>CM056589.1:14216482-19486482 GCA_029721435.1 Gymnothorax reevesii
CTGAGCTATGTTTTCATTTCACGGAACCGACAGCCGAGCTGTATGCTGAAGCGCTATCTTCACTGGCAATCATAGAAAGCTAGCCAGTTTGGTTGACTGCCTTAGCTATAATTGCGTTTTCGTAATAATTAAAATAAAAACTCACAGCTTGCTCACTTAATAGTCCCTAGATAGGCAGATACCTGATAAGGATGCTGCTATTTGCACAATTCATCCGGAATGAACACGTTACATAAACGTTTCTGCCAGGTCATTCGCTATGGCTAATTCTATGTATATATGCAACTTGGGTTTATTGTGCCAACTAAGTTTATCGAGCCAGCTAAATTACAGATAAAGTTTGCGATCACAGCCGTCTACAGCGACCCGATTACCTATCAAGTCAGCTAGACAAGTGGCTAGTAAGTGTTGCGCTTCCTATGATTAACACGTGTTGTATGCTCGACTTCTCGAACAGTGTCATGTAAAATTGCGCATTAATTTTTATTCATATATGTTTTTCGATCACAACTATGTTGAAATTGTTTCAGAAGACCCCTTAGTTAGTCTCCATAGGAAATTCAGAAGTGCGGTGCACTTCACGCCATATTGGTTTCAACTGCGCTCGTAGAAGGATACGGCGGCAGCCTCTCCAGTTCCACATACATTCATTGGCATAGACAGAGCAGCGGCGGCGTCAGCTGATGACTTCATCACAAGGCAACTGGGAGAAGTATTTTTGGCAACAATATTGAACGCCCGTTATTCCTTACCAAAATGAAGTCGTTCAGGGAATCGTTCGTTTTCGGCAGATGCGTACGTTCAGTTCATCGTTCGTCAAAATAATGAACGAGTTCATGAACGTCGTTCTTTTTTCCCGTTCATGCACAACACTGTCCGTTTGACGCACTCGGAACGCAAGGCTGTAGCTCAGGCTTGGTTTCTACGATTACGGTATTTTAGCGTTCGTTAGAATCATCTGGACTCTTACAATCAAATTCCTACCTGCATAGTCTTCCTGACAGCATCACAAGCCAAAATCAGATCGGAAAGTACATTGCAAGGAGGCGGAATGCTACGAAGCTGAGATATTTGAGGCAACGCCCTGGGAAAGAACATGCTAGGATCCCGGCAGATCTAGTTTCGTTATAACACGAACACATTGGGCTAACAATAGCAAGCGCAGACTTACCCTCGAGCAGTTTTTTTATTGCAAAATATCAAAGGTAAGAATTTTTTCTGCTCATCTCTGTAGACTGTAAAGTGTATGCCTGCTGTTCTTTCAATGTGGTGTCGGTTTAAAATTACAGGGCTCATATCGTTGCATTCTGTGGACTTTCCTCTTTTATTTGAGGTATCGTTTTTATGCATAGCACGAATTGAGCAGATTCAGCACTGATATGATTTTATCTTATGTTCTGCGGCATACTTATTTACTTGCTTGGTGCTTGAATTGTGTTCGGCTGAGGTAAAAATGGTTTACATGAGCTTTTGGCCGAGTTTCTTCGCGAAATGTGGATATGCCGCTTGACAATGTCGCGATTTGAAAAAATGCTGTAGGCCTATTTGTAATGCGTAATAACCATCCTCGGTACCGGGGTTCTTAAGGATCTCAGTTCTGAAGGGGTTAAATCATAACATTGTCAACATATGAACTACTTTTTGAGGAAATATCATTATTATTATTATTATTATTATTATTATTATTGTATTTACATGAATGAATGTGAAAAAGAAATGTGAGAATTTTTCAATAAGACCATTGGACGAATTGGATCGACTCACACATAACCTTTTAAAAATAATGTTACATATCTTCATTATAAACTAAAAAGGGCATAAAATAGCTCTCTAGCTTCAGAACCGGAGTACTCGCTGTTTACAAGTTTAATGACGGGTGATTCTGAACGTCAGGACGGGGTTTTGGAATGGAAAATTTGGAAAGTCTTCCGGTATTCCAGGACAAATTTAATTTGTCACCGTAAAGCAACAAATCAATATCCATCAAATAGTAGGCTATGAACAACTGGTCCATCAGTGGGGTCCTTTTGTAAGCTCAAGCAAATTTTAACTGAAGGTATACTTGCTATTAATTTAATGTCAGTCTTACCGCTTTCATGTCCCCCTGCAAATGAAAACTACTTGCTATGAGGATCATCATGGCCAATTTTTTTTTTTTTTTTGCATTTGCATTTTTGCATTTGAAAGGCTGAGCCTCAAAAGTCTATTTACTTTATTCTCAATGCTTTCACTCCATTGCTTTCTGACATTTTCGTTTGAAGTCGTAGTCGTTAAAACGCGTTCTTAGACTGTTGCCGCAACAGGGGACCAGCAAGGCCATTGGTCAAACAAATTTCCCAGCAAGCCTGCCTTTTTAAACTTTAGATCGAAAACAATAAAATTAAATAAATTGTACGTAGCTTAAGTCCATGAATCATTTTTTATTTGCAAGAAAAGAGTTTCTCAGCCATTCCTATGGCAGAAAGCAAATATATACAATTGGGTCCAAATAAATTGGTCGAGATGTTTCACAACCGGAACAGTGAAGTTGAACCAATAAAACTGTTATATAAGCCCTGAGCCCACAATATCACTAGAAGTTAACTTATAAATGCAGTTTTAAAACCAACTATTATGAAAAACTCTTACAATTAATTATACACGAGGCAAGGAAGCAAATGAACTGAAGTTTTTCACTTCTCTGCGAAAAAAGGGGGGAGGGGGGGCGCCCCTGTGCACCCCCCCTTGGATCCACAACTGGTTTGAGAGTGTGATAAAAAATCGCTCAGTAGGTCATGCTGTTGATATCTAACAACTGAATGCCAAGTGTAATGTAGGTTAAATCGGTATGGCTCAGCACCGTAGCAGGCCAGCTACGTATGTGCCACTCTCATAACTAAGTTGACGTTACTTAGTTAGTGTGCTTGCAGTACCTTTCCATAACCATTATGTACCACCAGTTTGTTAGCTAGTGAGCTAATATTAGCTTGCCACTCAGTTGACAGTGGAAGAAAACCGTGATTGGGCATCTGTTCCATACTTTTCTCTATCACTTAACTGTTGTACTTTTACTATAGCCCAACTCATTACATGAAAGTGATCAATACAAATCGTTGCTCGTTCTAATGCAAAAGTGATAGCTTGACCGCAGTGTAAGTCAGTAGAATGATGGCATTAATACACAGGCGCTTACAAAAATTGGTTTTCTATTAAATAGCGCAATTCAATCACGTGATAAACAGCATCTTATTCTCTCATTCGTGACCTGATCAGACCACCGCTAATGTCTCAAAAAAAAAAGTGCCTGTGTCCACAGGAAGCCTTTCTTTGCACTGGAAGTGTTTACTTTCTATTCAAATTCTATGAAGTTCCGTGTTGACAGCACTGAACGTCCATGAGGCAAAAACACCCTGAACTTTCAAGTTTTTTCCCACTGCGCTCATGGCACTTTTTGGAACTGTTTCACTGACAATTCAAAATCAAGAAGAGGGAGGGCTTTACAATATCAGTAGCTATGGCGTTTCAAATCAGTAAGCAACAGTTAGGTTTGCTGAATGTTCTCTGTTAAGGGAACTCTGGGTTTGCTGACAAGTCAGTTGGTTAGTATAAATGTTCACTAAAACAATGTTTACCTCTACAGCCAAACAGCCTTAGCAAGGTACATTGATATTGCACAGGTTACCATTTATTTTAACTGGGGTAGCTACGTTTCCCGAAGCACAGTTGCGAGCTATGTTAGCAATGTAGCTACATGGTTCAAACCTTGTACGACTTTATACGGTTCTAGTTACGCTTTTGGGAAATGAACATACATTGGTTCAGTTGCTGACTATACGCAATTTCTTTCGATTGTACTGTATTACCAAACCTTTCTGAGGTAACGTAACATTGAACTAAGACTTGACATTCGACATTCACAGGGATGGATTGTGGCAGTGACGAGGAGACAATTCTTGTAACTTAGCAACAATAAATGCTAGAGAGAAGCGCTCTGAAAATTAGGTCCTGGCCACTTCTAGCGCAAAACGGAGTAGGTGGCTTAGTGCTAGCAGGTACCATTACATGCAAAATATGAGTATACTGACGAACCAAAGAAGAAATAAAATGGGGTACATATACACGTAAAGTTAAAGCTGAAGTTCAGTGGGAGACGGCAGGTGAAAACCATGCCTGCCAAACATATGGTAGGAGTGAAAAAAATTGTGCCCGCTGGAGAATTGGCGGGAGTGACTGATGGTGCCCGCTCAGTTTTCTCCTGGCATGCACTGCATTACACACAAGCATGTCGTAATGTAGTGGCTTTGGTGGTGTGCTCTCCGGTGGGAGACCAGGGTTCAAACCCCGGGTCAGAAAACACTCATTTTTGGCATTTTAGGCATTATGCTTATACAACCCCAATTCCGAAATAGTTGGGACAAAGTATAAATTGTGATTAAAATCAAAAACCAAGGACTTTCAAATCCCACCAGCCAGTATTTTTCTTTTGCAATAGAACAGAGATAGCATAGCAAATGTTGAAACTGAGAAATTTTACAACTATATCCACAAAATGAGCTCATTTCAAATTTGATGGCTGCTACAGGTCTGAAAAAAGTTGGGACAGGGGCCTGTTTACCCTGGTGTAGCATCCCCTCTTCTTTTCAGTACATCGTGGAGGCGTCTGGGCATTGAGGAGCCAAGTTTCTTGAGTTTAGCCATTGGAATTTGATTCCACTTTTGTTTAATACAGGCTTCCAGCTGCTGGAGAGTTTTGGGGTCTCCTTTGATGGACTTTTCATTTAATTATGCACCAAATGTTCTCAATCGATGAAAGATCAGGACTGCAGGCAGGCCAGTTCAGCACATGGACTCTTCTTCTATGAAGCCATGCTGTTGTAACAGCTGCAGTATGTGGTTTTGCATTGTCCTGAAATATAAAAGACCTTCCCTGGAATAGATGCCATCTGGAGGGGAGCATATGTTGCTCTAAAACCTTTAGATACCTTTCAGAATTCATGGGGTTTTTGACAACATGCAAGGGTCCTACACCATTTGTACTAATGCATCCCCATACCGTCAGAGATGCTGGCTTTTGTACTGAATGCTGATAACAGGAGGGGTGGACTTTCTCCTCTTTCGCCCGGAAGACACAACGCCCATGATTTCCAACAAGAATGCCAAATTTGGACTCACAAGTCTGATCACAGGACACTTTGCCACTTTGCTACAGTCCATTTTAAATGATCATGTTCAACAATGGCTTCCTTTTTGCATGATAGAGTTTGAGGTGGCATCTGTGGATGGCACAACGGACTGTGTTTACAGACAGTGGTTTCCTGGGCCCATTTAGTAATGTCAATGACAGAATCATGCCGGTGAGTGATGCAGTGGCGTCAGAGGGCCCGAAGATCGCGGGCATCCAGTAAAGGCCTTGTCAGCCTTGTCCCTTAAGCACAGAGATTTTTCCAGTTTCTCTGAATCTTTTGATGATGTTACTCACTGTCGATGATGAGACCTTCAAAGCCTTTGCAATATGACGTTGAGGAACATTGTTTTTCAAGTATTCCACAATTTTTTTACGCAAGTCTTCACAGGCTGGAGAGTCTCTGGCCATCTTTACTTCTGAGAGACTCAGCCTCTCTAAGAGATCCCTATTATAGCCAATCATGTTACACACCTGATGCCAGTTAACTTAATTACTTGCTGAATGTTCTTTCAGCTGATTCTCTTATACATTAATAGCTTTTTCTGCCCTTTCTTGTCTGTGTCCCAACTTTTTTGAGACATGTTGCAGCCAGAAAATTTTAAAAAAGCTCATGTTGTGGATAAAAATGTTCAATGTCTCAGTTTCAACATTTGAAATGTTATCTATGTTCTAATTTAAATAACACATTGGCTCATGTGATCTGAAAGTCATTGCACTTTGGTTTTATTCACAATTTACACTTTGTCCCAACTATTTTGGGATTGGGCTTGTATAAATAATTGCTGGGGTGTTGGTTCTTTTTACTTTTTACCATTTTTACCTAATCTTTATTTAATTAGCAATCTTATTTACTTGCTTGTATTTTAATTTTTTTTAAAATAAATCTGCTCCAAGGGAGTCAAACTTCATTTCCTTTGAATTTATTTTCTTTGAATGGGAAAATGGGTATACAGGACTGGCAGGAAAAAAAAAAATTTAAAAAATTAAGACATGGTTGTATTTGGGTGGAGTGTATGCATGTAGTGACGCATAAGTGAAATGAAATGAGTTTTGCAGTTTGGAACCTGAGAAATCTGAAATAACATAACATGAATGGCGAGAACGGGCCGTTCAGCCCAACGACGCTCGCCAGTTTCTTTATACTATTGTGAATATATCACCTCAGATACTCAATGACTCAATGGTATCTAGCTTTAAGTCAAGCCTGCTCTTGAAAACCCCCAAGGTCTCTGCCTCAACAATATGGTCAGGCAAGCTATTCCACATTGACATTACTCTTTGGGTGAAGAAATATCTCCGAATATCAGCGCTAAATTTACCTTTGGTCAACTTCCATTTGTGACCCCGACTTCTTCTCACAACACTTGGTGGAAGGAATCCTACATATTTCACTTTGTTAATCCCTTTAACATATTTAAAGACCTGAATCAAATCACCCCGTAGTCTCCTTTTCCTAAGACTAAAGAGATTAAGGATCTTCAGCCTCTTCTCATAGCTTTCACCTTTTATACCTGAAATTCCCTTAGTGGTTGTTCTCTGAACTTTCTCTAGAGCCTCTATATCTTTCTTAAAGTATGGCCCCCAGAACTGTACACAATACTCCAGATGTGGTCTAACGAACGTGTTGTACAAAAGAAGCATCACCCCCTTAGATTTGTACTCAATACTTTTCGCAATGTATCCCAGCATCCGATTGGGTTTTTTAACTGCTACGGCACAATGCCTAGAGCCTGTGAGGGTTTGGTCAACTATCACTCCCAGATCTTTCTCTTGTGGAGGACATTCCAGTTTTAAACCTCCCATGAAGTACTCCTGTCTAATTTTTTTATTACCTATATGTACAACTTTACATTTCTCAACATTAAATTTCATTTGCCACATTTCTGCCCAATTCTGGATTCTATCCAAATCATCCTGAATCACTTTATTGGACTCTAAACTATTTACCAAACCCCCCAATTTAGTATCATCTGCAAATTTAACTAATCTGCTATCAATATTCCTATCAAGGTCATTAATGTAGATGAGGAACAGCAGGGGTCCCAACACCGATCCCTGGGGGACACCACTCCCCACCATACCTAGCTCAGATGAGATACCACTGACCAGCACTCTTTACGTTCTGTCCTGTAACCAGTTTTAAATCCACTCCAGAATACCTCCTGTAACTCCAATGGAGCTCATTTTAAAAATTAGTCTCTTATGTGGTACTGTATCAAATGCGTTCTGAAAATCCAAGTATATGATGTCATAAGCCCTGCTCTGGTCATAAGTCTTGGTGGCCTCTTCAAAAAATTCCAGAAGGTTTGTCAGACATGACCTTCCCTTACAGAAACCATGTTGGCTATCCCTCAAGATACTGTTACGTTCAAGAAATAAGTCCAGTTTATCTTTTATGATAGATTCCAATATTTTGCACGCAATGCAAGTTAAACTGACTGGCCTGTAATTCCCTGGCTCTGTGCGGTCCCCTTTCTTATATATTGGTATTATATTGCCCTGTTTCCAATCAAGTGGTATTTCTCCAGTTTCTTAATACCGTCTGAACATGGCGGATAGCGGCTTAAAGATAATCTCACCAACTTCCCTGAGCACTCTAGGATATAAGCCATCAGGACCCGCTGCCTTATCTGCCTTTAGTTTATGCAACTTGTCTAATACTTTGTTATCCCTAACCTCAATTCCCGCTAAATAATCTTGAGCATTTAAAATGCCCTCTGGCCAAATAAAGTAAAATTCTCAACAAAGTAACTGTTTTTAAGGCATCCGCAATATCCTTGTTATCATATAGCAGCAATCCATTTTTATTCTTTATACATTTCACCTGCTCTTTGACATTCCTTTTTCTGCTACAGTACTGAAAGAGGCGCTTAGGGTTAGTTTTTGCCGCCTCTGCAATTTGTCTTTCATACAGTCTTCTAGCATTCCTCAGCTCTTTTTTTGACCGCAGCCCGCATTTTACAGTATACAGCCTTAGTGTTCTCATTGTTATCCTGTATGTACATCTTATAAAGATTCCTCTTTTCCCTTAAAATCCTACGAATACTTTTGGTCATCCACGAAGAATTCTGCTTTTTCAGCTTACTTTTGGACACCTTTGGAATGAATTTGCATTGTGATTCAAGTAAAACCCCCTTAAAGCTTTCCCACATCTCATTTACGGACTCACAATCAAGGAGTCTCTCCCATTTTATTTCACTTAGATATGAGCGCCTCCTGTCAAAGTTTGCTCGCCTAAAATTGAAAATTTTTGTTTTTGAATACACCTTTACAACTTCGCATGAAACATCAAAATCAACAGCAGAGTGATCACTTGTCCCAAGTGGCTCCAGTCCCTCAACATTGCTAATTCTATCTGGGTCATTACAGTGCACAAATTCTAAAATTGCCTTCTCTCTTGTAGGTTTATTAACATACTGCACCAAAAAATTATCATTTATAATATCTAGAAATTCTTCCTTCCCCCTACCCTGTCCTTTCACCATTTCCCAATCGATACCAGGATAATTTAAGTCTTCCATAATAATAGTCCTTCCACCTCTACAAGCTTGCGTAATCCTCTCAAAAAGTATTTCATTGACTGTACTGTCCAAAGCTGGAGGTCGATAGCATACTCCTATGTTTAAACCTGTCTTGTGTTTGCTAATGAGCCTGACCCAGATATCTTCACAGGGCAAGGAATGTTCAATTTCGTGAATTTCCTGTACATTTATGTTTTCGTTCACATAGATTGCTACGCCCCCTCCTCGCCTATTACATCTATCCTTCCTAAAGAGCTTAAAACCTTCCATATTATAAAACCTTCTATATTTTATTCATCTCCATCCTCTTCATTAAGCCATGTCTCTGTAATCCCAAATATGTCATAGCCCTCACTAATCATAATGGCCTCAAGCTCTGGAAATTTATTTTTCATGCTTCCTGCATTTAAATAAAAACATTTCAGGTTATCACTAATTCTCTTGCTCCTTCCCCTCTTGATCTTGGGGTCTACAATGAAATGACCTCAAATTAACCAGTACATATTATTACTCTATTATCTATTATTATATTATATTATATTATAATTATATTATTAGCTCTATTACTTGTACCGCTAATTTCAGTATGTTACCTTTTAATACTCAGTACAAGTTAAAGCCTTTTAGATGAGAGTTCTCGTGGATTAGTATTGAATGATCAGTGGACAAAAGTGCTCTTTTCAAATGTTATGTAAAAATTATGTGATTATACATTATGGGGCTCTATCTCTCACACTGCCCTACCCGCTGCCACTGCCTGCTACCCGTGAATTATGCATTTAGCAGCTTCCACTGTCCCTAAACGGTATCTTGCGGCCACACTATTTGCGCATGGAGGTGTGCCCGTGGCCGTGTTTATGCGCTTTCCCAACAATTGCTATCTTTACCACACACTTCTAAGCGTGTAGTGGGTCCTCAAACCACCCGCTACCCATTTGGTTTTCCTTTATTAACACGTTTTCCAATTCAAGAATAATCAAGTGGCAATTGAAGACACGGCTTCTCTCCCCCATGTGATCTAACAGCGACAAAATAATGGGCTACATTCAGTACAGAAAAATAATTAAAATTAGGTCTATGCACTGGCACTCAGCAACGGAAATTTTTTTCCAGCGAGAGCAGCATTTCAGAACGCTCTCGCAAATGAAGGTAATTTCAGCAACAAGTACGCACACCTGTTTTTGCAGTACGGTCACGCAACTTGCTGTAAAAAATAGACAGCTGTCTGATTGGAAAATATAGACGGACGAAACCATATACTTGTCACCAGAATTACCTTCATTCGCTGAAGAGCTCTGAAATGCCGCTCTTGCTGGAGAAAAGTTACGTTGCTGAGGGCCAGTGCATAGACCTAATTTTTTTTCTGAAATGGGATTTTGTTCTATGCTTTATTTCAGACGGGAGAGGGAGTTGGAAGTGCATGGCGAAACACATTTTTTTCTTTTTTGTTTTTTTGAAGTTTCCATCTCAAAAGGGGTAGGCTTGATTTTTTTTAATACATAACAAACATTAAACAATATGTCAATGTCAAATAATAATAATAATAATAATAATAATAATACAGTTCATGATTAACTTAACAAAAACAGATCCTCCCCTGTCTGGATTTGACCCCATGCATGAGCAGTTTAACTTTGTCTTCGGAGAAACAAGGCGACCTTCCTCTCTCCATCACAGGTTTCGATTTGAGGATTTGGGATAGCGCAGCCTGCTCCTAAATGAATTGGCACCCAGCACACTCATTGGTTTAACTGGCGTAACGCCCAAACCAGGCCTATGCATAATATAACAGGTAGCGTAGGTGTTTTAGGGATATAGGCGGGTGTGTAAGATAGCAACTTTTGCAGGGGAACGCCTCTTACGCAAATAACGGGTTTAGGGACTCTGGCATAAGATAGGGCCCCCTGTGTCAGTATAGGCTCTGATTATTTTGGAATAGTCTTCACTCAACTTTGATTGTTCCAACTGTTTGAAAGCATTGAACTTCAAATTCTGTGCCTGTAAGAATAAAAAAAAAAACTGTAATGGCTACTCATACAAAATATTAATTGGAGGAATTTTAAATTTGATGATAGTGTTTTTTTCCCCCCTCTTACAGGGATAAGTTATCTGGGATCTGTTTACATTGGTCACGAATCCTCCTGTAGAATCTATTCCATCTAGTGCCTCTTGAGGTAAAACCTTGTTACCATGGCTCCAGCTCTCTTAATCATACTGTCAGTCAGGCAGTTACAGTACTTCTATCGCAATGAATGACACTCCTTTTCAATTGTGACAAACCTAATCATTTGTATTCACAATATGTACATACATTATGAAACTCTACCTTCAGATATGAATCCTGGATCTAATTTTATAAAACAAATTCTTTTTAATTGCCAAAAAACAACAAATAAACCTTTTCATGGGTAGACAGCAGCATATCAGGACTGTTAGGAGCTACCTGCTAACGTTTCCTTACACAGAGGTTTTGATCCCATTTTCAAAAAGCAATATTTACTGGTTAAAAGCCAGACTGACCAGAGAGTGCAATTCATATTGCTTTGACCGTGCAAACACACCACTTCATGCTTAATAATTGGCAAGAGGGCAAGGAAAGCTCTCACGGATGCGCAAAATATACTGCAATTATTTTTAGGGGAGCGATTCCGAAAATATGAAGAAAAATAAATGGGCCTTTCCTCTTTCAGGTCCGATCCATCTGCTCTGATGTGCAAGCGCCTTCAGTGTCTGAAAACAAACTGTCTGGTTGAGACTAAGTAGTGGGTGCCATGCTTGGTGTGCATGCTTTTCGACAGTACAGACAGAAAGGCTGAATCACAGTGAAGATGAGGCAGCAAGAGAGGGAATGCAAACCCCATGATAGATCCAGGGACTGGTGCCTCTGAAATTGTGCTGCCACAACCAGTGAGTCGTGCTGACATTAAAGGAGAAAACCGTCCCTTTCTACGCCTTTTGAAAACCACTGAAGCTGAGCGAGGGAAGTCAAAGCTGTGGCACAATTGGTGTGCAGGCTAGTCTTCTGTAACAAATGAAATGGTCGCGGAGGGGATCGATTAAAAATTCCTCTGCATTTCAATGCTGAGAAGAGATGGAGCACGGCTGAGGAACGGCCAGCAACAGGTCCGTGAAAACAAGACCAAAATGAAGGTGAGCAGCGCGCTTCTTTTTTCTCCTTACCGCCACAGAATCTGCACTGTACACATACATGGCATTTTTCGGTCTGTCTGTCTCAATACACCCTCTTGAACACGCGCCACGGGCAGGGGTCTGCCCTGACTGTCGACTGCGGCACATAGATAGAAAATTAATACATTATTCACACATACTGTATTAATTACTTTACCATCAAAAGCATTTGCATCCATCACATTCTTGGTGCTGAAAAAGAAATATATGGCTGTTGCTTGAGCGCAACAGGTAAGATTTATTTCTCGATGTTCCATGTTGTGCAATTTGAAATACAATGAATGTGAAATTTGATATTCGACTTTCCTCGTGGCTTATTATTGTGCAAGTGTGAACTCAACAGCAACCTTAAACCCGGTTGCACAAGCAGCAATGTGGAGTGAATCATATATTCCTTTTTCACATCGAGCAATATGCTTTCTTGTTGACAATGCATATTATAGGAGTGTGCAACCTGCAGAATCTATTGAGACTTTTCCGTCAAAGTATATAAAAATGTATAGCGTAAACACAATTTTAAAATAATTGCTGCTAATTTATCAGCTGTGATAATATTTTTGATAATCGAAAAATATTGCTCGGCTGCACTACAGCTGTTGCATGATAGGAAATGCTTAAATGCTTTCTAAAATAGGAGTGGGTTTGCTTAATTAAATAATAGAGTTCCTTTTGTCGCTTTATCATTGGAAAACACATACATCCATTACTATTTCTGTGTAAAGAAAACCAGCAGGGTGGTCAGGGAAAATAGCAGGATGCATTTGAGCTGATGTTTCTGTCTGTTAACACATATCATATTTCCCTTCTCTTTTAAGGCAAACTGAAGCTTCACTCCAGCCTGATATTGTTGCAAGCAAGATGAAGACGCCTGGGGCTCAGTATGTGTAGCATACATTTTAACCACTCGCTGGCGGCTATGAACGGGAATGAGATTATGGCGTACTCTTTGACTCTGGAGCAAAAAACAGCTTTTGCATTTGTTGGGATGCTATTGGTATTCTTAGGGCTCCTGATTATAAGATGCTTCAAGATTTTGCTTGACCCATATAGCAGCATGCCATCATCTACTTGGGCTGACGGCATAGAGGGACTCGAGAAAGGGACTTTTGAGTACGCCCTAGCCTGACACTAAACAAATGCCTTTTCTGCAGTGCCAAATTCACATAAAAAAAATGTAAGGAGTATTGGGGGGGATTTAGGTTTGTGAAGTTAGCAGTTATTTGTCTATGAACACCATGGGCATGTACTTGCCGCTAGAACTGTGTTCTGTGGAAAGCAAAGAAAGAGACTTCTCAGGGAAAATGGGAGTCATTTATTACAAAGACACAATGATGAAATCGGAAACAGGGTTTGAACTACTTCAATGCTATAGAAGAAATCTAAAGCTGTACAGCCTTACAAAAGAACAGAAGGTCACTGCCATTAATTTGATGGTTATTGAGTGAATTAATTTGTGGTCTGACTCTGAATCACTAGTCTCACCTATACAGACGTGCGTTAATCCTCGACGAAGAATGTAACAACAGTTTATGTACAAGTGGTAGGAATGTGCATTCTCTGTCTGTCAATGATGTTTCTTTGTGCTGAAAAAAGATGTCCCAGTGGTGCGTTTAGATGTCTTTGAGCACTGATGGTGTCAAAAGAAAATGTTGTTGCTCTGCAGCAAAATGTTCAAATTCCCGTGACTGTTTTTTTTCATCTCACTGAGGATATACTGTATGTTTTACCTTGGAAAATGATGGCTATTTCTGAAGGAAATTTTTTCTGTGATGTTGCTTATTGCATTGCCAAATGCGAAGGGCCATCATTTATTACTTAAAAAATTCATACACATTGCACTAGATTTTAAGCTGAGAAAGATTGTATCAATTAGAAGGGAATTATCGTTGTCAATGTGCAATTGCAAATACTGCATTAAAAGGAGCTATTTGAACGTGACAACAGCACCTGCGCTAACTGGTTGTTTTACGGGCAGAATCCATTTACTGGACTCAGCAATAGACTGAAATAGTGACTGACTGGCTGCTGAATTGATGCAGGTGACAGAATGAGCTTTTTGAAAAAGCTGGAATTCCAACTTGGAGAATCAAAAATTTTTAGATGAAACATTCAGCCAAAATACTTTTACAAATTTTCAAAATCTGAAACCAAAGGGACTCTCAAAGACTGTCAAGCGTGGTGAACGTCATCAGAGTAAGCAGTTAAAGATTTCTGTCTGTGGGAGAACCTTCTCCCTGATAGTCAAACTTCCTCCACCCCTTGTGTTGATATGTGGTGGGGTTCCTTTTGTAATACGTGTACAGTAGAGCTCATCTAAAGTTTTCCCCATGCTGTGATTTAGCCTTACTGTAACCCAGCTGGGTCAATGTGCCTTCATTTAGAAATGCTATGACGGAGTGGTCTGTACTGTATGCATATGTGGAAAGTGATTGCAGATTAATCCATTCTCCTAACGTGTTGCTGTGGGGTAGAGGAAAAGGTCATATCAGTGCCACTGGATTTGTTTACACCTTGTTGAATAAAATTGTTCGCTTTTAAAATATTCAATGAACTGTGTACCTCATCTTTTTGGTCTGTAATCTCCCCATTTCGTTTACAGAAAGAGCAGTAACTATCTCTAGAAAAAAAAAGAAAATGTATGTATAAAACAAATTATATGATCTCTCAACAGAGTAAAATGTAGCATATTTCATTATTTTTCCCACCCAGCTGTCCAGAAGGGTGCTAACATCACGTAGCACATCGATGCCATTTTCAGAGCCTGCTCTGAGAAGAACAACAGAGAGCAGCTACCTGTGGCAGTCTAGACAACCTAAGTTCACCCTGAGGAGAATATTAAGTACTACCCCTTGTTTTCCTAGCCTCCTGCAAGAATTTCTATCTGGGCAGGCAAGGTAGAAGCATGACACCTCCCATCTATTCCCGACACCCTTAGCCAGCGATCAAAACTCTCTCGCAGATGAGGCCGATTCTGGCCGACAGGCTGATAAAAAGCTCTGGGCTCAGCCTTGTCAGTCACACGGCGTGTGCAGCCGGCGTGCTCAGCTGTCAGAGCTGAAGAAGCAGATTGAAATGTCAGCCCCTCTAGACAGTCTAAAGTCACTGGGAGTATGTGGCATATATTACAAGATATTCACAAAGAAATTAATGACATTTCACTATCTGAAGAAACCCAGAAATATTTTACAGTGCTGTGAATTTTTAAGGAGGCAAAGGAAAATATCTTATATGGGCATTTTAGGGTAATACAGCACAAGTACCAAAAAGTGAACCGTGGACTTGGGCCACAATGTTAACCACTATCATCTACATCTATTAATAAACTTGTCGTCATCAGACTTCACCCCTTGGCGTCCTTGGATTCTGTGGCTCGCACTGCCCAGCTTGTAATACTGACTGGAGTTGAAGAGCTCGAGTCATAACTGGAATTGAAGAGCTCAAGTCATAAAGGTGGTGGAATCAATGACTTGAAATTTGCTGTCAAAAGGCAGTGACATAAGCATCACTGTGATAAAGCAACATCTCCTGAATTGCAGTCTGCAGTCTTGGATTAAGCATCATTCCATGTGGCTTTCTCAAATCCATCTAAATAACTAAATTATTATTGTTATTATTGTCAATTAATTAATAATTAACCAATACTTTCTGCGTTGACAAAGTAGTAATCAGATGTAGTAATCAAATTATTGTTGGTTTAAAAAATAAGCTAATCAAATTCAAGGTCTGATTTAAAGTTATTAAAATTGTGGGGGGGAAACAGGTATAACTATGGACATTATATGATGCCTGACATGGAGAGAAAAAAAAAAAAGGTTCCATTTCAAGGTCAAGTTATAGCTATTTAGTTTCGAGACTTGCAAGGCTTACGAAGCATAAGTAATTTATTATGTGTGCATAAGTATTTCAATAATGACATCTGGGGTCATTGACCATACACATCATAAAGAAGTGCCTGAGGCATGTTCCAGTGAAATTTGGTTCCATATTAACTTTAACAAACAACTGACACAGGCAGGTCATAGGAGTGAACCACTTCACAGTTTTTACATTTGTCTACTTCAGGCAATCCAACTTTCCTCTTTGTTGTTCAGATCATCAGCTAAACAGCATCCATAAACTAAATATCTCATTATGAACACCATGAATGTTCAACAACCCAAATCAATTTACCAATATCTGACTGTGGCAGTGAGCAAATTCATATTCAAATTCATGCGTCTCTCCCATACTGAGTTATGCTGCGGGAATGCGGGGATTTAAAGAGTCCAAAACCATACATGCTATACAGAAAAGAGCAACACAATGTTTTTTGGGCGTTCATAGATTTTTGCCAATTCTAGCAATACAGGGGGACATGGGCTGGACTCCAGGATGTGTACAATGAAAATGTGAAATGATTCGATTGTAGAATCGACTAAACGACATGACAGACGATAGAATAAATAAAAAAGTATTTATATGGAGCAAATTACATAGTTCCCCCTGGGCAAAGGAGATTTATTCCATTTTTGAGGAGGTGGACATGGTGTATATTTACAGGAATAATTTGTGTTGTAATGTTAACTCCATTAAAAATTAGCTTCCACTGAAATTTGAAGAAAAATGGTTTGGAAATGTTTTATCAAAACCAAAATTAAGGACATGTAGGCAGATTAAATGTAACTTTGTCCCTGAATTATACGTTACATCTCGTTTACAGAGAAGACAAAGATTTTTACGGCACAGTTGAGATCTGATATTCCTCCTCTGGCCATTGAGGTTGGTGGATTTAAAAATACTCCTGAGGAGAGGAGAATATGTGAAATGTGTGAGTTAGATGAAGTGGAGAGTTAGTCTCATTTCCTTTTTTATTTTACAAAGTATGATGAGTTGAGAGAGATGTTATTTCATGAAATCCATAGACAAAACCCTGAAATATTTTGGTGCTCTGATGAGCGAAAACTGGAATGGATATTTAATTTCAATGTGTTTAAAACTGCTAGTTTCATTTCTAAAGCTTGGAAAAGAAGACAGGAATATTTGTTTAATTAATCTTTGATGATTTTCTTTGAACCTTGGTACTGAACCCTTGTTTGTTTTCTTATGTGTTGTTGATGTGCTCTGGTCCTGGTTTGTCTTTCTGGTGTCTTGTAAGCCCATGCAGGCTGGGCATACATGTATACATGACACAATAATAAAATTCATTTCATTTATTCATTCACTCATTCATTCATACTCAACACATCATCATAACTAATTTCCTTTCTTGTAGCATGAGCCTTCTTATGAACTGTTCATCAGTGGTCTAACTAGAAATTTCAGGACATTCTCAGATATTCTCATGCTGTGTGTAAACAATTACCTTTTGTGGCTCCAATAAATAAATAAATAAATAAATAAATAGATAAACAAACCCACAAATTGTAGCAGTGTAGTACATGAGCTCTTGCCGCACACTTGAAAGAGAATATTAATAATCAATACTTTAAAACACATGTGGAAACCATTTTTATCTTTCCTTAGGATCATTAACTCAGTTAATTTTTAAACAACCCCTATTTGTTACCTTCAATGAATCAAGGACACTTTTACCTGCCCCTAAAAGAACATTTAAGGTAGAGCCTTTGGGTCGTGCCAATAGCATTCTTCCAGTGGCTTTCTCTGAGATAGTGAGGGTATAAATGCTTGCATCCGGGAGCACATTGTAATAATCTATATAAAAGTTATGTTTGGTCAGCAATAATATTTTTAATCAGCTTGAAGATAGTCATCATGTCTCTATTAAGATAAGTAGCTGATCTTGGGTGCCCACACCAACATGTAAGCTCTTGATTGTTGGCCATTTAATCAGTGGAGTATTAAAAAAAAAATACTTTTCAGTACCTTTTTGATTTGAACAAAAAAATAAACTTTAGGAAACTGAAAGACACCATTGGTTCCAATGGAAAAGTACACTGTCTTTGGGGTTGGAAACGTAAACCCAGCTTATGAGAGGTCTGCAGATGAACCGCCACTTTATGAAGAGACGTCCTTCTCGGGTACCTCCGGGAATGGTTGCCCAAACGGAGACAGATACGGGCGAGGGGAGGGCAAGCCCTCGGTGATCAGTGCCTTCGGTCACAACACACTGGACAGAGTGCCCCGAATTGAGTTCTACCGCAACGCCGGCAGTGTTAGTGGGCAACGTCTTGTGAGGCCTTCCCTGCAGGAGCTCCACGATGTCTTCCAGAAGGTGAGCATCAGACTGAGGTTTGAGCCGAGTGGGAGATCTGAGCTGTGTGCTTTTTGAGTTCCGACAGAATCAACAACAGCAAAATAAAGTGTTTTTTGTAGTCAAAGAATGGGTTGCTAGCATTGAGTCATTAAAACTTAAGGCTTTATCATTGTTTTTAATGAATGTTGGAGAGGGGATTCTTGAATTATTTGTATCGGTAAATATTCCTAAATTTAGACCTATAATAGATATTACTGCTACTGCATATTCTAATGTCAGTAAGTTCTTAACATGTCTTTTCAAACCATTGGTAGAAAATCAATATAATTTGAAAGACAGTTTTGATGCCGTTGAACACATGCGAGGAATACTCTCCTATGTTTTTGACAAAGGTTACATATTTATTTCATTTGATGTAGAATCACTGTTTACGAGTATTCCTTTGACAATAACTGTTAATGGGTGTTTTTCCCAAAATCACAGATGCTAACTTAGATAGTTGGACCCATTGAGTGTGAATGGAGGAACTATGTAAGTTGCTAACTTAGTTAGCAACTACGCTTTTGGGAAACTCGCCCAATTCTGTTTTAGAAAGAGTGCATGAGAGGAAACTAATTAACACTACATTTTGAAAATCTACACTGAATTTTAGATTCTTGCATCAAGATTATTTCTTCATTCAATGATAAGTTGTATAAACAAAGCAATGGGGGGTCAGTGGGTTCTCTTTTAGCTCCAACTTTGGCAAACACTACTACTAATTGGAATTACAATTTATTGATGGTCTTGTAGAATCTGGCATCATTAAGTTTTATGTACAGTATATGACACACTTGTATTAGCCAAGCCTTGTAATTTTGATCTAATCCTTTGTAAACCGAATGCATTTCAGCCACACTGCCGCTTCACTAGTGAATACTCTGTCGATAACAATGATGTTAATTTTTTGGATATTAAAATGAGGGGCTCAAGACATGTTTGCACTCAGAAAATCTACTCATACTGGCCAGTACGTTAATGCAGATCATTTCCAACCCTTGAAACTTACAATGGCTTGGGTGAAAGCTATGGTTTGTTGGGCAGACAAAATATGCACTAATGTAAGTTTGTTTCATATGGAGCTCAAACAGATTATGCTATACATGACTTGGAATGGCCAGTCCATGCCTTTTGCAAGAGAATTTGTTGTCAAGTCTGCTGAAGGATTGACTCACTTGTAAGGTACAACAGCAGTACCTTTGAGGGTACTGCCCCTGTGACAACCTTGGCTTGTTGTCAACCCTCAAAGGTACTGTTGTCGTACCCTCAGAAGTGGGTTTTTATTTGTTTTGGAACATAAAAGTACCTTTTAGACCCTAAAAAGGTTCACACAGGTACCTTGAGGCCCTATAATTAGCCCAAGGGGGTATATAAGTGCTGAATGTACCTTGGGGAACAGAAATGGACTCCTGCTGTTCCCCTATTTCTGCCAGAGGACTAGGCATTAGAAAGAGCTCTGGTTGAAAGAAGCATTGGCTAGAAAACATAACAGTCCAATACTTAATCATGGTATAAAAGCGAGCAAGGAATTAGTTTCGTTTCAGATGGTTTATTTTTTGTTTTTCTTTGTTTTTTTTAACACTACTGTTTTGTTTTCTGAGCTGTATACACTATTCATTTTCTCCTTTTTAAAGGATGCTCTGTATATCCTGACGATGGTATAAATGTTTTGCCAAAATATGGAAATACCACGTCTTACCACGCCTCGTCTTTCTTCAGAGTTGCTTTAGTACTTTGTTATTTTAGACCAATCAATGGCTCTCATGGTTTATTTGTATTCTCCTTTCAATAAATATTTCAGTTCAGAACAATTCTGCTAACTGGAGACATACTGTACATCAGTGCCATGCCGTCAGATGTTCAGAAGACCTTCAGTAGCCTCACCCTTTTCCACTTGATTGTGGTCAAGTGTTCTCGTTCAAATTCGTCTCACTAACAATCAAACAATTTATCGACTGAACAACCACGAACAATCCATGGCCTATAATAAAAAATGATAATGAAAAAACTGAATTGCCTACATTTATATCATCGATATGGCATTGTAAGGATGGCACGGTAACATAAATGCAAAAAATCTGAACTTCAGCAGACTTTGCAGCATTTATTTTCGCCATCACTCAGCTGTGCAGCATGCCTAACAATGCCCTTTAGCGCAACAACATTTAAAATATAGAACAGATTCTCGTGGCTAATTGCTTAATGAGCCTCGCAAACTAAGCAAATCCGCGCTGTTTCACGAGTTACAAGACCACAGAAATGACAAAGATATAATCATATTTTACCTCATAATTTTCGTACGAAAGAAAACGGCTCATAATTTTGGGGTGCCATGTACAGCAATGCTATCAAAAATAAATTAGACTGTCGCCGGTCCTACCAATTCGTCTAGGCAACTGTTGCTGATCGGTAAAAGTAAACTGGGAGAGCTTGAGGTTATTAAGCATTGAAGGGCGAGGTTTCTGAAGGCCTTTGTTCCTGCCGACGGACCGCCACTGCTGTACATCTCATTTAAATTGAATTGAACTTTAGAGAAATATGCCAAAATGAACAGATTTTATTTTTTACACACTTACGTTGACCAACACAGCAACTAAAGTTTATATTTGTGTTAAATTTTTATTACACTACCACAAGCCCTTATGAAGACACCAAAATACTACTCATTTATTTACTATGTTTCTGACCAAAATGAGAATAAGGTCCATGCCTTCAATAATTGAAACATAAAGGTTCTTTGCTTTGACAGAAGAGACACTGCAAATTGAAGGAAACTGCCATTTGATTTAATTTTGAGAGAACAAAGTAAAAAAAAAATAGTGTTATGACTTGAAAATCACAACAAAGAAAACCAGCAATGACAACTTAAACAAATTTATTCTTCACTGATTAGGCCCAAAAATTTCTACAAAAAATCCACTGTGTAATCTTATAATAACACTCTAATGCCACTATGTAATTTTGATGCCAAACAAAAAAACTTCCTTTACTGACCAAAATCACAGCATTTATATAGAACATTCGGGAAAGAGTTAAGAGTTTTGGGTGAACCAGCCCCCTCCAGGCAAGAATATGCCAGAAACCTCTAGAGAGCACTGGTCTATTTCATCACAAAGAAGTGGTATTGCATCAGACCATGTTTTGCCACAGGCAAAATCATCATTTAGAATCATTCATGCTAAATGATGAAGAAAATAAACAAATAGCTGACCAGTAAGGCAGGACAAATAGTATGTAACAAATCTCCATTTACAAATGATATACAGTGCTTTACATAAAACACGCATACATAACAGTAGGTATGCAATGTCAGGTTTTCTGGCAAATGGTGCCAATCAGTTGGCATTCTGTAAGACTGGACATGGACATAACACTGGGGTGAAATGCAATGTAGATGACACTGTAGAGGAGGTTGTATAATGACATGAAAACAGCTAAAAAATATTAGAGCAAACACAGACTGTTGCAATTATGTGGAAACCTATAGTAAATTCATGGAGAAACACTTCTTTCTTTAATTGTATGAATAATTATGCCCTTGAGCAAAGCCATTGATCTGTTTTCCTTTAACTGGGGTAATGTATGCCAGTGCAGTCTCAAAAGTCATTCTAAATTAGAGGGGATGGGGGAAGGCTGTCTTGATGGGGGCCTAATCATTTGCTGCACAAACATTCGATCTTCTAAAAGGTAAATTAGATCTAGCCTTGCAGCGGCCATGCTGTACCCGCACAATCAACTCATTGATAGATAGAGATTACTCTGCAGGTCCATAGCCACTGATGCTGATTAATCATCTTAATTCCAATCAAAATGCATTACTTCCCTCTATATTAGTGGTTCGCTGACTCGGTCCTGAGGCACTCCGATGTATTCTGGCTTTTGTTGTAACCACAATTGCAACTTAAATTTGCTGTTAATTTGGCTCATATCACAAGCCAGTTGAATGCTGTATTGTGTTTTGGTTGAAAGAGGTTCTTATGGTGTGCATTATTTTCTAATAACTGCACATCCACGAAGTAGTTTCAAACATGTTAGCAATTTGAGACTTTGTATTAATTTGCCATGTTACAGTTCCTGGCTAAAATCAGCTGAAACTTTGACTCACAAAGTAATAGACATTGGAAGTGAAGGCTACAACAGGCAGGGAAAACATTTTTGAGTCTTTATTATATGTATTAAAGTCTTTGGAGAGTATTGTGATCATAATGGGAAAAGGCTCAGAGCAATAATAACTGTCAAAGTGGAACAGTGATGCTGTAGAATTAGTAACTTCAGCCTTTCCATAGAAATGAAATAAAATGGAAGTAATGACAGCACACTTGCCATAAAGAATAAAACACGCTTTAGTGTGTTGGTGAGTTTTTGTGATTTCGCCAACTGATTCTTTCGTTTAATCCTTAGATTTTCCCCCCACTTTCTTGTGAAGTTGTTTACGGTATATTACAATATGAATATAGAATTTTTATTTGTAGTATGCATTTCAGTCAAAGAGTGGCTTAAGGCTCAGTAACTGCTCTTAACATGACATAGACCTAATAAAGACAAATTAATAGCTTGTAAAAATGTTATGATTGCAATTGTTATGGTTTAAACAAAAATCAGCATGCGCAGGGGAGCCCGAGGGCTGACTTTGGGAACCACTGCTCTGGTCCTCCACAAATAAGGTTTCAAATGTGTATTTTGGGTAAATGTAAGTTTCTTGATTGATTTGCTTGCCTTCGCTATGAGTCAGATACCAGAGTGCTCGTTCATCAAAGTTTAAACAAAATTAGGGCTTTTAAAAGTATTCCTGATCTTAAAATCATCTGTCATTCAGGTTCAACAGTTCAAAATGGCTGACTGGCATAACACTGTTTTCCCTCACTACAGACAGACGGCCTGGCCTCTCCTGGCACTGTGGCTGAGAACGAAGGACCCCATAATGATGATGTTGAGTCAGTCGCTCTTGAAAAGAACAAAGCTGGTGTTGTCAAATTTGGCTGGATAACTGGTGTGCTGGTGAGCTTAAGGTTGAATGGAGGTCAATGTTTATGGACAATGTCTTCACATAAGTTCTTTCGGAGAGAAAACCTCAAAGAGGGCATATATATATATATATATAAATATATATATATTTTTTTTACATTTCAAAGCTTCATTTGTTCTAATTTTGATAACTTAAGGCTCCTTGGGCCTTCTTCTTATACCTCCTTCCCCCTGCCTTGATGAATCATTTCTAGGTAAGATGTATGCTGAACATTTGGGGAGTGATGCTCTTCATCCGACTTTCATGGGTTTTTGGTCAAGCAGGAGCTGGTAAGTCATTAACGCGAAGCAGCCTGCTACTGTGAAGGACCCTGAGTGGGTAAATACAATTTTCTGTTGCTCCATTCTTTCAAACAAGAATAAGTATAAACCTAGTACTGTTATGTGCAGGAATAGAGGGAGACCCCAAGCGCAGAGGAGCAGGCAAAATGACTGGTTTATTAGGTCATTGTTCAAAGTTTACAAAAAGGCACTCAGAGAACAATGGCAATGGAAAAATACAAAATAGACAAAGATTAAAAACTCCAGAAAGGGAGAATTTTAGCGAAGCCCAAATTAATAATAAAGAGCACAATAAGAGTTGAATTTGGAAGGGAAAATTTTGACACACGAAAACATGAGCTCTCAAAAAAGAGAGAATTTAGAATTTAAAGAGAGAGAAGTGAATGGTTTAATCAACAAAAGCAAACTAAACAAGGTAGAAACTAAATGGTGGAGTGAGATGAAACTGAACCAATGAAAGGACCAAACTAATAATTGAATGATTAGTGTGAGCGGCGGGAAACCACGCTGGCAGGCAGGAACACAGCGCTTCAGCTGGCGCTCGTCACAAGAGCAAGTTTTTGGCTGGACTGTTTATGGGGTCTGTGCGTAATTGTGGGTAATGAGCACGATGACAAATGAAGAAAGCATGCCCGGCCAGCAGACCACTGAAGCAACTTCATCAGTCACTCACTTTGCCAAGGACATCCGCGGATGTGAGGCCAGTCCAGCCAAAAACACCTAATGCCTGCAAAATGAAATTCATGAGAGATATCCCACACTGATGTGCATGAAAAACCCTCATTGCAAAGCCAGCTACAGTTTAAACATGAAAAGGTACTGAAACACAGCTATTTATGCATACCTCCACTACCTTTCGCCTTCAAGGACAGGCATTAGTCATTTATGATGTGAAACTAATGGCAACAAAAAGTCAAATGCTTTAGGCAAGAGACCGGGAATTTATTCATATTTTTTTTTTGCCAAGTTGTGCCTTGGTGCCTCAGGGTACAACTGGATGACCAAATGGGCCATTTGAGAATCATTACTGCCAATCTCAGTTCCTTAAGGTGTTAGAGCTGTCAAAAGGCATTAGTAAATTATTTCTGCAAATCAAAGCTTCTTGAGCAAGAGAAAGAGTGAATAGACCCAAAAGCTTTTCGAGATTATTGTTTTGTATGTCTCCGTTGAATTGTGACGTGTCCTAAGGACATGCCTGCACATACCATACAGATCATACAGAATTTCTATACAGTGCAGCACAGCTGCATATCTGGGAGAATGCAGATATGTTATGACCGTTTTTTTTTTGTGTTTCTAGGCTTGGGGATTGTGGTCATTGTCCTCAGTATCGTGGTGACTACCATCACAGGACTCTCAATGTCTGCTATCTGTACCAATGGAGTGGTCAGGGGAGGTAGGTACATCATGTAACCCTCATTAGGGCACTTAAGCAGACGGTGACCTTGATCTGAACTTTCAGAAGAGACAACGGAAGTGATGAGCAAAATGCAAAAATCAAAGTACTTCAGAGAATCTATCAATCAAAACATATCAAAATAAAATGAAATGTTTCGCATTATGAACTATAATTATGATACAAAAAGATGTTAAAATTTGCAACTTAGGCACATTGCAGATTTTTCTGGCACACCAAAAATAAATTCAACGCATAAATTCAACAGTTTAATAATTTTAATCAAATCTGTTGTCGCATGATTTTATTTTTACAAGAACTGTTTGTACCCTGAATAAATGCATATTGTAAAATCATGGTTCTTGCCTTTTATTTATCATTCTGTACAGAAAAAGTACGAGCCTAGGAGTGTGTACAGTGCCCTTCAGAATTATTAGAACCCTTTAGTAAAAGTGAGCAGAAAAAGACGCTACTAATGTTTGTGCGAGGTTAGCCTCGTCATCTTTTATTCAAAATATTTACAAAACAGTTTATTTTAATTGAAGTGACGTAATTGAAAGGAACATTGAATTCTTATCGTTTTTTCACCAAAAATATGTGTGCCGCAGACAGTCATTGGCACCCCTTCATTTAGTATTTTGCTTAACCTTCCTTTGCCAACTAACACCGCTGAGTCTTATTCTGTGGTGTGCGAAGAGACTGGTGAACACATGCTGGATGATTCCTCCTCACAGAACCTCTCCAGGTCCTGCAGATTCTTAGCTTGACACCTGTAGACTCTCCTCTTTAGCTCATCTCCAAGATTTTTCATAGGGTTTGGGTCAGGAGACTGTCATGGCCATGGCAGAGCCTTTATTCTGCCGTTGGTGAACCACTTTTGTGTGGAATTTGAGGTACGCTTCAGTTCATTGTCCAGCTGGAAGGTCCAATCATGGCCCGTTTAAAGTTACCTCGCCAAAGTTGATAGGCTTTCATTTAATATCTGCTGATATTTGATGGAGTCCATGATTCCATGTACCCTGGCAAGATGTCTACAGACTTTAGAAGAAAAACAGCCCCATACCATCAAAAATCCAACATACTTCACAGTGAGTATGAAATACTTCTGTACGACTATCATCCTGACTTTGCTAAACTCACCTTTGATGTTTGTGGCAAAAAGCTCTATTTTTGGTCTAATCTGACCATATATTCTGGTCCCATCGAAAGTCACAATAACATTCGACAAACCTCGGGCACTTTAGTTGATGTTTATTGACACTAAGAGGCTTTTTTTTGGCAACACTCCCAAACAACTTGGGGCGATGCGGGTGGCGTCTCAGGATAGTTCTTCTGTCAGTCCACTGATCTGTGGGGCCAGTGTGCACACGCAATATTGTCCAAACGCTTTAGGCACTCAAGATTTTTTTATTCAAATTTGGTCTAAAATTTTTTCTTTACTTCAGTAATATTTTTGTTAAAAAAAGCACAATTGACACACCAAATGTTAATTTAAAAAAAATCTTTCGAAAGATGTTAGTGTTTAGTTTAAGACCGTTGATACAGACAACATACCCTTGACAGAGCCCTGATCCCAACATCATCAGTGCTGTCTGGCAGTACATGGAGACAGAGACCAAAGTGAGACTGTGAGCCGGCAGAATCAACTGTTGCAAGTTTTCCAATATGCTTGGAACAGACAAACAGCCAAATATAAAACTGCAGGATAGTGTTCCTAATATTTAGCCAAAAGGCACACTGAATATTATTTGATTTAGTTTTTAACAGTTCACACATGTTTAGACTCCATTTTTCAAAATTCAGACACCTCTCTTTTTTATGATTTTTGAAAGCATCTACGCCTCATGGAATTGTTTGAATTTTCACCTAAAACCAATGCACAGTGCTGTACATCCTCTTCTCAGACTGATTTTTACCATCTCCTGTTGCTTTCAAGTTAGTCATTAGTGCTCTAGAGAAATGGGTATTTTTCGACTCTAAAAATTTTTCTATATTCTGTAACTGATCTGCGCAGGTCAACAACGTTTTGCGGCACAAAGTCAGCGTGTTCTCAGGTCTCTTCCACAGTGATGAAGGCCTAAGGGAATTTCACCTGTGTCACCTCATAATTATACCTCAATGAAACAGGAAGTCATGGTTGACCACCAAAGATTGCCAATCAAATAGGTGAACTTCACAATGTAAAATATGACTGGGGATATGCTTCAGGTAGATTTGCCGATAACTGTTGCACCCTTTTTGGAGAAAAATATTTATTTATTGTCAATATTTTTTCTTTAAAAAATTTAATTTAAATGAAAAGTTAAGTGGAGTATGAATATTTTGAGCGAAGCATCAACAGCCTGTTTTGCCTAAATTCACCTAGGGTGCCAATAAATCTGGAGGGGAACTGCATCCTGGATCTTTGAAAGTATGTAGCCATTGTTTTGCTTCTCTAGGGGGAGCGTACTACCTGATCTCCCGCAGTTTAGGACCAGAGTTTGGAGGGTCAATTGGCCTGATCTTTGCATTTGCCAATGCTGTGGCTGTGGCCATGTATGTGGTTGGATTTGCTGAGACAGTGGTGGACCTCTTAAAGGCAAGTCCTTGCAACTGTGAACTAAGAGTGCTAAAGTAGGGTAAAAACTTGTACTGGCCTTCCAAAGAAAACAGCCAAGCTGTACCAAAAGTTGGTCAGATGTCTACCTTTTTCAAAGAACCAGCAACACGCAATTGAAAACTCATTTGGTTTGTCTCTTGTTACAGGCTGTGCAATTTTTTTGTGTTTGGTTCTGGTGAAAATGTATCGACTTCAAGGAGCAAAGTTTTGGGGGAATGTGGAATGTTTTCAATTTTGTGTTGCTGATTATTTGAAAAAGGTAGACACCTGATTAACTTTTGTTACAGCTTGGCTGTTTTCTTTGGTAGGCCTTTTGTATGAATAATGAAATTCACTGGAATTTCAGTTTCATAGTAAAAGTAAATGGCAACCTGTACAATACAATACATAGCAGTACCTGGTTAAAAGAGAAATACTAAATGTGGCAGGATCCCATTTTTATCCTTGTAATAATTTGTCAAACTTGGTTGTTTCACAGGAGAACAATGCGATAATGGTGGATGACCTTAATGACACCAGAATTATTGGATGTATTACAGTGGTTCTGCTATTGGGGATCTCAGTGGCAGGAATGGAGTGGGAAGCTAAAGTGAGTTAAGAAATAAATAAAACCTTTGCAGATGTTTCGCACAGAAAACATATTCCTTACAGAGAGAATTTTCAGCATCACTATAAGAGCTTATCCCATCAAAGATAATTGAAATATATTTCCATCCCCTTTATTTTCTCAGACTTCTTTTGTGAGGTACATTAGAGTGCTGTCGTCTCTCTTGTTCTTATCGTAAGGATAATTCATATTCATATCTATTATTACCATAGCAAACCAGACGCACTTAGAACAGAAGGCTCTATCTATAAATATGGTCTTCATATGGTTTGGATGTATCATTTTTCACATCTAATCTGATTTTTTTTTTTTTTTGTTCTAGGCCCAGATTTTTCTGCTCATTATCTTGCTGGTGGCCATTGTAAACGTGTTTATAGGGACAATCATTTGGGCCACAGAAAGCAAGAAATCTAAAGGCTTCTTCAATTATCATGGTGACTGAAATATTTGCTCTAATGACGACACATACTGCACTCTCAAACAAGCCTGAATGATAATATGTAGTGATCAATTTGTTTCACAGGAAAAAAACGTCTAAAAGAATTCTACTACAGTCACAAAACTACGTAAACTACATTAATATCTACAGAATGTGTAAACAGAATTCATGATTAAAGTAACCTGACATCAATGCTGTGTTTATTTTCTTGCAGCATCCATATTGCGAGAAAACTTTACTCCGGACTTCCGAGGTGGGGAGTCATTTTTTTCTGTCTTTGCCATCTTTTTCCCTGCAGCCACTGGCATTCTGGCAGGTGCAAACATCTCTGGGGATCTGAAGGTACTGTCAGGACTCCACAACTGGCTTGTATTTTTCTAGAAAAAAATACCCCATGTAATTTCAACTGTAGTGGTTTATTTCTGAAAAATTATTGATATTACAATATTTTGATTATGAGCTCGGCTCACTGCAGCTACCGCCTTACATTTGATTCTGAAATTTGCACTTTAAAGTCAGAAAATACTGCATGGAGAACAAGGAATGTGGACTCTTTAGCCTACTTAAGGGGCTTTCAAATACGTTGTACAACAGGTATACAACGGGACTACGACAGAAATGTGGGGTAACTCATGAGACGCTCGTGAGCATTTCCTACGAAATTCATGTATTCTGCAACAGAAAAGTCTGTCATAGAACCTCGTCGTATAATTCTGAACATGTTCAACATTTTTTTGGCATCATGGGTGATTCTCTATGTCAGACCCTTGTGTGGTGCCCTACGAAGTGGTTCAACTGTGTTACGCTTAAGCTACATTCATATACACTACCGGTCAAACGTTTTAGGACACCCCAATTTTTCTATTTTCTTATTGAAAATTATGCAGTTCCAGTCCAACGAATAGCTTGAAATGTTACAAAGGTAAATGGTGAACTGTGAACTGGTGAAGTTTTAAACAAAAGTTAAGGTTACCCAGGTTTTTTGTACGCCGTCGAGTTGGTGAAAGGTTGGTTGCTCAGTGTGTGACATCAACTGTCAAACATGGAGGAGGAAGCATGATGGTCAGGGGCTGTTTTGCTGGATCCAGGGTCAGTGACTTAAAGAGTGAAAGTCCAAGTTAAAGTTCAAGTTGACTTTATTAGTACCCGTAGGTAGATTTGTTCTGCAATAAACAGGAGAAGGCATCTCACACATACACAAACATGGCACAGGGAAGATACAGAGGACAAGTCAAAACGGCACCAAAACAGAAAGGTACCCTTAACCAAAATGGCTACCACAGCATTCTGCAGCGCCATGCAGTACCCACTGGTATGTGTCTAGTTGGTCAGGGATTAATTCTACAGCAAGATAATGACCCAACACATAAGTCTAAGCTCTGCCAGAATTACCTTAGGAAAAAAGAACAAGATGGTACGCTTCGAACCATGGAGTAGCAGCACAGTCTCCAGACTTAAACCCCATCGAGATTGTTTGGGATGAACTGAACAGAAGAGTGAAAGCAAAGCAACCTATGAGTGCCACACATTTATGGGAACCTCTACAACAGAATTGGGATGAACTTTCTGAAGAATATTTGATTTCCATTGAAGAAAGAATGCCACGAGTGGTTTCAGCTGTTATATCTGCCAAAGGTGGCTACCTTGAGTCAAAAGTTTAAAATACATTTTGGTTTATAAATTAATTCCATGATTTCTATTTTAACTTTGATTGTCAATTTGATCTATCATGTCTATGCTTTCATTCCAGGGTACAATGAGACATTAAACTGCGTAATTTTACATTAAAAACCTGGAAAAATTGAGGTGTCCTAAAACTTTTGACCGGTAGTGTATGTGCGAAACACCTTTAAGATTGTGTGTGAATGCAAAAATTAAGCGAATGTGTGCAATTTTATAGAAATGTTATGATTGTCTACGAATAAGTCACGAATAAGTTAATAAGTATGTGTCATAACTGTCGTAACTTATTTGTATCTTTGCCCTAAAGCCCGTGATCCACTTACGCTTTTAAGGTCTCTGATTGTCCCGATTCTCCCCTTCCGACCAGTTACGAGCGATTACAGGTGGAAATTTCTGTTACGCACAAGACATAGGTGGATCATGACTTCCGACCTGTACCGACCCTTTCCGCTTGAATAAGAGGTTCTGACTGGATCAAATCACGCGGATCCCTCTTCCAACAAAATCAAACCAGTTTGATTTTGTTGGAAGGTATGAGTGGTCGGAAGGATGCGGGAGTATCGATTGGTCAAGTGCAAACTAGGTGGCGAATATTTCCTCTGCAATTAGCCAATTAGCCAAAAACAACCGTCATCTTTATTATTGACGTTGGCAAATAACAATCGGAAATGTTCGCGTAAGTGGATCATGGGATAAAATTTTTTCCCCAATCACTCTGACTTCCTATTATTGTTTACGCGAGTTTAAGATGGTTTCCGGCACTTCCAAAAGCTTCCAACTGGCCACGATTGGTTGTGTGCGGAAGCCTTCAAAGCGTGAGTGGATCACAGGCATTACATTGCCGTAATATTTGCAGCTTGTCGTGGAGCTTCGTGCATTTTTTTCAAGATACGATTGCGCTACGACAACTATGAAACCACTTATGATGTCTGCAAATGACTTACAATGGAGTTATCAACATGTACGACCACTGAAAATTTTCAACGTGTTCAAAAATTTTACGGCATCCTACAAAACCTCACGAATAGTAAGGCACCTTCCAATTTTCTACGGCTACTTGTTACCAACATTTATGAATTAATAAGAATTGTACATCTCGCATGATTTAGCCCCATCTTAAGGATGTTTTGCAGATATATGAGAGGTACTTTAGACCTTGATTTTTGAGGTTATCCAAGGTCCTCATTATCTTTGCAATTTCCTACGATAGACCTACGGTCATCCTACGTTGAACCCACTATAGTTCTACGAATGTTCAACCCTTGTAAGTCCGTTCTGCAACTGTGATGAGTTAATCGAACGAAAACAATTCTATCCCACATCAGTTGCCCGGCTGTCTTGAACTTTTTTATGCATATTTGCCAATGATGGTAGTACAACACACACATTTATGTGATCGCTACTTCGCAACCTTCAAATTCTCCTCTCCCAAATGTACGTAAGTCCCTTCTGTCAAGGACCAGATAAAATCATACGACAAAAAAAAAAAAAAAAAATCATACGACATATGTGAAAGCCCCTATAATTAATTACTTCTTCAGAAGAGACTGTGCACCCACAGGGCTGAAATTTCACACCCCTGCTTGAAAGCACTTAATACACGTGTTGCATTGGTCTTGTTGACTAGGATCCCCAAGCTGCCATTCCCAGAGGAACTCTGCTGGCTATCTTCATCACTGGGGTCACCTACCTGGCTGTAGCCCTCTGTGTCAGTAAGTAAACTTCAGAAGTCATCATGAAATTAATTAGAGCATGCCATTTCTTTGGTCCTTGCTTCTTCTAAAAATACGCAAACTTAAATAGCAGTATCGGTAAATGAATTATCTTGGGTTAAGTTGAGACCTACTCTTAAGTAGAGTAATACCATAACACAACAGGGATTTATGTTGGTAATGTTTATTTTAAACAATCACTCAGTTACTCCTTAGAGGCTTTTACTGCTTCAAGTAAATTGATCAGAAAGATCTCCTAATGCCACTATTTTAATATTCATTATTTAAAGTCTTGAAGCACTGAGGCTTGGAAATCAATAAACACCAAAGGCAGACAAAAGCACTAGTCCAGTCAAGCACTGGCACAAAGCCTGATTAAATAAAGACAATAAAACTTAATACACTACTTTACTGGAACAAATCTCCCCAAAAATCAATGAATGACCTTCATTAGCATGAAAAATGTATAAAGTGCAAATCCATAAAAATCAGCTACAGGCAGGAATGCAAAGACCTGAAGTCGTAACAGTGGATAAACTTGAATCAAATAACTGCGTGTAGAGGAGGTAGGCTGCATGACTGGAAGTGTATAAACTGCATGCTGAGTGGTGATCTTTGTTTCGAGCTGCTTTAACAAAAATGATTTTGTTTCTCATAGCTGCAACAGTAGTGCGAGATGCTACTGGAAATCCCAATGACACTATTGCAGCCGGAGTGAGCTGTAATTTTTCGGTCGCTTGTGATTTTGGATATGACTTTTCATCCTGCAAGGAGAAGCACTGTGAATATGGTCTCATGAATAACTTCCAGGTGCGCCACTATTCCTATCATTTATGTGCAGCTTAAGTAAAAAAAATTCAAACAAGTTTAGTTGAATCAAGAATATTGTGTTAGTAAGACAGACAGAAAATTACAGAATGTTGTTACACGAATTCACAAGTAGTCAAAAGCATGTAAAATGGTGCATATATGATCATAAAGCAATGTACATGTAAACTTTATTAGGTCATGACCATGGTGTCTGGCTTTGGTCCACTCATCATCGCAGGGACATTCTCAGCGACTCTGTCCTCTGCTCTTGCCTCACTTGTCAGTGCACCTAAAGTCTTTCAGGTGAGAACCCTTTTGCCATGGAGACGTTATTTTAAAGTTTTTACAATCGACTGCGAATGACCAACTTAACGCAAACTGCTGAAGGCAAATAGAAGCACTGCTGTATCAAGAAAATGTATAGACCTATACTTATTTCAGAACCTTGAAGAATCCAGCCTGAACAAGACAATGTCCCTGACTGACTGACTGACTGACTGACAGTATGGTTTTATTTTATCATTTTAGATACATACTGGACATAAGCTACAGCAGGTTTTCTGTTTGTGTGGGGTGGGAGGTTAGTAATGTCTGCTGTGAAGTGTCACTAAAATGCATTAATGTGAAAAATCCGCAGGCATTGTGTAAAGACAACATTTACAAGGCGCTGCACTTCTTTGCAAAGGGTCATGGCAAAAACAACGAGCCTCTCCGTGGCTATGTCCTCACCTTCATCATCGCTGTGGCTTTCATTCTGATAGGTGACTATGTTTTAAATCATGAGGCAGTATCTTGAATTCTGGGGCAGTAATCATTATTACTTTACGTTCAGTATAATTTGCGGATTGTCAAAAATACTCTAAAATGATGTTTTATTGTTAATGTGTTCAGCGTTGATTCCATTCACTAAAGAGCATATTGGTAAAACACAGACCTTTTCGCAGCATATTGTTGTTAATAGCCACCAGAAACGAATTGCCATCATTGCATTTAACTTTGATTTGTCTGTAATTGCAGCCGAGCTGAATGTTATCGCTCCCATTATTTCAAACTTCTTCTTGGCTTCTTACGCCCTCATCAACTTCTCCTGTTTCCACGCCTCCTATGCCAGTTCACCAGGTCATACTTTTGTTTACTCTTACATCGTTATTATCAGACAAAGCAGGTAGCTCTGGATAATATGACAAAGACAATTGCTGTCCCAAAAAAGTCTTGCTTGCTTTAATCATATTCGAATTGAAAAGAACAGGTTTTTGAAAAATTATTTTGAGTTGGAAAGAAAATGGACGGAAGGGGGAAAGAGTTTTCTATGGAAATCATTTCTATTTTCAATGTGCTTCATATCGTTAGCTTCATAGCATAATTGCCCATCTCATTTAAGGTTTTTTTTAATTGATTAATTACTTTTTTTATTAGTTAAGAGAATGGATTTTATTTATTTCACGGTTTTTGATAAAAAAAGAAAAAACACATTTTCTCACCAACACGAAAGAACAGGCAGCCGATATCTCAATTTGGCAAAAATATGACTTCAGCAATTACTCTATGAGGCTAACGATGTGCAGTGTCGTCTTAGGCCAATATCTTGCTTAACTAAGAAAAAAATAATAATTAATTTTATTTTTATCTCATCAGCTCAATTCTTCAATTATGGTCAACTCTTGATTCTTTAGGCTGGAGGCCTGGATACAGATTCTACAACATGTGGCTGTCTCTGTTCGGCGCAGTACTGTGCTGTGCTGTGATGTTTGTCATCAATTGGTGGGCAGCGCTACTCACTTATGCGATTGAAATCTTCCTCTACATCTATGTCACAGTGAAAAAACCAGGTAAAGCCCTTAATGAAGATTCAGACATCAAAGAATGAACCTGCCTCTCTTTTTGATTCAATGTATATTTTTTTTACTTTTATTTTTTTCCCCTCGCAGACGTTAACTGGGGCTCATCTACCCAAGCAGTGACATTTGTCAGTGCGGTGAACAATGCCCTGAGTTTAACTAAAGTGGAAGACCATGTCAAAAATTTTAGGTAGGAACTAAAGCATGACCAACCACATTTGCTTATACAAATCAAAAAGTGAAACTATAGATCGACGAAAATGAGTATATTGTTGACTGGTTACACTTTACTTGAAGGTATCGTCATAAGAGTGACATGACACTGTCATAATAACTGTTACATGTCATGTAACAGTTATGACAGTGTCATGTCACTCTTATGACGAAGTTGTCATAATCAGGACAACCCAAACAATGTCATCTCAAAAACCAAATGACACTTAATGACAACTTTTATGACATTTACATAATGTTTATGACATGTTCATGACTGTGTCATGTCACTCTTATGACGCTCCCTTCAAGTAAAGTGTTACCTGTTGACTAAATGCATGTAAAATTATATAAGATATTGAAGTTTTTGGCAACGTTTACCGTCTGGTTATGAATCCATAGTCTTCTCCCTTAGGCCACAATGTATCGTGCTGACTGGTGCGCCCAAGTCTAGGCCAGCACTTCTTGATATTGCACATTCCTTCTCCAAGAACTATGGACTTTGCCTCACCTGTCAAGTGTTTTTGGTAAGAGCAAACCAGAGACGTGCGATGAGGTCATGAACAGGGTAGGCAAATCATATTTAGACAGTAAGACCAGAGACGAGCTAGCAACCAGGCTGACTAAAGGCGATGCATGTGTCCTCATGAATTTAATGACACATTAATTTACGGATGGAATGAGATGGTGATACATGTTGAATTTGGCCATCTCCTGTCTTATTATTTTCACAACGCGAGAGAAAATGGGACAGGCAGTTATACCGGCTGCAGTGTTGTTTTGCTGGTAATGAGCTACACCTCCCTTCAGGGCCTGAAGACAGAGATGATGCAGGAGATGAACACAGACATGGAAAATCACCAGGCATGGCTCAACAGCAGAAAACGCAAAGCTTTCTATGCAGCAGTGGCCAGCGAAAGCTTTAGGGAAGGAGCTCGGAGTCTCCTCCAAGTATGTATTCTGACTAAAAAAGGCTAAGTATAACTGACTGACTGGGTGACATCGTGTTCACTCTTTCATCAAGTTAAAGGCATGCGTGACAATAGAATGTATAGAGAGAGAGAGAGAGCACATTCTTTAATTTTTTTTAATGCTCTTTGTGTGCTGACTTGCCCTGAAATCTGATATTTGCTAATGTGAAAAGTTTGAGCATATAGTTACACGATGAGAACACTTAGCCTGTTTACTTTTTAGGCCGCTGGCATTGGGAGACTCAAGCCAAATATTATGGTGATTGGGTTCAAGAAAGACTGGAGGAGTGCAGACGCAGTGGATGTTCAAAACTATGTTGGCGTGCTGCAGTAAGTCACTAACGTGCACCAACGCCCACCTCCGCTGATCTTTTTGCTTGATGGAAGGCTTTAAAAACAATTGCTCTTGTTATGGCAGCGAGGCATTCGACCTAGAATATGGAGTAGTGGTTCTCAGGATCAACCAAGGACTTGACATCTCTCACATCCTTCGGGCTGAAGGTGGGTATGCATGGTACAAAGATTACAAGATTAAAATCAAATGAGACCTTCTGTGGACCATATCTGGTCAAGGAGTTACAGGTCTCTACATTGCACTCTACATCTCGTGCATATTGTTTTTCCCTTCAGAGGAAATGGCATTGGAACAACAGTCTTTGGAGAGAATGGACTCCCAAAACGGAGGCCGGAAGGGTCTATTCAGATGGTCCAGAACGTCATCAAAGCAAGCTCTTACCAAAGGTAGAATAAGGACTGAAAATACCAGCTCTTTATATATAATGCATTGTGTACTATGGAACTTTATAATGAGTGATGATGCACAGCACATTGTGCAAATGCCTCCCCATGGACCGAGTCAGTGGAGAGTGAATTTATGTGGAGCAACACAGGCTTTTCCTGAACCTTCCATAAAGGTCCCTGTGGACTGAGCAGTCAAGCCGCATCTTTTCATATCCTGTTTGCCTCGTCCAAGACCCCTAAGGCCTTCAGAAAATGACTGAGGGGAGACTTCCAAGGCCTCTAGACCAAACATATCCGACAAATGAAACCAATGATACAATCCCCCGTTTAATCCAAATGTTTGCAAAAGAATGAGCCAGGACCCCCTCCTGCTGCAATAGAAATAAATGGAATTGTTTCTCATGAAAAAGCTCTCGCCCTAATCAAATAGTGTTGTCACCTTCGCTGCATCTCTCCGCAAATTATCTGAGAATGAAGCGGGGCTTCCCCTCGAAACACCACAGAGATAATGCAGTATATCCACTCTCACTATATGTCAGCTCTACTTTCACTCCTAGAAAATAAACGAAGACAAACAGATTTTTAAATTGAAATGGTAGATCTGCCTCCTGCATGCAATCAGATGCATGTTAATCTAGATGAGAGTAATCACCCCTGTTCTCAACTTTTCACTGCATGTCTGCTTCTCATTGCATTTTTGTTCTCTGCTTTTATTTTTTGCAGACCCCGTTATTATACCTCAGTCGGCCCAGCCAGCCAAAGTTAGTTCAAGGCTGATGGAGTCCAGCGCTCAGTTCCAGAAGAAACAAGGCAAAGGCACCATTGATGTTTGGTGGCTCTTTGATGATGGAGGTGAAATTGCTAGAGCCAAATTATATTTTAAAAGCCTGGAGACATTGCCCTGGCAAGCAATGAAAGTTCATGTTTATGGTTTCAAAATATTTTTTTGTTTCAAAATTAGGCCCTGATCTCCAATACATTTTCTTCCTTCAAGTTTAAAGACCCAGTGCAAACTCAGGTCTTTTGTTTGAAGTGTTTAATCAGCGATAAACACCAGTTCTTGTATCATTATCATGATAAATTAAAATAAATTAAAAAAATGAACTCAACACTTTGTTTATAAACCCTGGCAAACGCTCTATTCGAGTGAGTGCTGTATCGAACACTCTCTCTGATACAGGCCTCACTTTGCTGATTCCTTTCATCTTGACCACACGCAAGAAATGGAAGGACTGCAAGATGAGGGTCTTCATCGCTGGGCGTACTGACCGTGCCGAACACGACAAAGAGGAGTGGGTGAAAATAATATTGCATTTTCAGAATGTCATCTTTTCAAAGAGAATTTGACAGAACTATGGCTTACAAAAACAATTTTTGCTGCAACACAACATTGTGGAAATGAGACTGTAGATAACAGGGTAATCACCATAGTTCATACTGTTTCACCCCTCACGTGGGTCCAGCTTAGAGTATGAACACAGAGCCATTTAGCTGTCATTGGTGAAGATGTGGTTTTTCATTAGTACCACACCTTACAGGAACAAAACTAATTGAAGAGGCCATTATTTGTGGTAACAGCTTGTAATCAGTTCACAAATATTGCTACATTTTTTTTTTCAATCCAAATGTTTATGTTTTTCATGTAGAATGGGGTCCCTACTGTCAAAATTCAGAATCAAATGCAGTGACATTAACATAATAACTGACATCAGCATGAAACCATGTTCAGAGAGGTGAGAACACTGCGCCGAAAAAAATGAAGTGCCTCCGTTAGCATTCCATTAGTCATTCCATGGTCCAATATTTGTTTGATAAATGTCAATATGGTTTTCTATCCAAGCTGGAAAATGTTTCAGGATGTGATCAGGCCATTCCGCCTACACGAAGGCACAAAGGATACGGCTGACACTGAGACACTGAGGATGGAAGATCAATGGAAAATCACTGATGCTGAGATGGAGATGTTTGCGGAGAAGGTATACCATGGCCTTAGAAAATGAAAGCACAACTGAAAACCGCAGTAAAAGACAGAAGGTGCCATTTTGTTTCCGTATATCTTAACCCTCACAGACTCACCTCCAAGTCCGCCTGAACGAACTGCTGCAGGAGAACTCAAGAGCAGCAAACCTCATCATTCTGTAAGTCTCCCTGTGTCCATGTCTCAATTTGAAGGCACATTCTACCTCTAATGGCAGTAGTTATGACAGCTATGGAGAGCTTTGTATTTAGTGAATGGGCTCAAGGTTCATAAGTTGGATTCTTTAGCGATTCTGTAGTGAGGTGAGGCATGAGTAGTTGACCACAGATAAAATGTATGCTCTGTGAACAATATTGCGCTGTTTTCTGAAAGTCATAATTTTCTACATCACGCAGGAGCATGCCCATTGCTCGGAAGGGAGCCGTTTCGGACCACCTCTATATGGCCTGGCTGGACATTCTCACGAAGAACCTTCCTCCTACCCTGCTGATTAGAGGAAATCACAAGAGCGTACTGACCTTCTACTCATAGATGAACTGCAAGCTGTTGTCTATATGACAAACCATTGTGTGACAATGTAGCTTAAAAAGAAATCTAGTAGTACAGGCAGCTTCTACAACGCCTTTAGTGATTACATGAAATATAATATGACATGCAGTGACGTCTTTGTTTGAAGTAAATAAGTCACATTTAGTGTCAAAATGTGAAGTAAAATGATTTAAAATGAGGATGTTGGCAGGACAATGATATAGAGTAAAAATCACATTTTTTTTGATCATGGACCTACGACAATGTTTTAAAAACTTGATTGTTAATTTTTATGTTCTGATGAGCCTGATATGAGTTGCTTCACATAAATTACTGGAAATACAGCAATTGTGAAGATGTTTTCAAACTGCTTCTACAAATTTTGTGTTAAGTACTGCAAACATATGTATTTTAACAGATGAATGCCAAAATAAACCAATCATACTTAAATTCCCTAAGTATTCACTGTATCATTTTAACAGCATCGCTGGTGTTTCTATTCAATAATTAATTTGGAAATCAGATCAATTATGAATGCCATTTGCATATTTTTGAAGTAATAAATTAAACTAGCCGATACCTGTGCAGTGCACGGGCTATATGCGCGGGCGCGATAACAGCTGATTGAATTAGCCAGTTTTACTTGCAAAAACAGCTTCAAGATGCAGTTTTTTCTTAATAACTAAGTTCGAAACCTGGCGCATCGTCTTTGTCGCACAGTAAAACCGGTGTATGTGGAAAACACATTCAATATTCACAGTGGTTTTGGAGAAGATGTGCGAAATTACGCAAATCGCCAAATCAGTAATAATAATATATATAGATAGTGAGAACTAGCAAGAAAAAATAAGGAAATTACGAATAGACAGCATAAAATATTGCAGCCTGTTCGTAATAATTCCATTCCATTTAGTACAACAACAACTGTTGTGTTCAAGGATATATGTGTCTGACTTTAGACTGAAGGTGAGAAAATACCGACACAGTCACAGTTGACCATGTCTTCTTAGCACAGACTCCACAATATAGGCTTATAGGTACATGCCGTCCTGTGGTTTACTAATTACTTGTCAGCTGGAACTCAATGTACACAGTTTGCTGGGTCTTCTTCTTCTTTCCTTCCTGTATCCAAAGGCATCCCTCAGGGTTCCATATTAGGACCACTACCATTCTCCATAGATGCAAATAATCTTTGTGATAATTTATCAAATGCTGTATTCCACTTTTACGCAGATGATACAGTCATCTACTGCTCGTCCCTTTCAATAATGCAAGCCCTTCAATTTTTTACATTCTGCCTTTGATGTTAAGTCTGATTTATCCCAGCTAAAGTTAGTATTAAATGCAGACAAGTCTAAATTTACGCTCTTCTCAAATGGCAAAGGGACAACATAGAACATATATTGCACTTGCATCTTTTTTCCATTTTATTTTTCCTATGTGTGCTTCAAGTGTAATGTTATTCAGTCAAATAGATAATTAGATGGAGCTGTTCAGAACTTTTTCGGTGAAATTCAGTGGCTCCTTGGTATTCAGGACTTTCTACTGATCATCGACAATGTCACTAGTTCAGTCTCTGGCAGCTAGATAATCTTTTTCTAGCCCTGTTCACAAAACCCTGAAGGAATATGCTGAATTAAAAAAATCGAGATCTTGGACATCGCTCACTCACTGTAAAGACGCTGCCACAGACCTAACTAGTGACATTGCCGATGACCAGTAGAAAGTACTGAAGTCCGAGGAGCCACCAAATTTACATTGCATTTCATGTGTCCGTGAATGCTGTAGATGATTTTTTGGATATAGCTAGCCAGCTATAAATGAACCTGGAGCGTTTAATATTAAAAATTCTCCTTGCGGGTATGTCATCATTTTGTGACTCCAGGTATTCTGAACCAGTAAGCCATATGAAGATGAAGTTTAAGTTCTGAACCGCTCTGTCTATTTTGATTTTGACTGAATATAATGTTACACTTGAAGCCCACGAGCTTAAATGTGTAGGCTCGCCAGGTAAATACATTCACAGATACTGACTGGGAGAAAAAGTGACTCAATCGTAACTACTGTTAGCATTGTTTACTACGCCGAAGAAATGCTAGAAAAAAGCGAGTGCATTTACTGATGATCTTGGGCTAATTCAGGTTAACTGCTGAAGATTTATATGATGAGCTAAAACAAATAAACTGATAAAGAGCCAATGGTTTGGTAAACGTTTTTCAAAGTATAGTTGGGTGGGTTTAGAATTCGTTCAGAGGTGCACTTCAAAGCATAAAAGCACGCAATTGCAAGTGGGCGACTCACGTGGCAATATTTTGATATTATTCAAGAACTCACTAGAGTGGGCATGCGCGTATGCAAATGAGAGCAAAAAGTTTATAGGAAAAAAACTTTCGCCCCTGGCCCCACCCCCGACCCCATATTCACTTGAAACTCGATCTCCTGCTATTTGTTGTTGCGTGCGGCTCAGACGCATTGGGCTCTAAATTTGTAGACCAGGCACAGGCGAGGCGAATAGGGGGAGCGCCGCGCCAACGGGGTGTGTCCAGGCATATTGTTATGTATGATAATTTTTTGTACAGCTTTATATTCCATTTGTAAATGAAGATTTGTTACATGCTGTTTTGCTGCCCTGCTGGTCAGCTATATTTATTTTGTTCATTGGCACCATCTGGTGGCGTGTTTGTAAAATCATTAAGAAAAGTCTAGTAATTTCTAGAAGCTTCTGGCACTTTCCTGCTTGGAGGGGGCGGGATTTCCCTAGAATCCTGTGGATCTTTCTGGAAGGTTGCTAGACTATAAAAAGGCTGTGATTTTAAGCACAGCAGAGACAGACAACAAAGAGAGAGACAGCAGAAGAGAGCAGACCAGAGTTTTGTTTTGGCAACAGTCAAATAGTGGCAGTGTTATTAGAGAATTTAAATAGTGGATCATTTTTTGTACAACTTTTTTATTAAAGAATAAATTTGTTTTAGTTGTACTTTTCAGTTTTCTTTGTTGTGATTTTTCCAAGTCATAACAAATTGGAGGTTCTACCGAGATTGGATTCACCGAAGATTATTATTTTAAATCTTTTGACTAGTTTAAAAACCAGCAATCATGACTTTTGATGTGGAAAGTTTTTTGAAAACTCCAACCCAGGAATTAATTTTGTTGGCAAAGAAGAAGGACTTGCTACAAATAGCCTCAACCCTTGGATTATCTGATGTGAAGTCATCAATGAAGAAACAAGAAATATTCAACATTTTGGTGCAACATTTCATCGATGAAGATATCTTTGGGGAAGAAGCAGCAGAATTAATTAAAGCTGTGGAAGTGCCTGCAACGGAGCTGCAAAGACTTGAATTTCAGCTACGCCTGAAAGAGCTGGAAGAGAAAAGGTTGGAGAGGGAGAAGGAAAGAGAACTGGAAGAAAGAAGGTTGGAGAGGGAGAAGGAGAGAGAACTAGAAGAAAAAAGAATGCAGTACGAATTGGAAATGAAGAGAATAGAAGCAGGTACTGTTCCAAAATCTTCTGGACTTTCTGATCATTTTGATGTGGTTAAACATATCAGACTTGTTCCTCCTTTCTTAGAAAATGATGTTGACCAATACTTTACCCATTTTGAAAAAATTGCTGAAAATTTGAAATGGCCAAAAGAGCATTGGACAATGATGTTACAAAGTGTTCTTACTGGTAAAGCTAGAAAAATCTATAACCAGTTATCTGTCCAACAGTGTGCTGATTATGATTTTGTCAAATCTGCCATTCTGAAGGGTTATGAATTAGTCCCTGAGGCTTACAGGCAAAAATTTAGGAATTCTTGCAAGGAAGCCAGTCAAACTCATGTTGAATTTGGCAGGTTAAAGGAACAGTTGTTTGATCAGTGGTGTATTTCCATGAATGTTGAAAAAGATTTTGATAGAATGAGGCAACTTATTCTGGTTGAGGAATTCAAAAGGTGTGTCCAGCCTGATATTAAGACTTTCCTTGAAGAAAAACAAGCCATTACTTTGCAAGATGTTTCTACGCTAGCTGATAGTTATGCATTGACTCACAAGACTTCTTTTGTCCAAAAATCTACTTTTTCTAAATTTCAAAGCAGGTTTCAGTCCAAGACTTCTTCTAATAACACTTCTAATGATTCTAAGGCCACTTCTGAAAGGAAACCTTCCAGTGAGAAGCAATCCTCTGATTCTTTACCCTCTGTGTCTTGCCAATACTGCAAAAAGCAAGGTCACCTTATTTCTGAGTGTTATGCTCTCAAGAAAAGAAACCAAGCCAACTGCTTTGACAAAAAGAGAATCTCTTGTATCAATGGTCAGTTCACCTGATCTTCCACCTTCTGTCTCTGATCCGGTTATGGAGGGTTTTGAGCCATTCATCACCGATGGTTCTGTCTCACTTTCACATGATTTTTCCTCATCTGCTCCTGTTCGAATTCTAAGGGATACTGGGTCTTCCCAATCTCTTATTCTTGCAGATATTCTGCCTTTTTCGGACAAATCGTCTACTCGGGCTAATGTCCTTATTCAAGGAGTAGAATGTGGTTTTACAAGTGTACCTCTCCATAATGTTCATCTCAAATCAGACTTGGTCTCTGAGCCTGTTACTGTTGGTGTTAGGTCTTCTCTTCCTTTCAAAGGCATTCATTTGCTTCTTGGTAATGATCTTGCTGGGGATAAGGTTGTGCCCTACCCTATTGTAACTGACACTCCTTTGATTCATCAAGAATCTGACTCTATAGAGGAGGAAATTCCAGACCTCTATCCTTCATGTGCAGTTACTCGTTCTATGGTCAAAAAGGCTATTCAAGATGATGCTGATCTGGACTTTAACCTGGCTGACACCTTCATTGGGCAGTCTTTTCATCAGGAACCTTCCAGTCTTGAGATGTCTGAGAAATCTTCAGACTTGTCCTTGTCAGGTCATTCTAATGACATTTTGTCTCGTAAACAACTTATTCATGAGCAACAACAAGCTCGTGATCTAGCGCATCTTCTACCACAGGCTGCAAGTGAACAAGAGGCTACTCAAGTTCCTGTCTGTTTTTACTACAAAAATGGTGTGCTTATGAGAAAGTGGCGTCCACCCGATGTTCCTGCAGATGAAGAGTGGATGATCACCCATCAAATTGTTCTTCCAAAGCCGTATCGTCAAGAAACTCTTAGTCTGGCCCATGACAATCCTATGTCAGGTCATTTGGGTATCAAGAAGACCCTTCAACGTGTCAGAAACCACTTCTTCTGGCCTTCCATGAGGTCTGATGTACAGGAGTATTGCAAATCCTGTCATACTTGTCAAATGGTAGGGAAGCCGAACCAAAATATTCCAAAGGCTCGACTTAAGCCCATTCCCGCTTTTGAAGAACCTTTCAGTCGGATCATCATTGACTGTGTTGGACCATTACCGAAGACTAGGTCTGGTTGTGAGTACTTACTGACTATCATGTGTGCTTCCACCCGGTTTCCTGAGGCAATCCCACTTCGTAATATCAAGGCGAAGACTATCATCAAGGCTCTAACCAAGTTTTTCTGCTTAGTTGGTCTTCCTAAGTCTATTCAGTCTGATCAAGGATCAAATTTCATGTCTGGCATATTTCAACAAGTTATGCATGAGCTTGGTATAAAACAATACAGGTCATCAGCTTACCATCCTGAGAGTCAAGGTGCTTTGGAGAGGTTCCATCAAACCCTGAAGAGCATGATAAGGACCTACTGCCGTGACACAGAGAAAGATTGGGATGAAGGTGTCCATCTTCTTCTGTTTGCTGCCCGTGAAGCTGTTCAGGAGTCTCTTGGGTTCAGTCCTTTTGAGCTCGTTTTTGGGCATACAGTCCGTGGACCTCTGAAGCTACTGAAGGAAAAGTTGCTCGCTGAAGATGATGTCCCAATGAACTTGCTTCAGTATATCTCTGACTTCCGTAATCGTCTCTCTAAAGCCTGTGACTTTGCTAAGTCTAATCTCAAAGAAGCTCAGGGCAAAATGAAAGCCAGATATGACCTTCATTCAAAAGATAGAAGTTTTAAAACTGGTGACAAAGTTCTTGCACTTTTGCCAGTTCCTGGAAACCCTCTAAGAGCCCGATATTTCGGCCCTTACACTGTCCTCAAAAAGGTCAGTGATCTAAATTACATAATTTCAACTCCTGGAAGGAGGAAACAAAAACAAATGTGTCACATCAACATGCTGAAAGAATACATTGATAGAGACACACAGCAAAAGCCAGTCAATGTGGTAAATACAGTTGAACTGGAAAATTCCAAAGATTGTGACTGCCCCTTAGAAAATGAACCTGGTCCAGTCAAACTTGAAAATTCAGACATTCTTGAAAATATTGACAGCAAGTTGTCCCACCTGGACCCTTTTCAACAACAGCAGCTAAAGCAGCTCATATTTGAATATAGTCACATTTTCCCTGACGTTCCATCAAGGACTGATTTGGTTTACCATGATGTCATCCTACAAGACGATGCCAAGCCTGTAAAACAGCATCCCTACAGAATGAATCCAGAGAAGCAGGAATACCTTAAACAAGAAGTCAAATATCTGCTTGAAAATGACTTTGTTGAACCAAGTTACAGTGACTGGAGTTCTCCATGCATCCTAGTTCCCAAACCCAATGGAACATATAGAATGGTGACAGACTACAGAAAAGCGAATGCTTTATCAAAAACGGACTCATATCCTATTCCCAGGATTGATGACTGCATTGACAAAGTTGGACAGTCAAAGTATGTCACAAAATTTGATCTCCTCAAGGGCTTCTGGCAGATCCCTCTAACAGAGAGAGCAAAGGAGATCTCTGCCTTCGTCACGCCAGATGGATTATACCAATACAAGGTCATGCCATTTGGAATGAAAAATTCTCCAGCCACCTTCCAACGTCTGGTAAACAGAGTGATTGCTGGACTGCCAGGATGTGAGGCCTATATCGATGATATTATCATCACCAGTGACAGCTTCCAAGAGCACCTCACCTACATCAGAAACTTCTTTCAGAGAGTGAGTGATGCCAAGCTGACTATCAACCTTGTTAAAAGTGACTTTTGTAAAGCTTCAGTTGTTTACTTAGGTCATGTTGTAGGACAGGGTCAAGTCAAACCAGTTGATGCAAAAGTCAAAGTTATCACTGAATTTCCTGAGCCAACAACTAAAAGACAGCTCATGAGATTTCTAGGGATGGCTGGCTACTACAGAAAATTCTGTAAAAATTTTTCTATCATCTCTGAACCTTTGACAAATTTACTGAAGAAAAATGCAAAATTTGTTTGGGATGAAAAATGTCAAAATTCATTTGACCAGCTGAAAGCGATTCTCAAAAATGCACCAGTTCTCTTATCTCCCAATTTCAAAAAGGAGTTCAAGTTGGCAGTTGATGCCAGTGACATTGGTGCAGGTGCAGTTTTACTGCAAGAAGACACTGATGGAGTAGATCATCCTGTTTGTTACTTTTCCAAAAAGTTTGATAAACATCAGAAAAACTACTCAACAATTGAAAAAGAATGTTTGGCACTTGTTTTGGCTTTACAACATTTTGAAGTCTATTTGACTTGTTCAGCTACTTCCATCAAGGTCTTCAGTGATCACAATCCCCTCACATTCTTGCACAAGATCAAAATCAAGAATCAAAGATTACTGAGATGGAGTTTACTTTTGCAAGAGTATGATTTGGACATTTCTCACATCAAGGGAAAAGATAATGTAATCCCAGATACACTTTCTCGCATGTAATTTTATTTCTTTTTTTTTGATTGTGAAAAATGTAATTTTACTTTTCTATTTGATTGTGAGATTGCACTGGTTATGTATATGATTGTTATCATGATCAATAATACGTTTGTGTAAAGTTCAATATTGTTCTGATTATAAAACTGTGTTCATTTTAACAAAAGAAAGCTTTTAGCAAACCTTTCTTTTCTTAAAGAGGGGAGGTGTTATGTATGATAATTTTTTGTACAGCTTTATATTCCATTTGTAAATGAAGATTTGTTACATGCTGTTTTGCTGCCCTGCTGGTCAGCTATATTTATTTTGTTCATTGGCACCATCTGGTGGCGTGTTTGTAAAATCATTAAGAAAAGTCTAGTAATTTCTAGAAGCTTCTGGCACTTTCCTGCTTGGAGGGGGCGGGATTTCCCTAGAATCCTGTGGATCTTTCTGGAAGGTTGCTAGACTATAAAAAGGCTGTGATTTTAAGCACAGCAGAGACAGACAACAAAGAGAGAGACAGCAGAAGAGAGCAGACCAGAGTTTTGTTTTGGCAACAGTCAAATAGTGGCAGTGTTATTAGAGAATTTAAATAGTGGATCATTTTTTGTACAACTTTTTTATTAAAGAATAAATTTGTTTTAGTTGTACTTTTCAGTTTTCTTTGTTGTGATTTTTCCAAGTCATAACAATATGTTGCAATTTCGTGCTCGGCGTAGCCTGATACAAGTACTCCTCCGTCCCGCCTCTGTCCCTCCTGCCAGCGCAAGAGGCAAAGAGGGAGGAGAAAAGGCTTAAGTGGGTTTAACACTGCCGAGTCAACTCTTCACCAATAAAATGAGTTCCTCTCCTCACCTTTAAAGTGTTGAAATAAAGAAGCCTCTGTCCTATATCCATGCGTACAGGAGCGCACAGGAACTCGTGCATGCGCAGTCAGTGTTTTGATCACGCGTTCCTGTGCGCTCCTGTACGCGCGGTCAGAAAATTTTGGAGGGTACACGGTCGACCGCGGAGAGCTATGCGCACACTGTTTGATGACGAAAATTGCGTCAACACGCTCTAGCGCCCAACAGCGTACACGCGCACACGTAAAGTATAATTCCGGCCTTAAGTGTCTTTCACTGCGGTCAAGCTATCCGCGCTTCCGCGATTCTCAGTCAAGCCATCAGTGGCAAAAATTTAAAGTGCGGCTGTCTTTCACTGCGGTCAAGCTATCCGTGCTTCCGCGATCCTCGGTAAAGCCATCAGTGGCAAAAATTTTAAGTGCGGCAGTCTTTCACTGTGGTCAAGCTATCCGCGCTTCCGCGATTCACGGTAAAGCCATCAGCGGCAAAAATTTTAAGTGCGCGTATATTCATTAAATTGCAGTAGCAAACGAAACTGGGAAGTCGCGACTCAATAGAATTTAAAGAATGAGCGCATTCAGGAGATGCTCCATAAATTAAACTGTCCTTCCGGTCTAAATTCCTCATTAACTTTAATTATTCAATTGAACTATTATTATGATTATATCGATTATGTCAAACTTGATTGATAGATTATCAAAATTTATCAAAGTTCTGTCCAAATTGACGCGATGTTTAGCCTACTGTAGAAGGTATAAACTGCCACAAGATTAACCTGAAATTTTACGGTGTTGTTTTTCATGATACTTTTGTACATTTCTATAAATATCTCATTCATTTATGTCAAATTTGACTGACAGTTAATGAAACATTTTCAAAAGTCTGTCTAAACTGACAGGATATTATGAAAGATCATGGCATTATCCATCAAAACGGTGAGTCTGGAGTAACTGTGTAGTGTGCATTTTTGAGTCAACCTATGCGAGTATGTAATTGTGTCAAATTTGTAGAGGTGTGCATTGGCACTGCCCTCACGATTCAATTTGATTACAATTCGGAGGGTCACGATTCGATTCAATTCGATTCGATTCGATTCAGCAATGCATTGCGATACAAAGACCAGCGATGCATTAAAATTCTATTGAAAGCAAGACAATTTTTTCATCATGAGTCATGAGGCAACACAAGCAGTCAGATATTTAACAACATTTTATTGGCTCTTGTGTCACTCCTGGGATGAGTCAAATAAAATTAGTTATATGAAAACATAAACAAATCACAGCTTTTAGTGCTTTGAATGAGACCTGGGCTTTCCTTTTTACACACAGCAGCAGCCTTTCACACAGGGCACCTGAACTCCTGTACAAAATCAGTAATGACAGTAATTTATAATAAGTCAGTAATAACAGAAATTTTAGCCACAGCCACCCATCAATAAAAATATCAAAGTAAATATTAAAGAAAATATCAAAGAAAATATTGTAGTGCAACAGCATATTTATGGTTTTGGATTTTTTATTTTTTTGTTTTGGAGCGGCATTTTTTACACACTGCGTAACTCTGGTCAACTTTCCCACCAACCTCATAGAAACCAAAATGTCTCCAGATGTCTGCTTTCCATATCTTGGGTGCATCGATAATCTCTCTCCCTCCCTCTTTCTCCGCCTCAGCCATTGTTGTGCTAGTCTCATCTCTTGAGTTGCGTGCTAGACTGCGCATGTCTATAACGTTGCTCTGGTGAGGCAACTAATATAGTTTCCAGTTGTGTTCGAAATCGCCCCCTATCACGGATATAGTGCACTATATAGTGTTTCCGCCATTTTGTAGTGCGGTTCGAATTCTTTTCATCCACTATATAGTGGACTATAAAATACCCATCATGCACAGCGGAATCGAGTGAGCAAGTAATGTACACTACATTGTAGTACCGTATACCACAATGCAGTGCTTTGGTATTCCCCATAGAAGAAGGATGTGAATAATGTCTCCGTACTACAGAAATACGTTCTCCAATGTTCGCGTAAAGCTTCTTTCACAGCGTACGCGAAACGAACTTAACACTTGACAGATTACATTCAAAGTAAATGCAAAGACTAATAATTAGCTAACCGGCTAAATAGCTATTGTCCTTGATATGTTACCAAGCTTGTTTGGTAGCTAGCTAACTAAGTTATGCAGCTAGCGGATAGAGCCAGAGCATCTATTATCACTACGTATAAAGCACATTCCGGAAAACCATCACGATGTCCAACGGTAAAGCTGCTTTCGCACTGGACGCGTTTCGCGTGTAGTCGCGTCTTTGCATTGACTTTGAATTAAATCTGTCGTGCGAAAAATTCGTTTCGCCTCTGATGTGAAAGCAGCTTAAAGTGTCCGGTTTGTTTACATGCTTGACGCGTCCGCTCACGTCACAGGAATATTCAGCGCATTTGCTGACTCAACCATGTTCAAAAAATTCCGGTGTAGTGTCCGAAATCTCCTTCGGTTATTCCCTATGTAGTGCACTATATCATATACACGATGTAGGGGATAGGGAGGGAGTGAGTGAATGAGTGGACGATTTCGAACACAGCTCCGTTTCCCCTTCATTGCATTACAGTGTAAAGTGACTCCCTCTACTGGGCAAAAAGGGAAACTAGGAAACCAAATCGGTTGCCTCACCGGAAGATATTTTGTATTTGTAATTATTTATTTTTCAAATGCGCTGAATCGATTCGGCTTGTTGCCCCACATCGAATTGAATCGTCCATGCCTCGCATCGGAATGCATCGCCGCATCGATTATTGTTGACACCACTACAAATTTGATTGGCAATTTATGAAAAAATATCAAAGGTCTGTGTAAACTGACAGCATATTGTCATAGAATATGATATTATCTACATTAGGGGTATGTCTGGAGTGATTTTACTGTGCAGTACTTAAGTTAACCCTTTCTGAGTGTTTGATGCATGCACATTTAAAGTTTGATCGACAGTTTATAAAAAAATAATAAGAGGTCTGTCCTCACTGACACCATATTGTCAAAAAACAAGTTATTATCTACCAAAATGGAAAGTGTGGAGACATTTTAGATTTTTGAATTAACCCTTTGTGAATATGTAAGGCATGTAAATCGCTATTTTGGCTCTGTCTACTTTGATTGACGATTCATGAGAAATTAGCAAAGGTCTGTCCAAGCTCACAGCATATTATCATAGAAGATGTTATTATGTACATTAGGGGTACATCTGGAGTGATTTAACTGTGTAGTTTTTGATTTAACCCTTTCTGAGTGTTTTAGGTATGACAATTTTGATTGATAATTTATAAAAATTTTCATAGGTCTGTCTACACCGACACCATATCATCATAGATCAAGGTATGATCCACCAAACAGGTAAGTCTGGAGACATTTTATTGCATCACTTTTGAATTAACCCCTTGTGAATGTAAGGCATGTAAATAGCTATTTCGTTTCTGTCAACTTTGATTGGCAATGTATGAAAAATTAACAAAGTTCTGTTTAAACTGACAACATATAATTATAAAGTAAGGTATGATCTACCAAATTGGTGAGCCTGGGGTCATTTTACTGTGTAATTTTTGAATCAACCCTTTGTGAATATGTAAGGCATGTTAATTGGTATTTTGGTTGTCAACTTTGAAAAATTATCAAAGGTCTGTCTAAACTGGCACCATATTATCATAGATCAAGGTATGATCTACCAAACTGGTAAGTCTGGGGACTTTTCACTGAGCAATTTTGAATTAACCCTTTGTGAATACGTATGGTAGGTCAATAGCTGTTTTGGTTGTGTCAAATTTCATGGACAATTTATGAAATATTCGTGGAGTGTCCAATCTGATGACAATTTGTCATAGATCAAGGCAATATCTATCACAAGGGTGAGTCAGGAGAAATTTGGCTGTATAGTTCTTGAGTTAACCCTTTCTGAGCTTATAATACATGTAAATGCTCATTTTTGGCATGTCAAATTTGATTGACCGTTTATAAGAAGTTATCAAAAATCTGTCCAAACTAACATGATATTAACAAATAAAAAAGATATTATCTACATTACGGGTACATCTGGAGTCATTTAACTTTGTAGTTTTTGAGTTCACTCTTCGTGAGCATGTAATGCATGTAAAAACCCTTTTCAGATTTGATTGACCATTCACAAAAAATTACCAATGGTCTGTTCAAACTGACACCATGTAATCATTGGCCTCATCTGTTCCTACTGTATTGTCAACTCTGGAGACACTTTACTGTGTAGTTTCTGAATTCACCCTGAATTTGTGCATTCTTGTGTATAGCTATTTACATGCCTTACATTCACAAGGGGTTAATTAAAAAATGATGCAGTAAAATGTCTCCAGACTTACCTGTTTGGTAGATCTTACCTTGATCCATGATCATATCGTGTCAGTTTAGACAGACCTTTGTTAACTTTTCATAAATTGCCAATCAAATTTGACAGAACCGAAATACCTATTGACATGCCATACATATTCACAAAGGGTTAATTCAAAATTTGCACAGTAAAATTACCCCAGCCTTACCAATTTGGTAGATCATACCTTCATTTATGATGATATGTTGTCAATTTAGACAGACCTTTGTTAATTTTTCATACTTCGCCAATCAAAGTTGACAGAAACTAAATAGCTATTTACAAAACCCAAAACCAGTAAAGTTGGCACGTTATGTAAATCGTTGCTAAAAACAGAATACAATGATTTGCAAATCCTTTTCAACTTATATTCAATTGAATAAACTGCAAAGACAAGATGTTTAATGTTCAAACTGAGAAACTTTATTTTTTTTTTGCAAATAATCATTAACTTAGAATTTAAAGGCAGCAACACATTGCAAAAAAGTTGGCGGAAGGGCCTTTTTACCACTGTTACATCGCCTTTCCTTTTAACGACACTCAGTAAACGTTTGGGAACTGAGGAGACCAAATTTTGAAGCTTTTCAGGTGGAACTCTTTCCCATTCTTGCTTGATGTACAGCTTAAGTTGTTCAACAGTCCGGGGTCTCCATTGTCGTATTTTACGCTTCATAATGCGCCACACATTTTCAATGGGAGACAGGTCTGGACTACAGGCAGGCCAATCTAGTACCCGCACTCTTTTACTACGGAGCCATGCTGTTGTAACACTTCCAGAATGTGGCTTGGCATTGTCTTGCTGAAATAAGCAGGGGCGTCCATGAAAAAGACGTTGCTTGGATGGCAACATATGTTGCTCCAAAACCTGTATGTACCTTTCAGCATTAATGGTGCCTTCTCATATGTGTAAGTTGCCCATGCCTTGGGCACTAAGACACCCCTATACCATCACAGATGCTGGCTTTTGAACTTTGCGCCTATAGCAGTCCGGATGGTTCTTTTCCTCTTTGATCCGGAGGACACAACGTCCACAGTTTCCAAAAACAATTTGAAATGTGGACTCGTCAGACCACAGAACACTTTTCCACTTTGCATCAGTCCATCTTAGATGAGCTTGGGCCCAGCGAAGCCGGCGGCGTTTCTGGGTGCTGTTGATAAATGGCTTTCGCTTTGCATTGTAGAGTTTTAACTTGCACTTGCAGATGTAGCGACGAACTGTAGTTACTGACAGTGGTTCTCTGAAGTGTTCCTGAGCCCATGTGGTGATGTCCTTTACACACTGATGTCGGTTTTTGATGCAGTACCGCCTGAGGGATTGAAGGTCACGGGCATTCAATGTTGGTTTTCGGCCTTGTCGCTTACATCCAGCGATTTCTCCAGATTCTCTGAACCTTGTGACGATATTACGGACCGCAGACAAGCAGAAACAAAGGGTCCCCTTCTACCTTTCTATTTATCTGTCAACGTACGTAGCCACATAGCGAGCGTAACTTCGTATCTTGAACTTACAAGGACCGTATTAAATAGCTAATTAAATTACGAGTATGTTTACATCTACATTTAATTAAATGTAACGGAGGTTTTTTTAATTTCACGTAAAGTCTTGCGAAATCGAATATTTGCTCCTGTCAATTACAGCCTACAGCGCGCTAACATGGCTACAGTAGCCGACCGATACCAACCGTGCTACATCAGAGAAGTTTTTAATATCATTGGTTCAGAGCATAATAATGTGTTACGTCATCTCTACACGCGGGACCCCGAGCAGATATGGTAGGCCGAGCACATCTGGTACCTACACCGGCAATCACCAAACATAGACCCGTCACCTCTGAAATGGTAATCTTGTCATGGTATTAAAGAGAAGCCCCACACCCTGGCTTCATGGTAACACCTGGAAACAGGAAAAGCCAACGACGGCCATCAATGGTTGAAACTTAATTAGTGCCCAAACTGCTGTGCTGCTGAACAGACAATGGTCTTCTGACCATTTGTTCCCTATTCATGATACACCTCATTAATATACATTGAAGCAAATACTCATCCCCTTTATTTATTATACATATGTATGTTGTATAGTATAAAGGTTAAAGCCTTTCGATTGTTCGGGGCTCATTCTGACACCGATGACCCCAGAGCATTTGGACATGTTTCATTACTGCTAATTACTGGATTAAAGACAAACTTTGCGACAACTCAGAAGAATCCTTTTTCTTCCTTTTTTTTCTTATACTGGCGAGCCACCCATCGTGTGATTTCTGAAAAAAAAGAGGGGAATGTGAGTATTCTACTAACTAACTGAAGCTTGTTTCAGAAAATCTACACGTTAATACAACCTAGAGAGAAGGACTGGAATTAACTTGTTGCTTGTTGTGTTTGTTCTGTAGTTAGCAGGAGGTGTTCGGCAGTGGGATAGGCCTGTGCAATTTTGTGTAACGATCCTAAAGTAACTGAATCGGCCCGAAGCAGTGTGGTGACAGAATTGTACAAGGATTGTTTCTAACGTAACTGAAACAGATAGCCCAAGCCGAGCGGCAGTTCTAAAGTGATTGAAACTAAGATTTGAACTTGAGGTATTGTGATTGAGCCGGACAGACAGAGGCTGAGAATTTGGGTTTCTTAAGCAACTGAAACTAGCGGAAACCAGGATTCTGTGGCCAAGAAAAGTTTAAAATGAACTTGAAGCATTGTGGTTGTGCCCAACGGACAGAGGCAAGATTCTAAACTTTATTGGTTGTGTTGTTGGAACTGCGAGTGGTGAAAACACTTTACTTGAATAGCAGAAGACTAACAGTTTCAGGTGGACCTGTGGGGGGGTGTTTGTAAACAGTGACAATGGAGAGTCTAATTTCTGAATATATTGCTAAATATGGTTCACAAGGTAGGTTTGATGGGATAGAGAAGGAGGATAAGCCCTCTGAGTGGGCTCAGTTCAAATTCAATAGCGATCCAAAAAATTCTAAAAACAAGAAAAGGAAATTTGCAAATTCCCTTCAAGGTCTTCTTGAGACATTTAAAATGACCAAAAAAAGGCTACATGAAGCTCAAGCAGAGAGAGATGGACTGAAAGGCGAAATGGAAGCACTTTTAACGTGTGTTCAAGAGAAGTCAAATGAGAAAATGCACTTACAGACTGAAATTGCATCGCTAAAGCTAAATAATGACCGGCTGAGGTTGAAACTGGACTTGTTCTCAAACGAACTAGACAATGTAAGATTAACAAGCAATGAGTCAGAAACCAGTGATAACAGGACAGTAGCATCACATGTTTCTGAAAGTCCAATACGGTTCCCAGTAGCTCCTGTGCGGTCTCGTGGGACAAGAGCAAACAATGGGACAGACATAGATTCAAGATCTGGAGAGGGCGCATCTACAAGACAACTGTCACTGACTGATGTGGAGAGCCTGGTTAACACAGTGGGTTTTTTCCAGCCGGGTGAGAAAGATCCAGTTGAATTCTTATCCAAGTTTGAGCATGTTGTGAATATGTTTAGTTTGACTGACTCAGATGCATATGTGCTGCTTATGGCCTGTCTTGATCACACATTTGTGAGAGGAATCTCACAGGAGGTGCGAAACAAAACTGCACATAAACTTGCAAGAAGAGAGGCTTTGCTGAGACTGGTTGGACTTAACGTGGCGAACATGGAACGATTAGCAGATGTGACAATGAGGAAGGGGCAACACCCGGCAGCCTGGGCAGAGAGGCTGTTAGAAGCATTTCAGGTATACAGCGGGTCCTCAGACATCAGAACTGAGCATACAGCGTATAAATCTGGAAACCTGGAAACAGGAAAAGCCAATGACGACCATCAATGGTTGAAACTTAATTAGCACCCATACTGCTGTGCTGCTGAACAGACAGTGGTCTTCTGACCATTTGTAACCTATTCATGATACACCTCATTAATATACATTGAAGCAAAGACCCACCCCCTTTACTTAATATACATATGTATGTTGTATAGTATAAAGGGTGAAGCCTTTCGATTGTTCGGGGCTCATTCTGACACCGATGACCCCGGAGCATTTGGACGTGTTTCATTACTGCTAATTACTGGATTAAAGACAAACTTTGCAACAACTCAGAAGAATCCTTTTTCGTCCTTTTTTTTTTTCTTACACCAAGAACTTTATTACCCCTGCCCAGAATATTTTGGATGTCTGCTTGATGTAGCACACCTGATTCAACTCAGCTGTTCATTCATTCATTCATTCATTCATTCATCTTGACTAGTATTTGCTGAATTTAAATCAGCGTCAAATAGTTTGAGCTGCATGCTTTTTATAGCCCATTTCACTGCCCAGTGCCACTTTTTTCCCTCATACAAAGAGTAATTTTGAATAATGTTGATTTAAATTAAGCAAACGCGTCCAGATGAATGATTTTCGTCTAACCTAATTGGGGAGAACAAGCAACACCTGGTAAGTGTGGAGCGCTCTCGGAGTGAACATTTTGTAAACCATGAGAATGACTGAGAACAGGTCAGGACTAATAATAGTTTTTTAGACGGACGATTTGTCCACCCCAATTCTCAGTTCTATGGAATTTATCCCATGACTTCATCGCTGTTAGATCGCATATGGAGAGAAACCGTGTCTTCAGTTGCCAATTACAATAATTGGAAAACGCGTCAATAAAGAAAAATAATTGAGAACTAGCCAGGACTATCCTAATTGTCATAAAGGGACGTGTCTGTACCACCCCAATTCCCATTTTTAGCTCTGCCACTGGTGAAAGCAGCTTTATTTTCCCATAAAACAGTCGCAAGTGCCGCAGCAATCTAACGAGCACACTGTCTTCTTGCCTTAAACGCGCAATGCAGAGTCCGTATGAACTGTAAGAGGTGAAACGTACAGGCAACTAACTCAGTCGGCTCCATGGCAACTCAAACTTCCCGTTGGCTTGTTGACAAATGCTGAAGAGCGGAATAAATGCGGCAAAGGTTGTTCCAATCTAATTTCCCACAACCGACCTACTAAGTTCTCTCCATTGCCTCCATCGCTCGGGAAGGGCTTACTCGCCTGCTGTGTCATTTGGAGGGCTCGCTCGAGTGGAGGGAAGAAGTGAAGGGAGTGTTTTATTTCGGATAGGAACGCAGCCTTGGAGTGCAGTGAAGTGCAGACATTTGGATGCAGCCTTAGACGTGAAAGTGGAGGAAATACTGGGAATTTGGCAGAGTGGATTTGGTGGGGATCAGGTGTTGGGAAGCCAAGATTTGGGAAACGTGGTATTAGGAATGCGGGTGGGTTGGGTTAGTCGGTGTTCTATTCCCTCCTGTAAAAGCACATGATAGTGACATAACAAAATACACAGTAGGTGGCGGTACTGTACCAAGTCGTTTGGTATTCACCATACAACCTCAAAGAAGAAGACTCTAATTTTTTTTTTTTTTTAAACGATAACCCCAGAACCAGCAAATGAAATGGAGCGGCTTTTCTTCACGGAACATCTTTTTATTTAGAGAGCTCCGCTCACTCCCCGCCTTATAGCAGTCAGAAAACGTTTGATTTCGATATGTGACCGAAAGTCAACCAGGAAAGTGGTCTACGAAAATGGCATATCTGAAGAAACCGTATCTCCTCAATAGTTACGCTTTATTTAGGGCGATAATTTCCCCCGTACTCTTACAGAGAGGATTCACTCCTCATCTTCAGAAAATTTTCAGCCAACGACGGGAAGTAGTTTACGGTGGTTACAAGCTGACACATCGGTGTGTTGATACGTGTAAGCAAGCATCTGTGAAATTGGCCATTAATTAATTATTGTTGGCCATCGTTGATATACTGAATAATAAATAACTTTCGTACTGCTATATTGTGCGAAGTGCCTGTTGTAGGTTTGCTATGCTTCACTTGTTACAACAAAGGAGGAAACGGAAATGGTCGCGACGGGAAGCGTTGCTTTATTTCGCGGGTATTTTAAGATTGAGACAAGCGCTGAGTAAGTGTATTCATTTTCTTAATATTAATCAGCAAATTGTTTTTGAATTTCTATTCACTAGCAACAAACATGCCCTGCCCAGAGGTTACACAAGCTTCAGCATCATCTCCTATTAAGGTATTTCAGACTGATCCGAAAGATAAAGCTGTTCTGAAATTTGCTAAACTCACTGACAATGCCACAGTTCCAACCAGAGGGTCGGCGAAGTCAGCTGGGTATGATCTTTACAGGTTGGTCCACTTTCGTATCCTCCTCGGGATGTATAAGTTGCATATTTGGTGCCAGTCTATTAGCTTGTATGTGATAGTTCTGCTACCTCATGCAGGAGTTGGCTTGCCAACTCCAACTGTCCGGCGAATGCATTGTTTTAAGCTATGTTTCCATTTATACAGCTGAAGTCAGGCGCCGGTGCTGAAACGGGTACGTCAAAAATCGCATATCATTGTCTTTACATGAAGTGTTTCCATCCAGGCGATTTTCACCCAGCTCCTGGAGCGAAGCCGCATGCGTGTTTTTCCGATCGGACCAGGGAGCGATTCCAGCTCCGGCGCACAAGAATCGTACGAGGAATTCCCTATAGTTAATAGGGGTTTTCCCCACTTTATTTTGTTTACAAATGGGTACCTTTTGAAGCAATGTTTATTTATTGCCCTGTTCAGGGCAGAGTCGAGGTTTCTGCTGCGACATATTAGTATTTACTATTCTCAGTGAATCAAAGGCATTTAATACCACTTTAAATTATGATCTGAGCTCTATGATGACATGTTCCCTTTGTGATTTCTGTGTATCAGAAGTGTTCCTGTGTATAACAAGTTTGTTCCAAGATGACAGATTAGTGGTTTTCCTGCGACAGTTTTGTGGAGTTTGAATAGAATTTCATCTAATTCTTGTAATTTAGAGGATGAGGCAAAACCCTCTGAATATAAGACTTTATTATTCAACAGAACATAATTCCATTCATCTTTATACACAAATTCCTGCTAACTCCTCCCAAATGGGCATATTGCGATTCTTAGAACTGCAATGGTCTACCAAAATAATATTCTCCTTTATTTGACATTTTTGCTATTTGTCAGCAGGTATCAAATCCTACTGACTTCCTTAAAACATGTATGATTAGTACCCTTATATCTTGTGAAATACCCCTTGTTTCGTCGGTTTATTGGGATATCCTGCACCACCAACGGTGCTTTCTTTTCGTTCGTTTCTACTTCTGTATTAAAATGTAGGTTTCATTTATTATGATGAGCTCTTTATCCACCATGAGGTGTTGTTTAAGTTGTGCTGTGTTGGGTCTTGCCTTGAGGACGAGAAGGGATGAATAGCGTAGTTCAGCTGTTTATACGGAAACAGTGAAGACGCATGCGATGTCCTGTGTCTGCCACGCAGTCTGTTGCAGTCGCAGACTTCAGCCGTATGAATGGAACCATGGCTTTATTCAAGCTACAGTCTACAATATCGCTTGCATGTCAATGTATTCCATGTCTTGCAGTAAAGTTTTTCAGCTTATGTTTACGAGAACTTAACGTCTAGACCTGTCAAACATTCAAGTTAAAGGCGGAAAGCCAACTAGCTGTACAAGTGATGACACTATCAACTGGCTAATGAAACTGTTCAGCGCGCATTAATTAAAACTGTCTTTTTGAACAGTGCTTACGACTATTCCGTTGCCCCCATGGATAAAGTTTTAGTGAAGACAGACATTCAAATTGCAGTTCCCGCCGGTTGCTACGGAAGAGTGGGTGAGTACGATTGATTTTTTTTTTTTTTTTTTTTTTTAATTCATTCATTGATTAATTATTTATTTTCAGCTGCTGTATATGTAAATTGTGGCAAAGACAACGTTTGTCATTTACTATAAATCAACTTTTTGAAATGACAAACTGAGCAGTGCTTAGGTCTACAACCCCTGGCAAAGATTATGGAATCACTTCTCTTGGAGGATAGTCATTCAGTCTTTTTACTTATTTGCAAGTAGACAAATCGCAGATATGGCACAAAACTATTTTTGTTCAATTTCAAAACAGTCTGGCTTCATGAATACACCTCAAACAAACTGGATTAAATTATTTTGATTAATGGCATAATCTTTCCAGATCAATAGGAGGAAAATTATGCAGTTATCAACACAAAAATCTGACTTGATACTTTGTTTTTTCTTCTCTGGTTCTAATGACGGCCTGTATTCTTTGAGGTATAGGCTTCACCAATGAAAAAAAACAATATTCTCCAATAAGCTGCCTCCATCTTTATCAAATAGCAATTGACAGATCACCTTTTCAGGATCGAGCCTTGTTATTGACTATTTATTTTTATTTCCGCTGTAATTTTCCAATGGATGAGATCCAGCCTATTTGCTGGCCATGTAATTTTAGCTAATATGCCTTTCCTGATGAGAAGCTTTTGCACTCTTTCCTCAGTGGCAAGATTCATTGTTTTCACAAAAAATGACTTTGTCACCAAACCAATTTTCTATTGATGGAATCAGAAAATTGTCAGAAATTTCCATGTACACTTGTGCAGACTGTTAAGATAAAGATTGCCATCTATATTGGTCCTTTACCTTTTATGCAACCCCGTATGATAAATGAATGAGGAAATTGGCTTTTTTCTTCAGGCTATCTTCTGTTTCATTGGAACAGCATTAGAGGAAAGTTCCAGCATCATCACAGGCCTTCCCGAGAATCGAGGAACAATTCTCAATTCTCAACAATTCTGGCCGCGATGTTCGGCCCAGTTATCTGTTAGTGTTCGGAGGTTACAGATCCGAATTCGTCCCCTCGCGAACTGATCGGGACCTCCCAGATAATATCCAATGTTGGATATAATCGGGTGTTCGGGGATGACTCTACAGGGTGTTATGTCAAGTATGGCTAGTTTTTTTTCGAGCTAAATTACTGCTACAAGTGGCAGCGTTGCTCCTAAACGAGCTGCTGAATTATTGAAACTTTGTTGCAATACCGCAGCCATCTCCAACACTTCCGAGCTATTAGCTATTATAGCTAATTATTTATTTTTATAAAACGGGTGCTTCCCATCCTTAAATGTGATTGGCTGAGCTGCGTTCAATGACGGTATAAAATTACAGTAACCCACTGTGGCAGGCTGCAGCACAAAATATCCCTGTGCGCAACGAACTGCTCTGCACTCAACTGACTCGTTAGGTTATGTTGGTTTCAAGACTTTTAACTCACTATTTCAGTGTCAGCGATGTTTAGCCTTTTAACCTGATAACCAGTTGGCTATTTACCTAGCTAGCTATTGCATTACAGAGTTCAATATCACTTTTGCATTGCAAGCTATGTTGCTAACTTGCTCGCTATTTCAGTAGCCTATTAGCGATAAATTGTTGACTTTTTCTTGTGTGTTTATATTATGCGCCATGTGTAGGGTGACCACATCCATTGAAGTAAACGCTAGCTAGTTGACAAGCTGGCTAGCAAACTAATGCACAATTCAACATATTTCCTTGGACATTGGCTGGTGTGGAGAACAAAAATCAATCGTTCCCTACTCTCGCTGCTGGTTGTAATAATTTGGCCGATCGGCGCAAGTTAAGAACAAGGAAACTAGAAAACCGAAGCGAACGTAAAATTATTTTACGGGGTCTTCGGGACACCAAAGGAGACATTCAAAATAGCCTGCTTTCATAGTATATCTACATTAGCGAGCCCGAATAGCCTGTTGTGACGTGACAATGGCGCGAGATGAGAAAGCAATCTTATCGTCTGTGTTGCTGGCCAACCATTCTGTCCACTCTATCTTGCTTGGTGGAAGAAGTTCTCAATTTTATTGTTGCATTATTACCAATAAATTGTCGATTTTTTTTTTCTTGCGTGTTTATATAATGGGCTAGTTATATGTAGGGTAACCGTTTTATAAAAGGAATAAGCGCCTTTAAGTAGTGGGTTACAGTGATTTTATAACTGCGGAGTCGCACTAAGGCACTCTGCTGCGCGTCGTGCCTTAGAACGCCCCTCCACCGTCATAAAATCACTGTAACCCACTGCTTCTCGGAACTTATTCCTTTAATCTTAACCCCTAACGTTAGTTATGTTATAGCCCCCACGCAGCTCAGACTATAGCACAACAACTATCTGGTGAAACAAACCTGCTAATGTTAAAAGAGCCCTGGCGGGCAGCCGGAGACCGCTTTGTTTTTTGTTAACGCTAGAAAGCTTGCTCACTCAAATCTCGTGCCCAGGAAAGAGGAAATTCCATCAAAGTCACATTTGATCATGCAAGTTTTTTTGAGATCTTTGAAGATGCGGATATCGGGAGCTGTATTGTGCTGAGTCCTTCTTGACCGAATTCGTACACAGCTCGTTGGTTAAAATCGGCAAGGATTATCTTTGTGTGCAGCCCCCCGCGATTTTAATATCTTTAAAGATTTGGAAACTTCTGTCGTGTGCACCCAGCTTAATGCATTTTCTTCATTCATCACTGAATCACTCATCTAATTATCATAGTTAAAATGAGAGCTTTTGGTTAGCCTGCTGTAACCTTGCTTTCTTCTGTTTAGGGGTTAGTGCTGGTTTTTGTTTGACTTTTGTGTTATAAATCGTATTTCATTCAGGAAATTTCATTAGCCCGACTCCGCCTGCAGGGAAGAAGCAGAGTCTGGTTTTACCAGGCTACAATTTTATATAGTTCTGTCTCAATTGTTGACTCGTGCTTCTGCCCATTTGTTACCCACGCCCGACGTGTGTGTGTGTGTGTGTGTGTGTGTGTGTGTGTGTGTGTGTGTCCCCGCACGACAGCTAGAGTGACCAAACTTTGTGGGGTAGATGATCCTAGGGTACCCTGTCCTAATTTGCATTTTGAGGTCAAAGGTCAAGGTCAACAAGAGGCATGGGTTAGCATCTCTATAGAGTGCGCATCATCTAGTTTTTATTTGTTTTTTTGCGCATTGCGTTTGTTTCTGCTTTCAAGGCATATTACTTTGAGTTTTCTTTCCTGACACTTTTCTGTCTTCCGTGGTCTACCCATGTTTTCCTTTTATAACCTTCCCATTTTGTTCATACTTCTACCAGACTTTAGACTCAGCTGGCTGAAAACAAGCAAAATTGATTGCCACTCTCTATGTTGAATTTCCATCTTGTTTTATAATACTTTCCCTTGTTTTAATTTCCAGCTATTTTGTTGATGCCATGTTTCCTCTCAATTATCAAAGTCCGACCACGCCTGAAGGTCTTCAAACACTCTTAACCGCAGATTAATTTGTATATTCAGATTCTTGCTGGTATTTAACAAATACTGTCACAATGCGATTCCATGATTTCTTTCCCCAAAATTGTGATTTTTCTGTTTTTTTTTTTTTTTTTTCCTGTACTTGATCTGAAGAAAATGTCCTTAATTAAAATAATTAAATCTAATTTGTTTGAGGTGTGTTGTATGCAGCCAGAATGTTAAGCTAACTTATATTATTAAAAATTGTCTCATCTGCAATTTGACAATTTGCTATAAAGTAAAATAGCTGGTTGAACATCCACTGCATGTGGTCATTCCATAACTTTTTGTATGTTGAGTAGGAATTTGTCTTCTTTTTTATCCCTTTTTTCAAGCCCCAAGGTCTGGATTGGCTGCAAAATATTTCATAGATGTTGGAGGTATGTTTTTTAATATTATTTTTTTGTATTATTTGCACATTGTGCTTATTTGGTGCCAGTCTAGCTGTGAAAGTATTTGCCTTTTTCCTGTATTTTTTTCTATTTTCCATATTTGTCATAATAGTTCACCAAACTAATTTTATTTTTGGACAAAGATTACACACAGTGCAGTTTTTAAATGACTATTTCATTTATTGACAGAGAAAAGCTGTCTAATTCCACATGGCCCTTTGTGGAGGGGGAAAAAATATTGCCCCCTTCATTACTAAATGAAGTAATTAAACTCATTTAATTGGCAATTGGCAATTTTACATTTCTGGTAATTTATCATGGGAGTTTATGAGCATAGGCAACATTAACTGACTTCCTAACATGCATATTAACACAGTTTAAAGTGAAAGTCCACCCAAAAACTATATCAATTACTCAGAATTAGATGTCTCAACGGACAAAGTTGATTTTCACCTGGCGCACCTTTATGGCCACTGGAGAGTTTTGAAAAATTATCCCAATTCCTTTTTTCTGGAAGCAAATGGGGTCACCCAGCAGCAATGGCAAAACTCCACAAAACATCTGTTGACAAGCTTTCAAATCATTGTCGAACACATCGTCCAGTATAATCCAAGTCTGCTTTGTCCACTCGTATCCTCAGAACTCCAGAAACGTGGTTATTTTTCACTAAAAATAATAAAGTGCTACACACTTCAAGCAATCTAGCGAATTCAACGGACGTCACGCCTCCTGGCTCGTTCCCAGAGACTAATAAAGTTTTTGAGAGATGGGAGAAGACGCGTTTCAAAAACTTCATTAGTCTCTGGGAACGAGCCAGGAGATGGGACTTCCGTTGAATGCGGTTGGCAATATTTCTTATTACAGGGGGGAAAGGAACAATGTGACAATCATCCTATAGGCATGGTGAACCAAAACTAGACCCTGATTCCTGAGAATTTTATTAGACTACGACGAGGAAAGGTTTCCCGAAAATTGGTAGCCTATGTTCATGATGACTACACACGACCTTCTTTCCACATTGCACTCTCGACAGACAAGGCTCATGCTGGTGAAATGACGCCCTATTGCTCAGCTGGCTGGCTAGCATGCTAAAGCCTGTTGCTATCAAAGTATTAAGTTAACACCTGGAACAGTTGTCAAAGAAACTTGCATTTAATTTAATGGCAAAAAGTTTTGGCATGTAAGCTTACAAATTATTCATCCCTTTGACTTCAACAGACTAGAAGCTTACGCTTTCTTCATTCTACAATTGCCGCTCCTGGTCTCGTTCCAGTTTCAGTGCCATGCCCTAAGTTTTCAATTTTACTTAAAGGTCTCCTGGTGGAGGATAGATTTAGTTAAATTCTGAGTAATTTGTTTGCTTGAAAAACTTTCTACTCTTATTTTAGGATGGGCTTATTAACCGGCTTTTCTGAGTACAGAATAGATGGGGAAAATTTGAAACTGGAGCAGTTTGAGCTTGTCTTACTAACCAATTTCTTAGTAAATGGCGATTTCAGTGATTGCTAACCCTCAGTGATATCCAGACCTGCCCTGTAACCTGGGATCTGGCTAATAAAAGCACTCATCAGTGAAGTGTTTAGAACAGATCGCCGATACTGCTCTGGGTTCTGTGTAATCCACTCTCTTCCGCTTCACAAAATCCTCCCACGCCTTTCAAATCGTGGGGTTTTTTGGAAATGTATGGACCATGATGCCTTACTTGCATTGGCCTTGTGTTGCAGCCGTAAACAAGGCAGATATTTGACATTTTCCCGAGGGAATAATCCACAATTACAAATCGCTGATTCCAGTGACGTTGACAATGTACTGTCTGCCACTGGCCAGATACCTTCTGTGACATCATCGCCAAAGAGGGATGAAGATACATTTTTTTTCTGAGATGATCGAGATTTGTAGTGATTAAAATGCAAATAAATTTGTAATGGCTGATTATAATTTGAAATGACCAGTGCACAAACTCTATATTTATATGAAAGATTGTGTGGTCCATATCTAATTTTTGAATGAACAAGCCCTATAAATTTTATTTTTTATTTTTTTATTTGCTTTAAAAAAAAAAAGAAAGAAAGAGAACAGGAATGGTGCCTATACTTTTTCACAGCACCGTGATATTAAATTAACCTGTTTTTTCTTAGGGGAATTTTTCGCTGGAGGCTTAATTTGGTAAAATAATTAGCCACTCCGAATGGGGGAGTTAATTTTCATACTGCTCCACAGCTGGAGTTGTAGATGAAGACTACAGAGGAAATGTGGGTGTTGTGCTTTTCAACTTCGGTAACGAGGCATTTGAAGGTGAGACATTTCATCCTATGGATGCACTTGATTTGTTCATGTTTCTTTCTTGTCTGATGTCTCTGTCTTTTATTTCTGCTGTTGTACCTTGTCGTGTGTGTTGCCTCTATGGCGCAAATTCAAGCACATGTCGTATAGTCTTTTTGCTTTCCTTCAAAGCTGTACGTTTTAAACATGGATACGGCCGTAATGTATCATTTTTGGGAGAAATTTTTGCATGGACTTTCATAAATTATACTAATGCACTGTAAAGAATTTTTTCTTTCTTTCTTTTTTTTTTTACTAGAATGCATGATTAGAGCATTCTTAACTGGAGTAGTTTGACTCGTAGAATAGCAAAAGCAATAGCAACTGAAGCAGGCAATTCATTGCAATCGCAGGTACTACCTGGGATTACCTGCTTGTATACTGATCAGAAAAAGAAATGCAATTGCGTAATCCAGTGCCAAATTTCGACAATGAAAATGATGTCAATGATGTTTATTAATAAACATAAAGCAAAATCTTTGGCGGTTAGACCCCAGCATGAAATAAATGTATAACATTGTTGATGATTCTTTAGATTATATGCTCCATATGAGTAATGAAATCCCCCCCGGTATCAAAACACTGGTGGTGGTGGTGAGGACCTGCTGCTGGGTGATTCCTGAGGACCGACTTAATCGAGGAGCTGGAATAAGAGTCGGAGCGTTCTTCAGTGGATGGTTCTGGGGTGGAGGAGGCTCGGAGAGCGCATCAAAACTGGTTGATGGCTGAACGACTGCAGGGATAGAGAACTTCTAAGGTTGACGGCAAGCAGATTGGTCCAGCGATGCCCTGTACGATTCTGATTGGTTAATAATGCGCTAGTGTAATAAAGAACAAGCTGGAATCTATGCTGGAGAATTACGATGCATGTGCAGGGAAGAGAGTCTTCTTGCTTGAATTTTCGCTAAGCTACATTGAGAAAGATTCTTTTGCTCGGAGTTATTTTTGGAGGTGAGTACTTCCACCAAACAAATTTTTTCCGTCACAGGGAATATTCTGGAGCTGCGATTCGTCTGGAACCAAACAATTGGCAGTGCTTGGGTTCGAGTACCACCATTGTCCTAACACTCCCATTTTTGTTTTGAGTGCCTTGTGGACACCGGGGCCTTTAAAAGTCCGACTGAAAATGAGTAAAAATCAGACTGGTTATAATGCCACGACTAACGGAAGTTCAACAATAATGCGCGATTGGGATGCTACAGGCCGGAAGTTTGGTAGATAGCGTTGCCCGTCAATTTGGCGTGCATTTTGCGCAATTAATCACCTCAGAACCAAGTTTAATGCCACTGGACACGCGGCCGATCGCCCCAGATCCAGTAGGCCACGTGTACCATTCCAGCATCTGACCGTCGTATTACGACTGACCGTCGGCTACAAACCGCGTCAACATTCATTTTGTTGAAGAACCCTCTACGCCGTCCGTTACTGCAATGAAATTCTCCATCCAGTCGCCCTTCCGTTTGTCTGACGTCACCGACTGACTTTCCAACAAGACTCTGCACGTGGCACGTATCTGTATGGAGTTCCTTCGGGCCGAAAACGTGCAAATCCCTCACTGGCCAGAGCTTTCTCCTGATCTTTCACCTATAGAACACTTGTGGGACATTCTGGATACAGTGATCCGGAGACTTCCAACTACCGCCAGCTTTAGTATCTCAGCTAAGATGAGCACTGACCGAGCAACAATCAGACGTCTGGTGATGTCTATGAGACGCAGGTGTACCGCCATGTGTGATGCTAACGGGGGACATACGACATACTGTCTTTCGTGTTTCATAAGGTCGAGCTTCACCTTGTTAAATAAAAGCCAACATGGAGATATTTCAACCTGATTTTCTGTTATATCTATTGTCTGAGATTCCCTCTTTCATTTTATACCAATGAAGTGTTGATTAATAACAGTTAGACTCGATAAAATCAAGAAATAGAAAATTGCGTTTCTTTTTTTGGTCAGTATATTTTCTGCTATTGTTGATATTGCATGAGTTTGTATCCAAGTATCACAGTTTAATGGTTGCCATGATTGCTGCTTCAAACTGTGTGTAACTGATGTACAATTTCATTGCAGTCAAAAAAGGAGACCGCATTGCTCAGCTGATCTGTGAAAAAATTTGCTATCCGGAACTGGAGGAGTGCGAGGTACATGTACTGTAGTGATGTGTATTGTAGTGACCTCAGTTGCGCCATATTGAGAAAGACGGTACCTAACATTTTTGTCTTTTTTTTAGACTTTGGATGAGACTGCCCGTGGAGCTGATGGGTTTGGATCCACTGGCAGAAATTGAGAATTTTTTTTGTATATACTTCGATTTCCGTTCATTGCTGTACATTTTCATTTCTAGATTATTTTCATTTTGTGCCTCAGTCATACACTTACTTTCAGGTGCTCTTTACAAATACTGTAGTTATTGTTGGATGCTCTCGCATGATAAATTTCAGATTTATGACAACGCATTCTTGATGCAGCAGTCTTTTCATTTTTCAAATTTTGTTTTTGGACCTGCTCTGTTTTACAGTGAGTTTTGAACCGTTCAAATTGGAGTGATAGTTTTTTTTTTTTTTTTTTGTTGTTGTTGTTGCAACAAAACCGTAATGATCCGACTTCTCATCACAAGCCATGGCCGACAAAAGTAAAATATGTTCTTGGTACAATATTCATTCATTCTGCAAAAGTGTGTTTTCCTTAAAATTGAATCTCTTTTCCCTGCCTAGAGTTTTGTGAAAGGCTAGGTCACAAGGCTGTTATCATTCATCAACAAGATGATGTTAAATCATGTAATAATTAAATTGCTGTGAAAATTGGTCAGAACTGTTGTCACACTTAATCACCTGCCCTCACCGTGTCACTAGATGGCGCTACTTGTATGTGATAGAACATGATCTTGTTTTTACCCCTTGGCCAACTTTGGCCAAAGGGGAATTGGCGTCACCTTTTCGTCTGTCTCTGTCTGTCGAGTGTCCGTCTATGACATTGTCCGGGCCAATACTCGGCAAATATTTATGGTTGCCCTTTCATATTTAATGTCTATAAATTGTAAACATCACCTTTTAAAAACAACTAATTTTTGAATGGGAGAGAGAAAACATTTGTGCATAATGATAATTTGTTTTTGTTTTTTTTTTCCTCTTTTTTTAATGACCAGCCAATTGCAGCCTGCAGGTCTTGGCAACCAAAGTAATCATTGAATCGTTGCTTTGTTTTCCAACTACACAGTGCTAAAAAATGTTGAAAATTATAAAGACCAAGATTCCCTGGAGATAACTCCCAATACTACTTCTCACGAGTGTCTTCAGAAAGCTATGTTTGGAGGGCCAGTTGGCAACATTTAACTGTAGGAGTTGCCTGTAATGTCTAATCGTAATTCTTGGATGAAAAAAACTCAGTAGTCAAAATGGATAAATCACTGTTTCAAGCACATAAATATGGGAATTATTATCCAGTCTTTCTGTTAGCTTGTGAGTTTCTCTTAGCCCTTTCAAAATTGACTGCAAAATACATTCTAAAATTTTAGCATTTTATTTGGAAAATGTTGCTACTACTTCTGTTCAGGACCTTATTTATACTCTGCAGTTCTGGGAGAAGAATATAATCATACTTAAAAGGTGTGAATGGTTTTAAAGTCTATTTCATAATTTTGTGGAATTTTAGAATTGAGTGTCATGGTGACAGTCTAAAGCCCCAAAGGTCACTATTTATCTAGTGGTAAGTGATAATCAACCAAGGAGCTCATTTTTATGCAATTACAACCAGCAGGGTGGTTACCAGGACACATGGATATGCAGAGAAATGCTTGCTGCTCTACCCTCCCACCTGCTGCCAAATGCACACTGCTTCAACTAATGGCCTTGTGGCAATACTGGCAAATACTAATATTGTGGCATAACCAATGTTTAGAACCATCTTCCAAACTTGGTCACATAGTGGTGAAACTGCACTGCTGTTTCTTTGAAAAAAGCCATTTGACCATCGTGCTGCTGCCATTTTTTACCCCTCAGCCCTAAAGGCTGATGGGGTATTGCTATCCTTCGTGCGGTTGGGCGGGCGGGCTTCTCCAAAAACTTCGACATCGGGCTGAGGGGTATTCCGTGCGTTGCACGCCTATTATTTTCTTGCGGTCACGCTGTGCAAGCTCTGCTCGTCACTGCACATTGTGGAGGTCTACTGATGCTTTTAGACCAGTCCACATGAGAACTTCATTCCACAAGGCATCAGAATATCTATTTGCTCAAAAAGGTTTGTTTTCATTCACCCTATACTAGCCTTTTGTTTGTAATGCAAAGATGACAACGCTTTATCTCTGACAAAGGGCAATGGAGGACCTTGTTACTTGAACAGTGGCACTTGGTAATAGGACTGAACAGATTCTGAACCGTGGTTTTTTCACGGCATAGTACCACCACCTGCTGCCATGGAGCGAACATCCAAGCTTTCCCTTTTCCTTTATTTAACCTGACGCAGGTTTAACGAAAGTGCTAAACATCACAGGGCATGTGAAATGCTTCCGGGAAAAAAAATAAATCAGAATTTTTCGCCGACATTCTGCACAGAGCCAAGTAAAGGACTACAGAATCGTCTCCCATCGACCAATTAGGCTACTCTAAGAAAGTAAACCAGGGGTGCAACGTGTAGCAAAAAGTATATTTCGACGGCAACAGTAGTGCGCTAAACACCCCGCCGTATCACGCAAGCGTTGCAACTATGGCAACCACGGGGGCCATACAATACCAAGGAGCAAGAGATGCATTTATATGCTACCCTCGTTGGATTCATTGTGCCACTGCTGTTTTAAGATGGCGAGGTTTATATACATGTTGCAGCTGATTGGATAACACCCCTGGCACACCTGCCAAACAGGAGAAAACATTCCTCAAACCTCGTTGTGCACTGTTGCACACCGGCTGGAGGAAAAAGGTCGTTCGACTCGGAAACCGTAACAAAACCGCTCCCGTATGTCTATGAATGCACCGCTGTTCCCATTTACTTTGCTCAAGTGGCAATCAAACAGGGGATTTGCTTATTTGCTGAATGAGTAGAGCTTTTTACACTCAACAAAAATATAAACGCAACACTTTTGTTTTTGTTCCCATTTGTCATGAGATGGACTCAAAGATCTAAAATTCATTCCAGATACACAATATTACCATTTCTCTCAAACATTGTTCACAAATCTGTGTAAATGTGTGATAGTGAGAACTTTTGCTTTGCTGAGACAATCCATCCCACCTCACAGGTGTGCCACATCAAGATGCTCATCAGACACCATTATTAGTGCACAGGTGTACCTTAGACTGTCCACAATAAAAGGCCACCCTGAAATGTGCAGTTTTTGCTTTATTGGGGGTCTGGGGACTCAGAACCAGTCAGTATCTGGTGTGACCACCATTTGCCTCATGCAGTGCAACACATCTTCGCATAGAGTTTATCAGATTGTCAATTCTGGCTTGTGGAATGTTGGCCCACTCCTCTTCAATGGCTGTGCGAAGTTGCTGGATATTAGTGGGAACTGGTACGCGCTGTCGTTTACGCCGGTCAAGCACATCCCAAACATGCTCAATGGGTGAGATGTCCGATGAGTATGCTGGCCATGCAAGAACTGGGACATTTTCAGCTTCCAAGAATTGTGTACAGATCCTTGCAACATGGGGCCGTGCATTATCTTGATGAAACATGAGGAGATGTTCATGGATGTATGGCACAACAACGGGCCTCAGGATCTCATCACAGTATCTCTGTGCATTCAAAATGCCATCAATAAAATGCACCTGTGTTCTTCGTCCATAACAGATGCCTGCCCATACCATAACCCCACCACCACCATGGGCCACTCGATCCACAACATTGACATCAGCAAAGCGCTCACCCACACGACGCCACACACGCTGTCTGCCATCTGCCCTGAACAATGTAAACTGAGATTCATCCGTGAAGAGAACACCTCTCCAACGTGCCAGACGCCATCGAATGTGAGCATTTGCTCACTCGAGTCTGTTACGGCGACGATCTGGAGTCAGTTTAAGACCCCGATGAGGACAACGAGCATGCAGTTGAGCTGAGACAGTTTCTGACAGTTTGTGCAGAAATTCTTTGGTTATGCAAACCAATTGTTTCAGCAGCTGTCTGAGTAGCTGGTCTCAGACGATCTTGGAGGTGAACCTGCTGGATGTGGAGGTCCTGGGCTGGTGTGGTTACACGTGGTCTGCGGTTGTGAGACCGGTTGGATGTACTGCCATATTCTCTGAAACGCCTTTGGAGACGGCTTATGGTGGAGAAATGAACATTCAATGCCCGAGCAACAAATCTGGTTGACATTCCTGATGTCAGCATGCCAATTGCACGCTCCCTCAATGCTTGCGCCATCTGTGGCATTTTGCTGTGAGACAAAACTGCACATTTCAGAGTGGCCTTTTATTGCGGATAGTCTAAGGTACACCTGTGCACTAATCATGGTGTCTGATGAGCATCTTGATGTGGCACACCTGTGAGGTGGGATGGATTGTCTCAGCAAAGCAAAAGTGCTCACTATCACACATTTAGACAGATTTGTCAACAATGTTTGAGAGAAATGGTAATATTGTGTATCTGGAATGAATTTTAGATCTTTGAGTCCATCTCATGACAAATGGGAGCAAAAACAAAAGTGTTGCGTTTATATTTTTGTTGAGTGTATTAAGGTATCATGTTTGATTGCCGCATTTAATGTTAAATGGCCATAGAACAGCGCAGATTTGCATCAACGCGTATTCAGCCATTTTGTGCAATTGTAATTACTTGTATCTCGCATTAATGTTTCATCCGCTTTACAGAATGTTTTTTACCTTGTGTATTTTTTATACATTTGAAATCCAGTGCGATCTGAGAACGAATCTTTATTTTTATTTTGTCATTATAGATCTTCTAAAAATACTACAATGAGAGATGAGATGTAGAGTCGGGATGTGGCGATGTTGGTCGAGGATTTTTTTAAAAGTGTGATGAGACCACTTGCCTCATGGGGTATGTAGGCAGTCACATGTAATTTCTTGAAACATACACACCTGAAGCGGCTTAAACGATTTAAAATGCCGCTGGGAAGCAGTGGTGGAGCTAGAACTGGTAGTGGGGGGCATAGACACTTCCCTTTATGACAACATTTAGTCCTGACTAGTTCTCAATCATTTTCCTTTATTGATGCGTTTTCCAATTATCCTAATAGCGATACTTCTTGTTTACAAACATTGACATCATATTCAGGCGTGCACATTAGTGAGGATGGCAAGAACAAGTGCTAATCAATACAACAAAACAGGGGAAGAATGGCATCCTGCAGCTGAGGAACCGATTCAGCGGTCTCTGAATATGTACAAAACCTTGACAGTACCGCGAAGGCAAGATATTTCTCTAAGCTTAAGCACAACGGTCGGTGTAGGCCAGGGGTCCCCAGTCTTTCCCAGAAAGGGCCGGTGTGGGTGCAGGCTTTCATTGCAACCAAGCAGCTACACACCTGATGCTACTAATCAAGGTTATTAGCAAGGAGTCCAGGGGTTAATTAGCAGAATCAGGTGTGTAATTATTTGGTTTCAATGAAAGCCTGCACCCACACCGGCCCTTTCTGGGAAAGATTGGGGACCCCTGGTGTAGGCTTTCCGATCCTTACGAGCTGAAAGGTTAGAGGAACGACCTTTCTTTGGGTCTCGGTCGGCTGGATTATCACTTGATTCCTACATTGAACAGAAATTCAACATTTGTTGATCATTGTTGATCAGTGAAAGTAATTCAGTCCTATGTTTACTAAAGCGATTTTAAAAGGGAGTGCTAATATATTTTGGGGGGTTTTATTCGTGATAAGGGGTTTTTGAATTTATCATTAATATTTAATATCGCAAATGCATATACAGCACATTCCCTAGCTACCTGGTGTGTCATCAGTTACAAGGCTGCCGCCTTTACAGCTGCAGTAGACATTATAAATTTTCTTGACTGGATGTATGCTGGATGTTTATACACACTTAAATGTTTCTCTGGGTATCCGAAAGTCAAGGTAAGCCGAAAAAGTACTGATCAGCTGATACTGATGAAGGTTGAAAATGGAATTCTTTCCAATACTAATATTCTAACTGTCTCTTACATACTTGCTATCGGAAAGCATAAAAAACCAATCAAATTACCCAACACACAAAAAAAAGATCATTCCCTTGCCATGACGAATAATAAAATGTGAAAAAATGTGAAAACAAAATGACGTTAGAAATTATGGAAAATAATTTGCGACTTACCCGACAGAAAGAGAATATTACAGCCACGTAAGTGGGTCAATGGCACCCAATTCTTGCGTCAAATTGCATCAAGCCAAGTAGATTTTTTCAGTTCCCAGTCAGGAATACGTAGGAAACGTATTCCTGAACCCTTTACAAAATGGTTTGTGCAGTTACTAACGCTGCAGCTGACTGGCATTATGACGAAAAGTGGAAGACAACTTTACTTCACCTATAAAATCAACTGTCATGCTGTGTCTTTTTGCCAAGCATGCTAGTCAACAAACCCATGTGACCAGCTTCATGACCTCACGAGAAGTATCGCTATTGGCAACTGAGGCCATGCCGATCAAAAGTTGTGTAAAGAATGTCTGAAGGTCAATGTCTGCTGGGGCGTGACAAACTTTGGCAACTTTTCATAATTTCGCCATCCATTTTCCAACGGCTCTCATGCCCACATACTTTATCCTAACAGCTTCAAATTTTATGGACATGGTTCCGCCCTGAACGCCCCCATATATTAATATCCCACCTTACTCATAGCGCCCCCGGGTAGTAACAGGAAGTGACCTTTTTGTACTCTACCATGTCCCGATCCAACATAGTTGATCCCACCAACCTCCTTCCACTTCGTAGACATGCAGAATAAGTTGGAGAAGCTACATTAAGAACAATGGGAAGCTACAAATAATGGCGCCCGTCTGCCAGCGTGGCGACTATCGATCCCTCGCCATCAAATTACGTTTGGCTTTTTCATGGCTTTAAAAAAGTCATACCTCATGAACATTGATACTCATGTCAAGAATGGTGAGTGCTTACATATGATAGGGGTGTTGCCCATGGGGGCGGAATGACTGTATAGTGCCCCCTTGAAGTTTTCTAAAACCCCTCCCCATAGGGCTTTTTTTTGAAGTTGGTGGATGAAAATTGGTACGCATATAGAAGTTGTCCTGACACACACAAAATTCTCTGGCAGCCATTGTCTACACCAAACCTGAATTTTGTTTAAATAAATTGTCGAAATTACCATTGTCTAAATCAAACCATTTTGATTTTCATTTTTGATTATCGTCAATTTTCTCACTTTGTATATTAACAAACTCCTCCCAGGGATTTCGCCCAAACGACTTCCCATTTAGTACATGAACAAACCTTAAGTTATTAACACATGGTTCACAAATGGTGCATCGACGCTGTGGAAACAATATTCTGTACCCACCAAAGTGATTGACAGTGTTTCCTCATTATTGCCTCGCCTGCAACAAAGTCAACGGGGTGAGGTATCGGTGCGGTTAGTGTGTCAGTTTGTTCATGTGTTTGTGTATTAACCATCTCCGTAGTGATGGGGATGGGTAGTGGTTGGGAGTTAAATATCAGAGGAGCCAAGGTCATCAGTGGAAATAATATTCCATTACAACCCAAAAACAGTTGCAGATTGACAAATGTTTACTGTTCGGAGCATATAGGAACTCCTATATGTGCTGTTATTTGAGACCATGACCTTTGACCTTGAGTGACCTTGAAAGGTCAAATTCAAGATCATATATTTTCACAGCGCTGTAAGTTGATTCCGGTCAAGGTCACACTTGTGAAACTGAGTCCGTGTCCAAAGCATAAAAATAAGTGCTGGCAGGGGAGGTTTGTTTTACCTGGCTACACTTGTTTTGCTTCAGTATTCATTTTGAGTCATTCACTTATTGTTTAAAGCCTGTGGGTGATAGAGCTTCACCAGCATCCCCTCTGACTATTTAACACAGGACATTATACATTCTGCATACAGCTGAGGCACTGCTGTGAGGCTTGCCTGTTAATACAAATGTTTATTATTTGATCATGACTTGAATATAGATACATGACACTACACCTTGTCATCGGCATTAATGATAATAGCATTATAATTTTCCGTAGTGATGATTTTAATTAAAACTTTGAGAGTAATGATGACAGTGCCTTTGAATTGAACTCCTGAACAGCAAAACAAATTATACTGATGATGACTTTATAATTATGCAACTAAGTAACTGATAACCGTCAAGTTAATTCTTAGGTATTCGTTTATTCTTAGAAAGGGCGAGCATTTTTGCATGTACACTTATTTATGAAAACACTATTAATAAATAAAAAAAGTTTTTGAAGAATTTATATTTAGAATCATGTGGGCAAAAATACCATTCAAATTGGCCAGCCTCTGCATGTCCGCCTGGACTACTGCAACGCCCTCCTCGCCGGCCTCCCAGCATCTGCCATCAGACCCCTGCAGCTCATCCAGAACACTGCAGCTCGTCTGGTCCACAACCTCCCAAGACACTCCCACGTCACGCCCCTGCTCACAAAGCTCCACTGGCTCCCTGTTGCTGCTTGCATCAAATTCAAGTCTTTGGTGCTAACCTATCAGGGAGTCAACAAGACTGCTCCAGCCTACATCCAGAGACTGTTCAGACCCTACACCCCTGCCAGAGCACTCCGCTCTGCTACTTCTGGTCGCCTGGCTCCTCCCCTTCCCGCTCAAGGCTGCTGTCTGTCCTGGCACCTCGTTGGTTGAATGATCTACCTATCGAGGTCAGAACGGCAGAATCCTTGAGCATCTTCAAGCGCCGCCTGGAACCCACCTCTTCAGGCTCCACCTTTCCCCTACTCCACTGCCTTGATTCCTGTCCCTACATCCCTTTGATTTGTTGCACTTAATTCTGTTTTCCCTACTTCCTGACTGTTACTGCTTGATTTAGTTTCCCTTCATTTTGTTGCACTCTATTTTGTCAGTTTACTTGATTTTCCTGCCCCTTTGTTGCACTTGACCTGTTGCCCTTCTATTGCACTTATTTTATTGCTCTTTGTTGCACTTGCCTCTGCACTTAACCTTGTTGCCATTTTGTTCACTTGCCTTTGACCTTGCCTTTTTGTTATTAGTCTAGATCTGTAACAATGGAACGTGTTCTGTCACTTACTGTTAGCACTTTTACTTGTCTCCCAGGAGGTCTGCACTTTTGTACTGTTCTTATGCAGTTTTGTACGTCGCTCTGGATAAGAGCGTCTGCTAAGTACCTGTAATGTAATGTAATGTAATCTGAAAACCACTTAAATTTTTCTCCATCTTCGAACTCAGTTCCTGAATCGTAGCGTGGAACAGGGGCAACAGGGTCTAGAGAGCTTCCTGCTTCAGTCCTTTCAAATATTTAGGCAAAATAATACTAGGTCGATGTCTGGAAATGCCCGATTAATCACCAATTCTAGAACCGGGGTCAAAAACCATTGTTCTGTATTGCAGCTTTCATACATTATTGAGGTTAATTTTAAAATATTATTCATCTTTTTAAATATTTTAAACTGTGATTTTTTTTTATATGGTGTCTGGTATGCAGACAGACCAAGCAACAGCACAAACGCACAGCATAATTAACCTTTTCTCTTGACATATTCCTCCCATTCCCACCGAAGAGGATATTCAAAGTTTTTAAGCCAGGTAGCGCATTCAAGAGATTGATATGCACGATATTTGTATTTGAAAGTCCCAGTGTACGGCTCAACCATATATATATATATATATATATATATATAAATATATATAGAGAGAGAGAGAGAGAACTAGATTGCTGATAGGATACGTTCATCGACAGAGATATAAGAAAACTAGAGTGAGTGGACAATCCCTTCATTTCCGTGGCATCTTGTGTATATCGCGGCAGACGTTCAATGTAAAATGCAGTATAACTGGCCTAAACCGTGCTCATATACAACGAGTACTCAGTCATATGGGACAACAGCTGAAGTTACTATTTTTCTGTAATGTCTTCCGACTAAATACACATCGAATATACCGGATTTTTTTTTTTTTATATTTCTTAAAATAAATATTGTTTTTTGATAAAATGGACTTGAATAAGGAATTGTTAAGTATGAAAGGATGAGAAAGAGCACAGAAAACAAATCTCTAATTTGTCGACACCCATGTTTAGCCTACTGTTTACATGTGCCTCACTGGACATTTATACATACACAAGATGGCGAAGCTATTCTGCCGTTGTCGCTTTGGTCCAGCCCACACGTCGTCCACTCTTCTTATATCTCTGTGCATTCAAGTGAAGCATCTGTCCTAGGAGCTTATACACCCGGAAGTGAAACTCGCACGTAGACTCCGATTCAATTTCGTCTACGTTAAAATTATATTTTCAAAAAGACTTGCGCCCGAGTGGGTGCTATTTTGGTATCGTTGTGCAGAGCAACATTTTGTCTCCTTAGATATGTACTTTTTGGAGGAAGGAAAGCGGCACACTTACTAAAGGGAAGATCGAAGTGTGACTCGGTGTTAAGGTTAAAGTGCAGCAGAGAAGTGACGTTAACGTGACCGAGGCTTTTACCTCTGATAACATAATTGCTTGGAAGTTATCGCCATTGTAAGAAACGCGGATGAATGTCCGTATACGTTATCAAATAACACTCTGGTTTCCTCACTTCATTGTACCCTGTTTGTCCATTTCAGATTCAGATGAATTTATTGTCATTGTTACAGAATAACAATGAGTTTACATTTGGAGAGAAACAAGTGCTCCACTTTCTTCTTCGAAAATTAAATGTTGCAGTTAGCGACTGCGCTCCTCAGAAGCAGTGGCGGCTCGTGACTTGGCAACAGGGGAAGCCCAAACAATTCCTTAATTTTAATGATTGTTCATCACCTGTTTTCAATCATTCATTTAAACAGTGGAGGGTCGTCGGCTGTAACAAAGTTAAGCCAAAACCTCGCCATTCAAAGCTCAATGACTTAAACCTTTCGCAGTTTACTTTTCTTGATCAGAAGTTGCTCATATGAATTGTTAGAAGACCAGTCAGTTGAGTCAAATTTATTTTCAATTGCATTGTTATACATTGCACCACGAAATTGAGGGGTTTTCTTTCACACATAAATTACGACATAAATTACCATAGGCCTACGCTATAAATTCCGCGCTCAAGAAGCTCACGAAACGGCATAGATGCGCAAATTGATTAGTGAGGCTCATTAAGCAATAAGCTGTGCAACATCGCATTCTGTTCTTCTATATTAAGATTGTAGAAAATGGACTGTCGTGGCTTCTTGTGAAAGAAGCCTCGCAAACTAATTTATAAAGACGTGTTGATAATTTGCGTCGTCATTTGCTATCGAAAAAAAATTTGATTGTCCTTCAACCAATTTGTATGAGCAACTGCTGATAAAGAAAAGTGAACTACGAAATGTTGAAGTCATTAAGCTTTGAAGGGCGAGGTTCTGGCTTCCCTTTGTTACGGCCGACGAGCCGCCGCTGCTCAGAAGACAATTTGAGATGAACTGAATTGTTTATATTGAATCATATGACTAATACCAACGTTGATAAAAGGAAGCGATAGTGAAGCCTTTCTCCTCTCCTTTTCTTTTGGAGCTCTGTATAAAACATACAAAGCGACTTGTCCACTGTTTTGAATATTATGCGGGTAAGAAGTATTGTCGTTGAATGTCAATTACAAGCAGCTAGCTAGCTTGTTAGCCACCTAGCTAATTTTATTTAACTGACTACTAAGTCAATGCAGTCCCCGCGACGGTAAGGGAGCCAAGGTAGCTTGATGGTGGCCGTCATCAATCGCTGGCATTTGCTTTCAGTCAGCGGTCTGCTGAAGTCAATGGGACGGCTAATTAGCTAGCTAGCACAAAACGCGATTCTAAATGACAACTTCGCGTTCATGCGTTAACTTACGCATGATACGTTTTATTACAGCTCTTCAAATAAATATTGCTGTAAAAGGCTGCCGCACATCTCGGCATTTTCTTGCTTGTATCGAGTTATTTGAGATCGGCCTCATAGGAATCCATTCATTTTTGAAGAAGTTGGGCGTATCTATATGGCGGCCGGGTCCTATGTAGCAATCAAGGGATAATTAACGAGAAGGTGTGCATTCCACGGTTTTAATGCAGGACGCGGGGGCAATAACGCTCACCTTCGAGTTGATAATCCCGCTTATACCATGGTCATTTGCCAGCAATATCAAATCGCAGCATTCAGAAATTCTGGTGAAGGTTTTGCACAAAAAAGAACGAGCTGGTATCATTAAATCGGCGCCGCGCCTTCTCATACCCAATAGCCTTCTATAGGCCAAGTTAAATTGAACCAGCTATCTTACTTCATACGTACATGGAGAAAGATTTTTTTTGCACACACTTACATCCGTTTACCAGCTGATTAGATAACAGATTCCAGCTGAAATGGAGATTATGCATAATACAACATTATGTGCGATTATGCAGACTGCTAACCTGCTACCCACAATTACAATGAACTTATGACGGTTTCCGCAGTCAGCGAGCTGAAATCAGTCTGCTGGCATAGCACGTAGCTAGCGAACTGACAGCAGTTGGTGACACATGAAGTGGACACGTTAGCTTCCTTTGCAACCGTACACAATTACAATCGTTTAATGAATAAAGCCTGATTACTTCGCTGCTATAATATTTCCGGTCATTATCGCTCCAGTGCTTATTGTTAACCGCCCCGCTGGACGCAACTTGAATGACGCCGCTTAATTTACTGGAGATAAATGAGCAGCTTGGCTTCGTTGTACAAAGCCGAATACAATGTTTAACGTTGCTAGGGTTACAAGTCGGCTAGTGGATGAATTTCGAATAATGAAACGACCGTAGCCGAACTACCGGTTCCACGGTTTTAATGCATATCTGCCAGCCAATCAGAGAAAAGTATTCACCCAGACCATGGTATAAATAAATATAGATCTATGGGCTCAACACACTCTCTGTGAGGTAATGTGACGACTTAACTGCAGCCGAGTTACCCCGGCAACACTGAGGTTCCAAGTGTTATGACGCATCTGTTAGAATTTCATGTTTTTCGGGTTATTTTCAAATGTATTCTGAGAAATCAAACAACACGGAGCACATCTTTACAGCACAGAGTATTTTTATTCACATCTGATTACCTATCGTCGTTCTGAAAATCATCATCTGATCAGACGGCCAACTAGGTAAAGTGCACATAATTAATAATTTCAGTTCTTTGTTGCAGGAATAATGCCATTTTTCGGTTTTTGTGACGATGGCTTAAGGACAGAAGCGACTCAGCCGAATGTATATGGAAGTTAGCAATTTAGCAATAATGGCTGACCTGAGCTTTCCACAATCTTACGGTACTTCTGCTGCATTCGGTAACGCGTCCCATGAGCCGTGTTTTGGAGACACGACGGGTGAATTCCGTTCTTTTGACCTCACTGTCTGAATAATCCTTCCTCGTACCTTCGACTTAATTCACGATCCAACTCGTGTTTACGACTGTTATCGAATGCAGCATTTGTCTCGTCAAAAGCGAGGTCGTTACTCGATGAATGTTAACTAGGACAGTGGTGAGATGTAGCTAGCTAACTTTGGAAAGATAGTGAGCAGAGTATTTTTCGTTGTCTCATGTCCCCGTCAGGTATTATGTTATCATAGGTAGGTTTCATCGGGTCAGCTTCATGTTCCCACAGCCCAACCTAGCCGGCGCACGACCGACATTCAACGTTGAAATATGGTTGAAATTATGTCAATTGTCGTTTCAACGTTGAAAAATTATTGAAACAATGTTTAACTCTGATGGTCGTAAAAAGGTTAACGGTTAAATAAACGTTGCGAAACTGAGATGCCAAGGCTTACGCCTTAGGTGAGGGTCTCTCCTCTTAGTGGCATTCACGTTTCTGTGCCGTAGTCAGCAATTATTCAATCAAAGCGAACTGAAGAAATTCACTCGGGGAATTTAAGTCATTGTGCATCAAGTTAATCAGTTTCACGTGCATTACGGTGGATTTCCCCACTAATGACACGGAAATCGATTATGACTCAGGCTTGTCTTTACTGAGGGATTAAAAACAACGGAATTGCATAAAAACGTCTCAGATGGTCTTATTTCATTAAAATAATTTAAACGATCATGAAACACATGCATTGTTTCCAATCCCAGAGTAAAGAGAAGCACGGGAAGTCCGGAGTCATAATCGCTTTCCATGTCACTTGTGATGAGGTGCACCTTTACGCAAGTGAAACGGAAACTTTAGTACACAAGGACTTTAATTCCGCATGAGAATCTCATTAAGCCTTCAATGAATACTTACGAACTAGGCCGAATAAGCCTAAAAATGCATAAGACCTACGCCGAATGCATGAGACTTGGCATCTCTGGCGAAAGCAACGTTGATTCATCTTTCAAAATCAAAACGTAATTTAACGATGATTCAACTATGATCCATGACGTTGATTCAACAGTGAAAAAAACGTTAAAATGCCAGCTGGGAATGGTCCCACAGCCCTATGTTCTCACGCGTCTCACATTTCGAAAACCCTGTTTTCATCTTAAGAAAACGATTCTTTCTAAAAACTCTGGCCAAAGTGGTCATATTGGACAACTGCAGTTTAGCGATTGCATGTAAATAGGGAAATCTGCGTTATTGTATTGTGACACGCTGGTAATCTTAGAAATGTGGGAACATAAAGCTGTGGGAATATAGGCACATTCCCGCTTTCATAGGCCTGTTCATCGTTTGTTGTTAATGTGGTCATGTACAAGTGCTGGTCAACGAATTAGAGTAATTTGAAATAGCGCAATCGTTAAATTTTCTTGATGCATTTTTTGCGCAGAAAGCAAATCAGGTGTTCACCGCGCCTGTCCTACTTGTTAGAGTAATCACAGAACTCGCTACCTGTAAAAAATTTGCTCAGCTGAGCTTTCCAAAAGGCCCATTTAGGCCATTTAACTGTGACACTGTTGTTTCATTGAATTAGAATAATTCATAAGTCATTTCATTGAATTAGAATAAGTGCTCGAATTTTTGTTTTCTGTGAAGAGTGTTCACTGTGCAGTATAAAGTCAGGGTTGAGTAGAATTTCTAAGTTGTAAAATCAATCATGGGTCAGCAGCGCAACCTCTCAACCGGAATAGTGGCTCAAATTCAAGCCCTTCGCCAACAAGGCTTGACCCAAACTAAAATTGCTGAGCTGCTCGGTTGCTGCAGTCTTTCTTTAGAGCTTTGCAGATGGAAGACTGGCTGATGTCTGCTCGTGACAACAAGCAGCTGAGAAAGGTTGCAGTCAGCAACCGGTTCAAGTCCATTTCTGAGCTCAGCGACTTGTGGAATGAGCAGACCTGCGCTAACGTCTCGAGATCAACCACTTACCGTCGTCTGCGTGAACTCGGCTTCAAATCTCGCGTTCCAGCAGTAAAACCAATGCTGAACAAGAAACAAATGGAGAAACGGCTGAAGTGGGGTAAAGAACACGGCGAATGGACTGCTGAAGACTGGCAGAAAGTGGTCTTCGTGACGAATCACGCTTTTGCATCTCCTTCGGTGACTAAGGTCCTCGTGTCTAGCGTTGTGGTGGCGAAACCTACAATCACGAGTGCGTAAAAAGATGCGTCAAGTCTCCCCAGAGCGTTCTGGTCTGGGGATGCATGTCTCCTCAAGAAGACTGTCAATGCTGCCGTATACCAAGATGTTCTGGAAACGTTCCAGATTCCGACTGTCGAGGGACAGTTTGGCGAAGAAGACCTCATATTTCAACAGGATCTTGCACTGGCTCATGCGCCAAAGTCGACCAAAGATTGGTTCGCCGAAAAACAGCTTGAAGTTTTGGCATGGCCCGCCAACTCGCCTGACCTCAATGTTATTGAAAACCTTTGGGCCATCGTCAAGCGGAAAATTCGCGACAGAAAGTCGACTACTCTGGACCAACTGAAGCAGAACATCGCCACTGCCTGGGAAGCTGTAAGTGCAGAAACTTGTGACAAGCTGGTCAAATCGATGCCGCTGAGACTTCAGGCAGTCATACAAGCCAAGGGGGCAGCCACAAAACACTGAGAAAGTGTTTTTTTCCCCAAAACCATGGAAGAAGTTATCTGGGCTGCATGCTCTGTTGTGGTTCTGCTATTTGCTCATGTTCTGTTCTGCATTCTGCATCTCATGTTGAAGTTCTGTGCCTGGCTTAGCCATGTATGATTTCTGTGTTTAGTGACCTCTGCTATGTCTGACCATTCTTAGGATCATGTATTGTGTTTTTTGGTAATTCATATTTCATGTGTTATTATTATTTCATTCCTCAGTTTTCATGCCATGTTTTCATTTCCATGCATTGCACTTCGTCTACCCTGTCTTGTCTTGTGTAGATCTTTGCCCACGGTCCCTAGTCTTGCATACCACTTATTCGGGTGATTTATTGGTTTCTGGGTTTTCAATCTTCCTTCATTATCTCGTGTACTTCCTTCCTCTCTCTTTTTTTCTATCTACTAACCATACTAACAGTTTGTTGTTTTCAATAATTACTAACCCTCATTAACATTGTATATTTTTACTAACTTACTAACATGCACTCGGGATTGTATAGCTGCACATACTAATTGACTAACGATCTCTCAGCAGTCACTCAATTCTAATCTCCGCCCTCCTTTCCTATCCCTAATTATCTCTGCTGCAAGTTTCTGTAGATTTCCACTTATACTTTGTGCTTTCCTTTTCATTATCTTGGCACTTTAGCACTCCTTAACCGGAGCTGTTGTTTTGTACTTAGGTTTGTCTTGTGATCCCTGTCTGCGTTTTGGCAACAGCCAAATTCATGTCATTTGTTTATTCCTCATGTGTCTCTCTCCCTGATCATTGTTACCATTGATTGCACCTGTTCTCCCTGGTCATGTGTTTACCCCGGATGTGTATATAAGATGTCTGTTTGGTTCACTCTCTTGTCAGATTGTTCTCCCTAGTTTTCTCGTGCCACGTTTCTCGCCTTGATTTCTCAGTGTTTATCTTTCTGACTGGACTGTCCTTGATATCAAGCTTTGCCTACTTCCTGTACTTTTGCCGCATTCTTGTTTTTTTTTACCTCTTTTGTCTGACTACGATTTTTTGTGATTGGTGCCCTGTGTATGACTCTGGATTTCGCCCTTTGGATTCTGATTTTGGATTGCGGACATTGTACTGTTGCCAGCTCTGTTGGGGGGTTTCCCCCTTCAGAAATAAAGCCTTCTTTTTGCAATTTACTGGTGTTTGCTCTTGGTTCGTTTCAACCTCACATGCTCATGATCTTTGTTGTTTCTGATATAGACGCCATAAAATAAAGCAAGTAATGGGGAACTGAAGAAAACTTGTTTGTTTGTTTGTTTATTGATTTGTTAATATTTAAATGATTGAGCAAAGTTTTTAAAAATTTTGCTGACTCTCAAATCTCACTGACAAATTTCAAATATCTCAGGAGAAAGAAGAATGGAGACGTTACGTCGTAGAGACAGGCGACAAAGGAGCGGCAGACTGACCTGGCGACGGGGAGCTGCTGGTAGACTGAGTAGGGTTGAGGAGGAAAGCCGTGGTGGATCGCCAAACGCTGGACCAGATGGGAGAGTCAGGGCGACAAAAGCAGAGAGAGAGAAGGACGTGAAGGAAGGAAGGCAAAAGCTTAGTTTGAAGCGTGGGAGGGGTTGTGAGGACCATGTAGATGGAGAGAGGTTGGACTCTGCTTCTAGACCCTTTCCGTCCCCTGCTTGTGCTGACGAGACCCTGGGACAAGGTCAGACATCACATTTAGACAGGGGCTATCCCTAGAATTCTGGTGCCCCTCTGCAAAATAGGCTTTGGGGCGTTTTCCAAAGTGTTACCCTCAGAGGAAAATCACTTCATTCGATGATTGACAGGCCTGGGCAGTGTAGAATGGTGGAGCCCTTGGTGAAGTGCCTGATCTGCCTTGTGATGGGCAAGGCCGCGTATTTAAAGTGACTGAAAAGATAAACATGCTAAATAAATCAAATATTCCTGATATTTATTGTCTAACGTTACCATATGGCAGTGATAATCAACCCTATTCCTAGAGATTTATGATCCATGCAGTTTTCTGTTTCAACTGTAATTTTTAACTTTGGACTCAACTAACTGGTAGCTCAGTGAAATCTGTTGCTGAATGAGATGTGCTATGATGAGATTAGGAGTGAAGAGCTGCAGTATAGTACAATTGCAGCTGCATGTTTGGTCACAGCATTAATATGGCCTTGGCAGCAGGCGGTTGCTCTGACCCCTCTAATTTTCTCCATGAAGTTAGCGAATAATGTAATGACAGGTGTAAGACATGGGCAGGAAAAAAAAAACTCGTAAATATGACATTTCTTACAATCGCAGGGGATCGAGGAAAGATCTCCTTTGAGAGGGAGAGATCAGAGAGAGGGCAGGGAAGATCAGGACCCAGGGATAGTGAGGTAGCCACAGGCAGCAGCGATAGGTACAGAAAGAGGCGTAGGACGAATGCAGAAGAGGAGAGCTGGCTACCCAGCTACAGCTCAAGCTCCACATCCTCACCTGTAAACTGGACCAGGACCCAAAGCTCAGGTATGCCATCACTGAGGGGTCAAAAAGACATCAGACAGAGATACTGTCATCAGTTTTGTAAGATTCTCTGGAGCAGCATACTGCCTACTATTGAGAATACCAGTTCTACACAGCTTTGGGTATAGCCTAAATGTTATTATGCTTTAAGTAATATCAGTAAACCAGAGATGGGCTCGCGAGAGCCCATAACTCCGCCAGTATAGCTGGATTTTAACTTTGGCCTATGTCTCAGCTGTACTTTGGCCTAGATACTTGTTCCTCTTGTGGTACTTAAACATCCAGCGAAGTTTGGTTAAAATCTATGCAACTGTTTTTGGGATATCCTGTGAACGGACAGACAAACAAATAAACAAACAGACAAATCGGAGCAAAAACATAACCTCCTTGGCGGAGGTAATAATGCACTCAGCTCCAACGCTTTCTTTTTCCAATCATTTTCATTATTCAGTGTCTACAACTAACAAAAGCTAGAAACATGGAATTGGTAAAGTAGGAGACGCTTAATTGTGGCATTCCTGGCCATAGACCCTGTGATAGACCCTGTTTGATTGCATGTCCTCAGGAGAATGCTAATTAACTCTATATTGTGCGTGACAGGGTCTTTAAAATCGCTGTATGCCTTGGGATCTCTGCTTGGAGAAGGAGGATGCGGTTCCGTGTATGCTGGGACCAGACGAGCAGATGGGCTTCCGGTAAGCCTCTACCTTACTGCACTGTCCTACCACTCGTCTTTTGCCCCATCGAGTCCTTGCATATCCAGTTCGCTGGGTTCTGTTGAGCCTCCATCTCACCATGGGCTTGAAGTGCTTAGATCGTAGCATTTGCTGAATCCTCGCAGCACATTCCAAGCCAATAATATGACCTGTGGTTGATCATGATATATTTTTACAACAGTCACTGGTTATCTTATTACTTTTTCATCCCCTAAATATTTTTACCTGTGCTAAAGGCCTGGGTAAATCAGGTCCTGCTTGTCCAATGAATTTAAACAAGAAACCTTAGAAACAAACTTCCGCTTGTGTAAAAAGAATTTAAAAGATTATGTATTAGATATTTCAATTTTTTTAAAGTTACTGTTTCAATATAGTCATCTTATAATTCTATGATCTATATTTCTGTTCCAGGTGGCCATCAAGTTTTTGTCCAACAAGTATTCGAGGACCCCTGTTTACATCGTGAGTATACATCTCTCTTTTACCTGTGAGAGCCATAGAAACATTGTGTTTATTAGTGGAGCGACTGCAAGAGTTACACAGACATAACTGAAATTATCACAACCCAGCCAGTAATACAGCTCAGTCCTTATTGCATTTGGGCAGTGACTCATTTGTTTTTTTGTTTTTTTTTTTTGGTCCAGTACTTCAAAAGATTGGATTTAAAATATAATGAATATGCAACTGTAGCATTAAATTAAATATTTAATTTGCAGCTGTATACATCCATACCGTAGGAGACATTTCGGGATTGCAGCCGTTTCTTATACTGTTACTGTCCAAATAATTTCAGATTGCGCTTTTGGGCTTCGTCGACCCTACATTAAAACAAATGTTTAACATCCCTGCTCATTATGTTACAGCCCAAAGTGACTTAGCAGGAGCCAATTCCCTGTGGAGCGATGTCGGGTTGAAGGTCATGTTCACCACCTATGCAAATTTAACCCCTTTGCACAGATACAGATGCCGGCATCTGTAAATTCCTGAAGTTTTATTCCTAAATAATTCTGTAATCTAATTTCCAAATGTCTTGCTTCACTGGACTAATTTTCTGCAGTCTCTGTGACACAAATAACGAGTTGTTAAGCCCAAATAAGCTGATGTATAACAGCTAAAATTTGCCATTATTTGTATTCCACGCAAAGGGGTTAAGGCCACGATTGAGATTGACCCCAGTCAAACACCAGAGTCCTTAGGCTCCTCTTACACATCCACTCGTGATCCCAATCAATCTACAGCCTGGAAAGTCCCGGCCTGTACCCCTGGAGGTAGCCCTGATGCTGCTGGCGTGCTGGCCTCCCACCTCCCCGAACCTCATCCAGCTGCTGGACTGGTTTGAGGAGGACGAAGAGGTCATCCTGGTGCTGGAGTTGCCCTCACCGTGCATGGATTTGAGCGACTTTGTCGCGCACCAGGGAGGCTGCTTGGGTGAGGACGTGGCGAAAGGCATCATGGCACAGGTGGTGCAGGCTGCCATCCACTGCCGGGACAGGGGTGTCCTCCACAGAGACATCAAACCCGAGAACTTGCTCATCCGGACGGACAACCTGGGAGTCAAGCTGATCGACTTCGGCTGCGGGGACGTGCTGTCGGAGTATCCCTACAGGAGCTTTGCTGGTAAGAGTCTGTCTACATCTGTACTCATGTAGCCGCGTGTGCCCTGTATGCCAGGATAGTGGCATGTCTAGTCTTCATCATTGGCTCCTAGTCATAGTTGACCACGGCATCATCTCAGCATCTCAGGGCTACATTGCGCTTAGTTCAGGATTATCTGATTATTTTGGGATGTTGTGATCACTTTGGAGTGATCTGATTGAGGCCTTTTAGTGTTTAAAAGGGATGAAGAAAGTTAACTACTCACAACTATTTAGGTTAAGTTCTTTTTGCGGAACTAGTGGGTCATAAATGGACGTTAGCTATAGGTGAATTTGGCAAAGCTGTTTGGAAATTTTTTTTTCCGTGCCTAGAATGGTTACAGAGTGAAATAGCTTGCCAAGTCCTGTCAGAGAGGCAGGACCAGGCTGCATACAGTACTAAATACCATCTTGTCTTTATATAAGTGTAATGTGCAATTTAATCATTAAATGGCAGGCCTTGCTGAATGGCTATTTCTCACCACATGCTATATTATATTATCATTTTAAAGTCTCTCTAAATTCAAGTTTTTCTACAAGCCCTTCAAAGGCTTTCAAAAGATTTTGGCACCTCAGATGTGTATGCTAAATGTAAATCTCTTTCTCTCTCTTCTCTCTCTCTTAGATGTATATTTAAAAATTGTCAGAAATTGAAGTCTCCCTCTTTTTGGCTTATCGGCGGTCCTATGGGCCGATAAGCTATTGCCGTTGTGTGGTGTCCGTCGTCCGGAAAATTTTTAATCTTTTTTTTGGCGTGATGAATTTTCACGTAAATTTGCGATAACATACTACGCGACCATATCTCCATTCGTTTTTTTATTTTTTATTGAATCATTTTTGTCAGTTTTATGGGCCCTTAATTTTGGCCCCAATGTGAAAGATAGGAGCGAGAAATTTAAAAAAAATTATTTCTCAAAAACTGCGTGATACATTTTTTTCTAAATCAGGCAATCCGCTTACGTTGGTACCATCAATGTACAGTGCGAGCGCCATTTAGATTGAATAAACGGAAGCCGGTCTAGTGGGGGCGCTGTACTTTATGAATATGCAGGATGGCCTGTGGAGGCCAAATGGCTGCAGATAGAAATTACGGTTGTATTATCGACATATATGAAGCATATGTGACCTTTATTCTGGCAAAATTAAATTTGGCCACTGATGACTTTGTAAGGTCAAACTGGAGGTCAGGGAATTTAGTAACAATGTTAAAATATATGACTTGAAATTTTAAAAAATTATTTCTCAAAAGCATCTAATCATTTTTTCCTAAATCTGGCAATCAACTCACCTTGACACACTTTATGTACAGTGCCATTACAATTAAATCGACAGAAGTGGGTCTATTGGGAGTGCTGTACTTTAACATTGGGTCTTATGGCGAGTTGGCCAAATCGCCTGTGGAAGCTAAATGGTTGCAGATAGAGATTAAGTTTGTATTGCTGACATATAGGAAGTGATATATGACCTACATTTTCCCTATGTTAAAGTTAACCTCAGATGACCTTGAAAGGTCAAACTTGAGGTCAAGCAAAATGTTACAAATTTCAATGACTTCAAGGCTTGAAAATATTGAAGATTGCGAACATATGTGCATTGAACACTTAAGTCAAGAATAAGAAGTCATATATGAACTTTCATTTGGTGGCCTTGAACTTGACCTTCGGTGACCTATGAAGGTCAAACTTCACATAGTGAAATTTCAATGACTTCTATTTCCAAAACTATGACAGATAGAGCTTGGGTTTGTATTGTGGGGATATAGTAAGTCATGTATGAAGTTTCATTTGGTGACGTTGAACTTGACCTTCAGTGACCTTCAACAGCCAAACTATATAGTGAAATTTCAATGTCTTATATCAGCAAAATCGTTACAGATAGTTTAGGTTTGTATTGGAAATGTATAGGAAGTGAAATATGAACTTTCATTTGGTTGCCTTGAACTTGACCTTTGAAGGTCAGACTTGACCAAGAGAAAATTCAATGACTTGTATCACTAAAATGGTCACAGATAGACCCCAGGTTTGTGTTACTGACATCTAGGAAATCACATATGAACTTTCATTTGGTGGAATTCAACTTTACTCAGTGACCATTGAGGGTCAAACTAGACAGTTTATTGAAATAACTTGTATCACCAAAATGGTCACAGATTGAGCCAGGGTTTGTATAGAGACATTTAGAAAGTCAGATATGAAATCATTTTCTGACCAAAGCTTGACATTCTGTGACCTTAAAAGCTCACAATTGACATATTGATTACATATTGACATATTTCAATGACTAGTATCTCCAAAACTGCTTCAGAGCTTAGGATTGTACAGAAGGTTTTATAAATGTATGTGAACTTTTATTTAGTGACCTTGACATTGATTTTCATTGATTCAAATTTCAAACTTCACATGAAATTTTCATGACTTGTATCATCGCTATGAGACTGCTTGTAGGTAAGGTACAGGACCCTTGGTCCTATTTTTTATCATTTCTTCACTCTTTCAGGTACGAAGCGTTACGCGCCCCCTGAGTGGTTTGCTGATGGAGAATACTATGGTTGCCCAGCTACAGTTTGGTCACTGGGGATGCTACTATTCGCCCTGGTCTGCGGCTCGTTGCCCTTCGGAGGAAGGCAGGACTTCACCTGGGGAAGATTACAGTTTATGGGCGGGCCGTCCGATGGTACGCAACGCTGGATAAACCATATCTTCTACATGTGCTGTACTGTAATGCCTGAACTTTTACTTAGCAAATTGCGATGCTGACATCATTCTCCTTCTGTATCCTATAACTGTACAGACTGTAAGGATTTGATCCTGTGGTGCCTCCGAAGAGATCCGAGGGAAAGACCCAGCCTGGAGGAGATTCTCGGGCATCCGTGGATAAGTCGGTGGAGCTGCTAGAGAGGGCTGCATTCAGGTCATTAAACAAATTAGTTACATTTGTCATTTTTACCTCCGCCAAGGAGGTTATGTTTTTGCTTCTGTTTGTTTATTCATTTATTTGTTTTTCTGCCTGCTAGCAGGATATCTCATAAACTGTTGCATAGATTTTAACCAAACTTTGCAGGATGTGAAAGTAGCACAAGAGGAATGAGTCAATAAATTTTGGGCTCTCACAAGTCCAGCTCTAGTTTCTGATTAGAATTAAACTTTTCAATATTTTCAAAAATGGGAAGCATGCCCATATTTTATAAAACTTTCCAGCATCCTTTTTGCTTCCAGTCAAACTATGACCAACACAGTCACCAATGCAAACTAATTTCTCTCATATTGGAAAAATATCGGGGAACACATGTATGTTCCATGCATACCTGACTGAATGTATTGTTAAAATTGTGCCATTATTGTCTGTTGTTATTTTCAGATCATCAGCCTGGAAGAGATGGAAACCATCATCCTCACTTCGTGCCCCCAGTTATTTTAACCCAGGGGTCCCCAATCTTTCCCAGAAAGGGCCAGTGCGGGTGCAGGCTTTCATTGCAACCAAGCAATTACACGCCTGATACCACTAATCAACCCCTGGACTGTTTGCTAATTATTTTGATGTCACTGGGCTCCAATTAGGGCCCTACGGGATTTTCAAACAAATTTAAAATTGTTCATTTGTAAACCATGACTGAAATCCTCAACCAATCCTGGCAAACGATATACCATTTGAAAGCTTAGATGGTCAGGATTTCATTTCTACCCACCTTTTTGCCCTATGTCAGTTGTAACAAATGCAATAAATCAATTTCACAACATAGACATCGCATACTTGAGTGCAATGGAACTTGTCAGTCCTCATCATCAAAGTTGTGATGTGGCGGTCCAACCGTGTATAATCCGTTCTATTTGGTCTTGTTCAAAGCTAAGAACCTGTGCAATCAAGATATCCAAGTTGTTTGTTCCAAAATTGAAGATTAAGCCATATATTTCTTGTACTTATACTTATAACAACAACAATAGACACGCAGTATTTTGTGTAATAGAACCATTGTATGTGGGAGCAGTGAGCATTTGAAATGTGATCTACCAATCCGGGCCAAATGTGAGAAAATGCAGGTGACCGTTAAGAGGTTAAAGGTCCCCTGTTATACCACCTGGTGTACAACTAATTAGCCATTATGAGCTAGTTCAAAGTCTCCCCTCCCTGACATCACAAGGGGGAGTGACCACCCAAAATAATGAAATCTGACTGACTGCTTGATCAGTTCCTCTTGCCTCTGCTTGTTTGCTTCCCCATGTGATGTCAAGAGGGGAAAGATTTTGAAATGGCTTGTAATAACTAATTGGCTGTGCACATGGTGACATAATAGGGGACCTTTTACAGGTCTACCAAAGAAAATGGACAAACTGTAGCTAAAGTTTTCAGATGTCCACCTTATTGAAATAACCAGCAGCATAAAATGGAAAACATGCCACATTCCCACTAAACTTTGCAGCACAACACTTTGACGTCGATACATTTTCACTTGAACCTAAAAAAAATGCACGGCCTGTAACAAACCGATTGACGAACCAAATGAGTTTTCAGTTGTGTGCTGCTGTTTCTTTGGAAAAGGAAGACATCTGACAAACTTTTGTTACAGCTTGGCCGTTTTCTTTGGTAGGCCTGTTTAAGGCTTTAGAAGTATTCGTGTCATTTGTACTCTCCCCAGCAAACAGGTGACCTCCAGTAAATGTTCCCTCAACATTACCCAGAGGTTATTTAAAGAAAATAACCTATGGAGAATGTTCTCTGAACATTCTTTACGGGCTCTCTGAACAATTTTTTAGAACATTTTCTGAGAACCTTTAAAAGACATTCCATGGAGGTTCTCTTGAGGTTTGGAAAACTGGAAAGAATGTTCAGAGGACATTCACCATAGGTTTTTAAAAAAAATTCCCCCGAGAACGTTCAGGAAACATTTTTTGCAGGTTACCCGTTTGCTGGGTCTGTGCTGAGAGGCTGAAATGCTGAAGACCTGCTCTTCGCTCTTGCCCATTTTTCATTGGCTTAGCCTCCAGCACCTAAGCACCTCCATCCCCCCATCATATTTTCAATAAAATGTCAAAACAGGCTGTGCAGTCTGGTTCTGGATGACCTCGATAAAAATATCCATCAATCCATTTAGGTCAGTGTTTCCCAAACCTGTGCTTGAGTACCACTTGTCCTGAATGTTTTAGATCTCTTCTCGCTCCAGCAGTGGTGATTCAAATTATCTGCTCATAATGAAGCAGCTTCAAGAGTTTATAACAAAGTAATTTGACTCACCTGTGCTGGAGCAGGGAGAGGTCTTACACATGCAGGGACTGTGGTACTACAGGAGAGGTTTGAAAACATTTTTCTAAATGGATTGATTTTATTTTTATGGAAGTCAGTAAGCAAATTTGTAAATTTACCCCTGGACCTGGCTTGCTGTGCTGGAGGTGAGATTGGGGAAGCACAGACCTGCCAACCTTGAAGAAAATTTATGAGTACAACCTGGCCCCCCCCCCCAATCACCTCCCACCCTACTGGTAAATAAAATTGCATAGAGATACAATTTACTTCAAACAGCCAGCGAATTTTTTTTTTGTCAGAACAGCAGTAAAAATGAATTTGAAATGTAGTACTTAGCTTCTCTTAGTTACACATAAAATAACTGCGTAATTCATAGTCAATAATAACTGAAAATGTTGCCAGAAAAGCAAGTCAACAGAGGACATTCATTGCAAATCAATCAATTAATTAATTAAATAAATGGGCAAAAATACCAAAACAAATACAATTTGCCATGCATTAAACACTTGCACTGTTTAACTTTCCATCATTCTCATCTTATGGCCCTTTTCCACTACGCGGTGCCGGCTCTACTCTACTCGCCTCTTTTGCTTTTCCATTAGAAAAAAGTACCTACTGGGTTCCAAAAAAGCCAACCGGGTATTAGGTACTAAAAAGTGATGTGACACACTAAGGCCTACTGATTGTCAGAGTATATCGTCACTGCGAAAGACGACTCTGTCGTCGACCTCTCATTCAAGTTAGATTGAGGAGTTTTAATAATCAGTTATAATAATCACAGAATTATACCGTTATAGACATCTTGTTCGATACACTGTGCGTTGCCTTACCTTTCAAACACGGTTTCGCTTATTCATCAAAGCTACATTCAGGAAATGTGTTTCTCTTTGCTTGTGGCCCGTTCATGGCGAAATTAAGTGACGGTCTTGTGTCCAGTTATGTTCCCTAACTAATTCCCCTTAAGAAAGTTCTGCTATCAAGCCTCGTTTTAATAAAATCGCACAGAAAAAAAAAACATGACGGATGTCAACGAATCATTTTTCTCTTAAAGTTATCACAAATGAGATGACGCATAAGCGATTAATTCTGATGGCTGCCATGTCCTGCGATTTGCAACGAGGAACTCTGCTCTGCAATGATCACTTAATTATCCCATACTTCAACAATTCGTTTGTTTTGCCGTGAACTTTAGAGTGAAATATACATTCGCTTTCCATGCCTTTTACGGATTTCACTGCTTTGCGTTGTGGGGTGGCACGCAATTTTACGGGCAACTGAATTGGACACGACAATGTCAAATAGAAAATGCACTTCAATTCAGAAAATACAATACCGGATTTGAACACAAAAATCTTTAACAAAATCGATGGAATAAATGTAAACTTGATATAACTGTAGCTACATTGTGTGTCGTATTGAGGATGACATCGCAGAAGTTTCGTGCTGCGCCACTATGATGACCAGCTTCACAGAGGCAGCACTATCCACTCAACGCAAACAACCTCCCAGAAAAATATCCGGTACCGAGTAGAGTAGAGTAGAGCCCGCACCAAGTAGTGGAAAAGCGCCATTAGTGGTGCATTTGAAACAGCGTGTCAAACGCTGCCTTTGGAGGCAATCATGTGGAACATTAAACAGAATGTCAGAAAGCCTTTTGCGAACTTCGATATTACATTTCATTGTTTTAGGCCGTTTCACAGTATTTCTGCGAACACAAACCCAAATAAAAGCATTATAATCGAACGTCAGCTCTTCAAGCAGCGCCAGGTATTCTACCGTAGGTATTCTACCAATCAAAATACAGGATTCGCTGCATCCATAGTAGAATTTACCATTTCACCGATGTTTGAATTTGGTGTATTTTCAACATATGATGACACAGAGGTGTGGCGAAGAGGGTTAGCAGCCTATAACTTGGGAATGAGACTAAACTCAATTCGAAGCGAGGTTTTTTCCGAGAGGGCCGTGGTTGGGAGGGCAGTTGAGGCACACGCACTCTCTGATTGGTCGAAATATTTTCGTTATGCATACGCGCTTCTGCTCACTATGGAGGGTGATTTGTGCCATAATTAAATACAATGCACACATTGAAATACAATGCACTTATTGAAATGCAATACACATCTTGAAAATACAATACATGTGTAGTAATAAATACAATACAAAATGCTTAAATACAATACACATCTTGAAAATACAATACATATATTGAAAATACAATACATGTGTAACAGTAAATACAATACAAAAATGCTTTGTTTTTCTATGTGTGTCAGGAATATTTGTGCCAAAATTAAAACAATACAACTGCATTGTATTTTCGAGATGTGTATTGTATTTTAAGATGTGTATTGTATTCTCAATACATGTATTGTATTTCAATGTGTGCATTGTATTTAATTTTGTCATGAATAATCCTGACCGACATTGAAAAACAAATAATGTTTGTATTGTATTTACTGTTACTCATGTATTGTATTTTCGAGGCATGTATTGTATTTCGAGCTCTGTGCCAAAAGCTTCGCAATGAAATACAATACACCTTGTATTGTATTTCGATATGCAGTATTGTATTTCGATATGCAGTTTTGGCACGATGTAGGCTGGTTCTTGGCTAGATACGCCCTGCGTGGCCAGGATTGGCCAGGCGCCCACGCTGGCCGGAGGATTTATTTGGACCAACAAGCCGACAAATATAAATAATGGTTTCCGTAGAGATAGCGAGCTGAAATCAGTCTGTTGTTTGAGCACGTAGTCAGCGAACTGTCTGCAGTCGCTGACACATGAGGTGGATATGTTAGCTTCCTTTGTAACTGTACACAGTTACTGTCGTTCAATGAATAAAAGGTGATTACTTCGCTACTTTAATTTTTACGGTCATTATCCCTGCAGCACCTATCGTTAACCGCCCCCGCAGGACGATATCGTGCCTTTGCATTGACTTTGAATAATCTGTCGTGCGAAAAATTCGTTTTTCGTCCAGTGTGAAAGCAGCTTAACTCAATTCTGTAAAATGAGCGATTGTGACGATAGGAATGTTTTAATGTCTCTTGTGTGTTGAATAGCTTTGTTTTGTTTTAGCACAGAGTGCACAATGAGCAAAGACTGCTTTTAATTAGCTGGACTGTATTCAGTTAACAGCCTACTGAAAATGATACTTAACGTTATGTGACATCGTACGGCGATGTGCGCCGTTAATTTATGTCTGAATAGAAGTTAATGATCTACGTAATCAAAATCGGGGTTTTTTTTCTTATTTCATTTAACGTTTACTTATTTTGAATATTTGAACGTCAAATAGCGAAGCAGTGCATCGCTGAGGTGTAAACTCTCACGCAACTTCGAACGAACAGTGATGAACCGTCGGACCATGGTCGGACATCCTACTTTTGTTTTATTTAAACACCTGACGGACATCGTCTGTCGAAGGACCGACTTTTCACTCGACTGATGGTCTGACTCGGTCAGACAAGTAAAGTTTATTGAAACAGTCCCCTGGAGATAAATGGTTTCTGTTATACCTAGCCAAATGCCAGTGCTCTTACGTTGCTATGGTTATCGGTTGATAGCGGATGAATTTCCCACTTCGAACGGTCAAACTAACGTAGCCGAACTATCTGTGCGGTTTCACGGTTTTAATTAACACCTGCCAGCCAATCAGACAAGTGTATTCACCCAGACCATCGTATACATCAGAGTACCAACTGGGCGTGACTTAGGCACTCTATGGAAAGCCTCGTCCAATCATATTAATTGGTCGGAGCTCATTGACTAAAATTTACATAGTGCCAAAACCCCACATGGAAATACAATGCACTCATGGAAATACAATGCACTCATTGAAATACAATTCACACATTGAAATACAATACACAACTTGAAAAACAATACGGTTGTATTGTTTTAATTTTGGCACAAATATTCCTGACCGACATTGAAAAACAAAGCATTTTTGTATTGTATTTATTGTGACATTTGTATTGTATTTTCAAGGTATGTATTGCATTTCGAGGTGTGATATGCATTCATTTTGGCATGAATATTCCTAATAGACATTGAAAAAGAAATCATTGTAGTATTGCATTTATTGTTACACATGTATTGTATTTTTGAGGTGTGTATTGTATTTCGAGGCATGTATTGTATTTTCGATATGTGTATTGTATTTCAATAAGTGCATTGTATTTCAATGTGTGTATTGTATTTAATTATGGCACAAATCACCTTCCATAGCTCACCGGACATCAACTGATGAGTGTGTCAACTGAAACTGACGCTTAAACTGAAACTGGAGAGATCCAGCGATATGCGTACTCAAATAGCATCAACTCGTACCAGCGTACTTTGATGTCAAAATGCGTACGTTGTACGCAAAATGCGTACATGTTGGCAGGTCTGGAAGCACTGCTTTAGATGAATTTGCTCAGTACCACAATGTTGTACAGTGCCATGAAAAAGTCTGCCCCATTCCTGATTTCTTGCTTTTTTGCACATTTCACACTTGACTGTTTCAGATCAAACAAATTTTAATATAAGACTAAGATAACCCGAGTAATTACAAAATGCAGTTTTGAAATGATGATTTCATTTATTAAGGGAGAGAAGAGAGAAAAAAAAAAAAAACCACACACACACACACACTCTCTATCTAAACCTACCTGGCCCTATGTGAAAAATTGCCCCCATTGTTAAATCATGAGTTAACTGTGATTGACCACATTCTTTGAGTCCAATTTCACTAGCCACACCCAGGCCTGATTACTGCCAGACCTGTTGAATCAAGAAATCACTTAAATAGAACCTGTTTGATAAAGTTGAAGTAGGCTAAAAGATCTCAAAAAGCAACATGTCATGCTGCGAACTAAAGAAATTTGTGAACAGATGAGAAACAAAGAAATTGACATCTATCGGTCTGGAAGGTTGGCAAAGCCATTCCTAAGGCTTTGGGACTCCGGCCAATCATGGTGAAAGCCATTATCCACAAACGGAGAAAACGGGACGGTGGTGAACCTTCCTAGGAGTGGCCGGCCTACCAGAATTACTCCAAAAGCACATGACGACTCATCCAGGAGGTCACAAAAGAACCCAGAACAACATCTAAAGAACTGCTGGCCTCACTTGCCTCATTTAAAGTTAGTATTCATGATTCAATAATAAGAAAGAGTCTGGGCAAAAATGGCATCCATGGGAGGGTTCCAAGGCAAAAACTACTGCTGACCAAAAAGAACACAAGGGCTCGTGTGATGTGTCGCATTTGCCAAAATACATCTTGATGTTCCCCAAGACTTTTGGGGAAATATTCTGTGGACTGACAAGACAAAAGTTTAACTTTCTGGAATGCGTGCATCCCGTTACATCAGGCGTAAAACTAACATTTCATTTCATAAGAAGAATATCATACCAAAAGTCAAACATGGTGGTGGTAGTGTGATGGTTTGGGGCTGCTTTGCTGCTTCAGGTCTTGGATGACTTGATGTAATTGATGGAACTATACTCAGTCCATATGAAAACGCACCACTCACGAAATCTGGAATAGCTCCACGGATTGATATGTGAAGTATATACGTATGATGCATTTGAGATAATGAATGATTTAAGAAGACATGTAAACATCATTCAATTTCATTCACGATAATGTTAATGCACGAGAGAGGTTTAACTGGTGTAGGGGTCAGACAGGAAAGTCAATAACGGGTGTGACCGCCATTTGCATTGACACATGCGGTGCATCGTCGTCGCATGGAGTTGATCAGTCTCTGGATAGTGTTCTGTGGGATAGCATTCCACTCCTGAACAAGGGCAACCTCAAGTTCTCGGATGTTGTCCATCTGGCGTCGACGTGAAAGACGACGTCCAATTTCATCACATAAGTGCTCGATAGGGGAGAGGTCGGGTGACAGAGCTGGCCACTGAAGCACGGGGATTTTCTGCTGTGCAAGGTACTGCATGGACACCCTTGCAGTGTGTGCCCTAGCGTTGTCCTGTTGGAACGTGTGGACATCGTGGTGTTGGTTGAAGAATGGCACAACATGGTTCTGCAGCACCTTGTCCCGGTAGTAGACGCCGTTCACCCTTCCTCTGCAGATATGGAGAAGGGTTCTGTGACGGTAGCTTATTCCACCCCACACCATAACGCTGCCACCACCTCAACGGTCCGTTTGAACGACACAATTGGCGTTATAACGTTCACCACGTCTCCGCCAAACACGTATACAGCCATCTGCGTTCCTTAAGTGAAATTGTGACTCGTCAGAAAAGATGACACCGTGCCATTGTCGTAGTCGCCAATTCTGGTGCCTGTTTGCCCACTGTAGACACTGGTTTCTGTGACGATCCGTCAATATGGGGCCGAAATAAGGACGTCGTGCACGCAGGCCTGCAGCTCGCAGACGGTTCCGTACGGTGTTGGGGTGAATGAATCCACGTCGTCCTTGGACTTGAGCAGCCGTTCTTGTCACTGGTAGTGTTCGGTCTCGGACATGATCCCGTACTATCTGACGGTCCTGACGTGCCGTTGTCACACGTTGTTGACTCGGTCGAGGACGGTCCCGAGTGCTCCCCGTTTGCAGAAACCTTTGATGGAGTCTTGCAATCGTTGTGTGTGTGCAGTGTAGTCGTCTGGCAATTTCCCTGGTGCTGGCGCCAATTTGAAGCATGCCTATGGCACGTTCCCGTTCAGGGGCTGTAAGTCGCGGCATAGTGTCGACGTTTCACAAGTGTCAGTGAAGAAGTGAAATTTTATTCGGATTCACATGCTTTTAAAGGCAATGTCTGCACAAATTCAGAGTGAAATTCATTTTTCCCGTGGTGTGCGTCCAAGATGTTGCGTTTTTGCAAAAAATTGCCTAGCGTTACAGTTAACTTGAAATTCTCGGATTTCTTGCACCTGGCATGTCGGGTGACGTCACTGTAGTGTTGTTGTTGTTGTATAAAAATTATATTGAAGTTCATTTGAACTTAAATATTGACTTTTTTCAAGTGGTGCATTTTCATTTGTACTCAGTATATAAATTCTGCTCTCTGCTGGAAAATCCTGAAGGAGAATGTCCAAACATCAGTTGGTGACCTCAAGCTCAAGTGCATTTGGGTTATGCAGTCCACCTCTGAATGGCTTAAAAAAAACAAACAGTAGGTTTTGGAGCGGCCTAAGCCAAGTCTGGACTTAAATCCACTTGTGATGCTGTGGCATGACCTTAAACAGGGTGTTCATTCTCAAAAACCCTCCAATGTGGCTGAATTAAAACTGAGTTTCCTAAGGGCCTAAATGAGGAATTGTCCTTCTCTTGTTTCTTGTGAGTAGGTATGCTAATTACGGTTGTATATGTATGAACTTTTTTATAGACATATGCCACCACTGCATTGATTATTGTTTAAAGCAGGTTTCATTGTTTATGTGATTTATTTTCATCTTGTTTTCTGTAGATAAATGTTTTTTTTTTGTATATTGATGTGGTAGGCCTAATTGTCATCAGCTGCCTATTGAGTGTTAGGTGATCCCTGGCTGGTTTTTTAAGGGTTATACTCGCAGTTGTATTAGAAACGTTGAGGAAAGCCTATGGCTGAAACGAGTCCGTTTTTTGCCGTCGTGTATTAATAAATATATATAAATATATATATATTTATTAATACTATATATATATATATATATATATATATATATATATATATATATATATTATTATTAAATATATACGTACGCTCCGCGCAGAAACGCGCAGAAACGAAAATCTGTGCGTAATTCATGCGTAATTCATGCGTTTTCGCTGTGTGACTGGGCCTTTAAGGATTTTCGTGTCTGCGCGGAGCGTACGTCGTATGCGTAATTCGTAGGTGGAACGAACGTGGACTGTCAGTGATTGTAAGTGGATGTGCGTCGAAGGCGGTTTGTGCGTGATTTTGAGTTTTGAACGGTTCAAAAATTTTCCGACGCACAACTGTGCGTTGGTGTGCGTAATTCATGAGTCGGCATGCGTAGTTTATGCGTCGAGTATGCGTAACTATGCGCGGGACACTCGTCGGCCGTCAGTGCTTATGCGTCAGAACTGGTTTGAATCCGCGCACGTCCACGTCCGTCCACTGATGCCCCACGTTCATATCACGCATGAAACGAGCATGTATCACGTTCATTCCACTGACATCCACTGACAATACGTGAAGCGTTGGTGTTTGGACGTGCTCCATCGGTGATTCATGCGTCGGGCGTGCGTCGAATGTTCGTGGAATACTGCACCGTGTTTGCTAGTATGCGTCGACATGCGCGATATGTCAGTTATTGTAAGTGATACATGCGTGGTTCATGCGCGATTCATGCGTGATTCGTCCGAGATTTCTACCCCCGACACCCCGAAAAATTGGTCAATTTCTCAACGCACAAGCACGCACAAACCCAATCTGTGCGTGATTTGTGAGTGATTCGTGCGTGATCGGCTGTGTGACTGGGCCTTTAGATGATAAGAATGATCGAGTTTATCCCTGGCTATCCGGACATACGGACCAACCATACAGGACACGCTGGAGAGGGGATGATCAATCTTCCAGTGGGCTGTCGACGGATGAATCCGGGACTTATTCAAACACTATTTCCAGCCAATCGCGTTTTTTGGAGACACCACGACGTATTATTCGGACCAGGGGGGCCGCAGGAAGAGACCGACGCGACGGGGAGGTAGGAGGCGCACAAGAAGAGCTCCGAAGCCTCCAACATAATTAATTTATCAAAGAGACAATTGAATGTTCTTGAACTCTCTTTGTTATCGAAAGGCTTGTCTTTCGTGCCCACTAAAAAGGCGGATTTGTTTACTAATAGGGTTGAGTGGTTCAAGTTTTTTCGTGCGGTAAAATTAAGATCATTTTTTCCTAAAGATTGTGAACGGAGTTCTCTCTCTTTACATATTGGTCACCAACACCCGGTGGAATCAATTGAGACGCCTCAAACTTGTATTAGATTTAAGTCTAAAAGTGCGTTTATCCCTCCAGTAACTAACGCGTCTGTTCATACTTTCTGTCGACTAGTTGAAGCTGATGTTAGTGCACTATTTTCCTCGCCTGTCAATAGATGTTATTCCAATTTATCTCTACAGGAGAGACAAGCTCTTCGTGATTTGGCTAATGATGAGTCGATCATAATTCGTAATGCTGATAAGGGGGGTGCGGTCGTATTGCAGAATAGAGTTTCGTGTTGTAATGAAGTGAGGAATCAATTAAGCAATACGGAATTTTATATTCCTTTAAGCTTTGATCCGACATCGAAGTTTTTTGTGAAATAAGGGATATTCTTGATTGGGCGGTGGGTAATGTGTTAATCTCTCAAGATGAATATGACTTCCTGCCACAGAAATATCCTATACGTCCTATTTTTTATACATTGGCCTACCTAAAATTCACAAAAGTTGTCAAGAACCTGTTCCAGGTCGTCCAATAGTGTCTGGAATTGGATCTTTGACGGAACCCATTTCCCAATTTATTGATTATTATATTAAATCTTTAGTTACTCAGTTCCCTTCTTATTTGCGGGATACTTCAAAATTTTTTTGAAATTACAATCCGTGGATGGTATCATTGAGGATGATTTTTTGTGTACCATGGATGTGGCTAGTTTATATACAAATGTACCGCATGAGGAAGGGTTGGAGGCCTTACGTTATTATTTAAGTTTTAGAGAACAACAGGTGCCATCTGCAGAATTGCTTATCAAATTTTCTGAAATAGTTCTGACTAAGAATTACTTCAGATTTGAAAATGATTTTTTTCTACAGAAGCAGGGTGTTTCAATGGGTAGTCCTTTCAGTCCTAATTATGCTAATTTATTTATGGGTAAGTTTGAACAGGATCATGTTTACAACAATAATCCTTATTTTTCTTTTGTGAAGTGTTGGTACAGATATATTGACGATTTATGTTGTGTATTTTCTGGTACATCGGAGGAATTGGGAGCGTTTAAAAGTTATCTTAATTCTAGAGTGCCGACTGTTAAGTTCACGTTGGAGGAGAGTAAAGAGTCGGTGTCATTCCTGGATGTAAGAGTAAATAAAGGTGACGTATTACAAACGGCAGTTTTTCGCAAAAAGACGGATAGGAACAATTACTTACATTATTCAAGTTATCATCCCCGTAGTTTGAGACGAAGTTTGCTTTATAGTCAACTATTTAGATTGAAAAGAATTTGTAGTTCTGATGAAGTTTTTGGGAGACAGGCCAATGAATTGGACCCAAACAATTTTGGATGAATGTCTGTCTAAGGTTCGGGGAAAAGATCGTAATAGTATTAACACCTAATCCTTCTCCTCCTGCTCAACAGAATCTTGTTTTGGCCACTACTTTTTCTCCGGTCTCGCAGTCCATTAAGAAAATTGTTCAGGAACATTGGCATATTTTATCTAGTGATCCCGTTGTTGGTCGTGAATTTGTTAACTTACCTATACTTGCTACGAAACGATCCAGTAATGTGACAGATAAGCTTGTGAAGGCGGATATACGTGTGGGGTCCACACATTTCTTGAGCTCTCTTCTCCCAGGTAATTTTCCGTGTTTAAATTGTGTTAATTGTAATGCCATGATCAGGGGTGACCATTATTCACATCCTCATACAGGAAGTAGTATAAAAAATCGGGGTAGAATCACTTGTAAAACTACACGTTATTTACTTATTGAAATGCCCTTGTGGGTTTTGTTATGTGGGTAAGACCAAAAGAGGGTAAGAGTACCATACACAACCTCCAGCAAAATTGAAAAAAATCACAACTTTTTCAGCTTACCTTAATGTTTAGATACCAAGTAAAGTATTCGGGTGTGGAAAAACGTCAACCGTACATCCAGTAAAGATAATTTACACTTTAATTTCCACAGCGGCTATGCGTGCTACTAGCTTATAAAGGTGGCAGCCATGACACTGTTGACAATACTAGGGCATGCGCACTTTGCGCAGCGTAAGCACGCGCGTGCCACAAGGGCGAGCGCTCAGTTTCCGCGCGCTACTGTGTTCCACACCCAGCCGCTTGAGTCATTGTGGGGCTTCATTCATTCGCGCCTGGACCTCTGTTTGAGTAATGATTCGCGTTCTTAAGTTTGCTTTGCGCTTGACAACAGTAATTTTGGAATTTACGCGAAGTTGGCTTTACGATATTATTCAATGGACGTCGTCGTCTCGGTGTGCAAATGATGCTGTGTGGTGGTGCCCGGAACCGTAAATAATGCGGTTCCGGGCGCAAAGTGTAATTGTTTTTTTCTTTGGACCTTATAGTAGACCTCTGTCGAAGCAGAAGTCTGGAGAGTGGAGGGAACGAGATGTTACGTGCTCTTTGGTGGCGCGTACAGCAACGGGATGTCGGCTAAAATTTGAGCAAAGTGGTCGACGCCGCTGTGTTTACGTCGCCACGCGTACTCTGCCAAATAGAACCCTAACGGAACATTCACATTGGCGCGGCGCGTCAACACCTGCAGACGCTTCTATCCCCTTGGTTTTGCCGCCTTTGGGCAGTCCAGTTTTAAAGTGACGTCACTGGAAGCGAAACGCAGCAGTCAACTGGCTGAAGCAATTTTTCATTGACAGCGATATTACTTCACCCGATTGTCATTTTTCCCGCTTGGATTTTGAATTTTTGAGGGACTGCAGTTGTGTATAAATGCATTCCGTTATTGTCACGGAGTTCCAATGGAACTAACAGGTGAATGACTGAAATGTTTGGACATCAAATTGAACAAACCACAGTGAGAAGCCCAAACTGTAATGAAATGCACATTTTTACTTGATACGTTCACTTATACATCAAACATGGGACCTAAGGCCGATGGTCATATTTTGTATCGTAAAATGGTTTACGTAGTTGCTAATTTTCCTACGCAGCACGTATCTGGGCCTGTAAAAATCGTGATTTTGCTGAGCGCCGGGTCTCAGTAATTTTAGCAGCACAATACCGTATTTTATTTCATTTTTAACAGTGACAGATTGCTCAAACCCACCAGAGACACCAACAATCTCTGCAACCTTCCTCCATGCGCAGTTGCGTTTCTCATTGTCCCTATAACTCAGCAGGGAACCGTCATATAAAACAGGAAAAGAGGACACGGCGATAATAAGCTTTTCCTCTTTTGTGTTCCCAAATCACTTGCAATAAGCGGAACCATTATTTCGTAGCCCACGTTCCTGGAAGACAACGTACACACTGCCTTCAACCACTTGATTGGATATACGCGTTCCGTTTGCCGGATTCATTACCATAAACTTAATTTTTCCCAGCTTCCTCGACGCGCCGCAAACACAAAATTTGACGCGCTGCTCCCATCATGCATTGCACTGCGGCTACGGACGCGCTCGCCGCCTTCCATAGCAAATGAATGGGGAAGCGTAGCCGACAACGGACGCTCCGCGCCAATGTGAATGTTCCGTAACGGAACACTCACATTGGCGCGGCGCGTCAACGCCTGCAGACGCTTCTATCCCCTTGGTTTTGCCACCTTTGGGCGGTCCAGTTTTCTAGTGACGTCACTGGAAGCGAAATGCAGGTGTCAACTGGCTGAAGCAAGTTTTCATTGACAACGATATTAATTCACCCAATTGTCGTTTTCCCGCTTGGATTTTGAATTTTTGAGGGACTGCAGTTGTGTATAAATGCATTCCGTTATTGTCACGGAGTTTAATCATTGCCATGGATCGGAGAACGAGGACAGTTCTGATAGTTGCCATCCTGCATCTTCGGTGAAAACGGCGCCGGTCTGGGCACGTATCTGGGCCTGTAAAAAACGCGATTTACTGAGCGCCAGGTCTCAGTAATTAGAGCCGCAAAATACCGTATTTTTTTTTCATTTTTAACTGTGACAGAATGCTCAAACCCACCAGAGACACCAACTATCTCTGCTACCTTCCTCCATGCGCAGTTGCGTTTCTCATTGTCCCTGTAACTAGGTAGGGAACTGTCATATAAAACACGAAAAGAGGTCACGGCGATAATAAGCTTTTCCTCCATTGTGTTCCCGAATCACTTGCAATAAGCGGAACCATTATTTCGTTGCCCACGTTCCAGGAAGACAACGTACACACTGCCTTCAGCCACTTAATTGGATAAACGCTTTCCGTTTGCCAGATTCATTACCATAAACTAAGCCGTCGCCGCTGCTGCTCGTGTGCGTGGATGGCGAGGACCTCTTGATCTGCCACCGCTGGCACTCAATATTTTGAGTGTGCGCGCCAGGGGAGGCAGGATCGATGAAGTTCAAGGAGTGGTTCACCGTGAAATGCTGGAAGTTTTCCTCACTGAGGCAATCGTATGCCTGCCAGCAGTCGGTTACGCTTTGCGAACCGGCGGCAACATACTCCTTAATAAGGGGTATTAACGTCGCCCAATTCCGGTTCTCAATCTCGAAGAAAAAAAAAAAACCACCGCGGTTGTATTTTCGGCGGCTGTCAAATTTGGACTCGTCGATTTCCACGATACGTCCCAGGCCCCCTATAGCCGTGGTACTACACTGCTGGACGACGTGGAGGCAAACTTCGCGGCAATAAGTGAACCGGTCGACGACGGTCTCCTTGCTTGTGAGCTCGCCGTCCAGGCTGCATTCCGCCGCCGCTTTGTTTGACATCTGTGCCGCCCAGCAGTAGGTGAGCACCAGGACTTTTTCCAATGACATCCTGCTGCCAGCGAACCAGCTGCCACGACAAATGCTGCGGTCGGAGGTCCGAGTGGTGGCTGCTGCTGCATCTCAGATTGCGGCAGCGCCATACAAAGCCCACTCGAGAGTCTACCTTCGCAAACCACGAGAAGGCTCTGCGACACCGCCGACAGAGCAGAGAGCGAGCAATCAGACCCCACTCTTTGCAGAATTCAACCACGGCCTCTGGAGTCCGCAGCTCCCGAGACAGCCGCCACAAGTTCCACTCATCTTGCACCATGCAATCACTAATTTTGGTTCTCGTTTGTCGGTGAGGACCCTTTATAGTCTCGAAATAAACTTTGTGCACGTATGTCCAATTTCATTGCGCCCTTTATTTCCATTCGAAATAGGAAACGCGCGAGTGCATTTAAGGCTGCCCATTCATATGACGTTAACGACGTCAATAGATCATTAAGAAGGAAAAGGACCTTATCTATAATTTCGCTGATTATGTTATCCGTGCCTCACACCGCGAGAAATCAATCTGTCTGCCTCTGTGCCTCATAACTTGAGCTGCAAGACTTTGGCACCGTGCACATTGTTTTTAATTTGTCATGACACTGATCTATTGTTCTGTCATAAGCAGGCGAATGCGTACAAAGTTTAGTGTCTGTGTGTGTGTATATATATGTTGTAGCATATTAGCCTCTTGTTGAGAACGGGGGGGCCGAAAGGGGGCGGCCTGATTCGGAGGTCTTGGGGGGAATCAGGGGTTTTTCTAGAGAGAAAGTTTTTGGTGGGGAGGTCGCGGGGGGGGGGGGGATGGGAGAAGCAGCTTGCAGCTAGTGCAGGTCGTGAGTGTAACTAAAAGGGACCAATAAAGGACTCAACCGTTTAGCCTACCTTCTTGTCTGGGCCTCATGATGTTTCAGGATGCTTCATTGGTGTCAGAAGAGCGGACTGCGACTGGGAATCCGCGCCGGGGGAGAGAAGCTTTCGAACCGACTGGAGTTAGCGCTAGCGTTGGTTATGGAGGCGCCAGACCCAAGGTAGCATTACGACAGGAGACGTGGAAAGATGAGCTCATCACGGAAGAGGAGCCTGTAATACAGCCAAGCAGTGGACTAGCCGGATGATTGGATCTATTACTGGAAGAAACCGGCCGCTTACTAGCCGAGTTGGAGATGGAGAACACCGTAACTAAACGAGCTCGTCACAGCACACCTGCTGCAGTGGCGCCGGAGCAGACAGACGCTGGGTTGGGGAGGAGAGCCTCCGGCGGACAACCAGCAGAGAGGAGACACGTAGATGGAGAAAGTTTCCGCACCCGCAAACAACCTCCTGTGTATGACGGTAAGTCCAGTTGGGAGATATTCAGTACTCAGCTTGAGATAGTAAGTGAACTGAACAGATGGACTTATGAAGAAAAGGGGGCTTATTTAGCTGTCAGTTTAGCAGGTGACGCTATGACCGTGCTTGCTATGATACCGAAACACAGGCGTTGTGATTATGACATGCTTTGTGAGGCGCTGGCTCTCCGCTACGGAGAAGAGAATCAAACGGCGGTATCTGCAGTTCGATTCAAGCATAGAGTGAGAGAACAGGGCGAGTCTCTCCCGAGGTATGCAGGTGAAGTGGAGAGGCTGTTCCGTTTGGCGTATCCCGGTGCTAACTATGAACTGCAACAAAGATTGATGACAGAACAATTTATCGATGGCCTAAATTACGACCAACTGAGAGTACAGGTTAGACTCGGACGACCTGCGACGATGAGAGAGGCACTTAGAATGGCGATAGAAGTGGAAACAGTCTATTGGACTGAACGGGGGAAAGCCACCGCTGTCAATCACTCCGTTTTCCCAACTCAGAACGGCCCGCGAACTCAGACCGAATGTGACGTCATACCATGGTGTCCACGCAAAGGCGCCATTTTGGGAAGGTCAGATCACCATACAATGCATGACAGAGCTACAGTAAGGGCAATAGACTTAGAAAATAGCCAGTTCTATTCAACCAGTCAGCCACACTGGACCCATGGCTCCTGTGTGAATGCCAATGAACAGTTTGTTAGGGGAAATTTCACTGAGAATCAGAACTTGATGACATCCCCTCAATTCGGTTTCACACCTGTGATACAGAGAACCAGAGCCACTGCTACCCAGTATTGCGATGACGTGCCACAAGCGTCTCTTCCAGAGAGAAGGGTAGCCACAACCCCCTCCATGCCTGCAGGAGGGGGGGAGTTCTCGGCTATGGTGCGTGCCGTTGGAGATGTCCTGGCTAAAAGGAGCGGGGGGCCCAGGAGGCCCAGACAGCGACTTGTTTGCTGGGTGTGCGGAAGTGTTGAGCATCTGGCTCGAAACTGTGAGAAAAGAAAAGGGCCCAGGTCCCAAGAGTGGGAAACGCTCGCCAGAAAGAACCAAGGGGAATACTAGGGACCGAGCACGAGGGGCAGCGCTTGGTCCCACCTGAAATACTGAAGACCCCACAGATGAACAGTAAAGACGATACTACCAATCTCAGACCTCCACCATCAACCTCCTCTTGGGGGCGACACACCACACAATTGGAGAACATAACAGTTGAAGGCCAGGAGATGAGAGGAGACAGAGGAGACAACAACCAAAGTGTAAACACTATGACAAAGAGAACAAAGACAGGAATGGAGAGCCGCAGACTGCTACGCGCTAACCACATCTACGTAGACTGCCAAGTGAACAACATAGTCTGTAGAGGACTGATTGACACAGGAGCTTCTGTCACCGTGGTCAGGGGAGAGGTACTGGACAAAGGGGGTGGAGCATGGCGCACCCAGGTGAGACCCAGTGAGGGGGTGCTACGCACGGCCACTGGATAAGCCGCTGACAGCCAGGGGAAGATTGCTTTGAAGATCCAGATTGGAGAGGTGGAGGTAGAACAGGAGGCCTGGGTAGCCCCCATACAGGATGACCTGATACTGGGGCTGGACTTCCTGCGGTCCACCAAAAGTCACCTGGATCTTGAAGCTGACCGTCTCAAGCTAGGTCTGGGAGGACAGACCTTCCAAATCGCTGTGATTAGCCATACACCTCTGGTAGGAGTGCTTGACCCCCCAGTGGAAGATCCTGAGACCCCCATGCCAGACGCCCTAGAGGGAATGTGTGAACGGGCTGGTGAGCATCTTACAGGGCCACAAAGAGAGATGGTGCGACAGTTAGTCGTGGAGTTTACAGACGTTTTCTTCAAAAGTTCCGATGACATTGGCTGCACATCAGTCATACAGCATCACATCGATACTGGGAAAGCGCGCCCGATCCGCCAAGCCCCCTACCGTCTACTCATCCACTGAAAGGCAGTAGCAGAACAGGAACTACAGAGGATGAGGAAGGCTGGCATTGTTGCCCCATCCAAGAGCCCGTGGGCATCACCAGCCATCCTGGTCCCAACGAAAGATGGAACGATCCGGTTCGGCGTAGACCTGCGCAGGCTCAATGATGTCACTGTAAAGGACGCACATCCCATACCCCGTATAGATGATGACCTAGACAACCTGGCCGGCTCGTCGTGGTTCTCGTCACTGGACTTAAGAAGCAGGTACTGGCAGGTACAGTTAGATCGGGAATCGAGGGAGAAGACAGCCTTCTCGTTGGGACAGGGGCTCTGGGAATTTACAGTCATGCCTTTCGGGCTCTGTAATGCCCCAGCAACCTTTGAAAGGTTAATGGAGATGGTTCTCGAGGGTCTGACTGCATCTGCTTGTCTCATATACTTAGACGATGTGCTGATTCATGCCCACACTTTTTGAACGGGAACTTGCAAACCTGAGGGAGGTTCTACTTAGGATGAGACGGGCCAACCTCAAACTCCACCCACAGAAGTGTCAGCTCTTTAAACGTCAAACACTGTTCCTGGGTCATATCGTCAGCGGCGCTGGCATAGCCACTAACCCGGAGAAAGTCAAGGCTGTAGCAGAGTGGCCCAAGCCAGTGAATGTCCCCCAGTTAAAGAGCTTCCTGGGCCTGGCAAATTACTACCGACGCTTCGTAAGGAACTACGCAGACATAGCCAGCCCCCTGCACAGGGCAGAGACAGTGAAGCCGTTCCGGTGGACAGGAGAGTGCAATCGGGCATTTGTGGCATTGAAGGAAGCTCTGGTCACCTCGCCAGTCCTAACTTACCCCTTACCTGACTGCCCCTTCATACTCGATACGGATGCCAGCGACAAGGGAGTGGGCCCAGTGCTGTCACAGTTGACAGGGGGTGAAGAGCGGGTGGTCGCGTTCTACAGCCAAGCCCTCAGTCAGCCTGAGCGAAACTACTGTAATGTGAATATAGGCCACTAGATGGCAGTATTTACCTTTTTTTTGTTAAGCTCAGACTGGAGTCATGTTTAGACATGTCCTGGACATGTCTGGGGCAAGTCTCAGAAAGTTAAAAAAAAAAGAGGTCTAAATGTGGGTGGGGTCTGCAAAAGAGTATATAAGGAAAAGAATTGAGACAGTAAAGTAGTAGGAGAAATTGCAAGAAGAAGGATACGTGTGACCAGACCTGTCATTTCTGTTCAAGACCTGTTAAGTTTCTTTTGTGGATTTTTCTCACCCAGGACATCACCAAGCCACCAAAACCAGGGGACTGTAAATATTTGTTGTTTTTATTTTATATATATCAATCTTGGTCAATAGATTAGTTTGTTAGTTGGTTGTTATTGTCTTTGTTAATTAAATGTGGTTAAGTTTTTAAAACTGTGTCTGTCATCCCTTGCTGTTGCTGTGTTGTAATGTAATAACAAATTGGGGCCATAACAAATTGGGGGCTCAAGTCCGGGACAGACCATTGTGAGAGTCATTAATTGAAAATCTAACATTTCAAATTGTAAAATTGATTTTTTTAATTGAATACATATATATTGACAACAGCAATGGATGATTTCTTGGCATCACCAACCGTAGGGGTTTTGAAGTCTTTTAAAAAGACAGAACTGTTGGAAATATGCAGACATTTGGAGCTGACAGAGGTAAAACCAGCCATGCGAAAAGCAAGACTGGCTAGAGAGATAGTTGAATATTACATTGATGAAAATGTGTTTGCACCAGGAGATCTGGAACAGTTTCCAGTGGAAAATCCAAATATAGAAATGGAACTTAAATTAAAAATGCTAGAGATTGAAAGGGAGGAAAAAGAAAAACAAAGAGAATTTGAAAGGGAAGAAAAAGAAAAACAAAGGCAGTTTGAGTTAGAAAAATTTGCAAGAGAAGAGATTAAAAGGGAGGAAAGAGAAAAACAAAGAGAATTTAAGAGGGAAGAAAAAGGAAAACAAAGAGAATTTGAGAGAGAGAAAGAGGAAAGAGCAGAAAGAGAGAGACAGAGAGATTTTGAATTAGAGAAATTCGATAGAGAAGAAAGACTCCAAATGGAGCATCTAAAAATTAAAATTCAAACTGAAAATAAATTTTGTGCCAGTCAGGAGGTAAAACTGGTGCCTCCATTTTCGGAAAAGGATGTTGACAACTATTTCCAGTGTTTTGAAAAGGTAGCAAAGAGTTGCCAGTGGCCAAAGGAACACTGGCCTCTGATGTTGCAAACTGTCCTCAAGGGTAAAGCTCAACAAGCCTATTCGGCTTTGTCTGCAGATGATTCCTCTGATTATGAGGTTGTCAAAAAGGTTATTTTGAGAGCTTATGAGTTGGTTCCAGAGGCTTACCGACAGAAATTCAGAGGTCTGAAGAAATCTGAAAATCAGACTTATGTGGAATTTGCTAATGAGAAGAAGGTTTGCTTTGAGCGTTGGTGTACTTCTATGGAGGTCAAGGATGATTTCAACTCACTAAAGGAGATGGTGTTAGTTGAAGAATTCAAGAACTGTGTTAAGGATGATCTTAAGACCTACCTTAATGAGAAGCAAGCTCTGAATTTGCAGTCAGCTGCCAAATTTGCAGATGAATATGTTCTCACACATAAGTCCAAATTTCAGTCTAGCAGTAACAATAAATGGTCCCAATTTCAGAAAAAGGGTAATGGTGATACCCAAGATTCCTCACCCAAAGACAAAGACAAATCTGGTGATGGTGCTCAGAAATCCAGTAACAGGTCTGATCAAAGTGTGAAAGCTGACAGTGACAAAAGTGGTCTAGTTTGCAGTTATTGCAAGAAATCTGGTCATGTTACAACTAACTGTTGGTTCCTTAAAGCTAAGAAAGAAAAAGAAAAGGATACCAAACCAAATGCCTTTGTGAAAACAGGGTTAGAAACCCCTGTAGTAGATAACCAATCTGCTAAATTGCCTGCTTCTTGTGGGGCTAAAAAGCCTGATACAGCTGACTTCGTGAGGGAGGAATTTCTTCCATTTGTGTCAGAGGGATTTGTGGCTCTGAATGAGCATACTACTCCTGTCCCCATATATATCCTAAGGGATACCGGAGCTTCTCAGTCACTTTTGTTGATGGACTCCTTGGAGTTACGTGATGAGACCGCTTCAGGGGATTTCATACTTGTACAAGGTATTGAAGGGAGGACTGTATCTGTACCCCTGCGCTCTATATTCTTGAAGTCAGATTTAGTTACAGGACAGGTAAAGGTGGGACTTATGTCAAGTCTACCTATAAAGGGTGTTTCTCTGTTGCTAGGCAATGACCTGGCTGGGGGCAAAGTAGTTCCCCCTGTACATCTTACTTCACAGCCGAGCACTGAAGATGGGGATGAGGACCCATCTCTGTATCCTTCTTGCGCAGTGACTCGTGCTATGGCCAAAAAGACTAAAGAAGAAGATGTTGTGGTGCCGCCCAGCACATTGAATAGTCAGGACTCAGGTGGTTTGCCTCATGACTCTGATTGGCCTACTATGGTTTCTCCGTTTGAGGACTTATCAGATACTTTTATCAGTTCTCTATGCAGCCAGCTGGATGGGTCTGGTGATTCTGATGTGTCTGGAGACTTGTCTCTGTCCAGAAAGCGGTTGATTGAGGAGCAAACTAATGATCCTGAAATTGGTGTACTAAAGAGGAGAGCCCTTCCTGAGAAAGAAAGGCGGAAGTGGCGCCCTCCTGATATCCCTGCCAATGCAGATTGGGCAGTGGTCAGGCAAATTGTTGTTCCGAAGGTCTACAGGAATGAGATCTTAACAATGGCTCACAGTTTACCTTTAGGAGGTCATCTTGGTGTTAACAAGACTGTTGATAAGATCATGAAATACTTCTTTTGGCCTGGGCTTCGGAAAGACGTTTCCAACTTTTGCTAAACCTGTCACACTTGTCAGGTAGTTGGAAAACACCAGTTAGACCCACCTGTAGCTCCATTGCAGCCTATCCCAGCATTTGGGGAGCCATTCTCTAAGGTCATTGTTGATTGTGTTGGTCCATTACCCAAGACTAGATCTGGAAAACAGTACTTGTTGACAATCATGTGTGCATCTACCAGATTCCCCGAAGCCATACCTCTACGTAACATCAAGGCAACTGAAATCTCGAAGGCATTGATAAAGTTCTTCACATTGTTTGGCCTTCCCAGGGAAATTCAGTCAGACCAAGGTAGCAATTTCACTTCTGGTTTGTTTCAGCAGGTTGTGTATGAACTAGGTGCAAAGCAGATTCTTTCTAGTGCCTATCATCCAGAAAGTCAGGGTGCCTTAGAGCGGTTTCATCCACTCTCAAGACAATGATGAGGACTTATTGTTATGACCATGAGAAAGACTGGGATGAAGAGGTTCATTTGCTGTTGTTTGCAGCTAGAGAAGCAGTGCAGGAGTCTACTGGATTCAGTCCATTTGAGCTAGTGTTTGGTCATAAAGTGAGAGGACCTTTGCTATTATTGAGTGAACAATGGCAAGAGTTAGAGCCGCATATCAGTCTGTTAGACTATGTTAGCAAGTTCAAGGAAAGATTGCGTGCAGCTTGTGACCTTGCCAAAGAGAACTTGAAATCAAGTCAGGGAAAAATGAAAACTTGGTATGATCATAAGGCTAGAAGCCGTGAGTTTAAACCAGGAGATAAGGTCCTTGTGTTGTTTCCCTTGCAGTCCAATCCATTGCAGGCAAGATTTCATGGTCCTTATGAAATTCTGACAAAACTCAATGATCTCAATTACATTGTGAAGACTCCAGAGAGGAGAAAACCAAAACAATTGTGTCATATTAACGTGCTAAAGCCTTATCATGACAGAAATGCTAGGGTTGCAGCTGTCACTTCAGATTCTCCAATGGTCGAAAAGTGTGAAGATGAGGGGGAGTTTCAAGATGATGAACCAAGAATTAAAGCTGAAGTTCTTTCATGTAAATTGTCAAACACTGAAGTGTTGCAAAATCTTGATGTAAAACTCCAGCACTTAGAACCCTCACAGAGAGATCAGTTTGAAAGGTTGATCAAGAAATATGAGGATCTGTTTCCTGATTTTCCAAAGAGAGTTACAATAGCCTCTCATGATGTAGATGTTAGTGATGCCAAACCAATAAAACAGCATCCCGACCGGATGAATCCTGAAAAGAGAAAGATTACCTGAGAAAGAGGTTGAGTACATGTTAAAACATGATATTATCAGACCCTCCAACTCAGATTGGAGTTCACCCTGTGTGCTAGTTCCAAAACCTGATGGAAGTACTAGATTCTGTACAGATTATCGCAAAGTCAATGCTGTAACTAGAACTGATGTGTTTCCAATACCTAGGATTGATGATTGTATTGATAGCGTAGGGCAAGCAAAGTTTCTGACCAAGATTGATTTATTGAAGGGTTATTGGTGTGTGCCTTCAACTGAGAGGGCCAAGAGCATCTCTGCTTTTGCCACACCATCTGGATTGTACCAGTATGAAGTCCTACCCTTTGGCATGAAAAATGCCCCAGCCACGTTCCAAAGGATGATACAGTCTACAATCGCCGGATTGCCACACACGGGTGCGTACATCGATGACCTGATCACACGGAGTGACTCCTGGGAAGAACATCTAAAAGATGCAGAGACGTTGTTCCAGCGCCTGACCCAGGCTAACCTGACTGTTAACCTGAGCAAGAGTGACTTTGGTTGTGCTACTGTCACCTATCTTGGCTACGTCATAGGCCAGGGTAAGGTGGCACCCATAAATGCTAAAGTCCAAGCCATCATGGACTTTCCAGTTCCTGACAACAAAAAAGCTTTGCGCCGCTTCCTTGGAATGATCGGGTACTACCGCAAGTTCTGCAAGAACTTTGCTGAGATTGCTCTCAGTCTAACTAACCAACTGAAGAAAGGCGTAAAGTTCACTTGGGATGATGCATGCCAGAGAGCCTTCGATCGTCTGAAGTCTCTGGTGTGTCACTTCCCCGTGCTCAAATCTCCTGACTTCAACAAACCGTTCTCCATCGCTGTCGATGCTTGCGACCAAGCTTGTGGATCTGTGCTCCTACAGAGAAGTGACTCTGATGACATTGAGCATCCCGTGGCATACTTCTCCAGGAAGTTCAATCGCCACCAAAGGAACTATTCCACAATAGAGAAGGAACTGTTGGCTCTGGTCCTTTCTTTACAACACTTTGAGGTTTATGTTTGTACAGGACAAAAGCCAATGATTGTGTACACTGACCACAATCCGTTAATGTTTTTGAGTAAGATGAAAAACAAGAATCGGAGATTGTTGAATTGGAGTTTGATTTTACAGGAGTTTGACTTGGAAATTAAGCATGTGAAGGGTACAGACAATGTAATTGCTGATTGCTTATCCCGTGTTTGAATGTGTATATATATATCATGTTTGAATATTGTATGATATGTATATATAGACAAGTGTTCACTTAACCATTTTGTATTGAAAAGAAAAATTTTGCCTTTATGTGTCAAAATTTTTCCCTTTTGGAATGGAGGTGTAATGTGAATATAGGCCACTAGATAGCAGTATTTACCTTTTTTTTGTTAAGCTCAGACTGGAGTCATGTTTAGACATGTCCTGGACATGTCTGGGGCAAGTCTCAGAAAGTTAAAAAAAAAAGAGGTCTAAATGTGGGTGGGGTCTGCAAAAGAGTATATAAGGAAAAGAATTGAGACAGTAAAGTAGTAGGAGAAATTGCAAGAAGAAGGATACGTGTGACCAGACCTGTCATTTCTGTTCAAGACCTGTTAAGTTTCTTTTGTGGATTTTTCTCACCCAGGACATCACCAAGCCACCAAAACCAGGGGACTGTAAATATTTGTTGTTTTTATTTTATATATATCAATCTTGGTCAATAGATTAGTTTGTTAGTTGGTTGTTATTGTCTTTGTTAATTAAATGTGGTTAAGTTTTTAAAACTGTGTCTGTCATCCCTTGCTGTTGCTGTGTTGTAATGTAATAACAAATTGGGGCCATAACAAATTGGGGGCTCAAGTCCGGGACAGACCATTGTGAGAGTCATTAATTGAAAATCTAACATTTCAAATTGTAAAATTGATTTTTTTAATTGAATACATATATATTGACAACAGCAATGGATGATTTCTTGGCATCACCAACCGTAGGGGTTTTGAAGTCTTTTAAAAAGACAGAACTGTTGGAAATATGCAGACATTTGGAGCTGACAGAGGTAAAACCAGCCATGCGAAAAGCAAGACTGGCTAGAGAGATAGTTGAATATTACATTGATGAAAATGTGTTTGCACCAGGAGATCTGGAACAGTTTCCAGTGGAAAATCCAAATATAGAAATGGAACTTAAATTAAAAATGCTAGAGATTGAAAGGGAGGAAAAAGAAAAACAAAGAGAATTTGAAAGGGAAGAAAAAGAAAAACAAAGGCAGTTTGAGTTAGAAAAATTGGCAAGAGAAGAGATTAAAAGGGAGGAAAGAGAAAAACAAAGAGAACTTAAGAGGGAGGAAAAAGGAAAACAAAGAGAATTTGAGAGAGAGAAAGAGGAAAGAGCAGAAAGAGAGAGACAGAGAGATTTTGAATTAGAGAAATTCGATAGAGAAGAAAGACTCCAAATGGAGCATCTAAAAATTAAAATTCAAACTGAAAATAAATTTTGTGCCAGTCAGGAGGTAAAACTGGTGCCTCCATTTTCGGAAAAGGATGTTGACAACTATTTCCAGTGTTTTGAAAAGGTAGCAAAGAGTTGCCAGTGGCCAAAGGAACACTGGCCTCTGATGTTGCAAACTGTCCTCAAGGGTAAAGCTCAACAAGCCTATTCGGCTTTGTCTGCAGATGATTCCTCTGATTATGAGGTTGTCAAAAAGGTTATTTTGAGAGCTTATGAGTTGGTTCCAGAGGCTTACCGACAGAAATTCAGAGGTCTGAAGAAATCTGAAAATCAGACTTATGTGGAATTTGCTAATGAGAAGAAGGTTTGCTTTGAGCGTTGGTGTACTTCTATGGAGGTCAAGGATGATTTCAACTCACTAAAGGAGATGGTGTTAGTTGAAGAATTCAAGAACTGTGTTAAGGATGATCTTAAGACCTACCTTAATGAGAAGCAAGCTCTGAATTTGCAGTCAGCTGCCAAATTTGCAGATGAATATGTTCTCACACATAAGTCCAAATTTCAGTCTAGCAGTAACAATAAATGGTCCCAATTTCAGAAAAAGGGTAATGGTGATACCCAAGATTCCTCACCCAAAGACAAAGACAAATCTGGTGATGGTGCTCAGAAATCCAGTAACAGGTCTGATCAAAGTGTGAAAGCTGACAGTGACAAAAGTGGTCTAGTTTGCAGTTATTGCAAGAAATCTGGTCATGTTACAACTAACTGTTGGTTCCTTAAAGCTAAGAAAGAAAAAGAAAAGGATACCAAACCAAATGCCTTTGTGAAAACAGGGTTAGAAACCCCTGTAGTAGATAACCAATCTGCTAAATTGCCTGCTTCTTGTGGGGCTAAAAAGCCTGATACAGCTGACTTCGTGAGGGAGGAATTTCTTCCATTTGTGTCAGAGGGATTTGTGGCTCTGAATGAGCATACTACTCCTGTCCCCATATATATCCTAAGGGATACCGGAGCTTCTCAGTCACTTTTGTTGATGGACTCCTTGGAGTTACGTGATGAGACCGCTTCAGGGGATTTCATACTTGTACAAGGTATTGAAGGGAGGACTGTATCTGTACCCCTGCGCTCTATATTCTTGAAGTCAGATTTAGTTACAGGACAGGTAAAGGTGGGACTTATGTCAAGTCTACCTATAAAGGGTGTTTCTCTGTTGCTAGGCAATGACCTGGCTGGGGGCAAAGTAGTTCCCCCTGTACATCTTACTTCACAGCCGAGCACTGAAGATGGGGATGAGGACCCATCTCTGTATCCTTCTTGCGCAGTGACTCGTGCTATGGCCAAAAAGACTAAAGAAGAAGATGTTGTGGTGCCGCCCAGCACATTGAATAGTCAGGACTCAGGTGGTTTGCCTCATGACTCTGATTGGCCTACTATGGTTTCTCCGTTTGAGGACTTATCAGATACTTTTATCAGTTCTCTATGCAGCCAGCTGGATGGGTCTGGTGATTCTGATGTGTCTGGAGACTTGTCTCTGTCCAGAAAGCGGTTGATTGAGGAGCAAACTAATGATCCTGAAATTGGTGTACTAAAGAGGAGAGCCCTTCCTGAGAAAGAAAGGCGGAAGTGGCGCCCTCCTGATATCCCTGCCAATGCAGATTGGGCAGTGGTCAGGCAAATTGTTGTTCCGAAGGTCTACAGGAATGAGATCTTAACAATGGCTCACAGTTTACCTTTAGGAGGTCATCTTGGTGTTAACAAGACTGTTGATAAGATCATGAAATACTTCTTTTGGCCTGGGCTTCGGAAAGACGTTTCCAACTTTTGCTAAACCTGTCACACTTGTCAGGTAGTTGGAAAACACCAGTTAGACCCACCTGTAGCTCCATTGCAGCCTATCCCAGCATTTGGGGAGCCATTCTCTAAGGTCATTGTTGATTGTGTTGGTCCATTACCCAAGACTAGATCTGGAAAACAGTACTTGTTGACAATCATGTGTGCATCTACCAGATTCCCCGAAGCCATACCTCTACGTAACATCAAGGCAACTGAAATCTCGAAGGCATTGATAAAGTTCTTCACATTGTTTGGCCTTCCCAGGGAAATTCAGTCAGACCAAGGTAGCAATTTCACTTCTGGTTTGTTTCAGCAGGTTGTGTATGAACTAGGTGCAAAGCAGATTCTTTCTAGTGCCTATCATCCAGAAAGTCAGGGTGCCTTAGAGCGGTTTCATCCACTCTCAAGACAATGATGAGGACTTATTGTTATGACCATGAGAAAGACTGGGATGAAGAGGTTCATTTGCTGTTGTTTGCAGCTAGAGAAGCAGTGCAGGAGTCTACTGGATTCAGTCCATTTGAGCTAGTGTTTGGTCATAAAGTGAGAGGACCTTTGCTATTATTGAGTGAACAATGGCAAGAGTTAGAGCCGCATATCAGTCTGTTAGACTATGTTAGCAAGTTCAAGGAAAGATTGCGTGCAGCTTGTGACCTTGCCAAAGAGAACTTGAAATCAAGTCAGGGAAAAATGAAAACTTGGTATGATCATAAGGCTAGAAGCCGTGAGTTTAAACCAGGAGATAAGGTCCTTGTGTTGTTTCCCTTGCAGTCCAATCCATTGCAGGCAAGATTTCATGGTCCTTATGAAATTCTGACAAAACTCAATGATCTCAATTACATTGTGAAGACTCCAGAGAGGAGAAAACCAAAACAATTGTGTCATATTAACGTGCTAAAGCCTTATCATGACAGAAATGCTAGGGTTGCAGCTGTCACTTCAGATTCTCCAATGGTCGAAAAGTGTGAAGATGAGGGGGAGTTTCAAGATGATGAACCAAGAATTAAAGCTGAAGTTCTTTCATGTAAATTGTCAAACACTGAAGTGTTGCAAAATCTTGATGTAAAACTCCAGCACTTAGAACCCTCACAGAGAGATCAGTTTGAAAGGTTGATCAAGAAATATGAGGATCTGTTTCCTGATTTTCCAAAGAGAGTTACAATAGCCTCTCATGATGTAGATGTTAGTGATGCCAAACCAATAAAACAGCATCCCGACCGGATGAATCCTGAAAAGAGAAAGATTACCTGAGAAAGAGGTTGAGTACATGTTAAAACATGATATTATCAGACCCTCCAACTCAGATTGGAGTTCACCCTGTGTGCTAGTTCCAAAACCTGATGGAAGTACTAGATTCTGTACAGATTATCGCAAAGTCAATGCTGTAACTAGAACTGATGTGTTTCCAATACCTAGGATTGATGATTGTATTGATAGCGTAGGGCAAGCAAAGTTTCTGACCAAGATTGATTTATTGAAGGGTTATTGGTGTGTGCCTTCAACTGAGAGGGCCAAGAGCATCTCTGCTTTTGCCACACCATCTGGATTGTACCAGTATGAAGTCCTACCCTTTGGCATGAAAAATGCCCCAGCCACGTTCCAAAGGATGATACAGTCTACAATCGCCGGATTGCCACACACGGGTGCGTACATCGATGACCTGATCACACGGAGTGACTCCTGGGAAGAACATCTAAAAGATGCAGAGACGTTGTTCCAGCGCCTGACCCAGGCTAACCTGACTGTTAACCTGAGCAAGAGTGACTTTGGTTGTGCTACTGTCACCTATCTTGGCTACGTCATAGGCCAGGGTAAGGTGGCACCCATAAATGCTAAAGTCCAAGCCATCATGGACTTTCCAGTTCCTGACAACAAAAAAGCTTTGCGCCGCTTCCTTGGAATGATCGGGTACTACCGCAAGTTCTGCAAGAACTTTGCTGAGATTGCTCTCAGTCTAACTAACCAACTGAAGAAAGGCGTAAAGTTCACTTGGGATGATGCATGCCAGAGAGCCTTCGATCGTCTGAAGTCTCTGGTGTGTCACTTCCCCGTGCTCAAATCTCCTGACTTCAACAAACCGTTCTCCATCGCTGTCGATGCTTGCGACCAAGCTTGTGGATCTGTGCTCCTACAGAGAAGTGACTCTGATGACATTGAGCATCCCGTGGCATACTTCTCCAGGAAGTTCAATCGCCACCAAAGGAACTATTCCACAATAGAGAAGGAACTGTTGGCTCTGGTCCTTTCTTTACAACACTTTGAGGTTTATGTTTGTACAGGACAAAAGCCAATGATTGTGTACACTGACCACAATCCGTTAATGTTTTTGAGTAAGATGAAAAACAAGAATCGGAGATTGTTGAATTGGAGTTTGATTTTACAGGAGTTTGACTTGGAAATTAAGCATGTGAAGGGTACAGACAATGTAATTGCTGATTGCTTATCCCGTGTTTGAATGTGTATATATATATCATGTTTGAATATTGTATGATATGTATATATAGACAAGTGTTCACTTAACCATTTTGTATTGAAAAGAAAAATTTTGCCTTTATGTGTCAAAATTTTTCCCTTTTGGAATGGAGGTGTAATGTGAATATAGGCCACTAGATAGCAGTATTTACCTTTTTTTTGTTAAGCTCAGACTGGAGTCATGTTTAGACATGTCCTGGACATGTCTGGGGCAAGTCTCAGAAAGTTAAAAAAAAAGAGGTCTAAATGTGGGTGGGGTCTGCAAAAGAGTATATAAGGAAAAGAATTGAGACAGTAAAGTAGTAGGAGAAATTGCAAGAAGAAGGATACGTGTGACCAGACCTGTCATTTCTGTTCAATACCTGTTAAGTTTCTTTTGTGGATTTTTCTCACCCAGGACATCACCAAGCCACCAAAACCAGGGGACTGTAAATATTTGTTGTTTTTTTTTATATATATCAATCTTGGTCAATAGATTAGTTTGTTCGTTGGTTGTTATTGTCTTTGTTAATTAAATGTGGTTAAGTTTTTAAAACTGTGTCTGTCATCCCTTGCTGTTGCTGTGTTGTAATGTAATAACAAATTGGGGCCATAACACTACTGTGTGACAAGGCGTGAACTGCTTGCACTGGTGAAGGCTGCAGAACATTTCCACCCCTACCTGTACAGCCAGGCATTCACTGTCAGGACAGACCACGCCTCCTTACAGTGGTTGACCAACTTCAAACATCCTGAAGGTCAGCTCGCCCGCTGGCTGGAACAACTGAGCCAATACCACTTCAAGATCCTGCACAGAGAGGGGAGGCTACATGGTAACGCAGACGCCCTTTCCCGTCGTCCATGTCTGGAGACAAACTGCCGACACTGTGAACGACAGGAGAGTAGAGAAGAAGAGCATCACCTACTGCGGGCAGTGGAAGAGGTCCCTGAGGGGCTGGAGAACTTAACATCAAGAGAACTCTCACAGTTGCAGGCCAAGGACAGTGAAATTGCACCAGTGTTGGAGTGAAAACTCCAGGGACGACGACCAGATGGATGTGAGGTGGCTGCCAAGTGTAATGTGAATATAGGCCACTGGATGGCAGTATTTACCCTTTTTTTTTTATTTAGCTCAGACTGGAGCTATGTTTAGACATGTCCTGGACATGTCTGGGGCAAGTCCCCGAAAAGTAAAAAAAAGAGGTCTAAATGTGGGTGGGGTCTGCAAAAGAGTGTATAAGGAGAAGAATTGAGACAGTAAAGTAGTAGGAGAAATTGCAAGAAGATGACCAGACCTGCCATTCTGTTCAAGACCTGTGACGTTTCTTTTGTGGATTTCTTTGCCTGTGATTGAGCATTTTCATCATCCAGGACGTCACCAAGCCCCCCCACGAAAAGGGATTGTAAATATTTATGTTTTGTACATAATTCAATCTTTGTCTTTAGGTTAGTTAGTCTTTGTGTGTTTAATTAAATGTGTTTAAGTTTTAAATTGTGTCTGTCATCCCTTGCTGTTGCTGTTGCTTTTGCGTTGTAAATCTAATTACAGATTGGGGCCATAACAAATTGGGGGCTCAAGGTCCAGGATAGACCATTTTGTGAAATTGTTTTTGTGAATTTTCCTATATAAATATATTGACAACAGCAATGGATGATTTCTTGGCATCACCAAGCGTAGGGGTTTTGAAGTCTTTTAAAAAGACCGAACTGTTGGAAATCTGCAGACATTTAGAGCTGACAGAGGTAAAACCAGCCATGCGAAAAGCAAGACTGGCTAGAGAGATAGTTGAATATTACATTGATGAAAATGTGTTTGCACCAGGAGATCTGGAACAGTTTCCAGTGGAAAATCCAAATATAGAAATGGAACTTAAATTAAAAATGCTAGAGATTGAAAGGGAGGAAAGAGAAAAACAAAGGCAGTTTGAGTTAGAAAAATTAGCAAGAGAAGAGAAAATAGAAAGGGAGGAAAAAGAAAAACAGAGAATTTGAGTTAGAAAAATTTGCAAGACAGAGAGATTTTGAATTAGAGAAATTCGACAGAGAAGAAAGACTCCAAATGGAGAAACTAAAAATTAAAATTGAAACTAAAAATAAATTTTGTGCCAGTCAGGAGGTAAAACTGGTGCCTCCATTTTCTGAAAAGGACGTAGACAACTATTTCCAGTGTTTTGAAAAGGTAGCAAAGAGTTGCCAGTGGCCAAAGGAACACTGGCCTCTGATGTTGCAAACTGTCCTCAAGGGTAAAGCTCAACAAGCCTATTCAGCTTTGTCTGCAGATGATTCCTCTGATTATGAGGTTGTCAAAAAGGTTATTTTGAGAGCTTATGAGTTGGTTCCAGAGGCTTACCGACAGAAATTTAGAGGTCTGAAGAAATCTGAAAATCAGACTTATGTTGAATTTGCTAATGAGAAGAAAGTTTGCTTTGAGCGCTGGTGTACTTCTATGGAGGTCAAGGATGATTTCAACTCACTAAAAGAGATGGTGTTAGTTGAAGAATTCAAGAACTGTGTTAAAGATGATGTTAAGACCTACCTTAATGAGAAGCAAGCACTGAATTTGCAATCAGTTGCCAAATTTGCAGATGAATATGTTCTCACACATAAGTCCAAATTTCAGTCTAGCAGTAATAATAGATGGTCCCAATTTCAGAAAAAGGGTTACGGTGATACCCAAGATTCCTCACCCAAAGACAAAGACAAATCTGGTGATGGTGCTCAGAAATCCAGTAACAGGTCTGATCAAAGTGTGAAAGCTGACAGTGACAAAAGTGGTCTAGTTTGCAGTTATTGCAAGAAATCTGGTCATGTTACGACTAACTGTTGGTTCCTTAAAGCTAAGAAAGAAAAAGAGAAGGATACCAAACCAAATGCCTTTGTGAAAACAAGGTTAGAAATCCCTGTAGTAGATAACCGATCTGCTAAATTGCCTGCTTCTTGTGGGGCTAAAAAGCCTAATACAGCTGACTTCTTGAGGGAGGAATTTCTTCCATTTGTGTCAGAGGGATTTGTGGCTCTGAATGAGCATACTACTCCTGTCCCCATATATATCCTAAGGGATACCGGAGCTTCTCAGTCACTTTTGTTGATGGACTCCTTGGAGTTACGTGATGAGACCGCTTCAGGGGATTTCATACTTGTACAAGGTATTGAAGGGAGGACTGTATCTGTACCCCTGCGCTCTATATTCTTGAAGTCAGATTTAGTTACAGGACAGGTAAAGGTGGGACTTATGTCAAGTCTACCTATAAAGGGTGTTTCTCTGTTGCTAGGCAATGACCTGGCTGGGGGCAAAGTAGTTCCCCCTGTACATCTTACTTCACAGCCGAGCACTGAAGATGGGGATGAGGACCCATCTCTGTATCCTTCTTGCGCAGTGACTCGTGCTATGGCCAAGAAGGCTAAAGAAGATGATGTTGTGGTGCCGCCCAGCACATTGAATAGTCAGGACTCAGGTGGTTTGCCTCATGACTCTGATTGGCCTACTATGGTTTCTCCGTTTGAGGACTTATCAGATACTTTTATCAGTTCTCTATTCAGCCAGCCGGATGGGTCTGGTGATTCTGATGTGTCTGGAGACTTGTCTCTGTCCAGAAAGCGGTTGATTGAGGAGCAAACTAATGATCCTGAAATTTGTGTACTAAAGAGGAGAGCCCTTCCTGATAAAGAAATAGACGCAGTTCCAGTTGGGTATTATCTCAAGGATGGTGTGTTGATGCGGAAGTGGCGCCCTCCTGATATCCCTGCCAATGCAGATTGGGCAGTGGTCAGGCAAATTGTTGTTCCGAAGGTCTACAGGAATGAGATCTTAACAATGGCTCACAGTTTACCTTTAGGAGGTCATCTTGGTGTTAACAAGACTGTTGATAAGATCATGAAACACTTCTTTTGGCCTGGGCTTCGGAAAGACGTTTCCAACTTTTGCAAAACCTGTCACACTTGTCAGGTAGTTGGAAAACACCAGTTAGACCCACCTGTAGCTCCATTGCAGCCTATCCCAGCATTTGGGGAGCCATTCTCTAAGGTCATTGTTGATTGTGTTGGTCCATTACCCAAGACTAGATCTGGAAAACAGTACTTGTTGACAATCATGTGTGCATCTACCAGATTCCCCGAAGCCATACCTCTACGTAACATCAAGGCAACTGAAATCTCGAAGGCATTGATAAAGTTCTTCACGTTGTTTGGCCTTCCCAGGGAAATTCAGTCAGACCAAGGTAGCAATTTCACTTCTGGTTTGTTTCAGCAGGTTGTGTATGAACTAGGTGCAAAGCAGATTCTTGCTAGTGCCTATCATCCAGAAAGTCAGGGTGCCTTAGAGCGGTTTCATTCCACTCTCAAGACAATGATGAGGACTTATTGTTATGACCATGAGAAAGACTGGGATGAAGAGGTTCATTTGCTGTTGTTTGCAGCTAGAGAAGCAGTGCAGGAGTCTACTGGATTCAGTCCATTTGAGCTAGTGTTTGGTCATGAAGTGAGAGGACCTTTGCTATTATTGAGTGAACAATGGCAAGAGTTAGAGCCGCATATCAGTCTGTTAGACTATGTTAGCAAGTTCAAGGAAAGATTGCGTGCAGCTTGTGACCTTGCCAAAGAGAACTTGAAATCAAGTCAGGGAAAAATGAAAACTTGGTATGATCATAAGGCTAGAAGCCGTGAGTTTAAACCAGGAGATAAGGTCCTTGTGTTGTTTCCCTTGCAGTCCAATCCATTGCAGGCAAGATTTCATGGTCCTTATGAAATTCTGACAAAACTCAATGATCTCAATTACATTGTGAAGACTCCAGAGAGGAGAAAACCAAAACAATTGTGTCATATTAACATGCTAAAGCCTTATCATGACAGAAATGCTAGGGTTGCAGCTGTCACTTCAGATTCTCCAATGGTCGAAACGTGTGAAGATGAGGGGAAGTTTCAAGATGATGAACCAAGAATTAAAGCTGAAGTTCTTTCATGTAAATTGTCAAATTCTGAAGTGTTGCAAAATCTTGATGAAAAACTCCAGCACTTAGAACCCTCACAGAGAGATCAGTTTGAGAGGTTGATCAAGAAATATGAGGATCTGTTTCCTGTTGTTCCAAAGAGAGTTTCTATAGCCTCTCATGATGTAGATGTTGGTGATGCCAAACCAATAAAACAGCATCCGTACCGGATGAATCCTGAAAAGAGAAAGATTGCTGAGAAAGAGGTTGCGTACATGTCAGAACATGATATTATCAGACCCTCCAACTCAGATTGGAGTTCACCCTGTGTGCTAGTTCCAAAACCTGATGGAAGTACTAGATTCTGTACAGATTATCACAAAGTCAATGCTGTAACTAGAACTGATGTGTTTCCAATACCTAGGAATGATGATTGTATTGATAGTGTAGGGCAAGCAAAGTTTCTGACCAAGATTGATTTATTGAAGGGTTATTGGTGTGTCCTTTTAACTGAGAGGGCCAAGAGCATCTCTGCTTTTGCCACACCATCTGGATTGTACCAGTATGAAGTCCCACCCTTTGGCATGAAAAATGCCCCAGCCACGTTCCAAAGGATGATACAGTCTACAATCGCCGGATTGCCACACACGGGTGCGTACATCGATGACCTGATCACATGGAGTGACTCCTGGGAAGAACATCTAAAAGATGTAGAGACGTTGTTCCAGCGCCTGACCCAGGCTAACCTGACTGTTAACCTGAGCAAGAGTGACTTTGGTTGTGCTACTGTCACCTATCTTGGCTACGTCATAGGCCAGGGTAAGGTGGCACCCATAAATGCTAAAGTCCAAGCCATCATGGACTTTCCAGTTCCTGACAACAAAAAAGCTTTGCGCCGCTTCCTTGGAATGATCGGGTACTACCGCAAGTTCTGCAAGAACTTTGCTGAGATTGCTCTCAGTCTAACTAACCAACTGAAGAAAGGCGTAAACTTCACTTGGGATGATGCATGCCAGAGAGCCTTCGATCGCCTGAAGTCTCTGCTGTGTCACTTCCCCGTGCTCAAATCTCCTGACTTCAACAAACTGTTCTCCATCGCGGTCGATGCTAGCGACCAAGCTTGTGGATCTGTGCTTCTACAGAGAAGTGACTCTGATGACATTGAGCATCCCGTGGCATACTTCTCCAGGAAGTTCAATCGCCACCAAAGGAACTATTCCACAATAGAGAAGGAGCTGTTGGATCTGGTCCTTTCTTTACAACACTTTGAGGTTTATGTTTGTACAGGACAAAAGCCAATGATTGTGTACACTGACCACAATCCGTTAATGTTTTTGAGTAAGATGAAAAACAAGAATCGGAGATTGTTGAATTGGAGTTTGATTTTACAGGAGTTTGACTTGGAAATTAAGCATGTGAAGGGTACAGACAATGTAATTGCTGATTGCTTGTCCCGTGTTTGAATATGTATGTATATATATATCCTGTGTTTATTTGAATATTGTATGATATGTATGTATAGACAAGTGTTCACTTAACCATTTTGTATTGAAAAGAAAAATTTTGCCTTTATGAGTCAAAATTTTTCCCTTTTGGAATGGAGATGTAATGTGAATATAGGCCACTGGATGGCAGTATTTACCTTTTTTTTTTTATTTAGCTCAGACTGGAGCTATGTTTTGACATGTCCTGGACATGTCTGGGGCAAGTCCCCGAAAAGTAAAAAAAAGAGGTCTAAATGTGGGTGGGGTCTGCAAAAGAGTGTATAAGGAGAAGAATTGAGACAGTAAAGTAGTAGGAGAAATTGCAAGAAGATGACCAGACCTGCCATTCTGTTCAAGACCTGTGACGTTTCTTTTGTGGATTTCTTTGCCTGTGATTGAGCATTTTCATCATCCAGGACATCACCAAGCCCCCCACGAAAAGGGATTGTAAATATTTATGTTTTGTACATAATTCAATCTTGGTCTTTAGGTTAGTTAGTCTTTGTGTGTTTAATTAAATGTGTTTAAGTTTTAAATTGTGTCTTTCATCCCTTGCTGTTGCTGTTGCTGTTGCGTTGTAAATCTAATTACAAATTGGGGCCATAACACAAGGGACAGCTGGTGAAGAGTTTATGGGCCATGTGGGACTCATTGGAGTTGAAGGAAGGAGTCCTGTACCGAAAATGGGAGTCTCATAGTGGGGACAGGATAGTGTGGCAACTGATAGCACCAAAAGCCCTCAGACAGGAGATCCTCCGGCTAGCACATGATCTACTAACGGCCGGTCACTTTGGAGTTAACAAAACTCTGGCCCGCGTAAGACAGAGGTTCTTCTGGATCAGGCTACGCAGGGATGTAGACAGCTGATGCCAGAGTTGTGATGCATGTACTGCCAGGACGGGCCCACCACAACACCCCCGGGCCGAAATGCAGCAGTACAATGTGGGGGACCGGATGGAAAGAGTAGCCATCGACATCCTTGGCCCCCTGCCTGTCTCCGAGAAGGGGAACCGGTACATCTTGGTTGCAATGGATTATTTCTCCAAGTGGCCTGAGAGCTATGCCATTCCAAATCAGGAAGCGTCCACAGTGGCTGAAGTCCTTGTCAACGGGTTCCTCACAAGGTTTGGAATGCCTGATGAAAGTGACTAAGGACGAAATTTTGAGAGTCAGGTCTTCAAAGAGATGTGCCGTCTCTTACACATCAAGAAGACGCGTACAACGGCTCTGCACCCCCAAAGTGATGGAATGGTTGAACGATACAGCCGCACAATCCTGGTTCAGTTGTCACTGTTCGTCCAGAAACACCAACGTGATTGGGATGAGTACCTACAGCTGTTGATGATGGCTTATCGTAGTGCGGTGCACCAGACGACGGGTTGCACTCCAGTTTCGATCATGTTGGGTCAAGAGCTGCGGACTCCGACAGAGATCCTGTTTGGACGTCCCCCTGGAGAAGAGCTGGAGGAAGCAGGGACCGTGTATGTCCAGCGCATGCAGGAGCGGATGGAGAAAGTCCACGACTTTGCCCGAAACCACATCGAAGGAGAGTCTAAAAGACAGTAGCGGCAGTACCATATTCGGGCTCATGGGAAGCTGTATGAGCCAGGTAACCTTGTGTGGCTATACAGTCCCAGACGTCAGAGAGGGATATGCCCCAAGCTGGTGAGTCACTGGGAAGGGCCCTGTACCATACTGGAAGCCCTGTCGGATGTAGTATGCCGGGTACAGGAAAAAGGGCGGAGGAAGAAAGTGGTGGTTCACCAAGACCATCTCACCCCCTACAGAGGAGTAGAGAGAGGAGTTGAGTCAGAATCCAACCAGGAGGTGGGCACAGCGATGGCAGATGACACCCAGGCAGACGTGAGGGCAGGGGCGACGGCAGCTTCTGATGGAGAGGAGATGGAGACACCGTTATGGATAGAAACGGATGAAAGACCAGCAGGAGTCAGCTTGGAAGAAGAAAAGGAAAGGACGCCCCCCATATTAAGAAGATCCAAGCGACAACGCCACCCAGCTCAGTGCTATTGCTGCTCAAGCATAGCTGAAGAAATAGTCTAAAAAAAAAAAGTTCCAGTTTTCTTTTCCATTCTTCTCTCTCGCTATCCCTATTTCATAGGTTCAGGAGGCCATGGTGTGTTTCAGTTATCAGGTCTACCAGTTGGAGTTGGAGCAGAGAGCTCCTGAATTCGGGGACGAATGTTTTTTTTTGAAGAGGGGGGGCATTGTAGCATATTAGCCTCTTGTTGAGAACAGGGGGACCGAAAGGGGGCGGCCTGATTGTGAGGTCTTGGGGGGAATCGGGTTTTTCTAGAGAGAGAGTTTTTGGTGGGGAGTTCGCGGGGGGGGGCGGAAATGGGAGAAGCGGCTTGCAGCTAGTGCGGGTCGTGAGTGTAACTAAAAGGGACCAATAAAGGACTCAACCGTTTAGCCTACCTTTTTGTCTGGGCCTCATGATGTTCCGGGATGCTTCAATATATATATATATATATATATACGCTTGGAAGATATATATATATATATATATCGTGCCGAATCCCCCTCCCCCTCTTCCAAGCGTACTCGCCGCGTGCCGCTCGGCAAACTCATCAGCAAACGAACTAAACCATCTCTGTCCCTATCCAACTCATAGGGAATGCTATTCCTATCCCTCACCTTAACCCAACTCAGCCACAAATAGTTTGTTCTGCTCAAATTATTCTACCTAGTGTCTCCGGATCGGCCACCAGCATGAAAGACATCAAAATGGATATTCGCTCGTGTCCTCATTGACAACAATAAATGAAAGAGAAAATGAATATATGAGAAAAAAAGGAGAAATATATATATATATATATATATATATATATATATATAAAACAAACTCAGTTGGTGTAGTGGTTAAGGCCACAGTGAATGGTGTGATTAACATTGCATTCTCCACAGGGTTCCTGGTTCGAATCCCACCGCAGACACTAATGTAATGTATGACTTAACATGTAAAGCTTTGTTCACAGCATCATCGTCGGAAAGTAGAAAAAAAGGCAAGATTACCATCCACAACCTCCACTTTTTTTGGGTTTTTTTGGCCAGAATAATTTTAAAAGGGGGCAAAATATTTTTTGGGGGTTTTTATGAGTGAGAAGGGGGTTCAGAATGATTGGGGAACAATTTTAAAAGGAAGGGGTAGACACGGCGCGCGTAAAAAAAAAAATCGCGCTAATGCCGACATACGCATGTGTATTGTTACCTCGTGCCTTTCACTCTATGTCCTATCACTTGAACTACTTATGTTTTTTTTTTTTTGGACTTTAGTTTTTTTTTCGGTAAGAGTACCATACACAACCTCCAAAGGAGAATTGACATTGAGGATCTCTGAACATAAGAGTGTCATTAGAAATAAAGATAAGAGGTCTCCTGTTGCTAGGCATTTTAATTCGGTCGGACATGATGTCTGTAAATTACGGTTTATGGGTATTGTAGTGAGGCCGTTGTTGAGGGGAGGGGATAGAGAGAGGAAATTGCTTCAAAGGGAGGCCTTTTGGATATCTCATTTACAAACTGAGTTTCCAAGGGGCCTAAATGAGGAATTGTCCTTCTCTTGTTTCTTGTGAGTAGGTATGCTAATTACGGTTGTATATGTATGAACTTTTTTATAGACATATGCCACCACTGCTTTGAATATTGTTTAAAGCAGGTTTCATTGTTTATGTGATTTATTTTCATCTTGTTTTCTGTTGATAAATGGGTTTTTTTTTTTTTTTTTTTTGTATATTGATATGGTAGGCCTAATTGTCATCAGCTGCCTATTGAGTGTTTGGTGATCTCTGGCTGGTTTTTTAAGGGTTATACTCTCAGTTGTATTAGAAATGCTGAGGAATGCCTATGGCTGAAACGCGTCCGTTTTTTGCTGTCGTGTATTAATAAATATATATATATGTTTTGGTATGTGAGTGCTGATATTTTCTTTTATATTTTTGTGAATTAAAACTCTGCAAAGAAGAGTGGGCCACAATTCCTCCACAGCGATGTGATAGACTCATGAGATCTTGTAGCCTACTTCACTTTGTTAAGCAGGCTCTGTAAAAGTGATTTCTTGATTCAACAGGTCTGGCAGTAATCAGACCTGGGTGTGGCCAGTGAAATTGGACTCAAAAATGTGGTCAATCACAGCTAATTCATGATTTAACTAGGCTTATGCCGTCGGAGGCGACAGCTTGGGGTATATCCCCGAACGCCCCCAATCCTCCAATTCCCCAATCCTCGAATAGACCCAATACAATATAAAGCTCCTCAGGTCATGACCTTTCATTTGAACTTAATTTCAGGTCAATCGGACAAATGCTTCTGGAGATATGGGCAAAATCGTAATTTTCCATGACAAAGCTTCACCTGGTGGCAAAATATTGAACCATACAGGCATGATGTCATCATGTGACAAGTTGTTAGGTCATGACCTTGCAGTTGCATGTAGTTTCATGTCAATTGGTCAAATGGTTCCAAAGATATGGCAAAAATGGTGAATTTTATGAGACAATGACAAAGCTCCACCTTGTGTCAAAATTTTGAACCAAACAGGTATAATGTCATCGTGGGACACATCCTCAGGTCATGACCTTTGATTTGCACTAGATTTGAGGTCAATCGCACAAATATTTCCAGAGATATGATAAAAACAGTGATTTTTTACAGTTTCTGGCCCCTGGTGGCCAATCTAGAAATTGTAAATAGTCCAAAATCAAGTCATTTCTTCCTCTTTATGATACTTACTTATATGCAAAACATGAAAATTCTAATTGAAATATTACTGAAGTTATCGCGTTAACACGTAGGGCGGCGGTGGCAGTCGGACCAAAAACATAATATCCCCGAAACGCCGTTCGGGGATATAACAAGGTGGGCAATTACTTCTTCACATAGGGCCAGGTAGGTTTGGATAGCTTTTTCCCTTTTATAAATGAAATCATCATTTCAAAGCTGCATTTTGTATTTCCTTGGGTTGTCTAATATTAAAATTTATTTGCTGATCTGAAACATTTAAGTGTGACAAATATGCAAAAAAATAAGAAATCAGGAAGGGGGCAAATACTTTTTCACGGCACTGTATATGTACATATAATTATAAAAGTAAATATGTTGTTCAGTCACAAACCGCTGTTCAGTGCATTCCAGAATTCTTGGCACCATCAATAAAAAATGAGCCTGAAGAGTCTCATACTGGAAACAAACATTCAGTTGTTGTCATGAAACAAATATTTTCCTCAAATATGCATATTACAATTATCGGCACCCCTTAATTTAATATTTTGTGCATCCTCCCCTTTTTGCTAAATTATGGCTCTGAGTATTCTATTTTGCGTGATGAGGTTGGTGAACACAAGGCATGGTATCTGAGACACTTCCTCCATACAAAATGTTCCCAGATCCTTCAGATTCCAAGGTTGACACTTGTGGACTTTCTTTTTCAGCTCATTCCACAGTTTTCTATGGGCCTTAGGTCTACGGACTGCGATGGTTTTGGCAAAACCTCTGTTCTGTGGTCAGTAAGCCATTTTTGTGGAGATTTTGAGGTGTGCTTCAGATTTTTGTCCAACTGGAAGATCCTACCCTGGCCAATTTTAAGCTTCCTGGCAATAGCTGTTAGGTTTTGTTCTAATATTTGATGGTGTCCATGACATCATGTATCCTAACTAGATTCCCAAGGCCTTCAGAAGAAAAACAGTCCCACAGCATCAATGATCCTCAAGCACTCAACCATACTTCAAAGCGGGTATGAGGTGCTTTTCTGTATGACTGTCTTTCTGTTTACACCAAACCCGCCTTTGGTGTCTGTTGTCCAAATACTTTATGGTCTCATCTGGCCATTTAACCCTGCCCAAATCAAGTGGTCTGAGTTTACCACTTGACTTATTCCTCTTCGATCCCTTTAGAATTTAAGGCTTCCACAGGAGTTCTCCAGCGTGTCCTCGTTCTTTTTCCACCTGATAGAGTTCCTTTTGCTGACCTCTTGAGAGTTCTTAATTGAAGCGGTGATTTTAGTGTTAAATGTGGCTGGAAATACAATTCTGTTAGATTTAAGCTATGGGACGTTTCAGGGATGCCAGTAATCATGGAACACATTTTGGAGGAAAATATTTCTTCAATTTTTACTTTTTTTCTTTCATTAAAGGGAGAATTTTTTGTAACATTTGAAATGAAAAACCAAGGGGATAAACAACAGACATTTCTTTCGCTGCCTGTTTTGCTTTTATTCGTTAGGGGGGGGGGCAATAATTCTTGAGGGCGCTGTTGGTACTAAATATCTATTTTCTGTGGAGTTCTTTTTTATTCTGTTGGAGAAAATGTATTATAAATATGCTCAACTCCAAAAGAAACACAAGGGTGAGGTATGTACTGTATTAGCGGCAAATAGAAGAATTGATTGATTTTTATTTCTTTTCCAGTGAAGCACAAGTGGAAATAAAGAAAAGTGCTTGGTGTTGTAATCCTAACGCTCGCTGCATGAATGCACCAAGCTCTTCAGTAATAACAAACATAGAGCTGTTTTTGATGTGTACAGTGACACTTGACTTGTTCTTTTGGGTGTGGTCAATGGCCTACATAAACCCAAAAAAAAAAAAATGCTACTGCATCAAGAAAATGGAACGGCTTGTGACACAGGAGAGAGAAAAAGAGCCATTAGCACTTTACGGGTAGGTCTCGCCTGCCGAGAGGTGGTGCGTCATTTGCACTGTCACCGTTCAACAATCAGTCTATGATGTCAAGTAGTTTTAGTAGTAGCCTTTATCTAGTATTTGACAGGTAATCAGGTAAGTACTTAACATCAGAGTAAATTACATTTTAAAACATTAGTAATCACATTACAATTACTTTTTATTGGATTACATGATTACATTTTATCAAAAATGTCTTGTGTACCAATTGGTTTCAAATAGTCGTTGGTGCTGCCTGCATTTTGCCCAGCAGAAACCATGCGTCATCACTCCTTGACATCAGTTCGGCTACCTCTATATTGTTACCATTTACCCTTAACGTTAAAGTTCTTGGTGTAGAAAGTAACTGCATGCTGTGCTACTCTGAGCAGCACATATAGCACTACTCCAAACAATACGGCCTATGCTGTTCTTAGCTGTATAAAACTAGCCAAGAATGAAACCTTGTCAGACCAATAGTAAGAGAGAGTCAAGCTCAATGAGCAAAATTTACTTATCTGACATTAAAAATCTCAAAATTTTGCAGTTTCATGAATTGGTTTTACAGTTGTTCTTGAATAGGTAGATTACTTCAATGCCAGTGTTATTCTGATTTACAGTGCCTTTTCAAAAAATGCTACCGTGTGGAAATATAAATTAGCCTACACTAGTGACTTTGATATTTGCTTTGTCGTTTTCTAATGTACTCATCTCATTGTATGACACTCAAGCTAGGTTTGTTTAAAGAGAACACATTGCATGCCTTTATCATTGAATGTCTACCTTATGTGGCAGTTTACATGCTTAAACGTCAAAAGGTGTGATGAGTAAAATATGCAAAATATTTTTAATGTATTTTCAGATAATCTGCCGACATATGAGGGTGTGAACAGACCCTAAGATTGTGGGGTCAGTTAGATAGCACATCTTGCTATCCGCCGTTCTCTTCTCCTGGCTGTGCTAGTTCTAGGGTTGAAGGGCCAGGGTCCAACAAAGTTGTAGATGTCAGTGATGTGACATTATTAACCTCAAAGTTTAGCTTTGCTTGATTGTATTTTACCCTCTTATGGACTGGTTCTCTTGATGTATTCGCAGAAGCATGCAGTTTATTGCAGTATTGATACCTAAGGTTACTTCAGCTTACTGAATGTCCTCTATGACTGGAATAAATTGTAAATAGTCTTGTATTTTGTTTGCCTTCTCAATTTTACCATATCTCAGAGTGGACAAGAATGATCAAAACATCTTTTAACTGTACGTGTGGAAATGTAGGGGCATTTGCAGGGATACAGTGATTTACGACTTAAAATAATGTGGGACAGGATGTAAAGTAGGGAAGCCAATGGCCCCTTGGTCCTCCTGCTTGTGGCGTCCGTGTCACTCGATTGATGCCGGGTTCAAAATATGTACCCCTTCATTACATAAACATGAGAGATGTGTTAAAATAGAATTCAAGGTAAAAATTCTGCTATGATATAAGAGCAAACTTCTATCCTTAGCTTCTGGATAACTTCTTCAATTCTTCTGTAATTTAGAGGATTGTACAAAAGTAGAAGTTTATGTAATTGTTGCAATGTCTGCAGCGAATGTCATTCTGTGTACAGAAACAAACAAGATAAAACTTTCTTGATCAAACATATGATGATAGAAAAAAGGAAAACTCAATTTAATTGCCTCAGTGAAATTAATATTGTACTGGGTGTTTCAAAAAGATGGACCCGATTTCAATGTAGTATATTTCTTGATGGCGACATGGGACAATTACACAAAAATTTACGATTGTTTTAGTTGGTTATAATTATAATAATTTGTTATTAGTGCGGTTTGTCAGTTTGCTCACGAGTCTGTGTTAACAATTAAGAGTCTACACGGTTGCACTGATTGACTTCAGACTTTCAGAGTAGGTGGGCAACGCTCTGTGGATCAGATTTAATTTTGGGGATGATCGCGTCAAGCTCACTGGAAAGGTCCATTTTTTTTTTGTGATAATTGCCTTCAGGTTTGTTTTGCCTTGTTTCGTTCAGTCGCATTTTCATTGCCTCCCAGTATATTTTGTATCCCTTTTTTTTATTGCAAAAATAACCTTCAATTCTGAGTTATTTTGTCTAAATCAGCCCGTGAGTGACCGCTCTTCTCCAGCATCCCCCCTGACTGTTTTACACAGGACATTATACATCCTGTACGCAGCAAAAACACTGATGTCAGACACTTCTATTAGTACAAATGCTCATTATTTGATCCTGAATACCGATATATGATGCAACACCTTGTCACTGGCATTAATGATAATAAAATTATATATTTAGCTGATAATTATTATAATTATAACTTTGAGTAAAGAGGATAGTGACTTTGAACTGTACTCCTGAACAAAAAAAAAACAAATTATACTGATGATGTCTTTATAATGATGCTAATAAGTAACTGATAACCGTTAGGTTTATTCTTAGCCATTTCCTCAAATACCTTGAGATATTACTCCCCATATTCTGTCTGCTCTGTGTGTCAAGAGAAGACAAATACAGGTCGTGGTGTGCTGCAGCATCTTCAAAAATAGCAGAGCAGGAAGTTGGCTGTCTTAAACTCAGATAGATATATAGGAACTGGTGGGCGCTCAAGGTGGGACTCAAGGTGTCTTGCTTAAATCTATGGTGCGATGGCTCCAAGCGTAAGGATAGGAGAATGTAGTCGTAAGCAGGCAACCTTAAACAGGCTGCCATGTATTGTATGAATTATTTACATCTCCTGGGCCTTCTCCAGACTATGAACTATGAATCCTTCATTCTGTGTTTAAGAATATGGTGGGAGAGGTGAAGGCCTACTTTTTTCATCCCAAACTTGCAATCGGTGTCTTTTGGTAGCTTCATTGCATTTAAAAATACTTCACTTTTACAATATAATGTTATGCTGAAGCTGGTCCACATTGGCTGAGTCCTCTCTTTGCAGATTTTACACTGGTTTGTGCTGAAGAAGGACGTCTTTGCTTCAGGTTTACTGTGTAAACACATGTAATGGCGTCATCAGCTTCTCTGAGCTCAGTGGGATGTTTCCATGCTGAGTGTAATTTCAAGATCCCTTTCAAAAGTCAGTTCATTCTTTGAGAACAATTTGCACTGGCACACTTCATCACTCATCCCGCTAACAGAATCCACATATAGAGCCTCTTCCCAAAATCACATTTTGCAGCTTATTGTCTCAGCTCAGCATAGAGAATAACTGTTTTGTTGCTTTTCTGAACATGAAATCTGGAGCATTTGGCCTGCAGTGGCCATGACAAGTATCCAGCTCACAAATGTGATGTATGACCATGTGGCCGATCTAACTCCTTTTATTCAAGAATCAACATTAATCAGCAGTGAAGACTGATGTTGCAAAATCTCCCAAAGCTGAAAGTGTGCACATCGACGACAATGTAACTGAAGTCTTGAAGTCAAAGCAGTGTACTGTTTTAATTCATTAATTGTAATGCAAATTTCTGCACTGACTCATATCTCCTCCTGGGCAGCATCCCACAGTGTATTCTGTCATAAGTTGAATTTGAATGGCCTGTTCACTGAATATTTTTAAAATTTTAAAAATGCTGGAATGTGCCAAGGAGGTAGGGCATGGACCCGGGTGCGAACCTGGGCAGATGGTAAATAAGCTGAAGTTTATTTTGACAAAAAGCAAAGTCAGATGAGCAGAGGTCATTCTGGCAGAATGCAGTACATGGTTACTGGGCAAATACGTAGTGGACGAGTATTGGCAGAGGCTTTTAATGCGACTGGCTACATGTAAAAACCGAGCAGATCCAATAATCAGAATTTGGGCGAACTAGGTCGATAACAGGCTGGCAGGCAGAAAGAACAAGGTTTGTTTGACACTAACAGGTGGAACAATAGTGAACAAGCAAAGACAAACAGAAAGACAGGTACTTAAATACAAGCTGACAGATGGGCAAATGAGGAAAAAATGAGGGATGGGTCGAAAGGAATATAAGAGGAATAGGGCTAGAAACGAGGCAATTATTGAAAACAATTGACGAAACCGACATAGACAGCCAGAATGCGGGAAAACCAATAAACAGTGACTGCAGACGTGACACACAAAAAGGAAAGATAAAATAAAAGCACCATACTAGAAAGAAAAAAATGTAGAAATGGAGAAAGCACTCTCTCATAATAAAATAATTAACTAAAGCAGGATGACGAGGAGGAAGGCAGGGCTAACGCAATGGAATGAAAACAAAAGCACTTGGACAGTTAACAGATTTACTGAGACAGGCAGACAGGCACTGAAAACTGAAAGGAAAAGTAAAATGGAAAAACAAATTTAAAAATAATAATAATAGACACTATTTTACTTTTTTTTTTACAGAGTCTGAAACATGGCCAGACAAAAGAATCCCAATAGCCCAATACTGAGTGACAGATTGGCTTGCCTTGTTGAAACGTGCTTGTGCAAGAAGGCTTTAGCGACACAAATCGTACAAGAATATGCAGCCTGAGCCCGAATGGAGGGAAAGATATGTTGCATTCATTTACTACTATGGAATGCAGAGAGTATTTCAGCTTGGCAGAACAGAGTGCCAATACTGTAAGAGTAATACAGACCATTGGAGAAAATGCAATAAAAGTGTCTCAAAAGTTTTGAGTATTTTCATTGTTCTGGTCATATAATATGGCCTATTTTTTGTCAGAAGAACAAAATGATTTGAGTTCATGCAATCAATGGCTGTGTACATCTTATTTAAAGACTCTGGTTCAATTAAATTAATCAGAGTCTCAATTAAAATGAAACAATGTCTGTATGACAGCAGACATTTTTTTCACGCATCCTGAAGCTTGGTCAAGTCACAGTGTGGAAACACCTGAGCTTTAATCGTATTGTAGCTAAAGTTTCCAAGCTGGCTTGCTTTTCGGTTTTGCTGAGCATGAGAGACCCTGCTGTGTACCGTAGGCTAATCGTAGCGCTCTCATTCTGAGGATTTCCTGTCGCCCATATAGGTTACTCACCCAGTTAACATAAACATCTGACTAAACCAAGCTTTATTAGGGCCCGAGCACTATGTGCCAGGACCCTATTGTAATCACGCTGTTTATTATTAGGGCCCGAGCACCAAGGGTGCAAGGACACTATTGAAATTGTTAGAATTTTTTTTCCTATTATTTTTCACCAAGTATTTTTGAATGTTTGGAGGCCTTAACACATTCAAAAACTCACCAAATTTTGCACACTTGTCAGGTCTGGTGAAAATTGACATATTTTAAAGTCATTGCAAAACGCAGGGCAAAATGGCCCCCCTAGAATATTTCAAAAAGCCCTCCTTTTTGGGGTTAATTTGTCATAGACCAACGAAATTTTATACGCACATGTATCATACAAAGACCTTCAAAAGTCTCGTGACGTCATGGTCCAACCCCAACAGGAAGTCGGCCATTTTTATTTGAATTTTTGATTACCAGCGATTTCCTCACCTTGTATTTTAACGAACTTCGCCTAGGGATTTCGCCTAATGTTGGTTCCGCCCTGATTGCCCCCATATCAATATCCCACCTTACTCATAGCGCCCCCCCGGTGGTAACAGGAAGTGACTTTTTTTACTCTACCATGTACTGATCCAACATAGTTGATCCTACCAACTTCCTTCCACTTCTTAGACATGCAGAATAAGTTGGAGAAGCGACAAGCAATGGTGCCCGTCTGCTGGCGTCGTGACTATCGATCCCTCGCCATCAAATTGCGTTTGGCTTTTTCATGGCTCATGAAAAATTGATACATGAAAATTGATACACACATCAAGTATGGTGAGCACTTACATATGATCGGGGTGTTGCCCATGGGCGGTGGCACAATGACTCTATAGCGCCCCCTTGAAATGTTCTAAAACCCCTCCCCATTGGGCTTTTTTTGGAGTTGGTGGATGAAAATTGGTACGCATGTAGAAGTTGTCCTGACTCACAAAAAAAGTCTCTGGCAGCCATTGTCTACACCAGTGGTTCCCAAAGTGGGGGGCGCGCCCCCTAGGGGGGGCGCAGAGCAATTGCAGGGGGGGCGCGGGGTGCGGGAGTTCCGGACACCAACAGAAAATCGTTTGCATACAGTCCATTCGCTGCCCAGAATTCTGCGATTACATCGTAAATGCCTGCCTTACTCTCTGTAATAATTAAATTGCTGTGAAAATTGGTCAGAACTGTTGTCACACTTAATCACCTGCCCTCACCGTTTCACTAGATGGCGCTACTTGTATGTGATAGAACATGGTCTTGTTTTTACCCCTTGGCCAACTTTGGCCAAAGGGGAATTGGCGTCACCTTTTCGTCTGTCTCTGTCTGTCGTGTGTCTGTCCATGACATTGTCCGGGCCAGTACTCGGCAAATATTTATGGTTGCCCTTTCATATTTAATGTCTATAAATTGTAAACATCACCTTTTAAAAAACAATAACTAATTTTTGAATGGGAGAGAGAAAACATTTGTGCATAATGATAATTTGTTTTTGTTTTTTTTTTCCTCTTTTTTTTAATGACCAGCCAATTGCAGCCTGCAGGTCTTGGCAACCAAAGTAATCATTGAATCGTTGCTTTGTTTTCCAACTACACAGTGCTAAAAAATGTTGAAAATTATAAAGACCAAGATTCCCTGGAGATAACTCCCAATACTACTTCTCACGAGTGTCTTCAGAAAGCTATGTTTGGAGGGCCAGTTGGCAACATTTAACTGTAGGAGTTGCCTGTAATGTCTAATCGTAATTCTTGGATGAAAAAAACTCAGTAGTCAAAATGGATAAATCACTGTTTCAAGCACATAAATATGGGAATTATTATCCAGTCTTTCTGTTAGCTTGTGAGTTTCTCTTAGCCCTTGCAAAATTGACTGCAAAATACATTCTAAAATTTTAGCATTTTATTTGGAAAATGTTGCTACTACTTCTGTTCAGGACCTTATTTATACTCTGCAGTTCTGGGAGAAGAATATAATCCTACTTAAAAGGTGTGAATGGTTTTAAAGTCTATTTCATAATTTTGTGGAATTTTAGAATTGAGTGTCATGGTGACAGTCTAAAGCCCCAAAGGTCACTATTTATCTAGTGGTAAGTGATAATCAACCAAGGAGCACATTTTTATGCAATTACAACCAGCAGGGTGGTTACCAGGACACATGGATATGCAGAGAAATGCTTGCTGCTCTACCCTCCCACCTGCTGCCAAATGCACACTGCTTCAACTAATGGCCTTGTGGCAATACTGGCAAATACTAATATTGTGGCATAACCAATGTTTAGAACCATCTTCCAAACTTGGTCACATAGTGGTGAAACTGCACTGCTGTTTCTTTGAAAAAAGCCATTTGACCATCGTGCTGCTGCCATTTTTTACCCCTCAGCCCTAAAGGCTGATGGGGTATTGCTATCCTTCGTGCGGTTGGGCGGGCGGGCTTCTCCAAAAACTTCGACATCGGGCTGTGGGGTATTCCGTGCGTTGCACGCCTATTATTTTCTTGCGGTCACGCTGTGCAAGCTCTGCTCGTCACTGCACATTGTGGAGGTCTACTGATGCTTTTAGACCAGTCCACATGAGAACTTCATTCCACAAGGCATCAGAATATCTATTTGCTCAAAAAGGTTTGTTTTCATTCACCCTATTCTAGCCTTTTGTTTGTAATGCAAAGATGACAACGCTTTATCTCTGACAAAGGGCAATGGAGGACCTTGTTACTTGAACAGTGGCACTTGGTAATAGGACTGAACAGATTCTGAACCGTGGTTTTTTCACGGCATAGTACCACCACCTGCTGCCATGGGGCGAACATCCAAGCTTTCCCTTTTCCTTTATTTAACCTGACGCAGGTTGAACGAAAGTGCTAAACATCACAGGGCATGTGAAATGCTTCTGGGAAAAAAAATAAATCAGAATTTTTCGCCGACATTCTGCACAGAGCCAAGTAAAGGACTACAGAATCGTCTCCCATCGACCAATTAGGCTACTCTAAGAAAGTAAACCAGGGGTGCAACGTGTAGCAAAAAGTATATTTCGACGGCAACAGTAGTGCGCTAAACACCCCGCTGATCACGCAAGCGTTGCAACTATGGCAACCACGAGGGCCATACAATACCAAGGAGCAAGAGATGCATTTATATGCCACCCTCGTTGGATTCATTGTGCCACTGCTGTTTTAAGATAGCGAGGTTTATATACATGTTGCAGCTGATTGGATAACACCCCTGGCACACCTGCCAAACAGGAGAAAACATTCCTCAAACCTCGTTGTGCACTGTTGCACACCGGCTGGAGGAAAAAGGTCGTTCGACTCGGAAACCGTAACAAAACCGCACCCGTATGTCTATGAATGCACCGCTGTTCCCATTTACTTTGCTCAAGTAGCAATCAAACAGGGGATTTGCTTATTTGCTGAATGAGTAGAGCTTTTTACACTCAACAAAAATATAAACGCAACACTTTTGTTTTTGTTCCCGTTTGTCATGAGATGGACTCAAAGATCTAAAATTTATTCCAGGTACACAATATTACCATTTCTCTCAAACATTGTTCACAAATCTGTCTAAATGTGTGATAGTGAGAACTTTTGCTTTGCTGAGACAATCCATCCCACCTCACAGGTGTGCCACATCAAGATGGTCATCAGACACCATGATTAGTGCACAGGTGTACCTTAGACTGTCCACAATAAAAGGCCACCCTGAAATGTGCAGTTTTTGCTTTATTGGGGGTCTGGGGACTCAGAACCAGTCAGAATCTGGTGTGACCACCATTTGCCTCATGCAGTGCAACACATCTTCTTCGCATAGAGTTTATCAGATTGTCAATTGTGGCTTGTGGAATGTTGGCCCACTCCTCTTCAATGGCTGTGCGAAGTTGCTGGATATTAGTGGGAACTGGTACGCGCTGTCGTTTACGCCGGTCAAGCACATCCCAAACATGCTCAATGGGTGAGATGTCCGATGAGTATGCTGGCCATGCAAGAACTGGGACATTTTCAGCTTCCAAGAATTGTGTACAGATCCTTGCAACATGGGGCCGTGCATTATCTTGCTGAAAAATGAGGTGATGTTCATGGATGTATGGCACAACAACGGGCCTCAGGATCTCATCACGGTATCTCTGTGCATTCAAAATGCCATCAATAAAATGCACCTGTGTTCTTCGTCCATAACAGATGCCTGCCCATACCATAACCCCACCACCACCATGGGCCACTCGATCCACAACATTGACATCAGCAAAGCGCTCACCCACACGACGCCACACACGCTGTCTGCCATCTGCCCTGAACAATGTAAACCGAGATTCATCCGTGAAGAGAACACCTCTCCAACGTGCCAGACGCCATCGAATGTGAGCATTTGCTCACTCGAGTCTGTTACGGCGACGATCTGGAGTCAGTTTAAGACCCCGATGAGGACGATGAGCATGCAGTTGAGCTTCCCTGAGACAGTTTCTGACAGTTTGTGCAGAAATTCTTTGGTTATGCAAACCAATTGTTTCAGCAGCTGTCTGAGTAGCTGGTCTCAGACGATCTTGGAGGTGAACCTGCTGGATGTGGAGGTCCTGGGCTGGTGTGGTTACACGTGGTCTGCGGTTGTGAGACCGGTTGGATGTACTGCCATATTCTCTGAAACGCCTTTGGAGACGGCTTATGGTGGAGAAATGAACATTCAATGCCCGAGCAACAAATCTGGTTGACATTCCTGATGTCAGCATGCCAATTGCACGCTCCCTCAATGCTTGCGCCATCTGTGGCATTTTGCTGTGAGACAAAACTGCACATTTCAGAGTGGCCTTTTATTGCGGATAGTCTAAGGTACACCTGTGCACTAATCACGGTGTCTGATGAGCATCTTGATGTGGCACACCTGTGAGATGGGATGGATTGTCTCAGCAAAGCAAAAGTGCTCACTATCACACATTTAGACAGATTTGTCAACAATGTTTGAGAGAAATGGTAATATTGTGTATCTGGAATGAATTTTAGATCTTTGAGTCCATCTCATGACAAATGGGAGCGAAAACAAAAGTGTTGCGTTTATATTTTTGTTGAGTGTATTAAGGTATCATGTTTGATTGCCGCATTTAATGTTAAATGGCCATAGAACAGCGCAGATTTGCATCAACGCGTATTCGGCCATTTTGTGCAATTGTAATTACTTGTATCTCGCATTAATGTTTCATCCGCTTTACAGAATGTTTTTTACCTTGTGTATTTTTTATACATTTGAAATCCAGTGCGATCTGAGAACGAATCTTTATTTTTATTTTGTCATTATAGATCTTCTAAAAATACTACAATGAGAGATGAGATGTAGAGTCGGGATGTGGCGATGTTGGACGAGGATTTTTTTAAAAGTGTGATGAGACCACTTGCCTCATGGGGTGTGTAGGCAGTCACATGTAATTTCTTGAAACATACACACCTGAAGCGGCTTAAACGATTTAAAATGCCGCTGGGAAGCAGTGGTGGAGCTAGAACTGGTAGTGGGGGGCATAGACACTTCCCTTTATGACAACATTTAGTCCTGGCTAGTTCTCAATCATTTTCCTTTATTGATGCGTTTTCCAATTATCCTAATAGCGATACTTCTTGTTTACAAACATTGACATCATATTCAGGCATGCACATTAGTGAGGATGGCAAGAACAAGTGCTAATCAATACAACAAAACGGGAAGAATGGCATCCTGCAGCTGAGGAACCGATTCAGCGGTCTCTGAATATGTACAAAACCTTGACAGTACCGCGAAGGCAAGATATTTCTCTAAGCTTAAGCACAACGGTCGGTGTAGGCCAGGGGTCCCCAGTCTTTCCCAGAAAGGGCCGGTGTGGGTGCAGGCTTTCATTGCAACCAAGCAGCTACACACCTGATGCTACTAATCAAGGTTATTAGCAAGGAGTCCAGGGGTTAATTAGCAGAATCAGGTTTGTAATTATTTGGTTTCAATGAAAGCCTGCACCCACACCGGCCCTTTCTGGGAAAGATTGGGGACCCCTGGTGTAGGCTTTCCGATCCTTACGAGCTGAAAGGTTAGAGGAACGACCTTTCTTTGGGTCTCGGTCGGCTGGATTATCACTTGATTCCTACATTGAACAGAAATTCAACATTTGTTGATCAGTGAAAGTAATTCAGTCCTATGTTTACTAGAGCGATTTTAAAAGGGAGTGCCAATATATTTTGGGGGGTTTTCTTCATGATAAGGGGTTTTTGAATTTATCATTAATATTTAATATCGCAAATGCATATACAGCACATTCCCTAGCTACCTGGTGTGTCATCAGTTACAAGGCTGCCGCCTTTACAGCTGCAGTAGACATTATAAATTTTCTTGACTGGATGTATGCTGGATGTTTATACACACTTAAATGTTTCTCTGGGTATCCGAAAGTCAAGGTAAGCCGAAAAAGTACTGATCAGCTGATACTGATGAAGGTTGAAAATGTAATTCTTTCCAATACTAATATTCTAACTGTCTCTTACATACTTGCTATCGGAAAGCATAAGGAACCAATCAAATTACCCAACACACAAAAAAAAGATCATTCCGTTGCCATGACGAATAATAAAATGTGAAAAAATGTGAAAACAAAATGACGTTAGAAATTATGGAAAATAATTTGCGACTTACCCGACAGAAAGAGAATATTACAGCCACGTAAGTGGGTCAATGGCACCCAATTCTTGCGTCAAATTGCATCAAGCCAAGTAGATTTTTTCAGTTCCCAGTCAGGAATACGTAGGAAACGTATTCCTGAACCTTTTACAAAATGGTTTGTGCAGTTACTAACGCTGCAGCTGACTGGCATTATGACGTAAAGTGGAAGACAACTTTACTTCACCTATAAAATCAACTGTCATGCTGTGTCTTTTTGCCAAGCATGCTAGTCAACAAACCCATGTGACCAGCTTCATGACCTCACGAGAAGTATCGCTATTGGCAACTGAGGCCATGCCGATCAAAAGTTGTGTAAAGAATGTCTGAAGGTCAATGTCTGCTGGGGCGTGACAAACTTTGCCAACTTTTCATAATTTCGCCATCCATTTTCCAACGGCTCTCATGCCCACATACTTTATCCTATCAGCTTCAAATTTTATGGACATGGTTCCGCCCTGAACGCCCCCATATATTAATATCCCACCTTACTCATAGCGCCCCCGGGTAGTAACAGGAAGTGACCTTTTTGTACTCTACCATGTCCCGATCCAACATAGTTGATCCCACCAACCTCCTTCCACTTAGTAGACATGCAAAATAAGTTGGAGAAGCTACATTAAGAACAATGGGAAGCTACAAGTAATGGCGCCCGTCTGCCAGCGTGGCGACTATCGATCCCTCGCCATCAAATTACGTTTGGCTTTTTCATGGCTTTAAAAAAGTCATACCTCATGAACATTGATACTCATGTCAAGAATGGTGAGTGCTTACATATGATAGGGGTGTTGCCCATGGGGGCGGAATGACTGTATAGTGCCCCCTTGAAGTTTTCTAAAACCCCTCCCCATAGGGCTTTTTTTTGAAGTTGGTGGATGAAAATTGGTACGCATATAGAAGTTGTCCTGACACACAAAAAAATCTCTGGCAGCCATTGTCTACACCAAACCTAAATTTTGTTTAAATAAATTGTCTAAATTACCATTGTCTAAATCAAACCATTTTGATTTTCATTTTTGATTATCGTCAATTTTCTCACTTTGTATATTAACAAACTCCTCCCAGGGATTTCGCCCAAACGACTTCCCATTTAGTACATGAACAAACCTTAAGTTATAAACACATGGTTCACAAATGGTGCATCGACGCTGTGGAAACAATATTCTGTACCCACCAAAGTGATTGACAGTGTTTCCTCATTATTGCCTCGCCTGCAAAAAAGTCAACGGGGTGAGGTATCGGTGCGGTTAGTGTGTCAGTTTGTTCATGTGTTTGTGTATTAACCATCTCCATAGTGATGGAGATGGGTAGTGGTTGGGAGTTAAATATCAGAGGAGCCAAGGTCATCAGTGAAAATAATATTCCATTACAACCCAAAAAAAGTTGCAGATTGACAAATGTTTACTGTTAGGAGCATATAGGAACTCCTATATGTGCTGTTATTTGAGACCATGACCTTTGACCTTGAGTGACCTTGAAAGGTCAAATTCAAGGTCATATATTTTCAGAGCGCTGTAAGTTGATTCCGGTCAAGGTCACACTTGTAAAACTGAGTCCGTGTCCAAAGCATAAAAATAAGTGCTGGCAGGGGAGGTTTGTTTTACCTGGCTACACTTGTTTTGCTTCAGTATTCATTTTGAGTCATTCACTTATTGTTTAAAGCCTGTGGGTGATAGAGCTTCACCAGCATCCCCTCTGACTATTTAACACAGGACATTATACATTCTGCATACAGCTGAGGCACTGCTGTGAGGCTTGCCTGTTAATACAAATGTTTATTATTTGATCATGACTTGAATATAGATACATGACACTACACCTTGTCATCGGCATTAATGATAATAGCATTATAATTTTCCGTAGTGATGATTTTAATTAAAACTTTGAGAGTGATGATGACAGTGCCTTTGAACTGAACTCCTGAACAGCAAAACAAATTATACTGATGATGACTTTATAATTATGCTACTAAGTAACTGATAACCGTCAAGTGTATTCTTAGGTATTCGTTTATTCTTAGAAAGGGCGAGCATTTTTGCATGTACACTTATTTATGAAAACACTGTTAATAAATAAAAAAAGTTTTTGAAGAATTTATATTTAGAATCATGTGGGCAAAAATACCATTCAAATTGGCCAGCCTCTGCATGTCCGCCTGGACTACTGCAACGCCCTCCTCGCCGGCCTCCCAGCATCTGCCATCAGACCCCTGCAGCTCATCCAGAACACTGCAGCTCGTCTGGTCCACAACCTCCCAAGACACTCCCACGTCACGCCCCTGCTCACAAAGCTCCACTGGCTCCCTGTTGCTGCTTGCATCAAATTCAAGTCTTTGGTGCTAACCTATCAGGGAGTCAACAAGACTGCTCCAGCCTACATCCAGAGACTGTTCAGACCCTACACCCCTGCCAGAGCACTCCGCTCTGCTACTTCTGGTCGCCTGGCTCCTCCCCTTCCCGCTCAAGGCTGCTGTCTGTCCTGGCACCTCGTTGGTTGAATGATCTACCTATCGAGGTCAGAACGGCAGAATCCTTGAGCATCTTCAAGCGCCGCCTGAAACCCACCTCTTCAGGCTCCACCTTTCCCCTACTCCACTGCCTTGATTCCTGTCCCTACATCCCTTTGATTTGTTGCACTTAATTCTGTTTTCCCTACTTCCTGACTGTTACTGCTTGATTTAGTTTCCCTTCATTTTGTTGCACTCTATTTTGTCAGTTTACTTGATTTTCCTGCCCCTTTGTTGCACTTGACCTGTTGCCCTTCTATTGCACTTATTTTATTGCTCTTTGTTGCACTTGCCTCTGCACTTAACCTTGTTGCCATTTTGTTCACTTGCCTTTGACCTTGCCTTTTTGTTATTAGTCGAGATCTGTAACAATGGAACGTGTTCTGTCACTTACTGTTAGCACTTTTACTTGTCTCCCAGGAGGTCTGCACTTTTGTACTGTTCTTATGCAGTTTTGTACCTCGCTCTGGATAAGAGCGTCTGCTAAGTACCTGTAATGTAATGTAATGTAATCTGAAAACCACTTAAATTTTTCTCCATCTTCGAACTCAGTTCCTGAATCGTAGCGTGGGACAGGGGCAACAGGGTCTAGAGAGCTTCCTGCTTCAGTCCTTTCAAATATTTAGGCAAAATAATACTAGGTCGATGTCTGGAAATGCCCGATTAATTACCAATTCTAGAACCGGGGTCAAAAACCATTGTTCTGTATTGCAGCTTTCATACATTATTGAGGTTAATTTTAAAATATTATTCATCTTTTTAAATATTTTAAACTGTGATTTTTTTTTATATGGTGTCTGGTATGCAGACAGACCAAGCAACAGCACAAACGCACAGCATAATTAACCTTTTCTCTTAACATATTCCTCCCATTCCCACCGAAGAGGATATTCAAAGTTTTTAAGCCAGGTAGCGCATTCAAGAGATTGATATGCGCTATATTTGTATTTGAAAGTCCCAGTGTACGGCTCAACCATATATATATATATACTGTATATATATATATATATATAGAGAGAGAGAGAGAGAGAGAACTAGATTGCTGATAGGATACGTTCATCGACAGAGATATAAGAAAACTAGAGTGAGTGGACAATCCCTTCATTTCCGTGGCATCTTGTGTATGTATATCGCGGCAGACGTTCAATGTAAAATGCAGTATAACTGGCCTAAACCGTGCTCGTATACAACGAAAACTCAGTCATATGGGACAACAGCTGAAGTTCCTATTTTTCTGTAATGTCTTCCGATTAAATAAACATCGAATATACCGGATTTTTTTTTTTTTATATTTTTTTAAATAAATATTGGTTTTTGATAAAATGGACTCGAATAAGGAATTGTTAAGTATGAAAGGATGAGAAAGAGCACAGAAAACAAGTCTCTAATTTGTCGACACCCATGTTTAGCCTACTGTTTACATGTGCCTCACTGGACATTTATACATACACAAGATGGCGAAGCTATTCTGCCGTTGTCGCTTTGGTCCAGCCCACACGTCGTCCACTCTTCTTATATCTCTGTGCGTTCAAGTGAAGCGTCTGTCCTAGGAGCTTATACACCCGGAAGTGAAACTCGCACGTAGACTCCGATTCAATTTCGTCTACGTTAAAATTATATTTTCAAAAAGACTTGCGCCCGAGTGGGTGCTATTTTGGTATCGTTGTGCAGAGCAACATTTTGTCTCCTTCGATATGTACTTTTTGGAGGAAGGAAAGCGGCACACTTAAGATGTGGGAAGATCGAAGTGTGACTCGGTGTTAAGGTTAAAGAGCAGCAGAGAAGTGACGTTAACGTGACCGAGGCTTTTACCTCTGATAACATAATTGCTTGGAAGTTATCGCCGTTGTAAGAAACGCGGATGAATGTCCGTATACGTTATCAAATAACACTCTGGTTTCCTCACTTCATTGTACCCTGTTTGTCCATTTCAGATTCAGATGAATTTATTGTCATTGTTACAGAATAACAATGAGTTTACATTTGGAGAGAAACAAGTGCTCCACTTTCTTCTTCGAAAATTAAATGTTGCAGTTAGCGACTGCGCTCCTCAGAAGCAGTGGCGGCTCGTGACTTGGCAACAGGGGAAGCCCAAACAATCCCTTAATGTTAATGATTGTTCATCACCTGTTTTCAATCATTCATTTAAACAGTGGAGGGTCGTCGGCTGTAACAAAGTTAAGCCAAAACCTCGCCCTTCAAAGCTCAATGACTTAAACCTTTCGCAGTTTACTTTTCTTGAACAGAAGTTGCTCATACGAATTGTTAGAAGAACAGTCAGTTGAGTCAAATTTATTTTCAATAGCATTGTTATACATTGCACCACGAAATTGAGGGGTTTTCTTTCACACATAAATTACGACATAAATTACCATAGGCCTAAGCTATAAATTCCGCGCTCAAGAAGCTCACGAAACGGCATAGATGCGCAAATTGATTAGTGAGGCTCATTAAGCAATAAGCTGTGCAACATCGCATTCTTTTCTTCTATATTAAGATTGTAGAAAATGGACTGTCGTGGCTTCTTGTGAAAGAAGCCTCGCAAACTAATTTATAAAGACATGTTGATAATTTGCGTCGTCATTTGCTATCGAAAAAAAAATTTGATTGTCCTTCAACCAATTTGTATGAGCAACTGCTGATAAAGAAAAGTGAACTACGAAATGTTGAAGTCATTAAGCTTTGAAGGGCGAGGTTCTGGCTTCCCTTTGTTACGGCCGACGAGCCGCCGCTGCTCAGAAGACAATTTGAGATCAACTGAATTGTTTATATTGAATCATATGACTAATACCAACGTTGATAAAAGGAAGCGATAGTGAAGCCTTTCTCCTCTCCTTTTCTTTTGGAGCTCTGTATAAAACATACAAAGCGACTTGTCCACTGTTTTAAATATTATGCGGGTAAGAAGTATTGTCGTTGAATGTCAATTACAAGCAGCTAGCTAGCTGTCAGCCACCTAGCTAATTTTATTTAACTGACTACTAAGTCAATGCAGTCCCCGCGACGGTAAGGGAGCCAAGGTAGCTTGATGGTGGCCGTCATCAATCGCTGGCATTTGCTTTCAGTCAGCGGTCTGTTCAAGTCAATGGGACGGCTAATTAGCTAGCTAGCACAAAACGCGATTCTAAATGACAACTTTGCGTTCATGCGTTAACTTACGCATGATACGTTTTATTACAGCTCTTCAAATAAATATTGCTGTAAAAGGCTGCCGCACATCTCGGCATTTTCTCGCTTGTATCGAGTTATTTGAGATCGGCCTCATAGGAAACCATTCATTTTTGAAGAAGTTGGGCGTATCTATATGGCGGCCGGGTCCTATCTAGCAATCTATATATATATATATATATATATATATATATATATAAGGGATAATTAACGAGAAGGTGTGCATTCCACGGTTTTAATGCGGGACGCGGAGGCAATAACGCTCACCTTCGAGTTGATAATCCCGCTTATACCATGGTCATTTGCCAGCAATATCAAATCGCAGCATTCAGAAATTCTGGTGAAGGTTTCGCACAAAAAAGAACGAGTATCATTAAATCTGCGCCGCGCCTTCTCATACCCAATAGCCTACTATAGGCCAAGTTAAATTGAACCAGCTATCTTACTTCATCTTACGTTCATGGAGAAAGATTTTTTTTGCACACACTTACATCCGTTTACCAGCTGATTTGATAACAGATTCCAGCTGAAATGGAGATTATGCATAAGACAACATTATGTGCGATTATGCAGACTGCTAACCTGCTACCCACAATTACAATGAACTTATGACGGTTTCCGCAGTCAGCGAGCTGAAATCAGTCTGCTGGCATAGCACGTAGCAAGCGAATTATCAGCAGTTGCTGACTCATGAAGTGGACACGTTAGATTCCTTTGTAACCGTACACAATTACAATCGTTTAATGAATAATGCCTGATTACTTCGCTGCTATAATATTTCCGGTCATTATCGCTCCAGTGCTTATTGTTAACCGCCCCGCTGGACGCAACTTGAATGACGCCGCTTAATTTACTGGAGATAAATGAGCAGCTTGGCTTCGTTGTACCCAGCCGAATACAACACAACGTTGCTAGGGTTACAAGTCGGCTAGTGGATGAATTTCGAATAATGAAACGACCGTAGCCGAACTACCGGTTCCACGGTTTTAATGCATATCTGCCAGCCAATCAGAGAAAAGTATTCACCCAGACCATGGTATAAATAAATATAGATCTATGGGCTCAACACACTCTCTGTGAGGTAATGTGACGACTTAACTGCGGCCGAGTTACCCCGGCAACACTGAGGTTCCAAGTGTTATGACGCATCTGTTAGAATGTCATATTTTTCGGGTTATTTTCAAATGTATTCTGAGAAATCAAACAACACGGAGCACATCTTTACAGCACAGAGTATTTTTATTCACATCTGATTACATATCGTCGTTCTGAAAATCATCATCTGATCAGACGGCCAACTAGGTAAAGTACACATAATTAATAATTTCAGTTCTTTGTTGCAGGAATAATGCCATTTTTCGGTTTTTGTGACGATGGCTTCAGGACAGAAGCGACTCAGCCGAATGTATATGGAAGTTAGCAATTTAGCAATAATGGCTGACCTGAGCTTTCCACAATCTTACAGTACTTCTGCTGCATTCGGTAACGCGTCCCATGAGCCGTGTTTTGGAGACACGACGGGTGAATTCCGTTCCTTTGACCTCACTGTCTGAATAATCCTTCCTCGTACCTTCGACTTAATTCACGACCCAAATGTTAACTAGGACAGTGGTGAGATGTAGCTAGCTAACTTTGGAAAGATAGTGAGCAGAGTATTTTTCGTTGTCTCATGTCCCCGTCAGGTATTATGTTATCATAGGTAGGTTTCATCGGGTCAGCTTCATGTTCCCACAGCCCAACCTAGCCGGCGCACGACCGACATTCAACGTTGAAATATGGTTGAAATTATGTCAATTGTCGTTTCAACGTTGAAAAATTATTGAAACAATGTTTAACTCTGATGGTCGTAAAAAGGTTAACGGTTAAATAAACGTTGCGAAACTGAGATGCCAAGGCTTACGCCTTAGGTGAGGGTCTCTCCTCTTAGTGGCATTCACGTTTCTGTGCCGTAGTCAGCAATTATTCAATCAAAGCGAACTGAAGAAATTCACTCGGGGAATTTAAGTCATTGTGCATCAAGTTAATCAGTTTCACGTGCATTACGGTGGATTTCCCCACTAATGACACGGAAATCGATTATGACTCAGGCTTGTCTTTACTGAGGGATTAAAAACAACGGAATTGCATAAAAACGTTTCAAATGGTCTTATTTCATTAAAACAATTTAAACGATCATGAAACACATGCATTGTTTCCAATCCCAGAGTAAAGAGAAGCACGGGAAGTCCGGAGTCATAATCGCTTTCCATGTCACTTGTGATGAGGTGCACCTTTACGCAAGTGAAACGGAAACTTTAGTACACAAGGACTTTAATTCCGCATGAGAATCTCATTAAGCATTCAATGAATACTTACGAACTACGGCGAATAAGCCTAAAAATGCGTAAGACCTACGCCGAATGCATGAGACTTGGCATCTCTGGCGAAAGCAACGTTGATTCATCTTTCAAAATCAAAACGTAATTTAACGATGATTCAACTATGATCCATGACGTTGATTCAACAGTGAAAAAAACGTTAAAATGCCAGCTGGGAATGGTCCCACAGCCCTATGTTCTCACACGTCTCACATTTCGAAAACCCTGTTTTCATCTTAAGAAAACGATTCTTTCTAAAAACTCTGGCCAAAGTGGACATATTGGACAACTGCAGTTTAGCGATTGCATGTAAATAGGGAAATCTGCGTTTTTGTATTGTGACACGCTGGTAATCTTAGAAATGTGGGAACATAAAGCTGTGGGAATATAGGCACATTCCCGCTTTCATAGGCCTGTTCATCGTTTGTTGTTAATGTGGTCATGTACAAGTGCTGGTCAACGAATTAGAATAATTTGAAATAGCGCAATCGTTAAATTTTCATGATGCATTTTTTGCGCAGAAAGCAAATCAGGTGTTCACCGCGCCTGTCCTACTTGTTTGAGTAATCACAGAACTCGCTACCTGTAAAAAATTTGCTCAGCTGAGCTTTCCAAAAGGCCCATTTAGGCCATTTAACTGTGACACTGTTGTTTCATTGAATTAGAATAATTCATAAGTCATTTCATTGAATTAGAATAAGTGCTTGAATTTTTGTTTTCTGTGAAGAGTGTTCACTGTGCAGTATAAAGTCAGGGTTGAGTAGAATTTCTAAGTTGTAAAATAAATCATGGGTCAGCAGCGCAACCTCTCAACCGGAATAGTGGCTCAAATTCAAGCCCTTCGCCAACAAGGCTTGACCCAAACTAAAATTGCTGAGCTGCTCGGTTGCTGCAGTCTTTCTTTAGAGCTTTGCAGATGGAAGACTGGCTGATGTCTGCTCGTGACAACAAGCAGCTGAGAAAGGTTGCAGTCAGCAACCGGTTCAAGTCCATTTCTGAGCTCAGCGACTTGTGGAATGAGCAGACCTGCGCTAACGTCTCGAGATCAACCACTTACCGTCGTCTGCGCGAACTCGGCTTCAAATCTCGCGTTCCAGCAGTAAAACCAATGCTGAACGAGAAACAAATGGAGAAACGGCTGAAGTGGGGTAAAGAACACGGCGAATGGTCTGCTGAAGACTGGCAGAAAGTGGTCTTCAGTGATGAATCACGCTTTTGCATCTCCTTCCTTCGGTGACCAAGATCCTCGTGTCTAGCGTTGTAGTGGCGAAACCTCCAATCACGAGTGCATAAAAGATGCGTCAAGTCTCTCCAGAGCGTTATGGTCTGGGGATGCATGTCCGCTCGGGGTGTAGGGAAACTCTGCTTCCTCAAGAAGACTGTCAATGCTGCCGTATACCAAGATGTTGTGGAAACGTTTTAGATTCCGACTGTCGAGGGACAGTTTGGCGAAGAAGACCTCATATTTCAACAGGATCTTGCACTGGCTCATGCGCCAAAGTCGACCAAAGATTGGTTCGCTGAAAAACAGCTTGAAGTTTTGGCATGGCCCGCCAACTCGCCTGACCTCAATGTTATTGAAAACCTTTGGGCCATCGTCAAGCGGAAAATTCGCGACAGAAAGTCGACTACCCTGGACCAACTGAAGCAGAACATCGCCACTGCCTGGGAAGCTGTAAGTGCAGAAACTTGTGACAAGCTGGTCAAATCGATGCCGCTGAGACTTCAGGCAGTCAACAAGCCAAGGGGGCAGCCACAAAACACTGAGAAAGTGTTTTTTTCCCCAAAACCATGGAAGAAGTTATCTGGGCTGCATGCTCTGTTGTGGTTCTGCTATTTGCTCATGTTCTGTTCTGCATTCTGCATCTCATGTTAAAGTTCTGTGCCTGGCTTAGCCATGTATGATTTCTGTGTTTAGTGACCTCTGCTATGTCTTACCATTCTTAGGATCATGTATTGTGTTTTTTGGCAATTCATATTTCATGTGTTATTATTATTTCATGCCTCAGTTTTCATGCCATGTTTTCATTTCCATGCATTGCACTTCGTCTACCCTGTCTTGTCTTGTGTAGGTCTTTGCCCACGGTCCCTAGTCTTGCATACCACTCATTCGGGTGATTTATTGGTTTCTGGGTTTTCAATCTTCCTTCATTATCTCGTGTACTTCCTTCCTCTCTCTTTTTTTCTATCTACTAACCATACTAACAGTTTGTTGTTTTCAATAATTACTAACCCTCATTAACATTGTATATTTTTACTAACTTACTAACATGCACTCGGGATTGTATAGCTGCACATACTAATTGACTAACGATCTCTCAGCAGTCACTCAATTCTAATCTCCGCCCTCCTTTCCTATCCCTAATTATCTCTGCTGCAAGTTTCTGTGGATTTCCACTTATACTTTGCGCTTTCCTTTGCATTATCTTGGCACTTTAGCACTCCTTAACCGGAGCTGTTGTTTTGTACTTAGGTTTGTCTTGTGATCCCTGTCTGCGTTTTGGCAACAGCCAAATTCATGTCATTAGTTTATTCCTCATGTGTCTCTCTCCCTGATCATTGTTACCATTGATTGCACCTGTTCTCCCTGGTCATGTGTTTACCCCGGATGTGTATATAAGATGTCTGTTTGGTTCACTCTCTTGTCAGATTGTTCTCCCTAGTTTTCTCGTGCCACGTTTCTCGCCTTGATTTCTCAGTGTTTATCTTTCTGACTGGACTGTCCTTGATATCGAGCTTTGCCTACTCCCTGTACTTTTGCCGCATTCTTGTTTTTTTTTACCTCTTTTGTCTGACTACGATTTTTTGTGATTGGTGCCCTGTGTATGACTCTGGATTTCGCCCTTTGGATTCTGATTTTGGATTGCGGACATTGTACTGTTGCCAGCTCTGTTGGGGGGGGTTTCCCCCTTCAGAAATAAAGCCTTCTTTTTGCAATTTACTGGTGTTTGCTCTTGGTTCGTTTCAACCTCACATGCTCATGATCTTTGTTGTTTCTGATATAGACGCCATAAAATAAAGCAAGTAATGGGGAACTGAAGAAAACTTGTTTGTTTGTTTATTGATTTGTTAATATTTAAATGATTGAGCGAAGTTTAAAAATTTTGCTGACTCTCAAATCTCACTGACAAATTTCAAATATCTCAGGAGAAAGAAGAATGGAGACGTTACGTCGTAGAGACAGGCGACAAAGGAGCGGCAGACTGACCTGGCGACGGGGAGCTGCTGGTAGACTGAGTAGGGTTGAGGAGGAAAGCCGTGGTGGATCGCCAAACGCTGGACCAGATGGGAGAGTCAGGGCGACAAAAGCAGAGAGAGAGAAGGACGTGAAGGAAGGAAGGCAAAAGCTTAGTTTGAAGCGTGGGAGGGGTTGTGAGGACCATGTAGATGGAGAGAGGTTGGACTCGGCTTCTAGACCCTTTCCATCCCCTGCTTGTGCTGACGAGACCCTGGGACAAGGTCAGACATCACATTTAGACAGGGGCTATCCCTAGAATTCTGGTGCCCCTCTGCAAAATAGGCTTTGGGGCGTTTTCCAAAGTGGTACCCTCAGAGGAAAATCACTTCATTCGATGATTGACAGGCCTGGGCAGTGTAGAAAGGTGGAGCCCTTGGTGAAGTGCCTGATCTGCCTTGTGATGGGCAAGGCCGCGTATTTAAAGTGACTGAAAAGATAAACATGCTAAATAAATCAAATATTCCTGATATTTATTGTCTAACGTTACCATATGGCAGTGATAATCAACCCTATTCCTAGAGATTTATGATCCATGCAGTTTTCTGTTTCAACTGTAATTTTTAACTTTGGACTCAACTAACTGGTAGCTCAGTGAAATCTGTTGCTGAATGAGATGTGCTATGATGAGATTAGGAGTGAAGAGCTGCAGTATAGTACAATTGCAGCTGCATGTTTGGTCACAGCATTAATATGGCCTTGGCAGCAGGCGGTTGCTCTGACCCCTCTAATTTTCTCCATGAAGTTAGCGAATAATGTAATGACAGGTGTAAGACATGGGCAGGAAAAAAAAACTCGTAAATATGACATTTCTTACAATCGCAGGGGATCGAGGAAAGATCTCCTTTGAGAGGGAGAGATCAGAGAGAGGGCAGGGAAGATCAGGACCCAGGGATAGTGAGGTAGCCACAGGCAGCAGCGATAGGTACAGAAAGAGGCGTAGGACGAATGCAGAAGAGGAGAGCTGGCTACCCAGCTACAGCTCAAGCTCCACATCCTCACCTGTAAACTGGACCAGGACCCAAAGCTCAGGTATGCCATCACTGAGGGGTCAAAAAGACATCAGACAGAGATACTGTCATCAGTTTTGTAAGATTCTCTGGAGCAGCATACTGCCTACTATTGAGAATACCAGTTCTACACAGCTTTGGGTATAGCCTAAATGTTATTATGCTTTAAGTAATATCAGTAAACCAGAGATGGGCTCGCGAGAGCCCATAACTCCGCCAGTATAGCTGGATTTTAACTTTGGCCTATGTCTCAGCTGTACTTTGGCCTAGATACTTGTTCCTCTTGTGGTACTTAAACATCCAGCGAAGTTTGGTTAAAATCTATGCAACTGTTTTTGGGATATCCTGTGAACGGACAAACAGACAAATCGGAGCAAAAACATAACCTCCTTGGCGGAGGTAATAATGCACTCAGCTCCAACGCTTTCTTTTTCCAATCATTTTCATTATTCAGTGTCTACAACTAACAAAAGCTAGAAACATGGAATTGGTAAAGTAGGAGACGCTTAATTGTGGCATTCCTGGCCATAGACCCTGTGATAGACCCTGTTTGATTGCATGTCCTCAGGAGAATGCTAATTAACTCTATATTGTGCGTGACAGGCTCTTTAAAATCGCTGTATGCCTTGGGATCTCTGCTTGGAGAAGGAGGATGCGGTTCCGTGTATGCTGGGACCAGACGAGCAGATGGGCTTCCGGTAAGCCTCTACCTTACTGCACTGTCCTACCACTCGTCTTTTGCCCCATCGAGTCCTTGCATATCCAGTTCGCTGGGTTCTGTTGAGCCTCCATCTCACCATGGGCTTGAAGTGCTTAGATCGTAGCATTTGCTGAATCCTCGCAGCACATTCCAAGCCAATAATATGACCTGTGGTTGATCATGATATATTTTTACAACAGTCACTGGTTATCTTATTACTTTTTCATCCCCTAAATATTTTTACCTGTGCTAAAGGCCTGGGTAAATCAGGTCCTGCTTGTCCAATGAATTTAAACAAGAAACCTTAGAAACAAACTTCCGCTTGTGTAAAAAGAATTTAAAAGATTATGTATTAGATATTTCAATTTTTTTAAAGTTACTGTTTCAATATAGTCATCTTATAATTCTATGATCTATATTTCTGTTCCAGGTGGCCATCAAGTTTTTGTCCAACAAGTATTCGAGGACCCCTGTTTACATCGTGAGTATACATCTCTCTTTTACCTGTGAGAGCCATAGAAACATTGTGTTTATTAGTGGAGCGACTGCAAGAGTTACACAGACATAACTGAAATTATCACAACCCAGCCAGTAATACAGCTCAGTCCTTATTGCATTTGGGCAGTGACTCATTTGTTTTTTTGTTTTTTTTTTGGTCCAGTACTTCAAAAGATTGGATTTAAAATATAATGAATGTGCAACTGTAGCATTAAATGAAATATTTAATTTGCAGCTGTATACATCCATACCGTAGGAGACATTTCGGGATTGCAGCCGTTTCTTATACTGTTACTGTCCAAATAATTTCAGATTGCGCTTTTGGGCTTCGTCGACCCTACATTAAAACAAATGTTTAACATCCCTGCTCATTATGTTACAGCCCAAAGTGACTTAGCAGGAGCCAATTCCCTGTGGAGCGATGTCGGGTTGAAGGTCATGTTCACCACCTATGCAAATTTAACCCCTTTGCACAGATACAGATGCCGGCATCTGTAAATTCCTGAAGTTTTATTCCTAAATAATTCTGTAATCTAATTTCCAAATGTCTTGCTTCACTTGACTAATTTTCTGCAGTCTCTGTGACACAAATAACGAGTTGTTAAGCCCAAATAAGCTGATGTATAACAGCTAAAATTTGCCATTATTTGTATTCCACGCAAAGGGGTTAAGGCCACGATTGAGATTGACCCCAGTCAAACACCAGAGTCCTTAGGCTCCTCTTACACATCCACTCGTGATCCCAATCAATCTACAGCCTGGAAAGTCCCGGCCTGTACCCCTGGAGGTAGCCCTGATGCTGCTGGCGTGCTGGCCTCCCACCTCCCCGAACCTCATCCAGCTGCTGGACTGGTTTGAGGAGGACGAAGAGGTCATCCTGGTGCTGGAGTTGCCCTCACCGTGCATGGATTTGAGCGACTTTGTCGCGCACCAGGGAGGCTGCTTGGGTGAGGACGTGGCGAAAGGCATCATGGCACAGGTGGTGCAGGCTGCCATCCACTGCCGGGACAGGGGTGTCCTCCACAGAGACATCAAACCCGAGAACTTGCTCATCCGGACGGACAACCTGGGAGTCAAGCTGATCGACTTCGGCTGCGGGGACGTGCTGTCGGAGTATCCCTACAGGAGCTTTGCTGGTCAGAGTCTGTCTACATCTGTGCTCATGTAGCCGCGTGTGCCCTGTATGCCAGGATAGTGGCATGTCTAGTCTTCATCATTGGCTCCTAGTCATAGTTGACCACGGCATCATCTCAGCATCTCAGGGCTACATTGCGCTTAGTTCAGGATTATCTGATTATTTTGGGATGTTGTGATCACTTTGGAGTGATCTGATTGAGGCCTTTTAGTGTTTAAAAGGGATGAAGAAAGTTAACTACTCACAACTATTTAGGTTAAGTTCTTTTTGCGGAACTAGGGGGTCATAAATGGACGTTAGCTATAGGTGAATTTGGCAAAGCTGTTTGGAAATTTTTTTTTCCGTGCCTAGAATGGTTACAGAGTGAAATAGCTTGCCAAGTCCTGTCAGAGAGGCAGGACCAGGCTGCATACAGTACTAAATACCATCTTGTCTTTATATAAGTGTAATGTGCAATTTAATCATTAAATGGCAGGCCTTGCTGAATGGCTATTTCTCACCACATGCTATATTATATTATCATTTTAAAGTCTCTCTAAATTCAAGTTTTTCTACAAGCCCTTCAAAGGCTTTCAAAAGATTTTGGCACCTCAGATGTGTATGCTAAATGTAAATCTCTTTCTCTCTCTCTCTCTCTCTCTCTTAGATGTATATTTAAAAATTGTCAGAAATTGAAGTCTCCCTCTTTTTGGCTTATCGGCGGTCCTATGGGCCGATAAGCTATTGCCGTTGTGTGGTGTCCGTCGTCCGGAAAATTTTTAATCTTTTTTTTGGCGTGATGAATTTTCACGTAAATTTGCGATAACATACTACGCGACCATATCTCCATTCGTTTTTTTATTTTTTATTGAATCATTTTTGTCAGTTTTATGGGCCCTTAATTTTGGCCCCAATGTGAAAGATAGGAGCGAGAAATTTAAAAAAAATTATTTCTCAAAAACTGCGTGATACATTTTTTTCTAAATCAGGCAATCCGCTTACGTTGGTACCATCAATGTACAGTGCGAGCGCCATTTAGATTGAATAAACGGAAGCCGGTCTAGTGGGGGCGCTGTACTTTATGAATATGCAGGATGGCCTGTGGAGGCCAAATGGCTGCAGATAGAAATTACGGTTGTATTATCGACATATATGAAGCATATGTGACCTTTATTCTGGCAAAATTAAATTTGGCCACTGATGACTTTGTAAGGTCAAACTGGAGGTCAGGGAATTTAGTAACAATGTTAAAATATATGACTTGAAATTTTAAAAAATTATTTCTCAAAAGCATCTAATCATTTTTTCCTAAATCTGGCAATCAACTCACCTTGACACACTTTATGTACAGTGCCATTACAATTAAATCGACAGAAGTGGGTCTATTGGGAGTGCTGTACTTTAACATTGGGTCTTATGGCGAGTTGGCCAAATCGCCTGTGGAAGCTAAATGGTTGCAGATAAAGATTAAGTTTGTATTGCTGACATATAGGAAGTGATATATGACCTACATTTTGCCTATGTTAAAGTTAACCTCAGATGACCTTGAAAGGTCAAACTTGAGGTCAAGCAAAATGTTACAATTTTCAATGACTTCAAGGCTTGAAAATATTGAAGATTGCGAACATATGTGCATTGAACACTTATAAGTCAAGAATAAGAAGTCATATATGAACTTTCATTTGGTGGCCTTGAACTTGACCTTCGGTGACCTATGAAGGTCAAACTTCACATAGTGAAATTTCAATGACTTCTATTTCCAAAACTATGACAGATAGAGCTTGGGTTTGTATTGTGGGGATATAGTAAGTCATGTATGAAGTTTCATTTGGTGACGTTGAACTTGACCTTCAGTGACCTTCAACAGCCAAACTATATAGTGAAATTTCAATGTCTTATATCAGCAAAATCGTTACAGATAGTTTAGGTTTGTATTGGAAATGTATAGGGAGTGAAATATGAACTTTCATTTGGTTGCCTTGAACTTGACCTTTGAAGGTCAGACTTGACCAAGAGAAAATTCAATGACTTGTATCACTAAAATGGTCACAGATAGACCCCAGGTTTGTGTTACTGACATCTAGGAAATCACATATGAACTTTCATTTGGTGAAATTCAACTTTACTCAGTGACCATTGAGGGTCAAACTAGACAGTGTATTGCAATGACTTGTATCACCAAAATGGTCACAGATTGAGCCAGGGTTTGTATAGAGACATTTAGAAAGTCAGATATGAAATCATTTTCTGACCAAAGCTTGACATTCTGTGACCTTAAAAGCTCACAATTGACATATTGATTACATATTGACATATTTCAATGACTAGTATCTCCAAAACTGCTTCAGAGCTTAGGATTGTACAGAAGGTCTTATAAATGTATGTGAACTTTTATTTAGTGACCTTGACATTGATTTTCATTGATTCAAATTTCAAACTTCACATGAAATTTTCATGACTTGTATCATCGCTATGAGACTGCTTGTAGGTAAGGTACAGGACCCTTGGTCCTATTTTTTATCATTTCTTCACTCTTTCAGGTACGAAGCGTTACGCGCCCCCTGAGTGGTTTGCTGATGGAGAATACTATGGTTGCCCAGCTACAGTTTGGTCACTGGGGATGCTACTATTCGCCCTGGTCTGCGGCTCGTTGCCCTTCGGAGGAAGGCAGGACTTCTTCTGGGGAAGATTACAGTTTATGGGCGGGCCGTCCGATGGTACGCAACGCTGGATAAACCATATCTTCTACATGTGCTGTACTGTAATGCCTGAACTTTTACTTAGCAAATTGCGATGCTGACATCATTCTCCTTCTGTATCCTATAACTGTACAGACTGTAAGGATTTGATCCTGTGGTGCCTCCGGAGAGATCCGAGGGAAAGACCCAGCCTGGAGGAGATTCTCGGGCATCCGTGGATAAGTCGGTGGAGCTGCTAGAGAGGGCTGCATTCAGGTCATTAAACAAATTAGTTACACTTGTCATTTTTACCTCCGCCAAGGAGGTTATGTTTTTGCTTCTGTTTGTCTATTCATTTATTTGTTTTTCTGCCTGCTAGCAGGATATCTCATAAACTGTTGCATAGATTTTAACCAAACTTTGCAGGATGTGAAAGTAGCACAAGAGGAATGAGTCAATAAATTTTGGGCTCTCACAAGTCCAGCTCTAGTTTCTGATTAGAATTAAACTTTTCAATATTTTCAAAAATGGGAAGCATGCCCATATTTTATAAAACTTTCCAGCATCCTTTTTGCTTCCAGTCAAACTATGACCAACACAGTCACCAATGCAAACTAATTTCTCTCATATTGGAAAAATATCGGGGAACACATGTATGTTCCATGCATACCTGACTGAATGTATTGTTAAAATTGTGCCATTATTGTCTGTTGTTATTTTCAGATCATCAGCCTGGAAGAGATGGAAACCATCATCCTCACTTCGTGCCCCCAGTTATTTTAACCCAGGGGTCCCCAATCTTTCCCAGAAAGGGCCAGTGCGGGTGCAGGCTTTCATTGCAACCAAGCAATTACACGCCTGATACCACTAATCAACCCCTGGACTGTTTGCTAATTATTTTGATGTCACTGGGCTCCAATTAGGGCCCTACGGGATTTTCAAACAAATTTAAAATTGTTCATTTGTAAACCATGACTGAAATCCTCAACCAATCCTGGCAAACGATATACCATTTGAAAGCTTAGATGGTCAGGATTTCATTTCTACCCACCTTTTTGCCCTATGTCAGTTGTAACAAATGCAATAAATCAATTTCACAACATAGACATCGCATAATTGAGTGCAATGGAACTTGTCAGTCCTCATCATCAAAGTTGTGATGTGGCGGTCCAACCGTGTATAATCCGTTCTATTTGGTCTTGTTCAAAGCTAAGAACCTGTGCAATCAAGATATCCAAGTTGTTTGTTCCAAAATTGAAGATTAAGCCATATATTTCTTGTACTTATACTTATAACAACAACAATAGACACGCAGTATTTTGTGTAATAGAACCATTGTATGTGGGAGCAGTGAGCATTTGAAATGTGATCTACCAATCCGGGCCAAATGTGAGAAAATGCAGGTGACCGTTAAGAGGTTAAAGGTCCCCTGTTATACCACCAGGTGTACAACTAATTAGCCATTATGAGCTAGTTCAAAGTCTCCCCTCCCTGACATCACAAGGGGGAGTGACCACCCAAAATAATGAAATCTGACTGACTGCTTGATCAGTTCCTCTTGCCTCTGCTTGTTTGCTTCCCCATGTGATGTCAAGAGGGGAAAGATTTTGAAATGGCTTGTAATAACTAATTGGCTGTGCAAATGGTGACATAATAGGGGACCTTTTACAGGTCTACCAAAGAAAATGGACAAACTGTAACTAAAGTTTTCAGATGTCCACCTTTTTGAAATAACCAGCAGCATAAAATGGAAAACATGCCACATTCCCACTAAACTTTGCAGCACAACACTTTGAAGTCGATACATTTTCACTTGAACCTAAAAAAAATGCACGGCCTGTAACAAACCCATTGACGAACCAAATGAGTTTTCAGTTGTGTGCTGCTGTTTCTTTGGAAAAGGAAGACATCTGACAAACTTTTGTTACAGCTTGGCCGTTTTCTTTGGTATGCCTGTTTAAGGCTTTAGAAGTATTCGTGTCATTTGTACTCTCCCCAGCAAACAGGTGACCTCCAGTAAATGTTCCCTCAACATTACCCGGTGGTTATTTAAAGAAAATAACCTATGGAGAATGTTCTCTGAACATTCTTTACGGGCTCTCTGAACAATTTTTTAGAACATTTTCTGAGAACCTTTAAAAGACATTCCATGGAGGTTCTCTAGAGGTTTGGAAAACTGGAAAGAATGTTCAGAGGACATTCACCATAGGTTTTTTAAAAAAATTCCCCCGAGAACGTTCAGGAAACATTTTTTGCAGGTTACCCGTTTGCTGGGTCTGTGCTGAGCGGCTGAAATGCTGAAGACCTGCTCTTCGCTCTTGCCCATTTTTCATTGGCTTAGCCTCCAGCACCTAAGCACCTCCATCCCCCCATCATATTTTCAATAAAATGTCAAAACAGGCTGTGCAGTCTGGTTCTGGATGACCTCGATAAAAATATCCATCAATCCATTTAGGTCAGTGTTTCCCAAACCTGTGCTTGTACCACTTGTCCTGAATGTTTTAGATCTCTTCTCGCTCCAGCACTGGTGATTCAAATTATCTGCTCATAATGAAGCAGCTTCAAGAGTTTAAAACAAAGTAATTTGACTCACCTGTGCTGGAGCAGGGAGAGGTCTTACACATGCAGGGACTGTGGTACTACAGGAGAGGTTTGAAAACATTTTCCTAAATGGATTGATTTTATTTTTATGGAAGTCAGTAAGCAAATTTGTAAATTTACCCCTGGACCTGGCTTGCTGTGCTGGAGGTGAGATTGGGGAAGCACAGACCTGCCAACCTTGAAGAAAATTTATGAGTACAACCTGACCCGCACCCCCCCCCCCCCCAATCACCTCCCACCCTACTGGTAAATAAAATTGCATAGAGATACAATTTACTTCAAACAGCCAGCGAATTTTTTTTTGTCAGAACAGCAGTTAAAATGAATTTGAAATGTAGTACTTTGCTTCTCTTAGTTACACATAAAATAACTGCGTAATTCATAGTCAATAATAACTGAAAATGTTGCCAGAAAAGCAAGTCAACAGAGGACATTCATTGCAAATCAATCAATTAATTAATTAAATAAATGGGCAAAAATACCAAAACAAATACAATTTGCCATGCATTAAACACTTGCACTGTTTAACATTCCATCATTCTCATCTTATGGCCCTTTTCCACTACGCGGTACCGGCTCTACTCTACTCGCCTCTTTTGCTTTTCCATTAGAAAAAAGTACCTACTGGGTTCCAAAAAAGCCAACCGGGTATTAGGTACTAAAAAGTGATGTGACACACTAAGGCCTACTGATTGTCAGAGTATATCGTCACTGCGAAAGACGACTCTGTCGTCGACCTCTCATTCAAGTTAGATTGAGGAGTTTTAATAATCAGTTATAATAATCACAGAATTATACCGTTATAGACATCTTGTTCGATACACTGTGCGTTGCCTTACCTTTCAAACACGGTTTCGCTTATTCATCAAAGCTACATTCAGGAAATGTGTTTCTCTTTGCTTGTGGCCCGTTCATGGCGAAATTAAGTGACGGTCTTGTGTCCAGTTATGTTCCCTAACTAATTCCCCTTAAGAAAGTTCTGCTATCAAGCCTCGTTTTAATAAAATCGCACAGAAAAAAAAAACATGACGGATGTCAACGAATCATTTTTCTCTTAAAGTTATCACAAATGAGATGACGCATAAGCGATTAATTCTGATGGCTGCCATGTCCTGCGATTTGCAACGAGGAACTCTGCTCTGCAATGATCACTTAATTATCCCATACTTTAACAACTCGTTTGTTTTGCCGTGAACTTTAGATTGAAATATACATTCGCTTTCCATGCCTTTTACGGATTTCACTGCTTTGCGTAGTGGGGTGGCACGCAATTTTACGGGCAACTGAATTGGACACGACAATGTCAAATAGAAAATGCACTTCAATTCAGAAAATACAATACCGGATTTGAACACAAAAATCTTTAACAAAATCGATGGAATAAATGTAAACTTGATATAACTGTAGCTACATTGTGTGTCGTATTGAGGATGACATCGCAGAAGTTTCGTGCTGCGCCACTATGATGACCAGCTTCACAGAGGCAGCACTATCCACTCAACGCAAACAACCTCCCAGAAAAATATCCGGTACCGAGTAGAGTAGAGTAGAGCCCGCACCAAGTAGTGGAAAAGCGCCATTAGTGGTGCATTTGAAACAGCGTATCAAACGCTGCCTTTGGAGGCAATCAGGTGGAACATTGAACAGAATGTCAGAAAGCCTTTTGCGAACTTCGTTATTACATATCATTGTTTTAGGCCGTTTCACAGTATTTCTGCAAACGCAAACCCAAATAAAAGCGAATATATCTCACACTAAAGTAAATGGCGTTCGCTTTTCGTGACAATGAGATTAATAGGCAGTGAAAAGGCATTATAATCGAACGTCAGCTCTTCAAGCAGCGCCAGGTATTCTACCGTAGGTATTCTACCAATCAAAATACAGGATTCGCTGCATCCATAGTAGAATTTACCATTTCACCGATGTTTGAATTTGGTGTATTTTCAACATATGATGACCCAGAGGTGTGGCGAAGAGGGTTAGCAGCCTATAACTTGGGAATGAGACTAAACTCAATTCGAAGCGAGGTTTTTTCCGAGAGGGCCGTGGTTGGGAGGGCAGTTGAGGCACACGCACTCTCTGATTGGTCGAAATATTTTCGTTATGCATACGCGCTTCTGCTCACTATGGAGGGTGATTTGTGCCATAATTAAATACAATGCACACATTGAAATACAATGCACTTATTGAAATGCAATACACATCTTGAAAATACAATACATGTGTAGTAATAAATACAATACAAAAATACTTAAATACAATACACATCTTGAAAATACAATACATATATTGAAAATACAATACATGTGTAACAGTAAATACAATACAAAAATGCTTTGTTTTTCTATGTGTGTCAGGAATATTTGTGCCAAAATTAAAACAATACAACTGCATTGTATTTTCGAGATGAGTATTGTATTTTAAGATGTGTATTGTATTCTCAATACATGTATTGTATTTCAATGTGTGCATTGTATTTAATTTTGTCATGAATAATCCTGACCGACATTGAAAAACAAATAATGTTTATATTGTATTTACTGTTACTCATGTATTGTATTTTCGAGGCATGTATTGTATTTCGAGCTCTGTGCCAAAAGCTTCGCAATGAAATACAATACACCTTGTATTGTATTTCGATATGCAGTATTGTATTTCGATATGCAGTTTTGGCACGATGTAGGCTGGTTCTTGGCTAGATACGCCCTGCGTGGCCAGGATTGGCCAGGCGCCCACGCTGGCCGGAGGATTTATTTGGACCAACAAGCCTACAAATATAAATAATGGTTTCCGTAGAGATAGCGAGCTGAAATCAGACTGTTGTCAGAGCACGTAGTCAGCGAACTGTCTGCAGTCGCTGACACATGAGGTGGATATGTTAGCTTCCTTTGTAACTGTACACAGTTACTGTCGTTCAATGAATAAAAGGTGATTACTTCGCTACTTTAATTTTTACGGTCATTATCCCTGCAGCACCTATCGTGAACCGCCCCCGCAGGACGATATCGTGTCTTTGCATTGACTTTGAATAATCTGTCGTGCGAAAAATTCGTTTTTCGTCCAGTGTGAAAGCAGCTTAACTCAATTCTGTAAAATGAGCGATTGTGACGATAGGAATGTTTTAATGTCTCTTGTGTGTTGAATAGCTTTGTTTTGTTTTAGCACAGAGTGCACAATGAGCAAAGACTGCTTTTAATTAGCTGGACTGTATTCAGTTAACAGCCTACTGAAAATGATACTTAACGTTATGTGACATCGTACGGCGATGTGCGCCGTTAATTTATGTCTGAATAGAAGTTAATGATCTACGTAATCAAAATCGGGGTTTTTTTTCTTATTTCATTTAACGTTTACTTATTTCGAATATTTGAACGTCAAATAGCGAAGCAGTGCATCGCTGAGGTGTAAACTCTCACGCAACTTCGAACGAACAGTGATGAACCGTCGGACCATGGTCGGACATCCTACTTTTGTTTTATTTAAACACCTGACGGACATCGTCTGTCGAAGGACCGACTTTTCACTCGACTGATGGTCTGACTCGGTCAGACAAGTAAAGTTTATTGAAACAGTCCCCTGGAGATAAATGGTTTCTGTTATACCTAGCCAAATGCCAGTGCTCTTACGTTGCTATGGTTATCGGTTGATAGCGGATGAATTTCCCACTTCGAACGGTCAAACTAACGTAGCCGAACTATCTGTGCGGTTTCACGGTTTTAATTAACACCTGCCAGCCAATCAGACAAGTGTATTCACCCAGACCATCGTATACATCAGAGTACCAACTGGGCGTGACTTAGGCACTCTATGGAAAGCCTCGTCCAATCATATTAATTGGTCGGAGCTCATTGACTAAAATTTACATAGTGCCAAAACCCCACATGGAAATACAATGCACTCATGGAAATACAATGCACTCATTGAAATACAATTCACACATTGAAATACAATACACAACTTGAAAAACAATACGGTTGTATTGTTTTAATTTTGGCACAAATATTCCTGACCGACATTGAAAAACAAAGCATTTTTGTATTGTATTTATTGTTACATTTGTATTGTATTTTCAAGGTATGTATTGCATTTCGAGGTGTGATATGCATTCATTTTGGCATGAATATTCCTGATAGACATTGAAAAAGAAATCATTGTAGTATTGCATTTATTGTTACACATGTATTGTATTTTTGAGGTGTGTATTGTATTTCGAGGCATGTATTGTATTTTCGATATGTGTATTGTATTTCAATAAGTGCATTGTATTTCAATGTGTGTATTGTATTTAATTATGGCACAAATCACCTTCCATAGCTCACCGGACATCAACTGATGAGTGTGTCAACTGAAACTGACGCTTAAACTGAAACTGGAGAGATCCAGCGATATGCGTACTCAAATAGCATCAACTCGTACCAGCGTACTTTGATGTCAAAATGCGTACGTTGTACGCAAAATGCGTACATGTTGGCAGGTCTGGAAGCACTGCTTTAGATGAATTTGCTCAGTACCACAATGTTGTACAGTGCCATGAAAAAGTCTGCCCCATTCCTGATTTCTTGCTTTTTTGCACATTTCACACTTGACTGTTTCAGATCAAACAAATTTTAATATAAGACTAAGATAACCCGAGTAATTACAAAATGCAGTTTTGAAATGATGATTTCATTTATTAAGGGAGAGAAGAGAAAAAAAAAAAAAAAACCACACACACACACACTCTCTATCTAAACCTACCTGGCCCTATGTGAAAAATTGCCCCCATTGTTAAATCATGAGTTAACTGTGATTGACCACATTCTTTGAGTCCAATTTCACTAGCCACACCCAGGCCTGATTACTGCCAGACCTGTTGAATCAAGAAATCACTTAAATAGAACCTGTTTGATAAAGTTGAAGTAGGCTAAAAGATCTCAAAAAGCAACATGTCATGCTGCGAACTAAAGAAATTTGTGAACAGATGAGAAACAAAGAAATTGACATCTATCGGTCTGGAAAGGTTGGCAAAGCCATTCCTAAGGCTTTGGGACTCCGGCCAATCATGGTGAAAGCAATTATTCACAAATGGAGAAAACGGGACGGTGGTGAACCTTCCTAGGAGTGGCCGGCCTACCAGAATTACTCCAAAAGCACATGACGACTCATCCAGGAGGTCACAAAAGAACCCAGAACAACATCTAAAGAACTGCTGGCCTCACTTGCCTCATTTAAAGTTAGTATTCATGATTCAATAAGAAGAAAGAGTCTGGGCAAAAATGGCATCCATGGGAGGGTTCCAAGGCGAAAACTACTGCTGACCAAAAAGAACACAAGGGCTCGTGTGATGTGTCGCATTTGCCAAAATACATCTTGATGTTCCCCAAGACTTTTGGGGAAATATTCTGTGGACTGACAAGACAAAAGTTTAACTTTCTGGAATGCGTGCATCCCGTTACATCAGGCGTAAAACTAACATATCATTTCATAAGAAGAATATCATACCAAAAGTCAAACATGGTGGTGGTAGTGTGATGGTTTGGGGCTGCTTTGCTGCTTCAGGTCCTGGATGACTTGATGTAATTGATGGAACTATACTCAGTCCATATGAAAACGCACCACTCACGAAATCTGGAATAGCTCCACGGATTGATATGTGAAGTATATACGTATGATGCATTTGAGATAATGAATGATTTAAGAAGACATGTAAACATCATTCAATTTCATTCACGATAATGTTAATGCACGAGAGAGGTTTAACTGGTGTAGGGGTCAGACAGGAAAGTCAATAACGGGTGTGACCGCCATTTGCATTGACACCTGCGGTGCATCGTCGTCGCATGGAGTTGATCAGTCTCTGGATAGTGTTCTGTGGGATAGCATTCCACTCCTGAACAAGGGCAACCTCAAGTTCTCGGATGTTGTCCATCTGGCGTCGACGTGAAAGACGACGTCCAATTTCATCACATAAGTGCTCGATAGGGGAGAGGTCGGGTGACAGAGCTGGCCACTGAAGCACGGGGATTTTCTGCTGTGCAAGGTACTGCATGGACACCCTTGCAGTGTGTGCCCTAGCGTTGTCCTGTTGGAACGTGTGGACATCGTGGTGTTGGTTGAAGAACGGCACAACATGGTTCTGCAGCACCTTGTCCCGGTAGTAGACGCCGTTCACCCTTCCTCTGCAGATATGGAGAAGGGTTCTGTGACGGTAGCTTATTCCACCCCACACCATAACGCTGCCACCACCTCAACGGTCCGTTTGAACGACACAATCGGCGTTATAACGTTCACCACGTCTCCGCCAAACACGTATACAGCCATCTGCGTTCCTTAAGTGAAATTGTGACTCGTCAGAAAAGATGACACCGTGCCATTGTCGTAGTCGCCAATTCTGGTGCCTGTTTGCCCACTGTAGACACTGGTTTCTGTGACGATCCGTCAATATGGGGCCGAAATAAGGACGTCGTGCACGCAGGCCTGCAGCTCGCAGACGGTTCCGTACGGTGTTGGGGTGAATGAATCCACGTCGTCCTTGGACTTGAGCAGCCGTTCTTGTCACTGGTAGTGTTCGGTCTCGGACATGATCCCGTACTATCTGACGGTCCTGACGTGCCGTTGTCACACGTTGTTGACCCGGTCGAGGACGGTCCCGAGTGCTCCCCGTTTGCAGAAACCTTTGATGGAGTCTTGCAATCGTTGTGTGTGTGCAGTGTAGTCGTCTGGCAATTTCCCTGGTGCTGGCGCCAATTTGAAGCATGCCTATGGCACGTTCCCGTTCAGGGGCTGTAAGTCGCGGCATAGTGTCGACGTTTCACAAGTGTCAGTGAAGAAGTGAAATTTTATTCGGATTCACATGCTTTTAAAGGCAATGTCTGCACAAATTCAGAGTGAAATTCATTTTTCCCGTGGTGTGCGTGTAAGATGTTGCGTTTTTGCAAAAAATTGCCTAGCGTTACAGTTAACTTGAAATTCTCGGATTTCTTGCACCTGGCATGTCGGGTGACGTCACTGTAGTGTTGTTGTTGTTGTATAAAAATTATATTGAAGTTCATTTGAACTTAAATATTGACTTTTTTCAAGTGGTGCATTTTCATTTGTACTCAGTATATAAATTCTGCTCTCAGCTGGAAAATCCTGAAGGAGAATGTCCAAACATCAGTTGGTGACCTCAAGCTCAAGTGCATTTGGGTTATGCAGTCCACCTCTGAATGGCTTAAAAAAAACAAACAGTAGGTTTTGGAGCGGCCTAAGCCAAGTCTGGACTTAAATCCACTTGTGATGCTGTGGCATGACCTTAAACAGGCTGTTCATTCTCAAAAACCCTCCAATGTGGCTGAATTAAAACTGAGTTTCCTAAGGGCCTAAATGAGGAATTGTCCTTCTCTTGTTTCTTGTGAGTAGGTATGCCAATTACGGTTGTATATGTATGAACTTTTTTATAGACATATGCCACCACTGCATTGATTATTGTTTAAAGCAGGTTTCATTGTTTATGTGATTTATTTTCATCTTGTTTTCTGTAGATAAATGTTTTTTTTTTGTATATTGATGTGGTAGGCCTAATTGTCATCAGCTGCCTATTGAGTGTTAGGTGATCCCTGGCTGGTTTTTTAAGGGTTATACTCGCAGTTGTATTAGAAACGCTGAGGAAAGCCTATGGCTGAAACGAGTCCGTTTTTTGCCGTCGTGTATTAATAAATATATATATATATGTTTTGGTATGTGAGTGCTGATATTTTCTTTTTTTATATTTTTGTCAACTTTTTTGGTACAGCACCCGTTACTATTTAGTAAACTTTGAGTTGAGCACGCATACTTGTTTAATTAAGTGGTTGGTGTTGAGCGTAGCTCCTCTGGTTGCAACGGTTAGAACATTTGAAAAAGAAGGAGACGCGATACACGATGCATGCTTCGACTTTATCCCATTATTGGAGGAATAAAAGAATTCCAAGGGGACTGAGGATCAATAAGGTACCCACGTTGGGCAGTTATAACCCTGGATTTTGTCAGAAATTGTGCGAAATTTTAAATAAGTGCTCGCTGGACTTAATGCTGTTGGTCATTGAACATACACAAGAAGAGCTTTCTAAAACCCGATCGGAAATTTTGGAATTACAAAAGGATATGGAAGCAAAGTTTAATTCGCAGCAAATGATTGAATTAAATGAACGATGTAAGACCTTGATTGATTCTTATCAAAATTATTTGTTTGAACTCAAACTTAACAAATATCGACGGGACACGTTAAGGCCGAATCACTCACAAATCACGCACAGATTGGGTTTGTGCGTGCTTGTGCGTTGAGAAATTGACCAATTTTTCGGGGTGTCGGGGGTAGAAATCTCGGACGAATCACGCATGAATCGCGCATGAACCACGCATGTAACACTTACAATCACTGACATATCGCGCACGTCGACGCATAATAGCAAACACGGTGCAGTATTCCACGAACATTCGACGCACGCCCGACGCATGAATCACCGGCGGAGCACGCACGAAAAACGCACCTTCGGCGTCACTATCGCTTCGGTTCAGCGCATATAAAAAGCGGTGAACGACGGGAGTTCCTCAGTACCTTTCGCCAATCAAGAACACTTCAAGAGATGCCACCCAGGAAAGCTCGCTTGCCCTCAAAGACAAGGGTGCAGAAGAAGAAAGCTGCTGAAGAAGAAGTCCATGTCGATCCACCAGAAGCTGCTGCTGCTGAAAAACCTGCTGCTGGTGCTGCTGCTAGGAGGTCCCGTAGGTCTGGAATGGCAAAAGTGCCCGAAATGGCTGCTTTTATATGCCAAAATAAATACGTGAGTTGTCAGTGGTTTGTCAGTGGAACATCAGTGAATCATCAGTTTTCTGTCAGTCGTCAGTTTTATAATTGATTGTCAGTGGATGTCAGTGGAATGAACGTGATACGTGCGCGTTTCATGCGTGATATGAACGTGGGGCATCAGTGGACGGACGTGGACGTGCGCGGATTCAAACCAGTTCTGACGCATAAGCAATGACGGCCAACGAGTGTCCCGCGCATAGTTACGCATACTCGACGCATAAACTACGCATGCCGACTCATGAATTACGCACACCAACGCACAGTTGTGCGTCGGAACATTTTTGAACCGTTCAAAACTCAAAATCACGCACAAACCGCCTTCGACGCACATCCACTTACAATCACTGACAGTCCACGTTCGTTCCACCTACGAATTACGCATACGACGTACGCTCCGCGCAGAAACGAAAATCTGTGCGTAATTCATGCGTTTTCGCTGTGTGACTGGGCCTTTAAGGATTTTCGTGTCTGCGCGGAGCGTACGTCGTATGCGTAATTCGTAGGTGGAACGAACGTGGACTGTCAGTGATTGTAAGTGGATGTGCGTCGAAGGCGGTTTGTGCGTGATTTTGAGTTTTGAACGGTTCAAAAATTTTCCGACGCACAACTGTGCGTTGGTGTGCGTAATTCATGAGTCGGCATGCGTAGTTTATGCGTCGAGTATGCGTAACTATGCGCGGGACACTCGTCGGCCCACAGTGCTTATGCGTCAGAACTGGTTTGAATCCGCGCACGTCCACGTCCGTCCACTGATGCCCCACGTTCATATCACGCATGAAACGCGCATGTATCACGTTCATTCCACTGACATCCACTGACAATACGTGAAGCGTTCGTGTTTGGACGTGCTCCATCGGTGATTCATGCGTCGGGCGTGCGTCGAATGTTCGTGGAATACTGCACCGTGTTTGCTAGTATGCGTCGACATGCGCGATATGTCAGTTATTGTAAGTGATACATGCGTGGTTCATGCGCGAATCATGCGTGATTCGTCCGAGATTTCTACCCCCGACACCCCGAAAAATTGGTCAATTTCTCAACGCACAAGCACGCACAAACCCAATCTGTGCGTGATTTGTGAGTGATTCCTGCGTGATCGGCTGTGTGACTGGGCCTTTAGATGATAAGAATGATCGAGTTTATCCCTGGCTATCCGGACATACGGACCAACCATACAGGACACGCTGGAGAGGGGATGATCAATCTTCCAGTGGGCTGTCGACGGATGAATCCGGGACTTATTCAAACACTATTTCCAGCCAATCGCGTTTTTTGGAGACACCACGACGTATTATTCGGACCAGGGGGGCCGCAGGAAGAGACCGACGCGACGGGGAGGTAGGAGGCGCACAAGAAGAGCTCCGAAGCCTCCAACATAATTAATTTATCAAAGAGACAATTGAATGTTCTTGAACTCTCTTTGTTATCGAAAGGCTTGTCTTTCGTGCCCACTAAAAAGGCGGATTTGTTTACTAATAGGGTTGAGTGGTTCAAGTTTTTTCGTGCGGTAAAATTAAGATCATTTTTTCCTAAAGATTGTGAACGGAGTTCTCTCTCTTTACATATTGGTCACCAACACCCGGTGGAATCAATTGAGACGCCTCAAACTTGTATTAGATTTAAGTCTAAAAGTGCGTTTATCCCTCCAGTAACTAACGCGTCTGTTCATACTTTCTGTCGACTAGTTGAAGCTGATGTTAGTGCACTATTTTCCTCGCCTGTCAATAGATGTTATTCCAATTTATCTCTACAGGAGAGACAAGCTCTTCGTGATTTGGCTAATGATGAGTCGATCATAATTCGTAATGCTAATAAGGGGGGTGCGGTCGTATTGCAGAATAGAGTTTCGTGTTGTAATGAAGTGAGGAATCAATTAAGCAATACGGAATTTTATATTCCTTTAAGCTTTGATCCGACATCGAAGTTTTTTGTGAAATAAGGGATATTCTTGATTGGGCGGTGGGTAATGTGTTAATCTCTCAAGATGAATATGACTTCCTGCCACAGAAATATCCTATACGTCCTATTTTTTATACATTGGCCTACCTAAAATTCACAAAAGTTGTCAAGAACCTGTTCCAGGTCGTCCAATAGTGTCTGGAATTGGATCTTTGACGGAACCCATTTCCCAATTTATTGATTATTATATTAAATCTTTAGTTACTCAGTTCCCTTCTTATTTGCGGGATACTTCAAAATTTTTTTGAAATTACAATCCGTGGATGGTATCATTGAGGATGATTTTTTGTGTACCATGGATGTGGCTAGTTTATATACAAATGTACCGCATGAGGAAGGGTTGGAGGCCTTACGTTATTATTTAAGTTTTAGAGAACAACAGGTGCCATCTGCAGAATTGCTTATCAAATTTTCTGAAATAGTTCTGACTAAGAATTACTTCAGATTTGAAAATGATTTTTTTCTACAGGAGCAGGGTGTTTCAATGGGTAGTCCTTTCAGTCCTAATTATGCTAATTTATTTATGGGTAAGTTTGAACAGGATCATGTTTACAACAATAATCCTTATTTTTCTTTTGTGAAGTGTTGGTACAGATATATTGACGATTTATGTTGTGTATTTTCTGGTACATCTGAGGAATTGGGAGCGTTTAAAAGTTATCTTAATTCTAGAGTGCCGACTGTTAAGTTCACGTTGGAGGAGAGTAAAGAGTCGGTGTCATTCCTGGATGTAAGAGTAAATAAAGGTGACGTATTACAAACGGCAGTTTTTCGCAAAAAGACGGATAGGAACAATTACTTACATTATTCAAGTTATCATCCCCGTAGTTTGAGACGAAGTTTGCTTTATAGTCAACTATTTAGATTGAAAAGAATTTGTAGTTCTGATGAAGTTTTTGGGAGACAGGCCAATGAATTGGACCCAAACAATTTTGGATGAATGTCTGTCTAAGGTTCGGGGAAAAGATCGTAATAGTATTAACACCTAATCCTTCTCCTCCTGCTCAACAGAATCTTGTTTTGGCCACTACTTTTTCTCCGGTCTCGCAGTCCATTAAGAAAATTGTTCAGAAACATTGGCATATTTTATCTAGTGATCCCGTTGTTGGTCGTGAATTTGTTAACTTTCCTATACTTGCTACGAAACGATCCAGTAATGTGAGAGATAAGCTTGTGAAGGCGGATATACGTGTGGGGTCCACACATTTCTTGAGCTCTCTTCTCCCAGGTAATTTTCCGTGTTTAAATTGTGTTAATTGTAATGCCATGATCAGGGGTGACCATTATTCACATCCTCATACAGGAAGTAGTATAAAAAATCGGGGTAGAATCACTTGTAAAACTACACGTTATTTACGTATTGAAATGCCCTTGTGAGTTTTGTTCTGTGGGTAAGACCAAAAGAGGGTAAGAGTACCATACACAACCTCCAGCAAAATCGAAAAAAATCACAACTTTTTCAGCTTACCTTAATGTTTAGATACCAAGTAAAGTATTCGGGTGTGGAAAAACGTCAACCGTACATCCAGTAAAGATAATTTACACTTTAATTTCCACAGCAGCTATGCGTGCTACTAGCTTATACAGGTGGCAGCCATGACACTGTTGACAATACTAGGGCATGCGCACTTTGCGCAGCGTAAGCACGCGCGTGCCACAAGGGCGAGCGCTCAGCTTCCGCGCGCTACTGTGTTCCACACCCAGCCGCTTGAGTCATTGTGGGGCTTCATTCATTCGCGCCTGGACCTCTGTTTGAGTAATGATTCGCGTTCTTAAGTTTGCTTTGCGCTTGACAACAGTAATTTTGGAATTTACGCGAAGTTGGCTTTACGATATTATTCAATGGACGTCGTCGTCTCGGTGTGCAAATGATGCTGTGTGGTGGTGCCCGGAACCGTAAATAATGCGGTTCCGGGCGCAAAGTGTAATTGTTTTTTTCTTTGGACCTTATAGTAGACCTCTGTCGAAGCAGAAGTCTGGAGAGTGGTGGCAACGAGATGTTACGTGCTCTTTGGTGGCGCGTACAGCAACGGGATGTCGGCTAAAATTTGAGCAAAGTGGTCGACGCCGCTGTGTTTACGTCGCCACGTGTACTCTGCCAAATAGAACCCTAACGGAACATTCACATTGGCGCGGCGCGTCAACACCTGCAGACGCTTCTATCCCCTTGGTTTTGCCGCCTTTGGGCAGTCCAGTTTTAAAGTGACGTCACTGGAAGCGAAACGCAGCAGTCAACTGGCTGAAGCAATTTTTCATTGACAGCGATATTACTTCACCTGATTGTCATTTTTCCCGCTTGGATTTTGAATTTTTGAGGGACTGCAGTTGTGTATAAATGCATTCCGTTATTGTCACGGAGTTCCAATGGAACTAACAGGTGAATGACTGAAATGTTTGGACATCAAATTGAACAAACCACAGTGAGAAGCCCAAACTGTAATGAAATGCACATTTTTACTTGATACGTTCACTTATACATCAAACATGGGACCTAAGGCCGATGGTCATATTTTGTATCGTAAAATGGTTTACGTAGTTGCTAATTTTCCTACGCAGCACGTATCTGGGCCTGTAAAAATCGTGATTTTGCTGAGCGCCGGGTCTCAGTAATTTTAGCAGCACAATACCGTATTTTATTTCATTTTTAACTGTGACAGATTGCTCAAACCCACCAGAGACACCAACAATCTCTGCAACCTTCCTCCATGCGCAGTTGCGTTTCTCATTGTCCCTATAACTCAGCAGGGAACCGTCATATAAAACAGGAAAAGAGGACACGGCGATAATAAGCTTTTCCTCTTTTGTGTTCCCGAATCACTTGCAATAAGCGGAACCAGTATTTCGTTGCCCACGTTCCAGGAAGACAACGTACACACTGCCTTCAACCACTTGATTGGATATACGCGTTCCGTTTGCCGGATTCATTACCATAAACTAAGCCGTCGCCGCTGCTGCTCGTGTGCGTGGATGGCGAGGACCTCTTGATCTGCCACCGCTGGCACTCAATATTTTGAGTGTGCGCGCCAGGGGAGGCAGGATCGATGAAGTTCAAGGAGTGGTTCACCGTGAAATGCTGGAAGTTTTCCTCACTGAGGCAATCGTATGCCCGCCAGCAGTCGGTTACGCTTTGCGAACCGGCGGCAACATACTCCTTAATAAGGGGTATTAACGTCGCCCAATTCCGGTTCTCAATCTCGAAGAAAAAAAAAACCACCGCGGTTGTATTTTCGGCGGCTGTCAAATTTGGACTCGTCGATTTCCACGATACGTCCCAGGCCCCCTATAGCCGTGGTACTACACTGCTGGACGACGTGGAGGCAAACTTCGCGGCAATAAGTGAACCGGTCGACGACGGTCTCCTTGCTTGTGAGCTCGCCGTCGAGGCTGGATTCCGCCGCCGCTTTGTTTGACATCTGCGCCGCCCAGCAGTAGGTGAGCACCAGGACTTTTTCCAATGACATCCTGCTGCCAGCGAACCAGCTGCCACGACAAATGCTGCGGTCGGAGGTCCGAGTGGTGGCTGCTGCTGCATCTCAGATTGCGGCAGCGCCATACAAAGCCCACTCGAGAGTCTACCTTCGCAAACCACGAGAAGGCTCTGTGACACCGCCGACAGAGCAGAGAGCGAGCAATCAGATCCCACTCTTTGGAGAATTCAACCACGGCCTCTGGAGTCCGCAGCTCCCGAGACAGCCGCCACAAGTTCCACTCATCTTGCACCATGCAATCACTAATTTTGGTTCTCGTTTGTCGGTGAGGACCCTTTATAGTCTCGAAATAAACTTTGTGCACGTATGTCCAATTTCATTGCGCCCTTTATTTCCATTCGAGATAGGAAACGCGCGAGTGCATTTAAGGCTGCCCATTCATATGACGTTAACGACGTCAATAGATCATTAAGAAGGAAAAGGACCTTATCTATAATTTCCCTGATTATGTTATCCGTGCCTCACACCGCGAGAAATCAATCTGTCTGCCTCTGTGCCTCATAACTTGAGCTACAAGACTTTGGCACCGTGCACATTGTTTTTAATTTGTCATGACACTGATCTATTGTTCTGTCATAAGCAGGCGAATGCGTACAAAGTTTAGTGTCTGTGTGTGTGTATATATATGTTGTAGCATATTGGCCTCTTGTTGAGAATGGGGGGACCGAAAGGGGGCGGCCTGATTCGGAGGTCTTGGGGGGAATCAGGGGTTTTTCTAGAGAGAAAGTTTTTGGTGGGGAGTTCGCGGGGGGGGGGGGGGGGGGGAATTGGAGAAGCAGCTTGCAGCTAGTGCAGGTCGGGAGTGTAACAAAAAGGGACCAATAAAGGACTCAACTGTTTAGCCTACCTTCTTGTCTGGGCCTCATGATGTTTCTGGATGCTTCATTGGTGTCAGAAGAGCGGACTGCGACTGGGAATCCGCGCCGGGGGAGAGAAGCTTTCGAACCGACTGGAGTTAGCGCTAGCGTTGGTTATGGAGGCGCCAGACCCAAGGTAGCATTACGACAGGAGACGTGGAAAGATGAGCTCATCACGGAAGAGGAGCCTGTCATACAGCCAAGCAGTGGACTGGCCGGATGATTGGATCTATTACTGGAAGAAACCGGCCGCTTACTAGCCGAGTTGGAGATGGAGAACACCGTAACTAAACGAGCTCGTCACAGCACACCTGCTGCAGTGGCGCCGGAGCAGACAGACGCTGGGTTGGGGAGGAGAGCCTCCGGCGGACAACCAGCAGAGAGGAGACACGTAGATGGAGAAAGTTTCCGCACCCGCAAACAACCTCCTGTGTATGACGGTAAGTCCAGTTGGGAGATATTCAGTACTCAGTTTGCGATAGTAAGTGAACTGAACAGATGGACTTATGAAGAAAAGGGGGCTTATTTAGCTGTCAGTTTAGCAGGTGACGCTATGACCGTGCTTGCTATGATACCGAAACACAGGCGTTGTGATTATGACATGCTTTGTGAGGCGCTGGCTCTCCGCTACAGAGAAGAGAATCAAACGGCGGTATCTGCAGTTCGATTCAAGCATAGAGTGAGAGAACAGGGCGAGTCTCTCCCGAGGTACGCAGGTGAAGTGGAGAGGCTGTTCCGTTTGGCGTATCCCGGTGCTAACTATGAACTGCAACAAAGATTGATGACAGAACAATTTATCGATGGCCTAAATTACGACCAACTGAGAGTACAGGTTAGACTCGGACGACCTGCGACGATGAGAGAGGCACTTAGAATGGCGATAGAAGTGGAAACAGTCTATTGGACTGAACGGGGGAAAGCCACCGCTGTCAATCACTCCGTTTTCCCAACTCAGAACGGCCCGCGAACTCAGACCGAATGTAACGTCATACCATGGTGTCCACGCAAAGGCGCCATTTTGGGAAGGTCAGATCACCATACAATGCATGACAGAGCTACAGTAAGGGCAATAGACTTAGAAAATAGCCAGTTCTATTCAACCAGTCAGCCACACTGGACCCATGGCTCCTGTGTGAATGCCAATGAACAGTTTGTTAGGGGAAATTTCACTGAGAATCAGAACTTGATGACATCCCCTCAATTCGGTTTCACACCTGTGATACAGAGAACCAGAGCCACTGCTACCCAGTATTGCGATGACGTGCCACAAGCGTCTCTTCCAGAGAGAAGGGTAGCCACAACCCCCTCCATGCCTGCAGGAGGGGGGGAGTTCTCGGCTATGGTGCGTGCCGTTGGAGATGTCCTGGCTAAAAGGAGCGGGGGGCCCAGGAGGCCCAGACAGCGACTTGTTTGCTGGGTGTGCGGAAGTGTTGAGCATCTGGCTCGAAACTGTGAGAAAAGAAAAGGGCCCAGGTCCCAAGAGTGGGAAACGCTCGCCAGAAAGAACCAAGGGGAATACTAGGGACCGAGCACGAGGGGCAGTGTTGGTCCCACCTGAAATACTGAAGACCCCACAGATGAACAGTAAAGACGATACTACCAATCTCAGACCTCCACCATCAACCTCCTCTTGGGGGCGACACACCACACAATTGGAGAACATAACAGTTGAAGGCCAGGAGATGAGAGGAGACAGAGGAGACAACAACCAAAGTGTAAACACTATGACAAAGAGAACAAAGACAGGAATGGAGAGCCGCAGACTGCTACGCGCTAACCACATCTACGTAGACTGCCAAGTGAACAACATAGTCTGTAGAGGACTGATTGACACAAGAGCTTCTGTCACCGTGGTCAGGGGAGAGGTACTGGACAAAGGGGGTGGAGCATGGCGCACCCAGGTGAGACCCAGTGATGGGGTGCTACGCACGGCCACTGGATAAGCCGCTGACAGCCAGGGGAAGATTGCTTTGAAGATCCAGATTGGAGAGGTGGAGGTAGAACAGGAGGCCTGGGTAGCCCCCATACAGGATGACCTGATACTGGGGCTGGACTTCCTGCGGTCCACCAAAAGTCACCTGGATCTTGAAGCTGACCGTCTCAAGCTAGGTCTGGGAGGACAGACCTTCCAAATCGCTGTGATTAGCCATACACCTCTGGTAGGAGTGCTTGACCCCCCAGTGGAAGATCCTGAGACCCCCATGCCAGACGCCCTAGAGGGAATGTGTGAACGGGCTGGTGAGCATCTTACAGGGCCACAAAGAGAGATGGTGCGACAGTTAGTCGTGGAGTTTCCAGACGTTTTCTTCAAAAGTTCCGATGACATTGGCTGCACATCAGTCATACAGCATCACATCGATACTGGGAAAGCGCGCCCGATCCGCCAAGCCCCCTACCGTCTACTCATCCACTGAAAGGCAGTAGCAGAACAGGAACTACAGAGGATGAGGAAGGCTGGCATTGTTGCCCTATCCAAGAGCCCGTGGGCATCACCAGCCATCCTGGTCCCAACGAAAGATGGAACGATCCGGTTCTGCGTAGACCTGCGCAGGCTCAATGATGTCACTGTAAAGGACGCACATCCCATACCCCGTATAGATGATGACCTAGACAACCTGGCCGGCTCGTCGTGGTTCTCGTCACTGGACTTAAGAAGCAGGGACTGGCAGGTACAGTTAGATCGGGAATCGAGGGAGAAGACAGCCTTCTCGTTGGGACAGGGGCACTGGGAATTTACAGTCATGCCTTTCGGGCTCTGTAATGCCCCAGCAACCTTTGAAAGGTTAATGGAGATGGTTCTCGAGGGTCTGACTGCATCTGCTTGTCTCATATACTTAGACGATGTGCTGATTCATGCCCACACTTTTTGAACGGGAACTTGCAAACCTGAGGGAGGTTCTACTTAGGATGAGACGGGCCAACCTCAAACTCCACCCACAGAAGTGTCAGCTCTTTAAACGTCAAACACTGTTCCTGGGTCATATCGTCAGCGGCGCTGGCATAGCCACTAACCCGGAGAAAGTCAAGGCTGTAGCAGAGTGGCCCAAGCCAGTGAATGTCCCCCAGTTAAAGAGCTTCCTGGGCCTGGCAAATTACTACCGACGCTTCGTAAGGAACTACGCAGACATAGCCAGCCCCCTGCACAGGGCAGAGACAGTGAAGCCGTTCCGGTGGACAGGAGAGTGCAATCGGGCATTTGTGGCATTGAAGGAAGCTCTGGTCACCTCGCCAGTCCTAACTTACCCCTTACCTGACTGCCCCTTCATACTCGATACGGATGCCAGCGACAAGGGAGTGGGCCCAGTGCTGTCACAGTTGACAGGGGGTGAAGAGCGGGTGGTCGCGTTCTACAGCCAAGCCCTCAGTCAGCCTGAGCGAAACTACTGTAATGTGAATATAGGCCACTAGATGGCAGTATTTACCTTTTTTTTTGTTAAGCTCAGACTGGAGTCATGTTTAGACATGTCCTGGACATGTCTGGGGCAAGTCTCAGAAAGTTAAAAAAAAAAGAGGTCTAAATGTGGGTGGGGTCTGCAAAAGAGTATATAAGGAAAAGAATTGAGACAGTAAAGTAGTAGGAGAAATTGCAAGAAGAAGGATACGTGTGACCAGACCTGTCATTTCTGTTCAAGACCTGTTAAGTTTCTTTTGTGGATTTTTCTCACCCAGGACATCACCAAGCCACCAAAACCAGGGGACTGTAAATATTTGTTGTTTTTTTTTATATATATCAATCTTGGTCAATAGATTAGTTTGTTAGTTGGTTGTTATTGTCTTTGTTAATTAAATGTGGTTAAGTTTTTAAAACTGTGTCTGTCATCCCTTGCTGTTGCTGTGTTGTAATGTAATAACAAATTGGGGCCATAACAAATTGGGGGCTCAAGTCCGGGACAGACCATTGTGAGAGTCATTAATTGAAAATCTAACATTTCAAATTGTAAAATTGATTTTTTTAATTGAATACATATATATTGACAACAGCAATGGATGATTTCTTGGCATCACCAACCGTAGGGGTTTTGAAGTCTTTTAAAAAGACAGAACTGTTGGAAATATGCAGACATTTGGAGCTGACAGAGGTAAAACCAGCCATGCGAAAAGCAAGACTGGCTAGAGAGATAGTTGAATATTACATTGATGAAAATGTGTTTGCACCAGGAGATCTGGAACAGTTTCCAGTGGAAAATCCAAATATAGAAATGGAACTTAAATTAAAAATGCAAGAGATTGAAAGGGAGGAAAAAGAAAAACAAAGAGAATTTGAAAGGGAAGAAAAAGAAAAACAAAGGCAGTTTGAGTTAGAAAAATTTGCAAGAGAAGAGATTAAAAGGGAGGAAAGAGAAAAACAAAGAGAATTTGAGCGGGAAGAAAAAGAAAAACAAAGAGAATTTGAGAGAGAGAAAGAGGAAAGAGCAGAAAGAGAGAGACAGAGAGATTTTGAATTAGAGAAATTCGATAGAGAAGAAAGACTCCAAATGGAGCATCTAAAAATTAAAATTCAAACTGAAAATAAATTTTGTGCCAGTCAGGAGGTAAAACTGGTGCCTCCATTTTCGGAAAAGGATGTTGACAACTATTTCCAGTGTTTTGAAAAGGTAGCAAAGAGTTGCCAGTGGCCAAAGGAACACTGGCCTCTGATGTTGCAAACTGTCCTCAAGGGTAAAGCTCAACAAGCCTATTCGGCTTTGTCTGCAGATGATTCCTCTGATTATGAGGTTGTCAAAAAGGTTATTTTGAGAGCTTATGAGTTGGTTCCAGAGGCTTACCGACAGAAATTCAGAGGTCTGAAGAAATCTGAAAATCAGACTTATGTGGAATTTGCTAATGAGAAGAAGGTTTGCTTTGAGCGTAGGTGTACTTCTATGGAGGTCAAGGATGATTTCAACTCACTAAAGGAGATGGTGTTAGTTGAAGAATTCAAGAACTGTGTTAAGGATGATCTTAAGACCTACCTTAATGAGAAGCAAGCTCTGAATTTGCAGTCAGCTGCCAAATTTGCAGATGAATATGTTCTCACACATAAGTCCAAATTTCAGTCTAGCAGTAACAATAAATGGTCCCAATTTCAGAAAAAGGGTTATGGTGATACCCAAGATTCCTCACCCAAAGACAAATCTGGTGATGGTGCTCAGAAATCCAGTAACAGGTCTGATCAAAGTGTGAAAGCTGACAGTGACAAAAGTGGTCTAGTTTGCAGTTATTGCAAGAAATCTGGTCATGTTACAACTAACTGTTGGTTCCTTAAAGCTAAGAAAGAAAAAGAAAAGGATACCAAACCAAATGCCTTTGTGAAAACAGGGTTAGAAACCCCTGTAGTAGATAACCAATCTGCGAAATTGCCTGCTTCTTGTGGGGCTAAAAAGCCTGATACAGCTGACTTCGTGAGGGAGGAATTTCTTCCATTTGTGTCAGAGGGATTTGTGGCTCTGAATGAGCATACTACTCCTGTCCCCATATATATCCTAAGGGATACCGGAGCTTCTCAGTCACTTTTGTTGATGGACTCCTTGGAGTTACGTGATGAGACCGCTTCAGGGGATTTCATACTTGTACAAGGTATTGAAGGGAGGACTGTATCTGTACCCCTGCGCTCTATATTCTTGAAGTCAGATTTAGTTACAGGACAGGTAAAGGTGGGACTTATGTCAAGTCTACCTATAAAGGGTGTTTCTCTGTTGCTAGGCAATGACCTGGCTGGGGGCAAAGTAGTTCCCCCAGTACATCTTACTTCACAGCCGAGCACTGAAGATGGGGATGAGGACCCATCTCTGTATCCTTCTTGCGCAGTGACTCGTGCTATGGCCAAAAAGGCTAAAGAAGAAGATGTTGTGGTGCCGCCCAGCACATTGAATAGTCAGGACTCAGGTGGTTTGCCTCATGACTCTGATTGGCCTACTATGGTTTCTCCGTTTGAGGACTTATCAGATACTTTTATCAGTTCTCTATGCAGCCAGCTGGATGGGTCTGGTGATTCTGATGTGTCTGGAGACTTGTCTCTGTCCAGAAAGCGGTTGATTGAGGAGCAAACTAATGATCCTGAAATTTGTGTACTAAAGAGGAGAGCCCTTCCTGATAAAGAAAGGCGGAAGTGGCGCCCTCCTGATATCCCTGCCAATGCAGATTGGTCAGTGGTCAGGCAAATTGTTGTTCCGAAGGTCTACAGGAATGAGATCTTAACAATGGCTCACAGTTTACCTTTAGGAGGTCATCTTGGTGTTAACAAGACTGTTGATAAGATCATGAAACACTTCTTTTGGCCTGGGCTTCGGAAAGACGTTTCCAACTTTTGCTAAACCTGTCACACTTGTCAGGTAGTTGGAAAACACCAGTTAGACCCACCTGTAGCTCCATTGCAGCCTATCCCAGCATTTGGGGAGCCATTCTCTAAGGTCATTGTTGATTGTGTTGGTCCATTACCCAAGACTAGATCTGGAAAACAGTACTTGTTGACAATCATGTGTGCATCTACCAGATTCCCCGAAGCCATACCTCTACGTAACATCAAGGCAACTGAAATCTCGAAGGCATTGATAAAGTTCTTCACGTTGTTTGGCCTTCCCAGGGAAATTCAGTCAGACCAAGGTAGCAATTTCACTTCTGGTTTGTTTCAGCAGGTTGTGTATGAACTAGGTGCAAAGCAGATTCTTTCTAGTGCCTATCATCCAGAAAGTCAGGGTGCCTTAGAGCGGTTTCATTCCACTCTCAAGACAATGATGAGGACTTATTGTTATGACCATGAGAAAGACTGGGATGAAGGGGTTCATTTGCTGTTGTTTGCAGCTAGAGAAGCAGTGCAGGAGTCTACTGGATTCAGTCCATTTGAGCTAGTGTTTGGTCATGAAGTGAGAGGACCTTTGCTATTATTGAGTGAACAATGGCAAGAGATAGAGCCGCATATCAGTCTGTTAGACTATGTTAGCAAGTTCAAGGAAAGATTGCGTGCAGCTTGTGACCTTGCCAAAGAGAACTTGAAATCAAGTCAGGGAAAAATGAAAACTTGGTATGATCATAAGGCTAGAAGCCGTGAGTTTAAACCAGGAGATAAGGTCCTTGTGTTGTTTCCCTTGCAGTCCAATCCATTGCAGGCAAGATTTCATGGTCCTTATGAAATTCTGACAAAACTCAATGATCTCAATTACATTGTGAAGACTCCAGAGAGGAGAAAACCAAAACAATTGTGTCATATTAACGTGCTAAAGCCTTATCATGACAGAAATGCTAGGGTTGCAGCTGTCACTTCAGATTCTCCAATGGTCGAAAAGTGTGAAGATGAGGGGGAGTTTCAAGATGATGAACCAAGAATTAAAGCTGAAGTTCTTTCATGTAAATTGTCAAACACTGAAGTGTTGCAAAATCTTGATGTAAAACTCCAGCACTTAGAACCCTCACAGAGAGATCAGTTTGAAAGGTTGATCAAGAAATATGAGGATCTGTTTCCTGATTTTCCAAAGAGAGTTACTATAGCCTCTCATGATGTAGATGTTGGTGATGCCAAACCAATAAAACAGCATCCCTACCGGATGAATCCTGAAAAGAGAAAGATTGCTGAGAAAGAGGTTGAGTACATGTTAAAACATGATATTATCAGACCCTCCAACTCAGATTGGAGTTCACCCTGTGTGCTAGTTCCAAAACCTGATGGAAGTACTAGATTCTGTACAGTTTATCGCAAAGTCAATGCTGTAACTAGAACTGATGTGTTTCCAATACCTAGGATTGATGATTGTATTGATAGTGTAGGGCAAGCAAAGTTTCTGACCAAGATTGATTTATTGAAGGGTTATTGGTGTGTGCCTTCAACTGAGAGGGCCAAGAGCATCTCTGCTTTTGCCACACCATCTGGGTTGTACCAGTATGAAGTCCTACCCTTTGGCATGAAAAATGCCCCAGCCACGTTCCAAAGGATGATACAGTCTACAATCGCCGGATTGCCACACACGGGTGCGTACATCGATGACCTGATCACACGGAGTGACTCCTGGGAAGAACATCTAAAAGATGCAGAGACGTTGTTCCAGCGCCTGACCCAGGCTAACCTGACTGTTAACCTGAGCAAGAGTGACTTTGGTTGTGCTACTGTCACCTATCTTGGCTACGTCATAGGCCAGGGTAAGGTGGCACCCATAAATGCTAAAGTCCAAGCCATCATGGACTTTCCAGTTCCTGACAACAAAAAAGCTTTGCGCCGCTTCCTTGGAATGATTGGGTACTACCGCAAGTTCTGCAAGAACTTTGCTGAGATTGCTCTCAGTCTAACTAACCAACTGAAGAAAGGCGTAAAGTTCACTTGGGATGATGCATGCCAGAGAGCCTTCGATCGTCTGAAGTCTCTGGTGTGTCACTTCCCCGTGCTCAAATCTCCTGACTTCAACAAACCGTTCTCCATCGCTGTCAATGCTTGCGACCAAGCTTGTGGATCTGTGCTCCTACAGAGAAGTGACTCTGATGACATTGAGCATCCCGTGGCATACTTCTCCAGGAAGTTCAATCGCCACCAAAGGAACTATTCCACAATAGAGAAGGAACTGGTGGCTCTGGTCATTTCTTTACAACACTTTGAGATTTATGTTTGTACAGGACAAAAGCCAATGATTGTGTACACTGACCACAATCCGTTAATGTTTTTGAGTAAGATGAAAAACAAGAATCGGAGATTGTTGAATTGGAGTTTGATTTTACAGGAGTTTGACTTGGAAATTAAGCATGTGAAGGGTACAGACAATGTAATTGCTGATTGCTTATCCCGTGTTTGAATGTGTATATATATATCATGTTTGAATATTGTATGATATGTATATATAGACAAGTGTTCACTTAACCATTTTGTATTGAAAAGAAAAATTTTGCCTTTATGTGTCAAAATTTTTCCCTTTTGGAATGGAGGTGTAATGTGAATATAGGCCACTAGATAGCAGTATTTACCTTTTTTTTGTTAAGCTCAGACTGGAGTCATGTTTAGACATGTCCTGGACATGTCTGGGGCAAGTCTCAGAAAGTTAAAAAAAAAAGAGGTCTAAATGTGGGTGGGGTCTGCAAAAGAGTATATAAGGAAAAGAATTGAGACAGTAAAGTAGTAGGAGAAATTGCAAGAAGAAGGATACGTGTGACCAGACCTGTCATTTCTGTTCAATACCTGTTAAGTTTCTTTTGTGGATTTTTCTCACCCAGGACATCACCAAGCCACCAAAACCAGGGGACTGTAAATATTTGTTGTTTTTTTTATATATATCAATCTTGGTCAATAGATTAGTTTGTTCGTTGGTTGTTATTGTCTTTGTTAATTAAATGTGGTTAAGTTTTTAAAACTGTGTCTGTCATCCCTTGCTGTTGCTGTGTTGTAATGTAATAACAAATTGGGGCCATAACACTACTGTGTGACAAGGCGTGAACTGCTTGCACTGGTGAAGGCTGCAGACCATTTCCACCCCTACCTGTACAGCCAGGCATTCACTGTCAGGACAGATCACGCCTCCTTACAGTGGTTGACCAACTTCAAACATCCTGAAGGTCAGCTCGCCCGCTGGCTGGAACAACTGAGCCAATACCACTTCAAGATCCTGCACAGAGAGGGGAGGCTACATGGTAACGCAGACGCCCTTTCCCGTCGTCCATGTCTGGAGACAAACTGCCGACACTGTGAACGACAGGAGAGTAGAGAAGAAGAGCATCACCTACTGCGGGCAGTGGAAGAGGTCCCTGGGGGGCTGGAGAACTTAACATCAAGAGAACTCTCACAGTTGCAGGCCAAGGACAGTGAAATTGCACCAGTGTTGGAGTGAAAACTCCAGGGACGACGACCAGATGGATGTGAGGTGGCTGCCAAGTGTAATGTGAATATCGGCCACTGGATGGCAGTATTTACCTTTTTTTTTTTATTTAGCTCAGACTGGAGCTATGTTTAGACATGTCCTGGACATGTCTGGGGCAAGTCCCCGAAAAGTAAAAAAAAGAGGTCTAAATGTGGGTGGGGTCTGCAAAAGAGTGTATAAGGAGAAGAATTGAGACAGTAAAGTAGTAGGAGAAATTGCAAGAAGATGACCAGACCTGCCATTCTGTTCAAGACCTGTGACGTTTCTTTTGTGGATTTCTTTGCCTGTGATTGAGCATTTTCATCATCCAGGACATCACCAAGCCCCCCCACGAAAAGGGATTGTAAATATTTATGTTTTGTACATAATTCAATCTTTGTCTTTAGGTTAGTTAGTCTTTGTGTGTTTAATTAAATGTGTTTAAGTTTTAAATTGTGTCTGTCATCCCTTGCTGTTGCTGTTGCTGTTGCGTTGTAAATCTAATTACAGATAGGGGCCATAACAAATTGGGGGCTCAAGGTCCAGGATAGACCATTTTGTGAAATTGTTTTTGTGAATTTTCCTATATAAATATATTGACAACAGCAATGGATGATTTCTTGGCATCACCAAGCGTAGGGGTTTTGAAGTCTTTTAAAAAGACCGAACTGTTGGAAATCTGCAGACATTTAGAGCTGACAGAGGTAAAACCAGCCATGCGAAAAGCAAGACTGGCTAGAGAGATAGTTGAATATTACATTGATGAAAATGTGTTTGCACCAGGAGATCTGGAACAGTTTCCAGTGGAAAATCCAAATATAGAAATGGAACTTAAATTAAAAATGCTAGAGATTGAAAGGGAGGAAAGAGAAAAACAAAGGCAGTTTGAGTTAGAAAAATTAGCAAGAGAAGAGAAAATAGAAAGGGAGGAAAAAGAAAAACAAAGAGAATTTGAGTTAGAAAAATTTGCAAGACAGAGAGATTTTGAATTAGAGAAATTCGATAGAGAAGAAAGACTCCAAATGGAGAAACTAAAAATTAAAATTGAAACTAAAAATAAATTTTGTGCCAGTCAGGAGGTAAAACTGGTGCCTCCATTTTCTGAAAAGGACGTAGACAACTATTTCCAGTGTTTTGAAAAGGTAGCAAAGAGTTGCCAGTGGCCAAAGGAACACTGGCCTCTGATGTTGCAAACTGTCCTCAAGGGTAAAGCTCAACAAGCCGATTCAGCTTTGTCTGCAGATGATTCCTCTGATTATGAGGTTGTCAAAAAGGTTATTTTGAGAGCTTATGAGTTGGTTCCAGAGGCTTACCGACAGAAATTCAGAGGTCTGAAGAAATCTGAAAATCAGACTTATGTTGAATTTGCTAATGAGAAGAAAGTTTGCTTTGAGCGCTGGTGTACTTCTATGGAGGTCAAGGATGATTTCAACTCACTAAAAGAGATGGTGTTAGTTGAAGAATTCAAGAACTGTGTTAAAGATGATGTTAAGACCTACCTTAATGAGAAGCAAGCACTGAATTTGCAATCAGCTGCCAAATTTGCAGATGAATATGTTCTCACACATAAGTCCAAATTTCAGTCTAGCAGTAATAATAGATGGTCCCAATTTCAGAAAAAGGGTTACGGTGATACCCAAGATTCCTCACCCAAAGACAAATCTGGTGATGGTGCTCAGAAATCCAGTAACAGGTCTGATCAAAGTGTGAAAGCTGACAGTGACAAAAGTGGTCTAGTTTGCAGTTATTGCAAGAAATCTGGTCATGTTACGACTAACTGTTGGTTCCTTAAAGCTAAGAAAGAAAAAGAGAAGGATACCAAACCAAATGCCTTTGTGAAAACAAGGTTAGAAACCCCTGTAGTAGATAACCGATCTGCTAAATTGCCTGCTTCTTGTGGGGCTAAAAAGCCTAATACAGCTGACTTCTTGAGGGAGGAATTTCTTCCATTTGTGTCAGAGGGATTTGTGGCTCTGAATGAGCATACTACTCCTGTCCCCATATATATCTTAAGGGATACCGGAGCTTCTCAGTCACTTTTGTTGATGGACTCCTTGGAGTTACGTGATGAGACCACTTCAGGGGATTTCATACTTGTACAAGGTATTGAAGGGAGGACTGTATCTGTACCCCTGCGCTATATATTCTTGAAGTCAGATTTAGTTACAGGACAGGTAAAGGTGGGACTTATGTCAAGTCTACCTACAAAGGGTGTTTCTCTGCTGCTAGGCAATGACCTGGCTGGGGGCAAAGTAGTTCCCCCTGTACATCTTACTTCACAGCCGAGCACTGAAGATGGGGATGAGGACCCATCTCTGTATCCTTCTTGCGCAGTGACTCGTGCTATGGCCAGGAAGGCTAAAGAAGATGATGTTGTGGCGCCGCCCAGCACATTGAATAGTCAGGACTCAGGTGGTTTGCCTCATGACTCTGATTGGCCTACTATGGTTTCTCCGTTTGAGGACTTATCAGATACTTTTATCAGTTCTCTATTCAGCCAGCCGGATGGGTCTGGTGATTCTGATGTGTCTGGAGACTTGTCTCTGTCCAGAAAGCGGTTGATTGAGGAGCAAACTAATGATCCTGAAATTTGTGTACTAAAGAGGAGAGCCCTTCCTGATAAAGAAATAGACGCAGTTCCAGTTGGGTATTATCTCAAGGATGGTGTGTTGATGCGGAAGTGGCGCCCTCCTGATATCCCTGCCAATGCAGATTGGGCAGTGGTCAGGCAAATTGTTGTTCCGAAGGTCTACAGGAATGAGATCTTAACAATGGCTCACAGTTTACCTTTAGGAGGTCATCTTGGTGTTAACAAGACTGTTGATAAGATCATGAAACACTTCTTTTGACCTGGGCTTCGGAAAGACGTTTCCAACTTTTGCAAAACCTGTCACACTTGTCAGGTAGTTGGAAAACACCAGTTAGACCCACCTGTAGCTCCATTGCAGCCTATCCCAGCATTTGGGGAGCCATTCTCTAAGGTCATTGTTGATTGTGTTGGTCCATTACCCAAGACTAGATCTGGAAAACAGTACTTGTTGACAATCATGTGTGCATCTACCAGATTCCCCGAAGCCATACCTCTACGTAACATCAAGGCAACTGAAATCTCGAAGGCATTGATAAAGTTCTTCACGTTGTTTGGCCTTCCCAGGGAAATTCAGTCAGACCAAGGTAGCAATTTCACTTCTGGTTTGTTTCAGCAGGTTGTGTATGAACTAGGTGCAAAGCAGATTCTTTCTAGTGCCTATCATCCAGAAAGTCAGGGTGCCTTAGAGCGGTTTCATTCCACTCTCAAGACAATGATGAGGACTTATTGTTTTGACCATGAGAAAGACTGGGATGAAGAGGTTCATTTGCTGTTGTTTGCAGCTAGAGAAGCAGTGCAGGAGTCTACTGGATTCAGTCCATTTGAGCTAGTGTTTGGTCATGAAGTGAGAGGACCTTTGTTATTATTGAGTGAACAATGGCAAGAGTTAGAGCCGCATATCAGTCTGTTAGACTATGTTAGCAAGTTCAAGGAAAGATTGCGTGCAGCTTGTGACCTTGCCAAAGAGAACTTGAAATCAAGTCAGGGAAAAATGAAAACTTGGTATGATCATAAGGCTAGAAGCCGTGAGTTTAAACCAGGAGATAAGGTCCTTGTGCTGTTTCCCTTGCAGTCCAATCCATTGCAGGCAAGATTTCATGGTCCTTATGAAATTCTGACAAAACTCAATGATCTCAATTACATTGTGAAGACTCCAGATAGGAGAAAACCAAAACAATTGTGTCATATTAACATGCTAAAGCCTTATCATGACAGAAATGCTAGGGTTGCAGCTGTCACTTCAGATTCTCCAATGGTCGAAACGTGTGAAGATGAGGGGAAGTTTCAAGATGATGAACCAAGAATTAAAGCTGAAGTTCTTTCATGTAAATTGTCAAATTCTGAAGTGTTGCAAAATCTTGATGAAAAACTCCAGCACTTAGAACCCTCACAGAGAGATCAGTTTGAGAGGTTGATCAAGAAATATGAGGATCTGTTTCCTGATGTTCCAAAGAGAGTTTCTATAGCCTCTCATGATGTAGATGTTGGTGATGCCAAACCAATAAAACAGCATCCGTACCGGATGAATCCTGAAAAGAGAAAGATTGCTGAGAAAGAGGTTGCGTACATGTTAAAACATGATATTATCAGACCCTCCAACTCAGATTGGAGTTCACCCTGTGTGCTAGTTCCAAAACCTGATGGAAGTACTAGATTCTGTACAGATTATCACAAAGTCAATGCTGTAACTAGAACTGATGTGTTTCCAATACCTAGGAATGATGATTGTATTGATAGTGTAGGGCAAGCAAAGTTTCTGACCAAGATTGATTTATTGAAGGGTTATTGGTGTGTCCTTTTAACTGAGAGGGCCAAGAGCATCTCTGCTTTTGCCACACCATCTGGATTGTACCAGTATGAAGTCCCACCCTTTGGCATGAAAAATGCCCCAGCCACGTTCCAAAGGATGATACAGTCTACAATCGCCGGATTGCCACACACGGGTGCGTACATCGATGACCTGATCACATGGAGTGACTCCTGGGAAGAACATGTAAAAGATGTAGAGACGTTGTTCCAGCGCCTGACCTAGGCTAACCTGACTGTTAACCTGAGCAAGAGTGACTTTGGTTGTGCTACTGTCACCTATCTTGGCTACGTCATAGGCCAGGGTAAGGTGGCACCCATAAATGCTAAAGTCCAAGCCATCATGGACTTTCCAGTTCCTGACAACAAAAAAGCTTTGCGCCGCTTCCTTGGAATGATCGGGTACTACCGCAAGTTCTGCAAGAACTTTGCTGAGATTGCTCTCAGTCTAACTAACCAACTGAAGAAAGGCGTAAACTTCACTTGGGATGATGCATGCCAGAGAGCCTTCGATCGCCTGAAGTCTCTGCTGTGTCACTTCCCCGTGCTCAAATCTCCTGACTTCAACAAACTGTTCTCCATCGCGGTCGATGCTAGCGACCAAGCTTGTGGATCTGTGCTTCTACAGAGAAGTGACTCTGATGACATTGAGCATCCCGTGGCATACTTCTCCAGGAAGTTCAATCGCCACCAAAGGAACTATTCCACAATAGAGAAGGAGCTGTTGGCTCTGGTCCTTTCTTTACAACACTTTGAGGTTTATGTTTGTACAGGACAAAAGCCAATGATTGTGTACACTGACCACAATCCGTTAATGTTTTTGAGTAAGATGAAAAACAAGAATCGGAGATTGTTGAATTGGAGTTTGATTTTACAGGAGTTTGACTTGGAAATTAAGCATGTGAAGGGTAGAGACAATGTAATTGCTGATTGCTTGTCCCGTGTTTGAATATGTATGTATATATATCCTGTGTTTATTTGAATATTGTATGATATGTATGTATAGACAAGTGTTCACTTAACCATTTTGTATTGAAAAGAAAAATTTTGCCTTTATGAGTCAAAATTTTTCCCTTTTGGAATGGAGGTGTAATGTGAATATAGGCCACTGGATGGCAGTATTTACCTTTTTTTTTTTTATTTAGCTCAGACTGGAGCTATGTTTTGACATGTCCTGGACATGTCTGGGGCAAGTCCCCGAAAAGTAAAAAAAAGAGGTCTAAATGTGGGTGGGGTCTGCAAAAGAGTGTATAAGGAGAAGAATTGAGACAGTAAAGTAGTAGGAGAAATTGCAAGAAGATGACCAGACCTGCCATTCTGTTCAAGACCTGTGACGTTTCTTTTGTGGATTTCTTTGCCTGTGATTGAGCATTTTCATCATCCAGGACATCACCAAGCCCCCCACGAAAAGGGATTGTAAATATTTATGTTTTGTACATAATTCAATCTTGGTCTTTAGGTTAGTTAGTCTTTGTGTGTTTAATTAAATGTGTTTAAGTTTTAAATTGTGTCTTTCATCCCTTGCTGTTGCTGTTGCTGTTGCGTTGTAAATCTAATTACAAATTGGGGCCATAACACAAGGGACAGCTGGTGAAGAGTTTATGGGCCATGTGGGACTCATTGGAGTTGAAGGAAGGAGTCCTGTACCGAAAATGGGAGTCTCATAGTGGGGACAGGATAGTGTGGCAACTGATAGCACCAAAAGCCCTCAGACAGGAGATCCTCCGGCTAGCACATGATCTACTAACGGCCGGTCTCTTTGGAGTTAACAAAACTCTGGCCCGCGTAAGACAGAGGTTCTTCTGGATCAGGCTACGCAGGGATGTAGACAGCTGATGCCAGAGTTGTGATGCATGTACTGCCAGGACGGGCCCACCACAACACCCCCGGGCCGAAATGCAGCAGTACAATGTGGGGGACCGGATGGAAAGAGTAGCCATCGACATCCTTGGCCCCCTGCCTGTCTCCGAGAAGGGGAACCGGTACATCTTGGTTGCAATGGATTATTTCTCCAAGTGGCCTGAGAGCTATGCCATTCCGAATCAGGAAGCGTCCACAGTGGCTGAAGTCCTTGTCAACGGGTTCCTCACAAGGTTTGGAATGCCTGATGAAAGTGACTAAGGACGAAATTTTGAGAGTCAGGTCTTCAAAGAGATGTGCCGTCTCTTACACATCAAGAAGACGCGTACAACGGCTCTGCACCCCCAAAGTGATGGAATGGTTGAACGATACAGCCGCACAATCCTGGTTCAGTTGTCACTGTTCGTCCAGAAACACCAACGTGATTGGGATGAGTACCTACAGCTGTTGATGATGGCTTATCGTCGTGCGGTGCACCAGACGACGGGTTGCACTCCAGTTTCGATCATGTTGGGTCAAGAGCTGCGGACTCCGACAGAGATCCTGTTTGGACGTCCCCCTGGAGAAGAGCTGGAGGAAGCAGGGACCGTGTATGTCCAGCGCATGCAGGAGCGGATGGAGAAAGTCCACGACTTTGCCCGAAACCACATCGAAGGAGAGTCTAAAAGACAGTAGCGGCAGTACGATATTCGGGCTCATGGGAAGCTGTATCAGCCAGGTAACCTTGTGTGGCTATACAGTCCCAGACGTCAGAGAGGGATATGCCCTAAGCTGGTGAGTCACTGGGAAGGGCCCTGTACCATACTGGAAGCCCTGTCGGATGTAGTATGCCGGGTACAGAAAAAAGGGCGGAGGAAGAAAGTGGTGGTTCACCAAGACCGTCTCACCCCCTACAGAGGAGTAGAGAGAGGAGTTGAGTCAGAATCCAACCAGGAGGTGGGCACAGCGATGGCAGATGACACCCAGGCAGACGTGAGGGCAGGGGCGACAGCAGCTTCTGATGGAGAGGAGATGGAGACACCGTTATGGATAGAAACGGATGAAAGACCAGCAGGAGTCAGCTTGGAAGAAGAAAAGGAAAGGACGCCCCCCATATTAAGAAGATCCAAGCGACAACGCCACCCAGCTCAGTGCTATTGCTGCTCAAGCATAGCTGAAGAAATAGTCTAAAAAAATTTTTTTTAAAAGTTCCAGTTTTCTTTTCCATTCTTCTCTCTCGCTATCCCTATTTCATAGGTTCAGGAGGCCATGGTGTGTTTCAGTTATCAGGTCTACCAGTTGGAGTTGGAGCAGAGAGCTCCTACATTCGGGGGCGAATGTTTTTTTTGAAGAGGGGGGGCATTGTAGCATATTAGCCTCTTGTTGAGAACGGGGGGACCGAAAGGGGGCGGCCTGATTGGGAGGTCTTGGGGGGAATCGGGTTTTTCTAGAGAGAGAGTTTTTGGTGGGGAGTTCGCGGGGGGGGGGGCGGAAATGGGAGAAGCGGCTTGCAGCTAGTGCGGGTCGTGAGTGTAACTAAGAGAGACCAATAAAGGACTCAACCGTTTAGCCTACCTTTTTGTCTGGGCCTCATGATGTTCCGGGATGCTTCAATATATATATATATATATATATATATATATATATATACGCTTGGAAGATATATATATATATATATCGTGCCGAATCCCCCTCCCCCTCTTCCAAGCGTACTCGCCGCGTGCCGCTCGGCAAACTCATCACCAAACGAACTAAACCATCTCTGTCCCTATCCAACTCATAGGGAATGCTATCCCTATCCCTCACCTTAACCCAACTCAGCCACAAATAGTTTTTTCTGCTCAAATTATTCTACCTAGTGTCTCCGGATCGGCCACCAGCATGAAAGACATCAAAATGGATATTCGCTCGTGTCCTCATTGACAACAATAAATGAAAGAGAAAATGAATATATGAGAAAAAAAGGAGAAATATATAAATATATATATATAAAACAAACTCAGTTGGTGTAGTGGTTAAGGCCACAGTGAATGGTGTGATTAACATTGCATTCTCCACAGGGTTCCTGGTTCGAATCCCACCGCAGACACTAATGTAATGTATGACTTAACATGTAAAGCTTTGTTCACAGCATCATCGACGGAAAGTAGAAAAAAAGGCAAGAGTACCATCCACAACCTCCACTTTTTTTGGGTTTTTTTGGCCAGAATAATTTTAAAAGGGGGCAAAATATTTTTTGGGGGTTTTTATGAGTGAGAAGGGGGTTCAGAATGATTGGGGAACAATTTTAAAAGGAAGGGGTAGACAAGGCGCGCGTAAAAAAAAAAATCGCGCTAATGCCGACATACGCATGTGTATTGTTACCTCGTGCCTTTCACTCTATGTCCTATCACTTGAACTACTTATGTTTTTTTTTTTTTGGACTTTAGTTTTTTTTTCGGTAAGAGTACCATACACAACCTCCAAAGGAGAATTGACATTGAGGATCTCTGAACATAAGAGTGTCATTAGAAATAAAGATAAGAGGTCTCCTGTTGCTAGGCATTTTAATTCGGTCGGACATGATTTCTGTAAATAACGGTTTATGGGTATTGTAGTGAGGCCGTTGTTGAGGGGAGGGGATAGAGAGAGGAAATTGCTTCAAAGGGAGGCCTTTTGGATATCTCATTTACAAACTGAGTTTCCAAGGGGCCTAAATGAGGAATTGTCCTTCTCTTGTTTCTTGTGAGTAGGTATGCTAATTACGGTTGTATATGTATGAACTTTTTTATAGACATATGCCACCACTGCTTTGAATATTGTTTAAAGCAGGTTTCATTGTTTATGTGATTTATTTTCATCTTGTTTTCTGTTGATAAATGGTTTTTTTTTTTTTTTTTTTGTATATTGATATGGTAGGCCTAATTGTCATCAGCTGCCTATTGAGTGTTTGGTGATCTCTGGCTGGTTTTTTAAGGGTTATACTCTCAGTTGTATTAGAAATGCTGAGGAATGCCTATGGCTGAAACGCGTCCGTTTTTTGCTGTCGTGTATTAATAAATATATATATATATGTTTTGGTATGTGAGTGCTGATATTTTCTTTTATATTTTTGTGAATTAAAACTCTGCAAAGAAGAGTGGGCCACAATTCCTCCACAGCGATGTGATAGACTCATGAGATCTTGTAGCCTACTTCACTTTGTTAAGCAGGTTCTGTAAAAGTGATTTCTTGATTCAACAGGTCTGGCAGTAATCAGACCTGGGTGTGGCCAGTGAAATTGGACTCAAAAATGTGGTCAATCACAGCTAATTCATGATTTAACTAGGCTTATGCCGTCGGAGGCGACAGCTTGGGGTATATCCCCGAACGCCCCCAATCCTCCAATTCCCCAATCCTCGAATAGACCCAATGCAATATAAAGCTCCTCAGGTCATGACCTTTCATTTGAACTTAATTTCAGGTCAATCGGACAAATGCTTCTGGAGATATGGGCAAAATCGTCATTTTCCATGACAAAGCTTCACCTGGTGGCAAAATATTGAACCATACAGGCATGATGTCATCATGTGACAAGTTGTTAGGTCATGACCTTGCAGTTGCATGTAGTTTCATGTCAATTGGTCAAATGGTTCCAAAGATATGGCAAAAATGGTGAATTTTATGAGACAATGACAAAGCTCCACCTTGTGTCAAAATTTTGAACCAAACAGGTATAATGTCATCGTGGGACACATCCTCAGGTCATGACCTTTCATTTGCACTAGATTTGAGGTCAATCGCACAAATATTTCCAGAGATATGATAAAAACAGTGATTTTTTACAGTTTCTGGCCCCTGGTGGCCAATCTAGAAATTGTAAATAGTCCAAAATTGAGTCATTTCTTCCTCTTTATGATACTTACTTATATGCAAAACATGAAATTTCTAATTGAAATATTACTGAAGTTATCGTGTTAACACCTAGGGCGGCGGTGGCAGTCGGACCAAAAACATAATATCCCCGAAACGCCGTTCGGGGATATAACAAGGTGGGCAATTACTTCTTCACATAGGGCCAGGTAGGTTTGGATAGCTTTTTCCCTTTTATAAATGAAATCATCATTTCAAAACTGCATTTTGTATTTCCTTGGGTTGTCTAATATTAAAATTTATTTGCTGATCTGAAACATTTAAGTGTGACAAATATGCAAAAAAATAAGAAATCAGGAAGGGGGCAAATACTTTTTCACGGCACTGTATATGTACATATAATTATAAATGTAAATATGTTGTTCAGTCACAAACCGCTGTTCAGTGCATTCCAGAATTATTGGCACCATCAATAAAAAATGAGCCTGAAGAGTCTCATACTGGAAACAAACATTCAATTGTTGTCATGAAACAAATATTTACCTCAAATATGCATATTACAATTATCGGCACCCCTTAATTTAATATTTTGTGCATCCTCCCCTTTTTGCTAAATTATGGCTCTGAGTATTCTATTTTGCGTGATGAGGTTGGTGAACACAAGGCATGGTATCTGAGACACTTCCTCCATACAAAATGTTCCCAGATCCTTCAGATTCCAAGGTTGACACTTGTGGACTTTTCAGCTCATTCCACAGTTTTCTATGGGCCTTAGGTCTACGGACTGTGATGGTTTTGGCAAAACCTCTGTTCTGTGGTCAGTAAGCCATTTTTGTGCAGATTTTGAGGTGTGCTTCAGATTTTTGTCCAACTGGAACCCTGTTCTACCCTGGCCAATTTTAAGCTTCCTGGCAATGGCTGTTAGGTTTTGTTCTAATATTTGATGGAGTCCATGACATCATGTATCCTAACTAGATTCCCAAGGCCTTCAGAAGAAAAACAGCCCCACAGCATCAATGATCCTCAACCATACTTCAAAGCGGGTATGAGGTGCTTTTCTGTATGACTGTCTTTCTGTTTACACCAAACCCGCCTTTGGTGTCTGTTATCCAAATACTTTATGGTCTCATCTGACCATTTAACCCTGCCCGAATCAAGTGGTCTGAGTTGACCACTTGACTTATTCCTCTTCAATCCCTTTAGAATTTAAGGCTTCCACAGGAGTTCTCCAGCGTGTCCTCGTTCTTTCTCCACCTGATAGAGTTCCTTTTGCTGACCTCTTGAGAGTTCTTAATTGAAGCGGTGATTTTAGCGTTAAATGTGGCTGGAAATACAATTCTGTTAGATTTAAGCCATGGGACATTACGGGATGCCAGTAATCATGGAACACATTTTGGAGGAAAATATTTCTTCAATTTTTACTTTTTTTCGTTCATTAAAGGGAGAATTTTTTGTAACATTTCAAATGAAAAACCAAGGGGATAAACAACAGACATTTCTTTCGCTGCCTGTTTTGCTTTTATTCGTTAGGGGGGAGGCAATAATTCTTGAGGGCGCTGTTGGTACTAAATATCTATTTTCTGTGGAGTTCTTTTTTATTCTGTTGGAGTAAATGTATTGTAAATATGCTCAACTCCAAAAGAAACACAAGGGTGAGGTATGTACTGTATTAGCGGCAAATTGAAGAATTGATTGATTTTTATTTCTTTTCCAGTGAAGCACAAGTGGAAATAAAGAAAAGTGCTTGGTGTTGTAATCCTGACGCTCGCTGCATGAATGCGCCAAGCTCTTCAGTAATAACAAACATAGAGCTGTTTTTGATGTGTACAGTGACACTTGACTTGTTCTTTTGGATGTGGTCAATGGCCTACATAAACCCAAAAAAAAAAAAATGCTACTGCATCAAGAAAATGGAACGGCTTGTGACACAGGAGAGAGAAAAAGAGCCATTAGCACTTTACGGGTAGGTCTCGCCTGCCGAGAGGTGGTGCGTCATTTGCACTGTCACCGTTCAACAATCAGTCTATGATGTCAAGTAGTTTTAGTAGTAGCCTTTATCTAGTATTTGACAGGTAATCAGGTAAGTACTTATCGTCAGAGTAAATTACATTTTAAAACATTAGTAATCACATTACAATTACTTTTTATTGGATTACATGATTACATTTTATCAAAAATGTCTTGTGTACCAATTAGTTTCAAATAGTCGTTGGTGCTGCCTGCATTTTGCCCAGCAGAAACCATGCGTCATCACTCCTTGACATCAGTTCGGCTACCTCTATATTGTTACCATTTACCCTTAACGTTAAAGTTCTTGGTGTAGAAAGTAACTGCATGCTGTGATACTCTGAGCAGCACATATAGCACTACTCCAAACACTACGGCCTATGCTGTTCTTAGCTGTATAAAACTAGCCAAGAATGAAACCTTGTCAGACCAATAGTAAGAGAGAGTCAAGCTCAATGAGCAAAATTTACTTATCTGACATTAAAAATCTCAAAATTTTGCAGTTTCATGAATTGGTTTTACAGCTGTTCTTGAATAGGTAGATTACTTCAATGCCAGTGTTATTCCGATTTACAGTGCCTTTTCAAAAAATGCTACCGTGTGGAAATATAAATTAGCCTACACTAGAGACTTTGATATTTGCTTTGTCATTTTCTAATGTACTCATCTCATTGTATGACACTCAAGCTAGGTTTGTTTAAAGAGAACACATTCCATGCCTTTATCATTGAATGTCTACCTTATGTAGAAGTTTACATGCTTAAACGTCAAAAGGTGTGATGAGTAAAATATACAAAATATTTTTAAGGTATTTTCAGATAATCTGCCGACATATGAGGGTGTGAACAGACCCTAAGATTGTGGGGTCAGTTAGATAGCACATCTTGCTATCCGCCGTTCTCTTCTCCTGGCTGTGCTAGTTCTAGGGTTGAAGGGCCAAGGTCCAACAAAGTTGTAGATGTCAGTGATGTGACATTATTAACCTCAAAGTTTAGCTTTGCTTGATTGTATTTTACCCTCTTATGGACTGGTTCTTTTGATGTATTCGCAGAAGCCTGCAGTTTATTGCAGTATTGATACCTAAGGTTACTTCAGCTTACTGGGTTCATGGCTAAAACTAAACAGTGACGTTACGTGCAGCGTTGAAACAAGTTTATTGGTTGCAGTGTTGACTGTATGAATTTGATTGGTGTAACAATGTCCTCTATGACTGGAATAAATTGTAAATAGTCTTGTATTTTGTTTGCCTTCTCCATTTTACCATATCTCAGAGTGGACAAGAATGATCAAAACATCTTTTAACTGTACGTGTGGAAATGTAGGGGCATTTGCAGGGATACAGTGATTTACTACTTAAAATAATGTGGGACAGGATGTAAAGTGGGGAAGCCAATGGCCCCTTGGTCCTCCTGCTTGTGGCGTCCGTGTCACTCAATTGATGCCGGGTTCAAAATATGTACCCCTTCATTACATAAACATGAGAGATGTGTTCAACCACAGGATATATTGTGATAATTTCAGTAAAAATAAAATTCAAGGTAAAAATTCTGCTATGATATAAGAGCAAACTTCTATCCTTAGCTACTGGATAACTTCTTCAATTCTACTGTAACTTAGAGGATTGTACAAAAGTAGAAGTTTATGTAATTGTTGCAATGTCTGCAGCGAATGTCATTCTGTGTACATAAACAAACAAGATAAAACTTTCTTGATCAAACATATGATGATAGAAAAAGGAAAACTCAATTTAATTGCCTCAATGAAATTAATATTGTACTGGGTGTTTCAAAAAGATGGACCCGATTTCAATGTAGTATATTTCTTGATGGCGACATGGGACAATTACACAAATCTTTACGAATGTTTTAGTTGGTTATAATTATAATAATTTGTTATTAGTGCGGTTTGTCAGTTTGCTCACGAGTCTGTGTTAACAATTAAGAGTCTACACGGTTGCACTGATTGACTTCAGACTTTCAGAGTAGGTGGGCAACGCTCTGTGGATCAGATTTAATTTTGGGGATGATCGCGTCAAGCTCACTGGAAAGGTCCATTTTTTTTTTTTGTGATAATTGCCTTCAGGTTTGTTTTGCCTTGTTTCGTTCAGTCGCATTTTCATTGCCTCCCAGTATATTTTGTATCCCTTTTTTTTATTGCAAAAATAACCTTCAATTCTGAGTTATTTTGTCTAAATCAGCCCGTGAGTGACCGCTCTTCTCCAGCATCCCCCCTGACTGTTACACAGGACATTATACATCCTGTACGCAGCAAAAACACTGATGTCAGACACTTCTATTAGTACAAATGCTCATTATTTGATCCTGAATACCGATATATGATGCAACACCTTGTCACTGGCATTAATGATAATTAAATTATATATTTAGCTGATAATTATTATAATTATAACTTTGAGTAAAGAGGATGGTGACTTTGAACTGTACTCCTGAACAAAAAAAAAAAACAAATTATACTGATGATGTCTTTATAATGATGCTAATAAGTAACTGATAACCGTTAAGTTTATTCTTAGCCATTTCCTCAAATACCTTGAGATATTACTCCCCATATTCTGTCTGCTCTGTGTGTCAAGAGAAGACAAATACAGGTCGTGGTGTGCTGCAGCATCTTCAAAAATAGCAGAGCTGGAAGTTGGCTGTCTTGAACTCAGATAGATATATAGGAACTGGTGGGCGCTCAAGGTGGGACTCAAGGTGTCTTGCTTAAATCTATGGTGCGATGGCTCCAAGCGTAAGGATAGGAGAATGTAGTCGTAAGCAGGCAACCTTAAACAGGCTGCCATGTATTGTATGAATTATTTGCATCTCCTGGGCCTTCTCCAGACTATGAACTATGAATCCTTCATTCTGTGTATAAGAATATGGTGGGAGAGGTGAAGGCCTACTTTTTTCATCCCAAACTTGCAATCGGTGTCTTTTGGTAGCTTCATTGCATTTAAAAATACTTCACTTTTACAATATAATGTTATGCTGAAGCTGGTCCACATTGGCTGAGTCCTCTCTTTGCAGATTTTACACTGGTTTGTGCTGAAGAAGGACGTCTTTGCTTCAGGTTTACTGTGTAAACACATGTAATGGCGTCATCAGCTTCTCTGAGCTCAGTGGGATGTTTCCATGCTGAGTGTAATTTCAAGATCCCTTTCAAAAGTCAGTTCATTCTTTGAGAACAATTTGCACTGGCACACTTCATCACTCATCCCGCTAACAGAATCCACATATAGAGCCTCTTCCCAAAATCACATTTTGCAGCTTATTGTCTCAGCTCAGCTGCATAGAGAATAACTGTTTTGTTGCTTTCCTGAACATAAAATCTGGAGCATTTGGCCTGCAGTGGCCATGACAAGTATCCAGCTCACAAATGTGATGTATGACCATGTGGCCGATCTAACTCCTTTTATTCAAGAATCAACATTAATCAGCAGTGAAGACTGATGTTGCAAAATCCCCCAAAGCTGAAAGTGTGCACATCGACGACAATGTAACTGAAGTCTTGAAGTCAAAGCAGTGTACTGTTTTAATTCATTAATTGTAATGCAAATTTCCGCACTGACTCATATCTCCTCCTGGGCAGCATCCCACAGTGTATTCTGTCATAAGTTGAATTTGAATGGCCTGTTCACTGAATGTTTTCAAAATTTTAAAAATGCTGGAATGTGCCAAGGAGGTAGGGCATGGACCCGGGTGCTAACCTGGGCAGATGGTAAATAAGCTGAAGTTTATTTTGACAAAAAGCATAGTCAGATGAGCAGAGGTCATTCTGGCAGAATGCAGTACATGGTTACTGGGCAAATACGTAGTGGACGAGTATTGGCAGAGGCTTTTAATGCGACTGGCTACATATAAAAACCGAGCAGATCCAATAATCAGGATTTGGGCGAACTAGGTCGATAACAGGCTGGCAGGCAGAAAGAACAAGGTTTGTTTGACACTAACAGGTGGAACAATAGTGAACAAGCAAAGACAAACAGAAAGACAGGAACTTAAATACAAGCTGACAGATGGGCAAATGAGGTAAAAATGAGGGATGGGTCGAAAGGAATATAAGAGGAATAGGGCAAGAAACGAGGCAATTATTGAAAACAATTGACGAAACCGACATAGACAGCCAGAATGCGGGAAAACCAATGAACAGTGACTGCAGACGTGACACACAAAAAGGAAAGATAAAATAAAAGCACCATACTAGAAAGAAAAAAATGTAGAAATGGAGAAAGCACTGTCTCATAATAAAATAATTAACTAAAGCAGGATGACGAGGAGGAAGGCAGGGCTAACGCAATGGAATGAAAACAAAAGCACTTGGACAGTTAACAGATTTACTGAGACAGGCAGACAGGCACTGAAAACTGAAAGGAAAAGTAAAATGGAAAAACAAATGTAAAAATAATAATAATAGACACTATTTTACTTTTTTTTTACAGAGTCTGAAACATGGCCAGACAAAAGAATCCCAATAGCCCAATACTGAGTGACAGATTGGCTTGCCTTGTTGAAACGTGCTTGTGCAAGAAGGCTTTAGCGGCACAAATCGTACGAGCATATGCAGCCTGAGCCCGAATGGAGGGAAAGATATGTTGCATTCATTTACTACTATGGAATGCAGAGAGTATTTCAGCTTGACTGAACAGAGTGCCAATACTGTAAGAGTAATACAGACCATTGGAGAAAATGCAATAAAAGTGTCTCAAAAGTTTTGAGTATTTTCATTGTTCTGGTCATATAATATGGCCTATTTTTTGTCAGAAGAACAAAATGATTTGAGTTCATGCAATCAATGGCTGTGTACATCTTATTTAAAGACTCTGGTTCAATTAAATTAATCAGAGTCTCAATTAAAATGAAACAATGTCTGTATGACAGCAGACATTTTTTTCACGCATCCTGAAGCTTGGTCAAGTCACAGTGTGGAAACACCTGAGCTTTAATCGTATTGTAGCTAAAGTTTCCAAGCTGGCTTGCTTTTCGGTTTTGCTGAGCATGAGAGACCCTGCTGTGTACCGTAGGCTAATCGTAGCGCTCTCATTCTGAGGATTTCCTGTCGCCCATATAGGTTACTCACCCAGTTAACATAAACATCTGACTAAACCAAGCTTTATTAGGGCCCGAGCACTATGTGCCAGGACCCTATTGTAATCACGCTGTTTATTATTAGGGCCCGAGCACCAAGGGTGCAAGGACACTATTGAAATTGTTAGAATTTTTTTTCCTATTATTTTTCACCAAGTATTTTTGAATGTTTGGAGGCCTTAACACATTCAAAAACTCACCAAATTTTGCACACTTGTCAGGTCTGGTGAAAATTGGCATATTTTAAAGTCATTGCAAAACGCAGGGCAAAATGGCCCCCCTAGAATATTTCAAAAAGCCCTCCTTTTTGGGGTTAATTTGTCATAGACCAACGAAATTTTATACGCACATGTATCATACAAAGACCTTCAAAAGTCTCGTGACGTCATGGTCCAACCCCAACAGGAAGTCGGCCATTTTTATTTGAATTTTTGATTACCAGCGATTTCCTCACCTTGTATTTTTACGAACTTCGCCTAGGGATTTCGCCTAATGTTGGTTCCGCCCTGATTGCCCCCATATCAATATCCCGCCTTACTCATAGCGCCCCCCCGGTGGTAACAGGAAGTGACTTTTTTTACTCTACCATGTACTGATCCAACATAGTTGATCCTACCAACTTCCTTCCACTTCTTAGACATGCATAATAAGTTGGAGAAGCGACAAGCAATGGTGCCCGTCTGCTGGCGTCGTGACTATCGATCCCTCGCCATCAAATTGCGTTTGGCTTTTTCATGGCTCATGAAAAATTGATACATGAAAATTGATACACACATCAAGTATGGTGAGCACTTACATATGATCGGGGTGTTGCCCATGGGCGGTGGCACAATGACTCTATAGCGCCCCCTTGAAATGTTCTAAAACCCCTCCCCATTGGGCTTTTTTTGGAGTTGGTGGATGAAAATTGGTACGCATGTAGAAGTTGTCCTGACTCACAAAAAAAGTCTCTGGCAGCCATTGTCTACACCAGTGGTTCCCAAAGTGGGGGGCGCGCCCCCTAGGGGGGGCGCAGAGCAATTGCAGGGGGGGGCGCGGGGTGCGGGAGTTCCGGACACCAACAGAAAATCATTTGCATACAGTCCATTCGCTGCCCAGAATTCTGCGATTACATCGTAAATGCCTGCCTTACTCTCTGTAATAATTAAATTGCTGTGAAAATTGGTCAGAACTGTTGTCACACTTAATCACCTGCCCTCACCGTTTCACTAGATGGCGCTACTTGTATGTGATAGAACATGATCTTGTTTTTACCCCTTGGCCAACTTTGGCCAAAGGGGAATTGGCGTCACCTTTTCGTCTGTCTCTGTCTGTCGTGTGTCTGTCCATGACATTGTCCGGGCCAGTACTCGGCAAATATTTATGGTTGCCCTTTCATATTTAATGTCTATAAATTTTAAACATCACCTTTTAAAAAACAATAACTAATTTTTGAATGGGAGAGAGAAAACATTTGTGCATAATGATAATTTGTTTTTGTTTTTTTTTTCCTCTTTTTTTAATGACCAGCCAATTGCAGCCTGCAGGTCTTGGCAACCAAAGTAATCATTGAATCGTTGCTTTGTTTTCCAACTACACAGTGCTAAAAAATGTTGAAAATTATAAAGACCAAGATTCCCTGGAGATAACTCCCAATACTACTTCTCACGAGTGTCTTCAGAAAGCTATGTTTGGAGGGCCAGTTGGCAACATTTAACTGTAGGAGTTGCCTGTAATGTCTAATCGTAATTCTTGGATGAAAAAAACTCAGTAGTCAAAATGGATAAATCACTGTTTCAAGCACATAAATATGGGAATTATTATCCAGTCTTTCTGTTAGCTTGTGAGTTTCTCTTAGCCCTTTCAAAATTGACTGCAAAATACATTCTAAAATTTTAGCATTTTATTTGGAAAATGTTGCTACTACTTCTGTTCAGGACCTTATTTATACTCTGCAGTTCTGGGAGAAGAATATAATCATACTTAAAAGGTGTGAATGGTTTTAAAGTCTATTTCATAATTTTGTGGAATTTTAGAATTGAGTGTCATGGTGACAGTCTAAAGCCCCAAAGGTCACTATTTATCTAGTGGTAAGTGGAAATCAACCAAGGAGCACATTTTTATGCAATTACAACCAGCAGGGTGGTTACCAGGACACATGGATATGCAGAGATATGCTTGCTGCTCTACCCTCCCACCTGCTGCCAAATGCACACTGCTTCAACTAATGGCCTTGTGGCAATACTGGCAAATACTAATATTGTGGCATAACCAATGTTTAGAACCATCTTCCAAACTTGGTCACATAGTGGTGAAACTGCACTGCTGTTTCTTTGAAAAAAGCCATTTGACCATCGTGCTGCTGCCATTTTTTACCCCTCAGCCCTAAAGGCTGATGGGGTATTGCTATCCTTCGTGCGGTTGGGCGGGTGGGCTTCTCCAAAAACTTCGACATCGGGCTGAGGGGTATTCCGTGCGTTGCACGCCTATTATTTTCTTGCGGTCACGCTGTGCAAGCTCTGCTCGTCACTGCACATTGTGGAGGTCTACTGATGCTTTTAGACCAGTCCACATGAGAACTTCATTCCACAAGGCATCAGAATATCTATTTGCTCAAAAAGGTTTGTTTTCATTCACCCTATACTAGCCTTTTGTTTGTAATGCAAAGATGACAACGCTTTATCTCTGACAAAGGGCAATGGAGGACCTTGTTACTTGAACAGTAGCACTTGGTAATAGGACTGAACAGATTCTGAACCGTGGTTTTTTCACGGCATAGTACCACCACCTGCTGCCATGGGGCGAACATCCAAGCTTTCCCTTTTCCTTTATTTAACCTGACGCAGGTTGAACGAAAGTGCTAAACATCACAGGGCATGTGAAATGCTTCCGGGAAAAAAAATAAATCAGAATTTTTCGCCGACATTCTGCACAGAGCCAAGTAAAGGACTACAGAATCGTCTCCCATCGACCAATTAGGCTACTCTAAGAAAGTAAACCAGGGGTGCAGCGTGTAGCAAAAAGTATATTTCGACGGCAACAGTAGTGCGCTAAACACCCCGCCGTATCACGCAAGCGTTGCAACTATGGCAACCACGGGGGCCATACAATACCAAGGAGCAAGAGATGCATTTATATGCTACCCTCGTTGGATTCATTGTGCCACTGCTGTTTTAAGATAGCGAGGTTTATATACATGTTGCAGCTGATTGGATAACACCCCTGGCACACCTGCCAAACAGGAGAAAACATTCCTCAAACCTCGTTGTGCACTGTTGCACACCGGCTGGAGGAAAAAGGTCGTTCGACTTGGAAACCGTAACAAAACCGCACCCGTATGTCTATGAATGCACCGCTGTTCCCATTTACTTTGCTCAAGTAGCAATCAAACAGGGGATTTGCTTATTTGCTGAATGAGTAGAGGTTTTTACACTCAACAAAAATATAAACGCAACACTTTTGTTTTTGTTCCCATTTGTCATGAGATGGACTCAAAGATCTAAAATTCATTCCAGATACACAATATTACCATTTCTCTCAAACATTGTTCACAAATCTGTCTAAATGTGTGATAGTGAGAACTTTTGCTTTGCTGAGACAATCCATCCCACCTCACAGGTGTGCCACATCAAGATGCGCATCAGACACCATTATTAGTGCACAGGTGTACCTTAGACTGTCCACAATAAATGGCCACCCTGAAATGTGCAGTTTTTGCTTTATTGGGGGTCTGGGGACTCAGAACCAGTCAGTATCTGGTGTGACCACCATTTGCCTCATGCAGTGCAACACATCTTCTTCGCATAGAGTTTATCAGATTGTCAATTCTGGCTTGTGGAATGTTGGCCCACTCCTCTTCAATGGCTGTGCGAAGTTGCTGGATATTAGTGGGAACTGGTACGCGCTGTCGTTTACGCCGGTCAAGCACATCCCAAACATGCTCAATGGGTGAGATGTCCGATGAGTATGCTGGCCATGCAAGAACTGGGACATTTTCAGCTTCCAAGAATTGTGTACAGATCCTTGCAACATGGGGCCGTGCATTATCTTGCTGAAACATGAGGTGATGTTCATGGATGTATGGCACAACAACGGGCCTCAGGATCTCATCACGGTATCTCTGTGCATTCAAAATGCCATCAATAAAATGCACCTGTGTTCTTCGTCCATAACAGATGCCTGCCCATACCATAACCCCACCACCACCATGGGCCACTCGATCCACAACATTGACATCAGCAAAGCGCTCACCCACACGACGCCACACACGCTGTCTGCCATCTGCCCTGAACAATGTAAACCGAGATTCATCCGTGAAGAGAACACCTCTCCAACGTGCCAGACGCCATCGAATGTGAGCATTTGCTCACTCGAGTCTGTTGCGGCGACGATCTGGAGTCAGTTTAAGACCCCGATGAGGACAACGAGCATGCAGTTGAGCTTCCCTGAGACAGTTTCTGACAGTTTGTGCAGAAATTCTTTGGTTATGCAAACCAATTGTTTCAGCAGCTGTCTGAGTAGCTGGTCTCAGACGATCTTGGAGGTGAACCTGCTGGATGTGGAGGTCCTGGGCTGGTGTGGTTACACGTGGTCTGCGGTTGTGAGACCGGTTGGATGTACTGCCATATTCTCTGAAACGCCTTTGGAGACGACTTATGGTGGAGAAATGAACATTCAATGCCCGAGCAACAAATCTGGTTGACATTCCTGATGTCAGCATGCCAATTGCACGCTCCCTCAATGCTTGCGCCATCTGTGGCATTTTGCTGTGAGACAAAACTGCACATTTCAGAGTGGCCTTTTATTGGGGATAGTCTAAGGTACACCTGTGCACTAATCATGGTGTCTGATGAGCATCTTGATGTGGCACACCTGTGAGGTGGGATGGATTGTCTCAGCAAAGCAAAAGTGCTCACTATCACACATTTAGACAGATTTGTCAACAATGTTTGAGAGAAATGGTAATATTGTGTATCTGGAATGAATTTTAGATCTTTGAGTCCATCTCATGACAAATGGGAGCAAAAACAAAAGTGTTGCGTTTATATTTTTGTTGAGTGTATTAAGGTATCATGTTTGATTGCCGCATTTAATGTTAAATGGCCATAGAACAACGCAGATTTGCATCAACGCGTATTCGGCCATTTTGTGCAATTGTAATTACTTGTATCTCGCATTAATGTTTCATCCGCTTTACAGAATGTTTTTTACCTTGTGTATTTTTTATACATTTGAAATCCAGTGCGATCTGAGAACGAATCTTTATTTTTATTTTGTCATTATAGATCTTCTAAAAATACTACAATGAGAGATGAGATGTAGAGTCGGGATGTGGCGATGTTGGCCGAGGATTTTTTTAAAAGTGTGATGAGACCACTTGCCTCATGGGGTATGTAGGCAGTCACATGTAATTTCTTGAAACATACACACCTGAAGCGGCTTAAACGATTTAAAATGCCGCTGGGAAGCAGTGGTGGAGCTAGAACTGGTAGTGGGGGGCATAGACACTTCCCTTTATGACAACATTTAGTCCTGGCTAGTTCTCAATCATTTTCCTTTATTGATGCGTTTTCCAATTATCCTAATAGCGATACTTCTTGTTTACAAACATTGACATCATATTCAGGCGTGCACATTAGTGAGGATGGCAAGAACAAGTGCTAATAAATACAACAAAACAGGGGAAGAATGGCATCCTGCAGCTGAGGAACCGACTCAGCGGTCTCTGAATATGTACAAAACCTTGACAGTACCGCGAAGGCAAGATATTTCTCTAAGCTTAAGCACAACGGTCGGTGTAGGCCAGGGGTCCCCAGTCTTTCCCAGAAAGGGCCGGTGTGGGTGCAGGCTTTCATTGCAACCAAGCAGCTACACACCTGATGCTTCTAATCAAGGTTATTAGCAAGGAGTCCAGGGGTTAATTAGCAGAATCAGGTGTGTAATTATTTGGTTTCAATGAAAGCCTGCACCCACACCGGCCCTTTCTGGGAAAGATTGGGGACCCCTGGTGTAGGATTTCCGATCCTTACGAGCTGAAAGGTTAGAGGAACGACCTTTCTTTGGGTCTCGGTCGGCTGGATTATCACTTGATTCCTACATTGAACAGAAATTCAACATTTGTTGATCATTGTTGATCAGTGAAAGTAATTCAGTCCTATGTTTACTAGAGCGATTTTAAAAGGGAGTGCCAATATATTTTGGGGGGTTTTATTCGTGATAAGGGGTTTTTGAATTTATCATTAATATTTAATATCGCAAATGCATATACAGCACATTCCCTAGCTACCTGGTGTGTCATCAGTTACAAGGCTGCCGCCTTTACAGCTGCAGTAGACATTATAAATTTTCTTGACTGGATGTATGCTGGATGTTTATACACACTTAAATGTTTCTCTGGGTATCCGAAAGTCAAGGTAAGCCGAAAAAGTACTGATCAGCTGATACTGATGAAGGTTGAAAATGGAATTCTTTCCAATACTAATATTCTAACTGTCTCTTACATACTTGCTATCGGAAAGCATAAAAAACCAATCAAATTACCCAACACACAAAAAAAAGATCATTCCCTTGCCATGACGAATAATAAAATGTGAAAACAAAATGACGTTAGAAATTATGGAAAATAATTTGCGACTTACCCGACAGAAAGAGAATATTACAGCCACGTAAGTGGGTCAATGGCACCCAATTCTTGCGTCAAATTGCATCAAGCCAAGTAGATTTTTTCAGTTCCCAGTCAGGAATACGTAGGAAACGTATTCCTGAACCCTTTACAAAATGGTTTGTGCAGTTACTAACGCTGCAGCTGACTGGCATTATGACGAAAAGTGGAAGACAACTTTACTTCACCTATAAAATCAACTGTCATGCTGTGTCTTTTTGCCAAGCATGCTAGTCAACAAACCCATGTGACCAGCTTCATGACCTCACGAGAAGTATCGCTATTGGCAACTGAGGCCATGCCGATCAAAAGTTGTGTAAAGAATGTCTGAAGGTCAATGTCTGCTGGGGCGTGACAAACTTTGGCAACTTTTCATAATTTCGCCATCCATTTTCCAACGGCTCTCATGCCCACATACTTTATCCTAACAGCTTCAAATTTTATGGACATGGTTCCGCCCTGAACGCCCCCATAAATTAATATCCCACCTTACTCATAGCGCCCCCGGGTAGTAACAGGAAGTGACCTTTTTGTACTCTACCATGTCCCGATCCAACATAGTTGATCCCACCAACCTCCTTCCACTTCGTAGACATGCAGAATAAGTTGGAGAAGCTACATTAAGAACAATGGGAAGCTACAAGTAATGGCGCCCGTCTGCCAGCGTGGCGACTATCGATCCCTCGCCATCAAATTACGTTTGGCTTTTTCATGGCTTTAAAAAAGTCATACCTCATGAACATTGATACTCATGTCAAGAATGGTGAGTGCTTACATATGATAGGGGTGTTGCCCATGGGGGCGGAATGACTGTATAGTGCCCCCTTGAAGTTTTCTAAAACCCCTCCCCATAGGGCTTTTTTTTGAAGTTGGTGGATGAAAATTGGTACGCATATGGAAGTTGTCCTGACACACACAAAATTCTCTGGCAGCCATTGTCTACACCAAACCTGAATTTTGTTTAAATAAATTGTCTAAATTACCATTGTCTAAATCAAACCATTTTGATTTTCATTTTTGATTATCGTCAATTTTCTCACTTTGTATATTAACAAACTCCTCCCAGGGATTTCGCCCAAACGACTTCCCATTTAGTACATGAACAAACCTTAAGTTATAAACACATGGTTCACAAATGGTGCGCAATATTCTGTACCCACCAAAGTGATTGACAGTGTTTCCTCATTATTGCCTCGCCTGCAACAAAGTCAACGGGGTGAGGTATCGGTGCGGTTAGTGTGTCAGTTTGTTCATGTGTTTGTGTATTAACCATCTCCGTAGTGATGGGGATGGGTAGTGGTTGGGAGTTAAATATCAGAGGAGCCAAGGTCATCAGTGAAAATAATATTCCATTACAACCCAAAAACAGTTGCAGATTGACAAATGTTTACTGTTAGGAGCATATAGGAACTCCTATATGTGCTGTTATTTGAGACCATGACCTTTGACCTTGAGTGACCTTGAAAGGTCAAATTCAAGATCATATATTTTCAGAGCGCTGTAAGTTGATTCCGGTCAAGGTCACACTTGTAAAACTGAGTCCGTGTCCAAAGCATAAAAATAAGTGCTGGCAGGGGAGGTTTGTTTTACCTGGCTACACTTGTTTTGCTTCAGTATTCATTTTGAGTCATTCACTTATTGTTTAAAGCCTGTGGGTGATAGAGCTTCACCAGCATCCCCTCTGACTATTTAACACAGGACATTATACATTCTGCATACAGCTGAGGCACTGCTGTGAGGCTTGCCTGTTAATACAAATGTTTATTATTTGATCATGACTAGAATATAGATACATGACACTACACCTTGTCATCGGCATTAATGATAATAGCATTATAATTTTCCGTAGTGATGATTTTAATTAAAACTTTGAGAGTAATGATGACAGTGCCTTTGAATTGAACTCCTGAACAGCAAAACAAATTATACTGATGATGACTTTATAATTATGCAACTAAGTAACTGATAACCGTCAAGTTAATTCTTAGGTATTCGTTTATTCTTAGAAAGGGCGAGGATTTTTGCATGTACACTTATTTATGAAAACACTATTAATAAATAAAAAAAGTTTTTGAAGAATTTATATTTAGAATCATGTGGGCAAAAATACCATTTAAATTGGCCAGCCTCTGCATGTCCACCTGGACTACTGCAACGCTCTCCTCGCCGGCCTCCCAGCATCTGCCATCAGACCCCTGCAGCTCATCCAGAACACTGCAGCTCGTCTGGTCCGCAACCTCCCAAGACACTCCCACGTCACGCCCCTGCTCACAAAGCTCCACTGGCTCCCTGTTGCTGCTTGCATCAAATTCAAGTCTTTGGTGCTAACCTATCAGGGAGTCAACAAGACTGCTCCAGCCTACATCCAGAGACTGTTCAGACCCTACACCCCTGCCAGAGCACTCCGCTCTGCTACTTCTGGTCGCCTGGCTCCTCCCCCTCTCCGCTCCTCCCCTTCCCGCTCAAGGCTGCTATCAGTCCTGGCACCTCGTTGGTTGAATGATCTACCTATCGAGGTCAGAACGGCAGAATCCTTGAGCATCTTCAAGCGCCGCCTGAAACCCACCTCTTCAGGCTCCACCTTTCCCCTACTCCACTGCCTTGATTCCTGTCCCTACATCCCTTTGATTTGTTGCACTTAATTCTGTTTTCCCTACTTCCTGACTGTTACTGCTTGATTTAGTTTCCCTTCATTTTGTTGCACTCTATTTTGTCAGTTTACTTGATTTTCCTGCCCCTTTGTTGCACTTGACCTGTTGCCCTTCTATTGCACTTATTTTATTGCTCTTTGTTGCACTTGCCTCTGCACTTAACCTTGTTGCCATTTTGTTCACTTGCCTTGACCTTGCATTTTTGTTATTAGTCTAGATCTGTAACAATGGAACGTGTTCTGTCACTTACTGTTAGCACTTTTGCTTGTCTCCCAGGAGGTCTGCACTTTTGTACTGTTCTTATGCAGTTTTGTACGTCGCTCTGGATAAGAGCGTCTGCTAAGTACCTGTAATGTAATGTAATGTAATCAGAAAACCACTTAAATTTTTCTCCATCTTCGAACTCAGTTCCTGAATCGTAGCATGGGACAGGGGCAACAGGGTCTCGAGAGCTTCCTGCTTCAGTCCTTTCAAATATTTAGGCAAAATAATACTAGGTCGATGTCTGGAAATGCCCGATTAATTACCAATTCTAGAGCCGGGGTCAAAAACCATTGTTCTGTATTGCAGCTTTCATACATTATTGAGGTTAATTTTAAAATATTATTCATCTTTTTAAATATTTTAAACTGTGATTTTTTTTTATATGGTGTCTGGTATGCAGACAGACCAAGCAACAGCACAAACGCACAGCATAATTAACCTTTTCTCTTGACATATTCCTCCCATTCCCACCGAAGAGGATATTCAAAGTTTTTAAGCCAGGTAGCGCATTCAAGAGATTGATATGCGCTATATTTGTATTTGAAAGTCCCAGTGTACGGCTCAACCATATATATATATATATACTGTATATATATATATATAGAGAGAGAGAGAGAGAGAGAACTAGATTGCTGATAGGATACGTTCATCGACAGAGATATAAGAAAACTAGAGTGAGTGGACAATCCCTTCATTTCCGTCGCATCTTGTGTATGTATATCGCGGCAGACGTTCAATGTAAAATGCAGTATAACTGGCCTAAACCGTGCTCGTATACAACGAAAACTCAGTCATATGGGACAACAGCTGAAGTTCCTATTTTTCTGTAATGTCTTCCGATTAAATAAACATCGAATATACCGGATTTTTTTTTTTTAATATTTTTTTAAATAAATATTGGTTTTTGATAAAATGGACTCGAATAAGGAATTGTTAAGTATGAAAGGATGAGAAAGAGCACAGAAAACAAGTTTCTAATTTGTCGACACCCATGTTTAGCCTACTGTTTACATGTGCCTCACTGGACATTTATACATACACAAGATGGCGAAGCTATTCTGCCGTTGTCGCTTTGGTCCAGCCCACACGTCGTCCACTCTTCTTATATCTCTGTGCGTTCAAGTGAAGCATCTGTCCTAGGAGCTTATACACCCGGAAGTGAAACTCGCACGTAGACTCCGATTCAATTTCGTCTACGTTAAAATTATATTTTCAAAAAGACTTGCGCCCGAGTGGGTGCTATTTTGGTATCGTTGTGCAGAGCAACATTTTGTCTCCTTCGATATGTACTTTTTGGAGGAAGGAAAGCGGCACACTTAAGATGTGGGAAGATCGAAGTGTGACTCGGTGTTAAGGTTAAAGAGCAGCAGAGAAGTGACGTTAACGTGACCGAGGCTTTTACCTCTGATAACATAATTGCTTTGAAGTTATCGCCGTTGTTAGAAACGCGGATGAATGTCCGTATACGTTATCAAATAACACTCTGGTTTCCTCACTTCATTGTACCCTGTTTGTCCATTTCCGATTCAGATGAATTTATTGTCATTGTTACAGAATAACAATGAGTTTACATTTGGAGAGAAACAAGTGCTCCACTGTCTTCTTCGAAAATTAAATGTTGCAGTTAGCGACTGCGCTCCTCAGAAGCAGTGGCGGCTCGTGACTTGGCAACAGGGGAAGCCCAAACAATCCCTTAATGTTAATGATTGTTCATCACCTGTTTTCAATCATTCATTTAAACAGTGGAGGGTCGTCGGCTGTAACAAAGTTAAGCCAAAACCTCGCCCTTCAAAGCTCAATGACTTAAACCTTTCGCAGTTTACTTTTCTTGAACAGAAGTTGCTCATACGAATTGTTAGAAGAACAGTCAGTTGAGTCAAATTTATTTTCAATAGCATTGTTATACATTGCACCACGAAATTGAGGGGTTTTCTTTCACACATAAATTACGACATAAATTACCATAGGCCTAAGCTATAAATTCCGCGCTCAAGAAGCTCACGAAACGGCATAGATGCGCAAATTGATTAGTGAGGCTCATTAAGCAATAAGCTGTGCAACATCCCATTCTTTTCTTCTATATTAAGATTGTAGAAAATGGACTGTCGTGGCTTCTTGTGAAAGAAGCCTCGCAAACTAATTTATAAAGACATGTTGATAATTTGCGTCGTCATTTGCTATCGAAAAAAAAATTTGATTGTCCTTCAACCAATTTGTATGAGCAACTGCTGATAAAGAAAAGTGAACTACGAAATGTTGAAGTCATTAAGCTTTGAAGGGCGAGGTTCTGGCTTCCCTTTGTTACGGCCGACGAGCCGCCGCTGCTCAGAAGACAATTTGAGATCAACTGAATTGTTTATATTGAATCATATGACTAATACCAACGTTGATAAAAGGAAGCGATAGTGAAGCCTTTCTCCTCTCCTTTTCTTTTGGAGCTCTGTATAAAACATACAAAGCGACTTGTCCACTGTTTTAAATATTATGCGGGTAAGAAGTATTGTCGTTGAATGTCAATTACAAGCAGCTAGCTAGCTGTCAGCCACATAGCTAATTTTATTTAACTGACTACTAAGTCAATGCAGTCCCCGCGATGGTAAGGGAGCCAAGGTAGCTTGATGGTGGCCGTCATCAATCGCTGGCATTTGCTTTCAGTCAGCGGTCTGTTCAAGTCAATGGGACGGCTAATTAGCTAGCTAGCACAAAACGCGATTCTAAATGACAACTTTGCGTTCATGCGTTAACTTACGCATGATACGTTTTATTACAGCTCTTCAAATAAATATTGCTGTAAAAGGCTGCCGCACATCTCTGCATTTTCTCGCTTGTATCGAGTTATTTGAGATCGGCCTCATAGGAAACCATTCATTTTTGAAGAAGTTGGGCGTATCTATATGGCGGCCGGGTCCTATCTAGCAATCTATATATATATATATATATATATATATATAAGGGATAATTAACGAGAAGGTGTGCATTCCACGGTTTTAATGCGGGACGCGGAGGCAATAACGCTCACCTTCGAGTTGATAATCCCGCTTATACCATGGTCATTTGCCAGCAATATCAAATCGCAGCATTCAGAAATTCTGGTGAAGGTTTCGCACAAAAAAGAACGAGTATCATTAAATCTGCGCCGCGCCTTCTCATACCCAATAGCCTACTATAGGCCATGTTAAATTGAACCAGCTATCTTACTTCATCTTACGTTCATGGAGAAAGATTTTTTTTGCACACACTTACATCCGTTTACCAGCTGATTTGATAACAGATTCCAGCTGAAATGGAGATTATGCATAATACAACATTATGTGCGATTATGCAGACTGCTAACCTGCAACCCACAATTACAATGAACTTATGACGGTTTCCGCAGTCAGCGAGCTGAAATCAGTCTGCTGGCATAGCACGTAGCAAGCGAATTATCAGCAGTTGCTGACTCATGAAGTGGACACGTTAGCTTCCTTTGTAACCGTACACAATTACAATCGTTTAATGAATAAAGCCTGATTACTTCGCTGCTGTAATATTTCCGGTCATTATCGCTCGAGTGCTTATTGTTAACCGCCCCGCTGGACGCAACTTGCATGACGCCGTTTAATTTACTGGAGATAAATGAGCAGCTTGGTTACGTTGTACCCAGCCGAATACAACACAACGTTGCTGGGGTTACAAGTCGGCTAGTGGATGAATTTCGAATAATGAAACGACCATAGCCGAACTACCGGTTCCACGGTTTTAATGCATATCTGCCAGCCAATCAGAGAAAAGTATTCACCCAGACCATGGTATAAATAAATATAGATCTATGGGCTCAACACATTCTCTGTGAGGTAATGTGACGACTTAACTGCGGCCGAGTTACCCCGGCAACACCGAGGTTCCAAGTGTTATGACGCATCTGTTAGAATGTCATGATTTTCGGGTTATTTTCAAATGTATTCTGAGAAATCAAACAACACGGAGCACATCTTTACAGCACAGAGTATTTTTATTCACATCTGATTACATATCGTCGTTCTGAAAATCATCATCTGATCAGACGGCCAACTAGGTAAAGTGCACATAATTAATAATTTCAGTTCTTTGTTGCAGGAATAATGCAATTATTATTAATAATTTTTCGGTTTTTGTGACGATGGCTTCAGGACAGAAGCGACTCAGCCGAATGTATATGGAAGTTAGCAATTTAGCAATAATGGCTGACCTGAGCTTTCCACAATCTTACAGTACTTCTGCTGCATTCGGTAACGCGTCCCATGAGCCGTGTTTTGGAGACACGACGGGTGAATTCCGTTCTTTTGACCTCACTGTCTGAATAATCCTTCCTCGTACCTTCGACTTAATTCACGACCCAACTCCTGTTTACGACTGTTATCGAATGCAGCATTTGTCTCGTCAAAAGCGAGGTCGTTACTCGACGAATGTTAACTAGGACAGTGGTGAGATGTAGCTAGCTAACTTTGGAAAGATAGTGAGTAGAGTATTTTTCGTTGTCTCATGTCCCCGTCAGGTATTATGTTATCATAGGTAGGTTTCATCGGGTCAGCTTCATGTTCCCACAGCCCAACCTAGCCGGCGCACGACCGACATTCAACGTTCAAATATGGTTGAAATTATGTCAATTGTCGTTTCAACGTTGAAAAATTATTGAAACAATGTTTAACTCTGATGGTCGTAAAAAGGTTAACGGTTAAATAAACGTTGCGAAACTGAGATGCCAAGGCTTACGCCTTAGGTGGGGGTCTCACATCTTAGTGGCATTCACGTTTCTGTGCCGTAGTCAGCAATTATTCAATCAAAGCGAACTGAAGAAATTCACTCGGGGAATTTAAGTCATTGTGCATCAAGTTAATCAGTTTCACGTGCATTACGGTGGATTTCCCCACTAATGACGCGGAAATCGATTATGACTCAGGCTTGTCTTTACTGAGGGATTAAAAACAACGGAATTGCATAAAAACGTTTCAAATGGTCTTGTTTCATTAAAACAATTTAAACGATCATGAAACACATGCATTGTTTCCAATCCCAGAGTAAAGAGAAGCACGGGAAGTCCGGAGTCATAATCGCTTTCCATGTCACTTGTGATGAGGTGCACCTTTACGCAAGTGAAACGGAAACTTTAGTACACAAGGACTTTAATTCCGCATGAGAATCTCATTAAGCCTTCAATGAATACTTACGAACTAGGGCGAATAAGCCTAAAAATGCGTATGACCTACGCCGAATGCATGAGACTTGGCATCTCTGGCGAAAGCAACGTTGATTCATCTTTCAAAATCAAAACGTAATTTAACGATGATTCAACTATGATCCATGACGTTGATTCAACAGTGAAAAAAACGTTAAAATGCCAGCTGGGAATGGTCCCACAGCCCTATGTTCTCACATGTCTCACATTTCGAAAGCCCTGTTTTCATCTTAAGAAAACGATTCTTTCTAAAAACTCTGGCCAAAGTGGACATATTGGACAACTGCAGTTTAGCGATTGCATGTAAATAGGGAAATCTGCGTTATTGTATTGTGACACGCTGGTAATCTTAGAAATGTGGGAACATAAAGCTGTGGGAATATAGGCACATTCCCGCTTTCATAGGCCTGTTCATCGTTTGTTGTTAATGTGGTCATGTACAAGTGCTGGTCAACGAATTAGAATAATTTGAAATAGCGCAATCGTTAAATTTTCTTGATGCATTTTTTGCGCAGAAAGCAAATCAGGTGTTCACCGCGCCTGTCCTACTTGTTAGAGTAATCACAGAACTCGCTACCTGTAAAAAATTTGCTCAGCTGAGCTTTCCAAAAGGCCCATTTAGGCCATTTAACTGTGACACTGTAGTTTCATTGAATTAGAATAATTCATAAGTCATTTCATTGAATTAGAATAAGTGCTTGAATTTTTGTTTTCTGTGAAGAGTGTTCACTGTGCAGTATAAAGTCAGGGTTGAGTAGAATTTCTAAGTTGTAAAATAAATCATGGGTCAGCAGCGCAACCTCTCAACCGGAATAGTGGCTCAAATTCAAGCCCTTCGCCAACAAGGCTTGACCCAAACTAAAATTGCTGAGCTGCTCGGTTGCTGCAGTCTTTCTTTAGAGCTTTGCAGATGGAAGACTGGCTGATGTCTGCTCGTGACAACAAGCAGCTGAGAAAGGTTGCAGTCAGCAACCGGTTCAAGTCCATTTCTGAGCTCAGCGACTTGTGGAATGAGCAGACCTGCGCTAACGTCTCGAGATCAACCACTTACCGTCGTCTGCGTGAACTCGGCTTCAAATCTCGCGTTCCAGCAGTAAAACCAATGCTGAACAAGAAACAAATGGAGAAACGGCTGAAGTGGGGTAAAGAACACGGCGAATGGACTGCTGAAGACTGGCAGAAAGTGGTCTTCAGTGACGAATCACGCTTTTGCATCTCCTTCGGTGACTAAGGTCCTCGTGTCTAGCGTTGTGGTGGCGAAACCTACAATCACGAGTGCGTAAAAAGATGCGTCAAGTCTCCCCAGAGCGTTCTGGTCTGGGGATGCATGTCTCCTCAAGAAGACTGTCAATGCTGCCGTATACCAAGATGTTCTGGAAACGTTCCAGATTCCGACTGTCGAGGGACAGTTTGGCGAAGAAGACCTCATATTTCAACAGGATCTTGCACTGGCTCATGCGCCAAAGTCGACCAAAGATTGGTTCGCCGAAAAACAGCTTGAAGTTTTGGCATGGCCCGCCAACTCGCCTGACCTCAATGTTATTGAAAACCTTTGGGCCATCGTCAAGCGGAAAATTCGCGACAGAAAGTCGACTACCCTGGACCAACTGAAGCAGAACATCGCCACTGCCTGGGAAGCTGTAAGTGCAGAAACTTGTGACAAGCTGGTCAAATCGATGCCGCTGAGACTTCAGGCAGTCATACAAGCCAAGGGGGCAGCCACAAAACACTGAGAAAGTGTTTTTTTCCCCAAAACCATGGAAGAAGTTATCTGGGCTGCATGCTCTGTTGTGGTTCTGCTATTTGCTCATGTTCTGTTCTGCATTCTGCATCTCATGTTAAAGTTCTGTGCCTGGCTTAGCCATGTATGATTTCTGTGTTTAGTGACCTCTGCTATGTCTGACCATTCTTAGGATCATGTATTGTGTTTTTTGGTAATTCATATTTCATGTGTTATTATTATTTCATGCCTCAGTTTTCATGCCATGTTTTCATTTCCATGCATTGCACTTCGTCTACCCTGTCTTGTCTTGTGTAGGTCTTTGCCCACGGTCCCTAGTCTTGCATACCACTCATTCGGGTGATTTATTGGTTTCTGGGTTTTCAATCTTCCTTCATTATCTCGTGTACTTCCTTCCTCTCTCTTTTTTTCTATCTACTAACCATACTAACAGTTTGTTGTTTTCAATAATTACTAACCCTCATTAACATTGTATATTTTTACTAACTTACTAACATGCACTCGGGATTGTATAGCTGCACATACTAATTGACTAACGATCTCTCAGCAGTCACTCAATTCTAATCTCCGCCCTCCTTTCCTATCCCTGATTATCTCTGCTGCAAGTTTCTGTGGATTTCCACTTATACTTTGTGCTTTCCTTTTCATTATCTTGGCACTTTAGCACTCCTTAACCGGAGCTGTTGTTTTGTACTTAGGTTTGTCTTGTGATCCCTGTCTGCGTTTTGGCAACAGCCAAATTCATGTCATTAGTTTATTCCTCATGTGTCTCTCTCCCTGATCATTGTTACCATTGATTGCACCTGTTCTCCCTGGTCATGTGTTTACCCCGGATGTGTATATAAGATGTCTGTTTGGTTCACTCTCTTGTCAGATTGTTCTCCCTAGTTTTCTCGTGCCACGTTTCTCACCTTGATTTCTCAGTGTTTATCTTTCTGACTGGACTGTCCTTGATATCGAGCTTTGCCTACTCCCTGTACTTTTGCCGCATTCTTGTTTTTTTTTTACCTCTTTTGTCTGACTACGATTTTTTGTGATTGGTGCCCTGTGTATGACTCTGGATTTCGCCCTTTGGATTCTGATTTTGGATTGCGGACATTGTACTGTTGCCAGCTCTGTTGGGGGGGTTTCCCCCTTCAGAAATAAAGCCTTCTTTTTGCAATTTACTGGTGTTTGCTCTTGGTTCGTTTCAACCTCACATGCTCATGATCTTTGTTGTTTCTGATATAGACGCCATAAAATAAAGCAAGTAATGGGGAACTGAAGAAAATTTGTTTGTTTATTGATTTGTTAATATTTAAATGATTGAGCAAAGTTTAAAAATTTTGCTGACTCTCAAATCTCACTGACAAATTTCAAATATCTCAGGAGAAAGAAGAATGGAGACGTTACGTCGTAGAGACAGGCGACAAAGGAGCGGCAGACTGACCTGGCGACGGGGAGCTGCTGGTAGACTGAGTAGGGTTGAGGAGGAAAGCCGTGGTGGATCGCCAAACGCTGGACCAGATGGGAGAGTCAGGGCGACAAAAGCAGAGAGAGAGAAGGACGTGAAGGAAGGAAGGCAAAAGCTTAGTTTGAAGCGTGGGAGGGGTTGTGAGGACCATGTAGATGGAGAGAGGTTGGACTCTGCTTCTAGACCCTTTCCGTCCCCTGCTTGTGCTGACGAGACCCTGGGACAAGGTCAGACATCACATTTAGACAGGGGCTATCCCTAGAATTCTGGTGCCCCTCTGCAAAATAGGCTTTGGGGCGTTTTCCAAAGTGGTACCCTCAGAGGAAAATCACTTCATTCGATGATTGACAGGCCTGGGCAGTGTAGAAAGGTGGAGCCCTTGGTGAAGTGCCTGATCTGCCTTGTGATGGGCAAGGCCGCGTATTTAAAGTGACTGAAAAGATAAACATGCTAAATAAATCAAATATTCCTGATATTTATTGTCTAACGTTACCATATGGCAGTGATAATCAACCCTATTCCTAGAGATTTATGATCCATGCAGTTTTCTGTTTCAACTGTAATTTTTAACTTTGGACTCAACTAACTGGTAGCTCAGTGAAATCTGTTGCTGAATGAGATGTGCTATGATGAGATTAGGAGTGAAGAGCTGCAGTATAGTACAATTGCAGCTGCATGTTTGGTCACAGCATTAATATGGCCTTGGCAGCAGGCGGTTGCTCTGACCCCTCTAATTTTCTCCATGAAGTTAGCGAATAATGTAATGACAGGTGTAAGACATGGGCAGGAAAAAAAAACTCGTAAATATGACATTTCTTACAATCGCAGGGGATCGAGGAAAGATCTCCTTTGAGAGGGAGAGATCAGAGAGAGGGCAGGGAAGATCAGGACCCAGGGATAGTGAGGTAGCCACAGGCAGCAGCGATAGGTACAGAAAGAGGCGTAGGACGAATGCAGAAGAGGAGAGCTGGCTACCCAGCTACAGCTCAAGCTCCACGCCCTCACCTGTAAACTGGACCAGGACCCAAAGCTCAGGTATGCCATCACTGAGGGGTCAAAAAGACATCAGACAGAGATACTGTCATCAGTTTTGTAAGATTCTCTGGAGCAGCATACTGCCTACTATTGAGTATACCAGTTCTACACAGCTTTGGGTATAGCCTAAATGTTATGCTTTAAGTAATATCAGTAAACCAGAGATGGACTCGCGAGAGCCCATAACTCCGCCAGTATAGCTGGATTTTAACTTTGGCCTATGTCTCAGCTGTACTTTGGCCTAGATACTTGTTCCTCTTGTGGTACTTAAACATCCAGCGAAGTTTGGTTAAAATCTATGCAACTGTTTTTGGGATATCCTGTGAACGGACAGACAAACAAATAAACAAACAGACAAATCGGAGCAAAAACATAACCTCCTTGGCGGAGGTAATAATGCACTCAGCTCCAACGCTTTCTTTTTCCAATCATTTTCATTATTCAGTGTCTACAACTAACAAAAGCTAGAAACATGGAATTGGTAAAGTAGGAGACGCTTAATTGTGGCATTCCTGGCCATAGACCCTGTGATAGACCCTGTTTGATTGCATGTCCTCAGGAGAATGCTAATTAACTCTATATTGTGCGTGACAGGCTCTTTAAAATCGCTGTATGCCTTGGGATCTCTGCTTGGAGAAGGAGGATGCGGTTCCGTGTATGCTGGGACCAGACGAGCAGATGGGCTTCCGGTAAGCCTCTACCTTACTGCACTGTCCTACCACTCGTCTTTTGCCCCATCGAGTCCTTGCATATCCAGTTCGCTGGGTTCTGTTGAGCCTCCATCTCACCATGGGCTTGAAGTGCTTAGATCGTAGCATTTGCTGAATCCTCGCAGCACATTCCAAGCCAATAATATGACCTGTGGTTGATCATGATATATTTTTACAACAGTCACTGGTTATCTTATTACTTTTTCATCCCCTAAATATTTTTACCTGTGCTAAAGGCCTGGGTAAATCAGGTCCTGCTTGTCCAATGAATTTAAACAAGAAACCTTAGAAACAAACTTCCGCTTGTGTAAAAAGAATTTAAAAGATTATGTATTAGATATTTCAATTTTTTTAAAGTTACTGTTTCAATATAGTCATCTTATAATTCTATGATCTATATTTCTGTTCCAGGTGGCCATCAAGTTTTTGTCCAACAAGTATTCGAGGACCCCTGTTTACATCGTGAGTATACATCTCTCTTTTACCTGTGAGAGCCATAGAAACATTGTGTTTATTAGTGGAGCGACTGCAAGAGTTACACAGACATAACTGAAATTATCACAACCCAGCCAGTAATACAGCTCAGTCCTTATTGCATTTGGGCAGTGACTCATTTGTTTTTTTGTTTTTTTTTTGGTCCAGTACTTCAAAAGATTGGATTTAAAATAAAATGAATATGCAACTGTAGCATTAAATGAAATATTTAATTTGCAGCTGTATATATCCATACCGTAGGAGACATTTCGGGATTGCAGCCGTTTCTTATACTGTTACTGTCCAAATAATTTCAGATTGCGCTTTTGGGCTTCGTCGACCCTACATTAAAACAAATGTTTAACATCCCTGCTCATTATGTTACAGCCCAAAGTGACTTAGCAGGAGCCAATTCCCTGTGGAGCGATGTCGGGTTGAAGGTCATGTTCACCACCTATGCAAATTTAACCCCTTTGCACAGATACAGATGCCGGCATCTGTAAATTCCTGAAGTTTTATTCCTAAATAATTCTGTAATCTAATTTCCAAATGTCTTGCTTCACTTGACTAATTTTCTGCAGTCTCTGTGACACAAATAACGAGTTGTTAAGCCCAAATAAGCTGATGTATAACAGCTAAAATTTGCCATTATTTGTATTCCACGCAAAGGGGTTAAGGCCACGATTGAGATTGACCCCAGTCAAACACCAGAGTCCTTAGGCTCCTCTTACACATCCACTCGTGATCCCAATCAATCTACAGCCTGGAAAGTCCCGGCCTGTACCCCTGGAGGTAGCCCTGATGCTGCTGGCGTGCTGGCCTCCCACCTCCCCGAACCTCATCCAGCTGCTGGACTGGTTTGAGGAGGACGAAGAGGTCATCCTGGTGCTGGAGTTGCCCTCACCGTGCATGGATTTGAGCGACTTTGTCGCGCACCAGGGAGGCTGCTTGGGTGAGGACGTGGCGAAAGGCATCATGGCACAGGTGGTGCAGGCTGCCATCCACTGCCGGGACAGGGGTGTCCTCCACAGAGACATCAAACCCGAGAACTTGCTCATCCGGACGGACAACCTGGGAGTCAAGCTGATCGACTTCGGCTGCGGGGACGTGCTGTCGGAGTATCCCTACAGGAGCTTTGCTGGTCAGAGTCTGTCTATATCTGTACTCATGTAGCCGCGTGTGCCCTGTATGCCAGGATAGTGGCATGTCTAGTCTTCATCATTGGCTCCTAGTCATAGTTGACCACGGCATCATCTCAGCATCTCAGGGCTACATTGCGCTTAGTTCAGGATTATCTGATTATTTTGGGATGTTGTGATCACTTTGGAGTGATCTGATTGAGGCCTTTTAGTGTTTAAAAGGGATGAAGAAAGTTAACTACTCACAACTATTTAGGTTAAGTTCTTTTTGCGGAACTAGGGGGTCATAAATGGACGTTAGCTATAGGTGAATTTGGCAAAGCTGTTTGGAAATTTTTTTTTCCGTGCCTAGAATGGTTACAGAGTGAAATAGCTTGCCAAGTCCTGTCAGAGAGGCAGGACCAGGCTGCATACAGTACTAAATACCATCTTGTCTTTATATAAGTGTAATGTGCAATTTAATCATTAAATGGCAGGCCTTGCTGAATGGCTATTTCTCACCACATGCTATATTATATTATCATTTTAAAGTCTCTCTAAATTCAAGTTTTTCTACAAGCCCTTCAAAGGCTTTCAAAAGATTTTGGCACCTCAGATGTGTATGCTAAATGTAAATCTCTTTCTCTCTCTCTCTCTCTCTCTCTCTTAGATGTATATTTAAAAATTGTCAGAAATTGAAGTCTCCCTCTTTTTGGCTTATCGGCGGTCCTATGGGCCGATAAGCTATTGCCGTTGTGTGGTGTCCGTCGTCCGGAAAATTTTTAATCTTTTTTTTGGCGTGATGAATTTTCACGTAAATTTGCGATAACATACTATGCGACCATATCTCCATTCGTTTTTTTATTTTTTATTGAATCATTTTTGTCAGTTTTATGGGCCCTTAATTTTGGCCCCAATGTGAAAGATAGGAGCGAGAAATTTAAAAAAAATTATTTCTCAAAAACTGCGTGATACATTTTTTTCTAAATCAGGCAATCCGCTTACGTTGGTACCATCAATGTACAGTGCGAGCGCCATTTAGATTGAATAAACGGAAGCCGGTCTAGTGGGGGCGCTGTACTTTATGAATATGCAGGATGGCCTGTGGAGGCCAAATGGCTGCAGATAGAAATTACGGTTGTATTATCGACATATTTGAAGCATTTGTGACCTTTATTCTGGCAAAATTAAATTTGGCCACTGATGACTTTGTAAGGTCAAACTGGAGGTCAGGGAATTTAGTAACAATGTTAAAATATATGACTTGAAATTTTAAAAAAATTATTTCTCAAAAGCATCTAATCATTTTTTCCTAAATCTGGCAATCAACTCACCTTGACACACTTTATGTACAGTGCCATTACAATTAAATCGACAGAAGTGGGTCTATTGGGAGTGCTGTACTTTAACATTGGGTCTTATGGCGAGTTGGCCAAATCGCCTGTGGAAGCTAAATGGTTGCAGATAGAGATTAAGTTTGTATTGCTGACATATAGGAAGTGATATATGACCTACATTTTGCCTATGTTAAAGTTAACCTCAGATGACCTTGAAAGGTCAAACTTGAGGTCAAGCAAAATGTTACAATTTTCAATGACTTCAAGGCTTGAAAATATTGAAGATTGCGAACATATGTGCATTGAACACTTATAAGTCAAGAATAAGAAGTCATATATGAACTTTCATTTGGTGGCCTTGAACTTGACCTTCGGTGACCTATAAAGGTCAAACTTCACATAGTGAAATTTCAATGACTTCTATTTCCAAAACTATGACAGATAGAGCTTGGGTTTGTATTGAGGGGATATAGTAAGTCATGTATGAAGTTTCATTTGGTGACGTTGAACTTGACCTTCAGTGACCTTCAACAGCCAAACTATATAGTGAAATTTCAATGTCTTATATCAGCAAAATCGTTACAGATAGTTTAGGTTTGTATTGGAAATGTATAGGAAGTGAAATATGAACTTTCATTTGGTTGCCTTGAACTTGACCTTTGAAGGTCAGACTTGACCAAGAGAAAATTCAATGACTTGTATCACTAAAATGGTCACAGATAGACCCCAGGTTTGTGTCACTGACATCTAGGAAATCACATATGAACTTTCATTTGGTGAAATTCAACTTTACTCAGTGACCATTGAGGGTCAAACTAGACAGTTTATTGCAATGACTTGTATCACCAAAATGGTCACAGATTGAGCCAGGGTTTGTATAGAGACATTTAGAAAGTCAGATATGAAATCATTTTCTGACCAAAGCTTGACATTCTGTGACCTTAAAAGCTCACAATTGACATATTGATTACATATTGACATATTTCAATGACTAGTATCTCCAAAACTGCTTCAGAGCTTAGGATTGTACAGAAGGTCTTATAAATGTATGTGAACTTTTATTTAGTGACCTTGACATTGATTTTCATTGATTCAAATTTCAAACTTCACATGAAATTTTCATGACTTGTATCATCGCTATGAGACTGCTTGTAGGTAAGGTACAGGACCCTTGGTCCTATTTTTTATCATTTCTTCACTCTTTCAGGTACGAAGCGTTACGCGCCCCCTGAGTGGTTTGCTGATGGAGAATACTATGGTTGCCCAGCTACAGTTTGGTCACTGGGGATGCTACTATTCGCCCTGGTCTGCGGCTCGTTGCCCTTCGGAGGAAGGCAGGACTTCACCTGGGGAAGATTACAGTTTATGGGCGGGCCGTCCGATGGTACGCAACGCTGGATAAACCATATCTTCTACATGTGCTGTACTGTAATGCCTGAACTTTTACTTAGCAAATTGCGATGCTGACATCATTCTCCTTCTGTATCCTATAACTGTACAGACTGTAAGGATTTGATTCTGTGGTGCCTCCGGAGAGATCCGAGGGAAAGACCCAGCCTGGAGGAGATTCTCGGGCATCCGTGGATAAGTCGGTGGAGCTGCTAGAGAGGGCTGCATTCAGGTCATTAAACAAATTAGTTACATTTGTCATTTTTACCTCCGACAAGGAGGTTATGTTTTTGCTTCTGTTTGTTTATTCATTTATTTGTTTTTCTGCCTGCTAGCAGGATATCTCATAAACTGTTGCATAGATTTTAACCAAACTTTGCAGGATGTGAAAGTAGCACAAGAGGAATGAGTCAATAAATTTTGGGCTCTCACAAGTCCAGCTCTAGTTTCTGATTAGAATTAAACTTTTCAATATTTTCAAAAATGGGAAGCATGCCCATATTTTATAAAACTTTCCAGCATCCTTTTTGCTTCCAGTCAAACTATGACCAACACAGTCACCAATGCAAACTAATTTCTCTCATATTGGAAAAATATCGGGGAACACATGTATGTTCCATGCATACCTGACTGAATGTATTGTTAAAATTGTGCCATTATTGTCTGTTGTTATTTTCAGATCATCAGCCTGGAAGAGATGGAAACCATCATCCTCACTTCGTGCCCCCAGTTATTTTAACCCAGGGGTCCCCAATCTTTCCCAGAAAGGGCCAGTGCGGGTGCAGGCTTTCATTGCAACCAAGCAATTACACGCCTGATACCACTAATCAACCCCTGGACTGTTTGCTAATTATTTTGATGTCACTGGGCTCCAATTAGGGCCCTACGGGATTTTCAAACAAATTTAAAATTGTTCATTTGTAAACCATGACTGAAATCCTCAACCAATCCTGGCAAACGATATACCATTTGAAAGCTTAGATGGTCAGGATTTCATTTCTACCCACCTTTTTGCCCTATGTCAGTTGTAACAAATGCAATAAATCAATTTCACAACATAGACATCGCATAATTGAGTGCAATGGAACTTGTCAGTCCTCATCATCAAAGTTGTGATGTGGCGGTCCAACCATGTATAATCCGTTCTATTTGGTCTTGTTCAAAGCTAAGAACCTGTGCAATCAAGATATCCAAGTTGTTTGTTCCAAAATTGAAGATTAAGCCATATATTTCTTGTACTTATACTTATAACAACAACAATAGACACGCAGTATTTTGTGTAATAGAACCATTGTATGTGGGAGCAGTGAGCATTTGAAATGTGATCTACCAATCCGGGCCAAATGTGAGAAAATGCAGGTGACCGTTAAGAGGTTAAAGGTCCCCTGTTACACCACCAGGTGTACAACTAATTAGCCATTATGAGCTAGTTCAAAGTCTCCCCTCCCTGACATCACAAGGGGGAGTGACCACCCAAAATAATGAAATCTGACTGACTGCTTGATCAGTTCCTCTTGCCTCTGCTTGTTTGCGTCCCCATGTGATGTCAAGAGGGGAAAGATTTTGAAATGGCTTGTAATAACTAATTGGCTGTGCACATGGTGACATAATAGGGGACCTTTTACAGGTCTACCAAAGAAAATGGACAAACTGTAACTAAAGTTTTCAGATGTCCACCTTTTTGAAATAACCAGCAGCATAAAATGGAAAACATGCCACATTCCCACTAAACTTTGCAGCACAACACTTTGAAGTCGATACATTTTCACTTGAACCTAAAAAAAATGCACGGCCTGTAACAAACCCATTGACGAACCAAATGAGTTTTCAGTTGTGTGCTGCTGTTTCTTTGGAAAAGGAAAACATCTGACAAACTTTTGTTACAGCTTGGCCGTTTTCTTTGCCAAAGTGGACATATTGGACAACTGCTGTTTAGCGATTGCATGTAAATAGGGAAATCTGCGTTTTTGTATTGTGACACGCTGGTAATCTTAGAAATGTGGGAACATAAAACTGTGGGAATATAGGCACATTCCCGCTTTCATAGGCCTGTTCATCGTTTGTTGTTAATGTGGTCATGTACAAGTGCTGGTCAACGAATTAGAATAATTTGAAATAGCGCAATCGTTAAATTTTCTTGATGCATTTTTTGCGCAGAAAGCAAATCAGGTGTTCACCTCGCCTGTCCCACTTGTTAGAGTAATCACAGAACTCGCTACCTGTAAAAAATTTGCTCTGCTGAGCTTTCCAAAAGGCTCATTTAGGCCATTTAAATGTGACACTGTTGTTTCATTGAATTAGAATAATTCATAAGTCATTTCATTGAATTAGAATAAGTGCTCGAATTTTTGTTTTCTGTGAAGAGTGTTCACTGTGCAGTATAAAGTCAGGGTTGAGTAGAATTTCTAAGTTTTAAAATCAATCATGGGTCAGCAGCGCAACCTCTCAACCGGAATAGTGGCTCAAATTCAAGCCCTTCGCTAACAAGGCTTGACCCAAACTAAAATTGCTGAGCTGCTCGGCATCAGCCAGTCTTCCATCTGCAAAGCTCTAAAGAAAGACTACAGCAAGCGCACCAACTGTTCCGGCATCCAAAAAACATCTGCTCGTGACAACAAGCAGCTGAGAAAGGTTGCAGTCAGCAACCGGTTCAAGTCCATTTCTGAGCTCAGCGACTTGTGGAAAGAGCAGACCTGCGCTAACGTCTCGAGATCAACCACTTACCGTCGTCTGCGCGAACTCGGCTTCAAATCTCGCGTTCCAGCAGTAAAACCAATGCTGAACAAGAAACAAATGGAGAAACGGCTGAAGTGGGGTAAACACGGCGAATGGTCTGCTGAAGACTGGCAGAAAGTGGTCTTCAGTGATGAATCACGCTTTTGCATCTCCTTCGGTGACCAAGGTCCTCATGTCTAGCGTTGTACTGGCGAAACCTTCAATCACGAGTGCGTAAAAAGATGCGTCAAGTCTCCCCAGAGCGTTATGGTCTGGGGATGCATGTCCGCTCGGGGTGTAGGGAAACTCTGCTTCCTCAAGAAGACTGTCAATGCTGCCGTATACCAAGATGTTCTGGAAACGTTCCAGATTCCGACTGTCGAGGGACAGTTTGGCGAAGAAGACCTCATATTTCAACAGGATCTTGCACTGGCTCATGCGCCAAAGTCGACCAAAGATTGATTTGCCGAAAAACAGCTTGAAGTTTTGGCATGGCCCGCCAACTCGCCTGACCTCAATGTTATTGAAAACCTTTGGGCCATCGTCAAGCGGAAAATTCGCGACAGAATGTCGACTACGCGGGACCAACTGAAGCAGAACATCGCCACTGCCTGGGAAGCTGTAAGTGCAGAAACTTGTGACAAGCTGGTCAAATCGATGCCGCGGAGACTTCAGGCAGTCATACAAGCCAAGGGGGCAGCCACAAAATACTGAGAAAGTGATGATTCTAATTATAATAAAAAATTATTCTAATTCAGTGAAACGGTTTCTCAATTATTCTAATTCAATAAAACAACATTGTCACAGTTAAATGGCCTAAATGGGCCTTTTGGAAAGCTCAGCTGAGCGAATTTTTTACAGGTAGCGAGTTCTGTGATTACTCTAACAAGTAGGACAGGCTGAACATCTGATTTGCTTTCTGCACAAAAAATGCATCAAGAAAATGTAATGATTGCGCTATTTCAAATTATTCTAATTCGTTGACCAGCACTTGTATGCAAAACGCTGTTGACGTGGGGAGCGAAAATCTTCCGGTATTACAATTCATTGGCATTATATAAATGATCCTCATGGGAATCATTATCATCAATGTCATAATATTTGATTTAGGGTGTAACTGGCCTAACAAATGACTCAGCAAACAATTCATAAAAACAATACTCTACAACATAGCCAATGAGGAAAGACTTGGGATTGCAGACAGTATTGTCATAAGAAGTCCAGCTCTGTACCATGGAGATATTTGTGCCTGCACCTAATTCCCCCAAAACCATAGAAGAAGTTATCTGGGCTGCATGCTTTGTTGTGATTCTGCTATTTGCTCATGTTCTGTTCTGCATTCTGCATGTTTAAGTTCTGTGCCTGGCTTAGCCATGTATGATTTCTGTGTTTAGTGACCTCTGCTATGTCTGACCATTCTTAGGATCATGTATTGTGTTTTTTGGTAATTCATATCTCATGTGTTATTATTATTTCATGCCTCAGTTTTCATGCCATGTTTTCATTTCCATGCATTGCACTTCGTCTACCCTGTCTTGTCTTGTGTAGGTCTTTGCCCACGGTCCCTAGTCTTGCATACCACTCATTCCGGTGATTTATTGGTTTCTGGGTTTTCAATCTTCCTTCATTATCTCGTGTACTTCCTTCCTCTCTCTTTTTTTCTATCTACTAACCATACTAACAGTTCGTTGTTTTCAATAATTACTAACCCTCATTAACATTGTATATTTTTACTAACTTACTAACATGCACTCGGGATTGTATAGCTGCACATACTAATTGACTAACGATCTCTCAGCAGTCGCTCAATTCTAATCTCCGCCCTCCTTGCCTATCCCTAATTATCTCTGCTGTAAGTTTCTGTGGATTTCCACTTATACTTTGTGCTTTCCTTTTCTTTTATCTTGGCACTTTAGCACTCCTTAACCGGAGCTGTTGTTTTGTACTTAGGTTTGTCTTGTGATCCCTGTCTGCGTTTTGGCAACAGCCAAATTCATGTCATTAGTTTATTCCTCATGTGTCTCTCTCCCTGATCATTGTTACCATTGATTGCACCTGTTCTCCCTGGTCATGTGTTTACCCCGGATGTGTATATAAGATGTCTGTTTGGTTCACTCTCTTGTCAGATCGTTCTCCCTAGTTTTCTCGTGCCACGTTTCTCGCCTTGATTTCTCAGTGTTTATCTTTCTGACTGGACTGTCCTTGATATCGAGCTTTGCCTTCTCCCTGTACTTTTGCCGCATTCTTGTTTTTTTTTTACCTCTTTTGTCTGACTACGATTTTTTGTGATTGGTGCCCTGTGTATGACTCTGGATTTCGCCCTTTGGATTCTGATTTTGGATTGCGGTCAGTGTACTGTTGCTAGCTCTGTTGGGGGGTTTCCCCCTTCAGAAATAAAGCCTTCTTTTTGCATTTTACTGGTGTTTGCTCTTGGTTCATTTCGTAAAACCTCACATTTCTCGGCCTTAACAAAAAGACGGTTCTCCAGGAGACGGCGAAGCACTTGGCGAACATGTTTCACGTGTTCCTCTTGGGATTCTGAAAAAATCAAGATATCATCAAGATAGACAAAAACAAACTTGTTGATCATATCTCTCAGGACATCGTTAACTAGGTTCTGGAAAACAGCTGGAGCGTTAGTGAGGCTAAAAGGAAGAACCAGGTACTCCCAGTACCCCATGGGATTATTAAACGCTGTCTTCCACTCGTCCCCCACCCGGATACGCACCAAGTGATAAGCGTTGCGCAAGTCAAGCTTTGTGAACACTTTGGCTCCTTGTAAGAGGTCAAATGCTGTGTTCATGAGGGGGAGAGGGTAGCGGTTCTTGATTGTTATTTCATGCAAACCACCTCAGACCATCAAGTTGAATCGCCCGGTGGCGATTCGTAGGGAGGGGGGTACTGTTGTGATTCTGCTATTTGCTCATGTTCTGTTCTGCATTCTGCATCTCATGTTTAAGTTCTGTGCCTGGCTTAGCCATGTATGATTTCTGTGTTTAGTGACCTCTGCTATGTCTGACCATTCTTAGGATCATGTATTGTGTTTTTTGGTAATTCATATTTCATGTGTTATTATTATTTCATGCCTCAGTTTTCATGCCATGTTTTCATTTCCATGCATTGCACTTCGTCTACCCTGTCTTGTCTTGTGTAGGTCTTTGCCCACGGTCCCAAGTCTTGCATACCACTCATTCGGGTGATTTATTGGTTTCTGGGTTTTCAATCTTCCTTCATTATCTCGTGTACTTCCTTCCTCTCTCTTTTACTATCTACTAACCATACTAACAGTATGTTGTTTTCAATAATTACTAACCCTCATTAACATTGTATATTTTTACTAACTTACTAACATGCACTCGGGATTGTATAGCTGCACATACTAATTGACTAACGATCTCTCAGCAGTCGCTCAATTCTAATCTCCGCCCTCCTTGCCTATCCCTAATTATCTCTGCTGCAAGTTTCTGTGGATTTCCACTTATACTTTGTGCTTTCCTTTTCATTTATCTTGGCACTTTAGTACTCCTTAACCGGAGCTGTTGTTTTGTACTTACAGTGTATCACAAAAGTGAGTACACCCCTAGCATTTCTGCAGATATTTACGTATATCTTCTCATGGGACAACACTGACAAAATTACACTTTGACAAAATGAAAAGTAGTCTGTGTGCAGCTTATATAACAGAGTTAATTTATTTTCCCCTCAAAATTACTCAAAATATAGCCATTAATATCTAAACCCCTGGCAACAAAAGTGAGTACACCCCTAAGAAACTACACCCCTAAATGTCCAAATTGAGTACTGCTTGTCATTTTCCCTCCAAAATGTCATGTGACTCGTTAGTGTTACTAGGTCCAGGGGTGCATAGGGAGCCGGTGTGTTCAAATTTGTAGTGCAGCTCTCACACTCTCTCATACTGGTCACTGAAAGTTCCAACATGGCACCACATGGCAAAGAACTCTCTGAGGATCTTAAAAGACGTATTGCTGCGCTACATGAAGATGGCCAAGGCTACAAGAAGATTGCCAACACCCTGAAACTGAGCTGCAGCACAGTGGCTAAGATCATCCAGCGTTTTAAAAGAGCAGGGTCCACTCAGCACAGGCCTCGGGTTGGTCGTCCAAAGAAGCTGAGCGCACGTGCTGAGCGTCACATCCAAATGCTTTCTTTGAAAGATCGTCGCAGGAGTGCTGTCAGCATTGCTGCGGAGATTGAAGAGGTGGGGGGTCAGCCTGTTAGTGCTCAGACCATACGCCGCACTCTACATCAAATTGATGTGCATGGCTGTCACCCCAGGAGGAAGCCTCTTCTGAAGACAGTGCACAAGAAAGCCCGCAAACAGTTTGCTGAAGACATGTCAACAAAGCACATGGATTACTGGAACCATGTCCTATGGTCTGATGAGACGAAGATTAATTTGTTTGGTTCCGATGGTTCACTCAAGCATGTGTGGCGGCGACCAGGTGTGGAGTACAAAGATAAGTGTGTCATGCCTACAGTCAAGCATGGTGGTGGGAATGTCATGGTCTGGGGCTGCATGAGTGCTGCAGGTGTTGGAGAGTTACATTTCATTGAGGGAAACATGAACTCCAACATGTACTGTGAAATACTGCAGCAGAGCATGATCCCCTCCCTAAAGAAACTGGGTCGCAGGGCAGTGTTCCAGCATGACAATGACCCCAAACACACCTCCAAGACGACCACTGCTTTACTGAAGAGGCTGAGGGTAAAGGTGATGGACTGGTCAAGCATGTCTCCAGACTTGAACCCAATAGAACATCTTTGGGGGATCCACAAGCGGAAGGTGGAGGTGCGCAAAGTCTCAAATATCCACCAGCTCCACGACGTCGTCATGGAGGAGTGGAAGAGCATTCCAGTGGCAACCTGTGAAGCTCTGGTAAACTCCATGCCCAGGAGAGTAAAGGCAGTTCTGGATAATAATGGTGGCCACACAAAATATTGACAGTTGACATGTTGTATGTTAATATTGACAACTTTCACTAAGAGGTGTACTCACTTTTGTTGCTAAGGGTTTAGATATTAATGGCTATATTTTGAGTAATTTTGAGGGGAAAATAAATTAACTCGTTATATAAGCTGCACACAGACTACTTTTCATTGTGTCAAAGTGTCATTTTGTCAGTGTCGTCCCATGAAAAGATATACTTAAATATTTGCAGAAATGCTTGGGGTGTACTCACTTTTGTGATACACTGTAGATTTGTCTTGTGATCCCAGTCTGTGTTTTGGCTACAGCCAAATTCATGTCATTAGTTTGTTCCTCATGTGTCTCTCCCTGATCATTGTTACCATTGATTGCACCTGTTCTCCCTGGTCATGTGTTTACCCCGGATGTGTATATAAGATGTCTGTTTGGTTCACTCTCTTGTCAGATCGTTCTCCCTAGTTTTCTCGTGCCACGTTTCTCGCCTTGATTTCTCAGTGTTTATCTTTCTGACTGGACTGTCCTTGATATCGAGCTTTGCCTACTTCCTGTACTTTTGCCGCATTCTTGTTTTTTTTGACCTTTTTTGTGATTGGTGCCCTGTGTATGACCCTTGACTTCGCCCTTTGGATTCTGATTTTGGATTGCGGACATTGTACTGTTGCCAGCTCTGTTGGGGGGCTTCCCCCTTCAGAAATAAAGCCTTCTTTTTGCATTTTACTGGTGTTTGCTCTTGGTTCATTTCAAGCTCACATGCTCATGATCTTTGTTGTTTCTGATATAGACGCCATAAAATAAAGCAAGTAATGGGGAACTGAAAACTTTTTTGTTTGTTTATTGATTTGTTAATATTTAAATGATTGAGCGAAGTTTAAAAATTTTGCTGACTCTCAAATCTCACTGACAAATTTCAAATATCTCAGGAGAAGGAAGAATGGAGACGTTACGTCGTACAGACAGGCGACAAAGGAGCGGCAGACTGACCTGGCGACGGGGAGCTGCTGGTAGACTGAGTAGGGTTGAGGAGGAAAGCCGTGGTGGATCGCCAAACGCTGGACCAGATGGGAGAGTCAGGGCGACAAAAGCAGAGAGAGAGAAGGACGTGAAGGAAGGATGGCAAAAGCTTAGTTTGAAGCGTGGGAGGGGTTGTGAGGACCATGTAGATGGAGAGAGGTTGGACTCTGCTTCTAGACCCTTTCCATCCCCTGCTTGTGCTGACGAGACCCTGGGACAAGGTCAGACATCACATTTAGACAGGGGCTATCCCTAGAATTCTGGTGCCCCTCCGCAAAATAGGCTTTGGGGCGTTTTCCAAAGTGGTACCCTCAGAAGAAAATGACTTCATTCGATGATTGACAGGCCTGGGCAGTGTAGAAAGGTGGAGCCCTTGGTGAAGTGCCTGATCTGCCTTGTGATGGGCAAGGCCGCGTATTTAAAGTGACTGAAAAGATAAACATGCTAAATAAATCAAATATTCCTGATATTTATTGTCTAACGTTACCATATGGCAGTAATAATCAACCCTATTCCAAGAGATTTATGATCCATGCAGTTTTCCGTTTCAACTGTAATGTTTAACTTTGGACTCAACTAACTGGTAGCTCAGTGAAATCTGTTGCTGAATGAGATGTGCTATGATGAGATTAGGAGTGAAGAGCTGCACTATAGTACAATTGCAGCTGCATGTTTGGTCACAGCATTAATATGGCCTTGGCAGCAGGCGGTTGCTCTGAGCCCTCTAATTTTCTCCATGAAGTTAGCGAATAATGTAATGACAGGTGTAAGACATGGCCAGGAAAAAAAACTCGTAAATATGACATTTCTTACAATCGCAGGGGATCGAGGAAAGATCTCCTTTGAGAGGGAGAGATCAGAGAGAGGGCAGGGAAGATCAGGACCCAGGGATAGTGAGGTAGCCACAGGCAGCAGCGATAGGTACAGAAAGAGGCGTAGGACGAATGCAGAAGAGGAGAGCTGGCTACCCAGCTACAGCTCAAGCTCCACGCCCTCACCTGTAAACTGGACCAGGACCCAAAGCTCAGGTATGCCATCACTGAGGGGTCAAAAAGACATCAGACAGAGATACTGTCATCAGTTTTGTAAGATTCTCTGGAGCAGCATACTGCCTACTATTGAGTATACCAGTTCTACACAGCTTTGGGTATAGCCTAAATGTTATTATGCTTTAAGTAATATCAGTAAACCAGAGATGGGCTCGCGAGAGCCCATACCTCCGCCAGCATAGCTGGATTTTAACTTTGGCCTATGTCTCAGCTGTACTTTGGCCTAGATACTTGTTCCTCTTGTGGTACTTAAACATCCAGCGAAGTTTGGTTAAAATCTATGCAACTGTTTTTGGGATATCCTGTGAACGGACAGACAAACAAATAAACAAACAGACAAATCGGAGCAAAAACATAACCTCCTTGGCGGAGGTAATAATGCACTCTGCTCCAACGCTTTCTTTTTCCAATCATTTTCATTATTCAGTGTCTACAACTAACAAAAGCTAGAAACATGGAATTGGTAAAGTAGGAGACGCTTAATTGTGGCATTCCTGGCCATAGACCCTGTGATAGACCCTGTTTGATTGCATGTCCTCAGGAGAATGCTAATTAACTCTATATTGTGCGTGACAGGCTCTTTAAAATCGCTGTATGCCTTGGGATCTCTGCTTGGAGAAGGAGGATGCGGTTCCGTGTATGCTGGGACCAGACGAGCAGATGGGCTTCCGGTAAGCCTCTACCTTACTGCCCTGTCCTACCACTCGTCTTTTGCCCCATCGAGTCCTTGCATATCCAGTTCGCTGGGTTCTGTTGAGCCTCCATCTCACCATGGGCTTGAAGTGCTTAGATCGTAGCATTTGCTGAATCCTCGCAGCACATTCCAAGCCAATAATATGACCTGTGGTTGATCATGATATATTTTTACAACAGTCACTGGTTATCTTATTACTTTTTCATCCCCTAAATATTTTTACCTGTGCTAAAGGCCTGGGTAAATCAGGTCCTGCTTGTCCAATGAATTTAAACAAGAAACCTTAGAAACAAACTTCCGCTTGTGTAAAAAGAATTTAAAAGATTATGTATTAGATATTTCAATTTTTTTAAAGTTACTGTTTCAATATAGTCATCTTATAATTCTATGATCTATATTTCTGTTCCAGGTGGCCATCAAGTTTTTGTCCAACAAGTATTCGAGGACCCCTGTTTACATCGTGAGTATACATCTCTCTTTTACCTGTGAGAGCCATAGAAACATTGTGTTTATTAGTGGAGCGACTGCAAGAGTTACACAGACATAACTGAAATTATCACAACCCAGCCAGTAATACAGCTCAGTCCTTATTGCATTTGGGCAGTGACTCATTTGTTTTTTTGTTTTTTTTTTTGGTCCAGTACTTCAAAAGATTGGATTTAAAATATAATGAATATGCAACTGTAGCATTAAATGAAATATTTAATTTGCAGCTGTATACATCCATACTGTAGGAGACATTTCGGGATTGCAGCCGTTTCTTATACTGTTACTGTCCAAATAATTTCAGATTGCGCTTTTGGGCTTCGTCGACCCTACATTAAAACAAATGTTTAACATCCCTGCTCATTATGTTACAGCCCAAAGTGACTTAGCAGGAGCCAATTCCCTGTGGAGCGATGTCGGGTTGAAGGTCATGTTCACCACCTATGCAAATTTAACCCCTTTGCACAGATACAGATGCCGGCATCTGTAAATTCCTGAAGTTTTATTCCTAAATAATTCTGTAATCTAATTTCCAAATGTCTTGCTTCACTGGAATAATTTTCTGCAGTCTCTGTGACACAAATAACGAGTTGTTAAGCCCAAATAAGCTGATGTATAACAGCTAAAATTTGCCATTATTTGTATTCCACGCAAAGGGGTTAAGGCCACGATTGAGATTGACCCCAGTCAAACACCAGAGTCCTTAGGCTCCTCTTACACGTCCACTCGTGATCCCAATCAATCTACAGCCTGGAAAGTCCCGGCCTGTACCCCTGGAGGTAGCCCTGATGCTGCTGGCGTGCTGGCCTCCCACCTCCCCGAACCTCATCCAGCTGCTGGACTGGTTTGAGGAGGACGAAGAGGTCATCCTGGTGCTGGAGTTGCCCTCACCGTGCATGGATTTGAGCGACTTTGTCGCGCACCAGGGAGGCTGCTTGGGTGAGGACGTGGCGAAAGGCATCATGGCACAGGTGGTGCAGGCTGCCATCCACTGCCGGGACAGGGGTGTCAGAGACATCAAACCCGAGAACTTGCTCATCCGGACGGACAACTTGGGAGTCAAGCTGATCGACTTCGGCTGCGGGGACGTGCTGTCGGAGTATCCCTACAGGAGCTTTGCTGGTCAGAGTCTGTCTACATCTGTACTCATGTAGCCGCATGTGCCCTGTGTGCCAGGATAGTGGCATGTCTAGTCTTCATCATTGGCTCCTAGTCATAGTTGACCACGGCATCATCTCAGCATCTCAGGGCTACATTGCGCTTAGTTCAGGATTATCTGATTATTTTGGGATGTTGTGATCACTTTGGAGTGATCTGATTGAGGCCTTTTAGTGTTTAAAAGGGATGAAGAAAGTTAACTACTCACAACTATTTAGGTTAAGTTCTTTTTGCGGAACTAGGGGGTTATAAATGGACGTTAGCTATAGGTGAATTTGGCAAAGCTGTTTGGAAATTTTTTTTTCCGTGCCTAGAATGGTTACAGAGTGAAATAGCTTGCCAAGTCCTGTCAGAGAGGCAGGACCAGGCTGCATACAGTACTAAATACCATCTTGTCTTTATATAAGTGTAATGTGCAATTTAATCATTAAATGGCAGGCCTTGCTGAATGGCTATTTCTCACCACATGCTATATTATATTATCATTTTAAAGTCTCTCTAAATTCAAGTTTTTCTACAAGCCCTTCAAAGGCTTTCAAAAGATTTTGGCACCTCAGATGTGTATGCTAAATGTAAATCTCTTTCTCTCTCTCTCTCTCTCTCTCTCTCTCTTAGATGTATATTTAAATATTGTCAGAAATTGAAGTCTCCCTCTTTTTGGCTTATCGGCGGTCCTATGGGCAGATAAGCTATTGCCGTTGTGCGGTGTCCGTCGTCCGGAAAATTTTTTATCTTTTTTTTGGCGTGATGAATTTTCACGTAAATTTGCGATAACATACTACGCAACCATATCTCCATTCGTTTTTTTATTTTTTATTGAATCATTTTTGTCAGTTTTATGGGCCCTTAATTTTGGCCCCAATGTGAAAGATAGGAGTGAGAAATTTAAAAAAAATGATTTCTCAAAAACTGCGTGATACATTTTTTTCTAAATCAGGCAATCCGCTTACGTTGGTACCATCAATGTACAGTGCGAGCGCCATTTAGATTGAATAAACGGAAGCGGGTCTAATGGGGGCGCTGTACTTTATGAATATGCAGGATGGCCTGTGGAGGCCAAATGGCTGCAGATAGAAATTACGGTTGTATTATCGACATATATGAAGCATATGTGACCTTTATTCTGGCAAAATTAAATTTGACCACTGATGACTTTGTAAGGTCAAACTGGAGGTCAGGGAATTTAGTAACAATGTTAAAATATATGACTCGAAATTTTAAAAAATTATTTCTCAAAAGCATCTAATCATTTTTTTCCTAAATCTGGCAATCAACTCACCTTGACACACTTTATGTACAGTGCCATTACGATTAAATCGACAGAAGTGGGTCTATTGGGAGTGCTGTACTTTAACATTGGGTCTTATGGCGAGTTGGCCAAATCGCCTGTGGAAGCTAAATGGTTGCAGATAGAGATTAAGTTTGTATTGCTGACATATAGGAAGTTATATATGACCTACATTTTGGCTGTGTTAAAGTTAACCTCAGATGACCTTGAAAGGTCAAACTTGAGGTCAAGCAAAATGTTACAATTTTCAATGACTTGAAGGCTTGAAAATATTGAAGATTGCGAACATATGTGCATTGAACACTTATAAGTCAAGAATAAGAAGTCATATATGAACTTTCATTTGGTGGCCTTGAACTTGACCTTCGGTGACCTACGAAGGTCAAACTTCACATAGTGAAATTTCAATGACTTCTATTTCCAAAACTATGACAGATAGAGCTTGGGTTAGTATTGAGGGGATATAGTAAGTCATGTATGAAGTTTCATTTGGTGACGTTGAACTTGACCTTCAGTGACCTTCAACAGCCAAACTATATAGTGAAATTTCAATGTCTTATATCAGCAAAATCGTTACAGATAGTTTAGGTTTGTATTGGAAATGTATAGGAAGTGAAATATGAACTTTCATTTGGTTGCCTTGAACTTGACCTTTGAAGGTCAGACTTGACCAAGAGAAAATTCAATGACTTGTATCACTAAAATGGTCACAGATAGACCCCAGGTTTGTGTTACTGACATCTAGGAAATCACATATGAACTTTCATTTGATGAAATTCAACTTTACTCAGTGACCATTGAGGGTCAAACTAGACAGTGTATTGCAATGACTTGTATCACCAAAATGGTCACAGATTGAGCCAGGGTTTGTATATATTTAGAAAGTCAGATATGAAATCATTTTCTGACCAAAGCTTGACATTCTTGACATATTGATTACATATTGTTATGGCCCCAATTTGTTATTACATTTATAACACAACAGCAACAGCAAGGGATGACAAACACAGTTTTAACAACTAAAACACATTTAATTTTTAACAAAGACAAAGACTAATAACAACCTACAACTAAAGACCAAGATTGATAAATAAGAAAAAACAGAAATAATTACAGTCCCTTTTTGGTGGGGTGGCTTGGTGATGTCCTGGATGAAGAAAATGCTCAAACACAGGCAAAGAAATCCACAAAAGAAACGTCACAGGTCTTGAACAGAATGGCAGGTCTGGTCATCTTCTTGCAATTTCTCCTACTACTTTACTGTCTCAGTTCCTACTCCTACTACTTTACTGTCCCATCTAGTGGCCTATATTCACATTACACCTCCATTCCAAAAGGGAAAAATTTTGACTCATAAAGGCAAAATTTTTCTTTTCAATACAAAATGGTAAAGTGAACACTTGTCTATATATACATATCATACAATATTCAAACACATGATATACACATTCAAACACGGGATAAGCAATCAGCAATTACATTGTCTGTACCCTTCACATGCTTAATTTCCAAGTCAAACTCCTGTAAAATCAAACTCCAATTCAACAATCTCCGATTCTTGTTTTTCATCTTACTCAAAAACATTAACGGATTGTGGTCAGAGTACACAATCATTGGCTTTTGTCCTGTACAAACATAAACCTCAAAGTGTTGTAAAGAAAGGACCAGAGCCAACAGTTCCTTCTCTATTGTGGAATAGTTCCTTTGGTGGCGATTGAACTTCCTGGAGAAGTATGCCACGGGATGCTCAATGTCATCAGAGTCACTTCTCTGTAGGAGCACAGATCCACAAGCTTGGTCGCTAGCATCGACCGCGATGGAGAACGGTTTGTTGAAGTCAGGAGATTTGAGCACGGGGAAGTGACACAGCAGAGACTTCAGGTGATCGAAGGCTCTCTGGCATGCATCATCCCAGGTGAACTTTACGCCTTTCTTCAGTTGGTTAGTTAGACTGAGAGCAATCTCAGCAAAGTTCTTGCAGAACTTGCGGTAGTCCCCGATCATTCCAAGGAAGCGGCGCAAAGCTTTTTTGTTGTCAGGAACTGGAAAGACCATGATGGCTTGGACTTTAGCATTTATGGGTGCCACCTTACCCTGGCATATGACGTAGCCAAGATAGGTGACAGTAGCACAACCAAAGTCACTCTTGTTCAGGTTAACAGTCAGGTTAGCCTGGGTCAGGCGCTGGAACAACGTCTCTACATCTTTTAGATGTTCTTCCCAGGAGTCACTCCATGTGATCAGGTCATCGATGTATGCACCCGTGTGTGGCAATCCGGCGATTGTAGACTGTATCATCCTTTGGAACGTGGCTGGGGCATTTTTCATGCCAAAGGGTAGGACTTCATACTGGTACAATCCAGATGGTGTGGCAAAAGCAGAGATGCTCTTGGCCCTCTCAGTTAAAGGCACACACCAATAACCCTTCAATAAATCAATCTTGGTCAGAAACTTTGCTTGCCCTACACTATCAATACAATCATCAATCCTAGGTATTGGAAACACATCAGTTCTAGTTACAGCATTGACTTTGCGATAATCTGTACAGAATCTAATACTTCCATCAGGTTTTGGAACTAGCACACAGGGTGAACTCCAATCGGAGTTGGAGGGTCTGATAATATCATGTTTTAACATGTACTCAACCTCTTTCTCAGCAATCTTTCTCTTTTCAGGATTCATCCGGTATGGATGCTGTTTTATTGGTTTGGCATCACCAACATCTACATCATGAGAGGCTATAGTAACTCTCTTTGGAACATCAGGAAACAAATCCTCATATTTCTTGATCAACCTTTCAAACTGATCTCTCAGTGAGGGTTCTAAGTGCTGGAGTTTAACATCAAGATTTTGCAACACTTCAGTGTTTGACAATTTATATGAAAGAACTTCAGCTTTAATTCTTGGTTCATCATCTTGAAACTCCCCCTCATCTTCACACGTTTCGACCATTGGAGAATCTGAAGTGACAGCTGCAACCCTAGCATTTCTGTCATGATAAGGCTTGAGCATGTTAATATGACACAATTGTTTTGGTTTTCTCCTATCTGGAGTCTTCACAATGTAATTGAGATCATTGAGTTTTGTCAGAATTTCATAAGGACCATGAAATCTAGCCTGCAATGGATTAGACTGCAAGGGAAACAACACAAGGACCTTGTCTCCTGGTTTAAACTCACGGCTTCTAGCCTTATGATCATACCAAGTTTTCATTTTTCCCTGACTTGATTTCAAGTTCTCTTTGGCAAGGTCACAAGCTGCACGCAATCTTTCCTTGAACTTGCTAACATAGTCTAACAGACTGATATGCGGCTCTTTCTCTTGCCATTGTTCACTCAATAATAGCAAAGGTCCTCTCACTTCATGACCAAACACTAGCTCAAATGGACTGAATCCAGTAGACTCCTGCACTGCTTCTCTAGCTGCAAAAAACAGCAAATGAACCCCTTCATCCCAGTCTTTCTCATGGTCATAACAATAAGTCCTCATCATTGTCTTGAGAGTGGAATGAAACCGCTCTAAGGCACCCTGACTTTCTGGATGATAGGCACTAGAAAGAATCTGCTTTGCACCTAGTTCATACACAACCTGCTGAAACAATCCTGAAGTGAAATTGCTACCCTGGTCTGACTGAATTTCCCTGGGAAGACCAAACAACGTGAAGAACTTTATCAAAGCCTTCGAGATTGCAGTTGCCTTGATGTTACGTAGAGGTATGGCTTCGGGGAATCTGGTAGATGCACACATGATTGTCAACAAGTACTGATTTCCAGATCTAGTCTTGGGTAATGGACCAACGCAATCAACAATGACCCTAGAGAATGGCTCCCCAAATGCTGGGATAGGCTGCAATGGAGCTACAGGTGGGTCTAACTGGTGTTTTCCAACTACCTGACAAGTGTGACAGGTTTTGCAAAAGTTGGAAACGTCTTTCCGAAGCCCAGGCCAAAAGAAGTGTTTCATGATCTTATCAACAGTCTTGTTAACACCAAGATGACCTCCTAAAGGTAAACTATGAGCCATTGTTAAGATCTCATTCCTATAGACCTTCGGAACAACAATTTGCCTGACCACTGCCCAATCTGCATTGGCAGGGATATCAGGAGGGCGCCACTTCCGCATCAACACACCATCCTTGAGATAATACCCAACTGGAACTGCATCTATTTCTTTTTCAGGAAGGGCTCTCCTCTTTAGTACACCAATTTCAGGATCATTAGTTTGCTCCTCAATCAACCGCTTTCTGGACAGAGACAAGTCTCCAGACACATCAGAATCACCAGACCCATCCGGCTGGCTGAATAGACAACTGATAAAAGTATCTGATAAGTCCTCAAACGGAGAAACCATAGTAGGCCAATCAGAGTCATGAGGCGAAGCACCTGAGTCCTGACTATTCAATGTACTGGACGGCACCACAACATCATCTTCTTTAGCCTTCTTGGCCATAGCACGAGTCACTGCGCAAGAAGGATACAGAGATGGGTCCTCATCCCCATTTTCAGTGCTCGGCTGTGAAGTAAGATGTACAGGGGGAACTACTTTGCCCCCAGCCAGGTCATTGCCTAGCAACAGAGAAACACCCTTTATAGGTAGACTTGACATAAGTCCCACCTTTACCTGTCCTGTAACTAAATCTGACTTCAAGAATATAGAGTGCAGGGGTACAGATACAGTCCTCCCTTCAATACCTTGTACAAGTATGAAATCCCCTGAAGCGGTCTCATCACGTAACTCCAAGGAGTCCATCAACAAAAGTGACTGAGAAGCTCCGGTATCCCTTAGGATATATATGGGGACAGGAGTAGTATGCTCATTCAGAGCCACAAATCCCTCTGACACAAATGGAAGAAATTCCTCCCTCACAAAGTCAGCTGTATTAGGCTTTTTAGCCCCACAGGAAGCAGGCAATTTGGCAGATTGGTTATCTACTACAGGGGTTTCTAACCTTGTTTTCACAAAGGCATTTGGTTTGGTATCCTTTTCTTTTTCTTTCTTAGCTTTAAGGAACCAACAGTTAGTTGTAACATGACCAGATTTCTTGCAATAACTGCAAACTAGACCACTTTTGTCACTGTCAGCTTTCACACTTTGATCAGACCTGTTACTGGATTTCTGAGCACCATCACCAGATTTGTCTTTGTCTTTGGGTGAGGAATCTTGGGTATCACCGTAACCCTTTTTCTGAAATTGGGACCATTTATTGTTACTGCTAGACTGAAATTTGGACTTATGAGTGAGAACATATTCATCTGCAAATTTGGCAGCTGATTGCAAGTTCAGTGCTTGCTTCTCATTAAGGTAGGTCTTAACATCATCTTTAACACAGTTCTTGAATTCTTCAACTAACACCATCTCTTTTAGTGAGTTGAAATCATCCTTGACCTCCATAGAAGTACACCAGCGCTCAAAGCAAACCTGCTTCTCATTAGCAAATTCAACATAAGTCTGATTTTCAGATTTCTTCAGACCTCTGAATTTCTGTCGGTAAGCCTCTGGAACCAACTCATAAGCTCTCAAAATAACCTTTTTGACAACCTCATAATCAGAGGAATCATCTTCAGACAAAGCCGAATAGGCTTGTTGAGCTTTACCCTTGAGGACAGTTTGCAACATCAGAGGCCAGTGTTCCTTTGGCCACTGGCAACTCTTTGCTACCTTTTCAAAACACTGGAAATAGTTGTCAACATCCTTTTCTGAAAATGGAGGCACCAGTTTTACCTCCTGACTGGCACAAAATTTATTTTTAGTTTCAATTTTAATTTTTAGTTTCTCCATTTGGAGTCTTTCTTCTCTATCGAATTTCTCTAATTCAAAATCTCTCTGTCTCTGTCTCTCTCTTTCTGCTCTTTCCTCTTTCTCTCTCTCAAATTCTCTTTGTTTTTCTTCTCTTGCTAATTTTTCTAACTCAAACTGCCTTTGTTTTTCTTTTTCTTCCCTCTCAAATTCTCTTTGTTTTTCTTTTTCCTCCCTTTCTTTTTCTCTTTCCTCCCTTTCAATCTCTAGCATTTTTAATTTAAGTTCCATTTCTATATTTGGATTTTCCACTGGAAACTGTTCCAGATCTCCTGGTGCAAACACATTTTCATCAATGTAATATTCAACTCTCTCTCTAGCCAGTCTTGCTTTTCGCATGGCTGGTTTTACCTCTGTCAGCTCCAACTGTCTGCAAATTTCTAGCAGTTCTGTCTTTTTAAAAGACTTCAAAACCCCTACGGTTGGTGATGCCAAGAAATCATCCATTGCTGTTGTCAATAAATATCTAGGAAAATTCACAAAAACAATTTCACAATTTGGAATGTTAGATTTTCAATAAATTACTCACACAATGGTCTATCCCGGACCTTGAGCCCCCAATTTGTTATGACCCCAATTTGTTATTACATTTATAACACAACAGCAACAGCAAGGGATGACAAACACAGTTTTAACAACTAAAACACATTTAATTTTTAACAAAGACAAAGACTAATAACAACCTACAACTAAAGACCAAGATTGATAAATAAGAAAAAAACAGAAATAATTACAGTCCCTTTTTGGTGGGGTGGCTTGGTGATGTCCTGGATGAAGAAAATGCTCAAACACAGGCAAAGAAATCCACAAAAGAAACGTCACAGGTCTTGAACAGAATGGCAGGTCTGGTCATCTTCTTGCAATTTCTCCTACTACTTTACTGTCTCAGTTCTTTTCCTTATATACTCTTTTGCAGACCCCACCCACATTTAGACCTCTTTTTTTTTTAATTTTCTGAGACTTGCCCCAGACATGTCCAGGACATGTCTAAACATGACTCCAGTCTGAGCTTAACAAAAAAAAAAGGTAAATACTACCATCTAGTGGCCCATATTCACATTACAATATTGACATATTTCAATGACTAGTAGCTCCAAAACTGCTTCAGAGCTTAGGATTGTACAGAAGGTCTTATAAATGTATGTGAACTTTTATTTAGTGACCTTGACATTGATTTTCATTGATTCAAATTTCAAACTTCACATGAAATTTTCATGACTTGTATCATCGCTATGAGACTGCTTGTAGGTAAGGTACAGGACCCTTGGTCCTATTTTTTATCATTTCTTCACTCTTTCAGGTACGAAGCGTTACGCGCCCCCTGAGTGGTTTGCTGATGGAGAATACTATGGTTGCCCAGCTACAGTTTGGTCTCTGGGGATGCTACTATTCGCCCTGGTCTGCGGCTCGTTGCCCCTCGGAGGAAGGCAGGACTTCACCTGGGGAAGATTACAGTATATGGGCGGGCCGTCCGATGGTACGCAACGCTGGATAAACCATATCTTCTACATGTGCTGTACTGTAATGCCTGAACTTTTACTTAGCAAATTGTGATGCTGACATCATTCTCCTTCTGTATCCTATAACTGTACAGACTGTAAGGATTTGATCCTGTGGTGCCTCCGGAGAGATCCGAGGGAAAGGCCCAGCCTGGAGGAGATTCTCGGGCATCCGTGGATAAGTCGGTGGAGCTGCTAGAGAGGGCTGCATTCAGGTCATTATACAAATTAGTTACATTTGTCATTTTTACCTCCGCCAAGGAGGTTATGTTTTTGCTTCTGTTTGTTTATTCATTTATTTGTTTTTCTGCCTGCTAGCAGGATATCTCATAAACTGTTGCATAGATTTTAACCAAACTTTGCAGGATGTGAAAGTAGCACAAGAGGAATGAGTCAATAAATTTTGGGCTCTCACAAGTCCAGCTCTAGTTTCTGATTAGAATTAAACTTTTCAATATTTTCAAAAATGGGAAGCATGCCCATATTTTATAAAACTTTCCAGCATCCTTTTTGCTTCCAGTCAAACTATGACCAACACAGTCACCAATGCAAACTAATTTCTCTCATATTGGAAAAATATCGGGGAACACATGTATGTTCCATGCATACCTGACTGAATGTATTGTTAAAATTGTGCCATTATTGTCTGTTGTTATTTTCAGATCATCAGCCTGGAAAAGATGGAAACCATCATCCTCACTTCGTGCCCCCAGTTATTTTAACCCAGGGGTCCCCAATCTTTCCCAGAAAGGGCCAGTGCGGGTGCAGGCTTTCATTGCAACCAAGCAATTACACACCTGATACCACTAATCAACCCCTGGACTGTTTGCTAATTATTTTGATGTCACTGGGCTCCAATTAGGGCCCTACGGGATTTTCAAACAAATTTAAAATTGTTCATTTGTAAACCATGACTGAAATCCTCAACCAATCCTGTCAAACGATATACCATTTGAAAGCTTAGATGGTCAGGATTTCATTTCTACCCACCTTTTTGCCCTATGTCAGTTGTAACAAATGCAATAAATCAATTTCACAACATAGACATCGCATACTTGAGTGCAATGGAACTTGTCAGTCCTCATCATCAAAGTTGTGATGTGGCGGTCCAACCGTGTATAATCCGTTCTATTTGGTCTTGTTCAAAGCTAAGAACCTGTGCAATCAAGATATCCAAGTTGTTTGTTCCAAAATTGAAGATTAAGCCATATATTTCTTGTACTTATACTTATAACAACAACAATAGACACGCAGTATTTTGAGTAATAGAACCATTGTATGTGGGAGCAGTGAGCATTTGAAATGTGATCTACCAATCCGGGCCAAATGTGAGAAAATGCAGGTGACCGTTAAGAGGTTAAAGGTCCCCTGTTATACCACCAGGTGTACAACTAATTAGCCATTATGAGCTAGTTCAAAGTCTCCCCTCCCTGACATCACAAGGGGGAGTGACCACCCAAAATAATGAAATCTGACTGACTGCTTGATCAGTTCCTCTTGCCTCTGCTTGTTTGCTTCCCCATGTGATGTCAAGAGGGGAAAGATTTTGAAATGGCTTGTAATAACTAATTGGCTGTGCACATGGTGACATATTAGGGGACCTTTTACAGGTCTACCAAAGAAAATGGACAAACTGTAACTAAAGTTTTCAGATGTCCACCTTTTTGAAATAACCAGCAGCATAAAATGGAAAACATGCCACATTCCCAATAAAACTTTGCAGCACAACACTTTGAAGTCGATACATTTTCACTTGAACCTAAAAAAAATGCACGGCCTGTAACAAACCCATTGACAAACCAAATGAGTTTTCAGTTGTGTGCTGTTGTTTCTTTGGAAAAGGAAGACATCTGACAAACTTTTGTTACAGCTTGGCCGTTTTCTTTGCCAAAGTGGACATATTGGACAAATGCTGTTTAGCGATTGCATGTAAATAGGGAAATCTGCGTTTTTGTTTTGTGACACGCTGGTAATCCTAGAAATGTGGGAACATAAAACTGTGGGAATATAGGCACATTCCCGCTTTCATAGGCCTGTTCATCGTTTGTTGTTAATGTGGTCATGTACAAGTGCTGGTCAACGAATTAGAATAATTTGAAATAGCGCAATCGTTAAATTTTCTTGATGCATTTTTTGCGCAGAAAGCAAATCATGTGTTCACCTCGCCTGTCCTACTTGTTAGAGTAATCACAGAACTCGCTACCTGTAAAAAATTTGCTCTGCTGAGCTTTCCAACAGGCTCATTTAGGCCATTTAACTGTGACACTGTTGTTTCATTGAATTAGAATAATTCATAAGTCATTTCATTGAATTAGAATAAGTGCTCGAATTTTTGTTTTCTGTGAAGAGTGTTCACTGTGCAGTATAAAGTCAGGGTTGAGTAGAATTTCTAAGTTTTAAAATCAATCATGGGTCAGCAGCGCAACCTCTCAACCGGAATAGTGGCTCAAATTCAAGCCCTTCGCCAACAAGGCTTGACCCAAACTAAAATTGCTGAGCTGCTCGGCATCAGCCAGTCTTCCATCTGCAAAGCTCTAAAGAAAGACTACAGCAAGCGCACCAACTGTTCCGGCATCCAAAAAACATCTGCTCGTGACAACAAGCAGCTGAGAAAGGTTGCAGTCAGCAACCGGTTCAAGTCCATTTCTGAGCTCAGCGACTTGTGGAATGAGCAGACCTGCGCCAACGTCTCAAGATCAACCACTTATCGTCATCTGCGCGAACTCGGCTTCAAATCTCGCGTTCCAGCTGTAAAACCAATGCTGAACAAGAAACAAATGGAGAAACGGCTGAAGTGGGGTAAAGAACACGGCGAATGGTCTGCTGAAGACTGGCAGAAAGTGGTCTTCAGTGATGAATCACGCTTTTGCATCTCCTTCGGTGACCAAGGTCCTCGTATCTAGCGTTGTAGGGGCGAAACCTACAGTCACGAGTGCGTAAAAAGATGCGTCAAGTCTCCCCAGAGCGTTATGGTCGGGGATGCATGTCCGCTCGGGGTGTAGGGAAACTCTGCTTCCTCAAGAAGACTGTCAATGCTGCCGTATACCAAGATGTTCTGGAAACGTTCCAGATTCCGACTGTCGAGGGACAGTTTGGCGAAGAAGACCTCATATTTCAACAGGATCTTGCACTGGCTCATGCGCCAAAGTCGACCAAAGATTGGTTTGCCGAAAAACAGCTTGAAGTTTTGGCATGGCCCGCCAACTCGCCTGACCTCAATGTTATTGAAAACCTTTGGGCCATCGTCAAGCGGAAAATTTGCGACAGAAAGTCGACTACGCGGGACCAACTGAAGCAGAACATCGCCACTGCCTGGGAAGCTGTAAGTGCAGAAACTTGTGACAAGCTGGTCAAATCGATGCCGCGGAGACTTCAGGCAGTCATACAAGCCAAGGGGGCAGCCACAAAATACTGAGAAAGTGATGATTCTAATTATAATAAAAATTATTCTAATTCAGTGAAACGGTTTCTCAATTATTCTAATTCAATAAAACAACATTGTCACAGTTAAATGGCCTAAATGGGCCTTTTGGAAAGCTCAGCTGAGCAAATTTTTTACAGGTAGCGAGTTCTGTGATTACTCTTACAAGTAGGACAGGCGAGGTGAACACATGATTTGCTTTCTGCGCAAAAAATGCATCAAGAAAATTTAACGATTGCGCTATTTCAAATTATTCTAATTCGTTGACCAGCACTTGTATGCAAAACGCTGTTGACGTGGGGAGCGAAAATCTTCCGGTATTACAATTCATTGGCATTATATAAATGATCCTCATGGGAATCATTATCATCAATGTCATAATATTTGATTTAGGGTGTAACTGGCCTAACAAATGACTCAGCAAACAATTCATAAAAACAATACTCTACAACATACCCAATGAGGAAAGACTTGGGATTGCAGACAGTATTGTCATAAGAAGTCCAGCTCTGTACCATGGAGATATTTGTGTCTGCACCTAATTCCCCCAAAACCATAGAAGAAGTTATCTGGGCTACATGCTTTGTTGTGATTCTGCTATTTGCTCATGTTCTGTTCTGCATTCTGCATCTCATGTTTAAGTTCTGTGCCTGGCTTAGCCATGTATGATTTCTGTGTTTAGTGACCTCTGCTATGTCTGACCATTCTTAGGATCATGTATTGTGTTTTTTGGTAATTCATATTTCATGTGTTATTATTATTTCATGCCTCAGTTTTCATGCCATGTTTTCATTTCCATGCATTGCACTTCGTCTACCCTGTCTTGTCTTGAGTAGGTCTTTGCCCACGGTCCCTAGTCTTGCATACCACTCATTCCTGTGATTTATTGGTTTCTGGGTTTTCAATCTTCCTTCATTATCTCGTGTACTTCCTTCCTCTCTCTTTTTTTCTATCTACTAACCATACTAACAGTTTGTTGTTTTCAATAATTACTAACCCTCATTATCATTGTATATTTTTACTAACTTACTAACATGCACTCGGGATTGTATAGCTGCACATACTAATTGACTAACGATCTCTCAGCAGTCACTCAATTCTAATCTCCGCCCTCCTTGCCTATCCCTAATTATCTCTGCTGTAAGTTTCTGTGGATTTCCACTTATACTTTGTGCTTTCCTTTTCTTTTATCTTGGCACTTTAGCACTCCTTAACCGGAGCTGTTGTTTTGTACTTAGGTTTGTCTTGTGATCCCTGTCTGCGTTTTGGCAACATCCAAATTCATGTCATTAGTTTATTCCTCATGTGTCTCTCCCTGATCATTGTTACCATTGATTGCACCTGTTCTCCCTGGTCATGTGTTTACCCCGGATGTGTATATAAGATGTCTGTTTGGTTCACTCTCTTGTCAGATCGTTCTCCCTAGTTTTCTCGTGCCACGTTTCTCGCCTTGATTTCTCAGTGTTTATCTTTCTGACTGGACTGTCCTTGATATCGAGCTTTGCCTACTCCCTGTACTTCTGCCGCATTCTTGTTTTTTTTTGACCTCTTTTGTCTGCCTACGATTTTTTGTGATTGGTGCCCTGTGTATGACCCTGGACTTCGCCCTTTGGATTCTGATTTTGGATTGCGGACATTGTACTGTTGCCAGCTCTGTTGGGGGGTTTCCCCCTTCAGAAATAAAGCCTTCTTTTTGCATTTTACTGGTGTTTGCTCTTGGTTCGTTTCAACCTCACATGCTCATGATCTTTGTTGTTTCTGATATAGACGCCATAAAATAAAGCAAGTAATGGGGAACTGAAAACTTTTTTTGTTTGTTTATTAATTTGTTAATATTTAAATGATTGAGCGAAGTTTAAAAATTTTGCTGACTCTCAAATCTCACAGACAAATTTCAAATATCTCAGGAGAAAGAAGAATGGAGACGTTACGTCGTAGAGACAGGCGACAAAGGAGCGGCAGACTGACCTGGCGACGGGGAGCTGCTGGTAGACTGAGTAGGGTTGAGGAGGAAAGCCGTGGTGGATCGCCAAACGCTGGACTAGATGGGAGAGTCAGGGCGACAAAAGCAGAGAGAGAGAAGGACGTGAAGGAAGGATGGCAAAAGCTTAGTTTGAAGCGTGGGAGGGGTTGTGAGGACCATGTAGATGGAGAGAGGTTGGACTCTGCTTCTAGACCCTTTCCATCCCCTGCTTGTGCTGACGAGACCCTGGGACAAGGTCAGACATCACATTTAGACAGGGGCTATCCCTAGAATTCTGGTGCCCCTCCGCAAAATAGGCTTTGGGGCGTTTTCCAAAGTGGTACCCTCAGAAGAAAATCACTTTATTCGATGATTGACAGGCCTGGGCAGTGTAGAAAGGTGGAGCCCTTGGTGAAGTGCCTGATCTGCCTTGTGATGGGCAAGGCCGCGTATTTAAAGTGACTGAAAAGATAAACATGCTAAATAAATCAAATATTCCTGATATTTATTGTCTAACGTTACCATATGGCAGTGATAATCAACCCTATTCCTAGAGATTTATGATCCATGCAGTTTTCCGTTTCAACTGTAATTTTTAACTTTGGACTCAACTAACTGGTAGCTCAGTGAAATCTGTTGCTGAATGAGATGTGCTATGATGAGATTAGGAGTGAAGAGTTGCACTATAGTACAATTGCAGCTGCATGTTTGGTCACAGCATTAATATGGCCTTGGCAGCAGGCGGTTGGTCTGAGCCCTCTAATTTTCTCCATGAAGTTAGCGAATAATGTAATGACAGGTGTAAGACATGGGCAGGAAAAAAAAACTCGTAAATATGACATTTCTTACAATCGCAGGGGATCGGGGAAAGATCTCCTTTGAGAGGGAGAGATCAGAGAGAGGGCAGGGAAGATCAGGACCCAGGGATAGTGAGGTAGCCACAGGCAGCAGCGATAGGTACAGAAAGAGGCGTAGGACGAATGCAGAAGAGGAGAGCTGGCTACCCAGCTACAGCTCAAGCTCCACGCCCTCACCTGTAAACTGGACCAGGACCCAAAGCTCAGGTATGCCATCACTGAGGGGTCAAAAAGACATCAGACAGAGATACTGTCATCGGTTTTGTAAGATTCTCTGGAGCAGCATACTGCCTACTATTGAGTATACCAGTTCTACACAGCTTTGGGTATAGCCTAAATGTTATTATGCTTTAAGTAATATCAGTAAACCAGAGATGGGCTCGCGAGAGCCCATACCTCCGCCAGCATAGCTGGATTTTAACTTTGGCCTATGTCTCAGCTGTACTTTGGCCTAGATACTTGTTCCTCTTGTGGTACTTAAACATCCAGCGAAGTTTGGTTAAAATCTATGCAACTGTTTTTGGGATATCCTGTGAACGGACAGACACACAAATAAACAAACAGACAAATCGGAGCAAAAACATAACCTCCTTGGCGGAGGTAATAATGCACTCAGCTCCAACGCTTTCTTTTTCCAATCATTTTCATTATTCAGTGTCTACAACTAACAAAAGCTAGAAACATGGAATTGGTAAAGTAGGAGACGCTTAATTGTGGCATTCCTGGCCATAGACCCTGTGATAGACCCTGCTTGATTGCATGTCCTCAGGAGAATGCTAATTAACTCTATATTGTGCGTGACAGGCTCTTTAAAATCGCTGTATGCCTTGGGATCTCTGCTTGGAGAAGGAGGATGCGGTTCCGTGTATGCTGGGACCAGACGAGCAGATGGGCTTCCGGTAAGCCTCTACCTTACTGCACTGTCCTACCACTCGTCTTTTGCCCCATCGAGTCCTTGCATATCCAGTTCGCTGGGTTCTGTTGAGCCTCCATCTCACCATGGGCTTGAAGTGCTTAGATCGTAGCATTTGCTGAATCCTCGCAGCACATTCCAAGCCAATAATATGACCTGTGGTTGATCATGTTATATTTTTACAACAGTCACTGGTTATCTTATTACTTTTTCATCCCCTAAATATTTTTACCTGTGCTAAAGGCCTGAGTAAATCAGGTCCTGCTTGTCCAATGAATTTAAACAAGAAACCTTAGAAACAAACTTCCGCTTGTGTAAAAAGAATTTAAAAGATTATGTATTAGATATTTCAATTTTTTTAAAGTTACTGTTTCAATATAGTCATCTTATAATTCTATGACCTATATTTCTGTTCCAGGTGGCCATCAAGTTTTTGTCCGACAAGTATTCGAGGACCCCTGTTTACATCGTGAGTATACATCTCTCTTTTACCCGTGAGAGCCATAGAAACATTGTGTTTATTAGTGGAGCGACTGCAAGAGTTACACAGACATAATTTCAGTTATCACAACCCAGCCAGTAATACAGCTCAGTCCTTATTGCATTTGGGCAGTGACTCATTTGTTTTTTTGTTTTTTTTTTTTGGTCCAGTACTTCAAAAGATTGGATTTAAAATATAATGAATATGCAACTGTAGCATTAAATGAAATATTTAATTTGCAGCTGTATACATCCATACTGTAGGAGACATTTCGGGATTGCAGCCGTTTCTTATACTGTTACTGTCCAAATAATTTCAGATTGCGCTTTTGGGCTTCGTCGACCCTACATTAAAACAAATGTTTAACATCCCTGCTCATTATGTTACAGCCCAAAGTGACTTAGCAGGAGCCAATTCCCTGTGGAGCGATGTCGGGTTGAAGGTCATGTTCACCACCTATGCAAATTTAACCCCTTTGCACAGATACAGATGCCGGCATCTGTAAATTCCTGAAGTTTTATTCCTAAATAATTCTGTAATCTAATTTCCAAATGTCTTGCTTCACTGGAATAATTTTATGCAGTCTCTGTGACACAAATAACGAGTTGTTAAGCCCAAATAAGCTGATGTATAACAGCTAAAATTTGCCATTATTTGTATTCCACGCAAAGGGGTTAAGGCCACGATTGAGATTGACCCCAGTCAAACACCAGAGTCCTTAGGCTCCTCTTACACGTCCACTCGTGATCCCAATCAATCTACAGCCTGGAATGTCCCGGCCTGTACCCCTGGAGGAAGCCCTGATGCTGCTGGCGTGCTGGCCTCCCACCTCCCCGAACCTCATCCAGCTGCTGGACTGGTTTGAGGAGGATGAAGAGGTCATCCTGGTGCTGGAGTTGCCCTCACCGTGCATGGATTTGAGCGACTTTGTCGCGCACCAGGGAGGCTGCTTGGGTGAGGACGTGGCGAAAGGCATCATGGCACAGGTGGTGCAGGCTGCCATCCACTGCCGGGACAGGGGTGTCCTCCACAGAGACATCAAACCCGAGAACTTGCTCATCCGGACGGACAACTTGGGAGTCAAGCTGATCGACTTCGGCTGCGGGGACGTGCTGTCGGAGTATCCCTACAGGAGCTTTGCTGGTCAGAGTCTGTCTACATCTGTACTCATGTAGCCGCGTGTGCCCTGTATGCCAGGATAGTGGCATGTCTAGTCTTCATCATTGGCTCCTAGTCATAGTTGACCACGGCATCATCTCAGGGCTACATTGCGCTTAGTTCAGGATTATCTGATTATTTTGGGATGTTGTGATCACTTTGGAGTGATCTGATTGAGGCCTTTTAGTGTTTAAAAGGGATGAAGAAAGTTAACTACTCACAACTATTTAGGTTAAGTTCTTTTTGCGGAACTAGGGGGTTATAAATGGACATTAGCTATAGGTGAATTTGGCAAAGCTGTTTGGAAATTTTTTTTTCCGTGCCTAGAATGGTTACAGAGTGAAATAGCTTGCCAAGTCCTGTCAGAGAGGCAGGACCAGGCTGCATACAGTACTAAATACCATCTTGTCTATATATAAGTGTAATGTGCAATTTAATCATTAAATGGCAGGCCTTGCTGAATGGCTATTTCTCACCACATGCTATATTATATTATCATTTTAAAGTCTCTCTAAATTCAAGTTTTTCTACAAGGCCTTCAAAGGCTTTCAAAAGATTTTGTCACCACAGATGTGTATGCTAAATGTAAATCTCTTTTTCTCTCTCTCTCTCTTAGATGTATTTTTAAAAATTGTCAGAAATTGAAGTCTCCCTCTTTTTGGCTTATCGGCGGTCCTATGGGCCGATAAGCTATTGCCGTTGTGTGGTGTCCGTCTTCCGGAAAATTTTTAATCTTTTTTTTGGCGTGATGAATTTTCACGTAAATTTGCAATAACATACTACGCGACCATATCTCCATTCGTTTTTTTATTTTTTATTGAATCATTTTTGTCAGTTTTATGGGCCCTTAATTTTGGCCCCAATGTGAAAGATAGGAGTGAGAAATTTAAAAAAAAATGATTTCTCAAAAACTGCGTGATACATTTTTTTCTAAATCAGGCAATCCGCTTACGTTGGCACCATCAATATACAGTGCGAGCGCCATTTAGATTGAATAAACGGAAGCGGGTCTCGTGGGGGCGCTGTACTTTATGAATATGCAGGATGGCCTGTGGAGGCCAAATGGCTGCAGATAGAAATTACGGTTGTATTATCGACATACATGAAGCATATGTGACCTTTATTCTGGCAAAATTAAATTTGACCACTGATGACTTTGTAAGGTCAAACTGGAGGTCAGGGAATTTAGTAACAATGTTACAATATACGACTTGAAATTTTAATAAATTATTTCTCAAAAGCATCTAATCATTTTTTTCCTAAATCTGGCAATCAACTCACCTTGACACACTTTATGTACAGTGCCATTACGATTAAATCGACAGAAGTGGGTCTATTGGGAGTGCTGTACTTTAACATTGGGTCTTATGGCCAGTTGGCCAAATCGCCTGTGGAAGCTAAATGGTTGCAGATAGAGATTAAGTTTGTATTGCTGACATATAGGAAGTTATATATGACCTACATTTTGGCTGTGTTAAAGTTAAGCTCAGATGACCTTGAAAGGTCAAACTTGAGGTCAAGCAAAATGTTACAATTTTCAATGACTTCAAGGCTTGAAAATATTGAAGATTGCGAACATATGTGCATTGAACACTTATAAGTCAAGAATAAGAAGTCATATATGAACTTTCATTTGGTGGCCTTGAACTTGACCTTCGGTGACCTACGAAGGTCAAACTTCACATAGTGTAATTTCAATGACTTCTATTTCCAAAACTATGACAGAAAGAGCTTGGGTTTGTATTGAGGGGATATAGTAAGTCATGTATGAAGTTTCATTTGGTGACGTTGAACTTGACCTTCAGTGACCTTCAACAGCCAAACTATATAGTGAAATTTCAATGTCTTATATCAGCAAAATCGTTACAGATAGTTTAGGTTTGTATTGGAAATGTATAGGAAGTGAAATATGAACTTTCATTTGGTTGCCTTGAACTTGACCTTTGAAGGTCAGACTTGACCAAGAGAAAATTCAATGACTTGTATCACTAAAATGGTCACAGATAGACCCCAGGTTTGTGTTACTGACATCTAGGAAATCACATATGAACTTTCATTTGGTGAAATTCAACTTTACTCAGTGACCATTGAGGGTCAAACTAGACAGTGTATTGCAATGACTTGTCAGTATAGAGACATTGAGAAAGTCAGATATGAGATCATTTTCTGACCAAAGCTTTACATTCTGTGACCTTAAAAGCTCACAATTGACATATTGATTACATATTGACATATTTCAATGACTAGTATTTCCAAAACTGCTTCAGAGCTTAGGATTGTACAGAAGGTCTTATAAATGTATGTGAACTTTTATTTAGTGACCTTGACATTGATTTTCATTGATTCAAATTTCAAACTTCACATGAAATTTTCATGACTTGTATCATCGCTATGAGACTGCTTGTAGGTAAGGTACAGGATCCTTGGTCCTATTTTTTATCATTTCTTCACTCTTTCAGGTACGAAGCGTTACGCGCCCCCTGAGTGGTTTGCTGATGGAGAATACTATGGTTGCCCAGCTACAGTTTGGTCTCTGGGGATGCTACTATTCGCCCTGGTCTGCGGCTCGTTGCCCTTCGGAGGAAGGCAGGACTTCACCTGGGGAAGATTACAGTTTATGGGCGGGCCGTCCGATGGTACGCAACGCTGGATAAACCATATCTTCTACATGTGCTGTACTGTAATGCCTGAACTTTTACTTAGCAAATTGCGATGCTGACATCATTCTCCTTCTGTATCCTATAACTGTACAGACTGTAAGGATTTGATCCTGTGGTGCCTCTGGAGAGATCCGAGGGAAAGACCCAGCCTGGAGGAGATTCTCGGGCATCCGTGGATAAGTCGGTGGAGCTGCTAGAGAGGGCTGCATTCAGGTCATTATACAAATTAGTTACATTTGTCATTTTTACCTCCGCCAAGGAGGTTATGTTTTTGCTTCTGTTTGTTTATTCATTTATTTGTTTTTCTGCCTGCTAGCAGGATATCTCATAAACTGTTGCATAGATTTTAACCAAACTTTGCAGGATGTGAAAGTAGCACAAGAGGAATGAGTCAATAAATTTTGGGCTCTCACAAGTCCTGCTCTAGTTTCTGATTAGAATTAAACTTTTCAATATTTTCAAAAATGGGAAGCATGCCCGTATTTTATAAAACTTTCCAGCATCCTTTTTGCTTCCAGTCAAACTATGACCAACACAGTCACCAATGCAAACTAATTTCTCTCATATTGGAAAAATATCGGGGAACACATGTATGTTCCATGCATACCTGACTGAATGTATTGTTAAAATTGTGCCATTATTGTCTGTTGTTATTTTCAGATCATCAGCCTGGAAAAGATGGAAACCATCATCCTCACTTCGTGCCCCCAGTTATTTTAGCCCAGGGGTCCCCAATCTTTCCCAGAAAGGGCCAGTGCGGGTGCAGGCTTTCATTGCAACCAAGCAATTACACGCCTGATACCACTAATCAACCCCTGGACTGTTTGCTAATTATTTTGATATCACTGGGCTCCAATTAGGGCCCTACGGGATTTTCAAACAAATTTAAAATTGTTCATTTGTAAACCATGCCTGAAATCCTCAACCAATCCTGGCAAACGATATACCATTTGAAAGCTTAGATGGTCAGGATTTCATTTCTACCCACCTTTTTGCCCTATGTCAGTTGTAACAAATGCAATAAATCAATTTCACAACATAGACATCGCATACTTGAGTGCAATGGAACTTGTCAGTCCTCATCATCAAAGTTGTGATGTGGCGGTCCAACCGTGTATAATCCGTTCTATTTGGTCTTGTTCAAAGCTAAGAACCTGTGCAATCAAGATATCCAAGTTGTTTGTTCCAAAATTGAAGATTAAGCCATATATTTCTTGTACTTATACTTATAACAACAACAATAGACACGCAGTATTTTGTGTAATAGAACCATTGTATGTGGGAGCAGTGAGCATTTGAAATGTGATCTACCAATCCGGGCCAAATGTGAGAAAATGCAGGTGACCGTTAAGAGGTTAAAGGTCCCCTGTTATACCACCTGGTGTACAACTAATTAGCCATTATGAGCTAGTTCAAAGTCTCCCCTCCCTGACATCACAAGGGGGAGTGACCACCCAAAAATAATGAAATCTGACTGACTGCTTGATCAGTTCCTCTTGCCTCTGCTTGTTTGCTTCCCCATGTGATGTCAAGAGGGGAAAGATTTTGAAATGGCTTGTAATAACTAATTGGCTGTGCACATGGTGACATATTAGGGGACCTTTTACAGGTCTACCAAAGAAAATGGACAAACTGTAACTAAAGTTTTCAGATGTCCACCTTTTTGAAATAACCAGCAGCATAAAATGGAAAACATGCCACATTCCCACTAAACTTTGCAGCACAACACTTTGACGTCGATACATTTTCACTTGAACCTAAAAAAAATGCACGGCCTGTAACAAACCCATTGACGAACCAAATGAGTTTTCAGTTGTGTGCTGCTGTTTCTTTGGAAAAGGAAGACATCTGACAAACTTTTGTTACAGCTTGGCCGTTTTCTTTGGTATGCCTGTTTAAGGCTTTAGAAGTATTCGTGTCATTTGTACTCTCCCCAGCAAACAGGTGACCTCCAGTAAATGTTCCCTCAACATTACCCAGAGGTTATTTAAAGAAAATAACCTATGGAGAATGTTCTCTGAACATTCTTTACGGGCTCTCTGAACAATTTTTTAGAACATTTTCTGAGAACCTTTAAAAGACATTCCATGGAGGTTCTCTAGAGGTTTGGAAAACTGGAAAGAATGTTCAGAGGACATTCACCATAGGTTTTTAAAAAAAATTCCCCCGAGAACGTTCAGGAAACATTTTTTGCAGGTTACCCGTTTGCTGGGTCTGTGCTGAGCGGCTGAAATGCTGAAGACCTGCTCTTCGCTCTTGCCCATTTTTCATTGGCTTAGCCTCCAGCACCTAAGCACCTCCATCCCCCCATCATATTTTCAATAAAATGTCAAAACAGGCTGTGCAGTCTGGTTCTGGATGACCTCGATAAAAATATCCATCAATCCATTTAGGTCAGTGTTTCCCAAACCTGTGCTTGTACCACTTGTCCTGAATGTTTTAGATCTCTTCTCGCTCCAGCACTGGTGATTCAAATTATCTGCTCATAATGAAGCAGCTTCAAAAGTTTATAACAAAGTAATTTGACTCACCTGTGCTGGAGCAGGGAGAGGTCTTACACATGCAGGGACTGTGGTACTACAGGAGAGGTTTGGAAACATTTTCCTAAATGGATTGATTTTATTTTTATGGAAGTCAGTAAGCAAATTTGTAAATTTACCCCTGGACCTGGCTTGCTGTGCTGGAGGTGAGATTGGGGAAGCACAGACCTGCCAACCTTGAAGAAAATTTATGAGTACAACCTGACCCGCACCCCCCCCCAATCACCTCCCACCCCACTGGTAAATAAAATTGCAAAGAGATACAATTTACTTCAAACAGCCAGCGAATTTTTTTTTGTCAGAACAGCAGTAAAAATGAATTTGAAATGTAGTACTTTGCTTCTCTTAGTTACACATAAAATGAATGCGTAATTCATAGTCAATAATAACTGAAAATGTTGCCAGAAAAGCAAGTCAACAGAGGACATTCATTGCAAATCAATCAATTAATTAATTAAATAAATGGGCAAAAATACCAAAACAAATACAATTTGCCATGCATTAAACACTTGCACTGTTTAACATTCCATCATTCTCATCTTATGGCCCTTTTCCACTACGCGGTGCCGGCTCTACTCTACTCGCCTCTTTTGCTTTTCCATTAGAAAAAAGTACCTACTGGGTTCCAAAAAAGCCAACCGGGTATTAGGTACTAAAAAGTGATGTGACACACTAAGGCCTACTGATTGTCAGAGTATATCGTCACTGCGAAAGACGACTCTGTCGTCGACCTCTCATTCAAGTTAGATTGAGGAGTTTTAATAATCAGTTATAATAATCACAGAATTATACCGTTATAGACATCTTGTTCGATACACTGTGCGTTGCCTTACCTTTCAAACACGGTTTCGCTTATTCATCAAAGCTACATTCAGGAAATGTGTTTCTCTTTGCCTGTGGCCCGTTCATGGCGAAATTAAGTGACGGTCTTGTGTCCAGTTATGTTCCCTAACTAATTCCCCTTAAGAAAGTTCTGCTATCAAGCCTCGTTTTAATAAAATCGCACAGAAAAAAAAAAACATGACGGATGTCAACGAATCATTTTTCTCTTAAAGTTATCACAAATGAGATGACGCATAAGCGATTAATTCTGATGGCTGCCATGTCCTGCGATTTGCAACGAGGAACTCTGCTCTGCAATGATCACTTAATTATCCCATACTTCAACAATTCGTTTATTTTGCCGTGAACTTTAGAGTGAAATATACATTCGCTTTCCATGCCTTTTACGGATTTCACTGCTTTGCGTAGTGGGGTGGCACGCAATTTTACGGGCAACTGAATTGGACACGACAATGTCAAATAGAAAATGCACTTCAATTCAGAAAATACAATACCGGATTTGAACACAAAAATCTTTAACAAAATCGATGGAATAAATGTAAACTTGATATAACTGTAGCTACATTGTGTGTCGTATTGAGGATGACATCGCAGAAGTTTCGTGCTGCGCCACTATGATGACCAGCTTCACAGAGGCAGTACTATCCACTCAACGCAAACAACCTCCCAGAAAAATATCCGGTACCGAGTAGAGTAGAGTAGAGCCCGCACCAAGTAGTGGAAAAGCGCCATTAGTGGTGCATTTGAAACAGCGTATCAAACGCTGCCTTTGGAGGCAATCATGTGGAACATTAAACAGAATGTCAGAAAGCCTTTTGCGAACTTCGTTATTACATTTCATTGTTTTAGGCCGTTTCACAGTATTTCTGCGAACACAAACCCAAATAAAAGCGAATATATCTCACACTAAAGTAAATGGCGTTCGCTTTTCGTGACAATGAGATTAATAGGCAGTGAAAAGGCATTATAATCGAACGTCAGCTCTTCAAGCAGCGCCAGGTATTCTACCGTAGGTATTCTACCAATCAAAATACAGGATTCGCTGCATCCATAGTAGAATTTACCATTTCACCGATGTTTGAATTTGGTGTATTTTCAACATATGATGACCCAGAGGTGTGGCGAAGAGGGTTAGCAGCCTATAACTTGGGAATGAGACTAAACTCAATTCGAAGCGAGATTTTTTCCGAGAGGGCCGTGGTTGGGAGGGCAGTTGAGGCACACGCACTCTCTGATTGGTCGAAATATTTTCGTTATGCATACGCGCTTCTGCTCACTATGGAGGGTGATTTGTGCCATAATTAAATACAATGCACACATTGAAATACAATGCACTTATTGAAATGCAATACACATCTTGAAAATACAATACATGTGTAGTAATAAATACAATACAAAAATGCTTAAATACAATACACATCTTGAAAATACAATACATATATTGAAAATACAATACATGTGTAACAGTAAATACAATACAAAAATGCTTTGTTTTTCTATGTGTGTCAGGAATATTTGTGCCAAAATTAAAACAATACAACTGCATTGTATTTTCGAGATGTGTATTGTATTTTAAGATGTGTATTGTATTCTCAATACATGTATTGTATTTCAATGTGTGCATTGTATTTAATTTTGTCATGAATAATCCTGACCGACATTGAAAAACAAATAATGTTTGTATTGTATTTACTGTTACTCATGTATTGTATTTTCGAGGCATGTATTGTATTTCGAGCTCTGTGCCAAAAGCTTCGCAATGAAATACAATACACCTTGTATTGTATTTCGATATGCAGTTTTGGCACGATGTAGGCTGGTTCTTGGCTAGATACGCCCTGCGTGGCCAGGATTGGCCAGGCGCCCACGCTGGCCGGAGGATTTATTTGGACCAACAAGCCTACAAATATAAATAATGGTTTCCGTAGAGATAGCGAGCTGAAATCAGTCTGTTGTCAGAGCACGTAGTCAGCGAACTGTCTGCAGTCGCTGACACATGAGGTGGATATGTTAGCTTCCTTTGTAACTGTACACAGTTACTGTCGTTCAATGAATAAAAGGTGATTACTTCGCTACTTTAATTTTTACGGTCATTATCCCTGCAGCACCTATCGTTAACCGCCCCCGCAGGACGATATCGTGTCTTTGCATTGACTTTGAATAATCTGTCGTGCGAAAAATTCGTTTTTCGTCCAGTGTGAAAGCAGCTTAACTCAATTCTGTAAAATGAGCGATTGTGACGATAGGAATGTTTTAATGTCTCTTGTGTGTTGAATAGCTTTGTTTTGTTTTAGCACAGAGTGCACAATGAGCAAAGACTGCTTTTAATTAGCTGGACTGTATTCAGTTAACAGCCTACTGAAAATGATACTTAACATTATGTGACATCGTACGGCGATGTGCGCCGTTAATTTATGTCTGAATAGAAGTTAATGATCTACGTAATCAAAATCGGGGTTTTTTTTCTTATTTCATTTAACGTTTACTTATTTCGAATATTTGAACGTCAAATAGCGAAGCAGTGCATCGCTGAGGTGTAAACTCTCACGCAACTTTGAACGAACAGTGATGAACCGTCGGACCATGGTCGGACATCCTACTTTTGTTTTATTTAAACACCTGACGGACATCGTCTGTCGAAGGACCGACTTTTCACTCGACTGATGGTCTGACTCGGTCAGACAAGTAAAGTTTATTGAAACAGTCCCCTGGAGATAAATGGTTTCTGTTATACCTAGCCAAATGCCAGTGCTCTTACGTTGCTATGGTTATCGGTTGATAGCGGATGAATTTCCCACTTCGAACGGTCAAACTAACGTAGCCGAACTATCTGTGCGGTTTCACGGTTTTAATTAACACCTGCCAGCCAATCAGACAAGTGTATTCACCCAGACCATCGTATACATCAGAGTACCAACTGGGCGTGACTTAGGCACTCTATGGAAAGCCTCGTCCAATCATATTAATTGGTCGGAGCTCATTGACTAAAATTTACATGGTGCCAAAACCCCACATGGAAATACAATGCACTCATGGAAATACAATGCACTCATTGAAATACAATGCACACATTGAAATACAATTCACACATTGAAATACAATACACAACTTGAAAAACAATACGGTTGTATTGTTTTAATTTTGGCACAAATATTCCTGACCGACATTGAAAAACAAAGCATTTTTGTATTGTATTTATTGTTACATTTGTATTGTATTTTCAAGGTATGTATTGCATTTCGAGGTGTGATATGCATTCATTTTGGCATGAATATTCCTGATAGACATTGAAAAAGAAATCATTGTAGTATTGCATTTATTGTTACACATGTATTGTATTTTTGAGGTGTGTATTGTATTTCGAGGCATGTATTGTATTTTCGATATGTGTATTGTATTTCAATAAGTGCATTGTATTTCAATGTGTGTATTGTATTTAATTATGGCACAAATCACCTTCCATAGCTCACCGGACATCAACTGATGAGTGTGTCAACTGAAACTGACGCTTAAACTGAAACTGGAGAGATCCAGCGATATGCGTACTCAAATAGCATCAACTCGTACCAGCGTACTTTGATGTCAAAATGCGTACGTTGTACGCAAAATGCGTACATGTTGGCAGGTCTGGAAGCACTGCTTTAGATGAATTTGCTCAGTACCACAATGTTGTACAGTGCCATGAAAAAGTCTGCCCCATTCCTGATTTCTTGCTTTTTTGCACATTTCACACTTGACTGTTTCAGATCAAACAAATTTTAATATAAGACTAAGATAACCCGAGTAATTACAAAATGCAGTTTTGAAATGATGATTTCATTTATTAAGGGAGAGAAGAGAAAAAAAAAAAAAAACCACACACACACACACTCTCTATCTAAACCTACCTGGCCCTATGTGAAAAATTGCCCCCATTGTTAAATCATGAGTTAACTGTGATTGACCACATTCTTTGAGTCCAATTTCACAAGCCACACCCAGGCCTGATTACTGCCAGACCTGTTGAATCAAGAAATCACTTAAATAGAACCTGTTTGATAAAGTTGAAGTAGGCTAAAAGATCTCAAAAAGCAACATGTCATGCTGCGAACTAAAGAAATTTGTGAACAGATGAGAAACAAAGAAATTGACATCTATCGGTCTGGAAAGGTTGGCAAAGCCATTCCTAAGGCTTTGGGACTCCGGCCAATCATGGTGAAAGCAATTATTCACAAATGGAGAAAACGGGACGGTGGTGAACCTTCCTAGGAGTGGCCGGCCTACCAGAATTACTCCAAAAGCACATGACGACTCATCCAGGAGGTCACAAAAGAACCCAGAACAACATCTAAAGAACTGCTGGCCTCACTTGCCTCATTTAAAGTTAGTATTCATGATTCAATAATAAGAAAGAGTCTGGGCAAAAATGGCATCCATGGGAGGGTTCCAAGGCGAAAACTACTGCTGACCAAAAAGAACACAAGGGCTCGTGTGATGTGTCGCATTTGCCAAAATACATCTTGATGTTCCCCAAGACTTTTGGGGAAATATTCTGTGGACTGACAAGACAAAAGTTTAACTTTCTGGAATGCGTGCATCCCGTTACATCAGGCGTAAAACTAACATATCATTTCATAAGAAGAATATCATACCAAAAGTCAAACATGGTGGTGGTAGTGTGATGGTTTGGGGCTGCTTTGCTGCTTCAGGTCCTGGATGACTTGATGTAATTGATGGAACTATACTCAGTCCATATGAAAACGCACCACTCACGAAATCTGGAATAGCTCCACGGATTGATATGTGAAGTATATACGTATGATGCATTTGAGATAATGAATGATTTAAGAAGACATGTAAACATCATTCAATTTCATTCACGATAATGTTAATGCACGAGAGAGGTTTAACTGGTGTAGGGGTCAGACAGGAAAGTCAATAACGGGTGTGACCGCCATTTGCATTGACACATGCGGTGCATCGTCGTCGCATGGAGTTGATCAGTCTCTGGATAGTGTTCTGTGGGATAGCATTCCACTCCTGAACAAGGGCAACCTCAAGTTCTCGGATGTTGTCCATCTGGCGTCGACGTGAAAGACGACGTCCAATTTCATCACATAAGTGCTCGATAGGGGAGAGGTCGGGTGACAGAGCTGGCCACTGAAGCACGGGGATTTTCTGCTGTGCAAGGTACTGCATGGACACCCTTGCAGTGTGTGCCCTAGCGTTGTCCTGTTGGAACGTGTGGACATCGTGGTGTTGGTTGAAGAACGGCACAATATGGTTCTGCAGCACCTGGTCCCGGTAGTAGACGCCGTTCACCCTTCCTCTGCAGATATGGAGAAGGGTTCTGTGACGGTAGCTTATTCCACCCCACACCATAACGCTGCCACCACCTCAACGGTCCGTTTGAACGACACAATCGGCGTTATAACGTTCACCACGTCTCCGCCAAACACGTATACAGCCATCTGCGTTCCTTAAGTGAAATTGTGACTCGTCAGAAAAGATGACACCGTGCCATTGTCGTAGTCGCCAATTCTGGTGCCTGTTTGCCCACTGTAGACACTGGTTTCTGTGACGATCCGTCAATATGGGGCCGAAATAAGGACGTCGTGCACGCAGGCCTGCAGCTCGCAGACGGTTCCGTACGGTGTTGGGGTGAATGAATCCACGTCGTCCTTGGACTTGAACAGCCGTTCTTGTCGCTGGTAGTGTTCGGTCTCGGACATGATCCCGTACTATCTGACGGTCCTGACGTGCCGTTGTCACACGTTGTTGACCCGGTCGAGGACGGTCCCGAGTGCTCCCCGTTTGCAGAAACCTTTGATGGAGTCTTGCAATCGTTGTGTGTGTGCAGTGTAGTCGTCTGGCAATTTCCCTGGTGCTGGCGCCAATTTGAAGCATGCCTATGGCACGTTCCCGTTCAGGGGCTGTAAGTCGCGGCATAGTGTCGACGTTTCACAAGTGTCAGTGAAGAAGTGAAATTTTATTCGGATTCACATGCTTTTAAAGGCAATGTCTGCACAAATTCAGAGTGAAATTCATTTTTCCCGTGGTGTGCGTGCAAGATGTTGCGTTTTTGCAAAAAATTGCCTAGCGTTACAGTTAACTTGAAATTCTCGGATTTCTTGCACCTGGCATGTTGGGTGACGTCACTGTAGTGTTGTTGTTGTTGTATAAAAATTATATTGAAGTTCATTTGAACTTAAATATTGACTTTTTTCAAGTGGTGCATTTTCATTTGTACTCAGTATATAAATTCTGCTCTCTGCTGGAAAATCCTGAAGGAGAATGTCCAAACATCAGTTGGTGACCTCAAGCTCAAGTGCATTTGGGTTATGCAGTCCACCTCTGAATGGCTTAAAAAAAACAAACAGTAGGTTTTGGAGCGGCCTAAGCCAAGTCTGGACTTAAATCCACTTGTGATGCTGTGGCATGACCTTAAACAGGCTGTTCATTCTCAAAAACCCTCCAATGTGGCTGAATTAAAACTGAGTTTCCTAAGGGCCTAAATGAGGAATTGTCCTTCTCTTGTTTCTTGTGAGTAGGTATGCTAATTACGGTTGTATATGTATGAACTTTTTTATAAACATATGCCACCACTGCATTGATTATTGTTTAAAGCAGGTTTCATTGTTTATGTGATTTATTTTCATCTTGTTTTCTGTAGATAAATGTTTTTTTTTTGTATATTGATGTGGTAGGCCTAATTGTCATCAGCTGCCTATTGAGTGTTAGGTGATCCCTGGCTGGTTTTTTAAGGGTTATACTCGCAGTTGTATTAGAAACGCTGAGGAAAGCCTATGGCTGAAACGAGTCCGTTTTTTGCCGTCGTGTATTAATAAATATATATATATATGTTTTGGTATGTGAGTGCTGATATTTTCTTTTTTTATATTTTTGTCAACTTTTTTGGTACGGCACCCGTTACTATTTAGTAAACTTTGAGTTGAGCACGCATACTTGTGTAATTAAGTGGTTGGTGTTGAGCGTAGCTCCTCTGGTTGCAACGGTTAGAACATTTGAAAAAGAAGGAGACGCGATACACGATGCATGCTTCGACTTTATCCCATTATTGGAGGAATAAAAGAATTCCAAGGGGACTGAGGATCAATAAGGTACCCACGTTGGGCAGTTATAACCCTGGATTTTGTCAGAAATTGTGCGAAATTTTAAATAAGTGCTCGCTGGACTTAATGCTGTTGGTCATTGAACATACACAAGAAGAGCTTTCTAAAACCCGATCGGAAATTTTGGAATTACAAAAGGATATGGAAGCAAAGTTTAATTCGCAGCAAATGATTGAATTAAATGAACGATGTAAGACCTTGATTGATTCTTATCAAAATTATTTGTTTGAACTCAAACTTAACAAATATCGACGGGACACGTTAAGGCCGAATCACTCACAAATCACGCACAGATTGGGTTTGTGCGTGCTTGTGCGTTGAGAAATTGACCAATTTTTCGGGGTGTCGGGGGTAGAAATCTCGGACGAATCACGCATGAATCGCGCATGAACCACGCATGTAACACTTACAATCACTGACATATCGCGCACGTCGACGCATAATAGCAAACACGGTGCAGTATTCCACGAACATTCGACGCACGCCCGACGCATGAATCACCGGCGGAGCACGCACGAAAAACGCACCTTCGGCGTCACTATCGCTTCGGTTCAGCGCATATAAAAAGCGGTGAACGACGGGAGTTCCTCAGTACCTTTCGCCAATCAAGAACACTTCAAGAGATGCCACCCAGGAAAGCTCGCTTGCCCTCAAAGACAAGGGTGCAGAAGAAGAAAGCTGCTGAAGAAGAAGTCCATGTCGATCCACCAGAAGCTGCTGCTGCTGAAAAACCTGCTGCTGGTGCTGCTGCTAGGAGGTCCCGTAGGTCTGGAATGGCAAAAGTGCCCGAAATGGCTGCTTTTATATGCCAAAATAAATACGTGAGTTGTCAGTGGTTTGTCAGTGGAACATCAGTGAATCATCAGTTTTCTGTCAGTCGTCAGTTTTATAATTGATTGTCAGTGGATGTCAGTGGAATGAACGTGATACGTGCGCGTTTCATGCGTGATATGAATGTGGGGCATCAGTGGACGGACGTGGACGTGCGCGGATTCAAACCAGTTCTGACGCATAAGCAATGACGGCCAACGAGTGTCCCGCGCATAGTTACGCATACTCGACGCATAAACTACGCATGCCGACTCATGAATTACGCACACCAACGCACAGTTGTGCATCGGAAAATTTTTGAACCGTTCAAAACTCAAAATCACGCACAAACCGCCTTCGACGCACATCCACTTACAATCACTGACAGTCCACGTTCGTTCCACCTACGAATTACGCATACGACGTACGCTCCGCGCAGAAACGAAAATCTGTGCGTAATTCATGCGTAATTCATGCGTTTTCGCTGTGTGACTGGGCCTTTAAGGATTTTCGTGTCTGCGCGGAGCGTACGTCGTATGCGTAATTCGTAGGTGGAACGAACGTGGACTGTCAGTGATTGTAAGTGGATGTGCGTCGAAGGCGGTTTGTGCGTGATTTTGAGTTTTGAACGGTTCAAAAATTTTCCGACGCACAACTGTGCGTAATTCATGAGTCGGCATGCGTAGTTTATGCGTCGAGTATGCGTAACTATGCGCGGGACACTCGTCGGCCGTCAGTGCTTATGCGTCAGAACTGGTTTGAATCCGCGCACGTCCACGTCCGTCCACTGATGCCCCACGTTCATATCACGCATGAAACGCGCATGTATCACGTTCATTCCACTGACATCCACTGACAATACGTGAAGCGTTCGTGTTTGGACGTGCTCCATCGGTGATTCATGCGTCGGGCGTGCGTCGAATGTTCGTGGAATACTGCACCGTGTTTGCTAGTATGCGTCGACATGCGCGATATGTCAGTTATTGTAAGTGATACATGCGTGGTTCATGCGCGATTCATGCGTGATTCGTCCGAGATTTCTACCCCCGACACCCCGAAAAATTGGTCAATTTCTCAACGCACAAGCACGCACAAACCCAATCTGTGCGTGATTTGTGAGTGATTCGTGTGTGATCGGCTGTGTGACTGGGCCTTTAGATGATAAGAATGATCGAGTTTATCCCTGGCTATCCGGACATACGGACCAACCATACAGGACACGCTGGAGAGGGGATGATCAATCTTCCAGTGGGCTGTCGACGGATGAATCCGGGACTTATTCAAACACTATTTCCAGCCAATCGCGTTTTTTGGAGACACCACGACGTATTATTCGGACCAGGGGGGCCGCAGGAAGAGACCGACGCGACGGGGAGGTAGGAGGCGCACAAGAAGAGCTCCGAAGCCTCCAACATAATTAATTTATCAAAGAGACAATTGAATGTTCTTGAACTCTCTTTGTTATCGAAAGGCTTGTCTTTCGTGCCCACTAAAAAGGCGGATTTGTTTACTAATAGGGTTGAGTGGTTCAAGTTTTTTCGTGCGGTAAAATTAAGATCATTTTTTCCTAAAGATTGTGAACGGAGTTCTCTCTCTTTACATATTGGTCACCAACACCCGGTGGAATCAATTGAGACGCCTCAAACTTGCGGTAGATTTAAGTCTAAAAGTGCGTTTATCCCTCCAGTAACTAACGCGTCTGTTCATACTTTCTGTCGACTAGTTGAAGCTGATGTTAGTGCACTATTTTCCTCGCCTGTCAATAGATGTTATTCCAATTTATCTCTACAGGAGAGACAAGCTCTTCGTGATTTGGCTAATGATGAGTCGATCATAATTCGTAATGCTGATAAGGGGGGTGCGGTCGTATTGCAGAATAGAGTTTCGTGTTGTAATGAAGTGAGGAATCAATTAAGCAATACGGAATTTTATATTCCTTTAAGCTTTGATCCCACATCGAAGTTTTTTGTGAAATAAGGGATATTCTTGATTGGGCGGTGGGTAATGTGTTAATCTCTCAAGATGAATATGACTTCCTGCCACAGAAATATCCTATACGTCCTATTTTTTATACATTGGCCTACCTAAAATTCACAAAAGTTGTCAAGAACCTGTTCCAGGTCGTCCAATAGTGTCTGGAATTGGATCTTTGACGGAACCCATTTCCCAATTTATTGATTATTATATTAAATCTTTAGTTACTCAGTTCCCTTCTTATTTGCGGGATACTTCAAATTTTTTTTGAAATTACAATCCGTGGATGGTATCATTGAGGATGATTTTTTGTGTACCATGGATGTGGCTAGTTTATATACAAATGTACCGCATGAGGAAGGGTTGGAGGCCTTACGTTATTATTTAAGTTTTAGAGAACAACAGGTGCCATCTGCAGAATTGCTTATCAAATTTTCTGAAATAGTTCTGACTAAGAATTACTTCAGATTTGAAAATGATTTTTTTCTACAGAAGCAGGGTGTTTCAATGGGTAGTCCTTTCAGTCCTAATTATGCTAATTTATTTATGGGTAAGTTTGAACAGGATCATGTTTACAACAATAATCCTTATTTTTCTTTTGTGAAGTGTTGGTACAGATATATTGACGATTTATGTTGTGTATTTTCTGGTACATCTGAGGAATTGGGAGCGTTTAAAAGTTATCTTAATTCTAGAGTGCCGACTGTTAAGTTCACGTTGGAGGAGAGTTAAGAGTCGGTGTCATTCCTGGATGTAAGAGTAAATAAAGGTGACGTATTACAAACGACAGTTTTTCGCAAAAAGACGGATAGGAACAATTACTTACATTATTCAAGTTATCATCCCCATAGTTTGAGACGAAGTTTGCCTTATAGTCAACTATTGAGATTGAAAAGAATTTGTAGTTCTGATGAAGATTTTGGGAGACAGGCCAATGAATTGGACCCAAACAATTTTGGATGAATGTCTGTCTAAGGTTCGGGGAAAAGATCGTAATAGTATTAACACCTAATCCTTCTCCTCCTGCTCAACAGAATCTTGTTTTGGCCACTACTTTTTCTCCGGTCTCGCAGTCCATTAAGAAAATTGTTCAGGAACATTGGCATATTTTATCTAGTGATCCCGTTGTTGGTCGTGAATTTGTTAACTTTCCTATACTTGCTACGAAACGATCCAGTAATGTGAGAGATAAGCTTGTGAAGGCGGATATACGTGTGGGGTCCACACATTTCTTGAGCTCTCTTCTCCCAGGTAATTTTCCGTGTTTAAATTGTGTTAATTGTAATGCCATGATCAGGGGTGACCATTATTCACATCCTCATACAGGAAGTAGTATAAAAAATCGGGGTAGAATCACTTGTAAAACTACACGTTATTTACTTATTGAAATGCCCTTGTGGGTTTTGTTATGTGGGTAAGACCAAAAGAGGGTAAGAGTACCATACACAACCTCCAGCAAAATTGAAAAAAATCACAACTTTTTCAGCTTACCTTAATGTTTAGATACCAAGTAAAGTATTCGGGTGTGGAAAAACGTCAACCGTACATCCAGTAAAGATAATTTACACTTTAATTTCCACAGCAGCTATGCGTGCTACTAGCTTATAAAGGTGGCAGCCATGACACTGTTGACAATACTAGGGCATGCGCACTTTGCGCAGCGTAAGCACGCGCGTGCCACAAGGGCGAGCGCTCAGCTTCCGCGCGCTACTGTGTTCCACACCCAGCCCCTTGAGTCATTGTGGGGCTTCATTCATTCGCGCCTGGACCTCTGTTTGAGTAATGATTCGCGTTCTTAAGTTTGCTTTGCGCTTGACAACAGTAATTTTGGAATTTACGCGAAGTTGGCTTTACGATATTATTCAATGGACGTCGTCGTCTCGGTGTGCAAATGATGTTGTGTGGTGGTGCCCGGAACCGTAAATAATGCGGTTCCGGGCGCAAAGTGTAATTGTTTTTTTCTTTGGACCTTATAGTAGACCTCTGTCGAAGCAGAAGTCTGGAAAGTGGTGGCAACGAGATGTTACGTGCTCTTTGGTGGCGCGTACAGCAACGGGATGTCGGCTAAAATTTGAGCAAAGTGGTCGACGCCGCTGTGTTTACGTCGCCACGTGTACTCTGCCAAATAGAACCCTAACGGAACATTCACATTGGCGCGGCGCGTCAACACCTGCAGACGCTTCTATCCCCTTGGTTTTGCCGCCTTTGGGCAGTCCAGTTTTAAAGTGACGTCACTGGAAGCGAAACGCAGCAGTCAACTGGCTGAAGCAATTTTTCATTGACAGCGATATTACTTCACCCGATTGTCATTTTTCCCGCTTGGATTTTGAATTTTTGAGGGACTGCAGTTGTGTATAAATGCATTCCGTTATTGTCACGGAGTTCCAATGGAACTAACAGGTGAATGACTGAAATGTTTGGACATCAAATTGAACAAACCACAGTGAGAAGCCCAAACTGTAATGAAATGCACATTTTTACTTGATACGTTCACTTATACATCAAACATGGGACCTAAGGCCGATGGTCATATTTTGTATCGTAAAATGGTTTACGTAGTTGCTAATTTTCCTACGCAGCACGTATCTGGGCCTGTAAAAATCGTGATTTTGCTGAGCGCCGGGTCTCAGTAATTTTAGCAGCACAATACCGTATTTTATTTCATTTTTAACAGTGACAGATTGCTCAAACCCACCAGAGACACCAACAATCTCTGCAACCTTCCTCCATGCGCAGTTGCGTTTCTCATTGTCCCTATAACTCAGCAGGGAACCGTCATATAAAACAGGAAAAGAGGACACGGCGATAATAAGCTTTTCCTCTTTTATGTTCCCAAATCACTTGCAATAAGCGGAACCATTATTTCGTAGCCCACGTTCCTGGAAGACAACGTACACACTGCCTTCAACCACTTGATTGGATATACGCGTTCCGTTTGCCGGATTCATTACCATAAACTTAATTTTTCCCAGCTTCCTCGACGCGCCGCAAACACAAAATTTGACGCGCTGCTCCCATCATGCATTGCACTGCGGCTACGGACGCGCTCGCCGCCTTCCATAGCAAATGAATGGGGAAGCGTAGCCGACAACGGACGCTCCGCGCCAATGTGAATGTTCCGTAACGGAACACTCACATTGGCGCGGCGCGTCAACGCCTGCAGACGCTTCTATCCCCTTGGTTTTGCCACCTTTGGGCGGTCCAGTTTTCTAGTGACGTCACTGGAAGCGAAATGCAGGTGTCAACTGGCTGAAGCAAGTTTTCATTGACAACAATATTAATTCACCCAATTGTCGTTTTCCCGCTTGGATTTTGAATTTTTGAGGGACTGCAGTTGTGTATAAATGCATTCCGTTATTGTCATGGAGTTTAATCATTGCCATGGATCGGAGAACGAGGACAGTTCTGATGGTTGCCATCCTGCATCTTCGGTGAAAACGGCGCCGGTCTGGGCACGTATCTGGGCCTGTAAAAAACGCGATTTACTGAGCGCCAGGTCTCAGTAATTAGAGCCGCAAAATACCGTATTTTATTTCATTTTTAACTGTGACAGAATGCTCAAACCCACCAGAGACACCAACAATCTCTGCTACCTTCCTCCATGCGCAGTTGCGTTTCTCATTGTCCCTGTAACTAGGTAGGGAACTGTCATATAAAACACGAAAAGAGGTCACGGCTACGAAATAATGGTTCCGCTTATTGCAAGTGATTTGGGAACATAAAAGAGGAAAAGCTTATTATCGCCGTGTCCTCTTTTCCTGTTTTATATGACGGTTCCCTGCTGAGTTATAGGGACAATGAGAAACGCAACTGCGCATGGAGGAAGGTTGCAGAGATTGTTGGTGTCTCTGGTGGGTTTGAGCAATCTGTCACTGTTAAAAATGAAATAAAATACGGTATTGTGCTGCTAAAATTACTGAGACCCGGCGCTCAGCAAAATCACGATTTTTACAGGCCCAGATACGTGCTGCGTAGGAAAATTAGCAACTACGTAAACCATTTTACGATACAAAATATGACCATCGGCCTTAGGTCCCATGTTTGATGTATAAGTGAACGTATCAAGTAAAAATGTGCATTTCATTACAGTTTGGGCTTCTCACTGTGGTTTGTTCAATTTGATGTCCAAACATTTCAGTCATTCACCTGTTAGTTCCATTGGAACTCCGTGACAATAACGGAATGCATTTATACACAACTGCAGTCCCTCAAAAATTCAAAATCCAAGCGGGAAAAATGACAATCGGGTGAAGTAATATCGCTGTCAATGAAAAATTGCTTCAGCCAGTTGACTGCTGCGTTTCGCTTCCAGTGACGTCACTTTAAAACTGGACTGCCCAAAGGCGGCAAAACCAAGGGGATAGAAGCGTCTGCAGGTGTTGACGCGCCGCGCCAATGTGAATGTTCCGTTAGGGTTCTATTTGGCAGAGTACACGTGGCGACGTAAACACAGCGGCGTCGACCACTTTGCTCAAATTTTAGCCGACATCCCGTTGCTGTACGCGCCACCAAAGAGCACGTAACATCTCGTTGCCACCACTTTCCAGACTTCTGCTTCGACAGAGGTCTACTATAAGGTCCAAAGAAAAAAACAATTACACTTTGCGCCCGGAACCGCATTATTTACGGTTCCGGGCACCACCACACAACATCATTTGCCTCCATTGTGTTCCCGAATCACTTGCAATAAGCGGAACCAGTATTTCGTTGCCCACGTTCCAGGAAGACAACGTACACACTGCCTTCAACCACTTGATTGGATATACGCGTTCCGTTTGCCGGGTTCATTACCATAAACTAAGCCGTCGCCGCTGCTGCTCGTGTGCGTGGATGGCGAGGACCTCTTGATCTGCCACCGCTGGCACTCAATATTTTGAGTGTGCGCGCCAGGGGAGGCAGGATCGATGAAGTTCAAGGAGTGGTTCACCGTGAAATGCTGGAAGTTTTCCTCACTGAGGCAATCGTATGCCCGCCAGCAGTCGGTTACGCTTTGCGAACCGGCGGCAACATACTCCTTAATAAGGGGTATTAACGTCGCCCAATTCCGGTTTTCAATCTCGAAGAAAAGAAAAAAACCACCGCGGTTGTATTTTCGGCGGCTGTCAAATTTGGACTCGTCGATTTCCACGATACGTCCCAGGCCCCCTATAGCCGTGGTACTACACTGCTGGACGACGTGGAGGCAAACTTCGCGGCAATAAGTGAACCGGTCGACGACGGTCTCCTTGCTTGTGAGCTCGCCGTCGAGGCTGGATTCCGCCGCCGCTTTGTTTGACATCTGCGCCGCCCAGCAGTAGGTGAGCACCAGGACTTTTTCCAATGACATCCTGCTGCCAGCGAACCAGCTGCCACGACAAATGCTGCGGTCGGAGGTCCGAGTGGTGGCTGCTGCTGCATCTCAGATTGCGGCAGCGCCATACAAAGCCCACTCGAGAGTCTACCTTCGCAAACCACGAGAAGGCTCTGCGACACCGCCTACAGAGCAGAGAGCGAGCAATCAGACCCCACTCTTTGCAGAATTCAACCACGGCCTCTGGAGTCCGCAGCTCCCGAGACAGCCGCCACAAGTTCCACTCATCTTGCACCATGCAATCACTAATTTTGGTTCTCGTTTGTCGGTGAGGACCCTTTATAGTCTCGAAATAAACTTTGTGCACGTATGTCCAATTTCATTGCGCCCTTTATTTCCATTCGAAATAGGAAACGCGCGAGTGCATTTAAGGCTGCCCATTCATATGACGTTAACGACGTCAATAGATCATTAAGAAGGAAAAGGACCTTATCTATAATTTCGCTGATTATGTTATCCGTGCCTCACACCGCGAGAAATCAATCTGTCTGCCTCTGTGCCTCATAACTTGAGCTGCAAGACTTTGGCACCGTGCACATTGTTTTTAATTTGTCATGACACTGATCTATTGTTCTGTCATAAGCAGGCGAATGCGTACAAAGTTTAGTGTCTGTGTGTGTGTATATATATGTTGTAGCATATTAGCCTCTTGTTGAGAACGGGGGGACCGAAAGGGGGCGGCCTGATTCGGAGGTCTTGGGGGGAATCAGGGGTTTTTCGAGAGAGAAAGTTTTTGGTGGGGAGTTCGCGGGGGGGGGGGAATGGGAGAAGCAGCTTGCAGCTAGTGCAGGTCGTGAGTGTAACTAAAAGGGACCAATAAAGGACTCAACCGTTTAGCCTACCTTCTTGTCTGGGCCTCATGATGTTTCAGGATGCTTCATTGGTGTCAGAAGAGCGGACTGCGACTGGGAATCTGCGCCGGGGGAGAGAAGCTTTCGAACCGACTGGAGCTAGCGCTAGCGTTGGTTATGGAGGCGCCAGACCCAAGGTAGCATTACGACAGGAGACGTGGAAAGATGAGCTCATCACGGAAGAGGAGCCTGTAATACAGCCAAGCAGTGGACTGGCCGGATGATTGGATCTATTACTGGAGGAAACCGGCCGCTTACTAGCCGAGTTGGAGATGGAGAACACCGTAACTTAACAAGCTCGTCACAGCACACCTGCTGCAGTGGCGCCGGAGCAGACAGACGGTGCTGGGTTGGGGAGGAGAGCCTCCGGCGGACAACCAGCAGAGAGGAGACACGTAGATGGAGAAAGTTTCCGCACCCGCAAACAACCTCCTGTGTATGACGGTAAGTCCAGTTGGGAGATATTCAGTACTCAGTTTGAGATAGTAAGTGAACTGAACAGATGGACTTATGAAGAAAAGGGGGCTTATTTAGCTGTCAGTTTAGCAGGTGATGCTATGACCGTGCTTGCTATGATACCGAAACACAGGCGTTGTGATTATGACATGCTTTGTGAGGCGCTGGCTCTCTGCTACGGAGAAGAGAATCAAACGGCGGTATCTGCAGTTCGATTCAAGCATAGAGTGAGAGAACAGGGCGAGTCTCTCCCAAGGTACGCAGGTGAAGTGGAGAGGCTGTTCCGTTTGGCGTATCCCGGTGCTAACTATGAACTGCAACAAAGATTGATGACAGAACAATTTATCGATGGCCTAAATTACGACTAACTGAGAGTACAGGTTAGACTCGGACGACCTGCGACGATGAGAGAGGCACTTGGAATGGCGATAGAAGTGGAAACAGTCTATTGGACTGAACGGGGGAAAGCCACCGCTGTCAATCACTCCATTTTCCCAACTCAGAACGGCCCGCAAACTCAGACTAAATGTGACGTCATACCATGGTGTCCACGCAAAGGCGCCATTTTGGGAAGGTCAGATCACCATACAATGCATGACAGAGCTACAGTAAGGGCAATAGACTTAGAAAATAGCCAGTTCTATTCAACCAGTCAGCCACACTGGACCCATGGCTCCTGTGTGAATGCCAATGAACAGTTTGTTAGGGGAAATTTCACTGAGAATCAGAACTTGATGACATCCCTCAATTCGGTTTCACACCTGTGATACAGAGAACCAGAGCCACTGCTACCCAGTATTGCGATGACGTGCCACAACCGTCTCTTCCAGAGAGAAGGGTAGCCACAACCCCCTCCATGCCTACAGGAGGGGGGGAGTTCTCGGCTATGGTGCGTGCCGTTGGAGATGTCCTGGCTAAAAGGAGCGGGGGACCCAGGAGGCCCAGACAGCGACTTGTTTGCTGGGTGTGCGGAAGTGTTGAGCATCTGGCTCGAAACTGTGAGAAAAGAAAAGGGCCCAGGTCCCAAGAGTGGGAAACGCTCGCCAGAAAGAACCAGGGGGAATACTAGGGACCGAGCACGACGGGCAGCGCTTGGTCCCATGTGAAATACTGAAGACCCCACAGATGAACAGTAAAGACGATACTACCAATCTCAGACCTCCACCATCAACCTCCTCTTGGGGGCGACACACCACACAATTGGAGAACATAACAGTTGAAGGCCAGGAGATGAGAGGAGAGAGAGGAGACAACAACCAAAGTGTAAACACTATGACAAAGAGAACAAAGACAGGAATGGAGAGCCGCAGACTGCTACGCGCTAACCACATCTACGTAGACTGCCAAGTGAACAACATAGTCTGTAGAGGACTGATTGACACAGGAGCTTCTGTCACCGTGGTCAGGGGAGAGGTACTGGACAAAGGGGGTGGAGCATGGCGCACCCAGGTGAGACCCAGTGAGGGGGTGCTACGCACGGCCACTGGATAAGCCGCTGACAGCCAGGGGAAGATTGCTTTGAAGATCCAGATTGGAGAGGTGGAGGTAGAACAGGAGGCCTGGGTAGCCCCCATACAGGATGACCTGATACTGGGGCTGGACTTCCTGCGGTCCACCAAAAGTCACCTGGATCTTGAAGCTGACCGTCTCAAGCTAGGTCTGGGAGGGCAGACCTTCCAAATCGCTGTGATTAGCCATACACCTCAGGTAGGAGTGCTTGACCCCCCAGTGGAAGATCCTGAGACCCCCATGGCAGACGCCCTAGAGGGAATGTTTGAACGGGCTGGTGAGCATCTTACAGGGCCGCAAAGAGAGATGGTGCGACAGTTAGTCGTGGAGTTTACAGACGTTTTCTTCAAAAGTTCCGATGACATTGGCTGCACATCAGTCATACAGCACCACATCGATACTGGGAAAGCGCGCCCGATCCGCCAAGCCCCCTACCGTCTACTCATCCACTGAAAGGCAGTAGCAAAACAGGAACTACAGAGGATGAGGAAGGCTGGCATTGTTGCCCCATCCAAGAGCCCGTGGGCATCACCAGCCATCCTGGTCCCAACGAAAGATGGAACGATCCGGTTCTGCGTAGACCTGCGCAGGCTCAATGATGTCACTGTAAGGGACGCACATCCCATACCCTGTATAGATGATGACCTAGACAACCTGGCCGGCTCGTCGTGGTTCTCGTCACTGGACTTAAGAAGCGGGTACTGGCAGGTACAGTTAGATCGGGAATCGAGGGAGAAGACAGCCTTCTCATTGGGACAGGGGTTCTGGGAATTTACAGTCATGCTTTTCGGGCTCTGTAATGCCCCAGCGACCTTTGAAAGGTTAATGAAGACGGTTCTCAAGGGTCTGACTGCATCTGCTTGTCTCATATACTTAGACGATGTGCTGATTCATGCCCACACTTTTTGAACGGGAACTTGCAAACCTGAGGGAGGTTCTACTTAGGATGAGACGGGCCAACCTCAAACTCCACCCACAGAAGTGTCAGCTCTTTAAACGTCAAACACTGTTCCTGGGTCATATCGTCAGCGGCGCTGGCATAGCCACTAACCCGGAGAAAGTCAAGGCTGTAGCAGAGTGGCCCAAGCCAGTGAATGTCCCCCAGTTAAAGAGCTTCCTGGGCCTGGCAAATTACTACCGACGCTTCGTAAGGAACTACGCAGACATAGCCAGCCCCCTGCACAGGGCAGAGACAGTATAGCCGTTCCGGTGGACAGAAGAGTGCAATCGGGCATTTGTGGCATTGAAGGAAGCTCTGGTCACCTCGCCAGTCCTAACTTACCCCTTACGTGACTGCCCCTTCATACTCGATACGGATGCCAGCGACAAGGGAGTGGGCCCAGTGCTGTCACGGTTGACAGGGGGTGAAGAGCGGGTGGTCGCGTTCTACAGCCAAGCCCTCAGTCAGCCTGAGCGAAACTACTGTGTGACAAGGCGTGAACTGCTTGCACTGGTGAAGGCTGCAGAACATTTCCACCCCTACCTGTACGGCCAGGCATTCACTGTCAGGACAGACCTCGCCTCCTTCCAGTGGTTAACCAACTTCAAACATCCTGAAAGTCAGCTCACCCGATGGCTGGAACAACTGAGCCAATACCACTTCAAGATCCTGCACAGAGAGGGGAGGCTACATGGTAACGCAGACGCCCTTTCCCGTCGTCCATGTCTGGAGACAAACTGCCGACACTGTGAACGACAGGAGAGTAGAGAAGAAGAGCATCACCTACTGCGGGCAGTGGAAGAGGTCCCTGGGGGGCTGGAGAACTTAACATCAAGAGAACTCTCACAGTTGCAGGCCAAGGACAGTGAAATTGCACCAGTGTTGGAGTGGAAACTCCAGGGACGACGACCATGTGAGGTGGCTGCCAAGGGACAGCTGGTGAAGAGTTTATGGGCCATGTGGGACTCATTGGAGTTGAAGGAAGGAGTCCTGTACCGAAAATGGGAGTCTCGTAGTGGGGACAGGATGGTGTGGCAACTGATAGCACCAAAAGCCCTCAGACAGGAGATCCTCCGGCTAGCACATGATCTACTAACGGCCAGGCACTTTGGAGTTAACAAGACTCTGGCCCGCGTAAGACAGAGGTTCTTCTGGATCAGGCTACGCAGGGATGTAGACAGCTGGTGCCAGAGTTGTGATGCATGTACTGCCAGGAAGGGCCCACCACAACACCCCCGGGCCGAAATGCAGCAGTACAATGTGGGGGACCGGATGGAAAGAGTAGCCATCGACATCCTTGGCCCCCTGCCTGTCTCCGAGAAGGGGAACCGGTACATCTTGGTCGCAATGGATTATTTCTCCAAGTGGCCTGAGAGCTATGCCATTCCAAATCAGGAAGCGTCCACAGTGGCTGAAGTCCTTGTCAACGGGTTCCTCACAAGGTTTGGAATGCCTGATGAAAGTGACTAAGGACGAAATTTTGAGAGTCAGGTCTTCAAAGAGATGTGCCGTCTCTTACACATCAAGAAGACGCGTACAACGGCTCTGCACCCCCAAAGTGATGGAATGGTTGAACGATACAACCGCACAATCCTAGTTCAGTTGTCACTGTTCGTCCAGAAACACCAACGTGATTGGGATGAATACCTACAGCTGTTGATGATGGCTTATCGTAGTGCAGTGCACCAGACGACGGGTTGCACTCCAGCTTCGATCATGTTGGGTCAAGAGCTGCGGACTCCGACAGAGATCCTGTTTGGACGTCCCCCTGAAGAAGAGCTGGAGGAAGCAGGGACCGTGTATGTCCAGCGCATGCAGGAGCGGATGGAGAAAGTCCACGACTTTGCCCGAAACCACATCGAAGGAGAGTCTAAAAGACAGTAGCGGCAGTACCATATTCGGGCTCATGGGAAGCTGTATCAGCCAGGTAACCTTGTGTTGGCTATACAGTCCCAGACGTCAGAGAGGGATATGCCCCAAGCTGGTGAGTCACTGGGAAGGGCCCTGTACCATACTGGAAGCCCTGTCGGATGTAGTATGCCGGGTACAGGAAAAAGGGCGGAGGAAGAAAGTGGTGGTTCACCAAGACCATCTCACCCCCTAAAGAGGAGTAGAGAGAGGAGTTGAGTCAGAATCCAACCAGGAGGTGGGCACAGCGATGGCAGATGACACCCAGGCAGACGTGAGGGCAGGGGCGACGGCAGCTTCTGATGGAGAGGAGATGGAGACACCGTTATGGATAGAAACGGATCCAGCAGGAGTCAGCTTGGAAGAAGAAAAGGAAAGGACGCCCCCCATATTAAGAAGATCCAAGCGACAACGCCACCCAGCTCAGTGCTATTGCTGCTCAAGCATAGCTGAAGAAATAGTCTAAAAAAAAAAAAGTTCCAGTTTTCTTTTCCATTCTTCTCTCTCGCTATCCCTATTTCATAGGTTCAGGAGACCATGGTGTGTTTCAGTTATCAGGTCTACCAGTTGGAGTTGGAGCAGAGAGCTCCTACATTCGGGGACGAATGTTTTTTTTTTGAAGAGGGGGGGCATTGTAGCATATTAGCCTCTTGTTGAGAACGGGGGGACCGAAAGGGGGCGGCCTGATTGGGAGGTCTTGGGGGGAAACACGGGGGTATCTAGAGAGAAAGTTTTTGGTGGGGAGTTCGCGGGGGGGGGGGGCGGAAATGGGAGAAGCGGCTTGCAGCTAGTGCGGGTCGTGAGTGTAACTAAAAGGGACCAATAAACGACTCAACCGTTTAGCCTACCTTCTTGTCTGTGCCTCATGATGTTTCGGGATGCTTGAATATATATATATATAGATATATATATATATATATATATATATATATATATACGCTTGGAAGATATATATATATATATATCGTGCCGAATCCCCCTCCCCCTCTTCCAAGCGTACTCGCCGCGTGCCGCACGGCACACTCATCACCAAACGAACTAAACCATCTCTGTCCCTATCCAACTCATAGGGAATGCTATCCCTATCCCTCACCTTAACCCAACTCAGCCACAAATAGTTTGTTCTGCTCAAATTATTCTACCTAGTGTCTCCGGATCGGCCACCAGCATGAAAGACATCAAAATGGATATTCGCTCGAGTCCTCATTGACAACAATAAATGAAAGAGAAAATGAATATATGAGAAAAAAAGGAGAAATATATATATATATAAAACAAACTCAGTTGGTGTAGTGGTTAAGGCCACAGTGAATGGTGTGATTAACATTGCATTCTCCACAGGGTTCCTGGTTCGAATCCCACCGCAGACACTAATGTAATGTATGACTTAACATGTAAAGCTTTGTTCACAGCATCATCGACAGAAAGTAGAAAAAAAGGCAAGAGTACCATCCACAACCTCCACTTTTTTTGGGTTTTTTTGGCCAGAATAATTTTAAAAGGGGGCACAAATATTTTTTGGGGGTTTTTATGAGTGAGAACCCCCTTCTCACTCATAAAAACCCCCAAAAAATATGATTGGGGAACAATTTTAAAAGGAAGGGGTAGACACGGCGCGCGTAAAAAAAAAAATCGCGCTAATGCCGACATACGCATGTGTATTGTTACCTCGTGCCTTTCACTCTATGTCCTATCACTTGAACTACTTAGGTTTTTTTGTTTTTGGACTTTAGTTTTTTTTTCGGTAAGAGTACCATACACAACCTCCAAAGGAGAATTGACATTGAGGATCTCTGAACATAAGAGTGACATTAGAAATAAAGATTAGAGGTCTCCTGTTGCTAGGCATTTTAATTCGGTCGGACATGTCTGTAAATAACGGTTTATGGGTATTGTAGTGAGGCCGTTGTTGAGGGGAGGGGATAGAGAGAGGAAATTGCTTCAAAGGGCGGCCTTTTGGATATCTCATTTACAAACTGAGTTTCCAAGGGGCCTAAATGAGGAATTGTCCTTCTCTTGTTTCTTGTGAGTAGGTATGCTAATTACGGTTGTATATGTATGAACTTTTTTATAGACATATGCCACCACTGCTTTGAATATTGTTTAAAGCAGGTTTCATTGTTTATGTGATTTATTTTCATCTTGTTTTCTGTTGATAAATGGGTTTTTTTTTTTTTTGTATATTGATATGGTAGGCCTAATTGTCATCAGCTGCCTATTGAGTGTTTGGTGATCTCTGGCTGGTTTTTTAAGGGTTATACTCTCAGTTGTATTAGAAATGCTGAGGAATGCCTATGGCTGAAACGCGTCCGTTTTTTGCTGTCGTGTATTAATAAATATATATATATATGTTTTGGTATGTGAGTGCTGATATTTTCTTTTATATTTTTGTGAATTAAAACTCTGCAAAGAAGAATGGGCCACAATTCCTCCACAGTGATGTGATAGACTCATGAGATCTTGTAGCCTACTTCACTTTGTTAAGCAGGTTCTGTAAAAGTGATTTCTTGATTCAACAGGTCTGGCAGTAATCAGACCTGGGTGTGGCCAGTGAAATTGGACTCAAAAATGTGGTCAATCACAGCTAATTCATGATTTAACTAGGCTTATGCCGTCGGAGGCGACAGCTTGGGCTATATCCCCGAACGCCCCCAATCCTCCAATTCCCCAATCCTCGAATAGACCCAATACAATATAAAGCTCCTCAGGTCATGACCTTTCATTTGAACTTAATTTCAGGTCAATCGGACAAATGCTTCTGGAGATATGGGCAAAATCGTAATTTTCCATGACAAAGCTTCACCTGGTGGCAAAATATTGAACCATACAGGCATGATGTCATCGTGTGACAATTTGTTAGGTCATGACCTTGCAGTTGCATGTAGTTTCATGTCAATTGGTCAAATGGTTCCAAAGATATGGCAATAATGGTGAATTTTATGAGACAATGACAAAGCTCCACCTTGTGTCAAAATTTTGAACCAAACAGGTATAATGTCATCGTGGGACACATCCTCAGGTCATGACCTTTCATTTGCACTAGATTTGAGGTCAATCGCACAAATATTTCCAGAGATATGATAAAAACAGTGATTTTTTACAGTTTCTGGCCCCTGGTGGCCAATCTAGAAATTGTAAATAGTCCAAAATCGAGTCATTTCTTCCTCTTTATGATACTTACTTATATGCAAAACATGAAATTTCTAATTGAAATATTACTGAAGTTATCGTGTTAACACGTAGGGCGGCGGTGGCAGTCGGACCAAAAACATAATATCCCCGAAACGCCGTTCGGATATAACAAGATGGGCAATTACTTCTTCACATAGGGCCAGGTAGGTTTGGATAGCTTTTTCCCTTTTATAAATGAAATCATCATTTCAAAACTGCATTTTGTATTTCCTTGGGTTGTCTAATATTAAAATTTATTTGCTGATCTGAAACATTTAAGTGTGACAAATATGCAAAAAAATAAGAAATCAGGAAGGGGGCAAATACTTTTTCACGGCACTGTATATGTACATATAATTATAAATGTAAATATGTTGTTCAGTCACAAACCGCTGTTCAGTGCATTCCAGAATTATTGGCACCATCAATAAAAAATGAGCCTGAAGAGTCTCATACTGGAAACAAACATTCAATTGTTGTCATGAAACAAATATTTACCTCAAATATGCATATTACAATTATCGGCACCCCTTAATTTAATATTTTGTAGATCCTCCCCTTTTTGCTAAATTATGGCTCTGAGTATTCTATTTTGCGTGATGAGGTTGGTGAACACAAGGCATGGTGTCTGAGACACTTCCTCCATACATAATGTTCCCAGATCCTTCAGATTCCAAGGTTGACACTTGTGGACTTTTCAGCTCATTCCACAGTTTTCTATGGGCCTTAGGTCTACGGACTGTGATGGTTTTGGCAAAACCTCTGTTCTGTGGTCAGTAAGCCATTTTTGTGCAGATTTTGAGGTGTGCTTCAGATTTTTGTCCAACTGGAAGGTCCTACCCTGGCCAATTTTAAGCTTCCTGGCAATGGCTGTTAGGTTTTGTTCTAATATTTGATGGAGTCCATGACATCATGTATCCTAACTAGATTCCCAAGGCCTTCAGAAGAAAAACAGCCCCACAGCATCAATGATCCTCAACCATACTTCGGGTATGAGGTGCTTTTCTGTATGACTGTCTTTCTGTTTACACCAAACCCGCCTTTGGTGTCTGTTGTCCAAATACTTTATGGTCTCATCTGACCATTTAACCCTGCCCGAATCAAGTGGTCTGAGTTGACCACTTGACTTATTCCTCTTCGATCCCTTTAGAATTTAAGGCTTCCACAGGAGTTCTCCAGCGTGTCCTCGTTCTTTTTCCACCTGATAGAGTTCCTTTTGCTGACCTCTTGAGAGTTCTTAATTGAAGCGGTGATTTTAGCGTTAAATGTGGCTGGAAATACAATTCTGTTAGATTTAAGCCATGGGACATTACGGGATGCCAGTAATCATGGAACACATTTTGGAGGAAAATATTTCTTCAATTTTTACTTTTTTTCGTTCATTAAAGGGAGAATTTTTTGTAACATTTCAAATGAAAAACCAAGGGGATAAACAACAGACATTTCTTTCGCTGCCTGTTTTGCTTTTATTCGTTAGGGGGGGCAATAATTCTTGAGGGCGCTGTTGGTACTAAATATATATTTTCTGTGGAGTTCTTTTTTATTCTGTTGGAGTAAATGTATTGTAAATATGCTCAACTCCAAAAGAAACACAAGGGTGAGGTATGTACTGTATTAGCGGCAAATAGAAGAATTGATTGATTTTTATTTCTTTTCCAGTGAAGCACAAGTGGAAATAAAGAAAAGTGCTTGGTGTTGTAATCCTGACGCTCGCTGCATGAATGCGCCAAGCTCTTCAGTAATAACAAACATAGAGCTGTTTTTGATGTGTACAGTGACACTTGACTTGTTCTTTTGGGTGTGGTCACCCTACATAAACCCAAAAAAAAAAAAATGCTACTGCATCAAGAAAATGGAACGGCTTGTGACACAGGAGAGAGAAAAAGAGCCATTAGCACTTTACGGGTAGGTCTCGCCTGCCGAGAGGTGGTGCGTCATTTGCACTGTCACCGTTCAACAATCAGTCTATGATGTCAAGTAGTTTTAGTAGTAGCCTTTATCTAGTATTTGACAGGTAATCAGGTAAGTACTTATCGTCAGAGTAAATTACATTTTAAAACATTAGTAATCACATTACAATTACTTTTTATTGGATTACATGATTACATTTTATCAAAAATGTCTTGTGTACCAATTAGTTTCAAATAGTCGTTGGTGCTGCCTGCATTTTGCCCAGCAGAAACCATGCGTCATCACTCCTTGACATCAGTTCGGCTACCTCTATATTGTTACCATTTACCCTTAACGTTAAAGTTCTTGGTGTAGAAAGTAACTGCATGCTGTGCTACTCTGAGCAGCACATATAGCACTACTCCAAACACTACGGCCTATGCTGTTCTTAGCTGCAGGGCCGTTGACAGCTTTGGCTGGGCCCGGGACAACATCACCTGAGTGGGCCCCCCCCCCAACTTTCCCGCACACATACACACCGCCACACAGTAACCACCCAAAACCCCTTTTATCCGTCTCTACTCACTCCAATGCTTAAATAACAGGTATTCCAAACCCATTTAACCAGTGAACCATTTTATTTCAACATTTCAACATATTTACATATTTAAACCGTTTTATTTCAACATGGTAGGCTATGTTAACGTAACATATTACGGTAAGAGTTATTCAAATAACTGTCGCATATAGAACATGCTACAACCAAACAATCAGTGTCACTCCTAATCACTAAATCCAAAGAAGTCTTCGAAATCAAAATCGTCATTTCTGAACAACTCCGCCAACTCCAAAGGTGGACAATGCGCCGCTTCTTCTTCTACCGGTACGTCGCTTACGTCAGAGTCATCGTCAGTTGACACGAAAGCGAAAGAATAAAAATGACGATATAAAATTTAAGAGGTCAGTTGTGAAATATGCGGAGGTATTTTTCTGTGGACCTCATAAGGGTGAGGGAGTGGAAGAAGCAGAAAACAGCTTCAACACCTGTCAGAACAAGAGGGCGGCTATTGTCTGATACTGAAAAAAGTGATGACTGATTTAAAACTTTTGATTTGTCTTGTGGATTATTTTACAATTGTTTCGTTTAATTTGTAATTTCAGCCCATTTTTCAACACGTTTTTATTCATGACTTTTGCCTCAAATAGAAAGAAATATTTTTTTTTTGTCCCGAAGCTGAACCCTTAATTCGGGCAACTATCGGGTAGGTCTGCCTATGGTGTGTAAAGACGAAAATCCCTTGCGTGTGCTTTCGCATGATGTTTTAACAACGCAAAGCTATACTTGAATAAAATAAATAAATAAATAAATAAATAAAACAAAAAAATATATTTCCCTCCCCCATCTTTTTCCATTTTCAAACTTTTTTGAAAAAGCTCCAGGGAGCCATTAGGGCAGCGCTAAAGAGCCGCGGGTTGCCGACCCCTGGTTTAGAGCTTCTTGGGCTAGTTTCATTGACTGCGCTTTTCAGTCTGCGCCTGGTTATCATTTTTCTGGAATCATGGACTTATTTGAAGGGTATCCAGTCTACACTAAAGTTTAATCGTTAACAGAACACCAAATTTAAAGCCCGTTTTTTTACATTAAACTTTAGGCCTACCTAGGAGCAATTTTAAATGCCGCCATGTCTACACGGGCTGATTTCCAACGAAATAAGATTTGATTAACAAGAGGCAGCATTCCACTAGCTAATCGGAGTGCAGATAACGTGCCTGAAACATTAGGATATGATTGCGGGCATAGGCCTAATGTGCATATTCTTGACTTCAATAAGACATATGCAACACAGTGTTTTTAAATTGATATGTTTATGAAATAATCCAATGGCCTGTGCATGTGTGCAGATCATTCTTCACTCTGTGTATCTTGCTATCTCCAACTATGAATGGCGCATCGCACGTACGGGTTAGGCTACATTACGAGGCTCGAAAAAAAAAGTTTCCTTTACCTGGCTCAGCTGTCCCACCTGCTGCATTATCTGAATCTTTTTAAAAATATTTATGGAGTGAGCCCCTGAGGCTCTTTGCTTCTTCCTCTCTTTTTCTCTTGTCTTTTCTTTTCTGTGCTCCTGATTTGTGCATGTTGTTGGCAAGCGAGCACGCAGGCTTATTGCCGAAGCCGTGTGATCAAATAGTGCCGCGCTTTTTTATGCTTTAATCAAAGACCAAACCATTTCTGCATTATGGGTGATATAGGGGTGTTCTTGACTCTATTTTCGAGGACAATACAGGCAAAAGAACCAGAAATCATTTATTGAATGCAAATGTATCACATTTCACCCCCAAATCAACACATTTTGAAATTAAACAGAATGATTAATCGTATCTTCATGAAGGACCAGTTCTGGGCCCCCCTATATGTCTGGGCCCGGGACAACATACCCGTTTGTCCCCCCCTGTCGACGGCCCTGCTTAGCTGTATAAAACTAGCCAAGAATGAAACCTTGTCAGACCAATAGTAAGAGAGAGTCAAGCTCAATGAGCAAAATTTACTTATCTGACATTAAAAATCTCAAAATTTTGCAGTTTCATGAATTGGTTTTACAGCTGTTCTTGAATAGGTAGATTACTTCAATGCCAGTGTTATTACGATTTACAGTGCCTTTTCAAAAAATGCTACCGTGTGGAAATATAAATTAGCCTACACTAGAGACTTTGATATTTGCTTTGTCGTTTTCTAATGTACTCATCTCATTGTATGACACTCAAGCTAGGTTTGTTTAAAGAGAACACATTCCATGCCTTTATCATTGAATGTCTACCTTATGTAGAAGTTTACATGCTTAAACGTCAAAAGGTGTGATGAGTAAAATATACAAAATATTTTTAAGGTATTTTCAGATAATCTGCCGACATATGAGGGTGTGAACAGACCCTAAGATTGTGGGGTCAGTTAGACAGCACATCTTGCTATCCGCCGTTCTCTTCTCCTGGCTGTGCTAGTTCTAGGGTTGAAGGGCCAAGGTCCAACAAAGTTGTAGATGTCAGTGATGTGACATTATTAACCTCAAAGTTTAGCTTTGCTTGATTTTATTTTACCCTCTTATGGACTGGTTCTTTTGATGTATTCGCAGAAGCATGCAGTTTATTGCAGTATTGATACCTTAGGTTACTTCAGCTTACTGGGTTCATGGCTAAAACTAAACAGTGACGTTACGTGCAGCGTTGAAACAAGTTTATTGGTTGCAGTGTTGACTGTATGAATTTGATTGGTGTAACAATGTCCTCTATGACTGGAATAAATTGTAAATAGTCTTGTATTTTGTTTGCCTTCTCCATTTTACCATATCTCAGAGTGGACAAGAATGATCAAAACATCTTTTAACGGTACGTGTGGAAATGTAGGGGCATTTGCAGGGATACAGTGATTTACTACTTAAAATAATGTGGAACAGGATGTAAAGTAGGGAAGCCAGTGGCCCCTTGGTCCTCCTGCTTGTGGCGTCCGTGTCACTCGATTGATGCCGGGTTCAAAATATGTACCCCTTCATTACATAAACATGAGAGATGTGTTCAACCACAGGATATATTGTGATAATTTCAGTTAAAATAGAATTCAAGGTAAAAATTCTGCTATGATATAAGAGCAAACTTTTCTATCCTTAGCTTCTGGATAACTTCTTCAATTCTTCTATAATTTAGAGGATTGTACAAAAGTAGAAGTTTAGTAGAAGTTGCAATGTCTGCAGCGAATGTCATTCTGTGTACAGAAACAAACAAGATAAAACTTTCTTGATCAAACATATGATGATAGAAAAAGGAAAACTCAATTTAATTGCCTCAGTGAAATTAATATTGTACTGGGTGTTTCAAAAAGATGGACCCAATTTCAATGTAGTATATTTCTTGATGGCGACATGGGACAATTACACAAAAATTTCCGAATGTTTTAGTTGGTTATAATTATAATAATTTGTTATTAGTGCGGTTTGTCAGTTTGCTCACGAGTCTGTGTTAACAATTAAGTGTCTACACGGTTGCACTGATTGACTTCAGACTTTCAGAGAAGGTGGGCAATGCTCTGTGGATCAGATTTAATTTTGGGGATGATCGTGTCAAGCTCACTGGAAAGGTCCATTTTTTTTTTGTGATAATTGCCTTCAGGTTTTTTTTGCCTTGTTTCGTTCAGTCGCATTTTCATTGCCTCCCAGTATATTTTGTATCCCTTTTATTTACTGCAAAAATAACCTTCAATTCTGAGTTATTTTGTCTAAATCAGCCCGTGAGTGACCGCTCTTCTCCAGCATCCCCCCTGACTGTTTTACACAGGACATTATACATCCTGTACGCAGCAAAAACACTGATGTCAGACACTTCTATTCGTAAAAATGCTCATTATTTGATCCTGAATACCGATATATGATGCAACACCTTGTCACTGGCATTAATGATAATAAAATTATATATTTAGCTGATAATTATTATAATTATAACTTAGAGAGTAATGAGGATGGTGACTTTGAACTGTACTCCTGAACAAAAAAAAAAAAAAATTATACTGATGATGTCTTTATAATGATGCTAATAAGTAACTGATAACCATTAAGTTTATTCTTAGCCATTTCCTCAAATACCTTGAGATATTACTCTACATATTCTGTCTGCTCTGTTTGTCAAGAGAAGACAAATACAGGTCGTGGTGTGCTGCAGCATCTTCAAAAATAGCAGAGCAGGAAGTTGGCTGTCTTGAACTCAGACAGATATACAGTATAGGAACTGGTGGGCGCTCTAGGTGGGACTCAAGGTGTCTTGCTTAAATCTATAGTGCGATGGCTCCAAGCGTAAGGATAGGAGAATGTAGTCATAAGCAGGCAACCTTAAACAGGCTGCCATGTATTGTATGAATTATTTGCATCTCCTGGGCCTTCTCCAGACTATGAACTATGAATCCTTCATTCTGTGTATAAGGATATGGTGGGAGAGGTGAAGGCCTACTTTTTTCATCCCAAACTTGCAATCGGTGTCTTTTGGTAGCTTCATTGCATTTAAAAATACTTCACTTTTACAATATAATGTTATGCTGAAGCTGGTCCACATTGGCTGAGTCCTCTCTTTGCAGATTTTACACTGGTTTGTGCTGAAGAAGGACGTCTTTGCTTCAGGTTTACTGTGTAAACACATGTAATGGCGTCATCAGCTTCTCTGAGCTCTGTGGGATGTTTCCATGCTTCCATGAGTGTAATTTCAAGATCCCTTTCAAAAGTCAGTTCATTCTTTGAGAACAATTTTCACTGGCACACTTCATCATTCATCCTGCTAACAGAATCCACATATAGAGCCTCTTCCCAAAATCACATTTTGCAGCTTATTGTCTCAGCTCAGCTGCATAGAGAATAACTGTTTTGTTGCTTTTCTGAACATGAAATCTGGAGCATTTGGCCTGCAGTGGCCATGACAAGTATCCAGCTCACAAATGTGATGTATGACCATGTGGCCGATCTAACTCCTTTTACTCAAGAATCAACATTAATCGGCAGTGAAGACTGATGTTGCAAAATCCCCCAAAGCTGAAAGTGTGCACATCGACGACAATGTAACTGAAGTCTTGAAGTCAAAGCAGTGTACTGTTTTAATTCATTAATTGTAATGCAAATTTCTGCACTGACTCATATCTCCTCCTGGGTAGCATCCCACAGTGTATTCTGTCATAAGTTGAATTTGAATGGCCTGTTCACTGAATGTTTTTAAAATTTTAAAAATGCTGGAATGTGCCAAGGAGGTAGGGCATGGACCCGGGTGCTAACCTGGGCAGATGGTAAATAAGCTGAAGTTTATTTTGACAAAAAGCAAAGTCAGATGAGCAGAGGTCATTCTGGCAGAATGCAGTACATGGTGTAATGTGAATATAGGCCACTAGATGGCAGTATTAATCTTTTTTTTGTTTAGCTCAGACTGGAGTCATGTATAGACATGTCCTGAACATGTCTGGGGCAAGTCTCAGAAAGTTAAAAAAAAGAGGTCTAAATGTGGGTGGGGTCTGCAAAAGAGTATATAAGGAAAAGAATTGAGACAGTAAAGTAGTAGGAGAAATTGCAAGAAGATGACCAGACCTGCCATTCTGTTCAAGACCTGTGATGTTTCTTTTGTGGATTTCTTTGCCTGTGTTTGAGCATTTTCTTCATCCAGGACATCACCAAGCCACCCCACTAAAAAGGGACTGTAATTATTTCTGTTTTTTCTTATTTATCAATCTTGGTCTTTAGTTGTAGGTTGTTATTAGTCTTTGTCTTTGTTAAAAATTAAATGTGTTTTAGTTGTTAAAACTGTGTTTGTCATCCCTTGCTGTTGCTGTTGTGTTATAAATGTAATAACAAATTGGGGCCATAACAAATTGGGGGCTCAAGGTCCGGGAGAGACCATTGTGTGAGTAATTTATTGAAAATCTAACATTCCAAATTGTGAAATTGTTTTTGTGAATTTTCCTAGATATATATTGACAACAGCAATGGATGATTTCTTGGCATCACCAACCGTAGGGGTTTTGAAGTCTTTTAAAAAGACAGAACTGCTAGAAATTTGCAGACAGTTGGAGCTGACAGAGGTAAAACCAGCCATGCGAAAAGCAAGACTGGCTAGAGAGATAGTTGAATATTACATTGATGAAAATGTGTTTGCACCAGGAGATCTGGAACAGTTTCCAGTGGAAAATCCAAATATAGAAATGGAACTTAAATTAAAAATGCTAGAGATTGAAAGGGAGGAAAGAGAAAAAGAAAGGGAGGAAAAAGAGAAAGAAAGGGAAGAAAGAGAAAAAGAAAGGGAGGAAAAAGAGAAACAAAGAGAATTTGAGAGGGAAGAAAAAGAAAAACAAAGGCAGTTTGAGTTAGAAAAATTAGCAAGAGAAGAAAAACAAAGAGAATTTGAGTTAGAAAAATTTGCAAGACAGAGAGATTTTGAATTAGAGAAATTCGATAGAGAAGAAAGACTCCAAATGGAGCAACTAAAAATAAAAATTGCAACTGAAAATAAATTTCGGGCTAGCCAGGAGGTAAAACTGGTGCCTCCATTTTCGGAAAAGGATGTTGACAACTATTTCCAATGTTTTGAAAAGGTAGCAAAGAGTTGCCAGTGGCCAAAGGAACACTGGCCTCTGATGTTGCAAACTGTCCTCAAGGGTAAAGCTCAACAAGCCTATTCGGCTTTGTCTGCAGATGATTCCTCTGATTATGAGGTTGTCAAAAAGGTTATTTTGAGAGCTTATGAGTTGGTTCCAGAGGCTTACCGACAGAAATTCAGAGGTCTGAAGAAATCTGAAAATCAGACTTATGTTGAATTTGCTAATAAAAAGCAGGTTTGCTTTGAGCGCTGGTGTACTTCTATGGAGGTCAAGGATGATTTCAACTCACTAAAAGAGATGGTGTTAGTTGAAGAATTCAAGAACTGTGTTAAAGATGATGTTAAGACCTACCTTAATGAGAAGCAAGCACTGAATTTGCAATCAGCTGCCAAATTTGCAGATGAATATGTTCTCACACATAAGTCCAAATTTCAGTCTAGCAGTAATAATAGATGGTCCCAATTTCAGAAAAAGGGTTATGGTGATACCCAAGATTCCTCACCCAAAGACAAAGACAAATCTGGTGATGGTGCTCAGAAATCCAGTAACAGGTCTGATCAAAGTGTGAAAGCTGACAGTGACAAAAGTGGTCTAGTTTGCAGTTATTGCAAGAAATCTGGTCATGTTACAACTAACTGTTGGTTCCTTAAAGCTAAGAAAGAAAAAGAAAAGGATACCAAACCAAATGCCTTTGTGAAAACAAGGTTAGAAACCCCTGTAGTAGATAACCAATCTGCTAAATTGCCTGCTTCTTGTGGGGCTAAAAAGCCTAATACAGCTGACTTTGTGAGGGAGGAATTTCTTCCATTTGTGTCAGAGGGATTTGTGGCTCTGAATGAGCATACTACTCCTGTCCCCATATATATCCTAAGGGATACCGGAGCTTCTCAGTCACTTTTGTTGATGGACTCCTTGGAGTTACGTGATGAGACCGCTTCAGGGGATTTCATACTTGTACAAGGTATTGAAGGGAGGACTGTATCTGTACCCCTGCGCTCTATATTCTTGAAGTCAGATTTAGTTACAGGACAGGTAAAGGTGGGACTTATGTCAAGTCTACCTATAAAGGGTGTTTCTCTGTTGCTAGGCAATGACCTGGCTGGGGGCAAAGTAGTTCCCCCTGTACATCTTACTTCACAGCCGAGCACTGAAAATGGGGATGAGGACCCATCTCTGTATCCTTCTTGCGCAGTGACTCGTGCTATGGCCAAGAAGGCTAAAGAAGATGATGTTGTGGTGCCGTCCAGTACATTGAATAGTCAGGACTCAGGTGGTTCGCCTCATGACTCTGATTGGCCTACTATGGTTTCTCCGTTTGAGGACTTATCAGATACTTTTATCAGTTCTCTATTCAGCCAGCCGGATGGGTCTGGTGATTCTGATGTGTCTGGAGACTTGTCTCTGTCCAGAAAGCGGTTGATTGAGGAGCAAACTAATGATCCTGAAATTTGTGTACTAAAGAGGAGAGCCCTTCCTGAAAAAGAAATAGATGCAGTTCCAGTTGGGTATTATCTCAAGGATGGTGTGTTGATGCGGAAGTGGCGCCCTCCTGATATCCCTGCCAATGCAGATTGGGCAGTGGTCAGGCAAATTGTTGTTCCGAAGGTCTATAGGAATGAGATCTTAACAATGGCTCATAGTTTACCTTTAGGAGGTCATCTTGGTGTTAACAAGACTGTTGATAAGATCATGAAACACTTCTTTTGGCCTGGGCTTCGGAAAGACGTTTCCAATTTTTGCAAAACCTGTCACACTTGTCAAGTAGTCGGAAAACACCAGTTAGACCCACCTGTAGCTCCATTGCAGCCTATCCCAGCATTTGGGGAGCCATTCTCTAGGGTCATTGTTGATTGCGTTGGTCCATTACCCAAGACTAGATCTGGAAATCAGTACTTGTTGACAATCATGTGTGCATCTACCAGATTCCCCGAAGCCATACCTCTACGTAACATCAAGGCAACTGCAATCTCGAAGGCTTTGATAAAGTTCTTCACGTTGTTTGGCCTTCCCAGGGAAATTCAGTCAGACCAAGGTAGCAATTTCACTTCAGGATTGTTTCAGCAGGTTGTGTATGAACTAGGTGCAAAACAGATTCTTTCTAGTGCCTATCATCCAGAAAGTCAGGGTGCCTTAGAGCGGTTTCATTCCACTCTCAAGACAATGATGAGGACTTATTGTTATGACCATGAGAAAGACTGGGATGAAGGGGTTCATTTGCTGTTGTTTGCAGCTAGAGAAGCAGTGCAGGAGTCTACTGGATTCAGTCCATTTGAGCTAGTGTTTGGTCATGAAGTGAGAGGACCTTTGCTATTATTGAGTGAACAATGGCAAGAGGAAGAGCCGCAAATCAGTCTGTTAGACTATGTTAGCAAGTTCAAGGAAAGATTGCGTGCAGCTTGTGACCTTGCCAAAGAGAACTTGAAATCAAGTCAGGGAAAAATGAAAACTTGGTATGATCATAAGGCTAGAAGCCGTGAGTTTAAACCAGGAGAAATGGTCCTTGTGTTGTTTCCCTTGCAGTCCAATCCATTGCAGGCTAGATTTCATGGTCCTTATGAAATTCTGACAAAACTCAATGATCTCAATTACATTGTGAAGACTCCAGATAGGAGAAAACCAAAACAATTGTGTCATATTAACATGCTAAAGCCTTATCATGACAGAAATGCTAGGGTTGCAGCTGTCACTTCAGATTCTCCAATGGTCGAAACATGTGAAGATGAGGGGGAGTTTCAAGGTGATGAACCAAGAATTAAAGCTGAAGTTCTTTCATGTAAATTGTCAAACACTGAAGTGTTGCAAAATCTTGATGTAAAACTCCAGCACTTAGAACCCTCACAGAGGGATCAGTTTGAAAGGTTGATCAAGAAATATGAGGATTTGTTTCCTGATGTTCCAAAGAGAGATACTATAGCCTCTCATGATGTAGATGTTGGTGATGCCAAATCAATAAAACAGCATCCATACCGGATGAATTTTGAAAAGAGAAAGATTGCTGAGAAAGAGGTTGAGTACATGTTAAAACATGATATTATCAGACCCTCCAACTCCGATTGGAGTTCACCCTGTGTGCTAGTTCCAAAACCTGATGGAAGTACTAGATTCTGTACAGATTATCGCAAAGTCAATGCTGTAACTAGAACTGATGTGTTTCCAATACCTAGGATTGATGATTGTATTGATAGTGTAGGGCAAGCAAAGTTTCTGACCAAGATTGATTTATTGAAGGGTTATTGGTGTGTGCCTTTAACTGAGAGGGCCAAGAGCATCTCTGCTTTTGCCACACCATCTGGATTGTACCAGTATGAAGTCCTACCCTTTGGCATGAAAAATGCCCCAGCCACGTTCCAAAGGATGATACAGTCTACAATCGCCGGATTGCCACACACGGGTGCGTACATCGATGACCTGATCACATGGAGTGACTCCTGGGAAGAACATCTAAAAGATGTAGAGACGTTGTTCCAGCGCCTGACCCAGGCTAACCTGACTGTTAACCTGAACAAGAGTGACTTTGGTTGTGCTACTGTCACCTATCTTGGCTACGTCATAGGCCAGGGTAAGGTGGCACCCATAAATGCTAAAGTCCAAGCCGTCATGGACTTTCCAGTTCCTGACAACAAAAAAGCTTTGCGCCGCTTCCTTGGAATGATCGGGTACTACCGCAAGTTCTGCAAGAACTTTGCTGAGATTGCTCTCAGTCTAACTAACCAACTGAAGAAAGGTGTAAAGTTCACCTGGGATGATGCATGCCAGAGAGCCTTCGATCGCCTGAAGTCTCTGCTGTGTCACTTCCCCGTGCTCAAATCTCCTGACTTCAACAAACCGTTCTCCATCGCGGTCGATGCTAGCGACCAAGCTTGTGGATCTGTGCTCCTACAGAGAAGTGACTCTGATGACATTGAGCATCCCGTGGCATACTTCTCCAGGAAGTTCAATCGCCACCAAAGGAACTATTCCACAATAGAGAAGGAACTGTTGGCTCTGGTCCTTTCTTTACAACACTTTGAGGTTTATGTTTGTACAGGACAAAAGCCAATGATTGTGCACACTGACCACAATCCGTTAACGTTTTTGAGTAAGATGAAAAACAAGAATCGGAGATTGTTGAATTGGAGTTTGATTTTACAGGAGTTTGACGTGGAAATTAAGCATGTGAAGGGTACAGACAATGTAATTGCTGATTGCTTATCCCGTGTTTGAATGTGTATATATATATCATGTTTGAATATTGTATGATATGTATATATAGACAAGTGTTCACTTAACCATTTTGTATTGAAAAGAAAAATTTTGCCTTTGTGAGTCAAAATTTTTCCCTTTTGGAATGGAGGTGTAATGTGAATATAGGCCACTAGATGGCAGTATTAATCTTTTTTTTGTTTAGCTCAGACTGGAGTCATGTATAGACATGTCCTGAACATGTCTTGGGCAAGTCTCAGAAAGTTAAAAAAAAGAGGTCTAAATGTGGGTGGGGTCTGCAAAAGAGTATATAAGGAAAAGAATTGAGACAGTAAAGTAGTAGGAGAAATTGCAAGAAGATGACCAGACCTGCCATTCTGTTCAAGACCTGTGATGTTTCTTTTGTGGATTTCTTTGCCTGTGTTTGAGCATTTTCTTCATCCAGGACATCACCAAGCCACCCCACTAAAAAGGGACTGTAATTATTTCTGTTTTTTCTTATTTATCAATCTTGGTCTTTAGTTGTAGGTTGTTATTAGTCTTTGTCTTTGTTAAAAATTAAATGTGTTTTAGTTGTTAAAACTGTGTTTGTCATCCCTTGCTGTTGCTGTTGTGTTATAAATGTAATAACAAATTGGGGCCATAACAATGGTTACTGGGCAAATACGTAGTGGACGAGTATTGGCAGAGGCTTTTAATGCGACTGGCTACATATAAAAACCCAGCAGATCCAATAATCAGGATTTGGGCGAACTAGGTCGATAACAGGCTGGCAGGCAGAAAGAACAAGGTTTGTTTGACACTAACAGGTGGAACAATAGTGAACAAGCAAAGACAAACGGAAAGACAGGAACTTAAATACAAGCTGACAGATGGGCAAATGAGGAAAAATGAGGGATGGGTCGAAAGGAATATAAGAGGAATAGGGCAAGAAACGAGGCAATTATTGAAAACAATTGACGTAACTGACATAGACAGCCAGAATGCGGGAAAACCAATAAACAGTGACTGCAGACGTGACACACAAAAAGGAAAGATAAAATAAAAGCACCATACTAGAAAGAAAAAAAATGTAGAAATGGAGAAAGCACGGTCTCATAATAAAATAATTAACTAAAGCAGGATGACGAGGAGGAAGGCAGGGCTAACGCAATGGAATGAAAACAAAAGCACATGGACAGTTAACAGATTTACTGAGACAGGCAGACAGGCACTGAAAACTGAAAGGAAAAGTAAAATGGAAAAACAAATGTAAAAATAATAATAATAGACACTATTTTACTTTTTTTTGACAGAGTCTGAAACATGGCCAGACAAAAGAATCCCAATAGCCCAATACTGAGTGACAGATTGGCTTGCCTTGTTGAAACGTGCTTGTGCAAGAAGGCTTTAGCGGCACAAATCGTACGAGCATATGGAGCCTGAGCCCGAATGGAGGGAAAGATATGTTGCATTCATTTACTACTATGGAATGCAGAGAGTATTTCAGCTTGGCTGAACAGAGTGCCAATACTGTAAGAGTAATACAGACCATTGGAGAAAATGCGATAAAAGTGTCTCAAAAGTTTTGAGTATTTTCATTGTTCTGGTCATATAACATGGCCTATTTTTTGTCAGAAGAACAAAATTATTTGAGTTCATGCAATCAATGGCTGTGTACATCTTATTTAAAGACTCTGGTTCAATTAAATTAATCAGAGTCTCAATTAAAATGAAACAATGTCTGTATGACAGCAGACATTTTTTTCACGCATCCTGAAGCTTGGTCAAGTGACAATGTCGAAACACCTGAGCTTACATCGTATTGTAGCTAAAGTTTCCAAGCTGGCTTGCTTTTCGGTTTTGCTGAGCATGAGAGACCCTGCTGTGTACCGTAGGCTAATCGTAGCGCTCTCATTCTGAGGATTTCCTGTCGCCCATATAGGTTACTCACCCAGTTAACATAAACATCTGACTAAACCAAGCTTTATTAGGGCCCGAGCACTATGTGAAATTGTTAGAATTTTTTTTCCTATTATTTTTCACCAAGTATTTTTGAATGTTTGGAGGCCTTAACACATTCAAAAACTCACCAAATTTTGCACACTTGTCAGGTCTGGTGAAAATTGACATATTTTAAAGTCATTGCAAAACGCAGGGCAAAATGGCCCCCCTTGAATATTTCAAAAAGCCTTCCTTTTTGGGGTTAATTTGTCATAGACCCAACAAAATTTTATACGCACATGTATCATACAAAGACCTCCAAAAGTCTCGTGACGTCATGATCCAACCCCAACAGGAAGTCGGCCATTTTTATTTGAATTTTTGATTACCAGCGATTTCCTCACCTTGTATTTTAACGAACTTCGCCTAGGGATTTCGCCTAATGTTGGTTCCGCCCTGATTGCCCCCATATCAATATCCCGCCTTACTCATAGTGCCCCCCCGGTGGTAACAGGAAGTGACTTTTTTTACTCTACCATGTACTGATCCAACATAGCTGATCCTACCAACTTCCTTCCACTTCTTAGACATGCAGAATAAGTTGGAGAAGCGACAAGCAATGGTGCCCGTCTGCTGGCGTCGTGACTATCGATCCCTCGCCATCAAATTGCGTTTGGCTTTTTCATGGCTCATGAAAAATTGATACATGAAAATTGATACACACATCAAGTATGGTGAGTACTTACATATGATCGGGGTGTTGCCCATGGGCGGTGGCACAATGACTCTATAGCGCCCCCTTGAAATGTTCTAAAACCCCTCCCCATTGGGCTTTTTTTGGAGTTGGTGGATGAAAATTGGTACGCATGTAGAAGTTGTCCTGACTCACAAAAAAATTCTCTGGCAGCCATTGTCTACACCAAACAGGAAGTCGGCCATTTTGATTTTCATTTTTGATTATTAGTGATTTCTTCACCTCCCATTTTATTAAACTCCTCCTAGGGATTATCTAGAGACCATGCTGATCATAAGTTGTGTTAAGAATGTCTGTAGGTCAAATGGCATGGCTACTAGGGCTGCCAAACTTTGGCGACTTTTCGTGATTTTGCCATCCATTTTCCATCAGCTCTCACAGCCACATAATTTATCCAAACAGCTTCAAATTTTATGGGCCTGATGATAGCTCCGCCCTGAACGCACCCATATAATAATATCCCGTCTTACTCATAGCACCCCTCGGTGGTAACTAGGGGTGTAACGATTCTGAATCAATGTTTTTTTTAAAGCGTAGTAACACCACCTGCTACCATGGGGCGAATATCCGAGCTTTCCCTTTTCCTTTATTAACCCCCATGCTGTCCTGAACGGAAGTGCTTAATGGGCCATGGGAAATGCTTCCGGAAAAAACTTGACTGACATCAGTATTTTTTGGCTACGTGCTGAGAGGAGCCAAGCAAATTAAATCAAAATCGTCATTCTATTAACCAATTAGGCAACTCTAAGAAACTTATACCTGTTCAAGTTTACTCTGCTTGATTAGCAATCAAATGGTGGATTCGTGTATTCTTCAAATTAAATGTGTAGAGCTGTTTATTAAGACAACATGTTTGATTGCTGCATTTTGAAATTTGAAGTTCACTGCATGAACACGATTGCCATTGCCATGGCATTTTGTGCGACTGTGATAATTTATTTCTCGCATTCAGGTTTCATCCGCTTTTCAGAATGTTTTCCACCTTGTGTATTTTTTAGACGCTTAAACTCCAGGGCGATCTTATAACAAATCTGTTTTAAATTAATCTTGAATAATGTCCTAAGATGATACAATGAGAGATGTAATTCAGAGGGAGATTATTTCTAATTATTCAAATTGGCATTCTTTCAATCTAACACCATAGCCCAGTTAGGTTTGTCTGCTTTTCACCATCACATCTTAATCGTTATAGGCTACTGACTAAATTTCTTGATTGTTATTTGTGCCAAGTACATGGGAGCAGATTTTAGGAAGGGCGGAGCACCTGCAATTAGCGAAATCTAAACTCAGTCTTCTTCCTGACAACATTTTAAATCGTTTTAAGCCACTTCAGGTGTGTATGTTTCAAGAAATTACACGCCACGGCCTACACACCCCATGACAGCAAGCTGTCTCATAACACATTAAAAAAAATCCTCGTTCAGCATCGCTACATCTACACTCAGCATTTCATCTGTCATTGTGGCATTTTTAGGAGATCTATAATGATAAAATAAAAATAAAAAGATTTACTTTTAGATCGCCCTGGGATTCAAGCGTCTAAAATATACACAAGGTGGAAAGCATTAAAGCGAATGAAACGTGAATGTGAGCTATAAATGATCACAATCGCATGAAATGGCCAAATACGCGTTCTTACAAATCTATGCCCAATTAACTTTGAGAATGCGGCAATCAAACATGCTGTCTTAATAAACAGCTCTATTCATTCAGCAAAGTAAAAAAGTGAATCCCCTGTTTGATTGCTTATTGAGCAAAGTAAACAGGGACAAGATTAGAGTAACTTAATTGCTTAAAAGGTGAAGATTCTGTAGTCCTTAACTTGGTTCCGTGCAGCATGTTGCCAAATTGATGTTTGGCAGTTTCGTTCAAGACAGTGTCTTGATGTGGTTTAATAAAGGAAAAGGGAAAACTCGGATGTTCGCCCCATTGCGGTCCTATGCCTTCCTATACCCATCGATTCAGAAACGATTCAGAATCGTTACACCCCTAGTGGTAACAGGAAGTGACCTGTTTTTACTCTACCATGTACTGATCCAACATAGTTGACCCCACCAACATCCATTTGTTGGCGTCGTGACTATCAATCCCTCACCATCAAATTAAGCTTGGCTTTTTCATGGCTTTAATTAAGTCATAACCACATGAAAATTGATAGTCATGTCAAGAATGGGAAGTATGATATGATAGGGCGTTGCCCATGGGGGGGGCGAAATGACTCTATAGCGCCCCCTTAATTTTCTAAAACCCCTCCCCATAAGGCTTTTTTTGGAGTTTGTGAGTGAAAATTGGTGTGTACGTAGAAGTTGTCCTGAAGCACAAAAAAGTCGGCAGCCATTGTCTACACCAGGGGTCTCCAACCTTGTTCCAGGAGAGCTACCATCCAGTAGGTTTCTACTCCAACCCTAATTCAACACACCTGATTAAGCTCATTAACAGCTCGTCAAGATCTGTAACTGGGAAAGCAGGTGTGGTTTGTTTTGGTTGGAGTGATAATCTTCAGGATGGTAGCTCTCCAGAAACAGGGTTTGAGACCCCTGGTCTTCGCCAAACTGGAAGTCGGCCATTTTCATTTTCAATTATGGCCGCAATTTCACATCGTGTAGTTTAACAAACTCCTCCTACAGATTTTGTCCAATCAACTTCAGTTTCTGTCAACATCATCTCAAGACCTTTGTGGTCAAAAGTCATCAAAAGCTTTTCTCTACGCCGATGGCTGTGGCCGCTATGGAGCCGCAATTTTTGATAATTCGCCATGTATATTCGAACAGCTCTCTCTCCCACATACCTCAACCTAACAGCTTCAAAACTTTTGCTCATGACAAGAGCCTCGCCCTGAACGCCTCCAAATGCTCATAGTCACTCTCGCTCATAGTGCCCCCTTGTGGAAACAGGAAATGCCATATTTTACATTGACAAACACCAACCCCAACCTCCTGACCTGATCAGCTAGATTTTGTGGCCACGTGACGATCAAGTTGATGAATCTCCACAGTGACACAAGTATTCTGTCATGCTGCAGGCTGCCCATGGCGGTGGTGGCGACTTTCGATCCTTCGCCACGGAACATCAACTCGTTTTAAATCCATCGCGCATAGTCCAATTGGCTCGACACTTGACGTGTGATGAGGTCCCCCCCCGAACGCACCTGCCCATGTGTAGTTACGCTTGTAGCACCACCTACCGGATGAACGAAACATTGTGTTTCTTCGCTCCTTCCCTTTTGTCTCTCTTCTTGCTTCACAGTGGGGCAATCGGGTGCCGCAGGCCCCCCGAGGGCTCGATCACAGCTGCTTGCAACTTTAATTAAACCTCAGATTTGTTATTCTAAAATACACTTGGATATCGGGGTCCAAAAGCAGAATTTTTGCTGTTGCCCACTTTTAACATGGATATTTTCAGTTTGAGCTCAGGACCAGCATTTAATCATTAGAGGATGCCCTTGAAGTTTTCCAATTGCCACGTTTCATGACCATGTATCCAGTTTGGATGTCCCGTTCAAGTACACTGACTTGTTGGGAGCAAAAACAAACTGGAGTTACCTTACTCATGAGGACCTCTATCTCAAAAAGACATTTCTGTGCATATGTTTGAACAGAGACCTTGCCTTTCTTAAAGAAATGTGCGTCAATATTGTTATTGTTAAAAATTTGAACTGGACGTATGAGAGTGCCTACTGCAAACGTTCACAGTGCACATGCAGTTTGTCCTTAATTGTAGCCTCCTGGGTCAATGGTACTGCAGAGAGGACTTGTCCTTTGCTTACCTCACACAGACAGTTGTATTCTGCTGTGTAACTGCTCATTAAAAAAAATGCCATAAATAGATCAGCTTACCTGCCCACTCAATATGAGGATACAAGTTGTATGTTACCAAAATAATCAAAGCAAGTGAGCCATTATGTACTTGCGGCATTAGCACAATTTTAGATATCTGTAGGGTGGATCAAACAAGCTAATCTTCACTTGCAGAATCTTTTGGCAGTTTGTGATTTACAGTGCTTAACAAATTTACTAGACCACCACCCCAATGTAAGATTTATGCCACAGCTGCCCTAAATTAACTGTCGGTAATTACCAAAATAATTTTTTTGTTTCTGTAATGGTCAATCCACCAGTATGCGCAAGCTCTTTATCTGAAATGATATTTTTAATGGTAAAATATAATTAGTTGTTATCCATGAATTTTCGAATTTACCGTTTTACAAAAAAACAGAAAAAAATAGTGAAGCACATTATTATTTTATGATTAAGATGCCAAAATAAGTTATTTTCTTGAATTGCTGACCATAAAAATTAGTTCTAGCGGTTGAATGCAGGAATGCAAGCTGTTATCAAGGCCAAATGAGGACATACAAAATAGCTTTTTTTTGTTTTTATGCGTGAATAAGGACTATTAAGTGGTTTCAGTTTGTTATTTGCAAAAGAACTAACAAAATTATTTTTAGTTTGAAACAAGCTTTTGATAAATTTCTTAAATATTCCTGTTTTCTCAGTTTTTTTTTAAATGACAGGTGGTCTAATAAATTTGCTAAGCACTGCATATGAGAAATGCAGTGTATGGATTCTTATTCAAGTCTGCAAACTTGTAGTTTCAAATAAAATGAAACTTCACTAGGCCCCAGCTCTCAGTATTACATCCAGTCGCTATACTGGAGGAATGCTCATTTGCCAATAAATCCTCAGTTAGTCTGAGTTTAAAACAACCAGTTTCTTTAATGATAATTTAAATTATTGCTTAATCATAATATACTGCTGGCATATACAGTGATGGAAATGGTGAAATCAAATCTGCTTCAGGGACATCGTTTTCTATATTTATTCAAATTTAGTAGGGCCTATATCTTAAAATAAAGGAATACTGAAATATATTTTGATTGTATTTGATTCCCCTACATATACACTGAATTGGAGCGCCATGGAGGCACACTGGTCAGCACTGCTGTCTCACAGCAAGAAGGTTGTGGGTTTGAATCCGTGTGGAGTTTGTATGTTCTTCCCGTGTTCGCATTGGTTTCCTCCCACGATCCAAAGGCATGCATGTCAGGCTAATTGGAGATGCTAAATTACCCATAGGTATGAGTGTGAGAGCAAATGGTGTGTGCGCCCTGCAGTGGATTGGCGAGCTTTCCGTGGGACGTCTCTGCCTTTCACCTAGAGTCAGCTGGGATAGACTCCAGCTCCCCCGTGATCCAACTGAGGATGAAGCGGGTATAGAGAATGGATGGATAGATACACTGAATTACATCTTTGAATCACTGAGCGGACAATAACTTGCCCAGGATTAAGATCCTAATGCTGGAGCTCATTTCAGCATCATCACTGGATGTGTAGAGGATTAACCAGTCTTAATACCACAACATTTCTTCTTAAGGAAAGCACATGAACGGAGCTGCAATTTGGAAGCACTGTTGCATTGGCTACTTACTTTCATTTAGGAGATGAGATGCCAATTAATTTTACAATAAACAAGCACCAGCACACTGTATTCAGGGAGTTCCATTTACAGGTGACCACCACAATCAAGCAATAATTAATTAGTCTGTCAGTTGATATTGCGCACGTGATGCGCTGGCTTGTCAAATTAACCTGAGGATGCTAAAATTAAGGGACGGGTGACCAGCTGTGTTTGAATGGCGATTTGGTTCCACTGCTCTGGTTTAGATGCAGTTTGATTTTTGACTTGGTGAGGTGCAAAAATAGTGGCCCGCTTAAGCAACACTGAACCAATTTAAACCAAAAATATGTATTTTTTTTATTGTGAATGTACTGTAGCTAAACCTTTGTTGATGTGAACAGACACTGAAAGATGGTCCCATTCACGTCACCTTGACAAGATGACAGCACTGATTGTACTAGCGAAAATGTATGGCCAGGAGGGCCTCAGTGCATACTTATTAAGTCACAGATATTGCATCATCAGAATGGTGTATACAGTTAAAGAGAAGTAGTTGGTCATTATAAGCACCATTACAAAACCCCACAGCATAGGGCTTTATCTAGTTTACAAATGCTTCCATGATTAAAAAAGTGGCATGATTACAGTATAAACACACTTAATTTACATGTAGTTGAGGCGTAACAGAACAAAAAAGCTATTGCGTTAACTTTGGTCGGTTGCAAAGAAACATGAAATCTTCAACCAGTAGAAAAGTGGTGTATTTGGCTACTGTTCTTTGTAAAGTATTACAGTGCATTCTTTAAACTAAGATGTCATGTTACTAGCACCAGGTAATGTGTAAAATGTTGGTCTATTCAATTGGAAAGACAGAGAAGAGAACTGAGACAAAGGTCCTTCAAGCCCAAAAAAAAGTAAATCTTCGGCTAACCGGTGAAGATTTCTCAATGTCAGTGACTTCACTGAATTTACATGTGTCACTGAAAGAGGAAAGATTCAACATACCATCACACAAAGCCTTATTCAAGAGCTTTTTATACAACGCCTGAGAAAGCGACATCGATTCTGGGGGATTTTGCATCAAATCTGCTCCTCTGCTCATCCCCTCTCCTGCCCTTAGATTCTATACTTTTTTCCTCCTGATTTCCTTAATTTTATTACTTCACACTTTACATGTGATAAGCAATCATATCCTTGATATGTAGAATCGTCTTTTGGAATCAACAATGCAGTCCCCTTATTTCTTTGGCAGCGCGCGCTTTGGTAGCCTTCTGAATTTGTTAATGGAGAACTATCTGCACCTTCATTTTCAAGGCGTCCCCCAGTTGTCCTGTGAGGTAGTCTTTGTCATGCTCGTCCTCCAGATGGGCCAGTTCTTTCTTTCGGTACAGTGGCTCACTGCTGATTTGTAAATAATACGCTCCTGGATGAAGTTTCTTCTTGGTTAAGTGAAGGTAACTTATTCCATCTTTCTGGTTGATTCTAAACAGGCCCTCGTCATTTCCGAAGTCGATCATGTAGCGGACGTGGTCATTCAGAGTGGAGAGGGCAGGTGTGAACTCCAGGAGATGGTCTTTCTTGTTTAGGTCACTGATGTTGAAGTTAAACAAGATGGTGTCTTCAATGTCCACACTTGCGAGGCTGATGGCCTCTTGTTCATCCTACAAAACCCAAGCAATTTCCATGACAAAAGAGTTAACAGAGTTCTGAGTTCAACATATGTTCTGTATTTTAACAGAAAAGTTCAAGCTTTCTAAGGCGGACATTATTGGTAAATGTGAAAGGCCATTAGTGAATAATGAAACTTTCCATTACATTTCTGAAAATAAAATCACTTCTACAAGAAGATAACAGGATGCTACTATCCTAAAAGTGACTGTTCAGGTTACCTGAGACTCTTCCACAGGTGTGTCATCGGTTCCATTTGCACTCCTACGTTTTCTGCCTTTTTTGGGATATCCATTAATTTTACATTCGTAACAAGCCTCGGGAGAGAGAGAATTATCATCCGTCTCACCTCCCTGACCCGGCCCCAGGGCTCCACTGCCAAAGCCCACGCCAGAGACACAGTGGCTGAAACACAGGGAATTAGCAGCTTCAGCAACAAATCTCTGTCTCACATGAACTACACGCTAACACGGGCAATGTCAATCCTTCAGTGCAGAGTGCACTTCTAAATTCATAGGATTATTTTTAGCCTCTCTGCTCAGAATACAAATAATGCCAATTTCTCCTGTTGTATATGAGCCTATTTAGGCTTTGTAACTCACTATTTGTGTCACAGAGGCTGGAAAACTATTCCAGTAGGGCAAGACATTTGAAAATTCAATTACACAAAATTACACAGGAATTCAATTTTGAAATTTGTGGACGCCGGCGTCTATACTCAGCCACAAGCATTGATATTTGAAAAAGTAAATTCAGATAAAGTGTCTGACTGGAGACAAACAAGATGTGTTTGTGAAACACTGATGCCCCCGTGCATAACATATGCTTTAATGCTAACCATTAAAGGCCTATCATGAGTCAGTCAAAGGTTAAAGGTCAAGGTCACTAGGTCAACATCCATTACCTCATCAGAAAGGCCTTAACCTAAGGAATACATATGCCAGGTATCAAATGCCTATTACTAGCTAATGAAAAGTTATGGCCCATGTTAAAGTTTTTGTCAGCAAACGTCATGCTCTAAGGTCAAGGTCATAAGGTGAAAAGTCATGACCCCATCTGAAATGCCTTCTCGCAAGCAATGCATATACCAAGTATCAAAGTCCTATCATGAGCCGATCAAAAGTTATAGCCATGTTGAAGTGTGGACAGACGGACAGGTGAAAAACTAAAAGCCCCCGAAATCTGAAATGCCTTCTTGCAAGCAATGCATATGCCAAGTATCAAAGTCCTATCATGAGCCGATCAAAAGTTATAGCCATGTTAAAGTGCGGACAGACAGACGGAGGGAAAGACGGACAGGTGAAAAACTATATGCCCCCGAAACTTCGTTTACGGGGGCATAAAAATATTTACTAGAAAATAGCACATTCCAACAGTATGTCAGGGTATTAGTCATTTGAGAAGAACCCCTTAAATACAGGTGTAAAACAGCACATTTAAGGAGAGGAGCCTGATTACGTTACCCCAAAACCTCAATTCTTTTCTCATACCTAAAACCCCAAACCTATTTCATTCAATGCAAAGGCTCTGGAGGGAGGGAGGGAGGTCGCTCACCCTTGCCCCGCCCTGTAGTATCCAGGTGGGCAGCCGCACAGGTAGCCCCCGTCAGTGTTGGAGCAACCGTAGTTGCAGGGATTCTGGGTAGACGAGCACTCGTTGATGTCCTGGCATCCTCCACTGAACTGCTCATAGTTGAAGCCCGTAGGACACAGGCAGCGGAAGCTTCCTAGAGTGTTGTGGCATGAGGCATCCCCACAGACTTGGCTGTTCTGGCATTCATTTTCATCTATGAAATACAAATGACATACAACAACAATGTTTGATCCCATATTCAGTTTCTTTATAATGACCGCTGAGTGCTACAACTCTTTATCACTTAATGTAAACAGAGGAGGCCAATGCTTGTGATATGTCACTGTTTTCTGTACGCTAGATCTTGCTACTAGTTGGCTCACTACAAATTAGTAAGTGGTCAAATGATGCCCACGCACTGACAGTAAATTCACTTGACAGTAAATTGTTGATCAGTGATAAAACCTTTCTTTAAATTGACATATAACAAACATAATTAAGGAAGGGCATAAGATACTGGTAATCAGATCGAACACTATTTTCATGAATAGCTTTTCAAATGCATGCATATACCATAAACTGTATAAAACTAAGATGGACTAAGTAACTATGATGTCACCCACTGGTTTCAGCATACCACTTAGGAAGCCTTGATTTTGGCAATTTGAATAGCGCCATTTTTTCATTTTGAAATCGGATGTGATTCCCATTGGACGAGAGCATGAATTGAATATCAAGGGAGGATCAAGGGGTGGATCTTCTTGTGGATCTGACCGTATCAGACAAGGACCAGAGGACCACACCCCAAAAGCATATTCTGGCTTTATCCTTTATTCTAGTCTATTTGGGACCATAATTCAAAAAATGAACATCACGATATATTGAAGGAGACTTGAAACTTGTGATAGATACAATGGAGTAATGTCGAAAGTCATTATTTAAATAATAAATCAGGTAGGAAAGTAGTTTCTCATAAACTACTTAGGATTGAACTTCTTTCTGCCATCACCGACGTCGCCATCTGCTGGCTATTAAATAGAATGCATATTTTGGAGAATTTCTGCATTGGCCTGTTTTCAGACCCTAGTTCTGCCTCCATCTTTTAATACAATCTATGGTATATACATATAACATACGAATACATTCAGTCTATTGCATTGCACAAAGGCAAAATCTGAATGATACATTTTAAAGTGCATAAACACATGATGCTCACACCATATGGATGTTAGCCTCAAATTTAAGCAGAATGTAATCTCGAATGTGAGCGCATTTTAAGTGCATCACAGCACAAATAGTCTGAAGGCATCAAGTAAAATTCAGCGCCATTGGAACGAAGTTAAAAGTTAAAAACATAATCACCCAGAGTAATAACACTGTATTTAAAGAGATGTGCTTCATGCACTCAAGTAACAAACATTTACACTTAATAAGTGACCCTTTCTTCCGCTGTGTGGTATCTGTGCAGAGGAAAGGGCAGTGTCTCCAGGAAAAGGAAGTTCAGTCAGTCAGGGGAAAGCAGAATTCCTCACCCACGCACTGGTTCCACTGGTAGTGTTGGAGGTAGCCCTGGGGACAACTGCAGCGGAACCCCCCCACCAGGTTCTGGCAGCCGTGCTGACAGCGATGGTTTCCCTCGCACTCATCCATGTCTGCCAGGAGAAGCGCACAGGGGGGACGTTAAGACAAAGCGCCTGCAAACAGCTTAGTCAGTCCCAATGTGAGATGCTGACTTCTGATGGGACCCCATAAACACATTACACACTGGTTACTGCACTGAGAAAGACCAAATTGGCTAAAATGCTGCTGAAACCAGGCTAGATATCAGTGCAAGATAGAGTTGGGGTGCCTTCCATCTAACTTTTCGCCATGCTAATAGCACAACCTACCAGTCAAGCAATGGATGTGCATGTGTCACAGTCAAGAGAAGTACTATAACGATACCCTCATGCAGGAAGGACGTAAGTGACATTTTTCAGATTTTACAGGGGAGGTAAAAAATTGTTCCAATTAATATGTTCCAATAAATCTCAACTATATGGATTAAAACTTCCACGGTGATTGAGTGGGACATTAGATGATATTAAACCCAAAAGATTAAATCCTAATCATCAGACAATGAAGATATAATCCAGATTATGTCACTTATGCCCTTTTAGCATGAGTCAGGATGAAGAGTTCAGTACACAAGAAATGCATCCTAAAAGGGCGTATCTGCAACACTCTGCTTACAGAAATGAAGGTGACCTCGTGAGAGTCTGTTCAATGTTCATAATCTCTCTTTACAAATATGCATGATAGTTTCTTGTACCCCTAGTAAATGTTTTAAATTTTAGAAACATTTTACCACATGGATTTGATATGGGAGGATATGCATTTTGGTTTCCATTGCCAAAATTTTGAAGTATTTTGTAAAACAGCTGGTCTACCTATACTGCATGAAATTGCTGCCAAACTGCAAAGAACCTGAGCATGTAAGAGTGAATCTTCAGATCTAAAGATGCACTGTACACCCCAGTGGCTACAAACAATGCGAGGTACTTCTGAATTAAGGTCACTCTGTCACCTCTGCACTGACACTGATATCTGAAGCCATAAACCACAGATAATACGACAAAGGATAATACAGTGTGCATTGAATGTGGGCCTATGTACAGTTTGTGATAGTACTAACTAGGACTAACAAAATGCAAAAAAAGTTCAAGAGGCAGATACACGTGGACTGAAAATGCATTGTTTGTAAAAAGGCCGTTAACTACCACTTATGCCCATTTAGCATAGGAATTGTTACATATGCCCTTCTAGCAAATAAGAAACATTGATGGGATAATTTTCCTCACAGATGCTCCTTTTTGAAAAAGGGTTCTGACCCCTTTAGGAGAAAAATTCAGACCTAAAATTTTGCCAGAAGATGGGTCCTACATCGATGTATCTAAAAAGAGAAAAACACCATTTTTGCCCAATATGTCACTTACACCCTTTTTGCATGAAGGCATCAATAATATAGCTACAGTTTAGGAGAAGGTGGTAAACTCGGCTTATGTTATTACGTATAAATGTTACACAGTGTAATAAAGTGGGATGGTTGGTACAACAACTGGCTGGTCAGTGAGTGTTTGGCACAGATGAGCTGGTTGACCTTCACAGCTCTGACCGGTCCCTCCCAGGGAGAAGCCGCGCTGACACTCGCAGCTGAAGCTCCCAGGAGTGTTCTGGCACACTCCGTTTGAGCCGCACAGGCTCGGGTCCGTGGCACACTCATTGTTATCTGAGGAGGATTGGGAACAGACATGAGACCTCTGTACTGGGGCAGCAATACCCTCACAAAAAAACACAAACATGGCCATGAAGGCCTACAAATTCTGTGTGTCTAATATCTGAGTCCTATTCAATCAAATAAAAAACAAAGTGCTTCACCAAATGAAGAATCTGCCTTTGATAATACAGTAGACATAACATAACATAACATGGATGGCAAGAACAGGCCTTTCAGCCCAACTACGCTCGCCAGTTTCTTTATACTATTGTGAATATATCCCTTCAGATACTCAGTGACTCAATGGTATCTAGCTTTAAGTCAAGCCTGCTCTTGAAAACCCCCAAGGTCTCTGCCTCAACAATATTGTCTGGCAAACTATTCCACATTGAAATTACTCTTTGGGTGAAGAAATACACTGAACAAAAATATAAACGCACCACCAGATGTTTTGTGAATTTTATTACATATGGGATAATGTGAACCTCAGCAAATTTTACGACATGATAAAGACATCTATACTGATCATATTGATGTCCGTTACACCTTGATACACGCACAATCAAAAGTTTGGCAACAGTTTCAACAGGGCTGGGGTGGATACCATAAGTTTCACAGTTTAGTATCGCGTATGTCCGCCACGTGCATCTCTCAAAGCGACACATCTCCTACGCATGGAGTTTACCAGAGTGTCTATGGTGGCCTGTGGAATGTTGTTCCACTCCTCCTGGAGCGCTATCCGGAGTTGCCGGACATTACCTGGGACTGGAACACGGTCCCGGATACGCCGATCCAGAGCATCCCAAACGTGTTCTATGGGCGACATGTCGGGCGAATATGCGGGCCAGTACAGCACCTGAACGTTCTGAGCAGTGAGGAACTGGGTGCAGACCCTAGCGACATGAGGATGGGCGTTATGATGCTGGAACGAGACATTATGCTGGAACGTGACATTAACGGTACTACAGTTGGTGCGAGGAACTCATCACGGTACCTTTAGGCGTTCAAGTTGCCATCGATGAAATGCAATGGAGTTCTCTGTCTGTGTGCAATCCCTGCCCACACCATGACACCGCCTCCGCCATGGGCGACTCTCCGGGCGACATTTGTGTCAGCAAACCGTTCACCGACACGGCGCCACACACGACGTCTCCCATCCGCGTGATACAAGTTGAATCTTGATTCATCTGTGAACAGCACATTTCTCCATCGTGCCAAGGGCCACCGGAAGTGTGCGTTAGCCCATGCGAGACGATTCCGGCGGCGCACGTCTGAGAGGTCCAGCCCACGGTGAGGGCGTCGAGCATGCAATTCTGCTTCTCGGAGGTGGTTGCAAACTGTTTGAGCAGTGATTCCTCTATTGTTCAGACCGACTGCCTCATCGGCCGTGCGTGTCGCTGGTCTGAAACGTTCACGCAAGTGCACCAGCCGGATGTGACGATCCTGAGCAGGGGTGGTCACACGTGGACGACGCCGATGAGGCCTGTTCGCAGTGCTTCCAGTCTGTCGGAAACGTTGTCACAGACGAACTATGGTACTGTAGTGAACATTCAGCTGTGCAGCGACCCCTCTGATGGACATTCCAGCATTCAGCATGCCAATGGCACGCTCCCGCATAATTTGAGACATCTGTGGCATGGCTGCGTCTGACAAAATCCAAAATTTTGGTGTGGCCTTTTATAGTCCCCGGCCCAAGGTTAATCGGAGTACTGCTCATTCTGTCTGAACAGTGTCTGGGTACACCGCACTCGTTTACTCATTCCAATCATTACACCGGTGAAAAAAATACTCAATGTCTGAGCTGAACTCAAATTTTAGACATCAATCAATGGAAACATACCTTTTGCAAATGAAAACAAATATATTTGGTATTTCATAACAGCATACTTGAAATGGTGCCAATATTTCAAGTGGTGCGTTTATATTTTTGTTCAGTGTATTTCCGAATATCAGTGCTAAATTTACCTTTGGTCAACTTCCATTGTGACCCCGACTTCTCACGACACTTGGTCGAAGGAATCCTACATAATTCACTTTGTTAATCCCTTTAACATATTTAAAGACCTCAATCAAATCACCCCTTAGTCTCCTTTTCCTAAGACTAAAGAGATTAAGGATCTTAAGCCTCTTCTCATAGCTTTCATCTTTTATACCTGGAATAAGCTTAGTGGCTCTTCTCTGAACTTTCTCTAGAGTCTCTATATCTTTCTTAAAGTATGGTCCCCAGAACAGTACACAATACTCCAGATGTGGTCTGACGAATGTGTTGTAAAAAAGAAGCATGACCTCCTAAGATTTGTACTCAATACTTTTGGCAATGTATCCCATCATCCGATTGGCTTTTTTAACTGCTGCGGCACAATGGCTAGAGCCTAGAGCCTGTGAGGGTTTGGTCAACAATCACTCCCAGATCTTTCTCGTGAGGAGCGCATTCCAGTTTTAAACCTCCCATGAAGTAATCCCGTCTAATGTTTTTATTACCTACATCAACAACTTCACATTTTGCTACATTAAATTTCATTTGCCACATTTCTGCCCAATTCTGGATTCTATCAAAATCATCCTGAATCACTTTAGTGGACTCTAAACTATTTTCCAAACCCCCCAATTTAGTATCATCTGCAAATTTAACCAATCTGCTGTCAATATTACTATCAAGGCCATTAATGTAGATGAGGAACAGCAGGGGCTCCAACACAGATCCCCGGGGGACGCCACTCCCCACCAGACCTAGCTCAGATGAGTTAACACTGGCGACCACTCTTTGCGTTCTGCCCTGTAACCAGTTTTGAATCCACTCCAGAATACCTCCTGTAACGCCAATGGCGCTCATTTTAAAAATTAGTCTCTTATGCGGTACTGTATCGAATGCTTTCAGAAAATCCAAGTATATGATGTCATAAGCCCTGGCTCTGGTCATAAGTCCTGGTGGCCTCTTCAAAAAATTCCAGAAGGTTTGTCAGGCATGACTTTCCCTCACGAAAACCATGTTGGATATCCCTCAAGATACTGTTCCGTTCAAGAAATAAGTCCAGCTCATCTTTTATGATAGATTCCAATATTTTGCACGCAATGCAAGTTAAACTGACTGGCCTGTAATTTCCTGGCTCAGTACAGTCCCCTTTCTTATATATTGGTATAATATTGCCCTGTTTCCAATCATTTGGTATCTCTCCAGTTTCTAAAAACCGCCTGAAGATGGTGGATAGCGGCTTAAAGATGATCTCACCAACTTCCCTGACCACTCTTGGATATAAGCCATCAGGACCTGCCGCCTTATCTGCCTTTAGTTTATGCAACTTGCCAAATACTTTGTTATCCTGAAACTCAATTTCTGCTAAATAATCTTGAGCATTTAACATGCCCTCTGGCCAAATAAAGACCCCCTCTGAGGTAAAATGCTCAACAAAGTAACTGTTTAAGGCATCTGCAATATGCTTGTTATCATATAGCAGCGATCCATTTTTATTCTTTATGCACTTAACCTGCTCATTAACTTTCCTTTTTCTGCTACAGTACTGAAAGAAGCGCTGAGGGTTAGTTTCTGCCCCCTCTGCAATTTGTCTTTAATACAGTCATATAGCATTCCTCAGCTCTTTTTTGACCACAGCCCGCATTTTACAGTATTCAGCCTTAGTATTCTCATTGTAATCCTTTATGTAAATCTTATAAAGATTCCTCTTTTCCCTCAAAATCCTATGAATAATTCTAGTCATCCACTGAGTATTCTGCTTTTTCAGCTTACTTTTGGACACCTTTGGAATGAATCCGCATTGTGATTCAAGTAAAACCCCGTTAAATCTTTCCCACATCTCATTTACGGACTCACAGTCCAGGAGTGACTCCCATTTTATTTCACTTAGATATGAGCGCATCCTGTCAAAGTCTGCTCGCCTAAAATTGAAAATTTTTGTTTTTGAATACAACCTTTTAACTTCCCATGAAACATAAAAATTAACAGCAGAGTGATCACTTGTCCCACGTGGCTCCAGTACCTCAACATTGCTAATTCTACCTGGGTCATTACAGAGCACTAAGTCTAAAATTGCCTTCTCTCTTGTAGGTTTATTAACATACTGTACCAAGAAATTATCATTTATAACATCTAGAAATTCTTCCTCTCACCTACCCTGTCCTTTCACCATTTCCCAATTGATACCAGGATAATTTAAGTCTCCCATAATAGTAGTCCCTCCACCTCTACAAGCTTGCGTAATCCTCCTAAAAAGCATTTCATTGACTGTACTGTCCAAAGCTGGTGGTCGATGGCATACACCTATGTTTAAACCTGTCTCGTGTTTGCCAATGAATGACCCACATATCTTCACAGGGCAAGGAATGTTCAATTTCGGGAATTTACTGTACATTTATGTTTTTGTACACATAGATTGCTGCGCCCCCTCCTCGCCTATTACATCTATCCTTCCTAAAGAGCTTATAACCTTCTACATTATATTCATTTCCATCCTTTTCACTTAGCCATGTCTCCGTAATCCCAACTATGTCATAGCCCTCACTAATTATAACAGCCTCAAGCTCAGGAAATTTATTTTTTATGCTTCTTGCATTTAAGTAAAAACATTTCAGGTTATTACTAATGCTCTTCCCCCTTGATTTCCCATGTGGCCGCTGTTTCAAGGCCCCCACTACGCTTTATTGCTTTAAAAGGATATTATCAGTAGTGCATGTAACGCCGTCAGCCTCCATCAGGGCAGTCTGCATTTCCCTACTATGTGTAACACTCACTAACCTCCCTGCCCCCCAAGTCCCAAATACTGCCCCCAGATGTACAGTGCTGTGCAGAAGTCTTAGGGACCCTGCACTTTTTAAAATTAAAATCTGCATTAGATCTTTACTTTTTGTTTCTATATTCAAGTTCCTGAAGATAAATTAGTAAATTAGAAATTCCAAATGCTAATTTAGAAAAGTTTAAAAAATAAATGTTTTTATTCCATTAAAAATAGTCGATAAGGATATTATAGTCTTGACAGAGCCTTGATGTCAGCATCATCATGGCTGTTTGTAATTTCTTGGAGGGACAGACGCAAGTGAGACAGTCAGTCTGCAGAAGAATGGTGGCAAGTGTTCCACTCAGGACAAGCAAAAAGCCAATCATCTTATAAAACTAAAGCGCAACAGGACAGTGTCCAAAATTTTTTGTCAAAGGGTAGTCCCACAAAATATTGATTTGATTTAGTTTTTAACAGTCTACAGCTCTGTTTAGTACATTCCTCAGTTATTGAACACTTTCAGTTTCATCATTTTGCAAGCATATTTGCCCTAAGAAATTGATTTAAATGTGCCTAAGACTTCTACACAGTTAATATAGTATTACTGTTATCACAGTAATAAGTGTTTATTTATTTATTTTTGTTAAAGTTAAACCGTTAAACAGTACAAACGAGGTAAGTGACGTGTTTTTCATGACTCATTCTCTATATGGGGAATTTAAAGATAGCAATACACTCAGGTGATGTAGCTTAGGTTTGTGCAATTAAAGTGGTTTAGGGCTTGTTGGAAACGTCAGAGCCCATAGAATCATACGGCTACCCGCAAAGTCTTACTGACAGCATCACAAGCCAATCACAGGGAGGAAAATACATTGCAAGCAAGCTGAATGTTGAGGGGGGGAAAAAAACATGATTTGAGACTGCAAGATCTAGCTTCTCTCTAACACAGGCACATTGAGCTAACAATAGCAAGCGCAGATTTACCCTTGAGCAGTTTTTTTATTACAAAATATCAAAGGTAAGAAATTTTTTTTGCTCATCTCTGTAGACTGTAAAGTGTATGCCTGCCGTTCTTTAAGTGTGGTTCCTCTTTCATTTGAGGTATCATTTGTATGCATAGCACAAATTCAGGTGAAATTGTGGCGATTCAGTGCAGATATGATTTTATCCTATGTTTTGCTACATGCTTATTTACTTGCTAGGTGCTTGAATTGTGTTCGGTTAAAGTAAAATGGTCAACATGAGCTTTTTGCCGAGTTTCTTCGCATAAAGTGGATCTGCGGCATGACAATGTTGCGATTAGGAAACATGCTGTATTTATCATGCGTAATGACTGGTAGAGATGTCCTCCCGATACCATGAATCCACGCCTGTCACAGTTCTTCATCTCTTGGGAGAATGTGCAACCGAATTTTGGGATCATTTGGTTTGTTTTGGCCTGATTATAACACTTGAAGGCAACGCAGTGAGGCATTTTGCTGTGATATGGCTGATTTCCAGGGAACTGAGCAACCAAGTTATGTCACAAGCCCAGACTGCTTTGCGCGTCCATCAAGATGGCAGCCTGCGGGAAGTTCAAACCAGTGCGAGAGCCTTTTTTGGAGGCCGAAAAAATATATATTTGGGTGAGAAGAATACTTTTTTTGTGTAAAATATCTTCTTTTAAGCATATTTAGAGCGTTTTGAGCAATATTTACTTTGAGAGTGGAGGTTTCCTTTAAACCAAATCATTTATGGCTTTGAAACAGTGATTCTGTTGTTTTTGTTAATTGCAAGAGGTTACATATTAATTTCACTGATAATCTGTCTCTAAACTCTGGACATATCAGTCCTTTTTATTTCAGGGGAGCTGACATTTATCCTGAGCAGGGTGAAAGTCACTCCGAGTGGCCTTCAGCTTAAAAACAGCCCTTAGTGGCTCGAGCATGACTGAATAATGTTTATCTAATTCCAAGTATTTAAGGCTGAGATCATGGGATCCGCTCCAGAGACAGGCAGCCCTCGATGTAACCATGGAAACCGACAGGTCAATGCTCCATAACAAGTTTACACAACTGCAAATCGGTCACGCTTAATGTGAACTTTTTTGAAGTGTTGCAGTCAAGCCATTAAGTCTGAAGAAAGTCATGAAATAAGTGTTTTTTGAAGAAAATGGTGAATGATAAATGGCGTCATTAGTTCAGCTGAAGTGAGTCTGACCTTCAGAGAGGAATGAGAGGAGTGACTGAGAAGGCTGTACAGTACTTACCAATACAGGCAGTGTGATGCTGGGTGAACCCAGGGGGACATTTACAGGTGAAACCGCCAATAGTATTGACACACAGGAACTGGCAATTGTGCTGCTTGGTTGAACATTCATCCAGATCTGGAAGTAAAGGGAAAAAAGCAGTCTTTCACGCCAGGCCGCATACAGTCTCTCAGTTGCGCATTTCAGGCCAGCTCTAGGTGCAGCCTTGTTATAAAAGCTACAGTAGCCATTCCGCTTCACAGCTGCTACAGAAAAATAGCAGCTGACTTTCCAAAATCTGAGCCTTCCACACAACCACCAAGGTGATCCGCAGATGCTGTCAGTTATAACTGCAGGGTAAACGCAGGCGTTTAATTTGAGGGTCTTTCATCAGGAAGTGAATCAAAGTCTTGTGGAGCCGGAGGGTTGAGGCTATGGTGAAGAGATTGGGGGGGGGTGTAAAGAGGCAGCGAGGGCAGCATTGGCAAGGCCCCCCCACAGAGAGATGCAGACTGGACTCCCAGCTCCAGGGAGAGGAAGACAGCTTCTGCCAAACAACATAAACCCTGCCCCAGCAAGCACACAGGCCCCCTGCACCCCAGGCCTCCATCGAAGGCCAAACATTTCACAAGCGGTGCGGGGGGGGAGAGAAAACACACTAATTGCACACTATTTCCCAGCTCCCTCCACCACTCAGTCCATAGACAGTGACCTATCATTGAACCAGACAATGGAAACTTTGGGGCAAAATCTCGGTCCACTAACGTGTAAATACAGATAAGCAGGAAAAAAGTGGCCTCATTAAAAAGGCTTTTTTGTACTTCCTTCATGATTTCACAGTTTAACACAAATTCATGAAGGAAGAGGGTTTGGGGGTGCAGTGTGGGGGGGGGGGGGTGAATCTGTTTTCCAGCAAATGCAGACTGTAACAACTCCTGTGAATTAAACACGTACTCAGCCGATGGGGGGAAACTGATGAGAATTCCAGATGGGGAGACTTAAGCGCTGCACGGTTTGCAAGGCAAGACACTGGGCAACGGGCCCGATGACACCCCTGCCAAACGCTAACCTTGAAATCAAGTCGAGTGAAAATGTAATTTGCTGTCTAGCTTGGGACCCCTCGCTGAACTTGATAATAACTGGAACAGGAAATGGCTGCGGGTCAGCAATCAAAAAGTTATCGCCTGATCGACGGGCAGCTGCATTTTGACCACAAACCCCGTCTAATTAGAGAAACGGGACACTCTTGTTACCTCTACAGCTCTTGCCATCTTCCTGCAGGAGGTAACCCCTGGGACAGGAGCACTGGTAGCCCCCCTCTGTGTTTTTGCAGATGAAGTTGCATGGCTTTGGTGCCTGAATGCACTCATCCACATCTGTGAGACACCAAGGGTGAAAACTTGTGTGATGCCTGAAAGCTCAGGGCCATGGTCAAGCAACAGTCACATGCTAACAGATAGCTTACCCACGCATGTGGTCCCGCTGATATCCGTGGCGTACCCAGGCTTGCATATGCAGTTGTAGGAGCCCAGAGTGTTCACACATTGGCCGTTACGGCACAGGTTACCCATGACGCGGCACTCGTCAATATCTGCCAGGCAAGAAAAAAACTGTTACTTTGCACTACGCCTGAACAAGCTGCCTAAGTACCGTTAATAAAGCTTGAACGTGGATACATAACGCTAGGCTCAGGGAGTAATTCTCCATTAATTTCGGTCATTCACTTTTTTAAAAAATATTTCTTCTCTTCAGTGGCTTACCGTCAATTACTGGTTTGCCCACTGTAAAACAAATGTTCAAACTATGAGGTTTTTGATTCTGTTTGGGCAATATTTAATGGCAAATTAATTTTTTGACATTTTCCAAAAAGCCTTTGGAACATAAGACATTTTCTCTACATCCTTATTACACAAAGCCTAATCCATGAGCACTTCAGCGCATGAGATGCATCAGTTGTCGAGTTATTTTAAATAAAATCCAAATCCCATGCCGATATCTCATTGCCTTTTTGCTTCCAGTCTCGGCTTAAATGTACTGACTTTCAAGTTAGCAATTAAGTAGCATAAACCAAACAACTCAATAGCAGTAGATCTCTTCCTCTTACCCTTGCCATCAGTGGTGTATCCTGGTCCCAGGGGACACATCTTCTTATACTGAGTGGTTCCAGGCAGGGGACACAGCTCACAGTTCGAACCCCAGCCACGGCCCCCATCACAACAGCATTCGGACTTGGTGACGCTGTTCCGACTGCTTGAGGTCATCTGGCATAGGGTTTGTAGCACTTCTGTGAAGCAGAAGCCCTTCCTGTTGTCTACAAACAAAAGCAGAGTGGTTATTTTGGAATTACGCTACCCATAATGCCTTTTATACTTATGTTATTTTGGTTTTGTCCCTTTACATTACTGTGTCATATTGTTTCTTGTTCACGAACGATGTCCGTAAAGTTCCAAATTACAAACCCAAAACCAGTGACACGTTGTGCAAATCGTAAATAAAAACAGAATACAATGATTTGTAAATCCTTCTCAACCTATATTCAATTGAATACACTGCAAAGACAACTTACTTAATGTTCGAACAGGTAAACTTTGTAATTTTTTGCAAATATTAGCTCATTTGGAATTTGATGCCTGCAACATGTTTCAAAAAAGCTGGCAAAAGTGGAAAAAAAGACTGAGAGAGTTGAGTAATTCTCATCAAACACTTATTTGAAACATCCCACAGGTGAACGGGCTAATTGGGAACAGGTGGGTGCCATGATTGGGTAAAAAAGCAGCTTCCCTGAAATGCTCAGTCATTCACAAACAAGGATGGGGCGAGGGTCACCACTTAGTGAACAAATGCGTGAGCTGATTGTCGAACACTTTAAAAACAACATTCCTCAACGAGCTATTGCAAGAAATTTAGGGATTTCATCATCTACGGTCCGTAATATCGTCAAAAGGTCTAGAGAATCTGGAGAAATCACTGCACGTAAGTGACAAGGCCGAAAACCAACATTGAATGCCCGTGACCTTAGATCCCTCAGGCAGTGCTGCATCAAAAACTGTTATCAGTGTGTAAAGGACATCACCACATGGGCTCAGGAACACTTCAGAAAACCATTGTCAGTAACTACAGTTCGTCGCTACATCTGAAAGTGCAAGTTAAAACTCTACAATGCAAAGCGAAAGCCATTTATCAACCGCACCCAGAAACGCCGCCGGCTTCGCTGGGCCCAAGCTCATCTAAGATGGACTGATGCAAAGTGGAAAAGTGTTCTGTGGTCTGACGAGTCCACATTTCAAATTGTTTTTAGAAACTGTGGACGTCGTGTCCTCCGTACCAAAGTGGAAAAGAACCATCCGGACTGTTATAGGTGCAAAGTTCAAAAGCCAGCATCTGTGATGGTATGGGGGTGTATTAGTGCCCAAGGCATGGGCAACTTACACATATGTGAAGGCACCATTAATGCTGAAAGGTACATACGGGTTTTGGAGCAACATATGTTGCCATCCAAGCAACGTCTTTTTCATGGACGCCCCTGCTTATTTCAGCAAGACAATGCCAAGTCACATTCTGCACGTGTTACAACAGCATGGCTTCGTAGTAAAAGAGTGTGGGTACTAGACTGGCCTGCCTGTAGTCCAGACCTGTCTCCCATTGAAAATGTGTGGCGCATTATGAAGTGTAAAATACGACAACGGAGACCCCGGACTGTTGAACAACTTAAGCTGTACATCAGGCAAGAATGGGAAAGAGTTCCACCTGAAAAGCTTCAAAAATTGGTCTCCTCAGTTTCCAAACGTTTACTGAGTGTCATTAAAAGGAAAGGCGATGTAACACAGTGGTAAAAAGGCCCCTGTGCCAACTTTTTTGCAATGTGTTGCTGCCTTTAAATTATAAGTTAATGATTATTTGCAAAAAAAAAATAAATAAAGTTTCTCAGTTTGTACGTTAAACATCTTGTCTTTGCAGTGTATTCAATTGAATACACGTTGAAAAGGATTTGCAAATCATCGTATTCTGTTTTTATCTACGATTTACATAATGTGCCAACTTCACTGGTTTTGGGTTTTGTACAAAGTCCACACCAAAGGGAGTGATTCTCTTCAGACAGTCGTTTAATGCCCAACTGGGGTCCAGTTTTGTGTGCCTTTAAACAGAACTGGGATAAGCGGAGGTTGAGAAGAGTTTGATTTGCCCGTATCACCATGTTTAGAACTTGTTGTTTTCTTCAGTACAATGGCAAATTTCCTTTGTATGAACCTCCAGTAAGGATAAGATGAAAATTCAGTGGTTAAAATCCATTTTTACCTCAATATAACCCCAACTTTTATTGCGATCCCTTCATTTTTCTAAGCACTGCTTTCTGAAACGCAGTCGGCCAATCAAAACAGAGTGAGCTTTAAGGATGGGGGCCTTAAAGAGATAGGAGCCAAACAGGCCCTTTCAGGCTGAGTGAGCCTGTGCAGTTGCAACTGATGCTTTTCACCGTGAAAACATGTAAATGCTTGTAAATAGACCGCAGAAATAAAAATACTAAACTAGACAGTGCAGTCAGCCATGACCGCATGGGTGTAGCCCCTGAAAGCCCGCTTCTCCACTTTTTTGCCTATTATTCTGCCAATACTGTCCCCATAGCAAACAAAATTGATAGGTGTCAGAAATGAAGTATCACACATGTCCATACCAAATATTAAAGTCATCTGTCAAAAATTATAGCCGGTACAGCGTCCACAAGGAAGAGTCTATGGACGCAGAGGCAGTGGCAGAGGTGGCGGCGGAGACGACAATCATGAATCCATAGTAGCCGCCAGACTTTGTCTGGGGGCTACAAATAAGAAATTGGAATAATGACCCCTTCAAGAGAGCAGGAGGTGACGAGTAAAGCCTTTTTGGGCCAAAAATGATCCTTCACAGAAATAAAACAAAAAACTACAGATGGGTGGGGGGGAGGTAATGTTCAAAGAAAGGCCATACTTTTTCCATCGAGACAAATGTTTTGCCACCTCATTTTCTCTCCACAGAAGACAAATACTGTGCAGGCCAGCAGATACTGCCTAATTGCCACGAGACGCCTTGTGTATCTCTCGTGTATTTCTCGCAATAATCTCCTCTTTTTCTCGCGTGCTATTATCAACCTAGTAATCTGCCGAGACAAGCTTCGCAGTAGGCGGGCCGCCGAAGCTACACACATATGCTTTGAGTCTGTCAAATGTTTGACGTAATGCAGTCCGAATTAGGCCTATGCACAGTTGTTACTGAGAATTCCTTTCTATATGCGGATTTAATAGATAAAATACGTTGTTGCGTTGATGTTGGTGTTTGTAATCGCTAATCACTAATCCGCGAAAATCGAGGGTGGGCTGAAGAAGAGTATACGATATCCAGCAGCGGTTGAAGAATCACTTAGAAAATCTCAGTAAACACATACTGCTGTTCTGAATAAAACATTATGTGCTACATACATGTAGATTGTAATATTGGATTCATTTCATCCTGTTTACTGTCTCATCAGGCAGGGTTGGTGGTTGGTGGAGTATGTTAGCTCAGAGTTTTCCAGTTGACAATGAGAGTTCAGCCCAACTCTGAGTCAGTTACCACGGCAACATACTCCGTGAAGCTTCTACCATGAGTAAGCTCTTCAATGTACAAAATAATGAATAACTCTCTTTAGAGTTTAATTCTTCGCAATAGGCTACACGTTGGAAAGTCTGCAAATTTGCTGTAATGTATGATCAGCAGTACATATTTTCAATTCATTCTAAGTCAAAGACCTCAAGGCCGAACAACTAATGTTTTAAAATGTTAAAATTAAAGTCTGTAGAATTATCCTGTTATTTGAATCAGCTTGGAATGAGAAAAGAGACTCAACTTGTATCATCTTAAATAGCCTAAAATAAGGATAACTTGCATTTTTTTTATTTCTTTGCTTCCTGCAAGAACAAATGCAGCCAGTAGTTAATATTTTGTATGTTGTTCAAACAAGTAAAATCATTCACCCGTTCTCCCCTCATCCACCTGTAACTGATACACCAGCGTTTGGATTTCTAATTTAGTTTTCTGCATTCATAATTTAACCTTCATTTGGTTGTTTTTTTAATACTCTCGCAGTGACTTGGTGAGCGATTTTCTGCCGCACAAACTCACGCTCTTTTGCGGCGGCAGTTGTAGGCTACTTTTTTTTTTAATATATAAGTGTTCGTACTCAGCGTACGCCTTTATTAATTTGTCCAACTCTGCTGAAGAAAAGACACGCAACTTTTTTTCTCCACCGTTGCCATGGTGAATTGTGTTATCTATATTCCATTGACGAGGGCTTTTAATATCCTCATATATAAAGCAACAAATCTATCGATTCACATGTCAAATTATCTTTGAAGCGACGCCTTGTTGCAGTATCCTGATAACGACAGGGTTCACATTCCATGTCTTTTTTCCTTCAATTGGAATTGGTTTAGTGTACAGTAATCATGAGTTTTATAGGCCTATTTTTTGGCATATATATTTTGCTGATGTAATGTACTGAAATGCAAATTATCACCGGCACTAGGCCAATTACCTTTCCAACGCACGATATATGCGACTCGTACATTCACGCTGCGTTGCGATATCCTCGTGTATGTCTCGCGCATTTTTCCCGATAATCTCGCGTAGGAATGGCACTGTCTGCTGGCCTGTACAGTCCAGGTATTTGCACATTTCTAAAGCAAAAAACAAATGAAGGGAACTGCTCTTCATAAACACTGAGAAATCTCTAATCGCCTTTATCTGCCCTTTCTTGTCCTGGCATACCTTAGAGCAAAAGGGAATGTGTTTTCTGGTGATTATCTCATGAGAACCCATGAGCGATGCTTTATATTTACCAATGCATTCTGTCTGGGTAGGGCCCGGACTGAAGCCCTGGTCGCACTTGCAGCGGTAGCTGCCGATTGTGTTCTCACAACGGCCATTCTGACAGATTCCTGGCTTGACAGTGCACTCATTCAGGTCTGGGGAACAGGACAGAAAGAAGCAAAATAAAGAAGCTTATTATGTTCACAGTGGGCCTTTACCTGACTTAATTATCATGGATAAGTGTTTTAAACTGAACTGATTACATTTTGGCCACTGACCCACATGAAAAAGCAACAATTTTGGAGCGAGTCAAGTACATAAATCAGATCACATAATGTCCCGAGTATTCTTCTACCAGCACAGAACATTCATTTGAACATGGTACATACAGATCAGCCCATATTGATAATGGCCGTGTGAATTTGAGGAAATATAAAGATTAAATCATGGAGGCAAAATGAATCCCAAAATGAAAAATTTACTCCTCTGTCTAAAAGTTAAAGGGTTAGTTTCAGTATGGTTAAATAAGAGAAAAAGGAAAATTGCCTCTCAGGCTTAAAGAGGCATCATTCATGAGTTTCTAGACACAAAACCTTAGATTCATCCACTTTGTGATTACATTTTGCATTTACAGTGGGAAATTTGTTTGGGGCGAGTGCAAAACATTGACAAAGCACAAAATTGTTAGCAGCCGGGATGGGCACGCTGGTATTGTTTTCACTGATCAGTGTTTATATGTGCACGGGTGTGTCTGCTTGTGGAGAGATCTTGTGAACAGGACAGCGTCGCAACCTTTTCAGATGCAGTCACGAAACATTGCCGGGATATTGGTGTAGTTGGAAAAAGAGAAAGTCTGAGTTTGAATATGGGTGTGGTCTGAGAAATACACTCAGATCACTTCATAATGAGGACTGCTATACAGAAAAAAATAGGTGTGCAATGCACAGAATACCCCTCAGCCCCATGTCGAAGTTTTTGGAGACGCCCGCCCGCCCGCCCAACCGCACGAAGGATAGCAATGCCCCGTCAGCCTTGAGGGCTGAGGGGTAGCAATGCTAGCTATCATTGCGTTTGGGGCTGGTGCGATCCCAGATAGGCTGTAGTTTTATTTTCAACAACAAAATTGAGTCAAAACATGGCAGCCAATTACCCATATCCTATTATATCACTCATACTGTAATTGGTGATTAATTGTTTATTCTGTCGACCTCTTGTCTTACTATCCCACTTCGACAAAAAGAATCTACTGAGATGAAGAACGAAAACATAATCTCACCAGAAAATGACAGATTTACTGAGGGAACTACAATTTCAGCCAAAAAAGATAATAAATCATAACACATCGCAATATATTGTATTTCAAATCCTCAGAATATCATAAATTGTTCTAAGTAGTAAAAATTCACAACTGGGCTGGAGTACCGTAATAAAATTGTATTTTGGGATTGGTGATTCTTTCCCCTACATTTGGTTGCCATAGAAACAGCCAACGGAGGCAAAAAAAAAAAAAAATAGGAACAGTCGTGCGTCTTACCCATGCAGCCCTCGCCGTTGCGCTGACGCACATATCCAGGCGAGCAGATGCACATGTACGTGCCGATGAGATTCTTGCAGGTCATGCCCCGGGAGTCACAGTCGTGGATTCCTTCCTCGCACTCGTTTTGGTCTGCGATGTGGAGGAGACGGGTTGTTTAGAGGGTTTGAGCCGCGCTCGCTGCACGTGGGTCTGGGCGTGTCGGCAGCCGCAGTCTCTGGGACCCTGGGCTCCGGGGTATTCGGTTACAGGCCCGAGTGAAATGTAATACGCCTCTCTCACGAACAGTAACAGGCTGACACGTGTTTATAAAAACGTGAGCTCGGATTCTGTTTATAAACGCAATGTAAACACTATCATATAGCCTCGACAGTGAGAGGTTCAACCTGCTGGGCCTCTGTCGAATTAACCGTTTGATTGCAGGGGCTGTTATTTTCCATTGAGCATCTAAACTGGGCACCACGCCCACATGATTTTGCCGAGCCTTCACAACCTCCACTTGCTCAGCCCTGTCTCAATCAGAAACAGATCAAAAAATTCAAGCGGTTACTCAAATCACCATAATTTCGTGACTTTTTAACTCTCGCAATCGTCAGTAACCCAGTTCCCACCAGGCAACAGCTGAAGAAAGCCAGGTTTGCATGAAAGGCTTTACCTCGGCACATTCTCCGATCCTCCCTGAGCACGTAGCCTGCTGGGCATTTACACTCGTAGGATCCCACGGTGTTGACACAGCGGAAAGCGCAGAGCAGGGGGTTCTGAGCGCATTCGTTCACATCTGGAGAGAGAGAGAGGGAGAGAGAGAGAGAAAGCTCCCATTAGACATTAGGAAAACAGATACTGTAGTTCAAAACAGAGGAGCACATGTGTTGTAAATATGCTCCACAGACTCTAAAACAGGTGCCAGTACAGCACCATTCAGTTAGGCGTCCATAAAAATAATCTCAAATACAAAATGCGCCATTTTTTGCTCTACGAACACGTTATATTTCGAGGATTAATATAGCGACTACAAGTAGAGAACTGAGTACCTTCGCAAGTCATCATTGGCCCAGGTTCAAAGCCGTCGTCACATGCACACTCGAAAGCTCCAATCACGTTAGTGCAAGTACCATTGCCACAGGGGTTCCCCACATCACACTCATTGGTATCTATGACAATAATATACACTTCATTATGTCATTTTCCAGGCAATATTGTATCATTGTTCACACTCTAATTAAAGTAATACGGGGATCATGATTGGCCAGGCAGCAAGTCTTTGGCCCGGAGAACCCAGCATAAAACCAAATGGTAGCTCTCTCCGTGTAAATACATGTACTGGGCTACTGATTTCAGCAAACCTTCGCACTTGACTCCAGTGCTGTCCAGCCGGAAGCCAAAAGGACACTCGCAGCGGAAGGATCTGTCAGTGTTGATGCAGAGTCCATTGTTACAGATGTTCGGGTTTGTTGAGCACTCGTCAATATCTGATAGTAAAAAAAAGGTTTATGCAAAATGATGCAAGTTCTATTTTCAGATCTACTTATGTCCGTATAGATCATTTGCGTACAATTATAACCACATGCATTCAAGAGAAATAGAAAAAAAGCAACTATCTGCAGTAAACTTACCAACAGGGTTGTCATTTGGACCGATCTTTTGGCCGAGTGTATGGCAAAGCGAGGCAAACACGTCTGGAATGAGACAGACGCCGCATTAGAGCTGCAGTTAAGAAAAATTTTAATAACACACACCTGCTCAATATACAGGACAAAAATTGAAAAAAAGGAGAAGATGAAAGTTTAATATACCTTGTGTGCCAGGGGCATAGCTAGGCCTCTTTCAGGGGAGCTTTACCCTCCTCAAATGTTCTTTAGCCCCCCAGATAATGTACATGTCAGCTTAAATTATTAAAAGTTAGAAGGAAACAGGCAGCCCAGCCAACCCCCTCAAGTAAAGCCTTAACTCCCCAATCTATTACCCTCTAGCTTCGTCCCTGTTGTTTCCTATGTGCCCAAGTCGTCTCCTGGGTCACTAAGCTTTCTAAGTTACGAGCTCCTGTGCCCCTTACCCTCATTTGGAGTGGGGCAGATTTCGCAGGGGTCGCCCCAGCCCTGCCCGGGCATCGCGCTGCAGCAGCAGTCAGCCTTGGTGGTGTTCATGGGTTTTGGAGCCAAACAAACACCGCTCTCAAACTTGGTGTAGCAGTAGTTCACACGTATGTCTGAGGGATTACAGAAAAGGTGTGTGTACTGTTCCTTCAGAATTTCTGAGCATCATTAGAAATAAAGAATCAGAACATGAGACAGGTGATTATGTAAGGGATAATGTACAGCGAGCCTGTCAGTATAGAGAAATAAACCCCGACAGGGTGATGCGGAGGGGTCCTACATTAACCTGAAAGGTTTTATTTCTCAATAGTGGCAGGCTCCCTGTACATTATCCTGCTTATTACATGGCTACTCACTAAAGAAATCAAAAGTTTGACATAAAATGTTGATCAAAATATGATTTCATTGATTTACAAAAGTTTTCATTGCTTCCGCTTGAAAAAATAGTCCACTGCTTGAAAAAAATCTGTTCGTTTCTACGGTTCGAACTGTAACTGTAAGCGACAGTAACTCCGAAGCGTCCATAGCAACGGTCTGCTACACAGAAATAACAGACCTTAGAATGTTGTAATTGACCAATCAGGATTGAGCATTTGACAATGCCGCGTAATAAGCCAAATGAAAGGACGGAACCTGACAACAGCTCAGAGAAGCAATACTGGCGTGTCTGCTACATACATCGGAAGCAGCACTCAGACTAAAATAAAGATAACAACGATAAATGAGTCGCAAAAGATCCACCTGTGGTAAGAAAAGACTTCAGTGGTCTTTCCTGTTGAGTAAATCAAATGAGAAAAAACTGGCTATAGCCATAGGTGCGTAATAAAAAGCAAACGGCTGGCACCTGGCCCTTGAGAGCTTGTGCAGGCTGCTCTGAGACTTAAAGCAAATAATCTCTCCGACCTCTATAGATCACACAGCACAGACACCTGGCCCGAAAGCTCGGTGGAAAAACACCGAAAAGTGTCTTGTTACTTTTTCCCCCCATGAAACTGATTTGTCAGCTTTTCCGAAATGAACTGATTTACGTCCGCAGGTCTCTCTGCAACAGCTGTGCACAAAAGCAAAGTCCTGCCACTTGTGCAGCGCTGAAGTGTTCCAGCGCCAGGGGAAAACGCCAGGTCGTAAAGAGAGAGAAAATGTGGAGAATATGCAGATTCACAGGGCATTATCTCAGGGACACATGAGAACAATCTGCTCGTTTCATGTCTCCTAAACCCTGAAACCTGTTTCTGATTCAATCAATTGTTCCCCCATTTTTTCATGCAGTCACATCTGTGTCAGGGCAACCCAGGAAATGTAAACAGTTCCTCCCTTTCAGATGATTATGTCATCACAGACTTGAGTGGGGAACTCCCTGCTAAGACCACAAACACCCCTCTAGCTCAGTAGTTGAGGAGATGGAAAATTGCTGAGATTTGCTCATAGACACCCCAGGGTACATCAACCCAACAGCAATAACTCATTAAAAATCACAACATCTGGACACTGTTAGTTGCTTCACGCCCCTCAACACCAAAATAATATGACGGGATTCTACAATCGAATATTCCATCAATGTAAATGTAATTGGCCTTCATTCTTAAACAAGTTCGATATTCCTTGTTTTGTACACTCAGTAATTATCCCTCACTGATTTCTCTCCAAAATGATAAAGATCTTGCTCCACCTATGCAATGCGGACCACCTTGCAGTATTCCAATCTTTGCTGCCAAACAGCACAATGCTGAACTTATTGTAAATATTTTGGGTTTTGAGCTTGGCTACTTCAGTCCTATTCAGCTTGGGATCAGGGAAAAAATTATAGCCCATATCGCTGCAGTCCATTTTTAAAGGATCTGTAAATTTCTGGGATGCATCCCAAGAGAGGAGTTAGACACATGCCTATTAGACATAACAGTGAAACTGAGACGGCAGTCGAGGGAACTCACCCGTACATCTCCTCCCAGAAGAGGAAAGTTGGAATCCTTCAGGGCAACTACACTTGAAACTGCCCTCTGTGTTGGTGCAGGTTCCAAAAATGCAGATATCTGGGCTCTGTGCACATTCATCAATGTCTACAGAAACAACACAAAGCAGCATTTTTGACCCAGAATCACAGTGTCATTCCAAAATAATTTAACGCAAAGCGAGAACAACATCTTGCTTCATGGCTATGATGATTTTGCCCTTCCATGATTGAAAGCTGGAGGTGTTTACCATGTGGGATAATTACCACCAATCATGTGACATTGAAGTAATTGGGAGAGCGGATATAACATCAGCATATCAGGCTAGCTCAAAACTACGAATAATCTGCTTACAATTTTCATTTTATACTTCGGTTTTTGTTAAAACCGCTTAGGCCGAAATCTCGTGAGGCCCACTCCCATATCCCTGTCCACATCAGCATTATTACGCAGTTAACAGTTCCTCACTGTCAGCTCTGATTTTCAGCTTTACGAACCACAAAATATTTTACAAGCTTTGTGTGAGCAGGTGCTGAACTCCACCAGAACATGTGTAATACATTTAGTCTGTCAGCAAGTGCCAAAGTACACGTTCTCAGAAAATTATACATTTTTTGCCATTCAAACTCATTTTTGATACCCTTGCATAATCCTAAAATATATCTCTTATTAAAATGTCAGAGGTGAGGTTTATCTCCCCTTCTGTACAGTCCTGCTAGACTCCAAATAAAAAATCAAATCTTAATTCTACAGTTTAATGATTTTCCTCTTCGTATTCAATACTGAGACTGCCGGATTTGTAAGTGCCATCCTGGATAAAGTCACATTTCATTACACTACAAACAGTGCATGTAATAGCAAAGTTTTTAAGAAGCACAGCCACTCCGTAATAATATATAATATGATATCTTTATACGTCTTACATAAGCATCATTACCACAGGCTGTCCCTCATAGTATACAGACGTTCACTGTAAAAATATGCGTCACAACCCTTGACGGTCCTCAGTTGAGTCCAACCCTTTTCCAGCAGGCTGCATGTTTTTGTGGTTTTGTCTCCCTTTACGGATTTATTGTACGGTTTCCTCCCCTGCTCCCACGTGTTCTCATTCATACAACATGCTTCTATTGTGAATATCTGCTCCATAGAAGTTCATTGTGAATTCAGCATGATAGGTGGACAGCCATGCTATATTCCCTACTAAGCCTTCATATCGGTCTCCAGGATTGTGACCGCATTCTTGTCAATCTATTGATCCAGTCTATTCCTCTGAGTCAGTTTATTAGGTACATTTCCCAAGTCTTCATCAGTTTCCGGGACTGCGACTCCATTCCAGCTAATCCCTTCCATTCAACTATGAAGTTGTTCTGCCTCTGTGAGGGGGATTAACCTCCTGGCCTCTGCTCTGGGACGGCGACTGGCCGGGGACCAGACAAGGCCCCGCCCTCTGCAGTCATTACTAAGTCAGCTGAACTGTTCCAGACTATGGCCTTCCTCTCCTTAATAACTCTATTCTTATTTATAAATACGTCCCTGTGGATTGTACAGATTATCTTTGTCTGGTTCCTTGTCTGGATTATAACAGAAATTCATTTCTGCAACAATCTAATTTAAATGACATTAAAGTACTCGATCTTGTACGTTCAGATACACAGTCATCCTTCCATAGTAACTTGTATCGAAGGCTTTCTGACGTAAAATGACATACCTTCACATTTATCATCCACCAGAAAGTATCCGGGTGGGCAGATACATCTGTAAGATCCATCCAGGTTCTGACAAGTTCCAGGGCCACAGGTGCCAGGGTTTACCACGCACTCATTGATATCTACATGGCAAATGCAAATATGTATTGTAAAATAAATAATTTGATGCTTATTTTAACTTTCAAATACATCTCTGTTTGGGAAACAAGGCAATCAGACAAAATGTTAGGCTAAAAGATCTGAAAATTGGAATTAATCATTTTTTCACCCAGGTACTCACAAGAATTCCAACCATTAAAGTTTATGCAGACAAAGGTTTGCCTTTCTTTTCAATCATAATTCTGTGGCCTGAAAACAATTAATTCATTTAATGTTCTACGATAATCAATATAACAACAGAGTTCAAACTATCTTCCGAAACGAACTTAAATTTTCTACAGTGATATCTGAAGGACATCATTAGCTCTTTGCTAAACAAATAAGCGTCTGGAAATTCCAACTCCTGGGAGTAGATCAGCATCTACTGCAAACTGAAATGGACATAACACCTCTGACAAAGGCTGCGAAAGATGATCCATCAGTCTTGGTGGACAAGAGGAGCATGTGACACCGTCTAAACGACAATTACAGCACATGGCAGCTCAAACACCAGTGGTTCTCAAACTTGTTCCTGGTGCCCCACTGTTTGCTGGTTTTTGTTCCAACCACAATTACAATCTTAGGATTTTAACAAGGTGTCAATTTGTCTTAATTAGCTGCATTCCATGTTTAGAGCAGTTATTTACCACCTTTAGCTGCATTTTTATGGACATATCCACTGTGCCATGTTGAATAAAATCCCTGGAACATATTTTGCTTATTTTTCCATATTGTGAGTATTTTCAGGTAAAAACATTTCTAATCAGATTAAACTAGACTGAGAAAATTAGTAAGCTCCAAATTGGGTTGCTGAACGCAGGTGATTTGAATTCTTTCAAAATTATTTGCCTGAACTTAATGAAAAGAACCTGAAATGAAACGGGTGTGACTTCACTGTTAGCCAAATAAATTGTTGGTTTTTGCAACCATGTGTTGACAGTTTCACCAACGAGGAACCTAGCGATTGTTTATGTTGATAAAGGGTTCGGTCAAATTGTTTCCCTCTGCAGTTATTTATACTGCTTTCTAACATATCTCATTGTGGATATGAAATTTTAATTCTTCATGGCATGTGCAGATTTATCAAATGTGGCTTGAGAGGACAAATAACTGCTTTAAACATAAATGCACCTAATTAAATCAAATCAACAGCTTGTTAAAATCCTGGATTGCAATTGTTGACAGAACAAAAACAAGCATACGCGATGGGGCACCAGGACTGAGTTTGAGAACCACTGTCATACACTAATAATGACAGCAACAGTCAGTCCATGGCCACTGACCTGCTTTCGGGAGCTGATCCAAGTGAGCCAAACATGGGCTTGTTTGATGATTGTACGCTCTTAGGCCCTACTTCATAGGCATGGATTTAGCTTAGTCCTGGACTTAAATGGAGTTTTATGCAGAGAATCTCCATTCATATTTGACTTTAGTCGGGGAGAAAGATTAATGTATGTCTGTGAAGCTGGCCCTTAGTCTTTTAAGGACTGCACTGCGTGACACAGAGGGATAAGGCAGGCTCTCACCCACACAGATCCTTCCATCAGGAGTGAGCTCGAAACCATCACGGCACAAGCACACAAAGGAGCCCAGGGTGTTGACACAGTCGCCATTCCGGCACAGGCCCCGCTGTGATGAACACTCATCCATATCTGTAAAAGAAAAACACACACTCACATACACCAGTGGCAACAGACTGAATGCTGGCAGTACATATCCAGGTGGGTAAGGTGTTTGACTGGGACCAGGAAGATTGATGGTTCAAGCACCAGTTATCATTATAGCCTTGTTTCCCCAAGTAGTCCAGTTCAGTTCAGTTTGTTACACATTAGAAAGGTTATTTTTGCATTTCTATTATCAAAAGTTGTGGATGGTGCTAAAAGAACCATTCCAATCAATCCCGTTTTTTTTTTTTTTTGTAAAATTTCTATTGGGCTACAAAGCAAATTGATCTGACGCTAAAAGGTGGAGCTAGAAACACTGCAGTCCATGATCAGTCAATAGAGAATCGTTATCCTCGCTATGCTATTTACCTGGCTGGTGTGGCTACTATCATCCAGTAACAACCCAGCCTAAATTATGAGTACTGTATGCAGTGCAAACCTAAACCAGGTCTAGGGTTCAGGTACCAGTCCATACAGGTTATGTACCGGTTCTGAGGGTACAATATCGAAAGTATTTGGCAGAAACACCTCTTATAATGACTACAACTGTTGGGCCCTTAGACCTACACCACTCCAGGGTGGGGCTTGGGCCCTGCTTAATGTAATCTACTGACAGTATCTTTGGATAAGGGCATCAGCTAGATAACCACATTATTATAATAGTCAGTATTTTGTCAGAGGCGCAGGTAAATGGGAGATGAGGCTTTCGGCCGGTGTTGTGTTTACCTATGCAGTCATTGTTGTGGGAGAGCTGGAACCCCGGGTAGCACAGGCAGTTGTACGACCCCACTGTGTTTTTGCACGTCCCATTTCCACACGGCTGCCTCTCACACTCATCAACATCTGTAACGATAGCAAAGACTCAGTATAAAGCCCCTCCTAAACTCTCTCAGTCAACAGCTGCCTCCTGATCGATGAGCAGCCAAGACCAACTGAGATTCTTGTCATCAAACAGTCTTTTGTTGTTAGCGGTAAATGTGAGTGGAACGATGCCGCAAGAGATCTTTTCATAAATTGCTGAGCTAGTTCAATTTCTCAAGCTCCAGATGTATGGCAGATCTGGCACTAGATAATGTTCATGAAATCTCATTACTATCGCAACAGGAAATTGGTCAACAAAAGCAACACTCACCAATACACATGGATAAATCCGGTGTTGCTTTAAATCCATTGGGACAGATGCAGCGATAACTTCCCACCGAGTCGATGCACTGTCCTGGACTACAGATCCCAGGGTTCTCAATGCATTCATTTCGATCTGCACAAGAAGAAACAGGCCATTCAGAATTCTGACCACCAGGCTGCCATGGCTACATCAAATAAAATGTGCAAATAAATTCACACTGTTGCACCAGAATAACTGTTATCGGTGAGAGGAACAACCATTGAGAATTCTCAGACCCTGAGTCACGTCTCTTGCACAATCGCAGGAGCATCGCAGGTTACTAGCACTGCTTGCACAGAGTAATGGATAAATTTAAGTCCTGTAACTCCTCCAAAGCCAGGAATAGCACAGTTTTCATCCATTAGGAAAACAATGTGCTCATGTTTTCACATTCCCTAGTTAATCAAGGCTTAAGGTTACACTTTAAAAAACATTTCTTAAAGTTTCGTCTAGCAGATTCTGGGCACCTTACAAGGATTTAATCTTTCAGTATAGAGGCCTTGTCCTCAGTTTATCTCATTAGTTTACATTTTTCAAACATCTTTATCGATAATAAATAAAAGGCAGTTAAAAGGGATGTTAGTCTCACAGTCATTGCAAGAGGCTTGGACCAGTAGTGCATCTCATATGAAATGAACTTTCTCAGAAATAAAACTAGGCAAAACAACAGGAACCAAACATGGCTCAAGTTCAGCTGAAATAATGGAGTCTAATGGTGAGGCTGTTATCAAGATTTTCCAGGAAAAACACTTCCTAGAATTTACAGTTGGACAGAAACAAGTCTTTGTGAAGCTGTAAACACCAATCACCCATAGTGCCCAGAGACAAAATTCCTTCCACTGTGCTCATTTAACAGCCCACAGGTGAACGTCAGCTTAATTTCACCACTTAGGAAGTAAGCATTCGCTCTGGCTGCACAGACTTGTAGCATACAGATGCCAAAACATACCCAGGCACTGGCCAGTGGGGGTGAAGCGGTACCCAGGCTTGCAGTCACAGCGGTAACTTCCTGGGAGGTTTAGACAGACAGCGTTTCGCTGGCAGACCGGCCCATTCTGGCACTCGTCGATGTCTTTGTGGAGCGTGTAGTCATACCAAGTTTTTAAATAAAAAAACAGCACGTTAAGCATCGCAGAACTATAAAGATTTTCTCAAGCATTCTCACAAAATTACAATTAAAATGTAACTAACCTTCACAGACAAGCAGCTTGTCGTTGTAGATGAAGCCCATTGGACACTCACACCTGAAGCTGCCGATCATGTTGATGCACACGCCATTCTCACACACGCCCGGGATCTCCCTGCACTCGTCAATGTCTGGCAAAAAACACAAGAACTTGTCCAAAGTGCATCCTAATTAAAACTCATCGTACATACTAAAAGAACAGGAATATAATACAAAAGCAACACAAAATACAAAAGACGGTCAAGATATTCATTTTGATGTTTCTTACCAACAACCTGTCCAGTATAAATGTCAATGTAGTACCCTGGTCTTTCACTGCCACACAACACCGCAAACTCATCTAGAAGACAAGACAGACCATAAATTGGAGTACTTTGAAGGTACTATGAACCATATGTGTATGTTACTGGTTTTCGGAACTAGAAAACCAGCATTAAGGGGCACTAATTAGAGCAAAGTACACTGAAATACTGCACTTGTGTACCAGTGTCATGGAGGTCTAAGAAAAGCATACTGAACCAGGGTTGTCAATGTGCTCAAAAGAAATTTGTGTGCTTGGGTACTAATTCTGTGAGATGGAGCATTCTGTGCTTGGGTACTCACAGTTGTAATAAGATGGCATGTTTGAATACTACAGTCTCAGAAAGTGGAATAGTGTGCTTCATTTCTAATTTTGCAAGGAAGATGACAGTGTGCTTTAGCACTCATTGTGCTAAGAAGAAGATACAAGAGGATACTGTTCCAGGATACTGCGCTTGAGTACTTACTGGTGCTGGGCACAGGGCACTGTTCACATGGTTTGTTCCAGGCACGGCCAATGTTGTAGGAGCAGCAACACATCTTCTTTGTCACGTTGAATGTGAGCTCACCGTCACATGTTCCATTGTCAGAATAATAATTCCTGTAGCACAGACTCTTTCGCATGTCTATGACAAAAAAACAACAACTTTGACTGCACTCTTTTAGAGAGTGTAGAAATTATACATATATCAAGAGGATTAAAAACAAACAAGTCTGTCATATACAATCAAAATTTACCAGAAAAGTAATTTGGTATATTCCTTGCTACATAAGCTCCTATGCAAAGAAAAGAGGTGAGAAGTGTTTGGGTCAGAACTATACTGTATAATCTTACCCATGCAGTTATTTCCACCATTAACCTGCATGTAGTCAGGAGGACAGACGCAGGTGTAGTTTCCTATGGTGTTGTAGCACTGGCCTGGACCACAAATCCCAGGGTTCTCACATTCATTCACATCTGGAACAAAGCAGGCCACATTGTGAGCAATCATTCCTGCTGGTAACATTCTGAAGCATGTAAACAACCCAAGGCATGCACCGTGATCGTGAAAACAGCCCATTAACCTCCAATTAACCTGTCCATAAACTATGCGGATGTTTGAAGTTTCCAGACAATTCTTTTGTGTCTTGTGTCTAACACAAACCCTAATTAAAAACCCATTAACCATACAGACTCCCATGTGACATTACACTGAATACCACCGTCATGACCTCAAGGCATATGCATGTAGCTAGCTCACTCTAATCCACAATATGGAGCTGGCCCCATCATAAGGGTCCAGAGATCAGTGAAGACCGTCATCTGTTGAGAATTAAGGCAAATATTGCAAAATTCTCAATTTATCGACTCACATGAAATCAACTCTTCGCAATGCTGAGTGAGTCAGCGCTAAATCCATAGAGAAAAATGTGTTCCACAAGCCTAATGCCATATAAATGTGCGATGACCTTTCTCCCTGCTACCAAATAAACAATTCAGTGAGTTAAGTGGAAGGAAAAGCAGGATTGTACCCTCGCAGACCCTGGTGTCTTCATTCAGGACAAAACCCCTGTCGCATTCACACTGAAAGCTCCCAAACGTATTGATGCACTTCCCTCTTTGGCAAAGACCAGGCAGCTCCTGACATTCGTTGATATCTGCCAGAGAGCACAGCATCTTTACACAAGCTTGGTTGAGCCTCCAGTTACAGGGCAGAGCTCAATTAAAGCGAAGGAATCAACATTAACACCAGACAAAGCCAGAAACTGAAAAATAATGATGGAACAAAGTCAAACTCATTTGAAATCCCACCTTCCAGAATGACCGTAATGGGGTTTGGTCTGAACCCCTCTCCTCCGGGGCATAAGGTTTTGTATTCAGCTGCAGGACAAAGAAAATACAACCGTTTGGAAGATAACGGATTTTGTTATAACAATATTCACAATGATGTCACAAGTTTTGTCACGCGGTCCGCAGAAAGGCTAAAGTTACACTGAGTTTACTAGTAGATCGCAGTCTTTATATTTACTTAATAAAACATCTAAAATGGCGATGCCAGTCAGTTGTCGTGTTATAGGTTGCACCAATTGGTTCGCTAAGGGTTCAGGAATCACGTTTTTGAGGATTTTAGGCGAAAAACCGAAGAGGCTTACTTGCCGTGTGTCTTTGTGCTATGATCACGCTTTCTGCCAAATGCACAACTATCATCGTTTATAAACAGTGAATATCGCTATAGGGGATGAAGTCAAACGTACGTTCCTGAATGCAAAGCCGGTTCGGGAAACAGACGGGACTCACAGGAGTTTAGTTGGGGGCAATCCTCACAGGGAGTTCCCCAGGCTTGTCCCAAGGAGCAGCAGCATGACGCTTTAGACACCCCCACGCCAATCTCGTTAGAACACTCCAGGTCTACCGATGCGTCACCTCGCCGCTTAACATCCAAGTAGCAATTGCCAGAGCGAGTATCTAGAAAAAAGTCATACATGCCCGACTAATACAACCCGAGCAACTTACTTCCCAATGAAAGAAAGTATTTTAACATTGTTTTTTCTTGACTAAAATCCATTCCAAAGGTTTCAAGCAGGTCTTCAAAATATTATTTTTGAATGAGAGTTGAGGTGACTCCATTTGGTAGATCTGCTACTCCACAAAAAAAAAAAAAAAAAACACATACACAGTTGAATATAAAATACGATTTTCGGTTTACGACTTATTTGCAGATCGTGAAAGGCCTGACGTGTCACCGCAGTGTTCAAAGACGCGTCTCACCCACACAGCCAACCCGAGTTGGGTTGAGCTCGAAGTCCGGAGGACAGTTGCAGATGTAGCTCCCTGGAGTGTTGACACAAATTCCGCTGATGCAAGTCGTTGGATCTGCACACTCATTGACATCTGGAAAATGGGGGTAAAAAAGCACCTCCTCAATCAAATGGAACAACGTGTGCCATTCTCAGAAAGCAAAAAATCTTTCCCTCTGAACAGCAACAAAAACAATGGCTGAAATCTCTGGGGCACAAGGATTCTCTTCAGCATCGGCTAAGTCCCTAAAGCAGCGAACTGTCCAGAGAGAGAGAGAAAAGATGGCCAGCCCTCTTGTCGCACTTTCCATTCAAGGTCATAAGGCAAGCAGTGACATCTGCTTCAGAGGGGCTACAGGCAGTGAGATAGTGATCCCTTCACTGAGAGCAGGACCCAGGACACATATTCAGGGCTTTTATTTTTGGGAGATTTAGGGCTTTGCTGGGAAGAGACAACAGGATCGAATTCACATTCCTTACTTCAGTTCAGCACACTGAGCATTTTCTGTTGCTCCATTACCTGTACAGTTGCCTCCACTCCTGTCCAGCTCATACCCAATGTGGCACTCGCATCTGAAAAGGCCCGGAATGTTCTGGCACCTTCCGTTGACGCAAATATCTGCGAAGGTGCATTCATCTATGTCTGGATGAGGAAATCAGAAAGTCAGATTTTAGGAATTAATGGGATAATCAAGGATAACGAGACACCACAGGAACATGACAGGAATGTAATATGGCTGGCAGCGAGTCATCAGGACTGGAAGACTTTTACAAGTCACCAAAACTCAAAAAATAAATATATGCCAGGGAGTAACTGTCAGGAGTTAAGTGCATTCCTTCAAAAAAATCTGTCTTCCCCAATCTATTTCAGGGTATTGTTTGTGGCGGCATTTGTTTGACTATGCCTCCATCAGCAGTTTAGGGTAACAGCAGTTTGATATATTTGCAAAGATTCATCAGGAAAGGCGAGCAGCTGTTCAAGAACCACTTGCTTAGATTTTAGACCAAACTGAGAAAAGGTCAAAGTCACTGAAAAACTGAAATCATTCACCGCACCAACATTCAAAAACCTAATAACCGAAATGGTGAATAAAACCTTAGAAAAGCTTCAGAAATTTGATACCTACAAAAGAAAAAATACTGCAATTTTGAAAAAACATGGTCTTACAATTAATCGCTTCACTTTAAGTGGCGACCAGCGACTTGATAGCTCACTCTGTTGTTCGGTCAAGTGGTCCATAAAAATTTTCCATCCTTTGGCAGTTTTTGCCCCATGAGGCGGAACTTTGGTATGGAGGTCAGGCGCATGTGTGTGATGTGTGTTTGTTTTCAAGCCAACTGGCAAATAGAAGGTGTGGCAGTGGAAGAGGCCAATGACATAATGGCGCAAAATTTCTAAATAGAATCAATTAACATGGCCGAACTTCATGAAAAGATTCACACACACAAGGGCGCACACACACACACACGCACACACACACACACACACAAGCGTGCGTGCACACACACACACACACACACACACACGCACGCACACACACAAGCGCGCACACACACACACACACACGCACGCACGCACGCACTCATACATAAATACATACAGATGGACAGACAAACATTCACACATAGACACACACAAACGCATGCAGGCACACACATAAATACACACACTTCTGCCCTGTCCTCTCTCGTAGCTCATGAACTAGTTGTCGTAAACAATGCAGACCGTGGACTGCAGACAAGAATGGATATTAGGTCAGAAATGGGCAGCGACGTACAATCAGGAACAGGAGGGGCTGCTGCCTCAGTACTGACCAGAATCTGTGTTTGTGAAGCACTATGATGTTCCCTGCCAGCAGTTGGCTTGAATCCCCTTTCTATTTACTGAGTTGAACATATAATGAGGTAAAAATAGCTATCATACACATACATATCTGACGAAAGGTCATTAGGTTGGATATTAGAGAAATAATTTTATGCTATGGCATCAATATTTCATTGATGTAAAGACACTTTTAAAAAATATTAAAACAGGTTTAAACATTTACTGTTGACAGCAAATGACCTATTGATATCAGTACAAACTATTATATGATGAAGGAAAATGCATTTTGAGAAGGATGAATTTCTTATCACCAATAACACAAATAATAACCTTGAGTAGTGTTCATGTGACAGTTGTATTACTTGAGGATAAACCTATCTGTAGTATACATGGCCTAGATTTTCAAAGGTCTCTTAGCACTACATTAGTCATAAGCCAATGTTTATGTATGCAAATGTCGAATTGAATGGTGTGATGGAAATGCGCTTACCCTCACAAGCCTTGCCATCCGGGGTTGTAATGAAGCCCATATCACACTCACAGCGGTACCCGCCCGGCAGGTTCAGGCAGTGCCCACTCTCACACAGGTTCACATTGTCTGCACACTCATCGCTGTCTACATGCAAGCAAAGACAAACACCAAGTCATAAAACACCAACACTTTGTCAAGCATTTGTGAAAGCAAAAGATGACTGATTTCTCGAGATGCTAACCAGGGATGAGTTTCCCCAAAGCCTCAACACCAAGGACCTCTTAAAATGGCTCTGACAAACTTTTCTTAAAAGTACTGTCACTTTCCCTCTCATTTGGTTCATTTGTTCCCCACCAAGAATGTCAAGATCCTGTTTGTACTGATCCACCGTTGCACGACACTACACAATACAGGCTTTACAATAATATCTCACAATAATACCTGACATGATCGTGCACGGTGGCCTCATTGTCTATTCTTATTCAATTAGTCTATACTCTGAGTAGATACGTATCTTTCAAATGTACCCCATAAAATAAAAGCTGTTATTTGAATCGTTTGGAATGATGGTGCATTGCTCTGAACATGATAATGTTACCCTGAGAGCAAGTCATATAAATAATCATTTTCAGTCCAATCAGCAATATTAAATTTAATTAATTAGTGTGACTAGTTTTCTTGGAATCCTTTGTTTAGAAGTGCTTAAATGAAGCCAGATTAGACAACTGAAAGACAATGGGGATCCAAATGACTACATTTTAATGATAAGGTGAGGTCAAACATTTGGAGAACTTCTTTCTTCAGCACTGATTGGCTAAAACCAAGACTCGCTTTGTCAATTTATGATCTAATAACAGTTTAGCATGAGTGCACTTGGAAATGAAGTTAAGTTCACCTGAGGAGCATGAATAAGGTTTTCAGGAAAACTGCAAAGGAGAAAACATTTGCTGCTTAAGTGCCTCATTGCACATTGTCTTTAATCCGAAGATGAATGATGTAGAGAATCCAAACTCAATATAGAGTCCCCAAACCTAAAAAAGGCTTTCATGAAAGGAACATCATGCCATCACTGCAAGTCATTCTATCCTCAGCTAAAACTGAGTGTTTAAAAATGCCTCGGCGCAAAGTTACTGGCTCAGCATGCCTGTGAAAAATGATGTGTGGTCCTCACCTGAGCAGTAGAACCCATCTCCGCTGAAGCCCTCCTTGCACAGGCACTGATAGGAGCCCATGGTGTTCTTGCACTCAGCATTGTTGCTACACATGTGCGTGCCATTGGAGCATTCGTCCAGGTCTGAAACACAGCGTCACAGGTAATCACATTCAGCTGCCTTACAGCTGAGATCCGCCAGGATTGACAGTGTTTCAAAACAAAACCCAGCTGATGTACAGCTGTTCCTGAGATGCAACCTCACCTGTGCATTTGATTCCATTGCCGATCCAGCCCGGGCTGCATTTACACTTGAAACTGCCAGCGGTGTTGGTGCAGGTGGCATGCCTGGCGCAGTTATGAGCCCCGATCTCACACTCATTGATATCTACAGAAGAGTAGTTAGCACAGAGTCAGCCATTCAAGCGGATAAGTCAGGAAACATTTAACGTTTCTTCATAAAAATTGAAAGTACAGAAATAAGAAAATGGCCAAAGCCGAGCTCACATTTCAGCAAGTCACATTAAGATGTTAACAACATCCCCTAAATTTCAAAGTTAACGTACAGTGCCCCGGACTTGAGTACGGTTCTAATTGAAATCATTTTTTGTATAATTTACTTTTCCAACCTGCAAGAGAAGACAAAAAAAAGGCCAGACATTCATTTATTATCTGCGCTGTCACTTCACACGTGGGCCATCTTCCTTTCACTCTGTTTTTTTTCTATTGTCTACTGGGGCAATTTTACAGTTAGGTGTTGCATGATTTTTCAGCAGAACAAAAAATAAATAAAAAAATTGAGACAGACAACCCTGTTACTAAACATTTACAGGGAATTTCAAAGAAAAAAAAAACAGCTATTTATCACACAATTAAACTAGTGCAGTAGAAATGCTGTTTGTTCTCAGAGTATCATTAAATTTTAATGAAAATAGTGTCTAAAGAAAACTAAATTGATCATAAATTTGCTGCTAGATATTTCCATTACTGAGGTTGGCTCACTCAGTAAAGGCGCTGCTTGCAGTGCAAGACTGACCAACAGGGTCTTGGATCATAACCAGCTGTGCTGACAGTGGCCCTGCAGCCAGCAAAAGAGCACCGCGTAATTAGCTTCATGCTGCTTAGGGATTTTGGGGGGGATTTAGTTGGTTTCGGTTAGCATTTCTCAGTGCTCAGTCATGTCCTATTGGCCATCTGGGTGCTTGTCGGTTGCTTTAAGTGCATCACATGCCTGTGATTATGAGTGAAAGGAAGATTCAGCACACAGGCAAGGGTTCTGAAGAAGAACCACAAAATGCCTGTGCTCTCCCAAGATGCACTGTGAGTCACAAATACTTGTAAATAGTTCAGATTCGTGCCAAATTCACTGAAAAAAATTCTAACAGCCCTTCTCAATGTACCAGAAAGGATCAGAAAGAAATGTGTCATGATTCCCACCAAAACTGCTTTAGGTTACTGCATTTGGAAAAGTTGTTTGGTGAGGTAGTGGTGCGACAGGAAGCACTACAGAGCCACAACAATGACCAGCCTCCTCCTCTGCGCACCGTGAATGATGAGAGCAGATCTGACATGATTCCCATTGTAGATGTTGATTTATTGCGAGTTTTAGAAATTAAAAGTTTGGCTCAATCGAGGCCTTACAGCAAAGGTCACAGGCTGACAAGCATCAATAACAGCCCTTTTCTATGCACCAGGAACGATCACAAGAAGTGTGGCATGATTCCCATAAAAAGTGTTTTGAGTTACTGAATTTGGAAATGTAGATTTTAACCTCACGGTAGCAGGACAGGAAAGGATCGCACAAAGCAAATTGGGTCTGTGCACTATGCAATAGGAATAAACACGAGAATGCAATGCAATTAAAAACTATTTCAGTTATTGTGCTAACACAAAGGATCTAACGCATTGAGGGCAGCATCCCAGTCGAATCCGTCATATCCCCTAATACCCCAGTTCGGGGATATATGACTCACCCAAAGATTACATTTTCCCTAATCTCACTGCTTCAGACCTCAGGGTTTGGTTGCAGTGAGTTATAATAAACTGGCCCAGCTCTCATAGCGCCCTCACCCATTGTAAATATAAAGCTCACTTCCTCCGCCAGCCAATAGGAAGGAGGTTATGTTTTCACCCCCGTTGTTTGTTTGTCTGTCTCTTCATTTGTAAGCACTATAGCGGAAAAGGTTCTGGGCCAGTTTTTATGAACTCCGTGGGAAGGTTATACACGTAAACAGTAACAAGTCATTAGATTTTCACAGGTCAAGGTCAAAGGTCAAGGTTGACACAGAAAACACCAAAAAAACATGGTGCGTGTGTATGTAGGAATGCAGCTCTGCCCTTACCAGAGTGCTGTTCTAGTTAGGGAAAGTGACAGGAGAAGAGGAGAGGAAAGGCGTGACAAACTTTCTCAAAGAGTAGTGAATATTTATAATGACTCTTAAGTCACCTGAGCACTGCAACTGGCTGAGTATTTCCATAATTTCAGCTGTGTTGATGCCAAATGTTTGCCTGCTTTAGCATATCCTGCCAGTACCACCATGATAACCCACACAGGTCAGCTTGGGTACAGTCCAGTTCACTTCTTTAAGGAATGCAATCTCATGCTTTAATCAAAAAGCCATCTGTGCAGAGAAAACCCTAACAATGACTGGACCGCAGAAAGTATCCGTGTAAATTTGTTGAAAACAGTACCTGGGCATGAGCCAAGGCAACAACACAAAGGCTTGGCATCAAAAAAAGAATATGAGGAAGTCACACAATATAACTGCACCAAAATCCAAATTTTTCTCAGCATAAGTACTTATTTCATTGTGCATCTAGTTATTAATTACAAAAAGGTACATAATATGAGTCTAATTGTATGCATAAACTGAAATACACTTTTGTATAGGTATCATATTTTCCATCTGAAAATCAAATCCATGCTACAAAACCCGCAACTTTTCATGTTAAGTGCGAAACATTGTGCATACTGAATGCGTCTGAGATATTCTGAGATAGTCTGAGATATTCATTTGACTGAGATACTTCCTACATACCTTTGCCATTATAGGGGAAAAAGCCCATGAAAACAAGTACATAGTGCCAAGAATGTGGAAACCCTACCAATAAACTATGAACAGATGTTCTTGCATGCAGAAACTGTGTCATGGTCACATGCTGACTGGGCCTAGTGATGATAACTGCAGACAGGGACTGTTTTAAGGAGGTCAGTCCTTCGCATATTACAGGGATATGTTTCTATCTCTCAGGGTGGAAGGTAAAGAATGACTCTGGGTATTACAGACCCTTCCGTGATTTGAAGCATTTCAGCGGCGCACTGTGGGCTTCCTATGAGGACTACAAAGAGGTCTCTGTGAGAATGATTTAATGTGGGTCAGTAAGGCCACTCCTAAACTTCTAAAACCCTCAGTTTCAGAATTGTATTCCAACCGTAACTTTATGTGCTTGGTAATGTTCAATGAAAAGGCGAAATTATTCCCTAGAGGCTGTCATGCAGCTGGGTCAGGTCTTGGGATGAAGGAAGGCTTTATTTAATGCTGCCAACGAAAAGTCCCAAGCTCTGAAACTCATCATTTTCGACATTTTTCTGAGCAATTTTGCTAAGTCGTAACTTTCACAAGACAGACTTTCCAATGAAAGCATTAAGAATTACAAGAATGAAGACAATTAATGAAGAGTGCAAATGGCTACAATGCAGAAACAATTAGCAGAAAGTGGCTACACAGAAAAGAATAACAGAAATATTGAAAAGGCACAGTGATGCTAAAATGTGGTTGGAAAGTAGCTTAGCTCAGCAGATATTCGTCTTTTCCCAGACAATGAAATTGACAACATACGCTGTTAAAGTCTCAATTTCTGATTGATACACAACATGCAAAATGAAAGTCAGTCCTTAAGCCCTTTGCACAGAAGACAAATAACGCCAATTTTTGCTGTTGTGTATGAGCCTATTTAAGGCTTTATTACTAAGCATTTGTGTCGCAGAGACTGTGGAAAATTATTCCAGTGAAGCAAGACGTTTGGAAATTGAATCACAGGATTATTAAGCCATTTACGGACACCGGCGTTTAAATCTTCGCCGGGGGGGTTAAGATTATTATTCAGCTTCTATAACAGTCTGAAAGGCAAATCTATCAAAAATCAAACCGAAAACTCTGAAAGTAAACTAAGAAAGCATCCATTGTATATATTTAATTCATATTTTATATATTCCATATATCTACCTCAATCTCCTCCTGTATGCAGTTTTTACTTGGCACGATAAAACTTTAAAGAGCATGAATTCCTGTGCATGGAACAAGAACAAATTGTCTTCTTTTAATCCTGCATCCTGTGCTTTAGAGACAAAGAAAATAGTAAACATCTGCACAAGGGACAAGGCTATGCGCAGAGACTGAACTGACGACTGGAGAGATGGGTTATTCTCCAAAACCATTGCATGATCTGGGAAGATTTGTTTGTTTGTCAAACTGGAAACAGTGATGACATGAGAGCTGAGTAATGCAGGCAGAATGTTAATAAAACCCAGCAGCCGACATGTTGGCCGATCTCATCAAACGCATGTCTTTCCCAGCCACACTTCCAAGAAACATAATCTGTGACCTTTTCCCAGCCGCTATCTCGACCGCAGCATCTCGCAAAACGTTCCTGAACTCTATATCGCTCTCAGCTGGGTGGGCCTGTACGCTCCCATATATTACGGTACCACTGTAGCCGTTCACTTAGTGTGGCCTAATCCAATGATGTCATGCGAAATACCATCCAACTCATTACAGTGCACAGTATATGTTGTGCAACATAGGTATTTACCATAATGACATCTGAGAGGACCACAAAGGCCAGACATCGTGACGACATATTAAACAATAGTATGCCCGAATTCTCGTGCACCCACGCCCAGAACACCCAGTCTGTCCCACAGGCAGCTGGTCTAATTCACTTTTTGCCCTGTGTATGCTCTCTGCTACAGACCAAGCTATTCAGCTGTTAGCGCTAATGAACACCGACTGTTCTCCTGCACTTTCTCTGGGCATCATCACCTTGGAATTCCCTTTCTTCCAAAGGGCAAGTTCCCCAAAAAGGTTTGTGGAATAACTGTAGCAAGTGATACAATATGATGAAAAACGTGTGAGCCACTCACGCCTAATTGTTTGTTTGCCCTGGACCAGCTATTATGTTCTAATGAACTGGCTGGAATGTGACGTAATGGTTCGCTCAGGTTAATGACACAATGAACAACAAGGGGAGAGTTGAATGGGGTAATTTGGCAGACATGTTTCCACTGAGCAGCCTGACATGAGTTTGTGATGAGATCACAGGCCTGAGAGAAATCTGTCAGTACACAGCTGTGAGCAGTCAGCTCACAGGTAAAGGCGGGAATATCGCTGGGCACTAGCTCGGTAATCCTGGCACTTTGGTGACCCACCGAGTCTAACATTGATTGTACTATACTGATGGATTCGTGGCAAAGCACCTCAAGAACAAGATCTGATTCGGTCCAGGCTGTTAACAACACTGCGAGCCAGACACACTGACTTCGTTGCCCAAGGTCAGAACAGAGAGTACAAGACAGGGAATTAATCTCAAAGGACCTGTTTCAAGCACAAGGCATAGGAATGCCCTCACGATGCGGTGCCAGAGAGGATGATGGGAAATGAGAGTGGCGTATACCTGTACAGCCCGTTGTTCCCTTCCTGACGGAGTAGCCGAGGTCACAGTGGCAGATAAAGGAGCCCTTGGTGTTTTCACAGCTCCCACTGAGGCAGATATTGGGATTGAGTTCACACTCGTCAACATCTTGAAAAGGTGGGGGGGGGGGGGGGGGGGGGGGACAAATCAGTCTAAAAATAACAAACACTATTTATTCAGACCAAAAAAGGAAGCTCTAACTTTACAGTTCAGTTGAATCTGGTTTTAATCTAAATGTCTTACACCAGGGTGGTAATTTTTTTAAAATCACTTTATCAAAAGGAACCAGACTCCTGAAACTCTGGCATCCAAGTCACATCATTTGGTCCTCATTTGCATTTATTGTCAGGATGCTTAAAAAAACATCATTTTGTATTTATTGTGCGTCGATCATCATGCAGCTGGAATAAAACTCCAAACTACTTACCCAAACAGGTCTTCATGTCTTCAGAGGACATGAACCCGTCGAAGCACAGGCACTGGTATTCACCAGGGATGTTTGTGCACTGACCGCCATCACAGATATCTGGATTTTCTTCACACTCATCAATATCTGCAAAGAAGAAAGTGGAGGATTAAATTCAAGGAAACAAAAGAGAGACAGTACCAGCTGGGGCACTGAAATACGCCGATGAGCCTGTCAGTGATCAAGAAACCGAACCCATGTGTCAGCTTTGTTTCAGCTCTGAGGAGTAATGGTCAGCACACTGCCGAGCACGGCTTCATTCGGTGCGACTTCGCCCCCATTCATTTTCAATGGGTGGTGAAATATTGCCCCCGAAAGGAATGCAAGGCTATTCGTTGGCTACTCACTGTATACAGATCAGTGAGGGCGGGAGCAATGCCACTCCATTTGGTAATGTTTCGTGTGTCCTGATCGTTACTCAGCTTTAGAGCGGCTAAGCTGTACTGCTGGCGCTCTGCTAGTTATTCATAATTTATTGAACGATGAAGGGGCTGCACACTTCACGTTGAAAAAATCCTTGTGAGAGCCTGTTGAAAAAACAAGCCGCATCGGACTTCTCGTGACTGTGTTGAACAACTGGAAAACACATTTTCGGCGAACAAGGCCGTTTACAATGGGCTTTGATGAGAGGAATAAAGGAATACGCCAAACCCAGTAGGTAGTTGTCTGTGCTAATCTAACACAGGTCTGGCTCGCAGGCGAACTCAGTGCACTGGTTTGTATTTCCTATTCTGAGCACATTATGCATAAATGCATTTAAAAAGTTCTCTATGACCTTTTTACTGTCACCCTTTAGCTTGAAATGAACTATAAACCTGCACGCCTGAAGTTTACCGAACATATCAGACAACACACGCATTAAACTGGGTGTGAATTATGCACTTTCCTTGCAAAAAGATCCAACCCTTAGTGAAGCATCACGTATGCCCAAATTGTTCCATGTAATTACACATCTCTGGCCTTGTCAAGCTTATTGCACGTGTCCTTTTACTAAAAGGATTTAATCTACGGCACAAAATTGCCCAAAATCAGGGAGGTACTATGAAATAGTCATGGCAAAGGAGACACTGCATCAAAAAGTAATGTACATTTGAAAGTTAAAAAGCTGGACATTCCAGAACGACGTATAATTTAATATTGATGTAATGCCACGTGCAGCAGAGAGCGAGCACTGTGCTTGAAGCATTGCTCGAAGAATAGAGCGGATTATCCGAGGAGGGATATTAGCAAGCTCAAATAGGTCAAGCTGACTCCCGTTAATGGCTATAACACCTGTCTTTTCACGAAGACTGCCATCGCCTTCACAGTCGAAGAAACATCCATCAGATTTTACTGCAGCCAGCATCTCACAATGGAGTTGGAAGGTAATAGATGAGCATGTTCTCTTCCAGTGTACGCCGCCACTTATCGAACTGTGAGTTTCGCTCTCACGGACATGAGTCACTGGAAAACGCTTCCAGTGCAGGTCAACAGTCGGGCTTGTCAGTCAAGCAGTGGCAGATGCCGGTGTAGGGACATGCTGTTACCGTGAGTAACGGTCACCCCTCTCTTACTTACAAAGATGCCTAGCCGTGTTGTTGCCCACAGTTGCCATGTACATATGAAGGCGGCAGAGTACAGATGAATTAGACAGCACACTGGGACACCCTTATCAACTCAAAGATGCAGTTCCTGGTTGCAGCAACAACTATAGCAGTGTGACTAAGCTACTTTACTAAGCATGAAATTGTGCTGCCTGCTATTCTGCCATAATTCAAAGCACATTGTTACATATAATTGTGGCAATAATGTGCATATGGTCCAGTAATATGCGCCACAATACTGTGCCAAAATGCATAACTCATATTGGAATGTTTTTTCCCAATCATCTTCCTGGCAGTTTTCCACGACAGTAAAACTGCATTAAGCCTGGGCTAAATTCACTGCATGACGCCATTTTTCAGACATGAGGCAATCTTGTGGACTTACTCGTGCCATGTCAACAAAGAATTCACTGCCGAAAGCTGGGACGGAGTAATGGGACAAGGCCCCTGTCATCTCCAGGCTACTGCCAATTATTTCAGCAGGAGGTCTGACAGCATTTGTTCTGCGTGGACATGAACTCATACTTTGCTCTAAGGCTTAACATAATATAATGTTTTGTTTGATTACTTTTGTAATAAACCAATAAAAAGTCATTTTCATAACTGTGGGTCTTCAAATCCCCTTAATTTCCTTGGACTTCCATTAAACCATAATCCAAGCTCAGCTCTGCCTAGCTTCAGGCAGCAAGAGAAATTCACAGGGTGATATGCTAACTACTACTACCCATTGCATCTGTTTTTGTTTTTGCTCCTACTTCACTCTTAAACTGATAATATTTATGGCTATGATGGAAACCATTTTGGTTTTACTTTTCCCAATCTGTTTTTAACAGCTGAAAGGCAGTTCTGAGCCAAAGTGAGAAGACAGGTGATTAGAAACTGGTGTGAAGCACTTGCCCCAGCTCAAGCTGCTATACACTCTGTCGAAAGGTCCACTGTCTCACTGCTCCCAAAATTCTTCTGAGTGACATCAAACATGGCAGCTCCAAGTTCATACAAGCAGTACTGGTACGTGTCAGGATGAGTGGTGAGCGCGAGGGGTCTTACCTGTCAGCTCCAAGTTCATACAAGCAGTAAAGGCACGTGTGAAGATGAGTGGTGAGCGCGAGGGGTCTCACCTGTACAGCTGCGGTGGTCCGGCATTAAGGCATACCCACTCCGACAGCTGCACTCGTAGCTTCCCTCAGAGTTGGTGCAGAAGGTTTCACATCCGCCATTCTGAATAGTACACTCGTCGATATCTGCGGGGAAAGGGCAGTTGAAGCAAATAGCATCGACAGTGACAGGCAGGCCACGGCAAAACCTAATAACAAATAGAGGATCTTACTTGAATGGGCATGTCGTGTCATATGACAGTTATGCGTTTTGCGTTTTTAATTTTGTGTTTGTTGCGAGCTGACAAGCAACAAACCTGGAATTTACTCAACGAGTTTCATAACTTTCATATGACCTAGAGTATAAGATTCTGTTTATCGCATAACTGAATTGCGTAAATAAATAGAAAACAAATGTAATTTCCGTTAGTGCCCGCCATATATTAGCACTGCACTAACTTCATCGCACAGCTAATAAAGCCAGTCACTAAATCACAGACATGCGTGGCTAAACTAGCCGCGGTGAGTTAATCCTGCTAACTGTGTAGCTAGCTAATTGTACGCTCACTAGCTAACAAACTAATGCTACATAATATTCTTGAGAAGGTACAGCCAGCACACTAGCTAGCTAACCAACTAACATTTACTCAGTTAGGAAAGTGGCACAAAGCTAACTCGCTACAGCTCTAAGCCATATTGATTTAACCAACATAACACTTGATATTCAGTTCCGCCATATATTAGCACTGCACTAACTTCATCGCACAGCTAACATAGCCAGTCACTAAATCACAGACATGCATGGCAAAACTAGCCGCGGTGAGTTAATTCTGCTAACTGTGTAGCTAGCTAATTGTTAGCTCACTAGCTAACAAACTAATGCTACATGATATTCTTGAGAAGGTACAGCTAGCACACTAGCTAGCTAACCAACTAACATTTACTCAGTTATGAAAGTGGCACAAAGCTAGCTCGCTACAGCTCTTAGCCATATTGATTTAACCAACATAACACTTGATATTCAGTTCGGCTAAATACTAAGCGTGTGACAACGTGGGGCGATTTTTTTTCCCATGGCCTCAGCCAATTAAATTTTCACAAAAGTAATATTATCCTATGGTAATATCAAAAATATATCAAGAGCTGGGCTATGGGAAAATTACTGCACTTATGTGATAATTGGCAATAAAACCCTTCAAAAATGAGACAAAATCTAAGGTTCTAGCATATTAGAAGGTCAATAAACATTTTCATCACGAAAGTCAAAAGCTCACAGTTATGACACCAGAATTTATAAATATGAGGTCACTACAGTATACTGTAATTGATTAATCATTTTTCATTCCATGTTATCACAGGAATGGCCTCCTTACCAATGCAGGAAAGCCTGTCTTCGGTAGACTTGTATCCAGTATCACAGGAGCATTGGTAACGCCCAATCATGTTTATGCATCGTCCGTTCTTGCACAGTTTGTCGCTCAATTCACATTCATTAATATCTGCAAGAAATTCAAATTCAATATAAGAATCCACCGTCTAGACACAACACAATGCGAGGCATGATGCTGGCCTTCTGCAAAGGAACCTTTTCAAAATTTGTTTGGGTGATCCCATCTTTCAGTTAATATAAACACATAAACAGCCAGAGCAATTAGCTTACTTGTCATTTACAACAAAAACACGGACACGCACACATGCACACAAGCGCACTCAAGCAAAAATGCTGCTTCTGAAGAAAAATAATACGCCACCCATTTGTTACACTCAAATTACTGATGCAAGCATTTTATAATGGCCACGAAAGACACATTTCTCTTGGTTCCTTGTCCCAAGCGAATCCATTTGTGGTCTGTTTCCCGACAGCTTGTATTTATTTTTTTATGTGGGAAGCTGCAGTACAGAGGCCTCCGCTAGAGATGTGTGGTTTCCATCTGTTACCCCAGAGCTCGGTACTACAGCCTCCAGCGAATCTCCTCAACCACGGGCTGAGCAGGCGTAACTCTGACCCCAGACACAGATCAGTCTAAAAACCAGCTTTCTCAAACGCTTCAACGAAACTGATATTCATCGCAGCACATTTACAATTTCGCCCCCGGCATCTCAAGCACCTGCCTACCTGGCTAAACAAGACCACAACCAGCAGCCTGGTCAGCACTGTTAGTCCATCTTTCACAGTCAAAGCTAAATGTGGCTAAGGGTTGCAAGCATCAAAAACACAGATTGATTTGCTAAATAATCTAGAATAAATTCTTTACTCAAAAACTACGCAAACACCCAAACACAAGCACTCATACATGCACAGACAGTCGAGTCTAGAGTTGTTTAATTGCTCAGTTCCGTTAGGGGATGTATACGCATGGTAACACAGAACATCATACCTGTACACACGATGCCCCTTATTTGCCATCACCAGTCTCTCTCAGGTGCACAAACATCCAGACAAACAAACCCAAGAATCTGCCCACAGCGTCCCCGAGCTCACCCAGACAGGCAGATCCATCTTCGGCAATCTGATGTCCCTCAGGGCAGAGGCACTGGAAGCTGCCTTCAGTGTTGATGCATTCGCCACCTCGACACAGCAGGGGGTTCCTTTCACACTCATCAATGTCTACGAGAAGGACGGGCACGACAAAGGAGTCAAAATACAGTGAACCTCTACACTGCTACTACTGCCTGTACATGCAACGGAATTCATTCATGTTTTCGTGAGTATTTCGGCGAATGTGAGAACAGATATAAAGGTTAACTATAAACAATAACTGTGCCAAACCCACAAAAAGCAACAAATATAGTAACGCACACGTCTGCGGCAGATGGTGAGACATAATGACAAAGTAATAGTGTATAAAAATCCCTAAGGAGGGATGAATAATTATGGTGCATTTCCTTTAATGGAAGGGGATTCTGGCTCAGAGAAAGCAGCAGACACAGCTGGAAACCCAGCAAGTTTTAAGCATCGCTGCAGTGATTCCCATTAAGCTGACGCAATGTACTGCACAGTCCTTTCAACACGAAATTGGCAAAACAGCCTCTCCAAACCCAGTCCTGTTAAAAGCCGAGCCATTTAACGCACGCAAAACTCATTTACCACCCCTGAATTATCTTTGCTAATTACAAGGTATGGAGCTGAATCTGTGCAGTAGGCGATCATTCACAGTTAGAATTTCTGTGTGCGACTTTTTTTATTTTTTGCTGGGAGAAAAAAAGTTTCCGCTCGTATAAATTTAAATAAAGCGTTTAAACGTGAAATGTTCCATGACGTAGAGCCAAGGCCCTGCTTAGTTTTGAAGGTTGGTTTGGGCACATCATGTCCCCGGCTCACCCATGCAGTTCTTCATCATCATGAAGCCGCTCTCGTAGCCCTCGAAGCACTCGCACTCGAAGTCTCCCATCGTGTTGACGCACGTGCCGTGGCCACACAGGTCAGGAGAGATCCGGCACTCGTCAATATCTGTAACCAAAATGGCCAAAATTGAAAATTTGCGAATAGGATCATCCAATAACCAAACCAAATGAGCAACACACCATAGTACCACAGGTATTAACCCTTTGAGCGCTGAATACATTTTCAAAAGAATTAAAAATGTAGCTATCCTGAGCTGTTGTAAGCCTATCATGTGGCAACTGCCCTACGGGGAGCCCATTTAAACAATTTTTAAGCATCTGACCTTGATATCTTACATCATTAGGCAACTATAGTTGCCCAGGGCGCTTAAAGGGTTAAAGTTTTGCACCCCCCCTTGTCACTATAACAGCCTTGAGTCATGTCATATAATGTGCGATGAGGTTGGTGAAGACTTGGCATGGGAGTTGAGACCCCTCCGTCAGAATCTCAGAATCACAGAATACAGAATCTCTCCACATCCTTAAGATTCAAGCTCGATGTTTGTAGACACACCTCTTCAAGTCATACCACAGATTTTCAAAGGCATTTAGGTCAGGGGACTGGATGGCCACAGCAGAACCTCAATTCTGCTGTCGGTCAACCATTTTTTGGAAGTTTTCAAGGCCTGCTTTAGATCATGGTTCTGCTGTAGGGTCCGACCACGGTCCACTTTAAGCTTACCGGCAGAGACTCCTAGGTTTTCACTTAATTTTCACTTATTGCCTGGTATGTGGTGAAGTCCACGATACCATGTATCTTCACAAGATGTCCTGGGCCTTTGGAGGAAGCTCCACAACACCAAAGATGCACCAAATCACTAGCAGTGGGTGTAGAGGGCTTTTCTGAATGCTTATCTCTCCTTAAACACTTAATCCACCGTTGAGATTTACTGTATTTTGGTCTCATCTGACCCTGTAATCTGGCCCCACTGAAAGTCCCAGTAATGTCTAGTAAACTAAAGGTGCTTTAGTTTTTCGTTCATTGTCAGCAGAGGCTTTTTCTGGGAAACTCCGAACTCAAGTTGTAGTGATGTAGGTGGTGTCTGATGGTCGTCTGTGAGCCTTTCAATCCCAAAGACTCAGCTGACCTCTGCACTTCTCCAGCTGTGATCCTCGGAGATTCTTTCGCTAGTCGCAACATCCTCCTCACGGCGCATGGGGTCAATGAACACACAGATACTCTTCCAGGTTGATTTAAACTTTAAACTTCTTAATTATTACCCCACAGTCAAAAAGGGATTTTTAAATTGTTTAGAAACCTTGTTAAATTCATTTCCAGATTTGAAAACCACAACAACTTTTTGTCACACATCACCACTGTCTCAGGTCATTCCCATTCTGATAAATGAGGATGGGAATTTGGCTCGTGTCGACTCATATTATAGTGTCCCAATGAAACCGGAGATCATGGTTGACCACTTATGAGTTCCCAATCAAACAACTGAACTTAAAAATGTAAAATATGACTAGAAATATACTTCAGTTAGATTCAGTTTAATCATAGGATTTTGTAAGGGTGGCAATAATTGTGGCATATGTCTTGGAGAAAAATATTTATTTAATGTCAACATTTTTTCCGATGATTAATTTTGATGAAAAGGTAAAATTTTTGAGAGTATTTCATGTGAAAGACAAGGAAGTTAAACAGCAATGGCACTTTTTGTTTTGCTCATATTTACAAAGGATTCCAATCATTTTGGAGGACACTGTAGCTTTATTAAGAGTCCTAAACCACACATGATTCAATGCTAAGAAAACAAATGAAGCCGTAATGGTCATGTACTACCAACACAATAAATAATTCAAATAATGTCAATGACCTTGTGTTATTCTTTAAAAGGCCAAGGGATAAAACATAATTCTCTGAGTCAAGGGCTGAACCGAGCGCACCTAGAGTCAATCTCAGCGGAAATCTTTGCTGAATCGGTTATTCAGACAGGAAACGGACTCACCAGTACAGTTCCTCTCATGAGAGTCCAGGGCAAAACCGCTGTCACACTTGCACTTGAAGCTACCAATGGTGTTTCTGCATCTCCCGTTTGAGCACAGACTGTGGATCATTTTGCATTCGTTTATATCTGAGGAATGAGGGCAGGGAGAGTAGAGTCAGCTGGGCTCACTGCTAAAACTCCATTAAAAGGGTCACAAAAGGCTCTTTCTATATAAATGCTGAAAGGGCCAAGAAAAGCAGTCTCAATCCAAATCTTTCATTCAAAGCAGAAGAATGAAGCCCCAGGCTAAAGCATGACTGGGCGTAACCAGACATTTATGACTCTTCCAAGTCCCTAGTTCCCATTGATCACTTATTGATTTATTTGTGAAAGAATGCTTAAAAGTATGCACAGTAGGAATATTAAAACGTGACTGATATTAAATAAATTAAGGCAACCAGCAGGAAAGTATTTTTGAGTTTGTTCAACTTTAAATCCCTGTCGTTGCACAAACTCATTTTCTAAAGAATTAGGAACTTGAAGTTGAGCCAACTGAAAAATGTTTTGCAGCTGGTGACCTTACTTTTTAAGTTTAGCCAGCTTTTTGTTTTTTACAGTGCGTATAAATCTAATAATACAAAAGGATGTAGGACTAAGGTGGACAGCCAAGGTGCATTTCACCAAGTAAGTGTTTTGCCAACTGTTACTTCCACTCAGTTTTTTTTTTTTTGCTATTTACTTCTACATACTGGCAAGAAAACTATGTTAATAAGCAAATCTGGGACACTGGAACAAAATACTGGAGAGGACGTCTATCTCCTGAGCCCGAATTTTCCGCTTCAAGAACGGTAATCACAAACAAGCCATTTGTGGTACTCATGAACACCGATTACTGTTATGGGGCCGTCGCTGAACACAGGTCTTCACTGTACCTTTAAGGAAAGGTTTGCCGTTGATGAAGTCTCCCCTGTGGGAGAAGCCGGGCCCGCGTGGGCACAGCTGTCGGTACTCGGGCGTGGCCCTGTCTGGGCACTCGTCGCACTCGGGGCCCCAGGCGACCCCCACCGAGCAGCAGCAGGCGTCCACGCGGTGCCGCCCGGGGATCGGGGCCCCACAGCGCTCGTCCTCATGGGTCAGATAGCAGTGCTCTGTCCGCAGGTCTACAGGGGGAGACACACAACAGCATAGCTGTCAGTCACCTCACAGCCACACACCTCTCATTGCCGAGGTCATTAAGACTCACATCACGAATTTTAACAATAAGAAACGTGAAGCAAGTATTTGCTAGAAATATGTAATTATAATGCCGGAAATTACCATGAGGCTATAAAGATTGTACTGCTATACAGGGGTGGGTTTTCCTTACACAGTTCGTCCATTCACAGTCAATGAGTCCGACTATGTAAGTTAGCATCTGTGATTTCAGGAAATGCACCCCAGATAATCTGCTACACAGATTTGACTTATAACAGCAAAACGGTTTCGTGAGTATTTGAGGTAAATATGATGAAAGTCGCTTATAATCTAAAATTTCTTTGTATGAGGACTACATACCAATGCATGTTCTACCACTGGCATCCACGGTCATTCCAGTGGGACACTGGCAAACAAAAGATCCCACTGTATTTACACACTTTCCGTTGATGCAAACTCCAGGAAACACTTCACACTCATTCACATCTATTGCCAGAAAAGAGAATTAACAGCACACCCTAAGCTCTGTTATAAAAAGCAATAACATGAGACAACCAGAGCAAACTTTCACAAAAACTGCATGCACTACTATTCACATGAACTAAAACTGCACTTATTCAGCTTTATTGACTCTGATTTTATGTTTTAATATGAAATCATGCTTTCCCACTCATTGTGGCATTTCATTTCAAGGAGCTCATTAGTAACATCTATCTTCTTAAAGCACAGACATGAGCTGAATTTGCCACAGTATATTTGTTTTTACCAATTCTTCCAAGGCCTTACCTTCACATATTGTTCCTCTAACTCTCGCATATCCTTTTGAGCAGATGGTATCTAAAAACAGAGCCTGCGTTTTATAATAGCAAAAATGACATATCATAGAAACTTGACATAGAAATTAAGGTTTAAAAGGCTGCCAGAGTAGGGGAGGACAGATGACCTAGAGCCGTTAGCAAGAGACGTAGCTGACAGATAACAGCTAAAGGGGTCGCTCAAACCCTTACCTCTCTCACACTTGGTACACGGGCTGCCCCACGCCTCGCCCATAGTGGCACAGCAGTGGGACTTGAGTGTGGCTCCATTGATGTTCACTTCACATCGGTTATTGATAAATTTCAGCCAGCATGTTCCCTTGGTGGTTTCTGCAGCCAGAGGAAATACCGGCCTCTCATTTCTCAACAAAACAAACTCCATTGTGTCATTACTGCAGCCTCAGTAGTGAATGGCATTGCCGTTTATTCAACTTTCAAAGGCCGTTGCCCACATCCCTTTAATTAGAACATTAAGGAACGTCGACTGCAGGCCCACACCATCCAACTGGTTTCCCAGTTATATTTCCAGCAGAATTCGATGTGTATATGCAGACAGAAATAGCTTGCTTGTTTTGAAAATCCTTCCTGGCATAATTTTAAGACTGAGAGGAGCCTCCTCATTGCTACTCCTTCGTCTGTTTTGGATTATACACTCTGCATGATATTTTACAGCCTTAACTACTTTGCAGGGCGAAAATATCAGGAAAACGTCTGGGTAAACAAATAATCAGTTGCTAAGGATCTCCATTCAGTTTGACTCGCTCACGTCTATTTATTAGAAAAATAAAAGAATCCACAAGACAGAATTGTGCTGCCTTCGTCAACCCTGTTCTGGAGTTAAATAACTCCCATTTCAATTGCGGAAGTTCAGCTGAATTATGGAAGCCTCGCCCACACCTATAGGCACCAGCATTTTCACCAAAAATCTATGCCTTACTCACCAATGCACTGAGTCCCAGAGCTGTCCAGGGTACTGCCTGTGGGGCACAAGCACACAAAGGACCCCGGGCTGTTCTTGCACTCCCCGTTAACACATGGGCTGGACTCACACTCATCAATATCTGCAGGGGTGATAGCACCATTATGTCACATGACTTTTCACACAATACAACACAGATAGTTGGCGGAATTAATGTGCAAAAGGCAGTTAACACAGCAAGCTGACAAAACAACGTTGTGAAAGTTACAACAGCATCAGCTCGTATGAAATCACCTTCGCACACATCGGTGTCTGGCCGAAAAACGTAGCCCTTAAAACAGTGGCAGGTGAAGCTGCCTGGAGTGTTTCTGCACTGTCCATTATCGCAGAGTCTGTTAATGGTGCACTCGTCGATATCTACGAGGAGAAAGGCGCAAGGCACCTCATTACTTCCAGTGTTGATAACGAGACCACAAAATTTCACCTCAGTCGACCATTGGCTGAGGAGGGACTCACCCTGACAATGTTTCCCAGACAAGTCGACTTCAAATCCTGGGTTACAGTTACATTTATAGGTTCTCAGCGTGTTCTCACAGACGCCATTGTCACAGATGTCTGGATCTAAGGCGCATTCATTAATATCTGTAGAGAAGAGGGAAACATTACCACCACTATTATAAATATAAACTTTCAGTTTGGCTGCTTTACAAGAAATCAATATACTGTGTTTACATCAGGATGATTTCATTACTATGACAATATTAATGAAGTCATATGCTTTCTTTGGATTATTTGAATGAGTAATAAAAGGATTCGAGCAGCAGTGTTTAAGACTGGAATTCATCCAGGAAATATGTACCTCTGCCATCGCTCGTAGTGCCTTCTCCATGGCTACACAGTGCCAAGAATTCAGCTGTAAAACAAACAATCCCAGTGTGTTCTTTTAATAGTGCAGAATGTAAGAGCTGCCGAACTTGAAGTACAGAAAGCAGATGGTGGCAGTAATACTATGTTATTATCAAGGTCTTCGATTTGTCATTTTGGGCTTATGCCCGTAAAATTCAGCATGCAATGTGGGAAAAAAATACAGTGATGCTGGTACTCTAACTTCAAATGGATAGAACTAATGAGAAATTGTTCCAAAACTATTCCAGAAACACCATATATTGTTGAACATTTTCCTGAAGGCACTAAACTGGAAAAGCATTAAGTGCTCTTCTACCATCCATCTGTCCAATAAGTGAGGTACAAAAAACGATAAACTTCAAACTAACACTTATCACGCATGCAAATACCTGGCTTGAAATTGCCCCTTTTTCTAAGCATTTGGTGATAATGCTTCTCTGATATTCACAAGACTGACTAAATGAGTATTGTGTGAGCAGTGTTCTAACTGTGGAGGATTTGGAGGCGCAGGGAAACGTCAGTACCAGAGCCCCGTGACGGACAGGGTTGACATGGTTCTCCGTAAGCATACTCCACGCTGGCGCAGCAGCACTCCGACTTTGTGACCGCGCCAAAGAAAGGCCGCACGCACTGTCCCCTCTTGTAACCTCCGTAACATGTGCTGCGCATATGCGTGTCTGCATTGGTGGCAGGGAAGGGGACGGGGACGGGGACGGGGACGGGGACGGGGGGGTGACAACAATGACATCTCTCAAACAAAGTAACACTGTGGAAAAAACAAATAAATCAGTTCCTGAGTGGTTGAGAAAATGATTCACTCGCAAAAATAAAAACAGTTGAAACAATTACCACGGTAACCACCCTGAAAACACTGAGACTTAAGATCAAAGGAAAAATGTTTTGTCAATTTGTTACATCTTATTATTTGAAATTTTCACCGTTGAATTCTTCTACTTTAAACATTTCAACTTTCTTAGAAAGCACAGAAACTGAATTGCATTAGGTTAGATTAAATAGAATTTCTTCTTCATGTAAAATAGCAACACATGATCACTTCTTTCAGAGCACATACATACAGCAGTTGGCTGAGATGAGGAAACAGAGGAGACCAATGCTGATTTGCAGGTGGAGCCAAACACATAGAAGATATAGATTCACACTGGCAACTCACCGACACAAACGCGGCCATCCAGCCCCACCGCAAGCCCTGGCATGCACTCGCATCTGAAGGAGCCCTCGGTGTTGACACAGTGGCCGTTCATGCACATGCCCGGAGTTTCACATTCGTCAATGTCTGTAATAAGAGGGAAAGCGTTACAGTGTGCCACCCAGCCCCAGTGAGCTCAGGGTCTAAGGGCTAAGTAAACTGCAGGGCATCATCAACATTACGAGTGTCCCACAGGAACAATATCTAGGGCTCGTTCATCAGGACATTGATGCACGTCGTTATCTAGAGATGAAACAAGATTCTTTCTATTCCAGTTCTATCCAAAAGCATAAAATCACTGAAAGAAAATGACCTGGTAAAAGTTTCACAAAATCCCAGAACAATTTTCCAAAATACGAAGGAAGGAATTTGGCACACTTGAATGTGTTTATGAGGTACGCTATCTGGCGTGCTCATGAAAAAAAATTGCAATGAAAGACAACTGAAATGTAATCTTTTCATATTACAATAATTTTCCAGAATAGACTTGGTCAACAAAAAGACTCCTTGTTAAGCAAATTAGTGTATGCATAAACACAAGTGCAATCCAGTCCAAATGCTATTTGTTTAACTATTACTCAGATTTAGGAGATTGCCGGGCTGTAATTTCAGCCAATTAAGCAAGGTTTGTCCAGAATTCGAACCGTCCACATCCCTTGATGCAGACAGGGCCAGGTCTTTGTTATAACTAGACTATACAAAACATTAGCGAGGGCTACGGTCACATCTGACTGAGAAAAGCTGCAGCGGCCCAGGTGAAGGATGGAAAGAGAGTCGACGTACCCAGGCAGAGGCGCCCAGTTTGATCCAAGTAGAAACCAGGTTTACAAATGCACTTAAAGCTGCCATCTTCATTGATGCACATCCCGTTCAGACACATGTTTCTGATATGACACTCATCCTGATCTGAAAATAAAAAATATCCATGCAATCATCAGATTAAGCACTTTTAGGCACTTTAAGGCATCAGTTGAATAGTTGCAGGAGATTCTGGAGTTCACCTTTCCTGTGGTGGAGACATTTAATGTGCACTTCCACTACCTTGTGCTCCTATGCATTAATTTGCAGTCAGTGGCATTAAATATATGTAGCATTCACATGCACAAATATTGACATTTACTCAAATGTTGCCTCCTGATTGTATTGCCGGCAGCTATACCACACAAAACTCTGCCCAGATGCAGAATGACTCCAGCAAAAACTTGGTTATTACTTGAATAGGGGATCTGAGAAAGAGTTTTTAACAGACCAGTAGGGGGCAATCTTGCCTCTTAAATAAAATGTTCCAGCAGGACTGTCCTACTAATTCAGGGAGCAGCCTGCTGTAAAAAAAGTGTTGATGCCATGGCTTTTTTTTTCCCAGCGCAAAAATAATTGAAATTTCAGTCCTACCAGATTAAAAAAGTCCATTCAACCATGACAATGTCCTCTGACATGCTGCTAAACAGAGTCATTATCACACTGTACTGTCTGAGGCAGTCAGAATCATGACACACAGAAGTGGCGTAAGTACACATGTCAGAAAGCAAAAAGCATTGCCCAGGAGTTTCAAACACAGCACTAGGGAGTGATGGAAGTTTTGTGGGGAAACAGACCTTGGCAGTTCTTGCCATCAGCAGTGATTTCAAAACCAGCATTGCAGACACAGTGGAAGCTGCCGGGAGTGTTGACACAGCGGCCATTGTTGCAGATGCGCCCATTAGCCACACACTCGTCCAGATCTGTGAGGAAAAAAGACAACACACAGGGGGCTAGTCTCACAACACAGTGTTTCCCACAGAATTTTTGGAGAATATGGGGGCACATGTGTGGTTTCAGACCGATTTCTGAGGTGGGGCGGTAAATGACTGTCATTTTGTTGAGCGATGGGGGAGGGGGGGGCGTAGATGCTTGTCATTTTGTTGAGCGGGGGGTGGGTTGGAATTACGCAAATTCCACGTCTTACAGTACCTTTCCTATTTTTCCATTTTTTTTTCCCCCAAACGTCTGCATGTATGATCAACACACAGCAATTGCGCGTATTGAGACAATGGCGGGGGAAATCAGACTATGGCGGGCCGCCATAATCTCGTCAATGCATGGGAAACACTGGAACACTTGCCTGTTCTCGTTGCTCAAATCCCTTGTAGTACTGTGTTGCATTTTAAATCCATTCCAGATCCTTTCAGTCTAAGATTCAATAACAGTTCTCATTGGCAGAGGTATCTGAGCTATTATTATTGTTATTATTATTATTAAAGGAATTAAAAGACTGACGAATAAACTTGCAGACGGTAAACCAGGACAAAGAAAATCTTTTGGCTAAAAAAACCACAAATGTATAGACAACTGATAGCCTGCTGTAGCCAATGTTGACCCCTATGAATTTCCTAATGTAGCGCTCCACTGTGGGGTTGATTAGCATTGCCACAGAGTAAAGGAGCTCAGACTCTCTCACCTCGACACTCAGTCCTGGTAGCTGTGCTCTGAAAGCCAGTGGGACACTGACAGAAATAAGAGCCTGGTGTGTTGACACACTCTCCGTGCGCACATGGGTTCCGTTCACACTCGTCATCATCTACAGCACAAAACACAGGGAACATGTCAGACAAAAATGGAAAATTAAGTCCATTCAATTCAAAGGTATCTGTATATTCAGGACATTAACACTGTGAGCCACCAGTCTCTTCACAGTAACGCTTCAGAGATATTAGGCTAATGTCTGCACCATATGGGTTGCTAGGTGTTGAATGTTTTTGAGAAAAAGTGCTCACCCACACACTCTCCGCGTGCATGTAGCTTGTAACCCATGTTACACTCGCACCGGAAACTTCCAGGTGTAGGGATACAGCGGCCTCGTGGACAAAGATTCGGCAGTGCAAAACACATGTTGGTGATATTCTGTGTTTGGATAACTGCACAAAGACAAATAACACACACAGAAATGCTGATTCCATGGAGACGCACATACTGCAATACAAGTGCATTCAGGTCCAAATAAAATTATGGAATACCTTCACAAAAGTTGTAAACTACTTTTGATTAGTAGACCAACATTTTTAATACAATGCAGAGGAAACACTGCTGATGTCAGTTCTTTTGATTGTGAAGGGTCAGACTCAGAGTTGCCAAGCCCGCTTATAATACGTGACTTTAGGATTCTTTTTTCCTGATGTCACATGAAAAAGTTACGGGTCGCAGGTTGCGGATTTTTTTGGGTGTGTTTTTAAAATATGGTTGCTCGTTAGAGAATTGTAATTGTTATACATTTATGGTTGCTATTTCCCCCCGATTCATTGATTGACTCTGTCTGCTCACAGCCTCACGAGTAATGTGAGAGAACCCACCCTCCCTCCTCGCCCCTTGCTCAACTAAATGAAAGATAATCTCTCCGAACCCCCCCCCAACAAAACGAATGAGATTCCACCCCAGGTCTACACCATCTTAGTATATTATATATACTAGTATACTTAGTATAGTATATTATATATAGTTATATTGCGCTTGTTTTGGGCTTGTTTCTGAAGCTGCGGTCGCTTATTTGTCTTATCAGAGTTGGCAACTCTGTTCAGATTATTAGCCCGCATCAAGCAAAAAAAAAACAATAAGAGATTTCTGACCCTACTAAAATTGGGTTAAGAATTATCCAATATATTATTAAAACCTGGAAGGATAGTAGTGAACTATCATCTATGAAGAAATATGCTCGGAAAAAAAATCATGAATGATCATTTTCAGAGATTACTTTAACGTTTTGTGAAATCAAATCGTAAAAGATCAACAGCAGAATTCGCAGCTATGTTTAATAGTGAAGTAAGAGTGTTTCCATATGCACATTGTGAAGAGAACTGAAGGGATTGGGACTGAACAGCTGTGTAGCCTTAATAAAACCACTTATCAGTGAGGCTAATCAGAACGCTCACCTGGATCTATTAACCTGCTCACTTTCAAGACTCTTTTGTAATTTCACGTCGCGAGTTCGAGCCCCGGCGTACCCACCGGCAGGGGTCGGCAGCTTTTCGAGCTACAGGGTTTCAAATTGGGAAGGGACTGCCGGATTTGGGTATATAATGACAGCTTTGTTCGTTGCTCCAGCGCCTGTTGGCCAGACGGGCGCTCGTCAGGAAGACTCCGGGTTGGTTCATGTCCGGGTATCCTCCGCCCTAGTTCTGAACTTGCGAATATTCAACCAATGAGTGTACAAGAATCAGTGGCAGACAGGCATGTGCTTCGGAGGAGAGCCGTGAACTGTCTCACTATCCTGAGTTGGCAGCAAGGGGTCGCATACGAGCAAGCTTTGTACATAGTTCCCCAATTGGGCATTCCAGATTCGGGTGGGATTAGACATGCCAAATTAAAAAAAATAAATAAATCAATAAAAAATAAAAAAAAGACTCTTTTGTCATTGATGCTATAGTCAAATACAACAGAAATCATCATATTTTAGGTTTTAAGGCCAATAACTGCTACAAAGAGCCATTGAACAATTTCAGTCTAAAGGAGACTGAAATTTTGTAGAGCTTTATTTGCTGATCATTTTTGCTACTGAAAGTTTCTCTCTCATAGTTTTCATTACAAAAAAAAAACACAAAATCCTCCAATTAGACATTTCAAGGCAAGCAAATTCTACAAGGAGGCATTGTATGATTTTGATCCTACGAAGACTTTTGTAGAGTTTCATCTGCTGATCATTTTGAGGCGAAAGTTTTTTCTCTAGCTGCTTAAGTTCCTGAGAAATAGATGAAAATAGGTGGTTTTAGCGCCATGTTCTAATTTAAGTAACAGCGGCCATGTTATTTAGACTGCAGGCATAATCAACACAATTTTTAAAGTATACATCCTAAGGATGCTTGTGGCTAATTTTACTCTGGATCTGTTCAGTAGTTTCAAAGGAGAAGATTTTAGAAACATGTTAACGACAGATGACGACCGACGCCAAGTGATGGCAATAGCTCACCTTTGATCCAGGTGAGCTAATAAAAATTATGATAATAATAAGCTAAAAAAAGGGCTTTAATTTCTAGGTAGCATAAGGGTTGGACTCTGGAGTAATGGAAAAAGGTCATGTGGTCTGAGTCCCAATTTACCCTGTTCCAGAGTGATGGGCGCATCAGGGTAAGATGAGAGATGGAAAAAAGTGATGCACCTATCACACCTAGTGCCTATCATACAAGCCAGTAGAGGCAGTGTTATGATCTGCGGTTGCTTCAGTTGGTCAGGTCTAGGTTCAGCAATGATACAGCGCCCTCCATAATTATTAGCACCCCTAGTTAAGATGTGTTCAAAGCCTTATAATAAATTCAATTTTTAATGCAGGAGCATACTCTCACACTGAAAATTGTAGAAAAAATGTAACCTTCAACTCAAGTGAATTTTAAGGGGGGAAAAAAATCCCTGACTAAGAAATAATTATTTTTCATAAAATCACCTGTTCCACAATTATTGACACCCCTAACAATTCCTAGGAAATAAATGGAATTGAAGTATTTCTCTCATTTCTACAGTAGTTTACAAAGTTGATCAGAGTATCTAGGAACATTTACTTAGAAATTAATTACTTCCAGTTTCCCTGGGGTATAAATATGATGTGACACAGAGGCCATTTCTCTTATCCACTCTTCAACATGGGAAAGACAAAGGAACACACCATGCAAGTAAGGCAGATGTGTGTCGACCTTCACAAGTCAGGCAATGGCTACAAGAAAATAGCCACTCGCTTGCACCTGCCTATATCAACTGTCAGAGGAATCATTAAGAAGTTTAAAACAACTGGAACAGTGGTAAACAAGCCTGGATGAGGACGCAAGGTTATTTTGCCACCACGCACAGTAAGGAGGATGGTAAGAGAAATAAAAAGTTGTCCAAAGCTCACTGTTAAAGAATTGCAACAAAAGGTAGCATCTTAGGGTCACAAAGTCTCCAAAACAACCATCAGAGCTATCTACATCCCAACAAGCTGTTTGGGAGGCATGCACAGAAAAAACCTTTTCTCACTCACAATCATAAACGCAAACGTCTGGAGTTCGCTAAGCAGTACTGGGACTTCAACTGGGACCATGTGCTTTGGTCAGATGAGACCAAGATAGGTTTTTTGGTAACAAACACTCAGATTGGTCTGGCGGAACACAAAAGATGAGTATTCAGAAAAGCACCTCATGCCCACTGTGAAGTATGGGGGAGGATTGGTGATGCTGTGGGCCTGTTTCTCTTCCAGAGGCCCTGGGAACCTTGCTAGGGTGCATGGCATCATGAACGCTTTGAAATACCAAGACATTTTAAATCAAAATCTGGTGGCCTCTGCCCGAAAGCTGAAGATTTCAGCAAGATAATGAACCTAAACATGTGGCCAAATCTACACAGAAGTGGTTCACCAGACACAGAATCAAGCTCCTCCCATGGCCATCTCAGTCCCCAGACCTCAACCCCATTGAAAACCTGTGGAGTGAGCTGAAGAGGAGAGCAGAGGAGAGTCCCCAGGTCGCTGGATGATTTAGAGAGATTGTGCAAAGAGGAATGGTTGAAGACCCCTCTTTCTGTATTCTCCCATCTTGTGAAACATTAAAGGAGAAGATTAGGTGCTGTTTTGTAGGTAAAAGGGGGTTGTACAAAGTATTAACATCAGGGGTTCTAATAATTGTGGCACACATGATTTGATGTAAAAGAATTATTTCTTAATGTGGGATTTTTTTCCCCTGAATAAATGCACTTGAATTAAAGGTTGGATTTTCCTCTTTTTTATTGTGGTCCTATATTATTTAGAAAAAAACTGAATTTATTGGAAGCTAAAGAACACATCTTAACCAGGGGTGCCAATAATAATTGAGGGTGCTGTATGTGCGTAAAAAATTAGGTCAGCTTTTTTATGTGTCCCTTGAATGCTGTAGATGATTTGTCGGATAGCTAGTCAGGAAGCAAAGAAAGTGGAGCGATTAATATGCAGCTACAGAACCAAGTGTGCACGATAAGTAATCTGCTCTGCCGCTGTATTTCAGCAGAGAGTATACTGAAGTCCCTGTATTCTAAAGAGCATGTTTTCATGTTCGAGTTCATTTGCATGTACGTTAAGTACCGGTCCAAAAACTCTATATTTTTACCTCCGCTAAGGAGGTTATGTTTTTGCCGGGGTCTGTCTGTCTGTGTGTTTGTTAGCAACATAACTCAAAAAGTTATGGATAAATTTGGATGAAATTTTCAGGAAACATCGGAAATGGGACAAGGAAGAACTGATTAAGCAGGGGGGACTCCACTGCTTGGCAGAGGTCTGCGCTCTCTGAGCGCTTTTCTAGTTATTTGATTTGTTTAGCTAGCTCGCTTTTAATTGCAGTTTCCTCCCCTCAAGGGTGTGTCATTATTTTATGACTCCTGGTATTCTGAACCATAAGGCCATAAGAGGTTAAGGTCGATGTTCTGAACGGCTCAATGTAATTATTTCAGTTTTGACAGAATATAACGTTACACTTGAAACGTGTACCCTCGCTAGTTAAATGCATTCACACAAGCACAAACCAATGGGAGAAAAAGTGACACAATCGTAATTAACGTTAGCACTACACTGAAGGAAATCTCGAAATTATTTAATGCTTTTAGAAATGATCTTGGGCTAACTCAGTGTTAACTGCTGGGGAATGTTTAGACAAATAAACTGATAAATAGCGGAAGTTTTGGTCGATGTTTTTGGGCGACTATTTTATATGGAAGTGGCTATTCGCCCCACAGCAGGATGAATAGGGGGAAAGAGATTGGCTATATGCTCCGAGAAGTTCTGCTATTCACACCGCGGTGGGATGGATAAGAGATGCACTTCTGATATTTGCCTTGCAGTTCGACCAAAGCAGATTTCATTTTATAATCCGCCCCACCCTTTGATCTTTCGCGCTGAACCGCCGCGGGACGAATATAGCCTCTACCTTTTTATATTAGTTGGAATTATTTCTGAGATGCGCTTCGCGGAAGCATGGTTATCAACTTGCATATTCCTCCATACAGTAAGCGGTTCCAACTATGTAAGTAAGTGTCTGCCCTTTCGGGAAATGCTCTCCTGTGGGGAGGAAACCATGGCAACAACGCATAAGAAATGAGGATAAGAAGGCCAAATGTATTTGAACTTCTGACGTACGTATAAAGATCAATTATACAGTTGGATTAAAGGTTAGAAGCGACGACATTGGCCAATTTTGGAAGAAAAACGTAGCTTTTTGGATGGGAAATGGAATATATTCTTATTTAATACTTTGTTCTTTACATAGTTGAATGTGCTGACAGAAATCACGCAATTTATCAATGGAAATCAAATTTCTTAACCCATGGAGGTCTGGCTTTGGAGTCACACTCAAAATTAAAGTGGAAAAACACACTACAGGATCCAACTTTGATGTAATGTCCTTAAAACAAGTCAAAATGAGGCTCAGTTGTGTGTGTGGCCTCCTTGTGCCTGTATGACCCTCCCTACAACGCCTGGGCATGCTCCTGATGAGGTGGTGGATGGTCTCCTGAGGGATCTCCTCCCAGACCTGGACTAAAGCATCTGCCAACTCCTGGACAGTCTGTGGTGCAACATGGCGTTGGTGGATGGAGCGAGACATGATGTCCCACATGTGCTCAATTGGATTCAGGTCTGGGGAACGGGCGGGCCAGTCCATAGCATCAATGCTTTCGCCTTGCAGGAACTGCTGACACACTCCAGCCATGAGGTCTAGCATTGTCTTGCATTAGGAGGAACTCCGGGCCAACCACACCAGCATACGGTCTCACAAGGGGACTGAGGATCTCATCTCGGTACCTAATGGCAGTCAGGCTACCTCTGGCGAGCACATGGAGGGCTGTGCGGCCCCCCAAAGAAATGCCACCCCACACCATTACTGACCCACTGCCAAACCGGTCATGCTGGAGGATGTTGCAGGTAGCAGAAAGTTCTCCACGGCGTCTCCAGACTGTCACATGTGCTCAGTGTGAACCTGCTTTCATCTGTGAAGTTCACAGGGCGCCAGTGGTGAATTTGCCAGTCTTGGTGTTCACTAGCAAATGCCAAATGTCCTGCACGGGTCCTACATGTCCTGCACAGGTGCAAACCCCACCTGTGGACGTCGGGCCCTTATATCATCCTCATGGAGTCAGTTTCTGACCATTTGAGCAGACACATGCACATTTGTAGCCTGCTGGAGGTCATTTTGCAGGGCTCTGGCAGTGCTCCCCCTGTTCCTCCTTGCACAAAGGCAGAGGTTGCGGTCCTGCTGCTGGGCTGTTGGCCTCCTACAGCCTCCTCCACATCTCCTGATGTACTGGCCTGTCTCTTGGCAGTGCCTCCATGCTCTGGACACTACGCTGACAGACACAGCAAACCTTCTTGCCACAGCTCGCATTGATGTGCCATCCTGGATGAGCTGCACTGCCTGAGCCACTTGTGTGGGTTGTAGAGTCCGTCTCATGCTACCACTAGAATGAAAGCACCACCAGCATTCAAAAGTGACCAAAACGTCAGCCAGAAAGCATAGGAACTGGGAACTGGTCTGTGGTCACCACCTGCAGAACCACTCCTTTATTGGGGGTGTCTTTCTAATTGCCTGTAATTTCCACCTATCATCAATTCCATTTGCACAACAGCATGTGAAATTGATTGTCAATCAGTGTTACTTTCTAAGTGGACAGTTTGATTTCACAGAAGTGTGATTGACTTGGAGTTACATTGTGTTGTTTAAGTGTTCCCTTTATTTTTTTGAGCAGTGTATTTCATTTGGGTGCACTAATTTGGGCGCATTTAATTTGGGCACAGAGTTTAACGGCCAAGCCAAGTTGTAATCTAAAGGTCTGCTATGATTAATAACATTAGAAATACGCACAAATCTTGTGATCCGGACAATTAACATAGAGGAAGAAATCATTAGGGCTCAATAACTGTAAAGGCAAAGGGAAGTTCATCAGAACTTCTAGCAACAATACCAATGAAGTTTATGAGTGTTAACTCTAACCAGAGAGAAATAATTGCTTTGACCATCAACAAACGTGGATTATTTCCAAACTTTCGCAGCAGTAACCACACAAAAATCACAGGCGATGGTGAGCTCAACAAAAAATAAATCGCAACCATTCGGTGATTGCCAATTCCCAGCCAAGATGGAGGACAGTAGACTGCCGGCGACAACGGCTCCATTAATGAAGCTGAAGTATCACAACATTAGTTGCGCAAAAAATTCATTAGCTACTTAGTGGAAGGAATCAAGCTTAAATATTTCACTTGCAGACAGGGGGTGAACCAAGGAACCAGGCTAAACTGGTAATTCTGCCACAGCTATTATATTTTTCCAAGAGACTAAGATTTTATCCCCACCTTGATTGCTCTTCAACTCTGTCCTCCTTCAACAGTGCAGTAATCCCCTTTGCCTTTAGATTGGTTCACTTGGATTTCCCAAAAACACAGATGTTAACTTGCGCATAGGAACATTTCACTGTGAATGGGCGAACTATGTAAGTTGCTAACTTAGTTTCCAGCTATGCTTTTGAGAAACACACCCCTGGTCGATTTTTTCAAGCGCCACAACAAGAAGATCAACGTTGGCGAGCCGGTCTCTTGACAAGTTCAGCCATTGGCAACACGCAAATGGGTGTAGAATCCCACACTACCAACAGGCTCCAATTGTGTACTGACTCTTGTTTTGGGCAAAACAAAACTATGAGTCATTTCTATGCAACAAGCTCTGCGGAAAGAAAGATTCCTGAATATATCCATCAAGAGTGTGCTTCCCATCATTCGACATAGTTCTTTCCCTGCCGACTGAGTTTTTGGTCACTGATTTTCAAAAGGAATGGTGGGCCACACACGAATGAATATTACAAATTATTGCAGCATCATGGAAATGCTAACATCTATTATATTGAGTGGCAGGCATTTAACTTCAATTCTTACTTTTGTGGAATATATGGTACATGTTTATTCTAGTAAAATGACCAGGGGTGCATGTCCCAAAAGCATAGTTGGTCCATTCATAGTCAATAGTTCCAACTAAGAAAGTTAGCATCTGTGCTTTCGGGAAACACACTGTGGACTAACTGAGCCACTCAAAAGGCAAAGGCTGTATTGCAATGTGGACAGAGGACTGACTACAAACCAATTCCAATGAAGTTGGTACATTGTGTGAAACTTGAATAAAAACAGAATGCAATGATTTACAAATCTCATAAGCCCACATTTTATTCACCAGCCAAGGAGGTGTATGTTTTTACTGCCGTTTATCTGTTTGTCTGTCCTACATAGATTTTAACCAAACTTCGCAGCATTCTAGAGTAGCATAAGAGGAACAAGTGCTTAAATTTTGGCATATCTAGGCCACAGTACAGCTGAGATATAGGAAAAGTTCAAATCCAGCTATGCTGGCAGAGATTTGAAGTCTTTCCAATGGGTTTGATTTCCAATCGTTGTGTTTTTGGGTTTTGCTGCCACCAAGCGGTAGAATGCAACAACACCCTACATCAGCCAACGAAAATAACCAATGCACAGAGTTGCCTTGGCGTGGCGGAGATGCTGCGCTCTCTGAGTGCTTTTATTCATAATAAAGGGTGTATCAAAAAAAGTACACTCTCCGAAAAGTACCCACCAAATTTACAATTGAACATTTTCGTGAAATTTCTTTGTTTGCATATGTTGGTATGGACATACTGCTTCGGTCCATGCCAAAATTAATTGCATAATTTCATGCATGACTGAACACAGGCCCGTTTTCCGGTGTGCAATAAAATGTCCTTCCTCCAAAAAATTAAAGGGTTAAAATTGGATGAAAAGTCTTGAACTGGTCTCTCTCCTCTTATTTCCGCACAACACACCCATGGTTTCCAAAAAGAATTTCAAATTTTGATTAATCTGACCTCAGAACAGTTTTCCATTTTGCCTCAGTCCATTTTAAATGAGCTTTGGCCCAGAGAAGACGGTGGCATGTCTGGATCATGTTCACATATGGCTTCCTTATTGCATGATACAGCTTTAACGTGCCGCAGTGTGCTTTAAAAAAATGCAGGGTTAAAAAAATTGAGCTGACATTTCCTTTGTACCAAATTTTGACAAGGTCTCCACCATCGTAATAAGCTGAAAATTTAAATATTCTGTTGGGATAATGTTATGTTATGTACAGCTTTTTGTTATCAGTGAGGTTTCTGCATACATATTTTTATCTCATGTGTGAAAAATTTATAGTGGATATGGATATCCTTTGAAATGTAGTTTTTATTCATGTTTTACACAACATCCCAATTTTATCGGACTTGGGGTTTGTAGAAGAGCAATAAAGGTGAGGTTCAAATCTAAGACTCTTGGAAAAAAATATAATAGCTGTGGCTTAACTATCAGTCTCGTCTGTTTCCCTGGTTCATCTCCTATCTACATGTGAAATATTTAAGCTTGATTCCCTCCAGTGGGTAGCAAATGATGTTTTTGCGCAACTCATGTTGTGATACTTCAGCTTCGTTAATGGAGCCGTAGTCACCGGCAGTCTACTGTCCTCCATGTTGGCTGGGAATTGGCAATCACCGGGATGGAGGAGAAAAACCCCTGGGTGAATATCAGATCTGCCTTCCCTTCGTAGGAAGGTATGATGAAGGAGATGGGATTTAGAGCTCATACCAAAGTTACCTCTTTGCCTCTAGTCAGGTAAAATAATTAATATAGCAAGCATAACTGGATAAATTTTTCTTTGCTAATTTTATAGCAAGCGGCGTCAATAACTAGGCTGTGAATCAGCCAAGTTTGCTTACCACAAATCTGCAATGAGCGCTTAATAGCATCAACATTCTCGCTAAACTGACTGAGAACTATGGTAACACTGCATAAACATAAGCAAGTCTGCTAACGTGAGGCTGCTGCAGTGTCTGTAAAAGGGCACAGTAGCTAGCTATCGTACGCAGCGAGCTAAATTTACAGCAAGCGCTGACACATTAGTTCTGAATTTTTTCATCTTGCACAGAAAATGCTTTTCACATATAAAACAAACTAGCTTACCTCCCAATTAAGGTCTGACATGTTATACTGAAACTAATCCCAGTGCTAGGCTACTTGCCTATTCAAGAAAGACTGTCTACACCCAACAATATTCTGATAATGTGTTGTGTTACCAAGAAGAAGGCTTCACGAGTACCATGACCGTAATGCAAAACCACAGAAATTTGCAGAAAATTACTGAACGCACCGTTAACTCTTCAAGCTGTGCATATGAAAAAACTCTACTTCTGTACACATTGAGTGTAATTACATTACTCTAATAAAACTTGAAGTATTGTGAGTTGAAAAAATAGTACATTTCAAATATATTTTAGCACATGGATGTTTCATTACTGAAAATACAAGATGTGGACATACTCGGTGGAGGCTGACCGCGCGGCGGGTATGTTGGTCTAGGGGGATATAGAGGGCCCCCTGGGCCAATGGGGCCAACAGGCCCACTAGGTCCAAAAGGGCCACCAGGTCCAATAGGGCCGCCAGGTCCAATAGGACCACTGGGTCCAAAGGGGCCTCCAGGTCCAAATGGACCTCCGGGACCAATGGGTCCTCCAGGATGGATGATGGTACACAGCTTCTGGTACTCATCTGGAACAGAGAGTGAACAAACTCTGATTATCAACACAGTCAAGATATTAAATTCTCCTTAGGAAATCAGATTCTGCCAATCAACTTTGAACTTAAAGGAAATGCAGACAATCCATAAAACAAATGGGTTCACAGTTCTGATGATAAAAGCATTGCAGAGCATTAATCTCTAGGACTAGGCAAGCGAAACGAAAAGCAGAACCGAACCAGTTCCGGAAATTGGGCAAATCTCTTGAATGGATCCATCTGACCAACATCTTCCACTGTCACAGCAGCACTGCATCTTGGTCATGAGCTGTGAATTTTGATTGGCACAGCGACCGTTCAGAAGACTGGAAAAGCAGTATCCGCTCCGGCCATCTGAGGAATAAGAGCTTAGTGTCACTCAGGTCTCATCCTACACTTATAAACAAGGAGAGTTTACTTTCAAGAACTAGTAAGTTACAATCAAACGCCACCGAAAATGTCAAATAAGGAGGTGGAAGGAAAAGAGAATTCAAAACACGGCTCGTGGCGGACTTTCTTGTCGACATGCTCAGTGCCGAGATGCAGATAGAATTGTTTGGCAAAACTGATTTTTTGGAAAGTTGAGCTTCATAGCGGACATTCCTTCCAAACAAACATCCTCCTGGGGGTTAGGCCCAATGTAGATCAGCCGCTGTTTCCTGGCCCACATTCCCACAGTGCTGTCTGGGACCTGGGCGATACCAAGCCCACTTATGATTTTAGGGCTTTCCTTGGCCTTGTTTAGATCTTTGTTTGTCACTAAGCTCTGGAGCTGAGAGCCCATAACTCAGGGCTTTGTCATGGTTTCTCTAATTCATATATCAGATCTTACCTCTGCACCCAAGAAAAAAGCAGCTGATTCCCCCTCCCCTTCCTTTGTACAAGGCTCCAAGATAAGATATACTGTGGCTTTCAAAAGTGTCACTGAACATAGTTTAGCGAATCCAGAAAACGAATGTTTCCTTCATAATTCTTGTATTAATTATGACAATGGCCTTTTTTCCATCTGAATGATGTTTTGTGGATGCCTCTAAAAGGATACTTCCAGTCCAAGAGCGCACTCCTCCCCTGTAAAAGTCATAAAAAACCTTTGCAATATTTTCTCTGTCTCCCATTGCTTTTAAGAAGATGACACAGGATCACGGGAGATGTACCTTGGCTTGGGATAAAGGGCTTCCCATTCACAGTATCAGAGAATATTGACTTTAAGCAGGCAGTATTTTTCTCAGACGTTAATGAGAAGACGGATAAAGCGACAGCAAAGTATGCACAAGTGTGATGTTACACCCTGCTTCCCTTCCCCTCGCGAAGGAAAAATAGCTCATTCTTGTGGTATTGAGAGGTAGCAGACTACTGACCTAAATTCCTGCCGTTTGAGATTTTTGGAGGTGTTACAGTCATTTCTCGGCATGGCTCCGCTGCCGGCAGAATGAGACTCCATAGTGATAGAGCTCATCTGACACACTCCACGATAGTAAAGCTGTGCACTTCTGCTCACGTATCCGTCTAAACTCGTGGCATCAAAAATTCTGCTTCCTAGCAATAATACTTAAACGTTTCTATTCAATTCATCTCATGCGTCTGCAAGAGTCCCTATGGCCCAGAGCCAACTTTCCTGGCAAAGGAGAGGTATCCTCATTACTCTGTGAAGTCTCCAATAAGGCTCCATGCCCGTACCTACCTTTTATGCCAAAAAAACCAATTGTTAGCCTGGCACTGCTGTCACTGGAGCGGAAACTCCAACCAGTAGGAAAGAGAGCCAGTATGCACGCTTCAGAGCCTCCATTTTCCACCATAATTCTAGCATATCAGACCACCTCTCCAAAGACATTATTTCAGGAACATTTGATCACTTGTGTGGCTTTTAAAGCTGCACACGCTTGTTTGAGAGCAAGCAGGCCGTTCCACATATCAGGACATGCTTAATTATCTCTCCTATTGTAGCAGTTGGCAAACTGGCAAGACAATTTCCCCTTACCAATACATCTGGATCCATCAAGAGGGGTGTAGAATCCCTGTGGACACTTGCAGAAGTAACTCCCAGCTGTATTGGAACATTCGCCCCCTCCACACAGACCAGGAATGTTGGCACACTCATCAAGATCTGTCCAAAAACAAATGCAGTATGGCTCATGTTCTATTGTTATTACCCTCCTCCAACAAAGCTGGACGGAGGTAAAGTTTTCGTCCCTGTTAGTTTGTATGGCGGTCCTATTGTAAGCAGGATTACAGACAGTTCTCAGTTCTGGACTGATGTTGATTAAACTTTGAGGGAAGTTCACACAAGACGACAAGTAAGAGATGAGTTGACTGTCGCAGGTTAAGGTCAAAGGTCAAGGTGAACAGCACAGAAATGGTGAAAAATGAAGGAGCAGGTACGCACTCCACCGTGTGCACATCTATTTTGTAGTTTACACCTTAACTATGTCACTATATTTTGCATTTATGGATTTATTATTATGCATCTATTTCCTGATGCATGTTAACCCTTTCAGCGCTGTGGGCAACTACAGTAGTTGCGCAATGATGTAAGATATCAAAACCAGATGCTGTTGAAAACCTATCATGTGGCAAGTTGCTTAAAAGAGCTCCCGCAAGTTGCCACATGATAGGTTTTCTACAGCTCAGGATAACTACATTTTTAATTCCTTGAAAAAATATTTGGCGCTCAAAGCGTTAATAACTTTGCCGTTAACTTTAACTTTAACCCTTTAACACTTTATCCATCTCTAACTATAACCCTTTCAGACCCCAGACTGCCATACGGCCTCATTTGATTGTGACATCATCAAACTTTCAGAATTTAAAGGGTCAAAACAGTGACTTCTCTTCCCCACCAAAGAATGCAGGCCAAATGAAGGGTGTCCCAGAATTACAGTTGGGCTGAAAGTAATCATACAAATTCAGCAATTAATTAAAGTAAATAATTTACAGGCTAGAAAAAACTGGATTATGTCATTTGTTTCAGTGCATGGGAAACGCTGAGTCTCGATCAAAAAAAAATGGAGCATATTACAGGTTGAGGCAAGTTCTTAAAATAACTATTCTTAATGTCTTTAAATATAAATCCACACCATGAATCCTGCCTAGTGTTTCGCCATATCCTACACTCTAGTTGTTCTCAGTACAGAGGCAGCCTGGGAACTGGCAGATCACAAGGGGAGCTTATGAGAGGAATGCATCTTCCCTGACTGACGTGAGCCAGTATTTATTTATGGTTTGGTGTGCCACAAGATCTTGTGAACATTGTCTCCGAACAGTCTGTAGGCCCTGTGCCCCCCAACCCAGGCTGGGGAAGGACCAAACATCTGAGTCATCGCATGATATCTGAGTCATCAACGCCCACATCCATCCCTCTCGCTCCGGGAAGTGGCCTCGCACTTCCAGGGCGCTGTACACCCAGAGACTAAGGCGCCATTCCCCTGACCCTGGACAGGCGGCCCTCGGTCAACAGCAAGCCGCTGTACAAGGGCTTATTTAGTCCTGCTCTCCCACCCGGGAAACAGAGATCCTCAGACTAACAGGCCTTGGAGCCAGGCCTCTTTGTCCTCTCCTTTAGCAGAATAGCCCTCCTCAAATAAACTGGTCTCACCGCTAGTTTGAAGTCGAGAACAGCAACTCAACTGGCTGCACACTGATGCCATACAATTAGCTTTATTCCCAGCCATTAAGATAAATACTAAAACATGTTGCAGCAGCTTCTGTGCTCATATGAATCATAGCTAGTCCATCATGGCTGACGTCAGGGTTTAAAAAAACTGGAACCAGTTTCAAATTCATTTCAAGGTCATTTCAATAGATCTGCACTTAAATAGATAAGCAGTGAAGCACAGGATTTATCTTATTTCACGTGCACCAAACCACTTTTTACTTTACATCCAGACAAGCTCTTACCTTCACATTTCTGTGAAACTTCATTAAACCTGTGCCCGGCAGGGCACTTGCACTCAAATGATCCAACAGTGTTAATGCAATTTCCTCCTTGACAGAGCCCAGGAATGGCCTGGCATTCGTCCACATCTGCCAAGGGGTAAAAGAAATGTGTTAACCAAAACAAAATCACATGAAATTTGCGTTCCACAAGATTATCACACTGTACAGGAATTACTAGCTTAAAACAATAAAAACGGGCTACCAAACTTTACGCATTGTTCAGCCAGGCTGAGTGGGCGGAAACTGGGTTATAATTGAAAAGGAGCCGCGAGCCGGCGTAATACGACACTGTAGTTAGTGTTGGACTCATTCTGTCTGGCCTCGTAATCACTATTACAAGAACATTATTTTCTTCCTGCTCTCTGCCACAGCTGCAGGCCGTGTTTTAAAGGGATTCTGCACGAAGCTCAGCCCGCATAAAACTAAGAAACAATAAACCCTTCTGTAGTCCCCATCAATGCTTTTCTGCAGTTTTAAACACAATCAAATCCCAACTTGTCAGGTGACAGCCCACATTCATACCAATATCGAGAGCAGAGCCCAGGAGAGACTGAGGCTGGCGGACAGTGAGGCAGTGAAAGTTTGGAGGTGCACAGTGGGTCCCCGAGCTCTCTGACACAGGGCCTCTGGGGGGGTCAGGCGGAGAAGGGGGAAAATAACAGACACAGAGATGGAAGAGGATAGAGGAATGCTTCCCATAGCTGCTAACGCGGGGCTGTAAATCACTAGATCCGAGAACTGGCCACTCCTGCTCGCGCTCGCTCTCTCGTCCCACAGACGACCAGACGATAAAAAGAATTTGTACAGCTGGAGGAATTAGAGGAGAAGCCAAACGCAGCAGAGGGGCTTTCCAAAGTGCCTGGAGGGGTTGGGGGGGGGGGGGTGGGACGTCGCAGTCCACATCTGTAGTTCCTCTCCACTGAGACCCAAGGGGTGTAGGGACCATTTGTAGGGCAATGTGACAGACAGGTATTCAAAAACAATTGTGCCTCAACTAGCATGACTGCTGGGACTGAACAAAAGGGACAGTGTGCACCCTGCGAGCCTTTATTTTCTGCTGTTGACAAGTGGCAAAGACATGGGCCACAGCAGGCCATGCTGGGAGAGATGTGTATCACTGGGCTGTAATTACGACCAATCAGAAACTGTAGAACTAGTTTGCCGTGACTACATCAGAACAGGGCAGTGCCCCCGCAGGCCAGAGCAGTGCGGTTCTGACAGGAGGACAGAGGGTCAGAGGCAGGCGAGCTGCCAATGTTTTCTCGTTTTTTTTTTTCGGCATAGTTTAGAGAATTAATGATTCACCCTCCTCCGTTCACATTGAAAGGAGCAAACTGCACACCACCCACAAATGCAGTGATTCAAGAGGCACATGTGGCAAATTTCAAATTGCACCGGCAAAATATAGCACATAGTAAATATAGCTGGTTCAAGGGCCATAGTTCAAAAATGGCTATTGAGCATTTGCAGGAAATGTAGCCATCCAGTGATTCACTGAAACTCCTGTGAAACCAAACCTGTGATGTTGTTAAAGGACCATATGTTCCTCTGTTTGCAAGTGTATCTTATTGCCGAGCAAAAAGAAACATGACCATAATGTTTCACCTTTTGTTTTAGAGTGACCCTATATAAAAATTCTTTATATAAAAAATACATAATGACTGCTGGAAATAAGACAGAGCAGACTACTCCTTTTCCTCTGCATGTCTATACACATCATTGTGTACAGACACTTGTTTTTTTTCCCCAGCAAAAGAAAAACAGATGTTTAAAAGGAAACAGGAAGTAACCAGGAAGCAGCCTTCTTCCTGAAGAGTCGCATTATAAAGCCTGAGCAGAGCACATTTTAATTTTGTAAGATTGTTGTCCTTAACGAAGGACTCTCTGGTGTTTAATCATAAATTATAGGCTAAATGATGAGTCTAAAATGGAATTGCTTGGTGGAGGGGTCCAGCTTTAAAATCAATATCGCTACGGTCAAGTCAACAAATGAGCCATCGCTACAAGCTGAGTGATCACCCAACTGCAAGTAAACTTCAGGCGTAGACGATCTCCTCAAACTCTCTCAGACAAAATAATCTCAGAGAAACAGGATTAATGAGGGAAAAAATGTTCTGCATTTGCTTACCAAATAAAACAATAACACCCCCACACACAAAAATGCACGAAGATTATCACAAGCCGTTTCTGTCAATTTCCGTCCCAGGAATATTTCAGTCTGAAATAAAGGCCCTCTGTTGAATGTTTGTTCAACACTGGCCTGCATGCAGTGACAGAACATTTTTATGCATTTAGATCACATCCTGCAGGCCCCAACACACTTACTCCATGTCTGTTCCGCATGATTTTAGGATTTAGCATTACAATATTAGCACAAAAACATGAAGTAGAGTAAGATGGAGGATGCAATCTTTGGCACTGAGGTGGTACTGATGATGCACAAGGCAAATAAACCTTCAAAATTAAAACAGGAAATGCAACCTCAACAGCAATGTCAAATGTGTCCATGTTATTGTTCAGACAATACTGAGCAACAGGCTTATTTAACTGAAGAATACATCTAACTGGATGTCTGGGGAGTCTTTGTTCAGGCTGTGTTCAGGTGTGAAGGTTGGAATACCGACAGTTGATTTATTATGCCATTTCAATTCTGAGAAACAGGAACTCTGTTTGCTAATTTTTCCTTTGCAGAGATGATCCATTATAAATTGTTTGACAGCAGTCTGTATAAAGAATTCCTGGCGTCGCACATTTCTATGTTGATCAACAAATGATGAGCCATTCAGAGCGAACTCCAGCTCGAGCTTTTAATGAGCCTCGTCGAACCTAAAATAATCCTCTCAGCTATTCTAAGGACTTGAAAAATGTGAAACTGCCAAGATTGGTTACATTTCAGAAATCCTGTGAAAACAATAAAAATGTTTTTGCAGGACTCCAGAAATTTTTTTACTGGTAAAAAAAAATTATTTTGTCCATACCAAAGGTGCTCATGCATCTCGTGTCCAGTCAACTGTGAATGCACAAACCTGACAGTCCTCCTCATTCGCCCTGTCGATAATTCCCCCTCACAGAATTCTTCAGACTGAGGGACAAAAACCAATTTAAATCAATTAGGCCTAATCCCCTCTAAGAGCACGGCCGCATGGACGGTACCTTGACAAGCTCCTGTTCGGTGGTTTGGAATGAAACCGCGACGACAGGGGTGAGGTTGAGCAGGACACATCTCGCAGGGGTGTCCCCAAGCCCTGCCCACGGTGGCGCAGCACAGTGTCTTGGTGCACACGATGCCTGTCAGCTGGCCCTGGCACATCTGGTTGCTCACCGAGGCAAAGCATGGTCCCGTCCTGTAGTCTGAGAGGGACAGCGCAGTTAAAAGGCGGGCGTCGCATGTCAAAAAGCACAACCGTACGCTGAGACCACTACAAAGGATTAGGAGGCTTAGGAGCCCCGTTTTAGGCTAAGTAGAAGACGACCATTAGGCCTTTTAAAGAGTAGTGGGATTCAGTAGAGTAGCTTTCAGGCAAATGCAACAGCCGATTGTAAAGCACCAGATCCTGTTACAACATGGGGGCAGAAAGTGTCCAGTGTGATTCAGATGAAACATAAACTGCAGATTTACATCAGTAGTGTGTGAGCACCAATTATATCTGGCAAGATGCCAAACTCAAAAATTGGTTCCATATTGAACAGCAGACAAAAGACTGCATGAAGTATACCTAGGAGAGCAAGAAACTCTTATTCCAGCGTTAGTCGTGCTTAAACAAATTAAACAGCTAGACTTTTTTTCCCACGATCAGATGGCACACAAAACTGGACATGTTTGCTTCACTCTCCCCCGCATTTCTTCCCGTTACTGGCAAATAAAATGTTTTGAAGAAAAACTAAGCCATTTCCATTCCCTAAGTAGGCTTTAAGTACTTTTCCATGTCCAAAAGACCACAGTCATAGAGTCAAACATTTACTGTCATCATCGCTGAGGATATACCCAAATATCTCTAATTTGTCTCGGTTTCACAATTTCAGAGAAAATTCACATTGCCAACAGCACAACAGCACAGACTTTGCTGTATTATAGCGTTACACCTTTACTCTAAAGCCATGTAGTGAATATATTCCAAACTATTTTAGTACCTTTTCTATGCTGACAACGGAAAAACAATTGCATACCTATTATCATGATCCTTAGGTACCTGCAATGACCTACTCTGCTGCAAACTTCATGCAACCAATGCATGCCAAGAATGTCCCATGTTTATCTTTCAACAGCCGCTTAAAGAACTTCCTAAGCTTGTGATAAATTCTTCAGAAATGTGAAAAAAATGAAAAATTTCACCAAGCTATTCCTCATATGCACTCATCATGTTTTCATTAGTAACCTCAATTATTTGACGCTATAATGTGACTCACAAAGTTAGGCACAGTGAAAACCAAGCCAGACTCATTAAAATTTCACACCCACTATTATTTCCCATAACCAACCCTTGAAGGAGTATGATCACAAACCCATGATTATAACGTTCTCAGCTGGAGATACTTATGCCTGACTAGAATATTCATTATTGCTGGATCATTCCAGGGTTGATTCAACAATGACCAACAATAACTGAAAGCAGTGGTGTTTCCCAGCACTGAATTTATGTTTTGGAAAAAAATTGTGAGAAACTATTTTTACTCTTTAATGGATCAATTAGCATTTTTCAGCAATGACAGACGTCTGCTAATATTTACTGCGGTCTTTTAGACTCAACTCTCAAATTACCCTTTGCTTGGAAAACACTGTCAAACAAAATGAAAGTTTGTGACCAAAACCCAACCTTGTTTCCAAAAACCAATCTGTTACCAGTCCACTCTGTCACCAATATTAAATTCAAAACTGAGGATGATAATCATGTTACACTTGTCTTCTGCACGCCATGTCTCAACACAACTCACCCATGTAGGCACATATCTGACAGAAGTCCGAAATACCCGCCCCATATGACTCTCAGTGATGCATCACAACGGCTAATGTCATCGTTAAAACAGGCAGATATCAACACTGAATTTACTGGACCCATGCCAAATGTCAACATCAGACATCGCACTCCCACAACACACACACACTGCTGGGGCACTGACAATGAGATTCAGCAAAAATTATCATCAGCCAAACTAACCTCCGCTACATCGCGGCACATAGGGAAAGGACGACCCTTTATATTTTGTTTATGAATATTGTAATAAATTGCCCTTGATAGAGTGAAAAAATCACAACCTCCATTGCAGGTGGACCAGTTCAGCATCAAATAGGAGGGGAGTGGAAAAAAATCTCTCTCTGCTCCGTAATGGTGACATAGGTTTACCTTCGTTGCAATCATCCTCACGAAAACAAAGGATTGTCACACTGCTTACAGATGAGACACAGATTTTTTTTTAGTAGATTTTTTTAGAGTAGGAGCGGTGTGGAGGTAGCATTATACCTACGCTGCCATAGGTATAAAAGCTTGCCAGTTGGGTCAAAGATGCTGAAGTCAAGACTGATCAGACAGAAAGGGGCTTGTGACTAACCTGACTTCCGTGCCTGACTTAAGTTACGCTAAACCTCCATTATGTTTCAGTTGCCAGTAGGTAAGCACAGGGAACTCACCTCTGTGCCACTGCTGGCAGTCAAATTTGAACTGTAAACAGAATATCTATTTCCCAGCATTTTTACATATAAACCATAATTCTGAGTTTAAACCAAACCCTACCATGAATGAGTACACCATTGTCCTCAGCAAAAGGTAGGAGAATGTTTCTAATACTCATACTACAAAACTACCAATTTCAGGCATGCAGGCTGAGACAAGGCACAACTCATGGAACTCTCTCTCCGCTGTAAGCAGTCTGGCCATACCCTTAGAGTCAACTGCATTCTGTTCCAATGAAAGATATAGATATAACGATATCTAGATGAGCTAAAGTCTACAGGTAGCAATCAGGCAGCATGTCAGTCAAGTAAAAAAGATCTATATAAAGAGCCACGGACTGTTATCTTTTGTAATGAGGTGGAACAAAGTCTTCACACTTTTTTACTTCACAATGTTACTTAAATCTCAACCATTTTAAAATGAATGCACTCTATACTTCAGGTCAAATATTACTCACTCTCCTTGAACATGAACCAGAGAGAAACACCTTTACAAACAACAAAAAAAAACATCAAATTTCTCACTTAAACTGCAGGTGGTGCACCGCTCTTACCTAGGGTATGTGGTGTTTTAGCAGTATATCTTAATTAAATTTTTAGGGAGCAGAATAGTCTCGTCAGCTGAAATAAAACTTGTGAGGAAGCCATTCTTTTCAGCAAAGTTACAATTTCCCAACACAGTTCTTGTTGCACAATGTCAGTTTCCTGTGTTAACCGTATAAGATTAAATCTGTGCCTAATAAAGTAACTCCTTTACTCAAACAATACTTAGGAAAATGTGAATACATGCCATTTATTTTCAAAACAATACCCTGAGGAGAAGACAGAATTTAGCCAGGAAAATTCCAGAGAAACTCACAGAGCAGTAGCCTCATACATACAATATTGTAAGCATGAAAGCCAAAATGACAGGACATGAAATAAGTTCTATCATATTCTATGTGTTTTTGTAGCTTTATATTTAGAAAAATACAGCAAACTCAAACATTTGAACTCCCAGAAAATTGAAATCAGTGATTCCCTTCAAAACAGATTATGCATGCTAGAAAATAGTTTATGAAAATGTGAAAACACTGCAAACTAATCTAGTACTGAATTGTGGAGTTGGAAGATCAAGCAGTTTTTCACCAATTATAATTCTATTTTCTTGATTTTTTTTTTTTTTTTGGGTGGAGCTAAAACATGGCTTGATGACGCACTGAAGGCATCCTTAACATAACCCGCCCCAAAAACTACATAAAACCTTGAGTGTATTGTATCAGTGGTTATCTGCTCAATCACAAAGTTGGTACGACCACAAGTTCTGTGACCAGTGTTCAGTTTTCTACCTAGCAAGTCACCTTTGCCACCTCCAGTGTCTCGAAAATGCTTCTTCCCTGAATGCGGGAATTTAAAAAAGCCTCTGTCACCCCATCTCAATTTCTGAAAAATGAAGACATGAAGAGCAGGTGGATTATTTTTGTAAAGAGCCAAGTTGATGGAGAGCTGAGGATCACCACCAACACTCCTCTCAGCACTGTACATTTTGCACTGGGTACTCTCATAAACGTCCATCGGAGACAGCTAGGCAACTCGGGCAATCTGCTGTTATTGGTAAATGAAGCCGAACTGACTATTTCCCCTCCCAGCCTTTATCCTTCCCTACCGCTGACATCTGGCACCCCCTTAAGCAGTAACGTTAGCTACAGTGCCCAGCAATGAGTTTAAGTTACTTTGAACAATATTTTGACTGTAGTAGCTAGCTAGCAAAGTAGGTAGTCCATCGTAACTGCACTTAATTGTGTATGATGAGCAACTCCTAAACGTGATTTTAAAATGTTTAACCGCCTAGAGTTAGTCGCATTGACTGCCTCGGCTCATTGCTACAGTGCTTCAACTTATTTTCTAACAGCATTGGGCTGTGTCAACCTGTAAAAAATACAGGCTAGCTAGTAAACTGCTGTTTTACGAGATTTAAAAAAGCAATAAAACGTTTACGGTTCTTACCTAATTTAAATAAATCATTTTTATATTTAACTGGCGTATGGTATACGTGGTGCAGAAATGAGTGTAACTAGTTCAGGCAGGAAACTCGAGAAGAGCTACATCAGCTGACAGCAGCCTGGTAAGCTACCAGCACGTCAGCACCAGCAGGCACACAATTGGAGGATACACATCACGAGGTCATGCAGCGGTCTATTTGAAAGACGTCACGCTCACTTGCTTCCGCTGCTGTTCGCAATGACGCTTCATGCTATGCAACATGCTGTTTGGTTTTTGCTTGATGTTTATACTGGCGCTTGCAGCAGTCCCTCGCTACGCAGATTGCTTTTGCTGTCTTTGTTGGTTATTATGCAGCTATTCTGTTTCTGCTACATTTACAATATGTTGTTGCTTGTGCTTCTTCTTGGCTTTTAGCGTGTATTCTCTGTGTTCCAGGATTAATGGGCGCCTGATGAAATTGAACTAGCCCACTGCTGCAATCATATTTTATCCTGTTAGAGTTGCGACCGCGCGTGAACGCCCCTCAAACGCTATTTTTAAATCGAAAATCCAAGATAATTCTGATTCAAGTGAGGTTCCTCCTATAAGTCAAAATGACGGTCTATGGACTGATTCAGTTGGAGACCTGGTTCCTGTCTAGACGCTGAACGCCAATTTCTCCAAACCGACGGAGTTCGTTTACCACATCGGCAGCTTCTGTGCAACCCTGGAATCCAAATATGCAGGTAATTTTAAATTTTGCGATTAATTCTGCTTTATGTGCTACATTGTTGACGGAAGGCTGCTTAATTGTGGATATAAATCTGTTCATTTTAGTTGCTAAGCATGTCCCTGTCTCTCATAAATTAAATAAATTAATAAAATACAAACACTGGACTTTAATAGCACGAGGGCAGTGCATGGATACTTATGCGATCTTTTCCTTCAAGATTCATGAATTGTGCGCTGACCTAGTGTTTGTTTTGCCTCACAGAGAGGGTGGTACTTTTATTCATAGCCCTAGTTTTTCTGTGAAGCGTTTTGTACTAGGATTTAATTCCTAATTTGCAAACGTGAATGGTATGGCAGTCGCGCTCGGGCTGTAGTTTGCGGACTACGTCAGGGACCTGAAAATCGCTAAATTCCATGCTTATATGCCGGCTGAAATGGTGTGGTTATATCGTGATGTTCGGATGATCATAAGTGAACATAACGTCAGAAAGTGGTTTGCGTCGCGGTGATTCATTGTTGCAGATGGATGTTTGACAGCAGACATTAATAGGGTATATGGGCAACAATGTTGACTATACTGCCTGGATTGCTGTTATTGTTAACAAGTAACGGGTGGAAACCTTATGAATACTCACTCATACGACTACGCGGCGCGAAGAATTCCTGTTTCCTCAATTCTAAAATCTTTCTGGCCAACTGATTTTTTTTTTTTAATAAAACTCCCCAAGTCATTGCTTCAATTGTATGCAAAATTAGTCCGCATTTATTTTTTAACAGTCGAATGCATACATGATTTATCGAGTTGAGTATGGTTTTGTCCATTGTAAATGCGCCTAAGACCAAACTGAGCATGAATGTTCGTTTCCGTCTATGGTTTGTTCAGTACCAGAGCATTAAGCTGTTTTCCATTAATACGGCTGAAGTCCGGCTGCTACAGACACGGGACATCGCATGCGCCCCATGGTGCGTCCTCGGTGTTCCTTCTAAATGGCTGAACTCCGCTATTCCTCCGTTTTCGTCCTAATGGCAGGACCCGACGCAGCACTACTTAAACAGCACCTCATGGAGGACGAAGAGCTCATATCATAATAATTAAAATCAACACTTCAATACAGAAGAAGAAACTAACTCAAAGAAAGCACTGTTAAAGATGATAAGATGAAAAAGATGGCTGGAATTATGTTCTGTTGAATGTTGGTCTGATTCTGAAGCTTCGGCTTCATCTTCTGAATTTTAAGAATTATATGACATGTTAGTATGTCATATTAAAACCACCAGGCCTACTCTGTTATCTCCTAACAAATTTAAGCGCGTGACACGCATGAACACTTCTGCTGAACAGGAATCACACAGGTACCGTGGCATTATAAAGCTCAGATCCTAATTTAACAGCAGTATGCATTTGATTCACTGAGAACGGTAAATACATGTATGTTGCTGCTGAAACTTCGGCTCTGCTCTGAACAGGGCAATGAATGCACATTGCTTCAAAGGTACTCATTTGTTAACAAAATAAAGTGGGGTAACCCCTTTGAACTTTAGGAAATTCCTCATACGATTCGTGTGCGTTGGAGCTGGAATCGCTCCCTTAAGAGGACTCGGTGGGTATTATCAGTGTCTGAGATCCTTGCACATTATAACCTTTTTGCAGCGTAAAATATGGCGTCATGGTTAGCTCGGTATTCGTTCATTAGTGTTTGCTCGTCGCTCATGTCTGCTGCAGCCGGCCTCTTCTGGTTCAGTGTTGTATTAAGACTCGCAAACTTGCAACCTTTTACATTAGCTGTCGGTATTGTTTTAAATATAAAAACCAAAGTTCTTGGTATTGCGCATTGGAATACAATATGCAGTTCCGAAGGCAATTTTCTGAGCTTTTCCAAAACTGTGAACTTGTATCCAATCCAGTTTCGTTCCCTTCATGACTCAGAATTCCAAGGATTTGTAAGATTGATAGTAAAGTAGCTGTTTTGGATTTTATTCTTTAGTCTGGGAGAATTGATGGAATAACCTACCATTCAAATGTTGCCGTCAGAAATGTAATGTTTTGCTTTGCTATAGTGTGCATTATCAAATAATCTGTACTAGAGAGCAGCTCACTGGTTATACCAGGAGTAGCAGGTATAATAATTAGCAGGTATAATTGATTAGTTAATTGCCTTAATTGGCAAAAGCACTTTTTAAAATCTGAAGTTTCTGCGGCATCTCTAATTTCACAAGATGGACCCCCAAAAAAAAAAAGAGAAATGAATAAATAAAAACTTGGCACCCTGTGTGAAACATTCTCTCTACTGCATGGGAATTTGTTTTTGTATATAACCCTTTTATTCATTAGTCATCGAAATTTGAAGAAATACAACCTTCATTACACACCGGCCTTCAGGACCAGAATTGTCCTCATGAAACTCGTGGTTTTGGGGGTTTTGAAGTATGATGAATCATTACTTGCTTAAACCAAGGATTAAAGGTACTTGATGGTTTCTTTCTAGTAGAATTATAATGCAACAAGCGGATGGAGGGGCGTTGACTGTTTATTACCAATTGTTCCTAAATGGCACTCGAGACAATACAGTATTTCTATTTTTATGCAGTAGTTTTATCCAGTGCCTCACCCCCCTTTTTTTCTCTGTGTCTCTTTCTGAGGATCTTTCCCTCCACTACGGAGTCCTGGACCATCTGAGCCCTGTCCTTCAACATAAGCGCTGGTTGCTGCTGTCCTAATCTGGTCCGGATCCAGTTCAGCTCCTTCCTCGACATCCCACTTCCTGGAGCTAGACACCACTGTTTTGATGCCATTTTATTCTATTATTGCTTTAATTAGCTAGCCCGCGGAGGATGGGCTCCCCCACTATGACCGGGTTCCTCCTGAGATTTCTTCCCACTGGGGAGTTTTTTCTCACCACTGTTTGAGGATTTTTCTCCCTACTGGGAGTTTTTTGCCTCATTTTGCTCTAGTGGGGATTAGGTTGGGCACTGCCCTTTCATTTATTTAATCGCTCAACATAAAGCGTCTTTGTGATAGTCTGTGAAAAGCGCTATACATATTATTGAATAGAAAAATTTGAATTGAATTAAAAATAATAAATTGCTTGCGCAGGTGGTTGGCTGGCCATACTTAATGGTAGAATGTCCATACTTGATCCAGGCAATCTGCATTGGTGGCAGCAGACGTGCGCTAAAGGCTGGGCAGCCTTTAGCAGCCAATGTTTGACCCTGGATATCTCTATGGACTTCCTGGTTGTCCAGGAGGCAGTGGGTGCTCCGGCTGTACACATAGTTTTTCTCACTAGGTAGAATGTTCTTCAGGACCAAGATGATGTTCATCTTGCCTCCCGCATCTGTAAGGGTTGCAGACGTGCACTAGAGGGAGCGGCGTGCGCCTATTCTCTAGAGAATCTGGCCAAGCATCCAGACTAACAGTGAGGCCCTGCCCGCAAGTACAGATGTGTGGGCACCAAGCGGTGTGTTCCTTGGAGAACGTGCCTAACGGGTCCCCGCAGTGGAACCAGGCAACACATAGGAGGTCATGTATATTAATGGTAGAATGTCCATTTTGATCCAGGTAATCTGCATTGGTGGCAGCAGACGTGCGCTAAAGGCTGGGCAGCCTTTAGCAACCAATGTTTGACCCTGGATATCTCTATGGACTTCCTGGTTATCCAGGAGGCAGTGGGTGCTCCGGCTGTACACATAGTTTTTCTCACTAGGTAGAATGTTTTCTCAGGACCAAGATGATGTTCATCTTGCCTCCCGCATCTGTAGGGGTTGCAGACGTGCACTAGAGGGAGCGGCATGCGCCTATTCTCTAGAGGATCTGGCCAAGCATCCAGACTAACAGTGAGGCCCTGCTCGCAAGTACAGATGTGAGGGCACCAAGCGGTGTGTTCTTGAGGAAACAAGCCTAACGGGTCCCCGCAGTGGAACCAGGCTACACATGGTGAGGTAATGTACATTAATGATCATATGTCCATTCTTGATCCAGGTTATCTGCATTGATGATAGTAAAACTGCACTAAATACTTGGCAGCCTTTAGTAGTCTGTTTTGACCCTGGATATCTCTATGGATTTCATGGTCATTCAGGAGGCAGTGGGTGCTCCACTGTATAAATGGTTTAGCACTTGGTGGTGGTTGCTGTTTTGGGGGATTTTGATTTCTGTTCCTGACTATGTTTGTATGTATGCTGTGCCTAAGTAGATTATTCCTCCAGAGCAGAACTGCCGCCAAAATACAATGTAATGCTCATATCCATGAATAAATTGTTCTATTTTATTGAAACGTGAGTTGTCCTGACTGAAATGAGTGTAACTAGTTCAGGCAGGAAACTCGAGAAGAGCTACATCAGCTGACAGCAGCCTGGTAAGCTACCAGCACGTCAGCATCAGCAGGCAAACAATTGGAGGATACACATCACGAGGTCATGCAGCGGTCTATTTGAAAGACGTCACGCTCACTTGCTTCCGCTGCTGTTCGCAATGACGCTTCATGCTATGCAACATGCTGTTTGGTTTTTGCTTGCCGCCTCCACCCCAGCCTCCACCTGTTTGGTTCTGCTCACATCGGGGGGATTTTGATTTCTGTTCCTGACTATGTTTGTATGTTTGCTGTGCCTAAGTAGATTATTCCTCCAGAGCAGAACTGCCGCCAAAATACAATGTAATGCTTATATCCATGAATAAATTGTTCTATTTTATTGAAACGTGAGTTGTCCTGACTGAAATAAAATTCTGTCTCCAATTAATTAGAATCTTGAAAGTTACTGAGTATACAATAGCTTGAAAATACCCATGTCTGTATCTGATGAAGTAACTGTTTGTCACAACACAAATGCGAGGAATTGAAGTGGCAGCATACTTTTGCAGAATCGAACTTTGACTTTGAAGTGACGTTATACTTGCCGCTTCGTAGCTAGCTATCACACCCTGCAGTCCCTCAGCCTCCCTACGAAAGCTCCAGTGATGGACCTTCAGTTAACAGCTGGGGTTTTCACTGGCAAAATCCCCTAACACCCCGGTCAATTACCACCACAAACAGAATAATTGCATGAGAAAAACAGTACCGACAGACACAAATGTCTGGTAACAAGACAAAATATGTTATGTTCTTGCAATGTTATTCATTAACAGCCTGACTTTATTTGGCTTGGTTGTTAGTTGGTACTGCTGGCTGGTAGGTCAGTATCCTCTCACTTCGAACTGGATTCCGGCTCCAGTGGCTCAAATATCTGTACGTTAGCATACCATTAAATTGTTAGATGGAGCACCATTTCTCTGGCTGTGGAGTACCTGAGACAAAGCTGAGACAGACTGCCCCTTGTGATTGGGAGTGGTTTTAGCGGCTTTAGCTGAGTATAAGGCTTACCTTTTTGTTATTTTGACATGTTATTTCATGTACTTGGCCATTTTAAATAATTAAATTCCGGCTAGGTGTTGAATAACACATTTCAGCGTGGTGTGCCGAGGTCAAAACACAAAGTGTGTTTTTGCTTTACGCGGCCTTTAAATGAATGAAAAGAATAAATTCCTTTCAAACACAACTTAATCTCTCACAGTTGATGAATGAAAAATTAATGAATGAGAGAAGACAACGTTATCTGCGACTGTTGGCAGTGAAGCAGGTCAACACTCATGCAGCAGTCCTCGCCAAAAGCAACCACTTTTCCACGCCCTTTGCACCGGAGATAGGAAGTTTTTGATTTGAGTTAGCTGTCTGCGGGAGGAAACCACTGGAAGCCATACTGAGATTAATGAACAGTCAGATTAGTACAGTGCTAAGCAGGAGCCAGAGCGAGAAGCAGGTCGAATCAGAAAACACAGGCTCCAGTAAAGCCCTCCTAGGAAATGCAATGGACCCACCCACTGTATATTTCCTTTATAAAACAAATTTTCACTCATTTCCTGGTCCACTTCCAAATATTAGTCAGAAGAATTGTGAAAAACTGCACAAATTGAAAGCATTCTCAGTGATGAAATGCTTCATAAAGTTTATCTGCAAAGTTTTTAAACAAACAAATCATCAAACCTAGGAAGACAATTTAACTGCTCACTCAGCTCTCAAGAGAATTACTATGAAGTAATTGTTGGTATTATGAGTTCTGCTACTTTATTCACTGCAAAAAAAAAGTTATCAAGCATTTGGATCTTGCATTTAGACTTAAAATACTTAACGCAAGGATTTTCCTCAGTAAAACAAAAATTCAAATGTTCACACCCCATGACAAAATCTATAAATTATTCAAAATCATTTCACATCAAAGGCAGAATTCTTTTCTACTGAGTAAGTCTAAATACAAGAATAAAATCCTTGGAACATTTTTTTTGCGACATTAAACATGTAATTTTCCTTCACATTAAGAATTCATGCGTGAGGATCTGGGATTCACTGGTTTAAGATAATAGTGAGGCCTTTGGATACATCCTGCACACTTTGCACACCTGAAAGCTGGTCCCAGAATGAATTTCCCATTGTGATGCATGTACTGAATGGCATAACCAGCATACAATGCACGATTGAAGATGGTATATCTCAGAAAATACACTCAGTGGTATGCCTTAGGAGTGTTCGGCATTCACTCTCCCTTCACCATATACAATAAATAATAATATAAGACCATGTCAATTTTGACATTTTAAAGTAGGGAAAAATCTTGAAGCATTCAGAACTCAAATGCTAAGTATGTTTTAGTCTGCTTGGACCCCAGGCCAGTTGGGCTTATGCTGTGGTTAAATGCCTTCGTGGTGGTCTGTAGTGCGTCCATAACCTTTTTTGCCTTGTCAGCGCTCTAGTGCCTTCATTTTTTTCACGGATCCTTTTCATATTTTATAAGCATGTATATGGGATGAAAATCTAGGCCAAGGTTGATTTTAGCCATGTTTGGCCAAGCGGGCGCAGTGGCTTTGCCACTATTTTTAAATATTAGGGTTAAAAGAGCACGTGAATAGCTCAGATTGGAGCATATGCAGCAGCAAACTACATTGACTGATTCATTTCTCCTCATTTTGAAGGTACTGTCTACAACACGAGAAAGCTTTTCTGCTATTTTTCAGCTATTTATGATTTTAATTTAATTTTATGACTGTACTTTAGAGCAACAACTTGAATTGAAGTCATTTCATTTTTGAGCAACTACAGCTGAAGCACTGAGGAATTCAGGCATTAATTACAAATTGAATATGTAATTATGAATAAAAAGCTGCTTCTTCAATGAGTTCATATTAGATTATTATTAGATTAGATTATTTTATTTACTGTCATTGTCACTGAGTACCTGCATACACAGAGAAAAACGAAAAAACGGTTTCTCAACAGTGACAGCCAGTGCATTAAAAAGTCAGTAAAATAAGTTAAAAAAACCAAAAATATGAAGAATATATATTTATAAGCTTATACTTATACATACATATACATACATATAAGCTTTAACTTGAGGGAACATAGATTCATTTTTCACCTGGTATTAAAATGTAATTTTTGTGATAACAAGGCAATCAGCACTTGACTACATGAAAGTACTGGCGTAAATGCACTCAAAACGCATTGAGGACGGATTGTGATCCGATCTTTCAAACCACTTCTGATGGTGATCAGGGATGGATTCTGGCCACTTTAAACACAAGTGTAAATGCAAATGTGTCTCCAATCCAAATACAACAACTCTGTGGGGGGAAACACGTAGCGTAGCCACCCAGTCTTCATCCGTGAAGGTCCCAAAGACAGTCCTCTCCCACCAGTCAGACTGCACTCCATCCTCCACAGTGTCCTGTGGACAGTGGTAGCCCAGAGTACAGCTAAAGCTAAAGCCGCGGCAGAACATCACCGTCTCCACTGCTTTTGCTGATAGCGTGCTTGTTGAAGATGGCTTCTTCCCCTGCTTCGAAAAATGAGCAAAGTCCATGCAACAACGCAACCCTCATGGGTGCCCAACATCTTTTTAGCTTTGGCTTTAGCATGTGGTCATTGCTACGGTTACACGGCAGACAGGATGTGACATGGTAGTCTGTTGCCGGAAATATTCGCAGAAGAAGGATGTGACGTCAGTGGGTCAGATTGTGATCGGATTGCAATGTGGACGCAGGAGAAGCATGTTAATACCAGGTGTGAATATATATGGTCAAACGCTATCCGAATGCAACTGAATTACAAAAAAACACATTTTAATACCAGGTGTGACAGGGGTAAGAGTTAAAGTGGCAAGATTCACAAATGGGCAATGCACTTCATACAACTGTTTCAGTGCTTGTCAAGGGTCAATTTACTTTTGTAGCCACATGACAGCTTGAATGCCTGGGAACAAATCTAACTAAATTTTACCAATCTCTTTCACACGAACTACCTCCAAAACCTTCAGCACAACATCAGATAAAATTTGTCATGAACGATGCGGTTCAAGCTTTAATTTCAATGTAGAATAGCTTGCCTGACCATATTTTTGAAGCAGAATCCTTGGGAGTCTTCAAGAGCAAACTTGACTTAAAGCTAGATACCACTGAGTCATTGAGTATCTGAAGTGATATACTCACAATAATACAAAGAAACTGGTGAGCCTAGATGGGCTGAATGGCCTGTTCTCGCCACTCATGTCATGTCATGTCATGTTATTTTCAGATGGAATTGATGTCAAAAATGTGAGATGAGCGATTCTAACAAAACATAACATTATAGTAGTTCCCATGTCATTGACATTGACCTTCAACCTTTATGGGATTTTATACTTCAAAAAAACTACAACTACACTGACCAAAACTTCCAATGCAAGACAAGCAATTTTGAAATATTTGGTGTACATAAAATTGGATATTGGTTTTGAGCCATGATACTTCAACTAAAACTTAAAAGCTCAGAAAATTGTTTTGATTTTGTCGAGTGAGCAGCTCGTTCCGCTTGATTGCACATTGTTTAGAATTTTGCCTATCCCGTCAGGTTGAGTAGAACTCATTGACTAATCCTTCGAGAATTTGGTCAATAAATAGCCGTAGCAATAGGCAACTAAAATATTCCTTTGCATTATCCTGGGTCAACATGTGACCATGCCGCGCCTAGGTCAAAATCAGTGAGAGCGAGCCGTTGGTATGCTCACTGGTGGAATGTCGCAAAGACGGGTTGCAAGGAACCTGGGCGTCCATGTGTCGACTATATCACATCTCTGGAGCCAGTATAATGAAACAGGAAGCACCGGTGATCGACCACGTGCCCCCAGACCACATGTCACCACCCCTCAGCAGGATCGCCATATTCTCTTCCAGCACCTGTGCAATCGCTTCCTGCCAGCTAAAGCCACTTCTGCGACCAGAGGTCGTCAGCAGAACTGGATTAGCGACCAAAACGAACGCAACCGCCTGCATGAAGCCGACTTGCACAACCAACGTCCCCGCTGTGGTTTAATGTTGACTCCTGCATGTCGCCGCGTCCGTCTGCGATGGTCAAGGGCACATTTGGGCTGGAATGCTCTCAGGTGGAACAGGGTGCTCTTCTCTGATGAATTGAGGTTCAAGTTGAGTGTGTCTGACGGAAGACTCCATGTATGGCGTAGGCAACGAGGACGTTATACTGAAGCTACCATCCAGCAGCGTGACCGATGGGGTGGACCCACTGTGATGGTTTAGGCTGGAATAAGCAGTAGACACAAGACAGACCTCATTTTCATCAATGGAAACCTCAGTGCGGCCTGTTACCGTGACAACATCCTTACCCCTGTCACTGTTCCACTTGTCCATCGCTATCGCCTAACGCTGCAACACTATAATGTGAGACCACATGTCGCCAGAGTCTGTCAGGACTACCTGAGGCAGAATAATGTTCAGTGTCTTGATTGGCTTGCGTATTTCCCAGATTTAAACCCTATAGAACATCTATGAGATATTCTGGATCGCCGGGTGAGAAGGCGTGATGCAGAACCAGCCACAGTCCAACAGTTGCGTCAAGCACTCCAGGAGGAATGGGACCGCATCACACAGGCTGAAATTCGGCATTTGATTGACTCCATGCATCACAGAATCCAGGCTGTGTGTGACGCCAGAAGAGGCTAAGATACTGACTTCGGTGATCCAGAATTCCGCCTTCAACAGATGCAATGAATTGGAAACCAGGAAAAATCTTTTCTTCATTCCTGACTCTAAAACTGTATTTTTGATTTGAATCTTAATATTTGTTATGTATTGTTAAATTTATCGTAAGAAAATGACATGTGTTGCAATAAACCCGAGTGTTACGTTGGAAGTTTTGGTCCGTATACATTCAAACACAATGACATGCTGAGTTGGATACCATGACCTGAAAAACCAACTTGTCACAGCCCTCATGTCTCCTTAATTGTCTCCTTCCCCTTTTCAGCAGCCTGCCTGTCTTTTAGAAGTATTTTCTCCTTAACTGGGTGTGTGTCTTTTGTGCCTCCCCTTATCCCAGTGTAATTTACTTCTATGCCTCCTTGCCTTGTGTTTCTTTGGTGTACATACGCCTTATTTCTTTATTGCAGAGTAGCTGGATTGTCATGCTTTATGACCCTTAAGCATTCAGTCACTTGTGCCTTCTAGTTTAAAATTGCATTACCAATTTCGGAAATTATTGCAACCTTAATGACAGTGAACTACTTGTCGGGACTTAATTAATAGGAACTAACTCCCAACCTTATTGTTAGTCTCCAGGATCGGGAGCAGATTTCTGTTAACCTGCTTCACCAGTTTGTTCCTCTGCTCAAAGCCTTCCTGTTAAACCCTAGAGACCTTGCTGTATGACAGTCCTGCCTCAGCGAGAAGTAACTCTACCAGGCCTCTGCTCCGGGACACCACTGGCTGACACGGACATGCCCACTATGCTCCCCATGCTATACCACCAGAGCCGGACTATGTTCTTTGTTCTCAGGGCTTCAACCCTACATCTTTTGTTGACGTATTCCTGTAAAAAAAAATGCCCTCATTGGATTTATGCTCTAATCTGTACCAGCTTCCATGCCTGGACCATAACAGGACAATCCACCCCAGGAATGCAACCAGAAGATATACCCAGCCCAATTAACACCCTTAGGTACCAGGGCAAATGGATTAGTCAGCAGGAGGAAGAGATCCACCAGCCATGCCAGTCCATTACAGCCCACGACAGTTAACTTGTAGTAATTACCAATTCTGTGAGGATTCCGCTGCCGCCACTCAAACAGCCAGCTTTATTCTGCATCAAACTCTTCCTCACACGATCACCCATCAGGAATCCCACCTCGCTGTGTTGGACCCTTACGTCAGCAACCCCTCCACCTGCCAAAGGTTCCTGGTCCAGTGTTATATGGTCTTTCAGCTACAGCCGTCTTAATTCCCTACCAAAAGTTCCAGGGTGGCATTCATCTTTACTCACTACCCTGGACATGCCAAGGACTGGGCTGCTGCCTGTTAGGAGGTAGGGGATCCTGCAGTTCAAACTTTTGCTGCCTTTGCCGATGAAATGAGGAATGTGTTTGACTGGTCTTGCTCCAGCCATGCCTCTGACCAGAGGCTTCTAAAGTCGTACCAAGGCAGTCTGTCAGTCTCAAAGTATTCCGTCGATTTCCAGATACTGGTTGTCTCTACATGCTGGGACTCCCAGGAGCTCCATTAATCCTACATATCAGACTTGTCGAAGCGAATTCAGGACAAATAAACCACCTGTGTCTTCCCCCCTGACTTGGACAACCTCATCGACATGGCGTTACAAATCAGACCTCAAGCTGCAAAAGAGGCAGCTGGATCAGTGGGCTTGGTTACGGGAACCAGCCCTGCCTATGTGCCAATATGCTCTGCTTGAAGCCAGGCCCATCTAGCTCCCTCAGTGACCATGGCTGTCAGCTGGGCTCGGCTTCGAAGTTTCCCCTCAAAGAATGGCTGCATCACATCATGCAGAACCTTTTCATGAATTGTGGAAGTACCAACTAAGTCATTGCTGAATGCCCTATCCAGCACACTCGAGCTACACCCATGAACAAGATGGTGTCTGGAGCTGCTGTTTCATCTTCCGAGCCACTTCTTCCCATTTGCCTAATCTGGCAGGGTCTCCGAGTCTCCACCAGGGCACAAGTCCACTCTGAGGCAGATGAGAACTTAATTCATCCTGGTCTCGTTCATCGCCTGAAGATTCCAACTGAACCACTGCCAGTACCCATTCGGTCCCAGCGCCTCATGGGATTACCCTTCCTGATGTCATTGAAGAATCCAGACCGGTGCCCATGTCGACCTCCAGTACCTGTTCCGTAGAGTTCACACTGCTCATCATGGTGTCACTGGATGCTTTGTTGGTGTTGGGAAGGCCCTGACTTGAACGCCACAACCTTATTGTAGACTGGCTATCCAATTATCTCCATTAGTGAACTTCATCTTGTTCCCAGTCCTGTATTCGAAAAGCTTTCAGTTCGGTCATACCTCTTCTCTCCGACCACCAGAGGGATCTGCCAGACCTATAAGGAGTTCCTGCTATCTATGATGACCTGCGTCAGACATTCAGTAAAGTACAAGCTACCCCTTTTCCACCGCACAATCCCGATGACTGCACTATCGACCTGTTACCTGGAACATCGCCCCTCAGAGGTCAGTTGTACACCCTGAGAGCACAAGACTCCAAAGCAATAGAGGATAACATAGATTGATCCCTGACATCTGGAATCATTTGAGCTTCTTTGTAGCCAACCAGAGCTGGCTTCTTTCACTCCATTACTATTAAGAATCCTTACCCTCTTCATCTGATGGAATCGGCATTTTCCAACCTCCAGGGCATTTGTTACTTTACCAAGTTGGACCAGCACAATGCTCACCGTCTTGTGTACACGTGAGAAACAGATGAGTGGAAGACAGCATAAAACACCCCCTCTGGCTTCTACAAATATCTGGTGATGCCATTTGGGCAACACCCCTGCTACCTTCCAGATCCTCATTAATAATGTCATCAGAGACATGGTCTCCTGATTCTTCAATGTCACCTTAAACAATATGTTGGTTTTCTCTCCAAACTTGGGAAAAGCATGCCTGCCAGGTCCTCCTGATAATTCAAAGACGGTAAGAGAATTTACTTAATCTAAAACCTGAGAAGTGTAAATTCCATCACACCGTCTCTTTCTTGGGCTTCACTGTGATGCAAGGTGCTTTGGAGATGGATCTTCAGAAAGTACAGGCTGTGCTGAATTGGCTGGACCCCATGGACCACAAACAGCTGCAGAAGTACCTTAGGTTTATGAATTTCTACCATCAATTCTTTCAAGGGTACTCCGCAGTGGCAGGTCCTTCGATAGCACTCATATTCACAAGACACCCTTCAACTGGACCCGCCAGATTGCCTCTGCCTTCTGTCAGTCTAACAGTGTATCAGATAAGCGCAAAAATAGTTCACTTTATCATGCAAGCATGAAATTTGGCACAAATGCTCATTAGAGTCCACTCTTTCAAAAAAGGGGGCGTTATCGAAGATGGCTACCATTTTTCAAGATGGATGCTGTCTACACTAATAATTACTATTAATTACTTGGTAAGTTGTAACTACTTCAAGTAAAACAACTTATTTCAATTCAAACACCTACTTTATAAGTCATAGAGTCTGAAAGGTGTAGAGTTTTCTCAACAAGTGACCATTAAAGATTATAGTGTGCTGTACTGTACTTAAAAAAAATCAGTTGTTAAAGCAGAGTTGCTCATTAAAAAGTGGTGTTAATGAACTACAAAATGAAAGCTAAAAGAAAAAAAATCATTGCTACTTTACTACATGCACAACTTTAAAGGTCCGGAATGAGTCTCAATGAGATAGTCAAATATAACAGAGAAACAACACTTCACATTTGCAACTGCACAAGGCTGTGCATGTGAGACCAAGCCTGTCACATTTGCACCTGCCACAGCCACACTTAGTGAGCTGTTCATAACTTTTTGCAATGGAAGAGTTGCTTGTCCAGAAGACTTTCCATTCTTCGCCAATCTTATTCCATCTTCAGTCAGCTGGACTCTCTGCTTCTGTCTGGCGCAGAATTGCCTGAGCCCACACACAGCCTGCCTGATAAGTTGCATGTTTAGTGTATTGGATCAGAGCTGCACTGGTCGGAGCGATGGTCATATGGTCTCTGCTTTTTGGCAAAAAAGTCTAGTCCAGCCTCATCCACACCATCTGAAGTGCTGGACTTGTCATACATGAGGACCAAAAACTTCTCCAGAATCTTCATGTCATCATCCTCAATGTTGACTCTGTGCCACCACCGTCATCCAGCCTTGCTGGGTCAAAGGTAAGTGGCATTTCACACATCTCATGAAACAGAGGCACATTTGTGGCAATCATGGTGTAGCCATCATGTTCTGGAACATGATGAGTAGGAGTCAAAGTCAGATTTTATCTAGTCAGTCTGCCTCTAAGTTATGACTGGGTTTTCACTTGCCATTGTTGACATGTAATGAAGGCCGAGAGGTGGTCCTTTTACCACTTAATGAATATATGTAATGACGCACATTCATGTGTGGGATTCAAATAGTTTTGGTTGCCCTATACTTAGTATGACCATTCATCCAGTGCCATTTAAGTCCCGTGTGATCTGTACACCATCCGAGTAAGTCCATGAACAAGTCATGTATAGCCCCATTACCCTTGGCTCAGCTATCCTGCACTGGCACACCCTTTCAATTCAGGTGCGGCTGTCTAACTTTATCTAGTAACTATTTTCTACTAGCTAATCGATATGGGGCTATTAGACAGCATTTGGGACACTAAACTAAACTAATCTACCCTACAACTAGTACCAGTCTACTACAATAGACTTACTAAAGCTAGGTACAGCATCAGATCAGCTGACACAGAACCCCATGCTGAGTTACACAGCAGTGAAATCACCAGTGTGCCCTGGTTGTGCACTGACATTCACTCTATTAGTATACCAACACCTTGTAAATAATTTTTACATCCTTCGAGAAAAGTTTTAGATCAATTAGAATCTATGACCCCAAAAACTCGTCTGTAGATGAAAAAAGTAGTTCATTGTGTAGTTCAGCTGCTGAAATAAGATTAATACTACTTTTGGCCGCCATATTGGATGCCATTTTTGTTTAAGTACTTGGAATTGAAAGTGTGACAAAAAAAAACTTTAGGATTAGAAACCATGCTAAATACATCAGTAACACCCACATTCTCGAAAATGATGCAATTGGCTAATGAATGGCAGCCATCTTGGCAAAAAAGGCAGCCATCTTGGATTTTTGCTTGGCTAACGCCCTTTTATGACAGAGTGGTCCTTTGAGAATGTATGTGCCAAATTTTATGCTTGCATAATTAACTGAACTATTTTGGGGTATTTTTGCACTTATCTGCTACACTATATCTGCTGTCACCACCATTCCATCCTCCTGCTTCCAAATTCTCAGCACCAGTTTATCGTTGAAGTCGAAGCTTGCGAAGTAGGTGCTGGGGCTGTCCTTTCTCAGTGCACTGCTGACGGTCAGACCCATCCGTGTGCCTACTTCTCACGACGGCTATCACCTGCAGACAGCAATTATTCCATAAGCAATTGAAAGCTATTGGTTGTGAAGCTGGCATTCCTGGAGTGGAGGCATTGGCAAGAAGGATCCAGTCTCCCCAGTCCTTTCTGGATGGACCATCGCAACCTGGAGTACCTCTCAACTGCAAAAATACTGGACCCCAGGCAAGCCTGTTAGTCCCTCTTTACAAGATTTAGCTTTTTCTTGACCCCTCATTCTGGAGCCAAGAATATTAAGCCTGACTCTTTGTCCTTGCCTCTACTCTCCTATACCCAAAAATTATCCTGAGAGCATGCACCCAGTCCAATGTCTTCTGGCAGTCACCCAGCTCCAGATAGTGCTCTAAGTCAAAAAGGTGTTGCAGTCTTGTCTTCCACCGTCACACACACTCCACCCATCCATCTTTTCATTTCAGAGAGAGTGACAAGCAGTGTCCTATTCTGGGCCCACACTTCTCAGCTGGTGTACCATCCCGACTCCTCCCACACCTTATCACTCATCGATGCTTCAGGTTGCCTAGAGTATCGCCGTAGATTTTGTTACGATGCAGACTTTGTGTTGTGATTCTGCATTTCAGCCATGTCTTTTGTCTAGCCCCATGTTTAAGTTCTGTGCCTGGCTTGCCATGTATGCCTTTTGTGTTTTAGTGACCACTGCCTGCCTCTGACCATCCCTAGGATTATGTATTGTGTTTTGGTTGTTTGATTTCATGTTTTATTATTTTTCTTGTTTTGTTATTATTTACGTCTTTGCCATGTTTCATAGCCTTGCCATGTTTCATAGTCTTGTTTTTGGTTCTTGTCCTGCACTTCGTTTTCCCCTGTCTTGTCTGGTGTAGGTCTTTGCCCACGGTCCCTTGTCTGACGTGCCACTCATTCGGGTGATTTCCTGGTTTCTGGGATTTCAATCTTTCTTCATATCTCGTTTTCTTCCTTCCTCTCTCTTTATGCTATCTACTAACCCTACTAACAGTTTATTGTTTTCGATAATTACTAACCCCGATTAACATTGTATATTCATACTAACTGACTAACTTGCACTCGGGATTGTATAGCTGCACATACTAATAGACTAACGATCTCTCAGCATTCGCCCAATCTGTATCTCCGCCCTCCTTGCCTATCACTAATTATCTCTACTGCAGTTTCCATTTATATCTCAGGCTTTCTCTTTTCTTTAGACTATACACTTTAGTACTCCTTAACCGGAGCTGTTATTCGTTCATAGGAATGTCTCGTTATCCCTGTCTGCGTTTCGGCATTCGCCAAATTCATGTAATTAGTTTTCCTCATGTGTCACTCCCATGTCATTGATTACACCTGTTTACCCTAGTCATGTGTTCACCCCGGATGTGTATATAAGGTGTCTGCACTTTTAGTTCCTTGTCAGATCGCCTTTACTCCTTTGTCTTGTGCTACGTTCCTCGCCTTGCTCACTGTGATATTTTCTTTCTGACTGGATTGCCCGACACTTGTTTTTGGTTTGCCCTTTTTGGATCTGATTGCCTAGTGAGTTTTGACCTATTTTTGCCCGACCACGTCTATTGTCTTTTGCTGCCCTGGTATTTGGATTCGGACTGTTTACGGCTTATGAGTTTGTCTCTCCACCAAACCCACGCCTGTGTACCGAACCATTTTTGCCTGACCTTGAGTTTTGTTATTGGTGCCCTGGTTACAGTTTTGGATTTTTCCCTTTGGATTCTGCTTTTGGATTGTGGACATTGTACTGTTGCCAGCTCTGTTGGGGGGTTTCCCCCTTCAGAAATAAAGCCTCCATTTTGCATTTATCTGGTTCTCGCTCTTGGCTCATTTCGTAAATCCTCACACTTTGTCCGACAGGTTTGCAGTAATCCTCTCCATTGTGGGCCGGTTTTCTACAGCGACCCATTTTGTGCCATTAGCAAAGTTGCCCACTCCCAGTATGATTGCTGGGCTCCAAGTACACCATGTAGTTCTCCATGGTGTGCCTGAGGAGGTGATCTCCAACTACAGCCCTCAGTTTTCCAGGAGCCTCTGAAAGTTCTTCTGTGCCCTGGTGAACCCCCACCTCCCCCACCCACCTGTCCTCAAAATTGCACCTAGAGACAGCCAGGTGTAGATTCTTAATCCTAAGCTGGACATGACTCTACGCAGCCTGATGGAAGGTAACCCCGTCACGTGGTCCTGTCTCCTTCTCTGGGTGGAACTGGCTCACAACTCAATAGCATGTCACTTTTCCAGTGCTGTTTGGGTTACCAACGGGCTTTGTTTCCAGTGAGAGGAGAGGAGAGAGGCCCTCCCCATTGCTAAGTTCCTGGTTCCTCATCCTGACCAGGGATGAAGGAGAGCTTGGGCTCTTCTACTCAAGCACTTACCCGCCTTCCAGGGGCAAGAAAACCGTCATCACTGTCCAGTTTCTGCATACCAAGTAGAATAGAAGGTGTGGTCGGCCACAAAGGATATCCAGCTCTGGGAGACGTCAAAGAAGCTCACCCCCCATTTAAGCATTCACCACAATATTCACCATATTATCTCTATCCGCTGTGAGGCTCCTATTTCCGCCCCCTCTTAATAAATTTCACTCTATCTATAATATCTCCAGAGTCACACCTGTCTCTATCTTCCCTTAGAGTCCTAACCCCCCCCCCCCCCGACGGTGGCTCCACCTACACTGTGCTTTGGATCTTGGACGCTCGGCGCAGAGAACATTTCTTGTTGACAGGGAGAGAAATGAGCCAGAGGAGCATTCCTGGGTGCCCGAGTGCAACATCCTCAACCCTTCCCTTAATCATCTCCTCCCCCTTTCCAGCAATCTACATGTCTTTTAGAGGTACTGTCTCTTAATTAGTTTGGCAACTTGGATGCCTCACTTTATCCAGGTGTTATCAATCCGTGTGCCCCATTCCCTTGTGTTTCAGTGTAGTTTTTAAGCCTTATTTCTGTGTCACGGCGTTGCTGGATTATCATGCTTTATGCTCTTAAGCAACCAGTCACTTCATGTCTTCTAGAGTTCAGAATAGAATTATTGTCCTCAAAAATTATTATAGCCTTTATGACAGTGAAATATGTAACAGTTTCTTCCTCTGCCCAGTTTATTAGGTACACCTCCCAAACCATCATTGGTTTCCAGAAATGAGATTGCATTCCTGTTAAATTCTTTGGACTTCACTGTCTGACAGTCCTGCTTGGGCAAGGGTTAACACCAACTGGTTTCTGCACTGGGACATCACTGGTCAGGCACAGACACGCTCACAACTCTCACCATCTGGGCTTCGGCCCTTCCTCTGTTCCCTTGTCTGGATTATAACGCCAATGCAGAACCTCTAATTTAGATAGCTTGGTCCAGAATTAATAAAATATCAGAAAGTTATAAGGACATCGCTTGAGTTAAGGCTCCTAATAATACGGATGAATAAAATACTTCTGAGAAGGTGCCATCAAAAGAATGGTCTCACGTCATGATATGAAAAAGTTTGAAAGTCACCACAAATTTTACAAAACATTACAATTTATGGCAAATTTGATAAAAATCTTAAAAGGAAGTCCAGTAAAGCAAGTCCAGAAAGAATTCTTAAGGCTATCTGCACACAGCAATCTGTGGTTTCAGCATCAAATATCCCAGAGCAAAACGTTTAAAATATTTCCTTCACAAAAACCAGGGCCAACTATAATGTCATACACTGGCCAAGGCTATTGTGTCAAACAGAATCCAAATGTCATTGACACCAACAGGAAATGACTCCATTCCAAAACTGCAACACATCATACTTTTATAACAGAATGAGTAAAAATGGGACAACACAGCAAATCGCCACATTTTTAACCGTACCAAATCGGCAATCATGCTTGCTCGCTATGAGGTTTCCCAATAGCTATTACTTCAATGCAAGAGTCTGCAAATTCTTCAAACGGGGCGATTCATTCTTTACAATTACTTGAGCGAATGGTCAGTTACGTCTTACAGGAAATACGAGTTCCAGAAAATGAAGAGGACCAAAATGCTCTTGTATTAGTCACAAAAAGCACGCATGACAGTAAACAAATTGCGTCAAACAGATGGAAAATGGTCCCTTAAATCATTTGTTGCAATCACAGCAAAGCAAATACGACTTAGTGTTTGGGAAAACAATCATGTTAATACTGACTTCAGAATGAATAGAATTAACAAGAATTTCACAGCACAAAGCAACAGCTGCACTCATAATGTGAACGTAAATAACAGGGCAAACATGAAATGGACGAACAACAACAGTGGTCATCCACAATGCAATATCTGATATCCAAGAACTATATTTACAACATGCATTTTTTTTCAATCAGTTGTATAATCCATAACAGATATTTGAGTTTTAAGTTTTATTTTCCATACTTTGTCACAGCTTTGAATCCATTACCAAAGAGAGGAAATGATTTTTAAAATGGCCTACATTACCTCTTTCACACTGCGCGCCGGTGAAGCCGTAAGTGCAGGCACAGCGGTTCGGAGCCACACATCGTCCTCCATTCAAGCACCCATTTTCACAAACCGCTGAGATGGAAAAGGCGTACATGAAAATAAGGACAGACAGTCCTTTGGGACTCCGTTTCAAACTTTTCATGTACAGCACCAGCATGCAGCTCTGATCTGTCACAATCCGTGTGTCCCCTTAATTGTCTCTTCCCCCTTCACAGTAATCTCCATGTCTTTTTTGAGTGCCTGCCCTTATCCAGATGTTTTCCATTGGTGTGCCCTGTTACCTTGAGTTCCTGTGGTGTATATAAGCCTTATTTCTGTGCAGCACAGATGGTGGATTGTCGTGTTATATTATCTCAAGGAACCAGAATTGTATTGAAGTTCAGAATGGTATTATCGTCTTCGAAAATTATTGGAACCTTTATGATAGTGAAAAATGTAATTACTCTTCAGACCTTTGTTAATAGGAATGAACTTCAAAGCCTTACTATTGGTCTCCAGGCTTGGGACCGTGTTCCTGTTCACAAGCCTTTCCAGTCTGTTTCTCTGCCCAGTTTATTAGGAACACCTCCCAAGCATTCATCTATCTCCAGGATTACGACTGTGTTCCTACTAAACCCTTGGGACCTGCTGTCTGACAGTCCTGCTTTGGAATGGGAGGAACACCAGCAGGCTTCTGTCCCAGAACACCACTGGCTGGGCTCACACATGTCCATTACCCTCACCATGCAATACCACCTAAGCTGGACTGTGCACATCCTGTTCTGGGCTTTGGCCCTTCCCCTGTTGTTACTGTATTCCTGTCAATAAATAACCTCATTGGATTCTACCTTGAATCTGAATCTGCATCTGGTTCCTTGCCTGGATCATGAGAGTCATCAACTTACTCCCTGTCAGATACTGCTAACTCCAATGAGACAAAGATATGCTGATCTAAAATAATCAAGACAAAGACCCTCATACCCTAACATGCATTTGAATTCTGAAGGTCGCAGTACTTACGTTGCCCGCAGTGCGCCCCGCTGTACCCCTTCTGACACAGGCAATGATCCTCCGCACAGGTTCCTCCATTCATACAGCGGATATTGCAGTGTTGAACTATGGGTCAGCAGTGAAAACAGTAAAACACATAGCTGAACATGGGTTGCTACACAGAAATGCATCCATTGAAGCCAAATGTTCAAATGTTCGCATACTACTGTACACAGAATATTGTTCAGGAATGTTTACGATGTACAAAAATGTTCAAAAACTGAGTTCAATTATATAGTTACACTATTTAATCAAGTAAATAGCACATAACAGATTATGTTAGCTGGTTAAGGCATGTTATATAGTAGCAAACCTGAAAAATCAAGAAGGCATTGGCCGCGTCCCCGCAGGGAACTGGGCTCCATTGTATTGTGCCAGACAAAAACAGAGGCGATTAGGCTAGTGACAGGAAATGACATCACCTGCCAAGGAGTGAAGGGTCTTAAAACCACAGATTGGTCATAAGGCAAGAGCTAATTTTAGATCCTGCCATGAAAAAAATAGTCAATCGTGCTGTGTTCTGGAAGAAAAACACAACAACTCATGTTTTCGCTGTTCTTGAAGTAATTTCCCCCAATACTGCCTTGTTTGTTTTTCAAGCATGCCATGTCAATCTGCACTTAATTTGCACATAAGAGGTAAACCATATTCCATCAAAACAGGGCTATGTGGTATGCACTAGACAGACTAGAGTGTATTGCTCAGACTTTCAAGATTGGCTAAAACTCTTTGAAGACAAACATGACATTTAGCATTGGCTAAGATTCTTCAGACTCAAGAATCAATCCCTTGGACAACCAGTAAAGCATTTGAAACCAAAAATGTCTTTTCATGATCAAATACTGTACCAGATTTTGAACCGCAGGAAGGTGCAATCTGACCATTGGGGCAAGAACACATATTCGGTCTTGAGCAAAATCCATCACCACACGAGCTCCGGCAAATGGCTGTGAAAAAAAACAAAATAAAAACTTCAAGGCTACTTCCCAGACAATGGTATTCAAAAATTTGTAACACACAACACAAATCGGAGGACCTTACCGATTTAAGAAACTAGCAAAGAATTTTGGTTGTTGGAAGGGTTGGGCCTAAGGATGCCCTAGAGTACAGCATGGTGCACATAATTCAAAGGGTGAACAAGGCAGGCGCCTGGATGCTGTTCACCACTAACAAAATTCACGCTGTAAGGTAATCCAGATTGATGGGCAGGACATTACACACACCGTGACCCAACATCCTTAATTTCGAACTTGAAAACTATATCGTTGGCCGTGCTGAGCGAAAGGCAGAACGCCAGGCGGCAATCACAGGGCATACACAAATAAACAATCTTCCTGTTCTTCATCACATAGTCACAGGCAAGTTCTACTCATTCCAATTTAATTTACATACGTAATGTAAGCACAGCATTACAAGCCTCAGACCGACAGACTGAATGCAAAACTGAACTGGACATGAAGTAGCATGCAAAATTACATGCAAAAATAATTTCCAGGGTTATAATTATTCATGAGATAGACTGCCTTCGTTGTCACCACTAATGTAAAGTACAACCGGTGACATTGATGAAAAAAGACTCAAAATATATAGCTCGCACCATATTTTTGTGCTGCGTCAGTATAGATACTAGATATCAACAAGTTCTGATGAAGTTTCCGAGGGTGTGACATAATGAAAGAAAACAACGGTGTCAAAAATAAGACCTTATAAGCTAATGTGGAATACTGTATATGGAGACTTCACATGCTTCTCCATTTACTACAAATACATTCAGATGTATTTGTATTTACATAGTACATAGCATGACATCATAGTCTAGATCAGGGATCCACAAATCCAGACCTCTAATCCAAATCCAGCCCAAGTTTTCTTTTATCCCAGGTAAGTATGAACACTCTGATTGCCTCCGATTGCCTTCACACCTGACTCCCAGGTAAAGCAGGGGTGGAAAACCAGCAGTCCTCAGACCATGAGGACCAGAGACCAGGGATCTACTGTAGGACTATGTGTTTTCAACCACAGTTCTCCATAGTAGATGTCGTCTTACCCTAAACTTTTGAGCCAATTTTAGCCTCTTTGCCTCATCTTTTGAATCATCTTTGGATTCAGCAGCTGAGAGTCAGTGAAGCCCTTTCTAAACTACCCTACATCAAGGGTCACTTGGCTCCCTCCTTCAAGCCAAGATAAACCAACAAATGTACAACCTGGTGGCATAACCACAAGGTATACACTGAGATGCTAAATGTTAAATTAAGTCAAGAATCATGCAGGAATGGAAACCCCTGCCTTCAATATGTTTTGTATCCCTCATTTAGTCAGCTGTGTGCGCGCGTGTGTGTGTGTGTGTGTGTGTGTGTGTGTGTGTGTGTGTGTGCGTGTGTGTGTGTGTGTGTGTGCGTGTGCGTGTCCGTGAATGAATGAGAGAACAAGAGGTACGGCAAACATGTCCTGCTTTAACAATACTACTCTAAATCCTGAGAGTATTTCACAGTTGCATTTCAAAGTGTGGGCATGACAATGAAGTATTGCTTCCAGAGCTAAAAAGTTTTCTGCATCACTTGTTAAACCTAAGCCTCTTTGAGCATAATTTAGTGTTCCTATCCTTCAGTCCTATGGTGTTCTGCACACAGTCAATGACTTTTTAAATTCTTAAATGTGGAGAGCAAGCCCCAGATTAAGCCACGGAGGACGTAGTCTTGCATATTGAAGCACAGTTTATGCTCATATACTGCCTTCAATCTCCGAGGCCAACGAGCTCCCTTTAGTTATTACTTATGAAAAAGGCAAGGCGCACAGAAATTATGTTAAGCAGAAGGCAAGTTTTGCCGAATGATAAGTGTGGTTTGAAAACACTCAGTATCTAGCTCTGGAGGCGGGGCCTTGCAGGAAACATTACTGCTGTTTTCTGCAGCCAGGAGCACCACAATGACCAATCATTGACAAGGTCATCTGTGGCATCACTCCACATGGAGACAGCTGTGGTCAAGGGGGTATAATCCAGTTTCACCATACTACTCTGCCTCAACTGGGCACGTGCACTGGGGGATTTAATCTCCATGTACAATCAGTTAACACAAACCCCTTAATCATCATTCAATCATCAGTATGCCAAAAAACCACCAAATGCTTCATTAATTCACTGCATTGAGTGCTCTAATCGTTCTATGGTAAATGATATGCTAGGAATTTCAAATGGCTGTTACTCAACAGCCTAGGTTTACTTTCAACGTAATTCCATTGCTCTAAAGATTCATACATAACATATACTCAAAACATTACAGGCTAAATTGGGAATAAAAATATGAATTTTACTTTACTTCTAAAATGTTGCAATCATCTAAGTCAATTATTCAGTCAATTATTTTACAACATTTTTGAAATAGCGGAAAACTGCAAGGAGTGTGAAGTAAGAGGCAGGCAGACAGATAGTCCAATGGACAAGCATCTGTTTTCGGTCTTTAAAGCAAGTGATTAATTTGACCTGATTAAATCCAAAGGGTGTGATTGGACTGCATACCCACGCACTGGCTGAGTGTTTGATTGCATCTAGTGGACTACATGGCAAAGCCAATAGTTAAATTGAAGATGTCTCCACAACTGAGTCTCCTTCTGACTCCACGGAGAACACTGCAGTGGTTAGATATACTGTACCAAGACCAACCTTAAACATTTGAGGATGAAGGCAAAAATGGAGGTGAAAAATTACCCAAAAAAAAGTAGTACAAAGAACTTACGGACGATGCACTGGTTCCCCCCAGAGAGAGTCTTCCATCCTGGGCAGCAGTAAGCATTGTAACGTGATCCGCAAACATTCGGCCTTCAAAGAAAATATGAGCACAATCATATACCTTTTAATGAAAACAAAGTATTTGGTCACCCTCTTTTAACTGAGTCACCTTGCGCCAACGATATTCAACTCAAAACAAAACAAAACAAAATGCTATATTCAGTATTAACTGAAGCTTTGCATTTTTTGGACCTGATTATTTTCATCAGCAGACATGAAGCTTTGATTTGACTTAAATTCTAATCTTAGAAGGAAATAAACGTACAAATATTACTCTAAGAAGTAACACATCATGTCTGTGGTCCTGCAGTAGGCACCAAAGTAACACCTAAATATGCTTCTGAGTCATTTCAAAGGGCTTGTTAAAGAACATTCTATCAAGTGACTATGTATTTCTTATGCATTATAGTACACTTCATTTTGAGTCAGGGGAAGAGACACTTGACATGTATTTATTTCCTTGACAGGCTGAGGCATAAATGGACACATGTACAGCCATTCCTCTCAGAATATAAATCTGAACCTCACCAAAAAAAAAATAAATCCATTTTAAAAACCAACTTTTGAACATCTCAGAGGACAGAAAAGCCTCTTTACTCACAATAATTCAAATTAATCGGGAAAAAAATGCCCCGTGGACACATTCCAAAGAGTTTCCAGCTTTAACATGATAATCTATCAAGACAAGTCCTTTGTTTCATCATCTGGTAGTCTATTCACCAGGCAAAAACAGGAATGCTAAATTCCATGCCTCAATGCATTAATTCTCTCAATCAAAACAAATCAGAAACAGACGATTGTTTGAATAAAAAAAGAAACCTGAATATGCATTTCGTGGAATAGAAACAAATTGGACAACACCTACAGCAGGTGTTTCGTTTACACTTTTAACATTCAAATCAGTCTGCAATATGGTTTTATCACCAAGGCTATTCTGAAAACAGTAAGCTTATAAGACGTTCAATTAGATTTAAAAAAGTACATTTTTGAAGGACCATCGCAATAGTAATAATTCTGGTGCTCTAAACTCTTGGAACATCTTAAGTAAATCTCGGTCCTGCAGCAAAGCGTATGCTGTTACAATCTTGACTTATCCTTTATGGGGCGTGGTGTTTACAGCGAAAGATAATTACATTAAACTGCGCAATAAAAATGGTCTAGTCATAGAATTCTATACATTCCAATGGGGAAAAAACGCCCAACTGAGTTCTTTGTTTATAGTATAACTTCTTTTACGAGGCACAGCAGGAATGTTCGATTTTTGGCAGTATTTGATTACAAAGCTTTCCCCGAAGCTTTCCTCTGAAAGAATTTCACTTATCAAGCCAACATTCCTCTAAATTTCATGACTCAACCACCACGACCTATCGTCATCTCGATATGTTCCCCTGAGTCAAATTATTGAAAACTGGAGATAATTTGACCAACACATTGTCTAATTACATGCAGAGAACCTTTACTCCCACTTCCCGGCAGAGTAATTCCACGGTCGAGTCGTGAGATGCGCAAGGCAGCGCATCAAATGAACAGATGTGAATAGGCAATGCGCATCCTTATCTGCATCCCTCGCTGCAAAGCGCTACATCAGTGGCACTTCTAGGGTCACGAAAACAATTAAGTTTATAATGCGTCGTGAAAGCTGAAAGTACCAGACGACAGCCGTGTTTTATACTACCCCTTAAAGTCGAATTCATTTTCGTACCTGTATCCTTGTTCCACGACAACTGTTCGTCAGCAGCTATTTATACGACAAGCACGTACAGTGATTGTGACGCCGGAATATTTATTTATTTATTTATTCTTATTCAACGAATAATTTACCCAGACTTGATAGTTGTGTTTGAACCATTAACCACTGAAACGTAATGAGAACTTGAGCATACAATTACCCTTTCAAGACATCTTGACCTCCACCTCTTCTTTTGGCTCTACTGGCTCTTGGTTCAATGTCTTTGTCGATCTCGCTACTCCCAGCAGTACCTTCATTGATAGCCACCATCAAGACCGCTGCAAGTCCCAAAGCAAACTTCAGCAGTCGCCTCTGCCACATACTGCTCAGGTTTTCTTTCAAAACGGTATATGCTCCACTTTTTTCAAAGAGAATAACAGCGTTTAATATTGAAGTCCCCTTCTACCTCCAAAATTCCTCACTTGTACTTGCGGGTCAGAACTGCGGAGAAGAAAACATACTTTAACTGAAAGGGCACCGCATGTATAATCGGCATATCCATTGGCATCATACATTTTTTTACGTCCGTGTTTATAACGGGCACCGTCATCCTTGCAATAAAATTAGGCAGCATAACATGGTAGAAATAGAAGCTGGAAATGGGATGTTCTCGAATATGGTATTTCTTAAACCTCTTACAAATTATAAATGCAACATTGTGACAAGAAGAAAGTTAGCGCAGCCTACCTTCTCTCCAACTGGAGAAAAAGTTTTCAAACCCGCCCAACAGAAAATAAAATCGGTTATGTTTTGATACAGTAGGTACGGTGCTGTATCTTTTCAAAACCACAGAAAAATAAGAATAAGAAGTCCTACAGATGCAAAAGAGCACTGTCGACAATAACTATTTCAAGTTAACCGTCATTTTCATTTCAGCCGCATAGATGTGTCAAATAGTTCCAGCTGTCTAGGATGGCATTCAGAACGTTCGCTCTTCAGTCACAACTTCTGCGAGAAGTGATGCGAGGTGTACCTCCGTTTACTCTCCCTCTCGCGCTCTCTCACCATCCTCTAACTCCCCTTCCTCAAGAATCTTTTTTCTCTTGCTCTCGCGATACGTAGATTTGACTACTGAAATCCTGCCTAATTCAATGTTGCTTGTTCCAATGGTGGGACAATTAAAATTTACTAAAGGTTTTCTGTTGTTTTCACTGATTGCAGTCATTCTTTTACTTTTGTTGCATCGGAAGTTGCATTCTCAGCCTCTACCCTGTTCAGTTACCGCGGACAAAAACACCTTACATAGGCTATAGGAAAGAAATAGTCTATATTGAACAGCTGGTACACATTACCCAATGCTTTAGTGAATATGTGAATTAATTTTATATATTATTAAAATGTTGGTGTATTTCAAATCTGACGACTGTAAAAGATTCCCAAAAAAATGGTGCATGAGCAATTTAGGACTAGTGACTACATGAGAAGTAGCATTAGTAAGGTATTTTAAAACAGGAGAGCTCATCGTGTTATAGTGTAAAAGGAGCCTCTAAACATGCCTAGTCCCTCTAAAGCATAAATGAGTGAAGTCATGGACAACTGCGCAAGTATTAAATCTAGCAATTTGATAGGAACGTTCCTGAAAAACCAAGTGGCAGCATTTGCGGCATTCCACTCACTGAAGTGTGTAATATTATTAAAAGATGTAAGGAATACAGTCAAATCACAGCGCATTAAGGGCAGGATGAAAAACCAATTCTGATAGAGCGTGACCTTCAACCCCTCAGACATTACTGCCTTAAGAACCATCATATGACTGTAATGGATATCAGAACAAGGGCTTGACAAGTCAGTCAGTCGACACCATTCAAAGCTGAATACATAGGTCCAAGTTAAAGCTTTATTGAACAAAGCCAAATCCATGTATCACCACTGTCTAAAAGCACTGCAGTTTTCTCCTGGCTCTGTGCTTGGAGCATTGTGGAAGCTATTTTGTGGTCCAACGAGTAAATATTTCTTGAAAAAAAAAAAAAAACAGCAGCCTTTTTCTCCACACCGAAGACGACAAGGTCAACCCAAGCTTTTGTCAGCGTGAGGTCTTAATGTCAGCATCTGTCAGTGAATGGGGGTGTGTCAGTGCACATAGCATGGGTTATGAGCACATTTGGAAGTGCACCATTAATCCAGAAAAATAAGTACAAATTTTGAACTTAGGAGTGTTCTTATCTAGACAGGGTTCCAAGGACTTGCCTGCATGTTCCAGCAAGATGACGCTAATCCACATTGTGCACAGACTGAAAGAGCAGGGTTGTGTGAGCAGATGGCGCAGGTGCTAGATTGGCCTGTCTGCAGTCCTGATCTGTCTCCTGTTGAGAATGTATGGCCTGGGCAACATAGGGCAACCGAGGCATTGTACAATTGTACAGCCAAATATTGCATAATGTTGGAATATGAAAAAATACTGCTTTCCAGACTAGACCTACTGTTGTCTTCAGTTTTCAAACACTAAATGAGGGTGATTAAAAGGCATGGTGGTTTTACCCAGTGGTGAATAGTCAAGCATGCCAACCTGTTTGGGCTCTTTTTGTTGTTGGCTACATCACATAGTATATTTGCATTAGAGAGTGAATGAGTTTTTCCATGACGTGCCGACTTTTTACCCATCCTCCCCAAAGGGGTAGGGCAACGGTATTGTACTTGACTTGGTTATGCACTAGTTTACTTATTGTGTCTACTGCACATGTACTCATAGACACATGTACTTATTGAGTACTTATTTTTATTTGATTTTTGGGAAGATTGATAAAATTTGTACCAAACTTGGCCAAAGGTTGTGCAAAGACCTGGAATAAATCCCATTCAACTTTAGATGAATTGGGTCAAGGTCAAGGTCACTGAAAAGGTCAAAATTGTTATTACCCTTAATGATGTCAAAAATTTGCATCAACCCAAATGCAAAAGAGTCATTTTTCAATCAGGAAAATATAATCATATCCATTGCTAAGGTGACGTGTATAGTTCAACGATCGATAGCAGTCAGTGTTCAGAGGGGTCAAGGTCATTGATCTGAATTTTCACTGTATCTCAGAAACAACTATAGATAGCCACTTGGTTACTATTAAACATACAGAAAATCATCAAAGGAGATTAAAATGACACCATGACCTTTGACAGCCACATGCTTACTATTGATCACATTTAGGAACTCATATACGGCCAGTAAAATTTTATCATGACCTTTGACCTTGAGTGACCATGAATGGTCAAATCCACATGTGCCTGAAAAGTGGACCAGCTCCTTGAACAGCTAAAGTATGTGCGGCTCATGGCTTCTGGGGCCTGGAACCGCTTGTTTGGAATTATGGTTTCAATGACAAATTTACAATTAAAAAAAATGTTGAATACCATGAATCGAAAAAGGCAACAATTAGTATCTGTTGAAAATTCTTTGATCTTCAATCACTTCACTTGAACATAGTTAATGGAACAGACTTCATGACACAATTAGCCTTAAAAAGAAGCATGACACAAATTCCGATTACTGTACCCCACCCCATTACCACTACAAAACAGCTGTGTCCAAACTGCCCTAATTTAGAGTTTTTAGAAGAAGTGATCTGGTCAAATTTGATTATCAGTGTCAAATCTGTCTGTTAGCCATTACTGTTGCTTGTAAATTTGCTGATACCTGTTGTTCTTCTTAAAGGTAATGGTATTTCTGTATTTTCAGACCTTTGAGACTTAGGACACACATGTATTAGATGTACACTTTCTAAAAGCTTGTTGTTCCAAACATCTTGGAGTATGAATGGAGTATGAGAAGCCAGTAACCTACTCAAAGAACTTCACTGGGGCCGACCCCAAATGTAGTGTTCACGTCGCCTGCCTTATGGAACCCTGTGCAACAATTTTTAGAATGTAAAGTGCATATTTCCCCGCTGTTACTTGGCGGTGTGTATGGAGATGATCTGTAACAGAATTCATGTTGCAACGCAACAGAGGTTTTTCACTCAATAATATGTGTGGTTATGATTGATGATATTGGATGCTTGATTAATGCATAGTTTCTTTTGAATGACATAAAAATGGCCTTTGTTACAGTTTTGTTCAAAATGGAACATCGAACTTCTGGAAACAATGCACAAATGAAACATTGACTCAGAATTCCCTTAATTGTGAAATCATGTTAGAGACTCACTGTGTTATTAAAGAGCCAGAAAAGCAAGCCAAAATGCCAGTAACAGAGCAAACTCCTGCAGAGACAGCCAGGGTGGAGAAAAGAAACAAACATGGTGCTCCGAGAGCTTGGGAAAAGCTTGCTTTGTGAGCCACACCCTGGTCCCACTGGGGTGATTTTTCAGCAAGTGAGTCAAAGTCTTTTGAGCTGCTATGCAGTCTGAAATTGGTTGAAGAGGGCTAATGTCACTCTAACCGAAGAGCAGTGCTGTGGAGTGTGTGAGAGTTTGGGCTTCATCTTTCTCTTCAGAGGAAACATCAGTTAGGTGTCAGGCCACCATCATTAAACAAAGCCAGGGTCAGTTTCGATGAATGGTTCTTTCTTCAAGTGTAACAAACAAGTTACACTAAGTATGAAAGATGCTCAGATGTCCGACGTGGATTGTGGATGTGAAAGGTGTGAGTGACAATCTCAGCCCATATCGTTCATACAACCCACTGACTTTCAGCTATACTCACGTGTTATACTTCCATTCCGATCATATTTTAAAGCAGGAAGCGTGCTGCGTCAGGTTTCTATTACTGGATATAGCCCAGATGTAGCACTGCTGTTTTAGTCTTAAAAGGAATGTTTTCACAAATTCTAAAAGAAGAAATAATGTTTTGCCTATAATATCAGTGATCGTAGAAAGAAGTCTTATTGAAATGCTCCACAGTGAATCATATACTGGAACGGATAGGTAGGAATGACAGGAAAGTAAAAAGGCCTAGTTGTCTGCCGTGCTTTATGCCAAGTGTTCTGGTGTGGTATTTGAATTTGTTGTTTGCTCTGTTCCTTTCGTACATAATAGCTAGCCTACAGTTACAAGCTAAACTGAATGCTGAACAGAAATTTGAGCTCAGAAGCTGATAAACCTGACCAATAGCAAATTTGTCATTGGCTCTATACACTTCACCAATCTCTGCTAAAAAACAGCTGCTGTGTGCTGTTTCCACCAATATCTAACTCCGACACCATTTGTAAAATCATAGTAGCTAACTTAAGTTAACTTTAGTCAGTGTCGGCACCAGAACTGGAATTTGGGGGGGGGGGCACAGACACATCCCTTCATAACAACAATTAGAGCTGGCTAGTTCTAAATCATTTTCCATTCATTGACATGTTTTCCAATTATAGTAGTAATCCATTGGCAACTGAAGACACAGCTTCTCTCCCCATGTGATCTAACAGCAATGAAATAATAGGCTAAATTCAGTACAGAAAAATAATTTGCTAATAAATAGGCCTATGCCTATTGCCGATACAAACTGGTCTGGAACTTCCACACTATCTTTTGGGCACATTAGGCAATCTAACCAGTGCTTAATGATTGTTTAAATTGTTGAAATGAAATAAAAGACCATTTGAAACACATTTACGCAATTTTGAAAGACGTTGATTTAAATGCACCAAAGTGCGCGTCCAAATGAATGACTGTTGTCTTACTTTAGTAGGGAGAACTAGCAACGCCTGATAGTGTGGAGTGTTTTCTGAGTGAATGTATTGTTAATTTAGAAAATGATTAAGAACCAGAGCAGGTACCTGTGCATGTAAGCTGTAAAGTAACTTTTGGACTATATCCTTTTGGAAGATACTTTTGCAGAATACTCTTTCATCTGCATCATATTAGGTGGTAATACAGCGGAAGCAGCAAAATGACTCATTTTTTTCCTGCATAGCAACAGTTGCTAAGGAACTTGAGGAACATTTTGCGGAGAGCAAATTGTTTCACTATCCATGACATTTCAAAATGGCCGATAGTGATATGAACAATGGATGTGACCATAGCAAGACAATGTCACAGTTCTACTATGACAAAATAAAAAGCAATTCTCAACTATTATTATATGCATCACTGTTTTCCTCTAGTCTTATTTATCCATCTCCAAAAACTTCTAAAACAACCATGCAAGATTTTAAATAGCATGGACAAATTGAGCTGGGGCCAGAAATATGTGACCTACTTAAAATCTGATCGCTGTCTTCATATTTCCATTTTAAGTGATGTGAAAACAAATATATTCATCAGCATACCTCACAAAGTGAACTTGACCTTGGAGATTCAGATCACTGCCCCTATGCTGAAGCTAGTCATTTCAGTCAAACTTTCCCACATTATTTGTTGGCTTTGGCCACAAGAAACTTATTTTATTTCCCTTTGTCTTCTCGCGCAATGGAACCAGAGCCAATCCTCTGTGGAAGTTGCCAAAGGACTTCAAGAAACACAGGACATTTATTGAGAGCATATTCAATATGTAAACGCATCCTTTGTGATGGTATTGACTGCAAGTTCATTCAAAATTAAACCTCTCAAGTATGCATCCAGTTTAGGTGATGAATTGGCGCCGAGCTTCCAATCTCAGGCTTTAGTTTCAGAAGAAAACGTTTTCCAAAATATTGCATTTATTGGCTTTAATGGCCTTTACATTTTCAAACATTCAAAACCATACATCAACATACTATTCATATTTAATCAAAATAGCACCTTCTCCACGCTTCCAGTCAGTCAAACTGGGCTGAGGCAGACCTACTGGCCAACTTTTCAAAGGCTGGGCATGCGCTACTTGGCCTCCGCGTTTGAGACAAAGATAGACTGTGCAGAAAGATTTATGGTGGAAATCAAATACTACTCAAGCTGTTCGGAATAGGTAATCAGGAGACTGTAAGTCAAAGCACAGTCTAATTTGTGGCCCTCACTAGTGGCTAAAATACAGTTGAAGTCACTCCATACCCAGAATACCTCTTAATCATTAAACACTGCAATTTGCTCATTCAAATCTTTAAAAACCCAAGAGAATATAGAGCATTTTGCACTTGAGTGGAAAAAGGACAGTTTCATTGACTATTCATTTAAAAATTCCCAAACCTTAAAAGCACTCTTTTAATCACTTTCATCCATCAAGATAATTGCTTTACCTCAGTGGTAATAAAAGTTGTACTTTAGCATAACAGTACCCTAAATAAACATACACACTGAAGTGCGTGCTCATCATCCCTAACATGCAATCCAGTTAAGTGAGATTAATGCTCATTAATGCTCTGAGGTATTATACTGTTCCATTGTCCAATGATGTCATATACATAACACCAATGTTAACAGATTCCTTACACACCAGATTACTTCGCACACCAAAAATTACTATGTTTCACTTAGACAAGCTGATGTTATTTGAAGGCTTGAGTACCAGAGAGATGTATAAGCCAATGGCCCAGGTACTCTATCAAAGGAGGATGCTGTTCAAGCAGAAAACAGGTGGCGCAATGACCAACTAAACCTGCTCTTGTTTGTTGACTTTTTAAAAAATTTCAATTTGTGACATGGAATGTTTATCTAAGCAGTTTTTCTCAAGTGCAGTACAAGTACTGAAAATTTGCTTTCATTCTGGATAGCACTATTATGCCGTGCAAAGCACACTGAAGTTATGATTTATGCTATGAGTTTGCATGTTGTTTTCCCATATTTGACCATCTTCGGGATGGAAAACATTCCAATCTCAGTTTACCCGAGGGAATTCACCAAGCCCCTCTGAGAATGGAAGATAAGACAGACCATTTGCTTCTGCCACACGAACCTTGGAAGGAAAAGTGTGCTATCAAAGCAACTGTTCAATTTCTGAGTCATGTATGAATGCACATTGAAATGCATTTTTCACCAAACATCTTCTAAGCAGTGCAGTAATATTACAATACTGCAAACCAGTGAAAACAGGCAATGAGAATGGAGAGCCTGTATTTAGTTTCCCTGCTTAACAGTCGTTTCTCTGTTTACAAAAAAAAAGAAAAAAACACAGACATAAACTTCACATCACTCTTCTTATTAGAAAGAGAGGAATGGCTTTGAGATCAAAGACTGAGAGACATACTAGAGTTTTTTGAAGTATACCCCAAGAAATATTTGGATTACTTTCCACCCACTCTACAGTCTGCCGCTCACTCTTTGTCCAGGAATCCCCCCACCCATAGTGCTGGCACTAAACGAGACGTTACCAAACTAAAACGCTCTGTCTGGTTTCCGTTTTCGAGCAGGCCTCCAACTTCTCATTGTTTTCTGCACCTCTTGCCAAATACGAATCCTCCAGAAAAAAAAAATGATGAAAACAAAGTTCACTGTAACACCGAGGGGAAAAATGACATATTCCAATACAGCGATTGTAGACGAAATTAGATCATATTCACATTACTGATATGAATTTCAGTGCCGTGAAAACGTATTTGCCTTCTTACCGATTTATTCTATTTTTGCTTGTTTGTCATATTTAGATGCTTCAGACTACTAAACCCATTTTAATATGAGACACAGAAAATGTGCATCAACACAAAATACAGCTTTTAAATGATCATTTCATTTATTGAAGGTAAAAAAGTGAAATAGTACATCACCCATATGAAAGACAATTGCCGCTCTGGTAGGCATTAACTGCTGTGAAGTGTTTGCAATAAATAGCAATGAGTCTTTTAAATCACTGAGAGGGGATTTTGGACCGCTCATCTTTGCAGAATTGTTTTAATTTAGCCACAGTGAAGGATTTTTGAACATGAACAAGCCACAGCATTTCAACTGGATTCAAGTAAGGACTTTGACTTGCCACTACGAAACCTTTGGTGTGTTTCTGTTGAGCCATTCAGACGTGAACTTGTTTGTGTACTCCGGATCGTTGTCTTGTGCTCTTAAGGTTTAGGTCACAAACTAATGGACGTTTAGGATATTCTGGTGGAAAACAGAATTCATGGTTCCACCAAATATGAAAAGTTACTCAGGCCTTGAAGCAGCAAAGCAACCCCTAATATCATATTACCACCAACTTATTATTACTTAACAAAATCTATGATTTTGGCCAGTATATCAGTCGGTTGTATTAGATGTCTGTTTGTCTGTCAGTTTGTCAGTTATACACCCTTTTGCCATTTATCCTGCACCAATCGTAATAAAATTTGGAGACATGTTAGTATTGGTTACTCGCCACAGACCTATACTTTTTAAAATTTCTATGTCAAAGGTCAAGGTCAATGTCACGTAAAAGGTCAACAAGAGTTGTCAGAAAGACAGCAAAGCTCGCCGGGGGGCAAGGTTAAAGTTTTTCTGCACGCGGACGGACGCGGATGCGGACGCCGGGGGTACGACAATAGCTCTCCTCCGGACATTCTTCCCAGCGAGCTAAAAACTCACTCACTTGTGGTCCTAGCGGTTAGAGTTTTGATGAAGACGCTCGGATATAAGTAAGTGAAAATGATGTCACAATGTGCACTTCTACATTGTACACAATCTTTCGTGATTCAACCGACTGACTTAACATCAAAGTATTGTCCTGCCTACAAATTTTCATGCTACAACCCCAATTCCGAAATAGTTGGGACAAAGTGTAAATTGTGAATAAAATCAAAATACCATGACTTTCAGATCACATGAGCCAATATGTTATTTCAAATAGAACATAGATAACATTTCAAATGTTGAAACTGAGATATTTTACATTTTTATCCACAAATTGAGCTAATTTCAAATTTTCTGGCAGCAACATGTCTCAAAAAAGTTGGGACACAGGCAAAAAAGGGCTGAATAAGCAATTAATATATAAGAGAATCAGCTGAAAGAACATTTAGCAAGTAATAAAGTTAGGTGGCATCAGGCGTGTAACATGATTGGCTACAAAAGGGATGTCTTAGCGAGGCTGAGTCTCTCAGAAGTAAAGATGGCCTGAGGCTCTCCAACCTGTGAGTTTGCGTAAAAAAAATTGTGGAATACTTTAAAAACAATGTTCCTCAACGTCAAATTGCAAAGGCTTTGAATGTCTCATCATTGACAGTGCATAACATCATCAAAATATTCAGAGAAACTGGAAAAATCTCTGTGCGTAAGGGACAAGGCCAAAAACCTTTACTAGATGCCTGTGATCTTTGGGCCCTCAGCCGCCACTGCATCACTCACGGGCATAATTCTGTCATTGACATTACTGAATGGGCCCAGGAATACTTCAAGAAACCACTGTCTGTAAAAACAGTAGGCCGTGCCATCCACAGATGTCACCTAAAACTCTATCATGCAAAAAGGAAGCCATTGTTGAGCATGATCCAGAAGCGCCGCCGTTTTCTGTGGGCCAAGGCTCATTTAAAATGGACTGCAGCAAAGTGCCAAAGTGTCCAGTGTTTAGACGAGTCCAAATTTGACATTCTTGTTGGAAATCATCGGCATTGTGTCCTCCGGGCTAAAGAGGAGAAAGACCACCCCTCCTGTTATCATCGTTCAGTTTAAAAGCCAGCATCTCTCGCGGTATGGGGATATATTCGTGCATATGGTGTGGGACATTTGCATGTTTTAAAAAGCACCATGAATGCTGAAAGGTATATAAAAGTTTCAGAGCAACATATGCTCCCCTCCAGATGACATCTATTACAGGGAAGGCCTTGTGTATTTCAGCAGGACAATGCAAAACTGCATACTGCAGCTATTACAATTGCATGGCTTCGTAGTAGAAGAGTCGGTGTGCTGAACTGGCCTGCCTGCAGTCCTGATCTTTCATCAATTGAGAACGTTTGGCACATAATTAAACAAAAAGTCTGTCAAAGGGGACCCAAAACTCTCCAGCAGCTGGAAGCCTGTATTAAACAAGAGTGGGATCAAATTCCAATGGCTAAACTCAAGAAACTTGTCTCCTCAATGCCCAGATGGCTCTACTCTGTATTAAAAAGAAGAGGGGATTCTACACCATGGTAAACAGGCCCGTGCCCCAACTTTTATGAGACCTGAAGCAGTCATCAAATTTGAAATGAGCTCATTTTATGGAAAAATTGTAAAATTTCTCAGTTTCAACATTTGCTTGTTATCATTGTTCTATTGTGGATAAAATACTGGCTGGTGTGATTTGAAAGTCGTTGCATTTTGATTTTACTCACAATTCACACTTTGTCCCAACTATTTCGGAGTTGGGGTTGTATAAACGTCAAGGTCAAAGTCAAGGTTACATAAAAGGTAAAAAGCACATTTGTCAATAACTTTGTTTCCAATTAAGCTTGAGACTTGCAACTAGCACCAATGTTTTCATCAATGCAATGTGGTTTTAGCAGTTATGGGTTGCGATGTGGTCACTCTGACGAAAGGTGAAATTTCAGCAGGTCATCATTTGATGAATGATCTTTTGACTGTCAGTATGATTGTCTTCTTATAAAATGCTTTCTTAGCCTCTGCCACAACTCTATTTTGGATTTTAATGTCAATGCATATCGCAGGTCCAAAGAAGCTAATGTAACAACTTCTATTTGTACACATTGTTCATCTGGAGAGATAGAAGATGAATACCACGTGTTACTCATATGTGAAAAGTACTCTCATTTAAGGTCTAAGTTTCTCCCTACGTTGCAAAATGTATTTAAAGACCGACAGTTAATGGTCAATCTACTGAACTCTGTAAATCCTGATACAATTCAAGCTGTTGCTGTGTTTTTAAAACATGTCTTTATAATAAGAAATGTGTAACTGTATTTGAACTATTCTAAGTCTATGTACATCACGTGACCAATGTTATTTCTTCAAAATCAATTGTACTATGGGCCTTGATGCCTGAATTACTGAAAAAAAAAAAAATTTTCTGCTTTCTTAGCTTTATGCCAGATAGAACGGGATCTTCGTCTTCCAAAAAGTTTATTTTGACTCGCAGGTCCACAGTATCATCCCAAAATTCTTGGGGGGGGTCATTAAGATGTTTTTTGGCAAATGAGCCTTTGCGTTCCTTTTGGTCAGCTGTGGTTTTCACCTTGCATCTCTTCCATTGATTCCATTTTTGCTCAGACTCTTTTTGATTGTGGAATCATAAACATCAACCTTAACTGAGGCAAGTACATTCTTTAGATGTTAGTTAGGGTTCTTTTGTGACCTTCTGGATGAGTAATCAATGCACTCTTTGGAGGAAATTTGGTAAGCGGGCCACTCCTGGGAAGGTTCGCTACTGTCCCAAATTGTCTCAATTTAAAGATTGAGTTTCTCACCAGATTGTGAATTTCTTTTCTTGGCATCATGTGTTGCTTTTTGCCCACTTCCCACTGCCAGACAATGGCGGCGCCAGAACTGGAAATTTGGGGGCTACAGAACATCCCTTTATACTATCAATTAGTCCTGTCAGTTTTCAATCATTATCCTTTTTGTTACGTTTCCCTATTATGGTAAAAATGTGAGGATATGCTCAGGAACCAGCCGCGAGAACTAAGCAATGCAGTAGATCTCATTTTATTGATCAAGGGGGAAACCTCCCCACCCCGCAGGGCAGAAAGCAAAGGTACAAAGTCCAGTATCCAAAAATTACAATCCAGTTGGGCAAAAACAGGGACGAAAACCAGCGCAGCAGTCACAGTACTCGTGGTCGGGCAAACATAGGTTTGGTACACAGGCACAGGTATGTCAGAGAAGCAAATCCAAAATCCAGTGGGCGTAATCCAAACCATATCCAGGGCAGCAATCATAGAAATCGTAGTCGGGCAGAAAAGGGTCAAAAAACAGATGAAACAATAATCCAAAATCACAAAACCAAAAAAAATAAAAATCAAAAACCGGGACGGTCCAGTCAGAAGAGAATCACTGAGAGTACAGGGAGAAAGAAAGCATGACACAAGCAAACTGAGAGAAACAATCTGACAAGGAAGTGCTTTGATAAGACTCCTAATATACACTCCTGGGAGATCACATGATAGATAGAACACAGGTGCAGGAAATAAGGCTAATACAAAGGAGGGAATAAGACCGAAAACCTAATCACATAAAATAGGCAAAAGCCAAAACGCAGACCGGGATCACAAGACAATCCTATAGACAGACATACGGTTCCGGGCAAGGAGTTCTAACGTGCAGAGATAATGAGAGAAAGGACAGCGCGAGCAGGTGTGGAGAATCCACAGAAATGCAGCAGAAAAGATTAGGGAAAGACAAGGGGCGGAGACTAGAACAGGGTGAGTGCTGAGAGCTTGTAAATCAATTAGTAAGTGCAGCTATACAATCCCTAGTGCTCGTTAGTAAGTTGGTATTATATACAATGTTAGTTGAATTAGTAATTCTAGTGAAAACAACTGTTAGTATTGGTTAGTAAAATACCTTTGAAGAAAAAGCAAGGCGAAGGAAGTAAATGAGATTGGAAGGAATGGTTTAAATCCATGAAATTTGGCTTTTTTCCTTCAATAAATTTTCACTTAAAAACTCAATTTTAGAAAAAATTGGAAATGGAGGCAAATACATTTTCACAGCACAGATTCATACACTATCGATGTATGTAGCAAGTGAATTTGCTCTCAGAGCTGTTCAAGTCAAAAGTATGGTGCATGGTTCCTCTGATCCCAGTTCAGATTTCCACACAGATATGTTTTATTTTCTTTTATTTTCTTCTGCAGTGTTTAAGCATTGCAGAAACAATACATCATTCTCTGACCAGAATGGAACCCTTGTGGGTTTTTTCGAAGGGACACGGACCACAGGGTCAGCTGATCTCTGCCGCTCAGCCATGCTCCAAACGCATTACCGAACCACAGGTTGTGTGAACCCCCCATAAGCAATTCTGTAGTTTGACCACGTTCCAATCACATGACAGCCCCTGCTGACATTTTGCCACTATCACAACATTTCTCTTGGCTCAATACTCCTAATGTTCAAGCAGCTTTAGTCTGGCCTCTGGGATTTTGCCTATGTCCCAGAGTAATGCAATAGCAGCGATTTCAGTGGTGTCATGGCAACATATGGCAAGGCACTTAGAAATGAAAACACACAAAAGTGTGGGGAGTTTCCTCACAGAACAGCACACAGAATGGGCTCTGGCTAACAAGGAATAACTCTGCCAACTCTGCAGCAAAATTCCCAATGGCATTAAGATTGGGAATTAACACTAATTTCATGAGAATACAAATGACAAAACCTCTTCTGTGACATAATGGAAATCACAAACTAGCCAATGGAAATTGGTGCTGCTCTAACCCAATTTGGTGGTCAGAGGTTAGGCAGGGCCTGGTATCAGCCCTGTTTTTGACAGTATATATGCATGACATCACTGTAGTGCCTGATTCCTGGCGTTCCTCTAGTTATGGTTCCAAACCACAGCGTTCAAACTGCCACAGCCAGCTAATGCCCCATTCACACCGACTATAGGTAGTTCAAAACCATGGCCGATGCTTCAGTCTCATTGCCAGACCACAGCTTCTATATGATACTGTGACTGGAACTGTACTGAACTGAGCACTGAGCAAAGTGAGCACCACTTTGTTTTATTTTTGACTTCCCCCACCCTCCCTACAGATACTTTTGCACTTTCTAACTGCACACATTTGTTTTTCATAATAAAAGCTGCTTGTGGTTTTTGATATTCTAAATAAGCAGTTTAAAAAGATTCCATTTTCCTGATGCATGCAGGTCCATTCTGGGCTCTATTGCATGACAGGAAATGGCAGTAGGCCATATATATAAGTTGTAAACAAGAAAACGTACATCATTGTCATGATCTTTACTTTGCAATTATGTATCTGAATATCTCAGTGGATAATTGAATTCTTCTTATCCACTGAGGCTTTACGCCCTGCTACCAAAATTGGATGAGGATGTAACATGCAAGTTATTTTAATCGGAGGAAAAATGCAGGTTGGAATCAGGGCAATAACTTCAAGAGCTGAGGTTATTCACATTGTGTAGGTTCCGGTGCCTGCAGACGTCGCATTACTAAATGGTCACCATCTCGCCCATGGGTATAATGACGCATATGCACTCGAGATTATTCTGGAAGCACAAAGCCATTGAAATGTGAACAAACATGCCAAACAAGTGTTTCGCGTCCTTGATAAAGACATTGAGAAAGTAACTTGTGACTTCATTTTATATGCAGCAAGCTTTCAGGCAGAGGGATTTCATAGCAGAGAAACTGACCTAGTTTCCCAAGCTGCTGAGAGAATGAGAAAGTAGTGGGGGGGAGCGGGTGGGGGGGGGGGGGGGGGGATAGACGAGGAGGGGCTGAGTAAAGAGAAACAGTGGCTTCACATTGTGTGAAAGCTGCTGGAGCTTCAGTTTGAATAACCATGTCCAAGTTAAGAAAGTCATAAGAGACCCCAGCGGCTCTCTACGTGGGATATGTACAGTCTGGTCCATAAATATTTGAGCACTGACAAAGTTTCTGTTATTTCGGCTGTCTACTACAGCCTATTGCACTTGAAATTAAATACTGAATATGAGCACACATTAGTGCAGGTATTTAGCGATACTGTACAAACTGGGCGACCAGTGTATGAAATTACTGCCATTTTTATATTTGGGCCCCTGTTTTTATGTTCCGAGAAATGACAAAAATTATCTGCCAAGCCGTGCCATGTTTAGGTTAACCCTCCGCTATTTCATTCTCATTTTAGCAGATAAAAGTCACAGTGTTTCTTTCAAGTATGACATTTGCATTCGGAATCTGCTGTCATTAATGCTCACTGTGGTGTCTTCACTGCCTGCCCGTGAAGCACGCTAACTTTAGGCTGAAAAATCAAAACAAGAAAGCAGAAACATTAGAACAAATAAACTATTAAGTACATTCATGAAAAAAAAGAATGAACCGGTGAGCTCAGGAACACTAAAAGGTCCAGAGGACCAAGGATTGTAACTGTGATGGATGACAAAAGATTTCTTTCTTTGGCGAAGAAAAACTCCTTCACAACATATGCCCAGATGAAGAACGCCCACCTGGAGGTTGGCTTATACTGCATCTATCACTGTCAACACTCAAGTGAAGACTTCACCAGAATAACTGCAAATGGTTTCCCACAAGATATACAAGATATGAACCATTAGTAAGCCTATGAAACAGGTGGAACAGAGTAGAGTTTGCAAAAAAAAAAAAAAACGCACTGAAAAACCCTGTATAGTATAGAACTATATCCTATGAACAGATGAGACAAAGGTCAACTTGTACCAGAGTAATTTGAAGATTCGAGTATGGAGAGGGGAAGGAATTGCTCATTAGCCAAAACACACCACCTAATTTCCCATCTGCAAAACTTGGTGGAGGTATTGATATGGTGTGGGCATGTATGGCAGCTAAGAGAACTGATTTTCTTGAATTTAATGATGAAGTTTTCATTGACAAAAGCAGCATAATTAATTCTGTACCAAGCTATTTTATCTGCTCAGTATCAGCCGCATGCTTCAAAACTCATTGGACAATGCTTCACAGTGCAGATGAACAATGACCTACAGTATCATTGTAAAAGCAAGTCAGACTATTAGTGTAGAGAAATGGTATTTTCTACAATGGCCAAATCAACACCTGACTTGATTCAAATTCAACAGTTTGCTTACTGAAAGCAATATACGCCTGGAACAAGCAGGAGCTAAAAACAACGTCAGTGATGGCCTGGAAAAGGATCATCCAAGAGGAAACCTGGCCTTTAATGGTGTCTGTGGGCTCAGGATTTCAGGTAGTCATTGGTCCAGTTTCCATCTCACAATTCTTATGTGCATTTTGAATATTTGTATTGGAAAAAGCAGATGGGAAACTGTAAAAGGAGAATAAACTCTGTCTAAGTAGAATCAAAGTTTATATGCTCGCTTGAGGTGGTCTCCGCCTTACTTGATTAACATTTAATACGCAAGATGTGGGATGGGAACAGCTTAGCGGCCAAAGCCAACTAAGTTCTGACATAGCTGCCTAGCTGCTGCTACGTGCATTAGCATTCAACTCCATCTTCGTCTCTGGACTGCGTCAAACATTGCAATCATTAACTGAAAGAAAAGCTCAATGATGATTTGCTGAATTGCATGCAACCCCTGTAGACTCCTCTCCATTTCACGACATCTTGTTTCCTCTCCAGTTGTTTCTCTTCCAGCTGCTTTGGTTCAGTTTGTTTATTTTCCATTTTGCGAGCTCCTCTTCTTCTGCTGTTCTAACATGTTACATGTGTCCTCTACTGCCATCTTGTGGCAAAACTGACCTAATTTATTGGAGTTCATTTGCTCCAAGCCAGTTTATGGAAATGCAGGTGATTTGAATTTTCTTTTGAAAAAATTTTCCAAAATTCGCCTAAAATTCACTTGACGTGAGATGGAAGCTCCACAACTGAGTGCAAAGAATTTGCTACCAAACATTAACAAGAACAACGCAGAGCGTGGCATATGCCCCCGCCTGTATGTTGATCAAAGGCATATTGAGATGGCTGCTGTAGCGGCCATATTAAATATCGCACGACGCTGGTTTTCAAAAGGAACCTTCCTCTAGTCACTCCCAATACGCCATGAAGAAATGGCATCAATCCGACAAGGGATTCTATAGTTATCCCACGAAACGAAAAGTTGACGGACGGATGGATGACGGACGACGTACGGACATGGTGTCGACATAATGCCCCCTTTCCTCTTTGGAGGGCGGGGGCATAAATATGTATCATAGGCTGCAGCAATGATTCCTGAGTGCATGGGAGGAGGTCATTCAAACTGCTGCATACATTCACATGTATATGCTCATCAAAGTAGCAATTAAAAGGAATGAGTCAATATACAAGCTACTGGTTGCAGTAATTGATGCACAAGGCCTTGTAAATGCCAAATGTGTGAGAAATGAAAAACAGAACTGATCAGTAAAACCTTCTGTGTTCAGTCCCAAAACATCACCAAGAACAGGGATCAGTTGGATCATGCGTTCTTCAGTTTCCGCTGCGGTGGCCACAATAAATATCGTATGGGGCCATATTAGATATCGCATGATCCTGGTTTTCGAAAGGAACCTTCCTCCAGCCACCCCCAATGTACCACCAGGAAACGGCATCAATCAGACAAGGTGTTCTTTAGTTATTGGGCGGGAACGAAAATCAAGATGGCTGTTGTGGCGGCCATAATGGATATCGCACCCCACTAGTTTTCGAAAGGAGCCTTCCTCCAGCCACCCCCAATACACCACCAGGAAATGGCATCAATCCGACGAGGTGTTCTTTAGTTGTTGGGCAGAAACAAAAATCAAGATGGCTGCTGTGGCAGCCATATTGAATATCGCACAAGGTCGATTTTGAAAGGAACCTTCCTCTAACCACCCCAAATATGCCACCATGAAATGGCATCAATCCGATGAGGCATTCTTTAGTTATCGGGTGGAAATGAAAATCAAGATGGCTGCTGTCGCGGCCATATTAAATATCGCATGATGCTGGTTTTCGAAAGGAACATTCCTCTAGCTACCCCCAATACGCCACCATGAAATGGCATCAATTGAATGAGGCACTCTTTAGTTATCGGGCGGAAACGAAAATTAAGATGGCTGCTGTGGCGGCCATATTGAATATCGCACAACTCTTGTTTTTCAAAGGAACCTTCCTCTAGCCACTACAAATATGCCACCATGAAATAGCATCAATCGGATGAGGCATTCTTTAGTTATCGGGCGGAAACAAAAATCAAAATGGCTGCTGTGAGGGCCATATTGAATATCGCACAACTCTTGTTTTTGAAAGGAACCTTCCTCTAGCCACCCCCAATATGCCACCATGAAATAGCATCAATCGGATGAGGCATTCTTTAGTTATCGGGCGGAAACCAAAATCAAGATGGCTGCTGTGGCAGCCATAATGAATATTGCATGATGCTGGTTTTCGAAAGGAACCTTCCTCTAGCCACCCCTAATATGCCACCATGAAATAGCATCAATCGGATGAGGCATTCTTTAGTTATCGGGCGGAAATGAAAATCAAGATGGCTGCTGTGGCAGCCATAATGAATATCTCACGACACTGGTTTTCGAAAGGAACCTTCCTCTAGCCACTCCCAATACGCCATTAAGAAATGGCATCAATCCGACAAGGGATTCTATAGTTATCCCACGGAATCGAAAAGTTTACGGAAGACGGATGGACAGACGGACGACTGACGGACGGACATGGTGTCAACATAATGCCTCCTTTCCTCTTTCGAGGGCGGGGGCATAAAAAATGGCGATTAAATTGGTTTGTATATCCGATCATTTTTGAGTCCTTAATATTAGGGATCAGCGTCTAAAGATACCTGTAATCGTTATTCCTATTTGGTTCATAAAACAAAATGCAAAAATGAATGCATAAGGTCCACACTTAAAACACATTAGTTTCATTTTAAATTCATTTTGGTTGTGTACAAAGCGAAAATCATGAAAGTTGTGTCACTGTACAAGTATTTATGGATTTTACAATGCATCCACCCAGCTAAGGCCAGCACAGCAAAAGGAAAAATGGCACTATTACTTACCAGCAAGTTCATGTAAATGCTTGAATAGATTAGCCATCGTGCGTGCTATGGCACAATGTAGTTTGAGCACTTCTTCTGCAGCCCTGAGCGCTTCAACTGTAGAGCATTTAAATGACTTGCAGCATATGGGCTGCATAATATATGGGCAGTTACAGCACACACTGAGTGGAGGAGCTTCAGTTGTCATTGATAGGATTCTTTCCATCTCTGTAGGTTCTCTGTCTGAGAGACACTCAGTAGATTAGCAGCTCATGAAAATAGTTTTTATCGCCAGTAACAGAAACCTAGAGTTCTCCAGGTTCACATAAATACTGTGGCTATACTCCATAACTGTAAGGACCTGGCAAAGATAATGATCTGAGAGCAAACCAAAGTCTGGAACAACAGATTGTTTTGAAAAGATTTTTTTATGCCAGTGGAGCAGCTACATTTCCTTTCATCAGGAAGGCGTCTGGTCTCCGGAGGGTCAATTCTGCCTTAGTTAGCCAGTGAGATTTTCAAGCTAACTGGAATGCTTGGGGGGTGTTGGGGTGGGAGCTGTCATTAAGCGTTTTTGCTGGGGGGGGGCACTGGAGCTGGACAGTGTAATTGGCCTTTTGTGTATTTCCCCAATCGGCAATTGCGGCAAATTGCTGAGGCAGCAATCACTATCTCCCAATCGCTCCCTTCCCTCAGTTGCAAAACATGGCAACAGTCTGCTCGGCTTATAGCATGTTCTCAGCTGCAGGCTGAGAGGTTCCTCGCTGAAACTTTAATTGCTCCCTGTGACATGAACCTTCTCCTCCTTCCTCAATTCCGCACGAGAACCAGATCTGTTTGTCTACATCTGTTTACATTCTACAGTAGGTCCCACAGGAAATGATGCATCAGTAACCTACTTTTGGGCATTATTTTACACTGTCAGTCTGCAACTCTAACTCCTGTCTCCGCATTGGCCTGGATTTGAAAACTGGTTCAATGGGTTTAACAGCAAAGACTCGTTCAAAAAAAAGAGAATAAAAATGAATTTTGCAGATGTTTCTCATTGCTCAGCCTTGAAGAGAGAGTTTTCCACTTTATTGTCTGTTGGTTATGACTAGCATATTTGATCTGTATCTTGCTGTATAGGTGGGATTGTGTGTCTTGCAGGGCTGCCCAGCCTGTTCCTGGTGAGCTATCATTTTTGTTATGGCCCAGACCAGGAGAGAAGTTCAGAGGTGGTGTACAATCCAACAGGTAGTTTATTAGCAGCTTAGAAGGTAATATAAAAGACAGAATCCCTGAGGAAGAGGTGAGGACAGAACCTCGGCAGTTAAGTACAGATGTTATAGATGAAGCTGAGCTGCCAATTGCCGGCCAGAAGTTTCTGGAATCACTGCCAGTTGGTGTGCAGACTTCACCAGCACCGAACTGTCCGACAGGAGGATGGAGTAGCTTGAGGGGAACTCAGTTCCAATCCTGATGACCTTTGAAGGATTGGGTGCTTGTTCCAAACAAACTGGACAAATGAACATACTTAGAAGAGTTACAAGAACACGACCCAAATCCAGGACCTTGCATAGGCTTGGGAGTGTACTCCAATTAAACTGGACCGACGAATGATTAGTGCTGGGTTAACTTAAACAGAGTCCCAACCCTGGACCATAATTAGGATTATAAGCTTGAGTAAACTAATTCGATTACAAGAAAGTTTTTCAGGAACTGCTGTCATTATACACAGTTTCAGCGAAGCCTAAGAGTTTTCGCTAATAATACCGACTGGTTCTAAGCTCAAATAGCTCATTGCAGTCCAGCAACATGCAACACTGGGAAGAGGGCTTAAATTCCCGTGGAGAAAAACACAAGGCTTAAACAATCACAATAGACTTCTGCCAATTTGGCACGCAAGTTGCTGAGTTGGAAGACACATGGGAGGAATTCACACAAGTGTTGTGACAATTTTTGTGTTCAGTTCAACCCTAATTTGAGACATGAGATTCAACTAATTACTTAATTTCAAAAAAAGAAACAAAAAACGATTTCTGCCTCAAAAATTTGTCCAGCTGTTGATTGAGGAGTGCTGTGTCAGGGTCGCTCTGAAAATGTACAGGACCAATGTCCAAGAATAGGCTTGGGCAGCCAGGGTCAAAAGCATTTCCCTGGCCTTTGGGCTGGAGGTGACGTATTGAAACAGGACTATATCATCCACTTCTTTAAACTGAAGACTAAAAAGGGTGGGGAACGCTGCACACCCTTTGGAAAATGTTAAATATCGTCATGTATGGAGTGTTCAGTGACTTCATGCAGAAGGTCATTTTTTCTGACTAATAATCCTGGGTAGGGTGACTAGAAGCATACAGATGTTCATGACCAGATCATCTACAGTGATAGGGTGTAGAGGAAGGATCACACAGATGTGCACGCATGTCTACTCCTCCTGGGCCCTCACCAGTGCCCCCAGCTCTCGCACCTAAAGCCTGAAGCATCCATGGGATTAGGCACAGGCATTGCCATTGAAACATCTTTACCTCAGCGGGAAATCCACATCTGTTTTGCTGATAAATACACTGTTTTGTATTTGTGCATTTCAAACGCGTCTTATCCTTTTCTCAGTACCTTTTTGGTTCTGTGTTAGTATTTTCTTCAAAATATCTGGGGAACATTTTAAGCAGGGGGAAAGAATGCAATGCACTGGATCTTATCAACATCACACAGAAGCCGTCAAGCAATGTTTACAACTGAAGGTAAAGTTTTCCCAAAAGTACTCTGCAAAGCCTCTTTTATGACTTAGATCAGGCAGTAACCTCTTGCATCAGAAGGGTGATGATTCTTCCCAATGCAGCTCAGCAGTGAACTAAAGTCTCAGACTGAACTGGATAAAAAATACTTTCGCCAGAGCTGATAATCTTGGTAAGGATGGCACGCCATCAAAAAATGTCAACCACTGGTTTGCTCACGCAATCACGTTCTCTCTGTTAGTTTCATAGCCATGCAATTATAGGCCTACTTTAGTAATATAGTGATTGTAAGAGGCTAATGGGCTTATTGTCCATAAGTCTCCATCATCAAGCACTTACAAATGGGTCTATTCCATAATCAGCTCTGTGCACATCAATATCAACCTTCCTCCCATTATAAACGGGTATCCTGGCCTAAACATCTGCAGGAATCATTCCAAAAGTACTAGTGCTGGTCAACGAATTAGAAAAATTTGAAATAGCGCAATCGTTAAATTTTTTGTGCAGAAAGCAAATCAGGTGTTCGCCGCGCCTTTCCTACTTGTTAGAGTATTCACAGAACTCACTACCTGAAAAAATTTGCTCAGCTGAGCTTTCCAAAAGGCCCATTTAGGCCATTTAACTGTAACTCTGTTACAGTTGCTCACAGCTTCCCAGGCAGTGGCGATGTTCTGCTTCAATTGGTCCAGCGTAGTCGGCTTTCTGTCGCGAATTTTCCGCTTGACGATGGCCCAAAGGTTTTAAATAACATTGAGGTCAGACGAGTTGGCCGGCCATGCCAAAACTTCAAGCTGTTTTTTGGCGAACCAATCTTTGGTCGACTTTGGCGCATGAGCCGGTGCAAGATCCTGTTGAAATATGAGGTCTTCTTCGCCAAACTGTCCCTCAACAGTCGGAATCAGGAACGTTTCCAGAACATCTTGGTATATGGCAGCCTTGACAGTCTTCTTGAGGAAGCAGAGTCTCCCTACACCCCGAGCGAACATGCATCCCCAGACCATAACGCTCTGGGGAGACTTGACGCATCTTTGTACGCACATTGTGGTTGTAGGTTTCGCCACCACAACGCTACACACGAGGACCTTGGTCACCGAAGGAGATGCAAAAGCGTGATTCATCACTGAAGACCACTTTCTGCCAGACTTCAGCAGACCATTCGCCGTGTTCTTTACCCCACTTCAGCCGTTTCTCCATTTGTTTCTTGTTCAGCATCGGTTTTTCCTGCTGGAACGCGAGATTTGAAACCGAGTTCGCGCAAACAACGGTAAGTGGTTGATCTCGAGACGTTAGCGCAGGTCTGCTCGTCCCACAAGTCGCTGAGCTCAGAAGTGGACTTGAACCGGTTGCTGACTGCGATCTTTCTCAGCTGCTTGTTGTCACGAGCTGAAGTTTTTTGGATGCCGGAACAGTTGGTGCGCTTGCTGCAGTCTTTCTTTAGAGCTTTGCAGATGGAAGACTGGCTGATGCTGAGCTGCTCAGCAATTTTAGTTTGGGTCAAGCCTTGTTAGCGAAGGGCTTGAATTTGAGTCACTATTCAGGTTGAGAGGTCGCGCTGCTGACCCATGATTGATTTTACCACTTAGAAATTCTACTCAACCCTGACTTTATACTGCACAGTGAACACTCTTCACAGAAGACAAAAATTCGAGCACTTATTCTAATTCAATGAAATGACTAATGAATTACTCAAATTCAATGAAACAACAGTGTCACAGTTAAATGGCCAAAATGGGCCTTTTGGAAAGCTCAGCTGAGCAAATTCTTTACAGGTAGCGAGTTCTGTGAATACTCTTACAAGTAGGACAGGCGCGGTGAACACCTGATTTGCTTTCTGCACAAAAAAATGCATCAAGAAAATTTAACGATTGCGCTATTTCAAATTATTCTAATTCGTTGACCAGCACTAGTACATTTGATTGAGATGTAACAGTACTGCTGATTGGTTTTGTTTTAATACTGATGTAATGCACCAAATGGAAGCCTTGCCGTAAATTCAGATTGGCCAAGGAGTCAATCAGCTCTAATGTAGAGCAGCTTTTTCGCTGGCTTGGGCCAGCGGCACCTTAGTCACTGTCACTCTCGGTCGCACTGTGCTTTGGTTACATGGATGAAGCTCGGATACTTAACTTTAATATAAAAATTCTACCATTCTGAATTATCTTTTTAATATTCTTTTGTTGTCTTTACAATTTCTTAAGCAGAACAATTCGAAAGATTCCGCAATTCGACCACTTGGAAATGCGTGGCAGATTCACTTTTACTAGCTAACTGTAATGAAACATTGCCACATGCTATTCCGGATACAACCACAAACTGGTGGACCATTCCTGCTCACGATTAGCGCGGCACTACTCTTATCTCCTTATGCCCTGAACCTCTTTTTTGAAAATGGGAAGCTCAAAATGAAATAAGCATATCTCTGCGACTGCTTGGTCCATTTGAATAATCTTGGTATCGTAATAAAGGTAAAACCATTTGGGATTTCATACCTGGTGTAAAAATCACTATATATGACACTGAGGGCTCTAATTTCCTGGCGCAGCGCAGGTGGCGTAGCGTGGCGCAGCCCGCGCAGTGGCAATTTCGTGAGGTGCGCAGCCTTTGGTAGACGAAAATGCGCCAAGATGGGTGTGGCGGCGTAGTTGGGGGAGGTGTCACATATTCATCAAGACGCAGTGACAATTTCGTAGAAAAAGTCTCCACTGGAGTTGTGCAGAAAGCTCGCCAGCTCCAACCTGGGTTAATTTCTATGTAGTGGTAATTTGGCTGACCGGCGCACAGTGCACACACATCACGGAAACCTCACAGGCAGGTTTCCAGAATGTCAGGTACATTTCAATGCAAGAAATAATTACAGGAAGCACTATTTAATGTAACTATCTGAATAAGTACATAAATTATAGTATCTATATCGATTGTCCTGATGTCAGATTAAAGGCGGTTGCCACGCGTAATGGAAACTTGACCTGGCTTAATCAATGCCGCTGAATCTGTGATGCAAACTAACGACTTCACATCTTTCTCAGCCAACCACAAACTGTATAATATATATATAATATATGATATATATATATCGAATGCTTGCGTTCTTTGCTCATTAAAGCCGCTTGCACACTGGACGCGAAACGAATTTTTCGCACGACTGATTACAGTCAATGCAAATACACGAGAGTCGGACAGGGTTTTATATAGCCCTGTGTCCAAAAGTCATAAAAATTCTAATTTTTTCGAGTATTCCAGGAATCATTAGACGTGCAAACTTGGCTATGTTTGTGTTCGACCTTCACAGAATGCAAATTGATAGCTATCAACTTTTCTTGGTCTTTTTAGCCTATTCGTCTGTTTTCTTCCGTTGAAGATAGACAGCAGTCTTTATTCGGTCTTTCTTATGAAAATGAGTCAGATGGATCGAACAGATTCACGCTTTATTTCCACAGCAGTGATAAAATAGTGCGTGAGCAAATCAATTCCATGACCATTGACAGTGTGAAGAAATTATCGCATGCACGATCAAGACTGTCCAACGCGAAATGCAAAAATACTCCATGTCCACCAGCCAGCAAAAAGTAAAAGTAAATTAAGAATTGTTGTCCATGCATGTTAATCCCAAAATTTTAAGCAGCAACAGTTTGTAATAATAGGAACATACTATCCATCGTTTCTCTTGCCAATGAGCAAGATTTGACTCGGCTGTGTCGCCTTCTTTGCCAACTTGCTCTGGAAGGGGGGGCAGAGGCGGGACAGAGGACTACTTGCGCCAGGCTACGCCGGGCACGAAATTGCCACATACGCCTGGACACACCCCGTTGGCGCGGCGCACCCACCACTGCGCCGCGCCTGGTCTACGAAATTAGAGCCCTGAGTCAGAGTAAATTGAAATGGAACACAGTGTAAATGAAAGATCTCATTTTGGACCAAACAAAATTTTACTTCAATCCCTTGTAAATTTGTTGAGTTGCAGCCTGAAACTTCTAAAAAAATTATAGCACAGAATGTCATTATTATCTCTGCCAAAGTTTATTCTGATCAGGTCAATCAGAGCAAAATTAGAGAGGAATGTCTAGGTGGCTTCTCCATTTTGGCAATTTGGGTACCTTGTGTTTCATTTCAGGTTTCTCAGTTACCAAGCTGTAAAACCCATAAAATTTCACTTATATATCACTACAGGCATCCATTCCATCCAAATACAACATTTTTTTATTTTTAGAATAAAAAAAATGATTATTATTTTCTGCCAGTTTTGTTGCCTATACAATTTCCCATTCATAGATAATACATACAATGAAAATTAAGTTTGACTCCACTGGAGAATATTTATTAAAAAGCAAAACAAATAAATAAAATGATAAATACAAAGGCCATGTGAAAAAATATTTTTACCCTGATTACCCTGAGTATTAAGTACCCTGATCAGCAATTGCATCTTCACAATTTCCTTCGCAGCGCGCATTTTATCCAATAGGCTACGCCACTAGCTCACGCTAGGTTTCTGCGATTAAGGTGGTTTAGAGTTCATTAGAATCATCAGGATACAATCATATTCCTACCAGCATAGTCTTCCTGACAGCATCACAAGCCAATGGCAGACAGGAAAATACATTGCAAGAAAGCTGAATGCTACAGAGCTGAATTCTTTGAAGCAACGCCCTGAGAAAGAACATGCTAGGATCCCGGCAAATCAAGTTACCTCCGCCAAGGAGGTTATGTTTTTGCCTGGGTTTGTTTGTTTGTTTGTTTGTTGTTTTCCAAAATAACTCAAAAAGTTATGGACAGATTTTGATGAAATTTTCAGGGATTGTACAGATTGGTACAAGGAAGAAGTGATTAGATTTAGGAAGTGATCCGGATCTCCGTCTGGATCCAGGAATTTTTTAAAGGATTCTGTAACATTGGGAGATAGGGCCATTTTCGACATTTATGCATTTAACTCCATCAAAAATGGTCAGGGCACTAGGAAAAAAAAAATACAGGACAAGTTTCAAACATGTTCTACAATATAACAAAGACTGATCCTGAAAATGGAATTATTCCGGATACTATGATACTATGATCCAGAATACGAAAGTAGGGGACCTTCGAAACTTTCATTATAGGAAGAGAACAAATGGAGCTACAAACATGCGACAAACACCATCATATAGCCAAGATATTGCAGAATTCGGAAGGTGTCAACGGATTTACTGTATCATCAAAGGCCAGGAAACTAGATCCAGAAGAAAACCACCATTACGGAAAATTTGATTTTCGTGAATAACTACTGAACTTATATTGATATCATTATGAATTCAGTTGCTAATAGTATGTATTCTTGGTCAGGGAATCTGTAAAAATAGATGAAATAAATGTAGGACTAATATTTATGTGTAAATCACAACATGAGGGGAAATGTTGCATCATAAGAAAAAAAAACTAAACAAATGAAGCTAGAAACATGCAACAGACATCTTTAAACAGCCAAGATGCTGTAGAACTAATATTGATATAGCATTATGAATCAAATTGCCATGTTTTCATGGCCAAGGAATCTAAAAATGAAGATAAAATAAATGTAAGACTAATGTCTATGGTGGAAGTTGCAATATGGAGGGAAATGTTGTTCTTGGCGGAGGTCTGCGCTCTCCGAGTGCTTTTCTAGTTTCGTTATAACATGAACACATTGGGCTAACAATAGCAAGCACAGATTTACCCTTGAGCAGTTTTTTTATAGCAAAATATGAAAGATTTTTTTCTGCTCATCTCGGTAGACTGTATAGTTTACGCCTGCTGTTCTTTGAACGTGGTGTCGGTTTAAAATGACAGGGCTCAAATCGTTGCATTATGTGGACTTTCCTCTGTTATGGCCCCAATTTGTTATTACAATTTACAACACAACAGCAACAGCAAGGGATGACAGACACAATTTAAAACTTAAACACATTTAATTAAACAGACAATAACAACTAACTAATCTACTATCAACAACTAAGACCAAGATTGATTTACAACAAAAACAGAAATATTTACAGTCCCTTGTTTTGGTGGGGTGGCTTGGTGATGTCCTGGGTGAGGAAAATGCTCAAACACAGGCAAAAATCCACAAAAGAAACTTCACAGGTCTTGAACAGAAATGACAGGTCTGGTCACATGTATCCTTCTCCTTGCAATTTCTCCTACTACTTTACTGTCTCAATTCTACTCCTTATATACTCTTTTGCAGACCTCACCCACATTTAGACCTCTTTTTTTTTTTTAATTTCCGGGGACTTGCCCCAGACATGTCCAGGACATGTCTAAACCTAGCTCCAGTCTGGGCTGAATAAAAAAAAGGTAAATGCCAAAAGGTAGAGCCCTACTGCCATCTAGTGGCCTATATTCACATTACACCTCTTTTATTTGAGGTATCGTTTTCATGCATAGCACAAATTCAGTGGAAATTCTGGCGATTCAGCGCTGATATGATATTATCCTATGTTTTGCTGCATGCTTATTCACTTGCTTGGTGCTTGAATTGTGTTTGGTTGAGGTAAAAATGTTTTACATGAGCTTTTGGCCGAGTTTCTTCGCGAAATGTGGATATGCCGCTTGAGAATGTCAGGATTTGGAAACATGCTGTATTTATAATGCGTAATAACCGCCCTGGTATCGAGCCGTAGTTCTTAAGGGGTTATTTTCAGTGAATAAACTACCACGATGGAAATAAATAATGATCTGCACTGCCCATCACAAACTTCACAGTTCAAACAGCTCTTTTCCGGGTGTTTGAAAAAAGCGTCTTTAAAAAACGCTGCTTGGATGCCCTACAAACTCTGTTGGAGTGTTGAGGGACTGTCCTAAAACAGCTGCATGCTAATTGGACAGGCATATCTGGGTAGTGTGCTGGAGTGCAAATGTGTCATCAAGTCTCCACCTTGAGGTAATTCAGCGTCAGTTCAACTCGCGGTGCCGTGAGTTACAAGATCCTCACATTTTGAGAGGTAACCTAAGCAATGACTCTTCATTTTCTTATACAAGATGCTTGCCAATTTGTTTCCCATGGTCAGGGAAGGTAATTGGGAGGCTAACCATAAGCACATCAGATTGTAACATTAACTGCAGCACTGAGCAGCCTCCTTCAAGGCCTATCGCCACCCTACATTTTATATTCGTATACGTTTTATAGTGGGTTACAGTTGCAACATAAATTGGCCTTCTCTCGTTTTCTTGTGAAATTCCATAGGTTGCTTAGTCTGATATACTGAGGGTTTGTGACTTATTGTCTCAGCGGTCATGTGGTCATGATAATCATACATATCAATTCAAGGGCGTAGGTTTAATGTGAGAATTGGTAGGGACACGTATATAATGCGAGCGTGCAAAAATTTTTGTAAATCTGAGTGCAGCTACTGCCTTTACTGTATACAGGGATTATCCAAATGAGTGTTTCTCTGTTTTTTTAATTATACTACGTAAGATGCCTCCAAAATTTTCATACAAAGATGCATAAACTTGCCACAACCTTAACTAACAGCTGCAAACCATCTCATCGCACTCATGAAACCTGCCCAGATCTAGTAACCTGGATATTGATACCAAGTGAGTGGATATATATCCACCTTAGCAAGCCAGCCGGAAATCCTCCCTATTAAGCATCTTAATATGCGGTAATGTAACTGCAACCACAATAAACACCTCAAAATGGACCATCGACTATGAATTGGACAAGCCGCAAAACCAAGCGTTAATTGGACTGGATCATGTTAGATTTACGATTACGTGTTTCTTCCAGTTCCCTCACTGAGCCAAAGTTGGTTCGGACATTTTGACTTTCAAAGGTTATATTTACTAAACATCATGAGGCTAACTTTAATGCTTTTCCTGTAATTCCACAGAGCAAGTCATAATTATGACCTCACCTGGAGCCCTGATACACTTGTATCCTCAACAGCTTGCGCCGTTTCTCTAGTTCCTGCATATGAAGTAATTAATTAATAATGGCACCTTCGCGGGATTTCTCCACTGAAATTCACCTCATAATTTGACATATCCACCTGTCTTATATTTACTACCGCTAGCAACCCGATTACTAACCAACATGTGACAGAAACCAGGTTTAGTTTGCTAGTGAACTAGCAAGCATGTTTAATTAACATCCGTTGACATTATTTTCAGGTAAAAATAAGTGTTTGCCACTAACATGGCAATATCCCCCGCCGCCTCAATTTTTTGTGTCTGTACGGACGAACGGAGCCCAATGCTATATCCCCCGCTTCGCGCTAAACTTAAGGTAGCTAGCAAGTTTTCACTTTGAGTAACTATTTGTTTCTGACTTGTTAGATCACTTATTCAACCAACATCACACTTGGCATTCAGTTTGGCAAAATTAGCTGCATGACTTAACATGGAGCGACTTTTTTTTCCTCACGCTCTCAGACAATGAAACTTCCACAAAAGTGATAGAGTTGACTGAGTACAGTTGGGACATGTGTACAGTTGAGACAACGTCAATATCTTGACTGCGCAGCAAGCCTCAGCTGTGATTTTTGCTGTGCACACGTGTATTAGCATCCTCTTTGATCTTGGGAAATTTTAACTCCGTGCGAAGTTCTGGTCCAAAGATATCAACAAAACTATTCTTTGCTAGGTTAGATTTTGACTTTACCATGTCTCTTCCACAATAAATATCTTATTAACCTTATGTGACTTCTAAATGTAATTTGCATATATGCAAACGTTGTTCTGTGCCCTAAAGACATATATATTTCACGATATTGTAGCATTCAAAGTAATTACATCATCCAGTGAAATGTGCTAGGTGGTCATCGGGGCACAGTTGAGACACAATGTATCAACTGTACCCGACGTAGAACTCCATTGCTTCGCATGCTGTGTAACAGCGCAGACTTATGATAACCGCCTTTAAGTCACAATTAGACAAAATTAGAAGCAAATGTAAATCAATTTTGATATTTGTGATATTTGAACGGTCTACTATTAATGGATTTCTGGCATATATTATAAGGATAACAGAGTATGTAGAGAAATATTAAAGGTGGTAAAACGAGTACAGTTGAGACAGGTCTTGTGTAGGCTATGCAGAAATTCTGCAGAACTTCTGAGTTCATTCAGAAGTCAGAACATTAAAAGGCATATGGATTACATTTTATAATAAAGGGACAAAATAAATAGCAAATTGTTGTGCTCCGTCTGTAGAATGTGGTGTCACGTAGAGTGTACCACTGGTGGACACTGCTATACATGCCACCACTGTGAGTTAATAAATTTTAGTTTACATTGTTATTGCTGTTTTCTGTTACTGTTTGCTTTGTTATTCTCACTATTATTATTGCACTTTTATTATGTTTACATTTCTACTGTTTGCGATATCTGTTAAATTTTAAACAGTTTTTCTGTTTTTTTTCTTTTAACCTATGCTAGTGTTGATTTAAACGAAATGGATGAATTGATGAAGAGTATCACATTTAAAATGAATGTTTTTTATAGTTTATTACATTGGCAATGATTGACTTGTCAGCTTTCCAGCATTTTGAATGGTGTCTCAACTGTACTCTATGTGTGTACTATATGGGTATGGTTGAGACAAAAGTGCACCTTTTGTTTTTGATTAATTGTGAAAAATATAAACCACTTTGGGATATAATTTCTTGGTTTTATTTTAGTGAACAAATAGTGGATATATTATCTAAAAAAAAATCTTCTTTCAGTTATTTTTTCAGTGTCTAATTTTTGTGTGGAAATGGGAAAAGTAAAAACTGTCTCAACTGTACTCTGTCTAACTTATGTACCTGAGGTAATATCAATGCATGTCATGAGCTGGGCCATGGGAAAAGTGCTAAAGTTATGCGTTGAAGAAAAATCTGGAACAAATGCCAAATTACAGTCCTCTTCTATGGGTAAGCCATTGCAAACACATAATCAAAGCTGGCGATCCAGTTCCGCGTCTCAAAACCCGCTTTGGACAGAAATGATTATTCATGACCTGAAGAGCGTGGTCAATTTACTTTTGACATTTAGCCTTCAGATAGCCCCGCCCTTTCAACCAATGAAATGCAAATTACATTAATAGGTTGCCTTGGAGACGTAGCCTCCACAGTTGGGTCTGATATGGCTTGTCTGGAAAGATGATAAGAACGAGTTTGCTGAAATATTGGTAGGGACAATCTGGTTTTCCAAAATATTGGTTGGGACATGTCCCGACCTTTCATATACAAACCTACGCCCTTGTATCAACTGTTTATTGACTTGCCTGATGCAGCCACCCTCATTAGTAATGGAATTTCAGGTCGGAATCTACCTTACAAGTAAACAAACTGAATATCTGCATTACTACTCCATATGGGCATGTTTTCCTAGCAGTTTCAGCCAAAGTGTTTTTTTTTTTTTTTTTTGCATAATTGTTCGCACACTTTACCCAAGCTTGGGTAGCACTACGATTGCTGAGTGCTTTGCTTGGCAAGTAAGCAAAAGGATGCTTGCCAATATCAAGCTCAGGTGCTCAAGCTGTGGCAGAACAATGCCATGGTGCAGATGCATGTTGCCCAGTCGTCAAGTATCTCCAATACTGCACCAGTCTTTACCCCACATCATCAAACTGTAGCTCTTGCGTTGTGGTCACCTGCTCAACATTGTATCCATTTAAAAAATGCTTTGCCTCTACTTGCCCTGAATATGTTCTATATCATCTAACTGTGCCACTTGCCTGATTGAGCTAAAAGCTATAAATACAGGAGCACATGGCCTCTTGGTCTGAAGGCCTATAGTCACCAGCCTCATGTCCTTGGGTTATGCCTGCGTCCTTGGTTTTAGGGGCATTTGTGCGGCATTCTCAGCTTTCAGATTCATGCATGCTCATCTGCAGTCTCCAATCATAGTATATTTTTCCTTGTTCTGTAATATCAACTTCCAGGATGGATGCATGATATTTCATATCACATGGTTTAATCCCTTGTAATGTCAACATTAACAGAATTGTCCACTTTGCTTCTTATCATATAAGGCTCTAAATTCGCACACCAGGCGCAGGCGCGGCAAATGCGGGGTGCGCTGCGCCAATGGGGTGTGTCCAGGCGTATGTTGCAATTTCGTGCCCGGTGTAGCCTGGCGCAAATACTCCTCTGTCCCGCCTCTACACAGAAATTAAACTAGGTTGGGGCTGGCGAGTTTTCTGCGCAACTCCAGCGGAGACTTTTTCTACTAAATTGACACTGCGTCTTGATGAATATGTGACACCTCCCCCTACTACGCCGCCACACCCATCTCGGCGCACATTCATCTACCAAAGGCTGCGCACGGTGTTGCACCTCACGAAATTACCACTGCGCGGGCTGCGCCAGACGAAATTACCACTGCGTGGGCTGCGCCACGCTTGGCCACCTGCGCTGCGCCAAGAAATTAGAGCCCATAGTGTATACAGTTATGTCCCTATCACTACTGCTACCTCCTGCCCTCTCATTAACTACTTGTTTTTTGAGTTGTCTTTCCATGTCTGTGGTGGGGCCCTGCCCCGAGCATACTGCTGCAGGTCTTTGCCATCATTGTCATCTGGCCTTCAGCCCAGGAGCTGCCCGGTCTCCATCATCGAAACGGTTTGCTCCATGGCACCTACACAGCTGATTACAAATACAGCACTGCCTTTTTTCAATTGACTCTGAAAGTAACAGTAACCATGAAGTCATATCCTTGGCCAATCAGAGGAGGATGGGCTACTCCTTTTAAGCCTGGTTCCTCCCAAGGTTTCTTCCTACTTGTTCCACATTGTTTTTTCTTGTCCCTGTCACCCCATCTTGTTTTTCAGAGTTCAGGCCAGGGTTTATTTTAAAGCTCAATGAGGCAATATTTGTAAAATGTCCTATTCTGATGAAACATCAGGTTTCTTCTTGACTTGAGAAAATGACATGCCTATTGACTCGCGCATAGTCACTCTACAATCCTCATTCCTTTCATATTGCAGCAGTGACAAGCGCCGCTTCAGTTGCCTCATTGCTGCTCTTAAGGTCACAGGACATAGTTTGTCATCAGCCTTTGAACATTATTTTGGCTCTGGAATCAAGGACACAGTAGTAGAGGGTCAAAAATTTAGTAAACTTGTGCATGCTGATTGAATTCTATAATTGTTTGCATGTATGTATGCTTAAACACATTTTCACCGCACTTGTCCTCATTTACTTCTGGTTCAGGCGTCGCATGGAACATCTTACCATATACATCAGCAGGGCCATAAAGCGACTCTGGACTGTACCATGCAAACTGATCCATTACTCTACACGCACACTTTGAATAAAAAAATGTAACATAACATAACATATACTACTTCAGATACTCAATGACGCAATGGTATCTAGTTTTAAGTCAAGCCTGCTCTTGAAAACTCCCAAGGTCTCTGCCTCAACAACATAGTCAGGCAAGCTATTCCACATCAAAATTACTCATTGGGTGAAGAAATATTTCCAAATATCAGTGCTAAATTTACCTTTGGTCAACTTCCATTTGTGACCCCGAGTTTTAGTAACAACACTTGGTCGAAGGAATCCTACATGATTCACTTTGTTAATCCCTTTAACATATTTAAAGACCTCATTCTAATCACCCCTGAGTCTCCCGTTCCTAAGACTAAAGAGATTAAGGATCTTTAGCCTCTTCTCAAAGCTTTCATCTTTTATACCCGGAATTAGCTTAGTGGCTATTCTCTGAACTTTTTCTAGAGCCTCTATATCTTTCTTAAAATATGGTCCCCAGAACTGTACGCAATACTCCAGATGTGGTCTGATGAATGTGTTGTACAAAAGAAGCATCACCTCCTTTTGGCAATGTATTTCAGCATCCGATTGACTTGTATAAAAAGTAGCATATTTTTTTCAAGTGATGTTGTGCCAGTCACCAACCCGTCACTACACATAGTATCATATAGTATATTTCTCTTGAATTGGCTACAAGTGAAATTGTTCCAGCTGCCAGACCTTCACCAGGCAAAGTACACTTCATATAGTAGTATAGTATTGTAGTATTTCTTTTGAACCAACATCGAGAGAAATCATGCCAGCCACTGGGTTGTCACTGCACATGGTACACTTCATTTGGGATATATTTATTGAATTGAAATCAAGAAAAATTATGCCAGCTGCTGGGCTGTCACTATACAATACTCATATAGTATAGTTTGGTTATATCAGCATCAAGGGAAATTGGGCCAGCCGTCAGGCAGCCACTACACATAGAACACTTCATATAAAATATTTCCCTTGTATAGGTATCATGAGAAATTGAGCTGGCTGCCAGGTTGTCACTACAAATAGAACACTACATATAGTATTTCTCTTATTTGTATCAAGAGAAATTGTGCCAGTCACTAGGCTGCCTCTGCCTAGTTGAAATCAGCCTTTGTCTGGCATAGTTCTGTTCTGTTAGCTGCAGCTCCCTGCCTTTGGTTTCATGTTAGATGGACTGGGATCTCTCAGAACAGAGCCATGTCACCAAAACGTAATGCCAAAATGTATGCACATACATATGTCTGTATGTCTTCAATAAATCACTTCCTTTTATGACAAAGTGGTCCTATCAGAAATGGAAACCTTAGTGTAAATCCTGATTGGCTGCGGAGTCAAGGAGCTCTTATCTACATAGAGCAGCCACTTCAACCTGCTGAAAAGTCACCTGAGTGCACATGACTGTCACCTGACTTCACCATCAGATGACTTGACTGGTAATACTCAGGTTTATCAAAGTAGGCAACTAGAGAAGTAGCTCCTCACGCTGCATGTTTGGCAACCCTTCTCCGCTCCAATTCCACCCATAAAGTGCATCTGTGAGGTTTTTACGAAATGAACCAAGAGCAAACTCCAGTAAAAATGCAAAAGGAGGCTTTATTTCTGAAGGGGGAAATACCCCCAACAGAGCTGGCAACAGCACAAAGTCCGCAATCCAAAATCAGAATCCAAAGGGCGAAATCCAGAGTCATACACAGGGCACCAATCACAAAAATCGTAGTCAGACAAAAGAGGTCAAAGAACAAGGATGCGGCAAAAGTACAGGGAATAGGCAAAGCTCGGTATCAAGGACGGTCCAGTCAGAAAGATAAATCACAATGAATCAAGGCGAGAAAAACGTAGCACAGGAAACAAGGAAGAACAATCTGACAAGGAAGTGAAGCACAGTGGTTAGCATTGCTGCCTCACAGCAAGAAGGTCGTGGGTTTGAATCCGGCCTGGGGCCTTTCTGTGTGCATGTTCTCCCCGTGTTGCGTGGGCCTTCGCCGGGTACTCCGGTTTCCTCCCACAGTCCAAAGACATGCATATCAGGCTAATTGGAGACACCAAATTGCCCATAGGTGTGAGTGTGAGAGTGAATGGTGTGTGAATGGTGTGTGCGCCCTGCAATGGATTGGCAAACTGTTCAGGGTGGGTCCCTGCCCGTAGTCAGCTGGGATAGGCTCCAGCTCGCCCCGTGACCCTAGTGAGGAATAAGCGGGTATAGAAAATGGATGGATGGATGGCTGTAGCCAAAACGCAGACAGGGATCACAAGACAAACCTATGAAGAGAACAACAGCTCCGGTCAAGGAGTACTAAAGTGTATAGATTAGAGAAAGGAACGCACAAAGTATTTGTGGAGATCCACGGAAAATCGCAGCAGAGATAATTAGGGAAAGGCAAGGAGGCGGAGACTAGAATAGGGCGACTGCTGAGAGATCATTAGTCAATTAGTAAGTGCAGCTATACAATCCTGAGTGCTTGTTAGTAAGTTAGTCAAAATATACAGTTAGTGTGGGTTAGTATTTAGCGAAAACAAAAAACTGTTAGTATGTGTTAGTAAGATAGTAAAGTAAGAGGAAGGAAGAACACAAGATAATGAAAGAAGATTGAAACACAGAAACCAATAAATCACCTGAATGAGTGGCATGCAAGACAAGGGACCGTGAGCAAAGATACACACATGACAAGACAGGGGAGACAAAGTGCAAAGCATAAAAAATAAACATGGCACAGGAAACTGATACATGGCACTGAACTGAAAACATGGCAAGGGGACTATGGAAACTAAAACATGAAAATAATAAACCAGAAATCCTAAATCACCAAAAACACAATACATAATCCTAATAAATAAATAAATAAATAAATAAATCACTAAACACAAGAGGCAATCTGAACATGGCAAGGCCAGGCACAGAACTTGAACTAGGCATGGGACATAAATCATGGGACAAGGCATGGCAAAGACGGAATCACAACAGCGTCATTCAATAATGCTTTTTATAACTAAGTTGACATTCTATAACAGTGTCTTTTCCTTTTGAGGTCATTGTTGCTGTAGGCTCTGTTATATGGGGAGTTAGTTGTAGCTCCATGCCTTAGGTTCCACATTTGGACAGGTAGGGATCTCTCAGAACAGACCCATGTCGCCAAACCTTTAACCTGTATGATACAGTCGTTATGTTGCGCTCCTCACTGACTGACTGTCGCTATACTAACGCCTGTACGCTAAAGCTCTCAAAGTGCTTCGCGCGGCCTCGTAATGAGTGGGAGGCTGCTTCTTCTTCCTTTTGGTTTTATGGCGGTTGACAGACCTGTTGGTGTATTGCCGCGAACTACTGGATTCATTCAACATAAATTTCCCTATTCCTCTTATATCGAATTCCCACCAAAGCCTCGCCAAAGTGAAAGGTGCACTGTGTCTAACAATGCGTTTGCACTCTGCATGTGTTCAGTGTGATTACACTTACGATTTGTCTAATCTACAAGCCGAATGTAGACGCAATGCATTGGCTTTTGAAGAAGGAAATGACGTCAACACCAAAGCTGCCTGCTGATTGGTCCAGCCAAAAAATTTCAGGCGAAGCGCCGCGAGGTAGCTTTCCTTTAACGCCCTGATGGGAGCGATGATCAAAGCCATCTAGCGGACTCAAGGGCGTTAATCATTAACGTTACCAAACCTTTGCATGCACATATGTATGCCTGTATGTCTTCAATAAATTTCTTCCTTTTTAGACAAAGTGGTTCTCTCAGAAATCACTCCAATGCTTTGAAATAGCTTAATTTTAGGTGATAAACAGCAAAAGGCTTTTTGGTAAAGGCGAGTCATGCAAAAAAAAAAAACAAGAATAACAATGAAACATCACTCATTTTTTGTGATTTATTACGCAGTGGAAGTGATCCAAATGTTACAGGTGAGTGCACCAGGATCCATTGTGCTACACGATCACACTGTTTGCATTATCAGATAGGCAGATTTCTTTTATTAGACACCACATGGGGGAGCTACTGCATATTAACAAACACCAAACATTAAAGTATTTATCAAGAAAAGTGTGTCTCTGGCAATTTTTTTTTTTTTTGCTTTTTTGCATTATTCTATAATTTATTTGACATTCAGAATAATAGTATGTGCTTCCTAGCAGTAAATTTAGCAAAATTTATCCCCAATATTGATATGAAATAACTAGTGCAAGTTTGAGTGCAGCGTTTTGATCTGGATATTCCACCATTGTTCCCCTGCTGATCTGAATGAAAAAATGGACAGGGAAATGAAATATATTTTGGGTTGGCAGATGCCCAGATGCTCCTTGGAATGCCCCCGCAGTTTGGAGTCACTTCTCATTTTCCAGCTCATGAGACTGTCCAGTAGCTGCAACCAATAAAAGATTGGGATGCAGTCCAGCTAACACCGTGGCCTGTTTTTTTGCTCAATAGGAACAACCTTTTGCAATATAACAGAAGTTACTTTAAATAAGGCTGGGGCAGCATGTCTCAGGCTGTCAGTGTCCTCCGAAGACCAGGCAGTTGAGCATCTCTTTCTGCTGCGTGCACAAACAGAGCAGTGATCAGCCGCCCACTGTGAGCACCTGATCACAGGCTGGAGGAAAAAACATACTGGTTCCAATGGAGGCTCTCAGTAAGTCTGCTGAACAGCATCCCAAAGATTAATGCACCTTTCTCCGATGTGGAATTACTCATATTCATGCTTATAGGATCATTGCCTGTGAATGAAGTCAAGTCAGTGACATGTAGACAGGGTTCCCACAGCTTAGGGCAAGTTAAATTCAAGACTTTTTAAGACTTTTTTAATGCCATTTGATATTAAATTTAAGACCAACTTCATAATAAACACAAATGGAAAAATAACACCTCATCATAGGATTCGGGACAATTTTGCCCAAATGTTTATTTGAACATGAAATATGACCTTTTGATCAAATGAAAACGTTTTTTTGAAAAACATTAATACTAGGGATAGACGATATTAGATTTTTGGCCGATATCCGATATGCCAATATTTTACAACTCATTTGGCCGATATCCGATACTGATACCGATATTTTTCCCCCACATCTAATTGCAGTGATCATCTAGTTTCTGTAGGGGAATTAACAGACAGAATTATTCTGCAGACTCTTCATCATGTCGGCCTGCGGGCAAATGTAGACATAAGACAAAGCTGAAAATGATGTAACATCAGTAATCACTCCTTGTGCAAAATAAGAAAAATACCTCAATTTACGTTATTTAAAACATGTCATATTTATTCATTACAATTGTTTTTAAACAAAACAAATAAGATACTTGCAGCCTGTCCTACTTAAAACAGACTTATGACAACACCCACAGCCAATTTTACCTCTATTCACAAGGAACATGTATGAAGTGCATTGTACAACTGTACAGCAATGCCCGTGACCTTTGACCCCTCAGGCGGAACTGCATCAAAAACCAACATCAGTGTGTAAAGTACATTGCCACACAGGCTCAGGAACACTTCAGAAAACTACTGTCAGTAACTACAGTTCGTTGCTACATCTGCAAGTGCAATTTAAAACTCTACAATGCAAAGTGAAAGCCATTTATCAACAGCACCCAGAAACGCCACCGGCTTTGCTGGGCCCGAGCTCATCTAAGATGGACTGATGGAAAGTGGAAAAGTGTTCTGTGGTCTGACGAGTCCACATTTCAAATTGTTTTTGGAAACTGTGGACGTCGTGTCCTCCGGAGCGAAGAGGGAAAGAACCATCCGAACTGTTGTAGGTGCAAAGTTCAAAAGCCAGCATCTGTGATGGTATGGGGGTATATTAGTGCCCAAGGCATGGGCAACTTACATATATGTGAAGGCTCCATTAATGCTGAAAGGTGCATACAGGTTTTGGAGCAACATATGTTGCCATCCAAGCAACGTCTTTTTCATGGACGCCCCTGCTTATTCCAGCAAGACAATGCCAAGCCACATTCTGCAGGTGTTATAACAGCATGGCCCCGTAGTAAAAGAGTCTGGGTACTAGACTGGCCTGCCTGTAGTCCAGACCTGTCTCCTATTGAAAATGTGTGGTCCATTATGAAGCATAAAATACAACAACAGAGACCCCGGACTGTTGAACAACTTAAGCTGTACATCAAGCAAGAATGGGAAGGAGTTTCACCTGAAAAACTTCAAAATTGGTCTCCTCAGTTCCCAAACATTTACTGAGTGTCGTTAAAAGGAAAGGCGATGTAACACAGTGATAAAAAGGCCCCTGTGCCAACTTTTTTGCAATGTGTTGCTGCCTTTAAATTCTAAGTTAATGATTATATTCAACAACAAAAAAAGTTTCTCAGTTTGAACATTAAACATCTTGTCTTTGCAGTGTATTCAATTGAATATAAGTTGAAAAGGATTTGCAAATCATTGTATTCTGTTTTTATCTACAATTTACACAACGTGCCAACTTCACTGGTTTTGGGTATGTATATCGGCAGATATCAGCAGAATGGCCGATGTCCGATATGTAATTTTAAAGCCGATATCGTTCACTGATATGGCACTGCTTTTTTCAGTTCCTCCTCCACCTCTGCCAATTCTGCCATTTTTTCTTTGTGGCGCTTTCTCAGTGTGTTCACTAATTCATCACGAGTTCACATTTTTAAGACTTTTGAAAGATTTATTTAAGACATTTTAATGCCAATTAAGGCCTTGTTTTTAGATTCGTGAATTTAATGCCTTTTAAGACTTTTTAAGGATCCGTGAGAACCCTGGTAGAGAATTAGAGTTGTAAGAGCTATTTGTGCTGGAGAAACAGATTACAAATCCTTTCAACACATTAGCAAACTTGCTTACTTTAAATGTTTTTGGCAGCAGCGCCTCAAAACATCAAAGGAAATTAAAATATTTAATAATCTATTGAGCATGCAGGCTTTCCTGCAGTCCTGTCACCTTTCATGTTGGCACAATGGAACACTGGAAGAGCTAAGAAGTCAGTCCTCTCAAAATTTGAGCACTATTTAAACAAGGCAATCAGAGACGGCAGACTTCACCCCATTCACGCAAATATTGGCAAGTGTGGAAACACAGACAGACAGACAAAAAAACAAACACACAGAGCCGCTAAAAACAGTAGTTCACGCCCACTCTGTGGCCTGAAGTAATTACATAAATCCTTCACTATTTCTGTTGGGGGATGATAAAAATGAAACAATGTAGTGAATGCAGTAACACCTTCATAGGATGTATATGGATGGAGTTTCTTGCATGAGTGAAGAGCTGCAACTCAACATCTGAGCAAATTGGTAACTAAAGAATGTTTGCTGCATAACTACTGAAACACTCAAGAGAATGACTTCAGACAAATATATCATGAGCCAGAGAAATGTATAATTTTTCATAATGTCTATTCATTTATCGTATCATTGAAATTATTGTTTATTATTTATTTTTATTTTTTTATAATTTTTTTTTACATTACCGCATACTAAGAAAAATGTGTTTTTCATACAGGTAATGCCTATGTGCTGTGTGTAATCCTTGTATGTCTGACTCTGATTTAGTTTGTAGAGAGTGAAAACAGGTGCTGCAACTGCAGTCGCAGCTGGTCCTCCATAGGGATTTACAGCTTCTTACAGGGAATCTGCTCAGCACACCCCAAGATGGCCGTCAATCTTTTCTTCACAAGGAAACTAATACAACTGTTATCTGGAGACATAAGCCACTGTGTACAGCTTCCTATAGAGCCATTATGTTCACAATGGCACGCTTATTGCAGGAATGTCACCATGGATACAAAGAAATATTTTCATCCATTCCACTGAGCACAATTAAATCACATGACTCTAAGATAATGTTATTGCCGAGGGAAATTCAGAGACAAGCACGAGGGCCAGACAGAAAGCACGGATGCTGGCTCCATGAATCTCACTCTACAGCCATTCCTTGTCCCATTTTCTAATGGTGCTGCGCTGAAAGAGGCATCAGCAAATTCTGTTCATACCGCTCAGCTTATCTTTTATGGCCTGGAAATAGGGACTGATCCCATGTACACAGACGGCACCACTGGCACAGGCCATATAGTGGTCAAAATACCCATCAATAACAAAAAAAGGATGAATGGGCTAGTTGCGACTGGATAGCCTATGTGAAGAGTCTCAGGAAGGATTTTGGTTGACACATATTTTGCGTCCTCTGGTTAGTTTCAGCGCGTGTATTTCAGTCAGCCAACTTGCATAAAAATATTTAATTGTGGTATTAGCAATTATACACAGTTTGGCATCTAGGCTGTGTTCCTGATGCACTCTGTGGCATACTTCGTTCGAGGAGAAAAGAGAGGGGTTTGTCAGGATATAGAAAAACAGCAAAACAAGTACATGCCAAAACAGCGTACAGAGCCTGATGCCAAATGGTAATCTTAGTGAACCTATTTACATATGAGCAGGTCAGGCACCAGCTATGTGGCCATTCCCATTCAAGAATATACCACCGATTGAAAGTATCAAATATGTGGGCCAGGCAGTAACCCCTGTGTGGACATTCCCACGCTGGAATATACTTGCTTGTGAAGCTATCAATGTGTGAGCCAGGAACAAGCCACCACATGGCTATATATGGCAGGAATATATCACATGGTGAGGTTGATGATGTACGACCCAGTCGCTAGCTGTTGTGCGGCCGTTCCCAAGTGGGAATATATGACTTAGCGGAACAACGAAAATGAGGCCAAGGCAGTGCATGTTTTTTTTAATAAAAATTATTTTTTTGGGATTTTCTCCTTTATTTGACAGCCTCAGAATGGCAAGAGACAGGCAGGTTGGGGAGAAGAATGGGGAAGACATGTGGGAAATGACCCAAGTCGGAATCAAACCTGGGACGCCGCAGGAAGGACACAGTCTTTATGGTGCGCGCTTAGACCGATGAATCACCGGGGCACCACAAAGCAGTGCATGTTTAATAACCCAAAAAGTTTTTATTTTTTTCCTCCAAAAATCTTCTATATTCATGTATATTGAATCAACATTTAGTGAAATGTTGCACGTCTTTCTTTCTTAGTTATTACTTAAATCTCATAATACCCTTTCAGCTATCAGTAATTGAAGTGGTCTAAGAGTGAGTCTGTATTTTCCCCTGCCTCTGTACTCAGGAGTCAAAACATTCTACCACTATCATTAGCTGTAACCAATCCAGGCTTCCATCTGATGTCTCAGTCCTAATTGGTTGAGGGGCTGTCCAATCATGTTGTTACTTGAGTTCCCCGAGTATTAGCAAGAAACTTGAAACAACAGCGGACAGGGAAAATCCAGAAGCTTCTCAATCTGTGGGTAACACTCCCAATTTCTCTGTTGTCAACACATGCATATACTAGCTGTCTATTAAGACGGAGGTAGACCGAGCAAGGAATAAAACCCAAGTGAACATTGATGTGGCTTTCAAAAGATGGATCCAATGTCGAGATATCAGAAATTTAAAATTGGATGTTTTTTTCGTATAAGCAACTAGCACTGTTATTTGACAATGTTATCTCATGACTTGAAATATGTAACATTAGACTGGTTGCTTGAAACTGCAATCTGCTTCAACTTGACACACTTGTTTGGAAAATCTGCGGGCATTGTTTGCGGTTGTATGCTTCTACATTAGCACTAGACGCACATTTTTTATAGTGACTGGGCACCCATTATGATGATGTAAAAACAATTTGCCTTCAACGGAACAGTCACAGTTGTGTAATACTTAAAAACGCTCACTCTGGTATCCAGGGCCAACATGTGTTCAATAGCCTGACTTTGCATTGTAGCTTTGCATGGTGTAGCCCACTGAGTCAGTTGAATTATAGTAAGTAATTCCACATAAAAGCAGATAAGTTGGGAGCAGCAGATTTTACTCCTTAGTAGGGATGCAAACTAATACATTTTTTGTTGAGGACCTCTTCTACTTTGCCTCACTTATACACTTAAAGGAACAGTCCACCGTACTTTCATAATTAAATATGTTTTTCTATGAAATGAGACGAGATGATACGTACCTCTCCGAGCTTTGAGCGACCACCCAGTCTAACAGCCACTCCTGTTAGCATTTGTAGCTAGACTCATTGTGGTCAACGGTATTTTTCGGGGCTGTAGTTAGATGCGACCAAAGTCTTCCACGTTTTTCCTGTTTACATAGGTTTATATGACCAGTGACATGAGTTCGGGTTCAGGTACGCAAATCCAAAAGTGGCTTTTTCTATGCTGTGGGAAGTGCGTACTATAATGACAGGCGTAGTTACACCTTCTGTGCGCTTCGACAGCGCATTGATACCTTCACTTCTGATTTCTTTTCTCTCCCACGACCCTCCCTACTTCCGTAAATACAACCAACGTGACTGCACTGCACTACTAGGTACACAGTCAGGAAGCCAGAGCTTGCAGAAAATTATAAGTAAGGGATAATTAACGAGAAGGTGTGCATTCCACGGTTTTAATGCACGACGCGGAGTTCGCGTCTGGTGGTTGCCTCCGCTAAGTGCATTAAAACCGTGGAATGCTCACCTTCGAGTTGATTATCCCGCTTATACCATGGTCATTTGCCAGCAATATCAAATCGCAGCATCAATCTGAAACGGAGATTATGCATAACCCAACATTATGCGCGATTATGCGGACTGTAGCTTACTTGCTACCCACAATTACAATGAACTTATGACGGTTTCCGCAGTCAGTGAGCTGAAATCAGTCTGCTGGCATAGCACGTAGCTAGCAAACTGTCAGCAGTCGCTGATACATGAAGTCGACACGTTAGCTTAATTTGTAACCGTACTCAATTATAATCTTTTAATGGATAAAGCCTGATTTTTTCGCTGCTATAATATTTACGGTCGTTATCGCTTGAGTACGAGTCAGCGAGGTGAAATCAGTCTGCTGGCATAGCAGGTAGCTAGGGAACTGTCAGCAGTTGCTGATACATGAAGTTGACACGTTAGCTTCATTTGTAACCGTACACAGTTACAATCGTTTAATGGATAAAGCCTGATTACTTCGCTGCTACAATATTTACGGTCATTATCGCTTGAGTACCCATTGTTGACCGCCCCGCAGGACGCACTTATATGACGCCGCTAAATTTAGTGGAAATAAATGAGCTGCTAGGTTTCTGTTGTACCCAGTCAAATATCAGCTCTAACATTGCTATGGTTACAAGTTGGGTAGTGGATGAATTTCGAATGGTGAAACGACCGTAGCCGAACTACCTGTGCGGTCCCACGGTTTTAATGCATACCTGCCAGCTGCCAGCCAATTAGAAAAAATTAGAAAAAAGTATTCACCCAGAATGGTATAAAAGAAAATAATCAAGTGTGCTACTATGGAACATTTTCAAATGAAGGACATAGATGCCGACGACTGGCTTGTGGCGGAGCCGGAGCCAGAGCCATGTCTTTTTGAACCGGAATATACTGAGGAGGAGCTAGCCGAAATGGACCGTGAAAGGGAAGAAGAAACGGACGAAGATGAATCGTCTGAGAAGAAGTGAAGTGAAGGTTCACAAGCTATGTGCTTTGCCAGCAGACTGATTTCACTTCGCTGACTCGTACTCAAGCGATAATGATCATAAACATTGTAGCGGGGGGGGGGGGGGGGGGGGGGGGCGGCGTCTACCGCGCCGCGTCTACCCCTTCCTTTTAAAATTTTCCCCCCATCATTCTAAACCCCTTGTCACTCATAAAAACCCCCCAAAAATATTTGTGCCCCCTTTTAAAATTATTCTGGCCAAAAAAAGAGCAGGTTGTGTATGGTACTTTTGCCTTGCATGGATTTTATATTTTCTTCCAATTATTATTACACCTTTTATTTTCTACATTCTAAATTATATGTGATTTTATGCTACAGAAAGCAAAAGGTTTGTTTTAAAGCTTGATTTAAAATGAAAGTAAATTGTTTTGGGATGTTAAGCTTAAAAAGGGAACAAAGTCTATTTGGAAAGTAAAATAATTCTGGATTGAATTTGCAACAGAAAACAAGTTTTATTTTATTGTTAATTTGAAAGTGAACGGAGTCATGCATTTATTGTTACATTGATTGTATATTTAAAATTGCGCTGATTACTATTTCACATTATTATTTCATACCATCTAAATAATAATAATTAATCGATTTGCCTTATTTCTTTGTGGTATTTGATCATTTTGATATAAGCCTTTTGCCATATTCCCATAATTTTCACCTTTTTGGGGTGGCCTATATTTCTATGCGGTAGGTAAAGCACATTCTTAACATAAGTTAATAATAAAGGGTTTAAATTTAAAAAGAACTCAGGGCCCTGCTCACACTTCTAAAATAGGGAGCAGGAGCGCTACACCCCCAAGATATGGAGGAGAGGCAGGAAGATGTAAAGATTTTAGTGCCCAATGTGAGATATTTTTTAAAGCGCAGCCTTCACAGCTCGTGAATGGAGAGTCTCGGGCTTCATTTATTTTATCCCCCTAAACAGACACAGCACTCACTTGGGTTGGCCCACTTATTAGATCTAATTCACCGGTAGTGAATACTGTGGAGACTCTCGTTAGAGAAATGGTATCGGTGTTTGATCAGGATGTTTGTGTTCCGGACGCGGCTACGTGATTAATGCATCTAAGGCAGGGCTCTGAGAGTGTCGCTGCGTTTTCTATCTCATTTCGCTCCTTGTCAACAGAGACGCCTCCTATGACAACGTTCGTTCACGCTTTGGCTGAGGAGGTTAAGGAGGATCTGGCTACATTGGAGCCTTGTTTATCTCTAGATTTGTTGGTTCGCACTGCGGTGCGAATTGATAATCGCACCCGTGAATGTAACAGGGAGAAATGTACTGCATTGACTCTTGCCGGCAACAGGGCTAATGCTACTAGCAGCAACTAGCATACAGCTCCCATTCCAGCCACTGAAAATTCCACTCCCGTGAGCCTATGCAGGTTAATGAGAGCCAGGCTCGTAAGCCTCGAAGTCCCTCTAGCGGTATGGGGGGCGGTAGAGGGACGGACCCAATTTCTCTTCCAAACTTTAATCCCTGTAGAATTGACTGTGGGGAGACAGAAAATATTTATGGCTACGGGAACAGAGGCCTCATATCATTTGGGGAAGTCAGGATAACCCGATTGTCCAGTGGGGCACTGATTGTAGGTCCCACTGTAGGGAGAGTTTAGCATGTCATCCCGGGCGTCAACCTATGGGGGAGGCTGACGCCGGGAGTGATTCTGAGGAGTCTATCTCACACAACCCTCATAATCTACAGAAAGGGCCGGAGGAGGGGTTGGACTGGGATGCTCAATTTGACTGGCAGCAGCCAGAGTAGGATTGCTATTAGGAGGAATTCTCTGACTCGGAATCTGACATAGAGAGGGCAGGTTTTGATCAGGGTGAGAATTTGGGGGATGCTCCGAACTTTTCTTTGCCTCCTAATGTTCCTGACGATTATACTGATCTTGCGGAGGTTTTTAGCAAGCAGCGGGCTTCGACTTTACCTCCTCATTGCATGTTCGGATGAAAGATCAATCTCCACTCGGGTACCACTCCCCCCAGGGGTTCATTATACTCACTGTCAGGGCCTGAGTGAAAGGCCATGTGAGAATATATTCAGGAGGTTCTGGCTAGTGGATTTATTCGGCCCTCCACTTAATATCATGATTAAAAACCGGTACCCACTTCCGTTGATGAACTACGCATTCGAACAGCTGCAGAAGGCATCGTTTTTTACTAAGCTAGACCTTTGGAATGCTTATAACCTGGCTCGAATCCAAGAGGGGGACAAGTGGAAAACGGCATTTTATATAAATGACAAGCACTACAAATATTTGGTCTTGCTGTTTGGATTGGATAACGCCCATTCTCTGTTCCAGGCACTTGTTAATGACATCCTCCGAGAGATGTTAGAGAGATTCGTCTTTGTCCACCTTGACGACATTCTGATTTTATCTTCAACTGTCTCGGAGCAGAAACAACACATCAGACTAGTGCTTGAGGCCCTCCTCAAAACTAAGCTTTTTGTCAAGGCTAAGGAATGCATTTTTCATGCCAAGACAGTTTCTTTTCTTAGCTTCATTGTTTCAGAAGGGTCGGTCCGTAGGGATCCTGATATAGTGGCAGCGGTCAGGAATTGACATGCCCCTCAAAATGTTAAGGAGGTGCAATGGTTTTGGGGGTTTGCTAATTTTTTGGGAGGTTTATCTGTAATTTTAGCGCAGTAGTTGCCCCCACTTTCACACTCATGAAGAAGAATGCCTCCTCGTCGTTTGCTTGGTCTCCAGCAGCTGAAGATGCTTTTTGGGAGTTAAAGAAACAATTTAGCTCAGAACCCACCCTCGTTTTGTCTGACCCCTCCCTCAAATTTGTTGTGGAGGTCGATGGGTTGGAGGTCGGGATGGGTGCCATTTTGTCCCAGCGCCCGCTTTGGCACAATAAGTTGCACCCATGTGCCTACTTCACCCAGTCGTTGTCGGCGGCCGAACGGAATTACAGTATTGGTGACTGGGAGTTGTTGGCTCTCAAGTTGGCATTAGAAGAGTGGCACCATTGGTTGCAGGGGGCTGAACATCCATTTGTGGTTTGTGGATTTGTGGATAAAAATCTCCAATACATCCAACAGACTAAACTATGTAATTCTCGGCAGGCACGGTGATCGTTGTTTTTCGACAGTGTGAACTTTACGATTAAACCTATCGCCCGGGGTCTAAAACCATTAAGCCCGACGCTTTGTTGCGGATTAAAGACCACTCCGGTCGTGACCCCATTCCTGAGCCGGAAATCCCGGCAGCTCAGATTGTGGCTCCCATTCAGTGGGACGTTGAGTTGTTGTGCGTGAGGTGTTGAGAGATGATTCTGGTCCTGGTGGGGAGACGCCTGGCTGTTTGTTTGTTCCTTTGGCAGTGTGGTCCCAAGTTCTCCAGTGGGGGCACTGCTCCCATCTGGCGGGTCACCCGGGAGTATATCGGACCAAGCAATTCTTGGTCCAACATTTTTGGTGGCCTGGCATGATTGAGGACATCTGGGAGTTTGTAGCGGCGTGCTGTATTTGCGCCGGGGACAAGATCTCCCACCTCGCCACCTCTGGTCTCTGGTCTGCTGCGGCCGTTGCCTGTTCAATCGGATTCTTTACCCAGCTGGCTGATTGAACTGGGGCGGTGCTTCCCCGGACTTCCCTGGATGTTCGCCACGCCTCTTTGCTGGAGTGTCTGTTTGTAGCTTCGCACTATAGCCAAAGATATCTGTAGTCAGGTTTTGTATGACTTTGTATCTTCTGATTGTTCTTCCCTTCCTGTCTCGCTTTGTTTCCGTGGTTCGTTCTATTATATGTCCTTTGGAAGTGCGAGTACTTTCGTTTGGTCTACATTATTCTCTGTGTTTGTACTGTGTCCGAGCTACTCTCTCTCTCTCTGATTGTTGCCCTTGGCCTCCGTACTGCAGTACTCCGTACTGTGAACCATCCTGAAATCAAAAAATGCATGCAGTTTATGTGTTAGGGAGGTCTAAGGAGTAAAATGCAAGCATTGACATTGCAAGTAAAAATTTGGGATAAAAAAATCTTGTACCCAAGGTTTACAATGCTTCTTGTGTGAGCGAATTAGTGGGCTAGCGGGTGGTAGCATACCAATGTTGGCTATTTTGATAGTATGTGTACTGATAGTTTGCTGGGAACATTCGGTAAGTTCAGCACTGTCTGCTTGCATAACATGGTCTGCTTTTTACTGCGTTTTCATCTGGCGCCGGTCTTGTGCAACCATGCAAACACGGCCTCCCGCTTTCATTTGTTCAGTCACCTTCCAAGCAGATTCAAATGAACTTTGTCCACGGGATGATGGTGTTTCATTAATGAGTGCTTGTGCAGGGTGGGCGCACATGCCTCCTCTGCCTTTACAAAATTGGGCTCAGTTAATGCCTGCGCACTGACATGTAGCCTTTGTTTGTCAAGTTTAATGACGATATGTTAGTACTAACATCAGTAGCACTTCAAAGTTAGCATCCTCACCAAGAACAACAAGGCAAAGAAACTGAGTGAGTTTTTGGTTCCTAGCCCAAGGGCAAAAAGATTGTTGATGTGATGTTTACTCTAACTGTCTATATTCAAGTCTTTCATAACATTTAAAAGTGGGTGCGATTCTCCTTCAAGCCAGGAATGTGGGCTTTGCTGACTGTAAACAGGCGGCCAAAAATGTTTTTTTTTTAAGCCATTCAGAGGTGGACTTGCTTTTATATGTTAATTGAGATTTTGATTCCAAACAAATTGAACACAAAACATAAATAAACATAAAGTGTAAATTATAATAATCCCACCCCCAACCACCCATCTCATCTATCAAAGGTAAATAAATAAAAAAAATAGAATATATGTATACATACATTTTTTTTTTAAATTAAGTGTAAAATAATATAAAATTGAATACATTGTGAAATTCCATAAAATAAAGTGTGCAGACAACAGAGTGGTATTAATCAGAGCAGTATAGAGCCGATGTAGAGCAAAACATATGAATATTGTTCGTCAATTCCAATAGCAGGACAATTCCGAGGTATTACCAGCCAAATGTTCCCTCAGTGACAGACACCAAAAAAATCCCCAAATGGAAATGGAGGGAAAAATAAACCTTTTTCCTCCCAAATATAGTACTGCACCATTATACCTATTGTATAGTCGTGCACAATTGTACATTACTTGTAAAAATGCTTTTAATACATCAACAGAATTTAGTTTGGGGGATGGATTAGCGTCTCGTCACTGAGGGGACACTTTGTCAAAATGCCCTGGGATCGCCCAGAAGATAAATTTACAAAATAAATTATAAACTCTCCACAGTAATATAAAGCACCTTATCAGTATGTGTTAGGAGGGAGTTGAAGAGTCAAGGCAGTGCTGCAGATCTGCTCATTCTAAAATAATGTAGGAAAAGGGACCAAATTTCATAAAATTCATTAGTCAACCTCTCTAATGCAACACAGGATGGTAGTATGATGGGCGTTGGTAGTTGGACGCCAAGAGCAGTGGCCAGAAATAAAAGGAAAAACCAGCAGCGTGCTGAGAGACTAAAACAGAAAGAAATCACTAGACTCGCGCTACCAACGGACCTGACGCCGTCCGAGGTAGAAAACAGGCAAACTCAAAAAAACAACAAAAGAAAAGGGAAATAAACCAAAGATTCCCTTACTTACTAACACTAATCCTGTAATGCAGCTAAGATCCTGACAATTCTCTCTCTCATAAAGACCTTGCCGGCTAAAGCGCCAAGGAGACAATAACAGTCTAGCAACACAAGCGAGGCAGAACAGGAGCTTAAATAGAGTCAGGTAACGCCCCCAATTAATTCCAGCTGGCCCAGGAATCCAATGGAGAGCAAAACGATATTGGCCCGGACAAGAGTAACAAAAGGAGCTCTCAAAGCTCCAAAACCATGACAGTCTCCGTAAATAATGTAGGTTGATAACCTACTTGGGCCTCAAATGGGGAAAGCTCGTGGAGGCATTACACAAGAGTTATGGGCATATTCGGCCCAAGCTAAAAATCGACTCCACGATGAGGGATTATCAAACAACGAAGAGTGTTCTCAAGAGACTGATTCGTCCGTTCCGTTTGCCAGTTGTTCTCTGGGTGAAACCCTGAGGAGGGACTCACTGTGACCCCCAACTGCTTACAAAAAGCCTGCCAGAATCTGGCCGTGAATTGAGGACCTCGGTCAGAGACAACATCCTGTGGAAGCCCATGTAAACGGAACACGTTGTTAACTACAAGATGCTGTAATGTGAATTGAAGCCACTAGATGGCAGTACTGACCTTTTCTTTTGTTAAGCCCAGAATGGAGCTAGGTTTGTACATGTCCTGGGCATGTCTGAGATGGAAAGTCCCAGAGAATTTAGAAAAGTCGAAAAGGTGGGAGGGGTCTGCAAAAGAGTATATAAGGAGGAAAATTGTGAGAGTAAAGTAGTAGGAGAAATTGCAAGGAGAAGGATACATTTGACCAGACCTGTCATTTTCATGACCCGTGAAGCTTTTTGTGGATTTTTGCCTGTGTTCGAGTATTTTCCTCACCCTGGACATCACCAAGCAACCCCACCAAAGGGACTGTAAATATTTTTGTTCTTGTATTTATCAATCTTGGTCAGTAGAGTAGATAGTAAATTAGTTAAAAGTGTTTGTTTAATTAAACCTGTTTAAGTTTGAAAATTTTATATGTCATCCCTTGCGGTCATGTATGTCATAACAAATTGCGGCGATGACAAATTGGGGGCTCAAGTCCGGGATAGACCATTGTGTGAGTCATTGATTGAAAATCTAACATTTCAAATTGTAAAATTGTTTTTTTTTCGCGCCTGCCAGGAATTACGCCGTTTGGTCTGCTGAATATATTGGAGGTTTTTGTGGTCGGTCCAAACCAAGAAAGGGTGCTCAGCTCCCACCAGCCAGTGGCGCCACTCCTCGAGCGCCAGCTTGACGGCTAATAACTCCCGGTCACCAATATTATAATTGCGATCGGCGGCGGACAAAGACCGGGAGAAGTACGCACATGGGTGAAGCTTATTATCCCAACCAGGGCGGTGGGACAGAATAGCACCCACACCCACCTCCGAAGCATCTACCTACATGACAAATGGGAGGGAGGGGTCGGGCAAAACCAAAATAGGCTTCGAGCTAAAACGTTCTTTTAATTCCTGAAAAGCAGCACCGGCTGCAGGGACCAAAAAAACACTGAGGAGGTATTCTTTTTAGTGAGCACAATAATGGGGGCAGCAAACATGCTAAAATTAAGGAAAAACCTCCTGTAAAAATTTGCAATGCCCAGAAGGCGTTGGACCTCTTTAACACTGTGCGGTGCAGGCTAATTCCTGACCGCAGCTACCTTTTCAGGGTCCATCTGCACCAACACCTTAGAAACAATAAAGCCTAAGAACGAGACAGTCTGAGCGTGGAAAACCCTTTTTTCGGCTTTAACAAAAAGTTTGGCTTTCAGCAGGGCTTCCAGTACACGCCTAAAGTGTTGTTTGTGCTCCGAGAGGGTTGTCAAAATGTTGTCAAGATAAATGAAGTCGAATTTCTCCAACATCTCTCGAAGCACGTCATTGACGAATGCTTGAAACACCGAGGGGGCGTTACCAGTCCGAACGGTAAGACCCAATATTCATAGTACCCGTCATGAGTGTTAAAAGCCTTTTTCCATTCGTCCCCTCCCAAATGCAAATCAAATTATACGCATTACGAAGATCTAGCTTCGTAAAAAATGACGCCTCCTGCAGACGTTCAAACGCGGAATTCAATAATGGAAGAGGGTATCGGTTTTTAATAGTGATTTTATTCAGACCCCTATAATCAATACAGGGTCTAAGACTGCCATCCTTTTTCTCAACATAGAAAAACCCTGCTCCGGCAGGAGACGTGGACGGCCGAATAAAACCATAAGCGAGAGCCTCTTGAATATATTCTTGCATGGCCCTACGCTCTGGTCCTGATAACGAATTTAGCGAACCCCTAGGCGGAGTTGTCCCAGGATAGAGATTTATTTCACAATCGTACAGGCGATGAGGAGGTAATGTAGATGCTGCTTGTTTACTAAACACCTCAGCAAGATCAACGTAATCCCTGGGAACATTCGGAGGCAAGTCAAAGTTCAGGGTGGCCCCAAATTCCTTACCCTGCTCAGAATCTAATGACTCCATGACTGATTGTGAATCGCTAAAATCTTCCGAAAAGTACTCGTCCTCTGGCTGTCGCCTGTCAAATTGATGATCCCATTCCTACTCCTTCTCTGTCCCTCTTTCTAGCCTAGGAGGGTACGGTGAGATTACCTCCTCACACTCACTCTCGGCGTCAGCCTGCCCCATAGCTTGACGTCCGAAAGAACCATTCTCATTAGTTCTACAATGAGAGTTGCACTTTGGACCCCAGTGGATGATAGCATTAACCTGTTCCCCCCAACTGATACAAGGTTCATGTTCCCTCAACCATGAGTGCCCCAAAACTATTGGAAAAATGGGGGACCTGATAATAAAAAATCTGACAACCTAAGAGTGGCCACCAAAGGAAATGAACATTTTTAGTGGTACCGAAACTTCGGTTATAACTCCCGTTTCGAGCGGGCGACTGTCCAAAGTTCTTACAGAGCGTGATAGTGAAAGCGTAACTGTGGGAACAGAGTGCTTTCTAGCCCATTTAATATCCATGAAACAATCAACTGCGTCCGAGTCTACGAACGCTTCACTAGTAAATCCCTTGCTCCCCACAGTGAGTTCCACGGGGATTAATGTTCGGAAGGGAAACTGGGTCTGCCCTTCTAGCGCCCTCTGAATCACTAGAGGGGTCTTTCTGTTTGTGGACTGATATGACCCGGCTTCTTACAATTAAAGCGGATTACTCCTCTGCTAATGGGTCTCAGGCTGATGGTCAAACAAACCGTCAACTTGCATGGGCTCAACCAAAGTAGAATCTTTAATGGGTGGAATAGGAGATGCACATTCGCCACTAGCAATTTTAACCCCATTTTCAGCCAGCGGTGATCTATTTAGCTTCTCCCTGTTGCGTTCGCATATGCGGTTTTCAATTCATACTGCCGTACGAACTAAGGAGTCTAAATTCGAACAGGGTTCTAAAGTTGCTAGCATGTCCTTAATCTCCTCCATAAGGGTATGGCTAGATAAAGTCATCAGAGGAGCCTCCGGCCAGCCTGTCTCTGTGGCCAGGGAACAAAAAGCAATAGAAAACTCAGCTGCGCTTTCTTTGCTCTGCTTAAGGTGGATTAAATGCATAGCTGCGTCTTGACCAGCAATGTCCTGATCGAAAACAGAAACCTTCTCCCTAACAAGGGCCTCTACAGAATTTACGACTGGTGAAATAGATCTAATTAGTGGGCCGACCCAATTGAGCGCTGTGCCAGCAAACAGGGATAATATAAATGCAACCTGAGAATCCTCATGAACAAAATGTGATGGCTGAGGCCTAAAAAATATTTCACACTGGGCGATAAAATCCTTGCACTTTCCAGCCTCACCACTATATCTTTGGGGCAGTTGTAAGTTAGGTTCTCGTGGAGGATTGTGATGTGAATATAGGCCTCTAGATGGCTGTATTTACCTTTTTTTTGTTAAGCCCAGACTGGAGCAATGTTTGGACATGTTCTGGGCATGTCTGGGGCAAGTCCCAGAAAATTAAAAAAAAAAGGTCTAAATGTGGGTGGGGTCTGCAAAAGTGTATATAAAGAGCAAAATTGAGAGTATAAGTAGTAGGAGAACTTTGCAAGGAGAAGGATACATGTGACCTGACCTGTCATTTCTGTTCAAGACCTGTGAAGCTTTTCGTGGATTTTTGCCTGTGTTAGAGCATTTTCCTCACCCAGGACATCACCAAGCAACCCACCAAAGGGATTGTGAAAATTTCTGTTTTTGTATACAATCAATCTAGGTCTGTAGAGTAGATAGTAGATTTGTTAAAAGTGTTTGTTTATTAAATGTGTTTAAGTTTTAAAATTTTGTCTTTGCTGTCGTTAATATCAGAACAAATCGGGGCCATAACAAATTGGGGGCTCAAGCCCGGGATAGACCATTGTGTAAGTCATTTCTTGAAAATCTAACATTTCAAATTGTAAAATTGATTTTTTTTAATTGAATACATATATATTGACAACAGCAATGGATGATTTCTTGGCATCACCAACCGTAGAGGTTTTGAACTCTTTTAAAAAGACAGAACTACTAGAAATATCCAGACATTTAGAGCTGACAGAGGTAAAACCAGCCATGCGAAAAGCAAGACTGGCTAGAGAGATGGTTGAATATTACATTGATGAAAATGTGTTTGCACCCGGAGATCTGGAACAGTTTCCAGTGGCAAATCCAAATATAGAAATGGAACTTAAATTAAAAATGCTAGAGATTTAAAGGGAGGAAAGAGAGAAACAAAGAGAATTTGAGAGGGCAGAAAGAGAAAGGGAGGAAAAAGAAAAACAAAGAGAATTTGAGAGAGAGGAAGAGGAAAGAGCAGAAAGAGAGAGACAGAGACAGAGAGATTTTGAATTAGAGAAGTTGGATAGAGAAGAAAGACTCCAAATGGAGCAACTAAAAATTAAAATTGAAACTGAAAATAAATTTTGTGCTAGCCAGGAGGTAAAACAGGTGCCTCCATTTTCGGAAAAGGATGTTGACAACTATTTCCAATGTTTTGAAAAGGTAGCAAAGAGTTGCCAATGGCTAAAGGAACACTGGCCTCTGATGTTGCAAACTGTCCCCAAGGGTAAAGCTCAACAAGCCTATTCGGCTTTGTCTGCAGATGATTCCTCTGATTATGAGGTTGTCAAAAAGGTTATTTTGAGAGCTTATGAGTTGGTTCCAGAGGCTTACTGACAGAAATTTAGAGGTCTGAAGAAATCTGAAAATCAGTCTTATGTGGAATTTGCTAATGAGAAGCAGGTTTGCTTTGAGCGCTGGTGTACTTCTATGGAGGTCAAGGATGATTTCAACTCACTAAAGGAGATGGTGTTAGTTGAAGAATTCAAGAACTGCGTTAAGGATGATATTAAGACCTACCTTAACCCCTTTGTGCAGAAGCCAAATTTGGCTATTTATGGGTTACCCACTTTAATGCTGTATAATTCAAGATTTAAGCTTCACAAAGAGGAAAAATGTGGCTCAATTCAGGAAAGACACTTACAGCATTTAGAATTACATTGTATTTTAGTTTATTTTCATGATTTTGGTAGAGAAAATGAGCAGCAAACATTAAAAATCTTCATGAGAATTCACCATTTAAATTGCAAAAAAAAATAATTCTGACGATTGAAAAACTGCTGGGGCTTAAAACTATACATTTCTGGTATCATAAACTCCTTGAGCACAAGTAGAATTCATCTTCAAAATTACATTCTAGATTACCTACATGCTATTAGCCAAATTATACAGCTACCCAAGTGTCTCCCCAAAGTCTCAAAATGATTTGCTGTCAAATCATTAAAAAAATCATGTATTTAACACAATTAAAGCTCTAAGGCATGAAATTTAATATGAACGAATGATTTTCTGGTTGAGTTTAGTATGAATTTATCAATATCAGTGCAGTTGAATACCAATGGTCACCAGTAACCTCTCCAAATATGAACGTGCCTTTTCTCCATAATAAAGTTTAGAGTTTTGGCCATTTTTCTTCAAAGCCAGCACAAACACGCATTAAATAAACTGCTAATTAAACGGTCAGAACATTCACCCTGTAATGAAAGCTACCAGTCCCCTCTTCAAAGCTCACGAACCCATTTCAACACTTATAAGGAGCAAGTACACCTCACTAACACAGTAATATCTGAATTCTGAAATATACCTTATTTTAACTGAACAGACACTCCACTTTCAGGGAATATCAAATCCATTGCGTCTCCCGATTCAAAAGAAACGTGCAATGAACGTACCGGGGGTCCACACCAAAATGCACGGGCAGTTCGCGTTTTAAACAGGAAAAAAACCTCGACATTCGACTTAGTTGAGTACATATACATTCCGAAACAGAAAAAAAAAACAAACAAAAATAGCAGCCTGACCTTTTTCGTGAATCCCTCCTCCAGAGACATTGACTGTATAAAATAGAGAGCGATGTATCCAGTAACAAGAACCCTCCGGTCCTGTTTCATTCGAAATAATTCCAATAGAGCATATCGTTCTCATTTAAATTCTGTAATGTAACTGAACACTTCAAGGCCAGTTTTGCGAACCGACTTTCTATAAATCCCGTCTATTTTAGCCGCGTAATGTGCATAACGTAGACAGGATACAACAGCGCATGCTGATACGCATTGGTTTGTATGCTCTGTGTTTGTCCAATCAATGTGTTTCACTTACTCTAAAATGTTTAAACACTCGGGAATTGGATAAGAAACGAGCCATTCAATACATTGTTATCAGGGAAACTTCAGGAGGCCATGAAGTGTAACTCTACAATTACGCAGAAGAGCTTGAGTGTATGGCTGAGTGATTGGCTATCAACGCCAGTACTCGGGTGGATATAAGGAAGCGCTGGATTTGGCAATGAAGGAATCTACGCGTAAATCCACGGTAGGGAACTACAATTTTTTTTGTATGGGACAACTGTAATAGGCAATAGAATGTGAGAGAATCAATACCATTTCGATTTTTTTGCCTCAGAAAACTGATTTTTATGAACTACTAATTGGAATACTGTTAGCTCACTGTGGCTAAACTGGTTGCTACAAAGGATAACGATTTTTTCTGTGTCAAGATATCGTTTTTTCAAACTGCTGAATCGACACTATGGGCAAGGATACTGACCAGTTTGCACATCAGGCTTAGCTGAGGAGTTAAATTCATGCAGCTCTCGAAAAACAGGGAGTGGAGTGAACTTCACCGTATTCAGAACCGCGTTCGAGGTCTGCTTGCTTGTGAACATTCAATAACTGATCCGGGGGTGCTATCTAGTGATCGAGTACAGTAACAGCGTACTTCCAATTTGCAGGTCTATAGACGCGGGCATCTACATCTGCAGAAAGGGGTTAATGAGAAGCATGCACTAAATTTGCAGTCAGCTGCCAAAGTTGCAGATGAATATGTTCTCACACATAAGTCCAAATTTCAGTCTAGCAGTAACAATAGATGGTTCCAATTTCTGAAAAAAGGGTTACGGTGATACCCAAGATTCCTCACCCAAAGACAAATCTGGTGATGGTGCTCAGAAATCTAATAACAGGCCTGATCAAAGTGTGAAAGCTGACAGTGACAAAAGTGGTCTAGTTTGCAGTTATTGCAAGAAGTCTGGTCATGTTACAACTAACTGTTGGTTCCTTAAAGCTAAGAAAGAAAAAGAAAAGGATACCAAACCAAATGCCTTTGTGAAAACAAGGTTAGAAAACCCTATAGTAGATAACTGATCTGCTAAATTGCCTGCTTCTTGTGGGGCTAAAAAGCCTGATACTGCTGACTTTGTGAGGGAGGGATTTGTGGCTCTGAATGAGCATACTACTCCTGTCCCCATATATATCCTAAAGGATACCGGAGCTTCTCAGTCACTTTTGTTGATGACTCCTTGGAGTTACGTGATGAGGCCGCTTCTGAGGATTTCATACTTGTACAAGGTATTGAAGGAAGGACTGTATCTGTACCCCTGCGCTCTATATTCTTGAAGTCAGATTTAGTTACAGGACAGGTAAAGGTGGGACATATGTCAAGTCTCCCTATCAAAGGTGTTTCTCTGTTGCTAGGCAATGACCTGACTTGGGGCAAAGTAGTTCCCCCTGTACATCTTACTTCACAGCCGAGCACTGAAGATAGTGATGAGGACCCATCTCTGTATCCTTCTTGTGCAGTGACTCGTGCTATGGCCAAGAAGGCACAAGAAGTAGATGATGTGGTGCCGTCCAGCACATTGAATAGTCATGACTCAGGTGGTTCGCCTTATGACTCTGTTCGGCCTACTATGGTTTCTCCGTTTGAGGACTTATCAGATACTTTTATCAGTTCTCTATTCAGCCAGCCGGATGGGTCTGGTGATTCTGATGTGTCTGGAGACTTGTCTCTGTCCAGAAAGTGGTGCGGTTGATTGAGGAGCAAACTAATAATCCTGAAATTTGTGTACTAAAGAGGAGAGCCCTTCCTGATAAAGAAATAGACGCAGTTCCAGTTGGGTATTATCTCAAGGATGATGTGTTGCTGCGGAAGTGGCGCCCTCCTGATATCCCTGCCAATGCAGTTTGGGCAGTGGTCATGCAAATTGTTGTTCCGATGGTCTACAGGAATGAGATCTTAACAATGGCTCATAGTTTACCTTTAGGAGGTCATCTTAGTGTTAATAAGACTGTTGATAAGATCATGAAACACTTTTTCTGGCCTGGGCTTCGTAAAGATGTTTCCAACTTTTGCAAAACCTGTCACACGTGTCAGGCAGTTGGAAAACACCAGTTAGACCCACCTGTAGCTCCATTGCAGCCTATCCCAGCATTTGGGGAGCCCTTCTCTAAGGTCATAGTTGATTGTGGTGGTCCATTACCCAAGACTAGATCTGGAAATCAGTACTTGTTGACAATCATGTGTGCATGTACCAGATTCCCTGAAGCCATACCTCTATGTAACATCAAGGCGACTGCAATCTCGAAGGCTTTGATAAAGTTCTTCACGTTGTTTGGCCTTCCCAGGGAAATTCAGTCAGACCAAGGTAGAAATTTCACTTCCGGATTGTTTCAGCAGGTTGTGTATGAACTAGGTGCGGAGCAGATTCTTTCTAGTGCCTATCCAGAGAGTCAGGGTGCCTTAGAGCGGTTTCATTCCACTCTCAAGACAATGATGAGGACTTATTGTTATGACCATGAGAAAAACTGGGATAAAGGTGTTCATTTGCTGTTGTTTGCAGCTAGAGAAGCAGTGCAGGAGTCTACTGGATTCAGTCCGTTTGAGCTAGTGTTTGGCCATGAAGTGAGAGGACCTTTGCTATTGTTGAGTGAACAATGGCAAGAGAAAGAACCGCATATCAGTCTGTTAGACTATGTTAGCAAGTTCAAAGAAAGACTGCGTGCAGCTTGTGACCTAGCCAAAGAGAACTTGAAAACAAGTCAGGGAAAAATGAAAACTTGGTATGACCATAAGGCTAGAAGCCGTGAGTTTAAACCAGGAGATAAGGTTCTCGTGTTGTTTCCCTTGCAGTCCAATCCATTGCAGGCTAGATTTCATGGTCCTTACGAAACTCAATGATCTCATTTACATTGTGAAGACTCCAGATAGGAGAAAGCCAAAACAATTGTGTCACATTAACATGCTGAAGCCTTTTCATGACAGAAATGCTAGGGTTGCAGCTGTCACTTCAGATTCTCCTATGGTCGAAACGTGTGAAGATGAGGGGGAGTTTCAAGGTGATGAACCTAGAATTAAAGCTGAAGATCTTTCATGTAAATTGTCAAATTCTGAAGTGTTGCAAAATCTTGATGTAAAACTCCAGCACTCCAGAACCCTCACAGAGAGATCAGTTCGAGAGGTTGATCAAGAAATATGAGGATCTGTTTCCTGATGTTCCAAAGAGAGTTTCTATTGCCTCTCATGATGTAGATGTTGGTGATGCCAAACCAATAAAACAGCATCCGTACCGGATGAATCCTGAAAAGAGAAAGATTGCTGAGAAAGAGGTTGAGTACATGTTAGAACATGATATTATCAGACCCTCCAACTCAGTTTGGAGTTCACCCTGTGTGCTAGTTCCAAAACCTGATGGAAGTACTAGATTCTGTACTAGAACAATGCTGTAACTAGAACCGATGTGTTTCCAATACCTAGGATTGATGATTGTATTGATAGAGTAGGGCAAGCAAAGTTTCTGACCAAGATTGATTTATTGAAGGTTTATTGTTGTGTGCCTTTAACTGAGAGGGCCAAGAGCATCTCTGCTTTTGCCACACAATCTGGGTTGTACCAGTATGAAGTCCTACCCTTTGGCATGAAAAATGCCCCAGCCACGTTCCAAAGGATGATACAGTCTACAATCGCCGGATTGCCACACACAGGTGCATACATCGACGACCTGATCTCATGGAGTGACTCCTGGGAAGAACATCTGAAAGATTTTGAGACATTGTTCCAGCGCCTGACCCAGGCTAACCTGACTGTTAACCTGAACAAGAGTGACTTTCGTTGTGCTACTGTCAGCTATCTTGGCTACGTCATAGGCCAGGGTAAGGTGACACCCATAAATGCTAAAGTCCAAGCCATCATGGACTTTCCAGTTCCTGACAACAAAAAAGCTTTGCGCCGCTTCCTTGGAATGATCGGGTACTACCGCAAGTTCTGCAAGAACTTTGCTGAGATTGCTCTCAGTCTAACTAACCAACTGAAGAAAGGCGTAAAGTTCACTTGGGATGATGCATGCCAGAGAGCCTTCGATCGCCTGAAGTCTCTGCTGTGTCACTTCCCCGTGCTCAAATCTCCTGACTTCAACAAACCATTCTCCATTGCGGTCGATGCTAGCGACCAAGTTTGTGGATCTGTGCTCCTACAGAGAAGTGACTCTGATGACATTGAGCATCCCGTGGCAAACTTCTCCAGGAAGTTCAATCGCCACCAAAGGAACTATTCCACAATAGAGAAGGAGCTGTTTGCTCTGGTTCTATTTTTACAACACTTTGATGTTTATGTTTGTACAGGGCAAAAGCCAATGATTGTGTACACTGACCAAAATCCGTTAATGTTTTTGAGTAAGATGAAAAACAAGAATCGGAGATTGTTGAATTGGAGTTTGATTTTACAGGAGTTTGACTCGGAAATTAAGCATGTAAAGGGTACTGACAATGTAATTGCTGATTGCTTATCCCGTGGTTGAGTATGTATATATATCACGCGTTTATTTGAATATTGTATTACATGTATATATAGACAAGTGTCCACTTAACCATTTTGTACTGAAAAGAAAAATTTTGCCTTTGAGTGAAAATTTTTCCCTTTTGGAATGGAGGTGTGATGTGAATATAGGCCACTAGATGGCTGCATCAACCTTTTTTTTGTTAAGCCCAGACTGGAGCTGTGTTTGGACATGTTCTGGGCATGTCTAGGGCAAGTCCCAGAAAATAAAAAAAAAAAAGGTCTAAATGTGGGTGGGGTCTGCAAAAGAGTATATAAGGAGCAAAATTGAGAGTAAAAGTAGTAGGAGAACTTTGCAAGGAGAAGGATACATGTGACCAGGCCTGTCATTTCCGTTCAAGACCTGTGAAGCTTTTAGTGGATTTTTGCCTGTGTTACAGCATTTTCCTCACCCAGGACATCACCAAGCAACCCACCAAAGGGACTGTAAATATTTCTGTTTTTGTATACAATCAATCTTGGTCTGTAGAGTAGATAGTAGATTTGTTAAAAGTGTTTGTTTATTAAATGTGTTTAAGTTTTAAAATTTTGTCTGTCATCCTTTGCTGTCGTTAATGTCATAACAAATTGGGGCTATAACAGGATGCATGGGTGGTGCTTGGGCAACTTTTAGTAAAACTTGTGTAGCGAGAGAATTAATACTCTAAGTCAAGCTACACAGAACGCTCTCTTGATTCTTAAGCGCGTTCTCTTGCCGGTGTAGTCTATCAACTCATTTAGATTGCTGGCTGTCCAAATCAGAAAGTCCTTTAACGAAACCTGCTAACATATCTTGCTGGCTGGCAACAGCCCTCTTAATTTCAGCCACCGCTGGCGTCTCCATGGTGGCTCGAGTGTACTGTGATGGGCGCTGGTAGTTGGACGGCAAGAGCAGTGGCCAGAAATAATAGGAAAAACCAGCAACGTGCTGAGAGACTAAAACAGATAGAAATCGCTAGACTCGCGCTACCAACAGACCTGACGCCGTCCGTGGTAGAAAACGGGCGAGCTCGAAAAAACAACAAAAGAAAAGGGAAATAAACCAAAGATTCCCTTACTCACTAACACTAATCCTGTAATGCAGCTAAGATCCTGACAATACTCTCTCTCATAAAGACCTTACCAGCTAAAGCGCCAAGGAGACAATAACAGTCTAGCAACACAAGCGAGGCAGAACAGGAGCTTAAATAGAGTCAGGTAACGCCCTCAATTAATGCCAACTGGCCCAGGAATCCGACAGCGGGCAAAACGATATCGTCCCGGACGAGAGTAACAAAAGGAGCTCTCAAAGCTCCAAAACCATGACAGATAGTTCTTTAATCCAATGACTAATATGGGGACATGAGATATTTTTCCAGTTCATAGCAATCAGACGTTTCGCATGAATGAGGCAGAGATTATTCAGTTTAATTTTATGCTTTTTTAAGAAAGGATTTTCAGGATAGAGGCCTAAGATGCAAAGTTTGGGTATGACAGGAATGGGTTTAGAAATTATTTGGGAAATTATGTTGACTACTTCTTTCCAACACTTCTGCATCTTCTCGCATTCCCAGATACAATAGAAGAGTTTATGAGTTTGGCATTTGAATCAAATGTCTGGAATGTCTGGATTAAACTTATTCATCTTTACTGGGGTAATATATGTCCTCATTATCCACTGATATTGTAATAATTTAAGTCTAGAGTTTATTGAAATATTATGAGCCTCAAAGCATATCTGATTCCATTCACAACTGAGCACACACTCATGCAAATCTTCACTCCATAACTTCCTTTTTAAGCCAGATGACTCTTTAGAATAGGATAAAAATATTTTGTAAAGCATAGAGATCTGGCATTTACTGTGCTGATGCTGGGTTGCAAACAGTTCTAACACTGTTCAAGGAGGGCAAGAAAATGAGTGATTTAATTTAGAATAAATAAATCTTCGCAGCTGTAGATATTTTTAAAAAAAGGGACAGTGGAATTTACACTTATCTTTGATTTCACGAAAGGACATCAATGTATCATTGTCATAAAGGTCTATGATCCTCCTAATCCCTTTTTGTGACCATATTTTGTTTTGGATCATTGTACTGCTGCATAACCCAAGTGAGCTTGAGGTCACGAACTGATGGTTGGACATTTTTCTTCAGGATGTTCCGATAGAGAGCAGAATTCATAGTTCCGTCAAGTACAACAAGTTGTCCAGGTCCTGATGCCACAAAGCATCCCCCAACCATCACAATACCACCACCATGTTTGACTTTTGGTATGATGTTCTTCTTATGAAATGCTGTGTTAGTTTTGTTAGTTACGCCTGATGTAATGGGACGCACGCCTTCCAGAAAGTTCAACTTTTGTCTCGTCAGTCCACAGAATATTTTCCTAAAAGTCTTTGGGGTCATCAAGATGTATTTTGGCAAATGTGAGATTAGCCTTTGTGTTCTTTTTGGTCTGCAGTGGTTTTCGCCTTGGAACTCTCCCATGGATGCCATTTTTGTCCAATCTCTTTCTTGTTGAATCATGAACACTGACTTTCACTGAGGCAAGTGAGGCCTCCTGGATGAGTTGTCAATGCGCTCTTGGAGTAATTTTGGTAGGCCGGCCACTATTCACCACTGTTCCAAGTTTTCTCTATTTGTGGATAATGGCTCTCACCATGATTTAGCCAAGTCCCAACGCCTAAGAAATGGCATTGCAACCTTAACCAGACTGATAGATGTCAATTTCTTTGTTTCTCATCTGTTTTTGAATTTCTTTAGTTCACGGCATGACTTGTTGCTTTTTGAGATCTTTCAGCCTGCTTCACTTTGTAAAACAAGTTCTAATTAAGTGATTTCTTGTTTCAACAGGTCTGCCAGTAATCAGGCCTGGGTGTGGCTAGTGAAATTGGACTCAAAGAATGTGGTTAATCACAGTTCATTCATGATTTAAGAAGGTGGGAATTCCTTTTTCACAAAGGGCCAGGTAGGTTTGGATAGCTTTTTCCCGTTAATAAATTAAATCATTATTTAAAAACTGCATTTTGTATTTACTCGGGTTATCATTGTCTTATATTACAAAACCCAAAACCAGTGAAGTTGGCACATTGTGTAAATTGTAAATAAAAACAAAATACAATGATTTGCAAATCCTTTTCAACCTATATTCAATTGAATACACTGCAAAGACAAGTTACTTAATGTTCAAACAAGTAAACTTTGTAATTTTTTGCAAATATTTGCTCATTTGGAATTTGATGCCTGCAACATGTTTCAAAAAAGCTGGCACAAGTGGCAAAAAAGACTGAGATAATTGAGAAATCCTCATCAAACACTTATTTGGAACATCCCACAGGTAAACGGGCTAATTGGGATCAGGTGGGTGCCATGATTGGGTATAAAAGCAGCTTCCCTGAAATGCTCAGTCATTCACAAACAAGGATGGGGCGAGGGTCACCACTTAGTGAACAAATGTGTGAGCTGATTGTCGAACAGTTTAAAAGCAACATTCCTCAACGACCTATTGCAAGAAATTTAGGGATTTCATCATCTACAGTCCGTAATATCGTCAAAAGGTTCAGAGAATCAGGAGAAATCACTGCACGTAATCTGGAGAAATCACAAGGCCGAAAACCAACATTGAATGCCCGTGACCTTCGATCCCTCAGGCGGTACTGCATCAAAAACTGACATCAGTGTGTAAAGGACATCATCACATGGGCTCAGGAACACTTCAGAAAACCACTGTCGGTAACTACAGTTCGTCGCTACATCTGCAAGTGCAAGTTAAAACTCCACAATGCAAAGCGAAAGCCATTTATCAACAGCACCCAGAAACGCCGCCGGCTTCGCTGGGCCCAAGCTCATCTAAAATGGACTGATGCAAAGTGGAAAAGTGTTCTGTGGTCTGACGAGTCCACATTTCAAATTTTTTCTGGAAACTGTGGACGTTGTGTCCTCCGGACCAAAGAGGAAAAGAACCATCCGGACTGTTATAGGCGCAAAGTTCAAAAGCCAGCATCTGTGATGGTATGGGGGTGTATTAGTGCCTAAGGCATGGGCAACTTACACATATGTGAAGGCACCATTAATGCTGAAAGGTACATACAGGTTTTGGAGCAACATATGTTACCATCCAAGCAACGCATTTTTCATGGACTCCCCTGCTTATTTCAGCAGGACAATGCCAAGCCACATTCTGCACGTGTTACAACAGCATGGCTCCGTAGTAAAAGAGTGTGGGTACTAGACTGGCCTGCCTGTAGTCCAGACCTGTCTCCCATTGAAAATGTGTGGCGCATTATGAAGCGTAAAATACGACAACGGAGACCCCGGACTGTTGAACAACTTAAGCTGTACATCAAGCAAGAATGGGAAAGAGTTCCACCTGAAAAGCTTTAAAAATTGGTCTCCTCAGTTCCCAAATGTTTACTGAGCGTCGTTAAAAGGAAAGCCGATGTAACACAGTGGTTAAAAGGCCTCTGTGCCAACTTTTTTGCAATGTGTTGCTGCCTTTAAATTCTAAGTTAATGATTATTTGCAAAAAACAATAAAGTTTCTCAGTTTGAACATTCAACATCTTGTCTTTGCAGTGTATTCAATTGAATATAAGTTGAAAAGGATTTGCAAATCATTGTATTCTTTTTTTATCTAAGATTTACATAACGTGCCAACTTCACTGGTTTTGGGTTTTGTAAGATTTTTTTGGTGATCAGAAACATTTAAGTGTGAAAAATATGCAAAAAACTTTTTCATGGCACTGTACACCGCATAAGCTCATCGAAACGATGCCACGGCGAATACATGCCATAATCAAAACTAAATGCGGCCCAACAAAGTATTTGAAAGCAAACATTTTTTTGTTTGTTTTTTAGCCAAGCTTTTTATTTTTTATTTTTTTTTTCCCAAAATGTGAGCACCACATTATTGGCAGCACTAAATCCATTTCCTGATTCACGGAACTCACCAACTTTTCCCCAAAAATTGTCACTGTGTTTTTCCGATCTTTCTCATAGTGATAAATGACTATGGAAATTTGGCCTTTGTCACCTCATATTTTTACCAAAATGAAACGGGAAGTCATGATTGACAACTTAAGAGTTCGTAATCAAACAGGTGAACTTAAGACATGACTGGAGGTATACTTCAGTTATAATTTAATCATATGATTTTCTACGGGTGCCAATGATTGTGGCACACGTTATGGAGAAATACATTTATTTAATGTTTACATGTCATGTCTTTCAATAATTTACTTCAATGAAAAGTGAAAATTTTTATGAATAGTGTGAGTGAAAGACCAAGAGGACAAACAGCAGAGACATTTCAGTCATAGCCTGTTTTGGTCATATTCAGTAAGGGTGCCAATTATTGAATATTCACAAGCAGGCAGAGCTGAAATACGATTTAGAGTCTGGAGAAGTTCCCTCCAATCGCTGTTTTTCAGGAGTTGCATGAATTAAACTCCTCAGCTAAGCCTGATGTGCAAACTGGTCAATATCCTTGCCCGTAGTATCGATCCAGTAGATTCAAAAAATTATCACTTGCGACAGAAAAATATTAGTACTCTGTAGCAACCACTTTAGCTACAGTGAGCCAACAGTATTCCAATTAGTGGTTAAAAAAATATGTTTTTCTGTAGCAAAAAATCCAACACTGTATTGATTCTCTCACATTCTGCCGTCAATTACAGTCATCACACGCAAAAAATGCGTTGTTCCCTCCCATGGATTAACACATAGATTCCTCCATTTACAAATTCAGCGCTCCCTTATATCCACCTAAGTACTGGTGTCGATAGCCAGTCACTCAATTATATACTCAGATTCATCAGCGTGACTGCACAGTTATAGTTCACACCCTCGTGAAGCTTCCCCGGTAACGATGTATTGATTGACTCATTTCTTATCCAATTCCCAAGTGTTTAAACTTTCCTCAATAACTGAAATACATTGATTGGACAATAAGAAAAGGATACAAAGCTGAGCGTAAAATTAAGATCGGTTGTATTCTTTGAATGTTAGCCACGGTTGCGCAGCTGAAAATGATGTGATTTCAAAGAAAAAAAGACACCCGAAACCGGCCTGAAGTGTTCAGTTTCATTTACGAGATTTAAATGTTGTATGGACACGGTCGATGGGAATTATTCCGAATGAAACAGTACTGGAGGGTTTCTTCTAGCCGATACATCAGTCTCTGGAGGAGGGCATCAATAAAGAAAAACAGGTTTTACTTCTACTCTGTTTGCATTTGGGTCAATATGGCTTTTTGCTTTAGAATTTATACCGCATTTAAAGACATCGAATGCCGAGGTTTCAGTTTCTCCAAATGCGTGCAGCCCACGCACGTCGGTAGATGCCTCGGTACGTTCATTGCACCATTCTGAATTCCATAGTGAATGGACAAAATTGTTAACTTAATATGGAGAAAAGGCATGTTTTGTGTTTGGAGAGGTTACTGGTGACCACTGATGTTTAACTGCACTGATGTTGATAAATCAATGCTAAACTGAACCAGAAAATCATTAGTTCATACTGAATTTCATACCTCAAAAGTTAATTTGTGTTAAATATATGATTATTTTATGATTTGAAATTGCAACATTTTGATGGATCTCAGACTTTGGGGAGCCATCTGGATAGCTGTCTAATTTGGCTTATAGCAAGCAGGTAATCTAGAATGTAATGTCAAGGCCTTGATAAAGTTCAAAAATGAGGTGCTCGCTATTCAGGCAATTGGCGGGGGATGTTGCTGTCCATGTCTACTTGTTTTTTTTTTTTGCAATTTCAAAGTTGAATTTTCATGAAGATTTTTTGAGTTTGCAGCCCTTTTTCTATCCTAAAATCATAAAAATAAACTGAAATACAAAGGTAGTCTAAATGCTACAAGTGTCTAGACACAATTGAGCCAAAGTTTTTCTGTTTGTGAAACTGCAATCTTGAATTATAAAGCCTTAAAGGTAACACCTGAATTGCCAGATTTGGCTTCTGCGCAAAGGGGTTAAGGTGGAGAGGAAAATTTAGGAATGCATGGCTTTCATTTTAATTTGACAAGTTGTGGAGAGTGAAGTGGGGGGCTGAAAATGGGGCTGGTGGTGCACACATCTGACCCCCAGAACACGTCCACTTTTGAAATCCCAGCGCAGCCCCTGCAGCCAGTTTGGTAGCTTTTGCTAAGATCATCAAGGTGGCATGAGTTCGCTGTCTTGCTTGGTTGATAACCAGTCTCGTTTCTGTACAGTGACTTCAAGATAAGGTCATATGTGTTTGCGAGTAATATTTAAATTCTCAGTGTTTACTTTCTTTTATTAACAGTTCTTCTTACTTCATAATTAGACATACGGGAGTGCTTCGTGTTTCTGTTTGCCGTTAGTAAACAGAACTCGTAAACAAGTACAAGCCTTGTTTGGCGGGTGAAGCTATGTGGGGGACGAGCTATGGGGATGGGAGGGGCTACACAAGAGAGTGAAAGATTAGAAGGGGTGATGTTTATGATCAAAATCGCTCTCTTTCTTTTTTATCCAAACTTACCAGCAGCAAATTCAATATTTTACATTAAAAAAAAAGACGAAGAGCTACAGGCTTCTGGTGTGCTACCGAATGTTGAAGCACTTGCCAGCACTGGACTGCTCACGAAGACTCGAGAGGAATTCGGCCCCAGTCTGGGTGAAAGCTCAGAGTTGGAAGCCTGTTTATCCCCTCATCGAGAGGAACTGCACCACTGGTGACCCGGTGCTGTGGCAGTGAAGCTGGTCTTTGAGGAGTGGAGACACTGGTCGGAGGGGTCCTGGCTTCCTTTCCTCGTCTGAACAAACCACCATAACCTGGAGTACCTCACCACCGTGAAGGGGCTAAATTACAGGCAAGTACATTTGGCCCTTCTCAAGATTTTTAGTCCCAACGTACTATCCCAGTGCAAAAAATTCTCCTTGTCATGACTGTAACCTTCCATGTCCGAAGAACCTGCTGATACAATGCGCCCAGGTGACTGTCTCCAGGTTGTTATCAAGTCACAGGTCAAGAATGCGGTCAAAGTGCACCACCGGACACTCCTCCCAAACGGCTCTTAATGCCTGAGAGAGTGAAAAGTTATGTCCATAATTGGGCTCACACCTCTTAACTAACATGTCACCAAGGTCTCTCTCACACTATCGCCCTGGTGGGCTGGCGCTTCTGGTTGCCTGCCCTTGCCAGTGATACCTTCCTTCATTGCTGCCTGTATGTGTTCACTCAGTGTCATGTACTCAGCTTCTCAGCAGTCTGTTACAGATCTCCTCAGACCAGCATCAACCATGGGCATGCATAACAATGGATTTCGTGTGCCACCCTTATATGGGAATACGGTCATCCATGTAATTACTCACCGATTCTCTGAGTCTGCCCATTTTGTGCCATTAGTGAAGCTGCCCACTGCTGAGAAGACTGCCAACCTGCTTGTGAAATATGTTGCCCGCCTTGGTGGCGTGCCCCAGGAGGTGGTGTCTGACTAAGGCTCACAGTTTTTTCAAGCTGGTTCTGAAAGGCCCTCTGCACCTTGGTGGGCGAAACCCCGCGGCTCTCCTTGGGATTTCACCATGAAACCAGTCGCCTGGTGGAGAGGCTAAACCAAGTGTTGGGCAAAATTCGTCATTGCTTGTGTGAAGGTAATCCTTCCAAATGGTCATGTCATCTTGCGTGAAGTTGTCATGCAATTCATTACCAGTTACTGGATTGGGATTGTCTCCCTTATGAAAAAGTCAGAGGAGAGAGAAGTGGCAGTTCCCTACACTTAGGTCCTGGTACGGTGCACTCACCGGGGTTGAAGAAGAGCTTGGATTTTACTGCTCAAACATGTCTCCAACTTCCAGAAACAGGGGAACGGTCATCATGGGGCAGCACCTGTCCTCTAAGGCAAACAATATGGCTCACAGTGAAGGATGTCCCCCTCCATGAGGAATTGAGAAAGCTTACTGCTGGTTTACTGACCCATTAACTAACTCCAGAACCAGTCTTCATCTGCTGTCAGGCTCTTTCACCCCAACTCCCGATGTAATGGAGGGACTCCCTATAAAACCCAGTGTTTTACGTCTCAAGGATTAAACCTGGGTTCACATCTCTTTATAGCCTGCCCTCCTGCTCCCTGCCTCCCCCCAGCCTCATTGATGGTGGCCCCTCATACATAGAGCATCAGATCCAGGACATCTGGTGCAGTGGATGTGGCCAGCAGTTCCTTATGGAATGGGAGGGATAAAGGCCCAAGGAGTCCTTGTGCGTCCTCAGAGCGGAACATCTTGGACCCCTCACTGGTTTGCAATTTTCCTCTGCCAGCATCCAGGGTCCACCGCTAGGCGACCAGCAAACATGTCTATTTGGTGTGCGTATGTCGTGATTGGTGTTCGTCTTGTGTGTGTCTTCCCTCTCAGCTGATTCTCATTACTCGTTAGTTTTCCAACAAGCAAATGATGGGTATTTAAGCCCTCCAGTGCTTGTGCTTGTTACTGGATTGTAAAGTTTCATTCGTACTGAGATCAAAGTTACATGTGTGTTCGTAAAACTTCTTTGTCTTCATCTTAATACAACCAGTATTTTAGTGGCAGCTAAAGTTCTTTGAAACCATTATTGTCATTAATTATTTTGAATAAGCTTCCGATCCTAATCCGATTCCAGGATTTGGACTAAGTTCAAGTTATCTTAATTCAATCCTGTTCCTCAACTCTAGTTTTCAAGAACAAGTCTCAGTTCCGAATCAGGGTCCAGGAATGGGATTGCGTTCTTGTTATCCCTTGCAAGTTTGCTCTCTTTATCAAATTTGTCAGTAACAAGTTTCCAACCCTAAGCTGCTGCCAGGGTTGCGCCCAAATACCTTCCAAGCATCAACCCTTCTCTTAGTGGGTAGTCCAGTGCTGGCAAGCACTACTCCATCTGGCAGCACACCAGAAGCTGCTGGCTGGCAACAGCAGCCCAAGCATTGCCTATCTCATCTGCGCTGAACTGCATCTTCGTAACCGTGGCTCCTCTCTGGGGCTTCGTCCCAATCATTACCATATTGCTACCAATAAAATACCAGTCTTATTGCAAGTCTGGCTCCATGCTTGATTCCTGGTTTGGACAATTACTGTGCAGTATATAAAAGTAAGGCTGAATAAGTGTCATATGACACCGGGTTTCCCTCTCCAGACATACACTAGGCATTGATTTTCTAGTTTCGGAACCCACTATATCTACGATTGCTCCAAAATGGCCTTTTTCCATAGCCTGGAAAATGATCACCCTCGAGACGTGAAACTCAAATAGATATTCAAGCATAAAATATTCCCAAGTGATGCATTTGGGCTTTTGGTGTATTTTTTGACTTTGCATTGTTGAGCTCTTGTGAAGGTGTTGCCATTTTGAAATAACAGGTAATACTGTATTATAGCTGTTGACCACTATTTTTATTTTCTGCTGATGCCAGCAAGTTTTATACATAAATCTTGTTTGGTGTTTAAAGGAGCTACCGCGTTACCGTCTGTTAAAATCATCAGTGCATCTATTAAAACTTTTTAAATCAATTCAATTTATTTTTATTGTGCTTTTGACAAAAGGACAGTCACAGAGACGCTTTACAGAGCAAAAAGTGCAGTGCCTGGCCTAATCCTCACAATAGCAAATCCGGCAAAAAACTCCCAATATGGAGAAATGTCCTCAAACAGTGGTGAGAAAAATCTCCCCTTTGGGAGGATATCTCAGGAGGAGCCTAGCTATAGTGGGGTAACCCGTCCTCCGCTGGCAAGCTAATTAATAAAGTTGAACTTAAGTCTATAAAAAAACTCTTTGAAACATCAAAGCAGTCTGCAGCTCCAAGAAGTGGTGAGGCAAGGATGGGGTAGAACTGAGCCAGGACCGGATCAGGACAGCAGGACAGCTGCAGCCAGCGACCAAATTGCTGAGGAACAGAGCTTGGGTGGTCCAAGGACTCCATGTTCAGGCGGGAAAGTATCCCCGGAAAAAGAAACGCGCTCAGAAGATTTTTACAATTTTTTAGCTTCAGTCACGCTTCATTTATTGTCTTGATGAAGGCATGGCCCAAACTTCATCCTTGCATTATTCGTAAAACTAATCCTGTACCATAGAAACAAAGAGCCATCCAAAAATGAACTATGAGAGGATATTAATGACTAGTTGCCATAGTAACAAGAAATGTGCTCATCATGTGCTTTCAGGTCAGGTTTGAATCTAGGAAAAGAAACATTTGTCTGTTCTCTTGAGAAAGGTATTTAACTGAGCTGCTTCAGTGAAAAGATGTCTGCGAAAAAGAATTGTGAAAACAGTGTTAGTCAGCGTAACACCAATCAAGACGATAATTTCATAAAATTCTGGACACAGATACCTTTATGTTGGGTCAGTTTCTGAGCCTGTTGTCTGTCATATGTTCCCAAGTCTCTCACTGGCCTGAGTTCTTCAGAAACTCCAAAGAAATTCTTGGATTAGCTCCCACATGTCACCAAGCACTCCAAATTTACAACATCTCTCCCTTATTGGGATCACCCTCATTTTACTGTTGCAGTTTTTGATTGGACACATCAACAAACAAACTGGTAGATAAGGTCTCCATTGGCAACGTAAGAAATGTGGATTTCAGGAAATGCAAGATGAATGTTAAAGTATGAGGAAGTAATAACAGGACTGTCAGGCCACTGGAAAATTTGGCTTCGAAAGAGGAAAATGTTTGTCATTTTGTTGTGGAAGACCATAGTGTGTTGTCTTGAATGAAATAAACAGTCCTTTAAAAAAGAGACTAATTTTTTTTTTTTAAAACAAGAATCACTAATAATTTGCAAAAGCTGTCAATTTCGTAAGTATGTTGATCCTTATGTTTGTTTCTTTTGATTGTGATGTTTGCCTCTCTGCGTACACTCAAGCAACCACAATTCTTTTCATATCCACTTGAAATTTTTATCACTAAAAGACCTGTGAGGAAGAAAGAGTTTGATTTTGGAAGGTTAAGACCTCTCTATCCGATAAACTGTATTTTTTTTATTTTGTGATGGTTTAGTTCAAAGGTGCATTTTTTTTGCTCAAAGCCTACAACAACACTTATAGAAAAAAGTCACAAATGTGACCAGTGGGATTGAACAGGCTAAGGTCAAAGTTGTGAAATATTGACCAATACCTTGCCTCAGAAAAATGACAGACATGAAACCAGCACCAAACTGTTCAGGCTTGTCTTGTGTTTATGTTTTTGGTCCGACCGCCGCACTACGTGTTAACGGAATAACTTCAGTAATATTTCAATTACAAATTCCAAATTTTGCACATAAGTAAGTATCATAAAGAGGAATTTGATTTTGGACCATTTACTATTTCTAGATTGACCACCAGGGGCCAAAAACGGAAAAAATCACTGTTCCGCGATAACTTCAGTAATATTTCAATTACAAATTTCAAGTTTTGCACATAAGGAAGTATCATAAAGAGGAAGAACTGATTTGATTTTGTACAATTTACGATCTCTAGATTGGCCATCAGGGGCCAAAAACTGATTTACATGTTAACGCGATAACTGCAGTAATATTTCAATTAGAAATTCCAAGTTTTGCATATAAGTAAGTATCATAAAGAGGAAGAACTGATTTGATTTTGGAAGATGTACAATTTCTAGATTGGCCACCAGGGGCCAAAAACGGAAAAAAAGCACTGTTTTTATTATATCTCTGGAAATATTTGTCCGATTGACCTGAAATTAAGTGCAAATGAAAGGTCATGACTTGAGGATGTGTCCTACAATGACATTTTACCTGTTTGGTTCAAAATTTTGACACAAGGTGGCTTTGTCACATAAAATTAACCATTTTTGCTATATCTTTGGAACTATTTCTCCAATTGACATGAAACTATGTGCAACTGCAAGGTCATGACCTCACAACGTGTCACATGATGACAATATACCTGTATGGTTCAATATTTAGCCACCAGGTGGCGCTTTGTGATGGAAAATTACCATTTTGGCCATATCTTCAGAACCATTTGTCCGATTAATCTGAAATTAACTTCAAATGAAAGTCTATTCAAGGTCTATTCAAGGATTGGGGAATTTGAGGATTGGGGGCATTCGGGGATATACCCCCAGCCGTCGCCTTCGACGGCATAAGCCTAGTTTTTTCACAGGTGTCACTCTGTGAGTGGCATAATCTATTTACAGTATTTGTCTGTTTTCGCTCCCTCTAGCATCCACAATTCTTGAAGTATTGACTAGAAAGAAGCTATATGTCTGGATCAAGGTCAAGGTCATCGAAAAGGTCAAAACAAATTTTGGCCAATATACTGCTCCAGACAGAGATGTGACCATTGCCAAAATGTTTCTTCACGAATGGCCATATGAATGTGTGGAAAGTCGCCCACAATATCAACTCCCGGCACTTTTCAGGGGTCAATGTTCACATGGTCAAATTAGTTTCTGCTGAAATCAGGGATGCTAATAGTACCATCCAGTAGCAGTCTCTCGGCAGTAATGAACGCCTTTGGAAACCTCACCTTTCAATACTTAATATAACCTAAACCTCTCGCAGTTTACTTTTCCTGATTAGCAACGGTTGCTCAGACAAATTGGTTGAACGACAGTCAGGTTTATCCATTGCACCACAAAATTATGAGGCATTTTTTTTCACACATAAATGATGAAGTAAAAATCACTATGTCTTCATAAACTGTGCCCTCATAAACCTCATCAAATGGCACAGATTTGTGTAAATTAGTTTCCGAGACTCATTAAGCAACAAATCACGAGAATCTGTTCTATATTCTGGCTAAATGGCGTTGTTAGGCAGGATACACAGCTGAGTGACAATTGAAAGGATGGTGAATTAAATGCAGCAAAGTCGGTGTAAGTTTTGGATTTATTGCATTTATATTGCTATCCTTACAACGGCATATTGATTATATAAATGCACGCCATTGGCATTCACTTTTTCGTTATCATTTCTTATTATAGGTCAAGTATTGGTCTTGGTTGTACAGTCAATTAATCGTTTGATTGTTAATCATGCGAACTTCAATCATTAAATATATATTTATAATGATAATATATATATGTATTATTAAAATATATTTCATAGAATAGAATTCAATATCTTTGTCTTTCTTTCTTTTACTTGACTCTTTACAAACTGCTAATACAGTTGTTGGGTCTACAGCTACAGATTGTCGTCCACTATATTTTACCCAGTGTTTTCATTGCAGTTCAGATTTTAGTTGGATATTAATGATTATGACATACAGCTTTGCATCAACCAGGAAAATGAGATTGCATGGATGGTAATTGTCACGGACCCAGCCTAGGCCACCACAAAGAGACGGAGACAAAAGTGAGTCGGGCCAAAATATTTTATTTGACAACAACGCCTCAAAGAATGGTCGAGGGGGAGAACCCGGCCCAAAAAAAAATAGCAGGCGGACAAACTGCTTGGGCTCTATATAAAAAAAAGCGAACTGTTGGTGAAATTTTAATTCCTTCCTGAAAGAAATCACACTGAGACTAGATGAGAGTAAATAGGATCCATTTTACTATGTGCCACGTAGGGTCCTCGTTACAGGCAAGAACAAAGACAAAGGAATCTCTTTTGCTTTGGATATTTGTGAAAGCAGAACGTCATGATGGACGCCCTCTGCGTCAGCTCCGTGCGTGCACATCCCACGTAAGTCTGGCTCCAGTAATCCTATAAAGTTTCTCCCACCCCGCAGAAATTTACGTTTCCTCGGGTTTTATCTAGAACACTCCAGGCTCAGAAGGTACACTCTGTTTCAGTAACACACTTCACGATGCTTCTACATAGGAACAAGCTAGATTATAAAAGTTGCAATCACACTTGAGAACAAGTAAGGATAAGCACTTAATGACTGAATAAACTAGTAAATCAATACTAAATCAAGAGCAATCAAGGATAAACAATTGATAACCAAATAAGCAATAATAAGGAATTTATGACTGAAGTCCTTTTTTACGCGATTCGAGTTGAGCGCTTTTGAGTTAGGTGTATTCTCCCGTACTCGCTTCGATCATGCCAACAGCGCTTAACTTCAGAGTGTATGCGGCCTTATGAAAGAGGTGTGACTAATCCAAAAGAGAGGCAGACTCTGTACAAACCTCATTGATTATGGCTATCAGGAAAACAAGGAACAAGGATTTTCTGATTAATCATGAAAATGCAGTTGTGGTCCATGGAAAACGCAAACCAGACTTTAAATTTGAATATTGTGGACCTGATAAAACCTCGTATCTCCAAACTGATATGAAACAAAAACTCGTATGTCCACTATTCTTACATGCAGAATTAAACATTTTTTTTATTTTAAATTATATTTATCAATTTAAATTCTTTTATTGTTATTTTTTTATTTTATATATATTTTTTTTTTTTTTTTTGTTTTCCTGTGAAGTATATCATTTTGAGGACCCAATCCCTGGACATGGAATCTGGTTCTTGGGACATGGAATGTCACCTCGTTGCGGGGGAAGGAGCCAGAGCTTGTGCGGGAGGTTGAGTGGTACCGGCTAGAGATAGTTGGGCTCACCTCTACGCAAAGTCTGGGCTCAGGAACCCAACTCCTTCTACTCTGGAGTTGTCTGCGGTGAGAGGCGGCGGGCTGGTGTGGGTTTACTTATAGCCCCCCAGCTTAGCCGTCATGTGTTGGAGTTTTCCCCAGTGAACGAGAGGGTCGCTGCCCTGCGCCTTCGGGTCGGGGACAGGTGCCTCACTGTCATCTCCGCTTATGGGCCTAATGGCAGTGCAGAGTACCCGACCTTCTTGGAGTCCGTGGGAAGGGTACTGGAAAGTGCACCGACTGGGGACTCCATCGTTCTGCTGGGGGACTTCAACGCCCACGTGGGCAGCGACAGTGTCACCTGGAGGGGTGTGATTGGGAGGAACGGTCTCCCCGATCTGAACCTGAACCACACATACGGGTGAAGAGAGGGGCTGAGTTGTCCACTGATCACCACCTGGTGGTGAGTTGGATCCGCTGGCGGAGGAGGAGGCTGGACAGACTTGGCAGGCCCAAACGTGTTGTGAGGATCTGTTGGGAACGTCTAGCGGAACCCTCGGTCAGAGGGGTTCTCCACTCCCACCTCCGGGAGAGCTTTGACCAGATCCCAAGGGAGGCTGGAGACATTGAGTCTGAATGGACCATGTTCTCAACCTCCATTGTTGACGCGGCTGTTCGGAGCTTTGGCCGTAAGGTTTCCGGTGCCTGTCGTGGCGGCAATCCCTGAACCCGGTAGTGGACACCGGAAGTAAGGGATGCCATCAAGCTGAAGAAGGAATCCTATCAAGCTTGGTTGGCTTGTGGGACTCCTGAGGCAGCTGTGGGACCAGAAGGCTAAGCATGCTGTAGCCCGAGCGGTGGCGGAAGCAAAAACTTGGGTATGGGAAAAGTTCGGGGAGGCCATGGAGGAGGACCATCGGTCGGCCCCGAAGAGATTCTGGCAAACCGTCCGGCGCCTCAGGAAGGGTAAGCAGTACCCTGCCAACGCTGTTTACAGTGGAGGTGGGGAGCTGTTGACTTTGACTAGGGATATTGTCGGCCGGTGGAAGGAATACTTCGAGGATCTCCTCAATCCCACTGATACGCCTTCCATGGAGGAAGCAGAGGCTGGGGACTCAGAGGCTGACTCGTCCATCACTCGAGCTGAAGTCACTGAGGTAGTGCGGAAGCTCCTCGGTCGCAAGGCACCGGGGGTGGACGAGATCCGCTCGGAGTACCTCAAGTCCCTGGATGTTGTAGGGCTGTCTTTGTTGACACGCCTCTGGAGCATCGCGTGGCAGTCGGGGACAGTGCCTCTGGATTGGCTGACTGGGGTGGTGGTCCCTCTATTTAAGAAGGGGGACCGGAGGGTGTGTTTCAACTATAGGGGGATCACACTTCTCAGCCTCCCGGGTAAGGTCTATTCCAGGGTGCTGCAGAGGAGAATTTGACCGATAGTCGAACCTCGGATCCAGGAGGAACAATGCGGCTTTCGCCCTGGTCGTGGAACACTGGACCAGCTCTATACCCTCCACACGGTGCTTGAGGGTGCATGGGAGTTTGCCCAACCAGTCCACATGTGTTTTGTGGACTTAAAGAAGGCATTCGACCGTATCCCTCGTGGCATTCTGTGGGAGGTGCTTCGAGGGGATGGAGTCCAGGGCCCTCTACTAAGGGCCGTGCGATCTCTGTATGACCGGAGCAGGAGCTTGGTTCGCATTGCCGGCAGTAAGTCAGACCTGTTCCTGGTGCATGTTGGACCGGTTCTGTTCATTATCTTTATGGACAGAATTTCAAGGTGAAGCCAGGGGCCGGAGGGAGTTCGGTTTGGGGACCACAGGATCTCATCTCTGCTTTTCGCGGATGATGTTGTCCTGCTGGCTTCTTCAATCCAGGACCTTCAGCATGCACTGGGGCGGTTTGCAGCCGAGTGCGAATCGGCTGGGATGAGAATCAGCACCTCCAAGTCCGAGACTATGGTTCTCGACCGGAAGAAGGTGGCTTGCCCCCTCTGGGATAGAGGAGAGCTCTTGCCTCCTCTATCCCAGAGTGGAGGAGTTTAAGTACCTTGGGGTCTTGTTCACGAGTGAGGGAAGGATGGAGCGTGAGATTGACAGACGGATCGGTGCAGCGGCAGCAGTAATGCGGTCATTGTACCGATCTGTTGTGGTGAAGAAGGAGCCGAGTCGAAAGGCAAAGCTCTCGATTTACCAGTCAATCTATGTTCCTACCCTCACCTATGGTCATGTACTTTGGGTCATGACCGAAAGAACGAGATCTCGGGTACAAATGGCTGAAATGGCAAGTTTAGTTGGGCTGAAAGGCCTGTTCTTGCCATTCATGTTATGTTATGTTATGTTATGAAATGGGTTTCCTCCTCAGGGTGGCGGGGCGCTCCCTTAGAGATAGGGTGAGGAGCTCTGTCACCCGGGAGGAGCTCAGAGTAGAGCCGCTGCTCCTCCACGTCGAGAGGAGCCAGCTGGGGTGGCTCGGGCATCTATATCGGATGCCCCCTGGACGCCTTCCTGGGAAGGTGTTCCGGGCATGCCCCACCAGGAGGAGGCCCCGGGGAAGACCCAGGACAGGCTGGAGGGGCTATGTCACTCAGCTGCCCTGGGAACGCCTCGGGATACCCTCGGAAGAACTGGAGGAAGTGTCCAGGGAGAGGGGAGTCTGGGCATCCCTGCTTAGACTGCTGCCCCCGCGACCCGGCCCCGGATAAGCGGCAGAGGATGGATGGATAAATGGATGGATGGAGGTTTTATGAGCAGGCCGATGATATGCCATTGTAATACTAGGCCTATGTAGGCTATGTTTGTGCCAATTACAAGGAGTAATGCAGGCATCTCTTTTTTTTAAAGCTATGCAAACAAACAAATTGCTGCAATAGTGAAATAATAAATAAAGAATTTAGCGCTTCTCAACCAGCATAATCAGAACATTGAAAATGTGTCCCTCGTACACTAGCCTGTTTGTTTCGTGGAAGACAAGAAGACCAGGAAATAGAACATTCTAGGCACACAAAAATAACGAACTAAGACAGTTTACATGATCTCATTAAGAAATTGCGCGCTTGAAATGTCAAAACACTCCAATGTCAGGTTGGCAACTGAAGGACATGGAAACGCTTTAACAAACAAAGGATTCTTACCCCGCACGCGGTCATCCCCCCGCCTCGAAACCGCTTGAGCAATGACGCAATTCCGTATCCATAGCCGATTATGTCTCATTTGATTTGACACATTCACTTGAACTTGTGCCTAATACTTTATTATAATGAAATATCCCATTTACTGATAATGATTCTTCCCATGTCGGCAATTTTTTTTTTTTGATTAACAGATGGGTAGTGCTTTGGTATTGGCCAGGGTAGGGCTCAATCTAGTAGCCTATTTAATAATATCTTTATTCACACATTGAAATACACAGTATTATCAATGGTAAAAAAAATTAGAAAGACTCGAGTTAGATAATACTGATATCCTCAATTAGAAAATCAATCTCTTCACTCATGAGAATATCACAACTTTTTAGATTATCACAAACATATAGGGCAGTCGCATTTGTTAATAGAACATGAAGACAATGATGGCGACGTCGAGCCAAAGCCGAAAACCAAATTTCACAGATGTTGGTGTTGTATGGCAAGCGAGCACTGAAGGCTGATCCAAGGAATTAAGCTGCGAATCGCTCTGGGGTGCATTTCCCAAAAGCATGGTTGCTAACTAAGTTAGCAACTTACATAGTTCCTCCATTCAAAGTCAATGAGTCCAACTATGTAAGTTAGAATCTGTGATTTTGGGAAACGCATCCCTGGATGTGGCTTCGGTGGGGAGATGTAAAGCGCAGTATCCCCAATTTGAAGCATAGAGAGATCTGCAGGGCACTGTAAAACCCAAGCTCTCTGCACCCCGGAGAAGTGTACACGCAACAGGTGGTGGGCAACCATCATCCCCTGTGCATTTCACTGCACAGGTGGAGGGGATGGCATCCACTCTTTCTGCAGTGGACGTGCATGGAGAAGAACTTGGAGCGTCAACGAACTGCGTCAGACACCTTGACACAGACGCCTGTGATATGTGTATAAGATCACTAGCCACTCTCTGGAACGACCCAGATGCCGGGAGCGACAGCGCAGTTCTGACGTTGATGACCACGGGTATGTTTTGTGGATAATTGCTGTGGCTGAATAGTTGTTCATCCAGAAGTCGGCAAAGATAGATGATTGCCTCATGCACGGTCCGGACGAAAGCGCTGGATGCACTCGATGTTTGTTAGTCCCAGGATGTCCAAACGAAAATGATATATGCGTGTTCGTCTTCGAGCTCGGTGCGCTCCTCTTACTCTTTCCCAATCACGCAAGAGTGCAAGCAAATGCAGGACTGGCATTTTGGTTTTAGATTTTGAGGGCATGGTAGAATGATGGTCTTATAGTCGTATTAATTAATTGTTTTGCGTTTGTAATTGAACTGATTGGAGAAGAGGCTGATGCGTAATATCATGTGATGATTTCGTTTGATTAATTATTATGACTTTGAGAAATGTAGTTTAGAAATAAGGAAGAACAATCGAAAATGAAATGTCTCAACCTTTACCATATTAAATAAAATAAAATCAATGTTTCAAAACCCAAAACCAGTGAAGTTGGCATGTTATGTAAATCATAGATAAAAACAGAATACAATGATTTGCAAATCCTTTTCAACTTATATTCAATTGAATACACAGCAAAGACAAGATGTTTAATGTTCAAACTGAGAAACTTTTTTTTTTTTTGCAAATAATCATTAACTTAGAATTTAAAGGCAGCAACACATCGCAAAAAAGTTGGCACAGGGGCCTTTTTACCACTGCGTTACATTGCCTTTCCTTTTAACGACACTCATTAAACGTTTGGGAACTGAGGAGACCAATTTTTGAAGCTTTTCAGGTGGAACTCTTTCCCATTCTTGCTTGATGTACAGCTTAAATTGTTCAACAGTCCGGGGTCTCCGCTGTCGTATTTTACACTTCATAATGCGCCACACATTTTCAATGGGAGACAGGTCTGGACTACAAGCAGGCCAGTCTAGCACCCGCACTCTTTTACTACGGAGCCATGCTGTTGTAACACGTGCAGAATGTGGCTTGGCAATGTCTTGCTGAAATAAGCAGGGGCGTCCATGAAAAAGACGATGCTTGGATGGCAACATATGTTGCTCCAAAACCTGTATGTACCTTTCAGCATTAATGGTGCCTTCACATATGTGTAAGTTGCCCATGCCTTGGGCACTAATACACCCCCATACCATCACAGATACTGGCTTTTGAACTTTGCGCCTATAACAGTCCAGATGGTTCTTTTCCTCTTTGGTCCAGAGAACACAATGTCCACAGTTTCCAAAAACAATTTGAATTGTGGACTCGTCAGACAACACAACACTTTTCCACTTTGCATCAGTCCATCTTAGATGAGCTTGGGCCCAGCGAAGCCGGCGGCGTTTCTGGGTGCTGTTGATAAATGGCTTTCACTTTGCATTGTAGAGTTTTAACTTGCACTTGCAGATGTAGCGACGAACTGTAGTTACTGACTGTGGCTTTCTGAAGTGTTCCTGAGCCCATGTGGTGATGTCCTTTACACACTGATGTCGGTTTTTGATGCAGTACCGCCTGAGGGATCGAAGGTCACGGGCATTCAATGTTGGTTTTCGGCCTTGTCGCTTACGTGCAGTGATTTCTCCAGATTCTCTGAACCTTTTGACGATATTACGGACCGTAGATGATGAAATCCCTAAATTTCTTGCAATAGCTCATTGAGGAATTTTGTTTTTAAACTGTTCAACAATCAGCTCACGCATTTGTTCACTAAGTTGTGACCCTCGCCCCATCCTTGTTTGTGAATGACTGAGCATTTCAGGGAAGCTGCTTTTATACCCAATCATGGCACACACCTGTTCCCAATTAGCCCGTTCACCTGTGGGATGTTCCAAATAAGTGTTTGATGAGCATTCCTCAACTCTCTCAGAGTTTTTTGCCACTTGTGCCAGCTTTTTTGAAACATGTTGCAGGCATCAAATTCCAAATGAGCTAATATTTGCAAAAAATTACAAAGTTTACCTGTTCGAACATTAAGTAACTTGTCTTTGCAGTGTATTCAATTGAATATAGGTTGAAAAGGATTTGCAAATCATTGTATTCTGTTTTTATTTACAATTTACACAACGTGCCAACTTCACTGGTTTTGGGGTTTGTAAAATTCGGCCTATAACCGACATCAAACGCAATATTCCATTTCGCCTTATGTTGGCGCTTGACCTTAATACAGCCCTCAAAAGCGCTTAACAGAAAAAGCACGTAAGCCAGGGGGAGAATACGCGTAAGTGTTATTTGCCTGAGAAATGCCCGGAAGCGACCCGATTTTGGCCTTGCTCCGCCCCCAAGCGCGTAACTGCCTTCGGGGCGCGTAATGCACAGACTTAAGTCGAGGGGAGAATACGCATAGGCTGAAAAGCGCGTAGCTACGCGCTTTTTTAGACTTATGCGCATGGGAGAATAGACCCCTTGGGGCGGAGCAAGGCCAAAATCGAGGTGTTTCCGGGCATTTCTCAGGCAAATAACACTTACGCGTATTCTCCCCCTGGCTTACGCGCTTTTTCTGTGGCAAGTCACCATATTCTGAACTTAACTCCGCCAGAAAAGATTTGAACTGGTGGTGATTTAAACCTTTGACTCTGATTGAGTTAACTGCGCATGTTATAATGCTTATCACATGTTCCATTTTCAAGGCACTGCCACACAACAATTCCTGGTGTATAATGCAGTGATAAGCTGTCAGCTCACCTGTGACGTTTTCTTCCTGCATCTTTTCTCGGATCCTCCCCACCAATCCACTCTTTTGACCGCACATCGCAGGTGCGCCATCTGTTGTTAGTCCCACAAGTTTATCCCACGGCTGCCCCATTTTATCTACACATCTGGACACCTCTTCAAAGAAATCTTTCCCCGTAGTTGTGCCATGCATTGAGTGTAATCCCAAAAACTCTTCCATTACGCACAAGCTTGAGTCCACTCCACGGATGAAAATTGACAGCTGGGCAGTGTCCGAAGTGTCAGTGCTCTCATCCACAGCAAGGGAGTATGCGATGGAATTTTTTCCCTTTCTCACAAGCTGTTGTTGGAGATTGGCAGCAAGGTGACGCACACGGTCAGCAACGGTGTTTCGGCTCAGGCTCACATTTAAAAATGCCTGCCTTTTTTCTGGGCACACGGCGCCGCAAACTTTAATCATGCAGTTTTTGACAAATACCCCCTCGATAAAGGGCCGGGCTGATTTTGCAACCACTGCTGCCACAATAAAACTGGCCTTAAAAGCAGCCTCGCTTTGTGATTTGGCTTTAGTCAACATTGCCTGCTGTGACACCAAACTTCTTTTTAACTCTTCTACCTTCTGTAGCCTTTGTGTTGTGTCCAGACGCTTGTATTTGTCGTGGTGCTTCGTTTCATAGTGTCTTATGTTGTATTCCTTCATCACAGCCACACTGTCTCCACACAGGAGATACACAGCTTTGCCCTTTACATCCGCGAACATATACTGCACCTCCCACCTGTCTTGAAAACCTCTGTTTTCAGAGTCCACCTTTCGTTTAGCCATTTTTTGATTGAAAGTTGACACAAGCGGTGTGACTCCCTCCCAAGCATGTGCAGGCGCAAGTGTTTCTTTAACGGGTTTATTGAAGTCTCTGTCGTCTCTCCAACTCTCCAAAAGCATCCAAAGACCTCCGCAAACCGTGAAACTAGCAATACACAGTATTACAGTTCACATTAGCACACTCGAAATTCTCAATTACAATGATTCGTGATGAAAATAAAGACAAATAAAATACCTCGTTGACTGCATGCTATGAAAGGAAATCTGTAGGTCTTCTATCTTCGGTCTTCACCATGTAACTTTGGCATTTAACCGTGTAGCTTACTCTACTATATTCTTTTAATATTAAACTTGACAACGTCACATCTTTGCTGTGCACACGAAGTGACCATGCTCGCTTCTCTCTTCTGCTAGACAAACGCCACCGGCTTAGCAGCTCAACGTAGGTGTCAAAATAAAAGTACCCTTTGATTTTCATAGTAAAAGCATGAAAAAATTACAAATAATCTGATAATTCTCAAAATGAGTTTTTTATACAAAATGAAAAGAAATGTTACATGAATATGGGAATTCTAATGGCAACAGTTACACTCCCACCAAATCACACCAACCTTACTGTGGGATTTCTCAATACTCAATTACTTAATACTGTTGCAGGTCAACTCAAACATTATCAAAACTACCACTCAACAAGGAATGATGAAAACATTAAGCATCTTAATCTGCCTCAATCAAGGTAACAAGCTTGTGTATAGGTCTATCAAGAAACACTGTTTTAGTGGTGGGTTTACCCTTGTCATTGAATGTGGTGTCACTAACCAGCAATCTGACTTTCCTCACCCTATCATCTGACTCTGGGTAGACTTCTGCTATTCTGGCAAGTTTCCATTCATTCCTTGGTGCCGTCTCATCTTGTAAAAGCACAATGTCGTTCACTTTCAGGTTTCTTCTGTTCTTTTGCCACTTTTGTCTTGGTTGTAAACTTAGCACGTATTCCTTTTTCCAACGAATCCAAAATTCATTGGCCAAATATTGAACTTTGCGCCACCTCTTTTGAAGATACAGGTCTTCTTTGACGAACTGTCCAGGTGGAGGAAGGATAAGAGTTGACTTCATCGTGAGAATGTGGTTCGGAGTCAAAGGTTCGAGTGCGGATGGGTCATTCAAATGTTCAGCGGTAAGTGGTCTGCTATTAACGACTGCCATCACCTCATATAAGAAAGTTCTTAAAGAAGAGCTGTCTAATCTTTGTGCTGACTCATCAAGAATGGCAGTGAGAACACTCCTTATTGTTCTGATTTGTCTTTCCCAGACGCCACCCATGTGGCTTGCCGCTGGGGGATTCATTGGAAATTCACATCCTAGAGCCTTGACTCTTTCTCCTTGCATTCCCTTCATGAGTTCTGCAAGCTCTCTCCTTGCGCCGATGAAGTTGGTTCCTTGGTCGCTTCTAAGCTGACGAACATTTCCCCTTATGGCAATGAACGCTCTTAGAGCATTGATGAACGCATCAGTGGTCATGTCGTCGAGCACTTCTATGTGAATAGCTCTCGAACATAGACAGGTGAATAAAAGTCCATATCTTTTAACCTCTTTTGTCCCGTCTTTTACATAGATAGGGCCGAAGCAATCTATGCCGGTGTAGGTGAACGGAGGGGTCGTTTCCATTCTGTCTTGAGGTAAGTTACCCATCTTTTGTTCTTCAGTACATCTTCTGTACTTTCAACACTTGACGCATTTGAAGATGTGTGATGATACTGTGCTGCTACTTCCCAGGATCCACCATCCATTCGCTCGCAGTTCATTCAAAGTCATTCCACGTCCCTGATGATGAACCTTTGCGTGGAAGTGCTTGATAAGTAGTGCTGATATGTGGCAATTTTTTGGAAGTATAGCTGGATGCTTTACGTGTGGATGTAACGCGGCTCGACTTAAACGTCCTTCCACTCTTAGCACTCCTTCTTCATCCAACAACGGACTTAACCTGTTCAGGTTGCTGTACTTGGTCTTGGCTATAACTTCCCTTATTTTCAAGCTCTGTATCTCATCCGGGAACGCTTCCTCTTGGACTAGTTTGATGATAGCAATTTCTGCTTTCTTCCTTTCTTCTAAACTTGAACTCTCATTCGTTCTTTGTTTCGCACCTTTGTGTTCTTTGACTCGTCATTTCAATCTGGCAACTGCTTGTACTACCCTTGACCAGTCAGACAACTTCTCAAGGCGGTCCAATAACGATCTGTCTTTCTTTGCCTTAGTGTTAAACACTACAGCCTTGCGAAGCTCAGGATCATCATCTTTAACTTCTCCCACCTTGCATTCTCGGACAGGTAATTCTTTGTGCCAAAGAAACTTCGGTCCAGAGAACCAATTGGATTTCTTAAGTTGCTCTGTAGTCAACCCTCGAGAGGCATGATCTGCCGGATTGTTCTCAGATGCAACATAGGCCCATTGCTCAGGCTTCGTGCTTGACTTGATTCTCTGTATTCGATTGGCTACGAACACTTGAAATCTTCTGGCGTCATTGTTTATATAGCCAAGAACGACTGCGGAATCCGTCCAGAAGTATTCCTTCAGGTCTTGGATTTCCAGCGCGTTTCGAAGCATGTCGCTGGCTCGAACCGCTACCACTGCCGCAGACAGCTCAAGTCTTGGTATCGTCATGACTTTGGTTCGCGAAACTCGTGACTTTCCCATCACTAAACTGCAATGGACTTCATCAGATTCGTCAACAGCTCGAAGGTAAGTACATACACTATATCCTGAGGTACTTGCGTCACAGAAGTAGTGAAGTTCATATTTCTTGATGTTCTGAAAATTTGAAGGTAAGTAGCATCTTCTGACTTCCATGTCAGCTCAGTTGGGTAGGTCTCCAATCCAAGACTCCCACTGGGGCCTTAGGGTTTCTGGCAACTCTTCGTCCCAGCCGATCTTCTCTCTGCACATTTGCTGGAGAATTTGCTTTCCACGGAGGAAAAAAGGTGCCATGAATCCCAACGGGTCATACACAGAGGCTACAGTAGACAGCACACCTCTTCTTGTCGATGGATTGGACTTTACTTGAATTCTGAACTTAAATGTGTCAGATGTGATGCACCACTCTACTCCTAGCGCTCTTTCCATGTGAGGTAGACTCAAAGCCATGTCTTAATCTTTGATTACAGCACGTTCCTCTTCTGGAATGGATGCCATCACTTTCTCATTGTTAGAAACAAACTTGTGGAGTCTTAACTTGCCAGCTTGGCAAAGTTGGCTTGATTCCTTCACAAGCTGAATAGCTTGGACCAAAACAGGTGGACCTTCATTCTGTAGGTGGATGGCTTGGTTTCCAAGTTACCACTCTCCCACCACAGGAATCGTAGGTAATCTTTGTCTTCGAATTTCACGTGAAATTGATGGAACATCCTTTCGATGTCACACATCACTGCGACTAAGCCCTTTCGAAATCTGCACAGGACACCCACCAGTGTATTCGTCAGGTCAGGTCCAGTGAGCAGATGGTCATTGAGACATGTTTCTTGAAATTTGGCTGAACAGTCAAATACCACCCGTATTTTCTCCGGCTTGTGCGGATGATAAACTCCGTGGTGCGGAATATACCAAGCGGGACTGTTGTCAATTTCTTCTTCCGGGATCTTCTCTGCATCGCCACGTGAAATGATGTCAGTCATAAAATTCACAGTCTTTGTAGTATGCTTCATTTTTCCGTAACTTCTTTTCAAGACACTGTAAGCGATGTACTGCACATATTTTATTGTTGGGTAGCTTTGGTCTTTCTTCCCTAAATGGCAATGGCATTTCAAGGTGACCATCGTCTTTCTGTCTTACGTTTTCTCTCAATTTGGACAGGAACTTGAGATCATCTTGAGACACAGGATCCTCTTCTCTAGCTCTTCCTGAGAAGTCTAATTCAAGGACCTTGATAATGTCTGAAGGGGTAATTTCTTTGACTTTGGATCTGTTCACATAATGAACTTCTGCCTTCAACTTGAGAGAAGAATCAACTCTTGGCATCACTTGCCTCACCACTATGCGGTGACTAATTCCAATTGCGTCTCCATATTCCACGCAGGGATTCCCATGGCCGACAATACTCCATCCGAGATCTGTGCGCTGTGCATAGGGCTGATTTTCTTAGCCAGACACAATTTCTCTTGGGAGCAATGCTTCTGAGCAGTTGTAGCCAATGAGCAGGCCTACGTCACAGTCCTGCAGAGGGGCTACTTCATCCTGGAGGTGCTCTAGGTGCGGCCAAGCCTTTGCAGTTTCGCCAGTTGGTATGTGAGTTTTGTTGGCGGGAATAAATTCACGCGTGTAGGAAGGTGGTAAGTTGATTCTTTTGCTGGAGTAAAAGCCTCGGACTTTGAGATTCTTTACTCGCTGAGAATTAGCGACAGTGGTTCTTGATGTCATAGTAGAGAGCTTCAACTTGACTTGTTCTTTGTCTGCCTCCAAAGCATCAGCTACTTCACTTAGCACAAAAGTTGTGTCGCTTTGAGAATCTAATAGTGCATATACAAGCACCTCTAGTGCCGGCTGAGTGGCAGATGATAGCCAGACAGGAATTATTGCAGCTGTTTGCACAGTAGCTTCGTCCTGAATGACTTGCAGAGTAGAAGCTGCGGCAGTTTCTTTAAGTTGTTCTGCTTGAGGTTTTGGTTTATTCTTTTCTTGATTTTGGTTATTTGACTTCTCTTGAGCTTGGCTTTGCTTAACTTGTGGTGCCTTTTGCTTTCCTTGGTCTCTCTCCTCGTGCAGACAGGTAGGATGCCGCTTGTTGCATGTGTCACAAACAATTCTGCTGTTGCAGCTCTTTGAGAGATGACCTGTCTTGAGGCACCCAAAGCATAGCCTTTCAGCTTGAACAAACTTCACTCTATCTGGAACGTTTTTCTCTGCAAACTTCCTGCATATGTGCAAGGTATGCCCATACTTCTTACAGAAGACACACGTTTTCACAGTCTCTTCATTAGAAGATGTAGTCAATGTCTTTGCTTTAACATTTTGTTGTCTTTGTTGCTTCGGCTTTTCAGTTTCACCTTGCTTTAGTGCTTGCAATGATGTAACTGGGTTACAGGCTATTTTCGTTTCTCTTATCAGGAACTTCACGAATTGGCTGAAGGAGGGGAACTGGCCACTCTGCTCCTCCATTTCCGTGACTCTCCGGTTCCATCTTGCGGTTAGCCAATCCGGTAACTTTGTAAGAATCCTCCTGTTCTCATTACAGTCATTCAGGATATCCAGTGGCTTAACATGAACCATAGCGGCTTGGCAGCTCCGGAGAAAGTCTACAAACTCTCTTAGCTCAGAGCTGTCTTTAGGTCCAATCTTGGTCCATGCTTGAAGCTTGTCTCTGTATGCCTTTGCAACTGTGAATGGATTTCCGTATCTCTCCTCCAAAATCTCCCATGCTGCAGCATAAGCAGATTCAGTTCCAAGCAGGAAATAGCCATCCAGTGCATTCTTAGCTTGTCCGCTCACATATTTGCGAAGATAGTATATCTTCTCTTTGTCTTGAAAATTCTTTTGGTCAATCAGAGTTTTAAACGACAGTTTCCAATCACTGTATTTCAACGGATCCTCGCTGAATATTGAAGGCTCAGGAACTGGAATTCTATTGTTGTTTAAAGCATCTGCAAGTACCTTAATGAGTTCTGCTGTGCTCTGATTCGAAGAGCTGATCACAGGTTGTGGGGCAGAAGGTACAAACGAGGGCAGACAACTTGTAGGACATGGTGGCTTAATGTCTGCTACTGTCTCATGACACAGAATGTCCTTAGGTTCTTCCTTTATGCCCAAACTTTGATCATACACCTGCATTCTTGCACGTGCTGCAGTGAGCTCCTTCACTGCTTCTAATCGCTTTATCTTTCTTCGTTTTTCTTCTAAAGTTATCTGTAGAGCTGTGTGCTCTTCCTCTTGTTGAGCTTTCATTTTGGCTTCCTCCTCTTCTCTCTTTATCCTCTTCTTCACCTCGTCTTCTCGCTCTAAGCGACGCTTGATGGCCGCTGCCTCTTGAGCCGCTATCCTCCTTTTAGCCTCTGCCTCTAGACGCTGTAGTTCCAATTGCTCTCTTTCTTGTTCTTGTAACACTTGTAGAACAGCTTGGCTTGCTGCAGCGTCCGCAGCAGCTTCTTGGCACTTAACGGAAGACGCTCTTGAATGCTCTGAGGGACCCTTCAAGATGGAAGTAACTGAGTCGAATTCACTTCTACTTGAGTTCCAAAGCGAGCCTGCTTCTGGCCAATCTTGCACTTCTTCTGTAACCTTTCCATCCAGGCGACTTAAAGCTCTAGAGAGGATGAAGCCCGAAACCTCTACACACAGATCTACCTTTCGCCGGACATCTTGGTCTGGCGTTGAAACTCTACGCAGATCATCACAGATGCGCTGCACATCAGCAGAAAGGCCACGAACATCTCCGAGGATATCATTAAGCACACTCTCTGATAACTGGGTTGACTTTGTTAATGACTGCTTTGATAATTTAACATGTGTTCTCCATTTTTTGTAAATGTAGTCAAACTTTTGTTGGAGTCCTTTAATTTTCTCGTCTTGCAGTGCCTGAGCCTTCTCTGTTAGTGTACGGATTCGTTCACCACGTCTGGGCTGCTGCACTTCCTCCTGCTGAGGCTCAGCATCACCTGCTTCATCTTCAGAAGGGCCTTGAAGATTCTGACTTTCCCTAACACTATCCTCTACCTGAGGAGTGGACTCACTTGGCTCTGCCATAATTAAGTGACTGAGTTAAACTAAGTGAATGTCAATATCAAAATGTAGAGTAAATAAAATTTGCATTAACTTCAATGCCTTTTCAAATGTAAAAGTCTCTTAAATATCCTTGTGATGAAATGTTATACACTATATTTAATTAGCAACATGCCCAAATAGCTCAAAAGGTATTTACAAACTGAAAATGTAGCTTAAATAAATGGTTCTCTTAGAACACTTCTGAAACTTAAAGGGATAGTTCGGGATTTTTCACATGAATCTGTATGGCATCACCGTCTTTAGTCTCGTGCACACACACTGACTTTCCCCCGACAGTGTTCTGTGAGCCGAGTTCTGTCCAGTTTTGGTCAAAGCGAAAGTAGTTCTGGCAGGTTTCCTGGGGTCTGCAAAGTTAAACGTTTTTCTTCTCAAAACAGTATGTGTTCGAACGAGTGATTTATTTGCATAACAAAACCCTGGTATTCCAAAAAGTCACATCTTGTAATTGCTTGGGGCTACTTTCTCTCAATAGTGATCACTGCGCGCTGTCACTGCTAACAGCTGTGCGCACTAGCCAACTACTTTCATCAGTTGTTCGACAGTGTTTACATATTCCAGCCAGAGGAGGATGTCTCCTTACGGTCGAGGACGGCAGACTCGAGAGAAACTACTACTTCTTAGCGAACTGACCCAGGGATAACCGGAGCACTCTGAGTAACTTTCCAAAGGATTTTATTATTATTTCGGGAAGACGCTGGTGCTTCGACACCAAAATAAATATGTATGCTGGGTGCTGCGGTCATCCCTCGCTCTAGTAGCTGAGAAAGGTAGCCAAGTTTGTCTTGATTATGCTAGCCAACGCTGTGACTGGAGTCATGGACTTCTCATTCAAACCTAGAAACCATCCACACCCGTCCACGTAGTTTCTGGCGATTGTAATAACAGAACAGCAATAACAATACATATTATGTTTCATAAGCTTCACTGGTAATATGACACCGATAGATGAATCTATGTTGCGCTTACATAGCCCTCGGTGCATCACCAGAAGGCTATGCACGGATGCTATAGAAAATCTTTAGTACAATTTTGTTTACCTGGGGTGTAGGGACAGCAGAGCTCAGTTGTTCGACAGTGTTTACCGACTACAGACCTACGACGCTAACGAGCTAGTTCGAGAGCTAGAGTGAGAAGTTCATCAGCTTCTCCAGAAAATAGTTTATTTGATAAAAATGGTGCGCACTTGCGATTATCCAGGCTGTACCAACAAAGACGTGAGTGAGTCTCCTCACACAGTCCATCGCTTCCCTGTGACGGACGTAGCTCTGAGGCAACTTTGGCTACTTGCTCTGGGCTTCCAAGTGTACACCAAACTACTAAAAATGAAAAAGCTTCGCGTTTGCAGTGTGCACTTCAGCGAGGACGACTACTTTCCTTCAGGACAGAGGAAGAGACGGGTTTTGAAGAGCTCTGCTGTCCCTACACCCCAGGTAAACAAAATTGTACTAAAGATTTTCTATAGCATCCGTGCATAGCCTTCTGGTGATGCACCGAGGGCTATGTAAGCGCGACATAGATTAATCTATCGGTGTCATATTACCAGTGAAGCTTATGAAACATAATATGTATTGTTATTGCTGTTCTGTTATTACAATCGTCAGAAACTACGTGGACGGGTGTGGATGGTTTCTAGGTTTGAATGAGAAGTCCATGACTCCAGTCACAGCGTTGGCTAGCATAATCAAGACAAACTTGGCTACCTTTCTCAGCTACTAGAGCGAGGGATGACCGCAGCACCCAGCATACATATTTATTTTGGTGTCGAAGCACCAGTGTCTTCCCGAAATAATAATAAAATCCTTTGGAAAGTTACTCAGAGTGCTCCGGTTATCCCTGGGTCAGTTCGCTAAGAAGTAGTAGTTTCTCTTGAGTCTGCCGTCCAAGACCGTAGGGAGACATCCTCCTCAGGCTGGAATATGTAAACACTGTCGAACAACTGATGAAAGTAGTTGGCTAGTGCGCACAGCTGTTAGCAGTGACAGCGCGCAGTGATCGCTATTGAGAGAAAGTAGCCCCAAGCAATTACAAGATGTGACTTTTTGGAATACCAGGGTTTTGTTATGCAAATAAATCACTTGTTCGAACACATACTGTTTTGAGAAGAAAAACGTTTTACTTTGCAGACCCCAGGAAACCTGCCGGAACTACTTTCGCTTTGACCAAAACTGGACAGAACTCGGCTCACAGGACACTGTCGGGGGAAAGTCAGTGTGTGTGCACGAGACTAAAGACGGTGATGCCAGACAGATTCATGCGAAAAATCCCGAACTATCCCTTTAAATATCAGTAGAAAAAATATCAATGGCCAGTAGCCTTCACTTTACATTACCAAAACACACTTTAAATTGTGAAATTCAAAACGAATTATTTTCACCTTTAACTTTCAAACATTTATCATTCAACCTTTAAGGTATTCACCTTTAACTTATAACTTATCAAGCCACAATTCAGTGTTCAACTGATCAAATGCATGACACCAACACATTAGATAAATCAGCCATCTTATCCATGAACCTTAAAAGCAACTCTTAAAAGGCTAATGCTTAGCACATTCTTAACGTTAATGTGCGCGTTCTTATAGCGTGATCAACTGCGTGTTAAATGCACACTCATTTGCCAGTCCGTAGCCACCGGGTTGAGGTTAGCTTGCTCTTGAACTTGCTGCTTCACTACCGTCGGTGAACATTCCGAACTTCACTGGCGTCGGTGAACAGCCCGAGTTTCACTGTGACTCCCTCCCAGGCATGTGCAGACGCAAGTGTTTCTTTAACGGGTTTATTGAAGTCTCTGTCGTCTCTCCAACTCTCCAAAAGCATCCAAAGACCTCCGCAAACCGTGAAACTAGCAATACACAGTATTACAGTTCACGTTAGCACACTCAAAATTCTCAATTACAATGATTCGTGATGAAAATAAAGACAAATAAAATACATCGTTGACTGCATGCTATGAAAGGAAATCTGTAGGTCTTCTATCTTCGGTCTTCACCATGTAACTTTGGTATTTAACCGTGTAGCTTACTCTACTATATTCTTTTAATATTAAACTTGACAACGTCACATCTTCGCTGTGCACACGAAGTGACCATGCTCGCATCTCTCTTCCACTAGACAAACGCCACCGGCTTAGCAGCTCAACGTAGGTGTCAAAATAAAAGTACCCTTTGATTTTCATAGTAAAAGCATGAAAAAATTACAAATAATCTGATAATTCTCAAAATGAGTTTTTTATACAAAATGAAAAGAAATGTTACATGAATATGGGAATTCTAATGGCAACAGTTACAAGTGGTGTGTAATACCGTAAGACTGCTGATGAACGAGTGGGGCGCGCTTACGCGGGCCTGTGATTGACGTGCCGACGCACGGGCAGTGCATTGTCGGATTTGTAGTATTATGGTAGTGTGTGCGATATACCGGCGGGCAGGCTCTAACAGTAAATAAATTTTGTCATGCGGGCCAAAGATAAATCATTCATGGGCCAGATGTGGCCCGCGGGCGTTGAGTTTGACACGTGCTCTAGAAAAAGATCAGAGAAGAGCCACTAAGCTAATTCCGAGTATAAAAGATGAAAGCTATGAGAAGAGGCTGAAGATCCTTAATTTCTTTAGTCTGAGTAAAAGGAGGCTTAGGGGTGATCTGATTGAGGTATTTAAATATACTACTCAAAATCTGATAGGGATCACAATATATTGGATAAATGACATGCAGTCAGACACAAAACACATTTGCAAGTGCATTTAATGGCATTAAATGAGCGTGCAGCCTCACGCTTTTGGCTTTCACGAACACTTCACGGTTTCACCTCTAACATGTAAAGTGAAAACAGACCGTGTTTGTTTGATGTGTCTTTACCACAGTTAATGTCAATAACGGGTATGGTCTCCCCTAGCTTGAATGACGGCTTGACAACGTCAGGTCATACTGTCAATCAAAAACAGGATGCTTGCAATTGGAATGTTGTTCCATTCTTCAACAAGGGCATTTCCGAGCTCTTCTAGAGTTGTGGGTTGTGCTCTACGACCGGAAATGGTGACCTACAGCATGTTCCACACATGTTCGATAGGGTTTAGGTCCGGCGAACGTGCGGGCCAGTCCATGCAGACAATTGTCTCCTGCTCTAGGAATTGATTCACCACCCCAGCACGATGGGGACGGGCATTATCACCCACCAAGATGAAATCAGGGCCAACAGCACCAGCGTATGGTCTTACATACGCATTGAGGATCTCATCCCTGTACTGTACCCCTGTCATCGTCCCTCTCCCATTTGACACGCAGCTCCGTTCTGCTGTTCCTGCTTATTCCTCCCCAGACCATTATTGATCCGCCACCATAACGGTCGTGTTCGTTGATGTAGGCATTATTAAATTGCTCACGTTGTCTTCGCCACACCCGTTGCTTCCTCTCAGTAAAGTCCAAGCAATATTGGGACTCATCAGTGAAGAGAACTGGCGCCCAATCGTTGTGTGTCCTTGTGACATGATCGTGAGCCAAATCCAAACGGTCACGCCTATAAAGCACAGTCAGTGGGATTCGAACACATGGCCTTCTTGAATTGAGGCCGGCAGTATGAAGACGATTCCGTATCATCTGAATGGATACCCTGACCCCCAAAGCGTTATGAAGGTCATTTCGTAGGGTGGTGGCTGTCCAAAAAGGATGATGTCATGCCTGAGGTGTGAGAAAGTGGTCTTGTCGTTGTGTAGTCGATGTCTGACGACCACCCCCATGACTGTGTGCTGCTGTACCAAACATTGGATGCCGGTTCCACGCTCTGTTCACAAGGCTTCGGCTGACGTTAAGAGCATTAGCAACATGACGTTGTGAGACGCCAGAGTCAAGCATTCCGATGCATCTTCCCTATTGCTCTGAAGTCAATCGGCATCTAAGACATTGAGGAGACATTGTTATTGATAAATGTCATGCAAAAAATTTGGGAACTTCCAAATTTTCTCCAACAAGCAACACACACATCTGAGTTGAAATGGTGAAGTGTTAGTCAAAGCCAAAATGTGAGGCTGCATGCTCATTTAATGTCATGAAATGCACGTGCAAATGTGTTTTGTGTCTGACTGCATGTTGTTTATCCAAAATATTGCTCATCAGTGGCAGTTACCAAATTTGCATGTCATTTCACAAAAAAATTCCTATGATCCCTATCAAATTTTGAGTAGTATATGTTAAAGGGATTAACAAAGTGAATTATGTAGGATTCCTTCGACTAAGTGTTGTTAGTAGAACTTGGGGTCACAAATGGAAGCCGACTAAAGGTAAATTTAGCACTGATATTCGGAAATATTTCTTCACCCAAAGACTAATTTTTATGTGGAATAGCTTGCCTGACCATATTGTTGAGGCAAAGACCTTGGTAGTTTTTAAGAGCAGGCTTGACTTAAAGCTAGATACCATTGAGTCATTGGGTATCTGAAGTGATATATTCACAATAGTATAAAGAAACTGGCGAGCCTAGTTGGGCTGGACGGCCTGTTCTCGCCATTCATGTTGTGTTATGATATGTTATGTTAAGAAGAGGGAGGGACCTACAATATCAAAAGCAATGTCAGGAAAAACTGAGCCAGCTGCTACAGTCATGCTTCAAATCAATTAGTTTAGATTTGCTAGGGACGTGAGGTCTGCTGGCAAGTTGCTTAGTTCATATTCGTGTTTACTATAGCTGTTATCCCTTTAGTTCCCTTTTATTTTAACTGGGGTAGCTAGCTACATTACCCAAAGCATAGTTACGAGCGACTTTAGCAGCTTGGTTACATTGCTCAAACCACTGACTGTATATGCTTCCAGTCACAATTTGGGGAAACAAAGATTCTGTAGTTCAGTTGCTAAGACTATTCACAATTTATTTCCATCGCTGTAGCAAACCTGTCTAAGGTAACACGTTAGTGTAACATTGAACTACAGAGATTTGACATTCGCAAGGGTGGATTGCAGAAGTGCTTAGAAGACGGTTTCAATAGCTTAGCAACAATAAGCACTGGAGAGAAGCGCTGTGAAAATGAGGGCCTGGGCGCTTCCAGTGCGAAAAAAGTTTCCAGTGGACATTGGCGCTTACTTATGTTTTATTTATTTTTCATGTCTAAGTATTGTGGCTGATAAAGAAGGATGCCAAAAATTGTTTATATAAAAAAAGTTTAACATTATCATTATTGTTATTGTTATTTTTTTATTTATGCTTTTAAATGTTTTTTTTTTTTTTTTTGCTGGCCGCATATTTGGCATCCATCATTGGGTGGCGCCCTAGCCAAGCGCCTATGTCGCTTATAGGAAGGACCGGCACTGGGTATTAAAAAGTAAGGTGTAAGACAAATTGCCAAAGGCACATACAAACAAGCAAATATAAAAACAAACATACTAACTAACTCTGTCTTGTCCAAAGCTTTAGACAAGACTGACAAAAAGACAAATGGGAAGAAAAGACTAATGTAATAAACAAACACACAGAACGAAAAACAGTACTTCCCCCGGATCCTCCACATCTGAGGTAATAAATAAATCATTAGTTATGCTAACACAATTTCCCCTGACCTCAGGTAGCAGGAAGAGCATGGTGACTTTTTGAAGTTTTTCTTGCAGGGTAGGAGATGACCAAAAATGCAACAAACAGCACATTTCCCCCCCAAATCCCTTTTGCCCTTACCTGCACTCATTGAACTAATTTGCTTCAGGTTGTACTTGGTGTCTACTGATGAGAACTCTGGGTCTTCCATCTACTTAAATTCAAATTTTGCCTCTTGTCCTCTCAGCTATGTTACTATACATATTTGAGGAGCCCCTGAAAAGTAGAATGATTCAAATTTTGGAACTGGCATGAAATAAATTTCTAATCTGGGTCATTATTACAAAATCATGATTCCCTTGGCTTGATTTGCAAAAAAAAAAAAACTGCTATCAAAGTTAACCAATGTGTGGTGACAGTTCTGATGCAAAATGGCTGCTGTGCATTATACTGGTGGATGTTGCACATTGGTGGTGGAGGCGAGGTCACCTTCATCGCTGGATATACATCTTCGCATCACCAGCGGCACGACATAAATCGAGATTATCAAGTAATGTTCTGAGAAGGCTCTATTACAAATTCCAAGCAGTGCCCTGTTAAATGGAGCAAAAACATTGCATAGAGCAACACATACCATTGCTAAAGATTGTTAATCTTCATGCATGACTGACTGACTAGTTGCACAATTACAGAGAGTGGGAACAGAAAGCACAAGAAATCCTTTGATAAACCTCAAAGCTGTTTGCCTTTATCCGAGATAAGCTTTCAAAACAACAGAGAAAACTTTAATTTCAGCTGGGTAGAAACAATTACACATCATCTGAAATTCAAATGTAATTGAGTCATTTCATATGAAGCACAGACACTCATGAGCATACTCGTATCTGACAGTGTTACAACGCTTTCAATTAAACTTTTTTTCTTATAAATAAATTTGGTATCTCCAATCCCACCCGAATCTGGAATGTTCAATTGTGGAAATACGTACAAGGCTTGCTCGTATGCGACCCCCAGTTGCCAACTCAGGAGAGTGAATACAGCTCGCGGCTCTCCTCTGAAGCACGCGCCTGTCAGCCACCGCTTCTTATATACTCATTGGTTAGTCCTCACAGGTCCAGAATGAGGGCGGAGAATATCCGGACATGAGCCAGCTTAGAATCTTCCTAACGAGCGCCCGTCTGGCCAATAGGAGGCGCCTAAGGAACGAACAAAGCAACTTATATTACCCTTTCTGGCCGAGCCTTCCCAATTTGCATCCCTGTAGCGCAATGACCAATTGCGCGCTACTTCTGAAAAAGCTGCCGATCACTGCTGGATGGTATGACCGGGGCTCGAACACGTGCCGTGATAGTCACTTCTGCTCTGCAATGCGATGCTTTGACCGAGTGAGCTATCCAGCAGCTCGCTTTCAATTAAACTTAAATAAAATTAACTGTAGAGCTGTTGTTCATCTCATCTACTGCATGAGTCACCAAATAAATGGTAGGTACAGAGAAGCATTGAATCTTTTAAATGAAGCCTGAGAAATTCAGAGGAAGAAGATGTAGCAGGCTGCTTCTGCAGGGAGTTTTATTTACTCCCGTCCTAAGTTCCCCTCCTGTCTGTGTCCATTGCACTTAATTTCTACCCACCTTCAGTGCAGATCTACCCCATTGCATATAGGGAATGCATTTTCAGCCAAATGTGTCACAGCTAATTGAAGGAATCTCAGTCTTGCGCCTGGCACACTGGCTGCATGATTCCTTGTTCCAGCTGATTTCTGGCCAATAAATGTGCTATCATGTTGAGAAGCTATTCACTCAGTCATTTACGTCAAATCGTCCTTTTTTGTGATGAGAACATTGTTGCACTTTTTAACCACGAAAATGTTTCTTTTTTTTATTCAAAGATCAGAAGGAGTTGCCACTCTTTGATTCAGTATTTCATTGTAAGCACGCCTGCTAAAATTCTTTTCAAGGTACCACAAACCGTAGAAAATAATAAATAAACTTTTTTTATTAGCAATAATCAGTCCAATTTATGGCCAACAAGCATCAGACGTGTGAGCATGAGACCAAATTAATTTGCATCGTAAGACAGGATCTGGAACCTCTTCAACCAAATTCTATGAAGAATTTACCCTGGTATTCCTCTCAGAGGATTGCTCTAACTTTTACAGGGAAATGGGGGTAAGTAGGAAGATCTCCGTGATCACCCCACCCAGGTCATAATGCATTCTCCAAAAGCCATAATGCTTTAATTAACACTCTGGTAAAATTAGCCAAAAAATGCCTATCCAAGTCATCCCCAAAGTAAATTGAAAGTTGTTCTTGAACCATTTGGAGAACATGGATGGTTTTGGTCTCTTTTGAAAGGAAATATTCTGAGGTTTTTGCCCCAGCTAAAGCATTCACTGTAAGTGCTTCTGTCGTTGAGTAATCTAAGTTGGAACACACTGAAGTAGAAGGTTTTTATTCATGCCTGAATTTTTTTTTTTTACAGATGCCTGCAGATGAGTGTAGCTGGGACTTGTTTGCTGAAAAAACACAATGGGACCACAGCATGAATTTGTGACACAGGCGTTGATTAAACCTGCTGTGGTGATTATAGTTTGAAAAGGTTGGCATCAATTGAATCACGAGAATCTTAGCTTTCCAAAGATATGTGACATGAGTATCTCATGTTACAAGCAGGCTGTGTAAATGACAACGTTTGTTTCAACTTCCCTGACCGTCGGAGTGAGAAGGGGTTTTAAACTCTCCAGAGCAATGCAACTTCTTAACATATACAACTATTTATAACATATGCAGCAATGTACACATGCACACACGCACAAACACACGCGCACACACACACACACAGTGTGTATACCGTGGGCTCAAAAATTACTGGCACCCTTGACTGGCAATGCACAAAAAATATAAATTATATAATTTTAGAGAAACAGAATATACCGATATGTGTGACAATAGATTATTAATCTTTCAGTGTTAATCATAAAAATAATTTAATACAAAATAAATGTAAACAAAATCAAGATTTCATAATTATTGGAACTATTCATTTAGTACTTAGTGCAACCACCTCTGGCAAGGATAAAAGCATGGAGTCTTTTCCTATAATTTTTGAAAAGCATAAGGCACACATTATAGGGGATTTTAGACCATCCCTCTGAGCAGAACCTTTCAAAACCCTTCACATTCTTGGGTTTGTGTTTATCAACTGCCCTATTCAACTCAGCCCAAAGGTTTTCGATTGGATTGAGGTTTGGCCCCTGAGATGGCAGAATGTTGATTCAGGTATGCTTTGGGTAATTGTCTTGTTTGAACCCATGGCCAAGTCCCAGCCCTCTGGCGGAGGCAACCAGTTCGTCAGCGAAAATTGCCGGATACTTGGTGGAATTCATTGTGCCATTAATCTTAACCAGTGCCCATGGACCTCTTGAATTAAAATAGTCCCAAGACATGACTGACCCATATATATGGGTCATATTTCTCTGTGGTTATGAGGTGCTTCTCCTTGTATGCATCTCTGTTTTGACGCCAAACTTGCCTATGGTGCATCTGACCGGAACATGCAATTTTGGTTTCATCTGACAAAAGCACCTTGTTCAAGTTATAATTTAAATGATGTTTGGCGAACTCTGAGTGCTGGCCTCGATGTCCTCTGGTCAGAAAAGGCTTTCTTCTGGCAACCCTTCCAAAGAGCATGTGTTTTGGAGGTGGTGCCTGATGGTGCTTTTTGAAACCTAAAGACCCCAAGATGCCACCAAGCCCCGCAATACCTTCACCGTGGTTCTTGGGGATTTCATTGCTTCTCTCAACATCCTCCTCAGTATCCTGGGAAGCAAAATGTAGTTGCATTCTCTACTCTCAAGGTTTTCAACAGTTCCATATCTTTGGAATTTTTTAATAATTGCCCTGGCAATGCTCAGCGGTATATTCAATCGTGTCATGGTTTTGGAGCTTTGTTAACTCCTTTTGTTACTCTCGTCCGGGACGATATCGTTTTGCTCGCCGTTGGATTCCTTAGCCAGCTGCCATTGATTGGGGGCGTTGCCCGGACTCTATTTAAGCTCCTGTTCTTCCTCGTTCGTGTTGCTGGAGTGTCATTTTGCTCTTGACGCTTTAGCCGGTAAGGTCTTTGAGAAGACAGAGTATTGGCAGGATCTTAGCTGCATAAGAGGAATAGTGTAAGTGAGTAAGGGATTCTTTTGGTTTATTTCCCTTTTCTTTTATTTTGTGTTGAGCTCGCCTGTTTGCTACCACGGACGGCGTCAGGTCCCTTGGTAGCGCGAGCCTCGTGATTTCCATTTGTTTTAGTCTCTCAGCACGTTGCTGGTTTGTTCTTTTATTTCGGGCCACTGCTCTTGGCGTCTTACCACCAACGCCATCACAAATCGTTTGTGAACAGATGTTTTTTCTTCATGGTGTTGCATGACAAAGGGATATTGCAAATGTGTTACCTCATTTTTATACCCTAGTGAAACAGAAAGTAATGTAATGGCTCAATATATTTCCACAACTCTTGGATAACTTCAATAAGAGGAATTTAAAACCGTGTTTAATTTTGCACTGTAAAGCCACATGTTTATATTATGAACATAGGTTAAACACGTTTTTGTGACACTTTTTTAACATTTCACTGTGTTTAGATTCAGTTTTGTGGGGTATTCAACAAGTCTGAAAAACCTTGATCACAACATCAAATTAACTTCAGTGTTTTGAATGAGAATGCCTTTTTTCAAAAATAATCATCTGGCATTTAGCTTTTACACACTGGTGTTTAGATTATAAACATGAGGTTAGAGGTTATTTACAATAATCTTTAAGGGTGCCATTAATTGTGAAACCTTGATTTGGAGGAAATTGATTAAATTTAATTAAATCAGTAAATGATTTTGGTTGGTTACATTGGAACATTAGTATTGTACAGTATTATTTGCATATTATTCAAAGGTTCTCAATGAATATACTTTTAGAATTTCTTAATATATTTCTTGTGCATTGCCAGTCAAGGGAGTCAGTCATTTTGGAGCTCACTGTATAAATGCAGCTCACAGGATGACAGCATTTCTTTTCAAGAGAAGTATTTAGCCAGCTACTGTGATTGTGTTAAATACTGGTCAGAATGGTGACTTGAAAGTAGATTAAATGGTGACACACGAGGGCTATAAACCTTTCAGAGTGAATTTGACAGCAGTGCCTGATCTTCAGAAGAGAAAGAATATGCCCTCTGCACAGTCTCATTAGAGGATTAAGACCTCTGGTTATTGAATAAAACACAATTTTGGGTTCAACTTCTGCCTGTTACTTTGACCAACATTAATATGCCCATATGGACCTACCTTTTTAAATTTCCAGGCTTGAGTCCAAATGAAATATGGACAAAAGTGACCTCATCTCTTTGCTTAAATGGTACCATTTAATGCATTAAACACATACATTTTTTCAGGTTTCCATGTGAAAAGTCAAACTATTAAAATATATTATTACTTAGAGGGCTACTTTTCCATGGACAAAACTGGCTAACATTTGAATAAAATGGAATCATACTTTGCAGATTATAAGTGAATTTCTTGCAGTGTTGACTTGTAGCCATTCTGGTTCTCAATAAACTACTGATACATTATACAATACTACCATCCTGTGGTCGTAGACAGAAAAGCATTTTTTCACAATAAAAGAGAGCTTGGCTTGATTGTTCCGTTGGCATAAGAGCAGATTTATCTGCTGAGTGAATCATCTCAGTTTAAGCAATTTATAACAGTACGCGATTTCTTCGTCAGTTATAACAAGCCGTTAAATATTCATTCCATTTTGTACCCCGAATACCTAGAACTTAATCAATTTATGTGAGAAAGATATGTGAAATCATAGACATTCTAATTGGCTGTATAATAATAGATTATGTTTGACTTTAAGGTACAAATATTGCCATCAGATAAGATCTCAATTTGAAATGTCTAGAATTCAGTGAATTAGCTTGTGAAATTCATCATTAGTAGCTGCAAATCCATTATATAACATTGATTTATATAATTTACTGAACAATATCAGCAGAAAGCTGTTACAGCCCTTTTGTGAATGCCTTGTTTCTCTTCCTATTCAGCAACTTGCGTGTTTATTAGAAGTATATCTCATTTGACTGGTTTATGTCTTGTGTGTATTCTCTCCCTGACTGTCTCGTTTTAATGTTAGGCCTACTCCCTTATGACTCAGTGACGTGCATCCCCTGCTTTGAGTTGCAAGTCGCTAGATTTGCTATTTGTGCTCAGAACCTGTCAGTATTCCCAGTAAAAACACTTTGCATTAATAAGTGTGACGTAAGCTTTGGTAAAAGCAATGTGCATAAGCTTTCCTCTGTACTCAGTTGATGCAAACAAGCGCCTACTCAGGGCCCGGGATTGGGACCGCATTCAATTTACCCAGCTAAAGTCAGTTCCTCTGTCCAGTTTAATAGGAGCAACCTCCCAACCTCCCAGTCTTTCCACGGTCACCAGGATTGGATCCAAGTTGCCCTCAAGCCACTCCATCCTCCTGTGGGACAGTTTGATTCTGGCGAAGAGTGCACTCCACCAGGCTGTTAATCCTGGAAGTCGCTAGCTGGCGATTGGCAGCCCAGCTTCACCTGTTACGTTTGTGTTGTATAGTGCTCTCTTCCCCTGGCATTCCGTCCCCAATCATCACCGTACTTTTGTCAATAAACCCACCAATCAGATTGTTCTCAGCCGCACATGATTCCTGGTCTGGATAATACTATAAAGCAATCAGATTCACAGAAGACACCAAATGCGCAGCAGCGGGTAAATAAATGTTAAAAGAATCCAATGTCCAGAAAATAATGGATGTTAATGGTTGGAATCCATCTTGAATCAGCTGTGTGAGAAAATGATCCATCAGAAATTTTCCTGATGTTTGTACTAAGGGGCTGAATTGAATTGCCAACTTGCTCAACTAAGTTCTCTTCTCTGCCAAACTGTTGAATCTGGTCATAGTTAGAGAAAATCATAGATAATAAACAAAGAAAACAGATTGCAAAAATTCAATAAAAAACAGAGTAAAGAGTGGTAAAATTATTTAATATTCACAAGTTTTTCTTCAACACAAGAAAAAAACTTACAAAATGGTGTGCAATTTTTATCACTGTTAAATGTAAACAACGTATTCAAGCATCTTTTCATAGATGCATTTTACATGCATTATCCACCTCAAAACATTTTTTATCAAATGAAGAAAACATTTTTGGACTGTTCATGTTGCATAACAATGAAGAGTGTGTTATTGTCATATCGTTACTTAAAGGCCCAATATGTAAAATTTCCAATTTCAAAGACCTATAAAATATATAGATATGTTATATATCTTTTGGTGTTGTGTACTTACATTATCCATGATGTATTCGATGATTCTCAAAGACAGAGATATCTGTATTATCAATGTAGGGACATGGGCCGTGTCATACTGTCTTTTCGTCGCATATTTGACGTCACTCCCAACACAGAGTGAGCGAGAGCGAGAAAATCACCCTCCACGCACGCATGCTTCACCGTTGCCAAAGAGTTTCAAGCCAAAATGGTACCCATCTTGTGTCAGGAAATTTATTTTCCACCAGAAATGGTCATAGATCAAATTTTATTCAGGTTGTTAGCTACCTTATTAAATAAACTTTTAGTTACAAAAAACCAAGATTACAAATTTCTTATTTGAGAAAAAGAAATTACGGCACATCGTTTGTGCGTTATGAGAAGTCAGTGCTATGTTAGCTACATTACTTGCAGTTAGAACACGGCTCCCTTGAATACTCGATTCAGTTTAGTCTATCAGCTTTTTCTCAACAGATAACCGCTGGCCAGCTGGTCTGTTGAGCACATCGTTGCTAAGGAAGCTATAGCCTTAGCGGCAGGAGCAACTGAAAGCGTACATTGCCAGCTGACAGCAGAATTTCCTCGATATCGGTTAGCTTTAGCATTCAGCAACAGAGTGTTCACATCTGTTATTATTCTCTGCAAAGATGGGCAACATGAGCCGGCCCCACCCCCTTATCTCAGCCTCTGACCTGCAGCACATCATAAACACTGTAAACGGCCGACTGATCATTATCCCTCACATTTTTTTATTTTAATGAGATAAGATGAAGTTATATAAAAGTAAAGAAATATAACCTTACCTCGTCCATGTACATGGTTTCGCCGCTCCTGTTTGAGTCACGAGAGAGAATTTAGCCATCAGCTGTGCATGTTAATTGATGAAGACAACAATTCCCATGATTCCACACGATCGGATTGTATCATCAAACTTAGCCTCTTGTTATTGTTTGGTTAAGCCCTTCTAGCGCCAGAGAATTACATATTGGGCCTTTAAGCAAAAAAAATAATAATTAAAAAAAAAAATTCATGCACAGCCAGTCTATCTCACTTGTGTAGGGGAACTTAAATCAAATGTATTCTAAGAAAAAACTATACATGCTGGTCCAGCACTCTTACACTGTTATTTTGACTTTTTCTGCAAACATGCAAAAATTAACGACTGTATACATTTGCAGTAAATCTTGCATAATTTAGAAGTTTATTTTCGCTCACTCTAGGTGAGAAACAAGCAGAAGTGCACAACCCAGATTCAGAAAGTGAAAGTCTTCAGCAATAGGTTGTTCTAACCTGAATTTTCTAATCGAAACAACCCCTCAGCCAGAGAGGGTGTTAACTCATTTTTGAAATTAGCAAGCAGGGCAGAAGTGAAATATAGCAAGAATGCCCACCTCTGCAAGTAAGGTGGATAAATTTGGGACTATTTATATGAACTGTAGTGATACAGGCTCGTGTTTTCACCGCAGAAGCATTCAGAGCAAAACTTCTTCCATGAATATAAAAATATATAGTAATTATTATAGTGCCCTCAAGTTAATGATTCAGGGATGTTTAGCATGGGTGAAACCTTGCAGTGAGCGCAACCAAAATTAAACACAATCTGTTCAAAAACCTGATAACACATCTAATTTCCTCTGGAGGTGCTTGCTGCATCAAGGCACATTTTTAGGAGCAGAAGAAAACAGATGTCTTTACCAAAAGAGAGACCAATGTCCATCTGCCAGCCAGTTGCTCTATTGTGTTGTGCTTTGCCGCTTCAACGCAAAACTTTCCTCTTCTGATAAACACAAGTATTCTCACCTCCAACGCAAAGATGTGATGGTACAAAATGCAGCTGCCCAAAAGAAGGAGAATATTCTATGACTGCAATTAAAAGTCTGGTCATGAGAGTATAGTCCAAACACCTTGCTCTTTTGACAGAAGTTCCTTGAACACTGGTCGTTCAGCTTAACTTTCACTCATTGTATTGTCACTGCTTCTGGACGACTGGCTGTTTCAGACAGAGCTCACTCCCACATGAGACAATTGGCCGCTGATTGTCCATGTAGAAGCGAATCAGGTGTCCCACACTGTCAAATACATGATCCTTTGTTCTCACCTTTCAAAAATGGAAAGCACAAAATAGACACATTAATCATACTTATCTCACACATTATGACAACTTTGAAGTCTGAAATAGACTGAAAGAGGAAGACGGTAAAACTGTTGAGACAGCTGCCGAAATTTCACCACTTGGAATTTTCGTACTTGAAAATTAATAAAAAATATTTCACTTTTAATTGGCGATTAAAATCCTTAAATGTGTAACTCGAATTCATGAGTGTTTTAATCACACATTGGTAAATAATTGACACTGGCATGAGCACGCATGCAGACACATAAACAGCAAAAATAAAACAAGTTTATGTCAATTATGTTTACAAAACAGATAAGGTTTCCCCATAGATCAAAATAAGGTAACACCATAAAAAAAGGTGTATATAACATTAGCTGTATTCTGCACTAAACACGTTCTAACTTTTAAATTCCTTGCAAAACTGAACTTTGTGAAAGATGTGGACACTCATGCATTTCAGTGGTCTCATCTCTCTTTCAAGGAAGCAAGAGGCTATTAGTAAACAAATTGCTAAATTTTCAGTGTTGATCACTTAAGTCAATATTTCTCCTAAAAATGTGCTCAAAAAGAGGTTTGCAAACAAAAATTACACACGGGCTAGGTAAGAGGAGCCGTAGGTCGAGATTTTAGGCAACCCGCATACCATTCCCTTGGAGTCCACAAGTAGCAGGTGTTTAGCTGTACCCTCATGCAGCCCACTCAGTACATACTGGCCTGGGCAGGAACTGCTTTCCCGCACCAGGAAGTCACCACTCTCTGTCAGCAGGCTCTCTGCATCGTGTCGGCTCATCTTGCCATGGTACCAGACTTCTTGCTGCAGTAGCTCGTGGACATGTTGAAGAACCACAGAGAGGGAGCTGCCATCCCCCAGGGTACTGTACACTACCTCCTTACTGTCTGGCAGGAACAAGGGCTCACCTTTTTCAGAATATGAAATATGGAAATTGTAAATTAATTAATTGTAGTTGAACACAGATCAAGTTTATTTACAGCAGAAGCAGAGTCCAAACTCTGAACTTTCCTCTTAATATCATACGTTTGGGCTACATGAGATATATTCAAGAGGTCCTATTCTTTTCTATAGTGCAACCGCCTCCCTGAATGGAGGGGTAACGCAGGGGTTTCTTTACACTGTGACAATTTTCAGTGACCCATAACTTTTTCATTAAATGTTTATTTTGTGTTATATTGCTTCTGCATTTATTTTATTACCCAAGTAACACATATGTATTTGAAGTTTGGGTCTCGGTATAAAGCTGACCACAGAGTGAGTCATCAAAATGTGGAAAAAAAAAAAAAAAAATTTCCGTCCAACCAAAATCCAATTTTCAAATGCTCACCGATCCCAAATGGTTCATCAGTGCAACTTTGATGTCAAATTCTGAAAGCCGGGGCAAAGTTTAACAAGAGTAGCAATTTCCAGCTTTTTATCTTATTTAGGGCTATTATTGCATAGCCTTCCAAGAACACTCACGAGTCAGTGTCGCGATTCGCGAATGCAAAAACTGGGGCGACACCCCAATTTAAAATGGCTCTCACACGAAAACCGTTCGATAAGTTGATCTGAAGCTTGGGATTCCTCCATTTGACAACCTAAGGTTTTTTTTTTTTTTTAATTGGCCAAATTGAAGATGGACCTGCTGGAAAATTGGTTAAGTTGGCATGGAATGCCCGATTAGTTTTTTGGGGGTTAGGCTGTGCCATTAGAACAAGATGGTTGCAGCTAGAAATGCTGCTAATCAGGTCAACGTCACGCAGGCTACCAGTGGTATCATCAATATACACGTTTGTAACATCTGGCTAAATGGAGAGCCTGTTAAATTCTGCAGTGCAAATAATTCTCCCAATCTAACACCCACACAACATGCACTCACAAAACACTTTCTCAGGAACACTTTCACACCTGCTGATTCATGAAATTATTCAATCAGCCATTCACAAAGATCCAGGTCAGGAGCAACAGTTAATTTTCACATCAGATACAACAATGGGGAAAAACACATGACCTCAGTGGCTTTGACGATGGTAAGGTTGTTGGTGCCAGATTAGTTGATTTGAACATTTCTAGATAGGCAGACTGGCAGACTGGTTTGAGTTGACACAAAGGCAACAATAGCCTTTGGAGGGCTACTTTTCAAACTTAATCGATCACCCCTGATTCAGCTATAGTAACTAGCGGCTCAGCTAAATCTCAAACTGGGTAATGAAGTGCGCTTTGCTTTGGTTTGAGTGAAAACCTTCAGGAAGGAAGCACTCTGGGAGCAGAGTTGGAAACATCCAACTGGGCTACCGTAACTCGGATTACCACTGTTTTAAACTGTGATGAGCAGAAAGTCACCTCAAAATGCACCACACATTGAAGCTTGAAGTGGATGGGCTGCAACACCAGAAAACCATATTGGATTTTATTTAATGACGGGGACGAAAGACCTGAGAGAATAGGCGGGGACAAGACCCCAAAGTGAATGAGAGACAGTTCAGCACAGATTTATTAGGATTTGCATGGGCTGCAGTCACAGGCCAGTGGCTTATAGGACGCTGCCGGACGTTTTGCAGCTCCGCTAGCACTGAACTGCTCCCAGTGAGGAAGAGGTGCTTGAGAAGAACACGGTCCCAGCCCTTGTTCCTGATGAACGTCACAAAGAGAGCAGATTTGGAAGAGTTAACCAGAACGCATTCCTAGTCCTGGACCCTGATTAGAAATGGATGCTTTTTCTTGAAAACTTGAGTTGATGAACAGACTTGGATTAAAATACCTTGAACTCAGGCCCAATCCTGGACCCTGATTAGGATTAGACGCATGTTAAAATTAAGTAAATGGCAATAAAGGTTACTGAGAGATTTGGCTGTCACAGAAGTACTAGTTGCATTAGACATAGAAGTTTTACTAATAAATATATGACTGGGATTTCAGTCGAATGTGACTTTACAATCCAGCGACTTGCACATGAAATAGAGGGCATAAATACTCGTCACTCGCTCATCAGGAAATGACCGTCTAACAAGATTCATCCAAGCAGGGAGAGAGGCGCAAGACATAAACCAGTCACAACACACAAACACCCAACAGACATGCAGGCAGCTGAACTAGGAATTTACACAAAGGTTATTACAGCAAGTACTTAGCAATCAGTTGAAGCAGCCGATGCAATATTAACTTTGCATGAAGTCACTGTAATATTAAAAACATGTGGGTTAGTGAGTCAGTATTGAGAGTTCCATACTAAATGGATTTTTGATCTATTCACTCAAAAAAACATGTTCAACTTCATCTGGACCAAGGCTGTGGACACTTTTAGCAAGTTTTATTCCAATGTGACCACTGAAACTTGAGAAGAAACATTTACCTGGACAGCTATACTGGATTCTAAATGGACTCAATATATAACAACATTTAGTAGGGCTTAGAGGTGAACATTAGTAGAAAGTTTGATCCAAAAGTACCATGTGCCAAAATGACAAAAATGAGTCAGTCATTTGGAGGGTAGGGTAGTTATATTGGATACTGCATTGACCTGAAAATAACAACACTTTGTCAGGGCCATGAGAAGAATATATGCACCACATTTAAACCAAATCTGACCAGTGAAACAGGAGAAGAAATCAAAAATACATCAGCCAATCAATGATTTGCAAAGACTTGGACAGGGCCATGAGATAACATGTGCACCAACTCTAATCAAAATTTGAAATTTTGACATTTTGAAGACATAAGAAATGGTCAGTCAATCAGAGACCAGGGCAGCCATATTGAATTCGGAAACGAGCCAAAAAATGACAGCACCTGGTCAAGGCCATGAGACAAAATAACACATCACCTCTGATCCAAATCTGGCTATTGGGATAGGAGAGCAGGTCTCAAATGTGCCAGCCAATCAGAGGCAAGGGCAGGTAAATTGGATTCTGAACCAAATCAAATGGTAACAACACTTGGTCAGGGTCATAAGACAAGTAAGTAATTCACATCTGATCCAAATCTGCTCAGCGGAACTGGAGAAGACGTCAGAAATGCTAGCGCCTATCAGAGACCAGGGCAGCTATATCGGATTACAAATTGGGCTGAAATATAACAACACTTGATCAGGGCCTGTTGAGAAGCATTTGTTCCAAGTCTTATCCAAATTTGCTTGGGTAAAACCTGAGAAATCCTGTTAAGGCAAAGTTGACAAACAGACGACGAATGCCACATAATGGCAATAGCTCACTGCTTGGTTTTTCGGACCAGGTGAGCTAAAAACTGAGGCCGCAGTGGGCATAAGTTTCATCAAAACTGGACTGTTAAAGGTCAAAAAATGCAGCCTGGTCTGATGAATCTTGAATCCTGAGGCAGCACATAGATGGTAGAGTCGGCATTTATCATCAACAGCATGAATCTGTGGACCCAACCTGACTGTGTATAAAGTTCGGTCTGCGGCTGCAGCTGGTGTAATGATGTAGAAAATGGTATCTTAGCACAAATTGGGTTACCATGCGCTACCAAACTTCAAATAGCTACTTCCATGATGATAATCACAAACCTAAGGTTGTTTCATACTGGTTTCATGAACATAACAATGAGTTCAATGTATTTTAATGGCCTCTCCAGTCATCAGATGTCAATCCAACAAAATACCTTTGGAATGTCACACTGTGATGCAATCATGTCAGCCTGGACCAGAACCTCAGAATGTTTGTAACATCTTGCAAAATCAATTTCTTGCAGAGTTGAGGCTGTTCTCAAAGCTACGGGAGGCCCTTCTCAGTATTAGTGTGGAACTCCAAATGAAGTGCTCCCTAAGTGTATCCTGTAGATACAGTGCCTAGATACAACAAAAACAGCCATATTGATCACCAGTCAGGGAAGAGGAAACTAGATAGTTTATTTTTCGTGTACTTAATTATTCATATGGAATTGATTTGATTTACTGGATAGAACATACACTTCAGTAATAACCCCTGCCTCTCACTGTATGTACATACACTGCCCTCCATAATTATTGGCACCCCTGGTTAAGATGTGTTCTATAGCTTCCAATAAATTCAGTTTTTTTCTAAATAATATAGGACCACAGTGAAAAAAGAGGAAAATCTAACCTTTAATTCAAGTGCATTTATTCAGTGGGAAAAAAATCCCACATAAAGAAATAATTCTTTTACATCAAATCATGTGTGCCACAATTATTAGCACCCCTGATGTTAATACTTTGTACAACCCCCTTTTGCCAACAAAACAGCAACTAATCTTCTCCTATAATGTTTCACAAGATGGGAGAATACAGAAAGCGGGATCTTCGACCATTCCTCTGTGCACAATCTCTATAAATCATCCAGCGGCCTGGGTCCTCTCCTCTGCACTCTCCTCTTCAGCTCACTCCACAGGTTTCAATGGGGTTGAGGTCTGGGGACTGACATGGCCATGGGAGGAGCTTGATTCTGTGTCTGGTGAACCATTTCTGTGTAGATTTGGCCACTTTTTGGGTCATTATCGCGCTGAAAGACCCAGTGACGACCCACCTTCAGCTTTCGGGCAGAGGCCACCAGATTTTGATTTACAATGTCCGGGTATTTCGAAGTGTTCATGATGCCATGCACCCTAACAAGATTTCCAGGGCCTCCGGAAGAGAAACAGGCCCACAACATCACCGATCCTCCCCCATACTTCACAGTGGGCATAAGGTGCTTTTCTGCATACTCATCTTTTGTGTTCCGCCAGACCCACTTAGAGTGTTTGTTGCCAAAAAGCTTTATCTTGGTCTCATCTGAGCAAAGCACACGGACCCAGTTGAAGTCCCAGTACTGCTTAGGGAACTCCAGACGTTTGCGTTTATGATTGTGAGTGAGAAAAAGTTTTTTCCGTGCTTGCCTCCCAAACAGCTTGTTGGCGTGTAGATAGCGCCCGATGGTTGTTTTGGGAACTTTGTGACCCCAAGATGCTACCATTTTTTGCATCCGGTAAAGGTCTTTGGCCTTGTCCCTTACGCACAGAGATTTTTCCAGTTTCTCTGAATCTTTTCACGATTTTATGAACTGACAATGATGAGACCTGCAAAGCCTTTGCAATTTGACATTAAGGAACATTGTTTTTAAAGTATTCAACAATTTTTTTACGCAAGCCTTCACAGGTTGGAGAGCCTCAGGCCATCTTTACTTCTGAGAGACTCAGCCTCTCTAAAACATCCCTTTTATAGCCAATCATGTTACACACCTGATGCCAATTAACTTAATTACTTGCAAAACGTTCTTTCAGCTGATTCTCTTATGTATTAATTGCTTTTCAGCCCTTTTTTGCCCGTGTCCCAACTTTTTTGAGACCTGTTGCAGCCAGAAAATTTGAAATAAGATAATTTTGTGAATAAAAATGTGAAATGTCTCAATTTCAACATTTGAAATGTTGTCTGTTGTAAATAACATATTGGCTTATGTGATCTGAAAGTCATTGCATTTTGATTTTATTCACAATTTACACTTTGTTGCAACTATTTCGGAATTGGGGTTGTAAATGCTCAGTTTGTTGTATTATGACTTCCTAGTTAAAATAGCTTACTGAATCATTGGTTGGCGGAGGCTGTATGCAAATGGGAGATATGGGCCATACATTAGACAGCAATGTCAACAGGGAAAGAAACTAGAGGAAAAACCTTTGTTTTGTTTGTCAAGTAATGACAACTAAGCAAGAAAAAAAAGCAAATTCACTGCACCACTCATTTTCTTACCTGAAATTGTAAGTTGCTTCTGTATGAGAGAGCAGTTTTCATATACGATTGAGTGCTGTGGGCAACCTGACTGCAAGACAGCAAAAACCAGAGCAAGTGGGTCATCCAGGACTTTATGTGGGAAGCAGTAAAAGAGTGGAAGGGATCAGAAAGGTGGTCTTACTCTTGGGGGATTGTCCTCTTTTGCCTGGCTGCCACTGAGGGGCTGTTGCGGTGCATGCAGCCCACCCCGCACATCGAGGAGCCCTCCTGGGGGCGGCTCTTTCCCCGGTATCTCGTTATAGTACTCGTGGACCTCTCCGCTGTCTTGACCCCAACCTCCAGCACCATCTGTCTCCACTGCCCTGAGCAAAATAATATCCAGCACAACAGGAAGTGAACAATAAGCCCGCAAATGGCATAATTAACTTTGCTTAATGACCTGTGTCATGCGAGACACGGCCCTGGGTTGAGTAGACTTCCTCAGATGATTGGTCAGATCATGTCGGCACTGCTGACGTGGGGGTTAGGCACTCAGCGCTAGCGCTGCTAAGGACAGATGACGGCACAAATACACTGTGAATCAGTGCCCTGTTCACATGGATACCACCACCACATTCGTGCTACTTGGTAAAAAGAGTGAATAAGACACAGATGAGATGTTTGGAGTTGAGCCTTCTAAAATAATTTTGCATTAATTATAATTTTAATAATTGCCTTGACTGTGCTCAGTGGCATATTCAATATTTTGTAAATCTTCTTGTAGCCATTATCAGATTTATGAAGGTTTATGACCATCTAACTCTTTTGAACTGACAGATGTTTTTTCTTCATGGTGTTGCATGACAAAGGGATATTGCAAATGTGTTACCTCAATTTTATACCCTAGTGAAACAGGAAGTGATGTGATGGCTCAATATAGTTCCGTAACACTGAGATAAAACTTAAATGAGTGAAATTGAATGCCTGGTTTAATTTTGGTAGATGTTATTCACAAAAAACTTTAAGGGTGCCATTAACTGTGAAATCTTGACTTGGAGGAAAAAGATTTTAAATTAAATCAGTAAATGACTTTGGTTGGTTCCGTTGGAACATTAATATCAGACAGTATTTCTCGCATGCTGTTATTTAGAGTTGCTCTTATACTGTAATTATGGTTTTTTGTTTTTTGGAAATTTTTAAATTATTGTTGGTCCATTGCCAGTCCGGGCTGCCCGTAATTTTGGAGCCCTCTGTACATCTGGACAATAAGACGCAATACATTTAAAATGCCTGTCTCTGAAGGAAATATGTTGCTTACCTTAGATTCAGCATTCTTAAGCTGCTTTCACACCGGACGCGAAACAAATTTTTCGCACAACAGATTACATTCAAAGTCAATGCGAAGACGCGGATATTCGCGTCTTTGCATTGACTTTGAATGTAATCTGTCGTGCGAAAAATTCGTTTCGCGTCCAGTGTAAAAGCAGCTTAAAGCTCTCTCATTTGTATATACTTTGAGGAACAGTGTTTTCTGACAGATAGGGCTTCAGAAATTTTCAATAAATATCACAGCCAAGCAGGAAGGAAGGGTGAGTGACTCATAATATGTCACTTCCCATGAATCTGTCGCATCAGTCAGCAGGTGGGCGGCAGAGGGAGGAGGCGTGTCTTATCAGCAGTCCACTGATGTCATTCTAAGTTCACACACGTGATACATCCTTCGGGGAGCTTATAATTTCTGATGACTTTCTTTACCGTGAGATAGGCTATAAATCAGAGGTCCTTACCTTTGCTTGGATGCAAAAAGGGAGGAGGGATTCTTCACGAACTGTCGGAAGCGCAGCTCAAAAGCTTGCCCTATAGTGTGTATCACCTCTTGAGCCAGTCCTTCTGGACATTCCAGTATGTGAACAGCTGTAAAAATATGGGGAAGGGATACAGGTGAAATAACTGCTGAATAAATGTATGTGCATTTTATCTGAAAACAGTAAAGTCACCAAACACAGGAAAACACAAACGATAGATCACAGTCATCACAATAATTCAAGAGTGACTGCCAAAGTGGTTGCAGACTCAGCAAATTTCAATTGTGATCATTTTCATCACATGGAACAAAATTTAATATTGATATTCTGAAAATGTCCACCCAGTGTTGCGGGAGCATAAAGAAATGTAATTTAATTTTTCTTGTTATAGGGCATGCCTGCCAACATACGTACCCCTCTGATTAACTGGGTCTTTGGCAACATATGCAACATAATCGGTTGTGTCCTGTGGAATATAAAGAGAGAGGTTGTCAGAAATACAGAAAGGGCACTAGGATTATTTTTCTTTCATGACAGGTGTCTTTGCATAATATGCTCAAACACCATAGGGATCCGAATAGCTAGAGGATAGTGTTGCAGAGTAAAAACAGCCACTTAAAATCCCCACAGTGCTGTATCTGAGTACAATGCTCAGCTCAAAAAGTCTACAGCATGTGAGGGGTGGATGTATGTGGGCACGTGCAGATGTATGAGTCATTCAACAGGAAATGGACTCAGCTGTTGGGCCTGCTACTTGAAATCCTTTTATTTTTAATATACCTGCTCCTGTCTGTGAAGACAAGACTGCAGATACTGAAGAGCTATAACTTAAGACAATGGAATGGTTAAACAGTTATTCCGAATGGCCACAGTTTTTTCTAAGGCTTAATTTTCAGATCACTTGTGAAAATATAGAGAATAATTGAAGTCATTTGGTAAGATTATATGATTAAATAAAATAATGCACACTTGTGTAGTATATGTACAAATTATACACACTATACAACCTTGAGTCTGAATATGTCACGAGTCTATGAGTGCACCCAGATTCTTTCTACTTTTCCTGCATAACGGTTTTTACCAATCTGATTTTCACATGGTACATTCATGTATGGGACATTTTTTTGCGAATTTTCTGCCCTGTGCATTTTGCACATTTACAATAACTTTATTCAGATATTATATTTAATTTATAGCCATACACAATCAGATAAAAGCATTCGCCTCCATAGTAGCTGCCATTTTGAAGCATGTATAGATCCCTTTCCCTCTCAACTGATGCATGATACCATTTACAAATTTCTGTTTAATCAATTATGATGCAGAGAAACTGCCTTAGAAGATTATGTACTCAGATAAAAACTTAAACCTAGTTAGGAAAATCCTCATTGAACCCTGATGTGCAAACATGCCCATATACAGTTGCAATCAAAACTATTCAACCCCCATTTCAAATTAGATTTAATGGCAAAATTTACAAACTTTCAGCTGTTTGCAATGAACAAATCAAACAAGAACAATTTAAATCGCTCAAGACAACAAATATTACAAATGACTTCTCCATATTCAACACAAAATGCCACTTTTAATTACTACTGCAGGCTCAAAATTATTCAACCCCTTCATGACAAGCATCTTTAATACTTAGTAAAAAACCCTTTTATCACTATGACCTGCTGGAAATGTGATATAAAGGCAGACGCCGGCTTTTGGCAGCATTTCCAAGGAATCTTAGCCCAGTCCTCATGGACAAAGGCCTCCAGTTCACTAATATTCTAGGGTGTGCCGTCAGATGTCAGGAAGGCCTTCAGTAACATCACCTTTTCCAACTTAATAGCTCTAAAACTATTTGCGATCAAGTTTGCCTGATTAACAATCAAACAATTTATTAACTGAACAACCACCACCACTGCATGACACGTAATGATAAAGAAATGCTAATTACAAAGCGATTGCCTATTGGCTATGTTGATATAATTGATGTGACTCCGCAAGGATGACACCTGCAAGTAAATCAGAAACATTCGCGGACTTTGCAGCAATTATTTTTGGCGTTACTCAGCTGTGCATCATACCTAACTACGCACTTTAGCTGTCTCTACATTCAGGCAATAGAACGGATTCTCATGGCTTATTGCTCAATGAGCCTTGAAAACAAATTTACGCAAATCTGTGGTTTCACATGCTACATGAGCGCAGAAATTATAAAGATGAATTGATATTTTTCATAGTAATTGATGTGCGGAAGAAAACTGTATAATTTCGTAGTGCAGTGTATTACAAGGCTTTCAAAAATAAATTAGACTCTCGTCGGTACTACCTATCAGTCTAGCAACAGTTGCTAATTGGGAGGGATAAAACTCGAGAGGTGTAAGTCATTAAGAAGTGAAAGGCGAGGTTATTGCTGGCCCTGTGTTTCTGCCGACGGACCGCCACTGGTTTGCATGCTATGACTGCCTTCTTCAAATCCTAGCAGAGATTTTCTTTGGAATTCAAGTGAGGCGTTGGAAAGTCCAGTGATCCCCAAGCATCAGCTTCCCTACAGACGGCATTACATTTTCTCCTTGGAAATCCTGGTACTTGACTGAATCAATCTTGCCCTCCACACTCCGCAGGTTTCCAGTGCCATAGGAAGCAAGGCAGCCACAGAGCATCAAAGAGCCCCCACAATTCTTCACTGTTGGCAGGGTGTACTTTTCAGCATATGCTTCTTTATTCCTCCTGCAAACATACCACTGATTCATTTGCCTGAAATACTCCAGTTTTGTTTCATCACTCCACAGAACAGTATCCCAAAACTTCTGTGGCTTATTTATGTGGTTTTGAGCAAATCGGAGCTTGTACTTTTGCATCAGTTGTGGTGTATGTCTTGGAGACCTGCAACATTTAGTGTGTGCCCTACTGTGCAAACTGAAACCTCAGTGCCTCCTGCCTCTGAGTCTTGTTGTGGATCTCTTGCAGTCACTCGATGGTTTTTGACCACCTGTCTCCTCAGGAATCTGGTGACAGCCATTGATAGCTTCCTCTTTCTGCCACATCCTGGTACTGCAGCCACTCCTCCTTAACTCTGACCTTGCAAACTAAGCTTCCAACTGTATCTCTACGAACATTCAGTGCCTGTGCTACCTTTTTGTATCCTTTGCCTTGTTTGTGCCAGGCAACGATCTCTCCCATTAGCTTTTTGGACAATTCTCCTGACAGCCGTATTTCTAATATGCAATCAAATGCCACTGTCAACAAACCCCTAGCCAGTGCAAGTATTTGATGTGTCCTATCTCAAGCAAACCAGATGCAACTAACTAAGATCTTGATAAGCTGCATTACACGCAAGGGCGGACTTAACTATAAGGCTTACGTAGGCAACTATCTGAAGCCCCGGAGGGGAGTCCTCCGTGGGAGGCCCCCAACAGCCAGCCCATCTCCACCATGAAAAGTAAATTAACATAGTCAAACTTACTTACATATGTTTTTTTTATTATTATTATTATTATTTTAATTAAATAGTTGTGTCAAAGTAGCATCAGCTTGTGTAATTCATGAGTGGTTAATATCTGTCTCGCCACCTCACCCCCCTATCATACTACAATGGACTATTCCACGACTGTCAACCGGGAAAGAGAAAAGTGCAAGGGAAATTGAGAGAAAAATGAAGCGACTCCAAGCGGTTGGGTTAAAAAGAAAAACTGAACATGCTAAAAAATGTACAGCAGCGCTGCCCAAATTAACCAGCTTTTTTACGGCCCCAACAACTGCTCGTGACACCGAAACCGAAAACAACAACAACAACAATGAAATCAAAGTTGTTCAAGATGCAGCTTACGGTACCACCTCAGAGCTAACGTCACCACCAGCAGTCACTGCCGGCAATGAGAGCCGAAGTGAGATAACTTGGACAAATACAGTGGAAATGGACAATGACAATGGTGACAAATGGGAAATATCTGTAAAGGTAGCTGGTCTTTGTAAACCCTACCTCACTTTGTTTGTAAATTGAAAATTTGTATGTGTTCTCTGGATTTGCCTACATGTCAAAGCAAGTCATTCTGCCCTACCTAAGGAAGCACAGTTTTGCATGTGGTTAGTTGGCCATGTTACCATGGCAGTAATGACTTTGCAGTGATATTGATATAGATCTGGGTTTTATCTGAGAAAAATTAACATTGCTGGCATTTTGGCAAAGATAGGTGTTATCTGAAGCTTCATTTCTGTTATTAGATTGTGCAATACATTATCAGATCATGGTGATGTATCCATGTCAGTTATGCCCCCCTGCAGCCATCCACCTTCACGACACTGGAGATTAAATCCATCTATCCTGAAAAGCCCCCCATTTGTGGCTTATTTGGAGAAGCAAATTGAATTTTTCCTTGATACTAATGATAATTCTGATACAAATCCCTCTATATTATGGGAAACTCTTAAGGCATACTTGAGGGGAGTCATAATCTCATATTGTACTGCTAGGAAAAAATAGGCCTCAAAGACCCAAATTCTCTTGGAAAGAGAGCTGTTTGAGCTTGAGGAGCAGCTGAAGGATAAACCATCTAAAGCTCTGCACAATAAGGTAGAGGCAACCCGTTTGGCTCTAAATCAAAGTTTGACACAAAAAGCTGAGGCTAGTATTTTTTATGCTAAGCATAGGTTATTTGAGATGGGATATAACCCTAGGCGATTACTCATGAGGCTGGCTGCAGGCAGGCCGGGATACACTCCTATTTCTTCTTTAAAGGATGATTCTGGAAAAAGTCACTATGATACAAAGGTTTTGACTAAGATAATGGGAGACTTTTATAAAACATTGTATACAACAGAAGCTTCTGCCAATACTGAAGACATACGTAATTTTCTAGACAAGCTAAGTCTTCCATCGCTGTCTGAGGAGGACCGAAGCATCCTTGGGAGGCCCATCACAATTTTAGAGGCGGTGGAGGCCATAAACTCCTTACAGAGTGGACGAGCTCCTGGGCCAGATGGATATGGACCGGGGTTTTTTAAGAAGTTTCAACATTTATTGAAGGGCCCACTAACAAAGATGTACTTGCATTCTGTGGAGCAAGGTCATTTGCCTCCCATTTTATATAGTGGTAATATTTCTTTGATTCTTAAGAAGGACAAACCCTCGGATGCTCCTGGTTCGTATCGACCTATTAGTTTAATTAATGTGGATAGTAAGATCTTTTCTAAGGTATTAGCACCACGTTTAGAAGGTCTCTTAGCATTTTTAATTAAAGATGATCAAACTGGTTTTGTGAAAAATAGGGTATCACAGGCTAATATGAGGAAATTACTTAATATTATACAGTACACTAATAATAGGCAAAAAGGTCTTGTTACCTCACTCGATGCTGAAAAAGCATTCGATAGGATAGAATGGCCCTATTTATTTAGTGTGTTGGAAAAGTTTGGTCTTGGCAGGGACTTCATTAAGTAGGTGAAGTTGTTTTATTATTCCCCGAGGGCCTGTGTGATCGTTAATGGTATGGAATCTTCAGAATTTACACTGAGTTGGTCCACCAGACAGGTGGATCCAATTTCACCTTTGATCTTCGATTTAGCAGTTGAACCATTGGCAGAAGCTATTAGGGCACATGGTAATGTATCTGGGATTGAAATCGGACACACTATATATAAGATAGCTTTATATGCAGATGACGTGTTATTATTTATTTCTAGCCCTCAGAAGTCTATACCAGCTGTGATGTCAATCATTAATATGTTTGGATCATTTTCAGGTTATAAAATAAATTTTGGCAAATCAATGGCTTTGCCATTGGGGTATGGTAATGAAACACCGGACATACCAAATTTTCCATTCTCTTGGTCTGCCAGTATTTATATATCTGGGGATATTCATTACGTCAAATATTAGAGACATTTTGAGCAGGGACTTTTTTAATGTGCTTCGGGAAGTTAGAACTGATCTTGCCAGATGGATGGACCTGCCAATTTCCTGGTTGGGTAGGATGAATCTGATTAAAATGAATGCACTACTTCGACTTCTCTACCCTATGCAAATGCTGCCTCTACAGATTACAAAAAAATTAGCTAAAGAAATTGAGAGGGACTTTTCTAAATTTATTTGGAAAGGTAGAAAATCCAGATTGAGTATGAAAACTTTACAGTTGCCTAAAGATAGGGGGGGCATGGCTTTTCCAAATATTTTATATTAAAATTGGGCCTGTCATAGTCGTATTATTCATGATTGGGTTCAGTCTTATCTTAAGGGAGGTCCTGAACCATCTGAAGCATGGGAATGTGCCCCATATACATTATTAGCTGAGCTTACTAATACTGGTAAACCAAGCCCTGGATTGAAAAATAATTTGATAGCTTTCCAAACATTAATTGTATTAAAAACTATGTCCCATTTTTTAATAGGAGGAATCTGGCGTCATATTTGACTCCAATTAAGAATAATCAAAATTTTCCAGGTGTTAAAACTTGCATTTTTTGTTCATAGTATGTGAAGGGATGATAATAATGTTCTTAGGTCTTATGAAGTGGTGAAAGCAAAGTATGGTCTGATGCATATAGACTTTTATGCTTATTTTCAAGTTCGCCACTTTATCTTCTCAGACTGTAATTTACCTCAGGATAAACCTTTGTTGGGGCCAATGGAGGAAGCCATTATTCCTTTTATTAGTACAAAGGGTTTCGTTTCACATTTTTATAACTATTTTATGTCTTATGATCCGCAAAATATTGATACTGTTCTGGGAAAATGGGAGAGGAATTTACAGATTGTATATGATAGGAATACTTGGTATTCATGCATCCAATCATCTCATTTTATTTTCTTGGGTAAGTTATAAAAAAATGCAATATCGTATTCACCATAGGCAGCAAATGACACCATACCTCTTGAATAGACTTGATTCTACTAGGTCCCAATTATGTATTAAATGTAAGAATAAGGTTGGAACATATATACATTGTTTCTGGGAATGTCCCAGAATAGCTAGGTTTTGGTCATGTATAACACAGGAATTGAATGCAATTTTTAAATGTAAGATCTGCAAAGACCCTGGGCAATTTTTTTTAAGTCTTCCATCCAAAACAGGGGAGTTAGACCCTCAGAGGTCTAAATTGTTAAATGAGAGTCTCCTTTTGGCTAGGAAATGTATATTATTTCATTGGATCCAGGAAAACCCTCCTTCGGTAACACAGTGGTATAAGGAAATTTTTAGAGTTCTCCCAATGGAAAGACTTACTGCTAAATTAAAAGAGAAGGATGATAATTTCCTGAATATATGGTGGCCGTTGATAAGTTATTTGCCGGGGACTTAAGTGTCGTTATTAATAGGGGTACCGACTCCCTGGATTGGAAAGCCCCAGGGGCCTTTGAAATTTCTTCTAATGGTGTGTTACCTGTTATAAGTGTGGAGCTTGTGCCCCGGTGTGCTAAAAGTATCGGTCGAGGTTTGTTGCACCAATGTATGAATCAATGTTTTACTATTTCCTCTGCAGTGGTGGGAATGAGTGTGTGTGTGTGTGTGTGTGTGTGTGTGTGTGTGTGTGTGTGTGTGTGTTTATTTTTTCTTTTTAATTTGTACTTATTTTGTAATTATTATTGATATTACATGATAATTATTGTACTCAATTATGAATTACTTGTTATGTAAGTCAGAAATAAGAAAAAATATCAATAAAATTTCTTTAAAAAAAATTATGCAATGCACTTGTTCACTCTCACTTCTCTGTTTTCTTTTTGGAGTAAAGAGGTCATACGCAGGGTTAAAAGCAGAATTGCAGTGTTTTATTTTACTCATAGCCTACTCATGGCCTGTCAGTAGGAAAAATAACTGGAAAACTGGCACAAACCAGACAAAATTGTGGACCTCTAGCCAAATTCTCCAATAGATTTGATTTAGCTGCCTGTCCACTATTCAGTATACAATGTAGGCTACCAGATTTTCTCAATCTTTTACCTACTTACAGTCCACAGAAACCTCAAACAGCAGGTATGAGTAGATAAACAGGTTTCCCTTGAAAGTGAGTAAAATAAATTATATATGGGCCCCATGTCTATATTTGCCTTATGCCCCTGAATTGCTAAATTCACCCCTGGCTTGAGACAACACCTGATTTGCAAATATGCTGTTATGATGGATTCTATTCGGGGGTTGAATAATTTTGAGACTGCAGTAGTTATTAAAAGTGGTATTTTGTGTTAAATTTGGAGAAACTACTTGTAGTATTAGTTGGGTTGAGCTATTTAAAATGTTCTTGTTAATCTGTTTATCACAAACACCTGAAAGTAAATTTTGCCAGTAAGCCTAATTCGCAATGGGGGTTGAATAATTTTGATTGCAACTGTATGTGCACAATCAAATGTATGATTGAAATCATGTCTCCACACCCAAACAGACATACTGGAGTTAAGAAGTGGCTTACTCCATACTAAACTGCACACGTGCTACAATGGTGATGAAAATTCAAGTTCACCTTTTCCAATTGTGCAACCAATGATGTCGCCATCTGCTAGCCATTTAATGGAATGCAATTTCCACATTGGCGTCACTTTTCAGACCTAGGTGATGCGTCCATCTTTCTACACAGTCTAAGGTAACATAACATGAATATGGGGCGCCTTATGTAAAACAGGGTGTGTTGTTTAATACCGTACAGTTTTTGCACATGTAGCGTCAAAAACCGAGAAAAAAGATTGTTGCCATTTTAAACCGTCTCTTTTTCTCACATTTACGCACAAATATGTGGAGATTGGTATTGAAAAGGAGATATCTTTTTTTGTGGTATAACTTTTTGTCGAAGGAAAAAGAGGACATTAAATGCAAAATCTAAACGTTTAATATAAATCAAATCTTATTATGTCGGCGTAATCAAGACACAAATTTATTATGGGATGAAGGTGAAGTGGGGGGACCAGAATTCCTGAATAGCAAGGCAACAACGGTACGGAAAAAGATATCGCTGCCCGTACACCTAAGGAAATAGCCATCTGTATGGCTGTTGCCAAATCTTGGCTTATTCCCGTTGCTATTTCTCGCTAGCGTGCTGTTGACTACTCGCTCAAGCTGTCTTCACGCTTAAAGGGGACCTAATATGCTGATCCTTCTCTTAATACATATTAGTAGTGTTATAATATTGGTTGTCCATACTCAACCTCTGAAAAGTTTCTAAATATAAGGTACAGAGATTTTGCCATAATCCAAGAACGTGATTTCGTGAACACGATTTCCTCTCTGAACAGCTCCTCCTGAGTTCTTCGCGAGATCTGGGCAAAAGCTGACGTCAGGTTGTACCATCCAATTAGTGCAAACCTAGCCAGAGCCAATCATGGCGCTGGGCCTGCCCACACCGGAAACTGTTCTAGCAGGGACTAACAACGGCAGATCATACTATGCCTAAGTAGCGTCTATACTTTTGAGAATAAAAAAGAACCGGAGATCATTTGAGGTGCAGTTTTGCCAGTATCTCTCCCAAAGCTGCTTGTCCGTTTACGTTTGGACGCAAAGAAAAACCTATTTCTGTTCCAAACAAGGATACCACCAGAAATCAGTGGGTAGCTTTTTTGTTTGCTGGCAACGAACAGCCACGGCCAAATGGAACGTTAGTAGCTTGCGCTCAGCATTTCACCAAAGACAGCTATGTCAATAAAGGATAATTCAACACAGGATAAGCGTTTCAGCTGCTTCTCAAACCTGAAGCCGTTGCATCAATCAAGCGCTCGGAGCCACAAGCTGTAAGTAACTTTATAAGAGCAAATAATGTGAAGCTAACGTGTTACGGGTGGCTAGCAGGACTGCTAGCGATCGTTAGCACTAACAACTGGCCTCAAGCGCAGGCTTTGAAAAATATCTGAAAATAAAGCCTGTATTGGTTGTGACTGTCTGTGACTCACAGACACAGAAGCTGTAAGTTGCTTTTACTGCATAAACCAACCTGACGTGATAGCCAGTTGATTGTGGTTGTAGCATAGAGGCTAGCATTGCCAAGTTACTGTTGCTAATGTTTGTGTCCTAAATATGCAAGAGTAATATCAGGGCAAATTCTACAGAACGTGTGTGAACATAAACCTCATTCGAAGCTAACTTTTAATACTTCTTTGTAATTTGGATGCTTAGTACAACTGTCCACGGTAACGGAACTTGCTGTCTATAAAACCTGTATTGCAAACGTTTGTCTCTGTGGTTATGGCTACCGCATGTTAGTTTGCGTGCCGCCGTGCTAATGAAAACTGCTCCTGGTTAACTTTTGTGCAGTAATTCTGATCAGCATGCTTGTTACTTCGGTAAGCATCAATGTGGCAGTTTCAATATAACCCTGCTGCAGCACTTGTTAACTGTGGAGTGCTCTCGGAGTGAACCTTCTGTGAATTATGAAAATGACTGAGAACAGGTCAGGACTAATAATTGTTTTAAACGGAAGTTTTGTGCAACTCAATTCTCTGTTCTTGTTCCGCAATTGTATATTGAATTTAGCCCATCTAATCGCTGTTAGATCGCATATGGAGAGAAACTGTGTCTTCGGTTGCCAATTACGACAATTGGAAAACGCATCAATAAAGGAAAATGATCGAGAACTACTAACTGCAGTCAAAAAGCGACATGTTTTCGCACCCCCGCTGGCTACGCCACTGCTACAGTGACATAATTTCATCCCCCTTCAGAAATTGTTGTGGCTAATAAAAAGCCGAAAAACTTGTCCACGCTAACAGAACTTACTGTCTGTTAAACCTGTAGTATGTTCATGACATAACCGAGCTCTCTCTAGCTGTCGCCTAGCCTACTATCCATAAAGTTGCTTTCACATCGAACGCAAAATGAATTTTTCGCGGGACAGATTACATTCAAAGTCAATGCAAAGATGTGAATACGCACATTATGGGCATGTCAAGCCACTTTCACACTGGACGTGAAAACAATTTTTCACGCGACAGATTACATTCAAAGTAAATGCAAAGACAATGCATTGACTTTGAATGTAATATGTCGCGCGAAAATATTTGTTTCATGTCCGATGTGAAAGCAGCTTATCGTGCCAATTTTCTGCAAGCAAACGCTGGTCATTCCATCGCGATAAGTAAACTATAACTACGGGCAATTTCCAAAAAGGCCGTTTAGCCTGGAGCCTTCAGCCCTTCATCATACACTAATGCAGAAGCTGTTCATTACTCCACGACCCACACACACTCCAGCAGGTCCTTATATACACACCGAAGCAGTCCATAAGTTGTTGGTCCACTTTTTGCTGCTCCTCACTGTCCATGTTTCCCTCAAACTCAGACCCACCAGATTTCTACGGACTCTACACCTGGGTATTGCTATGGCCCCAATTTGTTATTACAATTTACAACACAACAGCAACAGCAACAGCAAGGGATGACACAGTTTTAAAAACTTAAACACATTTAATGAACAAAGACAACTAAACAACTAACTACGCTACTGACCAAGATTGAATATATAAAAAAAAAACAGAAATATTTACAGTCCCTTGTTTTGGTGGGGTGGCTTGGTGATGTCCTGGGTGAGGACAATGCTCAAACACAGGCAAAAATCCACAAAAGAAACTTCTCAGGTCTTGAACAGAATGACAGGTCTGGTCACATGTATCTTTCTTCAAGCAATTTCTCCTACTACTTTACTGTCTCAATTCTTTTCCTTATATACTCTTTTGCAGACCCCACCCACATTTAGACCTTTTTTTAATTTTATTTTCGGGGACTTGCTCCAGACATGTCCAGGACATGTCTAAACCTAGCTCCAGTCTGAACTCAATAAAAGAAAGGTAAATGCTGCCATCTAGTGGCCTCTATTCACATCACAGTATGTCGACCTGTTCTACACATGTGTCTATATGGGGTGGATTCTAGCTTTCTGTCAATCTTAGCTATAGAGTAGAAACACAGGTGCACCCACCATAGTAGCCGTAGGTAGACTGCAAATTCGAGCTTAAGTTGAGCTGACAGACTTTCGCACTGCGTCCTCCACTTTTCCCGTTAAGTTTATTAGAACAAGTTAATTTCATTAGATCTATACACATGTACTGCATTTGATTGCGGAATATGCCCGTCCATTCCTTCGCAGATGGGAGACGTGTGTCAGTTTTACTCTGGGGAAGCGGACCCGGAAAACTGCGATCTGCTGCGTCGTTTCGCCTAGATCCGCCCTCCACAGAGCAGGCCAGTCAGAAAAAAGTGGGCACTTTGGGAGTGGGGGCCATAGCGGAAGAGCCACCCCAACGAGGCGTTTCAGGCAGAGACTACAATGGACTACAAATGGGGTTCTTTTAGGCAGTATGAGCTAAATAAGGACCGTTTTTGGACTTTGAACGATCAAAAGTACTCTAGGGGAGTCCAAGATCAAAATATAACCTTACAAATATAGCAAAATAGGTCCCCTTTAAGTGATGTACGATCCCCAGAACAGCAATGCTAAGCAGACATTGCCATCTACTGACGAACAGGTTAAATCTAAATCGTAAATCTAAATCCTAAATTATATGTATAATTATATATCATTAAATATTTAATAATTTATACACATATATATATATATATATATATATATATATATATAATTTAGATTTGTATTTTGCCATTTATATTTAGTTTAGATTTAGTATTAAATGTCGTCTTTTTTCTTCAACAAAAAGTTAGACTACAAAAACGATATCACCTTTTCTACACCAGGTACTACATATTTGTGCATAAATGTATGAAAAAGAGACGGTTTAAAATGGCAACAATCTTTTTTACCGGTTTTTGATGCTAAATGTGCAAAAACTGTACGGTATAAAACAACACACCCTATTTTATACTATTGTGAATATATCACTTCAGATACTCAATGATTCAATGGTATCTAGCTTTAAGTCAAGCCTGCTCTTGAAAACTCCCAAGGCCTCTGCCTCAACAACATAGTCAGGCAAGCTATTCCACATCAAAATTACTCTGTGGGTGAAGAAAAATTTCCAAATATCAGTGTTAAATTTACCTTCGGTCAACTTCAATTTGTGACCTCGAGTTCTACTAACAACACTTAGTCAAAGGAATCCAACATAATTCACTTTGTAAATCCCTTTAACATATTTAAAGACCTCAATCAGATCACCCCTAAGTCTCCTGAGACTAAAGAGATTAAGGATCTTCAGCCTCTTCTCATAACTTTCATCTTTTATACCTGGAATTAGCTTGGTGGCTCTTCTCTGAACTTTCTCTAGAGCCTCTATATCTTAGTTAAAGTATGGTCCCCAGAAATGTACACAATACTCCAGATGTGGTCTGACGAATGTGTTGTACAAAAGAATCATGACCTCCTTGGATTGGTACTCAATACTTTTGGCAATGTATCCCAGCATCCGATTGGCTTTTTTAACTGCTACGGCACAATGGCTAGAGCCTGTGAGGGTTTAGTCAACAATCACTCCCAGATCTTTTTCATGTGGAGCACATTCCAGTTTTAAACCTCCCATGAAGTAATCCCATCTAATGTTTTTATTACCTACATGAACAACTTTACATTTCGGTACATTTTCATTCAAATTTCATTTGCCACATTTCTGCCCAATTCTGAATTCTATCTAAATCATCCTGAATCACTTTAGTGGATTCTAAGCTATTTGCCAAACCTCCCAATTTAGTATCATCTGCAAATTTAACCAATCTGCTCTCAATATTCTTATCAAGGTCATTAATGTAGATGAGGAACAGCAGGGGTCCCAACACCGATCCCTGGGGGACGCCACTCCCCACCATACCTAGCTCAGATGAGATACCACTGACCACCACTCTTTGTGTTCTTATGCGGTACTGTATCAAATGCTTTCTGAAAATCCAAGTATATGATGTCATAAGCCCTGCTCTGGTCATAAGTCTTGGTGGCCTCTTCAAAAAATTCCAAGTTTGTCAGGCATGACCTTCCCTTACAGAAACCACGTTGGCTATCCCTGAAGATATTTTTAAGTTCAAGAAATCAGTACAGCTCATCTTTTATGATAGACTCCAGTATTTTGTGAACAGTGCAAGTTAAACTGACTGGCCTGAAATTTCCGGGCTCATTATGGTCCCCTTTCTTATATATTGGAATTATATTGCCCTGCTTCCAATCATTTGGTATTTCTCCAGTTTCTAAAGACCGTCTGAAGATGGCGGATAGCGGCTTAAAGATGATCTCACTAACTTCCCTGAGCACTCTAGGATATAAGCCATCAGGACCCGCTGCCTTATCTGCCTTTAGTTTATGCAACTCTAATACTTCATTATCCCTAACCTCAATTTCTGCTAAATAATCTTGAGCATTGGACATGCCTTTGGCTGAATAAAAACCCGCTCTGAGGTAAAATTCTCAACAAAGCAACTGTTTAAGGTATCAGCAATATCCTTGTTATCATATAGCAGCTATCCATATTTATTCTTTATCCACTTAACCTCCTCTTTGACTTTCCTTTTTCTGCTACAGTTCTGAAAGAAGTGCTTAGGGTTCGTTTTTGCCCGCTCTGCAATGTATTTTTCATACAGTCTTCTAGCATTCCTCAGCTCTTTTTTGACCACAGCCCATATTTTACAGAATTCAGCCTTAGTGTTCTCATTGTTATCCTTTATGTACATCTTGTAAAGACTCCTCTTCTCCCTCAAACTCCTATGAATAGTTGTGGTCATCCACTGAGGATTCTGCTTTTTCAGCTTACTTTTGGACACCTGTAATGTGGGAAAAAAGCCACTAGATGACAATACAGACTTTTTTTGTTAAGCCCAGTTTGGAGCTAAGTTTTGGGCATGTCCTGGGCATGCTTCAGAGGGGAAAGTCCCAGAGAACTGAAAAAAAGGTCTGGAAGGTGGGATGGGGCTGGACAAGAGTATATAAGGAGAAAAATTGAGAGGGTAAAGTAGTAGGAGAAATTGCATGGAGAAATTGTGGAAGGATACATTTGACCAGACCTGTCACTCTTTTCAAGAGCTGTGAAGCTTTTTGTGGATTTTTGCCTGTGTTGGAGCATTTTCCTGTCCCAGAACTTAGCAAAGCAACCCCATCTCAAGGGACTGTAAAGATCTCTTTTTTTTAAATATTTCAATCTTGGTCAGTGGCTTGTTTAATTAAATCCATTTAAATTTTAAAATTTTGTCTGTCATCCCTTGCTGTCCGATAGGGTGGGGCCATAACACACCTTTGGAATGAATTTGCATTGTGAATCAAGTAAAACTCCCTTAAAACTTTCCCTCATCTCATTTACAATCTCACAGTCCAGGAGCGTCTCCCATTTTATTTCACTTATATATGACCGCATCCTGTCAAAAGTTTACTCGCCTAAAATAGAAAATTTTTGTTTTTGAAGACACCTTTTTTACTTCCCATGAAACGCCATAATTAACAGTAGAGTGATCACTTGTCCCAAGTGGCTCCAGTACCTCAACATTATAAATTCTATCTGGGTCATTTCAGAGCACTAATTCTAAAATTGTCTTCTCTCTTGTAGGTTTGTTAACATACTGCATCAAAAAATTATCATTTATACATCTAGAAATTCTTCCTCCCCCCAACCCTGTCCTTTCACCATTTTCTACTTGACACCAGGATAATTTAAGTCTCCCATAATAATAGTCCCTCCTCCTCTATAAGCTTGCATAATCCTCTTAAAGAGCATTCCATTGACAATACTGTCCAAAGCTGGTGGCCGATAGCTTACTCCTGTGTTTAAACGTGTCTCGTGTTTGCCAATGAGCCTGATCCAGATATCTTCACAGGGCAAGTAATGGTCAATTTCAGGAATTTCCTGCGCATTTATGTTTTCGTTCACATAGATTGCTACGCCCCCTCCTCGCCTATTACATCTATCCTTCCTAAAGAGCTTATAACCTTCTATATTATATTCATCTTTGTCCTCTTCACTAAGCCATGTCTCTGTAATCCCAACTAAGTCATAGCCCTCATTAATTATAACGGCCTCAAGTTCTGGAAATGTTTTTTTTATGCTTCTTGCATTTAGATAAAAACATTTCAGGTTATCACGAAAGCTCTTCCCCTTCGATATCCCTTGTGCCCGCTGCACCAAGCCCCTCACTGCGCTTTGTTGCTTTAAACATATATCATCAATAGTGCTTGTAACGCTGTCAGCTTCCATCAGGGCAGTTCGCATTTCCCTCTGTATAACACTCTCTAACCTCCATGCTACCCAAGTCCCTAGTTTAAATTACTCTGTGCTACTCTCAACTAGCGGTGTAACAATTCTAAATCGATTCTGTATCAATGTTTTTTAAGGCATAAGACTGCCATGGGGCAAACATTCGAGTTTAACCGTTTCCTTTATTGAATCTGACGCAGTCTTGAACGAAAGTGCCAAACATCTAAGGGCATGAGAAATGCTTCCGGAAAAAAAACTTGATGTTTCAGCGACATGCTGCATGGAACCAAGTAAAGGATTTCAGAATCGTATCCTTTTCAGCAATTGGATTTCTCTAATCTTGTCCCTGTTTACTTTGCTCAATTAGCAATCAAACTGGCGATTCTCTTTTTTACTTTGCTGAATGAGTAGAGCTGTTTATTAAGACAGCATGTTTGATTGCTGCATTCCGAAAGTTAAATGGGCATACATTTGCAAGAGCGCGTATTCGGCCATTTTGTGTGATTGTGATCATTTATAACTCACCTTCACGTTTTATGTTCTTTAATGTTTTCAACATTGTGTATATTTTAGACGCTTGAAATCCAGAGCGATCTGAAAATAAATCTCTTTATTTTTATTTTATCATTATAGATCTACTAAAAATACCACAATGAGAAATGAAATGCTGAGTTGGGATGTGGCGGTGTTGAATGAGGATTTTTTTAAAGTGTGATGAGACGACTTTCTGTCATGGGGTGTGTAGGCAGTTGCGTGTAATTTCTTGAAACATACACACCTGAAGTGGCTTAAAACTATTTTCCATCAGGAAGAAGCCTGAGTTTAGATTTCACTAATTGTAGGTGCTCCGCCCTTCCTTAAATCTGCTCCCATGCACTTGGCCTGAATAACAATCAAGAAATATAGCCAGTAGCCTATAACGATTAAGATGTGATGGTGAAAAGCAGACAAACCTAACTGGGCTACGGTGTTAGATTGAAAGAATGCCAATTAGAATAATTAGAAAAAAATCTTCCTCTGAATTACATCTCCCATTGTAGCATTTTAGGACATTATTCAAGATTAATTAAAAACAGATTTGTTTTAAGATCGACCTGGAGTTTAAGCATCTAAAAATGACACAAGGTGGAAAACATTCTGAAAAGTGGATGAAACGTGAATGTGAGAAATAAATTATCACAGTGGCACGAAATGCTGTGGCAATGGCAATCGTGTTCAAGCAGTGCTGTTCTATGTCAATTTAAATTTCAAAATGCAGCAATCAAACATGTTATCTTAATAAACAGCTCTACTCATTCAACTTAAAGAGTAAACAAATCCACCATTTGATTGCTAATCAGGCAGAGTAAACTTGAACAGGTATATGTTTCTTAGAGTTGCCTGATTGGTTAATAGGATGACGATTTTGTTTTCATTTGCTTGGCTCCTCTCAGCACGTAGCCGAAAAATACTGATGTCAGTCAAGTTTTTTCCGCAAGCATTTCCCATGCCCTTTGATGTTAAGCACTTTCGTTCAGGACATCACGGAGGTTAATAAAGGAAAAGGGAAAGCTCGGATGTTCACCCCATGGTAGCAGGTGGTGTTACTAAGCTTTAAAAAAACATCGATTCAGAATTTTTACACTCCTACTCTCAATATACGCTGACCCAGTGCAAGGGTACCCCTTCGGTTCAGGTGTAGCCTAGTCTATGGTGATAGCGCACAGATTGTTTATGTTTTTATGGTCATAACACAATATTAGGACAGGGACATTTTTTTTTTTTTCAATCATTATTTTTAAAAGCATGGCATATCAGATTGTCTCATGCCTAGTGAAATTTTGATGCAGGACGCGAGTAGTCCTTCCTTATTTTGCCGAGATCATCTTTACACAATTTGCATATATTATGCAAATTAACCAACAGGGATGGACGTAACACGTGAGACCGTCACTGAATACGCCCACAACGATCATTTTTTCAAATTGCATTTCTGATCAGACAAGTACAGATAATTTAGTGCAAACTATTTAAACTGTTATTATGGGTATTTCTCTGTAATATTTTATTTTACTTTCTTTGGAAGAATCAACAGACATTTCATGAGCATTTCACAAAGTTGGCTGCCAAATTTAGTGACAAAATATGTCCTTCACAATGCCTTGGATGACATCAGGACACGACTTTTTCTGCTGTGTTGTTGGACCAAAGACTGTTTTTTTCTTATGTATATCCAGGAGTGAATAAATATGAAAAATGCAAATAATTTAATTTTCTTCGAAAAGATTTTATTTACCATTGTTATACAACACAGCGAATTGCACAGTTTAGTATGGAGTGACCCATGTATATTCTGTGAGTCAATAGGAAACCAATTTTACCATTTACAATACCCCCCAGAAGAATAATGAGCAGTAATTCAGTTACACAGAGTATATCACCCCCAGTGCAGAGATTATGAAAACAGGATATATCCAGGAAGTGAAAGATACACTGGGGAGCAGACTATCGCATTAATTAAGTCAGTGCTTACTTACCGTTGCCATTATACTTTCTCCCCTACGGTTACTTCTCACACCACAGTCATTTGCCTTTCAGAATGAATTTGTTTACTTTACAAAACAGGATGAATACTGTTCCTTCATGATAAAGTGAGTGAGCTTCATTTACCTGTGCCCGCACAAGCTACCAACACACCCAGGGAGAGAAACAGGAAGACTGCTTGCCCTCAGATAAGAGGTAACTGAAAAGGAATGTCCTTGGGCATTGACGGCTTCTTTTTTATATTTAAATGACCAATATTCCATCTCAGTCAATATACCTATACCCCTTACAGCTTCACTTCTCTTATAATGAGGAAATTGTTGCATTTGGTATGTGGAATTGTGTAGTAGGTGGATATACGGTGCATTTAATTTTTCAACCCAACCCTGCTTACTGCTATTTCCCATCTGATGTTGGCAAGATAACTATCCTTCAAAACTCTTCACCTCAAGCATAACCAGGTTGAGCAGGGAATACCTACCGGGTCTCCTCCTGAGGCAAAGGATATCGACTGCATGTGGTGGTGGGCAATAGTCTGGTGAGAAAAGGAGAAGTTTAGTTTTAAGATTACACAGCAGTGCAAACAATATATATATATATATACTGTATATATAAATACTGAACTCAAATAATGCGGTTTTTTCTTCCGTTATTATTACAATCAGTGCTAGAGTTTCCAGAAGCTCATCTCCTACCTGCTGGGAGTTCAGAGTTGTTAAACTTAGACTGTCAGTTGAGATGTTTAGTTTGATGTTCATTCCGGAAAACTGCAAGTTACTCCGGCCTAAAATTGTTGACAATTCTTTACTTGGGGGCTTAAAATAGAAATAAAGACAAAATTGTTAATTTTTCAAATCATCGCTTATATTTTTTCTGTTGAAGTGTTAATGAGTTGATGTACAGCTAATGTTCATTCTGTAACACTAACTGTAGAATGATAAAAAATGCACAAAGGACTTGGTGGTATCAAAGACTAAACTAGGTCGCATGCAGGAGTTTGCCATACCTTCTTGTGCTTGGGTGCAGTCTTTGCGCCTGGCACATACTCACACAAACGACTTATAGCTTCCCTAATGAAACAAAAGGTAAATAAGTTGTTATCCAAAGACATTGGTGACAATGAACTAACAAATACCTGCCTGTTTTTGACACCAAATCTGCTCCAATAAAATTACATAAGAAATACAATGCTAACTGCAGGTTCTCCAAACACCCCACAACTCTAATTGTGCATGTAGTTGATAACGATACTTTTCTCCTTTGACTGGAAAAAGGACAAAGTGATTGTGTTACTCTCTGAAAGCTCTAACAAGCATTCAAATAATCCAAGAGGAAAAAGGCAAAATATCCACAAGACAAATATTTTAGTGTTCAATCACAGCCTGTCCATTTTGGTGAATCACACCGTTTTATCGCATCAGACTCAATGGTGAGTGTGTGACATTTCATTTCCTTTGAAATGGAAGATGACAGAATGTGTAGGAGAGGTGGCTCGGATGTGGCAAGGAGACCGTATTACTGTCCAGGAGTTCTGAACTGTTCGGCTGTGCGTCAGCTCAGCTGATAAACACATTTCACAGTGTTGTAGGCGTTCTGAGATGGGAAAATGATTCATTGCTAACATACACCATCTGCATTGGACCCTAGAGATTCAAGATGTCTTTCCGATGAATAAACTTTGACGTTCAAACAAAAAGTTCAGCAACTAAACGAGTCCAAGTACTTGGCGCTGCTGTTGTGTTCAACATCTAAAGCTCAATGGAGACTTTATAGATCGGGGGGGCCATATTGCTGCACAATCATGCAACAATATTATCCTGAGTTTATGAAGTTCATCAACAGCATAGGCTAAGCCTTTCACCTCAAAAAAAATGTGTGGATTTAATTCTCCCTGTGCACCAAGAAAGACTAAAAGCTAATGCTCCTGGCCTGCTCCAGGAAAGGGCTTGCAGTGCCTACATTCACCCATGGACAACCACCACCTCTTTTGAGTCAATGGAATTATTTCCCCCTTTCAAATCAGCCAGCAGGTTTCACATGGAAGTAAGTTCCTGGTAGTCCTCTGAGTCCTAAGGCCGATGCAAAAGCATTCGCCTGGCTTCCAGAAACTTCTCGATTGCCAGTGGAGGTCTAGGCAGGGAAACTCAAGAGAGAAGTGGTCTGATTACTTATCACTTGCGTCCGTTTGTTGTTTGCTCTGAGTGGCAGCAGAGATGTATAAATACTAGTTAATTTGTGAATGTCTTTGTGATGTCTCATCGTGCCAAGCTCTAAAAGTGCTGCAAGTACTGTAACTTGTTCCGTAACTTGCGTGTTTAACTCTTATTTCCAAAGCTAAGCGCTGCTACCTTTAATGCAGTGCTTTCATTTACTTATTTAAAGGAACATTGCTTCCTTTTTCCTTTGTGTAATACTTAACTATAGTTTTATAGCCGTTCTCTGTATTACCCATCGTCTTTGCGGAACCTCTGATCCCTTCTATTTTTGCTTGTCCTGCAACTTCTGTGTCCACTGCCTTGCAGTGTGGGCAATGTAATAAATATACCAAAACCCATCCCTGCACCTGAGTCCGACCCTCCTCCTTAATGCCTCGGGCTTGACACTCCAGTGACATGACGCTGATATTATAGGGCAGTTATAAATTGCAGTGAAAGCTGATGCCAGCTGTTTGCACTGTCATGTACAGCCTCTGTTAAAACAGCTAGCACAGCACAAATCTTAACAACAGCATAGGCCTAAAAAAACAATGTTCCTCAACATCAAACCGCAAAGGCTTTGAAGGTCTCATCATCAACATCATTACTCAGTAATTAATCGTTGTATTATTAATCGGGCTAACTTAAACAGGAACAGCTTGAGAACAATCAAGTGGTAAAAGGTGAGGTTACTGAAGGCGAGGTAAGTCACATTTTTTGAATATGCAATGATGAATACAGAGGCAGGCACTAAAAGGTTCATATTTGCTAGTAAATGAGAAATATCAGCTGATCTTTAATGCAGAGACCTGGCTGATTTCAACATTTCCGTCTGTGACCATATTGCATTTGTGTTTGCATTCCATTAATTGAGTCTTGTACAAACAGTAATTGGGTTGTTTAATTAAATATTTTGAGGCTCCAATAAAAGTGAATCAAAATTACATTTTAAGAGCATGAACGCAATTCCATGAATGACCATTAAGTCAACAAGGAAAATATTCTACTCATAGAGAACAAATCACAATCAGAGGCCTGTCCCAGTATTCTATTATGCATCATCTGTAGGAAATTTGTCTAAATCAAATTTTCCGGCAAATTATTCCTTGAGCTTCAGTGGTGGTACGAACAGATGAGGCTCTATTCCTGAGTCCAGAGCTCTCATGTCAATGCAAAAAGCCCAAAAACTTCAAGCAGAGGATGTCCTAAAAATGTGTAAATTCAGTTACAATGCAAAATTTTAAATATTTTAGTAACAAAGAAAATATACTGCCAGCAAAATGTATATGTGTTGTGTCTATCATAAGTAAATTATGATGTCAGTAAGCAGACAACTAAGAATACGTGTTTCAATCGTCAACTGCATCCCGCAGTAAAATCTTTTTTTTTTCTCTGTGCTCAGAGCGTGGCTTCCATTTTATTCAACTTTTTTTAGTAATAAATTGATATCAATACTCAGTAATTAATCGTTGTATTATTAATCGGGCTAACTTAAACAGGAACAGCTTGAGAACAATCAAGTGGTAAAAGGTGAGGTTACTGAAGGCGAGGTAAGTCACATTTTTTGAATAGGCAATGATGAATACAGAGGCAGGCACTAAAAGGTTCATATTTGCTAGTAAATGAGAAATATCAGCTGATCTCTAATGCAGAGACCTGGCTGATTTCAACATTTCCGTCTGTGACCATATTGCATTTGTGTTTGCATTCCATTAATTGAGTCTAGTACAAACAGTTATTGGGTTGTTTAATTAAATATTTTGAGGCTCCAATAAAAGTGAATCAAAATTACATTTTAAGAGCATGAACACTGATCCATTTCACTAAATACTCAATTTTCTTAACTCCATTTCCTGACTTCTTTCAGTCAACTTACACTGAAACACTAAGACTTACTGGGTGACTTGTGTTCTCGTTTCAAAGTCCAGCATCCTCATTGACTGAATCACTTCCAAACAGCCCATGTACTGCATAGCAAACAGAACACAGAGCTTAGCAAGCAGAAATCATAAGGTGAGAACACAATCATCTAGCTAATTTTATCTTTTTTTATTTGATCTATTTGAATAAGAAAACTATTTTAAGGCAGAACCCCTCAATGTGGCATACCAGAGAAAATATTGGAGCTATTAAGCTGTTGAGGACTTTAGTAGTCAAATCTGTCCTTCTGTTGTTCACACAACAAATTGCAAAAGTGAAAAATAATTTTGAATAAGTAATATTTCATAATAACAAAATAATATACCCCCTCTCTTTCCCTCTCTCTTTCACCTGCTGTCCCTCTCTATCCTCCTCTCTCTTCCCCTCCCTCTATCCTATGCAGTCAGCTTTGAGTCAAAAGAAAACATGCCCACAAGCAAATTACATTATTTCACATGTATAGAATGGCATCGGTGCATATAGAAATACTCTGCATTCGCACAGAACAACCAGCTCATGCAAAAAAGTTGCTGCTTCGCGAACGTAATAGGGCATGCAAGCTCTCGCAGAATCATTTTTCTCTCTCGAAGTTCACTCCGCGTGGGAGAGCATGCACTTTGTTGCTGAAGTATTTTTGCCCTGACTTACTGAAAAACAAAGAAGAGCTTGGAGGTAAAACAATACATTTCCTGGATCATAGACTCATTGGCCCAAAGTCAGCAAAATCTGACAGTGTTTCTCAGTGCACATAATAATCTGTGAAGCTAAATGCAAACTGCCCACCCTTCTCCAAATAGCTAAAAATGTAGAAATTTTTGCTTTGGTGTGAATTATAAATAATGCAATCTTATACTACCAACCATCCTTAAGCGTGGTACAAACTTCTAGATCAAATGGAAGTGAATATCATTATACTTAAAATGTTTTTGACAAACAAAATGAAGGGGCCTCATATAATACCTGTTCATTTGCTCTCCAAACAGAAAATAAACTGTAAGTTATGCAGTTATCAAAACTTGATAAAGCCCTCCAATGTGATGTAATCTAGCCCCCAGAATGAAAATTAATCCAAAAGTACACTCACAGTCTCCTTGTAAGCAATAAATACTGACAACGTCATTCTCTAACATACATTATGTAATACTCAGAAGTATATCACCATAATTCCACTGTGGAATGAAGTTTTACAAATGTCACCATTTCCAAACAATCGACAGGTAAATTAAAGCTAATTTTGAATATAACTCATGTTCGCACTATTTCTCTGAGAATATCAGTACATCCGTTGGTCATGTTAGATACCAGGGGCAAGAGCCACGAGTTGGCTTTTACAAGCGTAGCTAACTCACAATAATGAAAAATGATTATTCAATGGAAATAATTAAATTAAGCTACACTCCTTCTAAAAATGAACATTGTCTTCCATCAGATTAAACAGCTTGTCATGCCTCGCCCACAACGGTCCACATCACTGAAGTTCTGATTCCAAGCCACGATCCGGCTCCCACACTCCACTCAGTCCACCTGCGCTTGCAATCATCCAATTAAGCTTATATAACTCGCACCTCCCTTAACTCAGTGCAAAGTCTCATTCTTGCTTTTGTGCACAGCCTGTGTAGACCAAGTATTCTACCTTAACTTTATTCTAGTAGACTTATTGTTAATTGTGCATTATATTCTGTATCTTCATTGGGGATTGCATCACCCATTTTATATGCGTTATGTGTTTGTGTTTGAAGCCCAGCTTCAGCCTCTGAATAAATAACTTCAGTCTTCACACAAGGATCCTGCCCCCATTTGCTGCTTTTAGTGCTGAACCCCTCGCAGTGAAAGCCTTATAAAAAGCTTCGCCGTGTAGTATGGATCCAGCGAGAAGTTACCGTTTCCCGAAGACAGAGAGTTTACTGCGGGAGCAGTGAACACTCACATACTTTTTTCTGTTGTGACGGCCCAGGAAAGGAAGATCGTCCAGCTAGGAGGTACCCTGGGCAAATTAGACTGTAGCTTCCAGGACATCCGTGCCCTTCGTCCGCCACCACCGCTAACGGTGCCTGTCTCTCCTGCTGTACGGTCAGCATCTTCAGTCCTTCTCCCTGGTAAATCCCCAGTGCACCTGCCTGACCATTATGATGGCTGCCCAACTGCCTGCGAGGGTTTCCAGCTCCAGTGGTCCTTTTAAGTTCTGTACCACTCCACCCTTGGTGAGGCAGAGAAGCCGCAGTGATCACTTGATTATCTGGCAAAGCACTGGAATGGAAAAATGAAAAAAATGACACACACATCCTAAAACCAATTAGGTGGGTGCAGGATCAAAAAAAAATCATAATGCAAAGAAAGGAATGTCTGCACATCCAACAGAGCTCCTATAGAAGAGAAATTTTAATGCAAGTGACATTTCGAGCTAACCAGCTCAAGCCTGAAGAAGAGCCGGTTGGCTCGAAATGTCATTTGCATTAAAATTTCTTTTCTATGGGAGCTCAGTCAGTATTCGGACATTCATTCTTTGCAAAGATCTGGAATGGGCCTCCGGTATATGAGAGTCCTCTCCACTCATGACAGTTTCATTACCCAGGCGGTGTTTGATCACCCGTGGAAGAGGGCTGGGGATTAAGTACTGAGTCTACAGCAGGTGTCAAGGTCCACGGTGGAGTATGTCCTCACTTTCAGGACCCTGGCTGCTGCCTCGCGAAAGAAATTAGCCTGCCCCGCTATCCATCTACCTCAAAGGCCTGCAGCCAAACCTGAAAGCTGAGATGGCACCCAGAGACAACAATGCGACCCAAGACTCCTACATCAACACCTCAATCTGCCTGGACCAGCTGTTGCAGGAGAGGGAGAGGGGCTACACTCAGCAAACCATCCATCTGTCCAGTGTGGAGCCAGAACTTACAGAAATTGGAACCTCCAAACCCTCACCCCTTCAATGCCGAGAGTGGAAAAAATCAGGGCAGTGCCTCCACTGTGGGGAACACAGGCATCCATCTAAGGAAAGTGTGGCTAGAACCTCTTCCAGGCCGGATGCGGAACCTACATTACCTGTAAAGGTAAACGTGTCACCTCACACCATTTCTGCTCAACGTTTCCTGGTGACGGCACATATGGCATATGTTGGCATATTCTTCACCATAGAGGCCCTGATTGACTCTGGTGCAGAAGGGAACTTCATCTATCCTCATCTGGCACAGCGACTCCGACTGCCCCCGTAACAGCTCAATGCTCTGATCACTGTGGCAGCTCTGAATATTAAGTTACTAGGAAGCAGAAAGTGATCCACCTCTCGGCTCCAATCTCCCTTTCATTCGGAAGACACCACAAGGAGAAAAACCCCTTCCTGATTCTACTCGTCTCTAACCACTCCATCATTCTCGGACACCCATGACTCCAACTGCACAACCCAGCCATCTCCTAGCATATGAAGCAGGTTTCATTCCTGTCTGCATACTGCAGGCAGCACTGTCGCCCCCTCAACATCGTCACTGCCACAGTAGAGAGGCCAAGCATTGCCTCCACCCTCAACATCCCCAGGGAGTATGGGTGATTACGAGAGGTCTTCAGTATGACTAAGGCCACCCAGCTCCCCCCACATTGCTCGTGGAACTGTGCCATAGAGGTGCCATGGAGCAGTACATCTGAAAGTTGCTCCAAGAAGGCTTTATTCGACCCTCCACCTCACCAGCAAGCTTCTACTTCATGGAGACAATGGAGGATTGCAAGCCTGCATTGACTACAGAGGTTTGAATGAAGTCATGATGATACACCAGTATCCTCTCCCTTTGGTCCCCAGCACCGTTGTACAGGTCCAGTGAGCCAAATTCTTCACCAAGCTCAACCTGTGCAGCGCATTTATATCTACTCCAGATCAGAGAAGGAGACAAATGGAAGACAACATTTAGCATCACCTCTGGTCACAACGAGTACAGAGTGAAGCCTTTTGGGCTTGTTAATGCCCCAGCGGTATTCTGTCCTTCATCAATGATGTGTTGAGAGACATGCAGGGAAGATTTGTCATTGCCTATATAGATGACATCCTGGTCTATTTCCCATCCTACCAAAAACATGACTAACTTGTGCCGAAGGTGTCAACTCGACTTTTGGCTCACCAACTCTACATGAAGTAAGAAATGTATGTCTTCCATAAATCCACCTCCTCCTTCTTAGGGTATGTGATTAGACCAAAGACTATGGAGAGCAAGAAAATCGAGGCAGTAGTAGCTTAGCCAGTCCCAGACAACATCAGAGCTTCGACGCTTCCTGGGGCTTGCCAGCTTTTACTGCTGCTTCATACGAGATTTCAGTATGGTTGCCCAGCCACCAACCATGTTGCTTAAAGGGAAGCTGAAGGGGCTCGCATGGAATGATGAGGCTCAACAGGTCTCCAACAGCCTCAAAAGGCTCTTCACCTCAGACCCAGCTCTAAATCTTCCAGATGCAAATAAACCCTAAGTTGGGCTAAGTTCCTTCTCTGGGCTGATTATGACTCCATTCCAGTGAGTGCTCGGTTACCACTCTCCCATGTGCCCGTGAAATCCCAGCCAGATCGAACCCCGGCAGTAGATGCCTGGTTCCGACCTGCGGAGAAAATATGGTCTTCCATTAATGTCCACATCCGCAGAGCTCCGCGGTCAAAAGATCCAGGCGGGAAAAAGATGCACCAGAGTACCAGGGGACTGGGTTTGGCTGTCCATGAAAGATCTCTGCCTCCGCCTGCCCTGTCAGAAGCTGAGCCCACAACTCGTCAGACCTTTCAAGATCCTCCAAAAGGTCAACAATTTTGCTTATACCCTCCCCCAAGGACAATCCCTTCAGCCCTGGATGTAGACGGAGCCCCAGCATACCAGGCACATGCCCTCCTAGGCTCCTGAAGGCAGGGAGGGCAAGTCCAGGAACTGGTAGACTGGCAAGCCCACGGTGCAGAGGAAAGAAGCTGGGTATCCATGCGAGACATCCTGGACCCACAACTAATTCGGGAGTTCCACTAAGCCTTTCCAGACCGGCCAGCTCATTGATGCCAGGGTCACCCTCCAGGCCGCCGCAATGGAATTTCTGGAGGTGTGCTTTAGGATGGGGTACTGTCATGCCTCGCTCACGATGGTTTGTATTACCGGAGTTCTGATTCCAAGCCACACTCCAGCTCCTGCTCCAGGTTGTGTCCTCTCAAGTTTGTGCAGCTGAAAATTACTTGATTGCATAGAAAAAAAAGACTTCCGAAATCACCTATGAAGCGCTCAGGTTACATTTACAAGAGGAAAATGTGATATGGACATGAACAATGTTATTCCACATGGAACAGGTCTAGATGGCTGATTAGCATTGATTCTCTGGAGGATAAATTAAATGATGGAGAGTTTTTCTTCATTAAGTGAAAGTTCAGTTACAGCTATGGAGTATATTTTACTTGCGGCTAGCTGTTTTTTATTCTGGGTTTACCATAGCCATTATGATCACAGAGCTTATTTGCCACATTGATTAATAAGAGTAACCATTTGCCTTTGCTAGTAATACTGCATGTGGTGGCATTTTGCTCATTTAAAATGCAACAACATAAGCACTTCGGTAAACCTCCTGTTACGTTCTTTGCTCAGATTTTTTTAAATCTAGGGCAGCATATTGCCTGCTTTTCCTGATAGTGGAATGTCTGTTTTGTATAAATAAGGTATATTTCAGATATTACTGTGTTAGTGAGCAATACTTGCTCCTTATTGGGCGTGAAAAGCGTTTACACAAGCTTGGAGGTAGGAACTGCTAGCTTTCCATTGCGGGGTGAATGTTCTGACTCTAAAACAAGCAGTTCCTTTAATTTATATGTGTGCTGGCTAGTGGGGCTCTGAAGGAAAATGGACAAAATTGTTAACTTTATCATGGAGAAAAGGCCTGTTTTTGGTTTGCAGTGGTGTATGGTGACCATTGACGTCTCTTCGTGCCTATATTGATAAACTCATACTAAATTTCACTAGAAAATTATGCATTCATATAAAATTTCATGAGTCAAAAGTCTATTTGTGTTAAAATATGATTAGTTAGGATTTGACTGTGCGTAATTTTGAGGGCTCTGAAAGCATGGGGAGCCAATATGAGGGCTGTGTAAATTGGCTCTTAAACAGTAGATAATTTTGAAAAACATGTTCAAATGAATTACACTTGAGGTCTAGGAGTTTATAATCCCAGAAATGCATTGTTTTAACTTCCAGCCATTCTTTAATTCTCAGTATTTAAATTTATTATTTTTTTTACAATTTCAATGCTAAATTTTCATTTAGATGTTTTGTGTTTGCAGTCCTGTTTCTCTACCAAAATTATGAAAATAAATTGAAATACACTAGAATTCTAAATGCTACAAGTGTCCAGTTTCAGCCATTTCCCCCCTCTCTTTGAAGCTCAAATCTTTAATTATAGAGCCTTATGTAGAGCAATGTATACATAGATAGATCTGGCTTCAGCGCAAAGGGGTTAACTACATTGAAATACAGTCAAAATGGCAAGTGGTTCAGCGTGATCTAATCTCCACAACAGTGGGAGTGATGTTTATACATTAATCCAATTTGGCAACATTAATTATCCCAGATTAATTAAAAATAGACTTTAAGTCTTTCTTCATAACCATGGTTCTATGACTAAAATTCCTTCCCATTCTGGCAACTTTAACCTTAATTCCATTTTTCTTTTAGACATCACAAATCATATCAGGAAACCTGCCTTGGATTGAATGCAAGTTGATTGTATAATTAATTATTTACTGTCTTATATTGTAATTTCCATTCACACTGACGGGCAAAAAATAGGCCAACCAGCTGTCTATCTGCTTCGGCTTGACAGTGAAGCCCTCTGGGTTAAAATATGTGTAAAACAGCAATTTTTCCCCACGTCCCAAGAATCTAAATGGAGCGCAAAAGTACTATAAAACATATGTTGGCAAGTAATGTTCGTGCAAAAAAGAATGATGTCGGCAGAAAAATGGTCAAAACACACAGATGCAACAGTAATCCAAAAACACAGAGGCAAAAATAAAAAGTCAGGCAATCCAGTCAGAAAGATAAACACTGAGAAATCGAGGCGAGAAACGTAGCACAAGAAAACTAGGGAGAACGATCTGACAAGAAAGTGTACCAAACAGACATCTTATATACACACACCCGGGGTAAACACATGACCAGGACGAACAGGTGCAATCAATGGGAACAATGATCAGGGAGAGACACATGAGGAATAAACTAATTACATGAATTTGGCTGTAGCCAAAACACAGACAGGGATCACAAGACAAACCTAAGTACAAAACAGCTCCGGTTAAGGAGTATTAAAGCGCCAAGATAAAAGAAAAGGAAAGCACAAAGTATAAGTGGAAATCCACAGAAACTTGCAGCAGAGATAATTAGGGATAGGCAAGGAGGCGGAGATTAGAATTGAGCGACTGCTGAGAGGTAGTTAGTCAATTAGTATGAGCAGCTTTACAATCCTGAGTGCATGTTAGTAAAAAATATGCAAGATTAGTGTGGTTAGTAATTAGCAAAAACAATAAACTGTTAGTATGTGTTAGTAAGACAGTAAAAGAGAGGAAGGAAGAACACGAGATAATGAAAGAAGATTGAAACCCAGAAACCAATAAATCACCTGAATGAGTGCACACAAGACAAGGGACCGTGAGCAAAGATACACACATGACAAGACAGGGTAGACAAAGTGCAAAGCATGGAAATGAAAACAAGGCATGGAAACCAAATGATCTAACATGAAAAATAAACAAGAAATCTAAATTACCAAAACACAATACATAATCCTAAGAATGGTCAGAGGGCAGGCAGTGGTCACTAAACACAGAAATCCTAAACATGGCTGAGCCAGGCACAGAACTTAAACATGACAGCAGAATGCACAAATCACAACACAAACACAAAACTCAGGGTCGGGCAAAGCAGGTTCAGTACACAGGCACAGGAATATCAGGTAAATCCAAAGCCAAAATCCAGTAGACGTACTCCGGTTCGCAAACAGGGCAGCAAAGACAAAACTCAGGGTTGGGCAAAGCAGGTACGGTACAGGGGCACAGGAATGTCAAAGGTAAAGTCAAAATCAGAATCCGGAGCGTTCCAGTCAGAAGTGTAACACTAAGAGTACAAGGCATCAACAATCGCAGCACAGGGAAAACGTTCTGACGAGAGCTGGTTGAGAAATGACTGCCTCAATACACGTAGGGGAAGTCACATGCTATGATAGGGAACAGGTGAGTTGGATCAGACTAATTAACAAATGAATGAACAAGAGGAAGTTCCTAACCACATGAAATTAGCGAAAGCCAAAACACAGACAGGGATTACACAGACAGCCGATGACAAACATTGGGCTCTGGTTAGGGAGATCTAAAGTGCACAGAGTGAGAGGCAGAACAGTGATTAACAAGGTGCAGAGAATCTGCTGAAGCACCGCAAAGTAAATTGAGTGAAGGCAAGGGGCGGAGACCAGAACAGAGCGAGTGCTGAGAGCTTGTTAGTCAATTAGTAATGTATAGCTATACAATCCCTAGTGCTTGTTAGAAAGTTAGTACAATAAACAATGTAAGTTAATTTTAGTAATTTATCTAAAAATAATAAACTGTTAGTATTGTTAGTAGAGATCGAACAGTAAGGTGAAGGAAGCAAACGAGATTGAAAGGAATGTTTGGAAACCCAGAAACCATGAAATCACCTGAAACTGTGAGACACAAGACTGGGGAAATAAAACTGTCTCAGAACACGAGACAAGACTGGGGAGACAATGTGCAATGCAGGGTATGAGAATTACAAAAACCAGAATGATAACTAAATAGTGAATATGATAAATTGCAGGAAAAGTACATAGCAAGGCAAGACAGGCAAAATACAAAACATGGCATGGAATCACAAAAAAACATGGCATGGAGTCAGGGTAATAACAAAAACATGGACAGACAACAGAAGAATCATAACATGCCGTTAGGTTGCATTTCAAACAACTTTATTAAATTTCAGATCCTTGCTGCGAATCTCCATTTTCTTTTTTGTAATTTAAACAATCTGGAGGCACAAAAGTGAGGGAGCTGTGTCGTTGTCGAATAAAATTTTTTTTTCCTGAATTGTAGCCTACCGTTGTACTATAGCCACAGCAATGCATTAAGATGACAGCTGTGAAAATAATGGATGATTGATTATTATTGGAAAACTTGATCAAGAAGAATGACTGGAAATAAGTCAAGACCACGAGTGAGTTACTTACAAGGATTTTTTTCTTTCTTTTAATTTCAGCCAAGCAGCCGTCACAGGCACATCACCTTTACTTTACATGCTGTGCTTCCACTCTGTAATTTGTTTCATTTATTCTTACTACTTAATGTATATTTTATTTTGTTTTGACTGCAGATCAGCACAGGCCTACATTCAAATCAGTGACTGTGGCCTAAGATCAAATAATCAAACATCTCAGCACCATTGAAGTGGACAGCAGCCCAAAGTGAAGTTACAAAGTACTTAACTTCCGTGCGCGCGCTCCCACGTAAGAGCTGCTTCAGGAAACGCACGTTAGCAAGGAGGATTTCGTAGCAAACCCTCATAGAGCTCTACGATCGATCGTTATTGGGAAACGAGGCCCAGAGCATTTAGAAGAGCAGACAACTCGTGCTGTCAGCTCCAGCCATAAAGAACAACTCCACTGCTGTCCCTCTGAGTGGCTGTACGAAAGCACATCACATGGAGCTTATCACCTGCCGTCTTGTTCTAGTATGTGAGCATGAGAGCCTGTTTGTAAATGAGGTCTTACATATATATGTGCGTTCCTGCATGCATGGTCGCATATCTTTCAAGCTGTTTGGATTAATGATCCAAGTTACCTTAAAAAGTATGTGAATTCTTTGAAAAGATTACTGTCCCTCAATGAAAACTATAACTTCCACCCTAACTGATGCAAGTACGACTATTTTCACAAAATGGCATCTAAAATGTGGAAACTACTTACTCACATTATCACAACTTGATGGATGGATGCAATAACTCAGGTCAGTTCAATGATAATTCTAGAGATTTCTGTTGCTGGATGTGCCATAATGCACGGTTTTTTCAGAGGTCATCACTTAATTCCATCCGGCAAACAGACATGATGTGATCTGAACTTCGGTAAATAGCTATGGTTACACGAGTCCTCACTGGTTTCCCTAACCCTAGCCTTAACTCTCCCCTAACCCTAACCCTTAATTTTACCCTGTACCGAACCCTAAATGTCAGTTTGCCAGATGGAAATAAGTGACTTGCTTCAGCATACTTTACATGGCTGTTTTTAGTTTTTCTTAACGCCAGTAAAACCCTAGCACACTGGTCAGATTGTACAACCTGCAGGAATATTTCTGGTTGGAGGTCCAAGATGCAGCAATCACTATACAGAACTACATTTCCAAATAGCTTAGTAGCACCTTACATGGTTTGAACCAGAGCCATGTAGAGAGAAGAATCTAAGTTGCTAACATAGTTTAGCAAACTGTCCAGCATGCCACATTCAGAGAGTTGGACAGAAGCAGTGCTCAGAACGATAACATTCTCTCTGGGCATGTCAATTTAACGGGGTAACTTCCTCCGTATTTTCAGCAGATTCAGAGTTGTTTCCAGATTATCCTATTGACCATTTCTCTTAGAATTAATTTTGAGAGGTATTATCCTGGACAGCCCTTTGTTTTGGATGCAAAGTTTCACAGAGACAATCCTAAATAAGCCATTAGGGCTTTAAGGAGAAAGATCACATCTAAGAGTTGACCTGGACTGATGTAAGAAACTGTACTACCATAGCAACTTAAAACAAAAACGTTCGGGAACATAGACACTCTAAACCCCACTCCCTTCCATCAAACACTACATCCCTGCACCCAATCCAAAATATAACAAATAATACTGATGAAATGTCACATTATTTCAGAGTGGATGCATCACTCTTATCTTTTTCTGGCCTCCAGACCTGCATGGGTCATCACACTGCACCTGACTTGATGAATATTTACCTTTGATCTGGCAGATCTAAACTGGAATATTAAGCGCCGATGACTCATGTGGAGGAGCACAGGAAACGACAGCAGCAGGGGAGGGGGTGTAGGTGGGAGTGTGGGGGTGTACTCCTCCACGGATCAGCACCTTCTTCCAACAGCGAATATCACTTACTCTTTTAAAGGGAGACTAACACACAGTCTTCACTGCGTGTTCACAACTATTTCTTCCCGATAACATATATAAGGGCATTTTCTCCGCACACCATATTCATCCTTGCACTTATGCTGATAGATTGGTAAACTATTTTGAATTTATTTCAATAAAATCAAAATATGGCCATAGAGGTCACCATAAAGTAAGTGACAGTCCAAAGACCTAAAGATGTACACGACATCCGCAATATAATGTAGCCACAACTCTACTGAGAATGAGGGAGTTGAAGCCCTCGTAATCTGACATGAGCCTAAGCAAATTAATACATACTGCGCGAGAGGCTCATCCCAGAGGACAGAACCGCGGAGTGGAGAGAGAAAAATGCTGAATGAGGCTGCTCAGAAGTACACACGCACGCCAACTGAGAGCACGTGTCCCTTTTTTTCTGTTCACATCCACATTACGCTCTCATGTTTTTATGTTCACACAGACAATTAAGATAAGGGGACAAAAAGTGAAGGCTGTCTGAGTTCCAATCATTTATTGATTTCCTAGTTTTTTTCAGAGTATTGTTGCCGGTGCTTTTAAAAGTGCACAGAATCCATCTGCACGCGTCAGTTTATATCCATCGCCTTCCCTCTTGTGTCACAATACCATAAGCTCAAAGACCCCATTATGTAAGTGGAAGGGTGAGGATATCCAAAAATAGCATTTGGCATCTGTTGCTTCATATTTTCTGCATACAGAAGTACTTGCCTCATTAATATTTGATAATATTGAAAGCCGGCTAAAGGAACAGGGATGGTTCAGTACAGTAGATGTAAAAGTTACACACAAATAAGCCACAGGCAGTAAAAAAAAAATTGGACAAACAACAGTCCAACAAACTCGGACAAGTTGCACTCAAACACCAATGCATTCAACTCCACTAAAGATCAAACCACATACTAAGTAAATGGCGCTAATGGCGCCGTGTCTACCTTGAGGTGATAGGTTATTCCCGTCTCCAAAATATCCAGACCAAGACATTCCGTCCCCGGCTTGAGTGATGATGCCGGGCCATCAGTCTGGATGGCCAGCCTGCTGTCACTGAGCCCCTGTCGAAGGTGAGAGGAGGGGGGCAGGTACACGGAGAGGCGCTGCTGGGGTGTAGCCGAATTGCAGTCTGCAGACACTTTAGCTTGGGGCCCATCCCTGGAGGCCAAAGCCAGTCCCTTCAGCCCTAGCAGTGCAACAGGGCTGGCAGTCTTCATGTTGGCCATTCTAGGTATGAAAGTACAGAGGGCTGAGGTGACCTCCTCCTGAGTACCAAAAGTATCCCGATCAGGATGACGGCCCGGTGCGGCCGTCCGGCATATGGAGGTCACAGGGGCAGGGCAGGGAGCTGTTTTGGTACTCGCGGTCAAAACTGAAGAGGTTGGTGAACTGTCCTCCAAGGAGGTGACGGAGTCATTGCGGAAGCGGCTATACTTGGTCCGGTGCAGCATGCCTGACGGTGGAAAGAGTCCTACATGCAGCGTACTGGGTGCCCGGCGGTTCTTGTTCTCTCATTGCCAAAGACCGGGGAAGTCTTCCGAAACCAGATCCACTTGCTCCTGAGCTGTTTCTCTGCGGATAAAGGAGGAATGAGAAAAGGTAAATGGATTGAGTGAGAATGATGTCAAAGTCTGATCTACAAAACTCATTGAGTTCATAGAGAGTCTACATTTCATGCCACCACAGGCAGTGAACTTTGTTTTAAACATCACAGATGTAGTCGCACTGTCACCCTCAATACCACTGTTGCAAGAGCTAGGAGCCAGAACAATTCATCACCTCTTCTGGAAATGTTACATAATATGAATTAATGTGCCTTACTTCAGCACGTGCTTAAGCCAGGCTCTGCTTCCGCCTACCCCTCTATGCCACTACTGCTGTTCTCTCCCATTTCACTGGCTCATCTGCTTGTTTTCGATCAGTCCATGGTATTTACTGAAGTCCCTGCACACTTTAATAGCACAGGCGGCCCTTAGGCAAACAAACGTGCAGGCTAGCAGACGTAAACACGGGCCATGTGGTGTTCTCTCTCCTCACTCTGTTACACAAGCCGCCCCTGCTGGTTGCTCCTACCTCCTTCGAGAGCCTCCTTTCCGTCTGTCGCGGGCCAGGTCATCCTCTGAGAACCGCAGCTCCGCTCTGCTCTGAGAGGAGGCGCAGGATGTTGCAATTTTCATGAATGAACTCTTCCTTTTTTTTATGAATGGGTCTCTCCCTCACTGCGCATGCTGACAAATGTGTGAATGAAGCCGGAGAAGCTTGTAATTGACTGACAGTCCCTGAGGGTTTTTTTTCCCCCTCATTCTCTTTTCTTCCAAGCTTCCGTCCAATCACAGAGCAGCAGGGTGACTCATGCACCATCAATGCACTGAAGCAGAACCAATTTGAATGTTCTTTTTCAACATCATCAGTTGGTTATCGGGCCACAAATCACCCGCACGGACCACAGCAGCCTAACAAAACACGAGAGTCAATGGAGAAAACGGGTACAAGAGGAGCATTCTAAAACAGATGCGTCACAAAAAAAGGAACATTTCTGTTACCTAGGATACAAAGACTCATGGTGTTATTTCTCCAGGGTGTGATGATACTTCTCTGTTAGAATCTGGCCTGTTTTGGTTTTATAGGCTGTTAAATCCCCATCCTCAATCAGCTTTTTTTGCCGAACACTGGGAGACAGAATGGAGGCTCAATTTGACACCTGCAGTAGCAGGCTGTGGAGTACAGTTGCATCAGTTCTGGGTGGTTTAACTTCCGACTAAATGTGAGGGAGAAGCAGAGGAGCTTTTTTTTCGCCTCTGCTTAGGTGATAACTTAGAGCTCAGTCCCTCCCACGCTTTTATTTCCAATTATATCCAACACAGATCCATACATTAAAGTGAATGTGCTTAATGAATACTGGATAGGGCAATAATTGCCTTTTTAACAATAAGGCAGAGTGTGGGAAGATATTAATTCCGTTCGCAAGATAATAGTCATGCAATGTCACAGCATGAGGCAAAAAAAAAAAAAATTAAACATTTTTATTAACCTTTGCCTTATAAAATGCATTTAGAAACTTAAGTGGGCTGTAATGATATACACTGTATAGAACAGGATGTTTTTTTGCCCTGTGAAGACGAAGTGTGTGGGCAGTTGTGTGGGTGTTAAAACTGACTAACTGCTGTTTACACTTTGTTAAGTAGTTAAGAACAGAAATTAAGAAAATAAGCAAAACTGCATAGATGGAGTTATTTATACTTTTTTCATGGATACAGCATAAGAGTTTGCTAATTCAGATTTAATTTCCAGTTTGCCTCTTGTATTTGCTGAAATACAGGCATTTTTGTAAATGATTTAATGGATGCTTTTAAATTTGAATTTAAAAATAATCAAGCTGAAGTTAAATGATTATTGCCAGCTGAACATATTAATAACCGCAATAATTATCCAATTATAGAATTTTTTCAATAATTTCCAAACGGTGACTTTTTTTTGGCCGGGCAGTGTAGCTTCTGACTGCTGCATTACAGCAGATGGTGACTCACCGTCGGAGAAGAAGCTCTTTGATTTTTGGCTCCCTCTTGTGGTAGTAGGGATCCCGAACTACATCTTTGCGCCTTTTTGAAGGTGTACCATTCTGCGAGTTTTCACACCAGGCCTAACTAATGAAGCTTAATTCAGAAGCTTCCTTGGCCAGTTCTGCAACAGCCTCCCTCCTAAATGCTGTGTGTGCATAAGACACAGTCTCATAGGTAATACTGCCTAATACTCCCTAATTACCCGAATTCAGGCCATGTCTCGCAACAGCATGTTGAGAACACTATTAAAATATAGGAGCTTACGTAAAACCCCCAGATTATATACAGCCAGCACCATAATTAAGTGAACCGCGACAAATGTTTTGTCATTTTGGTTCAGTACTATAGCACATAGTAAGTTGTAAGGATACAAAGACAATGGGGTCGAAGTCATGAGGTTGACCATCAGAAATGTTTCAGGCATGCAGAGACAGTTTTGTGCGCGAGGAAAAAAAAGCTGAAGTTCGCGCACAAAAAAACCGTCCACGCAACAGCAGATCCATGCGCAAGTGGTGGCAATTTTAATGCGAGAGCACAATTTTGGGGAAAAACTTTGCATAATCTACGCATGAAATTGATATATCCACTCACAAGTCGAACACCGCGCTCTCAAATAAGGATAGGGATTTACCTCCATAGAGTTAAAATTAAGCAATCATTTTTAGCTCACTTGATCCAACAGACATTGGTGTCTGCGTCTGCGTTATCTTTGATCTTCTGCCAAACCACTGAATGAATCAGTGTGACATTTGGTGGGGAGGTACGTATGGATGTGCAGATTAAATATTGTTTGACTGGTGTAACTTCCTCCATAGGAGGCGCTACACCATTTGTCCGATCAACTTGAATTTTGCACGCTGCGTATTAGTCAGGGTCGATAAAAATGTCGATAAGAATAAATGCAAATTAAACGACATGGCCCACATCAGTCACTCAAATTTCTATAGCCCTTATACTCACTCTAGCAGCAACCTATCATCATGAAACTGAAGAGCCATATTTATTAAAATTACTTTAATCTGCAGTGCTAAAGAAAGGTACAAGAGAGGTCCTAGGCAATAACTTTTAAAGCATGGGTTGTAGAAACAAAATTCTTTTTTGTCAGATTTTGTGGGTCAAGACAAATCAGTCAATGTAAGTCACACCCATTTTTGTGTTTGGAAACTTTCCGCCATTTTGAATTGTTTGTGAAATCTTTAATGTTTATTAGCCCAGCGGCTAACACCAAAATTATGGCTGAATATTTCACTTTTAGGAGAAATTATGAAACTTAGCACATTGGTAGGGGATCCCAATAGATCATTTTTTGATTAGGACCGAACTCTGAAACGCCCCCTGATGGCCGCCATCTTGAATTTAAATATGTCTGCCACATTGTACATATTTTTGCCTATGACTTCAAACCTAAAGCAGATATAAATGTAAATTCAATAGTGTTATGGCCCCAATTTGTTACTACAATTTACAACACAACAGCTACAGCAACAGCAAGGGATGACAGAAACAGTTTTAAAAACTTGAACACATTTAATAAACAGACAAAGACTAATACTAACCTACAACTAATAACCAAGATTGATTTACAAGAAAAACAGAAATATTTACAGTCCCTTTTTGTTGGGGTGGCTTGGTGATGTCCTGGGTAAGGAAAAAAAATGCTCTAACACAGGCAGAAATCCACAAAAGAAACTTCACAGGTCTTGAACAGAAATGACAGGTCTGGTCACATGTATCCTTCTCCTTGCAATTTCTCCTACTGCTTTACTGTCTCAATTCTACTCCTTATATACTCTTTTACAGACCCCACCCACATTTAGACCTTTTTTTTTTAAATTTTCGGGGACTTGCCCCAGACATGTCCAGGACATGTCTAAACCTAGCTCCAGTCTGGGCTTAATAAAAGAAAGGTAAATTCTGCCATCTAGTGGCCTCTATTCACATCACAATAGCTAACCCCCCACTTTCAGCACCAAGGAATCCAATGAAATCAATTTTAGGAATATCTAGTGTCTGCCATATTGCATTCCAAGATCGCCACCATGATCAATGTAATTGCCTGCAACTTTGGATCTAAAGCAGATAGAAAGGCAATTTCAGTGGCAAGTTCCAATGAGCAAAATAAATCTTTAATTATCTGGCAGCTATTTGTTGATCTGGTAACAGCTGCAATTTCAAAGACATGGCAATGAGTAATCAACCTGAAATTTACAGGGCAAAGTAAACCACGCATGTATATGTGCCATAAACTGGATATTGTTTGAAAAACTTATACTATTTGGGTCCTAACTGCTTCAGAACTGATGATTACCTCATGTTGCTTGGACCCCGTGATTACTACTACTATTACTACTACTACGGCTGTATTTTTACTTCCAACATAAATCACAAAAGGTGTCTTCATTGTACCAATGTTGGACCAAACCATAAAAAACAATACTACCACTTATGAGCTTACACAACATTCAAGCCTGAAATAAACCAAGCGAGCTACAGTTCCAGGCACAATTTTTATTATTTGGCAGCATATCCGTCACATTCAAAGACTGCTTGAAGTCTGTGACTCATAGACATTACCAGATACTGTACATCTCCCCTAATGACACTCTGGTAGACCTGTACTCTGGCCACCTTCAGTTCCAGCATATTTCAGGAAGATCTTTTCATCAATAATAGACTCTTCATCGTGTAAAATGCATGTTCAGATGAATTCAGATCTGTAGATCGACCAAGCCGGGCAAACATTTTTAACTTTTAGGTTGTCAAAAACCCTTTGTTGCTTCAGCAGTATGTTTCGGTCATTGTCTGGTAGCATGATGGAGTACTGGAGGCATTTGATTTCAATTGAGCAGATATTTTTCTTCAGCCATCGGACTACTTCTGTTTGCAAAAGCAAAAAGGAAGTCCGCACACCAAAAAGAGCTCCAATGCAATAATAATTTTTTAGCGTGACGTTTCCAGCAATAGCTTTTCTTCTGACAATCTAAGCGTCTGAAGAAGAGCTATTGCAGGAAACGTCACGCTAATACATTCTTTTTGCATTGGAGCTCTTTTTGGTGTGCGGACCTTTTATGGGATATCTTTTTTGGTCCAGCACCCATGCTTGATGCGCTTTGGCTTTATTTACTCCTACTTCTGTTTGCAGTCACATCCTAAATGAACTGAGCCTGCTCCAAGGGCAGCCATACCGGCTGAAGCCATAACACACCCTCACTGTGTCTCACGGATGAGGTGCTGTTTGGATCATGGGCATTCCCATTTTTTCTCTGCACTTTCCTCTCTCAATCACTTTGATGCATGTCATTCGTTGCCTTATTTGTTCTCATTGCATGGTTCTAGAACTGTTCAGGCTCCTTTAACAAACTGTAATCTCACCTTTTGTCAGGCAGATCATTGGTAGTTCACCCCCTGCAGTCCAGAGGTTGTGAGCTTCCATGAATGATGGTATTATGCACATCTGCACCTGCATCCAGAGGGAGTTTCTGATGTGCAAGACCATTGTCAAGGGGGTTTCTTCACCATAGAAAGTGTTCTCCTTCCTCTAAATACCAGGTCCTTTGAGATAATTGGGTTCACTAACAGCGTGAAGAAAACCCATCTACGAAGCCAATTCAGCAAATACTTGTAGCAAATGGGGGACCATGTACAAAAGATGCAGTTATTTCACAATGATTCAGCTGCCACAAAACGACCTCAAACAAGAGTTTGTCACTAAAGTGACTATATCCCCCGCCATTAGGTCACCAAAACAGACTGGTGTCTGCGCATTCCCAGTAGGAAGGTTGGTACCAAAAGGAATTGAAATAGGTTGACTCCTTCTTGAGATATCGTGCTGACGTATTGTATTTAGTTGTTCTAATGTTTTTAGAGATAAAATAATTTGGTGGGCAAGATTCATTGATGATATTATTTTGTGGTGGAGGGGTACAGAAAATGAATTATTGTCATTTCATGGTTATTTAAATGCAGCGAATACCAACGTTAAATTATCTCTTGACTATGATAAAGATAAAATACATTTTCTTGACCTAGAAATTTATAAAGATATTCGGGGATACTTACACTCTACAAAATTTAGGAAGGAGGCCCATAAAAACACTTTGTTACATGCTAAAAGCTTCCACCCACCTACACTAATTAAGAACATTCCTTTTGGGCAATTTCAGAGATTACGTCGGATTTGTGATAATGATCAAGATTTTGATAATAAAAGTGAAGAGATGTACAACCGTTTCAGAGAAAGGGGTTATTCTCCAAAAGTCTTAGACACAGCCCTGGAGAGGGCGAGCTCCATTGAACGTAATTCTCTGCTTTACAGAAAGCCAGCATCTGCTAAAAAGGAAAGGGTTTTCTTCTCTACACGCTATAGCACAGATGCGTACACAATACGTAATATAATCAAAAAGAACTGGAATCTCCTCCAATGTGACGACTCTCTAAATGATCTCTTTAAAGAACTCCCAATCTTCTCCTTCAGAAGAGCACCTACTTTGGGTGATAGACTGGTGCGTAGTTATTTACCAGCCAAAGAAAAGTCTACTTGGCTACCCAAAGTACCTAACGGTACATTCAAATGTGGGCACTGCAAATTATGTGAAGTGGTATCAAAGGCAAAAGGGTTTACCCACCCGGTCACACAATTTACATTCTTTACTAACCATTTCATAAATTGCAAGACTACATTTGTCATTTATATTTTGGAATGCTCTCTGTGTGACGCCTTCTATGTAGGGCGTACAAAACGACGGCTGCAGGACCGCTTGGCTGAACACAGATATGCTGCAAAAAACAGGAAATTGCGATTATGCTATGACAAAACATTTTAAAGAAGCACACAATGATAAAAATATTTTGTTCACTGCCATAGGTATTGATCAAGTGCCCTTTACCGCTAGGAGGGGTGATAGACAAAAAACATTAAACCAAAAAGAAAGTTGCTGGATTTATAAGCAAAATGCTGACATTCCCAGGGTTGAATGACAATAGATTTGGTAACATTCCTGTAGATGTGATGAATAGTAGGATATCTAACTAGCTATTCTATTCTATATCATTTTATGAATTATGTTTGTGATTTGATACTGGATCTATTCTGTGTTTGTGTGTGCATTCGTGATACGATTTCAGGATATAGGTCTTGATTATGTAATTTTCCGACTCCGCCTACAGCTGGAGTTAATTCAACAGATGACTTGAAATACCTGTCAGAACACTTTGTAATTGACCGTGCCCTGATGAAGGCCTGCCATGGCCGAAACATGTTGGCAGTTTTATTGTTTCAAATATGATTAAGCCTATTTATTAAAGCTTTTTTTAAATAATACTTTTGAAGAGTGCCTTGGGTAATTCATCTTTAAATCGTGCTGACAACGTTTGGGACGGATGGACGGACATACATGCGTACGTACGAACGGACGGACGGACCTGAATACTATATCCCCTGCTTCGCGCGGCAGGGGATAATAAAAGTAGACAGTCTGCACTTCAACCCATCAGTGCGTCCTTTAAAACTAGTAAATGACACTGCGTATGATCACACTCAAATCATAAGCAATAGATGGAAAGCAGAAAGTAGCGACTTCAGAATTTTAAGGGTCTGTCAGCATGCTTTGCTATGAAATATTTGTAGAGGCCAACTTATATTCATTGTTAGCAAGTCCAACAGAAAGGTTTAATATAAAATTTCATACAACACTGGAGGAAGTTTCCACAGAAGATGACTGAAAACAATGAGCAACTCTTAAATAAATGCTTGTTTCAAATAAATCAAACTCCTATAACGACAATAATGTCTGCCCGTTTCGCTGTAACCCAAAGAATTACTGAAACTATTCATCACCAGTCATAAAAGCCAGCCATCTTGACCCACCCAACTAAAGTGACAATAGGCCCAATTACTTCTAAACAAAAAATGACTGGAATCCTGAAGATAAAATTCACTGAATATGGCAACTGCAGCCTGCACAAAAAAAGTACATCAATGCAGGAATCACAAAAACACCAACACATTAATTACAACAACAGATTTTAATAATATTAATATTCAATCAAGATAGCCAAATTGAACAACAGTTATTTTACGGGAAGCATCTACAAGTTGCCAGCGCTGTACAGTTTTAAAGAATCAGCCATAAATAGCATTATAAAGACAAGCAATACACTGAAAAGGGTATCGCATACAACCACTTTCTTTCACATTAGTTACAATAAGAAGTTTCACTAGTATTTACACAGTGCAAAAGACGCATTTGCTATTATTACTTGATACACGTGGTATAGACAAAATGAAGTAATATGTGATAAATCCTGTAAAGACACAGTACCACTGATCCAACAATGGAGACCTTCATTTAGCACCAACATGTTTACTCTAAACATTCAGCTGCTCCCATGGCAACCAAATACATTCCCATGCGCGCTAAGCTCAGGAAAATCTCTGCACAAAGTCCCGTTATTTCACTTATGAAGCGAATGTCAGTTGCGATTCCCATTACAGTTGAACACGCATGTTTGTTTCATTTCAAAAAATCTTGTATATTAAAGCATCGGGGTGAAAATACATTTGTGATTAATTTCATAGCACACTTTTACATGTAACACAAATCAATACAACACAAATTCTTCATTTGTTTTTTGTTTACATTTTCTTCATTTTTACTTATAATGATCACGCGCAGTCTTCACCCCGGTCGGAAGGCAGGGTCATGTCTTCATGTTTAGTCTCTGCCAATGAGAGTTCGATCAGGACCAGAGGCCCCAGTTTCATGTCACAAATTGTTAACCAAACTTGCTAGAATACAGTTACTACATCATAAGTAAAAAAAAAAAAAGACAAGTATATAATAAATAAAGCAGTTTTAAAGGAAGCAAAAAGGCATTTCAAAAGGAAGTAGGTCCCGCTACAGATGGTCAAGAGGCAAGTAAACAGGGTGTTTGAAGAGCTCGAGGGAGGGTGAAAGTGCTAACTACTTGCCAATCTTCCCATCACGTTCCTCCTGCTCATCTATATTGGATTACGTTGCCGTAACAGTACATGAGCTATGGCAATAGGTGCAAACTGGCTCCCTCATCTCCAAACACAAGTGATGTGAACAAAAATGCGCAAACTGAATGTTGAGATGCTTCATTACTCTTACCTAAAAAGCAGTGATAAACTAGACAGTTGGTCGCCCGCAGGTTGAATGTATCCCCGGTTGCCCCATATCCGAAAAGGCCGACTCATTCTATGCGCAGTAAAGAAATCACTCCCTTAATCAATAGGCCTTATGACTTAAGCGCATACAAGGCCCATGCCTAACATGAAATGAATCCATGAAGAACAGTCACCAGTAGAGCGCTCACCAGAAATCTCTCGATGTGGCGGCAGATGCGGCGTAACAATCACTGATCCATACTATCCCTGACTCATCATCCGGGATACAATGATTCCTTACCATAGGAGTAACAGGAGCAGAAGTGAGACAAGAAGCAATTAAATCTAAAAGTTGAAATATTTCAATCCTGGCACAAAATCAAGTACTAGATTTAATAAAAATAATAAAAGACAAAAAAATAAAAAATAAAAAAAACCCAAAAACTCACATGGAAAAGAGAGCATGTAGCCACTATTCAAATACAGATCCCCTTTCAAATCAGTTGAATCTAAAATTATAGTATATTACAGGAAACAGTTCATCAGATTAGCCCATGTATAGTATGTACATCAATATTTGTTCCACAGGCAGTGCTGTAGGCCTGTAATTAACATTTATTTCTTTTTCAGTTCAACTACAAAAATTAAATGCATGAACAAATAAAAAAAAAGATACACTGGAAGAGAGATTCATTTCTTCTGATGCGACTAGTCTCGATTGCAACATAGGTTTGCCATACATTTCCTGAAACGGATGAAATATACAGGTGAAACACAGACCTATGGCCTGCCTGAGAATCAATACCCTAAAATACAAGAGACAGTACACAATGAATTACAGTCATCCCACATTTAAAAAAAAAAAAAAAAAGAAGCAACCAATTTTGGTGTTTAAGTCAAATCTCTACCAATTACTTTGCAACTCCAACAGTTTTATTTACTTTTTTAAAATATATTTTTTGCCACAAAAAAAAGTATATGTTACTTTCTAAAAAACCCAAATAAATTAATGTGCGAGGAAAGTTGTGATCGCTGAACTGTACAGATTGAAAAGCCCAGCCGCCAACTTTAGCATTTTATACAAAAATGGAGATAATGGGGCGGGCGGAGCCCATTTTGAACCAATGAAAATGAGTGGAGTCTCCCTTTGAGGGTTTCCCTTCAGCCAAACCCCGCTGCTGCAAGGCAGATATGTGGAGTGGTGGGCAGAATCAAGCTGCCAAAGGGCTGACTGTGAGGAATGTTTGGATGAGAGCGGCATATTGAAATACTCGACAAATTAAGTGGGAACGACCTCTTACTTATTTGAGCGATTCAGAACTCTCCAGAATTGCTCACTTCCATTGCTGTCCATCAAAAGCATTTAGGATTTAGTTTGTGTGTGTGTGTGTGTGGGCGGGGGGGGGGGGGCGCTAAAGACACCAAACTGAACAGTTTTCTCCTGACATTGGCGCAATGAAAAAACTGCACAAACAAACAAACAAAAGGCTGAAGAGAATTGGTTGGGTAGATAAAAAGCAGGGTGGTTAGTCTGGTTGGTCTGTTGGGTCGTGTCTGCAGGATTCCTGAGATGAAGCCGCTCCTGTCACAGCAGTTACACCCCCCGCCGGAGGGGGAGCCACTGCTCGGCTGCACTGTTCCATCAACACGGGACACTCTTGGGTTCCATCGGTTGGTCACTGCGTTCCAGCCCAGAATCAGCCAGCTCGGCAGAATCCAGCCCTTCTTCGTCGCTTTGCCCACCAGCCTCTTCCTCATCCTCCTCTTCCTCGGTGCTGTCCCGGTTCTTGCTCAACTGCAGGTTCTCCAGCGTCTCTGAGACCCAGGAGTCGATCCTGCTGCTGAGGGGCACGTCCACGGAGATGGGCCCTGGCGTGTAGTCCTCCTCCTCCTCTTCCTCCTCCTCCTCCTCTTCGCCCTCCTCCAGCATGCCTGGCACCAGCGTGCTGGTGGTACTGGTGATGGAGGAATTCAGGAGGTCCCGGCAGCTCCCGTCCAGGGAGCCCGTCTCCGTGCTCTGCTGGGAAGCCCACTCCAGCCGGTCGTCAGTCTTGCCCTCCTCTTTCAAGTGCTGGGGAGCCCCCGGCGCCGGGGTGACGGTCAAACTGGGGGCCATCTGCACGGGGCCAGATGGGCCACCGTCTTCCTTTTGGGCCCCCGACACGTTCTCTCTGGCCCCCGCCCTGCACGATCCCCCGTTGGTCTCGGTTGTCTCCAGGCCGTCAGACACCTCCACCATGTTCCTCCAGTTGGTTTCTGAGGAGGGGGCAAGAGCGTCATCAATTTGCTGCATTTAACAGACTAGTTTCATATTGATGGCCTTACGCAAGAGGGGTGTAAGTGACATTTTATAAATTTTACAGGAGAGCCAAAAAACTTCCACAGCACCAACTGTTAAAAAAAAGTTTGCCTGCAGACACGACTTTTTAAAAAGGCATTTTAACCCATTTCAGGCATTTTAGGACAGGAATTGAGACTCCAGACCTGGTCAGGAGATGGGCTAGTCTCAGTTATTCCAAAACAACCAAGAAAGTCATTTTTCATCGGTGTCACTTACGCCCTTCTTGCATGAGGCCATCGATATTTAGTACCCAGTTAAGGCAAATTTCAACATTTAGTCACTGTTTCGATGTAGCCGCAATATGGTAGCGAAACCAAGAGGACGTTTTGTGTTGGTTGGATGGGTGACCCCAAGCTGGCAGATACTGGCACGAGAGTATGGCAGATGAAGCGCGTCATCTTACCGTACTCCTTCTCGTTGACCTCGGAGATGGGCTCAGAGATGACGCTGCAGAAGGAGATGGCACTGGCGGCTGACGGGTTGCGCGAGTGGCCCATGTGGTGCGTGACCTTCTTCACGTTCTTCAGCGCCTCCTCAGCCTGCTCCTGCTCCAGAGCCGACACCATGTCCTTGTAGGCCTTCCGCGCCTCTTCAGTGAGAGACACCAGCCTGTTGAACAAACCCTGGCGGAGGAGCAGAGAGCTCCCATCAAACATGAGCAGTTTTCCTGCCTGGCAGACACATGAAGCAGGAGGACCATCTCATAAACCAGCAGGTAAATGAGGACATCCAAGCGGTACCACAGCAGAGGAACAGTGGAAGGAAGCATTCCTCCCCTCCCCCTTCCCATCATTCTGTGTCCGTACCTGATAATACCACCCATCCCATTGTCATCTTTTAAACATCCCTCCAAGACCCCCGTTTATCATTCATAGGTTTTGCTCTCCATTTATGCTCCTGGGTATTTTTCTCAATATGGGCACTAATGCAGAGTCTGGGTCCCTTATTTCTGAATTAATCCCACGGGGTTAGTTTTTTTACCTATTAAACTACAGGTGTCCTTACTAATTAGAAATAAAGTATCATGGGTGTATTTTCATTCTATCCATCATTTTTGGAGTCAAAAAAGATTTTTTTGGGGGTGTATTTTGGGAGTGTCCCAAATCCGGATGATATTTTTGAAACTTGCAATACTCCAATGATTTCAATTTCCTTCAGCTGGAAACTGTATGCATACATTAAAAGACACTGAGATAATATCCTAAGCAAAAAAAAAAATCAAAAGTGATGGTTTTCTGAGAAAAATGACTGAAAATGGGAGTGTCCAAAAAAACCCACTCAACTCCATAACCATCAGTACACAGACTCCCTCTGGAGACAGAAGCTGAAATCACAGTTTATGGCCCATGCAAACAGAACCTTTGAGTGACCCCCGTAGCAGCCATGTGGACTTATGTCAAAATGGCTTAATGATTATTTTTATATTTCGGTATCCTATGGTCAGTATACCTTTTAAACTCCACTCCGTTACCTTCGTTAAAATCCATGGTAATGGGTAGGACAAATTTTTAATCGTGCTTTTGATAAGCCTTGTGCAAAACCCTCCAAGGTATGGTAGAAAGCATCAAAAGTTACTGCATTGGCACATGGAAAATTCCACTTTTCTGAAAAACACTGAACTCTGTTACCAATAATGGTTATGGAGGTGAGTAAATTGGTAACCGAGTTGAAATTTTGGTTTAAAAAGTCACGAAAACCTGGGCAGGTATTGTTTTTCTTTTTGGTTCAGTTCTACACTGTTGTTAAAATGGGAGCAAATTTTTTTCTCGCATTGTCTTAATTTTTTTAAGCTCGAGTTGCTCTATTTTTTCCAACTCAGTTACCTTATTTCAACTCCATAACCATTTTCTCAACTCCGTTACAGTTTCAGCCAAAATTCCCAGGACCAAGACAAATTGGCCAAATGCAAAATTAAATTTATCGGTTTCAATCAGAGGTACTGAAAAGGGTTTTATAACCTCAGTTTCGGAACTCTGGTCAATCACAATATACCAGGAGAGAGCTCACGTGAAAAAGTAACGGAGTTGAGTGGATCCGAGGACACGGCAAAATTAAAATGGCCTGCCCAAAAAATTCTACCCTGGTTTAAGCTCTGCCTTGTGGTTTTTTGAGTACCTTAGGGGCAACCCTACCCCAGGGGGAAAAAAATAATCAGAATTAGACATCTTTTAAAAAATATATATATAAAAAAAGACACCCAGAAAGTGACCATATTGAGAAAAAAACCCTTTTGAGTCCATTCAATGTGAACTTTACTGTACAGAAACACCCACTTTGTTCCAGCATAAACTTCTTTGAGCTGGTCTCGTTTTCCTTGGTTCCAGGCAAAGGGCCACAGACTTCCGAAGTTTTTTTGTAAAATTACTTGCTCATAATTTCACATGCACAATAAAACTGATAAGACAAAATTAGCTTTAATATCTCAGTTCTCCGATAGAAGACTTAATGTCCCACTTTTGCTCAGAAACGTTTTGTTCTTTGCCAGTTCTACGGTTTGGACACAAGCGTAATTTTGCTTCGAGTCCATATGTCCCCCTTACCTCTGCTCCAGAGAAGTTGAAGATTCCAACAACGCTAACTGGGACCAGTTTGTTTACGCATCGGCCCAAAGCTTTCCGACCCAGCGCGAAAACAAAGGGGATCTCCTGCTCTCGAGCCATGGCAATTACGTTGTAGAGGGCTTCGTCCAGACCACCTTGTGAAAAGACAGCAAAAGGTTTCACATGTTACCAAGCTGTGCAGACCACACATTTCAAATTTGCATGGTTACATTTATCCAAGTTCAGTGGAAACTAACCAATATGTGCTGCCCTCTAGTACCATGATGCAATACCACAGACTACTTACAAGTTCACTTCAAATGATAACTTACTGTCTCCATGTACAAAACCCAAAACCAGTGAAGTTGGCACGTTATGTAAATCGTAGATAAAAACAGAATATTATGATTTGCAAACCCTTTTCAACTTGTATTCAATTGAATACACTGTAAAGACAAGATGTTTAATGTTCAAACTGAGTAACTTTTTTTTTTTTTTGCAAATAATCATTGACTTAGAATTTAAAGGCAGCAACACATTGCAAAAAAGTTGGCACAGGGGCCTTTTTACCACCGTGTTACATCGCCTTTCCTTTTAACGACACTCTGTAAACGTTTGGGAACTGAGAAGACCAATTTTTGAAGCTTTTTCAGGTGGAACTCTTTCCCATTCTTGCTTGATATACAGCTTAAGTTGTTCAACAGTCCGGGGTCTCCGTTGTCGTATTTTACGCTTCATAATGCGCCACACACTTTTCAATGGGAGACAGGTCTGGACTACAGGCAGGCCAGTCTAGTACCCGCACTCTTTTACTACGGAGCAATGTTGTTGTAACACGTGCAGAATGTGGCTTGGCATTGTCTTTCTGAAATAAGCAGGGGCGTCCATGAAAAAGACGTTGCTTGGATGGCAACATATGTTGCTCCAAAACCTGTATGTACCTTTCAGCATTAATGGTGCCTTCACATATGTGTAAGTTGCCCATGCCTGGGGCACTAATACACCCCCATACCATCACTGGCTTTTGAACTTTGCGCCTATAACAGTCCGGATGGTTCTTTTCCTCTTTGGTCCGGAGGACACGACGTCCACAGTTTCCAAAAAGAATTTGAAATGTGGACTCGTCAGACCACAGAACACTTTTCCACTTTGCATCAGTCCATCTAAGATGAGATTCGGCCCAGCGAAGCCGGCGGCGTTTCTGGGTGCCGTTGATAAATGGCTTTTGCTTTGCATTGTGGAGTTTTAACTTGCACTTGCAGATGTAGCGACGAACTGTAGTTACTGACAGTGGTTTTCTGAAGTGTTCCTGAGCCCATGTGGTGATGTCCTTTACACACTGATGTCGGTTTTTGATGCAGTATCGCCTGAGGGATCAAAGATCACGGGCATTCAATGTTGGTTTTCGGCCTTGTCGCTTACGTGCAGTGATTTCTCCAGATTCTCTGAACCTTTTGACGATATTACGGATCAAAGATGATGAAATCCCTAAATTTCTTGCAATAGCTTGTTGAGGAATGTTGTTTTTAAACTGTTCGACAATCAGCTCACGTATTTGTTCACTAAGAGGTGACCCTCGCCCCATCCTTGTTTGTGAATGACTGAGCATTTCAGGGAAGCTGCTGTTATACCCAATCATGGCACCCACCTGTTCCCTATTAGCCCATTGACCTGTGGGATGTTCCAAATAAGTGTTTGATGAGCATTCCTCAACTCTCTTAGCGTTTTTTGCCACTTGAGCCAGCTTTTTTGAAACATGTTGCAGGCATCAAATTCCAAATGAGCTAATATTTGCAAAAAATTACAAAGTTTACCCGTTTGAACATTAAGTAACTTGTCCTTGCAGTGTATTCAATTGAATATAGGTTGAAAAGGATTTGCAAATCATTGTATTCTGTTTTTATTTACGATTTATACAACGTGCCAACTTCACTGGTTTTGTGTTTTGTACAAAAGCCCACATCATCCAAAATTCAGTTTTCCTTTGAGTTTTCAAGAGCCACAATTTTAATTCAGATTTATTTTTTCCACCATGAATTTCCCACTGAATACCTGAATCGGCAATCCTGTGATAATTAAGGGGTGTTAACCTGATCTGAGAACTACCAAAGGATAAAGTGCCATTATTCACAAGGTTTTCCATTCACTGCTTTTATATTCAGTAATGAGGAGCTGCACCTCAGAGTGAGGGTCATTAGGACTGGGTCTTATATTTAACTGCAGTTTTTTGTTAAACATAAAAGCTGTTCATGCTGCAGGAATCTGTGAGACCGTGGAAAGCAGCTGTTGGGTGTGTGCAGATATTACACAGGTGAGCCCTGACCTTTGGACTGGATCTTCTCACAGTTGGGGGAGATGATGACGCACTTGATCTTGAGGAGCTTCATGTGTTTGGTGACCTCTCGCAAGCCCATCACCAGCCTGCGCTTGGACTTGGCCTTGGTGGGGTCCTTCTGGTACACGCGCTCCTGAAAGCGCACCAGCTCCTGCAGCAGCAGCGTCACGCTCTCGTCTATCTCCTTATTCAGGACCTGGTTACAGTACCTGCAGCGCACGAAAGCAAACATGCACACAGGCACAATTACACCGCCCGCACACGCACGCACCACACGAGGGCACACAGGGAGTCGTGCAGAGACGGACTCACGCACAGCACTTTGCACGCATGGCAGTCAAATATCCGCATTAATCTTCAAAAAAACATAAATGCCGTGGGTGACCTTGCCCCTGCATGACAAACAGAGCGGCTGTGGGGAGTGGTGTGGGTATAGAAGCCGTGGGAGGGCAGAAGCTGTTAAAATGCAGCATCTGTAAGACGCGGGTAGGCCGGGACAATGCTCTAACTGCCGCTGACTTTTACAGCAACAAAGACCCATCTGTAAGGAGTGGCATATATTTTACAGAGAACAGAGCGACGCGCAGTCTGCCAGTACCATACACTGTACAATCCGTTATTGTATAGGCTTTCCTTAAAAGAGCCTATTAATGTCCACAGAGGATGTCTCAGTTCTTGGATATATTTTTTTTTGTTTTGCTACCCGGGTGGGCAGGAATTTGAGCAAAATCCAACGTCTCCCCCTCTGTGCCATCTTGAACCCGTTCAGATTGCTGAAGTGTTAATTTCACAATAAACCAGCTTCAAAAACCAAGAATGTCTGCTGAACTGCCATCAGGCAGAGTCTGAGCCATTATATGAATCAGCAGAGAGATCTGTCTGCAAAAATATACTTCAACTTGCTTGCGGACGTTATTCTTCACTTAGCCATCTAAAATTAGCCAAATGAGTGTAATTAGTTAACTTTTCTAAATTTTAGAATATTCAATAAATCTTTTTTTAATTTTTTGTTTCATTTTAAACTGAATTTTGCGGGCCACTATGAAGCACTGTAATAATCTTTGCAAAGTACTACATAGAAATGGAATTGGAACTAAAATATTACCCTCCATGCACATCCTATTTTGGAAATATTCGCCCAGCTTGGAGCTTGAGAGCATGTTGTGCACATTGTCCTACAGAGACCACTTGTAGTGCTTTACAATGAATGGATAACGCTGATTACTGTGGAAAATGCATGCAGACTGGAGAAACCGAGCGGAGTCACTCACTCGCGAAATCTCCGGCTGTGAATCTTGGTGATCGCGGATGTCGCCATTGGGCTCCCAATCCCCGAGCTGGCGGGCGAGCCTTGTGAGACTGGTGTAATGCTGTAAGGGGAATTCTGGCTGGCTGGTGACAGCGAGGCATCACTGGGCATGCTCAGACTGTTGTCTGCAGTATAACAGGAGAAAGAAGAACACTGTGACAAGTGTGCTTCATAGTAGAGCACTGGACATACAATCTGCGTTTAAACAGTGGTGGCTTTTTAGTTATACGGACTGCTTTTGAGTGCTTGTTGCTATTCGGGCATATGGACTGGCTTTAAGTAGTAGCGGCTCATTAGTTTATAGACTGGCCAAACATTCAAACGGACTGGCTTACAGCAGAAGTGGCATTTTTAGTCAATCCGACTGCCCTTACGCAGTGGTGGCTTTTCAGTCCAATGGCCAGGCTTTAAATAGTGATGGCTTTTCAGTGAAACAGACCATCATTAAGAAGGTACTGCTTTGCAGATATATGGACTGCCCAAATGTAGAGGTGGCTTTTCAGTCAAATTGACTGCCTGTATGTAGAGGAGACTTTTCAGTCACATGTACTGCCTCGAAGTAGCGGTCGCTTTTCAGATATACGGGCTACCAAATGCTGTGGTGGCTTTTCAGTCATACAGACCACCCAACTGTAGCGGTAGCTTTTCAGTCATACAGAATGCCAAAATGTAATGGTGGCTTCATTAGCATTAACTTTGGCCTAACAAGGAAAACCCAAATTGAAGAAAAAGCATCCAAATGACTACTCACCCTCTTGGGACACTATGTCTCGGGGAAGGTCATCGGCGAAGTGTAGCTCCTCAGCGCCCCGATCCTCGGGCCCGGTCATACCCGGGTCAACAGACAACTTCCCCTTCTTAACCTCTCTCTCCTTCAAAATGATCTGAGAACAGAGACATTGACCAGAGTTTCACCATTCTCTCATTCTCTCATTCATAGCTTCTCAATGATTATTTTACATGTGGTGCGCATTCCAGCTTTGGAATTATGGAGGGAAACACATCGAGACAAAGTTATTAACACAGCAGAAATGCGATATGGGTACAGACAGTCTAGACCAGTTTGCAAAAGTCTTAAGTCCTGTAATTTAGATACCAAGGTACTGCAGAATCGTATATCTACTATCACAGCACCAGCATTATTAAGACTTTGAAGAATAAAACTCTGAAAAAGATGGTTATTAGGAAAGCCATTAGATATGCATGGTGCAACTTACAACTAAAATTAAATATAAGGCCTGATGTAATTTCAAAAATATAAACATAATGGGCCATTTGCAGGTTAGTTTCCAAGTATAGTGGGATATTTGTACACTTAACTGGTAAATTAAAAAATTTCAAGGATGACAATACATCATAGGATTTTTATGAGAGTGCGGTAGCCCCAGATGTTCCAAAAAGTGTACGATGGAAGTGGGAGTTAATAGATGGCGCAAACGCTCTACACCAACGGTAAAAGGAATGAAGAGGAGTGTATAGATTGGTAACTGAAAATGTTGCTTAAAGTCTTAATTTTACACCATATCTGCTCCCAGCCCTCCGAAATACTATTTGTTTGTTTTTAAATTCTCAAAACTTCCAATTTTTGCAATTAACAAATCTGCCTGAAAAGCAGAGCTAAAGCCCCATGGCACACAGCCACTTTCTCGTCTAGTGCCTCGCAACCTAAGGCTACCGATGCAGAGAGCAGCTCTACAACCACTTTCCACCCAAAACTGCTTTTCTCCCAAACTCGAGGCATGGGCTCCACACTGCCCCCCACTGGTCACCTTTTTCAGTGCAGTAGGCCTCTTGACTTTGGGCACCTCCCTCTCCTTCCCCCTCTTTATCCTGGGTGCGCTGGAGTCCAGGATATTGTGGGGCCCCGCGTAGGGCTGGCTCTTCGCTTTACTGCCAGAGTCCTTGCTGTGAAATGGGGCGGTGGTGCCGACTGGAAGGGTCACACATTAAAACCATTAGGCAGAGGCACACACTTAAATACTCATTTGTTGACCATTCATTTCATATGACCTTTCACAGCCTTAACAGGGAACTGAAACAAAGTATACATGATATTAATAATTGCCTAATCAGAGTTTTTCAGGTCCAGCAGTAAAAAGTGGCAAAGCATTTCTATAGAAATTATGAACTTAGTTTGGGGTTTTGTTACTAGGGTGCTGCCATAGTTGCAATCGCCTTGTAGTGACATCAGTATGGCAGGGTCCAATTCAAGTTATGCGAGTAGGGTTTGTTTAGCGGCTAAGGCATCAAAATCAGTGGTTTCCCAAATAGATTCTCAAAGCAGAAAAAAGAAAGGAAAAAAAAAAAAACTTGGAGCAAGAGGAGGAAGTTAATCTTTAAAAATATGAATTATATTTTAGCAAACACCACTCAGGGCGATGGCGGGGACTGCGTGAGACAGGCAGAGCTCGGGGTACCCGTGTAGGAGAGGGGCTTGGTGTTGGTCAGCTGTCTGGCTTTCATGGCCTGCTGCTGTTTCTCAAGGGCGGCCAGCATGTCCCCCAGGTCCAGCTGCACTGGGGTCTTGCTCTTTTTCCCCGCTGCCTTCGTTAGCGCCTCCTGCAGGCAGAAACCAGGGGCGACAGTTAGCACTGCGGCGCCCAACACACACACTCAAACTGAGCAAAACACGAACAAGCACAGGCGAGATTACGCAGGCATACAGACACACACCTAGAGAGACAGGAGACACTTATTAGCACAAACAAACACACCCACTGATTTCATCATCCGGTCCTACTTGCTTAAGATTGTAATGTGAACAAGTGAAAAAGTGATCACAGCTCACTGATACCCCAGACCCTGGTGCACTGAAGAGATTATGGCATATTTGCACTGCACCTCTGCATGAAGAATAGAATGCATGACTGAAATTTGAAAACAATCTGATGAGCAGTTTTCAAGAAACCGGTCAGACACCATTTGCAGTGGTAAATTTTCTAAGTTCAAAATTAGGAGAACAAAAGTAATTTTTGGAAAAAAATCACATTCCCATGAAACTTGCCACTGCACCTCTCCATGAAGTGTAGACTGCATGACTGCAATTTGAAAACAATCTGATGAGCACTTTTTGAGAAATCATTCGTACAAACTGGTGCGGACGGATTGATGGATGGACAGAATGCTTTGGTATATACTGTAGTATATACCCCCGCCCCTTATGGGTAGATAATAAATGTGTCATGAATGTATACACGAGAAAATCAAAAAAAATTAAGAGCACCTGTAAATAGAACAAGAGTGTTCAGGTGAACACGTGTCACCTGCGAAGCTTATGTGAAAGTGTGACTACCAACTGAAAGTGTGACTAGCGGACAGACGGACAGACAGACGCCGGACAAAGTGATCCCTATGTGCCGCTATGCTTCGCAGGCGACACAAAAACCAGGTATTTTATCACTTTAGAGAGACTGACGTCAAGCAAATGAAGCACAGCAAACCAGCAGGTGCCCAGTCAGTTTTTCTGTTACACTCAAGCACACACACACACATACACACACACACACGCGCGCGCACGCACACACTCTCTCACACACCTGCAGCTTCTTCTGCTCCATGCTGATCTCGGAGTACTCCTGAGCTGTGGCCAGGGCGGCTGCCAGCGCCTTCTTCTTCTGGCTCTTTGCTCTCTTGGGGACAGACGTGGTGATGGGGATGGGAGTCTGCACAATGCTGATGGGTGAGTTTTCCGGAAGGTTCTCCAGCTGCGGTGCAGGAATGTTACAACAGAGTTCACAACTTCAGGGAGCAGCTAGTGGATTCATTTATTAAAGCCAAAGTAACATGGCGCCAGCAATTCAGACTCAAATCACCCTGCTCACCAGGTTTTGTGGGATACTGGGCTGAACCTGCTCGGCCTTGACGCTACTGCGGGCGGTGGTTCCCCCGGAAACCAACTCTGGAAACTCATCTTCATCCTAATGAGCCAGCAACATCATACACAACTCAGACACCTTACAGCAGAATTTTAGAGCATGCAAATCCTTTTCACAACACAAAACCAAAATACAACCCATAAGTGGTTCAAAACAAACACCATAACCAATCCTTGCTCATGTTATTGTCCTTGCTAGAGCGTAAATGTTCTGTATACGCAAAGTTTCTCCGTAAATCTAGCCTTTACAGTGCTAATTGTGCTGGCACACATCTGTAGAACCTCAACCATCAGTGTCCAGTGCAACACATTTATCTGGAACAAATAACCAGAGAGGGGAAATCCTCAAATCACAGCCTTAAAAACGCTGAGAATGGCTGGTGTTCCACCTTCTCTTTACCAGGAAGTCAGGGGGGAAGTCAGACTGACCAATCAGTAGCATGGAAAACTCAGTTAACCACTTGGGAGGAAAGAAAAGGCAGGAATGAATTTTTATTCCAGGGCTCTTATTTTTCATAGACAAGTTAGGGAAAAATTCCAGTGACATACAATCTGATTGGCTTATAATTCTAGACAGGAACAATCTGATTGGCTGAAATGTGGCTCAGAGTGGAAGCGGTACCACAGCTTTGTAAGGATAAATAAGCACGCTTCTAGGGCCTATATGAGGATTTGAGAACCCCAGCCGTATGGTGTAAGGTACAGCGCACCAGGAGGAGTCAGCTCACCTCAAAATAGAGGGGCTCAGCATTCAACTCAGACCCCTGGAGCTGAGGGGCCACCTGTACGGTCCCCTCCTGCAGCCTCTTAGGCAGGCCGGACCCTCGCTCTGATAAGGAGCTGCAGCCACGCACATGGTACCCTGTGTGGAAGTCCATCTATAGGAAAAAAATAAGCGCTCAGTGATGACAAATATTGAAATTATAGGAACACTGCTACAGTATATTCCTTTAGCAGTACTTTCACCGTTTCTTAAACCGTTATTAAGTAAGCCTTTTGAATTTTTATCCCCCCAAAAATATAATCAATCAGTCTTCCATAATGCAACTGCCAAAAATTAGCAGGCGTATTACTCACCATCAAAATGATATTTCTTAATTAAAAGAACTATATGCATGATCCTACTACACAAATGAAATGGTTAAGGACAATGGAGAAATGCACTCTTACTGTGCCCTGCTGAGAGCACTGTACCTGAGGGCCGTTCCTTTGCTCAGGCCCTTTCGCTCTGTAGAAGGCAGAGCTCCTGTCCGCCCAGTGTTTCTGAGTCGCCTGGGAGGCCACATTGACCCAGCTCACAGCTGCACCAAAATAAACACAACATGCAGTCACAGGACTCTTGGTCAACCAAAATGCAACACAGGCATCGTATTTACTGAAACAGCATAACGCCAGCTTTAAATATAAAATGATGAAGAAAACTGCCAATGAGGAACACAAACCAATCACTTATCCTAACAGATGTCTCTGATTAAAGAATCTAAGGAAAACAAAATGCAATGCGTTCATCAGCCGAGGTTTAGTAGGATACGAATCCTCAACTTTTCGTTTCGCCTCTCATTTGCTAGATAAATTATTCTTTGAGACATCCTTTTGAATATTTCACTAGTTAGCATCCCTTATCAACAGTTTAATTTTTTTTTTTTTGACAAAAAATAGGTGTTTTTCAGTAAATTGTGATTTAAAACATTTTTCACCAGTTAAACGATTGAGCAAAAAACAGTAACAAATGCTCTCTAGCACCCTGGGACAGTCTTTGAGCAACACAGTGTCTAAAGACACAGAAATGCAGAATGTAGTCAAAAGAAGACCATGAAGTCTAAAGCCGCAGTAATTCACCGTTCACATATGAACTGAAGCCTACCTGTCATGACTCCAGCTTCAACACCCTTTGAAAACACACATAAAAAAAAACATCGTTATTCTTCAAAGATGAACAAAGGGGCGCATTCACATCCAAAGACAAATTTTAGGACACTCACAAGCAAAGATATCCTGCCTCCCTAGTTTTACGAAATCGTATTTGAACAGTATGAAATTTCAGAAAATGATGTCCCTGTGGGACGCGTTTGGAACAGGCACTAGCATCTGCTCTAAAAAGATAAACTGTCCACCATTAAGTACACATGCATGCAGAGGGTGTAAGAGGGTACACTGGACACTGAAGGCAGAGAGGTACGCCAGAACCGTGGTACCGTGGAGGCCGTGTGCTCGACAGTCCTTGGAGCAGCTCCCGCCACCTGGTTGTGCTTGGGGCTGCAATAGCCGCTGTCGCTGTCGATGTCGGCCTCACTGGCGCCGTGTTCACTTGACGATTCTGTCATGGGCTGGGACGTCCGCCTCCTCCTCGCCTTGTTCTTCCACAGCAGCGGGCTGCCCCGCTCCGACAGGGATTTGCCAGAAATTTCTCCAGGGAAATCTGAAGTGGGACAGGAACAGGGATGGTGCGTCACCAACATGTCCCATCGCTCTAGGCTTGCCACATTCATACAGGTCTGACGTGGTTACCAGGCCACAGGGATTGGAACACAGACTGCTATCGCACTCCAATCACTCCCTGCACCAAAATCAGGCCAATGCCTGACCAGGCCATTCCAATGCAAGACCGTGGAACAAGGAGTCATTGTGAAATGCTGTCGTTCAGCATTTGGACTTCGGAGAAAAGGTGGGAAGGATTAAAAATGTAAAATGCCACTACTTTTCGGAGGCGCGGCAATGAATGACACCTCATTGACAGCACAGAAAAACAGAGCTCCTGAAAAACTGCTTCAATTACACGGACGGATGGACATGCCAATACAAGCGAACATTCATCAGCTATGTAGCAGACGTGTCTGCAGTTTCCTAGTCTAACCGATCAAACAGCAGCGCAAGGTTCAGACAAGGCAAGGAAACTTCATGCAAGCAGAATTCTTCCACAGTTTTAATAACACATTATCTTTATTCAACAACATGAAATGATGATAAACAATCTTTCATCTAATTGCATTTCGGTAATGAAGTATGAAACATAAGAAAACAACATTCATCATCAGATAAATAATATTCCGCTTCTTATCAAAATTTATCGACTTACTTGAGGAACCTTTCATCCAACTAATTTCCAAATGTACAAATGGGAGAAAGGATTAACTACGGCTTTTCTGTTCAAACACTGCATCAACTCAACACAATCACGTATTAATACTCGTAACAGAAGACCAACAGCCTAGCATTCAAATGTACACAGATAAGGAAATTTGTTTCTTCTCGTGAACTACCTCATACTGCCATGTGCTCCAAATAAAAGAAACAGGTGAGCCTAGTTGGGCTGACCAGCCTGTTCTCGCCACTCATGTTATGTTTAATTCTCCTTCAATGATATTAACCTTTAAAGGGCTAATCACTGGTATAGTCACACAAGGCCAAATATATGAAGTAAATTTCAGGATTTCAGCTTTCAAAAGGTCAACAATGTTGTTCAGTCAGCAAATTAGCTGGCAATGACCTTTAGAAGCGCTCACAGGTATCTGTGAGTCTTTTTGAACGTCATTTGTCAACTCAATAATGAATTATTAAAAATTGGAGGTACAGGGTGAGTAAAAATTAAGCACTTTAAGGGTTAAGTGCAAATAAATCAAGCAAGTCCCACACCTGCCCTCGCCTAGTTAAATTCAAAGACAAGGTAATATGGGGTTCAAATTTCAAACCGGTGCTCGAGAGAGAAAACAAAATTCTAGTTACCGGTCTGCTGGGCTGCGTCAACCAGAAGGACAGTCTTCGCTCTGCCGTCCGGACCGGAGGCACCAACCTCCTTCTGCACAGCAACACTCCTCATTGGAGGCCTCTTGCTTCTCATTGCTTGAGGAAGTTGCTGAATAGACAAATCCACCACATCAGGAGAGGAATTTAAGTAAATAGCACAATTACAATAGGCAGGAGAGCTCGCAGTGGAGAGGTAAGCAGTGAAGCGCTTACTTTTGGGAGCACGGCGGTCCGTACGATCCCCCTGCCCCTCTGGCTGGATGCGCCGAAGCCCTGACCTGGAGCTAGCGAGCGCTCGCCGCAGTCGGCCGAGACGGCGTTCACCACGCCTGCCTGCACTGGGGTCCCGTAAGGAGAGGGGAAGGGCTGGTAGAAGCCCATCATGGGAGCGCAGGGCGCCGGCATGATCTGGTAGTAGGTATAGTCACTAGACACGGGAGGCTGGGGGGAGGATAGGATTGGATACGCCAGGTAGGGGCCTCCAGGGCTGGGGTTGGGCTGCTGCCATCTCATGTCTCCGTTATAGAGGGGGAGTTGCCTGATGGGAGAGAGACAAAATATACAGACATCTGCAGGTAGGCCAGAACCATCACACTAAATGTGTCAATGTATGAGAAACGAAGCACCTCTCTGAACACCGGAGGGTTGTGGTTTCAAATCCCATCACCTCCACTGAACTCATACCTAAATTATCCAAAACTGGGCAATAAAATGTGACAACAGACAAGATGTACATGAACAAAAGGAGTACTTCGGTAGAAATAATTGTCCGTTAATTAACCCCACTGAAGACTGCACAAAACCAGGTTATTCTCAAACAGCTGCTGTTCAGTGCTCACAAAAAAGCCCACTAAAATTACTAAGTTCAATAAAACAGTCCAACAAGTTCAACTAACTGCAATACATCTGCAGCAGTATATCTGCAGCATTATACTGAATCTCTGCATCTGAATACAAGGACGTGCTGAAAATGTGTGAATAATGGCAAAAATGTGCAGCATCAATTACGCGTTTAGTGAGGAACCGCTAAATTATTCCTGTGAACAGAAACAAACATTTGAAAATTCCCAGACAAGCTCTCTTTTCCTTAAAGATAGTGAGTTAAGATAATTAAAAAAAAAAAAAGAGCCGGGCAATAAATCAAATTTTAATCGAGATCTCATTCCAGTATATCACGACATGCTTGCCATATCACCACGGTTGCTTTAACAGAATATTTTTTACATCATTTTAGTTTTAATAGATCGCAACACAAAGAGCAGAGAACTTAAAAGGCACGTGATTCTCCCTGCCAGCCAATTTAAGGCACAATGTAAAGCATATCCTAACATAGCTAGTTCATGAGCTTTGGCCCAATAATAATAATAATGACTGCCCTAACTGCTGCAGTGAAGTTTTTTTATGTTTATCCGGCAAGACAAAAGACCCTGGGTCACTTGGATACGCTCTTAGTTTCCATTTCGAACTTCAATATAGTTGAAATTGACTTCACATGGCAATACTAGCTTTTTCACCACACATGCAGCAATCACATCATCCAATTCTTTAATCGCATTACTCATTTTTTCGGCGTAACGTGCAATACCAATGTGGAGTATACAGCTGATCAGCCATTTAAGCAATCAGATTCTCATTTCTAAAACAAAAAAAAAATTTACCTCTTTCGGTGGATGCATAATATTACTCTGAAATTAAATTGCGGGATGCTATAACATTTACATGACTAAGAATTCATCTGACGGTACGTTGCCAAATATTAATGTGAAGCGCTAAGAAAGAGAAAGTTAAATGACAAAAACCATCCCAACAAACCACATACGATGTTCTCAAAATGTAACTGGAATATTTTATCAAGGTTTACACTTTCATAGCCATCACTTCACAGAAGCAGAATTGCGAAAACTTTTTCCGTCCGCTGGGCTGCCCATCCCCCGTGTCGGACGGACAGAAGACACCGAGGCAGCACTCACCGGTTGGGCTGGTTCTCCTGGACGAAGGGGTAGCAGGTGATGAGATAGCTGGGGATGGCCGCCGGCTCCGTACCACTGCTACTGTTGCCCCCTGCGCCCTCGCCAGACAGGCTCATGGCAACCAGGGCAGCTTCCGGGCCTTTCTTCTGTGGGATGAAAGGTTCAACCTCTGCGGAGAGCTTCACATCCTATAGGACAATGCAAGGAAACGACAGAGAAGTTAGCAGGAAGAGTTCCGTCGGTATGCGTGCTGAACTCGGTGACCAGCTTTTTAATGAAACGGCACAACGTAAACAGTGAAGAATCATGGGTATTACATCCCAGAAAAGAGCTGCAGCATATTAGTATCGCTACGTCTTATTAGGTATCGTCCATGTTACTCCAGCACTCACGAGCAGGGCTAGGCTCTTCTTTTATTTTTCTCCCCTTGTCTCACACAGCGCCACTGCACGCACACACAAACACCTCCTGCACTGGATTCACTTCTGGCACGCAAACTTCGGATAAGATCTTACACTTCCTTATTCCTGTCACACTTACTTTGAGTCGCTAGTGAACTATGCTCAGAACAGTGGCACTGACAGAATCCACATGAGTGCGTACAATGTTTATAAGCGCAGGACCACCAGTTCAGGTCTTTGTCACCAACATGGAATGTCAAGGTGCTGATCTCAGAGACTTTACGAAGGGTACTGCAATACCAAGATGAACAGGGTTAGCCCATTTGGTATTCCCCATTAAAATTTACATCAGCGCACTCTCCTGTCCTCATTACTGCAAGGATCTCACAGGGAGATGAGCTATTGTAAGGTCCATAATTACAGCAATTTCACAGTATATCAATCAGTCTGGATGAATATCATTTAAGCCTTGTATTCTCACTTTTTTTTTTTTTTACCAACTAAAATGAGCCACATCGAGAGCCACAAAGCAGATGGTAAGCTTTAACCAGGCCATAAACTGTACCAGTCCCACATACCTTCAACAACTCCTTTCACCCCTGTACTCACCACAGACACCAAAATCAGGGAGCTCAAACCTATCAGTTCCTCCAATGATGTTGAAGACTATGCTGCCCGACAGAGGCGAAGTGCAGTAACTACGAAATAATTTAAACAGTAAAAAAATGGCTTCGGATGGCGTCTCAATAAATAAATACTCAGCACATTTATGATAGATTATGGCTAACTGGGTTGCCATGGTATATATTCAATCCAAGTAAATCCTAACCTCCATACCATCAGGCCCAAAACGGTGCATAACTCATTTTATCAAATGTGTAGTTACTGGACTTAGCCTTTGTAGGGCAGAATGGGGGATCAAGCATTTTCTGTGTTGGGACCATCTCCCAGAGACCGTCAGAGCCTCGGGTTCAATTCTGGTTTTTAAATCCTATCTTAAGATCTGCCTATCCTTAGAATGGTCTTTTTATAACTTAACTGTTTTTACAAAGTTCTTATCTCGGCCAGTTGTAGGATATTGTGTCATGTTTTTGTTATTTTGGCCAACTGAAATTGTTTTTGTCTGGATTTTTACTCTGTAAAGCACCTTGAGATTTCTTTGCATTTTAAAGTGTGCTCTAGAAATAAAAATTATTACAACCTCAACAGATGCCCATGTCCTCAGCTTACAATGGTTTCCATTAAAGAAAAAGGAAAAAAAAAAAATGAAATAATCAAAAAGATAAACAAAAGCCAGTCACAAAATCAAATCTATTCTGTGGCGAGACTTCATTGTCTGAATTCCCCAAATGCCATTTACTAACTTGAATTGACTCCCCTGATTCAAACTGGATGCTTTAAAAAACGGCCATGAGTCAATTCTGCAGAGGCACGGAACAAACTCTTCAGCGGAGATTTTCCACCATTCATAACTGGGGACAAAGTCTACTCATCGCGTCGAGCAGCAGTCCCCCAATCCCTCCCATTCTACACTGACAACTCCTGCAGAGTTTGAGCAAGGGCTGAGTAAACTGATACCGTGAGCAGATAACTACATTAGTCGCTTCTAGGGACTTCGCTAGAAAATCATTCTGAAATGAAAGCAAACTTCAAAGAAACCATCACAGATCAGAAATATTTTACACAACAGACGCTGCGTAACGTCCTCAGGGGCATTCCGTGGTATTAATTTTGTCATGGACAGGACATTTACAGAAGTAATTCAATTGCAGCTACTAATGTGTTGTTCCTCTGAACTGAATGATATAAAAATGAATGTCATCGATGGCAATTAACCCTTCAACTTCCAGACAAGAAAAAAAAGCAATGGAACAGCATTGGTTTGCTCTACAAAATGGTTGAGCAGGAAGTTAAATCGTTAATGCAGTGAATTACCTAAATGTAAAACTGTTACAGACAAGACAGATGGGTTTTTTGTTAAGTGTTTAAATCAAAAGTTCTCTTCATTTAGGTGATATTCTTCAAATTCAGCCATCCAGTGATGTACCCTTATATCAAAGGAATATCATTCAAAGATTTTCAAAATAATATCTGAACAGATGAATTCAACGGAGGTGTCAATGTGCGTTATGGACAGGACAGGGCACAATGTTACGGACAGGACACTTCGGTCACTCTCTATAAATATCAATTAATTACTAATAATACTTGTACTGATGAAAATTATGGATACATTTGCTTTGAGAAAGAGACAGCTGACAGCAACATATCTTTTAATAAGATTTGTCAATTAAATTTCAAATATCAAGACTTATAGCCTCATATCTGAAAGCATGTACAAAATTGTTATATAACATAAATGCATGCATCAAAGTCCAATGCCTGGTATGACTAACTTGAAAAATGTACATTTAAACAAAATTCCACGTTGTTGCCGGTCACAGTCTTGAAATCGACAACAGTACATAATTACCATGTGTGCAATGAGCCATGAAGCCAAACTACATATATCAGAAACTTTTGGATGTCAACCAACATATCCACCAGGTAAATCATGAAAATTCATATAAAAAAAATTCTGGAGCAATGTGCAAATACCACGGAATGCGCCTTTATCTCAAATGCTCATACGAGCTAACACACTAGCGTATAGGTTCCTTTTACTAAGACAGCCTACCACAGTTTAATAGTGTTGTGCCAATACAGATACCAGTATCGGCACAGGGTATCTCAAGCGCTTCGTGCAGATGTTTCTGCCAGCGGACATGGAGCTGCAAATTTATGCGCGCAGTTACAATATTCTATCATTAGATGGCACACCCGGATCAGTTATTGAATTTTTACAAGCAAGCCGAGCTCGCACAAGCACACGCCCACAATCACACATACACAGACTTGTGTATTGTGAATATTCTTATTGTACGACAAATCTATTAGTAACATATGGTTACCTTAAACATATTAGTTGTGGTTAAGTTAAATCTTTTTCCATTTGTCAATTGTGTAATTGAAATATGGCAATACCATATGATGGCTTGTTTGCTTGGAAAGCCATTTTTGACTTTAGTTGGATTGAGAATGCCTATGAATGTGTGTAGAAACTTTCTGACTTTTTATGAAGTTGGGTGTGTTACTTTGCCTATGCAGCGAGTTTACTTTTCATTTGTCAAGCTTCAGTAATGTTTTGCCACATTTGACGGCAGTGCTAGTTCGAAGGCTTTTTCTCGGGCCTAAATACAGAAAGATTTTTAGCAGTTAGGCCTACTCTTTTTTTTTTTTTTTTTGGAAATAGCCATGTGTGAATTGTTTAATATTGGCCTCTTTTAGGCTTGTTATAGAAAGAAAATAAAACCTGTAGTCCGAAATTGTCATTGTATTTTCCTGGAAAACATTTCAGAAATAACGGTACTCGGTATCGGCAAGTACACAAAATAAAATACTCGTACCCGTATGGGTTTTCTAAAGAGTGGCATCGGTGCATCCCTAGTTTGAGGTCTAAGAGAAGGCTGTGATGTGATTAAAGCCACTGCAATCGGTGACAACCGCTGTACTGGGAAAAATTGAAAAATAACCTGGGGGACTCTAGTTAGGGGATAGACCAGAGCAACTCGTAGCCTGGCATATGCCCCCGCCCATATGTTTAATTGGGGTCAAGACTGAATAGGTTGGGAGTTTAGCATGGTGAATAGTGAGAGTAAATAATACTGAAAGTTAAACAAGTTAAAAGAAATTTGAAAATCAGTTAGTTATTCTTCTTTAGTTATTGTGTGGAAAGTGGAATCAAGACTGCTGCTGTGGCAGCCATATTGGATATCGCACGGCACTTGTTTTCAAAAGGAACCTTCCTCTACCCACCCCGCATACACCATCTAGAAATGAGATGGATCGGACGAGGCGTTCTTTAGTTATTGCACGGAAACCAGAAGTTTACGGTGTAATGTGGGGAAAAAAAAAAGCCACGTTGGCAGTATTGACTTTTTTTTGTTAAGCCAGTCTGGAGGTAGGTTTTGGGCATGTCCTGGGCATGCCTCAGAGGGGAAAGTCCTAGAGTCTGGAAAAAAGTCTGGAAGGTGGGAGGGGGCTGGAAAAGAGTATATGAGGAGAAAAATTGAGAGAGTAAAGTAGTAGGAGAAATTGCAAGGAGAAGGATATATTTGACCAGACCTGTCACTCTTTTCAAGACCTGTGAAGCTTTTTGTGGATTTTTGCCGGTGTTGGAGTACTTTCCTGTCCTAGAACATCGCAAAGCAATCCCCATCTCAAGGGACTGTAAATATCTCTTGTTTTTTTTTGTTTGTTAATATTTCAATCTTGGTCAGTGGTTTGTTTAATTAAATCTGTTTAAAATTTAAAACTTTTAAAATTTTGTCTGTCATCCCTTGCTGTCCGATAGGTCATAACTAATTGGGGCCATAACAACGGTCGGACAGACGGACGGACGGAAGGGGCGTTGACATAACGCCCCCTGCTCATTCGAGGTGGGGGCATAAAAACTTCCAATTTTCCCTCCTTGTGCGAATTTTACACCCGTTTCTCCAGAATAATGGATTCTGTGTGCGTACATAAGAGACAACTAAGCCGAAACAGAAATCTTTCCAGCCATTATTCTATCAATCCATGTAATCATGTTTTAACTTAATGGTAAGTCAATGGTAAGAATAAGCCAAAACATAAAGCAAATGAGGCAATAATGAGGCTGGTGTACCAAGTTTCTCGGATGGGGGAAGCTTCAAAAATACTTCTTGCCATCATAAACTCATAAAAGTATATGGGCAATTCCTCAGTTATGGATGTGACATTTGGATGCAAATTTACAGGAGATATAGCTCACAAAAATTACTCTTCTGATGAGATAAAAACCATCCTGCATATTCTTATCACACCCACCTTGATTAGTGGAAAAGCATAGAAAATTGTAAAAACACTGTTTTAAAATATTGCAAACATTAGCTAAAGTCTGATGCACATAGCTTGATATCTACATAATGTAGGCCTGGTTGAGTACACAAATATTTTCAAAATTGCTATTGTTAGTTTTAAGAGGGGAAAAAACACCATTAGGAATGTGAAATCATTGCTTCAGGTCACTGATGTCATTTTTACAAAAATGTTCATCCAACACTAATGATCATAACATGCAATTTCAATAAATTTTGCACTTCAAAGCATACAACCAAAGACCACAAACATTTATTTGGGGAGTAATAGGCTAATACTACTTTTTCAAGCCTAGGTTTACCCAAAAAATACAGATCCATATGTCCATTCATTGCAGCTGCAGTATTCAAACCTGTGGAATTTCGGGACTATTTAAATTCTAGTGGAGATCCCAAGGTTTCCAATGATCCCAAATATGTCCCGCTGCATTATAAAGGAAGTATGCATAAAATGACCAACAAGATCTAGATATTTTCTATTTGAGGCAATGTTGCGGCCATAAAAGCATCGTGTTCTGGGTTTGAATATTTCTCTCAAAATAAGTGTGATGTAGTTTCAGTGACGCACTGCAACCAGCAGATACAGAATATGTATGCAGCAATCTGCCTCATGCAGCAACATTCTCTTAAATTTATATTATATTTTCTCTTATTTTTTTGCTAATAGAAATAAACTCTGGATGCACCAAATGCTTTCACCGTCCAAATCTGCTCTTACCCATGTGTGCTGAATTTTGAATCCCACTTGATCGTAAATTGGAAGCGTGCAGCCCGTTGTTTTGAATTAACAAATATGACTCCACTCGTAGCAACCTAGGGCGCTTTCATACTAGGCACGATTGTTCCTTGCCGTGCCTCAGGACGATTGCCCCCCCTCCCCTCTCCCCCAGCTGGTCAGCTTTCACAATAATAATACCGTACCGTACCAGAGTACACTTGCGTACATTCTGATTAAAAATTCCAATACAGCGTGTTGCAGTATGCACCTAGGTGGATTTCAATGGGGAAAGATTTTAAAAGGAGGCGGCAATATATTTCGGTGGGTTTTTGTGTCGCCTGCGAAGCATAGCGGCACATAGGGATCACTTTGTCCGGCGTCTGTCTGTCCGTCTGTCTGTCCGGTAGTCACACTTTCAGTAGGTAGTCACTCTAGTATTATTAAGAAAGGGGTTTAGAATATTAATATCATGCTTGCATATGCTACGCTTGCCCTAACACCTCGGTGTCATCTGTACCATGGATTACCACGTATAGCAGCCCGAAAAATTAAACTTGAAATTTTCTCGACTGAATGCTTGATGTACGTATCCAAATATTTCTCTGGGTACCCAAACATCAAGGTAAGCTGATGATTACATTCAATACACAGATGTTGCATTTGGAATTCTTTCGCCCTTGCGTTTCTGGCTGATTATGCGGCCCACTGCCTCTTACCACAAAAAATGTATCTCTCTTAACTCAAGCTGCAAGACTTTTGCACCGCGTCCCGCACTTTGAAATATCACAGCTGCATTTTAAGTCGGTCATAAGCAAGTGAATGTAACTACACAAATTATTCCATAAATCTCTGAGTTTTTGCACGAGGTAGCCAGTTGAGATTGTATGTTTTTTGTCTGCCTACAATTTCGAGCAAGCATTGAATTTCTTTGTTTGAATGGAGATATCTTTTCTCCGCTGCATTTGTTAGAACAAGAGAGCTGTAACGAATAACAGTAATCTTCCGAGCTCAAGTAAAGTTGCTTTCACATTTGGTACGAGGAGCCATTCATCTTTCTCAGCAAACCGATCCGCGCAATCGTTATAAACATGCGCTCTGCGCAAGGCCGGGATGGCCTAAGTGTCCAAAAGCAATAGGTAAGAAATTCAGAAGCAGACCGCAGGCAAGTATCTAACGGTTTTAATAGCCTAGTATAATAATCAAATAAATGTATAATCAAAATTTGATAATAAAATGCATATTTAACGTTAAAGTTTTAAAACTTGTGTTTCCATGCAGAGGACAAGCAATTTGTGGACAGATAACAGTTTTCTGCTTTCTCTCATCTTGGCAAGAGTGCTCTCAACCACTCATAAAATTCTCTCTTACCGAAGAAAATAGCAAAAATAAGAAAACGTTGTTCATCCCAGAAGTTAATGGGTAAGAACAAAATAAGAAAAAAATATTTGGGGATACAAAAAAAAATAAAAAATAAAAATTTTGTTCTTACATCGCTTCTTGCATGAGACCCAATGTCCTAAAATAAGGGGAAAAAGTTTTTTTTTTTTTTTTTTCCTGACTTCGAAGCTACTTAAGGGGAAACATAAGAGAAAACTAAAGAGTTTAAGGGAGTAATATTACAATGGAAGTATGCACATATAAAAAGTATGTTTACATGGCAAAACATACCATTTGTCCAGGCAGTGCCATTCCAGCAATAAATGCATACAAGGAAAAATGTCTGTGAGACTATAGCCATTATTCCACAGTGGCAATCGTGTCTCCTGTACAGATAGAGCAGAGGGCTGAGGCCAGTAATTGAAGGCATAATCTGCACATGGGGCGTCACACAGATACCCATTGTCTCCACGAGCAACCATCTGTGGGTCGGGCTTTTTGTAGAAGAGACACATTCAAATCCTGCATGCGTTCTGCAAAAAAACTCATATCAAATTTAGATAATGAAGGCACTCAGCACATCAACTTTGTATTATAGCCTAGTACTTGTCAAATTCAAATGGCAAATTTGACTAATAAACCATACAGCATAGATTCCACCAAACTGAATTTGCATTAATATATCTGGTTGTATCTCTAATAAAAGCGGTACTCCTTGTTGCCCCAATACCATTTGAAAAAGCTCTATTCAAAATTTATGGAATATAAACTGTACTGGCTATAGTCTTGATGAACAAGGAAAGAATCTAGGCTTACTAGCCTCTGCATACTAGTCTACATAACAAATACAATCAGTGCTGGGACACATTGTTGAGCCCCTGTATATTTTAGTAGAAAGGATTACAAATACTTTGAACAACTCCAAACAAGGAGATAAAAACTAAGCTTGATAAAATATTCAAATACAATGTCTAGGCTCCATGCATTTAGATGCCAAAGACCGTCTGTCCAGACCACGTCTGTTTAGAAATAAATGTAAATAACCTTAGAATGCATAATATTCCTCATGTCAATGCATAAAATAACAAACCTTTAAACAGTTCCAAAGCTTATCAATACATTTACTGCAGAAGTCACAACTTAATGTCATTCCAAACACATAAGTGCTCAACATAAATAAGTGGCCAGATTCACCTTGCCTAAAAAAAAAAACAGCTGAGAATCACAATGCAGCATTCCAATTTGCATTCACTATGGATTATTTGAGCTCCCATTGTTGAGGTAACCAGCAGCCTTCCAAGAGAAAAGGATCAATTGTAAGTCGGAGTGCTGAGGTCAGCTCCAGATGTGCTGTGGATAAAGTAGTCCTGAAGCCAATACTGAGGACCCAGTGTTCATCCTCTGCTTTAAAAACTAATATTTGAGTTTATTATTTTTTTGCACAAATAAATGGTGAGAAATTAAGAGCATGTGGTTTAAAATTAGGCGATCGCATAATGTCTGTTCAATCAAGTATTTGACAGTAACGTGTCTTTGTCCCCTGCCACAAAATGTGAAATCGTGTCAAAATGAACAATTTCTCGGTGTGACCTTGCGAATGGCGCGAAGGTCAGCGAAATGGACTGGCGCCATGGTATCACCCTAATACATGTTGACATAAAATTTGAAGTAAATCCGTTGATTCGTTCTTGAGATATGTCGCTGACAAGGCTATCAGTGTGAAAATACACAATCTCTCGGTGTGACCTTGAGAATGGCGCGAAGGTCACCGAAATCGACTGGCGCTGGGATATCACCTTAATACATGTTGACATGAAATTTGAAGGAAATCCATCAATTCGTTCTTGAGATATCTCGCTGACAAGGCTATCAGTGTGAAAATCCACAAGCTCTCAGTGTGACCTTGAGAATGGCGCGAAGGTCACCAAAATTGACTGGTGCCGGGGTGTCATCTAGTAAATGATGACATGAAATTTGAAGGAAATCGGTCAATGTGTTCTTGAGATATGTCGCTGACAAGGCTATCAGTGTGAAAATACACAATCACTCGGTGTGACCTTGAGAATGGTGCAAAGATCACCGAAATCGACTGGCGCTGGGATATCACCCTAATACATGTTGACATGAAATTTGAAGAAAATCCGTCAATTCCTTCTTGAGATATCTCGCTGACAAGGATTCGGGACGTACGGACGGACAGACGGCCGTGAATACCATGTCCCGCCGCTTCGCGCGTTCCGTGTGGCGGGGGGACAATAACTAGCGACCAAATCTACACAGCAGACATTGGCTGTCTAGGACATCACAATCCATTAAATAGAACACTGCTATCTGCCAGAGACCTCGTAAAACAAGTACATTCTGTCGAGAAGTTTGTTTTACCGGAAGTACATCTGAGGAACAAACACACAGAGGACACAGCGCAAACAATAAACACCGAGTTTGTACTTCTAAGGAAATATCCCTTGTCTAGAGACATTCAAATGGAATTCCGCACAAACAGCAGAACATGAAGTCAATTTTGTGTTCATTTTAGCTGGAAAATGTTGAATACTCTCCCCCATGAAGTCAGGTGATTTAAATTATCCACTTAACAACAGTTCCCAAAATGCATACATGCCCTGAAGAAGGTTCAACACCATTAACCAAATAAGGGCATTAGTGCAAATACAAATGTCTTTAAGGCGTGAGCAACAGTTGAGAGACTATCGCCAGTATAACAGCACAGATTGAACCAATGAACTGATGAACAATTTAAAATCCTGTTCAGATCTGCATTAGGCCCCAGTAAATGCATTTGAATGCTGAGGATGGTACAGGCTATACATGTCACCGCACCTCGGAGAAGAGATGAACGGACAACAAATTGCGACATACCGCAGCTGTAAGCCACAATTTTAACAAAATAAAAAGGACAAAACACCACTATGACCATCATATATTGATAATAAATAAAGCACAAATTGCAGCTAATCCCATATTTGTGCTGGACAAAGTAAACTGGAGACAAAGTGGAAGGCAACTTCACACTTCACCAAAACCCTTCTGTAACAACGCATCAATACATAATTGGGTGTGGACTCACTATTAATTTTTTACAGAGTTTGTGGTTCTTAGCAGCTGTTTTGATAATGTAGTGCAATATTCCTTAATGCAGATGTGTTTGTATATATATGCCTCTTCATTTAAAAGGATCATAACCTCAATCATACACAAACCGTTTCTGATGGCATAATATCCAAACCCTTGATGGAATTACTGCTTACACTTCACTCCCTGATCTTAGCACCTTCATTCACATTACAGGACAGACTTAAATGGATGCTAAGAACATGTAGATAGAAAAAAATTAGATTTGTACGTGACAGCATGCAGACAGAGCAAGCAGCAGGTGGGTCATTCCATGTGAAATCAGGCAAATTCCAGGATGATCCCAGCTGGACCATCTCAGATTTTTTATTAACTTCACCCATATATAAATTGATTATTTTATAAGCAGGTTTTGCAAAATATTAGGTTCTCTCATCATTAGTTTATGATTTATGGCCCCTGCAAGTGGTGAGAAAAACGACTAAATTTCTGAGCCGTTTTCAGAGCTCTGCTGTAGCTGAAGTATTCAAGCCAGCTCTATAATTTCTTCAGGAGTGACTCTCCTGTACCCAGACAGCAGGAAACCAATGCATAAGATCTGCTAGAAGGTGACCTTAGGTACCTCGGAGGAGCCGAAAATTGGGGGAAAGGAAAAAAAAAAAAAAAAAAAGACACCACACAACTGCAAATGAAAAATGCCAGTATTTAAGTACCCATCTGACCCTTTTAATGAGTTGCTATAACTCTAATTAGTTGTGTTGGGAATATTTAAATAGTTTCCTCATATGTACGATACAAAAGTAAATCAGATGTTATGTGAATGGGAAAATAATTGGTCTTAAAGTTGTATTTTTGGCCAAAATGGGCCTACTTTACCTTGCTATAATTCAGTGCTAACATACAATAGGCTGCCCAATCTTTGGTATGTTCTAGAAGGGTTATTAGTGCATAATATATCCAAAAATAAAGTTGGTGTCTTGCCTCCCTCCTAGAAAATCTTGCTTGTGAATTTGACTTTAAAGTACCATTTGCAAGAGTAAAATTTCTACCAGTCTATCCCTCTCGCATGAGTAATTTCAACAAGGCATTATAATTTAATGAATATCAAAGAACATACCTTGAGAGTGAATGGAATCAGTACAGTTTGACATCCTCCATCAATAGTAATGCTTCATATCTGTCTTTCACCTGAGAATATTTTCTCTTTGCATAGCCCCTTTTGTCTCTTTCTCCTACTCTGCTAACTTTAAACGGTGAACAGCCCTCAGCCATGAAACCATGGCTGAGTGCAGCTTCGTGTTCTTGAGGAGTGGCACATGGGACATCTTGTGATGGCTCCTGTTCACTCTCTGATTCTGAGAATAAAATGTGAAACACCTAAGTAACACACTTCTAAGAATACCTAACTAGAGCTAGAACTGTAAAGTTAATAGAACACCATTCACAAATTGCAGTGGCTGATGTATAAATGTTGGTTGCTCCAGGTGTATGTACTCAGTCAAAAACTGAAAGTATTCCAAAATGTGTCTCAAGCCATATGTGCTGGCAGTGTTCAAATCTAATTTCATCAAATCCTTCACAGACAAAATTGAATATTGTGTTCAATCGAAGCACCTTCCACATCATCTTCAAGTCACAAATAAACCCTAGATGAGCCAACATTTAACAAAATTGTGCTTCTCCACAGGACGTTTTGTGATAAATACAATAAAACCCGATAAAGGAGGATGTCAAAAACTGTACTGATTCCATTCACCCTAAAGGAATGTTCTTTTATTCATTAAATTATAATGTCTTGTTCAGACTACTCATGCAAGAGGGATAGAGACTGGTAGAAATTTTACTCTCGCAAATGGTGCTTTTAAGTCAAATTCACAATCAAGATTTTCTAGGAAGGAAACAAGATACCAACATAATTTCTGGATATATTATGCATTAATAACCCTTCTAGAACATACCAAAGACTGAGCCTCCTATTGTATATCAGCACTAAGTTATAGTATGGTAAAGTAGGCCCATTTTGGCCAAAAATACAGCTTTAAGACCAAATATCTTCCCATTCACATAACATCTGATTTACTTTCATATCCTACATACGAGGAAACTAAATATTCCCTATACAACTCATTGGAGTTGTAGCTACTCATTATGGCCATTCCGCGTTACGTGCATTACAGCTGGGACACACAATTTGATGATAAATGTTACTTCAATTTTTTATTGCTTGGAGTTTCCCTCTTGTTTAAACACGGTTTGTGGTCCTGGGTCAGTACTCTCTCATTAAAAGTAAGAAAAATGTCCCTCCCTTTGCCAACTTCTTTGCTACAGCCTCATTTTCAGCGTTACGTGTGTTACATTCAGAGAAAAAATTAAACATCACTTTTTTCAAATCCTCAAAAGTCTGTGAAGTGTGCCACTGAGTGCATATCTCTTAGCTATGAACCAAGTTTGAATACCCAATATATCAAATATCATTAATACCAAGGAAACTGCAAGAAGCGATTCCTGCCGAGACCAGTTTCTGTTGTGAAACCTTGTTTTTCTGCAAGAAGCCATTCTTGCTGAGCCCAATTTCTGTTCTGAATCTGAAACCATGTTATTTTTGAGCAATTTCTTGACACAACTGACAGTGACAGGGCCACCGAGTCTTCTATAAAAGGAATAGAGTGGCAAAAGCCCTAGCAGACCTATGTCCTCCATGGAACACAGAGGGCCGATTCTCAGGATCACTCACTTTTTTTCAGACAAGTCAGTTTCGCTCTTTACCAAATTTCCAATTTCTGTTCATGATTCTCACTTTAAGATACGTGAAGTTTATATTTACCCAAGGCTGTAGTAGTGTGACGGTTTTGCTGGCTTTTGTGATAAAAATAAAATTATACCCGAAGGTAAATTTGAAAACACTTGCACACGTGCGAAAGGTTGCACGAAAAGGTGCGAAAGGTCTAAGATGTGAAGGAGCGATGCATCAAGGGAAATGCATTTTGAAGTATCTACCAACCATTTAAATGCCATCGCTTACAAAAAATTAAAAAATAATACATTTCCCGAACAAGAGCATGCCGCACCGTCAAAGAGGGGACGAGGCAGATTTGAATCGCTTGTTCATCCGCGAAACTGACATTACATCAATCAGGTTCCTGTAAATGGCTTAAGTTTACGCGGGTCATCACTTATTTCCCCAACCCCATACGAAGACCCAACCCCTAACCCAAACTAAAGCCCTGAACCCAAATTGTAATCTTGTCTAGATGTTTTGAGAAAGCTGGAACCACCAGTTCCAGTGGGTATGGTTGGAGCAGGTGGCAAGGAAGACATTTTCTATGAATTCAATACTGTTATCTAAATAAAATGTTAACATGCACACAAACAAAAAGCAGGAATGAACTCTTCTGTGAAAAATGACCTTCAAAGTTTTGTAACGCACAAAACGTTACGTGTCTTACACATCTTTCGGGCAAATTTCCATTGGGAAAATATGAAAATCAGTAATTTCTTTGTTCACCCATTCTACCTTTGCATGTGAGAAATTCAGGCTAATTATGGTCAATTGTTTGTTCTGCATACATAAAAGGGATCGTTTTTGTTACGTGTGTTACACAGACAACTCCCTAAATCTTCATAGAAAATTTTTCAAAAATCGTCAGTAAGTTGGACATTGAGCAATTGTCATTGATTAAAGCATGCTTCTATTCAGTAAAAAACTCTGTGACACTGTATTTTTTGTGCTGAAAATGACACCAAAAAAAGGTGAGGAAAAAAATATATTATTGTTTTTGCCTTTTTTTCTAATCTTGAAAGTGGCTTATATTTGATGATGTGGCACGGATGGCACACGTGATGAATCAAACTAAAGTCATAATTTCCTACCAGTTTTGATGTCTAAGTTTTCAAAAAAAAAAAATTATCCCATTGACAGAATTCAAAATAAAATTTTTCTGACCCAGGACCACTTTGGCTGGAATGGCCCATTAAAAGCATCAGATGGGTACTTAAAAACTGGCATTTTTCATTTGTGATTATGTTTTTTCCATTTTTGGCTGCTCCTAGATGCTTCAGGTCACCTTCTAGCTGGCCTTTGTTTTTGTTTGCTTTGTTTTCCTGCTGTCCGGGTACAGGAGAGTCACCCCAGAAAAATAATAGAGCTGGCTTGAATACTTCAGCTACAGCAGAGCTCTGAAAACGGCTCAGAAATTTAAACGCTTCTCCCAAGGGGTACCCACCCCTTGCAGGGGCCATAAATCATGAACTAATGATGAGGAGAACCTAATACTTCGCAAAGCCTCCTTCGAATAGTCAATTTACATATGGGTGGAGTTTGAAGAAAATCTGAGATGGTCGAGCTGGGACTCTAGTCTGACTTGGCATGGAATGACCCAGGTAGTCATTATACCTTTTCACTGACATTTCATTCCAACTACGTATTAATCATCAGAAAATAAATCGTCCACTTATGAAAAGCTTTATGAATTGGTACCAGAGGGGTATGCTTGTATTTTTCCACATATATAATGTGACAAAATACTTATTAACCATTTCAAATCGCATTGACAGCTCCTCAAACTAAACTTTCTGGGATCGTTCCAGCAAAGTAAAGCAGACTGTTCTACCTACAGCAAGTAAAATAAAAAAAAGTTCTTGCTGGCCTTAACAAAATGCATGCCAACTAGCACGTTATGGTGAAAAACTTCCCAGACATGAGTGGGAGCGTAAAAGAGCCTACAATCACGCATTTGATGAAAAAAATTAGTTAAGTGCGCGTAGCGCCTTCTGACTACATTTGATTAAATATTTAACATCAGTTATAAGTTATTTGAACCAGAAATATCAAAAATGACAAATGACAAACATCTGAATTTACAGAACGCAGAAGCTTTCAAACTGCTTTAACGTTACTCAGAACTTTCTATAAATGGGTTACTGGAATCTGGTTCTCAACCACTCACATAGTACTCATTCCACGCAATTATAGTAGAAAACTTTGCTAGCCACATCTGCGATAAAAAAACAATACCTTGGCTGGCTAGCAGAAATAAAATTTTACTGTTCATCGCGTCACATTATCAACTTCCCTCATCGATGCTATACGTTAACTGAAGCGGATTCTATGAAAACCGTAACGCTACTGATTGCAATTAGCTGTCACGTAAAAGTCTGAAAAGATTCAGCCAGCGAGATGCTTTGCAGCGGAGGAATAAAACATCTGCACGACGAACCTAGATTAAAGCCGCTTTCACACTGGACGCGAAACGATTTTTTCGCTCGACAGATTACATTCAAAGTCAATGCAAAGACGCGAATACTCGCGTTGTTTCTCGCCTTTGCATTGACTTTCAATTTAATCGGTCCTGCGAAAAATTCGTTTCGGGTCAGGTGTGATAACAGCTTCGTACTGCGCACACTATAACAAGAACCTTGAACAATAGCTACCCTCTACAATCGAAGATATAGCTAAATAATGATCTTACCAATGCCCTGAATAAAAGCAAACCCACCGGTTAACGTCACCGCCAGCTCGTCAGTTTAACAAAGTTAACTGCACCAGCATGCTCTAGGGAACGAGCCTACGGAACAACAAATACAGCAACACAAACCAGCCATAGCCATCTACAAATAATAACGACACGCAGAATAACACGGGAAACCCGATCAGACTACAGCCGAGCTAAGTGCTAACGTCACTAAGTAACGTTACTTCACACAGCGACAGTGACAATCTGACGGTAGCCTAACGTTACCCAATTAGCCAGCAACCTGGGGAGCATGGCAACCGATACAAGTGATGATATTATTATTATTATTATTATTATTATTATTATTATAGCTCATTATAGAACGAAATTACCAAACATCAGTGAATAACGTTACCACCAGTGCCATCCGTCTTAATAATTACATTTCAATTATGACCGACTGGTCTCGCCATCAAATGGGAAACATGATTCTAGACAGTGGTAACCCGTAAACAGCGAGCTACATTTAATAAACCACAAGTCAGTAATCTAACGTTAGCTAAAAATTATCTATAATTGCACACCTGATCGTGTGATCTCTGACACAGCCAACGATAATTAACCAGCCAGCCAGCGTCGCACAGCAACAATTCGTTCCGTCTGCTAACGTAAATTAGTTAGCAACATAACCAAAGTCCGCTAGGTTTGCGAACTGCTGCATTGACAGTTAGCTAACTGTAGTTCAATAGAAGCGTAATGGCTAACCAGTTAGCAAGCGAGCTAATATTTCAACTTACCCAGCTAGTACTGTTGAAAGTCAATGACAATAAAATGGGCCTACATTCGCGACATAACCATTATTAGCAAGCTAGCTAGTTAGGCAGCCTACTGTACACAAGGACCGAACAATTCAGCGTCTTAATGGAACTGCATCTACACTGATGTTAGCTTGCTAGCTACTTAGCAAAAAATAAATAAATGTACGAGGCCTAGCGATAACGCCTAGCTAGCTAGCAAAGTAACTAACAGCCGAGATAACAAGCTAACCAAGTAAGGGAAACCCGCTCCATGTCAGATAAGATAATCCTACTTAATGTTACCTTATTGTCGTTTGTATCCATGGTTATTACTTTCCTACGACTGACCCACTTCGTAAATGTCAGGATGATAATGTTATTGTCTTCATTGTGAATTCTGTACCCCCCAGTGACGACTCACACCCAACCCAGCAGCTTGATCAACTGACTGCTTCAGCTGGATAGCAACACAATTTCTGAACAAGGATCGCTGTTTTACGGTCAGACTACAGGAAATGGATTATGGAAGTCATCTGGAACGGTGGCCCTACTGGCTCAAATCTGACACGACAACGCTCTTTACAAAGTGAAGCAAGTGTGCAGCAGGCGGGTTTCTCAATAAAATGATGCTTAGCTTTGCGCAATATCAATATTAGCGACGTATTTCATACACGCTAACTCGTATATTCAGAATTTACCAGCTAACTTCTTGACACAGCCCAGTAAGTCGGATAAAATAAACAGACCAGCACATTTATGTAAGAGACTGGAGGTATAGGACAATCTTACAATTTCTAAATACCGTATTTTCTGAAATTTAAAGGGGACCTATTTTGCTATATTTACAAGGTTATATTTTGATCTTGCGCTCCCCTAGGATACTCCTGATCACTCAAAGTCCAAAACAGGGTCCTTATTTAGCTCATACTGTCATCCTCAAAAAACTCCATTTGTAGTCCAGTGTAGTCTCTGCCTGAAACGCCTCATTAGGGCGGCTCTTCCGCTATGGCCCCCACTCCCCGTATGCCCACTTTCTTCTGACTGGCCAGCTCTGTGGAGGGCAGCGAGACGAGGCTGCAGAACGCAGTTTTCCGGGTCCGCCTCCCCAGAGTAAAACGTGAGACACGGCTGCTATCTGATAAGGAATTGGCGGGGAAATTCCAAAATCTAACTCTGTACTTGAATATAGATCTATTGAATTAACTTGTTCTAATAAACACAGCAGTGAAAGTGGAGGACACAGTGCGAAAATCTGGCAGCTCAAGCTCAAATTTGCTATTGGCCACAGTTTGCTACGGCAACATTGGTGAGTACAGCAGTTTTTCTACTTTATAGCTAGGATGCAGGGAAAGCTAGAATCCACCACTTACAGACACATTTATATAACGGGTCGACGTATCCAGGTGTAGACCGGAGACCGTAGAAATCCAGTGGGTCTGAGTTTAGAGGGAAACGGACAGTGAGGAGCAGCTAAAAGTGGCCCAACAGCTTACGGACTGCTTCGGTGTGTATTAGGACCTGCTGGTTCGTGTGCATAACTGTAGTGTGTCGTTAGTGTGGAGTAATGAACAGCTTCTGCGCTGGGATATGACGGAGTGGCGAGATCTCCAGACTAAACGGCCTTTTCGGAAATTGCCCGTGGTAATGGTTTACATATTGTGCCCGAATGACCAGCGTTTCTCGCGGAAAATGGGTGCGCAATGGATAATGCGTGAGTGATAGATAAAGCTCCAGTTATGTTACGAGCATAATACTGGTTTTACAGACCATAAGTTCTGTTTGCATGAACTGTTGCTTATGTGAAGCTAGCGAATCGATAACTTTTACAGAAAAGAATTTAATATTCAATTGCCAGTTCAGTGTTCAATCGACGGCAAAGCAGAGAAATTGTTTGTTATACCGGACACGTTATAGCCAGTGCGCTTCCCTACTGCTTTCACCAGTAGCATCAAAGACCTTGCCCAGGTATTGGAGAAGTATCAGGCTGACCCTGGTCATGGATAAGTAAAGCGATCGCTTCATAAGCACCCAAAACGCGCCCCAAGCTCTGCAAAACCTACGTCTAGTCTAACTGCAGCCTTCGCAGCCCAACTGCCGACACATACAGCACCTCTCCGGTTAGCTTCAATTGTAGTGGCTACAATCAGGCAATGTTATGATGGAACTGCCTCATTGATGCTTACCGAAGTAACACAAGTATACAGATCATAATTACCTCCTATAAGTGACCAGGAGCATTTTAATTTGCACAGCACTCAAACTAACATGCAGTAGCAGATAACCGAGCAGTCATAACAACTAGAGACAAACGTTGCCCTGCAATACAGGTTTTACAGACAGTAAATTCTGTTACCAGGGGGCAGTTGTACGAAGCATCCAAATTACAAACAAGTATAAATGGTTTGCTTCAAATGAGGTTTATGTTCACACACACCTTCTGTTGAATTTCCCCTGATATTACTCTTGCATATTTAGGACACAAACATTCACAACAGTTACTTGGCTATTTTAGCCGGAGTGCTACAGCCACATTCAACAGGCCATCAGTTGGGTAGACTTATGCTATGAAGCAACTGCTTCCACATCTGTAGCCATGTTTCCATCCACACGTTCTTATACGAATTAAGTAATATCGAATTAAAAATGCCTCACAGAGACAGTGAAATAAGACTTAATTTCAAGGCAATCGACCGATAGTTTGTATGGTCCATCTCATCTGATTTTCTCTTGATCAGTAAAAGGCTTATGTGATGAATGTTGATGGAAACGTTAATCAGCGAATAAATCTGCTACTGCATCTTGACAGTGTTTTGATGCTGTCGTTTCCGTCTGATAATGGTCTGCTATGCTGCTAATAGCTAGCACCTAAGCACTACTACAACTTGTGCTATTATCGTCATTTGTTGGTAAACGCGATCCATTTTGGCTAACCAGCTAAATTAGTTGGCTAACAAACTACTTTTGTTCACTTGAAGATTCTGAGATTTGATTTCGATTCACAAGGTCCCGATTCGATTCCCAATTCGATTCAATTCGATGTTGAATCATTGAAGGATACATCAGCTACAGTACCTGTTTTGCTTGAATGTGAAAGGGAGTCTTCGAGAACTAATGACAGAAATTATACATTCAGTTGAATTGCTAATAAGAAACCTTCTAACTAGGCACAATATTTAAAAAATTAAAGTTCACACAAAAAAATGACCCCAAACTTGTTTCTTGAAAATACTTTTTATTGACCAACACATTTGATCAATCAACATAATATGAGTGCAACATAGACTTAACAGTCAGTAGACTATTATTCTCTGAAACTAAGTCAATATTACATGCTTCACTTTGCAAATTCATTTTCCAGTAAATGTTACTGAATTGGCAGTTGCTACGGGTACAGCAGTTTTTCAATGCATTTCATAGTGGAGAGGTACGGCAGTCCCCGTTTCAAGCCCTGCCCTAACCCTTCCCCTAACCATAATCCCGAATCCTTATACTAATCCAGGGGTCCCAATCTTTCCCAGAAAGGGCCGGCCGGTGAGGGTGCAGGCTTTCATTGCAACCAAGCAATTACACACCTGATACTATTAATCAACTCCTGGACTCTTTGCCAATAAGCTTGATTAGTAGCATCAGGTGCGCAGCTGCGTGTTTTAGAAGAACAACAACGGTGCTCGGCAGGGTATCTTAAGTGCCTTGGGCAGACGTGTCCGCCAGCAGACATAGAGCTGCAAATTTATGCATGCAGAACAATATTGTAACACTAGATGGCACTCCCAGATCAGTTATTGAATATTGACAAGCAAGATGGAAAAGCACTAATAAAACATCGATCATTGAATAAAATGGATCGATATCGAATATTTAAATTAAAAAATCGATCTGAATCGGAAATTTTTGAACCCAGCCCTAGTTATTACGCACTACTTTTTATTCACTTTAATGCCGTTAGATGGAAACATTTTCACCAGCTTTATTCGCATGAATAATTTTGGCGGACTTCAGATAATTCGATTGACAAGTGGATGGAAACATAGCTTGTGAGTCGCGGACAGTCGCGACCGATACAGGCTTTATCTTCAGATATTTTACAAAGCCTGGGTTTGATGCCAGTTGTTAACTGATGCGAGATCAGAGACACCAAATGCGAGGTGGAAGGGAAAAGGGAATTTATTAAAACAAAAAGAAAACAGGCACGAGGGCCAACAAAAAACTTGGCCCAAAGGGTAGCAAAAGACAAACTTAGGTGAGCTTCACAGAGCTAAAAACAAAAGATCAAAAACGACAAAAAACAAAAGCCACTGGAAACTCCAGGGAGATAAACAAGAACAGAAATGAATAACAAGACTAAGGCTATATACAAAATGACTATGACTATGGAAAACAGACTAGAACGAGACAGGAGCTTGAGCAAGACCGTGAGCAGAAACTTGGCAACAAGACTAGTAAACATGAACAAGGACTTGAGACACTGTCTGCCAGCCAACTTCCACCGCATCCAGATAAAGGCTAAGAAATCAAGACATGAGGGGCAACACCTGGAGAAGGAGAAACAAGAGGCATGGCAAGATCGTGACATGGACAAAGATTGGTGGACAAGACTTGCTCATTAAGAGAATGAGCGTACTCAGCTTAAGTACCAATTCAGTTTGCAGTTTGAAAGCAGCACGAATGTTCAGAAAAGAAAAGCACAGCAAGATCTTGAAATAGCAAAGCAGGAATCATGACAACAAACTCCCTGTCTAAATAAGTAATATTAGTAATGTGCCAATCTAATGAATTACACCACCCAGTGAGTGTTAGTAAATGTTAGTAACTTAAAAACAGTTAATTGTCAATTAAGCTTAGACAGCCCCGAATCAGCACAGCACAGAAGGAAGGGGGAAATACCAAAGCCAACCACAGCTCTGAAATGTGCAACAACGAAGGCACGGGGCGGAACGCAGACAAGCGGTGGAATGGCTTGGCAGACCTGGCATGAAACAAAACATGGAAAAGTAAAAACATGGACAATAAACATGAATGATGAAATGCTTGAACCTGACACAAGAAACTGTTAAAACTGTGACATGAACTATGAAACTTTGAACTATGGAATCTTGAACATGAAACTATTAAAACCATAAATGCTGTCCTGGCCAAAGGCCAGGACCCCAGAACACAACAGTTGACTATCGTTAGCAATCCTGCAGGCCTCCCGTACCTCGTTAGCTTCACTTACATTGTTTGCTGTTATATCGGTACAGCGTGTGGCTCCGAGCGCATGATCGATGCAACTGCTTCAGGTTTGAGAAGCAGCTGAAACACTTATCCTGTATCGAATTATGCTTTATTGACAAAGCTGTCTTTGGTGAAATGCCGAGCACAAACGTTCCCTTTGGCCGTGGCTGTTCACCGCCACAAGCAAAAAATCTACCCACGGATTTCTGGAGGCATCGTCCTTTGGGAGAGAAATGGGTGCTTTTCTCTGCATCCAAAAGTAAACAGACGAGCAGCTTTGGGAGCGATACTGACAAAACTGTACCTCAAATGATCTGCGGTTCTTCTTTTGTATTTCCGGAAGTGTAGACGCAACTAAGGCATAGTATTATCCACAGCAGTTCATGTCTTCTAGAATAGTTTCCAGTGTGGGCAGGTCCAGCACCGTGATTGGCTTTGGCTAGGTCTGTACTAATTGGACAGCACAACCAGACGTCAGGTTTTGTCCAGACCTCAGGAGGAGCTGTTCAGAGAGGAAATCACGTTCGCGTTATCATGTTCTTGGATTATGGCAAAACCCCTGTATCTTATGTTTAGGAACTTTTCAGAGGCAGAAAAAAGGCAGTAAAATCTGTGAGAGTATACCCACTTTCTCCTTAGAGATCTACTGCTGTACCTAATCGAGTATACCAACTTCCCCGGGGACCGCTGCACAGTCGTTATTGGGGCTATCCCTCGCTATAGAGGATGATGGTTCAAGTTTCATTTGTCACCGTTTCTTGATGTTTGCCTCTATAACCGCTTATGAAGCCAATTCTGGCTTAAAATCTCTGAATGTAGACAGCCCAGTCTCTCCTAAGTGATAATGGGGGCATTAGTTGCAGCAGTTTTTCATGTCTTCTCTTTCTCTTCTCCTGTTCACGATGGTCTCCATGGATTTTCAATGGAAAAACTCCCTTGACGAAAGCAAAGCAAACAAACTCTTGAGCGAGCGTCGCTGTGATCCATAATGGCAGGACATCAGTCATAGAAAGGTCTATCTTCCACATGCTCTGGCTTTTATGAATGTAAGGTTATGCAACCTTTAAGCTGCATTAACTCCCAAGTAGGAATAATGATGAAAATGACATGGGCATTACTTCCACTCCAGCTGAGGTAATGAATAAAAAGGCCTATTATACATGATGTAATCAGCTGCCAATTGTTCCTACCACACAAAAGGAGAGTTTTGGACTATTGGACTAAAGCTGACCACCATTTTGAGCAACATGATGGGTTACATTCAGGGATTTAATATTTTCATATTTTTGGCAAATTCAGTTACCATGGTAACCATTTTGTATTCTTACCAATCTGACCCTGTGGTATGATCATCTACTGTCAAACTATCGGGGGGGGGGGGAACCCATGATGACTTGCAATTATTAACCCCTTTCTTAGGATTTTGCAATTCAAGATGACTGCCACATAAAAAATGGATTTTCTCCAAAAATTCCCAACAGATTTTTTTTATTTTTGCATTTTCTTTATCTGCTCACTAAGACCTACAAAATGACACTGGTCTTGTTTCAGTATTTTTTTTCCAGACTTTCAAGCACTTTAAACCTAGTGTGGGTTGCAACCCATGAATTGTGATTGAAGCAAAGTTGGTTGAGATTGTCCCATAAATATTGCTCTGTAAAGAATGCCGAATTAGCACTGTCTGGCCAGGAACTGCTGACCATGGTAATAAAGATGGCGTCTGAGGATTTTGTCCTCCAATTATTCACGAACAAGTCGACCTCAAAAATATGTAAACATCTAGTCGGGAAACCACAACAATAGCACTGCAAAGTCGTGAATAATGCTGCCAGACATTTCTCCTACTTCTAATCAAGGAGAAATTACTCATCCTTTATTTTTACCATAGGATGTACATTAATTCTTTTCTTGAATAAGCATTCATAAGGTCAGGGTGAGGCTGCTCTATAAGCCCTTTCGAGCTTCAGACCTCACCTGCGCATTTTTTTCGTCTTCGTTTTCACTCACTCCTCTTGAGTGATCTCTTTTGTAATGTGTCTCTCACATGTGCAAATAAGTAAATAAATAAATTAAAAAAAAGAAAAAAAAATCGACTGAGTCAATTATGCACCGCATCCCCGTCAGTTGAGATTAGGGACTTTCAGCCATCACAATGCATCTCTACTGCCCATCTCTGATCACCAAACGTCTTGAGAAGATGATTGAATCACACCAGGGGCCTGTCTCACGAAGCTGGATTTCGGTTTAGCGAGGTAACTTCTGGATTAACCCTGGGTTTTCCGTATCACGAAGCTGGTTCACTTCTTAGCGGGGTACGTTGCCGCGGTAAATTATGCTGAACGCCTAACCTGCTCCGGAGCTGGTTAAGTTAACTCCCAATTTACACCAGGCGTGGCTGCGCCACGGTACTCGGAAAAATACGCAGCCATTCTAGTCAATGCTCGTGTTTTCACCAAATGCGCCACGGGGCGTGCCAGCAGCGTCCCTGAAGCGGCTTGGCGCTCCGCTCCACAGCGAACACACAGGAAATCTATTCTGGCGAGCCGCAGTCGTGCCGATCTGAGTATGGCAGGGATACGTTTCTCATAGTTCGACCATATACATTCAGTGGATCCAACTACGTTAGTGTTTGTGCTAATGGGAATCAATTTCAATATCAATTTATTTGTATAGCGCTTTTCACAGATAAACTGTCACAAAGACGCTTTACAGTCAGAGATGAGTTACTGAAAGGGCAGTGCCCAGCCTATTCCCCACTACAGCAAATGAGGCAAAAAACTCCCAGTAGAGAGAAAAATCCTCAAACAGTGGTGAGAAAAAACTCCCCAGTGGGAAGAAATCTCTGGAGGAACCCGGCTATAGTGGGGAAGCCCATCCTCCGTGGGCTAGCTAGTTGATAACAAGATAAAGCAAAATAGGATTAGGACAATACAGTTCCATTAAAGTCCATCTAAACAGTGGCATCAGTTGCTTGAGGAAGTGGCATGCCGAGGATGGTGCAGAACTGGATCAGGACAGCAGCAGCCAGCACTCATGGTGAGGAAGAGGGCTTGGATGATCCGGGACTCAGGGTTGTGGAGGGAAAGATCCTCGGAAAGAGACAGAAAAAAGTGGAGTGAGGCACAGGATAAAACTACTGCGTATTAATAAAAAAAATACAGTCCTGTGTCATGTGCCAAGTGAGAATTTAGGAGCTGACTGGTCAGGAAACAGTCAACTCCCCTCCATCCACTTCCTGCAACAAAGAGGCCCTACACTTACTCCAGACTGGAAGATCACTTCAGATTTTCGAGACACTAGTACCATATGGACCACCCCGGTGACTAAGGCTGTAGCAAGCCCCACTGGCACCGTTAATGCATGCTCAGTGTCACTGGTTCCACATGGATTTACATAACACTGGCTTCCAATATCTCGTGAACATATCATAAAACAAGGTTGTGGTCAGTCCCAGGTGTGTGAATCGCACACCAGATCATGCTAGGCAGGAAGTAACGATCAAGGGAATTCGCTTTTAACTAAAAGAAAGCAGCCACAAATCTTTGATATAAAATTAGTTTATTACTTATTTTTCAAAAGGTGTGATTTTGTTATAATTAAAACACGGGCACAATTTTTTGAAAATCCATGGTGTTCACCAGGGCCGGATTAACACCGTGCTCTGCCCCAGGGTGACCAATCATGAAATGGCCCCCCCCTGCTAAAAAGTTACTTACCATGACTTACAGAGTGCAGAAATGGACCACTTTTCTCTTTGATAATACTAGTGTTTCTTTTATTAACACGTTAACTGGCATACAGCAATAATGACAGCTAAAGCACCAGCTGAACAAGCCTTCAAAAGAAGATTGCCAGTGGTGACAATAATAACGGTGCCTTCAAGGTCAGTGTGACAACTCTGCTGCCTTCAGGGACAGTGTCCAAAATCTTAAGGGGTGATCTGGGGTTAAATGAGCGAAATTTGATTATTTTTCCAAAAAAATTTTTTAAATAAAAACATTCTTTAATGACCCACCTTTAATAATCACCAATTGCTACATGGATTAAAAACTGAACTCAACTTTTCAATGCGGTCTAGTGCATTTTCCATTGATTTCCTTAGGTATTACTTTTTCCATGTTTCTCATGTTTGTGGCAGCCATAACATTTTTATATATAATTGAAAATCAATTAAATTTGGGCTGCTGGTACTTTATTTCATGAGAAATGCAATGACATAAAGAAATTTTGCCTATCTGTTACATACTTTGAATATTTTCAGTATTCGTTAGATTCAGCGCAAAGTAATTTCAAAATGAGAGTAAAATGCCCCAAAATCACAAAACTGATAAACTGGGCAAAGAATGGCTGTCATTGCATTTGGATAAGCAATAGCTTTTAAATGATGAAAGAAAAACTGAATTCTATCAGAGTTAAAGAGGAATTGGTGCCAGAAGTTTTCTGCATATTTAATGAACTTGGTCGGTTACCATGGCAACTGCATGAACAGAAAAATGTCACTTGTATCTTTTTTGGTGGTTATTATTCATACCTCTTTAGATTAATTCTGAGTTTTTTCCTGGTGTCATTTTTCATTTAACCCCAGATCACCACTTAATTATAAGTACTTTCCATCCAGTCACTAAAATGGCACTTAACTTGGGTATTGAAATTTATGGCAACAAAGGCCACACGTTTACATTTACTAAATACTAAGAATTGAAATTCTATGGCAGGGGGCTTTAAAAAGGGAAAGGCCTCGTGCAGTGAACTTACTATTGTCAGCTTCTGCGATCATGCTAACGTTCTCCGTCTCCGAGTTCAGCTGTTGCCGTCAGCCCACCTGTGACAGGCTCCCATTAACGCCAGCTAATGTTATGCACTGCTGCATCTGCCTCATTAGCATTAGCCTCTAACGTACATGGCTAACTTTTGTAACGTAAGAACTAGCTGGAGGAACGGAATTGATGGGCGGAACAGTTGCCTCTCTACCGACAGCTTCTTTGCTGCGAGTAATGTTAAAAAAGCAAGATATTTCTGGAACATTCAGTAGTGTGGATATTTTTCGTACTTTTTTTCTTCTGCTATTTTCCGATTAGCTCAACCCCTCGGTTGCTTCCCCCACCGTTCAGTGTGTTGCAGCTTGTGATGTCAGAGCGAAAGCACATCGTTGTGATCAACTACTGATTAGAGATCAGTGCCCATTCAGTTTCTAAATGGCGGAATTCTAGCTCAGCTTGCAACACTGATCTGGAACCAGTTTGGCCTTTCTATGACTTTGGCAGGGCAGTTCCATTTTTTTTTTTATATTCTCTTTTGATATCAACAGTTAAGTTTGAATTTATTCATAATATACATACCCATCTCTTCCGATTAAAATAAAAAATAAAAAACTGGGGATTCGTAAATCATGTGATGCCCCTGTGTACGCACACCAGTCATAATATGGATAATCCGGCCTTGGTGTTCACGTTTGGGCTGTAGTAGGTTCTACAGCACAAAGACGGAAATGACATTAAATGCGATTAAAGCAGAAAAAAAATAAATCATTTAAGGTCGTTGCACAACTATGCCGGTAAAAATGACGAAATAGGCAAAATCTGAGCAAGTCTATTTATCAGCTGGCAAGACGCTGAGCTGACGTTCTGCGTTGTGATACACTAAATTGGAGTCGTGAGCATGACAGAACAAAACCGCGGCGCTGCGCAGACGTGCCTGGTGTAAATCCCGACTAAGGATAAGATCTTAGCGGGTATAGAAGACCACCTACCTGCCGATCATCGTCTTGGAAAAATGGCCTGCTGTTATGACTTAAAAAAAAAATCACAACAAAGAAAGCCAGCAAATACAACTAGAACAAATTTATTCTTCACTAAAAAAAAAAGTTCTACAAAAAAAAATTCCACTATTTAATTCTCAAATAACATTCTAATTCCACTAATTAACTCTGTTACCAAAACAAAATCTCTGCTTCTGCTCTGCCCTGCTCCGCTGTGTCTAAAATCACAGCATTTACAACACCCAAAACCAGTGAAGTTGGCACGTTATGTATATCGTAGATAAAAACAGAATACAATGATTTGCAAATACTTTTCAACTTATATTAAATTGAATACACTGCAAAGACAAGATGTTTAATGTTCAAACTGAGAAACTTTTTTTTTTTTTTTGCAAATAATCATTAACTTAGAATTTAAAGGCAGCAACACATTGCAAAAAAGTTGGCACAGGGGCCTTTCTACCACTGTGTTACATCGCCTTTCCTTTTAACGACACTCAGTAAACGTTTGGGAACTGAGGAGACCAATTTTTGAAGCTTTTCAGGAGGAACTCTTTCCCATTCTTGCTTGATGTACAGCTTAAGTTGTTCAACAGTGCGGGGTCTCCGTTGTCGTATTTTACGCTTCATAATGCGCCACACATTTTCAATGGGAGACAGGTCTGGACTACAGGCAGGCCAGTCTAGTACCCGCACTCTTTTACCACGGAGCCATGCTGTTGTAATACGTGTAGAATGTGGCTTGGCATTGTCTTGCTGAAATAAGCAGGGGCGTCCATGAAAAAGACGTTGCTTGGATGGCAACATATGTTGCTCCAAAACCTGTATGTACCTTTCAGGATTAATGGTGCCTTCACATATGTGTAAGTTGCCCATGCCTTGGGCACTAATACAACCCCATACTATCACAGATGCTGGCTTTTGAACTTTGCGCCTATAACAGTCCAGATGGTTCTTTTCCTCTTTGGTCCAGAGGACACAACGTCCACAGTTTCCAAAAAAAATTTGAAATGTGGACTCGTCAGAACACCACAGAACACTTTTCCACTTTGCATCAGTCCATCTTAGATCAACTTGGGCCCAGCAAAGCCGGCGGCGTTTCTGGGTGCTGTTGATAAATGGCTTTTGCTTTGCATTGTAGAGTTTTAACTTGCACTTGCAGATGTAGCAACGAACTGTAGTTACTGACAGTGGTTTTCTGAAGTGTTCCTGAGCCCAAGTGGTGATGTCCTTTACACAATAATGTCGCTTTTTGATGCAGTACCGCCTGAGGCATCGAAGGTTACGGGCATTCAATGTTGGTTTTCGGCTTTGTCGCTTACGTGCAGTGATTTCTCCGGACTCTCTGAACCTTTTGACGATATTATGGACCGCAGATGATGAAATCCCTAAATTTCTTGCAATAGCTTGTTGAGGAATGTTGTTTTAAAACTTTTTGACAATCAGTGTATTCAATTGAATATAGGTTGAAAAGGATTTGCAAATCATTGTATTGTTTTTATTTACGATTTACACAACGTGCCAACTTCACTGGTTTTGGGTTTTGTATATAGACTAGCCACATTCTAGAAGGATCCACAGGATTCCAAGGAAATCCCGCCCCCTTCAGGCAGGATGGTGCCAGAAGCTTCATATATAACACTGCCCATTTCTTGAGAATCCCGTTGAAGAAGCCGCACGGATAGTGAGAGGAGCGGTCCGAAGAGAGCTCGTGTTCCATGACAGGCAGGACCCGTTCGATTTTCCCGAGGAGGTCCTGAATAAGCAATACCGATTTTCTGCCCAGGGACTGGAATTCATTTTCCAGCTGCTGGAGTCACATGTTCGCAATGTGACCAGCCGCAGCCGGACGCATACAGTACCACTGACTGGAAGATATTATAATAAACTTTCTGACCGCTTTGAACTATGTTCTTGTATTTGTGTTTTACTTGCTCCCAAGTCCTTTTGGCTCCACTAAGATTGCGACTGAAATGAGGAGGTTAAATTGTCAAAAAGAAAATCGAAACAGGCACATACATTTGAGAGACACACTGGTGATATCATACTATAATTTGAGGAACGTTTGTCTGTTTGTCTGTCTGTTCCCCTACTCCTCCGAGGTCCTCTGACGGATCTTCACCAAACTTGGTGGGTCTATGTAGGTTGTCCCCGGAATTGTCCTTGAGGGGTTAGTTTTTTTTGAAAGGTCAAGGTCACTGGGGTCAAAGGTCAATTTTTCGCATCTCCCATCTCCCTGGACAGATTTTCATGAAAGTTGGTACGTGGACGTAGGTGGTCACAAGAAATGACCGCGAGAGGTCCGTTCCGTCAAAGGTCAAGATCACGAGGGTCAAAGGTCACCGTATTCATGAAAGTTGGTATGTGGACGTAGGTCGTCACAAGAAATTATTCCCGCCACGGGTATTTCACTAGTAATATTACAATCCCAGTAACTTGACGTTACTCATTGACAGTGGTGGCGATTTTTTGCCACAAATCCTTGCGGCTTCTGGTAGTTGCAACAGTGTTGTTTTTTGCTCGAATGATGTCTTTATATTCTTCATACATCCTTAGAATTACTGTTTGCTCCTCCGTCCAGTTAATAAGTTCTCCATGGTGTGCAATTAGTCAAATGGAGTATACACCACCCGTTTTATGTGCACGAGCACAGATCTAGTTTGGAAACTCCTGGGTTCACTTAACGAGCTGTTAACCGGCTTCGTGAGACCGATAATCAAGACTGTGGATGTCTGGTTAAGTGCAGCTGGGTAACTGAGGGAAACCCCGGGCATGTTAATCCAGCTTCGTGAGACAGACCCCAGGTGTCTTGGTGGTAAACAGAACCAGAGTCAATTATAAAACATGAATGCCTGTTCGAGCGTACAAGCTGCTGAACAATTTTCATGCACACTGTCCTTCACGTTTAACCAGACCCAGTGACCCAGAAACTGAGATGACCAGAGGTCATAAAGGTCAGTCCAAGCAGGTCGTCAGAGCATGATCCGATGGCAACAACTTAGACGACTGCAACACCACAGTCCTTAACTCTCTGTGATCAGCAATCTGCCAGGATTCAGTTTGGTGGCTGAGTAAAGACCATTTTAAGGAGTGTCAAGGTAAAAATTCCTTTATCCCCAAGTAAATTCCTTTTTCTCAGAAAATTAATTTAATGATAACAAAAACATTAGTCAATTCCTTTTACCAGAAGCATTTTTAAAATGGCTGAGGGAAATGATTATTTTATTCTCATTAAAATTGAGTCAAAGTAGTTGCAACTAAAATCTGACAGATTATTTGAGAGCACCAATTAAACAGTACCAGCAAAATTCTGCATATCTATGGCTCAATGTCCCAAATTCCTATATGACAGCCATTTCAACCCATTTTCGAGGGTTACTCCAAATTGCCATCCAGTTTGGACAGCATGACATGTTAGTAGTCAATTCTTTAAAAGAAGCACGAGAAGTATCAGCTGCCTTCCGAGTCTAATGTGACCACTGCTTTGCATGCAAACCAAGAAAGCTCACAATGACCATGGTTTAAATGGAGTAAACTTCAGAATGAAAATAATGCACCAATTCTTCAGGTCTCTGAATCAGCAAACTTTATTTTGATGTTCTGCCACCAACACTAAGAATACAAATTTGCTTTTCAGCCCTCATACTTGTAACAAGCAAAGAATGAACTTGGTTAAAAGAATTTTACGATGACCAGCTAAATTCTGAACACTGGCCTGCCACAGGACAAAAAAAAAAAATCACAAAAACATAAGGTTTAAATACTGTACAGCGTTTGTTCAGAAGAAGGCAGTTAATATTGTTTTCTGTAAAATTACAAAAGCAAATGAGCTTAAATTCAGACTATACAATGTTCTTTACCTTGTTCCTTGAAATATGAAGTGGCATTGGGGCCCTAATGTACAACTACAATTCCAAATAACAAAAAAAGATTGCCCTTAATCCTTTTGCAGTACAGCCATTCTTTTAGTTTTTGAATCAAAATTGGTTATCATTTCCAGTGATTGCAGATTATGTATTTATTTCTTAGACATAAATATTTCTCGAAGTACTACATTTCAAATCTTGCTTCTGGCCAATTGAGGTTCTCTCATAAAACACAGCTTTGAAAAAGGTTTACTGTTGGAACTGCATGTATTCCATGCCATTTTGGTTTTGTGAGCATTAAAGCCATTTATGTTACTGAAGGTCAGCAGCGAACTTAAACTTATGATAAAAGAGAGCACTTTCAAGCTCAGTTTACAAAGGCCTTGCGTATTTTGACTTTCCCATCTTTTTAATCTTAACCATCACTGCTCTTAGGCTGACAGAACGACACGTCACATAACATATCGGTCATGCCAGTTTGCTAACAATCGCCTGATTGAGAGAATTGAGCTGATGGGTCCATTTATCTAGAGCAGTGTATCTGGCTCCTCCTCTTTTCTGATGATCCAGCTCAAGCAGTTGGTTAACCTGGTCGATTCTTCCATGAATGGTGCTGCAATAAATAAATAAAAGCATTAGAAATCAGAATCAACTGCTCTTCCATCCTGACTGGGTGCCACTGGATACTTGAAGGAAACAAAACCCTTGAAGACTCCAGTGCGAAAAGTAGTTAAGTCACGTCACATCCATTTTGAGAAAATTGAGAAAAAAAGTGGTTTAGGCTGCTCTAAATGGCATTTTCCCATCATTAGCTTATGGAGTGTGAAAATGAGGCTCTTCAATTTAAACCAACAATATGCATGAATGCTTAAACATTTAAGTGGTGGGTAAAGTTCAAGTCTCAAAGATATTGCGACAAAGGGATGAGCACAAACTTCTCTCAAGACTTAATGACGAAGACTCAGAATTATTCTGGGATCACAACGTCGTGATTGGAAATATCGTCACTGCGCAAGTCCGGTCACAGTAAACGTACAATACGAACAGAAATATGGTTCACACAAGCACGCATCGCAGTCGCTTCAATCTAAGCAGTTTTTATTTCATGTGGTGTTGCATTCTGGATTGTCTGTTGCAGGACGCTGTATCCTCAGTATTTTCATAGACAGCCAGATTCCGAGTTGAAGCGCCGTGCCTACAATGACAAGCGGCAGAAACGAATCGTGTCAATCTGAAGGTGCACTGCACGTATATACAGGAAATGTTTCTTTCTCGTATACCAGAAAAGCCCAATTCACACCAATGAGAAATGTTTCTTATGAACAAGTCAAGCATACAGGAAATTCAAACTTTATGCCAGAAAGGCCCAATTCCCACCTATGAGAGATGTTCATGCATAGCAGAACTACACAGTTCTAGGAGACAAAGAAATGACTTCTATTTTCCCACTTTCTGGTATACGAGAAACAGACATTTCTCGTATACATGTGCAGTGCCCCTTCAAATTGGCTTGATCCCCAGAGCTACAGGCATTTCGAATTTTAACCGTACGTGTGAAATGCCCTCCAGCATTTGTTTGCAAGTTTGTTCGTAACTGCCGAACCAGCCGATTCATTTCAGCATGGACTTGGACTGGCCCCTGCTTCTGAAATACACTCAACAAAAATATAAACGCAACACTTTTGTTTTTACTCCCATTTGTCATGAGATGGACTCAAAAGATCTAAAATTCATTCCAGATACACAATATTACCATTTCTCTCAAACATTGTTCACAAATCTGTCTAAATGTGTGATAGTGAGCACTTTTGCTTTGCTGAGACAATCCATCCCACCTCACAGGTGTGCACATCAAGATGCTCATCAGACACCATGATTAGTGCACAGGTGTACCTTAGACTGTCCACAATAAAAGGCCACCCTGAAATGTGCAGTTTTTGCTTTATTGGGGGTCTGGGGACTCAGAACCAGTCAGTATCTGGTGTGACCACCATTTGCCTCATGCAGTGCAACACATCTTCTTCGCATTGAGTTTATCAGATTGTCAATTGTGGCCTGTGGAATGTTGGTCCACTCCTCTTCAATGGCTGTGCGAAGTTGCCAGATATTAGTGGGAACTGGTACGCGCTGTCATATACGCCAGTCAAGCACATCCCAAACATGCTCAATGGGTGACATGTCCGGTGAGTATGCTGGCCATGCAAGAACTGGGACATTTTCAGCTTCCAAGAATTGTGTACAGATCCTTGCAACATGGGGCCGTGCATTATCTTGCTGAAACATGAGGTGATGTTCATGGATGTATGGCACAACAATGGGCCTCAGGATCTCATCACGGTATCTCTGTGCATTCAAAATGCCATCAATAAAATGCGCCTGTGTTCTTCCTCCATAACAGATGCCTGCCCATACCATAACCCCACCACCACCATGGGCCACTCGATCCACAACATTGACATCAGCTAAGCGCTCACCCACACGACGCCACACACACTGTCTGCCATCTGCCCTGAACAACGTAAACAGAGATTCATCCGTGAAGAGAACACCTCCCCAACGTGCCAGACGCCATCGAATGTGAGCATTTGCCCACTCAAGTCTGTTACGGCGATGATCTGGAGTCAGGTTAAGACCCCGATGAGGACGACGAGCATGCAGTTGAGCTTCCCTGAGACGGTTTCTGACAGTTTGTGCAGAAATTCTTTGGGTATGCAAACCAATTGTTTCAGCAGCTGTCTGAGTAGCTGGTCTCAGACGATCTTGGAGGTGAAACTGCTGGATGTGGAGGTCCTGGGCTGGTGTGGTTACACGTGGTCTGCGGTTGTGAGGCCGGTTGGATGTACTGCCATATTCTCTGAAATGCCTTTGGAGACGGCTTATGGTGGAGAAATGAACATTCAATGCCCGAGCAACAGATCTGGTTGACATTCCTGCTGTCAGCATGCCAATTGCACGCTCCCTCAATGCTTGCGCCATCTGTGGCTTTTTGCTGTGAGACAAAACTGCACATTTCAGAGTGGCCTTTTATTGTAGGCAGTATAAGGTACACCTGTGCACTAATCATGGTGTCTGAGGAGCATCTTGATGTGGCACACCTGTGAGCTGGGATGGATTGTCTCAGCAAAGCAAAAGTGCTCACTATCACACATTTAGACAGATTTGTGAACAATGTTTGAGAGAAATGGTAATATTGTGTATCTGGAATGAATTTTAGATCTTTGAGTCCATCTCATGACAAATGGGAGCAAAAACAAAACAAAAGTGTTGCGTTTATATTTTTGTTGTGTGTATTATGTTTGCAGGCAATGATGTGATGACAGAATTTACAATTACTTATTTGACATGCATAGATAATGCAATGGCTTTGCTGTAGATGGTTTACATGTACCTATCAAATTTTGATATGGACACTCAAGATTAAGAGAGTGATGTGGTCATTACCAATTGAAAATTGCTTGATCTGAAATTCTCTCGATTTAAAGCTTCCTTTTTTATAGGTCGCAAAACAGCCAAGGTAAGACAGAATCACGGCTATGGCTGGGCAAAGTGCGTTTGGCTTTCCTCTTTTTCGGCTGCCAATTCAGTGAGTTTCGGTTGCGGAGCGATTAACCCTATATGGTTAGAATCCGTAGAGTCTCTGCTCTTAGATGATATATCGTTGTATGGTGGAATGAAGTTAAGGATTCACATGTGTACGTGATGCATGCACCGTTCGTGTGTTTTGCTGCAAGCCCATTTAGTTGCTTGGTGCTGGAACATATCAAACATAAATGGTAATATTTCTACAGGAAGATGGACATCGATCAGCGGCGCTTCGTAATCTTCATCAGCCAAGCACCAGATAACGACCAGAAAAAATGGCAGTAATAGCCCAGAAGCTCAATACATGAAAACAGATGACAAAGACAGAACCGCTGAATGAGGTCATGCCATGTTCCACCTCGCTGAAGACTGTATTTGGGTTCTTTGGCTGAAACGAGACCTGGGGCACCAGGTCAGGTATAATATAAACAGAAGAGTCTTAGGGCCCGCCAGAAAATCTGTCAACACTAAGCAGTTCACCGGGAAATGGAAAGGTCATTCCACCAGTGGGGCGCATGATGGGAACAAGAAAAGCCCGCGTTTGAACACCCTCGGCCTGACTTATGAAGTGTCCCAGAACAATTACACAATAACCAAAGTAGAATTCCACAGAACATACATTTACAAATACAAAAATGCCCAAAGTCCCACAAAAATTTTGGAAAATTCATTTTTTTCATGAATCTATATGATCGTTCCCCCAGGTATAAACCCCTTAGCTCAAATGCTTCATCAAATTCAGTCCACGACAAAGTTTTTTTCAAAAATGCCAATTTTTCCCCAAAAAATGGTCCGATCTGAAAAAGTCTTTCCTGGCCTGGATTCCCTACATTACCGCGAATGTTTTGGCATGGGTAACTAAGTTTATCGATGCTGACTTTAGAGGTGCACACGCGAACAGAAAGACAGACAGACGGACAGACAGGGGACGAACTGATGACAATACCCTTCGGCCTGAAGTCGGGCCGAGGGTAAAAAACCAAGGGATTTGGCTGAGCGACTGGCATTCTGACAAGGGCAGAGGGAAGAAGTTGTCCTGTTGCTGCAGAGCAAAGTGGCTGCGCAGGTGTGTGTGGGGTGATTATGTCTTGCTGGGAGGAAGGGGCTGTCTTGTAGACTGCAGCATAAGCTATTCTCCATCAAAACAACCCCACACTGAGACAAGACAACGCGCAGTAGAAAGTGGCTTACTTGTCCAATATGCACTGGACGAGAAGACTTTCCACATCAGACACATCAATGTTCAACTCCTACGAGGAACAAAACAAGGGGAGGAGCACTTGGTTTCATCAAATGACATCAAATTACATCAGAAATTTTAATAAAACATAGATATAAGCAAGTGTACAGAATGACAGGCCCAGATAAAGAGCAATCTTACCTTTGAAATGAATGGTATGTGTATTCTAGTGTAAGGCTTGATTAATTTGATCAGCACTTGTGTTCTGATGTTCCTTAAAAGTTCTGTCAAGAAATTAAAATATTTTGATAACATGTAACCCATCCTTGAAATGTAGTCACACTATAGTAAAGTAACCCAATTCCTTCTATCCAGTATGAGAAATGAACCCACCTTCAATATGTTCCCTTATAAAGGGATCATCCATTATGTTACTGTGATTTGTTTTCAGGATTTTTTCAAACTCAGTGATGTCATTATTCTGATAGGCACTGGGGAGAGGAAAAAATATTGTTTCAAATAAATATAAGTGCTGTGTTCAATGTATATAATTTGTTCACAAATCTATGGCAAAATGACCTGGTGCCATCTTCAAAAATTAAATAAGCCATTACTTTTAAAATTACATGAAATTTTCAATCATTAAAAAAATGTAAATACACAAGCATAGCAAATGACTAACAACTGATCACATGTTCAAGTGCAAATTTCCACGAGGAAAAGGGCTAACAGAAATTAACTGTGGCACACAGACACAGACACCGACACAGACACAGACACAGACACAGCTGTGGAAAAGAATTTACCCCTTCATTATTTCTTCTATTTTTGCACATTCATCTCATTAAATGTTTCAGATCAAACTAATTTTCATTTCAGACCAACATAACCCAAGTATACACAAAATGCTATTCTATATGAAGATTTCATTAATAGAAAAAGGAAATCCAACCCTACCTATCCCTAAGAGTCCAAATATCAACCAATTGTACAAATGACAGTTTGAAAAATTAAAAATTAAATTTAAAATTACATAAAATCTTTCATACAGCCAATCACATAATAAAAATTACAACTAGAACAAAGATTCTCGGGGACAGGAGGACAGGAAAGAGCAGGAGGGACACACAGATGCTTACCTTACTAAGTTTGTCATTGCTAGTATCTCTGGATCATTTTTATATGGTTTAGCCTATAAAATAGAAATCGACCAATTACATCCAAACCCCATTTCTTTCCATTTACATTTCAAGCACTTAAGGAGAACACACAGTTCACAGGGAAAATGCATACCTCCTGTGAGTCAAATGGATTTATTCCTGACTTCATCAGCATGTTGGCAAGTACCAAGTACTTCAAGCACGTGGTTCGTCTAGGGCTCCCAGATTCATCATAATTTTTAAAAGCCTCAAAGAAATCTGTGTGCGCCTTCTCAAATTCACCTTCTCTTAAGTGCATTTTGCCTCCACATTCTGCAGAAAGACAAATAGGCATTAACTGATAAGAAAATAAGGTTTTTCAAATACAGATTCAATATTTTTCTCTCTTCACCTACAGAGCATCCCATTCGGTTTGACAAAGAAATCCATAAACACAGCATTGAGAAATGCATGCATTTTACATACACACACACACACACACACACACACAATTTTTTTTTTTTAATTCCTATTCATACTGCAAATCAATATTCTTTGCATAAATCATAGTACACAGTTGGTAAATTCATGCTTACATCAAAGTTCATGCTGCTACTGAGTGTTTGTAATACAGTGAATATAGTCTAAATCTGTACCAAAGAGTTAAGGAGAGGGCCAATGCAGACACCACTCCACATCCTTAACCTTCAACATTACCATATAATTTCTTCTTTGACAAATTCACCGTTTGCACAAAAAACAGGTTTATCTATTCAGCAGTTAGCATCTGGAATGGGGCGGCACTTTTTACCTCTGCCAAGGAGGTTATATTTTCACCCGTTTATCTGTCCATCAGTCTGTCTGTTAACAGGATAATTCAAAAAATTCTGAACAGTTTGGCACAAAATCTGGTAGGATGATAGGTGGTAGTCATGGGATGACTTGATTCAATTTTAGAAGTGATCTGGAGCGCATTCTAGATTCTGGATGCAGAAGAATTACAATACATCTACGCAACCCAGGTCTGTATGATATTTCTGACAGGATAACTCAAAAAGTTATTAACGGTTTGGCGCGAAATTTGGCAGGATGATAGGTGGTAGTCCAAGGAAGAATTGATCTAATTTTGGGAGACATCTGAAAGATATTCTGTACCCAAAAGAGCAGATACATGGTGTGGCAGAGGTATGTGCTCCACCAAGCGCCCTCCAACTTTTCCTCCCACTAACAGACCAAAGGAACAGGATGACCTCACACAAGTTTTTAAACCGACTGATAATCCTCTGCCACGGGATAGAAATTCTACAAAATAACATGGCATTCCGCAACTTTTGACAGATATCAAACAAGAGAAATCTCCTCGATTTGGTCCTCCTGCGTAACTGCTCCTCCTCTGATCCCACTGTAACCCCTCTCCACCTGTCTGACCACCACTTCATCTCCTTCTCCCTCCCTCTCCCCCCACTCCAACCCCCACTGCTACCATTTGCCGTGACCTCCGATCTCTCTCCCCCTCTGCTCTCGCCTCCCATGTCACTGCTTCTCTCCCTTCCCTTGACTCCTTCTCTAATCTCCCTACTGAATCTGCTGCCTCCTCTCTATTCTCTGCCCCCTCATCCTCACTTAACACGCTCTCTCCTCTTGCCTCCAGGCCAGCCAGATCATCCCCACCCAGCCCCTGGATGTCAGAAACTCTCCGCTCCAGCAGGAAAAGCCTTCGAGCAGCAGAGAGGAAATGGAAGAAATCCAGGGCCCCGGCTGACCTGTCCCACTACCAGTCCCTCCTAGCCGAATTTTCCTCCTCAATTACCAGTGCTAAAATTAAATTTTATCATTCTAAAATCCAGAATTCAATCTCTAACCCTCGCCAATTGTTTTCTGTCTTCTCCTCTCTCCTCAGCTCTCCGCCTGTCACACCTGCGACCTCCATCACAGCAGAGGACTTCGCAGCCTTCTTCGAGGATAAGATTGTGTCCATCCGCAACTCCTTCTCCCCCCTCACTCCCCTCTCCCCCTCCCCCGCTGCCCCCTCCCATCTCCTCTCTGCTTTCTCCCCCCTCTCACCTTCCGATGTCTCTCAGCTGCTCCTCACTCACTGTCCTACCACATGTGCTCTCCACCCTATCCCCTCCCCCCTCCTCCAGGCTATCACACCCAACATCCTCCTTTTTGTCACCTCCCTTATTAACTCCTCTTTGTGCTCTGGATGCTTTCCCTCTCCATTCAAACAGGCTACCATTTCCCCTCTCCTGAAAAAACCCTCCCTTGATCCCTCAGTCATTCAGAACTTCCGCCCAGTCTCCCTCCTCCCCTTCCTGTCAAAAACCCTTGAACGTGCTGTTGCTAACCAACTCTCCTCTTTTCTTGCAGAAAACAACCTCCTGGACCCCCACCAGTCGGGAATCAGAGCTGCCCCCTCCACGGAGAGTGCACTTGTCTCTGTCAGTGAGGCGCTTCACACTGCACACGCCGCCTCCCTCTCGTCCATCCTGATCCTCCTCGACCTCTCTGCCGCATTCGACACAGTCGACCACTCCATCCTCCTCTCTTCCCTGTCTGCACTGGGGATCCGTGGTACAGCCCTCATCTGGTTGAAATCGTACCTCTCCGGTCGCTCCTACCAGGTTGCCTGGGCTGGTGAAATATCAACACCCCGCTCACTCATCACAGGCGTCCCCCAAGGCTCAGTTCTTGGTCCACTCCTCTTTTCTCTTTATCTCCAGTCTCTCAGTCCTGTCATTTCTGCTCATGGTTTATCATATCACTTTTATGCTGATGACACTCAACTTTTTCTCTCTTGTCCCCCTGATGCCCAGGTCTCCACCCGCATCTCCGCCTGCCGACAAGACATCCGTAGCTGGATGGACAACCATCACCTAAAGCTCAAACCAACGAAGACGGAGATGATCTACATCCCTGCTCCATCCTCCTCTCTCCTAGACCTGACAATCACCCTGGGGGATACCACCATCTCCCCCTCGCGGAGTGTGAAGAACCTTGGGGTCCTGTTTGACGACAGGCTCTCCTCTGCTGTGAACATCGCTGCATTGACCCGGACCTGCAGGTTCTTCCTCTTAAACATCCGTAGTCTCCGGCCCTTCCTCACCAGCTACTCAACGCAGCTCCTAGTCCAAGCGCTGATCCTCTCCCGCCAGGACTACTGCAACGCCCTCCTCGCCGGCCTCCCAGCATCTGCCATCAGACCCCTGCAGCTCATCCAGAACGCTGCAGCTCGTCTGGTCCACAACCTCCCAAGACACTCCCACATCACCCCCCTGCTCACAAAGCTCCACTGGCTCCCTGTTGCTGCTCGCATCAAATTCAAGACTCTGGTCCTAGCCTATCAGGGAGTCAACAAGACTGCTCCAGCCTACATCCAGAGACTGCTCAGACCCTACACCCTTGCCAGAGCACTCCGCTCTGCTACTTCTGGTCGCCTGGGTCCTCCCCCTCCCCACTCCTCCCCTTCCCGCTCAAGGCTGCTGTCTGTCCTGGCACCTCGTTGGTGGAATGATCTACCCATCGAGGTCAGAACGGCAGAATCCTTGAGCATCTTCAAGCGCCGCCTGAAAACCCACCTCTTCAGGCTCCACCTCTCCCCTACTCCACTGCCTTGATTCCTGTCCCTACATCCTTTTGATTTGTTGCACTTTATTCTGTTTACCTTACTTCCTGACTGTATCACTTGATTTGGTTTCCCTTCATTTTGTTGCACTCTATTGTCAGTTTACTTGATTTTCCTGCCCCTTTGTTGCACCTGACCTGTTGCCCTTCTATTGCACTTATTTTATTGCTCTTTGTTGCACTTGCCTCTGCACTTAACCTTGTTGCCATTTTGTTCACTTGCCCTTGACCTTGCCTTTTTGTTATTAGTCTAGGTCTGTAACAATGGAACGTGTTCTGTCACTTACTGCTAGCACTTTTACTTGTCTCCTAGGAGGTCTGCACTTTTGTACTGTTCCTATGCACTTTTGTACGTCGCTCTGGATAAGAGCGTCTGCTAAGTACCTGTAATGTAATGTAATGTAAGAGCCATCTGGCAATGGCGAATCCCCCCGTCTGTAGGTTGTGTAACCTACAGGTTGTGTGGACAGACGGACGGACCGAAACCCCCAAAAGGCACAACTAGACCATAAGGAGAAGCCCCATACCAAATTTGGTGTTAGTAAGTGGTATAGTTTGAGTTCTGGTCCGGAAACAATTTTATTACAGACAGACGGACGGACACACTGATTGCTATATCCCCCCGCATTATATGCCTGGGGGATAAAAAAGCTGTGGCTGCAGGCCACAGACAGAGAAAACAAGACTAAAGATAACAAAAATGGCCTCTAAAGTGCAGATATTGTATCAACTGAAATTATTTATGAGAAGTTTTTTTGTTGTTCTTCAGTGTATGTATTCTTTTGTCGGTGCAGAAGTAAATGTGAGCATTATGTGAAAATCATCAAAGTCTTCTTAGTAACTAAACAAGCCAAATAGCTGATTTGGTAGCAAACTTTGGCACCAAATTTAATAAAAGTAATGGCCCCTTTCATAAAAACAGCAATATGAAGCTATCCAACGGCTTTACACTGACATGGTTATTACAACAGGGAGAGACACAGTTTCTGTTAACCTTATGGTTGCCTCTCAAGATCTGATCTGATTTTCACTGGGGTCCACAATCGTGTCAAAATGGCTTAGCCCATTTTGCTAATATGTAGCTAGGAAGCTACCCTTAAAACACATGCACATAACATTCTATTAGACAGTCGATTGCTTGCAGGTAGGTCAACGCGTATACCTGGGCGCCCTAAAGCAATCACTCCCAAAATCAACAGGCTTCCTGAGCTTATCAGACACAAGGTCCATTCCAAATATGAAACGAATGAATAAAAAGCTGCAAGCTGTAGGGCGCTCACGAGAAATCTCAACGAATACGGTAGTGGACGGGCGTAACAATGGCTGATCCATAGTATTCCTGACTCATTGTCCGGGGATGTTTTTATGCTTTTAAATGTGTAAGAGATCATTAGCTTGTTTACAAAGTTTATCAATAGAATAAATGCCACTTCCATCACTAAGTTGGGCAAGCATATTTTGATGATGTTCCTCATAGTTACATAGACTAAATTTACACAGATATTTTTGCTATAACACATATTGCACAAATCTAAACTTCACTGCCACCAACATTTTAATTCAATAACAAGGAACATCCAGTAGCAAAAAAAAAATGATTGCAGTGCCATTTCTGCAAACTTACCACGGATCACACCCATGATAAGTGGGTGAGGGATTGCAGACTTGATGTGCAAGGACTGCTCATACAGGGCTTTAAGCTTTTTGTTGTTTTTCTGTGCTGTATACATCTGAATTTCCAAGGCATAGATCTCCAACAGCTGTGTTCCTTTCTTTAGGTCATCTTCCCCGTCATCAGTCTGAGCACAGCAAAGGTGAGTAAGACGGTAAGCCAGATTAGCATAATGGGCGAGAAAAATGTTATGCTGCATGCGATTGGATTTTTCCTAATGCTTATCACAAAACTTCCTTACCTGACAAGATTGGTGCAGCTGTCTGAGTATCTTCTGGAGTTTTCCATACTCTTCTCGCTCCAAATACAACTTTCCAAGCTAAATAAAAACAAGGCACAAAAAAGACCCAGTTAGACTACAATGTAGGCCTAATCAATTACAGCTCCCAAATAATGGCAGAGTACGAATTTTTTCAAAAATATTTACAACTGCCAGAGTTATACAAGTAATGGATACCGATTGATATCTCATACCTTTGTGTTTGTTTTGAACCATAGTCTGTCGTTCTTTGCATCCTTCAATGCCTCCAGGGTGGTCTCATAGAATTCTTGCAAAAGATCCATCTAGGCATTAAACAATGAGAAATTACAGCTTTGTGGCTCATTCTCAGACAAACAGCACGGTGACGCCTTTGTTTTTTTTTTTTGCAAACTGTCTCTTTGATATCAATTCTTTTTCAGACTAGGAAGTAAATAGTGACAAGTCAGCCAGTCACATTATGCATAGGCAGCATTACAGTTGCAAAGAAAGTGACAGCAGTCAGTTCTTGTTTGAAAGGTTATGGTACCAGAAATGGAACAAGTAAAACTAAGTTAGTAATTGTTAATGAGGTCACATTTCTAACATAAAAGTAACCAAACTAATACATGTGAAGCTGTAAATCTCAAAATATTTGCAAATTACACAAAAATAAAATTATGAACAACGACTCATTCATAAAAAAAAAAAAAAAGGACTGTGACGCAGCATTTCACTGTTCTTTTCAACCGATCTTTCCGGTTTCCTCTGTTGCAAAATTACATCACACTAATAAACCAAAGGTTTCTTATGATCCTTACCTGTTTAGAGGTTGAGATGTAATCAAGAATGGAATTGATCGATTTCTCAGAGTAATTCCTCGTGACAGCACTTCGAATGTAAGTCAGCAACTGCTTGTATCTGTTCATCATTTCAGGAAAGTTTGTCTGGTGGCAAAATGATGAAAGTTGGCTTTATTGGCCGAACTGAATCATCAAACAGCAGCTGTTAATATTACTAACGTAAAGAGTTTTTGCAATAAAGAAGATCTGGAGTGTTTCTCGAAAGTTTTTTTTCTTCCTGGTATGAAGCACACATAACTATAGGCTCCAGCTGTCTTAAAATTAGATGGGTAGGGCAGTTGAAATGGTCCCCTATTAATTAGTAATAACAGCATCATCGATTTCAAGAAAAAATAAAATATTACCAAGAGCCCCAGGACTGCACAGTTTGATGCAAAGGTTTTTCACATATTGGGTAAAAGTGTGGACTGAACTTTACAGTGTTTCCACAGCACCAGCATAAGAATTGCAAAATGAGTTTAAATATGATGATATATCAAATTACAAGGTGTCACTGATTACAGTGGCCAATGCAGGCTTGAGTACTTGTTGAAATTTCCTGATAACGCAGTATGGTAATGGTAGAATAGATGGAAAAAAAACACAAAATGGACGCATCCTGAACAGAAGTAAAGCACAATGCAATAGGACTGATGAGGCTGGCTGTTTCTGTGGCAATTAATAATAAACAGTCATGAGGAAAATTTAATCATTTTTATTTAATGGCTCACCAATTTGAAGTTTATTTTTATCATCTGTTTCAATGCCTTAAATCCCCATTCCCCCTTTTCACCTTCAAGCTCCAGCACCTGTAGACAACAAGAAAGCGCACACGTTGAATACTTTCACTGGTAGTCATTCAATGACTTCTTGTGCTCGTTATTGTGTCGAGGACACACAGTATAATGCAGTGAAGTCGAACCTTCTGGAAGCTGCTAAGGGCAGCTTTGGGGTCATCTTCCTTCAACGCTTTGGAATTGTAGTACTGGTTCTCCAGATCAACGTTGGGTTCGGAGTTGCTATCTTCTGAGTATTCCTCCAGTGAAATTTAAAGAAAACCCAGACAGTTATAAGTATTAGAAAAATAGCACCCAATTCCTTACACAAGCTACGAGACCGAATTTATTTTTAAAATAAAATCACACATAACCCAAAAACGTTAATGTGCATTCACATAATCGTTATTCCGCAAGCAAGATGACATCGGCAGCTGCATTTAACGTTAAGTTATCCTCCGACCAAGTGTTTGATATCAGTAAGATCGAGAGCGTTAAATAATAAGGATTTAGAGTCTTACAATATAGCAAAAAATGTAATAATTTTTTAAATGAATACAGTAATTATATATCATTGCAAAGAAGTTTCACTTATATTTCATATAATTATGCATGCTAGGCTGGCTAGCTAGCCAGCCAAACGTAGTGCTAGCCTTCTGCGAGCAGCAGCACCGCCTCGGCCTGTCGGGTTTTGTACCACCAAACTAGCGATGGCAAAAGTCAGTTAAACATATTACAATTACAGCAAATAAACAAAACACCGAACCAGTGACTTGCCTGCACGACTCAACTCGTTTCAAATTAATCAATGCAACCACTCGGTCACATGTCTTACAATTAACATAATGCAACATCCCTAGACTAAACGAAATGGCATATGTTATGTAAACATTAGCTATAGCTTGCTTGCTAGCTAGCTATTCAATGAAGTAGCACAACGATCGTGGTGAGCTATTCCTTGCTAGGCTAGTGAGATTAGGGGCTGCAAGTCAACATGCGCAGTCAGTACATTTGGCTGGGGAGACCTTCTCCTCTTCATTATAACTCGGTTTCATCTGCACTGAAAATCTACCCATGAAACCACCACGCCAAGTAAATACATTCAGGCCTTACCAGATCATAATCCTCTTCATCGTCGCACATGAAATCATCCTCCATGTCAGACATTTTGATCACCACAAGGAGCAGAGGTACTTCCCAGAATTCTCTGCAGCAGAGGCAGAGCACTGACTGACGCTGCTTTCACACCGGACGCGAAACGAATTTTTCACACGACAGATGACATTCAAAGTCAATGGAAAGACGCGAATACACGCGTGAAAACGCGTCTCTGCATTGACTTTGAATGTATCCTGTCCTGCGAAAAATTCGTCGCGAGCAAGCAATAAAGGCAAAATCTAAAATGATATCAGTTGGGAAGGGAGAGATATTCATCGAACAAACACTTTGGAGATAAATTATTATAATTTACAGACGGTTCAAAAGATCCTGAGTCAGGAAGGACTGGAGCAGCAGTATTTATCCCAAAATATGAGGTAGTAATTAAGAAAAGAACAACAAATAAATTGTCCGTGTGTACAGCTGAGCTTATAGCATTATTAACAGCTCTGCAATGGTTGGAAAGGAAAAACGAAAAGAACTCTGTCATAGCTTCTGACAGCTTGGCAGCACAGGCAAGCATCAAAACACTCAAATCATGCAGACTAGATTTAATTTTTCAAATCCATAATATTATATACAGGATGCACAGACAAGATATGGCTGTCTGCTTTGTATGGGTTCCAGCTCATGTAGGCGTAGAGGGAAATGAAGATGTGGACAAATTGGCCAAACAGTCACTCAAATAGTAAACAATAGACTTGGAAATTCCTTTGTCTAAAAATGAGAGTAAAAAGATAATCAGAGAACAAATGGAAAAATGTGGCAGGAATACTGAGATATACAGGACACAGGAAGACATCTTTATAACATCCAGAGACAGGTTAGGAGGAAGAGAAATACCGCCAGGAATCAGAGAGAGGCAGTCATCACCCGACTTAAAATAGGACATACAGGGCTCAATTCATCACTTCAAAAAATAGGGAAACACGGAACACGGAAATGCTTAAAGTGTGAGGAGGTAGAATTTGTCCAACACCTGCTGATAGAATGTTGGGGTTATGAGGATGAAAGGAAGACATTGATATCAGCATTAGAAAAAACAAAACTGAGTGTTAGTCTGGGGAGTATCCTACGAGATTCAGGACAGCTTGTAAACAGAGAATTAGTTGATTATTTAAACAAGACCAGACTAATGGAAAGAATATAGTAAAGTATCGTATGTTTTGTGCTGGTTTTTATTATTTTTTAAAATAGGCATTCATTTAGGTATTTTATTTTATGCTATTTAGATGCGGCAAATCTCCTGATCCACACTCCAAGCTGGTAGGTGGCGGTAATGCACTAAAATGGTTTTCAATTATATATCTAATTCAAAAGAAGAAGACGAAGAATGATTAGGTTTCGCGTTCGGTGTGAAAAAACGGCTAGATTCTCCAAAGTTTGTACAGATTACAACAACTATGCTTAGTTTGCAGCAAGTTTTGTGTGCGTTCCATCCCACTCTGGAATCTAGGGTAATGATGCTGCGGACCGTCTAGCTACGGAGGCCCTGGACTCAGATGCTCAGATTAACGTTCCTCTTAGCAAAGCTGAAGTCAAAACCATTATTATGACAGAAATTAATAGAGCTTGGCAAAAAGCAATGGGACAGGGAAGTTAAGGGCCGCTTCCTTTACAAAATACAAAAACAAGTTGTAGCAAGAAGACAAGGGAGATGGAACCGCAGGGAAGAGGAAGTCATTACACGTATAAGAACAGGTCACTCAGGCTTAAACCAGAACCTTAATATCATGGGTAAACATCAAACCGGTCTATGCCCCAAATGCAACAGTAGGGAAACAGTTGAGCACGTATTACTGGAGTGCCAAGCATATTGTAGGCAGAGATTAATGCTCTTAGAGGATGTTAGTGCGATAGGACAGACCAGTCTGACTCTCGAGGGCTTACTCGCTTTGTCTATTCTAAAGCCTATTGCCTGGTCCCATGTAATGACATTTTTAAAAAGAACAGGATTATTTAGTGGAATTTTTTTTTTAAACAAAATATCGTGTCCTTGCTCCATCGATGCTCCACACCTCTATAGTTGGTAGCAGTAATGCACCAAGTGTTTGCAAATCGCAAATAAATATTAAAGAAGAAGAAGTGTATACGGCTGAAGGCGCTGCTGCGAGCCAATGGCCGTTTCTTGAAGCCGAGGCTGCATACTTTGAAGGCTGCGTTTTTAGGGGTCGTCACTTAGTTCCATCTGCCGAACTGACGTAACATAATTTCATCTCCGTTAAACAGCTTTGGTTTAACTGAGTTGGCACTGCTTTCCCTAATCTTAACCTTAGCTCTAACCCTTAACCCAAAATCTAGCCCTAGATTTAACCTTGTCCCGTACCCTAAATGTTATTTTGGCGGATGGAAGTAAGTGACAACCCCTAAAAATGCAGCCTAGGCTTTGAGATGCACCCAATGGGTTGTGATAAGTTAGCTGAACCGCTAGTAGCCTATACGCGTCAGATGAGTAGACAAGTGTTTGTGGGTCGTTGAAAACAAATAGCATTCTGGACTGGGTAATATTTAAGTAACGTCAAAACTATAACTTGTTTTGTTTGTTTGGTAACAGAATCAAAAAAAAAAATGAAACTGCCAATTACTGCAGTCTTCTGCAAGCCACCGGATATGTTTTGTGGCAGTCGTGTAGCAAGTTAACTAGCTTGATGTTCGTAGGGGCAAACACCACAACCAGTCCCTGAGTCGCGGCTTCAGTCCTGTAAAATTGCTCCGTTGGAAAACAGACTTTCCCTTCCGCATTTGACTATACAATTTCCGCAATTGTGGCGTGACTGTCAGCAGATGAAGGGACAGGGACATTGAAGTGCTCTGTCCATTTAGCGTAAAATACACGTTTCGAATTTTAGTTGTGCAGCATAATACACGTAACTCAGTATGTCTGCGCACACGCCTAAATTGCATATACCGCTGAATGAAAGGTGAGTTTTGGAACGAAGAGGAACGACTTTTCTGGAAGCACCACCAAATATCATGCCGTTAATGTAATTTTAAACGCTGTTTAGTTTGTTTGAGACATAATGGCAGCTAAAGACGGACATGGAAAGGCTCAAACGGGTTTTTTTTTTTTTGCAGAAAAAATGCCAAACAGAACGATGTGTTGGATAACTTCGATAATTTGCTATACGAACGAAGTTCAAAACATCAAAGCTTTTCAATAAGAATGTGTGTTAACAATATGTCTAATTTACATTAAATTTCCTTCCAGGTTACTGAAATTGAAAGAAGGTTTTGTGCAGAAGTTTGGGAAGGCACCACTTTTTTATGCATGCGCACCGGGGCGAGTAAATTTAATAGGTATTTAAAGTACACTTCAAGTATCAATGTGAAATAATTCATTATAATGGTTTTAGAACCTGTATTCACAAGCTGCAGAATGTCTATCTGTACAGATTGTGCCAAAAAATTGACTCCTGATCCAAATCAGCAAAATGTATTGTGATTAGGTGTAAATCGTATTTTGTACGGCATAATTCTAACTCATAAACTCATCTCATATTTTGTCGGTGGAAACATTGATCAATTTTCAACTTTTTAAAAATTTTTTATTTACTCTTCTGTTAGGAGAGCATATTGACTACTGTGGATACGCTGTGCTCCCAATGGCAATTGAGCAAAATATCCTCGCTGCAGTTTCGGTGGATGAGTCTCAGTCAATCCAACTGGCAAATACAAACCCGAAGTACAAGTAAGAGACAATAAGCATATAAACTCCTGACTGATTCGGTCAGAACGACGATTTTAATCTGCTTCCAATTTAAAGCAGAAGGGGGCGCTGTTATGTTGCATATCAATTATTTGTTCTGCTTTTGCAGTGATTACCGTGTGTCTGTTGGAGACTTGAAGATTGACAGAGACAACCCTCAGTGGCAGTATTATTTTCTTTGTGGAGTAAAAGGAGTACAGGTGACATTAATATATACTTATTGCGAGACTTGTACGTCTGGTTGTTCAGTTTGTTCCGATTTGTTATGCACATAAGTCTTCACACGTCAAACTTTCTCATTCAGCACCATTTCAATGCTTAGCCTGAAAATGACAGTTTTTTTTTTATTTCTAACTTTAATGCAGTATAACTTGATATGAAAACATGAAGCTTTGAAACATTTTATGACAATACCCATCCTCAGTCAGTCAGCGCATGCAACATTCCCTAATTTTCTTTATTTCTCTTTTTTAGCAGATCGAGCTGGCATTCATTGCAAGTTATTATAATTTTTTAACTCCTTATGAATAAGAATACGAGTGCTACTTCTTGGTTGGAGTTTTCCATGCGAGGTATAACTCCTAAGACATTGCTGGGTACATTTGTGCTGATTTAGTTGTCCCCTGAGTGTATATGAGATTTACTACAGGCCTGGTCACTTAATGCAGTATTTCTAATGGCTGAGGAAAGATTCAGGGGAATTTTCACCCTTTGCCTCAGAGAATGAATGTAATGTTAAAACTAGTTTTTCATCACTAAGTAATAAAAGAGTCATGATGTGAAACTTGATAAAAAATAATTTGTTGATAAGATCAGTAGAGCGCATTGTAAGTGCAGGGGAGGGGGGCATCGACTGAACATTAAAAATGCAGCTGCCTGCAATGAGTCTAGTTCCAATAGGCTCCAGTGAACTTACGCCAGTGAGCCAAAACCATGAAAACCACTGACAGATGAAGAAAATAATGCTGATTATCTCATAACACCAGTGCATACCAAGGTCTGCAGAGAGGCCCTAGATGTTAAGCACTCAGCCGGTTCTCGTAGTCAGTGTGTTGGATGTGGGAGAAATGGGACCTGAGTGACTTTGACATGGGCCAAATTTTTTATGGCCGGATGATTGGGTCAGAGCGTCTTTGAAGTGGCAAAGCTTCTGGGCTGCTTCCAGTCAGCAGTGTGAGTACATATCAACACTGGTCCAAAGAGGGACGTACCGAGACCTGGTGACAGAATGCTGGGTGCGCAAAGCTCATCGGCGCACAACAGCAGTGAAGGCTAACCAGCAGAAGGCCTGTTGTGGTTCAGGTCACATAAAATGATTAATGCTAGTCAAGGGAAGAACTTATCATAACACACAATGCATCAAACCCTGCTGTGTACAGTACTTTGTTGCTGCTGAGCAGTGAGTTCCATTCTGATCCCAATTCACCAAAGGAAAACTCCCATTAAGGACACAGATGCATTGGCACTGGACCTTGGTGCAATTAAGACGGTTGCCTTGTCCAGATAGTCTTGTTCTGTGTTCCATTAAATGCTTCGACTGGGCATGCATGCATTGTTTATCTGGGGAAGAGATGGAAGCAGGATGTACTTTGAATAGAAGACAAGCTGATGGAGAGAGTGATGCTCTTGAAAATGTTCTGCTGGGAAACCGTGGTTCTGGGCATTCAAGTGGACGTCAGTTTGAAAGGGCTACTTTGGCCGCACAGGGTAGACAAACAGCATATTATGCAAGTGGTGGTAATGTTGTGGCTGATTGCTATATTAGATTACAACTTGAGCAAAACTTGGCAAACATGTTTCTTTTTTCTCCTCGGCAACCAGAGTATATTTTTTACAAACATTGCGTGATAAATTTGAAAGTTCAGATCTGAGTCAATGCCATGGATCAGGTTCAGTTTAAATATATTCCTCAAATGTTTTTAAAACAATTTTGGCTGCTGCGCTTCATGAAAGGGCATTGGGAGTGAGCTTCAGGTCAGCCAATATTCTGTTTCACTTGCTGTTAAGCCATTTTTAAAAAAAATCATTGTCAGTGAAAGATTTTATAGAATAAATCAACCATTCTACCTCTTCTGGGGAGAGATGAAGGAAAATGAATAAAATGATGAATTTGTTACATTCAGTATACTTTGCAAGTCATTTTATTGTGTAGAAATGTTATTTTTTTCCCTTGAATTCTGTGTCTATGTAAAAAATTAATGAACATTTTTATAGTACCTTTAATTATTACAAACCGTTCCACTGTACCAAGTTTGAGTGAAAGTCTATGTGAATGCATGAATAAGGAAACAAGGAAATGACTTGGTCAGACCAATACTAAATGATATAAAACATGCACACAAATGTCCGGCCTGTGATTTTTTTTTTTTTTTTTTTCCCCCTCTTTTTCTCTACAGTATTAGCATTGGATGTTTTATTTATCACCACAATCAGTGGTGTGGACATACTTTGTCTGAGATACGGTTACAGTGCTGTTTTCTGGCCCACAGGAGCACTTGGGCATTTCTGCTCTGGCAGGGATGCAGTGTATGGTGGATGGAACTGTGCCTCCCAGTTCAGGTCTGTCCAGCTCCAGTGCACTGGTTTGCTGTGCAGGTCTGCTCACTGCTGAGGCCAATCACAAGACTCTGTCGAAGGTAAAAGTTGTAGTTAAAGTGCACAGCTCAGATTTGGGTGGAGAATGAATAACCATCTGAATAATTTTCTCTGCTGTGTATCACTGATGATGCATTTCAGCTAATATATCATTCCTGTCGTCATCGTTTCTCAAGGGGTTTACTGTCTTACTAGGCTACAGTACAGTGCAACAAAAGTATGCTGTACTGTGGCAGGTTCATTGGGCCAAAGTCTATTTTAAATGAATCTCTGCTTGAATTTCAGAGTTACTGGAGACTGACGGGGTGCCTTGGTGGCATAGTGGGTAGGGCTGTTGTCTTGCAGCAGAAAAGTTGTGGAATCGGATCCAGTCTGGAGCCTCTCTGTTTGGAGTTTGCATGTTATGTGTGTTCTCGTGCAAGTTCACCTCAGCGATCTGGTTTCTCCCATAGTCCAAAGACATGCATTTTACCTCAGTTGGAAATTGAAAAGTAAGATGAGAGTGAGAGGTGTGTGACCTCTGTGACAGATTTGTTGACCGTCCAAGTGTTACGACCAGCCTTATAACCGATCGCAACATACAATGGGCTAAGCAACATTGCAAAAAAAAAAAAAAAGATTTAATTTCAAAAAGCACACTTAACAGTCAGATTATTGGCCTAAAACTGCAGTGAGAGCTGGATGCCAGATCATGTAGTTGCTGTAGCGTGAGCTTGCTGTTGGGTCCCCTTTAGATGTCACCAAACTCCTTTTTAAGGGCACTGCCAGGTGCCACCTATCCTGCAGTCAAACTCAAGACACAAAGAAAAACCCTTCCACTAGAGGCAGTAGAGATGTCCAGGGTCATAACACAAGATGTATTCCTGCCTTTTGCTCATAGCATGTTGAGATTGGCTCTGGCTTGCATGTGAACCACCACAGAAATGGGTGGGCTCGATAATGGGCGGATAGAATACGATGGCAGAGATGAGTGCCACATGCACTTGACCAAAAATATCGTTATTCGGGACTGTTTTTCATTGTTTTGACATGGTTCTGCAGTTCTGGTGAAGGCAAAACTTAATACTGCTACATACAGTACTGTGCTAAATCCTAGGAACATTTAAGGCATTTTTGTGGGGCAAATTTATTAGCAAAAATAAGGAAATTAAAAGCTTCTAATAACTGAGCGTGTACTATACAGAGCTGCAAACTGGCAAAAACAGAATCAAACCGATATTAGGGGTGACTACGCTTTGTCTAGAAATTTGGGACTGTGTACTGTTGTACAACCCCAATTCTGAAATAGTTGGGACAAAGTGTAAATTGTGAATAAAATCAAAACACAGTCACTTTCAAATCACACCAGCCAGTATTATATTCACAATACAACAGAGATAACATGGCAAATGTTGAAACTGAAAAATTTGACCATTTTTTCCACGAAATGGGCTTATTTCAAATTTGATAGCTGCTACAGGTCTCAAAAGTTGGGACAGGGGCCTGTTTACCATGGTGTAGCATCCCCTCTTCTTTTTAACAGAGCGGAAGCATCTGAGCATTGAGGAGACAAGTTTCTTGAGTTTAGCCATTGGAATTTGATCCCACTCTTGTTTAATACAGGCTCCCAGCTGCTGGAAAATTTCGGGCTCCTTTGACGGACTTTTCATTTAGTTATGCGCCAATGTTCTCAATCAGTGAAAGATCAGGACTGCAGTCAGGCCATTTCAGCACATGGACTCTTCTACTATGAAGCCATACTGTTGTAATAGCTGCAGTATGTGGTTTTGCATTGTCCTGCTAAAATGCTCAAGGCCTTCCCTGGAATAGATGTCATCTGGATGGGGAGCCTATGTTGCTCTAAACCTTTATATACCTTTCAGCATTCGTGGTGCTTTTTACCCTCGGCCCGACTTCAGGCCGAAGGGCATTGTCATCAGTTTGTCATCTGTCTCTCCGTCTGTCCGTGCGTGCACCCTCAGGACGAGGGTGTCCAAATGCGGGCGTTTCTGGTTAAAACATGCAAGTGTCCCACACCTTATGTACAAATGTATCCTCATACCATCAGAGATGCTGGCTTTTGAACTGAACGCTGATAACAGGAGGGGTGGTCTTTCTTCTCTTTAGCTCGGAGGTCACAACGCCCATGATTTCCAACAAGAATGTCAAATTTGGACTCTCCTTACCACAGGACACTTTGCCTCTTTGCTACAGTCCATTTTAAATGAACCTTGGCCCACAGAACACGGCGGCACTTCTGGATCATGCTCAACAATTTATTATTCCTGGGCCCATTAGTAATTTTTTACACAAGTCTTCACGGGTTGGAGAGTCTCTGGCCATCTGAGAGACTCCGCCTCTCTAAGACATCCCTTTTATAGCCAATCATGTTACACACCTGATGCCAGTTAACCTATTTACTTGCTAAATGTTCTTTCAGCTGATTCTCATATATTAATTGCTTTTTCAGCCTTTTTTTTTTGCCTGTGTCCCAACTTTTTGAGACCTTTTGCAGCCAGAAAATTTGAAATGAGGTCATTTTGTGGACAAAAATGTAAAATATCTCCGTTTCAACATTTGAAAGGTTCTACTCAAAATAACACATTGGCTTGTGATCTGAAAGTTATTGCACTTTGATTTTATTCGCAATTTACACTTTGTCCCAACTATTTTGGAATTGGGGTTGTTCAATAGTTCCACATGGTGATTTACCATTCTGAGTGCAACAAGCAGAAGGCCAAATTGCCATTGGGCTCAGTCAAGACTATGCATTACCTGTATCAACTGTTTTTAATGAAATGCAAACATTTTTTCATGAAAATATTTGTAAAATTAGTATTTATGATTTCAAATACACGTTTCATCTTTACAACACCATTGCAGAAAACAAAAAGTGAATATCTTAAGACTTTTAAATTTTAAAAAATGTTGGGTGCTTGACTTTTGCTCAGTCCTGTAGAATCACATCTGTTTCCCTTACAGTACGGGGAAAACCCTGGCCTATTCCAGAATGACTATGCCTTACCGTGAACTCATGTAAAACCGTTCGGATCAGTTGAGAAGCCAGCTGCAAGCCGGGCACTGCCAGACCTCACTTATGCTCTGGCGCCTGCATGGAAGGAAATCCCTGCAGTAATGCGGCATCATCTATAAAGCAGATGAGTGGGTGCTAATTGTTGGAAAGAAGGTAGACCAATTCCACCTTAACTCCTAATTTTGGATGAGATGGTAGATATCAGGTGCCCACCTACTTTTGGGTGGTGTATATTATGAATCATGGCTTATTACACTTACTGCGATAAAGCATGATTCCCAATATTTGATCGAGTTTCTCTCCAGTTTGTTTTGGGCTTTTTTTTTTTAGAAGTGCTGAATTGCCAGCCCTTTGTTATGAGAGCAAGTTTAGAGGGTAGAACATGACTTGGGTTGGCAGCATTTGAGTCATGTGAGTATTCTCTCCTTCAACCTTATTTTCAGCCAGTTCGGCACTTCCAGATGATACATATGAGCTGTAATCATGGAAGAGCAGTGAAAACGCAATCAAAAAAGTCTAGGATCATTATTCATTATGGCTAGACAGTGGCTTTACCTGTCAGATTGTGTGAGAGCTGCATTGCTTTAGTGTTGAGGCTTGAATTGTGGTCTAGCCTACCAAATGTGTGGGTTCAAGGCTCACCTATCCTTTTTTATACACTGTGTCTTGATCACTTAATTTGCGCAGATATAGATGCTGGCATCCGTAAATTCCGAAACTTAATTCCTAAACGATTCTGGAAATTGAATTTCCAAATATCTTTCTTCGCTAAAATAATTTTCTAGAGTCTCTGACACAAATGGCAAGTTATAAAGCCTTAATAGGCTCATGCACAACAGGACAATTTGACATTATTTTGTATTCTGCGCAAAGGGGTTAAAGGAGAGCACACAGAGCCATCAACAACAATTTAAGATCAATGTTTGGCTGAAAGTAATGCCACCTGGCATGTGACCCGCTCGTTTCATCAGCTGTCAACAAGCACCCAGAAGCAGGCTTTCATCCCCCGTAACAACTGATCCTATTACTGTAAACATGACAGAGTTAGCCTTTCAACTGTTAGTTGTGGGCTACTCCTTGTTCATTAAATAACTAAATTAATGTTTCTCCACTGACAAAAATGTATACACAAGGCTTTTTTTACCATTTCATTTTGAGTAGCCAAAAATCGTTTTATGCACAACCTAATAACCCTTGCATAGTAAATGTAATCTTGTTTTTGACAGTTTCTTAAACATTACGAGAGCTTTTTTTATATCCCCGGCATGGCATTTGGCAAAGGAGCGGCTGTGTATTTTTCATAGCGTGTTACTGAATTTTATACCTCGCCAATGTGTTTTTCTACTCAAGAGTCTACAGAATGGGACCTTGTCGACTGCTGGCTCGTTAGCTGTGTTATTTGCGCAGTCTTCCTACACTCAGTCCTCCACCTGCGGAGGATGCATGGAAAAACGTTTTCTAACAATGCAGACGCACGTTTCAATTTACACTCATCAGTTCGGATCTGCTGAGCTTTTACTGCACTCAAGCGCTGGGCCCTTGAGCCAGAAGACTTACAAAGAGCATGCATGCACACCCTAAGCATTGCACGCTAGTGCTCGTAGACATTGGCTGGGTCTGTGCGGCGGGGGCCCCTCAGCGTTGTGTGGGCTTTTAAGGGGAAGGGCTGCCACTGGAAGCCCAGAGCGGCTCTACTGATCCTGCACGTGGCTGTAGTCCACCGTCCCCACTCTCAGCTGCCACCGCTGGCTATTAAGCAGCACAGGGTAGTCGCAGTGAAAGAGTATCATTTGGGGACAAGCCCTTCGTGCCTTTAAGCTTTATTTACAAATACCATTTAATTAGCCAGACAATTTTTTATCAAACCGTCTTTTATTGAAATACAAAAAAAAAGGTATTATTCTAAAGCGCTGAGTACTTAAACTATGCAGAATGAAAATATATTGTGGGAGGAGCCTGGGGAATAACGTCATTGTTTTCTTTTAGTGACTCAGTACAGTTGTTTTCAAAAACCCAGCTGTGATCAACACATCACTGTAATAAAAGGTTCCGCCCGCCAAAATAAACAGCGAAGATAACATTCTGAGACGAAGTTGTTGTTTTGATTGTACTCTGACATAAAGGTTGGCCAGTTGACACCATCAAGCTGTTTTCCCTAGTTGATGGTATCTATATTCTTTTCTGTTCAATAACTTTTAAAGATTAAAGCCGCTTTCACACTGGACGCGAAACAAATTTTTCGCACGACCGATTACATTCAAAGCCAACGCAAAAGACGCAAATTATTCACGTCTTTTGCATGACTTTGATTGTAATCTGTCGTGCAAAAAATTCGTTTCCCGTCCGGTGTGAAGGCAGCTTAAAGCAGATGTGAGGTGTTTATTCTGGGTCAAAAAAAAAAAAAAGTGTGCAACTGAAGGATGGTTTTTCTTTGAATGTGGATTAGTTTGCCATGGATTCAAGCTTTGTCTATGCCCAAGCATCAAAGCAGGAGAGAAGGTGATCTGCTTTTTAAAGTCTGTGTTAAGATGCTGTGGGGTTACCTAAATGATCTGAGGAAGGGGCCCACAAGCAGCCTTTCAAAGTCTTGTTTCCTTTCTCCAGAAGGAGTTATGTTTCTTATTTCCAGAAGGAGTCATTTTTTTCCTCCAGAAAGCTTTAGTAAAATTGACATTGCAGATTAAGTGCATCAGCATAGATAGTTTAGAGGAATTATGTTTTCATTATCCTTGACTATCTAAACATTTCATTGCACTTCAAAAGTGGAAGCAGTGAAGTTTGTGGCCCGGAGCATAACTCCTATACCATTTGCATGATCTGAAAGAAACTTTTCATAATTACTACTCAGGTCCTGCATTTGTGCCTTTCGCTATGTGCTTGTCTGTCTGTCCGTCTGTCGACCCGGTGGGTTAGGCAGGGAAGGGGGCCCAAGGGGGAGATTATCCCCCCGGCATATAATGCAGGGGGATATAGTCATGGGTGTGGTTGTCTGTCCTTCTGTGAAGATTTTGATTCCGGAGCATAACTTGAAAACTGTTGAATATTTTTTATTGAAACTTGGTGTGCACATTAATCATGTCTTGAAGTGGTGCCTTTTGCTAATCGAAAGCTGATGAATTTTGTATTTCTTCTAGTTTCTATGGAAACATTTTCAACTTGGAATTTTAGGGGGTATGGTTTGTTTCCAGAGCAGGTGGCATTTTCATTCTTTTCATATGAGGGGCCGGGGGCATATGCAATCTCCTGATGGCTCTTGTTAGGGCCCAAGCACTAACAGTCCGAGGCCCCTATTGAAATTGTTGGATTTTTTTATTTTTTTTTTACCAAGTATTTTTGAATGTTTGGAGGCGTTAACATGCTCAAAAACTCACCAAATTTTGCACACTTGTCAGGTCTGGTGAAAATTGACATATTTTAAAGTCATTGAAAAAGGTGGTGCAAAATGGCGTCCCCTAGAAAAATTCAAAAAGCCCTCCTGATCGGGGTCAATTTGTGTCGGCCAACAAAATTTGGTATGCACATGTGTCATACAAGATGCACAAAAAAAGTCTCCTGACGTCATGGTCCAACCTCAACCGGAAGTCGGCCATTTTGATTTAAATTTTTGATTACGGGCAATTTCCTCACCTTGTGTTTTAACAAACTCCTCCCAGGGATTTCGCCCAAACGACTTCCCATTTGGTACAGATCATCTAGAGACCATGCTGATCAAAAATTAAGTAAAGAATATCTGTAGGTCAAATGGCGTGGCTGCTACCCACATAGCAGTCGGGTCTGGCCCAGATCCGGCTTCAAGCCGGCACTGCTGAGCAACTGCTGGCATGGCAAGTGGAATATTGACTAGATGTGGGCCAGGTCTGGCAATGATGGCACTGTTTATGCGATAGCGTGCCACATATGGGCCAATTTTGTCCGCAGCTGACCCTGTGCTTGCCCATGTGTGGGCTAGCTCCGGCAAACCAGATCTGGGCTATGAAAGGGCCATTGTTCTTGCTGTATGTGGGCCAGAACTGGGCTGTGTAAAGTGCATAATGTGGTCCAGACCTGGGCCAGGCCAATATTGCTATATGGGTAGGGTTTGACAAACTTTGGCGACTTTTCGTGATTTTGCCATCCATTTTCCTACGGCTCTAACACCCGCATACTTTATCCTAACAGCTTCAAATTTTTTTTCGAATTTTATGGACATGATGATGGCTCCACACTGAACGCCCCTATATATTAATATCCCGCCTTACTCATAGGTGGTAACAGGAAGTGACCTTTTTTTTTTTTTTTTTTTTTTTTTTACTCTTCCATGCGCTGATCCAGCATAGTTGATCCCACCAACTTCATCTCACTTCTAAGACGTGCAGAACAAGTTGGTGATGCTACATTATGAACACTGGGAAGCTACGACCATTGTGATTTTCATTTTTGATTATGGTGGCTATTCCACACTGTGTATTTTGACAAACTCCTCCTACAGATTTTGTCCAATCAACTTCAGATTTTGTGAACTTCATCCCAAGACCTTTGTGATCAAAAGTTATCAAAAGCTTTTCTCCACGTTGATGGCCGTGGCCGCTATGGCCATTTATTATGATTCGCCATATATATTCAAACAGAATATAAAATATATTAAACAAATATATTCTCTGCCTGACATCCTTCATCCTAACTGCTTCAAAACTTTTGTACATGACAAAAGCCCTGCCCTGAATGCCTCCATGTGCTCATATTCACTCTCGCTCATGGCGCCTCCTTGGAGAAACGGGAAATGCCACATTTTACATTGACAAACACCAATTTCCAACCTGATCAACTACATTTTGTGGCCACATGACGATCAAGTTGATGAATCTCCACAGTGACACACGTGTCGTGTCATGCTGCAGGCAGCCCATGGCGGCGGCGGCGACTAATCAATCCTTCGCCACGGAATATCAACTTGTTGTAAATCCTTCACACATTGTCCGATTTGCTCAAAACTTGCTCAAACACGTGTGATGAGGGTATCCCCCCCTGAATGCACCTGCTCACATCTGGTTACGCTCGTAGCGCCACCTAGTGGATGAATGAAACATTTCGTTTCTTCGCTTCTTCTCGTTTTTTTTCCTCTCTTCTTGCTTCACACTGTGGCCTTTGCGTGTGCATGAGTGCAAGGGCCCGATCACAGCTGCTTGCAGCTTTAATTTAGAATTGTTATTGCTCAGCCGTAGGACTTGTTGCAGATTTTATGTGACATAGCCATGCGCAGTTGCGCACAAGGTTTCTGGACTGCTGTATTACACTGTCACTACTAGCTTTCTGACCTCTGTAATTCTCATGTTTGTTTGACCACATTCTCACACAGTCAAGTGCTTTGTTACAAGTTGATGATTGAGGAGTGTTGGTGAGTATGATAATGTGCTTCTGGTTCCTCACCAAAGCTCAAAATGCATATGGCTTGGACCTTGACAGATATAGTGGGAAAATGAAGTGAGTCTGATGATGTGACTCATGACAAAACTATGGCTGGGATCAGTCTTGCTCAAAGGCCACCACTGATCCTGAAGCTCCAGAGATAATTGGGCTTGTCTGGGTGTAGCACAAGCTAGGAGAGTGCTTGGCCCATTACAGCTGTTTACTCCTGAGGTACTGAAGGAATTCACCATCGCTGTAGCCTGGTGGTCCTACTCCAGTGAGGTCTGAATGTCTTTTACCCTCTTCTGCAAAGCCAGTTATAAATTGTATTTTTCCATTCCTTGAGAGAAAAAAGGATTAAAAGAAGAGATGTTAATGGGCTGAGGACCTATAATATCCTTTTATGTACCTGATCTGTTCTCTGAGAGCAAAACCTTTAAACACTCTGAAATATTGTGAAAGCTCCGAATGTTTTGCTTTAGAAAAATATGCAGTGCATCAAAGTGCGGACAGATGTGTTCAGTAACTGTCTCAGTGTATATTGATTTCACGAAAGTTTCCCTTTTTCCCCTGAATAGTTTAGTTAAAACATTGAGACAAAGTGAGGGCTCTGTAAAAGCGAGACAGTCCATTTTTGTAAAACTTTGAACAAACCTCCCCACTGTAGCTTCTATCCAAAGATAAGAGTCTACAGAGCCTTAAGATTGTTTTACGAACTCAATGGGATTTGATATCAAAATTATTGTCTCAAAAAGTATATTTTGGTTATCATTTGTGCCATCAGTAACGCAATCTATAAAGCAGCCAAACACAAATAGATTGTACATGTATGTAAGAGGCTGTACAGAATAATTGTTATATTTCTTTCAGCTGAAGACATGTCAGTCAACAGTACTTCACAAAACCTTTTATCTTGCAGTTGCATTGAAGAAACATTGGTATGGAACTGCTGACATTTTTTCAAAAATGAAATTTTAACTTGAGCAAACTTGCTCATAGGTTGAACGTAGGCATGCACTCTTTTTGAACAATGTCCTACCTTCTTAGTTGCTTAAATGTTAACAAAGGTTTTAAAAATGTTTCAATGGTAATTGTAAATATAGGACACTGGCAGCGCCAGAAGCTCCCGCCGTTGAGTTAAACAAAATGTCAAAGTTTTTGTTGACGGACGCACACATGGATGATAGAATAGCTCCCATGCCACTCGGGTGGTGGGAGCTAATTAGGAGCCCGTTACTGAAAACGTTGATAAGACGAAGCAAATTGTCAAAGCTTTTGGTGATATTTTTCGGCCAGTGACCTTGAAAAAATAGGCCAAGGTCACCTTTAGGCACGACATTTATAGGACTTTATGATATGCGTGTCCATTGAAAATTATGAGCCTGTAACTGAAAAAGTTGATGAGATGGAGTAAAATGTTTATGTTTTTGATGATATTTTTAGGCTAGTGACCTTGAAAAAATAGGACAAGGTCACCTTTAGGCACGTCATTTGTAGGCCTTTATGAGATGAATGTCCAGTAAAAATTAGGGGCCTGCAACTGAAATCGTTCATGAGATAAAGCAAAATGTGTTGACGGACACACGCATGCACGGACGGAGCCCAATACCTTAGCTCCCGCACCGCGAGTGGCGGGAGCTAATAAATGAAATATTGTTGCACAAATTATTTCATTAGCATTATGTAGCTCATGCATGAGGTGTAAATTTTGCCATAGCAAAGCTGATATCCTTGTTTTTTGAGGCAGATTATTATCCCCCACCAACACAAAGTGGGAGGGGGATATAGGTTTGACCTCCATCCGTGCGTCCGTCCGTCCGTCCGAGATAAAGGGGACGGCTTTACTCAGAAGCTACGACAGATAAAGTAACCAAATTTGGTGTGTAGCTTCAGACCATAAAGGCCTTGATGGAGTTTGAAAATAAGAAGTGCACGATTGGCGGGGGATGTTGTAGACCATGTCGACTTGTTAAAACAAGTGCTCTGGAGTGCATTCACTAATTTGCTGCACAATGAATGGTATCCCGTAACATTTGGAATGAAAACGAACAAAAAAAATTGTTTGGAACAATGAGTTCAATGTCTGTTGCATACTACTGTTTAGTATGCCAGTATATTTGATTTCCCATGAGTGAAATATGGCAAAAGTTATACACCATACATTTAAATTGATCAAATGAAACTCAGTTGTTTGATTAATGATTAAGTAACTGTCAACTTCATTGTAGCAGACTTTGAAACGGGCTTTGTGTGTGCGTCCGTCCTGATCAGTGGTAGACTCCGTTTCTAATGCAGAACTCAAAGTGTGAAAGTTATCTTGAAACTGGCCATGCATTTTCTTGATGGGATGCAATTGTGCCCTTGGATACTAGGAAACTTGAAAAACGTTATTTTACCCAATTATCATGGAAACAAATTGGGACTTTCAAGTAACCCAGGGATGGGCAACAAGGGCTGTATCTGTCCCTGGTTTTCACACCAACCTCTGGCCTGGAATTAGTTAATTATCAAAATTAGCCAAACTATTCATGAAATCTGACATTTCTTTAAATTATCATGAATTACCACCAAAGACTGTTCTTGTCACCCTACATAAAACATTTTTTCTTTGTTCAAACCTTTGCAAAAATCTATATTTGTGTATGCGGCCAATGAACTCAATTAGTCAGGGTAATTGATAGAAATTAAAACCTGCATACACACCAGCCCTCCAGGACTGGAGTTGCCCATCCCTGAAGTAACCTGTAAGGGGTTGGTTTTGTTTCCGGAGCAGAATATCCAAGATATTGTCCTGGCACTTAGTATGTTGCCCATTTCATGCAGGGGCATTTGACAAATTCTTTTTTTTCTTTTCTGCTAACCATGGAAACAAATTGGGTATTTAGTGGTGCGGGATAAGATAACTTTGTCGTCTTGTTATTTCTCCTCTTCTCTTATGCTCCAGACACTTGATAACTATGGACCCAGATCTCCATCTTATGATTCATCGGTGGTTCATTGTCATTTCTTCCAGTGCATTTCTCTAATAGGTTTATTTTTTCAAGGGAAATTAAATGACTTTGAAGTCTTGCGCAGGATTTTTGCTCTGCTTTTTCTCCTGCGTGTGTTTAAAAATTCCAAGTGAGTGATTTGTCAACAAGAGCGTGTGTCTGCTCTAGGCATGAGTAATGCTGCACTGCAATGGACCACAGAAGCATTCAAAAGTCCTTCCATTCTAACCAGTCACACACTGCACTCCAGTCTTCTCCTGTGAAGAGAAGTTATCCGGTGCACTATGGTATTTGTTTTCTGTGCTAGCCGTTGCCCACTGAGGGTTAAAATTGTTAGCATGTCTGCTGATCAAGGAAAGGTGATGAGAAGATTGAGAAACATTCTTTTTTCAGAGATAAGTCCATCTTCATGCCCTGTTAATTGCTATGGGGCATTTGGACACAAATTCCATAAATGTGGTGGGAAAAACTATGTAAACAATTTCGATTTCTCCTGGGAAAATCAACAGAGCCCCAAATTAGAAACTGAAGAACAGTGTGATTTGTAACTTATACAGAGGCCTTTGGGCCGCAGCAGTAGTCACTACATAGCTGCTGTCTGAACATGAGATCAGTAGTTTCATGAATATGCACTTGTCAGCCATGGCCTGAGGAGAAAAGATACTGGGGTTTATGAGACACTCACAAGGTTACCTGAAATTAAGAAATGCAGAGTTTTACATTCTGTAAAGATTTTAATTGTTGCTGAAGAGAGTTCTTACTGAAGTTTTCTGGAAATCCTTCCCAACGTTGCTGAAATGCCTTGGTGTTTGATCTGGTTTTTAGTCGGACTGTGTTTACTTGCCTTCTATAAGCTGGGATGGAGGCGATAGGCCACTTTTTGTGTAGCCATCAGAGACCATCATCAGTCATGCTTGAAATCAGGGGTGTAGGGGTCGAGAGAGCTGACGAGGAGATAACTATTGGGCCCTGAATTTTGTGCTCCAGACACTGAGATAAAGGTCTGAGAAAAATGCAACCTGCACAGCGGCAATTTCGATGTCCTTATTCAAAAAGGGTGTAAGTCACATTTTGGGCTAAAATGATGTTTTTCACTTTTTAGATACATCCATGTAGGACCCATCTTCTGGCAAAATTTCGGGTCTGAATTCTTCTCCTAAAGGGGTCAAAACCATTTAGTAAAAAAAAGGCGTATCTGGAAGTAAAATTTTCATTTTCATTAAACATTTCATCAATGTTTCTTATTTGCTTTGAAGGGCGTAAGTGACGATTCCTATGCTAAATGAGCATAAGTGGTTGTTAACGGCCTTTTTACAAACAATGCATTTTCAGTCCACGCGTATCTGCCTCTTGAACTTTTTTTTTTTTTTCATTTTGTTAGTCCTAGTTGGTACTATCACAAACTGTACATAGGCCGGCCCGCATTCAATGCACACTGTATTATCCTTTGTCGTATTATCTGTTGTTTATGGCTTCAGATATTGGTGTCAGCGCAGAGGTGACAGAGTGACCTTAATTCAGAAGTGCCTCGCATTGTTTTTAGCCACTGGGGTGATGATTCACTCTTACATGCTCAAGTTCTTTGCACTTTGGCAGCAATTTCATGCAGTATAGACAGACCAGCTGTTTTACAAAATACTTCAAAATTTTGGCAATGGAAACCAAAATGCATATCCTGCCATATCAAATCCATGTGTTAAAATGTTTCTAACATTTAAAACATTTACTAGGGGTACAGGAAACTATCATGCATATTTATAAAGAGAGATTATGAACATTGAACAGACTCTCATGAGGTCACCTTCATTTCTGTTTGCTGGGTGTTGCAGATACGCCCTTTTAGAATGCATTTCTCATGTACTGAACTCTTCATCTCGACTCATGCTAAAAGGGCTTAAGTGACACAATCTGGATTATCTCTTCATTGACTAATGATTAGGAATCAATCGTTTGGGTTCAATATCATCTAATGACCCACTCAATCACCGTGGAAATTTTGCTCTATATGGTAGAGATTTACCTGGTGCAAGTTTTTGCCTCCCCTGTAAAATTTGTAATTTGGACTAAGTGGTGGTGTACTTACCACTTTGGCCCTTCTTCTTAGGGTATCGATTTGATTTCATGGTCATATAAAACATATGAAACCCCAGCAAATTGCAGCAGGACATGCTAACTGTATGCAGATGGGATGGTTAATTAGTGTAGCGTGCAGTGAACTGAGAGTCTACTACCAGTTCCCCTGTGATGCATGCCTAGATCTGGGCTACATTTTTATAACGTGTTGCTCGGTGGTAGGTGTTTGCTAACAAGGTTTTTAAAACTATTATGGTGGTTGTTAAAGCACAAAGAGCTTGATGTGTCCCACTTTCATCATGTGAAAAGCAGCACGGCAGTTTCATGGCAGTTACGGGACCTGGCCCAGACGTGACAACTCTACAGATAAGGTTGTACGCTTCAAATTATGACCAGTCACTTCCCCTCTGCATACTCTTCTCTTCCCATGATTCTAGTGCAAGTTGATTTTTATTCCTCATCTTTTCAAATGGAAATTGTTCCGGGACTGTATAGACTGTTTTTAGACTTTTTTTTTTTTTGTCAAACTTCCCATTTTTGATAATTAGCAGTGGTTTGCATTTTGTGGCGAGCTCTCTCTCTTTACGCTGGAGATGTCTTCTCTTGATTGATGTGGGCACAGATACTAGTGTTTCCCACAGAATTAGATTTGTGGAGATTGCTGCCCTAGAGGGCTGGAGGGGAGGGGTTTGGTCGATGGAGATAATGGTTTGTGCCTGTGTGTGTGGAAGTTTGCCTCTTGAAGTAGCAAATGTAGGCTTTAAATTAATTATTGAAGAAATTGTTTAATTATCTCATTCATCTACTATTTGATCTTGAAATTATTGAGGACATGCCCTCAATTTCAATGGCATTTAAGGGTACAATTGAAACAGAATTAGCAAAAACCAGAATAAATGCAAACACAAAAAGAAACAATCAAATTTTTAATAAATATAAGTAACAGAAAGATGGACAAGTACAGCAAATGGAACACAGTTAAAAACCGTTACATTCATGAGTGAAGTCTTTTGTTTTCATGTTTTTAAATTGACCCATTATTACAACTGCCTTGAGTTTTAATGTGCACTATAAAGTTTTCCAGGTGTGTGCAGCACAAAAGGTGAAGGATGTTTTCCCCATCCTGGTGTTTACTCATGGAATTCTGAGCACTAATCGCTTCAGCAAGAGTGATAATGACTGCTAAACCAGTTTAATGAAGAAGTGATGTATTGTAGTAGATTTCCACTATTAAAAAAGGGCTGTATAAATAAAAAGCAACTCATGCCTGTCATGTCTAACTGTTAAAGATAGCCAACCAACTTAATCATAAATCCTACAATGATGAGTGGAATAGGCCACGGATGATAAATCTCAAGACAGAATGATAAACTGTGTCTAGTGGTTTTAGGGTGAACGCAGAGGCAAGTCTGTAGATTATAATCTAAAACAGACCAGAAAATGCCTTAATTGTCTGCTTCCTGCAGAGAAGGGAGAATTTTTTTCTGTTTCTGTTCAAATATCCTATTTTTGTCATAATTTTGATTCAACATTAAATTTAAATGTTTTATTTTTTTGTATCTAGCCAGATACCAGGATATTTGAACTGAGAAAACCTTTCAATGTTATGACCTCCCAATGTTTCAGGATGTGAACTATGTTCTGCATTATTGCCGGCTCTGGTGAAAGCATGTATTTAGTCTGCATTTAGAATTAATTTCAAATCAGAAAGGGCATTTAGCAGTTTGTAAAATGCTCGCTGTAGGATTTCTGGCTATCTGTGCAGTGTTGGCAAAGCAGTATTGAAATTTGTCAGCATTAAGATGAGCATTATAGTTAATTAACATGGTTGTAATATAATTGATATATAGAGTGAAAAGAACAGGACCCAATACAGAATCTTTTGGAACCCCCTCTGTTTGTGGTAAATAATCTGAGTGACCATTTTCTAAAATCACGCATTACAGTTTACTCAAGAGGTTGTCACAAAACCATTTACAGGACATGTCAGCAAACCAAACATCACAGAGCTTCTGCAGGAGTCTGGTGTGATCAACAGTTTGAAATGCTTTGCCTAAATCCACAATTAGGATTGTAAAGTATTTCCCTTAATCAACAGTAAATGCAATATTATTCATAAGTGATGTAAATTCAGATACGGTACAGTATCAGAAAATATTTTGAAATATTACGAACATTTATACGCACCTTTATACGTCACCTTTGCCAACCGTTTGTGATCTTACAATGTTGCTATTGATTAAATGTTATTGGTGAAGTCAGTGTTAGGAGCAATCCGGTTATCAACTGAGAGACACTGAGCCTTGGGATGCTCTTGTGTTTTCAAGGTGGAACTGGCTGAGACTTGTGCCCGAAGTGAGCGCTACATTGGCACTGAGGGAGGTGGCATGGACCAGTCCATCTCTTTCTTGGCAGAGGAAGGAACCGTATGTACTGTTGTGCTACCAGTTGAACTGTAGAAAATAAGCAGTAATGACTGAAGCAGTTTGAAGCTGATTAACAAGTTTGAGTATGTTTAGAGTATCCATTTCTACTATTCAATGCCCAGATTCAGACTGGGTTTCAAATAGCATTTGCCCGAACCTTGACATAGAACTAAATGCAATTATTTAAAAAATTTGCTGCTCAAAAAATTAAGGGAACACTTGATCATCATTGTATAACACCAAGTCAGTTAAACTTCAGGGATATCAATCATCCATTTAGGCAGCAAATGTGATTGTGAATGAGTTTCACCTGCTTTAGTGCAAATGAAATTGACAACAGGTGCAGCTGGCAAAAGCAAGACCACCCCAAAAGGGGAAGGGTTTTCACCTGTGGTGGCTAAAGTCAGTTACTCTCTCCTTATCATCCCTGACAGATTATTCTCTAGTTTTGTGTCCTTGTCATAACTGGTAGCATGATGTGGTACCTGCAGCCCAATCAGGTTGCACAGGTAGTCCAGCTCCTCCAGGATGGCACATCCATACGTGCAGTTGCACAAAGATTTGTTCGGTCTCTCAGCACATTCTCAAGAGCATGGAGAAGATGCAAGGAGACCGGCCATTACACAAGGGCAGCTGGACAGGGCCGTAGAAGGGCATCAATCCAGAGCCCTACAAAATGACCTCCAGCAAGCTACTGGTGCGCATATTTTTGACCAAACTGTGAGAAACTGGCTCCCTGAGGGTGGCATGAAGGCCCAACGTCCTCTAGCGGGACCTGTGCTCACAGCCCAACACCGTCCATCTCGACTGGCATTAGTCAGAGATCACCAGAATTGGCTGGTCTGCCATTGGCCCCCCATTCTCTTCACAGATGAGAGCAGTTCACTCTGAGCACAAGTGAAAGGTGTGAAAGAGTCTGGAGACGCCTTGGTAAACGTTATTCTGTTTGTAACATCATCCAGCATGACCGATTTCGTGGTGGGTCAGTGATAGTCATGGGAGGCATATCCTTGGAGGGTCACACAGACCTTGTCAAAGCTAACGGTACACTGACTGCTGTTAGGTACCGGGATGAAATTCTTGGAGCGATTGTCAGGCCTTATGCTGGTGCAGTGGGTCCTGATGTTCCTCCTGGTGCAGGATACTGCCTGGCCTCATGAGGCCAGAGTGAGTAGGCACTTCCTGGATGACAAAGGCATTGACTGGCCCTCTCGTACCCCTGACCTAAATCCAATTGAGCACAGATGAAACATTATGTATCGGTGCGTCCAACACCACCAAGTACCATCACAAACTGTGCAGGAGCTCAGTGATGTCCTGATCCAGGTCTGGGAGATCCCGGCCCCCCCCACCCCAGGACGCCATCCACTGGTTGTCAGGAGCATGCCCAGAAGTTGTCTGGGGTGCATACAGGCTTTGGGGGGGCCATACACAATGCTGAGTCAGTCACATTGTGAGTTGCTTTGATTAAAATTTACTTAAGTAGGATAAGTCTATTATTTCAATTGTTTACTTGATTTTTTGGGTGATTTTAAATCCAGCCCTCACTGGCTCCATTGACCGGTCTTACCCCATTTTTTTTCTTAGATTTTCAAGATTTTCAACTTGAACGATTCATTCATCAAGATCAAATATGAGATTTAAGTGTTCCCTTAAATTTTTTTTTTTTAATCAGTTTTACTATTAAATGGTAATTTTCACTAACACAAACATGTTCAGAAATCTCCACTATTGCCTTTCCCTAACTGACACACGGAAATTGAATCCCAGCACCGATCTTTTCGTAATCATAGATTGTGTTCAGATAACTGCTGATCATCTTCATGTTTTTCAGGCAAAACTTATTGAATTCAACCCACTGCGGTCAACTGATGTCAAGCTACCTGGCGATGCGGTTTTTGTGATCGCTAATTGTTGTGTAGAAATGAACAAGGCAGCCACATCTCATTACAACATTAGAGTGGTGGAGTGCCGGATGGCCACAAAGGTATGCCTTTGCCCCCTTTGAAAAACATGTTTCCAATTACATGATTCTGTGAGGATGCCCTTTTTCTTGCATGAAACCAAATATGTTCATGTGAGTGACATCGAAGCTGTTTGCAATTGCAAAGCTTAAGCAGAAGCCAGGCATGCTGCATCTCTGTTAGGGTCTCCGAGAGACTCTCACACGAAACCTTGTCTCTTCTTTCTTTTCCTCTAGGATCATCTGTCTTAATATCAGTTTTGGCCATCTGATATGCAGTATTTGCTGCACTTTTGACTAAGCACTTGGCAAATGATTTTCTGTCTGCTGAAGGTGGCCTGAAACTGTGCCAAATTCACTAATAAAAAGGGGAGACAAAAGTCCACTACTCTCTGTCCCTACATAAAACTGTTTTAACTTGTGAGGCATTTGTCCGCGGGTGTCTTAAAGGCGTCAGACGACACAGATGCTTTTTATACTTTAAACAAGGTATTGGACAATGACTTCGGTGCAAGCTGTTATTGCCATGGTAATATTTATTGCTTTGTAAGGCACCAAATAATTTTGCAAACTGTATACGGGTGCTGGTCAACGAATTAGAATAATTTGAAATAGTGCAATCGTAAAATTTTTAAATGCATTTTTTGTGCAGAAAGCAAATCAGGTGTTCACCGTGCCTGTCCTACTTGTTAGAGTAATCACAGAACTCGCTACCTGTAAAAAATTTGCTCAGCTGAGCTTTCCAAAAGGCCCATTTAGGCCATTTAATTGTGACACTGTTGTTTTATTGAATTAGAATAATGGAGAAACCGTTTCACTGAATTAGAATAATTTTTATTATAATTAGAATCATCACTTTCTCAGTATTTTGTGTCTGCCCCCTTGGCTTGTATGACTGCCTGAAGTCTCCACGGCATCGATTTGACCAGCTTGTCACAAGTTTCTGCACTCACTGCTTCCTAGGCTGTGGCGATGTTCTGCTTCAGTTGGTCCAGCGTAGTCGGCCTTCTGTCGCAAATTTTCCACTTGACGATGGCCCAAAGGTTTTCAATGACATTGAGGTCAGGCTAGTTGGCCGGCCATGCCAAAACTTCAAGCTGTTTTTCGGCGAACCAATCTTTGGTCGACTTTGGCGCATGATCCGGTGCAAGATCCTGTTGAAATATGAGGTCTTCTTCGCCGAACTGTTCCTCAACAATCGGAATCAGGAACGTTTCCAGAACATGTTGGTATATGGCTGCTTTGACAGTCTTCTTGAGGAAGCAGAGTTTCCCTACCCCCCGAGCAGACATGCATACCCAGACCATAACGCTCTGGGGAAACTTGACAGATCTTTTTACGGCCTCGTGGTTGTAGGTTTCGCCACCACGACGCCAGACACGAGGACCTTGGTCACCAACGGAGATGCAAAAGCGTAATTCGTCACTGAAGACCACATTCTGTCAGTCTTCAGCAGTCCATTCGCCGTGTTCTTTGGCCCACTTCAGCCGTTTCTCCATTTGTTTCTTGTTCAGCATTGGTTTTGCTGCTGGAACTTGAGATTTGAAGCCGAGTTCGCACAGACGACGGTAAGTGGTTGATCTCGAGACGTTAGTGTTGGTCTGCTCGTTCCACAAGTCGCTGAGCTCGGAAGTGGACTTGAACCAGTTGCTGACTGCGATCTTTCTCAGCTGCTTGTTGTCACGAGCAGATGTTTTTTGGACGCCGGAACAGTTGGTGCGCTTGCTCCAGTCTTTCTTTAGAGCTTTGCAGATGGAAGACTGGCTGATGCCGAGCGGCTCAGCAATTTTAGTTTGGGTACAGCCTAGTTGGCGAAGGGTTGAATTTGAGCCACTATTCCGGTTGAGAGGTCGCGCTGCTGACCCACGATTGATTTTACAACTTAAAAATTCTACTCAACCCTGACTTTATACTGCACAGTGAACACTCTTCACAGAAAACAAAAATTCGAGCACTTATTCGAATTCAATGAAATGACTTATGAATTATTATAATTCAATGAAACAACAGTGTCACAGTTAAATGGCCCTTTTGGAAACCTCAGCTGAGCAAATTTTTTACAGGTAGCGAGTTCTGTGATTAATCTAACAAGTAGGACAGGCGCGGTGAACACCTGATTCGCTTTCTGCACAAAAAATGCATCAAAAAAATGTAAAGATTGCACTATTTCAAATTATTCTAATTCGTTGACCAGCACCTGTAATATAGACTTTCGATATCAATGACAACCACAAACTGTTGGTCTGTCCAGCCAATGAAAATATTAGACATCGAATAACGGCAGCTGCGATGTTACGAATATTCAGCAGGTACTAGATGCTGTGGGACAGTACTTTTTCTGTCTCTTTGACATCATTTTGGTTGTCGCACACTGTCAACTGGCACCTTTCTTACAGGTATAAAATGGCCTTTCTTCCAAGTGTAATCTAATTACCAAATATAACACTTTTCATGCTGCTTTAGTTAACAACATAACCATTACACACAGGGCTTAAAGCTCAAAAAATTGCCATGCCGGAAAAATGAAATTACTGTGGGGTCGTCCAAAAAAAAAGAATAAATAATTAGTTGTGCCCTAACGCACTTTGTGATGGTCAGAGTCAGAGATGTATAGTAAGGAAGTACATGTACTTCGTGACAGTAGCCTACTTAAGTCGTTTTTTTTTTTTTTGAGGATTTGTATTTTACTTGAGTTTGACTTTTACTCTACTACATTTAAAATATAAAAGTATAATTTCACTTTGTTACGTTGAGGCTGGCCACTTCGTCTCTCGTTTCAAATTAAAATATGAATGTAATTCATCACTAGGATTATCTGGATTTGGCGCGTTCGAGAACAACGATGCTCAGCAGGGTATCTTTGTACAGATGTTGATGCCAGCGAACATGAAGCTGCAAATTTATGCACGCAGTTACAATATTCTGTCACTATGGCACACCAGGATCAGTTATTGAATATTCACAAGCAAGCCAAGCTGAAACACGGTTCTATGGATGAGTTCACTTCACTCCTAATTTAAATGCAGGATTTCTTTTATTAAAGCGTTTACATTATGATATTGACACTTGTAGTAAATCCTAAGTATTTATTGCACTACAGTTTAAATGCTATATTCTAACATGGGACAAATAGGCCTCTTCAATAATAATGATTTCTGTAGCTGAATGTGTAAAATAGTGACTATTCAACTCTGACAACTGTACACTGTCTGTTGTATGCAGTCACAAAGTGATCGATATGTACGCCCGTAGATACCCCCAAAGAATGCTCTTCATCAACCCATTCAGTGAGAATTAAAAATTTCCAGAAGATGATTTTGTAGCTCTGCATGCCTACTGAATGCCTAATGTACAAGTAGGAAATTCACTTCAAAGTGAATTAAATTCCATTCTCCATGAAAGAAAACAACTTTAGTGTTGTGTTTTAAATGTTTAATCCATGATGTATCCAAATTGATGCTTTGATCATTTTCACAGTTCGTCCGTTTCTATCAAAATAGGAACTAAGTCCCTTTGTTTTGATTGTCTTTGCAGAGTCAAGTGCGAACTTATACCTAAAATTGTGATAATTGTAAATGGAAAAAATGCTTTTTTCTGCTAACTATAAGACTTTAAACTTTGTTCTCAGATGCCAGGAAAACACATATTTGTCACTCTAATTTTCAAATTTCTCTGGGGAAGGCTGCGCCCCCCCCCTTTCCAAAATTCCTGGATCCGCCCCTGAAATATGCCACTCAAAACCGATGCCAAATGTTTAAGAGTTGACAGGTATGCGTTATTAATAAAAACTGACCACAGCTGATAATATTGATTTTTCGGAGTTTCTGTAATGGTAATTTAAATGAATGATTGAAAACGGGTCATGACCAATCATTATTTTTAAGGGATGGGTTTGAGCTTCCCCTATCACCAGTTCACCAGCTGCCGCTGTTTAATTTGTTTAATTTCAGGTACATTTTGAACATACATGAATATATCCATTAATTATAACCATATCATACCATACCACCATCAAAGGAGTTTAACACTACAATTTAAGAAATAGAAGCATATAAGAAATGGGAAGAATTTTTTTTTTTTTCTTTCCATTTGAGACCCATTGACTTTCCCAGGTACCCTCTTAAATCACCACCTGTGGGTCCCAGGGACTCATTAAATCGAAAACCTATCAACATCACTGATGTTGGTTATGTGGTTGGTGAAGCTCAGAGCGCACACAAATGCATGATGATTACCATTAACGTAATGTATAAAAACACCACTCCAGAAAATGGCTGAGATGTCATGGCACGTCTGTCTGAGTAGTAAAGAATCAACTGCATCCGAAAAGGAGCATACAGATATTTGAAATAGTTTTGTGCTTCGTCGCTATGATGACCAGCTCCACTGAGGCAGTACTATCCTCTAATGGAAAACGATCCTTCAGAAAAGTATCTGGCACCAAGGCGGGCAGAGTAGAGTAGAGTAGAGCTGGTACCAGCTGGTAGTGGAAATGAGGCATTAAGGCCGAATTCGGCGAGGTCTTGGGCAGGGAGAACTTTTCGGACAACCAGGAATTCTTTTTTTTTTTTAATGACTTAAACTTTTACTGAAATTTTTTCGTGTACAGAACGGCAGTGAGGGAATGATGCCGTTTGAGAAAACAGCAGGAGAATCATCATGACAAAAGTACCGACAATACCACCATACACACCAAACTGAACAGGACAAAACATAAATAAACATCCTACACATCAACGAATGGCAAAAAACATCACACACCCGTACAAAAAAAAGAGAACCAAAAAGACGAGAACATACAGGTCAGAGCAACCCCAGACGTCATAAGATGTTGCATAAGTTCCTGCCACCAGACCCTCCGCAACCCCTCCCCCCTCACACTGAGAATTAAACCAACCAATCCCTCGCCACGGTACTAGGAATGATCGCCCCTACACCTGACATCAAACCCCATGCCGAAAATTACCAAAAATTAAATTCTAAGTATTTTCCCCACTTACTAAGATATTTTCCACCTCTTTCTGCCAGGTTAAAAGAAATCTTTTCAAAAGCAGCTATTTTACTTAATTCCATAAGCCAGTCATTAAACGAGGGCCCCTCCAGAGACCTCCACCCCCTCATAATAATCTGCCTGACAACCAGGAATTCACCTGCGCTTGCCCGCCGGGCTACCGTTCATTTTAGAATTTTGCGAGCCCTGTAAACATGTTATCAATTGTAAGCAATCCTGCTAACATCTCTATTTCAGGGGGATCACATGATGCGCAGTTTTTGCAGAATATACATGATATATATACCACATAAATTAAAGTATTACTGCTTTGTGAAACTTTGAGGGTAATAAATAGCAGTCAGTGTATCTTCTGGCCAGTCATGGCAGTAATATAAGGATTGGATGAAATTGTTGTAGAAAATATTTATAGTCAACTTGCTTTCATTTTTTTGCACGACTAGTGTTTGATTCATGTAGATTTTTGGGCAAAATAGTTGTTAATGCGAGTGGATTTTTATGTTGCTCTGTTTTTAACTTTGTTGTGCTGACTGCGCGGAAACATTTGGAAAGTAGGAAAGAAATCTGAATCTCTAACTGTGTGGAGCCGCCATTTAAAGATTATAAACAAACTCACAAAGCCTTTTGAAACCACTCTGCTCTACAGTTACTCGAAAATATTTTGGTACAATGTGAATTATCTATCAGTTAATACATACCCAGTTCAATTGAGTTCAAACCATTCTCGTGCTTTCTGAAACTCGCAAAGCTGTGTCATGAATAACCATGACTCAGTTTTCCCAAAATGCGTGTTGTGTAGGATGGAAAAGAACACATTATGTAAATCTTGTTGGAAATGAAAATGTGGAATAGCGGGTGAGGATATGGCCTCATGGAAGGTTTTAATGGAATGATGCTTTATGATGAGATGACACGCTCTTCCAGCTGCTGGCCAAGAGCAAAGGCCTGGACTGGAGCAGACTGATGAAGCTGGGAGAGGTGCAGGCTGAGCTGAACGTTTCTCTGGAGGAGATGGTGCAGATAGTGGATGAGGTGCTTCACCCTGAGCCCTACAGCAGAGAGGAAGTTTGCCAGCATTTGGGGATTACCGTAGAGTGTCTCTGTAAAGACATCCTGAGTCCTAATACGCAGCATGGTGAGTGACCCATTCTTTAGTTGCCTCCATCTTGGATTAGGCTGCAGGGACTCGTGTTGTTCCTCTAAATCCAGTTCTTGGACCACTCTTTTTGTTAAATGATTTAATCAGGGCTGTATAACTGAGGTGTTGTCTTGTGACGGATATTGTGAGAAATGTAAATGTGTCATAAAAAGTGCTCTTATTACGAGCAACCAAGATTTTACTGTGATAAGTTTCTGGCTGAGAGTATATACAGTATCCAGCTTATTTGTTGGCATGAATTACTTTTCTGGTGACTAAGGAGGAATTTTTATAGTAAATGTACATGTTCAGGTATGCAAAAAAGACTGTCTGTCTACTTCTTGGTCATGCCATATATGGGCACAAGTCATCTTGAACTGTCTGAAGTGAAGCTGGTCTTCCAAGGCCCTTACAGTATCTACTACGTAATAAATGGTAGCTATTTCACTTCTGAACACTGTTGTAATGTCCATAAATGTAATCTTTTGGATGAAATGGGCCGTATGTCCATTTTCCACTTTAATTTCATATTTGTCGTCTATTTAAAAACCAGTGCATGTTCTGTGATGAAAAAAGCACCTAGTTACTACAGTACAGACTGTGTGTGCATCAGCTCTGGTTCACTCAGCCTGAAACGGGCCAGTTTGGCTCCTGTCTGTTTTAGACTCCCTCCCTTAAACCCCAGGCTGTTCTGATTGGCTTAACACAGTCCAGAAAACAGCCCTGGTAAAAGTGAAGGGAACACAATAAAAGGTTGGGGTTGTACTGTTGAGCAAGAGTGGTCTGATCCTTCACTTCATGTTCATTTGTAAGTCCATATAAAATGAATTTGCTTTTGCAGTGAGGGAAACGGCATCTTCTCGGCATGGTGATGCACACTAGCCGCTCTATCTCGCTTTGTTGAAAGGCATGCCAAACTTGCTGCTGGTGTCATCATTCAAATGTATTACAATGTGAAGTGGACTAGTTATGTATGAAAAGGCAGGACTACAGACTGGGTGTTTCAGGCAGTTAAGGAGCTGTGTCTTCTGTTATAAATATGAACTCTGTTGTGTAGACTTTCAACTTTGGAGCTTTGCAACATGCACCAAAAGCTATATCACACATGAAAGAAACAGAAAATGGCTAAAAGCGTAATATGGCCCCCTTACACCAGTAGGATTATACTTGTTAGGACCAGGTTTGAATAATGGTTACATGAACATGATTATCACTGATGTCAACCTTTACCTGAATGTGGCTTAAAAGCTTCCATATCGCGCCTCAGCCACTGGTGGAAGCTCAGTCATATGAGACTAATGATTGTATAAAACCAGTTGTGCAAAGGTCTTGCCATTCCCCTCTTCTTTTCACAATGGCTGAATCTGAAGTTATCATGCTCGCAGGCGATACAGTTGTAATGTGAGTGTCTCTAAAATTGGGGAAAAAAAACACAAAAGCCTGACTTGTGAAGGCTGGGAGCCAATAGCTGGAATCACAGTCTGGCTTCAAATGTTTAGTGATGATGGCAGCCCAGTTCTGAAATACTCTGAGGTGATCTGGCCAGTGAAGTCTCGCCCTGCCAAAGGGTGGTCTCTGAATCAGCCCCAGTGTTGGCAGGACGTTCGCGCCAAAATTGAAAACAGACGTGTTTTGAGTTCATTTTTGAGTTACTACTGTTCAATTGTGATTTACAAGAGTGTTTGAGATATGAAAATCTCTCACGCAACTGCAGATATGCCTTGAGTGAAAGCACATTGTGAAGCAGACCTGCTCTGTCCCTTTCAGGACAAACTAGCTAAAAAAGTGTGCTATTCTTTCTCTCAATTTCAGCTGTTTGCTAATTTTCTGTCCCTGCTGGTTGTCTTTATTTCGAGCAGCGATCAGTGTTTTGGTTTCATCATAATTTAAGCTCACTGACTCGCACTCTCAGGTCCATCTCACCTGAAAACAGAATTCACACCTGGCTCATTTGAAATTACTTTCTTAGGTAACCGTACAGTGTGAAAAGGCATAACAGAAGTGTGGTGCCACACAAACGTAATGTGATGTATAATGTTATATGTACTGGTTGCCACCTTTCTTTGAAAAAAAAAAAAAAATTATCAGCTTGTTTTAAATCATCTGTCAAAATTGGTGAGATAGTGTGGAGAAATTATTTATAGAATCTCTCTTTACTCTGCAGTTAAGAAAACAGAATTTGTGATGAAATTTAAGTTCCTCTGTTGCAGCTAAAAATGATTTAGCATTTTTGGCAACAATGATGTGGAGTGTAGACTGAAGAAATACTGTATATCTGGACTTCAGTTGCAAAAAGCACAGTTTACCAATATGTTACCAATTTATTGTTTCTTCGTGAAAATGGGTCAGTTTTGGTGCATGTTCGTAAAATATGAATACAACAAGGGGGTTCATTGCGCAGTTAAATCTTTGCCTGTCTCTTATCCTCCAAAACAGCCCTAAAAGATGGAGGGGCTCAAACTTAAACAAAAACACATGGAATGTCAGTGGGTAAATTGTGGTTCATAACATTTCGGCTTCGCTGCTCTTTAGAGTTGTAAAATAGAGCATCCTGGGACCTCATTGATGACTAAAGTTATTTCCTCTGCCCTGCAGCTCTGCTTTTTGCGTGCGTACCACAAGCTTGATGTCTCAGATCCGCCATGGCAACCACATGCCACCTGCTGCACATATTCATCCAGTGATCAGGTAGACCATTTCAAGGATGAGAAAGATTTTAATGAAATATTGAGTTTAAACTCTGAACCAGCCAGGCATTAATCGACCCTCCTGACATTGCAATCTTGCTCAATTCCGTGTCAAAGACAAAGGCTGACACTGAGTTAACATGCAAGGAGCCCGGCAACACGCATACTCTCACTCTCTGACGCGGCCACTAATATATCACCTGCACTTCAGTGTGTCTGACGGAAGCTTGGCAGTAGGGTTTCCAGGTCAGCTCAGCGCTATCAAAAGGGGGAATCTTTGAAACGGAGCTATAAATATTGTTAGACAACAGAAGTTACACGGATAAACTCAGTCACGACTTGCATGCTAGCGAACACATGGAGATGAAAAGCATACGGTGCATGCTGCATATATAAAACCCAACTGATATACAAATCTCATAGATGAGGTCATTGAAAACAAAATATGAAGTACAAAACCCAAAACCAGTGAAGTTGGCATGTTATGTAAATCGTAGATAAAAACAGAATACAATGATTTGCAAATCCTTTTCAACTTATATTCAACTGAATACACTGCAAAGACAAGATGTTTAATGTTCAAACTGAGAAACTTTATTTTATTTTTTTTTGAAAATCATCATTAACTTAGAAGTTAACGGCAGCAACACATTGCAAAAAAGTTGGCACAGGAGCCTTTTTACCACAAGTGTTACATCGCCTTTCCTTTCAACGACGCTCAGTAATCGTTTGGGAACTGAGGAGACCAATTTTTGAAGCTTTTCAGGTGGAACTCTTTCCCATTCTTGCTTGATGTACAGCTTAAGTTGTTCAACAGTCCGGGGTCTCCATTGTTGTATTTTACGCTTCATAATGCGCCACACATTTTCAATGGGAGACAGGTCTGGACTACAGGCAGGCCAGTCTAGTACCCGCACTCTTTTACTACGGAGCCATGCTGTTGTAACATGTGCAGAATGTGGCTTGGCATTGTCTTGCTGAAATAAGCAGGGGCGTCCATGAAAAAGACGTTGCTTGGATCGCAACATATGTTGCTCCAAAACCTGTATGTACCTTTCAGCATTAATAGTGCCTTCACATATGTGCAAGTTGCCCATGCCTTGGGCACTAATACACCCCCATACCATCACAGATGCTGGCTTTTAAACTTTGCGCCTATAACAGTCCGGATGGTTCTTTTCCTCTTTGGTCCGGAGGACACAACGTCCACAGTTTCCAAAAATAATTTGAAATGTGGACTCGTCAGACCACAGAACACTTTAACACTTTGCATCAGTCCATCTTAGATGTGCTTGGGCCCAGCGAAGCCGGCGGCATTTCTGGGTGCTGTTGATAAATGGCTTTCGCTTTGCATTGTAGAGTTTTAACTTGCACTTGCAGATGTAGTGACAAACTGTAGTTACTGACAGTGGTTTTCTGAAGTGTTCCTGAGCCCATGTGGTGATGTCCTTTACACACTGATGTCGGTTTTTGATGCAGTTCCGCCTGAGGGATCGAAGGTCACGGGCATTCAATGTTGGTTTTCGGCCTTGTTGCTTACGTGCTGTGATTATTCCAGATTCTCTGAACCTTTTGACGATATTACAGACCGTAGATGATGAAACCCCTAAATTTCTTGCAATGGCTCGTTGAGGAATGTTGTTTTTAAACTGTTTAACAATCAGCTCACGCATTTGTTCACTAAGTGGTGACCCTCGCCCCATCCTTGTTCGTGAATGACTGAGCATTTCAGGGAGGCTGCTCTTCTAGCCCGTTCACCTGTGGGATGTTCCAAATAAGTGTTTGATGAGCATTCCTCAACTCCCTTAGTCTTTTTTGCCACTTGTGCCAGCTTTTTTGAAACATGTTGCAGGCATCAAATTCCAAATGAGCCAATATTTGCGAAAAATTACAAAGTTTACCTGTTCAAACATTAAGTAACTTGTCTTTGCAGTGTATTCAATTGAATATAGGTTGAAAAGGATTTGCAAATCATTGTATTCTGTTTTCATTTACGATTTACACAACGTGCCAACTTCACTGGTTTTGGGTTTTGTTCTCTCAGCCAGAAGTTTCACAGTGATACACCATGGCATATGTAAGCAATATACAACCACATGCTGGCCATTATGCAAAAGTAATTGCATACGTTCGTGGTGTAATATGTGTGCAAGTATTAATGACTCGCATGGAGTTGTGTATTGCACTTATACCATGATTACAACACAAATATGCTTGCCTAAAGATGTTCTTTTTGTATTTTCGTCCAAAAATTGTGCTTATGTGCAGATTATTGGTTTCCACCACAAATAACTTTTGTGGCTTGATAAAGCCAAATTGTCGGTGGCAATGTGCTAGAGTGCGATAAGTAGGTCTATGTAATTTTGTTGCTTTACAAGAGCTGCAGTTACTAATTCCACAGCACCATTGTTGCTCTTGGATAGTCGTCGTGGTATTCTGCCTCCTACACTTTGGCATAGATACCATTCTTGCCAAAGATATTAATTGTTTTATTTGAAAACTGACTATTTTATCCACCACTTCTGATGTTTGCAATTTACTAACACAAGTGTCACTTAAATTAAACCTGGAATTCAAACATGGCAAATTGATACAAAGTGTCAAAAGGCTGACATGTTTGCAAATACTTTGTAGTTGCGCTGTGAAAGAAAAATAATGCACACCCATGGAACATCCTTCAACTAATTACTACTACTGAGTATTCATCCGGCCCATGGTACAACCCTAATTCTGAAATTGTTAGAACGAAGTGTGCATTTTGATTTTATTCACAATTTAATGATTTTCAGATCACATGATTTTTTCGTCGGACAGCAGGACATCCATTATATTTGTAGTAGGGATGCACCAAAATGAAATTTTTGGCCGAAACCGAAAGTGAGAAACACTTGGCCGAAAACCGAAACACCGAAAGAAATTATGCCAATTTTTAATATCATTGCATTTATGGCTATGACTGTGTACTTACCTAACCAAAGTCAAGGCATTGCAATGCCATAAATTAACATTCACGCTTCAAAAAATAAATCCATTACAAAGTTATGAAAATATTTATTTAGCACTGACATTCCAACAAAGCACAATATAAAATAATAAATAAAATGTTTAACTTGGCCCCACTCATGAATAACCTACAGGCCTATAACTAACTGGCCTATTACTGGCTGCTGAAAAATTGTAAAATATGTTAGGTGATGATGACAACAGCAGCCCACTGATTGGTCAGAGAGAATTGGCTGCGATAGACAACTCGCTTCCGCAATTTCGCTCGGAAACAGGCTTTACTTTCCATCACTGAAACAGGTCTTCAGATTGTGGTTTTGAAACGTGGTGTTTTAGGCAGCTTGATAAATATACTGTGCGTTGCCTTACCTTTCAAACAAGGTTGCGTTTGTTCACTGGAAACAGGCTTCACTTTCCATCATTGAAACAGGTCCTCAAGTTGTGTTTTTGAAACGTGTGTTGTTTTTAGGCAGCTTGATAAATATTCTGTGCATTGCCTTTCCTTTCAAACAAGGTTGCGTTTGTTCACCAAAGCTACTGCATTAATGAAATGCGTTTCTTTGTCCGTGATCCTGTTCGTAGCGAAATTGGAAGCAATGGCGTGGTATCCGATTCTGTTTCCCCAATTCCCCTTGACAAAGTTATTATGCTGCCCCTATTCTACGAAAATTGCGCGGAAAATAACTGTATGGGTGCTGATGAAGCATATTGTTCTCAGGAAAGGGAAAGGTATCACAGATGAGATGACGCATCATAAAGCGATACTTTGTAATACTCTGCCATCTCCCGCGATTTGCGCGTTTGCCACGTGTTTAGCCTTCACTTTCAAAGTGAAATGTTAAATGACGCCTGCATATCAAGCTAATAAACTATAATTGTTGTATCATATGTGTTATTTGCTTCTTTATGAAGTAAAAAAGGTAAATTAACATCCTCCGTGTGTGGTGATTCCATATTTTTCCAGGGGTTGTAGTTACATTATGTAATACTGATTTTGTAAATGCCTTGAGAATATATTGCCATGAAAACTCTATGAAAACTCTATGCCTTTTACGGGTATCATTGCTTGGTGTTTTTATGTGGTACAAATTTAATGTGCAACCGAACCGGACACTACACCAGCTGCTATCCTATGCATCGGGACAGTGTCAAACAAATTGCAATTCAGCACTCGTGGACTTTAGTGCCATAACGTGGTGACGGTGGTGCGTGTCCCCTGATTTAAAACATACAGACTGGCGCGTGCTGGCTGCAGTTTTTGTTTGCGTCATCACAAGATTCTGTTTCGGCCGTATTGTTTCGGTGTCAAGTCTTTCAGCCGAAAACCGAAAATGCATTTCTTTGCCTTTTTCGGCCGAAAATTTTCGGTGGCGGAACATTCTGTGCATCTCTAATTTGTAGTACAGTGAAAACGCCTGAAGTAATTTTTGCCACAGATTCTTTTGCGCAGTTGGCGATATATTTACAAAACCCAAAACCAGTGAAGTTGGCACGTTGTGTAAATCGTAAATAAAAACAGAATACAATGATTTGCAAATCCTTTTCAACTTATGTTCAATTGAATACACTGCAAAGACAAGTTACTTGTCTTTGAACAGGTAAACTTTGTAATTTTTTTGCAAATATTAGCTCATTTGGAATTTGATGCCTGCAACATGTTTCAAAAAAGCTGGCACAAGTGGCAAAAAAGACTGAGAGAGTTGAGGAATGCTCATCAAACACTTATTTGGAACATCCCACAGGTGAACGGGCTAATTGGGAACAGGTGGGTGCCATGATTGCTCAGTCATTCACAAACAAGGATGGGGCGAGGGTCCACATGAGCTCCGGAACACTTCAGAAAACCACTGTCAGTAACTACAGTTCGACGCTACATCTGCAAGTGCAAGTTAAAACTCTACAATGCAAAGCGAAAGCCAACAACGCCCAGAAACGCTGCCGGCTTCGCTGGAACCAGGCTCATCTAAGATGGACTGATGCAACGTGGAAAAGTGTTCTGTGGTCTGACGAGTCCACATCGGACCAAAGAGGAAAAGAACCATCCGGACTGTTATAGGTGCAAAGTTCAAAAGCCAGCATCTGTGATGTATGGGGGTGTATTAGTGCCCAAGGCATGGGCAACTTGCACATATGTGAAGGCACCATAAATGCTGAAAGGTACATAGAGGTTTTGGAGCAACATATGTTGCCATCCAAGCAACGTCTTTTTCATGGACGCCCCTGCTTATTTCAGCAAGACAATGCCAAGCCACATTCTGCACGTGTTACAACAGCATGGATCCGTAGTAAAAGAGCGCGGGTACTAGACTGGCCTGCCTGTAGTCCAGACCTGTCTCCCATTGAAAATGCATGGCGCATTATGAAGCGTAAAATACGACAGCGGAGACCCCGGACTGTTGAACAACTTAAGCTGTACATCAAGCAAGAATGGGAAAGAGTTCCACCTGAAAAGCTTCAAAAATTGGTCTCCTCAGTTCCCAAACGTTTACTGAGTGTCGTTAAAAGGAAAGGCGATGTAACACAGTGGTAAAAAGGCCCCTGTGCCAACTTTTTTGCAGTGTGTTGCTGCCTTTAAATTTTAAGTTAATGATTATTTGCAAAAAAAAAAAAAAGTTTCTCAGTTTCAACATGAAACATCTTGTCTTTGCAGTGTATTCAATTGAATATAAGTTGAAAAGGATTTGCAAATCATTGTATTCTGTTTTTATCTACGATAAACATAACATGCCAACTTCACTGGTTTTGGGTTTTGTACTTCCAGGAAAGTTAGTCTGTAAATTAATGTAGTTTTGCCATAATATTTTTGCCGTAATATATACCGATAAGAATTAAGAAATGTAACCTTTTAGTTCTAAAGCGCCGTTATCGGAGAAAGCAAAACAACAACAACGTTTTGCCACCACATTAATAGCCTATTTAGATTATGTACAAAACTCAGACTTCTGAAAATAGAAATGAAATACGCAAATATCTATGTTCTTGTAACTTACAATAACGATGTCACTTTTTCCAAAGTCCGCAAGAAATGTTTCGGCCTTCGGAAATCTGGTGGTGTCCTCTTTGTGTATAAACCGAAAAACTCTCAGTCGAGAGCGGTCACTTGTTCAGTCGGATCAAAAGGTTGAACGTAAAAGTTTTGTCGCCTTTTACTCATAATTTGAGAGCTAATAAACTTTTCTTCAAATTAAAGCGATAAAGCCCTTCTCAGTTCCAAGTATCATAGGGTAGGGCAGATGAAAAACTGTTCTCACAGCAGGACTGATTGTTTTCACATTTGTGAGAAATGATCACTTAATCACCTTCGGTATACGGTCTTAAACATTTATATTCAGATTTAATGGTATTGTCATCAATTTGCGAACTGTGTGTAAGCCAATGTCTTACATTATTAAGACCAGTAGCTATTTCGTCACGGCAAATTATCGACATTTACAGTGAAACGAGCAAGATTTAAAATTTTTATGCATCCAACGAGAAATGATGAATGTAAAAAATATTTTGTGACAATAAATGCGTAACTTGTCATCCATAAGGAAGGCGTTTCTACTTCATGACTACTCCTACTTGTAACGGCCTCCTAATAGAGTTTTAAAATATCTAATTCTATAACAATAACATCGATTGACTTGTAAATAAGTCTTATCTGAAACAGTTGCGGTAGTTTGTTCTTGCCAAAATTCAAGGCCTGCAGTAACCCTACTTAAAATCGCTCCCCCCTATTGACAATACCCCCAAGTTCTGCTTGCCGGGACGACGCCGACACTTGTTGTAATCCTCCGCCACCCGCCAGGGCGATCAGAGAAACTTCTCGTTAACTTTAGCGGTACCTTTATCCAGGCTGTTACTGTAATATAGAAGAGAATCCGCTGAAAGAACATTTAACAAGTAATTAAAGGTGACCTATTATGCTATTTTTCCAAGGAGAGCAGAAGGGAATTCTTGTTTCTTTCTTGCTTTTTTTGTCTTTGTCTTTCATGATCATCTCCATTTCTCATTGTATCACTCCATTATTAACTGCAATTATCTTCACCTTTCACTGTATCAACGCCTGTTTGTGTTGTTCTTGATTTAATGCTATTAAAATGTGTCTTTTTTTATTTATGTATTTATTTATTTTATTTTATTTTTTTCTCTCTCTCCCTCATCACTGCCTTCACATCTATACGTGTATGCACGCCACACATACACATACTTTTTTTCTTCCTATTTTTTTTCTATTTCGTTTCAGCATCATGTTCATTAGTTACCCTTATGCTGCATCCCTTTTGTGTCCAGAGTTTGCCCTTAATTATGTATCTGTTCTGTCCACTTACTGTGTAATTGGTTGTTTGTATGTTATTCTGTTTACTTTTTAAGGCTGACTGTTTTGTATGTTTTCTGCTTGTTTTTTTGGAATAAAAAATAAATTAAAAAAAAAAAAAGAAAGAAACGAACAGCTTCCGCGCTGGTATATGAAGGAGGGGCGAAAGCTCCAGGCTGAAAGGCCTTTTCGGAAATAGCCCGTGGTAATGGTTTACATATTGCTTCGGAATGACGAGCGTTTTCTCGCGTAGAATGGGCACATAATGGATAATGTGCGAGAGCTAGCTAGAGCTCCGGTTAGGTCATGAACATAATACAGGTTTTACAGACCGTAAGTTCCGTCTGTGTGAACCGTTGCCTATGTGGAGCTAGCGAATCGATCACTTTTACAGGAAAGAATTTAATATTCAATCGATGGCAATGCAGAGAAATCATTTGTTATACCGGACACATTATAGCCTGTGCGCTTCCCTAGTGCTTTCACCGGTAGCATCAGAGAGCTTGCCCAGACATTGGAGATTTACAGTATCAGGCTGACCACAAATTTCTTTTGTGTCCGATGTGAAAGCAGCTTTATGGATTGTACGCAACAGCTAGAGAGAGCTTGGTGATGTTATGAACATAATACAGGTTTTGCAGTGTCTAGATGTGGCAGTTTTTATTGGTACGGCAGACGATTTGAAGGGATTAGGATAAGGATTCGGGATTATGGTCAGGGTTAGGGTTAGAGTTAGGTTCAGGGTTAGAGTAGGACAGGGTTTGAAATTGGGACTGCCGTACCTCTCTACATTGAAATGCATTGGAAAACTGCTGGACCCGTAGCAGCTGCTTACAGGTTTTGCAGACCATAAGTTCCATTAGCATGGACAAGTTGCTTATGTGAGCTAGCGAATCGATCACTTTTACAGGAAAGAATTACTTATTTAATCTCTGCCTTTTTCAGCTTTTTATTAACCATGACAATTTCTAAAGGAAATTATGGACGTTCTGTCCTCCGGGCTATAGAGGAGAAAGACCACCCCTCCTGTTATAGCATTCAGTTGGGATGCATTAATGCATATGTAGTGGGACATTTGCATGTTTTAAAAAGCACCATGAATGCTGAAAGGTATATAAAGGTTTTAGAGCAACATATGCTCCTCTCCAGAGGACATCAATTCCAGGGAAGCCCTTGTGTATTTTAGCAGGACGATGCAAAACCACATACTGCAGCTATTACAACAGCATGGCTTCGTAGTAGAAGAGTCCATGTGCTGAACTGGCCTGCCTGCAGTCCTGATCTTTCACCGATTGACATTTGGTGCATCATTAAACAAAAAGGTCCGTCAAAGGAGACCCAAAACTCTCCAGCAGCTGGAAGCCTGTATTTAACAAGAATGGGATCAAATTCCAATAGCTAAACTCAAGAAACTTGTCTCCTCAATCTCCAGATGGCTCCACTCTGTGTTAAAAAGAAGAGGGGATGCAACACCATGGTAAACAGGCCCCTGTCCCAACTTTTTTGTGACCTGTAGCAGCCATCAAATTTGAAATGCGCTCATTTTGTGGATAAAATTGTAAAATTTCTCAGTTTCAACATTTACTATGTTATCTCTGTTCTATTTTGAATAAAATACTGGCTGGTGTGATTTGAAAATCATTGCGTCTTTATTTTATTCACAATTTACACCTTGTCCCAACTATTTCGGAATTGGGGTTGTAGAAAAGTAGTAAGACAACAATGGTGTCATGGCAAAGCAGAAGTATTGTTCCACAATCCATCCAATTGATTCAACTTGTTTGTACTATTGTACAGTAGATGTAACAAATGTATTTGCATGGTATGACCTGTGGTGCATAATTTGCCAGCTACAAAGAGGGGGCATCATCTTGACTGGATTATAATTAACTTTCATCATTTCAGTTGTATATACTACTAGAACCTGGCTTCATGTGTACTATTCTGATAGAGAATTGGAGGATCGGGGGACCACAACTCGGCTGAGGAATGAGAGGGGAAGAGTTTGCAATATTTTGGATCTCCGACCTTTAGCTGCTGCTCTCAACTGTTTCAGTGACCCACTTCAAACTGTACCAGCGCTCCAAGCACGTGTACAGCGAGGCAGATCGGGTGCTGCGCTTTAAGGGCGTGTGCGACAGGGCGGCGGACGGAGCCGTGCAGGAGCTGGGGGAGCTGATGAACGAGAGCCACTCCAGCTGCAGGGACCTGTATGAATGTAGCTGTCCAGACCTGGATCAGCTGGTGGACACGTGCTTGTAAGTCCACCCGGAAAATGGCACCCGCTCACTCCATTACCACCATTAAAAAAAACAATGTGTTCAGACTGTTGCACTAACATGGCGGCAAGTGCTCTCACAGTTCACAAACCAAGCTGCTGGAAAAGTTCAACCATCTATTTTCACAGGTCTCTTCCACCAGGCTGGCTAAAACCCTTTTACCACAAGTCTTGCTATCCAGAAAGGAAATAGACAATCATGGAAACAATGTGTGACTGTGTGAGTCAGATCTGCTTCCATAAATAGGGAGAGTATAATGGAAGACTTTATGAAAGCAGACGCTCGAATGACATTGGGATAAATTGTCATCATTTCGTTGCCACGGTGATGGTGATGTCTTCAAGCTGGTTTTCTCCAAACCTTCAATAAGAATGAAGTTGAAATCACTGTCCCAGAAATAGCATATTTATCACTCTGCACTTCAGATGGTCACTTTTTCAAGTATTTTGTAAAACTACTAAGTGAACAAAGCAGAATTCTGTGCTCCTGTGCAGTTATGAGTGTCACATTTTGTTTTGCAAATGAGTGATTTTTTTTGTTTTGCAAACAGATGCCTGCAGATGAGTGTAGCTGGGACTTGTTAGCTGAAAAAGCACAATGGGACCACAGCATGAATCTGTGACACAGGCGTTGATTAAAGCTGCTGTGGTGATTATATTTTAAATGGTTGGCATCAATCGAATCACAAGAATCTTAGCTTTCCGAAGATATGTGGCATGAGTATCTCACATTACAATCAAGCTGTGTAAATGAAATAGTTTGTTTTTAACTTCCCTGACGGCCCGTGGACGGGTGACAAGGGGTTAGTAACTAATTAAAGATCCACAAATGAGCAAGAATTCGACAAATGCACTCCTGAGACCCTCTGTGCCACCGTTTGCTCGCCAACTTATGCTGCTATGTTGGAAAACGGGGAAAAGGTTGGACTTGAGGAAATTCACTAATAGTCTGTGCTGTAGCGCTGTTCGCTAGTGATCATTCTGCTTGGGTTGAGGCAGAGGGAGACATGTGGGAATAAAGCTGAATATTTACTCTTGTTAAAACGGGGTTTTCTGAAAATAATTTGTGTGTTAAGGCTCAAACAGTAATAGAGCTTAGACAATTTGCTCCCAAGGTATGACCTTTGTCGCATTCGGGACAGGGAGAATCTTCTTCCTTCTTTTTCCCCTTTTTCCCCCTGTAACAACTCAGTGAGCAAATAAAAAAAAAATCAAGTCGCTAATCTGGTCAAACAAAGGCGACGGGGGTTTTTTGGGGTTTTTTTTGGGGTGGGTTTCAGTCTCCCGGGAGCAAAGCAAATTAAGGTAAAGTAAAATTAATTTAAACACTAAATTTAGCGAATAAATTATACGCTAAATAATTGTCTAACTAAGTGAATTGTGCGATATACAAGGTAAAACAGTTGTTTTCAAGGACTGAGGTACTGTCGCCTGGTTTTCCTGTAGCTGATTTAGCTAACGAACCCCAGCAAGCTCTCAACGCCAAGAATATTATCGAATTGCCTGGATATCTAACTATAACTTGATTTCATACTTGGTCGCTTGCCTTTCGTACAGTCTTCGAGCCAATAAACATTGACGTTCACCGGGGTTTTTTTTTTAGTTCCCTTCGTTCTCTATCCTGACCGCATTACCGCATAAAAGCATTGCCAAGCTTGAATATTAAGGCGAGCAGGGGTGTTTGTCTTTTATTACTGCCGAAGGGCTCTTCTGATTAAACACACTGTAAATTACCCTATCTTTTTATTTTCCTCCAGTTGCTTTGCTTTGGTCAGCTGATTAAAGTTTAACTGCTTGTTTGAGTGCTTAGCGACAGGTTGTTGGGGGAGGTACCGTCTTTAGTTCGCTCACAAAGTAAACAACTGTTTTATTCAGTCCTTTTTAATTAATGGGAACAGGGGCTTTACTCTTTTCTCGGTTGCCCTTGGTTGTATTTGCGGCAAGCTAGCTAGATAGTTACTGTTTGCATTTTTGGCTGGGGATCTGAGATTTGGTAATAAGTTTGTAGGGCAGCAGTGACTTGAGTCGTCCATTTCGTTAGGTTGGAATTTAAACGGTGAGTTTCACCGGAGTGCTCTGCTTCCTCCAGTTTCTCCTGGGCGTTGCAGCCAGTCTGTTTTATCTGGGTTCTCAGCTAAGCCCTGTGATATTTTTTTAGGGTAGCATATTAACAGTACTGGGACTAGATAAACTCAAGTCCGCTTATTAGGAGTGCTTATTACATATAGAGTTGGCTCAACTTAGTGACTATTACACATAGGGAAATGCAGAGTGCCCCGAAGGAAGCTGACGGCATTACATGTACTATTGATGATGTAATTTTAAAGCAACAAAGCATAGTTGGGGGGCTTGAAGCAGCGGCCGCATGGGAAATCAAGGGGGAAGAGCATTAGTAATAACCAAAAATGTTTTTACTTAAATGCAAGAAGCATAAAAAATACATTTCCAGAGCTTGAGGCCCATATGATTAGTCAGGGCTATGACATACAGCGCCTTCCATAATTATTGGCATCCCTGGTTAAGATGTGTTCTTTAGCTTCTAATAAATTCAGTTTTTTTACTAAATTCAGCCATCTATTTTCACAGGTTACAATGGAAAAAAGAGGAAAATCCAACCTTTAATTCAAGTGCATTTATTCAGTGGGGAAAAAAATCCCACATTAAGAATTATTAGCACCCCTGATGTTAATACTTTGTACAACTCCCTTTTGCCAACTAAACAGCACCTAATCTTCTCCTATCATGTTTCAAAACATGGGAGAATACAGAAATTGGGATCTTCGACCATTCCTCTTTACACAATCTCTCTAAATCATCCAGCGACCTGGGTCCTCTCCTCTGCACTCTCCTCCTCAGCTCACTTCACAGGTTTTCAATGGGGTTGAGGTCTGGGGACTGAGATGGCCATGGAAGGAGCTTGATTTTGTGTCTGGTGAACCATTTCTATATAGATTTGGCCGCATGTTTAGGGTCATTTTCTTGCTGAAAGACCCAGTGACGACCCATCTTCAGCTTTTGGGTAGAGGCTAGGAGTGTCAACGTTTACAATTTTTTCTACATGTGTAGATGAGACTACCAACCGACGTGTAACCGGTTACACATTCGGAGATTTATTAGCTTTTTCTATCGCAGTTGCGCTGTATAACTACAGAAAGTAAAATGAGTTGAAAATAAAATCCTCTATCATTTTGACAAGCGAAATGCGTGTATTCGCATCTTTGCATTGACTTTGAATGTAATCTGTCGTGCGAAAAATTTGTTTCGCGTCCAGTGTGAAAGCGGCTTTAGTCATTATTTGGTGGTGTTCCACACCTAATGCAGCTCATCAAAGAACACTGCACTGAATGGAACCAGGAGTGACTGAGGAGGGAGAGACATAAATTTGCAGGATTTTAAATCCCAAAGTGAAGGAGTGAGAAAATCTGCTCCAAAAATATCATGTGGAGCAGTGGTTCTCAAACTCGTTCCTCATGCCCCACTGTTTGCTGATTTTTGTTACAACCACAACTGCAATCTTAGAATTTTAACAAGGTGTCGAAATTTGTGGTCAGCCTGATAAAAACCTACATTTTTATGGACATATCCACTGTGCCATGAAGAATAAAAACCCTCAAACATGTTATGCTTATTTTTCCATTTTGTGAGGATTCGCAGGTAGAAAAAAATTCTAAAAAGATCAAATTAGACTTGAGAAAATTGGCAAGCTCCAAATTGGGTTGCTGAACGTAGGTGATTTGAATTCTTTCAAAATAATTTTCCTGAACTTAATAAAATGAACATGAAATGTAATGGGTGAGACTTCACTGTTTGCCAAATAAATAGTTGGTTTTCACAACTATGTGTTGGCAGTTTCACCGATGAGGAACCTATTGATTGTTTACATTGATTAAGGCTTCGGTGAAATCGTTTCCCTCTGCAGTTATTCATACTGGTTTCTAACATATCTCATTGTGCATATGAAATTTTAATCTTCATGGCATGCGCAGGTTTGTCAAATGTGACTTAATAGGACAAATAAATGCTCTAAACATGAATGCACCCAATTAAGGCAAATCAAAAGCTTGTTTAAGTCCTAAGATTACAACTGTGGTCGGAACAAAAGCCAGCAAACACGGTGGGGCGCCAGGACTGAGTTTGAGAACCACTGATGTAGAGGTTGCAGTCAGAAACCAAATTGCTGGTCTTTGTCAAGCAAATTGTTGCTGTCTGACATATACAAGATCTTCCTGGCAGAGAAAATCCCCATTTTTTGATCTGCTATTATGAGAATGGGTTAAAGCTTTGAAACAGGTGTGTTGCCAGAAAGGAAGGTTCTAGAAGGTCCAAAGCCTCATCATGCGGGGATGACCACCTTCTAAAATAAACTGTACTCCAAGATGGGGAGGGAAAAAGCCGACAAAAATTGTCAGCAGAATTTAAGACCTCAAAAAACAAGGCCTTTTTGAGGAGAACAATAACCTGAAGGTTATCTAATGGAGGTTTTCTGTCCAGAATACATGTTGAAAAGCTGCCTCAGAAAAACATCAAAGACGGGATTAACGTTAAATTTATGCCAGAATATGCAAAGTTGGATTCGGTGTGGTTCAGCAGTTATGTAGAGTGACCAATCATAATTTTAGTTGCATGGCGATGCTCTACAAACGTGCTTTCAAAGATCTGGTGAGCAATGCTGTAGTAAAAGTATCTGCATTACAGTTTATTTTGGAGGAAGAGTGGTCACAGTGTGGTTTCCTCTGCTGGAACTGGTCAGCTGCTTCACTTTGAAAAATCAATTAATGCTTTGGAGTTGAGGATAAGATTGCACAATGGTTAGCCTGTCACAATTCACTAGACTAGGTCAAAACAAGGCATATAGCTGGACCATTTATGTTTCTGTGTGAATTTGTGGGCAAGGAGCAGACCAACTAGGCTGGCAGACAAATGGTGTAACTTCATTAGTCACTCACTCACTCACTCACTCATTCACTCAGCCAGGGATATCAGCTGATGTTAGGCCAGTCTGTGCTGGTCTGGTCAAAAAGTTGTTTTCTTAAAAGAAGCAATCCAATATTATTTCTTGACTAGACACTGCTCCTGCCTGCTCCACAAAGACCAACAAGAAGGTGCTTGAAAGCAAGTCCACGAGGCTTATGTTTTGGCTGAGTAAGAACAAAGATTTGAGCCATAAATAGAATGTTTGGTATCACATTAAATACAAACTAGCCAGGAAATGTTTTACTCTTCAACTCTAAGACACTGTTTATATCAAGTGGAGCAGCATTGACTCCTCTTTCTGTAAAAAGCTGTCTACAAGTGTACCCACAAGGCTTAAAATTTGAAAAAAATCAAAGGGGCAAGCAATCCCTCACAAAATTATTACATCTCTGTTTAATTTCTGCCAATTTTCAAAGCAATGGCCTTTTGTTAGGACCTTAAACTTCACATTTTACCATTTTTGGCATGGCTCGTTTTTAATGCCTGGGAGTGTCCTTTGATAATTGATGGGAAAGGATTTCTATGTAATTTCATATTTAATTTTCTTCAGCTTTGTTATTTTTGGTTTGTTTTAACATTGTTCCCATTATTTTAGTGACAAAACTCAGCTATAATTTGCCATAAATGTAAATATCAGAGCACATTGTTGATGTACCTGGAAAGTATCCATGCAATTGTCTAATTTCTCGCAAAATGGAATGAAAAGATGAGCCAAATCTTTGAGCTGACGTGAGATTTATCTTCTCATACTCAATATTAATGACCAAAAATGAACTGCTGTTCCCTTCTCTCTCCACCCTCCTTCCTTTACCCCTCCAGACGATCGGGTGCTGCTGGCTCTCGTCTGACAGGGGCAGGCTGGGGTGGCTGTGCTGTGTCCATGGTCCGCATCGACAAACTGGACTCCTTCCTCCTGAAAGTACGAGAGTCCTTCTTCAAGTCTGATGTGCGTCGGTCAGCCTTGGAGAAGCAAAGCCTGTTTGTCACAAAGCCCGGCAGGGGGGCCGCAATTCTTTTCGAGGGATAATGGCGTCAGTGGGAGGGATACTCTAGGATATGAAGTGAATTTCTAATGTTTCTGTCACGACTTACAGGCTTATGTATTGAAAGTTTCTTGATAGTTGTCTGATGCCTATATAGATTATGGAAATTGTAATATGGTGATCAGCTGTAAGCAATTATTTCTGTCTCAAGGAGAAGATAACATTTTGCGCTGAAGCAATTGTGAGTGGATTTCCTACTTTTTTCTTTCGGTGTTGTCTGTTAAGTTTACAGTACTGTGATTTTAAAGGCAAAGAAAAGTCTTGGAGGAGCGGATAACACATTAAAGTACACATTCTTCTCATTCCAACTATATTTTTTGCGATTTTTATTGACTGAGTTGTCAAACGTCAAACATAGGATATACGATGATGATAGAAGTGCGCCATGTTTTTTGGTTTTGGGCGAGCTTGCCGCATCATGCGGGCACCGGAACTCTTGTCCTGGAGGTAGAAAAAAATAATTAACATGGCATCGTGTGTGAGCGGAAGTTCGTCCGATGAATCGATTGTGAATGACATTCTGGAAAGTAGACATGGTATTTTGGGGTAGCAATTCGAGCCCCGTCGGGTCGGGTACAGCGTCCCCCTGCGATACGTCGTCAGAAAGTAGCGAGAATAGTGAGGAGAGTGGAGAAGCAGTCGGTGACAGACTGACAAATTTGGACTGGTGCACGTGTAAGCTTTGCTCGGTAGAACACGCAAGTCGAACAAAGGAATGCCTTTGCCGTCATGAAAAAAACGCCTCACAGAGATTTGTCACATCATCGAATGCAGGTAGAAATAACTACATTCAGTTTCATATATTTGCGAGGGATTCCATTTTTTTAGCCACTTCAATTGTCGGGCAGTCACATAATTTAAGGGCAGAGACCAGAACCGTTGTCATACTCAAGGGTAGGTATACTTTTGGGGTCAAAAATAAAAATATGGAATTGATGCTTTCCTTCAAGATACCTGTTTAAGCGTACGATGACCAACTGATATAACTAGAAAGCCCACCTGTTCTATCTGTTGCTGGTGTTGTCGCTTCTCCTGTCTCGCTATAGAGGACAACCGCTTCGATGTGGAGGCCTGCCGATGCTGAACTCCGTTGGCACAGCGTCTTTCAGTATATTTCGGTATTTGCTGGGTGATTAAATTCCATATTTCGCGTAAACATGCTCCTTGAAACAATTGGGCAAGAAGTGCGCAGAACATAAGCGGTTATTTTTCGTTGGTACGAAATCCTTTCGACCGATGTTGCGCAACCAAACTCGTAACAAGTTCGGGTTTGACAAAGGAAATCTGTGTAAACTGATGCCAGTGGGTAGATCTGCATTTCCAGTTTTGTTGAAACGACCAACAGCCGCACACATCGGCATTATTGCAATTCTTTTGCCTCAGGTTCCGCTGATTATTGGTACAATCGAATATCTCTCTTTCTTGGTAAATTTAAGCAACAGCACGACAGATAAATACGGCTTCTTTGAATACACTTAACACACATCAGCTGGCTCTTTGTGCCCATTCGACGTCACACATCCGGTACATTTGCCTCGGGCAGTATTTTTTCGGTATTTTGGTCGGCTATAATTATACAATGGCGTCAACTACGAACTGTAGTAAAAATGCGTATTTCTGAGGTTTGACGTTTGATTACTCAGTGCATAAAAATCGTAAAAAATCGCAAAAATATGGTTGGAATGAGAAGAATATGTACTTTAATGTGTTATCCGCTGCTCCAAGACTTTTCTTAGCCTTTAATGCTGATTTAGACAAATTATAGTAGCTTGATGGACTACTCAATGAAGTAAGTGAATCGGATGGTCTTCTGTGTGGTAGACATTTTTTATGAAACATTTACGTATGATGTGAAAACATTCATGCCTTTTAAATCTTAAATTTAAATGCAGATGGAACTGTTGTGGAAGATTTGTCGCTGAAATTTAAACTCAACTAATCCAATAATGTCCCGATATGTGGACTTATGTGACTTTAATTAATTTGGTCTGAAAGCAATGTAGAAAATAAATGTGCTGACGTCATGTGTCATTGACGGCTTACATTCAAAATTCAGATTGTCAGCGTAACTTTGATAATTGTTTTATAGTTTGAACTGCAGATTCTAAAAAAGTTGGGACATCATGGTAAGTGAAGTGTGGACTGCCAGCTTTAATATGATATGATTAATTTGATGAGAAGATTAACCATTAAGCAATGACTGCACCCTCTGTGCATTATCATCATCCCCTGAACCCCATACCCCACTCCAGATTTCGGGTACATAAAAAAATATTGGACAGAAGCTAGAATGAAGTCATTATTTTAAATCTGGGTCTCACATCCTTTGCATGTAATGAATGCGCTCAAAGTCTGTGACACATTGACATCACCAGACACTGGAAATCCAGTCCTGTACTGCAGCCATTTTCAGTCGCTGCTCGTTTCAGAGACTTCAGCAGGATCAATTGGATTCATTTCCGGTAATTGAGCAAGGCCAGCGAAACCAAAATGAGAAGGAGTGCGTCACTGTTCAATGAATTATGGTACTCGCTGTAGTTAACCCTCCTGTCCCAGTTTATTGGGTTTGAATTGGTGGATGACATTCAGGTGCAAACAAAAACCAGCATTCTCTGGCCCCGGTCTGGGCCTGTGATTCAGATCCCTGGCTCTATTTGGCTCATTTGAAATTTGGGTTATCCCCTGGAATGGGATTCTGCTTCACTTGCTTATGTCTGTTTGTGATCCTCAGGCTGACCAACTGCATTTGGGACTCCGCTCTAATCACCAGGCAGACCAATTAGGACTCAAGCTTTGTTTTACCCATACAGGGTCAAATGTCTATCGGAATCCACCCAATAGATAAATGCAGATGACCCGTTTTCACCAGGAAGAGATACACCAGCACTGCTTATGAAATTCATGCTGTAGTGTTGGTCCCCAGAACGCGATAACTAACAGTAATATTTCAATTACAAATTCCAAATTTTGCACATAAGTAAGTATCATAAAGAGGAAGAACTGATTCGATTTTGGACAATTTTCGATATCTAGATTGGCCACCAGGGGCCAAAAACTGATTGAAGTGTTAACGCGATAGCTGCAGTAATATTTCAATTAGAAATTCTAAGTTTTGCATATAAGTAAGTATCATGTAGAGGAAGAACTGATTCGATTTTGGACAATTTACGATTTCTAGATTGGCCACCAGGGGCCAAAAACTGAAAAAAATCACTGTTTTTATCATATCTCTGGAAATATTTGTGCGATTGACCTCAAATCAAGTGCAAATGAAAGGTCATGACCTGAGGATATGTCCCATGATGACATTATACCTGATTGGTTCAAAAGTTTGACACAAGGTGGAGCTTTGTCACATAAAATTCACCATTTTGGCTAGATCTTTGGAACTATTTCTCCAATTGACATGAAACTATGTGCAACTGCAAGGTCATGACCTCACAACGTGTCGCATGATGACATCATACCTATATGGTTCAATATTTTGCCACCAGGTGGCGCTTTGTGATGGAAAATTACTATTTTGGCCATATCTTCAGAACCATTTAACCGATTGACCGGAAATTAAGTTCAAATGAAAGTCTATTCAAGGATTGGGGGCCTTCGGGAATATACCACTAGCCGTTGCCTCTGACGCCCTAAGCCTAGTTTACTATAGCTTATGTCTCCTCCCGGAAGGGAGGGGGGATATTGTTTTTGTTCGGTTTCCCGTGTGCGTGTGCCTCCGCGTCAGTGTTCCCACCATCTCCAGGCCGTAACTCAGAAACCGTTTTATATATTTGCATGAAGATTTGCACACCCTTGCATCAGGTCGTGCAGATGTTCCTTTTCCTTTTTTGAGGTTAGATGTGTAGGAACATCAATGAGGGGAGATGGGGTTGGGGTGGGGGTAGTTTGGGGGGTTTTTTTGCCTTAAAAACAATCTCTAGTTTAATTCTTGCATAACCTTTATATTGTGTGGAGTCCTGCTCTTTGTAACATGCAGAGGCCTTGAAGTGATGTGATTTTGTGGAAGGGTGAAACATGGCCTTTAAATTTTACTAGCATGTTAGTCAGACCTGACGGGTTAGTGAAATAACAATCTGTAAATCTGCCGCAATGCGGCACTCCCTATGCCTGCATCTGGAAGCATTTGTGTTTGCTAAAGAAGACGTATAACTGTCGCTATGAAGATAACCATGATGTCTGTGCAAAGGAAGCCTTTCATGAGGTGGATAACTTATCTCCGCACTGCATCGGATATTTCTCCATACAGCAGCCAGGATGTGATTACACAAGACAGTCTAACTAAGCAAGAGAGAACTGCTCCAAAAGTCATTCATTTATATTATCACTTATGGGCCAGTGAAATCACTAAAAAGAAGTTCAGGATCAGTAGAATTACTTTGTTTTCACACATCTCATTTTCATAGCCTCATGCAAGAAGGCCGTTAGTGATATTTTACAAATTTTACAGGAGAGCCAAAAAACTGCCATAGCACCACCTGTTAAAAAATTTGCTTGCAGATACAACTTTTTAGAAAGGCATCTTAACCCCTTTAGGATTGTAATTGAGATTGCAGACTTGGTCAGGAGATGGGCTAGTCTCAATTATTCCAAAACGAACAAAAAATTCATTTTTGACCGAAGTGTCACTTACGCCCTTCTTGCGTGAGGCCATTGATTTGTGATTTAGAAATGGCATGCATGCTAAACTGAGAAAATCCAGCCAACCGTTTTTTCTCCTGAAAACTGTTGTCATACTGCATGCTGTTCTAAGAGATTTGCTATTGCTGTGGCAATGTCACTACAATGGGAAAAGGCGTATAACGTCAATGTCAATTTACCCAAGGGTAGATTTGAATTACAGTGAAGTGAGTCAGATTCCTCTATACACACATGTACAAATACAAAACAAACTTAAAACATGATAAACTGATAACGGTGCTTCATACGAAAAGACAGAGATAAAACTACAAAACACTAGTTTAAAAAAAAAACTGAATATAAAAAGATATTACAGATGAGAATCACCATGGCAGGTAAAAACAGGAAACTGGAAAAGAATAAATTAGTAAATAATAAATCAATTAATAAATTCAATTCAGTTTATTTGTATAGCGCTTTTCACCGAGACTGTCTCAAAGATGCTTTACACTGAGCAATTTAAATAATGAAAGGGAATTGCCCAGCCTATTCCCTACTAGAGCAAATGAGGCAAAAAACTCCAATTAGAGAGAAAAATCCTCAAACAGTGATGAGAAAAAACTCCTCAGTGTGAAGAAATCTCAGGAGGAACCCAACTATGGTAGGGAAGCCCATCCTCCGCTGGCTAGCTAAATAATAACAAAATAAAGTCAAATAGAGTAAAATTGCAAAAGAGTTCCATTTAAGTCTATCTGAACAGTGGCGTCTGTTGCGAGGATAGTGCAGAACATTGATTCGGACCGGATCAGGACAGCAGCAGCCAGCGTTCATGTTGAGGGACAGGGCTTGGACGGTCCAGGACTCAGGGTAGTGGACGGAAAGATCCCCAGAAAGAGACACAGAAAAAAGGGGGGGGGGGGTGAGGCACTGGATAAAATGACAATATGTTAATTAAAAAAACATCCTGTGTCGTGCCAAGTGAGAAATTATTTGCCGACTGGTCAGGAAACTGTCAACACCCTTCCATCAATTTCCTGCAGATGGACCTCCCCGGTGACTAAGGCTGTAGCAAGCCCCACTGGCGCCGTTAATACATGCTTAGTGCCACCGGTTCAACTTGGATTTGCTTAACTCGACCACCAGTACCATATGGACCTCCCCGGTGACTAAGGCTGTAGCAAGCCCCACAGGCACCGTTAATGCATGCACAGTGCCACCGGTTCCACATGGATTTACTTAACACTGGCTTCCAATGTCTTGTGCACCCATCATAAAACTAGGTTGTAATCAGTCCCACCAGAGCCAAATAAATGTTTATACATAACTAATCATGAATTAATCATAGGCTTGACTAAAAAGGTAAGCTTTTATCCTACTCTTGAAGACATTGTGTGTCAGGCCCGAATATTTATTGGGAGATTGTTCCACAAGATTGGGGCTTTGTAAGAGAATGCTCTGCCTCCAAATGTAACTGGATATATTTGGAATTTTCAAATATCCAGCACCTTGTGAATGAAGGAATCTTGGCGGGGAGTGAGGAATGAGAAGTGCACTAAGATATTCTGGGGCCAAATCATTTAAGACTTTGTAGGTAAGCAGTAGAATTTTATATTCAATTCTAAATTTGACAGGCAGCCAGTGAAGATTTTTGGATACTGGGCGAATCTGGTCATATTTCTTCGTCCTTGTCAGAACCCTAGCTGCAGCATTCTGCTCTATTTGAAGGCGATTCAGGGTAGAACTGGTGCAGCCTGACAGTAAAACGTTACAGTAATCCAGCCGAGAGGACTCACGTGCATGAATCATTTTTTCGGCATCCTCAAGAGGCAACATTTTTCTCAGTTTAAATATGTTTCTAAGATGGAAGAAAGCTACTTTTATAATGTTATTAATATGACAGTGGAGAGAGAGTACTGAATCGATGGTGACATCAAGGTTTTTGACAACTGCTTTGGCAGAAACCGGGAGTGAATCAATGTCGAGTGAAAATTTGAGGAATGTGTCTGAGCGATTTGGGAGCAATTACCAATATTTCAGTCTTATCTGGATTTGAAGAGAGAAAATTCTGTAACATGCATGCTTTAACAGCTTTAAGACACATCTCTAATCTAGTTAGTGGATCAGTTTCACCTGGCTTAAAAGATATTTAAAGCTGTGTGTCGTCTGCATAACAGTGGTACTTCACATCATATCTACTTATGATGTTTCCAAGGGGAAGCATGTATAAGGAAAACAGCAGAGGGCCCAGAACAGATCCTTGAGGTATTCCAAAATTTACCTTGGAATACTTGGAGGAATTTCCATTTACTTTAACAAACTGACAGCTGTCAGAAAGATGAGACTTAAACCATGAAAGGGCGAGTCCAAAAATACCAACCAGATTTTCTAGCCTATAAAGAAGAATGATGGTCTATTGTGTTGAAGGAAGCACTTAGATCTAGTAGGACGAGGACAGAGTTGTGGCCACAGTCCATGGAGAGAAGTAGATCATTCATTACTATAGTGAGGGCTGTTTCGGTGCTATGGTGTTTTCTAAAGCCAGACTGAAACCTCTCATGTACTTTATTCATTTGCAGGAAGAAAGTAAGCTGTTGGGCAACACATTTCTCAAGGATCTTGGATTAAAAATTGAGATCAGCCTATAATTAGTCAAAACTGTTGGATCTAAATTTGGTTTTATGAGTAGAATCTTAATTTCAGCCATCTTAAATGAAGACGGAGCAGAACCTGAAATCAGGGAAGAATTGATTATGTGCAGAATTGAACTGCCAAGAATGGGCAGGAGTTCTTTCAATAACTTACTTGGGATGGGATCTAAGAGGCAAGTTATTGATTTGGAACTAGTGACTAATTTGGCAAGTTCATTCAGGGATATTGGAGAGAATGAATCAACTTAGTTTATATGTATAGCATGAGGTTTTATGTTAAGACATTCACCAACTGGTAGGAAAGCAAAGATATTTTTTCTAATTCCAATTATTTTGCCACTGGATTTTTAAAAATTATCACTGCTGCAGGAGGCTGGAATTTGCGGGGTACTTGCAGCATGGTTATTCGTTAATTTGGCCACTGTTTTGAAAAATTAAAAGACTGCGATCAATAAGTTAAAATAGAGTCAAAGAAATAATTTCTAAGACATTTATCATTCTAATGGCTGCAGGAACAAAGCTGTTTTTATAGCGCTTGGTCTTACAGGCTGCTGATTTGTACGTCTGGATGGGAGAAGCTGAAATTCGCCATGTAATGGGTGAGTAACATCCTTCAGAACAGAACCAGCCATCCTCTGTAACTGTTTGGTATGTAGGGATTCTGGGTTCAGCAGTGGCTCTTCAATCAGTCGACTCAACCACTTCACAATTTGGTTCAGATAGTTTTTATTAGTCCCCTACCGGAAACGGAGAGGACTATAGGATTGCACTCCGTCCGTCCGTCAGTCCGTCCACATTCTTGTCCGTTCCATAACTTCAATACCGTATGACCTAGGAACATCAAAGTTGGTGTGTGGATGCATCTTGGGGAGTGGGTGTGTCATGTACCCTATTTATGTCACTTTGACCTACATTTTAGGAAATATAATATGCATACACTGGTAGGGGACTAGTATTGCGCAGCAATACAACATTCGCCGATAGGCGGTGCACTTGTTTTTTAAGGAAAGATTGCTGAACCATGACACCAAGCAAAAGATGAAATAGATTTGATAAAAGCACAATAAAAAAAAGAGTCAACGGTGTTCTATCATTGTTAAAGGAGGACGATTTCCTCAGACACAGCAATCGCTGATTCCCCTAGCTTCACAGTTTGCTTCAAAAGTTAGCTTACTGTCAATGATTGTTCAGAGGTATTTGTATTTTTCCTTGCCTTTATTTAGTTTTTTTTTTTTTTTTTACCCTGCCAGCCAATAATAGTTGGTTACAATATCGGTTGAGAAGCTTTTCCTTTTTTTTTACTTTTTAAAACTTTACATCAGGCCTGTCAGGCTAGGGAACGGCCAATGATTTTCAGTACCCCTCTTGAAACACAGAAGCATCATTTCAACGACCATGAGATGCGTCTTCTGACTTTTTTTTTTTTATGAAATGAGAAATTATGCACTGAATCAGTCATTACGGGACAAATTACTGCCAGCTGAAACATATTTATCTCTGCAATATTGTTTTTAATCTTAGCCGCTTGAGTATTTGCCTACTTAAATCCAATAGTAAGTAGCTTTTGGACAGGCAGTGTTTCTACAAGGTTTATCCATTACCTCTGAATTGCAATGATAGCTGAAAATGTCTGACATAAATGACTAACATGGTTTGAACCTATTTGCTTCATTACACAAATCTGATTTTCAGTGAGTCAGGGACATTTTAGACAGCACTACAATTTCTAGCCTTGTCCTCATGCATTCATCTATCGGTGCTCTGCGCTTACAGCCATTGTATCTGCTTCACAGCAGATTACTGATTGAAAGTCCTTTGCTTTGATAAGTTCTGTGAAGTTGATAGAGTGGATTTTTTATTTTTATTTTAGTAGTAGTAGTATTATTCAGTCCTCGCACATTGTATGTACACCAGGGCTCTCCAAATCTGGCCCTCAAATCCAAATCAGTCCTCGTTTTCCTTCCTCCCAAGGAAATTAAGTGTACAATTAATGCTGCTGATTGGCCAGATTGTCATCTCGCCTGACTCCCAGGCAAAGGGAGGGTGGAAAACCAGCAGTTCTCGGCCCTCGAGGAGCATGATTTGAGGAGCCTTGATGTACAGGCGGGCCATATACACCAAAAAATCCATATGTCATGTAGTGACTGAAATGGCATAGGCAGAAGCAAAAGCCTATCCTATTTAAGCTACCCTCCGGGGGAAAAAAAGCCATCAGGAGATGGCATATCCTCCCGGCACCACATCTTTGGATTAGGAAAAGGCACCACTTCAGGTCATGACTAATGTGCGCACCAAGTTTTGAGAGGAAATAATGAACGGTTTTAAGGTTATGCTCCGGAAACTAAATGTTCACAGACAGATGGACGGACGGACAGATGGACCGACAACCGAACTGTATCCCTCCCACATCATATGCTGGGGGGATAATAAGAGAAATAACATCATTCATTTTTGTTACAAAATTTGTAAATAAGTCATTCACATTTGTAACCCTCAAAATTATAATTGCTGACCATTCTTTTGAATACAAAAATCGAGTCACATTTTTTAATTTATACTGGCATCGTTTCATAATTTAACCCCAACAATTGAAATACATCTCCTTTTAATTTCTTTTTTTAGCTTCTTGGACTAATATTTTCCAGATCATGTTTGCTCTCATGTATCAAAAATAAATAAATAAATAAAAATTTTATACGCCATCTGGGCGTGACTTTGATTTAGTTCTAAATATTTCGTGCATTATTTTTTACAATATCCCGAATCATTTAATTTCATGGCATGGGAATTTAACAACAGTGGATTTGTGTGATCATAATAACTAGCTTTATTAATAATACAGATGGCTCGTTTCTGTAGCAAAACTATTGAATTTATGGGTTTTTAATTCCTCCCAATAAGAGATGTAAGGAAGTATGAGTGAGCAATAAACTGCATACTAAGCCTTATGATTTAATATATCCCTGGTTCTGTGCAGGGTTGCTATTGACTTTGATATTTTTCCTTTGATATAGTTATTATCTTGTTTCCATGTTAGCCTGTGATCAATTATAACCCCTAAGAGTTTTGTCTCAAAACCTATTTCAATTTCAACATCACAGATTCTGAGTTTGATATCCCTATCAATTTATTTTCGATTTCCCAAAACTTTGAATTTAGTTTTCTTAATATTGAGTGACAAATTAATCACATCAAACCAAGTTTTGAGGATCTCCAACTCCCCTTCAATAGCACACTAAAGTTCCTTTAAATTTCTCCCAGGGCAAAATAAATTTGTATCGCCTGCGAAAATAACAAATTCTAACAAATTAGTAACTTTACAAATATCATTCATATAAAGTATAAAAAGTTTTGGGCCAATCACTGATCCCTGGGGTATTCCACAGGTGACATTCCTAAATCTGGACATGGCATTATTTTTTGGACACACTGTTGTCTATTTTCAAAGTGGCTTTTCAACCAAGAGTAAGCTACACCTCTGATCCAATGTTTCTCAATAGTTTGTTGTAATTACTAGCATCAAAAGCGTTCTGTGGGTCAATATAAATGCCAATAGAATACTCATTTTCAGCTGCCTGTGCTATTTCCTCTACCATCTCCATTACTGCATAGGTAGTTCTATTTTCCCTAAATCCATATTGCTTTTCACTTAATTTATGTTTATCCATGAAAAGATCCAATTTTTTACAAATAATTTCTCTAATATTTTTGAGAATTGAGGAAGAAAGGATCCTGGTTTGTAGTTCTTAGGAAAGACACCTTTTTGCAAAGACTGATTGCATACATAAGTATGGGGTGTTACAATGGATTCATCTCCAATTCATGAAGACTTTCCAAGAGTTGGATTTAAAAGAATTGAACTTCATCACTGGGATGCTGTGGTCATTCAAAACAGGCCTAAGCTTGATCAACAAGGATTTATACATTTCTGGCAAGTCTTTCTTGGCAAATTTGAGATGTGCCTCGTATGCTTTTTCCCCAGCAGTGGTTTTTGACTCCCCCATGGATGCCATTCTTTCCCAGTCTCTTTCTTATTATGAACACTGACTTTAGCTGAGGGAAGTGAGGGCTGCAGTTCTTTAGATGTTGGTCTGAGTTGTTTTGTCTCCGGGATGAGTTATCAATATACTCGTGGAGGAAGTTTGGCAGGTTGGCCACCCTTGGGAAGTTTCACCACTGTTCTACATTTGTAGATAATGGTTCTCATTGTGGTTGATTGAAGTCCCAAAGCTTTAGAAATGGCTTTGTAGCCCTTTCCAGACTGATGGATGTCACCAACTGTTTTTCATCAGTGCTTCTCTTTAGATCACGGAATTGTGCTGCTTTTTGCCTACTTCACATTGCCAGACAGGTTCCATTAAAGTGTTAAGCATTGCGCTCTGCTGACACCCACTCTTATAGATGGTTGACGACTGTGTTCTCACGTCAATTTACCAGTGGATTGTTTGCCAACTTGCGTGAATATGCTTTCGCCAAATATGTCAGAATACACAACAGTTCCAGTTGCGCTACAAAGCTGTACCTCCACTACAAAGTTGCGCAATATAAATGTTTGTGTGCCTCCATTTTTTTCTCAAACAACAAGGAAATACCGTGACTGGTAGCAAAAAATGTGAAACATTAATTTCCGCCACTTCATAAAACTAAATTGGCTAAAGAGCCGAAATCTGATCTTTGTTTAATTTTGGCAATATAAACTGAACACAGGCAGTCAATATGGTCTTTAACGACATCTTTAGTTGACTTTTCAATTCAGACATGCTCAACGCCTTAACTATCAAATGATTTGCTTAGTTTTCATGACAAGCATCTTTACAGTAATACATAGTAGAGCACCCTTTTGCCACTGTGACCTGCTGGAAATTTGATGCATACACTGTAAAAAATATTAGGGTGGTTCAACTTGAAAACTTAAGTTCAATTTCTGCCTTAAAAAGGTGAGTAAACTTAACTTCAAGAAAAGGTTTTTTTCAACTCAGGAAGGTAAGCTATACAAGTTGCTTAATAAGTAATAATTCATTGTTTGAACTTGATAGTCTAAGTTGAAACGACTAGCTATATTACTTTATCCATTCAAGAAAAACCAAGTTTTCTTGTCAAAGAAACTTACAATTATATGCCATTTCAACTCACATTATTCAGTTATACAGCTGTTTAATTAATGACTATTTATTGTATTAACTTGATACCCTGAGTTAAAACAACTCACTGCATTACGTTATCCATTCATTAAAACCTGCTTTCTCTTGTCAAAGAAACATACAATTGTATGTCCTTTCAGCTCAAATTTTGAAGTTGAAATAACTATCTATATTGATAGAATTGAGCTATTGGATTAAGGTTTTTCTCTCAGCACACACAGATCCACACAAGCACCCATTCTCAGCCCCTTCCCCTCGCTTCACCCCACCCACACACACACACACACACACACATACACACACTCGTTCCCAGCACCCTCCCCTTGCTTACCCCAGCCCCCCCCAATACACACACACACGCACTCCCATCAATATCCTCCCACAGTGGGGGGCGCCTGGCACCTGGTCACACTTGGTAATTGCTGTATTGTACTCAGAAGGGAGGTACATGATCAAAGGTAATATCAACATCCTGTAAGTTTGGCTGGATGTCTATGGGAAGGTGTTACATCCACCACTTGCTCTACCACGGATCTTGTACTTAAACCCCGAGATGTGAACAGTGTGTCAGGATTCTCTGCGAAGGCTACAGCGGACGCTAGAATCCTCCCTTGCGCATTGTAATAAAAGCCTTTTCAATTGGAAAGTGGTCATTGGTGTGTCACTTCATCGGTCCCAACTTGACTCCACGGCAGGAAGTATTCTTAACAATATTCATACTAATTACCTTTACAAGCTATGTTAACTCATGTTTTTAAGGCAGCAATTGAACTTATAGTTGCAAATTATGTTGACTAACATTTTCCATTTTTATTCTTGTCTCAACTAATAATGGCAAGTTCACCAGTGTGCTAAAGGATTTCACTGAATACTCTTACAACTCAAATGTTCAAAAACATTTATTTTAACATTAATATTTCATAAAACACCATATATGCCAAGTAAAAAGTCTGCCTGAGCAGAGAACAGTTCCAACCGTCACTTTTCAATCACCCCAACAGGAAGATGGTTAGTATCATGGTTTGTTTATGTCCAGGAATCCTCCGCCCTCGTTCTGAACTTGCGAGGATTCAACCAATGAGTGTGTAAGAATCAGTGGCGGACGGGCACGTGCTTCGGAGGAGAGCCGTGTTCCGTCCTCACTATCCTGAGTTGGCAGCAAGAGGTCGCATACGAGCAAGCTTTGCACATAGTTCACCAATTGGGCATTCCAGATTCGGGTGGGATTGGAGATGCCAAATTAAAAAAAAAAAGAAAAAAAAAAGAGCTAAAATAAATTAAAATAAACGTATCCATTATCATTTTAATAGTAACACTCTAAATCATTTTAAATAAATCAGTTCTTTTTAAATACCCTCTAACTGCTTTTTGAATGTTTTTAATACTTAAAAGGACTGCTGTTGAGTCACTGTATATCACCACCCTGTCTGGTTTTATTTCTGCCACTCACTCAAGTCCAAATATTATTGCCATAATCTCAGCAGAATAGGCCAACAATTTACCTGTAGTTCTGTTTGCTAAATGAATTTAAACAGGTGGAATGTAAACCCTGTTCCTAAGTGTTGATTTTGATCTTTTGAGCCACCAGGTCTCAGCCTGATCTTAGTGACAAAAAGAAGTCATCTGCCACATCTCTTTTCATGTCCTCACTCTGCTCAGGTGGTGTTCCCCTTCTGCTAATAGGCAACTTCAGTTGGGTGGAGCACCTGCTCAAGTATGACAAAAATCTTATATATCATAATTATTTAGTCCCTTATCAGATCGAAACAAAATTCCAGCCCCATTTCTGCCTCGCGTTAATATTGCCTCCACACCAGTGGTCATGATCAGTTGAGAGATCCGATTTACCATTTGAAAACTTACATTGATAAGTTATGTTGACGCACTGAAATTTCCATTTCACTGAAGTGGCTTACAACCTTGAGTTGGAGTACCAGTAACTCATGAAATTTATCTGAAATTTCATAACTCAATATGTTAAGTGGAAGTAAATGATAGAAAAAAGTTATGATGACTTATTGAGCTTATCACTTTTTACAGTGTAGGCAGACGCCAGCTTTTGGCAGCATTCCAAAGGAATCTTAGCCCAATCCTCATGAACAATGGCCTCCAGTGCACTAATATTCTATTATTGCATGCAGCAACTGTGTTCTTCAAATCCTACGGGAGATTTTTTTTTATGGGGGTCCAGTGAGGCAACTGATGGGCACTCTAGAATCTTTCCAGATTCTTCTGGAACCAAGCCTTGGTGGATGTTGAGGTATGCTTAGGATCATTGTCCTGTTGGAAGGTCCAACGATGCCCAAACGTCAGCTTCCCTACAGATGGCAAGACATTTTCTCCTTGGATATCTTGGTACTTGACTGAATCCATCTTGCCCTCCACACTTTGCAAGGTTGCAATGCCAGAGGAAGCAAGGCGGCCATAGAGCATCAAAAAGCCCCTACAATTCTTCTCTATAGGCAGGATGTACTTTTCAGCGTATGCTTCTTTATTCCTCCTGCAGACTGATTCATAAGCCCTAAATATTCCAGTTTTGTTTCATCACTCCACAGAACAGTATCCCAAAACATCTGTGGCTTATTATTTTTATGTTTTTGAGCATATTGGAGCTTGTGCTTTTGCATCAGTTGTGGTGTATATCTTGGAGTTTGGGCATGGAGACCTTCAACGTTTAAAATGCGCCCTACTGTGCAGAGTGAAACTTCAGTGCCTCCAAGTCTTGCTGTGGGTCTCCTGCAGTCACTCAAGGGTTTTTGACCACCCGTCTCCTCAGGGATCTGGTGACAGCCATTGATGGCTTCCTCTTTCAGCCACATCTTAGTAGTGTAGCCACTCTTCATTTAGCGCTGAACTTGCGAAATATGCATCCAACTGTATAAACATTCGGTGCCTGCGCTACCTTTTTGTATCCTTTTCCTTGTTTGTGCCAGGCAATGATCTCCTCAATTAGCTTTTTGGACAATTCCCTTGACAGCTATATTTCTAATATGCAGGCATAAGTCACTTGTCAACAAACCCCCTAGCGAGTGCAAGTATTTGATGTGTTCTCTCTCATGCAAACTTGATGCAACTAAAACTCTGGATTGGCTGCATTAGGTGTGCTTGAGGCAACACTTGATTTGCAAATATGCTCTTGTGAAAGGATTCTATTCGGGGGGTTGAATAATTTTGAGACTGCAGTAGTCATTAAATTTAGTATTTTTTGTTAAATTTGGAGAAACCACTTGTAACATTAGTTGTGTTGAGCTATTTAAAATGTTCTTGTTTAATCTGTTTATCACAAACTGCTGAAAGTTTGCAAATTTTGCTAGTAAACCCAATTTGCAATGGGGGTTGAATAATTTTGATTACAACTGTATGTTTTTGTGCACAACTAATCAGCTCATTAAGTCAGGGTAATTGATATAAATAAAAATCTGCACACACACCAGCCCTCTGGGACTGCAACTGGAGAGTGTGTTCAAACTACAGGGGGATCACACTGCTTAGCCTCACGGGAAACACTTATGCAAGGATGCTGGAAAGGAGGCTGCACCAGATTGTCGAACCTTGGATTCAGGAGGAGCAAAGCAGGTTCTGTTCTGGCCAAGGAACAGTGAATCAGCTTTTTATCCTTGCACAGATATTGGAGGGGTCACGGGAGTTTGCCCATCCAGTCTGCTTGTGTTTTGTAGACTTGGAGAGGACTTATGACCGTATAGTTTCCACGATATACATTTAGTAGCAGTGCCCCGCCACTGCTAAATTATACCCGCCGCTATATCAGAATGGGGGTTTTTTTTTTTTTTTTTTTTTAGCTCCGTGTAGCTGTAAACCACAGTGGTGGGCTTTGTGGAATGAAAGATCGCCCGCTCCCTCTGCACAAGGTAGCACTACAGCTGATGTTTTGGAAAAGAAAAATATCTTGTAACTAATTCTAAAGTGTGTTGCTAATATTGGTGGATAGTACTACTATATTATAGCATTCTTATTACCTCCTAAGGAGGCTATATTTTTGCCATCATTGGTTTGGCTGTTTGTGAACAAGATAAATCAAAAAGAAATGAACAGATATCTCAGAATTTTTGAAGGTGGGTTGCTGTAACATCAGGGAGAGACCCTATTGATTTTGACCGCGATCGGTCAAACAACATGGCTGCCATGGCAGCCATCTTGATACCTAAACCTGCTCCGAATGATATCATTCAAATTTTGTGGGTTGATTGCTCTTGCATCATGGATTGGACATATCAGTTTGGAATGCGCTGTATCAAACAATATCACTGGCAAAGGAGCCATCTTGAAATCGTATGTTGTAGATACCTTAAATTTCTTATGAGCCATGGTCACTCAGCAAGATTTTGACTATGCTGCCTTGTGTTACAGTTTGGCATGAAAGACGCCAGGCGTGAGATGAGAAGTAACAATGAATGTTTAATGCCAAAACAGGGAACACGACAAGGCACGAGGGCGAACAAAAAACTGCTCCCAAAGGGCTGATAATGGAGCAAAGGTAAGCTACACAGAGCTGATATAATGAAACAAACTTCCAGAAAATTAAGGAAATAATAAATCTAGGAAGTCAAGACTAGGCTAGTACAAACAATACTAAGATACAAGAACGAAGGTAAGTAAATGCTCTAGAAAATACTGTGGAAGTCAAAACTCATGGGAAAGGAGGACTTCTGAAGACAAGGTAGACAATGCGTATAGAGACCAAAGGTTCCCTCTGCAGCCTTCCTCCAACCTCTCCCAGAAATAGGCAAGGGGATGGGACAATGGGAACGAAGAACACCTGGGCTGCACATGAGGAGAAAAGCACATGATAAGACATGGCAAAACACTGGAAATGAGGACTCAGACACTGACTAAACAATTAAGCTACAACGAGTTCATTAAGAGTAATGATTGTGTTCGGCATAGGAGTACTAATACAAGATTAAGGGAAAGCAGAGAAGTGAAACTTTGAACAGAATAGCATAGAGACCCAGAAAATAGCGAATGTTGGAATTCATCCAGTCAATGCCCTAACTAAGTTACAGTGGCGCCCCAAGAAAATTCATAGGGGTGGCCAGATGGGGCCAGTGAAAATCTTAGGGTGGCACACCAAATCGGTCCTCCTTGTGATGAACCGGATTCAGTTCCAGCCCGTGGTCACGTACTGCATGCCCCTCCCCCCGCCCCCTACTCTTCCTTATATCTTTCCCGTCTACCAACAGCCGAATCTAATTAACAGTCACAAAAAAATTAAGACATAAGATGTTTCCTAGGCTATGTTATTGACTCCCTTTCATCAAAAAGACAATTTGTATCCTACACATTTGCCCCAAGTTTCAGAAAAACACACTAAGATTTCCAATAGTTTTCAATACAGCTTTTTTTTAGCAACAACTATAATAATAAAAATTATTCAAATAGTCTGAGTAGTCAGTATTCTCCATTGTAATTACATTTGTAATATCGGCCAATGAACATTTCTATTCAGACTATTCTTAGTCTCAACTGTGGACAAAGGTAAATCAATGGTTTTATATAATTGCTATGAAAATGCCACACTCACTGTAGACACTCCATAACCACAGATTTATCCAAATGATTTTACCCTGAAGCCATCCATTTCACTATCAAGAACATAATGATAAATTCACCTGTTGCTCCAGGAGCAGGTTGGTAGGGGCTGGCCTAAATCTACCTGAGTCTGCACCAGTCTCTGTGGCTGTGACTGAGGCAGCTGTCTGTTCCACACTTTCAAAGTTTCTGTCTCCTGTTATTCCTCCCTTGTCTGGCTCTGAGTCTCTTCTCCTCTCATGTCATCTTGCCGCAAGAGCTACAATTACCGCTGGATTGGTTCCATTTTCAGTGCGTTTACCGATACGGTACCATACTATTTAGAGATTAGCTTTATAGCTAATTAAACCTATCCCTCATTATCTAGCAAGCTAGCTAGCTGTCGCTAAATGTGTTTCTTCATAAAGTCCATTATTCACAAGCTCAATAGCTACATTAACCTAATTAATTGGCCAAATGGCATCTGAAAACAGTGTCACTTGCTGGTCACATTCGGCTATATTCGGTGTCCAGTAATGCAACATTTACGGGGGGAACCAAAGTGAAGCTAGCAAAGCCTCTTTGTTGAGTTCCAGAAGTACTTTAATTTAGGTAAGGCGAAAGAAACGTTGCAAGTCACATTGGTATCTTCAGCTAATACAAAGGCCATAGATTAGCTGGGTAGGTGCTGAAATCGCCATGCTTTAGCCTTGGAGCCAGATGCCCAGCTGTGCTAGCATTGGTAACCCGTGGGTATGTTAACCACAGAAGCCAATTAATTTTGCATTAACCACATTCAAAATGTAGGATGAAGGATCAAAAATATGCCTGTGTAAGGAAGGAAAATAAAGGTCCACTAGGCTTGCTAGTAAACCCATGTTATGCTGTATTAACGTTGGGCTGGCCATTCACCATTAATGTGGCAGAGCTAAGGTGCATCAAAAATCTGAGCTGAGCACCGGTCGTACTCCTAGGGGTGAGCCAACTGTCGCAACTTCCCAGCGCAGTGTACAGCGTTCATCTCGCAACCGCTTCACGGATATAAACAGCGTTCGACCCGCCAACTTGGCGGGCTCCTGTCCTTTACTAGGACAGGTATAATCCGCATCTCGGCCACGGCGATATGCACCATCCAACTGATTTAGCTTCTTATCCTGGTTCATAAGCAGTAGCTGGCTTGGTAGCTTTGAGCTCAGGAGGCGTGTTTCAGCAACCAGGCTTCATTCGGCTCGCCTCAGCTCCAGCAACGGGCCACAAGGAGAAGACAAAACATGCACTGGAACGTGGACTTGGAGAGGTGGAGGCAGGCTGGCAGGCCAGACAGGGACTACTTCCATGATTATTGGCACCCCAACACACATAACATAACATATAACGTAACATAACATGAATGGCAAGAACAGGCCGTTCAGCCCAACTAAGCTCGCCAGTTTCTTTATACTATTGTGAATATATCCCTTCAGATACTCAATGACTCAATGGTATCTAGCTTTAAGTCAAGCCTGCTCTTGAAAACCCCCAAGGTCTCTACCTCAACAATATGGTCAGGCAAGCTATTCCACAGTGAAATTACTCTTTGAGTGAAGAAATATTTCCGAATATCAGTGCCAAATTTACGTTTGGAACTTCCATTTGAGACCCCGAGTTCTACTCGCAACACTTAGTTGAAGGAATCCTACATAATTAACTTTGTTAATCCCTTTCACATAATTAAAGACCTCAATCAAATCACCCCTGAGTCTCCTTTTCCTAAGACTAAAGATATTAAAGATCTTCAGCCTCTTCTCGTAGCTTTCATCTTTTATACCTGGAACAAGCTTAGTGGCTCTTCTCGGAACTTTCTCTAGAGCCTCTATATCTTTCTTAAAGTATGGTCCCCAGAACTGTACACAATACTCCAGATGTGGTCTGACGAACGTGTTGTACAAAAGAAGCATCACCTCCTTAGATTTATACTCAATACTTTGGGCAATGTATCCCAGCATCCAATTGGCTTTTTAACAGCTATGGCACAATGGCTAGAGCCTGTGAGGGTTTGGTCAACAATCACTCCCAGATCTTTCTCGTGTGCAGCACATTCCAGTTTTAAACCTCCCATGAAGTAACCCCGTGTAATGTATTTATTACCTACATGTTTTGTAGAACTTCACATTTTGGGAGATTAAATTTCATTTGCCACATTTCTGCCCAATTCTGGATTCTATCCAAATCATCCTGAATCACTTTAGTGGACCCTAAACTATTTGCCAAACCCCCCAATTTAGTATCATCTGCAAATTTAACCAATCTGCTCTCAATATTCCTATCAAGATCATTAATGTAGATGAGGAACAGCAGGGGTCCCAACACTGATCCCTGGGGGACGCCACTCCCCACCATACCTAGCTCAGATGAGATAACACTGACCACCACTCTGTGTTCTGTCCTGTTACCAGTTTTGAATCCACTCCAGAATACCTCCTGTAACTCCAATGGAGCTCACTTTAAAAATTAGTCTCTGATGCGGTACTTTAGCAAATGCTTTCTGAAAATCCAAGTCCAGGTATATGATGTAATAAGCCCTGCTCTGGTCATAAGTCTTGGTGTGTTATTTAGCTTCTAATAAATTCAGTTTTTTTTCCCTAAATAATATCGGACAACAATGGAAAAAAAAAGGGAAAATCCAACCTTTAATTCAAGTGCATTTATTCAGTGGGGAAAAAAATCCCACATTAAGAAATTATTATTTTACATCAAATCATATGTGCCACAATTATTAGCACCCCTGATGTTCATACTTTGTACAACCCCTTTTTGCCTACAAAACAGAACCTAATCTTCTCCTATAATGTTTCACAAGATGGGAGAATACAGAAAGATGGATCTTCGCCATTCCTCTTTGCACAATCTCTCTAAATCATCCAGCGACCTGGATCCTCTCCTCTGCACTCTCCTCTTCAGCTCACTCCACAGGTTTCAATGGGGTTGAGGTCTGGGGACTGAGATGGCCATGGGAGGAGCTTGATTCTGTGTCTGGTGAACCATTTCTGTGTAGATTTGGCCACTTTTAGTGTCATTATCTTGCTGAAAGACCCAGTGATGACCCATCTCTCTGGCAGAGGCCACCAGATCTTGATTTAAAATGTCCTGGTATTTCAAAGCGTTCATGATGCCATGCACCCTAACAAGGTTCCCAGGGCCTCTGGAAGAGAAACAGGCTCACAGCCTCACCGATCCTCCCCAATACTTCACAGTGGGCATGAGGTGCTTTTCTGCATACTCATCTTTTGTGTTCCGCCAGACCCACTTCGAGTGTTTGTTGCCAAAAAGCTCTATCTTGGTCTCATCTGACCAAAGCACACAGTCCTAGTTGAAGTCCCAGTACCGCTTAGCGAACTCCAGACGTTTGCGGTTATGATTGCCGGTGAGAAAAGGTTTTTTCTGTGCATGCCTCCCAAACAGCTTTTTGGCATTTAGATAGCGCTTGATGGTTGTTTTGGAGACTTTGTGACTCCAAGATGCTACCATTTCTTGCAATTCTTTAACAGCGAACTTTGGAGAACTTTTTATTTCTCTTACCATTCTCCTCACTGTGCGTGGTGGCAAAATAACCTTGCATCCTCATCCAGGCTTGTTTACCACTGTTCCAGACAGTTACTTTAAACTTCTTAATGATTCCTCTGACAGTAGATATGGGCAGGTGCAGGCGAGTGGCTATTTTCTTGTAGCCATTGCCTGACTTGTGAAGATCGACACACGTCTGCCTCACTTGAATGGTGTGTTCCTTTGTCTTTCCCATGTTGAAGAGTGGATAAGAGAAATGGCCTCTGTGTCACATCATATTTATACCCCAGGGAAACTGGAGGTGATGAATTACTAATTAAATCTTCCTAGATACTCTGATCAACTATGTAAACTACTGAAGAAATGACAGAAATACTTCAATTAAATATTTCCTAGGAATTGTTAGGGGTGCCAATAATTGTGGATCAGGTGATTTTATGAAAAATAATTATTTCTTAGTCAGGGATTTTTTTTCCCCCTTAAAATTCACTTGAGTTGAAGGTTACATTTTTATACAATTTTCAGTGTGAGAGGATGCTTCTGCAATAAAAATGGAATTTATTCTAAGGCTTTTACCACATCTTAACCAGGGGTGCAAATAATTATGGAGGGTGCTGTACAAGAGCATGACACTTGACACAACACCTTGGTGGAGATTCGCACTCTTGGAGTGCCTCTAGGTGCTTGTGTGATCTGTCTAACGTTAATGTAACTCATTTCAGACGAGTGGACTAGCAGAGGTAGTGGAGCAAATCGGAGTAAATAATAAAATATAAATAATGAATAAAATAATTAAATATATGTACAACCCCAATTCTGAGATAGTTGGGACGAAGTGTAAATTGTGAATAAAATCAATGATTGGCTATAAAAGGGATCTCTTAGAGAGGTCGAATCTCTCAGAGGTAAAGATGGCCAGAGGCTCTCAAACCTGTCAAGGCTTGCATAAAAAAATAGTGGAATACTTCAACCCCTTTGCGCAGAAGCCAAATCTGGCTTTTTAGGTGTTGCCTGATTTAAGGCTTTATAATTCAAGATTGCAGCTTCACAGACAGAAAAACTTTGGCTCAACCGAGTCTAGACACTTGAAGCATTTAGACTCCCATCGTATTTCAGTTTATTTTTATGATTTTGGTGGAGAAAAGGGGCTGCAAACATAAAAAATCTTCATGAGAATTCACCATTGAATTAGCAAAAAAAAAAAAATTATACTGACAAATGAAAAACGTCTGGGGCTTAAATCTATACATTTCTGGGATCATAAACTTCTTGACCACAAGTACAATTCACCTTGAACATCACATTCTAGATTACCCGCTTGCTATGAGCCAAATTAGACAGCTATCCAGGAGTCTCCCCAAAGTCTAAGATCCATCAAAATCGTTCACTGTCAAATCATACATTAATCATATATTTAACACAAATTAACTATTGGGGCATGAAATTCAGCATGAACTAATCATTTTCTGATTGGGTTTAGCATGAATTTATCAATATCAGTGCAGTTGAACATCATTGGTCACCAGTAACCTCTCCAAACACAAAACATACCTTTTCTCCATAATAAAGTTAAAAATATTGTCCATTTTTCCTCAAAGTCCCCAAAGCATTAAATAAAGTGCTGATTGAACAGCTATAACATTCAAGCTGCAATGAAAAGCTAACCGCTCTCACATCCGAGCTCATAACCTTACACCTTATAAGGGAAAAAACTCACTAACTCAGTAATATCTGAATTCTGAAATATACCTTATTTTAACAGAACAGAAATGTCACTTTCAGGAAAAATCAAACGACATTTGCCTTCATATTCAACAGTATGGTGTAATAAACGTACCGAGGGATCTACCAATGTGCGTGGGCAGCATGCATTTGGAGAAACGAAAACCTCGGCATTCGATGTTTTTAAACGCGGTATAAATTCTACAGCAAAAAGCCATATTGAGCAAAATGCAAACAGAGTAGAAGTATAACCTGTTTTCTTCATTGATGCCCTCCACCAGTGACAGATGTATCGGGTAGAAGGAACCCCTCAGTACTGTTTCATTCGGAATAATTCCCATTGACCGCATCCATACAACATTTATCTCGTAAATGAAACTGAACACTTCAGGCCGGTTTCGAGTGTCTTTGTTTCTTTGATATCGCATCATTTTCAGCTGCGCAACCGTGGCCAACATTCGAAGAACACAACCGACCTTACTTTTACGCTTAGCTTTGTATCCTGTTCTTATTGTCCGATCAATGTATTTCAGTTATTGAGGAAAGTTTAAACACTCGGGAATTGGATAAGAAACGAGTCTATCAATACATCGTTACCTGGGAAGCTTCACGAGGGCGTGAACTATAACTGTAGAGTTACGCAGATGCATCTGAGTATATAATTGAGTGATTGGCTATCGACACCAGTACTTGGGTGGATAGAAGGGAGCGCTGAATTTCAATGGAGGATTATACGCGTTAATCCACGGGAGGGAACTACGCATATTTTGTGTGTGATGACTGTAATTGACCGTTGAATGTGAGAGAATCAACACTAAGTCGGATTTTTTGCTTCACAAAACGTAGTTTTTTAACCACTAATTTGAATAAGTAAGGGACAAGGCCAACGACCTTTACTGGATGCCCGTGATCTTTGGGCCCTCGGGTGCCACTGTATCACTAACCGGCATGATTCTGTCAGTGAAATTACTACTTGAAGAAACCACCGTCTGTAAACACAGTCTGCCGTGCCATCCACAGATACCACCTAAAACTCTATCATGCAAAAAGGAAGCCATTGTTGAGCATGATCCAGAAGCGCTGCCGTGTTCTTTGGACCAAGGCTCATTTAAAATGGACTGTAGCAAAGTGGCAAAGTGTCCCGTAGTCAGACGAGTCCGAATTTGACATTCTTGTTGGAAATCATGGGCGTTGTGTCCTCTGGGCTAAAGAGGAGAAAGACCACCCCTTCTGTTATCAGAGTTCAGTTGAAAAGCCAGCATCTCTGATGGTATGGGGATGCATTCGTGCATATGGTGTGGGACGCTTGCATGTCTTAAAAAGCACCATGAATGCTGAAAGGTTTTAGAGCAACATATGCTCCCCTCCAGACAACATCCATTCCAGGGAAGGCCTTGTGTATTTCAGCAGGACGATACAAAATCACATACTGCAGCTATTACAACTGCATGGCTTCATAGTAGAAGAGTCTATGTGCTGAACTGGCCTGCCTGCAGTCCCGATCTTTCATCGATTGAAAACATTTGGCGTATAATTAAACAAAAAGTCCGTCAAAGGAGACCCAAAACTCTCCAGCAGCTGAGTTGGATCAAATTCCAATGGAAACTTGTCTTCTCAATGCCCAGATGCCTTCACTCTGTGTCAGAAAGAAGAGGGGATGCTACACCATGGTAAACAGGCCCCTGTCCCAACTTTTTAGAGACCTGTAGCAGCCATAAAATTTGAAATGAGCTAATTTGGTGGATTAAATTGTAAAATTGTTCATTTTCAACTTTTGCTATATTATCTCTGTTCTATTGTGAATAAAATACTGGCTGGTGTGATTTGAAAGTCATTGCGTTTTGATTTTATGTACAATTTACACTTTGTCCCTACTATTTTAGAATTGGGGTTGTACAAATATAAATAAAAAAATGAATATACAAATAAATATGTTTTAATAAATATATGTAGAACTATTTGAAATAAATGTACAAGTAAATATGTTCTGTAGCTTGTTTTGCAGTCAGGCGTCTTTTTTTGTTTAAACACATTTTATTTTGCTGATTGATATTCAAATGTGCTCACTGCCCCTGTGGACCGTGACCATGGTGAACCGAGGTCAACCATGGTGTTCCATTTAACAAGAATGTCAAGACTATGGTTTGACCGAGGTTGACCACGTTTACTTGAACCAGGGTCAACCAAGGTCGACCACGATCATGGTTCACAGGGGTACCCAGGGTACAAACCTTTACCCCCACTGCTGAAAAAAATCCTGCAGAAAACACTGGACCATGTCCCACAAGATATCCTGTGGGGGACGCTGGGGAGTATGGGGCATCGGAGCCGTTAGTTCGAGCCAGCCGATCCCTACGCAACCAAAGCCGGAGTTGTGTTTGCAGTCATGGCACTAAGTCAGACTTCTTTCCAGTTGGTGTTGGACTCCGTCAAGCGTGTGCCTTGCTTTGTTCATGATCTTTATTGACAGGATATCAAGGCGCAGCTGAGGCCTGGAGGTAGTCCAGTTTGGTGGCCTCAGGGTTGCATCTCTACTATTTGCAGATGATGTGTGATATGGGATCAGGTAGACACCAGAAGCGAGGTGAAGGGGAATGAGGATTTATTGAAAAACAAAACAAAACAGGCACGAGGGCCAACGAAAAACTTGGCCCAAAGGGTTGCAAAAGGACAAACTAAAGTACGCTACACAGAGCTATAAATAAAGAATGCAAATGACAAAAAACAAAAGGCACTGGAAACTCCAGGCAAGAAGATGAAGAAAAATAAATAACAAGACTATATATATATATACACACAAGGCAAGAGACTAGGACAAGGCTTGAAACTAGGTATGCAAGGGAACTTGACAACAAGAACTTGGCAAACTTGAACATGCAACGAGACGCGAGACACTGTCTGCCAGCCAACTTCCACCGCATCCAGATAAAGGCTTGGAAATCAAGGAAACATGAGGGGCAACACCTGGAGAAGCAGAAACAAGAGGCATGGCAAGATCAAGACATGGACAGAGATTGGATGACATGACCTGCTCATTAAGAGAATGAGCGTGCTCAGCTTAAGTACCAATTAAGTATGCAGTTTGAAACCAGCATGAATGTTAAGAACAGAAAAGCACAGCAAGATCTTGAAATAGCAAAGCAGGAATCATGACAATAAACTCCCTGTCTAAATTAGTAATATTAGTAATGTGCCTATCTACGAATTACACCACCCAGTGAGTGTTAGTAAATGTTAGTAATTTAAAAACAGTCAATTGCCAATTAAGCTTAGAGAGCCCCGAATCAGCACAGCACAGAAGGAAGGGGAAATACCAAAGCCAACCATAGCTCAGAAATGTGCAACAACGAAGGCACGGGGCGGAACGCAGACAAGCGGTGGAGTGGCATGGCAGACCTGGCGAAAACAAAAACATGGAAAAGTAAAAACATGGACAAGGAATGAAACTATGAACTATGAAATCTAGAACATGAAACTGTTAAAACTATAAATGCTGTCCTGGCCAAAGGCCAGAACACAACAATGTGGTCCTTTTGACTTCATTAGGCTGTGATCTCCAGCGCACAATGGAGTGGTTTGCAGCCAAGAGTGAAGCAGTTGTAACGAGGATCAGCACCTCCAAATCTGAGGCCATGGTTCTCTGCTGGAAAAAGGTGGATTGTCCCCTCCGAGTGGGGGGTGAGTTGTTACTCCAAATGGAGAAGTTTAAGTATATCATGGCCTTGTTCAGGAGTGAATGTAAGATGTAGCGTGAGATCGACCGCTGGATTAGTGCAGCGGTGCTGTGATGTGGGCATTGTACCGGTCCATCATGGTAAAGAAGGAACTACACTTAAAAGCGAAGCTCTCAATTAATTGGTTGATCTATGTTACAATCTTCACCGATGGTCATGAGCTTTGAGTCGTGACCGAAAGGACAAGATTGTGAATACAAGTGGCCAAAATGAGCTTTCTCCACATGGTAGCTGGGCTGACCCTTAGGGATAGAGTGAGGAGCTCAGACATCCAGTTGAGGCTCAGAGTCAAACCACTTGGAGTTGGAGGAAGTAGCTGGTGAGGGGGATGCCTGGGCGACTCTGCTTAGTCTGGCCTGGGATAGGTGGAAAAAGATGGATGGATGGATGGATATTTTGTTGCATCAATGCATGCTTTGTGAATGCCCAGGAAACAAATATTCAAAGAGTCACTGACATTAATCAGCAGAATGGTCTTTTAAACACTGTCTGAGAAGGTCTGCACTCAGCTTCAAGTAATAAAGGCAACTCTTTGATGTGTTCCTGAGGTTAAATATAGAACATGTTCACAGGCTCTATCGCAGTGCAAACACCACTTATGGTGGAATTTGGACAGCAAACGCTTAACGCGAACAGCTAAGCAGCGACTAGATATCCTGCATCCAAGAATAGTTTGACCTTAAACATAATCCTTTTTTTAATGTAAATTATGTGATATCATTGGATAAGTGAGGGGAATCACAAATACTAAATTATTGCCCATGAGTACAACTCTTTTTGATGTAGTTCACCATGTAATATTTTAATGTGCGGGAAACTGAAAATATATGGGATGTTAGATGAAGAAGGTGAAATGCTAATGTAAAGTGACCTAATGGGATATTGGCCGCCACAATGTTGTGGAAATTGGGCGTTTTTGCCTTGGATGGAATTATCTGCAAACTGATCTGAAGCGGTTTGCCTTCATCATATTCATATAGGTGGCCAACACACTTTCACCTTCCATTATGCTTTTTAGACTCCTTTTACCAAGGGGTCAGGGTTAGCTTGGGAAAGTTATACCTGCTGGTAACCCCTTTGTCAGGGTTTCCTGTTGAAAGTCAACAAGCTGGCTGGGCTTATTCACTGCTCAAAATAAAGGTTCCCCCCAAATATTCCCTTTAAGCTCGTCAGTTCATCCTTTGCCGCCATGCTAGCCATGATTATAGGAAACCAGTCTGGCACAGTATACGACTATGTGCATGCTGGTGTGCTATTTCCTTAATGAATGGATTGGTCGCACCTGTGTGGTAGCCCATTCTACGTCTATGCTTGTGTACCTTCTTCGCCCAGAAGGTTTCCATTTTTTTTACCCTTTACCTACAAGTTAAGTGACTGCAGGGATATTTTTTATTCCAAATTTTTGCTGGGCAGAAAAAACTTATTTTCCATAGAATTTGAATTTCACAGCGAAAACTCCATTTTGAATATATTTAATTGTGTTTCATACCCTGACCAAAACTTGAGGCAAAGTTGCAATATGCAATTCAAAAGAGGAAGTCAAAATTCTGACAAAATGCATTCATTCTTAATGTACACTGTGATGTGGTGCAGCATATACCAGTTCACTCCGAGAGCACTCCACACTTCTGAGAGAACAAGCAGCACCTGTTAAGTAAGACGACAATCATTCATCTGGATGCGTGTTTGCTACATTTAAATCGACGTTGTTAAAAATTGTATACCTGTCGACTGTGCCGCACGCTTTTAATAGCCTATTTAAAGGCAGAGTGCCACATTTTTTTTAACAACCCATGCAATACCGAGAGTGAAAGGTGATATTTCATTACAATGCGGACCAGTTCAATCGAGGCGAAGCATTAGCCTTTTAATAAGTATATTATTTCTCTGTACTGAATTAAGCCCATGATTGTATCGCTGTTGGATCGCATATGGAGATAAATCGTGTCCTCAGTTGCCAATTAAGATATTGGAAAACGCCTCAATGAAGGAAAATGATCGAGAACTAGCCAGGATTAATTGTCATAAAGGACGTGTCTGTGTCCCTTCCAATTACCAGTTCGATTTGCGCTTCTGGATGCTGGTCCATGCAGCAGACTTCTTTTCGTTAGACTTCGTATCAAAACCTGAAAATATTATTCACCATTAATGGTCTCTTCATGGATGCACAAATTACCCATGCTGTGTTTACTAATGCAACCCCAAACTAAGCCAGATGGCCCCTCTTCTCTGTCACCCAGAAGATGTGGAATCCATGATTTCCTTAAAGGGGACCTAATTTGCTATTTTTCCAAGTTTATATTTTGGTCTTTGACTCCCCTAGAGTACTCCTGAGCGTGCAAAGTAAAAAAAGGGTTCTTATTTCGCTCGTACTGCTATCCTCAAAAAACCCCATTTGTAGTTTATTGTAGTCTCTGCCTGAAACGCCTCATTGGGGTGGCTCTTCTGCTATGGCCCCCACTCCTCATGTGCCCACTTTCTTCTGACTGGCCAGCACTGTGGAGGGCAGGAAGAGGGAGTTGGGCCGGAAGAGGCTGCAGAACGCAGTCTGCTTCCCCAGAATGAAACTAGAGACACGGCTGCCATCTGATAACGAAGCGGCGGGCAAATTCCACAATTTAATGTTATACTTGAATATAGATCTAATGAAATGAACTTGTTCTAAGAAACGCAGCGGCGAAAGTGGAGAAAGCAGTGCCAAAATCTGGCAGCGCAAGCTCAACTTTGCTATCGGCTACAGTTTGCTACCGAATACAGCGGTTCTTCTACTAGCTAGGATGCAGGGAAAGCTAGAATCCACAACATGCAGACACATTTATCGAACGGGTCGACATACCCAAGTGTAGACCGGAGACCGTAGAAATCCGGTGGGTCTGAGTTTAGAGGAAAACATGGACAGTGAGGAGCAGCTAAAAGTGGACCAACAGCTTATGGACTGCCACGGTGTGTATTAGGACCTGCTGGTTCATGTGCATAACTGTGGTGTGTTGTTAGCGTGGAGAAAAGGACAGCTTCTGTGCTGGTATATGACGGAGGGGCGAAAGCTCCAAGCTAAACGGCCTTTTTTAGAAATTGCCCCTGGTAATGATTGCTTTGGAATGACCAGCTTTTCCTCACGGAAAATGGGCAAATTATGTAGAGTGCACGAGAGCTAGATAGAGCTCCGGTTATGTAATGAACATAACAGGTTTTACAGACCGTAAGTTCCGTCAGCGTGAACCATTGCTTATGTGGAGCTAGCGAATCTATCACCTCTACAGGAAAGAATTTAAATATTTAATCGATGGCAATAAATCGTTTGTTATACACGTTATAGCCTGGGCGCTTCCCTATTTCTTTCACCGGTAGCATCAGAGAGCTTGCCCAGACATTAGAGATGTATCAGGCTTACCCCGGTCATGGATAAGTAAAGCGATCGTTTCTCAAGCACCCAAAAATGCACCCAAGCTCTGCAAAATCTTTGACTGGTCTAACTGCACCTCTCCGATTAGCTTCAACTGTAGTGGCTACAATCAGGCAACAATATAATGAAACTGTCACATTGATGCTTACCGAAGTAACACAAGCATACCGATCTGAATTGCTGCATATAATTATGCATGTAATAGCAGAATATGTATTTTTAACTTTTTCTTCCTGTGTTATATGGACTATGAGTCTGTAATAAAGATTATTATTATTAAGTTAACCAGGACCATTTTTAATTAGCAGAGCACGTGAAAATAGCATGCAGTAGCTGATAATCAGTTATGACTTTGAATGTAATCTGTCAGGCGAAAAGTTCGTTTCGCATCCGGTGTGAAAGCTGCTTAATGCGCACGTAACGCCTGTATTTGCATCTTTGCATTGACTTTGAATGTAGCAAATCTGTCGCGCGAAAAATTCGTTTCGCTTCCGGTTTGAAAGCGGCTTGACGTGCATACGCATCTTTGCATTGACTTTGAATGTAGGCTTGTCTGTCCTGCGAAAAATTTGTTTCGTGTCTGATGTGAAAGCAGCTTTATGGATAGTACGCGACAGCTAGAGAGAGCTTGGTTATGTTATGAACATAATACAGGTTTTGCAAACCGTAAGTTCCGTTAGCCGTATGTGGAGCTAGCAAATTGATCACTTCTGCAGGAATGAATTACCTATTTAATCTCTGCCTTTTTTGGAGGTTATGTTATTGCCTGGGTTTGTTTGTTTGGTTGTCTGTCTGTTTGTTTGTTTGCCTGTTGGTTTCCAAAATAACTCAAAAAGGTATGGACAGATTTTGATGAAATTTTCAGAGAAGGTGGGTATTAAGTCAAGGAACAGGTGCTTAAATTTTGGCATATCTAGGCCAAAGTACTGCTGAGATATACGCCAATGTTCAAGATTTCAAGTCTTCCCAATGGGTCGGAGTTCCAATCGCCATGCTTTTGGGTTTTGCTGCCCCCTGGCGGAGGTCTGCGCTCTCTGAGTGCTTTTCTAGTTTGTAAACTGGAAGAGCTTCTGCGTTTCACATCGCTTTCATGGTAGCACCAGAGAGCTTGCTCAGGCATTTGTGAAGTATCCGGCAGATCCCAGTCATGGATAAGTGAAGTGATCACTAACTACAATCAGGCAACGTTATGATGAACTGCCACATTGATGCTTACCGAAGTAACAAGCAAACCGATCAGAATTACTGCATATAAGTTCACCAGGAGCATTTGTAATTAGCACGACACATAAACTAACATGCAGTAGCTAGTAACCGAGTGGTCATAACCACAGAGACAAACCCTTGCAATACAGGTTTTACAGACAGAAAGTTCTGTTACTGTGAACAGTGGTACTAAGCATCCAAATTACAAACAAGTATTAAAAGTTAACTTCAAATGAGGTTTATGTTCACACACCTTCTGTAGAATTTCCCCTGATATCACTCTTGCATATTTAGGACACAAACATTAGCAACAGTAACTTGGCTACGTTAGCTACAGCCACAATCAACTGGCTATCACGTCAGGTTAGCTTATGCAGTAAAAGCAGCTTCTGTGTCTGTGAGTCACAGACAGTCGCGGCCGATACAGGCTTTATCTTCAGATATTGTACAAAGCCTGCATTTGAGGCCAGTTGTTAGTGCTAACTATCGCTAGCGGTCCTGCTAGCCATCCGTAACACGTTAGCTTCTCTTACATTATTGCTGTTATATGGTTACTTACATCTTGTGGCTCCTTGTGCTTGATCGATGCAACTGCTTCAGGTTTGAGAAGCAGCTGAACCGCTTATCCTCAGTCGAATTATCCTCTATTGACAAATCTGTCTTTGGTGAAATGCTGAGCACAAGCAGCTAACGTTCCCTTTGGCCGTGGCTGTTTGCTGCCAGCAAACAAAAAAAAGCTACCCACTGATTTATGGTGGCAGCATCTTTTGGGAATATATTTGTTTTTCTTCGCGTCCAAAAGTAAACGGACAAGACGCTTTAGGAGAGATACTACCAAAATTGCTCCTCAAATGATCTGCGGTTCTTCTGTGTTTCCAAAAGTGTCGACGCTACTAAGGCATCGTGTTATCTGCTGTTGTTAGTGCCTGCTAGAATAGTTTCCGGTGTGGGCAGGTCCATCACAGTGGTTGGCTCTGGCTAAGTTTGCACTAATTGGACGGCACAACAATCAGGTTTAACCCAGATCTCGTGAAGATCTCGAGAAGAGCTGTTCAGAGAGGACATCACGCTCACAAAATCACGTTCTTGGATTACGGCAAAATCCCTGTATCTTATGCTTAGAAACTTTTCAGAGGTTGAGCATGGACAACCAATATTATAATATTACTAATATGTATTAAAAGAAGGATCAGCATGTTAGGTCCCCTTTAAAGAATTTCATATTTTGATCTGTCAAACCACAGTGAAGTTTTCTACTTTGCCGCAGTACATTTTAAGTGAGTTTGGGCCCAGAGAAGAAGGCAGTGTTTCTGGATCTTGTTTATATGTGGTTTAATCTCTACTTGGATGTTTAACTTGCATTTATGGATGCAGCTACAAACTGTGTTTACTGACAATTGTTAACAGAAATAGTTCCAGAGTCCATGCAGTGATTTCTACTACATAATCCTCTCTGTTTTTAATGTAGTGCTGCCTAAGGACCTGGAAATCACAGCCATCTGAAATTGGATTTTGGCCTTTTCCCAGCTTTACAGAGACTTTCCTGGATTCTCTGAATCATTTAATGATCTTATGTATCATAGAGGATAAAATCTCCAAATTCTTTAAAATTTAAATAGAAAATGTTATTCTCAAATTGTTGAACTATTTCCCCCGTGCAGTGTTTGATAGAGTGGTTAATCCCTCACCATATTTACTTATGAAAGACATTTTTTATACTCAGTCATGTTACTGACCTGTTGTTAAATAATCTAATTAGCTGCGAGATGTTCTGCCAGTTGTATTTTTTTAGCATCATGCAACCTTTCAAGTCTTTTATTGTCCCGTCCCAACTTTTAAAAAACAAGTTGCTGCCATCAAATTCAAAATGAGCAGATATCTTTTTAAAAAATAATGAAATTAATCTGTTTCAACCTTTGATACGTTGTCCTATTTTCAATTAAATGTGGGGTTTTCATTGATTTGCAAATCATTGCATTCTGTTTTATTTACATTTAAGACAGTGCCCCATTTTTGGAAATGGGGTTGTAAATCTATTTCTCCACATTTGTCTGAGGTGCACTACAACTTCATCTGATTCTAGCTATGGTGTAGTATTTTGTGTCTTGTTGCATGGAGATTACTTAGGAACAGACAAATAAGTGATCCTCTCATTCGCTTGTGTCCTTGGCTCAGAGGTGTGGTACAATAACCCAAAAATTTTAACTGAATGAATATATGCAGCAGTGCACCCACCTCAATAACATCTGAAAGTGGATTGCAGAAGAATTAGAAATGATAAAAGTATGACTTGAATTGCATTGCATCCATATTAATTCATTTGAACATAGGTGTAACAGAAAAACACAATTTTAGGTTAAATTTGAACATCTGACACCTTTCTTCATTTTATATATATATATATATATATATATATATAAGATTTACAAAAAGTAACTGATGAAGCAGACTGCCGAACTAAGTGCTAGTGTCTCAAGCTAAAAATGAAACCAAGTATTACTTTTTTCAATTGTTTTGCTATTGTATCACCCGTTTTGAATTTTAGTTTTTACCAAGAATAAGATTATGAATGAAATTGACAATACCGAGATTTACAGTAAAAGGTCCATACTAAGTTCATAGGGATGAATACAGATGAATCTGCCTGCACAAAGCCCTGACTGCAACCCCGTGAAATATCACTGGGATCAATTTGAGTCTGGTCTTATTGTCTGACATTTCCACCTGACTACATACATTTTTTCTTCCATTGGCAATGGAAGCAGATACCTTGAGCAATGCTCTAAATGTTGCCTTCCTAGTAGTGTGGGTACTGTCTTTAAAAGCATAGAGGAATTAACTTCATATCTATATCCATGATTTTGGAATAAGATGCTGGATGAGGTCAGTTCAGTAATTTTCTTTGACAGAACTTATTTTAGATTTATGTTTAATGATTAATACCATTGCAATACTTGACTTTAGTTGACATTATTCTAAGACTCTCAGTAAATATTTACTGAATTGAAAATATCACAGTGTAAGTTATGGTGGTGGATATTTGTTCAGACAGGCTTTTATATACAAGTCCTGTATAGTGAATTAATTTATTGGCTTTAAACGTAAGAAAGATTTGCCCTGTTCACTGGAGCGATTGGTGCTCTATCTGCATACAGTCTTTACTGATTTTTAGGGTATCCTTATTTGCAGTCTCAATTTTAGCTTCAGTGAGCCATTTAAAAGCATAGCTGAAGAGAATTGCACGCATTATCCTTTATTGTCCACACAAATAACAGTTAATATCCATGCCCAATGATTTAAAAAAAAAAAAAAGCTTTCAATTTAGCTTTGCAAACTCACCAGAAGATTGCTTTCTCATGTTTGGGGGAGGTTAGAGGTTGAACAAGAACTGGACAGCATTTTTTGGAGGGGGTTTCTTCAGTTAGGAGGAACAACTAAATAGATTAAATGTTTATGACCACTTATTTACAAAATGAAAGGCAGGCCGGCACTTCCAGAAGGTTCCTTTTAAGTTGCGTGTTATGAGTTATTTTCCCTTGAGGTAACAGATCATTAGATGCAGCGTAAACTTTTTGAAGTGCTGAGTGCAGGGAGAGGCCAGGTGTCCAGAACAGTAAATTGTGGTTTTAAATACAAACACAAAAAAGTGAAAAAGTGACTGAGCTTACCACATAGATTATCACTTTTTGTGGTAACATCTTTTCTTTTACTACTTTGGCAGTTGTTCAGGAATACCATGGTCCGCAACAATTTCATTCAGACTTTCATTGAGGCTATTCTTTGATCTTTAGTCATGAATGGCAAGCAGTTACTGGCTACTTCAACAAAACATGCGTTTCTAATACCACAAAAACTTTACAGTTGCAGCCTTGCGCTCTGAAGTATTGATACCACTGTATTTTTATGTCTCTGTCAATTCTTCTCTATCTCAACAAGACTTCACAAACATAGCCTTTTCAGACTTGAAAGAGGCCAAGTGATGTGGATTTTACTGCAGTCTCGTGTGATGATGAGGAACTTTAATTATTTAAGACTGGCACAAGCCTGTGAATTACGCCTGGTGCATACCACGAGAATATCAACAATTTCTCAAGTTTATAGCTCCCTCTGATGACCGCTGGAAGCCTGAGAGAGAGAAACAGCCTTTTTCTCCTCCTAGAATTGAAGTGACGGCTGACTGGCTAAGACCTAATTGCTCTCTGGTGAGGTCAGCGAGAGCCATTTATCTAAGCACACTGAATAACAACAGTGAAGATGCTCAGTGAAATCCTGCCTGGGATCGCACTTGATCCATGGGGACAATTGCAGTACAAGGGGAGGCAGGCACAGCCACTGAGGAGACTTCTAAACAGGATCTTTCAGGAGAAAAACACTTTTCCTGGTTTCAGTTGTCTCCCTTTGCCTTCATTTGTAAGTTATTTCGGCTTTACTCAATGTTAGTCTGCAACTGCTTCACTTGGTTATGCTGCACGACAGAGAGTTCAGCTTGCTTTTAATCTTAAGAATTAACTACCAGTGCAGAAGGGAATGAATCTGATTTTGAGACCATGTTTATCTCTTGCATAACTCAGAGCATAGTATGAACCGTGCCTTTGCACTACAGTTCACTTTAGTGTTTCCCAAGTCAGACCTGTTTGAACACCAGAATGAGTGATTTCCATGCAATAATTTAGTGAAAAGTTTGTGAAAATGGGGTTTGTGGCACTTCAACTGTTTTGTGCTCCAATAGGGTTGACGCAAGTACAGTTCCAGAGATGAACAAGTAACAGCCTTATAATCTTGCTCTTGTTTCTCAGTTATTCAAGGTAGCAGATGCCAATCTTGTACAGAAAAGATGATCACAACAGTTGGACGACCATTTCATCACTTTTCCCGGGTGGAATGGATGACAAGTGAGGATTAAAAGGCTCTTGCTTCCTCCCGTTAGGGTCGGTTGAGTCACTTTCAGTGCTACGCTTGTCCCAATTCAAGTTTCGGAGACCTCCCTCAGCAAAGAAAGAGGCCAGATTTCAGACATAGCAGCCAAAACGACTGCTCGTTTTTTACTTTATTTTTCAGCATGTTGCTCTGGAAAAACCCTTGCATTGCATTATAATGCGCAAATGGATGCTGAAATGGAACCTGCCGATTCCGCTCTCCGGACTGTACTTGCATGTTGTCTTTCTTTTGGGCAGTGTGCCTTTAGCCTGCAGCAATAGGACTCCAGAGCAAATGGCTGCAATTATGAACTGTTCCAAACATGAACGGCACACCAGAAATTATGACTATATGGAGGGAGGGGATGTCAGGATCAGACAGCTTTTCAGCAGGAAGCAGTGGTTCCTAACTATCAATGAGAACGGAAATATCAGAGGAACACAAGATCCCACAAATTGCTACAGTAAGTATCATTATTTTTAGTATTATTATTATTATTATTATTATTATTATTATTATTATTATTATTATTATTTTTGTTGTCCTCAATTTACGTTACTTTAGCTAATGGATCAAAATTTTAGGCAATAACGTGTATAAAATACTGTATAGTTGAAACTTAGTATAAAATTGCTTTTATTATTGAAATGGGCATTTAGTCTGAAATACCTGTATGATTTTCATAGTTTAAATGTTTGTTTGTGGTTGGGTTTGAATTGAAAAGGGCTTCATTTGTTACACTTCTGTTTTCTGAAATACTTCAGAAGACTCTTGGATTTTGGCCATAAATTTAACATTTAAGAGGTCAATCTAGCATACAAACAATGCTCTGCCAAACAATATAATCATGCAGTAAATAACTGGGTCACACATTGAAGTTAAATGAGCACAGACGTGCAAAATGACAGCAATAAAAGAAAACAGGTGCTTGACTTGGCAAAGCATATTTTCACATTCTAAACAGCGATCCAAATGAGAGTGAACAGATATGTTTTCTAGTTTCCGTTTGGGCATTTGTGAGTGTTTACAAATTGGCTTTGATTAATGGTTAGGTCACAGAGTCAGTGCGCATAAAAAATAAGGATTAATAGTCGCACTTTGAAGATGGAAATCAAATTCTGTGCCGCAGCACAGTAGTCTGTGCCATAAGTCACCAGCTTATATTGTAGTTATCTGGATCCTGTCTTGAACACAGCTTGCAGAGAACCTGCTGTTTTAAGAGTTGAATTTGTCTTGGCTCTGGGAATGGTAGTCCAGAATCTGAACCATATAACCATGTCAAGATGTTTAACTTTGGAACGTTTTTATTTTTGTACTGTTGCTGTCACTGGTATTACAACAGGTGAAAATAATCAATGCAACAATTCAGACTTCTCAAAGGAACAACTGTGAATTAAAATTAAGCAGCTGTGACCTGGGTAATGAAAATCATGATAAACTCACAGACTAAACCAGCAATTTCAGTAATTAGTGTACAGTGTAATTGACCTTATGATAACATTTTCACGTTTCACTGTCCTGAATTATAACTTATAACCACTGCAGTGGCTGTGAATAATAGCATTATTTAAAAAATATTAAGAAAAATATTTGCCTTATGACACCCTTCTTAAGTAGAAGCCACCCGTTCCATGTTCCATGGAAACCGATTACCTCAAAAAGAAAAATAAATAAATAAATAAGTGCATAAGTGAATAATCTTAATTGCCCTGTGAGGACAGTACCAAAAAAAAAAAAAAAAACTAGAGGCACTCAGAGTGCAAACCCCAGCCAAGGCAGCACAATCCAAATGTGCATGAGTGGGAGCAAAGTTGAGTTATCACATGTGATAGGATTTCAAGATAGCTGCCGTGGCGGCCATATTGTTTCACTGATCACGGCCAAAATCAATACGGTCTATCCTTGCTGTAATAGCAACCCACCCACAAAATTTCAGATAAATCTGTGCATTACTTTTTGAGTTATCAGGTGTGATAGGATTTCAACATGGCTGCCGTGGCGGCCATATTGTTTCAGTGATCGTGGTGAAAATCAATAGGGTCCATCCTTGATGTAATCGCTATCCACTCACAAAATTTCAGACAAATCCGCGCATTAGCTTATGAGTTATGTTGTTCACAAACGGACAGAAAAACAGACAAACAAACAAACGGGCGAAAACATAACCTCCTCCCCAACTTCGTTGGCGGAGGTAAAAAAATCCTGAATATTTTGAGAAGTTATTTTACCATTTTGTTAAGTGCTGTGAACACAAGATCAGTAAGTTGGTTTGCACAATTTTTTGAGGTAAGCCGTATCCATAAAATATTTGCATGCTCCACACTATCTGGGATTGCAGTGGTTTGAGATTCCTCTACATAGCACAATACATATCCTCTCTATATATTCTGAACACATTTCTACTGACGTTACAGTATGGTCCTGAGGTGGGCTATTGAAAGGTCTGTGATTTGTATCATGCACTTTATGCTAAGTAGAAACAGCACAGTTACATAGCAGAGCAAAAAAAAAAGACAGACAAACGGCACCAGGGGCTTATATGCATCCATCATCTACATGTATCTTTCAAAGTTTTTCCAGAGCCTGCTCAGGAAGTTTGCGTGACAAAGAGCATCTCGGATGCAGATGGAAAAGGCACTTGCGTAACCATTTGTGTTGAAATATGGCGCAACTGATACATCCAAGCGTGGCTGACAATTGCACGCATTAAACATACGGAAATATACTGCATTCTTTGAAGAAAGCATGGCCTTACATGGTTTCTATTATGCCATCATGGATTCATGTTATCAAGTAAAGAGAAATCAAAAATGAACTATGATGACTTAAAAATTGTAAAGCCAGAGTGAATTCTAACATATTTTCAGCAGGGAGTTAACCCCAGAGACGAAAATAGGGATTTGTCATATTTATAGAAATATATAATATACAATATGAACTGGGCCTGAAAATTTATGATTCCAATATAGCAAGTGATAAAATCAGGAAATCAGTACTCAGTGGCGTGTACCAGTGTTTTGATGCCTGTACATGGGTGTGCTCTGCTGATTATGACATTGTGATCAGACAGGCCTAAAGCCTTACCCATGCCTTGTTACAAGTGCCGTCAATTAGGGCTAGTATGTGATCATATTTGGTAAGGGCAGCCTCAGGTTGAAAATCTTTCCAAATGGCAATGTTAGAACTGTTTGACAAATTTTGACAAGTCATGTTTCAGCAAATGGGGTTTACTTTAATCACCGTTTGTAAAGTCAGTTTCAGTAAACATTTCAAATGAGAAAATTTACATTTACATTTCATAAACTGCTGACACTGCAAAATAAATAACTAACACAAAAGGGACATCCACAACAAACACAGGAAAATTTTAAGTCAACATTATCCAGCCAATGCCAGGGTCAAATTTGGAAAGAGAGTTAAAAATGCACACTCATTCTGTCATTGCTCCTGGAAACATCGCATCTTTCTTGTTTTCATGCAAATGTTTCCTTTGAAATTTTGTAAAATCATCTGAATAGCATCAACAGATGCCAAAAATCTGATTTGATCAGATTACGGTCTGTACATCTTCACTGAGTAAACTTAAACTGCGCTTAGCATGCAGCCCCATAGTCTGCATACATGCATGCCATTTGGCCCTGACAAGCACTCTGTATACACTGTCAGGGAGAGATGGCTTTATCAGTAAGTTCATTTTGATTCTTATCTGGTTGTTATGCAACTTGTTTTTATGCCTCATCGCAACATTCCTAAGATATCCAGCCAAAAGTGGCAAGATGCAGTACATGAGAATACATTGACAAAATCACACAGTACTTACCCAAGGGAGACGTCATGTGCATGATAATATCAATATTATAATATAATATAAGAATATAAGATTTAACTAAATACATCCGCAGAGCTGTAATGATCCAGACAAACAACCCGATACAGATACTGGGTACAATCCAAAGAGGAGTATTTATTGATTGGAATCCAGCAATGGAATTGGAGTTGCCTGAAGTCCAGAACTGTGGCAGGGGCAGTCAAGCTTAGTTGATATTGACTGGATAGGGTTGGGAGCGTATCAGAGCCTGGGCAGTGGCCATTCTGGGGCAGAAGCCAGGTGGTGAATTTCCCTAACCGAAGCAGGACTGATCGATAACCAGATCGAAGGGTTTAACAGGAATGCAGGAACAAGGTCCAAATCCTGGTGACCAATTTTAAGACTTAGGAGTTTGTTCCTATATATATATATGACCCTGAAGAGTAGTTGCATTTTTCTTAATCATTAGAGCGCTCATAAACACACAAAAGAAGAACTTTGCTCAAAACTAGGAAATAAACTGACTGGTAGGCTTAGTAGGACAAAGTGTCACAATCTAGCAACTTTACTAAACAGAAAGAAAGCTTGAATACACAGACCACACGCACAAGGAGCAAGGCACGCATTTGATCACACCTGGGGGTGGGGAAGAACATGAGACAATAAATCAATTAAAGGAGACAAAACCACAATGCATCTGCAGGCTGCGGGAACGTGGGAGGAGACGATTACAAACACACAAGGGTTTTGAGACAAACCTGAGTGAAGTACACGCTTACTGATGAGATATACAGTAGAAATGTTCCATGCTGGTCACTGAATGCAATGCAAGGCACTCTGCTGTAAGTTAAACAAGCGCATAATCATTTCCCTCCCGGTCATTTAGGTACACTAGAAAGACTGAAATGCCACAGTCACATAGAATGAAGATATTTTTGTAAAGAGGTTAGTGATAAACTAGTCCTTCAGATGGACACACCTATCCCAAGGAGATCTTGCTTATATCCCTTGCAAGAAACATATCAAAGCTAAGTAGATACACTGCCCATCCAAAAAAAAAAAAGAGTAGCCTTTTTGATTTAAATTGGCAAATACTCAAGAGCCTATGATTGAATCATTATTACAGCGATGGATATGTTTCAGCGGGCTATAATTCTTTCAGTCCCTGCCGATTCAGTGCATGTCCTCTCATTTCTTAATAACTAATGTCAGAAGACATAGCTCACAGTCGTTGAAAAGATGTTACTGGGTTTGAAGAGGGGCAAATTATTGACCAACATCAAGTAAAGAAAACAGCTAAGGAGTTTGCTGAAATCACTGGAACTGGGTCGGGAACTGTCCAACAGTATGAAAACCTGGAAGGATAGTGGTGAACAGTCAACTTCGCAGAAAAAAATGGTTGGAGAAAAATCATGACTGATCCTGATAGGGGATCACTAAAAAAGTTCCGTGAAGCCTCATATTTTAAAAATCGACTTTAGAACTCATAGCTATGTTTAATTATAAAAAGAAAAGAATTTCCACATGCACAATACAAGAACTTGGAGGATTGGGACTTAGCAACTGCGCAGCCATAAGAAAGCCACTGGTTAGTGAGGTTTATTGGGAAAAAATTACTTCAATTTGTAGAGGAGCATAAAGATTGGACTGCAGTGTAATAGAAAATGGTCATGTGGTCAAATGAGTCCATATTTACCCTATTGAAGAATGATGGGCACTTTAAGGTAAGAAAGGAAGCCCATGAAGCGATTCACCCATCCTGTGCAAGCCTCTGGAGACAGTGGTTGCTTAAATTGGTCAGCACTAGGCTCAGCACTGTTCTGCAGCAATAAAATGAATTCAGCAGACAACCTAAATATACTGAATGACCAGTAACCCATCAATGGACTTTTTAATCCCTGATGGCACAGGTAAATTCCAGGATAACAGAGTCTGGACCTTAACCAGTTGAAAGTCTCTGAGATGTGCTGGAGACGGCTGAATAGAGTAGTTTGACTCATTCATTGTCAAGACAATACCTCAACCAAAAATTAATGTGGATCTCGGTGGAAATAAATGCTGTAACATTGTATATTATTCTCAAAACAATACACAATACCACAATAAATGTGCGCCATGATCAAAGCTAAAGGTGGCCCAACAAAATATTGTGGTATGTGACTTTTTTTTTTTTTGGACAGGCAGAATATTTCACTCACTGGGACAGACAGAGTCAATGACTACCCAAAAATTAGTTTATTAGTTTTGTGGGATAAAACACATGGGCAAATACGTTCAAGCTGAGGAAAGACGCATGGAGCTGCCTTCAAACAGCTGAGTTAAAATTTTCAACTCTAGTGTGCACTAGTGTCTCCCTGTATTTGCTAAAGATACACAGTAACTGAAACATGAATCAGTAATAAGGTGGGCATTCTATAGTTATGGGAAAACACCCATTTTGCCTCAGAGACTTGCCTCAATGCTGCCACAATGCAATGTAACACACATCCCATAATAAAAGAAAAATACTTAAAATACCTGCCATCCGGGTTCGATCCTCGACGTATCCACCGGCAGGGGTCGGCAGCTTTTTCAGAGTAGCGCACAATTGGCTATCGCGCTACAGGGTTACAAATTGGGAAGGGACTGCCGGATTTGGGCTTAAGATAACAGCTTTGTTCGTTGCTCCAGCGCCTCCTGTTGGCCAGACGGGCGCTCGTCAGGAAGAATCCGGCTTGGTTCATGTCCGGGTATCCTCCGCCCTCGCTCTGAACTTGCGAAGATTCAACCAGCGAGTGTACAAGAATCAGTGGCTGACAGGCACGTGCTTCGGAGGAGAGCCGTGAACTGTCTTCACTATCCTGAGTTGGCAGCAAGGGGTCGCATACGAGCAAGCTTTGTACATAGTTCCCCAATTGGGCATTCCAAATTCGGGTGGGATTGGAGATGCCAAATTTAAAAAAAAAAAAAAAAAAAATACCTGCCATCCTTTGTATAGTTACGCCGAAGAGCACAGGGAGACGCCACACCTCATTATACACAAGGTTTTTAAGCCTTACTTAGCCTATATTTCATGAAATGCATGCATGATTGAGGCTGAGAAAGCAATTTAATCATGTCGTCAGCATGAACTGGATGAATATGTGACCTGGAAACCAACCCATATTGATGTGAGCTTTGCAGCCAATTCCTGGACATCCTCATCTGAGGATCCTGAGCACTGTTGAACAAGCCCCTAAATAGACCGTTTAGCAACTTGGTTGCATTACTGTCGATGAGGCGCCAACATCAGAGGCAGTTTCCTTAAAGGAGTTGAATCACGTGAACTGCGCTTGCGCAGAACTTTGAAAACTGTTCATCCTAACAAGAAATCAAAATCAAGGCGATCGTGACTTATCTTCCAAAAATCCGTTTCCATCGGCGCTCTACATTATTCAATTTCTTGTATATATATATATATTTTAGTTCCTTGAACATAAGGCTTTTGTTTTGGGTATTTTTTGTCCGGTATAAGTCGAGTAACTAGAAGTTTTAGCGTCCTCTCGAAGGATGTCCTTTTCGCCTACTGCATTGGCATAGAGCACCACAGAAGCGATCTACAGTCTTGCAAGGGCCACCAGTCCTCTTTCGTCCAGATTTTGTAGAGCATGTGCTCTTACGTCGGCAAAAATCCTCGTTCGGCTGATCGAGTTCGTCTCTGTTTTTTTCTTGCTGTATAGAAAGCAGACGGCAGTGCTACATGAAGGCGCTGGAATTTCTTTCCCCGGCCAACAAATATGTTTGAAAACAAGATCATTCGCATAGAAATCAGATACTAACTGAAAGTGGCGCGCTTGCACCAGCAATTGAAGTCATTCCTAGTCTTATGCACTCTTTATTTTGTCCCGAGAGATTCACGTCCTGCGAGCTCTGTATCCTACGAGTCTCCGCACGTGCGAAAGCCTGTCTGTTTATCTGATTTGCATATGTCACCTCCTGAGCATGCGCATTAACCGTGACACAGCTCCTTTAACCGCCTGTTTGAGTGCATCTATCAGCATAATGCCAAAAAGAGGTGGCTATTTAAAGTGTGGTCCACAGCAACACATAGTGGTATCTAACAGCTTCAGTATGACAAAAAAGAACTGAGCAGAATTGGGCTTGTAAAATGTCATTGACCGTTGTTTTCTAGAAAATCCATTCCCCAAGAACTCACAACCGTTCAGCTTAACAAATATGTTTTCCTGTACTCTGAGAGATCATGTACTAGCTTTATGAAAACGGTTCAGAGCAGTTAAGGCCAGCGCACAATTAGCCTGATCAAGAGCGCTCGCTAGGAGCTTGGCGCATGTGTGTCAACGTTGACCATCAAGAGAAGACTTCTCTGGAGTAATACAGAGAATTTACCACTAGATGTTAACAATTGGTAAGCCTCAACGTCAAAAAGTTTGCCTAAAATATCTGGAAAGATCTTTCTGTTTAGGTGCAACATCCTATTGACAGAAGCGACAAATATCAACTTTTGCCAGAGTGATAGGAAAAGAAGAAATACGAGTAGGGATGGAAGTGTTCATGATCCAAAGCAGCCCACCTCATTTCTGAAGCGTGGTCTTTTGTGGGCATGCAAGGCTACCAGTGGAACTGGCTTACTTGCATTTCCTGACATACAGTGGCTCCAATAAGTATTTTTACACTACTTGAAAATTCGACTACATAACAGCTTTTGTATATTCGGCTAAATGCTTGCTATTGTGTGTAAAAGTGATTAAAATATTTGATTATCAATATGTTTTAAACAAATATTTAATGTCAAAATGGCATATTTGGTCAGAAAGGCGATTATCTGACCCAATAAGTATCTGTACAGTTCCATTAGTGAGTCACAAAACTTATAATACTCACCTAAAATTGACTTAAGATGTTTACAGGACATGGTTGACTCACTTGGTCTGATTTGGTCAAGCGTGACCATACTGGACACTCCCTCTGTACACAGACTGGTCTATGTAAATGGCCTGACCATGCCCATAATGAATTCCTGTGATATATGGCTAAGACAGGCGAGATACCCCGTCGAATGCGGGAGCAAATCATTCAGCGACATAAAGAAGGCCAAAGCACCAGAAAAATTGGAACTTGGCTATCGTTACGCCACACGACCGTGCAGGACATCATCAAGAAGTACAAACAGTCTGAACGCATAGCCAATGGAGCCAGGAAAGGACGTCCCAGGAAGACCAGCCAGCGCACTGACCGGTACATCTCCCTGCTGGTACAGAGGGAGAGACAGTCCTCGGCCTCCAGTCTTGCCACCAAAGTGGAGGAAGCAACTGGAAGCCATGTTTATGCCCAGGCCATCCGTAACCAGCTCCATGAAGTACAGTAGCGTACAAATACTTATTGGAGCCACTGTAAATCCTTATTTTTTGAAGATTGGTATGAGAGGAATATATGGTCTGTAGTTGACTTGATGGACACGAATGGCAATTTCTTAACTTAAGAACAATTCTGTATGAAATATACAGTGGCTCCAATAAGTATTTGTACTCGAATTCAGTTAAATACTTCACATTATACTGAAAAAAACAATGGTTTTTAAAGACAAAGAAACCACTTTAACAGTGATCATGTCAATCTCATCTTATAATACAACGTACAAAACCCAAAACCAGTGAAGTTGGCGCGTTATGTATATCGTAGATAAAAACGGAATATAATGATTTGTAAATCCTTTTCAACTTACATTCAATTGAATACACTGCAAAGACAAGATGTTTAATGTTCAAACTGAGAAACTTTTTTTTTTTTTTTGCAAATAATCATTAACTTAGAATTTAAAGGCAGCAACACATTGCAAAAAAGTTGGCACAGGGGCCTTTTTACATCTGTGTTACATCGCCTTTCCTTTTAACGACACTCAGTAAACGTTTGGGAACTGAGGAGACCAATTTTTGAAGCTTTTCAGGTGGAACTCTTTCCCATTCTTGCTTGATGTATAGCTTAAGTTGTTCAAAAGTCCGAGGTCTCCGTTGTCGTATTTTACGCTTCATAATGCGCCACACAGTTTCAATGGGAGACAGGTCGGGACTACAGGCAGGCCAGTCTAGTACCCGCGCTCTTTTACTACGGAGCCATGCTGTTGTAACACGTGCAGAATGTGGCTTGGCATTGTCTTGCTGAAATAAGCAGGGGCGTCCATGAAAAAGACGTTGCTTGGATGGCAACATATGTTGCTCCAAAACCTGTACCTTTCAGCATTAATGGCGCCTTCACATATGTGTAAGTTGCCCGTGCTTGGGCACTAATACACCCCCATACCATCACAGATGCTGGCTTTTGAACTTTACGCCCTTAACAGTCTGGATGGTTCTTTTCCTCTTTGGTCCGGCGGACAAGACGTCCACAGTTTCCAAAAACAATTTGAAATGTGGACTTGTCAGACCACAGAACACTTTTCCACTTTGCATCAGTGCATCTTTGATGAGCTTGGGCCCAGCGAAGCTGGCGGCGTTTCTGGGTGCTGTTGATAAATGGTTTTCGCTTTGCATTGTAGAGTTTTAACTTGCACTTGCAGATGTAGCGACGAACTGTAGTTACTGACAGTGGTTTTTTGAAGTGTTCCTGAGCCCATGTGGTGATGTCCTTTACACACTAATGTCGGATTTTGATGCAGTACCGCCTGAGGGATTGAAGGTCACGGGCATTCAATATTGGTTTTCGGCCTTGTGATTTCTCCAGATTCTCTGAACCTTTTGACGATATTACGGACCGTAGATGATGAAATCCCTAAATTTCTTGCAATAGCTCGTTGAGGAATGTTGTTTTTAAACTGTTCGACAATCAGCTCACGCATTTGTTCAGTAAGTGGTGACCCTCGCCCCATCCTTGTTTGTGAATGACTGAGCATTTCAGGGAAGCTGCTTTTATACCCAATCATGGCACCCACCTGTTCCCAATTAGACTGTTCACCAGTGGGATGTTCCAAATAAGTGTATGAGCATTCCTCAACTCTCTCAGTCTTTATTGCCACTTGTGCCAGCTTATTTGAAACATGTTGCAACTCATTCCAAATGAGTTAATATTTGCAAAAAAATTACAAAGTTTACCTGTTCGAACATTAAGTAACTTGTCTTTGCAGTGTATTCAATTGAATATAGGTTGAAAAGGATTTGCAAATCATTGTATTCTGTTTTTATTTACGATTTACACAACGTGCCAACTTCACTGGTTTTGGGTTTTGGGTTTTGTACTTCTTCAAGACAAAATGCCCCAAGAGGAAGTAGGAACTGATGATAGCTGCAGAAGGCCTGGTAGAGCACTAGGGAATAATCCCAGCATGATGATATCAATGGATTCCAGACGTTAGGCACACGTTTACTGTAAAGGATATGCAAAAATGGTAACTTAATTCATGATTATAACAGTTTGACCAATTACTTTTGAGTCAATAAAGTCAGGGGTTATGAGTAAATATGGCTATAATTCCTGCGCGGTTCATTTACGGTTTTTACAAAATCCTTAAAGCTAAAGGTCTGCACTTCAATCACATCTTGATCATTTGCATTCAAAGCCAATGTATTTGCGCACAGCGCCAAAATTATAAATATTATATCACTGTCAAAACCCTTGTGCTCCTGATGGTAAATGGTGAATATCTCTGCACTGTCATCAACAATAAAAATTCACTGAGTGATTTTATGATATGGTATTTTCTTACGCCTGATGAATATAACATTTTAGTAAAAATAAAAAGGTCAAGATATGCAGTAGGGTGATTCTCGCATTAAGTGTGTGACATTTGGAAGGTATTCTTGATATTTTTCAATGCACTATAATTAGGTTGCAGATGGGGATCAATATAGGACAACCACAAGATACCTGGGCTTAACAATCAATGTGGTACATCAACTTGGTATTTGCCTAAAACATTGGAAGTAGAGAACAAGAAAGAGGCTGCGTTACGTGTGTGACCCAGAAAATGGGTCAATCTCTTTAATTTACATTCCAAAAGTTCTGTGATTTGAATGAAAATTATAACACTTTGGCTTTATCAACTTTAGCAATAGTTATTCCTGTTGGCATTAATTAAAACTTTAATAGAAATACCTTGCTCATTTGCATGCTACAACCTAATTTGCATGCGTTACGTGTGTGACACCTTTGTTACTTGTGTGACCGCGTGCAAATCCTGCAATGCTTTATTCATTATATTGAAGTCTTTATTCATAAAATCATATCTTTGCCTATCGTAGGTCCTTGTAAGTAAGCATGGAGGTGTTTAACATACATCCTTTGTACTCGCCAATGTTCATGATAAGAATATTGGGTTCGGCAGTATTAACATAGTGGACAGAAGTGAACAGCATAAACATTTCACAGGTTAGTTTTAGTCACCTTCAAATTGGAATTGTAAACAGCAAGCTTTCCGTCTCAGTGAATGTTATGACTGTAAAATAAGCAGTTCCTTTCATGAGAAAGTGTGCTTGCTGATGCGGCTTTATAGAAATATGGACAAAACTCTGAACTTTATCATGGAGAGAAGGCATGCTTTTGGTTTGGAGAGGGTGCTGGTGACCACTGGTGTCCAGCTGTGCCTACATTGATAAACTCTTACTAAATTAAAAAAGAAAATCATTCATTTGTGTTGCATCAAAAGTTCATTTGTGTTAAAAATACGATTATTTCATGATTTGACCGTGTACCATTTTGAGGGCTGTGTGTGTTTAAGGAGCCACCTGGAGAACCATCTCATCTGGCTTCCTCTTTTGAAGCCAAATAAGATTAAATGTTCAGATGAAGTATACTTGTGGTCTCAGAGTTAAAGATCCCAAAAATGTTTTGTTTTAACACCCAGCCATTTTTCAATCCTCTGTATTAAAAAAAAAAAAAACATTTCACTGCAGAATTTTCATGGTGGTTTTTTTATGTTTGCAGCCCCGTTTCTCTTCCACAGTGTTTCCCAAACCTCTCCTGCTGTACCCCTTGTCCTGCTGCTTTAGATCTCTCCCTGCTCCAGCGCAGGTGATTCAAATGATCAGGTCCTAATTAACCCAAGAAGCTGCTTGATAATAAGCAAATCATCATCATTTGAATCACCTGTGCTGGAGCAGACACAGGTGATTCAAATGATCAGGTCCTAATTAACCCAAGAAGCTGCTTGATAATAAGCGAATCATCAGAATCAACTCCACTGGAGCAGGGAGAGATCTAACTCATGCAGGACAAGGGGTACAGCAGGAGAGGTTTGGGAAACAACGCTCTACCAAAATCATGCAATTAAACTCTAATACAATGGAATACTGAATGCTGCAAGTGTATTATATCAAACTCCCCCTTTCTATGAAGTTTAAATCTTGAATTATAAAGCGTCAAATACGGTAACGCATAAATAGTCATATTTGGCTTCTGCACAAAGGGGTTAATTTAATCCAACTAACAGCATTTTCATATTACTTTCTGAACATTACATATTTAATGATATCACATCTAAATTCTTTCCTGCTTTGCACATGGGTATACACATTATAGTTGCAAACATCTGGCAACATATTTAGGTCAAATGATGGGGTGGCTGACCTTGAAGTTGAAGGCTTTAGTCGTCATTGTTGTTGTTCTGGATAGAGATAACCTAGACTACCTTCTGACAGAAGTGTGAACTAAACCTTTATTAGTCTAAAGATAAAGGAAACGGGTCATTAATGTCCTGTCATGGCACATTAACTTTGGTCTCGCATGCAACGTCAAATGTCACACACGTAACACCACATTACATGTGTGACAGGTACATTTTTGGCTATAAAACAGATTCTATTTGTGGGACTGAGGAAGTTATGCCCTCCAAGCATGGAAGGTATGGTATTAATTTATTCATCTCAGGTTTTTCACATTTTCCCTAGGATTTGTTAATTTTATAAAAACTTTTGTTGCAATGCGTTACGTGTGTGACGTCATTCACCACCATATATTTTGACACCCTTAAAGAGGGCAATTTTTAAGTCTGCAGGGACTTTTGCTGCAAAAGTTGAAAAATTTCAACCTCAACAATAGAATATTTCTTCTGCTGAGTTTGACATTCATCTAAATCACAAAAAGATGACCTTAATTTCAAGAATGACCCATATCTCAAAAAATATGAAAAACTAAAAAACTTTAAAGTTGGGAAATTTTGCCCTAAAATGCTATTTTTCTGAATTTGGGATTAGCCATCCTAAACTAGAATAATAGTAGTTATAGAAACACATGCACCCATTATTTGATGGAGCGTATTTGAAAATTTGCCCTTCCAGGCTTATATTTCAGAGAATGGCCCAGTATGAAGCTTTAAACAGTTTGAATCCGTTCCAGATATGAGTGGAGTTAACTCATTGTGGATATCACCCTTCTAAAACCTAGTCCTGTAGTCAGAAAACTACAGTGTTGTTATGCACATACACTGGGTTTAGATCTGAAGCGTGGTGTGCAGAGCAAACGGGAGAGAGCAACCTTTTTTTTTCGCCCTCAAGGACCGATGTTTAATCTACTAACCACATTTGCAATTGCATGCACTATGGTTTCCCCGGTGGCCACCCAAACTATTAAAAGAGTTCACAATAAAACCAGATTCACCACAAAATGGATTTTACGGCAACAACATTGTCTCATTCCCTGAATGAAGATAGTCTGCTAAGCAGGGCGTGTTTTGTGATTTGTTCCAGGTATTCTTGAAATCCGGACAGTGTCAGAGGGAGGTATCCTGGCCATTAAGGGGGTGAAAAGCCAATATTACATATCAATGAATGAGACAGGGGTCCTGCAAGGCAAGGTAAATACCTCTCAGCAAGTAGAAGACAGATTTTGTTGAGGGCTGATTAGCAAATAAGCTACTGTAAAACTAAGATAAAGGATATCTATGGCCCATTTCTGTGAGGCATCTTCTTCAAACCATATTTAAACCTCTGGGTTTGTCTTCCATTACAGAAGACCTACAGTGAAAATTGCAACTTTAAAGAGGTTTTCCTAGAAAACAACTACAATGCTTATTCATCGGCGAAGTGGACAAAGCAAAATGGGAAGGAAATGTTCATCGCATTGTCGCAGAAAGGCCGGCCACTAAAGGGAAGGAAGACCAGGAAGGAGAATTCATCATCTCACTTCATACCCATGAAATGCAAAGAGGAAGACAGACGAGTGGACTGATGTTGCAGGATTTCCTGCAACCTCATGAAGAAAGGGAGTCATTGTCCTGGCAGTTCCAGTGAATTGGAATATCAGCACAAATACTGGACTCAATTTGGCCTCATCTGTTTGTTGTGGGCTCCACCTGCTAACTGTTGTCAGGCGTAGAGTAAACAGTGATCATTCATTAGGTTTGCTTTGGAAAAACAACTTATGGTGATACAGTAAGCTGTCAAATGGTGTGGAATTAATATTCTGAGAACAGTTTATAAATGTATACATTATTTTTATACTTAGCTCTTTGCATACCAACAAACTGTTTACTACATGCTTATCATCTGTTTGCAGTTGAAACTGAAACAATTGAAGGGTGATATTTTGGTGAAAAGTGACAATAATGTACGCTCATTTTGACATAACAATATAAATGTCAATTTAGCAGTGAGAGAGATATATATTTACGGCAAATGACTGTTGTAAACATTATAAAGTTCAACTCCAACAACAATGCTGACAAGAATATAGGTGTGCTTATGTTATGAAGTGTATAAATATTGTAAATAATTCAGTGACAGGTCACAGAACATAGCAAATTCAATTGCTTTTCTTTAGAGTATTATACCATTTTATAGTTAAACCCCAAAATGCTTTTTTGAATGCTTTAAAATGTTCTAATTATTTTTATATAAAATATGAATAAAAGTAATGTATGAATGAATGCAAGTATTTCTATTTACAAATGTGTGTTACTGAAATATTTGAAATCATGTTCCTTCTTGAATTATGTTATGAAGTTGAAATGAAGAACAGCACCTAAAATCAAACTATTTTTACCTTCCATTAATTTATTTTTTTATTTTTTTTTACAATTTTTCAAATGTCCTTAAACGTTTCATCAACCCAACCTAATAAATTACCCTGATACAGATATTCCAAATCAAAGCTGAATAGCATTTTTTTAATACAGACACATTTGTCTATGGTAGTATACCTTTCAATTAATTATGCCAATTAATTATGCAAAATACTGAGCGCTCTGTAGAGAGTAATTATGTTCAAAGTACGAGGCAAGTCTAGCAATGCTTCATTAAAAAAAAAAAAGATTTTAGCTTTTCAACGAAAATTTGTTGATATCCATGTATTTCTTGTGCCGGTCTAGGGAGAGATCTAAAACAAAAATCTTAATACGGCAATTATGTGTAGAAAAATAAAATTATTCTTTTGACAGACCTAATTATTTAGATTACATCATAATTCTCAAGGTGTAGTATATTATGTATAGGAATTCTTCTAATTCCATGAACACAAGAATCTGTGATTGTTAAATAAACAAACAAACTGGAGCGCTGATTTAAAGGTCTATTAAATTAGGGGAAATAAACCGCTGTAGACATGTATTATTGCTATGTAGTATGCTTGTAACTATGGAAGCATATAGTTAACAAAATTAAAATGAAATTGCAATGTCTGAAATGCATTTTCATTTTCAAGATACAAGCGCATTATTTGTATCATAATGAAAATGCAAATGTAATCCTCCACTTTGCATTTTCATTTTCAAGTCCATGTATGCAATTTTTATAACAATTGGAAAATGAAAATACATTCCTCATTTACATTTGCATTTTCGAGAAGTGCCCTGGAATATCACTAACAAAACGAAAATCGTATAAAGTAAATACATTCTCGGAAATGCTTTTTCGTTTTCGAGAAGCACGCGGTTTATTTGTATCATCACGAAAATGCTAAAGTAATCCTCTACTTTGCATTTGCATTTTCAAGTCCATGTAGGCAGTTTTCATTTGCAAGACGTGCCCCGCAATACCTGTAACAAAACTAAATCGAAAACGCTAACCTCATAGAGCAAATACATTATCGGAAATGCTTTTTCTTTTTCGAGAAGCAGACGCGATATCTGTCACATACTTAAATCGCTAACGCAATTCGCCACTTTTCTTTAGACTGCCCTGCCTGCCTTTGTATTTTCCTTTTCGAGGTCTCGCACTTCAAACAAAATTAAAAAGAAAATACCCTTTCGAGTTGGGCTTGGCTTGTCACTGACAAGACGGGACTTCCTCCACAATTTGATACTGATTGGATATTAACAAATACAAGTGATCTCGTTCGTTATCAATCAGGGCGAAACTCCTGCTGCACGCACTTTTATGCCAATGCACAAATGGCAACTTGTATAGTTGGAGCCACTGACTGTGCATGGATCCCCCCCTGGACATTGCGGAGTTTGATTGAGTCTGAGTTCTCGCACTCAATTACCTCTGTGTGCACTTGGATTCGCGCTGCTTCCCCTGAAATTGTGTGCTTTACACTCAGATCTGTCGATCTTCGGATGGGTTTTTTTTTTTCAAAAAAAAGCTTTATTGCCAAATGCCTTTCACACTAACAACTCAGTCACACTTCACGAACCATGTCAATAAACTATATATATACATATTGTAGCGGTCTCGCTACCGAAGGACTGAGACTGAGGCAGGATTAGCAGTTCTCGCATCGCCCGGGGCGGGCTTCGTTTTATTAGCTGTTTCTTCAGCTTTTAAACACACACTCATTTTCCACCAACATTAATAACAGCACACAGTCACTCACTCAAGCTGGCAACTCAGCCCTCTTATACCCCCCTGCCCCGGACCTGATTGGCTCTTTCTCCCCACCCAGTACAGCCAATAGGAGACTCCGCTATTTTTCTAAGTGAAACAACCGAACTGGGGCAGATTCGCCACAATATCTTCCAACTTCCAAGCATAGACAGACAAACATACAGATAACAGGAACAAGTATACAATCACACCTTGAATGTATACAAAATCACAGAGGGAAAATATAAAGTGTTACAATAGTAAGAGAAAATAACAAGAAAACAAAGAAGTACCAGGGGGGAGGTAAGCTATACAAAGGCATAAGAAATTCTTAAGTTACTAACAGTCCAAAATGAGTACAAATAATAATAGTTTTGATAGCTTTCTTATTCAAGGAGTATTTGAGTAAACTAAAGTAATTGTCACAATCTCTGGAGAAAATTAAAAAGAGAGGCTTCTTCATTGTAAATTTGCATTTATGAATATAAAACTTAGCTTAGAAAATAATAGTAAAACTCCTTGTACTTAGACCAATCAAATACAGTGAAGCCAAACAAAATGTGTTTCCAAGACAAAGAAAAGTCGCAGTAGATATGATCTATGATAAATCTACATACATCTCGCCAAAACAGTTTCACATGGTGACAATGCCAGAACAAGTGAAGCATTGTTTCGGGTCTATTCTCTCAGAAGGAGCAGCTGATATCAATGTCTTTCTGAAGCTTTCTTAAATAATGCTTGGCTGGGTAGGATTTGTGTATCATCTTAAATGATATCTCTCTAACTTTGTTAGTGAGCAGATATTTGTAAGGTAGCATCCAGACATCTTTCCAACAGATATTATCAACCAGACCATTCCAATAAAACACAACATAGGGAATTGATACCAAATCCTTATGTAACAAAGATCGTTTAGCTCTGTTATTATTCCTAGAATTGGGGGAGAAACACACCTTACCCACTGGGGTACCAGTTGGATCAAGTAAAGGTAAGATAGATGGATAAGGGGCATTCCTAAGCAAAGTTAATGAACCCTTAGGTATTGCGCCAAAGACAGTTGCAACTCCTTTGGGGGTACAGGAATCGAGTACAAGTCTAAAAACTCCTGATAGGACAAAAGATATCCCTGAGGGTTGAACAACTAATTTACCAAAGTGATGTGATTATTAAACCAATTTTTCAAGAATAAAGATCTATTTTTGTAAAGAATGTCCTGGTTGTTCTAAATGAAATAACGGTGTGGGGAAAAGTTGTGTTTGTAAGCCATTGACCAAGCTAATAACATCTGTCTATGGAAAGCTGATAATTTGACTGGGATCTTTCCGGATTGTAGTTACACAAAAATAAAAACTTAAGGCCACCAACTTGAGAAAAAATGTAGTTAAGGAATAAAATTCCATAATGAAGTGGGATTTTTTAAAAAGTGCTTAGCCCAATTTATCTTAAAGGTACGATTCAAAGTGCAGAAATCTAAGAATTTAAGGCCGCCATTTTCATAGGTATTCATGATTACTGATTTCCTGATGTAATGGGTACGGTTCTTCCAGATAAAGTTAAAAAGCATTCGGCCAATATCCTAACAAATCTTATCATCGAGGTACAGGGATAATGCTACATAGGAGAGTCTAGAGATGCACTCCGCCTTAGTAAGCAACACTCTGCCCTTCAATGACAGATCCCTTTGTAACCAACAATTCAGTTTAGACTTAGACCTCTCAATCACAGGATTGAAGTTTAGAGAGCATCTTAGTTTACTGTCTTTTGTTATAAGTCACCTGGTCTTTGCAATAGCATAGGCAGACGGCAGTCTACACTCCCCCAGAGCTAACAGCTCACATTTAGTAAGGTTTAAATATAGACCAGAGGCCTTTGAATAACACTCGATAACTCTTAGAGCTGAAGGAATCTGAGAAATATCTTTTAGAAACAGAGTAGCGTCATCAGCCAGCTGACTGATAACGATTTCCCTCTCTGCAATACGAATCCCTTGTATATCACTTAGTTTTATATAATCAGCAAGGAGTTGAGTGGCTAGGAGGAAAATATAAGGAGAGATCGGGCAACCTTGACGAATTCCTTTGTTCAGATCAAATCTCAGGGAGGTACCACACTTCAATTTGATAGAGCTGTTACCATTATTATATAAAGTTTTAGTCACATTGCCAATAAAAAACTCCCCAAAACCGAATTTCTCTAAACAATGACAGATGAAACTATGCTCTACGCTGTCAAAAGCTTTGTAAAAATCCAAAAATAAGATGTAACTATTATCCGTATTGAGGTCTGAGTAGTCAGGTCCAGGATAAGCTGAATGTTTTTCGAGATGTGCCTATTACACATAAAGCCAGATTGAGATTCATCAATGATTGAGCTTAAAACTTCCCTTAGTCTCTTGGCAAAAATTAAAGCAAGAATTTTATAATCTGTTTTAAGAAGAGTAATTGGGCGCCAATTATCAAGAAATCTTGATAAAATCTATCTTTTTTTGGCTTTGGGATAAATGTGATCAGCCCTTGAGTCATGCTAGGTGTAAGTGATTGTTTTTGAACACATTCACAAAATAACTCTAATAAGAATGGAGCAAGTTGCTCTGCAAAACCTTTAAAGAATTCAGCCGTGATGCCATCAGTCCCAGGGGACTTATTACATTTAAGGAGCTTTATAGCATCAACAATTTCTTCAATAGCTATAGGGTTATCACATGAAGCTTTCTCATCCATATCAATAGTTTTCACGTTAGTGAGGGAATTTATAAAGGATTTCTCTGAGTCTGCGTAATATCTAGATCTGTACAAATTGGAGTAAAATTTATGACAATAGTTTGAGATTGTTCTGGGGTTATCAGTAATAGAACCGTCTATATTCAACTGCTGTATAGTATTATGCTTTGAGTGGAATCTTTCTAATCTAAAGAAGTATGACGAATTTCGCTCTCTTTCCTCCAGCCATCGTTTTCTAGATCTTACAAACGCACCCTCAGCCTTAAGTTTATACATCTCATCTAATTTAATTTGTAGATCAGCCAATTTATTTCTGTCTTCATCCGATAGACTGTCTGGAGATTGTTGAGAGAGATAGGCTATCTCACTAACAACTTTTTCCTCTGCAGACTTTCTAGACTTAGCAAGAAGGCTCCCATAACTCCTCATATATTTACCAGTCTCAAACTTCAATAGTTCCCAGTTGCTACCATATGAGTTTTCTAGTTGAGCTTTGTTCCAGAAGAAGGAAATAAGGTTGCCAATCTTTTTCTTCACCATATCATGTTGTAATAATGAGCTATTCATCTTCCAATAGAAAGTGTGTTGCTTGGAAGAGTCAAATGAGGATAAATTTGTCGTAATAGCAATAGCCCAGTGATCAGTCAAAGGAGTCACCAGGATGTCCTTTACAACATTCTGTACATTAACGGATTTCTGTACCAACCATAAATCTATATGAGACCGTCTGGAACCATCTTTATTGCTCCAGGTAAATGACCTATCATCTGGAAATTTAATTCTCCAAGCATCCATTAAGTCAAATTCTTCCATGAGAAGTTCTAATGTGGATTTTTGTGAATCGGGTTGTCTAGCTGGCCATCTATCAAAAGCATAATTTAGAGAGATATTAAAGTCTCCTCCAAGCAAAATAAGTGCATTTGGGAATTTTTTTCCAAATTTTCAAAAAATTTATCATTTTCAGATTTAGAGTTTAGCCATAGACATTGAAAAGAATGGTTTTGGTATTGTCAAGGTCAATAATAAGACATACATAATGGCCTTGACGGTCACATTCTGAATGAAGAACAACACCATTGAAGTTGTTTTTCAAAATAGCTACCCCCGCAGAGTGCTCAGTTCCATGTGATAGCCACACATCATTACCCCATTGAGAACGCCAAAATCTTCCTTGGTTGAATGAGATTCTTCTAAAAAAAAATCAGTTTTAAGTTGTTTGGGAAAAAGAAATAAAGCCTTTCGTTTAACATTTTGTCTAACATTAATACCCCCTGGTATGAAGTGACACTATAGAAATAGACAGTATAAAACAACAGTAGAAAGTCATTAACAATCTAGTAGATTTTTTTGGCAAAGGATTGAAAAAATTAGGTAGAACGAGCAGCACCATTTTAATTCTTTTTCTAAAGAAAGGGAAACACAACCAGCCAACTGGCTATAATATTCAACGGAAAATGGGCTTTAACAATAAACATGCCAACGCATGTAGCATGATATATGGGCATAGTTCACAGCCACCGGAGCAGGAAAGATTGAGGTCGAGGGGCTGTAAACTGCAGCTTCAAGTACAGTCCTCTGGCGCCATCTAGTGGCAACAAATGGCAGTGCAGGATTATGTTGATTATGTCGGGAAGCCTAACGTAAACCTACCTCCAGGAGGGCAAAACAAGAGGCAGTCAAATGTCAGGTCTGCTCCCGGGAGAAAGTCCATCTCAGCCAGGCAACATAATCTCACCTTCACCCTCGATAAACGCACGTCCACCAGCAAAGTAGGCTATTTTGCCTTGCCTCTTGCCTTTTTGATCGCTGGCTACAGCTGGTTCCTTCTCTCCGCGTCTCCTCTGGAAAAGTCCTCCTTGAACTGCAAGCGACGTTCTCGCAGAAACGGAGAGTTCTTCGCCGCTCTCCACAGCGCGTCCCTGTGGATCCTCAAGGTAAATCGGTTGATGATGGGCCTGGATTTGCTGTCATTCCGCTTCTTGCTAAGACGGTGGACACTCATCTTGATGGTTTCCAGTCGCACATTCTCACCTGGCGTTTCTTCCAAATTGTACAATTTCAAATTCCACCGTCTCGTATAAGTCTAAAGTTCGGACAGTTTCCTCTGGGTACGCTTCAGAGGCTCATTCACTTCATCAAACCGTCTTTCAAGTTTGGTGACCCTTTCCTTCACATTTTTCAGATCGGCACAGACCGTATCCAACTTCTTATCCAGGTTCAATATCTTCCGCGAGTTCTCCCCGCGAGTGTGAAGCGGCTGGGATGAGAATCAGCACCTCCAAGTCCGAGGCCATGGTTCTCGACCGGAAAAAGGTGATATGTCCCCTCTGGATTGGAGGAGAGTTCTTGTCTCAAACGGAGGAGTTCAAGAATCTTGAGGTCTTGTTCACGAGTGAGGGAAGGATGGAGCGTGAGATAAACAGACGGATCGGTGCAGCGGCAGCAGTCATGCGGTCATTGTACCGATCTGTCGTGGTGAAGGAGCTGAGCCGAAAGGCAAAGCTCTCGATTTACCAGTCAATCTACGTTCCTACCCTCACTTATGGCCATGAACTCTGGGTCATGACCGAAAGAACGAGACCTCGGGTACAAGCGGCTGAAATGGGTTTCCTCCGCAGGGTGGCGGGCCGCTCCCTTAGAGATCGGGTGAGGAGCTCTGTCACCCGGGAGGAGCTCAGAGTAGAGCCGCTGCTCCACCACGTCGAGAGGAGCCAGCTAGGGTGGCTCGGGCATCTTTATCAGATGCCCCCTGGACGCCTTCCTGGGAAGGTGTTCCGGGCATGCCCCACCAGGAGGAGGCCTCTAGGAAGACCCAGGACACGCTGGAGGGACTATGTCTCTCGGCTGGCCTGGGAACGCCTCGGGATACCCCCGGAAGAACTGGAGGAAGTGTCCGGGGAGAGGGAAGTCTGGGCATCTCTGCTTAGACTGCTGCCCCCGCGACCCGGCCCCGGATAAGCGGCAGAAGATGGATGGATGGATGGAGTTCTCCCCGACCAGTTTCTCAATCGCATCCAACCTCGTGTTAATTAGGGCGGAGAGGATCGAAACTACGTCTGTAGCTGGGGGTTCTGGAGCAGATGTTCTCTCCTTCAACCTTCTCTTGGCAACAGGAGGCTTGCTTGGAGTTAACTGGAGCTCGGGGAACTCCTCTTCCGTCATAATAATCTCCTCAGAATCGACCTCCGAGTAGTTGTGCCCACTACTAGCCAAAACGCTAAAGCGGTTAACAGCAGCCTCTGCATCGCTAACGTTACTAGCTTGCTTCGTTCCGCCAACCGAACCTCGTCCTTTATCCACCATCTTGGCCCTGCTTGGCTTCTAAGTAAAACTTAAACTTGTAAAACTAAGTCTCAATCCAGAATAAGCTAGTCAAATGCGCCCAAAATCGCCCTTTCACTAAATACAAAAAGTTTTGGTGCGTTAGCTCGTGAAAATACAAGTGCTCAAGCCGCCATCTTGGCCAACCCCTCTGATCTTCGGATGGGTTGTCTGCGCATCATCTGCTTAGCAGTTCAGTCGGTAACAAAGCAAGTTCATACGCTCCTGCTCTCTTGGGCTTCAGCTTCATGTACTTCCATTGCTTTCTTCGCGAATTTGGAGTGAAAGGACAGTTCGTATTAATACAACGGTGCCTATACGTCTCATTACCTTAATAGCTGGCTACATACCATAACACTTCGAATTCCAGTTCTCTATTATGCGAGTCTGTGATTGAATCACAGTGATAGACTGAGCTAAGAAAGGGACAGATTCAACCTGTTCACTTGCATCCTGCTGCTGCAGAAGAAAGGCTTGCGAAATCCATTGATCTATGATTTCATTCATTCCGAAAAGTCACTTGTATTAATGTGTTGTCGCTGGCCATAGCCAGATGTCGACAAAGTGATATGCTGTGGCCAATCAATTTGTTTTTCATGAAAGGTAACATCGTTAAGACTAACGCAACGTAAATTAGCTAACTACTTTCCTGCAAGATAACGAACATATTGAAAAACTATAGCATAAAACTTGCTTCCAGTCCATTTAACTTGACCAGATTGCGATCAAATTCGCACGTCTGTTTTTATGTGGTAACACTATGCTTGCAGCAGGATGCGTCTCTCTCCCGCAGCTCAGTGCACCCCTGCGATTTATGACCCGATGTGTTTGTTACCCGGCAACCCTTATATGTATCAGTCAATAAGTTAGAAGAGAAGTATGGGCACTGATGTATTGATATATAAGCGGACCTTTTATTCCAAAATCGTGAAGAAAGCCACGGAAGTAGGTACTTATGTAGCCCCGGTGGGCAGGACCGTATGAACCAGCAAAAGATAGCGTGCAGATAATCTGTCAAACCATTGAATGATCAAGTGTAAGCACACAGTTTGAGTGGAAGCAGGTATAATCCAAGCGCACGCGGGGGCTAACTGACTGCGAGAGCAGGATCATTGCAATTTTAGTCCAACGATGTTACCGTTCATGAAAAACACATCGATTGGCCGAAACATATCACTGTGTCGTCGTCTGGCTATGGCATGTGACAACATATTATTACAAGCGACTTTACGGTATAATAAGAGAAACCATAGATCTATGGATTTCGCAAGCCTTTCTTCTGCAGCAGCAGGATGCAAGCGAACAGGATGAATCTAACCCTCTCTTAGCTCTAACTGTTTCAAACTGTCCTTTCACTCCAAATTCGTGAAGAAAGCAATGGCGGTACATGAAGCTCAAAAAAGCAGGAGTGTATGAACTTTTTTTGTAACCGACTGAACTACTAAACAGATAATGCGCAGATAACCCGTCCAAAGATCGACAGATCAGGGTGTAAAGCACATAATTTCAGTGGAAGCAGCGCTAATCCAAGCGCACACAGGGGTAATTGAGTGCGAGAGCAGTGTCTTTCAGGGGAAAACTTTAGTGTTATGGCCCCAATTTATGACGACATATAAGACAGCAACGGATAACAGACAAAATTTTAAAACTGAAACAGATTTCATTAAACGAAGACTGACAACTAACCTACAATTTATACTACTGACCAAGATTGACATATACAAGAAAAAAAATATTTACAGTCCTTGAGATGGGGCTGCTTAGTGATGTCCTGGGACAGGAAAATGCTCCAACACAGGCAAAAATCCAAAAAAAAAACTTCACAGGTCTTGAAAAGAGTGACAGGTCTGGTCAAATGTATCATTCTCCTTTCAATTTCTCTTACTACTTCACCCTCTCAATTTTTCTCCTTATATACTCTTTTGCAGCCCCCTCCCACCTTCCAGACTTCAATTCTCTGAGACTTCCCCTCTCAGACATGCCCAGCACATGCCCAAACCTAGCTCCAGACTGGGCTTAACAAAAAAAAAGTCAATACTGCTATCTACTGCTATGTGACTTTTGTCACATTACACCTCCAGTCCAAAAGGGAAAAATTTTGACTCAAAAAGGCAAAATTTTTCTTTTCAATACTGTTATGGCCCCAATTTGTTATTACATTTACAACACAATAGAAACAGTAACAGCAAGGGATGACAGACACAATTTAAAACTTAAACACATTTAATTAAACACACAAAGACTAATAACAACTAACTAACAAACTAATCTATTGACCAAGATTGATATATAAAAAAAACAACAAATATTTACAGTCCCTTGGTTTTGGTGGCTTGGTTATGTCCTCAGTGAGGAAAATGCTCAGGCAACACAGGCAAAAATCCACAAAAGAAACTTCACAGGTCTTGAACAGAAATGAGAGGTCTGGTCACACGTATCCTTCTTCTTGCAATTTCTCCTACTACTTTACTGTCTCAATTCTTTGCCTTATATACTCTTTTGCAGACCCCACCAACATTTAGACCTCTTTTTTTATTTTCGGGGACTTGCCCCAGACATGTCCAGGACATGTCTAAGCATAGCTCCATTCTGAGCTCAATAAAAAAAAGGTAAATACTGCCATCCAGTGGCCTATATTCACATTACACCTCCATTCCAAAAGGGAAAAATTTTGACTCATTGAGGCAAAATTTTTCTTTTCAATACAAAATGGTTAAGTGAACACTTGTCTATATATACATATCATACAATATTCAAACACATGATATATATATACACATTCAAACACGGGATAAGCAATCAGCAATTACATTGTCTGTACCCTTCACATGCTTAATTTCCAAGTCAAACTCCTGTAAAATCAAAATCCAATTCAACAATCTCCGATTCTTGTTTTTCATCTTACTCAAAAACATTAACGGATGGTGGTCAGTGTACACAATCATTGGCTTTTGTCCTGTACAAACATAAACCTCAAAGTGTTGTAAAGAAAGGACCAGAGCCAACAGTTCCTTCTCTATTGTGGAATAGTTCCTTTGGTGGCGATTGAACTTCCTGGAGAAGTATGCCACGGGATGCTCAATGTCATCAGAGTCACTTCTCTGTAGGAGCACAGATCCACAAGCTTGGTCGCTAGCATCGACCGCGATGGAGAACGGTTTGTTGAAGTCAGGAGATTTGAGCACGGGGAAGTGACACAGCAGAGACTTCAGGCAATCGAAGGCTCTCTGGCATGCATCATCCCAAGTGAACTTTACGCCTTTCTTCAGTTGGTTAGTTAGACTGAGAGCAATCTCAGCAAAGTTCTTGCAGAACTTGCGGTAGTACCCGATCTTTCCAAGGAAGCGGCGCAAAGCTTTTTTGTTGTGAGGAACTGGAAAGTCCATAATGGCTTGGACTTTAGCATTTATGGGTGCCACCTTACCCTGGCCTATGACGTAGCCAAGATAGGTGACAGTAGCACAACCAAAGTCACTCTTGTTCAGGTTAACAGTCAGGGTAGCCAGGGTCAGGCGCTGGAACAACGTCTCTAAATCTTTCAGATGTTCTTCCCAGGAGTCACTTCATGTGATCAGGTCGTCGATGTACGCACCCGTGTGTGGCAATCCGGCGATTGTAGACTGTATCATCCTTTGGAACGTGGCTGGGGCATTTTTCATGCCAAAGGGTAGGACTTCATACTGGTACAATCCAGATGGTGTGGCAAAAGCAGAGATGCCCTTGGCCCTCTCAGTTAAAGGCACACACCAATAACCCTTCAATAAATCAATCTTGGTCAGAAACTTTGCTTGCCCTACTCTATCGATACAATCATCAATCCTAGGTATTGGAAACACATCAGTTCTAGTTACAGCATTGACTTTGCGATAATCTGTACAGAATCTAGTACTTCCATCAGGTTTTGGAACTAGCACACAGGGTGAACTCCAATCTGAGTTAGAGGGGTCTAATAATATTATGTTCTAACATGTACTCAACCTCTTTCTCAGCAATCTTTGTCTTTTCAGGATCCATTCGGTACGGATGCTGTTTTATTGGTTTGGCATCACCAACATCTACATCTACATATACATCTAAGGCTAAAGAAACTCTCTTTGGAACATCAGGAAATAGATCTTTATATTCTTGATCAACCTCTCAAACTGATCTTTCTGTGAGGGTTCTAAGTGCAGGAATTTTACATCAAGATTTTGCAACACTTCAGAATTTGACAACTTACATGAAAGAACTTCAGCTTTAATTCTAGGTTCCTCATCTTGAAACTCCCCCTCATCTTCACAAGTCTCGGCCATAGGAGGATCTGAAGTGACAGCTGCAACCCTAGCATTCCTATCATGATAAGGCGTCAGCATGTTAATGTGACACAACTGTTATGGCTTTCTCCTATCAGGAGTCTTCACAATGTAATTGAGATCATTGAGTTTTGTTAGAATTTCATAAGGACCATGAAATCTAGTCTGCAATGGATTGGACTGCAAGGGACAAAACACAAGAACCTTGTCTCCTGATTTAAACTCACGGCTTCTAGCCTTATGATCATACCAAGTTTTCATTTTTCCCTGACTTGATTTCAAGTTCCCTGTGGCTAGGTCACACGCTGCACAAAGTCTTTTCTTGAACTTGCTAACATAGTTTAACAGACTGATATGTGGCTCTTTCTCTTGCCATTGCTCACTTAACAATAGCAAAGGTCCTCTCACTTCATGGCCAAACACTAGCTCAAACAGACTGAATCCAGTAGACTCCTGCACTGCTTCTCTAGCTGCAAACAACAGCAAATGAACACCTTCATCCCAGTCTTTCTCATGGTCATAACAATAAGTCCTCATCATTGTCATGAGAGTGGAATGAAACCGCTCTAAGGCACCATGACTCTCTGGATGATAGGCACTGGGAAGAGTCTGCCTCGCACCTAGTTCGTACACAACCTGCTGAAACAATCCGGAAGTGAAATTGCTACCTTAGTCTGACTGAATTCCCTTGGAAGGCCAAAAAACATGAAGAACTTCATCAAAGCCTTCGAGATTCCAGTTGCCTTGATGTTCCACAGAGGTATGGCTTCAGGGAATCCGGTGGATGCACACATTATTGTCAACAAATACTGATTTCCAGATCTGGTCTTGGGTAATGGACTAACACAAGCAACAATGACCTTAGAGAAGGGCTCCCCAAATGTTGAAATAGGCTGCAATGGAGCTACAGGTGGGTCTAACTGGTGTTTTCCAACTACCTGATAAGTGTGACAGGTTTTGCAAAAGTTGGAAACATCTTTCCAAAGTCCAGGCCAGAAGAAGTGTTTCATGATCTTGTCAACAGTCTTGTTAACACTAAGATTACCTCCTAAAGGCAAACTATGAGCCATTGTTAAGATCTCATTCCTCTAGACCTTCGGAACAACAATTTGCTTGACCACTGCCCAATCTGCATTGGCAGGGATAACAGGAGGACGCCACTTCCGCATCAACACTCCATCCTTGAGATAATACCCAACTGGAACTGCGTCTATTTCTTCATCAGGAAGGGCTCTCTTCTTAAGTATACAAATTTCAGGATCATTGGTTTGCTCCTGAATCAATCGCTTTCTGGACAGAGACAAGTCTCCAGACACATCAAAATCACCAGACCCATCTGGCTGGCTGAAGAGAGAACTGATAAAAGTGTTTGATAAGTCCTCAAATGGAGAAACCATAGTAGGCTGAACAGAGTCATGAGGCGAACCACCTGAGTCATGACTATTCAATGTGCTGGACGGCTCCACATCATCTTCTTCTTGAGCTTTCTTGGCCATAGCATGGCTCACTCCACAGGAAGGACACAGAGATGGGTCTTCATCGCCATCTTCAGTGCTCGGCTGTGAAGTAAGATGCACAGGGGGAACTACATTGCCCTCAGCCAAGTCATTCCCTAGCAACAGAGAAACACCCTTAATAGGTAGACTTGACATTAGTCCCACCTTTCCCTGTCCTGTAACTAAATCTGACTTCAAGAATTCAGAAAGCAGGGGTACAGATACAGTCCTCCCTTCAATACCTTGTACAAGTATGAAATCCCCAGAAGCGGTCTCATCACGTAACTCCAAGGCATCCATCAACAAAAGTGACTGAGAAGCTTAGGATATATATGGGTACAGGAGGAGAATGCTCATTGAGAGCCACAAATCCCTCTGACACAAATGGAAGAAATTCCTCCCTCACAAAGTCAGCAGTATCAGGCTTCTTAGCCACACAAGGAGCAGGCAATTTAGCAGATTGGTCATCTCCTACAGGGTTTCTAACCTTGTCTTCATGAAGGCATTGGGTTTGGTATCCTTTTCTTTTTCTTTCTTCGCTATAAGGAACCAACAGTTAGTTGTAACATGACCAGATTTCTTGCAATAATTGCAAACTACTTTTGTTACTGTCAGCTTTCACACTTTGATCAGACCTGTGACTGGATTTCTGAGCACCATCACCAGATTTGTCTTTGTCTTTGTGTGAGGAATCTTGGGTATCAATGTTACCTTTTCCCTGAAATTGGGACCATCCATTGTTACTGCTGGACTGAAATTTGGACTTATGTGTGAGAGCATATTCGTCTGCAAATTTGGCAGCTGATTGCAAATTCAGTGCTTGCTTCTCATTAAGGTAGGTCTTAATATCATCCTTAACACTTGAATTCTTCAACTAACACCGTCTCTTTTAGTGAGTTGAAATCATCCTTGACCTCCATAGAAGTACATCAGCGCTCAAAGCAAACCTTCTGCTCGTTAGGAAATTCCACATAAGTCTGATTATCAGATTTCTTCAGACCTCTGAATTTCTGTCGGTAAGCCTCTGGAACCAACTCATAAGCGGTCAAAATAATCATTTTGACAACCTCAAAATCAGAGTAATCATCTGCAGACAAAGCCAAATAGGCTTGTTAAGCTTTACCCTTGTGGACAGTTTGCAAAATCAGAGGCCAGTGTTCCTTCAGCCACTGACAACTCTTAGCTACCTTCTTGAAGCACTAGAAATACTTATCAACCTCCTTTTCTGAGAATGGAGGCACCAGCTTTACCTCCTGGCTAGCACAAAATTTGTTTTCAGCTTCTATTTTTATTTTTAGTAGCTCCATTTGGAGCCTTTCTTCTCTATCTAACTTCTGTAAATCGAAATTTTTGCTAATTTTTCTAACTCAAACTCAAACTTTTCTCTCTTTCTCTCTCAAACTCTGATTTTTCTTTTTCCTCCCTTTCAATCTCTAGCATTTTTAAGTTAAGTTCCATTTCTACATTTGGATTTTCCACTGGAAACTGTTCCAGATCTCCTGGGGCAAACACATTTCCATCAATGTAATATTCAACAATCTCTCTAGCCAGTCTTGCTTTTTGCTTGGCTGGTTTTACATCTGTCAGCTCTAACTGTCTGCATATTTCTAGCAGTTCAGTCTTTTTAAAAGACTTCAGAACCCCATACGGTTGATGATGTCAAGAAATCATCCATTGCTGTTGATTTGTCAATATATATCTAGGAAAATTCAAAAAACTATTTCACAGTTTGAAATGTCAGATTCTCAATAAATGACTCACACAATGGTCTCACCCGGACGAGCCCCCAATTTGATATGGCCCCAATTTGTTATGACCTATCGGACAGCAAGGGATGACAGACAAACTTTTCAAACTTAAACAGATTTAATTCAACAAAGGACTGACCAAGATTAAAATGTAAAAAAATAATTGAGATAGTTACAGTTCCTTTGGTAATTGAGATGGGGGTTGCTATTTTGCGAAGTTCTGGGGCAGGAAACACAGGCAAAAATCCACCAAAAGCTTCACAGGTCTTGAAAAGTCTGGTCAAATGTATCCTTCCACAATTTCTCCTTGCAATTTCTCCTACTACTTGACTCTCTCTCAGTTTTTCTCTTAATATACTCTTTTCCAGCCCCCTCCCACCTTCCAGACTTTTTTTTTTCAATTTTCTGGGACTTTCCCCTCTGAGGCATGCCCAGGACATGCCCAAAGCCTAGTTTCAGACTGGGCTTAACAACAAAAAAAATGTTGGCCACAGAAAAAATTTTATGCATTTTAGGTGACTATACTGCTGCGTCAATAACAGCGGCTTAAGTTAGTAATGATCCCTTGTATCCACGTGGTACCAAACTACTTTTGGCAATATGGGTCATTCCATCCCAAATCAACCAGAATGTGGGAGGTGTCCCAGGTCATTGTCTCAGAAAATTCTGCAAAAATTCACAGCTGAAACCAAAGGAATGATTACCAAAGGAATGAATGTTTGCAACATTTCAGGTATGTAAGTGCAATAGTTGCTGAGATATTGCTATTTATATTTTAAGGCTTTTAAAAATTATTTTTGCAAAATGCATTTTTTACCAAATTTGAATGCTTATATACAGCAAAGTAATGGTGCTGCAGGGTTGTAATCTTGCACATATTTCCTTGCATAGTTTTTCCTGAATTTTTGACTTTTGGCTTTATAAAAGGTGTATCTTCAGTCCCTGGTCATCTACGGACTACCCGAAATGAAGAGAAAGCTGATTTTGCGAAATTAGGCTGTACCTTTACAGTACTGCTGAGGGAGAATTTTCTCCTTATAGGTCCATGTTTTCTAATATTTCCAGAAAATTAGACAACTCCGCACATACCCACATGATTTATTCTGATTGAACGTGTGGTGATGTATATGCCAGTCGTGATTGGATCATTTCATTTAGTGTCCATGTGAATTTGGATTTGGAATTTCCGATCAACCGAGGTTAGGATCGGATTGGAGAAATTTTGTGCATGTAAACATAGCTAATGTCACTGGTATATGAACTAGTAGCATGCAGAGCATGTTACTGGTCAGGTCATTGGTCAGCTCAATGCACCCTCTGTTGGAAATTTCGAGCAGAGCAGTCGGTCGGTTGATGACAAACATACATACATACATACATATATAGAAACAGGGGGCGTAAGGTACTCACTTGCTGCACGCGCTCGCCCCAAGAAGTTGGGGCATTGCACATAAAGTGATTTCATATAAAATATTTTATCATTTGACATCATAAATTTGACATCTCTCATATTTAAAGCATGCTGGTGTGTTGCTGCACATATGGAGTAAGCAATCCAATGAAAACTTTATTCTGGCTGAGAATCACATATGGTTCTGAGAAAATTCACAAATAAAGAGACTAAAATTGGAAGCAAAAAGCTCTGAATCATTGGAAACATAACAATGTCCGAACAAGGAGGAGACTGCTGCCAAGTCACGCAAACTTTGTCTAAGGAAGTCATTTGTAATATGTTCAAAATCTAAACATGTCGCCCTGAACTCAAGGTCGGGTCCACAGCTCCTCTACAGTCTTCAGAGACAATTAAGAAAATGTGAGCATAAACTGATGTGCTTCCGTAATCAGTCAAATGGTTTCATTATTTTTCAACAAAGTTAACCTAATCAGACCTAGGCCTTGTTAAGCCCAGTCTCTGGTTATCTGGTTCTTACAAGTAAGGCAGATTAAATTATACAAATTATGATGGCATTACATTATCCCTCTTCTAACAACATACCTTGCCTTTCTTCACAACTATGCAATGCCCTTACACAAGTCATTAATATGACATTTTAAGTTAAACAACTACATTATATGAAAAATAACCAGCTTTCGCACTATAGACCTCCTTGGCGAATGTTTGTTGCAACACTGAGGCCCCTAGTGGTGCCAATAGGTGCTGCAATGAGCATGCACATTTTGTTGGTCAGTTGCAGACACAAATGCTCAGACACTTACTGGCAGACAGACAAAAAAAACATTACCCCTTTGGAAAATAGTTTTTACCCCTTCGGAAAACTATCAAAACCAGAAACAGATCCAATCCTTTATTCTGATATTACAACACCAACTCAGCAAATGTTGGAACAGTGTGGAAAATGCACAGTAAAACAGAAAGCAATTATTTCTGAATTTGATTTATTTTTTATTTCATTGCAGGCAGTATGAACACGAGATATTTAATGATTTGTCAATGCAAGTTCATTGTATTTGTGAAGAAGCATTTATTCCTGCCATCCAGGCCAGCAATACATTCTAAACAAAGTTGGGACACTGGGAATTTAGGACTAGTTACATATGAGGATAAAAAAATAAATAAAAATTTAATAATGACGCAGTTGAAACATCTGATGTCAGAAGGTGATCGTGATCATGACTTTGTACAAAAGCAGCATTCAGGAGTGGCCTAGTCTTTTGTGAGTAAAGATAGGTTGAGGATTGCCAATTTGTCCCCAAATTTATGAGAAAAATCACCAAATGGTAAAAATAAAAAAAAAGTTCCTCAGAGGAAGATAGGAAGGAATTAGGATATTTCACCTTCTATAGTGCATAATGTAATTAAAAGATTCAAGGGATCTGAGGGAATTTCTGTGAGTACAGGGCAAGGGCGCGAGCCTAGGCTGAAACCCATGATCTCCAAACACTCAGATGAGACTGCATCAAGAACCGTCATTCATCTGCAAGCGATACAACCACATGGGCTCAGGATTACTTTGGAAAATCTTGGCCAAGTACTAAATTATACAGTTGCAGTTACATTCACAACTGCCAGTTAAAACTTTACTTGGAAAGAAGGTAGGTAGGTCGTAAGATAAGACTGCGCTAGAGCGACTCGACTTCTCTGAGCTAAAAGGCATCTACGATGAACAATCAAGCTGTGAGAGCAAATAAATATTCCAGGTATTTTTATATTTTTTTTAAGAAATGGACACAGTGTGCTTTGGGCCAAAAAAGAAAAAGACCACCAAGCCTGTTTAGTTCAAAGGCCATGGTCTGTCATCAAGTGGTGTTTTGTCCGTGTCCTTAGCAAGGGTGACTTGCACATCTGCAAAGGCACAATAAGTGCTAAAAATGTACCGAGATTTGGTGCAGCATATACTTCCTTGAAAAGTAAACCTTTCACAGGGATGCTTAAGCATATTTCAACAAGATAACACCAAACTGTATTCCGCGCCCATTACAAAGGTATTGCAATGTAACAAGAGGGCACAGGTGCTGGACTGGTATGCCTGCAGTCCTGACTTAGCTCTGACAGAAAACATATCATGCATTTTGAAATGAAAATGTGACAAGGAAGCCCTCATGCAAATGCGCACCTTAAGACTCGTTTGTCGAAAAAATGGGACAAAATTTCACCTGAAACTTAATTGCTTGGTCCATGCCCTCAGTCACAAAACCTTTATGAGATTCGCAAAAAGGAATGCCAACATTATACTGCCCCAAATTTTTTTGAAATATGTTGCAAGAACCAAAATTGGAATGCATGTATAAAATATGGTGAAAGATCAAATATTGTGCAGTTATATTGTTCTCAACATGATACAGGTCAAAGATAATGTAAAATCTCTGCTTTCCATTTTAATTTTTATTTGAAATACCATCACAACTTTTTCTGATTTAGGGATGCAATCAATAATGCACTATATTAAAGGATCCATTACCGGGAAAACACATTTTTCCCAGTTATTCCATGTATACATTATTCAACCCTCATTCTGACAAAATCTCTGATGTTTTGGAGTCAAAGCGGCTTTCTTCCTCCGTTTTTTCCTCATCTGGATGCGTTCTACTCCGGAGGCATGAAAATTGGAGATTTCAGTTTGGGCATCCTGATGACATGTACAGCGTAGAAGAGGAGGAGTTGAGGTGGGGCTTGGAAGTAGAAAACCGCGCCCACAGTTTTCTGCAAACACACCCGAGACAAATATCAGAGACAAGAACTAAAGGTTCTGGTGCACACGAATGCTCTGTATTTGGCTGCCAGAATCCACATAAAAATGTTATTAACATCCCAACAAGCTATGAATCGCAGAGGAACAAGTGGATTGCATTTATTTTTGCAAATAATATTCTGGCAACCCCTGCCACAAACCTATTCCTGCGTGCTCATTTCATGTCGGACTCTTCCTCCAACTTAAGCCAGTATAAAGCTAGCTTAGCTAAAAACCTACGCCTCCAGAAAGGTGTCATTCTAACACTACGGAACCCACCACTTTTATATTGTCTGTAAATGTTAACTTTCGCATTAGCTGACTACTTTGTTCCCCCAACTTCGATGTTGTCATTATATTACCGTGAGCTATTGGATGGAGTGTGGTGCAGTTCAAAAGAAACTTGGCAGTTTACCCAACACGTTACTGTTACCCTCACAGCCCACAGGCTCGCCTGAAATGCCGTATTTCCATAGCTGTAGCAGGCTCACTTTCAGCTACAGTGAGGATACACAAATCACGCGAAACTAGACAACCTAAATCAATCTATTGATGTCAACAACTCTATGCTATGATGTCAGTAAGCAGGTGAAATAACGCTCCAAACATACGCTAAATTTCCGCTAGGAAAAAAGCCAACGTTAGCTAGACAAGTTAATTTAGGCCAGCAATAACCGTGCACGTTCCGTTAATTTGTTGATGGGTTGCCGTAGCTATATTGTTGTGTTTTAATGCTGTCCAAATGCAGTGTGTTACTCTTGATAATATGATCATGGAACTTAGATGAACTAACATGTACCCGATACATAAATATTTCCCCTCACAGCCCAAGGGCTCGCCTGACATGCTGTATTGCTGTAGCTGTGATGGGCTCACTTTCAGTTTAAGTGAAGATAGCAGTGGCATAGCCAGAACTGAACGTGGGTTGTAGCATTTGTCTCGGGGGCACATCCATGGTGCCTGAAGGGTTGCCAGTTTACTGGTCGCTCTTTTGCCCAGTGGGCTTCAGTGCATAAGTACCCACCGCAAGTACCTGCATGAAGACTCAGGGTGAGTTTTAGTTATTGGGCAAGCTCCACTGGAGGCTAAAACTTTGCCTCCTGTTGCATGCTTAAGGTAAATGCTCCTGTCCTGTTGGTTCCACAGAGCCAGAAAGTGCCTTGGGACTGCTATATGATGCATTCAACAAATTGGTTGAGCAATGCCATGCGAGTCGTGGTGTTTGGACATTTTTAAAGAATACAGTTGGATCTGATTTGTTATACTGGTCTTTTCCCTTTTTGGTGGTTTTGCATTCAGGTACCAGCAGCTGAGCTGGCAGGAGGGGCCAGATGAGCAGGGGCCTTGGGTCATGTTTGCATTAAATGCATACATGGATCCCGTTGGGACCATGTTTTTAAAGGCGAGAGGTGTTACGGCCCCTACTCTGTTTGAATTTGAGGCTAATTTGCAGGTGCCTGGCGGGCGGAGCCAGGGCTCATTATTATAATAGAGAGGACCTGTGGCTCGTTTGCAGAGCAAGTAAAAAAAAACATTTCCCATGTTGAGGGCTCTCTCGCTCCCTTTTGACTTTGTTTTTTGGTTGGATAACATGCAACACTGCTTCACTACACTTTGCACACATCCACTCACTTACTTTACTGATGATACTGACTTTCACACACCATATTTGCATAGTATTTTTGTTAAGTTGAAGTTGGTGAAATTGATTCTTGCTTTTTAAATCCATCAGTTTGCATCTCTCTCCTGGTTACGGCTTTTGAGCCGAGTCGTAACACATGATAAGGTCACATGTTGTGTTACTCTGCAGATGCTGCTATGGCTACGCTTTCAAGCCCCTCCTCCCTCCTCCCACCCCCTTCCCTCGCACCACCCCCTCCGCCAAGCCACGCCTCTATCTTCTGGCCGAGTCAAAACCTCAATTTTCTCGCGAGAGCAAGATTGGCTTGATTTAAAAGGCCAAAATAAATATAAATGTTGCGTAATTTTTTCAAATTACTGCAAAACATTATGTTTTAGACCCAAAACACTTATTTTTAATGGGTGAAAATACCAGGTAATGGATCCTTTAAGAAACTGCACACTCATTTATTTCCCTCTGCTATAAGCAGCCACATTTATTGCTTATCCTTGCTATACCTCATCAAATGGCAGAAGACAAGGACAATCAGACATCAATATCTCCAGGGAATATCATGATTACTCTTGGAAGATGTATACTTCTCAAGTTCAATAATTGCCCAATCATAAAGCCGTATAGTGCACCTTCATTGACGCATGTAGCAGTCGCATCGTCTAACGTAAAGTTTATTCCATACACAAAGCCAGGAGGTCCTATTTTTTTTTTTTTTTTTACATAATTTTGATTAAATTCATCAAAAATCTTCAAAATGGAAAATATAAATCAACTATGATATTTCTATATGATCCCTTGTCCTGCTGCCTCCTGGTAATGATTACAAAAAATTGAGAAACTGCAGGAAGAGGGATAGCTTGAGAAAATTTCACCATAATTAATTAAGGCTTCATTGCAATGTAAACTAAATTACTGAGATAAAGTCATGTCATAATGGCATTGTCTTGTGTTTTCTTTGTAGTCCCCCCATTATCAATATCTTCAAACAGAAGATGCAAAAGTGCATCCTTACTCTTATCTGCAAGAGCAGCAACTGCTGTGATTCTCATTTGTTTAGCCTTGATGCACAAACAATGAAAAACTTCAGATGAGTCTGACTGAACATCACACTTAAAGCATTTTCTATATTAAAAACAAAACTGGATTTGGCAGCCAAAAAGACAAACAGACGAAGTCTACCCAAGCCACTGCATTTTTCCCAAAACGAGACATCAGATAAATCACAATGAACAACACATCTGGACAATATCTTGACTGGTCACATCACCCTGAAATGATGCCATGGTCCTTGACCACACAAGGATGTGACATATCCACAGGCACTCCACATCATTATTCACATTCCCGCCTAAAATAATATTTTTCGTCGTCACTGACATAGCATAGCTTTAATCTTTCAGCTATTCAACATGAATCTGATACAAAAAGTTATGTCCTCAGTTCTTATACGAGGCTGATCTTGGCTCCGTAAGTCGCCGGCTCCTTATTCAAACTTCTCGGTCCACCTTAAAAGACCGCTGTGTTACTTTAAGTACAGGTTTCTTCCCGATTTGCATAGCTCTATCTCCTGATACACAACTGGTCTCGGAATTGTCGCTGTGGTATCATACACAATATTACAAAGTACGAAAAATTTGAATTATTAAAAAATTTTCCCGTGACATTTTTTAAATGTGACAATCTAAACGAGGTATGCAAGACAATGTGCTTTTTTTTGCCGGGTTGCACCATTTGTGTATTTTCTATCGATCTATCTCCTTATTTTAAAAAAGTCCCACGAAACTGAAACTGCGCTATCAGAGACAGTACAGTGTATCAAACCTCAAACCCGGAGCTGGAGCTGTCGCAAATTTTACTGTGGGATTTAGTTTTTCCGGTTCAACCAGGAACTTAATCAGTTTGTTTCCGAGATCACAGGCGCGAGGTTAGTCCAAACACGGAGATTTTTACTGTAGTGGAAGTATCTGTGCTCTACCCTGGCTCTACCTCATAGTGAAATCCAGGAAAATTTTCGTCTTTATGATTTACTTATTTTTCGTTGAAGATCTTGGTATTTTTCGTTGCAAAAATATTTTAAGTTTCGCGTCTGATCGGTCTGGAGCAATATCCACTGGTGGGATTTTTATCATCGTTTCTCAATTAGCATCGATCATCGGTGACGTTTGAAATTGCTTGGCGTGCATAATACTGGTAAATATATTGTTTATTGTTGCTGAAAACATTGGTTATGGCTTGTGAGTCCAGTAAGTGTAGGAAATCTGAAGGAAGTTTGTCCCGATTTAAGGAGGAAAGCGGAGCCCTCGCAGAGGACCGATTAATCTTACCTGAATCTCGAAATGAAAACTCAACATGTGATTCATCTTTGAAAAATGAGCAGGAGAGTCCGCCTCTCCATGGCTTACAGTTGGCATCCCACGAAGTGCTGGAACGAGCACAGTTGACGGGGAGATTGAAATGTTCGAAATGTGGCGGTTCGAGGATGTTTTATTGTTATACGTGTTACTCTTTAGTTGGCGTGTCTCCACAAGAAATCCCCACCATCAAGGTAAGTGTGAAACAATTTTCGTATGACTAGAAACCATTTTATAAGGAGCGTTATTAGTTGCGATCCGTATGATCAATTTGTAGCATGGTCCTGAAGTATAAGCGAAAGATGGGATAAATGGAATGCATCAGTGCATTTCTATTGATTTAGTTCCTTTTTTAAAAGTTTTCCACGAGCTCTACATCGGAGTCAATCTATTTTGCAAGTGTTGACGTGTAATTATTGTCTGAAAGTCCGTAGAAGATTTGATGTACCAATAAATTATGTTTGGTGTATTGAATACGTCCTCAGCTTCCTGTTAAGATTGACATCATAAAGCATCCCAATGAAACGGATGGAAAAAGCACAGCAGTACATGCGAAACTCATAGCACCGGATGATGTCACCATATACACCTATCCTTGTATTCCGGAGTACGATGCTGAAAAGCACAAGGTAACATTTTGAAACAATCAGATTAATACAACTGTAGTAATTTAAAGGGCGTCTTAAAGTCGATTCCCATTGTTTTTGTTTATCGGCCAATCAGTGAGCCGCACCCGCGCAAACCAGCCGAGATAGCGGGATTATCTAAGCATGTACACAAAACATTGGTTTATACGTATGAAATTGGTCATGTGACAATTCAAGATGTCAACAAAAGCAGATTTGTTTGTAAACATTGGACGTTCAACCTCCCGTCTGATAATCGACTTAAGATGCCTTTTAATGAAATGAATATAAACATGCATTTACTGAAATGTTCATCTGTTTTCTGAATAATTCTTATATAAATTAAATGTGTCTCTGTTTGTTCTTCCTGTCTGTTTTAGGTGGTTTTAGTGTTTCCTGGTCCAGGTTCTGTTACCGTGGAGGAGATGTCTAAGCAGCTTCTGGAGATTGACAAAAACAGAAATGCTTGTTCATTAATGGAGCCCTGCCCGAAGAGAGTAAAGACAGATGACCAATCAAAGAACTCGCAAAGTACCGGAAATCATTCAGGCAGCTGCTCACTGAAGAGAGTTGTCTTTATAGACAGCACCTGGAATCAGACAAATAAAATAATCACAGATGAACGATTACAAGGTAAGGAATTCACTTATGAAAATACCTGTTGTCGCATATCCATCACTTGGATACGTGGCAGTGTTCTGACACTGTCCTTTATGTATGGTCCAAGTTTTGCTCCTGATGACTTTGGGTGAAAGAAATGGTTTGTGCTGAAATAATTTATCATTCCCATAGCGCTGCTGCAGGTTGAACTCAAGACGAGGAAGACCTGTTTCTGGCGGCATCAGAAAGGATCCCCGGACACTTACCTGGCAACAATCGAGGCCATTTATTATTTCCTGAAGGACTATCACAGACATTGTCTGTCACCAGAATATCAGGGCGAGTACGATAACTTGCTTTTCTTCTACTCATACCTCCATCAGCTAATAAACAAAGCCAAGCACAGTGCTGGGAAACTGTAAAGGAGGCTTGAGAAGACTTGGACTCCGCATAAATTTCTGGTGATACTTCAGAGTGACATCATCAATCAGCAACCTGCAAGAGGTTTATGGCTTCTGGAAACCATTATTCTCAAATATGGGGAGCAATACGGGCAGTTCAAATCAATTCAGTTTATTTGTATAGCGCTTTTCACAGATAGACTGTCACAAAGACACTTTACAGTGAGAGATGAAATAAATGAAAGGGCAATGCCCAGCCTATTCCCCACTACAGCAGATATGAACCTCAGTGCTATTAAATGATTGGTTTTGTAGTCACATAGCCAGTGAAGACAATTAAATGGTTCCACCTCAAGCTTGAGTTCTGTCCCATTGTTGGCTTGTTGATTGGTTGGCCGATCCACCAATCTTAAAGCTCGTTTGCATTATGTTCTGCATATCTCATCATTTAATAAAGACTGAATCTACACTTGAAAGCATATTTGCATTTGATAGCAAATATAGAATCTTTGATTGCTGAAGAAAGCAAAGAAAGAATGTTTGTCCGAAACGCAATATTTCCACTTCTCTCTTGTCACCATCTGCACTTCAAGTATAAATCACAAAATTAGCTGTCACACATTCAAACTGCCTCACATAAAGGCAGTCACTGATGTCATGCAGGACTATTGCATGGCGGCAAAGTGGTTGTGACTGTTGACTTGGATAAGGAAGCTCTGGGTTTGAGTCCTTGCTGGCCAGGTCCTCTCTGTGAGGAGTTTGCACGTTTACCTCATGCACGCCTGGGTTGACTTTGGATATGCTGGTTTCCCCCACCGTGAAAAGCATGTATGAGTGCATTCCTTCCAGTGTCCCAACTAAGGCTCTGGCTATAGAGCACAGGGTTAAAGTAAGTCTTAATTTTAATGTGAAAAATGGCATTTTCAATGTGCTGTGATGATAAGCAATTTCAGACTGGGCATTGTTACCAAAGAAGTATCAACATTAAGTGTCAGTGTCTGAGACTGAAGGCAACAGAGTTGGGTCCAAGTACTTTCAAGTACTTTTGAGAATTGTATGCAAGCATTTTTTTATATACCATAGTGTATGCATTTGCATCTGAGTACTACCTAATAATGCCTAATTATACCTACTAGTAAGTAAATGTTCTTGTATCCAAGTACTTTTAAAGTGCTTGAACAATCTCTGTCAGCACTTAGAGGACAGATGGTTCAAGAACTTTGAAAAGTACTTGAATGCAAGTACAAGTACTTAAGGCATTAATAGGAAGTACTCAGATACAAGTGCAAGCACTTTGGTCTTATAAAAAAATACTTGCATCCAATTCTTGAAAGTACTTGAACCCAACTTTGGAAGCCAACGTGGGATTTTTGTTTGTTAATAAATTTGTTTATTAATTATGGAATTTCTTAATCCCTGTGTAAATCTGCAGTGCTGCGACTGAGCCCATACCGCAAGAAGTCAGTGAGCGCCAGCAATTTTATCTTTAGCTCAAGACATTGGCTTTAATAAAGGCTTGGTGTGTTGCTCGAAATTATTGTGGCATTACCAAACAGCACAGGAGCAGTTCTGTCCCAAAATCTAGTCACCTTTTCTATCCATGGACAGGAGATACAGCCTTTCCGCTTCTGTATGTCTCTACATTTTCCCTTAATGGCGCTCCACATTATTTTAATCTCATGCATCGCCTTCCATGGAAGACCCTGCTGCCTAGATTTTGATTATATTTTTAGCTTATTTATGAACCTTCCATGCTTCCAAAATGGTGACAGATTGATTGCAGGAGTGGACCAACACCTGGAATTAGAAAAAGGGTAAGATGTATAATATTGAACTTGTTACAAAGGTATCTGTCAAGGAATGGGATGTATTAGGCAGTTAGAGAATAGTGCAGATGGCAATTTCAAACAATTGAAACCGTTTCAGAACTTTTGAAATAATCACTGTTTTTACACAGTGTTTCCACCAGTTGTCCACAGCCTACTGGCAAAAACTTTAAATGGTATATTATGAAGGTTATTAAATGAAAAGGCACCGATAATTGCAGATGAACCCAACAGCAGATCACTACTACTGATGGTTTTTACAACCAATATGTATAATGTAAAATGTTTACATAGATACACAATTTATGTTATTTTGGCTTCAAACCATTTGTCTGGCAGGTCAGCAGCCAAACTTTTTTTTTTGATCCACTTCCACATTGTAATGGTTTAATTTCGCTGTAATTTTATTGGAGGAATCTGAAGACAAATCTCAAGCAAGGCCGCTGCTCTGCTTGGAGGGAGGTGATGGGTTGGAACTTCTACAAGCTTTGGAAGTCCACTCCAAAATGGACTGTGATGAAGTTACGTTCATAATGCTTGAATGCTCCAGGAGATGTGCATTTTTCAAACGTCATATAAATTGAAGGAAAGCCTTTGGGCCAGTGCAGCAATGACTATAGGCTATTTACTTCCTCTGACATGTATTCACATAGCCAATCTATGATATCAGCCTATGAAATGGAACTGGAATATATTGCATAGCGATCCATCCTTGGAGTAACTGTTCTAGGAAATACCTCTTTTTGTTACTAGATGGGCTCTTACTTTACAAGATAGGTTGGTCCACAGCTATTTATTGCCTAAGACCTCTTGGCTCCATAAATGTGTGGGTAATTTTTCGTTTTGTCATTGTTGCCATTGGGAAAATATGTTTAAATTTGATAGATTTGTAGATGTGTGGAGCAGCAAGACATTCAAACTAAAGCACTTTGCCGATTGCAACACTTCTTATTTGATATATCGTCTTGAATGCTCCTGTGGAGCTTTCTGTGTGGGGAGACCTAAAAGCAGATTTACAGATAGACTTCAGGAGCATGAAATCGCTATTCGAACAAAAAAAACAACAAAAAAAAACAAAAAATTATCCCATGACTGTTAATTTGAATCAAATTGGACGTAGGAACTCTCCTTCTCTGAAAGCAGTTGGTCTGGAAGTTATACCTAATCACATAAGAGGTGATGACAGATCTTAAAAAAAAAACTTCTCCAAAGAGAAAGATTGTGGATAGTATCATTAAGGGCCACGGAACCCCCAGGACTAAATGATGAGATAGACTTTCTGCCATTCTTATACTTTAAGTACAGTCAGCATTAAAGTAACACTAGACGCACGTGGGTTTGACGGTGGAACTTTCAAATCCTGCAGTTCAATGCGACTACGCCCACCACCAATCACAGCGCACCATGATACTTCCTAAGCCACGCCTGAAAAACTGTGCACCTTTGTGTACGCGGATAGAGGCGTGGGCATCTATAGGGGGGGTTAGATTGACAGCTGTATCATTCCAATCATTTGAGTTGGTCGTATGTTTGATTGGCTGTTGTTTTTTAGCTCTTGCCCCTTACAGGATAGACGGATTTTTTTCTTTCCAGTGTCAAACATCTTGTGTTTCATAGCTCTATCGATCGCTGTAGAGGTAGAATAAGAATTTTAAAAAATTGTAACCAATCTGTGGGAGCCTAGTGTACCTTTAACTCCTTTACTTAAATGAATATTTATTGTTGATTGATTATGGCAGATTTATTGTTGTAGAACATTTAATATTCAATATTTTATTGCTACTTTCACCATGGAAGATTATGATATCCTACAATCTGACAGCAATAGATGTTATCTATTTTTTATTCCTTGGCTGGAGATGTATAAATCAATTCATTAAGTTGGCCTAATGGTTGGATTTTTTAATGTTGATTTTTTATGTTTTCACTGAATCTATTTGTTTGCAATCTGTGGGTCTCACGTGGCTGTTATTGCGCGCTCTGTGGATCACGTGCTTGGCCTGGTTGTGGGAGGAAGTCCCAGTGGCCCGTGCATCACTCTTGACCGATTGTGTGCTCGTCAGACCCTGATGAAGAGCTGTAGTCGATATACGTTGCTCTGTTTTGTTGCTTATATGCTCGTAGAATACATTTTCACAATTTTTTCATCCAAAGATGGAGTGCCTGATTTTTCCATGATAGCTTGCCTTATTTTACATTAAGCTAGACTTCCTGGAATTGTTTTTTCGTGTAAATAAAAAATACATACTTCTGTCAAATTTAATCGCCAACTGCAAGCTGTGTCAATCAAGTAATAACTCCATTAACCCTTAACAAAGCATACACACCTTCCCATAGTGGTTAAGGGCTTTTTTCCTGGGATGAATGTAGCTTGGTCCCATGTCTTAAGTTTTGAAACCGCTTTGGCTTTGTAAATCCATGTTCATACCTGAAGCCTTGAACGTGTTTGAAACAAATTTAACTTAAGTGTCGAAATTTCCATCACTAGTGAATAGTCAGCTCTTGCATATCATGTTCAAAGCTTGAAAATTGGGCAAATGTAAGGGTCTGAGCTACTCTGACAAGGGCCAAATTGTGTTGACTAAAGGACCGTATTGATGCATCTCGTAAATGGCACATCTTGTCAGGTGTTCTCAGTATATTGTGGTTAGTACCAATCAACAGAGATTAAAGGAAGGACAACTAGTGAAGCTGGTTACATCTGCGATAGAAAGATGTTGAAACATACAGTGCATCACAGCTTGCTGTGCGTGGGGTACCATGGCCACAGACCAGTCAATGCCCATGCTGACCCCTGTCCACAGCTAAAAGTCCCAACAACTGGCATCAGAGCTGGGCCACGGAGCAGTGGAACGTCCAGTGAACAATGTTTTATTTTCCATCCCGTGGATGGTCAGGGGGTGCGTGTGCGTCTTCTTAGGGAAGAGATGGCACCAGGATACAGGTTATGACGATGTCAAGCCAGCAAAGGCCATGTAATGCTCTGATCACGGGGAGATATTGGCTCGTACAATTCAAGGGGATGTGACTAACATGTTCCACCACCCTAAACTGTTGCAGACAGAGTATTCCCCTTTGTTGCACCAGCATTTCCAGGTGGCAGTAGCCGCTTTCAGCAGGACAATTCATCTTGGCCCCCTGCAAAAAACTGTTCAGGAATCATTTGAGGAAAATAACAAAACTTAAGTGTTCACTTGGTCTCTAGATGCCCCAGATTTCAGTCTGAGAGGGGTATTTGAAGGATGTGCAGGAAAAACAAGTCCAATTAATGGAGGCCCCACCTTACAAGACTTGAAGGATCTGCTGCGAAAGTATCGGTGCCAGAAACCTCAGGACACCTTCAGAGGTCTACTGAAGTCCATGCCTCTGAGTCAGAGCTGTTTCGCAGCATGAGCTAGACCTACACAGTATCAGGTAAATGGCTTGAATGTTGTAACTGATAGATGAATCAGTCACAGCACTAAACAACCTGCCTAATTATATCCCCGAACGCTGAACGGCGTTTCGGGGATATTATGTTTTTGGTCCAACCACTGCCGCTGCCACGCCGCCCTACGCGTTAACGCAATAACTTCAGTAATATTTCAATTAGAAATTTCATGTTTTGCATATAAGTAAGTATCATAAAGAGGAAGAACTGACTCGATTTTGGACAATTTACAATTTATAGATTGGCCACCAGGGGCCAAAAACTGAAAAACCACTGTTTATATCATATCTCTAGAAATATTTGTCTGATTGACCTCAAATCAAGTGCAAATGAAAGGTCATGACCTGAGGATGTGTCCCACGATGACATTATACCCGTTTGGTTCAAAATTTTGACACAAGGTGGAGCTTTGTCACATAAAATTCACCATTTTTGCCATATCTTTGGAACAATTTGTCCAGTTGACATGAAACTATGTGCAACTGCTAGGTCATGACCTCACAACGTGTCACATGATGACATGACAAGGTGTCGGATACTAATTAACATTTTCTGACAGATAAGAAGGTAAGTAAAACAGCCATATCAAATTTGTCATCAGTTGGTTTGTATTTAGCAATGTATAACAATTTGTAATCAGCATGTCTGTTTCTCCATTTCACATGAGGTCCAGACCCCTTGGATCTATTGGCAATTACCCTGACAACCAGATTATAGATAAAGACACATGGAGTTGATAATCTGGAAGCACTTTGTCTAAACCAACTTTGTATGCAATTTCATTGATAAAGCTGCATATTTTCTGGGTAAACCAGGCACCTTTAGGAATCTCACAGTGTGTAATTGCCAGTCGTTTGGAGGTCATTTTGCACTACTGAGCTGCAGATGACTTTCTTATCTAAAAGTAGACTTACTTCTATGAAAGTTATATATTCTGAAAGCACCTTTTGAGAAGTACAGTTTTATCAAAGTTCTGACTTTGAAAAGCTAAATACAGCATTTTTTAAGCCTTTTTCTTTGAATCTCCTTCTCTGTAATTGTTAGGCAGTAAGAGGCTTGAGGCAGGCTTGGTCAGGATAGGTCAGCAGAACAACAGCCCTCGATTCTGCTGAACTTTCATATTTTCTCATGAAAATGATATGGTGAGAAAGCACTTTTTGAGAACTACATTTTGATCAAAATTATAACTTTGAAATGTAAAAATAAGCGGATTTCTAACCTTTTCATGAATCTCATTGTTTGCAATTGTTGGATACTCACTGTTTTCCAGAATGAGCCGCACTGGGTGCAGGCTTTCATTCTAACCATGCAGTTACACACCTGACTCTACTTATCAAGGGTCTATGGCAAAAGCTTTAATGGTTGTTTAGTAGAATAAGGTGTGTGACAGGTTGGATAGAGTGAAAGCTCGCACCCACTGTGGCTCATTCTGGAATAGAGTGAGTATCCCTGTTTTAGACAGTCAGACTTGAGGCAGGCTGCCAGCAGCAAATGCCCTAGAGTAGAGGCTGCTTGCTGCTGTCACTTCTCATAGCCTGTTATACATGTGTACCCCAAAAGCTGAAAAATTGTGCCTGCTGGTAACCGGTAACCATCGCTTGCATAAGTTTCTAGTTTATTCAAGTCAATGGGGTGCTAGTGCTTTTTGGCATTAAAGTAATTTGATTAACAGTTACCATAGTAACTTGAATTTATTCATTTAATGGTGACAAGCATTAGCATGCTTGCTGGCTAATAATTCATTCCATTGACTTGAATAGACTGCCAAATAGAAGCTAACACTTCTAATTTTCCAAATAATACAATGCTGAAATTTAGGGGATTAATAGGATCTCAAATTCCAGAACCCGATATATCAAATTTATGAAACTCGGAATAAACAAAAATTACTACTCTCGTTTCATATATTTGATTCCTCGGGCTCACTCATTGGAGATCCTCAAAGTTAAAAAATATATTAAGAGAAACTCTAAATAAAAACATGTGAGAAATATTGTACAAATATGTTCCAATGGAACCAACCAAAATGATTTGCTGATTTAATTAAAAATCAATTTCGTCCATTTCAAGATTCCACAATTAATGGCGCCCTTGAAGTTTATTGTAAATAACATCTACCAAAATTAAATCAGTTATTAAATTCCGCTGATTTAAGTTTTAGCTAAGTGAGAAGGAACTATACTGAGCAGTTACATCACTTATTGTTTCACTTGGGTATAAAAATGAGGTAACATACATGCAATATCCTCTCATCATCCAACACCATCAAGAAAACAAAACAACTATCAGTTCAGAAGAAGCCGATGGTCATAAATCTCCTTCAAAGATCTGGTAATAGCTACGAGAAGATTCACAAACGATCAAATATGCCCCTCAGCACTGGCAGGGCAGTTACTAATAAATTCCAAATATAGGGAACAGTTGAAAACCTCAAGAGTAGAGGACGCAAGAACATCCCCCCCCAGGATACTGAGGAAGATAAGAGAAGTAAAAAAAATCCCCAAGAATCACTGTGTAGGATTTGGTGGCATCTTGGGGTCACCAGGTTTCAAAAAGCACCATAAGGCGCCACCTCCACAATCGCAGGCTCTTTGGAGGGGTTGCTAGCAGAAAGCCTTTCCGACAAAAAGACATAAAAGCAAGCATTTAAAGTTTGCCAAACAATTTAAATTATGACTGGAACAAGATGCTTTGGTCAGAGGCAAAAATTGCACATTTCTGTCAGTTACAGCATAGGCATATTTGGCATCCAAACAGATGCATAGAAAGAGAAGCAACTCATACCCAAGATGAAATAAAATGTTGGGGGTCAGTCATGTTTTTGGGCACTGGTTAAGATTTATGGCAAAATGATTACACCAAGTATCAGTTTATTTTGGCAGACAATCTGGTTGCTTGTGCTAGAAGGCTGGGACTTGGCCGTAGGTGGATTTTCCAACAAGATAATGACCAAAATCATACCTCAAGTTCCACACAGAAATGGTTCTGTGACAACAAAATAAATGTTCTGCAATGGCCATCTCAGTCGTCAGACCTCAATCCAATTGAAAACCTCTGGGCTGAGTTGAAGAGGGCAGTTGATAAACACAAACCCAAGAATGTGAAGAATCTTGAAAGGATCTGCTTAGAAAGATGGTCCAAAATCCACCCAAATATGTGCCTAAACCTTGTCAAAAATTACAGGAAAAGACTCCATGCTGTTACCCTTGCCAGAGGTGGTTGCACTAAGTACTAAATGAAGGGTTCAAATAATAATGAAATCTTTATTTTGTTGAAATTTATTTAGTATTGAATGATTGTTATGATTTTTATTGTTTCGAACGAAACATTAGTAAAGTATTTCACACACCGTTTCTCTATAATTATCTTTTTTTTTTTTTTCCTTCCTCGATAGTTTGTACATAGCCAGTCAGGGGCGCCAGTAATTTTGGAGCCCACTGCATGAGTTTGTGTCACACACGCACATGCGCGCGCACACACACACACACAAACACACACACACAAAGAAAGACCTTCACATTCTTCTCAGATAAATAGACTTTATTTACAAATCAGATCAGTGCATTCTCTTGGACAGAATTAATAGTTTAAATTTTGAGTAATCTGCAAGGACTGGCACAACCAGACATTTTGTACTGTCCCAAAATCTGTATTAGACAACCAGGGGAAAATTAATGAATTGTTGCATAAAACTGCATAATGGAACCAACTTTGTATTCATAAACATTTGATAAGAAGAAAAAAAAAAAGAAGGCTTGGAGGTATTGCATCTAGTAGTAGGTCTCTCTGATTTTACCCTGCAAGGCGTCACATGTCTTCTTGGCATCACCAAGCAGCATGGCTGTATTTGGCTTGTAAAAAATGGGGTTGTCCACAGCAGCATAACCAACTCCTAGCGTACGCTTCATCACTATAACCTGTAAGACGCAAATGGAACTCTTTAGTCCTAAAGTTCAGAGCAACAACAGTGCAAATTCAGCTCAGGATTATTAAAACATCAAAACAACACACTACAGGATAGCACCTAAAGAACATTGCCTCTCCTAACTTCGAGAGAACAGCGCAACACCAAGCTATTAAGCCAGACACTTGCTCATACAGTCAGAATAAAATATTTTTACCTCTTTTCGTGAAATGATTGTGATTATTGATCAAGAATAAATCACATTAAGTGTCTGAACACAAAATTATTCCAACTTTATGGGCAACAGTATATTATTAAGCAAATTCTAGCTCCCATTCTTTTGTAAAATCACAAAAAATACCTGTTTGGACTTCCAAACTTCCAGAACAGGCATGCCAGCAATGATGGAGTTTGGGTCCTCTTGTGCCGCAGAGTTAACAGTGTCATTTGCACCAATGACCAATGTCAAGTCAGTTTCTGTATTAAGGCAAATAGTAGTAATAAGCAAATTATGCCATGAGAAATATTACATCCAAAATTTCCATTTCAGAATATTAAATTTGGGGGTAAAAATGGGAATGTGACAGTTGCACCTCTAAATATATACAGCCGAAATGGCATTTTATCAGTGTTTGGCTAAAACTGTTATTCTCCATCTACTCTTTATCCTAACTTTATTGGAGATGAAATGGTAACATGCATTTCATTTAACCTGGGAAATCCTCATTGATCTCATCCATCTCTAGTACAACATCATAGGGCACTCCAGCCTCGGCCAGTAGCACGTTCAGCTGCCCCGGCATGCGACCAGCCACTGGGTGTATGCCGAACCTTGGGACCAAAAAGACTTCCTATTGAATTCTAATTAAGGAAAGAATATTGTATAGCAAAGAAAAGTATTTTTTGTACCCGAACTGTAGAATTGTAGTCCTACCTGACAGTTTTGCCTTGTTCTCGCAGCATCTTCACCATATCAGCAATAGGATACTGAGCCTTGGCAGCGCATAGACCCCAGCCTGGGGGAGCACAAAGTGCAAAAACCACATGTAAACATTCTGAAGAATACAATACCCACGATCACTATATCCACTAAACACTGTGTGTCTTTCTAAACAGTTGTTGAGACTTTTTCTTTTGCAGAGCATTAATATTTAAAGGGGCACAGTCACAACTGAGGATTCGTAGTCGATGCTCATCAGAAATCAGAGAGATTGTTCAAATGTCTGCAGATTTTGTTTGTGCCTTTGATTTCTTGCAATATAACTGAGAAAATAATGCTTTGATATACCTGCGATTTTTTACATTTTGGCTTCTTTTTTGTTAATGTTCTAACACACTGATTGTGATCCAATATTATGGACAGGGAAGTCAGAGGAGATTCCACAAGGGTACATTTCCCTCCAGTATCCATAGCCAGACATAGCAAGTCACTAACAAATGCCTCAAAGTTTGTGGAAGCAAAATGCATGTTTTAATAAATGAACTAAAATATACCATGAATCCTGCCGTAAAGCAAATAACTCATTTTTTAAAACTAGAAAAGTTGTGTCCTTTGACGCAGATGCCCCCTCCACTGAGAGTATGTGAAGCCCCGAAAATTGTGAAATTATCCAATTTTTTCAAACAAAATATGAAATGCACACCTTTGATTTATGAAGAAAGCAATTAAAAAAGCTAGTTGAGTTCTGTCAAGTAGTTATTGAGAAGAAGCGGATAAACAACATCCCGTACATACAGATGGACAGACAAGGGTAACTCCACATGCCCCTGCCATGTATGGCAGGGGCATAACAACAGCATCTTTGATTAACCGCAACATAAGATTAAGCCGGCAATCTCCACCACAGATGAACTAGGAAAAATTGGCCTATTTTTCCCAAGTTCACTGTGCATGCCCATGACAGAGCCCATTTAATTTTTGCGGGCTTGACTTTTTGTGATAGCGGCTATATTTTTGTTGGTAAATAATCATAACATGGGAATACAACAAGACAGATCTATATTTAATTCACAGAATGGCATAGAAATGCTTCTGGATTAATATACTGTTATTAATGGAAGGTTTCTTGAAGAAGGTCTACAGTTTGCTTTTCTTCAGTCCCTCAATGTGGAGGAACTCCGGTGTTGTGCAAGTGAGCGTGCAACCTCTCCTGTCTAGGTGACATCTCCTGTCAGATATCTGGAGAGAGCAAGGGTGGGTCACGGATCCCTACAGTCAGGGTGATGCGTTCAATTATGAAAAAGATCCCGCTGACACAGGGAAACCTCCCAAAGTCACTGAAAAACACTGAAAAATGGAGCATGCAATGCTGCATGTGAATGGGAATATTAGTGGAATATTCATTTTTAATAGTCATTTAAACAGCTCGGTTGGATTATTGTCTTTTTCAGAATAAGGACAGAATATTTTCTGCATGTAAACTCTGTGAATGATGCCTCTAAGAGATGAGCCATTCATCAAAGGAATGAGATACATTATATCCGCATTATATTTGGCGGAACAACAGGGACCAGAATTAAGGTGTTTCTGATGGCAGAAATCTTAGAAACCAAACCCAAGACTGGCTCTTCAGGTCCTTTACAGTCCTTTACTTGTCATCCTTCTTGCATTTCCTTCTCAGACAAGTATGCAATAGGTAAGAGCTGTGAGGAGGCCAGTAAGCCGTGTAGCAGAATTCACCTTCTGACAAAATTAATTGTGAATTTATTTAACAACTGGGAAATATTGAATATGAATGGACTGTTGTATTCAAGTGAACAATGTTGCTCATTCATATGCGTCAACCAAGTTAAATTTACGGTAGCACAATATGATGTTACCGAGGGAGAACTTGTTGTGTCTTGACCAACTGCTCCCACCTGGTGTGATGATGATGTTGTTGGCCTCTTTAATCATGTCAATGGACTGCTCCACATTGACCTCTGTGTGGGTCCCCACAATCTCCATGGGCTTTCCTCCTGCAGTGGACGTTGTCCCATACCCACCCAGAATCACATTGGGCAAGGATCGGTTCATGGCCTGTCAATCAATCAATCAATCAATCACAGACATCCTAGACCACTCAAAGAAGACTGTACATGAAAAAATCAGATGCTGAGCTTGACTTGCAAAGGAGTCACCATGGACCTCAAGGCGTTGACTCACCACACACATGATGTAGGACAGAATTGCACCAGAGGAGCCAATCAGAGCACCAACAATGGTCATAAGGTTGTTGTCCAGCAGGAAGCCCTCGGCACACAAAGCCCAGCCCGAGTAGCTATTGAGTACTGTGATGACCACAGGCATGTCAGCGCCACCGATAGCCGCAGTCAAAGTCACACCCTGCAGACCACACACAAACTCAGAGAAACCCATGCCACTGACAGTACAGGGCAAATCCTGTCCAAACACTGCACTTCCCTTCAGCGAATTAAAGTTCATTGTTCAATGAGGCACTTATGCATAATTACGATGGTACTAAGTCCGTCAGAATGCCGCTCCAGTTGTGGGGTTGGCAGCTATGCACCTAAAATATGTGGTGAGACTTTAATCTCTCCCAGAGAGAACATTAACACACCATTCGCACCTATGGGCAATACAGAGTCTCCAAGTAGCCTGACATGCATCTCTTCAGCCTGTGGGAGGAAACCAGAGTACCTGGAGGAAACCAACGCAAATACGTGGTGAAAATGCAAACTCCACACAGAAAGGCCACAGGCCAGACTTGACCCAGCGACTTTCTTGCCGTAAGGCGACAGTGCTACCCATTGTGCCACCCACCCAAAATTGAGCTACTCCGAGAACACTGACAAGCTTGTGGAAGTAAAAGTCAGAGGACACTGCTTGGCAAGAGACTCTCAGTCCTGCAATGCTGTGCACCGACTCTTACCATGATTGTGGAGAGCCCAGAGACGCCAATCAGACAGCCCATACCAGTGGTATAGCTGTCACTCAGCATGAAGGGCACCAGGCCGCCCACAGAGGCAGCCATAAGTCCAGCATTCATTACATGTCGGCCAGGCAGGAGAAGAGGGGCAGAGTTTAGGAGGCCTGCAAACAAACAACAAGGAGAAATCAAAATGGCGCAGAAAAAAGTGTTTGCAAGCCCTGTAACAAAAACGAGGGCCATTCCTTAGTGCTGAGGCCATGTATGGTGATTTAAAGTAAAAAAAGACTAGGTGAGATCCTAGTAGAGGGCTGGACCATTTATGGTCTGTGCAGATCTGGGAGCAATGAGCAGGGGCTCATGGGTAAAATACACCAGGCCGTCTGACCAATGAAGTAATTGTGTTATTAAGTCACTCATACACTGCAACCATCCATCCACCCATGAAGGCCAGACCGTACCTTGCCAAGAATAATTGATGCATTTATGAGCACGTATTCTCTCATCAGAACTTTACTAAATGTCCATCCAGGCAGAGCAGATTAAAACCCACTGCCACTGTACTGGCAATGGCCAACTTAGTTTCATCCCATCAACACGAAGCTAATGTGAACCTCTCCATAACATTGATGGGATTGCATCTCTTTCAGGAATTCCTACCGTCAAATATCAGTTGGTAATATGATGTTACAGTGTTGTATCCCGATAGAAAAACCTCCAATAAGATACAGTGATTCGGAGGACGTGTATCGCAATACATGAGGCTTTTTAAAATAGTCCACATATTTTTGTATAAAAACCAAAAATTGCATCATTTTTTGTGGCTTTAAAAGAAAATGTAGAGATGCAACCACGTAGAATATGAATCAGGTCAGTATCATATTCCACATGGTTGCATCTCTCCAAGTGCAATTTGTTGAAGTGTTGTTTCAAATTTTTTGAGGTTGTTTCCAGACTTCAAGTTGGCTACTAATGATAAGTAGTTTGCAATATGACTGTTTCTTCCAGTAAATAGTATAGGAGACCTGTTCATCTTTTATCCATTTTCTAAGTTGAAGACATTGACCTGAACAGTAAACACACAGTGGTTCCTAAAGGCAAACTGACTGTATTCTTTTGTTTTAATAAACTTCAAAAGCCTTGTGTCGGGAAATCTTTCAGTGTTGCTGCTTGCCTGTAAGTAGAAAGAAAATCTGCAGTAAAATAATTTGCTGTATATCACGATATGTATCATATCGCGACCACTGTATCAGGATACATAACGTAACCCCACTGTATCATCACACCTAACAAATATAGCCAGAGACAAGTAAGCATGTTATAATGCAATAGCTGAGTTTTGGCATCTTGGGGAGGGTGCAGGTGGGACTAATAGCAGTGGAGGGTACACTTTATATTGTAAACATGCGAGTAAAGAGAAGAAAAGTAAGGATCTCGCATAGCACTCCTATAAAGAAGTTGTTTTCTGAAGTAATAACGTAAAACTCAGTTCAACCATGAGTGAACAGAAGACGTAAAAGTAAATTTCCTCATCTTTGAATTTTTTCTCATCTTTGTTAGTCTCTTTGACCAGACAGTCCGTAAATAACTGCCTGGAGACAGTGGTCAGGATAACAAATCCACAATTTTGAGGACAGCTTCCAACAAGGTAAGTGCCTGTCCCCGGGGAGCAACTGAAACTGATCGAGGGAGAATGAGAACAGATAACAGATGACAGCTCTGGCAGAGACAGCTGCCACAAGGCCTGCAGCACATTATCAGGGTGCCGTGGAAGGCCAGCAGATGAGTGCTGCCATCTCTGTGCGGTTTCACCCCTCGGCATCACACCCCCGGTCAGGCGATTGAAGAGGACATAACAATTCTGAGTAAAGGGACCTTTCCCACCAAAATCATCAAGGCAAAATTTGTCATCTGAACCAAGCACACCGACTGGAATGCCTCTGAGGTATTCCATTGACATTGATCATTGCAAAGAGGCCAGTTGTTCTATTTCACTTGAGTTTCCCTGATTCACCAGGAATGCCCCTCGGGGGCCAGCCATTTAATTTGATAATACATGCCCTTCCTCTCTGGGTTTCTAAGCATTTCCAGTCAACAGGATGGGTGACTTCCAATGTACTAGGGGAGTGCACAGGGAGTACTTTCCGTTCAGCCAACACAAGTATGCGAGTACGGAGCGGGGGGGGAGTGCTAAGCTGTCAACTTTGGGGTCACCCGTTCATCGTGCACGATCAGTGTCAAGAGGTGCATTAAAAATAATTTTTATTGCCCATAACCGTTACACATTTATTCACTTCCCATTTCATGCTCACTTTTTTCAGAAAATATCATCTTCCCAAAAGGGAGTTATAAACTTCAGGAATAATAACGTTCACATGAAACACATTGTCTGTGCATCTGTGAATATAGTTCCAAAGTATGTTCTATTCAGAGTCTTCAGCTCTCCATCGTCTCCTCTGCCAACAGCTCTGAAAGAAACTGGAGGGAAGCACAGAGTCTCCCCTCTTTGGCAGATGCCTGAAACTGAAAAAAGTGTACAGTTCCAGTTGGGATGGCTTGGTCTGTATACACAATCTTGCAGACATATGATTTAGAAGTTTTGGTGAGCTTTCTGTGGCCTGCATAGGCAGAAAGCAATTTACAGTGGTTAACTACTGCACCTCCCCCCTGAGATGCATGTACACAGCTTTTCTAAAAAATAAATAGATAAAATGAAAATTGTCTGTGCATTTGTAAATAGTATTCCGACACAGATGCGCCTCCTCATTGTAATGCACAGTGTGCACAGTCTCTCAGCTAGTCCTCCGTGGCATTCTACAGCTCAGCCATTAATGCAGTAGTTTTATTTTCCATGTTAGCGGTGATGACAGCTGTTGTGAATTTAAATCCATATCGATATATAATAAAGCATATAAAAGCAGACTGGGGGGTCATAAATGAAGAAAAATGGCATTTAACACTGTGTACCTTGCAGCTTGCCGTAGGCCACAAGGGATCCACTAAATGTCACCCCTCCAATATAGGTTCCCAGGTAGGCCACAGTCTTCAGGACTCCAGCAGCAGGATGTGTGTCCAGGTGGGGGTGCTCGATCATAAACTCAGCAATGCAGGTCAGTACAGCCGCCAGCCCTACCAGGCTGTGGAAGGCAGCAACCAACTGTGGCAGATCAGAGATCTCAATCCGCTTGGCAATGGTTAGACCTGGTGAGATCATGCAAAGGCGACAGTCAAAACATTATTCTACTAATGCACTCTAAGCCTTACCTAAGCTGCAGGGCAACAAGAAAATACACATGACAACCATTACAAATGCGCCGAATAAGAATAGCTGAATTCAACCAATAGGACTAAAGAAGGCAGTCTGCAATAGATCAAACGGAGCCAATGTTTGTTGCGTAACTGCAGTACAATGGATTTGAAAAGGAGCAATAAATTTTGCGGTGAGAGTGCAGACTGTCAGTTTAAATTTGAGATTCACAAGATATTTCTGGACATCTCAGAATGCATCCTGCTGTGGCTCCAAGTTTTAAATCCAAAACTTAAGGCACTGTGGCACAGTGGTTAACACTACAGCCTCACAGCAAGAAGATTGTGGGTTCAAATCCGGTCTAGGGCCTTTTCGTGTGGAGTTTGCATGTTCTCCCCATGTTCGCCTGGGTTATCTGTGGGTACTCTAAGCTGGGTTTCCCACATCCACAAAAACATACAATATAGGAACACTCCTGTATGGCTGTGCGCGAATGTTTGGTGGTGGTCGGACAGGGCTTATGCGCATACTGGCAGCCACACTTCTGTCAGTCTGCCCCAGGGCAGCTACAAAAAGGTAGTTTACCACCATTGGAGCATGAATGAATAATGTATCCATTGTGAAGCGTCTTTGAATGCCCAGAAAAGCGCTAAATAAAACTGATGTATTATTATTATTAATCCCAGATATTTCGTTAGTTTCCCTTGTTCAACTCACAGCTGGCCAAGAGAAACAATGGAGCAGCCAACTGCACAATGATTTCTCATCTCTGAAAATGTGGAAACTATAAAAAGGTGTTGCATTTCCCACATGAATGTATGTACGCTACTGGTCAAAAATTTTTGAACACTTAACCCATGTTTTAGTGACATAAATCTAGTCTTATGACAGGAAGGTATCCCAAACGACACAAAATGTGAGTGGTGAGAAGTGAAAGAGGATCCATAAATTCAGCAGTGACCAAAATTTGGAGCTGAAAAGACTGGCAAAGTAAATACACACACTAATTATTTCCATTCTCAAATAAAGCATGCAGCACAGTCTATGACCTCCATTCCAAAAAAGTTGGCATACTAAAGGCAAGAGACCATATTGAAAGTGCACTTTTGTACTGATCTTGTGCACTTTTGTACGTCGCTCTGGATAAGAGCGTCTGCAAAGAACCTGTAATGTAATGTAATGTAACACATTTGATGCTTTAACTTGCGAATTCAATTGTTTATTGCAATATACACTTAATTCTAATCTGATAACTGAAACATATTCTCAAAAACTTGGCACAGAAGCAGCTTCAGAATGATCATGATATGGCAAGCAGCAATAATAAGGTGACGTGAGACAGATGATATTAAATAATTGAGCTACTCATTTTACAGCATAAAAGGAGCCCCCAAACAAACCTTAGACCTTCAAGAGAAAAGATGGATGGAGGCTCACCGATTTGCAAACAGATATTTAAGCTTGTGGGATTTTCTAAGAGTTTGCTGTATTCCTACATACTTTTGTAAGTAGAAAATCAATGCAGGCATGTCTTAGTTGCAAAGTGGATAGTTCAACAGAGTAGAGGAACCAGTGGGTCTGTTCCCCAAGTACACATGAACCAACAACTGAGGTAAAATGTGAACGGTTATAGCTTGAAGTTCAAAGGCATGGTAATGGTAATTTGCCTTGAATGATAGGGGGTAGGGGCTGAAGGGTGATGAGGTTATCATGCAAAGGAAACTAGATAACTCGGTCACCACAGGGACCCAGTAGTGCATCTCCCCGATCCCCATGAGAGATCACTTGCAAATTTTTACAGCCGCAATGTTTTTACTCTTGCTATGAAATTAATATGCATCCCTGTACGTATCTTATATATATATATATATATATATATATATATATATATATATATATATATATATATAGACACACACACACACACACACACATACAAAACCCCAATTCCGAAATAGTTGGGACAAAGTGTAAATTGTGGAAAAAAAACCAAAACGCCATGACTTTCAAATCACACCAGCCAGTATTTTATTCAGAATAATACAGAGAAAACATAGCAAATGTTCAAACTGAGACATTTTACGATTTTATCCACAAAATGAGCTCTTTTCAAATTCGATTGCTGCTACATGTCTCAAAAAAGTTGGGGCAGGGGCCTGTTTACCATGGTGTAGCATCCCCTCTTCTTTTTAACACAGAGTGGAGGCGTCTGGGCATTGAGGAGACAAGTTTCTTGAGTTTAGCCATTGAAATTTGATCGCCCTCATTTAATATAGGCTACCAGCTGCTGGAGAGTTTGGGGTCTTTTTTGATGGACTTTTCATGTAATTATACACCAAATGTTCTCAATGGGTGAAAGATCAGGACTGCAGGCAGGCCAGTTCAGCACACGGACTCTTCTACTACGATGCCATGCTGTTGTAATCGCTGCAGTATATGGCTTTGCATTGTCCTGCTGAAACACAAGAGGCCTTCCCTGGAATAGATGTCATCTGGAAGGGAGCATGTGTTGCTCTAAAACCTTTATATACCTTTCAGCTTTCATGGTGCTTTTTAAAACATGCAAGTGTCCCACATCATATGCAGGAATGCATCCCCATACCATCAGAGATGCTGGCTTTAGAACTGAACGCTGATAACAGGAAGGGTGGTCTTTTTCCACACACTGGGTTTTAAGTGCTTGAAAGTCAGAAAAAAAGATACTGAAACAAGACCTATGTCATTTTGTAGGTCTTAGTGAGCAGATAAAGAAAATACAAAAATAAAAAAAATATGTTGAGAATTTTTGGAGAAAATCCACTTTTTCCATCAGCAACCAACTGGTAATTTTCAAATTGACGTTTAAGGATTAAAAAATTTCTGCGCATTGGTGATTTATTTCTGAAAGTCTCCTTTCTTAAACCCTCATGTGGCATAAATGTTCTATCTAGCTAAATGTAATGCTTAGACATGTGCGTGATTGTACTCTTTGACGGCTTGCTTTAAGCGCAAACCAAATGGTTTGTTGCTGCTATCCTTTATCTGATGCCTCTCCCAGAATGTCGAGAAGTCGGCATGAACTGCTTCGAAAGCTTGCTCAGACTATCTAGCCAATCCACAACCATGGCACTAACAGAACTCACGCAAATGGTCTCTGATGATGTGGAATTTGGGGGTGATCGAGATGCCAAGTTTCGCATAGGCCTCGCAGAAGTCGGCAACATGTTCTTCCCATCCACTGTTTAGGCTTTGTCCGAAGCAGGAAGTGACCATCTTTCCCATTGCTGCAAATGCATTTGCGAAGGGTGTGGCTGAATGGCTTGCTGGTGTTTCCATTGTTGAGCTTATGAGTTGGACTAAGACATCAGTTCTGTATAGTAAGGTGAAGCATTCGTTTTCCTTAAACTGTTTATGGTATTCTTCCTTCACCAGATGTAGCTTCCTTGGCCACTGGATTGATTCTGGGTATCTTGTTTCCAGTTCCACGAACAGTTCACACTGACTTCTCAACATTCTAGGAGAGGCATCAGACAAAGGATAGCAGCAACAAACTATTTGGTTTGCGCTTAATGCATGAATGTGCATAATCTCCAATCCCTCAAACACCACAGCCTTAGGAACCGTCATGCAACTCGTAACTGATATCAAGACATGACCTCGGAAATACTTTGACAAAACTTTGTAAGTCAGCACCATTCGCCACTGAATCCACTCAATTTAAAGCTTCACCATGAAAAGCCAAAGGCATGCAACAACACTTTCCAAAAAACAGCCACTTACTTCTCTGGGCTTGGCGTCATCTGAGATGGAGAGTAACATAGTGGAAGCATTAATGCATAAATATAGGTATAAATTTTGGAGAAACATACGCCACCTTTTAGACGTCGCCTATTCCACTGACATTCCAGCAATTTCCAGCAAGATAATGCCAAACCACTTTCTACATGGATAAGAAGTGCATGGCTGGGCAAGCAGGGTGCTATTACTCGATTCAACTGCCTATTACCCAAATCTGTCTCTGGTTGAGAATATATGGGCCAATTTGAAGCAAAAATGCATGACAAAAAAGGCCCCAAAAATCTTGCAGCTGAAGACCAACATACCGTACAGGCCAGCAGACACTGCCTAAGTGCCAAGAGGCGTCTCATGCATCTCTCGTGGATTTCTTGCGATTATCTCCTCTTTGTTGCGTGCCATTATCAACCCTCATACTCTGCCAAGACAAGCTTCACAGAAGGCGGGCCGCCGAACCTACGTATGCGTAGAGCTTGCCATATGCTCGACGTAATGTAGTCCGAAATCGGCCTATGCACAGTTGTTACTGAGAATTACTTTTTATATGCTGATTTCTTCGATATAATACGTTGTTGCGTTGCTGCGTTGGTGTTGGTAATCGCTTATCACTAATCGAGGGTGGGCTGAAGAAGAGTATTCGGTATCCAGCAGCGGTTGAAGAATCACTTAGAAAATCACAGTATACATGTACCACTGGTCTGAATAAAACATAATGAGTCACATACATGTAGATTGTAATTTTGCGTTTATTTCAGCCTGTTCACTGTTTCATTTCATCACGTCATATGGTTGAGGGAGATAACTCATATTGAGACCTGAGGAGAGGAAAATTGGATCGAAGATACGCTCTTGTAACAAGCATGCATGTACAACCCCAATTCCGAAATACCTGGGACAAAATGTAAATTGTGAACAAGTATTTGCCAGATGCCAGAAATCATGAAAATCTCAAAAATTATAAGAACAAGAAACTTAAAAATAGCAAAAGGCACATCTACTCATAGTGGTTAATATATCCATGAAGTTTGGTGAACCTAGGACATACGGTTTAGGAGATATGCTCCGGACAAGACCGCCACCCTGAAAGTCAATCTAAGTTCACTGTTTCCATGGAAACCTCAAATATTAGATAATGAAGAAGCATCAAAATTGCAAAAGGCACATCTACTCATAGTGGTTAATATATCTGTGACATTTGGTGAACCTAGGACATACATTTTATGAGATACGCTCCGGACAAGGTAGACACCTTCAAAGTAAATCTAAGTGCCACGTTTCCATGGAAACTACAAAAATTAAGAAATCAAGAAACCTCAAAATAGTAAAAGGCACATCTACTCATACTAGTTAATATATCTGTGAAGTTTGGTGAGCCTAAGATGCATAGTTATGAAGATATGTTCCGGACAAGAAAATGATTACAGACGGACAGACGGACGGACAGACGGACATACTGATGACTATATCCCCCCGCCATTTGTATGCTGGGGGGATAAAAATTGACATTAAAAAAAGGGAAATTATTAAGATTATGTGCAATGTCAATAAATTCCAAGTCCATCCTGATTACATAGCTAAATGAAAATTCCATGCAGTTTTTTTACCCATAGGTTTATAAATGAGGTTATATTCCACAAAATGTCATTTTTATTTTTTTGTGCGTACGTATGACTTAGGTATAAAATCCACGCAAATCTTTATAAATAAGGCCCCTGGTTTGTGGAAGATAAAATATGGTGGAATAGGAATATCATCTGCACACACAAATATCTAGATTGCTACACAAAAATAAAGATAGAATAATGTTGTAGGTGTATGTCACTAAATAAAACTTAAAGAACGACGACATATACAGGGTGTTTCAAAAAAAAGTATACCCAAATAAAATCATCATTTTTTATGAAAAAATCCTAATATTTTTTTAAGTGTAATATGTCGTTGGAATGGGCTGATTGAGCTCTTTCCAATGATGCCTGGAACATGCATTCATCTCCACGGGTGAATGAGCAGCAATGCATCACCAAATGATCCAACGAGTTGTCCGCGACATGGTCAGATGATGCCAGCTATGCATTGGTGGGGGGGCGGTCATGTTGAGGGGCCAGGGCCATGAACTTACTCTAGGGAACATTTCACTGAATAAATGAGTAATCTTCATCAATCTTTTTGTTTGATTTCTCTTCCCAATTCTTTGTAATGAAGAACACAACATTTGGTACAGTAAGGATCTGGGTGCCCTTCAAAAGATGCGTTGCTTATTCACCCGTGGAAATGAATGCATGTTCTAGGCATCACTGGAAAGAGCTCAATCAGCCCATTCCAACGAAATATTACACTTAAAAAAATTATGCTTTTTTCATAAAAAAATGATGATTTTATTTGGGTATACTTTTTTTTGAAACACCTTGTAGTATACAGAGAAAAGATGGCATAGGTTAAAACTCGCCTTCCCGTTGCGTTCCTGCTCATTTCAAGATCCTTCACAGTTAGACGATACTGAAATTGGTGCACGTGATCGATTCTCGCCAATGAAAAGTGATAACAGAAAATTTGCTGGGGCCAGGCGGAAAACTAACAAAACTATTTTGTTAAGACGACTGAACAAAATCTATTTTGTTAAGATTTTTATTAGAATACCAAATCGGATTCTGTTGCATCAACCAATTCATTTGTCACAGGGGCGAAACAAATTAGTTTTTCTAAAATTTTAACAAAATATTATTTTGAGTGTAAATGAAAAAGATAAATGACACTGTCCAAGAGACATATTTTAAATGCGCGTGAGACAGTAAACCTCCAAACTGGATGTTAGACATTTGGAATCTCGTTCACTAACAATGCTGTTTACTGACACGTTTCATGGAACACTTATAGCTACATGTGAATCGCAATACTAGTCACCGGCACTAGGCCTATTACTTTTCCTACGCACGATATATGCGACTCGTACATTTACGCTGCGGAGCGATATTCTCGTGAATATCTCGCATATTTCTCCCGATAATCTCGCGTAGAAATGGCACTGTCTGCTAGCCTGTACGGTAGTGGAGAAATCTGGGAAAACTTTGCAGGCTAGACTCGACCAACTGTTGTCTTCAGTGCCCACAAGCCTAAGAGTAATTAGAAGACATGGTGATGTAACAAAGTGGCAAATAGTCAATTTTGATCACTTTCTTGGACACTGTGGCAGTCATTACATTACATATTTTCTATAAATTCACGAGCTAAAACTTCGAGTAATGTGCCACACTATTTTCAATATACTAGCGGTTGAATGGACTGAAAATTTTTTTAAATTTATTTGTATTTTCCATGAAGTGCGAAATTCTTCAGAATTGAGCTTGAACATTAGAGCATTAAAATTTTTAATTTTCCATTGCTGACAGGTCAAAAACTGTTGACTGGTATTCTGTGTGCGTAAATTTACCCAATATTAAAGCTGACAGGCGGCAGTTAATCCTAACGCTCAATGTTCATTTCAAATTCAGTACACTGGAGAATAGAGCAAATAGTGTCCCTGTCAGAATACTATAGGACTGTACTGTATTTGGGAGGTTTACGTCAAAACTGGCACAAAGATCTCAACGCATACAATGTGATAGAGATTTGTACGTAATTGGCACAAATTCCAGGGTTTAAAAAATGCTACTCACAGCCTCTGGATTAACCATCTGAGGATATCTACTCTCAATTAGTTATGTCTGCCAGTAGCCAACATTTGCAGGAATTAAACACTTATGTATCATAGTGAAACCACAACTGCGTTCAGCAAAAGGTTAAAGCTATAATTGAGAAAGAAGTAGAAGTAGATTGAGAAATTCAGGCAGGGTAAACACAAAGAATCAAATGCTTACATGGTAGTTTAATAGCCAAAAGCACTGCTTTTAAGAGCACACTACTGCGAGGATAGCCTTATCTGCATTTACTGTAGGATGGCCTCATCCTGCCTGGAATTTTCATCCCAAGTGAACCATATGAATATGAGCATACTGCCAAACTGCCAGTGCGCCTTCTGTTCTGTACATAAAATTACCCCATTCCTGGCTCAACCCAAGGCCAGACCCCATAGTCAACGTCCATCTAATCCAATCAGACATTGGGAATAACACTGGAATAAAATTAAATGCATACTCAGGAGTATTTTCCCCTAATTTACAAGTAGTTTCAAATTAGTGGGTGGGCCGCTGTCCAGTCGCTCTAGTTGCCAAGTTTAGCTGGCTTCTTTAACAGCTCATGTTAATTGTTCCAGTCTGCCGACAGGTCAACCTTCTGTCAGTAACAGCCTTGTACTTGCAGGAACAACCGGGAGATGTTTTCAAAGTTCCAATGGGCATTATTTAAGACAAGACTGGCTGTCTTACTCACCCAAGGTGCCACCAGTGGCCATGGCTAGTGACATCTGGGACAGCAGCTCCGGGGAGGGCTTCAGGCCTCCAAGGGTGGCGGCGATACCTCCAGCAACACCAATCATACCAAGGGCATTGCCCAGCCTGGAGGTCCCCTGAGCGGACAGTCCTGCCAGAGCTCCAACACAGCACAGTCCTGAGCCCAAGTACATCATCTGTAAACGCATATGACTCAGTATCAGACACCACAGAAACATAATCATTCCAGAATCCACACCATACAAAAAGCTATTATAATTTTTTCCAACTGTCTCTCATTGCAAAAATAAATGTTTTGTCCAAAGGGGTAAACAATTCAGCATTCAAATAAGTCCCTGCTTATTCGGATAGTATTCCCAGACAGGTTAAATTTGGGCAAAACTCTAAATCTTATTACGACTAAAACATAGTTTTAAAGCCATTGTTTTTCCATCCTCTTACAGTGCCAATATTCATTCATTTGTGGAAGGAAAAATGACACACTGATGAAATTCCAATATTCACTTTAAAAGGATCCATTTCTCACCTGTTCAATGCTGTAGCCACTGGCAACAGACGCCCCATAACCTCCGACAAAGACAGCCCCAGGTAAAGCATAAAGGTAATTATACTCTGGAGGGTCTGTAGGACGCTTAAACATATCAAGCATCCTTTGTGTTATAAGGAAGCCACCTGCAGAGAGACACAACGCAGGTACATCGGAGTTGACAAAAGGTGTACAAAACCGGAGAATAAATGAATAAATGTGAAAAATAATAAAAATTAGGAAATGAGAATGTGTGATAATGTAGAGGAAGAGTAATCTGTAACAATGGAACGTGTTCTGTCACTTACTGTTAGCACTTTTACTTGTCTCCCAGGAGGTCTGCACTTTTGTACTGTTCTTATGCACTTTTGTACGTCGCTCTGGATAAGAGCGTCTGCTAAGTACCTGTAATGTAATGTAATGTAAGAGAAGAGGCCCCACCTGCGATGTTAATGGAGGACACAAAGGCAGCCAGCAGTGCCAGAGTTTGAGGCAGGGAGGCAGGAGTGTAGGCACCGCCCATCAGCACTAAACCGCCCACAGCGGTCAGACCTGAGGAGAGGAAAATTGGATCGAAGATACGCTCTTGTAACAAGCATGCATGTACAACCCCAATTCCGAAATACCTGGGACAAAATGTAAATTGTGAACAAGTATTTGCCACTAACGTGTCTTTGTCCCCAATCTCTCTGTGTGACCTTGAGAGTGACGCGAAGGTCACCAAAATCGACTGGCGCCAGGGTATCACCCTAATACATGTTGACATGAAATTTGAAGGAAATCCGTCAATTCCTTCTTGAGATATCTCGCTGACAAGGCTATCGGTGTGAAAATACACAATCTCTCGGTGTGACCTTGAGAATGGCGTGAAGGTCAACAAAATCGACTGGCGCTGGGGTATCACACTAATACATGTTAACATGAAATTTGAAGTAAATCCATCGATTCGTTCTTGAGATATCTCGCTGACAAGGATTCAGGACATACGGAAGGACAAACTTGGACTTGTCTGACCACAGGAAACTTTGCCACTTTACTACAGTCCATTTTAAATGAGCCATGGCCCACAGTACACGGTGGCCCTTCTGGATCATGCTCAACAATGGCTTCTTTTTTGCATGATAGAGTTTGAGGTGGCATCTGTGGATGGCACGCCAGACTGTGTTTACTGACAGCGGTTTCTTGGAAGTATTCCTCGGCCCATTTAGTAATGTCAATGACAGAATCATGCCAGTGAGTGATGCAGTGGCGTCTGAGAGCCCGAAGATCACCAGCATCCAGTAAAGGTCTTTGGCCTTGTCCTGTACGCACTGAGATTTTTCCAGTTTCTCTGAATCTTTTGATGATATTATGCACTGTTGATGATGAGACCTTCAAAGCCTTTGCAATTTGGCATTGAGGAACATTATTTTTAAAAGATTCCACAATTTTTTTACATTAGCCTTCACAGGTCGGAAAGCCTCTGGCCATCTTTACTTCCGAGAGACTCAGCCTCTCTAACACATCCCTTTTACAGCCAATCATGTTACACACCAGTTAACCTAATTACAAATGGTACTTGCTAAATTTTCTTTCAGCTTATACATGAATAGCTTTTTCAGCCCTTTTTCGCCTGTCCCAACTTTTTTGAGAAAATTTTAAATAAGCTCATTTTGTGGATAAAAATGCAAAATGTCTCAGTTTCAACATTTGAAATGTCATCTATGTTCTATTGTAAATAATATATTGACTCGTGATCTGAAAGTCATTGCATTTTAATTATATTCTCAATTTATACTTCGTCCCAACTATTTCAGAATTGGGGTTGTACATAGTCCCAAAAACAAACACATTCTGTGCTGGCATCAAAAACCTCTTGCTCTCTTATTTGGAGGCATATACTAGGGATCATGAACTGCGGACCTCAAATCCAAATCAAGACCTGATTTTTTCCTTTTCTTCCACATAATTTATTGAATAATTTGTGCTTTATATTGTCCAGTCTGTCTATCATCGCATCTGACTCCCTGTAAAAAGGAAGCTGGAAAGCTAGTGGTTCTCGGACATGATTTCATGATCCCGGCCATATAATTATGTACTTACACTTGTAGCCATATATCTGTAATTATACTCAAATACTTGCAGATAATTGGCGAAAGGTAGAGAGGCTGAACCATGACTGGCATAAAGAATGCCACAGACAGATGATATAACACGGACCTGAAATGGCATTAGTGACAGACATGAGTGGCGAGTGCAGGGCTGGTGTGACGCCCCACACAGTGTGGTATCCCACAATCCCTGCCAGCCCAAACGTGGTGACCATCTGGGTGAAGGCAGCGTTCGGCGAGGCGATGCCAAGGCTGAGGACTCCAGAGAGGCCTGGGAGTGGAAGAAAAGACATTGAAAAAAAGTGCATTGAACAGGTTGTGAAGCACAAGTGATGCGTAGATACATCTCTGACTCAACAATAGTCAGAGGAACCACACTTCATGCAGACTCATTCCAATGATGTGATGAATCCATTTATCCTTGATTCACCACAAGCCACAGTAACAAGAGACTGGCCTATGCAATCTATCAAAATCTTTGAAGAAAATCTCTGCTTTTCTATGGAAATATTGTTACATCCAGTGATCACCAGAAAGTTTTACAGCAGTTGGAGGAGGGGCATTCACAGTCTCAAGGCAAAAGCAAAAAATAAACTTAGGTAATTCCAAAGCAGCTAGGATATCTTTTAATAGGCTGTAAAGCTTAATGTGTTAATTCAATTTTTTTTTTCAAAGAAACATTTCATGGAAGACTATTGCCAATTTCCTGCTGTGCACTGGAATCAGGTAGTGTGCTGAATTGCACTATTTTATTTATCTGAGACAAAAATGACAAAATAAACACACAGAACTCTAGAGGCATAACATCACTACTCATGCATGAATGTGGATATGTCTGGAAACAAGCCAGACAGACAGAAACTCATAAATGCATCTAATATTTGCAAATTACTGTACAGATTACCAGTTGATCACCTTTGAGAACAACAGAAACTGAGAAGTTCCTTATTCTGATCATAATGGGATGATCAACATATCCCTTCCCTTACAAAGTAATGCAAAGCGAGCGTTACCCCTCGGCCCCTGGATTATTTCAAATGAAAATAAATTGACGAAGGCCTTTGCAAGTTACCCTATGGAATATAAAATACAAGATGGCGGCTGTGGCAGCCATGGTGGACATCCGAATGCCGTCAAATTCGACAGGCTTGTGTAAGTACACAAGACCAAGCAACACAGCAAAAATGGCTTTGATTGACGGAGGCGTTTTTGAGTTATCATGCAGAATGGAAATTAAAGATGGCGGCTGTGCCAGCCATATTTGATTTCGGATCGTGACCGAAATCGATAGGGTTGTGTAATAACTGTACCCTGATGTCCACACCAAAAATGAGATGATCGTTGATGGCGTTTTTCAGTTATCGCACGGAATAGAAATTCAAGATGGAAGCTGTGGCAGTTATATTTGATTTCGTATCGCAGCCAAAATCGATAGGCTTGTGTAGTAACTGCACCGCGATGTCCTCGCCAAAAATCATGATGATCGCTGATGGCGTTTCAGTTATCACACGGAATCAAATGAGGGCGGACAGACGGATGGAGGGACGGAAGCCACGCGTGATGACAATACCCCTCTGCCCCTTAGTCGGAGCTGAGGGGTAACAAAAACTACAAAACAGCCTTGGCATATGCTGCTTGACATTAGCTCTCTAACCTGCTGTATAAATGCCGGCAGAAGTCATTGTTCGTCTGAACGGGGAGATGGCTGCTTGTTTCTCAGCTTCAATTTCAGAAACACTTTTGTGTTTGGCAGGAGCGGCAGGTGGGGCTGTTTTGGGTAGAGGAGATGGGAAAAGGTTCTTTCCTTCCTAAAAAAAATGACAAAAAAAGTCTTGTTTTCAGAATAATGATTGGCTATTTGACACATTGTGTACAAGGTGTAACATAATTATCAGTTTGAATTTTGTTTCTTGGGGTCTTTTCAGTTTCCTTGCATTTTTACTTACAAAGTCTTTTACCCAGCAAACAAAGAAACCCCTAAAAACATGATTGGCATTTGTTAAACAGTACTACATCAACTCTGCACTCAATATACGCCAGAAGCTAAATGTAAACAGCTCACTGAAATAGCTCAGAGTGTGTTAGGAAACATTGTAAGACATTTTAAAATAAGAACCCCCACTTCTTTTTAACATGCCAAGTTCTCATGCAAGAAACCGCTTCCTTATTTTGTCTTACGCATGTGAATGACAAACAGTAAAAACATGTACAATAAGAAAAAGGGAGTAAAAATGTTAAATCCACACATTCCTTGAACATGTACGACATGTGAGCGTGCAGCAATAACCCATGTTTGAAAAATGTCAGGCAGATTTAGTGGTCTGGCAGTTTGTATAGCTCTACATCAGCCGCAACAGAAAATTACGATGGGATGGAGAGGGTCGCTTCAAGAGGAATCCCAAAATTAGAAACAGAGCAGCTAGAACAATAAAATTTTCTCCAGCATATATGTGATAATATCGCCACCTGGCGGCAAAGAACAGAAGACCAACCTGCATGACCATAGTTCCTCGAATGACGTGCTCAATCGTCCCGTAATCAAACTCATCTTTCGGCTCAAAGAAGAAGTATTCTTTGTCAGGGCTGATTGCCTTCAGGAGTTTAAGGATATTGTTGGAATACAGTGTGCTGGCCTGGGTGGCCATTCGGCTCGGGAGATCTGTGTACCCAATATGTGTCACCCCCTCAGGAAAACCAGGAGACAAGGACAAAAACAGACAAGAAAAACTAATCATGATGCACATGAGCAAGTTCTGCAGAGCTGTCAAAGATATGAGATGAATAAATTCAACCAAAATCAAAACACCCAGCAACATTCAACCATGTCAAATGATATCCTCATTTCTCCTTATCAAAGGTACATAAAGTAACCTTTGGCCACTTTCAAAAGAAAACAAGCAGTAGCTGGCCCGGAGTTCAGTAGGTTTTACAGTGCTCGTTCAAATACTAAAATACATATTACAAGTAGAGACCTTGAGGTAACTGCGGTTCCAAAAAGCTGACACACACTGCGCCTCCTTAGGGCAAGATTGGTTCCAATCCATTATATATCAAAATACAAATTTGAAGATGTGTCTTTAAAATGGATGGCCATTGCCATCCTCCAACCTTGTGAACATGCAGCTCTCCAGGTTTTGTGGTCTCAATATTGCCCCCAGCCTCAGCAGCCAGGTCCACCACCACAGATCCATCCTTCATTGACTCCACCATGTCAGTCTTAATGAGGATGGGGGCTCTCTTGCCTATTAAAAGGAAAGGAGTGTAAGCACACACAACAGTTAGGCATAGAAGGAGTATAGAAAACTATGGGCAGGTGCTGCTGACCGGGAATAAGAGCAGTGCTGATGAGAATGTCCACATCTTTGCATTGCCTGGCAAACAGTGCCATCTCCGCCTCGATAAACTCCTTGGACATCTCCTTCGCATAGCCACCCACTCCTTCTCCGGACTCTTGTATATCTACCTCCAAAGGTTCCACCCCAAAGGACTTGAACTGCTCCAGAGCAGCTGGCCTATCAGCAGGCAACACAAGGCACCATTAGACTTAACATCAGGAAAACAGAAACTACGGCAAGGAGCAGTGCACACGATGCAAAATTGAGGACACAGGTACCTGGTGTCAAACCCCCGAACTATGGCTCCCATCGACTTTGCTGCCCCCGCTGCTGCAAGGCCTGCAACCCCACCACCGATGACCAAGACCTGTGCACATTTTTAGCACAATGCACTCACTGAGTCCATCACTACAAGTACTCTTTTGGTATTGTAAATTTGTTTCCATTCATGCATCCATCCAGACATAATCTAAGCCACTTCTTCCCCACTAGGGTCACAGGGGAGCTGGAGCCTATCCCAGCTAACAATGAGTAAAAGGCAGGGACACACCCTGGAAAGCTCAATCCATAACGGGGCGCACACTTCATTTATACACGCACACACACGCACTCATACTACAGGCAATTTAGAGTCTCAAATGCATGTCTTTGGACTGTGGAAGGAAACCAAAGTACCCGGAGAAAACCCACACAAACACGGGGAAACATGCAAACTCCACAGAAAAAGGGCCCAGGCTAGATTTGAACCCTTCTTGCTACCAGCAATATCCACAGTGCCGCAAGAAAATCTGTTAGCATGAAACTAAGACCATTGGATAGATGTGATGAAAGCGTATGTTAATTTTAAATCCATGATAAGGATGAAAATGGGGTTGTAAGGATTCAGACTTACATTAAAAGGTCCACCACAATTTTGTACAGGTTCTAATACATGTTAGAAAGCTGGTTTCTGATAAGTTCCCTATCCTCAGTTTGAAAATGCAGCTCAGGACCAAAACATTGTATGCTAACATCGATTTTGTACCTTGGCAGGAGGAACCTTTCCTGCAGCAGTGATCTGGCCAGTGAAAAATCTTCCAAAATGATTTGCTGCCAGCACAACAGCCTTGTATCTGTAAGTCCAGACCAATCAAAGCACATATAATTCCAGTTAGTCAGAGGCATGAATCATTTCCCAAATGAAACCATGCAAAACAGACTATTCTGTAGTTTTCTCACCACATAATTGACAAGATCTCGTTGGATTTGTTGTTATGTTCAATTTCCAACAAAAAGTGTTTTTGATCTGGCCTTATTATGCATTTTTTGGAGTTTCCCCATCTTAAAGTAAAAACAGAATATCTGTCACTATAGTATTTCCCCTCAGTTCTCTCCTTGACGTCCACTATATGGCTAAAAGCATAGCCAATCTTACCCAGAGGGAGCCGGTGTTGATGCAGGCTTTCATTCCAACCAAATAGTTACGCGCCTGATTCTACTAATAAACGTCTTTAGGCAAAGACTTAAAAGGTAGATTGGTAGAATCAGGTAATTACTTGGCTGGAATGAAAGCCAGACCCCACACTGGCCCTTTCAGGGTAAGATTGAGGACCCCTGGCTTAAAGTATGTGGAAATCTGCTCATTCAACAACTCATACAAAAACAAAGACATGAATAGGGAGTTGGTCCCTTTGCTGTTACAATAATCCATACTAGGCTTTCCACTACATTTTAGAACAATGCTGCAGGGATGTGCATCCATTAAGTAAAGACAAGCCTAAGAGCGTTCCAGAGGAGCTGTTGGACGATTAAGCTTGACTCAAGATTGGCTGTACACTTGATCTGAAAGGTGTTTGACGGGGTTGAGCCCAGGTGCCTAGTGCAGGCCATTCAAGTTGCTGAACATGGATGTTGACAAACTACGTACGAACCTCAATATAGACTTCTAGCATGACACTGTGTGTGGGGGGAACTGTCATTTTGAATTAGGAAAGGGCCTTCCCCAAACTTGATAGAATATGACTGTATGCTTTACAACAACTTGAGGTTTTTTGCTTCAGCAAGGCAAAGCCTGAACTTTGTATAACAGCCCCAGACCAGACCATAATAATAATATAATACTATAATATATTCTTAGAAAGCACTCAGAGTGTGCAGCACCCCCGCCATGCCAAGGCAACTTTTTGCATTAGTTATTTTTGTTGGCTGAGTAGGGTGTTGAGACTTGAAATCTCTGGCAGCATAGCTGGATTTGTACTTTGGCCTATATCTCAGCTGTCCCTTGACATAGATATGCCAAAATCTAATCACTTGTTCCTCTTGTGCTACTCTAAGATCCTGCACGCCGGTGAAAACATATACCTCCTTGGCGGAGGTGAATGAATGGCAACACTGTTCCAAATATCAGAGGTCACAAATATCCCATTAGATAGTGGCATGAGTAATGCTGAATTTTGCATTCCAATTGAGAAAACAGTGCCCACAGTTTCAAACATCACCCAAAATCTCTCACCCCAATAACTATTGTCCCTCTGCAACAAGGAGGACCTGCATTTCCTTGAGGGTGCGTCATAACTGCAGAGGGTAATTTGTCTCTTGTGCAAATAAGAGTTGGGCAGCAGATCAATTACTTTATATTCGCCAGTAAGTATTATACAAGTCATTTCAGGAACATTTTTTTAATGAATGATATCATACCCTGCTATGTTGGCCATGGAGCTGAGAGCATCATATCCCTGAGCAATGGTGACTCTGGGCACCTGGTCCATGGCTAAAACAGTGCTCTGCTGCTGGGCAAGTTTCTCCATGAGCTCAGAGTTCTGTGCTGGATAGACAAAGCTTACAAGAGTGGACTTTGGCCTCAGAAGTTCAGCTTCATGCAGTCCAAGGGCCTCATTAAAAGTTGGCGCTCTAACCTGCAGAAGTCAAACGAAACCATATCCACTCAGTTTTTCTGTTTTTTTCAGAACAAATTTGGCTCAATTTGTTTCATAAACTAGATTATTATCAGAATAGGTACTTGCCTTAAGTATAAGGTCTGAGCCAAAAGCACTCTTTACATCAGCTATCTTGGCACCCGCCTCTTTGTATTGGTCATCTGAGAACTTGGCCTCATCTCCAGCTCCGCTCTCCACCACCACATTAAAGCCCTGCTTGACCAATGCCTGCACTCCGGCCGGCGACACTGCCACTCTCCGCTCATTTTTGTAGATCTCCTTAGGGACGCCAACAACTACATCTTTATAGCGCACGCCTAGGATATGAGAGAATAGCGCTCAAGCATGATAGCTATGAGTACTTAACAAATAAATGCTTCATGATAAGCAACAGGTATATGAAGGAGAGACTCCACTGGAGAAGCAGGGGCTCCTGGGTGGCATATAACATGAATAGAGGAGCACTTATAGCATTACCATGACCCCCAAACTCTGACTAAATCCAGATGTGACAGACGGTCCCATGTGGAGGCAATGAATTATTCAAACCTCTTCCGCCTTTCTGTGCTCATTGAAGTATTGCACTTCCAAGGACAAAAAAAGTAATTACATTAAGTTCTGAAGTGGTCTTTGGCAGACATGGATGCCTAATGGATAGCTTTGTGAGAGAAGGTCTGTTAGCAAGAGCTAAAAAGCATGCACACAAGCAAGCATGTAAACCACAGGTGCTTGAACCGGTCCTGAGGACTCCCAGTGTGTGCTGGTTTATGCTGGTCTATGTTCCATCCAACAGGGCACTGCCAGAATGTCAATGAGCTGTTCTGTGCCCTTCTTCTTTAGAGGGAACATTTAAGGCAACATTGTGAGAAAGAGCTCAGTATGCACAAATATACTGAAAAATAAAACTTCTCATTTGTGTTGTGCTTGTTGAATTCAAAAGTGGTGAATTATCAAATGATTGACCATGATTAATGAATAGGATCCTAATTAGTTTTCTGGATATGAGTGCTGAATTCCTTATACTGTATTATTTTTTTTCCTTTATTAAAAAAAAATGCAGGTTTTTCTCATTATCATCTGGCTAGTTCTTTAACTTTCTTTTATTTTCCAGGGAATTACTTCTAATGGCCAAGAGTTCAGAGTTTGATCAGTCTGGAGCCTATTGAAGTCTTATTTTGATCAGTTAAAATCAAATGCCTTTTCAATATGCCATGCTGCACAACATAACATGACAAACACAATATGAGCCCCTGAGGACAAGAGTGGTCTAACTCCACTTTTCATAGTTTTGAGATAATCTATGCCAAAATTCAGGACACGTAGGGTATGCCATCTGTTATTAACCTGAGAGTTTATGACCATGTTTTTTAAGATAACACGACTTTTTTCCGCAAAAGTAATGTTTCAGAGGTTACTTTCTCAAAATTTTCTGAAAAAGGCCCTTTTTATAAGCTAGACCACTCTTGCACTGGCTGTCTTAAGAAATGTAACTGACTTAAGACATGTACATTAATAACTCCATTTTAATAACTCAATAACAGCTTTAATTTCCAGCATCCTTGGAATTCGAAACACAAAATAACAAGAGAATACAGATCAAAACTGAAACATTGTATCGCAAACTGCTGATCACTGAGAAAGTCATCAATCAGCTAATCTTGTTCCTCACAGCGGTATTTGCTGTCATCATCTGGATGAAAGTTTGGGTCGTCTTCATCTTCGATCATGCAAGTGAGGATAACTAAAAATCTCTGTATAGTAAGATGCATCACTGTGACATCTAGACCACTTATGCCCTGAATAGATTTTACCTTTAACTTGTGAAATATGGGTCGAACTCAAAGATGGGAAAATTAAGACTTAGGACAAAAAAATGCCAGAAGAGGGTCAAAAATACCTCCAAATATAATGAGCATGTAAATACTTAAAATAAGTAGCTTGTTAAAATACTGGAATGGTAACTGAGGTTGCAACAAAAACCTGCAAACGTGGGGAGGCGTCAGGACCAAGCTTAGGAAGTATTGGTGTTAACTAAAAATTAGTACAAACATACTAAATACTGAAATGTCCGCCAAAACACTACAATATATCTGAGTGCATTTCAATGAACGCTTGCACATTCTAACACTACTGCGGTTTCCCGCGGATAAACATGACTTTGTTGAGAAGTTTATGCACATATAGCTTGTACTCCAGAAAAACAAAATCTTATCAAGCATTTCAATTTTGTATTTATACTTAAAACACTCATTACTTTTTCATTTTTTCCTAAAAAAAAAATTTGGCCTCTTTCGCGAGATAATTTTGACTCATTTCTAGGTATGTCCAAGGGCTAAGATAAGTTAAATTATGCCATGGACAAATCTAAATAAGTCAAAATTAATTCACATCAGTAGCAGAATTTTTAACTAAGAGAAAATAAGTGTCTAACTCTAAATACAAGATTAAAATGCTTGGTAAGATTTTTTTGCAGAGTAAATACAATACTTCGAGCAGCACGAGCATAGAATTTGGTGAATGGAGATAGAATGGGTCAGCTGCAAAGGTGTTCCCATCTCATCAGCCAGAAATGAGCTCTCCAGGCAGTTAGGGGCCCATAACTTGACATCACCGACTGCATTACTGCTCCCGTCCGCTGATGCAGTTCCTGAACAGCTCGGCTGATGGACTGCGACGTGCAGAGCCAGAACTGACTCAACACATTTCTGAGCATGTCTGTGCCCCATCAGCCTGCCTGAACTTCTGGCCATTATTCAAACCAAAATGACTGCTGATTCTTTAGTTTTTCATTTTCTACCAGCCAAGGCCCACCAGAAGGAAGGAAAATATAGATTTACAAATTAATGTAGTTGAGAACTACAGGCCTCATGCAGCTAGGTCTGAAATGTTCCAGCGAGAGTCCAGTTTCACATTTCGCTCCATAATTGGCACGGTGACTATGACATCCAAGTGCATCAAGACTTTATAAGTAGCTGCTTGGCAAAATGCCAGTCCCCTACAAAGCAGAGGCCTGCACCGCATGCCCGTTCAGCTCACAAACTCTGCACGCTCAACCGACTCTCGAACTCGAATAAAAAGTAGTAAAAATAACGGTCACCAAGTATGCCAGCTGACGCTAGCAGGCAATGACATTGTTAAAGTACTGTGACCTAATGCAAACAGCCAAAGCACGGAAAACACATTTCACCTTTATCTGACCTCTCTGGAGTTAAAACTCAGGTAAACACAGAGAAAGTACTTTTCCGCTTCAGACAGCTGGTGGGGGGACAAAGCCACTCTTAATTAGCGTTCCCCTCAGTGAAATCCAGATAATATTTCCTCTCTTAAGCTCTCAATACTCAGAGATGGTCATGACATCATCACAACAATGCTTTAAAAACCCAATAAACCTACAAATAAACCTCTCAGCTGCTGGTAGAGAAAAAAGTAATGTGACAAAGAACTTAACTGAATGCACTTCAAATACCAGTGTGGAAGCAGATTAAAAGCCACATACCTCCAGAGGCCTGCTCATTCCACAAGACAGGATATGTCCTGAAACACCTTCTTACAGGTGTCTTCTTCAGTGCACCTCGATGGAGCAAGGGCACGCAACGAAGGAGGAGGGACATGACAGTTTCTCTAGTCCAGGTTATCTGAAGGCAAAGGTAGGGAAATGTAAGTGTTTAAGTCCAAACTGTAATCCAATCAGATGCCAAGGTGCATTGTCCTCAAACGAAGAGCCCTGTGGTCTACCTGCACACGCTGGGCTACCAGGCCCAGGAACGACAAAGTGACACTAAAACTCTGAGGGACAAGCAGCCAAAAGCCCGGCTGGAGTAAGGGGACATCGCGAGAACTGGAAACATGACCACAGCACAGAGTGCTTGCCAAGAAACAGAACTTCTCAATGGAGTACTCTGAGAGGTCTAATCTGTAAATATTGTCCTGACCGCTGAAGGTAAAAATCTAAGCAAATAACTGAAAAGAAAAATCTGCAAGAACAAGAAAAACACTTAACCAGCAATGAGCTGATTGAAACCAGTGATGATATGCTGACAGAACATAAATCACGGTTGTAAACAAGGGATACATCACTGCAAAAAAGTAGGCTTATATTCCTTTTTTAAAATGGAACATCTAATGAGTAAAACATTGCCTGTTTATATTTTAGTAATCTCCACAGATCAACCTCAAAGATTAGGTTAAAGGTGCACGCAGGAATGCTGTGAAGAAATCATGGCAAGCGTACTTCAAAAAAAAAATACTTGAATGCACTATGCTCTGTCAGAGCTAGAACATAAGGCAGGTTGCTTTACATGTTTCATAATATTGAGAGAAGTAAAGACGCCACAGAGCACGACGGAAACTTTTTCAGAAACGAACTGACCTTGATCGCGCGCCTCCCCTGCTATTATACAAACATTTTCCAGGGACAAGTATAATTTCACATAATTTTGTGGTCAAAATGACCTTCAAGCTGAGGCGGGTGCCGTAAGTTTCAATATCACAGCAGCTTTATCCGCTATAAATAGAAGACCACGTGATTCCACGGGCATGTAACGCGTGATAAATGTGCGCCAGTATATGTATGCGGGCTCCGGGTAGAGTTTTTATGAACTTGAAGGTGGAGCCGAGGTTGATCTTTTTACTTAAAACCAAATATTCATTTGCGATAATTGTCATTAATTCTTCATAAATGTGTTTGTCCACTGAAAATATGATTATTCAAGCTTGCAGTTTGTGTTAGACTTTTAAAAAAATCCTCCGATTACATTTGTCGCTATACCATTTTGCAGGGACAACTAACAAAGTTGGTTGGAGAAATTTTGGGTTCTGCGGTGTTCTTGAATTTCGGCTCTTCCCATTGAACATTTTTAGTTTTTAAGTTCGAGGGTTTACGCTTCAAAACACATAATGTTTTATGAATGGAATTTTAGCCCAAAAGTGTTATCTAAATCATAGGTTGATAAACGTCTTCACAATCGTCGTCTTCACAATCCATTTTGCGAAGCTGCAGCATCAATTATACCATTGACCCTACCATAAATTATAAACGGACAAACATCATTACTGGTACGTGCATATAGTTTGACGTCTGCTATTATAAAGAAAAAATAATGCTCCACTATTCTCATACAATATACACTGAGCACGACAAAGCATTGGACATTGACACATCTTGTTATTTTGGTCCTGTTGCCCAAGACAGTGACTGCTTCCGAATCCAATTGAAAGTGCATTTGACATTCTGAAGAGAAGAATGAAGGCAGAAACTCCCCAAAACGAGCAGGACTACAGGTGGCAGCAGTGAAGGCCTGGCAGAGCATCAGCGGGGAAGATCTTGTGATGTCATGTGTCACAGGCTTTGAGCAATCATTGCATGATGCAAAGAATGTACATCATACATTTAAAATGATTATTTTAACCCACGTTGTTTTCAACTGCCTCATATTTTTGATACACCTGAAAATCTGGAGTACTATGCACAAATGGTGCCACCAGTTCTAAGCAGATCATCCAATATGGCTGAAACCACCATCAAATGACAGTGCCAGCCTTATTCTCATTGCAACCAATTTAACTCTAAGTGCAAAATTTCTTCCCATAATTAAATGCAGGTAAAACTGACACTCAGTAGTGTCTGAGGGAGGAGAAATATACTGATGGGACATAAGGAGTGGATTCAGAATGTTAGCCAATGGAAGGGTTGCAGAATTTTTGGTGGAACAAGACAGACATCTAGAGGCAAGCAAGAGTGCATGCAATGAAAAGCACTCTGGGGCATGTCAGTGTAAATCTAGCTATGACGTGATGGCCAGAATACCTCTAAAGATTTTGGGGGAAAATAGACGAGTTTTGTTTTTTTGGCAACAAGAAACAAATGATCTGGGGCCTCATTTATAAACGGTGCGTAGGCACAAAAAATATACGTTCGTCACTTTCTTTGCAGATTTCTGATTTATAAGAACAAACTTGACATTAAAAAAAGGGAAATTACTAAGATTATGCACATAAATGTCGATATGTCGATAAATTCCAAGCCGATCCTGATTAGAAACATGAAAATTCCATGTAGTTTATTTTACCCATAGGTTTATAAATTAGGTTATTTTCCACAAAATGTCTTTTTTTTGTGCGTATATATTATTTAGGTATGAAATCCACGCAATTTTTTTGAAATAAGGCCCCTGGAATTGTTTAGGTAAATATTAGCTGATGATATTAAGTCTTCTGAGGCTCATCTTACATGTGTATTCTCATCTACAGTGCCGTGAAAAAGTGATTGCCCCCTTCCCGATTTCTTCTTTTTTTTTTTTTTGCATATTTGTCACGCTTATATGTTTCCGATCATCAAGAAATTTTAATATTAGACAAAGATAACCCGAGTAAATACAAAATGCAGTTTTTAAATGATGAGTTCATTTATTAAGGGAAAAAAACTTTCCAAACCTACCTGGCCCTATGTGAAAAACTAATTGCCCCCCAAATCCTAATAACTGGTTGTGCCACCCTCGGCACAACTGCAATCAAACGTTTGCAATAACTGACAATGAGTCTCTCAGATCACCGTGGGAGAATTTTGGCCCACTCATCTTTGCAAAACTATTTTAATTCAGCCACATTGCAGGGGTTTTGAGCATGAACGACCTGTTTAAGGTCATTCCACCGCATCTAAATAGGATTTAAGCCTGGACTTTGACAAGGCAACTCCAAAATCTTCATTTTGTTTTTTTTTTTTAAGCCATTCAGAGGTGGACTTGCTGGTGTGTTTCAGATCATTGTCCTGTTGCATTACCCAAGTGCTCTTGAGCTGGAGATCACAATCTGAGGGTTGGACATTCTCCTTCAGAATTTTCTGGGAGAGAGCAGAATTCATAGTTCCATCAATTATGACAAGTCGTCCAGGTCCTGAAGCAGCAAAGCAGCCCCAAACCATCACACTACCAGCACGTTGGACTTTTGGTATGATGTTCTTTTAATGAAATGCTGTGTTAGTTTTACAATTGATGTAATGGGACACACACCTTCCAAAAAGTTCAACTTATGTCTCGTCATTCCACAGAATATTTTCCCAAAAGTCTTGGGGATTATCAAGACGTATTTTGGCAAATGTGAGACGAGCCTTCCTGTTCTTTTTGGTCAGCAGTGGTTTTCACCTTGAAACTCTCCCATGGATGCCATTTTTTGCCCAGTCTCTATCTTATTGTTGAATCATGAACACTGACTTTCACTGAGGCAAGTGAGGCCAGCAGTTCTTCAGATGTTGCTGTGGGTTTTTTTGTGACCTCCTGGATAAGTAGTTGATGGACTCTGAGAGTAATTTTGGTAGGCCGGCCACTCCTGGGAAGGTTCACCACTGTTCCAAGTTTTCTCCATTTATGGATAATGGGTCTCACCGTGATTCACCGGAGTCCCAAAGCCTGAGAAATAGCTTTACAACCCTTTCCAGACTTAGATGTCAGTTTCTTTCTCATCTGTTCTTCAATTTCTTAAGTTTGCAGCATGACATGTTGCTTTTTGACATCTTTTAGCCAACTTCACTTTGTCGGACAGGTTTTATTCAAGTGATAACTTAATATATGATAACAAGGATATTGCGGATGCCTTAAACAGTTTCTTTGTTGAGAATTTTACCTCAGAGTGGGTCTTAATTCGGCCAGAGGGCATGTTCAATGCTCAAGATTATTGAGCAGAAATTGAGGTAAGGGATAACAAAGTATTAGACAAGTTGCATAAACTAAACGCAGATAAGGCAGCGGGTCCTGATGGCTTATATCCTAGAGTGCTCAGGGAAGTTGATGAGATCATCTTTAAGCCACTATCCGCCATCTTCAGACAATCTTTATAAACTGGAGAAATACCAAATGATTGGAAACAGGGCAATATAATACCAATATATAAGAAAGGGGACCGTACCGAGCCAGGAAATTACAGGCCAGTCAGTTTAACTTGCATTGCGTGCAAAATATTGGAATCTATCATAAAATATGAGCAGGACTTTTTTCTTGAATGTAACAGTATCTTGAGGGATTGCCAACATGGTTTCCGTAAGGAAAGGTCATGCCTGACAAACTTTCTGGAATTTTTTGAAGAGGCCACCAAGACTTTTGATATCAAGATATCATATACTTGGATTTTCAGAAAGCATTTGATACAGTAGTGCATAAAAGACAAATTTTTTAAAATGAGCTCCACTGGAGTTACAGGAGGTATTCTGGAGTGGATTCAGGACAGAACACAAAGAGTGGTGGTCAGTGGTATCTCATCTGAGCTAGGTATGGTGGGGAGTGGTGTCCCCCAGGGATCGGTGTTGGGACCCCTGCTGTTCCTCATCTACATTAATGATAGGACTATTGATGGGAATATAACCTATCTAACCCATAACTAGAATATAATATAACCTTGATAGGAATATTGAGAGCAGATTAATTAAATTTGCAGATGATACAAAATTTGAGGGTTTGGCAAATAGTTTCGAGTCCACTAAAGTGATTCAGGATGATTTGGACAGAATCCAGAAATGTGGCAAATGAAATTTAATGTAGCAAAATGTTAAATTGTACATGTAGGTAGTAAAAACATTAGACGGGATCACTGAATGGGAGGTTTAAAACTGGAATGTGCTCCACATGAGAAAGATCTGGGAGTGATTGTTGACCAAACCCTCATAGGCTCTAGCCATTGTGCCGTAGCAGTTAAAAAAGCCAATTGGATGCTGGGATACATTGCCAAAAGTATTGAGTACAAATCTAAGGAGATGATGCTTTTTTGTACAACACATTCGTCAGACCACATCTGGAGTATTGTGTACAGTTCTGGGGACCATACTTTAACTAAGATATAGAGGCTCTAGAGAAAATTCAGAGAATATCCACTTGGCTAATTCCAGGTATAAAAGATGAAAGCTATGAGAAGAGGCTGAAGATCCTTAATCTATTTAGTCTAAGGAAAAGGAGACTAAGGGGTGATATGATTGAGGTCTTTAAATATGTTAAAGGGATTAACAAAGTGAATTATGTAGGATTCGTTCGACCAAGTGTTGTGAGTAGAACTCGGGGTCACAAATGGAAGTTGACCAAAGGTAAATTTAGCACTGATATTCGGAAATATTTCTTCACCCAAAGAGTAATTTCGATGTGGAATAGCTTGCCTGACCATGTTGTTGAGGCAGAGACCTTGGGGGCTTTCAAGAGCAGGCTTGACTTAAAGATAGATACCATTGAGTCATTGAGTATCTGAAGGGATATATTCACAATAGTATAAAGAAACTGGGGAACGTAGTTGGGCTGAGCGGCCTGTTCTCGCCATTCGTGTTATGTTATGTCATGTTATTTCTCGATTCAACTGGTCCGGCTTGGGTGTGGCTAGTGAAACTGGAGTCAAAAAATGTGGTTAATCAGTTAATTCATGACTTAACAAGGGGGGGCAATTACTTTTTCGCATAGGGCCAGGTAGGCTTGGATAGCTTTTTCTCGTTAATAAATGAAATCATCATTTAAAAACTACATTTTGAATTTCCTCGGATTATATTTTTCTTATATTAAAATTTGTTCGATAATCTGAAACATTTAAGTGTGAAAAATATGCAAAAAAAAGTAAGAAATCAGGAAGGGGGCAAATACTTTTTCAGGGCACTGCATATCACAAAAACCTCATTAATAATTCAAGAATGCAAGAACGTGAATATATCCCTTTAGACAACATAATTGAGGAAGAAGGATTTCATTTCATAAATTAAGCAAAGTGTGATTACATAGCTTGACATTTTCCTGTTATCAAAAGTATTATTTCCCGTTTAAATATAAAAACCCATGCCGATATGTACAATTAATGAACAATACAAAAGTGGGCATATGAAATAACATTCATAGCATTTGCATTTTTTACATTCATCAATATTAACATTCCAGTACAAAATGATAAATGTCAAATGCTACAGGTTGCCACATATAAGCAATGTATAATTAGCTTTAAATGGGTAACTGTGTCATTGTAAAACACATTCGATAATGCAATGCTGTTCAGAACACAAGCTTGCCAATTCAGGTAAAGTGACTCGTACACCTCACATTAAACCCATTCAGTGGAGTCAATCATCAGGACTTGGACATTTATAAAAGCAGTACTTTTGGAATTTCAGGCTTTGAAAGATCTGTTATATGAGAGGGCACATAAAACTTTTTAAACATACAACTATAGTATTTCTCTTATTCCCTTATAGGAAAAGTAAAAGGCACATTATGCCCCACCCATACACACTGCCATATGATAATGCAGTATCATAAACAGTATTACATTGTGCTATGTGTGCATTCCACAGCAGTATGTGGTTGTTAACTCTGTTATATTAAGGACCTTACATACTTCTGAGTAATACGGAAATGATTCCATTACAGGCACATTTTTCACTGAGACCAAAGCTGCCAGCAATTATATTAAGTAGACCCTGGAGTGATATGCATTGGTGGAGCGCTGGAACATAAAGCGTGTAGATTGGTAAAAGCAGAATTGACTGAACAATACATTTTCAGGTATCAAAATGCCAATAAAGGCAACCTGCTATAATACAAACTGTGCTTAATTGTAGAACTCTTAGGAACTGAGTCATGACTTCATGTCAAGTAAAAATATTTTAGAAACATAATTAATCACCAAGTAGCAATGGGATTTGTCTTCCCAAGAAAGTCCAAAGTTCGCAATAAAAGTGTCCAGAGCTGACGTTGATATAGAGCAGCAGAACTGAGCATGGCTAAACTTTTTTGCTGATTATGGGCAGACTCAGGACATGACATTAATGGCTTAAATTTCAGCTCATGCACTACTGCAGAAAGCTACAATATATGTATCAGCCTTTACTCTATGGCCACATTCTGTAGACACTAATGCAGCAACAAGCTTAACGGTTTCTGGATGGAATTGTCATGGTTTGTGAGGTGTGCTTGTGGTTTGGACTTTTCTTTGCGACTCTCGTCCCGAGACGATATCGAATTCCTTGGCTATCGGATTCTTTACCCAGCTGGCTTATTGAGCAGGGGCGGCGCCTTCCCGGACTCTATATAAGCAGGAAGTCCAACACGCCTCCTTCGCTACAGTGTCTGTTTTTAGCTTCGCACTATAGCTGAAGATATCTGCAATCAGGTTTTGTATGACTTCTGATTGTTGGAGTTTCTTCTCCCTTTTCTATTTCGCTTTGCTTCCGTGGTTTGGATTATTATACATCCTTTGGAAGCGCGAGTACTTTCATTTGGTCTGTATTATTCTCTGTGTTTGTACTGTGTCTGTGCTGCTCACTTTCTCTCTGGTCCTTGCGCTTGGCCTGCGAATTCTACCGGCCATTACAGAAATAATGCATGTCAGTCGATCAATCATCACATGATCGAAATAAAAAGTTGATAAAAGGTAATTCAGACCATTTCACCCGGGGAGAACGTTGGCACAATCCTCAAATACATCTAGAAGCATTTGAAAATGAACTAGCATAAAGAAGAAACCAAAGTGAACAACTTCACTGAGCATCTGCTTCATGGTTTTGTCTGTTCTCTTCTCAGTGGCTCTTTTACAGGTCCTGCACGGTACTGCACTTAAACTGCAGTCAGTGGTTTCTTTAAATTTGCCCCACAATAGTTGTTTGCTTTGTTCACCACCTCCTTCAGTGTCGTAGCCTCTTCCCTCAGTCCCCAGCACTGTTTTCTGGGTTTATTTAAGGTCTCTGTGCTGCAGTATTTTGGTTCCATTTTCCTCAGCTCTGTGTCATTTTATTTGGCGAGTTCCCTCACTTTGTGCTGCTGTCCTCTAGTCTTGCTGTATTTCAGTTTTGGGCTCATCTGTGCCATTTGTCACTGTGCTGCTGTTCTGTGGCTCTGAGGTCGTGTCACTTTTCCTCTTCAGCAGGTTATCAATCCAGCTGGTGCTATTCGGCATCTTTGCCGTCAGCGGCGCAGATGTAGGGCCGACGACCTTCATGTTCTTGCCGGAGGTGATCAGTTCTCCGTAGCCCTCCTGGTGAGCGAAAGCGTACGCCGAACGGCGTGAGCTCGTCCTGCGCACACGCTTCAGGTTCCGCTCCTGAGGACGCTGCCTCCTGCTGTCTCGCTGCAAGCGACGCACCTGCAGACATGACACACCAATTATTTTAAAAAACTTTAAATGATGGAGCAACAACAAAACACAACTTGCAAACATGTTTAAGCCTTTTTAACATTCTCTAAAGAAATTATACAAGACTGGTCTAGGACAATACCATAGCCTCAGTGTTTTAATTGATATTCACTTTTTAAATGGAGATAGGGTACGTTGTCTCTCAGACATGAGTAAAATTGTGTTCTAAATGCAGTAGCACAGCTCTCAGCCATGCTGCAGCGGCTGTGTTATTATCCAAAGACGTTGCCAGTTCTAAGCTGATTGCTGCTAGTATGAACATGAATTATAATCATATTTGTTTTCCACTCAACTGCCCTCATTATTGATGTGAACACTAGGGTCAAATAGGAAATGTTTATAACTGCCTCAGCATTTCCATTTGCTCAGCATGACTGACTCAGCAAGTCCTACACGGGCATGAAGATAAATCTGGGAGTGCACTGTACCTTGTCGGTTAAGGATGGGTAGAGATCAATCTGTAGGAATCGGACTGCCACTACTGGCATTACACATACCACTGTGGTGAGCAGAATGACCAGCCACACACTCTTCTGTGTCAGGCAATTCCGCGCAGTGCCTGAAGTAAATAAGTACACCCCCTGTTAGGGCACCATTGTAACTGAACATACCACTCCTTAATGGGCAGCCATTTGCTTAATGTGGGTTCAAATACATCTGCTGCCAGATTTTTATTACACTTACAGCATAATAATCACCACACCTGCTAAGAATCTGAAGCTTGATGTGTACTCTCGCAGCAGGTCTAATTTTAATTAAGAGTAAGAAAAGAGTAGCAGCTGAACAGCACAGGCATTGTTGACACAGACTTACCTATAAAAGGAAAATGGCTGGGGAATATACTAAATATTCCATCACTGTACATAGCAAATAAAATAGCAAAGTAGACAGCGAGGCTGCCCCATATGTAGAAGTGATTCACAGCTGTCCAATAATGTGTGTCCAGCCCAATCTGAAAGCCAGTCATAGACAAAGGTTAACATAATTTAATTATAGGTTTACACTGTTTAACATACTGTACAGACAAGAGCATCAAATATTACTGAATTGCCTACTTTCGCCACTAGTTAGCATACATTTACAATTGCATTTAGTCAAAAGAAGAGAGAGCAAACAAAAAGTTAAATATTTTCATATTTTACAGCTTCTATGAACTGAATTTAGCTCCATCAGAAAATATCCAAAACAGGGGTTCCAGTAAATCATAAAAACAGAAGCATCAGAAAAAACAAAACAAAAAAAAAACAAATAAATAAATAAAACAAGTTTATATCAATTTTGACCGTTTGGTGAATAACCCTGCCATTTACCTCACGTGCCTAGCAGCGAATTTTACCACCATTTGACACTCTCTCCTTATTGCTACTATTCAGCTGACAAAAAATAGAGGATCTTACAGGAGTGGGCGTGTAAAACATACATATAAACAGAATGCAATGATTCGCCAATCATTTAAACCCTATATCTAATTGAAAATAGTGCAAAGACAACATAAGAAATGTTGCAACTGAGAAATTTTGCTTATTTTGAATTTATGACAGCAACGAGTTTCAAGAAAGTTGGGACAGGGGCAATGTTTACCACCGTGTTGCATCGCCTCTTCTTTTAACAGTACTCCGAAATCTTTTGGAAACCGAGGTGACTAACAGCTATAGTTTTGGAAACAAAATGTTTTCTTCTTCTAACGTGATATAGGCTTTCAGCTGATCAGCACATTGCAGACCCCTTAGTCACATTATTTTCATAATATGCCAAATATTTTCAGTGGGTGACAGGTCTGGCTTCCAGGCAGGTCAGTTGGTCATCCAGCCACTTTTTTTACAGAGCCATGTTATTGTAATACACGCAGAACGTTGACTTCAGCATTGCTTTGCCAAAATAAGCAAGGCCTTCCCTGTCAGAGATGTCTGGATGGCAGTATATGAAACTCCAAAACCTGTATATATTGTTAAGCAAGAATAGTATCCTCACACATGTGCAGGTTACCCATGACATGTGCAATAATGCACCCCCATTCTACAATGGATGTTGGCTTTTGAACTGTGCACTGATAACAGGCTAGATGGTCCCGCTCCACTTCAGCCCAGAGGACGCGGCGTCCATAATACCCCAAAATAATTTCAATTTTTGATCGATCTGACCGCAGGACAGCTTTCCACTTCCTCTCAGTCCATGTTAAATGAGCTCGGGCCCAGCAAATGCCGTAGCATTTAATATTTGAATGGCAGAGTTTTAACTTGCATTTGTGGATGCAGCGACAAATGGTTGTCATAAACAGAAGTTTACAGAAGTGTTCCTGAGCCAATGCAGTGATTTCCACTTCAGAACCCTGTCTTTTTTTGGGGCAGCGCTGCCTGAGGGCCTAAAGATCATGGCCATTCAATTTCAGTTTTCAGTCTTGTCCCTTGCATACAGAGATTTCTCTGAATGCTCTGAATCTTTTGATCATATTATGCACCGTGGAGGATGAAATCCCCTAATTCTTTGCAATTTTACATTGAGAAATGTTACTTTAAATTGTGGAACTTTTTGCCCATGCAGTCTTTCCCTGAGTGGTGAAGCCATTGCCATCTTTATGTCTAAATTACTTTTTGTTCCCAATCATATAACTGACCTGTTGCAAATTAACCTTATTTGCAGTGAGATGTCGCACCAGGTGTATTTTTTGCATCATTCAACTTTTTCAGTCTTTTGTAGCCCCTGTCCCAACTTATTTGAAATGTGCTGCTAACAACAAATTCAAAATGAGCAAACGTTTTTCAAAAAGTAATAACCTTTCTCAGTTTCAAGTTATCTTTGCACTAGTATCAATTAAATATATAGTTTAAGAGTGTACTCCTATTGTAATGGCAATACAGCATAATATTGATATAACTAACTAATGATGAAGAAAGGCATATATCATGGATAAATGGAAGATCTCGGAAATGAGGATGTATATGCCTCAGTCAGAACAGGTCGGTCCTGGAACTGAGTGCAGGCACATAATGAAATGAGATGGATTCCCAGCAGTGTGTCATTTGTTGCTCTACAGGGCAGCATTGCTCCATTTATCATTATACATCCATACGCTGGTTGCGTCAGCGCCCTCCCGCAACACCCCTCCCACTCGGCCGTTCGAGGACACCCTCACCTGAACGCTGACAACAATCACCAAGCATGTTGCTATGGTGACAGCAAAGGACTGCTGGTCAGAGATATGGGACCCGTCGTCCCTCACGGCGCAGGAGAAGGCTCCGTAGGGAATGAAGAAGAGCACAAAGGAGGTGTACATCCCTTGCAGCGTGCACATGAAGAACTGCCGCTTGGTAAACAGCAGGTTCAGCTGCCCGGGTTCATACAGCTTTGGGTGCTGAAGGCTGTTTTGCTCATTGACATCCTTTTGAGAGAGAACGAAAACAGACCATCTACTGAGCTGAGTGATTAGGCTTAGTTAAACATCAAGAGACAAAACTGACTCATGTGACCTTACTATCAGTGTTTGAATCTGTTCTATTTTGATTTTAGCGCTATTTGTATTTATTTTTCAACTTTATGGATTATTTCAACATTTCATTGTATTAGTTTAGTCATTTCCTTTCACTGTGCTCTCGGTCCTGCCCCCCTCGTGTGTACTGGCCTTCACTGTTCCATTGTTTCACTGCTCTCTCATTCGTAGCCACACCTCCCAGCATGCTTTTCAGTTCCGGTGTTCTGACTATTTATGCCGCCTTGTCAAAAAATGCTACCATAATGCAACGCGTTTGTAAAGTCTTTATTTTCATTTAAATATTGCAATAGGAATCAGTTTACAGTTGTAACTTTGTTATTTGTTAGTTTATTATAACATAAGCAGATGTTACAATGAGTTGGATAAGTTTGCTTGAAGATACATGCCCATAGACGCCATCATCATCTAATTTCTGCATTTTCCGGAAAAATCAGCGTGTACATGCAAATATATATACGCTTGCAGGTAGAAAGGTGCACTGAAGAAAAATCTATTTTTATGATTTTTGAAGATACTTAAGATCTGAGTGAAGAAACATCCTGAGATTTCAGGTTTGTGAAAGCGCAGAACCGCAAGGTAGCATATTTTGATAGGTAGCAAAATTTGACATAACATTGGCACACTTGTATCCAATTTGATTTGCTCCTCTGTCCTTCTTTTATATACCCCTTTGTGTTTATTTATATTTGAGAGTTTGCTAACCAGTATTTCCCTAAGAGCGTTTCTTCGATCTTCCGAGTCTTCTGACAACAGTTCTGGTCTGTCTTTCGGTTTACGATTCCTGCTTAGTCCTCTGTGTACGATTCACTTGCACAAGATCACTTGTCTTGCAATTTGGGTTTGGCGTACCTACTTCCTGTTTATTGATTGTTGGACAGTTCCGTGATTACAAATCTGGCTTTACCCATCTATGCTGAAAGACCAACGCTCGTTTTTAGCTCTCCCTGTGAAACCTCGCATCTCAATAAAGTCACTGAACTGGATTTCCGTCCATGCATGAATTCTGTTTCTACTCCCAGTCACTTTTCGAGGCATTATTTATCAAAATCAACCCGAGGTGCTAATGTCAGCTGTAAATAATCTGTTCAATGAAATAATCAATCCAAATAAAAAAGCATCTGTCATTACAGGAGCCTGATCAAGGATGCAACACACAGCTGGGTCAATATTGTGCAGGGGAGAATCAATAATATGGCTTACCTTGTCAAACATGCCCATAGCAAGAACTGGCAGAGAGGTGTAGACAATATTAAAGAGTGTTATAAACCACTGGTCATACACAGTCTGAGGAAAAAATGAGAAAAAGGATTATACAAACACGATACATCACAAACAAATCATTCAAATAATGATAATTGACAGTTGCAAAAGAAGTCTATTACAGTGGAAATACCTGGCTGTGAAAGTCCCTTACCTGTGCTGAGAAACCACAGAAAAATCCAAACCAGAAGTGCACCAAGGTGAATGCAAAGTTCTTGTAGAAAAAGTAGCACAGGAAGTTGCACATGCGGAAGTAGGACCAGCGGCCGTGCACCAGCAGGAGGCGCTGCAGGTAGCGGAACTGAGCAAAGGAGTAGTCTGAAGCGAGCACTGCCTGCATGCCCTCCTGCCCACTGATGCCCACACCGATGTGCGCGGCTGCAGAGGGACAGACCATGCAGAAATATGAAAAACCAAACCCAAAAACATTGCACAACTTGAAAAGAAAAAGGAAAAAAAACACAATTCTCTCATTTTTTCCCCCAGTATTATCAATATCTATTTTATGTCTGTCTACATGCTGTACTTTCATGATATATAAGCTTTACTGTATATCAAAGAATCTCAATTCTCCTTAAAGCCGGCATGGTGAGCCCTTGTGTTTAACTGAAGTGTAACATAGAAATAATGTAAAAAGTCAATTACAGGCAATTTCTGCAGCACAAAATCACCACCATGACAAAATTACCATAAGAATTCAGAGGGAACATCATAATTCTCTTTAATGAACTTGTGGAACCAATGACGGGCAGCAAACCGTCCCCTAGCAAGACTGAACCTACCATATAATTTAGCAGAAAAAAAGAGAGCAGTAATATAACAGTGGTCGAGCTTCCATCACATGCCAAGCGAATTTTAAGCAAATTTTTGAAAATTTGCTTTGAAGAAAGTTTGAATTACCTGCGTTTCCATCAACTGGCTTGGAGCGATTAAACGCCAATAAATTAGGCCAGTTTCGCCACAGGATGGCAGTAGAGGGTACTCATAATGTAAGGAACAGCAGAAGCAGAAGCGGGTGCTAAATAGAAATATAAACAAACTGACGCAAAGCAACCAGAAGGAGAGTTAAAGGGATAGTTCACTTTTTTTTGAAGTGGAGTTGTATGAGCTACAAATTGCCACTACTTACATTAGATGCTGTAGAAAGCTCCCTGATCTCCTCCAGGTAGCTGCACCAGGGCATAGTGCTGGGTGGAAATTTTGGCGATACACTGTTGTGATCGGAAACACAGAAACAGCGTATTTTCGCGGCCTAAAAGAGGTCCTACCTGAAAATAATACAACATTTAAATTGTATACTATATTTAAAAAATTATAGCACTTTAGCTGCTCGGAAAAAAGCAAAGTTGCTCTTAAACTAACCAACCGACGTAGTTCTGCGCGAGGTGCATCGTAGTTCACTGCGCGCTGTAGCGATCAGCTGTTTGGGTCACAGTAAAGCTGCTTGCACAAACGCGTTATGCATGTATTCACGTCTTCGTTTAGACTTTGAATGTAATCAGTGAGCGAAAACACTTTTCGCGTCCAGAGTGCAAGCAGATTAACTGCGGAGGTCGGACGACCGTTTAACTTGTGCAAATATTTCGAAAATGGCGCGTGTGTGTCGCTTTCTTGGACGTGAAAGCAAAGCTGTATCCAGGTGCACTAACAGTTTCCACCGCATTCCTCTGCGGAATATTGGACTTCTGGCTGTGGCTAGTTGCCTCAACACGGATACGCCACCCGTATCCCTAAAAGAACGTGTTTGCAGTATTGATTTTTCCAAAGAGGATTTAGTTTGGCTACATTCAGGCGAATCTCAACGGTGCACACTGAAGAGCACTGCTGTACCCAAGCATCACCTAGAAGAGTGAAACACCTGTGAAAAAGGCTAACGTAACATTGCAGCACAAATTGACATACAGTGTATCTGCTGTGCTGGGTATTGTAGGGTTTTTTTTTTTATTATTTGAGACATGATTCTATGCCATTGAAAATCTGGCTCTGCCGCAAACCGCTCAGAGCCTGACCCGAACAGCTCATCGCTACTGTGCATGAACTACCAGGCACCTTGCGCAGGAATACGTCAGTTGGTTAGTTCAAGAGTAACTGTGCTTTTCTCCGAGCAGCTAAAATGCTGTATTTTTTTAAATATAGCGTTAAATTGAAATGGTGTATTGTTTTCAGGTAGGACCTCTTTTAGCCCCCAAAAATATGCTGTTTCTGTGTTTCCGTTCACAACAGTGTGTCGCCAAAATTTCCACCCAGCACTATGTCCGGTTGCGGCTACCCGGAGGAGACCAGAGAGCTTTCTACTGCATCTAATGTAGGCCTAAGTACTGGCAATTTGTAGCTCATACAACCCCACTTCAAAAAAAGTGAACTATCCCTTTAAGCAGAAACAAGATGCCGTGAGAATGGAGAGAAGTCTACAGGAGTAGCAGGCAATTTAGCAAATCATTGTAGAGCTTTTATTTCAGGAAATGATTGCAATGTTTGATGCCACTCGGAGACAAAGATGGAGTCAAATGCCCATGCACGGAGCGGGAGCAAGGCAGTTAAGGTTACGTCAGAACTTGGTCGGCTAGGGCACCATTCCCATCCCATCCCACATTTTGCGCATTAACTCATAATCGCATAAAGCAAAAACCACCTCAAGCGAGTGTTATAAACTTTTATGCCACTTAGAGGAATTTTATTTACATTTTGTCGTTTCCAACAGCTTTTTTCAGGGCTGCCAACTCTCACGCATTTGCCATGAGTCTCAGGCCTCTTAGAGGCATTCACGTTCCCATGCCGCAGTCAGCAATTATTCAATGCAGGCGTATTCAAGAGATTCTCACGCGGAATTGAGTCCTTGACCATGGAAGTTAACCAGTTTCACGCGCATTACGGTGGATTTCCCCACTTGTGACATAGAAATCGATTTTGACTCGAGAATTCTCACACTTGTCATTACTCAGAGGTTGGAAGCAATGGAATTGCATCAAGACATTTCAAATGGTCTTATTTCATTTCAACGATCATGAAACAATTTCATTGCTTCCAACCCAATTAAAGAAAAGTGTGAGACGCCTGGAGTCATACTCGCTTTCACTTACTAGAAATGCACCGTAATGCAAGTGAAACAAACTTTCACGCAGAAGGACTTCAATTCCGTGTAAGAATCATTATTGATTGAATAATTGCTGACTACGGTGAAAATGCCTGGAAAATGCGTGAGACTTGCGCTCTATGCGTGAGATTGCATTGAAGGTTTTTTCAATGCAGATTTTCAAAATGCGTACAAGAATAGTGAGATTGAAATGTGAATAATGGTAGAGGGCTCATTTTGGGTTGTGTGCAGCCAGTGGAGAAAGGGTATTGACTTTTCAAGTTGTGCAAATGGAAACTGACTTTTAATCATGCTGACGTCATTGGCGCCGTCCCCGACAGCCAGAGTGACGGCGCCCCTGTACTTCTTCACCAGCTCCACCACCTGAGCCTTTTGCAGGGGCGTCACACGGCAGCAGATGACGGTCTTGCACAGGCAGGCCGTGTCCAAGAGCAGATGCTCCACTTCGGCCTCCAGCGCGTGTGCCTGCAATGCCAGACAATGGTCAGGCCTCAACCGTGTCCCCTGTGCCCACACTCCGTACATCAAAATTCGGGACATTTGAACTCAGTGCATTTTCATAGACTCACAGCAACTATTTAGTTGCAATTATGGAGCTCACCAGTTTTCAGCAACAACTAAAGCAAGCATATAATTAGCAATTTGTAATGAATAATGATGAGAGGAAAATGTTGGAGCAATGTTTATTCATGTGAGCATGTAAGAACATTAAAATCAGGAGGCAAGACAGACATTTCAAAAATATCAACAAATAAAAAAATTCCTATTTTTAAAAGACTCACTCCTGAGGGAAAAATCAAACAGCTGGAGTCTTTCACTTTGAAAAGACTCTTGCTGTGCCATGAAATACTTGCACTTTACAGCAAAATTTCTACCCTGCTGCGCACCAGTTGTGTGAGCAATTGAGGAGAGAAGACCCTGCGGATGTCTGCTTTCTGGAAGTGTCACAAAGGAGCAGGACGAGACAGCATCGTCTCCAACAGGGCAGTCAGCGTTAATGAGGACTCAAGGGAGCTGCTTTACAGCAGCACTGTATAAGAGGTGCTCATTAGCCACACACCAGAGACAGTCATGCTTACACTTACACATACGCACTTACGTGCGCTCACACATTTACACATACACACAGACGCAGATAGACACACACACACACCTGCATACACACACGCACACATGCATGCACACATGGGCGCACTCATACACACTTGTTCAAACAGTGCAGGATATGAATTTACGTGTTGTTTTTCCTCATTTCTATTCAACTCCAAAAATTTTATTCTTTTGGTGTTAGCATCTCCTAAATCTTACCAGACTGTGGCCGTTTATGATGAGTGCATACTCAGAAGTGTAGGTTTCATCTAAAATGGAGTCCATCCCACTTATTTCAGACTTCTCTCCATCCATGGAGCCATTGGCAATGTCTTTGCATAGTCCCAGAATTTGTTCTCTTGCTTCTCTGGAACATAAAATGTAAAGTACCATTGCTCAAGCAGCCGTTCATCATTTGCCCATCTTAGTTTTTTTTTGTGTGGTATCATTTGATAAAATTTCATTCTGCAGCAGTTCCGCAACTGTTTCATGGTTTGTGCTCGATCTTTGAAAAAAAAAAACCATTAACAAAAGAAGGTTGCAGTTCTGATTTTTGCCTAACAGGTTGATTGCATTTTCCTAAATTGTGAGTCAGTCCATCTAACGCAGGTATACGTTTCCTCTGCGGTCCATTACAGAGATAAAATAAATGACCAGTGGAAGAGAGAATCAGGACAGTAACCATGAAGTCAAGGATATCTCAACGGTCCTCTACTATACTGGCAGGGACTACTACTCAAAATCAGCGTCATTAAGCATGGCAGTAGGTAATGGTGCAAAATACAAAATTTCCATTAAAATAGTCAGAATGGCTGTAATTCAGGGGGACACAGCGGCGCAGTGGTGGTGCGTGCTCAACTCAAGGCCACAGCATTTGTGGTGAGTTCTTGGGGAAAAACTCTTTACTCTCACAGTGCCCTACTTCACCCGGGTGTACAATTGGGTACCAACAAATGGCTCGGAAAACCTGCGATGGACTAGTATCCCATCAACGGGGAGTAGCAATACTCCCATGTGCTTCATGCTACGGAAACTGGGGTTAAGCACTGGCCCGATGAGCCACCTGGCTCGGGACAGGTTTTGCCTTTTTTAAAGCAATAAAACGAGGGCAATGGATAGCGTTCATGTCGCTCCTTTCATCAGTACCCAGGTCTGGCAGAGGAAATGAATAATCCCACAAGTATAACCCCAATTCCGAAATAGTAGGGACAAAATGTAAATTGTGCATAAAATCAAAACGCAATGACTTTCAAATCACACCAGCCAGTATTTTATTCACAAAATAACAAAGATAACATAGCAAATGTTAAAACTGAGAAAATTTATTATTTTATCCACAAAATGAACTCATTTCAAATTTGATGGCGGCTACAGGTCTCAAAAAAGTTGGGACAGGGACCTGTTTACCATTGTGTAGCGAGGTTCGCGAAGTACGGCAGTCAATAGTAGGCGCGTTCCACACACACGAATTTGGACACCAGAAAAGGATTGAGAGAGAGGGAGAGAGGCCAGCAGAGCAGGGACCCAGAAAATGACAAAATTCTTTTCAAAGAAAGGTGAGAGTATTTAAGTAACTTGCTATGTTAGCTGTTCAGGCTCGCTGTTCAGCTGCTAACGTTAAGTTAATGTAACATGCGGTCACCTGAGTAAATAATCGCCTGACAAGAATGACATTACTCAGTTATTAACGGTATCATGTATAGAAAAGATCGGGAAGGTTATCGTTCGCCAGCCATCATAATATACCGTCAAAAAAATCCGGTAGCAGCAGGACACATGCATCCTTCCTTATTATGAGTGGTTACTGCGTACTTGGCTCTCGTGACTGTCCAGGCCAGGCTTGCATAGCGAACTACATGCAGTCAGTATGGTAAGTGTAGATCACTTGGTAAATGATTCTCGGTTTGCATTGTGTGTTTACCACCGGCCACCATACGTGAGTGACGTTGCCCGATCAGCAAGCTCCTTTCAATGTTATGTATCCGGCTCGAGCTTTATTCCGACAGTTCAATAAAACCACAGAAACGGTAAACCTCGTTTGGTGACTTGACTCATACAGAGTGAACTTTCTACATGGTGACAGAAGTGGGATGAACCTTCTCGCAGTATTTTTCGTCGTTACCGTGTATGGATAGTGTTCCTTTTCTTTTGTACGTGTAGTGTTTTCCTTGTTGCGTTTTATTTACCTCAGAAACGAGCTAGCTGCTACTCTTCTTCCTCCGGTAATGGCAGAGGGATTTCGCAGACCCGAACCCCTCGCTTTCAACGAGAACATCGCCGAGAATTGGCGAGTGATTGAAAGGGAATACGACATTTTCATTGCCGCTGCACACTTCGACAAGCCAGCAAAGACCCAGGCTTACATCCTCCTCAACATCGCTGGACCAGAGGCCATTGAGAGGGAACATTCGTTCGTCTATGCCCCAGCGGTACGCGTTCCTGTGGAAGATGGGTTCAGGACTGTGGACTGTGTTTATTCCAAGACAGACGAGAAAGATGAGGGATTTGTTACCATAGACATTAACAACAAGCGCATTGAAATGAAAGTTGACACTGGAGCCAAGTGCAATGTGATGTCACTAAAGACTTTCAAATGACTGAGGAATGGAGAGCAACTGATTAAGCAAGGGAAAACTGTCAGCCTTGTCGCCTATGGAGGCACCAGGATCGAGACTAGTGGCACGGTCACGCTGCCATGCCGCTTAAAGGACGAGTGCCACCCCTTGCCTTTCTTCGTGGTGAATAGGGAGGTGCAGCCACTGCTAGGTTTTAGGGCGTGCAAGAACATGGGCATTGTCAAAATGAGCCCTGATGTCCTCCAGGTAAGCGTGGAAAGCAACACCGACTTCAGCTCACAGGTGCTAGCCCAGTGCAAGGATCTGTTTGGCGACGATCTGGGAGAGCTCCCTGTCACCTACTCCATGAAGCTGGACCCCAACGTACACCCTGTGGTCCGCCCTGCCCACCGTTTTTCCGGTTGCAATGCAAGAGAGAGTCAGGGGCGAGCTTCAGTGCATGCAGCGCATTGGCGTCATAACATCAGTCACAGAGCCAACCGACTGGGTGTCTCCCATGGTAGCAGCACACAAGAAGGACAAGCACGAGATCAGGCTGTGCATCAACCCAAAAGACCTCAACACAGCACTAAAGAGGCCCCACCACCTAATGCGCAGCGTTGAAGAAGTAGCTGCACAGATGTCAGGAGCGACAGTGTTCTCCGTCCTGGACGCCAAGAACTCTTTCTGGCAGATACGCTTGGACAAGAAATCTTCCATGCTGACCACCTTCAGTACACCGTTTGGGCGCTTCAGATTCCTGCGCATGCCCTTTGGCATCAACTCTGCCAGCATAGTGTTTCAGCACTCCATGGAACAGCTGTTCGCAGGTTACCCATGCTCCATCATCGTCGATGACATCATCATCGGAGGGCGAAGCGTCGCTGAGCACGACGCCAACCTACACAAGGTACTCGAACGAGCAAGACAGGTCAACCTCAGGCTAAACCCTGCCAAGTGCAAATTCCGGCCAGACCAGGTGTCCTACGTGGGACACATCTTCACCCGTGATGGCCTCAAAGCTGACCCCACCAAAACAGCAGCAATCAATGCGATGCCAGTGCCCATGGACGTTACTTCCCTGCAGCGGTTCCTCGGCATGGTCAACTACCTGGGCATCCAGAACCTCAGCGAGATCGCGGCACCCCTGAGGCAGCTCACCCACAAAGACACTGCATGGTTTTGGTTCCAGCAGCACCAAGAGGCTTTCGACCGTCTAAAAGCCTGTCTGTCTACCCCTCAGGTCCTGGCTTACTATGACGTCAAGGAGCCAGTCACACTTACCTGCGACGCGTCATCCCATGGCCTGAGTGCGGCTTGTGTGCAAAACGGCAGACCAATCGCCTTCGCTTCACATACCCTCACAGACACCGAAACACGGTTTGCCCAAATTGAGAAGAAACTACTGGCCGTCGTTTTCGCCAGCACCAAATTCAAGGACTATGTCTACGGTAAACCCATCATCGTAGAGACGGATCACCAGCCCTTGGTCACCTTAGTGAAGAAGCCCATCCACGCCGCTCTTGCCCGTCTCCAGAGGATGCTACTACGCCTGCAGAGCTATGACATCAGCCTCGTCTATAAAAAGGGCAAACACATGTACCTCGCCGACACTCTTTCCAGAGCTCCAAGCACAACGACCTCGCAGAGCCAGTCCGAGACCACAGAGTTCGAGGTCATGACGATGGAGTGTATCTCCACGGCCCGTCTCGAGGAACTGAAAAGGCACACAGCACAGGATGATGTGCTACAAACCCTCAGCTCAGTGATCCACAGAGGGTGGCCATCCAGAGAAAGCCAGCTCCAGCCTGCCATCGCGCCTTTCTTTCTTTACCGGGACGAGCTCAGTGTGGATGACGGCGTCATCATGAAGGGCCACAAAGCAGTTATTCCCTGCTCCCTGCACAGAGAATACATCGGTATCGTCCACAAAGGCCACCCAGGGGTCGACGCGACCAAGCGCAGAGCCAGAAGTCTTGTCTTCTGGCCGGACATGTCAAAGAACATTACAGAGGAGCTGCTCTCATGCACCGTGTGCAATAGCACCAAACCACATCAGCAGAAGGAACCACTGAAGCTTCACCCAGTCCCAGACCTGCCATGGTCTACAGTGGCAGCTGACATCTTCGACTGGCACGGTAAACAATACCCAGTCCTTGCGGACTCCTACTCTGGCTGGTTCGAGGTGGACCTCCTCCGCGACATGACATCGACTGCAGTCACCACAAAGATGAGGAGACATTTTTCTGTCCATGGAGTGCCACACACACTGTAAACTGACAATGGTCGACAGTACACAAGCTAGCAGTTTCAGGAGTTTGCCAGACAATGGGACTTCACTCACACCACAAGCAGCCCCGAGTTCCCACAATGGAACGGGCTCGCCGAGAGGGCTGTGCGCAGTGCCAAGCAGCTCATGGAGAAATCACACCGAGATGGCACCGACGTCTTCATCAACCTGCTCAACCTGAGAAACGTCCCCGCGATATAGCACTGGGGTCTCCTGCTGAGCGCCTCATGTCCAGACAGACTCGTGCTGACATTCCAGTGAGCACCAAACTGTTGCAGCCTGCTGTGAGGTATGGCAGGCACATCCACGACCAGCTCCTCAACAAAAGACTGACAGTGAAGCGCCACTACGACAAGTCCAGCTGCCCATTGTAGCCTCTACAGGAGGGGCAAGTCGTTTGCATGCAGACGGAAAAGGGCTACGACTAACTTGCCACTCTGACTGAGGTGAGCAAGGAGCCTCGGTCCTACGTCATCCAAGCCAACGGCAAGACGTACAGGAGAAACCGTTGCCACATCCTCCCTGTGGCAGAGCCTCCACCACCTCAGCTCCGGCACCACGAGCCGGGTTGACAGGATGCTAGCTCTCCTCCTGTGGGAGGCACGACACACACACCACTCACACCAAGGCCCACCACCACAAAGCCACCTTCACCAACCCCATCTACTCCTACGCCCACTGCTGACTTATCTGTGCAGGTCCCCATCCAGAACGGTGGATTATACACTACGCGTTCAGGTCGCATCTGCAAGCCCAACCCAAGATACCTGTGAAGAGAAACTGCCCTGGTTGGTTAAAATAAAAAAAAAAAAACCTCTGTCAGGTTTAGCAATTTTCTTGTGTTGTGTTTAATACCCAATATTATTCTGACAGCATTGTTGGATTTCAATAATATTATCTGTTGAATATATGCACTACTACTCTGTTGGGACATGCTCATTAACCAAATCAAACTGAAATGTCAAAGTGAAGTTGAAGTTGATATATCGAGTTAAATGCTCTTCCTGATCCAGTTTATGGTAATATTAAAAAAAAATAAAGAAAAGAAAAAAAAAAGGGACTTACTGTCTCGTAGAGTTCTTCAAATTGTTTATATGTATTATTGTCTAAAAAGAAGGGATGTAGATCATTTGGTAAATGATTCTAGGCTTGCATTGTGTGTTTGCCACCGGCCACCGTACGTGAGTGACGTGGCCCGATCAGCAAGCTCCTTTCAATGTTATGTATCCGGCTCGAGCTTTATTCCGACAGTTCAATAAAACAACAGTAACGGTAAACCTTGTTTGGTGACTTGACTCATACAGAGTGAACTTTCTACAGTAACCTTTGGTGTAACTGAAACAATCGCTTGACAAGGCTGACATTTTACCTTCTTACAAAAGTGTTCACTAAAACTAAACTGCTACTTTATTCTGTTGCCATAAGTCTTGTTAATGCGGGGTGGGGTAATTTTACTGAGCTTGCCCTCCTCATACAATATCAAAGTGAAGCTGTGTGCTTAGAGCTATGGTACTGAGAGAGAAGCCCATCTAAAATTGGTTTATTCCAAGACTTGGTATGTTAGTTCTTCATTAGTTGGTAAATAAAATATAATTTTAAATGTTTACAAAAGCAACATGAAATAGAATAAGTAAACCTTTATGTACTGCCACTCCAGAATCAGCTGTGGTCACTTCATCTGAACCTGACCCAGCAGTAGATCCTCACCACCAGCTTGTCTGAAGATGGGTCATTCCACCTCAATTCAACAAGTGCCTCATGCTCAACCATCTTAGATTTGCTTGAAATTTTTACCATATAAAGTTCAACATTAAAAAACTACTCAGCCAAAATTTCAGATTGATATATCAAATACATTTGAAGAAAAAAATTCATGAACAGGGTACCCCTCTTGCCATTTTTGGTGCATTTCATTTCAAAATATTTCCAACAGTGAACATGACAATAGTTATAACATAGTTATAGCTTTTATTACCCCTCAGCCCTCAAGGCTGACGGGGTATTGCTATCCTTCGTGCGGGCGGGCGGGCGTCTCCAAAAACTTCGACATCGGGCTGAGGGGTATTCCATGCATTGCACGCCTATTTTGTTACAACTATTGTCATGTTCACTGTAGGAAATATGTTACAAACAGATTGTTCTATTACATTCTGAGTTTAGTAAATAAATCACTATACTCAAACACAGTCAAACAGTTCAAGCCTCTCGAATTTCATGATCATGATGATAAGAATCGTGAGCGATATAGCTGGGTAATTCAAAAATTTTTTTTTGTAGGTTGGAGTCCTAGAACCATGAAATGGTTACATTTTACATTTTGTAAGCATATGTGATGGTCTTTCAGAAAATAAGTTCTTTTGGTCGGAACTCCTTGTCATACCTGTGGTATTTGAAAGTGAAAATTAATGAAAAATGTTATTTTGCGATTTTATTAAGACAAAAACAACAACAAAAAAGGATCATACCCATTAATAAATGCTGATCTGATTACTCTATATACTTATGTAAAAGGATGTGTAATTATTTGCAATATATCATATTTGGTTTGTGTTTAATTGGTCAATAAATATAGGGGTTTGTAAAAGTTTCAAGTTTATTTTCATACCACAGTCCCAATAAAGACAATGCTATTGAGAATAAACATATGCAATCTACATATGGTTGTCTTCCTTTACTGAAAATGTCATGCATTTTGCTATAAATCTTACTGAGATAGTGCACTTTAAACTTTGCTGCATTTTAAGACTATCGCAAAATGCACCAAAAACGGCGAGGGGGGGTACATTCAAGAATTTTTTTCTTTGGATATATTTGATATAGCGGTCTGAAATTTTGGCTGGGCTACTTTTCATGGTTGAACTTCTCATGGTAAAAATTTTAAGCCAATCCAAGATGGTCGAGCAGGGATTTTTTTCTAAACCCGTTGAATTGAGGTGGTATGACCCAGATGTTTTTGATGGTGAGTGAGTGAGTGTGGCAGAAACTGGTTAGCTGTTTAGATTTATTAGTGAACTGCTGTACCAATGGTAATTACACATATTGGTTGATCTCTCAGCCATTTGAATTATATAATTAAATGGCAAAATAGCCTGCATTTATTTATAAGTCTACTTAAGCCACTATCCATCCTGTTGACAGAGCCAGGCCCATCTCCCTAAAGCAAGGCTACTTCAGATAGTGAAGGGAATAGTGAATCAGATCATAGCTGTAGCCTACAGCTACAACAACCCAGGAGAGGCTTAATAGCCTTGCCAGACCTTCAGTTGAAAGTCAATTAAGCAGAAGAAAGTATTTCATTGCATTGTCAATATTACTTGCAAGAAATACAAAACCCAAAACCAGTGAAGTTGGCACGTTATGTAAATCGTAGATAAAAACAGAATACAATGATTTGCAAATCCTTTTCAACTTATATTCAATTGAATACACTGCAAAGATGTTTAATGTTCAAACTGAGAAACTTTTTTTTTTTTTGCAAATAATCATTAACTTAGAATTTAAAGGCAGCAACGCATTGCAAAAAAGTTGGCACAGGGACCTTTTTACCACTGTGTTACATCGCCTTTCCTTTTAACAACACTCAGTAAACGTTTGGGAACTGAGGAGACCAATTTTTGAAGCTTTTCGGGTGGAACTCTTTCCCATTCTTGCTTGATGTACAGCTTAAGTTGTTCAACAGTCCGGGGTCTCCATTGTCGTATTTTACGCTTCATAATGCGCCACACATTTTCAATGGGAGACAGGTCTGGACTACAGGCAGGCCGGTCTAGTACCCGTACTCTTTTACTACGGAGCCATGCTGTTGTAACACGTGCAGAATGTGGCTTGGCATTGTCTTGCTGAAATAAGCAGGGCATCCCTGAATAAGACGTTGCTTGGATGGCAACATATGTTGCTCCAAAACCTGTATGTACCTTTCAGCATTAATGGTGCCTTCACATATGTGTAAGTTGCCCATGCCTCGGGCACTAGTACACCCCAATACCATCACAAATGCTGGCTTTTGAACTTTGCGCCTATAACAGTCCGGATGGTTCTTTTCCTCTTTGGTCCGGAGGACACGACGTCCACAGTTTCCAAAAACAATTTGAAATGTGGACTCGTCAGACCACAGAACACTTTTCCACTTTGCACCAGTCCATCTTAGATGAGCTTGGGCCCAGCGAAGCCGGCGGCATCTCTGGGTGCTGTTGATAAATGGCTTTCGCTTTGCATTGTTGAGTTTTAACTTGCACTTGCAGATGTAGCGACGAACTGTAGTTTCTGACAGTGGTTTTCTGAAGTGTTCCTGAGCCCATGTGGTGATGTCCTTTACACAATAATGTCGCTTTTTGATGCTGTACCGCCTGAGGGATCGAAGGTCACGGGCATTCTATGTTGGTTTTTGGCCTTGTCGCTTACGTGCAGTGATTTCTCCAGATTCTATGAACCTTTTGACGATATTACGGACCGTAGATGATGAAATCCCTAAATTTCTTGCAATAGCTCGTTGAGGAATATTGTTCTTAAACTGTTCAACAATCAGCTCACGCATTTGTTCACTAAGTGGTGACCCTCACCCCATCCTTGTCTGTGAATGACTGAGCATTTCAGGGAAGCTGCTTTTATACCCAATCATGGCACCCACCTGTTCCCAATTAGTCTGTTCACCTGTGGGATGTTCCAAATAAGTGTTTGATGAGCATTCCTCAACTCTCTCAGTCTTTTTTGCCACTTGTGCCCGCTTTTTTGAAACATGTTGCAGGCATCAAATTCTAAATGAGCTAATATTTGCAAAAAATTACAAAGTTTACCAGTTTGAACATTAAGTAACTTGTCTTTGCAGTGTATTCAATTGAATATAGGTTGAAAAGGATTTGCAAATCATTGTATTCTGTTTTTATTTAGGATTTTATTTAATTTATTTTATCATTTTCACAACGTGCCAACTTCACTGGTTTTGGGTTTTGTACAAATAGTTAAGTTACATAGCTACCTTTGTGATTTTACTAGAACAGCTCCACCTTGTGTTGTATCTTTAGCCAGAATACTTTGAGTTATTGTCTGTTGCACATCAGTGCTCAATGTTTTACAATAGAATACCCAGCCAGTACCCATTTGCTGAGTGGTTTATTAAACATTTATTTCTGATCAGACTAGGTGTAATAATGTGGTTTCAGGTAGGGTCTTTTGTGAATATGTGCCACATATAATCATTCAGAATGTGCATCATAATACTCTTGACTCTGTGTTGAGTGGTTCATCGTAAAAAAAAAAAAGGAAAAAGTGGGTGTATTGCATCTAGCACTGTTAAGAATTCCGAGAGACAGAAAAATGAATAACAGCCATTGTCGAAAAAAATGTCGGGGGCCCACACTCATTTTCTTTCAGGGGGCCCAGAATTCCTAGCAACTGATACCACGGCATTAACTATAATGTATCGGCCAGCGGGACGGCTGTAACATTACTTATGTTTTCTAGCTAGTTGCTTAACCTTGCTATCGAGTTAGGTTGTTATGAGAGTTAAATTTTATGTTCATCGTTTGCTCCCTAATATTTGGAGAACTGTCAGGTCGTCACTCTCCACAATCAATAGTCAGTAGTGATTAGTGTTGTATAGACGAGCTGATAGCTGCACAAAGTTTGTCCTTGCAAGAAATTCTAGAGTACAAGTTGGCTAATGAGTTAGATGGCAACCTAGCAAAGTTAGCTGGCTAATAACTAACCCTACCTAACTTGAGTAAAGTACAACCTGACTGTAACTTAAAGTAAGTAAGCCGGCTAGCCGGTCTAGTAATGCAAACCATAAGGCATGCGAAAGCGAGATGTTTTCAACCAAGTTCAGAAGCTATTTTTTCCGAGGCCGAATTTCCTATTGTGCATGCAGATACGGAAGTACATGAGAATAGCAAATGACAGTAAGCTCACGACTGGCGTGAAAATTGCCACTAGCAAAACAAAACAATGCCAGCGGCCTTAATCCAGCCAGTTTCATTTTTTTTTTAGCGGTCATGGATGAAATTCTGGGACAGAGACCGCTGGCGATGGCAATGGCCAAGAGAGTGGAGTAGATGTCAGCTTTGAAGCTCTAACTGAAAGCAACCAAAGCCATGACAGTTACTTTCAAGCATTATATTTGCTGAAATCCCGGTATTGAGATTGGACCTAAGTGGTGGATATGCTAATTATCATGTAAACGGAATATTCCCATCGCTCAGCGCATGTAAGCAGCTTATTCGGAATATTACCTTAACCAAAATATGGACTTTAATGAATTATTATTAATTATTATGGTGTGCATGTAAACGCAGTCCCTGTCATCCACAAGAGTCAACATTTCCGCTCATGAACTCAATTTAGAATTTCGATATTTTTTGAACGGGGATAAGCTATCGCATTCCTCACAGAGTGATATATACACACGCAACTGCTGACCAATCAGAACAACTAGACCAACTGAAACCCACCCCTCATTTGCATTTACAGATCATGAAATCTATCAATAACAGCGTCAATAAATAAAAGCGTCAATATATCCTTCAACAAATCAATAAATATATCCTAAATAAATCTTGAAATAAAATGTGAAATATATCACATGTGAAATGTGAAATAAATACATCAATTAGTTTTTTATGAATGTATTTGTTTATTGAATCATTTATTTATGTATATATTAAAATATTTATTTATTGATTTATTTATTGATTTATTTATGCATTCATTTATGTTTTTATTTATGGATGTATTTATTTATTTAAGGAATGATATATTGAAGGTCGGCACGGTGGCACATTGGTTAGCATTGCCTCACAATAAGAAGGTTGTGGGTTTGAATCCGGCCTGGGGCCTTTCTGTGTGGAGTTGGCATGTTCTCCCTGTTTCTCAGACTAATTGGTAAAACGGCAATGAAATGTATTTTTAATAGCGTTGTTATAAATTGCTTCACAAAATTGAGGGGTTCTTTTGCATAAATGACAATGTAAATATCAGCATGTCTTCATAAATTCCGTGGTCAAGTGGCTGGCGAAAGGCGCAGGACAGCCCGCGAGGCTCACTAAAGCAACGAGCTGTGAAACGTGCCAGACATTTCCTTCTACATTCAAGAATATTAAAAAGAATGGACTCTCGTGACTTTCAGCTAAATGAGCCTCGCAATCTACAGGGCGCCCCATGAGCCAGCGGAGCGCAGAATTTTCCAACCCATCAGTACAGAAAAGCGCGAGAAATGCTCTTGAATGCTCGAGAGTTGACAGATATGCATCATTAATGAAAACTGGCCACACCTGAATATGTAGAGAGTTTTTGGAGTTTCTGCAATGGTAATTTAATAAATTGAAAATAGGGCAATAATTATAAGTGCTCATTCTAACTTAACATGTAGAACTGGTGAAACATGATAATCCTTAGGATTTTTGGAGTTCAAGTAAATTAAATTTTATGAAATGATTGAAAGCAGGTTATGTCCAATCATTACTTTTAAGGGATGGTTTTGAGCTTCCCCGATTGCCAGTTCACTAGTAGCCACTGGTGGGTGCACAAATGCTAACCTCGAGTTCACCACAGTGCAGTTCGTAACCACTGAAGCCAGGTGGTCAGTCAGCAAGTTACCGGCATCTTTATTATCATTATAATTAAAATTTGCATATTTGCGATTGCGTCGAGCATGTGACGGTAAACGGTCCAGTGTTTCTAATGTTTGTAACCACCTGAAAGCCCTGACAACGAAATACCGGCGCAAGTTAGGGAGGGAGGTGTTCCCTGCACTCAACCTTCACTCAGAAAGGGATACTAATTTCAGTGTGAGTGAGGTTTCTGAACGCAAATGAGTGTTAGGGCAACCTCTGACTCATTTAGTATAACCTGACACTAACTAAGTTTTAGTACTCACTCACACTAAATTAGTGTGAGTGTCGTTTCTGAATACGGGCCTCACCCTTGAGTACTCAGTTAGTGTCAGGTTATACTAAATGAGTCAGAGGATGCCCTAACACTCATTTGCGTTCAGAGACCTCACTCAAACTGAAAATAGTGAAGGTTGAGTGCACGAACACCTCCCTTGAGCCACACTAAGTTGTGCCGGTATTTTGTTGTCATGGCTTTCAGGTGATTTCAAACATTGGAAACTGGATCATTTGCAGCCACGTGCTTGGCGCAATCGCAACTACGCACATTTTAACTCTAATGATAATAGCAATGCCGGTTACTTGCTGACTGACCACCTGGTTTCAGTATTTATGAACTGCACTGTGGTGAACTCGAGGTTAGCATTTGTGTAGGCTACCCACCAGTGGCTACTGGTGAACTGGCAACAGGGGAAGCTCAAAACCGTCCCTTAAAAGTAATGATTGGACATGACCTGTATTCAATTATTTAATAAAATTTTATTTACTTGAACTCCAAAAATCCGAAGGATTACCATGTCTTGGTAGTTCTGCTTGTTGAGTTGTTAAGAATGAGCCCTGATAATTATTAGTCGAGCCCCCGAAGGGGTTTCGCGAGACTATTGTAATCGCTTCGTGTGTCTGTGTGTGTGTCTGTCCGGACTGATATCTCTGGAACCGCGAGGCCGATTGCCTTCATATTACACAGGCGGGTTCCTTGTGAGAGTCTTTCGGCATGACATAAATTTGAAGGTCATAGGTCAAAGGTCAAGGTCAAGGTCATCATGTTGGCGGATAACTATGGGCGAGACTATGAATTCTCTGAATGCTTGTTGCCCTGTTTTCAATTCATTTAAAGGAGCAATATGTAACTTTACAGCCAAAACTAGTAGTGCAGTCACATTCAAAATAGTGCAAAGGGCAGTATCCCCTCCTCCGCTCCCCCAGACGAGAGGTTGCCAGCTAGGTTGCTGGATCCAGCAAGAACGTCTACTACATGGAGCTACCATGGCTAAGTTTCAATATCATCAATGATTTGCTCTGACAGGGTTGTGTTCAGTTCAGTTCAGAAAAGATCGAGACTAATGACCAACTAACTTTAGCAATGGTCATATTGGTCAACTTGCTCGTCACTCTTCTGTGTGGATAGCCCACTAAAGTCCATACTGTAAAATGCATTAAGAATGAAAGAGGACTCATTTGACCGATGTACTGTCTCAATTACATTTCATATAGCCATAATGGCTGTGCTAATGTTGGAATGGTTTCCAGGGCACCTCAGCATAATGCCAGAGAAACGGACTAATAATGCATTGCTATTGTTAGCAATGAAGGACCATGGTTTTTATTTCTCAAACAATTTGTTACCTAGTCAGTTCGATGACCCACGGCCACCTGCACTAACATACCATGAACGAACATACATAAAGTTATTCGACTGTTGAGAATATTTGAAATATCCGTGCGTACATAAAATAGAATTAAGTTAAACTGTTAAATTAAGCTAAACTGAGCTGAATCATACCTGGCCAGGAGAAAACAAGCAACTTCGGCGTTGGTCTTCCAATTATGTCTTCCCCTTCCTGGGGGGGAGGGAGGGGGGGTTAGAGACATATTGTTTTTGCCTGAATTCCCGTTGGCGTTGGCGTCGGCGTTCCCATTTGTTTCCGGAGCATAACTCAGAAACTGTTTGACCGATTCTCACCAAATTTGATATACTGTCTCTCCATAACATGTAGATGTGCCTTTTGAGGGTTTGAACTGCTTTTGAATTTTATTTTTTCTGTTTCCATGGCAACAATTTTGACTTAGGCATATTGAAGTCTGGGACTGTTTCAGGACCATAACTCTAAAATGTGAAATGGGGGAAGAGGGAGACATCTGTAAACCATTATAGTTCTTCTTTGCTTTCAGCCATCTCCGTCTTTCAAAGGCATGTCCTATACAGATCCTTGTTTTGTTTCTGACTTTGTCACGACTTGTTTCGGAATCATAACGAGACCTTTTAGGTTTAGTAACGTCAGATATTTGCGCTGGTTGCTGCAGCTCAGTGATAACTGGCAACCTGGATGCCGAAACGCTACTGACCTCTTGATTGGGAGATAGTTGGAGGGTGGCGCAACCGGCCAAAACACAGAATGAAAACATAAACATTAGTTGTGGGTTTCAACTTCGGTTTTGTGAGAACAGTAGTCCAGCCAGAATATTGTCAGTGATATGAGTATTTGAAATTAACATAATTCCTTAATGTCTGGTGATATATCAGGGCCATTTCATAATATATATATACATTTCTTACATATTGCTCCTTTAAATTACCATTGCAGAAACTCCTCAACATTATCAGGTGTGGCCAGTTTTCATTAATGACGCATATCTGTCAACTCTGACGCATTTGGATTTCTTGCGCTTTTCTTTCCTCATAGGTTGGAAAATTCTGCGCTTAGCTGGCTCGTGGGGTGCGTGTGGATTGGTCTGCAATTGGTTTTCTACATTCTTAATTGCTGAATGTAGAAGGAAATGTCTGGCACGTTTCACAGCTTGTTGCTTAGTAAGCCTCATGGGCTGTCGTGCCTCTTTCACAAGCCACTCAACCACAGAATCTAAGATATGCTATTTTACGTCATTTATGTGCAAAATAAATGCCTCAATTGTGTGACGCAATGTATAACAACGCTATCAAAAATAAATTTGATTGTCATTTTACAAATTAGTCTGAGAAACTTTCTAACTGCGCCAGGTTTAGGTCATTCAGCACTGAAGGGTGAGGATTGAGCGTCCCTTTACAGCAGCCGACGCACCGCCTGTGGTACCCAGTGCCCACTACTGTCAGTTATGCTCGAGTGGCGTTTGTGAATAGCAACTGGCGAGGAGTGGGACCTCTCCCTCGGTAAGTGGTAGGTCGATCTCTTTCTCACACTCCAGTTACATTTCAATCGTACTCACTATTTGGTGAGTGGAGGGTGAGTGAGAGTGTCGTTTCTGAATACGGGCCTACGTGTCAGCTGGTTGGAACTGCGCCGGGAATAACGGGGAGAAATTAACGAAAGACGGCCGGTCTACCGCTGTGAGATCCTGGCACAGATTGGCAACAGCACCTTCGATATCTCGTTGAAGCACCCATGGACCAGTGACGCACTCAACTTAAAATTGCCTGGGTAGCAAACATCCCTTTAAAACAATTATTAGTTCTGACTCGATCGCAATCTTTTTATCTCATTACCCTCAATCCGAAAACACTCCGCACTATCAGGCGTTACTTGTTTGCCTTGTTATGGCAAAACGTCAATCGTTCATTTGGACGCGCAATTTTGTGCATTTCAAATCTCAGTTTTTGATTCAATTTAAACAATTAAATCGATCCTAGAGCACAGGCTAGATTGCCTGATGAGACAGAAAGGTAGTGCAGAATTTCCAGAGCAGTTTACCTCTCGAAAAGTAGCCCATAGGCCAACTTATGAGTAACTTATTTTTTTGGTCTGAATTACACCCATTGATTAGTTGCCCTACATTGCATTACGAAAGAAGCCGTGTCTTTAATGCCATTTGATTATTCTTATAAGTGGAAAATTGTTTTAACGAAGGACCGAGAACAAGTTAGGACTAATAATTGTAGTAAAGCGATGTTGTGTGACCGCTTATTTTCAGTTCTGGCTATGCTACTGTTTTGAATAGCACAGAATTGCGCGTCTAAAGGAACTATTGTCGTTTTGCCATAACAGGGCGAACAAGCAACACCTGATAGTGCGGGGTGTTTTCGGATTGAATGCATATGATTGCGATAGTCAGAACTAATAATTGTTTTAAAGAGATGTTAAGAGCCCACCCAATTTTAAGTCCTGGCTAAGCCACGGGCATGGATGGCTCAAAATGATCGCCCCTTTCTTTCTTTCTTTCTTTCTTTTTTGTTTGTCCTCGCTGTTTAATAGCTGAAATGCAACAGTTGCGCCTAACTCATCAACACGAGGAAACTAGGCCTAAAAAGCAGGCAGTTAAAATGGAAGCACAGCGAATCACTGCTATGGAAATGATACATCCTCTCATCGCATTGATACGAACTGCCAGGTTTCAGAACATTGCAGACCGGTGTGTCGCAAGTAGTTGGAAGTTTCAACCCGTCTCGTCGCGAATCTTTGGTCTGGGCTTTAATCTTAATTAAATAAAAATGTTTAGCAGATGTACTACTATATTATCTCTTTTATATTGAATTTGATTGCTAATGTCACTAAAATATTTTGTTGCATTTTTTTAACGTTTCAGTGCAGGCTACCTCTCCGCGACCGTTCTCCTTGGTTCCAAAGCGACCACGTTGACCACGGTTAAAGCGTCAACATAAACAACCTTTTAAAATCGTTTTTAAAATTGACAAATAAGGAAAGTTTAGGGTGGGCCTGTAGATGAGTGGACCCATATCGCCGTGCCTGGTTTGAGGCTTCCAGATAACATCAGAAAAAAGGGGGCGGGGTAGGTACAGTAACTGCAGCATAAACTGAAACCTTTTACTTTTGCATAACAGATGACGCGAACGTTTGCGCAACCTAATGGTGGATTGCACGGTTCTGTATTCACGCTAATGGCAAACCGTCCATGCAAATATTTAAAAATTAAGGTTTGAATGTCACAACATTTTTTTCTGTCCAGAGTTTTATTAATTTTCTGCCAAGATCTTATACTGATGATGGGAGAGTCAGACCGCTCGTTTAGTCTTCCGCAGGACATCCCAAAGAGTCTCAATGAGGTTAAGGTCTGGACTCTGGTGGCCAATTCATATGTGAAAATAATGTCTCATGCTCCCTGACCCACTCTTCACAATTTGAGCCTTATGAAACAGGAATTATGAATATGCCTGCATCATCAGGAAAGAAAAAATCTGTTAATGGAAAAACCTGCTTATTCAGTATATTCAGCTGATCTCATTTTTTGCACACATATCGTTGCTGAACCTAGACCTGACTAACTCAAGCAACCCCAGATCATAACACTGCCCCCATATGCTAGCATGCTAGACACCAGGCATGATGGGAGCATCACTTCAATCACCTCTCTCCTGACCCTTATGCGCCCATCACTTTGGAACAGGGTAAATCTGGACTCAGATTTGATGTGCATCATACCAAACAACCTTCCTCCATTGCTCCATTGTCCAATCGTTATGTTCCCTAGCAAATTTTTTCCCCGATTAGTGGTTTTCTTAGTTACACAGATATTAGTCCCAATCGCTTGGGTTCACTTCGGATTGTGCATGTGGAAATTCTCTTATTTTCACTATTAAACATAGCTCTGAATTCTACAGTTACATTTTTACGACTTCATTTCAGCAAACGTTCGCAAGATCTCCGATCACGATCGCTCAAGATTTTTTCCGACCACATTTCTTCCTTGAAGACCAAAGTGTCATGGTTTTGGTTTTTTGGTCATGTTTATGTTCTGGTTTTGTGTTCATGATTATTGTCTTTTATTTATTCTTTTTGGTTTTTGTAGCATTCAGGTTTTTTGGTTCATTCTATGTTCAGTTCCATTGCACTTGTCTCCCCCGTCTTGAGATCGAGTTGGTTCAGTCCGTCTTCCCTGTCTGCGTGCTCACTGACTTCGGGTGATTTAAATGAAGTCCGGTGTTTAAAATATTCCTTCTTCTCTGGTTTTCTTCCTCCACCCTTCTGTTCTGATCACTAACAAGACTAACATTTGTATTTTGTATTATAGTCTACTAACACAACTAACCATGTATATATATTCGATTACTAAATTACTAATGAGCACTCTAGTTTAAGTTGTAAAGATGAACCGCTACTAATAGACTAATTACCTCACTGCAATAGCCCTGTTCTATTCTCCGCCCCTTGTCTATCGGTTTCCTCTCCCTGAGCTTCAGCGAGAATCTCTCGCACGTGCTTAATGACTCTCGTGCGCTTGTTATCTGTGTCAGTAGAACTCCTGGACCAGAGCTGTTTAAATGTCATAGGCTGTTTGTGTGATTCCCGTTCTTATTTTGTCTCTCGCCAATTTTCATGGTTAGGGTTTCCCTCATGTGATTCTCCCGATGTAATTAGCCTCATTTCCCACAGCTGACCCCTGTATAGCATGTGACCTTTCCTATGTGTATATTAGGAGTCTTTTCACTCACAGCTCTTGTCAGAACGTTGATCAATATTTTTTTGTGCAGAGCGCCTCGTATGCCATTGATTATTGTTTCGCTTCTGCTGGATAGTCTGACCTTGATTCTTTCCATAGCCCTTTTTGTCTGTTTTTGTCTTTCTGGATTTTGACCCATTTTTGTATGACCACGAGTTCTGTGTTTGGATGCCCTGTGTATGACCATTGGCTTTGCCCATCGACTACGACTTTTTGCCTATCGTTTTTGTACCTCTGCCCATCTGTCTTACTGGTTCTGACCCCTGCCTGTCTAGTCGATACTGTTTTTGGATTCCATATTGTGGCTTGGCAATTCCTGTGTTTTCTGGCTTTGACTCGGACCCCATTAAAGACATACGTTTTTTGGATTCCTGTCTCTCGCGAGTGGTTCCTGAACTGTACCTCACACAAAGTTCATCTCAATTCTCCCCGGTTTTAATAATGCGTTGGACAGTTCCTAACTAAATCTTACTCATTTCAGCAATCTGCTTTGTAGTTTTCTTTGCTTGATGCAGATCCTTCTGAAACAGAGTAACATCTTTTCCATCACCATGGGATATGGCTTCCGACATGTTTGTTGTTTAAGAAATGAGAAGCTTCTCACTGTATCACTCAGGGTTAAATAACTTGTCGCCAGCTGAATCATATTAATCACTGCAGTAATTACCCAATGAAAGGGTTGATTTAAATCCAGGTGGTGACTTTTTATTGGCCAGGCGAGTATATCAGAATATATACTGTAAGAACACGATCACTGTGAGGCTTACGATCGTATTTAAACTTAGCAGCTTTGTTTCATTTTTTTCCTCCTGAGCTCATTTGAACATACTACCAGCCATTTGAGGTATGGGATGCTCACCTGAGCTCTTCTTGGACCTCCTGAGCAGTATGACCTGAGATAATGAAGGCCTCATTCATATCGCCTCGTAGCATGTTACAAGAGTAACCAATATTCATTGCTGTCTCTGCAATGCATAAAAAACAAGTTACAGACAGTACCCTAAGATTCGTGAAACCCTTTCTTCAAACTCTGAAAACCGCTAATGGTAGGCAAGAAATAATGTTTACCTAGTTTGTCTCCTGTGAGGACCCAAATCTTGATGTTAGCCAGAGTTAAACAGGCAATGGTCTCTGCAACACCTTCCTGCAGTTTATCCTCTATGGCTGTAGCACCCAACAGCTTAATAAAGGAAAAAAAAGAGTGCAAAGAAAAGAGTGTGCATTAACTTTGCCTGGAAATGGGCGATTGCCATTACACCTCCACATTGCCATTAGTGATTGTACACACTGACTTTCAACTATACTATATGGAATCCTGATCTGCCATTTGATAAACACTCATTCGCTATGGGTCATTCCATATGAAATCAAGCTCCCATCTTGGTCTCAGAAATGCTTCATTTGGTATTATTTTGTTGCCTGTGATGAGCAAATTAAATTGCAGGTGGTTTCAAGTTGATATCTCGTTCCGTTCTCATTTAATGGGCCCCCGAAAAAGGGGGCGTGGCCCATGTTAACCCTCTGGTCACAGTTTGTGACCATTTTCAAAGGGTTATAACCAATGAACTAATAAGGATACAAATTTCATTCTTTCAGGATATGTTTATTCTGTTTAATAGTCTGCAACAAACCTTTTAATATAGTGATTAACCCTTTGAGTGCTTTGCAATTAACCACTAAACATTGAAATTTGGTGCCAAACATGTCGATTTCAAATGAAAGATTATGCAAGTATCCTTAGAATGTCCCCTTTGTTGGGTACCACTGATATGCTTCAGTGGTACCCAACAAAGATCCTGCCCTCGTGGCCAAGAGAATTGTGGTGCAGGGCCATTTGGATGCATAAAAGATACGTTTTCAAGGGATTGCTCTAAGATATTGGCCAACCACCACTGGCCATCATATAAGCAGGCAACAAATCAACCAGGGGTACAATATTTCAGCTCCACAGGATCGTCCTTTTCGCAAATAAAGGGCATGAAGGGGCAGGTACGGTTTGAAGGGTTTCATCCACATCAGCAACAATTCTGCCTATTCAATCAGATTATCTTGAAATTTCTGGGAAAAGAAATACAAGAAAATGATACAGGCTGCAAATGATCAAAGAGCATGCAACTGAAAGTAAAAATAAATGAGTGGAGTTCAGTATTTCCTGTACATTATTGTACATTTACATAAACTGAGAGTAGTTGTGCCAATGTGCAAATAGCCCTTAAAGAGGGTCTTATTTTTCCAAGTAAGAGTACTTGTTCCAAGTTTGATTGTGTTGCATTTTGAAGTTCTTTGAATAAGCTTTCATTTGAGGCCAACTTCAAAACAGGCCCACATGGTCAAAATGAGGGTCAAAAAGTGCACTGTTTCAGTAATTAGCTGAAAAGGGGTTAATGTTTCTCCAAATTGGATGAAGATATAAAGATGTTTTTACCTTCATTTGAAACTCTGTCAGGTATACTATCAACAATGTAAATGGCAAAGGGGACATTCTAAGGATACTTCATATTATTCCATTTGAAATCGACATGTTTGGCCCCAAATTTCAATGTTTAGGGGTTAATTGCAAAGCACTCAAAGGGTTAATCACTATATTAAAGGGTTTGTTGCAGACTATTAAACAGAATAAACATATCCTGAAAGAATGAAATTTGTATCCTTATTAGTTCATTGGATATAACCCTTAGAAAATGGTCACAAACTGTGACCAGAGGGTTAACATGGGCCAAGCCCCCTTTTTCGGGGGCCCATAAAATGAGAACGGAACGAGATATCAACTTGAAACCACCTGCAATTTAATTTGCTCATAACAGGCAACACAATATTACCAAATGAAGCATTTCTGAGACCATCAAGATGGGAGCTTGGGTGATTTCATATGGAATGACCTCTATGTGCCATTCTGTGCACCTTTTTGTTACCTGTTTTTGCCTGGTCTTTTTCGTATTTTAGCCTGTGCCAACTGAACCAGCTGAAACTTGTGTGGCTTTTTTTGTTTGGACCTCCCATGGGACTGCAGATGCAAATGAGCTTGAAGCTATGATCTGGTACAATGCATCAAATGGTGACGTTTATGTTTAAACTGTACATGGTCCCTAGTAAATAAAAAGAATAAATATATAAATAATCCCTCCTGAACGTACCAGAAGGTTCTGCTCAATCTCCTCATACAGGCTGGCGAGACTATCCTCTCTGTTATCAAGAGCAGTGCTGGCAAAATGGAGCCTCTTCATCCATTCGTCAAAAAAATCTTCATCAAGATCTTTGTAGGCCAGCGCTAATGTTCTCAATCCTTCTCCAGCAAACTCCTGGAGGGGGAAAGTGTCAGTAAACAAAGTCTAAACTTAGCTCATGATCCTGAACAGAAAAATTCAGCATGGGGATACTACCATGACTCACACTTTCACTGGCCATCCATCATTCTAGATAATATCAAAATCTCCTGGGAAAATCTGCGATTGAATTTCCACAAACGTAACTAATAAATCTGTGCGCCAGCGGAAAATATCCTCCTGACAACAACACATTTTCACTGCGGCATGAGCAAATCTGACTTTCCTGATGCCAGAAGGCACAAACAATGCAGAATGACGGATTATCCGTCACTGTACAAATTCACATATAATGGTTTTAATTACATCAATATCATTCTTAGATTCCTGGATTTTAAGTCATCTGATACTTTAACAAACACACAAGTATGCATCTAAACATGAAACTTGGCAGCAACAACACTTTCCAGTTTTTATACAAACGTGATCTATTCTCTTACACTTTTACAGGAAGAAAATAAATTGCTGGTAAGACATACATTGAGATGTTCTGAGGTAGTGTACATGAGGTCTTCATATGATGGATCCAACCGGTCAAATATAATTGTGTCGGCCCCCTTTGAGTAGAGTTTCAGCCGTCCCTCAGGAGTCCTTACTGCATCAAACAAGACATAAGACACCATGTTGCCTTTTTATTTAAACTTTGCCAAAAGAGTGACATCAAAATGTTTCAGCTATGACTTCACAACAGCTACATTCAAGCGGTCAAAATGGAACTGACCATATCCTGCGGCAGTAATTACGATATCCACAAGTTTACAAATGCATCGTGCAACACGAACCAATGACACTCATTCTCTTGCGCACGTTGTTGAAATCCAAGATGGCCAGAAGCTGGTATGTGACTGGCTGCCCCATTTCGTAGACTGTGATGGTTTCTGGTGTCCTGGCTCTGAACACAAATCCAAAATTGCGTGCAGCTGTGACCAGGGCGCCCTCGTCAGGTGACTGCGCTTGGTATATTAACTCTCCTGGGACAAAAAAGACAATGCAGCCCATTGGCAATTACATATAACTAGTCATAGGTGCACTTCATGGACTACTACTGTCACTCTTTGTCTTTATTGAGTGAAACATAACCTTTAAAGATAGTAATTTGCAGAAGTCTTCAGGGTGCAGGATTGATGCCGTATTCAAGTTAACCCAGTTCAAATCAGGTCCTATATCCAGTTTAATAAAAACAGGCTTACAAGCATAATTAGGGTCCAGAATCAGGATTATGTTCACCATGTCCAAGTCTGTTCCTCTGTCCAGTTTGTTAGGAACACGCTCCCAATCCTTCAGCGGTCATTAAGATGGAACCAAGTTCCCCTCAAGCCTCTCCATCGTATTTGAGGACAGTTCAGCTCTGGCGAAGTATCATCCATCACAAGTATGGCGCAATCGCTTTGATTCCTGACCATAATTATAATTTCAATAAAGAACTTGCAGTGAACTAAACTAACAAAATAGCTTATGTAAAATAGAATTACTTTGAGTTCCTCTCAGGCCTTTAATTTAATAATATGTTGCTCTGCATCAAAAATAAAATCTGAAAGTGTGAGTACCAATTCTACTCTGCATAAATTGCACAAATTGTCAAGGAGAGAGGCACTGGGACTATTAATATCTGTTATCTACAGCAACAATTACAAAGAAGACAATGAATTATTTCTGTTCATTTCTGACTGTAACTGTATTTTCAAGAGGAACTACAACATACCTGACTTTTTAATGGTTTTGGCAGTTTTAGGTAATTCTTATTACTCTTTCCCCAAATACATTAGTAACAGAGCGCAATTGTCCTATTTGTATTGAAAAAAGAAGATTAAAAACCAGCCCAGCTGCAATGCGATATCCCCAATTCTTGAAAAGCTAATTACACATTCATTTATGCATGTGAAGTTGTTCTGAGATTTGTTGCATCACTCACTTCGACGTGGATATACAAGTGCATATGTTCCCTGCAAAATATCTGAGCTAGAGCTTCACCTTTGGGTTTGTTTTAAATACATTTTATTCGATAAATATAGAATGCTGTGATCTTGAGTAGTTGGAGGCTGTAAGAGGAATATTGTCAAAAATCTCTCTGTCAACGTCGGTGTGAGATCTAACTCACCGTGAAGGCGTTTACTGTGCCAATGTCTGAAACAAGTGACATCACCGATGACTTGCAGAAACATCAATAACTCCAAAAAGCCACAAAACTCATACTGCATGAGTCAATGCTGTAGAAGAAATATCGAATAAGGCTAGCTGAATATAAAACGGAGAGTTGACAATGTACAGAACTGAGTGCATGTTATAATGAAATCCGTTAAGACGCCGTATTTCAGGAGAGCACAACGAGAGACTACTGGTGAGTCCCCATATTCTTAACTGCACATTTTCATGAATGAGTTAATTTGCATGTGTACGAAATAATGCAAAAAAATGCATTTGTTTTGTTTACCAAATAGGGGGCAATTTTGCAAGCTAACAAGCTAAAAATGCAGTAATCCAAGTAATATGATTTGTAGAAGTGTCTAATGAAATACAGGTGCTGGTCAACGAATTAGAATAATTTGAAATAGTGTAATTGTAAAATTTTTTAATGCATTTTTTGTGCAGAAAGCAAATCAGGTGTTGACCGCGCCTGTCCTACTTGTTAGAGTAATCACAGAACTCGCTACCTGTAAAAAATTTGCTCAGCTGAGCTTTTGCTTTTGGGGCAAAAAATGACCATATCACCATTTATTCATCTCTCTGACATTTAAAACGAGGCACTGAGAACTTTGAAAATGCACCGGTAGTTTATTAAAGAAGACTATTTATGCAAATAGTACCTAGAGGTAGTTTCCAGTCGCCTCCATCTTGAAAGTCACAATAAGTTGATTGATGAGCATGAACGAATAGGAAGGATAGGGGAACAGATTGCAATCTATTCGTTCATGCTCGTCAATCGACTTATTGTGACTTTCAATATGGAGGCAACTGGAAACTACCTCAAGGTTCTGTTTGCATAAATAGTCTTTTTTATTAAACTACTTGTGCATTTTCAAAGTTCTCAGTGCCTCATGTTGAAAGTCAGGGCCCTCGGAATTCTACCGATGAAGTGTGGAGCTACTTTGAGCCTTGTTAATGATGAAAAAAACAGCAATTTCTTTGTATGACAACGTTATGCCCGACCCACTACCATTGTTAGCCTGTTGGGAGCTTCGGCTAAAAAGCCATTTATTTCGAAATGTTGCGTGCGTATGGAGGTGGTATTTGACAAAAGTTAGTACTCATTATCATGTTTCAATACACCCCAAGTCAATTTCTCTCCGGAATTCTCCTTTAAGTCCTTTAAAGGACTTCCAACATCTGATCATTAGGCCTGTTTAGAGCAGTTTTAATTTTGGCCCAAATAGGGCCAGCATGTTAATCACTTTCACTCGCTAATAAATCATACTAAACCACATAATATAGCCCAATAGCATAATATGCAGAAACATTTTGGTTTCTGGAGAAGTCATAATTTCTGGCAACATTTCAATGTAATGAAATGCAGGCCTCGAAGTGGGCAATACGCCTCACACTCACCTTCGCTTTTCTCCTCAGGCATAACCGTGTGACAGAGTGCCAGCAGTCTAAAGAACTCATGCACCGCCGGCTCCTCCAGCTTAATCGCCTCTACCAAACTGCTGTCATGGAACCGGAACTTCCTGTCACTCAGCAGGTTGAAGGAGAAGTCCACACACGGAGTTTTCTGTCAAGTCACAAAGTGAGAATTTAATTTCACACTGACCATGAAATCACCAGGAGTATGAATCTGAATTAATGTTTAAATTCAGTTTTAGGAGTCCATGGTGAGGACATTTCATAGTGCTTTACTCTGTGGGAAATTATTTTTTCTAAAGTCATAAAAAAAATCATGCACATCTGTTAAGTGATTATTTCTAAGTATATTTTCAGTGCTGTTAGGGTAATTGAATTGATGCTGAATAACTGTATGTAATCATACATTCCTAAGCCAAGCAAAGGAATTTGCTGTAGCATCAAATGATAGGTAGCAACCCTTATGATACTGTATATCCAATGTGTTTCAAAGAGTTTTGAATCCAGCATCATCACAGTATGCCTCTCAGTGATTGACATAATACATAATAGCTGTGAGGGAACTTTACCTCCGTGATTTCCACTTTATGTCCAAATTCATCAAACACCTCACCTTGATGTAAAGGAAAAAGTTAATTCAGATTTTCTTTTCCAGTTTTAATGGCCCTGTGGACATTAAAGACAATCCCCTTGAATATATACTACTCACAATAAGTTAGGGATATTGGTATGCTGATATGTGCGGTTCAGTTTGGGAATTAAATATTTTCAAATGACTGTTCTCACCTACTTTTTGACTAGTTATGAATGCCAAAACACTCAAGCTATTCATGTAAACATTTATTACCAACAGCAATCTGCATATTTTTACATGTACCCACATGAAAATGACTTCTTCAGCAACAGGTATTTCCACCATTTGCATTCGTCACTGCTTTCAGTGATGCCTCATACTCTTAATTATTCGCATGAGTCTGTTCTGCAGAAGAGGATTCCACTCCTCCCACAGTGCTACACGCAGTGCGGCAAGGGCGCGTGATGGAGGGGCACTTTCATCCAGGCAGCGCTTCAATTAATCCCAGACATGCTCAATTGGGTTGAGATCAGGGGACATGACCACTGCATATGAGGCACCTTAACTTAATTCAGACCATCTCGGACAATTCTTGCACGATGTGGAGGCGCATTGTCAATCATGAAGATAAAGTCTGGGGCGTTTTCCTGGTGCTGAGGGATGATGATGGGGTCTTTGATGTCTGGCAGGCAAGACTGTCCAGTGATGATTCCATCAATGTGTACCAGTTGGGTTTTGCGTGCCCAGCTGACGCCTGTCCAGACTGTTACACCCCCTTCCTCAAATCGCTGTCTCTGGACCATGTTGACCTCCACATTACACTCACCCCAGCGTCTCCACCAGTGTTGATGTTGTGGCATTTCTGCAGTTTGTTGATGTAACTGAGTCCTGTATTTCTCGACGTACACAGCCCGGCCAGAAAAAAAGTCACACGCTCAAATATTTAGTTGGAACCCCTGTGGCTTTGATTACAGTCCGTATTCATCTTGTCACTGTTTTGACAACTATATGCAATGCCAGAACATTTATTTTCGATCAGACATGGCATAATTTTTGGCCGAGCTCTTGTCTTCTCGACATAATGGTTGAACCACTGGAGGTCTTTCATGAGCACATCCCAATAACTTTTAATGTGTTTAAGGTCAGGACTTTGTGGTGGCTAATTTGTTTGCGAAAATGATTCCTCATACTTTTATTTGTCATTCATGGTTTTCTTGGCAAAATACAGGCCCATAACTTGCCCGTTCTGAAATACTGTAACATTTTTCCACCATCAGGGGATGTGTCTTCCAAAATGATTTTTAAAGAAATGAGTAGCGACGTGCTTCATCAGTCAGGGCAAAGATGATTATTGCCAGCTGAAACATATTAATAACAGCAATAATGATCCAATTATAGAATTAGTTCATCAATTTCCAAACGGTGACTTTTTTTTTGGCCGGGCAGTGTATATTGTATGATGTGATTGTTGGACTGGTATGCTTATGGACCACTTAAATGTGTTTATGGACACGTAAAATGTAACATGAGCTTACTGCTCCCTGGGCAGTATGTAGAGCTCCAAATGTGTACGTTCCCTGCTCAGCACCGCAAATGACGAACACTGAATGGGTACTGAGTGTGCATAGGCTGACAAAATTGGGTGAGTGAGCTGACTGGGAGTGAACCAGACGGAGGGAAATACAGAAGTATAAGCGAGATGCAGGGTGCTCCATGGACGCACAATGCACGCTAAGTATTCCCGAAAGGGATGTCTGAATTTTGTATGCCTTGCCTGTGTGAGTGTTGAGCAGCCTCAGATTGTCTCCCTGCTATGTCCTGATAGTGCTGTATTGGAGTTGCGGGGGGTGCGAGTGGCCAAGGAATGCACTCTGAACGTCGGAGGATCAGCTGTTGGATTGGGAACCGGGGTTGACGCCGAGCGTAGCCTCTCCATGCAATGTACTCAAAGCACAGTTTCAAAGGAAAGTTATCCTTTCATTGTTTATTCCTTGTCATCCATGCATGTACTGCATGCTTAATTTAAATCAACATTATTCAACATTACTCTCGGTATTGAGTGGGAAAAAAGTGGCACTTGGCGGTGAAAAAGGCAATAAAAAGCATGCGGCTCTATTTGACTTTGATTTAAATTGTGCAAACGCGTCCAGATGAATTATTGTCGTCTTACATAATCGGGGAGAACAAGCAGCACCTGTTAAGTGCGGAGCGCTCTCGGAGTGAACATTTTATTAATCATGATAATGACTGCGAACAGGTCAGCACTAATTATTCTTTAAAACAGATGTTACGTCTACCCCAATTCTCAGTTTTACGAAATTTACCCCATGACTTCATCGCTGTTAGATCGCATGAGAAACCGTGTCTTCAGTTGCCTATTATGATAATTGGAAAACGCGTCAATAAAGAAAAATAATTGAGAACTAGCCAGGACTATCCTAATTGTCATAAAGGGACCTGTCAGTGCCACCCCAATTCCCGGTTCTAGCTTTGCCCCTGGTCCTGAGAAACTGGTTGTCACCCAGATCAGTTACACATGGTGCTCCACTTCTGGGCCAATAATGCTCAGCAACAGTGGTTCGATGACGTCAACAGTCTACTGATGACACTTTGGGACTCGTTAAGTTCAGTGGCGTCATCAGTCTGTGTGTTTCCAACCCTGAGAAGGGCTGGCTAGAAGGCGCTGCTCCTCCGTCAGTTGATGGCACGCATTCATTGGTGAGGATATGATGTCATGGTGAATATATAGTCATCATTTTTCATATTTATAGTCTTAGATAATGAAACTAATGCACACCTGAAAGTGGATAGGTGCATAGAAGAGGACTCAAGGTCGGCCTAATATGAAGAAACAAACAAGAGTTGTCAGAAAGACAACAAAGCTCGCCGGGGCAAGGTCAAAGTTTTTCTGCACGCGGATGGACACGGACGCGGACGGCCGTGGACGCCGGGGGTACGACAATAGTTCTCTGGACAGTCGTCCCGGCGAGCTAAAAAGTCCTGCACACAGTCCTCTTATAGGCTATTTATAGCCTTGAAAAATAGGAGGGGGACAATTAACTTGACTTTCCATGATTTAGTTTTTGGAATACTGACCCCAGCATGGCAGACAGAGTGTGCACACTGAGTCCCAGACATGACAAAGTCATTCAAGCAGAATGTAGATGATTTTCAAATAATGATCTACATTTTGCATAGAGGCCTATTATCAACAACTGTCAGGCCTCTGCATCAATCTCCTGATATGGCTGCTAATCCAAGTTAAGTATTTTATAAGGCTAATTGATCACCCCTCTGCAAATGTGTTGCACAGCTGAAAACTGTTAAACAAATAAGGGAGCGAAAAAGGGAGCATGGCATTCTTGAGGTTGGTTTAGTACCTGAAGCATCAGCAGTTGATTGTTTTTTACAGGCTCAAAATGGCCAGAAAGAAAGAAGTTCCTTTTGAGACCCATCAGTCGATTGTGCTTAGAAAATAAGGCTATGCAAGAAATTGAAAACTTAAAATCTCTTACCATGCTGTCAACTACTCCCTTCAGAGAGCAGCACAAACTGGCACTAACAAGGACAGAAAAAAGGAATGGGAGGCCCCGATGCACTGTGCAAGAAGACAAATATCTGGGAGTGTGTAGTTTAAGACAAAGACGCCTCACAGGTTGTCAACTAGCAGATGTGCTAAATAGTTCCCGTCAAACACCAGTTTCAGTATCAACAGTGAAGGTGTGTTTTTTTTCTTTTTTTTGATGAAGGCATAGTTTGAAGTACATATTTGTCATTTTCCATCAAAATCATTATTTCTAACTCAGACAATGTCAATATGTTTTGTTCATTTGCTATATTTCCTATTCAGACTAATTTCATATATGTTTCCATGGAAAACTTTTGAGCGGTAGTCTTTATACCATACACACTAGCATATCCTTAAGTTATTGTGAGTAGCGTATGTACATAGTTGCTCATGAAGTTGGAATAAAATATTGTTTACCTCCTTTCATGAAATGATTGTGACAATATGATCTATTCTAGATAGATAAAGTGTCTAAATACAAAATTATTTCAACTTTTTGGGCAACAATATTTCATAATTTGCTGGTGGAGCAACCTTATATTTTCAAGTTAACTAATAAAATGCCAATGTAATAGGGAATCGCACTCTTCAATTGCAACTGAATGAACAGACTGCTTTCCCACATACCATAGATATTCCCATTGATAGAGCACTTGTTGAAAGTCATGATGTTTTGGGTAAGGGTGCCAGTCTTGTCAGAGAAGATGTACTCCACTTGGCCCAGTTCTTCATTCAGTGTAGTGGTGCGGGCTTCCGCTGGCATGTCCCTCCGACTGTAGTACATTCTCCGGTCCCAGTTTATGAAGTAGCTGTGTCCAAGGCGAATGACCTCCACACTGGAGTTCAAGCCAGACATCATTCGAATAAAGCAAAACACCATAAGGATATGAGCCGCATCAACTACAGGAAGGTCAGTGGTTTCAGTTTCATCTTCTCCACAGTCAATGGCTGGTATAAATATAGCCATCTCAAAAGCAAAGAAAAATCAATAACAAAGTACAGGCTCAATGCTGCGAGGTTAGGACATTGAGGAATGGGAGGGGTGTGAGCAGATGTAATGGGCTGGAGGGGGAACCCACACAGAAAGTTCCACACACAGTGCAAGCTAAAATTTATGCACCAATTACACTGACTCAGGCTGACCCTTTCTGGTCATTCAATATCATTAATTATCAATGAAGATTACAGTAAATGGTTTGCAAACCAGTGCTACAGATATATAAGAGATATAAGATATTCCCGGTTCAAAATAAAGAGGGTATTTTTAAAACAGTCACTACAATCTCTCATTGCTTCCTGTAACTGCTTTCAATCACAGAGTCCTTACCTGACATAGAGAGAAATTGGGACCACAGTGTTGAGGATAATGATGTAAGACCAGAAGGTCAGAAATCCAGAGAACACAGAACTACTCAACAGCTCTTCCCATTGCAGATAGACCTGGAATGACCGGCCCACCCTCTCCTCCCAGATGGTGTTCCCCACAGCCAAGATTATGCCCATGCAAGCAAGAAATCCAAAAATCTGACAGTAAGAACAAAAAAAAAAAAACATTTATCTAGAGTGTGACTTCTGTCCATCATGACCTGACTATACCACAGCCAAGTGTTATCAACCAACCAGGGCCCCAACACTGACTTTTGACACAAGACAAGGAAAGAACATGATCCATAAGCACCATATGTCACAAGCCTCGTGTGAATCCTTTTCGTGTCTCCCCCCGTCAAGCAGCTTGTGTATATTTTAGATATATTGTCTCCTTTGATCGGTTTACGTCCCGTGTGCTTTCCTCAGCAGCTGTTATGCATTTGTGTTTCCCCATTTCCCCACGTTTGTGTTGGAGTATACATACTCCTTACTTTGATGGTGCAAGTTGCTGGATTGTTGCTTACGGTATGCCCTTTAGCAACCAGTCAGTATTTCCTAGTAAGGGTTTATTGTCTTCAGATATTATTTGTTATCTTTATATTCAAGTTCTCTTCCTAGTTCTATTAACAGGAACAAGCTCCTCAGCCTGACTCTCGCTGTCCAGGATTGGAACCACGATCCTATCAATCATCCTTCAGTCTGTTCCTCAGCCCAGTTTAATAGGAACAGCTCCCAAGCCTTCTGCGGTCATCAGGATTGGGACTGTGTTCCTGCTAAACTACCCGGTCCTGCTATACGCACTTCATATGGCAGCTGTGCCAGTTCACCACAGGCTGGGCACGGACATGTCCCAAACACTCAAGCCTGGGCAATCTGAAATGAACTGTGTCATTCTGCTCTGGGCTCCATCCCTCTATCAAAACGGTATTACTATAAACCCTACCATTGGATTGTACTCTGACACTGCATTTGGTTCCTGTTCAGGATTATAATACCTTAGAATTTTAAACTTGCATTGTTGGTTATCATCAGTGTATTTAGACATACAAGTTTTTCAATGACTGTTCCTAACAACTGTATAGGCAAATACTGTAAGGTGTCATGAGACCATGTTAACTTACCCATCGCACTAATGTGTTCATCAGCCTGTCAATGCTGGTCCTTTTGAACTTTGTCCTCCCAGAGTTTTGCATCAACTTCGTTTGGAGCCCTAATAAAGGCAAAAACACACCATTAACGTGAGGTTCTCCACAGGGAGAACAAATCATATAAACACTGCCATAAATATCAGCATAGTGAGGCCCACTACGTACTGTTTCTAATGAGACAAGTTCTCATATGGACTGATTTAGAGCTTTAGTTTAAGTTTTATAAGCAACTATCCAACCAAGTAACTGGCTGTCCCTGTCGGACTGCTTTGACTTGCGGCCACAGTTCTTTTTTGTTGATGCTGGTTCTACGGTGCATGGCAGGGCTACGGGCTTCCCAAATCACGGTCCTCAAGGGCCCGGAACTGCTGTTTTACACCTTCCCATTAAAAGAAAGTCAGGTGTAACAAAAGTCTAGCCAATCAGTAGCACTTATTGTTCGCTTAATTGCCTGGAATAAAACAAAACTAGGGTTGGATTTGGTTCAAGGGCCAGATTTGGACAGCCCTGGTGCATGGCATATGTCATCATTATTTTTTATTCTTTCCATTTTTAACTTTCAACTTCACCATTTTGTGGCAGATGCATCTGCAATTTAGCCACAAGCTATTTGGTCTCTTTGGGTCAGTTAGTGTCCTCATCTTGTTCATTCCTGCTGGATAGACCTCTCTTAAGCAACCATGTGCTGCTATTTACCATTCAAACAGGAATCAGCAGGGCAGATGCCTTTGCATTTGTGCTAAAGAGACATCAAAATTAAAGCCATTTTTCAGGGATAGTTTCAATGTTGTGTCCATCCCCTGCGTACTAGTCTCATGTTAGAAACTTTCTCTTACAATTTTAAATTAACAATCACATGTAAACAGCAAGCTTGCAACAATATTGAAATAAATATGATCCCAAGGAACAATTTAATCATGATTAAAATGTGCACAGTGCATGCAGCAAAATGCCTTTTCAGAAAAGATCACCACTGCCAAGCGAGAAATTAAAAGTGTAAATATCACTTCATAAAAAAACGCACGTTAATGAGACGAAGGTGATATTTTATATTCTGTACACAAAGCCTACCTGAGATGCAATCATGCTGTCATACCCTCAAGAGGCGCGTTTATTATGCATGAAGAATTTTACACTTCTCATAGGAATCTCACACACACACACGCGCGCACACACATACTAATACACACATGCACACACAAGGATACGCAAGCACACACAAATACGCACGCACACACACACACACACACGCACACACACGCACACACACACACACACACACACACACACATATGCATGCACAAACAGGCACGCGCCAACACACACAAACACACACTAGGGCTGGGCGGTATGACATGATTTCTACATCAAGGTTTATTTTTAAGTCATATCGGTTTCACGGTATTTGACGGAATTACTGCAGTAGATTGGCCTTAAACGGCCCATTTTACTGTCATAAGGACTGCATCATGTTTTCTTTTTTTCATGTCAACACAGAGCAAAGCATGACCCCCTTAAAGTATGGTTGCCAATAGGATGGCAGTAATTAACTTAAAGCATTAGAATAATGATTACAGTCAAAATTGAACATTTTTATTGAATCAAGTTTGCATAATTAGAACAATTAACCACCTTCATCATCATCACACATCCTATTTGGAATTTCAATCGGTTGGGAAAGGAACGAACATATTTTCTATCGAACAAAGATAATATAATTAGAAAAATTGACCATCTTGATCATCACACGTCCTATGAGGTAAGTTAACAGGTACAGATTGGGAAAGGAGTCAAACAAACATTTTCTGATAAAGTTAGGATATTTAGTACAATGAACCATTTTGATCATCATCACAAATCCTATGAGGTATTTTAACATGTATAGCAATAGTATAACAAATGAACATTAACAATAAATAATGATAAACTTAAGTAATTATGTTGCTGAGAAGGTGCATAACACAATATTAACCAAATTAAAAATTGAGACAACTGACCCTTCAATAACGTATAAATAATATGGAAACCTTTAAGTAATAAATAAAATATTGCACAATAGCCAGACACATTTTTAAAAAGTTTCTGTTTAAACAGAACCATATCCTTGACGAGGTGGACTGCGACTGCGTTTGTTATCTCCACCCACCGCTTGCTTTTTTTCTCCTCGCTCACAGGGGTAGGAAAAAACCTCGATCCTAAGATCGTACCTAAGCGATTGTTTTTAGACTCACTAGCAAGCTAGTTAACGTCTCTGATATCAGCTAGCACACTTGGGTTGCAGTGGCACAACACTGCCGCGGAGCCTCGAATAAGTTCATGCATATTACAGCTAGCTCAGTTGGGGCAAAAATCAAATCATATCGCTTTAATGTGATGATCATTTACAAATGTTTTCCTTAGTTAACGTTAGCCAGCATACTAGCTGCCGAGATGGCTACATCCAAATGGCAACATAGCCTAATGCGCGATGGCACACTGAACATAGCAGCCTAGCCATCATGACATTATCAGTTAGCTTCCATGCGTACAAGCGCTACCTAGAAGCTGATTGGTAGGTATGCAAATGAGGAACATGGTTTCCGTTCGCGCCCCTAATGAGTGACGTCCTAGCGGAAGACCCGCCTTGATGAGACACATACAGATTGCATTTTAATTTTCAGTGTGTCCCAAAAAGAGCGTGGTGACATGTATTTGAAAATGCAATGGACTGGGAGGTGCTGTTTCCCTTACTGCGTTTGAATATTGTCCCATGTATTGCAGGATAAGTCTTTGAAAATGAAATGTCAAATTTCATCATCATTATTATATTATTATTATTTCCAAGTGATTAGAAAACAGCATATTCATTATCATGTTGACCCGAAAAGAGCATGATGACATGTATATGTGAATGCAATAGACTGGGAGAGCTGTTTATTTCATTGCATTTGAATATTGTCCTCAGTAGAGAAAGTTAAGTGTTTGCAAATTAAATGTTGAATGCCGTTTTCAATATCATTTTCAAATAGTCCAAAAATAGCATTTACATTTTCATGTTGACCCTAAAAGAGCGTGTTGACATGTAAATGTACAAAACCCAAAACCAGTGAAGTTGGCACGTTGTGTAAATCGTAAATAAAAACAGAATACAATGATTTGCAAATCCTTTTTAACCTATATTCAATTGAATACACTGCAAAGACAAGTTACTTTATGTTCGAACAGGTAAACTAGATAATTTTTTGCAAATATTAGCTCATTTGGAGTTTGATCCCTGCAACATGTTTCAAAAAAGCCGGCACAAGTGGCAAAAAAGACTGAGAGAGTTGAGGAATGCTCATCAAACACTTATTTGGAACATCCCACAGGTGAAGGGGCTAATTGGGAACAGGTGGGTGCCATGATTGAGTATAAAAGCAGCTTCCCTGAAATGCTCAGTCAATCACAAACAAGGATGGGGCGAGGGTCACCACTTAGTGAACAAATGCATGAGCTGATTGTCGAACAGTTTAAAAACAACATTCCTCAACCAGCTATTGCAAGAAATTAAGGGTTTTCATCATCTACGGTCCGTAATATCGTCAAAAGGTTCAGAGAATCTGGAGAAATCACTGCACGTAAGCGACAAGGCCGAAAACCAACATTGAATACCCGTGACCTTCGATCCCTTGGGCGGTACTGCATCAAAAACCGACATCAGTGTGTAAAGGACATCACCACATGGGCTCAGGAACACTTCAGAAAACCACTGTCAGTAACTACAGTTCGTCGCTACCTCTGCAAGTGCAAGTTAAAACTCTACAATGCAAAGCGAAAGCCATTTATCAACAGCACCCAGACATGCCGCCGGCTTCGCTGGGCCCAAGCTCATCTAAGATGGACTGATGCAAAGTGGAAAAGTGTTCTGTGGTCTGACAAGTCCACATTTCAAATTGTTTTTGGAAACTGTGGACGTCGTGTCCTCCGGACCAAAGAGGAAAAGAACCATCCGGACTGTTATAGGCACAAAGTTCAAAAGCCAGCATCTGTGATGGTATGGGGGTGTATTAGTGCCCAAGACATGGGCAACTTACACATATGTGAAGGCACCATTAATGCTGAAAGGTACATACAGGTTTTGGAGCAACATATGTTGCCATCCAAGCAACGTCTTTTTCATGGACGCCCCTGCTTATTTCAGCAAGACAATGCCAAGCCACATTCTGCACGTGTTACAACAGCATGGCTCCGTAGTGAAAGAGTGCGGGTACTAGACTGGCCTGCCTGTAGTCCAGACCTGTCTCCCATTGAAAATGTGTGGCGCATTATGAAGCGTAAAATACGACAACGGACTGTTGAACAACTTAAGCTGTACATCAAGCAAGAATGGGAAAGAGTTCCAACTGAAAAGCTTCAAAAATTGGTCTCCTCAGTCCCCTAACGTTTACTGAGTGTCGACAAAGGAAAGGCGATGTGACACAGTGGTAAAAAGGCCCCTGTGCCAAATTTTTTGCAATGTGTTGCTGCCTTTAAATTCTAAGTTAATGATTATTTGCAAAAAAAAAAAAAGTTTCTCAGTTTGAACATTAAACATCTTGTCTTTGCAGTGTATTCAATTGAATATAAGTTGAAAAGGATTTGCAAATCATTGTATTCTGTTTTTATCTATTCTGTTTTATTACATTTAGGGCTAGGTTTAGGGTTAGATTTAATGTCAAGGTTATGGAAACCAGTGATGACTTGCTTCAACCAAAGGTGTTTAACGGAGATGAAATGACGTCACATCAATTAAGTGGATGGAATTAAATGACAAACCCTAAACGATGCAGCCTAGGCTTTGAGATGCACCCAAGGGCTGCATTTTCAGAGATGCTTGCTTACTTCCATCTGCCAAACTAACATTTAGGGTAAGGGACAAGGTTTAGGGTTAGAGTTAAGGTTAGGGAAACCAGTTACAACTCGCTTAAACCAATGCTGCTTAACCCCTTTGCGCAGAAGCCAAATTTGGCTATTTATGGGTTACCCAATTTAATGCTTTATAATTCAAGATTTAAGCTTCATAAAGAGGAAAATTGTGGCTCAACTCAGAAAAGACACTTACAGCATTTAGAATTACATCGTATTTAAGTTTATTTTCATGATTATGGTAGAGAAAATGGGCTGCAAACATAAAAAACTTTGCAATTGTTTTTAATTGAAATTGCAAAAAAAAAAATAATAATACTGAGAATTGAAAAACTGTTGGGGCTTAAATCAGTACATTTCTGGGATCATAAACTCCTTGACCACAAGTAGAATTCACCTTCGACATTACATTCTAGATTACCTACATGCTATTAGCCAAATTATACAGATATCCAAGTGGCTCCCCAAAGTCTGAATTCCCCCAAAATGGTACACTGTCAAATCATAAAATAATCATGTATTTAACACAAATAATGTTTTGAGGCATGAAATTTAACATGAACTAATGATTTTCTGGTTGGGTTTAGCATGAAATTATCAATATCAGTGCAGTTGAACATCAGTGGTCACCAGTAACCTCTCCAAACACCAAACATGCCTTTTCTCCATAATAAAGTTTAGAGTTTAGTCCATTTTTATCAAAGTCCCCCAAGCCAGCACACATAATCATCAAATAAACTGCTGATTAAACAGTCAGAACATTCACCCTGCAATGAATTTAGCTACCAGTTCCCACTTCTGAGCTCACAAACTCATTTCATCACTTATAAGGAACAAGTACAACTCGCTAACTCAGTAATATCTGAATTCTGAAATATACCTTATTTTAACAGAACAGACATTCCACTTTCAGGGAAGATCAAACATTACATACCTCCCTAGATTCAACAGAACGGTGCAATGAACGTACCAGGGCGTCCACCCAAATGCACGGGCAGTTCACGTTTTAAACAGGAAAAAAACCTTGGCATTCGACTTTGTTGAGTACGGTATACATTCCAAAACAAAAAGCAAAAGTAGCAGCCTTACCTATTTCATTGAATCCCTCCTCCAGAGACCGATGTGTCCAGTAGAAGGAACCCCCCGGTCCCGTTTCATTCAAAATAATTACTGAACACTAACTGAACACTTCAAGGCCAGTTTTGCGAGTCTTTTTTTCTATAAATCGCGTCTATTTCAGCCGCGCAATGAGCGCAACGTAGACAGGATACAACCGAGCCTGCTGATACGCATAGGCTTGTATGCTCTGTGTTTGTCCAATCAATGTGTTTCACTTACTGTGGGAGCGTTTAAATACTCGGGAATTGGATAAGAAATGAGCCAATCAATACATTGTTACCGGGGGAATTTCACGAAACGAAAATTAAGATCAGTTTTCGGTACGAACCGGTATACCGCACACCACTAACACACACACGCACACAGACACGCGCACACACATCCACACATATGCATGTACATACAGACACGCAAACACACACACACGCACACACACTCACCTTGAGAGGATATTAAAAAATACCTGCAAATATGACCATGCCGAAACACCAATCAGTGTTTCTGAGCACACAGCCACGGAGTAGCATCTTCTCATTATCCAAGGGATATTTATTATCTTTCCACAGCAAGGTCCCAGTGAATCGGTCCAGCCTGTTATTGGGAGGCTCACAGATAACCTCCCCTGAGGGACACAAACAAGCCAAATATCGCTGAAGAGAACAGTCACTGTATTCAAACTAGACAAACAGATCTAGCTCATTGGAGCCTGTTCGTGTTTGCATTCTGACACAGAATCAATTGCTTGGTATGCCTAAAATCTACTGTAGTTTAATGAAATTGTAGATCTTGAGCTTGCTAAATAGTAAAGAGCTGTGCAGCAAATTTGTGATCATGCTATGACATTTTTTGCATCCATTAGGACCAGACGTTGCCCATGGACCATATTTTTGGTCATAAAATGTAGAAACTATTTCTGCAATATGTGAATGTAGAAACATTTAGTGACAAACAATATAGTCCATGCACATTGCTCTTTGAGTCCTATGATTCTGATACACATTGATTTTTATTACAGCTCAAATTACGGCTTGAAATTAAACCCAGGTAAGAGAGAGAATAATAGGCAGCCACATGTATTGTCAAATATAGGCAGCACTGTCATATGAGATGAATGAATTCTAAAATGCTAGTTACCTTTAAATTCTGCCAACTTGGTAATATCTGATCCCAGCTCTGAGGTAACTGTTAAAGCTTGCCGCACCTTCAAATTTGTTTCTCTGTTAAAAAGGATAATATCTAAAAATGCATACAAGGGGAAAGTAGAGAATACTTGTGCATATATAGAGGATCTCAAATAAGTAAGCCTGAGATATCAAATTTATGAACTGAGAGCCTTCGGCTAGACATAAATGAAAATTACAACTCCAGTTTCATAAATTTGATATCTCGTGCTAATGAATTTGAGATCCTATCTATTGCATAAGTGTCGGCATTGTATTATTTGAAAAATGAAGAAAAAAAGCATTAGCTTCCAGCTGGTAGTCTATTAAAGTCAATGAGATGAATAATTCACAAGCTAGCACGTTAATCATTTTTGCCATTAAATTGATAAATTCAGGTTTCTACAATAACAGTTAAACATGTGACTTACTATTTTGATGGCTAAAGGGTTAACATGCTAGCAACTGAAATATTCATCCCATTGACTTTAATAGACTGCCAAATACAGGCTAACACTAGTGATGGTAAACAGTTACTTGCACGATTGGTAACGTTACCATTGCAGATTATTTTAAGTTTGCCAATGAACAGAATCTGACCAATCCTGATGCAGAAAGCTGTATTAGACGTTTGTAATATCAAACCCTTGACATGGCTGTGTTACACCAATTTCTAATCATTTATGGGATAAACGAAAGTATTGTATCTTGCAAATATAATTAGAATAAATAAACTGACCTCAGATATGTTGCTCAAGAATTAAAATCTAGCTAATTCGTTTCCCGATGTACAAAACACTGTATCCTGACACCATGCATATTCATGCAGTAAAGGTCAATTTAAAATACTTGAAAAATCAAATGCCTCAGTAGTTAAATCCAAAGGCAAAATTGCTATTTTTGCACAGAGCAGGCTTAAAACATACTGCTATACAATATCCGCAAGGAGCAAACCAGCTTCAGCTTCACAAACAAAGGCAAAGTGCATGAGCACTAAATGCTCTTACATAGGCCTCTTACCCATCCAGCTCTGCTGTTTCTATGTAACACAGTCCGTAGGGCTCACTGCTGGATAAGAGCAGGACATCAGCCTGTGGGGAATGATAAAGGTAACACACCGGGGAGAGTCGTCTCAGGTTCTTTATACGAGAGCGTTGACAAAAGAGCTCTCTCAAAATGTCTGTTAACATCTGACATCCCCAGTGTCTCAAGAAGAGCAAGATAATTAACACAGCCATTTTGTATTTTTTTCCTTTCAATTACAGCGATGACATATATATCCTGCAAAACCTATTCTACAAAACAATTGCAGCCAAATAAAAATGTTTTTTTCTGTCTGTTATTGACAAGCCTCTTGTCTGGCTTCACAAATTGTACCACTCTCCATCATCCTAAAGCAGCTTTCACACCGGACGCGAAACAAATTTTTGGCACGACAGATTACATTCAAAGTCAATGCAAAGACATGAATACGCGCAAAAATTTGTTTCATGTCCGATGTGAAAGCAGCTTAACACAGGAGCATGCATTGCCCTCTCAGTAAACGACAGTAGATTTTTGGAAAATCTCAGCTGAAAAAAATAACACTAAGCTGCAAAATGCTTTGATATAAATTTTGACTTCCACAGAATTTCATTGACCTATTTTGGCATTTTTTTTTAGCAGAACTTTCTGTTTAACTTCTGCAGTCCAAGGGTAGGCACAATGGCACACATGATGTACAGTTCACAAGACTTCATATTTCATGACTATGCCATTCAAGTGTCCAAAAATTTCAGGAAGGCTATCTGCAACATGCTGTGTAATGTTTTTGCAGGCGGTGATAGTGTTGTCGAGTCACTCATGAGCTCTTAAGCTCCTGATGCAGAGTGTGACTTACAGTCACAAACTGATTATTCTCCAGCTTTATGATGTCTCCCACATGCACATTCATCCATTTTTCATTTTCCAACCTAGGGCAGAGCATAGCCCAATCAATTACACAATCATAATACCAGTGATACAACACAGGTAAAATTGTCCCTTAAGAAATACATGTATAACAAAGGTAACATGTAATAACTTGGAACAGAATCTTCAAATCTGGCCCTCAAATCTAAATCTAGCCACATTTTTTCTTTCATTCAAAAGATTAACTAAAAAATTACCATTGCTGATTGGCCAGGCAGGATTTATATCTTCCTCTTGGGTAAGGGAAGTGTGGAAACCTAGCAGTCTCGCCCTTGAGATTCGACCATTGAATGTCAGCCATTTCAGAAGTGGCACTACTGCATTACTTTAGTCCTGGTACTTCAGTAATAATTCAACAAAGACAAGCAATTGATTTCCACCTCTGTATCTCAGTCAATCTGCCTTTACTTTCCATGGTTTTGAGCCTGTATTTATGTTCCAATTAAATTGCCAATCCATTTTTTCACCATTTTTTGCCAGTTTATTCAACTCACTTCTAAGCAACTATAGTACTGAAAATTTCACATGCCACATAATGCATAAATAACCCAGCACATACTTACTTTCCTCTGATGAGCACCTGAGACTGCCGAGTATTGACTTGCAGATCACTTTTATGTCGAAACTGGAAACCAAAAGAGGTCCATTAGGATCCAAATTTCATTTTGCTCAGGAGAGTCAAAAGATATTCAGTATAATGAGTGTTTTAAATTCAGATCGGAAACATAGTTCTATGTAAGATAAGATACTCTTTATTGAACCCCGTGGGGTAATTTTTCCTCTGCATTTAACACATCCTATAGTTAGGAGCAGTGGGCAGCCACTGAGCAGCACTCGGGGACCAACTCCAGTTGTAAAGCCAGTTCCTTGGTCAGGGGTACAGGTAGGAGTGTTCCTATAAAGCAGTGTTTCCCAGACTCGGTCCTGAGGACCCACTGCGTATGCTGGTTTTTGCTCCAACCACAGCTCAAATCTCAGAAGGCTAACGAGGTGCTAATTTTTTTAATTGCACTATTCTTGTTCATCCTGATTATTGATGCTTTTAGACCACATGCCGAAAATGGCAACAATGAAAAAAAAAATTCATAGTGTACAATATTGGAAATGAATTTTCTAACATAAAAAAGGGGAAATTTGTAATTAATGACTTCTATTTGAATTCTTCTCCTAGTTGGCTTCTACTTGATAAAATTTAGGACACGTGGTCACTAAAACTAACGATCAATAGGTAAGTAAGAATTAAAGACAAACCATATTATAATGAGTCAAACCTGTTAAATGTTACTTGTCTGGTTTCAGGAAAGAACTTCAACACCTGCAATAAGACCCTAATTAGCAGCTTCTTGATAAATCACAATCTTGCATTTGATCACATAAACCACATAAACCAACCTTCGCTTGGCATGCTTACTTGGAATATATCAAAATAAAAAATATGAATGTTGGGCTTTGAAACATCATGGAATGCATAGCCATTTCTGTCATAATGTGGTTTAAGGGGGAAAAATGTCCCTCTCATCTGAACTAACTAATAAAAAAAAGGCTTGTGAAAATTCTGGGATCGTAATTCTGGTTGGAACAAAAACCAGCTTACACAGTGGGTCCCCAGGACCGACTTTGCGAACCACTGCTATAATGCATGTTTTTCTGGGTGGGGGAAACCGGAGTACCTAGAGGAAACCCACGCAAACACGGGGAGAACATGCAAACTCCATGTTTGGAGTTTGCTCACTCGTTTGCTGTGTTATAACAAGTTTGCTCACTTGTTATAAAATAGATCTGAGAACAGGTGATAAAGTTTGACCAGCTTTATTTGGGTAATGTCCTTGCATTTCAATGGTTTCTCATCATGGCACTTTAATAACTTCATTTAAATAAAACAGGCATCGCTAGGTACAGCCATCTTAGACCGCTCCCACACAATCTATTTACACAAAATTCAAAACTCATAACTACTTTGAAGAGTTCACTTGACAAGCACACTAAAGATATCAGCAAATTGGTTCCTACTACCTCTCATCCATCCAGAAATTTCCATCCACATCATGGCAAAAGCTGGTTACCCATATGCCACAGGATTAATAAGGCAAATTCGAGTTTAATATTGTTATGGCGATAATATGGTGTGTCACAACAAATTCTATTCCATTATACCATCCAAATAACAGCTCAGGTTTAAACAATATCCATCCAAGGTCAGAACAACTGTGATTAGATTATGAGAAAGGGTCATTTATTATATGGAACATCAGCACCTGGGCCTGTGCTGTTGGCTACCCTCAGATTTTCATCCTGTCATCCTGTGTTTTCAAACACAACTTTCAGAGAAATGCCAAAATGACTTATTCTTACATGTTTTTAATTCACTAACATAAAGTGAGTATTTTTTTAAACAACTAAGACTAATAATGGCTGGATCAAATAAAATGTAGTCATAATCATGGTGTTCACATTTTTACCATTTGGAAAGAATCAAGAAACTACTGAAAGTTTAGAAAAAAAGTAATATAATATACGAACAATCAATGAAATCAAAATACAGTTAAATCAGTGCTCAAGAAATCAACATATCTGGAAGTGGTCACATTTTTCAGAGGATATTGTCATGTTACAGCAATAGCAAGACAAAGTACAGAGTATGTAAAGTAATTACGAGAAACGCTGGTGTGGACTGTGTGTTATTGAGAGCTGAACTTACATAGTCATCAGTAGCATCTTTGAGAGCAGTTACTGCCAGCACTAATACCAAAGGCACGAAGGTGGTGTACCAGGGCAAAGAGGAGATCGGAGGAATCAGCTGCAATGGAAACACACCATAGAAACACCAAAACATAAGAAGCTGTGCGTATGCCTAAAGCAGCCTGTGTGTGTGTGTGTGTGTGTGTGTGTGTGTGTGTGTGTGCGCGCGTGCGTGTGTGTGTGTGTGTGTGTGTGTAAGTTATAGAATGAAACACAGTAAGAGAGCATATAATGTACATAAATATGCTGATAAAAACATGATTCTTCAGTATATTATTGTTATTTATGAGTATACACTCACCTGCAATATAAGTAGAAACACGAAGTATGCATTTGCAACACGCTGAAATTGCTCAAATAAATTGATTGGTAGAAAGGTAAAAAAGTTGTATTTTGAGGTTTTGATGTGATTGGCCTGAAAAAAGAAAGTGATAAGGCAGAAAATCATTGAACTTGCAGAACTAATCAATGACAATAAATTCAGTGTCAATATAATCAACAACTGGGCAAAGTTAAGTATGGTGCTAATGCAGAGTGCTAGTATAATCCTTATAAGGGGTGTTCACACCTACATCCTGAAACTGTGCTGTTTGGCAACACCAGATATGTAACACAAATGGTGCGACCCAGTCTCACAGCAGATCGTGAAATAGTCACGACATTTAATCTTTTGAATCGTATACGAATTTCCAGTTTTTTTTTTTTTTCGTGACCCTGAGCACGACTTCAATGTATTTCAATTAGATGTATTGGTCGTGCCTGCAAAACGCATTTCTCTCTGATAGTGTGGACCGTATTTATACTCTATAAAACTATTTATACTGTGTAAAGCTGGGAGCACAGAAGCTGTATTGCTTTCATTCGCTTTTCTTTTATTACCGCTACATTACTGCGCATTTAATCACGACGGTTCTTTATTTTCTGTCCTATTGTTAACGAGCAATTTTCGTCAGCGATTCCTTCGAATCAAAATACACCTTTCCCCATTGATTTTGGTGCTTCAAATCTAACAGGAAATACTACAGTACCCATGAGCTGTATAGGCCGTTAACATGGTGAGGACGCCGCAGAAGACGCCATGACGCAAGACCCTCTCCCCCGTAGCCATTGGACCACATTGATGCTCTATAAAACTTTATACTGTATACTTATACTTTATACTTATATTTATACTACTATAAAACTTTATTTATACTGTATAAAAATGGGAACACAGAAACTGTATTGCTTTCATTCACAGGGTCCTGCACCTGCGATATCTGATTTGGATGTGCCTGCATTTATTCTATTTTTGCAAATGTATGTATTTTAAATGTTTGAATATGCTTAAACCTATAACAATTGAAATGTTATAGAATTATATGTGACGTGAGACATAATGGTTTGTGCCACTACAAATCACTACAAGTCTTGTAATTTTTATTTCCAGGTCATTATTAGTAAGAGTTTTTGACTCTCAGACCTCTTACCTTTTCTCACACCAGTGGTAGAACATGCTTGTCTAATCACCAGCAGATGTGTGACAAATTATATATATATATATATATATATATATATATATATATATATAAAATATAAGCTAATTTAAAATGGACTGAGGCAAAGTGGAAAACTGCTCTGTGGTCAGACAAATCTAAAATAGATTTTTTTTTTTTTCTTAGGAAACCATGGACGCTGCGTCCTCTGGACTAAAGAGGAAAGTGATCAGCTGGCTTGTTATCAGCACTCAGTACAAAAACCGCCACTCTGATGGGATGGGGGTGTATTAGCGCCTATGGAATGGGCAGCTTGCACATCTGGAAAGGCACCATCAATGCTGAAAGGTATATAGAGGTTTTAGAGCAACATATGCTCCCATCAAGACAGCGTCTTTTTCAGGGAAGGCCTTGCGAGACAATGCTAAATCACATACTGCGTCTATTACAACAGTATGGCTTCATAGTAGAAGAGTCTTTGTGCTGAAATGGCCTGCCTGCAGTCCAGACCTTTCACCAACTGAAAACATTTGGCGCATCATGAAATAAAAAATAAGACAAAGAAGAGCCAGGACTGTCCAGGAGCCAGGCCAAAAATGGGACAACATTCCTCTCCCAAAACTCCAGCAACTGGCCTCCTCAATTCCCAGTTGTTTACGGACTGTTGTTAAAAGAAGAGGGGATGCTACACAGTGGTAAACACGGCCCTGTCCCAACTTTTTAGAGATGTTTTGCTGCCGTGAAATTGAAAATTACCTTTTTTTTCTTAAAATAGTACAATTTCTCAGTTTAAATATTTGATGTTTTCTATGTTGTATTCTGAGTAAAATATGGGTTTATGAAATTAGCACATAATTGCATTCTGTTTTTATTTATATTTTACAAAATGTACCGACTTTTTTGGAATTGGGCCCGTACATATGTAAGTGTCTGTGTCCTTTCTTATTGTTGATGTTGAAGAAACATTGTCAACTTATTAAAATAAAAATACATATGGATCCGAAGTGTGTGACACGTTTCCTTGCCTTGGTCTACTTCCACTCATCAGCACCTCATCACAACCCTTGGTGTGTGTCACTTTCCCATTTTATTTTCTATTCAGAGATAAAAAAAAAAAAAAAACAAAACATAAATTCCCTTTTTATTGTGCATTATAACTGCAAAATACAACAGCAACAGACAAAATGGGGAAAACGTAAACTGAGCATACTTATGTGTGGAATTGGGTTTAATTTGGCATCATATTGCATTGACAACTTGAAAAATACAGGTGTATTTCTAGAAATTTGAATATCGTAATAAAAAAATTAATATTTTTTGTCAGTCAGTGCAGAGTGTGAAGATTGGTTACATTCTAGACTAATTAAATGCCAGCTGAAATGTTTCAAGCATTTTATTTTATTTATTTATTTATTGATAATTACGGCCTACTGCTCAAAGAATAATAATAAAATTATCATCAGGAGATTAGTTTGATTAAATCAGTTTTTATGCAGTATAAACACCATGAATCTATCACTCTGGTTCATTACACACAATCATTATCAAGGGGAAGACTTGAAAGTTGTCCAGATGACACTCGTTGACGGAAGGAAAAAAAGAGGACCCCACAGCCCTGCCCACTGATCCATGTCTTGACGGATGTACAGACTGATCTATTTCAGATGTGTGGCGTCTGCTGTGAACACCAATGCAGTGTCTATTTCCACTCAGTCCTTGTGTGTTTCCACATAAGCACATTTATCTGATCTATATTGAACTGCATATTTCTAATGCTACATATTCGTAATCTAGTTTACATATCTAGAACTCAGTGTACTGTTTATTCCTCTGTATTAATATAACATTATCAACCAGCTTACTTGGTGCCCATTGCGCTACTGATTGTCCTGGTTGGGTCGGGGTTAGGGTCTGTTGTTAATATAAGGTTATCTACCAGCTTATTTAGTTCCCATTGCACGACTGACTGTCCTGGTTGGGGGATCTCTCTTTGATTTGTCCTTCTGAGTTTTCTTAAATTTTTTTCTGTTAAATTTTTGTTGTGGGAATTTTTCCTGATCTTCATTGAAGGTTTAAGTGAGAGGGTTCTGAATTGCTAGGCCTGTAAAGCCCTTTAAGACATGTAAATATGATATTAGGCAATACAAATACAATTTGATTGATTGATTGACTTTATTTTATTAAGTCCAAAGTCAACGTAGACATCTACCAGGAGATTTTAGAGCTCTTCATGCTTCTGTCTGCTCACAAGCTTTATGGAGATGTTGATTTCCGTTTCTAGCAAGACTTGGCACCTGCCCAGTCAGCCAAAACTACTAGCAAGTAGTTTGCTGACTATGGTATTACTGTGCTTGATTTCCCAGCCAACTGGCCTGACCTGAACACCATAGATAGCATCAATCTATCATTCAACCAGGGCTTCAATAACACCTCAACAGTGCCATAGGCTGATCACCTCCATTGATGCAGTCATTTGTGCAAAAGGAGCTCTGACCAAAAGTTAAAACTGAGTGCATATAAAACAGATTCTGTAGTATAATCTCAAAATGTGACTCATTTTGTTCACTATACTATAAAATGAAAAAAATAAGAACATTTTTTTTTCTATGTTTAGCCTTCCAAGTGCTCTCTGAAACTTGAGTCTGGACGGCCTGTGTCCATGAAATGATGAAATAAAAAACTTTCACATAGCACTAAACCCAATAAATTATTAGAAAGGTCTTGACCTGGAGAGTAACATATGTCAGTATCAAGACTCTATATGGCTTATACTGTGAAATAATGACCTTTTAACCTTGAATAAGTTATAAATTTGAAGGCTTATACTTCATCAACAAAATGGGCTACAGACATGACAGCAAGTGTTATACTAGAAAGCTGTTGTCCTCAATTATTGATGTCAATCAGGCCACTCGTGGTGTAGTGCAGAAAAAAGGAAAGATCTCCGCTGAGACAGACTTGAGGTTGATTACAAGGGAACTTTATTTGATATCACACACCCCAAAGATCATCAAATCAGTATTTGCAAGCCCTGCCTTCGTACCGAGAACTGCAGTTCCTTGAGGCAGCTGCTCTGATAACAACCATCGTGCCCTTGAGCCAGCAAACATCCCTTTTTAACAGATATCAGGAATATTCGGGAATATTAATTCTTTACAAGAAATTTTGAATGTGCCTGCTGCTCTATTCATACAGTGTTCGGGATGCTTTATAACATCAACAACAAAACAATAAAACATTGGATCACAAGTAATTCCTTTCAGAATTTCGTTTAAAATTTTATCCGTTATGTTTCCAAAAGCAATGCATTATGACACTTATCTGCATTTGTAGTTTAAAGTTAACACTGACTTCCAAAGGTTAACACCAGTGTGAGGTCAAGTTGGGTCTTAATGCTGATAGTAGCAGACAGCAGTTAGGCTCACTGGTGCTGCTGTTGGTGTTAGGGTTACCGTTTAGGTTACTGTTATAAATCTGGTGTTAAGAAACAGCATAGCATTAGGATGCATCTTACATCACTCTTACACCACTCTGCACACTACTCTTACACACTCTACACACTACTCTTACACACTTTGCACACCACTCTTAACACCACTCTGCATACCACTCTTAACACCACTCTGCACACCACTCTAACACCACTCTGCACAACACTCTTACACACTCTGCACACAAGTCTTACACCACTCTGCCCAACCCTCTTACACTCTTTGCCCACCACTCTTACCACCACTCTGCACACCACTCTTAACACCACTCTGCACACCACTCTTACACACTCTGCACACCACTCTTACACCACTCTGCACAACACTCTTACACACTCTGCACACCACTCTTACACCACTCTGCACACCACTCTTACACACTCTGCACACCACTCTTAACACCACTCTGCGCACCACTCTTACACACTCTGCACACCACTCTTACACACTCTACACACTACTCTTACACACATTGCACACCACTCTTACACCACTCTGCACAACAATCTTACACACTTTGCACACCACTCTTAACACCACTCTGCATACCACTCTTAACACCACTCTGCACACCACTCTAACACCACTCTGCACAACACTCTTACACACTCTGCACAACACTCTTACACACTCTGCACACCACTCTTACACCACTCTGCATACCACTCTTAACACCACTCTGCACACCACTCTTACATCACTCAGCACACCACTCTTACACACTCAGCACACCACTCTTACACACTCTGCACAACACTCTTACACACTCTGCACACCACTCTTAAACACTCTGCACACCACTCTTAACACCACTCTGCACACCACTCTTACACACTCTGCACAACACTCTTACACACTCTGCACACAACTCTTACACACTCTGCACACCACTCTTACACACTCTGCACACAACTCTTACACACTCTGCACACCACTCTTACACACTCTGCACACCACTCTTAACACCACTCTGCACGCCACTCTTACACACTCTGCACACAACTCTTACACACTCTGCACACCACTCTTACACACTCTGCACACAACTCTTACACACTCTGCACACCACTCTGCATACCACTCTTAACCCCACTCTGCACACCACTCTTCCACCACTCTGCATACCACTCTTAACACCACTCTGCACACCACTCTTACATCACTCAGCACACCACTCTTACACACTCTGCACACCACTCTTAACACCACTCTGCACGCCACTCTTACACACTCTGAACACAACTCTTACACACTCTGCACACCACTTTTACACCACTCTGCACACCACTCTTGTACACTCTGCACACCACTCTTACACACTCTGCACACCACTCTTGCACCACTCTTACACACTCTGCACATCACTCTTACACCCCTCTGCACACCACTCTTACACCACTCTGCACACCACTCTTACACACTCTGCACACAACTCTTACACCACTCTGCACACAACTCTTACACCACTCTGCACACCACTCTTACATCACCTTCGATGATGATGGTGGCAGCAGCAGTGAATGGTTTGGAAGGCTCCACTCATCTGCAAACTTTTTTTAAACAATGCTACCCTTAAAGTCATCTACCAATTTGTTTTGCTAATTTTGGGACATTTAAGTAAGCTACCACTTGACTCTATTTTTTAATGGTGCGGTAAGAACAAAAGAAAACATGATCATTTCAACCCCGGTCTGTACCTTTTCCTCTTTTGTGTCTGCGGCCTTTCGCTGGTGTCTGTTTTATCCACCTTGAACACAACGGGGACTGTGGCTAACGTACAAAATAGTGTGGATCTCACCAGTGACCCACTTGGTATTTTATCAGTAAAAACACAGCTGAATTTCTGTGGATACGGCTATGCTGTCGTATTTGCACGGGTTCTTAAGGATGGCCGCGCTCAGATTTCAGAGCCAACACATAAAACTACATCCAGACGACACCGGAGCAGCTGGCATACAGCCAAAATGTTATTTCTACTGTTGCTGTTATCAGGGGATGTTCATCTTAACCCTGGGCCCTCTTTACAACAATCGGGCGATTATGCAATGAAGCAAGACACCACCCCACCTGCTCAGCTAACATCTCCAGCAACTGTACTCTTCCAGCCTGCAAGACCACAAATAACAATCCCGCAATTCACCGGCGAAGACCCCGTTTCACTGGGTGGCATCTGTCCAGGTTATGCCGCAGCGGACGCTGCCCATGGGGGTCGACTAGCGGGAGAGGAATTTCATCCGGAGGATTGTTTGGCAGAAGCAAGGATAGGCGAACAGGCCTGCTCAACTGTCGTTGCTGAAATCAACGCGCCGGGCTGTCGGGCATCAATCGGTGTCACAGAGCCAACTGGACCCGCACAGCAGCCAATGTTACATCTCCGGGGGGGCGGTGGAGAATACAAAGCTATGTCGCCCAGTAGCACACACTGTTGTCTCGGCAGCAGTGGAGAAAGTGCAGTCCCGGGCCGCTGTCACTGGCAATCAGGTGAGTCCCGATGTTGCATATATTTTTTCAACAACAGACAGTATTCCCTGCGATGACCCGTCTGAGTTAAAAGTCAAGTGTAAACAAAGACGGAACCCCGCAGGAGTCAAACAACTGTCCAGTGACTCACGTCATTACGCAACGCTAAAACAAAGACACTTCAAGTTTCTTCAAACGGTAAATCATGCACAAGTAATTTGGAACCCCCACTCAAAACCCAAAGGATGACTGGGGGGTCATCTAAACATCAGAAGCATTCTACCTAAATTAGATCAGATAAGGAAACTGCTTTTGGAGTCTAATTTGGATTTTTTATGTATAACTGAGAGTTGGCTGAATGGCAATGTCTCTACTGACCGAGTTAACGTATCTGGATATTTATGTTATAGGAAAGATAGAAAAGGTAAAGTAGGAGGGGGTGTTTTAATTTATATTAGGGAGTGTTTTAAATGTGTAGAACTTCAATTGTGCGTAAGTATGGAGTGTTTAGGACTTAATGTAATACTTTCCCCAAATATGAATTTTAATATAGTTGTTATTTATAATCCTCCATCTCATGATGCTGACATGTAAATTGAACTCAAGAGTCTTCTCTCTGCCTGTGATAAATGTAACGAAACCATTTGTCTTGGTGACTATAATGTGAACTGGATGGATAAAAAGGGTAAACTAAAATTGAAATCTGTTATGGACAAATTTAAGTACAAACAGCTGATAGATAAACCTACCCGTATTACTAGAAAGAGTGAAACTCTTATTGATCTGATTTTCACAAACAGGCCAGAAAGAGCAATAAAAACATATAATCTCATTACTGGACTCTCAGACCACAATATGACCTTGATTGTTAGAAAGCTAACTAACAGGTAAACGCCTGGTTCATCATAGTACACCAGAAAGTCCATTTTTAATGACAGGAATCCCTAGAACAAGTAGAGCTAGCTTTGAACAAGATTTAATGGAAGCCAACTGGGACAGGGTTATTAGAGAGCCGGATTTAAACATCAGTGTGAATAACTTCACCTCAATCATTGGTAATCTAATAAATAAATACACAAAAACTTGGGTAAGTAGACCTAAGAAATACTCTCTCCCATGGTACAATCATGACATTCTCCAGCTCACAAAAAAGCAAGATCTTGCTCTGAAAAGGTTCCTAAAAACAAAAAATATTACTGACCACCCACACTTTTCTGGTCTGAGGAATAAAGTGGTGTCTGAGCTAAGGAGGGCTAGGAGTAACCACTTCCGCAGGCTTATTGAAGAGGCCAATGGCAACAGTTCTAAACTATGACAGCATATCAACAGAATGACAGACTCAAGAAGGCATTAACACATAATAACCTCATTGACAATAATGAGTCTATATAGCAAATGTTTTTAATAATTTCTTTATTGAGTCTGTACAGGAATTGTCTCGTAAATTTAGATCTATTGAGTTGCCCCTTCAGGAGCTTGACAATGTCCACCCAGATGGTTTTCGAATCAAAGAGGTATCTAGTGATACAGTAAAAAAATGCATTGCAAAAATGAGTAACTCAATGTCAAAGGATATCCACAATCTATATGCAGATTTAATTAAGAAAAACCAGAACTGTTTGCTAGAGCCTATTACTTATTTAGTTAATTTATCAATAAAAACAAATCTATTTCCAGAGAGCTGGAAAACGGAGATAATCGCCCCTATACATAAGTCAGGAGACAAGGACACGGCAAGTAACTATAGGCCCATTGCTCTCCTTCCTGTTGTCTCTAAATTACTGGAGAAGATTGTTGCTGCACAACAGAATATTTGGAGTCTAAACAATTACTGCACCCACAGCAGTTTGGATTTAGACCCAAATATTCCACAGAGACGACGAACTGCTATTTACTTGACAGGGTCAAAGGTCTTTTGGTAAAAGGACATGTCGTGGGTACAGTGTTCCTGGACTTAAAAAAGGCCTTTGATACTGTCAACCACAGAGTGTTACTGTCTAAGCTAAAACACTTCCAAATGTCTGGAGAAGCCTTACAGTGGTTTGATTCATACTTGAGAGGGAGACAACAGTGTGTCAGGGTCAATGGGGAGAAGTCACAGCTGCTTCCTAACAACATGGGAGTGCCCCAAGGATCTGTACTCGGACCACTGTTGTTTACAATGTACATTAATGACCTTCCAAACACCTGTCCAGATGTTAACTGCCAGATGTACGCAGATGACGCTGTCATCTACGTGTCCGCTAAAACAGCGAGCATGGCAGCTGCGCATCTGACACAGGAATTATTGAGCATCTCAAATTGGCTAGAGTTGTCACATTTAACCTTGAATGTCAAGAAAACAGTCTCGATGTGCATCTCAATACGGAGCAGGCCTGCTACGGATTCCTTTGAAGTACGAATCAAAAATGAAATTATTGATGAAGTGAGTGAAGTAAAATACCTGGGAATTATTTTGGATAAAAATTTGAAATTTGATAGACAGGTAAAGCATATCTGCAAAAAGGTTAAACCGAACTTAAACTGTTTTCGTCACATCAGAAGGGACTTATCATGTAAAACTGCACTTCTGTATATGCATGCTATGATTATTCACACTTGTCTTACAGCGTTACATCATGGTCGCAATCTTCTCAAACTGTTTTAAAACCAATAAGATCAATTTATAAACAGGCTATAAAAATCATGGATCAGAAACCGATGAGATGGCATCATTGTGGTATTTTAAGAAAACACAATCTTTTTACTTTTGAAAACTTTGTGATTTATTGTAATATCAATCTGGTTTTTAAATGTTCAAATAATCATGTTTCTGTTTTCTGGTCTGGTTGGTCGACGTCAGAGCTCTGGTAGAGCAACACGTGCTTCAACAAATGGTGACTGTAATGTTCCAATGTGCAAGAACTCATTTGGTCAGTCAGCTTTCTCAGTTAAGGGGGCAAACCTCTGGAACTCTTTACCCACAGAGCTAAAACTAGAGACAGAGGGTAATGTGTTTAACAGAGGACTCAAAATATGGCTGAAATCATATCAACAGTGCTCACATGTATAGCTTTTGACCGGTAACTTGAATGATTATGTCTGCTTTTGTTTTCTGCTCGTTTTTTTTTTTTTTTCCCCTTTCACTGTTAATGTCTTGGGTAATGGGTTGATGATGCAAATTTACAAGTATGTATGTATATGTATATTCCTTTTGTACTTAGGTTTTAGACTATACTTTTAGAAAAGTCTCCTGTGGACAGGTGTTGAAAACTAGCACTTGTGCTATATACACTGTAAGCAACGCATCTGGTTCGTCCAATGTGATTTGTGATGTCCATGTCAAATAAATAAAACATAAACATAAAGATAAACACTCTGCACACCACTCTTACACACTCTGCACACCACTGTTGTACCACTCTACACACCACTGTGCACACCACTCTTACACCACCAATGCGATTGCTCACTGCCCCAGTATTGTGTGCCACACTTTCGGGTGATTTCATGGCTTCTGGGATTCCAACCATTCCTTCCTATCTCGTTTACCTCCTTCACCTTGCTTTTCTATATTACTAACCAAAACTAACACTTTGTTGTTTTTGTTAGAGTTACTAACCTAGACGAACATTGTACATAATACTAACTAACTAACGAGCACTAGGGAATGTATAGCTGCACCTTATTAATTGATTAACAAGCTCTCAGCATTTGCCCTGTTCTAGTCTCCGTCTCTTGCCTTCACTTAATCTTCTTTGCTGCGCTTCAGCGAATCCTCCGCACCTGCTCTCTCTGTCCTTTCTCTCATTATCTGAGGACATGTGAAGTCCTTAACTGGCTGTCTCGTGATCCCTGTCCGCGTTTTGGCTTTTGCCTATTTCATGTGATTAGGTTCTCCCTCATGTTCGCTCCTTTGTAATTAGTCTGACTCTCTATACCTGATTTCTGTATAGCATGTGACCTCCCGTATGTGTATTTTAGCAGTCTTCTCACCACAGTTTCTTGTCAGAACGTTTCTCTTAGTTTGCCTGTGCCACGCTTTTCTTCACCTCGTATTCTTTGTGTTTCTATTCTGACTGGACCGCCCCTGATTAGAATTTTTGGCTCTGTATTGGATTTCTGTCTGCATCTGTTTTTTGAACCCTTTTCTGTCTGATCATGAGTACTGTTATTGCTGCCCTGGTTTTTGACTCGGATTCTGCCCAACTGGATTGTGATCTTTGGATTATGGACTTTGTACCTTTGCCTTCTGCCCCGCGGGGGGTTTCCGCCCTCGTTTAATGAATTCCTATCTACTGCATTGCTCGGTTCCCGCGTTTGGTTCCTGAGCGTATCATCACAGACAGGGACTCATGTAGACACACATTGCGCACTGTGTTAAATACAGCACTACATGGATTTTCGAACTTACTGCTATATGAATTTTATAAAACATCACAAACGATTTCTACCCCCACACAGTAACAGTGTGCAAATGAACAACGCTTTCAGTTCTCTTTCATAATATTTCGCTCGATGTCTCACTATGGGATGCACGCCTCGCTGCAGCCTCAGAAGCATTAATCTCATTACGCCAATCCTGATTGGCTGGTGAACGTGTCCGTCCGCCCAGGTGGTACACCCACCTTAAATAGCTCATGCGGACGGCACCACGTCATTCAAACACCTCTTCTCACTCGGAGCATATCTCGCGTCCAGGGCTAGTTAGCTGAACTGTCCACAGACGGATTTTCTGTCGCCGGGCGCTACTAGCTTTGGATACCTTTTTGCTTCGTCGGTCACACCAGACCGGACTCAGTGCTCTCCCGCCCTACACGGCTTGGTCAGCACTGTCCTCGACGCCTCACCACGGCACGTCGAGTACCGAAGGCTAGCACACCAGTTACCTGTCGGTTTTCTTCACTCGACGCCTCACCGCGGCACGTCGAGTACCGAAGGCTAGCACACCAGCTACCTCTCGGTTTTTCTTCACTCGACGCCCCACCACGGCACGTCGAGCTCCGAGCGCTAGCACACCAGCTACCTCTCGGTTTTCTGCCTCGTCTCCCGGCTTGCACACCAGCTAGCTGGGAATGGAGGCCCCAAACCCCCATACCAAGGGGCACGGAGACTCCGGGACCCGTCCCTGTCGCTGTGGGAACAAGATCTCTGGTAAAGATCCACACCAGGTCTGCTCGAGCTGCCTGGGGCTGGAACACGCCCGTATGGCTATCGAACTTCCCGGCTCGTGCCAACACTGCGCGGTGTTTACGGCGAAAAGTCTCCGCAGACGGCTAGCCCGCCAGGCTAGCTTGTCTGGAATTTACCCCCTCCTCCCCTCCGACGGTGCTGCCGCCGAGGACAAGCAGGATTTGGCGGTCGCTACAGCGGCGATTCCGGAGGCTAGCGCCAGCTGGGGCTCCCAGCTCGACCTAGCCGCGGATCCCCCGTGTGAGGAAGACGTCCTAGAACTGGACTATGGGGACGATGAAGATGGCATCTCTGAACTCCTCATATCAGAGGATGAGGAAGATGACGACGTCTTCATTACTCCGGCTCGGGCCGCGCAGCCCGCGGCCTCCGTCACCTCTCGGGATGGAGATGAGAGTAGCATACCAGCTTCTCCTCTCCCCAGCTCCGACATGCTCGACGTGTGCAAACGCGCTGCTGTCCGGCTGGACATCCCCTGGCCCGTTGTCGTAGCTGAGACCACCAGATCCCGCTACGAGGGGAAGAAATTGCCCTTGGCTAAGAGTGCGACGAAACAACTTCTCCCCGTCTTCCCGGAGCTGCTAGATGAGGTTGCGCGCTCTTGGAAAGACCGCCCTTATAGCAGCAGGAGCCCAGTTCCCGGTGCCTCGTCCCTCGATTGTGAGGCGATGGAGAGCCTGGGTCTGCTCCGCATGCCTCCGATGGAGCCACTCGTGGCAGCGCACCTTCACCCCCGCCTGTCAGCGGTGTCCTCCCGGAGCCCCAGTCTGCCGTCCAAGTCGGACCGTTTTCAGTCAGCCTTGACTGAGAAGGCGTATAAGGCGGCTGCGCTTTCGGCCAGAGCGCTCAATGTCCTCTCCCTGCTCACGGCTTATCAGGCTGAGTTGTGCGAGGATTTTGTGCTAACTCAGGACCCAGCTACATGGGAGGAAATACCGGTCGTCGCCGACCTGTGTCTCCGTGTCCAACGCTGCGCGGTCCAGGCCACGGGAAAAGCGCTGGGGACCATGGTCCTACAGGAACGGGCGCGGTGGCTCAACCTCGCCAACCTGTCGGACAGGGAGAAGGATGACATCCTGGACATGCCCATTGTCCCGGAGGGGATCTTCGGTTCCGCGTTGGCTTCTATGCAACGGCGGTGCGAAGCTAAAAAGAAGGAGGATGAAGCTCTCAAGCTCTGCCTCCCTCAAAAGCCCCCTGCTCCTCTTCCGCCTGCTCAGCGTAAGACCTTTGCACAGGCTGCTTCACAGGATTCGCAGTTTAAAATGCCGAAACTGCGGAGGCCTCAGCCCGCCCCGCCTGCTCCGCCAGGTCGGTCCGGCTGGCCCAAAAAGCCCTCGGCCCCGGCTGCGGCTGCGCCTGCGCGACCCGCGCATACCGCCAGCAGCCAGGCCAGGAAAAAGAAGAGAGCGGCCTGACCCCCCCTCTCTCCACTGGTGACGCAGCTGGAAGTTTCCCGTTCTCCAGCTCCACCTGTTTGGCTTTCGGGCGTGCACCCAGGGGCTCCCCACGCCCCTATCTCCCAGCTGTCTCGGACCGTGCCAGTGCAAGCCGGGAGAGATGGACATTTGACGTCGCGGAGTTTAGCGGTTGCCCCCCTCTCATGTCCACAAGCACGCACATACACAAAAGTTTTCTCAAAGAGAATAAATTGTGTCCCGCTGTCGCAGCCAGGCCGAGTGCCGAGGGCGCAGCTGAAAATAAAGAAAGCCAAATCTGTCAAAATAAGCACGCCACCCGGGGGCTGTGTCATTCCGCCACAAGAGGGCGCCACCGCACTGCGGCTGGGCCCTCTTGTGGTGGAAGGGCTGCAGTGCACATCACCTCTCGCCCTCAGATGGCGGAGATGGGTCGCACTGGCAGCCCCACCCTGGGTGTTGAGGACGATTTCGAGGGGGTACAGGCTGCAATTCGCCGCTGTCCCCCCGCGATTCGCCGGCGTTATACACTCCCAGGCGCGGGGAGAGTCAGCTCGTGTTTTGCAGGAGGAAATTTTCTCACTGTTAAACAAAGGAGCAATCTGTGTCGTCCCTCCCGCACAATGTCAGAGCGGTTTCTACTCCAGGTATTTCCTAGTCCCCAAACGGGGGGGGAACGGTATTCGCCCTATCCTGGATTTACGGGCTCTGAACAAATATCTCAGGAAGTACAAGTTCAGGATGCTCACACACGCATCCCTGTTGCGTCTTGTACGTCAGAACGATTGGTTCACTTCAATCGATCTGAAAGACGCGTACTTCCACATCCCAATCTATCCTCCCCACAGAAAGTTTCTGAGGTTCGCTTTCCAGGGGATCTGCTACGAGTATCGCGTGCTCCCTTTCGGTCTGTCATTAAGCCCGAGGGTGTTCGTGCGGTGCACGGAGGCAGCAATAGCCCCGCTGAGACGGCGGGGCATCCGTCTGGCTACTTACCTGGACGATTGGCTGCTTTTGGCGCAATCGGAGCAGGAAGCCAGGGCGCACACGCGTATTCTCACACAGCACCTAGTCGATCTGGGTTTTGTGATAAACGCGGAGAAAAGCATGCTGTCCCCAGCGCAAGATGCTATCTTTCTGGGGTTATCCCTGAATTCGGTGTCTTTCACAGCGCGCCTCTCGGCGGAACGGGTGAGAGCTTTCAGGGCATGCCTCGCGCTTTTTTATCCAGGCAGGTTTGTTCCATTCAGATTGTGTCTTTGGTTACTCGGTCTGATGGCGTCTGCCATCCTCGTGATCCGTCTCGGTCGCCTCCACATGAGAGAATTCCAGCTTTGGGTGGCCTCATGCGGGCTAGATCCCGTGCGTCACGGCACGCGGAGAGTCTTGGTCACACTGGAATGCGCCAGGGCGCTGCGTCACTGGCGGACCCCGTTCTTTCTGACCCAGGGGGTCCCAATGGGCTCGGTCCTGTCCAGGAAGGTGGTCACTACAGACGCCAGCCTGACGGGCTGGGGCGGAATTCGCGGGGGCCGGACTGTGAAGGGCCGCTGGAGTGTGGGCCTCCAGCAGTCTCACATAAATTTTTTGGAACTTTCAGCAGTGTTCCTCTCCCTGAAACATTTCCTTCCATCTCTCATGGGTCATCATGTCCTGGTGAGAACGGACAATACGACGACGGTGGCGTACATCAACCGTCAGGGGGGGTTGCGCTCCCGTCAGTTGCACATGCTGGCACGCAAACTGATCCTGTGGAGCTGCGGCCGTCTCCTCTCCTTGAGAGCGACGCACGTCCCGGGGGTCTTGAACACAGGCGCGGACCTGTTGTCCAGGGGTGCGCCGGTGTATGGGGAGTGGACTCTGCACCCGGAGATTGTGGAACAGATATGGGCCCGGTTCGGTCGGGCCGCGGTAGATCTGTTCGCGGCGAGAGAAAACGCGCAGTGCGCGCAGTTTTACTCTCTGCGCGGCATGGATGCTCCCCTTGGCATAGACGCACTAGCGCAGGTCTGGCCGCACGAGCTTCTTTACGCGTTCCCTCCCCTGGCCTTGATATCCCCCACTCTGTCCAGAGTGAGGGAACGTGGTCACGCACTGATATTGATTGCTCCGCATTGGCCGGCGATGCATTGGCTAGCGGAAATATATCGGTTACTGTGCGCTCAGCCTTGGCAGCTCCCGCTGCGCAGGGACCTGCTATCGCAGGGGGGGGGCGATCCTCCACCCGCACCCGGAACGCCTGGCGTTGTGGGCGTGGCCCCTGAGTGGCTCAGTCTCTCGGCTGTGGGATTGTCACAGCGTGTGATTTCCACTATACAAAACGCTAGAGCCCCATCCACTAGGTCTTTGTATGACTGTAAGTGGAGGGTGTTTGAGGGGTGGTGTCACAGGAACGGCCACGTTTCTTTTCAGTGTCCGGTGAGTGCTATACTGTCATTCTTGCAGGACCTGATTGACAAAGGCAAAGCCTTCTCCACGATTAAGGTGTACTTGGCGGCGATCGCCGCCTGTCACGTGGGGTTTGAAAAGCGAACGGCGAGTCAGCACCCACTGGTTTGCCGTTTTATGAAGGGAGCGCGCAGGCTTCTCCCCGTGTCCAGACCACTGGTGCCACCGTGGGATCTGGCTGTGGTTCTGGAGGGGCTTAAGGGCCCTCCTTTTGAGCCACTGGAAGGGGCAGACTTGAAGCACGTGTCTTTCAAGGCTGTGTTGTTGCTGGCTCTGGCTTCAGCTAAGCGAGTTAGTGACATCCATGCGCTTTCGGTGCATCCGTCATGCGCTCAGCTCTTCCCGGGAGATGTAAGGTTGGTTTTGAGGCCCAACCCGGCTTTTGTGCCTAAGGTGGTGGGCTCATGTTCTCCAATTGACCTTCTGGCCTTTGCTGCCTCAACAGAGGAGCAGCAGTCGCACGCGTTATGTCCAGTCCGTGCGGTGCGGATGTACATGGACAGGACTAGGGGATTCAGGAGGAGCGATCAGCTGTTCGTCTCCTGGGCTAATCCTCATAAAGGAAAACCTATCACTAAGCAGCGCCTATCCCATTGGGTGGTGGAGGCGATTGCTTTGGCCTATACGTGTCGGGGTTTGCAGCCGCCTGTGGGCATGCGGGCGCACTCGACTCGGGGCTTGGCCGCATCCTGGGCCTTATTCAGGGGAGTTTCTGTTCAGGACATCTGTGCAGCGGCGAGTTGGTCCTCGCCTCTCACTTTTGTCCGCTTTTATAAGCTGGACGTTTCCGCCCCGTGCGTGGCACGCGCGGTTCTGCTGTCCTGACTGGAACAGATTGCTTCTCTGTGGGTTGGTGGACGCTGGATAAGCTTGTCTGGCAATACGGGAGCTACGATATCACATAGTGAGACATCGAGCGAAATATTATGAAAGAGAACTTTCGGTTATTTACATAACCCCGGTTCTCTGAGTAATATGAGTGAGATGTCTCACCAGACAACCCTTCTTGCTGGGGCGAGTGAGAAGAGGTGCTTATCTTGAATGACGTGGTGCCGTCCGCATGAGCTATTTAAGGTGGGTGTACCACCTGGGCGGACGGACACGTTCACCAGCCAATCAGGATTGGCGTAATGAGATTAATGCTTCTGAGGCTGCAGCGAGGCGTGCATCCCATAGTGAGACATCTCACTCATATTACTCAGAGAACCGGGGTTATGTAAATAACCTAAAGTTATTGCTGGGCTTCACTAAGCGTAACAACCGCAGTCTCGCTAAGCAGTCCAACGAAGCTGCTTATCAACTCGTTATGTCAACCGCGGCTTTCCCCACCTAGATATCTGCATGTTCACCTAATAGAGGCATTTGTAGCATATGACCAATCATCTACCGTCAGCAGACTGGCATATTTTACAAATGATCAAATTACAAAAATATGAGGAATACAAGATCATACCAGAGATGCCAAGTATGACGCATTCAGCTTGAGTTTCTCGCCTCTCACGTTCCTGTGCCGTAGTCAGCAATTATTCAATCAACGTGAACTGAAGAAATTCACTCGCGGAATTCAAGTCATTGCACATTAAGTTTATCAGTTTCTGTCATAATCTGTATTTTTCTTGTTTCATGATGCTCATGTCTTGTTTAAGTTCTGTGCCTGGCTTTGCCATGATTATGGATTTCTGTGTTTAGTGACCATTGCTCTGACTGACCATTCTTAGGATTATGTATTGTATTTTGGTAGTTTGGATTTCCTTGTTTTATTATTTTTCATGTTTAGATCATTAGTTATCTTGCCATGTTTTCCTTTCCATGCATAGCACCTCGTCTGCTCCAGTCATGTCATGTACGTCTTCTATGTATTTTAGCTATGCATTTCCCTGTCCGCGTTATTGCATCTATTCGGTGATTTCCGTGGGTTTTCGTGGTTTCCGAAAATCTTCCTTCACGTCTCGTTTCCTGTAATTCCCGCTATTCTCAGATTAACATATTAATTAAGACTAATACTTCATGTTACGTAATGTCATTACTAACATAGACTAATATACTCATCCTGAGTAATTCTGTGTATTAATATTCACCTGTCATGTAGTGGTGTGTAAATATCACGTTGTTCATTTTTACTAATGCTCTTTGCATTCGCTCTAGTCTGTAAACTCCGCCCTCCCGTTTCCTATCCCTGACTCTGCTGATTACTGCGATCTCCCGCACCTGTTTTACCTCGAGCTGCCTCTCGTTCTATTATTCACTTAGGCAACTCCCTAATCGGAGTCCGTTTTCATGTTTAGGATTGGTCTGTCAATTGTGATGCGTGATCATGGTTTGTCTTTCCCTCATGTGCTCATTATATTTAATTGTTTAGCAACTCCCACCTATCCTATTCCCCGCCTAGTTTAGTCATTTCATTGAGTATATAAATGTCTCTTTTCACTACAGAGCTTTGTCAGATCTTCATTCCTTTTCTCCTTGCCTGTGCTTTGTATTCTCGTCTAGATTCCCGTGTACAACTATAGCCCGTATCTGACTGATTACTCTTTTGCTTAGCCCTTTTGTTTTGGTTGCTGCATTTATTGATTTTTCGTGTACGAACCTTGCCTGCCTGACTACGTCTCTGTGCTACCCCTGGCTTCCCGACCTATTGTCTGAATAAACGACTACGGCTTTGGATTTCCTGACTCGCGTTTGGTTCTTCTGTCAGTCATGACAGTTTCACATGCATTAACAATTTAGAGGATCATGAAACACATGCATTGTTTCCAATCCCTGAGTAAAGAGAAGCACAAGAAGTCGGGAGTCATAATCGCTTTCCATAGTGAGGTCCACCTTCACGCAAGTGAAACTGAAACTTCAATGCACAAGGACTTTAATTCCACGTGAGAATCTCATTAAGCGTTTATTGAATAATTGCGGACGACAGTGAATAAGCCTAAAAAACCCGTGAGACCTACGCCGAATGCGTGAGACTTGGAATCTCTGTTATACAGATCAAACAATATGAGACAATATCACATATAATAATCACATCAATTAAGACAATATGACACCCACCACCAATTGGACTGGGGTGTGAATTACATTCTCTCAAAATGATGGATGGCCTTCAAAATATTCTGTCATTATTAAAAAAAAAAAAACCATCAATGACGGAAAATATTCGGTTAATTCGACCTCTGACAAGCACCCTACTTGACCTCACCCATGCTATCATCAGTGACACCCAACTTACTACTCACTGGTGTTATCCTCTTGAGCAGAGGTGGGCAACGAGGGCCGAATCTGTCATAGGTTTTCACACCAGTTTCTGGCCTTTAATTGGTTAATTACATGAAAGGGGCAATAAGCGAAAATGCATCATTTCTAGTTTGACGGAATAAAAAATCGCTATGTGAAGAACGAGAGGAGTAATTTCGTCTGGAGTATAGCAGGAAGTCACATACCCACTCTCTGTGTTGATCTTATTTACAAGCCCGGTCCGGCTGCGCGTTCATGTACGTTCATGCAAATTGCTGCCTCCTCCTTCCCAAGAATGCGTTCATACAGCCAGTAAGCAGTGGCAGCGTATTTTTTAAAAAGCGAAATGGCGGAGAGCGGAACGAAACGTTCACCTGAAGACGAGCAGGATCACAAATTATTTCTAAAGAAACAACAGTGGTTGGCGAAGAAGTTGTCGGTTAAAGAAAGGGACAGAATTCAGATTAATATTAGCCTTGCATTTCCAAGGTGGAGGGCACTACGAGAGCTAAAGGGGCTACAGTTTGACACGGAGCTAGCTCTTCTTCTCCTGAACAGGCCAGCAACAACATAAAGTCAAATGTCTGCTTGAATTCGTGTTACAGTATCGTTAGGCACATGTCGCTATTCAATTAAATTAAATGTTCAATTAAATTTGATGTTACAATCGTGGCATGGGTTAATGTCCGGAGCTTGAGTTGTTAGCGGCTCGGTCCCAGCAATGGGCCAGGCGTTACGGTTGTGAGTAGCCAGGCAGCCAGCTAACATTTGCAATTCGTGCAAATCTGCAGTTTTGTGAGCATTTCAGGTTCGATGTACTGAGTAATAATGCCGAGGAAACTTAATTCTAAAATGCCCAGACACAGACATCATTATAGGAAAAATATGACCCAGTAATATTTTTGAAGTATTGAAGGCCAGTATTCAGATCCACTGTTCATCATTAGGTTTTGTGACAGGAAAATATACATTGCTGAACAGAACTTCTAATTCCAGGAGTATCATATCTGATACAGTCAAAAATCAGCACCCCTCCAGAACTCAACACTCGAAATTTCAAATTATTTATATGCTCTCTACTATCTATAGCTATCCCTTTACATGTATAAGAATAAGTTTTTGTGTAATATTTACATTGGAATGCCAAACTTCACTGCCAAAGTCCAAGGAAAGTCACGAATTCCCATTCACATTGGAGCTACTACCTTGAAGTGAGTGACTAGGGGAGAGACTCCTGTAATCTCACTTCTTCCTTCCTGGTGGCAGCACTGTGTATCAGATATGATACAGTGAGCAGTCGCGGTTGTATTGCATCTTACCAGGTGGACATACACCAAATTTGAAGGACTATCATATATGATACAGGGGGCATTATAGGGTTAAACTGGCCCGCCATTCTGCCGAGTAGTAGAGGTGGAGGGAGGTGTGGCTCATGACACACTTTGTTTCAGTCTACAGGCAGTCACAACAGCAAACCTAGCCCTGAAACGATTTATCTTATTTCCCCTTTAATTAGCAAAAGCATTTATTAAATCTGACGCTTCTGCTGCATCTCTTTAAATTCCTACGAATGACCAACAAACACTGTACTTATCCCCCTAAATGAATCATTTCTCTTTGATCTACTGTATGAGCAAATCCATGTCTCTTAATACAACCATTTTTTTCAATTAGCCAACGTAAATGGAAGAAATAAAAACCTGTATACACACTGGCCCTCCAGGACTGGAATTGCCCGGTGTCAAACTGACTCACAAAAGGGCCAAGAGGCTGCAGGTTTTCACTCCAACAATGCAGAAGCACACCTGATACAACGAATCATTTGTTGCAGGCCTAGATCAGTTGATTAAATCAGCGCTTTCAGGTGTGCTTCTGCTTAGTAGGAGTGAAAACCTACATCTTCTTGGTCCATTTACAGGTCAGTTTGACAGCCGTGCTCTAGAGCAGTGGTTCCCAAACTCGGTCCTGGGAACCAACTTTGTATGCTGATGTTTGCTCCAACCACACCTCAAATGCTAACGAGTTGTTAATTGCTTATAAGTGCACTATTCTTTTTCATCTTAATTACTTACTCTTTTAGAATACATGCCAAAAATGGACATGATTAAAAAAAATTTTTCATTAGGGGCATTCACACTGGAGAAAGAGTGCGTTTTGGATTGCGATCAAAAAATTTTTTTTTGGACTGTATAAAAAGATGGACGCAGCTAGCCTAACTCCGCCAGCCTTCGTACTTCCGCTTGATTTCATTTCGCTTCATTACTCAGTCTGGTCACTCGGAGCTCTGCCTTGTTTACCTCGGCAAAAAATACACCGGAACAACCAAAAAACAGAAGCCGTGGCCGAGAGCCATGATGTAGCAGTTGCGCCGAGTTTGAAATTGTAGTCTGTGAAATCAACAATGGCCATGAACATATATACACGGGAGGACATAGATTCGCTCTGTCGTGGAGAAAATGCCCAGAATCAGCGACTTAAAGCCAAAAGAAGAGGAATGTTTGGTTAGTTTTTTGAATGGAAATGATGTTGTAGTGCAACTCCCTACAGGTTTCGAGAAAGGTTGTCATATCTACTTATTATTCATCATGAAACATATGAAATAGGCACCCAGTTCATCTCTGTGAGACAGCCGAACCACCTCAGCAAGTTTGTAGCTTCTAGTGTTACATTGCCTGCGAATTTCACACTATTTAAGTTAGCAGCAACTTTTTAAAAGCTGTGTTTTTGTTTGTGTCACAAGACCTATACGCTGTCTCAGTGTTAGGTTATCATTATCCATGAATGAAATGACTGTCTGAGACAGCCGAACGCTTAAGAGCCAAATTATGTCACTATAAAGTTAGACAGCGAGCTTGTTTGTAAGAATTTTTAACCCCTATATAGTGCACTCATTACATCCCACAATCCACCACGAAATGTAGTAAACTTCCGATGGTCACTAACCCAGCTATACATTCCATCATGCACTGCACACAAACCGAAAAGCTCCGAAAGAGATGCATTTAGTCAATAAAGTTTGAGAACAGACACAAGACATTTATTAGCTTCAGGCGCGAATATGTTTTTTTTTTAACTGGAAACCAAGCAGCGCAGGAGACCCGTTTGCTTACACAGGATATAAATGGACATTTAGGTACTATTAAAACGAATACTAATGAGTTCGAGGACAAAAAATTGATGACGATTTTAAAAAATTACGGCAAACTTTATAATTTCACCGATAATGGTAAACAAAGTTGGAAATATACTCCATTCGGTTAGAAATACGGTCAAATCCTTCAACTGAAGTAGAATAGGTAAAATTTAATATTGCCACAGCAATGACGCTATTAACAGCTGTGACAAAACAAGCCAGGTAGTGTCCGAAAGGGATTCTTCCCTCTGCCAATGAGCGCACTGTATAGTCACCTACATAGTGAGTCCCTTTATAGTGAGTAGGGAATAGTGAATGAGTGAGTGATTTCGGCACAGCCTCTGTTTACAGCAGAAGTACTAGGTGGCTGAGCGGGTGCATAACATACGTCATTGCCAAACGTTAGTGATTAGTTTACGGGTACACCAATGATTTTAAAATTCTGATTAGCGCCCACCCACCAGGAAGTAAACTATTGTCAATCACGACTGTCCAGACCATAGATATAAACACAGACTCTGTGTACTACTGATGCGCGGGTCGGCCCAGAACCCGTGAGTCCCGCGGGTTGACCCGCGGGTCGGGCGGGGCGGGTCAATATTTTAATAACATTTAGCGGGTGCGGGCGGGTTGGGCCAAACAGTGGCGACATCTAATTCCCACGAAATTGCGAATAAAAAGTATAATAGGCTATCGGCCACTTGAGGGCTCTAGACATACAGCCTAGATAATATGCTCTTGTCAAACGATGTAACGCTACCTTAAGCAGGATAGAATGCTAATTGTACCTCTCCCTCTTTCTATTCTCGATGTACACGCACTCACTGGTGCGCGGTTTATTCTCCACAGTTAGACTAAGGATCTAAAGGTTGAATTGTAGCTCATCTCATAAATCATTCTGCAGTCAGTACCGAAATATTATATAGCCTAGTAGTAGCCTAGTAATTTTATTGACCTGTGGGTCCAAACGGCACATAGACAAAACATTTTTTTCGCCACTTTACAGTGAAAGGCATATCACGATTCTTATTCAAAAATTAAATCAACTTGTTGAGGTGCTTCCGTTTATCAGCTACGTGTTCTTTGACAGCAGAGCGTGTGCCGCCATCGGCGATAAAGACACTTTTTGGACATACATTTCTATAACACCATTCTATAGCCTACACATATCACCCAAACGAAGAGGTAACTTATCATTACTGGAGCATGTATGGTCATAAACTTAGTCTTGCTCTTATTAATTACCATACCATAAGACAAAGAATAATCGTGTAAAACTCCATGGTGGCCAAAGCAGTTCTCTGCGTCCCAGCAACTAGCGCAACAAGCGAGCGAACTTTCAGTTCGGCTGGCCGTGTCCAGGAAGCGCGCCGTAATCGCTTGAACCCTGGCACTGTTGAAGCGATTTTGTTTTTGCATAGTCTGGGAAAAAATACGCCTAGGCCTACATTATAAGCTGTGTTGAAAAAATACCCTAAAAGCCCCCCCAAAGTAATCTTGAAATAAATATACAAGGAAAATAAAATTTCCTCGTAGACAGGATATGGACACTGTATGGGAGAGTAGGCGATAGCGCCAGTGCGCCACTGTCATGTTAATTTTGTTTTAATAAAACAGCCTGTTTGCAATATTTTGCCTGATTCCATTTTGTTTGGTTGCAAAGATCAGACATCACAGTAAGGTTCAATTAATAGACAGCGCCTAAATGTTGTAGGCCTATTAAGAATTCCAGCCAAAAGCCAAATGTATGTTGTGCTCCACTCAAATCCATAGCATAACAGAGGAATCGTTTTTTTTTCCATTGCAAATTATGTCACACAGACCCACTGTATTCTTTTTCTCTTGCCTCCTTTTTGTGTCGGGTCGGGTTGGGCTCGGGTTGAAAATCAGTGCGAGTTTTAGCGGGGCGGGCGGGTCGGGTTAGCTGTCACGTCGGGTCGGGTTGGTGTGGGTGTTAAAAAACCTCAACCCGCGCATCACTACTGGGTAAGCAATGTCTTGGAGACACCGAATTTACATTGCATTTCATGTATATAACGTTGTTGATAATACCTGCCTGCTGACTTTCAATGCGTGTAAGCGCGTGTGTTTGCCTCACAGGAGAAAGTGGAGTATAGATTTTTTTTAGCCGGTATGTTGTCAGGAGTCTGCCATAAATATTTTAAAAGGAGGTTATCGGTGTTTGTCTGGTTATAGGCAGGCTTTTTAGTTGCCTTATTTGCATATGGATCGCTAAAATGCCTGCATATTGCATACTGTTGACACTTCGGGCACACTATTTCTGGATCGGCTTTCCGTTGTGTGTGTGTGGCTTATTGTCGTTAATATGTTGCTGGTTTTCGCTTTATTTGTATGACGTATTGGTATTTGTGTGGTGTTGCTATCATGGTACACTGCAACTAGAGGGGCGGCATCATTGATATTCGCCTAGTGCGGCAAAAGTGCGTGCGCCGGCCCTGCAGGCAATGCAAGTTAAACTGACTGGCCTGTAATTTCCTGGCTCAGTATGGTCCTCTTTCTTATATATTGGTATTATATTGCCCTGTTTCCAATCATTTGGTATTTCTCCAGTTTATAAAGACCGTCTGAAGATGGCGGATAGCAGCTTAAAGATAATCTCACTAACTTCCCTGGGCACTCTAGGATATAAGCCATCAGGACCCTACCTCTTATCAGCCTTTAGTTTATGCAACTTGTCTAATACTTAATAATATAAAATATAATAAAAAATAATCTTGAGCATTGAACATACCCTCTGGCCAAATAAAAACCCGCTCTGAGGTAAAATTCTCAACAAAGTAACTGTTTAAGGTATCCGCAATATCCTTGTTATCATATAGCAGCGATCCATATTTATTCTTTATGCACTTAACCTCCTCTTTGACTTTCCTTTTTCTGCTGCAATACTGAAAGAAGCATTTAGGGTTAGTTTTTGCCCCCTCTGCAATTTGTCTTTCATACAGTCTTCAAGCATTCCTCAGCTCTGCTTGACCACAGCCCACATTTTACAGTATTCAGCCTTAGTGTTCTCATTGTTCTCCTTTATGTACATCTTATAAAGATTCCTCTTTTCCCTCCTCTTTTCCTGGGTTCCGGAAACCCACCCCCTGCACTGAGCTGGTACCTTCAAAATAAGAAAAAATTAATAAATAAAAATCCTCACAGGACTACCCAGCTGCACGGGGAAAAAAAAGTTATCCATACACGATAGTGGATGCAGTCTCACAGCTGAGTTAACGGGGCGCATTTACGCAGGGGAAAACTCTGGTGCTACGCCAGCCTTGAAAGTTACTTCTCTTCATTCCACCACTTCCAACCATGCGCTTTTTCACCGGAAAAACAACATAGCCTACGAGTCATTTTCCAATTCAAGTTGCGAGTCCAAAAAAACCATGCCAAGGAAAAAACCACAACGAAGACACAGAGCCTTTGGTATATTCTGTGCTGAAAGATAGGAGGTCAGTGCACATTTTTTTTGCATGATCTCATAAAAATCATACTCTGTTTGAACTCAAGATTTGAAACTTTGTTGTTGATTTTTTGATGAGGCTTTTACATTTAGGATATTTTTTTTAAGTTGCATGGGTGAAGACATATGATCTTGGTGTCGATTTACTGTTAAGCTGAATGGGTACTTGGTTTAAAAGGCATTCCTGTTAGTTAGAGACATTTTAACGTGATCTATTTTGGTTGAAATTGGATGTAGAACGCCTGGAAATGGCTTGATTTTTGGCACTGCCCCTTGATCCCGCCGGGGGCCCATGCGATCCCCTGGACCCTCGCCAGGAAACCCCCCCTCACAACTCATTTGATCCGGCCCAGCACCAGCATACACAAAGGGTCCCCAGGACCGACTTTGGGAACCACTGCTCTAGAGTCTAGAATTAACAGCAAACTATAATCACAGATAAGTTTCATAATGCGTCATTTTTAAAAAAAACAGGAAGGATCAAGTTTTCACCAAAATGAACTCCTTGTTGTGTAATATTCTATTGTTTTTTCAGTTATTCAGATTATTCAGATTGTCTACTTTGCTTCAGAATGATATAATATTAACATCGATATTGTCACAAATTCTACCACACACACACACACACACACACACTCAGTATCTTAACACCTAGCACCAATAGTAGCTATCACCCAACACCAAGGATGAGGTTTAATCAGGGTGTAAGACTGGTGGTCATGTTACACTAACACATACTCTACACAAACATCACACTCAACCTCATCCAATGTGTTCCCACGTATGCAGTGACCCAGTATTTCACTGACTCAGATCAGCACAGGTTCCTTTCCCCACCAGTAATACCAGTGGCCAGCACTATCTGCCCTAATGCACAGTCACAGCATGTGCTGGGATGTGTGGCTTAAGTTAGCGTGGCAAGTAGCTCCTTTGATGTTCAGTTATAAGTCTACGTGGGTTCATTGTGAAAATACTGCAGCCGTCTCCAGCGATAACACCTTGTCTCAATCCCAATCCGGGAAAACAGAAGTGGCAACGTGCAGCATAAGGATTCTCTGTATGTATGCAAGGTTGGCTGTGTGTACCTGAGATGAGGACTCTGTCACAAAAGGACAGGCAAAAAGGTGTAAAGAGGCCCTTAAATGGGCACCCAATTTTAGGCTTTAATTTGCGAGTGACTTTGTAACAATTTCATGGTGAAATCAATGATTACTTGAACACAGCAATTACACTTACTGAACTATACAAATATCTCAAACAGCCACTGAAAGACAATTGCTTTTGCTTGAACTTTATTTATGAGTCATTTGATATATCAAGCACTTGCACACAGGACTCACATGTGGGTGGCATTTTGAAGGAAGAACTGTCTCAGTAATACAATGACTTAGATGTGAATATTGAAATCAGGCGAGGGAGACTCACAAAAAACAATGAATACAAATCATGTGGTGCCCTACTGCAGAATTTTGTTGGTTTTAATAGTCATATTCTATTCTGTATTTGCTTTTGTTTACAAGAGGAGTAGAGGTACTGTTGCCTGATCTTCAAATCTCAAATCAAGTCTGAGTCCATTAGACCAAGCGTTCCCAAACTCAGCCCTGGGGCCTCCCTGTGTATGTTGGTTTTTGTCCCAACCATAATTGCCATCATAGGACTTTAACAAGCTGTTGATTTGTCCAAATTGGATGCATTTTGTGTTTAAATATGTTATTTGTGGTTTTAAGCCAAATTTTAAAAGAAATATTCATTTGTGCCATGAGGAATAAATGACTGAATAAAAGACCCTTGCAAATAAAGTTTTTTTTCCCCCTATGTAGCAAGTGATTTCAGGTAATGACATTTTTAAACAGATCAAATCGGGTACTGAAAAAATCAGTAACCTCCAAATTAGGTTGCTGAACACAGGTGACAGAGTTCTTTCAAAATAATTTGCTGGCCCTCAATCACAAAAATATAACATAAAATAGGTTTGACTCTGTCATTTGCTTGTTTAGTAAATTGTTAGTTTTTGCAATCATGAGCCCACAGTTTCACCAATTAGGAACCCATTGATTTTTTTCCTTTGATTGGGTACATTTCTTCCCTCTTCCCAGTTGTTACTCATATATTGCACTGTGGATGCGGAATTTATTCCCCACTGTTTGTATGCATGTCTGTCAAAATACTGTTTGGCAAGGGAGGATAAATTGCTGCTCTGTACAAAAATGCACCTAATTAAGACAAATTAACAGCTTGTTAAAATCCTATGATTGCAAACCATGGTGGAGCAAAAACCAGCATATACAGGGAGGCCCCAGGACCGAGTTTGGGAACCCCTGCATTAGACAAGTAACACAATTCTAATGCAGAACTCCGACAAAATAATTCCCTTTGGAAATCTTTCTTTTATCCTCCAATTGCTATGAAAAAGAATTCAGGAGGAACCGTATGAACTAAAATTACGACATAGATAAGTATAGTGAAATATATGAACTGAGGTAGCAGGATAACCCATTGTATTCAAGTCATTAATGTTAAAGACCATAGCACTACATGAGTGGCGAGAACAGGCCTTTCAGCCCAACTAGGCCCGCCATTTTCCTATTACTATAGTAAACACTTCTGATACTCAATGACAAAATGGTATCTAGCGCTAAATCAAGCCTATTCTTGAAAATTCCCAAGGTTTCTGCCTGAACAATATGGTCAGGTAAGCAATTCCACAATGAGATTACTCTCTGTGTGAAAAAATTTTTTTTCCAAATATTAGTGCTAAATTTATTCTTGGCCATACTCTATTTGTGACTCCCAGTTCTAATGACAGAACTTGGCCCAAGTAGACGTACATAGTTAACTTTGTTAATCCTTGTGACATATTTGAAGAACTCAATCAAATCACCCCTTCTTCTTCTTTTCCGAAAACTGAAGAGATTAAGGATCTTCAGTCGTTCCTCATAGCTTTCATTATAGCTTTTTCATTTTTATACCAGGAATTAACTTTGCGGCTCTTCTCTGAACTTTTTCATACTGTCTTAAAGTATGGTCCCCAGAACTGTACACAATACTCCAGATGTGGTCTGAGGAATGTGTTGTGCAAGATAAGTATAACCGCCTCAGATTTACGCTCAATGGGTCTCATTCATGAAATGTTAGAAAATTTGTGCGTAGATTTGCACATAAAAGCCTACGCTACTAAAAGCCTACTCCGGATTCATGAACACTGCGGGAAACTCAGATCTGATCGTAAATACATGTGTATGATCATGAAGGCCAATCCATCATAAAGTGACTGCACACTCCTGGTAATCAGCTATTAGCATAAATCTCCGTCCATGAATTGCCAATGACCACCATAAAAGGAGGTGTAGATGCATCCAGTCGACCCGTCAGTCATGGCGCAAACAAAGAAAGAGAGAGAAAGAAAAAAGAATTTTTCCGAGGCAGAGATAGAAATAATTTTTGGTGAAGTGGAGTTAAGAATAAACATTTTATTTTCATCTGTTAGTAGTGGTGTGACAGGGACAGGCAAAGCAAAGGCCTGGAGGGTGGTGACAGATGCCATTAAAGGAGACCTATTTTGCTATATTTCCAAATTTATATTTTAATCTTGGACTCCCCAAGAGTACACCTGATCCTTCAAAGTCCAAAATAGAGTCCTTATTTAGCTCATATTGCCATCCTCAAAAAACCCATTTTTAGTTTATTGTAACCTCTGCCTGAAACGCCTCATTAGGGTGGCTCTTCCGCTATGACCCCCACTCCCCGTGTGCCCACTTTCTTCTGACTGGCCAGCTCTGTGGAGGGCAGATCTAGGCGGGACGAGGTTGCAGGTTGCAGAACTTAGTTTTCCGGGTCAGTCTCCCCAGGGTGAAAGTGAGATGCATGTGCCAGCTGATAAAGAATCGGCGGGGAAATTCCGCAATCTAAGGCAGTACATGTGTATAGATCTAATGAAATGAACTTGCTCTAATAAACGCAGCGAACAGTTTGCTACAGTAACAGTGGTGAGTACAGCGGTTTTTCTACTGTACAGCTAGGATGCAGGGAAAGCTGGAATCCACCCCCTATAGACACATTTGTAGAACGGGTCGACATGCCCAAGTGTAGACAGGAGACCGTAGAAATCTGGTGGGTCTGAGTTTAGAGGGAAATATGGACAGTGAGGAGCAGCTAAAAGTGAACCAACAGCTTATGGACTGATTCGCTGTGTATTACGACCTACGGATGTAACGATTACTGGTGTAACGGTAAACCTCGATGAAAATGTTGACAATAACAATTACCGTTTTCATTTCAAATAAAATTTTTATCTCAGTGGATTACCGAGGTGTGGAAACCGCTTCTTTAATCCTTCCCAGCTTCATCCAAGTCTCCTGAAGTTGCTGTACAGGCACACTGTGTAGCCTACAACTTTAGATCTTTCTTTAAATTGGAAATGGAATCATGGCGGAAGGAGGAGACGACTGCGCTCAGGACATCTACCAGCCCTCTAAGAGGAATAGGTCTGAGGTATGGGCATATTTTGGGTATTATAAGAATGCGGGGGGACACTTGATTGAAGACAGTTATCCTGTCTGCAGAACATGCAGGAATGAGTTTCTGCTAAAGGCAGCAATACGTCAAATCTCATGGCACATCTCCGTAACATCACCCACAACTTTATAGCCAATGCAAAGTTAACGTTAACGTTTTAGCTGAAATACATGATGTGGGGACATCGGGTTGAAGTTGAATGCTATGATCCGTCTGTCTAATTTATTGACTTGTCAATAATGTAAACAGAACCCTAAGTACAGCGCCCGTCGCCATTGAGAATTCGTACCTAGCAGCGAATATTCTAAGCTAAACCGTTAAACTTTAATTCACAAAGAGATGGTGAAACTTCGTTTTTTGTAGAAATTTAACTGACAGCGACTACGTGTATATTACCATATATCCTTAAAGGGAGTGACTATACGCACGGCGGCCGTGTGGCCAACATATGAGATGGCTATACACACGGCGGCCATGTACACACTACTAACAGGCTATACGCACGGCGACTACTACCGAAAATTAAAGTAAGACGTGCCGTAGCGTATCTAGCACATGGTCATTTTAATCTCTGTTGTCTGTACGGTGGCCGTCCGTATAGTCACTGTGAAAGGTCGCTACACGGTGGCCGTGTGTATAGCCAGTTAGTGAGTTATATACACGGCAGCCATGCGTATAGCCTCGGGAGTGACTATAAGCACGGCGGCCGTGTGGCTAACATATAAGATGGCTATACGCACGACGGCCGTGTGGCCCACATGAAAGATGGCTATACGCACGGCGGCCGTGTACACAGCACTAACAGGCTATACGCACGGCGACTGCTACCGAAAATTAAAGTAAGACATGCAGTATTCGAGCGTTTCTAGCACATGGTCATTTTAATCTCTGTTGTCTGTATGGTGGCCTCGCGTATAGTCACTGCGAAAGGTTGCAACACGGCGGCCGTGCGTATAGCCAGTTAGTGAGTTATATACACGTGCGTACAGCCGTGCGTATAGCCTCGGCCATCATTAAATGGACGTTGGAATCAACCAAACGAGCTAGCAGGTAGATCAGCTAAATCGTGCTAGCGATTAATATGTTTACTATGTTTACTATGACAACGGTTAACACTACTAATCAGCAATGTCATAAACATTTGCTGAAATGAATGACATGCCATCAGAAGCCTTCTTCCTAAAATCCACATTTTTATTCAGTGGTGCAGTGTGGCGCTAGCTGCTGGACACTTTCTTAACCTTAGCTAGACGGATGCCCACTTACGTTTTTTAGACAGTAGTAGATTACAGTATTTTATTGCATTGCATGCATTTCTTCATTTCTAAAAGATTGCTTAATTTGTATTCGGAGTGGCTATTGGCTCAGCCGCTGAGTAAATAAGCTGTAGCCGCGTCCCTGAGCAGTAGTTTTATATGCACAGCCGCTCCTTATGAGCAGCTACCTAGCAGCTGGGCCAATAAGGACGGGCATTATTCGCACAGTAGCGCGTCCAGTTATATTTGTCCAAGGTCAGTAAGTGGTTTAAAGTGCTCATGTGCACAGTTCTACATTTTAATTTTGATGATGAAGAAAACAAGTATATGGTAAGTGGTGTTTCTTAGATTTGTTTACGTGTTGTTCTTTATGTCTTAGCTTGAATGTTTGGATTTGTATAATTTAAACCTGCACAACTGGAAATGTTCCTGACAAATAAGCTGTTAACATTCTGAACCCTTGTTCCTTTGATGCCTAGAGTTGCACTTTTGATAAGGTTTTGTCTATATTTTTTAAATATAATAAACACCGTTAAATTTTAAAAAACTATTTCAGTTTGTGTAGGCCTATCAGTACTTTCTGAACACATTGAACACATTTTTAAAAATACCGCGATAATACTGAAAACTGTGATAATTTTCGTCACAATAACCGTGAGGTTAAATTTTCATACCATTACATTCCTATTAGGACCTGCTGGTTTGTGTGCATAGCCGTGGTGTGTTGTTAGCGTGGAGAAACAAACAGCTTCTGCGCTGGTATATGACGGGGGGGCGAAACGTGAAAATTTTGTTTCAGGTCCGGTGTGAAGGCGGCTTGACGTGCCCACAACACGGGTATTCACATTTTTGCATTGACTTTGAATGTAATCAGTCGCGCGAAAAATTAGTTTCACGTCCGGTGTGAAAGCTGCTTAACGGGCCCATAACGCCTGTATTCGCGTCTTTGCATTGACTTTGAATGTAGGCTAATCTGTCCCGCGAAAAATTTGTTTCGTGTCTGATGTGAAAGCAGCTTTATGGATAGTACATGACAGCTAGCGAGAGCTCGGTTACGTTAAGAATATAATACAGGTTTTGTAGACCGTAAGTTCTGTTAGCGCAGACAAGTTGCTTATGTGGAGCTAGCGAATTGATCACTTCTACAGGATAGAATTACCTATTTAATCTTTTTCGGCTTTTTATTAACCACAACAATTTCTAAAGGGGGATGAAATTATGTCACGGTAGTGCAGAGGAATCATTTGTTATACCAGACACGGTAGAGCTTCTGCGTTTTGTATTGCTTTCACGGTAGCACCGGAGAGCTTGCTCAGACATTTGTGAGGTATCCGACTGATCCCGGTCTTGGATAAGTGAAGCGATCACTAACTTCAGTGGCAACAATCGGGCAACATTATGATAAAATTGCCACATTGATGCTTACCGAAGTAACACAAGCATACCGGTCAGAATTACGGCATATAAGTTAACCAGGAGCATTTTTAATTAGCATGGCGGCAAGCAAACTAACATGCAGTAGCTGGTAACCGAGCGGTCATAACCACAGAGACAAACCCTTGCAATACAGGTTTTACAGACAGCAAGTTCTGTTGCTGTGAACAGTTGTACCAAGCATCCAAATTACTAACAAGTATTAAAAGTTAGCTTCAAATGAGGCTTATGTTCACATGACTCCTGTAGAATTTCCCCTGATATTACTCTAGCATATTTAGGACACAAACATTAGCAACAGTAACTTGGCTACGTTAGCCGCTGTGCTACAGCCACAATCAACTGGCAATCACGTCAGGTTGGCTTAAGCAGTAAAAGTAACTTACAGTTTCTCTGTCTGCGAGTCACAGACAGTCGAGACAGATACAGGCTTTATCTTCAAACATTTTACAAAGCCTGCGTTTGAGGCCAGTTGTTAGTGCTAACTATCGCTAGCGGTCCTGCTAGCCACCCGTGACACGTTGGGCTCTAATTCCTTGGCGCAGCGCAGGTGGCGTAGCGTGGCGCAGCCCGCGCAGTGGTAATTTCGTGCGGTGCAACACTGTGCGCAGCCACTTTGCCAATTTGGTAGACGCACGTGCGCCGAGATGGGTGTGACGGCGTAGTAGGGGGAGTTGTCACATATTCATCAAGACGCAGTGACAATTTCGTAGAAAAAGTCTCTGATGGAGTTGTGGAGAAAGCTCGCCATCTCCAAACTGGTTTACTTTCTGTGCGGTGGTAATTTGGCTGACCGGCGCCCAGTGCGCACACGTCATCGAAACCTCACAGGCAGGTTTCCAGAATGTCAGGCACATTTCAATGCAAGAAATAATTACAGGAAGCACTATTTAAAGGGATAGTTCGGGATTTTTCACATGAATCTGTATGGCATCACCGTCTTTAGTCTCGTGCACACACACTGACTTTCCCCCGGCAGTGTCCTGTCAGCCGAGTTCTGTCCAGTTTTGGTCAAAGCGAAAGTAGTTCCGGCAGGTTTCCTGGGGTCTGCAAAGTAAAACGTTTTTCTTCTCAAAACAGTATGTGTTCGAACGAGTGATTTATTTGCATAACAAAACCCTGGTATTCCAAAAAGTCACGTCTTGTAATTGTTTGGGGCTACTTTCTCTCAATAGCGATCACTGCGCGCTGTCACTGCTAACAGCTGTGCGCACTAGCCAACTACTTTCATCAGTTGTTCGACAGTGTTTACATATTCCAGCCGGAGGAGGATGTCTCCTTACGGTCGAGGACAGCAGACTCGAGAGAAACTACTACTTCTTAGCGAACTGACCCAGGGATAACCGGAGCACTCAGAGTAACTTTCCAAAGGATTTTATTATTATTTCGGGAAGACGCTGCGTCGACACCAAAATAAATATGTATGCTGGGTGCTGCGGTCATCCCTCGCTCTAGTAGCTGAGAAAGGTAGCCAAGTTTGTCTTGATTATGCTAGCCAACGCTGTGACTGGAGTCATGGACTTCTCATTCAAACCTAGAAACCATCCACAACCGTCCACGTAGTTTCTGACGGTTGTAATAACAGTACAGCAATAACAAAACATACTATGTTTCATAAGCTTCACTGGTAATATGACACCGATAGATGAATCTATGTTGCGCTTACATAGCCCTCGGTGCATCACCAGAAGGCTATGCACGGATGCTATAGAAAATCTGTAGTACAATTTTGCTTACCTGGGGTGTAGGGACAGCAGAGCTCAGTTGTTCGACAGTGTTTACCGACTACAGACCTGCGACGCTAACGAGCTAGTTCGAGAGCTAGAGTGAGAAGTTCATCAGCTTCTCCAGAAAATAGTTTATTTGATAAAAATGGTGCGCACTTGCGATTATCTAGGCTGTACCAACAAAGACGTCTCGAAGAGTCTCCTCACACAGTCCATCGCTTCCCTGTGACGGACGTAGCTTTGAGGCAACTTTGGCTACTTGCTCTGGGCTTCCAAGTGTACACCAAACTACTAAAAATGAAAAAGCTTCGCATTTGCAGTGTGCACTTCAGCGAGGACGACTACTTTCCTTCAGGACAGAGGAAGAGACGGGTTTTGAAGAGCTCTGCTGTCCCTACACCCCAGGTAAAGAAAATTGTACTACAGATTTTCTATAGCATCCGTGCATAGCCTTCTGGTGATGCACCGAGGGCTATGTAAGCGCAACATAGATTCATCTATCGGTGTCATATTACCAGTGAACCTTATGAAACATAATATGTTTTTGTTATTGTTGTACTGTTATTGCAATCGTCAGAAACTACGTGGACGGGTGTGGATGGTTTCTAGGTTTGAATGAGAAGTCCATGACTCCAGTCACAGCGTTGGCTAGCATAATCAAGACAAACTTGGCTACCTTTCTCAGCTACTAGAGCGAGGGATGACCGCAGCAGCCAGCATACATATTTATTTTGGTGTCGACGCACCAGCGTCTTCCCGAAATAATAATAAAATCCTTTGGAAATTTACTCCGAGTGCTCCGGTTATCCCTGGGTTAGTTCGCTAAGAAGTAGTAGTTTCTCTCGAGTCTGCCGTCCTCGACCGTAAGGAGACATCCTCCTCCGGCTGGAATATGTAAACATTGTCGAACAACTGATGAAAGTAGTTGGCTAGTGCGCACAGCTGTTAGCAGTGACAGCGCGCAGTGATCGCTATTGAGAGAAAGTAGCCCCAAACAATTACAAGACGTGACTTTTTGGAATACCAGGGTTTTGTTATGCAAATAAATCACTCGTTCGAACACATACTGTTTTGAGAAGAAAAACGTTTTACTTTGCAGACCCCAGGAAACCTGCCGGAACTACTTTCGTTTTGACCAAAACTGGACAGAACTCGGCTGACAGGACACTGCCGGGGGAAAGTCAGTGTGTGTGCACGAGACTAAAGACGGTCATGCCATACAGATTCATGTGAAAAATCCCGAACTATCCCTTTAATGTAACTATCTGAATAAGAACATAAATTATAGTATCTATATCGATTGTCCTGACGTCAGATTAAAAGCGGTTAATTGGCACGCGTAATGGAAACTTGACCAGGCTTAATCTGTGATGCAAACTAATGACTTCACATCTTTCTCAGCCAACCACAAACTACATAATATACATACATATATATATATATATATATATATATATATATATATATATAGAATGCTTGCGTTCTACGCTCATTAAAGCCGCTTGCACACTGGAAGCAAAACAAATTTTTCGCACGACCGATTACAGACAAAGTCAATGCAAAGACGCGATAGTCGGACAGGGTTTTAATATAGCTCCGTGTCCGAAAGTCATAAAAGTTCAAATTTTTCCGAGTATTCCAGGAATTATTAGACGTGCAAACTTGGCCATGTTTGTGTTCGAGCTTCACAAAACGCAAATTGATAGCTATCGACTTTTCTTGGTCTTTTTAGCCTATTCGTTTGTTTTCTTCCGTTGAAGATAGACAACAGTCTTTATTCGGTCTTTCTTTGGAAAATTAGTCAGATGGATCGAACAGATTCACGGTTTATTTCCACAGCAGAGATAAAATAATGCGTGAGCAAATCAATTTCATGACCATTGACAGTGTGGATAAATTATCGCATGCACGATCATGACAGTCCGACGCTAAATGCAAAATACTCCATGTCCAGCAGCCAGCAAAAAGTAAAAGTATTGATATGAGAACAGTTTTATAATGAAATAAAGAATAAAAATATATCACCAACTAACGGGACATCCAACAAAGATGACCCGCCAATAAATAAATCGCAGTGTTCATTGGATGTTCTGTTGTTAAAATGTTTTTTTTAATTATTCTTTATTTCGTTATCTATCTGTTCCAATTGTCCTCTTTTTTTTTTTTTTCTTGGCTGTCAGACACGGAGGCATTGTACATTGTCCCGCGCCAATGTCGACTCACTTTATTGAGCAGAGCTTCGTCCAGTGTGCAAGCAGCTTAATACTAGGCTTCTATTATTGTCACTTAGGTTTTATCATTTTTAGCGGGGGAAAGGAATACAGCCTGATTGCTATGATCTCGTTCTGAGTTAAGATCACATATTGAAATTAAATGTTGTCCATGCATGTTAATGACAAAATTTTAAGCAGCAACAGGGTGTAATAATAGGAACACGCTATCCTTCGTTTCTCTTCCCAATGATGCAGGCAGAAGAAATAAATGAGCAACCGTCGTATTTCATTCCAACTTCACAAGTTTGAATGATCTGACGTACTTTTCCTTTTGAAATTCCATTCAAGTTCGCTAATGGTAATAATTTGAGAATGCCTCTTATTCGTAATGCTTAATGTAGACGTAAGCGGTGCAGAAAACAAGCTTGAAGCAGCAAAGTAAAATGCAACATTAACGTATCATGTAGATATTACACTCCATCTACAGTGGGTAGGTTAACTCCGTCTACCCACTGCACGCTTTCGTACTCTTTCATAATAATGGCCACTAGGTCACATGATCACAACCATCCTATCAGCGCACTCATGCTGCTTTAAGCTGAGAATCTATGACATCGTTTGTCATTGGCTCCGCGCAACCCAAGTGATGTCACACATTGTCTTCCGCGTGCGAACGTATTTCCTAATCTTATATCGCACTGACATACCACGCACAAGCATGAAAGCCCTTCGGCACAACGGTATACACTTTTTTTGGGAGTATCTTCTGCCATGATCATCACGGATTGTTCACCGTTTACATGTTGTTTCCGCTATTCCGTCTGCAGCTGGCGACGCATTTGTAAGCTCGGCGCTGATTGGTCCTCAGTCGTCATCGACTTGCGGTTGCCACCTGGTGGCCATTATTATGAAAGAGTACGAAAGCTTGCAGTGGGTAGACGGAGTTAACCTACCCACTGCAGATGGAGTGTAGTAGATATAGGGCAGAGGCTTCTTTATTTCAACACTTTAAAGGTGAGGAGAGGAGCTAATTTTATTGGTGAAGATTTGACTCGGCTGTGTTAAACCCACTTAAGCCTTTTCTCCTACCTCAGAGGGCAGAGGCGGGACACAGGAGTACTTGCGCCAGGCTACGCCGGGCATGAAATTACAACATACGCCTGGACACACCCCGTTGGCGCAGCGCTCCCACTATTTGCCGCGCCTGTGCCTGGTCTACGAATTTAGAGCCCGTTGGCTTCACTTACATTATTTGATGTTATATCATCACTTACAGCATATGGCTCCGAGCGCTTGATCGATGCAGCTACGTCAGGTTTGAGAAGCAGCTGAAACGCTTATCCTGTGTCGAATTATCCTTTATTGATAAAGCTGTCTTTGGTGAAATGCTGAGCACAAGCAGCTAACATTCCCTTTGGCCGTGGCTGTTTGCTGCCAGAATACAAAAAAAGCTACCCATTGATTTCTGGTGGCATCCTCTTTTGGAAGAGAAGTAAGTGTTTTTTTTCGCTTCCTAAAGTAAAGGGACAAGCAGCTCTGAGAGAGATACTGACAAAATTGCACCTCAAATGATCTGCGCTTCTTCTTTTGTATTTCCAAAAGTGCAGACGCTACTAAGGCATAGTATGATCGGCCGTTGTTAGTGCCTGCTAGAATAGTTTCCACTGTGGGCAGGTCCAGCGCAGTGGTTGGCTCTGGCTAGGTTTGTACTAATTGGACGGCACAACTTGATGTCAGGTTTTACTCAGATCTCGTGAAGATCTCGATAGGAGCTGTTCAAAGAGGAAATCACGCTCACGAACTCATGTTCTTGGATTACGGCAAAATCCCTGTATCTTATGTTTAGAAACTTTTCAGATGTTGAGCATGGACAACCATCATTATAACATTACTAATATGTATTAAAAGAAGGATCAGTATGTTAGGTCCCCTTTAAGGGGTCGTCACTTCATTCCATCTCCCAAACTGACATTTGGGCAAGGGACAAGGTTAAATTTGCCATTAGAAATAGAGCTTAGTGTTAGAGTTAAGGTTAAGATTGGGGAAACCAGTGATGACTCGCCTAAACCAAAGCTGTTTAATGGATTTGAAATGATATTACGTCAGTTTGGCGGACAAATGCAGCCTTCGAAGGATGCAGCCCAGGCTTTGAGATGCACCCCATTTCACCACTATGCTCAAAAAGTAGATTTCTGCCATTGACAAGTAAAGTGTGAGTCTTACGAAAAACAATTGGGTATCACACAGGGATTTTCTTATTCAATGGATGTGTCACATGAGTCGTGTCATGTGTCAAATATTGTAGCGCGTCGGGGTAGATGGGCTGAGCTACCCAGCAGGCCCTGGATAATGTGGTCATAAGTTGCGTTGAATTATGTGTTCAAGATTTTTTTAATATATGTTGGTAAGATGTTATTGCAGTTAATTCTGCACTGTTCTGGGGTTTTTTTGTTCTGTTTCTAGGAAGAATAGTTTGTAGCATAAGTGAGGTCAGACGCACATTTAATGGCCTTCCCTTAGAGTGAGGATCTGAAGGGGTGTTCAATATTGAGCCCGTGCCTTTCCTTTTTACAGTATATCTATGGTTCAATCAGATTGTAAAACCAGTCATTTTGAAATGATGAAAATTTTTTCATCATTTTGTGCAATGACTGATGTTTAGGGCTTGCCATGTCATGAAACGACTGATTTCATAATCTGACTGTAACAAATACACCACTTTGCAAGATTATTAAGCCGGCCAACTTCATGTTGTACAAGTCCGCCCCATGTCTCCAAATGGCTATGCTAAGACTGTGATCAGATACAATGCAGTTCCTGGTGCAACTGTGACTTTCATTTAACACTTTGAACGCTGAATAAATTTTCAAGAAATTAAAAATGCCATTATCCCTAACTGTTGAAAACCTATCATGTGGCAACGTTTTAAGCTCTTTTAAACAAGTTGCCACATGATAGGCTTTTATCAGCATCTGATTTTGATATCTTTCATCATTGGGCAACTATAGTTGCCTACAGCGCAGAAAGGGTTAATGGTTTCAGTGGTTTGGACGTGCTTAGACATGGCAGGCGCGCCTCTCAGCGCCCTGCACTCGGACGCGTGCAGGGCTCGAGTACATGAGATGTCGATTGAGTTGAAATCATTACTACCTTGAGACACCTCAATCACACCTCACCACATCATATCATTATCAATATTCTCCCTGCCATTCATTTGTGTGAAAGAGGAGGCAGAGTTTTATTTTACTTTAGTTTCATTATATACAAAGATAGCGAAGAAATCTGTTGTTACCATTAGCGCTGTCTTGGCCCTATAATGATTGATTTCTCAAAGGCTTTAGCAAAAAATCTCTAAGCATTATCATTTGCTATACTTAGCACCATTAAAAATGCAATGATGGGCTATGTACTCTTTTGCTGCAAGCTGAAGAATCAATCAATTTTTATTGCTTTTTCAGGGAGATATGAGTAGAAATAAAGAAAAGCGCATGCTGTGATGCTGACGCGCGCCACGTTGAGCACTTCAGTAATAACAAACATTGAGCTGTCTGTGATGTGATCACTGACACTTGACTTGTTCTTTTGGGGGTGGTCGATAGCCTACATAAAGCCAACAAAAAAAACACAGGAGAGGAAAAAGAGTCATTGGCATGTTACAGGCAGGTCTCAGCCGCCGAGAGATGGTGCGTCATCTGCACCGTCCCCGGTCAGTTGGGTGTCTGTCCAAGGATAAAAAACAGGCACTGTCGCTGACTGACCCCGCATAGGGCGGCCACAAGTGACTACAGTAGCTCAAGAGCGCCACATCTGGTTACAGCCTGTACATGACAGATTCCGAACAGCAACTCAAACGTATCATGATATGAGGGGCAGAGTTGAGGGTCACCGCAAGTACTGTTCAACGCAGTGTACGTGAGCAACAGATGCGTGCGCACGGCCCCTACAGAAAACCCTTTTTTTGCCGTGTGTAAATGGGGAAAAAGTGGGTTTCCTGTTGGGGACATGTGCTCCTGTTTTGAACTGACAGTTGTTTTGTTTTCTTCATGATTTTGGATGACAAAAGGGATACTGTATGTGTGTTACCTCATTTTTATACCCTAGTGAAACAGAAAGTGATGTAATGGCTCGATATAGTTCCTTAACACTTAAATAAAACTTAAATAAGTGAAATTTAATACCTGGTTTAATTTTGGCAGATGTTATTTACAATAACATTGAAGGGTGCCATTAAATGTGAACCCTTTATTTGGAGGAAATTGATTTTTAATTAAATCCAAGAGTGATTTTGGTCGGTACCATTGGAACATTAATATCATACAATATTTCTCACGTTTTTATTCAGTTTTTCTTTAAATGTTTTTTTAATAGAATAGAATTTTTTCATGCTTTGTTTGTCCATTGCCAGTCAGGGGACACAATAATTTTTGAGCCAACAGTGTGAGACCAACATTCTCATTTGCTTATTTTGATTTATTCTAAATCTTTTTTCTACCATCAGCTAGATCTTTCAGAAAACAATCTCTGTTTTTATTATGTCGTTCTCAAGTGCAATAGCTGAAATGGTAAAAACTTTGGGATAAAAATGGAAATAATCTTACCGCATAAGCAAACCTGTCATTGTAGTCACGGTCATTGGCTCGGACATGCCGTTCCTCCTCTGAAAGCAATTAAAACTGAATGACCAAGTGAACTTACAAGACATATTTTACAGGCTGGAGCCAAAAGAGGAATCACATCGATGTGGTAAAATTAAAAATTAAGTCATTTTCAAATCAAACACTTATCAGAGGAGAAATTAATTAAAGCAAAGAGACCTAATGCTACATTTACATTATAATTGGAAATGTTAGAAATAATTTGTCAGTGCGCTATGCTGAAAGGTCATTTGCTCACCCCACATTAAAAGTACGACACAGAACACATCTTGAATTATTCAACAGCACCCTGTTTCATTGAAATGTCCATGAAAAGGAGAGGTGAGCTAAATGTTTCAAAACTTTGCTGTAATTTCGACATAAATTAAATGGTTACTGTATGACCAACACCAGTCATAAAAAAACCCCATTCCAAAAAGTTGGGACACTGTGTAGAATGTAGATGAAAGCAAAATGCAATGATTTTCAAATCAATGAAGCTCTATATTTAATTGAAAATAGTACAAAGGCAACTTAATGGATATTGAAACTAAGAAATTTTATTGCTTTTTTGAAAACATTTGCCCATTTTTTTTTTTTTTTTTTTGATGCCGGCAATATGTTTCAAAAAAGTTGGAAAAGGCGCATGGCTAACATTATGGGCTCTAATTTCGTAGACCAGGCGCAGGCGCGGCGAATAGAGGGTGCGCCGCGCCAGCGGGGTGTGTCCAGGTGTGTGTTGCAATTTCGTGCCCGGAGTAGCCTGGCGCAAGTACTCCTCTGTCCCGCTTCTGTCCCTCCTTCCAGCGCAAGTTGGCAAAGAAGGCGTGTTCGGGTTTAACACAGCCGAGTCAAATATTGCTCATTGGCAAGAGAAACAATGGATAGCGTGTTCCCATTATTACAGCCTGTTGCTGCTTAAAATTTTGGGATTAGCATGCACGGACAACAATGCAAGATATGTTACACATTTATGTTCAATATGTGATCTTAACTCAGTACGAGATCAAAGCATCAGGCTGTATTCCTTTCCCCCACTAAAAACAATAAAACCTAAGCGACAATAATAGTAGCCTAGTATTAAACCGCTTGCATACTGGACGCGAAACAAATTTTTCGCTCGACAGATTGCGTTGAAAGCAGTGTCTTGTGTCCGTAAGTCTGACAGGGTTTTAATATATCTCCGTGTCCAACAGTCTATTATTGTTTTTAATTTCTTCAAATCTACGGACTCTTTTAGATATTAAAGTGAATGTTTTGATAAGAGGGCTCCGTTCTTCAAGATGTTTACCGAGAATTTCAATCAATGTTTCTGTTTAAGCTCTGCTCAATAAAGTGAGTCGACATTGGCGCGAGACAATGTACAATGCCTCTGTGTCTGACAGCCAAAAAAAAAAAAAAAAAGAGGACGATTAGAACAGATTGATAACGTAATAAAGAATAAAAAGAAACATTTTAACAACAGAACATCCAACGAACACTGCATTAATTTATTTGCAGGTGATCTTTTTTGGATGATCTGTTGGTTGGTGACGTATATGTATTTTTATTCTTTATTCCGTTATAAATCTGTTCTCATATCAATACTTTTATTGTTTGCTGGGTGCCGGACATGGAGTATTTTGCATTTCGCGTCGGACAGTCTTGATCGTGCATGCGATAATTTATTCCCCCTGTCAATGGTCATGGATTTGATTTGCTCTCTGATTGCAAGCACTATTTTATCTCTTTTGTGGAAATAAAGCGTGAATCTGTTCGATCCATCTGACTAATTTTCAAAAGAAAGACCGAATAAAGACTGTTGTCTATCTTTAAAGGAAGAAAACAGACGAATAAAAAGACCAAGAAAAGTCGATAGCTCTTTGCATTGACTTTGACTGTCATCAGTCGGGCAAAAAATTTGTTTCGCATCCAGTGTGCAAGCGGCTTTACCGAGCATAGAACGCAAGCATTATCTACGCACTGCCTGATGCTGAGGCAGTTTGTGCTTGGCTGAGGAAGATGTGAAGTCGTTAATTTGCATCATTGATTCAGTTGCGTAGATTAAGTCAGGTCGAGTTTCCATCACGCGTGCCAAGCGCCTTTGATCTGACATTAGGACAATCGATATAATGCTATGATTTATGTGCTGATACAGATAGTTACATTAAACAGTGGTTGCTGCAATTATTTACTGTATTGAAATGTGCCTGACATTCTGGAAACCTGCCTGTGAGGTTTCGGTGACATGTGCGCACTGTGCGCCGGTCAGCCAAATTACCACTGCACAGAAAGTGAACCAGGTTGGAGCTGGCGAGCTTTCTGCGCAACTGCAACGAAGACTTTTTCTACGAAACTGTCACTGCGTCTTGTTGAATAAGTGACACCCCCCCAACTACGCCGCCACACCCATCTCGGCGCATATTCGTCTGCGCACGGTGTTGCACCTCACGAAATTACCACTGCACGGGCTGCGCTGGACGAAATTACCACTGCGTGGGCTGCGCCACGCTTCGCCACCTGCGCTGCGCCAAGAAATTAGAGCCCTATGTTACATCACCTCTTCTTTACGTTTGAGAACTGAGGTGAACAACAGCTCTGGTTTTGAAGACAAAATGCATTCTTATTCTTGCGTCACGGATTTCGGCTGCTTAAGTAACACTTTGTGATTTTTAGTGGGTAACAAGTCTGGACTGCATGCTGGCGAGTTTAGGACCCAGACTCTTTTACTATGCCATAATAAATGTCAAATGTGTGTTTTGGCATTGTCTTGCTGAATCTAAATAGAAGTATATGTTGCTCTAAAACCTATTCTGTATATATCGCTCTGCATTAATGGCGTGTTCATAGATGTGCAAGTTACCCATGCCATGTGCACTACTGCACCCCCATACTATCACATATGCAGGCTTTTGAAGTGTGTGTTGATGAAAAGCCTAATGCCTCCTCTCATCTTTTAACTGGAGAACATGGCATCCATGATTTCCAAAAATAATTTCACATTTTGATTACTCAAGTCTCAAAACATTTGTCCTCTTTGCCTTAGTCGATCATAATCAAGCTTGGACACAGAGAAGGCGGCGGTGTTTCTAGATCTTATTTATATATGGTGTTCTCTTTATATGGCCTTTCTGTGTGGAGTCTGCACGAACTACCCGTGTTTACGTGGGTTTCCTCTGGGTACTCCAGTTTCCACTCACAGTCCAAAGACATGCATGTTCAGCTAATTGGAGACTCTAAATTGCCCTTAGGCATGAGTGTGAGAGTGAATGGTGTATGAATGGTGCATGCATCCCACTTTGGATTGGTGAGCTGTCAAGGGTATGTTCCTGCCTTTTGCCCATAGTCAGCAGGGATAGACTACAGCTCCCCCGCGACGCCAGTGAGGAAGAAGCGATACAGATAATGGATGGATGGCACAGCACTGAACTCTGCTCGCTGACAGTGTTTTCCAGGGTGTTCCTGTGGCCTTGCTGTGATTTGATTTTTTAAAAGCAGTGTCGCCTGAGGGCCAAAGATCAAGGCCATTCAATATCGGCTTTCGGCCTAATCTCTTACATCCAGAGATTCTATGAATCTTTTGAGGACATTATGCATGTTGCACCATTTATTGTAATGCATTTCAGGCCAGTTAAATTAAGTAACAAAAGTTCACCTTAAAAAAATCTTTACTACTAAAAGACTTGACTCTCAGTGATGCTGTTTTTATAATCATGTTACTGACCTGTTGCCAATTAACCTAACTAGACAGGTGGTTGCCCGCTGGTTGATGCGCGACCCCAAACCGCCCAAAAGCAATCGCTCCAAAAATTCATAGCCTTTGTGACCTTACCACACATAAGGCCAACACCACATATGCAACAGATTTGTTGAAATTTGTGGCCAGTAGAGCGCTGACAAGGTAATCTCTATGGATGTTGCGGACGCAGAGTGGCGACCACTGATACATACAATTATCTGTGCGCTGCTCCACCAGGTATACGTTTTAGCATCATACAACTTTTCAAGTCTTTTGTTGGCCCCGCCCTAATTATTTTGAAACTTGCTGCTGGCATCAAATTCAAAATTATATTCATGATATTGATGATATAATGAATATAATGATATTCAAAAAGATATTTTTCAAACAATACTCTAATTTCTCTGTTTTAACATTTGACAAAACAAATGACCTTTAACAAAAAGGTTGTGATTCCCAACGCATTCCAGGAAAACAAAAAGATCTAATTCGTCACAAAGAAATAAGCTGCACTAACTCCATACCAATATGTTTTAAAATTATATCCTCAGTCCTTAACAAATTCATTCAAAATAAGATAATGCATTATCTCTTTAAAAAAATGTTTTCAAAAATTCCCATTAATGCTCTTATAATATTGGAAAATTTCATTTTTCAGCAAACATAATGAGAACAAGCATACTGCCGTCAACAACCAAGCACTGTCATGGTTTTAAAATGTGCGTACATACTGAACATTACAAGATAAAAATATACAATTTTGAAACCCCTTTGTCTTTCATTCACAAAAGTAAGAATCAATTACTTCAACTTAAAACTCTGAAACATACACAAACATATTTGTGTCTGCACATACACACCCACACTCACATGCACGCATATATGCACACTCTCATATAACCATATAAACACACACCATTCCCCTAAAGCTATATTTGGGCTTAATTTCAAATCAGAAGATGCATAATAAATCCCTTGCAGCTTTATGAATCTTCAGTGTTATCAGTAGCTTGACTACATGACCCATAACCCTCTCTTTGTCCTGTACCTGCCACTCCCAGCTTTATGTTGTCTAGGATCCTTACCGCGAGGAATCCAGTCCCTTTTCCATGGCATTAACCTCCATAGCCATTTTTCAGCCATTCCCTTTGGCGCGGCCAAAGCTGTGAAAGTGAGCCCGGAAGTCAGCTAACGCTAGCAAAGTTGGTGTTGAAAGTGATTCTGTCATGAATGCAACTACTGAGAAAACAATCCCTTCAGAAGGACACCTAGTCTCATCAGCTTCATTTCTCATCTGTGCCTCTGCTGTACGGGGAAGCTATAAACGAGCACTCTGCTCCCGTCCCTCAGGTTTTATGGCGTCAGTTGTTTCCTCTGCCCTCAAGCTGCTTATATTCCATCGGGGACCCGGAGAGTCATGGAGTCGATCAGGCTTGCAGGAGTGTCTGAACTTGCCCAGTCAAAGGAGGGCTTTCACCACTAGTATCTGAGAGAGTCTGCAATGCTTTATTAGCAAATGCCTCTAATGAAGCATTGCAGCTACAAATGCAGTGGCACTTCACGACTCAGGATTTCCTCAAATTGAGGAGTAATGAATACACACACACACACACACACACACACACACACACACACACACATACACACACACACACACACTGTACTGTATGTACACAGAGGTGTGGGCGAATGCATGCAAAATCACTCTTGGAAAAAAAAACCTTTTACACAAAAAGTAAATTGTAAATGAAAATATGATTCAATAATTTATTGCAGTACCCATTCCTAGAGGTTATTTTGCACTTTCATGTTCTTAAGTCTTTATCCAGAAATGCAGGTACAGAAAAAAATCCACAAACCACAGTATCGCTCCACTAAAGTGCGAACAATATGAATCATTAACCACCTCTTAACGTGCCATTAGAATTGTAAATTACGTTTAAATCAAGTCAGTCAATCCATGTCAGTCTGTCTGGATAGGGAAAGGTTTCCAGAGCATCAATTCATAAATAGTTATTCTTACACTAACCAATAAAAAGGGGGATGAGAGTGGTTGCAGGAGCCCAAAATTAGCATATTTGTATAATTTTTTTAAGATGGCACTGTGTGCACACATGAGACGAGGCTGCTGGAACTTGGGCTTTGCAAGTTCTTGGGCTTTCCCTTTACAATTAGGAATGTTGTCATTGTCTTGGCCACATTTTTTGAACAATTTTAAACTATTTTGGCAAGAACATTTATCAATTTCTTTAAAAACATAAAAATTTCAAGGTGATTCCAAACATTACAAAAGTGCTGTGTGTAAAATATTGGTGTCAATTGCTGCTGAATTATAAATTATATTAAATCTAACAGAAATGTAACAGGAGAGCATCCTCTCTTCAGGACTGGGTGTTTATCGTCCTGTTGTGTGCCACAAGATTAATAATTGAAGACTCAAGGGGATCAATTTCAGAAACCTTTTACATTTACCCATTTGGTTAGTTTCGCAAGGCAAAACTACCTAGAACATTTGCAAAATAAATAGAAATCATTAACACTCCAGGTTAACTATCAACAGCAGCAGTGGCAGTAACACCACAAAGTTTACCACAGGAATACATTAGTTTAAAATCGAATGTCTTCGTTTCCAGTGAAACATTCATCAAAAAGTCTCGGGTCAGTCCCATTTGTGAGTTAGCTGCTCTCACTTGACCCAATCAAAAAAGCAACTTCCAGACCAAGCTAGCCCAAGAAAAAAAATAAATGAAAAAACAGCAGAGCAGGTGGGATGGTGAAATAGTAAATGTTTACTGTCACATCTCTGTAATCAAGTTATCCCACGAGCTTGCAGGCAGCTCACAGTGCTGAGCACACCCCACTGTAAAAAATCATTTGCACAGCATCCTCCTCTTTTCTCTGCAAGTGATTGGCATCTTTCAGGCAAAAGCTTAAGTGTGATCTAGAGCAGCTAAGCTAAAGCACAAACAAATTAAACTAATATGTCAATTATCTAAATGGAACTGAATAGCAAGTACAACACTTTTCCTTCCTCAAAAATAGACTGAAAACAGAAGGCTATACAGTAAGCTTACCTGCTGGTTGCACTCGCATTTCCCTTCCACATCTAACACATGTCAGAGGGCAAAAGAGTCAGTGAACTCCAACAGGCTCATCATATGTCCACCCAAAGCGTTACTCTGTGTCGCTAGGTATTACACATTACAGTGTCTGCTGTGACAGGCAGACACACCAGGGCATACACATAGACAGATGGACACAAACACATATACATACACACACTCGGACAAAAACCCACACATATACACACACGCACCATCAGAGGATATCAAATGCTGAATTTAGGGTCCTTGTTTTCTATTAAGTTGCAGAAATATGAACTACCAGTATTAAAAATCATAAAAATATGCATGTCAATATACAATACAACCTCTGTTCCAGAAGAATTGGGACAGTATGTAAAATGCTTGTAAAAATTACATTTTGTGATTTGTAAATTCTCAATTACCAACATTTAGGTGAAAACAGCACAAAGAGAAAGAATTAAGCCCTTCAACCCCAGATACCCCTTTGTGCTACATGCCGTCAGAGGGATAGAAGCCCTTCACCCTAACATGAATAACTGCTCTCAACCTGCTCACCTGATTATCAGTCAAACAATTTATTTACAGAAAAATCAAGACCCATACAAAAGCCTATGTCACAACACTCCTGTGAATCCCGGGTATCTTCTTGCAATTAAGGAACTTGCAGGCCAATTAGGTATGTGTTGTGCAGGCCTATTAGGTAAGTGTATGTGTTGTCATTGGTTAACATCTTGTGTGTCTTTGCCCACTCAGCTGAAACCTCGTTACTCAGTCATTTCCTAATGAGCGAGTGATTAGTATTTAAGCCCTCTAATTCATGTGCAAGTCCCTGGATTGTAAATTCATACTGAAATCCAAGTCATTTTTTTGTTATTATAACTTTTTTGTCTTCATCTAATGAAACTATTACTTTAGTGACAGCCAATTCTGTCAGAAATCTTTGTAGTCGTTTAGTTAATTTGAACAATCTTAAAATCCTAATCAGGGTTTATAGGACTGGGATCGAGTAAAAGTTAGCTTAATTCAATCCTGGTCTGCTTCTTCAGTTTTCAAGAACAAGCTTCCAGTCCTAATCAGGATCCCGAACTGGGACCGCATTCTTGTTCACTCTTCCAAGTTAAATTTATCAGGAACAAGCTTCCAACCATAATCCGGGTAGGACTAGGACTGAGTTTCTCTCAAACAACAATCCTCCTCTTAATGGACAGTTCAGTGCTGGCAAGCACCAAAATATCTGGTAGCACCACAGAAGCCTCTGGCCCTAGACAGCAGCCCAAGCATTCCCTAATACATCTGTGCCGAACTGTCTCTAGTTTTCTCCGGGGTTCGAACCACACCAGTTCACTCGGGGGCTCTGTCCCCGTCATTCTCATAATGCTGTTAATGAATTACCAGTTGAACTGCACGTCTGACTCCGCACTTGATTCCTGGTCTGGACCATAACAAGCTTATAATGATTAATAATTATAAATGAGGAAATAAAAGACATCACCGACAGGTAACGTGAGAACGTACTAATAATAAGCATGATACTGTAGCAATGCCAGGGTAACAAATAATTACTCAATCCAAAACGTACTCTGTATTCAGTCTCCCAATTTAGCATTTTTGTCAGCAGCTCATTTTACTATAAAAATGGCCCTTAAATTTTTCTAAGTCTTTTCAGCATTGAAAAGAATACTTTTAAAATGGGAAATAAATTCTTAAGCGGATCAACCATATCAAATATTGGTGCAAAACAGCATCACTCCAAAGCCTAGCCAACAAATATGTGCCGTTTTATAATCTGCAGGAATTCACAATCTTTGAAAGACATGTTGACATGTTATGTTTTGATGACATTTTATGTCATCATTAATGTGGACGAGAAAATGCCTGATAACTTTACGATGCAATGATTAATAATGCAAGCTAAAAACAAAATAGCCGATCATTCAACTGATTTGTCTTCACAAATGAGCAAATTACTGTTCAGATGCTAAGCAGATGTGTAGAAGGGAAGCCACGATGTGATAATAATTCATTCTTAATATTTTCAACATTTTGATATACTACGTCTTCTTCAGAGAGTTGAGAGATGATTTAATATCCGGAAGAAGACTTATGTAGAAACTGTTGACAATATAATGCATTTATTTCTATCGCATGGCTGCAAGTGTGCGTCTGCCCGTCTTCAGATTTGCATTTTCCCCGAAGTCAGCATTGCATCAACATTTGCACATGTTCTTTCTCTCTCTGATCTAGATTGCTAAACTGGAAAAGTAAATGGAAACCAGTTAGCAGTATTCAAGCATGTGAAGGTGAGGTAACTGAAGGGCTTTTACACCCCTGTGGTCACAGAGAATCCCAGATTGAAGAGGTTAAAGTTTTACCTTATCAACAGAATTGAATTCTGTAATGTCTGAATTGCCTTCTGCCACCTGCCACACATTTTGGAACTGGGAAATGGAAATACTGGAAAAGTTATCAAATCTTTACCGTTTGGAACATTCTACAGGTATACAGGTTATTCCAATATGATAGGGTATACAGTGGGGTGCAAAAATTTGGGCACCCGTGGTTTAAATGTCCACTACAATTAATCTCCAAGTGATTGAAAGCAAACCTGAGCACTAAATACTACAAAGTTAAACATGACACATTTCATCACATTTTAAAGCAAGAATGATTATTATTTTTAAATTTTACAGTTTCGAAATAATTAAGGAAAAAGGCCTTGTGCAAAAGTTTGGGTACCCTGTCAGCTAGTACTTTGTAACACGTCCTCGGGCAGCTATAGCAGCTTACAAACGCTTCCTGTAGCCAGCTGAGAGTCTTTCAATTCTCGTCTTTGGAATTTTTCCCCATTCTTCCTGACAGAACACCTCGAGCTCAGAAATATTCTTTTGCCTTCTTACATGCACGGCACTTTGTGGTCTCTCCACAGATTTTCAATAATATTCAAATCTGGGGACTGTGATGGCAATTCCAAAATCTTCATCCGTCTTTCCTGAAGGTACTTCATGGTGGATTTTGAGGTATGCTTCAGGTCATTGTCTTGCTGGAATACCCAACATCTCTTCAACTTCAATTTTTCGACTGAACTTTGAACATTAGCCTATAGAATGTCTTGATATTTGGTGGAATCCATTCTTGCTTCCACCAGCACAATACTGCCTGTGGCCCCCAGCTGCTTCACAACCCCAAAGCATCATGGATCCACCTCCATGCTTAACAGTTGGCAATGAGTTTGCTCTTTTTCTTCTCTTATCATTTAAAAACTCAGAAAAATTAAAATAAAAAGAAACCTTGCTTTTAACCCTCAATTAACCAGCGTAGCATATCTGCTGCATGAAGTAAAAGGGTTAACAGCCTGGGCACCCTGTTGGTTTTGTTTCTTATTGCCAAATTAACATTTGAGAATAACTTGAATGATATGTCACTTTAATTATTTCATTAGCATTATTACCCACTATAGCAGATTTGCTACAATTTGTAAAGGTGGGCCAAATGTGTCAATTTTTTTTCCACTGTTTTTCAAATAATGTCCCAAAATAAACATTTTTGCATAGGGAAATAATTTTAACACAATTGGAAATGGGTTTGGCTAATAGAGGGTTAATTTTGCAGAAAGGAGTCATGTTTAACTTTGTAGCATTTAGTGTTCAGGTTTGCTTTCAATCACTTGGAGATTAATTGTACTAGACAATTAAACTAGGGGGGCCCAAATTCTTGCACCCAGCTGTAACACCAGCAGTCATAAAAGGTAATGCCGTTTACCAGCATGATGGTTTGAGCTTTGGCACTTTACCAAAAGCTGCATGAACAATATTTTTTGGTGTGTGATTGTAAAAATTTCTGGATTTCACCGCAGATGTCCAATATTGGATGCACATGACCTTTGAGCCCACAGATGAACATGCATTAAGAACCGTCATGTTTTTGTAATGGACATCATCACATAGGATCATAAATAATTCAGAAGACCTGTGTCAGTGATCTCAGTTAATCATGGCATTATCAAATGCAAATTAAGACTCTGCTACACAAATTTATCCATATCAACACCATCAAGATGCACTGGCAACTTCTCTGGGCTCAAGCTCATCGCCAATCTACTGATACAAAGTCAAAAAAGGAGTGCTGAGGTCAGAAATCCATCTTTCAATTTTAATGGATGTCGTGTTCCCATGGTCAGAGAGGACGACCATCAAAACTGTTATCAGCTGAATGTTCAACAGCCAGCATCTAACATGGCTTTAGGTAGCATTTGCACACTTGAGATGGGCAACTAGTAAATCCATGCCAGCTTAACTAAAGCAGAAAGATTTATACAAATTTTGGCACAACATATGCCACCTTCCAGACAACATCTTTTACAAGGATGTCCTAGCTTGTCCCAGCAAGATAACGCCAAGACACACTCCACACATATATATTACAACAGTGTAGCTTTGTGGAGTTTAGGTACTAGACTGTTCCGCCTGGGAGCCAGAATCTGTCTCCCATTAAAAACATGCGGTGGATTTGAACTGCAAAATAGGACAACGGAGACCCCGGACCGTTGACCAATAGGAGTACAATATAGGGAATGAACGGAATGTATTTATTCGGGAATTTCTGTTTTCCCGTATAATACTATTATCCTTTGTAATAAAATACAATTTGTCCTCTTAACATTTGAATCCAATCACTGTCATGTTTTTATTTCAGTGCACACCACTCCATAAACTGAAAAATATCATGACATAATCACAACAGTCAGTGGCGGGCGGTGGACGGAAAACTGAGGGGGAGGAAAACATCCCTTGAAATGGATGAGATTAGTGACCCGATTTCAGTCATCGTTCTTGGTCAACATGTTAGTATCCCTTATAATGAAATGTTTAGGCGAGTGAATAATAAATTCTATAAAATGTTAAATTCGCATGCCTTAATAGGTAACTCTTCACGAAAAAACCGCTGTGGATTTTCCGTGTTAAATTTTGCGACATCCTAAGCAAGTCAACAAACCTGTGCGTAATGATTGTTTAATTGAAAAATATTGAAATGCGCTCTTTTTTGCAATCAAAAGATGCGTTTTATTTCTTGTCTTAACGAAGACACCTGAGCGGGGAAAGTTAAAGCGTCTTTACCAGGGAAATTGACTGAAAACAGATCAAGACTAATGAGCTGTTTAAAGACATGTTTATCACCCTCCTTGTTCTCTGTCCACCGCCTGCTACTGAAAACAGTTATGTACATTCCCAACCATTACTACAACAGATGTTTGTGTGGTTGAATAAAAAAACGCGCACATGCTTCCTGGTCTACAGCTATTAAGTGGCTGGCCGAATGTCATAAAGTTGCTCATGGTGGTTGACATCGCCAGTACGAGCAAAAATGTATTTTACCCCAATTTAAAACCCGGCAAAAGTCTAAAAATGAAACCATATCTACTTTCCCGACCACTTTGATGAAATAATGAAAATTGCCAGAAATTTTTTTTTTCCAAGATGAACCATTTTTGAGGCTACAGCTCCACAGGCTCCCATTCATTCTGGATTATCTACTAGAGCCCCCTTAAGACAGGAAATTCTGAGTGTGGGAGTTTTCCCAATTAGAAATTCTCTTGCTTTGGCTCCCCCTCAGACCCCGCACACTGTTATTGGCTGAGGGGCACATGCCTACTGGCCTAAGGCCTGGGGCGAAGCTAGAACCGGGAATTTGGGTGGCACAGACACGTCCCTTTATGACAATTAGGATAGTCCTGGCTAGTTCTCAATTATTATTCTTTACTGACGCGTTTTCCAATTATCGTAATAGGCAACTGAAGACACGGTTTCTCATGCGATCTAACAGCGATGAAGTCATGGGGTAAATTCCGTAAAACTGAGAATTGGGATGGACGTAACATCTGTTTTAAAGAATTATTAGTCCTGACCTGTTCTCAGTCATTTTCATGATTAACAAAATGTTCACTCCGAACATTTTGCACTTAACAGGTGCTGCGTTCTCCCCGATTAGGTAAGACGACAATCATTCATCTGGACGCGTCTGCATAATTTAAATCAACGTCAAATAGAGCCACATGCTTTTTATAGCCCATTTCACTGCCAATTGCCACTTTTTTCTCCACTCAATACCGAGAGTAATTTTGAATAACGTTGATTTAAATTAAGCAAACGTTTCCAGATGAATGATTGTCGTCTTACCTAGTCGGGGAGAACGCAGCACCTGTTAAGTAGCTACGGAGCGCTCTCGGAGTGAACATTTTGTTAATCATGAAAATGACTGCGAACAGGTCAGGACTAATAATTCTTTAAAACAGATGTTACGTCCACCCCAATTCTCAGTTTTACGGAATTTACCCCATGACTTCATCGCTGTTAGATCGCATGAGAAACCGTGTCTTTAGTTGCCTATTACGATAATTGGAAAACGCGTCAATAAAGAAAAATAATTGAGAACTAGCCAGGACTATCCTAATTGTCATAAAAGGACTTGTCTGTGCCACCCCAATTCCCGGTTCTAGCTTCGCCCCTGCCTAAGGCTAATGGCCAGCAACATCCCGTACAAAAAAAAACTAAGAAAACTAGAAAAGCACTCAGAGAGCGCAGACCTCCGCCAGGGGGCAGCAAAACCCAGAAGCACGGCGATTGGAACTCCGGCCCATTGGAAAGACTTGAAATCTTAAACTTTGGCGTATATCTCAGCAGTACTTTGGCCTAGATATGCAAAAATTTAATCACCTGTTCCTTGACTTAATACCCACCTTCTCTGAAAATTTCATCAAAATCTGTCCATTGCTTTTTTGAGTTATGTTGTACACAAACAAACCAACAAACAAACGTCACCAAAAACACAACCTCCTTGGCGGAAGTAATAAAATAGACGGCAGGCAGCAGGGTCTCTGTAGACAAAGACAGCGCCATACGCTTCAAGTGGGTTATAGGCAATGATTGGGATGATTTATTTTCATGAGTAAGCACATTGTTTTTTAGGAAAACCCCAGGGGATTTTAATTAACATTTTACACATTGCCCCAATTCACCTGGAGTTGGTGTTGTAGATCGATATGATGCAATCAACAAATGTATTTGACAATCTGTAAAATTGACTCATCTGGACTTTTCTTTGTATTGCTTTTCCAGTACGCACCATTATACAGTTTTAATATTCAAAATAATTTTAGGTAAAATGCTACTTAAAAAGCCATGCGTAGCAACTTATCCCTCAGAGGTGCCCTTTTCAGAAAGCAAACCTACTTCATGAAATTCTTGCATTTACCATGCATGTGTAGCCTTATGTTGGCTGCTTTCCTGACGTGAAAACCAAAAAAGCCCGAAAACAGAAGGAAAGTAGGAGCATGTTCAATCTGAGAACATAGCCAGAAAAAAAAACAAAAAAGTTTATATTGAAGTTAATTCCTTCATCGGGAGACCGAGTATTTTGAGTAATTCTGAAGAGAAAGTCAAAAGATGAGCAAAATCAACAATGGTATATGTTAATTATTCAGATTATTCACAAATCCCAAAAATGCAAGAATATGGGCACTTTGACTGACAGTTTTGCTGGTGGCAAACAATGTACAAATATCTTTCTCCACAGGAAAATTCAAATTCATTTTCTATATCCAAATTAACACAATTAGCAACTCACGCATTTGTAGATACATTATTTGTGTGCATGACAGTAGCAATGAGACTGGGTCTGTATGGGAAATTGACATGATGATAATAATGATGATGTTACAATTTCTGTTATAAGAAATTATTACCATTCTTCAAACTAAAATAGTTCCATGTGACTGTCCTACATTTGTGAACATGGAGGTAAAATATAGAGATAAGTCAATGGTTCTTACCAATATAATTGTTTTTTACACGAAACGTCATATCATCACGGGACCTGCGGCGGTGCCTTAGGGCTTGCCTGTACAAAAAGAGGTAAAACAAAACTGAAGCTTATACTTTGTCATGGGGTCTGACTGATCATAATTCAAATTTAAAACATTTTTTTAAAAATCATTCAAGTGGCTTTTTTCTATCTTCTCAACATATCTAAACTCAGAAAAATATTATCCCTTCAGGACGCTGAAAAAATGGTTCACGCATTTGTGTCCTCTCAGCTAGACTCTTGTAAAGTCTTAGGCCTGTATTCAGAAACGACACTCACACTCACCCTCCACTCACCATACAGTGAGTACGATTGAAATTTAACTGGAGCGTGAGAGGGAGATAGACCTACCACTAACCGAGGGAGCGGTCCCACTCCTCGCCAGCTGCTATTCACAAACGCCACTCGAGCATAACTGACAGTAGTGGACACCGGGTACCACAGGCGGTGCGTCGGCTGCTGCAAAGGGACGCTCAATCCTCACCCTTCAGTGCTGAATGAGCTAAACCTGTCGCAATTTACTTTTATTGATTAGAAAGTTTCTCAACTAATTGGTAAAACAACAATGAAATGTATTTTTAATACCGTTGTTAAACATTGCTTCACAAAATTGAGACGTTTCCTCATAAATGATGACGTAAATATCAGCATGTCTTCATAGATTCTGTGGTCGAGTGGCTCGCGAAAGGCGCAGGACAGCCCGTGAGGCTCACTAAGCTACAAGCTGTGAAACGTGCCAGACATTTCCTTCTACATTCAGCAATTAAGAATGTAGAAAAGAATGGATTCTTGTGACTTACAGCAACATGAGCCTCGCAGACCAATCCCCACGCGCCCCACGAGCCGCTGAGCGCAGAATTTTCCAACCCATCAGTAAAAAAAGTGTGAGAAATCCTAATGCGTGAGAGCTGACAGGTATGCGTCATCAATGAAAACTGGCCACACCTGATAATGTAGAGAGTTTTCAGAGTTTTTGCAATGGTAATTTAATGAATTGAAAACAGGGTAATAATTATCAGGGCCATTCTAACTTAACAAGTAGAACTGGCGAAACATGATAATCCTTAGGATTTTTGGAGTACGAGTAAATAAAATTTTATTAAATGATTGAAAACAGGTCTTGTCCAAACATTATTTTAAAGGGATGGTTTTGAGCTTCCCCTATTGCCAGTTCACCAGAAGCCACTGGTGGGTACACAAATGCTAACCTCGAGTTCACCACAGTGCAGTTTGTAACCACTGAAGACAGGTGGTCAGTCAGCAAGTTACCGGCGGTTTTATTACTCCTAGCTAGGATGCGGGGGAAGCTAGAATCCACACCATATAGACACATTTGTAGAACGGGTCGACGTTCCCAAGTGTAGACCAGAGACCGTAGAAATCCGGTGGGTCTGAGTTTAGAGGGAAACATGGACAGTGAGGGGTCCTAAAAGTGGACCAACAGCTTATGGACCGCTTCGGTGTGTATTAGGACCTGCTGGTTCGTGTGCATAGCTGTGGTGTGTTGTTAGCATGGAGAAATGACCTTCTGCACTAGTATATAACGGAGGAGCGAAAGCTCCAAGCTAAACGGCCTTTTCGGAAATTGCCCGTGGTAATGGTTATCCTTGCGGAAAATGGGCGCATTATGGATAGCGTGCGAGAGCTAGACAGAGCTCCGGTTATGTCATGAACATAATACAGGTTTTACAGACCGTATGTTCCGTCTGCCTGAACCGTTGCTTATGTGGAGCTAGCGAATAGATGACTTTTACAGGAAAGAATTTAATATTCAATCGACGGCAATGCAGTGTTTGTTATAGCGAACACGTTAGCCTGTGCGCTTCCCTATTGCTTTCACCAGTAGTATCAGAGAGCTTGCCCAGCCATTGGAGATGTATCAGGCTTACCCCGGTAATAGATAAGTGAAGCAATCGTTTCATAAGCAACCAAAAATGCACCCCAAGCTCTGCAAAATCTACGCCTGGTCTAACTGCAGCCCAACTCGGCAGACACATACAGCACTTCTCTGGTTAGCTTCAACTGTACTGGCTACAATCAGGCAACGTTCTGATGAAACTGCCACATTGATGCTTGCCGAAGTAACACAAGCATACCAATCAGAATTGCTGCATTAAGTTAACCAGGAGCATTTTTAATTAGCAAAGCAGGCAAACTATCATGCAGTAGCTGATAAGCGGTCATGACTTTGAGTGTAATCTGTCGCGCGAAAAATTTGTTTCGCGTCCGGTGTGAAAGCTGCTTGACAACTTGTATTCGCGTCTTTGCATTGACTTTGAATGTAGGATAATCTGTCCCGCGAAAAATTTGTTTTGTGTCAGATGTGAAAGCAGCTTTATGGATCATACGCGACAGCTATAGAGAGCTCGGTGATGTTATGAACATAATACAGGTTTTGCATGCTGTAAGTTCCGTTAGCGCGGAAAAGTTGGTTATGTGGAACTAGCGAATTGATCACTTCTACAGGAAAGAATTACCTATTTATTCTCCACCTTTTTCAGCTTTTTATTAGCCACAACTATTTCAAAAGGGGGATGAAATTATGTCAAGGTAGTGCAGAGAAATCATTTGTAAACCTACAGAGATTCTGCGTTTCGCATTGCTTTCATGGTAGCACCAGAGAGCTTGCTCAGACATTTGTGAAGTATCCGGCTGATCCCAGTCATGGATTAGTGAAGTGATCACTCACTGTAATGGCTACAATCGGGAAACGTTAGGATGAAACTGCCACATTGATGCTTACTGAAGTAACACAAGCATACCGATCAGAATTATTGCATATACTTTAACCAGGAGCATTTCTAATTAGCACAACACGCAAACTAACATGCAGTAGCTGCATCAGGTTTGAGAAGCAGCTGAAACGCTTATCCTGTGTCGAATTATCCTTTATTGAGAAAGCTGTCTCTGGTGAAATGCTGAGCACAAGCAGCTAATGTTCCCTTTGGCCGTGGCTGTTTTCTGCCAGCCAACAAAAAAGCCACCCACTGATTTCTGGTGGCATCGTCTTTTGGAAGAGAAATATTTGTTTTTCTTTGCGTCCAGAAATAAACAGACAAGTAGCTTTGGGAGAGATAGTGACATAATTGCACCTCAAATGACTTGCGGTTCTTCTTTTGTATTTCCAAAAGTGTAGACGCTACTAAGGTATAGTATGATCTGCCGTTGATAGTGCCTGCTAGAATAGTTTCCAGTGTGGGCAGGTCTTGCGCAGTGGTTGGCACTGGCTAGGTCTGTACTAATTGGACAGCACAACCTGACATCAGGTTTCACCCAGATCTCGTGAAGATCTCAAGAGGAGCTGTTCAGAGAGGAAATCGCACTCATGAAATCACTTTCTTGGATTACGGCAAAATCCCTGTAACTTATGTTTAGAAACTTTTCAGAGGTTGAGCATTGACAACCAACATTAAAACATTACTAATATGTATTAAAAGAAGGATCAGCATGTTAGGTCCCGTTTAAGTAAATCCATGTGGAACCGGTGGCACTGAGCATGCATCAACGGTGCCAGTGGGGCTTGCTACAGCCTTAGTCGGCGGGGAGGTCCATATGGTACTATTGTTTAGAAAATCAAAAGTGATCTTGCAGCCTGGTTTAAGTGTAGGGCCTCTGTGCTGCAGGAAGTGGATGGAGGGGTGTTGACTGTTTCCTGACCAGTTGCTCCTAAATCTTTACTTGGCATATCACACAGGACTGTATTTTTATTAATATGCAGTAGTTTTATCCAGTGCCTCATCCACCTTTTTTCAGTGTTTCTTTCCGAGTATCTTTTCGTCCACAACCCTGAGTCCTGGACCGTCCAATCCCTCTTCCTCACCATGAGCACTGGCTGCTGCTGTCCGGCTGTCCTGATCCAGTTCTGCACCATCCTCGGCATGCCACTTCCTGGAACTACCAATGCCACTGATGAGATGGACTTTAATGGAACACTACTGCCATTTTATTCTATGATTACTTTATTTTGCTATCATTTGGCTAGCCCGTGGAGGATGGGCTTCCCCGCTATAGCCAGGTGCTTCCTGAGATTTCATCCCACTAGGGAGTTTTTTTCACTACTGTTTGAGGATTTTTCTCCCTACTGGGAATTTTTTTTTTTTTTTTGCCTCATTTGCTGTCTGGGGGAATGGGCTCTGCCCCTTTCATTTACTGAATCTCTCACTGTAAAGCATCTTTGTGACAGTGCCCCCTTCCTGATTTCTTCTATATTTGCATGTTTGACACGGACAAATATTTCAGATCAACAAACTAATTTTAATACTAGACAAAAGTAACCAGCACAGACACAAAATGCAGTTTTTGAATGATGATTTTATTCTTAATGGAAAAAACCTAACCAACATTACCTGACCCGATGTGAAAAAGTAATTTCCCCTTTAGTAACTAAATCAACCAACAAGACAAGTTCAATTGATAATGTAGCTAAATTTCACTACACACATCCAGGTGCGATTACTGCCAGCCCTGCTAAATTGAAAAGTGATGCATATGATGCCTTGATCTAAAGAAATTTTATGAATGAGATGCAATGTTATTGACATCTATCAGTCTGGAAAAGGTTACAAAGCCTTTTCTAAGGCTGTGCGACTCCATGAAACCATGTTGAGACTTGAGAGTCATTACTTACAACTGGAGAAAACTTGGAATTGCTTTGAACCTTCCCAGAAGTGGCTAGTCTACCCAAATTCATCCAAGAGTGCATTGACGTCTCATTCACGAGGTGACAAAAGAACCCACACAAACATATAAAAAACTTAAGGCCTCCCTTTTCTCAGTGAAATTCAGTGTTCAATATTTCACAAAAGAATGAGACAAATTTGGGCATCAGACACACTCTCGGTCTTCAAGAGTAGGCTGAAAACTTACCTTTTTAGTCAAGCCTATGATTAGTTCATGATTAGTTATGTATTGTTATAGCCCCAATTTGTTATGACATTTACGACACCAAGGGATGACAGACAAAATTTTAAAACTCAAACAGATTAAACAAAGACCAACACTAACCAACAATCTATACTACTGACCAAGATTGATAATATACAAGAAAAAAAAAAATTTACAGTCCCTTGAGATGGGGTTACTTGGTGATGTTCCGGGTGAGGAAAATGCTCCAACACAGGCAAAAATCCGCAAGAATCTTCACAGGTCTTGAAAAGAGTGACAAGTCTGGTCAAATGTATCCTTCTCCTTGCAATTTCTCCTACCACTTTACTCTCTCAATTTCTCTCCTTATATAATCTTTAGCAGCTCCCTCCCACATTTAGATTTTTTTTTTCCTCTGGGACTTTCCCCTCTCAGACATGTCCAAAAACATGCCCAAACCTAGCTCCAGACTGGGCTTAACAAAAAAAAAGGTCAATACTGCCATCTAGTGGCATTGTTTCACATTACACCTCCATTCCAAAAGGGAAAAATTTTGACGCATAAAGGCAAAATTTTTCTTTTCAATACAAAAATGGTTAAGTAGACACTTGTATTTATATACATATAATACAATATGCTAATAAACACTTGATATATATATATACATACTGAAACATGGGGTAAGCAATCACCAATTCCATTGTCAGTACCCTTTACATGCTGAATTTCCAAGTCAAACTCCTGTAAAATCAAACTCCAATTCAACAATCTCCAATTCTTGTTTTCCATCTTGCTCAAAAAAATTAACAGATTGTGGTCAGTGCACACAATCATTGGCTTTTGCCCTGTACAAACATAAACCTCAAAGTGTTGTAAAGATAGAACCAGAGCCAACAGCTCCTTCTCTATTGTGGAATAGTTCCTTTGGTGGCGATTGAACTTCCTGGAGAAGTATGCCACGGGATGCTCAATGTCATCAGAGTCACTTCTCTGTAGGAGCTCAGATCCACAAGCTTGGTCACTAGCATCGACCGCGATGGAGAACGGTTTGTTGAAGTCAGGAGATTTGAGCACGGGGAAGTGACACAGCAGAGACTTAAGGCGATCAAAGGCTCTTTGGCATGCTTCATCCCAAGTGAACTTTACGCCTTTCTTCAGTGGGTTGGCGAGACTGAGAGCAATCTCAGCAAAGTTCTTGCAGAACTTGCGGTAGTACCCGATCATTCCAAGGAAGCGGCGCAAGGCTTTCTTGTTGTCAGGAACTGGAAAGTCCATGAGAGCTTGGACTTCAGCATTTATGGGCGCCACCTTACCCTGGCCTATGACGTAGCCAAGATACTTGACAGTAGCACAATCAAAGTCACTCTTGTTCAGGTTAACAGTCAGGTTAGCCTGGGTCAGGCGCTGGAACGTCTCTACATCTTTCAGATGTTCTTCCCAGGAGTCACTCCATGTGATCAGGTCGTCGATGTACACACCCGTGTGTGGCAATCCGGCGATTGTAGACTGTATCATCCTTTGGAATGTGGCTGGGGCATTTTTCATGCCAAAGGGTAGGACTTCATACTGGTACAATCCAGATGATGTGGCAAAAACGGAGATGCTCTTGGCCCTCTCAGTTAAAGGCACACACCAATAACCCTTCAATAAATCAATCTTGGTCAGAAACTTTGCTTGCCCTACTCTATCAATACAATCATCAATCCTAGGTATTGGAAACACATCAGTTCTAGTTACAGCATTGTCTTTGCGATAATCTGTACAGAATCTAGAACTTCCATTAGGTTTTGGAACTAGCACACAGGGTGAACTCCAATCTGAGTTGGAGGGTCTGATAATATCATGTTCTAACATGTACTCAACCTCTTTCTTAGCAATCTTTCTCTTTTCAGGATTCATCCGGTACGGATGCTGTTTCATTGGTTTGGCATCACCAACATCTACATCATGAGAGGCTATAGAAACTCTCTTTGGAACATCAGGAGATAGATCTTTATCTCAGAGAAATCTCTCTGTCCAGCTAATTTTTCTAACTCAAACTGCCTTTCTTTTTCTTTTTCCTCCCTTTCAATCTCTAGCATTTTTAATTTAAGTTCCATTTTTATATTAGGATTTTCCAATAGAAACTGTTGCAGATCTCCTGGTGCAAACACATTTTCATCAATGTAATATTCAACAATCTCTCTAGCCAGTCTTGCTTTTCGCATGGCTGGTTTTACCTCTGTCAGCTCTAAAAGTCTGCATATTTCTAGCAGGTCTGTCTTTTTAATAGACTTCAAAACCTCTACGGTTGGTGATGCCAAGAAATCATCCAACGCTGTTGATCTGTCTATTTATATATATATATATATATATATATATATATATATATATATATATATATAGGAAAATTCAAAAAACAATTTTACAATTTGAAATGTTAGATTTTCAATAAATGACTCACACAATGGCCCATCCTGGACTTGAGCCCCCAATTTGTTATAGCCCCAATTTGTTATGACATTCACGACAACAAGGGATGACAGACAAAATTTTAAAACTCAAACAGATTTAATTAAACAAAGACCAACACTAACCAACAATTTATACTACTGACCAAGATTGATAATATACAAGAAAAAAAAATATTTACAGTCCCTTGAGATGGGGTTACTTGGTGATGTTCCGGGTGAGGAAAATGCTCCAACACAGGCAAAAATCCACAAAAAGCTTCACAGGTCTTGAAAAGAGTGACAAGTCTGGTCAAATGTATCCTTCTCCTTGCAAATACAGTATAAATATTTATTTGGTTCTGGTGGGACTGACTAAAACCTAGTTTCTTGGCTGGTTCACATGATATTGGAAGCCATTGGTAAGTAAATCTATGTGGAACCGGTTGCACTGAGCATGCATTAGCGGTGCCAGTGGGGCTTGCTACAGCCTTAGTCACCGGGGAGGTCCATATGGTACTAGTGTTTAGAAAATCAAAATGATCTTGCAGCTTGGTGTAAGTGTAGGGCCTCTGTGCTGCAACAAGTGCGTGGAAGGGTGTTGACTGTTTCCTGACCAGTCTACTCCTAAATTCTTACTTGGCACATGACACAGGCCTGTATTTCGATTAATATGCAGTAGTTTTATCCAGTGCCTCACCCCCCCCCCCCTTTTTTGTGTCTCTTTCCGAGGATCTTTCCCTCCACTACCCTAAGTCCTGGACTGTCTGAGCTCTGTCCTTCACCATGAGCGCTGACTGCTGCGGTCCTGCTGTCCTGATCCGGCCCTGATCCAGTTCTGCTCCATCCTCGACATGCCAATTTCTGGAGCAACAGACGCCACTGTTTAGATGAACTTTAATTGAACTCTATAACCAATTTATTCTATTATTACTTCATTTTATTATTAATTAGCTAGCTAGCGGAGGATTTGCTTCCCCACTATAGCCAGGTTCCCCCTGAGATTTCAAAGATTTTTTCTCACCACTTTTTGAGGATTGTTACTTGTGATTTTAAATGTAAATGACAGAAAATCACAATTTTGACAGATTTTCAACCATGTGGCATTAATAAAATCAGTAAAATTCATCTGATTGACTAAAAATTTTGACTGAAGTCGTATCTGTTGGAGATCTCTGAAATGACAAAGGATTTTCTAGATAGGTGCATCCCTAGGGGGTTTATTTTGAAAATGAAGCAAGTTGATGACAGCAATTTTCATTATGGTTAAACAACAGAGTTCATTAAATACTCATAAATGTTCAAAAAAAAAAAGTCCTCTGTCATTTCCTAGAACTATCTTAACCCTTACTTTCATATGAGACTAATTTGAGTAAAATCTGACCATGGGTTACTGAAATATCAGTCCCCGCAAAAAAAATTTCTGATTTTTTCATTAATGTGCCGTTTCCATGGCAACCTTGTAAATTTTCATCAAAATACCACATTTTATGAGGTTAAAATCATGTTGAGCAAGTTTATTTTATTAGTTTTTACATTATTATAGTTATTTCTACACTTTATCCTGAAGATCCCTTAAGAGTTCTGGCCCAGAAAAGAACAGGATGTCTGATATCTGGCCTGGAAACAAAATGTGGTGGAGGGACGGACAGGAGGATGGATGAAAGTATGAAAAGGCACATCTACACGACAAGATGTATCCATGAAATTTCATTGAGAAATACTGGACAATTTAGGAGTTCTGACCTGGAAAAGAAGTATAATGGATGGACGGACAGATTGACACAGGGAGTGACAACACTTGTTCCTACATCCCCATCAGCGTCGATTCAAGGTATGAAAAAAATACAGACTCTTCTCACATTTGCCAAAAAAGCATCCTGATGAGCTGCAACACGTGTTGGATAATATTCTGCGAAATGATAGTCCAAAGTGGAACTTTTTGGAAGACACAGGTCCCGTTATGTCTGACACCGCATTCCACAATAAGAACATCATGCCCACGGTCAAATAAGGTGGTGATGGAGTGACGATCTAGGGCTGCTTTGCTGCTTCAGGACCTGGGCGACTTGCTATAATTGTTGGAACCATGAATTCTGCAGTCAAACAGAGAATCCTAAGGGAGAATGTCCATGACGCATGACCTCAAGCTTGAGGGTAGTTGGTTTATGCTGCGGCACAATGATCAAAAACACACAAGCAAGTCCATCTGTACACTGTCAGAGACGGGTACAGCCGGAGTCCATTTCAGTTCCCCAGGATACATTCAGCACTTATGTACCCACAAGGGCTAACAGGACCTCAAGGTACCAGTGTGAATCTTTTTGAGGCCCTAAAAGGTACTTTTATGTTCCAAAGCAAATGAGTACCCACTACTGAGGGTACAACAGCAGTGCCTTTGAGGGTGCCGCCCCAGTGACAAGTCTTTGCATGCCTAAAGGTACAAATAGGGACTTTTTTTTCTGAGAGTGTACATGGCTCAAAGGAAACAAAATTAAGGTTTTGGTGGGGCTTAGTCTAAGTCCTGTCTTGAATCCGATTGAGATTCTGTAGCATGACCATGAACAAGCAGCTCATCCTCCAATGTGGCAGAATTAAAGCAAGTCTGCAAAGTGGAGTGGGACAAAATTCTGCCTCAAGGATGTAAAATACTCATAGCTATAGTTTTAACAAATATTTAATTGCAAATGTTGCTGCCTAGGGTAGCACAAACACTTTTCAGATTAAGAGGGGCTACTATTCTTTTCACATTGCTGATATAGATTTTTAATAACTCTTTGCTTTCAATAAATTAAATGATCATTTAAAATTGCTATATGTGTCTACTCATGTTATCTCAGTTTTATATAAAAATTAGTTGGTCTACCTGAAACATGTCTATAGGACAAATATGCAAAAATATAAGAAATTGTGAGGGGGTCAAATACTTTTTCACAACAGTGAATGTCTTTCTTGAAAGCAGAAGGTTACCCCATGTGTTTCACAATCAGGAACATCACCCACAAATTTCAAATGTCTTACACTGCCCCGTTATTCAACAACATATGATAAAGTTTTTAAAAAATCTGCTCACAGGGTTCATCTACCAGCTTAACTACCTTTGGCCCGCTCTATTCAGCTAGTGACCAATTTGGACCCAACATAGATGAAACTGAAAAATTGAAACCACAACTTGAACTCATTGTGACTCAAAACTCTCATGCATTGATGAGCATGCTATCATACCTTTGTTAATAAATTTGAATGTATTTATTATGTGAAGACAAAACCCAATTTAACCACATTATCATTAAAATACAGCACAAAAATACAGCCAACTCATTTGATGCAGAAACAAATGTACCCGTGGTCACTGGAACATCTACAGTCAACCACTAAGCTATACAGTATAATGGGCCTTAAGCAATATGCTGAGCTGAACACTTAAATACATGCCCACAGCCTACAGCAGGCTGAACTATTGCCTTCCAAGCTCTTTAATTAAAACCCAGAGGACATGAGAGCAGGGCTCTTCCAGCAGGGAATTGTACAGGCTCAGCTGATGTCAGCATCTAGTAAACAGCCCCTCAAAATAAGAATGTTCTCAGTTGTTTTCTTCAGCTTCCGGAGGCTTAAAATCAGACTGGATCAATGTGCTGAATGGATAGGCCCTCTGTAGTCATGCAACGCAATTTTTTAAACTGCACTACAGATATAGAGGGACAAGGAATTATTTTCAGACTGTCTGATGTTGTCTGCAACAATATATTAGTCACACTGAATGGCTTCAGATCTTCATAAAAATATGATATTAGACGAAAGGAAACTAAACCCAAATAAAGTTTTGCAAATTATAATTTTAATTTATTCAATATAAAGGTTAATTAATGTAATTGCTCCCTTAGTTACTCAGTCAACCAATTGAAATGGGCAGTTCATGCTCAAAAAAACAAAACAAAAAAATAACACCCTGAATTGAAGCAGATCTGTGAAGACAAAAGGGCGAAAGCTCCTCAACAACAATGTGAAAGATAAATTATATGAAGTGCTTGCGGTTATTCGACCAGATGGGCAATAGCTTTTTCACATGGGTGATATGAGTGTTCGGTGCCCTTTTTAACTTATTACGTAATTAAGTGGGTCAATCAGTGTGAAATGTTCTATAAGAAATCAAGAAAAGGAAAATTTTCTTTCAAGGCGCTCCACTTGTATTCCAGACCATGTATTCCAGATAAGTTTATCAGAGCTTACAAATATATGCTCTTCAATGACAATACCACTGTTATCTGTGTTATATTCAGAAAAGTAGGAAAACCTCCATTTACATCACAGATAATTGTGACATTTTGGATCATTTGGAACAGGTGGGAGCACAGATAAGTCCAGGAAGAACAATAGTATGCGATCAGGTTCGCCCTCAATACTATTTTTATTTCAGCAACATTCAGTATTCAAATAAACTACACTGACCTTGCCAGTTCAACTCTAAGAGCCATATCTTCACTAAAGTCCATGAATTCAACCACATAATAAAATTACTCCATGTTCCGACAGAAAATGAATGAAAACAGAATCATTCTTCTCAATGAAATGCACAGCTCAGTGGAGACTGAGGTACACTGATGGGCCTCCCGATACACTAGATATTACAAATCCACCACAACTGATCCCGAACACAAATACAGGCTTTTTTTGTCCATCAAATTCATATTTACTTGACAAAAAGAGGACATCAAAAAAAAAAAAAAAAACACTGCATCAACACAATAGCCATCCGATGTTAAACTAATTTGAAGTACATAAAAGTAGTCTCCAAGCTAATTCATATTTAATTTACAATCGCATGACTGAAAAAAATTCAAGCTCTAGAGTCAGTCCACACATCAGTTACTAGGAGGTACTTTTTGATAAGTCAATCAAAAAAGGCAATTGATGTGGAGGAAGGACATTTTTAAAACCATTGCAAGCATAGCTCCAACGACACTTGGGATGCGTTCTATCAGCTGTAATCCCCCGGGATGCAAGTATGCAGTTGTGCTCAACCAAATCCATTCATTTGTTCCACGAAAACAGCTATTCATAAAGATGCCGTTCGAGCGCCTATTACCACAGTGGCTATTGTCATATCTTATTTCGGAAACGTCTTTATCAGAAAAAAGCTAATACAAAGACACACTCAAATAACAAAAAATAAATAAATAAATAAATCGACATGCAGTCATTTACACTGTCTATAGCCTACTGTGCAGTTAGCAAAAGCTGATGAGATGATCGTTCACCGCGCATGAAACAGCGCTGGGACGCTCAGTAATATGAGGATAATTTTTGAAAAATAAAATGATTGAAAATAGTAAATTAAACTGTACTGATATAGCAATCTTACCGAGCGATCAAAATCCTAAATCTGTGCAAACTAAAAAAACCAACTGAATAGGACACGGTAACAATTTTAAGCAAATAAATATTTCGCAAATCGTGCCTCCTAAGCACAGCATGAAGCATTAGCCTCGTCGATTCGATCAACTGGTTCGTCCCAACATATGTAAATCACAGGCGGCTATGACTAGGTCCTAAGTTAGAGCTACCATTTACTAGGCTACGAGACAATGCAGATAAATGTAGCGACTAACGTCAAAAATGGTTGGGTGGGCACGCGCCACTTACCCAAAACATGGCCCATTATTATAGGGAATTCCGTGCTACTGCACGAGGTGAAGCGCAATAATATGCAGACATTAATGGGCAGCAGTTCCGTGAGACTTCCCTCTCTCTTAATTCTCTCCATCTTCCAACTGAAACTCTCTATCGCAATCTGACTCTCCAGCTACTAACGCCCTGCCTGCGAACCAGGATCGCGCCACGACATAAACTAAACATTGATTTACTCTGTTGAGACACAATCCGTCATACAACCATGTGCGTTTAGTTGTGCTGTTTTCATGTTATTTTTATTTCCCACTGACGTGGCCATTGGCTGAGTCTTACGGAAAGTCTAGTAACAGCTGTAGTCTACTGGACCACATCTGTTGAATTGAAATAGACCAGAACACATTTCATTGGTTATTTGATACATTCGATGACATTCCACAAAGGCAACAAGGCGACAATTCGTAGGCTATTTGCTTTATTTCTATCCATCACAGTTCGGCGTAGCCCAGCAGTGCAAACATTTAGGAAAATGCAGTTTTTCGTCATATTTTTAACTCTGACCTTGAGTTTGTTCGAAATTGTGGATAAAATTACCTATAGAGCTACCATATCTTTTATTCACATAGATCAGTTTTGAAACCTACTGAAGTCTATTCTCGGTCATAAAATAATATTTGGGACCGTTCGCTGTATGCAGTGTCCAAATGGTGATTTTAGAAATATCTGAAAAGAACTTATGGTGTAGGCTGGGCTATGTATCCAAGACAGAACGTGATGTTTGACTTAGGGCCCGCTGACTGCGTGAATCCAAGCTATGAATTAAAGTTTCAATGGGACTAAAAACAATGAGCAACTGTATTTAATTTTCTACTGTTTATACCAGCGTCTAATTGATATTCACTTATATATGCATATACAAAGGAAATCGCCCGATACTATGGTAACCAGTACTTTCAGTTAAGACGGTTTTATTTTATGAACCTCGAGATATAAGAGTCTTAAATATTGACTCTTTTCATCGTACTCTTGTCTGTTGAGAGAGAAAAAAATCTCTGTAATATGAAAAGGCCCGTCCTCTCAGCACTGCGAAACGCATGATTCACTGTCACCTCGAAGTATGACAGCTCTCCGCTTCTGAATGTCAAGGCTGTGAGGTGAGAAAAGCCTATTCTTGAGAGGAAAAAATCTTGTACATTCGATACGCTTGTCAGCAAATCTGTTTTCTGCTAATTTAACTTAATTCCAAAAGTTACGGTTTATGCGCATTCTTCTTCTTCGTCTTTTTTTTTTTTTTTTTTTTTTGCAGTGTGAAGAACCAGAGTGGTAAATGTGACAAAATATGAATGAATGCATAAGATACGGTAGGATATATCCCGCCGTAGACGCTTATCAGACTGCAGCAGCAACATAGCTCAGTTTGAAAGGTGATGTGATTTTATGTTATTGTGATTAAAAAGTAGAATGTGCATCAAATTGCTCTAGCGCAATAGGTTTCATAGATTACTCTGATCTCCCATGGACCGGTACTGCCACTCCTAGTTCAATCAGCAAACGCTAAGCATTAATCGCCTAACGTAAACTAACAAAATAAGAACCAGCGCGTTCAAAATTTAAACTCAGATAGATCCAGAAACTGGATTCCAAAATCCAACAATGGGATAGGAAAAAAGAAAAAGAAAGAACAAGAACAAGAAATAGACATCCTCCGACCTACCTTGCGAGTTCATAGTTCCCTAAGAAACTGACTAAATTGTTCCATCAGGAAGTGAAATGTTAAAACATTCCGCAACATATCCACGTGCGTAAATTAGGCGACTTGAGTCCTTGCGCCCAAAAAAATAGAAATAGATATTAAGCGATTTCTCAGACCTTTGAAGCCCGCTATGCAAAATGTGATGCCACCCTCAGGTGAAACCACGTAAACACACCGAATAGAATTAAAGACGGGAAGGACGAGTAGTTCCGAGGCTCCCCGAGAATGTGAGAAAGCCGAGTCAATCTGAGAGTACATCACTGTGTTTTTTTTTTTTTTTTATGCATGTATTCCGTGTGAGTTGTATGACGGTGGTTCGGTCGGCTGTCACGCTATTTAGGCTTAGCTTCAATAAGCATTGTGCAAGTAGAGGATGAATTAATAAGTCCCATGCTGTGGAAAACGCCCTTGTGCCCCTGTATTCCATCCATTATCTATACCGGCGCTTGTTCCTCAACATGGTCGCGGGAGAGCTGAAGCCTATCCCAGCTGACTGCAGGCGAAAAGCTGGGACACTCTCTGAACAGGTCGCCGGCACAAGGCGCACACGCCATTCACGCACACACACACGCATATGGGCAATTTAGAGTCTCCAATGAGCCTGACAAGCAGTCTTAGGACTGTGGGAGGAAACCCACACGAACTGAGGGAGTACATGCAAACTCCATTCAAAAAGGCCCCAGGCCGGATTCGAACCCACACCTTTCTTGCTGTAGGGCTTTTTTTCCTTGAGTGTGATGGAAGGGGTAATGAAGCAATTCAAAAAGAAGTATATGATAAAATTACACATTAAGTAGGTGGCGACAATATACAAAACCCAAAACCAGTGAAGATGGCACGTTGTGTAAATTGTAAATAAAAACAGAATACAATGATTTGCAAATCCTTTTCAACCTATATTCAATGAAATACACTCCAAAGACAAGTTACTTAATGTTCGAACCGGTAAACTTTATAATTTTTTGCAAACATTAGCTCATTTGGAATTTGATGCCTGCAACATTTTTCAAAAAAGCTGGCACAAGCGGCAAAAAAGACTGAGAGAGTTGAGGAATGCGCATCAAACACTTATTTGGAACATCCCACAGATGAACGGGCTAATTGGGAACAGGTAGGTGCCATGATTAGGTATAAAAGCAGCTTCCCTGAAATGCTCAGCCATTCACAAACAAGGATGGGGCGAGGGTCACCACTTAGTGAACAAATGCGTGAGCTGATTGTCGAACAGTTTAAAAACAATATTCCTCAACGAGCTATTGCAAGAAATTTGGGGATTTCATCATCTACGGTCCATAATATCGTCAAAAGGTTCAGAGAATCTGGAGAAATCACTGCAGGTAAGCGACAAGGCCGAAAACCAACATTGAATGCCCGTGACCTTCGATCCCTCAGGCGGTACTGCATCATAAACCGACATCAGTGTGTAGAGGACATCACCACATGGGCTCAGGAACACTTCAGAAAACCACTGTTAGTAACTACAGTTCGTCACTACATCTGCAAGTGCAAGTTAAAACTCTACAATGCAAAGCAAAAGCCATTTATCAACAGCACCCAGAAACGCTGCCGGCTTTGCTGGGCCCAAGTTGATCTAAGATGGACTGATGCAAAGTGGAAAAGTGTTCTGTGGTCTGACGAGTCCACATTTCAAATTGTTTTTGGAAACTGTGGACGTTGTGTCCTCCGGACCAAAGAGGAAAAGAACCATCTGGACTGTTACAGGCGCAAAGTTCAAAAGCCAGCATCTGTGATGGTATGGGGGTGTATTAGTGCCCAAGGCATGGGCAACTTACACATATGTGAAGGCACCATTAATGCTGAAAGGTACATACAGGTTTTAGAGCAACATAAATTGCCATCCAAGCAACGTCTTTTTCATGGACGCCCCTGCTTATTTCAGCAAGACAATGCCAAGCCACATTCTGCACGTGTTACAACAGCATGGCTCCGTAGTAAAAGAGTGCGGGTACTAGACTGGCCTGCCTGTAATCCAGACCTGTCTCCCATTGAAAATGTGTGGCGCATTATGAAGCATAAAATACGACAACGGAGACCCCGGACTGTTGAACAACTTAAGCTGTACATCAAGCAAGAATGGGAAAGAGTTCCACCTGAAAAGCTTCAAAAATGGGTCTCCTCAGTTCCCAAACGTTTACTGAGTGTCGTTAAAAGGAAAGGCGATGTAACACAGTGGTAAAAAGGCCCCTGTGCCAACTTTTTTGCAATGTGTTGCTGCCTTTAAATTCTAAGTTAATGATTATTTGCAAAAAAAAATTATAAAGTTTCTCAGTTTGAACATTAAACATCTTGTCTTTGCAGTGCATTCAATTGAATATAAGTTGAAAAGGATTTGCAAATCATTGTATTCTGTTTTTAATTACGATTTACATAACGTGCCAACTTCACTGGTTTTGGGTTTTGTACAAAATTGTTTTTGTTATGATATAAACTCAAAAAAGGAGAAGAAATATGAAGGTACATTTGTGTCTTTATTATTCAATCAAAAAAAAGTTACTTCAACCAAAAACATATTTACAATCATAAAAAAACTTTTCAATCGAAGAAAAAAAGTGTTTGAATGCAAACATAAAATTGAGACCCAAAAAATTGCATTTGAACACTGTTTCTTTGATTGAAAAGGTTTTTTTTTGACTGAAGTGAGTTATTTGATTGAAAATATTTTTATTTGGTTGAAGCAACTTTTTTCTTTTTTGTTCCACGTTATGGGTAGGACATTTGTGTCTTTATTATTCAATCCCAAAAAATATCACTTCAATCCAAAATGCTTTCAATCAAAGAAAAAACGTGTTTAAATGAATTTTTTTGGGTTTCAATTTTATTTTTGCATTCAACGACTTTTTTTCTTTGATTGAGGTCGTTTTTTTCGATTGAAGTTAAAAAGGTTTTGAAGTCGGTTTTTCTCGTAGTAGACGGATGCTTCCCCATTAGTCAGACATGTTTGAGTGACAAGTGTCTACACCAATGACGTATGAAATGGGAATCTCTTTCTAAAACGAGGAAGTCGCCATTTGTAATGTACAATTATGCGTCTTCCGTCCTTTAGATATGCACTAACTTTTCAAACAACGGCGGCGGATGGAAAAGCGCACCACTGTTAGTTGTAATGACCGATAAATTACTGATGTTTGAATGTAGCTTCAAGTGTGTCCATTCGTAGTTTAAAGTCTAAACCCGTGGGCGACACATAGAGCCCACTTGAATGTGAGGTTTCCAACCGCAGAAAATTAGGAAACCGCAGAAAGAGCGCAGTGTTAGCCCTCAGACCGCCCACCGAGATCAGCTGCACTGGTATAGTTCCTTTGAAATTCGTCGCTGAACATCACATATGTCTGTAGTGGTTAGATACGAAGTGTTATTTGTTTGTGATACATCTAAAGTAGTGGGTCTCAACAAGGGTGAAGCGATCCCCTCCTTGAATGGTTTTTTTTTTTACATTACATCACCTGCAGTCATATAATTTGCCTTAAAATAGATTTTATTTTGTTATGGCCCCAATTTGTTATTACATTTATTTATTTTAACGTAACAGCAACAGCAAGGGATGACAGACACAATTTAAAACTCAAACACATTTAATTAACAAACAAAGACTTTAACTAAACTACTGACCAAGATTGATTAATAACAAGAACAAAAAAATATTCACAGTCCCTTGTTTTGGTGGGGTGGCGTGGTGATGTCCTGGGTTAGGAAAAATGCTCAAATCCAGGCAAAAAATTTCTCAGGTTCTGAACAGAAATGACAGGTCTGGTCACATGTATCCTTCTTCTTGCAATTTCTCCTACCACTATACTGTCTCAATTCTTTTCCTTATATACTCTTTTGCAGACCCCACCCACATTTAGACCTTTTTTTTTTTTAATTTTCGGGGACTTGCCCCAGACATGTCCAGGACATGTCTAAACATGACTCCAGTCTGAGCTTAACAAAAAAAAGGTAAATACTGCCATCTAGTGGCCTATATTCACATTACACCTCCATTCCAAAAGGGAAAAATTTTGACTCAAAGGCAAAATTTTTCTTTTCAATACAAAATGGTGAAGTGAACACTTATCTATATATTCATATCATACAATATTCAAACACATGATATATATATACACATTCAAACACGGGATAAGCAATCAGCAATTACATTGTCTGTACCCTTCACATGCTTAATTTCCAAGTCAAACTCCTGTAAAATCAAACTCCAATTCAACAATCTCCGATTCTTGTTTTTCATCTTACTCAAAAACATTAACGGATTGTGGTCAGTGTACACAATCATTGGCTTTTGTCCTGTACGAACATAAACCTCAAAGTGTTGTAAAGAAAGGACCAGAGCCAACAGTTCCTTCTCTATTGTGGAATAGTTCCTTTGGTGGCGATTGAACTTCCTGGAGAAGTATGCCACGGGATGCTCAATGTCATCAGAATCACTTCTCTGTAGGAGCACAGATCCACAAGCTTGGTCGCTAGCATCGACCGCGATGGAGAACGGTTTGTTGAAGTCAGGAGATTTGAGCACGGGGAAGTGACACAGCAGAGACTTCAGGCGATCGAAGGCTCTCTGGCATGCATCATCCCAGGTGAACTTTACGCCTTTCTTCAGTTGGTTAGTTAGACTGAGAGCAATCTCAGCAAAGTTCTTGCAGAACTTGCGGTAGTACCCGATCATTCCAAGGAAGCGGCGCAAAGCTTTTTTGTTGTCAGGAACTGGAAAGTCCATGATGGCTTGGACTTTATCATTTATGGGTGCCACCTTACCCTGGCCTATGACGTAGCCAAGATAGGTGACAGTAGCACAACCAAAGTCACTCTTGCTCAGGTTAACAGTCAGGTTAGCCTGGGTCAGGCGCTGGAACAACTTCTCTACATCTTTTAGATGTTCTTCCCAGGAGTCACTCCATGTGATCAGGTCATCGATGTAGGCACCCGTGTGTGGCAATCCGGCGATTGTAGACTGTATCATCCTTTGGAACGTGACTGGGGCATTTTTTATGCCAAAGGGTAGGACTTCATACTGGTACGATCCAGATGGTGTGGCAAAAGCAGAGATGCTCTTGGCCCTCTCAGTTAAAGGCACACACCAATAACCCTTCAATAAATCAATCTTGGTCAGAAACTTTGCTTGCCCTACACTATCAATACAATCATCAATCCTAGGTATTGGAAACACATCAGTTCTAGTTACAGCATTGACTTTGCGATAATCTGTACAGAATCTAGTACTTCCATCAGGTTTTGGAACTAGCACACAGGGTGAACTCCAATCGGAGTTGGAGGGTCTGATAATATCATGTTTTAACATGTACTCAACCTCTTTCTCAGCAATCTTTTTCTTTTCAGGATTCATCCGGTATGGATGCTGTTTTATTGGTTTGGCATCACCAACTTCTACATCATGAGAGGCTATAGTAACTCTCTTTGGAACATCAGGAAACAAATCCTCATATTTCTTGATCAACCTTTCAAACTGATCTCTCTGTGAGGGTTCTAAGTGCTGGAGTTTTACATCAAGATTTTGCAACACTTCAGTGTTTGACAATTTACATGAAAGAACTTCAGCTTTAATTCTTGGTTCATCATCTTGAAACTCCCCCTCATCTTCACACGTTTCGACCATTGGAGAATCTGAAGTGACAGCTGCAACCCTAGCATTTCTGTCATGATAAGGCTTTAGCATGTGTATATGACACAATTGTTTTGGTTTTCTCCTATCTGGAGTCTTCACAATGTAATTGAGATCATTGAGTTTTGTCAGAATTTCATAAGGACCATGAAATCTTGCTTGCAATGGATTGGACTGCAAGGGAAACAACACAAGGACCTTATCTCCTGGTTTAAACTCACGGCTTCTAGCCTTATGATCATACCAAGTTTTCATTTTTCTGAAATTTGAAAATTTTGCTTGTGTTATGGCCCCAATTTGTTATTACATTTAAAACAACACAACAGCAACAGCAAGGGATGACACACAGTTTTTAAAACTTAAACACATTTAATTTAACAGACAAAGACAATAACAACTAACTAACAACTAATGAACCTAAAGACCAAGATTGATTAGGAAAAAAAAAAGAAATATTTACAGTCCCTTTTTGTGGGGTGGCTTGGTGATGTCCTGGATAATGAAAATGCTCAAACACAGGCAAAGAAATCCACAAAAGAAATGTCACAGGTCTTGAACAGAATGGCAGGTCTGGTCATCTTCTTGCAATTTCTCCTACTACTTTACTGTCTCAATTCTTTTCCTTATATACTCTTTTGCAGACCCCACCCACATTTAGACCTCTTTTTTAAATTTTCTGAGACTTGCCCCAGACATGTCCAGGACATGTCTAAACATGACTCCAGTCTGAGCTTAACAAAAAAAAGGTAAATACTGCCATCTAGTGGCCTATATTCACATTACACCTCCATTCCAAAAGGGAAAAATTTTGACTCAAAGGCAAAATTTTTCTTTTCAATACAAAATGGTTAAGTGAACACTTGTCTATATATACATATCATACAATATTCAAACACATGATATACACATTCAAACACGGGATAAGCAATCAGCAATTACATTGTCTGTACCCTTCACATGCTTAATTTCCAAGTCAAACTCCTGTAAAATCAAACTCCAATTCAACAATCTCCGATTCTTGTTTTTCATCTTACTCAAAAACATTAACGGATTGTGGTCAGTGTACACAATCATTGGCTTTTGTCCTGTACAAACATAAACCTCAAAGTGTTGTAAAGAAAGGACCAGAGCCAACAGTTCCTTCTCTATTGTGGAATAGTTCCTTTGGTGGCGATTGAACTTCCTGGAGAAGTATGCCACGGGATGCTCAATGTCATCAGAGTCACTTCTCTGTAGGAGCACAGATCCACAAGCTTGGTCGCTAGCATCGACCGCGATGGAGAACGGTTTGTTGAAGTCAGGAGATTTGAGCACGGGGAAGTGACACAGCAGAGACTTCAGGCGATCGAAGGCTCTCTGGCATGCATCATCCCAGGTGAACTTTACGCCTTTCTTCAGTTGGTTAGTTAGACTGAGAGCAATCTCAGCAAAGTTCTTGCAGAACTTGCGGTAGTACCCGATCATTCCAAGGAAGCGGCGCAAAGCTTTTTTGTTGTCAGGAACTGGAAAGTCCATGATGGCTTGGACTTTAGCATTTATGGGTGCCACCTTACCCTGGCCTATGACGTAGCCAAGATAGGTGACAGTAGCACAACCAAAGTCACTCTTGCTCAGGTTAACAGTCAGGTTAGCCTGGGTCAGGCGCTGGAACAACTTCTCTACATCTTTTAGATGTTCTTCCCAGGAGTCACTCCATGTGATCGGGTCATCGATGTAGGCACCCGTGAGTGGCAATCCGGCGATTGTAGACTGTATCATCCTTTGGAACGTGGCTGGGGCATTTTTCATGCCAAAGGGTAGGACTTCATACTGGTACAATCCAGATGGTGTGGCAAAAGCAGAGATGCTCTTGGCCCTCTCAGTTAAAGGCACACACCAATAACCCTTCAATAAATCAATCTTGGTCAGAAACTTTGCTTGCCCTACACTATCAATACAATCATCAATCCTAGGTATTGGAAACACATCAGTTCTAGTTACAGCATTGACTTTGCGATAATCTGTACAGAATCTAGTACTTCCATCAGGTTTTGGAACTAGCACACAGGGTGAACTCCAATCGGAGTTGGAGGGTCTGATAATATCATGTTTTAACATGTACTCAACCTCTTTCTCAGCAATCTTTTTCTTTTCAGGATTCATCCGGTATGGATGCTGTTTTATTGGTTTGGCATCACCAACTTCTACATCATGAGAGGCTATAGTAACTCTCTTTGGAACATCAGGAAACAAATCCTCATATTTCTTGATCAACCTTTCAAACTGATCTCTCTGTGAGGGTTCTAAGTGCTGGAGTTTTACATCAAGATTTTGCAACACTTCAGTGTTTGACAATTTACATGAAAGAACTTCAGCTTTAATTCTTGGTTCATCATCTTGAAACTCCCCCTCATCTTCACACGTTTCGACCATTGGAGAATCTGAAGTGACAGCTGCAACCCTAGCATTTCTGTCATGATAAGGCTTTAGCATGTTAATATGACACAATTGTTTTGGTTTTCTCCTATCTGGAGTCTTCACAATGTAATTGAGATCATTGAGTTTTGTCAGAATTTCATAAGGACCATGAAATCTTGCCTGCAATGGATTGGACTGCAAGGGAAACAACACAACACAACACACCTTATCTCCTGGTTTAAACTCACGGCTTCTAGCCTTATGATCATACCAAGTTTTCATTTTTCCCTGACTTGATTTCAAGTTCTCTTTGGCTAGGTCACAAGCTGCACACAATCTTTCCTTGAACTTGCTAACATAGTCTAACGGACTGATATGCGGTTCTTTCTCTTGCCATTGTTCACTCAATAATAGCAAAGGTCCTCTCACTTCATGACCAAACACTAGCTCAAATGAACTGAATCCAGTAGACTCCTGCACTGCTTCTCTAGCTGCAAACAACAGCAAATGAACCCCTTCATCCCAGTCTTTCTCATGGTCATAACAATAAGTCCTCATCATTGTCTTGAGAGTGGAATGAAACCGCTCTAAGGCACCCTGACTTTCTGGATGATAGGCACTAGAAAGAATCTGCTTTGCACCTAGTTCATACACAACCTGCTGAAACAAACCAGAAGTGAAATTAGTACCTTGGTCTGACTGAATTTCCCTGGGAAGGCCAAACAAGGTGAAGAACTTTATCAAAGCCTTCGAGATTGCAGTTGCCTTGATGTTACGTAGAGGTATGGCTTCGGGGAATCTGGTAGATGCACACATGATTGTCAACAAATACTGATTTCCAGATCTAGTCTTGGGTAATGGACCAACGCAATCAACAATGACCCTAGAGAATGGCTCCCCAAATGCTGGGATAGGCTGCAATGGAGCTACAGGTGAGTCTAACTGGTGTTTTCCAACTACCTGACAAGTGTGACAGGTTTTGCAAAAGTTGGAAACGTCTTTCCGAAGCCCAGGCCAAAAGAAGTGTTTCATGATCTTATCAACAGTCTTGTTAACACCAAGATGACCTCCTAAAGGTAAACTATGAGCCATTGTTAAGATCTCATTCCTATAGACCTTCGGAACAACAATTTGCCTGACCACTGCCCAATCTGCATTGGCAGGGATATCAGGAGGGCGCCACTTCCGCATCAACACACCATCCTTGAGATAATACCCAACTGGAACTGCGTCTATTTCTTTATCAGGAAGGGCTCTCCTCTTTAGTACACAAATTTCAGGATCATTAGTTTGCTCCTCAATCAACCGCTTTCTGGACAGAGACAAGTCTCCAGACACATCAGAATCACCAGACCCACCCGGCTGGCTGAATAGAGAACTGATAAAAGTATCTGATAAGTCCTCAAACGGAGAAACCATAGTAGGCCAATCAGAGTCATGAGGCGAACCACCTGAGTCCTGACTATTCAATGTACTGGACGGCACCACATCATCTTCTTCTTTAGCCTTCTTGGCCATAGCACGAGTCACTGCGCAAGAAGGATACAGAGATGGGTCCTCATCCCCATCTTCAGTGCTCGGCTGTGAAGTAAGATGTACAGGGGGAACTACTTTGCCCCCAGCCAGGTCATTGCCTAGCAACAGAGAAACACCCTTTATAGGTAGACTTGACATAAGTCCCACCTTTACCTATCCTGTAACTAAATCTGACTTCAAGAATATAGAGCGCAGGGGTACAGATACAGTCCTCCCTTCAATACCTTGTACAAGTATGAAATCCCCTGAAGCGGTCTCATCACGTAACTCCAAAGAGTCCATCAACAAAAGTGACTGAGAAGCTCCGGTATCCCTTAGGATATATATGGGGACAGGAGTAGTATGCTCATTCAGAGCCACAAATCCCTCTGACACAAATGGAAGAAATTCCTCCCTCACGAAGTCAGCTGTATCAGGCTTTTTAGCCCCACAAGAAGCAGGTAATTTAGCAGATCGGTCATCTACTACAGGGGTTTCTAACCTTGTTTTCACAAAGGCATTTGGTTTGGTATCCTTTTCATTTTCTTTCTTAGCTTTAAGGAACCAACAGTTAGTTGTAACATGACCAGATTTCTTGCAATATCTGCAAACTAGACCACTTCTGTCACTATCAGCTTTCACACTTTGATCAGACCTGTTACTGGATTTCTGAGCACCATCACCAGATTGGTCTTTGTCTTTGGGTGAGGAATCTTGGGTATCACCATAACCCTTTTTCTGAAATTGGGACCATCTATTATTACTGCTAGACTGAAATTTGGACTTATGTGTGAGAACATATTCATCTGCAAATTTTGCAGCTGATTGCAAATTCAGTGCTTGCTTCTCATTAAGGTAGGTCTTAACATCATCCTTAACACAGTTCTTGAATTCTTCAACCAACACCATCTCTTTCAGTGAGTTGAAATCATCTTTGACCTCCATAGAAGTACACCAGCGTTCAAAGCAAACCTTCTTCTCATTAGCAAATTCCACATAAGTCTGATTTTCAGATTTCTTCAGACCTCTGAATTTCTGTCGGTAAGCCTCTGGAACCAACTCATAAGCTCTCAAAATAACCTTTTTGACAACCTCATAATCAGAGGAATCATCGGCAGACAAAGCCGAATAGGCTTGTTGAGCTTTACCCTTGAGGACAGTTTGCAACATCAGAGGCCAGTGTTCCTTTGGCCACTGGCAACTCTTTGCTACCTTTTCAAAACACTGGAAATAGTTGTCAACATCCTTTTCCGAAAATGGAGGCACCAATTTTACCTCCTGGCTAGCCCAAAATTTATTTTCAGTTGCTATTTTAATTTTTAGTTGCTCCATTTGGAGTCTTTCTTCTCTATCGAATCTCTCTAATTCAAAATCTCTTTGTCTCTGTCTCTCTCTTTCTGCTCTTTCCTCTTTCTCTCTTTCTTTTTTCTCTTCTCTTGCAAATTTTTCTAACTCAAATTCTCTTTCTTTCTCTTTTTCCTCCCTTTCTTTCTTCTCTTCTCTAGCTAATTTTTCCAACTCAAACTGCCTTTGTTTTTCTTTTTCTTCCCTTTCAATCTCTAGCATTTTTAATTTAAGTTCCATTTCTATATTTGGATTTTCCACTGGAAACTGTTCCAGATCTCCTGGTGCAAACACATTTTCATCAATGTAATATTCAACTATCTCTCTAGCCAGTCTTGCTTTTCGCATGGCTGGTTTTACCTCTGTCAGCTCCAAATGTCTGCATATTTCCAACAGTTCGGTCTTTTTAAAAGACTTCAAAACCCCTACGGTTGGTGATGCCAAGAAATCATCCATTGCTGTTGTCAATATATTTATATAGGAAAATTCACAAAAACAATTTTACAATCTGAAATGTTAGATTTTTAATAAATGACTCACAAAATGGTCTAACCCGGACCTTGAGCCCCCAATTTGTTATGGCCCCAATTTGTTATTACATTTACAACGTAACAGCAACAGCAAGGGATGACAGACACAATTTAAAACTCAAACACATTTAATTAACAAACAAAGACTTTAACTAAACTACTGACCAAGATTGATTAATAACAAGAACAAAAAAATATTCACAGTCCCTTGTTTTGGTGGGGTGGCGTGGTGATGTCCTGGGTTAGGAAAAATGCTCAAATCCAGGCAAAAAATTTCTCAGGTTCTGAACAGAAATGACAGGTCTGGTCACATGTATCCTTCTTCTTGCAATTTCTCCTACCACTTTACTGTCTCAATTCTTTTCCTTATATACTCTTTTGCAGACCCCACCCACATTTAGACCTCTTTTTTTTTTTAATTTTCGGGGACTTGCCCCAGACATGTCCAGGACATGTCTAAACATGACTCCAGTCTGAGCTTAACAAAAAAAAGGTAAATACTGCCATCTAGTGGCCTATATTCACATTACAATTTAGAGTAGCTAATTGTGGGTGAAAAAGCGTCAAAGTGTCAGCAGCATCAACGGAGAAACGTAAGGTGCCACTGGCGGGTGGAAAGGAGCCCCGAGCTAAGCTTCGGAAATAAATGTATCAAGAGGGCCGCTTCTCTTAACCTGGACTGTGTGTGTAACAGTTTATGCAAACATAGAACACTGTAGCATTAGATCCCGACCGATCCTGTCGCATGTCTGTATATTCAATTTATCAATGAGGTTACGGTGCTGTGCCTCCTACTTAAAAGCCAGAGACACGCACATCGCCTATTATTTCTGCTGCAGGAGGATCCGTGCCGCAGGCAATTATTTAATGAGCCAAACACATATTTTCTTGGAGGAATCCTGTAGCTACTTTCACTTCGTGCACCCGCCGACCCGTTTCTTCTGCAGAAGGAAAGAGAAGTAAATCGCGATCCAATCCGAAATAAGATACTCCCTTCACTTCTTCCCTCCACTCGAGTGACCTCTCCGAATGACGTAGCAGGCGAATTAGCCCTTCCCGAGCGAGGGAGGGCAATAGAGGGAACTTAGGGGGAGGGTTGTTGGACAACTAGTCCATGGGCCAAGCAAGATATTGGTACCACCTAAAGGGACAAAACCTCAGTGGTCCCATTTTGTTGGTACGACCTAAATATGTCTATTAAAGCATGATAGCCTTTCCAAATGAGTAGCTTAGTCAGGATATATGGTATCTTCTTTTTTCATATGAAATTACCATCACGCATCATGGTATATGGTGATATTTCTGTTTTATTGTTTATTGTTTTATTGCAAATGTGTTCGTAGCTGTAAACTTCCTGACTGTCTGTGCCTTGCGAATGTGTGTGTGCCTTTGTTGAATGAACATAATTTTTTTAAGGTAAGTGGATGCACAAAATATTTTTATCTGAAGCTAGATATTTTTATTATGTTGACTATTTGAAATTACTTATATTTTTTAAGTGGAGTTAAATAACACACCTATTTCTATTAAAATATGCTTAATTAATATATGGAACATTTACTAGGGGTCAAAATCACTTTTTTCAGTGTACATGTGCAAACTGCAGACCTCCACAAACCAGAAGGAAGAAGATGAAGATGAGGAAGTCTATGAGGAAGCAGTGGCAGCAGCAGATTCCAACCTGAATGAATACTAGTACTATGATTGTGCTACCGAACTGCTTTGTAATGCTAAAGTATGCATCAAGCTACTGTCTAAACTGTTAAGTGTGATTCATTTGTATCTCAGATAATATTTGTTGACATGTTACTGCTCATTTATGGGTAAATGTGATGGTATTATCATTCCATACATTCGTATAATCAGATTTTGTGATATTTCGGGTATGATTTTCAATGCCTGATTTCTATGACTAAGCTACTACTTTGGAAAGGCTATCATGGCCAAATTTTATCTACAGGTATAGACCAGTCCAAAATGCATTACTAGAATTTGTCCCTGTGAGTGGTACCGATAACCCCAAAATCTGGTCTTGGCCCACGGACTAAACGGATTGGAACGACTTTCGCAGTGTTTCTTCTGCGCTTAGACCTTTGTCGACAAGCCAACGGGAAGTTTGTGTTGCCATGGAGCCAACTGAGTTAGCTGCCTGTACTTCACCTTTACCCGCTCAGCAGACGCTGTATCGCATGTTTATGGCAAGAAGACGGCTTGCTCGTTTCATTGCTGCGGCACTTGCGACTGTTTTATGGGAAAATGAAGCAGCTTTCACACCGGACAAGAAACGAATTTTCGCACGACAGATTACATTCAAAATCAAAAAATCAAAAGACTTCGCGTCTTTGCATTGACTTTGAATGTAATCTGTCGAGCAAAAAATTTCATTTCACGTCCAATGTGAAAGCGGCTATAAGCTCCCTCACAGTCCTCGCGGATGCTATGGGCTAGCTACAACAAAAATGAACGCTTAAAAATAATGCGAAACCATTTCCCCTCACCCCCAAACTTCGCTATTTGCATATAACTCGGTAATAAATTACACTCTACTCGAGCACAATTCTTTCATTTGCATGGTAATTTCCCTGCCATAATTCCACCTTTTGTCAGCAGAAAAAAATAGTGGACGTGAAATTTTTACCGAGGGAGAATGAGCAAAGCATTCTGGGCAATATCAAAGCTTGAAGGGATGTTCGTTGTTGGCTTCGTTTGAGGGAGGATAATCGAGGGCTTGAGCAAATGGAAATGTGCCCTTCCCTCTGCAAAACTGGATTGTAACGACCCTACAAGTGGCAGCCATCTTACATCCGGGATTTTTTGGAGATTCCCCCCTCGATTGCAGGGTGAGTGAACACGACAAAGCCAGCATTTTTTTTGGATTGGAATGCAGCCTTTGAGTAAAGGCAAATAAAAAAATACCATTTTACCTAACCCTCCTTCATCCGTATCCACTCCAAGTTCTTCTCCGTGCACTTCCACTGCAGAGAGAGTGGATGCCACCTGTCAAGCCCCCGCTAGCTGGAGACACAAAAACGGAGGGCACTGGGACCATGTACCAAAAGAGTGGAAGGGACCCAAACGCACAGGCTGAGTAAAAACAAAGAACTTTTAAAATAAATATTTAAAAAGACAACCAGAAACAACAAGGGGAGCAGCAGCACAAAATACCGGCAGGGCCTCAAAACCACCACAGTACCCTCCCCCCGAGGCACGCCTCCTGGTGTGCCAGGAAAAAGCTCGACCGGAGCACATTGTGGCACCAGCCAGACTCCACAACACCCGGCACCAGCCAGACCCGGGTAAACACCGCCAGGCCCGCACGCATGGCACCAGCCGGACCCTGAACGCATGGCGCCCACCTCCAGAACACACCTGGTGCCCACCACCGGAACACTGCTCCCCAACTGGGCCCTGCACAAAAAATTAAAAAACGCTGCTGCTGCTCCCCTCAAACTCAGCCTGGCTGGGTTCCAAACTGGCAGCAGAATTCTGTCAAGGTTTAGTCCCCACCGGCTGGAGACCATGTACCCAAAGAGTGGAAGGGACCCAAATGCACAGGCTGAGTAAAAACAAAAAACTTTTTAATAAATATTTTAAAAGACAATCAGAAACAACAAGCGGAGCAGCAGCACCAAAAACCAGCAGGGTTTAAAAACCAGAATGCTGCTGCCCCTTCTCAAGGCGCAGCCAGCCGTTAAACAAGCCTTCACCTCCACCTCAACAAGCCACACCTGTTGCCCATTAAGGTGGAGGTGAAGAATGCAGCAGGGGGAGGGACTGCTGGGCAGAACCACCACACCACCTCCTCCTCCAGTGCAATGAAATGCACAGGGGATGCTGGTTCCCCACCACCTGTTGCATGCACACTTCTCCGGTGTGCAGAGAGCCTGGCTTTTACAGCGGCCTACAGATCTCGCCATTTATGCTTTAAATCGGGGACACTGCGTTTACATCTCCGCACGGAAGCCATGTCCAGAACGATTTGCGACCAAATCACAGCTTTCTTCCTCAGATCAGCCTTCAGTGCCCCCTTGCTAACACCTCATGGTGCCTCTTCACTGATTTCACGTCTGTGAAATTTGGTTTTCGGCTTCAGCTCACGTCGCCATCGTTGTCTTCATGTTCTATTTACAAATGTGACTGCCCCATATGTTCATGATAATCTAAAAAGTTGTGATATTCTCACTAGGGAGGAGATTGATCTTCTCATTGAAGATATCTGTATTAACTAACCCGTGTCTATGTAAATATGTTTTTTTTTAACCATTGATAATACTGTGTATTTTAATATGTGAATAAAGATATTATTATATACTCGAAATTGAGCCCAACCCTGGACAATACCAAAGCACTATGCATTTGTGAATCAATTTTAGCCAATAAAGAATAGCCGACACGGTAAGAATCATTATCACTAAATGGGATAATTGATTATTGTTATGTATGAGTATTTTATTTAAAGCACTGTGTATCATTTGTAATTGAAGATTTGTTGCATACTGTTTCTGCTGCTTTACTGGTCAGCTATTTGTTTATTCATCATTTAGCACCCTTTGTTGGTATATCAGAAGCAAAACATGATCTGATGCAATACCACTTGTTTGTGATGAATGTGCTGTCTTGAGGGTTCTGGCACCTTATTGCCCAAAGGGGGCCGTATTACTCAGGAATCCTGTCGATCTTTCCAGAATGTTCCTAGTCTATATAAATAATGTGATTTTGGTCAATTAAGGAGAGTTTTTGTTTTGGCAACAGAGTTACATCGTGGAATTAGTGTGTTATTATAAGATTGCACAGTGGACTATTTGTAGAGATTCTGGACCCAATCAGTGGCGAATAAATTTGTTTAAGTTTTCATTGCTGGTTTTCTTTGTTGTGATTTTCAAGTCATAACACATTGGAGGTTCCACCAAAATAAACCAGCCATAGGATCAACCATTGGATACACCAAAGATTAAAGCTGATCTATCATTTTAAATCTTGTGACTATTTGAAAAACCAGCAATCATGACTTTTGATGTTGAAAATTCTCTGAAAACTCCAACCCAGGAATATTTGTGCTGACAAAGAAGACGGATTTGCTGCAAATAGCCTCAACCCTTGGATTATCTGATGGAAAATCATCAATGAAGAAACAAGAAATATTCAACATTTTGGTGCAACATTTCATTGATGAAGATATCTATGGGGAAATAGCAGCAGAATTGATTAAAGCTGTGGAAGTGCCTGCAACGGAGCTGCAAAGACTTGAGATGCAGCTACACCAGAAACGACTAGAAATGGAAGAATGTAGGTTGGAGAAAGAGAAAGAACTGGAAGAAAGAAGGTTGGAGAAAGAACAAGAAGAAAAAAGGATGCACTTGCAGTATGAACTGGAAAAAATAAAATAGAAGCAGGTACTGTAACAAAAACTTTCTGATCATTTTGATGTGGTTAAACATCAGACTTGTTCCTCCTTCCTACAAAATGATGTTGACTAATACTTTACCCATTTTGAGAAAATTGCTGAAAATTTGAAATGGCCCAATGAGCACTGGACAATGATGTTTCAAAGTGTTTTTACAGGTAAAGCTGGGAAAATCTATACCCAGTTATCTGTCCAACAGTGTTCTAATTATGATTTTTATCAAACCTGCCATTCTGAAGGGTTATGAATTGGTCCCTGAGGCTTACAGGTAAACATTTAAGAATTCTCGCAAGGAAGCCTGTCAAACTCATGTTGAATTTGGCAGATTGAAGGAACAGTTGTTTGATCAGTGGTGTAATGAAAGTTGAGAAAGATTTTGGCAGAATAAGGCAACTTATTCTTGTTGAGGAATTCAAAAAGTGTATCCAGTCTGATGTCAAGACTTTCCTTGAGGGGAAACAAGTCAATACTTTGCAAGATGTTTCCACCCTGGCCGATGGTTATGCATTGACTCATATGTCTTCTTTTGTCCAAAAATCCACCTTTTCTAACTTTCAAGGCAAGTCTCAGTCAAGACTGCTTCTAATAATATTTCTGGTGAGTCCGAGGCCACTTCTGAGAGGAAGCCTTCCAGTGACGAGCAATCCTCTGATTCTTTACCTTCTGTGTCTTGCCAATACTGCAAAAAGCAAGGTCACCTTATTTCTGAGTGTTATGCTCTCAAGAAAACAACAACGAGAAGAAACCAAGCCAACTGCTTTCACGAGGAGTGAATCTCTCGTATTAAAGGTCAGTTCACCTGATCTTCTAACTTCTGTGTCTGATTCTGTTATGGAGGGTTTTGAGCCATTCATCACTGATAGTTTTGTTTCACTTTCACATGATTTTCCTCATCTGCTCCTGTTCGAATTCTAAGGGATACTGGGTCTTCCCAATCTTTTATTCTTGCAGATATTTTGTCTTTTCCGGACAAATCGTCGACTTAGGCTAATGTCCTTATTCAATGAGTAGAATATAGTTTTGCAAGTCTACCTCTCCATAATTTTCATCTTAAATCAGGCTTGGTCTCTGGGCCTGTTACTGTTGGCATTAGGCCTTTCAAAGGTGTTCATTTGCTTCTTGGTAATGATCTTGCTGGGCATAAGGTTGTGCCCTACCCTGTTGTAACTGGCACCCCTTTGATTGATCAAGAATCTGACTCTATAGAGGAGGAAATTCCAGACCTCTATCCTTCATGTGTAGTTACTCGTTCTATGGCCAAAAAGGCTATACAAGATGATGATGACCTACAGTTCAACCTGGCTGACACCTTCATTGGGCAGTCTTTTCATCAGGAACCTTCCAGTCCTTCTGAGATGTCTGGGAAATCTTCAGACTTGTCTTTGTCAGGTCATTCCAATGACATTCTGTCTCGGAAACAACCTATTCAGGAGCAACTACAAGCTTGTGATTTAGTGCATCCTCTACCACAGGCTGTAAGTGAACAAGAGGCTACTCAAGTTCCTGTCTGTTTTTATCACAAAGATGGCATACTTATGAGAAAGTGGCGTCCACCTGATGTTTCTGCAGATGAAGAGTTAATGATCACCCAACAAATTGTTCTTCCAAAGTCTTATCATCAAGAAGCTCAGTCTGGCCCATGACAATCCTATGTCAGGTCATTTGGGTATCAAGAAGACCCTTCAAAGTGTCAGGAATCATTTCTACTGGCCTTCCATGAGGTCTGATATACAGGAGTACTGCAAATCCTGTCATACTTGTCAAATGGTTGGGAAGCCGAACCAGAATATTCCAAAGGCTCGACTTAAAAGCCCATTCCCACTTTTGAAGAACCTTTCAGTCAGATCATCATTGACTGTGTTTGGACCATTACCGAAGACTACATCTGGTTGTGGGTAGCTACTATCATGTGTGCCTCCACCCGGTTTCCTGAGGCAATTCCACTTTGTAACATCAAGGTGAAGACTATCATCAAGGCTCTTACTAACTTTTTCTGCTTTGTTTGTCTTCCTAAGTCTTCAATCTGATCAAGGGTCAAATTTCATGTCTGGCATATTTCAAAAAGTTATGCGTGAGCTTAGTATTAAACAATACAGGTCATCAGCATACCATCCTGAGAGTCAAAGTGCTTTGGAGAGGTTCCACCAAACCCTGAAGAACATGATAATGACCTTCTGCCTTGACACAGGGAAAGACTAGGATGAAGATGTCCATCTTCTTCTGTTTGCTGCCCGTGAAGCTGTTCAGGAGTCTCTTGGGTTCAGTCATTATGAGCTTGTTTTTGGGCATACAGTCTGTGGACCTCTGAGGCTTCTGAAGGAAAAGTTGCTGGCAGAAGATGATGTCCCAATGAACTTGCTTCAGTTTGTCTCTGACTTCTGTAATCGTCTCTCTAAGGCTTGTGACTTCGCTAAGTCTAATCTCAAAGAGGCTTGGGAAAAATAAAAGCCAGATATGACCTTCATTCCCAAGATAGAAGTTTTAAAGCTGGTGACAAAGTCCTTGCACTTTTGCCAGTTCCTGGAAACCCTCTAAGAGCCCAATAATTTGGCCCTTACACTGTCCTCAAAAAGGTCAGTGATCTAAATTATGTCATTTTAACCCCTGGAAGGAGGAAACAAAACCAATGTGTCACATCAGCATGCTGAAAGAATACATTGACAGAGACACTCAGCAAAAGCCAGTCAATGTGGTAAATACGACTGAACAGGAAAATTCTGAAAAAGATTGTGACTGCCCCATGGAAAATGAACCTGGTCCAGCCAAATGATGCCCTTTAGAATGAAAAATTCTCCAGCCACCTTCCAACGTCTGGTAAACAGAGTGATTGCTGGACTACCAGGATGTGAGGCCTACATTGATGACATAATCATCACCAGCGACAGCTTCCAAGACCACCTCACCTACATCAGAGACTTCTTTGAGTGATGCCGAGCTGACTATCAACAGGGTCAAGTCAAACCAATTTATGCAAAGGAAAAAAAAATCACTGACATTCCTGAGCCTACAACTAAAAGACAACTGATGAGATTTCTTGGGATGGCTGGCTACTACAGAAAATTCTCTATCATTTCTGAACCTTTGACAAATTTACTGAAAAAAGGCAAAATTCATTCGGGATGAAAAATGTCAAAATTCATTTGACCAACTGAAAGCTATCCTCAAAAACATATCAGTTCTCTTCCTAATTTCAAAAAGGAGTTCAAGTTGGCTGTTGATGCCAGTGATATTGGTGCAGATGCAGTTTTAATGACACTGATGGAGTAGCTCATCCTGTTTGTTACTTTTCCATAAAGTTTGATAAACATCAGAAAAACTATTCAACAATGGAAAAAGAATGTTTGGCACTTGTTTTGGCTTTACAACATTTTGAAGTCTATTTGAATTGTTCAGCTACTTCCATCAAGGTCTTCAGTGATCACAATTCCCTCACATTCTTGCATAAGATCAAAAACAAGAATCAAAGATTACTAAGATGGAGTTTACTTTTGCAAGAGTATGATTTAGATATTTCTCACAAAATGGGAAAAGATAATGTGGAAGGTGGTTTTATAGAATTCAAAGGAAAGTGAGAGAAATTAGGTGTGCAGGGAGGAACAGGAGAGAGAGGACACTAATGGCGAGACTAAAGATTTGGACACACTGGACTTAACAGTAGATTATTCAGAATAGGTAAGCACTATACAGGCAGATGTGACCACTGTGAGCAGGAAGAGACAACAGAGCATGTGCTGAAACACTGTAAGAGATATGAAGCAGAGAGAAGGCATTTGATTGAAAACTTAAGACAAAAATAAACTTTGATTTAATAGATGTCCTACAAAAGAGTTAGAGAGGTGAGTTTCATCTAATTGTGGTGAATGATAAATACTCAACCTCTTGATCCACACTCCATAACAGTTGGTGGCGGTAACGCGCAAATTAGTTGTTAAATAAAAGTAAAACTCAACGAAGAAGAATAAACACAAGTGACAGCAGATTTAGGCAGATCACATTTTGCAGATGGTGGGGCCTTGTGGAAATGTGGAAGGAACATGGAGCACACTATAAGGAAAGTTCAAGGTGCAATTTAAGTGGTGCAGTGGGGATATGATTGGGAGTGCAGGTTTTCAGTGGAAAGAACACAAACAGTATTTTTCACCATGAAAAGAAGAGAGGATGGGATGAAGTTGAAGATGTATGGGGAAACTTTAGAAAGGGTTGGAACATTTACATTTCTGGGAGTTCGTTTTGATTCACGGCTAACATGGGCAGATCGTAATCAGGTGAATTGAAGAAAAGTGCAAAAAGGTAATAAATGTTCTGGGATGTTTGACTGGAAGGGAATGGGGTGCAAGTTGTTTAGCACTGAAGAGGCTATATGTAGCACTGATAAGGTCTGTGGTTGATTATGGCAGTGTGGCTTATGGGTCAGCAGCTAAGTCTCTCTTAAACAAACTGGATGTGATTCAGGTGTTCCGAGATATATACGGCTCCCCGAATTCTGAGCTACCCTGGGCGGGGATTTAGTGAATATTCATTACGGAGGTTGTCGGCCGCGCTCGTGCGTTAGGCAGTCATTCATGGCAAGTGAACCGAGAGGAGCTGAATATCCTGATGTAGCTCCGTTGTGAAACAAGGGCGTAGCCTACTTTTAAAGCATTTTAAATGTGGATGTGTGTTAATGTGGGGAACAGTGACTGTAGTGGACATGGTGCGTGAACGGTCACTGGTGGGTTACAACCAGATATTCCTAGCCTCCTTAGGTCTAGACAACTGATTTCAATGAAGAACTGATTCCCACAACTTGAATTCCATTGTAATTGTCAGAATTTATTCCAAGATGTTCGTTGACATGTTCAATTTGTGTGGTTTCTGAAATAAGCAAAAAGAATCATGAACAACAATTCAAAAGAAAGTCTTCTCCTTTTAAACAGTGGCACGGAATATAAACATTGATGGCAGGCAACTAAATACTCCATAATGAACTGAAGGTGCCCTCTAGTGGCTACATGCACTTAGTTTAACTGCACTTAAATAGCTTGTAACACAGATGGTATTATTCAGAAATATTCAATACTACATCCCTGCAGGCCTGGAGGCTGCACTTTCAGGCCCGCACTTCCAGGACCGCAGTTCTAGGACCCTGGTGTTTTTGCCACAGCGGCCCCTCCCGTTGGAGGCTGGTTTCGGCCTGGAGGCTGCACTTTCAGGACCGCAGTTCTAGGACCCTGGTGTTTTTGCCACAGCGCCCCCTCCCGTTGGAGGCTGGTTTCGGCCTGGAGGCTGCACTTTCAGGACCGCAGTTCTAGGACCCTGGTGTTTTTGCCACAGCGCCCCCTCCCGTTGGAGGCTGGTTTCAGGACAGCAGTTGTAGGACTGCAATTTCAGGACCCTGGCTTTTCTGCCACAGCGCCTCCTACTGACTTAAATGATTGCCGCAACCAAATACTTTTTGTTGTGGGTTTCAAAATTTATTCCAACAAATACTCTTATCGTGTATTTTTGTAAAGTTGGATTACACCCAAATACATTGATTCATTATTTATATTTTTAAAGGTTGATTCTACCTAAAAAAAAAATTGTTCTTTATCATTTTAAAGGTTGATTCCAGCCAAGTAAAATTTTGATTAATTATTCGCCATTTTAAAGGTTGATTCCACCCAATTAATACTTTCTTCCAAAGACTTAAATACATATTCCATACAAACACTACTTTGCCATGAAATCTAAAAGAATTAAGAAAGTTATATCATTTTATGCAAACCATGTTTTTGATCACAGATTTCTCATTTTTCATGCCCCCGCCCTCCAAAGAGGAAAGGGGGCATTATGTCGATACCATGTCCTTCCATCGTCCGTTAACTTTTCATTTAACTATAGAATCCCTCGTTGGATTGATGCCATTTCTTATTGGCGTATTGGAAGTGGCTCGAGGAAGGTTCCTTTCGAAAACCAGCGTTGTGCAATATATAATATGGCCGCCACAGCAGCCATCTCAATATGCCCTTGATTAACATACAGGCGGGGGCATATGCCACGCTCTGTGTTGCTCTTGTTCTATAGAAACTAAGGACATTTTATACCCTTCATCTGCAAATTTCCAAGTTTAATAACTTTGTCAGTTCTTAACCTATCACATTGATCTTGGTGTCATTGGATAGTTTATTTCAAGCTCTTTCAGGATAAATAATTCACTTCAGCATAGAACCATTTTGAAAATTTTAGTAACACCTACAAATACCCAAGCATAACAGTTTGTAGTGAACAAGTGGTCCTTAAACCGTACTTTGGAGATAACAAAACATTAACTACACCAATTACACAATTTAGGGTCAAGAACACTGTTATTAATTCGGTAATAACAACTTTAATCTGCACGAGCGCCAAGTGATGCCTCGCGTGGGTTTCTGTCAGCATGTGGCTACAAATTATAGCATTAACTAACAGTTACGAATATTGTTAATTCGTTCGGTCACAGAATGACATCGATAGAAATACAGTGCGACTTACATTCTCACGAACGCACACATGTCCACCAACAAAAGGCAAATGTTATCTTGGAGGATAAGTATTACAGACTGCCTTGTTCGGCACTCGCTTCCGTTTTCCAACCGCGTAGTTAGTAGCCTCCGTTGCAGACGTCTTATGAGCTGCGTTCCAAAAACAGTCGCCCTCGCTCACTTGCCCTCAGCACTTGCTATGACGTCACACGGAGGCCACTTGGAGGGCGGAGGGAAAGTGGGCAGAGGAGGAGTGAAAGAGGTAAACGGAACACACCTGCCCTCGTTCACTAACAGGCCAGACAATCATAGATCAGCCACATGTTGTTGGAGTGGCGCTATACTGCCTATTCCAAATTACACAAACTATCCAGAGACTCATTTCATGAAGACGATGTATTCTGCGCTTGATGGCAATACGTCGGTACCTGGTCATTATCAGAATTATTAGTTTTGTATCAAATTTCATTTGGGCAATTATTTATTTATTTATTTATTTATTTGTCTTTACCTTATAATTTGTAGACAGTTTTGTTGTTTAAATACATTTAACCTACTGTAAGTTTAGTTGACATTAGTTTTAGTTTTAGATAGTTTTTTCCTGATTATTAGGTCTATTACCACCACCATCCTCCTCTTCCTCCTCCTCATTGTCTTTATGGCCGTAATTGTTAAAGATTGTGGTTCAGACAACAATACAAACACAACACTTAAAGTCATGTAGGATAGACGAAACAATGTTTAAAGCAAAGAACAGATCATTACCAGATCATTTACAAAACTTAAATTGGAGCAAGGGGGCAACAGCCTGAAGCTTGATTTTAAACATTCATTTGCAAGGCTAAGCGTAAAACAAATGTAAATTTTTGTTGCAGGTGTAAAACTATGGCATTCACAAAGCAAGGAATTGAAAAGTTGTACAAGTATGTCTCAGTTTAAGAAAATGTTTAAAAAAGACAAGATAAGCATCTACAAAAAAAGAAGGAGAAAGAGAAAAAGAAGGGGAAAAAAAGAAAAGAGACAGACGAGTGGTGTCTACTGCTAATTTGTTTGTTTTCTTGTCACTGCTATGTTTCATCATTCTTAATATTTTGAAGCAGAGTACAATATTGGTGTTGATAGTAAGCCAATGTAATTATAACAACAGAGAGGGGCAGGTACTATAAGTTTCCTTCATCGAGCTCCTTTTTATTTATGGTGACAATGTGTACATTATGTAAATATGTGCAACCATGTGAGAATGTATACCATGAATTGAATAAATCAGAATGAAATGAAATGAAACGATTGTCTATAATATAATAAATGAGAAGAGAGCATACTTTTTTGTGCATTTTTTCGTGATACAGTTTTGATTTCATTTTTTCCAGACACCCTCTGTTCGCTATGCCGTCATCAACGCAGCACTACCATTGATGGCAGTATATTTGGATCCCCAGGAGGATCCAAAGAGGGATTTCTGTCTGTCACGCGATGCCATCAACATGTTGATGGAATGGCTTGACATCAGCAAAAGTCATGGCTGGGAACCTGACTTTGAAGTCCTTTTATTTTTGTACTGGCTGGCTCATGGGACCTCCTACAGTGTTGTTTCCCGGGCATTTGGATCCCCGAAGACAAGTGTCTTTCGTGCTGTGCATAAGGTGGCAGGCAAAATAGTGCAGAAGAGGAGCCACTGCATCACCTCCTCAAACCAAATGAGCTGGAGGCAACAGGAGAGGGGTTTGCTGCCCTTGCACATGAGGTATTCAAAGCATGTGTGGGTGCCATTGATGGCTGCCACGTAAGAATAAAGGCACCTGCAGGTCCTGCCTCCACTAATCGCAAGCTATTCCATTCAATCCAGCTCCAAGCTGTGTGTGACAGTGGAAGCAGGTTTTTTGACACATTTACAGGTTACCCTGGGTCTGTCCATGACACACGTGTGCTAAAGAACAGTCCTATTTACAAAGGTCAACTCTACCCCCCAGCAGGCTATTTCATTGTAGGTGATGGTGGATACCCCTGCATTGAGCAGCTAATTTGCCTAATGACACCATACAGAGAGCCACTGCAGTCCAGGGTCCAGGAGCGCTACGACGGTTGTCACTCCAAGGCCAGTTCAGTTATTGAAAGGTCCTTTGGAATAATGAAGATTCGATGGCGCAGCATCTTCTTTAAGGCCCTGGAAGTTGACACAACGTTTGTGCCATCTGTCATCACCTGTTGTGCTGTACTGCATAACATATGCCTGGGTGTGGGGGATATTGAGGAGCCAGTCCAGGAAGCTTGGGCGGACAATATCCCTCTTGCCCCTCTTGCTGTTGGTCGGTGGAGCAGCACTTAGAGAAAGGCTGGCAGGCCGCATCTCCGCACCTGTCCAGCAGCTACTGGACTATGATTACCTGTAAATAGTGTGAAGGCAAATGAGACACCACACAATTATGCTATTGAGATTTATTTTTTCACATTTTCCACAAAGTTTTGAGTTTAAAAAAAAAAGATTGAAACAAAATGAAATTTATGTTAATGTCAAAATAAAAGAAAACAAATGAGGGTGTTGTGATTTAATTACTGAACTTAAACTCAAGGCATAAATCAGGGCCTAAATAATAAGTTACAAAATTAAATGAAGCTACATTTTGTCCACCATCTTCTCAAAAATGTTCAGAAGCCTGTCTGTCTGTGCCTCCAAACGCTGAAAGCGGTCCTCATCCCTCTCTCCTTCCCTCAGGATAAGGTCAACAAGGCGCTCCCTCCGGGCGCTTTTTTTTAAGTGGAGATGAATGTGGTTGTTGTTGTGGTGGTGGTTGTGATGCTGATGATGATGATGATGATGATGGTGGTGGTGTGGGTCTCTCTGGAGGTCCTGGCAGACTGCTGGCAGTGGCAGTGCTGCTCGTTGTTGGTGTTTCCTCTGTGCATAAGGGCAGGTGGTGTTACTGATGGCCGTGACCCAATTGCCTCATGCATCAGGGGAAACCACTGCCAGCTATCTGCCCTTTCCTCCCCCTGATCTGTTCCTGCTCCAGTAGGGGGGGCTTTCAGGTCCTAGGGGAGAAAACAGAGGTAACACAGTCTCTTTTTTTTATGACTGAATTTGTTTCACCAACTGTATAGCTGTATACTAATTACCTTGTATTTCTTTTTTAGATTCTCTCACTTTTTAGCCGCCTGTGCTGCTGTCAGCCTCCCCCGCAGACCCATCTTCTGTACAATTGTCCTATTTTCACAATAAAACAATTATGTTATTCTCTCCAAACATTAAAACCTTTAAAATTAGCACCACAACAAAGAAGCAAGTAACAGAAATTCATTCATATGCAATGCCACAGTAAGTTACAAACAAACTCACTCCCAGGCCAGCTTTGAGGCATTTCTTTTGCCAGTAAAGAGAGCTTCATTTCTCATTCTCAGCTTTATGAGGAGCTCCGTATCCTCATCAGACCCTGTAACAACACGGAAACAATCCCTTAATCACATAGAATGCACAGCAAACAACATGACATCAGAAAAATAAAATGCTATTTAGATACAAGTATTTTGCTTTCTTTTTCTTTTGTCTGTGACAAATAGCTTATATAGCCTACTTACACTTGTAAACGGTGGGTTCTGCCATAATGTCCGTTGCAGAGTTTGTATTTAATTGCACACAAATATTAACAGACCTGTGCTGGCTCCTTAATTCATTTTCTTCTTCTTTGGTGGTAAATAGACAGCAGCCAACGGTGTTTGAGGTTCATTATCGCCACCGCATGGACATATTTTTTGTGGACCACTGCAATGCATTGTGGGTGATATACAGCTCTGGAGTGACCATTGTTGTTGACTTGATCACTCAGCCCTCAAAGGTCGATCTCACCAAGTTCACTTCAGCTGTTTAGAGAAATGGAACAGCCCTTGAGATGGTGGCGGGGATTTCCCCAAGGGCAAGTCAGTGAGGGCGACCCAAACTGTTTTTGGAACGTAGCTATGGTGTGCAATTAATTTCCCTCAACCTACAACGTCTGCGCACTCGAGTGAGGTTTTCTGTTCCGTGACGTAATGTGATTGTGCTTGATGAGCCAATCAGACTGCTTATTATATGCTTTGAGGCCAAACTTTTTTTGCTCGTCTCAGTATAGTGTGCCTCTGGGTCTTATTCAAGTTATCAGGCAATACTCCATGCATTTTCAACTCCACCAGCTCCTGATAAATGGAGACCTTCATCTCACTCTCCTTCTCTCTCCCTCACACACACACACACACACGCACACACATTCTCTCTCCCTCTCTCTTACGCTCAATATCTGTCTCTATCTCAATATATATACCTCTATCTAATATATTGCTATCTCAGTCTCAATCTATATATCTCTAACTATCTCTATCTCAATCTAAATATCTCTAACTCTATCTCAATCTATATATCTCTATCTCAATCTATCTATATATTACTATCTCAATCTTTATCTCTATTTTAATCTCAGTGTCTCCATCTCTCTCCTTCACAAACCCACAATGGGTCTACCATGGTATGGGTATATTTGTAAGGTTGGTTACTCTAAGGATTGTGGGCTGTTTTGCATCACATGACTCATTTGACTTTTGAAGGGCTATGAATCTTTACCATCCTATATTTCTTATTACATTCTAATTTAGAATTTAATCACTCCCTATGGGACAATTATTTACGTCCATCTGATTTAAGCCTACAATACATTAGGTCACCATATCAATGGTTGACTGAATGACTTAGCCTTTCATCTCACCCTCCAAGCACTTTATAGACAGGGCCTCTAAAGTATGCACTTCAAAGACAGTGCTTCCAAGGCTCATTAGGCCCACATTAAATGATGGCAATAGCCAGTAGGACTTAAGCCCATACTTCTTCCAAAATGGGACAATAATGACAATGATTGTAAGAGAGTTTTATTTTTAGATAGTTTTATTCATGATCTCATACATGACTAGGCGATATAAACATGTACACGCGATCACATAAAAATGAAGGAGCTCAGACTGTTCGCAACAATTCAGTTAGTAAAACTAGGCCTATATGACAGACAACAGATACAACTTTTGCAATTCGGTGAAAAGCATTATCAGCCATATGTGACTTATGGCTCAGACATTTCAACAGGACTAAGAGGGGAAGAGATGTTCCAAGGTGTGTGCCAAGTGCTTTGAATTGCCGAATGGCCTACCAGTGGCATGAAATGGCAGGCAGAGAGTATGAATCTCAAGTGAATTCTCAAGGAGCACAGACACTACAGGATGTGCTTACAAAAAAATATTGGGAGGTGGGTATTTCCTATTTCAGAAATATGAAAGTCAGGTGAACTGCATTGACTTGCAGCCTAGTAGGCCCAATGGCCCAGCCTCTTTAAGTTTATCAAAATAGCTTCAATTAGAGGCCACAGCTAAACGCTGGTCTGTGTTGTTTGAAGCGGAAGTTTGAAATATATGAGCTTCGTATGCAAAAAGAGAACAACAAGATAACCAAATTGCTTAATGTTACACTTACTCTCGCATCAGCCGTTGTCCAAACAGTCACCGTTCCCCATATTAACACATATCCACATCTGAAACGCTTTGAAAGTAGGCTACGCCGTTGTTTAACAACTGAGCTACATCAGGATATTCAGCTCCTCTCGGTTCACTTGCCATGAATGACTGCCTAACGCGCAAGCGCGGCCAACAACCTCCGTAATGAATATTCACTAAATCCCCGCCCTGGGTAGCTCAGAATTCGAGGAGCCGTATATCTCGGAACACAGGCACAGGCTCTGAGAGTGTGTAGTGGGGTAATTAAGACTTCACCAGTTCCTGCACTACAGGTAGAATTGGGAGAAATGCCTCTAGAAATCAGGAGAAGGCAATTGATGATGAAGTACTGGGCTATTTTTCAGGGGCACAATGATTCTCATCCCATGAAGGGAGTCATGCAGGAGTGCTGGGAGGATGGGAGGAGCCAGAGGCAAAACTAGAGTAGAGTAGTGAATAATATCGCAAAAGAATTTGGAGAATTCAATTTGAATATCAGTCCAACAGTAGTTTATCCAGAGGTTGCTCCATGGATGCTTGTGTGGCCTGAGGTTGACTGGTATTTGTTAGAGGCTAAAAGGAAGGAAAAAGGTATGGTTGATTTGGTGAGTGCGTTTAGATGTCATGTAATGACAGAGTATAGTGATTTTACACATATATACACAGATGGCGCTAAACAACCTGAGACAGGAGCGACAGGATTTGGGGTGGCAGTACCAGCAAAAGGAATTGGGATCAATAGAAGAAAATCTAATAAGTTAAGAGTGTACACAGTGAAAATGGTGGCAGTGCTGGTTACGGTGGGTGGAGAAAGCTGGTCTGGATAAGGCACTGGTATCTTCAGATTCATCTTCAGTGCTAGCAAGGCTAAGGTCATTCCATTCAAACAGCCACCAAGACATCTTGTATTCTGTCCTTCAGTCAATTACAGGAATAGTTAACGGCACGGTGGCACAGTGCTGCCTCACAGCAAGAAGGTCGTGGGTTTGAATCCGGCCTGGGGCCTTTCTGTGTGGAGTTTGCATGTTCTCCCCGTGTTGTGTGGGTTTTCGCCGGGTACTCCGGTTTGCTCCCACAGTCCAAAGACATGCATATCAGGCTAATTGTAGACATCAAATTGCCCATGAGTGTGAGAGTGGATGGTGTGTGCGCCCTGCGATGGATTGGCAAGCTGTTCTGGAGCGCGTTTCCCAAAAGCATAGTTGCTAACTAAGTTATTCACAGTCAATGAGCCCAACTACGTAAGTTAGCATCTGTGATTCTGGGAAACGCACTGCCCTGCCTTTGCCCGTAGTCAGCTGGGATAGGCTCCAGCTCGCCCCGTGACCCTAGTGAGGAATAAGCGGGTATAGAAAATGGATGGATGGATGTTTTTGATTTAGTCAGGAAAAGGAGTTAGACTGTAAGTCTGCTGTCTGGTCCACACTCCGGAACAGAAGGTGGCGGTAATGCACTAATAACCTGGATTACACGCCGTTAAACCAGAATAAGAAGAAGAACAAAAATGAACAAGCATGCATAGTGGGAACTGATGCCTCCTAACTTTTACATAAAAATTCAGCACGACACATTAAAGATGGGGGCGGAACATTCTTGCCGAAGAGGCGCACGTTTTAAGCTGCACTGGTGTAGTTAGCGTTTCGTTTGACTCGTTTGTACGTGGATTATTCAATTATTCTTTTATCTGGGAGCATGAAAATCAGATAACCAGAGCACAGACATAAACCGAGCATAGCCATCTGACGGTAGGTCGCTAGCCAGTATCCATGACTTCTGAAGTCGTGATATTATCTTGGTAGCGAAGTAACGTGGTTTAGATTTTGGAACGAGCTGAAATGACTTTATTTATGGAAATAGATTGTTTGTGCTCTCTTATTAGTTGCCACGAAGAATGAGAATTCTGCGAGGCTAATATATTTAATAATATTATTGTTCACTGAAAAGTAGGTTAGCGAGTCGATGAACGCGTATTAGTCGCCTGTAACAATAAGGTGAAGTTAGTTGCAACTTGGTACTTGCAAGATGAACCGTCCGTTGCTTTGGCTGAATTGTGTCTCTTCTCGATAACTGGGTTGTTTCTGGTGGGTACTGATGTTATTTGGCTACATAAAATATAGTCATTGTAACTGTGTTAAAGTAGCTACGGTAATAGTGGTGATATTTTGTAACATAACTTACGCGGTGCAGCGTTAAGCTCAAAATGGTGTACCTTAAAGTGTTGCCCTTGGACATGGGTGATGTAGGAACGCAGAGATGCAGGTTGGGGCCAGGTTTAATGACATCATTGGGCCTGAGTATTGGATCACCGGTTCATATCACCATTTCTCGGGGGGAATGCCTATGTACTGCATGGCCGAGGAGCGACTTGTCAGATGGCTTTCTTCAGGTAGACACGAAATGCAGAACAACGGATCTTGACACCATCGATTTCAAAGATCTGTCCGTAAATCCAAAGAACATTAGAGCAATAAGTTCTCAGAAGCTTAAGGGTGTGAGTGTGAATGTGGTTGTTCAAAGCATGGAGGTTAAAAAACATTCCCCCGCCAGTTTGATTCATGACCTTGTGAAAGAGATGCTTAGAGGAATGTGGGTAGCGGGGAAATATGTTGTTGATGTGAGTCATTTGAAAACACAAGTGGAACTCATTCTGATTGAGCATCTAGATCCATGCTGTTCTGACATTGGCTTTGTCACTGCTAAAACCAGCGTGAGCATAGGAGAGATCCAGACTCTCAACAGCTACAGATGCCAGCTTCAAAAATTACCTGCTGTCTTATTGGGAGGATTGGATGATGTCCATGCGTCAATGAATGAAGTTCTCAGTTTGCCCCTTCGCTACCCTGAAACACTGCAAACGCTTGGCCTTTCTTGCCCAAAAGGTGTGCTCCTTATTGGTCCTCCAGGGGTTGGCAAGACGATGCTCGTAAGAAGTGTGGCAATGGAAGTGGGTGCCTCTTTAGTAACAGTTAATGGACCCATGATACTGGCGGCCAGGCCAGGAGAGAGTGAGGAAAACTTGAGGAGAACATTCAAACAAGCGAGCGAGGCTGCCCAAGAAGGGCCCTCTGTCCTGTTCATAGATGAAATTGACTCGCTGTGCCCAAGGCGAGCTTGTTCGAGTAGTGCACCTCAGAACAGGGTGGTTGCACAACTGTTAACGTTGATGGATGGTATTGGCAGCGACGAGCGCTTTGTCATCATTGGAGCCACTAATCAGCCGGACTCTTTGGATCCTGCCTTGAGAAGACCTGGAAGATTTGACAGAGAGGTTGGCCTAACATTTCTGTTTTTCTGTCTCTCTGTTGGTATGGGGAGCCTCTTAAGTGCAGAAAATCTTTTTTCAGTTTTATTTATTTATTTAATTCTAGGTCATTATAGGTGTGCCGACACTCCGCCAGAGAAAGTCCATCCTGGAGGTGCTTGGCTCTAAGATGCCTCTCTCTGTTGACGTGGATTTTGCTGCATTAGCAGAAATTACCACAGGGTTTGTGGGAGCTGACCTGAGTGCTCTGTGTCGGGAGGCTGCATTGCAAGCAATTTTTCATTACTCCCAGGTATGTCAATATACTCCAGTAAACAAAAAAAAAAAGGGTCATGTCAAATCATCAGATAAACAAAACATTTGTCACCATGTAGTCATAGACTGCTTCCATATTTTTACATTATATACATATGTATTAGTGATGAACAAATCCAAAATTTCAGCTCATTCGGACCTCATTCTTGTATTTAACATGCCATACCTTTCATGTTATTACACCTATAGCTTTGAAACTTTGCATCTAAGCTAATGTTATACTGCTTAATCAGAAAACGCAGTCCATTTTTTATCTTTCCTAGTTGTGGAGCTATGAGGACACCAAAAGTGCCTTTTGTTCAGGCAGTTCCATGTTTTGGTCCCCAAAGCACCCCCAATATAAACCCTAACATAGGCTCTCTGGCATTTTTTCCATTCATTTGTGTCTGCTGAATATAAATCAGGCTGAATTCCCCATGATTGTAGTCACCAACTGCAGTCAGCAACTTGCCAAATGTGAAAGAAATGCTTAAGTGCCACCTGTTCAAACCCCCAAATCTTCTGGGGCACACCTTGGATTTTCTTACATTTAATTAACTGATTCCTCTATTATATAAAAAAGACCACTCCAAAAATTGTTGACGTGTTTTGACCAATATAAATTTTGCAGGTGTCTGAACAGGGGTGGGAAAATCTCAAGAATCGCGTGGCACTTTAAGCTTCTTACATATTTAACTATGCTACATTAAGTGCTTTCAATCATTAGGCAACTGCATACTAAATTGTTTAAATTGCTGTATGATAGTAGACTTGACATAAAACAAAAAATGTTGATGTGACTTGAAGAACATACATTTCAGAACTGTCTAAATAGGGGTTAGGCAATTTATGACAATCACACTTCTTTGCATCAATAAAATTTACTGACAATAATTCTTGTAAACTGACTGTCAAATTAAAACTTTGTATTCCATGCTATGTTAACAGTGTTATTGCTTCATAAATGCAGCAAAGAGCCCAACAATGTTGTCTGTCTCAGTTTTGTCCAACTTATACTGCTGAGCAGTGCGTCCAGTGACATCCGGAGTTGGAACAGTTCGGTGAATGTTATTGAATGGCATCTAGCATTTTTCAGAAGAAGTCGATGTTAATGCTTGTGTCCTCTTTTTTCGCTTCATGAAAAACAATAGCAGTAATCAGAAATTATTGTTCAATAACTGGTTCAGGTTTCTCCCTGCCAACATGATTTACCAACCTGCATATGCTAACCTTTCTGTGAATGTGTCATGCATTGATGAATTGAGAACTTACAATGATTGTGATTCAATATGTGTAAGAAGCTGAAAATGCCAAGCGATTCTTGAGATTACCCCATCCCTGTTCAGACACGTGCAAAATTTATATTGGTCAAAACACATCAACAATTTTTGGAGTGGTCTTTCTACTATAATAGAGGAATCAGTTAAAAAATAAGAAAATCCAAGGTGTGGAGACACAGGGGTTTAAACAAGTGGCATTTTAGCATTTTTTCACATTTGGCACGGTACTGACTGCAGTTGGTGATGAATTCATGGTGAATTCAGCCTGATTTATATTCAGCAGACACAAATGAATGGACAAAATTCCAGAGAGCCTATGCTAAGGTTTACATTGAGGATGCTTTGGGGAGCTAAACATGGCACTGCCTGAACAAAAGGCATTTTTGGTGTCCTCATAGCTCCACAACCAAGAGAGACAGAGTAAAACAGGCTGCATTTTCTGATTAAGCAGTGCAATGTTAGCTTAGATGCTAAGCTTCAAACGCATAGGTGTAATAATAATAAAGTTATGCCATGTGAAATATAAGAAAAATGTCAATTGACAAAAAGAACTGACGGACAGTACCCTGAGAGAATACTTTACGAAAAAATTCATTTTTGGTCCGAATGAGCTGAAATTTCGTATTTGTCAAGTGATATATATTTACACAGTTGGATACAAAAAATGAGCAAAATTGAGAAGCTGGTGGTGAGACTCATTTGATGATCTGACATGGAATGACCCAACGTATACTTTTGGGCATTGACTCTCTTCTTGTTTGTGAGGACATATGTGTAGCCTGTACAGTGTTTCTTTCATATGCTGAAGATTATTTTACCCTGTTGATTTGACGGATGTGTTTTCTTTCTTTTTGACATTTTTAAGGATTTTAGTGGTCACGCTGTAAATATGAAATGTTTTCTTGAGGCGTTAAAGAAGGTTCAGCCCTCCTGCCTCAGAAGCAGTATCGGACTAACAGATTTCAAACCAATCTCCTGGGACCAAATCGGAGGTTTGGAAGATGTTAAATTTAAACTGAAACAGGTTGGTCATAACTGGGAAATAAGCATGCCCATTGGATGGAATTAGGCACTGGTCAAACACACACAGTTTTTTCACATTGTTCTTAAAGAGCATTGAGTGGCCCATGAAGTTTCCGGAAGCTTTCGTCAGGCTTGGTCTGTCCCGTCCGCGAGGAGTCTTGCTGTATGGACCTCCAGGGTGTGCCAAAACATCACTTGTAAAAGCTGCAGCCTCTTCGTCACACTGTTCTTTCCTGTCCGTCAGTGGGGCTGATCTCTTTTCATCGTTTGTTGGAGATTCAGAAAAAGCCCTTACTGAGGTATGCAGGTCTTCATCAGGACCTTGCTTTTAAAATCTAAAAAGATAAAAAGTTTTTTTCTTAGGAAATCTGCACCCTTTATGTAAATCAGTGGGTTTGATGTAAATGCATGAGATTAGATACTGTGTCCTTTTGTTTTGCTGTTGTGATGATTCGTTTGAAAGGTGGATTTTGAAGTCACTTAAACATTTTCCATTTGCTTTGACACTGAGGACTGCTTTAATACTGAAAAATTTGTGCCTAGTCCTCACTGTAAAAAAAAAAGTTTCTGTGAATTTAAAATGTCTATTATTGAAGGGGGAAATTGGTGAAAGAGCTGGAGGATTTGCATCATCGTTGGCTCATCGTTATTTTCTTCTCAGCTCTTCCGTCAGGCTCGAGCTTGCGCCCCCTCTATCCTCTTCCTCGATGAGATTGACTCCATCCTGGGCTCTCGCTCTGACAGCAGAGAGGCCCACAGTGTCCAGGCCAGCCTGTTGTCTGTGCTGCTCAATGAGCTGGATGGTGTGGGAATAAAGGTCCAGGAGAGGGGAGGGTCCCAGAGGAAGAGTCGCCAACTAGAAGGGTCAACCGAGTTTCTGCCAGAGCAAAAGGTGTCTTAATGATAATAAAAAGAGTTGATGTGATTTATCATTCCCAGAATGTAGGTTGCGGTGCGTTGTTGCTCTGCAATGTGTGAAAATGTTATTCTTGGCTGAGGTTTAATTTTTATAACATAGATTGAATTTGAATCTCTGGGGGGGAAAAAAACTCCATCTTTTCAAGATGAATAATCTATGTTGTACATTCATTTTTGATGTAAATATTGTGCAGTTTCATTTGCTTCATTACCTTAAGTAGTCATTGTCTAAGTCATGAGTAATAATGAACTCCAATAAATCGTCTTCTTCATCATGCCTGTTTCATCAAATTTGTGTTTTGTTTTCACTGAGGATGAGTATGTCATATGCCTCTGTTTACTTTGATGCACTTTAGATGGACTACCACGAAGTGTGCAACAAGGATGTATTGATTGTTGCTGCAACAAATAGACCTGATGTGCTGGATAGTGCTCTTCTACGTCCAGGCAGGCTAGATAAGATTATCTACGTTCCACCGCCTGATACGGAGGTACATATTCCGCTGTTTTTTTTTTTTTTTTTTAAGACTTCTGACCTTTGACTGTTGACTAAGTGAAATTTCCTTGTCATTTGATGATGAATGATATAGATTTAAAGAGTGAACTTAGAGATGGATGCATACTTTGGAATTGACTGTACTTCACTGCTATTGGTCTTTGCCACAGGCTCGGCTGTCTATTCTGGAGGTCTGTACAAAGAGTATGCCTTTGGAAACAGATGTCTGCCTGAAAGAACTTGCACAGCAAACCCATCAATTTTCTGGTGCTGATTTAGAAAATCTCTGTAAAGAGGTAAAGGTGTTTATTTATTTATTTATTTAGATGTTCGTTTATTTGCACATATGAAAAATGTTAAAACCCGGACTACATAATGTTGCAAGATGGCATGGAGGGGAGGACTAAAAAGCAGTAAGTCTTATGAAATGTGCCTCTCATTAGAAATGATGAGCAATAATAAGGAAATAGAAGGTAATATAGGTGTTTTATAATACAGTTTTATCAATTGTCCATCCCATTAATTTATCTGGTGTTAATGAAGTTTGTAGAATGCAATTTCATGTTCCGATCCGTGTTTTTATGGCCTCTTATGAGAAGGGAGCTTGCAGTTTCATGGCATCAGTTAAAAAGTACTCAAGCTTAAACCTTTGAACTACAGAACTGCATTACAGCTGGAACAACCAATCCATATTTCAGAAGTTTTAATAGCCATACCAGGGTTTATGCAATAGGGAGGGAAATCGGAAAGTATAAACTCCATCTTAAAACCCTGCATTTAACCGTCAATGTGTGATTGTAGCCCCCAGACGAAGTTGGGCAGCTACTATGAATTCATGGTCGGCGTCTCCGACGCCACGACCCTTGCCGCATCTGTAGCCATTTTCATGGGGACGCTCAGGCCACCCATTTCAACCAATTCCTAAGCTATGTGGTGTGGGGATAGGTCATGGTAGGACCATGACCCCTAATGATTTTGGTTGCCATGGGAACAGAATTGGCCAAATAAAGCGCAATTTCATGCCGAATATGTGCCCTTCTCAGTGTATGGCGTCTGAACGCTCTACAGGTCAGCTGTAAAGATATCACAAGCAGGCACTTTGGGGCTGCACCCATGCAGTCGCTGGCCACTTGACTGTCTAGTTTATGAATGTATTTTACAATATATATGTGAATATATATACACAATATATATTTTTTTTAATCAGTGCCTCAAGTTTCAGGGTTTCTACAGGTGCTGAGATTTTTTGAAAACACTTAAATTTTAATGAGTCGTTTTCAAGGTGTAAAAGGTGCTGCGATATTGAATAAAGTGCCTGAGATTGCTTGATATTATAATATTGAATAACTTTCCTAATACAAACCCAAAACCAGTGAAGTTGGGACGTTGTGTAAATCGTAAATAAAAACAGAATACAATGATTTGCAAATCCTTTTCAACCTATATTTAATTGAATACACTGCAAAGGCAAGTTACTTAATGTTCGAACAGGTAAACTTTGTAATTTTTTGCAAATATTAGCTCATTTGGAATTTGATGCCTGCAACATGTTTCAAAAAAGCTGGCACAAGGGGCAAAAAAGACAGAGTTGAGGAATGCTAATCAAACACTTATTTGGAACATCCCACAGATGAACGGGCTAATTGGGAACAGGTGGGTGCCATGATTGGGTATAAAAGCAGCTTCCCTGTAATGCTCAGTCATTCACAAACAAGGATGGGACGAGGGTCACCACTTAGTGAACAAATGCGTGAGCTGATTGTCGAAACAGTTGAAAAAAAACATTCCTCAACGAGCTATTGCAAGAAATTTAGGGATTTCATCATCTACGGTCCGTAATATCGTCAAAAGGTTCAGAGAATCTAGAGAAATCATTGCACATAAGCGACAAGGCCGAAAACCAACATTGAATGCCCGCGACCTTCGATCCCTCAGGCGGTACTGCATCAAAAAGCGACATTATTGTGTAAAGGACATCACCACATGGGCTCAGGAACACTTCAGAAAACCACTGTCAGTAACTACAGTTCGTCGCTACATCTGCAAGTGCAAGTTAAAACTCTACAATGCAAAGCGAAAGCCATTTATCAACAGCACCCAGAAACGCCACCGGCTTCGCTGGACCCAAGCTCATCTAAGATGGATTGATGCAAAGTGGAAAAGTGTTCTGTGGTCTGACGAGTCCACATTTCAAATTATTTTTGGAAACTGTGGAAGTCGTGTCCTCCGGACCATAGAGTAAAAGAACCATCCGGACTGTTATAGGCGCAAAGTTCAAAAGACAGCATCTGTGATGGCATGAGGGTGTATTAGTGCCCAAGGCATGGGCAACTTGCACATATGTGAAGGCACCATTAACGCTGAAAGGTACATACAGGTTTTGGAGCAACGTCTTTTTCATGGACGCCCCTGCTTATTTCAGCAAGACAATGCTAAGCCACATTCTGCACGTGTTACAACAGCATGGCTCCGTAGTAAAAGAGTGTGGGTACTAGACTGGCCTGCCTGTAGTCCAGACCTGTCTCCCGTTGAAAATGTGTGGTGCATTATGAAGCGTAAAATACGACAATGGAGACCCCGGACTGTTGAACAACTTAAGCTGTACATCAAGCAAGAATGGGAAAGAGTTCCACCTGAGAAGCTTCAAAAATTGGTCTCCTCAGTTCCCAAACGTTTACTGAGTGTCGTTGAAAGGAAAGGCGATGTAACACAGTGGTAAAAAGGCCCCTGTGCCAACTTTTTTGCAATGTGTTGCTGCCTTTAAATTCTAAATTAATGATTATTTGCAAAAAAAAAATAGTTTCTCAGTTTGAACATTAAACATCTTGTCTTTGCAGTGTATTCAATTGAATATAAGTTGAAAAGGATTTGCAAATCATTGTATTCTGTTTTTTATCTACGATTTACATAACGTGCCAACTTCACTGGTTTTGGGTTTTGTAAATCTGATTGAGTAGTTTGATAAACATGTAATTTGCCATAGATGTAAGGTGCTGGAAAAGTTTACAAATGTACCTTGAAAGTGCATGAATTGGACTTTGGACAAGGTGCGGAAACCCTGAAGTTTTCATGCTGGTTGCCTCTGTGTTCCATTTGAGTCCTGATATTTTAATTATGAGTATGTTTTGTTTGGAATGTGAGTTAATCAATTACCTCTATTTTATTCCCTTTATTAGGCAGCACTGTTGGCGCTCCAGGAAGAGGGTATGGACGCCTCCAGCATAAAGCATAAATACTTCATGGAATCACTGCGGAGTTTGTCTCCATCCCTGAAGAGTCAAAATGTAGACTGCTATCAGCAGCTATTCACAAGTTGAATCCTAATATCAGATTCCTTTCTTTTGAGTCCTTTGATGAATATACATATATTTTGTAACATTTTCTTTAATTTGTATTATCATATAATTTAAAGAATTTTAAGGAAATCCTATCCTCACAAATAAAATTTTGTCAATCCAGTGACCTGTCAACTTCAGTTAAAGCAATAAATGCATTCTAGAGTTCATACTGAAATTCTTTTTATGTTGCTTTTATTAAACTAGATCCGCATCCTGGACCACATTGTCAAGTTTTGCAGTGCATCGTCAACAGACTGGGTGTCAGGCTTTTTGGTGGTACAATGGGGTACCTGTTAGCCTGACCAAATAGTAGACATTTAAGACTTTGAAGTGATCTCGTCTAAACGTGTTGGATTGTGCATGGAAGCAACCTACAGCCTGGAATCTGAATCTATATCACTTTAGTCTTAGGAAAAGGAAACTTAGGGGTGATCTAATTGAGGTCTTTAAATATGTTAAAGGGATCAACAAAGCAAATTTCGTCGGATTCCTTCGGCCAAGTTTTGTTAGTGGAACTCGGGGTCACAAGTAGATGTTGACCTATGGTAAATTTAGCACGGATATTAGAAAATTTTTTTTCACCCAGAGGGTGATTTCATTGTGGAATAGCTTGCCTGACCATATTGAGGCAGAAACCTTGGCAGGGTTCCCACGCGTCCTGGAAAACCTGGAAAATGATTGACCAATTTTCCAGTCATGGAAAACACATGGAAAATGAGAAAAAAAGTCAAATGTCCTTGAAAAGCTTGAGTTGTCTTGGAAAATTATTTTTACTCCCTCTGCTTCTCTCTTCCTTGGGGGTGAATGCAAACAGGTTAAACATTTTACGCATGTGTGTCTGTTTTCAGCTGCCTTTAATGGGCAATGCTGAGCTGTAGCGCTTCTCTGCTTCATTTCTGCTTCTAGCCGGCACAGCGCCCCACGTGACCCAAATCAAATCGCATATTCCCTTAGCAGTTCTGCTGCCCAGTGTTTAACTTTGTTGCTAGATTTACCGACTTTTCAGACCCAAGTAAGGATTTATTTTCTCCAAGAAGCACCAAAACTAGCGACTTTCAGTTCATGAGTGATGCCATCGCTGTATATCGAGTGTGAGGTGTTTCTCCCTCTCTCTGTCTCTTCTGTTGAGTGACAGAGGAGCAGTGGAGAGCTATAGTGGGCGTACCGTCACTTTTGGCTGTGCGCTCTGAGATGGAATACATCTCTGGTTTCAGTCGAGCCACAGCAACCATGACAACAGCTTCGAGAAAGTGATGGGTAACAGGTAGTCTTACTGGGCCACGTTTCACTCAGTATTTCATACTTGCTCCATTGTCCCATTAGGAATTCTATTAAAATACTGTGTTTGTGCACAGAGAGCAGAGCTCCGACTTTCATGCAGTTATTAGCTAGCTACTTTGCAATGAAAGTAATTTAGATGTCAACATCCAAGTGAGATCTTATATATCCATGAGTGAGATGCACACCCCATGGCCTAAATGAGGAACGAAGGCAGTGAAAACTGAAGACTTGCATGTTCATTTGAACAATGTTGTTAGCGTAGTAAGCGTTTAGGGACGTCTGTCAGACACACACACACACACACACACACACGTCTGTGAAGGTGAAGACGTATGAACACCCGCCAATCAGAGGCAGAGCAGGAAGAAGCGGCCGCACTTCACACTGGTCTGTTAATGTAAATAATGCGAGAAAAGAGGGGAAGGAGAAAAAACATCGGAGGAGAAATTTCTTTGCGAAGTGCAGGTTTGGAGACGGAGGTGTGCCCAGTATCTGAGATATGACGCCGAGGCGCAGGTCAGTGGAGGTTTGGAGACGGAGGTGTGCCCAGTATCTGAGACATGACGCCGAGGCGCAGGTCAGTGGAGGTTTGGAGACGGAGGTGTGCCCAGTATCTGAGATATGACGCCGAGGCGCAGGTCAGTACTGTACAGGATGTAGCCGGTATGCTAACGAAAACGGCAGAAACAACTTGTTTGTTGTTGGTAACAGAACTATGAAGCCTGAGAACATCGCGACCACGAGCGTAACAAGCGCCACAACACGTGTGTGTCCCGGGCCCAGTCGGAGCCTCTCCTTAAAGCTGCTCAAGGCTGCAAGTGGAGGATGATTGACGTTTATTCCTCTCTGCAGTGCGTCCCTGCATCAGGTGTCTTTGTGCATCAAAAACACAGACTCATTGTTCCCAGTGAAGTTGAGGTGAACAAAAGATTTGTCTGCTTAAGGCCCCCAAACATTGTAGAAAATTCCGTTAGTTAAAAATGGTAATCCGACTTTGAAATCCATGATGAAATCTGCTGAATAACAGCTAATTACCGAACTAAACGAGGTGCCAAGTTTACATTATGATGTGTTCAAGGTCGGCTCAGAAAAATGCCAATTAGGCAATGGAGAACAAAAAAGTCATGGTGTGTTCAAATGCAATTTCAAGAAAAAGAAAATGTAGACACGCAACAATAATATAGCTGTGAAGTGCACATTAATGATAAAAAGTAAAGTACAAGTTAATATTATCTAGTAATAGATACTATAATTATTCTATCAATTACTGCATGTAAAGGTGATTACACTTTTACATGCAGTAACTGATAAACTAATTAAGTTTTTAGTCAAATAAAAAGAATTTGCATGAATAAGGGTATTTTAAAAATGCAATTAATCATGATTAATCACAGCCTAAAACTGTGATTAATCAAAGTAAATTATTTTATTAGTGCTGTCAATTGATTGACAGCACTAATAAAAGATTTTAAAAAAATTATTTGTATTTTTATTATTATTATATTTAATAATTGATAAGCTCAGACATTCAGTTATTTTATCAGTATTTTGTTTTGGTGTAATTTGTTATCACATTGCTGCTTCTCCTCTCCTGAGTTCCTCCAAATACACACACACACACACACTCACACACACACACACACACACACACACCTGCAGTTACAAATGCTGAATTAAATACATTTTTTATTTGTACGAATTTATGTCATTATCAGATAAAAGCCCGTCCCCACTCCAACCAAACCCCTCCCAAAATCTCACTCTGAACTCAGTTCAAAACTTGAGAGCCCTGACAATAAGTATAAAGTGATAACCATAAATTTATAATAGTAAGAAAATACATAAAAGCCAGGCTAAAAAGATAGCTAGCAAACCATATTTATGTCTGAGAGTTAGCAATAATTATATTTCAGGTTCAATGTGATATCGTGGTGCTATTAGTGTTTAGGTGATTTATTGAACATATAACAATGTTTTGTGGAGAAAGTACGAGAGCGAAAGAGAGAGAGGAATAAACATTGAAGCAATCTGGTTAAATGTACAAAATATAAGGTACAAATGAAGAAAATGACACTTCTCCAGAGCTTGGGGGTAGAATTTACTAGTGTATGTTGGGATAACTTGACTCGTACCGTGGCAGCTGAAAAAGTCCTGGAAAACTACTGGAAAAAAATTTCAAGAAAAGAGTGGGAACCCTGCTTGGGAATTTTCTCGAGGAAAGCTGGATACCACCAAATCATTGAGTATCTGAGGTGATACTTACAATAGTAAAAAGAGACTGGCAAGCCTAGTTAGGCTGATCGACCTATTCTTGCCACTCATTATGTTATGAATCTGGGCAATGTGCTGCATGTGGTCGGAAACCCTGCAATGTCTGTAAAATTACCCAGGGGTGGGATGAGCTCCAACTGATGCTTCAGCAGCACTTACAGGTACTCATACATCCACCTGTTACATTGCACATATCGGCCCGTATACATTAATGAGGTATAACTTGTACAGGGTGGAAGCTTATACCGAGAATAGTTATTGCAGCCTCTGTGGTATGGGAAAATTGGTATGCACGAAACCTAGTTTAACTATTCGCAGAATAACTATTGCGCGAGTAAGCTATTCTGTAGTCGTTGGGTTATTCAATGATTTATTGCTGTCGTTTACCACAAATCTATCAATGGGCCTGCCCTCGCGCTTCATTACTCTGAATGGGAAGTCTTCGCAAGCTAGTGAGCAAACGCTTATCTACTGTTCAACCGCTGTTTTGTGGTTAACGCACAAAAGATGGACATCCGCGTGCACTTTTCGGGAGAGTTTGTGGAAACTCCCGAATCACAACAGTGCTCCCCGCTCTTGGCGATGACAATAATGACGCTGAGGATGATGAGATGGAGCCAAATGAACTCGTCAAGGACAATATGCAAGGGGTTTGAGTCAGGGCCTGGCTGATTGCCGATCATTTTGCTGGTTAAATGAATAAGGACTGTAACCTTGAGTGTTTGTTCAGGCATTCAGTTATACTTTTTTTGGTAAAGACAAGTATAAAATGAGTTGAAAATTTACATCTTCAAATGAGTGTGTCAATCTATACGGGGTAATTCTATCCCCGAATGCCAAATCGGGGATATTATGTTTTTGGCCCGACCACCGTCGCCGGATATCTTACGTGATAAGTTTTTGTTAACGCGATAACTTCAGTAATATTTCAATTAGAAATTTCATGTTTTGCATATAAGTATCATTGTAGGAGCCAAAATGTATGTGCGTCTTTGATAGTGATTTTTGTTTATCCACGGTGTGGCGCATGTTTATTTTTGTGTGTATATTGGTAGGAACGATTGTGTTGTCGGATAGGTGTCCTACCCGGAAGGGCAAAGGGTTTTGACCGCTAAGCAAAACGCGACGCAGGATCACTGCTGTTGTCCCTTTGTCTCGTGACTGTTGTGCTTTACATATTTTAATGGACTCAAGTGAAATAAATAGGATTGTCTTTCTTCAACTTGAAGACCGTTGTAAGCGTTTTTACTTTAGATCACAGCGAAGTTAACAGAGTAAGTAGCAAGTAACACCTAGCGCGTCTGCCTAGCTCCACCCGCGTGAGGACACTTCAGTAGTTCCGTATTGCACAGAACTCCTTCAATAATCATAAAGAGGAAGAACAGAGTCGATTTTGGACAATTTACAATTTCTAGATTGGCCACCAGGGGCCAAAAACTGAAAAATCACTGTTTATCATATCTCTGGAAATATTTGTCTGATTGACCTCAAATCAAGTGCAAATGAAAGGTCATGACCTGAGGATGTGTCCCAAAATGACATTATACCCGTTTGGTTAAAAATTTTGTCACAAGGTGGAGCTTTGTCACATAAAATTCAACATTTTTGCCATATCTTTGGAACCATTTGTCCAGTTGACATGAAACTATGTGCAAGGTCATGACCTCACAACGTGTCACATGATGACATCATACCTGTTCAATATTTTGCCACCAGGTGGAGCTTTGTGATGGAAAATTACCATTTTGACCATATCTTCAGAGCCATTTGTCCGATTGACTTAAAATTAAATTCAAATGAAAGGTCATGACCTGCGGCGCTTGATATTGTATTGGGTCTATTCGAGGATTGGGGGCGTTCGGGATATACCCCAAGCCGTCGCCTCCGACGGCATAAGCCTAGTTTGAACATCATTTCACGCCAGTATCCTAGAAACAGAAGGCATAGTTTTGAGACAGCCACTGAAAGCGGACTGCAAATAGTCTTATTCCACTCCTTAAAGGTCTAGTAAGTTCTTAAAAAAAAAAAACCACCACACAACACCTGTAGACATGTATTATTGCCTGTAATTCACGAATCCAGCATTTAACTCTCGCAATTGTATGTCATATTGGGGGGGGATAAATAGATAATGAAGGAACTAGACACTTTGAGACCTCTCCTTAAAACTCGCGAGGGATTGGCTAATCGGCTGCCACGTATGAGAAGTAAATTGCACCGGAGCTGGTGCAGAAAACGACTTGTTTCACTCCTTATTTCAACAGCCAATTTGTGAAAGAAATACAATTTATAGCTATCTTATTTGGGACGAATATTCTTATCGATACACTTTCTACATACCCAATGAAATGAATTGACACAAACTGTCCATATTTTGTGGGTTTTTAACTTTTCAGCGAACAAAGCTCTGATCTCATCTGGGATTGCAAAACGAAAAGTTTGCATTGGTTTAAACGCGTGTACAATCGTTTTACGCGTTCTTGCATCGTATACTATACGAAATGAATGCTAATTTTGGACTTCGAACATAGTAAGCGACTGTACGGCAACTTCGTATGGACTCGCATGGACCGGTCGCTTGTGTTTATGTTTGGGTTTTTCTTTTGGATATGTGACGTACCGATGTCCTAGTAGTCCCCGGTGACTAGGAGCACGATATGGCCAGTGTTTCAGAAACAAACAAATGCAAAATTTGAATGTCATCAACAACAACAATCATCAACGACACTAAGTTATTAACAAAGCAACATACACACAAGCTTACTTGTCAACTCGCCTTCACAGCACTCTTACATAGACATTAACACCGAAGCCGTACAGCGGAGATGGGCCGCGGGGTAGCAGTTGAGGAGCAAGTGGGGAGTAAGCTCAAGAACGGATCTCGAAGATGCCAAGTCTCATGCATTCGACGTAGGTCCTAGGCATTTTTTAGGCTTATTCACCGTAGTTCGCAATAATTCAATTAAGCTTATTAATGAGATTCTCACGCAGAATTAAAATCCTTGTGCATTGAAGTTTCAGTTTCACTTGCGTAATGGTAGATCTTACCACAAGCAACATGGAAAGCGATTATGACTCCGGAATTCTCCTGCTTCTCTTTACTCGGAGAGAAACGATGCATGTGTTCGTTGATCTTTAAAAATTGTTTTAATGAAACAAGACCATCTAAAAAGTCTTTATACAATTTTATTGCTTTCAATCTCCCAGTAAAGACAAGCCTGAGAATTCATAGTCATAGTCGATTTTCGTGATACGAGTGGGCAAATCCACCTTAACGCACGTGAAACTAGTTTACTTAATGCACAATGACTTCAATTCCACGTGTGAATTTCTTCAGTGTGCGCTGATTGGAAAATTGCGAACTATGGCACAGGAAGGTGAATGCCACCAAGAGGCGAGAGACTCTACTGAATGCGTGAGATTTGGCATCTCTTTTGGGAAGTGATGTAAACTCATAACATCGTTTGGAGTCCTGTTACAGCCTACCACTACACACCTATTTGGCATGTTGATGTATGTTATCTCTAAGTCAACAAAATCAAGGATTGATCAAGGCAAAATCAATTATCAGTATAGAACAAGCCCCTGATCGATCAGCTGGGAACGTTTGCATCTTACTTTTCACAAGTCACAGGCAGGTCATACGACTACGAGGTCCGTGTGCAACATTTTTTTGAGGGGTGGGGCTTAAGACACAAACCAGCCAAATTTTAGTTTTCAGAAAATGATTAAAAGTTATAGAAAGCATTTACAAATGTGTGGTGCATATTAATTCGCTACATGTGATCCATTTCTTTGAAAACTAGCCAAAAAATTTTCTGAGTGAACCTTTAAACCTGCCCCTTGGTTAGTATAAGTTATACCAGGAAATCTGTGGTATTTACACCATATATTAAGCAAATACATATTTGTGCATTCGACTCTCAATTTAAGGATTAAAGTTATACCAACTTATACCACGTTCATGCATAGCAACAGTGGTAAAACCATTGATTTATGCCTGGTATAGGCTAATCTGTCCCTATTCCGCCATCATGCATACGGGCCTAAGGTCCTGATTTCCTTATGCCAACATTTTGGCGCTCAGAAAAGTTTGGATGCAGTCAATGATCAGTCATGGTTTCTGCTCAACACAAATTATGACGTTATTGTGCCTTCACCTCCCACTGTGGGCAAAATACGTACTGCTTCCTGTCCATCTGTCTGTCTTTGTGTCCTTCACGCACATCGTTTGTGATATCTACTTATGGTGTGAACAGATGTTGACCAAATCACTCATGGGAACTCCCCATGGATGAACTGATTGGGTTTTGGAGGTCATTTGGTCAAAGGTGAAGGTCACTATAGGTTGGCTGTGCGCAGTGACTGAAGATTAACTGTGTCAGAGCATATAAGGCTGTGGTCAGGCTGAGATACAGCAATCAATGGTTTGTGCTGAATTCTGCTGCCTTCTGCTCACAATAAATCTCTTACTAAATAATGCTCGAGTGGTTTCCTCTATCCCCCTTCCCTGCAATCATGACTTAAGAGCCAGTTTTTATAAGAGTCAGGCAGGCGGTGATTCATGACCCCTTCGGATTTGTCCGAACTTTTTTTTACTGATAGATGTATGTTAGAAATTAACAAAAATCACATTTTCTATCCTTAATAGGGACCAGTTTTTTTGGAGGGGTCCTGGAATATTGGGGTCAAAATGAGCCGAAATGGCAAAATCACCAAAATTAGGTTTTTGAATGCTTGTATTTCTGTGCGCCCTGAGTGAGCCATATTGATTTTCATTTGTGCAAGTCTATCAGGTATGGACGCTCCAAAAATGTGAAAATGTTGGTGGCTGACTTAAGGCGTAGCCCATTGGTGGTACTACAAATCACTACTTTTTGTAATTATGCACACTTTCCCAGGGGTTGTGTGGTTTGTGCCCTAAGTCAGCCAAGGTATTTTATGCATGTCGTTATAGGTTAGGACCTCTTACTTTGATTTGTATGAACATTATGGCAGCTGACTTCAGGCGCACAAGTAAAGGTGAAAAGGTGAATGGTGGAATTACCACATTTGCACACAGCAATTTCTCCATGCGCCTCTGACAAAAGTGATAAAATATGGCTCATGTTGACACTGAGCATCTCTAGTGTCAGTGGTAAAGAAAGTTTCGTGGTTGGTTTTGGTAATAACCCTTTTTGCATCGTTTTTCTTGGGCCACTTCACGAAAAAGCCGAATATGATAAACTGGGAACTTTCTCTGATTTTCATGAAACTTGCAGGATTTGCTTCCTTAACTGGGAGAAAGGTGCTCTGTCAGTTTTGGTGCAATGTAGCAAGCCACTTTGTTTACAGACCACCACTTGGTGGCAAAATTGGAACTAAACTGCATAAAGTAGCACTTTCAAATAATCTTAATCTCATAAACCGTTTATTTGATTTTCATCAAATTTGTGGTACAGTTTTCGCAAGAACACATGAAGCTAAACCTGGCTTTAGTTTTTTTGCAATGTATTCAAGGGATTTTCAAATTAAAAGTCAGTTCTAAGATTTGTATGATGAAATCAATGTTGGTGTAAGCCAGGGATACTCACTCTTTTCCAGATTGAGCCGCAGTGGGTGCAGGCTTTCATTCTAACCATGCAGTCTCACTCCTGATTCTACTAATCATGGGTCTTTGGCAAAAGCCTCAAGGGTTGATTAGTAGAATCAGGTTTGTGACTGGTTGGGTAGAATGAAAGCCTGCACCCACAGCGGCTCAATCTGGAAAAGAGTGAGTATCCCTGGTGTAAGCGATCACCAATAGGTGTCCTTCCCAGTTTACCATATTTGGCTTTTTCGTGCAGTGGCCTTAACAAAAATGGTGCAAAAAGGGTTAATACCGAAACCAGCCACGGAACTCTCTTTGCCACTGATACCGGAGATGCTGCGTGACAACGTGAGCCATATTTATTTCATTTTGACTGAGGGCGCATGTAGAAATCGCTGTGCAAAAATGTGGTAATTTCACTTTTTCGGCGGCATTAAGCGCCCCCTATACTTGTGCACCCTAAGTCAGCCACAGTAATTTAAATAAGAGGTGCTAATCTATCATGACATGCATAAAGTTCCTTTGCTGACTTGGGGCGCAAGCCACATTACCCCTGGGAAAGTGCATAATTACAAAATGTGGTGATTTGCAGCACCACCTATGGGATGCGCCCTAAGTCAGCCGCCAAAATTTTCACATTTTTGGAGAGTCCATGCCCGATAGACTTGCACAAATGAAAAGTCATGATAAGTCGATTGACGAGCACGAATGAATAGGAAGGATAGGGGAACAGATTGCAATCCATTCGTTTGTGCTCGTCAATCGACTTATTGTGACTTTCAAGATGGAGGCGACTGGAAACTACCTAAAGGTACTGTTTGCATAAATAGTCCTTTTTAAAAAACTACCTGTGCATTTTCAAAGTTCTCAGTGCCTCGTTTTAAATGTTAGGGCCCTCGGAATTCTACCGATGAAGTGTGAAGATACTTTGAGCCTTGTTAATGATGAAAAAAATAGCGATTTCTTTGCATGGCAACACTATGCCCGACTCACTACCAGCCTGTTTCAGCCTGTTGGGAGCTTCGGCTGAAAAGCCATTTATTTCGAAATATTGCGTGCATATGGAGGTGGGGTATTCGACAAAAGTTGGTACTCATTATCATGTTTCAATACCCCACAAGTCAATTTCACCCCGGAATTCTCCTTTAAGAACTGTGGTGGTGGTGGTGTTAAAGTGTCATGATGTGAACTGCATAGAATTAAGGATGCTGAGATTCTGAATGTTATCTTTTAAACTTGCTTTCACTACATTGTAAAATTATTGCTCTGTGGTTCAGATTATTTCATGGCTGTGCTATTTAAACAGTATAATACAAGCAGCGATTGTCCTACTGGGTTCAAGATAGGTGGTAATTCCTAAGGACATACAGATTCGGAAGATTCTCTTTTTGGCAGTAAAAATCAGCAGTTTCTCAAACGCAAGTTGATGTTTTTTCATGCTGTTTATTCATTATACCATTGGATAACTTTGTTCATAAATGATCTGCGAATGATTGTTTTTCATTCAGTTTCTTGGATGGTGCCAGATTACTTATCAATTGCAATGTGTCACTTTGTCCTCCGTGTCTGAAATCCTATCTGAAAAAAGCAGGCTGAAGTTAGAGATATCACAGAACCTTTGACTGGCCCAGTTTTACTGTAATCCTGGTCTGCGATAAACGTTTGATACATGTTTAAGGTTAGGTCGATGTGGGGCATGGTTTAACAAATGGGATCCTGAGGAACTACAGCCAGTTAGGCTACTGTAATCTCCATTTAAAACCTTTCAAGACTGTACGTCTGTATTGGTTGCCTGTTACACAGCACATGAAGCATCTATATGTATCCAAGCTAGATTAGTGAACTTAAGTGTTTGTAAATTAGTAGAAGCAAGACATCTTATGCTAGAAAAGAGAGAAGGCTTGTCTGCTTGGCTGAAGTGCAAACTCGACAGTTGTGTTGCAATGTGCACTGATAACTGCTCGCTCCAAATTTGAACCAAGCGTGCATTAAAACCAGCACATATAGCACATGTAGTACACATGGTGACTGTTTCATAAGTTTTAGAATTTTTTTTATTTATTTTGCTTTGTGCTCAATTAAGCATTTATTTGAGATGTTTATACACAGCTTCTTCAATTTATAAATTTTGTCTCATCATGTATACACAACAGCAATATGTGGGAGCAGTTCCTTTATCTCAGGGCTAAATAGCAAAGCTAGACACACTTGAGGCAATCTCCTTAAAAGTTGTTTTTGGTTTGACAGTTGCGTTCACTTGTTTCCTTTGTTCATGGAAAATACAGCTTTCTGTGTCCAGTCTATTAATTCATAAACTTATTATACCCCCCGCTACGACGTAGTCGGGGGTATATAGCGCTCCGCGCGTCCGTCCGTCTTGCCGTGTATCTGTGCGTCCGGATTCGTTCAAACAAAAAAGCGGGGGTATGTGAGCTCTGCTTGCTTCTACACTTGTTCCCTTTTGAGCCTGAAATTGGTTCAACGGCACGAGGAGCAGAGGTGAGCCAATGGAGATCAGGTGAGCCCCTGTGACACTAAAAAATGTCACAAAAACAGATATTGGCAATCTGCCACGAGGATCAACTGGAACATTGTTGAGAACAGAGACTGGGCCCTGAAATGCAATGCCTGCATCGTGAAACTGATAAAACCAGTCCCTAAGAATGTGCAACCAGATCGATGCTGGTCACTGTGTATAAAGCATCACAATGTATGAGTGCAAAGATGCACTTGCTTCAAGCTGATATTGCTTAATCACAATGCAAGTTTGGCTTAATTACACTGTTACTGAAACTCAGAAATCACATTCAGTCAGAAGCAGCTACGCATGCAGTGAACAGCTCTGCAATCACAATAATGCTCATACTGCATCTGCACCATGCAGTGGGCAGAAGGCATAAATTTTTCCAGTCCTCTGTCCAAACGTCCATCAAAATTGAACAATCTGGAACAGAAGGAAGAATTCAAACACCAAATACATGAAAATGAGGCAAACCAGCATTGTGATGAATTGTGTGGAAACTATGACAGCTGAAATCACCTTACATTCAGTAACCACTTAAGGAGCCCAGTATTATTGGTCTTTTATTTGTTACCTCTCTGTATCCTCTGAGAACAATGTGAAGAGGGGGGGATATCATTATTTTCAGCATTGCACTACCATTTCCGCCATGACAATAAATAGAAAGATGATCGCGCACTGGTCCATGTGTATTCCCGCACCCTCTAAAGCGATCACTCCATGCATGGCAACAGTGGAAAAACCATTGATTTATACCTGGTATAGGCTAATCTGTCCCTATTTCGCATTCATGCATACGGGCCTAAGGTCCTGATTTCCTTATGCCAACATTTTGACGCTCAGAAAAGTTGGGATGCAGTCAATGATCAGTCATGGTTTCTGCTCAACGCAAATTATCACGTTATTGTGCCTTCACCTCCCACTGTGGGCAAGAGACATACTGTTTCCTGTTCATCTGTCTGTGTCCTTCACACCCATCGTTTGTGATATCTACTTATGTTGTCAACAGATTTTGACCAAATCACTCATGGTAACTTCCCATTGGTGAATAAATTAGGTTTTGGAGGTCATTGGGTCAAAGGTGAAGGTCACTAAAGGTTGGCTGTGTGCAGTTACTGAAGATTAACTGTCAGAGCATATAACGCTGTGGCAGGCCGAGACACAGCAATCAATGGTTTGTGCTGAATTTTGCCGCCTTCTGCTCACAATAAATCTCTTACTAAATAATGTCCGAGTGGTTTCTTCCATCCTCTTTCTCTGCAATCATGACTTGTGAACTGTGGTGTGACCGGTGGTGTTTAAGTGTCATGACGTGAACTGCATAGAATGAAGGATGCTGAGATTCTGAATTTTATCACTTAAACTTGCTTTCACTATATTATAAAATTATTGCTCTATGGTTCAGATCATTTTATGGCTAAGCAATTTAAACAGTAACATACAAGCGTCAATTGTCCTACTGGGTTGAAGATAGGTGGTAATTCCTAAGGACATACAGATTTGGAAGATTCCCTTTTTGGCAGTAGAAAAAGCAGTTTCTAAAAAACAAGTTGAAATTTTTCATGCCGTTTATTCATTATAACGTTGTATAACTTGGCTCATAAATGATCTGTGAATGATTTTTTTTGTTCAGTTTCTTGGATGCCGCCAAATTACTTCTCAATTGCAATGTGTGACTTTGTCCTTCCTGTCTGAAATCATATCTGTGAAAAAAGCACGCTGAAGTTTGAGATATCACAGAAACTTTGACTGGCCCAGTTTTTCTGCATTCCTGGTCTGCAATAGACGTTTGATACATGTTTGGGGTTAAGTAGATGTGGGGCATTGTTTATCAAATGGGATCCTGAGGAACTACTGCCAGTTAGGCTACTGCAATCTCCACTTAAAACCTTTCAAGACAGTGCGTCCGTATTAGTTGCCTGTTACACAGTGCATGCAGCATCTATACCTAACCAAGCTAGATTAGTGAACTTATGTGTTTGTAAATTGGTAGAAGCAAGACATCTTGTGGTATAAAAGAGAGAAGGCTTGTCTGAAGTTCAAACTCGACAGTTGTGTTGCAATGCGCACTGATAACTGCTCGCTCCAAATTTGAACCAAGCATGCATGAAAACCAGCATGTAAAGCGCATGTAGTACACATGGTGACTGTTTCATAAGTTTTGGAATCTTTTATTTATTTTAGTTTGTGCTCAATTAAACATTTATTTGAGATGTTTATATCCAGCTTCGATCGGTAAATTTATCAATTTTGTGTCATCATGTATACGCAACAGCAATATGTGGGTGCAGTTCCCGTATCTTGGCATGGGACAGTATGGCTCAGGAGGTAGAGCGGGCGGCCCAGGAATCAGAAGGTTCCTGGTTCGATCCTCCAGAGAACGAGCAAGACACTGAACCCTGCACTGCCCCTGATGAGCAGGGTGGCGCCTTGCATGGCAGCCTCCGATATCAGGGTGAATGTGAGGCAAAGTTGTAAAGTGCTTTGGGGTCATATTATGTGACTAGAAAGCGCTATATAAATGCAGTCCATTCATCTCAGCTTTAAATAGTAAAGCTAGACACACTTGAGGTAATCTCCTTAAAAGTTGTTTTTGATTTGATAGTTGTGTTCACTTGTTTCCTTTGTGCATGGAAAATGCAGCTTTCTGTATCCAGTCTATTATTCATAAACTTGTTATTATACCCCCGCTACGGCGTAGTCGGGGGAATATAGCGCTCTGCGCTTCCGTCCGTCTGTCCGTGTATCTGTGCGTCCGGATTCGTTCAAACATAAAGCCGGGGTATGTGAGCTCTGCTCGCTTCTACACTTGTTCCCTTTTGAGCCTGAAATTGGTTCAACGGCACGAGGACCAGAGGTGAGCCAATGGAGATCAGGTGAGCCCCTGTGACACTAAAAAATGTCACAAAAACAGATATTGGCAATCTGCCACGAGGATCAACTGGAACATTGTTGAGAACAGAGACTGGGCCCTGAAATGCAATGCCTGAATCGTGAAACTGATAAAACCAGTCCCTAAGAATGTGCAACCAGATCGATGCTGGTCGCTGTGTATACAACAACACAATGTATGAGTGCAAAGATGCACTGCTTCAAGCTGATATTGCTTAATAACAATAAGAGTTTGTTTAAAAAATGCATAAGTCGTGCAATTTAAATGTTTTGCTTAATATTGTTTCAATCAAAAGCATAATTTCTAGGATTTTTCCATCAGAAGCCATTTAAGCACATGCCAACATTATTAAGAGGACAGATCCTCTAGGGTAGGGTTTCTCAACCTCAGTCCTGGGGCCCCTGTGTATCTTCTTCTGGGGGGGACAACTCTATCTCTCCAGAAATGTAATGGTCTATTAGTTTTTCACAATTGGGCCCTTTTAATATGGCTTAATTACACTGTTACTGAAACTCAGAAATCACATTCAGTCAGAAGCAGCTACGCATGCAGTGAACAGCTCTGCAATCACAATAATGCTCATACTGCGTCTGCACCATGCAGTGGGCAGGAGGCATAAATTTTTCCAGTCCTCTGTCCAAACGTCCATCAAAATTGAACAATCTGGAACAGAAGGAAGAATTCAAACACCAAATACATGAAAATGAGGCAAACCAGCATTGTGATGAATTGTGTGGAAACTATGACAGATGAAATCACCTTACATTCAATAACCACTTAAGAACCAATTTTTCTTAGGACAGGACAATATCAGAGACATTGGATTGTTGACCCCCTGGATTTGGCTGAATTTTTTTTTGTGAGATGGTTATGGTACCCAAACTTCAAAACCCAAACCGTTCCGTGGTTGACCTTATACCCAAGGTTACAGCGCCCCCTATTTTGGACCCCCTTGGGCAGTAACAAAAAAGTTACAAGTTCCCACCCCTCTAATTCATAGCTTTGAGGGTGTCCCAGTTCTTAGTTTCTTGATATGGAGACGACATGGAAAGTACAATACAATAATACTGTTATTTTACTGGGACACCTTCAAAATTGGCCAATAGGGGGCGCTCAAAACGCTCCGGGCTGAAAATGGCTTAAATTAGGCCTCCCATTATTTTGAAACTTTGAGGGTATCCCACAAGTTTTATTGCAGGTATTGTTCCTTTGGGAGGTGTCTGATAGGTTAGTACTGCTATTTCAGTGGGACACCCTCAAAGTTGGGAGAAAAAGGGGTCCAAAAAGGATCCTGATTAAAAAAAAAAAAAAAAGGATAAAAAGGGGTCTTTTCAGGACCCGATTTCTCAAAACTTTGAGGTTGAATTCATAAACAAGTTACAGCATTTGAAAGGCATAGACCTAAATGTTCAAACAAAACAAGAAAATAACTGGGATCTCCTGTTATGAACTTTTAGTCACAAAAAAACAAAATTGCACTTGGTGGCAGTCACTGTTCAAATACTAGGGCACCATAAGGCCTACCGATAGCCAAGTAGCCTACTGTTGAGCCCCAAACAAAATCAACTCCTTTTTTTAAAACAGTTCCTTTTTAGAAAAACAGAGATTTTCTAGAGTAGCTGTATCTTAAATTTTGCTTCCATGCTGTTTGAGACTTCAGGAGTCACATGGGTGCACTTTGAGGTCACCAAGTGCAAATGCACAAACAAGTCAACTTTGCGTGCATATTTTGGCTCATTTGCACAAAGGATGTGACAGGCTTCACATCTAAGCTAGATGTTTTCTGGATGTCAATTTCACTTTTGAAATTTCACTTTTAACCCGATAACCAGTTGGCTGTCTACCTAGCTAGCTATTGCATTACAGAGTTCGATATCACTTTTGCGTTGCAAACTATGTTGCTAACTTGCTTGCTATTTCAGTAGCCTATTAACGATACATTGTTGACTTTTTCTTGTGTGTTTATTTTATGGGCTATGTGTAGAGCAACTACATCCATTGTAGTGAACGCTACCTAATTGACAAGCTGACTAGCACACTAATGCACGCTTCAACATATTTTCCTGGACACCGGCAAGTGTGGAGGACAAAAGTCAATCGTCCCCTACTCTTCTTGCTTAACTTCGCTGACACTGAAATAGCGGGTCTTGAAACAAACATAACCGAACGAGTCAGTTGAGCGCAGAGCAGTTCGCTGCACGCAGGGATATTTTGTGCTGCGGCTTGCCACAGTGGGTTACAGTAATTTTATACCGGCATGGAACGCAGCTCAGCCAATCACATTTAAGAATGGGAAGCACCCGTTTTATAATAGAGAAATAACTTACAATCAAAATTTAAGATACAGCTACTCTAGAAAACCTCAGGAACTGTTTTTAAAAATGGAGTTGATTTTGTTTGGGGCTCAACATTAGGCTACTTGGCCATCGGTAGGCCTTATGGTGCCCTAGTATACTACTCAAAATTTGATAGGGATCATGGGAATTTTTTTGTGAAGTGACATGCAAATTTAGTAACTGCCACTGATGAGCAATATATTGCATAAATGACATGCAGTCAGACATAAAAACACATTTGCATGTGCATTTCATGACATTAAATGAGCGTGCAGCCTCACATTTTGGCTTTGACTAACACTTCACCGTTTCAACTCAGACGTGTGTGTTGCTTATTGGTGAAAATTTGGAAGTTCCCAAATTTTTTGCATTACATTTAGCAATAACAATGTCTCCTCAACGTCTTAGACGTCGATTGACCTCAGAGCAATTGGGAAGATGCATCGGAATACTTGACTCTGGCTTCTCACAATGTCACTTTGCTAATGCACTTAACATCAGCCAAAGTGTTGTGAACAGAGCGTGGAACCAGCATCAAACGTTTGGTACAGCAGCACACAGCCATGGGGGTGGCCGTCAGACATCGACTACACAACGACAAGACCAATTTCTCACACTTCAGGCACGACGTCATCCTTTCTGGACGGCCAACACCCAACAAAATGACCTTCATAACGCCTCGGGGGTCAGGGTATCCACTCAGACGATACGGAATCGACTTCACACTGCTGGCCTCAACTCAAGAAGGCCATGTGTTCGAATCCCACTGACCGTGCGTCATAGGCGTGATCGTTTGGATTTGGCTCATGATCATGTCACATGGACACACAACGATTGGGCTCCAGTTCTCTTTACTGATGAGTCCCGATATTGCTTGGACTTTACTGAGAGGAAGCAACGGGTGCGGCTAAGACAACGTGAGCGATTTAATGGTGCCTACATCAACAAACACGACCGTTATGGTGGCGGATCCATTATGGTCGGGGGAGAAAAAAGCAGGAACAGCAGAACGGATCTGCATGTCATGGGGAGAGGGACGATGACAGGGGTACGGTACAGGGCTGAGATCCTCAATGAGTACGCAAGACCATATGCTGGTGCTGTTGGCCCTGATTTCATCTTGATGGATGATAACGCCCGTCCCCATCGTGCTAGGGTGGTGAATCAATTCCTAGAGCTGGAGACAATTGTCCGCATGGACTGGCCCGCGCGTTCGCCGGACCTAAACCCTATCGAGCATGTGTGGAACATGCTGCAGGTTGCCATTTCCAGGCGTAGGGCACAACCCACGACTCTAGAAGAGCTCGGAAATGCCCTTGTTGAAGAATGGAACAACTTTACATGTCAGAGGTGAAACCATGAAGTGTTCGTGAAAGCCAAAAGTGTGAGGCTGCACGCTCATTTAATGTAATTAAATGCACTTGCAAAGATGTTTTGTGTCTGACTGCATGTCAATTATCCAATATATTGCTCATCAGTGGCAGTTACCAAATTTGCATGTCAATTCACAAAATATTCCTATGATCCCTATCAAATTTTGAGTAGTATATTTGAACAGTGACTGCTGCCAATTGCTATTTAGTTTTTTGTGACTAAAAGTTCATAACAGGAGATCCCAGTTTTTTTCTTGTTTTTTTCTAAAATTTAGGTCCATGCCTTTCAAATGCTGTAATTTGTTTATGAATTCACCCTCAAAGTTTTGAGAAATCGGGTCCTTGAAAAGACCTCTTTTTACCCTTTTTTTTTTGAGTCGGGACCCTTTTTGGACCCATTTTTCTCCCAACTTTGAGGGTGTCCCACTGAAATAACAGTACAAACCTATCAGACACCTCCCAAATGAACAATACCTGCAATAAAATTTGTGGGATAACCTCAAAGTTTCAAAATAATGGGAGGCCTAATTTAAGCCATTTTCAGCCCGGAGCATTTTGAGCACCCCCTATTGGCAAACTTTGAAGGTGTCCCAGTAAAATAACAGTATTATTGTATTGTAGCCTCCATGTAGTCTCCATATCAAGAAACTAAGAACTGGGAAAGTTAAGAATTAGAGGGATTGGAACTTGTAAGTTTTTTGTTACTGCCCCAGGGGATCCAAAATGGAGGGCGCTGTAACTTTGGTTATAAGAGGTCAACCATGGAACAGTTTTGGTTTTGAAAGTTTGGGTACCATAACCATCTCACAAAAAAAAATTCAGCCCAATCCAGGGGGGGGTCAACAATCCGGGCTGTCTGAACCTTAGAAAAATTGGTTCTTAAGGAGCCCAGTATTATTGGTCTTTTATTTGTTACCTCTCTGTATCCTATTGCCACATTGTGCTCTGAGAACAATGTGAAGAGGGGGGATATCATTATTTTCAGCATTGCACTACCATTTCTGCCATGACGATAAATAGAAAGATGATCGCGCACTGGTCCATGTGTATTCCCGCACCCTCTAAAGCGATCACTCAAAAAATTAATAAGCTTTATGACCTTACCAAACAGAAGGCCCACGTGGCCAAATATGAAATGAATCAGTTGAAATTTGTGGCCTGATAAGCAGGGGAGTCAAACTGGTCCATAAAATGGCCGAGGGGCTGCAAATTATCAATTCCCCCAAGCAGAAGCACACCTGATATACAGATTTCACTCAACTGATCTCAGCCTGCACAGTTGATTATTTTTACCAGGTGTGCTTCCATTTGTTTGGAATGAAAAAAATAGCTTTGCAAAGCGGGAGTTACCCCTCAGCCCCTGGATTGCTGGGAATGAATAAATTACATTGACAAAGGCATTTTCTAATCCTGTGGAGTACAAAATTCAAGATGGCGGCTGTGGTGGCCATACTGGACATCCGAGTGCCGTCAAATTTGATAGGCTTCTGTAAGTACACAAGACCAAGAGGCAGAGCAAAAATGGCCGAGATTAACAAAGACATTTTCAAGTCATCGTGCAGAATACAAAATTCAAGATGACGGCTGTGGCAACTATGCTGGACATCCAAGCGCTGTCAAAATCGATTGGCTTCTGTAGGTACACAAGACCAAGCAGCACAGAAGAATAATGGCGTTGATTGATGAAGGCATCTCCAAGTTATTGTGCGGAATACAAAAGTTTTAAGGGACAGACGGACATCACACGTGACGAAACCACCTCTCTGCCCTTTAGACGAGGCTGAGGGGTAACCAGAAGCGTCTCGGCCCGTTTACAGATCAGTTTGACACCCCTGCTGTAGAGTAATCAAAAGAAATTCTCTACGGGTGTGGCGTGACGATCACTGATCCATACTGCCCTACAAGGTCAAAGTGCAGTAACTACATGCTGGATAAAATATGAGTTGTGCAGTTTTCGGCCCGAAAGTAAATGGAAGTCAGGATTTATTTGGATAGAAATTATACCATGGCAGTTCAGTTAACTATAATCTATCATAGATCTGCCAACTATTAATTTGTTGGGACAGCAAACAAACCTTGAAGCCATTTTTTACTGCTTAAATTAATTTGTAGTTACTGCACTTTGCCTTTGTAGGGCAGTATAGTATTTCTGGCTTGTATCCCATAGTATCCCAGTACAAACCACCAAAACTTTCTCAACACCCTCACAACAACTCATGGTTACCACAGTCCTATATTACTGGATCACATAAAATCATAACACTAAAGGCTGAATGAAGTGCCAAAATATTTATTTCAGAAAGTTACAACATTTTATCGCTCACATTTTCAGTGGAAATATCAAAGTTGTGCAAGCGTCATTTGTATTAGCACAATAGTAGAGTGACCTGTCAAAGCCATGAATAGTCGGCCAATAAAACTCAAGACTTTCTCAAGTGTTATCAAAGCAAAATAAAACTGCAAAACACATCTGGCCATGACAAGTATGTCACTGATGTTTGAGGAATGAACAAATCGCTGTGAATTATTTCAAGTCCCGAATGGGCGACAACAAAACAATACATTTATTTATAAATAGATCACTTAACAGGCACCACAAAAAAACAGATGATGGGAATGCTTAACACTTATTTTTCAGCTTAAAAAATTTTAAACCCTGAAAACCCCGCTTGGCAATTAGACAACTGGCCAAACAAAGTGTTAATACTTAATATAGTGTCTCATGCGAGGCTGCAATTATACTTTGAGGCTACAGAAAACCTGCAGCAAATACTTTAATAAACATTAATGCTGCTTTAAAAACTGTCCTGATGGGCTCAGGGATACAATTAATCTTTTTCCAGGTAAGAAAAGTGATAGCTATCATTCAAGGTGAGACAACTCTCAAGTTGCATTGCCATGAAGAGGTTAATAAATGTTATATTTTCTACACATTTGAGTAAGAGCATACAAACACAATCTAATGTTCATGAGATTGTCAGTGCAACAGACTAAAAAAAAGCTAGTTTTTTTTATTCATCTTAAATTTAGCATTGCAAGAATGAATTATGACCCAAGCCATTTTTTAATCACTGCATCATCAAGTTAGCCTAATGTGAAACATAATACAGGATGATGCCCCTTTACACATTTGCCTTATTCATCCAATAAGAATTCAATTTGACACAATTATGATAAAAAAAAAAAAAATAATTAAAAAAAAAAAACTTAAATCCACTAAATAATCTGCGCCCTCCCAGCAGATATGGGCAATTCCCTGATGCATTTTACTAGAATTCAGAACAGATATGGAAACCTCTCTATTCTATCAATATGACTCATAACAGTGTTTCAGTGTTAACCTAGAGCTGGCAGCTTTGCCAAGCCTTGTCCTCTGTTAAAAAGACACTGTAGTCATTGTTTTCGCACGGTCAAAACACCCTTTACCATATGGATTCGCATTTAATGAGAAAATAAGAACAAACATCAAAGTACACAGATGGAAAAAGAGGGTAAATTGAAACCATTTCTGGCATGACTTGATAAATTAGACCTACAGAGACCTTGCTCACAGTAAATGCAAGTTACCACTGCTTCAACACCTTGAGGACATATCACCCGATTTTACCAAAACGTAAAAAAACTAAAATTAAATGCTTCTTTTCTTAAACGGGCATCATATGTGCCAGTTAAAAACCCCTTGGGGTGGGCAACTTAATTAGTGCTTTTTACCATACAAACCAGTTTTATGTCCTTAGGTAACATCCAATGGAATTTGTGTTGTTTTTGCATATAACATTTCTCCAACCTACTGCCAGTGTGTTACGATTGGCAACATAGTCAATACACTCATACTGTACACACCTGCAGCCTTTCAGAAAAGGAGGAAATGGCTGTGCTTGAAAAGACTGGTTGCCATCATAGAGTGGAGTGTGCGCAGGCTCTGCATATGTGGGGCGACCGCTGTCTGTAGCACTGCACTTGGACAGCACACTTGTATATTCCATGTGTGTTCAACAGGAGATGCTGAGCCTTTACTTGCACTTCCTCCCATCTAGCGTCACTCGATGGTTCTACACACACACACACACACACACACAAATAATGGGAAGCAAGATGAGGAACAAATCAGGATTTTCCAGTATACACAACAATAGTCAATCTCTCTATTGAAGCTTAAACTAGAAGCCATCAACTGAATTATGGTATTCAAATATTCAGGCCCTTAAGCTCAGGTCACAACCATGAAAAAAAGAATTAATGTGGGCCTGAATTTAATGCTTTCTGGTCACTTCAGGGAAGATTCTACACTGCTGTTAAGGACTCTCAGAAGCCAGTCAGAAGGATTAAGTAATTAATGTTACCTCCGCCAGGGCTCTGTCTTGCTTAAGCATACTATACAAACCAAAAGCGCACTCACCAAGCTGTAATTGTACCAGAGCAGCAGTCTTGTCTGTTGTCAGAGCCCACACATTCAGATCCTCCACAGAATGCACATCTTCCAGTTTTAACAGATCTTCTTTAATTCTCGTCAAATCCAAGTGTCTTGGAACCCCTGGTTGGACGAGATGGAATATGCCAATTTCAGCTATTTTTGGAAGTGGCGCAGTAGTTAACACTTCTGCCTCACAGCAAGAGGGTTATTGATTTGAATTTCAACAGGGTGTTTACATGTCTTCCATGTATTTGTGCAGGTTCCTTCCAGGCACTCTTATGTCCTGCTACAGTCAAAGCACATCCATGTTAGGCTACTTGGCGACACCAAATTATGCTTCACAATGAGTGAACGGTATGTGACCCCAACAGTTGCTTTGGATAGAAAGAGTGACGCAATATGGCATTAAGGAAGTGCTGAGGTGTCAGTAAGAATAATAAATAAATTCTGCCATTTTTGGCTAGAAAATGCATCAGGCAAATAATTGAAAAGGACCTAAGAATTACCACACTATCAAATCCAATTTGTGATCACCATCGGATTTTAGGCGTCACAAGTATTAGGGAATTATGTATTTAGTTCAAAGTCATCATCTTGAAATCAATCTTCCTGAAGTGAAGCCATTGCAAAGTCACTTTAAAAACCAAGAAGCAAGGGAAAAACATCACGAGAGGAAAAAAACCCTTTATACATTATTTAGAAAAAACTACCCAGAGAAGACAGGCAATACACATGCAATGTGAAATATAGTGGTTTCCATAGACACTTGGATGAGCCCTTCAATATAACATATTTATGCATTTTCGGTCAAACCTACATCTGCAGATGTCCATGGCTTAGCAAGTGAGTAACTGATGAAGTAACGACATTGTTCAGCCCACCAAGTGTACCATCTCCATTGTTCGTCGCTAATTGCCATCGATTCCGCACAAAGACCACCAGCGGTCCAGTGCTGTACAAGCTTTAGATCTTGTTTTACTCAAAACGCAAACCAATTACAATATTAGTTCATGAAATGAGCCAACATTGCATTTGCATGTCCTATAAATTTTGTTATTTTTCGCTTTCCTAACATATCATTATACATACAAGGCAGTAAAATACAGAGGACATAATTGAACCAATGAGCACACTTCATGACAGAAGTCATACCTTCAAGGACAATGATTCCTGTGTCCCTTACGATTCTCACAGTTGTGAAAAGCACCAGGATGGAGAAGATATATGTGCATATAGGGTCAGCGATCTTGTAGTCAGGCTGTGAAAGTAAAGTTTTATATGTAATTAAGATCATCTGAGTTGGAGTACAATGGAACAAACAGTTGCAGCTATCAAAAATCAGCACCAAAACTGCCCATCTGTAATCCAATGGATTACCATGTCCGGAACACTTCTACATCCATTTGTACTGACGATAGCCAGTATATTGATTGATAAAAAAGCTAGCTGAGCTGTTGCCATCGCTCAAGATGGCATTACAGTCACATACCACACAGGTTAACTAATCTGATGCAACGGACACTGTAGCTAGTCAGATCAACATTCTAATGATTCACTAGATGGCAGCTGTTTTCTTCGAGCTGCATTTAAAATCTGCCAAGGGCAAACAATACCTGGCCTTTGGAAAAACTATGCTGCCCATAGAGGACAGTCACTTACTAAGGTTAAAAACCTCAGCCCACATTATCCATGGTACATAATGCAAACGAAAGGCAACAAAGGCGGGACCGCAAGGTTGTAATTAACGTACCTTAAAGCGGACAATGTAAGCTGCTATGAGTACCCCAACACTCTGCACAAGGTCTCCCAGGGCGTGGATGAAAGCAGCTCTGACTGCTAAGCTTCCTTGTCCTCTCAGGTGGCCGTGTCCCTCCAGAGGAGCGCTGTGGGAGTGAGAGTGGGAGTGCGAGTGGGAGTGCAGGTGTCCGGACTGGTTCAGAAGTAAACCCATTCTGCACAAAAACAAAACATTTTTCAGAACAAGAGCCATCAGAAGATTGCGTATCCTCCCGACCCCTCATATCGAAAGAATGAAAATGCCACCTGTTCCAGAAACAAATCCTACCCCCTAAAATTCTAAGTTCAAAATGTTTAAACGGAAACCAGAAAAAATACAAAATTCATCAGCTTCAGATTAGCAAAAGGCACCACTTCAGGTCATGTTTAATGTGCACGTCAAGTTTTGTTGTAAATTTTTTTTACAGTGTTCAAGTTATGCTCTGGAATCGAAATGTTCACAGACGAACAGATGGACAGACAAGCACACCCATGACTACATGACAGTATGACTACTGACTAATTATTATTATTATTATTATTATTATTATTATTATAAGTAAAAGCCATTTATCCAACTCAGTAACCCTCACACACAAAAAAAAAGAATGTAGAAATGATGCCATCGTGGTTTTTATAATGGGTCAGTTGAGTTTTTATTATCTTTGAACATTAATACTGGCAGGCTATAAGACAATTTCATTCTGATGCTGTAATAGAAATTCTGAGCGTTTAACCTTTGACAGTAACGTAAAATAATCATTGTCAAATCATTCAACGTAGGATTCCTTTAAGGCATTTACAGCACCGAGTTTCCAATCTGATTATCAATGAAGATTACTAAAATGGAAAATAAAACAGAGAGGACTTTGGACCAGACTTTCCTCAAAGTAAATATTAATGAGACTTACATCAGGTTTACTGCAACCCCAACTGCAGCAGTTATAAGCATGACATCTCCATTGATGTCAAAGTCCAGATGGATAGTTCTCTGCACAGCCTCATTCAAGAGTACTCCAGATAGAATGTAAATCAGCAGAACACTGAGAGCAGCTGAAACCACCTCTGGAAGCAGACACACAGCAGATATCAGAAAAAAACAAGACTACGTGCAGAACAGTTCCTTCATACATGTAGGCTTTCATGATATTGAAGCTGAAAACTACTATGAAGAGACTGCCATCTGAACGTGAAAAATGCACTCCGTGAACCTCCATTTGGGCCAATAATTGAACCACAAACTGCAGTTCAACTAAAAATTCAGTAGCCTACACAGCTTTAAACATCACCCATAACTTTTTTTAAATGACTTCAGCCAAAGGTTTGGCCATCCTACAAAAACTTCACCTGAAGTAACATGTTGCTCTGAATGACGGGAATATTTTACGAGACTTTTCAGAAGAAACCGCCTATATCACTTTCTATGAAATCATCCTTGCAAAACGTCATAAAATGATAATAAACGGGGGAATACAACCTACCGAGACGATGCAATCCAAAGCTGAATCTTTTTGTTGGAGGTTTTGAAGACAGCCACAGCGCAAGCAAGGACACAACAATACCGATGAGATCCGTTAGCATGTGAAGCGCATCAGTCATAATCGCTAGGCTATTAGCGACATAACCACCTTGAGGCGAATTGTTAAAATTAGTTAATATCATTGAGCAAAGAGACATATCACATAGAAATATAGCTGTATTTAAAAAAAAATCCAAAATGCATCAAAATTTCTTTTTTGGGTGGAAAAAATGTCCCTACTCGCAATTCAGAGGGCACATCATTGCTTCACATCTAAAACTTAATCCCCAGCGTTTCCTCCGCTCAGATGGGCCTAAAAAAACAAACAAACAAACAAAAAACGCCCATGTATTTCCCAACATAAAAGATCAATTAAAAAGTCTTACCAACGAGTTCTCCCACCATAAAAAGAAAATACAAAACAGCAGCACAGCCGAGTTTTTTCAATACTTTGGTTCGTTTTATCTGTTCTTTTTTCTTCTTGCATCTCTCACAGCTGTCCAGATTAACTCCTGGGCTGCCGAGACTGGAAGAGGAGCCAAGCAACGAATCGTCATCGTCCACAACTGCATGAGCAAGGGTCCCATTTGCTCGTGCACCTGCCGAATAATCCTCGATTTCTCCAGACACAACGACTTTCAGATGGGTAAACTTGGGGACATCATCCTCGATCAGTTCTTCAGAGAAATCAAATGCCGCAGTGTCACTCAGGTCCCAATCGTCTGGTTCCTTCCTGAACAAAGACCTCACGGTCTTTAACATATTTTTTCCCGACATGGCTCAGAAAAGCTATATACCGATCGAATTGTGTTTGGTTGTATCCAAACAGTTGATAGTCCGACTCCTATGTTTCCAGGAGGATATTACAACGACGCATATCTAAAATAATAATCTCCCCTTAGTTGGAAAAAGTATCCTTGGAACCATCTGGAAAAAAGTAAAATGAGATGCATCAGAAAGACCCAAGGAAGACTGACAATATGGTCTTGCTGTTCAGAGTAATGCAATAACGCAAGGTATGCCAATAGTTTGCACACTCACACACACACACACAAACTGGTCAACGATCACGCAAACAGAAAAAACAGTAGCCTGATTTAGTTTTTGAAGTTAAGGGCTAACTAAGCCCTGTGTGTAAATGCCAAATTGCATCGCGTAGTACCACCGAGCTACTCGCAATCCTCGGGTTAGTCAAATACAGGGGAGCAGCCGCACAATGGACAAAAAGAGGCATAAAAGGAAACGAAATAAGTGGGAGGGGTGACAAGAACAGACGAAGCACAGATGATATCATCTACAGGGAACAACGTTGAACCCTACAGGTATACTGACTGTAAAAGGTTCATAGGACTTTTCATGCATAAAATACAGACCCAATTGCTGACATCAAAAAGAACTTGGGGGGGGGGGGGGGGGGGGCTCCCAATGACCTAATATTTTACATTAAATGGTAATATGTCTCATTTTCAACACTTTCAAGGGTCCAAGTTTATGACATCTGCAAATCATTCTGTTTTTATTTATAACTTACATAGCATCCCAACTTTTTTGGAACTGGGGTTGTACATAAATTAAGACTGTGAACAAGTACAATTTTTAGAAGTGGAAAAGTAAAAACTATTTCATAACTCACATACCCGAACATCGCTGTACTCTTCAGTAACCTGCACAATACGGCTAACTTCAGGTCATACAATGTTGCCGCTAAGCAACACACTGACAAACAATTTATGAAAAATTACAAGTGAATATTATGGTATTAAATGTTCAAAAATGAAGTTTACTTGCCAGTAACCAAAAAAAAAAAAAAAACTATTCTTGGGGAACTTAAAATGTATGAAAAACTGTCTTTGTGTTTCAATTTTTAGAGAGCAGGAACTGGTATCCTCTACCTGCAACAAAATGCAAGAGAAGCTTTTAAAATTGGCCACCAAGAGGTGATGTGATGTGACTTAAGAAAAGCATTTTATTGGATAATTCAAACTCCTCCTCCATTGCAAGACCATTTTTGATAGTAAATGTGCATTGTGTAATTGCACAATGTTGCTACAGGGCAGCAAACCCATTTTCGTCAACATGCAATGAGGGATACAGTCAACTGTCAAGATGCACCCTTTGGCCAAAACCTTTCAATTATTTTTAACATTGAATTGGGATCCCTACACTTCCCATTTGTTGGACTAGGCCTATATATTTTAAACAATACTTACTCGATTTATGTTACTTTATGTTTTGAAAACCATTAAATTGTGTTGACAAGGAAACCAATTGCTCTGTGAAAGTGTAATCTTGCTCCAGAGACAATATCAACCAATGAGCCAAAAAATATTTCCACCTGTTTAATACTGTCTGAGATGCTCCAATCCATTCATCTGGCTATAACAATTTGTCCCTTGTTTGTCATTCAGATCCCATTTGTCCCGCATCAATGATGTTGACTGGTCTGGGAGAACTGCTTGTTTACAGTCTTCGGTCCGTTTCCAGACCTTCACATGCGTCGTTGGCATACGATAGCGTTGTTTGTTTCATCTGGGCATGGTTTAGCTCATCCGTGTATATGGTACAGTCCCCGGCTGGACAGATAATCTGGGATACCGGGCAATGACCGGTGGGCCGACGCACATGTTGGGCCGATGCAATCATAGTTTATAATATCGTAAAAACATCGATTCATTTTCAGCCACTGCGCCGGCCTTTAAAACATGGAAAGCGGGCCATTGGTTCATTTTCTACATTGACATAGGGCTGGCCCAATGAAATCTCTGAGCCCTCCCTCCTCAGGGGAAAAAAAAAACGTGGAACACTGATACCCCCGGCGGCAGGTTAAAGTATTGCAGGTTTAAGTTTTTTTTTCCGCTGCAGGGAAACGGACAGACAGACGGACAGGTGAAAAACTATATGCCTCCGGGGTCATAAAAACGCAACTGCCTACAGCCGGTTGGTAGCCAGTGGCCCACATTAAGGCAAGCAGACAGCAGGATGATTTCCGCCAATTCAAAATGGAATTTCATACAAAGAAAATCAGTATGTGTGTAATGCATACCTCTACCTATTTATTTATCCAGCTCTCCCTGAGATTTTCTGTATTTCATCATCATGGTGACACATGCTTTATATAGCCTACCACTTTTTATTCTTCTGCTTCATAATTCCTGTTATCTTGAATCTTGGCCATTTTTCAGTATCTATTTATATATTTGTTTTATGATATCAGATTACCGAAAAACTGTATTCTTGCAGATTTAAAAAAAAACAATGCAAAGGCTTAAGCCATGTACAGTTTATTTAATGTTGTTGTTTCCGTCCTAAAATTTTACGAAGGACCAATGACCAATGGCCTTGCTTGACCCCAGTTGCGTTAACAGTCTAAAAACGTGCGTCACAAGGAAATGTCAGAAAGCAGCGGAGAGGCGGAAAAGCTTCGAGAATAAAGTAAACAGACATTGGAGCCTCAGGCTTTCAAATGTTAAAAAAATTGACCAGATTTGGGCCACGATGATCCTCATGTAGCAAGCAGGTTTCATTTGGAGGGGGACATGGAAAGCGGTAAGACTGACGTTAAATTAATAGGCTATCGCAAGTATGTATTCGGTAAAAATTTGCTTGAGCTTACAAAAGGCCGCCAATGATGGACCGGCTATTAATAACCTGCTATTTGCGTAGGTTATTAACAGCATATTTGAATCAATATGCGTATTGATTCGTTGTTTTACAGTGGCAAATAAAATTTGCCCTGGAATACAGCAGAGAAGACTTTCAAATTTTCCTATCTAAAACCCTGTCTTGATGTTCATAATCGCCTGCCAGTAAACTTGCAACAAGCGAGTACAGCAGTTCTGAAGCTAGTGAGCTATTCTATGCCCTGTTGTGTCTGTAAGACAGGGGTCCCCAATCTTTCCCAGATAGGGCCGGTGTGGGTGCAGGCTTTCATTGCAACCAACCAGCTACGCACCTGATGCTACTAATCAAGCTTATTAGTAAGGAGTGCAGGGGTTGATTAGTAGTATCAGGTGTGCAAATGCTTGGTTGCAATGAAAGTCTGCACCCACACCGGCCCTTTCCGGGAAAGACTGAGGACCCCTGCTGTAAGATATGTAATGTTATTTAAAAAGGTTATGTATGAATCAATCCAAATAGTCCAATGGTCTTATTGAAAAATTATAAATGGCCCCAAAGTCAAATTTCTTTTTCACATTCATTCATGTGAATAAATTAAAAGCATTGTAATTAATAAAAATAATAATAATAATAACAAGTCGACATGGTCTACAACATCCCCCGCCAATCGTGCGCTTCTCATTTTCGAACTCAATCAAGGCCTTTATGGTCTGCAGCTACACACCAAATTTGGTTACTGTATCTGTAGTAGTTTCTGAGTAAAGCTGTCCCCTTTATCTCGGACGGACGGACGGACACACGGACGGACGGACGGTCAAACCTATATCCCCCTCCCACTTCGTGTTGGCGGGGGATAATAATAATAATAATAATAATAATAATAATAATAAAAACAACAACAATACTAATAATAATTAAAGCTCATAGCTCACTTCATGTTTGCCAAAAAAATTTCAAAAAATTAACTATTGCGGGGAATGACTAATGCAATGATCACACCAAATTTCATGAACATTCAACCACTTTTATCTTAACATGGCCACATCTAGAGGGCGCTGTGGAGCCACCTGGCACCTCCCGATCTGATATTAGCATATATTTATACTTGGGAGGACAATTTTATCAAGCTTGGAAAGTTTCAGGCAAATCACACAAAGTATGTGGGAGTAAAACCAACTTCCTGTTTCATGGCGGGACATCGAAATTCGCCGCAACTCCACAGATACTTCGTTCAATGAATCCAAAAAAGCTTCGCAATTTAACATCAGCAAGGTCTATAGAAATTATTTGCCAAAATTTAAGTTGATCGGATAAAATCTCTAGGAGGAGTTCGTTAAAGTACGACACTTGTGAATGGCGAAAAATCCCAAAAAGTTGCAATTTCAATTAAAAATGGCGGACTTCCTGTTGAGTCTAGGTCATGGCACCAAGAGACTTTTTAGGTCTCGGTATAGTCCACATGTCTACCGAAATTTCATACATGTAGGTTTACTGGGCTGCGAGGGCTGCTTATTTGAAATTTTTCAGGGGGCGCTATAATGACATTTTTGCAATGCCTATATGTAAGTTTTTTGTCAGAGTAATACGAATGATGGTCTTTATACATTTACAAAATTTTGTGACTTTCCGAACATGCCGAGAGCCTCAAAAGGGCAATTCTTTTAAAAATCTGATTGGGGGCGCTAAAGAGCTATTGTGCCAAATTTAGTGTAAATTGATGTAAAAAATTGAAGACAATAAGTCAATTATAATTTGTGCAACTTTTTGCAAGATTGAGTATTCCAAGGCTTCCAAACATGCTTTTCTAAAATTTGGAAAAACGCAGGAAATGGCTCATAGCTCACTTCCTGTTTGGCCAAAAAATTTCAAAAAAATTTACATTACCCGACATGCCAAATGCAATGATCACACCAAATTTCATGAACATTCAAGCACTTTTATCTCAACATGGCCGTGTCAAGAGGGCGCTGTGGAGCCACCTGACCATTTTGCAATTTAACATCGACAAGGTCTTTAGATGGCATATGCAAAATTTTAAGTTGATCGAATAAAATCTCTAGGAGGAGTTCGTTAAAGTACGACGCCTGTGAATGGCAAAAAATAAAAAAATTAGCAAATTCAATTAAAAATTGCGGACTTCCTGTTGAGTCTAGGTCATGGCACCAAGAGACTTTTTTTTAGGTCTTGGCATAGTACACATGTCCACCAAATTTTGTACATGTAGGTTAAACACGCTGCAAGGGCTGCTTCATTGAAATTTTCAAGGTGGCGCTGTAATGCAATTTTGCCACAACAATCTGTAAATCCTAGTAAAAAGTATGACCAGCTTAATATGTTTGCAAAGTTTCGTGAGTTTTCGAGCATGCTGATGCCCTCAAAAATGCAATTATGTATTAGGGGGCGCTATAGAGCCACCATGTCACACCCACTACCAAATGAGATATCGAATCTAAGAACTTAATATTTATAGTCAATAAGCAAAGTTTGGTGAGTTTTCGAGTATGATAAGGCCCTCAAAAATGTGTTCGTAAAATCTGAAAAAACGCAGTAAATGGCTCATAGCTCACTTCCTGTGTGGCAAAAAAATTTCTAAAAAAATTGACAAAAACATTTATGACTACTATGACCCTATAAAATTTCATTAGAATTCGAGCAAGTGTGTTCCAAAATGGCCGTGTGTTTGGTGGCGCTATAGAGCCTTTTTATCATCAGATAAAAGGCACAGCTATGGGCTCTACATTTGCTCCAAATTATGCCAACCTTTTTATGGGTAAATTTGAGGAAGATGGTGTGTACAATAACAATGAGTTCAGTCAATATCTTAAATGTTTCTTTCGCTATATTGACGATTGTTTCTTTGTGGTTAGTGGGTCTGTTGAAATGTTACATGCATTCCATGGGTAACTTAATACCAGACTTGACTCTAAGTTCTCTTTAGAATTTAATACTGATACCTTTCCCTTTCTGGATGTGCAGGTCAACAGAAGCGGTTTAAAACTAGAAACTTCTGTCTATCGCAAGGCAACAGATAGAAACAGCCCTCTCATGCACAGTAGCTATCATCCACCGTCCATTAAGAAATCCTTGCCTTATAGCTAATTTCTACGCGTCCGCAGAATTTGTAGCACCGACAATGAATTTGAAAATCAGGCCAAAGTTGTCTACGAGCGCTTTACCAACAAGGGATATAATCCTGACAATTTAAACACATGCCTGATGAAAGCGGGTGAATCGACGCGCAGTACCCTGTTGGAAAAGCAGGTGCGCAAATCTGAAGAACAATGCATAGCCATGGTCAACACTTTCTCCCCCTTCTCTAATGACATCAAACACATAGTCAAAAAACACTGGCACATCCTATCAAGTGAATCAACTGTCGGACAATCATTTCATAATCCTCCAAGATTTGCTTACGAGAGACAGTATAATCTACGTGATTCATTGGTCAAAGCGGACACATACACCCCGCCTTATAACTGGTTACGAGACCTCCCCCCTGGTAACTTTCCCTGTCGGAATTGCATCAACTGCAATGCGATGACAAAAGGCAACACATTCTCCCACCCCTGCACGGGAAAAGTTTTTAAAGTGAAGGGACGAATTACATGCCGCAGGTCATCAGTTATTTATATGCTAAAATGCCCATGTGGCCTTTGCTACGTGGGTATAACAAACACAGAACTTCGGCTGAGAATAACGGAACACAAGAGTAGCATAAGACGCAAATGTGAAACATCTCCTGTTGCGCGGCATTTCAATCAATAACATTGGCCATGATATATGCAGCCTGAAATTCCAAGGCCTGTAATTGGTCAACCAACATAGAAGAGGGGGCGATAGGGAGCGCACCCTATTACAGAGAGAAGCGTTCCGGATTTTTAGGCTCCAGACGGTACACCCTAGTGGCCTTAATGAAGAACTTGAACTAAATAGTTTCCTTTGAGCTAGTTCTGCATGTACTAATATCTGGGTTTTGTATGGTGTTGATTTATTTTAACAAATTGTTATTATTTTTCTTTATTGTCACATAGACTGTATATAGTTCACTTTGTTCACCGATTACGTGGCAATTAGCTGACGTCATCACTTGTTTTTTTAAAAAACCACCCTGCCTACATCCTCTGTAAGACCCTGAAGAAAGCAATTTGGGCCGAAACGTCTGTCTATCTGTCATGCTAATCCATTAAAATAATCAAGAACTGCAGTCGAGAGTGCGGCTTTTTCACCACAAATGTACTGTTCCAGTTCGCTCGCAACCGAAGATTTTGTTTAAAAAAAGTAACTTGTTGGAGTCGAGCGCACTTCCTGAACAAAATCTGTAATTCAGCACAGGCACACTCCCTCCCTCCCTCCTTTTTGGGATAACTCTTTTAAAACATTTATTTAATTGCATTATTGTTTAGTGCTTTTTAAACGTGGATTATTTGAGTGGTGGGGGGAAATGGAAGTGATAAGTGGTAAAACTTTATTTCAAGCGTTGGTTGTGGGAAAACGAAAGAGGGTTAAAATTCGTAGAGTGTTTTAAAGTTGTGGGTAATATGTTAATAAAAGTGTTTTAAAGCAAAATAAAAAATAAAAAAATAAAAATAAAAGTTGGTAAAATTGGCTTTTTGATGAGTTGATGTCATATGAGTTCATTTTTTGATGAGGTTATTATAGTTTATTCAGTATCACCCCTTTGCCCCCTCCCCCTCCCCTCCCTCTCCTCCCCTGGCTGTGTGGTGTAATTCAGCACAGCCACCCTCCCTCACTCCCTCCTTTTTGGGATAACTCTTTTAAAACTTTTATTTAATTGCATTATTGTTTAGTGCTTTTTAAACATGTATTATTTGAGTGGTGGGGGGAAATGGAAGTGATAAGTGGTAAAACTTTATTTAAAGCATTTGTTGGTGTGGGGGTTACCAGATGCAGGATCCAGAAGTTTTTATTGAATGCAACATGAGGGAAAACTCAGGAAACCAAAACAACACAACAATGTCCGTCTGAAGGTCTCTTCAGTCTTCCCTTCTCAAGGGTACATGGTAGGAGGCAGGAATGCGGAAGGCAATCTACCTTGGAAACAGAAACACATGGATTAATGAACAAATTACAAGGATCGGGTAACAATACTGACTTGAGGCAAGACGCCAAGATGACCAATTAAACTAGACAGTTTAGATTGAGGTAATCTAAACGTGATGAGTAAAAAGCTCCACAAGAACAGAAAAGGGAAGCATAGCTTTAAACGCTGTTCAGGGAAAGTTTAAGAAGGAATTTACAAGGCTATAAATGCACGCACTCGCTAATGAGATAATTAGTTTAATAATATGTGACGAATATATACACCCTTAAATAAGAGCTGGTTAGTACGGTTAGTAATGAACCTATCAGGGGATGCATTCACTCAGAGTTATGCGAGACCCAGAATTAAGCACAGGTAGAAGCAATGAATGAAATACCAAACCAAAACATGCTTGGACAACGAAACTCAGGCATACTGAATACTGTCATACGACATCACAGGAGTCAGGGCAAGAGGGAATCAATGGTCAGACCGCGGGAATGGAGCAGAAACACAAATCAAGAAACACACGGTGTAAAATGCACAAGCACAAACACACGAGACAGAATCATAACAGTCGTGGGAAAACGAAAGAGGGTTAAAATTTGTAGTGTTTTAAAGTTGTGGGTAATATGTTAGTAAAATAGTGTTTTAAAGCTAAATAAAAAAAATAAAATAAAACTAAATAAAAAATAAAAGTTAGTAAAATAGTGTTAAAGCAAAAATTGTTAGTAAAAATGTTATAAAGTAAAAAAAAGAAAGAAAGAAATTTAAATAGTGTTTTTAAAGTGTTAAAACTGAAGAGTAATGAATGAAGTACATTTGAAATAGCTGTGAATATATGGAAAAAATAAAAAAAGGAAAGAAAGATAAAATTACTTACCAGTTAAGTCTGGCCCCGAGATGTAAATAGAGGAAAAAAAGTTTTTCTAAGTTAGTTGTCGAGAGCTTGATGCAAAATAAGGCTGGTTTCTAAAGTGTTCTCATCCCGCAAGTCATCTCTCACTGGCAGTGTGCATGTTGAGTGAGTGGGGTATGTCAAAGGGGGCGGGGCTGTTTCTGTGGGTGTGTGCGTTGTAATGTGAATATAGGCCACTGGATGGCAGTATTTACCTTTTTTTTATTCAGCTCAGACTGGAGCTATGTTTAGACATGTCCTGGACATGTCTGGGGCAAGTCCCCGAAAAGTAAAAAAAAAAGAGGTCTAAATGTGGGTGGGGTCTGCAAAAGAGTATATAAGGAGAAGAATTGAGACAGAGTAGTAGTAGGAGAAATTGCAAGAAGAAGGATACATGTGACCAGACCTTTCATTCTGTTCAAGACCTGTGATGTTTCTTTTGTGGATTTTTGCCTGTGTTTGTGGATTTTTCTCACCCAGGACATCACCAAGCCGCCCCACAAAAAGGGACTGTAAATATTTCTTTTTGTTTTTGTTATAATCAATCTTGGATTTAGTTGTTAGTTGTTTAGTCGTTATGGTCTTTGTTAAAAATTAAATGTGTTTTAGTTGTTAAAACTGTGTCTGTCATCCCTTGCTCTTGCTGTTGTGTTATAACTGTAATAACAAATTGGGGCCATAACAAATTGGGGGCTCGTCCGGGATAGACCATTGTGAGAGTAGTTTATCGAAAATCTAACATTTCAAATTGTGAAATTGTTTTTGTGAATTTTCCTAAATATATATTGGCAACAGCAATGGATGATTTCTTGGCATCACCAACCGTAGGGGTTTTGAAGTCTTTTAAAAAGACAGAACTGTTGGAAATATGCAGACATTTGGAGCTGTCAGAGGTAAAACCAGCCATGCGAAAAGCAAGACTGGCTAGAGAGATAGTTGAATATTACATTGATGAAAATGTGTTCCAGGAGATCTGGAAGAGTTTCCAGTGGAAAATCCAAATATAGAAATGGAACTTAAATTAAAAATGCTAGAGATTGAAAGGGAGGAAAGAGAAAAAGAAAGGGAGGAAAAAGAAAAACAAAGAGAATTTGAGTTTTTGCAAGACAGAGAGATTTTGAATTAGAGAAATTCGATAGAGAAGAAAGACTCCAAATGGAGCAACTAAAAATTAAAATTCAAACTGAAAATAAATTTCGGGCTAGCCAGGAGGTAAAATTGGTGCCTCCATTTTTGGAAAAGGATGTTGACAACTATTTCCAGGGTTTTGAAAAGGTAGCAAAGAGTTGCCAGTGGTCAAAGGAACACTGGCCTCTGATGTTGCAAACTGTCCTAAAGGGTAAAGCTCAACAAGCCTATTCGGCTTTGTCTGCCGATGATTCCTCTGATTATGAGGTTGTCAAAAAGGTCATTTTGAGAGCTTATGAGTTGGTTCCAGAGGCTTACCGACAGAAATTCAGAGGTTTGAAGAAATCTGAAAATCAGACTTATGTGGAATTTGCTAATGAGAAGAAGGTTTGCTTTGAGCGCTGGTGTACTTCTATGGAGGTCAAGGATGATTTCAACTCACTAAAAGAGATGGTGTTAGTTGAAGAATTCAAGAACTGTGTTAAGGATGATGTTAAGACCTACCTTAATGAGAAGCAAGCACTGAATTTGCAGTCAGCTGCCAAATTTGCAGATGAATATGTTCTCACACATAAGTCTAAATTTCAGTCTAGCAGTAACAATAGATGGTCCCAATTTCAGAAAAAGGGTTACGGTGATACCCAAGATTCCTCACCCAAGGACAAATCTGGTGATGGTGCTCAGAAATCCAGAAACAGGTCTGATCAAAGTGTGAAAGCTGACAGTGACAAAAGTGGTCTAGTTTGCAGAAATTGCAAGAAATCTGGTCATGTTACAACTAACTGTTGGTTCCTTAAAGCTAAGAAAGAAAAAGAAAAGGATACCAAACCAAATGCCTTTGTGAAAACAAGGTTAGAAACCCCTGTAGTAGATAACCAATCTGCTAAATTGCCTGCTTCTTGTGGGGCTAAAAAGCCTGATACAGCTGACTTCGTGAGGGAGGAATTTCTTCCATTTGTGTCAGAGGGATTTGTGGCTATGAATGAGCATACTACTCCTGTCCCCATATATATCCTAAGGGATACCGGAGCTTCTCAGTCACTTTTGTTGATGGACTCCTTGGAGTTACGTGATGAGACCGCTTCAGGGGATTTCATACTTGTACAAGGTATTGAAGGGAGGACTGTATCTGTACCCCTGCGCTCTATATTCTTGAAGTCAGATTTAGTTACAGGACAGGTAAAGGTGGGACTTATGTCAAGTCTACCTATAAAGGGTGTTTCTCTGTTGCTAGGCAATTACCTGGCTGGGGGCAAAGTAGTTCCCCCTGTACATCTTACTTCACAGCCGAGCACTGAAGATGGGGATGAGGACCCATCTCTGTATCCTTCTTGCGCAGTGACTCGTGCTATAGCAAAGAAGGCTAAAGAAGATGATGTTGTGGTGCCATCCAGCACATTGAATAGTCAGGACTCAGGTGGTTCGCCTCATGACTCTGATTGGCCTACTATGGTTTCTCCGTTTGAGGACTTATCAGATATTTTTATCAGTTCTCTATTCAGCCAGCCGGATGGGTCTGGTGATTCTGATGTGTCTGGAGACTTGTCTCTGTCCAGAAAACGGTTGATTGAGGAGCAAACTTATGATCCTGAAATTTGTGGACTAAAGAGGAGGGCCCTTCCTGATAAAGAAATAGACGCAGTTCCAGTTGGGTATTATCTCAAGGATGGTGTGTTGATGCGGAAGTGGCGCCCTCCTGATATCCCTGCCAATGCAGATTGGGCAGTGGTCAGGCAAATTGTTGTTCCGAAGGTCTACAGGAACGAGATCTTAACAATGGCTCATAGTTTACCTTTAGGAGGTCATCTTGGTGTTAACAAGACTGTTGATAAGATCATGAAACACTTCTTTTGGCCTGGGCTTCGGAAAGATGTTTCCAACTTTTGCAAAACCTGTCACACTTGTCAGGTAGTTGGAAAACACCAGTTAGACCCACCTGTAGCTCCATTGCAGCCTATCCCAGCATTTGGGGAGCCATTCTCTAGGGTCATTGTTGATTGCGTTGGTCCATTACCCAAGACTAGATCTGGAAATCAGTACTTGTTGACAATCATGTGTGCATCTACCAGATTCCCCGAAGCCATACCTCTACGTAACATCAAGGCAACTGCAATCTCGAAGGCTTTGATAAAGTTCTTCACGTTGTTTGGTCTTCCCAGGGAAATTCAGTCAGACCAAGGTAGCAATTTCACTTCAGGATTGTTTCAGCAGGTTGTGTATGAACTAGGTGCAAAACAGATTCTTTCTAGTGCCTATCATCCAGAAAGTCAGGGTGCCTTAGAGCGGTTTCATTCCACTCTCAAGACAATGATGAGGACTTATTGTTATGACCATGAGAAAGACTGGGATGAAGGGGTTCATTTGCTGTTGTTTGCAGCTAGAGAAGCAGTGCAGGAGTCTACTGGATTCAGTCCATTTGAGCTAGTGTTTGGCCATGAAGTGAGAGGACCTTTGCTATTATTGAGTGAACAATGGCAAGAGAAAGAGCCGCAAATCAGTCTGTTAGACTATGTTAGCAAGTTCAAGGAAAGATTGCGTGCAGCTTGTGACCTAGCCAAAGAGAACTTGAAATCAAGTCAGGGAAAAATGAAAACTTGGTATGATCATAAGGCTAGAAGCAGTGTGTTTAAACCAGGAGACAAGGTCCTTGTGCTGTTTCCCTTGCAGTCCAATCCATTGCAGGCTAGATTTCATGGTCCTTATGAAATTCTGACAAAACTCAATGATCTCAATTACATTGTGAAGACTCCAGATAGGAGAAAACCATAACAATGTCATATTAACATTCTCAAGCCTTATCATGACAGAAATGCTAGGGTTGCAGCTGTCATTTCAGTTTCTCCAATGGTCGAAACGTGTGAAGATGAGGGGGAGTTTCAAGATGATGAACCTAGAATTAAAGCTGAAGTTCTTTCATGCAAATTGTCAAATTCTGAAGTGTTGCAAAATCTTGATGTAAAACTCCAGCACTTAGAACCCTCACAGAGAGATCAGTTTGAGAGGTTGATCAAGAAATATGAGGATCTGTTTCCTGATGTTCCAAAAAGAGTTTCTATAGCCTCTCATGATGTAGATGTTGGTGATGCCAAACCAATAAAACAGCATCCGTCTCGGATGAATCCTGAAAAGAGAAAGATTGCTGAGAAAGAGGTTGAGTACATGTTAGAACATGATATTATCAGACCCTCCAACTCAGATTGGAGTTCACCCTGTGTGCTAGTTCCAAAACCTGATGGAAGTACTAGATTCTGTACAGATAATCGCAAAGTCAATGCTGCAACTAGAACTGATGTGTTTCCAATACCTAGGATTGATGATCGTATTGATAGAGTAGGGCAAGCAAAGTTTCTGACCAAGATTGATTTATTGAAGGGTTATTGGTGTGTGCCTTTAACTGAGAGGGCCAAGAGCATCTCTGCTTTTGCCACACCATCTGGGTTGTACCAGTATGAAGTCCTACCCTTTGGCATGAAAAATGCCCCAGCCACGTTCCAAAGGATGATACAGTCTACAATCGCCACATTGCCACACACGGGTGCGTACATCGACGACCTGATCACATGGAGTGACTCCTGGGAAGAACATCTAAAAGATGTAGAGACGTTGTTCCAGCGCCTGACCCAGGCTAACCTGACTGTTAACCTGAGCAAGAGTGACTTTGGTTGTGCTACTGTCACCTATCTTGGCTACGTCATAGGCCAGGGTAAGGTGGCGCCCATAAATGCTAAAGTCCAAGCGATCATGGACTTTCCAGTTCCTGACAACAAAAAAGCTTTGCGCCGCTTCCTTGGAATGATCGGGTACTACCGCAAGTTCTGCAAGAACTTTGCTGAGATTGCTCTCAGTCTAACTAACCAACTGAAGAAAGGCGTGAAGTTCACTTGGGATGATGCATGCCAGAGAGCCTTCGATCGCCTGAAGTCTCTGCTGTGTCACTTCCCCGTGCTCAAATCTCCTGACTTCAACAAACCGTTCTCCATCGCGGTCGATGCGAGCGACCAAGCTTGTGGATCTGTGCTCCTACAGAGAAGTGACTGATGACATTGAGCATCCCATGGCATACTTCTCCAGGAAGTTCAATCGCCACCAAAGGAACTATTCCACAATAGAGAAGGAACGGTTGGCTCTGGTCCTTTCTTCACAACACTTTGAGGTTTATGTTTGTACAGGGGAAAAGCCAATGGTTGTGTACACAGACCACAATCCGTTAATGTTTTTGAGTAAGATGAAAAAATGGTATCGGAGATTGTTGAAATGGAGTTTGATTTTACAGGAGCTTGACTTGGAAATTAAGCATGTAAAGGGTGCTGACAATGTGATTGCTGATTGCTTATCCCGTGTTTGAAAATGTATATATATCACGTGTTTATTTGAATATTGTATGATATGTATATATAGACAAGTGCTCACTTAACCATCTTGTATTGAAAAGAAAAATTTTGCCTTTGTAAGTCAAAATTTTTCCCTTTTGGAATGGAGGTGTAATGTGAATATTGGCCACTGGATGGCAGTATTTACCTTTTTTTTATTCAGCTCAGACTGGAGCTATGTTTAGACATGTCCTGGACATGTCTGGGGCAAGTCCCCGAAAAGTAAAAAAAAGAGGTCTAAATGTGGGTGGGGTCTGCAAAAGAGTATATTAGGAGAAGAATTGAGACAGAGTAGTAGTAGGAGAAATTGCAAGAAGAAGGATACATGTGACCAGACCATTCATTCTGTTCAAGACCTGTGATGTTTCTTTTGTGGATTTTTGCCTGTGTTTGTGGATTTTTCTCACCCAGGACATCACCAAGCCGCCCCACAAAAAGGGACTGTAAATATTTCTTTTTGTTTTTGTTATAATCAATCTTGGTCTTAGTTGTTAGTTGTTTAGTCGTTTTGGTCTTTGTTAAAAATTAAATGTGTTTTAGTTGTTAAAACTGTGTCTGTCATCCCTTGCTGTTGCTGTTGTGTTATAACTGTAATAACAAATTGGGGCCATAACAGCGTACATGTGTTGGCAGGAATATGGTCAACCAATGGCTTAGCCATACAGTTTCTGTCAGAAAATCACAACGGTAAAATTAAACTTACCCAGAAAACAGAAAATTGGGTCAACGACTTCTGACCAAAGGCTTATGGACATGTGGGCGACATGGGGATGAGTGCAGCTATGGGATATCAGAGGCCTCAGGGACTTTTCAGCCCTGCAGAGAAGTTGTGTAAATACGGTTCAGATAGGGCGCAGATGTGCTTCATCAAAGAGTAACACACCCTTGGCATGTATAATATTTATCTGTCTTTTGTCTGTACTATTCTTTTAAAGAACAGATTGATTAATTTAAGCAATAATGTATTCCACTCCTGCCAACTGTTCCAAAAGCTGTTAAACATCTTATTATTTCATAGTACTATTGTGTGTACACCTCAAGGAGAAATGAGGAGGAAACTGGAAAGGATTCAGAATGACACCATAAAACATATACTGGGACCACCAAAATCTATTTAATGAAGGATTTTTAACAGGCCATGTAAAATATTTCCTGTATTTTGTATTTGATTATGTTTAATGTTTGATAATTTATATATATTTTATTTGTAATGTATTGGATCCGGTCTGGAAAATAAGCAATGAATAAATAAAATAAATTCCGATATACTCGATTTTTAACAGACCTTGTAAAATATTTTCAGTATTTTGTATTTGATTAAGTTTAGTGCCTTATCACTCTTAAATATTTTATTTGCATCTAGTCTTGGAAATTAGTAATAAATAAATTACATAATTTCCGATATACTCGATTATAAATAGCCCACTTTCATAAAATTCAATACTTCATCAGTTTGTTGAATAATATGCATGATCTTTGTTTCTTAAAGCAATGGAAATATATTGGCTATTCTTTCTTTCATTATGAATAAAGGCATAGGGTCTTTTAGATTCAATTATGTTATACCATTTTTGAAGTTTTTTAACTTTAAGAAATTATAAAATCGTGTGTGGAAAGCTGGAAAATGCGAGTTTTAAAGTATATCCTAGAATTTTATGTTGAATACAGGTTTTAACTAAAGTTTTTACAATTGAGCTGGAGTGCCTGCAGGTCGCGTGCGTGCGTGCGTGCGTGCAGAAGGTGTGGCTCGAGTACACCAACTTAATTAAGGATTTTTAACAGGCTGTGTAAAATATTTTCTGTATTTTGAATTTGATAATGCTTAGTATTTATCACTTACAAGTGTTTTATTTGAAATATATTGCATCCAGTCTTGGAAATGAGTAACAATAAATAAATACCGATATTCTCGATTATAGATGAACCATTTTCATAAATGTCAATACAGCATTAGTTTGTTAAGTCTTTGTTTCTAAAAATGAGAGTTTCAAAGTATATCCTGGAATTATATGTTGAATATAGGTTTTAACTAAGTTTCTCATTTCTCATTTCAAACTGGTGTGTGTTGTGTGTGTGTTTTGTAGCCTGTAACAGGTTAATGTGAAAAAGCATTTGAACACTTGGAGTTCTGTGGAACAATCAAACTACATTTGAACAGTGTAGTGCAAAGCAGCACTAAGTACTTAATAAGTACTGAAAGTCATTTGAACAGTTGAACTGTTTATTTGAACAATAAACAAAACACTTCGTAACTATTAACTAAGCATGCTAGGCATGCTGTGAAAAGGGGACCAGTAAAAAATGTCAACATAAGGGGAAGATTGTAACTCTTTTTAAGAACAGTTACAACCCTCCCCATGCCAGGCCGCCATTGAAAAGCTAACCGTTTTTAGCATTTAGCTTCAAAGCTAGCACTAATGCAACATGTCAAATGAAACTAGAGAAACAATTACTTGAGCTTTTTTTCTGGTGCCAAAAACAATTTTTCAGGTAAGAAAGTAAAAATTTTCATAAATATTTTTGCATAGTGTCCATTGTGTTGTAGATACAATTGTTTCAAGTACATAAGCTCAAGTAATTGTTTCTCTAGTTTCATTTGACAAGTTGCACTAGAGCTAGCTTTGAAGCTAAATGCTAAAAACGGTTAGCTTTTTAATGGCGGCCTGGCATGGGGAGGGTTGTAACTGTTCTTAAAAAGTGTTACAATCTTCCCCTTATGTTGACATTTTTTACTGGTCCCCTTTTCACAGCATGCCTAGCAAGCTAAGTTAATAGTTACCAAGTGTTTTGTTTATTGTTCAATAAACAGTTCAACTGTTCAAATGCCTTTCAGTACTTATTAAGTACTTAGTGCAGCTTTGCACTACCTTGTTCAAATGTAGTTTGATTGTTCCACAGAACTCCAAGTGTTCAAATGCTTTTTCACATTAACCTGTTTCAGGCTACAAAACACACACACATACACACACAACACACACCAGTTTATACTTTATATTTCTTCATGTAATGTATATTTATTATTTATTGTATTTATATTTATCGTATTTAACTTACACTTTTTATTCATTTTATTATATTTATTTTGTAGTCTTACAAGTTTATGATCCCTTCTTTATTATTCATTAAAGTGCTTCCATACATTTAATAGTGTGTATCTTTTTTAAGGCTATGAATTTAATTGTTACATCCATCCTCACGCAGTGTTACAACTCACCCTGGTACTGTGTGGTTAGGTTGAAACAACATACCTCTTTATATTTCACATTAATTTACATAATCTGTGATGGTGTAGTAGAAGTCCAAATGTATCATTTATAGCAGAAAAATGTGGAGAACCGCATGTCAAAATTTGAGATCTCTAGCACAAAGAACCACTGAGTTACATGTGCTCAAACAAAATAAAGTGTTACTATCATCCTCGGTCTCCCCTATTTATACTGAAAGGAAAAAATAATGAGTATATTTTGACTTTTTGACTGCTTTTTAAAAACAAAAATCTTGCATATAATTTAACAAACTAACACACGCACACGCACACACACGCACACACACAAACACACACACACGCGCGCGCGCAAGACCAACATGCACTACCGCTCAAATGAAAAACTTAGTTAAAACCTATATTCAACATAAAATTCTACTTTAAAACTCGCATTTTCCAGCTTTCTACGCACAATTTTATCATTTCTTAACAAGTTAAGACTTTATTATGATACATGATGGTTCAAACATTGACCTAAAAGGCCCAGATTGTTTATTCATACTGTAAGAAAAAATAAGGGGTATATTTCGAGTCTGACTGTTTTTTTAAAAACGAAGAACTTGCATAGAATTTAACAAACTGATACACACAGGCACGCACGCACGCACACACAAACACACAACCCGCAAGCACTCTCACTCAAATGAGAAACTTAGTTAAAACCTATATTCAACATAAAATTCCAGGATATACTTTGATACTCGCATTTTTAGAAACAAAGACTTAACAAACTAATGCTGTATTGACATTTATGAAAATGGTTCATCGATAATTGAGTATATCGGCATTTATTTATTGTTACTCATTTCCAAGACTGGATGCAATACATTTCAAATAAAACACTTGTACTCGAGCCACACCTTCCGTACGCGCGCACACACACACGCACGCACGCACGCACCCACGCACGCACCCACGCACGCACGCACGCAACCTGCAAGCACTCCACCTCAATTGTAAAAACTTTAGTTAAAACCTGTATTCAACATAAAATTCTAGGTTATACTTTAAAACTCGCATTTTCCAGCTTTCCACACACGATTTTATCATTTCTTAAAGTTAAAAAACTTTAAAAATGGTATAACATAATTGAATCTAAAAGATCCTATGCCTTTATTCATAATGAAAGAAAGAATAGCCAATATATTTCCATTGCTTTAAGAAACAAAGATCTAGCATATTATTTAACAAACTGATGAAGTATTGAATTTTTTGAAAGTGGGCTATTTATAATCGAGTATATCGGAAATTATGTAATTTATTTATTACTAATTTCCAAGACTAGTTGCAAATAAAATATTTATAAGTGATAAAGCACTAAACTTAATCAAATACAAAATACTGAAAATATTTTACAAGGTCTGTTAAAAATCGAGTATATCAGAATTTATTTTATTTATTTATTACTTATTTTCGAGACCGGATCCAATACATTACAAATAAAATACATATAACTTATTAAACATTAAACATAATCAAATACAAAATACAGGAAATATTTTACATGGCCTGTTAAAAATCCTTCATTAAACAGATTTTGGTGGTCCCAGTATATGTTTTATGGTGTCATTCTGAATCCTTTCCAGTTTCCTCCTCATTTCTCCTTGAGGTGTACACACAATAGTACTATGAAATAATAAGATGTTTAACAGCTTTTGGAACAGTTGGCAGGAGTGGAATACATTATTGCTTAAATTAATCAATCTGTTCTTTAAAAGAATAGTACAGACAAAAGACAGATTAATATTATAAATGCCAAGGGTGTGTTACTCTTTGATGAAGCACATCTGCGCCCTATCTGAACCGTATTTACACAACTTCCCTGCAGGGCTGAAAAGTCCCTGAGGCCTCTGATATCCCATAGCTGCACTCATCCCCATGTCGCCCACATGTCCATAAGCCTTTGGTCAGAAGTCGTTGACCCAATTTTCTGTTTTCTGGGCAAGTTTAATTTTACCGTTGTGATTTTCTGACAGAAACTGTATGGCTCAGCCATTGGTTGACCATATTCCTGCCAACACATGTATGCACACACCCACAGAACCAGCCCCGCCCCCTTTGACATACCCCACTCACTCAACATGCACACTGCCAGTGAGAGATGACTTGCGGGATGAGAACACTTTAGAAACCAGCCTTATTTTGCATCAAGCTCTCGACAACTAACTTAGAAAAACTTTTTTTCCTCTATTTACATCTCGGGGCCAGACTTAACTGGTAAGTAATTTTATCTTTCTTTCCTTTCTTTATTTTTTCCATATATTCACAGCTATTTCAAATGTACTTCATTCATTACTCTCCAGTTTTATCACTTTAAAAACACTATTTTAATTTCTTTCTTTGTTTTTTTTTACTTTATAACATTTTTACTAACAATTTTTCCTTTAACACTATTTTACTAACTTTTATTTTTTTTTATTTTAGTTTTATTTTTTTTTTTTTTTTAGCTTTAAAACACTATTTTACTAACATATTACCCACAACTTTAAAACACTACAAATTTTAACCCTCTTTTGTTTTCCCACGACTGTTATGATTCTGTCTCGTGTGCTTGTTTGTGCTTGTGCATTTTACACCGTGTGTTTCTTGATTTGTGTTTCTGCTCCATTCCCGCGGTCTGACCATTGATTCCCTCTTGCCCTGACTCCTGTGATGTCGTATGACAGTATTCAGTATGCCTGAGTCTCGTTGTCCAAGCATGTTTCCTCTTTCGGTTTTGGTTTGGTATTTCATTCATTGCTTCTACCTGTGCTTAATTCTGGGTCTCGCATAACTCTGAGTGAATGCATCCCCTGATAGGTTCATTACTAACCGTACTAACCAGCTCTTATTTAAGGGTGTATATATTATTCGTCACATATTATTAACCTAATTATCTCATTAGCGAGTGCGTGCATTTATAGCCTAGTAAATTCCTTCTTAAACTTTCCCTGAACAGCGTTTAAAGCTATGCTTCCCTTTTTTGTTCTTGTGGAGCTTTTTACTCATCACGTTTAGATTACCTCAATCTAAACTGTCTAGTTTAATTGGTCATCTTAGCGCCTTGCCTCGAGTCAGTATTGTTACCCGGTCCTTGTGAATTTGTTCATTAATCCATGTGTTTCTGTTTCCATGGTAGATTGCCTTCCGTATTCCTGCCTCCTACCATGTACCCTTGAGAAGGGAAGACTGAAGAGACCTTCAGACGGACTTTGTTGTGTTGTTTTAGTTTCCTGAGTTTTCCCTCATGTTGCATTCAATAAAAACTTCTGGATCCCCACACCAACAAATGCTTTAAATAAAGTTTTACCACTTATCACTTCCATTTCCCCCCACCACTCAAATAATACATGTTTAAAAAGCACTAAACAATGCAATTAAATAAATGTTTTAAAAGAGTTATCCCAAAAAGGAGGGAGTGAGGGAGGGTGGCTGTGCTGAATTACCCCACACAGCCAAGGGATAAGAGGGAGGGAGGGGGAGGGGGCAAAGGGGTGATAAAAAATAAACTATTATAACCTCATTAAAAAATTAACTCCTATGACATCATCAACTCATCAAAAATCCATCAATCAAATTTCAATCAAATTTTGACAGAAACCATATCATATAACTCTCTCGCATTATTTGCATCATCGCGAAAATGCTAAAGTAATCCTCCACTTTGCGTTTGCATTTACAAGTCCACGTAGGCACCATTTTCATTTGCTAGAAGTGCCCCGCAATATCACTTACAAAACAAAATAAAAAACGCTAATCTCATAAAACAAATACATTCTCGGAAATGCTTTTTCTTTTTCAAGAAGCAGATGCAATATCGGTGTCATAATTAAATCGCTAAAGCAGTTCGCCACTTTTCTTTTTCATTTTCGTGACAGACTGCCCTGCCTGGCTTTGCATTTTCGATTTCGAGGTCCATCGTGCTTTATCTTAACAGCTGGCTACATGCAATGGTAGCCGTGTAACACGTCGATCTCCAGTTCTCTATATGTGAGTCTCTGGATGAATCGCAGAGGTAGACTGTGCCAAGAAAGAGACAGATTCACCCTGTTCGCTTGCATCCTGCTGCTGCAGAAGAAAGGCTTGCGAAATCCATAGATCTATGATTTCTCTTGTTATACCATAGAGTCGCTTGTGACAATATGTAGTCGTTGGCCATAGCCAGATGTCAACACAGTGATAGGTTTCGGCTAATTGATGTGTTTTTCATGAACCGTCACATCGTTAGACAAAAATTGCAGTGATCCTGCTCTCGCACTCAATTAGCCCTGCGTGCACTTCGATTATACCTGCTTCCACTTAAACCATGCGCTTACACTCGATCAATCTATGGTTGGACAGATTATCTGCACGCTATCCTTCGCAGGTTCATATGGTCCTGCTCACCGGGGCTACATAAGTAGCTACTTCCGCGGCTTTCTTCGTGACTTTGGAATAGAAGGACCGCTTATATTTTAATACATCAGGGTCCATACTTTTCTTCTACCTTAGTTGCTGCTACATATAAGAGTTGCCGGGCAACAAACACATCGGCTTCCAGTTGGTGTGCCTCACTGCAACTTTATGGGTGAATGGCAGGGGTGCTCTGAGCTGCGGGGAGAGATTTGATTTTATTCAGCACGATTTAAAATTCAGTACAAAGAGTACAGACGATGTAGTAAAATTAGTGAAGTGCAAGGAGGAGGCAAGAAACCCAAAGGACTTATGCGAGGCCTCACCCTACATATAAATTTCCATATATAAAAAAAAAAAGAAAAAATGAAACAATATACAACAAAGCAAGTGTCAACATACAGCAACACCAAACATACGGAATATAATAACCTTCATACTTTACACAAAACTATGTTCACAATAGACAATGTACCAAACCCAAAAAAATGCAAAAGAGGAAAAAAAAATAAATATTAAGAAGAAATAAACAGGAATACATTGGGCGTGTGCGTGTACATGCATGCGTGTTTGTGCACCTATGCGTATGTAAGATGCAATGTTTATAAACTATATGGTGACCTGGTTAATCAGCACAGCTCTTAAATCTTTTTTGAATGAATTAAGTGATGTAGGTTGTAAACTCTTAAAATACATGTCCCAGAGTTTCATGCCTTTGTATCTGAGGGAAAACTGTCCATGATTAGTGCGGTAAAGGGGATGGTGAAGGCTTGTAGCTCGTCTTGTAAAGTAGATATGAATTTGAAATTCATTTTTATCCATGGCAGTATATAGATGATCAACAACCTGTAATAAAGCCATGTAAGTAGAATACCTCTTTCTAAAGCCATATTGATGTTCATAAAGGATATCCTGTTTCTCTAAATGTTGCAAAATACGTTTATAGACCAACTTCTCCAAGACCTTTGAGAAATAAGGCAAAATTGATATTGGGCGATAGTTCGTAAAGCTACCAGGATCCCCAGATTTAAAAAGAGGAGTGACATTAGCAATTTTCATACTTTTCGGAACAACACCATTTTCCATAGACTTGGCACAGATGTACGTTAACAGCCTATCCCTTTAATCAGAGATGCACTAATTTCGTCATAACCTGCTGCAGAATTTTTGAGATCAGCTATTATTTCGAATTCCTCAGAAATATCAGGAGGTTCAAACAGTACAACAGCTGGAAAGTGACCATACAAGTAATCAAGAGGACTTCCATCAGTCTCTCTGATTTTATTGAAAGTGCTGCACCTACATTAACAAAGAAATCATTAAAACCACAAGATATATCATATGGATCGTTTGCAATTTTACCGCCACTCACAAAATGTGATGGAAGAACAGAGGTCGACTTTTTTTTGTCAAGAAGTTGATTGATGACGATCCAGGTGGATTTAATATTTAATATTTATGAATATTAATATTTATTTATTTATATTATTTACTATTATTTGCAGATTCTTTACATTTCTGAGTAAAATAATTATTTTATCGGTAAAAACTGGTAAACTGCTTTTTATAATTCTTATAATTTAAGGAGTTTAAGAGACATGGACGAGATAAGAATTTTTTATATCATTTATTTTTCTTAATTGAAGATTTTTTTCAGACAAATAGTAAACCAAGGTTTGCTATGATCAGTGTCTAACCTGTTTTTACTTTTGACCAATGGAAAACATTGAAGAAAGATGGAATTGAATGCATCTTTAAATGATGTTTCAACCTCAGATTCCTTAAACACATTTTCCCAGGATACATCATCAATCAAAATTTTAAAACGATCCATATTTCTTTTGTTAAAAACTCTGCATTTATAAACATCAAGCATCTGTTTAGGAGTGCCATCTGAAGTAAACTGAAATATTGGAAAATGATCAGATATATCTGCATGAAGGACACCACTCTGGATCACATGACCTAAGGAGTTTGTAAAAATGTTGTTTATTAAAGTAGCCGATGTATTAGTTACCCTGGTTGGCTTATGAATTAGAGGATATAGACAATTAGTATACACAGTATGTAAAAAAACACTGTTTGTGCACGATTCTCATTATTGAATAAATTTATGTTATAATCCCCTAGAAGATAACATAATTTAAGTTCCTTTGTTATCCGATCCAGTGTCACTGCGAGAGATTCAGAAAAGCTATCAATATCAGTATTAGGAGGACAATAAATACAACCAATGTAACATTTTTTGCACTAAAATAGTGACAGGAAAGTAGTTTCACAAAAAAACGGACTCTATGGGCTCTAATTTCTTGGCGCAGCGCAGGTGGCGAAGCGTGGCGCAGCCCACGCAGTGGTAATTTCGTCCGGCGCAGTGGTAATTTTGTGAAGTGCAACACCATGCGCAGACGAACGTGCGCTGAGATGGGTGTGGCAGCGTATTAGGGGGAGGTGTCACTTATTCATCAAGACACAGTGACAATTTTGTAGAAGAAGTCTTCGCTGCAGTTGCGCAGAAAGCTCGCCAGCTCCAACCTGGTTCACTTTCTGTGCAGTGGTAATCTGGCTGACTGGCGCGCAGTGCGCACACGTCACCAAAACCTCACAGGCAGGTTTCCAGAATGTCAGGCACATTTCAATACAGCAAATAATTACAGCAACCACAGTTTAATGTAACTGAATCAGCACATAAATTATAGTATCTATATCGATTATATTACAGTATCTATATCGATTGTCCTGATGTCAGATCAAAGGCGGTTGGCACGCGTGATGGAAACTCGACCTGACTTCATCAATGCAACTGAATCAATGATGCAAATTAACGACTTCACATCTTTCTCAGCCAACAACAAACTGCCTCGGCATCAGGCAGTGCGTATATAATGATTGCGTTCTATGCTCGGTAAAGCCGCTTGTACACTGGACGCGCAACAAATTTTTCGCATGACTGATAACAGTCAAAGTCAATGCAAAGAGCTATCGACTTTTCTTGGTTTTTTTATTTGTCTGTTTTCTTCCTTTGAAGATAGACAACAGTCTTTATTCGGTCTTTCTTTTGAAAATTAGTCAGATGGATCGAACAGATTCACGCTTTATTTCCACAAAAGAGATAAAATAGTGCTTGCAATCAGAGAGCAAATCAAATCCATGACCATTGACAGTGGGAATAAATTATCGTATGCACGATCAAGACTGTCCGACGCGAAATGCCAAATAATCCATGTCCGGCATCCAGCAAAAAATAAAAGTATTGATATGAGAACAGACTTATAACGGAATAAAGAATAAAAATACATATAAATCACCAACCAAAGAACATCCAGAAAAGATGACCCGAAAATAAATCAATCACAGTGTTCGTTGGATGTTCTGTTGTTAAAATATTTCTTTTTATTCTTTGTTTCGTTATCAATCTGTTCCAATCGTCCTCTTTTTTTTTGGCTGTCAGACACGGAGGCATTGTACATTGTCTTGCGCCAATGTCGACTCACTTTATTGAGCAGAGCTTTAACAGAAAAATTGATTGAAATGCTCGGTACTCATCTTGAAGAACTGAACCCTCTTATCAAAACATTCACGTATAATATCTAAAAGAGTCAGTAGATTTGAAGAAATTAAAAACAACAATAGACTGTCGGACAAGGAGATATATTAAAACCCTGTCAGACTTTCGGACACAAGACACTGCTTTCAACGCAATCTGTCGAGCGAAAAATTTGTTTCTCGGCCAGTGTGCAAGTGGCTTAATACTAGGCTACTATTATTGTCACTTAGGTTATTATTGTTTTTAGTGGGGGAAAGGAATACAGCCTGATTGCTATGATGTCGTACTGAGTTAAGATCACATATTGAAAATAAATGTGTATCGTATCTTGCATTGTTGTCCATGCATGTTAATCCCAAAATTTTAAGCAGCAACAGGCTGTAATAATAGGAACACGCTATCCATCGTTTCTCTTCCCAATGAGCAACCCTTGTATTTCATTCCAACTTCATAAGTTTGAATGATCTGACGTTTCGTTTTGAAATTCCATTCAATTTCGCTAATGGTAGTAATTCGCAAATGCCCTAGCTAGCCAGCTAACTCATATTCGTAATGCTCAATATAGACGTAAGCGGTGCAGAATTGGTGAAGATTTGACTCAGCTGTGTTATACCCAAACACGCCTTCTTTCCCATTTGCGCTGGAAGGAGGGGCAGAGGCGGGACAGAGGAGTACTTGCGCCAGGCTATGCCGGGCACGAAATTGCAACATACGCCTGGACACACCCTGTTGGCGCGGCGCACCCCCCATTCGCCGCGCCTGGTCTACGAAATTAGAGCCCTTTATGTTCTGATTGAATCATAAGGTCCTCTCTTCTGTTAAATTGAATATTTTTTTGTAAATAAAGAGATACGCCTCCTCCCACTCTTTCCTCTCTATGAAAGAGAACAGCATTGTAATTGATCAGGCTACAGAGGCATTCCAAATCTTTGGGCAGCCACGTTTCCAAAATTGCAATGATAGAAAATTTATGGTTTAAACTAGACATAAAAAGATTTAATTTCTCAACATTTTTGGGGAGACTTCGTATATGGAGATGAAAACAAGAAAAAAATACTTGATTCCGATGGAAAGGCACTACAAAATGAATTGAACTGACTCTCGTTGTAATAATTACAATTTACAGACCCGGTTATTGCTTGACTTAAGAAATTTGAATCTGCATCAAAGAGGCCGTTGTATCGCAAGTGATTCTCATCATAAATATCCATAGGATTAAAAACTAAGCGATCAAACTGACTATGACATTTATCCCCAGGTAGCAGGTCAATACATTCACTGTCATCGAGATCATGATAAGGAAACAACATACTGCAATCATTACAAGTCCATTCCAACCAGTTGTTTACATTAGTCATATACTGAGTACAAATGAAAATGCACCAGTTGAAAAAAGTCAATATTTAAGTTCAAATGAACTTCAATATAATTTCTATACAACAACACTACAGTGACGTCACCTGACATGCCAGGTGCAAGAAATGTGAGAATTTCAAGTTAACTGTAACCCTCGGAAATTTTTTGCAAAAACGCAACATCTTGCACGCACACCACGGGAAAAATGAATTTCACTCTGAATTTGTGCACACATTGCCTTTAAAAGCATGTGAATCCGAATAAAATTTCACTTCTTCACTGACACTTGTGAAACGTCGACACTATGCCGCGACTTACAGCCCCTGAACAGGAACGTGCCATAGGCATGCTTCAAATTGGCGCCAGCACCAGGGAAATTGCCAGACGACTACATTGCGCACTCACAACGATCGCAAGACTCCATCAAAGGTTTCTGCAAACGGGGAGCACTCGGGACCGTCCTCGACCGGGTCAACAACGTGTGACAACGGCACGTCAGGACCGTCAGATCGTACGGGATCATGTCCGAGACCGAACACTATCAGCGACAAGAACGGCTGCTCAAGTCCAAGGACGAAGTGGATTCATTCACCCCAACACCGTACGGAACAGTCTGCGAGCTGCAGGCCTGCGTGCACGACGTCCTTATTTCGGCCCCATATTGACGGATCGTCACCGAAACCAGCGTCTACAGTGGGCAAACAGGCACCAGAATTGGCGACTACGACAATGGCATGGTGTCATCTTTTCTGACGAGTCACGATTTCACTTAAGGAACGCAGATGGCCGTAAACGTGTTTGGCGTAGACATGGTGAACGTTATAACGCCGATTGTGCCGTTAAAACGGACCGTTGGGGTGGTGGCAGCGTTATGGTGTGGGGTGGAATAAGCTACCGTCACAGAACCCCTCTCCATATCTGCAGAGGAAGGGTGAACGGCGTCTACTACCGGGACCAGGTGCTGCAGAACCATGTTGTGCCGTTCTTCAACCAACACCACGATGTCCACACGTTCCAACAGGACAACGCTAGGGCACACACTGCAAGGGTGTCCATGCAGTACCTTGCACAGCAGAACATCCCCGTGCTTCAGTGGCCAGCTCTGTCACCCGACCTCTCCCCTATCGAGCACTTATGGGAAGAAATTGGATGACGTCTTTCACGGCGAGGCCAGATGAACATCCGAGAACTTGAGGTTGCCCTTGTTCAGGAGTGGAATCCTATCCCTCAGAACAGTATCCAGAGACTCATCAACTCCATGCGACGACGATGCACCGCATGTGTCAATGCAAATGGCGGTCACACCCGTTATTGACTTTCCTGTTTGACCCCTACACCAAGTTAAACCTCTCTCGCGCATTAACATTATCGTGAATGAAAGTGAATGATGTTTACATGTCTTCTTAAATCATTCATTATCTCAAATGCATCATACGTATATACTTCACTTATCAATCCGTGGAGCTATTCCAGATTTCGTGAGTGGTGCGCTTTCATATGGACTGAGTATACTTATGGGCGAACATTTTTGATGAAATAAACATCTGCATTACCCACAAACAACATTTGAACCCATTAAATGTCTCTGACATTTATGACAGTTCAGTGAAGGCATAATCTACTATTACACATTAACTATTAGTTAGCTAGCTAATTAATATCACTATCACGTTAGTCTAACGATGTGACTGTTCATGAAAAACACATCGATTGGCCGAAACATATCACTATGGCCAGGGACAACATATTATTACAAGTGACTTTACGGTATAATAAGAGAAATCATAGATCAATGGATTTCGCAAGCCTTTCTTCTGCAGCAGCAGGATGCAAGCGAACAGGATAAATGTGTCCCTTTCTTAGCTCAGTCTACCTCTGCGATTCATCCACAGACTCGCATAACAGAGAACTGAAGGTCGACGTGTTACACGGCTAATTTTGTATGTAGCCAGCTATTAAGGAAAAGAGACGTATAGGCACTGGTGTAATATGAACTGTCCTTTCACTCCAAATTCGTGAAGAAAGCAATGGTAGTACATGAAGCCCAAGAGAGCAGGAGCATATGAACTTGTTTTTTAACCGCCTGTACTGCTGAACAGATGATGCGCGCATAGCCCATCCGAAGATCGACAGATCCGAGAGTAAGCACACAGTTTCAGTGGAAGCAGCGCTATTCCAAGCGCACACAGGGGTAATTAAGTGCGAGAGCAGTGTCTTTCGGGGGGGAAATTTAGCTATACTCTCAATCTAGCTCCGCAATGTCCAGGGAGCGTCTGTGCACAGTCAGTGGCTCCAGTTATTCATGTTGCAATTTGTGCATTGACATAAACGTGCGTGCAGCAGCAGTTTCACCCTGATTGATGACCAGAGAGATCACTTGTATTTGTTAATCCGTACCAAATTGTGGGGGACTCCCGCCTTCTCACCGACAAGCCGCACCTAACTAGGGAGGGTATTTTCTTTTTAATTTTGTTAGGAAAAGCGCGTGGGACCTCAAAATCGAAAATGCGAAGCCAGGCAAGGCAGTCTGTCACGAAAATGAAAAAGAAAGGTGGCCAACTGCTTTAGCGATTTAATTATGAGACAGATATTGCGTCTGCTTCTGGAAAAATAAAAAGCATTCCCGAGAATGAATTTGCTTTATGAGATTAGCATTTTCGATTTAGTTTTGTGAGTGATATTGCGGAGCACTTCTAGCAAATGAAAACAGAGCCTAGATGGACTTGAAAATCCAAACGCAAAGTGGAGGTCTACTTCAGCAACTTCCTGATGATACAAATAATGCGCGTGCTTCTCGATATAGAAAAAGCATTTCCGAGAATGTATTTGCTTTATACGATTAGCGTTTTCGTTGTGTTAGTGATATTGCAGGGCACTTCTCGAAAATGCAAATGAGGAATGTATTTTAATTTTCCAGTTATAAAAATTGCATACATGGACTTGAAAATGAAAATGCAAAGTGGAGGATTGTATTTGCGTTATGATACAAATAATGCGCTTGTATCTTGAAAATGAAAATGCATTTCTGATATTGCATTTTAATTTTGTTAACTATATGCATCCATACATATGCACTGTGTGTCTGGAAAAGATGCAAAGACTCTGAAGCTTGATTGACTCAATCCATAAGAGTCCTTCAAGAATCGACTATGGGAAATGTTAGTTGAGGAGGCCAGATGTACTTGCCTTTAGTTTTACCTTTGGACTTGTCCTCTGTCCTTTGCATATGTATGTTTTTATTTTTAAGTCCATTTTAAAGTTTGTTTTCCTTTCGTCTGCAATTGATGTATGTATTTGCGTAAATTTTACTGTGCTCTGTGTTGTTAACTGACTTTGTAATTGTTTTATTGTATTCAGGGCCCCCCAGAAAAAAATGGACCTCGGTCTCAGTGGGACTTCCCTGTAGTAAAGGAAAATAATTTTAATTGTCGGCGAAGAGTTGAAGACTGTTGGATTGTGCAGGATTTCATTTCATTTACCTGTTGAGACGTTATTTACGCAGAAATCCATTCGGATAAAAGTAATCATGACAGGGTTAGATTAACGTTTTAATATTTGTGAGTGTACTCAAAGCATGCCGCTCTACTAATTTCTTCCGCGATAGCCCACAGTAAGCAACAAATCCAGTGTTTATATGGCCACCACAGCTGAAAGACGTCCGCTTGCTTAATGTGAAACGCTGGAAGAGCGAATTTGACAGCCATAGCTAACCGCACCTAGCTATCCAACAAGTCACAACAAAAGAATATTAAATAACAATGACGAGAATGAAAACTGACAAAGAACAGACCGGAGATTACATTCCTTGCTTCCAAAGGAAATGAAACTCACCGTGACGTCGGCCGATGTTCAGTTATGTTGCCACCAAATTGCTCTCAAACAACACCTTGAAGGCCCAGCATAAGACGAAGAGAATTCCTGAATCATATGAACAATGCAGTGTCAACTAGCGCTAAATATCAAGATAACCCCGAGAATGAGACTTATTTCCCCTCGTGTAGCAGTTTTGTGGGCTTGAAAATTAACGTTGCCAAGCTGAATCTTTACGACAAAGTATGGGACTTCTGTCTTCAATAAAACTAATTGTAAAACCACCCATTATACCTAAATGACACAAACTTTAACTTTCCAGATTCGTTTGGAGCATGCGCAACTTACACTGAACCAACCAGTGCCAGAAAATACCACTACAGCCCTGACCCAGAATCACATGCTCTCAGGACCCATCCCAAAGATAGGCCCCCTGCTTGATGAAACTGAGCTGATTCAGGGTCTGTTTTGTACCCTTATTTTGTGCTCTTTTCAGAAAACAGTGCGAGTCAGTAGTTTGGTTGCATGCACAGTGAGTCACATGCATCGAATTGAAGTCACATGAGTTTTTTTTCATCGTATGCTTCCGGTGCTGTTCGGACGGAAATGAATGGCTGACGTTATGTGGAGATGTAGGATTTTCTGTCGAATAGGTTGCTAATATTTAACACTGTAAGGCTGAAAGAGTGCTACCCAGCATTTTTTGCGTTTTGTTTTTACAGACGATATATCTACTTTTGTTCGGCGGTGTCCTTTCACAATTACTGCATTGTGAGCCGCGTTGGAATAGCTACAGCTGTAGTACAGCTCACTATGAAATCACCTCATATGTTGTGAGAATATGTGAGTTCTATAACGCGATTTAGCGTATGAGAGCTGGCAGCCAGTAAATATAGTCTCAAGCAACACCCATGATCGCCTTCCTGCAGATGAAATTGCCTTTCGATTTGTTTCCGTTACAAACCTCTGAAGGAACTTTTTTTTTTTTGTTGGCCTATGCGGTTTGACAGGATAATCATCTAATGGAGCAGGAGGGGAGAGAGGAGGTGCAGCCTTCATCATCACAGAGTAACCCTGCACTGATTAGTGACCAGAAAGGTGCGTTTGGGAAGTGCATGTACTGTTTCCTGGTCTGGATAATCTTATTTGAGCGAATTAGTCAACACTTATCAATGTCGGCATATTTACAAAACAGTCGTAAATGTAACTATATCGCTCATCGTTAATTGGCTGGTTAAAGTGTGTGTTTAAAGTCCGTAAGTTTCAGCTGTTTCCCAAACTTAACTTTTAACAATTTCCGGTTCGTCATGTGCAGAATCAGATCCACTGGAGGGCGGAGTATTTGTTGATAAGCAGGCCGTCGAGAAGCTTACCAATGGACTCATCAGTTATTACTTACCTGACTTACAGAATTCAAAGCGGGCCCTTCAAGAATTAACGTAAGCATCCTCAGCGTTTCATGCTCTTGGTTGAGGGGTCACAACAATAAAAAATGTTGTAATTCATTTTAATATTAGTCATTCATTATTTTTTCCCCTCCATCCAGACAAAATCAGGGGATATTGCTTGATACATTGGATCAGGAAATAACAAAGTTCAGAGAATGCAATTCATTGATTGACATGCATACGCTGGTGAGTGTATCTTAATCTAATTGAGGTCAAATATGAGCATTTCATATACTGATACAATTTTTTAAAATGTAACCTCAATCTTTGTTTCAGTTTACAGAGGCGAAGTTCTATCATAATAAATTGGTTAGCATACGTAAAGAAATGATGATGCTCCATGAGAAAACCACAAAACTCAAGGTGTGCGATTTTTTTTTTAAATTGAAACTGTTACATATTGTGCCAGGACAATTCAATGACCTCGATGTGAATGATTTTGGTCTAAATGGTGGATAAAATGATGAAAGTACATCGTAAGTTTGCGGCACTGCACATTCGTTTTTTGTTTAATTCCGAAATTAATGTTTAGTTAATCACTTTTGTTGTGCCCTTATACATTTTGCGGACTTTGTCCTGAATGACTGTTCTCATGCACGTCATTACTGACTATCCATAATTCTACCATCTGTGAAGAAATGTGTATTTTCCTGCTCATTGGTTTGAAGGGTAGAGAAATGCTCGGGTTTATATTTTCAGAGGTAACATTTTGTTTCTTGGTGTTCACAGAAACGAGCGCTGAAGCTTCAGCAGCAGAGGCATAAAGAAGTACTGGAAAAAGAGCAGCAGCGTGAGAAAGAGCTTGAAAGAGAGAGGCAACTCATCGCAAAACCTGCCAAAAGGACTTAGGTCCACTAAAAACAGTTGTGGAGTGCTGTAATTGACATTAATATGCATTGTAATGTCCAAGGAAGTTGCTAGGGCCATGCCTGTAGTAGAATAGTAGTGGTGTATTCTACAGGTAGCATTGTTGGCAGAATGAGGTTCTGCATAAAATGCATAGTCACATTTACAGGCCCCTCAAACAGTATTACTGCAAGCAAAACAATTTTTGAACTTTCAGTTTCCTCTTGATTGTTAATGAAAGAAAGTTTGTACCCAATGAAAATTTCATCTTTATATCTTCAAAATTTCAACATAAGTTTTAACTGTTGTTCATTTTATTTTGGAACTCAAATTTTAATTAATTTCGTCATATATTCAGCTGTTGACACCCTGCTTGAGTACCTCAGAAGTGGCACATAGCATTTCTCTCTGTGCCAGAAATTAAGTGCATTAATGTGTCTGAACCATAAATATGATCTTTAATTTTGTGCCACTCGCTTTTTCCAAATTTGAAATATTTCTTTTTAGACTGTCAGCTACTGATCTGGTTGACCAGCCTTCAAATGAACTTCTAATTATCATAAACATTTATTTTCAATATGATTGTGCAATTTGAGCGAGAGATGCAATGAGTGTACGAGTGCAGTACAAGAGGCCGTGCAAGAGGAATATGGTTAACAACTGCAGGTTGAATTGCAAGGCTTTGCTCAGTAATCAGATCAAGGTGATCTATTTGTAGCTGTGAATGTTCTGTCAAATCAAGTTAGGTTATATTTAGATAAGATATACTTCATTGAACCTTTTGGGGTGATTTATCCTCTGCAGTTTCCTCAAACCTTGGTCTGGGGCACTGGTAAAATTGTTCCTATACTGCTTGTTTCTTTGGATTGGGGCAAACCAGAGTCCCTGGAGGAACCCCAAGTGCACACAGAGATCAATCAAACTCCACGCAGAGACATTTTGGCCAACCAGGACTCAATCCAGAATCTTCTTATTGTGAGGCAACTCCACTGACCACTGTGCCTCCCTGCCACTCGAGGATATATATGTCTGAAGTGGACTGTAAGTTGCATGTTTGAGTCCTATCGTTTTGACTGACTGAACTTTTCTCTGCTGTTTGTTTCTGAATTGCCTTTTAAAAATGCTTTTCTAAAGTTAATTTGCAATGGGGTTGAATCCCAAATATAGGAACAGTGGAGTCCTATTTTGAATAAAGTGTTCTAATCAGGTTTGAATGATTACTTACCAAATATTTGGCCATCATTCCATTTAAAGCAATATTTTCATGACTTTGAATAGAGGGCTTCATATGCTGTTACTAATGTGTACAATACATTTTGTAATCAACTCAACGAGATTCTGTGCCTCTGCAACGAAGATGTCTTTAAATTTTCCAAATCATTCACTTGCATTGGGCCTGCAAATATTGCAGAATATTCAATTTGCATACCTCAAAGAACCTATCCAATACTCTGTGTTTGTTATATGATTTTTTTCTTTTCTTTCTTGAAATGGTCTGTTAAAATCTTTACCGACAGTGGCATTCCCACGGTGACTTGTAATACATTTTAGTGCATTTCCAAATTTAGATTTTGGCCTGTACCTTGTAATGATGAATGTTCGAACCCCATTGTGTGTGCTGGAAGGTGTTGGTAAAAGGTATGAACAAACTTTGATTTGATTTCATACCATGACTTTAATTAACACTAATTATAGTATGACACGTTACATGAAAAGGACAACACAAAAAAACGCATCAATTTTAGCTGCAATTTCTCCTTAAAGTATACAAGATTGAAAACAATTAACACACACATTGTTCATACCATTAAATGTGGTTTTGAAGTGTACCAAAGGGAAATAGAATTTTACAATCAGTAACTAGAGCTATTATGTGATGAGCGTGGTTCGCGTTACACATTGTTCAGTATTATTTCGATGCTTATAGTGAAATACAGGGCAAAGTTTACTACCAGGAAACAGATTTCTGTGTCTAAACACGAATGAGAAAAAAAAAAAGAGCATTGTAGAGCAAAATTTCTGCATTTCAACAGTGTATACCCAGACCTGGAATTACTTCAGGTAATTATGGTGGTCAGTCAATGAATTAACTCCTCCTTATTGGTAGGTGCTGTAGTTACAGATACATTGTCGGTAGCACAATGTAAGACTGTTATGATTATACTCTCAAATACTAACTTTTTTTTTTTTTTAACCCCTTTGTACAGAAGCCTAATATGGCTGCGTGTTACCCTATTTGAGGCTTTATAATTCAAGATTTGAGCTTCACAGAGAGGGGGCAAATGGCTTAAACAAGACACTTGTACCATTATAATTTTATAGTATTTCAGTTTCTCATCACAATTTAAGTTCAGAGTAAGGGCCACAAACACAAAATTTTCATGAAAATTCCGCTGTGAAATTATTAAAGTGGTAATCCGTATGATTTCCGTCTCATTACTGTCTGTTAACTCAGTGTCTATCAGAGAGGGGGGGATAAAACGACGGTGATTGGCCCTATGACCCACTGAAGAAAGCACTTGTATTTCATTCTTTGCCAGGTAAAGCGATCTGTGTGTCTGTGGCGACATTCCCACACTATATTCAAATACAGGCATGCATCTAGTGACGCTTTTTACGTCGGTAAGCAGTGTTTGGTCTGTCCAGAAGGTAGGATGAGCCGCAAGCTAGCTTGAGGGAAGTAAGGAACCCTGGGAGAAGCAATGGCTAGGTAGATGTCAGAAGGGATCCAGTAGCAGTACTTTGCCTAACCTGAACCTTGGCTCTATTTTCTAACCCTAAATCTAACTTCTTTTTTTTTTTAACTTTCCAGAAGTCTTTATTGGAATATGAGAATGAGCATATAAACATTATTCATAGGAATTAGGTTTTTAATTATCAGAAAAAAATATGTATATTTTTTCGCTTATTAAACAAACATCAGTTGTAATCTTGAAAATCTGTTCAGTTACACTGTAATTAATGCTTTAACAAAACATTTCTTGAATTTCGGTCATTATTTCACAATCACTGTTGAACATTGACTTTTTTTTTGTATTTTTTTTTAAAGAAATTTACTTCCCTTTCAGCTCTCCTTTTTCCTTTCTCACCCCAAGCTGTGGAGGGCTAAAATATTCTTGAACCCTTTTTTTCTTTTTGAGGCTCCTTTTCACTCCAGAAGGTGGTGCTGCACCATCTTCTGGCTCTCCTTTTTGGTCTCCTGTCTGTGCTGCATCATCATCTGGATGTCCTTTGTGGTCTTCTACTTGTTCTGCACAGTCTTCTGGATCTACTTCTTGGTCTCCTTCTTGTTCTGCATCGTTTCCTAGATTACTTTCTCTGTCTCCTACCTGTACTTCACCATTTTCTGGATCTCCCTCTTGGTCTCGTCTGTCTGGCTGCATTGTTTGGATCTCCTTTTTTGTCTCTTACCTGTCCAGCTCCATCTGTGGGATTGACTTCTCCGTCTCCTGACTGTACTGCACAGTCCTCTGGATCTCCTCCTTGGTCATCTGCCTGTTTTGCAGTCTTATGGTCCCCCTCTCTGGTCTTCTGCCTGAACTGCACTGTTTTCTGGATCACCTTGGTTTCCTGCCTGTTTTGCTCTGTCTTCCAAATTTTCTTCTTTGTGTCCTAATTGTATTGCACCCTCTTCTGAATGATGGTTTTGGTGTTCTGTCTGTTCTGCACTGTCTTCCTGATCTCTCTCTCAGTCTTGTGCTTGTGCGGCACCATTTTCTAGCTCACGGCCTTCGTCTCCTTGTGCAGCACTGTCTTCTCATCTACTTTTCTGTCCTTTTCCAGTACTTCATTATCTGTAGGATGTTTCTCTCGGTTTCCTGCCCTCACTTCGACGTGGTGTGAATCTTGTTTTTGGTTTCCTGTCATGTCTTCTGTTGTTCCTGTCTTGTTTTTCATTTTGTGTTTTCCAGGGCATCCAATCAACTGCTGAGGTTCCTGGAGAGAAAGAAGGGAAGAGCAAAAAAACTTTCTCGGTCTCTTCAGTTCCTCCAAGGGCTTGCTATTCACCCTCTCCAGCACTAGTACTACCTGACTGTTTCGTAAGCAAAACCGCCTGGAGCTTATCGAGTTCTTAGGAGGAGACCCTTTTCCCTTGCTTTGGAGATAACTGTACGTGGCCCTTGGGCTTTGGCTCAAAATATTCCTTTCTTAGAGACTCCACTGGGCTGCAGGTCAACCTGGCACATTTTTGGCCTTACGTTTTACTGTGTGTTGCACTGGTTCTCCTGTTGTCTATCTCGCATCCTCTATCTCCTCAGAGGATGAGATAATCTCAATTATCTCATCTGGTCTCTCTGTCATTGTCTTTGTCTTGTCTCACCCTTCTCTGTTTTCCATTACTGTTCTTGTTATTGTCTATTTGTTTGGGCCTTGTTTTCTTCCAAATTTGATGCCCTTAGCTTTCAGACTCCTTGACTTCTTCCTGATTGTCTGTCCTTCTCTATTGTGTCCTAACTGACTTGCATTTCACTTTCCTGCTGCACATTCTCCTCATCTCCATCGCTCTCTCCCTCTGAGCTTTTGCTTTCACTGCTCTCTGTGTGGTTGCTGTCACTGACTTGTAAACGCCTCTTTAACATCACCTTTCTTTTGGCCAGTGCAACGTCCTTCCTTGTTACCATTTGACTGTCACTCTGCACTCTGTCTTCCTTCACAACATGCTGCTTGCCCTTGTCTACTTCCTCCTCTTCCTGTGAGCTTTTGCTGTCGCTACTCTGTGTGGTCGCTGTCACTGTCTTGGTTACTGTCTGTGTGGTCGCTGTCACTGTCTTGGCTACTGTCTGCGTGGTCGCTGTCACTGTCTTTGCTACTGTCTGCGTGGTCGCTGTCACTGTCTTGGCTACTGTCTTCGTGGTCGCTGTCACTGTCTTGGCTACTGTCTGCGTGGTCGCTGTCACTGTCTTGGCTACTGTCTGTGTGGTCGCTGTCACTGTCTTGGCTACTGTCTGTGTGGTCGCTGTCACTGTCTTTGCTACTCTCTGCGTGGTCGCTGTCACTGTCTTGGCTACTGTCTGTGTGGTCGCTGTCACTTTCTTTGCTACTCTGTGTGGTTGCTGTCACTGTCTTGGCTACTGTCTGCGCGGTCGCTGTCACTGTCTTGGCTACTGTCTGTGTGGTCGCTGTCACTTTCTTTGCTACTCTGTGTGGTTGCTGTCACTGTCTTGGCTACTGTCTGCGCGGTCGCTGTCACTGTCTTGTCGATGCCGTTCGTCTAGCCTGTGTTATGTCCTTTCTTGTTTCCATTTGACTGTCACTCTGCACTCTGGCTCTCTTCACAACATGTTTCCTGCCCTTGTGTGCTTCCTTCTCTTCCTGCGCGCCTTTACTGTCACTGGTCTCTGTGTGGTCCCTGTCACTGACTTGTAAACGCCTCCGTCATGTGGAACGCGCAAAGCGGCGGGACATAGTATTCATGACCGTACGTCCGTCCGTACATCCGGAATCCTTGTCAGTGAGATATCTCAAGGACGAATTGACGGATTTTCTTCAAATTTGATGTCAACATGTATTAGGGTGATACCCCGGCGCCAGTCGATTTTGGTGACCTTTGCGTTATTCAAGGTCACACTGAGAGATTGCTCATTTTGACACGATTTCACACTTTGTGGCGGGGGACAAAGACAAGTTAGTGGCAAATACTTGTCTTTCTTTTGGCCTGTGCTTTGTCTTTCTTTGTTACCATTTGATTGTCATCCTAAATCTAACTTGTCCCTTACACTATATGTCAGTTTTACAGATGGAATTAAGCGAGGACCGTTAAAAATGCAGCCTTCCAAGAAGCGGAAAGTACTGCAAATACCATACTGTGTAGTTATACTGTGCACAGTAGAAACAAACGTTGGCTGAGTCTCTTTGGAGGCTGCTACTTAAACTAAAATTACTACGCAATTTCAGGAAGCAAACGGGCAAAAAGGCTACGCTTACCACCTCGACAAATTCTTTATGTATATATATATGTATGTAATATAAAGGTATAACGTTACCTGTTAACCAACTGCCGTTTTCATTATGTACACAGGGCTGTCAACTTTCACATATTCGGCTTGAGTTTAAATTACATATTCACGTTCCCGTGCTGTAGTCAGAAATTATTGTATCAGACCGTTTGTAGAGATTCATAGGTGATATTGAAGGCCTTGTGCATTGAAGTTTATCAGTTTCACATGTGTTGGGGTGGATTTCGCCACTAGTAATATGAAAACAATTATGATTCTGGAATTCTCACGCTTTTCTTCACTCAGGGGTTGGAAGCTGTGGAGTAGCATAACAATGTTTCAAATGGTCTTATTTAAGAAATTTGAACAATCTTGAAACACGCATTCGTTGATTGAATAATTACTGACTGCAGCACGGGAACGTGAATGAAGCAGAAATTCTCACGGCGAATGCGTTAGAGTGGGAAGCCCTTTAAGTTAATCGATTAATTATAATAGCCTAACATGTTACTGGAATGAGATGATGCTAATGGGTGACTAACATCACATAATTTTTACTTTTATTGAATTAAATCGTAGTGTCAAAGAGCATCTTTCCCATCTACATGAGAGTTGAGCAGGTGCGGGACTGGTAAGAACCGTCAATTTACCGACTTCATACAGCCTGTTGGGTCTCGACGAGAGTTATGAGAAATCAGGTCCAGAGGCCCACCTGACATTACAGCTTACTGCCAAAGATGTCAATATAAACAAACCAATTCAAATCTTACGGATTACCACTTTCACTAACTAGCTAAGTTGCATGCGTTTCTTTTGTTGCTCCATATAGATGGTTTCCTGTTTTTTGTTGAAGCACAAAAAAAGTGTTAGCTCTTCATTATTGTGTTTTTTTTTTATTTTATTATTTATTTTTGCTAATTTGAAATCTGTCCAAAATACATTTGAAATTTTAGCATTTAGCAGTAGAGGTTTGCTGAATAAGACTGCTAAAAAACATTTTTCTACAAAATGGGCTAGATGGCAGTAGAGACCCTTAGGTAGTGCTTCAAAATTTTCTGCAAGAAACGTCTACCTGAGAAATTACTTCTTTAACTTGTTTTTGCAATTTCATTTGATTTTTGATATTACTCTAAATGTGTTGTTATAAAAATAAAAGATTAAAGAATTTTCTCTGTACATGTTTTGGAATGGTATTTTGGCTTTGAAACAGAATCCTTAGCAAACTAGGTAATATTGATCTATAATATTTTGTAATGGTGTTTTAATTCATTTATTTGCTGTATTTATAAGAGGATATCTAGTGCGTATAATGGTGATAATAATCAAATAGTGACTTCAAGATGAGCTGAACTGTTAATGGAATAAAAATATCTCTCAGGCCTAGATGTGATTCTCAGTCTCTAAACAACAAACTTGTGCTCTTGGGTCAGTAGATTCTAATTGCCGCAATATTCTTGCATGATGGATTTTAGTGAAAATGGTGAAAGTGGGAAGTTTTCTGTTGTGCTTTCAACTGTAGTTGTAATGCCCATGAATTTTAAAGCAACTTGGGACTTTGTCAACAACATGTAGGTCACATTCCTTTTCCACCAGAAACATTGTTGGTCTACTCCGCCTCCTGTCGCAGCTATTTGTAAACTCTATTTTTGACTCTGCTGCAGACAGGACAGTGGGCCAAAGCCAACATAGTTTATGACACCTTCCCGGCTGCATTGTTCAGGGGTAAGACGCAGACTGACTCCGCGTAGGTGGATCTGGAGAGGTGGGGATGCGAACATGAGCCTCAGGCACATCTCGCCGAGGTCAGGACGTACATGTTTGAGACACTAGACAGCCTTGAGGAAACGGTGGTGAGGAAAAGTCTGCTGCACTTTCCCTCCCACTTGCTTTCGTTCAAACTTGCCTCTAGATTTAGAATTTGGCTGTGATGGAAAACGCACCCCTCCTTAAAACCACAACCCGACTCCACAGATATTTAGTCGCAAATACTGGAGGAGCAGCAGCCTTCCTGTCTAAGTAAACACTGAATCACACCGTGGTGGAGCGGAGGAGGCTTGTGGCTCCCTCTGGAACAGAAGGGGATCTTTACGAACTGAACTGTACTCCAGCCCTGACCCACCAAAACAGGATATGGTCTCTGTCCCCAGATTACTAATTGCTGCGTCACACACCCCCCCCCCCCCATTTAAACTTTGCCATGTGTTTTCTATGGTAATAGTGCAGTCAGTGACTTCTCTGCAGGGAAAATAGTGGAAAACTTAATTTTGTAAGACTTTCAATAACAGTGAACTGATTCCGGTCACAGTCCATTTGTTCTCCTAGGAAAAAATTATGTAATGTATCCAGTGAAGAATGAGATGCAGATTTGGCCATTTAAAAAAATGGCTGAGTTGTAGATATACCAAAATGTATTATGTCAAGTCCAAGAATCACCATCTTAAAATATACAGTGCTGTGCAAAAGTTTTAGGCACATTTAAAGCAATTTAGTTGGGTAAATATGCTCACAAAAATGATTCAATAAAAAGGTTGTCATAACTGAGAAATGTACTAAACAGAGCTAACTATATCAAACCAATATTTGGTGTAACTACCCTTTGCCAATAAACTTCTGGGGCACTGTCCTGTGCGCTATAGTTTATAAGGCTTTCTGCTTGTTCCAAGCTGAGTGGAAAACTTGCCTTTGTTCTTCTGCAGAATAACTGTCTCACTTGGGTTTGTCCCTTCAATAAATTGCAGACAGCCATGATGATGTTTACATCAGGGCCCTATCAAGGCAATATTATCTGTATTGACTGTTTTTTAATGAAATGCAAGCATTTATTTATAAAACTTCTCTTTAAATTAACATTTGGAATTTCAAATTTATTTTTATATTCAGCAATGTGGAAACCAAAAAGTAAACGTCTAACGCAAATTGAAATTTTAAAAACATAGTGCATAATCTTTTGCACAGTACTGTGTGCGCACAGCAGGCATGAATGGCATCATGAACTTGAATATTTGAGTTGATAAAAATTTTTTGCAGATCTGAGGTCATTAATTTTTTTTTTTTTCCAAACCTGTTTTCAGAGAACTTAATCAGTCTCTTCTAACTGTACATTGCGGATTATGCTGCCATCTATAACTCAACTGATTAAAAAAAAAAAATTTTATATATATATATATAAATATATATATATGTGTGTGTGTGTGTGTGTGTGTGTGTGTGTGTGTGTATACACACAACCACATATATAAATATGTATACACACACATGCATATATATGTAGAGAGAGGGAGAGAGGGTTGTCAGAATAAAGCAGAACAAAACATTTGGATCAGAGCAACAAACTCAAACCCACTTTGCCTTGCCCAAGTCCTTATTGTCTATTGCATTATATAACAGGAGCTGGTGGGAAACGGACCTTGTTGCTGCAGACAATAAAAAGATGTTTGGGGTCTAGTTTTGCTCTAACCTCAGTAGCTGTGTAAATTCTGTTGGTTTTGTTGAATGAGGTGCTACCTTTGCCAGAAGATTCCATTTGTGTTCATTAGAGGCTTTCTGACAAGGCAAAGGGATACATGGAGGAAATATTCAATGTCAGAAATTCTGTCCTTTACAGTGTGACTGGTAATTCCACAGGGTCTAAACTGGACGGATATCGCTTGGTCTTCATTCAGTCACAGCTGGCAGTGAGTTTGGTGAACGTGTTGCCCTCCAAACTGTTGTTCTTAAATAAGGTGTAAATCTCAGAAAGTACTCTTTCTGTGGCATGACAACTGTTACAGCTGTTGGGAGTTTTTTCTGCAATATGGTCCGGTCCATTCATGGGATAGCTTGGACTGGGACGATAGCACAGCCATTCTGTACTCTGTACTTCTGTACTCACAAAGAGGATAGCAGCATTGGGTGAGAAAAAGAGCATTTTGGAATCTGTGGGGCCTTAGTTGAGAAGATGATGTACATAAGCTTACATGAATGCTTCTCTTTGAAAGGGACCTAGTGTTCATTTTCACGCTATTTCAACCCTGCTTCCACATTGAGAGGGCAAATGTACACAGTGGAAAAATTTAAAATCACAAGGATATGACGTATTGGTTACTCTGTCGAATGTGAATGAATGGTAACACAAAATGTGTTACAAAAATACATCTGGGCTTAATTTAATGTGTAGTGTCCCCAAGTTGCATTTCTTTGTTCTCTTGGAAGGACTAGTTGTATGCATGAGCACAAGATGTGTACTTTATTTGGTTTCTGACCAGTAGCAACATCTGTTGTGATGAGTGGGTGAAGCAAACAGTGGCACATGGAAATTCCCTACATAAATAGAATTTCTGCAGGCTGTGAGAGAGTAGACTCTTAGAGCACTGTCTCTGAATCTGTGCCACTGCTGAAGCCAAGTCTGAGAAACTGTCCTATGATTCAAAATGCCCTTGCATTATGACTGGTGTTATGGCACAGGTAAAATGAACTCACTTTGGCCCTGTTGGAGAATACCAGTGGTGGGCTAGCGATGTGCTTTTCAAACTCTGGGCTTGCGGATCCCTGTGCATGTTGTTTTTCATTTTATTTTCTTTCTTCCTTGCACAGGAATTTATCTCGATGCTCAACTGTATCAGAAATGGGTAAACCTTATATGAAGAATAATCAAATTGTACGATATTGCAAATGATTACCTAAAGACGGGTACATTTTTCAAAATAAAAAAATGTTGCTAAATCATCGAGCTTAAAACTGATGATCGAGCGGACTCTGGGGAAACTGCGCCAGCTGATCATGAAAAAGTCAAAGGGACTATTTAGACAAAACTGTGTTGCCAAGATTCAAGTCTCAGACAGGGGGGTGGAAAAATGCTGAAGAAAATAAATTTAAAATGATAGAGACTGGCAATATTTGGCAGTCTTTTCAATTGGAGTACCTTGCGACCTGGGAGCTTTTGGGGGCCACACATTCTTTCACGAATGGACTCTAGAACTGCCACTAACTCAAACCTGCTATAGACCTACATAAGCAGTTTGCATGTGAGTGAAAGCTTAGTGGCCTTGGTTTTGCTCATTCTCACCTTCTTTTAAATGACTATATGATGTCCTTCTTTGTAGTTCATTTTAAAATCTCTGTACTGACGACAGGGTTAATATTTAAGGAAAATGCAGTTAGAAGGCATTCGTTTTACTCATGACAGATCTACCACAATTTTTAGATTTAGTGAATATATTTGTTACAACTATTACCAAACTATTTGTCAAATTTGAGACAAAGTTTTCTCGTGTAATATGTTGCATGATCTTTGTTTTAAGGGCTAGACACTCCAGCAAAACCATTGCTATAAAGACCAGCTAGAGTACAATTGTATAAAAAAAATATTGTAGCCCCCCTCTCCCTCCCCTTCCTTGTTAATTCAGTCAGTGGTAAATGAAGCATGGACAAGAAATTTTGCTTGAGCTGATTGTTTTGCCTCAGGTAAGATGTTCCCAGTGACATGAAGTATTCACCAAAACCCACAAATTCTCTCATTGAAACATCTAGATTTAGTTGTCAAATGTGTTTCCAAATGTCAATGTTGAAAATAAGCCCAATATAAAATACAGAATGCAGGTATTGAATCTTACACAGTTCTAGACTGTCACTTGATTCATTGGGTAGACAAACTTCCTGTACAGACTCTGACTTCTGTTTTAAAATCAACACACATGGAAGGGACCAGGTGCTTCAGTGGGACTAGAGGGGGGGGGATCAATTTTCCCAGTAGCACCAGCAATCTCCATCCCTATGTTCAAATAAAGCACGGGAATAGAAGAGGTGCACGTAAAACGAGTTTTTGGATCATGCTTCAAATATGTCTTACAAATCCATCTGAAATTCTGTAAATGTGTTTGAATTTGTATTCTAACAGTGAGAGGATTATTGATGCAAAGTTTTTACCTCACATTGCTTTGGATGAGAACATTTATCAAATAAATGTGATGTTTTCACAAACCGGATTTATTTTGAACAACTTTACTGAATCATAAAATGCTCAAATGACACTTCACCCAGTCTTTTCTACATATTTTCAATGTTTTCTGGAAATACATTCTTTAAGCCTGCCTCAGATTTCTGTGCACTTAGATTATGCATAAAATCATAATTGTATATTTTTTCAGACATCAGACAACTCCCAGAATGAAAAGTATTTAACATAAAATCAAACAAATGCACTAGGCGTATTTGGACAAGTGGTTTAATATTTGGCCCTATGTTCACCTAATTTACAAGAAGGTTTATCCACTCGGTACAAAGGTAAATAACATTTACAGCAAATGCATTTTACAGCTTTTCTGCAACACAAGGTTTGACTTCTTACATTCTGAAAAGTAATATCAAGGCTTAATTACAAGAAGGTTCTGCCAGTCATGCAGTCTCGACCAGATTCATGAAGACCTTTGCACAAGCAAAATCTACCTTGGAAAAACCAAAAACATGGCCAGTAAATGGTGGCCATGGTTTTTCTTTGGCACCAGTCATTGGCAGTGTTACTGGTTTTTGCATGTGTAAAATATTTCATTGAATCTGGCTCTCAGTATTAAGGCAGGAGTATTTTGCCTGAACTATGATGTCACATGTCAGTTTTCCAATACATATGGCATCAATTTCAACATGCATTTCAAAGTGAAGGGTGACTTTACAATGTATTTACAGCCAAATTTAGAATTCTTTAATAACAACAACTAAAGTGCTTAATTGAATTTTATAGAATTTTTCTGTTAAAAAAATAAATAAGCAAGCTTTGATATACATTTCAATATTTTCCACTGATAATGAGCAGTAAGAATGACATTTACAGGAGGTTCATTTAATTGACAAGTGCATCAAGCTGACATCTTCCAAAAAAAAAAAAAAAAAAAAACCCCAACTCCGATCGGTTCAATATAGACAGTTGCTGACAATGGAATAAATGGGGTGAATAAAAAAAATTAAGATGGCATTATAATATGATTGAATAAGTAATTAAACTTAAAAATTCTTCGCTGACATATCAAGCTGCTAAATCAGCTAACTGCAATATAAAATTTAATGGTTATAAAATGCATGCGCAATCATCTCCAGCCATCTGACCTGAAATAAAATAACAAAACATTAAAACCTTGCCTGAATGAAAAATGTATTAAACCTAATGAAATTTAAGTGAATATAGCACATAACTATTATTCAGCAATGATTTAAGGGGAGTGACCCAATTACAGTGTTCCTGTAGAGGAATTTTAATCTGAACATTCAAAAGCAAAATGATCAGATATTCTACCATGACAAAAATTGAGATGTTGAATAGTGGGATAACAGAAGATTCAATTCTTTCTCTCTCAGTAGTTAAAAAAACATTGTGTGGAGTGCACATTTATATTTGATATATGCCCAGAAAAAATTTTTGAATCTGAAGCCTATACCCACCATATAGGTTACGGATACAGATTGAAAATAATGACGAAATATTGTAAAAATACTAGGCAGCAGTTGTTGAATGATGATTCCAGGATTTAAACTATCAGCAGACTTATTATTTAATTTTAAATAGCATGTCACAGTCATGGTGAAATGCAGTTATCTTTAATCGCCTAACATGGTTCAATAGCTAATGTCTTCTCTCCTGAGACAAAATACTGACCCATGTCCAAGGGTCTACACCCAGATTGGAATATCCATTTCAATATTCCTCTCTAATATAAACCTGACTCAGCAGATATGCCTAAACACACCCAGAATGTAGCCCAGTGGATTCTTCCTTCAACTTAAAAACCAAGTCATGCGCTGAAAATGTCTTGTTGTCAAAAGACAATTCGCATTTAAGCGAATCTTAATCTTTCAAGGTTTTCCAGGAATGCACTTAATTCTATGTAATTCAAATTAATTATTTTTCGCTTTGCAAAATGTGCAATGCTCTTTAAATTTGGTTAATTACAAAATGCCTTGCCTTGCATGGACTGAGAAGATTTGAGCAAATTACCTTTGTTTAATGTTTTTGGATGATGTTCTGCACCTCTCCGTAGACAGTATTATACAGTTGCTCTTTTGGCTTTGTTCCATCAAGCTTCACTGCATGAGAGACAGAAGTTTAACTTACCATAAGTGTTTCAAGTGCAGCATAATGAAGCACAAAAGTGCAATTCGCACTGCTTACCAATGTCAACCGCACTCTCCTCCATAATTTTTTTGTGCTTCAAATACATGGGCCAGACGTGGCCATCAAACAGACCTGGTGGGTCTGGCACCAAATAGTTTCTTGAACTGCAAGAGACAATAAAGTTTCATTACTTCAAGATTATTGTTTATCTAGGCCTATAAACGTAATTTTTTGCAAAGCTTTCAGGTATACATAAAGTCACCAATGCATTACATTCATAGTCTTGAGAAGTAATCCTTTGAATTAAATGAGCCAATTCAGTAACTTAACAGCGCAAACAGATCTTTTTACTTTTTGAACTTTAGTGCTTACCCCCTCCTCTTTTTGCATTCTTCGTATGGGATGGAAATAAAGTAACGTTGGTTCAATACGTCGATCAAAGGTCTGAGAGCAAAATAATATGCAGATATTCAACATTTAATGCAATGGGAATGGCACACCTTCAGTTCTTAGCACACTCAAAACACTGACAACAATAATTTCCAAAACAAAAAAAACTATTTTTGAAAGGTGCAACTGGAAATCACCTGTAGGTGTAAAGCAGAAAGCCCTCCACTATTAGAATATGGACACCTTCATCATCGTGGTCAGACTCCAGGGCCATATTCATATCCAAAGCATTGTTGATGCCATGCGATCGTTCAAACTTCACTGGATTCTCAAGCCAAGCATTGATGGTGGCCATCATGGCGTCCATGTCCAGAGCGGTTATGACTAAAAGCCAGAAAGAGGAAGAACATTAATGAAGGTGAGCGAGAATTTTAAATGAGCATCCAAGCATCCATCCATTGGGTCTCTAGTTAAGAAACATCTATTCACATTACACAAGATGCCAATATCAGAAGCAGGCACCCAAATGTGACCCTGTTAAAAAGATCTCAGCTTACCATCATACTGCTTAAAGCCATCTTCACCAACCTCAATCTCATCTTGGGGCTGAAACATACATGGATGAGATATACTCTCGAACAGTCCACAAAGTATACCATATCGAATTGAAGTTTTACTTCGGCTTACAGTGGACATAGTCTGGAACTCCGCACGCATGCAACTGAGAAACCGAAGCATTAAAATACTGACCATGTTTATTTTTATTTTTTGGTAAAACTCATTTACCGAATATTTGTTTATAGGTGGCCATTGATTAGCCTATAGGCAAAGTGAAGTCTGTTTTGAAGTTGAACTTTTGAATGTACCCATTTCTCAAGCCAGCTCACCTTGAAGAAGTCATCCTGATGGACGACACAACAGTTGGGCAAATTCTTGAGAAGCTTGTCCGTTAATGTGGTTTTCCCGCCGTTCGTTACTCTAAAATACAGTATTTGGAAAGTGGAAAAGAAAACAAATTTCGTTGTGAGCATAAAGACAGCCAGCAACATGCAATCTAACGGTGAATAACTCTTCTGTTGAGACAACTGACGTGCATTAAGCGTTTTGCCTTCTAAATTCCGTTATAGCCATTTCACAGCATAATAAATTGGAGAGGTAACCCTCTGCACCCATACCGCTGAGGATGATAGGCTTTCACTACTAAAGTAATGCGTCATTCATTTAAGGACTCACCCGCCAATGCCGATGATGTACTTCATTTTTAAGGATATCTCACTGTAGCGTTCGTAAACGTAGAACCCGGACAGGACGGCTTACTTTGAGGGCACAATGATCGGACGGAAGAAAGCTTACAAAAAGAGTAGGTTACAAGAAACGTCAACTCCGCGATTCCTCCATGTTGCAGACTGCGGACAAAATTGGAAAGATATCACACTGCACTTGTATACCAGCTGGAGACACCAGTATGATCCAGTCACACTTTCCTTGCTTTCTCCTGCTATCAGCATCATTGGGTATATAAATTCTGGCGTCCAGCGGAAACAAAATACGTTAGACCAATCAGAGCGTTGAAAAAGTTTCAGCCGTCTTGTCCGCCTACAGGTACTCCACCCTATGTTCAAGACCACGCCCTATCTTGTCATTCTTACCGAGAACCCATGTACGCAGAGCGTCAGCTCGTCTTCACTTTTTCTGGCTCCGAGGAATCATCATCGGCTGTGTGCCCTCTGAAAGGCGTTGGCTTGGTCTAAAATTAACTGAATGTACCGTAAAAAATAACCATAGGAAATTAGTTGATCTGGAGGAAACATTACGTCTTGCACTCGCCAAATACCGGAGGCCACTGGTCTGAATTTCAACCACTGCGCATTTTGACGAATGACAGAAGTTAACATCGACCGTTTACTCTCTGGAAGTCCTCTTAAGCGGGGCCATAACCTTAACCTTCTCCCTAGTTCATACTTATTTATATACCTGTTCATTAGGAGGGCAGACAAGTTAACGATTTTACTTGACCTTGTCCGTGACTATAATTGATTGCAATTTCAATTCTCTATCCTTTTACTATTTAGCTTTCAAAAGCTTGGCACATTTTTGTGAGGTCAACCCATAATTTTACTTTATGGTCTATGTTTATAGGCCCCCAAATCCCACATTTATGGCGATGAAAGTAGCAGGAAAGGCTATTTGGGTGTGTTTGTGAATGTCTGGATTTAGATAACAATGTTGTTATTCAGGAGATTACACATTGCTTGGGCCTTCTAAGCCTATTCGGAAAACATTTATGATGGTACTGATGTATGTTTCGGCTGTCAAAGTAAATTCATTTAAAAGCTGAGCATGTCATGCATTGATTTCATTAGATTAGTTAACTTTATTCATTAATTAAATAATTTAATGGAAGTACATTACATATTATTAATTTGAGACCAATGAGAACTTGTCGGCAGTCAAATATGATTCGCAAGAAATATATGAATGGCTAGATTCACTGCACGCATATGTCAGAAACTCAAAACATATACATGTGACGAAAGAATCTTCCATTTATTTTCTGCCATCTGGCAGACTGATAAACTCATATTGACTAGACTATCGGTAGACAACATGACCTTGTGGTCACCATCTGCATGCACTCCAGCAATGTGAATTTGAATCTGCCTTTACTATGAAAGAGTTTGCCCATATAGGGCTTCTGCTTTCATACTGAATTGCAGTGAATATCAGTCCTGTGTGATCGATGTCTGTTCAGGTCAGTGCAGTAGGAATAATTTCAAAGTATTCTGGGTTCAGAAAAAAGTGAGTGGCTATTTTATCATGCCAATGAAGGTCTACAAAACTTTTGTATGTGTACTTCTGCTGAATATTTAAATTTGCCCACTGTCTTACATGTCTTATGATGTTTTAAATGGTGTATACCCCTGGTCCTCAAATCACAGTCCTCGAGGTCCAAGACCTGCTGGTTTTCCACCCTCCCTTTACCTGGAAGTCAGCTGTAAAGTCAGTCTGGCCAATCAGGAGCACAAAATGTTAATTTACTGACCTGCGATAAGAGAAAACCTGGACTGAATTTGGATTCGAGGTCCAGGCTCGAAGATCCCTGGTGTATACTCTTAGGGATAAGATTTATGAGACTGGCAAATTTTTTTTATTGCCGTACTGCTGGCATATCAAATCCTGGCACAAATAATCCAGTGGAATGAGAAATGAGAATGTGGTGAAGCCTCCAAGGAATAAATATCAATTGGCATATGTTCATTAGTTTGGTGTTGCTTGCATGGATCTGTTGATGATGCCTGGCTTGAGAATAACTTATTTAAAAATGTATTATTCAGGAGCATAGTAGCCTTTCAGAAGTAAGTATCATTTCTAGAAGTCTAATATAATGGGAGACTGAATGGCGCATAAGTTGTCAACAGAATAATTACTGCCACCCTTCATGATAATTAGCAAAAATAAAAGGTCCACCTGTACCCAGTACCCAAAATCCTGGCAGAGGCAACCAGGTGTTTGGCTAAAATATTGTGGTACGAAGTGTCACAATAATGTTGATCTTAAGAAGATTCATGCTGTAAAACAGTCTCAAATAATCAATGACCTGCCATCATAGTTTGCTGTGGGTATAAGATGCTTCTTATCATGTGCACTCCATTTTCTGCTTAATTAATCAATTAATTCCTTAGTTAAGATCAACTATGCTTCAGTTTGAAGTTCCATGTTGAACCCACAGCCCTAATCCTGATTAAAATGGACTACGATGATTACAGTAAACAAATACCTATGTGCATATAAAAAAATAATAATAATACTGTGTGTTATACCGGACAAAAATTACATGTTCAACAGTGATTTTACAGAGATGTTTACAAGCTCCTATTGGATACTCTGCTGTGCAGTTCTGCTCTGTTTGCCACTAAAATGTCTCAGTTGTTACACACAATCAGTCATGCACTGTAAATTTTCTTTACAGTTAAATTAAAATTCCTGAAATACTTTATTTACATGATACATTGCAAAGGCTGTGGGTAGCAGAAAGCTGTGGCTTGAAAAGAAGCCCAGGCAGTCATTTCTAGATGCTGCAAAGTTTATACATGGGTCAGAGATTTCCAAATAGTGCAACACATTTACCCTTTGAGCGCCAAATACATTTTCAAGGAATTAAGAATGTAATTATCCTGAGCTGTTGAAAACTTATCATGTGGCATGATAGGTTTTAAAAAGCATCTGGTTTTGATATCTTACGCTATTGGGCAACAATAGTTGCCGATGGCGCTCAAAGGGTTAAGTGAAATGGAAAACTCTTATTTTATGCCTTACCAATGCTCTGTACGAACTGCAGGACAGTAACTCCATGTCACCAACCCAAACTAAGAGCACCCCATTCAACAGTTTGAGATCTCTTTAATCTACAAATTCATAGCATCTGGTGTGCCAAATTGGGGTTGAAATGGGAGTATATTGGATGGTTGACCTCCTGGAGCAAGGGTGGGAAGCCTCAAATGAACACACAAAATGTTAAACACTGATATTAAGCACTGATCAGAGGAACAGACAGGAACAGATGATGGAAACGTGATTTCCAACCCTGGAGACCAATAGCAAGGCTTGGGGTGTGTTCAAATCACTATAACTTCAAAGAGTAATTGAATTTTTCACCATCATAAAGGTTACAATAAATTCAGAAGAAGTCAGCATCTGCAAGTTATGGAGACAATACCTCTAAATGACATGCAGGTTACTGGAAAGGGGGAGGAGACAATTAGAAGGACAAGATGGTTGCGACAGCTTTTAATGTGGAAGCAACATAATTACCGTATTGATCCGAATATAAGACGATATTTTTTTCCTTGAAAAATGCCTGAAAATGTCACCTCGTCTTATATTCGGGGTCTAAGGAGTTACCCATGTAAAACAATATGTGGTGCCATATGAGCGCTTTTCTCTCTGTCAGTGTTTAGAGCAGTGTGACCCTAGCGTGATCCTGTAAACAAGTCGGCTGGAGTGGGTGTGTTAGCTTACATTTGCATGAGCTACTTAATGACAGAAAGATGCAGCCAAGGCACAAAGATCCACTTGAAAAAAAGTGCTTCCAAAATCGGTAAGGTGAATAAAAATTAGAGGAGAAGTTATGATGTGAAATTTAAACTTACGGTTGTAAACGAAGCTGAGAGAACGAACAACGTGAGGGCCGGAAAAAGATGTATGACAGAGTGCAACGTAATTATCGTAATTGGCAACCGAAAAATTAAGCAAACGTTTCCAGATGAATGATTGTCGTCTTACCTAATCGGGGAGAACAAGCAGCACCTGTTAAGTGTGGAGCGCTCTCGGAGTGAACATTTTGTTAATCATGAAAATGACTGCGAACAGGTCAGGACGAATAATTCTTTAAAACACCCCAATTCTCAGTTTTACGGAATTTACCCCATGACTTCATCGCTGTTAGATCGCATGAGAAACCGTGTCTTCAGTTGCCTATTACGATAATTGGAAAACGCGTCAATAAAGAAAAATAATTGAGAACTAGCCAGGACTATCCTAATTGTCATAAAGGGACGTGTCTGTGCCACCCCAATTCCCGGTTCTAGCTTCGCCCCTGTACAAAACCTCCGTTTAAAACAATTAGTCCTGACCTGTTCTCACTCATTTTCATAATTAACAGAAGGTTCCCTCCGAGAGCACTCCACAGTTAACAGGTGTTCCTTGTTCTTGTTGTTGTGGGACAACAATCATTCATCTGGACGCGTATTTGCTGTATTTAAATCAACGTCATTCAGAATGAAATGGAAAAAAACTGTTCATAGTGTTTTTGGATGTTAATGCTCTTACATTTTGCAGACTTTTCTGACAGTGTTTGTCAAGCGAATGAGCGCCGTTTATTGCGCAAGTTAGGCCAGTAGGCCTAAGCCCGTTTTATTGCACTGTTTTCATGGCATATAACCGTGAAGTGCATTCTGCGCTTTTCCTATTTGCAGGGCTATGGATGATTTTATGATTTTCTCCCCCATGATAAACACCAAAGATGTTGAAATGTGCGAGAAAAACAATGAAATGTTTTTTGAAATTTTGTTCAAATAAAAAGTATTTTTCCAAATAAGGGTCTTGAAAAGAGGAGTCGTCTTATATTCAGGGTCGTCTTATATTCGGGTCAATACGGTACATAAACGTTAAAGCGCAAATTCGGCAAATTTTCTCCAATATAAACATATGGTTAATGTCTGACCAAACTGTTCTTGAACAGTATCCTGCTGATTAAATGCCCTAAATTAGCTGTCTTTTCTCGAAAATGGGCCCTTTATTGAGATTTGAGTGGAGATTCCCGAAAACAAAATGAAGATTGACTCAAATTTGCCTATTAGAGGATGTGTTCCAAACACAGAAGTTGAAAACAAAAGGAATACAAGATGTTTTCAAAGAGTATTATTTCCATAAATTGATAAAAACAAATAATTTTCACATCAGTGGGGGAAAAAGAGTGTTGTAACAATTACCCTATAGCATGGTGCACCAAAACTACGTACTGAGAGTTTTATGAGGCCATGATGAGGAAAGGTGTCTGAAAATAGGTAGCCTGCGTACCACCCCAATTCCGAAATAGTTGAGACGATGAGTAAATTGTGAATAAAATCAAAATGCAATGACTTTCAGATCACATGAGCCAATATGTAATTTACAGTAGAAAATAGATAACATTTAAAATGTTGAAACTGATACATTTTACATTTTTATCCACAAAATGAACTTATTTCAAATTTTCTGGCTGCTACAGGTCTCAAAAAAGTTGGGACACAGGCATAAAGAGGCTGAAAAAGCTATTAATTTATAAGAGAATCAGCTGAAAGAACATTCATCAAATAATTAAGTTAACTGGCATCAGGTATGAAACATGATTGGCTATAAAAGGGATGTCTTAGAGAGGCTGAGTCTCTCAGAAGTAGAGATGGCCAAAGGCTCTACAACCTGTGAGGGCTTGTGTAAAAGAAATTGTTGAATACTTTAAAAACAATGTTCCTCAATGTCAGATTGCAAAGGCTTTGAAGGTCTCATCATCAACTGCATGACATCATCCAAATATTGAGAAAAACTGGAAAAATCTCTGTGAGTAAGGGACAAGGCCGAATACCTTTACTGGATGCCGGTGATCTTCGGGCCCTCAGACAATACTGCATCACTTACTGGCATAATTCTGTCATTGACATTGCTAAATCGGCCCAGGAATACTTCAAGAAAACACTGTCTGTAAACACAGTCCTCCGTGCCATCCACAGATGCCACCTAAAACTCTTTCATGCAAAAAGGAAGCCATTGTTGAGCATGGTCCAGAAGCGCCACCGTATTCTGTGGGCCAAGGCTCATTTAAAATGGACTATAGCAAAATAGCGAAGTGTCCTGTAGTCAGACGAGTCCAAATGTGACATTCTTGTTGGAAATCATGGGAGTTGTGTCCTCCAGGCTAAAGAGAAAGACCATCCCTCCGGTTATCAGTGTTCAGTTCAAAAGCCAGCATCTCTGATGGTATGGGGATGCATTAGTGCATATGGTGGGGGACCCTTGCATGTTTTAAAAAGCACTGTGAATGCTGAAAGGTGTATATAAAGGTTTTAGAGCAACATATGCTCCCCTCCAGACGACATCTATTCCGAAGAAGTCCATCAAAGTAGACCCCAAACCCTCTAGCAGCTGGAAACCTGTATTAAACAAGAGTGGGATCAAATTCCAATGGCTAAACTCAAGAAACTTGTCTCCTCAATGCCCTGACTCCTCCACTCTGTGTTGAAAAGAAGGGATGCTACACCATGGTAAACAGGCCCCTGTCCCAACTTTTTTGAGACCTGTAGCAGCCATCAAATTTGAAATGAGCTCATTTTTTGGATAAAATTGTAAAATTTCTCAGTTTCAACATTTGCTTTGTTATCTCAGTTCTATTTTAAATAAAATACTGGCTGTTGTGATTTGAAAGTCATTGCATTTTGATTTTATTCACAATGTACACTTTGTCCCAACTACTTCGGAATTGGGGTTGTACATGATGACAACACAAGACCATCAGAATCCATTAACTCGGCTTCCACAGTGCAGCTGCCCGGACAATCCCTTGAATCGCCCCTTCTGACCATTTCGCACCCGTTCTGCAACAACTTCACTGGCTCCCCATCAAATTCCGTATTGATTTCAAGATTCTCCTCCTCACTTTCAAAGCTCTCCACACCTTGGCACCTCCTTATATCTCTGATCTCCTTTGCATCCACACACCCTCCTGTACTCTTCGCTCCTCCTCGTCCTTCACACCTTCTCATCACACATGTTATGATTCTGCCTTTTCTGCCTATTATGATTCTGCCTTTTGTGTGTTGTCTCAAGCTTATTTGTGCTTGTGATGTACTTTTGTTTTATATTTCAGCTTTCATTTCTGCCGCCTGACGATCCGCTCCCAATCTGCCATCAGCCTTCATGCCTTCAGCATGCCTGCGTCTCGGTGTCCAATCACGTTTCCTCTTTCGGTTTCGGCTCTGGTATTTCATTCCTTGCTTCCACCTGTGTTTAATTCTGGGTCTCGCAAAACTCTGAGTGATAGCATGATTGATGGTTTTAGCCTCTTGTCTCGAGTCATTCTTGTTAGCCTGGTTCTCGTGTAATTATTAATTAATTCCATGTGTTTCTGTTTCAGTCGAGATTGCATTCCGAGTCCCCACCTCCTCTCGTGGCAATTTATTACGATTCCCGAGTCTCATATTTTGCTCCGCCCTTGTGTTGTCTGCCCCAGGTTTAAGTCTCCCAGTGTGTCTGTCAGTTTAGTTAGGTTCAGTTTTTGTTTTTCTAGTGTAGCCACTCTTGGAGTGAGTATTTCTGTTTCCCCCTGCCTTTGGCAATGTATTTTAGTTTTCCCATTTTTATTTCTGGCGTGCCAGCCAAATTTCTCCAAGTGTTTGGTGTTGAATAAACACTTCTGGATCCTGCAACTGGCGTTCCCCTGACCTCTCCTTACAACACCTCTTGCCCGTTTAGTTACCATGGGGTCCAGAGCCTTCTCCCGTACAGCTCCTCGTCTTTGGAACGCTCTCCCACAATTCATCCGTGATTCCGATTCTCAGTCCTTATTCAAATCTCGGCTCAAAACCCACCTTTTTAGACTTGCCTACTCTCTTTAATTGGTTGTATATAATGGATCATTGTTTTCTTTATCATTTTGGTTGTTTTCAATTGCTGTTGTTGATTTTATCATTGTTTTTATTTTCTTTCCTGTTTTCCTTTTAATTACGGTTTGTTCTTCATACTGTGTCATGTTCGGTGTCCTTGAGTGTTTTGGAAAGGCTCCTTTTAAATAAAATCTATTATTATATGCATCAAACAACACTGCCAGTACAGGACAAATGAGGCCCTATTTGCACAGCTGTGGCGTGTTTCCCAAAATCACAGATGCTAACTTACATAGATCATTCACTGACAGTAACTCCATGTAGGTTAGGAACTATGCTTTTGGGAAACCCACCCCTGGCTGGCTAGTATGCTTAAGCTTTTCACTATTAAAGTATTAAGTTACATGCGTAACAGTTGAGGTAGAAACATGAATTTATTAATTTCACAGTGAAAAGCTTCAGCATGATAGCTTGCGAATTATTCATCCCATTGACTCGAACAGACAGAAACTTACGCTTTTTTCATTCTCCAATCGCAGCTCCTGTTCTTGTTCTGGCGTCGCTATCAAGACCGAAGTTTTGAATAATTAAGATCTCGTGATGAAGGATGGATTTAGTTTTGTTCTTAGATATTTTTGCATAAAATAGTTTCTACACTCATTTTAAGCGGCACTCTGAGCTTATTAACCTGCCTTTCTGAGTACAAAATAGATGGGGAAGATTCAGGAAATGTGCAGTTTGGGTCTGGCTTTGGCTTATTGACCAATGGTGTATTAAGCAGCGATTTAAGCAATTCATGTCAAGACTTCTCCTGAGACTCTGGATCTGGCAGATAAAAGCAGTCATCAGTGAAATGTTCAGACCAGATGACTAATCCTGACCCGGTGTTGTATCCGATTGAGTTCCCCAGTCAAATCCTGTTTCTGCAAACAATGCAGTGCTATGACATCCCTTAATAGTGTGGAGAGCGAATGTACATTTTACTCAGAATTTGTCAGAAGAACAGATTGTTAAAGCACGGGGTAATTGTGAGATCACTGCCGAGCAGAAGATCTCGATATTGCAAAAAGACAAATTGCAGGGAGATGACAGAGTATCAAAATTTATCACTTAATGAGGTGTTATCCGTGATAACTTTCTTAAGAGCGAGCTGACTCATCAATGTCTGTTCCGTTAATTTCTTTCATGATTATCTTAAATCAGCAACAGCATCACAAATGTTCTCGAAGGGGAATCACCATTTTATGGGGGAACAGAATCGTACACAACACCGGGCTTTGTGAAATCTGCTCGTTTCCTTTTCACAAAATCCACCGATGCCTTTCAAATTTCAAATTGTGGGGTTTTTTGAAAATTTATGGCCGTGATACCTCTGCTTGCATTGGCCTTATTGTTGCAGCCATAAACAAGGCAAATATTTGGCATTTTCCTGTGAGAATAATCCACATTACGATTCACTGAGTCCAATGCCATTGACAATGTATTCTGTGCTGCTGGCCCGTAACATCATCACCGAAGACAGACAAAGATAAATTTATACTCTTCCAAAAAAGAAACTACACATTGTTGTTAGCATCAATTTATTATACATGAAATGTTTTGAGAATTGTGGAAAACTTATTGAAAAGAAAGTGTAATCAATAATTCAATATTTGTATAGTTTCTTTTTTGGAAGAGTATATTTCTGAGATGATCATTTGCAGTGATTAAAATGCAAATAAATTTGTAACAGCTGATTAAAATTTGTAATGACCAATGCACAAAGGATGCATTTATACTAAGGATTCCATGGTCTAAATCAGGGATACTCATTCTTTTCCAGAATGAGCCACAGTGGGTGCAGGCTTTCGCTCTATCCAACCTGTCCCACACCTGATTCAACTAATGAACCCTTAAAGCTTTTGCCATAGACCCTTGATAAGTAGAATCAGGTGTGTAACTGCATGGTTAGAATGAAAGCCTGCACCCACTGCAGCTCATTCTGGAAAAGAGTGAGTATCCCTGGTCTAAATCTTATTTTTGGATTAACAAGCACTAAGGGGGGCAAATTCAAAGTAAAAATTCAAAATATCAGCAAGGTTTGAAAAATAATTCGGAGCAAACTGTCAACCAGAAAATATGTTTTTAAGCAGATTGTATGGACACACCTCCAGCCGTCCAGCTCACCAGTCTATTAAATCCCAGAATGCACTTCAGTCATCATACAATTATTATCAACACCTGTTTATCCCATGATCCACTAACGCAAGCATTTCCGATTGATTTTTGCCAACGTCAACAATAAATATGGCGGTTGTTTTTGTAAACTGTTTCTAATTGGCTAATTGCAGAGGAAATATTCACCACCTAGTTTGTACTTGACCAACCGATACTCCCGCATCCTTCCGACAACTCATACCTTCCGGATTTTGTCCGAAGAGGGATCCACGTGATTTGATCCAGTCGTAACCTGTCTTATTCAAGCCAAAGGGTCAGTAAAGGTCGGAAGTCATGATCCACCTACAGTGCCCTCCATAATTATTGGCACCCCTGGTTAACATGTGTTCTTTAGCTTCTAATAAATTCAGTTTTTTTCTCAATAATATAGGACCATGCTGAAAAAAAAGGAAAATCCAACCTTTAATTCCAGTGCATTTATTCAGTGGGGAAAAATAATCCCACATTAAGAAATAATTCTTTTACATCAAATCATGATGGTTGTTTTGGTGACTTTGTGACCCCAAGATGCTACCATTTGTTGCAATTCTTTAACAGTGAGCTTTGGAGAACTTTTAATTTCTCTTACCATCCTTCTCACTGTGCGTGGTGGCAAAATAACCCTGCGTCCTTGTCCAGGCTTGTTTACCACTGTTCCAGTTGTTTTAAACTTCTTAATGTTTCCTCTGACAGTAGATATGAGCAGGTGCAGGTGAGTGGCTATTTTCTTGTAGCCATTACCTGACTTGTGAAGGTCGACACACATCTGCCTTACTTGAATGGTGTGTTCCTTTGTCTTTCCCATGTTGAATAGTGGATAAGAGAAATGGCCTCTGCGTCACGTCATATGTATACCTAAGGGAAACAGGAAGTCATGATTTACTAATTAAATGTTCCTAGATACTCTGATCAACTTTGTAAACTACTGTAGAAATGACAGAAATACTTCAATGACATTTAATTCCGAGGAATTGTTAGGGGTGTCAATAATTGTGTAACAGGTGATTTTATGAAAAATAATTATTTCTTAGTCAGGGATTTTTTTTTTCACTTGAAATTCACTTGAGTTGAAGGTTACATTTTTCTACAATTTTCAGCGTGAGAGTCTGCTTCTGCAATAAAAATTGAATTTATTTTAAGGCTTTTAACACATCTTAACCAGGGGTGCCAATAATAATGGAGGGCGCTGTATGTCTTGTGCGTAACAGAAATTTCCACTCGTAATTGCTCGTAACAGGTCGGAAGGGGAGAATCGGGACAATCGGAGACTTTAAAAGCTTAAGTGGATCACGGGCTTAAGACTGAACTTCCCCCAGTCTCTGAAGTGTGTGTAGCCTGTTTGATATACACTGCTCAAAAAAATAAAGGGAACACTTAAACAACATAATGTAACTTCAAGTCAATCACACTTCTGTGAAATCAAACTGTCCACTTAGGAAGCAACACTGATTGACAATCAATTTCACATGCTGTTGTGCAAATGGAATAGACAACAGGTGGAAATTAAAGGCAATTAGCAAGACACCCCCAATAAAGGAGTGGTTCTGCAAGTGGTGACCACAGATCACTTCTCAGTTCCTATGCTTTCTGGCTGATGTTTTAGTCACTTTTGAATGCTAGCGGTGTTTTCACTCTAGTGATAGCATGAGACGGACTCTACAACCCACCAGTAGCGGTTCTAGACCCGGGAATGGCGGGGCGCAGACACGTCCCTTTATGACAATTAGTCCTGGGTAGTTCGCAATCATTTTCCTTTACTGACGCGTTTTCCAATTGTTGTACTTGGCAACTTAAGACACGGTCTCTCCATATGTGATCGAACAGCGATGAAATCATGGCCGAAATTCAGTACAGAAAAAAAAATGTACTTATTAATAGGCCAGTGCTTCGCGTTGATTAATCAGGTCTGTGTTCCAGTGAAATATCACCTTTCACTCTCGGTATTGTGTGGGTTGATAAAAAAGTGGCATTTGGCAGTTAAATAGGCAGCAGGCTGCTCAAGCTGTTTGCGTGAGAGGCGACAGGTATGCAAGTTTGACTAACGTTGATTTAAATACAGCAAATAAGCGTCCAGATGAATGATTGTCTTCTTACGTAATCAGGGAGAACAAGCAGCAGCTGTTAACTTTGGAGTGCTCTCGGAGCGAACCTTCGGTTACTCATGAAAATGACTGAGAACAGGTAAGGACTAACGACTGTTTTAAACGGATGTTTTGTCACAATTCTCAGTTCAGGTTCCGCCACTGAGCTGAATTAAGCCCATGATTTCATCGTATATGGAGAGACCGTGTCTTAAGTTGCCAAGTACGATAATTGGAAAAAGCGTCAGTAAAGGAAAATGAAAAGTTAGTAAAGGAAAACTACCCAGGACTAACTGTCATAAAGGGACGTGTCTGCGCCCCACCATTCCCGGGTCTAGAGCCACTACTGCAACCCACACAAGTGGCTCAGGTAGTGCAGCTCATCCAGGATGGCACCTCAATGCGAGCTGTGGCAAGAAGGTTTGCTGTGTCTGTCAGCGTAGTGTCCAGAGCATGGAGGCGCTACCAGCAGACAAGCCAGTACATCAGGAGACGTGGAGGAGGCTGTAGGAGGGTAACAACCCAGCAGCAGGACTGCTACCTCCGCCTTTGTGCAGGGATGAACAGGAGGAGCACTGCCAGAGCCCTGCAAAATGACCTCCAGCAGGCCACAAATTTGCATGTGTCTGCTCAAACGGTCAGAAACCGACTTCATGAGGATGGTATGAGGGCCCGACGTCCACAGGTGGGGGTTGTGCTTACAGCCCAACACCTTTGCAGGATGTTTGGTATTTTCCAGAGAACATCAAGATTGGCAAATTCGCCACTGGCACCCTGTGCTCTTCACAGATGAAAGCAGGTTCACACTGTGCACGTGACAGACGTGACAGAGTCTGGAGACGCCGTGAAGAATGTTCTGCTGCCTGCAACATCCTCCAGCATGACCAGTTTGGCAGTGGGTCAGTAATGGTGTAGGGTGGCATTTCTTTGGGGGGCTGCACAGCCCTCCATGTGCTCGCCAGAGGAAGCCTGACTGCCATTAGGTACCGAGATGAGATCCTCAGACCTTGTGAGACCATAGGCTGGTGCGGTTGTGTTGTGATTCTGCTTTTGCTCGGATTCTGTTCTACCTTGACCATGCTCATGCCTTTTTTTATTCTGACTGCTTTTTGTGTTTTTTGATATGTCTGACTATTCTTTGTATGTGTATTTGGGATTTGGTAACTTTGATTCGTTTATGTATTGTCTCAGTTTTTACTTTTCCATGTTTTGCATTTTGCCATAGTCACATTCTGGTTCATGTTTTTCCATTATGCATTGCACTTTGTCTCCCCCGTCTGGTCTATTGTCTTGTCATGGCACACCGCCCCAGTCCTGCATGTTACTCTTCGGGTGATTTATTGGATTCTGGATTTCAGCCTTCCTTCCAATCTCATTTGCTTACTTTGCCTTACTTTTCTATCTTACTTACCATACTAACAGTTTGTTTATTTTCGCTAGAAGTTACTAACACCAACTAACATTGTATATAATACTAAGTTACTAACAAGCACCAAGGGATTGTATAGTTTCCTTACTAATTGATTAACAAGCTCTCAGCACTCACCCTGTTCTAGTCTCCGCCTCTTGTCTCTCCCTGATTACCTTTGCTGCATTTTCTGTACAAGCTCCACGTCTTATCACGCTGTAAGTCTTTGTATAGGTTTGTTCCGTGATCCCTGTCCGCCTTTTGGCTTCTACCAAATTGCATGTGATAAGGTTCTCCCTAATGGGCTGCTCCCTTGTAATCAGCCTGATTGTTTGCACCTGTGTCTCTCACCATGTGATCTCCCTGGAAATGTATATTAGATGTCTTTTCACAGCTACTCTTCGTCAGATCGTTTTCCTTAGTCTTCTTGTGCCATGTTTCATTCTCGCCTTGATTACGCAGTGTTTATCTGGACCGCCCGACCTTTCGATTTTTTTGCCTTTGTGATTTTGGTTTGTGAGTTTTGACCTTTTTCTGCCCGACCACAAGATCTATGTTTGTTGCCCTGGTTATGATTCGGATTACGCCCATTGGATTCTGGTTTTGCGTCTTTGACAAACCTGTACCCGTGAACCAGACCCATTTCTGTTCAACTACGATTATTGTGATTGCTGCCCTTGTGTTTGATTCTATTTTTGACCAACTGGATTTTGATTTTTGGAGTGTGAACTTTGTACTTTTGCCTTCTGCCCTGCAGGGGTCCTCCCCCGTTATTAATAAAGCAAGTTCTATTGCATTACCTGTTTATCGCGACTGATTCCTGATGGCACCATGACAGTACGATCTGAATAGCATGGAGCCAGCGAGTTCACAGCCTCTTCAGGGAGCAGTAGAAGAGCAGGGTGCCCAGTTGGAGCTGCAGCAACGGCAGCTACAGGCTTTGATGCAACACATGCAAGCCATGACCAATCAGATTGCGGACCTTACTCGCACTCTGCAGAGTGCACCGAACATCCGCGCACCCCAGCCCCCTGTCATCACCATGCCTGCACCGAGTCCTGCTGCTGCACCTCCTGCTCAACTTCAGGAACCACGTTTACCCCCTTCGGAGAAGTATGATGGTGATCCGGGGTCTTGCCATGCCTTCCTCACTCAGTGTAGACTGATATTCAGCCTACAGCCCTCCACCTTCCCCTCTGAGCAAGCACGAATCGCATACGTCATCACGCAGCTGACTGGCAGAGTGAAGCAGTGGGCCACAGCTTCCTGGGAGGCGGGATTATCTTGTGTGCGGTCTTTCGACAGTTTTGGGGAGGAGATAAAGTGTTCGACCGTTCCAGACACGGACATGAAGGCGGGAGGGAGATTCTCCGCATCCGCCAAGGGGGCCGCTCTGTGTCTGATTATGCCATCGAATTCCAGACTCTGGCGACCAACAGCGGATGGCATGAGAGGGCCCTCTACGACGCGTTTATTGCTGGCCTATCTGAAAGGATAAAGGACGAGCTACTCCCTTGTGACCTGCCCGAAAACACGTTCCAGGTTATAAGCATGGCCATTCGTATCGACTCCCAACTGGAGGAACGAAGACTAACTATTCGCTGCCACCGCCCAACCCTGGCAAACTTCATTCTGAGACTGAGCCTATGCAATTGGGGCAGATTAAAGACTCCGATGAGAAAAGGGGGAGCAGACGTCGGGAACGAGTCTGCCTCTACTGTGGCAAGGGAGGTCACTTCGTTTCTCGTGCCCAATAAAAGGCAACGACCATCACGAGCAGAGGAGCGTTAGTGGGCGTAATCCCTGTGGATCACTCCTCTAAGAACCGAGCCTGCTTTTCTGTCTCCCTGGAGTGGGCTGGGGGAGGCAGAAAGACCACAGCCCTGATTTACTCTGGTGCTGAGGAGAATTTCATCGATCAAGATTTAGCCCAGAAGTGGGGCATTCCTGTGGAATCGATCCTCCCGGATCAAGTGGTTAACTGTATCAGTGGTCAGAGGATCCGTAACATCACTCAGATTACCAGCCCAGTCAAACTCTCTGGTAACCACCACGAGCAGGTTAAGCTCTTTTTAATTCAGTCACCCCACACCCCAGTCGTTCTCGGCCACCCTTGGATGGCCAAACACCAACCTGTCATTGACTGGGGGAAACATGAAATCAAAGAGTGGAGTACCAACTGTGCCCAGACCTGCCTCAGTGACGCTCAGGATTATGTTCCCACTGCTTCCCCAGAAGAAATCCCGAACCTGGAGAAGGTTCCCCCTGAATACCATGACCTCAAGGAGGTGTTTTCTAAGTCTTGGGCCACCAGTCTACCCCCACATCGACCTTATGACTGCGACATTGAGCTCAAGCCAGGAACCATGCCCCCTAGAGGGCGCCTTTTCTCCCTCTCTCGCCCTGAAACTCAAGCCATGGAGAAATACTTACGCGCTAATGGGAGAATAGACCCCATAGTGACCCCCAGGATAAATTTCAAACCCAAAAAAATCATGCTACTTTGGATTTTTTTTTTTTTTCGTCAGGAACATGAAAACTTTCCAATTCTACCCATTTAATTTTGTGAAAATGGATAATTGCTTCAAGCTAATTTTGAGAGTTTTTGCAGGCCTTTCTGATGCGAGATCAGAGACACCAAATGCGAGGTGGAAGGGAAAAGGGAATTTATAAAAACAAAAACAAACAGGCACGAGGACCAACAAAAAACTTGGCCCAAAGGGTTGCAAAATACAAACTCAGGTAAGCTTCACAGAGCTGAGAACTAAGGATCAGAAAATGACAAAAAACAAAAGCCACTGGAAACTCCAGGGAGATAAACAAGAACAGAAATGAAAAACAAGACTAAGGCTATATACAAAATGACTATAACAACGAGGCTTGGGAACATGAACTAGCAAACAAGAACATGGACTTGAAACCATGAGCGTGAACTTGAGACACTGTCTGCCAGCCAACTTCTACCGCATCCGGATAAAGGCTAGGAAATCAAGACATTAGGGGCAACACCTGGAGAAGGAGAAACAAGAGGCATGGCAAGATCATGACATGGACTAAGATTGGATGACAAGACTTGCTCATTAAGAGAATGAGCGTGCTCAGCTTAAGTACCAATTAAGTATGCAGTTTGAAAGCAGCATGAATGTTCAGAACAGAAAAGCACAGCAAGACTTGAAATAGTAAAGCAGGAATCATGACAATAAACTCCCTGTCTAAATTAGTAATATTAGTAATGTGCCTATCTAAGAATTACACCACCCAGTGAGTGTTAGTAAATGTTAGTAACTTAAAAACAGTTAATTGTCAATTAAGCTTAGACAGCCCAGAATCAGCACAGCACAGAAGGAAGGGGGAAATACCAAAGCCAACCACAGCTCTGAAATGTGCAACAACGAAGGCACGGGGCGGAACGCAGACAAGCGGTGGAGTGGCTTGGCAGACCTGGCATGTACAAAAACACCGAAAAGTAAAAACATGGACAAGGAATGTGAAACATGAAATGCAAAAACCTGAATCAAGAAACTGTTAAAAACTGTGACATGAACTATGGAATCTTGAACATGAAACTGTTAAAATCATAAATGCTGTCCTGGCCAAAGGCCAGAACACAAGAACACAACACTTTCTATGAGTTTAAGATGAAGAGGGCCCCCAAGAGGCCAGAGTTAATGCAACAATATCTCAGGACCCACAGGCCCTGATGGAAAAAGGTTTCAGTTTTTCTTAATACACTTGATCTGCTATTCTAGGCGTAGATCTGGCTTCAATCTGGCAAAGTGCTTGACCTTGGGTCAAATCTTTTTCATTCTTATAGCACAATGCCCTATATGGATATATGGTATATATTTCAGATAATATTATTTATATTGTTGCTTTGTCTGTAAGTCTGAAAACTTGAAGAGTATCTCACCACTGAGCCACCACTGAGTGCAACAGGAAGTCAAGTGCGGAAGCTGCCTCTGCACTGTCGACATGACTGAATTTTGGATCTGTTTCAGTTGCTGCATTGCTGAGCAACCCCAACCAGTAAGTATTTGTTCTAAATGCATTTAATTAATGATTTCTTTTTATTATTAAGGTGCTTATTTGAGTCTATGAATTCTTTGATCAAAATATCCGCATTGTTTATAGTTGCGGGATGTATGCGAGTCTAAAGAATGACACAGCAGTGCTGAATACTCGTTTCATGCCAATTAAATTGGCATTTCTCTCGCTGAAAGTAATTTCATAAATCCTATTTTTCTGCTCACAGTAGATTAAGGAGAGGAAATAAGGAAAGGAAACCTGTACAGCTGAGCAGTTTTATAAGAAACAACTTACTTCATTGTACGTTGTATAAGTATCTCTATTTATTTATATTTTTGTGAAACGGTTTACCAACAGGTAAATAACAAAACTTGTGTAAAAGACTAGTTTCCAGTGAAGTTTTTTACCCTGTTTGTAAATCTAACTTCCAGAAATGGCTTAGTCAGTAGATGGCATGTGAAGAAGTTGCTGGCTGCACATTTCACAGAGGAGGGTTTATATTGTCTACACTTAATTTAGGAGTCGCAGAGATGGGACCAATCTATTGGCAAAAAAATTCCATGATTTTAAAAATTGCATTTGGGTAGTGTTTCATGTATAATGCAGTAATTATGAATCCTCTCAAATCTATATAACCTCAGCTCTTTTTGTCTGATCCTTTGTAATATCGCAGAAAAGGCGACGACGAATCGACCGTTCGATGATTGGGGAGCCAACAAATTTTGTCCACACATCACATGTGGGATCAGGAGATATGGCTTCAGGATCTGCCATTGTAAGTATGTGTGCCTGTGTGTGTATGTGGGAGTGCGTTTGTTGTGTATGCTTTTATGTATGTCCGCGTGTATGTTTTGTATGTTTTTTATTGAAAAATCCATTCCGTTTTTCCAAATGTAAATTCAGAGCATGCCCGTGATGATGCTTGAAAATTATTTGACTTACTTTTTGTTTACATTTGTGAAGCTGTGTCTGTATTAAATGCCCCCAATTTTTACTGTGTATTTTTGTTTGTGTAACCCTGTGGTTCATCTGCCTATTAAAACATAAGGAGAAGAATCAGATGTAATAAGGTATTGTTGTCTCAAACAGGTGGATTCTTTTCAAGCTCAAATGAACTCGAAAGGCGGTTATAGTCATGGAACGTCTGACAGTGGCAAAGCATGACCGAGTGTACAGCTGTAAGTATTCGTTTTATCATGGTCAATTGAAAAATTGCATGAAATCATGAGTCACATCACCACATTATCCAAACCTTAATTCCAATGAAGTTGGGACTTTGTGTAAAATGTGCATAAAAACTGAATACAATGATTTGCAAATCCTTTTCAACCTATATTCAACTGAGAACAGTACAAAGTCAAGATATTTAATGTTCAAACTGATAAACCTTATTGTTTTTTTGGAAATATTCACTCATTTTAAATTTGATGCCTACAACACAGTTCAAAAAAGCTGAGATAGGGGCATGTTTACCACTGTGTTACATCATCTTTCCTTTTAACAACACTCAATAAGCATTTAGGAACAGAGGACACTAATTGTAGAAGCTTTGTGGGTGGAATCCTTTCCCATTCCTGCTTGATGTGCAACTTCAGTTGCTCAACAGTCCGAGGTCTCCATTATCATATTTTGCACTTCATAATGCGCCACACATTTTCAGTGGGAGACAGGTCTGGACTGCAGACAGGCCAGTCTATTACCCATACTCTTTTACTGTGAAGCCTTGCTGTTGTAACACATGCAGAATGTGGCTTTGCATTGTCTTGCTGAAATAAGCAGGGATGTCCATGAAAAAGACATCGCTTGGAAGGCAGCATATTTTGCTCCAAAACCTGTATGTACCTCTCAGCATTAATGGTGCCTTCACAGTAGGGCTGGGTATTGCCACTGATTTCCTGAATCGATTTGATCTCGATTCACAAGATCCCGATTTGATTCAATATCCAATTTGATTCGATTCGATCCAATATCGATTCATTGAAGGATATTTCAGCTTCAGTACCTGTTTTACTTGAATATGAAAGGGAGTCTTGGAGAACTAATGGCAGAAATTATACTTTCAGTTGAATTATTAATAAGAAACCTTCTAACTTGGCACAATATTTCAAATATTAAAGTTCACACTAAAAAGTGACCCCAAACTTGTTTCATGAAAATACTTTTTATGGACCAACACATTTGATTAATCAACATAATAAAGTGCAACATAGACTGAACAGTCAGTAGACTATTATTCTCTGAAACTGGGTCAATATTACATGCTTCACTTTGCAAGTTCATTTTCCATTAAATGTTATTGAATTTAAACCAATATGCTTACCCAAAATACCCCACATGGACACGTTCGACTGTACAGAAATAAATATTACTATACATTCAGCAAAGAAAATAATATTGGATTTTTTTTCTCGAAAACTGGTTGAAATGGTGGACGAAAATAGGCACGTTTTATTACTAAACTAAAATATATCTCCCAAAAACATGTAGTTGAGCTAGAAATAAAGATCTTATTCCGAAATGTATATCCCACGTTGACTTTGTTCTCTCATCATTACTTGTAGCTTCAAAATCTGGCCTCAATTTACCGTTCCCTGCGTAACCAGTCGTGTCCACTGCAGTTACGTATGGATCACAGTACATTTTTACCATCAACAGGTAGTTTGGCATTTGCAGCATGCTTTCTATCAATGAAACACTGCTCGATGTACATTTATATGACACTTAGTCAAATTACCTCTGCCTGCAATGAACTTATTCATTATTATCCGCTACGTCGGGAAATTTATGACTTAAGTATTTTTTTTGAGGATTTGTACCAGATTTTTTTTTTTTACTTGGACTTTTACTCTACTACATCTAAATGATAAAAAGTATACTTTTACTTTGTTACTTTGACACTAGGCACTTTGCTACTCGTTAAAAATTAAAATATGAATGTAATTCATCGTTTGAGGATTATCTGGATTTGACTTGTTCGAGAAGAACAGCGATTGAGCAGGGTATTTTAAGTGCCTTGTGCAGACGTGTCTGCCAGCAGACATGGAGCTGCAAATTTATGTATGCAGAACAATATTGTATCACTAAATGGCACTCCCAGATCAGTTATTGAATATTCACAAGCAAGATGGAAATGCACTAATAAAAGATCGATCTTTGAAAAAATGAATCGATATCGAAAATGTAAATAAAAATCAATCTGAATCGGAAAATCGATTTTTTGAACCCAGCCCTACTTCACAGATGTGCAAATTACCTTTGTCATGGATACTAACACATCCCCATACTATCACAGATGCTGGCTTTTGAACTTTGCACTGATACCAATCTGGATGGTCCTTTTCCTCTTTAGCCCAGAGCTTTCGCTTTCGCTTTGAGTTTTAACTTGCACTTGTAGATGTGGCGATGAGCTGTTAACTGAAAATGGTTTTCCGAAGTGTTCCTGAGCCCACATGGTAACCCAGATAGCAAGCTCCTCCGCTCCGGATCTGCCGCGGATGTGCCCCGGATCAGCTGGAGCCTGGGCAGATCCGTGGCAGATCTGGAGCGGAGGAGCTTGCAATCTGGGAATATCCTTAACAGAATGATATCCGTTTTTAATGCAGTGCCACCTGAGGGGCCGACAGTCGCGGGCATTCAGTGTTGGTTCTCGGTCTTGCCCCTTTCGCGTAGAGATTTCTCCGGATTCTCTGAATCTTTTGATGATATTATTGACTGTAGAAGATGAAATCCCTAAATTTCTTGCAATTGCACATTGAGAAACATTGTTCTTAAACTGTTGGACTATTTGCTCACGCATTTGTTCAAAAAGTGGTGAACCTCGCGCCATCCTTGCTTGAGAATGGCTGAGGTATGCTCCTTTTATACCAAATCATGATGCTCTCCTGTTTCCAACCTGTGGAATGTTCCAAACAGGTGTTTTTTTGAGCATTCCTTAACTTTCCCAGTCTTTTGTTGCCCCTGTCCCAGCTTTTTTGGAACGTGTTTCAGGCATCAAATTCAAAATGATTGAATATTTTCTGAAAAAACTATTAAGTTTATCAGTTTGATCATTGAATATCTTGTCTTTGTAGTGTACTCAATTGAATATAGATCGAAAAGGATTTGCAAGTCATTGTATTCTGTTTTTATTCACATTTTACACAATGTCCCAGCTGCATTGGAATTGGGGTTTGTAAAATACAATGTGCTTCAGTGTGAATGGTGTCAAATGACAACATATGTTTTCCTATTCTTATTTAAAAGAAATAATGAAATATTTACACTACAGGCCAGAAGTTTGGAAGCAAGGCCAATACAGGTCAAAAATTTGGAAGCGACATCAAGTTTCTGTTCACAATGCCTTTCTTAAAAACCAGTATGAAATCTATAGATTTTGGGAAGTATTTACTGGCCAACTAGACTTTTCTTTCATTTATATGCACCATTTTCCTCTATTTACCTCTAGGTACTGTGCACATTGATGTTACCAGACCATTGCTGAATTAATGTGTGATGGGCGTTGGTAGTTGGACGCCAAGAGCAGTGGCCAGAAATAAAAGGAAAAACCAGCAGCGTGCTGAGAGACTAAAACAGATAGAAATAACGAGACTCGCCCTACCAACGGACCTGATGCCGTCTGTGGTAGAAAACAGGCGAGCTCGAAAAAAAGAACAAAAGAAAAGGGAAATAAACCAAAGATTTCCTTACTAATTAACACTAATCCTGTTATGCAGCTAAGATCCTGACAATACTCTCTCTTGAAAGACCTTACCGGCTAAAGCGCCAAGGAGACAATGACACTCTAGCAACACGAGCGAGGCAGAACAGGAGCTTAAATAGAGGCCGTGTAACGCCCCCAATTAATGCCAGCTGGCCCAGGAATCCAATGGCGAGCAAAAGGATATCGTTCCGGACGAGAGTAACAAAAGGAGCTCTCAAAGCTCCAAAACCATGACAAAATGTTAACAAAAGAAAGGAGGAGCTTAGTTTTGGGTTTGGAAGATCTGTGAGAGTCACAACTTTAGTGAAAAAGTAAACAACAAATCACAGTTTGCGTTATTCACTTTATGTCATGGTTTACAGCCCACCGGATGCCAGCAGCAGTCCGGCGGACACAAGGTAAAAATGTATTCTGATGAGTAACTCTTTATATAATAATCATGTTTATTTTGTTACAAAGTATGCCAATGAAACTATGACCTTTTTTGTACAAATTTGATCTTGCTTCCAGACTTTTGACCTGTAGTGTATATTCACTGTATGTCAGAAGTGTAGAGACTCTATACAAAATGGTAATTACAGTTCATTCGTGTTGCGCTTTTTAATTCAAAATTCTTTACAGCGACAATTAAACAACGAATAACAATATTAAAGTGGGGAGAACTTGATTGGCACACATAGTGCGTGTACCTCGACCTAGGCCAATAGTCTGCTCTTCTATTATTCACAAATCTGCATGCGCAACCATAATATTTCTTCAATTGCCATTGTTTTGTCACTTTGAACTTTGCAATCATCCAATGGATTTTAAGATGTATGGCATTTACTCTGCCAAGGCCAAATGCCCTATCTTACAGTGATAACAAAAGTGAAAAATACGTTGTGAATCCATCCCGTGATTCAGATTTGCTCCAAAATTTACTAGGATCTTCCTTGGCACATGCTACATCTTTCCACCAAGATTCATCGAAATCAGGCTAGTAGTTTTTGTGTAATCCTGCTGAGAAACAAACCAAATCAAAATTATTACCACCTTGGCAGGGGTAATAACAGCTTTATCTAGAGGCACTTGTAGAGTGTAAACCTCCGCTAAGGCAGCACAATCCAAATCTTCATGAGTGGGAGCAAAGTTGAGTTATCCTGTGTCATAGGATTTCAAGATGGCTGCTGTGGCAGCCATATTGTTTCACTGATCTCGGTGAAAATCAATAGGGTCCATCATTGATGTAATAGCAATCCACCCACAAAATTTCAGACAAATCTGCGCAATACTTTTTGAGTTATGTTGTACACAAACAGACAGACAGACGGGCGAAAACATAACCTCTGCCCCAACTTCATTGGTGGAGGTAATAAAGAATTAGAATTTAATGTTTAAGCAAATGGGATTATGGATGCGATTTACAAACTGGCACAGCTGGAAGGCCTGATATTCAGAGGCTGTTCATTTCACAGTTTAGGGGCCCTGGTGGCTAAAGCTTGGTCACCTCTTGTCTTTAATTTAGCTTGTGGAGTGACTATAAAATCATGCCATGAAATAATTCAGTTTCCCAAGTCAGTGGTCTTCAACGTTATTCCTGAGGTGTATGCTGATGTTTTGTTCCAACCAAAATTGTAATTGCAGGATTTTAAAAAGCTGTGAATTTATCTTAAGTGAATGTAATGTTCAAAGCAGTTATTTGCCCTCTTAACTCACTAGTTAACAGAAATATCCATGGTTGCCATTAAGAATAAAAAAATATCACACTCACATTGCGATGTATTGGAAATAACAGCATAAAATGAGAGAAAACAATGTAACCAGTCAAATTAAATATGTAGTTGGCTCCTAACTGTTGAAAACTAATTGGCACATCATGACAAACTTATTTGTAAATGCAAAAAAGTAAATGGTAAAGAGTCAAGCCAGTTTTGTGTTATGTTAATCTCATTAAGTTCACCTGAAGTTGTGTCCAGCAGCCTAATTTGGGGTTTACTGATTTCCTCAGTGTCTAATTTCATCTGTTTAAAATGTTATAGAACTTCAAATTTCTTGCAGGATAGAAATAAACACACTATCTTCTGGAGTTTTTTAGTCTTCTTAGCATGTATTAATGTTTGTATGTAACATTTGGGTAAAGAGAGTCAATTACAACTCTACACATGAATAAACACCTAATCAAAACATTAACAGCTCGTTAGAATCCTGTGATTACAATTGTAGTTGGAACAAAAACAGTGGGTCCCCAGGAATGACGTTGAAGTTATTGTGGGGTATACATGCTATTCATTTCAATTCATGTGCCGGTATCATATGGTTCTGCTCCAGCAGGCAATGAAGTTGAGGCCTTTGTGGAAGCAGTTGAAGACTGCAGGGAGCTGCTGCTCCGATGAACCGCTCTTTACGCAGCCACATTCTGAAAAGCAGAAGAGCTTAGATGCTGTTAATTAAATTTTTTTATGTTTAGTAATTTAACTGTTGTTAATCTATCTCTATTTTTCTTACTTTGTAAATCATTTAGAAAAAAGAAAATTCACAGAAAAAAAGGAAATAACATTTGTTAAAAACTGAATATTAATCTCAATGCTTGATCAATGGCAAAATGACAATTTTATGTTTTTTGTTGAAACGTGAGCCAATGGATTGTTTAGACCATGGTTTGGCCATACAAGATTTTAAGACATTTTAGGATCAGAAATGTTTTCATGCATGCCGCACTATTCTTTGATAGTTTTGTTTGGCAAGTTTGTTTCAAAAATATAAACTCTCAGAAAGTTGACTTCTGACTTTGTTTAAGCCTTTTGGATATCTCATGCATTCTCTTAAGGCTGTACAGTCATGGATTATACAATTTTTGGATGTGACTAATCAGATACTCTAAATTACCTGTATGAATGGATGCCTAAGTTAATGCACGTGTGCAAGCCCTGTGATGTAGTGAAAAACATGCCAGGGTTTATTGCTGCCAGCCTACCACTCACTCCAATGGGTGTTGGCATAACCTCCAACACCGCTGACCAGGACGAAGTGGGTTATTAATCGACAAATAATGGTTTTGAAAAATGGATTGAGGATACCAGCCACAGCTATTCTGATAAAATTCTGCATTTACTAATGATTTTAAAAAAGGTGTTTATATCCATATTAAAATATTTTAAAAAATGCATTTCTTATTTGCATATGTTAATATAAATATGAATTGTCAAAATTATTATTATCATTATTATTATTCAAATGCTTAGAGTAGACATCTCTATCGGTATTGCAAAGACTTCTTGTTGACTGATTAAATGTGTGAATTAATAGCGCATATAAATTCTTGATTACAAAGCCTACTCTGTTGTGGGGGATCCTGATGTTACTTCCCCATGAAGCACCACCGATCATCTCCTTCAGTGTGCTAATGATACATTCATAAAAGCACTTTGTCGAAGAGTTGAAAAAACTGCTGCGAGTGAAAATGAAAGAGTTTGGCCAGCATTTTATTTCCAATGTGAACAGGCAGAGAGCAAGTTGTCCACAGCCTATGGAAAATCATAAGTAGAAGAAGAGGAAAATTCTATGTTGTAGGCAATAGCGGAACAGATGAAGCTTCCAATCCCAGCGTTACGGGAGACGGCGTGCACAGTTAAACAGCCAAAGCTTTAAATCCATCCATTCTCTATACCACTTCTTCCCTACTAGGACCGCGGGGGAAGTTGGAGCATATCTCAGTTGACTCCGGGCGAAAAGCAGGGGCCCACCCTGAACTGCTCGCCAATCCATTTTAGGGTGCACACGCCATTCACACCATTCATTAAAGCTTCTATAACTGGTTTCGTCATTTTCGTAGCTTCCAGTCTGTAGCTCAAGTCAGAAGTCCCCGTTACACATCCCCTAGCTCCACATGAATCCGCATTGGTTTAGACAGAGGCAAAGATGGAGAGCAGCGACTCAGTTACAATTTAAACAGATATTTTCAATGATTATCATGTGAAAGCCACACTGAAAACATGGACCAATGACACATTACATCCATATAGAAACTTCAGAATGAAGGGCTTTTTGAAGGTATTAGCCAAAACCAGCTAATGTTCTTATAGCCAAACATGCAATCATTACACTGCTAAGCAAGCTGCAGTTGGGTACAAACAATGACTGTACATTTAAAACTAACATTAGCAGGATTAAAAACCACCAACTCTCATGGTTATGGTTTTTGGTCATGTTTATGTTCAGTGTTCAAGATTTTGGCTTTTATTTATTCTTTTTGGTTATTGTTATAATCAGGTTTTTGGTTCATTCCATTTCTCAGTTCCATTGCACTTGTCTCCCCTGTCTTGTGATCTAGTTGGTTCAGTCCGTCTTCCCTGTCTGCGTGCCCACTGACTTCGGGTGATTTAAATGAATTACGGTGTTTAAAATATTCCTTCGACTCTCGTTTTCTTCCTTCACCTTTCTGTTCTGATTACTAACAAGACTAACATTTGTATTTTGTATCATATGTATATAAGATTACTAACTTACTAACGAGCACTCTAGTTTAATATGTAAAGTTGCACCGCTACTAATTCCCTCTATGCAATCGCCCTGTTCTATATTCCGCCTTTTAGCCCGTTTCTGTCCTCTCCTGAGCTTCAGCGAGAATCTCTCGCATGTGCTTAATCACTCTCCTGCGCTCGTTATCTGTGCACGTAGAACTCCTGGACTGGAGCTGTTTAAATGTCATAGGCTGTTTGTGTGATTCCCGTTCGTGTTTTGTCTTTTCGTGGTTAGGGCTTCCCTCATGTGATTCTCCCGTTGTAATTAGTCTGATTCTCTACAACTGATTCCTGTAAAGCATGTGACCTTCCCTGTGTGTATATTACCAGTCTTTTCACTCACAGCTCTTGTCAGAACGTTGATCAATATTTCTTTGTGCAGAGCGCCTCATATGCCATTGAGTATTGTTTCTCTTCTACTGGACTGTCCGACTTTGATTCTTGCCATTGTCCTTTTTGTATTGTTTTTGTCTTCCTGGATTCCGACCTATTTTTGTATGACCACGATTTCTGTGTTAGGATAACCTGTGTATGACCATAGGCTTTGCCCATCGACTACGATCGTTTTTGTATCTCTGCCAATCTGTCTTACTGGTTCTGACCCCTGCCTGTCTAATCGATACTGTTTTTGGATTTCCTATTGTGGCTTGGCAATTCCTGTGTTTTGTCGGCTTTGACTCGGACTCCAATAAAGGCATAGGTTTTTTGGATTTCTGTCTCTCGCCAGTGGTTCCTGAACGCTCTGTCACACCAACAGGACTACCTGAGACTGATAAAACTGCATAACTACAACGGAGGAAAATGCATCTGCTCAGTAGCAGCAAGGCTAGCAGTGCATTGCTTTTTTTTTTTTAGACTCTTTGATTCCTTCAGGGGCGGCACGTTGGCACAGTGGTTAGCATTGCTGCCTCACTGCAAGAAGGTTGTGGGTTCGAATCCGGCCTGGGGCCTTTCTGTGTGGAGTTTGCATATTCTCCCCGTGGGTTTCCTCCCACAGTCCAAAGACATGCATATCAGGCTAATTGGAGACACCAAATTGCCCATAGGTATGAGTGTAAGAGTGAATGGTGTGTGAATGGTGTGTGCGCCCTGTGATGGATTGGCAAACTGTTCAGGGTGGGTCCCTGCCTTTGCCCGGAGTCAGCTGGGATAGGCTCCAGCTTGCCCCGTGACCCTAGTGAGGAATAAGCGGGTATAGAAAATGGATGGATGGATGGATGATTCCTTCAGTTTTCTCCTATCGAAAGTGGCACTGATGTATTGTAAATACGGCTCATGTTGCTTTTTTTTTCCTCCTTAAAGGTGCACTATGCAAGTTTGTTTACTTTCTGCACGATTACATTTTTGAGTCAATTCGCCAACATCTCTCCAAGATCCACTAGCTGCCCCGCTGCCTGCCCCTAAATTCGCTGTAAAAAAAATCTGGGCTCTGGACACCGCATCATACATCTGTCCACAGAATGGATACAATTTCAGTGTTTTCTGCCTCCTAGCAGTTTTTACTGTCTATAACATATTGGCCGTAGGACACAACTTCCTATTGTTCAAGTCAACATACGCTGGATTTCTTCCCCTGGAAAGCATTTTGTATCCAACCTCCACTTTTTCGGATTTCTATTTGCAAGAATGATTTTGAAAGGGGTGTCAATATATACTCAGCAACAAAAGTTTCTGTGACACCAATATTGTTAATTATTTTTCATAACGCAGTTATGAAATTGTCATACATGGTGATATCAGACTGAAACAGTACACGTAAACACAACATTGAAATGGAAATCATGAAAATGCGAGAAAATGACTTTGCACGTGAAAATGTGCGTAAATCATGCTTGTGGATGGCAATAAAAGAGGAGAATTTTTGGAATGTTCACATTGTGCCTGATGAACGACGGAAGCATCACTTATCGAAAACACAGCCATTTCGGATCAGGAACTCTACCCTCTAAATGCCAAGACTGTCTGAAAATGATCGGTGGAGGGCCATTGGGATGATTGAATCCGGAACCTCGCAGAGGGAAGTTGCTCATCGCCTGAATGTCCACCGAAACACCATTTAGAACTTATGGCAGCGTCATCAGCAGACAAGACATGTCAGAGACCGTCCTCGCAGCGGCCGTCCACGAGTAACCACTCCCAGACAGGACAACTGGATTCGAACAACCCATCTCCGAAATCGATTCAAACCTGCAACCATAACTGCAAGAACGATACCTGGTTTGAGGCGACTGTCTGCACAGACAATCCGTCGCCGTCTCCGTCATTTTGGCATTGTCCCACGTCGGCCAGCAAGACGTCCAATACTCACAGTACAACACCGACGACTGCGTCTACAGTGGGCACAACAACATCGACGGTGGATCCAACGTCAGTGGGATCTTGTACTCTTCACTGATGAATCAAGATTCATGCTTAACCGATGTGATGGTCGTTTACGTGTATACCGTCGACGTGGAGAACGTTATGCCAACAACTGTGTTCAGAAATTTGATCGTTTTGGAGGTGGTAGTGTCATGATTTAGGGAGGGATCACGGCTAGAAACAGAACAGATTTGCTTGTTATTGATGGAAATCTGACAGGTCAAAGACATCGCGATGAAGTGCTACGGCCATTGGTGGTACCGTTTTTGATGCAACATGGTCCCGGAATAACGCTGCAACATGATAACGCCAGACCACACGTTGCAAGGATTGTACAGCAGTATCTGATGCAACAACATGTCAATGTCCTGCCATGGCCAGCCAGATCCCCAGACATGTCCCCAATCGAGCATCTTTGGGACGAGATGGATCGACGTTTGCGGCGGTTTGATAACCCGCCAGCTACACTCCAGGAATTGCGACAACGTCTACGTCAGATTTGGAATGACATCCCACAGCAATTTCTGGCACATCTGATTCGGTCCATGCGCCGGAGATGCGTTGCTTGCATCATGGCACGAGGAAGTCACACCCGGTATTGAAGTGTGAAGGTCACAATTGGTTAGACGTCAGACAAGTGCTTCATGACGCGTGAAAATGACATTTTTCGTTTTGAGTGACGTTGGCACTGAAAAGTCAGTGTTTCTCCTGTTAAATAAACATATTGATTGCATTGAGATCTTTGCGTGTCATTTATAACATACACATAAATGGTGTCACAGAAACTTTTGTTGCTGAGTATATTTTGGGGGGTTTTATAAGGGAGAAGGAGGTTTAACATTTAACGTTAATATTTAAAATTTAAGATTGCAAATGCATATGCTGTACGTGCCCCAGCAACCCAGTGTGTCATAAATAACATGGCCGTCACCATTATATGCCATTACCATGTTAATGAGCACGAGAAATTAAACTCTAAATTTTGTTGACTGGATGCATGCTTGGCGTTTTTGCACAACTGAATATTTTTCCGGTTCCTCAAAAATCAAGGTAAGCCAAAAAAACGCAGATTTTATTTGACATTGGTGAAGGTTGAATACGGAACTCTTTCCGTAGGCTGAACCAGAAATACTGTGTCTGTTTATACAGAGCTGTCAGACAAGTTCAGCGCATGCATGAAATAACAGACATATAATATTTTGTATCTTATCTTAAAAGTTGCTGAAAAGTTACAAGATCAATTATGCACATATTGTATTGGTTTAAGAATTACGATTGTGCATGCAATGTAAATAAACGAGTAGCTATGCAGTTTTTTGGGCTGACTTTATACCATGCTGAAAATGCGCAAATGGATGTAGTCAATACTACTAAGCTAGTTACATAACTAGCACATAATACATGAGGCAGCAAAACACAGTACCGTGAATCGGTGTCAGACACTCAAAGTAATGGAAACAAACAACTCAGTTTAGGTACATCTTGAACATTTTAATGCAAAAAGCAAAGCAAGTGTTAGATACATGCACAATTACTGTATAGGATGTCACCTTCAGTAGTTACCGAATACATGCCCGCTATCCAGTGTTAGTCCACCAACAACAGCCTTTTCAAGTTTACTGTTTTTTCGGTGATGGTACATAAAGACTAGGTGGAGCAATCAAGTTGCTACATAACAAAGCTATTCAACAAACACAATAAATGAAAACATTTGTATTGTTATGCCTGCTCACTTTACCGACTTGGCAATCACGTTTGATGGCACGGCATCTCAGAAGACTCCAATGCTCTACTCTTAGGTACTCACATCTGCAGCTGTACTATGAGAAGGTGCTTAGAGACAACGTTCCCTTGGTGTAGAGATGACAATTTCGACACGGAAGTTTGGATGCCGAAGTCTCATTACTTCTGGTTCAGACATGTTGTTCGAGAGATGTTTCGAAATGTCAAATGATCGCTATCAAACCACAGCAAGAGATTTTAAAAAGCCACGGGAAAATACAGGTTTGAGGTGTTTTGTTGCATCGAGATTTTTTGAGAATTTTGCTACAGTTGTTGAATATACAATATCGATACATGGATTTCTTAAAGCTTGCCAGTTACTCTTTCCAATGTGCCAATGAGTTAAAGCATGTTTATTTATTTGTGTGTTTTTTATTTAAATAAACTTGTAATTTGATTTCATGACATAACATAACATCAGTGGTGAGAACCCAACTATGCTCGCCAGTTTCTTGATACTATTGTGAATATATCACTTCAGATACTCAATGACTCAATGGTATCTTGCTTTTAGTCAAACCTGCTCTTGAAAACCCCCAAGGTCTCTGCCTCAACAATATGGTCAGGCAAGCTATTCCACATCGAAATTACTCTTTGAGAGAAGAAATATTTCTGAATATCAGTGCTTAAATTACCCTTGGTCAACTTCCATTTGTGATCCCGAGTTCTACTCACAACACTTGATCGAAGGAATCCTACATAATTCACTTTGTTAATCTCTTTAACATATTTAAAGACCTCAATCAGATTACCCATTAGTCTTCTTTTCCTAAGGCTAAAGAGATTAAGGATCTTCAGCCTCTTCTCATAGCTTTCATCTTTTATACCCGGAATTAGCTTAGTGGCTCTTCTCTGGCATTTATTCTAGAGCCTCTATATCTTTCTTAAAGTATGGTCCCCAGAACTGTACACAATACTCAAGATGTGGTCTGACGAATGTGTTGTACAAAAGAAGCATCACCTCGGATTTGAACTCAATACTTTTGGCAATGTATCCCAGCATCCGATTGGCTTTTTTAACTGCTACGGCACAATGGCTAGAGCCTGTGAGGGTTTGGTCAACAATCACTCCGAGATCTTTCTCGTGTGCAGCACTTTCCAGTTTTAAACTTCCCATGAAGTGATCCCGTCTAATGTTTTTATTACCTACATGTACAACTTTACATTTCGCAACATTAAATTTCATTTGCCACATTTCTACCCAATTGTGGATTCTATCCAAATCATCCTGAATCACTTTAGTGGACGATTTGCCAAATCTCCCCATTCAGTATCATCTGCAAATTTAACAAATTCACCAATCCCTGGGGGACGCCACTCCCCACCATACCTAGCTCAGATGAGATACCACTGACCACCACTCTTTGTATTCTATCCTGTAGCCAGTTTTTAATCCACTTCAGAATACCTCCTGTTACTCCAATGGAGCTCATTTTAAAAATTAGTCTTATATGTGGTACTGTATCAAATGCTTTCTGAAAATCCAAATATATGATGTCATAAGCCCTGCTCTGGTCAGAAGTCTTGGTGACCTCTTCAAAAAATTTCAGTGGGTTTGTCAGGCATGACCTTCCCTTACGGACACCATGTTGGCTATCCCTCAAGATATTATTACGTTCAAGAAATAAGTCCAGCTCATCTTTTATGTTAGATTCCAGTATTTTGCAAGCAATGCAAGTTAAACTGACTGGCCTGTAATTTCCTGGCTCAGTATGGTCCCCTTTCTTATATATTAGTATTATACAGCCCTGTTTTGAATCAATTGGTATTTCTCCAGTTTCTAAAGACCGTCTGAAGATGGCAGATAGTGGCTTAAAGATGATCTCACTAACTTCCCTGAGCACTCTAGGATATAAGCTATCAGGACCTGCCGCCTTATCTGCCTTTAGTTTATGCAACTTTTCTAATATTTTGTTATCCCTAACCTCAATTTCCGCTAAATAATCTATCTAATTTCAGATGGTAGAGAAGCAGAGAAGCCAGCTAAATCTGAAATTTGTGCAACAAATATTATTTCTGAATAATATGATTTGAGCAAAATGTTTCTGAATCTAAATATTTATACCAAATTTTATTGATGTGCTCAGTCACAATGAGTTGCAATGCCAACTAAGCAGAATCAGTATGACTGTTTCAACTCCATTCATTTCTATAAGGCCGACTTGACCATAGACTATATTAAAAGATGGATGAAGCAACTGTGTCTTCACCCATTGGTTTCAGCATACCATATAGGAAGTCTTGATTTTGGTCATTTGAACTGTGCCAACTTGATATTTTGAAACCAAATGTAATTCCTACTGGACGAGAGTGTGAATTGAAGATCTAGGGAGGTGAGAGGGGTGGATCTATGGGTGGATCTGACCAGATCAGATGACAACCAGAGGATAGCCACGTCCCTAAAGCATATCTGGCTTTATCCTTTATTCTAGTCTACTTGAGATCATTAACAAAACGAACATCATGATATAACGAAGGAGACTTGAAACTTTCGATAGATATCTAGCATGGTTTGTAAGGTGCGTACGTTGTTTTAACCTTTCTTTGTGGCTCTTTTCCGGGGACAATATTGAATTCCTGAGCCACCGAATTCTTTGCCCATCTGGTTGATTGAGCTGGGGCGGCACTTCCCCAGAATCTATATAAGCAGGATGTCCGGCACGCCTCCTTCGCTAGAATGTCTGTGTTTAGATTCGCACTATAGCCGAAGATATCTGTAGTCAGGTTTTGTATGACTTTCTATCTTCTTATTGTTGGAGTTTCTTCTCCCTTTTTCTGTCTCGCTTTGCTTCCGTGGTTTGGACTATTACTATACTATACTATACTTTACTATACTTTGGAAGTGTGAGTACTTTCATTTAGTCTATATTATTCTCTGTGTTTGTACTGTGTTCGGGCTACTCTCTCTGTCGTTGCGCTTGGACTCTGCATACTACCAGCCATTACAGAACACTCTAGCCAGCATCGAGTCATTAGCAACGGCTGCGTTAGAGAAAGTTGTGGCTAAACAAAAAGATGCTCTCTCCGGTTATGGCAAGGGTCTTGTTACCCTGAACAAACAGCAGCCAGAGTTGGCGGAAAGAGTCCACCTTCAGGCGAATCCCATGGAGAGACAAGAGAATGTTCTGTTAACTCTCACTGAGTGTATTAGAGCCCTGTCCACACTAATCACACAAAATGTTGCACAAGCACAGTCTATACATTCTCCCCAAGAGCCAAAGCTTCAATTACTCCAAAGATATGGAGGCGAGGCTGGAAGATGTAAAGATTTCATTGCCCAATGTGAGATATTTTTTAAAGCGCAACCTTCGCAGTTTGTGAATAAAGAGTCTCAGGTTTCATTTATTTTATCCCAGTTAACCGACACAGCCCTCACTTGGGTCGGCCCACTTATTCGATCTAATTCACTAGTAGTGAATACTGTGGAGACTCTCGTTGGGGAGATGGTATTAGTGTTTGATCAGGATGTTTGCGTCCAGGACGCAGCTAGGCATTTAATGCATCTAAGGCAGGGCTCTGAGAGTGTTGCTGCATTTTCAATCACATTTCGCCCCTTGGCTACAGAGACGCCTCTTATGACAGTGTTCGTTCACGCTTTGGCTGAGGAGGTAAAGGACGCTCTGGCTTCATTGGAGCCTTGTTTGTCTCTAGATTAGTTGATTTGCACTGCGATGCGAATTGATAACCGCATCCGTTAACATAACGGGGAGAAATGTACTGCATTGGCTCTTGCTGGCAACGGGGCAAATGCTACTAGCAGCATGCTTAAAGTTCCCATTCCGCCCACTGAAAATTTCACTCCTGGTGAGCCTATGCAGGTTGATGGCTCATATGAGAGCCTGGCTCGTGAGCCCCTTCAGAAACGTATAATCTACTGTAATTGTAACAAACCGGGACATATCCATCCATGCTGCCCTGAGCTTCAGGGAAACGGGAAGCCCCTCTAGCGGTATGGGGGGCGCTAGAGGCACAGACCCTGTCTGCCTTCTGAACTTTAATCCCTGTAGAATTGACTGTGGGGAGACAGAGAATATTTATCGAAGCTTTTGTGGACTCTGGCACCGTGGATTGTTTTATGGATTCAGAGTTGGCTAGGAGACATTCCATTCCTATCCGCCCGCTTTTACATTCATGCTCTGTTAGATCTTTGGACGGTCACTCACTGGGAACTCCATTTATAACCAAAGTTTCTGAATCATTGACTATGATCATCTCTTTTAGTGGCCATTCTGAGGAGGTCTGGTTTTTTATTATCAGTTCTCCTCTTTTCCCTGTCGTTTTAGGACAATCGTGGCTACAGGAACATAGGCCTCATATCATTTGGGGATGTCAGGATAACCTGATCGTCCAGTGGGGGACTGATTGTAGGTCCCACTGTAGGGATAGTTTGGCGTGTCATCCCGGGTATCGGCCTATGGGGGAGGCTGATGCCTGGAGTGATTCTGAGGAGTTTGCCTCACACAACCCTCCTAATCTACAGAAAGGGGCAGAGATGGGGTTGGAGTGGGATCCTCAATTTGACTGGCGGCAGCCAGAGGAGCATTGCTATTCGGAGTATTTCTCTGTCTCGGAATCTGACTTAGAGGGGGCAGGTTCTGAACAGGGTGGGAATTTGGGGGCTGGTCTGAACTTTAGTCTGCCTCCTAATGTTCCTGATGATTATGCCGATCTTGCAGAGGTTTTTAGCAAGCATTAGGCCTCGACTTTACCTCCTTGTTGCACGTTCGATAGCGAGATCAATCTCCACCTGGGCACCACTCCCCCCAGTGGTTCATTATACTTGATGTCAGGGCCTGGACAGAAGGCTATGCAAGAATATACTCAGGAGGCTCTAGCTAATGGATTTATTTGGCCCTCCATGTCTACTGCCGGAGCGGGGTTCTTTTTTGTGGGCAAAAAAATGCTTGAATAATATCACTATTAAAAACTGATACCCCCTGCCTTTGCCCATAGTCAGCTGGGATAGGCTCCAGCTCGCCCCGTGACCCTAGTGAGGAATAAGCGGGTATAGAAAATGGATGGATAGATGGAAAACTGATACCCACTTCCGTTGATGACTTCCACGTTTGAACGGCTGCAGGAGGTATCGTTTTTTTTTTTACCAAGCTAGACCTCCAGAATGCTTTTAACTTGGTTCGTATCCGTGAGGGGACGAGTGGAAAACGGCAATTAATGCGCATGACGGGTACTACGAATATTTGGTCATGCCGTTTATATTGGTTAACGCCCCCATGCGTTCCAGGCACTCGTTAATGACATCCACCAAGAGATGTTGGAGAGATTCATCGTTGTCAATCTTCACAATATTCTGATTTTCTCTTCATCTCTCTCGAAGCATAAACAACACGTTAGACAAGTGCTTTATTTCTTTCTCAAAGCCAAGCTTTTTGTCAAGGCTGAGAAATGCGTTTTTCATGCCAAGACAGTTTTGTTTCTTGGCCTCATTATTTCAGAAGGGTTGGTCAGCATGGATCCTGACAAAGTGTCAGCAGTCAGGGATTGGCCTCCCCCTCAAAATGTTAAGGAGATGCAATGGTTTTTGGGGTTTGCTAATTTTTCTAGGAGGTTTATCTGTAGTTTTAATGCGGTAGCTGCCCCTATTATCGCGCTCACTTAGAAGAATACCTCCTCGTTGTTTGCTTGGTCTTCAGCAGCTGAGGCTGTCAAAGAGACTATTTAGCTCAGAGCCCATTCTCAGACCCCTCCCTGGTGCCTTTTTGTCCCAGCACTAGTGCTGCACGATTTCTTAAAATTTGCAATTGCGATTATAGTGGACCATATTGCGATTTGCAATTGCGATATGATTTTTTTTTTTTTTTTTTTTAATGATATCTTGAGCCTACTTGCTTTGTTATCAAGGAGAGTGCAGAGAATAATGATGATTTCGTAGGGTATCTTTCTCAACTCAAAATGCAAACCTAGATTGGCCCCTGGTGGCCAATCTAGAAATTGTAAGTTGTCCAAAATCGAATCAGTTCTTCCTCTTTATGATACTTACGTATATGCAAAACTTGGAATTTCTAATTGAAATATTGCTGCAGTTATCGCGTTAACATGTAAATCATTTTTTGGCCCCTGGTGGCCAATCTAGACATGGTAAATTGTCCAAAATCGAATCAGTTCTTCCTCTTGATGATACTTACTTGTGTGCAAAATTTGGAATTTGTAATTGAAATATACTCAGTCCATATGAAAACGCACCACTCACGAAATCTGGAATAGCTCCACGGATTGATATGTGAAGTATATACGTATGAGGCATTTGAGATAATGCATGATTTAAGAACACATGTAAACATCATTCAATTTCATTCACGATCATGTTAATGCGCGAGAGAGGTTTAACTGGTGTAGGGGTCAAACAGGAAAGTCAATAACGGGTGTGACCGCCATTTGCATTGACACATGCGGTGCATCGTCGTCGCATGGAGTTGATGAGTCTCTGGATAGTGTTCTGAGGATGTTGTCCATCTGGCGTCGACGTGAAAGACGTCGTCCAATTTCATCCCATAAAGTGCTCGATAGGGGAGAGGTCGGGTGACGGAGCTGGCCACTGAAGCACGGGGATGTTCTGCTGTGCAAGGTACTGCATGGACACCCTTGCAGTGTGTGCCCTAGCGTTGTCCTGTTGGAACATGTGGACATTGTGGTGTTGGTTGAAGAACGGCACAACATAGTTCTGCAGCACCTGGTCCCGGTAGTAGACGCCGTTCACCCTTCCTCTGCAGATATGGAGAGGGGTTCTGTGACGGTAGCTTATTCCATCCCACACCATAACGCGACCACCACCCCAACGGTCCGCTTGAACGACACAATCGGCGTTTTAACGTTCACCACGTCTCTGCCAAACATGTATATGGCCATCTGCGTTCCTTAAGTGAAATCGTGACTCGTCAGAAAAGATGACACCGTGCCATTGTCGTAGTCACCAATTCTGGTACCTGTTTGCCCACTGTAGACGCTGGTTTCGGCGACAATCCATCAATATGGGGCCGAAATAAGGACGTCGTGCATGCAGGCCTGCAGCTCGCAGACGGTTCCGTACGGTGTTGGGGTGAATGAATCCACGTCGTCCTTGGACTTGGGCAGCCGTTCTTGTCGCTGGTAGTGTTCGGTCTCGGACATGCAAAAAATTGCCTAGCGTTACAGTTAACTTGAAATCCTCGCATTTCTTGCACCTGGCATGTCGGATGACGTCACTGTAGTGTTGTTGTTGCATAAAAATTATATTGAAGTTCATTTGAACTTAAATATTGACTTTTTTCAAGTGGTGCGTTTTCATTTGTACTCAGTATATGACTGAAGTTATCGCGTTAACACGTAGTGCGACGGCGGCGGCGGCGGCCGAACCAAAAACATAATATTGTGGTGATCCTGCCCCAGTTCGTGTTTGCCTGATAAAGTCTAACTTAAAAAAACAGCGGACTATCGCTATTGGCTACATCTGGGGAGGGAGAAAGAGCCAATCAGGTCCGGGGCGGGGGGTATAAGAGGGCTGAGTTGCCAGCATGAAAAGTTAGCTATTGTAAATGTTGTTGTTGGAATAATGAGCTTATTGGCTCCAGCTGAAGAAACGGCCCAGCAAATAAAGCTAAGCCCGCCCCGGGCGATGCGAGAACCGCTAAACCGCCATACACACTCTCATATTATACAAAACCCAAAACCAGTGAAGTTGGCATGTTATGTAAATCGTAGATAAAAACAGAATACAATGATTTGCAAATCCTTTTCAACTTATATTCAATTGAATACACTGCAAAGACAAGATGTTTAATATTCAAACTGAGAGACTTTTTTTTTTTTTTGCAAATAATCATTAACTTAGAATTTAAAGGCAGCAACACATTGCAAAAAAGTTGGCACAGGGGCTTTTTTTACCACTGTTACATCGCCTTTCCTTTTAACAACACTCAGTAAACGTTTTGGGAACTGAGGAGACCAATTTTTGAAGCTTTTCAGGTGGAACTCTTTCCCATTCTTGCTTGATGTACAGCTTAAGTTGTTCAACAGTCCGGGGTCTCCGTTGTCGTATTTTACGCTTCATAATGCGCCACACATTTTCAATGGGTGACGGGTCTGGACTACAGGCAGGCCAGTCTAGTACCCACACTCTTTTACTACAGAGCCATGCTGTTGTAACACGTGCAGAATGTGGCTTGGCATTGTCTTGCTGAAATAAGCAGGGGCGTCCATGAAAAAGACGTTGCTTGGATGGCAACATATGTTGCTCCAAAACCTGTATGTACCTTTCAGCATTAATGGTGCCTTCTCATATGTGTAAGTTGCCCATGCCTTGGGCTAATACACCCCCATACCATCACAGATGCAAGCTTTTGAACTTTGCGCCTATAACAGTCCGGATGGTTCTTTTCCTCTTTGGTCCGGAGGACACGACGTCCACAGTTTCCAAAAACAATTTGAAATGTGGACTCGTCAGACCACAGAACACTTTTCCACTTTGCATCAGTCCATCTTAGATGAGCTTGGGCCCAGCGAAGCCGGTGGCGTTTCTGGGTGCTGTTGATAAATGGCTTTCGCTTTGCATTGTTGAGTCTTAACTTGCACTTGCAGATGTAGCGACGAACTGTAGTTACTGACAGTGGCTTTCTGAAGTGTTCCTGAGCCCATGTGGTGATGTCCTTTACACACTGATGTCGGTTTTTGATGCAGTACCGCCTGAGGGATCAAAGGTCACGGGCATTCAATGTTGGTTTTTGGCCTTGTCGCTTATGTGCAGTGATTTCTCCAGATTCTCTGAACCTTTTGACGATATTACGGACCGTAGATGATGAAATCCCTAAATTTCTTGCAATAGCTCTTTGAGGAATGTTGTTTTTAAACTGTTCGACAATCAGCTCACGCATTTGTTCACTAAGTGGTGACCCTCGCCCCATCCTTGTTTGTGAATGACTGAGCATTTCAGGGAAGCTGCTTTTATACCCAATCATGGCACCCACCTGTTCCCAATTAGCCCGTTCACCTGTGGGATGTTCCAAATAAGTGTTTGACGAGCATTCCTCAACTCTCTCAGTCTTTTTTGCCACTTGTGCCAGCTTTTTTGAAACATGTTGCAAGCATCAAATTCCAAATGAGCTAATATTTGCAAAAAATTACAAAGTTTACCTGTTCGAACATTAAGTATTTTATCTTTGCAGTGTATTCAATTGAATATATGTTGAAAAGGAATTGCAAATCATTGTATTCTGTTTTTATTTACAATTTACACAACGTGCCAACTTCACTGGTTTTGGGTTTTGTATATACCAGAAAAAAGTGTTTTTTCAAAAATTTTAAATAACAGGCATAAATATGGTTGAATTTTGTTCTACTAACTCTCATCTTTATAGAAACCTATGTTGTTTTTAGATTTTCAATTGGAATCAGAATTTAAGCGACAAATTGTTGTAGTCGTGCCTAAAATCGTCATATGGATCATATGATCAAATGAAAATGGACCATACCTTTCTTAAGTTACTCACTTTATCAAAGTCATTTATCCTTACAAAACTGTGATCCATTATAGGTTAGTGAAAATTAATTAAATTTGTGTATTATTTTCTAAATCATCGCTCAATGTGAGAGCTATGCTGTCGGTCTTTTAACGCATTTTCCATTTATTGTGACAAACCTTTCTATAAAATTATAAAAATACTTTCGACTGTTGCTGATGCCATTCACTATGTATTTGATGAACATTTTCAGGTTTTATCATTAATAAAGCTATGTTATTTTCACAATTTGGAATGTCACACCAAATGATATGGTGTCACACCATATGATCATAACACCATGTGTCAGTGCAAACCATGTATTATCCTACTTATTGGTGAGTACTTATCACTCATATGGCTGGAAATATTTAGCCACTCTTAAATGCTGGGAGGCAATATTCAAGTTTTATTGATTTATTTGATATTTAACAATAAAACAAATTTTTTTTTAATATCTTATGAACCATATGAACATATGTTTGTGTTGCAAATTTCATTTCAATTCAAAACTGCTCTGCAATATTATAAGTAAATCAACAATATAAGTAAAACGAACACATTTTTATATCTTATAAACTGTGAACATACAGGGTAGCTGAGGTGAAATTCTTGGACCAGTGGAAGATGGACGAAAGAGAAAGCATTTGCCAAGAATGTGTTCATTAATCAAGAGCGAAAGTCAGAGGTTCGAAGACGATCAGATACCATCGTAGTTCCGACCATCAACGATGCCAACTAGCGATCCGGTGGCGTTACTCCCATGACCCGCCGGGCAGCGTCCAGGAAACCAAAGTCTTTGAGTTCCAGGGGGAGTATGGCTGCAAAACTAAAATGAATTGACGGAAGGGCACCACCAGGAGTGGAGCCTGCGGCTTAATTTGACTCAACACAGGAAACCTCACCCGGCCCAGACTCGGAAAGGATTGACAGATTGATAGCTCTTTCTCGATTCTGTGGGTGGTGGTGCATGGCCGTTCTTAGCTGGTCGAGCGATTTGTCTGGTTAATTCCAATAATGAACGAGACTCCGACATGTTACGACTAGTTACGCTGCCCCAAGCGGCCGGCGTCCCACTTCTTAGAGGGACAAGTGGCATACAGCCACACGGGATTGAGCAATAACAGGTCTGTGATGCACTTAGATGTCCAGGGCTGCACACGTGCCACACTGAGTGGATCAGCCTGTGTTTACCCTTCGCTGACACCCGCTGAACCCCACTCGTGATGGGGATCGGGGATTGCAATTATTTCCCATGAACGAGGAATTCCCGGTTAGCCCGGGTCGTAAGCTCGCATTGATTAAGTCCCTGCCCTTTGTACACACCGCCCATCACTACTACCGATTGGATGGCTTAGTGAGGTCCTCGGATCGGAGTGCCGAGAATACGATTGAACTCGACTATCTAGAGGAAATAAAAGTCGTAACCAGGTTTCCGTAAGTAAACCTGCGGAAGGGTCATTAACGGCCGGGCTCCCCGCGAGGGGAAGGCCCCAAGGGCGACAAACTCTCGTCCGCGGGGGCGGCCGCGCGGCAGGTCCCCAAAACCCCTTTCTGAGATGAGGATAAAACATTGTTTAGACTTAAACAGCATTCTGGTTTCTGTGAAGCGCTCTGCTTTGTCTGTCTGATAAACTAGAAATCTGTATCACAGGATAAAACTAAACTAAATGCAATCTATTGTGGATAATTACAGCTTTTATGTGGTGATGGACCCAAATAAATGTTTAAAAGGAAAAAACATACATTGAACTTTTATTTATTGTTATATCTGCAGGAAATTACAATTCATATCATATGGTGTGACAATCAAATCATATGGCGTGACAGGCAGACATGTCACACCATATGATGTTATCTGCACTTAGCACAACCTTGAGTCTTGTAGCTACACATTAGCATGCTAACAACATGCTTTCTGTAACAAAGCAACATAGATTTACATGTAATTATGACAAAATAATAATTTTTTGTTGCATTTTTATGAAAAATGTGTAACACCAAAAGACACTGGAAGTGGGACTTTTGTCAGAGTACCAACAAGATCTGATTTATTGTAAATATAAAAATAGTGCCACGGGCCCTGTAGCTCACCTGATCACTCAAGGGTGTGTATGAAGCAATTTAACTCAAACTAGATATGTGATGTATCTTGCCACGTACTAACTACATAGCAAATTTCAGCTGAATATGTGCATTAATCGCTTTCAGTCGGCCAATGATGTGATTTTCAATATGGCCACCGTGGCGGCCATGTTTGAAATTGGATCGGAACGCCTTGAACAAACTTTGGTGTCCTCATGGGTAGGAAGGTACCTGTCAAGTTTCAGCTTCATAGGCCCAGTGGTTTCGGTGGAGAAGATGTTTACGGACGACAAAAAACGAATGATAACTCACCTCAGAAACCAGTCATGGACTGGTATTGCTAGTATTGCACAACCTTGATGAAGGACGTCCTCTTTGAGTCAGATTAGAACTGACTCAAAACATTATGCTTGGACTTTGAAAAGAGTAGACTCACAAATAGACATCTGTATTATTTTTCTGTATTTTTATGAGAATTTTTGCATTTATTTTTCTCAGTTTCATTAATCTCGCTGACAAGGATTCGGGACGGACGGACGGACGTACGTACGGTCGTGAATACTATGTCCCGCCGCTTCGCGCGTTCCGCGCGGCGGTTGACAATAACATTTAGCGGGTGCAGGCGGGTTGGGCCAAACAGTGGCGACATCTAATTCCCACGAAATTGCAAATAAAAAGTATACTTGGCTATCGGCCACTTGAGGGCTGTAGACATACAGCCTAGATCAGGGGTGGGCAATCACGGTCCTGGAGGGCCGGTGTGTATGCAGGTTTTTATTCCTATCAATTACCCTGACTAATTGAGTTAATTGATTGCATGCACAAATATAGATTTTCGCAATGATTCGATCAAAGGAAAATGTTTTATGAAGAGAGACAAGACTAGTCTTTGTAGCTTCATGATAATTTAAAGAAATGCGCATGAAACGTCAGATTTCATAAATGGTTTGGCTCATTGAGACAATCAACTAATTGAAGGCCAGACGTTGGTGTGAAAACCAGGGACAGATACGGCCCTCGCTGCCCACCTCTGGCCTAGATAATATGCTGTTATCAAACGATGTAACGCTACCCTAAGCAGGATAGAATGCCAATTGTACCTCTCCCTCTTCCTACTCTCGATGCACGCGCACTCACTGGTGCGCGGCTTAATCCTCCACGGTTAGACTAAGGATCTAAATGTTGAATGATAGCTCATCTTACACATCGTTCTGCAGTCAGCACCGAAATATTATTCAGTAGTAGTAATTTTATTGACCTGTGGGTCCAAACAACACATAGACAAAACATTTTTTCGCCACTTTACAGTGAAAGGCATATCACGATTCTTATTCAAAAATAAAACAAACTTGTTGAGGAAAAAATAAATAAATAAAAAATTAAATAAAATCAACTTGTTTATCAGCTACATGTTCTCTAACAGCAGAGCGTGTGCTGCCATCAGCAGTAAAGACACTTCTTATTAGATATACATTTCGATAACACCATTCTAAACACATATCACCCAAACGAACAGGTAACTTATCATTACTGGAGCATGTATGGTCATAAACTTAGTCTTGTTGTCATTAATTACCATACCATGAGACAAAGAATAATCGTGTAAACCTCCATGGTGGCCAAAGCAGTCGTAGTTTGGGAAAAATACGCCTAGGCCTACATTGTAAGCTGTGTTGAAAAAATAGCCTAAACCCCCCCCCCAAAAAAAGATCTTGAAATAAATATATGAGGAAAAAAATGTCCTCGAATGGATATCGCAACACTGTATGGGAGAGTAGGCGATAGCGCCAGTGCGCCACTGTCATGTTAATTTTGTTCCAATAAAACGGCCTCTTTGCAATATTTTGCCTGATGGCATTTCGTTTGGTTGCAAAGATCAGAAATCACGGCAAGGTTCAATTAATAGACAGCGCCTAAACTTTGTATTAACAATTCCAGCCAAAAGCCAAATGTATGTTGTGCTCCACTCAAATCCATAGCGTAACAGAGGAATCATTTTTTCCCCATTGCAAATCATGTCACAGACCCACTGTATTCTTTTTCTCTTGCCTCCTTTTTGTGTTGGTTCGGGTTGAAAATCAGTGCGAGTTGTAGCGGGGCGGGTTGGCGCGGGTGATAAAAAACCTCGACGCGCGCATCACTACAACCTATGTCTGTGGTTTGGAGGGCTTGTCGCGCAACTTCAGCAAGATTCTCGCGTAATTTTTCTGGAATCTCGCGCAGCCGGCTAATTTGCAGACGCGCTCTAACCCACCCTCAGTTCTTAAAATACATCCATGAGGTAAGCTGACAGCGGTCTGGTCTGCCCGCGGAACAGGAAGTGAGAAACTTTTCTTATTCAGTATCAATACAACAGGGAGCGATGACACGAGTATGGAAATTTGAAAACAACTGTTCGGCCTGTACATCTAAAAAATATTATTAACGTTGGGCGGAATACTGACCACACATTGACGAAACCTATCCTGGATTTGCTAAAGCCATAATGGCAAGAACAGTCACTGTTATTTTATGCGTCGTTTACTTGTTTTCACAGGTAAGCTAGGTGGCTTTTACTGGATTTCTCATTACGTTATTGCCAAACCAGCTCAGAATTAGGCTGAATTTGATTGAATGGAAGAAGACTAAATATTACTTCTAATTCGAGCACAGCTCTGGCAAATGAAGACTACGGTTTCGTTGTTGCATGATGTACTTGCCTTGCTTTCTGTATAGCTAACGAAATTAGCCTCTGTCAAATTATAGCCGCCTCAGCGAAACTCAGCTCTGTAGCGTGCTGGGTTGTCACGTTGAAAGCATTCGTTGTTTTGTTGTTCTAGTCTTGTTGCCATAATGCTTTGAAGAATAGTAGCCCTTTCCACTTACAGGCCTATGTCAATGTGGAAATGAAATTTAGTTCAAGTGATATTCAGTTACTGTTGCTGTCGACGTGCATCAATGGATGGATGGATAAGTCTATTCATATTTTATCAGAAACCCATATTTATCTGTAAATTAAATCTAAAATTTCCTGTTTGTTTTTAGATGAGGTAACTTTACTGTACCTGAGCATTACTTCCTACCCAAGTCTTGTTCTTTCAGACAAACGCTCAAGAGGCAATTTTGCACGTTTCGGATGGATCCTCTGAGAGAGAGTATTGTCTTGTGTACAATTCATCTTGGACAAACCTGTCAACCTCTCTGAGCAGTGCAGTAAGTTTTCTCCAACTCATCTCTGTGTGCCTGGTTCCATGCCACAAAAAGACGGCTGACGTCCCCGCCCATAGCTTATTTGGGCAGTTTCAGTGTTGAGCATAGTTCATATTTACATGTGTTTTGTTGATTTATTCAATTGTGAAGGACTTGACATGAATGTATGCATTCCTTTGACATGATGTACTCTTGAAGAGATAAAATCCGAAAATGGATTGAAAATATCTGCTCCGAGCACAGAATAACGCAATTTCGATCCCTTAAAATGTCTCATTTGCCTAATTTTAATTTAGGTCAAGGAGTGTCCATTATTGCTGTCATGTGAATAAAGACAAACATTTCTAAAAATGTTTGTGAAATGAAAAGAACATGTTCTCCAACGTTCCAGGAGCATGATTGATTGACCTTGCGGTTATAGTGCTAAAAATGCGCGCCATTAGACTGAATTTTCCGTCAATGAAAATGTCCTTCCCTACACAAAATTTAACACCGTGAGTACCAGTGTGATTGAATAGCATGGATGTAATTACCACTAACTCTTCCTTTTGTGTCTTTGGCCGTAATAGTTAACTTATCAAAACCATAAAGTAAATGAGCAGTGCGACATCAAATGTCCAAATCCACATTTTTCATCAAATCTTGTCCTTTCTGACACAGCATATTTTGTGATTAAAAAAAGAATGGCATTGTCACATCATTACTATAAGTGTTACAGACCTTATGTCATCTCTTTCTCTCCCTGGGCCTGTATTGTGTTTTGCATCTTCTTATTAGACAATTAATAGTGTAAAAGTATGTTCAGATCTGTGTGTGTGAGGCATGCACAGCATCAGGACTGTGAAACTGCCCATTTACAAACATCAGTTATGGTGCTCTGACATGAGATGCAAGCTGACGAAAAGGCCTGCAAGTTGGGTAAATATTATCTGCAGTTTCTGCACAATGTGGTTTCAGTTATGCAGACATTAATTCAAAACTTCTCTCATTAAAACATGCTTGAGTGGCAGACCACATTTAAGTGGGCAAGAGTTAAAATCTACCAGTGAAGGGATCAGATTTTTCTTTGGTAATCAGCCTTAAATAGAGCTTATATCAAGCCTCTGCTGAGTTGGTAAAATTAAAGCATAAATGAACCACAAAAGGGTATTGCATATTACAGAGTCATCGGGGCCTGGGAACAAAATAACCTGTGTGTATTGATATGCCCCTTTCAGACATAAGAGTAAATTGAAACCAAGTATGAGATGCACACCTTTTTGGTCCCTACAGAGCACATGTATAAACTCAATTCATTCTATTGAGCAGTTTTGAGTGGAAATGGATAGATTGTACCCCCCATTACAGGAAATGGTGAAACTTGACAAAATTGATCAAAGTTCAAACACCTGAAAAATCATCAAAATGTTCAAGAATTCAAAAACAAAGCACATGTATAAGTTTAATGAATTTTATTGATCTCTTGTTGAGAATAACTGGATAAGAACCCCATCAACATGATGAACCCCCATACGGACGTACAGTTACACTGTAAGTGACCTATGAACCCCCATACGGATGTACAATTACACTGTAAGTGACCTAAAAGAACAGGTCTAATTGATCACAGAACTGCTCTCAATTACTGAACAGCAGTCTACTTAAGCAATTTGCTTAATTTAATTTGACCCTGTGTTTTTGTTACACTTCAGTGCATTAAATTCCTTTCAACTATATTAATATAGTTGAATTACAAATTAAAGTTGCAATACAATGCTGTTGTTTGGTGGGCACTATTCAATGAAGCTGAACTCTGAAGTCCTGTGAGGCACCTTTCACTCAAACTAGAGACTAATGGACTTGTACTTTTGAGCTTTTCCTTTTTATCCCCCCTGGCATATAATGCAGCGGGATATAGTCATGGGTGCAGTCGTCCATCTGCGAACATTTTGTTTCCAGAGCATAATTTGAAAATATTTTCCCAAACTTGGTGTCCACATTAATCATGACCTGACGTGGTGCCTTTTGCTAATCCGAAGTTGATGACGTGGGGCCGGGGGGATACTTGTTGTACTTGTCATTCAAGACTGTAGCGCACGTTACTGTATGAAACTTTAAGTTTCTGGGCATAGTTATGAATAAAATAATTTCATCCCTCAAATCAATGAATGACTAATAGGATTAAAAGTGAAAGCTTTTGCCTCTTGGCCTTTGTTAAACCAAAATTAAAATGTATAAAATTCTTGAGTTTTAGATGGCATAGTAACTGTTAGGAGGATATTTTTGGCCAATGCTGCACTTGCTATAATGGAGTTGATAGTAGTACAATTACATAATGATGGCATGGCACAGTGTGTTGTATGCAAAGTAGAGTAATTGCTGAAAATTTAGCTTTGCAAGTGATACGCAAAGACTGAAGAGGAAAATGTCAGTTTGAAATGATAATCACAGCTTTGTAATATTAAAGTCTTGGCTGTACTTTCGATTTGTCAAATGTTGTATTGGTGAATAAAAGTGTCAGTATCTTTCAACAACATGAGTTTCTGAGTGATTATAGCTTTCAAACGGCAGTGTATATACCGCACCTTCTGTTGGACAATGCTGAAGATTATGTTGCAACACTGCAAATATGAAATTTACTAGGTTGCTATTTAATGTGAGGATTATTGGTATTTGGGCAGTGGTACAATTTTTAAGGACTGCAATGTTTGCACGTTTGACAATTCCCCTGTGAATACATTGTACGAATAGCAGGCCTTAAAAACTGTGTCCCTGTCCAAATCATGTGGACATCACCTTAAGAATATCCAAGAATAATTGCATTTTTTCAAGTTTCATCATTCGTGAAAATGATTCCTCTTTCATTTTTCTTGTAGGTGGAGTATCCATTAGTAAACCTGGCTTCGGCCTTCCTGTGTAGTGAATCTGGTGTGGCCCCTGGTGCACTGAGAGGGAGAGCTCTGGTGGTGATGAGAGGGGAGTGTGATTTCAGTCAGAAAGCTTTGGTCGCCCAAGACCTTGGGGCCTCTGCGCTCCTCATTGCCAGTAAAACAACCATGGTAGATCTTCATGCTTATTGTATTCTTGTAGATTTGATTCTCATTTCTGAGGCATTTAGCATTCGCTCCAGTTTTGTTTTAGATGACAATGACAGAAATTCAATTTAAGTCGCTGTTTGACAGGCCTGCTAAGAATTGTATATAGATTAAAGGAGCAGGCATTGTCCTCAGGATGCTGTGAAAAGTAAAGGATCCAAACTTTTGCCTCAGTAACTGTAAACTGCTTTGACCCGTTGACTTGAGTATCCTACTTATACAATTTTTCTGTTTCCTCAAGTTTGTATTAGCCAACTCTGAGGTTTCAATGTTCCTTCGGCATTTTAGTTCACTCCATCTGCAAACGAGACTGACTATCGAAAAGTCAACATTCCTCTGGCGCTCATGCGGTACCGAGACATTGTGGATGCACAGCAGGTGATCTCCTTAGCACCCAAACAAATTTATCTATGCTGTCTAGTTGTACTGATTTCAATGTAGCATTAATATCAACGGTCTGTTATGAAAAACTTGAAAAATGATTTTGTTTGTTGTAACAAGCAAGTCATTGGAATGCGTGGTGAGAGAGATCTTGACTGTTCTCTCCGCTCCTCTCAGACTTTCCGTGACGGTATGGCAGTAAGGTTGTACGCTCCTGTGGTGCCGGTGCTTGATGTCAGCCTTCTCATCATATTGGTTCTCAGCGTATTCACTGTGGCCATGGGCGCCTTCTGGAGTGGCATATCTGAAAGGTGAAGTGCTACGGGGCTGGTGTCACAAATATATTTCAGACTGGTCTATAGGGTTAGACCAGCCTAAAATTTGCTCATAGATTAGTCTAATGCAAGTTTCACAAAAAAAAAAGACTGACTAAGTTTAAGCCAAAATAATTAGACACCTCACACCCAGGCTAACTTAGGCTTTAGACCTATGATACCATGGTAACCAATCAGTTACACTATCTGACCAGTGGTACTCAACAAAAGAACAGGAATACACAAAGAAAGAAAGAAAGAAAAACATGGCTCATAATTTATGGTTTGTAAACATCGAAATGGAGATTTACAGTAGCAGAAATTTCTTTCCATATCAGGTTTTTTTTGTAATTGTTACACTCCTCATTGAATTTTCCGAGTAAAATTTCTTTATATGTATTGCATTCTTCAAGGAGACAGAAGTTTTCTGCTGGGGTAAAGGGAACTGAGTGGCTAGATGCCGCCATTTTTTATTTTTATTTGAAAAGGTCTTAATTTACCTTAAATCCATTGTAGCAGTCCGACTTTAGATAGTCAAGAAATAAACTGCTTTATGAAATGGCTGAATTTAGTCGTCTTTCTGAAGTTTGACTAGTGCTTGTGTCTAACCCATAGTGAGAGTCTATCTTTGTGAAACCAGCCCTTGGTTGAAAAATCAGTGGTGGAACATCTGGGAGGATCACTGAGTTAAGGGTTGTGGGTGCACCGAAACATATGGCAGTTCATTTAAAAGTTTAATTTTGACTGTCCCAGTGCAGACTCTCTGGCTTTGGTTCAGCGCTACTGTTGCATAACGAGGCGGGGAATAACCTTCTGACCAAGCTCTTCTGCCCTGGGCGAAACATGTGGTGCACAGCTATGCTTACTGCGCCCCCAGGCAGACTGGCTTAATTAGAATGTTATTCTTCGTCTTATTATACAACAGAGGCTCCTGCGGTGAATCGGGCAATTGCTGTCTGTCTCGGGTTTTGCTTGTGCTATTTGCATAAGTGATCCATTCCTGCAGGCAATGAGGTGGTGGATTAAACAATGCAGAGGCTGCCAGCACATTTTTAAAGAGGCATATGTTCCAAGTGTAGGTTCCTCTTCTTTGTCATAGGATCAACATTATGAGCCAGGAAACAAATGGAAAAGGGAAAAAATTACTAAAGTTTGATGTGGACGAAATTACGCATTTTTTCATTTAATTACAGATTAGCTTTTTTGTAATTGATAGAAATTGCTAATGTAGCTGTGCTTCTACTTCTCAAGGCCGAAACCTATAGTCGCGACATTTATTGTTTTGCCTTTCAGTATCTTCAACACAAACTGCAGATAACTGGCAAAAAAAAAAAGACTTAAGCCCCCCTACATTTTGATTGCTTTCACAAACAGCTGTTGCATTAATGCATTAATGTTTAGCCTCATTAAGCCTCGTACCATTACCTAGTGTCCCACTGAAGGGTAAATTTGAAAGGTACTTTTGGCCGCTGATATAATCCCAGTGGGCGACAGGTATCAATGATCAAGAAGAGCATTTTAAAACATCTTGATCTAAGTGGCATACCTTTTTCAGTAATGTTATTTATGATTGTAATGTTATTGTATGATTGTCAACTCACACAATGGTGGGAATTGGTTCACAGGTTGATGCCAAGGAGGCCACTAACTTATCCAACAAAATGATTCATGGAAGAAACAACATGTGAAATTCAGTCAATTAATACTGAGATCGTGGCACTTTCCTGCTATAAATGAAACAGTTGGTTGGATTATTGGCTTTTGATATGATCAATGCTTCATGAAAAATGCATTCAAAATTTTGAGATGCCATGACGACTTTAGGCACAGCTATGCCGCGTGGTTTTGTCTTCAATTTTGAGCTGTGATTCAAAGAAGAAGAAACATTAATGCTTTTACTTACTTCCTTGACTTGCATGTTGACTGGGCATTGTGTAGTGGAATAGTGGTGCTAGCAATTATTACATGAAGGTCTTGCTTGCAGACATTGTTGAATGTGTGGAAAGATTGTGTTGTGTTTCTTTGCAGGGACAGGCTGAATGAGAGCCCAGCTTTAGGGGGCTGTGACGAGAAAGGCTCCAGTGGTGACCTGTTTTTCTACTCTCCTCTCAAAGTCATCATCTTTGTTGCTCTGATGACTGCCATGCTGGTTCTGATGTATTTCTTCTACAAGTGGCTTGGTGTGTATTTCCATTGAATGGCCTGTTAGCTAGTCAGTTGGCTACGGGGTAATTCTGTGCCAAATCACCAAAAGGCTCCCAACTGACCATCTCAGATTTGCTTCATAACTTTTTCTTTTGATGCCCTTGTTACTAATAATTACTGTGCAAAGTTTTACTGTGCACTTATTTTGGAGATATTCGGACAATAAGAAGGGGGCGTGGCCCCCTATTTAGCATAAAAATGTGTACTACAATCAAACATCCATAATTTGATGGCTAATAACTTTTGAACTGTTCGCACTAAATGGTTCAAATTTTTGCATATGATTTTTTGATATAATAAGACTGTACACAGAAGGAGAGCTTCGTATGTGACATTTGCAGATTTATGGCATGCCAAATATGGCTTCCTGGAATATGTGTTCATCCATGGTAGCACTTTTGGCTCTCTGTATCTCCAGATTTAATGAAACTAGATGTCTGATTCTGTTTAGTATATGAGACATGTTATATTAATATCAGGAAAACATGTTATATCTGTAACAAAAATTATACTTTCTCATGCAGAGGCCCCTAAAAATGGAAAAAATCTTGTCGCGTCTGTATTTTGAATGCTTATTGCAAAAATATGACAAGGTCTATCAGAAAACAAAGTAGATCAGTGACAAGAGCAAGATCTCATTGATATTTGTACCAAATATGAAGTTGGTGCTGTGAAGAAAACTGTATTATTCAAGCTGTTGAATATAGAAGGTTCATGACATGCAAAAATGCCATTCTCAAGGTTACATCACAGGTTGCATCATAATTAATTAAATTCTCTTGACTGTACATATATTTAAGGTCTGGCTATGCACAGTTGCAATTGCAACTGCATTCTTTAGTTTTAGCCCTGCATTTAAGTGTAGCTGCTTCCCTGGTTTTTACCCCGAGGTTGACAATGGCCATCGGGGTATTGTCGTCCCCTGTGGCATCTGTCTGTCCGTCCGTCCGTCTTTCCGTCCAACTTTGACGCTCTAGCTCGTTTATTATTGGGCGGAAACTTTTCAAATTTGGCGTACCGATTGGGCATCACCGTGAGAATTTCGCTATTGAAAATCGGCACGTTTCGATTCTCCATTTGGCTACACAACCACCGGCAAAATCCGCAAAATTAAACAGCCCACAAAAATTTCCTGGGTTGCTGTATGCTCGCAGCTGAGGGGTCTTAAGTGTGACTAGCACCGTATTTTTTAACTTGTGTTTATTTTGATTTTAAAAGTTTAGTAAAATCCTTAAAGCTAAAATCCTTAAAGTACGTGCATTTGGGTCTTTTACTTTATTTTAGGCCCATGGTCCTAGCTCCCGCCACATTGCAGTATTCATCCAGTGGGAGCAAATCCATGACAATATAATCTTGTGAATGGCATTTTCACATGTCATAAAACCTTCTGTATTCAACAGCTTGAATAAAATAGTTTTCTTCACAGCACCAACTTCATATTTGGTACATATAGCAAGTAGACCTTGCTCTTTTCTCTTATTTAATTAGTTTTCTGGTAGACCTTGACAGATTTTTGCTATAAGCATTAAAAATACAGACGCAACAAGATTTTTTCCATTATAGGGGCCTATATAAGAGAAAGTATAATTTTTGTTACAGATATAACATGTTTTCCTGATAGTACTACAACATGTCTCATATACTAAAAAGAATCAGACATCTGGTGTCATTAAATCTGGAGATACAGAGAGCCAAAAGTGCTACCATGGATGAACGCGCATTCCAGGAAGCCATATTTGGCATGCCATAAATCTGCAAATATGTCACATACAAAGCTCTCCTTCTGTGCACAGAGCCTTATTATATATTGGGCTGGCCTGTACAACTCTTCTCTTGCTGCTTTGATGTATTGTACGTGTCAAATAGTTTTTTTTTTTTAATGTTTTTTTTTTTTTTTAGAAATGTTTTAACTGTTTTGTATGTAAACATGTGAAACTGCTCATGCAGCTGTCTTGACCAGGACTCCCTGGAAGAAGAGATCTTGTATCTCAATGGGACCTTCCTTGTTAAATAAAGGATAAATAAATAAATAAATAAATAAATAAATAAATATCAAAGAATCATGAGTGAAAATTTGAACCATTTAGTGTGAACAGTTCAAAAGTTATTAGCCATCAAACTATGGATGCTTGATTGTTGTACTCGTTTTTATGCTAAATATGGGGCCATGCCCCCTTTTTTAAGGCTTAATATCTCCAAAACTAGCGGAGATATTGGCCTAAAATTTTGCCCCGCAGTTATTAGTAACAAGGACATTAAAAAAAAGAACAAAATTGTCAGTCGGGAACTTTCTCTGAAATCTGGTGATTTGGCACGGAAATTACCCTATGGTATTTGTTCAAGAAAAGGCATCAATATGGTGTGAATTTGTTCATTTCTAGTGTACGTCATCATTGCCGTCTTCTGCCTTGCCTCTGCTGTGGCCCTGCATAGCTGCCTGGAAGCAATCATGGAAAGAGTCGGCTGTGGAGGCTGCAGGTAGGGTGGCCCTTGCCTCCATTGACCATTGTGTTCATTCGTGGCCTTGGTTTGTCCCTGTAATCTCTGTCCTTTCTCTCCTGGAGAATAAAATCTGTTTATTGTTACTCAGATGTCAGGTTCTGCGGAAAGATTTGAAATGTATAAAATCCCATTAATTCTGCGAATGTGAATAGCATAAGTAGTCACTTCACCTTATTTCTCCGCCACAGTTCATTTGTGATTCACGTGTTGATCCGACTTACCCTTCGGTTCGCCCTCCTCCATATGCTTGGCCTTGTGGTTTTTTCCAGCTTCTCATGCTTTGGAAAAGATTTCTCCGTGCGGTCACTGGTCCTGGCTGCACTCAGTGTTGCTGTGGCTGTGGTCTGGGGGGTGTACAGGAATGAGGACAGGTACTCCGTGAACAAATGTGGCCCTGTGTTTGTTACTCTGTGTGGGTGGGTAGTGGGTGTGTCTCAGGGCACTAACCTCAAACAGTTTGTCTGGATTTTGTTTTCAGTAATTCAGACTCCAGAAAATGTATTTTTTGAGCATGCTGTTGGCATTTTGGTTTAGCTGTGTCTAAATGGCCATTTATTGGTTTATAGCCAACTGCACAAACACAGCCTCGAATCTTTAGTCTGTGGTCATTATGCCACATGTCTGGACTGAATTGTCTTTAACTCAAGTTTGATCATTTTAGGTGGATCTGGATTTTGCAGGATTTCCTTGGCGTGGTATTTTGTCTAAACTTCATGAAGACCATTAATGTTTCAAATTTTAAGGTAAAACACTGCTGTGAAATTGAAGTCTCATTGTCTTTTTCTTTTCTTCACTTGTCTAATTCTCTTTGAATTTTAATCTGAAAAGTATTTTGCTCCGTTTAAGTCACCATTCTTAAAACAAATGGTTATGCTATCAGATTTCATTCCAGCCTCAAACTTTGTGCTCAGCTGTCCTTATTTATTTTTGATTGGGTTTTCTTTGATTTGTCATATTTTCTTATAACCAGATTATCAGAGAGATGTATTCTGTTGCCAGCTTTGGTTGCTATTCATATTAGCCGGTGTTAAAGTGTCCCTCAGGAGACTTACATGCAGCAGCATACTGTACCAGTAAAATGGAGGAAACTTGGAACAATGGTGAACCTTTCCAGTATTGGTTGCCCGTCTAAAATTTGCCCGAGAGTGCATCAACGACTCCATTAGGAGGTCACAGAAGACCCCAGTCTCACTGTTGATTCAGGATGAAACGTGAATGTGAGACAAATTAACACAGTCGCCCGAAATGCCGTGGCAATGGCAATCATGTTCATGTTGTGCTGTTCTATGGCCATTTAAATTTCAAAATGCAGCAATCAAACATGTTGTCTTAATAAACACCTCTAATCATTCAACTTCGAGAGTAAACGCATCCACCATTTGATTGCTAATCAAGTAAGTAAACTGGGTCAGCTTACTTTTCTTAGAGTAGCCTAATTGGTTAATAGGAGATGATTCTGTAGTCCTTTACTTGGCTCCGTACAGCACGTTGCTGAAAAAAATTTATGTTGGTGAAGTTTTTTCCCGGAAGCTTTTCTCATGCCCTTTGATGTTTGGCACTTTTGTTCAAACTTTGTCAGGTTTAATAAAGGAAAAGGGAAAGCTTGGATGTTCGCCCCATGGCAGCAGGCGGTGGTACTACGCCTTAAAAAAGAATCGATTCAGAATCATCCCAGCCCTAGTGTGTCGGTATCAAAGGTACAGACAGCCCTCAAATAGTTTCAGTCTTACTCGGCAGACAGGAGTTTCTCAATTCATCTCCATGAAATTTCTCCGACTGTAGCTGCCCTTACCTGTGGGATCCCTCAGGGCTCCATTTTGGCCCCATCTGCTTTTGATTGCATGCTGCCCTTAAATTCCATTTTTTAGAAACATTTTTCTTTTCACTATCTTTCTAATGCTATACAAATCTACTAGCCTATAAAAATGAGAAAAGTTAAAGTTCAATGCAGCAGATGAAGTGTGCTGAAGATGTCAAAACTATGATGGAATTAAACTTCTATGGTCTTAATGAAAATTGGACTGAGATTGCTATGTTTAGATGACCTGACCTGTGGTTGACTTGGATGGTGCTCTTGGCCCTTTGGCTAGTCAAAATCAATTTCTTGTTAAGAATCTTTGTGTGATTTTTGGCAGCTCCCTCAAATAAGACTAACAGATTAGGTCATAATTAGTTAATCATTAGTTCCCAATGATTTTTAAGGATTTGTTCATGCCAATTCAAGGGGGACACGGTGGCGCAGTGGTTAAGCGGGCTTGACTTTGGATCGAAAGTTCCTGAGTTTGAGTTAGTGCTGCGGCTTTTGCAGTGTGTTCTGAGGCAAGACACTTCACTCCCACTGTGCCTCACTCCACCCAAGTGTATAATTGGGGACCAGTAAATTATTTGGGAAAGCTGGCTAAGGGCTGCGGGTAACCTGTGTTGGACTAGCATCCCATTTAGGGGGAGTAGCAACTCTCCTAGTTGCTTCTTGCTACAGAATCTGGCGTTAAGCACCAGTTTGATGAGCTTCTTGGCTTGAGGCGGAATTTGCCTTTTTTTCTATTTGTTCATGCTTTCATTTTCACTTTATTAAGATCATTGTAATTCTGCGTATGTGGGTGTGAAACATTTGTCTCTTCTTCATCTGCGGTTGGTTCAAAATGCAGCCGCTTGTTTGCCAACTGGGAAAAGAAAGTGTGACGACATAACATCCATGGGAGAGCTCCAAAGCAAAAACTACAGCTGACCAAAAAGAACACAAAGGCTGGTCTCATATTTGCCAAAAAACATCTAGATGACCCCTTAAGGCCAACGCCCACTGGCCGGGAAGCAGCGCGGTGCGTCAAACTTTGAACGTTGCCTTGACGCTTTTTAAACGCCCACTGAAAGCGTCAGCCGGGTCAACATTGACGGCTGTCAACTCGACTGAGAGGCCATGAGTGTCAATCTCAAAATATTAACCCCTTTCTGCAGATGTAGATGCCCGCGTCTATAGACCTGCAAATTGGAAGTACGCTGTTACTGTACTCGATCACTAGATAGCACCCCCGGATCAGTTATTGAATGTTCACAAGCAAGCAGACCTCGAACGCGGTTCTGAATACAGTGAAGTTCACTCCACTCCCTGTTTTTTGAGAGCTGCATGAATTAAACTCCTCAGCTAAGCCTGATGTGCAAACTGGTCAGTATCCTTGCCCATAGTGTCGATTCAGCAGTTTGAAAAAACAATATCTTGACACAGAAAAAATCGTTATCCTTAGTAGCAACCAGTTTAGCCACAGTGAGCTAACAGTATTCCAATTAGTAGTTCATACAAATCAGTTTTCTGAGGCAAAAAAATCGACATGGTATTGATTCTCTCACATTCTATTGCCTATTACAGTTGTCCCATACAAAAAAAATTGTAGTTCCCTACCGTGGATTTACGCGTAGATTCCTTCATTGCCAAATCCAGCGCTTCCTTATATCCACCCGAGTACTGGCGTTGATAGCCAATCACTCAACCATACACTCAAGCTCTTCTGCGTAATTGTAGAGTTACACTTCATGGTCTCGTGAAGTTTCCCTGATTACAACGTATTGATTGGCTCGTTTCTTATCCAATTCCCGAGTGTTTAAACATTTTAGAGTAAGTGAAACACATTGATTGGACAAACACAGAGCATACAAACCAATGCGTATCAGCAGGCTCGGTTGTATCCTGTCTACGTTATGCACATTACGCGGCTAAAATAGACGGGATTTATAGAAAATCGGTTCGCAAAACTGGCCTTGAAGTGTTCAGTTACATTACAGGATTTAAATGAGAACGATATGCTCTATTGGAATTATTTTGAATGAAACAGGACCGGAGGGTTCTTGCTATTGGATACATCGGTCTCTATTTTATACAGTCATTGTCTCTGGAGGAGGGATTCACGAAAAAGGTCAGGCTGCTAATTTTGTTTGTTTTTTTTTTTTCTGTTTCGGAATGTATTTGTACTCAACAAAGTCGAATGTCGAGGTTTTTTTCCTGTTTAAAACGCGAACTGCCCGTGCATTTTGGTGTGGACCCCCGGTACGTTCATTGCACGTTTCTTTTGAATCGGGCGACGCAATGGATTTGATATTCCCTGAAAGTGGAGTGTCTGTTCAGTTAAAATAAGGTAAATTTCAGAATTCAGATATTACTGTGTTCATGAGGTGTACTTGCTCCTTATAAGTGTTGAAATGGGTTTGTGAGCTTTGAAGAGGGGACTGGTAGCTTTCATTACAGGGTGAATGTTCTGACCGTTTAATTAGCAGTTTATTTAATGCGTGTTTGTGCTGGCTTTGAAGAAAAATGGCCAAAACTCTAAACTTTATTATGGAGGAAGGGCACGTTCGTATTTGGAGAGGTTACTGGTGACAACTGATATTCAACTGCACTGATATTGATAAATTCATACTAAACTCAACCAGAAAATCATTCGTTCATATTAAATTTCATGCCTTAAAGCTTTAATTGTGTTAAATACATGATTTTTTTAATGATTTGACAGCAAATCATTTTGAGACTTTGGGGAGACACTTGGGTAGCTGTATAATTTGGCTAATAGCATGTAGGTAATCTAGAATGTAATGTTGAAGATGAATTCTACTTGTGCTCAAGGAGTTTATGCTACCATAAATGTATAGTTTTAAGCCCCAGCAGTTTTTCAATCGTCAGAATTATTTTTTTCGCAATTTCAATGGTGAATTCTCATGAAGATTTTTTATGTTTGCTGCTCATTTTCTCTACCAAAATCATGAAAATAAACTGAAATACAATGTAATTCTAAATGCTGTAAGTGTCTTTCCTGAATTGAGCCACATTTTTCCTCTTTGTGGAGCTTAAATCTTGAATTATACAGCATTAAAGTGGGTAACCCATAAATAGCCAAATTTAGCTTCTGCACAAAGGGGTTAAACAAGACAACGTTAAATTTTTTTTTGGGGGGGGGGGACCTACCTACCTATCAAGCTTATTTTAAGTGATGGCAAAGTGCGACGGTCAGGTTACTATGCACTATACCTTATATACAGGCATAATTTTCCTCCAAAATTTAGACGTCAAGTAAATTAAGATTATGATTCATTTTACTTTACCCAGCAACGAATTTAGCTAGCTAGCTAACTTAGCAGTGTAAAGTTCTCATCAGTGTAGCTTGAGTTAGGTACTGTCTAACTGTAGATCGCCTGATAATTGCCCGCAAAATAACGGATTTCCTTTCAAAAGTGGGACTTAGTTAATAAGCAGGTTGACAACTGCATGTGAGGTTGCCGCTAAATGTGTGACTAACCATGACAACGCGAAATAGTTAAATAATCTCAAAGACAAATGTGTTTTTATTGTGCTGACGCTTCAGAAATTCAGCCGTGGCGAATAGTATAAATTGAGCAGTGGCAAAAAGTAAAAATCTGACGCGCGTCAGACGCTGCCAGTGGGCGTGCTCCATTGAAATTAATGTAGCCAATTTTTTGACGTGCGTCTCACGCCTCCAGTGGGCGTTGGCCTTTAGACTTTTGAGATGGAAGTCTGTGGACTGATGAGTCAAAAGTGGAACGCACATTTTTGGTGTGAAGTTATCACAGCATTTCATTGTTAAAACATCATAGCAACGGTCAAACACAGTGGTGGTAGTGTGATGATCTGGGGCTGCATTGCTGCTTCAGGACCTGGGCGACTTACCATTATTGATGGAACCATGAATTCTGCTCTTTACCAGAAAATCCTGAAGGAGAATGTCCAGCCATCAATTTGTGACCTAAAGCGCAAGCGCATTTGGCTTATTCTTTGGGACAGTGATCCAAAGCACACAACGAAGTCCACCTCTAAATAGCTTAAAAGAAAGAAAATGAAAGTTGTGAAGTTTTGACTTGTCTTCAACTGAGATGCTGTGGCATGACCTGAGACGGGCAGTTCATGTTCGAAAACCATCCATTGTGGCTGAATTAAAACAATTCCATTAAATTTCCTTCACAGCCAAAGACTCATTGCTAGTTATCGCAAAAAGGTAGCACAACGAGTTATTAAGTTTTTGGGGCTTTTATTATTCTTAGGGGTGATATAGACTTTGAATAACTTTACCATAAATAAATAGAATTATCATTTAATAGCTCTGTTTTATGTTTACTCACCTCGTCTTTGTCTTATGTTAAAATTAGTTGGATGACCTGAAACATTTTTATATGACAAATAAGCAAAAATTCAGGGAATCGGGAAGGGTGAAATACTTTCTCATAACACTAATCATTTACAAAACATTAAACTTGCCACCATTTGTCAGTAATTACTGGCCATATTTGTGTAATTTTTTTCCAACATGGACAGTCATTTGATTATGAGAGTTCACACCAGCATAGCTATAAAGGTTCCCATAGATATGCTGCATTAGTGGTTTACTTCTCGTCCCAAATCTGTTTGATTTTAGCTGGCTTATGTGAGCATTAAAAGGATTAGTTTGTTTTGCCGAATGTGCCACCTTTAAAAAATTCCAAAATATCGGACAGTATTCTATTCTTTGTAGTAAATTATTCTTTATTTGCTGGTGATGACCAATTCCTGACACATGCTGTTTGGGGTTATTTACAGAAGTAAAACCACTCGAATTTTACAAAAATGTAACACTATAACGAGCACAAGCTGTGTCTGAGCTTTTGACTGGTCCTGTACAGAATATGCTTGGACAGTTTTTTTTTTTTTTTTTTTTTTTTTTCCTCCAATCCCACACGAATCTTGAATGCCCAATTGGAGCACTATGTACAAGGCTTGCTCGTATGTGACTCAGGAGAGACGGTTGGCGGCTCTCCTCCGAAGCTGCGCCTGTGAACTACTGCTTCTTTACACTCATAGGTTGACACTTCGCAAGTTCAGAACAAGGGCAGGGGATACCCGAACATGAGCAAGCTTAGAATCTTACTGACGAGCACCCGGCTGGCCAACAGGAGGCTCTTGAGCAATGAACAGTGTGTCTATTTTTAATATACCAACCTGGTAGTCCCTTCCGAATTTGCATCCCTGCGGCGCGAAAGCCAATTGTGCGCTGCTCTGAAAAAGCCGCCGACCGCTGCTGGCTGGTACGACCAGGGCTCGTATGAATCCACACCGTGGTTGTAATTACTGCTCCAACCGAGTGAGCTAACCCAGCAGCTCACTTGGACACTTTTTGATGACGGTTCATTTTTTTTCTTTAGTCATGGATTATGACATGATCAGGTATTTTATCAGTTGTGACATTAGCCCTAAAATTGGCAGGAGTGGAACAGAAGTTGTTTAAAAAAATCTTTTTATTTTACTTCTCTTGACATTTGCACCCAAGTTATATATTTCCACAAATATTATAGTATATTTTTGATTTTAGGAGTTGTATCTCCCAGGATACGTTGCTTTATTAAGGTATAAAAATAATTGGTTGACTGTTAAATGTTGTATTTGATGAAGAGAAGTAATGCACTCATGCTTTCCCTGGCCATTTACATCATATATACTTGTTTAAAATTTTTTTTCCAGTTTTAAACAAAATTTGGAATCGATCAAATGTCTGTCCACCCCTAATTTGGCAATGTAGCTTGGGGTATACGTACTGTTCAAAAGTTGCGAAATAACATCACAAACAGTTAAACAGTTTTCTTTTTGTCATCAGAATATGAAGACAATTATTTGGATTAGTTTTATGTAATTATATTGTTGTTTTATTGGAAATCACTATGATTAATATGTAATTACTTACCACATGTTGCCCTGCACCACTGGCAAACATTATGATTTCTGATTAGGCTAAAAAAAAACGGTGACCTGAATCAAGGAATGTGACCAACTCATTAGCTACAGACAAGACTTTTCATATATGATAACTTGACCGGGTGAGAACATTCAGTCATCACCATATAAGATGTCAGAGTCTGTATCTCCTGGTGCATGTTGCTTATTTTAGGGTTTTATAATTGAGTATTCATTTTTGGCTGTTTTTGATGCCAAAAATGATGCTGTTTAGTTGCAGGAGAATTTGAGCTTGAAGCTAACTGGCGCATGCTGTCATACATTAATGATCCCCCTGTCCGTGATCCTTTTATCCCTTTATGTTTTGCTGGCAGGTCTGCGTCATCCTCCTAAGCCTCTTGCTTCTGTATGATGTCTTTTTTGTCTTCATTACACCTTTCTTCACTCCGGTGAGTCACATACATTTGTATATTTATAGAAGGACTCTCATCTCTAGCCTCTATTTTTGTTGTCATTAAACTCAACAATATGAGTTCAGAAGTTCAGTTACTTTTAAGGTAAATCTCTGGTTCCTGGCAGGAGTAGTTGTAATATTTTGTATCTATTGAAAAATAACTTCAGTAAAATTGGAAAATGAGTCAATTTATGATGCTTGCTGAAGTTTAGTAGTAAAGCACTTTTCGTTTTTGCATTTTTGTGAATGTTTGTTTTAATGTATCATCTACGACAGAATGGACAGAGCATCATGGTTCAAGTTGCGCTGGGTCCGGGGTCTACAGGTGAAAAGGTAATGACAAAGAATTTACTCTGTGCTTCAAAGAAACAGCAGACTTTTTGGCGTAGTTAAGCAATGAGCAGCAACTGTACTAACAGTAACGCATCTGTCAGGAATTTGCTGTGGTCGTGTGGATTGATTTTTACTGAAAAACCTGTGACTTGGGGTTTGGTCCTAGAGCGATGGAAACATGGTGGAGGTGCCTGCGGAACCCACAGCTCCCAGTGAAAAAGTAAGGTCTGGCTCTCTGCTCTTTTCATTGATGACCGTAGTTGAGGCTGAGTTTCTCTAAAACTATTCGCACCACAAGAACGCATCCGGAGCTGTGACTTTCGCGCACTGTGTGTGTGTCTCCCTCCCCCATATGCCCACTCTCTCTCATCATCCTCCCAGTACTTTGGAGTCTGCAGTGTGCACTGTTCAAACAAGCACATGATTAACCTTCAGAACCCTCGATACATGGGGCACACAAAACTACATTACTGTTATAACATTGCTTCATACCATTGTAATGTTCAGCGAAATGAATAAGTGCATAGTGCACATAATGTGCTGAGTGAAGCTTGGTTTTGTTGGTTTGTTAATTGTGTTATCTGTCCTAGTTTTGAAATCAATAGAATTTTAGTTGTGAATTAAGTATATTGTAAGCCAGTGGTTCTCAACTCCAGTCCTAGGGACCCACAGCACTATAAATTTGTGTTCCAGCTCAGCAGTGGGATGATTCACTTAATGAGCTAATACTGATTGTCAGTCTCTTAGTTCATTGAATCAGGTGTCCCCAATGAAGACATTAAACTTTCCGATTAAGAACTGAATTTTACAATGACCTAACCTTAAGCACACTAAGTAGAACAAGTTGCAATAAAAGTAAACAGAAAACTAACTTCACTATGTGGGTCATTTTTTATTTCATGAAATACCCTTATCCATTAAATCTGGAGGCCAGAGTTTAAGATAAAAAAATATTTTATATTTGGTCCCCTGAGCTTGAGATAATTATGAAAATATATTTTTAAATAATGAATTGTCGCTCTGACATCAAATTTCAATTTTGTCCACCTGCAAATCCTCTTAAATGGTGTTTCTTAACTCAAAAAGTTGCCAAAGTATCATGTATGATTGTACTAGCCCTGGTTTACCACATCTATTTCAACTTAGCAAGAGACTGATGATTAGGATTTGATTGACTGAATAATGCCATTGCTGAGCTGGCAGACAAATGTGTAGGGCAGTGGGTCCCCAGGACTGGAGTTGAGAAACACTGTTGTAAGCATATGGCATTAAGAAGTGGTAATGAAGAGAAACAACATTAAAGCAACATTGCATCTTAAGACCGCCTTTTTAATTGTAAAATGCACTGCCTGGCCAAAAAAAGTCACCATGTGGAAATTAATGAAAAAATTCTATAATTGGATTATTTTCGCGGTTATTAATTTGTTTCAGCTGGCAATAATAATTTTTACCCTGACTGATGAAGAGCATTGCTGCTCATTTCGTAAAAAATCATGTCGGAAGACCCATCCCTTGATGGTGGAAAAGACGTTACAGTATTTCAGAACGGGCAAGTTTTTGGCCTGTATTTCGCAAACAAAACCATGAATGACAAAAAAAAAAAAAAGTTATTGGGATGTGCTAAAGAAAGACCACCAAGTGGTTCAACCATTATGTCAAGAAGACAAGATCTTTGCCAAAAATTGTGGCATTTCTGATCAAAAATAAATGTTCTGGCATTACATATAGTTGTCAAAACAATGACGAGACGAATATGCACTGTAATCAATGCTACAGGGGTTCCAACTAAATATTTGAGTGTGCGACTTTTTTTTTTTTTTTGGCCGGCCAGTGTAATTCTAAATTGAATGACTCCACTAGGTATCATTTCTATTTTAAACTAAAATCGAAGGGTTCAATGCCCATGATTGGTTCCTCACTTCTTTTTCTACTGCGCTTTTTTAGAGATATTTTTGAGAATGATTTACGCCACTTTCTCACTGGTGGCAAAAACGAATTTTTCGCATGACCGATTACATTCAAAGTCAATGCAAAGATTGGCGTCTTGACATTGACTTTGAATGTAATCTGTCGTGCAAAAAATTAGTTTCGCGTCCGGTGTGAAAGCAGCTTTAGAGAGGAAATCTTGCATGAACCCCAACAAAAGCGAGTGGGCCTCTTCTTGGCTGCGCAATATATCGAATTGTAATCAATATCTCGCGTTAACATACCACAATAAGCATATCGCCAGGGTTGCAATATCAGAATTGTTTGAATTCATTTCAGTTTAAAAGAAAGGAGACATGCAGCAGCGAGCTGCAGGCATGAGATTCTCTTTGCCTGCAGGTTTGTTTGCACAGCTTGCATCCGAACGCCAATTTATGCCGAAATACAAAGCACATATCAACGCAGCTTTTCAGCGTTTATACGTTTATGATCATTTTCCTCTCCACATTGAGAGTTTGTAGTGATGTTCTTTATATTTAGCTTGCAAATGCAAGGGCTGTCAGCATTATTGTGTTTGAAACTTTATAATGGCTGAAATTGACTTGAAACATTAATATTTGAGTTATTCCATTGCATATTGCAGTTGCATATCCAGTTCTTTAGTCACTTATTACATTTTTCCCCCTGTATATTGCATAGTCCTAGTTTCTTTCTGATTCTATAAGTGATTTGCTACATTTTATCCAGACTGGGTACAATGCTGATAATCAAAATGCTGTCACTTGACTCTCCCAGATGGATTTTGTTTGAAATTTTGTGGTTTCGTGCATGTGTAGGTATACTGCAGAAAGGCCCTCTTTGGAGAGGAAAACTCCTACTGAAAAGAGCTGAGGGCAGGCTCACAAGAGAAAAATGCTATCCTTGCAGGATCAAGCAGTACTGGGAACTACTAGACCCAAAGTTTATACAACTGTGCAAGATGTGTGTACATTGACAGCCTGCCACGTGAAATGACTGTCATTATGAATCCTGCTGTTGGGGTGAAAGCTACTGTAAAGCTCGTTTATAAAATGATCCATTTGAGCATTGACTAAAATCATCTTCATGCATGCATTTTTCTCACACTTGGTACCATTTGCCATTTCTTGTATGAAGCCATTCTATTTTTTTTTGTTCTTGTTTATTCTTTTTTTTTTAATCTGGGTTCAGAAATTCTGCAGTACTTTACTGTTTCAGTTCTTCTCAAACAGAGCTGCACACCTGTGTGATATTTTGCAGCTGCCTGTTGTCATGAGAGTGCCAAGGTTTTCTGCCTGGGCGCAGAACCTGTGTGGGATGCAGTTCTCCATTCTGGGCTATGGAGATATTATTGTCCCAGGTGAGTCATGCTCATGGGGTTAAGGTCGCAGAGGGGCTGAAAAAACATTGTATTAGAGACTGCTTTTCAGGTACTCCTCTCAGTATTCTAAGTCCTACACGTCTTTGCCTATAGTAACATGCCCTTGTTGGTGAAACAGGTTTACTGGTGGCCTACTGCCACAGGTTTGATGTATGGACCAGCAGCCCCAAGAAGATCTACTTTGTATCCTGCACTATAGGTACTGTACAATATCATAAGGAAGATACTTGCATGCTGTCATATTTCACTCATCTTTTGCATCATGATATTTATCAACAGTCAACAAATCTATCATAATTTAGTAATATTTTGAACAGTTTCAAAAAATCAGCATCAATGAATTTGCTTTGAATGCTTTTAATAAATGATAACCATCCATATATGTGATCAGTAGATTTGTATGCAAAATGTACAGGATGTATTGTGACCGTTTCAAGTTTCTTGTGTGGTATTCCTCCCATTTCCACAGCGTATTTCTTTGGAATGATTGTGACATTTGCAGTCATGATTTTGTCCAAGATGGGCCAGCCTGCACTACTATACCTGGTGCCATTCACTCTCCTCACCAGTGCTGTGGTTGCCTGGCAGAGGAAGGAGATGAGACCGTTCTGGACTGGGAGCACTTATGAAGTAAGTATATCAACTGTTTCTGGAATGGTTATTTAATGCCTGTGGTCTGCCTGCTATGATATCCTTTAACTTGTGTGCTAAGTGGGTTTGCTCGTCTTAACATTTCCCTCTACTGAAATTAGTGCGTCATTGAAACATAAGACACAAGTAACCAGCCTAGTAACCAGCCTATCACTCATGGATTCATGGGAAGATGTACAATCTATAGTTGTTTCTTTCCATAGAGCTGATCATTTGTTTCAAACAGTCTCTGCATCTCAAAATGAAATGATTGAAATTACCTCGTCAATATTTGAGAACAGCCAATGTAGACGTGAATTATTGAGAACCGTTATTTTTCCTTGCCGACCAGCAGGTGTCACTTTAGTCAAAGCAGTCAGTTTGGGAAAAGCTGTTCAGACTTTAAAAAGCTGTGTTACAATTACTGCACATGCTCAGAACATCCTAAGAAATTGAATCTGCTTGACTGCAAGTCATAGCCTGATTCCATCCTTGCCAGTCCATCTTTGTTTTGCATTGTATATATTTTTAAATTTCTGTGGCATTATGCTTTTTATATTAAGGAGCTTTCTACGGAAATTTGAGGATTCAGTGCACCATTGTAAGATTTAGCCAAGGAATGCGAAGAATGTAATCTAGCTGCCATTGCCAATGATCACTGAAGAAGAAAAATACCTTCTAGATTTCAGCTTTCAGTTGAGCGGATTTACTTCATTCAAAATTGTGAGCATGCGCAGTAATCATGAAACAGCTCCTTAAAACTGTGGCCTGTTATGAAGTTGAACTCAGTCCCACTGCAATTTTAAGTGCAGATTTTCTCTGGTTAATTATTATGATTCTGCCTGGAAATACAGTATAAAAGAAGGAAATTGCATATATTTAAAAGCAATCCTAGTGGAAGTGATTATTTTTGCTCTTTATGTCAGTAAAATTAGATCATCTAGCTCTTTCTGAATATATAATTATTTTCTCCTGCAAAGGAACAGGAAGTTTTGTCACAAGAATAGTCACAAGAATGCCAGCTGAGCAGTATGTTTTCTTGCCATGATCATAATTTAACTTCATTTACATCAGGTGTTGGACTCGACAACGGAACCTTTATTACAAGGTGTGCTATTGATCTAGAAATGCTACATTTAGCATTAGCATTCCATCTTCCTCCACATTTATGTCTTGTCTCATTGTGTGCCCTGGAGACCCCTTTGTCCTATCGTGTTCTATGTGGCTGATGTATGACACTCTAAGTATCTTTTTTAACTATGGCTGTTTCTTTTCTTAATAGTTTATGCTTTTAAAACATTTTGATCAATACTTCATTGGACTCTTAAATCCCATTTGATGTAACAATTTCTCCTGAAAAACTATTTTTGCCACCTCCATGGATATCTTTCAGAATTGGTAAAAAACACATTTGAGATGATATTCAAGCACTGAATATAACACAGCCAAACAAAGAAAGATGCTTAACAGAACGACAGTGGTTAGCTTCAGTTTGTCTTCACTGCTGTCCGTTTCTTTGTCTGTAAATCTTTGCAGATTACTAAAGTATTCTTATTATTTATCATTCATCTCTTGTGTCAAATTGATGAAACGCTTTTACTTTTTACCATATGAGATTGATGGTGTTGTTGCCAAGACGGCAAGAGAGCAAGTTGTCTGAAATAACAGTGCTGCTGACATTGTTCTTTTGCATGTTGTGATAATTGTGCCATATTGTTATGCACTGGAGCTCTGAACAACTAACGTACTCCTTTCTGTATTTTTTTAATGCGATTTCACAGGCGTGCATGGAGTCTGTTGAAATCATATCATGTCCCTCTTTTTTTCTGCATTGTTTTTTTTTTTGTTGCAATTTTAAATTGAGCACTGCACACACTGATCACACAGCAAACCACTGAGATATCTTTTTGCCTTCACGTGGAAGTAACTATGAAATATCCAGGTATTTCTTTGATCATCACATTTTGTTTACTTTCAATATTGAATGCGTTTCGAGTTTGTCAGCTCCTCCTGAGCTCAGGTGTGACAACAAATAGTGATGTTCACTCATGGCATTTACTTCTTAATCAGGAAGTGTCTGAATTTCATTAGTGTGTTCCAGGATACACATTATTCTCAGTGAGACATATCTCACATTCTGTGTTGGCCACATGGATGCCCCATATTTTTAGATCTGGTGCAAAATCTACAGATATGCAGGCATTCATTTTCTTCATGCTTACCTTATTTTTGCTTTTGGAATGATTATCCTTTTCCCCTGTGTTTGCCTCTTAGATGGAGGATCAGGATGTGACTGTTGAAGAAAATGCTGACTGCCACGATTAACCTTGGGTGGTGCCTTCTTATGATTCTTAACTCTCTGAACTTTTGGCTCAAGCACAAATTCTGATGAATTGTCTCACAAGAACAGCAGACAATAAATCAGCAGAATCGGTGCACATGCAAATGATGAAATCTGGTTTGGGGGTTAAAGACCAATCATTTCATCACTTCTTGTTGATCAGAATAAGCAAACCAATCCACAATGTATAAAATTCTTGTGAAGAAACTGGGGTTAAAAACAAAAGGAAAGAAAATACAGTTTTCCCTACTGTACTGTTTATAGGCTGGATATGAAGAGTTAATTTGAGTGGTTTTAATATGTTTGGGAGATACCAGTGTACTCTGCACATTTAGAATTGGAAGTATTGGCACCACGCTGACAAGGTTAAGAAATCACTTTTTGTTAAATTGAGACTGCTGTGCTTTGGTTTCTTGTTAAATTTAGACTGCTGTGCACTGGTTGTTTTTGCTCTTTTTATCTCCATACATTTTCTAACCCCTCTTGACAGCCTATTCTAAATAATTACTGCTATTAGATCAATTTTTGAAGGCTGCTCGTAATATGTTACTCTCTCAGAATCTGCAAGTGTGCTGCCTTGTCGTTTCACCTTGTGATCCAATGGGAGCTGTGCACTTGTTGAAGGGTACCGAAGACTAAGTTGGTACTGCCGCACCCTAATGACCAAAGGAGCAGCCCTTGGACACGGAGGAGGTTGAGGCCACGCCAGTTCAGGCACTATGGCCAAGTTTTACATTTTCCAGCCGGACTTCTGACCCCTACTGGTGCTTGGTCATGATTTGGCTTGGTCTGTACCACCGGTGCAGTGGATCCTGGTTTTGTTCAATAAATAAATTATGTATACACATTTAGCTGGTTTGACTTTGTGTGATGTGTAATTAATTTGTTGGATGTTTGAAAATGTGGAATAATGATAAAAGAATTTCACAGCCATTTAAATAGGTGAGAACTACTTGGATCGCACAAATCTTTCTGTCTGGCTCCTCATTGCAGACTCACTGGAATATGAAGTTGGGTCTACTTTACCCTAAAAGGATGGGATTATGAGCTTGAACAGTTTAAAAGTCTCTTGTAATCTCTGACACTTTTGATCTCGGTATATCCAGTGAACATCCTCTCCTGCCATATTTCCCCACAAAAAATTTTTTTCTGGTTGCTATATCCTCTGTTAACTTAAATGGTGTGAGCAGAGCTCCTCATGAGTTATACTGAACTTTAAGTTCCCGGACTTATAGTAATCAGCTGTAGTATTATGTATTAAGTATTATGATTGTGACTCTTGAGAATGGTCTCTCAGCGGTTTTACAGACCCAAGAATTTCATTCCTAGCCCAAATGATGCATTTTTCACAGCTGTTGTTTGTTTGCTTGTTTGTTTATTTGTTTATCTTTATTTAAAAGCAAAAATCACTGAGGGCTGGCAGTCATTTACTTTGATGTCGAGTGAAGATTAAAAGGCAATTTAAACAGGTCAGGCAATACTTAATATAAAAACACAGTACAATTTGGGAAAAAAACCCATCAGGTACATTCTTTTGCTGAAGAAAACCACCACCACGTGGCAGCTGGGTACAGTTCCTGTGAGCCTGAACCAGTTTGTGTTAGTAGCTAACTGAAGGCTTCTGTCAGCACACACCCAGAACCATGATACACAATGTGCTTTGTTTAAATAATCTGCCACGTAGGTCATCTGTCACTCACAATCCTATTGCTGGTCTTTAAAGGACTTCTTTCCTTCCTTCTGCATGTTCAATAGCATCAAGTTGAGCTAATGTATTTTCTCCATTTAATATTATGTTCGATTTGCCCCCTTTTCCACAAGGGCAAAAATTATCAAACTTCACCAGACCAGCAATACTGAATTCCGTGCCCCAGTTCTTTGTATTTTATGTTGGAAGAAGCTGTCTCACATCAATAAACCCAAAATAACTGCCCTTCCAAGTAATGGTGACAGACTACATCACCACACAACATATCTTAAACACATTTTCAATGCACAGTTTCAATCTGCACTCATTGCTAGAAAACTTACTTGTTTATTGATTGTCATGATGGGTATATGGCATCAGTCTCTGATTCTGATTTAATAACTGCATGTTATAAGAAAGATTCATAAGCTAATTCACTGCTGTTGATGTAACATTTACAAGGAAATATAAAAAATAATAATAATAAATAAGGAATTTCTGAAGCCCTTGTAGGAACAATCCAGGAGAGCTTTCAAGCTGCATGCTGATCTTATTCAATGCAGTTAAACTAGTTGGTCATTTTCACCCAGACAAATGGATGGTTAAAAGGACCCATTCTTGTCACAAAAGCCAACATTCCTTTTGTTATGCTTAGTGGCTGAATCATTGGAAAGTTTGCTCACCATAATATTAATAAATCCAATGTATGAATTAACTGGATATTTCATGTAAAATCTTGAGGGCCTCTGACTTATCCTCAATGTCAAAGAAGGTCATTTTGGCTACAATGCTTTTAATCACCACATTCCCCACATCTGCTCACTGAATCCTGCTAATGGATCGCTGCGTATTTAAGCTTAGGTGGTGTACAAATAAAAAGAGAAATGAACAGTTTAAGGAATGTCATAAAGCCAATTTTGCAAATCCTCGGAAACATGCCTACGAGAGTCTATGACTGCAGACATTGGGTCATAATGATGAACAAATCAATACTCCTTTAAAAAAAAACAACAACTCACTGTGCAAGGCTATGTTAAATAGTTAATACAGTGTCATTTTTGTGGATTAAAAAAATGCAATAATTTAGTTTAAGCGCGATCATCACAACAAGAATTTATGCAACAAAACGTCGTTCAAGCGTTCAATGAACAAATGCGATGACCGGTAATCGGACTCCGAGCTCTTCTTCCCCCTAGCTCCGCCCGGCTCACGTGACTACCTGCGGGCTGACTCAGCTGACTCGTCACGCAGCGTCAGTCCGTAGTCGCACAATTATGAAAAAGCTACCTTCCGCTGGAGCTGGAGCGGAGGCAGATTTCTCAAACGTCAACCGAGCTTTCCTTCCAAGGCTAACCGATAACACTGCAGATACATGGCTAAAAGCCACGGATCAGCTCTTCCTGAGTCTGAACGGTGAAGAGAATGGTATGCAACCCTCGCGAATCTGTTTCCGATTTTTTTTCAATTAAGAGCTGATCAGGAGATGTGTGAGCCTGCTGGCCTTGGGGTGAGATGAGTGCTGTCTGAGTCAGGCAAGTGTGCTGTCAAGGCGATGAACGGCGAGAGCGATTATCGGGTGGAATATATTACTTTTGCTTGTGGTTTACCGTTAATCATTGTCTGAAATGCTCCTCTTGCGTGTCCTTGCGAAATATTCGACGCTGGCATAGCCTCACGTGGTAGAGTTAACAAGCGCAATAAACATGGATGAAAGGGTTAAATACAAGGGGGTTTCGGGACTGTTCAGTGAAACCTTGCCAACTCGTGCGTATTCTCGCGTTATGACAATGTCGTGTCATCTAGCGGGCTAGTGTGCTCCAATGCTGTGTTATGGCAGTGATCTGCTAGCACGAAGTGCAAAGCTGCTTTCAAACCGAACGCGAAACGATTTTTTTCATACGACTGATTACATTCTGAGTCAATGTATTCGCGTCTTTGCATTGACTTTGAATGTAACCTGTCGTGCGAAAAATTAGTTTCGCGTTCAGTGAGAAAGCGGCTTAAGCGGATGCATACATTTTGAACGTGTCGCCAGTCTAATTTAACATTGGACATTTATGACTAACCATATTTGCTCTGTTACATACATATGCCGTTGGCGTCCGAGTAGTCTGGCGTTCCGCTTCGTGGCGGTGAAAATTGAAATCTGCCTTGGTTGTACTTAGTCTCCATCTAATCCTTTTTGATTATTTGGGCTATTCTGGGGGTCTGACTGTGCCTACCGTTAACTTGCTAAATTGATCTTTGCTCTGCCAGCTGCTGTCAGCTTGAGTGTACCGTTTGTTCGCTAACATTTAACGTTGGCGCTTGCGCAGGCATAACAGCGTTACATTTATTGACCTTACGCAGGTAGCTCGAAATGTTTTTACTGCACAGGTGCGTTCGGAAGCTGTCATTCATTCAGTGTCGCGGAATTGGCCTTATTTCGTAAATGCATTTGCAAGCTAACCGTACTAAATTTTATGTTTTATATTTTTTTATATCTTTGCAGCTATATTAATCGTACTTAGGTGTAGCCCGTTCGAACTCCAGCTGGAATTATTTGTCAAAATTGACACCGTTTCACCGGGAAACGGTGTTGGTGTCACACTTAATTCCTGTTTTTTTTTTTTTTGTTCTCCTTAATTTTCTTCACAGTTGTCAAAAGCATTTTCCCTTTCCCTCCGATCAAAAATGGTTCGGCCAAATTGGCCTATTGCACCTTGTAAATTCAATAGTTCTAATGGCTAACCCCCACAAAGTTGTGACGGAGGACAGTCAAAAATGGCCAGCTGCCAAAAAATCAGGAGTACTGGAAGGACAAGAGAAAAGACAATGACGAGAGGTGCAAGGGAATTCATTATTAAATTATTAAAAAGCTGCGAAGTAGAAAAAATGACTGCAGCGTGACCGATGAGGATAATCGACAGCATTGAGGGTAAGACAATTTACACACAACACAGCCTCTGATGACTAAACTTCAACCTAGCTTAACCTCTTCCATCTGGGACTTGCCAACAGATTGATAGATGTTCTGCTCTCAACTTGCCTTGCACATTACTTCTCCAAAAGCAATGCCATTAATGCTTCCTAATTAGCAACTTGGTGTTAATTCGTTCAGTTGCGGGGATCAACTAATGGAATGATTGGCATTATTGTTCATTACAATGGATCTCAAGCATTTTCCTATCCACTGTGATGGTGACAAAATGTCAGTATCATCCGAGGCTTCTGAATTCCTGTCGCTTACAAAATGGTACATATTTTTTTTCTGCATTGATGTCTGATTGGCTTCGATATGCCTAAGAAAATGTTTAAAAAATGGGGCCAATGTTCTTGTAGCACATTTGCTCAATAACTGAGCCAGTTGTTCCGCATTTCTGAGAGAATTTTTCAGAGATTCAGTGGTGTATGAATACGGGGTAGTAAAATGTATGAAGTGAATCTGGCCATCATAAGAGATGATCGTGAAAGATTTTCCCATTATAAGTCAGTGGGCAAATTTAATGGGAAAACATTTGTTAAAAACTAAAGACTTAAAATTTCTCAAAACTGTGCAGTCTTCGTGGACATTGTCCAAAGGAGGCGCCATACCAAACTTGAAGCAAATCGGGCCTGTAGTTTCGGAGAAGATTTTTAAAGATTTTGCTAGTTTATGATCATGGTCACGACTCTGATGCCAGACACCGCCTGTTTAGTTTAGTTTATTAGTTCCACACAATAATGCAAAGCACAAAGAAAATGGAAAAGCAAGTGTGTGGGTGAGGTGAAAGCCAGAGGGACTGATCAGTCCATGGCCTATTGGCCCATGAGCTGAAAATGCAGTTTTGGCGACTCAGGTCCTCGTTAAGTTTGCTTATATAAAAATAAAACTATGCAACCAGTGATATCACCATAATGGGACTTAACTCTTCCCCTGTTTCCGATTAAGAATCGGACAATTAATTTAATTAATTTACTGAGAAAACAGGTTACCAATAAGAAGTTTTTTGAATAATGATTAACCCCTAATGCCCTGAGCCTCTTTTTCAAAAATTGCAAGCTCAAAATGAAATGAGTTTATCTCCAACTATTTGGTCCATTTGAATAATCTTTGTATCATAAAGGTAAAACCATTTGGGATTTCTGCCATGGTGTAAAAATCAGTATATACGTTATTGAGTCAGAGTAAACGAAGACGGAACACCGTATAAATCCAAGACCTCATTTTTCACCAAACAGAGTTTTACTTCGATCCCTTGTAAACTTAATTAGTTGCAGTCTGAAACCTCTAAAAATTTACAGCACAGGATCTCACCATTATCTGTGCCAAAGTTTATTCTTATCAAGTGAATCAAAAACCTTAGCTGTGTCTTGTCCATTGTGATATGTTGTTTGTCTTGTCCAGTGTTTTGTATTGCGATTTGTCTTTTTACAAAATTTAAAAAATAAAAACTTATATATATATATATATATATATATATATAAATAAATAAATCAGAGCAAAATTAGAGAGGAATGTCTAGGTGGCTTCTCCAAATTGGTAATTCTGGTACCTTGTGTGCCAAATCAGATTCCTCTGATATTAAAGGAGCAATATGTAAGAAATGTAAATTGATTAATCATGAAATGGCCCTGATAAATCACCACACATTAAGGAATGCTGTTAATTTCAAATGCTTACATCTCTGACAACAGTAGTCCTACCAGAATATTCTCATTACAAAAGTGAGGTTGCAGCCCACAACTAATGTTTGTTTTCATTTTGTGTTTGGGCCTGTTGTGCCGCCCTCCACCTAACTCCCAATCACAAAGTCCGTAGCATTTCGACATCCAGGTTGCCAGTTACCACTGAGCTGCAGCTAACAGTGTTTCGCACCACAAATGTCTGACGTTTCTAAACCTGAAAGGTCTCATTATGATTCCAAAATATGTCATGACAAAGTCAGAAACAAAACAAGGATCTGTGTAGGACATGCCTTTGAAAGATGGAGATGGCTGAAAGCAGAGAAGAATTTGAAGACCGACACCAAAGTTGCTAATTTTCTCCTGGGCAGGTATGATTCAGCCAAGTTTGGCTTAGTAAATTCTATTTAATGTAGGCACGGACATTTCAAATATTCTCTACAGTCAAATAACATTATGTATCTTCGTTCATGGTACGTTAGTGAATGCAGGGGCGTCATCGAATTGACTAGGTGACAAATTGTTTGAGAAATAAAAACCATAGCTCTTCATTGCTAACATTAGCAAGCATTATTAGTCCGTTTCTGTGGCTTTATGCGGAGACGCTGTGGAAACCGTTCCAACATTAGCACAGCCATTATGGCAATATGAAATGTAATTGAGACAGTACATCGGTCCAATGAGTCCTCATTTATTCTTTACGCGTATTACTGTATGGACTTTAGTGGGCGATCTACACTGAAGAGTGACAAGCAAGTTGACCAATATTGACTCGCATGTATTGTAGCGTCTACAGTGCTACATAAGTGCTTGCGGCTAAGACACAGCCCACTTTTTTAATTCACCCATCCACCCTCTATCAGTGCATGGCACGGGCGATTAGTTCTTGCGAAACTGAAAAAGAATTTTGACTTCGTTCCTAAATAAAGGAACGTTACTGGCAGTTAGACCCTATTTATATCCCCTAATGGCGTTTCCGGGGATATTATGTTTCTGGTCAGACCACCGCCACCGCCGCACTACGTGTTAACGTGATAACTTCAGTAATATTTCAATTACAAATTCCAAATTTTGCACATAAGTCAGTATCATAAAGAGGAAGAACTGATTTGATTTTGGACAATTTATGATGTCTAGATTGGCCACCAGGGGCCAAAAACTGATTTCAGTGTGAACGCGATAACTGCAGTAATATTTCAATTAGAAATTCCAAGTTTTGCATATGGGTCATTCCATGTCAAATCAACCAATGGCAGAAAAGTTGATGTCTCAGAATTTCTTCAAATTTTAACCAGGTGTGAAGTGACTATATGTGAGAACATCTGCAAATTTTCTAAGGGTTCTGATGTAAATTGTGACCCTCAGCCCCATAAATATGAGAGGGAAGTGCATGCCCAAAATCGCACCCCTTATTCTGAACAGGTTTTCAAATGCCTCTAACTGGAAAGATATACAACTTAGACGACTGAAATTTGGTAATCCCACAGATATTTTTGTAAAGAATACCTGGCCAAAATTTGGCAGAGTTTGATCAAATAAATATGGTTATTTTGGCTGCCCCAAAATGGAAAAAAGGCATTTTTACTTTTTCCGAGAACAATTTTGTTGGTGTCTTTTGGCCTGTTATATTTTACCTACATGGTTCAAATTGCTGCCATATATTGTCAGACATGCTGACTACCACTCTGTAGTTCATGGAGCAAGTAACTATCATAATTTGTCTATTATTGACCCTTCAAATTTCGAATTTTGCCATTTTTGCTCAATTTCGGAGGCAAAAATGAAGATGTGGGACAGGTCCTAGGATCACCAAATTTGGCCTGTACACAGATATTAAGTGTCGAAACAACATTTTAAAATTCTAGGATGGTTTTCTGTCCCATTCAGATTTTATTGCAAGTTGAAAATGGAGGTTTTTTTTTTTTTTTTTTCTATAATCGGATTTGCAATAGCTATCATTTTATGCACTTTTCATACATTTCAAGCCCCTGTCAACCACAGTTGACTGCAAAGAATGTCCTGAATGGGATTTGCTACCCTGGCAGGGCTTCTACCATGATCATTCTGATGTTAGGCCATTATGTCCCCATTGCAACACCATACAGTTTTGCACTTCTTGAAATAGGTGCTGACATCAGCACTAATCCACTGTGCAGTGTGCATAGTTCAGAGATCAGGTACATATGGTGTGGTGCTGCTGAGCAGAAAGTGTACATGTACAAATGGCATCTTTAAACCCATGTACTTATGGAACATCCCTTGGTGAAGCTGAGAAATGCCATCAGCTGCTATATGTGAGAAATTCTGGACTGATATGGACAAGTTTGCCTCCAGCAGAGCAGAGTTTGATCCTGAAAAGAGTGCTCTTGATCTTTTTTCACTTTTGAGAAAATTGGTTGATTTGACATGGAATCACCCATATGCTGGAAACCAGTTATCTTTATTGATGGAAGTGTCTTGAGGTGCTTTATAAAAATTGTGAATTTCATGACCCCCAGGCTCCATGTTTGCCCCTGGGGAGGGGGTCAAGTTTACTATAGTTTATATAGGAAAATTATACTTTTTGGGTATATTCTGTTTAATTTCTCCTGGAAATCATTCACACTTGATTGACATTACAACAATGAGATGATATTATGATATTTTTAACAGTTTCCCTTACCCAGGGGCTAAGGGGCAGGGCTCAAGGGTCAAAATGGCTTGAGAAATCTTCTTTGCTTAAAGAAAATAGCCACAAGTTATATACATACAATTTAGAAAACTCTATTGCTTATGATACTGGTTTCCATTAATCTGATCCCTGGGGTGAAAATTAGGGCCACGCCTAATGGCCGAGGTTTAACATTGGATATACTATACTCAAGTGACTGTTAAGGCCCATGGGCCTCTTGTTTATTTACATGATAAACAAGATGAAGTATGATTTGAGAATTGGCAAGATTTTATTCAATGCAGTCAGGTTCAGGACACCGTCTGCACATATTTACACCCAGTTTTCTGTCCATGTTACGTACGTTAATTTCAGCGGAGCTCAACTTCAGCCAATTTTCCAATATTGCATGAAATTAATCCGTAAATAGTACATTGTTTCTGATTTCTTCATTTTGTTAGGTGTATATTCATCGCTGCTCACACTGCTGTATCGAACTAATGAGACCTCCCAGCATTTCTTGATTAAATGGCTGACTGATTTCTCTTTACCAATGTTAGGCGATGTTAGCAGTGAAGCTAACGCTGTTTTCATGGGGTCATTCCATAGGAACTCAACCAGAGGTCCCATAATGACCGACTCGGATTTGGCTAAAAAAAATTCTACTGGTACCTTAACAAATATGATGAACATGTGCAAAATATTTTGTCAAAATTCTAAGGGGTTTTTGTGCTGTGGCTCTTCAAAATAGGGTGGTATACCCCATTTTTGACCCTTGCCAATCTCGCATGTTTAAGAACAGCCATATGTGGATGCCAATATCTTGGGAATGAAATGAGTTGTGAGCTTGAAAGGTACTATAGTATGTAATTAGCACCCAGGCTCTCCGGATCTGTCATCAGAAAAGTCCTATCTCCTCTAGTTTTTGAGGTATTGGCCTCCAAAATAGTGGTTTTGTAATGTGCAAAAATGAAAATTTCAATTTTCAGGGGGCAACTGTCATGCTACAATAAATCACAACCGTTTATTGGGGCTACATTCCTTCTATTTAGGCACATGACTATCTGTAGAAAGTTTTTGGACAGTATTGAAATCATAATTTAGGAGTAAGGGAGCTCCAAAAGTGGCTCAGACTGGAAAAAATGCAATTTAAGACCAATTTTTAACAGTCAAAATCATAGCGGTCATTTACCCTGGACAACAAATTTTTTTTCTATATAATTTTACATATGTCAATCATCTGGTCAAAAAATCTGATTGTTTTTTCAACTTCTTTATATGTAAATAATTATATCAATTATAGACACTTTTCGCCCTTAGACGACTTGACTACAACTAACTATTGAGACTTCCTGTTTCTTATTAATGGTATTAGGCTACAGAAGGTGTGCAAATGAGTGATGACTGACTGCTTTTGCTTGTATTACATCAGCTTATCAGGTAAATCATCAGCTAACCATGTATTGCATTATCTTTATTTCAGCATTGCATCAGCCAAACATTGAAAATAAAAGAACCTTCATTGACATTCAGCATGGCAACTGAGATGTGCAAAATTGGTGTTTCTCTGGGTGAGGAAAGTCACAAGAGAACACACTGCAGAAAGACTGGTTTCATTAAAATAAATTAACTTGAACCTGATGACAGAAGGATGTGGTGTGGCATGTCCTTTGATGAAGATGACCAAATCTGTCTCCGTCATGAAAAGGTTTATATGACACGCTTTGAAAGTATGTTGCGTCCATTTATGACAAAGATTGGTTTGTGGGCTGCATTGTTGAGCGGTCAGATGAAAACTGTGATGTCTTTGTCAACTTCATGAAACATTCTAAGACTGGACTTCTCTCATAGCCTCCTTCTGTTCGTCAGAATACCTGCTGGGTTCCATTCCAGAACATCATATGCATTGTGTCTGCACTAGAGCTCCAGGGGCAGAGCGCAAGGTTTTATAAGCTTGCTGACCAAGACACTGAATCAGTTCAGAAGAAGCTGCCTTCATTTGGGCTATGAACTCAATTTTATCTACATTTTTGGATAAACTGACTTACTAAATTGTGGATGCCATCAAATCTATGTGTTCAGAGTAGAAATACCTCACATTTTCTGCATTTCTGACAAAAAAGTAGTTAAAACGCAAGCTGTCGTGGGAAAAAAAAACGTCTACATTTCATAAAATTATTTTCATATGAAAGAGGTGAGAAAACAATCTGATTTTTTGACCAGATGATTGACATATATGTACAATTATATAGAAAAAAATTGTCCTGGGTAAATGACTACGCTAAGATTTTGACTGTTAAAAATTAGTCTTAAATTGCATTTTTTCACTCTGAGCCATTTTTGGAGCTCCCTTACTCCTAAATTATGATTTCAATACTGTCCAAAAACTTTCTACAGATAGTCATGTGCCTAAATAGAAGGAATGTAGCCCCAATAAACGGTTGTGATTTATTGTAGCATGACAGTTGCCCCCTGAAAATTGAAATTTTCAATTTCGCACATAACAAAACCACTAATTTGGAGGCCAATACCTCAAAAACTAGAGGAGAAAGGACTTTTCTGAAGACAGATCCTAAAAGCCTGGGTGCTAGTAACATAATATACCACTTTTCAAACTCTCAACTCATTTCATTCCCAAGATATTAGTATCCAAATGTGGCTGTTCTTAAACATACACGATTCGCGAGGGTCAAAAATCGGGTATACCACCCTATTTTGAAGAGCCACAGCACAAAAACCCTTAAGAATTTTGACAAAATATTTTGCACATGTTCATCATATATGTTAATGTACCAATATAAAATTTTTTAGCCAAATCCGAGTCGGTCACTATGGGAGATTTCCAGACTTTGGGGTCATTCCATATGAGCTCAACCATAGTGGTGAGCATTTCAGCCAATGGGAAGGTTTTGTTACCATGGAGCCAACTGACTCAGTTGCCTGTATGCTGTACCTTATTCGTTTCACTTAGACTCTGTATAGCATGTTTATGGTAAGAAGAAGAATGCGCTCATCTAATAGCTGCAGCACTGTCACAGGTCTATTAACCAGCAGCCAAACTTCTGTCATGTGTGCGGCTTATATCAGCTAATAGCAAATGTGTTCTTGTAAAATTAAGTACTGCAACAGCCCTCACAGGTGCTATAGGCTACAACAAAAATTAACTGTGAAGTGACATACTTGACAGAAACGAAAAATGGATGCCTCACGGCCCCAAAAGTTGCTATTTGCTTATATACCTGTCGTGTATTACAAACTGACACACTGCTCGGCCACAATTCTTGCATAATTCTGCCATAATTCTTCCTTTTGCCAGCGCGAATAAAATGGCGGAGATGAAAATTTCACTGAGGGAGGAAAAAGTAAAGCATTCTGTGTAACATCAAAGCTTGGAGGCATGATTTTTGTGGGCTCCGTTTGAGGGAGGGAAACTGGGTGCTTCAGCAAATGAAAATTCACGGTTTCCACAACAAAACTGGATTGGATCTTGCATCCGGGATTTTTAGGGGATTTCCCCCCTCCATTGGCAGGCGAGTGAGAGCGAAGAAGCACGTGTTTTTATTTATTTATTTATTTATTTTTGATTGAAAGGCCGCTCTAGCCTTGTGCTTGTTTCAGTTGTTGCATAATCTCACTAGATATGTACTGTGCAGTGTGCTCGCCTCTGCCCCCTACATTGTTTTTGATCTTTTCTGGGATGTTGAGCTAAACCTTTGACCTTAACCTGTGGAAATCTGATCCTCCGTGCCTCTTACGAATAACCTCCTCACAAAGTTTCATCAGATTCAGAACTGTTTCTGTAATCCTGTGTACAAACAGACAGATGGGCCGAAAATATGATCTCCATACAACTTGATGATGGTGGTATTGAAGTTAAATATCATCTAATAGGGTTGGCCAAGTTTGTGCATGCTCATAGTGGTTAAGTAGTCCTTTGGCAAGTCTTATATCACATATTTAATTATTCTCCCAAGAAGTCCTCTCCAGGAGGTGAGCTTGAAATCTTAAATTGCAGTTGATTTAATTGAAAGAAAGCAGCCAGAAGTGTTTGATATCTGGAAGGCATGACCTGGTATCAGCGTATTATGGTTGAATTCCTAGGTTTAATTCTGGCTTTGTAAATGCACTGTGGAACAGTCAGGCTTGTTTTGGGATTTTATGGTGGAGAGCTTGTCACAATCCAGCATGTAGCCTACATTGGGAGTACTTATAGAAAAACACAATATATGCAATGACAGGCTCTGCTACATTGTGACTTATGTTGATGTTTACACATGTTTCAAAGGTAAAAGCACATTTTGTATATTCTTGAAGTGGGTCATTGAGTATGGGATAATGGAGTACAGTAGTTTGTCACAAGCTTTCTTGCTGGTGCTCGTCTCATAGTGAATGTCTACCTTCTAGATTCTCCACTTTGCAAATGTACATGTCACTGAGTATTATGATATTTCAGATGCCGGAGGCGATGTTTCCACGCCTCACTGGAAAAACGGATCCTGCTGTGTCCTCCTGTCGACTGTTTGCCTTGGGGATCGCACTGCAGTTATTGCAATTTAGCCAAGCTGCTCTGCCTTCCTTAAGTGCTTAAATTCTTTCTGTGAAGGACTCCACCTAACTAGGTTTTGTGAGGAGTGTAAGAGCGATTACCCCCCCCCCCCCCCCAACATTAGTAATTGCATAGTGAGTTGGAAAAACTGTCCAAACTATTTCTGCCCAGAGCTGAGGAAAATAGAATCCAACTTATTATCTGGTTTATTTTGTGTATATTGCAATGTAGTGAGAAAAAAAAAAACTAAAATAAAGATCTATCATGTGAGATTTCTGATGTGCCCACACATGTAACTTTGCCTTATTTAACTTTACCTTCTGGCTTTGTCAGTTGATTTTTGATGGGAAAGAGGCTTGTTCTGTTTGCATTTAGTTTCTTAATTTTCCCAATAGGTAAGTGGTAGCTGGGTAGGGCTGTTTAGAGGCCCCCCCCTGTTAGAGCCCAACAGCTTGGTATTGAATCCACTCCATCCCTGCGCTGATTGCAGGAGAGCTATACAATTGGTTCTGACAAGTATGGCAAATTTTCATTCGATTGAGATAATTTACTGCATTCTGGTTTGTTAACCTCCACTATCATTTAGGCTTCACCTGTCCTGTCCTTTAGGCTGCATGTGAACCTTTTTAAACTGTGTGTGTGCAGTTTTGGTTCATTCTTATCCCTCATTGCTGACCCCAGCCACCCTAACCTCATGTGTTGGGAGCGTCAGTTTCCAACCCCCTCCTATCTGTGTTGGCTCAGCTGAAGTGCTGCTGTGATAAGAAGTGAATTTTAGGATCCCATGAAGGCATGCACCTCTGAGCTTTACCAGAATGGTGGTGGATGGTGCAGCAGTGACTGCTGATCTCTGAAATTGTACCAAATGTACAAGTAGTTGGACTAATACAACCCCAAATACGAAGTATACTGACCTGTTCCTTGATTTTATCGAGTGTAGCTGTTATTATTCAACACTTCATTGGTATCAAATGAAAGAGGGAATCTCAGACAATAGATATAACAGAAAATCGGGCTGGAATATTGCAATGTTGGCTTTTATTTTACAAGGTGAAGTTTGATATTTCGAAACACAAATGACACTATCAGTATCTCGTATGTCCACCGTTAGCGTTGCGCACGGACGGCGGTACACCTGTGTCTCATAGACATCACCAGACGTCTGATTGTTGCTTGTGGAATGTTGTTCCACTCTTTGGTCAGCGCTAGTCTTAGCTGTCGTACTGTAGCTGGCAGTAGTTGACGTCTCCGGATTGCTCTATCCAGAATGTCCCACAAGTGTTCAATAGGTGAAAGACCTGGAGAAAATGCAGGCCAGGGAAGGATTTGCACGTTTTTGGCCCAAAGGAATTCCATACAGATATTTCCACGTGCGGACGCGTGTTGTCCTGTTGGAAAGTCAGTTGGTAATGTCGGACAAACGAAACAACGACTGGATGGAGAATTTCCTCACTGTAATGGACGACGTTGAGGTTTTCTGCAGACCACTGCCGGTTGGTACGACCCGGGCTCGAACCCGCGACATGATAGTCACTTCTGCAGTGCAACGCAGTGCCTTAAGCTGCCGGATAGCTCACTCGGTTTTCTTCTGTATTTTTCCGACTTAGCCAGTTCTACCTGCTGCCCTCTCTACCTTAGAGTCATTCGGTCAGATTTCTGGTTATAAGCTGAATCTGAACAGGACTGAGATTTTTCCCATCAACCCATCTGCTAGGAGCTACCCTTTGCACAACTTTCCCTTTTAAGATTGCAGATCTTGCGTTTACATATCTTGGAGTTCATGTCACGCGTAGATTTGGAGACCTCTATGATGCTGATTTTTCCCCCTTGCTGTCACGAGTCCAGGCAGATTTTGAGCGCTGGTCTGCTCAATTTGTCTTTGGCTGCATGGATCAATGCCGTTAAAATGAATGTCCTCCCGCGGTTTTCCTATTTATTTCAATGTATTCCTCTTTTCCTTTCCCAAACCTTTTTTACTAAATTAGATAATATTCTTTGTGAATTCATATGGAATAAAAAGGTTCCTAGGATTCGCAAGCAGCACTTGCAGAAACCTAAGTCATTCGGTGGTATGGCCCTGCCCAATTTTAGGTTCTACTACTGGTCAGCTGATATCAGGATCCTCATTACTGGTTTCAACTTGTTTTTGGACTTTGCAGGACTATTCAGGACTTTGTCGGAAGTTTTAGAGGAAAATATAGAGCAGTGTGCTCTTGGTGCGTTGTTCTGGGTTTGTCCATCTCCACTTTCACTTTCTAAAGACAAAAAGATAGCTTGGCTTTTGCCATCTTTGTGGCAAGGAGACTGATTTCCATTTGGTCAGAATAAAAGACCCCTCCATTGCATACACATTGGCTTAGAGAACTTCTCTCTTTTTTTTTTTTCCTTAAACTTGGAAAAAATTAGACTGACCTTGAATGGCTCAGCCAACAAATTTGGGAAGATATGGGGTCCTTTTTTTTAAATTTACGCAAAGGACAAATTTCCCCTTTATCCCTGATTGTTCTCCACCAAACCCCACAGTGCCTCAATCAGAGAGTGCTGTTTTGAGTGGGGGTGTCTTCTGCTAAGCAGGTTATAGTATGGTCTTCACTCTAGGTTACTTTTACACTGTATTAGTTATTATTAATGTGGCTCTTGGTGTGGTGTTTTTGTTTATTTTGTATTTATTATTTTTGTTTGTTTTGGTCGTTGTCGTGGTATCGTGTCTGTTTTCTACTTTGTAGGTGTGTATACGTGTGTTGATGGGGGTGTTCTTGTTCCTGCACAATTTATTTTTCCCCAGCTGCGCGATTAGTGCGAAGTGGGGGATATAGCATTGGGCTCCATAAAAATTGAGGCGGCGGGGGATATTGCCATTTTTGTGGCAAACACTTGTTAACTGTTTTTGTCAGAGCTGTACAACAACTGCATTTCTATTTCTTGTACACACTGTTTGCTCTGGAAAAAAATATACAAGTTAAAAAAAAAAAAAATGCAAACATTCAAAAACCTAATTTTGGTGATTTTGCTATTTTGGCTGATTTTGACCCCAATATTCCAGGACCCCCTAAAAAAAAAAAAAAGAGCAGTCCCAATTGAAGGATAGAAAATGTGTGATTTTTTTTTTTTTTTTCTTTTTTTTTTTGAGTTTGTCACACATTAATAAAAAATTTCGGACAAATCCGAAGGGGTCATCAATCACCGCCTGTCTGACTCTTATAAAAACTGGCTCTTAAAAAAATAAACTAAATATCTGAAAATATATGAAATTCAGACTAAATTCAGGCAAAAATGTTATGTCAACTTGAGGTTCATAATTTATAGCATTTTAACTGTTAAGTAAACATGAACCATAATTACAGTTGTGTACCATCCTAAATTGTCTTGTTGACTGGTTAGAAGGTTACCATGTTGGTAATATTACATGACTGACTTGGTGTAATGCCTGGCAGGTTGCATCGAGCCTGTGGGCAGCATTTTTATTGTTGTGCTTGAGGTTGTATTATGAACAGTTTCAAATGGTTCAGCCTTATTGTATCAGAAACTCGTTGTGTTGTGTTTTTTGTTTTTTTTGTTTTAATTAATGGCACCTGTCTGTCCTCCCTCTTTGGCCCCCGCTGGTTGAAAAAGTTGTTGTGCAGTTGTCTAAACTATAGATTTTATGCATTAATCTTTTCGCCTTGTGTACAGAGATATGCTGATGTAATGTAGAATGTGACATTTTGTTGGCATCTTTATTCACAATGGTTTTGCTTTCTGTTTCATAGTAGTTCACATTATACCCCAGTATATTTGATCTACTACTGCATCAAGCTAACAGCAATGCGTATTGCACTGGAATTTTGCTGGAAGAAACTTGATACAAACTATCAATATTTCTGGTTTTAAAGTGCATTTTATTTGCCTGGCTGAGGTTCTACCGCGAGATGATGTGTCTTTGAACTCCATCTGTCTGCCTTCACCTCTCTCTTTTTATTTTATTTTTATTTTTATTTTTTTTATTCTGAATATTTGAAAGGTAAAAGCTGCAGGGCAGTGTTGCTCAAATCACGGTCCTGGTGGGCCGAGACCTGCTGGTTTTCCACCCTCCCTTTACCTGGCAGTCAGGTGTTAAGTCCAGCCTATCACAGACCATTATTGTTCAATATTTGCCAGGAGGGTGCAGAAACCAGGGCTGGATTTGGATTCCCTAGGGCTCCCTTGAAAAAGAGATTTCAATCTCTACGGGACTTCCCTGGTTTAAGGGGCAATAAGCGAAATCGTTTCAGGGCTAGGTTTGCTGTTGTGCACTGCCTGGAGACCAAAACAAAGTGTGTCATGAGCCACACCTCCCTGAACCTCTGCTATAGGCCCATTTACTTTGTGCAAACAAGACAGGTTGTGCGCGCAGATTGGCAACGGAAGTCTGGCGGACCATAATGGCTTCTCAAGCTACGCGAGGGCATTAGCCGTCAAAGATCGCGAATTCTACCTAAACAAATTTACTTTGACGAGTGGCAACCAATTTCCAGATCCGTATGGTATCAGTGAGTGGGTAGATGACGTTAGTCAGTGGCCCAGTATTCCTTGGCTTGATATCTACCCATTTGATCGAGAAACCTGGTGTGTACACTAGGGAGGAACTACGAGCATACAAGCCCCTGGATGCTTATGACTACGTTATCTGTGGGCATAAGCAGAATGTTATATACCACGACAGACTTTAAGTTTTGTGTCTCGAAATCAGAGGACCTTCCTAGTCATACATAAGGGCATAAAACTGCAGTGAATGACGCGTGGGTTATATTAGTAATAAAAACCACAGAAAACTACGTCCTGACCGCTACATGCATGGCAGGCTAAGTATTATTTTGTATTGTTGGCTCGCTAGCTAGCGAGTTTGACTGTGTTGTTGTCATGCCATCATGAAATCTGCTTCGGTTTACCATTATTCTCACATTTAATTTAATGTCTGTAACCGTGAGAATTGGATACATTAATTTCAATGGAGCAAAGCCCACTGGCAGTGTGCGACGCACTTTAGATTTTTACTTTTCATCACTGCTCAATTTTTTGAGCGGCAACTCAACCTAAAAGACCAACGCGTTTCTATTATTTAACCATTTCGCCTTTTCATGGTTGGTGGCACACATATAGTGGAAACCTCACATGCAGTTGTCGAAACGGATATACCTGCTTTTTAACCAAGTCACAGTTTTGAGAGGAAATCCGTTATTTTGTGCGCATTTAAGTTCTCAAGTGATCTACTATTAGACAGAACCTAACTGAAGGTACACTGGCAAGAATTTAACACTGCTAAATTAGTTAGCTAATTTGCTGCTGGGTGAAGTAAAGTGAATCATTATCTTAATTTAGCTACTAGACAACTAAATTTAGGAGGAAAATTATGCCTGTATATAACACAGTGCGCAGTAACCTGAACGTCGCCCTTTTTCATCACTTAAAATAAGCTTTAACAGTAGGTGTTTTCAAAATTCAACGTTACCTTGTTGAATGTTTTGAGAGTGACACCCATGGCTTCTGTAGGTCCTAGTGACAGCTGTCAGTGTTGATGCGGCTGACGCTATCAGTGGGCATTTAAAAGCATCAAGGCAATGTTCGGGGTTTGACTTGACGCTTTGCTTGCGGCCAGTGGGGGTTATGCGGATGTGATCCTCTCGGAATCCTGTAAAAGTTTGTCCACCAATGGAATATCAATTCTGACAGCCATACACGCAACAACCAGACATTTCAGTGCTGGTAAAATATCTAATTCAATGTTTGCAGATCCATAACTCGTCAGACTGAATTGGGGAGACCGCTACTTCCGTTGCTAAGATGCGCATGCATCTTTTTGATGACGTTTGCTGTAAATGGGTCTATTCGGCAGAATGACGGGCCAGTTTAAGCTTCCAGGGCATTATTACTCAATACATCGAACCTGAAATGCTCACAAAACTGCAGATTTGCACGAATTGCTAATGTTAGCTGGCTGCCTGGCTACTCACCCAACACAACCGTAACACCTGGCCCATTGCTGAGACCGAGCCGCTAACAACTCAAGCTCCAGATATTTACCCATGCCACGATTGTAACATTAAATTGAATTGAACTGACATAGCGACATGTGCCTAATGATACTGTAACACGAATTAAAGCAGACATTTGACTTTGTTGTTACTCACCTGTCCAGGAGAAGAAGAGCTAGCTCCGAGTCTAATTGTAGCCCCTTTAGCTCTCGCCGTGCTCTCCACCTTGAAATTGCAAGTCTAATATTAATCCGGGTTCTGAACCTTTCTTTATCCGTCAACTTCTTCGCCAACTACCGTTGTTTCTTTCGAAGTAATTTTGCATCCTGCTTGTCTTCTGGTAAAAGTTTCGTTCCGCTCTCCGCCATTTCCCTTTTTTTAAAAATACGCGCTGCCACTGCCCACTGGCTGTATGAATGCATTCTCAGGAAGCAGGAGGCGGCGATTCTGCTCACTGGCTGTATGAATGCATTCTCGGGAAGGAGGAGGCAGCGATGCGCGTGAAGGTACATAAACGTGCAGCCGGACGGGGCTTGTAAACTAGGGGCTGGAGATCAGCACAGAGAGTGGGTATGTGACGTCCTGCTATACTCCAGATGAAATTACACCACTCGTTCTTCACATAGCGATTTTTAATTCCTTCAATCTAGAAATGAAGCATTTTCACTTATTGCCCCTTTAAATAAATTAAATAAGATTTGTTGTAGTTGGTTTGAATTTCCACCTTGCTCTAACCAGCAGCTTGGCCTATTTGTTTATGCTTGAGGTTATTGGTGTTTTTCTCTTTGAGGATGTCTGGACTGCATTCATGTATCATTGTGTTTTTCAGACTTACAAAGGTGCTGACTGGAACATGTTACTGTCGGCTTGGGGCTGGGCAATATATCGAGATTACATCAACATTGTGATGTAAAGTAAAATGTTGCCACAGATTTTGGATATCGTAATACCGTAATTATCGTAATAATAAAAGCTGTATTACAGTAAATGGTTGCATTTTTCTGCTCTTACAAGACTGTTGTAGCTGTTGCCTGCACCTGATTGGTCGTTATGCCAACATTACTAATAAATGGTTATCAAAAATATCATTATGTAAATAATTTGTGAAAGCACCAACATTTCTCCCAATAATATCGGCAAAATATCGATACTGAGGTATTTGGTCACAAATATCAAGGTATTAAATTTTGACTATCGCCCAGCCATATACCGGCTCCTCATCAGAAGCTACAGATGGCTTTAACTCCTATGATTTGTATATCCCCTTTTAGGTATATTTAAATGACAGGAATGACATTTAATGAATTTAATTGTCCTCAGTACGTGTTGTTGTATAACAATTGTGCGCATATTTTAATGTTTAGGGGGCCGCCAAGCCAATGTTGACATGGAGATTAAAAAAAAATTTTGAAGTATGTATTATGATTGGTCATTATAAGCAGAAGACTCATTGTAATATATTGCTAAACTGAAAAAATGTAAATAATTATGTATATATGTATAATATATTGAAATAAATACATTGAAACGAATTAATACTATTGTTGTCATTCCGTGACAATTTGCCTCTTGCAATTCCGTGACATTGACTTTTTGAAATTTCTTGCCCGTAAAGCAGGGTTAAAGTCAATATTTGTTTCTATAACTTACAGTATTGACAAAAAACACCTTAAATATGAACACATTGAAGTTTCATATCTTAACTATGATAGGAACATCACTTTCTGGATAGTTAAACACAACATTAAAAAAAAAACCCACGTCAATTTTGTGTAATTCCGTGACGCGTAGTTTTTGCTTGTTTCTTCTATGAAAATTTCTCAAAGAATATATTTTCAGTTAATAATATTAAAGAACAAGTTAATACCTTCAATATGACATATCATACTTGATTTTATCTTATTTATTTGTAGGGTTACAACCCAAAATGTAATGGGACTGTAATTCCGTGACAGCTTGACAGCCCCATTTAGGTCCATGGGACAGAAAGTATGCTGTACTGAGAGCTGTTGGCTCTACAGCATAATGCTTTCTTGTTCACCCGCATTCCCGCATATGGTCACAGTCCTCAGTGGTCTCTTGACTCCTCAGGTTTGGAAGTTTGTTGGACTCCAAGTAGCATCAATACCGGTTAATATTGCTCCTATCCTCCTTGTTCTTGAATGTCTGAAATTGTCGAATGAATATTCGGACTACTGATGTAAATTTGCAGTTGAATTGATTGCTTTGGTTAATATTTCTCCGTATGAATATGATTTCATTTAGACACATTTGGGAAGAAGACTGCCTTGCGCTATGCTGCTTGCCTACTTCCTTGCGAATACTGCTTTTGAAGAACAGTATTGCCCAGCCGGACGTGCAATATTGTAGTTGCTGGTGAAATATATAGGCGAGTAAATTGGTCTGCTAAAGCTTATCTGTTCTAATTGCTTAAGGTGGGGGAAAAAGGTTAATTATTGTTGCAGGTTTTTCCATCTGGTGGCATTCAGTCCGGTCGAGCATTCTATGGATTTGTGGTGGGGAAATGGAGTAACTGATTAAGCTACTATCAAGATTTTTTTTATCGCAGAAAATATTATAGTCAAATTCTTTTCAGTTCCTTCATGAACTCTCAGACCAAATGGTTCATGCTTTTTGCTGGAAGATCCGTTTTTATGATATTTCCAGAATTTCTCCACTGTCTCTGTTATTTCACTGTTAATCAGCTGCCCATGGCAAATTATAGAATAAAATGGGATCATGACTCATAGATGTTGAATATGCCATAATTTGATTAATTTTGGAGCTGACCTCATTTAGTCGACTGGCCTGTTGTTAAGTTGATTGGCTATTGGTAAACCAAGATTTTTTTTGGTCGAGCAATCGCAAATGAGTTGTCTCTAGTGAATAATCCATTCTTGATGCTTTACGTATAGCAGTGACCGTCCTTCACGCTTATTTAGGCCTATGTCCTCCTAGTAATTAAACAGTCAACATAATATTAATAATGTGAACAATTCTGCAAAGCTAATTAAAAAAAACATTTTAAAATGATTGTATTTATATTTGGAAAACCAATGTGTAATCCCCCCATTTCAATGCTACATTGCTTCCTCATCATCAGCATGTTAATGCATATTTTGATTGTATCTAAAGATTTACCCTACAGTCAGGATTAGGCATACTTGACGTACAAATTGCTCATTTTGATATAACCTTGGAACATAATATCAAAGAAAAAAATCTAAATCATGGCAGCATTTCGTTTTGGTCGCCGTCTGATTATCGAAAAAACCAGAATGAACTTTGCAAGCAGCGTTTTGCTTGCTTCCGCTAAAAAAGGTAAATTGGCCTTTACATTATTTCCACGCAGAAACATGTTTTATTTGGTTTATAGGAGAACATTTAAGATTGAGTTGTTAAATTGATTTGTAATGCTTAGTTATTTATAGGCTTCATAATTTTAAATTGTATCACAAAGTGCATCCCCATTACCCACTGCAACTTCACCTTTAACGCTAATTTGAAGCTGAAACCTGCCACCATCTCAAAGAAAAGGAGATAACGGTTGCTGTTGTCACCACAGCCAGTCTCTGCTAATCCAGTAGAGGACTTCTTAGCTGACCAACCAAATAAAACTTAATGTTTTGCAGGTTTAATTACTTGGCAAAACGTGATTGCATCATGTAAAATTTCAGTTTGGTGAACATTAACCTGCAATGTGCATTGCATGTTTGGCACAGTTTAATTTTGTTGGTGGCATTTAAAAATGAGAAGTGGCCATGGTGTCAGAGTAGGGTGCCTTTAAACATTTTTTTTAACGATAGCCAATTATTTTCGATTCCAATTATGTTCTCTCAGCAATGCTGTTCATAATTCTATCTCCCCGACGATGATGGTCTAGTTTCAGGGCTGCCGCCGCTGCAGAGATTTTTGTTCCGGGCTCTGGAAGCCACAATTATGACAGGAATGATTTCAAATTTTACCCAGGTGAAGATGGGTATATGACAATGATCAAGGCCAATTTTCATCAATTTGAGATGTCCAATATCGCTTCCGGCGGCCATTTAGTCAGAAATTTTTTATATTCCGGGCTCTGGAAGCCACAATTAATATAGGAATGTTTTCAAATTTTACACAGGCGTAGATGGATATGACAATGATCAAGACCGATTTTCGTTAATTTCAGACGACCAGTATGGCTGCCGGCGGCCATTTTGTCCGAAATTTTTTTTTTATGCTCCGAGCTCTGGAAGCCACAATTATTACAGGAATGTTTTCAAATTTTACACATGCGAAGATGTAAATATTACAATGCACAAGACCGTCAATTTTCGTCAATTTCGGACATCCAGTATGGTTGCCTGTGACCATTTTGTTCAAAATTTGGGGATCGGGGAGATTCACAACTCTGTCCTTGTGGCAACCAAGTTATCTAGTTTGCAGCGTTCTCCTATTAATTTTGTTAGTAATTCATTTGATTATCAATTTGTTATTGGTAATATCCTCTTTATATTATCTGACTTTATGCATGTTGGTTTAGTTGGTATTGTTGTTTCAATTAATGTTGAAAAACAAAGCATCTGTTACAGTTGGCTGTTGGAATACTCTATAATGTTGGCATGACAACAGATTGTACCATAAACAATGAATAGCGCATATTTTAAAAAACCTGAACCAGTTTTCTGTAATTTCCATTTTGCTTCTGTTGCAGAGACGCCATCAGGGCTGATGAGAATTTTGGACTTTCTGATTGTTGTAGCCTGAAATAAAGAGTTTTGCTGAAGAGATTTCAAGTCCCAGTGAGATCAACCAGGTTTATGAAATAAAACATAGCCTTGTAGTAGAATGTGTTATTTTGCGGTCAAATAAAAGCATCAGCCTATTGTGTGGTCATACTCACCTCAACTTCACTAGAGCTGGGCTATTCAACATTATCCTGCAAGGGTCAGTGTGGATGCAGGCTCTCATTCCAACCAAGCACTTACACATCTGATTGTGTCCCCCCCCCCGCGCGGAAAGCACGAAGCGGCGGGACAGAGTATTCACGACCGTCCGTACGTCCCGAATCCTTGTCGGCGAGATATCTCAAGAATGAATTGACGGATTTCCTTCAAATTTCATGTCAACGTGTATTGGGGTGATACCCCAGCGCCAGTCGATTTTGGTGACCTTCGCGTCACTCTCGGTCACACCGAGAGATTGCTCATTTTGACACGATTTCACGCTTGTGGCGGGGGACAAAGACACGTTTGTGGCAAATACTTGTTCTATACTACTATTCAAGCTCAATAGCAAAGACTCTTGGGGTTGATTAGTGGTGTCAGGGTAAGTGCTTGGTTGGAATGAAAGCCTGCATCCACACCGGCCCTTTCTGGATAAGGTTGAATAGCCCTACACTAGAGCAATAGTAGACTCTGCTAGGGCAGCATAGAGAGGAGGCTGTGAATGGAGTTAAAAAGTTTTAACCAATTGGAAAAAGCAGCTGACTGTTAGTTGACTGAGTTTTAGTTTTTAGTTTTGAGGACAGCCAAAGTTAGTTTTGAAGTTGAATATTAATTTATGTTTCCACCTAGGCAATTGTTAATATTGAACTTGCCTTTAAGCATTGTCTCATTGTCAGATGTCTGCAGTGAAACATTAGTGGAAAGTATGGATGTAACTATTATGAATCGATTCTGTATCGATGTTTTTTACGGCATAGGACCGCCATGGGGTGAAAATCCGAGTTTTCCCTTTTCCTTTATTAAAACTGACGCAGTATTGAACGAAAGTGCCAAACATCAAAGCATGAGAAATGCTTCCGGAAAAAATAAACTTGACCGTTTTGGTGACATGCTGCTCGGAACCAAGTAAATGACTACAGAATTGTCTCCTTTTAAGCAATTGGATAACTCTAATCTTGTCCCTGTTTACTTTGCTCAATTAGCAATCAAACAGGCAATTCGCTTTTTTACTTTACTGAATTAGTAGAGCTGTTCATTAAGACAGCATGGTTGATTGTCGCATTCTGAAAGTTAAATGGCCATAGATTTGCAAGAACTAGTATTTGGCCATTTCATGTGGTTGTGATGATTTATAGGTCACATTCACGTTTCATCCGCTTTAATGTTTCCCACCTTGCGTATATTTTAGACGATTGAAATCCAGGGCGATTTGAAAATAAATCTCTATTTTTATTTTATCATTATAGATCTCCTAAAAATACCACAATGAGATATGAAATGCTGAGTTGGGATGTGTCGATGTTGAACGAGGATCTTTTTACAGTAGGCTATGTTGAGAGAACTTGCCTTCATGGGGTGTTTAGGCAGTCGCGTGTAATTTCTTGAAACATACACACCTGAAGCGGCTTAAAACGATTTAAAATGCCGTCGGGAAGAAGCCTGAGTTTAGATTTCGCTTATTGCACTGCTCCGACCTTCCTTAAATCTGCTCCCGTGTACTTGGACAAAATTACAATCAAGAAATAGTAGCCTATTACGATTAAGATGTGATGGTGACAAGCAGACAAACCTAACTGGGCTGCGATGTTAGATTGAAAGAATTCCAATTTGAATAATTAGAGAAAAAAAATCTTCCTCTGAATTACATCTCTCACTGTAGCATTTTAGGACATTATCCAAGATGAAAATAGATTTGTTATCAGATCGACCTGAAGTTTAAGCGTCTAAAAATACACAAGGTGGAAAGCATTCTGAAGAGGGGATGAAACGTGAATATGAGAGAGAAATTATCACAGTCGCACGAAATGCCGTGGCAATGACAATCGTGTTCAAGCAGTGCTGTTCTATGCCCATTTAAATTTCAAAATGCAGCAATCAAACATGTTGTCTTAATAAACAGCTCTACTCATTCAACTTAAAGAGTAAACGAATCCACCATTTGATTGCTAATCAGGCAAAGTAAACGGGAACAGGTATACGTTTCTTAGTTGGTTAATAGGATGACGATTTTGTTTTCATTTGTTTGGCTCCTCTCTGCATGTAGCCGAAAAATACTGATGTCAGTCAAGTTTTTTTCCGGAAGCATTTCTCATGCCCTTTGATGTTATGCATTTTCGTTCAGGACATCACGGGGGTTAATAAAGGAAAAGGGAAAGCTCGGATGTTCGCCCCATGGTAGCAGGTGGTGTTACTACGCTTAAAAAAAAAAAAAAAAACATCAATGCAGAATCTTTACACTCCTAGTGGAAAGGTGTGTTTTATGAAGGCTGAAGAAAAATTAAATGTCTATGAGGACTGCAAGATGAGGATATTTTCCTGTTTAAGGCCTTATGGCGACCGTTTCACCAGTAATCATGGCTGTTTTAGTCCTTCACTGACATTAAGTGAACTCATCGCTGACCAGGGGCCTCATGTACTAACAATTGCGTGGATTTTATACTTAAATATTGCGTACGTTCATAAAAAAGTAGAATTTTGTAAAAAGTATTAAATTTATAATATAGCGGGCTACCAATTCAGCTTGCAAATTTGAATGAAAAATCTGAACTTTAATTTGGCAAAAATGCTAAATTCTATTACTACTTTGCATTTTTTCTAAATTCACGTTTGTTTTCATACATCTGACATCCGCAAAAAAAAGTGGCATACGCATCTTTTCTGTTCGTATGCTCTCTTCATACATGAGGCCCCAGGTTGATGAGGTCGACTATAATGTGCACTGCATGAGAAACAATGCCTTGAAACTTAACAACCCTGGATAAGATGAGCAAAAATAATAAATTGCAGTAGTAATGAGTTGTAGCATGATTCTATGACCCCATTCCCAAAAAATTTGGGACGCTGTGTAAAATGTAAATAAAAACAGAATGTAGTGAATTGCAAATCACGTAAACGGTATATTTAATTGAAAATGGCCAAGAAAAAATGGTAAATGTTGAAACAGAAATTTTTTTTGTTTTCTTAAAATATCTTTCTCATTTTGAATTTGATGCTAGCTACACATTTCAAAAATGTTGGGACAGGGGCAAAGAGACTGTTATTTGATGCTCAAAACATACACCAGGTGGAACATCTCATTGCTAATTGGGTACATTTGCAACAAGTCGGCAAGAGGTTTGGGTAAAAATAATAAAAAAATAAAAAAAGGTTTTCAAAAGTAAAGATGAAAAGGGCTTCAGTACTCTAAGGCTGAATGGGAAATTAGTTCAACAATTTAAGAATAATATTTCTCTATGAAAAATTGCAAAGACTTTGAGGATTTCATCTTCTACAGTACATAAATCATTAAAAGATGTGGAGAATCTGGAGAAATCTGTACACGAGGGACAAAGGACATCTTATGTTGAATGGCCATGATCTTCAGGTCCTCAGGTAGCACTGCATTAACAACTGACAAACCACTGTCAGGCAGGAACGCTTCTGTTAACCAACGTCAGGAACACTGTTTGTCGCTGAATCCAGAAATACAAGTTAAAACTCTGCCTTCTAAAGATTAAACCACATGTAAACAAGACGCTGCCACCTTTTCTGGTCCCCACCTTTTTTAAGATGGACTGAGGCAAAGTAGAAAACTGTCCTGTGGTCTGACCAATCACAGTGTGAAATTCTTATCGAAAATCATGGAAGTCACATCCTCCAGGCAGAAGAGGAAAGGAACTGTCCAGCTCGTGTCGTAGAACCGAGAGATTACAGCCTTACACTCTATTATAAAGTTTATTGTACTGGTAAAATTGTGAACAAAGTGGTGAACCGTACCAATGAAAACCAACTGCTGAAGTCTGTGGCTCTGTCTGGTACCAGCATAGCAAGAGACCCTAAAGATGGAGGCCCAGCTATTTATGCTAGAACAAGGTGGGCTGTTCTTTACAGTAAAGATTGAATTGATTGGATACAGAAGGACAAAACCAATGAATGATCAACAGAGGGCGGTAGGAGGGACATTCAAAAGATAACACTGCGAGTGGATTGGTTGAATAGCTGGTACAGACAGAATGATAGGTAAGGGGGAGGGCAAGAATGCCTTACTCTACCAGGCTTGTTATCAGAGCACAGTTCAAAAGCCAGCATCCATGATGGTACAAGGGTGCATTGGTGCGAATGGCATGGGTAACTGTGTGTTTGTGAAGACAATATTAATGGTGAGCAATATAGGTTTTAGAGCGACATATGCCGCAATTCAGAGGTTTTTCACAAAAAAAAGGCTCTCTTATCTTTGCAAGACAATGCCAAACACTACATTCGACATGTGTTATGACAACATTGCTCTGCAGTAAAAATATCTGGATGCTAAACTGGCCAGCCTGCAGTTCAGACCTGTTATACACGGAGTCTATTTGGTGCATTATGAACCAAGCAGGCTGTGAAGTGTTGAGCAGCTGACCTGAAATCCTACATCAAGCAAGAGTAGGAAGACATTTTGCTTTCAAAACTACGGCAGTAGGTTTCCTTAAATCTTAAGTGTTAAGAGTGTTATTAAAGAGAGGTGATGCAAAGCAGTGGTATAAATGCCCATGGTCCAACTTTTTTTTTTTTTTAAATGTGTTGCAAGCATTAAATTCAAAATGAACATATATTTTTCAAAAAACGATAACTTGTTTCAGGTTCAACATCTGATATGTTGCCTTTTTACCATTTCCTTCTAAATATAAAGTTTAAATGATTTGCAAATTAATGCATTTTGTGTCCATTTTACGTGGTGTTCCAACTTTTTTGGAGATGGGGGTTGTATAATGGGCAATGCACCGGATGGTTTCTGGCATACTTGGCAGCTCAAGGACATATGGACATATTCTTGCTTGCTTTCCTGTCTGCGTCAGGGAGACAAATTTATTTAACAAATTGGTTAACTATTTGGTGCCAATAGAATGGTGATTAGCCTTGTAAGGTGATTGTGCTTATCTAGTGTTGATGAGGACACCGGAAAGGTATTGATTAGTGTTATAATCCATGTGGGCCATCAGAAAGACCCCCAGTGTAAGCAGTCTCCATTTGTTAATCAAGGATGCCTTGGTTTTGAAACAGCACTTTGCATCTGAGGCATAACGTCTGCCAACATAACTGTGTGCAAAGCTGCTGCATGGGCCTGAATGTTATCTTGTGGGCAAATTGGCTTTGAAAAAGTTTGTTTTGTGTAACCTATTTATGTAACCCTGCATACGTATCATAAAGCAGCCCTCTTTGGCCATGCACTGCACACATCCTGCACTGGATGTAGCTTATGCTGCTGTCATAGAGAAATGCCCTGTTGTGGTCATATCAATACCAGAGGAGTTGTGATTAATGCCTGCAATTAGAAAATGGTCCCGATTTATTTAACATTCCTGACTGCTCTCTTGTTCCTTTTATGTAAAATTCAGTTTTTCCTCCAGAGCTACATCATCTTGTTGGCTGTTTGGCAGCACATTTAATGCATGATGAAAGATTTGGGTCCTTGTTTGTAAGTATGGTTTGTCAAGCTATTCATTTATTGTGAACACTTGTAGACAGATTTTTGACTGACATAGACTTTAATGCCATCACATTCACAATAGGCAATTTTGAAGACAACAAAAACTAAATGTGCCGGGGGTCTATTCAGTTTCCATTGAAGAATCCGTGTGTGTATTCCAAAACTCGCAAAATACAATTGGCCACAGCCTTGCCGAGGGACTGTATTTTGCTAAGTGGTTTCACGCTGGTTTTTTTTTTTTTTTATTGGCTGGCATTTTCTTGAATCTGGGTTAATTGCTAGTCGGAGAGAGAACCGCGACTTGTCTCTCCTCAAACTTTAGATGGTAGAGATGTACAAGAGCCCCCCCCAAACATGAATTTATTTTCTCAGTGATTGAAATAGTAATGTTTTTGTCCCAACTGAATGAGAAAAATGTTTCAGAAACTTGTGAGACCGTTTTCTCTCCAAATATAATGCAGTGCCTTTAATGCTGATGGCAGGATTAACGTTATGCTTAGCGGTGATCACTAATGAGCCCAAGGTTTGGTATCTATGGTATATATCACTGCACTGCTTTGGCAGTTCCCCCTTTGTTACCCCTCTCAACCTTTCATTCGTCTCCCAGCTTCCCTGGCCTCTTAAAAAACATTCATCAAGCCCTGACTGGGTATGCCCCATACATTTACAGCTCTGCCAGTGTGGCGATGTTACTACAGAAACCCAAGCTTTTCAGTGCTGCTCTGCTCAAGGCATAATAAAATTATTCATGACTCTTAGATTATTTAAAAAAAAAACAAGAAATCATACGCATTGCCAGTTTCTGCTGAGAGATTGGAGCTGTGAACAGTGCAACTGGAAGGAAATTTTTTGGATGGTGTAGGAGATGCCTGAAGATTTCTTGTTATGTTCCGATACTCTGCCTTGTTATATGGCAATGAAGATGATGACTACAAGGTAATGAAACTTTATTTATCCAGCTCAATATCAGAGTACCCAAATGCTTTACAACAAACACTGTGGTAATAGGTTAAAGGACATTGGCGACAGTAAGGCACAAACTATAAAACGATAGAAGTGAGTATAGGATGGGAGGAACTATGGAATAATGAAATTTATGTCTCTCTTCTTACAACATGATGCTTTTGTTTATACAAAACAGAAAGGCTTCAGTAATTTGCTTTCTTCGATTTAATTTGACCTTTCATTTAAGGGGAAAGGGCTTATTCCTCTATTTTTCTCCTAGTCAGCAGACATAAAGTTTATATGATTTAGCTTTTTGCTGTACATGAACTAAAAGAAAAAAAATCTTGTGAAGGATTTGTTCTTTTGAGCCGTTTGCAAAGTTATTCATTATTTCCTTTGAATGTCCTGCATTCTTTGTCTGATTCTGTTCTTGCAGACTAATGGGAGAATTTTTGGTCCCTTTGCTCCCTCTCACAGCGAGGATTGTAGTTTATTTTTTTTCTGGAACTGTTTTCTTTCTGGAACCCTTTAACAGAAGCAGGAGTATCCTCAAAATCCTTTTGTACATTTAAAGGACTTTTGCAAATGAAGACCAATGTTGTGTGCGTGCGCGCGTTCTTTCTTTCTTTCTTTCTTTCTTTTACGTTCTACAAAGTGAGGATCAAAAAAATTTCTTTTTTTTTTTTACTCCCCCCCCCCCCCCGCCCCACTTACAGAGTGGGGACATTGGGAATGAGGATTTTCAAATGTCCTCTCAATTACAAAGGCAAATTGTAGCTTATTAGTAAAGTGGTAATCCGTAAGATTTGAATTCGTTTGTTTATTTTGACATCTTTGGCAGTAAGCTGTAATTGCAGGTGCGCTCTTGGACCTCATTTCCTATAACTCTTGTCGAGACCCAACAGTGTCGCCTGTATGAAGTCGGTAAATTGACGGTTCTTACCAGTTCCACACCTCCTCAACTCTCATGTAGACGGGAAAAATGCTCTTTGACACGGCAATTGAACTCTATAAAAGTAAAAATTGTGACGTTGGTCATCCATTAGCATCATTTCATTCCAGTAACATGTTCGGCTATTATGATAAATCGATTAACTTAAAGGGCTGCCAACTCTCACGCATTTGCAGTGAGAATTTGTGCTTCATTCACGTTCCCGTGCTGCAGTCAGTAATTATTCAATCAACGAAATGCCTGTGTTTCACGATTGTTCAGATTTCTTGAATGAAATAAGACCATTTGAAACGGTGTTCTGCAATTCCACTGCTTCCAACCCCTGAGTGAAGAAAAGGGTGAGAATTCCAGAATCATAATTGTTCTCATATAAAGAGTGGCGAAATCCACCCTAACACATGTGAAACTGATAAACTTCAATGCACAAGGACTTCAATTCCACCTGAGAATCTCTACAACCGGTCTGATAGAATAATTTCTGACTACAGCACAGGATCGTGAATATGTAATTTAAACTCAAGCCGAATATGTGAAAGTTGAGAGCCCTGTGTACATGATGAAAACAGTAGTTAACAGGTAATGTTATAACTTTAAAAAATAAATTTATTAAAATAATTTGTCGAGGTGGTTAACGTAGCTTTTTCCCTGTTTGCTTCCTGAAATTACGTTATAATTTTGGTTTCAGTAGTAGCCTCAACAAAGACTCAGCTAACGTTAGTTTCTACTGTGCACAGCATAGCTACACAGTATGGCATTTTCCATTGCCATTGGGTTGACGTCAGAAGGGATCCAGTAGCGGTACTTTCCGCTTCTTGGAAGGCTGCATTCTTAACGGTCCTGCCTTAATTCCATCCATAAAACTGACATATAGTGTAAGGGACAAGTTTGATTTAGGGTTGGGGGATAGAGCCAAGGTTCAGGTTAAGGAAAGTACTGCTACTGGATCCCTTCTGACGTCTACCCTGCCATTGCTTCTCCCGGGGGTCCTTCCTTCCTTCAAGCTCGCTTGCGGCTCCTCCTACCTTCTGGACAGACCAAACACTGCTTAGTGATGTAAAAAGCATCACAGATGTGCGCCTGTATTTGAATTTTGCGCGGGAATGTCGCCACTGACACACAGATCGCTTTACCTGGCAAAGAATGAAATACAAGTGCTTTCGTCAGTGGGTCAGAGGGCCAATCACCGTTGTTTTATCCCCCCCCTCTCTAATGGACACTGACTTAACAGACGGTAACGAGACAGAAATCTTAAGGATTGCCACTTTAAGGTTAGGGGATATTGTGGAAAGGCTGTAGAGACACAAAAAGAATGAATGGAAGTCAATGTAATGTCCTCACAAAGTTATAAGCACGTGTGTGAACTTTCTCTTTTTGCTCTGACAGTGCAAATGTCTGTAATTTTCTATGGTTGTGCTTGTTTTTGAACTGCCCAGTGACCCATCATGATTTTTGGTTGTTCAATTTGGGATGTTCCAAATGGCGATCTGTATGCCTGCAGTGCTAGAGAATAAAGCTTGTTATTATAGAACTGGTTTTTAAAAGGGGCCACATGACTTGCATGCCCTCTTAATCTCAAACAATGCATGAAATTCTTTATTCAGTCATATTCGTCATGAAGACTAGATTTAACTGTAATCTCCTCTTGTTTTTTTTTTCAGTCCCAGAAATCCTGGATAGAAAGCACTTTCACCAAGAGGGAATGTGTGTACATACTTCCAGTTTCAAAAGATCCCCACAGGTATGTGCCCCTGTCTGTCGAAAGTCTCCATAGGGCTCGACTGGCTGAGTAGTTATATTGCATTGAAACATTTAGTGGATGCAATGTGCTGACTATGTAAGCACTCATCAAGGTGAGTCAAAACTGTTGCACACATACAGATATGAAGCATTCCTTCCATTTCTACTCTAATGTGTGTGATGAAGTATTCTCTTTGCTTGGGAACATTGACATTGTGTGGGTTACAAGCCTGTGGTCCCTAGATGTTGTTGGCTAAAACTCTGCATTTGAAAAGGGCGACTGCCTGAGCTTAGAGCTAATCTTATACCTGGCTAGTTTTAGTCCTCTTCCTGTTTATGCTTTTAATGTGGTGCTTATTGCTGCCATTCCTGCCTCTGGTCGTGTGCTTTATGTAGTCATCCACCTTGCACACACAAAAGCAGCCAGAGGAGAAGGTAAAGTTGTGGAATAGACCAGGCTTTGTTGCACATGTGGAGAAGAAGAGCTATGATGGTGCCACATATTCACATTCACAGAACTGCAGTTGTTTGGCACTTGACTAATCAAACTTGAGTTGTGATATGTGAAAGCTATTCTTAGTCATCCCAAATGGGTAATTTAGTCCTCACTACTGATGCAGCTTCATTGCATTCAGTTTTCTCTAAAGCAGACTGCTTGTCTGCCGTACCCTGCCACATTAAATGAGGATTGCATGTGTGACATTATCCTGATAAATAAAAGTTCCCCTCCGTGCATGATGAAAATGAGCTTTTTTGGATGGTTTGGCCTGTGTTGCCACGAGACACCTTTCTTTCCCAAGTTTTGTTTAAGTTGTAAAATGATTTTGAAGCGTTCTTGGTGCATTTGCCAAGAGCCCATTTCATGACCTGACAAAAAAGAAGTGCTGTGGAACAGCATGATTAAATGATGGCTCTTCACTAACATAAACACAGGGTGGTAAATTATGTGATTGCGATGTTCAGTAATTTAAGGTTATGGGTATCTATGAAGAGCTCTTAAGGCCGTCTTACCTCGTGCCACCAGAATTCTATCTGTGTTTATCAGACAACTGCACTGCCTTTCTGGAATTTCATTACTGCTGGAAAAACTTTAATGTTCTTCCATTTACTTTCATACTGTGCAGCTTACTCACAATTCTGGATTGATTGTTCAGGGTGTCAAGGTCTTATTTTTTCCTGTTCTGGGGGCAGTTCTTATTCACTGCTATTTTTCAAACATTGTTATGTTTCCCTGTTTTTTCACAAGATCAAAAAAATTGCATCCATTCCTGAAATATGTACTGTACATGTTGGCGTTGTTTTGGATATTTTTACGTTGTTGCGGGCAGTTTCGAATTGTATGGACAATTTTTGCACCGTGTACTGATTTTTAAACTGTGGTACCATCATAAGCCATAGGCTGTATATAAAGATGGACGACACATCTCCATATTCTGGCACGGCACAAAATGGGGCTAAAATATCCTTCATACGGAGGCTGCGATCTTGCACATTTGTGGTCATCGGGCGCATATCAATTCTCTTAAATTGCATCCTTGGTCCCTTCACTTGAGTCTTTTCCTTGCATCTTAGTCCCTGCCATCAAGAGTACATAGAGATGAAAGGAAACCATGCAAGGAGGGAAGTATAAAGGAAATAGGTTTTAGAGAACTGTGACATCATTTCCGCATAAGCGATGTTCGTTTCTGATGACTGCTTTCAGCTGGTCTAATGCAATGTCATCCATAATCTTTGGCACACATCTCAAAACGCGGTTCAGTTGCAGAATTCAATCATCATGGTGTTAAATACAGCTTATCTGCCGCATGCTTTTTAATGGCAGAAGCACCATGGGATAAATTTTAATCGTGGTGGTTTTAAAAATTGTCAGTTGAAATGGTTGTCCTCTGGTGATTGACTCCACGTTATCTTGGGCTCTTTTATTACATATAGCCAAGATAAATTCATATTTAAAACATCGGTATTTAGACTATATTACAGGATATCTGCCCTGTCATCAGATAAAATTTATCTTCCCCCTATATATAAATGTATTTATTTGGCATCTAAGAATCTTTATTATGTCCCCCGGAGGGGGAACATATAGCGTTTGTGACAATTCCTGTGCGCCGTGATCGTTATCGTTACCGTGATAGTTATCGTGCGCTATACCAAACGACGTCACACCCTTTTTATGAACATTTATGAAGATATAACTACGAAACTTTTCATACACACATATCTGGTCCCGAGGTAGGTTGCTATTGAATTTCGGCCAAATCGGAAAAACAACAAATTTTTTGTAAGCCTCTCCCTCCAGGAGCCCGATTAACGTCCAGTGGCCCAATATGTTGTACATCATGGTATTTGAGAGAGAGAGAGAGACAGTGAGAGATGCACGCACACCACATAACGCCATGCATGCGTTATTTGGATCTATGGTACAACGGACTTCTGCCATCATGTTCCATGTGCCATTCCAGTCATACAGCGAAAACCATTCAGTGAGTTTGTACAAAATATGGCATGAATATTCCAGAGCCATATACCTTTAGATGTTTCACTGACATCACTAAGATGGCGTCGCAGCTTTGGCATATCCATTGCACCTAAACATTCAAAATGAGGTCTAATTCAACAAAAATTACCCTGACTGATTCCATTGCCTACTTAAGCCGCTCCCTTGGAATCCTGAACCCCACGTGTGTGTATATATATAATACACACACACACCATTTTTCACATTTGCAAGTACAGCATTATCTACCAGATGGGCAGTGGACATGCCCATGGGGTTTTGCCCAATTTCATCTGACAGCTGCGCACCGAGGGACACCGGTCGCGGGCGACCGACTGGACTGCGTCTAGTTTCTGTTTCATTGTAAGCTGCGGGCCCGTAGCCAGCCTAGCGGATGGGGTGGTTCTTTTTTTCCAAGAAGTCGACCTTTTTAGCACTTAATCCACCAACTTTTTAAAAAATTTACCTTGAGCTTCAAATACTGAATTCCTGCATTCTGGTGATTTTTAGTGCACCAATTTATGTTGGATTAGCCTGTCGACTGCTCTCTTAATTAGCCAAGCTTTAAGGTGAACCAGATTTTTCACACACGTACACACAAACATGTGAATGGAGTGATGATGCAGAGGAACAGTCATCAAACGCAGGGCACCCGATCGACTTTCATCGTGAGGGGACATAGACTGGAGAGGGTAGTTAACAAAAATGCAGTATGCATTTGCACAAGTCGCATTGGCAGACTATGGGATGACAGTTCCTGGTTTCTGGATGCATAAATGGCTGTGCCTGGTGCCCACATTTAAACAACAATTAAGACCAACAGCCTATTAACAGGATTTACGCCACAGGAGCAGCCAAGCATCAAAGCCAACAGCACATTAACATGAAATGATTTACCTGTATGTCAGCAATACAGGATTTAAAGAATTACCTAATTACAGCCAACAGCACATTACCAAAATACACTGCTCTTAACCGCAAAAAAAAGTTAATATCAGTATCAAGCACCCCTGAACAAATGATCATCAAATAATTACTGAACCGGGACATGATATTACACATTATACAGCAAGTCGTTCTGATTAAGCAATTTGATTGATCATCAAGACATTCAGAGTGTGATCAAATCAGCATGACAGCACAGCTAAGTCTTCACTAAGAATATTACTCCTCTGTATCTGTCACAAAATTGAAGTCTAATTGCCACAGCAGTAGCATGAAAATGCTGCAATATTGATACGAAATGGATCCCTTTCTTGGTTAATTAAGAGCACTGTGGAAGTAAATAAAGTAATAAATCTGAAAGTTTTTAAAAATTATTTCAATGTGGCCTATGTTGTTAAATTAAAAAGTTTTTTAAAGGTTAAACGCGAGCAAATATGGACTGAAGCTGAATTTTTCTTTTGAGAAAATTGTGTTGTGAATTTTGGAAGTGATTACATAATTTCAATGTGAAATTTGGCAGGGAGGTACATATGGATGTACCGATTCAAATTTGTTTTAAGGTTTCAAATCTCAAAATCGAACATGACTGCCAGTTCGCGAAATTTAAAATTGCCCTATATCATTCCGTAGAGCGTTTGATAGTGGCTAGAATGTTGAAACTTTGCACACACATACTATTGAGGATGTAAAAATAAAATGCTTACCTCCTAATTTGCTAGAATACTACTCCCTTAAAGCTGTAGTCTGTAATTTTGAGGAGAGAGAGGACTTCGCACAAAAATTTGAAAAAAACAACTTTCAGATCCCTCCTCCTCCTCCTCCACTGCAGTCCTCTGACCCTCCCCTAGAAAGCTACTGTGCACGCGAAGGCACTCAAACTCTTGCATGCAACTGCGGAGAGATTTTGCAAGTTCACATTATGAAAGCAGCCAAGTTGCCAAGGCGAGACGTTTCTGTTGCGAACAGTGAACACTGCTGGCCAACAAACCGGCGCGTCGTTAGACCTGAAAATTCCGGGGCTAATATCCCTTCTTTTATTGAAGACAAGTGTTTGCCACTAACATGGCAATATCCCCCGCCGCCTCAATTTTATGTGTCCGTACGGACGGAGCCCAATGTTATATCCCCCTGCTTCGCGCTAATCGCGCGGCGAGGGATAATAATTAGTCCTGGCAAATTCCTTCATTCACACGTTTTCCAATTCAATAATAATCAAGCGGCAGTTGAAGACATGGCTTATCTCCCCCATGCAATCTAAAAGCGACAAAATAACCGGCTACATTTAGTATCGAAAAATAATTAGATTATAATTAGGTCAATGCACCATCACTCGGTGATGGCATTTCATAACTCTTTGGCGAATGAAGGTAATTTCGGCGGCAAGTACATACACCTGTTTTTGCGGCACAGTCGCTCAATTCGTATAAAAAAAATAGACATTTGTCCGATTGGAAAATGTAAACGGACGAAACCACTTACTAGTTAGAAATGCCGTCGCCGAGTGCAGGTGCATAGACATAATTATAATTAAATTATTTGTCTGTCCTGAATGCAGCCCATTATTTTGTCGCTTTTAGATCGCATGAGGAAAAGAAGCCGTGTCTTCAATTGCCACTTGATTATTCGTGAATTGAAAAACGTGTTAATAACGGAAACCCATCTAGAATTAGCCAGGATTAATTATCTTCAAAAAAAAAAATCAGGGATATTAGCCCTGGATTTTTCAAGTCCAACGACACGCCTGCCAACAAACGAGCAGAAAAAATCACGTCGACATGAAAAGTAATCTACAGCAGTATGTATTCATTAAAAACCCAGCACACACTTATTTCAGGAAGTTACCCGTTTTTTGAGTACAGAAACTGTTGTGAATTCAGCTGAATGGCCAGTAACTCATGTATGTCAGCATATAGCTTTGAGAGCACAAAAACGTTGCACATATTTATAAGGACAACAACTCAACTGATAAGACTGCCAGGTCACTTCATAGAGATTTTCTGCTGCTTTCTAATAAAACAACGCCAGTAACGTTAGCCCTAGCATCCAAAACAAGCTAACGTTAGTTCGACTGCAACATCACAGTAACATCACATGCACTGCGCAGTACTGTAACAATTACAAGACTCTGGCTATTCGAACAGCGACTGTGCTTGTAAGCGACGTTCACTCGCTTATTTGCAGAGCGAAAATGAATTGATGCTGGTTAGGGCTGGGGTTAGTTTGGTGATCATGTCAGCGACGCCAACTCGCTTATTTGCAAAGCAAAAATGAACCAACAAATAAAGCAGGGGTTTACCGGTCAAGGAGAAGTCGCAAACTCTCCGTCAGTTTTTAATCCTTTCAGATCACGAAGTTCCCTCCACTTTTAAAAATCCACTCCGATGTTCACTCTGGTTTTATCCTGGGTTTTGTTAAATTCTTTCTTTTGCGCTTTTTTTTCTTCTGGCTTCCTTTTTTACTAGTCTTAGCCATGTGTGCTGTTTCTGGAAACTGAGGTATCGGCATTTTTTTCCTCGCTGATGGCTCTAAGCTCCTGAACCCGCTCTCAGAGATTTGAACTTGACTGAGCACTGGCGTGAACTGAGGAGGAAGGGGGAGGGGGCTGTCTGCAGCGCGTGCATGTGCACTGTTTGACGGCTGTCAGATACCATCCTGGCTCTAATTGGTTCTTTTTAGTCGGTCCGAACGATTCTTCTAAATTGCAGTAGGAGCATTAGGTGCGTTTAAATGAGCCTTTTTTTAATTACAGAGAAGTAGTTTTATGTAATACTGTCTGTACACGGTGACAGTTTTAGCAAAAATGACAAAGTTACTTTTCTAAAACTTACCAACTGCAACTTTAAAGGAACAGTCCACCGTACTTTCATAATGAAATATGTTTTTCTATGAAATGAGACGAGATGATGCATACCTCTCCGAGCTTTGAGCGACCACCCAGTCAGCCAGACGCGCTGCCACTCCTGTTAGCATTTGTAGCTAGACTCATTGTGGTCAACGGTATTTTTCGGGGCTGTAGTTAGATGCGACCAAAGTCTTCCAAGTTTTTCCTGTTTACATAGGTATACATGACCAGTGACATGAGTTCAGGTTCGGGTACGCAAATCCAAATGTGGCTTTTTCTATGCTGTGGGAGGTGCGTACTATAATGACAGGCGTAGTAACACCTTCTGCGCGCTTCGACAGCGCATTGATATCTTCACTTCTTCACATACAATTCATCTTCGTCCGTTTCTTCTTCCTACTCACGGTTCATTTCGGCTAGCTCCTCCTCGGTATATTCCGGTTCAAATAGATATGGCTCCGCTCCGCCACAAGCCAGTCGTCGGCATCTATGTCCTCCATTTGCAAATGTTCCATAGTAGCACACTTGATTATTTTCTTTTATAATTTTCTGCAAGCTCTGGCTTTCTGACTGTGTACCAAGTAGTGCAGTGCAGTCACGTTGGTTGTATTTACGGAAGTAGGGGGGGTCGTGGGAGAGAAAAGAAATTAGAAGTGAAGGTATCAATTCGCTGTCGAAGCGCGCAGAAGGTGTTACTACGCCTGTCATTATAGTACGCACTTCCCACCGCATAGAAAAAGCCACGTTTGGATTTGCGTACCCGAACCCGAACTCATGTCACTGGTCATATAAACCTATGTAATCAGGAAAAACGTGGAAGACTTTGGTCGCATCTAACTACAGCCCCGAAAAATACCGATGACCACAATGAGTCTAGCTACAAATGCTAACAGGAGTGGCAGCACGTCTGGCTGACTGGGTGGTCGCTCAAAGCTCGGAGAGGTACGTATCATCCTGTCTCATTTCATAGAAAAACATATTTCATTATGAAAGTACGGTGGACTGTTCCTTTAAGCAACACACTTAAGCCCAATAGCCAGCTGGTTAACTCTTCGATGTATAATGCTGGGTGCAGTGATCTGGTATCTGGGGCTTGATATTTCAGTGGAGCTGCACTATGAAAAGAGCACTGAGCTGCAAAAAAAAAAAAATTCTTATGATACGATTATATATTAATTTTTTCGCCAATAGGCTGCTGAAATAGAGAGCTAGTTAGGTTGATGGCCAATTGGTTAGCGGGTTAAAAAGCTAAACTTTGCTAACACTGAAATTGTAACAAACGTATCCTAACGAGTCAGTTGAGCGCAGAGTAGTTCGTTGCACGCAGGGATATTTTGTGCTGCGGCTTGCCACAGTGGGTTACAGTAATTTTATGCCAGCATGGAACGCGGCTCAGCCAATCACATTTAAGGATGGGAAGCACCCGTTTTATTTAAGAAACCCTCGCGAGCGTTTAAGTTATGTTTAACTCGCGAAAACTACTGCCATAGATTGATTTGCACCTAAATATGTGATGCTGACCTGCCTTCATCTGGTTGCTTGGTAGATTTTGAGCAAGACTTGTGCCTTTTCTTGGAAAGAAATGCATAAATAAAATAAATGAAATGAATTCCTAAATTAGTTGCTTTCTTCAGTTTCTTATTCACTTAATACTGGGGTTTTGCAAGGCCACGTTTTTCGTTTACATCTAATGGCCGGTACACACTGCACGATTTTGGGCAGTTCCAGACGAAAGATAACCATAGTAGGAGAAACATGGAGAAATCTTTGGTCATGGCTCTAAAACGGTGGTCTTGCGTCGCACTGTGAGAGAGGTTCAAGGACGGCCATTGTCAGCGTCTTGTGACCTGAGATTAAATTCTGACAGTGTAAGAAATTTAGGATGTCACAGTTTGACAACTGTTACGACCTTCGTCTACTCATCAGCCAATACAAATGCAGCAGGACATAAAATGATAATCGTTAATTTATTTTTTTTAATAAAATAAACAGAATAATTTATAGAGTACGCATTAGCGGATGCTGACAGTGATTCAAGTAGACACACATTGGAGTCAAATCATGGTCACAAGGCCTTCGATTTTAACGGGCATTTAATTGCATACAATCCTTCATGTTTGCCATGCCGAGCAAACTGAATAAAATAAATAAAGTACAAGTCAGTTCAATACAAAGCACTCTCGAAGAGAATAAGCATTAAAACATTTCACGAATACAACTTGCCAACCCATCGGCTTTTGAAGGCAATGAACCATTAACCTTATAGAACAATTCTTCAAAAAGCATTTAAATGTTCACTGTGGTGTCGATGGTTCATCGTGTCATTATCACAAGTACTGTTGATTGTATAACCATAATAGCTGCACGTTATCTTATCCGCATCTTACATTACCATTAAGCTAGGACAGAGCTAAAATAACAGTGAATGCAATGAACATGGTAGTGCAGATTGATGTCGTACGCTAATGATATTACATATTGACGTACATCGTAACCTGCGATTCAGTAAACTGCCATCGTGCAGTCTGCACACATCAAACTTGACGTCGCACCAAAGTTTATTAGATCCATTAGATTAGGTTGCATAGTGTGTCATGTAATGGTCTTATAAGATTGCTAAAATCGTACCGTGTGTACTGGCCATAAGTTTACATTTTCTAAAAAGGCTACCATGAGTGAAGTCCCAACTGCATTTTTACTCTTCACCGATAATGAAAGCACAAATATGTCAGCGTAATCACCACGAATGTGTAGGATGAAGCAGATTTGGTGAAGGATGGGTCTGACGTCAGCATCTTTCTCTCGTCCACAGGACACGCGAAGAAAGTTTGACATTCTTTGAAGCGAAGTGAAATTCTTGCCAAGTTTTCTTTGCCGTCATCTCTGTGCGAAATGCGTGTCCACAACGCAATTGCTGTTACTTACGGGGTTATTAACTGGTAACGACAATTGGAAATGGCCATTATGCAATGGCAGGTTTGACCGCACCTGTTCAGTTTGAGGGTGAAACATAGTGCCCAGAGTGAACAACAACTCGTGTTTAAAATCACTGTAACTAGCAAAAGAAACCTCTCTGTCAGCAGACCAGACAAGCGCTGTTTCAACCCTGTCATATCAAACACATCTGCATCATTTTATTTTTCTCAACAGACTTTCCTCTGTTAGTTAAGCTTCATTTTTGTGCTAAGTTTAACAGTGATTGACTCAGTTCATTTGATTTAGTTGATGTTCAGACAAGAAGATTTTGGTGTTATTTTGGTGACAGTTTATTTGTTGACTCTGTCATGGTGATGAGCACATTTCGTTTAGGTGTTAAATTATCAATAAAAGTGCTGACTTTTTATTTTGGTACCACAGACACCATTTAGTTTTCATTTGAATTTCAGTAATTTATTTTGGTGCTATATATGTTGCTACAAAAATAGCATAAAATGCTATTTTATTTGAATTTTGCATGTCATGCCACTGTGACAGTTACTTTGCAATAAACTTGTCAAATTTGGAATATTATTTGTTAAATTTCAGATACATTTTGAATATACATGAATATATTTGTTTATTATAACCATATCATACCATGCCACCATCAAAGGAGTTTAACACTACAATTTAAGAAAAAGAAAAATATAAGAAATGGCAAGAAATTATTATTTTTTCATTGTGGACCCATTGAATTTCCCAGGGACCCCCTCAAACCACCACCAGTGGGTCCCGGGGACTCACTAAACTGAAAACCTATCAACATCACTGGAGGTTGAGTATGGGATATCTGACTGACTGCGAGCAGTAAGGAATTGAAAACATTGTTCTGAACAGCTGAATGTAGATGGCTTTTTAAGGTATTTTGGGGAGATTTTAATGCCAACTTACTTTTTTTATTTTTTAGATTCGCCAAAAAAAAATTTACCTCATGTTTACCTTGGTAGCCAAACATTTTTTCATTTCTGCTATTGGCGAATTTGGCGAGCGCCAGGGGAAGCCGTGTTAACTATTTGGTACATTTAAAAAAAAAAAAAAGAATGCTCATGCAAGCTTTGGCACTTCAGGAGGCCCTGAAAATTGCAAATAGGGTGGATGACGAAATAATTTTCCCTGTTGCAGAAAAACTTTCTCACAACAGTTTGCTGGATCAGGACCATCTCGAAGTCAAAAATCCAGAGAAGACTTGAGTTCTTGCTTGGACTAGTTTCACACATCCCGCTATTAATTGATAAACCTGTAAAATGGGAAGACCAGATTAGTTTCTAAAATATTAAAAGTGCCTGAACAGTTCTGGATGTTGACTTGTTTGTGCATTTGCACTTGGTGACCTCAAAGTGCACCCATGTGACTCCTGAAGTCTCAATCAGCATGGAAGCAAAATTTAAGATGCACCTACTCTAGAAAACTTCAGGAACTGTTTTTAAAAAAGAAGTTGATTTTGTTTGGGGCTCAACAGTAGGCTACTTGGCCATCGGTAGGCCTTATGGTGCCCTAGTATTTGAACAGTGACTGCCGCCAAGTGCAATTTTGTTTTTTGTTACTAAAAGTTCATACCGGAGATCCCAGTTATTTTCTTGTTTTGTTTTAACATTTAGGTCTATGCCTTTCAAATGCTGTAACGTATTTATGAATTCACCCTCAAAGTTTTGAGAAATCGGGTCCTGAACAGACCTCTTTTTACCCTTTTTTTTTGAGTTGGGACCCTTTTTGGACCCCTTTTTCTCCTAACTTTGAGGGTGTCCCACTGAAGTAGCAGTACAAACCTATCAGACACCTCCCAAATGACCAATACCTGCAATAAAATTTGTGGGATACCCTCAAAATTTCAAAAGAATGAGAGGCCTAATTTAAGCCATTTTCAGCCTGGAGCGTTTTGAGCACCCCCTATTGGCCAACTTTGATGGTGTCCCAGTAAAATAACAGTATTATTTTATTGTACCCTCCATGTAGTCTCCATATCAAGAAACTAAGAACTAGGATATCCTCAAAGTTATGAATTAGGGGGGTGGGAACTTACCTTTTTGTTACTGCCCCAGGGGGTCCTAAATAGGGGACGCTGTAACTTTGGTTATAAGAGGTCAACCATGGAACGGTTTAGGATTTGTAGTTTGGGTACCGTAACCATCTCTCAAAAAAAAATTTCAGCCCAATCCAGGGGAGTCAACAATTCGGGCTGTCTGAACCTTAGAAAAATTGGTTCTTAATGTTTCACAATGGTCAAGTCAGTCTCTTGCCCTGAATCTAATTGAGCATGCATTTCACTTGCTGAAGGCAAAACCAAAGGCAAAACATCCCAAGAACAAGTGGGAACTCAAGGGCTGCAGTGAGCAGCTGGCTGAGCATGACCAGCTGATGATGGGTTCCTGACTTCAGGCAGTCATTGACTGCAAATAATTTTCAGCCAAGTATTGCAAATGGCAGTTTCAATTTTAATCATCTGCGTTTGTCCAATTTGTTTGGAACCCCTACATTTGGTGGCATATGTTTCAAAGTGGATTTGTTATGGCCCCAATTTGTTATTACATTTACAACGCAAACAGCAACAGCAAGGGATGACAGAAACTGTTTTAAAAAAAACTTGAACATATTTAATCAACAGACAAAGACAATAACAACTAACTAACAACTAATGACCAAGATTAATTATGTACAAAACATAAATATTTACAATCCCTTTTCGGGGGGGGGGTGGCTTGGTGATGTCCTGGATGATGAAAATGCTCAAACACAGGCAAAGAAATCCACAAAAGAGACGTCACAGGTCTTGAACAGAATGGCAGGTCTGGTCATCTTCTTGCAATTTCTCCTACTACTTTACTGTCTCAATTCTCCCCTTGATATACTCTTTTGCAGACCCCACCCACATTTAGACCTCTTTTTTTTACTTTTCGGGGACTTGCCCCAGACATGTCTGAAACATGTCCAAACATAACCCCAGTCTGAGCTTAACAAAAAAAAGGTGAATACTGCCATCTAGTGGCCTCTATTCACATTACACCTCCATTCCAAAAGGGAAAAATTTTGACTTACAAAGGCAAAATTTTTCTTTTCAATACAAAATGGTTAAGTGAACACTTGTCTATATATACATATCATACAATATTCAAATAAACACATGATATATATATACACATTCAAACACTGGATAAGCAATCAGCAATTACATTGTCTGTACCCTTCACATGCTTAATTTCCAAGTCAAACTCCTGTAAAATCAAACTCCAATTCAACAATCTCCGATTCTTGTTTTTCATCTTACTCAAAAACATTTACGGATTGTGGTCAGTGTACACAATCATTGGCTTTTCCCCTGTACAAACATAAACTTCAAAGTGTTGTAAAGAAAGGACGAGAGCCAACAGTTCCTTCTCTATTGTGGAATAGTTTGTTTGGTGGCGATTGAACTTCCTGGAGAAGTATGCCACGGGATGCTCAATGTCATCAGAGTCACTTCTCTGTAGGAGCACAGATCCACAAGCTTGGTCGCTAGCATCGACCGCGATGGAGAACGGTTTGTTGAAGTCAGGAGATTTGAGCACGGGGAAGTGACACAGCAGAGACTTCAGGCAATCGAAGGCTCTCTGGCATGCATCATCCCAAGTGAACTTTACGCCTTTCTTCAGTTGGTTAGTTAGACTGAGAGCAATCTCAGCAAAGTTCTTGCAGAACTTGCGGTAGTACCCGATCATTCCAAGGAAGCGGCGCAAAGCTTTTTTGTTGTCAGGAACTGGAAAGTCCATGATGGCTTGGACTTTAGCATTTATGGGTGCCACCTTACCCTGGCCTATGACGTAGCCAAGATAGGTGACAGTAGCACAACCAAAGTCACTCTTGCTCAGGTTAACAGTCAGGTTAGCCTGGGTCAGGCGCTGGAACAACGTCTCTACATCTTTTAGATGTTCTTCCCAGGAGTCACTTCATGTGATCAGGTCATCGATGCACGCACCCGTGTGTGGCAATCCGGCGATTGTAGACTGTATCATCCTTTGGAACGTGGCTGGGGCATTTTTCATGCCAAAGGGTAGGACTTCATACTGGTACAATCCAGATGGTGTGGCAAAAGCAGAGATGCACTTGGCCCTCTCAGTTAAAGGCACACACCAATAACCCTTCAATAAATCAATCTTGGTCAGAAACTTTGCTTGCCCTACACTATCAATACAATCATCAATCCTAGGTATTGGAAACACATCAGTTCTAGTTACAGCATTGACTTTGCGATAATCTGTACAGAATCTAGTACTTCCATCAGGTTTTGGAACTAGCACACAGGGTGAACTCCAATCGGAGTTGGAGGGTCTGATAATATCATGTTTTAACATGTACTCATCCTCTTTCTCAGCAATCTTTCTCTTTTCAGGATTCATCCGGTATGGATGCTGTTTTATTGGTTTGGCATCACCAACATCTACATCATGAGAGGCTATAGTAACTCTCTTTGGAACATCAGGAAACAGATCCTCATATTTCTTGATCAACCTCTCAAACTGATCTTTCTGTGAGGGTTCTAAGTGCTGGAGTTTTACATCAAGATTTTGCAACACTTCAGAATTTGACAATTTGCATGAAAGAACTTCAGCTTTAATTCTAGGTTCATCATCTTGAAACTCCCCCTCATCTTCACCCGTTTTGACCATAGGAGAATCTGAAGTGACAGCTGCAACCCTAGCATTTCTGTCATGATAAGGCTTTAGCATGTTAATATGACACAATTGTTTTGGTTTTCTCCTATCGGGAGTCTTCACAATGTAATTGAGATCATTGAGTTTTGTCAGAATTTCATAAGGACCATGAAATCTAGCCTGCAATGGATTGGACTGCAAGGGAAACAACACAAGGACCTTTTCTCCTGGTTTAAACTCACGGCTTCTAGCCTTATGATCATACCAAGTTTTCATTTTTCCCTGACTTGATTTCAAGTTCTCTTTGGCTAGGTCACAAGCTGCATGCAATCTGTCCTTGAACTTGCTAACATAGTCTAACAGACTAATGTGCGGCTCTTCCTCTTGCCATTGTTCACTCAATAATAGCAAAGGTCCTCTCACTTCATGACCAAACACTAGCTCAAATGGACTGAATCCAGTAGACTCCTGCACTGCTTCTCTAGCTGCAAACAACAGCAAATGAACCCCTTCATCCCAGTCTTTCTCATGGTCATAACAATAAGTCCTCATCATTGTCTTGAGAGTGGAATGAAACCGCTCTAAGGCACCCTGACTTTCTGGATGATAGGCACTAGAAAGAATCTGCTTTGCACCTAGTTCATACACAACCTGCTGAAACAATCCTGAAGTGAAATTGCTACCCTGGTCTGACTGAATTTCCCTGGGAAGGCCAAACAACGTGAAGAACTTTATCAAAGCCTTCGAGATTGCAGTTGCCTTGATGTTACGTAGAGGTATGGCTTCGGGGAATCTGGAAGATGCACACATGATTGTCAACAAGTACTGATTTCCAGATCTAGTCTTGGGTAATGGACCAACGCAATCAACAATGACCCTAGAGAATGGCTCCCCAAATGCTGGGATAGGCTGCAATGGTGCTACAGGTGGGTCTAACTGGTGTTTTCCAACTACCTGACAAGTGTGATAGGTTTTGCAAAAGTTGGAAACGTCTTTCCGAAGCCCAGGCCAAAAGAAGTGTTTCATGATCTTATCAACAGTCTTGTTAACACCAAGATGACCTCCTAAAGGTAAACTATGAGCCATTGTTAAGATCTCATTCCTATAGACCTTCGGAACAACAATTTGCCTGACCACTGCCCACTCTGCATTGGCAGGGATATCAGGAGGGCGCCACTTCCGCATCAACAAACCATCCTTGAGATAATACCCAACTGGAACTGCGTCTATTTCTTTATCAGGAAGGGCTCTCCTCTTTAGTACACAAATTTCAGGATCATTAGTTTGCTCCTCAATCAACTGCTTTCTGGACAGAGACAAGTCTCCAGACACATCAGAATCACCAGACCCATCCAGCTGGCTGAATAGAGAACTGATAAAAGTATCTGATAAGTCCCCAAACGGAGAAACCATAGTAGGCCAATCAGAGTCATGAGGCGAACCACCTGAGTCCTGACTATTCAATGTACTGGACGGCACCACAACATCTTCTTCTTGAGCCTTCTTGGCCATAGCACAAGTCACTGCGCAAGAAGGATAGAGAGATGGGTCCTCATCCCCATCTTCAGTGCTCAGCTGTGAAGTAAGATGTACAGGGGGAACTACTTTGCCCCCAGCCAGGTCATTGCCTAGCAACAGAGAAACACCCTTTATAGGTAGACTTGACATAAGTCCCACCTTTACCTGTCCTGTAACTAAATCTGACTTCAAGAATATAGAGCGCAGGGGTACAGATACAGTCCTCCCTTCAATACCTTGTACAAGTATGAAATCCCCTGAAGCGGTCTCATCACGTAACTCCAAGGAGTCCATCAACAAAAGTGATTGAGAAGCTCCGGTATCCCTTAGGATATATATGGGGACAGGAGTAGTATGCTCATTCAGAGCCACAAATCCCTCTGACACAAATGGAAGAAATTCCTCCCTCACAAAGCAAGCTGTATCAGGCTTTTTAGCCCCACAAGAAGCAGGCAATTTAGGAGATTGGTTATCTACTACAGGGGTTTCTAACCTTGTTTTCACAAAGGCATTTGGTTTGGTATCCTTTTCTTTTTCTTTCTTAGCTTTAAGGAACCAACAGTTAGTTGTAACATGACCAGATTTCTTGCAATAACTGCAAACTAGACCACTTTTGTCTCTGTCAGCTTTCACACTTTGATCAGACCTGTTACTGGATTTCTGAGCACCATCACCAGATTTGTCTTTGTCTTTGGGTGAGGAATCTTGGGTATCACCGTAACCCTTTTTCTTAAATTGGGACCATCTATTGTTACTGCTTGACTGAAATTTGGACTTATGTGTGCAAATCTGCAAATTTGGCAGCTGATTGCAAATTCAGTGCTTGCTTCTCATTAAGGTAGGTCTTAAGATCATCCTTAACACAGTTTTTGAATTCTTCAACTAACACCATCTCTTTTAGTGAGTTGAAATCATCCTTGACCTCCATAGAAGTACACCAGCGCTCAAAGCAAACCTGCTTTTCATTAGCAAATTCAACATAAGTCTGATTTTCAGATTTCTTCAGACCTCTGAATTTCTGTCGGTAAGCCTCTGGAACCAACTCATCAGCTCTCAAAATAACCTTTTTGACAACCTCATAATCAGAGGAATCATCTGCAGACAAAGCCGAATACGCTTGTTGAGCTTTACCCTTGAGGACAGTTTGCAACATCAGAGGCCAGTGTTCCTTTGGCCACTGGCAACTCTTTGCTACCTTTTCAAAACACTGGAAATAGTTGTCAACATCCTTTTCCGAAAATGGAGGCACCAATTTTACCTCCTGGCTAGCCCGAAATTTATTTTCAGTTGCTATTTTAATTTTTAGTTGCTCCATTTGGAGTCTTTCTTCTCTATCGAATTTCTCTAATTCAAAATCTCTCTGTCTTGCAAGTTTTTCTAACTCAAATTCTCTTTGTTTTTCTTTTTCTTCCCTTTCTTTCTTCTCTTCTCTAGCTAATTTTTCCAACTCAAACTGCCTTTGTTTTTCTTTTTCTTCCCTTTCAATCTCTAGCATTTTTAATCTAAGTTCCATTTCTATATTTGAATTTTCCACTGGAAACTGTTCCAGATCTCCTGGTGCAAACACATTTTCATCAATGTAATATTCAACTATCTCTCTAGCCAGTCTTTCTTTTCGCATGGCTGGTTTTACCTCTGTCAGCTCTAAATGTCTGCAGATTTCCAACAGTTCGGTCTTTTTAAAAGACTTCAAAACCCCTACGGTTGGTGATGCCAAGAAATCATCCATTGCTGTTGTCAATATATTTATATAGGAAAATTCACAAAAACAATTTCACAATCTGAAATGTTAGATTTTTAATAAATGACTCACAAAATGGTCTATCCCGGACCTTGAGCCCCCAATTTGTTATGGCCCCAATTTGTTATTACATTTACAACACAAACCGCAACAGCAACAGCAAGGGATGACAGAAACTGTTTTAAAAAAAACTTGAACACATTTAATCAACAGACAAAGACAATAACAACTAACTAACAACTAATGACCAAGATTAATTATGTACAAAACATAAATATTTACAATCCCTTTTCGGGGGGGGTGGCTTGGTGATGTCCTGGATGATGAAAATGCTCAAACACAGGCAAAGAAATCCACAAAAGAAACGTCACAGGTCTTGAACAGAATGGCAGGTCTGGTCATCTTCTTGCAATTTCTCCTACTACTTTACTGTCTCAATTCTTTTCCTTATATACTCTTTTGCAGACCCCACCCACATTTAGACCTCTTTTTTTTACTTTTCGGGGACTTGCCCCAGACATGTCTGAAACATGTCCAAACATAACCCCAGTCTGAGCTTAACAAAAAAAAGGTGAATACTGCCATCTAGTGGCCTCTATTCACATTACATTTGTGATAAGTCATTTTTTGGCAACCCTTCATTTAAAGCTGAAAAATTTCCAATACAATTGTGGTGGCATACAGAACCACACAGACAAACATTGTCAGAATTCTTATAGACCTGCTTGTACTTTTTGTACTTTGATCAAAATGGCTACAAGTTAAGACTTAGCAAATCTGGGACTGGTCTGTATTTGGACTGGTCAGGGTTTGTGATTATATAGATTTTAAGTTTCATCAGAGCACAATATTTGGTGTTTTTGCTTTTGGCAGAGGTTTCTCCTTCAGCCAAAATGCAACTTTGGATTCATTTTGAAATTAAAGCAACTCCAATGTTGTCACACGAAAGTTTGTATATAAAGATGAGCTAGCTTTTGAAACTAACAGTTAAAAAAGCGAGGTTGAGTCTGACTGGTTGTGGGGAAATTTTAGCCTTCATTGTGTGGAGATTGCTTAGGCAATTGCTACTTTCCAAAAAATGGCTTGCAAGCGACAGAGATGAAGAAGACTTCTGAGTCCGTACTTAAACTAGGCCTACGCTGCCGGCGGCCGACAGCAAGGGGTATATCCCCGAAATTCCCCAATCCTTCAAGCCCCCTTTATTAGATTCCCCTTTACTAGACCTGCAATATGAGGCAAATTTGAGGTCTGTGTAATTAATTGTTCCAGAGATATGGTTTAAAAAACTGATTCCCCCCCCAATATATAGCGCCACCTGGTGGCAAACCTAGCAATGTATTCATGCCCAAAATCTAATCAGTCCCATATGTTAAAAATGAGAAGCCAGTGTAAAGTATTTTGTAAGTTATTGCACTAACGGCTAAAATCTGCGGCGGGTGGGGTGAAATCATGATATCTCCAAAACTTGTATTTCGGGGGTATAATTATGGTTATTGATAAAATGGCTTCAAATAAAACAAGGTTGCCAAGTGGCATAAATGTATGAAGTATTTTCAGTGAGGTTGTAAGAACATTAAGTGCTACTTTGTTGGACTGGTCTTTTGAAAAGGACCCATATAAATCTGCTGTAAATATTTGACACCATGCATATTTCAATGTTAAAGAAATTTGTGAAGTATCTTTAAACACATGATTTGAAATGATGACATATCAATTAAGGTGCCATGAGAATTTTATATACGCAACAGGGTGGGTTGAATAAATAAAGGGAGTTTTATTTTTTCACAATTTCTTTCAAAAAAAAAAAATAAAGCTCATCTTGTGGATAGTCCCATTTGGTGAAATTTTATGATGTCTTATTTAAGTATGCGGTATACGAGTTCAAAAAGCTCTCAGCCTTTTCCACTGCTCAGTTTTAGATATTTAAAACTGTTTGATGGAAAAGGAAAGCTATTTTTGTTGTTTTGCCTAAATAGGCCACATTGTACTTTGTCCCAGACAACACCGTTGAATAATAGATTATGTATTGCATTTTTCAGATTTATAGACCATTATTTACTCTCAAATACAAATTGCCATTTCTTTTTCAGATGCCTTCCAGGATGTCAAATTTGCCAGCAGCTTGTGCGGTAAGTTATCCAGTGTTTTTGGTCATGGAAAACTCACTAGTCTCTAGGTTTTTTTAGCCAACAGCTAAATGATACAGTAGGCAGTTTGACAACAATAAAATGTATGTCCGTTCAGTTTTTTGTGATGAAACTTGGGTTCTCTTTTTATGTCATAATAAGTGGTTTTTTAATGAAAAACGGAGTACTTATGCATATTAAAAGTAAAGGACATTGTTGCGATGTTCTGGATGGAAGCAGCATTTTCCAAGCATGATTTTAAACCCATCCAGAGTGCCTGGTAAACAGTGCAGTGCACCACCCCTTCGCAGGATGTAATCTGCTTTCCAGGCTTTGTGTGTCAGGATATGGATTACACTCCAGAGTGTTGCCTTCGGAGGGAAAGATTTCTCCTGGGTTTGTGCCATTTTTCACCTTTGCTGTTTAAAGGGTGTGTGAATGCACCTCTTCTTCCGAACTGGCGTTGAACGGAAAACGGAAGCGTGGGGGCTGGACGCTGTGGGAGGCTGCCGTGGCGGGTGAAAGATGGCCGCTCTGAGCTCTGGCGCTGACGTGGGCGCGTGTTTGCGTTGGCAGGTGCTGCTGCGGGAGGCTGGTCAGGCAGCATGCTGGCTTCACTGCCAGCCTGGCCATGAAGTACTCCGATGTGAAGCTGGGTGAGAACCGCATGCCCGAGCTGGAGGAGTGGTCCGTGGAAAAGCACACAGAGGAAAGCCCCACCGACGCCTATGGCGTCATCAACTTTCAGGGAGGATCCCATTCCTACAGAGCCAAGGTGCGCTACTGGAGATGTTGTTACTCTGCGGGTCTGTCACAAACATTATCAATGAACAGAAACCCAGATCTCTATTGTCTTCACTCTACTGTATAAATGCTTGGTCAAGAGCTGGGCTCCCCAAGTCTGGCCCTCAAATTCAAATCCAGCCCTGGTTTTCTCTCTTCCAGGCAATTCATTGAACAAGTATTGGCAGTTATTGGCCAATCATTGTCATCAAACTTCACTCTCAGGTGAAGGGAGGCTGGAAAACCAGCAGTTCTCTGCCCTTGTAGACTGTGATTTGGGGAGACCTGGGCTTGAGCGATGGGAATAAGTGTTCTGGCTGTAAAATCACGGAAGTAAAATCGCTTCTGTCAATTGTTCAAGCCAAGTTTTTAGGAAGTGGTTATCTGATATGTTCTTTGTAATAATGAAATCTAGCATGTTAAAGGGAGCGAGTTAACCATACAAAGGTCTTGGAAGTAAGCATATAAGAACAGATAAAAATGGCGCACCTCTTTTTAAAATGATTTTTGTCTCTTCTGAAAGATGAGGAGTAGCAGCGATGCCTTATTGGGCCCCTCTTTTTTTTGCCTCCCTTGTACAGTATTTGCGACTATCATACGACTCGAAACCAGAAATGATCCTTCGCCTAATGCTCAAAGAATGGCAGATGGAGCTTCCGAAAATCGTCATCTCCGTTCATGGTGGGATCCAGAACTTCGACCTGCACCCCCGCATCAAGCAAGTTCTTGGAAAGGGCCTGATCAAAGTGGCGATCACCACGGGTGCTTGGATCCTGACCGGAGGAGTGAACACAGGCAAGAACGGGAAATGAGCTCTCGACACAAAGCCCCGTTTTACTGCTGAAATGGTGAAATATGGGAGACAATTAGTGCACAAAGCTGGAGATGTCTGGCAGTCTCTGCCGAGATCTGCTCTTCATGTACTATAATGCCGAAGGGCCGGGTGCCCAGTCCCAATGATAGTCTTTCTGTGAGCTTAGTGTGTGGTCAATTAACCCAGCCGGTATTTAAGTCTAATTACTGATTATATCTTATATTTATTGTCGAGACGGGCAACCGTAACCCAGAAACGTTAGATGCCTATGATTCCACAAGGGGCTATTTTGTTTATATTCCCGGTTTGTAGTGGCTTTCGCTAAATTATCCGTCAAAGCGGATGTTTTTGCCATCGATGATTTCTGATATTTAAAAGGTTCTTCATGCCAAGTTTAAGTAACGAGGCAGCTTGCCTCAGGGCTCAGTTCTTTTGTCATGTGTCAATAGAAAATTCGGTACTACTTAGCCTGTATCATTATGAGCTGAAATTATTCACTCATTTTTGTTGTTTATAACTGATTTTTGCTTTTCTAGGTGTAGCAAAACATATTGGTGATGCCCTCAAAGAGCACTCTTCTAGATCCTCACGGAAAATTTGCACTATTGGAATCGCTCCATGGGGAGTTATTGAAAACAGGAATGACCTCATCGGAAGAGATGTGAGCTGCTTATAGCAATCAGTGAATTAGTGCTCAGGCACATGATTGTCCTGTGCATGAATTCGTATTAAGCCGCTTTCACACCGGATGCAAAACAAATTTTTCGCACAACAGTTTACATTCAAAGTCAATGCAACGATGCAAACATGGGCGTTTCATGGGCATATTCATGTCTTTGCATTGACTTTGAATGTAATTTGTTGTGCGAAAATTCGTTTCTTGACTGTATGAAAGCGGCTTGAAGTGGATTTTTCAATTTATATTAAAATTGATTACGGCAATCTTGTTAGCTTGTTTACTGCAGTTTATTATGAATATCTGTGTTGTTAATTTAAAAAAAAAAAAAAAAAACCACAATATCATTTGTTTTAAAGTCATTATTCATTGGGTCCTTGCAGTGATTGGTCTTGTATTATGTATGCATAAGCATCACGTTTGTCCTTTGAGGACAATAAAAACTAGTACAGCTACCATTATGGAAAAGCAGAGGGATAGAAGCATTTGAAATCACGTTGGGCTGGACTGTCTACTGTACATTCGATAAGAAATGAGGTGGTGTACATTTCATGAATATGTTCTAAAGCTGGAAGGATATTTTCACCTCAGCTTCTTGGATGTTATCTTCAAAATCGTGATTTGGAAATTTCAGATTGAGGCCATACAGGCATGTTTTACCAAATCTGGAATGTTTTTTCTGCTGTAAAGGTTGATCTTACTATACGGGACACATGTTAGTGTTTGAAATTTGAGCATTGTTGCCTTGGGTTATTTCTCTGTATTCAGGTAGTTGCCCCTTATCAAACGCTGTTGAACCCTCTGAGCAAGCTGAATGTGTTGAACAACGTGCACTCTCATTTCATCCTGGTGGATGATGGGACAGTGGGCAAGTATGGAGCAGAGGTGAAGCTGAGGCGAGAACTGGAGAAGCACATTAACCTGCAGAGGATTCATGCCAGTGAGTTGATGCTTACGCCTCAGTAATCCCTCCATTTTGTTTATTGGAGGCATTTGCCATTTACTTGCTGTGAGAGCAATAATTCATTGGACAATTACTTTTTTTTTTTAGTTTGGTTCTGTACTTTGGCACTCAGAGTTTGTAAGGATACAGTAACAGTGAGGTTAAAGTTCAGACTGTCAGCTTTAGGATCTTTTAATCCCTATTGAATGAATTGTTTAAAACTGACAGCACTTTGTCATTGTAGTCCCCCTTTTCTTGGGCATGTAAAAATATTAACCAGTTTAACATGATTTGTAAAATAGTAATCATTTTATGCTGCTCTATCTTCCCTGGCGATGCTCTGCCATGCCTGTACTTTGGTCATCTTCAGTTCCTGCTTATTTCTGGGACATTTTGTATTCTATCTTTTCTTCAGCAAATAAACTACCTGTTCAAATGGATTAGGATCTGGTGATTGACTGCCAAAAGAACCAGAGTTATACAATAAACCTAGAAATGATTGTGTCACTGTCCTATGGATTATGATGCTTGCTGTATTTTTTGAGATGACACACGCTCTTGTTCCAGATCACTAACGTAGTCGTTTTTATAGCCATGTGCGCGTTTCTTTTTAACTATGGGTTTTTACTTTTTTTTTTTTTTGAAATTGCTAAATTCAGGCCTTGATATTCTGCCAAGTGTGCAGAATAATGATATCCCAATTTAGTCACGGTGGCTTTTCTAAAATAAATTACCCACAGAGGCAGAGTGTAGTAGATGTATGATTATTACCACGGCTCTAAGTGTCAGGTAATTCGGGTGCTTAAAATGTTGACCTCACCTGAAATGAGAGGTTTAGCTGCACCCAAATAATAATTTCCATTAAGTTCAAAATGTCCTGTGAGTCAGGTGTGTTACATCATGTCCCAAAAGGCTTTGAATCATTCTATTTTCTTTTTTTTGTAGCAGTTGTCCCGCTGGCTAAAGGGGGGGAAGGAGTGTGTATTCGGGTGGTGCGTGGGTGGGTGTAATGTGGCGCTGTGCGTGTGCAGGGATCGGGCAGGGCGTGCCGGTGGTGGCGCTGATCTTCGAGGGTGGCCCAAACGTTATCCTGACGGTGCTGGAGTACCTGCAGGAGAGCCCGCCGGTGCCTGTGGTGGTGTGCGAGGGCACGGGCCGGGCGGCTGACATCCTGGCATACATCCACAAACAGACTGAGGAAGGAGGGTAAGAGTGGGGCTGCTGTTTCCCGGGAGATTACTCGCAATCCTGTTTACAGCCTCCAGTGTAATTAGACGGCTACTGCAGGCTCTACCCATGTTAGTTACAGTTCTACTCACCTGTTGCCCAATATCCCGTATGCAAGCATTAGCGCTTCCAAGACTGCTTTTACTTGTCAGAACTAAAAACTGCTACGTAGTCAGCAAAAAGAACTTTTAACAAGTAAGCATGTCATTTCAGAAATAATTTTTGTAAAATGTAGGGATTTGCGATCCTGGGTGGGAAAATGAATATCTACAAATGATCAGCTTCAGAAGAGACTGAATGCGAAATGAGGCCCTGCAATTGCGGCAGCTGTGGAGTTTCAGAAAGTAGCGTTTTGCCCACATGCACTCATGCAAACATGTACACACTGGGTCAGTACAGTGGGACAGTTTCTGGAGTATTCCGGATTCCTGAAGGCGAGACCACACTGGCCATGCTGGTCATATGGAAAATTCCCATTAATGCTGTTGTGATTCCCCCCCTCTTCTTGTGTGTCTTTTAGGGGTCTTCCTGATGGTGTTGATGCAGACATCATTGCCACAATTAAAAAAACCTTCAACTTCAGTCATGGTGATGCACTTCACCTCTTTCAGACACTGATGGAATGTATGAAGAGCAAAGAACTGGTATTTAATGCATTCAGATACATATAAAATAAAATATTAAAATTCAATAATGAAACTAATATTTTAAACTGTTGCACTGGTTGTCTGTGACTGTGGTAGTAATAATAGTGTAACAATGGATATAATAATTGGTTTACTAGAGCGTTTTCAAATCCACCATGGTGAAAGCCAAAAGTCTTGTCGGAGTTCACTAATTTTCTGATGCATTCTGTGTTTGAGCAGGCAGTTTGTAAATGGCCACTTTACATGGTGAATAGACTTTAACATTTGTTTTCTTTCTTTCCCGTTGGAAATTGTAGATAACAGTATTTCACATTGGGTCAGACGACCACCAGGACATTGATGTTGCAATACTGAGAGCTCTGTTAAAAGGTAAAACGAATGTGTCTGTGCAGTTATATTGAAGTGAAAATTAAGCCTCAGTTTCACAAAGAAGTACGCTTCAGTTCATTTTGTTGCACTTTATAATGGTTATTTTCATTTTTGTGCTTCCATTTTATCGAATTTGGCTCTAGCGGTGCAGAAATACATTTTAGTAGGTTTTTTTTTTTTTTTAATTCCTGCCTTATGGTCCAGTCTGCAAAAGCTATGCATTGGAACCAATGCTGGCAGCATTAGGCTGTTAAGGTGTCGTTTATAAATCTATTCTGAAATTTGGGATGTAACAGATTCTTCATGTAACAAATGTAACAAAGGCTTCATTCATAACGTAGACCAGGGCTGCCCAACCCTGTTCCCAGAGAGCTACCATCCTGAAGGTTGGTCCAACCAAAGCAAATCACACCTGCTTTCCCAGTTACAGATCTTGACGAGCTGCTAATGAGCTGTATCAGGTGTGTTGTATTAGAGTTGGAGCAGAAACCTACTGGATGGCAGCTCTCCAGGAACAGGGTTGGGCAGCCCAGATATCGACAATCAAATTAAAATCAACATTGGAATGCTGCAGCTTTTTTGCTTTTGTTCATTCAGTGTTCTTTCTGTTTAATCCTGGTATTTCCATTTAAATCTGATATTTCTGATCCGCTGCAGGCAAAAATTTGGTTATACTAATATTATTAGTATTTTACTCTTTGTAGTATTGGATTCCAGTGGTGGCTGCCTAAGATTGTTTTGTGACTCTCCTATTCTAAACTTCTCCAATAATTTTAGGTTTTTTTGAAGTCCAAATTACAAAAGTAAAAATTAATTGAAAAAAGATTGATGCAATCATTTTAAAAATTCACTGCATGTTTTTTATGGCAAAATATTCTGCTTCTATCCACATTTGTTTGCAGTTATGGCATTTTAATCAAATATTTTGATGTGGCTAAAACTTTTTTCTGGTACATACGTATAAATGGGGCAGTCTATAGCTGGAATCTCAGAGCACCATAAATTGCATTTATATAACCACAGTAACAAAAATTTCAGCAACATTTCTTCATTTCGGCTATAGAATTATCATAATAAATGACTTGGGTCCTTACTAAAAGAATTATATATACAACCCCAATTCCGAAATAGTTGGGACGAAGTGTAAATTGTGAATAAAATCAAAATGCAATGACTTTCAGATCACATGAGCCGATATATTATTTACAATAGAACAAAGATAAGATTTCAAATTTTGAAACTGAGATATTTAACATTATTATCCAGAAAATGAGCTTACTTCAAATTTTCTTTCTGCAATAGGTCTCAAAAAAGTTGGGACACAGGCAAAAAAAGGGCTGAAAAAGCAATTGATATAAGAGAATCAGCTGAAAGAACATTTAGCAAGTAATTACAGTATCTCACAAAGCTGAGTACACCCCTCACATTTCGACAATTAATTTATTATATCTTTTCAAGGGACTATGTAACAGAAATGAAACCTGAATATATTCTTGTACAATAATAATTGAACAAACAGTCACTACTTCCAAAATGGGTGGCAACAAAAGTGACTACACCTCAGTCAACTTGCCAAATTGTGTCCATGGTGCCAATATTTAGTGTGACCAGCATTGTTCTCCAGCACTGCCTTGATTCTCCGAGGCATGGAATTCACCAGAGCTGCAGAGGTTGTTGCTGGGTTCCTCCTCCACTCCTCCATGACAACATCACTGAGCTGGTGGATGTTGGACACCTGCTGCTCCTCCACCTTCCTCTTGAGGATGCCCCACAGGTGCTTAATGGGATTCAGGTCTGGAGACATAATTGGCCACGCCATCACCTCTACCTTCAGCTTCCTCAGGAAGGCAGTTATCATCTTGGGGGTGTGTTTCGGGTCGTTATCATGTTAGAAAACTGCCGTGCGGCCCAGTGTCCGAAGGGAGGGCATCGTGTTCTGCTTCAGAATGTCACATTACATGTTGGAATCCATTATTCCATCAATGCAGCCCCAGCCCATGATGCTGCCCCCGCCATGTTTGACTGTAGGCAGTACACACTTGTCTTAGTACTCCTCACCAGGGCACCACCAAATTTAAATTCAAATTCAATTTATTTGTATAGTGCTTTTCACAGATAAACTGTCACAAAGACGCTTTACAGTCAGAGATGAGTTACTGAAAGGGCAGTGCCCAGCCTATTCCCCACTACAGCAAATGAGGCAAAAAAAACTCCCAGTAGGGAGAAAAATCCTCAAACAGTGGTGAGGAAAAACTCCCCAGTGGGAAGAAATCTCAGGGGGAACCAGGCTATAGTGGGAAAGCCCATCCTCCGCGGGCTAGCTAGTTAATAAGAAGATAATGACAATAGAGTTCCATAAAAGTCCATCTAAACAGTGCTATCAGTTGCTGGAGGAAGTGGCATGCCAAGGATGGTGCAGGACTGGATCAGGACAGCAGCAGCCAGCGCTCATGGTGAGGGACAGGGCTCGGATGGTCCAGGACTCAGGGTTGTGGAGGGAAAGATCCTCGGAGTAAGACAGAAAAAAGTGGGGTGAGGCACTGGATAAAACTACTGCATATTAATAAAAATACAGAGGCCCTACACTTATTCCAGGAAGATCACTTCAGATTTTCTAGACACTAGTACCATATGGACCTCCCCGGTGACTAAGGTTGTAGCAAGCCCCACTGGCACCGTTAATGCATGCTCAGTGTCACTGGTTCCACATGGATTTACATAATACTGGCTTCCAATATCGTGAACATGTCATAAATCAAGGTTGTAGTCAGTCCCACGAGAGCCAACACATAACTAACTAGAACGGGCACTCGGTAGAGCGCATACCTTCGCCAACGCCACTGAATCCCTCGCCACATAACTCTGAGGATCAATTTTTATTTTTTTAAATGATCGATGAATGAGAAGAGTACGATATTTTTTTTTTTTTTACATCAATACGCCTTTAAGTTCGAAAGGTAATGACCCCCCTGACCTTTGACCCCCAACCGCTAAGAAGGGTATTGACCCCATTGTACCGTGTTTCACATCACAGGATCGGGTATATAATTTTGCACATTTTGGCGTTGGTTTCATGCCGATCGGATAAAAATTGACCGAGATATGGCCGAAAGTCGGTTTTGACCTTTTTGTGGCCTTGACCTTGACCTTTGACCCGATCACTCCCAAAATCTAATCGATTGATCCTCAGGTCATGCCAAATCAACCTACCAAATTTTATGAAATTCCGTTTGGTACTTTTTGAGTTATTCGATACACATACATACACACAGACAGACAGACAGACACACAAACAAATAAATACACTGGGATCAAAACATTACCTTCGTCAGCGAAGTCGCTGGCGAAGGTAATCATGAACTAATCATAGGCTTGACTAAAAAGATAAGTTTTCAGCCGACTCTTGAAGACAGAGTGTGTCCGAAGCCCGAATTTGTCTTGGGAGATTGTTCCATAGAATTGGTGCTTTGTAAGAAAATGCCCTCCCTCCAATTGTAATTCTAGATATATTTGGAATTTCCAAGTAGTCAGCACCTTGTGAACGAAGTAATCTTGGTGGGGAGTAAGGAATGTGAAGACTGCAAAGATATTCCGGGGCCAAGTCATTTAAGGCTTTGTAAGTTAGTAATAGTATTTTGTACTCCATTCTAAATTTTACAGGCAGCCAATGAAGATTTTTGAGCACCGGGCTAATGTGATCATATGTCTTAGTCCTAGTCAGAACCCTAGCTGCAGCGTTCTGCACTAATTGAAGACGTTTCAGGGCTGAGCTAGTGCAACCAGACAGTAAGACATTGCAATAGTCCAGCCGAGAAGACACAGATGCGTGAACCAATTTTTCAGCATCTTGAAGAGAAAACATTTCTCTAAGTTTAGATATGTTTCGAAGATGGAAAAAAGCCACTCGGATGATATTGTTAATGTGCGCCTGGAAAGAAGACCACCACATATGCTGGACACCATCTGAGCTGACAAGTTTATCTTGGTCTCGTCAGACGACAGAACATGGTTCCAGTAGTTCATGTTCTTGGACTGGTTGTCTTCAACAAATTGTTTTTGGGTTTTTCTTGTGTGCAACTTCAAAAGAGGCTTCCGTCTTGGCCAACGGCCATGCAGACTGACTTGGTGCAGTGCACGGCGTATGGTCTGAGCACTGACAGGTTGTTCTCCTACTGCTGAAACCTCGTTAGCAATGCTGCCAGCACTCCTGCGTCTGTTTTCTGAAGCCAGCTTGTGCACGTGATGCACAGCACGAGGACTGAACTTCTTTGGTCTACCCTGACGAGACCTGGTCTGAGTAGAACCCCTCTTGGAAAACCGCTAAATAACCTTGGTCACCATGCTGGTTTCACAGATCTGCTTGTAGCTTAGAACATCTTTGTGGAGAGCAACAATTCTCCTTTTCAGATCCTCAGAGAGTTCTTTCCCATAAGGTGATATGTTGACCATCCAGTGACCAGAATGAGAGCATTCCACCCAAAGCACCTCAATTTAAACCTTCAACACATGTTACACAACCTCATATGGCCCAGCCGAACAGACAACAAGCAAGAACATGATGAATAAGGCACGTTTTATTGCTCGGTTGACCATTATCAATTGAGATGTGTGCTGACTTTTGTTGCCACCCATTTTGGAAATGGTTACTGTTTGTTCAGTTATTTGTACAGTGCAGTAAATCTACACTGCTACACATATTGTACAAAACCCAAAACCAGTGAAGTTGGCACGTTGTGTAAATCGTAAATAAAAACCGAATATAATGATTTGCAAATCCTTTTCAACCTATATTCAATTGAATACACTGCAAAGACAAGTTACTTAAAGTTTGAACAGGTAAACTTTATAATTTTTAGCAAATATTAGCTCATTTGGAATTTGATGCCTGCAACATGTTTCAAAAAAGCTGGCACAAGTGGCAAAAAAGACTGGGAGAGTTGAGGAATGCTCATCAAACACTTATTTGGAACATCCCACAGGTGAAAGGGCTAATTGGGAACAGGTGGGTGCCATGATTGGGTATAAAAGCAGCTTCCCTGAAATGCTCAGTCATTCACAAACAAGGATGGGGCGAGGGTCACCACTTAGTGAACAAATGCGTGAGCTGATTGTCGAACAGTTTAAAAACAACATTCCTCAATGAGCTATTGCAAGAAATTTAGGGATTTCATCATCTACGGTCCGTAATATCGTCAAAAGGTTCAGAGAATCTGGAGAAATCACTGCACATAAGCGACAAGGCCGAAAACCAACATTGAATGCCCGTGACCTTCAATCTCTCAGGCGGTACTGCATCAAAAACCGACATCAGTGTGTAAAGGACATCACCACATGGGCTCAGGAACACTTCAGAAAGCCACTGTCAGTAACTACAGTTCGTCGCTACATCTGCAAGTGCAAGTTAAAACTCTACAATGCAAAGCGAAAGCCATTTATCAACAGCACCCAGAAACGCCGCCGGCTTCGCTGGGCCCAAGCTCTTCTAAGATGGACTGATGCACAGTGGAAAAGTGTTCTGTGGTCTGACAAGTCCACATTTCAAATTGTTTTTGGAAACTGTGGACGTCGTGTCCTCCGGACCAAAGAGGAAAAGAACCATCCGGACTGTCATAGGCGCAAAGTTCAAAAGCCAGCATCTGTAATGGTATTGGGTTGTATTATTGCCCAAGGCATGGGCAGCTTACACATATGTGAAGGCACCATTAATGCTGAAAAGTACATACAGGTTTTGGAGCAACATATGTTGCCATCCAAGCAACTTCTTTTTCATGGATGCCCCTGTTTATTTCAGCAAGACACTGCCAAGCCACATTCTGCACGTGTTACAACAGCATGGCTCCGTAGTAAAAGAGTGTGGGTACTAGACTGGCCTGCCTGTAGTCCAGACCTGTCTCCCATTGAAAATGTGTGGCGCATTATGAAGCGTAAAATACGGCAACGGAGACCCCGGACCGTTGAACAACTTAAGCTGTACATCAAGCAAGAATGGGAAAGAGTTCCACCTGAAAAGCTTCAAAAATTGGTCTCCTCAGTTCCCAAACGTTTACTGAGTGTTGTTAAAAGGAAGGGGGATGTAACACAGTGGTAAAAAGGCCCCTGTGCCAACTTTTTAGCAGTGTGTTGCTGCCTTCAAATTCTAAGTTAATGATTATTTGCAAAAAAAAAAAAAAAAAAAGTTTCTCAGTTTGAATATTTAAACATCTTGTCTTTGCAGTGTATTCAATTGAATACAAGTTGAATAGGATTTGCAAATCATTGTATTCTGCTTTAATCTACGATTTACATAACGTGCCAACTTCACTGGTTTTGGGTTTTGTACAATGACTACTCAATATATTTAGGTTTCATCTCTGTAGCATTTGTCCCTTGAAAAGATAATAAATCCATCCATCCATTTTCAACCGCTTATCCGGGGCCGGGTCGCGGGGGCAGCAGTCTAAGCAGGGATGCCCAGACTTCCCTCTCCCCGGACACTTCCTCCAGTTCTTCCGGGGGTATCCCGAGGCGTTCCCAGGCCAGCCGAGAGACATAGTCCCTCCAGCGTGTTCTGGGTCTTCCCCGAGGCCTCCTCCCGGTGGGGCATGCCCGGAACACCTTCCCAGGAAGGCGTCCAGGGGGCATCCGATAAACATGCCCGAGCCACCTCAGCTGGCCCCTCTCGACGTGGAGCAGCGGCTCTACTCTGAGCTCCTCCCGGGTGACAGAGCTCCTCACCCTATCTCTAAGGGAGCGGCCCGCCACCCTGCGGAGAAAACCCATTTCAGCCGCTTGTACCCGAGATCTCGTTCTTTCGGTCATGACCCAGAGTTCATGGCCATAGGTGAGGGTAGGAACGTAGACTGACTGGTAAATCGAGAGCTTTGCCTTTCAGCTCAGCTCCTTCTTCACCACGACAGATAGGTACAATGACCGCATTACTGCTGGCGCTGCACCGATCCGTCTGTCAATCTCACGCTCCATCCTTCCCTCACTCGTGAACAGGACCCCAAGATACTTGAACTCCTCCACTTGAGGCAAGAACTCTCCTCCAACCCAGAGGGAACATATCACCTTTTTCCGGTCGAGAACCATGGCCTCGGACTTGGAGGTGCTGATTCTCATCCCAGCCGCTTCACACTCGGCTGCAAACCGCCCCAGTGCATGCTGAAGGTCCTGATTCGAAGGATCCAACAGGACAACATCATCTGCAAAAAGCAGAGATGAGATCCTGTGGTCCCCAAACCGGACTCCCTCCGCCCCCTGGCTGCGCCTAGAAATTCTGTCCATAAAAATAATGAACAGAACCGGTGACAAAGGGCAGCCCTGCCGGAGTCCAACATGCACTGGGAACAGGTCTGACTTACTGCCGGCAATGCGAACCAAGCTTCTGCTCCGGTCATACAGACACCGCTGAAATGTGAGGGGTGCGCTCTCTTTTGTGAGATACTGCAAGTTAACTGGCATCAGGTGTGTAACATGATTGGCTATAAAACGGATGTCTTAGAGAGGCTGGGTCTCTCAGAAGTAAAGATGGCCAGAGGCTCTCCAACCTGTGAAGGCTTGTGTAAAAAAAAAAAAAAAAATTGTGGAATACTTTAAAAACAATGTTCATCAACGTCAAATTGCAAAGGCTTTGAAGGTCTCATCATCGACAGTGCATAACATCACAAGATTTAGAGAAACTGGAAAAATCTCAGTGCGTAAGGGACAAGGCCGAAGACCTTCACTGGATGCCCGTGATCTTCAGGCCCTCAGACGCCTCTGCATCACTCACCGGCATGATTCTGTCATTGACATTACTAAATGGCCGAGGAATACTTCAAGAAACCACTGTGTGGAAACACAGTCTGCCGTGCCATCCACAGATGCCACCCAAAACTCATGTAAAAAGAAAGCCATCGTTGAGCATGATCCAGAAGCGACGCAGTGTTCTGTGGGACGAGGCTCATTTAAAATGGACTGTAGCAAAGTGTCCTGTGGTCAGAGGAGTCCAAATATGACATTCTTGTTGGAAATCATGGGCGTTCTGTCCTCTGGGCTAAAGAGGAGAAAGACCACCCCTCCTGTTATCAGCGTTCCGTTTAAAAGCCAGCATCTCTGATGGTATGGGGATGCATTCGTGCATATGGTGTGGGACACTTGCATGTTTTAAAAAGCACCATGAATACTGAAAGGTATATAAAGGTTATAGAGCAACATGTGCTCCCCTCCAGACAAATTCCAATGGCTAAACTCAAGAGACTTGTTTCCTCAATGCCCAGACTCTTTGTTAAAAAGAAGAGGGGATACTACACCATGGTAAACAGGCCCTTGTCCCAACTTTTTTGAGACCTTTAGCAGTTATCAAATTTGAAATGAGCTCATTTTATGTTTCAAACTGTAAAATTTCTTATATCAACATTTGCTTTGTTATCTCTGTTCTATTGTGAATAAAATGCTGCCTGGTGTGATTTAAAAATCATTGCGTTTAGATTTTATTCACAATTTGCACTTTGTCCCAACTATTTCATAATTGGGGTTGTATTTGCATTCGCTCGGTGCTCCATCAAGTCCCTTTCATACCAACCACCAGTTTTAAAAAACGGCAAAGAAATGGCTGATTTGGGGGCATTGCTGATGATCCCTTAGGGGTGTGATTCTTACACCATTTTGTTATTTTATGCTTCACTTCCTGCTGCCTGCATGTATTTATGATTTTTGTTGACAAAAGTGAGAAGCTGCATTCATTTATTAATTTCAATCAAAAACTAACTCATGTAATGCGACTCAAATTATGCAAATTGAGGACTTTTAGGGGGTAGGGATGACATCCTGTGGCTTATAAAGCGGTTAACTAGGTTTGTAAGTGAGTCCACTCTGTATCAATATTTCATAGGGTTCAACACAACTGAGAGGATGTTTCTCATTTTAACCCCTTGTGTACAGTTTTGTATTCGACTGAATGATCAAGTGACCGGTGTATATGCAATGCATATGAGCCAGTCAAGCGGGATCTGCATATTTGCATGCAGGCAATCTGTTCTGTGGCCGGGAACAACGTATTCACGGATGGGTATGCTGGATGCTGTGTGGTATCAGTGTGCAACTGCTGCGAGGCGATTGCCGTGAATGATTTTGTACCAATATATTGGGTCAGACTTATGAAGAACCTGATCGCTCATTGGGTGTGTAACCCGAGCTGAAGATGTGTTTAGCAAAGAGAATGGACGAAGTCGCCGGCTCCGAACAGACTCCGCAGATGACACTTGTTGGAGAGCCATCCACCCTTGGCAAAGACCCAAAAACTGTGGAAACAGTGCGTCTGTTCCAAGAACAAAGTTCATCGTGAGTCCCGGTTCAGATGTGACACTTGCAGAGTTAATTTGTGCTTTGAACCGTGTAGCAAACTGCACCACATGAAATGAGTGTACTGGAGTGTGATTGAGTGATTTTGTTTTTTTTTTTTTTCATTCTTCTGTATTCATTTATAAAGAGTGAAAAATGAAACATAAAAATTCAGTTTCTATTTTCGTATTGTGCCATCATCCAAACCTTGTGGATACAATGCTTTTCCTGGCAATCATCACAGCAAACGGGCGAAGAATGTGCATAAAATACTTCCTGGGCAATCATCACAAGAGTCAGCCAACAGTCCCGGCCCCGGCAGTGCGCCTGCATACTCAAATCAGGACACGGTGGCGAATATAGCACTCCGCGCATTTGCGGTTCCCAGTATGCAGGTCAGCGAGCCAACCCGCTTATGTGCGTTTCCCGTACTCAAGGGGTTAAATGTATAAAATGCTAAAGTGGGAAGTTGAATTCTGGGTACGTTTTGAGTTGATCGCTAGTATAATTGTCATCCTTACAAAATCACTTGTAATGTATGTGTTTTCAGTGTAGCCTATTGGTGGTTTCTTTTATTGGTGGCCAATTCATTATAATTTTTTCATCATTATGGATTTATGTATTGATCTTGGATATTTGGTAAATGAATTGTTTTATTGTCAATCAGGCGATGTAACATGGCACCAGGTTGAGATCAATCATGTGTAAAAGGCAGCATTGAACTGAGAACTCTGACACTAGCATTATCAGTAGTTGGGGTTGAAGAGTTTTTAAACTACATAATGCAACAAGCATGATTGCTTTTTTAAATTACACATGGCTGACATAAATCAGGGAACTTGGTAGGATAAAATGTAGAACATTACTAGGACTACAGAACGATTATCAGCCATCATTTTTTTGTAAGCAGTTGGGGCTTTTTTTGCAAAGTACTTGTTTACGCAAATACTTATTTGCATCCCCAAATGGTACCAGAAGAACCACTCCACTCTGTTCCATTTTTGTGGTTTACCCCTATTGGATACTTTCTAATCTGATACTAGAAGGTGGAACTAGTAACACGACAGTCTGATTGTTCTGGGGAGAATTGTCACTCTTACTCAACAAGGACAAGTGGTTGACATGGCTATTGCCACTCGGTAAGAACCCTGCATAAATTTAAGAGTTCCATCTGTGCTGGAAGTGCAAACCATATCTAGGATTTATGTTCCAGTCTGTACTGGTCATGCATTGGTTCTGTTGGCACTGTACGGAAACTGTTAAGTGGAAATGCTCTTTTAGTGTTGAAATTAAGAAACTGCAGTACAATCCCTGGAACAGGGCTGGTCAGCTGTGGCCTTACGTCTCCAAAGTGGTCTCTGGGACTCCACTGTGAAGTCTTGTCCACATCATTCTGAGACAAGGCCACAAAAATAAAGCTAATATTCTTAAACAAAGCTACTAGGCCTGGGTGAGTTTCTGCGCATGGGTTAGAGCAGTGAGCGAGAGGAATTATGGAAGTGCTGCATTTTTATCGTCCCTATCAGAACAAGTTAGTGCTTTTGGGGAACTCTGACACGGGCCCTGAGGGAAGCAGCTGATTCGTTTTTGTCCGTCACAAACTTCCTGTGGGGAATGAGGCGCGTGTTTGTGTGTGTGCTTGTGTGTGTTTGTGTTTGTGTGTGTGTGTGTTTGTGTGTGTGTGTGTTTGTGTGTGTGTTTGTGTGTGTTTGTGTGTGTTTGTGTGTGTTTGTGTTTGTGTTTGTGTTTGTGTGTGTGTGTGTGTTTGTGTGTGTGTTTGTGTTTGTGTGCGTGTGCGTGTGCGTGTGCGTGTGCGTGTGCGTGTGCGTGTGCGTGTGCGTGTGCGTGTGCGGAAGTCGTGAGGTAGCACAGAAGTATGGACAGCTGAAATGAATTTGGCGGAGTTGCTTTGCAGGGGGTGGGGTGGTAGATGTCTAAACTGCCCCAGATGCCAAAGAAGGATTAATTATCTTGGCTGTTCAAGTGACTTAACGGTTGAGCTGTAGTCTTATCTCACTGGGCTGTATTGTGTGTTTTTCGCTCTCGGCCACTTTCCATCATACTGCTTCGCTATAGAGGAGAGCCGGATAGGCATCCCACCTGTGTTCAGCAAAGTTTACTCTGTTCCAGTTTTCTGTGAAAGTTTGGGTGCTCCTGGCCCCTTCACTGAACTGTGGAATGGTCTGGAATGTTTCATTGGCATTGAATGGTTGATTGATCTGTGTTCCTTTGAATGCATTGAGAAGCGATCAAGTTAAAGGCAAACCATGCTTTTTTGTTCTCAAGCTCTCCACCTTCATTGTTAAGCTGGCAAAATATTTGTTTTGCGGACCACTACCCACCATTTAGCGAATGCAACTACTTTGGCTTCCTCTGCCAAGGCCAAGAAGATGGAAAACTGATTTTCTTTCTGAGAAAACGCAGTTTGCAAGAAAATATATTTTTGGCAAACTGTTTCTTTTTTGTGTGTGTGTGTGTTTTTTTTTTTTTTTTTGTTAAATATGATGAGTATATGTTATTTGGGAGTTGTTTTAATAACTAGATTTAGTGTAAAATATGCTGATTTTCTCTTTTAAAATGCATATCTTCCATCACTTTCTAGTTCCTGTTTTATTTGTATGAGATAACAAATGGTTGGACCTGTGATGACCTGGCTGGAAATATTGACATTTGGCTGCAGTGTCCAATCTGTCTTAACTCTGTCGACACCTCTCACCAGGTACTAACGCCTCTGCGTTTGACCAGCTCGTCCTCACCCTGGCTTGGGATCGGGTGGATATTGCAAAGAACCACGTATTTGTATACGGGCAGCAGTTATTGGTATGTTATGTCGAAATACCATGACTTAAGTCTTTTTTTGTTTTTTTTTTTTTTGTTGTTTTTTTTTCCCCTCCTACTGCTAATCCTATTACTCTTGTTCAGGAGGATCAGTTGCATGTCCAGTTTGTCATTTTAACCATGCTAGACCCTTTCAGGAGTTAAACATTGTTTTTAAAACCGTAATCAGCTCAGTCATCAACATCACTGAGATACCTAGAAATGTAGTGTCAGGAAACGCAGTGTGCAAGCTTTTTTTTATGGCTTCATTCCTCAGTAATTTCGAGTTTGCTGTCAGTTAGCCTGAACTTCGATACTGACCTTCCCACAAATCAAACCTGAATAACTGAAATGAGTCAACTGGAGCAGAACAAAATTCCATCATGCTCAAATGTATGGCACTAGTCTTGCTTCACTGTGAACTTAAAGGAAAAGTATACCCTGTATCAGAGGCTCATTTTTACACTGATTTCACCTTTGGCTTTGCAACTGTGCCGAATAAAATCGGCGGACGCATTCCGGTTAGGATTAATTAAAGATTTTATTTCAATGAGGTCTCATTCATGCAGCATGCCATCAGGTCTTGGTATCACCTTCATCACGCGTGAACCGGCGCGAGTATGACGTTAGCGCCACCCATTCATCCCGCACAAGGGAAAATGGCTGCAGTGCGTTCTTTGTGCTGGGCTATTAAACATAATTGCGTATAGCTCTTCACTAAATTCAGGCTCAAACTGATTTATCAGGTGTCTAATTGTCTCAATCGATGGGTAGAAGTTATTGTTCACTATGGTAAGCTTTGTTATAGGTGGCACATAGACCACATTCGGCTTATGGGAAGCGCGGCTCCAGCACCTGGTTGGAAGGTGGCGCGCTGTAAGTTTAATCAGCAAATATTCCTAAGTATAATGGGAGTGCAGATTAATGGATGTGCTTGATTACTGTGATATTATTGCGGGTTTTAAACAGTAAAATTGTGGAGTATACTTTTCCTTTGAATACAGCGTAACTGAAGCGTAATATGCATTGATGCTTGCTCACTAATCTCGTTTGGGATAGGGTACACTGAACCACCCTTCATGAAAAGAATGGTAACAGCGCCATCCTGCAGTTCCTTTGTGGCAGCAATATTTAAAACAATGCACCAACCATCTGGCCATTTAGAAAACAAACAAACACGACTGTTAAGGGATGCACGATTACGTCGCTAGCGTTAGTGCAGTCGTATTATGTTAGGTTCTTAAAGACAACCATGCTGCTATCAGTTATCCTTCTCATCTTTTCTTCAACTTATGTCGTTTTTCATTGAGGTTGAGGAAAATTGGTGAGGAATTGGACAATGGGACATAATTTCATGATTGTTTGACTGCTACCTTGTGAAGTGTAGGTCATATTGGATTAAAAAATTCCCTGTGTGTAATGTGATGCGTTTCGGCCCCATACACCATATAGGTGGGCTCCTTGGAGCAGGCCATGCTTGATGCTCTTGTAATGGACAGGGTGGACTTCGTGAAGCTGTTAATCGAGAATGGAGTCAGCATGCACAGGTTTCTCACAATCACTCGCCTGGAGGAGCTCTACAACACGGTACTGATCCACTACTGCACTTTCCTGCAGGATGACTCTGTGTCGGTGTTGTTGCTTTAATAATGGCTCTTTTTTTTTCTTGCTGTAGAAACAATCACCAACAAATCCTACGCTCTTTCACCTTGTTAGAGATGTTAAACAGGTGGGTCAAAGCTTTCTGTGTTTATTTTGGATATGTGATCTTTCAGTTAAATATTTGAGTAGGAATTACTCATTAATGTGCTTTCTCTTCTAGGGTAACCTTCCCCCAAATTACAAAATCACGCTGATTGATGTTGGCCTCGTCATTGAGTTCCTTATGGGTGGAACATACAGGTGCAACTACACCCGGAAACGCTTCAGAATCATTTACAATAATCTTCATGGAAATAACCGGGTAAATAATTCTTAAATTGACCATTCTGGCATACTACTCTGCAGAAAAACCAGCATGGACCAGCATATGTTGTAATTTAGTGCTGGTCCATGCTGGTTTTTCTGCAGGGTAATGAGCCATATCCAAATGGGATTAGTTCAGGGCTGAAATTTGAATGTGCTACAACTTTCAGACCAGAGTTGGAGTTGTAAAAAAGGAGTGTTGTAAAGAATTTTTTCCCCCAAATAATGCCCCATATAAAACAAGTGCGCAAAAAAACTACTGTTCTAATGTCCCATCAGCGATCTGGACGGCACTTAGGTGGTGGATCCCATCTGCGTAAGAACCACGAGTCCTTCAGCATCCATGCAGACAAGAAAGAGAAGACGAGGCACAACCACTTCATCACCACTGCGCAGCCGTACAAACCCAAGGTCCGTCACTCGCATCTTCTCGAATCTTGATGCAAAATAAAGTACCAGTCAAAAGTTTAGACATAATCACATTTTTCTTACAAAACGTATTAAATAAAGAAATAAGCCACCATTATTTTGGAAAAAAAATCTAATATTTAAATCCATCAAACTAACCAGTACGTATTGTCATGTCTGCTGAGTGTACTCACGATTTTTTTATTTATTTTTATTTTTTTAATAAGGTCGGTCTTATGGCTGAAATGAGTTTGCTGCTGTGCAGCCCTGTCTAAGTTCCCATAAACGTAATGCGGTTGCGATTTGATTTTCATCAACCTTTTTCGCCCAGTAAGTCCCAAAACAGCTTGACTTTAATTCGCCGGTTGGAAAATGAAAAGTGCTTGTCTTTCTGTTTACTTTGCAAAATATGGCTTCTTTGAGAGTTCCCAAACTTTGAACTCTATTCAAACTAGTCAATTATTGCCTTTTATCTTTCTAACTGTTTACCTCTCACAAGATTCCATTTGAGATTATATAGAGAAGTTAAGCCATTTAAATGGAGTGCCGTGACATTAGCAAAGTGTGTCCAAACACTGACTGGTACTGTACTTTCTCAGGACAATTGGCAGTGATGCCAGAAACCATCATTTTGATTTCTTTGAAGGAAATTCATGATATGTGTCTCTATAATTTTTGCACTGAGGTGTCCTGTTCTCTTCTAGTTGGAGTCATCTGGAGAACAGTCGAAGAAAAAGAGCAAGGAGGAGATTGTGGACATTGACGATCCCGAGACCCGGCGGTTCCCCTATCCCTTCAATGAGCTTCTGGTGTGGGCAGTGCTGATGAAGAGGCAGAAGATGTCTCTGTTTTTCTGGCAACACGGGGAGGAGAACATGGCCAAAGCCTTGGTGGCCTGTAAGCTGTGCCGCTCCATGGGCTACGAGGCCAAGAAGAGCGATGTGGTGGACGACACGTCAGAGGAGCTGAAAGAGTACTCAAAGTAAGCCTAGACTTACTTCAGAAAGAAATGCTGACCGCATTTTTATACCCCAGACAAAATTTCTGGGGGTGTATGGATATATACCAAGAATTCTGTTTGTCCGTCCGTTTGTCATTCCATCCAAAGACATTATTTGTACGATCGATATCTCAAATATTATTCATTGGATTCTTTTCAAATTTGTCACACACATTCTCGACCACAGGGAGAGGTGCCGTGCAAAGTGTCGTCCAGCTTGGATAATTTTTCACAAAAATATTGTCATTTTCCTGTTTTTGGACTTTTCAAGTGGGTTCAATATCAATTTGTCTGATTGATATCTTCAATATCATTTAATGGATTCTTTTTAAATTTGCCACGCATAGTTTCTAACATATGGAGAGGTGCAGTGCTAAGTGTCATAGATGCGTTGTTGTTTTTGTGAAAATTTTTGGATTGTGATCATTTCTATAATCGCCAACGGAAAAAGCATGATTGGGGACTTCAGGGGTATTGATAAGCTCTGCTTACTTTTTCACTTCTTTTTGTTTACAATTCCTCTGGAGTTTCACTTGGTCAAAATGACCAACATTAGGAATGTGTGGCTGTTTGGTGACCGGGGCTTTTTTGATTCCAGTGAGTTTGGCACGTTGGCAGTGGACCTGTTGGAACAGTCATTCAGGCAGGACGAGACGATGGCTATGAAGCTGCTAACCTACGAGCTGAAGAACTGGAGCAATTCGACGTGCCTTAAGCTGGCGGTGTCATCGAGGCTGAGGCCCTTTGTGGCCCACACCTGCACACAGATGCTGCTGTCGGACATGTGGATGGGGCGTCTCAACATGCGGAAGAACTCCTGGTATAAGGTGCGATTCTGTTATGTCTCCTTGTTTTCTCTTTGCCTCTCTTTCTGGCGCGTACCATAAATAATGCAGAAACTATGTGTTGGGTTTATAATCTTCATTAATTCAAGATAATGAATTCTGTGTACCCTGGTTTAAAGATTATCTATTTTAGTCATGGCTAAATGCTGATGTTTGTAGCGATGGATTGAATTTTTATTTCCATTATCCAGACATGACGCCTCAAGCATCGAGTGAATTTATACAGATGTGCCTGTTGATTTGATTTTTTTCCACTCTTTTTCCAGGTCATTTTGAGCATTTTACTGCCGCCAGCGATCCTGATGTTGGAGTATAAGACGAAAGCAGAAATGTCCCATATTCCCCAATCGCAGGATGCCCACCAGATGACCATGGAGGACAGTGAGCATAACTTTCAGACCACAGCAGAAGACATCCAGATGGTATGAGGAGCGCATTTCCCTGTGATTGTCTGAACTTGCCTGTCAAGACCATTTTTCTCTGTTTCTGGGAATTTTATTATGACCAGAATTTGCATTGCAAAGATCTTTTGTCAAGAGACACTGCCTACTGATGAACAAATGCACACATGCAGCATTCCCTGTAATATTTTCTTACAACATGAAGTCATCAGATTAATGAACATGAAATTAAAATGATTTGATTATTTTGACAAAATTTTCATGCCAGGTTCCTAAAAAGCTTCTGTTTAGGATTCTGAAAAGTTTTACCACTGAAGTACAATGATCAAGCTGATTTAATTCAAACCAAAAATAGATTTATACTTAAAGGGCATCTAAAGTCTATTCCCAGACGGGGCGTTGAACGTCCAATGTTTACAAAAAAATCACTTGCTTTTGTCGACATCTTGCATCGTCACATAACCAGTTTCATTCATATAAACCAATGTTTTGTGTACACGCTTAGATAATCCTTATATTCCGGTTCATTTGTGCAGGTTCGCTGATTGGCCGATAAACATAAACAATGGGAATCAACTTTAGATGCCCTTTAAGAAGATCAACAATGAGCAAGGAAAGGAAAAGCATCCATAGTTTTTAGTAATGAAACCGCTAAACCTTTTTACCCCTCAGCCCTCAAGGCTGACGGGGTATTGCTATCCTTCGTGCGGTTGGGCGGGCGGGTGGTCGGGCATCTCCAAAAACTTTGACATCGGGCTGAGGGGTATTCCGTGCTTTGCACGCCTATTTTACCCTTTCCAAATGCAACCCCAATTTTGAAATAGTTGGGACGAAGGGTAAATTGTGAATAAAATCAAAATGCAAAGACTTTCAAATCACGAGCCAATATGTTATATACAATAGAACGTAGATAACATTTCAAATGTTGAAACGGAGACATTTTGCATTTTTATCTAGAAAATGAGCTTGTTTCAAATTTTCTGGCTGCAACAGGGCTCAAAAAAGTTGGGACACAGGGAAAAAAGGGCTGAAAAGGCAATTAATATATGAGAATCAGCTGAAAGAACATTTGGCAAGTAATTAACTTAACTGGCATCAGGTGTGTAACATGATTGGCTATAAAAGGGATGTCTTAGAGAGGCTCAGAAGTAAAGATGGCCAGAGGCTCTCCAACCTGTGAAGGCTTGTGAAAAAAAAATAGTGGAATCCTTTAAAAACATCGCTCCTCAATGTCAAATTGCAAAGGCTTTGAAGGTCTCATCAACAGTGCATAACATCATCAAAAAATACGTAAGGGAGAAGGCCAAAGACCTTTACTGGATGCCTGTGATCTTCGGGCCCTCAGACACCCCTGCATCACTCACCAGCATGATTCTGTCATTGACATTACTAAATTGGCCCAGGAATACTTCAAGAAACTACTGTCTGTAAATGCAATCCACCGTGCCATCCACAGATGCCACCTAAAACTTGATCATGCGAAAAGGAAGCCATTGTTGAGCACGATCCAGAAGCGCCGCAGTGTTCTGTGTTCCGCGGTGTTCCCTTTCAGAAGAAATCTATTCCGGGGAAGGCCTTGTGTATGTCAGCAAGATGATGAAAAAACTACACACTGCAGCTATAAGAACAGCATGGCTTTGTTTAGAAGAGTCCTTGTGCTGAACTGGCCAGCTTGCAGTCCTGATCTTTCACCGATTGAGAACATTTGGCACATAATTAAACGAAAAGTCTGTCAAAGGAGACCCGAAACTCTCCAGCAGCTGGAAGCCTGTTAAAAACAAATGTGGGATCAAAATTCCAATGGCTAAACTCAAGAAACTTGTCTCCTCAATGCCCAGACGCCTCCACTCTGTGCTAAAAAGAAGAGGGGATGCTACACCATGGTAAGCAGGCCCCTGTCCCTACTTTTTCTCCCCCCGGCAGCATAACGCAGGGGGCATACAGTCATCCGTGTATCCGTCTGTCCGTCCATACATCCGTCTGTAATCATATCTTGTCCGAGCCATATCTTAGAAACTATACATCCAACCTTGACAGATTTGTTGTGCTTGATGTCTAGATGTGCCTTTTCATACTTAAGATTTTATTTTTTTTTTTCACCTCGTTTCCATGGGAACTTGTGTGTATTGGGACATAGCTTGTCCGAGCCATATCTCAGAAACTAGACATCTAACCTTCACCCAACTTTACAGATTTGTTGAGCATGATGTCTAGATGTGCCTTTTGACACTAAGGAATTTCTGGAATTTTTCATTTTTGCGCTTTCCATGGAAACTTGTGTGAATTCTGAATTGGAACTTGGCTTGTCCGAGCCATATCTCAGAAAATATACATCCGACCTTCACCAAACTTATAGATATGTTAAGCATTATGTCTAGATGTGCTTTTTGATACTTAGAAAATAATTTTTACAGAAACTCCTTAATGTGAAAAGGCACATAAGGAAATCATGCTCAACATTTTAATCAAGTTTGGTCAAAATTATCAGTGAGCTTAGTCCAAATTCAACCATGTTTCCATGTAAAATGAAAAAATAAAAGATTGTAGAAATTCCTGTGTCTTTCATGATAATGTGTGTGAAGGTGGACTTAGTTCTATGATAATTTTGTTTGGGCAATATCTCTGAAGCCATCTCCGACTACACCAGTGTCAGCGAAACTTAGTTTAATATGTTCAATTTGATTTATTTTCTTTTGAAATGTTTGTTATCCCCTGGCAATATTTTTATATAAATAAAATGTGAAGCTAGGAAACTCTTGGCAGCCCACTTCGTTGGACTGAGTGCCGGTAACATGAACAGCAAGTTCAACAAACGACCACAACTGCTACAGGTAATATCCTCAGACAGACAGTAGAACACAGATTGACCACATCTACGCCAACATACCTCGACAGATGGACACAGGGACACTGAACACGTATTGGTCTGACCACAACATTGTCTGGATTGCCATTTCATTGTCAGGCAAGTTCGTTACCTTATTACTTGACATGAAGTCCTTTAATACTGTAGTACATTCCATCCATCCATCCATCATCTTCCGCTTATCCGGGGCCGGGTCCCGGTGGCAGCAGTCTAAGCAAGGATGCCCAGACTTCCCTCTCCCTGGACACTTCCTCCAGTTCTTCGGGGGGGTATCCTGAGGCGTTGGGCCTCCTCCCGGCGGGGCACGCCGGGAACACCTTCCCAGGAAGGCGTCCAGGGGGCATCCGATATAGATGCCGAGCCAGGAGGCTGGCTCCTCTTGACATGGGGGAGCAGCGGCTCTACTCTGACCTGCTCCCGGGTGACAGAGCTCCTCACCCTATCTCTTAGGGAGCACCCCACCACCCTGCGGAGGAAACCCATTTCAGCCGCTTCTATCAGAGATCTCATTCTTTCGGTCATGACCCAAAGTTCAGGACCATAGGTGACGGTAGGAACGTAAATTTAACAGTTAATCCATGAACATGGTGGGCCGGGGGGGACATGCCATTGCCAGATGGCTCTTGCTTGTGACCTGTAGCAGCCATCAAATTTGAAATGAGCTCATTTTGTGGATAAAATTTTTCACTTTCAACATTTGCTTTGTTATCTCTGTTGTATTGTGAATAAAATACTGGCTGGTGTGATTAGAAGGTGATTGCGGTTTGATTTTATTCACAATTTACTCTTTGTCCCAACTGTTTCGGAATTGGGATTGTATAAGTGACTACTCCTGTGTATTGAGCCTGAAGCATCTTGTGTGTAAGTCGTGCCCAACCCAAATCAAATCCTTAATTTAACTGCTGCTGGACCTATTAGAGTGTATGTAGTTAAGAAATAATTGGATTTTCTCCGCAAAGGTGGAGCTTTATGGTATTTTTTTGCAAGTTAGATTATTTGTTCTTTTTAGGATGTTTTCAAGGAAGTAAGGTTAAATGACAACATCGAAGCGAAAAGCGAAACGGAGATCCACGTCCGGCCGAGAAGGATACCGATCACCAGGAAATTTTATGCATTTTACCACGCTCCCATCGTAAAGTTTTGGTTCAATACGGTAAGTACATGTTGGTGATGTATGCCTTTGGGGACCCTGGGAATAGGTGGCCGTGTTACCGTGGAAATTATCAAGAGGCACAGCACGACAGGGTCATGGTTTTCCGGAAGAGTGGTTTGCCAGAGGCAGCTTTCCAGGTGCCCTGCAGTTTAAGATGTAAATGCATGTGTGGTTTCTTTTGCATTTCTCAGCAAGGAGGCCATTGCTCACACCAAAAGGAAAGGGGAAGTATGATAACATCGCAAGACAAGTGTGACGTTGCTCTAAAAGCTGATGTATTACTCCCCTCCGGGCCTTTGCTCTTTCGCCCTTGTGTCCCCTGACTCTCTTCAGGCACAAACGCTAAGCAATAAAATACCTTAAGTGACAAATTGTGCCCTGAATTTCCCCTGCTAAACAGCCAAGCTCTGTCACTCTCATTGTATTAACTGGTAAAAGTGCTCACTGTTCTACTTGGAGGTTAAAGTGGCTTGTAAGGAGGTGGACTGTTAACGTGATTTTGCCCAACCTGTTGAAGCTGGCAGCCATGGGAAAGACCTTGGCTTGGCAGGACTGGTGGGCTTTGGAAATGTAGCCATTATATCTGCAGAGTTGTGTTTTGGACTGAGTAAATCACATCTGTTTTGCGTTGTTTTTTGATGGGTTACAAAGTTAGGCGAATTACCACATTTCCCTTTGTGTGAAAATTCCAAGAAAAGTAATGATTTACTTAATGGGGTTACCACTGGCTTGCAACAAGAAAGTTGATGTTTTGGGATAGCAGTTTTAAGGACCGTGTCATGGCAGTTATCTTTCTGTCTTTTAGAGTTAGGATTTCAGACCCAATGGCTTGCTTCTGCTTAACTTTTGTGTAAGGCTGTACATGACCTCAGCAAGTAAAAAATCTGCTTTTTCAGTAGTGAGTTGTACTGAATCGGCAATTTAGTACTGTCATTTTTGTTGTACTTTTTATCACATATTGATAAATAAGTATGCATTTGCCTGCTGTTTAGTACATTTTGTCTCAAAAACTTGACACTTGGGTAAAATGTGAGAATAAACTTGTTTGTGTTGAACCAAAGTAGAATCTGGACTCTGCCCTGCCATCATCGCCGTCTCTCCAATTTTGTCCCTGCAGCTGGCCTACCTTGTTTTCCTGATGCTGTACTCCTATGTTGTCCTGGTGCAAATGCCCAGCTGGCCCTCCCCACAGGAGTGGGGTGTCATCCTCTATATCTTCACTTCCGCCATTGAGAAGATTCGTGAGGTACTGAAAAAACACTGCAGAACTATCCTTGACTCAAAAGAAACATTATTCACTTATTAATCAGGTTCCTGATTCAAGGCAGGTCTACGCCCTTGTGAAGAACTTAGTCTGCCGTTTTATTCTGTAATTTACGTTAGTTTTTCCCATATACATTGATTTCCTTTCTGTTTTGCATACCCATTGAATTTTTCCATTTCTCTTTTTCTTAGATGTTTATGTCTGAAGCTGGAAAAATTGGCCAAAAGATCAAAGTCTGGTTCAGTGACTATTTTAACATTTCAGACTTCCTCGCTATTGTCACATTCTTTGTTGGGTTCGGCCTGAGGTTCGGAGAGGATGACGTCTTCGTTGCCGGGAGAATTGTTTATTGCTTGAATATCATATTTTGGTACGTGAGGCTTTTGGATATCTTGGCCGTTAACCAGCAGGCTGGACCCTACGTCATGATGATTGGTAAAATGGTATGTGAATTAATTCATTATTGTACGATTGGATTGATTTAGAATCTTCATTAACTGGAAACCATTTCATAAATTGTTCTGGTTTTAAGAAGAGCAAGTTCACATAGTTTTAATTATAATCACATAGTTTAATTGTAAGTGGCAGCATTTTTAATCTTGTATTATTTCCAGTGATTGTTGTCTGATTAAGTGCCATGGTGAATGTAAATGGCAGTTGTTTTCTTGCAAAATTTGAGAATGTTTGCTTTCCCCCTTGGTTTTATTTGTAGGTGGCAAACATGTTTTACATTGTCGTGATCATGATTGTGGTGCTCCTGAGCTATGGGGTTCCCAGGAAAGCTATCCTGTACCCCAACGAAAAACCCTCTTGGACGCTCGCTAAAGATGTCGTGTTCCAGCCCTACTGGATGATGTATGGTGAAGTGTACGCTTATGAAATTGATGGTAAGGAAGCAGTTTGAAAGATTTTGCTGTGAAATTGAATTGAATTTTATTTTTTTATTTAACGTTTATTTAACCAGGAAAATCCCTTGAGATTCAAAAGCTGTTTTTCAAGCGAGACCTGGCCAAGACAGCTCACCATGTCACTTAAAATTACAAAATGTGTACACAACAGGTGTGACCAAATGCAAGAAGTTAACAAAATACAAACCCAAGGACAAATGCACACCTCATTTATATAAAATCTTAGTCTATGCTTGAACACCCCCAAGGAGACTAAAATGAATGAGGCCGTGTCCATAGTGGGAAATTCGATCTGTATTCACCACTCTATAACTTCCCATATTTGACTTTACTTTTGCATTTTTGGGCAGACCTGCTAAAAATTTGTAGATTGCATCCTTACTTGAGTCTTATCGTTTCATTAAAGCCTGAATTTTGTTCACTTTTACTTTGAATAAAATGGCTAAATCCAGGGAAAACAAACGCACTACATTTGGTAAATTCTGATATATTGTGGTCCGAGGCCAATCAGATAACAGAATATTTCTTTGAGACCATAGTGATATTAACTGATGACGGTAAGCAGATATTTGGAGGCATTTTTTGACTTGAGCAGGTTAAAACGGACATCATTGCCTAGCTTTGAGAAAAGGAAAGGAATGAATTTAAATCAGCATGTAAGTCTCTTGCTTCCTTTTGTAAGAGTTGCGCAGATCACTGTGCTTCTTAACCCAACTGCACCCAAGAACTACATTTGGTTACGATAAGAAAACATGCCATAGAATGTGTTCTGATTTATCAAGCACTGTGACAGTTTGAATACACATACTATCGACAGTAATCTGACTGCACACATTTGATTTTTTTTTTTAAATTGCATTGGGAAAAAAATTATGTATGGTCAAATTTGTGATTTTGAAAATTTTGGGAAAACTGTAAAATTGTCTTTATGACTTGCTATCTATATGAGGTGAAAAATTCCCAGCAGAGAAGTGGGAATATCTTTGATCTACAACTTGTTCTGAATTCATGGACGTCAAGTATGTGGTTGTGCTGCATGTGTTTGAGATACAACCATTTTTTTTTATTTATTCTAAGTTTAGTCTTTGAGCGCAAGGGACTACTTTTTTTTTTCCACTAAAAATGATACCAATAGTCCTTAAATAACCGATTAAAGTAAAGGGATTTTTTTCATTTTCAGTCCACTCATGTAATACCCTTTTCATAGTGAGAGTTGGAGCACTTCAGAGGCAGCCCTGCAGCGATCGAAATCCCAGTATGAAAGGGTCATGAGACCGGCCAAAAATTTTAGGGCACTGTGAAGTTAGAGCGCTCTCAGAGGTGGTTGAAGGCTGCTTCAGTAGCGGTTAAGCAGCAGTATGAAATGTCATAGAGCGTTTAGACTGCTCAAAAAAGTTGTGGCGTAATGCAGCCCTACAGACATTGTTCCTGAAAATGCTCTGAAATCTATTGAAACAATTGGAGCGATGCCTGTCAAGCAAGTGGTTTTCACTTGGTCGGGGCTTTTGGTACATCAGTGCGACTTTTATTTAAGAGAAATTTATATATTTGAGCCTTCTGCATGCGTGGACTGAAAATTTAAATAATCCCTTCACTTCAGTTGGTTATTTTAGGCCATTTTGTCCCACTTTTAGGCAGTTGTCCCTTGTGCCCCAAAGACTAAATTTAGTAGAAGAAGAAGAAAACAAGCTTTCCAACCCTACGGTGCGGCAAATTTTGAAAATTTCTTCACATTTGTGCTTAGGCAATCTCAGGAAACATGCATACCACGGGAAATTAAAATATTCTGTTACGGGTAGGAATGGGTTAATATTAATAGCCTGCGTTTGAAGAAAGTTAAGTTTAAACTCAATGGCAAAAGCTTTTTTGTGAAAACAAATTATATGCAAAAATTATTTTTTAATGTACATACAAGTACATTTTATTTCATTATTGTGAGTCTGCTTGTTATGGCAAAAATGGTTTCCGGCAAAACAAGCAAATTAGCGTTGCATGCATTAAAATGCTTTCGAACATTTAAAATTTCCTGGATTGCAGATAGTGATGGTGTGTGTTGTAATTTCATTTTGTTTTGCACTTGTGAACTTGTTTTCTTAAAAAATATTTTTTCCCCCTCTTTTTCTCAGTTTGTGCAAATAGCACTGAGAACAATTTAAAGGATCTCTGTCGCCCTGGTGTGTGGTTGACGCCACTCCTGCAAGCAGTCTACCTCTTTGTACAGTACATTCTCATGGTTAATCTACTCATCGCTTTCTTCAAGTATGTTGTGCCCTTGTTTATGTAGTTGCTTTAAGTCTAATTTTATATTTAAAACATTCATCGTCCTTTTCTCACTTTTGCATCCATTATGTATACCAGTATTCAATCTTGTGCCTTCCTACAAGGGTGCTGCTCATAGTTGAGACTGGTGCAGTAATTAAGGTTTAATTTCAAACCCTTGTGACTACTGGAGTACATATCTAAACCACTGCTCTTTAACTAGGCCCATATGCAGCATCAAGGATCAATATGCAGCAGCATGGAGGCTAAAAGTTAGTTTAGTTCTTGTGTGAGAGTCAAAAGGCATCAGTTTAAATGTAATCAATTTTACATTTTAGCCGAGCAAAATGAAAACTAATGAATTGGGGTGAATAGTATCTGAAAATCCTGTTTTGGTTGCAGGTTTCAATATTGCCAGATCTTCATTTTTTCACCAATGAAGATGCACTACACTTGTGATGTTTGAACCATTTGTTTGTATTGTTTTCCCACAGCAATGTGTACATACAAGTGAAATCCATGTCTAATCTCGTCTGGAAGTACCAGCGTTATCATTTCATCATGGCTTATCATGAGAAACCAGTCCTTCCACCTCCTCTCATCTTACTGAGTCACCTGGTTTCGCTCTGCTCTTGTATCTGCCGAAAGAGGAAGAAGGGCGCTGGGACATATGGACCAAGTAAGGGTGGCCATGACGTGTGTCCTACCCCTTGGGTTGCCCTGTTAACCGTGCATACAAGTTGGTGTGTAAAACCAGCTAATATTCTTCTGTATGTCCTCTCGTAGAACTCTTTCTCACAGAGGAAGACCAAAAGAAGCTTCATGACTTTGAAGAGCAGTGTGTGGAAATGTACTTCCATGAGAAGGATGACCAGTTCCACTCGGGGAGTGAGGAGAGAATTAGGATCACTTCAGACAGGTGTGCGCACATATTCATACACACTTTACCTTTTCTGATTTGTTCATTCAAATGCTTTGCTTCCTGCTTCCTTTTTTCAAGAAAATTCACTCATGAAGTGGTTGATAATAAATCTCCTTTGAACCTCAGCCCTGTTTGGAATATTTCATTGGGGCCGACAGCCCTGTTTTGAGCTCATGTTTTTGTAAAATTTTCTCTACTGTCACAACAATTGTTATTATCTTGCAAGACAACCTGGATTTTGGATTTTGCCTTGTTTGTAGCCATTTATCCTCAATCTCCTGACAAATTAACCTTAGTGGGTCTGCAATGACTGTATTGTTATAGGCTCCTTCCTTATTTTTGATACGCCAAATTTCATTTTTCATTTTTATGCCGTTGAATGTAATGTAGATATTATATTAACAGGTTTATAAGAAAACAAAGGATCAATTTGAAAAGAGCTTCAAATTCCGCTTGCTTTGTAAATTGATGCTTTTAAATATGCTTTTTCCTCCATAGTATGCCTGTCACATTGCAGTGTTGAGTCCATCCTCTAATTTAAGGAATTGGTCACACTTTCGATGAAGTATTGCTCATAAAGGCTTCATACAGCATACATAATACCTTCATAAATGAGACATACGGTCTTCCTAAGTCATATATAAGCTAATGTCATGCTTTGTAAAGGGTGATATAACACACCCTAATTCAGCATGTGATGCCAGATGTGACAAAGACAGTGTCACTTGTGAATGTCACCCTTTATAGCATTTCACCACTAACTAAGTGACATTGTCAGTTATATCACAGCTAGCATCACATGCTGAATACGTATGTGCTATTTCACCGTTTACAAAGCATGACATCTGCTCATGTACGATTTATGAAGACAGTATGTCTCATTTACGGAGGCATTATTCATGCTGTATGAAGCCGTTATGAGCAACGCTTCATCTGAAGTGTGACCAAGGAATACGCATCATAAATTTTGGCACCCCTTGAAAATTGAAGGCAATTAATGTCCGCACACTGGACTGTAGCTTCCAATACTTTAGTGACTATCAAGCAATGTTTCAACCCAACAGGGTGAAATATTTGCCTGATAAAGACCCTGTTGGGTTGAAGCATTCCATCTGGGTCCATTAAGTATCGGGAGCTATAATCCAGTGTGCAGAGACAATTGTTGCCGAATTAGCATGTGTATTGTTGTCCTGCGCCTGGCCTAAAAACAAATTGGATGTGTTCCCAGCTACTTTCTCACCCTTTCCCATCCTGCCCAGGGTTGAGTCCATGTGCATCCAGCTGAAGGAGGTGGGTAACAGGGTGAACTTCATTAAGCGCTCCCTCCACACACTGGACTCCCAGATTGGCCACCTGCAGGACCTGTCTGCGCTGACGGTGGACACGCTGAAGACGCTCACTGCGCAGAGGGCGTCTGAGGCCAGCAAGGTGCACAACGAGATCACCCGCGAGCTCAGCATCTCCAAGAACCTCGGGCCCAACTTGGTGGACATTGGCTCGCAGTCCAAGTCCTCGGCGCTAGTCAAGCGCAGCGTTGGGGCGCACTTTGGGGCTTCTTTCCCGCAGAGCGGAGGCAACATCGCAGACTCCCTGTTTGGCAGCTGGGCCCAGGAGCCAAGCGTACGGAGGTTCGGCCCGGACAGTGCTCTGAGCCCGGAGAGGAGAGCGAAGAACATTCCGGAGGCTGGTTCCTCGGGTAGTGCCTTATCCCAAAGTGCCCTTTCCCCTGCTGAGCCTCAGCTCAAGGACCCCTCCGTCACAGAGAGGCACGCGTCCCGTCCACAAGAGTCACCCAACAGTGTGCCAAACATACCCCCTCCCACTGCAAAGTTTTTCGTCAGCTCCCCTTCCCAGCCCGGTGGCTCAAGCCCCCAAGTTCCGTCCCCTCGAGGGCCCCACGATGTCCTGCCCGAAAGCCCTCTGGTGGAATTTGGGGCATTCGTTGGTAAGTGTGAGGACCCCACGTGCTGTTGTGCAGCTAATGTTGCTATGCTGGGGATGCGTAGATATCCAGGGTCCCGCTTTGTGGCTGCTTCTGCTGGCTATGTCAATCAAGCTTTTTGCCATGATGAAGTTAACATAGGGGTTGCCACTGGCCATGTTTGGAACCGCGGAGGTCTGACCTCAAAACGGGCGGTGTCAAAGCCCGAACGGGGGAATGGGGTGCACAGAAACAGACCCCTGCCAGGCTGCGAACTGGCCCCAGCCGTACGACCCAGTGAGAGCCACGGTGGAATGGAACAAAGGCACTACACTGATGGTGGCGTCCAGGAAAAGTCCTCCATGCTTAGGCAGTGTTATAGAGGAAGGCTGAGCAAGCTGCCAAGAGCAGCTGGACCCGCAGGTTTGAGATTTCATTTGGAGAGCGAGCTGCATGAGTACGGATGACCACATTCAATTGGTGAACTGATCATGGAGTTCTTTCAAATTGTCTTTTACCTCTTTTACCCTCCTCTCATCACTGCCTGATTGATTTCCCACAGAATCTGATGTTTCATGAGATGATTTTCTGATTCTGATACTCTTGCCAGTGATATCATGTTACAATTTTCACTGTGCAGTCAGAATGTTGATTACGCAGCCATATTTTTTGAAGTGTAAAATTTGTGTAATTTATATGATCATTAGCACACCTCGTAATATAGCCAGTTTGCGTGTCCAACTCATACTTTAGTTTCAATTTCCAAAAAATGGTGTTATAACAAGGTAAGAAGGTTCACAGCTTACGGACTGCACTGTCTTGTGCAAACCCACACCGGGTGGTGTACCGTGTGACTGCAATTTTTACCCGAGGCCAAATTATGGCCATCAGGTTTTGCGAAGACCTTGCGTCTGTGTGTCTGTCTCTGTCTGTCTGTGTAGACAATTACTCCTTTCCTATTCATCTCAGGGTCATGAAATTCACAGGGACTGTTCTTGGGTTCTATAGCTTGGACAAGTTCGAAGATGGGGAACTTGACCTACATTAAGGGGTCAAAAGGTCACATTTTTTGTAAACACTGTTTCCTTGATTACATCCACTATTTTTGTTGTAGCCACATAAAATTTACTGCGTGTATGTTCTGGATAATCAGCTTGCAGAACATTCAAGGTGGATGACCTTGACCTGGTTGATGGGGTCAAAAGGTTGCATTGTTTCTGAACAGTGTTACTTTCATTATGCCTTTGCACTACCATAACATTTTTTGGTGCAGCTATGTCAAATTCATTAGATGTACTCACTGGATAATCAAGTTGGAGGACATGGAAGCTAGATGGCCTTTACCTGCTTTAAATACCTTCTAATTACAATTTGATGTAGCAACATTATCAACCAAACTGTTCAGTCACCATCAACATAACACTGAATTTTGATGACTGCGCATCATGTCAGACTTTACATCCTGAATGCCAAACAATGTAAACTCCCAGCTGCCCTGTTCCACACTTACCATATAACCTGCCAGGTCCTAGATGAAATTGGACAATTACCTCCTTCTTCCTTTTCACTCTTGAAACTCCTCTCAAGCCTGAAAGTATTAAACAGATTGTGTTACACAGGCATACATAAAAAAACCCTTTATATGTTGTCATTCCTTGTCTTATGCCCATACGGCATAAAAAGTACGGGGTACTTTCAGAGATGCAAAATCTCACGCATTCGGCGTTGGTCTTACGTATTTTTAGGCTTATTCGCCGTAGTTCGTAATTATTCATTGAATGCTTAATGAGATTCTCATGCGGAATCAAAATCCTTGTGTACTGAAGTTTCCGTTTCACTTGCGTAAAGATGCACCTCATCACAAGTAACATGGAAAGCGATTATGACTCAGGACTTCCCATGCTTCTCTATACTCAGGGATTGGAAACAATGCATGTGTTTCATAATCGTTTAAATTGTTAGCTTGCCGGGACGAATGTTCGGAGAGCTATTGTCATACCCCTGGCGTCCGCATCCGCGTCCGCATCCGTCCGCGTGCAGAAAAACTTTAACCTTGCCCATAACTTTTGAACCGTGAGAGATAGGGCTTTCATACTTTGCATGTGTACTCCTTGATGCCAGACCTACCTACCGATGCCAAAATTTCTGACCTCGTGACCTTGACCTTTGACCTTTGACCGACCTTTAGAAAACTTTAACCTTGCCCATAACTTTTGAACTGTGAGAGATGGGGCTTTCATACTTTGCATGTGTACTCCTTGGTGCAATACCTACCTACTGATGCCGAAGTTTGACCTGATGACCTTGACCTTGACCTTTACCCGACCTTTAAAAAACTTTAACCTTGCCCATAACAAAAACTTTTACCTTGTCTATAACTTTTAAACCGTGAGAGATGGGGCTTTCATACTTTGCATGTATACTCCTTGGTGCAAGACCTAAGTACTGATGCTGAAATTTTGACCTGGTGACCTTGACCATGACCTTTACCTGACCTTTTTTACAGTTGAATAAGCAAAGATACTGCATTTCTCAGCAGATTCTGCATGAAAAGAGTGTTTCAAAACAAAACACATGTTGTTTTCCAGACACTGTATAAAGCAATAATTATGGGTGAAATTTGTCTTTTCACCTAACAGTTCTTTTGCCTTGTTTTTTTCACCTAACATTTTTTTTGCCTTGGCTCAACTATGACTTGTCTGATAGTTTGAAAATAAATTTGAATTACAATCTCAGTAATCAAAAACTGAGTCTGGAATACATCTATGTCATAACTAAAAAAAAAAAATCCACTTTACAATATTCCAAAAGAAGTAGTATCCTTTTTAAAGTACATGTAGTAAAACAGTAAATAATGATGGTTGCCCCCCGGCTAGCTTTGTTGTCTTTCTGACAACTCTTGTTTAAATGAAATAAGACCATTTGAAAAGATTTTATGCAATTCCATTGCTTTTAATCCCTCAGTAAAGACAAGCCTGAGAATTACAGAGTCATAAACGATTTTCGTGTCATTAGTGGGGAAATCCACCGTAATGCACGTGAAACTGATTAACTTGATGCACAAAGACTTAAATTCCCTGAGTGAATTTCTTCAGTTCGCTTTGATTGAATAATTGCTGACTACGGCACAGAAACGTGAATGCCACTAAGAGGAGAAACTCATGCCTAAGACGTAAGCCTTGGCATCTCTGTACTTAAGCATTGTGTTCTATGTTACATATTTCTTCTAAAGAAGAAACTGCATGGTCACAATGTTGCTGTTGCTTTCTAATTCCAAATATTCTCAACCAGCGGTTCTTGCAGTTACAAAAAAAATCTATGCTTAATCATTGAATTGAATCTTGTATTTTTGATTAAATTGAGCATCACTTCCCATGTTACTTGGAGGCACTACTGTGTTGTGTAAAAATATGGAAATCCCTATTTTTGGATGTTTAACGGGATCCACTGTTTTGCTCTAGAAATGCATGGCCTATAATACATGCGTGTATTTTAACGTTAAGCCTGTCCTTCATGGTGCAGAGTTTAGCACTGCCTTTCACTGATGTGACCCTGGCTCACACAGTTGTGGTATTTATCACTTGTGTTCGCTTGCATACGTAGCTCAGCCTCGAGTAATTAAGTTCAGCGATATTGTTCGTTCTGGACAAAACTGATAAATTGATTGCATAGCAGCGGTCTGTGACTGGCCTTGGAGAAAAACATTGCCTTTGTAAAGATGTTTCTATGGCCGCCAGTCAATGAATGTACAAAGGAATCCGTCAGTTTTTTTGATTTATTCGAATCAATCAGCGAGTGGCCCTTTGATGTTTCAAACGATTTGCATCTTAGGACTAAATACATTTGCTATATCCCAGTAATACAAGCTGTGTATTTTGCTGCATCTAAGTTGGTCAGTCCATCAATTTTGCACTGTAATGTACTTAAAGTAGAACCTGCCTCACCATCTGCACTTGCTTTCTAATCCAGTTGTTTTTCAGCCCATTTGACCATTAAAATCTCTCATTTAAAGGTGTAGTCAGCGATGTGGGAGAAAACGTGTATAGAGGTTGTTGATATTTGAAGTGTAAACGAATACAGACCCTGTATGAGGTGCCGTTTAGGCCATAATTCAAATTTACCTCTCACATTCACTACTTTTACCTCTCACATTCACTGTTTTTACCTCTCACATTCACTGTATTACCTCTCACATTCACTGTTTTACCTCTCACATTCACTACTGTTACCTCTCCCATACAGTTTCATCTCTCACGTTCACTGTTTTCACCTCTCACATTCACTACTATTACCTCTCACGTACACTGTTTTTACCTCTCACGTTCACTACTATTACCTCTCACGTTCACTACTTTTACCTCTCACATACACTGTTTTACCTCGCACATTCACTGTTTTCACCTCTCACGTTCACTACTTTTACCTCTCACATACACTGTTTTTACCTCTCACGTTCACTACTTTTACCTCTCACATCCACTGTTTTGCCTCTCACTTTCACTGTTTTTACCTTGCACATTCACTGTTTTACCTCTCACGTTCACTACTTTTACCTCTCACATTCACTGTTTTACCTCTCACGTTCACTACTTTTACCTCTCACATTCACTGTTTTACTTCTCACATTCACTACTGTTACCTCTCACATTCACTGTTTTACCTCTCACGTTCACTACTTTTACCTCTCACATTCACTACTGTTACCTCTCACGTTCACTCTTTCTACCTCTCACATACAGTGGAAACGGAAGGTGATCTGTTGGAAACGGAAGGTGATCTGTTGGAAACGGAAGGTGATTTGTTAGAAACGGAAGGTGGTTTGATGGAAACGGAAGGTCGTTGAATGGGAAGAAAGCGCACCGTAATAATGAACTCTCAAGCTATGTTCAGCAAACGCAGTTTATCTGGCCTGAATGTGAAATTTTATATGGGCAGTGCTCATCTCCACTGAGATTCCCCAAGCACCGATGCTAACTTACATGGTTGGAGCCTCTCACTGTAAATGGACGAACCATAGACAGTACACGAACTGTGTCTGTTGCTAACTATGTTAGCAGCTACGCTTATGGGAAACGTATCCCTGCATGGATGGGAATAGAAAGAGAGCGTCTCAGCCAAGCCGCAGCTTTATTGAGTAGCTCATCCCTTGCACTGATTTACCGTAAAACCACAAACCCCTCACTTCAGCAACCTGCTGCTGCATAACATGTCTCCGTTAAAGGAGAATTAAAATCACTTTTCCCGTCAAACAGGAGCTAACTTCACAACAGTAGCTACTACCACCATTGACGTCTCTCGTAGTGAGAGAAGAGGCCCGGTATCAGGCACAGTGGTGTTTTCGAAAATGGACAACCGGGAGAAGAACGAGGTGTGCTAGCCAATGTTTGCTAGCTAGCTTGTCAAAATTAGAAACCATTTACCAGGGCTCTGAACTTGGCCACGTTTTCGCCAGTAACACATTCGATGTTTAGGCCACCTTAAATGGGTGAAATTACTAAAGACAGCCAGCTAGCAATATAGTGAGGGTTAGCTTACACTTTGTAGAATCATGTTGGTATGAAGCTATACTGAGGTTAATTTACCCATGTAATGACAGAAGGTCTTGTGCAGGAGATCTATGTATATTTTTTTATAACTTTGCTTACTCGACTCTGTTATGATTCATTTGCTATCTCTCAGGCTATGGTTCCGCAAACGCAGTTTATCTGGCCTGAATGTGAAATTTTATATGGGCAGTGCTCATTTCCATTGAGATTCACCAAATACCATCAAACAAAGTCAACGACAGCTTTCGGGAAATTTCCCGAAAGCACTGATGCTAACGTACATGGTTGGAGCCTCTCACTGCGAATGGACGAGCCATAGACAATATACGAACTATGTCTGTTGCTAACTATGTTAGCAGCCACGCTTACGGGAAACGAATCCCTGCCTGGACGGGAGAAGACTGAGAGCGTCTCAGCCAAGCCGCAGCTTTATTGAGTAGCTTATTCCTAGCAGCTATTTTCTGTAAAACCACAACCAAATCACTTCAGTAACCTGCTGCCGCATAAAATGTCTCAATTGAAGGAGAGAACTTTGTTCCCGATGGGCCATAACGTTACAGCACTTCCGCCGCTAGTGTTATCAATAACGGCTTCCCCATGGACAGGCCTACCAAAGAAAACGTAGCCTCAGCACACAAAAACTTTGAAATGCCTACATTAATCGCGGAAATAGCAACAGAAAAATAATACCCCGCTACCGAAACTGCAAAAACCGCAACATAAACAGTTGACTCCTAGCATAAGACTATGAAACTGCAACATCTTCTTTCGCATCCGTCTTTGCCATTTACTGCGCTTGCGCGAACCGGCCCAGGCTGCTTTCAGAGATAGCGGAATCAGGCGTGTCTCCTTCGGTTGGTAAATAAAACTTCCAAAAATGACGTTATTGTTAATGCAGATGTTTAACAATGAATTGTAAGACGTAGCTGTTACATCCACATTCTCGTAAATTCGCTTATTTTAGCATGTCACCCTGCCGAAAATGAACGATGCACTGTCGATTTCGCTATAGTCTTAGAGTTGCCAACTTGACGACTTACGTCTTGAGTGGACAAACAATCCCGATTTGGAAAGTCGCCAGATTAAGCGAGAAAGTCGTCAAGTTGGCAACTCTAAGACTTTAGCGAAATCGACAGTGCATCGTTCATTTTCGGCAGGGTGACATGCTAAAATAAGCGAATTTCCGAGAATGTGGATGTAACAGCTACGTCTTACAATTCATTGTTAAACATCTGCATTAACAATAACGTCATTTTTGGAAGTTTTATTTACCAACCGAAGGAGACACGCCTGATTCCGCTATCTCTGAAAGCAGCCTGGGCCGGTTCGCGCAAGCGCAGTAAATGGCAAAGACGGATGCGAAAGAAGATGTTGCAGTTTCATAGTCTTATGCTAGGAGTCAACTGTTTATGTTGCGGTTTTTGCAGTTTCGGTAGCGGGGTATTATTTTTCTGTTGCTATTTCCGCGATTAATGTAGGCATTTCAAAGTTTTTGGGTGCTGAGGCTACGTTTTCTTTGGTAGGCCTGATGGAGAAGGGAGCCGCTATCAGACACTGCGGCGTTTAGGAACGCCGGGTGAAGAAAGCTATTAAAAGGGATAGCTAGCTAGTTTGCCAAAATTAGAAACTATTTAACAGGTGCTGTGCTTTGCTACTTATTCGCTAGTTCCGAGTTTGGTGTTTAGGCTACCTTAGATGAATGAAATTCTCTAACCTCTTTGCATTTAACGTGGCAAATTTGCTATCAAACTTTACTCCCTAAGCTGGATCGAATTTCACATGAAGTTAACTGATACACGTAGCATTAAAAACTTAACCGGCAGGCGCTTCTTATGTATTGATAGTTATGTTAGCATAATTCGTCCACTGCAGCCTTGCTCCCTTGTCAAAAACTGCTACCGTAATGCAAAGCGATCGTAAAGTCTTTGTTATCGCCTTGATATTGCAGTATGCATGAGTTTACTGGGGTAACTTTGTTATTTGTTAACTTATTATACCATAAGCAGATTTTATAACGAGTTGGATACGTTTGTTCGAAGACATATGCCCTTATGCGCCATTATGATCTAATTTCTGCATTTTCAGGAAAACCCAGCGTGTACATGCAAATATATGTGCGCTTACAGGTCGGAATGCGCACTGAAAATGAATGTATTTTTATGATTATTGAAGATGGTTAAGATATGAGCGAGGAAACAGCCCGAGATTTTAGGTTTGCACAAGCGCAGAGCCACGAGGTAGCATATTTTGATAGGTAGCAAAATTTGTCAGAACACCGGCTCTGAAGGGTTGAAGAGCTACATAGTTTTCGGACCGACTTGGTAATAAATGTCATTGATTGCAATCATTGCTTAATTTTGCAATAGCAAATGAATCATAACAGATTCGAGTAAGCAAAGTTATAAAAAAATAGACATAGATCTCCTGCACAAGACCTTCTGTCATTACATAGGTAAATTAACCTCAGTATAGCTTCATACCAACATGATTCTACAAAATGTAAGCTAACCCTCACTATATTGCTAGCTGGCTGTCTTTAGTAATTTCACCCATTTAAGGTGGCCTAAACATCGAATGTGTTACTGGCGAAAACGTGGCCAAGTTCAGAGCCCTGGTAAATGGTTTCTAATTTTGACAAGCTAGCTAGCAAACATTGGCTAGCACACCTCGTTCTTCTCCCGTTGTCCATTTTCCAAAACACCACTGTGCCTGATACCGGGCCTCTTCTCTCACTACGAGAGACGCCAATGGTGGTAGTAGCTACTGTTGTGAAGTTAGCTCCTGTTTGACGGGAAAAGTGATTTTAATTCTCCTTTAACGGAGACATGTTATGCAGCAGCAGGTTGCTGAAGTGAGGGGTTTGTGGTTTTACGGTAAATCAGTGCTAGGGATGAGCTACTCAATAAAGCTGCGGCTTGGCTGAGACGCTCTCTTTCTATTCCCATCCATGCAGGGATACGTTTCCCATAAGCGTAGCTGCTAACATAGTTAGCAACAGACACAGTTTGTGTACTGTCTATGGTTCGTCCATTTACAGTGAGAGGCTCCAACCATGTAAGTTAGCATCGGTGCTTGGGGAATCTCAGTGGAGATGAGCACTGCCCATATAAAATTTCACATTCAGGCCAGATAAACTGCGTTTGCTGAACATAGCTTGAGAGTTCATTATTACGGTGCCCTTTCTTCCCATTCAACGACCTTCCGTTTCCATCAAACCACCTTCCGTTTCTAACAAATCACCTTCCGTTTCCAACAGATCACCTTCCGTTTCCACTGTATGTGAGAGGTAGAAAGAGTGAACGTGAGAGGTAACAATAGTGAATGTGAGAGGTAAAAGTAGTGAACGTGAGAGGTAAAACACTGAATGTGAGAGGTAACAGTAGTGAATGTGAGAGGTAAAACAGTGAATGTGAGAGGTAAAAGTAGTGAACGTGAGAGGTAAAACAGTGAATGTGAGAGGTAAAACTGAATGTGAGAGGTAAAAGTAGTGAACGTGAGAGGTAAAACGGTGAATGTGAGAGGTAAAAGTAGTGAACGTGAGAGGTAAAACAGTGAATGTGAGAGGTAACAGTTGTGAATGTGAGAGGTAAAAGTAGTGAATGTGAGAGGTAAAACACTGAATGTGAGAGGTAAAAGTAGTGAATGTGAGAGGTAAAACAGTGAATGTGAGAGGTAAAACAGTGAATGTGAGAGGTAAAACAGTGAATGTGAGAGGTAAAAGTAGTGAATGTGAGAGGTAAAAGTAGTGAATGTGAGAGGTAAAACAGTGAATGTGAGAGGTAAAACAGTGAATGTGAGAGGTAAAAGTAGTGACCGTGAGAGGTAAAACAGTGAATGTGAGAGGTAAAAACAGTGAATGTGAGAGGTAAAAGTAGTGAACGTGAGAGGTAAATTTGAATTATGGCCTTAACGGCACCTCATAGACCCTCCCCTCCATTCATACTCCGCCCCGGGTCCACCCCCGAAGTTCATGGACACGCATTGTCATGACAGCAGCCGTTCGTGTCCATGAACAAATTGTTCTTGCTAATGACAAGCTGAATGAAAAAGTGGAAACAACATTCTGAATTTTTCCCAGTACAAGTTATCGATTCGCGAGCACCTCACAAGCAACGACAGTTAGCATGTTTCTGCTATGAGCTCATTCAGTAACTTGTTGTCAGAATGGTTTCGTTTTGAAAGAAACAGTTATCAGGAGCTTACAGCAAAATTTCTTCCAGTATATAACAGTGCAGCTACAACCGCTTTCATGCAAAGCAAGACAGCACAAGCAAAACAATAAGCTAAGACGAAGACGGTTCATTTCATTCTATTTAGGCGAACACACGTACAGTGATTGATTGCGCAATTCCCCGTCAATTACTTGCATAAGATATCAGACATTCCCAAGAACTCGTAGCCACAAGTTCAATTTACAAAGCTGAGGTAAGCTGTCCTGTCAGATTACTGTTCCCACAACTCGACTGCAATTATCGATGGATTACATCACAACAATGGTACATTTTGGCAGATTAGACAATGTGATGGATGCCTGTCGGCTGTTAATGTTGTACGAAGCACCGCAAAGCTAATGTTGCTCACCTGTCCAGCAGAGAGACGGCAACCTCCGCGTCCGTTGTTAATTCCCTCCACCGTCGGAAAGCCACACCAATGTTGACCCGGGTCTTTGCTCTTTCATGGTCGTAGCTCTTCTTTTTGATTTATTTTCCTTAGACCGTTTTCTCTTGGGCTATTTTTTGGCCATCACAAATGCGCACGCTACGCGACCTGCTCCTATGGAGGATTATTTGTGACATATCTTTAATTTTATCTATCAAAATATCTTTCATTTTAAATGTCAATCTAAAATGGATGTATTGACCATATCAGTCAATTTGTTGTTAAAAACACAAAAACAATATGACAATTTGAAATAATTATTGTAATAAAGTATGCAATATTGTTTGGAATAACTTATGCTATAATTTATGCAATAATGTGAGCAGTAATTCAGGCAAAAGTTCATGCAATGTGTTTTGCAATGATTCATTTCGCATTAGATTGAAAGATAGATTTCCAAATAGTTTGCCAATTTGACAAATTTCCATATGCTAATTTGTCCCCGTTCTGATTGGTGTATGAAACGTTGGATAACCATAGATAGAAAGAGCCAGGCAGCCTAAAAAAAAAAAAAAAGTGAGGAAAATGGCGACAAGCTCCGAAGAAGCACCTGCAGAAGTAGAAGAGGCTTTTGGCAGTTAAACAGTGTTTCCCATACGCTCATTTATCGCCACAAATAAATAATATCTGCCACGAATAGATTTTTCTGCTTTCGGCTCGACCTCGCTCATAAAAGCACTAGCTGCTACCCGCTACCCGGAGTGAAATTGCCATTTTTTTTGCTTGCATCATGACCGTTTTTCAAAAATCGGGCGACGTCAAGTCCGTTGTGTTAACGTTCAAACAAGTTGAGCTGCAGCTAACGCTTAAAGTCCACTTTCAATCATTATTTTTAGCCATTTAAAGCTTCTTGGTGGTCTTTAAACATAGGCGGAATATGCATATGGAATCACACTCTGCTCACCGACATTATCGACATTATGTTAATTGACATACCTTGACTTTCTACTGTCAGTGTTTCGCACAGGAAAGGAATATATTTGTGGTGGTGTGGTCCGGGGGGTGGGGGGGGGGGTGTTCGGTGAGCAGAGTGTGATTCCATATGCTATTTACAGATACATTTAAACTGTAGTGCAATAAATAACAGAATACTCTGAGGATTAACAAAAAGTGTCAACATCACAAAATAAATGCTTTAATAAAAGTAGACATCCTGTATTTAAATTAGGAGGGAACTCCTCCATAAAACCGTGCCTAAATCCGCCTATGTTTAAAGACCACCAAGAAGCTTTAAATGGCTAAAAAGAATGATTGAAAGTGGACTTTAAGTGTTAGCTGCAGCTCAACTTGTTTGAACGTTAACACAACGGACTTGACGACGCCGATTTTTTGAAAAACGGTCATGCAAGCAAAAAAAAAATGGCAATTTCACTCCGGGTAGCAGCTAGTGCTTTTATGAGCGAGGTTGAGCCGAAAGCGGAAAAATCTATTCGTGGCGGATATTACTCATTTGTGGCAATAAATGAGCTTATGGGAAACACCGTTTCACTGCCAAAAGCCTCTTCTACTTCTGCAGGTGCTTCTTCGGTGCTTGTCGCCATTTTCCTCACTCTTTTTTTTTTTTTTTTTAAGCCTGCCTGGCTCTTTCTATCCATGGTTATCCAACGTTTCATACACCAATCAGAACGGGGACAAATTAGCATATGGAAATTTGTCAAATTGGCAAACAATTTGTCAAACTATTTGGCAATCTATTTGGCAATCTGTCTTTCAATCTAATGTGAAATGAATCTTTGCAAAACACATTGCATGAACTTTTGCCTAAATGAATGCTCACATTATTGCATAAATTAAAATAAAAATAAAGCATAAGTTATTCCATACAATATTGCATAAAATATTGCATACTTTATTACAATAATTATTTCAAATGAATTGTCATATTGTTTTGAATTGTGTTTTTAACAACAAATTGACTGATAAATGAATGTATTGACCATTAGATTGACACTTAAAATGAAAGATTGATAAAATTAAAGATATGTCACAAATAATCCTCCATATGCTCCAGCCCCTCCCCCTTGTGTCTGACCTGTGCACGAGGGTGGACCCATGTTTTGGTGGCTTGGTCCAAGCCACAGATTTCCCTGCTGAAATTCAGAGCCCATGCTATGTATTGAAACTGGATTTTTTTTTCAGCATGTTCTCAGAAGTGACAGCTTGCAGATAGTGAGGAGAAATACAGTAATTTTGACAAAAAGTCCGTGGAGTATGATCGCTTACTATACCTTTAATGCTACAACAAGATTTCACAACGGTTATTTGCAGCCAACAAACTTAATGAAAACATGGCATCTGATTGATAAAATAAAAAGAGTAAAAATTCATCTTAAAGCCCTTGGATTGGTGTTTTTGCAGGAAATTATTCTGACTGACTGTCCTGCAACATTGCATTAAAAAGCATTGCTCCAGCAGCTCTCTCATTGCTGTCCTCATAAAACCTCTTGCTGTTCCCATAAAATGTCTGCCCAGCTAAAAAGGGAATGTATTTATACACAGTACTTTAAAATAAACTCAGACTTCCTGTATATTTGTTTTTCGGATTTGTAAATGGTTTCCCTTGCTGTAAAAAGAAATACTTTAGGATAACTATATCTATTGAATGTTTGTATGCTGTGCAATATATTATGAGAGACAAAGTTCGCAAAGTTCAATTTTACCCTGAAATTTCACTAAGATGGAACAAATGCTTGTTTGTCCATTTTTGTGAAATACAATGAACAAAAATATAAACGCCCCATGTCAAATTGATGCCACATGGAGTTAACAACTCTAAGTGAGCATATGCTGACTTTTACTTGTACAATAGGGATATTTCCCTTGATTTGTGTACGATTTTTTTAATCCATCTCTGTAGTGAGCATTTGCTCAGTGATTTCACTCAGTGCATGGGTGTGGCATTTCCAGACAGAATGAGCAATACCCTGACACTCCTTATACAGAAGACCATAAAAAGCCACCCCAAAATGTCAAATTTTGTGAAAAGTCATCATGCCTCAGATGTCTCGGGTCATGCGGGAACGTGCCATTGGCATGCTGGATGCAGGGATGTCCACCAGAGCGGTCGCTGTGCAGCTGAATGTTAATTATCGGACGATGGGCCGTTTGAGAGTTTGTTTACGACAGACGGGCAGTACTGCAAATGGACCTCATCCACGTCGGCCACGTGTCACCATACCAGCCCAAGATCGCTACATCCGGCTCGTCCACCTGCGGGATCGGCTCAGATCAGCGACACGCACAGTGGATGAGACTGTTGGTCTGCACAACAGATGCATCACACCACATACAGTCCGTAACCGCCTGCGAGAAGCCAACTTGCACGCTCGGCGTCCTCACCGTGGTCTGGATCTCACCACTGTCCGGCGTCGGAACCTACTTGCATGGGCAAATGCACACGTTTAATGGCCCTTGGCACGCTAGAGAAGAGTGCTATTCACAGACTTATCCCGGTTCCAGTTGTTTGTTTATAAAAACTCAAAAATTTCACATGGGGCGTTTTATATTTTTGTTCAGTGTATTTTCAGTAGGGCTTCACTGGCTATGCCTAATAATTGTCAGTTGTTGTCTTTCACTAAGTGATAAGTTATATGTCACTGAATTGCATTTGGAACTATGTGATTTCAGGTGGTGGAATTTGCATGTTAAATGTGGAGGTGTTGTGATTTCAGTGTTTTCACACCATCTACAACCCCTAATCTGGGAGCTGAGAAGTGATTTAAAATTTTTTTTGCCTTTGCTGATTGCATTGCTTTCAGTCTTTGGTTCAGTTCTTCATGGCGTCTTTTGTGTTGTGTCTAAAGCTGCTTTCACACTTGCACGTGAAACAAATTTTTTGCATTACAGATCACATTCAAAGTCAATGCAAAGACTCAAATTCGCGTCTTTGCATTGACTTTGAATGTAATCTGTCGTTTTGCGTGTATTCGCGTCTTTGCATTGACTTTGAATGTAATCTGTTGTGCGCAAAATTCGTTTCGCGTCAGGTGTGAAAGTGGCATAAGGTCTATGTCTAACTGGCTCCCTTTACCTCATTTTCAGGTCACAAAGCAGACTCTGAGCTTCAGAGATCATTATCTAAACATTCGCTCACTGGAAACAGACAGCTCAGTCCATCCAGGAAGGGCAAAGAAATGGTGAGTATGTTGTTTTTTTTAAATGCTTCATTAGTACACCTGTAATACCAGCAACTGAACATGAGTGAGGGTTGATCGGTGCTGTGGATGGACGTTGTTGCATTGATATGGTTTTAATTGAGATGGCCTGCTACTGAACATGTGCCCCAGGAGGAGTTGCCCTTGCGTAGGCAATTTGCCTTTTCGGTCATCTCGTGTTTAACATAGGCACTGTACAATACAGCTGCTTTATCAAAAAAAAAAAACATAATCCAAATTCAGCAGGTTAATATACCACATTTAAATTGTTTCACCATTTCTCTGCAATTTGCCTAGGAAAAGGACATCCTAAGATCTTCATGAATACCACTGACTACAACATTACTGCTGCGCATGACTGATTAAATGACCTTTGAAAATGGTAGATTAGAATTTAATTTTCCAAGTTTTGGTAATGCATGAAAGACATTCAGAAATCAACACATTATTTTTCAAATGTCCCCCGAGGAAAATCAAGTAAAGTGTTAGTTACTCTTCCCAGAGATCTTGACTAACTGCAAGTGCATATTCAAAATGAAGTTCAGGCTTTGCGAAATGATCCGGATGTGGCGAGACATGCAGTTGAGGACACGCTCCGTCGCTGTCAGCTTTGCATCGAAAGGGGATGTGGACATCTTGAAGGTGTCAGTGCGTAGGCTGGGGGCAGCGTGTTGACTTTCACAGACTTTTCTAACTTCCATCGATAAACAAAACTTGGAAAAATGAAATGCGAATCTGCCATTTTCAAAGGTCATTTAATCAGTCATGCGCAACTGAAATGTTTCAGTCAGGAGTATCCATGAAGAGCTAAGGATGTCCTCTTTGGCAAAATGCACAGAAATGGTGAAACTATTTAAATGTGGTATATTAATCCGCTGAAGCTGGATTACCTTTTCTTTATTTATTTTTTTTTTGATACGCACGGTATGGTCAGCAAAAGATTAAATGGATAAATCCAGACTATGAAACCATGGTTCAATGCTCAAAGACCAGGCAGAAACTGGCTAAACTCCTTCTTTTTTTGCAATGAAGGTTCACCCAGAAGGTCAGTTGAGGACGGTGAATTCGTATGCTGGCTTCACAGAGTTTGACATGAACCCAGTCTCTCTCCATCCTGACACCAGTAAGTCAAGTTTATTTTGACTGTCTTTTCTCCTCGCACCCGAGAGAGTGCGTAAAAATCAGAACTAGTCCATGAATTATCTTCACCTCTAAGGTAGGCTTTGTCTGTTGGTCAAGCGCTGAACAAACGAGAGAGGAGTCGGGTCTCTGCCGAAGATATCCCCTTCCACGAGGATCTACGGGCGGCACAACTGCTGGTGAGTCAGTGCATGTGATTAGATCTGGCCCTCATTGAGAGCTACAGATGAGACCTCAGTTCAATTCAAAAACCATGCCATCGCCCCAAACCACTAAAGCATTTCACATCACACAAGTAAACCTGTCAGTTATTAACTTCCTTATTTTTTACCGCTGTGCAGGAGAGGGTGCAAGGCAAGTCATCCCAAGCCAGCTGTCTGTGAGTATCTGGTGTTGGTCTTTGAAGCGCCGTCTTATGTTAATGATTCACTGCAGTCAGGTGAAACCAGTTTCTGTGGCTTGTTAGAGAATTAATTGTCTGTTTGAGAGTGAAGAGTGAAAGTCCTGCTAAGTCTCTTCATCTCGCTGTGTGCGCAAGCAGTTCTCCTGTCCTAGCAGACCAGGGTCACATTCCCTTCTCAGGGCTGGAGGCCTTTTTTTTTTTTTTTTTTTTTTTTAAATCAAAGAATTTCCACTAGGCAGCTATGGCCTGCTGCCAGTCCTGTATTAGGGTTTCCATGGTGACTGAAAACAATCAACCTTTCAATGCGGTCAGAAAGGCATTTGCCTCGGTCAGGCCTCTTGATATTTTTGAATTGGTACAATCCTTCATGTTCAACCCTCGTACGTGTTTCCTGCTGTAGTGCTCAGCTAACTGGGAAATGATTAAACTGACGATTAATTGTTAAACTTTGCCTTTTTCGCTCGCAGTAACATAACTCACTTCAGAAATACTGTTACTGATGTATTTGATTGCTTTGTCTCCTTTTTAGCTCGCCGGGACAAGTAACGTCCGGAGAGCTATTGTCGTACCCCCGGCGTCCGCGTCCGTCCGCGTGCAGAAAAACTTTAACCTTGCCCCGGCGAGCTTTGTTGTCTTTCTGACAACTCTTGTTATCTTCTCGCCGACGAATTAGTCCGAGGGGGATATAGTAACGCCGTATCAAATCTCATGAACGTCTGTAACAAATCTAGTTTCCGTTCAATAAATTTTGTAATGTTTGAAGGATTTTAATGAAATTTGATGTGAAGGTACTTTATATCAAAATGCAGGCGAAGGTCGATTTCGGAGTATGTAGGTCAAAGGTCACAGCTCATGAAATATGCAAAAATGGTTTCTGTTCAATAACTTGAGTAATGTTCAACGGATTTTAATGACATTTGACATGAAGGTACATGGTATGAAAATACGGACCAAGTTTGGTTTCAGAGTCTGTAGGTCAAAGGTCATAGCTCATTAAATATGCTAAAATAGTTTCCATTCGATAACTTCAGTAATGTTTGCCAGATTTTAATGAAATTTGATGTGAAGGTATTTTACATCAAAATGCTGGCTAAGTTCGATTTTGGAGTAGGTAGATCAAGGGTCATCGCTCATGGCTTATTAACCCCTTGACCTAGATGTAGACTCTTGCATCTATGGAACTGCAAATTTAAGCAGGCAGTTACTGTAGTCGACCTCTAGATAGCACCCCGGATCAGTTATTCAATATTCACAAGCAAGCAGAGTTCGAACGCGGTTTTGAATATGGGGAAGTTCACTCCACTCCCTGTTTTTCAAGAGCTGCATGAAGTAAAACGCTCAGCTAAACCTGATGTGCAAACTGGTCAATATCCTTGCCCACAGTATCGATCTAGCAGTTTAAAAAAATGACCTCTTGCGACAGAAAAAATCTTTGTCCTGTGTAGCAACCACTTTAGCTACAGTGAGCCAACGGGATTCCAGTTAGTGGTTCAGAAAAATCAGTTTTCTGAAACAAAAAATTCGACATTGTATTGATTCTCTCACATTCTACTGTCAAATACAGTCATCTCTTTCAAAAAATGCTTGGTTCCCTACCATGGATTTACGTGTAGATTCCTTCATTGACAAATTCAGCACTTCCTTATATCCACCCAAGTACTGGTGTTGATAGCCAATCACTCAATCATACACTCAAGCTCTTCTGCATAACTGCACAGTTGTACTTCATTCGCTCATGAAACTTCCCGGTAACAATGTATTGATTAGCTTGTTTCTTATCCAATTCCCGAGTGTTTAAACATTCTACAGTAAGTGAAACGCATTGATTGGACTAACACAGAGCATACAAACGTATGCATATCAGCATGCGTGGTTGTATCCTGTCTACGTTGCGTGCATTACATGGCTGAAGTAGAAGCGATTTATAGAAAAAAGGCTCGCAAAACTGACCTTGAAGTGTTCAGTTACATTTCCAGGAATTGAATGAGATTTTTTTTCTTTAATGTTTGCAGTCTATTTTCTCTACCAAAATCATTGAAATAGACTTAAGTACGATGTAATTCTAAATGCTGTAAGTGTCTATTCTGAGTAAAGCCACAGTTTTCCTCTTTATGAAGCTTAAATCTTGAATTATACAGCATTAAATTGGATAACCCCGAAATAGCCAAATTTGGCATCTGCACAAAGGGGTTAAATATGCGAAAATGGTTTCTGTTCGATAACTTGAGTAGATTTTTATGAAATTTCATGTGAAGGTACTTTACATCAAAATACAGGCCAAGTTCGATTTCGACGTATATAGGTCAAACGTCATAGCTCATTAAATATGTGAAAATGGTTTCCGTCCGATAGCTTGAATAATGTTTGACAGATTTTCATGAGATTTGATGTGAAGGTACTTTATATCAAAATACAGGCTATGTTTGATTTCAGAGTATGTTGGTCAAAGGTCATAGCTCATTAAATATGAGAAAATGGTTGCCACAAGATTTAACAGTATAACGTGATGACTGTCCCATTGGACCTCATCATTTTGTTGTCATGAGTGCTGCTTCTTCATCACATCCAACATTTCTTTAATGCCATTAGACTGTTTCAAATATTATACAGTACAAACCTTTTGAAAGTTCAAGGATAAGTTCATATTATGTTTTAACTTTTCGCTCTGATTTTGTCACCTTCTCATATGCTTTAATCTTCTTTAAATCTCTAATTTTATTTGCATTCTTTTATTAAGTCTTCAAAGCTATTAACATAAAGGACCTGATTTACTAAAAATCTATTTGCCCATGCAAAACCAATAGCATTGCCACTGATTGGTGCAAGGCAAGTACCCTGGCCAGTCATGGGCAATGTTCTGGTTTTGCATGGGCAAAAAGATTTTGCATGTGCTGAAGGTCTTAGTAAATCAGGCCCAAAGTGTTTTTTCAGATCTTCTCATGGGCCATGCCATAAAGTAGTAAACTTTCTGGGTATTGATAACTTCCTTGCCTAGTAATATAGTATAGTCTAATGAAAGTAACTTCTTCGGACGTATATGCACATGTACATGTGCAACATTTGTACCCAGCGAGGGGATGCTATGCTTTGCGTTGTCCTTGTTGTTTATGGCAACTTGTGATCCATGTTCACGGAGTTTAGATTAAGCATTTTACGATCTCTCTCTGCAGATCCCCTGGAGAAGATGCCTTAAATGGTAAGCCATTATCTCTCTATTGTTTTATCAGTTGTAGTTAATGGAGAAGCTGTTGCATGGCTCTGAACAGAAAGAGGGTGTTGTTGAGGGCAGTGGGTTCTTCTCACACGCAGAACTCGGGAGAAAGTGTTCCTCTGACTGTTTCTTGGTGACAGTGTGGTCTCCTGTGACCCACTAATAACCACGCCTATTCAGATTTCACCTCTCGCCAGCGCCCCCCCCCCTCTCTCTTTCACTCTTCACTCTTACAATGAGGAGTGAACTTCAGTGCTGCCTTTCTGAAACTTCACTGTGTGCAGAACTCTTTTATTCAAACTTTGCTTGAGAGCCCGCTGGTTTATTTGCCAATTCTCAGTTGTGCTGACATCCCTGCTCCGTTCCCAGCCTCATTAGCGTCAGGTATTTGGCTCGTGACAATCATGTGGTTGCTATGGCTGGACTCTGCCCCTCTGGCCCTATGAGATCAGGACCCCTGGGTCAGGCTCCGCCTCCCAGCTCCCATGGCCTTCTTTCCTTCCCCTATATCTCAACCAGTTAATAACTCAATAAGGAGTCCCGGCAGATATATTTCAAGAGGTGTAATATGTACTGTTTGTCGATTCACTTATAACAACAGCTGCAGCATGCCTGTTCACGTCCAGACACGCACATCTTGGGGCCAGGAAAGACTGTGAGTCAGTTTGTGTTTTGTTTTGTTTGGTTTTGGGTTTTGTTTGGTTTTCTTGTCCATGCATCCTGGTGCAGTTTAGCCTCATCTGAACTGCGTGGCTAAAGTCTGCCCCCTAGTTGCACATGTTGACCGTCTTCGTTGCTGTGGTCTGTGGCTTCAAGTGTCCCTCTGTAAGAAGCGGCTGGAATGCACATATTGAGAAGTAATTTTTCTTTTCCTTTTTTTTTTTTTTTGCTTGACAGCCATTGGTTCCCCTTTTAAGCCTATGGACATAAGCTATCAATACTCGGGTGAGTTTGGTGCATATTACAGTAGTCATAGAATCAAGAGATTTGTGCTACATCTCACAATAATAATTGATTGGGTTACATTTTCTGGTAATTATTGTCTGGGGTGGACCAACAAGCCACTTTATTCATGTGGCCCTTTCTTTATGTTGCAAAAGATGTTTTCCTTATTTTGTGCATTAGCTGTGGAGCGAAATAATCTGATGAGATTGTCTCAGAGCATCCCATTCACCCCCGTGCCACCGCGAGGTAAGCTTCTTGTGACACCACTGCATTACAGTACATTACCATGATTTAGCCAACACTTATCGAAAGCAATTTGCATTTAATTAGACTGTAGAGCCCAGCTGCCCAAACCCCCAAACCCACAAGAACAATGTTGGGTTTTGAGCACTTAACTACGCAGCCCATCGTCTGCACTGACCTTACTGTAGCTGCACTGGAGCTTGAATTAGTCAAATACTTTGATTACTGGGCTACAGCCTGCCTTGCTCACTATTTTTGTTCCCCTCTGCCCTGATTTACATGACCATTACTCAGTCCTCACCTCTACTTCCCACCCTGTCCTGCAGGAGAGCCAGTCACTGTGTACCGCTTGGAGGAGAGCTCTCCAAACACCATCAACAACAGCATGTCCTCCTGGTCCCAGCGGGGGTTGTGTGCCAAAATAGAGTTCCTCAGTAAGGAGGAGATGGGAGGGGGCCTGCGCCGGGCGCTCAAGGTCCTCTGCACCTGGTCCGAGTACGACATCCTCAAGCCAGGCCACCTGTACATCGTCAAGTCCTTCCTGCCGGAGGTGGTGAACACCTGGAAGAGCATCTACAGAGAGGACACTGTGCTGCATCTCTGTCTCAGGGTGGGGGCACTGTCTGCACTACTGTTACAGTATTGGGTTATAGAGGGGGTCGGGGAGGCCCTTGTGTGGGAGTATGACTGCTGGTGCTTGGCATCTGCAGTTGAGTACTAGTGCTTACAGAATGGTAATGTCCATTGATATGTTGATATGTTTAATTGAATCTCTATTAACGTAAACATCATGGCTACTCTTTTTGTAATCAATTCTGATTGACCTAACTATGCTTAACTTGGTGTTTCAAGTTGGTACTCAATTTGACGATTCTAGGGTTTTTTTTTTTTTTTTTTTAAGCCGTGGTTGAATTGGGGTTCTTGTATGCTGCAGTTTTGACTTTTTCCTGATTTTAACCTGATTGGTATCAGTCATGGAATTAGATATTAATGTCCTGTATGGAGTGGGTAAAATCCAGTTTCCATAAAATTAAATTCCTCCCTTCCTTCCTTCCTTCCTTCCTAACTCGCTATATTTATTTGTGATTTTATTTCCACAATTTGTTGGACTCAGTTTACTGCATTGGTATCATCCATGGAAATAAAACATCAGACATCTAATTTAACTTGAATGTGGAACCGCTGGCCCTTTTTTCGTTATGACTGGGTGTGTTATTGATAAGTGTTTCAGCCACTGGCAAGCAGCCAAACCGCACATGATGGATGTACTCTTTTTTTCGGTGGGATAATGACACTACATTTCTGAAGTCCCGGAGGGAGGAAAAATGCTCAGGGAAGCAAAATGCAAAACTGTCAAGCACGGGGTCAGAGGAGTCCCTCTGAACGGGACTGGAGAATAGTGAAGCATTGACACACTTTGAAGTCCACGGAGAAGCCACTGAGCTGTTAGGGACAGTGTGTCAGACTTTTTTCCTGTGATATTTACCAATCCTCTGATCATTTCCTCCCCTCACAGGAAATCCAGCAGCAGAGAGCTGCTCAGAAGCTGACCTTTGCCTTTAACCAAATGAGGCCAAAAACAATTCCTTATTCGCCCAGGTAAGAGACCCACAGCCAATGCTCACATGTAGCCCTGTGTGTTGACCACAGACTGTATAAAAAATGGACACAGCACCCGGGTCAGAAAAGTGAGACAGATTATGGAAATCTATAAAAATTGCATTTTATTTAATGGCTAGCAGATGGCGATGTCGGTGGTTGCAGAAAGAAGTTCAATGCTTTCGAAGTCTGAGAAAATTACCCGACTTTTCCACCTGATGTATTATTTAAATAATAATTTTCCACATCATTTTATGGTATCTATCGCAAGTTTCAAGTCTCCTTCGATATATCATGATGTTCATTTTTGCAAATTATGGTCTCAAATAGACTAGATAAAGGAGAAAGCCAGAATATGCCTTAGGGGCGTGGCTATAATCTAGTCCTTGTCCGATATGATCACATCCAGAGCCACGCTCCTCCCTGGATCTTCAATTCACGCTCTCGTCCAATCACATCTGGTTACAAAATGGCTCAGTTCAAATTGCCGAAATCGAGGCTTCCTAAATGGTAAGCTGAAACTAATGGGTGACGTCACGTTGCTTTGTCCATCTTTTTATACAGTCTATGTGTTTAGTAGATTGTACTCTTGCCGTGACAGTTTGCATTTCATTCTATTATGTAGTTCTTGAAGTCCAGCTTTGCATGTTTGTTTATTTTAACACAGGTTTCTGGAGGTGTTTCTCTTGTATTGCCACTCAGCTGGCCAGTGGTTTGCTATTGAAGAATGCATCACTGGAGAGTTCAGGAAGTTCAACAACAACAACGGTGATGAAATTGTTCCGACAAATCTGCTTGAGGAAACTATGCTGGCTTTCAGCCACTGGTCTTACGAGTACACAAAGGGAGAGCTTCTTGTGCTGGATTTACAAGGTACTTGATCTCATTAATGCACTAAGGTAGAATGGCTTATTAATATAATGCAGTCTTTGTAAAATGTAGAATTGCAGTGGCAAACCTCATGACATGCCCATGCTAAAAAATTTACTACTTGCATCTGTGTCGTGTGTGTGTGTGTGTGTGTGTGTGTGCACACGCGTGTGCATGTGTAGTGTGTGTGGTGTTTTTTTTTTTTTTTTTTTGTTTTGTATTTTTTTCTTCTTTCATGAATTATTACCCTTCAGGGATATAGCTATAAAAATGGATGGAGCAAGTGCTACCTGGCTTCAATGGCTATCCAACAGGTGCTCTGTAAAGCGGGCAAAGTTACGGGTAAAAAAAAGATTCCTGGGAGTAAAGCCCATAAAGAAATAAGGCAAATACCCAAAAATACAGGCACTCTGTCTAGGATGAAGAATAGGTGATATTTTTATATTCGTGCACAAGGCCACAAGACAGACCAACGCGTTTCGACACAAGGTCTTCATCAAGCTGACCTGCCAACATGTACACATTGTGCGTACAACGTACAAATTTTGACATCAAAGTATGCTGGTACGAGTTGATGCTATTTGAGTAAGCATATCACTTGATCTCCCTAGTTACAGTTTATGCGTCAGTTTAAGTTGACAATCTCATCAGTTGATGCCCGGTGAGCAGAGGTGCGCATACATAACGAAAATATTTCGACCAATCAGAGAGTGCATGTGCCCCACCTGCCCTCCCATCCTCAGAATAAAGCTTGCTTCGAATTGAGTTTAGTCTCTCATTCCCAAGTTATAGGCTGCAAACCCTCTTCGCCACACCTCTGGGTAATCATCATGTGTTGAAAATACACCCAATTCAAGCATCGGTGAAATGGTAAATTCTACTATGGATGCAGATAATCCTGTATTTTGATTAGTTAATACTAGGTATGAATTCTACGGTAGAATACATGGCGCTGCTTGAAGAGCTGACGTTCGATTATAATGCCGTTTCACTGCATATTAATCTCATTGTCTCGAAAAGCGAACGCCATTTACTTTAGTTTGAGATAATTTCGCTTTTATTAGGATTTGTGTTTGCAGAAATACTGTGAAGCGGCCTAACACCATGAAATGTTACTAACAAAGTTCGCAAAAGGCTTTCTTACATTCTGTGTAATTTTCCACATGAATGCCTCCAAAGGCAGCGTTTGATACGCTGTTTCAAGTGCACCACTAATGGCGCTTTTCCACTATGTGGTACCGGCTATACGCCACTCTACTCAGTACTGGATATTTTTCTGGGAGATTGTTTGCCATGAGTGGATAGTACTGCGTCTCTGAAGCTGGTCATCATAGTGGCGCAGCACAAAACTTCCGCGATCTGTGGACTTGCAAGAAATTGCTGTATGCAGCTCATCTGAAGACGTTTTAATGATTTTAAGATCCAAGAAGTTAATTTTGGTCTGACTAAACTCTAAAGAAAGTTCAACACCATCAATGGTTGAGTTAAGGCAATGGTGAAATTCTTTAAGTTCTGATAGCTCACCCTTGAAAAAGAATATCAATTCATCTATAGACCTTCCATACCAGATAATGTTATTTAGATACCGATTAGAAGGACGGAGATAAATTTCTCTTCCCTTTATCCAAGGAAAAGACGTGCTTAATTGGGAACAAAACTTGCACCCATTGCTGTGCCACGTTTTTGTCGAAACAATTTATCCTGGAATAGGAATACATTGTTAAGAGTCCCCTCAGTTAACGACAAAAGAAATTCATTTGGAGGAGTAACATCGATTCGACAGTTTAAAAAATGATTTGCTGAAGGCCTTCCCCATGTTTGATATTGCTGTACTAAGATGTGACATCCATAGTTACCATAAATGCATCGCCAATATTTTTTATTTCAGCAATCTTAGTGAGGACCTGTGTAGTGTCTTGAATATAAGATGGCAAAACACTAACAAACGGTTTGATAAAATGGTCAATATTTTGAGGCCGCCTCGTCCGCATATTTTAGACTCACAGAATACTTTACATTGGCTTCTCATTTTAGCATATGGGTAGATATGGTAGATGGGATGAACTGATTAGATTTTTGCACTCTTAGGTTTGCCACCAGGTGGCGCTATATATTCAAAAAAATCAGTATTTTAACCATATCTCTGGAACAATTACTTACACAGACCTCAAATTTGCCTCATATTGTAGGTCTAGTAAAGGGGAATCTAATAAAGGGGGCTTCGAGGATTGGGAAATTTCGGGGATATACCCCTTGTTAGTTTGTGAGAAAATCTTGCTCTTTCCCATTTATCCACTTCTTTTCTATTGCATTGTTCAAAATGTCCCCCAGTTCTCGTTTCATAGATTCCAAAGGGTTAGATGGGAGAGGAATGTAATATTCAGGGTTATATAATTGATGTTTGGCTTCCTCCAAATATTGATCTTTCCCCCAAATCACAACAGCACCACCTTTATCTGCTTTTTTCACCAACAGATCATCATTATTGAAAAGCCAATTTTAAGCTGCGCATTCCTGCTTATTCAGATTAGACCGTGAGGGGAGTTTAGCCATCTGAAAAAGTGATTTAGTTTCACAAGAAACCTTGGTGAAAGCAATCAAACAAGCATTGTTGCTAATGGGGCAAAATGTGGATTTCGGCCTGAAAAGCTCCGCACCATCAACATAAGTGTCACATTCTGTGGACAATCTTAAAACAATATATAAAGGGTTTTGATTATACCACACTTATAAATGCAGAATCAGCCGATCACATATCACCATCTCCTACGTACTGAGTTATGCATCATCCTTAAACTTTGAAAGATAATTTGGGATGTGTGAAAGACCAATTTACCATGAGCTAGAGTGCTGGCTTTTGCCATTTGAAATTTTTCGCATTTGAAATTTTGCAGAGGCTTCGGGTGGTATGCCATATCCTGATTGTTCTCTGCTTTTTTTTTTTTTTTTTTTTAAGGTGTCGGAGAGATTTTGACTGATCCATCTGTCATAAAAAGTGGTGAAAAGGGGTAAGTTTCATGAACTATATTTTCGTAATCTTCAGTGTCAATCCTGGCAGTGCATTGTGCAATCATTTTTTAATGGTTTACCTCATGTTAAAGTAGACATGTATTGAGAAATCAAAAAATGGGCAAATTATACCTCTCCAGAAAGCTAATGTCATGGGGATGATTGATTAAAGTAGTAGTAGTAGTAGTGGGGACCAAGGCCCGGGTTGGAGCCCGAGTCACGTGCTTGTCAAGTGGCCTTTTCAATTGGCTTAGCGCTGCAGTAAAATAAATTGGGATGGACGGTCTGTTTGGAATTTTAAGATTGCAGCATTGTTCATTGCGTCTTGTTACCCACTGGTCGCTGGTCAGTAAAATTCTAAGCTTGTACATATTTGGGTTTCCTTGATCCTCACTCTGGGGTAGGTTTCCCAAAAACATAGATTCTAACTATGTAAGCAACTTGCATAGCTTAGTCAACCATATACAGCCCGTGGTACCAACTGAGTAAGTTGGCAACTACGCTTTTGGGAGCGCACCCAGAACTTGCTTCCTGCCTACTCACCCACACTCGAGGCTCCAGTTCTAGCTGGTACACTTATAGTACCTATTGGCATTCAGCAGCATCCGTATTGCCGGCAATTTCTCCCTCATTTTCCATTTATCCTACCTCTCAATTGTCTTCATTGTAGCTAGTGGTTGAACTTGCTCTGGAATCATCCTCTCTAACTTCGATGTCCAAGTCGAGCTAAAATTCTGACATTTTTAGTGGATTTTGTCATCTTACTTGCTAGGCTTTGGCGATATTTAATTTTGGATATCTCAATTGTCCCACCCAAATTTCGCAATAGACTATTATCGCCGAGGGGGAATGCGTAGGCTTAACCTATGAATAAATAATGACTGAGTGGTTGATATGCTCAGGGCTGTTGTGTGACAGTTTTGCTCGCATTTGCTGTTAAAAATTAATTATATGCGAAGATAAATGAAAAACATTTGCACATATTCAAGAGGTTGCATAATAGCTATTGATCTGCCCCAACTTTGTTTCCTGTCAAAGACGAGTGGGTGTGCGTGTACGGTCTTTGATATGAAGGAGCAATGTATCAAGGGAAATGTATTTTGAAGCATCTACAGACCATTTCACTGCTGCAGCTAAAAAAAACTACATTTCCCAAACTACATTGAGCCGCACTGTAAAACACGGATGTGGCATTTGTTTAATCTCAAATGAAAACAAAGTGGGGTTTTTTTTTTCCCGGTTGTTAGTAGATCATCAAGCAGCTAGCATTTTCGGAAAAATACCACATTCGGAGGACTCCTCGGTAACATCTAGCATTAAGCAATTGGATCAGGTATGTCAGAGGTTGCATTTTGAGCTATCTACGGTATACTTAAAAGCGTGGATGATCAGTGCCGATGTATTGATCCAATATGCACAAGCAAGCTGTTCTTAATAAATAAAGGCTGTTAAAAATAATAGGGCATATTGACTCGGCGTTAAAAATGTGATTGCTGGTTGATCCATTTCATCATCTCCGTAATTCCTAATATAATTGCTTTTCCAAATCACTTGGCACAGCAGCCTAATGAAATATCTTATTTGGCTAGCCTTTTTGCCCGCAAGTAAATCCATTTATTGCACAGAACCCATGGCAGATAATCCAAGCAATACAAATTTTCCGTCTTATGGAAGCATACAGTTAGCAACATTAAAATGAAAACGCAATGTCAGAAAAGCATTTTCATTTTCAAGCGCATTATTTGTATCATAATGAAAATGCAAATGTAATACTCCACTTTGCATTTTCATTTTCAAGTTCATGTATGCAATTTTTGTAACAAATGGAAAATTCAAATACATTCCTCATTTGCATCTGCATTTTCAAGAAGTGCCCTGCAATATCACTGACAAAATGTTGCGTTTGCATTTTCAAGTCCATGTAGGCACGATTTTCATTTGCAAGAAGTGTGCCGCAATATCATTAACCAAAAGGAATCAAAAACACTAATCTCATAAAGCAAATACATTCTTGGAAATGCTTTTTCTTTTTCAAGAGGCAGACGCGATAACTTTCTCATAATTAAATCGCTAACGCAGTTTGCCACTTTTCTTTTTAATTTTTGTGACAAACTGCCCGGCCTGGCTTTGCATTTTCAATTTCGAGGTCTCATGCGCTTTTCCTAACAAAATTATAAGGAGATTACCCTCCCTAGTTGGGTTTGGCCTGTCGGTCAAAAAGAAGCAAATTAATCTGAAAAACAACGTGTTCAGTAAACTCAAAACAATATCCTAATCACTCACAGCGCTGAGCGCTACTCGCGTCTTCCATCATGAAACAAGAACACAGGCTAAATGTGTTATTTACCACCGTTTTTTTTTTTTTTTTTTTTTTTCTCTCTCTCTCCCAAGTTTGAGATTTACCCAGGGGACAGTGGGCGGAACTTGTCATAGTTCACGATTATAGGCCCTTTTCCACCAAAGAAGTTCCTGATAGTATTTGGGGAGGAACGCCCTCTCACTTGGCTCTCTCAACTGCCGTGTCTCCACCGAGAGGGAGAAGTAGGAGGAAGGGTCGTATAAAGTTGTGTGACGTCCATTTAACAATGCGACCCCTCATCGTCTGCTGAGTTTTAAAAATGGCGGCTGTGTTGTCGCCTTCTGTTGACGTCACATCCCGCCCTGAGTAAATCCAATCAGCTCCAAGTAAACCCGAAGCCCCACCCAGGAGTTTTTCGGGGCCATTCAGACTACGTACTCCAAGGCACGGACTTCTTTAGCCCCTGTAAAAGTTCCGGAACTCTGTCCATTAGGGGTGGTTCCGGCGGTGGAGACGCGCAACAACGGCCCCGGCCCTGTAAAATTACCCCGAAGTTCCTGCGGTGGAAACGGGCCTAATAAACCCCATTCATAGGGGAAATATGATTGGTCAATTTTACTATCATTTGAAATTACATTCATTGAACTAGGCTTATGCCGTCAGAGGCGACGGCTGGGGGTATATCCCCGAATGCCCCAATCCTCCAATTCCCCAATCCTTGAATAGACCTTGGATAGACTTTCATTTGAACTTAATTTCAGGTCAATCGGTCAAATGGTTCTGAAGATATGGCCAAAATGGTAATTTTCCATCACAAAGCGCTACCCGGTGGCAAAATATTGAACCATACAGGTATGTTGTCGTCATGTGACACGTTGTGTGGTCATGACCTTGCAGTTGCATAGTTTCATGTCAATTGGAGAAATAGTTCCAAAGATATAGCAAAAATGGTGAATTTTATGTGACAAAGCTCCACCTTGTGTCAAAATTTTGAACCAAACGGATATAATGTCATCGTGGGACACATCCTCAGGTCATGACCTTTCATTTGCACTTTATTTGAGGTCAATTGGACAAATATTTCCAGAGATATGATAAAAACAGTGATTTTTTTTTTCCAGTTTTTGGCCCCTGGTGGCTAATCTAGAAATTGTAAATTGTCCAAAATCGAATCTATATGCAAAACTTGGAATTTCTAATTGAAATATTACTGCAGTCATTGCGTTAACATGTAAATCAGTTTTTGGCACCTGGTGGCCAATCTAGAGATCCTAAATTGTCCAAAATCGAATCAGTTCTTCCTCTTCATGATACTTACTTGTATGCAAAAGTTGGAATTTCTAATTGAAATATTACTGCAGTTATCGCGTTAACAGTGAAATCAGTTTTTGGCCCCTGGTGGCCAATGTAGATATCGTAAATTGTCCAAAATCGAATCAGTTCTTTCTCTTTATGATACTTAATTATGTGCAAAATTTGTAATTTGTAATTGGAATATTACTGAAGTTATCGGGTTAACACGTAGTGCGGCGGCGGCGACTGCGGCGGCTGGACCAAAAACATAATATCCCCTGGAACGCCATTCGGCGTTCAGGGATATAATTACTTCTGCTAAAACCTCTGTAAATTTACCCCGGGCCAGCTGCAGGGGGAGACAAAGGGCTTCTTTCCCTTTGACCATTCACCCTCCAACACAAACTTTCATTTTCCCCTGGTTGAAAGGCGAAATGTTGCCAAATGTGCAAGCCCGCATTCTTCTTTGTGACTAAATCCGCCATGTCTGTGTTCTGAAACGCTGCAGCTGCATGCAGGCCAACCCAAATAATTCGGTAGAAGAAAGAAGAGTAAAAATGTAAAATGAAAGTCAGAGGGTACCTTAATAGCTGTTCGATGTTCAATATTGTTAAAAAATATTGACAACAAATATCGCTATATTCGATAAGATCAAAAATCAGCCCAAGCCCAAGTGTCACAATTGGTCGCAGCTCTTGGCCTAATTCACAGTGCTGTTCAAGAGTGGTAAAGGGGGTTGATAAAACCCTATTTTACCTCCACGATTACTCTATTCCATGATAATCTCCAAAAGAAAAGTGTTGATAGAGAGAGTATTGCAAGCTCTTTCATATGATACCAAATACGACAATTTTATTGTAAAGTCAATACATGTCTACTTTAAGGAACTAATCATGTTGCATCTAACTGACTAAAATGTCTTTGACAACAAGGGACGAATATTTTATTGGGGCAGAATGGTATTGCATTATGAAGGATATCAATGTTCTTCCTTAGCCGATCATATGACATGATTTTTGGACCGGCAAATCTGGGAGATGACGCAATACGGAACTTCTGTGCAAAACACCATTGTAACTCCTGCTGCCGAAAACTGAAACTTCCAGGTGAGCATATTCATGAGGATTTATGAGATTTTGTTTTCTCTTGATGTTTGTGGGGCTTAATTTAGGATGGCTCTAGAATAAGTTCAGAGAAGAGCCACTAAGCTAATTTCGGGTATCAAAGATGAAAGCTATGAGAAGAGGCTGAAGGTCCTAAATCTCTTTAGTCCTTGGAAAAGGAGACTAAGGGGCGATCTGATTGAGGTCTTTAAATATGTTCAAGAGATTAACAAAGTGAATTATACAGGATTCCTTTGATCGAGTGTTATTAGTAGAACTCGGGGTCACAGGTAAAGGTAAATTTAGCACTGATATTTGGAACTATTGCTCCCAAAGAGTCATTTTGATGTGGAATAGCTTGCCTGACCATATTGTTGAGGCAGAGACCTTGGGAGTTTTCAAGAGCAGGCTTGACCTAAAGCTAGATACTATTGAGTCATTGAGTATCTGAAGTGATATACTCACAATAGAATAAAGAAACTGGCGAGCGTAGTTGGGCTGAATGGCCTGTTCTCGCCATTCGTGTTACGTTATGTTTAGTTCATTCGTCTACATCTTGAACTTTTACCCATCATTATCAGCGATCATATCCGCCTTCCGATGCGCTATATTGGACATCGGGTAGCTCCAATTCTGGATTCTGTCTAAATTCTCCTGAATCACTTCAGTGGATTCTAAACTGTTTGCCAAACCTCCAAATTTAGTATCATATGCAAATTTATCAAATTTGCTTTCAATATTCTGATGAAGATCATTACTGTAGAAGAGGAAGAGCAGGGTGCCAACACTGATCCCTGAGGGACTCCATTTCCCACAATGCCAAGCCTAGATGATATCCCACTGACCACAACTTCTAAGAAATTCACCGTCGATGGTGCTCATCATCCTCAAAGCGAAATTGCCCTGACCTTTCAGCTTTTTTCCGCTCTGCTCATGGTTTTTGGAACAGTGCCAGACTCATCAGTGTCACTTTTCTCTCACTGACAAATCAAAATCAAGAAGAGGGAGGGCCTCAGAAGATCAACAGCTATAGTGTTTCAAATGAGTTTGCTACAGTTAGGTTTGCTTAATATTCTCTGTTTAGGGAACTCCAGGTTTGGCGACTAGTTAGCACTAATGTCTACTAAAGCTATGTGTAGTACTACAGCCAAACAGCTGCAGCGAGGTACATTGTTTTCCCGTTGGTTCCCATTTATTTTAATGGGGGTAGCTACAGTTCCCAAAGCAAAGTTGCAGGCTACGTTAACAACTTAGCTACATGGTTCAAATCATATGCGACTGTATGATGTCCTAATTATGCTTTTGCGAAATGAACATTCATTGACTCAGTTGCTGACTACGCGATTTGTTTTAATCATATCAGCAAATCTTTCTAAGGTTGTGTAACGGTAAACTGATACTTGACATTTGCAATGAAAATACTTGAGGAAATGCCAATGTTTTTGTGTGTGTTCTTTATCAAACCTCTCAGATCTGAAACGCAATGATTACACACCCGACAAAGTAATACTACCCCAAGAGGACCCACCGGGGGATTCCCTTCAGCCAGGCAGCGGCACCAAAGAACAAAGACACTCTATGCGTATGATGCTGTGAGATCTGAGGCCAGGAGAGAGAGGGAGAGGGGAAGCGCTTTCATACCCTCAGTAAAAATCATCTCAGTTCCTATCAAGGCAACTCCATGTATTGTGTGAGGATTCTGTCCTTCCCTGCACTGTTCATTTTGTCATGCGCCGCATGATGCAGAAGGAAGCGTAGGACTCTGGGTTTGGTCTCACAGTGTACCGAAGCTTTGTATGGCTTTTTCTATGGAAAATTCTGTTTTTGGCTGCAAATATGAAGTGAGAAGGTGCAATTATTAAGAACTGTAGTGATTTTAAAATATAAGTGGATGGGGGGAAATGACTTTTAAGGCTTTTTTTTTTTAAATTTATATGTTGATATTAGTACCCACAGTGGCTATCAACTTGTACAATCTCATTGTATAGAGGGATATAGTATTTATTATGAATTATGAGAGTTGCCTTGTATAAAAAGCAATTTTAAAGTGCATTGTCCACATTTTTGCTGGCAGGTTTGTTAGGGAGACCTGTCCTGATTCAAACTGCTAGAACCTATCTAGGGCAGAATGTTACCATTTTTTATATTCATGTAAAAAACATCATGTTGAAATATCTGTATTATGAAATTTGTGGTACATCCTTTATTAATAAATACAAATGGATTGAAAATCTTGTAAAATATGGGCAGATTGCAATGCAACTTTTACAGTACAATATATGTAATTTTCATGTGTTGAACTCTTTTATCAGAAACCCTGTCCACCAAAAATTAATGGAGGAGTTTTTAATGTTCCAGAGGTACTGTTGTCTTTTTGTCATCCAAGTATTGTATGAGCAAATTTTAATCTAGTGTATCTTATAGATACAGTTACTTGGCACGAGCTGAATAGATTAAAATTCCAGTTATTTTATGCCGGGGGAATTGTGAGACATATTAAGGGTATAATACTGTATACATTTTGTACTGTATATCATTTAATCTAATAAAATGTAAACTGTTTATATCCTGCTCTAATGTAATCTTTCAGAGGCAAGCAGATGGCATTTGTGCTTTCCTCATTGGCTTCTTATGTAAAGGCAGCAGGGAGATGTTAGATATGCCATGCGTAATATATGGCAGTCTGATTATTTTGGGAAGATGACTGACCTCTTGCAGATTGACGTCAGTATTGCCAGAGTCCCTCTGCATAGGGCAAGGGAGCTCTCTGATACGGCAGGAATATCTGTCAGCAGAAGTGGGGGGTCTCGCTGTATCTAGAGGCCTTTTAGCCTCTAGTAGATTTTTGTGTGCTACAGCTTGACTTATGTCATTGCTTTATCTAATTTATACATAATGTACAAGTATCCACATAGAAAACTGTTTTTAGGGTATGAGTTTGCAGCATATAAGTAGAACACATTCATTTTGCAGTTAATGACTGATAATTTGTTGTGGGAGAAATGTTTGTCTGTGTGCAAATTAAAACCACTCTCCTCATATTGTGTTGGCCCTCTGTCCCCTCATGCCAAATAACCAATGATATTTACTTTATGCGTGATTGGTTTTAAGGGCTGTTTTTAAAATACACTGCTCAAAAAATAATGGGAGCACTGAAATAACGCATCCTAGATCTGAATGAAATATTTTTATTAAATACTTTGTTCTTTACATAGTTGAATGTGCTGACAACAAAATCACACAAAAATTATCAATGGAAATCAAATTTATTAACCCATGGAGGTCTGGATTTGGAGTCACTCAAAATCAAAGTGGAAAAACACACTACAGGCTGATCCAACTTTGATGTAATGTCCTTAAAACAAGTCAAAATGAGGCTCAGTAGTGTGTGTGGCCTCCGCGTGCCTGTATGACCTCCCCACAATGCCTGGGCATGCTCCTGATGAGGTGGTGGATGGTCTCCTGAGGGATCTCCTCCCAGACCTGGACTAAAGCATCCGCCAACTCCTGGACAGTCTATGGTGCAACATGCCGTTGGTGGATGGAGCGAGACATGATGTCCCAGATGTGCTCAATTGGATTCAGGTCTGGGGAACAGGCGGGTTAGTCCATAGCATCAGTGCTTTCGCCTTGCAGGAACTGCTGACACACTCCAGGCGCATGAGGTCTAGCATTGTCTTGCATTAGGAGGAACCCAGGGCCAACCGCACCAGCATATGGTCTCACAAGGGGTCTGAGGATCTCATCTCGGTACCTAATAGCAGTCAGGCTGCCTTTGGTGAGCACATGGAGGGTTGTGCAGCCCCCCAAAGAAATGCCACCCCACACCATTACTGACCCACTGCCAGACAGGTCATGCTGGACGATGTTGCAGACAGCGGAACGTTCTCCACGGCGTCTCCAGACTCTGTCACGTGCTCAGTGTGAACCTGCTTTCATCTTTGTGTTCTCTAGCAAATGCCAAACGTCCTGCACGGTGTTTGGCTGTAAGCACAACCCCCACCTGTGGATGTCGGGCCCTCATATCATCCTCATGGAGTCGGTTTCTGACCGTTTGAGCAGACACATCCACGTTTGTGGCCTGCTGGAGGTCATTTTGCAGGGCTCTGGCAGTGCTCCTCCTGTTCCTCCCTGCACAAAGGCGGAAATAGCGCTCCTGCTGCTGGGTTGTTGCCCTCCTACAGCCTCCTCCACGTCTCCTGATGTACTGGCCTGTCTCCTGGCAGTGCCTCCATGCTCTGGACACTACACTGACAGACACAGCAAACCTTGCCACAGCTCGCATTGATGTGCTATCCTGGATGAGCTGCACTGCCTGAGCCACTTGTGTGGGTTGTAGAGTCCGTCTCATGCCACCGCTGGAATGAAAGCAACGCCAGCATTCAAAAGTGACTAAAACATCAGCCAGAAAGCATAGGAACTGAGAAGTGGTCTGTGGTCACCACCTGCAGAACCACTCCTTTATTGGGGTGTCTTGCTCATTGCCTATAATTTCCACCTGTTGTCTATTCAATTTGCACAACAGCATGTGAAATTGATTGTCAATCAGTGTTGCTTCCTAAGTGGACAGTTTGATTTCACGGAAGTGTAATTGACTTGGAGTTACATTGTGTTGTTTAAGTGTTCCCTTTATTTTTTTGAGCAGTGTATTTTTTTTTATTTGGTGGATTTCTATTAGAGGCTGATATACGACCCCTAAGACTGGCCTAATTTTTTTTTTTTTTTGTTTTATTGGCCTATGGATATATAGAAAATCCTACATTTCAAGGTCCTTAAACTAAACATTTTTTTGTTTAGCGGGGTTTTTTTTGTGTTTTGTTTGTTTGTTTTAGTTTCGTTTCAGTGAAGCCTGGACTGAAGCCAGGGAAGTGCCAGACAGGATAACCGCCTGGAAAGCTTTCGCCTTCATTGCCTACGATGGATCCTTGGCATCACATGGTGAGACAAAGTCATCAACACTGCCGTGCCGCAGCCTGCCAGTTCCCAGCGCATGCCTCTCATTCTTTGCTGGCACGATTTATGTTGGCTGGGGGTGCAGGACAGTCGCATTCCAAAGGACGTCACATATGGAGAGATGGCAACAGGATACCACCCAGCGGGCCGTCCAGCATGGAGCTTAAAAGATTTGCAACATCGAACTCGCAGGAATGGATCCAGACAGCTGGGAACTCTTTGTTGACGACCATGGAGGCTGGCTGAAAGCTATACATGAAGGGCTCAAAAGGGCTGAGGAAAAGCTCAACCAACAGTCGGAGGAAAGCAGATGACACAGGAAGCGGAAACTGCAAAAACGGCAAACTCAGGTTCCCAATCTGCACTCCCAAGTTTACCTGCAACTTCTGTGGATAAGATTGTCAAGTGACTATCCTGCTCTGTTTTGATGATAATCTGTGGTGCAGGGAGTCCTGGAGAAATTACTAAATTTGGTGAGGAGTTTATGGTTTACTGGGCTGCCTAATAAAGATTTCATTTGAATCTGATGAGGGCACTTTGAGATATGCGACACAAGGAAACTTACTCAATTAGACGTTTCGACCATATGCATTGCCACTTTTAGACTTGTGCCTTTACTATCCCACATTAATTTCAATTGGAAAAGTATTGGGCTTGCATCTCATACATGAAATAGCTTGGTATGTTCTGGATGCAGTCTGGAAATGTCTCAAATATGAGTCACTTAAGTGGAAAGTAGTGCTCTGTAGTGTCCTCAAAAGGCAGCACCCTCGACTGCCTTGTAAAATTTTTCGCTCCGCTGTGACGGTCAGCAGTCAGCGGAGCTTTTTTAATGCAGAGTCGTCCGGCGTCCGTCTGTCTGTCCAGCATCAACTTTTCACTTAAAATTTGAAAATATCAAAAACCGATAATTTTTTTCTAATTTGGTGCGAGCCTTCCTTATGATATTCTGAATATTCATTGTGACAATTTGAAAATTCTTCATTCCGGTTTTTAGCATTTTAGCATTTTGGACTTAGAAAATCAGTGTTTGTGCTCATTTTTTCAGTTTTTCGTTTATATGTCTAAAACTGATAACTTCTTTTTCTAATTTGTTGTGAGCCTTCTTAATGATATTCTGAGGATCCCCTGCGAAAATGAGAAAATTGTTCGTCCCAGTTTTTGAGAAATTCGGCATTTCATATTGCAACAGTTTTCAAGGATTTCTGAAATTAAGTTATGACATTCGACATTTCAGTCATCTTCAGCGGAGCTCTCTAGGCCGACAGGCCTATGTTCATTTTCCCGGAACTCCTTCCATCACAGATTGACATCAATCAAATCAAAGCTGAGCAGTTATTGCCACATTAAGTTATTTTGACATCAACAGCTAATTTTTAAAGATCTCCCATTTTGTCGGTCAGGAATTTGAACCTTCTAAAGGTTGGGGATGCCTAAAGAATTCGGATTTTTTCCCCCCCATTAACCTTCCATCAAAAGAAAAATTCAGGCAAATTTTAGAGAGTAATCTATCACCCACTACCGGAATCTTCAAAATGTCTTAATGCTTTGGCGTATAGTTGTCTTTGTGTGCGAACATCCATCTCCTCTGTCTTCTTTGTCTTTTCTGTTTTACGTATCTCTTAAGAACAACATGCTTATATAGTCCCTAATGAGTTTATAAGCGTTTACTAAATCAGAATACATAATGCATCTCTTTTGAAGTCCGCAGTCATGCCATTTTTGTCAGCACTCATATCATTAGATACATGGGAACAAGTATCAGTCGCAGTTGCATGTGACTGCACTTCAGATAAGGTGATATGTGTCTAATCATGTGCTGTTTCTTTCATGCTCTTTGCTCCCCATGATTCTGTAACAAATTGGCCTTTGTCTCATCTGTCCGTGGGATGTTGCACTTAATGTTTACTGTTCAAAAACTTAACAGGCTTTTTAAAGATGAATGAATATTACCCATTCTCATAGGTTATCAAAACACTTTACAGTCATATGGGGGAACATCATCTCACAATCACTAATGGATAACGCACCTGGGTGATGTACAGTTGCCATTTTGCATCAGAATGCTCACCACTCATCATCTGAGATAGAGAAAGAGAGGACAATCTTGCATAGTCAGTTAAATTGGAATAATTCTCTAGCAGGTTAAAAGAGTCAGGCTGAAACTTTTGCCAGGACACTAGGGATCCCCCAGTCTTATCAAGAGTGTTATGGGATCTTTAGTGATGGCGGTGAGTCAGGAGCTTCGTCTATCTTCACATCTGGAAGACAGCATCTCCTGCAGCATAGTGGAAATCACTGCACTATGGCAATGGGGATTATTGACCAGAGGGAAGATTTCCACCCACTGATCCACCAACACCACCTCCAGCAGCAACTTTCCCAGGTGGTCCTCCATCCAATTAGTACCCAAGGCCACACCTGATTAGCATCGGTACCTTGGCTGTCGCAGATCTTATGGTGGTATGGCTAACTTAGTTGGGAAACTTTGTTTTCAGGGCTTACTCATGGTTTAAAAATTGTAGTTAACTCCTAGTATTTATTCTAGTGAAGTGTCCTGATTGACATTGACAAGGATACAGCACATCTACCTCTTGGAGGTTGTCTGGCTGACTATTGTGAAATGTATTTCCTCGCTAGTAAGATAAAAACATTTGTGTTATCGACCACAGCTGTGGTCTTTCAGTCCTTTTTTTCCTGTTTATAACCTCAAAACCCTACTGGCACCATTAACTTCAACGTTGGACATAGGGGAGGACTGTTTAGTGCTGGGGGGTGCGTATGGTGTGCAGGATGTCTGCTCTACTGGTCTGGTAGTGACATAGATGGAGGTAGACATCTCGATCTAAGCCTTGACTCGGAGTTAGAAATTCTGATGAAAATGATGTGGGGACACGGGTATTGTATCTGACTATGTGCTGATATCCATAGTGCCTGACTTTTACCCTTTTTTTTTTTTCCAACAATTCCGACTCCTCTCCTGCCCTGTGAGGTGGCGAGTCCTAGGACTACTTCAGCCCAGTTTCTTGCACCTGGTCACAAATTCAAATGCACCATTATGGCCCTCACAACAGTCAATGTCATCTTCACATTTCTACTCTATTTTAGGTCACCTGAGACAAAGTCTCACATTGACCTATTCTAATCGGCTTTTGTCCGTCGTGGTCCGTCGTGTGTTGTGCGTCCGTAAACAATTAATATTTTCGACTTCTTCTCAGAAACTGCTGATCCGATTTCAAAAAATTTTGCATGAACCTTACTTGGTCAATTATGCACCAAAATTGTGAATTATATGGTGCCCACCCCCAGGGGCTCTGAGGGGTGGGGCCTAAAACTGTTCAATAAATTTTGACGACTTCTCATAAACCGCTGACGCGATTTTAATAAAATTTTGCATGAAACTTCCTTGGAAGGTCAATTATGCACCAAAATTGTGAATTATATGGTGCCCACCCCCAGGGGCTCTGAGGGGCGGGGCTAAAACTGGTCAATACATTTTCGACGACTTCTCAGAAACCGCTGATTCGATTTCAATTAAATTATGGAGGAACCTTTCGTGGTCAAATATGCACAAATTCTGAATTATATGGTGCTCACCCCCAGGGGCTCTGATGATGATCAGTAAAAAAATCACAACCTCGAGTGTGATATTGCTTAAATTTAATTGGCTTCTACTGGACTTTAGCTTGTAAAACAAGGATCCATTATTCCCTTACCTAGCCTGCAGAGGATGGGCTTCCACACCACGGCCAGGTTCCACCTGAGATTTCTTCCCATTGGAGAGGGTTTTTTTTCATGCCACTGTTTGAGGATTTTTCTCACTGGGAGTTTTTTGTGTCATTAGCTATTTTAGAGACTTAGGGCTGAGGACATTGGCTAATTGCTAATTCTGTAAATCATCTTTGTTAAGAGTTATTTTGTAAAAAGCACTACACAAATGGAACTGAACTGAACAAATATTCTTTCTGTTTCAGAATGAGCCGAATAGTTGATTGAAACACACCTTATGTTTTTCTTTTTCTGTCATGAACTTGTTTGAGTTTTCAGTTCAATTACAGCTTCCTCAATGGCGGTGACAGCAATTTGGACTTCACATTGAGTTAACAGCAACACATTATAAATGCAAATGACACAACTGAAATGCACTCTAGACTTTTTATCGGCTTATACTGTATGTTTATAAAATCCTGAGGGAACAAAACCACTGAGCACACAACAGCTGTACATCCAAATTTCTAATTACTTTTGGTCCCTATCCAAGATGGAAACCATGTTGTAAAAATCCTGTCAGACCTCCATTGTTCACTTGATTTGGATTCAAAGACCCTCAAAGCTGAATATGTGCGTAGTGCACTCATAATCAATAGCCTGATACAATGGCCAATCAAAAAACTGCATATTTTTCAATTCCCAATTTTTTATGGATCTGACTGCATCCATGTGTACATTTGATGGTAGGCCATGGGAAGTGGATGAGGCTTGTATTTTGAACTGTTCCTAATGTCACTGGGGCAAACCACTTCCCCTCGTGGCATTTTTCTGGAGGAGGCCTCGCATTCCATTAGAGCCGAGCCACTGCCACAGGCAAGGCATAAGAATGTGCTCTTGTCTTCCACTTGCAGAGTATGTTGCGCAACTGGAATGGTTATAATATGACGTTTTACATTTGAAAACATAGTTGAACAAAAGAATACAAGAAGTTTCCTGATAAATAGACTTGTACCATACATGTACAGTGCTCAAATTCAAGTGCAGCACTCAAGAGTTTTTTTTTTTTTTTTTTTTTTTTATGGTATGCTGGAAGCTGCTTGGCGCATAATTTCAGAAAAAGCTAATAAAACTGTCTTCCTCAAAATTACTTGACCAATAAAGCTGAAACTTTCCACACATCTTCCAACCAATGAGGACACTAGTTTATATACGTACATTGTTAAGATACATTTTTAATGTTGAATGTCCAGGTGAGCCACAGTGCTTGTGGCACCATTTTTTTTTATCTTTAAGAAGCCTATACACAAGTTGAAGTTCAGATTTTTCACCAGGGCTATAGTTCCTATTATTGGTCCTGGGAGCCCACTGCTACCTTCCAACCACAACTGCAATTGTAGGATGTTTACAAGTTGCTAGTCTCACTTCTTTAGGTGCATTTCAGGTTTAGAGCAGGTATTTACAATCTAGAATCACATGTTGACAAAAATATCCATTCTCGCCATGATGAATAAAAAATTCCATATCCATATTATTATATATTGGAGGCAGCTGTGTAAAAAGATGGGATAATTCAACTGATCAAATTAAGGAATTAGTAGGTTCCTAATATGAAAAATGATTGATGCGTGGTTGTACAAATTAACCACATCACAAAAGCAAATGATAATGAGTCAAACCTGTTTTGTGTCATGTTTACATTATTAAGTTCAAGCGAAGTATTTTGAAAGAACTTTAAACATTTGTGTTCAGCAACCAAACTTGGAGTTTACTGATTGTCTCAGTGTCAAATTTGATCTGTGTAGAAATGTTTTTACCTGTAAATTACTGGCAATATAGGAAAAAAAGTATATTTAAATCTTTGTTCTTCAGAACATGAATGGGTATTACTGTGAAAATTCTGCATATGAGAGTAATAACTGATCTGAACTTGAAATGCACGTAAGATAAATTACCATCTCATTAAAATACTTCTGTTACAACTGTGGTTGGAACAAATACTAGCACACGCAGGATTGACATTGAGAAACATAGAACTGCAGTGTTTTAAATCATCCAAACATACCTAACATGGTTTCCACTGTTTTAAACCTTGTGCACAAAGCAGTTAACATGATTTATTTCACAAAACAGATTATTAAAAAAAGAAAATCTGTGAATCATGCTTGAGACATCGCCATGCTCAGTAGCCCTACTCCTCAAAAACAATTTAAAGGTCCCCAAGCCATTACAAGCAAATTCAAAATCTGTTCCTTCATTCCTACATAACATAAAATAAAACAGTACATAAAATCAATGCTGCAAATGTGGACTACTCCTCAGTGAAATTAGCACTGAGAGCATTGAAACGTTCAGGCGAGTCTTGCCACGCGTACCTCATAATGATGAGAGTGACCTCTGGTGGTTGAATATCAAACAGGTCATACTTTATCCAACATCGTTATCGTCACTGTATGTATGTATTTATATATGTGTGTATGTGTCCCTGACCCGGTTAGCATGTTTTCTGGACGGAAGCGTAATGCATTTACTGCAGTTTAGAAAGAGAAAGAAAAAAAGAACTGCGCTGTTTTTCTGAAGTATTGTGATAGTTAGAACTGAGAAAATGTTTCAGAGGGAGAAATTTTATTTTTTTTGCTTCTCTTAATAAATCGGATCATTGCCTCAAAATTCTGAGATGATTATCTCGTTAATTCAGAAAAAAATGTTTTCTCTATGAAATATCGCAAAATTTTCATTGAGAAAAATGTAGCTGTTTTTTTTAAATTCAGAGACAAGTTATCACATGAAAATTTGTTCAGGATGTTGAGACAATTATTAAGGGAGAAAAAGTGACTCAAGTGACTTCCGCAGCCTATGGTGACTCTTGCTCAAATGCGTCGAAGTAGGCTACATATCCTGGATGGAAGTGGCTATTCGCCCCGCAGCGGGGTGAATTGAGGGAAAGAGATTGGCTATCTGGTCCGCAACGGGGCCGACAAGAGAATCAGTTCTGCTATTCGCATCGCGATGGGACAGATAAGAGAGGCACTTCGGCTATCTACCCCGCAGTTGGGCCAATAAGAGATTTCAGCCGCCCCACTCTTTGTTCTTTCGTGTTGAACCACCGCGGGTCGAATAGCCTGTTCCATAATAGATACACCTCTCATAATAATTTATTTCTCAGAGTATTTTTCTTCAAGCGATATTGTTATGAAGGCCTCTCTAGAGGTGTTTGGAGCATGCGACATTGCTCACCGAATGCGCATTACGAATATCAACACATTAACTGAGGGGGAGTGACTACGTTTACGTCATACAAATCATTATGTGAACAATTTGAAGGCATTCGAAAATAAATCAAACTTAAATTTAGGTTTCTAAAATCGCCACATAGTACTGCAGAACACGGGCGCTTATTTGTTACCTAGTTCATTATCACAGGCTATCAGTTCACTTTATAGGCAGTCCCGTATTTCTTATTATGCCAAATCTGTCATGATAAATGGGCTGCCTTGTATCCCTCAAGTGTAATTATGGCATCATCAGGCTGCTAATGAAACGGAGTCATTGTTGACAGGTTGCTAAGGCACAGTTGTCAAGACGCTATCTTTCCTTTATAAACTCATGCAGGTACATAAACTGTCCTTGCTACTGGAAACCGGGAGCTGAAGTGACTAAGTCTTAATCCAGACCGGCATATTAATTTAAATGGTCTAAGACACTTGAGTCTTGCAGCCGAGAAGCTGATTTTTTTTCTCAGACGTTTTCTGATCTGCTTGCTTGATATGGCAAAATATATGAACTATCTAGTGACAGAATCAGAGAATCGTTGTTGAGGTCTTTTGAGTGTGATCATTTCGAAGGACGCACTGCTGGATGACTCATCTTTCCACTGAACATGAAGTCCTGACACAGACTGATCGCAATACCTGGATTACATATTACAGCTAAACTGTTTTGACTACAACTTTTTGCAGGGGACTCTCTAATGTTAAAGGCTTCCAGAAAAGGTTTTGCTAAAAACTGTGCTTGCCTGGCAGAGTTTTTATTTGTGGAGAAAGATGTTTTTTTTCCCGAACAACTCCATCTTCAGTAGTGTAGCAACATGACATGGCTTTTGACACATGGGCAGTGGCCATTACTGAGAGCCAGTGGGCTCCAGAGGAGTGTCCTCAGGGACGATCTGTGAGTGTGACTTCTGATCGTGACAGCGTCTGTACGCCAAACCTCTTCAGATCGTGGAAAGTGAAGACGACCTCCAGGATCAAATCTGGACCAACAGGTTCTCATCACAGGCAGCTGGCCAATGACTTATTTGTGGAGCTACTGGGTAAAAAAGTTATAGAGGAGCTATGCAAGAAGATTAACGGCTCCTCCAAGACTTCCCATGTGGTCCAAGGTTCAGACTTCCTGGCCTGGACTGCGGTGGCCTTGCAGGGTGGACTCATTGCGGGAGATGGAAGCCAAAAATCTGCGGGCATGGTTGCCACGGTGGAAAAATGGAGACACAGATTTCAGAAGGGCCTTTCACATGGTGCCCTCCTGAATTTGAATGGATGCTTAGAGAATACAGAGGATCAATGGGATGCCTTTTACAACCTCCAAGGAAATATCTCCAGAAATTTCCAGACATTATACACTCCAGGACGTCCGCTGTGTGTGAAAAAATATGACTTGTCATTCAAAGGCCACCCAGCCAAATGCCTCATGAAAATGGCTCTCCTGTGTGAGGTGGAATCTGGATATGTGTGCAATTTCTTCCTTTATTCCCCAGAGGTTCTTCAGAAGGGCTCCAAGTCTCCAGTGGCAGAACAGGTCCTTCATCGACTGTTGAGGCCCTATTACAATAAGGGATACCACGTACAACTGGACTCTTCAGCCCACATGGAGGGGCGACTGAGCCAGGTATTTTCAGGTCTAGGCATACACCTTCAGTTTGTGAATCTGTGGGGAGGAGAGGATAACACAGTTAAGCCATTCTCTTCTCCCCCCTCTCCCTCCAAGATGGCAGGGGATTATGGAATTGAACAAGATCCAACAGCTCTTCTACGAGCTCACCTCTCCGGCTGGGTTGGCCCAGTCCTTGTTCCTTGGGAATCGGACACATTGGAGCACCAATCCTCAGTGTTTCTGCAAGGTTTCTGGCTAGCTGTGCACCTTGGGTGCATTGACGCATTTGTGCTGTATTCACTTCGGTCCCAGACACCAAACAGCCATATAAGCCTGTGTGACTTTACTTACGGGTTAGCCACCGAGCTGGCTGTGGAATACTTGCCATCCACTCCACTTACAACACCATCACTCCCCAGCCTGTCCAGTCAGCCTAATGTCCAAAAAGCAGGAAATTCTAGGTTTGTATCAATATTGCATGTTAACAGGCACAGAAATAACTGGCTACCATTTCATACAACAGATGCATTCACAAAATCTCTCAAGAATTTGAACAACTCCTTTTAAAATACATTTTTATTTTACATTTTAAGATTATGATGGTCCTCTTTCATATGATTGAATATTTATGATTTCATTGACAGCATGAAATTGAAAATCTGGTTAATCTCCCATTATTCTCGGACTATATCTGTCCTGCAGTATTGAGAGCTAAATGTGGGCTATACTTCTTCTTTAAGGGAAGAAAACTCCAGCCGGCGCACCAGTTTGGTACAGTGCCCAGGCCTCTGTGGCCTTCTGAACTGTGGGAATTCCTGCTACATGAATGCAGTTCTACAGTGCTTCCTTGGCACCGTGCCCCTGGTTGAGCACTTCCTGGATAGACGTAACAGGGACAAGATATCCAGGTACTCAACTGCTTTAGTTTCTAAATTCTTCATCTACTTCGTTCTTAGCTTTACTTGACCTCCTAAAGCCCAACGTGCCCTAACCATAACACCAGTGTCGTGGGATTTTCATAGGTGTGCTGTGAGCCTCTGACCCTTAAATGCATAATTGCTTTCAAGCGGCTCCTGTTTAAGATTAACAATCTTGATTCAAAATTATACAATTTATTTACTAAATAATCAAGACAATATATAAGCCAGTAATTAAGAAATTATTAAGAAAGGTCCGAGATCACCAATGCTACATTGACATTCTACAACTTAATGATATTGTAAGAATGGGGGGGAAAAAATTTAAATGCATGCCACATGTCAAACTTTCATGGTCTAAAAATCATTGATGAAGTCTTCATACTACAGCTTCTGGAAAAGGCGTAGGAAGGCAACGATATGAGATTGTATGAATGACAATCATCTAATTAAGAGCCAAGTTTACTAAGAATGAGACAGGGCGTGATACATCACCCCCTTTGATCCCTATCCATTTTTTTGCGGGGGTAGATACATGGTAAAACCAACCGAAATCATGTTTTTTAATCTCTGGAACCCTTTGGAAAAAAAAAATTATGGCCCTTTTTAGAGTAAGGGTCCAGAAGGCCAAAATTGCCAAAAACTAAGAAATTGGTTTTTGACTTTGATTATCTCTATGCGCCCCCTCATTCAGCCCCCATGATTTCATGGTATATGAATGTGTCAGGTAGTGTCTTTAAAAAAAACATTGGTATTTCTGAGGCTGAATGAGTGGCACTACAAATCACTACTTTTCACTTCTTGAGCTGCACTGGGGGACCTCCTTGTGCCCTGATTAATCCTGGCTCATTCATTCAGAAAGCTTTTTGTCCCATTAAACATTTCTGAGCTAAAACGTTGAGGGCAGATTACAGCCACTTGGTACTGTATTGCTAGGGTGGTTCTTCAACTGGCCACTAGATGACGCAGCTGGCCCAGGGCGTTGCACTGCATGACAAAAAGCCTTCTTGATATTACTATCATAGAGAGTAGAGATATAGAAGAACATAATAAAAGTTCATTTCATTCCATGATGGGCGCACTAAGTTATGGCCTGATGAAAATGTGCCAAAATGGCATTTTCGCCACAAAAAGTTCTCCCTGTACAAAAGCGCCCGAAGTAAGCCACCGCCATTCATGCATATTTAGAGAGGAAATGTCCCCACGTGTCCAAATATGCATGAATGAGCCAAGCTTAAGCAGGGCGCAAGCCGTGGGAGGTCCCCAAATGCAGCCCAAAAAGTGAAAAGTAGTGATTTGAAGTGCCACCCTCTAAAATACAGATGTTTTTTGACACTACCTTATACGTTCAAATACCATGAAATCACAAAAGCTGAATGATGGCGCACAGAGATAATCAAAGTCAAAAACAAATTTTTTAGTTTTGTGGAATTTTGGCCCTCAGGACCCCTTCCCTTAATAGGGCTGTACATATTTTTTCTGAAGGTTTTCAGAGATTAAAAAAAATGTGATTTCAGTCAGTTTTTACAATATATCTACCCCCAAAAAAAATTTTGTTGTAATCTGAGTATGCTTTACTGTCACTTTGAGAAATTGGCTCTTAATTAATTAGAAATGAGATCTGAACCTTATCTAAATACTATCCTCAGCAGCATTTACTACATAACACTCTACTTCAAGATGGAATTTAGAGAAATTTCAGTTATTTGTCGTCCATGCAATCTCATATTGTAGAGCCGTCCTCTTTGACGCAAAGCTTTATGTTTTAATCAGTGATGGCAATGCAGCTTATCGGTCCCCTATTTGCTCAGTAAATTAATTTAATTGCCTGATTCTTTATCGGAAACAGGTTGAGATTTAACCTGCATTAAGCTCATGTCACTTCTACATACGCAAACTTTACACAGAGATTTGAGTCAGCAAAACTGAATTTTCATAAATGTTTTCTTCAGCATAACAAGCGGATCGCACACTGATGCAGAAAAGAAATATACCATTTGTCAGCTACAGGAATTCAGAAGTTTCGAAAGACAACGTTTTATGTCACCAGTAATGTGGGTATGAAAATGCTTGATGACTATAGCAATGAACAAAATGCAAGTTGAGAGGAAATGGACAGTAATTCTATCAATTGATCCTCACAACCGAACAAATTAACACTTAGTTGCTAATTGGGAAACATAAATGGGAACAGGTTTGGCACTTTAAGGTACTTTACTATCCAACTACAGTGGTGTAGTGGAGGGTGAATGCTGGTAAATTGAGTATACCCACCATTCTTTCTATCAATGAGCAGTATAGCTGCCCATCAGCCAAAAAGTCATTGAAATACTAAGGGGAGTATACCCACTGCCTCTTTTGTAATTTACCCATCTACCTAATAGCGTACACCCACTTCACCACTTCATCAGTGCACCACTGTATTATCATAAGGCTTCTCCTATTACCCTGCTTTCTTCCTTCCTCAGCCTCAAGAGTCAGGTGGTTGCTGGTCCTTTTCTCAGGCTGGTGGAGGAGGTGTGGCTGATCAAACGGGACAGTTGCACCCCATTAGAAATGAGGGATGTAGTGTGCAACCTCCACCCACAATTCGACAATAGCTGCCAGCAGGATGCCCAGGAGCTGCTGCTCTTCCTCCTCAATGCCCTCCACAATGACCTCAAAAAGGTATGCAGTGTAAGATTTGGTTTGTAGCTGCTGCCTTTGACAATGCAAAACGGCAGCACGCTAACAAGAATTGCAGTAAAATTTAATTGTTCTTTCATGAGCCAATATGATTCATGCTGCAAAGACATACTGCTGATCTATTATCAAACAGTATACAGTCACATTCAAAAGTGCAGGTTTATAGCTTTCATTTGGGGATTATTTAATATATTTTAGTTCCACCAGGTAAAATTTGCCTGCAGTTTTTCTGCATGAGGGACTGATGTTTGGGACAAATGGCTTTGTGGACGTTTCTGAATAATTAGGTTACTCTGGTCTCTCATGGGTGTTATTCACTTCCTCAGTGCATGGACAAGAGAACTATAGAGTCTTGATTCCAGGCTTTTGTTTACCATTGGAATCTGTTATTAACCTCTGTCAATTTAAGGACCAGAGCTATAACAATGAAACTAAAGGTAGACTATAAGGCAGAGGGAAAACGTAGACTTGATGAAATCTGCTAATTTGAGTGGATTTCCAAGTTGCTCACAGCCCTGTGGTTCGGCGTTCAAATTTTAGTCATGCCATTACAGATGGAGTTCTGCATCAGCTACAGTTGGGCGAGCCTTGCTGGGGATTACAGCAAGTTAAACTCTGTTGGTCTCCTCACTCTCAAGGGGCCTCTCCTGGTTGGCCACGTGCCTGCAGTTGCATGAGTCAAGCATAGACTGAGTTCAAAATCCTCCAATGACATTGGCAGTGTGTGATTGGTGGTGCGTTGTCGCTGTGTAAAGAAGTGAGATCCAGCTGTCGACCGAGTTGGAGGAATTGCATGCTATGGCTTCCTCAACCTTAGCTTGTGGGCACAGGCTGCTGCAGCGGAGTAGACGGTTTGGTTGAGTTCAGGGAGGGGAAGAAAGGATAGAAATAAAAATTTGGTACAGGGGTAAAAGCACTGGTGTGCTCAGTAATTGCAGATGATCTGGTTGCCATAAACACTTGTGCAGGTTATTGTGAGGTAATCTTGCACCTGTTACCATTTCCAACACACAGAAAGATGACACAGAAGAGGAGCATGACTCCTCTGATGAGCCAGGGGACTCTTCCATCATCTCTCAGCTGTTTGAGGGCCAGCTCAGCTATGTCACGGTCTGTATGGATTGCAAATATCAGAACCAGAGGAACCAGGTCTCCACCATGTTGTCCCTGCCTGTCCCTACCAACGTCATCAAGTGCACACTTCAGGTGACTTTGCGTTGAATGCCAGGGGCTTAATAGAATAGATGACTTGGGTTATCACATGCACAGAAATCTTGTTTTAGGCACTGCATAAATGACTAGAAGAGATTTATTCCTCATTTACTGAATATTGACATTGGTGTCAACATTTTCAGCTGGACAATCATTTCAAAACAAAAGCTGAATAATTTTTGTTAAAAGATGACAATTTTATTTATTATTATTTTTGCTTCAGATGAGCGTGAATTGGCCTGCTGCAAGTGACCCCGACTAAAAGAATGTAAAAGTAATTTTTACTTCATATTCAGGGACCAGTTGTCCATGGAAACAAAGTGAAATAAAATCTGCTTTAGGTAAAAAATATTACGCCTTATCGTATTGTACCTATACGCTTAAAATCTTTTCACGGTACCATCTTGGTACTTAAAAAAAAATCATAACACCGAAGTCTTTGCACTTGTCCACTCCCTCAAACCCTATGCAATGAGCCGCGCCCATACAAGAGGAGCGTACCAGCCACCAGTTGATGGCAAGAGGGAGGTTTTTAAAGCCAGCCTAACTGGAAACAGAGTAGCATAATCTGTTTCCCTACTTGCATGGCTCATTTCAAGTGCCATGCAACACTAGTTGCTACAGTAGTGGTCCATGGCAGGTTTGTTTAACGTGAGAATAAATCATTTCACAGGACTGCCTGGCGCTCTTCTTCCAGCAGAGCACTCTGACAAACAATGAACGTGCACTGTGCCCTGAGTGTGGACTGAGGCAGGACACCTCAGTGAGGACGACTCTGGTCAAAGCCCCGGAGATACTGGTAATACAGCTCAAGCGGTAAGTGTCTACGCTCCCACCAAGACATGCATTCATACAGCATTGTGCCACGTCTGCATCTCAGCACAGTCATCTTTTTTGAGGACTTTCCCAGTTCAGTGCACTAAGCATGTCTGTCTCTACTCAGTAATAATAATAATAATAATAATAATAATGATAATAATGCATCAGTTTTATATAGCGCTTTTCTGGACACTCAAAGACACTTTACAATGGATACATTATTAATTCACTCACACATTCACGCTCTGATGGTGGTAAACTACGTTTTTGTAGCCACAGCTGCCCTGGGGCAGACAGACAGAAGCGTGGCTGCCAGTATGCGCCTATGGCCCCTCCAACCACCACCAAACCTTCACACAGCCATATAGGAGTGTTCCTATATTGCATGTTTTGTGGGTGGGGGAAACCCACGCAGACTCCACACAGAAAGGCCCCAGGCCAGATTTGAACCCACAACCTTCTTGCTGTGAGGCCAGTAAAGTTAGTTCCTAGAGGAGCTAAGTAGTATGTCCTTTAGAGAAATGGTGTGAATGCTGAAGCAGGGTGGTACTGGGATCCCAGAACAGGCAGGGAGAGAAAGTTGGGAGACTGTAGGTCGACAGCGCAGGAAAGGGCGTGCATGATGCAGTGGCCCAACATTTGATACCAAAATTCCTGACAACTGCATTTTTGCATTCACTTGCAGTACAAAAATAGAGGAAAGTTAATTAACCACAAAACCTTGATACCCTGTTTTGGCCATTTGGGTAATGGTTTATACAGGATGAAAATAAATACAGTATATAAAAGGGCATCCGAAAAGAGACAAATAATTTCCCAAAAAATTTATTAAATCTGCAGTTTCGAATGCCGAGGAAATCACAAGAAGAAGCTTAAAACCAACGTGGTCTTCCCGATGGAAAACCTGGACCTGAGTCCATTTTCGCCCGGCCTGTCTCCCCGACACAGCAAATACTCCCTGTACGCTGTGGTGGTAAGTATGAGGAGCTGAAATATTAACCAGCACTCAACCTAAATACTATAAAACACTTCCATTAAACCGTTAACACATGGATATTTTACTCAATGCTACAATATTCCTCAGGTCCTTAAACTATAGATTAACCTACACATTAAAGGTCACATTGGGTGAGGTCAAGTTTTAGGATTAACTGAACAGCTTGAATAAAGTTAACACCCGCGTAACACTAACCCCCAGATAACACCTAAACTTGACCTCAACAGGGAGATTTAGTGAACCTGGTGTTTACTATGGGTTTACACCGAATTAACACAGGATTTACCCAACTTCTGTGCCAAAGTGTTATCTCAATCCCAGAAAGCTGCATAAACACCATGGATACTCATTTAAAATGTACAGGGTCGTTGAGTTAACCTCTAGAGGTTAACACTTTACTGAGGTCAAGTTTGAGGGTTGCCAACTCTCACGCATTTGCCGTGAGAATTAGTGGCATATTCACGTTCCCGTGCTGTAGTCAACAATTATTCAATCAGTATGTTTGTAAGAGATTCTCAGGCGGAATTGAAGTCCTTGTGCATGGAGGTTCGTCCGTTTCACATGAGTCACGGTGGATTACACCCAAGTAACACTCATGTCGTCTCAGTGTTATTCATGTTTATCCCATTAAAGGAGTATCCAAGTGTCTACAGTTCGGGTTACAGTTCTAACACTAACACTAATCCTAACTGAATCCTTAACTCTGAAACTTGGCCTCACCCCACGTTCGTCAATGTTTTTGAACATGGTATTAGCTATGATGAACCCACAAACCTATTTTTTATAGAAAAATATTAGATTTTATTATATTTGAAAATTTAATATATTATATATGACAGTATAAGACTTGAATATTTTGAATTTTCACAAATATAGTCTAAGAAATAGCTGGCCATCGAAGATTGAATGAAAAATAAATAAATAAATGATATATTGGGGAAGCATGAATATCTTAGGTTGCAAGAGAGGCATGCAGTTTAGGATAAATATCTTACCTCTATACTTACAGAACCACACAGGCAGCTTGGACATGGGCCATTACACTGCAAACCTCTACAATGCCCACACCCGAAGCTGGTACAAATTTGACGATGCTGTGGTTGGCGATATTCAGGATCATCGCGTCCAATCGCTGGGCGCATACATCCTTTTCTACACCTGTGAGAAGTTCCGCCGGCCTCGCATCTTGGGCATATGATTCAGCTCCTGTAGCTACTCTGTTGTGAGCTCCAGCATCTCCATCCTTCACAAAAACACCTACATCGTGACAGGGTCAGCTGGCAAAGAAAATGGCGATTTGTGCGCAACCTGCTCTGTAAATTTAGCATTTGTAACCTTATGTTAATTATGTATATTTTTGTGTGCATATATTTATGTATAAAATATACAGTACTCATACATACAATACCTGATATTTAGAAGACTTGCATGTGCTTAGAGACCTGTCCGTTTTGTTATTTACTAAAAATAGTATTGCATTTCCACAGATTTGTGGAAAGCACAACTGGATATTTGAGTTTTCCATGTGTGGGCACAACTAAATGTGAAGTAATTCTGTGTGGGATGGATTTTACCCCCCCTCCTACCCCTCTCCCCTTCCTGAATAGTGGCATCATCAGTCCACATGCTACTTTTGGTGAGCTAGGATGTGTAGGTGGGTGGTGTATTCACATGTAATTTTAGAACTATTAAACAATATACAACGATCCAAGAAAATTCAGTGGATTCAGAGTGAAATACTGCAAAGAGTTCATTACCGGTCAGGAAAGAAACATGCAGTAATCTCATTTGTTATTTTGTATTTCTTCATTAAATCGATAAATATATCAACTGTTTTAAAACAAGTTGTATTTAATGTTGGCAGATGAAAAGGAAAACAAAAACATAGAAGCACTTCCAGAAGCAGCTAGATAGAATGACTCCAAGAAATGGATGAGTCATTGCACGTAAATGCATGTCTGCATGAATTCTGCACTAAAGGGTTCAAAACTGATATCAGGACCCATGTACCCATTACACAGTCCAACTCATCAGAACCAAAGGCGCTTAAATGACATATGAAGTGACTGATGGTACAGTACAAGCTCCAAGCGGCTGTCATTTACACATTTACTATTAAAGGCAATAGAAAATTGGGCAGCCGCAATCATTCACTTAAACTGCACTTCTTTCCCTTGTCTATTATAGGAAAATGATTTTCATGTGAATAAGGTTTCGAATTTGACTAGTCTTTTAAATGCTTGAAATAAAGGCAACTTTCTGGACTCATATCTGCTTTGTTAGCCTTTTTTTTTGCCCCCTTGAGGCAGAATAAGGGATTTTGCATCATTTAAAGCAGTGGTTCCCGAACTTTGTCTTAGCGCCCCACTGGGTATGTTGGTTTTCGTTCCAACCAATCATAGGATGTTAGCAGGCTGTGGATTTCCCATAATTAGCTGCATTCCATGTTTAGAGCAGTTATTTACCATCTTAAGCCACATTTTGATGGACATATCCACTGTACCAAGAAGAATAAAAACCTCAAACATTCTGTGCTTTTTTTTCTATATTTAAAGGATTTTCCAGTAAATACATTTCCAAACAGATCAAATTTGTCTCTGAGAAATTCAGTAAGCTCCAAATTAGGCTGCCGATTAGAGTTGTTTCAAAATAATTTTCCTTAACCTAGTAACATGAAACAAAACAAGTGTGAGACTATTGTTTGCCAAATAATTTGTTAGTTTTTGCAACCATGTGTCAACAGTTTCACCCATCAGGAACCTATCGATTGCTTATTTTGGTTAAATTGTTTACCTCTATATTTGCTTATACGAGTATCTGATGTATCTCAATGTGGATATGAAATTTTTATTCTTTGTGGCAAGTATAGATTTGTCAAATATGACTTAAATGATAACTGCAATAAACATAAATGCACCTCATTAAGACAAATTAGCAGCCCGAGCTAAAATCCTAAGATTGCGATTGTGGTCAGAACAAAAACCAGCAAACACGGGACCAAGTTTGAGAACCACCGATTCATTGGATTTCTCACTCATTTAATTGCTTATTTTTTACATTACTCCTTTGGTTTCATTCACCTGAGCAAGAACCTGGTATAGTTTGGGGGTCCCCTCAAAAAGCGCAAATCAGTGCAGCGTTATCCTGAGTGATCACTTTTATGTCCTATGATAAAGCATTCCTACCATGATGACGATGACCTAAGCCCCAAATGGTTTTACGAGTATGAACCACCAGCTTCATTCGCCAGACCTCAAACAAAGTGATGTATGAGAAATTTTTACACTACGTTTCAAACAGCACCTACTCCTGTCGTCATCATCATCGAAACACCAAATGAGGCATTATTTCTTGGAAAAAGGTATTCCATCCCTCCAGTAAAGTTTCACAAGCGTAGGCACTACACCAAGGTGCACTGATGCTGATCTGACACATTGTGGAGACCCAACACTTATTAGGACTGTTGTGCTGACTTTTCCCTCTGTCGGTCACCATTCTGAACCTGAAGCAAGGAAACCTGACCGTGTTCTTGGCAGAAAATAATTTTTGATTTTATTTTTTTCTCCCATAATGCATGATGTAAATAATCAACCAGAGGATCCTTCTCTCCACATCAATCACGTAAACTGCAAGGAAAGGAAGGAAGGATGTGAAAAATAGGCAATTGGAATGAGCCCAGTCATTGAAGTTAGTGGGGGAAAATACCATTTAGCGTTTTCTGCACTTGCCTCTAGTTCTGTCATGTTACAACCCCAATTAAATTTTTCTGCTTAGAGAATAAAATTTAAAAAGGCATAAAATTTTAACAAGTCTTGAAAATAAAGTTTTAAAATTAATTTAAAATTAACAGAATCTAATAAGACAATAGCATCCTCTGTAGCAACCTAACCAACAGTTAGAGCAGTTAAAATAAATATTCCATTTCTGTTAGACTGGATTTATTGAAGTTTACAGATGCAGGATAAGTAAATTATACCTGGTAACCGCTTGACAATTTAGTGTGAGGAAAAAAATATTCTGAAACTCTGATAATGTAGATTTGAAGCTTCACCAGAACTAGAATGAAATCAACCATCAGACTGACAAAACAAAAAGCGCGGTCCCCCAAATTTCCCTCCCCAATAAACAGTTGAAAAAAAATCAAAGTGGGTGACGACACTTGAGGCATATATCCCATTTGTGACGTTAAACCTGCCCCATTCTTTAAGGCAGGGCCAAGCCAACCCGATTTTCAAACAAAAATTCGTAGTGAATATGTATACATGTACGTTGTGTACTAATGCACTTTTATCGGTCATCAGCAACACATTATACTTTAGAATAACTAGATTGCAATTTATTCACTGAACAAGAAAGCGTTAAGGTCAGTCAAGAGAAAAGACCCACTACACTGAATCAGAGAAAAGAGAAAAAACATGGAAGCACCATTTTAAGGGGCTCCACGACTGCAATATGAAGAGAACAGTGGACAGCATTAAAGATTAGTAATATACTTAGTATTATGTAGTAATATTACATAATATTATGCTGCTTAATTGGATTTATGCCAGTCAAGGGGTGAAAATTAAATATGCTTGCCATTCCTTGCCATGTTCAGTAATACCAGAAAATGAAGAGCTAAACTTCTTAATAAGCCAACAGGAAGTGAGGCACTATAATTTGACAGCGTCGCCACTCATCCTCATCCCATGACGGCCGAAGAAGTTACTCCAGCCCTGAATGAACATTAATCTGACTCTCAGAACGAGGAGTGGGGCTGCAGCAAGAAGTTCGCCACAGCGATGCAGGTAGCAGTTCAGATCCACAAACCAGGATCTCCCCAGCGCTTTCACAGGGTCAAGGCCGAGTAGAAGATGATGTAGGCAGCCGGGGACTTGACAGAGGACGTGGAAATATCCGACACCTCGTGGTCGTCAAACTTGTACCAGCGATGCTTTAAACTGTTCTTGCAGTACGCAGTGTAATGTCCTCCATCAAGGCCCCCATAGTGGTTCTGTTTAAAAACAAGTTGAGTAACAATTAGGGACTATTCCCATCAACAGCGTCAGCAAGTCTGTGGAAAGCTGTTATGCCTGTACTCACCGACACGCCATAGAGGTTGTATGACTTCGATTTGTGCTTTGGGCCAATGACATACGGACTCAGGTCCAGGTTTTCCAGAGGGAAGTCAACAAACGTCTGAAGCTTCTGTTTCCATCGTCCTTCAAATGAGAACCTTCAGCAGAAAGCATTTTGTACATATTTGGCGGCTGAGAAAAAATACCATTTATCAGCAGAACTACATCAGCTGCCAAAATATTTTTCTTGCCCATTTTATCATTGTAAAAAACAAACTTTTTTTTCCCCCTTTATTTATCTCGAACAACAACGGCAAAAACAGAAAATAAGCTACAGTACATAAAAGATAGAAATTAATATAAATAACGCAAAAATATAATACTATACATCACTTGGTATTCATCAGAAGACTGAAAATTTGTAGATATGTTCGAGAGAGAGCAGGAAGAAGCAAGAATGCTTATCAAGTCCTACCCCATCATTACAGTAACAGTATAAATACAGTTCTTTTTTGACCCGAAAGTAATACTCACCAAGATATCTTTATCATTGCAATTGCCACCTTCCCCACATCATTAAATCATGATTTGTTTTTTTAGCTCCACCCCATCTCTGTATTTGTCCATAATTAATTTCTTATATTTGCTTTTAAACTGTGCAATATTATTACTTTGCCAAATGTCGCCATCAAGGTTATTCCACAGGATCACCCCACAAACTGAGATGCACATGCTTTTTTGTCGTGCGGACACAAGCTTGTTTCAGATTTTTTTCAGCTTGTTTCTTGCAGCTCTGTCACTGAATAATTTTTGAATGTTTCTTGGGAGTAGATTGTGTCTTGTTTTAAATATGATTTGTAGAGTTTTAAATTTTATTAGATCCATGAATTTCAGAATGTTTGATTTTAAAAACAGTACATTTGTGTGTTCTCGGTAACCCACATAATGCATTAACCTTACTGCTCTTTTTTTGAGTGTGCGTATTTTCTGTAAGTTGCTCCTGTAAGTATTACCCCAGACTTCCACACAGTAGCTGAGATATGGCAGAATTAATGTGTTATACAGCATGTGCAGTGTTTTTTGGTTCAGCATATGTCTAGTTTTCCACAATATCCCAACACTTTTACAGATCTTGGAGCAAATTTTTAGCAAATCTGATACTTTGCAAATGTCATTGATATATAAAATAAACAATTTGGGACCCAGTACTGAGCCCTGTGGGACCCCACAGGTAATATTGAGGCACTTTGATTTGTGTTGGCCCATCTGCACAAATTATTGCCCATTTACAATATAACTTTTCAACCAGTCAAAAGCTAAACCTCTGATACCATACCACTCAATTTTTTCAAGTAAAATCTCATAGTTTATTGTATCAAATTCTTTTTTGAGATCAACAAATATTCCTACAGCATATTTTTTATTTTCAATACAACTCGTTAATTCCTCAACCAACTCCATTAAAGCCATTGAGGTTGATCTGGCTGATCTGAACCCATACTGGCTGTCCATTAATAAATTGTTTTGTTCAATAAAATTGTCCAACCTTGCAACAAAAAGTTTTTCCAAGTATTTTTGGAATTGGGAAAGGAGAGATATCGGCCGATAGTTAGTATAAAGATGTTTATCATTTGCTTTGTATACTGGGATAACCTTGGCAATTTTCATTTTATCTGGGAATATACCGGTTTGGAATGATAAATTGCATATATAAGTTAGTGGATCTATAATTTCTTCAATTGTTTTTTTTTGTTAAACTAATGTCAATGTCATTCCAATCTGTGGACGTTTTATTTTTACATCCCTTAACTATTTTCATAATTTCATTTTTTTCTATTGTTCTCAACAGGATTGAGTTTGGATTTCTTTCTCCGTAGTCCTCAATAATGCATTTCCCTCCAGTATTATTTATTCCACTAGCCAGTTTTGGACCCACATTCACAAAAAAGTTATTAAATCCGCCTCATTCATGTTGGTAATCGCTGTGTCGTTATCAGTAAAAAGTTCTGGATAGTTTGGTTTGATTTGTTTATTCCTAATAATTCCATTTAATGTATTCCATATTCCTTTAACGTTGTTTCTGTTATTCTTTAATATTTTGGTATAATAATCCCATTTACATGTCCTTATTATACTAACTAGTTTGTTTTTATATTTCTTATATTTTAGTTTTGCCTCTTTCGTTCTGTGTTTAATAAATTTCCTTCAGGAGACATACAACCAGCCAGAGAACACGAAAGACATGAACGCTATAAAGATTCATTTATTACTTATCAGGAATTCAGGCCAGGTTGTCATACTACTAGAGTCTACTAGATGAAATTTCAGATGTGTTGATGTTAGTACAGATGATCTCACACATCAGGCAAGGATACTGTTGCTGTACCTACTGAAAACCTGTAGCAATCATACCGTTTAAAGTGCACCAACAGAATGGGAGGAACCTTCCAGATTTCCAGTTTCTTGGTTGAATCTCTGTGGGTCTTGCAGTGTCTGCAGAACACCCGGTTGTTGTCAGTAAGCCTCTCCTCCTTGGAAAACAGCTTCAAGCAGTCCTTTAGTGGAGACGAATTATAAGCTAACAAAACACATCCAATCATTAAAACCAAGGGAAGACAAACATTTACCAAGGATAATACCACACACCTGCAGTGAACACTTATGGGAAGAAGCCAACGGCAATGACAGGTACATGAAAGTTTCAAAAGTGCGCGACTTCCTGTGGCAGGTCAGGCACTGCACAGTGGACTTGAACTGGCCCTGGAACAGAGCCACGATGATCGATTCATTGAGCAGCTTGTGTTTGTTCCAGGCCAAATCGGCCGCTTTGTAGTCATCAAGATGATCGTTCTCCTCTTCTTTGTACCGCTTGCGGTTGTCAGCCTGAGGAAGAAGCCAAGTAGATGACTATTCAGATCAGGTCAAACTGTTCTGTCATTAAAATCAGCCATTCCATTTAACTCCAAATGCTTCAATTCTTTCCATAGATTTTGTAAATAAGGCCCAAATTACTACTCAAGCCATGAAAAACAAGCATGAAGATCAATCACTACAAGGTAGAAGCACAAAACACTCATTTATAACTCCCACAAAGCAAAAATAAAGCCATACAGCTCCTCAGGCTCAATGCATAAACAGTAAGGAACTCAGAGTTGGCCACAGTAGAGTGTCCTTACCCTCCAGTCGCTTATCAGATATATTCCTCTGTGTATCCTGGGGATCAATCCAATTAAATCATGATTGATAGATTTTGACCGAAACTTCTTCGTCTTCATCTTAATTTTCCTCACACTTTTGAAATGTGAGCAGTTTGTTATACTGAGAGTACGACTGAAACAATTTCTCTTGTATGCAAAACATATTACTTTAAATGGAACTTAAGGCCAACTGACAATAATTCTCCTACAGAAGACTCCCAAGGAAACACAGTGATCTACTGTGATTAAAGCAGCCAATACTCCAGATGGCAGGATTTCCATGAGATGAGAACGCCGACTCAAGCATGGCATCACAGACACTAGGCAGCCCTGTCCACCCAATGGGAGACAGAACTACGTCAATAGCTATCAATCAATAGCTAGGCTCAGTACTCCATTGCGCTGCATGGGGTTTGTTTTCGGGACCTTGGTGATGATGAACGTATAAGAGTTCACATGCAAGAAAATTCTGAAGCGGATTCAGACAAGACAAACACATGAGGCTAGAAACACATACAGAGAATTTCAGGGAAAAGGAATAACGTCAAATTTACTTACTCTCTAAATGAGCCGTCAAAATGAAAACCGAAAAAGAGGGGATAATTATAAAAAGAAGTGAGTACAGTAACACATGCCTTCACTTCCACATGACTGCCTTTCATAACTGCAGTGCTGCTGTCCAGTACACCACACTGCTTAAGGACGAGGTCAAAACAAGGTCCGTGGAGCCATAATCAAAAACCAAAGTGCACCCTCCCTCAGTTCTATGCTTTTATCTATCCGGGCCTGAATAACAGTCGAGTGATCCTCATAAGCTTCTACACACAAAAAAAATCTAACCTAAGGTGACTTCAAAACAACAAATTTCACAATGCTTTTTTACCCGCCCCCCCCCCCCCCCAAAAAAAAACCAACATTCAGAAACCTGGTGGACAGAAGCAAATACACCCTTCCTTCTTCCACACTAATCAAGCAAATTATTAGGAGCCAGATGCGATCAAACAACTGCACAAAATCAGTTAATCATCAGGAGGCCTAAATGACCATAAAAAAAACAACAGAGAGCATCAGCTCTGAAAAAAGGAAAGACAGAGAAGAAGGAAGTCATACTTTGTTGAGGTCCTCGTGGAGTCCGTCCATGAGAAACAGCAACAGCTCCTGGGAATCATGCTGGTCATAGCCAGCAAACTGGTCGTTGATTTTGCCGATGGTTATTTTGAAGTCCCGAGGGCTGATGCACTTATAAAGCCCCGACCACAGGGCCTTCATGATCGCACCAAACTCCTCAGCCACTTCACCTTTGTGCCCAAGGATGTTGGCCCTACCACAATGATGGAGGACAGTATGCAGGGTTAGTCCCTTCAACAACAGGCAGCTCAACTCCCATCGCCTTCAAAACCAATACCTACTAGAATGTAAAGAGGAAAGTAGAGCACTCAAATCACCAGCATGAATTTATTTTGGTGGCAAGACTGATGTTTCGACACACTGCGTCTTCCTCAGTCAAACATGTATGGTGAAGCTGGATCAGCTAAATAACCTCCTACACACAGAGAAAAACTTCTGAACTGAGAGGTAACCATATAATACAAATACTGTGAGCCCGTACAAAAAGATGGTGTTAACTTGAGAATCACCATAAATCCAAGACAATCAAAGTAAAAACAATATGTAACACATAAAAAAATAACACAGAACTTACAATCCTAGATTTTACAGGAAACTTGAAAGGTTTAACTCTTCATTTAATCCATGTGGTTCCATTGTATTCAATGTGTAGATCCAATAAGCCTCTCTTTTGAGAATTATAATTATATTTATTATTATATTAATAATATCTCTGCCTCTCTGGAAGGAAACAATTCAGTTCGGCGATGCAGAGTTTAAGGGGGTGTTTTGTTTGGCCGACAGAGCAATCCACACGGACACTTTGAAATATAAACAACGTGAGTGGTGCCGCAGTTTATGAATGAATTGATCTTTGATTTTTTTTTTTTGATTTTTTTGAATATTTGATTTTTTGCTTGTGTGTGGGTGAGAAAAATATTTGGAATTAGATGAATTGGAGTATTGCGTACAGTGCCCACATTGATAAAAACCTGTTGGTGGAGGGGGGGTTCCGCACGTTTCAGGGCAGGGTCGGATTGTAAAACCCGCCAGTGTTCTTTTATAATGTTTTTGAATTCCCCTGCAAAGGGAGAGTACTCCGTAGAGAAACAGAGCCTTGGTGTTGACGTCTGCTTATTCTTATCTAGGAGGTGGGGCAGAGGGGTGCGCATCGCCTTCTGGTAGGTTGACATGATGTCCTTTTCTGCATAGCCTTTTTCACGGAAGCGCTCAATCATATTTAATGCTTTAGGCTCAAACTCCTCCTCTCTGCTGCAGTTCCTTTTTAAACGCAAGAATTGTCCAATTGGAATGTTCTTAACCTTCATCCTACCAGCTGGAGTCCGATCGGACCCCGCATGGTATTTTTTGCATGTCAAATTTTTACCACCTGCACTTTGGTGTCCAGATTTAAGGAGTTTGTTGGTGTACCCTAGCCTGCTTCAGGCCATGTGACACTTTCAGATGCTAGCAGAGTATTAGGTGGTAAGATTGATTTTTATGCTGGGGTCCAAACGGACCCCAGCAAAAATTGGTAATTTTGCAATGTGTTTAAGATGTGTAACATCCTGTTCATACTATATTTGCATTACTATATTTCCTCGGGAAGTTGACAAGAAAGTTAGGCTGGAGTGTGGGGCATGTAGGAAGCCTGTATGTTCTGATCACAGCACCCAACAAGTTGTTTGCGAACAATGCCTATAAATCCAAACGTGGCACACTAGTCAAGTCAAAACATTTGTTTCTGCAGAGCATGATGATAGAAAATCAATTTATTTTGTTGAAGGTATCTCAGGTTATAGTTTGGTAAAGTATTATGTTATTGTTTAGTTCAGATACACGTAATATGCCAATATTAGCTAAACAATGAGCTAAATTTAGGTGATATTTCCTGACAACTGACTCATTAAGGACTGCATTGATTAATATTCTGGTATTTTTGTGCTATTATCACTTGTATGTAACCAATTTCACATTTAAACAAGCAAAGGTCTTTTGTGATTCATTTTTCTTTGTTACAAAAACAAAAATATTTGGGGGGACCCCAGTTGGTAGGATTTGTATGTAAAATATGTTGGTAGGATGAAGGTTAATAAGTTGTTTTGGGTGATGACTGTCTGCTCGTAGGAGAGTGTTTCGGCTCAATGGTTTATGATAGATCATGCATTCTAATCCCCCTAGGTCATTTTTATAAATTGTCAGATCCAGGAAATTAATTTTCTCAGGAGATTCTTCAACTGTAAAGCGTAAATATGTAGTGGTAGAATTGATATAATCCACAAAGTCCCTCAGCTCTTCAGAGGTCCTGGATCAGACACATAAAATATCAACGCATCTTTTCCAGAATACAATTTTGGAGAAAAAATGGTTATTAACCAAGTTATGAATGAATTTATCCTCCCACAGACCCATAACCAACCATGCAAAAGATGGTGCAAAGAAACTACCCATGCTAACACCTCGCCTTTGTAGATAGAAAGACCCTGCATATTGAAAATTATTATGGGATAAACTTAATTGCACAAGGGTCAGTAAAAGTTCATTAGGAGGTAAAATTGCAGTACCTCTTCAATCAAAGAAGTGTGACAGCGCTTCAATGCCTGCAGAATGAGGGATACAAGTGTGCAGACTTCGTACATCACATGTAAGCAAAATTAAGTCTTGATTACATCTGAAGGAGTCGTGCACTTTCATAACATATGTCGCATTTCCATGGTAGAAAGGAAGGTTGGAAACATATTTCTTTAAGAAGAAATTCACATACTTGGATAAGGGCTCAGTTAAACAGCCTATGCTTGAAACAATAGGTCTAGGGGTGGATTAGTTAGTGATTTGTGAATTTTGGGGAGCCCATAGAACAGGGGACAAATGGGATGTTGGACAGTCAAAAAAATCTCTCTCTTTTTCAGTGATCCACCCTCTTTTCAACCCTACCTCCAAAACCTGATCAATATCTGCTTTGAATTGATCAATGTGATTACCATTAAGGGGGGTGTAGCAGTCATTACCCATAAGCTGAGACTTAATACGGTCATCATATTGATTAACATTCAGGACAACAATTGAACCACCTTTATCTGCTGAGCGAATAACAATGTCTTTCCTCATTTCTAGTTCATTTAGGCATTTTAATTGTAAGTCAGACAGATTCATTTTCTTTTGTTTAAACTTCTTAGAGGTAACTGCCAAATTATTCTCAAATAGGTGGCTGTAGGTGATAATGGATGGGTAGAGTGGGGAATAAAGCCTGAGTTCTTTTTGCAAGGCGTAGCTTCTCTAATTGGAAAGATTGTTACCCCATCATCTGAATTTCTCCAGTTTCATCTTCATATTTGGATTTACCGTCCTTTCTGCAAGCACTGACCTCCACTGCCAGAGGAGCTGAAGCGAAAGGGGTTCCCTTCATTTTATGATCTACTAGAATGTGTTTTTACTCGTGAAAACATAAGTCTCCCCCCTCGTCCCCCTTCTCTGCCTAAGCCACAAGACAAATGGATGGACAGACAGACAGACACATACCAAAAGGCAGCACTGCAGGACCTGAGTGGTGAGTATGCAAAGTTTCATTAAAATCATGCGAACGGTTTTGAAGTTATGCTCCAGACAAAAATTGATGATATCCGGACGGACAGACAGGCTCATACCAAAAGGCACCACTTCAGGACCCAAGAAGTATACAAAGTTTCGTTAAAATCATGCAAACGGTTCTGGAGTTACGCCCCGGAAACAAAGTGGGAACACCGATACGAATGCGAACGGGAACAATATGTCTCCCCTCTCCCTCCAGGGGGAGAGACACAAAAAGCCAGATCCTACACAGGTGTAGGCGGCGAAGTCTCACCTATTGACGTCTTTCTGGTAGGAGTTCTCGTTGAAGTATTTCGCCATCCCAGGTGTGTTGCACAGGCACTGCAGGATGGAGTTCATGTAGCAGGTGTTCCCCAGGTTACGCAGCCCCGTCAGCGAAGCTCCCAACCCACCGAACACGGGATTCAGGTTACGAATCTTGGCTGCGGAGAGCCTGGCAATCTCTGCTTTAGACTGGATGGGGACGTTCGTTGGCCTGGTAAATATTTAATGTCATTACCCACCACTACACCTCCAGAAGTGAAATACTACAGACTTTTTAAAATACAAAAATTAAAAGAACATTCTCTGATCCATTTTTGTTTCATTTTAACAACTTATTTCTTAAAGTCCAGGTAAAGTAAATAAAATAGGCGTGCAATGCACAGAATACCCCTCAGCCGGATGTCAAAGTTTTTGGAGACGCCCGCCCGCCGCCCGCCCAACCGCACGAAGGATAGCAATACCCCGTCAGCCTTGAGGGCTGAGGGGTAAAAAACTGCAAGTTCTGGCTTTGGCACACCAGAGAAATGTGTAATTTCAGCACTGTTTTAATGACTTTGTCTCATCACCAGATGGTTGCATTTGTCTACACGGTGGGCCTGATTTACTAAGACCTTCAGCACGTGCAAAATCTTTTCGCCCGTGCAAAAGCGATAACATTGCCCATGATTGGCCAGTACATGCCTTGCACCAATCAGTGACAAGGTTTCTGGTTTTGCAACGGGCAAAAAGATTTTGCATTTGCTGAAGGTTTTAGTAAATCATGCCCAGTGTTTCTCACCGAGTTACTCTATTTGTAGTGGTAGCAGACTGGGGTGTCAAATAAATTACTGAAACCCACAGCCGTTAACTGAAGCACCGTCTCCAAAGCTTCAGTTGCGAGGCAGACAAACTGCAGGGAGCGCTAGCTAGCCAGGAGTAGAGCACACTTAAAATTACATCAAAGCTTGACCCTGCAAGAAATACACTGCCACTTTCATTTTCCTCATTTGCATTCTGATAAACAATAATTGCATCAAATACAGATATATGAATATTTTAAGCCAATTTACTCCGGGTAACTATCAAGATTTCTGATCTGAACGTGTCGTCGCCAACAAAAATTGCACATTATGTTGCATGTACTGTAATTTCCGTCAGGTTTCCACTACTGAAAAAACTTGTTTTTGAAAGCTGAGAAGTTGCACTTCAGCCCACATACAGGTTACTACGGTAAACATGGCACCATGATGCTCCAGGGATTTTTGAAGTAGACCTTAAAGGGTTATCTGGAGACAAAATGTTTATCTGCTCCATGTAGCTAGACCATGCACCAGTTGAACTGAATAGGAATCATCTAAATAGCCTAAGAACTGCAAACGTTTAAGTGCATTTTCTATCCAAAAAAAAGGGGAAAAAACAGCAGCACCAGTTTACTAGTTAGCTGGCCAACAATTCAGTATAACCCTGGTGCTGTGTAAGGCAAATAAGTAAATGAACCACAGCAACGGGCCTAGACTGCCACCGCGGCTACATCTGCGCAGCTACATAATTTAAAATCATGTAGAGTGGCGGCACATCCTGTGCAATTTAATGCAGTTACTATGGACCATCTAGCTAGCTAGCCACTATAATTAAAATAACTGCTCACAGTGTGACTTACCGGTAAACACACTGATAAGCACCATAGCTAACGTTACTTTTGATGAGAGTATATGATGTCGGCGGAAGCGGAGAACAAAGCTTGGGAGGGGAGATGGTCGGGTCGGCTGCATTTACCAATAGACCCATTTACAGCTGATGTCATCAAAAATTTGATTGCGCATCTTTGCAACGGAAGTAGCAGTTTCCCCAATTCAGTCTGATGAGTTATGAATCTGCAAACATGGAATTAGATATTTTACCAGTACCGAAATGTCTGGTTGTTGCCTGTACGGGTGTCAGAATTGATATTCCATTGGTGGACTCAAATTTTACAGGATTCCGAGAGGATGACGTAAGGGATAATTAACAAGAAGGTGTGCATTCCATGGTTTTAAAGCGCGACGCGGAGTTCGCGTCGGGTGGTTGCCTCCGTGAAGTGCCTTAAAACCGTGGAATGCTCACCTTTGAGTTGATTATCCCTATTATACCATGGTCACTTGCCAGCAATATCAAATCACTCACAGCATTCAGAAATTTTTGAAAAAAAAAAGAAGAAGAAGAAAAAACAAAAAAAAAAAAAAGAGCTGATAATCATTAAACAGGCGCCGCGCCTTCTCATACCCAATACTATAGGCCAAGCTAAATTGAACCAGCTATCTTAGTTCATCTTACGTTCATGGAGAAAATTTTCTTGCACACGATTACATCAGTTTACCTGCTGATGATTTGATAACGGATTCCGGCTGAAATGGAGATTATGCAGACTGTAGCTAACTTGCTGCCCACAATTACAATAAAATTATGAGGGTTTCCGCAGTCAGCGAGCTGATATCAGTCTGCTGGCATAGCACGTAGCTAGCAAACTATCAGCAGTTGCTGATACATGAAGTGGACACGTTAGCTTCCCCTGTAGCCGTACACAATTACAATCTTTTAATGAATAAAGCCTGATAACTTCGCTGCCATAATATTTCCGGTCATTATCGCTTGAGCACCTATAGTTAACCACCCCGCAGAACGCACCTTGTATGATGCCGCCAAATTTACTGGAGATAAATGAGCAGCTAGGTTTCTGTAGTACCCAGCAGAATACCAGGTCTAACGTTGCTAGGGTTACAAGTTGGCTGGTGGATGAATTTCGAATGGTGAAACTACCGTAGCCGAACTACCTGTGCGGTCCCACAGTTTTAATGCATGCCTGCCAGCCAATCAGAAAGAAGTATTCACCCAGACCATGGTATAAATCCGTATAACACCCACTGGCCGCAAGCGAGGCGTCAAGCCGAACTCCGAACGTTGCCTTGATGCTTTTAAACGCCCACTGAAAGCGTCAGCCGCATCAACATTGACAGTTGTCAACACGACCGAGTGTCACTCTCAAAATATTCAACAAGATAATGTTTCATTTTGAAAACACCTTCCGATTAAACTTATTTTAAGTGATGAAAAAGTGTGACGATCAGGTTACTGCGCACTACGTTATACACAGGCATAATTTTCCTCCTAAATTTAACTGTCTAGTAAATTAAGATTATGATTCACTTTACTTCACCCAGCAGCGAATTAGCTAACTTAGCCGTGTTACATTCTTACCAGTGTACCTTGAGTAAGGCTCTGTCTAACTGTAGATCGCTAGATAACTTGAATGACTATGAACGGATTGCCTCTCAAAACTGCAACTTGGTTAAAAAGCCGGTATATATCGGTTTTGACAACTGCATATGAGGTTTCTGCTAAATGTGTGCCACCAACCATGACAAGGCGAAATAGTTAAATGACGTAAAAGACAAATGTGCTGATGCTCAAGATTGATCAGTGGCGAAAAGTAAAAATCTGATGTGCGTCAATGTGCTCCATTGAAATTAATGTGACCAATTTTTTGATGTGAGTCTTACGGTTACAGACATTTAGGGCGCTTTCACACCAGTGGTTCGGTTCAATTGGTGCGGACCAAGTTCAAAAAATATACATTGTTATATTTGCTAGCAGGTTTGATCCCCTTTCAAATTTTTTATTTTGGTGCGAATGAGTTCGTAAAACAAGTCACGTGAGTACATTCCTATCACCCATTGGCCCGATGTACCTCAGAATGCATTTCCTGAGGTTGTATTCAATTGGTCAGAATAGGTAGGTAACTTTTAATAGAGCCCACGGAATTCAACGAAGGAAAAGTCAACACACAAGACAAGACACACTGACAAGAGAAGTTCAATGGAGAGGCAGCTACGTGTGTTGCTTGTGACCCTCCTTAAGATGTACGACATCGCCTGTATTTCCAATTTTTTCCGGTGTTTACTTTACATGAACAAGGCGCGGATGCGGCTAACACAAAATGTTGTTGTGCACTGCATATGATGAAGGCAGATCCCGAATCACTACAAACCAAAAATCTCTCTATTTTTATATGTTTTGGATAGTAGTGATTGGGTTTGGTCATCAGACCAAATGTTTGTTAGGGCAAGCACCTCCGCCGGACTCCACGTTTTGCTGCGAACATTTCCTCAACATGCCTGCTAAGCTGTGTTTACTAAATTGCATCCTCATCACCAAATGCTCTGTGTCGCTCACTACGGTAGCTGGTTTAGTGCAAAAGACCCATTTTTTGAGCATTACCATGGTTTCCTCCAGGATTTTTTGAAACTGTGGCGGAGGGCTTTAGCATTGGGTCAAAACTCATCATTATCAGGTGTGGCCAGTTTTCATTAATGAGCATACCCATCAACTCTCACGAATTTGGCGACAGTGTTTAGTGAAATATTCAGAGTCCCACGCTGTCAGCGATTATTCCATCAGCACGTAGGCAATGTGACGGTGTGTGTTCACGTGTGTGACGGTGGATTTCACATAACATGAAAACCGATTATGATTCCGGATTTGAATTAAATAATCACGAAGATACAATTAGGTAGAGCAGGACATGCTCACAGCAAACACAGAAGTTATCATCGTAGTTTATCGTTTCGCAGAGAGAACAAAGTAATTTTTTTTCTCATCGTTTCACACATTGCATTAAGAAGAAAGCAGCGCGTTTTACTGCTGATTGCAAATTTGTATTAATTGGAAAACGTGTTCATCAAGCGAAATGATTGACAAAAGGTCAAGAATTATTAGCGCTCATCTTGACTTATCAATGAGAGCAGGCAACACCTGACTGTCCTTAGGATTTCTGAAGTTTATATAAAGTAATTTTACAGAGGCGGGGCGGTTTTTATTTTGCCGTAGCGGTGCGCCACAATCAATTACATGTAGCGGAAACCCTGGCTTGGGTCTGATCTAGGTCGGTTCACGTTCTCACTGAAACGAACCGCACCAGAGTTTGTTTGAAAGCGTATCGAGACCACCTCGAGGAGGAGGTCTCTGTGCGCTTGTTTTGGTACGCTTTTGGTGCAATTCCTGGTACGATGGCTGCTTTCACACCGGACCAAACGAACCGTACCAAGAAGGGAAACAAACTCTGGTGCGATTCAACCAAACCAAAACAGGCCAGTGTGAAAGCACCCTAAATGAAATATGTGAGAATAATGGTAAACCGAAGTAGATTTCATGTTTGCATGACAACTATGCAGGCCAAACACGCAAGCCAACAATAAAAAAATAATACTTAGCCTGCCATGCAGGTACAATTTACTGTCAGGACATAGTTTTCTGGGTTTTTTTTTTTTAATTATAAAAAATTAAACGCATCATATACGGCGGGTTTATGCCCTTGTGTCTGACAAGGAAGGACCTCTGATTTCAAGACACAAAACTCCAAGTCTGTCATAGTATTTAACATTCTGCTCATGTCCGCAGATAACTAGTCATAAGCATCCAGTGACTTGTATCCTCGTAGTTCCTCCCTAGTGTACACGGTAGGTTTCTCGATCAAATGGGTATATATATATATATATATATATATATATCAGGCAACGGAATACTGGGCCACTGACTAACATCATCTACCCGCTCACTGATACCAAACAGATCTGGAAATTGGTTGCCATTTGTGGAAGTAAATTTGTTTAGGTAGAATTTCTGATCTTTGATGGCTAATGCCCTCGCATAGCTTGACAAGCTATTATGGTCCGCCATACTTCCGTTGCCAAGCTGCGCGCACAACCTGTCTTGTTTGCAAACAGTAAATGGGTCTATATCAGTGGACTACCCGTGAATCTTAGTCTCAGCTGAAAGTTAGTGAAAGTACCCAGTGTAAAATGTTTACTACAGAGAGGAATATTGGAGGTGATCCTCAGATCTAAATCAACGTGGTTGTTTCCAAAAGTAGACCACCTGTTCTTCATTTTTCCACAAATTTAAATAGGATGGCAGATTTAAGATTCTGGCATTCACAGACAACTGCTGACTCAACTCCATAGCTTAACACAGGCCCCAGCGATTATTAACCACAATTGAGCTGGTAGCTACAGATGCAAAGTGCTCAGGAATTTATATACTGCTACAGGCAGGCTATGTTAAGGAGGGCTTCAGTGCATCATCAGGCCATGCTTTAACCCCACCCAAAAAAAAAAAAAAAATCAGGAAAATGCAAGAAACGCCCGCGTTTGAACCCCCTCGGCCTGACTTATAAAGTGTCCCAAAACAATTACACAATAACCAAAGTAGAATTCCACAGAACATACATTTACAAATACAAAAATGCCTAAAGTCCCACAAAAATTTTGGAAAATTCTAATTTTTTTCACTAATCTAGAGCCCCGCATATATATATATATGATCCTTCCCCCAGGTATAAACCCCCTAGCTCAGATGCTTTATCAAAATCAGTCCAAGACAAAGTATTTTTCAAAAACGCCAAAAATGCCATTTTTTCCCCAAAAAAAGGTCCGATCTGAAAAAGTCTTTCCTGGCCTGGATTCCCTACATTACCGCAAATGTTTTGGCATGGGTAACTAAGTTTATTGATGCTGACTTTAGAGGTGCACACACGGACAGACAGACAGACGACGAACTGATGACAATACCCTTCAGCCTGAAGTCGGGCCGAGGGTAAAAACTGGCGAAAAACCATTATACAGTCTAACACTACAATTCAGCACTAGTTTAGTTTGCAGTCTTTTCACGTTATCAGCATGTATTTTGTAACATGATCATTTTGTTGAGAAGCAAACCTTGGGCTTCACTTTACCCAGACTTTAAACCATTATGCACCCACTTAATATACGCTGAGTCTTCAGGTTACATAATTCCAGTGCCTCATGTGACAAATATCAGTGACTAACAGACTTGGGTCTGACTGACAACAGGTTGCTTCCCTTTCAAGTTAATTAGAGGAGACACTGCTGCCTTTTTGACGACGTGTTACCATATATGGAAGCATATACTTAACAAAATTAAAACGAAAAAGCAATCTCAGAAATGCATTTTCATTTTTAAGATACAAGTGCATTATTTCTACCATAATGAAAATGCAAACGTAATCCTTCACTTTGCATTTGCATTTTCAAGTCCACGTATGCAATTTTTATAACAATTGGAAAATGAAAATGCATTCCTCATTTGCATTTGCATTTTCGAGAAGTGCCCTGCAATATCACTAACAAAACTACACTCATCAAAAATATTAACGCAACACTTTTGTTTTTGCTCCCATTTGTCATGAGATGGACTCAAAGATCTAAAATTCATTCCAGATACACAATATTACCATTTCTCTCAAACATTGTTCACAAATCTGTCTAAATGTGTGATAGTGAGCACTTTTGCTTTGCTGAGACAATCCATCCCACCTCACAGGTGTGCCACATCAAGATGCTCATCAGACACCATGATTAGTGCACAGGTGTACCTTAGACTGTCCACAATGAAAGGCCACCCTGAAATGTGCAGTTTTTGCTTTATTGGGAGTCTGGGGACTCAGAACCAGTCAGTATCTGGTGTGACCACCCTTTGCCTCATGCAGTGCAACACATCTTCTTCGCATAGAGTTTATCAGATTGTCAATTGTGGCCTGTGGAATGTTGGTCCACTCCTCTTCAATGGCTGTGCGAAGTTGCTGGATATTAGTGGGAACTGGTACGCGCTGTCGTATACGCCGGTCAAGCACATCCCAAACATGCTCAATGGGTGACATGTCCGGTGAGTATGCTGGCCATGCAAGAACTGGGACATTTTCAGCTTCCAAGAATTAAGTACAGATCCTTGCAACATGGGGCCGTGCATTATCTTGCTGAAACATGAGGTGATGTTCATGGATGTATGGCACAACAATGGGCCTCAGGATCTCGTCACGATATCTCTGTGCATTCAAAATGCCATCAATAAAATGCACCTGTGTTCTTCGTCCATAACAGATGCCTGCCCATACCATAACCCCACCACCACCATGGGCCACTCGATCCACAACATTGACATCAGCAAAGCGCTCACCCACACGACGCCACACACGCCGTCTGCCATCTGCCCTGAACAATGTAAACCGAGATTCATCCGTGAAGAAACACCTCTCCAACGTGCCAGACGCCATCGAATGTGAGCATTTGCCCACTCAAGTCTGTTACGGCGACGATCTGGAGTCAGGTTAAGACCCGGATGAGGACGACGAGCATGCAGTTGAGCTTCCCTGAGACGGTTTCTGACAGTTTGTGCAGAAATTCTTTGATTATGCAAACCAATTGTTTCAGCAGCTGTCTGAGTAGCTGGTCTCATACGATCTTGGAGGTGAACCTGCTGGATGTGGAGGTCCAGGGCTGGTGAGGTTACACGTGGTCTGCGGTTGTGAGGCCGGTTGGATGTCCTACCATATTCTCTGAAACGCCTTTGGAGACGGCTTATGGTGGAGAAATGAACATTCAATGCCCGAGCAACAGATCTGGTTGACATTCCTGCTGTCAGCATGCCAATTGCACGCTCCCTAAATGCTTGCGCCATCTGTGGCATTTTGCTGTGAGACAAAACTGCACATTTCAGAGTGGCCTTTAATTGTAGGCAGTATAAGGTACACCTGCGCACTAATCATGGTGTCTGATGAGCATCTTGATGTGGCACATCTGTGAGGTGGGATGGATTGTCTCAGCAAAGCAAAAGTGCTCACTATCACACATTTAGACAGATTTGTGAACAATGTTTGAGAGAAATGGCAATATTGTGTATCTGGAATGAATTTTTTGATCTTTGAGTCCATCTCATGACAAATGGGAGCAAAAACAAAAGTGTTGCGTTTATATTTTTGTTGAGTGTAAAATGAAAACACTAATCGTCTAAAGCAAATATACACTCCTGATCAAAATCTTAAGACCAGTTAAAAAATTGCAAGAATTTACGTTTTGCACTGTTGTATCATAAGAAGGTTCTAAGTAGAGTTTCAAAATGCAAAAAGAAGAAATGTGAGCAAGAGACTAAATGTTTTGAGCAGGCAATTTATTGAAAAGAACAATTTAACTAAAATAGGCTGTTCATCAGCTGATCAAAAGTTTAAGACCATAGCTCAAAAAAACCCCTAAAACAGAAATTAAAGTCTCAAAAACAGACTCAGTAATGAGTAGCTCCACCATTATTGTTGATCACTTCAAAAATTTGTGTTGGCATGCTTGATGCGAGTGTTTCCAAAAGGCTTGTAGGAATGTTGCTCCAAGTGGTGAAGATGGCTTCACGAAGGGCATCCACTGTCTGGAACTGATGTCCATTTTTGTAAACTTCCCTTGCCATCCATCCCCAAATGTTCTCAATTGGATTTAGATCAGGGGAACATGCAGGATGATCCAAAAGAGTGATGTTATTCTCCTGAAAAAAATCCTTTGTCAGACAGGCATTGTGAATTGCAGCATTGTCCTGCTGAAAGACCCAGTCATCACCACACAGACGAGGGCCCTCAGTCATGAGGGATGCCCGCTGCAACATCTCCACGTAGCCAGCTGCTGTTTGACGCCCCTGCACAACCTGGAGCTCCATTGTTCCATTGAAGGAAAAAGCACCCCAGATCATGATGAAGCCCCCTCCACTGTGCCGTGTTGAAAAGATCTCAGGTGGCATCTCCTTGTCATGCCAGTAGCGTTGGAAGCCATCAGGACCATGAGGGTTAAATTTTTTCTCATCAGAGAATAAAACTTTCCTCCAACTTTGAACGTCTCATGTTTGGTGCTCCCTTGCAAAGGCCAAACGGGCAATTTTGTAGCGTTGAAGGAGACGTGGCCTTTGAAGACGTTTTTTGTTTTTGAAGCCGTTCCTTTGCAGATGCTGTCTGATGGTTATTGGGTTGCAGTCAGCACCAGTAATGGCCTTAATTTGGGATGAGGATCGTCCCGTGTCTTGACGGACAGCCATTCGGATCCTCCGGCTCAGAGCCGGTGAGATTTTTTTGGGTCTACCACTTGATTTTTTTGTTCCATAAACCTCAGGATCTTTTAAGAAATGCAAAATGACTGTCTTACTGCGTCCAACCTCAGCAGCGATGGCACGCTGTGAGAGGCCTTGTCTATGCAGCTCAACAATCCTGCCACGTTCGAAGGCAGTGAGTTTTTTTGCTTTTCCCATCAAGAGGTCTTGACAGTGTGATTACTTGACAGAAAATGACATGGAATCCAAATTTTTTCCACAGATTTGGGCTTTTAAAGGATGTGGTCTTAAACTTTTGATCAGCTGATGAACAGCCTATTTCAGTTAAATTGTTCTTTTCAATAAATTGCCTGCTCAAAACATTTGGTCTCGTGTTCCCATTTCTTCTTTTTGCATTTTGAAACTCTACTTAGAACCTTCTTAAGATACAACAGTGCAAAATGCAAATTCTTGCAATTTTTTAACTGGTCTTAAGATTTTGATCAGGAGTGTATTCTCGGAAATTCTTTTTCCTTTTCGAGAAGCACGCGCTTTATTTGTATCATCAAGTAAATGCTAAAGTAATCCTCCAGTTTGCGTTTGCAATTTCAAGTCCATGTAGGCACCGTTTTCATTGGCAAGACGTGACCCGCAATATCTCTTATAAAAACTAAATTGAAAACGCTAATCTCATAAAGCAAATACCTTCTCGGAAATGCTTTTTCTTTTTCAAGAAGCAGACGCAATAGACATGAGAAGGCGGGACTTCCTCCACAATTTGATACGGATTGGATATTAACAAATACAAGCGATCTCGCTCGTTATCAATCAGGGCGAAACTCCTGCTGCACGCACTTTTATGTCAATGCACAAATGACAACTTGTATAGTTGGAGCCACTGACTGTACATGGATGCTCCCTGGACATTGCGGGGTTTGATTGAGAGTATAGCTAAGCACTCAGTATGAGTGGAAGCAGGTATAATCCAGGCGTACGCGGGGGCTAACTGAGTGCGAGAGCAGAATCATTGCAATTTCAGTCTGACAGTGTTACCGCTCATGAAAAACACATCGGTTGGCCGAAACATATCACTGTGTCGACAATATGGCCACCGGCAACATATTATTACAAGCGACTTCAAGGTATAATAAGAGAAATCATAGATCTATGGTTTTCGCAAGCCTTTCTTCTGCAGCAGCAGGATGCAAGCGAACAGGGTGAATCGGACCGTCACTTAGCCCTAAGTGTTTCTAACTGTCCTTTCACTCGAAATTCATGAAGAAAGCAATGGAAGTACATGAAGCTCAAAAGAACAGGAGCGTATGAACTTTGTAACCGACTGAACTACAAAACCGATGTTGCGGAGATAACCCGTCCGAAGATCGACAGATCTGAGTGTAAAGTACACAATTTCAGTGGAAGCAGCGCTCATCCAAGCGCACACAGGGGTAATTGAGTGCGAGAGCAGTGTCTTTTTGGGGGAAAACTTTAGCTATACTCTCAATCAAACCTCGCAATGTCCAGGAAGCGTCCATGCACAGTCAGTGGCTCCAACTACACAAGTTGCCATTTGTGCTTTGACAGAAACGTGCGTGCAGCAGCAGTTTCGCCCAGATTGATAACGAACGAGATCGCTTGTATTTGTTAATATCCAATCCGTACCAAATTGTGGGGGAAGTCCTACAATCTCACCAACAGGCCACACCCAACTAGGGCGGGTATTTTCTTTTTAATTTTGTTAGGAAAAGCACATGGGACCTCGAAAACAAAAATGCAAAGCCAGACAGGGCAGTCTGTCGCGAAAATGAAAAAGTGGCGAACTGCGTTAGCGATTTAATTATGCGACAGATATCGCGTCTGCGTCTTGAAAAAGAAAAAACATTTTCGAGAATGTATTTGCTTTATGAGATTAGCGTTTTCGATTTAGTTTTGATCGAGATATTGCGGGGCACGTCTTGCAAATGAAAACACTGCCTACATGGACTTGAAAATTCAAATGCAAAGTGGAGGATTACTTTAGCATTTTCGTGATGATTAGCGTTTTCATTTTCGTTTTGTTAATAATATTGAAGGGCACTTTTCGAAAATGCAAATGTAAATGAGGAATGTATTTTCATTTCCCAATTGTTATAAAAATTGTATTTTCATTTTCTTGTCCATGTGTGCAATTTTTATAACAATTGGGAAATGAAAATACATTCCTCATTTACATTTGCATTTTCGAAAAGTGCCCTTCAATATTACTAACAAAACGAAAATGAAAACGCTAATCATCACGAAAATGCTAAAGTAATCCTCCACTTTGCATTTGAATTTTCAAGATAAAAGCACATTATTTGTATCATAATGAAAATGCAAATGTAATCCTCCACTTTGTATTTTCATTTTCTTGTCCATGTGTGCAAAGTGGAGGATTGCATTTGCATTTTCATTACGATACAAATAATGTGCTTTTATCTTGAAAATGAAAATGCATTTCTGACATTGCATTTTCATTTTAATTTTGTTAACTATATGCTTCCACAACCATGAGGGGTCTGAGGCGAGAATACGTACTTGGTGCCTCTATTGATGGTGGGAATGGCAGTGGGCCTCTTTTGGGCCTCCTCCCTCAGGTCCTGAGCGATATCGGGGGACGAGTAGGAACGCTTCAGCTTGGAATGCTCTTGGTCCAAATCAGACACACTAGCCAGCTTCTGCTTTGCCATGGGCGGCGTGGTGGGAGGCGTCTGGGACACGCTCACTTCCGGCGGGTACAGATGCACCCTGTTGGTGGGGGAGTGGTAGTACCGGTATATTCCAGTCGTTGTGTCCAGAAACTGGAAATAGAGTTTACTTGGTCAATCAAAATTGGACCAACAATAAAAAAAAAAGAAAGAAAAAAAATTTACGTAACTGCAAAAATGTAATTCTTTATTTTGGGCTCAAAAGCACAAAATAATATTTCATGCAGCCATATTTCATATGGCTGCTTTGGTTGTATTAAGCAGTCTCCAGTACCTTCATCCATCCATCCGGTAACCCAGGTATGGTCCTTCCCATCTCCTCACCCCTCGCTCTCGTCAGCTGCTCATGCTGGAATATCAAACACAGCCTACTAAATCACACAGGTTAAACACTGCCGCACACATCATCAGAAGTAACTTAAACTGAATGACCATGTGAAAGAAAAACTATGCTTCCGCAAATCAAGTAAACAAATAATTTTATGACTTCGAAAAATGGAAAATTTCCATGAGATTTTTGGTACTTCAACCCTGACTGTACCATCACACCGCCTTCATCTCCGCCAGCTCAATAGTAATATTACTACAAGTATTTGACACTAACGTGTCTTTGTCCCCCGCCAGAAAATGTGAAATCGTGTCAAAAAGAACAATTTCTCGGTGTGACCTTGAGAATGGCGCGAAGGTCACCAAAATGGACTGGCACCGGGGTATCACCCTATTACATGTTGATATAAGATTTGAAGAAAATCTGTCAATTCTTTCTTGAGATATCTCGCTGACAAGGATTCGGGACGTACGGACGGACGGTCGTGAATACTATGTCCCGCCGCTTCGCGCGTTCCGCGCGCCAGGGGACAATAAGCAAGTCCTAACAGCACTACTTTATTGGGTAATGCAAAAGCTAAAAGAAAATACCATTCCATGCTCAGAACCATTAAAAGAGTCAGTTTACTTTTCGTTTTTCAAAGTCATCAGATAGACCATTTTTTAAATCCTTGCCTTTTGGTTGTGGTTCTTTATTTCACTACTATGAGGAGCCCAAGTTGAGACTTGTGAAATTTTCTCTCAAACAGACATGGGAAAATGGTCTAAATGAGAAGATGAAAATGGATAAGCATGTAATAAAGATGACGGACGATCCAGATTTTGGTCTGGCTATGAAGCTAGCAACAGGTTTTCATGCGCTGTCAAGCGCAGAGGAGATAGCACTGATTGCTAATGCATATCAGCTTGGCAAACCTTGTGTTCACTGGCAGTGTTGTTCACCACAGGTGAGGCAGAGATCTCCGGCTCTGCACCAACACCTGGAACCCTCTGGTCACTGGTCTTCTCCTGCTCCCGTTCTTCATCCAGCTCCTTCGCCTTCTCAGAATCCGGCCTTTCCGGTCCCTTCCTCTCCTGATCCCCACCCTTCTGGTCCAGTTCTCTGAGGTCTTTCTCCTCCTTAGCCCCTTCCTCCTGTCTCTCACTTTCCTTCGTTTCCTCCTCCTGGGCCTGTCTGTCCTTCTCCTTCAGTTCGAGTCTCCTCTGCTCCTGTTCCAGCTTTGCCCTCTCTATCTGCTGAGTCGTCTCTGCGTGGATCTGGCTCTTCTCCTGCTCCGTCAGGAAACCCTTGGGGTCGAAATGCGGTTTGATAGAACGGTTTGGAACCAGAGGCCCATTCTGGACTGGCGGTTTGTCCTTAGCTGAACCATCGCTGTCTGGTATCAAACTTTCTGATAAGTTGACAGAAGGTTTTTTGGTGCGATCAAACTAAAGGAAGAGAAGGACACAAGACGGTCAATTCCTGTATGCGCTGACAGTGCTCAGAGATTTTCATATGGTTTAAACACCATCATGAAGAAAGAAATAAGAAATAATGAAAGGACTGATATGCAGATGCCCAGTGTACCAGCATATTTACCTGTGGAATTGCCTTAGCCGTGACTTCAGGCTTGCTGGCTGGAGCTATACTCGGTTTAGCCACAGGTACTGCAGAGGAGGCAGGAGGAGCTACCGGCGTTTCCGGAATCTTCTCGGGCTCTTTTGCTACCTGGACAGTCTCCTGATCTTCAGAGTTCCCATTGATCCCCACAGGGAGTTCTGGATCAGGTTCTGGAGCAGGTGGGGGTTTGGGCTCCTCAAGCGATGGGTAGCTGAAGTCCACTGTTCCAAAAGCAGATCATGGTTCCTCCCATTAAAAGCTTATAAAGCGGCAATTCACCAAAACAAATTCAATGCTCCCTCACAGACCATTGGCACATCTAACAACTTTACTGACTGAAAAGGAATTACACCTGAGGCTAAACATTCACATTAGAGCTCAAGGCAGCTAATGAAAAAAAATTCTGACCGTTTAAGAACAATTGGTAATGCGTGCTTACACTTTGGAGCGCTCTCAATGGCTTCTTGTCTGGGTGCTTTAACTTTAGCATTAGATGAGTACATTGGATAGAACAGCAACCAGCTCTCATATCCACCCTCCAGTATCAAGGGTTCACTGCGGAGGATTGTCTGACTGTCCCACTGTAGAATAAAAACGTTCAATGACATGTCAGTGAGACTTGCAGTACAATACAACTGCACCTACCTACTAAAATGTAATAGCATGCTTGGTACTCATTGTCACCTTATAAAGGGCGTCCTTTAGACTCCGAAGTGTGGTGCCTAGTTCCAGGTCTTCGGCACAGCTGAACCAGTCCAGCAGAATTATGTAATCCACAAAACGCCGCCTCAGCCACTGATCTTTGGACTCCTCTGGGAGCTTGGACTCGATTAGATTGACAGTTATTCTGATAAAGAAAATGAGTCAAAAATGACTGAAGCAGAAGAATTCAGGGTCATTAACCCACTTGTTTGCCGTATATTTGCATTACCGCAACTTGCGCCTGCTCGATCTCTTTTCAGTTGGCTTATCGAACCTCACCGGAAACGTATGTATTCGTATTACTGCCGACTGGCTTGAGTCTCGGAACCGCTTCTCATCATGTTGATCGCTTTGCATCTAAACAGGCAAAACTGTTATCATGAATGCTTTTTGCTTTGCATCTAAACACAGACAATGGTTTGAGTTCATGTGATATTATGATTAGTCTTGGGAGAAGAAGTAACGTGCATACATTCCATGACTTTCAGTTTGTAATTTTTTTTTCGCTCATTGTCACCGTAATCACATGGTGACAGCCAAGCGAAACAGTTAAGAGGAATCGTCAGGGTGAGCGAATAGTGAAACCACGTTGTATTGTTGATAACAACTACGTTATGAGGGGGATCACAGTGATCAGCTGGCTAGTTCGCACACACCTAGTGCATAAAAGTTGAGACTGAGCGAATCTTGTGTGGTTTGCGCCAAGAACGGTGTAAGGACAGAGTCACGCTACAAGTGCCTGAGTTATGAGATTCCATTATGCGTCGAACTGTGCTTCCAAACTTACCATACTGTCAAGAATTTTTTATGCAAGTTTTTTTTCCATGTTGCCATCATTCTGTCACCTCACAATCTGTTTCTTTGTAAGTAAAAGATGTATATAGCATAATTGATAGCATCCTCATCGTATATCGCATGAACTCAAGTCAGTGTTTGGATGGTTAAGATTCTAAACCGCACAGTTCTTATCACCCATTACGCCAACGACTATCAGTGAAAATAATTCGGCCAGCGCACACGGCAACATTCACTGTTACCCTGTTACACACGACTCGCATGAGCCATCGTTCATAGACGGATCCGGGACTCAAGCCCGGCCATTGTTCACAGGTAAACATGGCTCTGAGTGCCAAGTGGATAATATAACTTAAAATGTATACTTCCATACACCCTGAAACCATAGTTGGCAGGACATGACATATCTCATGTCAGAGTTTTTCAACTTAAAGCCCCATGTCAGATCCATTGCAATCAGGGCAATCTTTTTAGTTCTATAGGTTAAATAGAGGCCTGATTAAAGAGAAGACTGTGATAGCTGACATAATTCAATATCTGGAGTGTAATCTTTAGGGTTCAGTACAAATACAGGAAATCTACCACCAATGACACCAACCCCCCTCATCCTTTGGAACCTGAACTCCTACCCTGGACTGATGGCCTCTTCTGGAACACTGATGCAGTTCTGTAGTGGTACTTGAATTCTGGACTCTTCAAAATCACGCCTGCTTCGGGCATCCATGACAAGCACACTCATGTTTTCATCAATCATCATTTTATAGAGATTTTGCGCCGTAATCGCCCCGGGATGGGTGGGAGCTATAAAAAGACATCACCAAGAGAAATGTCCTGACTCAACATGCAGATTCATCATCATTACGTGCCATGCCAACTGGCATTGGTGATCATAGATCTCCAGCAATCCCTGTCCAGTGCACAACTGATTTCCCTACGTGTTTCAATATGTAGGTAGGTGGCAAGGCAGTCTGGTAGTTTCCTCCTCCGTTTACCTCCATTTCCCTTTCCTACAATTTTTCCAATTGTCACCAAGTTTTATATTCTTTAGCCACTTTCACACCGGACACAAAACAAATTTTCTGCCCGGCAGATGACATTCAAAGTCAATGCAAAGACGTGTTATGCATGTATTCGCGTCTTTGCATTGACTTTAAATGTAACATGTCGTGCAAAAAAATGCGTTTTGCGTCCGGTGTGAAAGCAGCTTTTGCCTCCTCCTAACGTGACCAAAGAACATGCAGCTTACTGGTACTAATGGTAATCACACTTCATTTAAACAGCAAGTTTAGAGCTAAGGTCACTTCAATAAAAAACAAAGCAAGTAAAAAAAAGAACACACAGATTAAAAAATAAAACAAAATACATCAATTAAATTTAGCATGTACAGTGGGATCTAGCTTTATTGACAGCCCTGACTAGCACAGCACAAATAATACTATTAAAAAGTAATAGAATTATAGAAAAACTCAAAATTACCAACGTGCAAGAAATACTGCAGCATATTTATTAATGTTTCAATAGAACCAACCAAAATGTATTTGGTTAATTAAAAATTCATTCCCTCCCTATCATGGTTCCACAAGTAATGGCACCCCTAGTTTAGCACTTGGTGCAACCACCTCTGAAAAGGACAGTTGTTACTTGCACTGTTTGATCTTGAAAGAGTCTGCAAAGAAGAATGGTCCTTAACCCCTCCACTTGTGAGCCATCAGACGCATTCCTGGGATGACAAGCATGATCAACTGCTCTCTTCAGTTGATCCCAAAGCTTTTCAACCTGGTCTGGTGATGGCCACTTTAAAACACCAATTTAGCTGCCTAGGAACCAATTCTGCATAGGTTTTGATAGTCTCTTTGATAGAACCCATGGCTAAGCCTCATCCCCCTGGCAGGGACAACCTAATTGTCTGCCAAAACTGCCAAGTATAAGGTGGAATCCATTAAATGACTGAATGATCTCAAGAGATCCAGGAACCTCTTGAGTCAAGAAATCCCCAAAATGTCACTTATCGACCATCATATTTCACCATCAGTAAGAGGTATTCTACAATGAATGAGTTTCAATGTCAAGACGAAAAATGCTTAAACTCTATCCGACCAAAACTCTCAATTTTGGTCTCATTTGACCACAGCGATTGTGGTGTGCGATTGGGATCGCATTGGGACCCTTTTAATTATACGGGCCCTGGGGCATAGGTGAAGATCAATGGCTCAATGGATTCTATCAAGCATCAGGCAACTTTGGCTGAAAACCTGGTTGCCTCAGCCAGAAATGTGATTTGGAAGTAGGGTGGATTTTCTAGCGAGACTATGACCCAAATCGTGTCACAAAATCCTCGCAAAATTGGTTCCGGAACAAAACAATTATTGTTCTGCAATGGCTCTCAGTCACCGGATCTGCAATCTGATTGGAGACCTATGGGCTGAACAAAAGAAGGCAGCTGATAACCGTAAACCCAGGACTATGACTGATCTTGAAAGGATCTGTATAAAGGAATGGTCCAAATTTACTCATGTTTGTTTTAAGTCAATGCTGTTATTCTTTCAAGAGATTGTTGCGCCGAGTACTAAACCAGGGGTCCCATTAATTTTGTAACCTTGCTTTGGAGGAAAATCATTTTAAATTCAGCAATACCGTTTGGTTGGTTTCACTAAAACATTAAGTACACAATTTCTCACATGTTGGCATTAAGATATCATCTTAGTTTTATTATTTACTTTCTATGGTATTTTTATTACATCTGCAGACAGGGGTGCAAATAATTCTTGAGCCTACTAAATATAGACAATAAGGTGATGAGAATACAAAGTGCCAAAGAGAGAAATGGATAGAGAGGACTATTAATTAGAGTCAAAACAGCAGGGTAATACCGGAGGAAAAAAAGCACAATTTGAATTCGTCACAGGAGATAAACTAGTCATCACCAGCAAGTCATTTACTGACATGTGAGCATCTAAGGCATTCAAGTCATTTACATGTCAAACTACCTCTTATTTTCTCAATTTTAGCTTCCTTCTGTTCTCCATTTTCCTATAAAATAAGCATACATAACAAAAGTTAGCCATATACACATTTTAAACAGGGATGACATGGGCAAATTACAGATCAAAGACAAATTACCACTCTTCATACCATTGACCATAGATGTTATGCAGTCAGCACAATAATGTTTGGGATGAACACCTTTTTTCTTTTTTAAATTTGGCTTTCTGCTCAACTACACTTAAAATGTAATCAAACAATCCACGTGATTAAAGGCCACATGCTCCTCCTGAAGGGTTTTTTTAACATGCAGAAATAAGAGGACTTTTTCACATGGAGCCAAAATTTTTGGGACCCAGCGGGTCCATATAGCTGCTATCTTCTCATTTCTTGAACCAGTTGCCTTTGATTAATTTAAATAATTAAGGCCATTCTTTTTATATTCACAACCTAATTTGTGACATAGCAGTTTATTTGAAACCATGGTGTTGTTGTGACATGAAGAGTTATCAAATGAGTTCAGAGGCATTTAGTTGAACTTTAGCAGATAAGATGCAGCAATAAACCTGAAGATTCATTCTGCTACAGCCAGATCATTAGTTAGTGAAAACTGAGCCACTGCTTCTGACACCCAAACACAGAAACCATGACACTCTCACCTCCATAAGTGGGTCACAGTAATCTTAAATCTTTCTAATTAGTTTATAAACAATTGCTTGCCAACACATTAATGCATGAGAATGTCAGCCTAGTCCTTACAGAGGACCTTTTTCCCCAAAAATCAACAGATTGCCTCATGGCACATCTTGGCAAACTGTAACCAGACCACCCTTTCTTTGGAGCCAACAAGTGGTTTTCATCTTGTAATGTAGTCTCTGCAAGTCAGTTCATGAAATCCTGTGTGGACAGTATTCAAGACATCTAGAACGGAAATCTGAAGTTGACCACTTGAGACAAATTATTCAGAGATCGCTATGCATGTCCTGAAAAGATATGACTGGATTCCATCAAACTGTTGATTACATTACGCATACAGGCCCCATATCGAACTGATTTGCTTTAGGGGAACATTATTCTCAAAGTGATGCAATATAATCCAATCTATTGGCAAACTGGTGAGCCCCAACGCATCTTTGCTCGAGGAACCAGGCCTTTTTTTGCCAGCTCCGTTAACACCATAACACTATTAGATAACCCATTAAACATCGCTTGTTTCACATTATATTACTGCAACCTTGCACATCATTAAGTAGACGCAATTGCCTCAGCACTGACTTTTTTTTTTTTGGGAGTCTTTTGCAATCAAAAAATTTGAAATAAGCATCTATTTTAATAAGAAATTAAATTCATACGTTAAAGCATCAAATAATGTGTTGCAGTGTTTTAATAAAGTAGGGGGTGAACAGACTTTTTAAACAACAAATTTTTATTTTATTCATGTTTTCTATGAGGGCCATTCCACGCCAAACGTCCGAATGCCCCCGCTCGACTATCTCAGATTTGACTGAAAAAAATTCCAGGAGGTTCACACACTTCCCAATCGGAAAAGTCCCAAATTTTAGCTCCCAACTCCTTATAGTTTTGTCATAAAAGACATTTTATCAGCTACCCCAGACCTGTTTTGAGCAGAGTTTTCTGGGGAGCCACTTTCAGATTGTTGTATTTACAACAATTTATCTATTTAAGGTAGGTCCTTCAAATTTTCAAGGGTTGAAATCTGGCAAAAGTACTTGTAGAATGTGGACTTTTACACATGTGCTTTTTGTTTATCACAGAATTCTGGGGGCTTGAATTTGATCGAAAATTCTACTCTTCAAATATGACTGCATATTTGAAGGACTGGAAAGTGCCATTTCAAAGACAGAGGTTTGATATTGAACATACACCATCTCACACATGCTGTGTACTTCGTGTTTTAAAACTGGCCCTCTGTGATGAACAGTCTAGAAGATAAAGGTTTAAAAATGGAAAAAATAAATTTGGTGCCATCTTTCCCATGTTACACCAAAAAAATGACAGCACCCAACAACATAAAATTGACTGTTTTAGAAAGACTAGATGTCTGTTTTTAACATATCCAGAATTCGTGATGATGTTTTGCATTATTTTTGCAAAATGAGTTTTTGAAAATGTGGTGTTTGCATACACGCATAGCATTCATGGCCTTCAGAAGCCAAGAAAACACTCTAAATTTATAACAAACAGCTTAACCTCAACAAAATGCTTTATTTGATTCATCATAAACTACATTTAAAGGATCGCCTATATGCAATTTTTAGATATTGAAATAATGGAGCTCCAATATGGGGCAAAAAGAAACTTGTTACAAACCATTACATTTCTGTTGTACCACAATGAACCAAAAATAACCTGTATGCTTCAGTAATTATCCATGATAAAAAGTAATTGACAGTCCAGTAGAAACGATTATGAATATTCTTATGATTTATGGAACTTATTAAATTAATTATAAAGTTGGTAACTTTCAGACAACTATTGTAAATTATCTGAACTCTTTCAGGGAACTTTAATGCTTTGATTCCTAAATTGTATATATACGTCCAGTTATAGTGCCAGGAGAAATGAATAAAAATCCAGGTTTATTTTCCTGAGGTACAAACATACAGTTGCATCATGTGGTACATCATCCTCCAAACCACACCTCTGCTTTAGGAGCATTTGGTCATCATTTGACAGTGAGGTGATAGAGATCAGCTGACTTGTTCTGAAACAATAGAAGCATAACATTTCATAAATGCTTATTAAATTGACTCACGCTACATTCGCAGTTATCAGGAAAGTTTAAATAGTAAGTTAAAAATACTGGTGTTCACCACATAATTCAGTCAATAACATCTAGATCCTGAGGTGAAGCTGCAAAATGTAGTTGCAAGAAAAATATTAATGTAAAGTAGTGAGACTTACATTGCATAACTTTTGGTGCAATCCCAACTGTGGCAGTCGTCAGCACATCCCAACGCGGCTCCAATAAAACATGGAACCAATGATACCATCTTGAAGACTTGGTGCAAATATTGGATATGTTAAAAATAGACTTGCAATCTTTCTAAAACAGTCAATTTTATGTTGCTGGGTGCTGTCATTTTTTTGGAATAACATGGCAAAAACGGCACCAAATTTATTTTTTCCATTTTTAAACCTTATCATCTTCTAGACCGTTCATCACGGGAGGGCCAGTTTTAAAACTGAAAACTCTGCTCAAAACAGGTTGGGGGTAGTGGTCAAAATGTTTTTTATGACAAAACTATAAGGAGTTGGGAGCTAAAATTTGGGACTTTTCCTATTGGGAAGTGTGCAAACCTCCTGGAATTTTTTTCAGTCAAATCTGAGATGGACGAGCGGGGGCATTCGGACGTTTGGCGTGGAATGACCCATGAAGTGCCAAATTTTTCATAATTGGACTTGCAGATTCCTCTTCAGTTCCTTCGCTGTCTGCAGTTATTGTACATTATTTCTCATTTGAAAATGAAACTCAGCTGGGTCTTCAACAATGCAACACCTTATTGGTCTCCTTTGAGCTCATCTCCCATTCATCCTCCCTCTTCCTCTTCTCCTCAATCTTCTCCTTCTCCTCCAGTTTCTTACGCACTTCAGCTTCCTCATATCTGACAAATGTGGACAGGTGCAGAAAATAACAAAACCAGCAAATATTACTGTGGGAACAAACTGCTTAATTTTTTGTGCTTTAAGGACAAGGATCCACATAAGCCATTGTAAATATGTCATGAAACATCTCTAAGTGGACTACTGTACAAAATGAAATACAGTTCACAAGTCTGACCTGAGTTTAAGACTTTCAGAAAGCTTTTCGGCCTCTTCTATGGCTTTTTTAATGCTGCTTTTTCCAAGCAAAGAAAGATAATACTCCTTTGACAAAAGACAAAGAAAAAACATTTTTTTAATTTCCCATCTCTTTCCAAAGTTTACAAAAATGCATTTAATAATGAATCACTACAATGAAACCAGATGAGTATGATCACCACGTACACGGAATTCACTAGATTGCAACTACATCAGGCTGTATACCTGCTGCTGCTTGAAATCGGGTCTCTTTTTGACCAGATTATAGACGGTTAAGTACTTCATGTATAGAACATAGGCCTTCTCTTCATCCCGGTCAAGTCGGCACTCTTCTGCCGCTTTAAATATTTTACAGGCACTCTGCACATAACTGAGGAGAGAAGCCAAATATTCAAAGAGCATCCACGCAGAATCAGTGTTCATTGCACAAGGTTGAACAACACCCACAAGTAAATGCACAACATTAGACAAAACATACAAGACATAATGTCCAAAACAACAGATGTATTTTGACATACCTTCTCGTGGTTACTTTATCGGGCTTAATTTCGGCCTTTTTGTTGAGCTCACCCAGAGACGTTGAAAGGTAAAGCGCCTTTACCTCCGTCGTAACCGCTGGCATTTTCGTAGCTGGCTAGAGCTGCCTCAAATGAGCACCGTCATTGAGTATGTTGAGTCTACATGTTCGTCGTGTGATTCAGGGCCAGACTGCAGCTGAAAACAATATGTAACGTTACTCAGGTCAATCCAGAGGAAAAAAACAGGAGAGCCACGGCAAGCCATGGCATCGCAAAATCACCTCTCAAACCGCTTACATTTCCGAAAATAGCCGGGTAACTTCTTTTTAAAAACGAGGTATGCTTCACCAGTTTACATACACAATCCCATGCGCTTGATTCTTGTTAAGCAAACCGCTTCATCATCAAAACATAGTCCGATAACCAGTCCGTAAAAACCTTAAATTATAAAAACGAGGGAATAAGTAGTCGCTTGCGTCTAATTAGCGCTAGCCGCATGACAACTCATCGATGACAGACATAGTAAGATCACAAGTCCTGTCATCTAATTAACTGATGAGCAAATAAAAATACATAGCTATTACGACGGCCAAATACATGTCGATCCAGGAAGTAACATTTCAAGAGTCGATAACCCACTGCGTTAGCTAAATCACAAGCGTTAGCAAGACACTATAACGAGCTAACGTTATGCAGCCAAATAACAGATGTTGTTTAAAGTAAGAGCCGGCCAAAAATTAACAGCCGACTAGCCGACACTCTTTACTGAAAATTAAGTGTAATCGACAATGCCACAACCTGTTCCACGACGAGTAACTCTGACGGTAACTTATACTTGTTTTGGTTTCTTGGACTGATGACTCCCGGAAAGACTTAGCTGGCTAAAACATACCGTAAGCCAGGAAGACACCAGGACAACACGGACGAAACCACGTGACCGGCTGAATTCAGTCGAATGTGCCCGAATTCGTTTCACCTTTATGTATCGTCCATGACCTGTCCCAACTTCAACACGTCGATGCATACCGTTGCACCCTCACCCGAAACCATGTACACAACTGAATCCACAGAAGAAAATAATATGTTACTGTACTTCTCATTTCGTATGCAAGTTTCGATACATAATACTCCTGCCATTTGAAAGTTCAATACACTATTTGAATTTTAGCCTAACTTCAGTCAAGAGTGGACGCGCCCCTCCATTGGTCAAATCGCTGCCTGCAAAACATTCACCTCAGTGGCTGTGATAATAGCATCTATTAACCAAGTAAACAATTTACTCTCCTCCACCTCCGTCCCCTTACACTTGTCGCAAGCGCACGTCCTTGTCCGTCTAGTCTCACTCTCATTCTAAAGGGCCATAAAAATGGGGGCCTTTGATGTTCCACAAATGCAAGAATTGAAAGGACGGGTTACGTTTAAAATAGTGCAAATACACAACGTGGGATGGGACGGTAAACATTCACCCTTTAAAGACGAACAATAGGCCAATTCTCATAATTGCGAACTGTTCTTTGCACATTACTGGATATTCGATGTGGACTCTAAAGCAGTCAACTGCCCATCATACCTTTAAATTTTCAACAGGGAAATTTTACTCCAACCTCCCAGGTCCCGCGTCAATCGAGTTCGGTCATTTCACGCGGACTATAGCGCATGTACAAGAACAAATGTATCAATGTATTAATGCGCACACCCAATGTGCTTAAAATATTTTTCAGCATCACAGTGAAACACCAAATGGCGAGCGGTTCGACGTTTGCGCTAGAATGTGTATCAAAAAAAGAACATAATGTCTACTTCCCGACATAAAAATGGAACGGTCGTTCTCAGTGTGAATTTCAACAAACTAGCTATGAGGATGGAAGGGTGCATAATTTAATCTGTGTCCATCCGCGGCATGATACAGGGACTTTTTTGACTAAAAATTGAGCGCCGAAAAACATCCCCCATCACCAGGCATCATTCCCCGACCCTTCATTCAACAGTTCAGCTTACCAGAGCGGCAAGGTAAACAAAAAAAAAACGCCTGAGATCTTTCTATCGGATCATAACGAATCTTTTCCAGGTCAATGTTAGGGTAGTTTTTCTCGCCCGACCGGATGTGGAAGTTGGTGTCTTTGATGGTGAAAAATAATTCCACTTCCCCCGGAACCCCCATCATCATACCGATTTCCTGTCTATTGTATTATCTTGCTACAGTTTCTTATAAATCGAAATGTCGCGTTCATGGAGAAAAAAATGTGGTTAAATTGGTTTGCGGGCGTTTGTTCTGCTGTGTGTAAAGGGGGGTTCTTGGTGCTATTGTATCTTATGTTTAGACCTAAAAATGGTGGCTAGGGTCTGCAGTGATTGTGCCGCGGCGGCTGGGAACCATGTGTGTCTTCATGATTATCAACATCTCTTTGCGCCTAAAAATAGCTGACTAGATAGTAGGCATAACGTTACTTGATTGCCATGTGTTTTAGTAATCCAGTTGTAGTTTTTGTTAGTCAATAGTTCCCCAACTGTCATCGATGTTGGGGCCGTCCTGCGCTATCTTGATTTGCTATTGTTAATCTATTCGTTGCTATCTCGGCAAGGACATGATTTGCAGCTTACTTTAGCTGCTCAAATAAATGGTGGCCAGCTGGTGATCACAGATCAGTTATTTCAGACTTTATGGAACAAGGCTTGTTCGCTGTTGTTTCTTTACGTCAACGAGCTGAAAAAGTACTTAACGTAGTGTTCATCAACAGTCTATCGCGGTTTGTAGGTTTGTTGTGTCACTGATGATCAGTTCCTTCAATCAGAAACGTCCGCATTGCTGCCGTTGTACACTCATCGTGGTCGACAGTTATTTTTATTAGGGCTGTCGCATTAATTAATCGCGATTAATTTCAGCACAATAAAAGTAACTGCCAGTATGAGGCAGACAGACTTTCTTGCTTATTACTTTTTCTATGACACATACCTAATGCGGTCATTTGGAATGTTTCCGGGAAGAAAACTGATTTGAAATCCGCTAATTACCAGCGAAGTTGGACAGCCTCCATCGCCTTGGCATAATTAGCTTTCCTTAAATCAATTCCGGTGTACTTTGCCTAACCTGCAGTCAAGCCATTTATTGAGCCAATTGACTAAATCAAAATGTGGCCTATAATGATTAAGAAGTGATAATGAGAAGCAGACGGACCTAACCAGGTTGCCGTGTTAGATTGAAAGAATTTCAATAATCTGAATAAATGGCAGACCTCTGAATTCCACCTTTCATCAAGGAATTTTGTATGCATTATAAAAGATATTTCTTAAAAAAAGAATTATTATTCAAAGATGGACCTGGTTTTAAGAGCTCAAAAATATAGGCTACGTGAAGTGGCAAACATTTTGTGAAGCATACCGAATGTGAATGCAAGAGAGAATATGTTTGCATTGCAGGCAATAGTCAAATACACCAAAGATTAACGTTCAGGCGAATCTTTGCCGCGAATTTGAGGCATTTTTTATTAGATAATTGAAGGAGAGTAATTTAAAATAATGCAACTCATAGCACTTGATTTTATTTACTTTTGAGCATCTAAATAAACAACAGTGAAGGTGGAAAACATTTTGTTTAAGCGTATAAAACGTGACATGTAAATTGTTAACGAATTTGAAAATCTTTCAATATAACGCGGCAGCCTGGTTAGGTCTGTCTGCTTCTCATTATCTCTTCTTAATCATTATAGGCCACATTTTGGTTTTGATTAGTCAGTTGGCTGAATAAATGGCTTGATTGCAAGTCAGGCAAAGTACACGGGAATTGATTTAAGGTAAGCTAATTATGCCAAGGCGATGGAGGCTGTCCAACCTCGCTGGTAATTAGCGGACTTCAAATCATAGTGTTCTTCCCGGAAGCATTTCAAATGACCGCATTAGGTAAGTGTCATAGAAAAGGTAATAAGCAATCACGTCTGTCTGTCTCATAGTGCCAGTTACTTTTATTGGGCTTAAATGGATCGCGATTAATTAACGCGACAGCCCTAATTTTTATACATTCTCTTGCATTTTTAGCAGCAGATTTTAAAGTCGGCTGCGGGGACTGACAGACTGTTCCGTGCATAGCGTCCTGAAATTCCAGTTTAGGGCATTGAAAATACATTCGAAGTATTTACCCTATTTTGAACGTCTATTAATGGGGTGGTGAAATATTGGGTGGCTGGGCTGTCTCTTAGGGGCAGGCTTAGGGAGAGGGTGAGGAGCTCGGACATCTGGGAGTATGCATTGATTGTTACACACTTCAAGGTCCCATGGCACCCAAAATGTCAAAACAGTGCTATTAAACCCTTCTACAGTACTTTTACCTCATGAATTTGACTCTAGTTTTTCTATACTTCATTCACGAGAAGTGTAAAATACAAAGTAACACCTTGCTAGGAAAATAGCTAAAGCCCTTGAAAATAGCTAAAAGATAACAAAATGTATGTAACGTCATCTTTAGTAGGACAATGCTCTGAGCAGAGTCAGGAGAAGGGATTTTTGCTTGCATTACCCCACGCGTTCATCTCCAGCTACTGAGGAACATAAGCATTTTTCACATCCAAATTCGATACAAATCATGTACAACACCTCCAACAACAGTAATGAGGATAAGAGCGAAAATGCTTAGTTTTTGGGAGTCTGCTGAAATATCAGACTTGTCAGAAGATGGTGAAATTCAAGCAGGAATTTAGGCAGCTGGAATAGGTTGGCCATATCGTTATGAGCCTAAGGTGGAAGCAGGTTTTAGAAACTCAATGCAAGATCAATATGATGTGAAATAAATAATCATTAAGTCATTTTTGGTGCTATCCAGTCGGCAAAAGTGGGGGCTTGTATAACAATGGTCCTTGGTGAACTGGAAATTGGTGAAGCACAGACTATTCTTTGAAAATAATGACTGGTCTTGAAGCGTTTTCAATCATTTAACAGGACAGTCCGGTCAGCGGCGACCGCATGGGTGCAGCCCCAGAAAGCCTGCTTCTCCTCTTTTTTTCGCATTATTCGGCCTATACGGTCGCCATAGCAACTAAATTCGATAGATGTCATGATGTAAGAATAACACGTCTATACCAAATACAAAAGTAGCCTAATCGGTCAAAAAATTTTAGCCTGTACTGCGTCCACAAGGAAGTGTCTATATGACAGCACTAATTTGCACATTATTAGGCCAATACTGTTGCCATGGCAACGAAGATTGATAGGTGTATACAAGATTGATAAGTATAACACATGTCCATACCAAACATGAAAGTAATCGGTCAAAAATTGCTGGTTGTACTGCGTCCACAAGGAAATCTCTATGTTTTACCTCAATATTGTGCATTATTTGGCCAATACTGTCACCATGGCCACCAAAATCGTTAAATGTCAGAAGTGAAGTATAACACTTGTCCTTACTGAATATGAAAGTAATCGGTCGAAAATTACAGCCTGTTCAGTGTCAATAAGGAAGAGTCTACGGACGCGGCGGCGGAGACGACAAGCAAGAATCCACAGTAGCCACCCGACTTCGTCTGGGTGCTACAGTTTAATTGACTTTACATGAACTCTGAAAACAGTCAAGACCATCTGGTGTAGCCCCTTCTGTCCATTAAGATAAGTCTCGATCGGCTTTCAATCATTTTCCTTGATGAACACGTTTTCCAGTGATAAAAATAAGCCATCAGCAGTTAAATGAGATAAATGCCCAGCTTCCCTCTTAATGCAGTGTTGCAACGATTAAAGAGGAAATGTTTTATTCGCTTTACCAAAAAAGAAACAAGACATTAATTTGGTGTTTACTTCAAAGACACATCCCGCACTATCAAATCTTTGCTTCATTGTGGTTTAGTGATGACAAAGAAAGTGAAAATTAGCAACAAAAATCTGCAAATGAATAACATTGACTGAAATGGAATTTCATGTTGAAATGAGGGTCATTCCATGCCAATAGGAAACACACCATCATGTCATCATGGTCTTGGATTTTTCTCTAACTTTGTCTATTTGTTCATTTTGGCTCAAATAATGGATATCTCTGATTTTTTTTATTTTTTATTTTTTTGCAAACTGCCCTCTGGTTGGCTATTGGTTTTATGGAGCTTTGAAGAAATGTCCTTCAGGGGCGCTTCTCAAAACATGATGTAGAAAAACCCTTATATCTCTGGCCCTATTACTGATACAAGTATGGGGTTTGGATGGATTTTTAATATGAGGCTTCCTCTAGCACCACTATCATTTACAATGGTTTTATCTGCTCTTTTTTCCATGGAAGCTGTGTCTGAAGTTGGGCAAATTTGAGATTTTTTCCTCTTTTTTGACCCTTATTACTCAATAATTACTGGTGATACAGAAGAAGCAACAACCTTTTTTTCAGATAGATTGTTGACACTTTTATTAAAATTTAAATCAGAACATAATAGTTTATCAGATTTACCCTTTCAAAATTGCTTACAACAGAAAAAGTCACAAGTTCAAGGGGTCTGTCTATCCCTGGGGAAAAGTTGCATCACTATGAATTTGCACCTGTTGTATGTCAGGTGACCTGAATTATACTGGAAAGCATCATCGGTCCAGTATATAGGCTTTGTTCACTGAAAAAGACACAAAAAGTGAAAAATCTCAAATTTGTCCAATCGCAGTTTGCATGGAAAAAACAACTGATACATCCATTGTAAATGGTGGTGGTGCTAGAGGAAGGCTCATATTCCAAATCCACCCAAACCTCAGACCTGTATCAGTAATAGGGCCAGAGATATAAGGGTTTTTCCACAGCATGTTTTGAAAAGCGTCCCCTACAGGCCATTTCTTCAGGGGTCCATAAAACCAATACCAGAGGGAAGTTCGCGAAAAAAATCAGAGATATCCATTATTTGGGCCAAAATGAAAAAAACAGACAAAGTTGAAGTTAAATCCAAGACCATGATGGCTGAGGTGTGTTTCCACTTGGCATGGAATGACCCTAATAAGGTCACTACGATTGCAAAGAATATCAATTTTAGGTTTTCAGCTCAAATAAAGTAACCCACATAATGTTCAAGCGGGTTTCTTTATTTCCAGCACATAATAGTACATTGCCATGTACATTTCAATGCAAAGGAAAACAATAATTTTTGCTACTTTTTTCGCCAGCTTTTTGGTGGGAAACAGGCCTGTATACTGGATTTTTGGGCCATATCAGTGTATTTTAGGATATTCTGCTCAGGTGCAAAGTGGTGTCAGAGCAACTTTCCCCCGAGCGTGAGCCAGGCCCTTAAACTTGGGCTTTTTGACCTTAATTTCCTTGGCATTCACCATCGATACAAGCAACCTTTAACCCCTTTGCGCAGAAGCCAAATTTGGCTATTTATGGGTTACCCAATTTAATGCTTTATACAGTAATTCAAGATTTAAAGCGGTTATGGGAAGTCCTACATGAAATTGCTGAAATACTGTTATTTACGTTCTGACTAGATAAATAAAAGGTATCATGAGAAATGCGAGAAAATGTGTTCTAAACGCATTTTTTGACATTTATTCGTACAATTCCGAAGATCATCCAAATTTCCCGGGAAATTGACTAGTAAGGAAGTGGGACGTCATTTCAAGAACACAACATACAATCCAAGATTGATTGTAATTTAATTTCATTAAATTACCATTGCAGAAACTCAGAAAACTCTCAACATGATCAGGTGTGGCCAGTTTTCATTCATAACGCATATCTGTCAACTCTCACGCAATCGGATTTCTTGTGCTTTTCTTTACTCATGGGTTGGAAAATGCTGCGCTCAGCTGGCTCGTGGGGTGCGTGCGGATTGGTCTGCAATTGGTTTTCTACATGCTTAATTGCTGAATGTAGAAGGAAATGTCTGGCACGTTTCACAGCTTGTTGCTTTGTGAGCCTCGCGGGCTGTCGTGCCCCTTTCACAAGCCACTCAACCACAGAAATTTTGAAGACATGCTGATATTTACGTCGTCATTTATGTGCGAAAGAAATGCCTCAATTTTGTGAAGCAATGTATAACAACGCTATTAAAATACATTTCATTGTCATTTTACCAATTAGTCTGAGAAACTTTCTGATCAAGAAAAGTAAACTGCGACAGGTTTAGGTCATTCAGCACTGAAGGGTGAGGATTGAGCGTCCCTTTGCAGCAGCCGACGCACCGCCTGTGGTACCCAGTGCCCACTACAGTCAGTTATGCTCGAGTGGCATTTGTGAATATCACCTGGCGAGGAGTAGGACCGCTCCCTCGGTTAGATGTAGGTCGATCTCTCTCTCACACTCCAGTTACATTTCAATCGTACTCACTATATGGCGAGTCGAGGGTGAGTGTGAGTGTCGTTTCTGACTACACACCATGCACGCTACATACACAATGCCGCACAGTAAGCAAAGAGGCTGTTCTTGACGTGACGTCACTACCGGAAATTCCCGAAGATGGCCAAACTTTTTGTCTTGGGTTGCTTGGGTTTGTCAAGTGCGTTGCTATGGCCATAACTCTGTAATTAGGTGATACTTTGGAAAAATTTCAACGTAGAATGTTTTATGACGGTGTATTAATCAAACTGAACTTGGTTTCAGAGATTTTAAAATTAATTCCCATAATCTCTTTAAGCTTTATTAAGAGGAAAAATGTGGCTTGTCAAGGCTTGTCACTGGGGCAGTACCCTCAAATGTACTGCTGTTGTACCTTAGAAGTGGGTTTTCATTTGTTTTGGAACATAAAAGTACCTTTTAGACCCTAAAAAGGTTCACACAGGTACCTTGAGGTCCTATAATTAGCCCTAAGGGGTACATAATACCTTGGGGAACAGAAATTGACTCCTGCTGTAGCCCTATTTCTGAAAGTGTATGGAGTTAAATTACTGCCAAAACCTAATATACAAACCGAACATGCTTAACAAATGCACAACGATTCACAAACAAATATAAAAATGATTCACGTACAAAGTGTGGTTTGCAAATATAAAAACGATTTGCAAACAAATACAGTGTAGTTTGCAAATACAAAACACCATTAACAAACGAATGTATTCATTTTTTCCAAATACTAAACGTACAGATTACAAGTAGACGATGTGAATGTACAAATCTCTTTGGTTTTCCACCGGTGACATGGAGCCGATTTTCTCACTAATGTCCTCACTAAGATATTTGCCCTGCTAAACAGCAGGTGGGGCTATGACTCAATTTCCTAGATCTCTACACGCTGAAGTTGAGCAGAATAGAGAACGGCCGCCAGCGACAACCGTGGACATGAGGATGATGGCTGAGGCTAAATAAAAACGCAGTGTGACTGTTTACGTGATCAAAATAATTACGTGTCCGACAGTGGCATGGTTGCAGTGTAACTCTGTGTCCGACAGTCGATTATTGTTTTTAATCTCTTGAAATCTACTGAATCTTTTAGATATTAAACGTGAATGTTTTGATCAGACAGCTCACTTCTTCAAGATGGGTACCGAGAATTTCAATCAATGTTTCTGTTTAAGCTCTGCTCAATAAAGTGTTCTGATTGTTGGTGATATATTTTTTTCTGTATTTCGTCATAAATCTGGTCTCACATCATTACTTTTACTTTCTGCCGGACATGGAGTATTTTGTATTTCGCGTCCGACAGTCTTGATCGTACGTGCAATATTTTTTAACCCTCTCCAGGCTCATGTTGCGAATTTGCAACAATAAATTAATTGATGATAAAATATAAAGACCACATGGGAAATGGTTTGATAAAGTTACTCTTCCAGCTCAGTATTGCAAAAATACAACATTAGTTCCACCTGCAGCCACTAGTGTATGAGAACTATTCTCCACGAATGAAAGATTTTTCATATCTCAATATAATAAATTGGGCTGGAGAGGGTTAATTCACAATGTCGATGGTCATGGAATTGATTTGCTCACTGACTACAAGCACTCTTTTATCTCTGGTGTGGAAATAAAGCGTGGAATTGTTCGATCCATCTGACTAATTTTCAGAAGAGAGACCGAATGAAAACTGTTGTCTATCTTCAACGAAAGAAAACAGACAAATAGCTAAAAAGACCAAGGAAAAGTCGATGGCTCACTATTTGCATTTTGTGAAGGTCGAACACAAACATGGCCAAGTTTGTACGTCTAATAATTGCTGGAATACTCGAAAAATTTACTCGACACGGAGTGTTTTAGGATCTCTGTCCGACAGTCGATAAATTCGTCACAGATGCAAAAAGTCCCGCGCCAATGCCGACTCACTTTATTGAGCAGAGCTTAAACAGAAACATTAATTAATTAATTTCAGTGCCCATCTTGAAGAAGTGAGCCATCTGATCAAAACATTGACGTTTAATATCTAAAAGATTCAGTAGATTTCAACAGATTAAAAACAATAGTCGACAGTCGGACACGAGGTTATATTGAAACCATCCCACTATCGGGCACGGAGTTATTTCGAACACGAAGACACTGCGTTTTTAGCCTCAGCCATCTTCCTCATGTCTACGGTTGCCGCTGGCGGCCGTTCTCTATTCTGTTCAACTCCACGGTGTAGAGATCTAGGAAATTGAGTCATAGCCCCACCTGCTGTTTAGCAAGGCCAATAACTTTGTGAGGACATCAGTGAGAAAATCCTTCGGATAAATAACAGTGAGAAAATCGGCGCCATGTCACCCGGTAGAAAACTGCCAAAAGTGATTTGTACTTGTAGGAAATGGTTCTCGTCGTATAGTTATAATCGGTACGTTTTGTATTTGTAAAACTGAATACATTCGTTTGTTAATGGTGTTTTGTTTTGCAAACCACACTGTATTTGTTTGCAAATCGTTTTTATATTTGCAAACCGCACCTTGTTCGTCCACGAATGCAGCATTCTGATTACTCGAACTTCACAGCTCCCAAATTCAAATTTGACAGTTGAACACTCACAGGGCTGGCGTTGCACCTGAAAATTTAGCGGCGATTATGCACAAAAATTTGTCCCGGCTGATTCTAGATGGTTTCCCTGATTAACACATTTTCCAATTCAAGAATGATCAAGTGGCAATTGAAGACACGGCTTCTCTCCCTCATGCAATCTAAAAGCAACAAAATAATGGGCTACAAAGCGGGTAGCAGCTAGTCTATAATATATTTGAGGTCGATGTCTGTCTGTCTGTGTGTGTGTGTGTCTGTATGTACACATTTTTCTCCTACATTTCTCCACCGATTATCACCAAATTTGGTGTGAATATCCACTTGGACACCAGGAAGGACTTGACGTCGCCCGATTTTTGAAAAACGGTCATGCACGCAAAAAAAATGGCAATTTCACTCCGGGTAGGGGGTAATAAACTTATATAATCTGATGATGCACATAGCAATATCCGGTTGCACCGCTAGGAGCCGTAGTGTCCTTACGAACGTGCGTTGAGGTAATCTGCGAGCAGGCTATCTTGTTTGCGATGGGGCCGAGGGAGTGATAAGAGAGCCTGAGAGGGCACCGCGTTCGTCCAAGAATGCAGCATTCTGATTTGTCGAACTTGACAGCTTTCAAATTCAAATTTAACAGTTGAACACTCGCAGGGCTGGCATTACACCTGAAAATTCGGTGCCAATTATTGACAAAAATTAGTCCTGGTTGATTCTAGATGGTTTCCCTTGATTAACACGTTTTCCAATTCAAGAACAATCAAGTGGCATTTGAAGACACGGCTTCTCTCCCTCATGCGATCTAAAAGCGACAAAATAATGAGCTACAAAGCGGGTAGCAGCTAGTAACATATAAAACGCAGTTTTAAAATTAGAGAAATGTGGATACATTAGCTTGCTTGCCAAAAGCACTGATGTATTTTACTCACAAAGTTTTCTATAGTGCTCTTAAAATCAGCCATGGTTATGCAAAAGTCCAATTTAAGCTCCTTTTGTAACTCATTCCATGACCAAGGTGAATAATAACAAAGCTGATTGTCCAAGCGCTGGGAAAGCTCAAGGAACTGTGAGAGACAAGCAATTTGATGATGGTAACTGATAGCTCCCAGTCCTTCACGACAGAGATTATTGAGATAAACAGGGAGTTTTCCTAAAAGTGCTTTGTAAATAAAAACATACTGTACCAATGTCTCAGCCTGTGAATTGACAATGATGTCCAACCCACCAATTTATATAAAATGCAATGATGAGTGAGAGACTTTAACGCTAAGAAGCTGTTATGATTCTGCTCTGTTTGCCATGTTTTTGATATTCTGTTTGATCTCTGTATTGACTGACCATGCCTTGGATTATGTATTGTGATTTGGTTACTTAAATTTGTTCATCTATTGTCTAGTTTAGTTTTCCCATGTTTTGTATTTTACCATAGTTTCATTCTGGTCCATGTTTTTGTTTCTGCCATGCATTGCACTTTGTCTCCTTCTGTCTGGTCTCTTGTCTTGTCATTGCTCACAACCCCAGTATTGCGTACCACTCTTTCGGGTGATTTAATGGTTTCTGGACTTCAACCATTCCTTCCAATCTCATTTACTTCCTTCGCCTTGCTTTTTCTATTTTACAAACCCATACTAATAGTTTGTTGTTTTTGTTAAAGTTACTAACCCAAACTAACATTGTACATAATACTAACTTACTAACGAGCACGAGGGATTGTATAGCTGCACTTACTAATTAATTAACAAGCTCTCAGCACTCGCCCTGTTCTAATCTCCGCCTCTTGTCTCTCCCTAATCTTCTCTGCTGCGTTTCTGTGGATTCTCCACACCTGCTCACGCTGTCCTTTCTCTTATTATATATGCACGTTAGAACTCCTTGACCGGAGCTCTATATCTGTCTATAGGATTGTTTCATGAACCCTGCCCGCGTTTTGGCTATTGCCTATTTCGTGTGATTAGGTTCTTCCTCATGTTCCCTCCTTTGTAATCAGTCTGACTTCCTCCACCTGTGTTGTGTTAAGCATGTGACTTCCCGTGAGTGTATATTAGGAGTCTTTTCACAGCACTTCCTAGTCAGAACATTTCTCTTGTTTACCTGTGCTGCTCTTTCTTTGCCTTGTGCTCATAGTGTTACTCTTCTGACTGGACCGTCCGACTGACTATTCTTGGCTCTGCTCTTTGGTACTATTGTCTGCATCTATTTACGAATCCTTTTTGCCCGACTACGAGTTTTGTGATTGCTGCCCTGGTATTCGACTCTGTTTACGCCCTCTGGATTTTTGGCCTTTGCTTCTCTGACATACCTGTGCCTGTGTACTGAACCTATTTTCACCCGACCACGAGTATTATGATTGGTGCCCTGTTTACGGTTCTGGATTTCGCCCTTTTGTATTGTGGACATTGTACCGTTGCCTGCTCTGTTGGGGGTCTCCCCCCTTCAGAAATTTTTTTTTTTGTACTCTCTGGTGCTCGCTTCAGGTTCCTCTACGTAATCCCGACAGAAGCATGATAACTTGAATTAAATAGCAAAAGGCAAGGTCTGTTCCGACCCTATGTGGCTCATCACCGGTGATTACTACATTACTAGGATTTAAAAATAAAAATCTATGATTTACTTTGTTCAAAGTCATGCGCAGTAATCGTGACACAGCTTCTTTAACATCAATTTAGACCGCGCAGAGCAGTCTAATTAATAGAAGGCTGTGTGAAGCTCCTTAACAGCCTGGACCAAAGTGTTTGCTTGTGTATAAATGACAGTATTGTCTGCATATAAATGGATTTTTGCTGGAATGCCTTTGTCAAGAACATTTATAAAAATTGAGAACAGGACCGGTCCTACAATTGAACCTTGTAGGATGCCTTTACTAATCTCAAGAACCTGAGACTTGTGGCCATCTGCACAGGCACACAGCGTTCTGTCAGCAAGATAAGTTGTAAACTATTGCGTGGTCTTTGTGATGGGCATTGGTAGTTGGATGCCAAGAGCAGTGGCCAGAAATAAAAGGGAAAAACCTACAGTGTGCTGAGAGACTAAAACAGATAGAAATCACGAGACTCGTGCTACCAACAGACCTGACACCGTCTGTGGTAGAAAACAGGCAAGCTCGAAAAAACAACAAAAGAAAAGGAAAATAAACCAAAGATTCCCTTACTCACTAACACTAATCCTGTAATGCAGCTAAGATTCTGACAATACTCTCTCTCTAAAGACCTTACCGGCTAAAGCACCAAGGAGACAATGACGCTCTAGCAACACAAGCGAGGCAGAACAGGAGCTTGAATAGAGTCCGGGTAACACCCCCAATTAATGCCAGCTGGCCCAGGAATCCGACGGCGAGCAAAACGATAGCGTCCCGGACGAGAGTAACAAAAAGAGCTCTAAAAGCTCCTAAACCATGACAGGACCCCCCCCCCCCCCCCCCCAAGGGACAGCTCCAGAAGTCTCCAAGGAACCCCGCGCACGAAACTCCGAAATTAGTGAGGGGTCCAAAATATCATGCGAAGGGACCCAGCACCGCTCCTCGGGACCATATCCCTCCCAGTCTACAAGGAACTGGACCCCACGACCTACAAGCCTCTCGGCCAGAATGCAGTGCACGGTATAAACCGGCGCCCCCTCCACCGTTCGTGGCGGTGGCGGAGGTGTGTCGGCAGGTGCCAGGACACTGGTGCTAACCGGCTTAATACGAGAGACGTGGAATGACGAATGAATGCGTAAAGATCTCGAGAGCTTCAGGTGGACCGTGACTGCATTGATCTTCCGCACTATTTTCAACGAGCCGATATAGCGGGGCGCCAGTTTTCGGGATTCTACCTTCAAAGGGAGGTCCCGGGTAGACAGGTAAACTCTCTGCCCAACCCCATAAGATGGGGCCAAACGACGCCTTCTATCAGCAAAGGATTTTTGTTTGCACCCCGAACGCAACAGCGAAGAACGGACCTTGGACCAAACCAACCGACAGCACCGATTGAGCTGGTTGACTGAGGGAATTTCAGAATTGTTTTCAGTCTCCGGAAATAATGTGGGTTGGTAACCCATTAGGGCCTCAAATGTGGAAAGCCCCGTGGAGGAATTACACAAAGAGTTATGGGCATATTCGGCCCAAGCTAAAAATCGACTCCACGATGAGGGATTATCCGCCGCCAAACATTGAAGAGTGTTCTCAAGAGACTGATTCATCCATTCCGTTTGCCCGTTGATCTCCGCGTGAAACCCTGAGGAGAGACTCACTGTGGCCCCCAACTGCTTACAAAAAGCCTGCCAGAATCTGGACGTGAATTGAGGACCTCGGTCAGAGACGACATCCTGCGGAAGCCCATGTAAACGGAACACGTTTTGTACAAGATGCGCTGTCTCCCGGGCCGAAGGCAGCTTAGGTAGCGCTACATAATGAGCCGCTTTAGAAAACTGGTCAACCACTACCAAAATGACAGTGTTGCCGTCAGATACAGGCAGTCCTGTAATAAAATCAAGCGCGATATGTGACCAAGGGTGCCTGGAATGGGCAAAGGTTGCAGCAGGCCAGAGGGAGGGAGGTGGGAAGTTTTATTTCCCACATACGCTTCAGGCCGCAACAAACTCCGGAATGTCCTTCATTATATCCGGCCACCAAAACCGTTAGGCAAGGAACTGCTTAGTCCGATGGGCCCCCGGATCTCCAGCCAAGCGGGAAGAGTGTCCCCACCGAATGACCCTTGACCTTACCCCAAGCGGAATAAACAGCCAGGAGGCTCCCTCCCAGGACCGGGATCGGATTTCAATGCCCCCTGAACCACCGCCTCAACTTCCCATTGAATAGGTGCCACGATCTGGGCTGAAGGAATAACAGGCTCTGGGGTAGGATCGCTATCCGTGCGATCGTACATACGTGACAGGGCGTCAGGCTTAATATTTTTAGAGCCCGGGCGGTATGTGAGCGTAAAATCAAAGCGGTTAAAAAACAATGACCATCGCGCCTGCCGGGAATTACGCCGTTTAGTCTGCTGAATATATTGGAGGTTTTTATGGTCGATCCAAACCACAAAAGGGTGCTCAGCTCCCTCCAAACAGTGACGCCACTCCTCGAGTGCCAGCTTATAACTGCTAATAACTCCCGGTCACCAATACTATAATTGCATTCGGCAGCGGAAAAAGACTGGGAGAAGTATGCACAATTGCATATGGGTGAAGCTTATTATCCCAACGAGGGCGCTGGGACAGAATAGCATCAATGCCCACCTCCGAAGCATCTACCTTGACGAAAAATGGGAGGGAGGGGTCGGGCCAAACCAAAATAGGCTCTGAGCTAAAACATTCTTTTAATTCCTGAGAAGCAGCATCAGCTGCAGGGGACCAAAAAAACGCTGAGGTGGTATTCTTTTTTGTGAGCCCAATAATGGGGGCAGCAATCGCGCTAAAATTACGGATAAACCTCCTGTAAAAATTTGCAAAGTTCAGAAAGCGTTGGACCTCTCTAACAATTTGTGGTGCAGGCCAATTCCGGACCGCAGCTCCCTTGTCAGGGTCCATCCGCACCGACCCCTTAGAAACAATAAAGCCTAAGAACGAGACAGTCTGGGCGTGGAAAACACATTTTTCGGCTTTAACAAAAAGTTTGGCATTCAGCAGGGCTTCCAGTACACGCCTAACATGTTGTTTGTGCTCCGAGAGGGTTGAAGAAAAAATCAAAATGTCATCAAGTTAAACGAAGACGAATTTCTCCAACATCTCTCAGAGCACGTCATTGACAAATGCCTGAAACACAGAGGGGGCGTTAACCAGCCCGAACGGTAAGACCTGATATTTGTAGTGCCCGTCATGAGTGTTAAAAGCCGTTTTCCATTCGTCCCCCTCCGGAATGTGAATCAAATTATATGCATTACGAAGATCTAGCGTCGTAAAAAATGACGCCTCCTGCAGACGCCTAAACGCAGAATTCATTAATGGAAGAGGGTATCGGTTTTTAATAGTGATTTTATTCAGACCCCTATAATCAATACAGGGTCTAAGACTTCCATCCTTTTTCCCCACAAAGAAAAACCCTGCTCCGGCAGGAGACTTGGACGGCCGAATAAAACCATTGATGAGAGTCTCTTGAATATATTCTTGCATGGCCCTACGCTCTGGTCCTGATAACGAATATAGCGAACCCCTAGGTGGAGTTGTCCCGGGATAGAGATTAATTTCACAATCATACGGGCGATGAGGAGGTAATGTAGATGTTCGTTGTTTACTAAACACCTCAGCAAGATCAACGCAATCCCTGGGAACATTTGGAGGCAAATCAAAGTTCAGGGTGGCCCCAAATTCCTTACCCTACTCAGAATCCAATGACTCTGTGACCGATTGCAAATCACTAAAATCTTCCGAAAAGTACTCGTCCTCTGGCTTTCGCCAGTCAAATTGATCATCCCATTCCAACTCCTCCTCGGCCCATCTTTCTAGCCTAGGAGGGTACGGTGAGATAACCTCCTCACACTCACTTTCAGCGTCAGCCTGCCCCATAGCTTGACGTCCGAAAGAACCATTCTCATTAGTTCTACAATGAGAATTGCACTTGGGACCCCAGTGGATGATAGGATTAACCTGTTCCCCCCAACTGATACAAGGTTCATGTTCCCGCAACCATGAATGCCCCAAAACTATTTGAAAAGTGGGGGACCTGATAATAAAAAAATCGAACAACCTCAGAGTAATCCACGGGGATTAATGTTCGGAAGGGAAACTGGGTCTGCCCTTTTAGCTCCCCCTGAATCGCTAGAGGAGTCTTTCTGTTTCCCCGAATGTGGACGGATATGACCAAGCTTATTACAATTAAAGCAGATTACTTCTCTGCTAATGGGTCTCTTAGGCTGACGGTCAAGCGAACCATCAACTTGCATGGGTTCAACCAAAGTAGAATCTTTAATGGGTGGAATAGGAGACGCACATTCACCACTAGCAATTTTAACCCCATTGTTAGCCAGCGGTGATCTATTTAGCTCCCTGTTGCGTTCGCGTATGTGGTTGTCAATTCGTACCGCAGTACGAACTAAAGAGTCTAAAGTCGAACAGGGTTCTAAAGTTGCCAGCACATCCTTAATCTCCTCCGTAAGGGCATGGCTAAATACAGTCATCAGAGGAGCCTCCGGCCAGCCTGTCTCTGTGGCCAGAGAACAAAAAGCAATATAAAACTCAGCTGCGCTTTCTTTGCTCTGTTTAAGGTGCATTAAACACGTAGCTGCGTCTTGACCATAAATGTCCTGATCGAAAACAGACACCATCTCCCTAACAAGGGCTTCTACAGAATTTACGACCGGCGAATTAGATATAATTAGTGGGCCGACCCATTTGAGCGCTGTGCCAGCCAACAGGGATAATGTAAATGCAACTCGAGAATCCTCATTAACAAAACAGCTGAGCCCTAAAAAATATTTCACACTGGGCGATAAAATCCTTGCACTTTCCAGCCTCGCCACTATATCTTTGGGGCAGTTGTAAGTTAGGTTCTCGGGGAGGATGCATGGGTGGTGCTTGTGCAACTTTTAGTGAAACTTGTGTAGCGGGAGAATTAATACTCTCAGTCAAGCTAAACAGAACGCTCTCTTGATTCTTAAGCTTGTTCTCTTGCAGGTGTAGTCTCTCAACTAATTTAGATTGCTGGCTGTTCAAATCAGAAAGTCCTTTAACGAAACCTGCTAACATATCTTGCTGGCTGGCAACAGCCCTCTTAATTTCATCCACCGCTGGCGTCTGCATAGTGGCTAGAGTGTACTGTGATGGGCGTTGCTAGTTGGACGCCAAGAGCAGTGACCAGAAATGAAAGGAAAAACCAGCAGCGTGCTGAGAGACTAAAACAGATAGAAATCACGAGACTCGCGCTACCAACAGACCTGACGCCGTCCGTGGTAGAAAACAGGCGAGCTCTAAAAAAACAACAAAAGAAAAGGGAAATAAACCAAAGATTCCCTTACTCACTAACACTAATCCTGTAATGCAGCTAATATCCTGACAATACTCTCTCTCTAAAGACCTTACCGGCTAAAGCGCCCAGGAGACAATGACACTCTAGCAACGCGAGCAAGGCAGAACAGGAGCTTAAATAGAGTTCGTGTAACGCCCCCAATTAATGCCAGCTGGCCCAGGAATTCGACAACGAGCAAAACGATATCGTTCCGGATGAGAGTAACAAAAGGAGCTCTCAAAGCTCCTAAACCATGACAGTCTTAGGACTAAACCCAAAATTACTGAGGTTGTTTCGCAGCAATTCATGGTCCACTGAATCAAATATCTTAGTTAAATCAACAAACAAGGCAGCACAATGTTGCTTTTTATCAAGAGCATTTATGCTGTCATTTGTTACTGCCACAGAAGCTGTAATGGTGCTGTGGTTAGTTCTGAACCCAGACTAATGTGAACTTAAGATGTTGTTTTGAGCAGGCACTGCCTTAACTGCAGATTACCAGGGATTCTAGGATTTTCACGAGAACTGTGAGTTTTGAAATTGGGCGTTATTATTTAACTGACTTGTACCTTCTCCTTTAAACAAGGGGAGTAAATGGTCAGATTTCTAGATTATAGGGACTGAGGTGGAGGATGGACTTATATCAAGCACAAGGGCAATGGGCTCAGCTGCTTCCTTCATCAGGATTTAGAGAGTTAGAACCTTCAAATTTTGTAATTTCAATGAGTGCTTTACATGCATCAGCAAAAGATGTAGGTTTAAAATCAAATGTGTCCAAATTTGTATTATCCTTTTCATTGACAGCAGTTGAGAGAATGGGCTTAACAGTTGTGCTGTCAAATACTGATTCAGCATTGAAATAGTGGACATTAAACTTACTTACTATAATTATTATTATTAAATCATTTTAGTAATCTTGAAGGATTAAACAGCCTGTCATTCAACACTAGATGTCACTGGTGGACTTGGGCAAAAAGCTCCTGGAAGCAGCAAGATCTGGGCAGGATGATGAGGTTCGGGTTCTCATGGCTAACGGTGCACCATTCACCACAGATTGGGTATGTAAACTTCCAACTTCCTAAAAACTGAGTTTTAATCATGATTCAACCTTTATTCATATTGACACCAAATTTTATGTTCTCTGAATGGAGCTAATTGATTTCACATTGTTTTTCTGAGGAGCATGTTTTTTTTCTCAGCAGTCTTTGACATTTTGGTGTCACCCTGTCAGCTAGGAACCTCTCCCCTGCACCTCTCAGCTCAGCATGGGCATTACTCCACGACAGAGGTCCTGCTCCGGGCTGGCGTGAGTCGAGATGCCAGAACCAAAGTGGACCGGACTCCTCTACACATGGCAGCCTCCGAGGGCCATGCCTGCATTGTGGAAGTGCTGTTAAAGGTGAGATCTGGAGGACATATTGAGTAGAGAATGGCACTGAAAGTTCTAGAAAGCTGTTGCTGCTCAGTTATACAATCAAATCATAATACAGTGGCAGAAAAAACATTCTATTTCACAGATTAATATTATGGGGTGAAACATTTTATGAGTTGAATCTCAGTTGTATTTTACATGTGTTCAAACCTGTGCACAAGTCATTTACATAAATAAGCCTTAATGAAGTGGTAACAATACTGAAGTCATATGCACACTATGATGATGACAGATGTGGACAATCTAGTTTCGCAAAATAAAATTCCTTTGTAGCTTTTTGTTCCAAACCTCCTGCATTTGCTTATTAGAACAACTCTTCAAACAGGAGATTGAACTAATTTGTGAAATTAAAGCTTCATGCTCATGTGTGTAAATAAAAAATGGCAGGACTTTTACTTTCTTATCCCTGGAATGTCCACCTCTGGATTTCATGCTGAATTTGTCTGATTCCTTTACAATTAAGTTCATGTAAACACTTGGATTGTGCATTCATTGCCCCCATTATAATGCATTCAAGGCATACTCTTCATACATATTAGGATTAATCTCAGCCTTTGTTTTTAGCATGGAGCTGATGTAAATGCAAAAGACATGTTGAAAATGACAGCCCTCCACTGGGCAACAGAGCATGGCCACCGTGATGTAGTGGAGCTCCTCATCAAGTATGGTGCCGACGTTCATGTTCAGAGCAAATTCAGCAAAAATGCACTGGAAATTGCTTGCGACAATGGAAATGAAGAACTGGCTGAAATTCTTCAGGTATATAGAATGTGTGTGGCAGTAGATTACTTTTAGTTATTTTATTTCACTGCCATTTATGACCTCTGCATTTCATGTTGCATGATTTTTTTAATGTTTTTGTGGTGTAGGTGTCCATGCAAAATCAAATAAACACAAACCCAGAGAGCCCAGAGACTGTTTCAATACATGCTGCAGCACCACAGTTCATCATAGGCCCTGGAGGGCTTGTGAATTTAGCAGATCTAGTTTCTGGAGATTCGTCCAAAACAGCAGGTACTTCATGCCAAAAATGTTCGGTGACTTGCAAGGGTATTCATTCACAATTTATTGCAAGAAAGTAAAGTTACATTTCTGTAACCGATGGATTGCCTTTAAATTGTTTTTAATACGATTACTAGATTAGAATGTTTAGAAGCACCACTATCACATTGTGATGCCACAACGATGTCCAAAGACAGTGGTTAAGTAGAGGAAGATGCTGGTTGATATTCTCCATGAAAGAGAAATTTCCGCTCCGATTAAAAAGTCTTAATAAACCGTAAGCAGTGACGTGTTTCTGATAACACTGTCCTTACTTTACAATTTTTTTGCGCTTGCTGTGCTTACTAATGTATGTCAAATCTTCTCTTAGATGAAGCGGGTCTGTCAGCATTACAGTTTGGCAACTCCTCAACATCAGTATTAGCTACTTTAGCTGCTATAGCAGAGGCATCTGCTCCTTTAACCAATTCATCTGAAACACCAGGTACTACATATTAAGTTGTTAAAATACCATTGCAAATCACCAGTGGGTACATTTCATTCAGAAGCTTAGATTAGATGTAATACAATTGCACTGTGCACTTTGGTCTCAAACATTGCTCTAACGCAGTTTGTTGTGACTTCAACATTCAAATGCATTCATACAAACACATTTAATGTCTGTATGAGATGTTTCACTGTCTCACTGCATGTGGGCTTTAATAAAAAATTAAAAAGTGCTGCATACATTAGCATCGCCACTCCATTGTGGGTTTGTTAAACCAACAAATGAGTAAGGTACAATCCCAAATCGGAGAGGGTTGGGGCGGTAATTTAAAGCAATTCTTACTTTACTGGCATTTTTACACTTTTCTTTTGTAATCTTAAAATGCTCCTAATAAGCGTATGGCACACTAAAATGTTAAAGAAATCCACCAGGTGTTGAACTCATCAATATTCTATTCTCATATATTTCTGATAAAAGTCTGTCCAATCATTTTCTTTGGTCCAAATAAAATGATTTGCCGAGCTTCCTGTCTGTTATCCGTCGCCGTGTCCCTTCCAGTTGCCTACTGCTGTCCAGGGCTGTAGCAAGGAATTCTGGGCCCCCTGAAAGGATGTCAGTGTGGTCCCCCGACATTTTTTACGACAATAACTGTTATTCATTTTTCTGTTTCTCTGTGTTCTTGACAGTGCTAGATGCAATACAACCAATTTTTCCTTATTTTTTTTTACGATTAACAATTCAACACAGAGTCGAGAGAAACCACATTGTTACACCTAGTCTGATCAGAAATAAATGTTCAATAAACCACTCAGCAAATGGGTACTGGGTATTCTATTGTAAAACATCAAGCGCTGATTTGCAACAGACAATAACTCAAAGTATACTGGCTAACAACACAAGGTGAAGCTGTTATCGTGAAATCACAAAGGTAGCTATGTAACTTAACTATTTTAATTTCTTGCAAGTAATATTGACAACACAATGAAATACTAAAATAAATATCAAAAACTATTATTTTAAGTCTTCCCTTATCTCAACTTGAGCTTAAGTTGTTTTGTTTGTTCACAGCTTGGTCTTTGAAGTCCAACTATCTGCTTAACTGACTTTCAACTGAAAGTCGGGGAAGGCTTTTAAACCTATCCTCGTTGTTGTAGCTGTAGGCCACAGCTATGATCTGGTTCACTATTTCATTGACTATTTCCTGGCTCTGTCAATAGGCTGGATAGTGGCTGAAGTAGACTTATAAATAAATCCAGCCTATTTTGCCATTTAATTATATAATTCAAATGGCCGAGAGATCGACCAATATGTAAGTAATAGCCATTGGTGCAGCAGTTCACCAATAAATCTAAACAGCCAACCAGTTTCTGCCACACTCAGTCACTCACCATCAAAAACATCTTCAGACTGCTGGTGGTGAGGATCTACTGCTGGGTCAGGTTCAGATGAAGTGACCACAGCAGATTCTGGAATGGCAGTACATAAAGGTTTAATTATTGTATATCATATTGCTTTTGTAAACATTTAAAATTATATTTTATGGACCAACTAATGAAGAACTAACATACCTAGTCTTGGAATAAACCAAATTTAGATAAGCTTCTCTCTCAGTACCATATCTCTAAGCACACAGCTTCACTTTGATATTTTATGAGGAGGGCAAGCTCTGTAAAATTACCCCCCGCATTAAGACTTATGGCTACAGAATAAAGTAGCAGTTTAATTTTAGTGAACACTTTTGTAAAAAGGTAAAATGTCAGCCTTGTGATGCGATTGTTTCAGTTACACCTAAGGTTACCACACTGACTGCATGTAGTTCGCTATGCAAACCTAGACTGGACAGTCACGAGAGTCAAGTATGCAGTAACCACTCATAATATGGATGCAGCCATGTGTCCTGCTGCTACCGGATTTTTTCACGGTATATTGTAATGGCTGGCGAATGATAACCTTGCCGATCTTTTCTGTAGATGATACCGTTAATAACTGAGTAATGTCATTCTTGTCAGGTGATTATTTACTCAGCTGACCGCATGTTACATTAACGTAATGTTAGCACCTGAACAGCCAGCCTAAACAGCTAACGTAGCAAGTTACTTAAATACTCTCACCTTTCTTTGAAAAGAATTTTGTAATTTTCTGTGCCCCGGCTCTGCTGGCCACTCTCCCTCGCTCTCTATATCCTTTTCCAAGAGGAGCACAAAGCATGGACCGAACCATTTTTTAAGAAGGGGGTTGTTGAAATTTATTTAATCAATAATGCATGCCTTTGTGGCTTTGTGCTTAACTCTGGTGCATTAGTATGAATAGCAGTTAGGTTTATGCATAATAATTTAGTCATGGCTGTTACTGTGGGTTTTGTGGGCCCCAATGGGCTGTGGGCCCTTATAATTGTCATCACCTTTCCCCCCTATACGACGGCCCTGCCGCTGTCACCGTTTGCGAGTCTCGCGCCTCTCTGGCAGAGCAGCAGAGCGGTTGGAGACAAAACTGGTTCTCAACAAAGTTAGTCTGCAAATAAAACAAATAGTTACCCTGGATGTAACTCCAGTTCTATGAGTACGTGCATAGCCCTCTAACGGGCTTCGCTATTGGTTTACCTGAGAAAGAAAATTGAACTCACCTGCTCCGTAGGAGTGGGTAGCATACTCACCCCCTATAAAGCCCCGCCGCAGTCAGTGCTCGTCTCCCTTTGAAACTCAGCATCTCACATCCGGGGGCCAGCTGGGTAGGCAGTTAGAGGGCTACGCACGTACTCATAGAACTGGAGTTACATCCAGGGTAACTATTTGTTCTATTTCGTACGTGCTCCGCCCTCTAACAGGCTTCGCTATTGGTTTACACCTACGGCGAAGGCCGTGAGGGATGAATGTACTCGCAGGTGGGCCCGCACCCTAGAGTTCTAGTTGGAAACCAACAAAGCCGTGTCTTTCCTGGGGCGGGCACCGTCAGGCCGCGTACCCCGACCCAGGTCGTGACACACCAAACAACACCAGACCCAAGCCGGTGTCAGACGGGGCCCCTTCCGATAAGGCCCCTTCTAGAATGAAAGAACGAAGGAATGAGGAGGGGGGGGCTTTTAGCTGTCATATCCCGTCTACGCGCCCCTCCCCCCACAACTGCAGGCGAGGCGCCCCCAGAGCGCATTGCCCCAGGGTGTGGTAACATACTAGTTAGCGTTGGAGGGGGACCCTGCTGACAGGGTTCCCAGGACTGAATGCGCGACCAACTGGCGGTCATGTCCCTCAGATATGACTGCACAAAGATTGATTCGTAAGACCGCAAGGCCGCCTTGCAAATCTCCTCCACGGATACGCCCTTAATTAGCGCTGTGGAGGATGCGATGCCACGGGTAGAATGTGTGGTCAGCCCCGCCGGGGCGGTGAGGCCCACTGCCGAATAGGCTCTGCCGATAGCATCACAGATACAGTGGGCAAGGCGCTGCGATTACAGAGGGGCCCGTTGAGCCCGCTCGCCATAGCCCACAAACAGCTGATCCGCCTTCCTAAGGCTTGCCGTACGTTTGAGCGCTCGCACTGGGCCCAGTTTGTGCATCCGTCCCTGCTCACTGGTGGCATGGGGCGGAGGGCAGAAGCTCTTAACCCGATCATAGATGATTTGAAAGCTGTGGTGATGACCTCTGGTCGGAGGGACGGATTAGGGCGAAGTTCCACTGACCCACTGTCCTCACTTAGGGTCAGACATGACGGGTGCACGGAGAGGGCTCCCAACTCGCTCACCCTCCTGGCTGATGCCAAGGCCAAAAGGAGGGCTGTCTTGACTGACAAGGTATGCAGGTCTGCCTGGTCCAGGGGTTCAAACGGTGGTCCTTCCAGGCCGTCCAACACCGTCTGCAGATCCCACTGTGGAACCACGCGCTGCGTCAGAGGTTTTAGCCTGCGGACTCCCCTCAAAAACCGCGGTCAAACCCATCATGACCTGCTGCAACGGCTACCGCGACTATGCCCAAGGTGGATGCTGCACGGTCCCTCTCAAAGAGCCCCTGAAGGAAGTCTAGCACCCCCTGAAGGGGCCACGAGCATGGGTTCAGGCCTCTCGCCTGACACCAGCCCACAAAAATCCGCCAACGAGTCGCATAAGCCTTGGACATGGCCGGGGCACGCGCATACTGAATTGTGGACACTACAACTTTGGGTAGGCCGGATTCAGATAACCTTACCCTTTCAACTTCCAGGCCAGGAGGAGGCAGGTGGGGACGGTGTTTGGCACACGAGTCCCAGTTATGGGGAGGTCCGGAATTTCCCATGGGCTCCCCTAATGCCAGCTGGATGAGATCCTGAACCATCTGGCGCTCAGGCACAGTGGTACCACCACAAACATGGACAGGTGCTGCTCCCTCACTCTGCAAGGTAGTGGCATTAACAGCCGCCGGGGCGGGAACACATATAGCAAGCCGGCTGGCCACGCTGGATGGGCCAACGCAACCCCCAGGGGAGGATTGTCGGTAGGCCTCAGGGAGAACCACAGCGGACACAGAGCATTCTCCCTGCTCGCAATCAGATCCATCTTCAGTCGCCCGACCAGCCTCCAGATTTACTCGGCTGTCGCCGGTGGGGAGGCTCCAATCCTCCTCGGGCAGCGCCCCCCTAGACAGCCCATCTGCCCGAGTGTTGAAGATGCCAGGAACATGTTGGCCTTCAGAGAGCGCAAGTGGCGATCTGCCCATATTAGGATGGAAGCCGCCATCTTGTGTAGGGCCACTGATCTGACCCTCCCCTTGTATGTTGAGATAGGCTACCGCCGTCGTATTGTCTGATCTCACAGGACGTGCCTCCCATCCAACTGTGGGGAAAAATGGTGCAGCACACTCTGAACTGCCATGAGTTCCAGTAGGTTGATGTGCCGCCGAGGCCCCTGCCATGTACCAGTGACCGAAGCAGGGCCACAAGTTCCGCCCCATCCTGTGAGGGAGGCATCCACGAATGGATGGGCATAGTGAGCCAGGCACCCCAACCGAACTCCCTCGCGGAGCTGGCTGTGTGAGGCCCAAAACGCTAAGGTGCGCCGTGCTTGCAATGGTATGCGGAGCATGCGCTGCTGGTCTCGCCTCGGGTCCAGCCGAAGGCGTAAGAACCTGCGCTGCAGATCTCTTGTGCAGTAGCCCTAAGCGGACTATTAGATGGGCAGCAGCCATCATCCCCAGTAGCGACATGACTGCTATCGCCCGCACTGAGACTGCGTCCTGTAACCATTGGGCACAAGACAGGATCGCTTCTGCTCTCTCCACCGACAAGCGTGCGGTCATGGTCCGAGAGTCATGTTCGAGTTCATGGCGACATCTTCGGACATAGTACCCTGGGCCACAGTCCCCACTTCGGCTGGTCCAGCAGATCGATGGTGAAGTCGTCGCTCAAGCACGAAAGGAGCTTGTCGTCCTGGAAGAGGGCCGTTGTCAAGGCTTCTGACGGACCGCCGCCAGCTCTCAGGTTGGACTCGAGCCAGCCTGGAGGGCGCACAAACTGTAGCCGCTGTACATGCCCCTGCCGTGGGGACGCTTGCATAGGCGGCACGGAGCAGTCATCGTGCTGGTCCGAGGGCGCCAAGGGGGAGGCATATTAGAGACAAAACTTAATCCATATCTTTCGCGACACAACGATAGTGACTGAATTTCGCGAGAGTCCAAATTTTCATCAGGCTGAGTGAAAAAGGTAGACGAGCACTGACGGCGGCGGGGCTTTATAGGGGGTGAGTATGCTACCCGCTCCTACAGAGCGGGTGAATTCAATTTTCTTTCTCAGGCGCCGAGGCGGGGCCTCGGAGGGGTAAACCAATAGCGAAGCCCGTTAGAGGGCGGAGCACGTACGAAATAGAACCGCTGTAATTGCTCCTGATTTAATGACTGACGTTACCGGGACAATTCTGGTGAGTTAAGACGTTACGACAGCAATTTTGCAAGAGAATATGTATGAATTCTGCCGAAATACAACGCATCTGACTGTAAACAGGTGCGCTGAAATGCTATAATTACTATAATAACATCAATGGTAGTTCGTCAGACGTTACGAGGGCATTTTATTTTATGCCACATATAGCACTGAATATTATGTAATTACGGTTGGTTATTTTCACTAACCGGTGCCTCGGAATCTGACTCCATTGTCCTGTTTCAAGATGCATTCACATCGGACGCGAAAATTTTTTTTCGTCTGACCGATTACATTCAATGTCAATGCAAAGACACAAATATGCGCGAGATTCACGTCTTTGCATTGACTTTGAATGTAATTTGTTGTGCGAAAAAATTGGTTTCACGTCCGCTGTGAAAGCAGCTTCATTCGCGCTGTTCACTTTCTCACTGCACGCGTCAGGGGAGGAGGGGAGCCTCAGAGGTCAGGCAGGGGAAAGAGGGTGGGACTTTGGAGGGCGGCAGAGTTGTTCATGTTCAAATTTTTACTTGGTGCTGTGCCACATGCCAGAAAGGTAAGAATTGCTTTAAATTAAAATTAAAATGGAAGGTTTGGCTCCATAAATGATCTTTGATTTCTATTGAATTGAAATAAAATAACGGCAAAATATTTGATGGTTCACCAGATAAATTTTATTAATTAAAAAAAACCTAAACATTTCAATTTTGATTCTAATAACATATTTCAAAAAAAGTTGGGAAAATAAGGTATTTATTAGTGTGTAATGTTTACATTCTTTTTCGCAGCACTTAAAAGTATTTTGGGACTGAAGACACCAAGGCCTCGATCTTACTTTAGTACCAACGCAATGAGGTGTAGTGAGGCGTATTGCTGGCATTTTGCAATCTTGAGGTAGCCTAAAGCTCTTCCGCAATTGACTGACAAAAACCTTATGTAAAGTCAATAGTCAGTTTATAGCTGCTATTTTAACAGCTCATTATTATTAAGATAGTATTATGCGCCTTTGAAGGTGAGTGCACAAGCAGCAGCGCACAGACATGCAAATGATTAAAAATAAAAAGATTACGATGTGAAAGCTCATTATCAAATAATTCATGATATTTAAAAAAACAGATGCCATAATGGCGAGTGATATCATTTGCATGAGGTCAGGGTTCAGCAGTGCTCGTTCGTCCTCAAATCAATCAGATTAGCAACTAATTGAGAACACCTGGATGACCACAACCTTTGATTATACCTTTTGTGAATTGTTTGCCTTTGCCACAGACCTTGATGAAGCCAGCTTGTCTGGTGAAACATTGATGATTTTAAACTCTGTGGTATTTCTGTGTGCGACCATTTCATTCTTTTTAATTCTGATATCCTTAGGCGTGTGCTTATTATCAAACACAAAACTACGCATTTCATTTGAATTGCCGTTATTCTTATTGACAGTTTAGCTGATAGCTAAACGTTTTAATGTACCTTTAAAAAGCAGCCCTTTTTAGTAACAGCAAAAGTAACGGATGACGTTGTCACCATCTACAAACCCAAAACCAGTGAAGTTGGAACGTTGTGTAAATCGTAAATAAAAACAGAATACAATGATTTGCAAATCCTTTTCAACCTATATTCAATTGAATACTCTGCAAAGACAAGTTACTTAATGTTCGAACAGGTAAACTTTGTAATTTTTTTTAAATATTAGCTCATTTGGAATTTGATGCCTGCAACATGTTTCAAAAAAGCTGGCACAAGTGGCAAAAAGACTGAGAGAGTTGAGGAATGCTCGTCAAACACTTATTTGGAACATCCCACAGGTGAACGGGCTAATTGGGAACAGGTGGGTGCCATGATTGGGTATGAAAGCAGCTTCCCTGAAATGCTCAGTCATTCACAAACAAGGATGGGGCGAGGGTCACCACTTAGTGAACAAATGCGTGAGCTGATTGTCGAACAGTTTAAAAACAACATTCCTCAACGAGCTATTGCAAGAAATTTAGGGATTTCATCATCTATGGTCCGTAATATCGTCAAAAGGTTCAGAGAATCTGGAGAAATCACTGCACGTAAGCGACAAGGCCGAAAACCAACATTGAATGCCTGTGACCTTCGATCCCTCAGGCGGTACTGCATCAAAAACCGACATCAGTGTGTAAAGGACATCACCACATGGGCTCAGGAACACTTCAGAAAACCACTGTCAGTAACTACAGTTCTGTAAGTGCAAGTTAAAACTCTACAATGCAAAGCGAAAGCCATTTATCAACAGCACCCAGAAACGCCGCCGGCTTCGCTGGGCCCAAGCTCATCTAAGATGGACTGATGCAAAGTGGAAAAGTGTTCTGTAGTCTGACGAGTCCACATTTCAAATTGTTTTTGGAAACTGTGGACGTCGTGTCCTCCGGACCAAAGAGGAAAAGAACCATCCGGACTGTTATAGGCGCAAAGTTCAATAGCCAGCATCTGTAATGGTATGGGGGTGTATTAGTGCCAAAGGCATGGGCAACTTACACATATGTGAAGGCACCATTAATGCTGAAAGGTACATACAGGTTTTGGAGCAACATATGTTGCCATCCAAGCAGCGTCTTTTTCATGGATGCCCCTGCTTATTTCAGCAAGACAATGCCAAGCCACATTCTGCACGAGTTACAACAGCATGGCTCCGTAGTAAAGGAGTGCGGGTACTAGACTGGCCTGCCTGGAGTCCAGACCTGCCTCCCATTGAAAATGTGTGGCGCATCATGAAGCGTAAAATACAACAACGGAGACCCCGGACTGTTGAACAACTTAAGCTGTACATCAAGCAAGAATGGGAAAAAGTTCCACCTGAGAAGCTTCAAAAATTGGTCTCCTCAGTTCCCAAATGTTTACTGAGTGTCGTTAAAAGGAAAAGCGATGTAACACAGTGGTAAAAAGGCCCCTGTGCCAACTTTTTTGCAATGTGTTGCTGCCTTTAAATTCTAAGTTAATGATTATTTAAAAAAAAAAACAAGTCGACATGGTCTACAACATCCCCCGCCAATCGTGCACTTCTCATTTTCGAACTCAATCAAGGCCTTTATGGTCTGAAGCTACACACCAAATTTGGTTACTGTATCTGTAGTAGTTTCTGAGTAAAGCTGTCCCCTTTATCTCGGACGGACGGACGGACGGACGGACGGACGCACACACGGACGGACGGACGGAGGTCAAACCTATATCCCCCTCCCAATTCGTGTTGGCGGGGGATAATAAAGTTTCTCAGTTTGAACATTAAACATTTTGTCTTTGCAGTGTTTTCAATTGAATATAAGTTGAAAAGGATTTGCATATCATTGTATTCTGTTTTTATCTACGATTTACATAACGTGCCAACTTCACTGGTTTTGGGCTTTGTATAATTAATCTAGAATTACTCCATATATCTGACTTGACTTTTAATCGTCAGCAAAGCGGATGCAAGTTAATTTTTCATTTCTGTAGGATATTATTTAAGGAGTTAGGGTAGTGTAATCAAAATAACATTAGTTTTGACTCTATCTTGCTGTCTGTTTCACTCATTTTAAATTCTCTCCGTCGTTCTCCAACAGCGCATAACTTTTTTTTTTTCCCCGCAAAGCTGAATTAGTATCTTTTTTGCTGTTTTATGCACAAGCTGTAATGTGATGTAAAATTGAACTGCAGCTCCAGGAATTCACCATGATGGTTCTTAACATTGGATTATGAATGAAACAATTTTGAACAATATTACAAAAAATATATTTGTTTTACATTTTTGGAGATCACTGTGTTCAGGTTTTCATACTTTCATTAATGTTTCGTTTGCGTGCTTCACAGACCCTTTCCTCAGCAGAGCAGTTTCTTTTTTTCCTGCTACTAGGCTAATGAGCCCTTTTAATAGCAATTCACCAAGGTGCAAGGGCATCTGGTTTTTAAAGTGAATGGGAAATGAGAATTTGATTAATTTATTTAATTTTACGTTGAAAATACACCAATGATTAATTAAGAGATGAAGTTCAACCCCTTTGAACCATGGGCCTTACTTTGTGCCCTGTTAAACTAGTTAAAATGGCTTATGACCTGCCCAAGATACACTTGCGCCACACGCTCCAGACCTTGCCTTTAGATAGTTGACATAAACTCGACATAATACAATTACAATGACTTGTATTGTCAGATGGGTCGCAGATGGAGCCTAGGTTTGTATTACAGACATATTGGAAGTCATATATTAACTTTCATTGGTTAGTAAGAGTAAATGTTAGTCTTCGCTAATAATACTGCATGTGGTGGCGTTTTGCTCAATTTAGAATTCATTCTGTATTCAATGAAATTGAATGCCAAGGTTTTGGCTCATTTAAAATGCGAACAGCTCAAGCATTTCGGTAGACCCCCTGCTAATGTTGTTTGCATCATTTTGTTCAATCTAGGGTAGCATTTTGTCTGCTTTTCCTGATAGTGAAATGTCTGTTCTGTTCTAAGAGATATTACGAACTTAGTGAGTGATACTTGTTCCTTTCATGGTGTGGAAAGTGTTTATATAAGGTTGCAAGCTCGGAAGTGGAAACTGCTAGCTTTTCATTGCAGGGTGAATGTTCTGACTGCTAAATAAGCAGTTCCTTTAATGAGTATGCGTGTTGGCTTGTGAAACTCTGAAGAAAAATGGACAAAATCCTCCACTTTACCATGGAGAAAATGCATGTTTTGGGTTTGGGGAGGTTGCTGGTGACCATTGATGTCCAACTGCACCTATATTGATAAACTCTTGCTAAATTAAACCAAAAAATCATTCATTCATATTGAATATCACGTTTCACTAGTGGATTCGTGTTAAATATATGATTATTTTATGATTTTACAGTGCACCAATCTGAGGGATCTGAGAGGTTATGAAGCCACCTGGAGAGCTGTCTTATTTGGCTCCTAAGGAGAAGATAATTTATAGTTTCATGCTCAAATGAGAAATACTTGTAGTAACGGAGTTTATGATCCCAGAGATGTATAGTTTTGACCCCCAGCCATTTTTCAATTTTTAGTTTTTTTGCAATTTCAATGCTGAATTTTCTTGAAGATTTTTTAAAAAAGTTTGCAGCCCTTTCTAGCTACCAAAACATGAAAATAAACTGAAATACGATGGAATACTAAATGCTACAAGTGTCTTGACTGAGTTGAGCAGAAGCAGTCTTGAATTATAAAGCCATAAATAAGGTAAAACATAAATTGCCAGATTCGGCTTCCGTGCAAAGGGCTCAAGGAGTTTATGTGGACATTTGAGGATTCAAAGCACTATTTTCACACTATAGCTGGGGCTCGAAATAGTGGGTGCATAGGTACACTTATGCACCCTGTTATCAGCAGGTGCACCCAATTCTCCATAGGGAATAATGGAAAAAGACACGCTCATAAATCAGTGAATAAATTTTTTTGACAGCCACAAATTATCGATACCGAAACGGTTTATTTTTCTCTTTTAAATCATTGATGCCTCATTTCTCGGCAAAGACAAAGTGTTTTTTTTTATTCAGGCCATGCGAACACCAACGGGTCCTCATATGTAAGCGCGTTCTCCTCTCCTCCGAATTTAGCACTGCAGCAGATGTGAGTGGGTGGAGCAATGGGCTTTACTTGCCACCTGTCTGTGTTCAACAGACATAGCCAAGTCAGTAAAGTGAGCTGGCGAGGTGACGGTGCAAATATATTGAGCAGCAAAAGAAAGAGGGTTGGGGCGGTATAGTAAAGCTATTCTTGCCTTTCTGGAATTTTTACAGTATTCTTTTGTAATCTTAAAATGCTCCTAATAAGCGTTTGGCACACTAAAATGTCAAAGAAATCCGCCAGGTGTTGAAACTCATCCATATTCAATTCTCATATTTTTCTCATAAAAGTCTGACCAATCATTTTCTCCGGTCCGAATAAAATGATTTGTGAGCTATCTGTCAGTTATTCGTTGCTGTGCCCCTTCCAGCTGCCTACTGCTGTCACTGCTTGCGAGTCTCGCGCCTCTCTGGCAGAGCAGCAGAGCGGTAGAGACAAAGCAGGTAGCTACTCAACGAAGTTATCCTCCAAACAAAGCAGCTGCAACTGCTCTTGATTTAATGACTAACGTTACCGGGACAACTCTGGTGAGGTAAGACGTTATGACAGCCGTTTTGCAAGAAAATATCTATGAATTCTGCCGAAACACTAGGCATCTGACTGTAAACAAACAGGCGCTGAAATGCTGTAATTACTAACGTTAATGGTAGTTCGTCAGACGTTACGAGGGCTTTTTATTTTATACCACATATAGAATTGAATATTATGTAATTACTCTTGGTTAGTTTACACTAACCGGTGCCTCTGAATCTGACTCCATTACCCCGTTTCAAAATACATTCACACCGGACACGAAACAAATTTTCCGTACGACAGATTACATTCAAATTCAATGCAAAGACGCGAATACACGCGAGATTTGCCTCTTTGCATTGACTTTGAAGGTAATCTGTCGTGCTGTCGTGAATGTAATTCGCGCTGCTCACTTTCTCACTGCACGCTTCAGGGGAGGAGAGGAGCCCCAGAGGTCAGGCAGGGGGAAGAGGGTGGGACTTTGGAGGGACGCGGAGTTGTTCATGTTCAAATTTCTACTGAGTGCTGTGCCATATGCCAGAACGGTAAGAATAGCTTTTAAGGCAGACCGGAAAATAAGTTTGCGCACATTTATCATAGAAAATCAAATTTACTAATTGCGAGCAGATCTGGGCTGATCAGAACCGCAAGGTCCTCGAGGCTTTACTCGGGGTCTGTCATGCTTGTTATTATGCAGCCCAAATTGAGGATGCAGATGTTGATACAATTGCTTATTAGACGTTTCTGGGTTTGTGGCGGGTTAAATACCATTAATAAGGGTTGCAGGCTGCCCACTTCCATACTTGCGCTCCTCAGTGGATGGCTTCTGGAGTGGAATCATATAGAACCACAAATCACCAGCACTAACACCAGACAGGCTATCTTGAAAGGACCAGAGGGCTAACCCAAGCAGGGGCTGATCTTGATTTTTTTTCAGGGTTTACTCCCATAGATCTGCTGCGTTTTGCAATACTAGGGGCGGCGCTAAGAGCCCCAGCATGCGGTCTCCGGCATGTGAGAGGCTAGGTAGTGTGGCCGTTTGCTAATGATAAGCCGTATGCAGCGCATCAGATGCCGCTGGATATGGGGAGACCAGAAATGGGCATTCCTTGCCGTCCGCCTGTGATCAACATTATAAACATAGCCAAGCCAGTGATGTGAGCTGGTGTTACGGTGCAAATCTACTGAGCAACAAAAGAAACGTAACTTAATGAAAGGCAGATCGGAGAATAAGTTTGCGCGTAATTATTGCAAATCAAATTTATTACTAGCGTGTGCACATTTACACTCATTTCATCAAACTTTTCTATGTCTCGCAATCCCCTTGAGTAACCATAAGAGCACATTAATTTACAAGCTAACTTGCATTTCTTTTGTTGCTCAGTATATTTTTGCCATTTTATTTTAATTGATGAATGGCCGTAATATGTAGCAACTCGATTGCCACACTTCATGTAGTGCGGCAAAATGTACTGTAAGCTAAGGCCGCTGTTGTGACATCCTAGAACCACGTACGCAGCCAACACTCACCTTACTTTTTAATATTAAAATGATATGGATATGTCCATGAACTGAGTTGTATATTTCCATTACTTTGAATAGCATCAATTGAAGCACTGATTACTAAAACCCCACAAGTCAAATAAAGTCAAGTGTGACTTATGGGGTTTTAGTAATAGGTGCTTCAATTCACATTATTCTATTTTGATGCGGTATGCATAATGTGTCAGCTGAGTAGCAACTAATGTAATATCCATATGAGTGCACTTATAGCACTACATAAATTCAGTTCGAACACTGCTAAGCAACCCATTTACAAACCATTCTTTATTCTTACATTAGTTACAGGCCTTCATACTTGATGACAAAACTTTTCAGCAATTTGACAGATAAGATCCAAAATTATTACTTTTTTACGCATGATCCGAACAAGCACTGAACATACATACTCATTATTTGTGGTACAGCCTTTATTAGATCAAAGTTTTTGGTAGGTGGAAATGAGAGTATATGAAATCCGAACATCTAATGTTCATGAGCAGCATCTGAGATCAACGGGACTGATGCAGGTAGATTCGAGGGTGTGGCTGATTTTCATCTGAACGATGATAATAGCTACAAGTCCTAAAAAATGCAACAGTTGAACATGAGGCGAAGATCGAGTAGATGTACAACCCCAATTCGGAAATAGTTGGGACGAAGTGTAAATTGTGAATAAAATCAAAATGCGATGACTTTCAGATCACGAGCCAGTGTTACTCACAATAGAACATAGATTACATTACAAATGTTTAAACTGAGACATTTTACATTTTTATCCACAAAATTAGCTTCTTTCAAATTTTCTGCCTGCAACAGGTCTCAAAAAAGTTGGGACACAGGCAAAAAAAGGCCTAAAAAGGCCAGCCTAAATTACACAGAGTCGGCCACAATCATAAAATTGAGCCACAACTACAAACGATGTTATCTCGCACTTAGAAATGTAATGAGACAGTATTTAAAGTATAATCAGGACAGACTTTATTGGAAAGGGAATAGGGGGTGGATAGGAAGGCATGGCCTCTGGTTCGCTGACATGCAGAAATTCATGGATGAACTGATCAATGCGCTCCAAGAGGTTCAGATATCAGGGGAAAGAGAAAAAAGGAGCTTTAAAACAAAGGTAAAAATAACGCAGTACAATGTGCGTAACATTTCACGGTAGACCCACATTTTACGATACTCCACGGAATGGTTATAAGTTACGTTAGACAAAAGCAAATTAGCTTGCCAGAATTGACAAAAGTTTAAGGCTCCTGCCTTTAAAACATATCGGTTTATAAGGCACGGGCAGTGCGTTGTGTTGTGTGTTCGGTTAATTGTCTGGCATCTGGAAAAGATAATGGAATTCGCACGCAGACGAGCAAGAATCGTCTGAATCCATTAATGTGGTTATCGTTGAACTAAAGAGGACACGAGCCAGGGGTGCGTTTCCCAAAAGCGTAGTTGCAGAAATTAAGTAATTCGTCCTTTCACAGTCAATGGTTCCAACTATGGAAGTTAGCATCTATGATTTTGTGAAGCGCACCCCTGAGCAATGTCTCGTTACACAACAGCAAGTCAACTATTTTGCCGACATTTTTGAGTTGAAATCAATAGTATTACTTCCCCGTTAAAGTCGTTTTAAACATTTGATATTGCATTTGTGTTTTAAAATTGTATCTCAAACCATGATTAAACCTTTACCAGCGGCTATGCTTTTTTTTTTCGTTCCGCTGATACGTACATCAGGGTGCAGTCTGCAGTGGTCCCTAGGTCAGAGTAACACGAGCGTGAGCCGTTGTCACTGACACCTTGGATACCAGCGCATTCATGAGCCCCACACTAGGCATATGTGAGCAAAAATCATACTTTGCATGTCCGCGTTGGTCCAGAAGCTTGGCCCCCATGTCAGCGTGCTGCGCCATTGAGCAATTTCCATTGAAATGAATGGTCGGCCATTTTCCAATTGTATGTCCAGTGAAATATAAAACATCCTTGCCTGCGCCATGGAGCAATTTCCAGTGAAATGAATGGGCAGCCATTTTCCAATTGTATATCCAGTGAAACATAAAACATCCTTGTTTTGAAGCAAATTTGGTTGCCATCTTGGCACTTACTTGACTCCGCCTACCTCCCAGATAATCCAAAAATGGGCAAAAAGGCGGGTCGTTACTGGAGCTGATGCAAGCCCAGTGGGAGGGCGGAATTGAGCTCGTTTGCTGAAACACGCCCTCTAAGCTCGCAGCTACCAAGCTAGCTTCGGTTTCCATTATCGACTGAAAACCAAACTCAGCTCGATGCTATCTGGTTTGCTAAGGTCGAGATGCGGGGTCATATCTGTCCCAGTAAAGCTATGGATCCTGCCAAGTAGCTTGCTGAGGCGGGTCAAACGCTGTTTACATTCGTGAAGCATTTGCGGGACGAAAGTTGTTCGTATCTGTGAGGCAGTAGCGCGACGAATGCTGTACACCGCTGGGAAGATGCGGCAGTTGGCTCACTGAGTATCAGTATCCCCCCAGAGTGCAAGTGGGTGCTCGTCTTAGCTCTTGTAAGCACCTTAGCCCGGTCCCATTCACGGTAGTATGGCCAGCCAAACGATAACATTGCCCTATCTAATCTTACTGACAAACCAGACGGACCTTTATTTTCCTACCTCACACTCACTCATTTTGATATGAAGTTCCACTACCCTACATTTGGACTTTGGTGAATGTAGAATTAATTGGTTACTGTAGCCATCATACGTGGGCTCGTCAATACTAACACAGCTGGGCGTCTGGGTCAATGGCTCCATGGTTATTTCATCAGCTGCCCAGCTTATGGGCTGATTCATATTCGACGCAAAGGCACGCGAACGAATCGAAACGCATGGCAACGCTTCACGACGCTTTGGCCGCCATGATGTGTTCGATTGTGTAGTCTGATTTTTCAATAAGCGACCCAGCAACACATGTAATACCATCCGTTGCCAACGGCTGCGGTAATGTATATAATGTACTCATAAACACTTTTTAGCCGACATAATAGAAGAAGACTGTACTGAAAAAAAGAAAAGTTGATACGGTTGGGTATTAGGGCCGATTCATAGTCGACGCAAAGGCACGCAAACGTGAAGGCATCAAGACATATTGCGACGCTTCACGACGCTTTGGCCGCCATGATGCGTTCGATTGTGTAGTCTGATTTTTCAATACGCGACACAGCAATGCATGTAATACCATCCATCACCAACGGCGGCGGTAAAGTATATAATACCTATCTTTAATACTGTCACGGTCACGTCTGTCTAGGGATATGACTTCACTTATAAAAGAAGGCAGGCTGGCCTGGACTGGTGAATGTGGAAGGAAAGCCGGGACTTACCTCCCCCCGCGACGGCACCATTGCTTTCCAGGGCCAGCTCAAGCTGCCGCTCCACCGGCGAATAGCTCCGCGTTGGTTAGTTCTTTAGTTCAATATAGTGATCTTATTTCATTAAGCACGGCAGTAGTGGGTGACAAAGTAAAAAAATACGGCGCATACGGGTTGTTTGGAAGCAGGCATTTAGTGACGACATCCGTCACTTCAGATCTCTGGCACATCGCCCCAGAAATCTTTAATCGTGGCCCATTTAAAAGGGACACCCCTCCCATGACGAACCACGGCCCAATCAGGACACAAGGCATCGTCCCGACTTCTCCAACCAGTCACCATCACAGTGCACAGCCGCCATGCCACTAAATGTGTGTTACCTATACCTACATTTCTCTACCAAAGAGAGGAGCTACTTATGTTTCTATTATGCCTCGTTCCCGGACCCGAGGGCATAACAGTCCTCCCCCCCTCAAAAAGAAAAAAAAAAACAATATAATTTTGTAACCACGTTTTCCCTCTAATCCTTATAAACATATGTAAGGATTCTACCAAACACATTCCCCCCCCTTTTTTTTTTTTTTGGTGTTTGGTGTTTTTTCCCCATATTATATTTCACAATCCCCTCTAAAACCTCGAAACGTGTACCCAGAATAAAGCACTATAGGTTTGAGCCTACCCAAAATCATGGTATAGCATTAGTCACCATCCTAGGGAGTCTAAATAAGCTATAACCCCGCCCCAATTCCACTCTGCAACTGGCCTAGAGAGTCTACACTCAACCCAGACCACACAGAGGAAAAGACTAGAAAACATTACCCCAAGAAGAGGAGCTCAACACCACACTCTTCAAAGAGGTCTTAAAGCAGTCAGAGACGGGATAATGCGTCCACTACCACATTCTCTTTTCCAGCCACATGCTTACCCACCAGGCTCTATGGCCCCAATCTTCAACATATAGTCAATCTCCTCATGAACTTTCTCTTTCTTGAAAGGGGGCAAACGGTAAGGAGGTTGCTTTATAGGGGTGGCCCCACCGACATCCACATCATGCTCAACTAAAGAGGTTAAGCCTGGCCTATCACGAAACAGGAAGGGATGAGCAGCCACCAGGTTAATCAAATCCTGGGCCTGAGCCTCTGACAAATGTGTCAGCTGATCTGGCAGCTGCTCACATGCTTGAGAGTTGTTCAACCTAGCACACACTGGTTATGGTGCTAAACACTCCCCTTCGCTCTCACAGGTCGGAGGAGCCTCTACAATACACGTAACAGGATTGGCTGCATCACGCTCCACATACAATTTCAATAAGTTGACGTGGCAAAGCCGAGTCTTTTGCCGCCGTTCGGGTGTACTAATAACATAATTGCAGGTTCCAACCTTCCGAACCACAATATAGGGTCCACTAAAACGTGTCCCAAGCCTTTCCTTACCCACTGGGGTAAAGACAAGGACCTTGTCCCCAGGAGCAAAGGAGCGTTGCACTGCCTTACGATCATAACGCCTTTTCATCCGTTCCTTAGCCCCCTCTAAATTCTGGGCGGCCACCTTCCAGGCTGCACTCAACCGATCATGAAAGGTAGAGACATACTGCAAAATATCACCAGGGGCATGTGGCTCCAGGAGTCGCTCCCGCATAAGGCTTAGTGGACTCCGAACTTCATGCCCATAAACCAATTCAAAGGGACTAAACCCCGTGGATTCATTCACAGCATCACGGATAGCAAACAAAAGAAAAGGCATCGCTATGTCCCAGTCTTTAGGGCAGTCCACACAATAAGAGCGCACCATTGACTTTAGTGTCTGATGACACCTTTCAAGGGCCCCCTGGGACTCAGGGTGGTAAGCAGAGGACAATACCTGAGTGATGCCCAACTCGCACATAATATTCTGGAATATTCCAGAAGTAAAAATAGTTCCACGATCGGATTGAACCTCCTTAGGGAGCCCAAACCTTGAAAAAGATTGCAATAACGCCTCAATGACTACAGAAGAACGAATACTACGCAGTGGCACTGCCTCAGGGAAACGTTTGGCCACATCCATAATGGTCAATAAATACTCATTACCCTTCTTAGTTTTGGGAAGAGGATCAACACAGTCAATAATTACACGTGAAAATGGGGCCCCCACCACTGGTGTAGGCTGCAACGGAGCAACGGGGAGAGAGTGACCAGCCTTACCCGCTATCTGACAGGCCTGGCAGGAACGACAAAAATTAACCACATCACGGCAAACCGTGGGCCAATAAAAATGTTTTAGGAGGCGGGCCAAGGTCTTCCTCACCCCAAATGACCAGCGAAAGGGGTCTCATGCGCTAACCGCAACACCTCACCCCGAAAGCTAGACGGAACTACAATTTGCTCATGGACCCACCAATCCTCATCAGCCGGGCGATCTGCAGGCCGCCACTTGCGCATGAGAATACCTTAGTCCACAAATTCCCCAACAGCAATGCTCTCACTCTCTTCCAACGTCACAGCCCGCTTCCACAAGGGAGCCAGCAAAGGATCCTGGCTTTGCTCTTTGATCAAAACCTCCCTAGAAAAGTGTGTGGCATCTGCCACTTGAGACAAAGAGAGACCCAAACTTTTATCAGCAGAGGTCCCTTCTCGGCTCACAGTTTGCGCAAAAACCGTATCAAACAAACTAACGGGCTCCTCTGTCCCAATTGGCAGTGGGGAAGAGCGCACCTCATCTGCAGCAATCAAGGCCTCACGAGCTTGGGCTTTAGCTTTATGTGCCTGAGCACGTGTAACCACACATGCTGTAAACACTTCTGGATGTTCTTGTTCCAACTCCAGTGTTTCTGGGACTTCCAGGGGAGCTGAGACTACCACCGGAGTCACACACACCTCAGACCCTGCTCAGTCATTGCCCAACAGTAGGCTAATGCCTGGCACAGGTAGTGTTGGCACCACCCCAACAGTCACTGGCCCGGTAACCACATTAGATTTTAAATAAACCGTGTGCAATGGAACGCAATCGTACTGCCCGCCAAAACCTTTAATGAGTGCTGACCGGGAAGAACCCTCTCTAGGCAACTCAACCACTCCTTCCAACGAGAGGGACTGTGCAGCACCAGTATCCCGCAAAATGGTAAGGGACACTTCCTCTCCACCCTGGACCACAGATACAGTCCCCACAGAAGTAAAAGGCTGATAGCTCAGCGGGGGCCTCTCCCTGGAACCATTCCAACCTGTTCCTGCCTCACCTTTCGCCAAAGAGGCCACCAACGCAACCACTTTAGCTCTCCAGCTGGGAGCGCTGGGGACACTTGGTTTTCACATGACCAGGCCATTGGCAACCATGGCATATAATGTCACGGTCCCTTTTAAGCTGAGGACAACGGGGCTTAATGTGACCAGGTTCCCCACAATGGTGACAAACCACAGCAGATATAGGCTTCCCTCCTCCAGGCTGCAAAGCCCCACACGCCTTACCGCCAGAAAGGAGGCCCTTACCCAAGCTCTGTCTACCCTGGCCATGGTCAGTGCGCCCGCCACCACCTTGGCGAGTTAAACCCACTGACCCAACATGAATGACCTCATGAGCATCTGCAGCTTGAGCTGCCTCCAAAAGAGTAGTGACCTTCTGCTCACTAAGATAGATTTCAACCGCTCGAGGCACACTGTTCTTAAACTGCTCCAACAGCACGAGCTCTTTCAATTTTACAAAATCATAAGTCTCAGTAGACTTAAGCCAACGCTCACCTGCCACCCCTAATTTTCGAGAAAAATCCAAATAAGACTCCCCGTCCTGCCGTTTGACAGTACGGAATCGCTGCCGGTAGGCCTCAGGGACACCGCCATACGCAGACAAGACCGCCATTTTTAGGGAATCATACTCCAAGCCCATGCGCGGATCCAGAGCAGCAAAAGCAACCTGGGCCTTGCCCTTTAAAACACTCTGCACCAATAATGGCCGCTTGGCTTCAGGCCAGTCACATTCACGAGCAACCACCTCAAAAGCGTCAAAAAAGGTATCAACATCTTCCTCAGAAAACTTGGGCATGAGAGATATAGCAGACCGTAAAACGGGACTCCAAAAGAGGAACCCCCTTAGCGGCTCAAGTTCTCTCCACCTCAAACTGAGCCAACCGCTCCCGGGACTCACGCTCATCTCTGTCTGCCCGAAGTACATTTTCCCTCTCCTCATCAGCCCACAACTCTTCCGACTCCAGTGTGGCAACAGTAAGTTTAGCTAGAGCAGGTTTCAGTATACCATCCGGCACCTCCAGCTCTTGCTCAGACGCCAGCTGTAACAACTGATCTTTAGTGAGCTGCCAAAATTTGCGGCGAGAGGGCAATGCCATCTCCGCAACAGACTGTTCAACAACGTCCAGTCCGTCACAGGACATTTTCAGTTAAGTAGGAACAACCGCACACCGAGGAATCCAATGCCGAGTAATATACAAAAATAGATATATAATAGTATCATATCCACACTCACCTAATTGCAGAGACTACAAAAACCTAATGCTATGACAAAACTGCAGTGCCACCAATAGGCTACCACAAATCTTATCTTGCAAAACAAGAAAATCCAAAAAGCAGCCTACAGGTACATGAACACTCTAAACATGGGCATGCTGCACAAAAAAAAATGCCCAAAATATTATGAGAGGGCCAATAACGCGACGATTAGAGCGTTTAGCAACAAACGAAGAGGAGACATCTCAACTCTTACACTCGTTTTAAAACGCGAATACCACAAACAGCAGCCCACGCAAACGAAAGGTACAAATCCGTGCCTAGCCTGCTCAATCCTTCCAAACCAATCATTAAATTTCGGGGCTGGCCAAATAGCAAACACTCCCAAACGCAAAGAAAATTGGCAACATGCTATTGAAACAACGCCAATTTACCCCACAGAAAAGGCATTCCCTCACATGCATTAGCCTGAGGACTCAACTGCCCGCACCAAGAGGCAAACTACTGCGATTCCGCTCACCTGCAGCCAACTTCATGCGTTAATTAACCCAAGCTATCGACCACCCATTTACTCGTCAACCCTGCAATACTAGTTATCAACACAATTATGGTTAAATTTAACTACCATTTTAACTGAACAACGCGACATGGAAAACTTGCGAAAATATACGCCAAACCAAACCTTACTCCTAAAGTTAAGTACCCGAAATCACAAACCCACGTCACAGTGACGAATTGAATCAATATCACTAATTAGTTTGCCACTCATGTCACGACTTGACGCAGAGCACTAGCTTAGATACACAAAAGGACCCTAACTGTTTGGCTAACAACTTAACTCAACTGTATGATATTCAGCTCTCGGACGAAGCTCCCCAATTGTCACGGTCACGTCTGTCTAGGGATATGACTTCACTTATAAAAGAAGGCAGGCTGGCCTGGACTGGTGAATGTGGAAATAAAGCCGGGACTTACCTCCCCTCGCGACGGCACCGTTGCTTTCCAGGGCCAGCTCAAGCTGCCGCTCCACCGGCGAATAGCTCCGCGTTGGTTAGTTCTTGAGTTCAATATAGTGATCTTATTTCATTGAGCACGGCAGTAGTGGGTGACAAAGTAAAAAAATACGGCGCATACGGGTTGTTTGGAAGCAGACATTTAGTGACGACGTCCGTCACTTCAGAGCTCTGGCACATCGCCCCAGAAATCTTTAATCGTGGCCCATTTAAAAGGGACACCCCTCCCATGACCAACCACGGCCCAATCAGGACACAAGGCATCGTCCCGACTTCTCCAACCAGTCACCATCACAGTGCACACCCGCCATGCCACTAAATGTGTGTTACCTATACCTACATTTCTCTACCCAAGAGAGGAGCTACTAGTGTTTCTATTATGCCTCGTTCCCGGACCCGAGGGTATAACAATACTTATAAACAATTTTTAGCAGACATAATAGAAGAAGACTGTACTGCAATAAAGAAAAACTGATACTGTTGGGTATTAGTGATAGTGCCACTTCAGCAGTAATACATTTCCACTGGAAACCGAGCAAAATTAGATTCAAATCAGATTTTTGGGCGATACGATGGTATTTGCTTCATTTGTGCTCGTTAAAACTAGCCTTGATGATTTAACCAGTGACTGCCTAACAATAGCCTAGCGTCCGGGCATCTGTTAGCCTATGGACCGGTCGTGCTTTCTAAACATCAACATATTCACAATCATACGCAAAACAGGCGAAGTATTGGTATTAACCTGTAGCTAGCTATGTGGGACAAAATGCAATCCATGTATGGCGTTAGGTCGCGATTTTTTCAGCTTGTTTTTTTTTCTCCCTTTTGCTTGAAAATAGTCAGGGGCATCCAGTGGTACACGTACCCTCAGCACTCACCTCCGTGGAAGTTTAGCTTTCCATAAATGATCCAATTACCCCATCTACAGCCAAAATTTTGTTTTACAGAATTTGTAAGCCCATCTTTTCTTTATCTTCTATAATATATTTATTTGATGTCGATGTCTGTGTGTATGTACACGTTTTTCTGTTACATTACCTAACCGATTATCACCAAATTTGGTGTGAATATCCACTTGGACACCAGGAAGGACTTGACGTCGCTCGATTTTTGAAAAACGGTCATGCACGCAACAAAATGGCAATTTCACTCCAGGTAGCGGGTAGCAGCTAGTTCTATTATAAAACAGCGTTGTGTATCAATGATGCTGGCTTAAAAAAAAGTTATGGTGTATGACGTGGGTCTCATTGATAACGTCAGATGCAGTCGTGAAATCTTGAGAGTATAAATTAGGCTAACGCAAAGGGTTACTAATTTGAAGTGGGCTATATTCTGGAGACAACCACCTTGACTAGTTGATTATAGCTGGCTAAGGTGTCATGTTAAGGTAAACTGATATAGCCATTTAACATTCACTTATTATTCACAATATATCTATTACAACGACAGTTAATGAATTCTCTTGCCAAATAACTAGCTAATTGTTTGCTGTGCTGGAAAAATAGACTCGGGGTCCGTCAGCTATCCAGTCATTCTATAGAGATCAGTGAATGTCACTCGGAATGTCAGCCGAAAAGTCACCAGTGACGCTGCTACCCCCTATTGTGTGAGCAGTGTACTGCACATATCGCCCGTGCGGCTTGCGTACACTGTGTACACAAAACATGTTGTATACAGACGAATGATGGCACTATCGGCTTGCGTTAAGAGCGCCGTTTTCATCTTGAAATTAATGGCCTTATTTACTGCGTTGTGGAAAACGGCGTTAAAAACGCCGTTTCAATGATAATGAGCTCCTCCCATTGAATTCTTTCAGCCAACACATATTAACTGCTCTCCTCCAATCACCTGCCAAGAAAACAGACCACATCAATGCAACGCAGCTCCTTCTGCAGGTCTTCCTATCCGAAGGTTTGCACAAGCCTGCAGCGCATAGCGATAATCTGTCGCGAGCCTGAAGGAAATAAACCATGCACACTTTTTTCATTAAAAATGGTTTTGCCAAATAAGGTTGCTCTTGTGAATAATATTGCCAGTTACGTAGCATGCTGTTTATAGCTAGTTTGTATGAGCAGTATCTGTGGATCATCTGGTTACCTTCGCCAGCGACTTCGCTGACGAAGGTAATGTTTTGATCCCCGTGTATTTATTTGTTTGTGTGTCTGTCTGTCTGTGTGTATGTATGTGTATCGAATAACTCAAAAAGTACCAAACGGAATTTCATAAAATTTGGTGGGTTGATTTGGCATGACCTGAGGATCAATCGATTAGATTTTGGGAGTGATCGGGTCAAAGGTCAAGGTCAAGGCCACGAAAAGGTCAAAACCGACTTTCGGCCATATCTCAGTCAATTTTTATCCGATCGGCATAAAACCAACGCCAAAATGTGCAGAATTATATACCCGATCCTGTGATGTGAAACACGGTACAATGGGGTCAATACCCTTCTTAGCGGTTGGGGGTCAAAGGTCAGGGGGGTCATTACCTTTCGAACTTAAAGGCGTATTGATGTAAAAAAAAATTTATCGTACTCTTGTCATTCATCGATCATTTAAAAAAATAAAAATTGGTCCTCAGAGTTATGTGGCGAGGGATTCAGTGGCGTCGGCGAAGGTATGCGCTCTACCGAGTGCCCGTTCTAGTTACGTTATAGATTGTGTGAAGGCTTATCGTCGCCCAATCATTTCAATAAGATCCTGCGTCATTTGCGGTTAACTTTTGACCTGACTATAGGCAAACATACCTCGGGAATCAGCTCAGCTATTTCACAACAATATCTGTGAGCCCCAGTCATGTTAACCAGCTTGTCTGAACCAAGTTCCAATGCGACATGTCGCCACAAACATCGTTCGTATTGCTTATCAAAGTTAATTAAAAGACGCGTGTCAAAACAAAGTCAATGCGTTTCTCGTGTATTTGCATCTTTGCATTGACTTTGAATGAACTCTGTCGTGTAAAAAAAATCGTTTCACGTCCGGGGGAAAAGCATCTTCCCAGCGAGCATTTTTAGGTCTAGTATACGTCTAATAGACTTCTATACGTCACCAAGACGCCGCGTCTAAAAATGGTGTAATAATGGTGCAGAAATGAAAGTTTTTTAGACGTCTAATATTTAGACTAGACGTCTATTAGACGTCTAAACAACGTCTTTGTATAGACGTGTGTCTATATATAGACGTCTAAACAACGTCTATATATAGACACACGTCTATATATAGACGTTGAAACAACCGCTAATAGACGACTAAATAGACACGTCTATTTATAGACGTGGTTTATACGTTCATATTTAGACCTAATCTATACGAGGGTTATAGACTATAGACATTTATTTGACGACTATTAAAAACAATAAAATTGTATATTAATACTTATTTATACAGATTTAGTAATTAAGTATTCACAAGCAACCTTAAAAAGCTCCAAAATGATATTTGGACCAAATCTATACAAGGGTTATAGACTATAGACATTTACTAGACGATCATTAAAAATGATAAAATTGTATATTAATACTTATTTATACTGATTTAGTATTAAAATATTCACAAGCAACCTTTAAAAACCCCTAAATGATATTTGGACCAATCTTACAGACCAAACTTTGCTTGTTGTCCGTACCTTGATGGATGTGTTAATGTATCCAGGCTGATCTGACAGTTAATTAGCATAATGTTGGTTCTCTGTCATCATTATATGAGAGCATCAATAAAAAGTGTAATAGAATGAAAAACATTAAATTGTTAAGAATATATTTTTACTCTCATTTTGTCTAAACAAAATAAAATATATAAATATATAAAGTACAACATTTGGCAAACAGTGCAAAGAACAGTGCATAAATAAATTTTAAAACAATCTGTGTAAACAGTAGAACATATAACTTTTAAACAACAAAGTCAGGAACAGTGCAAAAACAATTAACTTCTTATTTTTTGAACCCCCCTCTACCAGATCGGGCCGGCGCCTGCTTAAAATGTTCGCCCAAAGCCGTGTGGATCTGTGCTTCTATTGCGCCACTGATTGTCTTCTGGACAGCTTCTGCAATTGTGGAAGGGGGAAAAGGAAATGGGCGGGGGGAGAAGACCCAACTCAATATTAAATTGATTTTCTTCAATTAAAACTGTAAGATTCATTATAGTAAAATTACATCCATTGATGGTTGACACAAGCCGGTAAATGTCAATTGTATAAAAATAATTACGTAATGGCATCCAGATACACTTCATTACTGAAATCTAATACTAAAAGGTTTGGAAAAAATGTTTAATAGAAGCGCATAACCATGGCTCCATCAAAACGTTTGAGTGAACGTGAATACATCCCTAATAGTCATGTATAAGTCACATTTTCACAAAAGAAATGTAGTTGTCTTAATGTGCTTAGTAAAACTAAACCCAGTCGGTTTGTAAACTGCCCAACAACAATGCTAAACATAAGGGCCTTCGCCCGCTGCTTGCAACGTGTCGGCTCGGCCCTTCAAATGCTATGCTGGCTAACTGGCTGGAAAGGGCCTGAATACGACCAGGAGACTGCTTCTTGTGCAACTGCATCAAAACAACGTTGAATTTAGGCCATTTTTTCTTTCCAGTATAGCATTTTGTTATCTTCAATCGTGCGGGGAGAAGCGACAAGTTTAACCAAACAATTTGCCAGTACATTTCTTCCCATTGAGTAAAAAAAAAACTTGGAACAAAAGGGCCTTCGCCCACTGCTTGCAGCGCGTCGGGTCGGGCCCTAAGGAGTAGCAACAAGTAGGCCTCATCTTTACAAACACGCTGCTAAACTGATGCATGACGGTGAAAGGACCAAGATTTTCTAACATTTCCAAATTAAACATTTATAGTAACCTGTCCTTAAACACTCACTCTGTTTACGTGGAAAACTGACGAATTATTGTCCTCTTTCGGAGCAGCCAGCAAATCTCGACGCACGTGCGTGGTGGTGGTAATTAAAACCGCTTTGCTCGCCTGCAAGTCCACGCACATGCGCAGTGATGGTGATTTTTACGCTAACATTGGCCAAAGATACTCCATTGATTTCTGTTTTTAAATCCAAAAATAATGCAACTGCGCAGGTGTACCGGAAGTCTTGCTGTTTGCGGGTGAAGACACAAGACAGACCTCCAGAACAGACTGCAGGGGGAGCATCTTGAGGCTTGTATGAGTATTTCAATCACGTGGCCCATCAGTGCAAGACTTCCCCTTCGAGGAGGCTCTCAAACTCTTTTTCACAAAGCCAAGAAAAATCAAGTGCTCTGACCAGAGCTGCACAATGCGCCATTGAGCCCAGTCCAGCCCAAGCATGTCCTGCTCTTCCCAGCCCCAAACCTGTTCTGTCCAGCCCAGCCCCGCCTAGCCTAGCCTTGCTCAGCCTAAGCCTGCCCTGCCCTTGAGTGAAGTGTTTTAATGTTGTTCTGTATTGTAAAAATTTTGTAAATGAAATTGTTCTGTCATTACCTTAAGGTTTACTTAAGCTTAATTAATTAATTTTCGACTGGAACGGACCGGACCCCCCTTCCCTTGGATAGACACCACCCCCCCAGGGAAAAAACCTAGGGGAAGCACTGCCTAACCTGTTGCACCACTGCAAATTTAAAGTAGTCCTATGGCATATCAGAGAATATGAGTTTAAGAATATTTGTTTATTCATTTTGTACAGCTGCAAAGCCGCATTTTTAATTGAATTAATCAAGTTTTAGACTGCACCTAAACAGGCACAAGTGCGCCCATTGTCAAAATCTCGGTGCACCATGTGCTCCCAAAAAAATCCTAATTCAAGCCCGGATAGCTAGGGGATTTGATAAATGTTTGCTAACCTCCAATAAACATCATAGAGGACAAACATCTCTTCTTCATAGATGTCTGCATTGCTAGCACCCTAGCATAGCAATGATAGCTACTTAGCAAATGTTATCTGGCAATTCAACTTGTTGTCTGACTAAGTTGTAAATGAGGTAGCTAGCTCAGTAAATATTCAACAAATTGTATTAGATCACAGGTATCGTGGATATCTGTGTGGCTAGCAGTGTAGCATAGCCACAACAGCTATGTAGCTAACATTAGCCAGCCATTTGGCTAGTTGTCTGAAAACATTCAGCTTGCTGGCCAGCTAACTTCGTGGATAATGTAGCATATGAAATAAAAGGTTTATGTGGATATCTGTGTAGCTCGCAATGTAGCCTAGCCACTATAGACACGTCGGGAACTTTAGCTACTAATTTGGCTAATCGTCTGATGATGCTACTTAAATGAAGCAAGTTCTGTTCCTATCAACTTCGCCAAAAAAATTCGTGTGGGAAATGAATGATTATTTTCGAGATCTGCATTTGTCTGCCACTTAAACTTTGTATTTGGTAGCAGGTCCCAAATCATTCACCACGAAAGCTGGATGCTTCCACTTTGTTAGATCTCCCAGTCATTTTGACTTGGAAAATGCCCATGAGCAGCCAATGGCTGTGAATGTCAAGTTTTCAAAGTTCTGAGATCATTTTTGACCTTTGTGCTGTGACCTTGACCGTGGAAATCTTGCCCAGGTCAGTACTCGGCAACTAATCATCGCAGCTTCACCAAATTTGGTATGGTAACTCACTATGACCCATAGATGTGCATCGTCAGGTTTTTTGCTGGATTTGACCTTTGATCTTAGCTCTGTGACCTTGACTGTGGAAATCTTGTCCGGGTTAGTACTCGGCAACTAATTCTTGTAGCTTGACCAAATTTGGTATGGTAACTCAATGTGATATATAGATGTGCAACGTCACCTTCTGTGACGTTGAGGCAGGAAATCTTGTCCAGGCCGAGGGGTATTCAGCAACACATCATGTTTAAATGTTATTTCAAGGGCGTATTATTTAGGTTTTATTATGTGGTTTCATAGGCGAGTGTACAACGTGTGTACACTCTACTTGTTATACTCACAGGGACGAGCAGCACTGTCACACATGCAAGCGATTAAAAATAAAAGGATTACAATGTGAAAAATGATTACTGTGCAAGTAAAAATATTTAAAGAATATTTGTTACGATGGGAAGTGCGATTAAATGCATGCCCGCCCAACTCTGTGCCCCAATTCTCCGATGTATTTAAATCGTGAGGGAACATAGTCCATCAACATTCAGGTGATTTGTGTTTCCACGTGCAAGATGACACATTTAGGCAATCGAAAATTATTCAGATTAAAGCTATGACTGCTTTAAACTGGAGAAAACTGTCATTCTTGCAGTCTTCTAGGTGTAGACTGGGAGCTGGCTCATTTTATTTATATGAAAAGGGTAAAAAGGTTTGATCCCAACAAGTCAAGCTATTCTACATGATGTATATAAATCACCATTGCTGGCTGCTGGACTCCCGTACGTTTGACCCTGGCACCCGTTTTAAAGGGGTTTTTTTTTTATGTGAAAGCCGACAATGAAATCAACTACATGGGCTTTGTAGAGTGATGATGTGACATCATAAATTTGTCAACGCCAGCAACTTCAGCTTGAACCCTTGCAGGGACAGTGAGCCTTTAAGGGGTGAAAAAATCAAAATATTCATGTGAAGGCCGATATACACGCAATTTGCCTTTTCTTGAAGCTGGAAGGGTCTGTTATTCGAAAACCTAAGTGCCAGCAAGTTTTGAGTATACCAAACCCTTGCCAGCAAGACCCACTAACAGCAGTGATGGTTTCAACTTCTTCGGAACAACCTTTGAATACGGTGTAGACCAGGTGTCCTAAAATACAAATCTTAAAGGTCCACAAAGAAATTTTTCAATGAGTCAAAGGTCCGTTTATTAGTCAGTTAAGCCACAACAAATCAACGTATCACCCACTAACCAACCAACTTAACAATAACGTAACATAACATAACATGAATGGCGAGAACAGGCCGTTCAGCCCAACTACGCTCGCCAGTTTCTTTATACAATTGTTAATATATCACTTAAGATACTCAATGACTCAATGGTATCTAGCTCAATGGTATCTAGCTTTAAGTCAAACCTAAAACTTAAACTCCCAAGGTCTCTGCCTCAACAGTATGGTCAGGCAAGGTGTTCCACATTGAAATTACTCTTTGGGTGAAGAAATATTTCTGAATATCTGCTAAATTTACCTTTGGTCGGCTTCCATTTGTGACCCAGAGTTCTACAAACAACACTTGGTTGAAGGAATCCCACATACTTCACTTTGTTAATCCCTTTAACATATTTAAAGACCTCAAGCAGATCAGCCCTTACTCTCCTTTTCCTAAGACTAAAGAGATTAAGGATCTTCATCCTTTTCTTTCTTTTCTTAAATACCTGGAATTAGCTTAATGGCTCCTCTCTGAACTTTCTCTAGAGCCTCTATGGCTTTCTTAAAGTATAGTCTCCAGAACTGTACACAATACTCTAGATGTGGTCTGACGAATGTTTTGTATAAAAGAAGCATCACCTCCTTGAATTTGAACTCAATACTTTTGGCAATGTATCCCAGCATCCGATTGGCTTTTTTAACTGCTTCAGCACAATGGCTAGAGCGTCTGAGGGTTTGGTCAACAATCACTCCCAGATCTTTTTCATGTGGAGCACATTCCAGTGTAAAACCTCCCATGAAGCAATCCCGTCTAATGTTTTTATTATCTACATGTACAACTTTACATTTTGCAACATTAAATTTCATTTGCCACATTTCTGCCCAATTCTGGATTCTATCCAAATCATCCTGAATCACTTAAGTGTACTCTAACCTATTTGCCAAACCCCCAATTTAGTACCATCTGCAAATTTAACTAATTTGCTCTCAGTATTCCTATCAAGGTCATTAATGTAGATGAGGAACAGCAGGGGTCCCAACATCGTTCCCTGGGGGACGCCACTCCCCACCTAGCTCAGATGAGATACCACTGATCACCACTCTTTGTGTTCTGTCCTGCAACCAGTTTTGAATCCGCTTCAGACTACCTCCTGTAACTCTGATGGAGCTCATTTTAAAAATTTGTTTCTTATGTGGTACTGTGTCAAATGCTTTCTGAAAATCCAAATATATGATGTCATAAGACCTGCTCTGGTCAGAAGTCTTAGTGGCCTCTTCAAAAAATTCCAGAAGGTTTGTCAGGCATGAGCTTCCAGGGGTAGGCAATAAGGAAAATTTAAGATCACTGGCCCCACCATTCTAACCACTGGCCCAGGACAATGTCATCCAGGGTTTCCCGCAGAAAATTGGTGAGTCAAGGTGGTGACCAGGGGGTGGGGTTGGCATTAGCGGTGGCAACAGTCTGTGTTTGTTTACTCTATAAATAACCAAAGCAGTTAAAGTGCAATAGCAAAGTGACAAAGTCAACAGTCTTGTGACTTTATTGATTGACAAGAAGATATAATAAAATGGATGTATTATGCTTTCATGGGAGGCAGATTAAAAAAAAATTGTAGTTTCAAAGGGTTTCAGGGTTTCAACGGCGCATTTTTTGCACTTAACAGTCTGAGTGTAACACTTGCTTGTACACTGTGTATTTTAGCCTTACTGTAAGATCTGAGCTGGAAATAACAAGATCGAATAAAAACGCACAGTCTTACCAAAATTCATGATACATATCACAACCGTCCCTAAGGTCTAAACGAAAATTATTGTAAGAACAGAAAATGTATTTGTTATCTGTTTTGACTTCAATTCCCCAAATGCTTTGCGGTTGTGGTTATTATTTCGGGAGAGGAGAACGGTATTATGTATGGAAGCGCATTGCATTCACAGGATGAAAAAATACTCATTATCTCGTAATTATGATCCATTACTAGAGAAAACCAGGCGCAATTGTCAAACATAGCAGAAAGCCATGAGCAAACAAATCGGTAGCCTCGATAAGAAACTAAACAAATGGCATATAGCCTATCTTAATGAAACAGAATATGTGGGCAAGCAGTTGAAAGGAGACCCTATTCTAATGTTTAGTTTAGATGAATAATTATCTTACCTCCACATGTCCTTTCCACAACAACGACAAGTTATTTTATATCCGGATAATTAGCTTCTTCCAGATACAAAAATATAATGTTGGCTACCAACAGGTGATAGATGGCGCAGTGACATATTAACTAGCAGATGCCGGCCGGTATTCGGCCTCATCGCGATGCGGCCTTATTTTACTGTGTGTGCATGCGTGGATGCAGCAGAATTTTTTTTAATTTTATTTTATTTTTCTGGGGGAACGTAGTCAAGGCGGGGGGAAATTTGTTGTCAAGGCAACGCCCTAACTATGAAGCGCTGCGGGAAACCCTGGGTATTGATCCCCATAATAACGAAAAAACAACAATTTGATTCAACTAGCCACTAAACATTTATACAAAGCAAGTGTTTATCGTTGTATCATTAAATGATTGTATCATCATAATTCCAAGTTCCCAATTCTGATTGGGAGGGTGAAATACCTACATTTGTCAGAGTTAAGGGGAGACGTTGACATATAAAAGTTTGAGAAATACTGATTTAGAGACTGAAGTGTATGATGTCGAATTGCTGCGGAACAACGCGGAAAACGCCGATCTACAAGATCTCAGTGTGTCACAAATGGGACACGTTGTATGCTTGCAGATCTGCGTTTTCAAGTGTGACCGTCGTATGACGACGTTATTTTCTCCGTCGTTCTACAGCAATTCGTTATCATACACATCAACTTTTCTCTAACTCGTCTGCAAACCTGGGCATTGATCTGCAGAGTTCACAAAAGACCTCATTTTTGGCCCCTGAACCTCTTCATATCCCAGCCAATTCCAGCGGGTCTCGCCATTGAGGCTGGAACTTTCTTTCCCTTCTTATCTTCTTGTACTCCTCACTCTCCCTCCACTCTTCCAATGACTTTTTCCTTTGCTTTGTATTTCTTGCCCGGTGTTTGGCTGGGTACTGGGGGCTTCAGAAACATTTTAAAGTAGGGATTCAAAGAAAAAACTGAAAACTGGCTATTTCGACATCAAGCTTAGAAGGCAAGGAATGCAATGTAATGTCATTCCGTCACATTATCGATATCAGAAAATGGAAACACGCGCGCAAAAATGTTATCAACACTTCCAAGATGCTAGGAATGACGCCCGTTTTGGGTGATGTCACATACGGGTTTTGCAAGCTCTGCTCTTTGAGTTTGCGTGCAGTGTACGTCTCTCTCCAAGCCTTATATTTTGTTATTCAAGGTTCAAATTGTGTCGTACTTTACGTTAGATGGATAAATTATAATGAAGCAACATTCATCTGTCGTTTTTTTCATTTAAAGTCGTATTTTTCTATATAGTACATTGAAGATTAACATGGACATATAGGCTAAATGATCTGACGCAAATCGTGTAAATATGGGCAAGGACTGATCGATGCCTTAATTAATTTTATTATTTCCATGATTAGACTTGATAAGAGCGACGAGAAAACAGAACGGAAGATTTTTAGAATTTATTCTCCATCTTAACTCGCGCAGGAATACATGCACTGTTGTCAGATCTTTCTATTGCGTATACTGTAACTATCGAACGTTATTACATTTGCGAGGTTTTGTTTCGTTCTGGCCATTACAGAAGAGGACAGACCAGAAGCTGAAGAAAGAACCATGGGAAGAGGTACATCAACTATAAAAAAAAAGCAATTAAATTTGAATTTCAGTGCATGAGAAGTTCAGGCGGACGATTCAGGCTGCTTTTGAGGTATTTGGTGGCGATATTTAAGGGTACGATTGTCTTCCAAATGGCATCGACCTCGTCACTCCAAATTTCTATGTCAGTCAATCACTGTTATGAGAGTCCACTTGATCGTGTCCATTAAGTACTATATTTTTTGTAGCCCAGAACATTGGCTTATCCAACCTTCCCCGGAATGGTAGCACGACTCCAATGAAAACAATTTTATTTCTAAACTAGACAACTTGTTGGCTATGTGTAGAGCATTTAGCCAGCACGGCGACCGGACTTTTTGAAGCACATAACGAACCAAAATAAGCAACATAACTAATATGCATCGATGAAAGAAATCACCTTTATGCGACATTGGGATTTAAAGCGATGAACAACTGGGAGATCTGGAAGAAATCTACTAAGAGTTCTGATTCCTCAGGGTTTAAAAACAAAATTGAAAACAATTTTCACAGTGTTCACTATCCCTGATAGCAGAGACTGGCAAAAATTACGTCCTGTAGACGTCATTTTTACGACCTGTCAGACGTCTTTTTACGTGATATATTTACGTCTTTAAGACATCAGTTTGCAACAGCACAAGACGTAAAAAAAGACGTCCTTTTTTGACGTCATATTTTGTCATATTGGTAAAAAAATTGACATCGTTATGACGTCTTTGAGACCGAAAACAAGCTTTCATACTGGTAAATATCACGTCATACTTTTGTCATATTGGTAAAAAACAGACATCTTATTTACGTCATATATTTACGTCTTTAAGACATCAGTTTGCAACAGCACAAGACGTAAAAAAGACGTCCTTTTTTGACGTCATATTTTGTCATATTGGTAAAAAATAGACATCGTTATGACGTCTTTGAGACCAAAACACATTAAACTGCATATAACTTATATACACACCTCAAGTAACCAAGGGATGGCAATCATATGAGAAGTCAGTTCTGTTTAAGAGAAATGTACCCCAAAGATTTAAGCTAAATAATGGTACAATGACAACCCTAAAACAAGAACCTTCAGGTAGCATTTCCTTGGCTTAAAGGGGAAGTCCACCCAGGCAAGAGGGAGAATAATGAGAGGAACAGGTCGGTGAAAGTTTAGATCAATTCAGAGTCATAATAAGTAAGTGATGAATTTTTAAATTTGAGATTAATCACACACACATTGGCAATTCTGTGATGTATCTTGTGAGCTCACCTTCCAATTTCTGTTCATAAAGTTTCATAATTTTTCATTTTCTTTGACATTGATGATGGAATAGATTTTTCCGATGCTGTGCTAATGGGAGGAGAGCTCATAAGATACATTGCAGAGTCACCAATTTGTGTTTGATCAAAACTTCAAAAATTCATAAATTTCATATTTTGAATTGCAATTTGCTCAAACGTTCATCAATCTGTTCTTCTCATTTTTGCACTTCTATTCAAACAGACTTATTATCTGCTCGGGCCTTCCCTTGAAACATAAATATGAACAAACAGGTTTTCAGACAAACTGAGCAGGTAAAAAGAATAAAAGATTGAAAACAATGATTGTTGAAGTGTAAAAAAAGGAGAAAAAAAACAAACAAAAACAAAACAAAAGTAAACAGCAACAGCCAAAACAGAAAAAGTTACCTCAACATCCTTCACAGAATATATTTAATTTTTTTTATTTCAACTTTCAGCTAAACCATATCCGGGGCGCGGATTTTTTTTTCCTAACTCGTATATCCATTGCACCCGCTATTTGGCTCCTGATTGGTCGATTGTCTTCAATGGATTGGCCAAGCGTTCGCCTTACAATTAGAGATGACAATAGATTGTTGTAGAGCGGTTCAAATTTTTAAACTGGGTGGCCTTTCAACACAGTATTGATTGACTTGAGCCTTGTAGGCATCCCATACATGCCAAATCAATGCATGCACCATCAGCAAACGCACAGTGCCAGTGATATGCAGCACTGGAAGAGGCCTATAAACTCGCAATTTCCTGCAAAAAAACATGTCATATAACATCCAAAATCGATAATCTTTCAAACCTGATGTGTTTGTGATTGTAAAAACGTACATTGAGTTCAGGAAACTCTTCGATAGACAATTCTTCACATCCGAAGTGATGAAGTGTGGACGCAGCCATGTTCATTTCATGATCACGATGATGTCAACCTATCGACCAATCAGGAGCCAAATAGCGGGTGCAATGGATATATGGGTTAGGAAAAAAAAATTTGCATCCGGGGTGCGTATTTTTTTTTACCCAGCTGAGTACAGGGTGGGCGGCGCGCATCTGCTAGAAACTGCTGCGCAGGTAATCAAGTGAATCAGGAGACTTCGCGCAAGAAAATATGGCAGAAAGTTTCATTTAATAACGCACTCACCTGGGGGGAAAAAATGACGCATCGCGGGGCCATCCCAATATAAATTTCCCTTTTTGAAAATTCAAGAAACAAGAAAGGAAATATTAAATGAAACTTATTTCCTGTGGTGTTAGCCACATGATAATTGACATAATTTCTTAAGGTGGTAAATAATAAGACGTAAAAAAAAAACACGTAATGTGGTCGTAAAAAGACATGGAAAAAGTGGTAAATAAATGACGTTAAAAAATACGTATTATTCTAGTCTTAAAACGATGTAGAAAAAATGGTAAATAATTGATGTAAAAAATGCGTCATATAATGGTCATATAAAAAGTGAGAACATTTTTGGTCTCATATAGACGTCAAATTAACGTCGTTAAATAGTCGGATATACGACGTATGACGTATTGACCAGGTTAGGACCAGTTCATTACGTCTGAAAGAGGTCAGTCTGCTATCAGGGATATTATAACTATGGAACATCTGGGTACTTTCAGAGTACACAACCCGTATGTGACGTCTCGGAAAATGAGACTGTCAGTGGACTGGTTACGGTCGAAGAAGAACAATATTGGTAAAGTGAATATCAAGTAGCATGAAACTTTTTTATGAGTGAATACCTTCAACATATCATGAAATTGCCGTAATGGACCAATTTTATGGGCACTTATTTTCTTTGAATCCATACTTTAAAGTAGCTAACTGATCAGGATGCGTCTTCAATCAGCAGCAGTGAGCGAGCAAGCTGTGCACAGTGTTGTTGCTTGCAGGTAGTGTGCTTACAATACGTCCCAGGGCACAGCGCTTGCTGCGCACAGAAAGTAGATGTCTCTGTCTTTGATCACTTAACACTATGCGTTCGCGGTAATTACCAAAATGATTTCATAGAAATCATTAGGAGATACAGTAACGCAGGGAATTAATTTGAAATTTGATTTTTTACTTTTTTACTTGTTATTTTATTTTCAAGCCATTATTTTTCACTGGCCCCACCGGCCAGTGCTTGGAGTGTTCTGGTGGTCCTGACAGTTTTAGAAGTACATCCGGGCCACTGGGCCATTTATATTGTTGACCCCTGCCTTCACTTACGGAAACCATGTTGGCTATTCCTCAAGATATTGTTGCGTTCAAGAAATAAGTCCAGCTCATCTTTTATGATAGATTCCAATATTTTGCACGCAATGCAAGTTAAACTGACTGGTCTGTAATTTCCTGGCTCAGTACAGTCCCCTTTCTTATATATTGGTATTATATTGCCCTGTTTCCAATCATTTGGTATTTCTCCAGTTTCTAAATACCGTCTGAAGATGGCAGATAGTGGCTTAAAGATGATCACACTAACTTCTCTGAGCACTCTAGGATATAAGCCATCAGGACCCGTCGCCTTATCTGCTTTTAGTTTATGCAACTTGTCTAATACTTTGTTATCCCTAACCTCAAGTTCCGCTAAATAATCTTGAGCATTGGACATGCCCTCTGGCCAAATAAAGACCCCCTCTGAGGTAAAATTCTCAACAAAGTAACTGTTTAAGGGATCCGCAATATCCTTGTTATCATATAGCAGCGATCCATTTTAATTCTTTATGCACTTAACTTGCTCTTTGACTTTCTTTCTTCTTGCTACAGTACTGAAAGAAGCACTTAGGATTAGTTCATCCCCCTCTGCAATTTCTCTTTCATACAGTCTTGTAGCATTCCTCAGCTCTTTTCTGACCACAGCCCGCATTTTGCAGTATTCAGCCTTAGTAATCTCATTGTTATCCTTAATGTACATCTTATAAAGATTCCTCTTTTCCCTCAAACTCCTACAAATAGCTGTGGTCATCCACTGTGGACTCTGCTCTTTCAGCTTACTTTTGGACACCTTTGGAATTAATTAGCATTGTGAATCAAGTAAAACCCCCTTAAATCTTTCCCACATCTCATTTACGGACTCACCGTCCAGGACTATCTCCCATTTTATTTCACTTTGATATGAGCGCATCCTGTCAGTTTGCTCGCCTACAATTGAAAATTTTTCTTTTTGAAGACACCTTTTTAACTTCCCATGAAACCTCAAAATTAACAGTCGAGTGAACACTTGTCCCAAGTGGCTCCAGTACCTCAACATTGCTAATTCTATCTGGGCCATTACAGAGCTCTAAGTCTAAAATTGCCTTCTCTCTTGTAGGTTTATTAACATACTGCACCAAAAAATTATCATTTATAACATCTAGAAATTCTTCCTCCCCCCTACCCTGTCCTTTCACCATTTCCCAATTGATACCAGGATAATTTAAGTCTCCCATAGTAATAGTCCCTCCTCCTCTACAAGCTTGCGCTATACTCTTAAAGAGCATTTCATTGACTGTACTGCCCAAAGCTGGTGGTCGATAGCATACATGTATGTTTAAACCTGTCTTGTGTTTGCCAATGAGCCTGACCCAGATATCTTCGCAGGGCAAGGAATTTTCAATTTCAAGAATTTACTGCACATTTGTTTTCGTTTACATAGAGTGCTACACCCCCTCCTCGCCTATTGCATCTATTCTTCCTAAAGAGCTTCTAACCTTCTACATTATATTCATCTCCATCCTCTTCACTAAGCCATGTCTCTGTAATCCCAACTATGTCATAGCCTTCACTAATCATAACGGCCTCAAGTTCTGGAAATTTATTTTTAATGCTTCTTGAATTTTGAGAAAAACATTTCAGGTTATCACAAACGCTCTTCCCCTTTGATTTCCCATGTGTCCACTGCTCCAAGCCCCTCACTACGCTTTGTTGCTTGAAAAATATCATCAATAGTGCATGTAACGCTGTCAGCTTCCATCAGGGCAGTATGCATTTCCTTCTGTGTAACACTCTCTAACCTCCCTGCCCCCCAAGTCCCTGGTTTAAATAACTCTGCGCTACCCTCAACATATGCCGACCCAGTGCAAAGGTACCCCTCCGGTTCAAGTGTAAGCCATCAGGCTTGAATAGGTCACCCCTGTCCCAGAAGTAATTCCAGTGCCCCATAAACCTATACCCCTCTTTCCTACACCAGGTTCGTAGCCACGTATTAAACCTCCAGATAAAATTCTGCTTCCCTCTGCTTGCACGTGGTACCGATATAATCCTGGAGAACACTACTGTGGAGTATCTGCTTCTAAGCTTTTCAGCTAAGTCCACAAATTTGCCTTGCAGAACCTCAAACCTACCCTTACCTATCTCATTTGTCCCAACATGGACCATGACAACTGGATCCATCCCCGCTCTGGCTAGGAGCACGCTCCAGGAGGTCTCCTGCCTGGGCACCAGGCAGGCAACACACCGTACGAGACTCCTTGTCACGTGAACAGACTAAACTGTCTATTCCTCTAAGTATTGAGTCCCCCACTATCACTAACTCTCTTTTCTGAGGGGTATAGGCTAACAGGCATCCCTGCTGCTCATCAGTCCCCTCACTCTCAGGGTCAGGGGCCAGTTTGAGTTCCTGCAAGGGCCGAAATCGGTTGGACACCTCAATCACTGGAGGAGCTGTCGCTGTACGGCGTCCACACCCTTTCCTGCGCTGACGTCCTACCGTCACCCAACTTTCTCTATCTGCCTGCTCTGGGGTCCCCACACCACCCTGCTTTGGCGTACGCACCATTTCATTAAACGACATTCTTCTTAGTTCCTCTAGGAACTCTTCTGATTGCAAACTATGTTGTGCCGCCACCTGGCCCTGAAGATCAACAATCTTGCTCTCCAGATGCTCAATTAGTTGGCACCGGTGGCAGACAAACCCACCCTGGAAATCTCTTTCCAAAAGTGCGATCATCCTGCAACCGTCACATAGTTTTGGCCACATTTTGAACCCCCTACCTAATGACCTCGCTCACCCTAGATAAAAGAAAAATAATAATGCAGAGAAAGAAGCTCAGGAACCACAATTTATTAACTTATCAATCTGAGTAGCCCTAAGCAGCAATACTGTTGTGTGCAGTAGAAAAATAAAATGCATGACTCAACTATAAAATGTACTTTTAATTAACACATATTCCCCTCCAAAATTCCTCTGGGGAAATAAGTCTATCTGGAGGTACTGTGATGTGGTTAAAGAAAACAAAATGTGCTTTTCATAAAAACAACAAAAAATACATAATTAATTCATTTTCTATACCCTCTCATTCCTCACTAGGGTCGCGGGGTGAGCTGGAGCCTATCCCAGCTGACTACGGGCAAAGGCAGGGACCCACACTGGACAGCTTGCCAATCAATCACAGGGCGCACACACCATTCACAGACCATTCACTCCCATTCTCATACCTTTGGGCAATTTAGTGTCTCCAATTAACCTGATATGCATGTCTTTGGCCTGTGGGAGGAAACCGGAGTACCTGGAGAAAACCCACGCAAACACAGGGAGAACTCCACACAGAAAGGCCCCAGGCCTAAAATATAAACTAAAAAAATAAAATGTCCTTTTGATTTTAACCAAAAAATAAAAAATAAAACAAATAAAAAATATAAAAAAATACTCAAAAACAAAACTTCTTTTAAACATAAATTTAAATAAATAAATAAATACTTAAAACAAAACAATACATTCACAGCCCCTGCAAAGAATCTAAAACTAATATATCAGGAGGGGGGAAATAGCAATTTTCTTTTTAAGTACAGACACAAAGGACATAAGAAAGGAGGAAAAATCCATCACTTCAGTCATACATTCTTTTATTATTTCTACATCAGAGAATAGCTTCTTGTGTTTACCCAACACCCACCCCACTCTGAATGAGCATTACCCAACACCCACCCCACTCTGAATGAGCATTACCCAACACCCACCCCGCTCTGAGTGAGCATTACCCAACACCCACCCCACTCTGAGTGAGCACTCTGATACTTTTTGTTGTTGTCTCATGGATTTAACAAGAATCCTGCCTGCAGCATGATACGACGATTTCAGCTCCTTGATTTTTGTTGTTCTTATCTCAGAATTATGAGGATAGGTCTCTTTCAAAATAGCTGTGTTTTGTCTCATAATGGCATTTCAAGTTTCCACTCTTCACCAGAGCTACGGTTTCTTAGCATATTTGGCACATTGGACTCATACCATGGCAATCTATGGCTTTTGGATTTTTTGCTGGTTATGGTCTTGACGGTCTTTTTCAACTTTGGTCCAGATAGATTGGCATCTATTTCTGATTTGGTTAATCACAATATGCATTTCCAATGCACGATAGTGCATTGCCTCTAAGCCCAGAGAAGACAACAGCATTTCTAGGCACACTTAACATATGGCTTCCTTTTTGCAGAGTTAAATTTTAACTGGCATTTGTGGATGTGTTTGCATATTGTTGTACTCAATTAGGGTTTGTCAAAGTAATCCTGCATTAAGGTTTGCCAAAGTAATCCTGAGCTCTCGTGCTAATATTACTTAAAGATAAACAATGGTTCTTAATACAGTGTCCTCTGAGTGATTGGCAATAACAGTGCTTGGATCTTCGGCTTGCGCCCTTGCCCTTTATACACAGAAATTCCTCTAGATTCATTGAATACTTCACTGTAGAAGGTGAAATATCCAAGTCCCTTCTCATCTTTCTTTGAGGAGCATTGCTTTTAAACCCTTCCGTGATTTTCTCATGTTCTCATGTCAAATTAGCAATCTTCATCCCATCTTTGCTCCTGAAGTACTAAGCCTTTCCTCGATGCAGCTTTTGTGCCAAAACATGCTGAATTCACCTTTTTAAAATCACATCATTATTCATTTTTTTTAGTTCATTAATAGTGTTAAATTACCCATGTCCCAACTTTTTTTGGAATATCTTGCCTGCCTGAATGGCAGGAATGGATGTGCATACACAAATATAATGAAGCTGACTTGATACATTTATTTATCTTTTCTTCATACTGTCAGTAATTAAATCAAATTCTAATTACATTTAGATATCCCCGGTTTCTGTTTTTATGCACACTTTTCATACCGTCCCCATTTTTTTAGAGTTGGGGTTATAATTGCAGCATTTGATTATTGGCAAGGACACAATGGACTGGACAATCTGTGAAGGTAGGGGGTAATTTAACACCTCTTGAAACTAAACATTTGTGGTTAGATTGTGGCCACCTCAGCAGCGTGTTGTGACCTTTGATTTTAAGTCTGCTGGCTCCCCCAGAAAATTGCTAGTGAATTTCTTATGGCCTTAAACTTTGTTGAAGGGACACTTTGTGAGACTGTTGGGATGCTTTGTGTACAATCTGCAGTTATAGCTGCATTTTGAATTTGGCTTTTTGAATTTGTTCCTTAGAAAATTAAATGATGGACGTTTAATTGATTCAAGCAATGTTGATACAAATAGTTTTCCCCTACCTGAATAGATCAATGCTTTATTTCACCTGATGCATTCCACTCAAAGGCATGTCATTCATCCAATGATGCTTGTGTGTGTCTCGGAGTGAACACAGAACCAGTGTTTAACAAAAACAAGAAAGAAAAATGTCTCAAAAGGTATACCTCTGATATTACTTTTCTGTTCTCATTGATATGGATTACCCGTACCAGGACCCTGTTTCACTGTGCAGTAATTCTAGTTAAATTTACTGGATAATTTTCACAACAACCTCAGGAGCCTCCAACTTCTGGAACATGTAATGTTACTCAACTCAATTTTCTGGCTTAATTCATTATCCATTTTTGTGAAATATCCTCTCCACCTTGACAAGTGTCATGTCCTCTTAGCCATGTAAAATATTCATGACCACGGGGAGCTATATTTGCAATGGAATGTGTTGTACCATGATGTTTTCTCCATTTTTTTCTCATAGTAGTTGCAACTGAAGAAGTTGTGACCGCAGACTCGGTGGATGGAGCCATTCAGCAGGTTGTCAGCTCTGGGGGTCAGCAGGTCATCACGATAGTTACAGATGGAATCCAGCTTAGTAATTTGCAGTCCAGTGGAGCAATTGGTCAGCCCATCATTGTTACAATGCCAGATGGCCAGCAAGGTATGATTATTGTGAAATAAATCTAGACATCACTCAGTTTTGATATGAATGTTCAGTGGTAACTTGCATAAATCGAGTCAGTGGCTTTGCTGCATAAGCATTAGGAATGAAATGTAACTTTTCTACAATTTTGCAAGTTCTCAAAATTGCAGCATTTATTTTCTTTTTATTTAATGTTTCAAAAACACTTTGCAGCAGTTCTCTCCTTGCATGAAAGATTGCACAGTCTTAATATCTGACTGGCCTACTTAAGATGAAAGGATTTCCATTTTCAACCTTTGCTTTGTAGATAAGCTTTGACCATTGATATGCCAGTTTGTTTCTGCATCAGTTTTATGGTGTGACTTGAGGTCACCTCACATGCCGTTCCTCTTCATGGCAAAATGGGAAAAAAAGTTTTCAGCCCTCCCAGTCACAGACTTCTCTCAGATGTAGCTTACACATTCCCTGTATTATACCGTGTATTCGGTAGTCCTTGTGATAAGAGAATTATTTGGGTCAACAATTTTAGATTTGTATTCAAACAGCTCAAATGACGTTATAATGCACACTTTCAGCTTCAGTCGTTGAGGGTCATATTTCAATATTCATCAGTAAATCAATTGCCATATTTAATAATCATAATCAATAATCATATTATGTATTACATAAGGAGCAGTAACACACTTACACACGCACATGCACACACACAAACACACACATACAAGCAGTGCACGCACCATAAGCAGTTGGCTTCTGTAGCTTGGAGTGACATCTGTTCAGTTGAATCAGGCAATATCTGTTCAGTCATCAGCATTGTTCACCATCCTTCATTAGAAATCACATAGTTATGCATGCTCCAGTATTACACTGGAATTTCAAGTCTTATGACTTGAAAATCACAACAAAGAAAACCAGTATTGACAACTTAAATGTATTCTTCACTGAATAAAAAAACTTCTACAAAAAATCCACTGTTTAATCTTGTAATAACACTCTAATGCCACTATGTAACTCTGTTGCCAAAACAAAAACTCTGCTCTATTCTCTGTTCTGCTCCTGGTGGCCAAAATCACAGCATTTATATAGACTAGCAACATTCTGGAAAGATCTACAGGATTCCTGGGTAATCCCTCCCCCTTCCAGGCAGGAAGATGCCAGAAGCTTCTAGAAAGCACTTGTCCATTAAAAAGAAGTGATATTACATCAGATGTTTTGCAACAGACACACCACCAGAGGGTGCTGAAGTACATAATCAATAGCTGACCAGCGAGGCAGCAAAAACAGCATGGAAAAAATCTCCATTTACAAATGATATACAGTGCTTTACATAAAATTCTTAGACATAACTGGAAGAGGGTTGTTATCTTTTGGCTGCAGTTTAAGGCAAGTTGGCAGTGTTTTGGTTTGCCTGTCTGGAAAAACCTGTGACCCAACTAAAAGTCCACTTAAACAATGGAGTAGCCTTGAAGTTATTTTACAAAGGATGCCAACTAATGATAAAAACAAGTAACATTCAGTCACCACATGATTGTAACATTGAAAAACAAGTGAGAAGCAGAAATTACGTTATTGTAGCATAAGAACGCGGAAAGACCATATTTGGAAGATATTTCCTGTGATGAAGGTATAAAAACTGGGTGTGAAAAGCAGAATGGCAGTTCTTCTTGCGCAAAAAGAACGTGACTTTATCAATATGCCACAATAAAGCCAAAATTTCGGAAGAATCAGTCTCTCTCCAATTGTTTGAGGATGGGGGGACCTGAATGAAAACCATGACACATTCTATGGGTACTTATCTTTTCACTCTAGTGTTGTAATGGTTGTGCTTTGCACACATTCAGATGCACGGACAGGAAGTCTATTGGCCGGACTCAGGTGCTAGGATGGACTTAGTTGTATTTATTATGCCTACTGCACAACAGCAGACACAAACGTTGCTATACAAAACAAAAGACGAAACGACGTTTTTTGAACACGATAAGTAATACAGACTCCAGGCTTTAGCTGCATGTATTATAAATAGGAAAATAAAAGGAAACAAGGTTTCTTAATAATGCAGTGCTCCAATTAGCATGAACAGCACTAAGCTTAAAGAGTTTAGAGTTTTGATACGTGAATAGGCAGAAAAATTCTAAACAAGACTTAACAATGCCGCACAGACGTGGATTAATCAAGACTTCACAATGAGACTGAGAATGAGCTTGGTCTTAAATACACACGGATACCACCCTGTGGTCATGAGAAACAGGTGAGAGTGATAATAGAATAATGAAAGAAGTGCGGTCCGGTATTTAGTGGACCAGTGAACTGGACGGCTGGAGGCGTGTTCTTACAGGTGTAAGTTTATCCAAATTATGGCACTTTTTATGCCCCCACCCTCCAAAGAGGAAAGGGGGCATGATGTCGACACCACGTCGGTCCGTCGTCCGATAACTTTTTGTTTCCATGGGATAACTTTAGAATCCCTCGTCGGATTGATGCCATTTCTTAATGGTGTAATGGGAGTGGCTAGAGGAAGGTTCCTTTCGAAAACCAGCGTCGTGCGATATCTAATATGGCCACCACAGCAGCCATCTCTATATGCCCTTGATCAACATACAGGCGGGGGCATATGCCACGCTATGCGTTGCTCTTGTTTACTTAACCCACAGCCCCTTAGAGTATGGAAAAAGAAGAAATACAGGTTGAAAAGAGCTTGTATTTCTGCCAGCCAACACAGATGTTGCGGAAGCTATCAAAATTAAAGAATTCAGGCTATACAGTAGATGTCGTGAGATCATACATGTATATAACTCCCTTGATGTAATATTGGTAACTGAAAATGAAGTGCCAGATTATTAGATCTTGGAACTATGATTAGACTGAGAACTTTTAAAATGTGCCCAAAAACCGACCTCTGTAGAGTAAAGGTTACCTAAGATACAGAAGTTTCTCTTGAAGCACAGGATTTAAAATGACTGCATTGGTCACATTTAATACCTGGTCTATTCTAAGAAATGTATTTCCTTGATAATAAATCTGAATCAAAAATCAAAATTGGCCGGCTGCTGTTTTTCACTGCTGTAAACATAATGCAGTCACCAAATATGCCGTTTATGAAAGGGCTAAAGCGGTCCAAGGTAATATATTCTGTTCTGCTGCTTCTGTCATCCACAGTCAATGCTGATTCCAATTTATTTGCCTTGTCCAGTCGCTGTTTTGTACCTCCAACCCCCCTTTCAGCTTCACACTGGATGCAATTATTATGGAAAAAGTGATGAGTATTTTTTTATGTAGAAAAAAACCTTGTCAATGGCACTGATATACTGGGGGTGCAGGAGAACTAAATTTGGCTGAGAGGAATATGTCACCAACATGCATAGGCGTAATAACACTCGCCATTTTATTGTGGGCAGTAATGCCTGTATGCCATTTGAACAGTTTATTTAAAAAAATCTATGCCTTTTGTTTTGTTGGTGCTTGTTTTTTTCTTGATAGTCTTCATTGATAATTAGTCATATAGACTTGTTTTTATTTTATAATCGTGGCTGTCTCATTTTGTGTGATCTGAGATTTTTATGTTCAGTTTTAACAGTCCCAGCCACAGATATTGCAGAGGAAACCGTCATCAGTGAGGAACCTTTAGTGAAGCGACAATGCATAGAGATAGTGGAAAACCATGTGGAAAGCCGAGAAATTGAGGTAAGTCTAAAGCAAACTTTCTTTACTAGCTGCAGATGATTAAAAAAATACCATGCTAATCGCACTTAAGACCCCTCAGCTGCGTATGTAAGCCCCTGGTGGGCAAAGTAAAAGTCAAAATTGGCTGGAATTCGATCGATAAGTGAAGGATCCATAGATGTACCACCCATCCAAAAATGAGAAACCTCGAAGCAAACCTGAAGGCGCTAGAGCAGTAACGTTGTTGAATTTAAAGATTGGCAGTATTTTACGGTATTTGACCTAGAAAATGATAAAAAAGGTCAAATCAAAAACGTGTCTGATAGAGCGGTTAAGTCGTTGAATTTAAATATCGGCAGCATTTACGCTCTTCAACCTAGAAAACGGTAAAGAATAGGTGAAATGAAAATTGCGTCTGATATGTGATGAAGGGTGATCTCATGTACCTTCAGCAAAAATTTGAGTGTCGCAGCTGAAATAATAAGGAGGTTATGGCAATAAGTACAAACAAGCGGCGTGCATTGCAGATGAAAGTGCCAGATAATGTGTAATCCGTGTTTTCTTTTTTTATGTAACAATTATTACTTGTTTTGAGGATTATGTACTCTGCCAATTGCAAAGTCTGGCACACCCCGCAACAGGAGGAGAACAGAAATGTTGACATGGCACGACATCACATGACTTAACATGTGGTGAAAACTGGCCAAGCAGCCCAACAAGGCTCATTTTCCGAACAATTTGGGTTGTTGAGGAGTCAGGACTAGATTGTATCTAGCACTGTATCAATCAGCTTCTGCAGTTCTGACGTGACCTGGTCTTCCACACAGTAACCAATCTCTGTGCTAATAATACTTCTTATTATTTACGCAAAATTTACCTTTGGCCAATATCCATTTATGTTGCCTGTTTCTACACACAGAATTTAGCCTAAATAATCTGGCGCACTTATCTTTGTAAATTGCTCTTGCGTATTTAAAGGCCTCAATGAGATTACTCCACAGGAGAAGGAGATTAAAGGGGACCTAACATGCTGATCCTTCTTTTAATACATATTAGTAATGTTATAATGTTGGTTGTCCATGCTCAACCTCTGAAAAGTTTCTAATCATAAGATACAGGGATTTTGCCGTAATCCAAGAACGTGATTCCGTGAGCATGATTTCCTCTCTGAACAGCTCCTACCGAGATCTTCATGAGATCTGGGCAAAACCTGATGTCAGGCTGTGCCGTCCAATTAGCACAGACCTAGCCAGAGCCAACCACTGCGCTGGACCTGCCCACACCGGAAACTATTCTAGCAGGCACTAACAACGGCAGGTCATATTATGCCTTAATAGCGTCTACGCTTTTAGAAATACAAAAGAAGAACCGCAGATCATTTGAGGTGCAATTTTGTCAGTATCTCTCCCAAACCAACTGGTGCGTTTACTTTTGGACGCGAAGAAAAACAAACATTTCTCTTCCAAAAGACGATGCCACCAGAAATCAGTGGGTAGATTTTTTTGTTTGCTGGCAGCAAATAGCCTCGGCCAAGGGGAACGTTAGCTGTTTGTGCTCAGAATTTCACCAAGGCAGCTTTGTCAATCATCATCAATCTATAATATATTTGAGGTCGATGTCTGTCTGTCTGTGTGTAAGTACATGTTTTTCTCCTACATTTCTCAACTGATTATCACTAAATTTGGTGTGAATATCCACTTGGACACCAGGAAGGACTTGACGTAACCCGATTTTTGAAAAACGGTCATGCACGCAAATAAATGGCAATTTCACTCCGGGTAGTGGCTAGCAGCTAGTAAAGGATAATTCGACACAAGCGTTTCAGCTGCTTCTCAAACCTGAAGCAGTTGCATCGATGAAGCGCTCGGAGCCGCAAGCTGTAAGTAACCATGTAACAGCAAATAATGTAAGTGAAACTAACGTGCTACGGGTGGCTAGCAGGACCTCTAGTGATAGTTAGCACTAACAACTGGCCTCAAATGCAGGCTTTGTAAAATATCTGAAGATAAAGCCTGTATCGGTCGCGACTGTCCGTGACTCACAGACACAGAAGCTGTAAGTTGCTTTTACTGCATAAGCCAATCTGACGTGATAGCCAGTTGATTGTGGCTGTAGCATAGCGGCTAACGTAGCCAAATTACTGTTGCTAATGTTTGTGTCCTAAATACACAATAGTGATATCGGGGGAAATTCTACAGAAGGTGTGTGAACATAAACCTCATTTGAAGCTAACTTTTTATACTTGTTTGTAATTTGGATGCTTGGTACAGCTGTTCACAGTAACTGTCTGTAAAACCTGTATTGCAAGGGTTTGTCTCTGTGGTTACGACCGCTCGGTCAGCTACTGCATGTTAATTTGCGTGTCGTGCTAATTAAAAATGCTCCTGGTTAATGTATATGCAGTAATTCTGATCGGTATGCTTGTGTTACTTTGGTAAGCATCAATGTGACAGTTTCATCATAACGTTGCCCGATTGTAGTCACTACAGTTAGTGATTGCTTCACTTATCCATGACCGGGATCAGCCGGATACTTCACAAATGTCTGAGCAAGCTCTAAATGCAAAACGCAGAAGCTCTACCAGCTTACAAATTATTTCTCTGCACTACCTTGACATAATTTCATTCCCCTTTAGAAACGGTTGTGGCTAAAAAAAAAGCAGAAAAAGGCGGAGATTAAATAGGTAATTCTTTCCTGTGGAAGTGATCAATTCACTAGCACCACATAAGCAACTTGTCTGCGCTAATGGAACTTACGGTCTGCGAAACCTGTATTATGTTCATAATATATCCAAGCTCTCTCTAGCTGCCATGTACTATCCATAAAGCCGCCTTCACATCAGTCACAAAACAAATTTTTTGCAGGACAGATTAGCCTAAATTCAAAGTCAATGCAAAGACGCGAATGCACGTTATGGGCACGTCAAGCCGCTTTCACACCGTATGCGAAACGAATTTTTCTCGCAACAGATTAGCTACATTAAAAGTCGATGCAAAGACGCGAATACAGGCGTTATGGGTACGTTAAGCAGCTTTCACACCGGACGCGAAACAAATTTTTCGCTCGCCAGATTACATTCAAAGTCATGACCGCTTATCAGCTACTGGATGTTAGTTCGCGTGCTCTGCAAATTAAAAATGCTTCTGGTCAACTTATATGCCGCAATTATGATCGGTATGCTTGCGTTACTTCGGTAAGCATCAATCTGACAGTTTCATCATAACGTAACCTGATTGTAGCCACTACAGTTGAAGCTTAACGGGTGCTGTATGTGTCTGCTGAGTTGGGCTGCAGTTAGACCAGACATAGATTTTGCAGAGCAATAGGGAAGCACACAGGCTATAACGCGTCCGGTATAACAAACGCTGCATTGCCATCGATTGAAAATTAATTTCTTTCCTGTAAAAGTGATCGATTCACTAGCTCCACGTAAGCAACGGTTCACGCAGAAGGAATATACGGTCTGTAAAACCTTTATTATGTTCATGACATAACCGGAGCTCTGTCTAGCTCTCGCACGCTATCCCCAATGCGTCAATTTTCCACGAGGAAAAGCTGGTCATTCCAAAGCAATAAGTAAACCATTACCATGGGAAATTCCCGAAAAGGCCGTTTAGCTTGGAGCATTCGCCCCTCCGTCATATACCAGCACGGAAGCGGTTCGTTTCTCCATGCTAACAACACACCACAGCTATGCACAAGAACCAGCAGGTCCTAATACACACCGAAGCAGTCCATAATGTTATGGCCCCAATTTGTTATTACATTTAAAACAACACAACAGCAACAGCGAGGGATGACACACAGTTTTTAAAACTTAAACACATTTAATTAAACAGACAAAGACAATAACAACTAACTAACAACTAATGAACCTAAAGACCAAGATTGATTAGGAAAAAAAAAAGAAATATTTACAGTCCCTTTTTGATGGGGTGGCTTGGTGATGTCCTGGATGAAGAAAATGCTCAAACACAGGCAAAGAAATCCACAAAAGAAACGTCACAGGTCTTGAACAGAATGGCAGGTCTGGTCATCTTCTTGCAATTTCTCCTACTACTTTACTGTCTCAATTCTTTTCCTTATATACTCTTTTGCAGACCCCACCCACATTTAGACCTCTTTTTTTTTAATTTTCTGAGACTTGCCCCAGACATGTCCAGGACATGTCTAAACATGACTCCAGTCTAAGGTTAACAAAAAAAAGGTAAATACTGCCATCTAGTGGCCTATATTCACATTACACCTCCATTCCAAAAGGGAAAAATTTTGACTCATAAAGGCAAAATTTTTCTTTTCAATACAAAATGGTTAAGTGAACACTTGTCTATATATACATATCATACAATATTCAAACACATGATATATATATACACATTCAAACACGGGATAAGCAATCAGCAATTACATTGTCTGTACCCTTCACATGCTTAATTTCCAAGTCAAACTCCTGTAAAATCAAACTCCAATTCAACAATCTTCGATTTTTGTTTTTCATCTTACTCAAAAACATTAACGGATTGTGGTCAGTGTACACAATCATTGGCTTTTGCCCTGTACAGACATAAACATCAAAGTGTTGTAAAGATAGAACCAGAGCCAACAGTTCCTTCTCTATTGTGGAATAGTTCCTTTGGTGGCGATTGAACTTCCTGGAGAAGTATGCCACGGGATGCTCAATGTCATCAGAGTCACTTCTCTGTAGGAGCACAGATCCACAAGCTTGGTCGCTAGCATCGACCGCGATGGAGAACGGTTTGTTGAAGTCAGGAGATTTGAGCACGGGGAAGTGACACAGCAGAGACTTCAGGTGATCGAAGGCTCTCTGGCATGCATCATCCCAGGTGAACTTTACGCCTTTCTTCAGTTGGTTAGTTAGACTGAGAGCAATCTCAGCAAAGTTCTTGCAGAACTTGCGGTAGTACCCGATCATTCCAAGGAAGCGGCGCAAAGCTTTTTTGTTGTCAGGAACTGGAAAGTTTATGATGGCTTGGACTTTAGCATTTATGGGTGCCACCTTACCCTGGCCTATGACGTAGCCAAGATAGGTGACAGTAGCACAACCAAAGTCACTCTTGCTCAGGTTAACAGTCAGGTTAGCCTGGGTCAGGCGCTGGAACAACGTCTCTACATCTTTTAGATGTTCTTCCCAGGAGTCACTCCGTGTGATCAGGTCATCGATGTACGCACCCGTGTGTGGCAATCCGGCGATTGTAGACTGTATCATCCTTTGGAACGTGGCTGGGGCATTTTGCATGCCAAAGGGTAGGACTTCATACTGGTACAATCCAGATGGTGTGGCAAAAGCAGAGATGCTCTTGGCCCTCTCAGTTAAAGGCACACACCAATAACCCTTCAATAAATCAATCTTGGTCAGAAACTTTGCTTGCCCTACACTATCAATACAATCATCAATCCTAGGTATTGGAAACACATCAGTTCTAGTTACAGCATTGACTTTGCGATAATCTGTACAGAATCTAGTACTTCCATCAGGTTTTGGAACTAGCACACAGGGTGAACTCCAATCTGAGTTGGAGGGTCTGATAATATCATGTTCTAACATGTACTCAACCTCTTTCTCAGCAATCTTTCTCTTTTCAGGATTCATCCGGTATGGATGCTGTTTTATTGGTTTGGCATCACCAACATCTACATCATGAGAGGCTATAGTAACTCTCTTTGGAACATCAGGAAACAAATCCTCATATTTCTTGATCAACCTTTCAAACTGATCTCTCTGTGAGGGTTCTAAGTGCTGGAGTTTTACATCAAGATTTTGCAACACTTCAGTGTTTGACAATTTACATGAAAGAACTTCAGCTTTAATTCTTGGTTCATCATCTTGAAACTCCCCCTCATCTTCACACGTTTCGACCATTGGAGAATCTGAAGTGACAGCTGCAACCCTAGCATTTCTGTCATGATAAGGCTTTAGCATGTTAATATGACACAATTGTTTTGGTTTTCTCCTATCTGGAGTCTTCACAATGTAATTGAGATCATTGAGTTTTGTCAGAATTTCATAAGGACCATGAAATCTAGCCTGCAATGGATTGGACTGCAAGGGAAACAACACAAGGACCTTGTCTCCTGGTTTAAACTCACGGCTTCTAGCCTTATGATCATACCAAGTTTTCATTTTTCCCTGACTTGATTTCAAGTTCTCTTTGGCAAGGTCACAAGCTGCACGCAATCTTTCCTTGAACTTGCTAACATAGTCTAACAGACTGATTTGCGGCTCTTCCTCTTGCCATTGTTCACTCAATAATAGCAAAGGTCCTCTCACTTCATGACCAAACACTAGCTCAAATGGACTGAATCCAGTAGACTCCTGCACTGCTTCTCTAGCTGCAAACAACAGCAAATGAACCCCTTCATCCCAGTCTTTCTCATGGTCATAACAATAAGTCCTCATCATTGTCTTGAGAGTGGAATGAAACCGCTCTAAGGCACCCTGACTTTCTGGATGATAGGCACTAGAAAGAATCTGTTTTGCACCTAGTTCATACACAACCTGCTGAAACAATCCTGAAGTGAAATTGCTACCTTGGTCTGACTGAATTTCCCTGGGAAGACCAAACAACGTGAAGAACTTTATCAAAGCCTTCGAGATTGCAGTTGCCTTGATGTTACGTAGAGGTATGGCTTCGGGGAATCTGGTAGATGCACACATGATTGTCATCAAGTACTGATTTCCAGATCTAGTCTTGGGTAATGGACCAACGCAATCAACAATAACCCTAGAGAATGGCTCCCCAAATGCTGGGATAGGCTGCAATGGAGCTACAGGTGGGTCTAACTGGTGTTTTCCAACTACCTGACAAGTGTGACAGGTTTTGCAAAAGTTGGAAACGTCTTTCCGAAGCCCAGGCCAAAAGAAGTGTTTCATGATCTTATCAACAGTCTTGTTAACACCAAGATGACCTCCTAAAGGTAAACTATGAGCCATTGTTAAGATCTCATTCCTATAGACCTTCGGAACAACAATTTGCCTGACCACTGCCCAATCTGCATTGGCAGGGATATCAGGAGGGCGCCACTTCCGCATCAACACACCATCCTTGAGATAATACCCAACTGGAACTGCGTCTATTTCTTTATCAGGAAGGGCTCTCCTCTTTAGTACACAAATTTCAGGATCATTAGTTTGCTCCTCAATCAACCGCTTTCTGGACAGAGACAAGTCTCCAGACACATCAGAATCACCAGACCCATCCGGCTGGCTGAATAGAGAACTGATAAAAGTATCTGATAAGTCCTCAAACGGAGAAACCATAGTAGGCCAATCAGAGTCATGAGGCGAACCACCTGAGTCCTGACTATTCAATGTACTGGACGGCACCACAACATCATCTTCTTTAGCCTTCTTGGCCATAGCACGAGTCACTGCGCAAGAAGGATACAGAGATGGGTCCTCATCCCCATTTTCAGTGCTCGGCTGTGAAGTAAGATGTACAGGGGGAACTACTTTGCCCCCAGCCAGGTCATTGCCTAGCAACAGAGAAACACCCTTTATAGGTAGACTTGACATAAGTCCCACCTTTACCTGTCCTGTAACTAAATCTGACTTCAAGAATATAGAGCGCAGGGGTACAGATACAGTCCTCCCTTCAATACCTTGTACAAGTATGAAATCCCCTGAAGCGGTCTCATCACGTAACTCCAAGGAGTCCATCAACAAAAGTGACTGAGAAGCTCCGGTATCCCTTAGGATATATATAGGGACAGGAGTAGTATGCTCATTCAGAGCCACAAATCCCTCTGACACAAATGGAAGAAATTCCTCCCTCACAAAGTCAGCTGTATTAGGCTTTTTAGCCCCACAAGAAGCAGGCAATTTAGCAGATTGGTTATCTACGACAGGGGTTTCTAACCTTGTTTTCACAAAGGCATTTGGTTTGGTATCCTTTTCTTTTTCTTTCTTAGCTTTAAGGAACCAACAGTTAGTTGTAACATGACCAGATTTCTTGCAATAACTGCAAACTAGACCACTTTTGTCACTGTCAGCTTTCACACTTCGATCAGACCTGTTACTGGATTTCTGAGCACCATCACCAGATTTGTCTTTGTCTTTGGGTGAGGAATCTTGGGTATCACCGTAACCCTTTTTCTGAAATTGGGACCATCTATTATTACTGCTAGACTGAAATTTGGACTTATGTGTGAGAACATATTCATCTGCAAATTTGGCAGCTGATTGCAAGTTCAGTGCTTGCTTCTCATTAAGGTAGGTCTTAAGATCATCCTTAACACAGTTCTTGAATTCTTCAACTAACACCATCTCTTTTAGTGAGTTGAAATCATCCTTGACCTCCATAGAAGTACACCAGCGCTCAAAGCAAACCTGCTTCTCATTAGCAAATTCAACATAAGTCTGATTTTCAGATTTCTTCAGACCTCTGAATTTCTGTCGGTAAGCCTCTGGAACCAACTCATAAGCTCTCAAAATAACCTTTTTGACAACCTCATAATCAGAGGAATCATCTGCAGACAAAGCCGAATAGGCTTGTTGAGCTTTACCCTTGAGGACAGTTTGCAACATCAGAGGCCAGTGTTCCTTTGGCCACTGGCAACTCTTTGCTACCTTTTCAAAACACTGGAAATAGTTGTCAACATCCTTTTCCGAAAATGGAGGCACTAATTTTACCTCCTGACTGGCACAAAATTTATTTTTAGTTTCAATTTTAATTTTTAGTTGCTCCATTTGGAGTCTTTCTTCTCTATCGAATTTCTCTAATTCAAAATCTCTCTGTCTCTGTCTCTCTCTTTCTGCTCTTTCCTCTTTCTCTCTCTCAAATTCTCTTTGTTTTTCTTCTCTTGCTAATTTTTCTAACTCAAACTGCCTTTGTTTTTCTTTTTCTTCCCTCTCAAATTCTCTTTGTTTCTCTTTTTCCTCCCTTTCTTTTTTCTCTTCTCTTGCTAATTTTTCCAACTCAAACTGCCTTTGTTTTTCTTTTTCCTCCCTTTCAATCTCTAGCATTTTTAATTTAAGTTCCATTTCTATATTTGGATTTTCCACTGGAAACTGTTCCAGATCTCCTGGTGCAAACACATTTTCATCAATGTAATATTCAACTATCTTTCTAGCCAGTCTTGCTTTTCGCATGGCTGGTTTCACCTCTGTCAGCTCTAAATGTCTGCAAATTTCTAGCAGTTCTGTCTTTTTAAAAGACTTCAAAACCCCTACGGTTGGTGATGCCAAGAAATCATCCATTGCCGTTGTCAATATATACGTATTCAATTAAAAAAAAAATTTTTTACAATTTGAAATGTTAGATTTTTAATAAATGACTCACAAAATGGTCTATCCCGGACGAGCCCCCAATTTGTTATGGCCCCAATTTGTTATTACATTTAAAACAACACAACAGCAACAGCAAGGGATGACACACAGTTTTTAAAACTTAAACACATTTAATTAAACAGACAAAGACAATAACAACTAACTAACAACTAATGAACCTAAAGACCAAGATTGATTAGGAAAAAAAAAAGAAATATTTACAGTCCCTTTTTGATGGGGTGGCTTGGTGATGTCCTGGATGAAGAAAATGCTCAAACACAGGCAAAGAAATCCACAAAAGAAACGTCACAGGTCTTGAACAGAATGGCAGGTCTGGTCATCTTCTTGCAATTTCTCCTACTACTTTACTGTCTCAATTCTTTTCCTTATATACTCTTTTGCAGACCCCACCCACATTTAGACCTCTTTTTTTTTAATTTTCTGAGACTTGCCCCAGACATGTCCAGGACATGTCTAAACATGACTCCAGTCTAAGGTTAACAAAAAAAAGGTAAATACTGCCATCTAGTGGCCTATATTCACATTACAATAAGCTGTTGGTCCACTCTTAGCTGCTCCTCACTGTCCATGTTTCCCCGTAAACTCAGACCCACCGGACTTCTACGGTCTCCGGTCTACATTTGGGCATGTCGACCCATTCTACAAGTGTGTCTGTATGGTGTGGATTCTAGCTTTCCCTGCATCCAAGCTACGGAGTAGTCAAACCGCTGTACTCACCAACTGTTGCTGTAGCAAACTGTAGCCGATAGCAAATGCGTGATTGAGCTGCCAGACTTTCGCACTGCGTCCTCCACTTTCGCCGTTGCGTTTATTAGAACAAATTAATTTCATTTGATCTATACACATGTACTGCGTTAGATTGCAGAATATGCCCGTCGATTCCCGTCAGTTTCACTCTTTTTGCCGGATCAGGAAAACTGCGTTCTGCTGCCTCGTCCTTCCTAGATCTACCCTCCACAGAGCTGGCCAGTGAGAAAAAAGTGGGCACACGGGGAGTGGGGGCTATAGCGGAAGAGCCACCCCAAAGAGGCGTTTCAGGCAGAGACTACTATGGACTACAAATGGGGTTTTTTGAGGATGGCAGTACGAGCAAAATAAGTACCCTTTTTTTCCTTTGCACTATCAGGAGTACTCAAGGGGAGTCAAAGACCAAAATATAAACTTGGAAAAAAAGCATATTAGGTCCCCTTTATGAGTTCTTTCTTTCCTTGTTGCTCTTACCTTCTAGTCCTCAAATCAACTTTTGAGCTCTTCCTTGAGCCTTTTGTAGTGGCTCTCTGCCCATCTTTTTTTATGGCCCAAGAACTGAGCACAATACTCCAAGTATGGTCTGACAAAGGTATTATGCAGGAAAAGTATGATTTGATCCTTTGATTTATGACGCACTCAGAAAACTATTTTCTAAAGTTCAGTCAGGACAACTCACGTTTCAATAAAATAGAACAATTTATTCATGGATATGAGCATTACATTGTATTTTGGCGGCAGTTCTGCTCTGGAGGAATAATCTACTTAGGCACAGCAAACATACAAACATAGTCAGGAACAGAAATCAAAATCCCCCCAATGTGAGCAGAACCAAACAGGTGGAGGCTGGGGTGGAGGCGGCAAGCAAAAACCAAACAGCATGTTGCATAGCATGAAGCGTCATTGCGAACAGCAGCGGAAGCAAGTGAGCTTGACGTCTTTCAAATAGACCGCTGCATGACCTCGTGATGTGTATCCTCCAATTGTGTGCCTGCTGGTGCTGACGTGCTGGTAGCTTACCAGGCTGCTGTCAGCTGATGTAGCTCTTCGAGTTTCCTGCCTGAACTAGTTACACTCATTTCAGTCAGGACAACTCACGTTTCAATAAAATAGAACAATTTATTCATGGATATGAGCATTACATTGTATTTTGGTGGCAGTTCTGCTCTGGAGGAATAATCTACTTAGGCACAGCAAACATACAAACATAGTCAGGAACAGAAATCAAAATCCCCCAAAACAGCAACCACCGCCAAGTGGCTAAACCATGTATACAGTGGAGCACCCACTGCCTCCTGAATGACCATGAAATCCATAGAGATATCCAGGGTCAAAACATTGACTACTAAAGGCTGCCAAGTATTTAGTGCAGTTTTATATCATCAATGCAGATAACCTGGATCAAGAATGGACATATGATCATTAATGTACATGACCTCCCATGTGTTGCCTGGTTCCACTGCGGGGACCCGTTAGGCACGTTCTCCAAGGAACACACCGCTTGGTGCCCTCACATCTGTACTTGCGGGCAGGGCCTCACTGTTAGTCTGGATGCTTGGCCAGATCCTCTAGAGAATAGGCGCACGCCGTTCCTTCTAGTGCACGTCTGCAACCCTTACAGATGCGGGAGGCAAGATGAACATCATCTTGGTCCTGAAGAACATTCTACCTAGTGAGAAAAACTGTGTGTACAGCCGGAGCACCCACTGCCTCCTGGGTAACCAGGAAGTCCATAGAGATATCCAGGGTCAAACATTGGCTGCTTAAGGCTGCCCAGCCTTTAGCGCACGTCTGCTACCACCAATGCAGATTGCCTGGATCAAGTATGGACATTCTACCATTAAGTATGGCCAGCCAACCACCTGCGCCAGCAATTTATTATTTTTAATTCAATTCAAATTTTTCTATTCAATTATTTGTATAGCGCTTTTCACAGACTATCACAAAGACGCTTTATGTTGAGCGATTAAATAAAAGAAAGGGCAGTGCCCCACCTAATCCCCACTAGAGCAAAATGAGGCAAAAAAAACTCCCACTAGGGAGAAAAATCCTCAAACAGTGGTGAGAAAAAACTCCCCAGTGGGAAGAAATCTCAGGAGGAACCTGGCTATAGTGGGGGAGCCCATCCTCCGCGGGCTAGCTAATTAAAGCAATAATAGAATAAAATGGCATCAAAACAGTGGTGTCTAGCTCCAGGAAGTGGGATGTCGAGGAAGGAGCTGAACTGGATCCGGACCAGATTAGGACAGCAGCACAGCAGCAACTTCAGCTCAGATGGTCCAGGACTCCGTAGTGGAGGGAAAGATCCTCAGAAAGAGACACAGAGGAAAAAAAGGGGGGTGAGGCACTGGATAAAACTACTGCATAAAATAGAAATACTGTCCTGTCTCAAGTGCCAAGTAAGAATTTAGGAACAATTTGTAATACAGTCAACACCCCTCCATCCGCTTTTTGCATTATAATTCTACTAGAAAGAAACCATCAAGTACCTTTAATCCTAGGTTTAAGAGCAAGTAATGATTCATCATACTTCAAAACCCCCAAAACCACGAAGTTTCATGAGGACAATTCTGGTCCTGAAAGGCCGGTGGGTAATGAAGGTTGTATTTCTTCCAATCTCAATGACTAATTGAATAAAAGGGGTTATATACAAAAACAAATTTGCTCATGCAGTAGAGAGAATGTTTCACATAGGGCGCCAAGTTTTTATTTATTCATTCATTTTTTTTTTTGGGGGGGGGGGTGGGGTGGGTCGATCTTGTGAAATTAGAGATGCCGCAGAAACTTCAGATTTTAAAAAGTGCTTTTGCCAATAAGGCAATTAACTAATTAAAGGCCAGAAAGGGAGCAAAAACTGGGACAGATATGGCCCTCATTCCCCAAACTCTAAAATACGAGTATTCTCCCTTTAAGATAGTACATCACATTCCGCTCGGATCGACTATGATTATGCATGCACATTAATTTGGTGCAATTTCAAGCAGTAATCCAAACCTAGCACATTAACATCACCTTGGCATTTTCAGGGATTTCTAGCACCCAAAGGAACCTTGATATTAGGTCTGGTCTGAGGCATGATGAAAAAGTCAAAGCTACCAGCACCATCATTTTACAGACCCTGCATGTTCACGGCTTTGTGTTCATGCGTGTCACGCGCTTAAATTTGTTAGGAGATAACAGAGTAGGCCTGGTGGTTTTAATATGACATACTAACATGTCATCTAATTCTTAAAATTCAGAAGATGAAGCCGAAGCTTCAGAATCAGACCAACATTCAACAGAACATAATTCCAGCCATCTTTTTCATCTTATCATCTTTAACGATGCTTTCTTTGAGTTAGTTTCTTCTTCTGTATTGAAGTGTTGATTTTAATTATGATAGGAGCTCTTCGTCCTCCATGAGGTGCTGTTTAAGTAGTGCTGCGTAGGGTCCTGCCATGAGGACGAAAACGGAGGAATAGCGGAGTTCAGCCGTTTAGAAGGAACACCGAGGACGCACCATGGGGCGCATGCGATGTCCCGTGTCTGTAGCAGCCGGACTTCAGCCGTATTAATGGAAACAGCTTAATGCTCTGGTACTGAACAAACCATAGACGGAAACGACCATTCATGCTCAGTTGGGTCTTAGGCGCATTTACAATGGACAAAACATTACTCAACTCGATAAATCATGTATGCATTCGACTGTTAAAATATAAAAGCGGACTAATTTTGCATACAATTGAAGCAATGACTTGGTGTTTTTTTTTTTTTTTTTTTTTAAATAAACCAGTTGGCCAGAAAGATTGTAGAATTGAGGAAACAGGAATTCTTCGCGCAGCGTAGTCGTATGAGTGAGTATTCATAAGGTTTCCACCCGTTACTTGTTAACAATAACCGCAATCCGGGCAGTATAGTCAACATTGTTGCCCATATACCCTGTTAATGTTTGCAGTCAAACATCCATCTGCAACAATGAATCACCACGATGCAAACCACTTTCTGACATTATGTTCACTGATGATCATCCGAACATCACGATATAACCACACCAATTCAACAGGCATAAATGCATGGAATTTAGCGATTTTCAGGTCCCTGACGTGGTCCGCAAACTACAGCCCGAGCGCGAGTGCCATACCATTCAAGTTCGCAAATTAAGAATTAAATCCTAGTGCAAAACGCTTCACAGAAAAACTAGGGCTATGAATAAAAAGTACCATCTTCTCTGTGAGGCAAAACAAACACTAGGTCAGCACACAATTCATGAATCTTGAAGGAAAGGATCGCATAAGTATCCATGCACTGCCCTCGTGCTATTAAAGTCCAGTGTTTGTATTTTATTAATTTATTTAATTTATGAGAGACAGGGACATGCTTAGCAACTAAAAGGAACAGATTTATGTCCACAATTAAGCGGCCTTCAGTCAACAATGTAGCACATAAAGCAGAATTAATCGCAAAATTTAAAATTACCTGCATATTTGGATTCCAGGGTTGCACAGAAGCTGCCGATGTGGTAAACGGACCCCGTCGGTTTGGAGAAATTGGCGTTCCGCGTCTAGACAGGAACCAGGTCTCCAACTGAATCAGTCCATAAACCGTCATTTTGACTTATAGGAGGAACCTCACTTGAATCACAATTATCTTGGGTTTTCGATTTGAAAATAGCGTTTGAGGGGCGTTCACGCGCACTTTACCAGTCGCAACTCTAACAAGATAAAATATGATTGCAGCAGTAGGCTAATTCAATTTCATCAGGCGCCCATTAATCCTGGAACACAGAGAATACACGCCAAAAGCCAAGAAGAAGCACAAGCAAAAACCAAACAGCATGCTGCATAGCATGAAGCGTCATTGCGAACAGCAGCGGAAGCAAGTGAGCTTGACGTCTTTCAAATAGACCGCTGCATGACCTCGTGATGTGTATCCTCCAATTGTTCGCCTGCTTGTGCTGACGTGCTGGTAGCCTACCAGGCTGCTGTCAGCTGACGTAGCTCTTCTCGAGTTTCCTGCCTGAACTAGTTACACTCATGAGTATTGCCATTGTCATGTCTGTCCATCTATGTGTCCATAACAAACATGAACAGCATTAAACATCATTTGCCAAGTTCCTGCTTTCTACGAGAGTCTATCTAAATCATCTTGCACCGCTTTACCAAATTCTAGACAATCTAAACTATGCCAAACTTCTCAATTTTTAATCATCTGCAAACTTCATCAATCTACTTTCAATTTTCCTGCCAATGTTACTACTTTAAATGAGGAAGAGAAATAGTCCCAACATCCAACCTGTGGGACTCATTTTCCCACAGTGCCTAGCTCAGATGAGATCCGTCAGACCACTACTCTTTGCGTTCTAACCTGACACCAATTCCAAATTCACTCCAAAGTGCCTCCTGTATTTCATGCTGTCTTCATTTTAACCCCTTAAACTCTAAATTTCCTCTTAAGTTTTCCCCTCAGTAGGCTCAGTCATAAAAAACATTTTTCCATAATATAGAACAGTGGTCACATACATACTCTGTATCTACTGGTTGCAATGCTTCATTGGTATATCACACTTATGTTAAGAGAAATAAGTGTATTTAAATGCCTTGTTTAAACAAACCCCAATTCCAATGAAGGTGGGATGCTTTGTAAAATGTGAATAAAAATAGGCGTGCAATGCATGGAATACCCCTCAGCCCGAAGTCGAAGTTTTTGGAGACGCCCGCCCGCTGCCCGCCCACCCACCCAACCGCACGAAGGATAGCAATACACCGCCAGGGCTGAGGGGTAAAATCAGAATACAATGATTTGCAAATCCTTTTCGATTTTATATTCAATTGAGTACACTACAAAGATAAGATATTTAATGTTCAAACTGATAAACCTTATCTTTTTTTTGGGGGGGGGGGGGGGGGGAGTGGGAGAGACTAAGGAAGTTTAGAAGTTCAGAGAGGAGCCACTAAGTTAATTCCTGGTATAAAAGATAAAAGCTATGAGGAGAGGCTGGAGATCCTTAATCTCTTCAGTCTGTGTAAAAGGAGAGTTTGGGGCAATATTATTCAGGTCTTAAAACATGTTAAGGGGATTAACAACGTAAACCTATGCAGGTTTACTTAAGCCAAGTTCAGTTCGTAGAACTCAGGGTCACAAATGGAAGTTAGCCTTGGGTAAATTTAGCACTAATATTGTGAAATATTTTTCACGCATTGAGTAATCTCAGTGAGGAATAGCTTGCCTGGCCATATTGTAGAGGCAGAAATTCTGGAAGTTTTCAAGACCAGGCTTGATTTTGTGCTAGATTCTATTCAGTCACCTTTCAGTATCTAGAGAGTTAGGTTCACTTTAGTGACAGGAAAATGGCAAACCTATTTGGGCTGAATGGCCTGTTGTCGCCACTTATGTTACGTTATGTTAAAGGTATAGTAAGGGATTAATATCCATGCACTTTTTGTCAAAATGATCGTATTTCTCCCCACTATCTGCAAGCTGTCACTTCTGAGAGCATGCTGAAAAAAAAATCTGGTTTCAATACATAGCATGGGCTCTGAATTTCAGCAGGGAAATCTGTGTCTCGGACCGAGCCGCCAAAACATGGGTCCACCCTCCACGCCCAGGGGCGGGTTCGTGCTCGTGCTCAGGTCAGACACGGGGGAGGGGCAGTAGCAGGTCACGTAGCGTGCGCAGTTATAGTAGAGAGAGAGACAAGGCATTGCAGTATTTGCGATGGCCGAAAAATAGCCCAAGAGAAAATAGTCTGTGGATCATAAATTAAAAAAGAAGGGCTACGACCATGAAAGGGCTAACATTGGTGTGGCTTTCCGACGGTGGAGGGAACTCCACGAATTGAAGGGTCAAAAAACGGACACGGAGGTTGCCGTCTTTCTGCTGGACAGATGAGCATTAGCTTTGCGCTGCTTCACACAACAGTAACAGCTGTCAGGCATCCGTCATATTGTCTAATCTGCGAAAATGTACCACTATTGTGATGTTATCCATCGATAATTGCAGTCGAGTTGTGGGTACAGTTGTCTGACGGTGCAGCCGACCTTAGCTTTGTAAATTGAACTTGTGGCTACGAGTTCTTGTGAATGTCTGATATCTTATGTAAGGAATCGATGGGGAATTGCGCAATCAAACACTGCATATGTGTATGTGCGACTAGATAGAATGAAATGAACCATCTTCATCTCAGCTTATTATTTAGCTTGTACGGTCTCGCTTTGCATGCATGCGTTTGTAGCTGTACTGTTATATACCCGCTGTTCTGGAATAAATTTTGCTGTAAGCTCCTGATATCTGTTTCTTTCAAAACGAAACCATTGTGACAGCAAGCTACTGAATGAGCTCATAGCAGAAGCACGCCAGCGGTTGTTGTTTGTGAAGAGCTCGCGAATCGATAACTTGTACTGGGAAAAATTCCGAATGCAGTTTCCATTTTTTCAGCTTGTAATTGGCAAGAACAATTTTTTTATTCATTCCTGGCCATTGTCTGTTCGTGGACACGAACGGCTGCTTACATGACAATGCGCGTCCATGATCTTCGGGGATGGACCCCGGGGGGGAGTATGAAGGGAGGTGTGGGTCTGTATTCATTTACACTTCAAATATCAACAACCCCTCAACTCGTTTTCTCCCACATTGCTGCCTACACCTTTAAATAAAGCTACCCCCACCTGTTTTTTAACCTTACCGGATGTTACAGTATTGAGTCTTATTACGTCTTTCGTTTTTTGAAACCCTATGAAGTGCACTCGCTTCTCTCAAACTCTTCCCAAAAGCTGTAATCACCTCCTGTGGAGTCTGCTTTATCAACGTATTTTTGCTTACGTTCAGATTGAATTATATACCTCCCTTGAATTTACCACACAAGTCATTCACTGTCTTGCAATCAAAAAGTTTCACCCACCGTATAGTACTTGCATTTGTGCGCACCTGTTAAAGGTTGGGTGCCTACAATTAAAAATTTCTCTCTTCAAGGGGACCCTTTTAATTTTCCAATATACATCAAAACTAACTGAGGAATGATTGCTAATGGCTTCATTACCTCAAAGTTCCTAGTTCTGTTACAGTCATTTAAAAATTGCTTCCTCTGAGGTACTTGACTGAGGTACAGTCAGAAATGTCATTCATAACATCTGAAAATTCATTATCTTTTTCCTTGTCCTTTTCTATTCCTGTCAGCACTCAAGAGGGAGAGGACAAAGAAGTAGGAAATGCCACATTGGCTCAGGCAGCTAAACCTAAACATATTTTCCAAAAGAGACATTTGTTGTAGCCATTATTTTCTATGCACAGAATGTGAGAATATTACATGATGAAACTTAACAATGATTACAGTTACAGATACAGTACAGATTACAGTACATTTGGTCACAGTGAGACCATTCACCTGCAAGAATGAGCGCATCGCTCAATACTTTAACTTGAATATGCATCTATTTGGTATAACCCTCTCTTGAAGTCCCGTTAACATGGCAAAATGTGTTAATTGTAATGTTACATAATGAGACATGGTTTTATTGCAGTTTCAATTAAATGAGTTTATGTGCTACATTATATTGTTTTTCACAGGAGAAGGAAACCCTACAGAAACAGTTAGAGGAAGCCAATCGAGAAGCCCAGAGGTTTCGACAGCAGCTTTTGAAGAAAGAACAGGAGGCAGAGGCTTATAGACAGAAATTGGAGGCAATCGCACATCAGCAAGGCAGCAAGAAAGCAGCATGAGTCCTCTGTACTTCGGAAAGGCAGTTCATTGTAATAAAATCCATCAAACACAAGTGAAAAAGGAGGAAAATACCCATCAGTTGCTGATTTCTTTCAGCTGGCTGAATATCATGGAACAGTGGGCTCTGAATCTATTGACAACCCTGACTAGCAATGCGCAAACAATGCTTTAAAAAATTCTAAAAAATATAGTTTTAGCAAAACTCTAAATAAGAACATGTGAGAAATACGGTACAATATTAATGTTCCAGTGGAACAAACCAAAATCATTTGCTGATTTAATAAAAAATCTATTTCCTCCAAATCAAGGTTTCCCAATTAATGGCATCCTTAAAAATTATTGTAAATAAGATCTGCCTAAGTGAAACCAGGTATTCAGTTTCACTTATTTAAGTTTTATCTAAGTGTTACAAAACTCTACTGAGTCATCACTTTCATCACTTCCTGTTTCACTAGAGTATAAAAATGAGGTAACACACATGCAGTATCCCTTTGTCATCCAACACCATGAAGAAAACAAAACATATGTCAGTTCAAAAGAGGTTTGTGGTCATAGACCTTATTAAAGCTGGTGATGGCTACAAGAAGATTCACAAATGATATAATTCACAAATGAATAAGCCACTGAGCACTGTCAGGGCTATCATTTAAAAATACAAAATATATGGAACTGTTGAAAACCTGTTGAAAAAAGGGCAGAGGACGCAACTGCATTTTTCCCCCAGGATACTGAGGAAGATGGTTTGAGAAGCAACAAAATCCCCAAGAATTACACTGAAGGAATTGCTGGCCTTGGTGGCATCTCAAGGTCACCAGGTTTCAAAAAGCACCATCAGGCGCCACCTCCACAACCACATGCTCTTTGGAAGGGTTGCCAGAAGAAAGCCTTTTCTGACCAGAAGACACGGAAGCAAGCACATGGAGTGTACCAAATATCATTTAAATTTATACTATAATAAGGTGCTTTATAGGCAGATGAGAGCAAAATTGCACGTTTCGGTCAGACTCAGCATTTGGATGTTTGGCGTCAAATCAGAGATGTAATCAAGGAGAAGCACCTAATATTCACGCTGAAAAATGATGGTGGGTCAGTCATGTATTGGGGCTGCCTTAATTCAAGAGGTCCAGGGGCAATGGTTAAGATTAATGGCATCATGAATTCCACCAAGTATCAGGATATTTTGGCTGACAATCTGGTTACTTTCACCGAAGGCTGGGACTTGGCCATAGCTGGACTTTCCGAAAAGATAATAACCCAAAGCATACCTCAAGATCCACACCTAAATGGTTCTGTGACAAAAAAATCAACGTTCAGCAATGGCCAGCTCAGTCGCCAAACCTCAATCCAATCGAAAACCTTTGGGCTGAGTTGAATAGTGCAGTTGATAAACGCAAACCCAAGAATGTGAAGGGTCTTGAAAGGATCTGCTCAGAGGGGTGGTGTAAAATCCCCCCTAATGTGTGCCTTAAGCTTTTAAAAAATTATAGGAAAAGATTCCATGCCGTTATCCTTGCCAGAGGTGGTTGTACTGAACGAAGGGTGCCAATAATTATGAAACTTTGAATTTGTTGAAATTTATTTGTATCAAATTATTATGATTTTGTTTATTTCCATCAATGCATCAATGAAGCAAAGTATTTCACACATGTTGCTTTACTCTGTTTTATCGATTGTTTGTTCGTTGCCAGTAATTTTGGAGCCCACTGCACATTTTTATAGAGTAAATATGGATTGAAGCTCTTAATCCCTGAAAAAAAAAAAACAAATTTCACACCCATTCAATCTAATTTGCCATTTTTAACAATTCTACATTATGCATTGGAAATTGAACCCATTGTCCTTTCTAGCATCTAAAAAAAGTCAGACAACTTGTTTTATTTGGTGATTTTAATCTGCGCTGCACTACCATTCTCTTGTGATGCATGAAGACGGAGATCCTCTGTCCTTTCATTGTGTAAAGACTGGATGTTGGTAGATTCCGGTTATCCACGTCTTGTGACAACAAATAATGAAGTAATTTATTTAGTCCTCTCTGTGGGAGGTATTTCAGATGATTAAAAAAAAAAAAAGCTTTGTTTATTTTTTGTTTATAAATTGTGTTTCTTCTTGTGTAAGAACTCTCTAAAGGATTCCTTCAAGTGAAAAAATAAAGGTCACAGTTGGAGAATTCCAGACATTAATCAAGCATTGGGGTCAGAAAGTCTCCAAAACTACAATCAGACAGCATCTGCATGGCTACATGACTGGGAGGGTTGCCAGAAAGAGGCCTTTCTTGTCATCAAAAAACAAATTGTTGAGAGGACTGTTTATCAAATGGTCCTTTTAGTGTGATCGGGCTTTATGTTCATATGAGAACAAAATAAAACCTTGGATGTGCATTGGCGTAAAAACGGAAATAGGCATACTGTAAATAACATCACCCCACTGTGATGGCAGTGGATTTTTGATGTAGTGGGGCTGTTTTTCTTCCAAAGAACATGTGCAAGTTATTACCATTCATGGGTTGAAGAATTCCACCTACAACTGTCAGACATTAAATGCAAATCTGACTGCCTCTGCCAGAAAGCTTGAACTGGGCTGTGGTTGGACCTTTCAGCTGGACTGAGCCAAGCATGCATTGAAAACAACACAATTATGTTTCATGGACCAGAGAATCAAGGATTTTCCTTGGTCATTCCAGTCCCCTGATGTAAACCCAATAGATACTCTGTGGTATGATTTGATGGGGAGAGTCAATAAATTGTTAAGAATATTTTCTGCCGTGGAGTCAAGTTGGGACCGATGAAGTGACACACCAATGACTACTTTCCAATTGAAAAGGCTTTTATTACAATGCGCAAGGGAGGATCCTAGCGTCCACCGTAGCAGTCGCAGAGAATCCTGACACACTGTTCACATCTCGGGGTTCAAGTACAAGATCCTTGGTAGAGCAAGTGGTGGATGTAACACCTTCCCGTAGCCATCCAGCCAAACTAACAGGATGTTGATATTACCCTTGATCATGTACCTTCCTTCTGAGCAATTAGTTAGTGTGACCAGGTGCCAGGCGCCCCTCACTGTGAGAGGATATTGATGTAAGTGTGTGTGTGTGGGGCGGGGGTCTGGGGTAATCAAGGGGAGGTGGATGGGAATGGGTGTCTGTGTGTGTGTGTGTGTGGGGGGGGGGGCTGGGGTAAGCAAGGGGGGGTGGCTGGGAGTGTGTGTGTGTGTGGATCTGTCTGTGCTGAGGGAAAAACCTTCATTCAGAAGCTCAATCCTATCAAAATGTAGACCTTGAAATATGAAGGACCTGGAGAGATTCTGCCTGAATGGTCTCTGATCCTCTGCCCAGGCTTCTTTACGCGCGTTTTGCGTGTATTCGCGTCTTTGGATTGACTTAGAATGTAATCTGTCATGCAAAAAATTCCTTTCGCGTCTGGTGTGAAAGCGGCTTTAGAAGCAGTTGGCAGCATCAGTGCAGTGCCCGACAAACCAACTCCTTTTATGAAGCGGAAGCCAGTTCAGGGGCAATGGCAAGATTGTTCCTTTCACCATCTTTCTCTATGCAGCAGTGATGATCATGAACCACCTCTTTCGTCTAAAAGGGGCCATACTATATTACTTTTCTATAATTTTTTGGTCAAAATGTATAGAAAATATACTGAGAGGCATTAAAAACGCATAAGAAAATATACTGTTTTAAGTAGTGGTAAATGGTTTCTTTTGTATTTGCTCTTTTGTAGCTGCAAAACACGGTCTTGGGAAACTGTGTTTTTGGTAGTGAGGCTTGCCCTCCCTGTTATTGTTACATTGGCAGTCAATTCAGCAGTTCTTATGCATGATTTGACATGGCAGAAGACATTTTATGGAATGTGTTTTTGTGGCGTCACAGATGACACACTTTGTCGGGGACGACAGCTGACACATCTGGTGATTCTGTGTGATCCCAGCAGTCTAGCTAGTCATTTAATGGAAATTAATACGTCCAGAATCTTTTCTCTGAGACTGGCCATCATTCAACATTCAAAATGTTTGATTCTTCCGAGATTCTTTTGTTTATGGCATTTTAAGTGGGAATGATGTGACTTTGTTCATGTGTGTTTTTATTGGCCCTGATCTTCAACTTCTCATGTGCAAAATGATTTCTCCCAATGTGATTTAGAACCATGATCCAGGGAACTGTACTGCATTTAGATAATCATAATGAGGTGTTTAACCAAGAAAGGATTCGAACCCAGACACTCGACATTAAGTAATGCTTCCAAACCTGATGGTCATCATGTCAGTCAGCAAAATGAAAAACTATCGGTTTTCAAATTAGATGATAAAAACCACTTTGTGTTTTTACTGCCTCTCAGTATATTATTGTAGCCAATGAGAACAAAAAAATAATTCCTATTATATATAGAGGTAAAAAAAATATGGGTAATAAACAAATATACTGAAAACATTTTTTATTACAATTGAGGTGTCGCCAATTTCATTTTTTTGACTCTTGTATGGCCTGAGTTCATGTTTGAAAGCTAATTCCATGATTATTGATGCTAACAAATTTGTGTAAATTGGTTTGATGCAACATTATTCTGCAAAATTACCTCTGATGGTCAGTTGTTCCAGTATATATGGTGACATTAACTTTGAGCAGTATCAGTATTAAACACAATGGCGTGACAGAAGGAGCTCTCTGAGATTGTTTTCTAGCAGCATTGTTGCCTTACATGCTGCTGGAGACGTTAAATGCTGCCAAGGTACTGTGAGAAACAGCATCAAGCATTTCAAAGAGACTGATTTGCTGAAAACTAGTGGCAATACAGGGGCAAAACAGAAGTTAAGTGCCTCTGATGTTTGTTATCTGTGTATGACAAGTGGAGAAAAAAAATGGCGGTTAACAGCACAACAACTCCGTAATGATATTAATAGCAGCTGAGGTGAAGAGATGAAAGTATCAAGATCTACTATTTTCAAATACCTGTGTGAGAATGGTTTGATATTTGTTGTGTTGCTACCAAGAGCTGGCAACATGAAAAAAATTATTGAGTTTGCCAATAAATTCAAGTAGTACACACCAGTGGACTGAGAACAAGTTCCGTGGACTGATGAATCATGATCATTTGTTTTCCTTTCAATTATTATATTTCAATTAAAGGCTTCTTTCTTATTATGTTGAATTTAATGTTGAGGGGATAAACAATAACTTGATTGATTCATTACCACTTTAGTTCATGTTTGCTAAGGATGCCAATATTAGTGAAGGGCACTCCGTATATTTTGTCGACTGATACAGATTAAATCTTTGAGCATACTTATTGGGCTCTAATTTCCTGGCGCATCGTGGTAATTTCGTGAGGTGCGCAGCTTTCGGTAGACGAAGGTGCGCCGAGATGGGTGTGGCGGCGTAGTAGGGGGAGGCGTCACATATTCATCAAGACGACGCAGTGACAATTTCGTAGAAAAAGTCTCCGCTGCAGTTGCGCAGAAAACTCCCCAGCTCCAACCTGGGATAATTTCCGTGCAGTGGTAATTTGGCTGACCGGCGCAGAGTGCGCACAAGTCACCGAAATCTCACAGGCAGGTTTACAGAATGTCAGGCACATTTCAATGCAAGAAATAATTACAGGAAGCACTATTTAATGTAACTATCTGATGTAATGTAACTATGTCAGATTAAAGGCGGTTGCCACGCGTAATGGAAACTTGACCTGGCTTAATCAACGCAGCTGAATCTGTGATGCAAACTAACGACTTCACATCTTTCTCAGCCAACCACAAACTGTATATATCGAATGCTTGTGTTCTATGCTCATTAAAGCCGCTTGCACACTGGACGCAAAACGAATTTTTCGCACGACTGATTACAGACAAAGTCAATGCAAAGACGCCATAGTCGGACAGGGTTTTAATATAGCTCCGTGTCCGAAAGTCATAAAAGTTCTAATTTTTCCGTGTATTCCAGGAATTATTAGACGTGCAAACTTGCCTATGTTTGTGCTCGACCTTCACAAAATGCAAATTGATAGCCATCGACTTTTCTTGGTCTTTTTAGCCTATTCGTCTGTTTTCGTTGAAGATAGACGGCAGTCATTATTCGGTCTTTTTTTTTTAAATTAGTCAGATGGACCGAACAGATTCACGCTTTATTTCCACAGCAGAGATAAAATAATACGTGAGCAAATCAATTCCATGACCATTGACAGTGTGAAGAAATTATCGCATGCACGATCAAGACTGTCCGACACTAAATGCAAAATACTCCATGTCCACCAGCCAGCAAAAAGTAAAAGTATTGATATGAGAACAGATTTATAACGAAATAAAGAATAAAAATCAACAAACAGGATATTCAACAAAGATGTTCATTGGATGTTCTGTTGTTAAAATGTTTCTTTTTATTCTTTATTTCGTTATCTATCTGTTCAAATCGTCCTCTTTTTTTTTTTGGCAGTCAGACACGGAGACATTGTACATTGTCTCGCGCCAGTGTCGACTCACTTTATTGAGCAGAGCTTAAACAGAAACATTGATTGACTAATTGAAATTCTCGGTAGGCCTACTCATCTTGAAGAACTGAGCCCTCTTATCAAAACATTCACATTTAATATCTAAAAGAGTCAGCAGATTTGAAGAAATTAAAAACAATAATAGACTGTCGGACACGGAGATTTATTAAAACCCTGTCAGACTTTCGGACACAAGACGCAATCTGTCGAGCGAAAAATTCGTTTCGCGTCCAGTGTGCAAGCGGCTTAATACTAGACTACTATTATTGTCACTTAGGTTTTATCGTCTTCAGTGGGGGAAAGGAATACAGCCCGATTGCTATGATCTCGTACTGAGTTAAGATCACATATTGAAAATAAATGTGTCTCGTATCTTGCATTGTTGTCCATGCATGTTAATCCCAAAATTTAACGCAGCAACAGTTTGTAACTAATGGGAACACGCTATCCATCGTTTCTCTTGCCAGTGAGCAAGATTTGACTCGGCTGTGTTATACCCAAACACGCCTTCTTTGCTAACTTGCGCTGGAAGGAGGGGCAGAGGCGGGACAGAGGAGTACTTGCGCCAGGCTACGCCGGGCATGAAATTGCCACATACGCCTGGACACATCCCGTTGGCGCAGTGCACCCCCCATGCGCCGCGCCTGCGCCTGGTCTTCGAAATTAGAGCCCATTGTTTTAGCACTTGTGACAATTGTCATAGTCTTCATAAATAGACTTTTTCATGAATTCAGTAAAACGATTATATGCCATCATGGTAATACTCTGGAAAATAGTTTGAGTAAAATACCATGTACTTGACCATAGGTGTATGAATAATGTGCTCTTTTTACAGGCTTTTTATATCTCAAATTACTGTGTGTCCTCTGCCAAATGGTTGTAAATGTCATCATTTATTGATATAAAAGTATTTCCAAATGGAAAGATTCTACAGATGGTCTCATCAACATTTACATTTTATCAACGTACATTACTGACATTATCTGAATATATGGCATGGTTTGCCTTTGTGTCAACAGATCTGTATATGTCGACACAAAGACAAATTGTATGACCAGCATTCATCAATTGCCATGTCTATAATGAATTAATGAGGTAAGCTTCAGTTACCTCTGGTTGAATGTGGACCATCTACAGCGAGGTAAGAGAACAAACAGAGGTGGACAAAAGTCAAAACTGTGGGAACTAATCTGAATGATGTACAAAGCCGCTGCAATATGAGTCCACATTATGACCAGTGACTACTTTTGTCTGCATAATGATAATATGAAATCAAAATGACTTTTACCACCAATATTTCCAAAGAATAAATAATTATGAACACACTTTTACTTGAATATTCCATGAGAATAAATCATTATGCGGGAGCCACCATTTTTGAATCCACTGATCCCCATTCTGGATCTTGGTGGTGGCGAGCTGTCACAGTATACAGTGGGTGAGTAGCTCAAATACATCATAGACTGCTGACCTATCCATGGCAACACATGCCTCATACTCATACCAATGGGTATTTTACATTGCGTCCGATTATTGTGTTAGGCATATCTTTGGACAGTGTTAAAAAAACCAGTGTACCCAGCACGAGTGTGTGAACACAACAAAAAATGCAAACTCCGCACACTATGGTACAACCTTTGCGCCCATAACCCGCAAGAGTAGTACCCACATCGCAACTGTGGTGTAATGCGTGTCAAAAAAAAAATGCACATGCCATTGCTCCATCAACAGGAGTCTGCACCGTTGAGAAAAGGTTAGATGGATCCAAGGATTTATTCTGCTTTCGCTAATTTGTGGCACTAGCATCTGAATTTACCTCCAGAGCAGAAATTGAGATTCATCAATCCAGGGAACCCTTTTCCAGTCTTTCTCTAGTATCACATATCTACAACATAAAATAGTCCAATTATCTTGCTTCCATCTGACGAAAGGAATCTCGCAGAGTTTCCTGCTGCTGTAACTCATCAGCTTCCATATTTATTGTTATGCACTTCAGGGATGTCCTCCTCCATTACCCATCACTTCAGGGTAAAAGTTTTGCATCTGAGCTTGTGTCTGAGGAGCAGGGAGTGATAGGATATACTCTCAAACCCCTGTGTCTGAGGAGCAGGGAGTGATAGGATATACTCTCAAACCCCTGTGTCTGAGGAGCAGGGAGTGATAGGATATACTCTCAAACCCCTGTGTCTGAGGAGCAGGGAGTGATAGGATATACTCTCAAACCCCTGTGTCTGAGGAGCAGGGAGTGATAGGATATACTCTCAAACCCCTGTGTCTGAGGAGCAGGGAGTGATAGGATATACTCTCAAACCCCTGTGTCTGAGGAGCAGGGAGTGATAGGATATACTCTCAAACCCCTATGTCTGAGGAGCAGGGAGTGATAGGATATACTCTCAAACCCCTGTGTCTGAGGAGCAGGGAGTGATAGGATATACTCTCAAACCCCTGTGTCTGAGGAGCAGGGAGTGATAGGATATACTCTCAAACCCCTGTGTCTGAGGAGCAGGGAGTGATAGGATATACTCTCAAACCCCTGTGTCTGAGGAGCAGGGAGTGATAGGATATACTCTCAAACCCCTGTGTCTGAGGAGCAGGGAGTGATAGGATATACTCTCAAACCCCTGTGTCTGAGGAGCAGGGAGTGATAGGATATACTCTCAAACCCCTATGTCTGAGGAGCAGGGAGTGATAGGATATACTCTCAAACCCCTATGTCTGAGGAGCAGGGAGTGATAGGATATACTCTCAAACCCCTGTGGGAATATTCAAAGCCAAAGGTGAAGAAGGGGAATTTACTAGCGGAGGGCAAGGAGTATTGCAGCAGCAGCAGGCAGTGTTAACAAGCTGCAGGCAAAACCCACTCGGACATTGCACGACTTTTGCTCCCGCAATGCCACGCAATGCATCATGGCAATGATTCAAGTCTTCGGGAACGAGCATAAGGAGTGTGTGAAGGGTGTGGGGGTGTGTGTCATGTCATAGAGAGAATTTTGAAATGTTCAAAACTTTGGCACGCATCAATGTTCGTGCCATGTGCGTGCTACTTGCGTTAACCATGCATGAACACTACGCAAACTTGGCGCGAACATTGCTGACGGAGCGTGTCAATGCGTTTCACTGTGTGCCGTGTTAGGGTGTTGTCATCAGTTGTTCTCGTGATTATGGCATGCCAACTCACGCATAGTTCACGCACAGCAGGAACTTCCCACGAACTTCTCATGCATTGTTCACGCATAGTTCAAAAATTGGATTCTGTCTCTGCCATAAGGTGTCAAATATTGGCTTTAGGATGCGTGCGCTGGTCACGGCGTCGGCCTTAAGCAGCTCAGCATTGTTTTTGCTGGGTTTCTTGTGATTCTTTAAGGACTTGATGACAGTAATGATCTTTTCTTGCTGCAGTGGTCCAGTTTCAATGCACAGATCTTTGGCTTCTGGCATCTCTGGATCCACTATTATTCTGTCGAGGATTTCCTTGAAATGTTCAATCCATCGCGCTTCTTGGTCTTTCTCGGAGGTGAGGAATTGCCCCTGCTTATCTAGTATGGGTACATTCCTGTTGCCGCTGCATTTCCCACTGACTAGTTTTGTGATTTTGCAGATATTCCTCTGCTCTCCCTTTCACGCTACTTCTTCAGCTTGCATTGCCAGTTCTTCAACATATGCCCTCTTATCGACTCAAATGCTCCTCTTGGCATGCCTGTTGACCTCTGAGTACTCTGTCCTGTACCTCACTTTTAGCTTGGCTGATCTGCTGTCATTTACCTTCTTCAGCCAGCAACCCTCCTCGATATCTTGCCACGTGTCTGGTGTGAACCACTCTATCCTCTTCCTTGTCCTCTGCATCCCCAGATAGTTCTTGCATGCTTCATCAAAGATGCTCCTCACTTGCTTCAACAATCAGTTCACAGGGTCTTCTTCCTCATCTTCTGGGTCATCCATGTTGCTCAAAGCTTCAAACTTGTTCCTCAGCTGTAGGGCAAAGGCAGTCATGGCCCTGGGGTCTTGCAATTAAATGAAATTTCTTGAAATTCCATCTTGAAATACAAAATGTTATATAGTAATGCTTCTGAAAATGGTATTTAGATGAGGTTTAGACTTCATCTCTGATTAATTAATTAGATAACTGCTGTTCATACAATCTCATATTGTAGGCTTCCTAAAACTTTCCCAGAACCTGGACTATAAAGACCCCATCAATGATCATACTACCATGAGAGTTTGTCGCATAGCATGCATTATAATTTATTTTAAATGCATGCCATGCATCAAACTTCCATGATGCACAAATGACTCATTTACTAAATTATTCAATTCTAAGGCTTTGATGCAAGAAGCATTGGTAATTTAAGAAATTAATTACACCACCCTGCATTTTGAAACTTTTTCTCTGCTGATTTGATAAACTGTTTTGATTTTACATAATTTGAAGGTGCTGATTTGCCTTAAAAATTTGTGTATCACGTCAGGTTTTTTGACAAATCTCGAATTCTTGTTTTCATATTGATGTATCGAAGAATATACAATGATAAATGAAAGCAAAATGACAGTCTGCAAGATGTAATAAAACAAAATGCAGCTGACCAAAGGATTAACTTTTCTTTTCTTTGATTTACGGGGATAATTTTGTTCGGGGCAGTCTCTCTGTAGGCACCAACAGTAACACCACCCTGCATGAAAAAAAAATTATTTGGAAAAATTTTTCTGCTGATTTCCCAAGAAGGCCTCCTATAAACTAATTTGAGGATGCTGAATTTAAAAATGCAAGTAAAAAGTTTCTATCAGTTTTTTCACAAAATAAAAATGACGATATTCCTTATTGTATCATATAAATCGACTTTTATGCACCGATCAAAACAGAAACAAATGCTATATGGGTGTAGTGAAACACCAACAGATGTAGCAGAAAACATCTGTATCATTTCTGCATTTTCCTCTGTCAGTGGCCGTATTACTTCGCCTGACATCAGGATTAAGCACAAAATAATGTCCTCAGAATCATTCTACATGTGAAAATCAGCCAAGAATTCAACAAATAGTTCTCACCTGGCCCAGAGGAAAATAGAAATCATTCATTGTGGCAGTATTTCCGGTGGTTAAGCACTTCTTAATCGTACAAGTGGTTGTCGAAAGTGACAATACTATGAAATGCTCATCATACATTGTGAGAAAATTTGACGTGCTAGAGCAAAACTGACACTATTTATGGAATCAGCACCCTAAAGTTAGTCAGAAACAAGAATTGGATTTTATTCAGCAAAAACGATGCAGGGTGATGTTATTGTCGCATCCCGGCAATGAGTCTGTCTAAATAGCCAATTCTTTTGAACATTGAAAACATTATGAATAAGTGTACACTAAAGGTGAATTTGATTTCACTACAGATAAAAAAAATTTCTAAAATGGGAAATGGAATTCAGAGAAAGAATTGGATTAATTTTTTTTTCTATCCCTACAAGATCACTATTAAGTATGTTGTAAATGTAGCCCATTGGCGATCTCAGTCATCTCTTAACAATTTCTTCATTGCAGGCTAATGTAATGTTCTTGATTATTCAGTAAATAAATTGTGCAATTTTTGATCAAGTGATCTTAAACAGGAACATCTTGAAATCAATTATGCATTTAAGGGTCAGAGGCTCACTGCTCTCTCACTCTGATCTCTCTCATGGCCATTACGCCGGGTGGCATGTAGGGGAGCAACATAGTCATTTTATTCACTTCAGGTCTTCCCCATCTGCTTCATTTCCCTCTCCATTGTCCCCCGCCACATGATCTTTGGTTGGCTCCTCCTTTGCTTTCCCTCTGGTGTCCAGTGCAGGCCAGTCTTTTTGGCGAGTGACATGGCCAATCCACCTCCAGTGCCACCTCATCAGGATGGTACCTATGGATTTGATTCTACACCATTTGAGCAAGAGGTAGAAAATCGCTTAAATGAAACAAGACACTTGTAGCATCCATCGTATTTCAGTTTCTTTTCATAATTTTTTTTAGAGTAGGGGCTACAAACACAAAACATATTTATGAAAATTCTGCAATTGAATTATAAAAACAAAAGAAAATACGAATAAATACTGGCTAGGAGTTAAAACGCTACATTCTGGGATCATAAACTCCTTGACCACAAGAGTACTTCATCTAACAGTGATTTTGAAAATTATCTTCCTTTTATGAGCCAAATAAGATTGCTCTCCAAATAGCTACGCAAGCTATCAAAGCCCTCAAAATCATAATCATAAAAAAAGTTTCACTCAACTTTTCACTCCTGAAGTTCGATAGATTTAATGATTTGCTAGCAGAATTTAGCATGAGTTTATCAACATGGACATTAGATGTCACCAGTAACCTCCCCAGACCATAAACATGCCTTTTCTCTGTGATACTGTTTAGAGTTTTGTCCATTTCTCTACAAAGCTGCATCAGCAAGCACATGTGCTCATTTAAAAAAAAAAAAAAAACTGCTTATTTTACAGTCAGAACGTTCCCCCTGCAATGTAAAGCTGGCTAGTTACAGTCCGATCAACTCATAAACACAGCAGTATCTGTAATATACAGTGCTGCGAAAAAGTATTTTCCCTCTTCCCAATTTCTTTCTTTTTTTTTTTTGCATATTTGTCACATTTAAATGTTTCAGATCATCAAACAAATTTTTATATTAGACAAAGAGAAGCCAAGTAAATACAAAATGGAGGCACAGCACTGTACCTCATTTTAACAAAACAGACATTCTACTTTCAGTAAAAAGCACGCAATATGTTCCTCAAGATTCAATAAAATTGGTGCAACAAATGCAGCAGTCCTGGAGCTGTCCTCATTTTAAACAAACAAAAACCTTAGCATTCTATTCAATTGAGTAGAATTTAAAAAAATAAATTAAATTTTAATTCTAAAACATCGCCACATTGAGCAAAATGCCACCATATACTGTATTATTAGCAAAGGCCAAAGGTTACTCATACTAAATAATTAAAACAGCCCAAAAACATGCACTATACCTAACTGTGGGTATGAGATGCTTCACCTTGTATGCATCTGTTTTGACACTAAGCATGCCGATGCTGCAACTGACTGAAACTTGCAATTTTAGCCTCATCTGACAGATACGCATTTTTCCGGTCATAATTTATATGATGTTCAGCAAAGTCATAATACTTGCCTCTGCGTCTTCTGGTCAGAAAAAGCTTTCTTCTGGCATCCCTTCCCAGGAGACTGTAGTTGTGCTGGGGGCGCCTGATGGTGCTGGCCCCAACATGCCACCAACGCCGGCAATTCCTTCACAGTGATTCAGTGATGAAGCGTCCAATTGGGGGACCCTGAGACTCACCGCAGCAAAATACCTACAACGCCGCGCTAATTAAGTAGCAATATAGTCATATTACACATCAAATGAAACAGGAGAGCCTCTGCTACAAGCACATATAAGTCATTTTTACATACACCAAGCACAACTCAAACGCCAAGCATATTAATGTTCAAATATCAAAATCCGAGTAGCGTCAGAAAATCAACCCTCTCTCCACATTTCCATGTCTCCCTCTCTGATACTTCATGCTACACAAACAGAGATATACTCTATTCATTTTGGGTAAGTCATTTTCAAACAGAAACCTAAAAAAGAGGCTGGGCTTAAGAGGTTAATGCAGTACCGCCTGAGGGATCGAAGGTCACGGGTATTCAATGTTGGTTTTCGGCCTTGTCGCTTACGTGCAATGATTTCTCCAGATTCTCTGAACCTTTTGACGATATTACGGACCGTAGATGATGAAATCCCTAAATTTCTTGCAATAGCTCGTTGAGGAATGTTGTTTTTAAACTGTTCGACAATCAGCTCACGCATTTGTTCACGAAGTGGTGACCCTCAGGGAAGCTGCTTTTATACCCAATCATGGCACCCACCTGTTCCCAATTAGCCTGTTCACCTGTGGGATGTTCCAAATAAGTGTTTGATGAGCATTCTTCAACTCTCTCAGTCTTTTTTGCCACTTTTGCCAGCTTTTTCGAAACATGTTGCAGGCATCAAATTCCAAATGAGCCAATATTTGCAAAAAATTACAAATTTTACCTGTTCGAACATTAAGTAACTTGTATTTGCAGTGTATTCAGTTGAATATAGGTTGAAAAGGATTTGCAAATCATTGTACTCTGTTTTTATTTACGATTTACACAACGTGCCAACTTCACTGGTTTCGGCATTTGTAATTTAATCAGTAAATGATTTTGGTTGGTTTCATTGGAACATCAATATCGAAAAAACATTTCTCTCATGTTGTTATTTAGGGCTCTAAATTCGTAGACCAGGCGCAGTCGCAGCACAGTCACGGCGAATAGGGGGAGCGCCACGGCAACAGGGTATAACCAGGTGTATTTTGCAATCTCGTGCTCGGTGCAGCCCGGCTTAAGTACTCCTCTGTCCCACCTCTGTCTCTCCTGCCGGCACAAGAGGCAAAGAGGGAGGAGAGAAGGCGTCAGTGGGTTTAACACAGCTGAGTCAAATCTTCAACAATCAAATTAACTCCTCTCCTCACCTTTAACATGTTGGAATCAAGAAGGCTCAGTCCTATATCTGCATGATGCGTTAATGTTGCATTTTACTTTGCTGCTTCAGGCATGTTTTCTGCATCGCTTACATCTATATTAAGCATTACGAGTATGAGTTAGCTGGCTAGCTATGGCATTCGCGAATTATTACCATTAGCGAACTTGAATGGAATTTCAAAATTAAACTATGTCAGACCATTCAAACTTATGAAGTTGGAATGAAATATGACGGTTGCTCATTTATTTCTTTTGCCTGCATCATTGGGAAGAGAAATTATTCCTATTATTACACCCTGTTGCTGCTTAAAATTTTGGGATTAACATGCGTGGACAATAATGCAAGATCTGTAACACATTTATTTTCAATTTGTGATCTTAACTCAGGATGAGATCATAGCAATCAGGCTGCATTCCTTTCCCCCACTAAAAACGATAAAACCTAAGTGACAATAATAGTATTAAGTCAGCAAAATTACCACTGAACAAAAAGTAAACCAGGTGGGAGCTGACAAGCTCTCTGCCCACTTTTGGCAGAACCTTTAACCTTAAAATTGACACTGCGTCATGATGAATATGTGACACCTCCCCCTACTACGCCGCCGCACCCATCTCGGTGCACGTCCGTCTACCTAATTGCCAAAGTGGCTGCGCACGGTGTTGCACCGCACAAAATTACCAATGTGTGAGCTGCACCGGACGAAACTACCACTGCTTGCGCTACGCCACGCTGCGCCACCCTGCGCTGCGCCAAGAAATTAGAGCCCTTAGAGTTTGTATATAAATATATTTTTTTTAGAATTTTTTTAAGTAAGGTTTGTGCATTGCCAGTCACAGGGGCCAGTAATTTTTTAGCCCACTGTATGTGCCTTAGTTTCTTCAGTTCGTTGCGTGATTATGCTTTTCCCAGGTTTCATTTTGCTCATAGTAGTCACTTTGTTTTTCCATTCTTCCTTAGTATTCTGCTTGACTCGTTTAAAGTGTTTACTTTCCTCCCCGTCAGTTTATACATATTTGTTTAATTTGCCTTTCGGTTTCAGTGTTCATTTTGAGTTTATCTGCACTTGCATGCGTATTCTGCTGTTGTCTGACATGATGAGCAGATATGTATGAACTTGAGGAGTGTATATGAAATTATCGCACCTCAGACAAGAATACTTGGATGGCATTGGCCGAAAGCAGTCAGGTGGAAACCCCGTATATTCCCACATTACGTCTCTGAGCCCATACACGGCGTGCAAGTGGATTATCTCCCTGGAGCAGCCGAAATGGCATGCATGTGGGGGAAAAAAAAGTTCTGCGGTGGGATAAATTTGTTACACAGAGGGCCAATACGGAAATATATGGGGATGGCATATAATATGGCATTTATTGACCCCATATATTTCTGTATTGGCCCTCTAACAAACTGTAACTTAAAATTTCTCCCCAAGCTATGCTCCATTGTTGCCTGGAACTTGTCAGCGCTTCCTCCTCTCTACACCTCTTGCTCAAGGTGTTTTGTCCAAATGGACCACCATGTACTGGAAGTTTTCTGTTGCTTACATTACATTCGTTTGTATCATTTCTGGTTATATAACCACTAACCCTTTTCCATGCTTTGCATGGGGACTTTGAACTACTTGACTCTCTGTCCAGAATAGCAGGTCCAGAAAAGTGAGTTTCAGGTTTCAGCAGCCAGTTTAGGTACAATTACAGCAACCCTGTAATTAAGTCATTGGGGGACAAACCAAGCCCGATTGAAATGGGATCTGTTCTCATTGCAGACATTTCCAGTGGGTGAGAAGAAAGAGGGTGAGAAATAAATAACAATTATTTTTTTCAAAATCTCAGTTGCATCTCAAGATTTTTTTTACTGTTTTTTTTTTTTACCATTTTTGATCTGCTGATTTCAAATCTGGAAACGGTTTGGTTCTACATGCTCTAGTTTTCATGCAATTTTATGTTTTGGATTCCAGCCATTTGCGGTCATATTAATTACTTAGACCACAGGTGTCAAACTGGTCTGTAAAAGGGCCAAGGGGCTGCAGGTTTTCGATCAAACCAAACAGAAATTCACCTGATACAGATATTTTAACCAACTGATCTCAGCCTGCCCAGTTGATTAGTCGTATCAGGTGTGCTTTGTTCAGTTGAAATGAATATCTGCAGCCCCTCAGCCCTTTCATGGACCAGTTTGACAGCCCTGCCCTAGGTAATTTCGTGTTTTGTATGGACTAGCCTGTATATTTTTCATTTTAACTTTTTCTGGCGCGGAATAGCGTTTGTGAGCTTATGTGCCGGTAAGTATTCAGTCATTCATTTATTGGACTAGCCTGCCGAAACCTGATTTTGAACATCTCATCTTTACCTTTGCACAGCAGAAGCACACCTGAAACCATTGATTTAATCAACTGATCTGGGCGTGCACAACTGATTAGTTGAAGATGAAATTTTGAGATTTTGGATCTGAAATCAGCACACTCAAATTAGGTAATACCAAGTGTTGATATCAATGCAACAAAAATGTTGTTCACCAGTGTAATCTTTTCATGTAAAGCCCCAGTCACACTGTGGAGGGTTGGGAGTACGACTTGTCATGACTGCTGACGATTTATAACTCACTCAAATTTCCGTGAGTTGGCCCGAGTTGTGGGGATGGTGACATTCTTTCAACTACTCTTCCACTTTTCTTCAACTTCTGTTCAACATGTTGGAATACTGATAGATGTGTATGAGAATAATCCAGTTCGCAAGAGTTGCTGCGACGTGTACGATCTTTCCACAACACTCACTCAACAACCCCTGTCTGCTCCTCAACAATACATGAGTTTTGGCAGGGATTGATGAGTTGGGGCCACATTAACACAATGGTCAATCATGCAATGAAACGTGTCTTACTCATCATGTTCATGCTTTTGTCTGTTCAACTGGGTTATATGAGGTTGTGTAACATGTATTGAAGGTTTAAATTGTGGATGCAATGGATGCAATGCTCTCATTCTGGTCACTGGGTGGTCAACATGGCACCTCATGGGAAAGAACGCTCTGCTCTCCACAAAGATGGTTAAGCTACAAGATCATCTGTGAAACCATGAAACTGAGCTACAGCATGGTGGGCCAAGGTTATCCAGCGGTTTTCCAAGAGGGGTTCTGCTCAGAACAGGCCTCGTCACGGTCGACCAAAGAGGTTGAGTCCTCGTGCTTAGCGTCAGGTGCACAAGTTGGCTTCTGAAAACAGACGCTGGAGTTCTGGCAGCATTGCTAATGAGGAAGCAGCAATGGGAGAACAGCCTGTCAGTGCTCAGACTATACACTGTGCTCTACACCTAGTCGGTCTGCATGGCCGCCGGCCAAGACGGAAGCCTCTTCAGAAGCTAGCCCACAAGAAAGCCCGAAAACAGTCTGCTGAAGAAAACGAGTCCAAGAACCTGAACCACTGGAACCATGTTCTGTGGTCTGACAAGACCAAGTTAAACTTGTCCAGCTCACACGGTGTCCAGCATATGTGGCGGCGCCCAGGTGAGGAGTACCAAGACTACTGTCCAAGTGTCCAAGGAGTACCAAGTGTGTACTGTCTACAGTCAAACATGGTGGTAGCAGCATCATGGTCTGGGGCTGCATGAGTGGTTCTGGTCCTGGGGAGCTGCGCTTCATTAATAAAATAATGGATTCCAAAAAAAAAAGAAAAAAAAAACAGTACCCCAATGCGGTCTTGAATGCATGGCTGTTATGATTCTGCCATGCCTGCCTGTTTCATGCCTTGTTTAAGTTCTGTACCTGCTTGCCATGTTATTGATTTATGTATCCTCCAGTTTTCACCCCCAGACCAACGGCCAGACTGAGCGGGCTAATCAATGTATTGAGACTGTTTTAAGATGCTTGTGTATTAAGAACCCCTCCTCCTGGAGTCATCAGTTACCCTGGGTAGAATACGCCATAAACAGCCACACCTCTGCTGCTTCTGGACTCTCTCCCTTTCAAGCTTGTCTAGGCTATCAACCACCCATTTTTCCCTGCCAGGATGAGGAGGTGGCTGTTCCCTCTGCCCGTGAGTTCATTCATCGGTGCAGGCGCTCTTAGAGAACCACACGTGAGGCGCTGCTCAGGTCGGTGGCACGTATGAAGGCTCGCGCCGACAAGAGACGGACTCCTGCTCCATCCTACCAGCCTGGGCAGCGCATGTGGCTATCTGCTAAAGATATCCCCTTGAGAGGTAACGGGGGCAAGCTATTCCCCAGATTTTTAGGCCCCTTCACCATTGAAAAAATCATTAACCCCATTGCTGTTCGCCTCCATCTTCCCCTGTCCATGCACAGAATTCACCCCATGTTTGATGTGTCCCAAACTAAACCTGCCGTTTCCCACCCCCTGTCATCTGGTCCTGATCCCCCACCACCCGCCCGTATCATTGGAGGCGAAGTTTTTACTGTACGAACTTTGCTGGACTGCCGTGGACTTCAATACCTCGTCGACAGGGAAGACTACGGTCCCGAACACCGCAGCTGGGTGCCTGCACGGCACATCTTGGACAAAACTTTGATCAGGGACTTTCATGCCACGCATCCCAAGCCTGGGGAAACGCCAGGAGGCGTTTCTTAAGAGGGGGTGGGGTAATGTTATGATTCTGCCATGCCTACCTGTTTCATGCCTTGTTTAAGTTCTATACCTGCTTGCCATGTTATTGATTTATGTGCTAAGTAACCACTGCCTATCTTCTGACTATTCTTTGGATTATGTATTATGATTTGGTTACCTCGATTTGTTATATTCTGTCTTAGTTTACTTTTCCATGTTTTTCTTTTTGCCATAGTCGTACTCTGGTTCTTGTTTTCCCTTTTGCTTTGCACTTTGTCTCTCCCGTCTGGTCTCTAGTCTCGCCTGTTTTAGCCCCAGTCTTATGTCTCACTCTTCGGGTGATTTATTGGATTCTGGATTTCAACCTTCCTTCCGATCTTGCTTTTCTATCTACTAACAATACTAACAGTTTATTATTTTCTTCTGAGATTACTGACAATAACTAACCTTGTATATAATACTTTCTTACTAACGAGCACCTAGGATTGGTATAGTTGCACTTACTAATTGACAAACTAGCTCTCAGCACTCGCCCTGTTCTAATCTCCGCCTCTTTGCTCTCCCTGATTACTTTTGCTGCATCTTCTGTGTAAGCTCACACCTGATTGTGTTGTCCTGCTTCTCATTATCTATGCACATTAGAAACTCCGTGTCTGGAGCCGTATGTTTATAGGAATGTCTTGTGTTCCCTGTCCGCATTTTGGCTTTAGCCAATTTCATGTGATTAGGTTCTTCCTCATGTGCCTTCCCCCTGTAATCAGTTTGATTTCCTGCATCTGTGATTCTCCCCATGTGATCTTCCCAGAAGTGTATATTAGGTATCTTTTCACTGCCAGACCTTGTCAGATCGTTTCACGTGTATTTCTTGTGCTGCTATTTCTCTGCCTTGATTTCATTGAGTTTCTGATTCTGACTAGATTGCCCGACTACTGATTCTTGGTTTGCCCTTTTGGATTTTGTTGTATCTGTGTATTTTTACCTTTTTTCTGCCCTGTTTACGATTCTGACTGTCTTTCGGCTAATGAGTTTGCTTCTCCCTCAAACCTTCGCCTGTGTACCGGATCGGTTTTGTCAGACTACGATTTTTGTGATTGGTGCCCTGGTAACGAACTCTGCTCTGCCCCATTGAAATTTTTCAGCTTTGGATTACGGACTCTGTACTGTTGCCTTTTTCTCTGCGGGGGTTATCCCCCTCATTCAATAAAGCACCTCATTTTTGCAATCCCGTGTCCTCGCACTTGTTTCCAGATCGACATCTCACAATGGCTGCCAAAAGTGTCAAATAATAATAATCCCTTTAACGTGCTACAATGACAATTGAAATTCTGGGTTGGGATGTGGCGATGTTGAACCACGATTTTTTTTAAAACTTGATAAGACCACTTGCCACCATGGGGTATATAGACAGTCACGTGCAATTTCTTGAAACGTACATACCTGAAGCGGTCTATTGTTCATTAGAAGAGATTATTAAAGATTAATTTCAGCAGTTTCAGGTAATAACATTTTTAAACAGAACAAATCAGGTACTGAGAAAATCAGTAACCTCCAAATTAGGTTGCTGAAGACAGGTGATTAGGGTTCTTTCAAAATAATTTGCTTGCACTCAATCACAAAAACAAAAAATAAAACAGGTTTGTCATTTGCTTGTTTAATAAATTGTTAGTTTTTGCAACCATGTGCCTTCAGTTAACCAATTAGCCATTGACTTTTTCCTTTTGGGTACATTTTTCCCCTCTTTTTATGCAGTTGTTACTCATATATTGCAATGTAGATGTGGAATTTATTCCTCACTGTTTGTATGTATATCTGTCAAAATACAGTTTGTCAAGAGATGATGAATTGCTGCTCTGAACAAAAATGCACCTAATTAAGACAAATTAACTGCTTGTTAAAATCCTATGATGGTGGAGCAAAAACCAGCATACACAGGGAGGCCCCAGAACCGAGTTTGGGAACCCCTGGGCTAGTGTAAGACTGCGATCAAGCTATCACCAGTTCGGAAAACGATGGTTGTCAAGTCTGCCTATTTTTGTGCAAATTTCCCCGCTTGAAAAAGGGATGGGAACCGTCTGCAGAGTTTTGGAACAGGATTCCACTCAATGACCAAACTTCTTTTTTTTTCAGTCTTCAATTTATTTCAGTTGCAATGCCATGATTGAAGCGGGTCATTAATCAGCAGGTGAAAACCTTTAAACAAAACAAATGAACAAACAAAAGAAAAGATGTATATATACACACACATACAACCACACATTTTCCCTCTATGTACAGCAGAGAAATGCACATCTACTCCCATGCAATTTGCAACGTTGTACCGAGAAAGTCAAACGCCTATGGCCTTATGCAGAAACCCTGCCGCGAGGGTGCCGACAATGTTACTTGAACAAAGCGATACATTTATTCGTGAACATGTAGATTAATGAATGGTTAAATTATTATGCATGCTCCACTTCAACTTATAACGATATTTATTTAAATCACGTTAATCATAAACACATCTGTAAGCACAGCCGATGCACAAAATCACATGCGTAAGACCACTTCATTTAGCCCATTTTTTCTCCCAAGCCAAGCGAAGCCAAACATTAACTGCGCTGCCTAATCAGCCAATCGCACAGCGTGCGAAGCGATCAACAACAGAGAATAAACAACCACTTGAACCAAAGAGCAGCAAACACAAACAGACCAACCGTGCACAATCAGATATTCGTGTGACAAGCTCGGGGATACACTGACAATGTAATGCTCATAAAGTTCATAAATACATTGTAGCGATGTCAACCGCGTTGGCATCAACTCTCGATTCAGACAGTCCGCACATACAATCCGTAATATAAAAGTTTTCAGTCTTACCGGCTGCCTCTCTGCTTCTTTAACTCTCCTAATCGTTGCACAGGCTTGTCATGTGTGAGATGCATTGAGTGTTTAACAGCTCCTTCCTCGATTACGGTGGGATTATTTTAATGGTTCGAGTCGCGCGCTCATTTTGCTTGGTTCCTTCCGGTTACCGAGTCAGGTGAATACGCGGCTGATTTTATTTATTCATTTATTTATTTATTTATTTTTTAACCCGTCCATCTATCTACCATTGACTTCACACCTCCCACTCGATCTTCCTGTCGGCAGACTACTGGAAGATCGTCAATCCTCACGTCAAATTTAGGTTTATTCATTATTAAAATTTTTTTGTCTTTTTCCCCCCCCATAGTCTGGCTTGACCCTCCAACTATTCCTCCACGGGTAGGAGGACAATGAGCCGCCTGACATCTCTGTGAAGAATGGTAGCCTTAAGTTTTTCTTTGTTAGCTGGGTTAGTCAACTTCTGCCTTGAAGATCCTGTAACAGGTGCACAATAGCTGGGGACCACCTGGACGTTAACATCTCTCACAACGCCTTTATTGTCAGGGTTGGTGCTGACAACTCTGCCAAGTCTGAACTGTCCCCTCAGTGCATTCTGGTCACTCAGCCAAACGATGTCACCCACAACAACATTTCTGTGTAAAGTGTGCCATTTGCTCCGTATGAATAGATTAAGGCCAGCAAGTTGTCTCCAGCTCATCCAAAACTTAGCCACTTCTGCTTGTATTGCTCGGAGTTGTTTGAAAGGATAGCTGAAGAAATCAAATGTCGTCAGGTCCCCGCTCTGAGAAGCTCGGCCGAGTAACAAACTGATAGGCGTGATGTACTGGATGCAATCCTCCCGACTCTGTACCCTGGCATCTATTAGGCGCTCATTTGCAAGATTGGCAGCAATGTAGAGGGCTGTGTGAAACTCGCTGTAACTAAGTGGAGACTCTCGGCTAAGGTTTTGGAATGCTCTCTTTACAACGCCGACAGCGGCTTCTGCAGCTCCATTCCTATGTGGTGAGTCAGCAGGAAGGATTTTCCACACCCACTCTGTCCCATTCTTTGCAGCAGCTCCTTCCAGGTTCTCCTTATTTTGACTATCCAGGTATTGGTACAGTTCTTCCAAAACTGATTTTGCTCCAATAAAATTAATGCCCGGATCAGACCAGATTTTACTTGGATGGCCTCGGATTGCTGTGAACCTTTGGTAAGCCATCAGAAAGCTTTCTGATGATATTGAGCTTACCAGTTCAGTGTGAACAGCCCTGCTGGCCATGCAGCAAAAGACGACTCCCCAGACCTTCTGTGTTACTCTCTTCTTAATATCATCCTTTACATGGTAAGGTCCAAAAAGATCAACTGATGTAAACTCAATAGGAGCAGCAGGTTCAGTCTTTTCTGTTGGCAAATCACCCATCATTTGCTGGCACTTCTGGGCTTTAACTTTTCTGCAGTGCACACAGTTATCAACAACCTTTTGGGCTATTCTCCTCCCCCTTACAACCCAGTCTTTTTCTCTTATCCTTAGCAGGGTCCCAGCAACTCCATCATGTGCAGCATTGTGGGCTTCCCGAGCTAACAATGTGGATACCCAGGCATTATAAGGCAGGATGGGCACTGCCTTCTTGTCTTCCCTGAAGATCTGCACCTTGCCTCCACATACCAGCATCCATCACGGTAGACCATCAATCGATCAGTGATTGATCTTGGGAAGGTTGCGCCCTCTTGTGCTGAAAAGCAGAATGGCTCTTAATGCATCTTCTCGTTCTCTCACTGAGATGACTCCAGTAGATTTAACTGCCTCCCATTTTAGTTTATTTACAGTCGGATTTTGGCTGATAAATCTTTTAGCTGCTCTCCACATCCAAGCGACTGCTCTGACTAGTCGTGCCAGGACACTGAAGCGCATAACGTTCACGAGGCTGTGGATTGCTACAGGTGGCCTCCTTGGCTCCACTGGGACCTGGACTTGACTTTGTATGGATTCCTGATTCAGCTTGAGGTTGGTTGCTTTGGACCTGGTTAACGCAGCAGTAAATGCTTTTTTTTGCAATTTGTTGATATTTTCCCTTGCTGTAGCCGCAAGTTCTCTAGCTGATTTGATTGGCCATTCCTCCACAGGAGATCTCAGGAATTTTGGACCCTCTTGCCACTCGGAACCATCACCAAGGTCTTGGGGGCTGGCTCCTCTGGTGATCATATCAGCAATGTTTTTTGGGCCGGAAATCCACCACCAGTCCTGAATCTTTGTATTACTTTGTATCTCTCCAATTCTGTTGGCGAAGAACGTTTGAAAGCCATAGCTCTCCCGTTGAATTGCTCCAAGGACGGTTTGACTATCGATGAGATGGTACCACCTTTCCACCTGGATCTGGCTGTGCTGCTCAAAATACTTTTTCAGACGACATGAGACCACAGCTCCACATATCTCTGCCTTGACTGGGTCTTCCTTTTGATCCAAGGGAGTGAGCCTGGCCTTGGATTCCACTAATCTGATGATTGGACCGTGATCAGACTCCCATCTCAGATACAGGACTGCTCCATAAGCGTGTTCACTCCCATCTGAGAATGTGACTGCCAAAGGACCACCACTGCAGTGAAAGGGAGTCAGTGCCCTTGCAAACTTGACCTTACTGAGTTGAGTGTATTCTTCAAATAGTTTTATTGCATCCTCCCTGAGGTTGTCTGAGAGTGCAGTGTCCCAAGTGTCCCTGACTTGGCTTCCTGCGCTCTTGACCTCTTGGAATGCTCTTCTCACTAGAATAGCTCCCTTTTGCTTTGCGGGGGTTACCAAGCCAATTGGATCATACAGACCCGACACCTGGCTAAGAAGTTCTCGTCTAGTCAGGGGGTTGGGTGCCTGGGCTGATTTGATCCAGTAATAGGTCTTGACCGAGCCGCATATTCTTTCTCCTTTTTGAAAAGTTGATTGCTACCATAACATGAAGTTTGTCTTCCCCTACAACATAGCCGAGACTGAGCGCTTTATTATTTTCTTCACGCATTTGATTTGGTAGAATAATAGTTTTTATTTTTCCTCCTTCCAGCTCATTCCTGCATTCTTTCCTCCCACTTTGCCCAGAGAAGACCCAGGGTTTTAGTTCAAATCCACCAGCTTTCAGGATGTGTTCAACATTAGTGGTAATAACCTTCAAATGCGTGGGATCATTATGGGACGTGAGAATGTCATCAACATAGCTGTCACGATGCAGAACTTGTTGCTCCTCTTTAAGGTGAACGAAAGGAGGTAGGTTTGCAGTTTCCCGCATTGCTATTTGAGCGATGCATCCTGCTGGCATGTCACCTATATTGACTCTTGTCATTGCAAAGTCTCCTATCTCCTCATCCTCAGAGTCACGCCAAAGGAAACAATGCAGATGCACTTCTTTCTCTTCCAGCGAAACTGAATTATACATTTTCTTTATATCTCCGAGTGCAGCATGAGTTCCTCCCCTAAACCTGAGAAGGACAGCGCGGATTTGGTTTAGGACATCAGGGCCTTTCATGAGCAGATCATTCATGCTCAGACCCCTGAATTTTTGACTGCTGTTCCACACCAGTCTCACCGGTGTTGTTACTGAATGCGGATTTGGGGCAATGACTCACATACCAAACTGGCCCCGCCCATTTAGTCGTGACCTCTTGGGATAGCTTAATTGCTGGTCCTCGTTCAAGCATGTCATGTACCTGTGCAGTATAAGCAGCTTTCCACTCTGGTTCTTTTGCCAGTTGTTTCTCAGTCCTGAGGAACGTAGCTTCAGCCGCTTTTCTATTATTTGGCAGGGAGGATGGTTCATCAAACCACGGGTACTTGGCGTGCCAATGTGGTTCTTCCGTGTGGCCATCTCCTGTGACATAAGTGAGGTCCTCTCTTACTACCTCAAGCTCACGTTCTTCTGCAAGGGTCATCTCTTTGCCGCCTGGCTGGCAGTTGCCACAGCGACACCCCCCACATCTCGGCTCACAGGCTGCACCAATGCTGTCCCATTTCCACCATTCCAGAAAGTCTCTATATGTGGTTGCTGTCCTTGATACTTGGGTCACATGGGTGAGTTCCTCATACCCGACAGCAGCCGTTCACACTGACCTTGCAAAATGCGTCTTGGTCAGGTGGGCTGACACAGTGAGCTCCTCAAAGAGTTCTGGATGTGTTCCTCCAACTACTTTTCCTAGGGGGCCATCCCAAGGCACAAGGTCCCCTACAGCCCTGATTCGCTGTGGGGTTAGCTGACCCTCTCTGTGACTTATGAGAAGGCTTATGTCCCTAGGTCTCTTAAGTTCATCCAGTGGCACATCAGGAAAGATCCTCTGGAGCTGCTTTGCTGTGACGTGTTTGTGAATGTCTGCAATGGTGTCAAGTCCATAGCAGACCAGCTGATGGGGTTTGAGGGTCCCTTTGGGTGTTTTCACTCGGATTTTCAAGAGGTAACGTCTTGTTCTCACATTTATTTTCATTCCTCCGACTCCATGAATAATAAGTGTGATGTCCTCACTCTTGAGGTTAAGCTTGCTTGCAGCTTTATGGGTTATGTAATTTGTATCAGAGCCAAAGTCAATCAGGGTTCCAACCTTTTGCCCATCATTAGCTGTAACTTCTAGAAGCATAATTAGCACTGGTAATTCTTTAAGCCCATGTTCCATTAAGAGGTCTGGCTGGTCTTTTAAAGTGGTGAAGGTTCGAGATGCAGTATTTGAGAACACATCTTTGCACTGTTTTGCCAGTTCCAGAGGGAGCTTCCTGAGGAATTCCTCCTGGTCCTCTGTGTATTTCTTTCTGCTCTTATCCTCATCTGGGCCAACTGTGCTCCTCCTCTGAATGCTGTTGCTTCTCTTTGCATCAGCATTTGGGCACAGGTAGTAATGATGCTCAGGACCATTTCCCTCCTTACAGTCTGGATTTCTGCATAGGTAGCCAGATTTGCAATTTGAGCTGTCGTGATGAACTTCTAGACACCTCTTACATGCATCTAATCTTCTCACAGCAGATTCTTTATCGGCTAATGTCATTGCTCGGAACTGCTTACAAAAGTAGAGTTTCCTCCTGTGCTTCCCATCACCACAAACAACACAGCCTGTAGGGTCACTTCTTGATTTAGCTGATTTGGTTCTGGCATGCTTTGGTTCCATTTTGGTTTCTCTCCTGCATGGCTCCTCTTCTCTTAATTGCTCAAGTTGCTCATAAATGCTTTCCTGTTCCTTCAGGAATGCCAAAAGACTATCAAATCTATTATCTGGCACCACATCATTTCTCCTGTCGGCTGCATACACAAGCCATTCTTTTATCAGGGTCTCTGGGAGCTTACTTTCTATTGACCTCGTCACAAGTGGGTTCCTAATGGCTCCGGTGTTTCCCAGGTCACTCAGATCCTGAAGTGCTTTTTCCACCGCTTGAATTAGCGTCACTATCCTTCTTGGCTGATGTCCCCTGACAGCTGGAATTTTCTGCAGCTCCTCCACTATCTCAATGGCGATGGCCGTCTGATTTCCATACCGGTTCTCAAGGACACGGAAGATGTCATCTGCAGAATTATAGGAGTTGAGGCGAAGGTCTCTTCTAATCTTGTCATCTACACTGTCCAGGAGTTGGACCTTGTTCACCTCCTTTGAGCCGCTAGGTTCTCCTTGTTTCTGTAGCGCTTCCCAGTCCCTTCTCCAGCGATGGAAATCACGCTTTGTTCCAGCAAACTTTGGGAGTGAAGCAGGCTTCAATCTAATGGAGGGTTGAGCAAGAAAAGTGGGACTCCCTATTGAGTCCTGCTCAGCAGAATTCTCTTCTCTAGTTGCCTGTATGAATTCTGCTGTCCTTGCAACTAGCCTGGGAACATAGAGCTTGAGATCTCCCAGACGCTTCTGGACATCCTTCAGAGCTTCTGGAGGGGTCCACCTTTTCCATCGGTTGTGAACCTCTTTTGCAGCTCTGACCAGATCTCCCGCATGGTTGAGGATAAAGTCATATGCTTCTCTACTCACTCCTGGTTGCATGGCAGCAGCATGTTCGCACTCCGTCTCTCCTGCCTGAAGTGCAATGGACATCTCATCATCCCCAAAAGTGTTCCACAGAGTATATTGGATCAAATCTCTGACCTCCCTTAATTTATCTTCACACTCACGTGCGGTCTTTTCCAGGTCAGCCTGTTGCTGCTCAGTTAACTCAACTTCTGTGTCTTGCTTTGCCTCCAAGCTTGCAATAATGCTGGCCTCTACATCATCATTTGCTGACATGACTTTCCCAGCTCCCATGGTGAGTTTATCAAGATTTGACTTTAATTCCTCTTCAGTCATGTCCCTCTATGTTCGGGATATATTATTAGCAAGACAAGAGAACGATCTTTTTGCTGTTGTTCTCTCCACCTTTAGTTGCTCAACTGATTTCGCTGTAGCTTGGTCAGCCATCTTTAGCCTTTTTTTTTTTTAAATTATTATTACTCACAGCTCTCTGGCCCAGTCGGTTTTCACTGTCAAGTCTGCCTATTTTTGTGCAAATTTCCCCGCTTGAAAAAGGGATGGGAACAGTCTGCAGAGTTTTGGAACAGGATTCCACTCAATGACCAAACTTCTTTTTTTTTTCACAGTCTTCAATTTATTTCAGCTGCAATGCCATGATTGAAGCGGGTCATTAATCAGCAGGTGAAAACCTTTAAACAAAACAAATGAACAAACAAAAGAAAAGATTTATATATACACACACATATAACCACACATTTTCCCTCTATGTACAGTAGAGAAATACACAGACTCCCATGCAATTTGCAACGTTGTACAAAGTCAAACGCCTATGGCCTTATGAAGGAACCCAGCCGCGCAGGTGCCGACAATGTTACTTGTACAAAGCGATACATTTATATGTGAACAAGTTGATTAATTAATGGTTAAATTATTATGCATGCCCTACTTCAACTTATTTATAATTATATTTATTTAAATCACGTTAATCATAAACACGTCTGTAAGCACAGCCAATGCACGAAATCACATGCGGAAGACCACTTCATTTAGCCTATTTTTTCTCCCAAGCCAAGCGAAGCCAAACATTAACTGCCTAATCAGACAATCGCACAGCGTGCGAAGCGATCAGAGAATAAACAACCACTTGAACCAAAGAGCAGCAAACACAAACAGACCAACCGTGCACAATCAGATATTCGTGTGACAAGCTCGGGGATACACTGACAATGTAACGCTCATAAAGTTCATGGATACATTGTAGCGATGTCAACCGCGTTGGCATCAACTCTCGATTCAGACAGTCCGCACATACAGTCCGTAATATAAAAGTTTTCAGTCTTACCGGCTGCCTCTCTGCTTCTTTGACTCTCCTAATCGTTGCACAGGCTTGTCATGTGTGAGTTGCATTGAGTGTTTAACAGCTCCTTCCTCGATTACGGTGGGATTATTTTAATGGTTCGAGTCGCGCGCTCATTTTGCTTGGTTCCTTCCGGTTACCGAGTCAGGTGAATACGCGGCTGATTTTATTTATTCATTTATTTATTTATTTATTTTTTAATCCGTCCATCTATCTACCATTGACTTCACAATGGTCAAATGATCACCGCTGAAAATTTCATGCGCAAATAACACGGATAGCGCGGTAGCAAAGTCACGTGATACAATTGCTGTCAAAAATTGGCCTGTGGAAAGAAAAGACATGGCTTTTTCAATAAAATAATGCATGTATTTTCTTCAGGGAAAAATCAAGAAATTCCATAATTTGCTTTGGAAAAGATTTTTATTCATTTCTGTTTTCACTAAATAGTTGACATTTTGTGCAGATTGAAATGTGAGATTTTGGTGAACTTCTGTTACTCCAGATTACTAACAATTGCATGTTACTGTACCAGTGTTTTACTTAAAGCAAAAGAAAAAAAAAAGGAAAAAGGTCGATGTATACTCTGGCATTACTGTAGGAATGCCGTTAGAATTGGTATTTTGAGGTGGACAAAAAAGGAGAAAATTCAAGTGGGGACCATAATATTTGTGTAATTCAAATATGTTTGTGGAAATTAGCGGTCCCAAACCATACTGCATACACTGTAGTAAAAGCATATTGAATAAATTGAGAATGCATGGGGGAATCATCAAATAAACCGCCATCAAAGACTGTACTTTGCAATTGGAGACAACTAAATGGGCCATGTCTTAGGGCCTGTAATGGCTGAAATAGAAAAAGTTTGCGAAAATTAGCACTTGCATACAACAATGCATGTATTCCTGTACAGGATGTCCGAATAGGAAGAGACTCCATGTTGAATATGCTAAAAAAATGGCAATCAAAGTTTCTACTGTGCAATGTGCTAATGCAGATGATGGGGGGTTGGGGGGCTGAATTTTGAGGGCTTATAATTTGTGCAAATCAAAAGGTTTGTGAAAACTAACACTGGCACACTATAATACATGTATCCAAGTATAAGCCCACAGAATATGAAGAGATTCGGTGGTTGGATTTTTAAATAAATGGCCATCAGGTTTGGTACTGTGGAATGTGCGAATGCAGATACACTGCAAAAAAAAAAAAAAAAAAAAAAAAACTAGTAAGAAGAATTTACTTATTTTAAAGTGGTAATCAGTAAGATTTGAATTGGTTTGTTTATATTGACATCTTTTGGCAGAAAGCTGCAATTGCAGGTACGCTTCTGGACCTCATTTCCCATAACTCTTGTCGAGACCCAACAGTGTCGACTGTATGACGTCGGTAAATTGACGGCTCTTACCAGGTCCACGCCTCCTCAACTCTCATGCAGACGGTAGAGATGACACGGCAATTTAACTCAATTTTTACTTCTATAATGTAACGTTAGTCGTCCATTAGCGTCATCTCATTCAAGTAACATGTTAGGCTATTATGATAAATTGATTAACTTAAAGGGCTGCCAATTCTCATGCATTCGCAGTGAGAATTTCTGCTTCATTCACGCTCCCGTGCTGTATTATTCAATCAACGAAATGCGTGTTTCACGATCGTTCATATTGTTTAAATAAAATAAGACCATTTGAAACATTTTTATGCAATTCCACTGCTTTCAACCCCTGAAGTGAAGAAAAGCGTGAGTATTCCGGAATCGTAATTGTTCACATATCACTAGAGGCGAAATCCACCGTAACATGTGAAACTGATAAACTTCAATGCACAAGGACTTCAATTCCACCTGAGAATCTCTACAAACGGTATGATAGAATAATTTCTGACTACAGCACGGGAAAGTGAATAGGTTATTTAAAGGGGACTTAACATGGTGATCCTTCTTTTAATACATATTAGTAATGTTATAATGTTGGTTGTCCATGCTCAACCTCTGAAAAGTTTCTAAACATAAGATACAGGGATTTTGCTGTAATCCAAGAACGTGATTTTGTGAGCGTGACTTCCTCTCTGAACAGCTCCTCCCGAGATCTTCACGAGATCTGGGTAAAACCTGACGTCAAGTTGTGCCGTCCTATTAGTACAGACCTAGCCAGAGCTAACCACTGCACTGGACCTGCCCAAACCGGAAACTAATCTAGCAGGCACTATCAACGGCAGATCATACCATGGCTTAGTAGCGTTGACACTTTTGGAAATACAAAAGAAGAACCCCCGATCATTTGAGGCGCAATTTTGTTAGTATCTCTCCCAAAGCTACTTGAGCGTTTACTTTTGGACATGAAGAAAAACAAATATTTCTCTTCCAAAAGACTATGTCACCAGAAATCAGTGGGCAGCTTTTTTTTTGTTTGCTGGCTGCAAACAGCCACGGCCAAAGGGAACATTAGCTGCTTGTGCTCAGCATTTCATCAAAGACAGCTTTGTCAATAAAGGATAATTCGACACAGGATAAGCGTTTCAGCTGCTTCTCAAACCTGAAGCAGTTGCATCGATCAAGCGCTCGGAGCCACAAGCTGATGTAACAGCGAATAATGCAAGTGAAGCAAACGTGTTACGGGAGGCTAGCTGGACTGCTAACGATAGTTAGCAGTAATAACTGGCCTCAAACGCAGGCTTTGTAAAATATCTGAAGATAAAGCCTGTATCGGTCGCGACTGTCCGTGACTCACAGACACAGAAGCTGTAAGTTGCTTTTACTGCATAAGCCAACCTGACGTGATAGCCAGTTGATTGTGGCTGTAGCACAGCAGCTAATATAGCCAAGTTACTGTTGCTAATGTTTGTGTCCTAAAGATGTAAGAGTGATATCAGGGGAAATTCTACAGCAGCTATGTGAACAAACCTCATTTGGGTCAGTGACATTTTTGAGTTTCAAACCAGCAAAAAAATAAAAATGAAGTTATAAGTCAGGTTCAGCTTTTCCCATGTAAATCCACATGTTTATTTTTGATGTTTGTGAGTGCCCCTCGCAAAGGATGACAATATATGACATTTTAATGCATTTGCCTTCTTACACCCCTTAAAAATGTCATGCGGTAAAACTAATTTATTTTCAATATATTAAAATGAATGTTAGCAGCTCTGTTACAATCAAAATGTAATTATTGATCTACACAGATGCTATACCCAGTTGCAGAATGTCAACACTAGAATTTCAAATATTAGATATTTTGTCTTTAAAGACAGCTACATGTTATTTGTCAACATTTGTTACATCTTTTTTTCAATTAGAGAGGCAAAACTGCTTTAAAATCTGGTATATCTTCAGATTTTATTAGCTCTTCTTGATTGTGTTCATACACAATTTAACTTTAGAGTATTTTGTTTATTTATTTCAAAATTAAGTGTTTTACTGCATGACATATTTTGTTTTACCGAATGACATAGCACCTGCATTAGACCATAACACATAAACCTAACAAGTTGAAGATGACTTCTTCCGAAAAATGCCAAAGATACTCAGGGCTTTCAAAGTGAACCTCATAATGACATTAAAATGTATTTTCCAACTGAAAATCAAGAATTATAATAAAACAATTTATTTGGTAGTATTCATAATATTAATCTGATATATGAATAAAATATACTCATTAATAGTTCATTTATTCATATCTTTATTAACCCTTAAATGGGCAAGTACATATAAAAATTTTGAAAAAATAATAAATTGCTATTTTCTAATGTTTCTAGGCTAAAATAACACAAATTCATGATTTTTTAAAAAAATATTACCTTTATTTTTCATTTTACAGTTTGTATCTCCCAGGATACATTGTCCGTTTAGGGTATAAATTAACCATTTTCCAATTTTTCAGATATTTCATTTGTAAACTTTTAAAACATATTGTAAGCAATTAATTGGCTACTCTATTTTAATGTCTTGTATACAAACAAACACAAGTCATTGGGAACAATTCTAGCTTTGAATAAAGAACGAGCTACTAACATTACACAAAACATATTTATTATTCTTTATTATTATTTATTCCTGTTCTCAAGCAGACATCTCCCCTGTAAAGCTACTACACTTGAAATAGCCTATTTGCAGTGGAAGCTGTGGAAACAGTTGCGAGGGTTTTGGCCAGTGACAATGCAAAGCCTCACTTTGCACTTTTGACACACGATGGAGGTCTGTCCATCTTGGCACATCCTGGTTCGCCCTTTCACTGACACAGTAGGGAAGTGGTCAATCCCATCATATCTCATATCATCCACAGGCCTGGGGACTTTTGGCTGTTTGATTACTCTTGATGGTGTGTTGTCTTCATTTCCTTTGGAGGGGCGACCCCTTTTTTGCTTTTCAGGGTAGATGAGTCCTTTAGCAACATCCAACCTGAAGTCCTTCAGGCACTGATGTTTCTGACCCAGAGGGGCTGCATCACGACGATGGAGAAGCCAGGCATTATTGACAGCAATGTCAACCATCTGCCAAAATATGGCCAGGTACCATCGATGGGACTTGGCTGGAGTGCGATACAGGGCAATCATCATATCAGCCAAATCTACTCCTCCCATGTGAGTGTTGTACTCAGATACAATCTTCGGGCATGGCACACTTATCTTCTTCTTTTCCTCTTTGGAGTAGCGTCTCACTTGGCCAACAGGCTTGACAGAAGCGCAGGAGCTCACCAAGGTGACAGTTTTGTTGTGTGCCCATTTGACCACAGCAAGCTTTGCATCGTTGTCGACACGAAAGTCAAAGCTGCCTCTTCTTCTTCGTAGGAGGTCCTGATCTTCTTCCAATGTACAACCCATCAAGCGGTTCTTTTGAATGGTACCCAAACTTCTGAGGCCCATAGACTCCTTCAGATGAGTTATCAATCTCAGGGATGTGAAAAAGTTGTCAAAGTAGACAACGCAGTTGGAGGGGTTTCTGATGGTCGCACACTAGCTCGCACAAAGATCATGAAACCCCATTTCTTGGGTTTGCTGGGAAGATACTGCCACAGACTTACAGCTTTTTTGCCTTTGTATGGAACCATCATTTCATCAACTGAGAATTGGTTTTCACTCTCAATTTCCATACACTTCGCCTTCATGTGGTCAAGTACAGGCCTTATTTTCACCAGGCGATCTTCACTGGACTCAGAGCTCATGTTCTCTTGAAAGTGGAGCATCCTGGACAAACATTTATACCTCTTGAGTGGCATGACATCTGCTACTTTGTCATATCTAGTATCTGTTGCCCGGTAGTTTTCCACTGCAGGCATTTTCACTACACCCATCATCAACTTCATTCCAATGAACGCTCTGATTTCAGAGACATTAGTGTTGATGCTGCATCCAATGAGCTGACATGAATACAAGTTCGTCTGGTGAGCCATGGTCTCAAAGACATCATCATCAAAGAATTTGGAGAAGTATGTTAGAGGAGTGGATAGCTCATCTGGTGCAGTGAAGCAGCTTGGTGTAGCAGTAGACTGGTGCTCAAATTTCGTTTTTCTCCACCTATTGAAAAGGAAAAAAAAATATCTGTGAAAAAAACAGGCACCCCTTCCCTCAATAACCAATACAAACCTCCAAACTGTCACTGTGAGTGTCTAATACGCTTGACTATAATTATTACCTGAACATCCTCCCTCTTTTACAGTGGTTTTCTCTCTCTTCTGCCTCATCATCACTTGAGCTACCACTGAACTGGTCACTGCTGCTGCTGCTGTCCTGACACTGGCCCTCTGTATAAAGTACATCTTCCTCATCTTCCTCACTGGTTCCCTCATCTGAATCAGATGAACCATCAGGTGGCAACACAACAGATGCCACCTCTCTCTTTTTTGTGCCATAAAACGTACTGGCAGAAATTCCCTGAAAACATATGTACACTGGTGAATTAACCAGTAATATTAATCAGTAAAACACACTTAAGAGTAAAATAAAGTGCGATCAATATTTTACACCTTTATATTATTCATTATCTGTAGATAATTGGTTTCTAAAAACAAGTATATCTGAGAGTGATTATGCCTGTTTTTATACCCGCATCTGGACAATGTATCCCCCAGGATACAGACATTCAATGCCTGTTTATAAAAGCTGTGTAAATGTAATTCATTATTTTTCAACACAAACACATAAAATTATCCTTAAAGAACAATATTTTCAAAAACAGATCCCCCCAAAACATAATTAACAGGAATAATTACAACACTTACCTCATGGCCAGTGTCTCTGTCCACGTAGGCAGCCATTGCGGATTCTGACATAAATGTATCAATTTAGTTTAGAATGCTGCAACCAAGTCACATGACCTGGGTACTTGACCCATCCCCCCTTAAGACTTTATCATGATATTGAGTGCAGATTCTTCATGCCCCTCCCCCCTACAGCCTGTCAAATGTCTGTATCCCCCAGGATACAGAAACCGTTTAAGGGTTAACTGCAAGTGTTGGGTTTTACGAAATGAAACAATAGTGAAAACCAGCAGAATACAAAAAGGAGCCTTTATTTCTGAAGGGGGAAACCCCCCAACAGAGCTGGCAACAGTACAAAGTCCGCAATCCAAAAACAGAGTCCAATGGACGAAATCCAGATCAAAAAACAAGAATGTGGCAAAAGTACAGGGAATAGGCAAAGCTCGGTGTCAAGGGCAGTCCAGTCAGAAAGATAAATCACAATGAAACAAGGCGAAAGAAGCGTAGCACAGGTTACACGGAAGAACAATCAAACAGAAATGAAAAAACAGAAAGTGAATCAAACAGGCATCTAATATACATATCCAGGTGAACACATGATCACGTGCAATCAATGGAACAATAATCATGGAGTGACACATTAGGAATAAACTAATAACATGAATTTGGCCAAAGCCAAAACGCAGACAGGGATAACAAGACAAACCTATGGACAGACAAACAGCTCCAGTCTCGGAGTACTAAAAGTGCATAGTTTAGAGAAAGGAAAGCACAAAGCATTTGTGGAGACCCACAGAAAATCACAGCAGAGATAACTACAGCACTCGGCAACCGAGTACATGTATGCCCCGAAGGCCCCCCAGTTGGGCCCAGATGGTCCCAGAGTACCCAAAATCAATAGGTGTCATGAACTTACTATAATACATGTCCCTGCAAAATATGAAAAGAATCGGGGCACTTATGTGGGCTGTAGAGCGTTCACAAGAAAATTTCTGCGGACGCGGACGCGTGACGAGGCCAAATCCATAGTATCCTCCGAGCTTGTTCGGGGATACAATTAGGGAAAGGCAAGGAGGCGGAGACTAGAATGGGGCGACTGCTGAGAGATCGTTAGTCAATTAGTAAGTGCAGCTATACAGTCCCGAGTGCTTGTTAGTAAGTTAGTCAAAATATACAGGGTTAGTGTTGGTTAGTAATTAGCGAAAATAACAAACTTTTATCATGTGTTAGTAAGATAGTAAAAGTAAGGGGAAGGAAGAACACGAGATAATGAAAGAAGATTGAAACCCAGACACCAATAAATCACCCGAATGAGTGGCACGCTAGACAAGGGACTGTGAGCAAAGACACACTCATGACAAGACGGGGGGGAAGACGAAGTGCAAGGCATGGAAAATAAACATGGCATGGGAATATGAAACATGGCTATGAAATGAAAACATGGCAAGGAGATGAAACATGGCTAAGAACTGGAAACATGGCATGGAGACTATGAAGAGCTAAAACATGAAAAATAATAAAACATAAAATCTAAATACGAATAATGCAAACCCAAAACCAGTGAAGTTGGCACGTTGTGTCAATCGTTAATAAAAACAGAATACAATGATTTGCAAATCCTTTTCAACCTATATTCAATTGAGTACACTGCAAAGACAAGTTACTTAATGTTCGAACAGGTAAACTTAATTTTTTGCAAATATTAGCTCATTTGGAATTTGATGCCTGCAACATGTTTCAAAAAAGCTGGCACAAGTGGCAAAAAAAACTGAGAGAGTTGAGGAATGCTCATCAAACACTTATTTGGAACATCCCACAGGTGAACGGGCTAATTGGGAACAGGTGGGTGCCATGATTGGGTATAAAAGCAGCTTCCCTGAAATGCTCAGTCATTCACATACAAGGATGGGGCGAGGGTCACCACTTAGTGAACAAATGCGTGAGCTGATTGTCGAACAGTTTGAAAACAAAATTCCTCAATGAGCTATTGCAAGAAATTTAGGGATTTCATCATCTACAGTCCGTAATATCGTCAAAAGGTTCAGAGAATCTGGAGAAATCACTGCACAAAAGCGACAAGGCCGAAAACCAACATTGAATGCCCGTGACCTTTGATCCCTCAGGCGGTACTGCATCAAAAACCAACATCAGTGTGTAAAGGACATCGCCACATGGGCTCTGGAACACTTCAGAAAACCACTGTCAGTAACTACAGTTCGTTGCTACATCTGTAAGTGCAAGTTAAAACTCAACAATGCAAAGCGAAAGCCATTTATCAACAGCACCCAGATACGCCGCCGGCTTCGCTGGGCCCAAGCTCATCTAAGATGGACTGATCAAAGTGGAAAAGTGTTTTGTGGTCTGACGAGTCCATATTTCAAATTGTTTTTGGAAACTGTGGACGTCGTGTCCTCCGGACCAAAGAGGAAAAGAACCATCCGGACTGTTATAGTCGCAAATTTCAAAAGCCAGCATCTGTGATGGTATGGGGGTGTATTAGTGCCCAAGGCATGGGCAACTTACACATATGTGAAGGCACCATTAATGCTCAAAGGTACATGCAGGTTTCGGCGCAACATATGTTGCCATCCAAGCAACGTCTTTTTCATGGACTTGCTTATTTCAGCAAGACAATGCCAAGCCACATTCTGCACGTGTTACAACAGCATGGCTCCACAGTAAAATAGAGCAGAGATAACGTAGCAAATGTTGAAACTGAGAAATTTTACAATTTTATCCACAAAATGAGATCATTTCAAATTTGATGGCTGCTACAGATCTCAAAAAGTTGGGACAGGGGCCTGTTTACCATGATGTTGCATCCCGTGTTCTTTTTAACACAGAGTGGAGGCATCTGAGCATTGAGGAGACAGGTGTCTTGCATGTAGCCATTGGATTTTGATTCCACTCTTGTTAAATACAGGCTAAACTGCTGGAGAGTTTTGGGTCTCCTTTGACTGATTTTTTGTTTAATTATGCGCCAAATGTTCTCAATCAGTGAAAGATCAGGACTGCAGGCAGGCCAGTTCAGCACACAGACTCCTCTACTACAAACCCATGCTGTTGTAATAGCTGCAGTATGTGCTTTAGCATTGTCCTGCTGAAATACAAAAGGCCTTCCCTGGAATAGATGTAACCTGGAGGGGAGCATATGTTGCTCTAAAACCTTTATATACCTTTCAGCATTCATGGCGCTTTTTAAAACATGCAAGTGTCCCACACCATATGCACTAATGCATCCCCATACCATCAGAGTTGCTGGCTTTTGAACTGAACGCTGATAACAGGAGGGGTGGTCTTTCTCCTCTTTAGCCCAGAAGACATGACGCCCATGATCTCCAACAAGAATGTCAAATTTGGACAGGACACTTTGCCACTTTGCTGCAGTCCATTTTAAAGGAGCCTTGGCTCACAGAACACGGTGACGCTTCTGGATCATGCTCAACAATGGCTTTCTTTTTGCATGATAAAGTTCTAGGTGGCATCTGTGGATGGCACCTGTACTGCAAGGGTTTGTCTCTGTGGTTATGACTGCGCGGTTACCAGCTACTGCAAATTAGTTTATGTGTCATGCTAATTAAAAATGCTCCTGGTTAACTTATATGCAGTAATTCTGATCAGTATGTTTGTATACTTCGGTAAGCATCTGTTATGGCCCCAATTTGTTATTACATTTACAACACAACAGCAACAGCAACAGCAAGGGATGACAGACACAGTTTTAAAAATTAAACACATTTAATTTTTAACAAAGACAATAACGACTAAACTAATCTATAGACCAAGATTGATTTACAACAAAAGCAGAAATATTTACAGTCCCTTTTTGGTTGGGTCCCTTGGCAAAAATCCACTAAAAGCTTCACAGGTCTTGAACAGAATGACAGGTCTGGTCACATGTATCCTTCTCCTTGCAATTTCTCCTACTACTTCACTGTCACAATTCTACTCTTTATATACTCTTTTGCAGACCCCACCCACATTTAGACCTCTTTTTTTTTCTGGGACTTGACCTAGACATGTCCAAACATAGCTCCATTCTGAGCTTAACAAAAAAAAGGTAAATACTGCCATCTAGTGGCCTATATTTACATCACACATCAATGTGGCAGTTTCATCATAACGTTGCCCGATTGTAGCCACAACAGTTAGTGATCGCTTCACTTATCCATGACCGGGATCAGCCGGATACTTCACAATTGTCAGAGCAAGCTCTCTGGTGCTACCATGAAAGCAATGCGAAACGCTGAAGCTCTACCAGGTTACAGATGATTTCTCTGCACTACCTTGACACAATTTCATCCCCCTTTAAAAATAGTTGTGGTTAATATATAGCCGAAAAAGGCGGAGATTAAATCGGTAATTCTTTCCTGCCGAAGTGATTTCAATTTCAATTTCAATTTCAATTTATTTGTATAGCGCTTTTCACAGATAAACTGTCACAAAGACGCTTTACAGACAGAGATGAGATACTGAAAGGGCAGTGCCCAGCCTATTCCCCACTACAGCAAATGAGGCAAAAAACTCCAAGTAGGGAGAAAAATCCTCAAACAGTGGTGAGAAAAAACTCCCCAGTGGGAAGAAATCTCAGGGGGAACCCGGCTATTGTGAGGAAACCCATCCTCCGCGGTCTAGCTAGTAAATATAGTTAATAAGCAAAATAAGATAATGACAATACAGTTCCATTAAAGTCCATCTAAACAGTGCTATCAATTGCTCGAGGAAGTGGCATGCCAAGGATGGTGCAGAACTGGATCAGGACCGCATCATGACAGCAGCAGCCAGTGCTCATGGTGAGGGACAGGGCTCGGATGATCCAGGACCCAGGGTAGTGGAGGGAAAGACCCTTGGAGAGAGACAGAAAAAGTGGGGTGAGGCACTGGATAAAACTACTGCATATTAATAAAAATAGTCCTGTGTCATGTGCCAATTGAGAATTTAGGAGCTGACTGGTCAGGAAACAGTCAACACCCCTCCATCCACTTCCTGCAGCACAGAGGCCCTACACTTATTCCAGGAAGATCACTTTAGATTTTCTATACACTAGTACCAAATGGACCTCCTCGGTGACTAGGACTGTAGCAAGCCCCACTGGTACCGTTAATGCATGCTCAGTGCCACCGGTTCCACATGGATTTGCCTAACACTACACCAGTACCATATGGACCTGCCCAGTGACTAAGACTGTAGCAAGCCCCACTGGTACCGTTAATGCATGCTCAGTGCCACTGGTTCCACATGGATTTGCTTAACACTACACCAGTACCATATGGACCTCCCCAGTGACTAAGGCTAGTGACTAGTGATCAATTTGCCAGCTCCACATAAGCAACTTGTCCGCGCTAACGGAACTTACAGTCTGCAAAACCTGTATTATGCTCATAACATAATCGAGCTCTCTCTAGCTGTCGCGTACTGTCCATAAAGCCAAGTACCCCTGACTGCGGGCCGCGGAATGGGGCGGGGTCGGACAAAGAGGCGGAGACGGACATCCAATAGGTGTGGTCTATGGCAATGACAAGAACAGCACCATCTGCTGGACGACTGCAAGAAGTACCTATACTCATCTGTACTCTATGGAAATCGTAAATGTATTTAAGTTAAAGTGCCAGTAAATACCTTGCATGTGTTTTTAAAAAAAAATTCCAAAAGTCAAGCTATCTAAAATATGGCCAAAAAAAATTATAAAAAAAATTTGACCAAAAATAACCTTAGGAAATGCAATTTTTCAAAAAAGGGTTTCCCGGTCTAAAAATAGATCGGCTAGATTATTTACTGCGCAGAGCATTGTGGGTCGAAATCGCGCACTGTAAACAAAGAAGGCGTCGCGCGGACGAAAAAGAAGACTGACAGGAACGTTTTTGGAGAATGTGGAGGCAAACACGATGAGCAAAACATAATTCCACCATTCGAGGCACACTACCATTTACATTGTATACTTTTATGAACTCGAGTAGCGCGAGAAATGTTGCTAAGAAAAACCAACACAGTATTTCAACTTACTAATCCATCAAAGTTAGGGCCAACTCATCATTGTCAATGCCCAGTCGCTCTCTCAGACTCTTCCACCGATCAATAGCACTCCCAATATATACTAGGGATCGTCTTCGTTTGGCATCAAGGGCAATTTTTCGGCGTTTTCTCTCCGAGGCTGTCAACTTGATTCTTTCCGCCATTGCTGTTGTGTGTGCCACGTCACACGTCACGTGGTACACAAGAAAGGGAACTTACTCTAATGACATCACAATTTCGCTCGTGCGACAGTTTGAGGGTTGAGTGAGTTTTTAACATCAAAATACATTTTTTTGATGTCGTAAAAATTTGTATAACATATCGATGTGAAGATGAATGATTTCCCTACCTACTGATACCATTTTCATATGTTGTCACAATTCAGATATCATTGAAGACATGCAAGGTATTTACTGGCACTTTAATGCGTAAATATGTTAAAATTAAAATTTTACTTTATGAATATTTTATCCCATATATATATAAAATATTTGAATCTAATTGCCCTGGAGGGGTTTTCCACAATAATGACCAACTCGCCGTACATTATCCCTCTCGCAGAGAACGGAACATAAAGTGCGTCACAACACAACAACTATGATACCAAAGTAGTGCAGGAGTTGATAGGAGACACAGGAGAGAGCAGGACACGAAAGGAAAACAGTAAAAAGGCATGAAAATGCAAAGAGGACATGCAATGGCCCCAGAAGGACAGGGCCTTGACCCCGGCCCAGCGTGGGCGAGGGTGGGCTTAGCCCGGAGCACCAGGGAGGACCCCTGGAAATGACTGGGGAGCAGGCCCGGCCCCCCGGAGCCCATTGGGCGGAAGAGGAAGGTGGCGGCCAAAAGTAATCAGACGGAGTGGGTTTGGGCACTGCCCTGGCTGGGCAGCCGGAGGCCTGGTGAAAGGGCTCCATCCCAGCGTCGACTCACCACAAACCCCATGCTGATAGCCGGCTGCAGGGCGGAGATACGGGTAATAATCCGACGGGGCACAGCCGCATTCCACGGCCCCCCCCAGGTCTCTGCGGGGCTGCAGCCATCCTCGAGAGGCCTCGTCCGGTCTGGCCCGGAGCACGTTTGCGCCCTCCGCAGCCGACCAGCACCGCACCCCGGGTTCAGACAGGGCTCCCCTGAAAAGGCTCCCCTGAAAGGGCTCCCCTCCACCTTTGCCACCTCAAAACCCAGTCCTTAAAGCTTGCTGCAGCGCAGAGTTATTTGCCGAAAAGCCCCCGCCCCTCCCTTATTTCCCTGCCCCGCCCCGTGCCCCAGCAACCCCCCCCAGGGCGCGCCTTTCTCTTCCAGGTGTCTCCCCCCAAAAGGCCCCCTGGGGCCAGGCTCGGATGTTGCCAGGAAAGGGGTGAACTGGTGTCACCCTCTTCAGCTGGGTGGTCGTAATGTTCTGAAGCAAGGAATCTGATTTTGAAAACTAATGCAGTGATACCTCCAGCTTTCAGAAATTTGACAAAATCCTGCAGCGGGTGACAAATTTGTCCTATTTCTGAAACATGAGTCTCGGGCTGCGTCCGGCCAGTCAAAAAAAATTACGTCCTATCCATGAAAACCTAACCACTTCTCTTAAACTTTTGTGGAAAATGTCATAAGATAAAGGACAGGTGTAAAGGGGAATTCTAAACGACTTAGGAAGACAACCGCGCTAGAGAATCAGAATGCACTTACACTAAGCAACGTAATCATCAGTCCCCTGCCCATCATATCTAACCCCAATTCCAAAATAGTTGGAACAAAGTGTTAATTGTAAATAAAATCACATGAGCCAATATGTTATTTACAATAGAACATAGATAACATTTCAAATGTTGAAACTGAGACATCTTACATTTTCATCCACAAAATGAGCTAATTTCAAATTATATGGTTGGCTGAAAAAACAATTAATATATAAGAGAATAAGCTGAAAGAACATTTAGCATGTAATTAAGTTAACTGGCATCAGGTGTGCAACACGATTGGCTATAAAAGGGATGTCTTAGAGAGGCTGAGTCTCTCATTAGTAAAGATGGCGAGAGACTCTCCTACCTGTGAAGGCTTGTGTAAAAAAAATTGCGCAATACTGCAAAAACAATGTTCCTCAACGTCACATTGCAAAGGCTTTGAAGGTCTCATCATCGACAGGGCACAATATCATCAAAAGATTCAGAGAAACAGGAAAAATCTTGGTGCGTAAGAGTCGGGACAAGGTCGAAGACTTTTACTGGATGCCCGTGATCTTCGGGCCCTCAGACGCCACTGCATCACTCACTGGCATGATTCTGTCATTGACATTACTGAATGGGCCCAGGAATACTTCAAGGAACCACTGTCTGTAAACACAGTCCACCATGCAATCCACAGATGCCACCTAAAACTCTTATCATGCAAAAAGGAAGCCATTGTTGCGCATGATCCAGAAGTGCCGCCGTGTTCTATGGGCCAAGGCTCATTTAAAATGGACTGTTGCAAAGTGGCAAAATGTCCTGTGGTCAGAAGAGTCCAAATTTGACATCCATGATTTCCAACAAGAGTGTTGTGTCCTCCAAGCTAGAGAGGAGAAAGACCCCCCCTCCTGTTATCAGCATTCAGTTCAAAAGCCAGCATCTCTGCATGGTATGGGGATGCATTAATGCATAGGAGTGGGACACTTACATGTTTTTGAAAGCACCATGAATGCTGAAAGGAATATAAAGGTTTCAGAGCAACATAAGTTCCCCTCCAGGTGACATTTATCCCTCGGAGGGGCCTTGTGTATTTCAACAGGACAATGCAAAACCACATACTGCAGCTGTTATAACAGCATGGCTTCGTAGTAGAAGAGTCTGTGTGCTCAACTGGCCTGCCTGCAGTCCTGATCTTTTACCGATTCAGATCATTTGGTGCATAATTAAACAAAAAGTCCAACAAAGGCGACCCAAAACTCTTAATCAGGTGGAATCCTGTATTAACCCCTTTCTGCAGATGTAGACGCCGGCGTCCGTAAATTCCAAAATGTAATTCCTAAACAATTCTGTAATTGAATTTCCAAATGTCTAGCTTCACTTGAATAATTTTCAAAAATCTCTGTGTCACAAATCCTGAGTTCTAAAGCTCATGCACAACAGGAAAAATTGGCAAAATTTTGTATTCCGCGCAAAGGGGTTAAATAAGAGTGGGATAAAATTCCAATGGCTAAACTCAAGAAACTTGTGTCCTCAATGCCCAGATGCCTCCACTCTGTGTTAAAAAGAAGAGGGGATGCTACACCATGGTAAACAGGCCACTGTCCCAACTTTTTTGAGACCTGTAGCAGCTTTCAAATTTGAAATGATCTCATTTTATGGAAAAAATTGTAAAATTTCTCAGTTTCAACACTTACTATGTTATCTCTGTTTTATTGTGAATAAAATAATGGCTGCTGTGATTTGAAAGTCATTGCGTTTTGATTTTATTCACAATTTCCACTTTGTCCCAACTATTTCGGAATTGGGGTTGTACCTTCCTTTATGCAGTTGGCCAGATGAATGGTTGTCGCTTTAAATATTGCAGCTGCGCAGAATTGTGGGATAGCGTTATCGCCTTTCTTTTTGAAAAGGATGGTTCTGTGTACCCTATGGGACACCTTTCCTTAACATTTGAAGAATTCGAATCCCCTTCTCATGGCTGCCACGTAATTTTTTCCGGATCATTTATCGGGAGTTAGGCACTTTTCTAGTTAAGGCAAGAATAAAATAATAATTGATTTGTTGAAATATTTCCCGATTTGAAAAGAAATTATTCGAAAAAAATCAGTTTGTGCGTTTATATTTTTGTTCAGTGGAGGTTTTAATATAGGGCCACATATAGGTTTTGCATATATGCGACATACATAAAATTTGCCGTTTTCATATATTATAGGCACATATAGGTTCATATATTACAGGTACATATATGTACCTATAATATATGAAAACGGGCAATTAAACTTACATTTTTTTTTTATTTGGCATTTCCAATCCCACCCCAATCTAGGATATCCAATTAGGGAACTACATACAAGTTCGAAGACAAATGCTGCATTCATGTGCGATCGGGAAGATGATACTTTCCATTTGTGAATTCGAAATTACGAGTGCATTGTGTTCAAGTGCTTGTGTTGTTAGAGCGAAATTAAAAGAATCCTTGCTCGCTCTCCGCCATGTTGAAAAGGTAAAAGGTTATCTCATCTCGGCAACTCGTGTATCAAAATTTTCTACGAGTTGCCCAGTGGAAAATACCACATGGGGGGGTGTTCATGTGAACTTTTCACGTCGGCTTATGGTATTTATCATAATTCCGATAGCACATGAATGCAGCATTACTCGCAATTGCGGCCTCCTGTTAGCGATTCATTAGAGTGTACACAGCCTGCAGCCATTAGCAAGTGCTTCTTATACAATTGCTGGGCAAAACTGTGCAAGCTTAGTACGAGGGCAATGGATAGTCAGAAGCTATAGTGGTCACAATCTTATTTAATAGTGCCCGTCTAGCCAACAGGATGCGCCTAGGGGAACTCTAATCTTTCCCAGCAGGGCCTTCACAATTTTAATCCCTGCAGCGCATTGGCCATTTGTGCGCTACTTCTGAAAAGAGCTGCCAACCACTGCTGGTTGATACAAGGCAGGGATTAAAACCTATATTTTAATATAGCTTCTTTCCATGTGGGAATTTAAGAATCCTTGTTATTTCATCTCTGTAGGAAAAAGTCTGGGACCCTTAGTTGCTACAGAAGTATCTCAGATAAGAGACAAGTGTCTGCTCCTTAAAACTATGAACAGAAATGTAGACTTTGTCTTCAAATTTATTAACCACAGTGAAATGCTCAAATAGGAGTGGGGATGAAAATGATTTTTGACAGGCATGTTTACTTGAATGTATGTTCTTCTTTGTACTTTTATTTGGTTATTTTTGTTTTATTTTGCTACATTTATACTAAGGACCTCTGAGCCATATTCATCTTGAAACTGCATTATAGACAAGATAGGAAACATTGCATTTGGAGGATGTAACAGTGTAGTGTATAACCTTTCAGTGGATGTGTATGAGCTGTAATGATGTGAATCCAATTTTATCTAATGTGGTGAATCTGGCAGTGACAAACTTGAAAATTGATGAAATAAACATAATCAAACCATTTTATTTTCATACATTTCCTTCTCTTCCACAATACACAACTTAATCTTTATAGAATGGAAATAAGTATGGTCAAGAATTGATGACCTTGTTATTGTTTCAGGAAAAATAATGTAGCAAATAGTATCAGATATTTTTGCTGATATCATAGCTTTTTGTCTCCTCTCACTTGCCATAGTTGATAATGACTGGTTTACACATTACATGCCGTTGTCACATGTCAGTATGTATTTAGGATCAAATGTGATGCCAATTTCACATGTTCACATGAGATTAATGAGTTATTGTGTGAAATTTTGTTATTTCTGTAAGGGACTTTGGACTAATATGCAGATATCACCTTGAGAATAAAAATATGAGCTAGGCATCATGTATGACAGTTGCAAAAGTGAGATATGAGCTATACAATAGGTACGACAAACAGAACCTGCCACTTCGTATGTGGAAATAAAAAAGCAATAAAGGAAACCTACATGCCCTCTATAAGCACATGTGTAACGGTGCGTTCAGGAACCACACGCGAGAGGGGGGAATCCAATAAATGTATGCCTTTAATGAAGTCCGGGTCAAAGCCAAAAAACACAATTGCCAAGCCACAATAAGAAATCCAAAAACAAAGTCGACTAGACAGGCCGGGGTCAGAACCAGAAAAACATAAGTGCAACGGTACATAGACAGCAGGCAAAAAGTCGTCCAAAGCAGTGGGTCATACACTGGGCATCCAAACACAGAAATCGTGGTCATGCAAACATGGGTCGAAATCCAGAAAGACAAAAACAATACAAAAAGGGCAATGGCAAGAATTGAAGTTGGACTAACCAGTAGAAGAAAAACAATACTCAATGGCATATGAGGCGCTCTGCACAAAGAAATATTGATCAACGTTCTGACAAAGTGCTGGGGGGTATTCCACACAGCTAGGTAACTGAGTAAGCCTGGCTTTTTCACAAAGTAAAACCTGGAAACTATTCAAATCTGGAACATGGACTGAAATAAATACAGCTTTCCAGGTTTTAGTTTGTGAAAAAGCCAGGGTTACTCAGTTACCCAGCTTTGTGGAATACCCCCCTGGCTGTGAAAAGACTGCTTAAATAGACAGGAGGAAAGTCACATGTTATGCAGGGAGCAGGTGAGCTGGATCAGACTAATAATTACAAATGGAGAATCACATGAGGGGAACCCCAACCACGAAAATTGGCGAAAGCCAAAACACGGACAGGAATCACACAGACAGCCTATGATATTTAAGTGCAGAGATAACGAGTGCAGGAAAGAAGTTAAGCACATGCGAGAGATCTCGCAGAAACGCAGGGGGAGACAGGTACAGCTGAGCAAGAGGCGGAGACTTGAAAAGGGCGATTGCTGAGAGGGAATTAGTATAAATTAGTAGTGGCGCAACTTTACAGATTTAACTAGAGTGCTCATTTGTAAGTTAGTAATCTATAGACGTGGATTAGTTGTGTTAGTAGACTATGATTCAAAATACAAATGTTAGTTTTGTTAGTAATCAGAACAGTAAGACGAAGGAAGCAAACGAGAATCGAAGGAATATATTAGACATCGGAATTCATTCAAATCACCTGAAGTAAGTGAGCACGCAAACCAGAAAGATGGACTGAACCAACTAGATCACAAGACAGGGGAGACAAGTGCAATGGAACTGAGAAATGGAATGAACTAAAACCTGAGTATTACAATAATCAAAAAGGATAAATAAAAGACGAAATCATGAACACTGAACATGAACATAAACATGACCATGACCAAAAACCATAACCATGACCATATGTACCTGAATTTGGCCTATGTGCGGCATATATGCGGCATATAGGTTGAATATATGTGTATATATGTTCATATAGATTCTTTCCATGTGGGCTGTGAGTGCAAGAGGCTAGAGTGAGGGTGTAAGGAAGAAAAGAGGTGGTTTTGGGTTGAAAAATGCTATTTTTCAGTGGCTGAAATTGAATGTGTGGAACAAATCCTAAGTTTGGTCAAGCTGCTTGAAGTCCTTATCTTCCTCACAATTAGGTAGCTAAATTACATGACCAAATAGTATTTGAAATGATATTTTAGTTTGAAATTTCAGTTTCCATAAGACTGTTTTGCTGGAATTGCCCATAACCTATTTCAAGTTCAGGAATTTTACAGTTATTACAGATGCTATTTTGACAGGAGGCAGGGTTAGAGGTCATGCACAGACAAAAATCAAGTTCACAGGATTTATTATGTCTGTCTGTTATTTTCGACTGTCATACATAAGAAATGCAAAAAACATGACTTTTAAGCCTCAGATTTTTCGGCTTCAGTACAACCAATACGTTGTCAAGCGACCGGCATGAGCCAGTTGCTAAGGAAGTCACCGTGACCTCGGTAGGAAGTGACGTAGTCTACTCCGGCCAATACCTCTAAACGTTGTTTTCAAACGGCCCGAAAGTTTTTCCCGAATTTCTGAAGAACGGGGCTGCGTCCGAATAGTCTTTTTTAACTAGAAAAGTGCCTAACTCCCCCGTTGCCACTCTGACGGCCCGTAATCGTCAGGGAAGTTAAAAACATACTATGTCATTTACACAGCTTGTATGCAACTGGGATACTCATGCCACATATCGTCGGAAAGCTAAGATTCTTGAGATTCGAGTGATGCCAACCATTTCAAAGAATAATCATCACAGCAGCTTTAATCAACGCCTATGTCAGACCACAAACAAACAAACGAACAGTTACAAAACTGATGTAACTCACCAATGAAGCCTCCTAGCACTCCTCCAGTCCAACATATCCCCTCAAACATGGTCTTGTTACATCCACGAAGCTCCAATAAATCCAACCAAATCCAACCAAATTTACAATGTTGCATTGTAAAGCCAAGGAAATTCTGCAAACGCCAATATATAGCTTGTTGGGGTGGCTACAAAGCTGACGCTTCTTGTCGCTCGCGTAAGAGAAAGGACAGAATATGGCTCAGCTGTGCGTAATGCGTGCTGCGCCTTCCGCAAAACAGAGCGAGGCAGAGAGAGATTTCCAGCGAATGTTTGTTGGTTGTTTACAGAGTTTGAAAGAAAAAATAGCAAAAAGGTTGCGAAAAAAATCATTTTCAGTTCAGAAGCTGCGGCGTGCATGTGATAGCTCAGGGGAAGAAATATCTGACCAAAACCGTGATGGCTCCGTAGCAGAGGAAATGTCTCTCGAGGGAGATGACATTACTCTTGACAAGTAGGCTGCGCATCATATTATAACTTATATTTCATTATATAATAATATTACGTTTATATTTGTATTATTATTATTATTATTATTATTATTATAACATTACATTACGTATCATTTGCATCTGTCACGGAAGGTGGAAGGACGTCATGTTTTCACCGGAGTTGGTGATTCTGTTTGTTATTCTGTAACTCTCTGTAAGGATTACGGGAAAAGGATATTATGATATTATGCTGATATTATGATGATTATATTATTACCATATTACGCATTATTACCTCGGTCACCGAAGGTGGAAGGAAGTTATTTTTTTGCCGGCGTTGGTTGTTGTGGAAATTTTAATTTTCATCCCTGTAAGAAATCAGAGTGAGATAAAGTAAGTAAATAGAATCCATTTTACTATGTGCCACATAGGGTCTTCCTTACAGGCAAGAACAAAGACAAAGGAATGTCTCCTTTGCTTTGGATATACTGTATGTAAAAGAACAAAGTCAGAATCTCCTCCTCTTGGGGTTTATATGCACAAATTTGAGTTTATGCCTCAGTAACCTTTTAATTTTTTTTATTTTTCATTTATCATATATTGTAAATAGTTTGCAATGGAAACGTTATTTGTTTGTTTACTTTTCATATAAAAAAACATTTTTTACATAACAGCACTCGTTTTGACTTTTATATGCACAAATGTGAATTTATGCTTCAGTAACTTTTAATTTTTTTTATTTATCATATATTGTAAATATTTTGCTGTGAGTTTGCTGCGTAAAGGTTATTTGTTTGTTTACATTTCATATAAAAAAGCATTTTTTTACTTAACGTCACACGTTTTGACTCTTATGTGCACAAATTTGAGTTCATGCTTCAGTAACTTTTTTTCAGCAATATTGATAGTGAATCTGGATATTAGATTGGATTCCTCTAAGTGTCACCTTTCATTAGAGCCCAACATTATGACTGTACGTTGAAGCGTTCAAGAGTTATGCCCTTTTATCCTAGGTATGTGACCATGGTTATCCAAGGGTCCTTTTGGGGTCTCCAAATGGCCATTGTTGGAAACGCCTAGACATGGCCTTAGAAAAACGTGTAAAATGCTCATTTTCTGTAGGATTGTTTTCAAATTTGAACTGGAACCAAGTAAGGCTTCATGCTGTGGTCCCATTGTGTTTTTCAGCTAATAAGTCCCAGCTGCAAAAAAAAATTTTGGCGAGAGTAAAAACCTTCTACTTCAGTGTGTTCCAGCTTGGATTACTCAATGACAGTAGCACTTAGAGTGTTTCTTTCAGTTGGGGGAAAAACTTCAGAGTGTTTCCTTTCAAATGAGACCATAACCATTCATATAGTCCAAACGGTTCAAGAACAGCGTTCAATTTACTTTGGGTACGCTTTTGATAGGCATTTTAGGCTAATTTTCCCGGAGTTTTAAGGGGTTAAGAATTTTTTATAAAGTTTATTTTTTTTCTTTGAAGACTTCTGTAATCCAGTGGTGAACCATGGTTTGGAAAAGTCCTGTTTTCGAGTTTTTTTTTTGTTCACAGTGACTGAGGGAAAACACTTATTGAAGATAGAGATAAAAGAGTCCATAAACGTTTGGTAAGCGCTGTTAGGGTTACTTTGAGTGTATACATTTGTCAAGGAATGATTATTGATAAGTTGTTTAAAACAAGACATATTTCTATCATTAAATTTGCGATGTTATGTTGACTTCAGTTTGATTATTCTTAACATTGTCAAGCATGGTAAATTGAAAGACTGGGAAGTGGTCAGTGATGTCTGAAAATAAGATACCCGAATGGAGCACTTCATTCAGACTATTTGTTAATATATTGTCTATTAGAGTAGCTGACCTCTCAGTAACTCTGGTGGGTTTGTGAATGGAAGGATAAAAGTGGAAAATACAGCATTTAAAAAATCCTGGGTGGGTGAATGTGTTTCACTTTTGAAAAGGTCGATATTGTAGTCACCGAGAATATAACACAATTTACCCTCTTTAGTTATTAGATCTAAAGTATTCTCCAAAGCATCACTAAAGTTGTTAATATCCGTATCTGGTGGACGATACACACAGAAAACAATAACCTTTCGGCCATTATTGGGTACTGTTACCACAACAAAAACAGACTCTGTTGTTGCATCCTCCGAGTTTACAGACAGGTCCACTCTCTGCACATAATCAAAACCATTTTGAATGTACAATGCTATTCCCCCATCGGTTTTCTTTACTCTGGTAGAATGAAGTGAGTTATATTGGTGGAGTTCATAAATACTTTTTGTGTTTTCTGTGAGCCATGTTTCCGTTAAAGCAATGACTGAAAAATCATAATTTAGTGATGCCAGGAAATGAGCAAGATGGTCATAATTTTTTGAAAGACTATGAATGTTAAGGTGGAAAGCAGTAAACAGATAAGTTTCAGATGGAAGAGTTCTTGTCAAATGTTCAAAATGTTTTTCACTGAAATATCTACAAGGCTCCTTCATTGAATACATGGTGTTTGTATCGGGATGTACACTACTAAGACCAGCATTTGCAGACAGGTTGATATCAAATGGATTGAAAAGAATATTTTCAAAACAAGTAATATTGTATGTTTCTGAAGAAAGAGAACAAATATCATTATCATCCAGCTTAAAAAATGGAAACAAAGATATGGATTCATCGCAAATCCACGATACCCATAATTTAGAGTTAGGACTGGGAACAGGAGAACATTTTAAATGGAAGTTAAGTTTATATATACCAGTTTACATTTTGCGATTTTAATTTTTTTTTTCATTTAGGACAGACATTTTTGTCTTTAGGAGTTAGTGTAGCCATCAGAGTGTTCTTCAGCTGTTTATAAGAGTGTTCCAGCTCCGCGAAGGAGTGTTCTGGTTTTTTTGACAGTTAATATGAGTGACATCATTTCAAATTCTAAGTCCTGTTTTGAATCCGGTTTGTTTCGGACCGTCTACCTCTAGGCGCATTTTGCTCAGGGGTGGACATAGTGATGAATGGGGAATTATTTTGAGGCTCGTTCTGATTTTCTGATTTTCGTTCACACAATCAAACGCTGTATGTGTGTATATGCTATTTAATGCGAATAGAAGCCACTAGATGGCAGTATTGACCTTTCTTATGTTAAGCCCTGACTGGAGCTAGGTTTGGGCATGTTTTGGGCATGTCTGGGACAAGTCCCACAGAAAACAAAGGTCTGAATGTGGGAGGGGTCTGCAAAAGGGTATATAAGGAGGAAAATTGAGGGAGTGGAGTAGTAGGAGAAATTGCAAGGAGAAGGATACATTTGACCAGACCTGTCACTCTTTTCAAGACCTGTGTAGCTTTTTGTGGATTTTTGCCTGTGTTGGAGCATTTTCCTCACCGGCAACATCACCAAGCAACCCAACCAAAGGGACTGTAAATATTTTTGTTGTTGTGTTTATCAATCTTGGTCAGTAGAGTAGATAGTAGATTAGTTAAAAGTGTTTGTTAAATTAAATGTGTTTAAGTTTTAAAATGTTGTCTGTCATCCTTTGCTGTCATAAATGTCATAACAAATTGGGGCCATAAAAGCTGCTATATAAAATGAAATGAACAACGCTGGACTGGTGTCATATATCAGCGTACAAGCATGACCATTATTTAATAAATTATGATTTTTTTTTTTTTTACAGGTGTTTGTTGTCATGAAATTCTTAAGAGTTTGGTAAAATTGAAAAAATAAAATAAAAATTTTGAGGCTCGTTCTGATTTTCTGATTTTCGTTCACACAATCAAACGCTGTATGTGTGTATATGCTATTTAATGCGAATAGAAGCCACTAGATGGCAGTATTGACCTTTCTTATGTTAAGCCCTGACTGGAGCTAGGTTTGGGCATGTTTTGGGCATGTCTGGGACAAGTCCCACAGAAAACAAAGGTCTGAATGTGGGAGGGGTCTGCAAAAGGGTATATAAGGAGGAAAATTGAGGGAGTGGAGTAGTAGGAGAAATTGCAAGGAGAAGGATACATTTGACCAGACCTGTCACTCTTTTCAAGACCTGTGTAGCTTTTTGTGGATTTTTGCCTGTGTTGGAGCATTTTCCTCACCGGTAACATCACCAAGCAACCCAACCAAAGGGACTGTAAATATTTTTGTTGTTGTGTTTATCAATCTTGGTCAGTAGAGTAGATAGTAGATTAGTTAAAAGTGTTTGTTAAATTAAATGTGTTTAAGTTTTAAAATGTTGTCTGTCATCCTTTGCTGTCATAAATGTCATAACAAATTGGGGCCATAAAAGCTGCTATATAAAATGAAATGGACAACGCTGGACTGGTGTCATATATCAGCGTACAAGCATGACCATTATTTAATAAATTATGATTTTTTTTTTTTTTACAGGTGTTTGTTGTCATGAAATTCTTAAGAGTTTGGTAAAATTGAAAAAATAAAATTTACGTTAACTGTAACTAAATAACTCGGTCGCCACAGGGCCAAGTTGCGTATCTACCCATCCCCAAAAGGCCGCCGGCAGTCATATTTGACATCTCAAATTGCAGAAAATAGGTCTTGAGCATTGTCAAATAACTATCTTCACCGCTGTGAAAAAAAATTCCTGTAATAATTGTCGCTTCCACAGCCCGGAAGGGAGACACCTTAATTCAAGAGTCCAGTGCTTTAAATGTACAACAATTCCGAAATAGTTGGGACAAAGTGTAAATTATGATTACACTTAGCTTGTCATAAAAGAGTCTCTCTGGCATGCTGTGGATCTGTGGATTACAATCGGTCTATTATCTATATAATCCTCAGTACATATTCAATGAGAAAGTTATTAGTGAATGAGTAAGGGTTTCTACATAATACCCTGCTATTATTGTGCATCTTCAAGTTGAAAGAAGAAAGAAATTAGACCAAACTCAGGCTTCAACAAACAATTAGCCAAACAAGCTCTAGCCACGCCCAGACAAGGCACTATCCCGGGCAGCCAAGGCCCAGGCTCCTGATCCCATCTAGGGAGCCCAGCCAAGGCCCAGGCTTCTACCATCCAGCCCAGGCAAGGCTTCCACCATCCAGCCCAGGCAAGGCTTCCACCATCTAGCCCAGGCTTCTACCATCCAGCCCAAGAAAGGCCCAGGCTGCTACCATCCAGCCCAGGAAATGCCCAGGCTTCTATCATCCAGCCCAGGAAAGGCCCAGGCTTCTACCATCCAGCCCAGGAAAGGCTATCACTATTCAGCCCAGGCAAGGCTTCTACCATCTAGCCCAGGCAAGGCCCAGGCATCTACCATCCAGCCCAGGCAAGGCACAGGCTCTTGATACCATCCAGCCCAACCAAGGCCCAGGCTCCTGATACCATGCAGCCCAACCAAGGCCCAGGCTCCTGATACTATCCGCCCAGGCTCCTGATACCATCCAGCCCAGGCGGCTGAGTTTCCACCAACAACAACCCTTCAGGCCAAGGCAGTGTGGTTCGTATTTTAACCTAGATCTGCTAAGGCTTATTGGTGTTTTGGAGCTGTGTCTCGAAGTAGAGCAAAAGAATCAAGAACCGATGAGGACGCAGTTGTTAGCTTGTCTCCAGTACAAGAAATGCTTCTGTCTCAGAAAGAGCACTTCAATGACCTTTTACAGCAACAACAAATTAACTTCAGAGACTTTATTAAAATCATCATGTAAAATTCCTACAAACGGCTTGATGAGCTAACAAGAGAGAATCATGACCTCAAAGTAAGTGTTCAGTATACTCAAAAGGAAGTAGATTCCCTAAAAGTAGACTATGCCAAACTATCGGCTGATGTGAAAGCTGCAGAGTCTGAAAAGAGCAAATTATGCGACAGTCTTTTATCCACTGAGAGCCGTACTGATAACTTTGAGGGTCAATCTAGAAGAAATAACCTGATTTTTGAAGGCCTCCAGGAATCTCCTAATGAAACACGGGCTGAGTCTGAGGACAAAGTCAGAAAATTTCTTGTGGGTAAGCTAGAGCTAGGCCAACAGAATGCCATAGAGATGGAACGTGCTCACCGTACTGGCAAACTTGACCCAAATGGAAGACCAAGACCCGTGGTGGTCAAGTTTCTCCGTTTCAAGGATAAACAAGCAGTCCTGTCAAAGGCTAAACTACTTAAAGGAACCGGCTTCTTCATTAATGAGGATTACACTGAAGCAGTTCGACAGAAGAGAAGGGACTTGCTCCCTGCCATGCGTGCAGCTCATGCCCGAGGAGACATTACCTGCCTAAGGCACGATCGTCTAATAATGCATCCTCCCAGTAATCAACACAAATCTGGAAGTTAGTGAGTTAGACTACACCCTGTCTACTTAGCCAGTGGTGTCTCTTTTGTGCTTTCGCACTTTTTGTTTTTATTTTCTTTCTTCTATGGCTTCAATAACCCTACCTAAGGATCAAACTATTCAAGATGACTCTACATTTACCCCCTTAATGTGTCTGGACAATGATGGCAGGTATGATGAACTCTATGACCCGGATAGAAATTATGAGGTTTTTGAAAATTGCCAAAGTTTCATGTGAATATTACTCTCAAGACCAGTTCAGTAATCTGGTACAGGATGGCACTTTCTCATCTTTGCACTTAAATGTTCGCAGTTTGCCTAAGAACCATGATCATTTAACAGCCTACTTATCAACTTTAAAACATTATTTTTCTGTTATGGCTTTCTGTGAAACATGGCTAAAGGATGACATTACTGATCTTTACTCTTTTTCACATTATAAGGCTGTTCATTGTTGTAGGAAGAACAAAGTTGCAGGCGGAGTGTCTATATATGTCTTTAATAACATAAACTTTGTTCATAGAAGTGACCTTAGGGAACATAATGAGAATACCTCTGTTGAATCTATTTTTATAGAAATTACTGCCTGTGTCCATTTCAGTGGGAAAAACATTATTGTTGGTTGTATTTACAGAGCTCCTGATTCAGATACCAGGACTTTCAATGATGCTCTTTATCACACTCTAGAAAAGATCAACAGAGAACATAAATTCTGTACATTACTTGGTGATTTTAACATCAACCTTCTTAAAAGTGAGTTGCCTCCTACAGTTGACTTCCTCAACGTACTCTCTTCTACCTATTTCTATCCTCCATAGGCCTACAAGAATTACTAGCACTTCTACCACACTTATTGATAACATCTTAGTTAATTGTCTGGAGTTAGATATCACTTCTGGTATATTGGTAACCGGTATCTCTGATCATTTTCCGATCTTTAAAATCATCCACATCAAAGGTAATAGTAAAATTAAATATATCACTGAACAGGCGATACACAAATACCGCAAGTTTAATAAGCACAACATGGATTCATTCAAATCCATGATCAGTGGTGTTTCATGGGATGATATCTTCCAGTTACATGATGTCAATGATGCCTATCAGACTTTCCAAAAGCTTTTCAATTCTGTGTTTGATTAATGTTTTCCATTAATTTCTCTTAAAACCAAGAATAATTTAATAATTTAAGAATAAACCTTGGTTTACTAAAGACTTCAGAAAAAGTATTGCCAAAAAAAAAAAACTTTATAAGAGATCGATCACAAGTCCTACACCTTTAAATGTGGAATCTGTTATGGCCCCAATTTGTTATTACATTTACAACATAACAGCAACAGCAAGGGATGACAGACACAGTTTTAAAAACTTAAACACATTTAATTAACGATGACAATAAAAACTAACCAATCTACTAACCAAGATTGATTTACAACAAAAACAGAAATATTTACAATCCCTTTTTGTTGGGGTGGCTTGGTGATGTCCTGGGTAAGGGGAAAAAAAATGCTCTAACACAGGCAAAAATCCACAAAAGAAACTTCACAGGTCTTGAACAGAAATGACAGGTCTGGTCACATGTATCCTTCTTCTTGCAATTTCTCCTACTACTTTACTGTCTCAGTTCTACTCTTGATATACTCTTTTGCAGACCCCACCCACATTTAGACCTCGTTTTTTTATTTTCTGGGACTTTCCCCAGACATGTCCAGGACATGTCTAAACCTAGCTCCAGTCTGGGCTTAATAAAAGAAAGGTAAATACTGCCATCTAGTGGCCTCTATTCACATCACACCTCCATTCCAAAAGGGAAAAATTTTGACTCATAAAGGCAAAATTTTTCTTATCAATACAAAATGGTTAAGTGGACACTTGTCTATATATACATATCATACAATATTCAAATAAACACGTGATATATTCAAACACGGGATAAGCAATCAGCAATTACATTGTCTGTACCCTTCACATGCTTAATTTCCAAGTCAAACTCCTGTAAAATCAAACTCCAATTCAACAATCTCCGATTCTTGTTTTTCATCTTACTCAAAAACATTAACGGATTGTGGTCAGTGTACACAATCATTGGCTTTTCCCCTGTACAAACATAAACCTCAAAGTGTTGTAAAGAAAGGACCAGAGCCAACAGTTCCTTCTCTATTGTGGAATAGTTCCTTTGGTGGCGATTGAACTTCCTGGAGAAGTATGCCACGGGATGCTCAATGTCATCAGAGTCACTTCTCTGTAGGAGCACAGATCCACAAGCTTGGTCGCTAGCATCGACCGCGATGGAGAACGGTTTGTTGAAGTCAGGAGATTTGAGCACGGGGAAGTGACTCAGCAGAGACTTCAGGCGATCGAAGGCTCTCTGGCATGCATCATCCCAAGTGAACTTTACGCCTTTCTTCAGTTGGTTAGTTAGACTGAGAGCAATCTCAGCAAAGTTCTTGCAGAACTTGCGGTAGTACCCGATCATTCCAAGGAAGCGGCGCAAAGCTTTTTTGTTGTCAGGAACTGGAAAGCCCATGATGGCTTGGACTTTAGCATTTATGGGTGCCACCTTACCCTGGCCTATGACGTAGCCAAGATAGGTGACAGTAGCACAACCAAAGTCACTCTTGTTCAGGTTAACAGTCAGGTTAGCTTGGGTCAGGCGCTGGAACAACGTCTCTACATCTTTTAGATGTTCTTCCCAGGAGTCACTCCATGTGATCAGGTCATTGATGTATGCACCCGTGTGTGGCAATCCGGCGATTGTAGACTGTATCATCCTTTGGAACGTGGCTGGGGCATTTTTCATGCCAAAGGGTAGGACTTCATACTGGTACAATCCAGATGGTGTGGCAAAAGCAGAGAGGCTCTTGGCCCTCTCAGTTAAAGGCACACACCAATAACCCTTCAATAAATCAATCTTGGTCAGAAACTTTGCTTGCCCTACTCTATCAATACAATCATCAATCCTAGGTATTGGAAACACATCAGTTCTAGTTACAGCATTGACCTTGCGATAATCTGTACAGAATCTAGTACTTCCATCAGGTTTTGGAACTAGTACACAGGCTGAACTCCAATCTGAGTCGGAGGGTCTGATAATATCATGTTCTAACATGTACTCAACCTCTTTCTCAGCAATATTTCTCTTTTCAGGATTCATCCAGTACGGATGCTGTTTTACTGGTTTGGCATCACCAACATCTACATCATGAGAGGCTATAGAAACTCTCTTTGGAACATCAGGAAACAGATCCTCATATTTCTTGATCAACCGCTCAAACTGATCTCTCTGTGAGGGTTCTAAGTGCTGGAGTTTTACATCAAGATTTTGCAGCACTTCAGAATTTGACAATTTACATGAAAGAACTTCAGCTTTAATTCTAGGTTCATCATCTTGAAACTCCCCCCTCATCTTTACAAATCTCGGCCATAAGAGAATCTGAAATGACAGCTGCAACCCTAGCATTTCTGTCATGATAAGGCTTCAGCATGTTAATGTGACACAATTGTTTTGGTTTTCTCCTATCTGGAGTCTTCACAATGTAATTGAGATCATTGAGTTTTGTCAGAATTTCATAAGGACCATGAAATCTAGCCTGCAATGGATTGGACTGCAAGGGAAACAACACAAGGACCTTGTCTCCTGGTTTAAACTCACGGCTTCAAGCCTTATGATCATACCAAGTTTTCATTTTTCCCTGACTTGATTTCAAGTTCTCTTTGGCTAAGTCACAAGCTGCACGCAAACTTTCATTAAACTTGCTAACATAGTCTAACAGACTGATGTGCGGCTCTTCCTCTTGCCATTGTTCACTCAATAATAGCAAAGGTCCTCTCACTTCATGGCCAAACACTAGCTCAAACGGGCTGAATCCAGTAGACTCCTGCACTGCTTCTCTAGCTGCAAACAACAGCAAATGAACACCTTCATCCCAGTCTTTCTCATGGTCATAACAATAAGTCCTCATCATTGTCTTGAGAGTGGAATGAAACCGCTCTAAGGCACCCTGACTTTCTGGATGATAGGCACTAGAAAGAATCTGCTTTGCACCTAGTTCATACGCAACCTGCTGAAACAATCCTGAAGTGAAATTGCTACCTTGGTCTGACTGAATTTCCCTGGGAAGGCCAAACAACGTGAAGAACTTTATCAAAGCCTTCGAGATTGCAGTTGCCTTGATGTTACATAGAGGTATGGCTTCGAGAAATCTGGTAGATGCACACATGATTGTCAACAAGTACTGATTTCCAGATCTAGTCTTGGGTAATGGACTAACACAATCAACAATGACCTTAGAGAATGGCTCCCCAAATGCTGGGATAGGCTGCAATGGAGCTACAGGTGGGTCTAACTGGTGTTTTCTAACTACCTGACAAGTGTGACAGGTTTTGCAAAAGTTGGAAACGTCTTTCCGAAGCCCAGGCCAAAAGAAGTGTTTCATGATCTTATCAACAGTCTTGTTAACACCAAGATGACCTCCTAAAGGTAAACTATGAGCCATTGTTAAGATCTCATTCCTGTAGACCTTCGGAACAACAATTTGCCTGACCACTGCCCAATCTGCATTGGCAGGGATATCAGGAGGGCGCCACTTCCGCATCAACACACCATCCTTGAGATAATACCCAACTGGAACTGCGTCTATTTCTTTATCAGGAAGGGCTCTCCTCTTTAGTACACAAATTTCAGGATCATTAGTTTGCTCCTCAATCAACCGCTTTCTGGACAGAGACAAGTCTCCAGACACATCAGAATCACCAGACCCATCCGGCTGGCTGAATAGAGAACTGATAAAAGTATCTGATAAGTCCTCAAACGGAGAAACCATAGTAGGCCAATCAGAGTCATGAGGCGAACCACCTGAGTCCTGACTATTCAATGTGCTGGACGGCACCACAACATCTTCTTCTTTAGCCTTCTTGGCCATAGCAGGAGTCACTGCGCAAGAAGGATACAGAGATGGGTCCTCATACCCATCTTCAGTGCTCGGCTGTGAAGTAAGATGTACAGGGGGAACTACTTTGCCCCCAGCCAGGTCTTCATGGAGCCGGTTACGGATGGCCTGGGTACAAACATGGCTTCCAGTTGCTTCCTCCACTTTGGTGGCAAGACTGGAGGCCGAGGACTGTCTCTCCCTCTGTACCAGCAGGGAGATGTACCGGTCAGTGCGCTGGCTGGTCTTCCTGGGACGTCCTTTCCTGGCTACATTGGCTATGCGTTCAGACTGTTTGTACTTCTTGATGATGTCCTGCACGGTCGTGTGGCGTAACGATAGCCGAGTTCCAATTTTTCTGGTGCTTTGGCCTTCTTTTTGTAGCTGAATGATTTGCTCCCGCATTCGATGGGGTATCTCGCCTGTCTTAGCCATATATCACAGGAATACATTATGGGCATGGTCAGGCCATTTACATAGGCCAGTCTGTGTACAGAGGGAGTGTCCAGTGTGGTCACGCTTGACCAAATCAGACCAAGTGAGTCAACCATGTCCTGTAAACATCTTGAGTCAATTTTAGGAGAGTATTATAAGTTTTGTGACTCACTAAAGGAACGGTACAGATACTAATTGGGTCAGATAATCGCCTTTCTGACCAAATATGCCATTTTGACTTTAAATATTTGTTTTAAAAATATTGATTATCAAATATTTTAATCACTTTTACACGCAATAGCAAACATTTAGCTGAATATACAAAATCTGTTATGTAGTCGAATTTTCAAGTAGTGTACAAATACTTATTGGAGCCACTGTATTCACAATAGTATAAAGAAACTGGTGAGCGTAGTTGGGCTAAATGGCCTGTTCTCGCCATTCATGTTATGTTATGTTATGAAACAGAGAGGCCATCTAAATTGAGAGAAAACTTAATGAATGAGTCTCAAAGAGATTTGGGACCCAGTACCAATATTTCTGTCTTATCGGGATTTTACTGAGAGAAAATTTTGCGTCAGTCATGCTTTAACAGCTGCAAGGGACATCTCTAATCTAGTTACTGGATCATTTTCACCCGGCTTAAAGGATATATAGAGCTGCATGCCGTCTGCATAACAACGGTATTTAACACCTTTGCGCAGAAGCCAAATCTGGCTATTTAGGTGTTACCTGATTTAAGGGTTTATAATTCAAGATTGCAGATTTACAGGCAGAAAAACTTTGGCTCTACTGAGTCTAGACACTTGAAGAATTTAGACTCCCATCGTATTTCAGTTTATTTTTATGATTTTGGTGGAGAAAAGGGGCTGCAAACACAAAAAATCTTGATGAAAATTCAACTTTGAATTAGCAAAAAAAAAATAATAATACTGACAATTGAAAAACTGCTGGGGCTTAAAACTATACATTGCTGGAATCATAAACATTTTGACCACAAGTACAATTCATCTTGAACATTACATTCTAGATTACCCGCTTGCTATGAGCCAAGTTAGACTGCTATCCAGGTGTCTCCCCAAAGTCTGAGATCCATCAAAATGGTTCACTGTCAAATCATACATTAATCATATATTTAACACAAATTAACTTTTGGGGCATGAAATTCAGCATGAACTAATGATTTTCTGGTTGAAAACCTCGGCATTCAATGTCTTTAAATGTGGTATAAATTCTACGGCAAAAAGCTATATTGAGCAAAATGCAAACAGAGTAGAAGTATAACCTGTTTTCTTCATTGATGCCCTCGTTCAGAGACAGATGTATAGGGTAGAAGGAACCCTCCAGTACTGTTTCATTCGGAATAATTCCATTGACCGCGTCCATACAACATGTATCTCATAAATGAAACTGAACACTTCAGGCCGGTTTCGGGTGTCTTTGTTTCTTTGATATCGCATCATTTTCAGCTGCGCAACCGTGGCCAACATTCGAAGAATACAACCGACTTTACTTTCACGCTTAGCTTTGTATCCAATTTTTATTGTCCGATCAATGTATTTCAGTTATTGAGGAAAGTTTAAACACTCAGGAATTGGATAAGAAACGAGTCTATCAATACATTGTTACCGGGGAAGCTTTGCGAGGGCGTGAACTATAACTGTATAATTGAGTGACTGGCTATCGATTCCAATACTTGGGTGGATAGAAGGGAGCGCTGAATTTGTCAATGGAGGAATATATGCGTTAATCCATGGGAGGGAACTACGCATATTTTGTGTGTGATGACTGTGATCACATTGACAGTAGAATGTGAGAGAATCAATACAATGTTGGCTTTTTTGCTTCACAAAACTTATTTTTTTAACCACTAATTGGCATATTGTTGGCTCACTGTAGCTAAAATGGTTGCTACAGAGTACTAAGTTTTTTTTCTGTCGCAAGTGATAATTTTTTTAAACTACTGGATCCATACTATGGGCAAGGATATTGACCAGTTTGCACATCAGGCTTAGCTGAGGAGTTTAATTCATGCAACTCCTGAAAAACAGGGATTGGAGGGAAGTTCTCCATACTCAAAATCGCGTTTCAGCTCTGCCTGCTTGGGAAAATTCAATAGCTGATCCGGGGGTGCCATCTAGTGGTCAAGTACTGTAACTAAGTGCGTAAATTTGCAGGTCTATAGACGCGAGCGTCTACATCTGCAGAAAGGGGTTTTAACATAATGTTTACCTATGAAATTTCCAAGGGGAAGTACGTATAGAGAAAAAAGCAAAGGGCCCAGAACAAATCCTTGAGGTATTACAAAGTTCACCTTGGAATACTCTGAACAGTTGTTATTTACCCAAACAAGCTGAGATCTATCAGACAGATAAGACTAAAACCATGAAAGGGCAAGTCCAGAAATACCAACAAATTTTTCTCGCCTATGAAGTAGAGTATGGTGGTCCACAGTATCAAAGACAGCACTTAAATCAAGAAGGACAAGAACAGAGATGCAGCCACTATCCTTGGAGGGAAGAAGATCATTTACTACAACAGTTAGGGCTGTTTCAGTGCTTTGATGTTTTCTATAGGCAGACTGAAGGCCGGGAAATAGCTCATTAGTTTGCAGAAAGGAAGAGAGCTGTTGGGCAACACATTCTTCAAGGATCTTTGATAAGAATGGGAGGTTTGAGATTGGCCGATAATTGGCTAGGACTGTGGGATTCAAACGTAGTTTGAAGTAGCGGCTTGATTTCTGCCATCTTTATTGAAGTGGGAACAAACCTTAAATCAGTGAAGAAATAATCATGTGAAGAATTGGGCCGCCAAGAATTGGCAGGAGCTCCTCCATTAACTTAGTGGGGATGGGATCCAAGATACAAGAAGATGATTTGGAAGTAGCAACTAATTTGGCTAGTTCACTGAGAGATTTAGGAGAAAGGGATTCAAACTGTTTGTGTATTGTTGACTCCATATAATCAGAAATGCCATCCCAAACTGGTCGGGAAGCGGTGATCTTCTCTCTAATTCCAATAATTTTGCCACTAAAGAAATTTTAAACATCTTCACTGCTGCAAGAGACTGGAATTTGAGGGTTACTTGCAGTATGATTGTTAGTAAACTTGGCCACGATTTTGAACAAAAATTGAGAATTATTTTTGTTTTCCTGTATGAGATTTTCAAAATAACAGGACCTTGCACAAGAGAGAGCATGCTCATTTGCAACAAGGCTCTTTTTCCAAGCACCATGGATTTAGGCCTACCTGGAGTTTAGTGGAGCACCATTTGCGTTCTAGTTGACAAGATTTTTGCTTCAGAGTCCATGTCTGGTCTGTGTACCATGGGGATGGACTCTTCTTCTGAGTAGCCTTTTTATATTTCAGTGGCGCATCTACATTAAGGTTAATACAGAGAGCATAAGCAAACTTTTCTGCTATATCGTCAATGCATAGGGGGCTGCCTGAATGCTCAAAATAAGATGGGAAAACCTTAATAGATTTTGAAGAAGTTATTGCAGTGAAAGTACGACCAGTGCACATCGTAGTTTCTAACAATACAGGGTGAGCCAATTGTAAACAGAATGTAATAAGAAAATGGTCAGATGAACTGGGATTATGTGAGTACTGGTTTAAGGCAAACCAAGCTGAGATAAGATCCAGAGGAATATTTTATTTCTTTCTAAGGTTTATTTGAATGGATTCAAGGGATTTAAAGTGCTTGCTTATCCAAAAATAAGATTTGGACCACTAAATCTTTTGCATAAATACATCCTTTGTGCACTGCTCATTTGAAATGATAAACAACCATTACAAATTTATTTGCATTCTAATCACTGCAAATTGCGATCACCTTAGCAAGAATTTATCGGCCATCTTCAGCGATGACGTCAAAGAAGGTATCTGGCCAGCAGCAGAGAATGCATTGTCAATGACATTTGACTCAGTGATTCGTAATTGTGGATTATTCCCTTGAAAAATACCAAATATGAGCCTTGCTGCAGCTGCAACAATAAGATCGAGGCAAGCAGAGGGGTCATGGTCCATAAATTTCCAAACTACCCACAACGATCTGAGTAAAGACAAAATGCAATTTTTAAATGATGATTTAATTTATTGAGGGAAAAAGCTATCCAAACCTTCCTGGCCCCATTTGAAAAAGTCATTGCCCCCTTAGCCTAATAACTGGTTGTGCCACCCTCAGCAACAACAACTGCAATCAAGCGTTTAAGATAATTGGCAATGAGTCTTTCACATCGCTGTGGAGGAGTTTGGGCCCACTCTTCTTAGCAGAATTGTTTTAATTCAGCCACATTGGAGGGTTTTCCTGCATGAACAGCCTGTTTAGGGTCATACCACAGCATCTCAATCAGACGTAAGTCCGGACTTTGATTAAGCCTCTCCAAAACCTTCATTTTGTTTTTTTTTTTTAAGCCATTCAGAGGTGGACTAGCTGGTGTGTTTCAGATCATAGTCCTGCTGCATAACCCAAGTGCGCTTCAGCTTGAGGTCACTAACTGTTGGTCGGACATTCTCCTTCAGGATTTTCTGGTAGAGAACAAAATTCATGGTTCCATCAATTATGGCAAGTTGTCCAGGTCCTGAAGCAGCAAAGCAACCCCAGACCATCACACCACCACCACTATGTTGATTGCTGGTATGATGCTCTTTAAATGAAATGCTGCATTAGTTTTTTGCCAGATGTAACAGGATGCACACCTTCCAAAAATTTCAACTTCTGTCTTGTCAGTCCACAAGATATTTACCGAAAAGTCTTGGGATCATCAAGATGTTTTTTGGCTAATGTGAGATGAGCCTTTGTGTTCTTTTTGGTCAGCAGTGGTTTTCACATTGAAACTCTCCCATGGATGCCATTTTTCCCAGTCTTTTTCTTATTGTTGAAATATGAACACTAACTTTATAGGCTAGTGGTACAGGGTGAGATTTTGTGATGGACCCCTCCCCATGGTATAACAAGCTACAACCTATTTTTTATTGAAGAGGGGTATATTGGGAGTTGGAAAATGATGGTTGTGATCCTGAGATCCTTGTACCTCATCCTGATAATCACATTTCTTTGCGCGTCGAGCTCAGCTTCGAAAAGCGATTTTATGCAATATGTTATCTTCATGTATATCCGCCAATATTGAAGATATCTACATAATTTTGGTATCAAAATGTGCAGAATGACGAGACACATTGATACCAATAACAACTTGTCACAAAAAATAACTTTTACTTTGTATGAAACCCCAAAAACTCAATTTTTTGGCCAAAAATTGACTTGGGATTCATTAGTCCAACTGATGAAAAAGTTTCATAATGTCAAAACTATCTGCTCTTTTGTAATAATTGTCACACAAAAATTTTTCCTATCCATTTATCTATTCAATGATATTGATATTATGTTCAATTTCACCCTCCCAGATAGTCATGTGGTCAATTTTCTACATTACCCCCTAGTGAACTGACAAAATTCTGAAATCGAAGTTTTGCGTACTGTAGTCAAAGAAGCGTATTTTCTTGTTCCCAACCACTGCTGAAACGACACTGTTAGATTTCTGCTATTCTATATTGACTATTGTATGTAAGACAACATCTGAAAGACACGCATGCACCAATCAAGTTCATAATATTTCAAGTTCTCTTGAAATATGCAAAAAAGTCTGTGTATGAAAGCACTCGCATCTGAATGCGATAAAGATGTGTCACTCTGTTTACCAGCAGCACTGGTATGCAATGCAATCAGCGGCTGTGACACAACATCATCTTTATTCAAAATAGGCTAGCGAACTGCATAAAGCAAACTTGTGCTCAACATCACAGACTTGCTGCCTCTATCAAAGTTAGGCCAGTCCAGTGATATTTCAAGAGAACTTCCCACAGCCACAAAATATGCACTGCTGCTGTACGGATGAAAGAGCAGTTCATGCAAGTCTCTGGACCTGCTGCGATACCAGTTTGCCTGCAAAAGCGACAAAGCTGCCTCACTCTTCCCACCAACAGATGATGCCTTCCAACAGCACATGAAACGTGTAAACTATCAAGTAGCCCTGTGGGTACACAGCCACAAAGCAAAACCGGTCATCTGGAAACCTAATGGCAATGGATGGTACCTGAGAGAGGAGAAACTTGAGCCTGTCATGTTTGAAAAAGAGGCAGCTCCAAAAGAGGTTCGAGATCTCACAAACCTCTATTGCACAGATGAAGAGTGTTCTCAGAGTAGAACATGTCACTGCCTAACTGCAGGACTGACCTGCACAGAATACTGCTCCTGTCACGGACAAGACTGCCAAAACACCGACACCAATCTCCTGCTGAGTGAGAGCAGTGACGAAAATGAGGACTGATAGACATTACACTGCATCAGTGTACTGTACATGGCTGTTTAGAAACCACTGATAAACTGATCAATGTGCATTGATTGATGTGTTTACTCCGCAACACCATTACACCAATAAAGAGTTCAGCTATTTTCATTGTTGAATCTCTATGAATACTAAATAATGGTGCTTGTTCAAATACATAGGTGTATTTCGGTTTATGAAAGAACTTGATTGGTGCATGTGTGTCTTTCAGATGTTGTCTTACATAAAATAGTCAATATAGAGTAGCAAAAATCTAAGTGTCGTTTCAGCAGTGGTTGGGAACAAGAAAATACGCTTCTTTGACTACAATACCAGTGGCGATCCTACAGGAGGGGCGAAGACATGTCCCTTTTAGTCCTGGTTAGATCTCAATCAATTTCCTTTATTGATGTCTTTTCCAATTATTGTAATTGGCAACTGAAGACACAGTTTCTCTCCACATGCGATCTAAAAGCGATCAAATCGCGGGTTAAATTCAGTACAGTGGCGGAACAGAGAATTGGGTTGCACAAAACAGCCGTTGAAAACAATTATAAATCCTGACCTGTTCTCAGTCATCTTCATGATTAACAAAAGGTTAATTCCGACAGCGCTCCGCATTTAACAGGTGCTGCTTTTTCTCCCCAATGAGGTAAGACGACAATCATTCATCTGGACGTGTATTTCCTGTATTTAAATCTACGTTATTCAAAATTGCATAGCCTACCTGTCGTCTCTCACTAATTGCTTGAGCCGCACGCTTTTTATAACCTTGTGCCGAGTGCCACTGTTTTTTTTTTTTAAAATCAACCCACGAAATACCGAGAGTGAAAGTCCGCATTTCATTAGAACACGAACCAGTGCAATCACGCGAAGCATTGGCCAAATAAGCAAATTATTTTCCTGCACTGAATTTAGCCAATGATTTCATCGATGTTAGATCGCATACGGTGAAAAACCTTGTCTTCAGTTGCCAATTAGGATAATTGGAAAAGATGTCAATAAAGGAAAATGATTGAGATCTAGCCAGGACTAATAGGGACATGTCTTTGCCCCTCCTGTAGGACCGCCACTGTAAAATACGCAAAACTTCGATTTCGGAATTTTGTCAATTCACTAGGGGGTAATGTAGGAAATTGACCACATGACTATCTGGGAGGGTGAAATTGAACATGATATCAATATCATTGAATAGATAAATGGATAGGAGAAATGTTAGTGTGACAATTATTACAAAAGAGAAGATAGTTTTGACATTATGAAACTTTTTCATCAGTAGGACTAATGAATCCGAAGTCGATTTTTGGCCGAAAATTTGAGTTTTTGGGGTTTCATACAAAGTAAAAGTTATTTTTTGTGACAAGTTGTTATTGGTATCAATGCGTCTCGTCATTCTGCACATTTTGATACTAAAATTATGTAGATATCTTCAATATCGGCAGATATACATGAAGATAACATATTGCATAAAATCGCTTTTCGGAGCCGAGCTCGACGCGCAAAGAAATGTGATTATCAGGATGAGGTACAAGGATCTTGGGATCACAACCATCGTTTTCCAACTCCCAATACACCCCTCTTCAATAAAAAATAGGTTGTAGCTTGTTATACCATGGGGATGGGTTACACCCTTTTTAGCTCGCCGGGACGAATGTCCGGAGAGCTATTGTCGTACCCCCGGCGTCCGCGTCCATCCGCGGGCAGAAAAACTTTAAGCTTGCCCCGGCAAGCTTTGTTGTCTTTCTGACAACTCTTGTCCCTTCTCAGAATTCACCACTAGCCTATTAACTGAGGCAAGTGAGGCCTGCAGTTCATTAGATGTTGTTCTGGGTTCTTTTGTGACCTCCTGAATGAGTCCTCGATACACTCTTGCAGTAATGTTGGTAGGCCGGCTACTCCTGGGAATATTCACCACTGTTCCAAATTTTCTCCATCTCCCGTTTTTTACATAAATTACACATAATCTCCCAACCTCCCATTTGCAATCAAAATCTCCTTTCTTGCATACACTCGAAAATTCTACATTCATTAATATCCATCTGCATGTGCAATTAAAGGTTGTATCACCAAATCTGCACCAAAACATAATTTGTCAAGCACAGGAGATCTTTCTTCACGAACTGTTTGCAGCTTGTCTCATGAGTAGGCAGGGGAAAACTTCGGTCTCTGTAGGCCACCGACAGCCAGGTAGGCACTGAGAGAGATACACAAACTCTTGAGTACCTACCTGCGTCCCCCTAGCATCATCAAAACTGTTTTAACAAATCAGAGGGCAGGGGTGGGTCCTCTGTGCCAGTTGCATGCTCATGCACGACAAGTGGGTGGGACTGAGCATGCAAGGAAACAAACTGGCAATGGCACGATGGATGCAACAGGATGAAGCATGGCAGAAGCTAAACGGAAAAAGAGGCGCTTTAACGAGTGCATGTTGAGGAAAAAGGAACGCAATCGCAGCGATGCGAAGTCCCGAATAAACATTGGGAAAGCATACCAACGTTGGAGAGAATTCCTGGAGTTGAATAGTTCTAATTCTGACGTCCAGGTCGCCTTGTTTCTACTGGACAGGTGAGTAGAGCTGGTGCTAACACAGTTGGATGTGAATTGTTATTTGTCATTCCGAGCAAAATTGAGGAAAGCTGGTCTATTGTTTTTGAAAGGCTATCTTGAATAAATCATGCTGGTCAGAATGAATCAAACGGTAGAGAGATCGATATTTCCTTTTTGGCTATTTTTCCTAACTCTCAGTTGGCAAACTAGTGAGTTTGCCAATTCTGTCTTACCAAACCAGAGTTTGTGTCCATGTAATAACATTTTTTATCTGGTTAGTACTCAGAATTGAAATTCGTTGATGAATGTATAACCGCGTGATAAGTTTAGCTAAAAGTGGTGATCTATGTCACACTGTTAAAGCTTATTTTGTAATGCCTAGCCTAGCAACTTGTCAGATACCTTGTTGTAGCTAGCACTAATGGTGTAAATTTATCGTCTGGCAATGGTCATCATTGTTGCTATGGCGCATTTATCACAATGAGCTGTACACAGCCATTTGTAGAACGGCAAGTTCAGATTTTTTGTTATTTTTGTTGTCGTTTTGACCCATCTGAGTGAGCCATTATCACTTTAAGAAAAGCGCGTTCATGTCCCAAGCTCCTGAAGGGGAGGGGCGAGCAGCTCTGTTATGTTTTGAGAACGTATCAACTGTCAACAATAGTGACGTCACATGCTGATGCAGCCTTTAATTCATGCCAAAATGCCACCTGCGCACATTTTTAGAACACTATCATTGTGATCCTGATGCCATAACTTGCTAGGTAGGGCTCAAAGCCCGGATGCAGTATTCTTGCTACAAACCAAAACTCAAGGTCGAAAGTTAAAACTGAAGTAAAGGTCTTTCTTGGTATTTAAAGGTATTTACTTAAACGCACTGAATAAAGGTATTTTTTGTTCTGAATTTAAGCCATGCTCAGAATTATTGTGCTTCTTTTCTACTATTATTCAGTATTTTTGTTGGTACATATACTGTATGAACTGTCAATAAAATGATATTTAATGTTGCTCATTTTTGTTCACTTTGTGAGAAAGGTTTGGGATTTTGAACTTGAGATTTGGAGCCAGGAGAGGCCAAGAATGCACCAGAATTCGTCTTAGGGGCTCCAGCTCCTAGGGCCCTTCAGCGGGCAACAGACCCCCTGCCGTAAAGGGTGTTCACTTTGCAAGCACCATACGCGTCTCCTGCCATCAGTCACCTTCTGTCAGGAGATCTCACCCCATTCCCCAGTTTCAAATTGGAACCTCTGCAAAGCATTTGAAATGGCTTTGAAACCTTTTTCAGACTGATGTCAATGACTTTGCTTCTCATCTGTTGTTGAATTTCTTTTGATCACGGCATGATGTGTTGCCTTTTGAGATCTTTTAGCCAACTTCACTTTGTTAGTCAGGTTCTATTTATGTGATTTCTTGATTCAACAGGTCTGGCAGTAATCAGGCCCGGCTGTGGCTAGTTTGGATATCTTTTTTCCCTTAATAAATGAAATCATCATTTAAAAACTGCATTTTGTATTTACTCGGGTTGTCTTTGTGTTACAGTTGAAGGGTCCTGTCACTAGAAATGCCTCCAAATAAATGGGTGCCCTGTTTACCTTGCCAATGAGCCTGGCTCTTTGCCAATCTGGTCAGTGCATGTGACTCTTTCCTGGGAGTCTGGGATTCAATCCCCGCCCAGGACCTCCTTTTGCCAGCCACCTTCATCAAGTATTAAAATTTGTTCGATGATCTGAAACATTTAAGTGTGACAAATATGCAAAAAAAAAAAAAAAGAAATCTGGAAGGGGACAAATACTTTTTCCACAGCATTGTAGGTCAAGAAGGATATGCAAATCATTGTATTCTGTTTTTATTCACGTGTGTTTTTCACAACATCCCAACTTCATTGTAATTGGGGTTTATATAAATACGCCGGCAGTTGAATTTCCCCCTTGGTTTGTGGTCTTCTATTTCTTAGTTACAATTATCAACGGCTCCCCCGAACCTTGACTGGTCCTAGCGGTCTTTAAAAAACTAAGTGTCACACTTCTGTCACATGGGATTGAGGGCACAAGAATATGAGGCAATACATTGGTTGCAGGTTTAAACCTCCTCAGAACAGACAATAGTTCAATGACCTTTACAACATCAAATGAAGTTATAAAGTTCAATGACACTGCAAGAATTGCCTCTGCAGCAGCCAAGGGAAAGGCTTACTGATTAAGAGAACATTGGTGGAAAATGTTTGAACCTAATCAGTTTAGATTAGTGTTTCCCAACCCTGCAGTAATCCTGCCTTGCACAATGCCGTCAATGTCTCCCTGATTTAGTTCACCTGATTCAGCCAATCACTTCATCAGAAGTTGATGAGCTGAACTGAGTGTGTCAGGTCAGGGAGATGTCTGAAATCTGCAGGGCAAGGGTTGTTCAGGAGCTGGATTGTGAAACACTGGTTTCGATTACACTGGAAACTTTTTCAAACAATTTGATCTTTTGCCTTCTCCTCCTGTGTTGTTTTTTCCACAAGCTCAGTTGTATTAGATGCATTGAACTCCAGTTCATGGGGCAAACAGAGTGGCAGCAGCACTGAAGAGTGACTAGACTTTCTAACAGCATTAGCAATACTACTCATAAGTTAGAAAGAATGATTGTACAGTACTGTGCTAAATTCTAAGGCACATTTAAAGTAATTTTGCTGGGCAAATATGCTTACAAAATAATGAAATTAAAAGTTTCTAAGGACTAGGAAGTGAATAATGCAGCGCTGTAAACTTATAAACTAAATCAAAGCAAGTTTTGGTGTGACTAGGCTTCGCATAAAAATTTGGGACACTGTCCTGTTGTGCTATAGTTCTATAAGATGATTGAATTTTTCCTTGTTACAAGCAGAGAGGAAAACTTGCTTCCATTCCTCTGCAGACTGAGAGACTGACTTGCTTTTGTCCTCCAAGTATTCGAAGACAGCCATAATCAAAACTATCCACCTGTCAACTTGACCCCCTCCCGACACCTCTCATCAAAGCTTGTCTCCCCTCCCTGTCGTCTCTTATTACCACCATCATCCACTCAACCCTCACCTCTGGTTCAGTCCCTTCAGCCCTCAAAACTGCTGCAGTCACACCTATCCTGAAGAAACACGGTTCAGACCCCAACAATTTCAATAACCTTCGTCCTATCTCCAATCTGCCATTTCTCTCCAAAATCATGGAAAAATCTGTTGCATCTCAACTCCACTCTCACCTCTCCAACAATAACCACTATGAACAGTTCCAGTCAGGTTTCCGCCCCCACCACAGCACAGAAACAGCCCTCCTGAAAATAACCAACGATCTCCTCATGTCAGCTGACTCCGGACTCCTCTCCATCCTCATCCTTCTGGACCTAACTGCAGCCTTTGACACCATCTCCCACTCCATCCTCCTCCATAGACTGGCTTCCATTGGATTATCTGGCACACACCTGGACTGATTTAAATCCTTTCTCTCTGGCCATACTCAATTCATCCAATTAAAAACATTCACATCCCAGCCATCTTCCATCTCTTCTGGTGTCCCCCAAGGTTCTGTTCTAGGTCCTATCCTCTTCATCATCTATCTCCTTCCCCTTGGCCATATATTCCGGAAATACAACATCCAGTATCACTGCTATGCGGACGACACCCAGTTGTACCTCTCCTCCAGACCCACCTCCACCCTCCCTCCCACCTCCCTCTGTGACTGCCTCCATGAAATCAACTCCTGGTTCTCCTCCAACTTCCTCAAACTCAACAATAACAAAACAGAGGTTCTCCTCATTGGTTCCAAATCCACCCTCACCAAAGCCAACAGTTTCTCACTCACCATTAACAATTCCACCGTTTGCCCCTCCCCCCAAGTAAATAATCTGGGTTTCATCCTCGACGGAACTCTGTCCTACAAAACCCACATTAATAATGTTACCCGGTCAGCATACTTTCACCTACGTAACATCCATCGCCTCCGTCCATCCCTCACCCCTGCTAACACCGCCACTCTGGTTCACTCCCTTGTCACGTCTCGTCTGGATTACTGCAACTTCCTTCCTGTCTGGCCTCCCCCTCAACTTACTCCACAAACTCCAACTGGTCCAGAACGCTGCAGCCCGGATCATCACCAGAACTCTTTCCTCCCACCACATCACCCCTGTTCTCCAGCAGCTCCACTGGCTTCCTATCAAGCATCGCATCAAATACAAGATCCTGCTCCTCACCTTCAAATCCCTCCATAACCTCGCCCCCCATATCTGACAGAACTCCTTTTCATAAATTCACCATTCCGGACTCTCAGATCATCCTCGACCATCAACCTCACCATTCCCCCTGCTCGTATGGCCACCATGGGCTCTAGAGCATTCAGTCGCTCGGCCCCCCGCCTCTGGAACTCCCTCCCTCCGGAACCCCCCCCCCCCCCCCCCCCATTTTTAATTTTTTTTAACTGTTGTATGTTTATCTTTTTTGTACGGCGACCTTGAGTGCCTTGAAAGGCGCCTTGAAATAAAATGTATTATTATTATTATTATTATTATAATGTTGACATTGGGGCTCTGTCGAGACTGTATAATCTCTATTTCAATCAAGACTGATCAATTAATTGGTAAAGGCAAACATTTATTACAAATTACGAAATGAACAGATTAATGGCTGTGATGATAGCCTTTAAGTCTTTGGCGCTCGGACTCAACAGGGAGTTTTCGGAATTGTGGAGCCTCTGGCCTGAGGTGATCCACAAATTAGGAGTGCAAGCCCCTTTAAAAACACAGCCTTGAAGGTCCCCCAAAGAATGATTAGAAGGCTTACGTACCGAGCAGGAATGAAGCATGGTTAAATCAAAGATGGCATGGACTGCCAGAGGATAGAACGGAAGAGCATGAAATGGCAATAATTTAGGATTAAAGATCACAACCAGATTTTTTTTTTGAAGCCAAAATATCTAACATAGGCCATGTGCATTTGTCAAGAAAACAAATAAAACCAGATCACAAAAGTTAAGAACTGAGTTTACCACGTAGGTCTATAAATATACTGAGAGGCATTAAAATGCAAAGTAGTTTTTATCGTCTAATTCGGTGTTTCACAAACCTCTCCTGGCGAACCCCTTGTCTTGCATGCTTTAGATCTCTCCCTACTCCAGCACTGGAGATTCAAATGATTCGCTTTTTGTCAAGCAGCTTCTGGGGTTAATTATGACCTGATCATTTGAATCACCTGTGCTGGAGCAGGGAGAGATCTAAAGCATGCAGGACAAGGGGTACACCAGGAGAGGTTTGGGAAACACTGGTCTAATTTGAAAACTGATCATTTTTCCTTTTGCTGATTGACATGATGACCATCAGGTATGGTAAGCATTGCAAAATGTCTAGTGTCTGGGTTAGAATCCTTTCTTGGTTTAACACCTCATTATGATTATCTAAATGCAGCACAGTTCCCTGGATAATGGTCGTGAATCACATTGGGAGAAATCATTTTGCACATGAAAAGTTGAAGATCAGGGCCAGTAAAAACAAACATAAACAAAGTCACATCATTCCCACTTAAAATACCACAAACAAACGAATATCAGAAGAATCAAACATTTTGAATGTTGAATGATGGCCAGTCTCAAAGAAAAGATTCTGGACGCAATAATGTCCATTAAATGACTGTATCCAGACTGCAGGGACGACACAGAATGACCAGATGTGTCAGCTGTCGTCCCTGACAAAGTGCGTCATCTGTGTCGCCGCAAAAATGCATTCCATAAAATGTCTTCTGCCATGTCAGATAATGCATAAAAACTGCTGAATTGACTGCCAGTGTAACGATAACAATGAGAGCAAGTCTCACTACCAAAAGCACAGTTTCCCTAGACCGTGTTTTGCAACTACGAAAGAAACCATTTACCACTACTTAAAACAGTATATTTTATTATGCGTTTTTAATGCCTCTCAGTATATTAACTAGTTGAAAGGGCACAGTGCCAATTCCATTTAATAGCTGCACAAGTCTGGAACCCATGCTACCAGGTACCCAAGGACATTGAACAATGATTTTAAATTTTGGCAGAAATAGATCCACTCCATTTTGGACTGCCAAGTTCTCAGTCATTGACTCCTGGGCGGTCAGTTCTTGATCATGAGGGAATAAAGACAAGGAAAACTGGACGACTCACCATTAGAGACTTCAGCTCATAGAGGGTTTTGTACCTGTAACTTCCTGCATTGTGCATTTTGCAGGTATGTGATTGGGCAATTATAAAAAAGTCTGATGAATAGGCGGGGCTCTCGGGAACACAGGTCCCCAGTCGGGTGCAGGGTGGAACCGTGGTGGGGGGACAAGGGGGGCAAGGCCCCCAAAAGCTCTAGGATTTTCATTAGTTTTCCTGTTAACCCTTTCAGCACCATAGGCAACTATAGTTGCCCATGTTGAAAACCTATCAAGTGGCAACTTGTTTAAAAGAACTCCCAAGGGGAGCTCAGGATAACCACATTTTTAATTCCTTGAAAATATTTTCTGCGCTCAAAAGATTAAAAAGTACACAAGATTTATACTTTCAGCAACATCATTTTAGTGAGAAACACATCACTATTATGACTTGGTCAAAATATGTCACTCAATCATACTTCCATGAACATCAACATTTACACAAACAGAGTCAGTCTTATGATACATCCAAGTGAAATAGATGTGAAAAACCCATTGGTATTAGATTTCCTCGATGGGCCTTTTATTTCAGTATTTCTCACATACCTGTATGTTAATTGACTATAAACAAACTACGGAAGCCCTGAACCGCACTGTGAAAAAAAAAATTTTTGTGGTGAAGTAAAAGTGTAATTTTTTTCCTTTTGTTATTTTGCGATATTATCTCGTTATTTCGAGATAATATCTCGTTATTACGAGATAATATCTCGTTATTTCGAGATATTATCTCGTTATTTCGAGATAACATTACGCCCTGTCTGGGCTTGAATCAATATAATCGCCCATTTTTCCGAGGATGCATCGGCTGGTAACTTGTGTGAACATGACAGCAGGCATATAACAGAATTCCTTTCGGCATCTAAGCGGGACGCTCCTGAGAGAGAAGGGCAGGGTTACGTTTCCCAAAAGCATAGATGCCAACTAAACAAGTTACACTAACATGGCAATATTCCCCGCCGCCTCAATGTTTTGTGTCCGTAGGGACGGACGGACGGAGCTCAATGCTATATCCCCCGCTTCGCGCTAATCGGGGGATACTTAGCAATGTACATAGTTCGTTACGCACCATGTTCCTGTATTTGATTGCGTACCTGTCATGTAAACGAGTTCAATAACCCGATTAAGGTCATTTTCCGATTCGAAATATTCCGAATAAGACCCCTGGCATATGCCTGTTTTAATCGGAATATTGGCTCATGTATACACCTTAATCAGAATATGCCCTCGAACTGAATATTCAACCACGTCTGCGCCTGTTCACTTTGCAAGGAATTAGCATTTTTGGAGCAAAGAGGAGACGACTGTATGCATAATGAAAGACATGAATATATTGTAATATATCGATGGGCGAAAGCACCGTAACAACGATATAATTATGGTGGGCGAAAAGTGGAGAGAGACTGGTTTTGTGTTGACTGACTAGCGCCAACCCGATTCAGCATCGCTGGAAAACTCTGAAGGCAGCATATTCCAAAGCGAAAAAATAAAGGCAATGACTTTTTTTTACGCCAGTCGTAATCTTGCTCCAATTACCCATTCTTAAGATCCTCCGTATGTTCATGCACAATGTAGGAAATCCGGACTTGGAGCCATAGACTGATTTATACAGTCTGCTTATACAACGGCATTAAGGATAACGCACAATTAATGCATCTTGTATGTTACCATGTATCTTAAAAGAATGAAACAACACCAGCATTACGTTTTAACAAGTTTAATAATACATGTATGAATATTTAGGTAGTAGAATTATGTATAATTAACATGAATTAAGCTGCTTTCACACCGGACGCGAAACGAATTTTTCGCAAGACAGGTTACATTCAAATTCAATGCAAAGACGCAAATACGCGTGGATTCGCGTCTTTGCATTGACTTTTGAAAGTGATCTGTCGTACGAAAAATTCATTCGAGTCCAGTGTGAAAGTGGCTTTATTGTAAACATTCACAACGATATTTTTGAGTAAAGAAATACAGATTCAGACCGACAAAAACAATTAAAAACATCTATTTTGATTAATGCACATTCGGATTCAACATATAGCCTAACAACATAACCATATGGAATATCTTATTTATTATGAAATAATTAATCGGAACAATGACGCGGATTAGAAAACAATAGGAAGGTGCTGAACTTTTTTTTCTGATTACCTTTTTATTTACGCAATGCCCTTTCAATATAACTCCGTGTCCGACAGTCGATTATTGTTTTTAATCTCTTAAAATCTGCTGAATCTTTTAGATATTAAACGTGAATGTTTTGATCAGAGGGCTCATTTCTTCAAGATGTGTACCGAAAATTTCAATCAAAAACAATCAGAACATCCAATGTGCTCTGCAATCACTTTATTTGGGCAATTTTTATAAATACAATTCCGTACAATGCCTGTCGGATATTAGGCCTAAATGCAAAATACTCCGTGTCCGACAGCCTAAAAAAAGAGGACGATTAGAACAGATTGATAACGAAATAAAGAATAAAAAACATTTTTACAACAAACAGAACAACCAATGAACACTGCAATTTATTTATTTGCGGGCCATCTTGTTTGGATGTTCTGTTTGTTGGTGATATATTTTTATTCTTTATTTCGTTATAAATCTGCTCTCATATCAATACTTTTACTTTCTGTTGTCTACCAGACATGGAGTATTTTGCATTTCGCGTCCGACAGTCTTGATCGAGCATGCAATATTTAATTCACACTGTCAATGGTCATGGAATTGATTTGCTCAATGACTACAAGTACAATTTTATCTCTGGTGTGGAAATGAAGTGTGAATCTGTTTGATCGATCTGACTAATTTTCAAAAGAGAGACCGAATAAAAACTGTTGTCTATCTTCAACGAAAGAAAACAGACGAATAAAAAGATCAAGAAAAGTGGATAGATATCAATTTGCATTTTGTGAAGGTCGAACACAAACATGGCCAAGTTTCTACGTCCAATGATTGCTGGAATACTCGAAAAATTAAAACTCTTATAACTTTCGGACACGGAGTATTTTAGGATCTCTGTCCGTCAGACGCTAAATTCGTCATTAATGCACTAAGTCCCGCGCCAATGTCGACCCACTTTATTTAGCAGAGCTTAAACAGACACATTGATTGAAATTCTCGGTACTCATCTTGAAGAAATGAGCCCTCTGATCAAAACATTCACGTTTAATATCTAAAAGATTCAGCAGATTTTAAGAGATTAAAAACAATAATCGACTGTCGGACACGGAGTTATATTGAAACTATCCGACTGTCGGACACGGAGTTATATTAAAACCCTGTCCGACTTTCGGACACATGGACATTGCGTAAATAAAAAGGTAATCAGAAAAAAAGTTCAGCACCTTCCTATTGTTTTCTAATCCGTGTCATTGTTCCGATTAATTATTTCATCATAAATAAGATATTCCATATGGTTATGTTGTTAGGCTATAGCCTAAATGTTGAATCCGACTGTGTATTAATCAAAATAGATGTTTTTCATTGTTTTTGTCGCTCTGAATCTGTATTTCTTTACTCAAAAATATCGTTGTGAATGTTTACAATAAAGCCACTTTCACACTGGACTCGAATGAATTTTTCGTACGACAGATCACTTTCAAAAGTCAATGCAAAGACGCGAATCCACGCGTATTTGCGTCTTTGCATTGAATTTGAATGTAACCTGTCTTGCGAAAAATTCGTTTCGCGTCCGGTGTGAAAGCAGCTTAATTCATGTTAATTATACATAATTCTATTACCTAAATATTCATACATGTATTATTAAACTTGTTAAAACGTAATGCTGGTGTTGTTTCATTCTTTTAAGATACATGGTAACAAACAAGATGCATTAATTGTGCGTTATCCTTAATGCCGTTGTATAAGCAGACTGTATAAATCAGTCTATGGCTCCAAGTCCGGATTTCCTACATTGTGCATGAACATACGGAAGATCTTAAGAATGGGTAATTGGAGCAAGATTACGACTGGCGTAAAAAAAGTCATTGCCTTTATTTTTTCGCTTTGGAATATGCTGCCTTTAGAGTTTTCCAGCGATGCTGAATCGGGTTGGCGCTAGTCAGTCAACACAAAACCAGTCTCTCTCCACTTTTCGCCCACCATAATTATATCGTTGTTACGGTGCTTTCGCCCATCGATATATTACAATATATTCATGTCTTTCATTATGCATACAGTCGTCTCCTCTTTGCTCCAAAAATGCAAATTCCTTGCAAAGTGAACAGGCGCAGACGTGGTTGAATATTCAGTTCGAGGGCATATTCTGATTAAGGTGTATACATGAGCCAATATTCCGATTAAAACAGGCATATGCCAGGGGTCTTATTCGGAATATTTCGAATCGGAAAATGACCTTAATCGGGTTATTGAACTCGTTTACATGACAGGTACGCAATCAAATACAGGAACATGGTGCGTAAACGCAGTCACTGACTGTGAATGGACGAACGATGTACATTGCTAAGTATCCCCCGATTAGCGCGAAGCGGGGGATATAGCATTGAGCTCCGTCCGTCCGTCCCTACGGACACAAAACATTGAGCCGGCGGGGAATATTGCCATGTTAGTGTAACTTGTTTAGTTGGCATCTATGCTTTTGGGAAACGTAACCCTGCCCTTCTCTCTCAGGAGCGTCCCGCTCCCGCTTAGATGCCGAAAGGAATTCTGTTATATGCCTGCTGTCATGTTCACACAAGTTACCAGCCGATGCATCCTCGGAAAAATGGGCGATTATATTGATTCAAGCCCAGACAGGGCGTAATGTTATCTCGAAATAACGAGATAATATCTCGAAATAACGAGATATTATCTCGAAATAACGAGATAATATCTCGTAATAACGAGATCTTATCTCGAAATAACGAGATCTTATCTCGAAATAACGAGATAATATCTCGTAATAACGAGATATTATCTCGAAATAACGAGATAATATCGCAAAATAACAAAAGGAAAAAAATTACACTTTTACTTCACCACAAAAATTTTTTTTTTCACAGTGCGGTTCAGGGCTTCCGTACTTTCAATACATTAATGGTTGTAAAAAGTATTTTTGCTTTTCATTTGTGCAGTGTCTTTGTAGCCTATATTAAAGCACTTACGTATTATTAACAAAGGTAGCAATAAAAATAATTAATATTTTAGGTTTAACGACAGACCTTCCTCAATTTTGCACAGGTATGATAGATTAATTTTTTTGATAAGCAGGGCCTTGATGGAAAATTGCTTTTTCACTTTTCGGGAGTGCTGCTCCCATAAGTGTTGGGTTGACTAAGGTTACTGAAGGGCTTTCACTGACTACACCTGACAGAATGCCACAGAAAACCCAAATCGCAGCAACTTCATCAATTAGAAAGTAACGCCTCGTAAAAGATGGTCATAAGATTGCATGCCATATCTGAAATTACTAGCCAGCCATCTACCATATTTACCCCAACTCGAGGGGTGTAGCTACTACAAAGCAAGTAAAAATTAGCCAGGCCTTCTTTGCTTGAGCTGGTGGGGCAAACCAGTGGCTCACAATCGGATTCCACAGCCAGTAGAATCTGATTGCGAGCTTGTTCTCTGTTCTCTTGATTCAATAAATAAAAACTTGAACTGTACCATAATACTTCATTGCCTCAGATGTGTTACACAGATAAAGGAAATTCATTTAACATATAATGGCAACGGCAATTTGCTATAAAATTGGTTATAAACTTCTTTTAACATGAAAAAAGGGTGCCACGAAACATGTCAAAAGATGCGTTAAAGTGCTGAAAACCCATAGGAGCTCTCGGGGGCTTCACCTATGCGGCTGCACACCCCCCGCATGGGGGGCAGGAACAACGAAACAAAGTTATGCGCTGCTTCTACTTTTTTACCTCCTCTGAAAAAACCTTGCAGGAATCCTGCCATTACAAAGTAAACTAACTGTAATGGAATGAAGAAGAATCTCTCTGGTACCAAAAGCCATTTTGGATGTGCCTTCTCACATGAATATATCCGAGCAATATCCAATCAGTCAGCTTGGATTGAGGTGTCAAATATGGACGCACATATGTGAACACAGCTGTGTTCTGATCTGGTGCATTCAATCACAAAAATTGCATTTAAAAGACAAGTGTATCCACGGCCTTGCTTACTTGGGGATCCGATCAGTCAGACGGTATGCTGAAGAGGTCTGGCTCACATTCAGTTCGGATCTCGAAGAGGTACGGATAAATGTAAGCACAACTCAGACAATTGATCAAATGTAGGTCTCATGTCCTACACCATCCACCATCTACAGAAGTTGCCCTACCGAGCGCATATTTCTACGGTAAGACATTCAAAGATAGGGAAAAAACAGGGCTGGAGCACAGCTGAGACCTGCTGTGATCTGACACCACTGTATAAACACAACTTGACAGCAGTTAAAGAATCAAGGCAATATTTGAGGAAATCACCGAAAATATGCGCAAGGTAGGCTTGGAAAGAACTTGGCTGCAGTGCAAAAGAGCCATAAAGCTCCTACTGGCCCTGCCACCATGACTAATAAAACAAAATAAAAAAGAAAAGAAGGACTAATGCTTTCTCTTGTACTGAGTGCTACTTTGGATCCATCTATTTAACAATAAATCCACATGGGAACATGCGGTGCCCTAAAAAAGAATCCCCCCCCTCGGAAATTTTATTTTATTTTTTTGCAAATCAAATTTGTCACATTTCATTGTTTCAGATCATCAAACCAATTTTAATATTAAAGTAACATAAAATATAGTTTTTGTTTTTGATAACTTCATTTATTAAGGGAAAAAGAAGCTATCCAACCCCACCTAGCTGCATGTGAAAATGCAATTGCCTCCTTAGTACTGAATCAACCGATTAAGCAAATTTATTTGAAAATTGGGTTTTATTTCACTCGACACACTGAGGGGTGATTATTGTCAAGCCAATTGAATCTAAACATCACTTAAATTGCACAAGTCTGGCAAATGTGAAGTAGAGGAAAAGCTGCACAAAATGCTAAAATCTAGAGAAATTCAAGAACGGATGCGAAACAACATCAATGGCATCTATCATTTTTTGAGTGGTTTAAAAAGCTATTTCTAAGGCACGGGACTTATGTGAACCATGATGGGAGCTATTTGCTCCAAATGGCTGACATACAAAATTCTTCCAAGAGCACATTCACTAGTCATCCAGGAGGGCACAACTAGAGAACTGTAGACCGCAGTAGCCTGTCAAGGTCAGTGTTCATGATTCCATAGTAAGACTGGGCAAAAATTGGCTCAATGGGAGAGATGCTAGGCAAAAATCACTGCTGACCAAAGAGAACACAAAAGCTCATCTTACCTTTGCCAAAAAAAATCTTGATAAACTTCAAAGACTTCTGGGATGATATCATGTGGACTGATAAGTCAAAAGTGGAACTTTTAGGAAGACATAAGTCCTGTTACATTTGACTTAAATCTAAGAACAGCATACCACAATAAGAACACCATACCAACAGTCAAATATGGAAGTTCAAGTGTGATGGTTGCTTTGCTGCTTCAGGACCTGGGTGACTTGCCATAATTGATGCAGCTGGGTGTGATCCTAAGCACACCAGCAGTCCACATCCGAATGGCCCAAAAGGAAGAAAATGCAGGTTTTGGGGGGACGCAGTCAAAATCATGACTTGAATTAAAATGCTGTGGCATGACCTAAAACAAGGCCGCTCATGCTTGAAAATCTTTCAATTTGGCCGAATTAAGATTTTGAAAAGAAGAGTGAGCCAAAGTTCCTACACAGCAATGTAAAGGACTCATTGCCAGTTATCGCAAAATAGGTCGTACACTCTAATATTTTGTTGCTTTGATTATAGCACACATTTTCCATGGCATTATTTCGATAAGCTCATTTAATGTCACTACACTAATTTCTGTCCTGAGTTGGATTAAGTCTTCCTCAAGATCTTGCATTGATGATGGGAGAGTCAGACCACTGCGTAAAGCCTTACCCAGAACATCCTAAAGATTCTCAATGAGGTTAGGGTCCGGACTCTGTGGTGGCAAATCCGTGTGTGAAAATTTTGTTTTATGCTCCTTTAAGCACTCTTTCCCAATTTCAGCCCAATGAATCCCGCCATTGTCATCTTGGAATATGATGGAGATTTTTCGCATCTCCCATCTCCCTGGACAGATTTTCATGAAAGTTGGAATGTGGACGTAGGTCGTCACAACAAATGACCGCGAGAGGTCCGTTCCATCAAAGGTCAAAGGTCATGAGGGTCAAAAGTCAAACCGTATGTCGTCACGAGAAATCAAGGTCACTGGGGTCAAAAGTCAATGGACAGTTTCCTGACAAACAAGGCACATACACAGACAGTGTTCTCTACAGAGAAATCCTCAACTAACCAGTAAGCTCCAACCAAACCATTCTACTTCGGACACTCCACCACCCCCATGCCAGACAAAACTCCCCTTCCTCTTGGGGATAAGGGTGTGGCATAGCCCTTTACAAATGTAACTGTATTTCCATCTCGATGCTCGCACAGCCGAAATTATTCTCGCCACGGGTAATTTACTAGTTTTTAAAATTAAGGGAAAAGATCAAAAGGTCAAAATTTCAACGTAATTCTGTCTTCGTAAGCAATAGAGGACCACAAGTTTTCCATTATAGCATAATAAAGTTGTAATGCCTTACATTTATACTTTTGAATTGCTGCCGAGAAAATGGAAAGAGGTCTTCATATACCATTATTGAAATACTGCTAAGTTGCGTGGTCAGTCAGTCAGTCAATCGTCTGATCAGAGAATCAATGAGTAGGTATGTGCCTGGTACCCCATGTGCTTAAGCACACCTTAAAGTTAAAAGGGACACAATTTCCTTCTACTTCAGTAAAGTGGATATCACTGCATATTGCACATTTTCATACCATTAGTCTGGTTTCTCACTTCTAGAACCCAGGTACACAAGGTAAATTAACCCTTCGAAAGAGCGTTGCAAGGATTCATAAGATTTATTTTTATTTTTATTCAACCCTTATTTAAGATGTCGTTCCCATTAAGCTTTTGTTCTATTAGAAGGTCCTAAAGACCATCAAAGTCCTATAGAACAGGTTTTTCAACTAGGGTGATCTATAGGAAGGTCTTATAGAACAGCAATAATCTTATAGGACTTTCTTTTCCATAGAGGTGCTCTACAGGTTTCTAGCAAATTCCTATAGAACACACGGAAAATCCAATAGAGCATGTTGTTCTACTAAAATGTTCTATAGAGTTCCATTGAAGTTCAATAGAGTTCTAGAGAATTCTATAAAATTCCATAAAAGTCCTATAGGACATTTTTTGCAGGGTACTGTTGATTTTTACCCCGTCCCACCTGAAGGGGGAGGGCAAGGGGTATTGTTTTTGGTTTGGTTTGTTAGTTTCTTTATTTGTTTGTTAACTCTTTAGCAACAAAACTAATGGCCAGATTTGTCCCAAATTGGGTTTAGGGATTGCCACTCACTCAGAACAGATGCCTATTGAATTTAAGAAAAGTAGGTAAAAGTATGTGCGAGGGGCGGGGTTTGTTGTGCCTGGCACCACTTGTTTATGATTTAATTTCATCAAACGTTTACGTGATCTCCAATCACAATCATTCAAGATTTCTTTCCTACCTCATTTATTCCTTGAAGATGACGGTTCACCACCAGGTAAGAATAATGTGTTGGACAGTTCTTAACCAAAGTTTAGCGGTTTCAGCACATCTCTTTAGTTATTTTCTTTGCTTGATGCAGACCAATAAATTGATCCTTCTGAAACAGAGTAGCATCTTTTTCACAGCCACAGGATATGTCTTTTACCATAGCTGTTTAAGAAAAGAGAAGCTACCCATTGCATCGATAGACTGAATAAAAAGATGGACGAAGCAACCGTGACATCACCCATTGATTTCAGCATACCACTGCCCAGATAGCATACGGATGTGGGCCACATCAGGCAACGATCCGGCACTTTTGGCATTCTTTTGGCCCGAACAAAATAGATGTGAGCCTAAAGTGGCCCATGTGGTAAATGCTGAATTTGGCCCGAATATCACAAAACAAATATGGCCCACAATTGGCAAATATTTGGCAGAGTGACAATGATCAGTCTGTAAGTGAACCAAAACTGGCCCACATTTGCTGCATCATATGTTCTTGGCTGAGATCTGGCATTGTGATGGCTTGCTTGTGGCCAAGTTCTGGCAAACTGGAGCGGAGAGCCCAAGTGCCATCATTCCATGTGGTATGTGGGCAAAATGAACGTGTGAAACGTGTCAGGTTTGGGCCAGATATGGACCAGAAGAATTTTGCTATCTGGGTGAGGAAGCCTCAATTTTGGCAATTTGAATAGGAGCGATCTGATATACAATACAGCACATCGCAAGGTGGATATGCTTGCCGATAATGATGGCTCAAGGGTCAAAATGTCGCCGAGTATACTTCGCTCATATCCGCGGGCGGTCAAATGCTAGCTAATATAATGGCGATTTATAGCATTTAGATCCAGAATGTGAACTCTGGCTTTGACTCGAATGTAGCGTTTATTTGAAATTTGCAGTATTTTCATATTCATATCTGTGTATCCATGATGATATTCGACTGTGAAGCTGCAAAATGCTCATCGCATTTCGTCACTGATGCATTGACTTGACGAAGCTGGTCTTATCACCGGAAGTGCGGACATCAATAAAAAAATCCCCTTCCTTCATCTCATCTTTCGATTAATGACAGTTTTGCGCTATATCACATCGCTCATATTGCGCCATTTTGTCATTTTGAAACCAGATGTGATTCCTATCGGACGAGAGCATGAACAGAATATCCGGGCAGAAGCGAGGGGTAGTGGATCTTATCGTATCAGACAAGGACTAGAGGATAGTCACGCCCCTGAAGCTTATACTGGCTTTATCCTTTATTCTAATCTATTTGGGACCATAATTTAGAAAAATGAAAATCATGATATATCGAAGGAGACTTGAAACTTGCAATAGATACAGGTAATGTGGAAAATCTTTATTTAAATTATAAATTTGGTGGGAAATTAGGGTCCTTTTCTCATAGACTGCGTTTACATTCAAACCATATTCCTGTATTAATCGGAAAATGAGAATATTTCGATTGAGTACCTGTCATGTAAACACATACAATAACCCGATTAAGGTCATTGTCTGATTCAAAATATTACGAATAAGACCCCTAGCATATGCCTGTTTTAATTGAAATATTGGCTCATGTATACACCTTAATCGGAAAATGCCCCCGAGCACAATATTAAACTACGTCTGCACCTGTTCATTTATAAGAAATTAGCACTTTTGGAGTGAAGACGACTGTGTGCATTCAGGTATAGCCTGTGTTGCCAGCGGTCTGCGGCTGGCGGGAGAAAGGAGAGGAAAGACCGCCAGCACGATAACGTAGGTATTTTGAGTAGCCGCCCACTTACTTGAGCAACGAGCCGCGACGGACCACCCCTTTTTTAAACCAATGAAACTCGAGTGTAATTTGAGAGCACAAGTGATGCATGGAGATCAAATCATCTAGTAAATGATTGATCGCCTGCAATTGTTCGTTCTTTAGAGTAATCTTTCGGCCGTGAATTTCAAGATATTCAAGCGATTTCTTTATCAAAGCGTCGTTCTCTACATTCGCCATCTTTGTTCTGGCAGTTTACGGCGTAACCATGCGTTGCGTTACATTCGATGACAGTTCAATTTTGATTGACACTTCTTAAGCCAATCAGTAATTCCCGTTCACTGGTGAACGGACAACTAAAAATCCCTACGTTATCGTGCAGGCGGTCTTTCCTCTCCTTTCTCCCGCCAGCCGCTGACTGCCAGTAATGCAGGCTAATTCAGGTATGAAAGACATGATATATTGGAATATATCGATGGCCGAAAGCACCGTAACAACGATATCTTTAAGGTGGATAAAGTGGAGAGAGGCTGGTTTTGTGTTAACTGCCAACCAAGTTAAGCATCGCTGGAAAACTGAAGGCGGCATATTCCAAAGCGAAAATAATAAAGGTAGCTTGGCTATTTTTAAGTTAGTCATAATCTTACACCATTTTGCTATTCTTACGAGCTTCCATATGTTCATGCACAATGTAGGAAATCTTGACTTGGACTCATACACTGATTTATACAGTCTATGCTTATAATATGGCATTAACTATAATGTATCAGCTGACATTAGCCAGCGGGACGGCTGTAACATTACTTATGTTTTCTAGTTAGTTGCTTAACTTAGCTTAGGCAGTTATGAGAGTGTAATGTTCGGCTCAATGTTTGCTCGCTAATACTTGGGGAACTGCCAGGTCGTCACTCTCCACAATCAATAGTCAGTAGTGATTTTTGTGGTGTAGAAGAGCTGATAGCTGCACAAGGTTTTTCCTAGCAAGAAATTCTAGAGTACAGGTTGACTAATGAGTTAGATGGCAAGCTGACAAAGTTAGCTGGCTAATAACTAACCCTACCTAATTTGAGTACAGGACATCCTGACTGTTACTTAAAGTAACTAAGCTGGCTAGCCGGTCTTGTAATGTTAACCGCAGGGCACGCAGCGAAAGCGGGATGTTCTCAACCCAATTAGCAATTTTTTTCCAAGGCCAAAGTTCCTATTGTGCGTGCGGATACGGAAGTTCAGAAGAATAACAAATTACAGTAAGCTCACAACTAGGGCTGGTTATTGCCAGTGATTTCCTGAATCGATTCGATTTTGATTCACAAGATCCTTATTCTATTCGATTTCCGATTCAATTCGATTCAGTATCGATTCATTGAAGGATATTTCAGCTACAGTCTCTGTTTTGCTTGAATGTGAAAGGGAGTCTTAGAGAACTAATGGCAGGAATTATACGTTCAGTTGAATTATTTATAAGAAACCTTCTAGCAAGGCACAATATTTTAAATATTGAAGTTCACACGAAAAAGTGACCCCAAACTTGTTTCCTGAAAATACTTTTTATTGACCGACACATTTGATCAATCAACATAATAAAGTGCAACTTTATTACAATCCTTATCCTAATCTATTGACTGCCATACCAATAAAAACTGCTGTGTCTCTAGCCCCTGCGTAATGAATTTAAACCAATATCCTTGCCCGAAATACCCCACATGGACATATTCGACTGCACAGAGATAAACATCTCGATACATTCAACAAAGACAATAATATTGGATTTTTTTATTCAAATAGTGGTTGAAATGGTGGAGGAAAATTGGGACATGTTTTATTACTAGACTTCCACCCGACGCTGTTATTGAAAATATATCTCCAAACACATGTAGTTGAGCTTAAAATAAAGATGTGATACCGAAATGTATATCCAATGTTGATTTTGTTCTCTCATCATTACTAGTAGCTTGAAAATTCGGCCTCAATTTATCGTTCCGAGCGTGACCAGTCGCGTCCACTGCAGTTACGAACGGATCACTGTACATTTTTACCGTCAACAGATACAACCTGAATTCCGAAATAGTTAGGACAAAGTGTAAATTGTGAATAAAACCAAAACACAATGACTTTCAAATCACACCAGCCAGTATTTTATTTCATAATAGAACAGATAACAGCAAATGTTGAGGCTGAGAAATTTTACAATTTTGTCCACAAAATGAGCTAATTTCAAATTTGATGGCTGCTACAGATCCCAAAAAAATTGGGACAGGGGACAGTTTACCATGGTGTAGTATCCCCTCTACTTTTTAACACTAAGTGGAGGCGTCTGGGGCATTGAGGAGACAAATTTCTTGAGTTTAGCCATTGGAATTTAACCCTGGAGAACCCAAGACATCTTTTTTTCCTCAAGAAAAATATTAACTTAGCATATAAATTGACATCTGCTATGTAGGGCCTAATTAGTTGAGGTCAAATTTGACCCCGTGGATTCTCCAGGGTTAATCCCACTCTTGTTTAAATGCAGGCTTCCAGCTGCTGGAGAGTTTGGATCTCTTTTCACAGACTTGTTGTTTAATTATGCGCCAATTGTTCTCAATCAGGGAACGATCAGGACTGCAAGCAGGCCAGTTCAGCATAGGGACTCTTCTACTACGAAGCCATGCTGCTGTAACAGCTGCAGTGTTTGGTTTTGCATTATCCTGCTGAAATACACAAGGCCTTCCCTGGAATAGATGTCGTCCGGAGGGAAGCATATGTAGCTCTAAAACCTTATATACCTTTCCTCATTCATGGTGCTTTTTAAAACATGCAAGTGTCCCACACCATATGCAGTAATGTATCCCCATACCATCAGAGATGCTGTTTTTTTAATTAAACGCTGATAAAAGGAGGGGTGGTCTTTCTCCTCTTTAGCCTGGAGGACACGACACCCATGATTTCCAACAAGAATGTCAGATTTGGACTTGTCTGACCACAGGACACTTTGCTACTTCTGAGAGACTCAACCTCTCTGAGACATCCCTTATCACGTTACACACATGATGCCAGTTAACTTAATTAATTGCTCAATGTTCTTTCAGCTGATTCTCTTATATATTAATTGCTTTTTCAGCCCTTTTTTTGCCTGTGTTTGTTTCAATATTTTAAATGTAATCTATGTTCTATTGTAAATAACATATTGGCTCATGCGATCTGAAAGTCATTGCAATTTGATTTTATTCATAATATACACTTCGTCCCAACTATTTCTGAATTGGGGTTGTAGTTTTGCATTTGCAGCATGCTTTCTATCAATGAAACACTGCTCGATGTACATTTATATGACACGTAGTCAAAATACCTCTACCCGCAATTTACTTATTCGTGATTATCCGTTACGTCGGGAAATTCATTCCTTAAGTAGTTTTTTTTTTTTTTTTGAGGATTTGTACTTGGGTTTTTTTTTTTTTTTTTTTTGAACTGGGTCTTCTACTTTTACTCTACTACATTTGAAAGATAAAAAGTGTACTTTTACTTCGTTACTTTGACACTGGCCACTTCGCTATTCGTTACAAATTAAAATATGAATGGAATTCATCATTTAAGGATTATCTGGATTTGGCGTGTTCGAGAACAACAGTGCTCGCAGAGCTGCAAAATATTGTAACAGTAGATGAAACTCCCGGATCAGTTACTGAATATTTACAAGCAAGATGGAAACGAACTCATAAAAGATCGATCTTTGAATAAAATGAATCGATATCGAAAATTTTAATTAAAAATCGGTCTGAATTGGAAAATCGATATTTTGAACCCAGCCCGATTCACGACTGGTGTAAAAATAGCCACTGCCAAAAACAAAACAATATCAGCAGGCCGCATCCAGCCAGTTTAATTTATTTTGCAGTCATAGATGAAATTCTGGGAGAGAGACCGCTGGCGACGGCAATGGCCAAGAGAGTGGAATTGATGTGAGGTTTGAATCTCTGACTGATGGCAACCAAAGCCATGACGATTACTTTCGAGCGTGCTGAAAGGCAGATGTTGAGATTTGGCTAAATTGTGCATATGCTGATTAACATGTAAACGGAATATTCCCATCGCTCAGTGTGTATAAACATCTTATTCGGAATATTACCTTAAAGGGGACCTAATATGCTATTTTTCCAAGTTTATATTTTGGTCTTAGACTCCCCTAGAGTACTCCTGATTGCGCAAAGTAAAAAAAGGGTACTTATTTTGCTCGTACTGCCATTCTCAAAAAACCCCATTTGTAGTCCATAGTAGTCTCTGCCTGAAACGCCTCATTGGGGTGGCTCTTCCGCTATTGCCCCCACTCCCTGTGTGCCCGCTTTCTTCTGACTGGCCAACATTGTGGTGAGCGGATCTAGGCGGGATGATGTAGTGTCACAGTGAAACGTGAGACCTGTCTGCCATCTGAGCTAAGGAATCAGCGGGAAAATTCTGCTATAAATCGTAGTACATGTGTATAGATCTAAAGAACTTAATTGGTGAGTGCAGCAGTTTTAGAACTCCTAGCTAGGATGCAGGGGAAGCTAGAATCCACCCCATATAGACACATTTGTAGTACGGGTTGACATGCTCAAGTGTAGACCGGAGACCGTAGAAATCCAGTGAGTCTGAGTTTAGAGGGAGACATGGACAGTGAGGGGTAGCTAAAAGTGGACCAACAGCTTATGGACTGCCTCGGTGTGTATTATTAGGACCTGCTGGCTCGTGTGCATAGCTGTGGTGTGTTGTTAGCGTGGAGAAACGAACAGCTTCCGCACTGGAATATGACGGAGGGGCGAAAGCTCCAAGCTAAACGGCCTTTTTGGAAATTGCCCGTGGTAATGGTTTACTGATTGCTTTGGAATGACCAGCTTTTCCTCGCGGAAAATGGGCGCATTACAGATAGCGTGCGGTAGCTAGACAGAGCTCCGGTTATGTCATGAACATAATACAGGATTTACAGACCGTAAGTTCTGTCTGCGTGAACCATTGCTTATGTAGAGCTAGCGAATCGATCAGTTTTACAGGAAAGAATTTAATATTCAATTGATGGCGGTTTGTTATACCAAACACGTTCGCCTGTGCGCTTCCCTATTGCTTTCACCGGTAGTATCAGAGAGCTTGCCCAGCCATTGGAGATGTTATCAGGCTTACCCCGGTCATGAGTAAGTGAAGCGATCATTTCATAACCACCCAAAAACGCACCCCAAGCTCTGCAAAATCTACGTTGGGTCTAACTACAGCCCAACTCGGCAGACACACCACCTCTCCGGTCAGCTTTGACTGTAGTGGCTACAATCAGGCAACGTTATGATGAAACTGCCTCATTGATGCTTACCATAGTAACACAAGCATACTGATCAGAATTGCTGCATATAAGTAAACTAGAAGTATTTTTAATTTACAGAGAACACGAACTAACATGCAGTAGATTGATAAGCGGTCATGAGCGGTCTGTCACGGGAAAAATTTGTTTCACTTCCGGTGTGAAAGCTGCTAAACGCGCATATAACGCCTGTATTCGCATCTTTGCATTGACTTTTAATGTAGCTAATCTGTCGCGCGAAAAATTTGTTTTGAGTCTGGTGTGAAAGCTGCTTGACGTGCCCATAACGTGTATTCGCATCTTTGCATTTACTTTGAATGCAGGTTAATCTGTCCTGCGAAAAAAAATTTTCGTGTCTCATGTCAAAGCAGCTTTATTAATAGTACGCAACAGCTAGAGAGAGCTCTGTTATGAACATAATACAGGTTTTGCAGACCGTAAGTTCCGTTTGCGCGGACAAGTTGCTTATGTGGAGCTAGCGAATTGATCACTTCTTCAGGAAAAATTACCAATTTAATTTTTCAGCTTTTGATTAGCCTCAACAATTTCTAAAGGGGGATGAATATATGTCAAGGTAGTGCAGAGAAATCATTTGTAAACCGGCAGGGCTTCTGCGTTTCGCATTGCTTTCATGGTAGCACCAGAGAGCTTGCTCAGACATTTGTGAAGTATCTGGCTGATCCCAGTCATGGATAAGTGAAGCGATCACTAACTGTAGTGGCCACAATCAGGCAACGTTATGATGAAACTGCTGCATAGATGCTTATGGAAGTAATACAAGCATACCGATCAGAATTATTGCATATACGTTAACCAGGAGCATTTTTAATTAGCATGACAGGCAAACTAACATACAGTAGCTGGTAACCGAGTGGTCATAACCACAGGGACAAACCCTTGCAATACAGGTTTTACAGACAGCAAGTTCGGTTACTGTTCACAGTTGTACCAAGCATCCAAACTGAAAACAAGTATTAAAAGTTAGCTTCAAATGAGGTTTATGTTCACACACCTTCTGTAGAATTTCCCCTGATATCACTCTTGCATATTTAGGACACAAACATTAGCAACAGTAACTTGCATTATTTGCTGTTATATGGTTATTTACAGTTTGTGGCTCCAAGCACTTGATCGATGCAACTGCTTCCGGTTTGAGAAGCAGCTGAAACGCTTACCCTGTGTCGAATTATCATTAATTGACAAAGCTGTCTTTGGTGAAATGCTGATCACAAACAGCTAACGTTCCCTTTGGCCATGGCTGTTTGCTGCCAGCAAACAAAAAAAGCTGCCCACTGATTTCTGGTGGCATTGTCTTTTGGAAGGGAAATAGTTTTTTTTTTGCGTCAAAAAGTAAAGGGACAAGTAGCTTTGGGAGAGATACTGACAAAATTGCACCTCAAATGATCTGCGGTTCTTCTTTTGTATTTCCAAAAGTGTAGACGCTACTAAGGCATAGTATGATCTGCCGTTGTTAGTGCCTGCTAGAATAGTTTCCGGTGTGGGCAGATCCAGCGCAGTGGTTGGCTCTGGCTAGGTCTGTACAAAATGGACGGCACAACCTGACGTCAGGTCACGAAATCACGTTCTTGGATTACAGCAAAATCCCTGTATTTTATGTTTAGAAACTTTTCAGAGGTTGAGCATGGGCAACCAACATTATAACAATACTAATATATATTAAAAGAAGGATCAGCATGTTAGGTCCCCTTTAACCCGAATATGAACCTTGATCGGAATATGGTTTGCATGTAAATAAAGTCATAGACTTCTATAGGATTGAACTTCTTTCTGAAACCACCAATGTCGCCATTCACTGGCCATTAAATAGAATGCAAATTTTGGAGATTTCCGCATTGGCCTCAGTTTTCAGACCTGAGTGCTGCGTCCATCTTTTTATACAGTCTATGATTGCATCAGGTAGGGTTCAAGAACTTTTTGCCAGTTGAAAAATATGAATCACTGCACTAATTATCCAATGGAGGGCTCTAACCTATTTGCTTAGTTAAATCCAGGAAGTTACTTTTTTGACCAGGCATTGGATATTAGGAAGGGGGCAAATACTTTTCCATGGCAGTGTGTCTGATCAGAGAGGTTGCAATGAAATGTCAAGTGTGGATAGTCACACACATGCGGACACTGCTGAGCTCCTATCTGTCACACCTGATCACAAAAGTTGCATTGAAAAGATGAGTGTAACCGTGGACAGCGTTGATTTAAATATCATCTTTTCTGACCGAAATAGTTTGTTCTCTGATGAATAATATGAAGAATTACCCGAGTTTGTGTATGCTCAAGTAACCTTAAAAGGGTCATGAGGAAAAGAATTGTAACCAATGTCGTAGAATCATTGTTGTTGGGTATGGCAAGCCATTTTAACATTTAATAGCTAGACTGGATATGTGTTGCAGATATCCGCAATTCAATTCTTCCTTGTAAAAAAAGAGCATTTCAGATTTCTACAATGACATTGATCCTATCCACAATTGTCATTTCAGATATCCACAACATCATTCTTCCCAAGATGAATGACGTCACTTTTGCCATTCACGTGAATGGGGTTTCTCATTCCAGATATCTAAATTTTCGTTGCAGACTTCCGCAGTGTGAATTACACATACTAAATTACGACTAGTTGTAACTCCAGTTTTAGATATCAATTACTGAATTTTGACAAGTCAAAATTCCAGTTTAAGATATCTTTAATTGCCCTCATTTCAAGATATCTACATTGTCATTTTAGATATCTCCAACTGGAGTTACAACTAGTCATAATTTAGCGGTAGATATCCGTAATTCATGCTCTGAATGTCTGCAACTGAGATGTAGATATCTGTAATGAGAAACCCCATGCACGTGAATGGCAAAAGTGACGTCATTTATCCTAGGAAGAATGTCATTGTAGATATCTGAAATGCTTTTTAACAAGGAAGAATTGAATTGCAGATATCTACAACACATATCCAGACTAGCTATTAAATGTTTTAACGGCCTGCCATAATTGGGAGCGGTGCGAAGTTCAAGAACTGGGACTCTCGGTCCAACCCACCTGAATGAGGGGGACTGGCAATCTGATATGAACTCACACTTAGGAAATCATTCGAGAGTTTATTCGGTATCAGGTCGCCAAAATACTTTGTCGAACATCCTAACTGATGACAAAATGTACTTTTATTCTGTTTTAGTTTTGTTGGCAATTCTGCTTATGCTTCTGCGCGTCAGCTTCCCTTACTTGATGAAGGATTTGCAATTTATGATACGGTGCATCCTTTGTGGAGTACAAACATCAAAATTCAAAAGCAAAAAACCCAATTATACCATTTTGGACTGTTTCTTAGACAAGGTGAAGAAGTACCCGGAGAAGCCATTTATTATCTTCGAAAACAGTACATACTCTTACTCGGATACAGATAAGGAAAGTAACAAAGTAGCCAGAAGCTTGATGGAGTTCGCTTGTTTAAAGGAAGGGGACACAGTCGCACTTTTTCTCGGAAATGAGCCAATGTATGTATTCCTCTGGTTGGGGCTATCGAAAATTGGCTGTAAAGCTGCTCTCTTAAATCACAGCATTAGATCAAAGTCATTGCTGCAGTGTTTCTCGTGTAGTGGAGCAAATGTGCTAATTGCTTCTTCAGGTAAGATTGAAAGAAAACGAGTTACAATAATACGTGACTTGATTTATTTAATTCGCCAGCCTATTAAATAACTGCTGTTATATTTTGTGCACCTCAGCCTAATATTTATGGAACGCCATTTGGGTCAAAAATAAATAAATAAATATACTAATTTAATTTCTCATATTCAAATGCGTCAGATCAGTCTCATAATCAATGGATGCTCATGGAAGGATTCACATGTGTTTTTGGCGATTTATAGGTCAATGTGAATGATTCTCTTAACGTGGAACTGCTGACCTCGACTGGGCATTTTGTTTAACGGTTTAAGGGACTGAGATAACATAATTTTGAATCTGTATTTTCGTATCAGCGAGACGCTGAAATACGGGAGTGCGTTCAGAACATGACCAACACGACTGTAAAATAGCCTATATATATACATACAACCTTAAATAGGCTATAGCCTATGGCTAGGCTTACCCCAGCAAACATGAAACGTCTGCACGTTGTGCAAGAACGTCGCGCATACGTCTTGTGCTTGCTGGGACGTTTGCTAGAGGTAATGTTTTCATATTTTCATTGAATCACAGGCCGTAGTGGTTCCTCAATCATACGGAACATTCAAACGAAGTCTACAATCACATACTGCTTCCCGGGTGCCAGAGTTTTAAACATTTTAAACCGGATTCCCAGCCTCTTGGACAAACATCCCCATGTTCGGAACATTGTTGTTCATGCTGGAACTAATGACACTTCGTACCAACAGTCCGAACTGCTGAAGCGGGATTTTATCACTCTTTTTGATAAGCTAAAGGTATGTGGAAAACGTGTTTTTATCTCTGGTCCTATCCCGACTTTAGGTCGTGGTATAGGGCGTTTTAGCAGAATTCTCAGCCTCCATTCATGGCTGCAGTCAATTTGCACTTCCCATAGCATGTTTTTTGTTGACAATTTTAATTTGTTTTGGGAGCGTGCAGCTTTCTTCAGAGGAGACGGAATTCATCCCTCTCCGTTAGGTGCACGGAAGCTTGCCGATAACATTTTATTTACCATAGATACGTCACGCAAATGACTACGCCAGTCAACGCAGAATAAAAACCCGAGGGTTACCAGCTCTGGTACTCAGTTACAGGTTGACCACGATGTAGTAACGTTATCCTCTCTTGACTCTCCTAGCGATTCGAGTATTATTTCTCACAATGTAGCTGAATCACGACCTAATTTAGTCAAGGGCCTGAACTTTTTTTTATTGAACACAAGAAGCGTGAAATCTGTCAATAAAAAACGTAACAAGTTGATTCAACTTCAAGGCTTAATATACGCTGGCATGCCTGATATTGTCGCCCTCACAGAAACTTGGTTGAACGACTCTGTCGCGTCAAATGAAATTCTTCCCGAGGGTTACACCCTGTATCGCAGAGACAGAGGTGGCAAACGAGGCGGCGGAGTTTTTCTTGGTATTCGTAATAATATGATCTCCCGCCGTCGGCCCGATTTGGAACCCAGTAGTTGTGAGGTTATAATTTGCGAACTTGTGCCTTGTAGATCATTGGAAGTATGCATTATCTTGTGCTACAGACCTCCAGATAGTGATCCTTTGTCTTTTAATGATTTTTTGTCTAACGTTTTTACTAAATGCAGTATTGAGTACAAAATTTTATTCGCACTTGGCGATTTTAATCTCCCAGATATTCCTTGGTGGGACGAATCGGCGAACATCGGTCACACGCTGTGTGATTTGGCTGACAGCTTTTCCCTCACCCAGATCATTGACCAACCTACTCATATTAAGGGAAATGTGCTTGATTTAGTTTTTACCAATATCCCTGAACGTTGCTCCGAGCCCAATGTAACATTTGGTCAGTTTGACAGTGATCATGCTGTGATCCAGTTCAATTTTCAAACCCGTGTCAACAGACTCCGCACATGCGCGAGAAACGTGTACAATTTTAAAAGAGCTGACTTTATCGGGCTACGATCTCACATGGACAAAGTGCCATTTCATTCTGCTCTTCTTCATCTTGATATTAATGTTAATTGGCAAAGTTGGCTTGATCTTGTACATTCATCTGTCAGCAAATTTATTCCCATTACTGTAATTAAGGATATAAATTCTCCTGCCTGGGTTGACAGTGAAGTGCGCCACCTGAGCAACAAGGTACAATCCACACGGAAACTTGCTAAAAAACGCAATACTCCAGCGTTGTGGGCAAAATTTCGCAAACTAAGGAATAAATTAAAAAATGTATGTACTTTCAAGTACAATCAGTATTTGGACGTTCTCAGTGATTCTCTTGCCACGACACCAAAGCGTTTCTGGGGATTCTTCAAGAGTAAAACAAAGACAAAAAGTGTCCCCAGTTTTGTTGCTTATGGAGAGAAAACTGCCTCCAATCCTAGCACAAAGGCGAGTCTGTTCAACGAGTATTTTCAATCCCTATTTACCCCTCAGCCTTTAGAACGAACATACCCGGATATAACAGTCTTCAAACATGTTCATTTGGGTGATTTAAGGATTACTGCCCATGAAGTTGAATCAGTTTTGATTAACCTTGATACCAATAAAGCATATGGGCCTGACGGGTTACCAGCTCGGATTTTAAAAGAATGTGCTCGTGAATTGGCTCCATCACTTTGTAGTCTTTTTAACAAATCTCTTCAAACTGGAGAATTACCACTTGATTGGCTAAGAGCAAATGTTATTCCAGTCCATAAAAAATCTGACAAAGAAAATGTGAGTAATTATCGACCGGTATCGTTAATGTGCATTTGTAGCAAGGTGCTGGAAAGGTGCATACTTGATTTTGTCTACCCTCATGTAGTGCCTGTTCTACATCACCTGCAACATGGTTTTGTTAAGGGTAGGTCCACAACAACTCAGTTAATCCAGGTATTTCATGATGTTGGCAAATGCTTAGATCAGTCCGGACAAATTGATATTTTATATCTAGACTTTTCATCTGCTTTCGACTCCGTCCCCCATGACTTACTTTTATATAAACTCCAGACATACGGATTTCATGGAAATCTTTTAAAGTGGTTTACGTCGTACTTATCCAATCGTAAACAAAGAGTTGCTGTCGATGGTGCCCTATCATCCTGGTCTCCCGTTAAATCAGGGGTTCCACAAGGATCAATTTTGGGCCCTTTGATGTTTCTGCTGTATATTAATGACATGCCAGACTGTGTAAGTCCTGAGACTAGGGTTGCCTTGTTTGCAGATGATTCTAAATGCATAAGAGAGATCAGAAACACGCAAGACTGTTCACACCTGCAGTGCGACCTAGAAAACATCTTGGATTGGAGTCGTAAATGGGACATGAGATTTAACGCTGGTAAATGTAAACTATTGAGCGTTACAAGGAAGCGAATTCCCATTCTTCACCATTACACAATGAATGGTAATCTAATTGAAAAAGTCGACTGCATGCGTGATCTTGGGATTGTGGTGTCGTCAAATTTATCATGGGATGCACATGCTAATGTCTTGGTCAGTAAAGCAAATCGCATGCTTGGATTAATTCAAAGAACTTGTGGTCATACGTGTTCAGTTCAAACAAAACGAAAACTGTATATTTCGCTTATTAGACCACTTTTAGAATACTCCACCCAATCTTGGGCCGTATCATCAAAAAAATCTCTCCTTCATATTGAAGGTGTGCAACGGAGAGCCACTAAGTACATTCTTGGTTATAATGATTGTGTTGATAGCAATTATAAAGCCCGACTAATGAAGCTTGATCTTTTACCGCTGGGCTACAGACGTGACATATTTGATTGTGTATTCTTGTGCAAATGCTTGAAGGGGGAATATGACATTAACTGCAACCATTTTGTTTCATTTCAAAATGAGGATACATTTTTAATGAAAATTCCAAAATTTAGGACTGAAACTTTTCGCCATTCATATTTTAACAGATTATTTTATTTGTGGAATGCCAGTCACCTCTATCAAATTTCTGATACTACAGCTGCTTTTAAATCGAAGCTATTTCATTTTTATACAGAAAAGTTCAACAACTATTTTTCTTCTGATGATTCATGTACATGGGTTGGCAAATGTCATTGTTCACGTTGTCGTCTGTCCCTCTGATGTTACTTACACTTGCTGATAAACTGTCTTATTTTATTATGTATATATGATTTTTTTTTTTTTTTTTTTTCTTCCTTCTCATTGTTCAATTGTCTGTACATGTTGTGGGATGATTGCCTCACAATAGGTGCCTTGCCACCTGTGCGATCATTTCCTGACTTCTGTCAAAGCTTAATAAATAAATAAATAAATTATGCCTTGGTCCCACGGGGGAAAACATCATCGGCAATGTAGAAATAGACAAATTTCCCCCCGATGCTCCCGTTGTTTTTGCCACAAAAAAAAAAACAAAAAAAAAAACGGAGTAATCCCATTGGAAATAGCACTTCTTAGGCATCGGGGATGGTCCGGTGAACTTTCACTGGTGCTTCGGCTCGGGAAAGCTCCGGGTCGTGAAGGTGCCCCGGAGCTTCCTCGAATTTGAAACATCATCGGGGGAATATCTCCGTCGATTTGGGGATGCATCGGTGAGTACTTGCGAACCATCCCAGTGGGCAGGGGCGAAGCTAGAACCGGGAATTGGGGTGGCACAGACACGTCCCTTTATGACAATTAGGATAGCCTAGTCCTGGCTAGTTCTCAATTATTTCTCTTTATTGACGCGTTTTCCAATGATCGTAATAGGCAACCGAAGATACGGTTTCTCATGCGATCTAACAGCGATAAAGTCATGGGGTAAATTCCGTAAAACTGAGAATTGGGGTGGACGTAACATCTGTTTTAAAGAATTATTAGTCCTGACCAGTTCCACGATTAACAAAAGGTTCACTCCGAGAGCGCTCAGCACATAACTAATCGGGGAGAACAAGCAGCACCTGTTAAGACGACAATCATTCATCTGGAAACGTTTGCTTAATTTAAATCATTTGACGTTGATTTAAATTATGCAAACGCATCCAGATGAATGATTGTCGTCTTACCTATTCGGGGAGAACAAGCAGCACCTGTTAAGCGCGGAGCGCTCTCGGAGTGAACATTTTGTTGATCATGAAAATGACTGCGAACAGGTCAGGACTAATAATTCTTTAAAATAGATGTTACGCCCACCCCAATTCTCAGTTTTACGGAATTTAGGCTACCCCATGACTTCATCGCTGTTAGATCGCATGAGAAATCGTGTCTTCAGTTGCCAATTACGATAATTGGAAAACGCGTCAATAAAGAAAAATAATTGAGAACTAGCCAGGACTATCCTAATTGTCATAAAGGGACGTGTCTGTGCCACCCCAATTCCCGGTTCTAGCTTCGCCCCTGCATCCCAGGTGCCTCGGGGAAGGGTTATTGGGGAGGTATATATTGTAACGAGCTACAAGGTGCAACCACTCTATAATTTTCGAACAGTTTGGATGGGAATCCAGGGCGAGACGCCATGTAGGGTTTGGGAAAGAACTTTTTTTTTTTAACTGAAAAATCCTCTAACCTCCCTGTGCACTCCCTGTAACTCACCCCACCACAATAAACGGATATATATATATATATATATATATATATATATATATATATATATATAAATATCGCCGAATGAAAACTTTCTTTTTTAAATCACTCGCATTCAGTCCACTTACTCCGGCCCCGAGTTACTTTGAATATTGCTTCCCCTCTTATATAGACCCTCTAGCCTTTATTTTTACGATTTCGTTTCCTTAATTTTTTCTCTTAATTTTGATATATAACTGAAGTTTGTCTAATGACGAGAAGGCTGTTGGGCATTGCTTTATTTAGCTGACGGCGACTTGCGTCTGGCAAGCGCATCTGGTTGTTATTATCTGTGCTGCAGCGGCCCAATCTTTTCCTTTAGAAATTAATCACTGTTTTTTTTAATTGAGTGGCTGGATATATATATTAAGTTTTCTTGTAGGTGTCTAGGTTGGGGCCTGAAATTTGGGTTATTTATTTTCCGCGGATAAATGTGTTTTTTTCCCTTAACCTGTTTTTTTCTCTTGATGTAAATAATGTTATGATTTCAGGCAACGGAAGCCTCTTTCATTGTTGGCACAATACAAGTTATTTACTATCTCATTGTTTTGTTGACGAGTTTTTCCGTAAGATGCTGTAGTGGAGCTGAGCACAACTAATTTATTTCGGTTTAACAGACGAGCTGGCGCCCGGACTAAACATTGATAAAATAACTGTTTGGCTACGCAATAATACATTTTGGGCTCCGCATCATTCTCTCACTGGCATGTACTTATATATGAAATGTTGGTCTACTTATAGTGCGCGCGAATAGAAAAACCAGCGAATCAGCGCCATGGGAAGAATGCACTTTTCGGCGAATATTCAGGGATGAAACCCCGACATCGGGAATGTGTCACCGAAAGGTCGCTGAAGATTCAAATATTCCAGAAGGTTCCCTGATACTTCGGCGAGGCCCCGAGGAGAAGTCCTTCTGATTCTGAAAAGTGTGCCCTAGCAGCATGGAACCCGTGTAGAGTGTGCGGAATGCCTGCTATCTCACCCGGCCAGCCGGCTCTGGTGTAGCGGATGACAGTCTGGAGATCAGTGTCCTGGCCAGTAGCCGCCCTAATTACATCCAGTCTATCGTCAGTTATGGGTCTCGTTCCAATCACAGCTTGTACGTAGGCCTTTACTTCGTGCTCTGTTTCAGATGTGTCACTGTCTGGCAGAGGATTGCGTGACAATGTGTCTGCCACGACAAGTTGTTTTCCTGGGACGTGCACTGCATCTGCGTTGAATGTCATGAGACGCATCAGCAGTCGCTGACATCTCACAGGTGCCTTGTCGAGGTCGTATGAGTTTATGAGAGGGACGAGCGGCTTGTGATCAGTTTGCAGACAGAATTTCTCCATGACCTGCAGGTACCTGGTAAACCACTCACATGCCCATACGCTGGCGAGACACTCTTCCTCGATCTGGGTATACCGCCGCTCGGCGTCCGTCAGCGTCCTGGGCAGTAGGCCACTGGTCGGAGTCCGTTCCCCTGCTCCTGTAACAACGCAGTCCCCAGACCGAAGCTGTTGGCGTCGGCACTGACTACAGTTGGTCTGGATGCGTCGTAGTACGCCAGCTCTGGCGCGGAGGTCAGCATTTGCTTTACCTTCATGAACGCTTGCTCTTGTGCCTCTCCCAAAAACCCACACCGTATCCTTTTTCAGCAGGCTATTGATGGGTGCATGAGGGATGAGAGGTCAGGGAGGAATTTCCCCAAATAGTTGATCATTCCGATGGTCTGGCGTAACTCAGTCATGTTAGTGGGACTCGGTAGCTCTGTTATTGCTCTGACTTTGCTTGTGTCCGGTCTGATGCCATCTTTTCCTATCACGTGGTAGGATCTCAGTACTGGATCGAAGTACTGGATCTCAGATTTTCCAAACTGGCACTTACTCCGGTTGAGCTTCAGTCCAGACGCTCTAATGGTCTCCAGCACCTTTCGAAGATTCTTGTCGTGGTCCTCTCTGTCCTTGCCGAAGATCAGGACGTCATCCATGACCACCACGGTGCCTTCATGGTCTCTCAGGAGGGCACTCATCTTCTGTTGAAAAATCTCCGGGGCCGAGGTTATGCCGAACGGCAGTCTCCGGAAACAGAAATGACCCACCGGCGTGAGAAACGTCGTTAGCCTCCTGCTACTGGCATTGAGTGGTATTTGCCAAAATCCACTGGAAGCGTTGACAATGGAAAACACAGTAGCGCCTGAGAGCTTTGGCGCGATGTCTTCAAGCGTGGGCAGGATAAAATCGATCACGTTTCACTGCCTTGTTTAGTTTTTTTAAGTCCACACAGATTCTGGGCGTTTCAGCTCCTCTTCCACTTGAGGCAGGATCGGGAAGGGAATGCGGCGGGGTGTGGCAATACTATAGGGAGCTCAATTTTCACAGGCTCACATTTCAAAGTCCAATATCTGCAAAAACATCCTCAAAAGTTTCAATTCCATCCACTCTGCGGATCAACCCCATTTCAGTAGCTATTCTCCTACCCAGCAGGTTGGTGGTGAATGGGCCCCTCATCACATAAATCCAGAATTGGTGATTCACACCAAGTTTCTCAGTCTCTGCTAAGAATTTGCTAGCTGATGGCTAGCTGCCTGGGCTCACTCAGTAGCCAACTCAGGTTATAACCACACGAGTCAACACAGATGACAAACTAATTACACAAATTACATTAATGTCAAACAACAAGACTGACAAAATAAGCAGTGGCAGAATAGCAATAAATGAGATATGGGCAAAGTTTTAATTCCCTGAGAGAAGCACATGGCCATAGGTGTGACCTCAGACTGATGAGTGAAGACGGCAATCTAAGAGAATGGGAGGGTCCCTAGTAATTAGAGAGTGCCCATTGGTTTCACAGCAGAATAGACTGGCAAAGGAATCCACCAATCACACATAGTGATAGATAGATGTAGCATACATAAAGCTCACTCTAAATGACTGGCCCAATCCCAGGCTGCGTTCCAATCCAAAATAAGATACTCCCTTCACTTCTTCCCTCCACCCGAATGACGTAGCAAGCAAGTAAGCCCTTCCCGAGCGAGGACAGGCAATAGAGGGGACTTCTGGGGAGGGTTGTGGGATATCGGATTGGAACAACCCTCGCTGCGTTTCTTCAGCACTTCGACATTTGTCAACAAGCCAACGGGAGGTTGGCGTCGCCATGGAGCCGACTGAGTTAGTTGCCTGTCTGTTTTACCTCTTACAGTTCATACGGAAGCGTATCGCATGTTTATGGCAAATAGAAGACGGCGTGCTCGTTTGATTGCTGCGGCACATGTGACTGCCGTATGGGAAAATAAAGCTGCTTTCATCTCAGACGCAAAACAAAATTTTCACACGACGTATTACATTCAAAGTCAATGCAAAGACGCGAATACACGTGTTTCTCATGCATTGGCGTCTTCGCATTGACTTTGAATGTAATCTGTTGCGCAAAAAATTTGTTTCGCGTCCAGTGTGAAAGCGGTTTTTAGCACCGCTTGCGGATGCCAGAGGCTAGCGACAGCAAAAATGAACGCAAAGTCGAAGGCTTAAAAAATAATGTGAAACCGATGCCCCTCACCCCCAAACTTCACGATTTGCATATAACTATCATAAATTAAACACTGCCCGTACACAATTCGTACATTTGTATGGTAGCCTACTTTCCCTGCCACAATTCCCCTTCTTGCTAGCAGAAAAAATGGCGGACATGAAATTTTGAGGGAGAATGAGCAAAACATTCTGGGCAATATCAAAGCTTGGAGGGATGTTCGTTGTTGGCTTCATTTGAGGGAGGATAATCGAGGGCTTGAGCAAATGAAAATGCGCCCTTCCCTCCAAAAAACTGGATTGGAACGACCCTACAAGTGGCAGCCATCTTACATCCAGGATTTTTTGGGGATTCCCCCCTCAATTGGAGGGCGAGTGAACAACAACGAAGCAAGCATTTTTTTGGATTGGAAAGCAGCCTTTGTAGGCACCCATCTAAGTTATCGCTAAGACACGCCCTCAGGAGCAATCCAGCGCGAGAATTGACCGGCTATTTAATGCCAAGATTGAATCCTAACGCTTGTAGAAAATGCAGGCTGAATCCAACTCTCCACCCTCTGGGCTGCGTTCCAATCCGAAATAAGATACTCCCATCACTTCTTCCCTCCACTCAAGTGAGCCCTCTGAATGACGTAGCAGGCGTGTAAGCCCTTCCCGTGCGAGGGAGGGTAATAGAAGGGACTTCAGGGAAGGGTTGAGGATTGGAACAACCTTCACTGCGTTTCTTCCGGACTTCGACATTAGTCAACAAGCCAACAGGAAGTTTGTGTTACCATGGTGCGGACTGAGTTAGTTGCCTGGATGTTTTATCTTTTACAGTTCACGCAGAAGTGTATCGCATGTTTATTATGCCTCGGTGCACATGTGCGCAAGCGGGGCATATGGTAGTTTGTTTGTGTGTCTGTCTGTTACAGGGATAGTCGCTACGCTGGTCAAAATCAAGTCCTAGAATATGGATCTATGGGTTAAATGCCATGATATCTTGGATTCAAATTTGCCAGATTTTTGAGATAGAGTTTGTTTTCCACTTATAGCACTAATTTGACACTTCAATAGACTCCAGTTGGAATCAAGGAATGCTGAAGTAATGCGTGTCATGGGAAAAGCAATTGTTCGCAACAATGAATAGTTCCAGCACTGACCTCCGTTCATTTTCAACTGCGGTGAATCATTGGAACACGCTTTCAGGTATGTTTATCAAATGACTGCATTTTTGGGAAATTTGTCGCATTAGCTGACCCCTAATGGATTTTGTTGTTAGTGTCATTTTCTGTACCCAGCTTTAGTTAATGTTGATCCTCAGGCAACAACCTGTACAATTTTTTTTAAAGTTTAAGTAGATACCGTTAGCAGATCTTAACGATCTAGCATAACCACATGTCATTTGTTCATTTAGCTACCTTAAATTAATTGCAGTTATTGGTGTTCGTTTGAGAACAAAGGTTATATTCACTTATTCATTTTGCTAATAGTTTCAACCGCATATTATTGCTAACTAGTCAATTTTGTTGCCTACCACACTACTTTGTTCACTCGAAGGTTCTGCGATTCCGTGCGAAAATGAATGGAAACAGCTTAAAATGTCAAATCTATTCGATACACCAATTTGATCGCATAGCAGCAAGTAATGTCATCAGGCTACATACAAGTTTTTATTGACTTTAATGCTGTTAGGTGGAAATGCATTTTCACTGCCTTTTCGCATGAAAATTTTTGGCGAACTTTAGGTAATTCGATTGACAAGTGGATGGAAACATGGCTTATGTCAATCATAGATGCACAGCTAGGGCACTCTGACATGTCCACACAGGATCTTTTAGCTTCATCAAGGGACATGCTTGTCATTGCTGTAAGCACCGAGGCATCAGCACCTTCAGTGCTTTCATTTCTACAGTAGTTTACAAAGTTGATCAGAGTATCTTGGAACATTTAATTAGTAATTCATCACTTCCTGTTTCCCTGGGGTATAAATATGACATGACACAGAGGCGACTTCTCTTATCCACTCTTCAACATGGGAATGACATAGGAACACACCATTCAAGTAAGGCAGATGTGTGTTGACCTTCAGAAGGCTCCAAGAAAATAGCCACTCGCCTGCGCCGGCCCATATCTACTATCAGAGGAATCATTATGAAGTTTAAAACAACCACTTTAAAACAGTGGTAAACAAGCCTGGACGTGGACGCAGGGTTATTTTGCCACCACGCACAGTGAGGAGGATGGTAAGAGAAGTAAAAAGTTCTCCAAAGCTCACTGTTAAAGAATTGCAACAAATGGTAGCATCTTGGGGTCACAAAGTCTCCAAAACAACCATCGGGCGCTATCTACATGCCAACAAGCTGTTTGGGAGGCATGCACGGAAGAAACCTTTTCTCACTCACAATCATAAACACACACGTCTGGAGTTCACGAAGAGGTACTGGGACTTCAACTGGGACCGTGGGCAGGGCCGGCGCGGCCATATAGGCGAACTAGGCAATTGCCTAGAGCGGCACTTTCTCAGGAGCGGCAAAATGGGGTGAGTACAGTGAGTACAATCTTGGAGAAACAAAGACCGGCAGGCTCAATCATTCTGGGAAATATTGGAAGGCTGAGGAATATGTCAACCATACACACACACGCACACACCATCTGCACATGCCCCCTCCCCGGCCGCAAATTTTTTTTCCTCCCGTTATATCCATAAGGCCCGATTTGGCGCCTCTGATTGGTTGCTTGAAGCGCACCTCAACGAATTCTAAACCCACATAACAATACACCGATAAACGTTGACCAAAACTTCGCTCTTCATCAGTTTATTTGTTTTAGCTCATCATATTAATCATTAGCAGTTAACCCTGAGTTAGCCCCAGATTATCAGTAAATACGTTCACTAATTTCTAGCGTTTCTTCGGCGTAGTCAGTAATGCTAACGTTCGTTAGAATTGTCACATTTTCTCCTAATCGGTATGTGTGAATGTATTTGGCTGGCGAGCCTGCACGTTTAAGCTCGTGGGCTTCAAATGTAACGTTACATTCAGTCAAAATCAAAATAATTAGCTAGAAAGAGCTGTTCAAAACTTAAACTTCACCTTCATATGGCTTAATGGTTTAGAATACCTGAAGTCGCAAAATGATAACATACCGGCGAAGAGAATAGACTGCTATTAATCCAGTAGGGGTCGCAGCTGAAACTGGTTCAAGAAAGGTTTGGAGCGGTACCTCACGCTCATGCAAATTCACTCATGCACGAAAATACGCTGTTGAGAGTACGGGAATATTCTCTCTGCAGAAATACAGAGCCAACATGGATTTACATATTGTGTGCACATGGGTCTGTAGTTCCATATTAAATGCTCCAGGTTCATTGATAGCTGGCTAGCAATATTCGACAAATCGTCCCCAGCATTCACGGAGACATGAAATGCGATGTAAATTCGGTGGCTCCTTAGAATCCAGTACTTTCTACTGGTCATCGGCAATGCCACTAGTTCGGTCTCTGGCAGTTTCTTTACAGTCGGTAAGCAATGTCTAGGAGACACCAAATTTACATTGCATTTCATGTATATAACGTTGTTGATGATACCTGCCTGCTGACATTCAATGCGTGTAAGCACGTGTGTTTGCCTCACAGGAGAAAGTGGTGTATAGATTTTTTTTATTTGGAAACGGGCTTGCCGGTATGTTGTCAGGTGTCTGCTATAAATATTTTAAAAGGAGGTTATCGGTGTTTGTCTGGTTATAGGCAGGCTTTTTAGTTGCCTTATTTGCATATGGTCGCTAAAATGCCTGCATATTGCATATTGTTGACACTTCGGGCACACTATTTCTGGATCGGCTTTCCGTTGTGTGTGTGTGTGGCTTATTGTCGTTAATATGTTGCTGGTTTTAGCTTTATTTGTATGACGTATTAGTATTTGTGTGGTGTTACTATCATGGTACACTGCAACTAGAGGGGCGGCATCATTGATATTCGCCTAGAGCAGCAAAAGTGCCTGCGCTGGCCCTGACCGTGGGCTTTGGTCAGATGAGACCAAGATAGACCTTTTTGGCGTCAAACACTCTAAGTGGGTCTGGCGGAACACAAAAGATGAGTATGCAGAAAAGCAGCTCATGGCCACTGTGAAGTATGGGGGAGGATCGGTGATGCTGTGGGCCTGTTTCTCTTCCAGAGGCCCTGGGAACCTTGTTAGGGTGCATGGCATCATGAACGCTTTGAAATACCAGAACATTTCAAATCAAAATCTGGTGGCCTCTGCCCAAAAGCTGAAGATGGGTCGTCACTGGGTCTTTCAGCAAGATAATGACCCTAACCACGTGGCCAAATCTACATAGAAATGGTTCACCAGACACAGAATCAAGCTCCTCCCATGGCCATCTCAGTCCCCAGACCTCAACCCCATTGAAAACCTGTGGAGTGAGCTGAAGAGGAGAGTGCAGAGGAGAGGACCCAGGTCTCTGCATGATTTAGAGAGATTGTGCAAAGAAGAATGGTTGAAGATCCCTCTTTCTGTATTCTCCCATCTTGTGAAACATTATAGGTGCTGTTTTGTTGGCAAAAGGGGTTGTACAAAGTATTAACATCAGGGATGCTAATAATTGTGGCACATATGATTTGATTTAAAAGAATTATTTCTTAATCTGGGATATTTTTCCCACTGAATGAATGCACTTGAATTAAAGGTCGGATTTTCCTCTTTTTTCCATTGTGGTCCTATTATTTAGAAAATAACTGAATTTATTAGAAGCTAAAGAACACTTCTTAACCTTCTTAAGGTTCTTTTCCTTCATAATGACTTTTTATTGTCGTTAACATCCTGTAAATGGGCAGCCTCACTTGTGTGTGTTTTCTGTCATGGTTCAGAAGCATTGAGAGCACTTTTTGTTGCTCTCGTCCGGGACGATATCGTTTTGCTCCCAATCGTATTCCTGGGCCAGCTGGTATTAACTGGGGGCGTTGCCCGGACTCTATTTAAGCTCCAGTTCTGCCTCGCTTCCGTTTCTAGAGTGTCAGTGTCACATTTGCGCTTTAGCCGGTAAAGTCTTGAGACAGAGTACTGTTAAGGACTTAATTATATATTTGAGGTTTAGTGGCAGTTAGAAAGGGAATCTTTGTTTTATTTTCCCTTTTTGTATCTTTGAGCTCGCCTGTTTTCTACCTTGGACGGCTTCCAGGTCCGTTGGTAGCACAAGTCTCGTATTTTTAGTCTGTTTAAGTCTCTCAGTTCTCAGCTTTTTTTGCCTTTTAATTCTGGCCACTGCTTTTGGCGTCCAATATTCAACACCCATCACAGTACACTCTGACCATCATGGAGACACCAGCGGTGGCTGAAATTAAGAGGGCTGTTGCCAGCCAGCAAGATATGTTGGCAGGCTTCTTTAAAGGACTTTCAGGCTTGGGCAGCCAGCAATCTGAACTAGTTGAGAGACTACGGCTGCAAGAGAATGCGCTTCGGAATCAAGAGAGCGTTCTGTTAAGCTTGACAGAGAGTATTAAATCTCTCGCTACACAAGTTTCACAAAAAGTTGCAGAACCAACATCCATACATCCTCCCCGAGAACCTAAGTTACAACTGCCCCAAAGATATAGTGGCAAGGCCGGAAAGTGCAAGGATTTCATCAATATTTTTTTAAGGCTCAACCGTCACGATTCGTTAACGAGGATTCTCGGGTAGCATTTATATTATCCCAGTTGGCTGGCACAGCACTCACTTAGGTCGGCCCACTAATCAGATCTAATTAACCAGTTGTAGATTCTGTGGAAGCCCTTGTTAGGGAGATGGTGTCTGTATTCAATCAAGACATTTGTGGTCAAATCGCAGCTACACGTTTGATACACCTTAAACAGGGCGAAGAAAGCGCAGCTGAGTTCTCTATTGCTATTCGTTCTCAGGACACAGAGACAGGCTGGCCGGAGGCTCCTCTTATGACCATATTTAGTCGTGCCCTTACTGAGGAGATTAAGGACGCGCTGGCTACTTTAGAACCCTGTTCAACTTTAGACTCCTTAGTCCGTATGGCTGTGCGAATTGACAACTGCATATGCTAAATAGATTACCGCTGGCTGACAATGGGGCTAAAGTTGCTAGTGGTGAGTGTGCGCCTCCAATTCCACCCACTAAAAATTCTACTCTGGTTGAGCCCATGCAAGTTGATGGTTCATTTGACCATTAGATTAAGAGACTAATTCGCAAAGGAGTAATCTGCTTTAATCGTAATAAGCAAAGTCATATCCGTCTACTTTGTCCTAAGCTTCGGGGAAACGGAAAACCCCTCTAGCGATTCAGGGGGCGCTAGAGGGGCAAACCCAATTTTCCCTCCGAACACTAATCCCCGTGGAATTTACTGTGGGGAGCAAGATAGTTACCATTGAAGCGTTCGTGGACTCGGGCGCAGTTGATTGTTTCATGGATATTAAGTGGGCTGGGAAGCACTTCATTTCCACTGTTACGCTTTCACAATCACGCTCTGTGAGAACTTTGGACGGTCACCCGCTGGGAACGGGAGTTATAACCAAAGTTTCGGAGCCACTAAAAATGTTCATTTCCCTTGGTGGCCACTCTGAGGAGGTTTGAGGTTTTTTGTTATCAGGTCCCCTACTTTTCCTATTGTTTTAGGACATTCATGGTTACGGGAACATAAACCTTGTATCAGTTGGGGGGAACAGAATAATCCTATCGTCCACTGGGGTCCCAAGTGTAACTCTCCTTGTAGAGCTAATGAGAATTGTTTTTCGGGACGTCAAGCGATGGGGCAGGCTGACGCTGAGAGCGAGTGTGAGGAATTTATCTCACCGTACCCTCCTAGACTAGAAAAAGGTGCAGAGGAGGGGTTGGAATGGGATCCTCAATTTGACTGGCGACAGCCAGAGGACGATAACCTTTTAGAGGATTTTAGCGTTTCTGAATCAGTCACGGAGACATTAGATTCGGAGCAGGGTGAGGAATTTGGGGGCACCCTGAAATTTGACTTGCCTTCTTATTTTCCAAGGGATTACGCTGATCTCACTAAGGTGTTTAGTAAGCAACGAGCATCGATGTTAACTCCTCATTGTCCGTATGACTGCAAAATCAATCTCTATCCTGGGACAACTCTAGAGGCCTAGAGGTTCGCTATATTCGTTGTCAGGACCTGAGCGTAGGGCTATGCGAGAATATATTCAGGATGGTTTCATTTGGCCGTCCACGTCCCCTGCCGGAGCAGGATTTATTTTCGTGGGGAAAAAGGATGGCGGTCTGAGACCCTGTATTGATGATAGGGGTTTGAATAAAATTACCATTAAAAACCTATACCCCCTTCCGTTATTGAATTTTGGTCTCCTGCAGCTGATGCTGCCTTTCAGGAATTAAAAAAAGTTTTAGCTCAGAGCCTATTTCGGTTTTGGCCGATCCCTCCCTCCCATTTGTTGTGGAGGTAGATACTTCGGAGGTGGGCGTGGGTGCCATTTTGTCCCAGCGCCCTTGTTGGGATTATAAGCTTCACCCATACTTCGCATACTTCTCCCGGTCTTTGTCTGCTGCGGAACACAATTATAGTTTTGGTGACCGGGAGTTATTAGCGGTCAAGCTGGTGCTCGAGGAGTGGCGCCACTGGTCAGAGGGGGCTGAACGCCCTTTGTGGTATGAACCAACCATGAAAATCTCCAATATATTCAGCAAACCAAGCGGCGTAATTCCCGGCAGGCGCGGTGATAATTATTCTTTAACTGCTTTGATTTCACACTGACCTATCGCCCAGGCTCTAAAAATATTAAGCCTGACGCCCTGTCACGATTGTATGATTGCACTGATCCCCATCTCACACCGGAGCCAGTTATTCCTACTGCGCAGATCGTGGCACCCATTCAATGGGAGGTTGAGGCGGTGGTTCAGGAGGCATTGAAGTCTGATTCCAGTCCTGGGGGGGGAGCCTCCTGGCTGTTTGTTTGTTCTGCTTTGAGTTAGGCCACAGGTCCTCCAGTGGGGACACACTTCCCGCTTGGCGGGGCACCCGGGGGCCCATCAGACTAAGCAGTTCCTGGCCCAACGTTATTGGTGGCTAGCTATGAAGAGGGACATTCGGGAGTTTGTTGCTGCCTGTGGCGTCTGTTCCAGGAATAAGACTTCCCACCTCCCTCCCTCTGGTCTGCTGCAACCTTTACCCGTTCCCAGGCGCCCTTTGTCGCATATCGCGCTAGATTTTGTTACGGGGCTGCCTGTATCTGACGGCAACACGGTCATTTTGGTCATGGTTGACCGTTTTTCTAAAGCAGCTCATTTTGTTGCACTACCCAAGCTGCCTTCAGCATGGGAGACAGTGCATCTTGTGGTTAACAATATGTTCCGGTTGCATGGGCTTCCGCAAGATGTCGGCTCTGATCAAGGCCCTCAGTTTACGGCTAGATTCTGGCAGGCATTTTGTAAGCAATTGGGGGCCACTTGAGTCTCTCCTCTGGGTTTCGCCCGGAGACCAACGAGCAGACGGAACGTACTAATCAGTCTCTAGAAAACACTCTTCGATGTTTGGCGGCGGATAATCCCTCGTTGTGGAGTCGATTTATAGCTTGGGCCGAATATTCCCATAACTCGCAGAATAATTCCTCCACGAGTCTTTCCCCGTTTGAGGCCCAGGTGGGTTACCAACCCCCACTATTTTCTGAGACTGAGAATGATTCCGAGATTGCCTCAGTCAACCATTTCATTCGTCGCTGTCGGTCGGTTTGGACTAAGGTCCGTTCTTCTCTGTTGCTCTCAGGATGCAAACAAAAATCCTTCGCTGATAGTAGGCATCGTTTGGCCCCATCTTATTGGGAGGGCAGAGAGTTTGGCTGTCAACCCGGGACCTCCCCTTGAAGGTAGAATCCTGAAAACTGGCGCCCCACTATATCGGCTCGTTCAAAGTAGTGCAGAAGATCAATCCGGTTACAGTCCAGTTGAAGCTCCTGAGATCGTTACGCATACATCCATCATTTTTCGTCTCTTAGATTAAGCCGGTTAGCACTAGCGTCCTGGTGCCCGCCAACACACCCCCGCCGCCGCCACGAATGGTTGAGGGGGGACCGGTTTACACCGTACACCGCATTCAGGCCGAAAGGCGTGTAGGTCATGGGGTCCAGTTCCTCGTGGACTGGGAGGAATATGGTCCCAAGAAGTGCTGCTGGGTCCCTTCGCGGGATATTCTGGATCCCTCGCTAATTTCTGAGTTTCATGCACGGGGTTCCTTGGGGACTTCTGGAGCTGTCCCTTACCCCCCGGTCACACAGAGCTGCGACTTTAGGACGATCATCCCGATCAAGCTACGATCAGAAAAAGTATTGGATCGGGGCGGATCGGCGTCTAAATCGAGCAATTTGGCAAATTATGGTCTTCATTACGACCGTACTACGATGCTCCCAAGTCCAACGCGCTGCTGACACACTTCTACTACGATGTTACGCAGACCGTTGCCGACCAGCGGCCGCGTTTACTGCGTTTATACTACGCTGCCGCTACGACACTGAAGATCATACTATGAGGCTACGCAGACCTAGAAGACTGTACGACGATATTGCTACGCTGGTGCCGCTCATATCACGCTTGAAGTACGCTTCTAGTACGATTTTGGCGATGATATGTATATATATATTTATATATATGTATATATATATATATATATATGTATATATACACACACACACACACACGTATTTTGGCTGAAAACAAACCCTGATCCGATCCGGTGTCAGAGGCAGTGCCGCAACATCTCTTGTTTGTGACAGACAAAACGGTACAAATACACAAAAGAATTATTTAATTTAGCCTTCATTATACTGAGGAGTCCCACTGAAATTAAAAAGTATCGGGAGGAATGAAATCACTTGTTTGAGTTTAGTGGCAGTTGTAATATTCAATAACTGATCCTGATGTGCCATCTAGTGATAGAATATTGTAATTGCGTGTATAAATTTGCAGCTCCACGTCCACTGGCGGACACATCTGCACAAAGAGACACCATTGCTCTTCTCGAGCACGCCAAATCCAGAAAATCCGTGAATGATGAATGAAATTAATCTTCTAGTTTGAAACAAGTAACTAAGTTGCCAGTGTCAAAGTAACGAAGTGAAAGTAACTTATACTTATCTTTTAAATGTAGGGGAGTAAAAGTTCCAGTTAAAAAAAAATCTACTTAAATACTGTAACGAAGTACACGTACATGTACAAACTGCTGCCTGATAGGTCGTGGTATGATCGGCGTAAGGTCATGGTAGGTCTTCGTAGAATCGTCAGGAACGTAGAGAGATCGTAGTGGGAACGTAGTAACAATGTAGTGGGAGTGTTGTAGGAGCGTACTCGAAATGTTCCCCGACTGTACTACGCTTTTACTGCGCTTTTACTACGATCGTGAAGATCTCTCCACTATGCTTCCGCGCTGCTTGCACGAATACGGCACTTCTACTACGCTCTTTTTACGACTTTACCCCGATTCTTGTTGGCCACGATCCCGCTACACTTGTTTTGAGCATGTTCAAAATAAGCGTGGCGAGCTAACCTTAACCCTCCCCCCCGCAACTTATCAGACTGACCACAAAATATTCATCATAAACTCACACAGGGCACAGGGTATCTTCACTTCTCTCAAATTTTAAAACCACAGTTGCAGAGCAATATGCATAATGTAGTAATTGTACTACAATAAACTATACAGCAGCCATATATGTTATAGAAAAATACAGGAAGAAAGTAGAATCTGCACACTGGGTACACTCCATATATTTACTGTAACAATGTATGTATGTAACAATCTTCCTCATCATAGAAAAATACAAGCACAACAAAGTAATTTTCTTATGGGTGACTTCAACTTTTACCAAAGTAACTTACTTTGGTAAAAGTTGAAGTCACCCATAAGAAAATTACTTGCATAAAAGTCTTAAGTACATTTAATGTGAGCTACTTTAAGTACCAAAAGTATTTTGTGAAAAATATACTCAAGTATCAAAAGCAAGTACAAGTACAAAGTATTCTTCACAGTACGCATAGAAAGAAGAGGAACAACCACTCTTTGTTCTCTCCTGGTGCCTTTTAATCAATTTTTAGGTGAAAGAAAAATACGGTATTCAGTATTCGGCTTGCTTGAGAATATTCAATAAATGATTCTTGTGTGCCATCTAGTGACAGACTATTGTAACTGCGTGCATAAATTTGCAGCTCCATGTCCGCTTACCCTGTCGCTTTCCTCTCTCCTCCCACCGGTCGCATTTGCGCAGGTGTACCTGAGAGCTGCAAGGAAGTCAAATGATGGCTCAGCCTCACTCTGAAGCTGCCTTATCTCCAGCTCCTGTTAAACTACGCTTAGTCCAGTTCCAAAGCGTGAAATACTTTTGCAATGACTTAACGACAAATTATCGATGAATAGTCAACTACGAATTTTATCATCGAATTTTGTCGACAGTATCGATGAATCGTTGCACCCCTATTAGTTACCATTGAAAAATAGCGTTGATACTGAAGATTCTCAAGCAGAGCCTCCGCCCTCTCGCGTTTATATGGCAAGCCGTTTTCACTTTACTGACAGACTGAAGTAGGCGCGGTTAATCGGCATGCAGCTGCATTCCACTCGTCAAAGTGGCGAGTACCTGCCACAATTCGGCCGCAAGCCCAAAATCTACATGCCATTGGCGCTTGGCGGGTGCCAATTTCGAGCCCTGTATACACATACTCAAACACGGGATAAGCAATCAGCAATTACATTGTCAGTACCCTTTACATGCTTAATTTCCAAGTCAAACTCCAGTAAAATCAAACTTTAATTCAACAATCTCCGATTCAAGAAAGAGAATTACCAACCCAACTTACCTCAGACGCAAGCGCAGTAGGACTACAGGAGACAGCAGGGGGGCGGGGAGTTCGGGACCGTGGCGAAATTGCCGGCAGGTTGCAGGCAGACAGACACTTAAGCCCGAATATAAATGCTTTATTTAGCCATTGCTTAAAGACTTTACGACTGTATGTACTGTTGTTAGATTGCTGTGTCTTTGTTGTTGTTGTTTTATATTGTGAAATAAAAAGTATTTCTTTAAAAAAAAAAAAAAAACTTCTCCCCTCCCTGGCGCCCTTTCTGCTCGCGAGCGCCCCTAGCATCCGCCTAATGACAGGAGCGCCCCTGGGGAAGGGGGTCCTGTCATGGTTCAAAAGCATTGAAAGCTCTTTTTGTTGCTCTCGTCTGGGACGACATCGTTTTGCTCCCAATCGGATTCCTGGGCCAGCTGGCATTAATTGGGGGCGTTGCCCGGACTCTATTTAAGCTTCAGTTCCGCCTCGCTTCCCTTGCTAGAGTGTCAGTGTCACATTTGCGCTTTAGCCGGTAAGGTCTCGAGACAGAATACTGTTAGGGACTTAGTTGCATATTTGAGGTTAACTGGTAGTTAGAAAGGAAATCTTTGTTTTATTTTACCTTTTCTTTTTGTATCTTCGAGCTCGCCTTGTTTCTACCTTGGACGGCTTCCAGGTCCGTTGGTAGCGCGAGTCTCGCATTTTTAGTCTGTTTGAGTCTTTCAGTTCTCAGCTGTTTTTGCCTTTTAATTTTGGGCGCTACTTTTGGCGTCTAATATTCAACACCCATCACTGTTTTCCATTTCGAATGGAAAATAAAATGATGTAATTGGGTCATACGTTGCACAGAATTCATTTCAAGACTATAAAGGGTTGTGTTCTAATCAGCGACAAAAAAGAAGAAAAACGAGCGATTGCACGGTGCGAGACATGTGGAATTTATTGATTGAGTGCCAGCGGTGGCAGATCAAGAGGTCCTTGCCAGAGCAGTAGTAGCAGCAACAGCAGCCGCAACGGCTTAGGTTTTTATCTGGCCGAGTATATATGTGGTGACGTAAAAAACAGACGGCGTCGACCACTTTACTCAAATTTTTGCAGACATGATCCAGCTTCTGTATGCGCCACCTTAGAGTAGTATGTAACAGTCATCTTACATCAGGGATTTTTAGGGGATTCCCCCCTCGATTGGAGGGCGAGTGAACACGATGAAGCAAGCATTTTTTTGGATTGGAATGCAGCCCTGGACTTCCAGACTGAGCCCTCACAGACTTTAGGCGTACGCAATGTGCCGTGTTCACCGTTGTCATGTAAAGTTTGCAAGAGAGCGGGGAGTCTACAGCATTTTAAAACGAGCTGATCGAAAGGCTTCAAATCTTTTTCACTCCTTTTGGTTGGAACATTAGAGAGAATATCATATAGCCTATATTTCTGTATCATGATGTTGAATTTTATATCTGGCCTACGTTATTCAAGTAATGTTGTACTATTATAAATGTATAAGTTTATGTGGTTGGGTGTGTGTGTGTGTGTGAGAATGCGCTTTTTTTCTGTCAGCAATTTAGAAAAATTTAAATGTCACGTCCTTATTGCAATGAATTGTGGGTAATTACACTTGTAAAGTCTGGTGAAGTCTGCACCCCAAGCGGACTCTCTGGAGGTCCGCTGAAAGTCCACTTAAAGTCCGCTTGAGGCCCCTTGTGGACTGGATGAATTGTGGATTTGGACAGCCCTCAGCTCTGCCCGAGAATTTGCGATTCCCAAACTATTCAGCTATGGGAGACCTTTTGACTGAGGTGATTGGTCGAAAAATTTAGGATAACACGCCCACAGTCCATTCGATTAGTTCATAACTGCAGGCTACACGTAACTTTGAACAATACGACCCCTTTCCTCGCACAAGCGCTAGCTGCATGTACTGGTATAGACCCATTTACTGTTTGCAAACAAAACAGGCTGCGCGCGCATCTTGGCAACGGAAGTATGGTGGAGCACAATAGTTTGTCAAACTATGCGAGGGCATCAGCCATCAAAGATCGCGAGTTATGCCCAAACAAATGAACTTTGACAAATGACAACCAATTTACAGATCCGTATGGTTTCAGTGAGTGGGTAGATGACAGCGGCCCAGTATTCCGTGGCCTGATATATATATCCTACCCATCTGATCGAGAAACCTACCATGTAGCTACACTAGGGAGGAACTACGAGCATACAGGGATGCTTAAGACTACGTTATCTGCAGACATAAGCAGAATGTTAAATACCACGACAGACTTGGAGTTTTGTGTCTCGAAATCTGGTCCTCCCTAGCAGCGGCGGCTCGTCGGCCGTAACAAAGGGAGGCCAGAACCTCGCCCTTCAAAGCTTAATGACTTCAACATTTCGTAGTTCACTTTTCTTTATCAGCAGTTGCTCATTCGAACTGGTTGGAGGACAATCAAATCTATTTTCGATAGCAAATGACGACGCAAATTATCAACACGTCTTTATAAATTAGTTTGCAAGGCTTCTTTCACAAAAAGCCATGACAGTCCATTTTCTACAATCGTATTATTGAAGAAAAGAATGCGATGTTGCACAGCTTATTGCTTAATGAGCCTCACTAATCAATTTGCGCATCTATGCTGTTGTGTGAGCTTCTTGAGCGCGGAATTTAAAAAGACGTAGGCCTATGGTAATTTATGTCGTAATTTATGTGTGAAAGAAAACCCCTCATAATTTCGTGGTGCAATGTATAACAATGCTATCGAAAATAAATTTGACTCAACTGACTGTTCGTATGAGCAACTGCTGATCGAGAAAAGTAAACTGCGAAAGGTTTAAGTCATTAAGCATTGAAGGGCGAGGTTTTGGCTTAATTTTGTTACGGCCAACGACCCTCCACTGTTTAAATGAATGATTGAAAACGGGTGATGAACAATCATTAACATTAAGGGATTGTTTGGGCTTCCCCTGTTGCCAATTCACGAGCCGCCACTGCGTCAGATACAAGGGCATAAAACCGCTGTGTATGACGCGTGGGTTATAATAAAAAAAATTAATAAACCGAAAATTACGTCCAGACAGCTAATTGTACCTCCATGGCAGACTAAATATTATTTTGTATTGTTGGCTTGCTAGCTAGCGAGTTTGACTGCGTAGTTGTCATGTAAACATGAAATTTGCTTCGGTTTACCATTATTCTCTCACATTTCATTTAATGTCTGTAACCGTGAGATGCGCATTAAAAAAATGGTTAAATTAATTTCAATGGAGGAAAGCCCACTGGCAGCGTGTGACACGCGTCAGATTTTTACTTTTCGTCATTGCTCAATTTCTTGAGCGTCAACTCAATAGAAACGCATTTTTCTTCTAGGTTAGCTATTTAATTGTTTCGCCTTGTCATGGTTGGTGGCACACACGGAAACCTCACATGCCGCTGTCGAAACCGATATACCTGCTTTTTAACCGTTGCAGTTTTGAGAGGAAATTCGCATTTAAGTTATCGAGCGATTTACAGTTAGACAGAACCTAACTCAACGTACACTGGTAAGAATTTAACACTGCTAAGTTAGGTAGCAAGCTAATTTGCTGCTGGGTGAAGTAAAGTGAATCTTAATCTTAATTTACAAGAGAGTAAAATTTAGGAGAATTATGTCTGTATATAACATATGGTGCGCAGTAACCTGAACGTCGCACTTTTTCATCACTTAAAATAAGCTTTATCGGTAGGTCTTTTCAAAATTCTGCGTTATCTTGTTGAATATTTTGAGAGTGACATCCATAGCTTCTCGTTCTATTTCGTACGTGCTCCGCCCTCTAACGGGCTTCGCTATTGGTTTACCCCTCCGAGGCCCCGCCTCGGCGCCTGAAAAGAAAATTGAACTCACCTGCTCCGTAGGAGTGGGTAGCATACTCACCCCCTATAAAGCCCCGCCGCTGTCAGTGCTCCTCCCTTTTTCACTCAGCCTGATGAAAGTTTGGACTCTCGCGGAATTCAGTCACTATCGTGGTGTCGCGAAAGATATGGATTAAGTTTTGTCTCTAATATGCCTCCCCCTTGGCGCCCTCGGACCAGCACGATGACTGCATCTGGCTGGCTGGTGACGCCAGGCGCAGGCTGCTCCGTGCCGCCTATGCAAGCGTCCCCACGGCAGGGGCATGTACAGCGGCTACAGTTTGTGCGCCCTCCAGGCTGGCTCGGGGCCAACCTGAGAGCTGGCGACGGTCCGTCTCAAGCCTTGACAACGGCCCTCTTCCAGGACGACAAGCTCCTGCTTGAGTGACGACTTCACCATCGGTCTGCTGGCCCAGCCGAAATGGGGACCGTGGCTCAGGGTACTATGTCCGAAGATGTCGCCATGACCCCGATGGCAGCCAATCTCCTTTGGGCCCTACTCCACCGTGTCCTGACGATGGTCGACCGCCTGGAGTCTGCCCGCGAGCAGCTGTCTTCGCACGTCTTCAGAAGACCGGCCATCAGCGGGCTCCAGCCCCCGTCTACTGCTGCTGCAGCCTCGCAGCTTCTGGTCGCCCTACTCTGGGAGATTTACAAATAAAAGGCATTATTTTATTTGGCTTCAAGATCGTTATTCATGCACTCACGCTGACACACGGGTTGTTTCAGATGTTTGCATTCATAGTCATTGGGATACCTTACTGGGAGGAGCAGAGTGGCTTCCCCTTTTTCACCAGCTCAGTGAGGGACACGATGCGTGAGGCTTGTTCCCTCAGCATTTCTAGTCAACACAGAACAGCTAATCTGTGCTTCACCAGCTAAAATGGTTTTTTAATGAAACGCTGCTTAGCCAACCAACGAGGCTTGCGTTGTTCTACCCGCGGGGTAGTGCACCGTCAAACAATGTGGCTAATCGTAATTATGGCGATGACACCCTCCCGCCATGCTGCTGACAGGGGGGGTTCGCTACAGATCCTTCAATTCGGTGCACTCGTTTCGTCATGGGGCAGCTCCAGTGAGGGGATGTTCACGAACTGAGGCAGATGGCCATGAACTTCTAACGCTGCTAGCTGTACTGGCTCCAGCGGCGCGGTTAGTACAAGTCCGCTACACAACGGCGCTTCGCCAGCTATAAACTGTTTATGGAACAATGGATAGCTAAGCGCCAGCTAAGTTGGCGTGTTCTACCAGCGGAGGTAGTACACGGTCAAGCATTGTAGCTAATCGGAAATCTGACGAGGATACTCTCCCATCTTACAGTGGCATTAGCGCTCACTTCAAATCTTCGATTCGGTTCACTGTGCATCCCGTGGACAAGGGGCGGGATGTTTGCACAAGTGTAATTCTAGTACTGGGGCTTATGAATCTGAAGAGGACCTCCGCTCGTTCTGCTCCAGGCCGAATGTTCTAACCATGGCGGCAGCACACGAGCTCCGGACCAAAATTTACGCACTCCCATCTCTCAGTGCTGGTTTGGCCAAATTCAGTCTTGGAAGTCAGCGAACTCACTCCATCCGGGTATGTCTCCAGTGAAGAAATGTTCATGAACTAATAACCAGCTTGTTGCTAACACTCTAGCTGGGCTGGCTCCAGCAGCGTGGTTAGGATACGTCAGCGCACTTCTGCTTCCGGGTTGCACGGAAGGGGAGTTGTCCGCCATTTTGGCTCCATAGCTCCGGAGGTCTCGCAAAATTCTCACTATGCACCCCGGTGGCAAGGGACGGGATTGTGTACGCAAACGTAAATCTGGTACTGGGGCTTCCGAACCCGTGGAGAAAAGTGTCGCTCGTTCTGCCCCACAGCTCGAGATGTGTTAATGGCTAATGTCTCTGAGGGTAAACGTCAGAGGAGCTTTCGCTTGACTCAGAGACAGCTGCGCCCCCACCACCCACGGTGAGTGAGTCACCAGGTGACGTGCTTGGGGTTGCAGTGGATGCGCTGTTGCCATTGGTCTATCAGCCCTTTCGGGCAGGGCACCCCGGTCGAACCCTCCCACAGGGGGCGGGGCGTCGCGGGAGGGCCTGGGCTATCGGAAACCATAGAATCAACTGCTTCACCACTGACGGATCACTATCTGTTGTGGGTGAGGTTGTGCGCCCCCCTTCCGAGGTGGTTGGACAGGACGTTGCGGAAGGGATACGTATTGCAGTTTCGCTGCCGTCCTCCCCCATTCAAAGGCATTGTACGGACGAAGCTCCCCGGTTCCGCCCAAAGGGCGTTTGTGAAGGAAGAGGTAAACTCGCTTCTACGGAGGAAGGCCGTAAGACCGGTTTCCTCTGTCAGAAGCTCAAGCAGGATTTTTTTATATTTCTTGATCCCCCAGAAAAAATTTTTGGGAGGCCTGAGGCCCATTTTGGATCTTGGGAGCTGAACAATCGCATGGTGCTCAGACCATTCCAGATGCTGACGGTGAAGGCGTTGCTGGAACGCGTCAGGCCGGGCGACTGGATGACGTCAATAGGTCTGACAGATGCCTATTTTCACGTCCCAATCCTGCCACGCCATCAGAAGTTCCTTCACTTTGCGCTACAGGACCGGACCTTTCAGTTTTGCCGCCTCCTGTTCGGATACTCCCTGGCACCACAGACATAGTCCAAATATGTGGAGATAACCCTAGCGCCGCTTCGTCTGAGATGGGTGTGGCTTCTACCTATCTGGACGATTGGCTGATCCTGGCCCCTTCCGAACAAATGGTACCGCCCATACGAAGTTGGTGATGCGGCATATTGCGCAGCTGGGCTATCAACTATGACAAGCACCCTGCAGCCCAGCCAGACAGCGCGGTATTTAGGAATGCAGTTGGACTCTCGGACCATGGCCGCACGCTTGTCGGTGGAGAGAGCAGAAGCGATCCTGTCTTGTGCCCAACGGTTACAGGATGCAGTCTCAGTGCGGGCGATAGCAGTCATGTCGCTACTGGGGATGATGGCTGCTGCCCATCTAGTAGTCCGCTTAGGGCTACTGCAAAAGAGATCTGCAGCGCTGGTTCATACGCTTTCGGCTGGCCCCGAGGCGAGACCAGCAGCGCATGCTCCGCATACCATTGCAAGCACGGCGGACCTTAGCGTTTAGGGCCTCACACAGCTGGCTCCGCGAGGGAGTTCGGTTGGGGTGCCTGGCTCACTATGCGCATGCATTCGTGGATGCCTCCCTCACAGCGTGGGGTGGAACTTGTGGCCCTGCTTCGGTCGCTGGTACATGGCAGGGGCCCCGGCGGCACATCAACCTACTGGAACTCATGGCAGTTCAGAGGGTGCTGCACCATTTTTCCCCACAGTTGGATGGGAGGCATGTCCTGTGAGATCAGACAACACGACAGTGGTAGCCTATCTCAACAGACAAGGGGAGGGTCAGATCAGTGGCCCTACACAAGATGGCGGCTTCCATCCTAATATGGGCAGATCGCCACTTGCGCTCTCTGAAGGCCAACATGTTCTAGGCATCCTCAACACTCGGGCAGATGGGCTGTCCAGGGGGGGCGCTGCCCGAGGAGGATTGGAGCCTCCCCACCGGCGACATCCGAGCAAATCTGGAGGCTGGTCGGGCGACTGAAGATGGATCTGTTTGCGAACAGGGAGAACGCTCTGTGCCCGCTGTGGTTCTACCTGAGGCCTACCAACAATCCTCTCCTGGGGGTGGATGCGTTGGCCCGTCCAGTGTGGCCGGCCGGCCTGCTATATGCGTTCCAGCCCCGGCGGCTATTAATGCCACTACTTTGCTAGTGAGGGAGCAGCACTTGTCCATAATTGTGGTGGCACCACTGTGCCCGAGCGCCAGATGGTTTCCGGTCCTTATCCAGCTGGCGTTGGGGAACCCATGGGAGATTCCGGACCCTCCCCTAACCGGGACTCGGGTACCGAACGCCGTCCGCACCTGCCCCCTCCTGGCCTGGAAGCTGAAAGGGTAAGGTTAACTGAATCGGGCCTACCCGAAGCGGTTGTGTCCACAATTCAGTATGCGCGTGCCCCGGCCACGTCCAAGGCTTATGCGACTCGTTGGCGGATTTTCGTGGGCTGGTGTCAGGTGAGAGGCCTGAACCCGCGCTCATGCTCCCTTCAGGGGGTGCTAGAGTTCCTTCAGGGGCTCTTCGAGAGGGGCCGTGCAGCATCCACCTTGGGCGTGTTCGCGGCGGCCATTGCAGTAGGTCATGATGGGTTGACCGCTTCTCAGCTAGAAGTCACCTCCTGGTAAAGCGGTTTTTCGAAGGAAGTCCGCAGGCTGGAACCCCTGATGCAGCGCGTGGTTCCACAGTGGGATCTGCAGACGGTGCTGGACGGCCTGGCGGGACCACCATTGGAACCCTTGGACCAGGCGGACCTGCATACCTTATCGATCAAGACGGCCCACCCTTTAGCCTTGGCATAGCCAGGAGGGTGAGCGAATTGGGGGCCCTCTCCCTGCACCCGTCATGCCTGACCGTAAGCGAGGATAATGGATCAGTGGAACTTCGCCCTAATCCGTCCTTCCGACCTAGGATAATGGATCAGTGGAACTTCGCCCTAATCCGTCTGTCCGACCTAAGGTCATCACTTCAGCCGTCAGTTCTTCGGTGATCCGGCTCAGGGCTTTCTGCCCTCCGCCCCATGCCACCAGTGAGCAGGAACGGATGCACAAACTGGGCCCAGTGCGAGCGCTCATGCTGTGGATGAAACGCACGGCAAGCCTTTGGAAGGCGGATCAGCTGTTTGTGGGCTATGGTGAGCGGGCTCAACGGGCCCCTCGGTTATCGCAGCGCCTCGCCCACTGTATCTGTGATGCTATCGGCAGAGCCTATTCGGCAGTGGGCCTCTCCGTCCCGGCGGGGCTGACCACACATTCTACCCGTGGCATCGCATCTTCCACAGCGCTAATTAAGGGCGTATCCGTGGGGGAGATTTGCAAGGCGGCCTTGCGGTCTTACGCATCTACCTTTGCGCAGTCATGTCTGAGGGGACATGACCGCCAGTTGGTCGCGCATTCAGTCCTGGGAACCCTGTCAGCAGGGTCCCCCCCCCAACGCTAACTAGTATGTTACCACACCCTGGGGCGATGCGCTCTGGGGGCGCCTCGCCTGCAGGTGTGGGGGGAGGGGCGCGTAGAAGGGATTTGACAGCTACAAGCCCCCCCCCTCCTCATTCCTTCGTTCTTTCGCTTTAGAAGGGGCCTTATCGGAAGGGGCCCCGTCTGACACCGGCTTGGGTCTGGTGTTGTTTGGTGTGTCACGACCTGGGTCGGGGTACGCGGCCTGGCGGTGCCCGCCCCAGGAAGGACACGGCTTTGCTGGTTTCCAACTAGAACTCTAGTGTGCGGGGCCACCTGGGAGTACATTCATCCCTCACGGCCTTCGCCGTAGGTGTAAACCAATAGCGAAGCCCGTTAGAGGGCGGAGCACGTACGAAATAGAACAAATAGTTACCCTGGATGTAACTCCAGTTCTATGAGTACGTGCGTAGCCCTCTAACTGCCTGCCCAGCTGGCCCCCGGATGTGAGATGCTGAGTTTCAAAGGGAGACGAGCACTGACAGCGGCGGGGCTTTATAGGGGGTGAGTATGCTACCCACTCCTACGGAGCAGGTGAGTTCAATTTTCTTTTCAGGCGCCGAGGGGTAAACCAATAGCGAAGCCCGTTAGAGGGCTACGCACGTACTCATAGAACTGGAGTTACATCCAGGGTAACTATTTGTTCTTGTTGACAGCTGTCAATGTTGATGCAGCTGAGGCTTTCACTGGGCGTTTAAAAGGTTCGGAGTTTGACTTGATGCTTGGCTTGCGGCCAGTGGGCGTTATACAGATGTGATCCTCTCGGAATCCCGGATAACTTGAGTCCACGTATGAAATATCAATTCTGACAACCGTAAACGCAATAACCCAGACATTTCGGTGCTGGTAAAATATCTAATTCAATGTTTGCAGATTCATAACTCGTCAGACTGAATTGGGGAGACTGCTACTTCCGTTGCCAAAATGCGCACACATCTCTTTGAAGACGTGGGCTGTAAATGGGTCTATAGCCACAGCTGCGGCGTAACGTCACTGTAGCTGAGGCACGAGGTCATGAACACGACCATGCTAAAATGATGCAATGTGGTGTGTCGCACTTGATATTCCTTTCTTTATTCAGGGATCATGCAATCTTTAGAGTTACTGCAGTATTGGAACATGTGCATAAATCTTTGAACTCTCAACTGCTATTACGATATATGAGAAAGCTGAGCTATGTTTCAAAACTGCCCTTACAAAAATGTCCTATAAAGTTCCTATAGGAATCCTACAGGACAGAATTATCCTACAGGGTTCCTGTAGAATTCCTATAGGGCTACATCTGTCCTACAATTTTCGTCCTGTGAGACTCTGGTTGCCCTATAGGTTTTGAGCAGCATGCCTTACAGGCTGGTACTCATCCGATAGGACCCATACATGGGTCCTATAGGACACCCTACAAGATAACGGTTTATACTTATAGGACTGTAGGATTCTTATAGAATGGGAATGTAGGACATGTGATATGTCCTACTGGGCATTCTTATCAGAAAAACAGCTAGTAAAGAGGCAATGCATTCAAGCCCTACTAGCTGCCTCTGAGTTTTGAAAAATGTATTAGAAATAAAGTATACTGCACGCCAAACATTCTCTATGCACTGTGATCAATTAGCAGATAACAAAGTTGTTGTGATTCTGCATTATGCTCATGTCATGTTTAAGTTCTGTGCCTGGCTCTGCCATGTTTAGGATTCTTGTGTTTAGTGACCACTGCCTGTCTGACCATTCTTAGGATTGTGTATTGTGTTTTTGGTAGTTTATATTTCTTGTTTATTATTTTTCATGTTTAGATCATTCAGTTTTCCATGCCATGTTTTCATTTCCATGCTTTGCACTTTGTCTCCCCTGTCTTGTCATGTGTGTATCTTTGCTCACGGTCCCTTGTCTTGCACGCCGCTCATTCGGGTGATTTATTAGTTTCTGGGTTTCAATCTTCTTTCATTATCTCGTGTTCTTCCTTCCTCTCTCTTTTGCTGTCTTACTAACACATACTAACAGTTTATTGTTTTTGCTAATTACTAACCACACTAATCTTGTATATTTTTACTAACTTTCTAACATGCACTCGGGATAGCTGCACATACTAATTGACTAACGATCTCTCAGCAGTCGCTCAATTCTAATCTCCGCCTCCTTGCCTATCCCTAATTATCTCTGCTGCAAGTTTCTGTGGATTTCCTCTTATACTTTGTGCTTTCCTTTTCTTTTATCTTGGCACTTTAGTACTCCTTAACCGGAGCTGTTTTGTACTTAGGTTTGTCTTGTGATCCCTGTCTGCGTTTTGGCTACAGCCAAATTCATGTAATTGGTTTATTCCTCATGTGTCTCTCCCTGATCATTGTTACCATTGATTGCTCCTGTTCTCCCTGGTCATGTGTTTACCCCGGGTGTGTATATAAGATGTCGGTTTGGTTCACTTTCTTGTCAGATCGTTCTCCCGAGTTTTCTCGTGCCACGGTTCTCGCCTTGATTTCTCAGTGTTTATCTTTCTGACTGGACCGTCCTTGATATCGAGCTTTGCCTATTCCCTGTACTTTTGCCGCATTCTTGTTTTTTGACCTCTTTTGTCTGACTACGATTTTTGTGATTGGTGCCCTGTATATGACTCTGGATTTTGCCCTTTGGATTCTGATTTTGGATTGCGGACTTTGTACTGTTGCCAGCTCTGTTGGGGGGTTTCCCCCTTCAGAAATAAAGCCTCCTTTTGCATTTTACTGGAGTTTGCTCTTGGTTCATTTTGTAAAAACCTCACAAAAGTGGCATGTACAGAGTTGAAATAAATTCACCTGTATGGGTACATGGTATTCTCAGTGTCGAATGAATCAAAACAGAACATTCAAGCCAGTTATTACAAGCTAAATACAAATGCGTGTAGTTTTCTTGAACGACAGAGTATTAATTTAGACTTCCAATTTTTGTCTTGTTGATGGGAACAAAAAAATTGCTTTTGAGTCCTACAACTTGCAAGCAGCTCATTTCAGCCAAACACATTACACAATAACTATCAAATACTTCAAAGAAATGTGTTCCAACCATGTCAAACATGCCTCTCCGATTTTGCGGAACTATATGTACAGTTGTGTTAATCCTTCTCCTTACATGGATAATAAGACTTGGCTTTGCTGATAGTTTTAAGAAGTTCATAAAAAGACACAATTTCAATCTAAAGCAAAGATTTTATTTCTTACATAATGCAATCTCACTTTGATATAAGAGCAAGATTTGGAAATTCTTACAGTACACATAAAATAAAGTAAGTAGAATACAAAAGCTTTGGATTGTAAGTTGAACCAATTACACAATTTCCATTGGTTACAAATTCTTAAGGCTAGGATTTGGAACTGGTACTGTAAAGGTTAGAAAAAGTAGAAAAAAAGTTGTAACTGGTTTGTACCTCTGATATACATCTTAATGATTGTAATACTAGACGTAGCACTCAACAGTAGCCATAACTATGGCAAAGACCTTTCTTATATACTATGTATGCTATCATGTAATGTAAGAAATGAAAGATAAATATGGATGAATTTTACAGAATAAAAATCCCATAAGAATTCTGTAGGGTTCCTATAGGGGTTCCTATAAGACCCCTATAGCATTCCTATAACAATCCTACAGGTAGGCCCTGTAGGAATCCTATAAGATAGTGTTCCAAAATCTTATAAGAATACTACAGATTTTACTACAGACTTTATGCTGTAGTAATCCAATAGGGTATTTTTATAAGGGTGAATAGCGAACGGACCACAGTTACAGTCATTGATAAAACATGCAAGAAACTTCAACATGTGCTTACACGGTGTTCATGTGCTGCACTGGGGACTGTATTGCTTTTTTCTTTCTCCTTGATCTGTTCACCCCTCTCTCTCTCTCGTCCCACACATGCGCACACACCTGCCTTTCTGCCCTTCACTGTTTCTGTACTGTTTCTGGCTGCGTTCCAATCCGAAAAAATGCTTGCTTCGTCGTGTTCACTCGCCCTCCAATCGAGGGGGGAATCCCCAAAAAATCCCGGGTGTAAAATGGCTGCCACTTGTAGGGTCGTTCCAATCCAGTTTTGCGGAGGGAAGAGCGCATTTTCATTTGCTCAAGCCCTCGATTATCCTCCCTCAAACGAAGCCAACAACGAACATCCCTCCAAGCTTTGATATTGCCCAGAATGCTTTGCTCATTCTCCCTCTTTACGTCCGCCATTTATTTCAGACGGCAAAAGGAGGAATTGTGGTAGGGAATTACCATACAAATGTGAGAATTGTGTTCGAGTAGTGTGCAATCTATGACATAGTTATATGCAAATAGCGAAGTTTGAGGGTGAGGGGCATCGGTTTCGCATTATTTTTAAGCATTTGAGACTTTACGTTCATTTTTGCTGTAGCTAGCCTATAGCATCCGTGAGGACTGTTGCGGAGCTAAAAGCCGTTTTCACACTGGACGCGAAACGAATTTTTCGCGCGACAGATTACATTCAAATGCAAAGACGCGAATGCACGTAAAATGCATCCATCGCACTGATCATGCAATCTGTCGGGCGAAAAAATCATTTCGCGTCCGGGGTGAAAGCAGCTTTATTTTCCCATAAAACAGTCACAAATGCCACAGCAGTCAAACGGGCACGCTGTCGTCTTCTTGCCACGAACACGCGATACGCTTCCGCGTGATCTGTATAAGGTAGAATGAACACATAGATATATCTATGGAACGTACGGGCAACTAACTCACTCGGCTCCATGGCAACGCAAATTTCCCGCTGGCTTTTTGTCAACTGTATAAGTGCGAAAAAAAACGCGACGAGGGTCGTTCCAATCCGATTTCCCTAAACCCTCCCCTTAAGTCCCCGCTATTGACCTCCCTTGCTCGGGAAGGGCTTACTCGCCTGCTACGTCATTCGGAGGGCTCACTCGAGTGGAGGGAAGAAGTGAAGGGAGTGTCTTATTTCGGATTGGAACGCAGCCTCTGTGTACAGTATAAAAGTTCCGTAGATTGTCATCGGCCGTCGTGTTACAAATAGACGCGTTGAAATTGTTTCCGGAAAAATTCACAATGCGGTCTAAAACTGGTCATCTTGCTTGCCTAGGCTAGCGGCATATTTTTTTGGTTATAGGCAGCGAGCAGTAAAAATGCATGAGGAAGACATGTCCGACGCCTGGGAATGCTGATGATTTAACTTACGGAATGTCATAGACCGCAAAAAAAAATTGTAGTTAGCCAAATTTTTTCAAACATGCTAGCGAACTACCATGGTCGTAACTAATGTTGGATCAACTTGTTATATCATACCATATCATATCATAATGTCTTTATTCATACTGATAAAAAATGCATATCAATACAAGAGATGGAATGGGGGGAAAGAAAAAGAAAAACACACTTTTAACAAAATAAATTAGATAACTCATCTATATTTAAAACATTATCTATTAATAAAACTGTTTTTGAATCTCTCCGTATTTACCCTTGGAAGCTGGCTACATTTATTTCCTTGGTTACGAGATGCCGGTTTGATTATTGGCAAGTAAAAATAAAGGATGGCCAGGCTTTTTACTAACATTTTAAAAATAGCATGATCAGATTTTTCAACCAGAGCGTGGGCCTATATATTCATAAAATAAGATACATATTTATGCTTAAAACAACGTCTTAAAAAATGTTGTACTGTGGTGAGCTCAGTGAATGAGGCTGCAGAAATGAATAAGCCGTAAGTTATTTTCGGTAAAATTATGGAGCAAAAAAGGTAATCTGTCATCCTGATTGTATCCTTCTTTACATAAACATCTTAATAAATACTATCTTCTATTTGCTTCTGCTAACTTACTTTTTTACATGTTCATTAAACCTACAATTACTCTGAAAAGTTACCCCCCGTATCTTTAGGCAGTCAACCTGCAAAATATTATAAACAGATTTGATGTCATCAACACAATTCTAAGTATTAATTATAAGTATGAATTCCTTACACTTTATAACATTGCATGGCGTACAATTTTCCCGAGACCAATTCATGTAGGCAGCTGTTCGATAATGTTAATGGAAAAATCAATTCTAGACTAATTAATAGCACTTAACAATGTTGTGTCATCAGCATATTTGCCTATAAAGGTATTAGGATTATCACTTATGGGAAGATTTATAAAAATATTAAAAAGATGCGGGCCACTCACACTACCTTGAATAGTGCCCTTATTCACATTTTTCCAAATGCAAATTTCAAAAATTAACTACCCGCTGCTTTCTTTCCCTGAAAAAACTTAACAACCAATTGATTATGTAAGGATTGAGTTTCATTACTTTAAGTTTATCATCAAGTAACAAATGTCTATCAGAAGCCCTCGAAAAATCCATAGCCAAAAGTCTTACACAAATATTATCATTTTTATCCAATAATTGAAGAGCTTGGTACTGCATAGTAGCCTAATCATAGCATCTGTACAACTACAACCATCTCTATATGCAAATTGACCAGAACAAATTCTGTCTTCTTACATTTGTTTTAAATAATTTCCATGAACGATTTTTCAAAGCATCTACCAATCACTGACGTCACGTTTATCCCCCGAAAGTCGTGGTAGTCCGATGGAATACCAACTTTAGCGAGTGGGTTTATGTTTGCTTCCTTTCATGCTCTTGGCCAGGTATTTGAAGAGAGTGACTGGTTCCAAATCGTGGAGATAAAAGACTGCATAATCTTTCCACACCCTATAAGGTATGTTATCTGGTCCCAATGCAGTCTTTTTTATTCTGGATAGAGACAGCATAAAATCGTATTCACTCAACCTAGGTGGTGAATAAATGTCACTGGCCCCGTTTACATGGGTCCAAAAATCCTATTTACAATCAGATTGACAGGTCAATCAGATTCAAAATGTCTCATATAAACACCTTGGCCAGTCTGATTCACCCGGATCCGATTGTATTTCGGATCAGATTGTAAGAGGTAGTCTACGCCGATTAAAATCCGCTCCATGCTCCGTGTAAACGACTGAGTGGAGCGGATTGTGTTGATAAAGAGGATTGTTCGGTCCGCGCATGCGCCCCTAGTACGTAAGAGGCTCGTAAGTGAAGTGACGTATGCAGAGTGACGTAATGCGCAGGTAAAAAAACACAATACAATCGGATTCAGCTGGGGCCATGTCAACGCGGATTGAACGTGGATCTCTTTACTTAAACTTCATGTATACAGATCAAATCAGATTCACTTATTCCGATCGATTTCAATCAGATTGAGGAAAACTACCCATGTAAACCTGGCCACTGTCAATACACAGAGGCGTAGGTTCCAGATCATCAGTGTCACAGCAGAGATATCCGAAATATTTGTTCAAACCAACTAAAAATTCATCACTAGAAACTGGAGTTTGGTTATGCCTTCTCAATGAAATATCATCTACCTTCCGCCATCACTGTGCCGACCATAAGGTCTGCTGATATACCCCAAATTTTGCTGTTTGAAGCAATGATTTCTGAAACCTTACTAGAAAGTTCTGCGACTTGGGAAAGTTTTCCTTTAGATGCAGCTTTATTTTTCGTCTTTAGGCTAACAAGAGGGAAATCCATGGCGGGTCTCTCGAAGACAAGGTAACGGTATACACACCGGAAAACATTCATCCATTATTCAATGGATCGTTTCATTTAGCAAGTCCGTAGCACTATTTACGTCCTTCGCATGGACTACATGTGACCAATCTTGCTCTCTAGTCAACGCTCAAACCTTAGCTTTCTAAAGTATATTTGGTGCGTATTGGTTTCAGTTTTTTACCTGGAGGAAGGACAACAGCAATGTAGTCCGTTTTAATCAGAACTTGATAAGGTGTAGGTTCGCCAAACAGCTCAGGTCTATTCGTTTGACAGTTATCCAAGTCTGCATTCCCTCTAGTTGGAAAATCCACAAAGGCAGTGAGGCCAGACATAATTGACAAAGTGTCCAGGTTGAGTTGATTAAAGTCTCCGCCACACAAAACAACGCCATTAAGGGTAACAGTTGTTGGGAAACAGGATTTTTTGGGTGTTTGCAATCTGAGATGAGCCAGACGGTTTGATCAACGGATAATGAATGTGTATTAGGAAATGAAGAGAAGCCGTCTGGTCCGACAGGACATATCACCTATTTTTTACTTCCAGCTGAGATCTCCATTGTCTTCAGTTCCGACAGGACACGATATGCACTAGCGCCTTTTAGTTGGAGGCTCCGTATGCCCACATATGGAGCTCACTTCCGAGGGTTGGGAGTCTATTGAACCAATAAGGTTGAGAGGCTCGGGAGAGGCCCAATTGTAGAATATTCCTTTTTATCAATGTGTAAACCCTAGGACCAATCAGCAACAACTTCTGGTGACATTAAAGAAATCATATGCAAATGTCTGTACTTTTAACATGTATAAAGTTTCTGACGAAGTTAAGGAATTTTGAACTCTGCATCACGCTGTTGTTCCCACGGCCGGCTGTGTAAATAAACTTTTTCCTGCTTTTGACACGACTAATCGGAGTCCGCTTCTTCATCGGGACAAAGTTCTTTGTTTTTTATCAATTTACCAACACAGTCGAGGAATTTGTCAGTAACGTCCATAATACAATCAATCAAATCCGTTTCCTTTTTGGAAACTTTAGGTGGGTGGTAAAGACCAATTATAAACAGGTTATGTCCAGAAGGAAGAAGAATATTAATGGACATAATTTCATAATTATCCCGTCATGTACTGGATACTTTCACATATCATATACATGTAATCACAAATAATCGAATTTGTGTCACAAATCACAAATTTTATACATTTGTCTGTTGATTGAGTGATAATCTGTGCGCAGAGATAATGAAACAATACCGTAGCTAAGGCTACGCTGCATTGTATGCTCGGAACCTAATGAGCTGTCGGGTTTGCTCTGAACACGAGAATGTCAGAGAAAATTGTTCAGAGAAAGGCTGCACACCAAAATTATTCGAATTAAAGGTATGTTACTTTTGCAGGGCTTGAAAGGATAGGTGAATCATGCTGAAAATAGCCAAGATTTTATTCAGACGCGATTTCTCTGCTCCAGCTACTTAGGGCCTGGCTACACATTCGCGGGTTATGACGCGTGTTAATGCCGCGTGAAAAGCTGCGAAAAACGCTCTGAGCAAATGCTGCGTAATAAGAGGCGGTGAACGGTCTACACCTTAGCAGGTAAAGAGGGCGTACTTGCTTTGTCCTCCGAGTTAGCTGGAAACTCCTCCCCTAATCTGGTAAAAACAAGTCACTCACTTTTTCATGAAGCTGGGAAAACAAAAGAACTGAAGTCCTTTAGGATAAACTTGCTGTAAAAAAAAATCAATAAAAAAGAGCAAATTGGTGACTAGGCACTTTATTTGATGATTAGTAACTTAGTAATTTCAAAAATGGCTCTGACCTACTTTCTACCAAAATGAGTTACTAGGTTTTAACAGATTAGAGGAGACTCGCAGTCTGTTTTTCTTCACTTCGATAATCAAACGTTCAATTTGATTGTCTTCTTCCTTTCGTCCCATTCTGCTTGTAAATGAATGCGAACAGGGTTGTGTCTCAGAGTTTGACAGGATAATTAGCCACGTCTTTTTAAAAAAATTTGTCAGGCCTGCAGATCACATGGGAGAGTTTCCTGAATTTCTATTGGCTGACTATGGAACACGCTTAACTGGACGCGTCGCGTGATACGCTCAGAAACCACTTTGGAGGCTTCTGAAATTTCATGCGGCGGTGACAGCGCGTTTTTTTTTCCTGTCCCGCCGATGTGTAGACCCGATCACTATAAATCAGTAACTCCAATCAAAGCGTTTTGGCGCTGCGCTTCATGCGTCCGTAACACGTGGCGTAATCCGCGAATGTGTAGCCAGGCCCTAACTATGGCAATGACCGTATTATTTCGCTGACAGAGCTGGAAATAGCATGGACGCTTCGTTCGCAACTCACACGTTTCATACTATTAATCGATCGTAAATAAACGATGAAAAATGAACATGGCTTGGTGACTGGTGCTCTCTTCCAGATATCCGTGCCCTTACTAGGGCTCGGTGTTGTTTAGAACCTCACGATTCGATTCGATTTTGATTCTTTAGGTCACAATTCAATTCGATTTCGATTCGATTCGATATTGATTTAAACACATCGATATCGATTCAGTAATAAGTAGAAATACACAAATAATTTCAAAATAACCATTTGTTTATTTTCATGCCTATATGAACAGCTATCCTATGACATGAGAATGGAGTACAAAAGTAAAAACACAGTACCGTACCGTATTAAAAGTAAAGTGCATGTAAACTTAAATTATATTACTTTCCTCTAGGCAATTGTGTGACTCACAACATTCCTAAGCAATAAAACATCTGACTACAAAACATTAGCACAATACGTGTGCTGAGAATGGAGTACAAAAGTAAAAAATAACAGTACTGTATCAAAAGCAAAGTAAATTGCATGTAAACTTAAATTATATTTATACTTATACTTTACTCTTGGAAACTGTGATATGACTCACAAAACATTATGGAACAACACATCTGAACTAAGTGCCTTCATTTCTTGTTACATGCTAGATGTGCAGATTTTTGTTCAAGAAAATCAGCTGGTCTACATGTTCAGGCGTCAGTGCACTTCTCTGAGCTGTGACAATGTCACCAGCTGTCGAGAAGATCCTTTCAGCTGGTACACTAGTTCCTGGGATACAGAGGTATCGTTTAGCTTGGCATGACAAAAGGGGGTATTCCCCTTCATGTTCCCTCCATTGGTTGGTGGAGAGTGGCAGTGGTTTTACCTCTTTGTACCTCATCACCTCATCTAATGCCTTGTCATTTGTGGTTCTGGGCACTGTTACTTGAGTGTATGTGTTTCCCAGGAGATCAGCCAGAGCACAAGAGTCCCTTGCTTTCTTTGATGGGGGTCCTGGGTCATCAGCTGGCTCTGCCTGCTGCTCCAGCACCTCACCAGTCTCACTGTTTGCTGCATGTATTGGCACACTCTGCTGAATAATAAATTAATCACATTAATAAAGAATAGCATTATATATATATATATATATATATATATATATATATATATACACAGATATATATATTTTATACAATTATTTTCAAATCCATTGTGGGGTGTATAATACAAGTAAAATTTAAAAATGTTTCAATGTTCAAATAATTCTAAGACAACACAACAAAAATATGTGCACAGTCTGCATCTTCATTCAATACACATTTTGTACTTACAGAGCTTTTCTCAGTTGCCAATGCCTCAGTATTAGTGATGAGATGCACGAAGATTTCCTCACGCTCATCATCAGACAGAAAAAGCAGGCCCTTGAAGCGTGGGTCTAGGGCTGAGGCTAAGGAGAGTTCGTCCTTCAGGCCCATGTATCTTGAAATAAAAATAATAAAATTAATCCACAATCCAAGACAGTTTTTTCCTCATCATGATCATGTATTTATTATAAATGGAGTTGATCGTGTATAGTAAAAAACAACTACATGAATAAAACAGGCCTTAAAATGTCATGTTGGTAAAGAATAATAAATACCTTATCTGGAGATCCTGGTGCACAGCAGACTTCATATCCTTCACCATCACAGAGTCATTAGGAGCTGGTTGCATCTCTTCCAGAAGTCTTGCTCTCAGAGGTGCAATGACAGACATAGTTGGGGTACCTTCCTGAGACATCACGAAGGTAGCTTTCTTCAGTGGCTTCAGAGCCTGTGCAACGCCCCTCTGTAAGGGTGCACAGATCTTTCTCTTGTTTTCGTACTTCAGGGGCAAGAAGTGCAGCCGAGATGGCTGGTTGCTGCTCCAAAAATCTTTCCAGCATGTCCAACGCACTGTTCCAACGCGTTGGTACATCGGTAACTAATTTGTGCATTGGGAGATCCAGCAGTTTCTGTTTCTTTTTGAGTGCATGACTGGCTGAGGTGCTTCGATGAAAAAAAGTGGAAATGCGCCTCACTCTGCTGAGAAGCCGCGTGACTGCAGGGATGTTAAGAGCAGCCTGTGAAGCCAAATTGAGAGTGTGGGCAAAGCATCCAACATGCAATGACTCAGTAAGGCTGACAGCAAGTAGCATGTTGGCGGCATTATCGGTAACAATTTCCGGTACTTTCTCCGTTAATCCCTATTCATCAATTGCCTCGGTCAACAAGTTTGCTAAGTTGCTCCCTGTGTGGCTTTCGTGCATAGCTCTGGTCTGCAGGACATTTGACATTCATTTCCACTCATTAGAAATGAAATGAGAAGTAATCGCTACGTAGGGGTCAGTCGCTCTGGAAGTCCAACCATCACATGAAAGAGCCACGCTCGCTGTCGACTTTAACGACTCCAAAACCGCAGTCTTTACCTCCGTGTACAGCTTCGGGATGGCAATTTCAGTCATGTGTTTGCGTGTTGGTATGGCGTAACGCGGTTCCAGTGTGTGCAGCATCTTTCGAAAACCTCCGTTCTCCACCACACTGTAAGGTCTTGAATCCTTGCATATGAAAGTAGCCACAGACTCCGTAATCCTCTGAGCGCGGGCAGAGCTTGACGGCAGTTTACAGAGTAACGCTGTGTCGAGTTGCATCTGTTTCGGTTCAGCCACAGGTTGCTGCAGGACATCAGCATGATGCCGGCTAAGGTGGTTGCGCAGGTTCGTAGTATTGTTGCAGTACTTTAATACTGCCTGGCACAGTTTACACACGACTACAGTCTTGTCTGTTACCTCTGTTCCCGGCTTCAATTGGAATCCAAAATGAGCCCAAACGTCTGATTTTAGAGTCGGAAGACGCCGACTTGATGCTAATGCAACTGCTGCTGCTGCTACTAGCTTCATTGCTTGCCATGTTGTTGTTATGTAGAGTACGGCCTCAGGGTTACTTGAATCACACGGAGGTCGAAGGTGCTACTCACAGCGCCCCTACTGGCCAGGGGTGTGAATCGATTCAGGAGGTTTTCTGAATCGATATTGAATTGTGAAAAAATATATTGCAATGCATTGATGAATCGATATTTTTACCCACCCCTAGCCCTTACCCTGCCAGTTTGCACTGATACTGGCCGGGGAGCAAGAACAAGCTATAGCAACGAAGTTGCTGCACAAGTTACATTTTGGTCATCTTAAAATGCAGTAGCCTACTGTCATGCAAAAATCAGCCTAATAATAATGGTAACTTTAGCTATTTAACTAGCTACATAAGCAGACGCACGTACACTAACAGCGATTTTTGTTTCAAACTGTCAATGATATATTAAAACGCAACTGAACTAAGGTGATCCATTTTATTTACCAGGAAATTATTACCTTCGCCAGCGACTTCGCTGACGAAGGTAATGTTTTGATCCCCGTGTATTTATTTGTTTGTGTGTCTGTCTGTCTGTCTGTGTGTATGTATGTGTATCGAATAACTCAAAAAGTACCAAACGGAATTTCATAAAATTTGGTGGGTTGATTTGGCATGACCTGAGGATCAATCGATTAGATTTTGGGAGTGATCGGGTCAAAGGTCAAGGTCAAGGCCACGAAAAGGTCAAAACCGACTTTCGGCCATATCTCGGTCAATTTTTATCCGATCGGCATGAAACCAACGCCAGTGGCGAGGGATTCAGTGGCGTCGGCGAAGGTATGCGCTCTACCGAGTGCCCGTTCTAGTTTGTTTGTGTGTCTGTCTGTCTGTGTATATGTATGTGTATCGAATAACTCAAAAAGCACCAAACGGAATTTCATTAAATTTGGTGGGTTGATTTGGCATGACCTGAGGATCAATCGATTAGATTTTGGGAGTGATCGGGTCGAAGGTCAAGGTCAAGGCCACGAAAAGGTCAAAACCGACTTTCGGCCATATCTCGGTCAATTTTTATCCGATCGGCATGAAACCAACGCCAAAATGTGCAGAATTATATACCCGATCCTGTGATGTGAAACACAGTACAATGGGGTCAATACCCTTCTTAGCGGTTGGGGGTCAAAGGTCAGGGGGGTCATTACCTTTCGAACTTAAAGGCGTATTGATGTAAAAAAAAATATATCGTACTCTTGTCATTCATCGATCATTTAAAAAAATAAAAATTGGTCCTCAGAGTTATGTGGCGAGGGATTCAGTGGCGTCGGCGAAGGTATGCGCTCTACCGAGTACCCGTTCTAGTTTACATTTATGCATTTATTTTGGTGCTTCTTGTATTATGTATAGTGTGCATATTTAGGAACCTAAATATTTAGGAACCTCAGTTCCTTGATGTTTTGTATTTTCTACTTTTGTGCCTTCTGCCGTGCAGTTGGTCATTAAATCACAACCAAGTCCATCCTTGCACCTGAGTCCAGTCCTCAACTTCCTGTCCTCCGTGTATCTACACTCTGCAAAAAGTACAAACATTACAGAAGACATAACCTACAATGGACTCAGCAAGGATTCCATTACCACAGGAGGTGGGGGAGTTCGCTGCCCAGCCTCCCGACCTCTGCCAGCTGGTGGCAGATCGCAAACTCTCCATCTCCCATGCCCCGCCAACAGCTCCACCCTCCATCCATCTTGCCTGACTGCAGGCTCCCTCAGCAGTTCCCTGGAGTGATTCGCAAGTGCTCTTTCCGCAGCGCTATGAAGGCGAGCATTGTTGGCCTGAACGACCTGTTCTCACCATTCATGTCATGTCATGCCATGTCATGTTATGTTAAATTCGACTGCATGCAAAGGCTTCATTCTTTAGTGCGCTCTGTATTTCACATACCACCCAGACCTGAAAGACGCAGGGAAGATCATGGCAGTGGTGACCAGCCGCACTGGCAAGACACTTGCCTGGGCGACAGCTGTCTGGGGGATTCCAGTTTCAACACCTATGCCGATTTCCTCCAGCAGTTTCCCGCCATCTTTGACCACCCCGAGTAGAAGGCTGGGGACTAACTGCTGGACCTGAGCTAAGGAAACAGGACCGCAGCCGATTTGCGCTCCAATTCCGCACCTTAGCTGCAGCCAGTAGTTGGAATGAGCCTGCATTAATTTCCATCTTCCGGAGGACGCTGTGTCCAGACTTTCGGGCAGAGATGGCCTACAGGGACCTGGAAATGTCCCTGCCCACCTACATCAGTGTGGGCATCAGCTTGGCTCAGCTCCTGCAGGAGAGACTGAGGGTCCATCCCAAAGGCCCCATCCAGCTGCCTTCTGAAGGACCTGAGCCCATGGAACTGGATCTCCTCAAGTCATCAGTGTGCCGCTCCTGGAAAAAGACTGGCCCCTGCACCATGAGTCCACGGCTACTACTACCCTACTCCAGCCACCCAATAATCCTCTACCTACCATGGGTGTTACTACATAATCCTACCATCATCTGGCGCACAAGATGTCTCGAAATCTAGTCACCATCTTGCCAACAGCACCATTGCCCCCTCACCATTGCCTCTATAACAGTTGAGAGTCCTGACTGCTCAGACTAGCCAGACATCCCTGAAGAGTTCTGAGATTTGCAGGTGGTTTTCAGTAAAGCACCAGCGACTTTGTTACCATCGCATCGTTCATGGGATTGTTCAGTAGAGCTCAGGTCTGGCACCTTGCCCCCCAGCAGCCATGTGTACTCCTTATTAGTGGCTGAAACTCAAGCAATGGAGCTGTATGTACAAGTAGCTCAACAACAGGGCATCATTCATCCTTCCACTTCACTGGTGTCAGCAAGCTTCCTCTTCATGCAGAAGAAGGATGGAGGTCTCCGCTCTTGCATTGACTACAGAGGCTTGAATGATGTCACCATGAAGTACAGGTATCCACTCCCCTTGGTCCTTAGCACTGTAGAGCAGCTCAAAGGCGCAAGAACTGCTGGATAGATACTATCGGCAAGTATATTAGGCAGTTTGCACATCAGGCTTGGCTGAGGAGTTAAATTCACACAATTCCTGGGAAATGGATGGGACTTCACTCGTCCATACTCTAAATCAGTAATAGGCAAGGCTCTGTTGTGAATATTCAATAAACGGTTCGGGTGTGTCATCTACTGGTAAAATAGTGTAACTGCGTACATAAATAGAGCAGCTCCATGTCCACTGGATTCTACATCTGCACAGAGGGGTTAATCACTGCCATAATAAATCCATCATAGACTCTTGAATGTTTTCTTATTTAAAGCCAAACAGTACGTTTTTGGCCCGGCATTGTACATTTTTGAATCCATCTCTGTGCATTACATTATTACGAAACTGATCTGACCCCATGGCAATGATTTGTGACTGTTTTCTCTCATTTAACTATGAATTTCATATACTGATACGTTTAAACATGATACCACAACTTGGATTGATTTTTTTTTTTCACTGTTTTTTCTCTTGTCAAGGGAACCATTTAGCTACTGGTTTATTTTTGCAGCTACATTTGACTTTTAGTACAATGAAACAAAAAAAAAAAATGTGATTCAACCGCAGTCATTGAACCGATGGCTATATTCCTCAACAATCAGGACAGTACTCAAGTGATTTTAAGCGAGTTGATGTGAATGTACCTTAATACTATGCTCCCTCCTCCTCAGAGCTAAAAGATGCTGTTGAAGAGGTGCTACCAGCACTCAAAGAGCAGAACATTTCTGTCTTTATGCTCAGCGAAGAATGTAACACTGCAGGGCTTGAAACACTCAATGACAAATTTAGGAAAGCCTCTGATAAACCCCTATCACTGGATCTGCGGTCAAATGTGACGCTGAAAACCCCGACGATTTACATTTATACTTCAGGCACCACAGGTAGGTTGAAAAGCTAAAGATTGTACATTAATTAGCTATGTGTTTTATCATGTGAACTGCAATTTGTGTATCTTATTATGTGGGGTATAGATAGTCATGGCCAACATGGGCATTACATTTGGACTGAACAGCAACATTTGTTTTTCTTCAGGTCTCCCTAAGGCTGCAGTGATTACCCATGAGAAGTTGTGGTTGGCATCATTTCTTCAGAGGCTCGTTGGAGTGTCCTCCGATGATGTGATTTATGTCTGTCTTCCCCTATACCATACCTCTGCATTCGCCATGGGACTCACTGGTGCAATAGAAAGGGGTAATCATGGCCCGTTATCCATTATGTGGTGGTAACATGGAAGGGGTCGTTTTGAATAGAAAGAGAATATCATAGCATTGCCTGTCTGGCTTATTAATCCTAAAAGTCGGCAGAAGATACATTTAGACTTAGATCTATGAACACTAAATTCATGGTTCAGCGCATAACTGGAAGATAATTACTTTGGCTTGGATTTATTTTTCAGTTTTGTATTAACAATTCAAATTCATGTTTTGTTTATGAAGCATAACTGCAGATGGGTGACAAATTAGAGAAAAAAGCAACATAAAGAACTTAATCTTGAGCCCCATGCAACCTTCAAACGCACGGTACTATTAGTGGAGCGGGTAACTTGAGAATAGCAGGGAAAAAGTGAAACAAGCATGAAATTCGGCATAACTATTCTTCTTTGTCTCCTGTCTCATAATCAACCTCCGGCCACACAGAATTTGATAGTTTTTCAAAATGGCTTCCTTCCGATGTATGAATATGGACATTTAATTCCTTAATCACTTATACATTTCTTTATGATTGTCAGTTTATGCTAAAATATTGAGAGCAAGCCTACAAGTACTAAGATTATGTAAAATAGTTTCTAGAAACATCCAAGATGGCTGTCATCATATCCAAAATCAAGCAAAGTATTTGCGTATAAGTTCATATGTGCGCTAAAAGGTCAGGCAATAGATTGATCTGGGGTAAATCTTGCTGAATCAGTTTATTTTTGCAAGTGAGAAAATAATTAAGCTCTTTTTAATTAATTTTCATTATAATTTGAAAACATGAACATACAAATAAATATAACATTGTAATAGTGTAGTGTCATTGCACTACCAGGGCACACTGGTTGACACTATAACTGTGAAACTCAGCATGGGGTTCAATGCTAGCTAATGGTAGAAATTTTTCATTAGTTTCCCAAATAATGTTTCTCTAGCCCCATTTTAAAGTTAAACACCCGCACCTGAATTGACAGGATGTGCCAGCGCGGGAGAGCCGAGCCAAAGAAGACGGGGCTATAGTCTTCTGGAAGGTGTACAGATCACACGGGAATTAAATAGCATTGCATGAATGATCGGGCTAGGGGTAGGATTGTAACATATCTGAGCCTAGTTGTATCCCATATCTGAAAGTGCTTACATGTTGTGTAGGTGGTAAAAGGATAAGGATTGGAAGGGTTGGTTTAGTTTATCTCTTTATGACTGGAAGAATGCCAAGATATATGAATTCACAATGAATGTGTCGAAAATATGCAATTTTTGTGGCTTATAGGCTGAAAATATTCAAAATATAGAGAAAATTTGCCACCATTTCGAAAACGTGTCCGCCATCTTGGATATAACTATAAATTGAAGTGGCCGGAGGTTGATTTTGATTTATTCCCCATAAAATTCCTCATTTATGAGGATATTAAGAGTTCTCATGCAAAGTCTGTTGCTTGTATCACCATTTGCACTTTTTTCCCAACTACCCCGCTCCACTATGTGGTCAAACCTGAATAATTATTGGCGCTGGGGAGCCAGAGGAACAACCAAACACTTATAACCATTTGCTTAATTAAAAAAAAAAAAAATAATAATAATAATAATAATAATAATATATATATATACACATATATATTTTGTCCACAAACAAGATACTTGCCTTTGAAATAATTGCTTACCATCAGTACATTTCTAGGACATTCCTGCATTCCTGGTGATTGCAGTACAAGAAAAAGTGGCTGAAAAGCTACGATTGTTACAATTCGCCCTGGCAGTGGGGCTTGTTGTAAAGGCCTTGTGGTGCATTTTGCCTGTAAATGACCAAAAAAAACTGGTCATGGCTTTATATTCAGGAGGCTGTTTTATGCCTTTTGGGGTCTTCCTCTTTCCTTTAGTGTGTTTTAGGATCTAAAGGAATATAGCGAGATATAACATTTATGAAACAAAAGCAGTATTTATGATACAACTTAAACGTTACTGTAAAGCATCCAGGGGACCATACAGTAATTGTACACAAGAAAAAAATAACAGTTCAAATTTTGCGCCAGTTTTAATATTTGACAGTAAAAATGACACCGGGATATTATTTCAAAATGTATCAGTACCATAAAACTCTTCCAGCAAGATAAATCATGCAATAACGTATTTTCAACATGGAAAACTCACCGCGGCGGCACAGTGCTCCATGGTCTGATATGCTCACTTGCAAAGTTTTCAAGGAAGGCAAACGCGAGCATATGCTACTTGAAGCCTACACGTAGTAATGTGAAACTAAGATAAATAACAATGTACCAAATTACGGAATGGAAATTACATCTCCTGCAAAGATTCAGAGGATTCAATCACGCGGATACGGCCTCGTTTGGGAGGCAGAGCTTCTTAGTACTTGTGGTTATGTGATTAACTTCACCGGAGACGTCGCTAGGGATCAGGTCAATTATACTGGAACTTGGCAGACAACTTTGGGAGTTCAGTCAGTTTCATTGGTGCAAGTTTGCTAATGAACAGAATCTTACCAATCGCGATGCGATAAAGCAGGGGTCCTCAATCTTTCTCAGAAAGGGCCGGTGTGGGTGCAGGCTTTCATTGCAACCAAGCAATTACACACCTGATGCTACTAATCAACCCCTGGACTCCTTACTAATAAGCTTGATTAGTAGCATCAGGTGCATAGCTGGTTGGTTGCAATGAAAGCCTGCACCCACACTGGCCCTTTCTGGGAAAGATTGGGGACCCCTGCGATAAAGCATATTACAATGTGTGTAATACCAAACCTGTGTCTCATGGCTTGTATCACACCAAATTATAATTAGCTCTGCCAAACAAAGTTGGCAGGAGGTTACTGTGTGTGATCTGTGCCGTTTGTTTGTTTCTTTATTTGTTTGAGAACAAGATAACTCAAAAAGTAATAAACAGATATCTATGAAATTTTGTGGGTCGGTTGCTACTACATCAAGGATGGACCCTATTGATTTTCACCGCGATCAGTCAAACAATATAGCCACTATGGCAGTCATCTTGAAATCTTATAACATGCGCTATAACTGAACTTTGCTCCCACTAACCAAGATTTGGACTGTGCTGCCTTGGCGGAGGTTTGCACTCTAGGAGTGTCTCTAGTCATTTATGGAATAAATATACGATACTGTGCAAAAGTTTTAGGCACCTGCACTTTTTAAAATTTAAATCTGCTTTTGATGTTTGCTTTTTGTTTTCCATATTGGAGTTTCTGAATATAAAAAGCAAATTTGACTTAATTTAAAGAAAAGTTTAATTAATATAAATGTTTGTGTTTCATTGTTTGTATTTCATCAAGCATATTTGCCCTATTTGGTATAAATGTGCCTAAGACTTTTGCATAGTACTGAATGTATATAGTCAGGAGAAAGAGAGTACACGTTCTTTCAGTTCAATAGTTTTTACGTATCAGGACATTAAAAATCATCTGGTTCATATCAGGTTCTAAAATGAGGTAAATCTAAGCTTGTGCAAAATAACACACCACAGATTCCACTTAGCAATTTTTTATCAAACCAAAATTCAGCCAAAAAGTCATCTGTGAAAAATTAAGTACAGCTCAAGATTCAATAGCCCGAGAGCTATCTTTAGCGGCAATATCTTGAACTAATCATTTTCTGTATGATTTCATCAGTATCTCACATCATGGTGGAGGAATATTGGCCCACTTTTTTATATGACATTGCTTTAGTTCTTTTAGGGCATTTGTTTATGCACAGCTCTCTGACGTTCCTGCCACAGCATTTCAATCAGGTTGAGGTCTGGACTTTGAATTGGCCATTACAACACCTTGATTTTTTTTCTTTTCCAGCCATTCTGTCAGATTTGCTGGTGTGCTTGGGATCATTGTCCTGTTGCATGACTCAGTTGTGGCCAAGCTTTAGCTGTCGTTCAGACAAACATTTGACGCTAGAATACTTTGGTACTCAGAGGAGTTCAAGGTCCTGTGGCTGCTAAACAGGCCCAAATCATCACCCCTCCACCACCATGTTTGACAGTTGGTATGAGGTTTTTGTGCTGATACACTGTGTTTGGTTTACGCCAAACATGGTGCTGTTCATTATGGCTAAACAACTCCACTTTGGTCTCTTCTGTCAAAAAGACGTTATTCCAGAAGCCTTGCGGTTTTTTCAGATGTAACTTTGCAATGTTCCAGACCAACAAAGTGCTAATACCTCTGCTTTTACAGAGGTGGACACACTTGCTGATGATCAATCACTGAAGAGCATTTGATCAGCAGCACCTGGTTGCTAATTACCCTCTTAATTCCTATGGAAGCAGTGGCAGCGTAGTTATTTTTTCACACAAGGCCTCTGCATTCTGGCTGAATTTATATAAAATAAATAATGGCATGGTGGAATCTGTTGTGTGATGTTTTACACCTGAGGTTAGATTTACATAATTTTAGGGCCTGATTAGGGCCAGCTGATTATTTATTATGGCCTGATACGTAAAACCATAGAAATGACAGAGGGAGTACTTTCTTTTTCTCATGACTGTATATACTGCGCAGACGTCTTGGGCACATTTATACCAACTTCATAGAGCAAATATGCTTGCGAAAATGATGAAATTAAAAGTTAGTAATACTTGAGAGATGTACTGTACAGAGCTGTAAACTGTTAAAGGCTAAATCAAATCAATATTTGCCAAAAAAAAAAAAAAAATTGGGACGCTGTCCTCTTGTGCCGTAGTTTTATAAGATGATTGGCTTTTTGCTTGTTTCAAGCAGAGTGGAAAACTTGCCACCATTCTTCTGCAGACTAACTGTCTCACTTGTGTCTGTCCCTCAAAGTAATTGCAGACAGCCATGATGATGTTAACATCAGGGCTCTATCAAGGCTGTATTATCTGTATTGGCTGTTTTCAATGAAATGCAAGCATTTATTCATAAAAATTTTCGTAAAATTATTCCCTTTTCCTAACATTAATCAAATGAAAATACATTCCCTCATGGCGGTGTGAGAAGACTAGACTTCCCTTCCTCATTCTGGTACAGATTGGATATTAACAAATACAAGCAATCTCATTGGTTATCAATCAGAGGGGAATCCTTGCTGTACTTGGCCAGGAAAGACTAGTTTGTATCGCAAAAGTACAGATGCTAACTTACATAGTTGGAACTACTGACTATGTATGAATGAACTCCTGGGAAACGCACCCCTTAATATTATGGAGTTTCATTGAGAGGATGAAGTTTTCCCCAAAAGATTCTGCTCTCACAGAATTAGCACCTGCGTGCGCCTGGATTTGCATTGCTTCTGCCCAAATTGGACAGGCTACAGGTGCATCTCAATAAATTAGAATATCATCAAAAGGTCTATTTATTTCAGTTATTCGATTCAAAAAGTGAAACTTGTATATTATATAGATTCATTACAGACAGACTGATATATTTCAAGTGTTTATTCTTTTAATTTTAATGATCACCTGCATCTGCGCGTGATCTGTTTTACAGTTCACTCGTTTACTTCATATACTTCCATTGCTGTCTTCACGACTTTGGAGTGAAAGAACAGTCAATATTAAGACACCAGTGGCCATATGTCTTTTTTACCTTCATAGCTAGCTGCAGACAGTGGTAGCCCTGTTACACATCGACCTCCAGTTCTCAGTTCTGCTCCAGTCTGTGGATGAATTGCACAAGTGCTCTGAGCTACGAGAAGGGAAAGGTGCATCCTGTTGCTAGCATTGTGCTGCAGAAGAAAGACTTGCGAAATCCATAGCTCAATGATTTCTGTTATTATAGTGTAAAATGGCTTGTAGTCATATGCTATAGCGAGCAGTGGCCAGATGTCGACACAGTGATATGTTTCGGGCAATTGACGTACATTTCTCACAAATGTGGTCAGACCAATAGACTAACGTCATGTTGATTAGTTAGCTAGCTACTTTCCTGCAAGCTGGCAAACATTGTGAGCAACTACCGCATAAAGCTTGCTTCCAGTTAATTAAACTTGACCAGATTGCCATCAGTTTGGCGCGTCTGTTTTATGTGGAAACAGGATGTGTCTTTCTCTTCCCGCAGCTAAGTGCACCCTTGTGATTCAGCCACAAATTGCAGTGTGGCACACCAAATGGAGGCCGATGTGTTTGTAACCCGGCAACTATTATATGTTGCTACCTATGAAGCTAGAAGAAAAGTTTCCCTGACCAATCAGTCTCTTTTGAGCTGGCAATGCATGCCTCACAGGGATGTTGTGTTACTTCTTTTGATCCATGATTCTGACGATTTTTATGAGATCACCGGCTCTTTTCGAGCAGACTGAACCCCAAATCATTATACGACCACCTGGTGTTTTACTGAAGGGGTTAAACAGTTATTTTTAATCCAACTTAATGGTGCACATAAGTTCTCTGTTTGGGGGAGAAAATTTCGAATTTTGATTTATTCAAATGGTATCCAATCCTTGAATTTCTTGGCAAACGCAATCTTTTTTTAATGTTGCCAGCTCTTGGCAGCAACATGACCAATCAGACCATTTTTACACAGGTGTCTTGAAACAGCAGATCTTGATAGTTTCATCCCTTCAATTCTGGCGCAATTAATATCATCACGGACCTATCGCGCTGTCAACTGCTGATTTATTTATTTTTTTTTACTTGTCAGACACAGATAATGAGCATCAGAGGCACTGAACTTCCATTTTGCACCTCTATTGCTGCTAGTTTTCAGTGAACCAATCTCTTTTAAACATTTGATAGTGTTTCTTACACTGCCATGGCAGTATGTAACGCCTTCAGCATCATATAAGAACACATTGTGGCTACGAACAATCTCAGAGAGCTCCTTTGTTGAGCCATTGTGCTTAACACTGTGGCAATGCTCAAAGTTAATGTTTCCTGCCTTATATACTGCAACAACTGACCATTAGAGGTCATTTTGCAGAATAGTGTTGCCTGAAACCAGTTTATACAAACATTTTAGTTTCAGTAATCATAGTCCATCCATCCATCCATTTTCAACCGCTTATTCGGGACCGGGTCGCGGGGGCAGCAGTCTAAGTAGGGATGCCCAGACTTCCCTCTCCCCGGACACTTCCTCCAGTTCTTCCGGGGGTATCCCGAGGCGTTCCCAGGCCAGCCGAGAGACATAGTCCCTCCAGCGTGTCCTGGGTCTTCCCCGAGGCCTCCTCCCGGTGGGGCATGCCCGGAACACCTTCCCAGGAAGGCGTCCAGGGGGCATTCGATAAAGATTCCCGAGCCACCTCAGCTGGCCCCTCTCGACGTGGAGGAGCAGCGGCCCTACTCTGAGCTCCTCCCGGGTGACAGAGCTCCTCACCCTATCTCTAAGGGAGCGGCCCGCCACCCTGCGGAGGAAACCCATTTCAGCCGCTTGTACCCGAGATCTCGTTCTTTCGGTCATGACCCAGAGTTCATGGCCATAGGTGAGGGTAGGAACGTAGATTGACTGGTAAATCGAGAGCTTTGCCTTTCGGCTCAGCTCCTTCTTCACCACGACAGATCGGTACAACGACCGCATTACTGCTGCCGCTGCACCGATCCGCCTGTCAATCTCACGCTCCATCCTTCCCACACTCGTGAACAAGACCCCAAGATACTTGAACTCCTCCACTTGAGGCAAGAACTCTCCTCCAACCCAGAGGGAACATATCACCTTTTTCCGGTCGAGAACCATGACCTCGGACTTGGAGGTGCTGATTCTCATCCCAGCCGCTTCACACTCGGCTGCAAACCGCCCCAGTGGATGCTGAAGTAATCATAGTAAGTAAGTAAAGTTTTATTTATATAGCACCTTTCAACACCTTAGCTACAAAGGGCTGTACACACAAACAAAAGGTTAAAAGAGAAAAATCAAACACAAGCATTACAATATAAAACAGCAGGCCAAACCAAGGCAGTTACAACCTTACAACCTTGGAAGAATGCATAGCCCCAGAACAAAAGCATTTCGAAGCAAATGGGTCTTCAGTTTAGATTTAAAACACTCGAGAGAATTTGCTGACCTGACTTCCTGGGGGAGACTGTTCTATAGCCTGGGACCAAGGACAGCAAATGCACAGTCCTCCCTTGTTTTCTGTTTTGAGCAAGGCTCAACTGAGGGACCTCACTCAGCAGACCTTAGGGGCAGTACGGGGCTATATGGCTTCAGCAGCTTCCTAATGTACTCTGGAGTAAGACCAATCAAGGCCTTGTATGTCAGGAGGAGAATCTTGAATTGTATCTTAAATTTGATTGGCAGCCAGTGAAGTGACATCAAGACATGGGTAATGTGAGAGTGGTATGGGGTCTTAGTGATGAGTCTAGCTGCAGAGTTTTGAACTAACTGTAAGCGGGCTATAGAGCCTTAGCGTCGGCAAGAGTAACGGATGGGCATAGCAGTAGTCCAAGCGTGATGACACAAATGCATGAATAACCACCTCCAATGCTGGAAAGATAGCAGTGGGCAAATTTTGGCCATATTCCTCAAGTGGAAATAGCAGGACTGAATAACTGTCTTTACATGTTGATCAAATTTTAGTCCATAATCACAGGTGACACCTATGTTTTTGGTGTAAGCTTTTCTAGTAGCGGCCAATGAGCCAAGCTGTTGGCAAAGGTTGGTAGATACTTGATTTGGGGCTAAGACCAGAACTTCCGTTTTACTTTCATTTAATTGAAGAAAATTTTGAGACATCCGTTCAGAAATTGCAGCCAGACACTTGTGCAGGCCAGGGTAGCTTTGTTCGAGAAATCACCACGTTTAAAAGAAAAGTACAGTTGCGTATCATCAACATAGCAATGATAAGACACGGTACCAAACTGATGAATGGAGTTCCCCAAGGGGAGAATATATATTTCAAATAAAATGGGACCGAGAGTTGATCCCTGAGGAACGCAACAAGTTAACAAAGCACAAGTGGATGCTCTATTGCCAACAGATACAAAGAATTTATGATTGGAGAGGTAAGGGGAGAACCAGTTAAGTGCTATTCCAGATAACCCAATCATGGAACGAGCCTTCAAACATGCATTCAGGCTATGCAAGAGTAAAAAACAAATAACTGCAACACTTTTCAATTCTTATTAAAAAAATTTATGTTTCGAGTATTTTTTGTATTATATACTTGTGCAAAAGTTTCATTATCAATGCCTTCAATAGTATTTTTCAATACATTTTTTTGCCAAAAAATTAAAGAGAAGTAGTATATTATGACCCCTTTTAGATGTAAGTGGAAATCATCATAATTGCTCAATTGCTTAATTGCATTGCACCAGCTGGAAGAATTTATTTCTGATGTGTTTGGGTCTCATTTATTTAGGTTATTTTTTCAATTTGTCACCCGTCTGTGCTGAGGTCTATGCTCTTATATTGCAAAAAAACTCACCTCAGCAATTTGGATAAATGATGTAGATTTTAGATATAATTGAATTTTAAAACCTGGTAACTGTCCATTCATTCTTTTAAAGAAACATTGGATAGTATTTGTTTTGCCATTTTCAATTTCCAGAAAAAAATGCTCAGCCTCTTTTATTCTCTGTTTTTAGGTTTAACCGTGGTTTTAAGAAGAAAGTTTTCAGTCTCTCAATTCTGGGATGACTGCAGAAAGTACAATGTCACAGTGATACAGTACATTGGTGAAATAATGCGCTACATCTGCAACACTCCACAGGTAATCGCGTAGTCTAGAGATTTTTATGCAATTAATCCTCCTCTGGAATGTAGACATTTTCCATTTCACTTCTTGTGCGAGCATTTCGGTGATTACATTAATTTTTAACTCCGCTATGACGATAGTCAGCATTCAGCCGAGCTTTTCTAATGCCGAGTCATCTGGTGTCCGTCTGTCTGTCTGTCCGTCCAGCGTCAACTTTTCACTTCAAATTTGAAAATCTCAAAAACTGTCTGATAACTTTTTTTTCTTATTTGGTGCGAGCCTTACTTATGTTTACTTACTAAAAGTTTTCCAGAACTTCAGCATTTTGGACTTAGAAAATCCGTGTTTGTGCTCATTTTTTCAGTCTTTCATTAATATCTCAAAAACTGTCTGATAACTATTTGTCTAATTTGGTGTGAGCCTTTCCTTATGATGTTCTGATGATTCCCTGCGAAAATAATAAATTTCTATGTCCCGGTTTTTGAGAAATTCAGCATTTTGGACTTAGAAAATCAGGGTTTGTGCTCATTTTTGTTGCTTTGGTCTGATGATGGATTGGAATATTTCTTTACAATGCAAATCCATCTCCCAAGTGCATACCAGCTATAGATGTCATGTCATGATCTATATAAAGAACTCCTGAATTATGGCTATACACTGCTATTTTTATTCTATGGCACTGTGGTTGTCTTGACCTTACATTTATGTTTTTGATCTTTTGGCTATGACCTTATCCTCTGTCTTTCACCAAAGGTCTCTGGAACGGTCCATGCTTTGCTGATATAGACTGCTCTCTATTTAAAGTTACTTTTGTTAAAGCAGTGATGTTAAATGTAAATTTGGCTTTCCAGTGTAGGCATGGGCAATACAAATGAATAAAATGACAACATTTCTTGAGTTGCTGAGAACAAAGTTTTTATTATTTTCAAATGATTTTTTGCAGGTAAGTACAGAATACACACAAATAGTTTGCCACAAGTCCAACGCCTTTACAGGAAAGGGTCTCAGAGCCGCAGGGTCTCAAAAATGGCTGATTTTGGCATTTTTCAACAAAACCCATTGTGAAGACTGGGGGGTGAAGCCTGAAGGCATTTTTGAAAATGCAGTCTATTCAGAAAAAAACCAGGCCAAATTATCCATTAGGGTACCCTAACAGAAATAATTGATGCTAAAGTCATCTACCCCTTTTCTGAAGTACAGCAGCGCCCCCTAGGCCCCTTTTAATGGAAAATGCATTGAATTTCAACCAATTATGTTCAACATTAGATTTTGCATTGATATTATAAAAATGGTATGAATGGGTTGCCTGCAAAGTTTTTTTTTAGATCAATGGCCTGCAAAAATGTCAAAATTTGCTGTGGGAGGGCAAACATTAACGCTACTCGCCCATTACTGTATAAAATGCAGTGAAGTCACTGATGCGGGCAGTTGTTTGCCCTCCCACTGCTACATAATGAATTAGACGTTACCCCTTCAATAACAAGGGAGGGATATTTCCACTGATTTCCTGAATCGATTCGATTTCGATTCACATGGTTTCGATTACATTTCTCATTCGATTTAATATTGATTCATTGAGGGATATTTCAGCTACAGGACCTGTTTTGCTTGAATATGAAAGGGAGTCTTAGGGAACTAATGGCAGAAATTATACTTTCAGTTGAATTATTAAAATGAAACCTAACTAGGCACAATATTTCAAATATTAAAGTTCACACTATAAAGTGACCCCATACTTGTTTCCTGAAAATACTTTTTATGGACCAACACATTTGATCAATCAACATAATAAAGTGCAACATAGACTGAACAGTCAGTAGACTATTATTCTCTGAAACTGGGTGAATATTACATGCTTCACTTTGCAAGTACATTTTCCAGTAAATGTTATTGATTTTAATAGCCCTGCCCAAAACACCCCACATGGACATGTTTGACTGAACAGAAATAAATATAACTATACATCCAAAAAAGAAAATAATATTGGATTTTTTATTCGAAATCTGGTTGAAAATGGTGGACAAAAATTGGGACATGTTTCATTGCTAAACTTCCACCCGATGCTGTTATTAAAATATATCTCCCAACACATGTAGTTGAGCTTAAAATAAAGATCTGATACCGAAATATATATTCAACGTTGATTTTGCTCTCCATTACTTGCAGGTTGAAAATCCGGCCTCAATATACCGTTCCGTGCGTAACCAGTCTTGTCCACTGCAGTTACGTACACTCTAAGAATGAATGTGTTGAAAAATCACAAAAAAAAATGTGTCATCACATGTATAACAAATTTTGTGTTGATTTCAACACAAAATATGTAAAAAAGTAAAAAAAAAAAAAAGTCAACAATGATTGTGTTGAAAACAACACAAAATGTGTTGTCCTTAACTAGACACACAGGTATGTTAAAAATTAATACGTTGTGTTATTTTCAACACACCTCTTTTGAGAGTGTATGGATCACGGTACATTTTTACCGTCAACAGGTAGTTTCGCATTTGCAGCATGCTTTCTATCAGTGAAACGCTGCTCGATGTACATTTACATGACACGTAGTCAAAATATCTCTATCTACCTAAATTCATTATTAAGTTGTTTTTTTGAGGATTTGTACTTTACTTGAGTTTTTTTTTTTTTTTTTACTGGGACTTTTACTTTTACTCTGCATTTAAAAGATAAAAAGTATACTTTTACTCGTTACGTTGACACAGCCCACTTCGTTACTCGTTACAAATTAATATATGAATGTAATTCATCATTTAAGGATTATCTGGACTAGGGGTGTTCGAGAAAAACTATGGTGCTCGGCAGAGTATCTTAAGCGCCTTATGTGGACGCGTCCGCCAGCAGACATGGAGCCGCAAATTTATGCATCAGAACAATATTGTATCACTAGATGGCACTCCCGGATCAGTTATTGAATATTCACAAGCAAGATGGAAATACACTAATAAAAGATCGATCTTTGAATAAAATGAATCAATATCGAAAATTTAAATAAATAAATAAATAAAAAAATCGATCAGCATCGGAAAATAGTTTTTTTTTTTTTTTTTTAACCCAGCCCTATCAATAACCTGTGGTGATTTAAAAAAAAAACAAAAAAAAAAAAAAAACAACTTTGCACTGTTTTTTACTATGTCGATATTGTAATGGCTGGTTAGAGCGGAGTTTCAGATGCCCCAGCGCAGGCTAAGCTGCACCAAGCAGAGAGCTGACACAGCTGAAAGTGACTGAGCTAAATAAGAACGGAAACAAGCTCGCGTTTCTGAATAAACTTAATTGCTTAATTGCCAGAAACAAAGCGTGCAACCAGATAGAAAAAGAAATCTCAATAAGATAGAGAAAACTAAACAAGGCACCTAACAATAGTGCCAAATAACCTAAAGAAGCTAAGCTTCCCAGAAACAAAGAAAATATATATAAATAGGCGAAACCCCTGACTAGAAATATATCGAGCCGAAGTGAGCAAAGTCATATCAAACAGCCCAGCGAAGGAGGAGTGGCAACCTCCGACTTAAATTGACTCCGGAGAAGGAACGCCCAGAAATAATCGGCCAGCTGGGTAAAGAATCCGATGTATAAAGAAAATGATGTTGTCATGGATGAGAGTAACAAAGAAAGTAAAAAGCACATTCACAAACCATGCCAGGACCCAACCCCTCTAAGGGACGGCTCCAGAGGTTCCAAAAGAACCCCTTGCACGGAACTTAGAAATAAGGGCAGGGTCCAGGATATCCCGAGCAGGGACCCAACAATGCTCCTCGGGACCGTATCCCTCCCAATCTACCAAAAAGAGGAATCCCCGACCAACACGCCTCTTGGTCAAAATGCGACGTACAGTGTATGCCGGGCCCCCCTCAACTATCCACGGTGGGGACGGGGATTTGTTGGCAGGTTCCAGGACGCTGGTGCTAACAGGTTTAAGCGATACATGAAAAGCGGGATGGATCTGCAAGGATGTAGGGAGCTTAAGACGCACAGTGACAGGGTTAATCTTCCGCACAATCTTAAACAGGCCAATAAAGTGAGGGGTCAATTTCCGAGACTCAGCTTTCAAGGGGAGATCCCGAGTGGAAAGCCAAACTCTCTGGCCCACTCAATAAGATGGGGCCAAGCGGCGCTTTTTGTCAGTCGCAGATTTCTGACTGCGCCCAGCCCGCAACAAGGAGGAACGGACCTTAGTCTAAACAGAGCGGCAGCGTCAAATGAAGTGTTCAACTGAGGCCACTTCTGACTCCTTCTCAGACTCCGGAAATAGAGGAGGTTGATAACCCAACTGGGCCTCGAAAGGAGAAAGACCCGTAGAGGAGTTACATAATGAATTATGGGAGTATTCAGCCCATGCCAAAAAAAGACTCCAGGACGCAGGATTATTGGCCACTAAGCACCGTAAAGTATTCTATAGGGACTGATTAGTGCGCTCAGTCTGCCCGTTAGTCTCAGGATGAAACCCTGACCACAGGTTTACCGTGGCCCCCAACTGTTTACAGAAAGCATGGCAAAATTTAGCCGCAAACTGAGGACCCCTGTCAGAAACCACATCAAGGGGGAGACCATGCAACCGGAAAACGTGATTAACCACTAGGACAGCTGTCTCCCGCGCAGAAGGCAGTTTAGGTTGCGCAATAAAATGAGCGGCCTTGGAAAAACGGTTGAACACGACCAGGATTGCCATCAGAGACAGGCAGGCCCGTGATAAAATGGAGCACAATATGGCTCCAAGGGCGTTTGAGTACCGGCAACGGACGCAAGAGGCCTGCGGGGGGGGGAGATGGGACACCTTATTCCTGGCACAAGTGCCGCATGCAGCCACAAATTCACGAATGTCCTTCATCGTGCTGGGCTACCAAAATCGTGGGGCTAAGAACAAAGGTTAATATAGTTTTGAAATTTTCATTAGTTTTAATTTTTTTTTAGTTTTACAATTTGCATTTTTATTTCAGTTTAGTTTTAGTTAGCTGAACAAGTGATTAAGCAGTTTTAGTTTAGTTTTTATTTTAAGGAATTCACTAGTTTTAGTTTAGTTTTTATTTAGTTTTAGTCTTAGTTTTAGTTTTTCAGCTATTAAGAGGAAGGCCTTAATTTGTAGAAGCTGACAAGGATAAAAGAATGCATGACAGCAAATATGTTTTTACCGAGTCCTTTATTAATCCTTTATTCTTTAACCATCATTTTAACATGTGACACTGATGATACTAATATAACTGGGAAAAAAAATCCAATCCATCTCACCCCATACAGTCATCATGCTCAGTTATTTCCACAGCTTTTGCCATGTTTTAGAGCTAACCATCTTCTTCACTGAATGTGCGCAGGGCAGTTGCATGGAATTCTGGGGCCCCTAACAGAATATCGGTGTGGGCCCCCGCCCCCGACTTTTCATTGCCACTCTTGAACGACAATATATCATGATGTTATTCATTATTTTTCTGTTTCTCAGTGTTCTTGACAGTACCTAATGCAATACACCCAATTTTTACTTTTTTAAAATTAACCACTCAACAAAGAGAGTATCATCATGTGAATTATGAATTATTAGTTGTCTTATTCACTAATTTACTCACCATCAAAAACATATTCAGACTGCTGGTGGTGAGGATCTATTGCTGGGTCAGGTTCAGATGAAGTGACTACAGCTGATCTTGAAGTAGCAGTGCATAAAGGTTCAATTGTTCCATTTCATATTACTTTCGTAAACATTTATGGTTTTGTTCCATGGAACAACTGATGAAGAACTAACCTACCGAGTCTTGGAATAAACAGAATCTAAATGGGCTTCCCAGTACCATAGCTCTAAGCACCCAGCTTCATTTTGCTATTGTTAGGAGGAGGGCAAGCTCTGTAAAATTACCCCCCGCGTGAGCAAGACTTATGCCAACAGGCTAAAGTAGCAGTTTAGTTTTAGTAAACAATTAAGGTAAAAGCAATGTCAGCCTTGACAAGCGATTATTAAAGTTACACCTAAGGTTACTGCACTGACTACATGTAGTTCGCAAGCCAAACCTAGCGTGTACAGTCAATTACAGCTAGAGAGAGCTGAGTATGCAGTAACCACTCATAAGAACGGAGGAACGTGTCCTAGGCTGCTGCTACCAAATTTTTTGACGGCATATTATGATGGCTGGCGAATGATAACCTTACCAATCTTTTCTGTAGATGATACCGTTAATAACTGAGTAATGTCATTCTTGTCAGGCGATTATTTACTCAGCTGACCGCATGTTACATTAATGTAACGTGAGCAGCTGAACAGCCAGCCTGAACAGCTAACATAGCAAGCTAGTTTAATACTCTCACCTCTCTTTGAAAAGAATTTTGTAATGTTCTGGACCCCTGCTTTGCTCTTCCTGTCCTCTCTCTAGTCTTTTCTGGCGTCCAGATTTGTGTGCGTTTGTTCGTTTGCTCTTGGACATCATATTCGCAAGTACGGTGATCCCTGTTTGCTGCCTTAGTTCGCGACCTCGCCAGCAAAAACGCACGAACAATTTTCCATTAAGAGCATGAAGCATGGATTGAACCATTTTTAAAAAAGGGGGTTACTGAAATGTATTTCATCAAAATTGCATGCCTTAATGGCTTTGTTTAAACTCTGATGCATTAGTATTAATATTAGGTAAATCTATGCAAAATAATTTTGTCATGGCGTCTACTGTGGGTTTTGTGGGCCCCAATGGACTGTGAGCCCTTATGACGGCGCTGCATTAGAGAAGTAGTGGAGCTCTACTCCTCCGTGCATTTGCTACGAAACTATCAACGAAAACGAAGCTAATTTTATCTGCAATTCAGTTTAGTTTTAGTTAGTTTTGTATTGTCCATTGTAGTTTTTATTTAGTTTTCGTTTTTAAAAAAATGTACATTTTTATTTTTATTTCAGTGAACTAAATTATTTTTTCCCAGCTAGTTTTAGTTTTAGTCTTAGTTTTTGTTAACTATAATAACCCTGCTAAGAACTGCTTGGTCCGATGGGCCCCAGGGTGACCTGCCAGACGGGAGGAGTGTCCCCACTGGAGAACCTGTGAACGAACGCAACGGGAACAAATTGACAACTGGGCGGTTTCCTACCAGGACGGGATCAGTTATTAAGGCCTCCTGTACCATAGGTTCCACGTCCCACTGGACGGGTGCCAAAATCTGATCAACCGGAATGACCGGCTCCGGCATTGGATCACGGTTGGAACGATCTTAAATCCGTGATAAAGCGTCTGGCTTAATATTTTTTGAGCCAGAGCAGTAAGTTAACGTGAAGTTAAAATGGTTAAAAAAACAACGACCACCGCGCCTGCCGAGAATTACATCGCTTAATATACAGGGTCTGCTGAATATACAGGGGATTTTTATGATCAGTCCAGACCACAAACGAATGTTCAGATCCCTCCAGCTACTGGCGCCACTCCTCTAATGCCAGCTTAACAGCTGACAACTCCCTGTCACCGAGGCTGTAATTTCGCTCAGCAGCAGATGGTGACCTGGAGAAGTAGGCACATGGGTGTAGCTTATAGTCCCAAAGGGGGCGCTAGGACAAGATAGCACCCACTCCGACCTCCGAGGCATCAACCTCCACCACAAATGGGAGGGAGGGATCGGGCAAAACCAGAATAGGTTCTGAGCAAAACGATTTCTTTAGCTCTTGAAAGGCAGACTTGGCTGCTGGCGACCAGACAAAAGGAGTGGAGGTCTTTCTCTTAGTGACGGCGATAATGGGAGCAGCGACCCCGCTAAAATTGCGGATAAACCTCCTGTAAAAATAGGCAAATCCCAGGAAACATTGGACCTCTTTGACTTTTTGGGGGGTAGGCCAATTCCTGACGGCTGCCACCTTGTCAGGGTCCATACAGACCGACCCCTTAGAAACAATAAAACCAAGAAATGACACCGTCTTAGCGTGAAAGACGCATTTCTCGACTTTAACAAAAAGCTTAGCTTTGAGAAGAGCCTCCAGTACCTCTCTGACGTGTTATATTTGTGCGGAGAGAGTTGAAGAAAAAAATTTAAATGTCATCAAGATAAACAAAGACAAGTTTCTCCAACATCTCTCGGAGGACATCATTAACGAGTGCATGGAATACAGAGGGGGCGTTAACCAAACCAAACGGTATAACCAAATATTCGTAGTACCCGTCATGTGTATTAAATGCCGTCTTCCACTTGTCACCATCTCATATCCGAACCAAGTTATATGCATTCCGCAGGTCCAGCTTAGGAAAGAAACGACGCCTCCTGCAAGCGTTCGAATGCAGAATTCATCAGCGGAAGTGGGTATTGATTTTTAATAGTAATATTATTCAGGCAGCTGTAATACAAGGTCTAAGGCTACCATCGTTTTTTTCCACAAAGAAGAACCCCGCCCCGGCAGGGGACATGAATGGTCAAATAAAACCATGAGCCAGGGCCGCCTGAATGTATTCCCGCATGGCCTTCCATTCAGGACCTGACAGTGAGTATAATGACCCTCTAGGTGGAGGGGTGCCAGGGTGGAGATTGATCTCGCAATCGTAAGGGCAATGAGGAGGTAAAGTAGAGGCCCGTTGTTTGCTAAAAACCTCCGCGAGATCAGTATAAGCAGTGGGCACATTATGCGGCAAACAAAAATTCAAAGCAGCCCCTAAATTCTCAACCTGTTCGTACTCAGCCGCATCAATGACAGTCTCTAGATCGGAGCCACACTCAGAATAACAATCATCCTCTGGCTGCCGCCAGTCAAATTAAGGGTCCCACTCTAACCCCTTCTCGGACCCCTTCTCTAGATTGGGAGGGTCGTGAGGGTTCATCTCCCCTAAATCGCTTCAGGCGTCACTTTCTCGCATGGAATGACGTCCATGTCAACACACAGAGCTATCCATACAATGAGATCTACAATCAGAACCCCACTGCGCAACAGGCTTAACCTTGTTACCCCAAAGGATACGAGGCTTGTGGATTTGTAACCAAGAATGTCCTAAAATTACCTGGAACACGGGGGAACTGGCAAAAAAAAAAAAAAGTATTTCCTCCTAGTGTCCACCAAGGGAATTGAACATAGACAAAGGATCAGACCCGGAATGGAGTGTCTCTTAGCCCATTCCCTATCCTTAAAACAGTCTACAGCCCCGACTCCAAAAACGCATTAATAAGAATTCTCTATGTTCTCTTAATCAATTCAAAAGGAATTAAAGTCTGATGGGGAAATTGGTTCTGACCCTCTAGTGCTCTCCATACCACTGGGGTGGACTTCCCGTTTCCCTGGAGCTCAGGACAGTGTGGACGGATATGCCCAGGCTTACCACAATTATGGCAGATTATATGCCTGCGAGCGGGTTTGCGAGCCCTGCTATTAAATAAACCATTAACCTGCATAGATTCATCAGGAATGGAGGAATCTGTGGGTGGAGTTAGGAGTGTGTGAAAGCTACAGGGAATACTAACCCTGTTATCAACAGGAACCATTGCATAATGTTTCTCCTTTTTGCGTTCACGGAGGCGATTATCAATTCGCACAGCAGTACGAACTAGCGCATCCAAAGAAACACACGGCTGCAATGCCGCCAAAGCGTCTTTAACATCCTCAGCCAGAGCATGAATAAAAATTGTCATTAAGGACGCTTCCGCCCAGCCTGTTTCAGTCGCTAACGAACAAAATGTGATAGGAAAGTTAGCAACACTCTGAGATCCTTGCTTAAGATTTATTAAACGTGTTGCAGCGTCTTGACCACGAACATCCTGATCAAAGACTGATTCCATAGCGCTAACGAGGGTTTCAACAGTATTCACGATTGGTGAAATAGATCAAATTAGTGGACCCACCCAAGTAAGAGCAGTATCAGTCAATAGGGATAAAATAAACTAGGCTTATGCTGTCAGAGGCGATGGCTGGGGGTATATCCCCGAAAGCCCGCAATCCTCCAATTACCCAATCCTTGAATAGACCTTGAAAAAACTTGCATTTGAATTTAATTTCAGGTCAATCGGACAAATGGTCCTGAAGATATGGCCAAAATGATAATTTTCCATCACAAAGCGCCACGTGGCAAAATATTGAACCATACAGGTATCATGTGATCATGTGACACGTTGTGAGGTCATGACCTTGCAGTTGCACATAGTTTCATGTCAATTGGAGAAATAGTTCCAAAGATATAGCAAAAATGGTGAATTTTATGTGACAAAGTTCCACCTTGTGTCAAAAAAATTTTGAACCAAATAGGTATAATGTCATCGTGGGACACACCCTCAGGTCATGACCTTTCATTTGCACTTGATTTGAGGTCAATCGGACAAATATTTCCAGAGATATGATAAAAACAGTGATTTTTTCAGTTTTTGGCCCCTGGTGGCCATACTTAAATTGTAACTTGTCCAAAATCGAATCAGTTCTTCCTCTTGATGATACTTACTTATATGAAAAACTTGGAATTTCGAATTGAAATATTACTGCAGTTATCGCGTTAACACGTAAATCAGTTTTTGGCCCCTGGTGGCCAATCTAGAGATCGTAAATTGTCCAAAATTGAATCAGTTCTTCCTTTTTATGATACTTACTTTTGTGCGAAACTTGAAATTTGTAATTGAACTATTACTGAAGTTATCACGGAACAGTGATTTTTTTTCCATTTTTGGCCCCTGGTGGCCAATCTATAAATTGTGAATTGTCCAAACTCAAATCAGTTCTTCCTCTTTAGGATACTTACTTAAATGCAAAACTTGGAATTTCTAATTGAAATATTACTGCAGTTATCGCGTTAACACCTAAATCAGTTTTTGGCCCCTGGTGGCCAATCTAGACATCGTAAATTATCCAAAATCGAATCAATTCTTTTTCTTTATGATACTTACGTGCAAAATGTGAAATTTGTAATTGAAATATTACTGAAGTTATCGCGTTAACACCTAGTGTGGCGGCGGCGGCGGTCGGACCAAAAACATATAATGATAAAATGACACTTAAGACTCCTTATTAGCGAAGATTGGGCTTTACAGAAAATTTCACATTGTGCAACAAAGTCCTTACATTTCCCTGCTTCACCCCCATATCTAGAAGGCATTTGCAGTTCAGGTTCTCGGTAGGAGCTTAAAGACTGTGCTTGTGCAACGTTGTGCGTAATTTGAGCCGACAGGGCTCTAACACTCTCCATTAGAGAGAGTAAGGCAGTTTCCATTCTCCGAGTGCTGCTTTCTTGTAATCTGATTGTTGAGCATTAAGATCCGAGACACCCTTGCTATGACCAGAAAGGACAGCCTGCTGGTTAGCTACCGTTTTCTCTAACGCAGCCGCGGCTGACGACTCCATGTCTGACATGGCTGGTTAGAGAGGAGTTTCAGATGCTCCGGCAGGCGAAGCTGCATCAAGCAGAGAGCCGACGCAGCTGAAAAAGATTGAGCGAAATAAGAGCGGAAAAAGCTCTGCGTTTCTGAATAAATGAAAGGCTTAAGTGCCAGAAATAAAGCGAGCAGACAGAAAAAGAAATCTCAATAAGAGACAGAAAACTAAACAAGGCACCTAACAATAGTGCCAAATAACCTAAATAAGCCAAGCTTCCCAGAAAAAAAAAAAAAATAGATAACAGGCGAACCCCTGACTAGAAGTATATCGAACTGAAGTGAGTAAGGGCATATCAAACACTCCAGTGAAGGAGGCGTGGCAACCTCCGGCTTAAGTAGACTCCGGGAAGGAATGCCCAGAAATAATCAGCCAGCTCGGTAAAGAATCCGATGTGGAAGAAAACGATGTTGTCAGGGACGAGAGTATCAAAGAAAGTAAAAAGCACATTCAAACCATGACAGCTATACCCTCCTCCCATGACAGCCTCAGTCAGCTAGTGTGAATAATTCATAGTAAAACACTGTGACGTGCAGTCGGAGATTAGTTTGGTGAGGCAGAAACCTCCCCATTGCTTGATTAGCATTCAGACGATTAACTAGTTTAGTAAAACTATTCGGCAGAATGATGGGCCAGTTTAAGTTCTGCGGCGTTATTACTCAATATATTGAACTTGAAATGCTCACTAGACAGCGGATTAGCGCGTACTTGCTTCCAGGAAGCCGAAGCAATGTCATCAACAAATTAAACAGTTTGACATGTGTAGAGTTCAATGCTTAATCAATATACATTGTATTCTCCTTTAAATACGCGCTTTTACACCCAAACAAAAGGCAGGCGCTTATTTTCAGTCCTCTTTCAGAATCCGATTAACAAAATGTTTTAACGATATATAGAATGACCGAGAGCCGAGAATTTTTCCTAATTTATTTGTGAAGTATCGTTCAGGAACCACTCGCGAGAGACAGCAATCCAAAACAAGAAGAGCACCGCCAACGGTGCCTAATACGCCCGTCATGAACATGGATCAGGAAGTGGACAGACAACATGATACCAATATCCAACAGACAACAGCCCCATGTGAGCTTTGACCTTTGTTCGTGACCTTGACCTTGGAGGGAGGGCCGTAAACATGGTACACGACACTCCGCTCAGTGATGGTACACGTGTGTGTGAAATATCATGGATGTATCTGAAGCGGTTGAGAAGTTATGCTCCGGACAAGCCCTATCTGGGCCCCATGTGACCTTTGACCTTTGCCAGTGACCTTGACCTTGACCAGGTGAACGAAATCATGGTGCGCGACACAGCGCCTAGTGATGGTGCACGTGTATGTGAAGTATCACGAATGTAGCTCAAGCGGCTCAGGAGTTATGCCCCGCACAAGGAATTGCTAACAGACAACAGACAGACGGACGGACGGGGGTGATGACATAATACGTCCCGTCTTAAGACGGGCGTATAATAATAAAAACGTATGCCTTTATTGGAGTCCGAGTCAAAGCCAGAAAACACAGGAATTGCCAAGCCACAATACGAAATCCAAAAACAGTATCGACTAGACAGGCCGGGGTCAGAACCAGTAAGACAGATGGGCAGAGGTACAAAAACGATAGGCAAAAAGTCGTAGTCGATGGGCAAAGCCAATGGTCATACACAGGGCATCCAAACACAGAACTTGTGGTCATACAAAAAATAGGTCAAAATCCAGAAAGACAAAAACAGTACAAAAGGGTAATGGCAAGAAACAAGGTCGGAGTATCCAGTAGAAGTAAAACAATAATCTATGGCATACGAGGAGCTCTGCACAAAGAAATATTGATCAACGTTCTGACAAGAGCTGTAAGTGAAAAGACTCCTAATATACACACAGGAATGGTCATATGCTATACAGAGATCAGCTGTGGGGAATGAGGCTAATTACATCGGGAGAATCACTTGAGGGAAACCCTTACCACGAAAATTGGCGAGAGACAAAATACGAACGGGAATCACACAGACAGCCTATGACATTTAAACAGCTCCGGTCCAGGAGTTCTATGTGTATCAAAGCAGATGTAAAGGGTAGCGAAGCAAACTGTCTTTTCAGTAATGCACATGATATGGGAAATTTGTAAAAAACGAAATTGGGGACGTGAAAGCAGTAAGGGTGTTGAGGGGAGGACTATTGATAGTTGAATGGCGAACAGTTAGGCAAAGAGATGCAATGAAAATTAAATATTATGACTGTACTCGGGTCATTAGTTTTCCTCTGAGGAAAAACCCAACCGTTAAGGGTGTAATCACTGGCATACCGCTGGATATACAGTTAGATGATTTTTTGAAGGTGGAGGGAGTATGTGGGGTAAGGCGGCTTAAGAGCTATAGGGAGGGTAAGGCGCAGGAAAGTAGGTCAGTACTACTTGAGTTTACTGGTGAAACTCAGAAAGAATATTCATAGATTTTGTGAGTTACAGAGTGCGAATATTTGAAAGAACTCTATTAAGATGTTTTAGTTGCCAAGAGTACGGACACGTAGCAGCAGTTTGCAGAAGGGATAAGCATAGGTGTAAACCAGGGGTCCCCAATCTTTCCCAGAAAAGGCCGGTGCGGGTGCAGGCTTTCATTGCAACCAAACAATTACACACCTGATACTACTAATTAACCCCTGGACTCTTTGCTAATAATCTTGATTAGTAGCATCAGGTGTGTAGCTGCTTGGTTGTAATGAAAGCCTGCACCCACACCGGCCCATTCTGGGAAAGATTGAGGACCCCTGGTGTAAACGATGTGGTCAGGAGGGATGCATAGAGGATGATTGTGAATTGGTAAAATGCTTTCACTGTGGGGGAAACCTAAGAAGAAGAAGAAGAAGAGTTCTATGTGCACAGAATAACAAGAGCAGGAGAGTGACTAAGCACCTGCGAGAGATTCTCGCTGAGCTTAGGGAGAGGACGGCGAAAAGCAAAGGGCGGAGAATAGAACAGGGCGATTGCAGAGGGAATTAGTCTATTAGTAGCGGTGCGGTTTCACAACTTAAACTAGAGTGCTCATTAGTAATTAGTAATCGAATATATATATATATATATATATATATATATATATATATATATATACACACACACACACACATGGTTAGTTGTGTTCGTAGACTATAATACAAAATACAAATGTTAGTCTTATTAGTAATCAGAACAGAAGGGTGAAGGGAGAAAACGAGATACGAAGGAATGTTTTAAATACCAGACTTCATTCAAATCACCCGAAGTCAGTGAGCACGCAGACAGAGAAGACGGACTGAACCAACTAGATCACAAGACAGGGGAGACAAGTGCAATGGAACTGAAACATGGAAAGAACCAAAAACCTGAATGTTACAAAAACCAAAAAGAATAAATAAAAGACAATACTCATGAACACAAAACCAGCACATAAGTAAGGGATAATTAACGAGAAGGTGTGCATTCCACGGTTTTAATGCACAACGCGGAGGCAAATAACCACCCAACACGAAGCGGAGGGTGGTTGCCTCCGCGAAGTGCATTAAAACTGTGGAATGCTCACCTTCCAGTTGATTAGTCCCCCCAGGAATCCGCGATTCCGCGATCGCGGAATTTACCGCAGATTTCAGAGCCCTCCGCGGAAATCAAAGCAGTCCGCGGAATATAGGGCGAGGTGCAGAATTTTATATTTTACATGTATTTTTCATCCCGGCCGCTAGATTTTGCGGTCAGATAAACGGGATCTAAGACTCACAGCTGGTGCTGCCGGTTACGGAAACTGATTTTTTTCTGCTGTATGCAGCATAAACTAAATAAAAAGATGGACGCAGCGCCCTGATTTGAAAAAAGAAGCCAAAGTGGAAGTACCGTAGAATGGCATTTTATTTAATGGCCAGCAGATGGCGACGTCAGTGGTTGCAGAAAGAAGTTCAATGCAATAGAAGTCTATGAGAAAATGATCCTACTTTCCGACCTGATTTTTAATTTAAATCATGATTTTTCACATCATTTTATGTTAGCTATAACAAGTTTCAAGTCTCCTTCGATATATCATGACATTCATTTTCGTGAATTATGGTCCCATATAAACTAGAATAAAGTATAAAGCCAGAATATGCTTCTGGGGCGTCGCTATCCTCTGGTCCTCGTCCGATACGGTCAGATCCAGAGCCACGTTCCTCCCCGGATCTTCGATTCACTTCTTCATCTTCGAACCAGTGAGTGACATCACGGTAGCTTCATCCATCTTTTTATACAGTCCATTATGCAGTAACAATTACAATATCCAGAGGATACAGTGAATAGTGTACACTTTGTTTAAATCTTTACTTTGATCTTTTGCACTTGTTCAGTGACTAAGCCTCGTTCACCCATAGTTTAGTGAAATGTTTTGCACTTTATAAGTTAGGCAAATAAATCTGCTCAAGAGGGACAAAAAGAATATTGATGCTGCTTATTTTATAACCACAATGTTTCGCAGTGTTTTGGTATTGCAAATAATTTCATAATTATGTCATAATAATTACCATAGTTATATTCATTATTACATAAATTTGCTTTATAACTGGTAATTTTAGGTTTTTTTTTAATGCCCGCGGAAAATCAACTTTCAAGCCGCGGAATCAATAATGTTCTCAGCGGAATCAACACTTTTTCTCTGCAGATTCCTGGGGGGACTAGTTGATTATCCCGCTTATACCATAGTCATTTGCCAGCAATATCAAATCGCAGCATTCAGAAATTTTGGTGAAAGTTTTGCACTAAAAAAAAAACCAGCTTTCTCATACCCAATAGCCTACTATAGGCCAAGTTAAATTGAACCAGCTATCTTAGTTCATCTTACGTTCATGGAGAAAGATTTTTCTTGCACACGCTTACATCCGTTTACCTGCTGATTTGATAACAGATTCCAGCTGAAATGGAGATTATGCATAATGCAACATTATGTGCGATTATGCAGACTGTAGCTAACTTGCTACCCACAATTACAATGAACTTATGACGGTTTCCGCAGTCAGCGAGCTGAAATCAGTCTGCTGGCATAGCACGTAGCTAGCGAACTGTCAGCAGTTGCTGACACATGAAGTGGACACGTTAGCTTCCTTTGTAACCGTACACAATTACAATCGTTTAATGAATAAAGCCTGATTACTTCGCTGCTATAATATTTCTGGTCATTATCGCTCAAGTACCTATAGTTAACCGCCCCGCTGGACGAAACTTGTATGACGCCGCTAAATTTACTGGAGATAAATGAGCAGCTAGGTTTCCGTTGTACCCAGCCGAATACCACATTTAACGTTGCTAGGGTTACAAGTTGGCTAGTGGATGAATTTCGAATGGTGAAACGACCGTAGCCAAACTACCTGTGCGGTTCCACGGTTTTAATGCATACCTGCCAGCCAATCAGAAAAAAGTATTCACCCAGACCATGGTATAAAACATGTTATACCATGGTCTGAGTGAATACTTTTTTCTGATTGTAGGGTAGAGTAAAAATACACTCACCTTTCTTGCTATTGTTGAGAAGAAATCACGGCGAACTCGCAACGAACTTCACCAACTTCTTTAAAATTTATTTCACATCCGCTGGAGGTCTAGCATGGACGAACAGACTCGTAATTTCTCAAATTAGATGGGTGTGAGCAAATCAGGGCCGTACCTGGGATAAGACGTCGGCGCAGGCTATTTGAAATCTTCCTCCTAAATGGTTATTTTTGCCGCCGTGCACTTGAAAATTTGTAAACACGGCACAAATTGAGGTCACGCATTCATCCAAGGGCGAACAAAAGCTCTGTTCAAATCACGTTTTTAATACACAGAGTTCATGTATGAAATGCGGGTATCCTATTGAAAAGGTTGCTTTTAATCAAACCATGGTGTTCTTTTTGTATGAAAATTGGTATTTACGTCATTTTTTATAAGTCTCTGAGGCTTGTTTACCGCCCCAGTTCAGCTGTTACGGATTCCATTAACGTTGGTTAACCTCGTCTGCTAAAGACATTCTTCTTGGATACAAATTGTTCCTTATCGTATAGAACGGGTTAGAGATGGAGTTCAATCATTACTGTGTATCACTGAGAATCCGGATTGTCTGGATTTGACACAGATTGTTTCATAGCTACCACCAAGGTAGGGTGTATTTAAATAGCCTACTACTCTCAGGTAACTTTTGCATATGTATATGCTGTTTGCCTCTTTGATATATATGTGCTGTCTAGCTTCACATCCAGTGCAGTGGTACATAAACTGATTAGCTACAACTTTAAAACCACTTGCCTAATATTTTTAGTTCCCCCTCGTGATGCCAAAACAGGCCTACTAAACTGAAATTCACTTAAATTCCTGAGCCCAGGGTTTCCCAGCAGAATATTTCCCAGAGCATTACACTGCATCCACCTGCTTGTATATTTACCACAGTGCATTCTGCTGGGCTTGACATGCACTGCTGTTACAAGATAATAATATTCGTGCCATTTGTGCATGGTTTCAATGTTTTGGCTCATTGGAGTTTAGTCAAATCTGAAGATGGAATTTTGACCCAAACAACAAATAAGACTTAAAATTGAGTTTTCTGTGCACTGCACACACTGGGAATTTTAATGATTTTAATGAGATTTTCTCTTTTAAGAAAGACAATGACAGAGATCATAAGGTCCGGATAGCCTTGGGCAATGGGATACGAGCTGACACCTGGTCGGATTTTCTACGCAGATTTGGAGATATACAGGTCTGTGAATGTTATGGAGCCACAGAGAGTAATATTGGCTTCATTAACTATACGGGAAAAGTTGGTGCAGTTGGACGGGACAATTTCCTTGCTAAGGTAAATGATCTGCGGGCCAAAAATTGTGAAAACCTGAAAATAAATGAACCATTAGAAGACACATATGCCAATGTCATTAATAGAATTATTCGGAGCTTGATAAAAAAATGTTTTTTTCGATGATTATCTTTTATTTTGCAGCACCACATTAATTTACATCTCACACTTTATTTCTCAACTCTAGAAATTAACTCCTTATGCACTGATTAAGTATGACACTGAAAAAGGGGAGCCTGTGCGGGATTCAAGAGGATTCTGTATCGAAGTCCCCAGAGGTACAATATCACACACCTCAAACCCAAAACCTCAATGAAAGAACAAGACGATACACTATGGAAGAACATAGTCTGCCAATGCTGCAAAGGGCCCTTTTAAAAATGAATCCTTATACATGCATGGAGAATCGCAACTTCATTTGTTCATTGCTAAAAGCATCTGTCTTAACGAGCCATTTTATTTTAAAGTAAGACCCAACATCCTAGTTTTTCTCTCTCAAGTAGAAAATATGAGCTTATTTTAAAATGCCATGTGCTTGGCAAGTTAATTTTTCTTATCCCATTGGCAAATCTTGAAGTAATAATGGTCTCACCCTTTGGCAAATTTTTGTCTTACTGAGAAAAAAGGTAATAGAAATACACTCAACAAAAATATAAACGCAACACTTTTGTTTTTGCTCCCATTTGTCATGAGATGGACTCAAAGATCTAAAATTCATTCCAGGTACACAATATTACCATTTCTCTCAAAAATTGTTCACAAATCTGTCTAAATGTGCGATAGTGAACACTTTTGCTTTGCTGAGACAATCCATCCCACGTCACAGGTGTGCCACATCAAGATGCTCATCAGACACCATGATTAGTGCCTAGGTGTACCTTAGACTGTCCACAATAAAAGGCCACCCTGAAATGTGCAGTTTTTGCTTTATTGGGGGTCTGGGGACTCAGAACCAGTCAGTATCTGGTGTGACCACCATTTGCCTCATGCAGTGCAGCACATCTTCTTCGCATAGAGTTTATCAGATTGTCAATTGTGGCCTGTGGAATGTTGGTCCACTCCTCTTCAATGGCTGTGCGAAGTTGCTGGATATTAGTGGGAACTGGTACGCGCTGTCGTATACGCCGGTCAAGCACATCCCAAACATGCTCAATGGGTGACATGTCCGGTGAGTATGCTGGCCATGCAAGAAATGGGACATTTTCAGCTTCCAAGAATTGTGTACAGATCCTTGCAACATGGGGCCGTGCATTATCTTGCTGAAACATGAGGTGATGTTCATGGATGTACGGCACAACAATGGGCCTCAGGACCTCATCACAGTATCTCTGTGCATTCAAAATGCCATCAATAAAATGCACCTGTGTTCTTCGTCCATAACAGATGCCTGCCCATACCATAACCCCACCACCACCATGAGCCACTCGATCCACAACATTGACATCAGCAAAGCGCTCACCCACACGACGCCACACACGCTGTCTGCCATCTGCCCTGAACAATGTAAACCGAGATTCATCCGTGAAGAGAACACCTCTCCAACGTGCCAGACGCCATCGAATGTAAGCATTTGCCCACTCAAGTCTGTTACGGCGACGATCTGGAGTCAGGTTAAGACCCCGATGAGGATGACGAGCATGCAGTTGAGCTTCCCTGAGACGATTTCTGACAGTTTGTGCAGAAATTCTTTGGTTATGCAAACCAATTGTTTCAGCAGCTGTCTGAGTAGCTGGTCTCAGACGATCTTGGAGGTGAACCTGCTGGATGTGGAGGTCCTGGGCTGGTGTGGTTACACGTGGTCTGCGGTTGTGAGGCCGGTTGGATGTACTGCCATGTTCTCTGAGAGGCCTTTGGAGACGGCTTATGGTGGAGAAATGAACATTCAATGCCCGAGCAACAGATCTGGTTGACATTCCTGCTGTCAGCATGCCAATTGCACGCTCTCTCAATGCTTGCGCCATCTGTGGCATTTTGCTGTGAGACAAAACTGCACAGTGGCCTTTTATTGTGGGCAGTATAAGGTACACCTGTGCACTAATCATGGTGTCTGATGAGCATCTTGATGTGGCACACCTGTGAGGTGGGATGGACTGTCTCAGCAAAGCAAAGGTGCTCACTATCACACATTTAGACAGATTTGTGAACAATGTTTGAGAGAAATGGTAATATTGTGTATCTGGAATGAATTTTAGATCTTTGAGTCCATCTCATGACAAATGGGAGCAAAAACAAAAGTGTTGCATTTATATTTTTGTTGAATGTATGTGCTTTTAGTGTTAATACAAGACATGTACAACACATTCGTCAGACCAAATCTGGAGTATTGTGTACAGTTCTGGGGACCATACTTTAAGAAAGATATAGAGGCTCTAGAGAAAATTAAGAGAAGAGCCACTTAGCCAATTCCAGGTATAAAAGATGAAAGCTATATGAGAAGAGGCTGAAGATCCTTAATCTCTTTAGTCTAAGAAAAAGGAGAGTAAGGGGTGATATGATTGAGGTCTTTAAATATGTTAAAGGGATTAACAAAGTGAATTGTGTAGGATTCCTTTGACAAAGTGTTGTGAGTAGAACTCAGGGTCAGAAATGGAAGTTGACCAAAGGTAAATTTAACACTGATATTCGGAAATATTTCTTCACCAAAAGAGTCATTTCAAAGTGGAATAGCTTGCCTGACCATATTGTTGAGGCAGAGACCTTGGGGGTTTTCAAGAGCAGACTTGACTTAAAGCTAGATACCATTGAGTCATTGAGTATCTAAAGGGATATATTCACAATAGTAGTAATAAACTGGCGAGTCTAGTTGGGCTGAACGGCCTGTTCTCGCCATTCATGTTATGCTATGCTATGCTATGTTATGTTGTGTTATGTTATGTTATGTTACGTGTAAGGTGGACTTATTTTTCAGTTTTTCCAGTGTATTCATTTCTATGCTCCTCTCAGTTGCAGTCGCTGATAGAAGAATACCATTTAATGCTTGCAGCTGGAGGGAAACAGAAATATACGTAGTGATCAGTCTGTATCCTCAGACATTGCACATGCAGAAAAATTGGGCCTTAATATTATCTTATATATATATTATCTATAGTCTACTCATTTGAAATTTTCCTACTGCACCTTTGCATAATTGCCCTTTGTTTGCAGGGAAGATATCAATGAGAAGTGCTGCAAATTGGTTCTGACTGTTTTTTTGACATCTGTAATCTGAAATACTAAAAGTTGGTTCAGAATGTGACAAAGATGTCTGTTTCACAATTTTATGGGAAGTTTGACCGGTATAACAAAATACGGTGGGCTCCAAAATTACTGGCACCATTGACTGGCAATGCACAAACATTAAAAAAAAAAATACTGAGAATATAATTATATTGAAACGGATTATACCAACATGCGTGAAAAAGTTTACTTTATTAAGGTATCGATAGAGACAACCAAAATCCTGAAAATCATTGAATGTAAAAAAAATTCCAACTACATGAAGGTTTTATAATAATTGGCACCCTTCATTTAGTACTTTGTCCAACCACCGCTGGCAAGAATAACAGCATGGAGTCTTTTCTTGTAATTTTTGACAATGTTCAGGCACAAATTTCAGGGGATTTTGGACCATCTCTCTAAGCAGATCCTTTGAAGATCCTTCACATTCTAGGGCTTGCTTTTATCAACTTTCCTCTTCAACTCAGCCCTCAGGTATTCAATTGGATTGAGGTTTGGTGACTGAGGTGGTCATTGCAGAATGTCGATTTTGTCCTCACGGACCCATTTCTTTGTGGATATTGAGGTCTGCTTTGGGTCACTGTCTTGTTGGAAAGTCCACCTGTGGTCAAGTCCCTGCTGTTATTTAGAGTCCATCCAGAAAAGATGCATAAACTGTCAATGTGCTTTGTTTATTTGTGAAGGAGACACGGGCCTCTTATTGGGGAAGATCACAAAAATTACACCTTTTGTTGGATATGCTAAAAACAACGAGCAGACTGAGAGAAAGAAGCTGAGAGACGTTTTTAAAAAAGGTGACGCTTATTTCAACTCTGGTGACCTTCTAAAGATTGACCATGATGGATTTGTCTACTTCCAGGATCGTATTGGTGACACATTCAGGTCAGGCGTTTATTCATTTCATTGTGGGAATTGCTGAGACTGGGTGTACTTTAGTGCATGTGCAGTTTCACTTAAGCCATTCCTGTTGACTGTGTGTTATAAATTCCATTGCAAGCTGCAGTAAAACTGTATTACACCGGGAAACTTCAAGAAATCAGACCCTTGTTTATTATTATCATTATTACTATTTTACCATAAGAAGCAAATTCATAGTTTTTCTCAAATTGTAACCTTCAGATTGTTGATTTATTTTTTCTTGTTTGGATTTACAACCCCAAATCCAAAATAGTTGGGATGAAGTGTAAATTGTGAATAAAATAAAAATGCAATGACTTTCAAATCACATGGGCCAATATCTTATTTACAATAGAACTTGGATAACATTTCAAATGTTGAAACTGAAACATGTTACATTTTTATCCACAAAGTGAGCTTATTTCAAATTTTCTGGCTGCAACAGGTCTCAAAAAAGTTGGGACACACGCAAAAAAGGGCTGAAAAAGCTATTAATATATATAAGAGAATCAGCTGAAAGAACATTTGGCAAGTTATTAAGTTAACTAGTCAGGCCGAGTCTCTCAGAAGTAAAGATGGCCAGAGGCTCTCCAACCTGTGAAGGCTTGCGTAAAGAAATTGTGGAATTCTTTTAAAACAATGTTAGTCAACATCAAATTACAAAGGCTTTGAAGGTCTCATCATAGGCAGTGCATGACATCATCAAAAGATTCAGAGAAACTGGAAAAAACTCTGTGTGTAAAAGATAAGGCCGAAGACCTTTACTGGATGCTCGTGATCTTCGGCCCCTCAGACGCCACTGCAACACTCACCGCCATTATTCTATCATTGACATGACTAAATGGGCACAGGAATAATTCAAGAAACAGCTGTCAGTAAACACAGTCTGCCTTGCCATCCACAGATGCCACCTAAAACTCTATCGTGCAAAAAGGAAGCCTTTGTTGAGCATGATCCAGAAGCGCCGCCGTGTTTTGTGGGCCAAGGCCCATTTAAAATGGACAGTAGCAAAGTGGCAAAGAGTCCTGTGGTCAGATGAGTCAAAATTTGACATACTCGTTGGAAATCATAGGCATTGTGTCCTCCGGGCTAAAGAGGAGAAAGACCACCCCTCCTGTTATCTGTGTTCAGTTCAAAAGCCTGCATCTCTGATGGTATGGGGATGCATTCGTGCATATGGTGTGGGACACTTGCATGTTTTAAAAACCAGCATGAATACTGAAAGTTATATAAAGGTGTATATAAAGAGTAACATATATAACAGTGAGTAACATATATAAAGGTATATATAAAGAGTAACATATGCTCCCCTCCAGATGAAATCTATTCCAAGGAAGGCCTTGTTTATTTCAGCAGGACAATGCAAAACCACTTACTACAGCTAACATAACAGCATGGCTTCGTAGTAGAAGAGTCCGTGTGCTGAACTGGCCTGCCTGCAGTCCTGATCTTTCCCTGATTGAGAACATTTGGTGCATAATTACAAGAAAAGTCTGTCAAAGGAGACCCAAAACTCTCCAGAAGCTGGAAGCCGGTATTAAACAAGAGTGGGATCAAATTTTTTATGGCTAAACTCAAGAAACTTATCTCCTCAATGCCCAGAGGCCTCCACTCCGTGTTAAAAATTATGGTAAACAGGGCCCTGTCCCAACTTTTTTGAGACCTGTAGCAGCCATCAAATTTGAAATGAGCTAATTTTGTAGATAAAATTGTAAAATTGCGTGTTTCAATATTTGCTATCTTACCTCTGTTCCATTGTGAATAAAATACTGGCTGGTGTGATTCGAAAGTCATTGCGTTTTGATTTTATTCACAATTTACACTTTGTCCCAACTATTTTGGAATTGGGGTTGTAGAATAATTAGAAAAATTTGAACCTGCATTAAGCAGCCCTGACTGGAAAATAGCACCGACTAATTGGAAATTCAATAAAATTACTATTCAAAAAGGGATTGAAGTCATACATTCTGTTTTGCATTCATATTTTTTCTTCTGAAATCAGATGGAAGGGGGAAAATGTGGCAACCACTGAAGTCACTGATATTCTGTTAATGGTGGACTGCATCGAGGAGGCCAACGTCTATGGAGTCAAGGTGCCAGGTAATTTCCTACTCCTAGGAGGTTATGTGATCGTTCCTGTTTTCTTGTTTAGTCAGTTGAACTCGAGATGATTTAAGGCCCATTTTTAATCAAATTTGATAGAAGGATGTAGTATGGGCCTACAATCTCTACTGAAGAAGCGGTTTAGATAATGGATTGATTGATGGACATAGCATTTGGACACCAAGAAGGAAAAAACCATTCATCTTAAATGCATTTGATGGCAGTAAAATTCAATAGGGGACGAAACATACCCAATTGTGGAAATACGATGGCTGCGCTCGCAGATTTGCATATCATAGAAGACTAAGGTCTTAGCGGATGTCTGTGCTGATCTTGTTTGAAACATTATATTTGTCAAGACCTAGTATAGGGCAATTTTGTGACATTATTGATGGTGGAGACAAAATGTGATTCATCTGCAGTTCTTGGGCAGTTGATGATCCCCTTTCCTCGGCTTAGGTATCTTTGATCACTTTCAAACTGACTTATCCCTCTTGTAGGTTTTGTTGCAGAAATCTGACATCTGCCCATGAAAACATGTATGCTTCAGGATAGGTACTGGAGTTTTTCAGAATCAGGAGTCCTGGACAACTAATGCTTTTTCAGGCTAGTCTGTTGTTCCTCCATTGTGGAAGGACTTGTGTAGACAGTCAGCCTCTCAGCTATATTGTGGTTCAAGAGAGGTTTATGAAAGTAGTAGGTTGCTCTGGTCGGCGGAGAGTTCATGTGTAAATTGTCTGGTTCGTCCTTTTTGGAATTGATGTGTACTTAAAGAATTATGATGCATTTCTTAACATTGGCAAAGAATCGATTTAGCAAAGAATTGCTGAAAATGCTATGGGAAAGAATGTGGTTGCTTCTTATTCGACCAACTTTTTTCAGTCAAATTATTTACAAAAATTGAACCTTTATTGAAAACTTAAGGATTACACAAAAATATTCTTATTCTAATGTAAATGTTTCCAAAACACATGCTTGCCGCAATCATTGGCACCCCAAAATAATCATAGTAAACATCTCATGGGGATTGCCAGGCTCCGCTTGTCCTTACTATTTCTACCATTTTATAGAGGAGGGCTGAACTACCCAAATCTGCTTTAGTACATTGAGCCTCCAAATGAGAACGTTAATGTTTTACTTCACAGAGGAGGGAACCCCGGTATGGAAATGCAGAGAGGGGACTTTAACACTCACTCTCCCACTATTTTTATACTCAGATAATCTCAAGAGTCTAAAAAAGACTACCCTATAGTGAAGAATATGATAGGGATTTGGCGAGATGTTAATAACCTTTTGAAGGATAATGTTCCCCTTTCTCACTTCAGCCCAATCTGGGGTAACACTCTTTTTGCCCCAGGTAAAAATGATGCTGGGTTCAAGCTATGGGCAGATAAAGGGCTCATTCCATGTCAAAACAGCCAATATTGAGGTACCTTGTACTTGACACCACTCAGATTTTACTCAAACTTTCTCCAAAAATACTTTATGGTACCAAACAAAAGAATCCCAAGTTTCATGTCAGTATGTCTGATGGTTTTTGAGTGAAAACTTCTTGAAATTTGGGTGAAATGCCCCTTTTTGACTTATGTGAATTTGTCATTTCATTTTGTAACATTTTGGAAGGACCATAACTTCTCACGTAATCGACACAGGAAGCTGAAATTTCATGCACTGGTGCATTCTGGCCCATGCATCAGGATTCTGCAGCCAGAATCACCATGAGAGATCAGAGGGGTGAGAGGAGCCACACGCAGCCCAAGTAAAGCCGGCCCCGAAGTATGCATATATCTTTTCGTTTGGCATCCCAGGCTCTTCTTGTTCTCCTTTTCCTTAGAACACATAAACTTGGGAGAGAAAGAGAACATTGTGGCTCTGTCAGGACAGCATGGCTCTAGATAAACTATATGCCATGACGCACTTGGTCAGATTCATGGATAAGTACAGTTATGCAGGCCCTGGCTCATCAGAAACATGCAAGAGTACATACTGAGGCCTAAGAAAAATTGAGCCAGAGCAAGCAAGCATAAACAATTAATAAAGCAAATGAATCAAATATTAAAAATGATTCCAAAAGTACCATTGGTGGGGGACTTGTGGGGGTCAGAAAACCACTTCGGACCAAATTGATCCTCTCAGACCCTGGACCTCAGACACCCAATTGACGCTGTGGGCACTTGGTGCTTGCATTTTGGGGTGCTTATGTTCACCCCTTTTTGAGGTGTTCATGAGCACCATTTAGGGTGCATGTGTCCACCCCTTCTTAGAGTGCTTGTGAGCTCCTTTAAAAAAAGGTGCTCATAAGCACCTTAAAAGGTACTGCTATTATAGCAAATGTGCGCACCCGTAAAAGGTGCTGAAACAAACCTATTTTTTCTTAGAGTGTACTACCTAACCTTGAGTCAGACGGCTGCCAAGTCCTTAGGAAGCTCTAAGTATTTTTTTTTTAAATTGTATATTCAGTTCAGTTTACAAATACTGAAACAGATACAATAAAAGAAAACAACATAATTAATACAAAAAATACATAATTAAAATAATAATAATAATAATAATAATAATAATAATAATAATAATAATAAAACAATCAATTTGGGGTATACAGACAAGAGAAAATAAATATAAATAATAATATAATCATAAAGTAATTCACAAAGATAAATTCAAGGCACAAAACAAATCCATTGCGGCTTTTTTGTTTTAAGACCATTCAAAGTTTTAAAATAATAATCAATTTCTGCTGTATTTTTGTTTTTTTTTTTTCTTGGCCATTTACATTTATGGATAAAGTATTTTCCAGACAAAATGAAAATATTCATCATGAATATCGTCTTGTTTTCACTACATTTATGGATAAAGTATTTTCCAGACAAAATGAAAATATTCATCATGAATATTGTCTTGTTTTCAATGTCCTTCTTTTCATAAAAGAAAATTGCATCCTTTTTTTCCAATTGAACTTTTTTGCTGTAGAATTTGTTACATACTTTTTTTTTGGCTAGAAGTAGAAAATATAACGTGTGCAATCAAAAAAAAAAAAAGATGACAAAGAGATTCGCTATAGCATTGACAGAAAACACAATTATCATCAACATCAGTTTTTAATTTTTTTTAACAACTGGGTTGAAGGGTATATTAAATGAATAATCTTAAAGGAAACTTCTCTTACTTCTCTTCTTGTTGGGGACACAGTACATGTTGTAATTCAAAACAACTTTCCAGTTGACCCATCCAAATTCAATGAATCATTTATTTTTTGCTTGAGGAGTTGTAATTGCTTTGCACACCTTCCTTAATAATTTGTTTGAACATTTTTTATTTTTAATATTTACTCCATTTATTGTAGAAAACCCAAAACCAGTGAAGCTGGCGCATTATATAAATCGTAGATAAAAACAGAATACAATGATTTGCAAATCCTTTTCAACTTATATTCAATTGAATACACTGCAAAGACAAGATGTTTAATGTTCAAACTGAGAAACTTTTTTTTTTTTTTTTTTGCAAATAATCATTAACTTAGAATTTAAAGGCAGCAACACATTGAAAAAAAGTTGGCACAGGGGCCTTTTTACCATTGTCTAACATCGCCTTTACTTTTAACGACACTCAGTAAACATTCGGGAACTGAGGAGACCAATTTTTGAAGCTTTTCAGGTAGAACTCTTTCCCATTCTTGCTTGATGTACAGCTTAAGTTGTTCATCAGTCCGAGGTCTCCATTGTCATATTTTACGCTTCATAATGCGCCAAACATTTTCAATGGGAGACGGGTCTGGATTAAAGGCAGGCCAGTCTAGTACCCGCACTCTTTTACTACGGAGCCATGCTGTTGTAACACATGCAGAATGTGGCTTGGCATTGTCTTGCTGAAATAAGCAGCATGAAACCATGAAAAAGACGTTGCTTGGATGGCAACATATGTTGGTCCAAAACCTGTATGTACCTTTCAGCATTAATGGTGCCTTCACATATGTGTAAGTTGCCCATGCCTTGGGCACTAATACACCCCCATACCATCACAGATGCTGGCTTTTGAACTTTGCACCTATAACAGTCCGGATGGTTCTTTTCCTCTTTGGTCCGGAGGACACGACGTCCACAGTTTCCAAAAACATTTTGAAATGTGGACTCGTCAGACCACAGAACACTTTTCCACTTTGCATCAGTCCATCTTAGATGAGCTTGGGCCCAGCGAAGCCGGCGGCGTTTAAGGGTGCTGTTGATAAATGGCTTTTGCTTTGCATTGTAGAGTTTTGACTTGCACTTGCAGATGTAGCGACGAACTGTAGTAACTGACAGTGGTTTTCTGAAGTGTTCCTGAGCCCATGTGGTGATGTCCTTTACACACTGATGTTGGTTTTTGATGCAGTACCGCCTGAGGGATCGAAGGTCACGGGCATTCAATGTTGGTTTTCGGCCTTGTCGCTTACGTGCAGTGATTTCTCCAGATTCTCTGAACCTTTTGATGATATTACGGAACGTAGGTGATGAAATCCCTAAATTTCTTGCAATAGCTCGTTGAGGAATGTTGTTTTTAAACTGTTCGACAATCAGCTCACGCATTTGTTCACTAAGTGGTGACCCTCGCCCCATCCTTGTTTGTGAATGACTGAGCATTTCAGGGAAGCTGCTTTTATACCCAATCATGGCACCCACCTGTTCCCAATTAGCCCATTCACCTGTGGGATGTTCCAAATAAGTGTTTGATGAGCATTCCTCAACTCTCTCAGTCTTTTTTGCCACTTGTGCCGGCTTTTTTGAAACATGTTGCAGGCATCAAATTCCAAATGAGCTAATATTTGCAAAAAATTACAAAGTTTACCTGTTCGAACATTAAGTAACTTGTCTTTGCAGTGTATTCAATTGTATATAGGTTGAAAAGGATTTGCAAATCATTGTATTCAGTTTTTATTTACGATTTACACAATGTGCCAACTTCACTGGTTTTGGGTTTTGTAAGATTCACAACATATGGATCATTGATATCAGCTTATACCCTTGCATTAGTTGAAGGAATAGCTTTAAGAATAATTGTCATTTCTTTTTTCGATACAGGAAATCCACATTTCTTCGCAAATTCTGTATATGGTGTAATGTGAATAGAGTATTTACCTTTTTTTTGTGAAGCTCAAACTGGAGCTAGGTTCAGACATGTCCTGGACATGTCTGGGGCAAGTCTCAGAAAATTTAAAAAAAGAGGTCTAAATGTGGGTGGGGTCTGCAAAAGAGTATATAAAGAAAAGAATTGAGACAGTAAAGTAGTAGGAGAAATTGCAAGAAGAAGGATACGTGTGACCAGACCTGTCATTCTGTTCAAGACCTGTGAAGTTTCTTTTCTGGATTTTTGCCTGTGTTAGAGAAGTTTCCTCACCCAGGACATCACCTAGGGACTGTAAATATTTTTGTTGTTATATATTCAATCTTGGTCAGTAGATTAGTTTAGTTAATAGTCCTCGTTTGTTAATCAAATGTGTTTAAGTTGTTAAAACTGTGTCTGTCATCCCTTGCTGTTGCTGTTGCGTTTGTGTTGTAAATGTAATAACAAATTGGGGCCATAACAATGGGCAAAAGTTTCCATTTTTGTTGAGTCATTGATACACAAACAATTTATTATTTTCAACCCAGCTAATAAAATATCAGCTTTTATTCTGGTATCTAATGTCTCTGTTGTGCCAAATCAAACATCTATGAGGGGAAAAATTATGTTCTTAGATAATTTAACCGGATAACAAAGCTTGTTTGTGGAAGTTTGAAAGTTTAGCTGGAATCTACCGCTGTTGTGCTCGAACACATACTATTTTGAGGTTGCCTCTTCACCGATGCCAACTGGTGGATTTGCTGTGATTGGCTGGAGGGTCTGTCACTCAAACTGAGTGACCAATGTGTGTGGCCTGGGCTGCGCAGCTGCAATATTTAAAGCGGCGACCACTCACACGACCAATCGAGTAAAGAAACATATATGATGAGCAGGGGACTCATGATCACGTTGCCTGGTGTACATGCATTCGGATTCTCTATGTAGCGCGGTTGTCTTCCTAAAGCCCGTGATCCATTTACGCTTTTAAGGCCTCCGATTGTCCCGATTCAGCCCTACGACATAGGTGGATCATGACTTCCGACCTGTACCGACCCTTCTGCTTGAATAAGAGAGGATCTGACTGGATCTGATTACGCGTATCCCTCTTCCGACAAAATCAAACCAGTTTGATTTTGTCGGAAGGTATGAGTTGTCGGAAGGACGCGGGAGTAGCGGTTGGTCAAGTGCAAACTAGGTGGTGAATATGTTCTTTGCAATTAGCCAATTAGAAACCATTTACAAAAACAACCGGCATATTTATTGTTGACGCTGGCAAAAATCAATCGAAAATGCTCGCATTAGTGGATCATGAGATGAAATTTTTTCCTCAATCACTCTGACTTTCTAAGATTGTTTGCACGAGTTTCGGATGGTTACCGGCGCTTCCAAAAGCTTCCAACTGGCTACGATTGCTTGCGTGGAAGCTTTAAAAGCATAAGTGGATCATAGGCATAAGCAGTTAGGAATTCGCCCTTAACACCTTTCCTTTACGACATGACGTTTTACAAAAGTGGTTGTCAAACTCGGTCCTGGCGCCCCACTGTGTATGCTGGTTTTTGTTCCAACCACAATTGCAATCTTAGGATTTAAAAAAGCTGTTGATTTGTCTTAATTAGGTGCAGTTATCTTTGGAGCAGTTATTTATCCTCTTCAGCCACATTTGACCAATATATACATGCCATGAAGAATAAAAATTCCATATCCAAGTTAAGATATATTAAGAACTAGTACAAATAACTGCTGAGGGAAACAATTTGGCCAAACATTTAATCAATTTAAACAATTGGTAAATCAACAGACAATAGGTTCCAGTTCCAGTTTGTTCTTGCAGCATTTCGCCCCAACTCCGACAGAATACGCTGGCGAGATTTCTGAGTGACTGGTGCACGCAATCTGGGCATAGGTGTGCAGAGAGTCACTCTGTTTCGCTCGGGCTAGACAAGTGGATTGACTTCACCAGTCTTGATGCTACGTGCTCTTTCGGGCTGGGATCGCTCCCTCCTCATTTCAACCTCTGAGTCGGAATCCATTGGCATGGGAGTTGCTCTGATCTACCGCAAAGTACGCAAGCTGGGAGAGAGGAAAATGACCAATGCACTGCCTGGTAACGAAATTATTATGGAGCGCTTCAGTGGAATCAGAGAATGGTGAGTTGCTCAAAAAGACTCTGGGATCATCTGCAGAAATGCACAGAAAGATGGACGCTGTTTAGAGTCAGTGTGGGGAGTTTGTGCGTTTGACTGTGAACTTGGGCAAGAGACATGAGGAGAGGATGGGAGAACTGATGTGAAAACTGGTGGCCCTGAAGCGTGAAGTAAAAAATGTACAAAATGAATAGCGGATCGATCGAAATTGCTTGTTCCACCCGAAATTGAATAGAATTTGGCCTCCCCCACCTCTCATTCCCCCCCCCCCCCCCCATTCCTTTGAAAAAATTCCCACGTGTTTCCAGCATGTCGTGTTAAATCCTGATGTGTATTTTTATGTCTGATGTCATCAATCTGTTTCTCTTCTATCTTTAACTGCAACCTTTAATTTTTGATGAAGAAAGTGGAGTTGGCAGCGCGACGCACGTTGCAGCAGCCCGGAGCACTTTCTCTCCAAACGTAATTTCGTTGTTATTCTGTAACAATGACAATAAGTTCATCTAAATCTTAAAAGCCGGGTTACTATTTGTTATATTCATATGCATTTATATATGTATTTCGGTGCTTCCATCGACTTGCCTTCACGGTATCATTCTTTTTTGTTTTTGTGTGATTGTGTAACCTCTAGCAAAATTACACTTGCTGGTTGTCTTCATAATTTGCTCGGTTTCGCTAGCACTAAAGGTACTTTCCCTTATGTGCTGTTAATTATTGAGTCTCTCAGATAGGGCATGGTTCTGTGTTTAAAGAAGATCTTTCTAGAATGGGTGTCCAAAATGCAATCTCAAGGTTAATGATATTGTTACTGTTGCTCGTCTCTGGTAATATTAATACTACTAATCCTGGCCTAGAGCCTCTTTTATATAATTTGTGTCATTTGTCAACTCCTTATGAGTTTAGTCACAGACATGGCCTGGGTTTTGTCCATATAAATGCAAGGAGCCTTGTACCTAAGCTTGATATTTTTAAATCTTGGTTTTTTACCGCTAAACCTGATGTTGTTTTAGTTTCCGAAACTTGGCTGAAACCATCAATCACTGATCAAGTAATACACATTGACGGTTACAATGTATTTAGAACTGACCACAAAGGTAGAGCTGGAGGAGTTAGAATTTATATTTCTAACAAATTTCATGGGTCTTTTCTCAAATCTGTCCCAAAACAGTTTGAGTTCTTTGCTGTTCAGACCATTGCAGCAAATGCCCCTCAAACGGTTGTTGGCTGCTATAGGCCACCACGTGCCATTAATGATTGTATCTCTGACTTAACTGATCTCTTGTCTAATTTAATTACATCTGAATTGATCTTGCTTGGGGACTTAAACTGGGATTGGTTGAGTGACAAATCTGCAAGCTTTAAACATCCCTACTCATATTAATGCGACTAAACCTGGCAGTGAAAGTTGATTTAATTCTTGCTATTGCAGCCCATAAGTATATGGCTATTAGTGTCTTTGCTAATGATATTAGCGATCATTGCTCCATTGCTTGTATTAGAAGCACCAAATTTCCCAAATCCAAGGGTCTTATTATACTTCGATGTAGCTTTAAGCATTTTTGTAAAGAAGCTTTCCTGCATGACTTGGCTTGTGTTAAGTGGCATTTAATATCTTTAATTCCTTCTGTTGATGATGCTGTTCATTTTTTTCAGCATCACTTTCTAAAAATCATTAATAAACATGCCCCTCTTAAAAAAAATCAGGATTAGAAATAGGTCAAATCCTTGGTTTTCTAGGGACCTGGCTGATTCCATTCATGCTTGTAATAAGCAACGGTCTTTAGCCAGAAAGTCAGGTACAACTAAAGACTGGACCCTTTTTCGTTCTCTTAGGAATAAATGTACGTTCCTTATCAGAAAATCTAAAGCCAACTACTATCTCAGGTTAATCTCCAATACTGGCAATGACCATTCTAAATTTTGGAAAATAGTCTAAACCTTAGAAAATAAGAATGTTGCTGGTCCTTCTCAAAGGCTGAAGATTAGGGATTCTTGTATTTTGGATAATAAGGAGATGTCTCAGGCTTTTAATACTCATTTTAAAAAAGCTGGGCATTTATTTGATGAACAGGGTCTTAGTCATGATCCAAGGTATAATATTAAGCTTCCAGGGCAATCAGGCACTTTGTTAACTCTTAATTTTTCTCCCTTTTTGGCCTCTGAAGTTTTGCATACGCTTTCAACTTCAGATCCTAAAAAGGCCACTGGGCCTGATGGCATTGATCCATACTTTTTAAAAATTGCAGCACCAATTGTGACTTTTTGTGCCAGTTACAGATATTTTTAATCTTTCCATTTCCACTCAAACTTTACCTGTAGTTTGGAAACAAGCCTTTGTCTCTCCTCTTTTGAAGGGTGGTGATCCTTCTGATTTAAACAATTATAGACCAATTTCTAATCTTTCTGTTTTAGCTAAGATCTTGGTGTCTTTAATTTCTGACCGGATTAAATTATTTTTAAATCCCATGCAATCTGGCTTTAGATCCAAGCACAGTACGGTTACGGCTAGCTTGAAAGTCCTAGATGATATTAAAGCAGCTGTTGATAATACATTATTTTGTGTTGCATTATTCATTGATTTAACCTAGGGATTTGATACCACATTTGAATTAACATTCTTTCAAAGGTCGGTTTTGGCCATAGTACGATTGGCTGGTTTCAGAGTTACTTATCCAACCGCTCTCAATGTGTTAAAGGGATAGTTCGGGATTTTTCTCATGAATCTGTATGGCATCACCGTCTTTAGTCTCGTGCACACACACTGACTTTCCCCCGACTGTGTCCTGTGAGCCGAATTCTGTCCAGTTTTGGTCAAAGCGAAAGTAGTTCCGGCAGGTTTCCTGGGGTCTGCAAAGTAAAAAATTTTTCTTCTCAAAACAGTATGTGTTCGAACGAGTGATTTATTTGCATAACAAAACCCTGGTAATCCAGAAAGTCACATCTTGTAATTGCTTGGGGCTACTTTCTCTTAATAGCGATCACTGTGCGCTGTCACTGCTAACAGCTGTGCGCGCTAGCCAACTACCTTCATCAGTTGTTCGATAGTGTTTTTCTATTTTCTATAGCATCCGTGCATAGCCTTCTGGTGATGCACCGAGGGCTATGTAAGCGCAACATAGATTCATCTATCGGTGTCATATTACCAGTGAAGCTTACGAAACATAATATGTATTGTTATTGTTTTTGTTTTACTGTTATTACAATCGTCAGAAACTACGTGGACGGGTGTGGATGGCTTCTAGGTTTGAATGAGAAGTCCATGACTCCAGTCACAGCGTTGGCTAGCATAATCAAGACAAACTTGGTTACCTTTCTCAGCTACTAGAGAGAGGGATGACCGCAGCACCCAGCATGCATATTTATTTTAGTGTCGACACACCAGCGTCTTCCCGAAATACTAATGAAATCCTTTGGAAAGTTACTCCGAGTGCTCCGGTTATCCCTGGGTCAGTTTGCTAAGAAGTAGTAGTTTCTCTGGAGTCTGCCGTCCTCGACCGTAAGGAGACAATTTCCTCTGGCTGGAATATGTAAGCTGTATGGAAGTTTCTAAATGACGAGGATAGTCAGTGACCGTGTCATTTGGAAATCAGTCAAAAAAGGAGATGAAAAGTCGAAGCTTACGCTTTCTGCCTAGGTATTCTATAACAAAGAATGTTTCTTAGTGGAATAATTGTACATAAACATATCTGTCACTGTTATTACTTGTGGAAAGTAAATAAATGCTGATATAATGTTACTGTTATAATGTGTCTAAAACATGAATGAGTTTCTTGTAATCCACAATGCAGAAATTGATGTTGTTTTTTCAAAGGCTTGCACTCCTGTTGAAATGGCTGAACCTAGCTAGCTCGTTAGAGTCGTAGGTCTGTAGTCGGTAAACACTGTCGAACAACTGATAAAAGTAGTTGGCTAGTGCGCACAGCTGTTAGCAGTGACAGCGCACAGTGATCGCTATTGAGAGTAAGTAGCCCCAAGCAATTACAAGATGTGACTTTATGGATTACCAGGGTTTTGTTATGCAAATAAACTCGTTCGAACACATACTGTGATGATAGATAAGGGTGTTCCGCAAGGCTTCATTTTGGGACCATTGCTTTTTTTTTACCATACATAAATAATATTTGTTTAAAATAATAAAATAAAATAATAAAAAAATAAAATAATAAAATACCATTTTAAATATTCATTGCATCATATGTATGCCGACGACACCATATTGTACTCTAGTGCTCCCTTTCTCGAGGCTGCTGTCTCACATCTTCAGTCTGATTTTGTCTCTCTGCCGCATGCGCTTATTGATTCTAAACTTCTGTTGAATGGTGGCAAAACTAAAGCTATGCTGTTTGCACCACATAGGTCTGTGGTTTCTTCCCCTTCTCTTATTACCCTGGATGGAACTCCAATTGAGTTTGTAGATGAGTACAAATATCTAGGATTATGGCTGGACAAGAATTTAACTTTTAATTACCATATTGACATGTTGACAAAGAACTCAAGTTTACACTGGGTTTCTTATATAGATGAAAATCTTTATTTTCCTCTTTTTCTCGCAAACGGCTAGTAAATAATATATTTTTGTCTCAACTTGATTATGGCAATACTGTTTACCGATTTGCGTGTCCCACTTTCCTGGCTAAACTCGATCCGCCCAATCATTCTGCACTGAGATACATTTATAAGTCGCCCTATAGGATGCATCACTGTACACTGTACCCACCTCTTTACCAAGTTTCAGACAAAAGATTTCTGAAGCCTTTCCCATTAGCTCCTCTTGTCGTACTGTTTAGATATATTTTTCCACTGTTTTGATTTTGAGCCATTTTTAGAACTTATTTTTTTTTGTTGTTGTTGTTGATATTTAGTTTCATCCTGTCAGATGGTAGTCTCTATTCTGCCCCTTGTTCTTTTTTTACACTGTACTGTTTTGTCAATATTGTCTTGAACTGTCTTGTGTTTATGTAATACTTGTTAAATACCGCCAGATCACAATTGAAAAAGAGACTTTGGTCTCAACTGGTTTTATCTGGTTAAATAAAGGATTTGTTTGTTTGTTCAAGGTTTCTCATTTGTGAAGCTGTTGACACATGGTTGCAAATATTAATTATTTATTGGCAAACAATAGAGTTGTACCAGTTTTGTGTCATGTTTATTGAGTTCTGGCTAATTATTTTGAGAGAACTCAAAACAAGCACTGTCAGCAACCTAATTTGGAGCTTACTGATTTTGTCGGTCTAATTTGATCTGTTTAATATTGTTTTCACCTGAAAATCCTCACAATATGGAAAATGAGCACAATATGTTCAAGGGTTTGTATTCTTCATGGCACAATGGATATGTCCATCAGAACGTGGGTAAAGATGGTAAATAACTGCTCTTAACATGGAATGCAGCTAATTAAGACAAATAAACAGTTAAAATCCTGCGATTGCAATTGTGGTTGGAACAAAAACCAGTTAGTAACCCACTTGGGCTTCAAACGGGGAAAGCCCCGAGGAGGAATTACACAAAGAGTTATGGGCATATTCGACCCAAGCTAAAAATCGACTCCATGATGAGGGATCTGCCGCCAAACATCGAAGAGTGTTTTCAAGAGACTGATTCGTCTGTTCCGTTTCCTTGTTGGTGTCCGGGTGAAACCCTGTGGAGAGACTCACTGTGACCCCCAACTGCTTACAAAAAGCCTGCCAGAATCTGGCCATGAATTGAGGACATCAGTCAGTGACGACATCCTGCGGAAGCTCATGTATATTGTTATGCTAGCAACACATTCGCTAGTCTAATGAAAGATCAGGGCACAACAGGTGCGGGGGTATATCCGTTTAATCTCCCTCTACGTAACACGTCACATCCTTTTATCATCATATTACCTGTCACATCAATTAAATATAAACCATCATCAGTACACCATGTAAACGGAACACGTTTTTAACTACAACATGTGCTGTCTCCCATGCCGAAGGCAGCTTAGGTAGCGCTACAAAATGAGCCGCTTTAGAAAACTGGTCAACCACTACCAAATTGACAGTGTTGCCGTCCGATACAGGCAGCCCCGTAATAAAATCGAGCACAATATGTAACCAAGGGCGCCTGGGAATGGGCAAAGGTCCTAACAGGCCAGAGGGAGGGAGGTGGGAAGTTTTATTTCTGGAACATACGCTACAGGCCGCAACAAACTCCCGACTGTTCTTCAACATATCCAGCCACCAAAACCGTTGGGCAAGGAACTGCTTGGTCCGATGGGCCCCCGGGTGCCCAGCCAAGCGGGAAGAGTGTCCCCACTGAAGGACCCTTGACCTAACCCCAAGCGGCACAAATAAACAGCCAGGAGGCTCCCCCCCAGGACCGGGATCAGATTTCAATGCCTCCTGAACCACCGCCTCAACTTCCCATTGAATAGGTGCCACGATCTGGGCAGAAGGAATAACAGACTCTGGGGTAGGATCACTATCCGTGCAATCGTACATACGTGACAGGGTGTACGGCTTAATATTTTTAGAGCCCGGGGGGTACGTGAGCGTAAAATCAAAGCGGTTAAAAAACAATGACCATCGCGTCTGCCAGGAATTACGCTGTTTGGTCTGCTGAATATATTGGAGGTTTTTATAACATAACATAACATGAATGGCAAGAACAGGCCTTTCAGCCCAACTAAGCTTGCCAGTTTCTTTATACTATTGTGAATATATCCCTTCAGATACTAAATGAATCAATGGTATCTAGCTTTAAGTCAAGCCTGCTCTTGACAACCCCCAAGGACTCTGCCTCAACAATATGGTCAGGTAAGCTATTCAACATTGAAATTACTCTTTGGGTAAAGAAATATTTCCGAATATCAGTGCTAAATTTACCTTTGGTCAACTTCCATTTGTGACCCCGAGTTCTACTAACAACACTTGGCCGAAGGAATCCTACATGATTCACTTTGTTAATCTCTTTAACATATTTAAAGACCTCAATCAAATCACCCCTGAGTCTCCTTTTCCTAAGACTAAAAAGATTTTCAGCCCCTTCTCGTAGCTTTCATCTTTTATACCTGGAATAAACTTAGTGGCTCTTCTCTGAACTTTCTCTAGAGCCTCTATATCTCTATTAAAGTATGGTCCCCAGAACTGTACACAATACTCCAGGTGTGGTCTAATGAACGTGTTGTACAGAAGAAGCATCACCTCCTTAGAATTGTACTCAATACTTTTGGCAATGTATCCTAGCATCCGATTAGCTTTTTTAACTGCTACGGCATAATGGCTAGAACCTGTGAGAGTTTGGTTAACAATCACTCCCAGATCTTTATCTTGTGCAGCACATTCTAGTTTTAAACCTCCCATGAAGTAATCCCGTCAAATGTTTTTATTACCTACATGTACAACTTTACATTTTGCTAGATTAAATTTCATTTGCCACATTTCTGCCCAATTCTGGATTCTATCCAAATCGTCCTGAATCACTTTGGTGGACCCTAAACTATTTGCCAGCCCCCCAATTTAGTGTTATCTGCAAATTTAACCAATCTGCTCTCAATATTCCTATCAAGGTCATTAATGTAAATGAGGAATAGCAGGGGTCCCAACACCGATCCCTGGGGGACGCCACTCCCCACCATACCCAGCTCAGATGAGATATCACTGACCACTACTCTTTGTGTTCTGTCCTGTAACCAGTTTTGAATCCACTTCAGAATACCTCCTGTAACTCCAATGGGGCTCATTTTAAAAATTTGTCTCTTATGCGGTACTGTATCGAATGCTTTCTGAAAATCCAAGTATATGATTTCATAAGCCCTGCTCTGGTCGTAAGTCCTGGTGGCCTCCTCAAAAAATTCCAGAAGGTTTGTTAGGCATGACCTTCCCTTCCGAAAACCATGTTGGCTATCCCTCAAGATACTGTTACGTTCAAGAAATAAGTCAAGCTCATCTTTTATGATAGATTCCAAGATTTTGCACGAAATGCAAGTTAAACTCACTGGCCTGTAGTTTCCTGGCTCGGTTACGGTCCCCTTTCTTATATATTGGTATTATATTGCCCTGTTTCCAATCATTTGGTATTTCTCCAGTTTCTAAAGACCGTCTGAAGATGGCGGATAGCGGCTTAAAGATGACCTCACCAGCTTCCCTGAGCACTCTAGGACATAAGCCATCAGGACCCGCCGCCTTATCTGCTTTTAGTTTATGCAGCTTGTCTAATACTTCGTTATCCCGAACCTCAATTTCTGCGAAATAATCTTGAGCATTTGACATGCCCTCTGGCCAAATAAAGACCCCCTCTGAGGTAAAATTCAGGTAAAACTCAAAAAAGTAACTGTTTTAGGCATCCGCAATATGCTTGTTATCATATAGCAGCGATCCATTTTTATTCTTTATGCACTTAACCTGCTCTTTAACTTTCCTTTTTCTGCTAAAGTACTGAAAGAAGCGCTTAGGGTTAGTTTTTGCCCCCTCTGCAATTTGTCGTTCATACAGTCTTCTAGCCTTCCTCAGCTCTTTTTTACCACAGCCCGAATTTTACAGTATTCAGCCCGAGTATTCTCATCGTTATCCTTTATGAACATCTTATAAAGATTCCTCCTTTCCCTCAACATCCTACGAATACTTTTGGTCATCCACTGAGGATTTTGCTTTTTGCCTGGAGGTCTCCATAGTGGCTAGAGTGTACTGTGATGGGCGTTGGTAGTAGGACACCAAGAGCAGTGGCCAGAAATAAAAGGAAAAACCAGCAGAGCACTGAGAGACTAAAACAGATAGAAATCACGAGACTCGAGCATCCAACGGACCTGACGCCGTCCGTGATAGAAAATAGGCGAGCTCGAAAAAAAAGAACAAAAGAAAAGGGAAATAAACCAAAGATTCCCTTACTAACACTGATCCTGTTATGCAGCTAAGATCCTGACAATACTCTCTCTTGAAAGACCTTACCGGCTAAAGCGCCAAAGAGAAAATGACACTCTTGCAACACGAGCGAGGCAGAACAGGAGCTTAAATAGGGTCCCGGTAACGCACCCAATTAATGCCAGCTGGCCCAGGAATCCGATGGCGAGCAAAACAATATCATCCCGAATGAGAGTAACAAAAGGAGTTCTCAAAGCTCCAAAACCATTACATGAAAGGATTAATTTAGGGCAGCTGTGGCATCAACCTTACATTGGGTGGTGGTCTAATAAATTTGTTAAGCTCTGTACAAAAAAAAAAAATTATTATTTATGTACACCTTGATCATCATCTGGTCTTGGCATACTGTACAGGTTTGGAAAGCTAAATGTATAAGCCAAACGTATTGAAATTTCACATCTCATAGTCTGTTTTTAAGGGTTTTAGAGCTAAAAACCGAAGCAAAACTTAATTCATGTAATAAAAGCCAGCGGTTAAGGTTAACTTCCATGAATTTATTTTATTTTTTTTTTTTTGTGATTTAGTATTAACAAAGTTAACTTTTCAATTAGTCAATGTTTTGTCACCAGAACCACTGATTGCACCCTTAAAAACATTCCTATTCCTGGCTTGATGTGTTCAGATCTTAACAGAGACTCAACGCTGTCACTTTCACTTTCAGGACACGAGGGAAGAATTGGAATGGCTGCTCTGAAGTTGAAAGGTGGCCTAGAATTTGACGGTATCGACACATACGAATGCTTGAAGATCAGCCTGCCAAGCTACGCAAGACCTCGCTTCATTAGGATTCAGGTAGACATGCCTAAAATTCTGCGCGCCAATTCTGATTACCTATCCCAAAAAAGTTGGACCATTTTGGAACATGCAACTGAAATCAAAATGGCATATTTAGCAGTCTGTTCAGTTTTCCCTTTATTGAAACCACTCATACGCATGATTTGATGTTTTAACTTGAAAAGTCTACTGTTTACTTGCAAAAATATACATCAATGAACCAAAACATAAAAACCACTCACAGTTGTAAGCAAATTACATTGATTATCTTGCAAGAACGGCACATTGTCGAAGTCGGCAGACAGGCCTTAGATGCTAAGTGAGTGGTTGATTCTTTTAGTCCACATTTTGGATCTGGGAGAAATGCAACCTGTGCGACTTGGCAAGGGCAAAAATAGTATAGCCTAACAAGTAGATCAGAGCATTTCCAAAGCAGCATGAGTTCTTACTGACAGTGGTAAGGCAATGAGAGCTATCATATTAAGAGAGCTGTGGCACGAATCGCTGAGAATTTTAACAATACACGAGGAATGTGTGTTGGGATTTACGAAATGAACCAAGTGCGACAACCAGTAGAATGCAAAAAGGAGGCTTTATTTCTGAAGGGGGAAACCCCCCAACAGAGCTGGCAACGGTACAAAGTCCACAATCCAAAAACAGTATCCAATGGGCGTAATCCAGAATCGTAACCAGGGCACCAATAACAAAGTTCGTGGTCAGACAAAAAGGGTTCGGTACACAGGCGTAGGTTTGGAGGAGAAACAAACTCATAAGCCAAAGACAGTCCGAATCCAAAACCAGGGCAGTAATCACAAAATCAAGGTCGGGCAGAAAAAGGTCAAAACTCACAGATGCAACAAAATCCAAAAAGGGCAAACCAAAATCAATAGTCGAGCAATCCAGTCAGAAAGATAAACACTGAGCAATCAAGGCGAGAAACGTGGCACGAGAAAACTAGGGAGAACGATCTGACAAGAGTGTGAAGCAAACAGACATCTTATATACACATCCAGGAGAACACATGACCAGGGAGAACAGGTGCAATCAGTGGGAACAATGATCAGGGAGAGACACATGAGGAATAAACTAATCACATGAATTTGGCAAATGCCAAAACGCAGACAGGGATCACAAGACAATCCTATGAACAAACAGCTCCGGTTAAGGAGTACTAAAAGTGCATAGTCTAAAGAAAAGGAAAGCATGAGATATAAGTGGAAAACTGCAGCAGAGATAATTAGGGATAGGCAAGGAGGCGGAGACTAGAATTGGGCGACAGCTGAGAGATCATTAGTCAATTAGTAAGTGCAGCTATACAATCCCAAGTGCTTGTTAGTAAGTTAGTCCAAATATACAAGGTTAGTGTGGATTAGTATTGAGCAAAAACAATAAACTGTTAGTATGTGTTAGTAAGACAGAAAAAGAGAGAGGAAGGAAGAACACGAGATAATGAAAGAAGATTGAAACCCAGAAACCAATAAATCACCCGAATGAGTGGCACACAAGACAAGGGACCGTGAGCAAAGATACACACATGACAAGACAGGGGAGACAAAGTGCAAAGCATAGAAATGAAAACATGGCATGGAAACTAAATTACTAAGACATGAAAAATAATAACACAATGAATCTAAATTACCAAAACACAAAACAATCCTAAGAATAGTCAGACATAAGCAATGGTCAAGAATGCGCGGATTAATCTAACATGGCACAAGGCCAGGCACAGAACTTAAACATGGCATGCAGAATTAGAATCCCAACAGAACCCCCCTCCCAACGAACGCCTCCTGGCGTTCAATTCGAAGAACGGGATGCAGCATGAAAGTCTTTGATGAGGTTTTTATCCAATATGTGCCTTGCTGGCACCCAACTGCGATGTTCAAGTCCGTAACCCTCCCAGTCGACGAGGTACTGCAGTCCTCTGCCTCGTCGACGAGAGTCCAGGAGGGCACGGACCGTGTAGGCTTCGCCTCCGTTGATGATCCGGGCGGGTGGTGGGGGATCAGGTCCAGAGGACAGGGGGTGGGTTACTGCAGGTTTTAACTGGGACACATGGAAAGTGGGGTGTATGCGTCGCATGGACAGGGGGAGACGGAGGCGAACGGCAGTGGGACTTAGGACCCTTTCAATGGTGAAAGGGCCCAGGAATTTGGGGAAAAGCTTACCCCCGTTACCTCTGAGGGGAATGTCCCTTGAAGACAACCAGACCCGCTGCCCAGGTCGGTACATGGGCGCCGCGGTGCGTCTCTTGTCGGCCTGTTCTTTCATCCGAGCGACCGACCTGAGCAGGGCCTGGCGGGTGGCAGTCCAGGTGCGTCTGCACCTACGGACGAATTCGCGGACTGAGGGGACAGCTACCTCCTCCTCCTGGGACGGGAACAAAGGGGGCTGGTAGCCCAGGCAGGCTTTGAAGGGGGAGACGCCGGAGGCAGCAGAGGTGTGGCTGTTCAACGCGTATTCCACCCACGGTAACTGATAGCTCCAGGAGGAGGGGTTCCTAATACAGAGACATCGTAAAACACTTTCCACACACTGGTTAGCTCGCTCAGTCTGGCCATTAGTCTGGGGGTGGAAACCTGATGACAAACTGACTGAAGTGCCTAAAGCTTTAAAGAATGTTCTCCAAAAAAGTGCAGTGAACTGGGGGCCGCGATCGGAAGTGATATCAGTGGGTATGCCGTGGAGTCTAATGACATGTTGGATTACTAGGTTGGCAGTGTCTTGAGCAGAAGGGAGTTTAGTGAGGGGAACTAAGTGAACTGCTTTGGAGAATCTATCAACAATTGTGAGAATGGTGGTGTGGTGATTGGATGAGGGAAGGCCTGTGATAAAATCAAGAGCAATATGGGACCAGGGGCGGTGTGGTGTAGGAAGGGGCTGCAATAAACCTTGAGGTGGTTGGTGAGAAGTCTTAGCCTGGGCACAGACCGAGCAAGCAGCAACGAAGCCCTGGACATCTTGAGTGAGTTCTGGCCACCAAAACCTCTGAAGAATAAAGTTCTTAGTGCGGCGGATACCAGGGTGGCAGGACAGTCTGGATGCGTGTCCCCATTCCAGGACTTGGGAGCGTAAGGTAGCTGGCACATATAAACAATTGGTGGGACACGCACTGGGAGTAGCAGCATTGTTTTGGGCATTTCTGACTTCTCTCTCAATATCAAGACATAATGCATTAATGAACGCTTCTTTAGGGAGGATGGTATCTTTGTTAATTTCCTCTTCCTGGATTTCAAAACAACGGGAGAGGGCATCAGGCTTGACATTCTTACTTCCAGGTCGATAGGCAATATGAAAGTTGAATCGTGAAAAGAAAAGTGCCCACCTGGCTTGTCGCGGATTGAGTCTTTTGGCCGTTTGTAGATATTCCAGGTTCTTGTGGTCTGTCCAGACGATGAAGGGTACCTTGGAGCCCTCCAGCCATTGTCTCCACTCCTCTAAGGCCAACTTTACCGCCAACAGCTCCCGATTCCCAATGTCGTAGTTTCTTTCTGCAGAGCTGAGGCGGCGAGAAAAGAAGGCACAAGGATGGACCTTACCATCTTCTGTGGACCTCTGCGACAGGATGGCTCCAGCTCCGATATTGGAGGCGTCCACTTCAACAATAAACTGGAGTTCAGGATTGGGAATGGTTAGGATAGGTGCAGAGGTGAAACGAGCTTTTAAGTCATTGAAGGCCTCTTCAGCCTTTTCGGACCACAGAAACTTGGATTTAGAAGAGGTGAGAGCAGTAAGAGGAGCGGCAACAGAACTATAATTCCGGATGAACCGGCGGTAAAAGTTAGCGAAGCCCAAAAATCGCTGGAGAGACTTACGGTCCTCTGGTCTGGGCCAATTAGTGACAGCTTCCACCTTTAGGGGGTCCATCCGGATGGTGTCTGGGGAGATGATGTAACCCAAAAACGTAGTGGTTTCCACATTAAATTCACATTTTTCAGCTTTAACAAAGAGGCGGTTCTCCAGGAGGCGACGGAGCACTTGGCGAACATGTTTGACATGGGCCTCCTGGGACTCTGAAAAAATCAGGATATCGTCAAGATACACAAACACAAACTTATTTATCATGTCTCTTAAAACATCGTTGACAAGGTTTTGAAACACTGCTGGAGCGTTAGTAAGCCCGAAAGGAAGAACTAAATACTCCCAGTGTCCCGTGGGAGTGTTAAAGGCAGTCTTCCATTCGTCCCCCTCTCTGATGCGTACCAGGTGATAGGCATTACGGAGGTCGAGCTTAGTAAAAATCTTAGCTCCTTGCAGGAGATCGAAAGCAGTGTTCATTAGAGGAAGTGGATAGCGATTCTTGACAGTTATTTCGTTAAGTCCACGGTAATCTATACAGGGTCTTAATGATCCGTCCTTCTTAGACACGAAGAAGAATCCGGCACCAGCAGGTGATGATGACGGGCGTATAATGCCTGCAGCAAGAGACTCTGAGAGATACTTCTCCATAGCTTGGGTTTCTGGTCTGGAGAGTGAATAGAGTCGGCCTCTAGGGGGCATAGTACCTGGCTTCAGGTCTATGGTGCAGTCATAGGGTCGGTGAGGTGGTAAGCTGGTGGCCCGGGACTTAGAGAACACTTCCTTGAGATCATGAAACTCTAGGGGGACCTTCTCAAGATCTAGTATTTCTTCTTGGGATGGGCTGTGTTGAGGTTCGCGGGCGTTGTGGAGGCATGCCAGGGAGCAGTTGGGGCTCCAACCCTTAACCTCATTCTTCCGCCAATCAATATTTGGGAGGTGTTTGGCCATCCATGGATGGCCCAAAACAATGGGAGCATGGGGAGAATGTAAGAGGAGGAGCTGAATGGTTTCGTGGTGGTTTCCTGAGGTTTTGAGTTTGATGGGGCTGGTAGCGTGAGTTATCTGGGCTATTTTCTGGCCACTGAGTGAATTGGCCACCCGGTCAGGAAAGATCCTCTCGGTAGGGATTCCCCATTCTTGAGCCAGCTCCACATCGATGAGGTTCTCCTCAGCGCCGGTATCAATGAGGGCCAGGGTGGACTTACTCCCTCCTCCCCACTCCAGGATAACTGGGAGGCACGTACGGTTCTTAGTCTCCTGCACTGGCGTCACTCCAATCACTACTCTTCTCTGGGCACCAGGGGAACTTCTCTTGTTCGGACACTGAGCAATGTGGTGTCCCCCCTTGCCACAGTAGAAGCAGGCCCCTTCTCTGCGACGGCGGTTCTTCTCCTCCACAGGGATGCGAGGACAGCCCAGTTGCATGGGTTCTGGCTCAGGAGGACTGTCGCCAGTAGGGGGTGGTAGAGGCGGAGTGCTCTGGAGGAGTGGGTTAGGTCGTCTGCGGGAGGCGAAGCGTCTGCGTTCTTCCAGTCGGGAATCCACGCGAATAGCCAAGTCGACTAAGTCATCCAAATCCTCCGGTAACTCCCGGGAAACCAGCTCATCCTTTAACGCTTCAGAAAGCCCGTTAAAAAAGGCATCGAACAAAGCTCTATGTCCCCACCTGCTGTTGGTAGCCAGTGTCTGGAAATCAATGGCGTAGTCGGCCACGGAACGGCTCCCCTGTCGAATGCGCAGAATTTCTCGTCCCGCCTCGTGACCCAGCTTCGTGCGGTCAAAGATGCGCCTCATCTCCTCACCCAGCAAATTAGACGTTTGCACGCAGGGTAGATCTGCTTCCCATGCAGCCGTAGCCCACTGCTTGGCCCTTCCCGTCAGTTGCGTGATGATGAAAGCAACCCGAGCTCTTTCGGTGGGGAATGACGAGGGCTGTAGGCTGAAAATGAGCTTGCACTGGGTGAGAAAAGCCCGACATGCTCCCGGGTTCCCGTCGTACCTCTCAGGCGGTGGCAGGCGTGGCTCGCAGACTGGCAGTGGCGGAGCAGACGCAGGAGCGGCATGGACGGCAGGCTGGGGAGACTGTAGCCGCTGAGCGTCTTGCACAGAGCGAGTGAGATCCGCCATCTGAAGACTCATGGTTTGCATATGTTGCATAAGAGCCCGAAGCTGACGCTCTTGGAACTCTAACTGAGCGCCCTGTTGGTGCACTGCCTCCTGCAGAGACTGGTCTGACGCTGGCTCCGTCATGGTCAGATCGTAATGTTGGGATTTACGAAATGAACCAAGTGCGACAACCAGTAGAATGCAAAAAGGAGGCTTTATTTCTGAAGGGGGAAACCCCCCAACAGAGCTGGCAACGGTACAAAGTCCACAATCCAAAAACAGTATCCAATGGGCGTAATCCAGAATCGTAACCAGGGCACCAATAACAAAGTTCGTGGTCAGACAAAAAGGGTTCGGTACACAGGCGTAGGTTTGGAGGAGAAACAAACTCATAAGCCAAAGACAGTCCGAATCCAAAACCAGGGCAGTAATCACAAAATCAAGGTCGGGCAGAAAAAGGTCAAAACTCACAGATGCAACAAAATCCAAAAAGGGCAAACCAAAATCAATAGTCGAGCAATCCAGTCAGAAAGATAAACACTGAGCAATCAAGGCGAGAAACGTGGCACGAGAAAACTAGGGAGAACGATCTGACAAGAGTGTGAAGCAAACAGACATCTTATATACACATCCAGGAGAACACATGACCAGGGAGAACAGGTGCAATCAGTGGGAACAATGATCAGGGAGAGACACATGAGGAATAAACTAATCACATGAATTTGGCAAATGCCAAAACGCAGACAGGGATCACAAGACAATCCTATGAACAAACAGCTCCGGTTAAGGAGTACTAAAAGTGCATAGTCTAAAGAAAAGGAAAGCATGAGATATAAGTGGAAAACTGCAGCAGAGATAATTAGGGATAGGCAAGGAGGCGGAGACTAGAATTGGGCGACAGCTGAGAGATCATTAGTCAATTAGTAAGTGCAGCTATACAATCCCAAGTGCTTGTTAGTAAGTTAGTCCAAATATACAAGGTTAGTGTGGATTAGTATTGAGCAAAAACAATAAACTGTTAGTATGTGTTAGTAAGACAGAAAAAGAGAGAGGAAGGAAGAACACGAGATAATGAAAGAAGATTGAAACCCAGAAACCAATAAATCACCCGAATGAGTGGCACACAAGACAAGGGACCGTGAGCAAAGATACACACATGACAAGACAGGGGAGACAAAGTGCAAAGCATAGAAATGAAAACATGGCATGGAAACTAAATTACTAAGACATGAAAAATAATAACACAATGAATCTAAATTACCAAAACACAAAACAATCCTAAGAATAGTCAGACATAAGCAATGGTCAAGAATGCGCGGATTAATCTAACATGGCACAAGGCCAGGCACAGAACTTAAACATGGCATGCAGAATTAGAATCCCAACAATGTGTCAGAACACACAGTACATCGCACCCTGCTGCATACAGCACAGTGTAGCTGCAGACTTGACGCAGCTCTCAATCCACTGTGTAAGGTGCCTACGATGGGCGGTTGTGTGTCAGAACTGGACTTCGGAGTGATTTAAAAAGGTGGCCTGGGCCAGTGAGTCCCATTTTCTTCTCCATAATGCATATTTGACTGCTATGTGTGCACCTTTTACCTTGAAAAGAGATGGCACCAGGATATACTGAGGGAAGAAGACAAGTTGGTGGAATGAGTGTAATGCTCAGGGGAAATATTCTGCTGGGAAGCCCTGGATCTGGAAATTCAAGTATATGTCAGTTTTATGGAGCTGTTTTGGAGGCAGTATGGGAACAGACTCCAAAAAAACATGGTTTATTGATGGAATCTATGTTGTCCATTTATTATGCTTTAAGATGATCTATAACAAGCAAGGATTTAAACACTTTACCGAAAACAATATACATTCTGCCAAAACAGCACGGGCAGGCTGAAAGATGGAAAAAATCTGGTCGAATCTCTGTGCGTAAAAGGCAAGGCCAAAAACCACATCTGAAAGTCCATGATCTCTGATCTCTTAGACATCACATTATTAAGAACCTCCAGGCTTAGAAATATTTTGGTAAATCTTCATCAGCCTCTCCACTCCATTGCATCCACAGATGCAGGTTAAAGAGACAGTGGGCTTAATGCAGCAACATTCTCTTAAAATGATCTTTAGATACAGTGGGGAAAGTAAGTATTGAAGGCATCAATATTTTTTTTAGCAAATATATTTCTAATGGGGCTATTGACATGAAATTTTCACCAGAGGTCAGTAACAACCCAAGTAATCCACACATACAATGAAATAAAAAAAAAAGTCCATAAAAATGTGTAATAAAGTGGAATGACACAGGGGAAAAGTATTGAACACACTAACTGAAATGTATTTTATACTTAGCAGAAAAGCCTTGGTTGGTAATGACAGCTTCAAGGTGCCTCTTGTATGGAGAAACTAGTCGCATACATTGCTAAGGGGTGATTTTGGCCCATTCTTCCACACCGACTGTCTTCAAATCTTGAGGGTTCGGGAGGCCTCTTCAATGAACTTTTATCTTCAGTTCTTTCCATAGATCTTCAATTGGATTCAAGTCAGGTGATTTACTGCGCCATTCTTGCAGTTTTCTTTTCTTTAACTGAAACCAATTGAGAGTTTCCTTGGCTGTGTGTTTGGGATCAATGGGCCTCATGCAGCAACAGTCTCTTAAATTTCTCTTATATTTTCTCTTATTTTTTTGCTCAGAGAAAAAATAAGAGAAATAAACTCCGGATGCACCAAACGCTCTTACCGTCCAAATCTGCTCTTACCCAGATGTGCTGAATGTTGAATCCCACTTGATCGTAAATTGGAAACGTGTGGCCGGTTGTTTTAAATTAGCATATATGACATCCACTAAATACCATATAAGGGCAGGTGACGTGCCGTGTGCAGAGCCGACTGCTTGTGGCAATCTAGGGTGCTTTCACGCTTGGTACAATAGTTCCATACCGTGCCACAGTACGATGGTCCCCCCTCCCTTCTTCACCCCGCTGGTCAGCTGTCAAGCTGGTAATATCATACGGTACCCGAGTACACTTGCACACAAGTCCGATACAGCACATTGCAGTATGCAGTATGCAATGGTTTTAAATGGGAAAAAAATTTAAAAGGAGGCACAAAAATATTTCGGGGGGTTTTATTATTCAGAAGGGGGTTTAGGATATTAATATCGCGAATGCATATGCTGCCCTAGAAACCTGGGGCATCATCTATAACATGGATTACCACGTATAGCAGCACAAAAAATTAAACTCAAAATTTTCTTGACTGAATGCTTGATATTTTTACACATCCAAATCTTTTCTCTGGATACCCAAACATCAAGGTAAGCCGAAAATGTACTGATTACAGCGCCGTGAAAAAGTATTTTCTCCCTTCCTGATTTCTTATTTTTTTGCATATTTGTCACACTTAAATGTTTCAGCAAATAAATTTTAACCCGACAACCCGAGTAAATACAAAATGCAGTTTTTAAATGATGATTTAATTTATTAAGGGGAAAAGGCTATGCAAACCTTAAATCTGCTTAAACAAAGTAAATGTGTTCTTCTGGAGTTTTATAGTCTTAACTGGGATCAATTGACCTATATTAATTTTTGACCACAAATTAAATCATCCAATATTTCTAATTCTTTTAAAACATACAATAATCCAAATTTGATTTTGTTACGTGTGTGTCAACTAATACGGATTGCCCATAAATTATACAGATTTTTCCCTCTCATACACAGCTTAAGAATGTAAAAATAAAGTTTTACAGATTTTTAAGCCAGATCTAACCAGCCGTGATGACAGCAGGGCGATTGCCTGAAGCAGGGCTTGAATCTAATGTATGATGATGATGATGAACACAATCTATTGCACCCATCATACCAGTCTTCGAACACAGAATTTCTTTTTGTCCCAGGTACTGATGTTCTTGTGTTAACGTGGACAGAGAGACAGACCTTATGATTCCAATTCCAGCTATGCTTTGCTGCTGGAATTAAGTCTCCAGTTATGGTCAATTTGGCATTGGCAATCACTTTTCGGAGCTTCTGCTCATCGTGTGAACGGACCATATAGACTGTATTAGACAACGTACAGTCTGCACAATCATGAGAAGTACCAGTTGCATACATACTAACACAAAACAAATTACAGATAAGAGCTTGGCTCCTGAGGCTGCACAATACTGGCTATTACAGCATGTCACCCTTCTCCCTTGTTATATACTTGTATATGAGTTTGGTCAAGAATGTTCACTGAGGGGAGCTCAATCAAGGATCCCTGGCATGCCCGTGCATAACATCGGCACAAACGTGGCAATTTTCACTGTCCTGGATGATGTTTTGAATTTTTTTATTTTCAATCGTGAACAGAAAGACACAGGGCTATAATTTCTTGGCGCAGCGCAGGGTGGCGCAGCATGGCATAGCACGGCACAGCCCACGCAGTGGTAATTTCGTCCACTGCAGCCTGTACCGTGGTAATTTTGAGCAGTGAAAAACCATGCGCAAGCAACTTGGCAATTTCGATAACTGGCAATTTTTTGGCAAAAATTTGTTTCATGTCCATTTATTCCACCTTCATAAGTTTGAATGATCTGACGTAGTTTCATTTTGAAATTCCATTCAAGTTCGCTAATGATAATAATTCGCGAATGCCCTAGCTAGCCAGCAAACTCATATTCGTATTTCGTAATGCTTAATATAGATGTTAGCGGAGCAAAAAACATGCCTGAAGCAGCAAAGTAAAATGCAACATTCACACATCATGCAGATATAGGACAGAGTCTTCTTTATTCCAATTTTAAAGGTGAGGAGCTCATTTGATTGGTGAAGATTTGACTCGGCTCACTGACGCCTTCTCTCCTCCCTCTTTGCGACTAGCGCCGGCAGGAGGGACAGAGGCGGGACAGAGGAGTACTTGTGCGGAGGTGCACCGGGCACGAAATGGCAAAATACGCCTGGATACACCCTGTTGGCACGGCGCTCCCCCACACTGGGTTAAAAGTGCTTGAAATTCTGAAAAAAAGATACTGTAACAAGACCTATGTCATTTTGTAGGTCTTAGTGAGCAGATAAAGAAAATGCAAAACTAAAAAAAATCTGTTGAGAATTTTTGGAGAAAATCCACTTTTTCATTGGCACCCAACCTGAAATTTTCAAATTGACATGAAAGGGTTAAAAAACTTCTGTGCTTTGGTTTTTTTTTTCTGAAAATCTCCTCTGCAGGGTTGTCGATCAAAAGAAAAATGGTAATAGTAGTCCATCTCCTTTCTTTAATCCTCACGTGGCAAAAATGTTCTATCTAACTAAATGTAATGCTTAGACATGTGCGCTGTTGTAATCTTTGACGGCTTGCTTTAATCGCAAACCAAATAGTTTGTTGCTGCTGTCCTTTATCAGATTCCTCTCCCAGAATGTTGAGAAGTCAGTGTGAACTGCTTTGAAAGCTTGCTCAGAATATCTAGCCAATGCACAACCATGGCACTTACAGAACTCATGCAAATGGTCTCTGATGATGTGGAATTTGGATGTGATCGAGATGCCAATTTTTGCATAGGCCTCGCAGAAGTCGGGAACATGGTCTTCCTATCCACTGGGTCCACAGCCTCTGTATATTCCGCTAATATAGAGTCCACTCAGTCTAAAAATGGTGTCCTGCTCTTCCGAGTCTTTTGGACGCCCTCTTTTGAGGCTACCTTGTATCTGCTTGGCCTTGAGTCCATTGGCTTTTGCCACTTGGCAAATCAAACAGTCGCAAGACTGAACTCTGGGGCTGATCCAACGCTGGCCTTCAATTACCTTTACAGGTTGGTACAGACAGTTGAATTTTTGGTCAAGATTACCTTGCCTCATCTCATAAACCTTTGTCTTTCTAGTGTCACAAAGAGATTTTGGTAAACGGCGGTCATATCCAGAATTGTTTTGATGAGGCGAACTTCACCCTCAATGGAGAAACTCCCTTTACAAAAGCAAAGCAAACAAACTCTTGAGCGAGCGTCGCTGTGATCCATAATGGTCGGAAGTCAGTCATGGAAATGCCTATCTTCCACATGCTGTGGCTTTTATGAATGTAAGGTTATGCAACCTTTAAGCTGCATTAACTCCCAAGTAGGAATAATGATGAAAACGACATGGGCATTACTTCCACTCCAGCTGAGGTAATGAATGAAAAGGCCTATTATACATGATGTAATCAGCTGCCAATTGTTCCTACCACACAAAAGGAGAGTTTTGGACTATTGGACTAAAGCTGACCACCATTTTGAGCAACAAGATGGGTTATATTCAGGGATTTAATATTTTCATATTTTTGACAATAAATTTGGTTACTGTGGTATGGGAACCATTTTGTATTTTCACCAATCTGACCCTGTGGTATGATTATCAAAACAGTCAAACAAACGAAAAAAACAAGATGGCTTGCAATTCTTAACTCCTTTCTTAGGATTTTGCAATTCGAGATGACTGCCACATAAGAAATGGATTTTCTCCAAAAATTCCCGACAGATATTTTTAAATTTTTGCATTCTCTTTATCTGCTCACTAAGACCTACAAAATGACCCAGGTCTTGTTTCAGTATCTTTTTTCAGACTTTCAAGCACTTTAAAGGGGACCTAATTTGCTATTTTTCCAAGTTTATATTTTGGCCTTTGACTCCCCTGGAGTACTCCTGATCTCGCAAAGTTAAAAAAGGTACTTATTTCGCTCATACTGCCATCCTCAAAAAACCCCATTTTTAGTTTATTGTAGTCTCTGCCTGAAACGCCTCAATGGGGTGGCTCTTCCGCTATGGCCCCCACTCCCTGTGTGCCCACTTTCTCTGTGGAGGGGAGGAAGAGGGAGCAGAACGCAGTTTTCCGAGTCTGCCATGGAGTCTGCTTCCCCAGAATGAACCGAGAGACACGGCCGTCATCTGATAACGAAGCGGCAGGCAAATTCCGCAATCTAATGTTATACTTGAATATAGAATAGTGATGCACCGAATTTTCGGCTCCGAAACTTTTCGCCCGATAAAGGCAAAAAAATTCATTTTTGGTTTTTGGCCGAAAGACTTTTAACACCGAAACAATACAGCCGAAACAGAATGTTGTGACGACGTAAGCAAAAACCGCGACCAGCAAGCGCCTGTCTGTATGTTTTAAATCAGGGGACGTGCAGCACCGTCACCATGTTATGGTACATCCCCGAATGCGGAATTGCAATTTCTGTTTGACACTGTCCTGATGCATAGTGTAGCAGCTGCTGTTGTATCCGATTCGGTTGCACATTAAATACGTACCACATAAAAACGCAAAGCAATGATATCCGTTAAAGGCATAGAGTATTAATTGAAAATGGCAATATATTCTCAAGGCATTTACACCATCAGTATTCCATAATGTAACTACAACCCCTGGAAAAATATGGAATCACCACACACGGAGAATGTTAATTTACCTTTTTTCTTTCATAACAAAGAAGCAAATAACACATATGATAAAACAATTATAGTTTATTAGCTTGACATGCAGGCGTCATTTAACATTTCACTTTGAAAGTGAAGGCAAAACACGTTGCAAATATGCAAATCGCGTGAGATGGCAGAGTATTAGAATTTATCGCTTTACGATGCATCATCTCATCTGTGATACCTTTCCCTTTCCTGAGAACAAAATGCTTCATCAGCACCCGTAAAGTTATTCTCCGCGCAATTTTCGTAGAATAGGGGCAGCATAATAACTTTCTCAAGGGAAATTGGGGAAACAGAATTGGGCTTCGGTGAATGAACGTAACCTTGTTTAAAAGGTAAGGCAACGCAAAGTATATTTATCAAGTTGCTTAAAAGAACACACATTTAAAAACCACAATCTGAAGACCTGTTTCAGTTATGGAAAGTGAAGCCTGTTTCCTACAGATTACGCGGAAGCGAGTTGTCTATCGCAGCCAGTTCTCTGTGACCAATCAGTGGGCTGCTGTTGTCACTTAATATATTTTACAATTTTTCAGCAGCATGTAATAGACCAGTCAGTTATAGGCCTGTAGGTTATTCATGAGTGGGGCCAAGTTAAACATTTTATTTATAATTTTATTTTATATTGTGCTTTGTTGGAGTGTCAGTGCTAAATAAATATTTTCATAATTTTGTAATTAATTTATTCTTTGCAGCGTGAATATTAATTTAGACCATTGCAATGCCTTGACTTTTGTTTGGTAAGTACACAGTCATAGCCATAAATGGAATGGTATTAAAAATTGGCAAAATAATTTATTTCGGTGTTTCGGTTTTCGACCAAGCGTTTCTCATTTTCGGTTTCGGCCAAAAATTTTCATTTCGGTGCATCCCTAATATAGATCTAATGAAATGTACTTGTTCTAATAAACGCAGCAGCGAAAGTGGAGGAAGCAGTGCGAAAATCTGGCAGCGCAAGCTAAACTTTGCTATCGGCTAGTTTGCTACTAGAAATCCGGTGGGTCAGAGTTTAGAGGGAAACATGGACAGTGAGTAGCAGCTAAAAGTGGACCAACAGCTTATGGACTGCTTCGGTGTGTAATGGGACCTGCTGGTTTGTGTGCATAGCTATGGTATGTTGTTAGTGTGGAGGAAAGAACAGCTTCCGCGTTGGTATATGACGGAGGGGCGAAAGGTCCAAGCTAATCGGCCTTTTCGGAAATTGCCCCTGGTAATAGTTTACTTATTGCCTCTGAATGACCAGCTTTTCCTCACGGAAGATTTGTGAGTTATGGAGAACGCACGAGAGGTAGATAGAGCTCCGGTAATGTCATGAACGTAATACAGGTTTTACAGACCGTAAGTTCCGTCTGTGTGAACCATTGTTTATGTGGAGCTAGCGAATCAATCACTTTTACGGGAAAGAATTTTATATTCCATCGATGGCAATGCAGTGTTTGTTATACCGAACTCATTAGCCTGTGCGCTTCCTTATTGCTTTCACCAGTAGTATCAGAGAGCCTACCCCGGTCATGGATAAGTAAAGCGATCGTTTCATAAGCACCCAAAAACGCACCCCAAGCTCTGCAAAATCTACGTCCGGTCAAACTGCAGCCCAACTCGGCAGACACATACAGCACCTCTCCGGTTAGCTTCAACTGTAGTGGCTACAATCCGGCAACGTTATGATGAAACTGCCACTTTGATGCTTACCGAAGTAACACAAGCATACCGATCATAACTGCTGCATATAAGTTAACCAGGAGCATTTTTAATTAGCAGAGCAGGCAAACTAACATGCAGTAGCTGATAAGCAGTCAATACTTTGAATGTAATCTGTCACACGAAAAATCCATTTCGTGTCCGGTGTGAAAGCTGCTTAAAGCGCCGATAATGCCTGTATTCGCGTCTTTGCATTGACTTTGAATGTAGCTAATCTGTAGCGTGACAAATACGTTTTGCATCCGGTGTGAAAGCTGCTTGACGTGCCCATAACGTGTACTCGCGTCTTTGCATTGACTTTGAATGAAGGCTAATCTGTCCTGCAAAAAATTTGTTTCGAGTCTGATGTGAAAGCAGCTTTATGGATACGCAACAGCTAGAGAGAGCTCGGTTATGTTATGAACATAAGACAGGTTTTGCAGACCGCAAGTTCTATTAGCGCAGACAAGTTGCTTATGTGGCGCTAGTGAATTGATCACTTCTACAGGAAAGAATTACCTATTTAATCTCTGCCCTTTTCGGCTTTTTATTAGCCACAACAATTTCTAAAGGGGGATGAAATTATGTCAAGGTAGTGCAGAGAAATCATTTGTAAACTGGCAGAGCTTCTGCGTTTCGAATTGCTTTCATGGTAGCACCAGAGAGCTTGCTCAGACATTTGTGAAGTATCCAGCTGATCCCAGTCATGGATAAGTGAAGCGATCCCTAACTGTAGTGGCTACAATCGGGCAACTTTATGATGAAACTCCCACATTGATGCTTATCAAAGTAACAAAAGCATACCGATCAGAATTACTGCATATATGTTAACCAGGAGCATTTTTAATTAGCACGACATGCAAACTAACAAGCAGTAGCTGGTAACCGAGCGGCCATTACCACAGAGACAAACCCTTGCAATACAGGTCTTACAGCAAGTTCTGTTACTGTGAACAGTTGTACCAAGCATCCAAATTACAAACAAGAATTAAAAGTTAGCTTCAAATGAGGTTTATGTTCACACGCCTTCTGTAGAATTTCCCCTGATATCACTCTTGCATAATTAGGACACAAACATTAGCAACTGTAACTTGGCAACGTTAGCCGCTGTGCTACAGCCACAATCAACTGGCTATCACGTCAGGTTGGCTTATGCAGTAAAAGCAACTCACAGCTTCTGAGTCTGTGAGTCACAGACAGTTGCGACAGATACAGGCTTTATCTTCAGATATTTTACAAAGCCTGCGTTTTAGGCCAGTTGTTAGTGCTAACTATCACTAGCGGTCCTGCTAGCCACCCGTAACATGTTAGCTTCACTTACATTATTTGCTGCTACATGGTTACTTACAGTTTGTGGCTCCAAGCGCTTGATCGAGGCAAGTGCTTCAGGTTTGAGAAGCAGCTGAAACGCTTATCCTTTTTTTTTTTTTTTTTTGCAGACAGTGCTTTCTCCAACCTGACCCACATCCACCCTATCACTAATATTTGGATTGCCTAAACATTGTGAAGTTGTTAGATAACAAAAAAAAAAAAAAAAAAAATCAACAAGAAAATGGATAAGTAAATAAAAATAATAACAAATAAGTCATGTGAACAGAAAATTGGGCAAAATGGAACTATTTACAGAGGGACGCGGAAAGACAGGGTGATGGACAGACATATAGACAATGGATAAGCAGACGCTGACAGACAGACAGACAGACCAATGGACAAACAGACAGGGACAAGATATTCAGATAAAACAGATCAACAGGTGAAAACACATAAACAGGTGGATGGTTTGACAGACATACTGACTAGTATATAGAGATCATATTAGTGGGTGATACCGTTTGTTAATGCTTGTGTGTGTTTGTGGGTATGAGAGAGAAAGGGAAAGGGTGGAGGGTGGGGGGGGGGGGAAATTAAAGTGTAGGTTTCAAGTGTAGGGGGTGTAAGTGGCCCAATTATTGCTGAATTTGAAGAAGGGTTATGAAAGGATTCCAGATTTCTTTGAAGGCTGATGTATTGTTCTTTTTTGAGCTAAGAGTTCTTCTGTAAGTATGTGTTCTGAGATTAGGTTGAGCCAGTGATTTATGTGACAAGAATTCCTAGATTTCCAGTTTTGAAAGACGATTTTCTTAGCGATAGTTAGAGAGACAAGTACTGGGTGTTTCATTTTCTGTGGAATGATGATGGAAGTGGTATCTCCTAGAAGACAAAGCGAGGGGGAGAGTGGGATTCTACAGTCCAAGATTGCAGAGAGTGTTATTGTGACAGAGGTCTATAGTAAATTGACTGGCTTACAGTTCCAAGTGGCATGCAAGTAAGTGTCAGTGCTCCCCGAATTGCAGTGAGGGCAGATATCAGTGTTGATTAGTCCCATTTTAAATAGTTTGCTTTGTGTGAGGTGAGTCCTATGAATAGTTTTATATTGTATTAGCTGTAGGTTGGTGTTGGAAGTCATGGAGAATGTATTTTTGCAGATATTTCTCCAGAAGTCTGGGGTTGGAGAAAATACCAGGTCACTTTCCCATTTTGTTATTGGAAGTGTTATAGAGGAGGATGAGGAAGCAATTACTTTATAGAGTTTAGATATTATTTTTTGTGGATGGTCTGCAGTTCTTAGTAGCTGTTGAATGGTGTTTGAGGGTTCCAGAGTGCTGATTGTTTTTATTTTGCTATTAATTGTTGCTTTCAGTTTATGGTAATGAAGGAACTGATCTTCTCCAACCCCATACCTCCGGACAATATTGTGAAAAGAAAGGAATTGGTTATTTTCAAATAAGTGGTGGAGGTGGGTGATACCTTTAGCTTCCCATTTAGAAAAGTGGATTGGGGTCTTGTGTAGTGAAAAGTCAGGGTTGTGCCGTAAGGGAGTGAGTCTACAAGGTGTCAATGAGGATTCAGTGATTCTATTGGTTTTCCACCAGGCTGTCAGAGTGGTGCCTATTGTTATGTATTTGAAGAGATTTAATTTTTTAACTGTTTGTGAGAGGAATGGTAAATCTGCTTCTGAGATAGGATATGTTATGTTTTGTTCTAATGTTATCCATGGATGAGAGTTTTGATTCTGTAACCATTTGAGGAGATATTGTAACTGATTTGCAAGAAAGTAGTGATGGAAGTTTGGGGCCTCAAGTCCGCCTTGTTGTTTGGAATTCTGAAGAGTGGTAAGTGCGATTCTTGGGGGTTTATTTTTCCAGTAGAAATTAGTTGTAAGAGAGTTTAGAGTTTTGAACCAATGGTCAGTAGGTATGGTTGGTATCATTACAAAAAGGTAGTTAATTTGTGGGAGGATTTTCATTTTAACTGCTGCTATTCTGCCAATTAGAGTGAGTGGGAGTTTGGTCCAGCGCTTGTAATCGTCTTCAACCTTTCGTAATAATGGAATATGATTAAGGTTGAAGAGCTCTGACAGCCTGGGGGAAATCACAATACCCAAATATTTGATGTTGCCAGTGCTAAGCGGTAGGGAGGGATCTTGGACTGCAGAATCCCAGCTGTTTTCGGTTAATGGTAATATGGTTGATTTTTTCCAGTTAACGGTGTAGTTAGAGACTTTTGAGAAATGATTAATGACATTGAAGGTTTCTTGGAGTGAGGCGCGAGGAGATTGTTGATATAATAACAGATCATCGGCATAGAGACTGACTTTGTGTTCTGAATTGGAGTTTTGGATGCCTTGAACTTTGCTGTTCTGACGTATTGCTGCTGCTAGTGGTTCAATAAATATGGCAAATAGGGATAGAGAGAGTGGGCATCCTTGTCTGGTTCCTTGGTGCTGTGTGAAGCTTTGTGAAGTGATCCCATTGGTGACAACAGTGGCTCTAGGTGATGTGTATAGTGTCCTTATCCAATGGATGAACGACTCTCCAAAGCCAAGTCTGTGGAGGGTGGTGAAGAGGAAAGATCAATTAGCTTTATCAAATGCTTTTTCTGCATCCAGTGACACAATGATGGTATTATTCTGTTGTTTTTGTGATATGTCAATTAAATTGAAGAGTCTACGGAGATTGTCGGAGGCATACCTGTTCTTTATGAATCCAGTTTGGTCTGGATGAATTATTGTGGTCATAACTGTTTCTATTCTTGTTGCCAATGTTTTTGTGATAATTTTGAGATCTGTGTTAATCAGAGAGAGAGGGCGGTAACTAGATGGATGGTTTGGATCTTTGTTTGGTTTGAGTAGAAGGGTAATAACAGCTGTATTCATATGTGTTGGTATTGATGAATTTTTTTTAATATCAGCAACTAGTCGAATAAATAGTGGTGACAAAATATCCCAGAAATGCTTATAGAATTCTGCCGGAAGTCCGTCAGGTCCAGGTGATTTGTTATTGGGCATGGTTTGGAGGGCTTTGAAAAGTTCATCAATGGTGATAGGTTGATCTAATAGATTTGATTGTTGTGTGGATAGTGAAGGGAGGTGGACAGAATTGAGAAAGTGGTCTATTTCAAATTGAGTGGGTTGGTTACTGGTGGAGTACAAATCCTTATAGAAGTTTTTAAAGCTGTTATTTATTTCAAGCGGATCTTGGGTTGGTTTGCCTGAGAGGTCCAGGATAGATGGAATAACAGATTTCACTTTCTTGTGTTGTAACATGTTTGCTAAGAATTTTCCTGATTTATTGCCAAAGTGAAATTTGTCATAATTGAGTTGCTGGATGCAGAACTGAGTTTTTTGTGAATGATGGTGTCCAGTTGTCTTTGCAGATGTTTTAATTCGGTTTGTGTATCATCTGAGGGGTTGAGTGACAGTTGATTTGTTAAGTTTTTAATTTTTTCTTCTAATGTATTTTCTAATTGCTGTTGCTGCTTTTTCTTGTATGATGAATATGATATGATTATACCTCTGATTACGGTTTTGCCTCTTTCCCAAAGTATAGATGGGAATATCTCTGGAGAGTCGTTCATTTCCAGAAAGGATGCCCACTCTCTTCTAATTAAGTTGGTGAAATCTTTGTCTTCTAGGAGCGATGTGTTTAGGCGCCACCTAGGTGAAGGTTTGAAATCTGATTGGAAGGATAAGGATAAAGAGACAGGGGCATGGTCACTGATGACAACAGAATAAATCGTGTTCTCAGAGATTTGGTGGATGAGGGTGTTGCTGACCAGAAAGAAATCTATTCTTGAAGAGGATTGGTGAACTGAAGACATGTATGAGTATTCTCTTAAAGATGGGTTCCTTGTTCTCCAAGTATCGCTAAGACCATAGTCGATCATGTATTGTTTAATCGTTTAAGATGAGTGCCAGTTCCGTGAGTTCCTATGGTTACCAGAGCGGTCCACTGATGGGTAAAGGACAGTGTTAAAGTCTCCGGCTACTATGAGATTTGAGGAGTTGAGGAGAAGAGAGAAAAGATTATTGAAGAAGGATGGGTCATCATTATTTGGGCCATAAATGTTAGCAAAAGTGAGAGTTGTGTGATTGATTGTAACATTAATAATGATAAATCTTCCATTTGGGTTGCTAACTGATGAATTGAGAGTAAAAGGGATGTTTTTGTCAATCAGAATTGAGACTCCCCTTTGTTTGCTATTGAAGGTAGATGAGAATATTTTATCAAATTGTTTGAATTTGAGAAGCGGGAGTTAAATGCGTTTCTTGTGAAAAGCATACATCAGCCTTCAACTTTGTGAGGTGATTGATTACTTTAATTCTTTTGGACTGAGTGTGGAAGCCACGTATGTTCCATGTTATAAATTTAAGTGAGTGCATGAGTGTATGTCAAGTGTTTCTTTTTTTTCTTCCTTCCCCTTCCCCCCTTTCTCCTCTTGGTTATGTGTGGGCATTGAAGAAGGAGAGGGATGGGATAGTCTGTGATAGCCTGGGATTGGGGCAAAAATATAGACAGAGTGTGTGTGTGTATGTGTGTGTGCGCGTGCGTGTGTGTGTGTGTCTGCGCGCGTGCTTGTGTGTGTGTGTGTGTGAGTGCGTGTGTAAAACAGAGAAGAGAGAGAGAGGGGAAAAAAAAAAAAACACAGTAGGGGTATTCTTTTTAAGCTACAAGATTTCCACCTGGTATGTATTGCCCAAGTTTGGCTTTAGGATGTGGGTCTGGATCTGCATGAGCGTTTTACATAAAGACGAGTAGACAAGACATAAGGACATTGAACATATAGTGACATACAAACATTTAACTCATAGAGAGATCTAGAGAGAGTAGGGGTAGGAAGAGAGGGTGTCCTGTGTCGAATAATCCTTTATTGACAAAGCTGTCTTTGATGAAATGCTGAGCACAAACAGCTAACGTTCCCTTTGGCCGTGGCTGTTTGCTGCCAGCAAACAAAAAAAGCTACCCACTGATTTCTGGTGGCATCAACTTTTGGAAGAGAAATATTTTTTTTTTTATTTGCGTCCAAATGTAAACGGAAAAGTAGCTTTGGGAGAGATACTGACAAACTCGCACCTCAAATGATCTGCGGTTCTTCTTTCGTATTTCCAAAAGTGTAGACGCTACTAAGGCATAATCTACCGTAGTTAGAGCCTGCTGGAATAGTTTCCGGTGTGGGCAGGTCCAGCGCAGTGGTTGGCTCTGGCTAGGTCTGCACTAATTGGACGGCACAACCTGACATCAGGTTTTGACCAGATCTCATGAAGATCTCGGGAGGAGCTAACCTGACACGCCAGACGGACAGTTCCATATGTCTGCCACGGAAATATTTCACAAGTCCATCTGGGAAAGAACTGTTCAAAAAAGTTTTCAGAGGAGGAACCTTCTAAAAAATCTGCGGCTGCTGATTGGACAATGGTTCTTCGCGTCACAGTCATCACCGATCAATCCACATGGGGTTTGGAGTCCTTCACATCTTTTTCACGACCAGAGGAGCCCGCTGGTAAATAAAACTCTTACTGTAACCAGTCGGGAGAAGAGCAAAACCATTGTTTCCCGTCAGAAAAAATTTTAGTGACATTCTTTCCTCCTCTTTTAATGACAAAATTGAGTCTATTTCAGAAAAAATTGCTGATATTGACCCATCCACAGGAACCGCTTTGCACGCCGCCATTGAATTCAAACATCAAGTCGCTTCCTGGTGATGTCATGTCTGCATCTCCAGCCTCTCTTTCCCCTGATTGGGCCGTTAAAAATGAAGCCGTGAAATTGTTGGACGACGGTTGTTGGCAAGACGGACCTGCAGGATTTCAGACAATGAATCAGGCAGGGCCGTCTGCTCTGCAAGGCTAGGGAGGAGCTGTTCAGAGAGGAAATCATGCTCACGATATCACGTTCTTGGATAACGGCAAAATCCCTGTATCTTATGTTTGGAAACTTTTCAGAGGTTGAGCATGGACAACTAACATTATAACATTACTAATATGTATTAAAAGAAGGATCAGCATGTTAGGTCCCCTTTAAACCCAGTGTGCTCGCCATTCGCCACGCCGGCGTCTGGTCTACGAATGAAGGGCCCTATCTTATACCAGAGCCCCTAAACCCATTATTAAGGGATTTAGAATCACGTAAGAGGCGTTCACCCAAAAAAGTTGCTATCTTGCACACCTGCCTATATCCCTTAAAACACCTGTGCCACCCTTTATATTATGCATAGGCGTAGTTTGGGCATTACGCCAGTCAAAGCAATCAGTGTGCCAGGTGCCATTGCCTTTAGGAGCAGGCTGCGCTATCCTAAATCCTCAAACCGAAACCCCTGATGGAGAGAGGAAGGTCGCCATGTTTCCCCAAAGACACAGTTAAATTGCTCGTGTAAAGGTCAAATCCAGACAGGGGAGGATCTGTCTTTGTTAAGTTAATCATGAATTGTATTATTATTTGACATTGACATATTGTTTAATGTTTGGTATGTAATATAAAAAAATCAAGCCTACCCCTTTTGTGATGGAAACTTCAAAAAAAAAAATAAATCATGCGTTTCGCTATGATTGGGCCCTGCCTCCAATTGAGCTGAGTGGGTGTTGGAATGACCCACTAGCATAGAAAAATAGTGCCACAGTAACCCTAACAGCAACGGGCAAGGCATACGGACAGCTGGCAGTGATGTCTACATCATCTGCGACCAGGTGACATAATTCCGTCACTGCCTGACGGGAGAGGCGCAGTTTTGTCACGCATTCTCATTCTATGGGAAATAATACTCAGGGCCGGCGCTAGACCTGAAAATTTGGGAGAAAATATCTGTCCTTTTATTGACTACAATTAGTCCTGGCTGATTCTGGATGGTTTCCCCTTTCTAACACGTTTTCCAATTCAAGAATAATCAAGTGGCAATTGGAGACACGACTTCTCTCCCCCATGCGATCTAACAGCGAAAAAATAATGGGCTTCACTCACAGTGGCGGAGCTAGAAATGGGAATTGGGGTGGCACAAACACGTCCCTTTATGAAAATTAGGATAGTCCTGGCTAGTTCTCAATTATTTTTCTTTATTGATGCGTTTTCCAATTATCGTACTTGGCAACTGAAGACACGGTTTCTCTCCATATGTGATCTAACAGCGAACGGATGTTTTGTCCACCCCAATTATCAGTTTTACGGAATTTGCCCCATGATTTAATCGCTGTTAGATCGCATATGGAGAGAAACCGTGTCTTCAGTTGCCAATCACAATAATTGGAAAACGCATCAATAAAGGAAAACGATTGAGATCTAGCCAGGACTAACTGTTGTCAAAAAGGGACATGTCTGTGCCACCCCAATTCCCATTTCTAGGTCTGCCACTGTTTCAGTACAGAAAAATGATTTAATTTTAATAGGTCCTATGCCCTGGTACTCAGCAACGGTAAATTTTTTATATTTCCAGCGAGAGCGGCATTTCAGAACTCATTTGCAAATGAAGGTTATTTTGGCGACAAGTACGCACACCTGTTTTTGCAGCACGGTCACGCAACTTGTTGTAAAAAAAAAACGATTGTGCGATTGGAAAATGTACACGGACTAAACCACTTACTTGTCACCAGAATTACCTTCATTCGCTTAAGAGTTCTGAAATTCCGCTCTCGCTGGAAAAACAAAAAAATTACATCTCTGATAGCCAGTGCATAGACCTAATTATAATTAATTATTCTGAACTCTGCCCTTATATCAAGATACCATAAGATGAAGGAGGCTTTTTGAGGGCGCACAAAGATATTCAGAGGATAAAGTCCAATTTTTGACTTTGGCACCATTTAGGCCCTTCGGACCCCTACCCTTAAACGGGCTGGATTTTTCAACCGGAGTGGCCTTTCGGATAAAAATCATGATTTTTGTCAGTTTGTACGATATATCTACCTACAAAGTTTCATTGTAAAACTGAATGGTGATGTATCGCCTCTTGGGTGTATCTTACAGAATCTGGCTCTTAATGGTGGTGCTGCGGTTTGTGCTCCCACCTAATGGGAAGTTTGAAGTTTCCCCATACTAGAGTATGGACTAACTGCTTCATTCTTATATCCCGTTTTAATTAGGTTTATTAGATTTCCGAGCCAGCGCGTATGGTGGGCCCAGTGAGTCTTCGGTGGGAAGGTTAACTGGTGGTTGTCCTCGTCACGGTTCTTGTTAATGCCAATTGCACTGAATCACGTATTAACACTAATTTGATTGTGTTTCAGATGAGCGTGCACGTCTGGTGGTAAGTAGGATCACCTGGGTAATGTAGTATACCTCCCACTGAGGTTCCTTGGCCTGTTTAAGAGTGCCGCCTGGTGGTAGTATTAAAAATAGCCCTGTTGTAATCAGAGGTTGGAGGTTATGTATGCTTCTTGTATGAATAAAATATTGGTATTTTGCCTTGTATTGCTTGGCATGAATTCATAGCTTTATTGAAGTGGCTCTTCCATATAAGTACTTCCAGTCTTTGCTTAATAAAAGTAGTTATTTGAACCACGTCTCTGTCTTCCTTCAATAAAAAAGAACCAGGGAATTTCTGTTCTATTAGTGACTAGAATGGTTATGTCCTTGGGATTATCACAATACCAACTGCAGGGAAAGCGCATAAACATGCCCACGGGCACACCACCAGGCGCAAATACAGGATTCGGCATAATGTATAGCGAGTAGTGTGGCTGCAAGGGATAGTGGAAGCTGCTAAATGCATAATTCACGGGTAGCGGGTAGTGGCAATGGGTAGGGCAGTGTGAAAGGGAGCCCATAGTGATGTTTCACAAAAGTGCACCCTCAACCATACCAGGTTTTTGGACTCAGCAGTTCATCGTATTCCATGTTTTCAATCAGCTATTAACAAAGAGTCAGATCATAAAGTAATGTGTTGCTGTATTGCATTCAGTAACCCTCAGTATATTGCACTTTTCAATTCAGTGTTTTTGCATTGGCATCTGTTCGTTTTTTTGCATTTTCCATGGTGTGCCAACTTTTGTCAGAATCGGGATTGTATAAAATATCTATTTTTCACCTCTATAAATTAATAATGAAACGTGTTCATTAATTTCTCTGAATTTGTTAATCTTTCAGAATTCCCTGGCACTCACTGGAACATACAAGCAGATTAAAGTGAAGTTGGCTGAGGATGGTTTCAACCCAGCAGCAACACAGGATCCCTTGTATATCTCAGATGAAAATAAGGGTTATATTCCAATGACACAAGAAGTGTATGATGCAATCAGTTCTGGCCTCATCAGATTGTGAAATGCTTGTAAATAAAGGTGATAGTTACAAGATTAGGCGAGATTCAGAATGTTTCAAACCCATCTTCTGTGTCTGGGAAGAATTGCTGATGAGAACTGCTCGAAGCATTCACTCCCTCAGTGGGTTGCCATTGCCATTAGCCCAGACTTATTCCACAATTGCTTACGTTAGGATCCAGGCGACTGATTAGCATAATAACCTCTCAGTGGCTTAGAGTCAGCAAGGATGTTTCAGGATTGAAATACTTGTGCTTTCCATGTAAATTATGCTGATATTGCTGTTAGCAAAACAGTACATCACAATAAAGCAAAATGCAGAGTTGTCCTGCACATAAAGCCTGCAAACTTAGCAACTTTACTTGCCCTATGTTCATAATGTTGGAAAGCCACAAAACACCCATATGCTAGTTAGCATGCAATTCTCTTACAGCTAGTAAACCGATGTCTAAACTCTGTGTGGCACATCTAATCACTCGTAAGCATCAAAGATTGTAGAGATATTCATTAGACGAGTTCTGGTTTTGGTCGCTGAGCCTTTGTGAGTGATAGTGGAGTTTTTATCGTAAATTTTGAGTTTGAGGGTGGCAGTGAAACTGGGAACATAAGACATGCTTGCAAAATTGTAACTCTATTGCCTTAATGGTGCTATTGCCATTGCGGACCAAAATAAACAAGGACTCATTTCAGACCCCAAAAAAATTAAAAATCATTGAAATCAGAATAAATTCAATTTTTATGGTAAAAGAAAAATGTTTTTTGGCAACTTTCAGCAAGCCCTATCGATGTATTATTACTGCTTTGAATCTTTATCGTCATAAAAATCTTGTAACCATCACCTTCAAGTGAAATATCCAAATGTGTATGTTTGAAGGAGACATGCAAATTTATGCTGCTTTTTTGTTCATCATTGTAAGTTTATGTTCAATGTTCAATTTTATGCATATGGTATCTTATAGTATATAGTATACACAAATTCAGCTGCAGATTATTTTGTTTCATTTTAGCAAAGTAAAACTTCAGATCCAGATGTATTGTATGTTCAAATAAAGTGACTATATTACCAAGTTAGCCAAAAATGTATTGGTGTGAATGCTTAAAGCATTCATTATTTTTAGTGTTTTCACACTGTTGTTTTCCATGTTGGCCATTTTACTTCTTCTGCAGTTCTACTCTATGAAACTACATACTTTGTGCTATTTCAACAATTAATTTATCAAAATGTGCAGCTTTTTCTGGAGATTATTGGTATTACTTTTCTCTTTCATACTATATATACTTTTTTAAATATTTCACTTTTTCTTTTTTTTGTCCCATAGAAATTGAAACAGTCTTCAACCTCTTCAAAATCTTGTGCTACTTTGAACCTCTATAACTTCAGCATACTTTCTCCTAAAGACTTCATTCATCTTCTAACATTAGCTAAGTTAGCTGAGTAAAGTGGTTAGCATTGTTAGCATAACTGCTATCAACTTTAGCTAACTTAGTTGAGTAACGTGGTTAGCATTGTTAGCATATCCTCTAACAACATTAAGTTAGCTCAGTAACGTGGTTGGCATGGATAGCATGGTTAGCATTGTTAGCATAACTGCTAACAACATTAGCTAAGTTAGCTGAGTAATGTGGTTAGCATAGTTAGCATAACCACTAACAAGATTAAGTTAGCTAGCTAACGTGGTTAGCATAGTTAGCACTGTTAGAATAACTGCTAACAACATTAGCCAAGTTAGGTGAGTAATGTGGTTAGCATGGTTAGCATTGTTCTTTTATTCTTTCTTTGTTCAGATTTCTTTCAGCTTTTTAATAGACATGCAAGTATTCTACATACTTCAAATATTATATTTTCATGGCAGCTATTCAGACTGGTGTCTGCAAACATTCAAATCATTCAAACTTTATTGTATTCAAGACAGCATCGCAGAGTGGCTTCAGCTTTCACCATTCACGCACAATTTCTGCAGAAATTGCTTCTCTAGTTGAATCAACTGCTTTGCTGCTTGTACATTGTAAAACAAAAAAAACAAGGAAAATTTGTGATGTTGTTAATGAAGTAAACATAATGGGAATAAATCATTTTGATAGTTTTAATAAGCACCTTTGTCCATTCTGATGGTTTGCTTTCAAACTTGACTGAAGCTACTATTCATGTACCAGAAATCAAGTAATGAGGATTTATAAACAGTTTTTATGCCCAGTGGACTTGTTCATCAGAAAGAGTTTGAGTAGTCTAATTTAGCATTTGTCTCCTACTGTGAAAACATTATTGTTATTGAATTTACCTGTGTACTTACTATTTAAATGAATTTCTATCAATACAAAGACCTCTCTGTATTACACTGCCCATCCAAAAAGGTCGCTTTTCTCACTACTGCAGTGGTGAATAATTCAGCTGGCAATAATGCTTTTAATCCTGACTGATTTAGTGCATAACTTCTCATTTCTCAAAAAACCAAGTCTGAAGATGTATCCAGTGGTCGTTGAAAAGATGTTTCTGTGTATCAAGGGTGGCCAGCATCAAGCAAAGAAAACAGCAACAGGGACAGCTGAAATCACCGTAATGGGGTCAGGTATTGTCTGACAATTTATTAAAACCTAGAAAGATAATTGTGAACTGTCAACTTCACAGAAGACATGGGTTGGAGAAAAATCATGACTGATCCTGATCGGACACCTCTAAAATTTTGGTGAGGTCTCATTAAAGAAAAGAAAACCAATAGTATAAAACTCATGGCTGTGTGTAAGGTAACTACGAAGGTAAGAGCATTTCCACACTGATGTTCAGGCAAAAAAGACCAGATGCAAGCCAGGGAAAAAGCAGAATCGTTGTCTTTATTCAGGGAGGGTCAGAACCGGGAGATCACAGGGTGACAAATCCAGAAAGTAGGTAAAAATTAATAAGTCAAAAAACAACCAGAGATCTCAACCAGGTTATTAAATGGGCAGACAAATCCAAAGGGGCAGGTAAGAATCAAAGTCAAACAGAAGGGTGTCGCAGAATCACTCATGGCAAACTGGCGTACTGGGTGCTTGGCTTTGAATGAAATACATCACCGTTCTGACAAGGAACAGACTGCAGAGTGGAACTATATATACCTGGACACAAGGTCGGTAACAATCTAGGCGGGATGACAGGTGTGTGGCCTGAGCTAGACATTAACTTAGAGGGGAGACACAAGAGGTAATGACAATCACTGATTGGGGAAGACAAAGACTTGGACTGTATTCACAAGACAATTTAAACATAACAGCTCCAGTTATGAAGAAGCAAAGTGGGAGAGGCGAGAGAAGCAAATTGGATTAAGAAACAGCTACAAAGCTTTTCCAGTAGTAAAGGCAGGGACCGGGATAGCAAAGAGAGGGTGGAGCTACGTATCAGCAGGGGAACTAAAGAAATTCATGTGGTAGTGTTAGTGCTTTCTGAAATAACAAATCTACCCAAATAGTGCACGTTAGTAAGTTAGTTATTTACGATGTTAATGAATTAGTAAGGATTAGTAAATTAACTGGACAAAACATAGTGTTAGTAGGTGTTAGACTTGTTATGGCCCCAATTTGTTTTTACATTCTACAACACAACAGCAACAGCAAGGGATGACAGACACAGTTTTAAAAACTTAAACACATTTAATTAACAAACACCATAACAACTAGCTAACCTAAAGACCAAGATTGAATTATGTACAAAACATAAATATTTACAATCCCTTTTCGTGGGGGTGGCTTGGTGATGTCCTGGATGATGAAAATGCTCAAACACAGGCAAAGAAATCCACAAAAGAAACGTCACAGGTCTTGAACAGAATGGCAGGTCTGGTCATCTTCTTGCAATTTCTCCTACTACTACTGTCTCAGTTCTTTTCCTTATATACTCTTTTTCAGACCCCACCCACATTTAGACCTCTTTTTTTTTAATTTTCTGAGACTTGCCCCAGACATGTCCAGGACATGTCTAAACATGACTCCAGTCTGAGCTTAAAAAAAAAAAGGTAAATACTGCCATCTAGTGGCCTATATTCACATTACATCTCCATTCCAAAAGGGAAAAATTTCATAAAGGCAAAATTTTTCTTTTCAATACGAAATGGTTAAGTGAACACATATCATACAATATTCAAATAAACACGTGATATATATATACATATTCAAACACGGGACAAGCAATCAGCAATTACATTGTCTGTACCCTTCACATGCTTAATTTCCAAGTCAAACTCCTGTAAAATCAAACTCCAATTCAACAATCTCCGATTCTTGTTTTTCATCTTACTCAAAAACATTAACGGATTGTGGTCAATGTACACAATCATTGGCTTTTGCCCTGTACAAACATAAACATCAAAGTGTTGTAAAGAAAGGACCAGAGCCAACAGTTCCTTCTCTATTGTGGAATAGTTCCTTTGGTGGCGATTGAACTTCCTGGAGAAGTATGCCACGGGATGCTCAATGTCATCAGAGTCACTTCTCTGTAGGAGCACAGATCCACAAGCTTAGCATCGACCGCGATGGAGAACGGTTTGTTGAAGTCAGGAGATTTGAGCACGGGGAAGTGACACAGCAGAGACTTCAGGCAATCGAAGGCTCTCTGGCATGCATCATCCCAAGTGAACTTTACGCCTTTCTTCAGTTGGTTAGTTAGACTGAGAGCAATCTCAGCAAAGTTCTTGCAAAACTTGCGGTAGTACCCGATCATTCCAAGGAAGCGGCGCAAAGCTTTTTTGTTGTGAGGAACTGGAAAGTCCATGATGGCTTGGACTTTAGCATTTATGGGTGCCACCTTACCCTGGCCTATGACGTAGCCAAGATAGGTGACAGTAGCACAACCAAAGTCACTCTTGTTCAGGTTAACAGTCAGGTAAGCCTGGGTCAGGCGCTGGAACAACGTCTCTACATCTTTCAGATGTTCTTCCCAGGAGTCACTCCATGTGATCAGGTCGTCGATGTACGCATTCGTGTGTGGCAATCCGGCGATTGTAGACTGTATCATCCTTTGGAACGTGGCTGGGGCATTTTTCATGCCAAAGGGTAGGACTTCATACTGGTACAATCCAGGTGGTGTGGCAAAAGCAGAGATGCTCTTGGCCCTCTCAGTTAAAGGCACACACCAATAACCCTTCAATAAATCAATCTTGGTCAGAAACTTTGCTTGCCCTACACTATCAATACAATCATCAATCCTAGGTATTGGAAACACATCAGTTCTAGTTACAGCATTGACTTTGCGATAATCTGTACAGAATCTAGTACTTCCATCAGGTTTTGGAACTAGCACACAGGGTGAACTCCAATCGGAGTTGGAGGGTCTGATAATATCATGTTTTAACATGTACTCAACCTCTTTCTCAGCAATCTTTCTCTTTTCAGGATTCATCCGGTATGGATGCTGTTTTATTGGTTTGGCATCACCAACATCTATATCATGAGAGGCTATAGTAACTCTCTTTGGAACATCAGGAAACAAATCCTCATATTTCTTGATCAACCTTTCAAACTGATCTCTCTGTGAGGGTTCTAAGTGCTGGAGTTTTACATCAAGATTTTGCAACACTTCAGTGTTTGACAATTTACATGAAAGAACTTCAGCTTTAATTCTTGGTTCATCATCTTGAAACTCCCCCTCATCTTCACACGTTTCGACCATTGGAGAATCTGAAGTGACAGCTGCAACCTAGCATTTCAATCATGATAAGGCTTTAGCATGTTAATATGACACAATTGTTTTGGTTTTCTCCTATCTGGAGTCTTCACAATGTAATTGAGATCATTGAGTTTTGTCAGAATTTCATAAGGACCATGAAATCTAGCCTGCAATGGATTGGACTGCAAGGGAAACAACACAAGAACCTTGTCTCCTGGTTTAAACTCACGGCTTCTAGCCTTATGGTCATACCAAGTTTTCATTTTTCCCTGACTTGATTTCAAGTTCTCTTTGGCTAGGACACAAGCTGCACGCAATCTTTCCTTGAACTTGTTAACATAGTCTAACAGACTGATGTGCGGCTCTTCCTCTTGCCATTGTTCACTGAATAATAGCAAAGGTCCTCTCACTTCATGACCAAACACTAGCTCAATTGGACTGAATCCAGTAGACTCCTGCACTGCTTCTCTAGCTGCAAACAACAGCAAATGAACCCCTTCATCCCAGTCTTTCTCATGGTCATAACAATAAGTCCTCATCATTGTCTTGAGAGTGGAATGAAACCGCTCTAAGGCACCCGACTTTCTGGATGATAGGCACTAGAAAGAATCTGCTTTGCACCTAGTTCATACACAACCTGCTGAAACAATCCAGAAGTGAAATGGCTACCTTGGTCTGACTGAATTTCCCTGGGAAGGCCAAACAACGTGAAGAACTTTATCAAAGCCTTTGAGATTGCAGTTGCCTTGATGTTACGTAGAGGTATGGCTTCGGGGAATCTGGTAGATGCACACATGATTGTCAACAAGTACTGATTTCCAGATCTAGTCTTGGGTAATGGACCAACGCAATCAACAATGACCCTAGAGAATGGCTCCCCAAATGCTGGGATAGGCTGCAATGGAGCTACAGGTGGGTCTAGCTGGTGTTTTCCAACTACCTGACAAGTGTGACAGGTTTTGCAAAAGTTGGAAACGTCTTTCCGAAGCCCAGGCCAAAAGAAGTGTTTCATGATCTTATCAACAGTCTTGTTCATACCAAGATGACCTCCTAAAGGTACACTATGAGCCATTGTTAAGATCTCATTCCTATAGACCTTCGGAACAACAATTTGCCTGACCACTGCCCAATCTGCATTGGCAGGGATATCAGGAGGGTGCCACTTCCGCATCAACACACCATCCTTGAGATAATACCCAACTGGAACTGCGTCTATTTCTTTATCAGGAAGGGCTCTCCTCTTTAGTACACAAATGTCAGGATCATTAGTTTGCTCCTCAATCAACCGCTTTCTGGACAGAGACAAGTCTCCAGACACATCAGAATCACCAGACCCATCCGGCTGGCTGAATAGAGAACTGATAAAAGTATCTGATAAGTCCTCAAACGGAGAAACCATAGTAGGCCAATCAGAGTCATGAGGCGAACCACCTGAGTCCTGACTATTCAATGTACTGGACGGCACCACATCATCTTCTTCTTTAGCCTTCTTGGCTATAGCACGAGTCACTGCGCAAGAAGGATACAGAGATGGGTCCTCATCCCCATCTTCAGTGCTCGGCTGTGAAGTAAGATGTACAGGGGGAACTACTTTGCCCCCAGCCAGGTCATTGCCTAGCAACAGAGAAACACCCTTTATAGGTAGACTTGACATAAGTCCCACCTATACCTGTCCTGTAACTAAATCTGACTTCAAGAATATAGAGCGCAGGGGTACAGATACAGTCCTCCCTTCAATACCTTGTACAAGTATGAAATCCCCTGAAGCGGTCTCATCACGTAACTCCAAGGAGTCCATCAACAAAAGTGACTGAGAAGCTCCGGTATCCCTTAGGATATATATGGGGACAGGAGTAGTATGCTCATTCAGAGCCACAAATCCCTCTGACACAAATGGAAGAAATTCCTCCCTCACGAAGTCAGCTGTATCTGGCTTTTTAGCCCCACAAGAAGCAGGCAATTTAGCAGATCGGTTATCTACTACAGGGGTTTCTAACCTTGTTTTCACAAAGGCATTTGGTTTGGTATCCTTTTCTTTTTCTTTCTTAGCTTTAAGGAACCAACAGTTAGTTGTAACATGACCAGATTTCTTGCAATACCTGCAAACTAGACCACTTTTGTCACTGTCAGCTTTCACACTTTGATCAGACCTGTTACTGGATTTCTGAGCACCATCACCAGATTTGTCTTTGTCTTTGGGTGAGGAATCTTGGGTATCACCATAACCCTTTTTCTGAAATTGGGACCATCAATTATTACTGCTAGACTGAAATTTGGACTTATGTGTGAGAACATATTCATCTGTAAATTTGGCAGCTGATTGCAAATTCAGTGCTTGCTTCTCATTAAGGTAGGTCTTAATATCATCTTTAACACAGTTCTTGAATTCTTCAACTAACACCATCTCTTTTAGTGAGTTGAAATCATCCTTGACCTCCATAGAAGTACACCAGCGCTCAAAGCAAACCTGCTTCTCATTTGCAAATTCCACATAAGTCTGATTTTCAGATTTCTTCAGACCTCTGAAGTCCTGTCGGTAAGCCTCTGGAACCAACTCATAAGCTCTCAAAATAACCTTTTTGACAACCTCATAATCAGAGGAATCATCTGCAGACAAAGCCGAATAGGCTTGTTGAGCTTTACCCTTGAGGACAGTTTGCAACATCAGAGGCCAGTGTTCCTTTGGCCACTGGCAACTCTTTGCTACCTTTTCAAAACACTGGAAATAGTTGTCAACATCCTTTTCCGAAAATGGAGGCACCAGTTTTACCTCCTGACTGGCACAAAATTTATTTTTAGTTTCAATTTTAATTTTTAGTTGCTCCATTTGGAGTCTTTCTTCTCTATCGAATTTCTCTAATTCAAAATCTCTCTGTCTTGCAAATTTTTCTAACTCAAATTTTCTTTGTTTTTCTTTTTCCTCCCTTTCTGTTTTCTCTTCTCTTGCTAATTTTTCTTACTCAAACTGCCTTTGTTTTTCTTTTTCTTCCCTTTCTTTCTCTCTTTCTTCCCTCTCAAATTCTCTTTGCTTTTTTTCCCTCCCTTTCTTTTTCTCTTTCCTCCCTTTCTTTTTCTCTTTCCTCCCTTTCAATCTCTAGCATTTTTAATTTAAGTTCCATTTCTATATTTGGATTTTCCACTGGAAACTGTTCCAGATCTCCTGGTGCAAACACATTTTCATCAATGTAATATTCAACTATCTCTCTAGCCAGTCTTGCTTTTCGCATGGCTGGTTTTACCTCTGTCAGCTCTAAATGTCTGCAAATTTCTAGCAGTTCTGTCTTTTTAAAAGACTTCAAAACCTCAACGGTTGGTGATGCCAAGAAATCATCCATTGCTGTTGTCAATATATATCTAGGAAAATTCAAAAAAAAAAATTTCACAATTTGAAATGTTAGATTTTTCAATAAATTACTCACAAAATGGTCTCTCCCGGACGAGCCCCCAATTTGTTATGGCCCCAATTTGTTTTTACATTCTACAACACAACAGCAACAGCAAGGGATGACAGACACAGTTTTAAAAACTTAAACACATTTAATTAACAAACACCATAACAACTAACTAACCTAAAGACCAAGATTGAATTATGTACAAAACATAAATATTTACAATCCCTTTTCGTGGGGGTGGCTTGGTGATGTCCTGGATGATGAAAATGCTCAAACACAGGCAAAGAAATCCACAAAAGAAACGTCACAGGTCTTGAACAGAATGGCAGGTCTGGTCATCTTCTTGCAATTTCTCCTACTACTACTGTCTCAGTTCTTTTCCTTATATACTCTTTTTCAGACCCCACCCACATTTAGACCTCTTTTTTTTAAATTTTCTGAGACTTGCCCCAGACATGTCCAGGACATGTCTAAACATGACTCCAGTCTGAGCTTAAAAAAAAAAAGGTAAATACTGCCATCTAGTGGCCTATATTCACATTACACCTCCATTCCAAAAGGGAAAAATTTCATAAAGGCAAAATTTTTCTTTTCAATACGAAATGGTTAAGTGAACACATATCATACAATATTCAAATAAACACGTGATATATATATACATATTCAAACACGGGACAAGCAATCAGCAATTACATTGTCTGTACCCTTCACATGCTTAATTTCCAAGTCAAACTCCTGTAAAATCAAACTCCAATTCAACAATCTCCGATTCTTGTTTTTCATCTTACTCAAAAACATTAACGGATTGTGGTCAATGTACACAATCATTGGCTTTTGCCCTGTACAAACATAAACATCAAAGTGTTGTAAAGAAAGGACCAGAGCCAACAGTTCCTTCTCTATTGTGGAATAGTTCCTTTGGTGGCGATTGAACTTCCTGGAGAAGTATGCCACGGGATGCTCAATGTCATCAGAGTCACTTCTCTGTAGGAGCACAGATCCACAAGCTTGGTCGCTAGCATCGACCGCGATGGAGAACGGTTTGTTGAAGTCAGGAGATTTGAGCACGGGGAAGTGACACAGCAGAGACTTCAGGCAATCGAAGGCTCTCTGGCATGCATCATCCCAAGTGAACTTTACGCCTTTCTTCAGTTGGTTAGTTAGACTGAGAGCAATCTCAGCAAAGTTCTTGCAAAACTTGCGGTAGTACCCGATCATTCCAAGGAAGCGGCGCAAAGCTTTTTTGTTGTGAGGAACTGGAAAGTCCATGATGGCTTGGACTTTAGCATTTATGGGTGCCACCTTACCCTGGCCTATGACGTAGCCAAGATAGGTGACAGTAGCACAACCAAAGTCACTCTTGTTCAGGTTAACAGTCAGGTAAGCCTGGGTCAGGCGCTGGAACAACGTCTCTACATCTTTCAGATGTTCTTCCCAGGAGTCACTCCATGTGATCAGGTCGTCGATGTACGCATTCGTGTGTGGCAATCCGGCGATTGTAGACTGTATCATCCTTTGGAACGTGGCTGGGGCATTTTTCATGCCAAAGGGTAGGACTTCATACTGGTACAATCCAGGTGGTGTGGCAAAAGCAGAGATGCTCTTGGCCCTCTCAGTTAAAGGCACACACCAATAACCCTTCAATAAATCAATCTTGGTCAGAAACTTTGCTTGCCCTACACTATCAACACAATCATCAATCCTAGGTATTGGAAACACATCAGTTCTAGTTACAGCATTGACTTTGCGATAATCTGTACAGAATCTAGTACTTCCATCAGGTTTTGGAACTAGCACACAGGGTGAACTCCAATCGGAGTTGGAGGGTCTGATAATATCATGTTTTAACATGTACTCAACCTCTTTCTCAGCAATCTTTCTCTTTTCAGGATTCATCCGGTATGGATGCTGTTTTATTGGTTTGGCATCACCAACATCTACATCATGAGAGGCTATAGTAACTCTCTTTGGAACATCAGGAAACAAATCCTCATATTTCTTGATCAACCTTTCAAACTGATCTCTCTGTGAGGGTTCTAAGTGCTGGAGTTTTACATCAAGATTTTGCAACACTTCAGTGTTTGACAATTTACATGAAAGAACTTCAGCTTTAATTCTTGGTTCATCATCTTGAAACTCCCCCTCATCTTCACACGTTTCGACCATTGGAGAATCTGAAGTGACAGCTGCAACCTAGCATTTCAATCATGATAAGGCTTTAGCATGTTAATATGACACAATTGTTTTGGTTTTCTCCTATCTGGAGTCTTCACAATGTAATTGAGATCATTGAGTTTTGTCAGAATTTCATAAGGACCATGAAATCTAGCCTGCAATGGATTGGACTGCAAGGGAAACAACACAAGAACCTTGTCTCCTGGTTTAAACTCACGGCTAGCCTTATGGTCATACCAAGTTTTCATTTTTCCCTGACTTGATTTCAAGTTCTCTTTGGCTAGGTCACAAGCTGCACGCAATCTTTCCTTGAACTTGTTAACATAGTCTAACAGACTGATATGCGGCTCTTTCTCTTGCCATTGTTCACTCAATAATAGCAAAGGTCCTCTCACTTCATGACCAAACACTAGCTCAATTGGACTGAATCCAGTAGACTCCTGCACTGCTTCTCTAGCTGCAAACAACAGCAAATGAACCCCTTCATCCCAGTCTTTCTCATGGTCATAACAATAAGTCCTCATCATTGTCTTGAGAGTGGAATGAAACCGCTCTAAGGCACCCGACTTTCTGGATGATAGGCACTAGAAAGAATCTGCTTTGCACCTAGTTCATACACAACCTGCTGAAACAATCCAGAAGTGAAATGGCTACCTTGGTCTGACTGAATTTCCCTGGGAAGGCCAAACAACGTGAAGAACTTTATCAAAGCCTTTGAGATTGCAGTTGCCTTGATGTTACGTAGAGGTATGGCTTCGGGGAATCTGGTAGATGCACACATGATTGTCAACAAGTACTGATTTCCAGATCTAGTCTTGGGTAATGGACCAACGCAATCAACAATGACCCTAGAGAATGGCTCCCCAAATGCTGGGATAGGCTGCAATGGAGCTACAGGTGGGTCTAGCTGGTGTTTTCCAACTACCTGACAAGTGTGACAGGTTTTGCAAAAGTTGGAAACGTCTTTCCGAAGCCCAGGCCAAAAGAAGTGTTTCATGATCTTATCAACAGTCTTGTTAACACCAAGATGACCTCCTAAAGGTACACAATGAGCCATTGTTAAGATCTCATTCCTATAGACCTTCGGAACAACAATTTGCCTGACCACTGCCCAATCTGCATTGGCAGGGATATCAGGAGGGTGCCACTTCCGCATCAACACACCATCCTTGAGATAATACCCAACTGGAACTGCGTCTATTTCTTTATCAGGAAGGGCTCTCCTCTTTAGTACACAAATTTCAGGATCATTAGTTTGCTCCTCAATCAACCGCTTTCTGGACAGAGACAAGTCTCCAGACACATCAGAATCACCAGACCCATCCGGCTGGCTGAATAGAGAACTGATAAAAGTATCTGATAAGTCCTCAAACGGAGAAACCATAGTAGGCCAATCAGAGTCATGAGGCGAACCACCTGAGTCCTGACTATTCAATGTACTGGACGGCACCACATCATCTTCTTCTTTAGCCTTCTTGGCTATAGCACGAGTCACTGCGCAAGAAGGATACAGAGATGTGTCCTCATCCCCATCTTCAGTGCTCGGCTGTGAAGTAAGATGTACAGGGGGAACTACTTTGCCCCCAGCCAGGTCATTGCCTAGCAACAGAGAAACACCCTTTATAGGTAGACTTGACATAAGTCCCACCTTTACCTGTCCTGTAACTAAATCTGACTTCAACAATATAGAGCGCAGGGGTACAGATACAGTCCTCCCTTCAATACCTTGTACAAGTATGAAATCCCCTGAAGCGGTCTCATCACGTAACTCCAAGGAGTCCATCAACAAAAGTGACTGAGAAGCTCCGGTATCCCTTAGGATATATATGGGGACAGGAGTAGTATGCTCATTCAGAGCCACAAATCCCTCTGACACAAATGGAAGAAATTCCTCCCTCACGAAGTCAGCTGTATCAGGCTTTTTAGCCCCACAAGAAGCAGGCAATTTAGCAGATCGGTTATCTACTACAGGGGTTTCTAACCTTGTTTTCACAAAGGCATTTGGTTTGGTATCCTTTTCTTTTTCTTTCTTAGCTTTAAGGAACCAACAGTTAGTTGTAACATGACCAGATTTCTTGCAATAACTGCAAACTAGACCACTTTTGTCACTGTCAGCTTTCACACTTTGATCAGACCTGTTACTGGATTTCTGAGCACCATCACCAGATTTGTCTTTGTCTTTGGGTGAGGAATCTTGGGTATCACCATAACCCTTTTTCTGAAATTGGGACCATCAATTATTACTGCTAGACTGAAATTTGGACTTATGTGTGAGATCATATTCATCTGCAAATTTGGCAGCTGATTGCAAATTCAGTGCTTGCTTCTCATTAAGGTAGGTCTTAACATCATCTTTAACACAGTTCTTGAATTCTTCAACTAACACCATCTCTTTTAGTGAGTTGAAATCATCCTTGACCTCCATAGAAGTACACCAGCGCTCAAAGCAAACCTGCTTCTCATTTGCAAATTCCACATAAGTCTGATTTTCAGATTTCTTCAGACCTCTGAATTCCTGTCGGTAAGCCTCTGGAACCAACTCATAAGCTCTCAAAATAACCTTTTTGACAACCTCATAATCAGAGGAATCATCTGCAGACAAAGCCGAATAGGCTTGTTGAGCTTTACCCTTGAGGACAGTTTGCAACATCAGAGGCCAGTGTTCCTTTGGCCACTGGCAACTCTTTGCTACCTTTTCAAAACACTGGAAATAGTTGTCAACATCCTTTTCCGAAAATGGAGGCACCAGTTTTACCTCCTGACTGGCACAAAATTTATTTTTAGTTTCAATTTTAATTTTTAGTTGCTCCATTTGGAGTCTTTCTTCTCTATCGAATTTCTCTAATTCAAAATCTCTCTGTCTTGCAAATTTTTCTAACTCAAATTCTCTTTGTTTTTCTTTTTCCTCCCTTTCTATTTTCTCTTCTCTTGCTAATTTTTCTTACTCAAACTGCCTTTGTTTTTCTTTTTCTTCCCTTTCTTTCTCTCTTTCTTCCCTCTCAAATTCTCTTTGCTTTTTTTCCCCTCCCTTTCTTTTTCTCTTTCCTCCCTTTCAATCTCTAGCATTTTTAATTTAAGTTCCATTTCTATATTTGGATTTTCCACTGGAAACTGTTCCAGATCTCCTGGTGCAAACACATTTTCATCAATGTAATATTCAACTATCTCTCTAGCCAGTCTTGCTTTTCGCATGGCTGGTTTTACCTCTGTCAGCTCTAAATGTCTGCAAATTTCTAGCAGTTCTGTCTTTTTAAAAGACTTCAAAACCTCAACGGTTGGTGATGCCAAGAAATCATCCATTGCTGTTGTCAATATATATCTAGGAAAATTCACAAAAACAATTTCACAATTTGAAATGTTAGATTTTTCAATAAATTACTCACAAAATGGTCTCTCCCGGACGAGCCCCCAATTTGTTATGGCCCCAATTTGTTTTTACATTCTACAACACAACAGCAACAGCAAGGGATGACAGACACAGTTTTAAAAACTTAAACACATTTAATTAACAAACACCATAACAACTAACTAACCTAAAGACCAAGATTGAATTATGTACAAAACATAAATATTTACAATCCCTTTTCGTGGGGGTGGCTTGGTGATGTCCTGGATGATGAAAATTCTCAAACACAGGCAAAGAAATCCACAAAAGAAACGTCACAGGTCTTGAACAGAATGGCAGGTCTGGTCATCTTCTTGCAATTTCTCCTACTACTACTGTCTCAGTTCTTTTCCTTATATACTCTTTTTCAGACCCCACCCACATTTAGACCTCTTTTTTTTTACTTTCTGAGACTTGCCCCAGACATGTCCAGGACATGTCTAAACATGACTCCAGTCTGAGCTTAACAAAAAAAAAGGTAAATACTGCCATTTAGTGGCCTATATTCACATTACAGACTTAATTAGTAAGACGTAGGAAAGAAGTAAAACAAGAAGTAGAGGAAGTTTATGAGACACCGGAAAACTTTCGAAATCACCCGAAGTGTGACAGCTCGCAGACGGGAGTGCACTGGCATAAATACACAGATGAGGCAACACATTATGGGGGAAGACATTGGTGCCAAGAACTTTTTTTTTCTTTCCCCTCCAAATTATCTAACAGTTTGTTTGTTACAAGGTTGTGTTTGATCAAACGAGTTGCTTATTCGGCCCATTTGAATTAAAGTTTATTGGGGTTTTACTCTTTTTCGGGGTCTTTTAGTTGTAGTACCTGTTTGTGACCAGCTAGCTAGATAGTTTATGTTTGCATTTTTAACTTTGGATCTGGGATTTAGTATTTAGTCTGCAGGGTAATGGTTACGTGAGTTGTCGATTTGGTTAGGTTGTAATTAGTCAGGAGTAAGGTTTGCTGGAGTGCCCCCCCCCCCCCCCCCCCCCACTGGCCATTGTAGCTACCCGAGACTAGCCAGTTAGCTATTGCTGATATTATTGTATTGATAATTGGCATAATTATAATTCCTGTTCATCACATTGCTGGGTATTGGAGGCTCGCATTTGAAAATAGTATCTAGAAAAGTCAGTCTGTGATCATCTGGATTCTGAGCCAAGCTCTGTGATATTGTTAGATATTGTTATTGTAAGTCATTTCTAGGGTGGGTTTGTCTTCCACCGGTGCCAGCTAATTGAGCATCTGGAGAGCAAGATCCTTGATCTTCGAGACAAGTTGGCAGCACAACATGGTTCACAATCAGTTAGGTTCCTAGAGGAATTCAGTAGTATGTCATTTAGAGAAATGGTGTGTACGCCACAGCAGGGACGCGGGGAGACCTCAAAGGAGGCAGGAAGAGAAAGATGGGTGACTTTAGGATGTCAGTGCAGGAAAGGGTGTGCACGCCGTACAGTGACAGCGACAGCAGTGGGTGAGGTGTCCAACCTTGCAGGAACTTGACTTGGCCCCTGACCCTGAGAATGGGGGGACTGATGAGCCTCAATGAACCCTGTTGGGCTCTTTCCTTCAGAGTAGAAAGTTAGTGATAGTGGGGGACTCAATTATTAGAGGACAAGACAGCATAGTCCATTCACACGACAAGGAATCTCATACGATGTGTGGCCTGGCTGGTGCCCAGGTTGGAGACCTGGAACGTGCGGATAAGGGAAATTGAACATTTTTTGCCCTGTGAAGATACCTGGGGTCAGGCTCATTGGCAACTTACTTTGGCAAACAATTGGGAAATGGTGAAAGGACAAAGTAAAGTGGAGGAAGAATTTCTAGATGTTATTAATCACAATTTTATGGTGCATTATGTTGGTAAACCTACAAGAGAGAAGGCAATTCTAGATTTAGTGCTCTGTAATGACCCTGATAGAATTTGCAATGCCGAGGTACTGGAGCTACTTGGGACTAGCGATCATTCTACTGTTAATTTTGATGTTTCGTTGGAAGTTAAAGAGTCATCTAACCAAAATGTTCAATTTTAGGAGTGCAAACTTTGACAGGACTCGCTCATATTCAAGTGAAATGAAATGGGAGACACTCCTGGATTGTAAGTCTGTAATTAGATGTGGGATAGATTCAATGGGGTTTTACTTGATTCACAATGCAAGTTAATTCCAAAGGTGTCCAAAAGTAAGTTGAAAAAGCAGAATCCTCAGTGGATGACCACAGCTATTCGTAGGAGTTTGATGGAAAAGAGGAATCTTTATAAGATGGACATAAAGGCCAGCAATCAGAGTACTAAGGCCGAATACTGTAAAATGTGGACTCTGGTCAAAAAAGAGCTGAAGAATGCTGGAAGACTGTATGAAAGGCAAATTGCGGAAGGGGCTAAAACTAATCCTCAGCGGTTTTTTCAGTACTGCAGTAGAAAAAGGAAAGCCAAAATTTAGCGCTAGATACAATTGAGTCATTGAATATTTGAAGTAATACTGTAAATTCACTCTTGTAACTAGAAGAGCCCTCAGAGAGCGCAGAACCTCCGCCACCAGGGGGCAGCAAAGCCAAAAGCACGGCGTTTGGAACTCCGGCCCATTGGAAAGACTTGAAATCTTGAACTTTGGAGTATATCTCAGCAGTACTTTGGCCTAGATATGCCAAAATTTAATCACCTCTTTCTTGACTTAATACCCACCTACCATGAAAATTTCATCAAAATCCAGCCATGAGTTTTTGAGTTATCTTGTACACAAACAAACAAACTAACAAACAAACGGCACTGAAAACATAAACCTCCTCGGTGGAGGTTAATGAGAAACTGGCGAGCTGAGTTGGGCTGAACGGCCTGTTCTCGCCATTCATGTTCTGTCTTGTTAAATGTTGTTTGATTTGGACTATCCCCCTACTGTTAAAACCTCTTTCCTTATACCCTTCCCTCTCCAGATTTTCTCTATGATGACTGTACATAAAAAAATAAAGCTGATAAAAAAGGGGGGGGATACAGCAGAAATTAAAAAAGGGGGGGGGCTAAGAACTGGCAATGGTAGTGAAAATAACAAAATACAAATGACAGAGAGATAACAGTGACAGAAACCAGAACATAACAGACATGCATGATACAACAAGAACTTAGAGGATTGGTACTAAATCATTGCATGGCTACAAAAAATGAAAATGGAAAAAATGATTTCACTTTGCAAGCGAGCATAAAGATTGGACAGAGGAGCAATGGAAAAAGGTCATATGGTCTAATGAGTCCAGATTTGCCCTATTCCAGAGGGATGGGCACATCAGGGTAAGTAAGGAAGCCCTGAAGCGATGCACCTGTCATACAAAGTGCCCACTGTACAAGCCTCTGGAGGCAATGTTATGATCTGGGGTTGCTTCAATTGGTCTGCCAATGGCTCAGCACTCTTCTGTAGCAATAAGATGAATTCAGCACACCACCTGATCAGATTTAATGACCAGGAACCCATCAATTGACTTTTTAATCCTTAATAGCACAGGCATATTACAGGATGAAATTTCCAAGATTCATTGGGCTCAAATTATGAAAGAGGGGTTTATGGAGCAAGATGAATCATTTTCACCCACGAATTTGCTACCACAGAGTCTTGACCTTAACCAGTTGAAAGTCTTTGAGATGTGCTGGAGAAGGCTTGATGGAGTGGTTTGACTCACCTAATGTGAATATAATATCTCGGCAAAAAATGAATGCAAATTTGGTCGAAAATAAATGTAACATTTTATAAAACTATCGAAACAATACCACAACAAATGCATGCCATGATCAAAGCTAAAGGTGGCCCATCAAAGTATTACAACCCCAATTCGAAAATATGTTGGGACAGAGTGTAAATTGTGAATAAAATCAAAATGAAATGACTTTCAGATCACATGAGCCAATATGTTATTTACAATAGAACATATATAACATTTAAAATGTTGAAACTGAGACATTTTACATTTTAATCCACAAAATGAGCTTATTTCAAGTTTTCTGGCTGCAACAGGTCTCAAAAAAGTTGGGACACAGGCAAAAAAGGACTGAAAAAGCAATTCATATAAAAGAGAATCAGCTGAAAGAACATTTAGCAAGTAATTAAGTTAACTGGCATCAGGTGTGTAACATGATTGGCTATAAAAGGGCTGTCTTAGATAGGCTGAGTATCTCAGAAGTCAAGATGGCCAGATGCTCTCCAACCTGTGAAGGCGTGCGTAAAAAAATTGTGGAATACTTTAAAAACAATGTTCCTCAATGTCAAATTGCAAAGGCTTTGAAGGTCTTATCATCTACAGTGCATAACATCATCAAAGGATTCAGAGAAACTGGACAAATCCAAAAAGGGACAAGGCCGAACACCTTTAATGGATGCCCATGATCTTCGGGCCCTCAGACGTCACTGCATCACTCACTGGCATTATCACATGGGCCCAGGAATACTTCAAGAAACCACTGTCTGTAAACACAGTCCGCCGTGCCATCCACAGATGCCACCTAAATCTCTATCCTGCAAAAAGGAAGCCATTGTTGAGCATGATTCAGAAGTGCCGCCATGTCCTATGGGCCAAGGTTCATTTAAAATGGACTGTAGTAAAGTGGCACAGTGTCCTGTGGTCAGGCGAGTCCAAATTTGACATTCTTGTTGGAAATCATTGGCATAGTGTCCTCTGGGATAAAGAGGAGAAAGACCACCCCTCTTGTTATCTGGGTTCAGTTCAAAAGCCAGCATCTCTGATGGTATGGGGATGCATTAGTGCATATGGTTTGGGTCACTTTCATGTTTGTAAAAACACCATGAATGCTGAAAGCTGTATAAAGGTTTTAGAGCAATATATGCTCCCCTCCAGACGGCATCTATTCCAGGTAAGGCCTTGTGTATTTCAGCAGGAAAATGCTAAACATACTGCAGCTATTACGACAGCATGGCTTCGTAGTAGAAGAGTCAGTGTGCTGAACTGTCCTGCCTGCAGTCCTGATCTTTCACCACTTGAGAACATTCGGTGCACAATCAAAGGAAAAGTCCGTCAAAGGAGATCCAAAACTCTCCAGCAGCTGGAAGCCTGTATTAAACAAGAGTGGGATCAAATTCCAATGGCTAAACTCAAGAAACTTGTTTCCTTGATGCCTAGACGCCTCCACTCTGTGTTAAAAAGAGGGGATGCTACACCATGGTAAACAGGCCCCTGTCCCAACTGTTTTTAAGAGTTGTGTCAGCCTTCAAATTTGAAATGAGCTCATTTCTCAGTATAAACATTTGCTCTGTTCTTTTGTGAATAAAATACTGACTGGTGTGATTTGAAAGTCATTGCATCTTGATTTTATTCACAAATTCCACTTTGTCCCAACTGTTTAGGAATTGAGGTTGTAGTACAAGTTTTTTACCCACGTCATGGGTTATGAATTCCTTTGATGTAAATACCCTTTTATCAATAACGATTTTTAATGTCATTGTTAATGCCAAATGAAAATGAAGATTTTTTTTATGTGCAATTCCTGATCTTGATCTTTTCTGTCCTGCTGCAGTTACCATTGCTAGAATCTCATGTCGTTGTCTTACAACTTGAATGTACATCCCCAAAAACTCAAGAATCATTATGTATCTTCTAGCCTATGAGAAAAGATGAACTGGACTCCTCGCATTGTAGCCATAGCCATAGCCATGGGGGTCACTATGCAGCTCCCACTCCACCAATGGCAATGGCCTATTCTCCCGTATTCTGAAGTTTAGGCTTCGCGGCAGTGTTGTGCAGGTGCAACCCAAGTGTGCTTGTAGGTCTCAGAGACGTTAGCTAGCTTGCTAGTGAATCTAAAAGCAATCGCTTAGGTACAGCTAGCTAGCAATGATGCCTGCTGGAGAAGCTATTCCAGCCCTGATTTGTCACTTTCAACGCATCTCGCACACACAACCTCTTTCACCTTTGATTAGCAGCTTCTTTTATCCAGAGGAGAAACAGCCTGAGACATGTTATTTCATAGTTAGTTAAAGCAGCATTATCCTTCCATGCGTGCTACATTACTCCTGATAAAACACTATCCGTCTCCCAACCCTGCTGACGCTAGTTAGGGGAAATGTTTGTCATCATCATCCATACTCCCCAATAAGATAAGACGACAATCTGGATGCATATTTTCTGGATTTAAATCAATGTCATTCAAAATTGCATACCTGGGCAAATAGCTTGAGCCGCATGCTTTTCAACTCAAGATTGCTTGCAAGCTTGCAAAATAGCTATAGTCGCAACAACCTAATCGACATCGGACTAAGGCTCATTTTGCCTGTCACAGCCAATTTCCACCAGGAATACAACATCCCAGCCGACATAACGAGACCGCCCGGATCACCGTGGGTGGTCATCCCAAGCAAGCGACGGAGGCGTCGGAGAGAGAGGAAACAGAAGCGAGGCTGCTGGGCCGGCTCGGAAGCTAGGCTACGTAAACAACCGCACAGGCCGGCACTACCGAGCATCTTCCTCTCAAACGTCCGATCCATCACCCACAAAATTGACGAAATGGAGTTATGGATGGCGACTAACAGCTTCATGCGGAACTGCAGCGTTATTTTCATTACGGAGTCGTGGCTTCACCCGTGGATCCCCGACGCTGCAGTTGAGCTAGCGGGCCGCGCGCTACACCGGCAGGACAGAGACAGAGAGTCGGGTAAGAGCAGAGGAGGGGGGCTCTGTGTTTACGTGAACAACGAGTGGTGCTGTAACAGTAGGATCATTGACAAACACTGTTGCCCTGATTTAGAGGCTCTGGCAGTCTCGTGCAGACCTCTTTATCTCCCAAGAGAGTTTACAGTAGTCATTGTGATAGCTGTTTACATCCCACCGGATGCTAACGTTAGCATTGCCCTCAACCTACTGCTGGCCATTATCAACAAACAGCTGCTGGCCCATCCTGACGGAGTCTTTATTGTAGCTGGTGGCTTCAATCAAGCGTGCCTTAAATTTGTGCTACCAAAATTCACCCAGTTTGTGAAGTTTGCCACCAGAGGGGAGAACACTTTGGACCATGTTTACTCCAACATCAAGCACGCATACAAAGCTTCTCCCCTCCCCCATCTTGCTGGATCTGACCATCTCTGCCTGTCCCTCACCCCCACCTACACCCCCCTGAGGAGGCAAACAAAGCCCACAACAAAGACAATAGCAACCTGGCCTGAAGCAGCCCTCCCCCAGCTGCAGGACTGCTTCTCCAACACTCTCTGGGACATCTTCTACAGTCAGGATCTCCAGGAGCACGTGGACACTGTACTCTTCTCCATCAGAAACTGTATCAGTACTGTGACAGTAACGAAAAGGATCAGGATATTCCCAAACCAGAAACCCTGGATGAACAGCGAAGTACAATCCCTCCTACGTAACCGAAACACCGCCTTCAAGACGAGGAACAGAGACTGGTCCCTGTACAGCACGGCCAGGTCGGCCCTCAAAAGAGGCATCAGGGAGGCCAAGTTGGCCTACAAGAGGAAGATTGAGAACCTCTTCACTGAAAATGACTCCAGGAAGATGTAGCAGGGAATCAACCACATCACCAATTACAGCAGCAGGAACCAGGTGGCTGCCAGGATTGAAGCCTCGCTGGCAGAGGAACTCAACCTTTTCTTTGCCCGTTTCGAGGCAGACAGGCCCTCTGCAGTTGCACCACCATCACCACCTTCCAGCAGGGGCACCCTGACACTTCAGGAGCATGAGGTGAGACGGGTGCTGAAGTCAGTGAATCCCAGGAAGGCGGCAGGCTCCGATGGAGTGCCCGGGAAGGTACTCAGAGCGTGCGCCGACCAACTGACTGGAGTATTCACAAAAATCTTCAACCATTCCCTAGCACAAGGCACCATTCCTACATGCCTCAAAACTTCCACCATCATCCCCGTTCCCAAAAAGACAGCAGCAGACAGCCTTAACGATTACAGGCCTATGGCACTTACGCCTGTAATTATGAAGTGCTTCGAGAGACTGGTCTCCCAACACATCAGGGCCTGTCTGCCACCCACTCTGGACCCCCACCAGTTTGCCTACAAGGCAAATAGATCAACGGAGGACGCCATCACTATAGCACTCCACTCCGCGCTGAGCCATCTGGAGCACCGAGGGAGCTACGTGCGGCTGCTCTTCTTGGACTTCAGCTCAGCCTTTAACAACATCATCCCAGGGATCCTGGTGCAAAAACTGCTGCATCTGGGCCTCTCCACATCCATCTGTCAGTGGATTAAGGACTTCCTAACAGATCGTCCACAATCCGTCAAGCTTGGAAATTACTGCTCCTCCACCATCACACTCAGCACCGGTTCTCCACAAGGGTGTGTATTGAGTCCCCTTCTCTTCACTCTGTATACATCTGACTGCACCCCGACCCATCCCTCGAATAGCATCATCAAGTTCGCTGATGACACCACCGTGGTCGGTCTCATCTCAGGGGAAGATGAATCAGACTACAGGGATGAGGTCAAAAAACTAACGGCGTGGTGTTTAGTGAACAACCTCCCACTGAACACCACAAAAACGAAGGAGATAATACTGGACTTCAGGAAGGGCAGTGCAGACCCAGCCCCGCTTCACATCAACGGGGACTGCGTGGAAAGAGTCCACTCCATCCGATTCCTGGGCGTGCAGATCTCCGAGGACCTCTCCTGGTCGGCCAACACCGCGGTGGTGATAATGAAGGCCCAGCAGCGACTCCACTTCCTGAGAGTGCTCAGGCGGAACAACCTGGAGGAGAAGCTGCTAGTGAAATTCTACAGCACCACCATAGAAAGTATCCTAACGTACTGCATCACGGCGTGGTACGCAGGATGCTCTGCAGCAGACAGGAAAGCCCTACAGAGGATCATAAACACGGCCTAAAAGATCACCGGCTGCCCCCTGCCCAGCCTGGAGGGCATTGCCAGCTCTCGCTACCTCAGCAGAGCTGAACACATCCTGAAGGACTCCTTACACCCCAGCAACCGCTTTTTCGAACTGTTACCATCGGGCCGACAGTTCAGATCCCACAAGGTCCGAACGAGTAGACTGAGAGATAGCTTCTTGCCCAGAGCTATAAACTCACTAAACCACAAGCACACATAGGACACGTGGAATACAGTTTTAAGTGCAATATCATGAGTAATTGAGTATTGCGCTGTTACGACCCCTGTCGTACATTTGTGAATCTGCGCTTGAAATCTGTTATCTTTTTTTTTTTGGTTCGCCTAGGTCTGATACTTCCGTTTCCGCTTTACCCCTTTAAAAGGCGCGGTCTAGTGTCAACCGCGGAGACTAGCTCTTCCGATCTATTAATTGCGTTTACGTCCTGTGAGATTAATTGTTTCTGCCTTCTTTGACTCGGATTGCCTCTGGATTTACGATTCTTGCCGTTCCCTTTAATTGGTTTGTTTGAATTGTGGTGGCTGACCCTTGGCTTGTCCCATTAGACTAGAATTCTAGCCCTTGCGTTTTGGTTTGGTTGCTTTGTGAATTCCCGGTGTTTTGACCTCGGCTTCTGTATCTGACTATCCCTCTCGTCTTGCCCTTTTCGGTACGCTGTTAGGTCTACTCTGGTTAGTCAGCGTGCTCCCAGCTGGATCTCACAGTCCTTCCATCGGGGCACTTATTTGTTGTTTTGCTTTGTTATTTTTCCTTTATTATTTTTAAAGGTGATTCTGGGCGGAAACTTGTTTCCACAGGGGGTACACTATTCGTTCCCTCAGTCCTTATTTGCGGACTGGGGAGTTCGGGAGTTAAGTGTTTAAAAGCCGCCCCGAGCCCGGCGAACCTTCGAAGATTAGCCATAGGAATAGTTTAGCTTTGGTTAGGCAGATAGGGACCAGAGTAACTGAGCAGCGTACTATTCGTGCCTTTTACAGTTCTCCCCGCCCGTCCTTCCCTTACTTTCTTTACCTGTTGCTGTCTGCCCTAGACCGGGTCGTAACATGCGCGGCCATACGTGCAAAACTTTTTCAGAAGTGAAGTCATATCCTGCAATTCCATAGTCTGTCATATTTAGTAATTATGCATAGAAATGTCGTGACAATTTCAGTACTCCATGTATATATCCTACTCTTGGCAATTCAGTACTCATGTAAATACCCTATTTCGGAAGTTGAGTACTGGTTTTATATTTAAATGTGAATACTTTATGTGAATACTTTATATTTTTCTATTTATTATATTTCATATTTGTATATTTTTGCCAACTGGAGTGCAACTCCAGTCAGCAACGTGCCTCAATAGCGCCCCCTTGAAATTTTCAAAAACCCTTCCTCACAGGGGTTTTCTTGGAGTAGAAATATGAAAATTGGTACACATGTGTATTTGGCCAAGACGCACAAAAAAGTCTGACATCATTTGTCTACTCCAAACAGGAAGTCGGCCATTTTGAATTTAACATGCCATTCTTGCCTGATTTCCACATATTGTATTTTAACGCACTCCTCCCAGAGATTTCATCCATTCAAATTCAGATTTATTATGAAACATTGAAAGACCATGCTGATCAAAACTTGTGCTCTGCAGGTCTGCAGGTCAGTGGGCGTGGCCGCTAACAGGAAGTGACCTGTTGTGGCTTTCATTTGTACTGATGACACATAGTTGAACCCATCATCTTTATTCCCCGGTGAGCTCCAACAATTGATTGGGGCGGTGCCCATGAGGGCAGAAAAATGCCTCAATAGCGCCCACTTGAAATTTTGAAAAACCCCTCCCCATAGGGGTTTTTTTGGAATAGGAAAATGAAAATTGGTGCACATGTGTATGTCGCCAATTCAAACAAAAAAGTCTCTGGCACCATTGGTCAACTCCAAACAGGAAGTCAGTCATTTTGATTTTAACGTGTCATTTTGGCCCGATTTTCACAAATTGTATTTTAACGAACTCCTCTTAGCCATTCCGTCCAATCAAACTAATATTTACTTCAGATCATCAAGAAACCATGCTGATCAAAAGTAGTGCTCTGCATGTCTGTCGCGAAATGGGCCTGGCCGCCATGGTGTCCCCATTTCAGATGCCTCGCCAAACACATTCGAGCTGCTCCCTCTCCCTTTATACTTCATCCAAATGGATTCAAAATTCCTGTACATGGTAAAAGCTCCACCCTGAACGCCTTGATGTGCTGCTAAACAATCTACCTCAGCATGCCCCCTTATGGAAACAGAAAATGCCATATTTAGGGCCCGAGCACGACTGCAAGTCGTCCGCGGAGGACCCTATTGAAATCATGCTGTTTATTATTATTATTAGGGCCCGAGCACGACTGAAAGTCGTCCGCGGAGGACCCTATTGAAATCATGCTGTTTATTATTATTAGGGCCCGGGCACCGACCGGTGCCAGGAACCTATTGTTTTTGATGGGATTTTTATTATTCTTCTTCTTCTTCTTTTTCTTCTTCTTCTTCTTTTTATTCTGCTGCGAGAACGCATTTTTGAGGGCTTTGCCATGCACGAAAACTCACAAAAATTTGCCCACACGTCAGTCGTGGTGAAAATTACAATATATTGTTAATTTTGTGCTTGGACATGCCCCGGTAGCTCTATAGCGCCACCAAACACACGGCCATTTTGGAACGCACTTGCTCGGATTCTCACAAAATTTGATAGGGTCATAGTAGTCATCATAAATTTTTTTGTCAATTTTTTTGAAATTTTTTTGCCTCACAGGAAGTGAGCTATGAGCCATTTCCTGCGTTTTTTCAGATTTTACGAACACATTTTTGAGGGCCTTATCATACTCGAAAATTCACCAAACTTGGCTAATAAACTAAAAGTATTAAGTTCTTTCATTCGATATCTGACTTGGCACTGGGTGTGACATGGTAGCTCTATAGCGCCCCCTAATACATTATTGCATTTTTGAGGGCCTCAGCATGCTCGAAAACTCACGAAACTTTGCAAGCCTATTAAGCTGGTCATGTTTTTTACTAGGTTATAGTGTTTACAGATATGATTGTGGCAAAATCGCATTACAGCGCCACCTAGAAAATTTCAATGAAGCAGCCCTCGCAGCGTGTTTAACCTACAGGTACAAAATTCGGTGGACATGTGTACTATGCCAAGACCTAAAAAAAAGTCTCTTGGTGCCATGATCTAGACTCAACTGGAAGTCCGCCATTTTTAATTGAATTTGCAAATTTTTAGATTTTTTGCCATTCACAGGCGTCGTACTTTAACGAACTCCTCCTAGAGATTTTATTCGATCAACTTAAAATTCCGCATATGACATCTAAAGACCTTGCTGATGTTAAATTGCGAAGCTTTTTTGGATTCATCGAACTTTGTATCCATGGCATCGCGGCGAATTTCGATGTTCCGCCATGAAACAGGAAGTTGATTTTATGCGCATATGCTTTGTGGGATTGGCCCGAAACCTTACAGGCTTAATAAGAGTCGACTTCCAAATATACCTATATGTTAATTTTGGATTGGGTGTGGTCAGGTGGCTCCACAGCGCCCTCTTGACACGGCCAAGTTGAGTTAAAAGTGCTTGAATGTTCATGAAATTTAATCTGATCATTACATTTGTTTTTTTGGGCTATGCTTATTTTTTTGAAATTTTTCGGCCAAACAGGAAGTGAGCTATGAGCCATTTCCTGAGTTACTCCAAATTTTACGAACACACGTTTGAAGGTTTTAGCAGACTCGAAAACTTGCAAAACTTTGCAAAAATTATAATTGTCTGATTGTCTTCAATTTGAGACAGATATTGGCAGTAAATGTGGCATAATGGCTCTATAGCGCCCCCAATCAGATTTTTAAAAGAATTGCCCTTTTGAGGGTCTCAGCATGCTCAAAAACTCACAAAATTTTGTACAACTCTAAAGCCTATCATTCCTAATACAATAATAAAAAATGTATAGATAGGCGTGGCAAAAATGGCATTATAGCGCCCCCTGGAAAATGTCAAATAAGCAGCCCTTGCATCGTGGTTGATCAGCATGTATCAACTTCTGTGAACAAGTGGAATATCCTGAGACCTAAAAAAAAGTCTCGTTGAGCCATGACGTAGACCCAACAGGAAGTTTGCCATTTTTAATTGAAATTTCAACTTTTTTAGATTTTTCGCCATTCGCAGGTGTCGTACTTTAACGGACTCCTCCTAGAGATTTTATCCAATCACCTCAAAATTTGGCGAATAATATCCTAAGACCTTGCTGATGTTAAATTGCGAAGCTTTTTTGGATATATCGAACGATGTATCCGTGGCATTGCGGCGAATTTCGGCGTCCCGCCATGAAACAGGAAGTTGGTATAACTCCCACATACTTTGTGGGATTAGTCTAAAACTTTCCAAACTTGATAAACTTGTCTTCCCAAGTATAAATATATGCTAATATTAAATCGGAAATGGCCATGTAGCTCCACAGCGCCCTCTAGATACTACCATGTTAAGATAAAAGTGCTTGAATGTTCATAAAATTTGGTGTCATCATTGCATTAGTCATTCCGGGCAATGCTTAATTTTTTGAAATTTTTTGGCCAAACAGGAAGTGAGCTATGAGCTATTTCCTGCGTTTTTCCAAATTTTACGAATACACGTATTAAGGCCTTAGAATGGTCCAAAACTTGCAAAAACGTGGCAAAAATTATCATTGTCTTATTGCCTTGAATTTGACACATCAACTGGGACTAAATGTGGCATAATGGCTCGATAGCGCCCCCAGTCAGATTCTTTAAACAATTGCTTTTTTGGGGCTCGAAGCGTGCTTAAAAATTTACGAAAATCAACACACACATGATGCCTGGTATTCCAATAACTATGTTGTAGATTTTGCGAACAGGCATAACAAAATGGTATCATAGCGCCATCCAGAAGATTTTTGCAATCCCATCAGGAAAAAACATTGTACACAGGCTAGCAGTGTCCAATGGCTGTTAATGGACAACTGCACCCATCAAGGTCTTGCTGCCACCCCACTGTGCACGAGGGGTGCGAGGGCCCTTTCAACGCTGCTTGCAGCTTTAATTAGGGCCCGGGCACCGACCGGTGCCAGGGCCCGGAACGGGTCCTGGCACCGAAGGTTCGAGGAACCTATTGTTTTTGATGGGATTTTTATTATTCTTCTTCTTCTTCTTCTTCTTCTTTTTATTCTGCTGCGAGAACGCATTTTTGAAGCCTTTGCCATGCACGAAAACTCACAAAAATTTGCTCACACGTCAGTCGTGGTGAAAATTGCAAAGTATTAATTTTGTGCTTGGACATGCACCGGTGGCTCTATAGCGCCACCAAACACACGGCCATTTTGGAACGCAGTTGCTTGGATTCTCACGAAATTGGATAGGGTTATAGTAGGCATCATATATTTTTTTGTCAATTTTTTTGAAATTTTTTTGCCTCATAGGAAGTGAGCTATGAGCCATTTCCTGCGTTTTTTCAGATTTTACGAACACATTTTTGAGGGCCTTATCATACTCGAAAACAAACCAAACTTGGCTTATTGACTAAAAATATTAAGTTCTTTAATTTGATATCTCATTTGGCAGTGGGTGAGACATGGTAGCTCTATAGCGCCCCCTAATACATAATTGCATTTTTGAGGGCATCAACATGCTGGAAAACTCACAAAACTTTGCAAACATATTAAGCTGGTCATACTCTTTACTAGCATATAGAGTTTACAGATAGATGTGGCAAAATTGCATAACAGCGCCACCTATAAAATTTCAATGAAGCAGCCCTCGCAGCGTGTTTAACTTACATGTACAAAATTCGGTGGACATGTGTACTATGCCAAGACCTAAAAAAAAGTCACTTGGTGCCATCACCTAGACTTAACAGGAATTCTGCCATTTTTAATTGAATTTGCAAATTTTTTTAATTTTTTGCCATTCACAGGCGTCGTACTTTAACGAACTCCTCCTAGAGATTTTATCCGATCAACTTAAAATTTTGCATATGACATCTAAAGACCTTGTCGATGTTAAATTGCGAAGCTTTTTTGGATTCATCGAACTTTGTATCCGTGGCGTCGCGGCGAATTTCGATGTTCCGCCACGAAACAGGAAGTTGCTTTTATGCGCGTATGCTTTGTGAAATTTGCCCGAAACTTTACAGGCTTCATAAGAGTCGACTTCTTAACATACCTTTATTTTCATATTGGATTGGGTGTGGTCAGGTGGCTCCACAGCGCCCTCTTGACACGGCCATGTTGACATAAAAGTGCTTGAATGTTCATGAAATTTGGTCTGATCATTGCATTTGTTTTTTGGGGCTCTGCTTATTTTTTTGAAAATTTTCGGCCAAACAGGAAGTGAGCTATGAGCCATTTCCTGCGTTATTCCAAATTTTGCGAACACACGTTTCAAGGCCTTAGCATACTCGAAAACCTGCAAAACTTTGCACAAATCATATTTGTCTGATTGTCTTCAATTTGAGGCAGAAATTGGCAGTAACTGTGGCATAATGGCCCTATAGCGCCCCAATCAGATTTTCGAAAGAATTGCCCTTTTGAGGGTCTCAGCATGCTCAAAAACTCACAATATTTTGTACAATTCTAAATACCATCATTCTTATGACACTGATAAAAAATGTACATATAGGCGTGGCAAAAATGGCATTATAGCGCCCCCTGGAAAATTTCAAAGAAGCAGCCCTCGCATCATGATTGACCTGCATGTATGAACTTCGGTGGACATGTGGAATATCCTGAGACCTTAAAATAAGCCTCTTGGTGCCATGACCTAGACCCAACAGGAAGTTTGCAATTTTCAATTGAAATTGCAACTTTTTTAGATTTTTCGCAATTCGTAGGTGTCGTACTTTAACGAACTTCTCCTAGAGATTTTATCAGATCAACTTAATATTTGGCAGAAAATATCTAAAGACCTTGCTAATGTAAAATTGCGAAGCAATTTTGATTTCATTGAACAATGTATCCGTGGCGTCGCGGCGAATTTTGATATCCCGCCATGAAACAGGGAGTTGCTTTTACTGCCACATACTTTGTGGGATTTGCTCGAAACTTCCTATCCTTGATAAAATTGTCCTCCGAAATATAATTATATGCTAATATTGGATCGGGAGGTGCAAGGTGGCTCCACAGCGCCCTCTAGATATGGTCATGTTAAGATAAAAGTGCTTGAATGTTCCTGAAATTTGGTGTGATCATTGCATTCGTCATTCTGGGCAATGGTTAGTTTTTTGAAATTTTTTGGCCAAACAGGAAGAGAGCTATAAGCTATTTGAAACAGGAGGTTGGTTTTACTCCCACAGACTTCATGGGTTTTCCCTGAAACTGTCCAAGCTTTATAAAATGGTCCTCCCAAATATCATTATATGCTAATATTAGATCAACTGAAGCCAGAAGGCTCCACAGCGCCCTCTAGATACGGCCATGTTAAGATAAATGTGCTTGAATGTTCATGAAATTGGGTGTGATCATTGCATTAGTCATTCCGGGTGATGGTTTATTATTTTGGCCAAACAGGTATGAGCTACCAGCTATTTCCTGCGTTTTTCCAAATTTCACGAACATACGTTTGAAGGCCTTAGAATACTCCAAAGCTTGCAGAACCTTGCGCAATTTATAATTCTCTTATTCTCTTCAATGTCATCCATCAATTGGCACTAAACGTGGCATAATGGCTCGATAGCGCCCCCAATCAGATTTTTAAAAGAAATCTCTTTTGTGGGTCTAAACGTGCTGTAAAAATTACAAAAATCAACACGCTCAAGGAGCCTGGTATTACAATTACTATGCTGGAGATTTAGCGCACGGGCATGTCAAAATGATATCAAAGCACCCCTCCAGAAAATTTTTGCACTCTCCGCAGGAAACCACATTGTTCACAGTCTAGCAGTGTCCAATGGCTGTGAATGCACACCTGCACCCATAAAGATTTTGCTGCCTCCCCAACGTGCAAGAGGGCTGCGAGGGCCCTTTCAACGCTGCTTGCAGCTTTAATTAGGGCCCGAGCACCGACCGGTGCGAGGAACCTATTGTTTTTGATGGGATTTTTATTATTCTTCTTCTTCTTCTTCTTCTTCTTTTTATTCCGCTGCGAGAACGCATTTTTGAGGGCTTTGCCATGCACGAAAACTCACAAAAATTTGCCCACGAGTCAGTCGTGGTGAAAATTGCAAAGTATTATTATTTTTGTGCTTGGACATGCCCCGGTGGCTCTATAGCGCCACCAAACACGCGGCCATTTTGGAACGCACTTGCTCGGATTCTCACGAAATTTTATAGAGTCATAGTAGTCATCATAAATTTTTTTGTAAATTTTTTTGAAATTTTTTTGTTTCACAGGAAGTGAGCTATGATCCATTTCCTGCGTTTTTTTAGATTTTACAAACACATTTTTGAGGGTTTTATCATACTCGAAAACTCACCAGACTTGGCTCATAGACTAAAAATATTAAGTTCTTTGATTCGATATCTCATTTGGCACTGGGTGTGATATGGTAGCTCTATAGCTCCCCCTAATACATAATTGCATTTTTGAGGGCATCAACATGCTGGAAAACTCACAAAACTTTGCAAACATATTAAGCTGGTCATACTCTTTACTAGCATATAGAGTTTACAGATAGATGTGGCAAAATTGCATAACAGCGCCACCTATAAAATTTCAATGAAGCAGCCCTCGCAGCGTGTTTAACTTACATGTACAAAATTCGGTGGACATGTGTACTATGCCAAGACCTAAAAAAAAGTCACTTGGTGCCATCACCTAGACTTAACAGGAATTCTGCCATTTTTAATTGAATTTGCAAATTTTTTTAATTTTTTGCCATTCACAGGCGTCGTACTTTAACGAACTCCTCCTAGAGATTTTATCCGATCAACTTAAAATTTTGCATATGACATCTAAAGACCTTGTCGATGTTAAATTGCGAAGCTTTTTTGGATTCATCGAACTTTGTATCCGTGGCGTCGCGGCGAATTTCGATGTTCCGCCACGAAACAGGAAGTTGCTTTTATGCGCGTATGCTTTGTGAAATTTGCCCGAAACTTTACAGGCTTCATAAGAGTCGACTTCTTAACATACCTTTATTTTCATATTGGATTGGGTGTGGTCAGGTGGCTCCACAGCGCCCTCTTGACACGGCCATGTTGACATAAAAGTGCTTGAATGTTCATGAAATTTGGTCTGATCATTGCATTTGTTTTTTGGGGCTCTGCTTATTTTTTTGAAAATTTTCGGCCAAACAGGAAGTGAGCTATGAGCCATTTCCTGCGTTATTCCAAATTTTGCGAACACACGTTTCAAGGCCTTAGCATACTCGAAAACCTGCAAAACTTTGCACAAATCATATTTGTCTGATTGTCTTCAATTTGAGGCAGAAATTGGCAGTAACTGTGGCATAATGGCCCTATAGCGCCCCAATCAGATTTTCGAAAGAATTGCCCTTTTGAGGGTCTCAGCATGCTCAAAAACTCACAATATTTTGTACAATTCTAAATACCATCATTCTTATGACACTGATAAAAAATGTACATATAGGCGTGGCAAAAATGGCATTATAGCGCCCCCTGGAAAATTTCAAAGAAGCAGCCCTCGCATCATGATTGACCTGCATGTATGAACTTCGGTGGACATGTGGAATATCCTGAGACCTTAAAATAAGCCTCTTGGTGCCATGACCTAGACCCAACAGGAAGTTTGCAATTTTCAATTGAAATTGCAACTTTTTTAGATTTTTCGCAATTCGTAGGTGTCGTACTTTAACGAACTTCTCCTAGAGATTTTATCAGATCAACTTAATATTTGGCAGAAAATATCTAAAGACCTTGCTAATGTAAAATTGCGAAGCAATTTTGATTTCATTGAACAATGTATCCGTGGCGTCGCGGCGAATTTTGATATCCCGCCATGAAACAGGGAGTTGCTTTTACTGCCACATACTTTGTGGGATTTGCTCGAAACTTCCTATCCTTGATAAAATTGTCCTCCGAAATATAATTATATGCTAATATTGGATCGGGAGGTGCAAGGTGGCTCCACAGCGCCCTCTAGATATGGTCATGTTAAGATAAAAGTGCTTGAATGTTCCTGAAATTTGGTGTGATCATTGCATTCGTCATTCTGGGCAATGGTTAGTTTTTTGAAATTTTTTGGCCAAACAGGAAGTGAGCTATAAGCTATTTGAAACAGGAGGTTGGTTTTACTCCCACAGACTTCATGGGTTTTCCCTGAAACTGTCCAAGCTTTATAAAATGGTCCTCCCAAATATCATTATATGCTAATATTAGATCAACTGAAGCCAGAAGGCTCCACAGCGCCCTCTAGATACGGCCATGTTAAGATAAATGTGCTTGAATGTTCATGAAATTGGGTGTGATCATTGCATTAGTCATTCCGGGTGATGGTTTATTATTTTGGCCAAACAGGTATGAGCTACCAGCTATTTCCTGCGTTTTTCCAAATTTCACGAACATACGTTTGAAGGCCTTAGAATACTCCAAAGCTTGCAGAACCTTGCGCAATTTATAATTCTCTTATTCTCTTCAATGTCATCCATCAATTGGCACTAAACGTGGCATAATGGCTCGATAGCGCCCCCAATCAGATTTTTAAAAGAAATCTCTTTTGTGGGTCTAAACGTGCTGTAAAAATTACAAAAATCAACACGCTCAAGGAGCCTGGTATTACAATTACTATGCTGGAGATTTAGCGCACGGGCATGTCAAAATGATATCAAAGCACCCCTCCAGAAAATTTTTGCACTCTCCGCAGGAAACCACATTGTTCACAGTCTAGCAGTGTCCAATGGCTGTGAATGCACACCTGCACCCATAAAGATTTTGCTGCCTCCCCAACGTGCAAGAGGGCTGCGAGGGCCCTTTCAACGCTGCTTGCAGCTTTAATTAGGGCCCGAGCACCGACCGGTGCGAGGAACCTATTGTTTTTGATGGGATTTTTATTATTCTTCTTCTTCTTCTTCTTCTTCTTTTTATTCCGCTGCGAGAACGCATTTTTGAGGGCTTTGCCATGCACGAAAACTCACAAAAATTTGCCCACGAGTCAGTCGTGGTGAAAATTGCAAATTATTATTATTTTTGTGCTTGGACATGCCCCGGTGGCTCTATAGCGCCACCAAACACGCGGCCATTTTGGAACGCACTTGCTCGGATTCTCACGAAATTTTATAGAGTCATAGTAGTCATCATAAATTTTTTTGTAAATTTTTTTGAAATTTTTTTGTTTCACAGGAAGTGAGCTATGATCCATTTCCTGCGTTTTTTTAGATTTTACAAACACATTTTTGAGGGTTTTATCATACTCGAAAACTCACCAGACTTGGCTCATAGACTAAAAATATTAAGTTCTTTGATTCGATATCTCATTTGGCACTGGGTGTGATATGGTAGCTCTATAGCTCCCCCTAATACATAATTGCATTTTTGAGGGCATCAACATGCTGGAAAACTCACAAAACTTTGCAAACATATTAAGCTGGTCATACTCTTTACTAGCATATAGAGTTTACAGATAGATGTGGCAAAATTGCATAACAGCGCCACCTATAAAATTTCAATGAAGCAGCCCTCGCAGCGTGTTTAACTTACATGTACAAAATTCGGTGGACATGTGTACTATGCCAAGACCTAAAAAAAAGTCACTTGGTGCCATCACCTAGACTTAACAGGAATTCTGCCATTTTTAATTGAATTTGCAAATTTTTTTAATTTTTTGCCATTCACAGGCGTCGTACTTTAACGAACTCCTCCTAGAGATTTTATCCGATCAACTTAAAATTTTGCATATGACATCTAAAGACCTTGTCGATGTTAAATTGCGAAGCTTTTTTGGATTCATCGAACTTTGTATCCGTGGCGTCGCGGCGAATTTCGATGTTCCGCCACGAAACAGGAAGTTGCTTTTATGCGCGTATGCTTTGTGAAATTTGCCCGAAACTTTACAGGCTTCATAAGAGTCGACTTCTTAACATACCTTTATTTTCATATTGGATTGGGTGTGGTCAGGTGGCTCCACAGCGCCCTCTTGACACGGCCATGTTGACATAAAAGTGCTTGAATGTTCATGAAATTTGGTCTGATCATTGCATTTGTTTTTTGGGGCTCTGCTTATTTTTTTGAAAATTTTCGGCCAAACAGGAAGTGAGCTATGAGCCATTTCCTGCGTTATTCCAAATTTTGCGAACACACGTTTCAAGGCCTTAGCATACTCGAAAACCTGCAAAACTTTGCACAAATCATATTTGTCTGATTGTCTTCAATTTGAGGCAGAAATTGGCAGTAACTGTGGCATAATGGCCCTATAGCGCCCCAATCAGATTTTCGAAAGAATTGCCCTTTTGAGGGTCTCAGCATGCTCAAAAACTCACAATATTTTGTACAATTCTAAATACCATCATTCTTATGACACTGATAAAAAATGTACATATAGGCGTGGCAAAAATGGCATTATAGCGCCCCCTGGAAAATTTCAAAGAAGCAGCCCTCGCATCATGATTGACCTGCATGTATGAACTTCGGTGGACATGTGGAATATCCTGAGACCTTAAAATAAGCCTCTTGGTGCCATGACCTAGACCCAACAGGAAGTTTGCAATTTTCAATTGAAATTGCAACTTTTTTAGATTTTTCGCAATTCGTAGGTGTCGTACTTTAACGAACTTCTCCTAGAGATTTTATCAGATCAACTTAATATTTGGCAGAAAATATCTAAAGACCTTGCTAATGTAAAATTGCGAAGCAATTTTGATTTCATTGAACAATGTATCCGTGGCGTCGCGGCGAATTTTGATATCCCGCCATGAAACAGGGAGTTGCTTTTACTGCCACATACTTTGTGGGATTTGCTCGAAACTTCCTATCCTTGATAAAATTGTCCTCCGAAATATAATTATATGCTAATATTGGATCGGGAGGTGCAAGGTGGCTCCACAGCGCCCTCTAGATATGGTCATGTTAAGATAAAAGTGCTTGAATGTTCCTGAAATTTGGTGTGATCATTGCATTCGTCATTCTGGGCAATGGTTAGTTTTTTGAAATTTTTTGGCCAAACAGGAAGTGAGCTATAAGCTATTTGAAACAGGAGGTTGGTTTTACTCCCACAGACTTCATGGGTTTTCCCTGAAACTGTCCAAGCTTTATAAAATGGTCCTCCCAAATATCATTATATGCTAATATTAGATCAACTGAAGCCAGAAGGCTCCACAGCGCCCTCTAGATACGGCCATGTTAAGATAAATGTGCTTGAATGTTCATGAAATTGGGTGTGATCATTGCATTAGTCATTCCGGGTGATGGTTTATTATTTTGGCCAAACAGGTATGAGCTACCAGCTATTTCCTGCGTTTTTCCAAATTTCACGAACATACGTTTGAAGGCCTTAGAATACTCCAAAGCTTGCAGAACCTTGCGCAATTTATAATTCTCTTATTCTCTTCAATGTCATCCATCAATTGGCACTAAACGTGGCATAATGGCTCGATAGCGCCCCCAATCAGATTTTTAAAAGAAATCTCTTTTGTGGGTCTAAACGTGCTGTAAAAATTACAAAAATCAACACGCTCAAGGAGCCTGGTATTACAATTACTATGCTGGAGATTTAGCGCACGGGCATGTCAAAATGATATCAAAGCACCCCTCCAGAAAATTTTTGCACTCTCCGCAGGAAACCACATTGTTCACAGTCTAGCAGTGTCCAATGGCTGTGAATGCACACCTGCACCCATAAAGATTTTGCTGCCTCCCCAACGTGCAAGAGGGCTGCGAGAGCCCTTTCAACGCTGCTTGCAGCTTTAATTAGGGCCCGAGCACCGACCGGTGCGAGGAACCTATTGTTTTTGATGGGATTTTTATTATTCTTCTTCTTCTTCTTCTTCTTCTTTTTATTCCGCTGCGAGAACGCATTTTTGAGGGCTTTGCCATGCACGAAAACTCACAAAAATTTGCCCACGAGTCAGTCGTGGTGAAAATTGCAAAGTATTATTATTTTTGTGCTTGGACATGCCCCGGTGGCTCTATAGCGCCACCAAACACGCGGCCATTTTGGAACGCACTTGCTCGGATTCTCACGAAATTTTATAGAGTCATAGTAGTCATCATAAATTTTTTTGTAAATTTTTTTGAAATTTTTTTGTTTCACAGGAAGTGAGCTATGATCCATTTCCTGCGTTTTTTTAGATTTTACAAACACATTTTTGAGGGTTTTATCATACTCGAAAACTCACCAGACTTGGCTCATAGACTAGAAATATTACGTTCTTTGATTCGATATCTCATTTGGCACTGGGTGTGATATGGTAGCTCTATAGCTCCCCCTAATACATAATTGCATTTTTGAGGGCCTCAGCATGCTTGAAAACTCACAAAACTTTGCAAACATATTAAGCAGGTCTTACTTTTAACTAGGATTTAGGGTTTTCAGATGGATGTGGCAAAATTGCATGACAGCGCCACCTAGAAAATTTCAATGAAGCAGCCCTCGCAGCTTGTTTGACCTACATGTACAAAATTCGGTGGACATGTGTACTATGCCAAGACCTAAAAAAAAGTCTCTAGGTGCCATGACCTAGACTCAACAGGAAGTCCGCCATTTTTAATTGAATTTGCAAATTTTTTAAATTTTTTGCCATTCACAGGCTTCGTACTCTAATGAACTCCTCCTAGAGATTTTATCCGATCAACTAAAAATTTTGAATTTAACATCTTAAGACCTTGTCGATGTTAAATTGCGAAGCTTTTTTGGATTCATTGAACTTTGTATCCGTGGCGTCGCGGCGAATTTCGATGTTCCGCCATGAAACAGGAAGTTGGTTTTACGCGCACATGCTTAGTGAAATTTGCGCGAAACTTTACAGGCTTTATAGGAGTCCACTTCCAAGAAGACCTATATGTTGACATTAGATTGGGTGTGGTCAGGTGGCTCCACAGCGCCCTCTTGAAACGGCCATGTTGAGATAAAAGTGCTTGAATGTTCATGAAATTTGGTGTGATCATTGCATTGTTCATGTCAAGTTATTTTAATTTTTTTGAAATTTTTTGGCCAAACAGGAAGTGAGCTATGCGCCATTTCCTGCGTTTTTCCAAATTTTATAAACACATGTTTGGATGCTTAAGAATACTCGAAATCTTTCAAAAAGTTGCACAACTTATAATTGTTTTATTATCTTCAATTTTATACATCAATTTACACTAAATTAGGCACAATGGCTCTATAGCGCCCCCAATCAGATTTTTAAAAGAATTGCCATTTTGAGGGTCTCAGCATGTTCTAAAACTTACAAAATTTTGTAAAAGTATAAAGACCATCATTCGTATTACTCTGACAAAAAACTTATATATATACATGGCAAAAATGTCACTATAGCGCCCCCTGGAAAATTTTAAATAAGCAGCCCTCGCAGCCTGGTAAACCTACATGTATGAAATTCGGTAGACATGTGGAATATGCCGAGACCTACAAAAAATTCTCTTGGTGCCATGACCTAAACGCAACAGGAAGTCCACCATTTTTAATTGAAATTGCAACTTTTTTGGATTGTTGGCCATTCACAGGTGTCGTACTTTAACGAACTCCTCCTAGAGATTTTATCTGATCAACTTAAAATTTGGCATATGACATTGAAAGACGTCGTTGATGGTAAATTGCGAAGCTTTTTTGGATTCATTGAACTTTGTATCCGTGGCGTCGCGGCGAATTTCGATGTTCCGCCATGAAAATGGAAGTTGCTTTTATGAGCATATGCTTTGGGAGATTTACGTGAAACTTTACAGGCTTAATGATAGTCTAATTCCAAATATACCTATATGTTGATATTGGAGTGGGTGTGGTCAGGTGGCTCTACAGCGCCCTCTAGACACGGCCATGTTGATATAAAAATGCTTGAATGTTCATGAAATTTTGGTCTGATCATTGCATTTGTTTTTCTGGGCTGTGCTGATTTCTTTGAAATTTTTCGGCCAAACAGGAAGTGAGCTATGAGTCATTTCCTGCGTTATTCCAAATTTTATGAACACACATTTGAAGGCCTTAGCATACTCGAAAACTTGCGAAACTTAGCTAAAATTTTATTTGTCACATTGTCTTCAATTTGAAAAAACAATTGGCAGTAAATGAGGCATCATGGCTCTATAGCGCCCCCAATACAATTTTTAAAAGAATTACCCTTTTGAGGGTTTCAGCATGCTCAAAAACTCACAAAATTTTGTACAATTTTAAAGACTATCATTCCTATTACACTGATAAAAAATTTACAAATAGGCGTGGCAAAAATGGCATTATAGCGCCCCCTGGAAAATTTCAAATAAGCAGCCCTCGCAGCCCGGTAAACCCACATGTATGAAATTCGGTAGACATGTGGAATATGCCGAGACCTACAAAAAAGTCACTTGGTGCCATGACCTAGACTCAACAGGAAGGCTGCCATTTTTAATTGAAATTGCAACTTTTTTTTATTTTTTTTGCCATTCAAAGGTGTTGTACTTTAACGAACTCCTCCTCGAGATTTTATCTGATCAACTTAAAATTTGGCATATAATATCTAAAAACCTTGCTGACGTTAAATTGCGAAGCTTTTTTGATTTCATCGAACGATGCATCCGTGGCGTCACGGCGAATTTTGATGTCCTGCCATGAAACAGGAAGTTGCTTTCAATTCCACATACTTTGTGGGATTTGCCTGAAACTTTCCAAGCTTGATAAAATTGTCCGCCCAAGTATAGATATATGCTTATTTTATATCGAGAGGTGCCAGGTGGCTCCAGAGCGCCCTCTAGATATGGCCATGTTCAGATAAAAGTGCTTGAAAGTTCATGAAATTTGGTATGATCATTGCATTAGTCATTCTCCGCAATTGTTAATTTTTTGAAATTTTTTTGCCAAACAGAAAGAGAGCTATGAGCTATTTCCTGCGTTTTTCCAAATTTTATGAACACACGTTTTAAGGCCTTAGAATGCTCCAAAACTTGCAAAACCATCCAAAAATTAGAACTGTCTAATTCTCTTCAATACATCCATCGATTGGCACTAAATGGGGCATAATGGCTCTATAGCGCCCCCAATAATATTTAGAAAAGAATTGCTCCTTTGAAAGTCTAAACATGCTGGAAAATTTACAAAAATCGAAACACTCATGGAGCCCCATATTACGATTACTGTGTTGTAGATTTTGTGCACAGGCAAGTCAAAATGGTACCATAGCGCCCCTCCAGAAAATTTTTGCACTCCCATCAGGAAACCACATTGTACGCGGTCCAGCTGTGTCCAATGGCTCTGAATGGAAACCTGCAGCCATCAAGATCTTGCTGCCACCCCAATGTGCACAGGGGGGGCGAGGGCCCTTTCAACGCTGCTTGCAGCTTTAATTATTCTTCTTCTTCTTCTTCTTTTTATTCTGCTGCGAGAACGCATTTTTGAAGCCTTTGCCATGTACGAAAACTCACAAAAATTTGCTCACACGTCAGTCGTGGTGAAAATTGCAAAATATTATTAATTTTGTGCTTGGACATGCCCCGGTGGCTCTATAGCGCCACCAAACACACGGCCATTTTGGAACGCAGTTGCTTGGATTCTCACGAAATTGGATAGGGTTATAGTAGGCATCATATATTTTTTTTTCAATTTTTTTGAAATTTTTTTACCTCACAGGAAGTGAGCTATGAGCCATTTCCTGCATTTTTTCAGATTTTACGAACACATTTTTGAGGGCCTTATCATACTCGAAAACAGACCAAACTTGGCTTATTGACTAAAAATATTAAGTTCTTTAATTTGATATCTCATTTGGCAGTGGGTGAGACATGGTAGCTCTATAGCGCCCCCTAATACATAATTGCATTTTTGAGGGCATCAACATGCTCGAAAACTCACAAAACTTTGCAAACATATTAAGCTGGTCATACTCTTTACTAGGATATAGAGTTTACAGATGGATGTGGCAAAATTGCATTACAGCGCCACCTAGTAAATTTCAATGAAGCAGCCCTCGCAGCGTGTTTAACTTACATGTACAAAATTCGGTGGACATGTGTACTATCCCAAGACCTAAAAAAAAGTCTCTTGGTGCCATCACCTAGACCCAACAGGAAGTTTGCCATTTTTAATTGTCACGAAACAGGAAGTTGCTTTTATGCGCGTATGCTTTGTGAAATTTGCCCGAAACTTTACAGGCTTCATAAGAGTCGACTTCTTAACATACCTTTATTTTCATATTGGATTGGGTGTGGTCAGGTGGCTCCACAGCGCCCTCTTGCCACGGACATGTTGAGTTGAAAGTGCTTGAATGTTCATGAAATTTGGTCTGATCATTCCATTTGTTTTTTGGGGCTATGCCTATTTTTTTGAAATTTTTCGGCCAAACAGGAAGTGAGCTTTGAGCAATTTCCTGCGTTATTCCAAATTTCACAAACACACGTTTGAAGGCCTTAGCATACTCGAAAACTTGCAGAACTTTGCACAAATCATATTTGTCTGATTGTCTTCAATTTGAGGCAGAAATTGGCAGTAACTGTGGCATAATGGCCACAATAGCGCCCCCAATCAGATTTTCGAAAGAATTGCCCTTTTGAGGGTCTCAACATGCTCAAAAACGCACAAAATTTTGTACAATTCTAAAGACCATCATTCCTATTACACTGATAAAAAATTTACATATAGGCGTGGCAAAAATGGCATTATAGCGCCCCCTGGAAAATTTCAAATAAGCAGCCCTTGCATCGTGGTTGACCTGCATATATAAACTTCGGTGGACATGTGGAATATCTTGAGACCTAAAAAAAAGTCTCTTGGAGCCATGACCTAGACCCAACAGGAAGTTTGCCATTTTTAATTGAAATTTCAACTTTTTTAGATTTTTCGCCATTCGCAGGTGTCGTACTTTAACGAACTCCTCCTAGAGATTTTATCTGATCAACTTAAAATGTCGCATATGACGTCTAAAGAACTTGTCGATGTTAAATTGCGAAGCTTTTTTGAATCAATCAAACTATGGATCTGTGGCGTCGGGGCGAATTTCGATGTTCCGCCCTGAAACAGGTAGTTGGTTTTACGCGCACATGCTTTGTGAGATTTGCACGAAACTTCAAAGGCTTGATAAGAGTCTACTTTCAAGTATACCTATATGTTGATATTAGATTGGGTGTGGTCAGGTGGCTCCACAGCGCCCTCTTGACACGGCCATATTGAGATAAAAGTGCTTGATTGTTCATGAAATTTAGTGTGATCATTGCATGTGTCATGTCAGGGAATGATAATTTTCTTGAAATTTTCTGGCCAAACAGGAAGTGAGCTATGAGCCATTTCCTGTGTTTTTCCAAATTTTAGAAACACATGTTTGGAAGCCTTAGAATACTCGAAATCTTGCAAAAAGTTGCACAAATTTTAATTGCCTTATTGTCTTCAATTTTATATATCAATTTACACTAAATTAGGCACAATGGCTCTTTAGCGCCCCCAATCAGATTTTTGAAAGAATTGCCCTTTTAAGGGTCTCACCATGTTCAAAAACTCACAAAATTCTTTAAATGTATAAAGACCATCATTTGTATTACTTTGACAAGAAACTTACTTATAGGCATGGCAAATATTTAATTATAGCGCCCCCTGGAAAATTTCAAACAAGCAGCCCTCGCAGCCCGGTAAACCTACATCTATGAAATTTGGTATACATGTGGAATATGCCGAGACCTGAAAAAAAGTCACATGGTGCCATGACGTAGACTCAGCAGGAAGTCTGCCATTTTTAATTGAAATTGCAAATTTTTTGGATTTTTCGCCATTCACAATTGTCGTACTTTAACGAACTCCTCTGAGAGGTTTTATCCGATCAACTTACAATTTGGCAACTGATATTACGAGACATTGCCGATGTTAAATCGCAAAGCTTTTTTGGATTCATTGAACGATGAATCCAAGGCGACGCGGCGAATTTCGATGTTCCGCCATGAAACAGGAAGTTGGTTTTACTCCAACATACTTGGTGGGATTTGCCTGAAACTTTCCAAGCTTCATAAAAGTGTCCTTCCAAATATAAATATATGCTAATATTGGATCAGGACGTGCCAGGTGGCTCCACAGCGCCCTCTAGATATGGCCATGTTAAGATAAAAGTGCTTGAATGTTCATGAAATTTGGTGTGATCATTGCATTAGTCATTCCGGGCAAGGGTTAATTTTCGAAAAATTTTTGGCCAAACAGAAAGTGAGCTATGAGCTATTTCCTGCGTTTTTCCAAATTTTACGAAAACACGTTTAAAGGCCTTAGAATGCTCATAAAACTTGTAAAACCTTGCACAAATTTTAAGTGTCTTCTTCTCTTCAAAGTCATACATAAATTGGCACTAAATGTGGCATAATGGCTCTACAGCGCCTCCAATCAGATATATAGAAGAATTGCTCTTCTGAAGGTCTAAACATGCTGGAAAATTAACAAAAATCAACACACTCATGGAGCTCGGTATTACGATTACTCGGTTGTAGATTGTGCACAGGCATGTCAAAATGGTACCATAGCGTCCTCTAGAAAATTTTTGCACTCCCCTCAGGATACCACATTGTATGCAGTCCAGCAGTGTCCATTGGCTGTGAATGGACACCTGCACCCATCAAGATCTTGCTGCCACCCCAACGTGCACGAAGGGGGCGAGGGCCCTTTCAACGCTGCTTGCTGCTTTAATTAGGGCCCGAGCACCGACCGGTGCCAGGGCCCGGAACGGGTCCTGGCACCGAAGGTGCGAGGAACCTATTGTTTTTGATGGGATTTTTATTATTCTTCTTCTTCTTCTTCTTCTTTTTATTCTGCTGCGAGAACGCATTTTTGAGGGCTTTGCCATGCACGAAAACTCACAAAAATTTGCCCACTTGTCAGTCGTGGTGGAAATTGCAAACAATTATTAATTTTGTGCTTTGACATGCCCCGGTGGCTCTATAGCGCCACCAAACACATGGCCATTTTGGAACGAACTTGCTCGGATCCTAATGAAATTTTATGGGGTCATAGAAGTCATCATAAATTTTTTTGTCAATTTTTTTGAAATTTTTCGGCCAAACAGGAAGTGAGCTATGAGCAATTTCCTTCGTTATTCCAAATTTTGCGAACACACGTTTGAAGGCCTTAGCATACTCGAAAACTTGCAAAACTTTGCACAAATCATATTTGTCTGATTGTCTTCAATTTGAGACAGAAATTGGCAGTAACTGTGGCATAATGGCCCTATAGCGCCCCCAATCAGATTTTCGAAAGAATTGTCTTTTTGAGGGTCTCAGCATGCTCAAAAACTCACAAAATTTTGTACAATTCTAAAGACCATCATTCCTATTACACTGATAAAAAATTTACATATAGGCGTGGCAAAAATGGCATTATAGCGCCCCCTGGAAAATTTCAAATAAGCAGCCCTTGCATCGTGGTTGACCTGCATATATGAACTTCGGTGGACATGTGGAATATCTTGAGACCTAAAAAAAAGTCTCTTGGAGCCATGACCTAGACCCAACAGGAAGTTTGCCATTTTTAATTGAAATTTCAACTTTTTTAGATTTTTCGCCATTCGCAGGTGTCGTACTTTAACGAACTCCTCCTAGAGATTTTATCTGATCAACTTAAAATGTCGCATATGACGTCTAAAGAACTTGTCGATGTTAAATTGCGAAGCTTTTTTGAATCAATCAAACTATGGATCTGTGGCGTCGGGGCGAATTTCGATGTTCCGCCCTGAAACAGGTAGTTGGTTTTACGCGCACATGCTTTGTGAGATTTGCACGAAACTTCAAAGGCTTGATAAGAGTCTACTTTCAAGTATACCTATATGTTGATATTAGATTGGGTGTGGTCAGGTGGCTCCACAGCGCCCTCTTGACACGGCCATATTGAGATAAAAGTGCTTGATTGTTCATGAAATTTAGTGTGATCATTGCATGTGTCATGTCAGGGAATGATAATTTTCTTGAAATTTTTTGGCCAAACAGGAAGTGAGCTATGAGCCATTTCCTGTGTTTTTCCAAATTTTAGAAACACATGTTTGGAAGCCTTAGAATACTCGAAATCTTGCAAAAAGTTGCACAAATTTTAATTGCCTTATTGTCTTCAATTTTATATATCAATTTACACTAAATTAGGCACAATGGCTCTTTAGCGCCCCCAATCAGATTTTTGAAAGAATTGCCCTTTTAAGGGTCTCACCATGTTCAAAAACTCACAAAATTCTTTAAATGTATAAAGACCATCATTTGTATTACTTTGACAAGAAACTTACTTATAGGCATGGCAAATATTTAATTATAGCGCCCCCTGGAAAATTTCAAACAAGCAGCCCTCGCAGCCCGGTAAACCTACATCTATGAAATTTGGTATACATGTGGAATATGCCGAGACCTGAAAAAAAGTCACATGGTGCCATGACGTAGACTCAGCAGGAAGTCTGCCATTTTTAATTGAAATTGCAAATTTTTTGGATTTTTCGCCATTCACAATTGTCGTACTTTAACGAACTCCTCTGAGAGGTTTTATCCGATCAACTTACAATTTGGCAACTGATATTACGAGACATTGCCGATGTTAAATCGCAAAGCTTTTTTGGATTCATTGAACGATGAATCCAAGGCGACGCGGCGAATTTCGATGTTCCGCCATGAAACAGGAAGTTGGTTTTACTCCAACATACTTGGTGGGATTTGCCTGAAACTTTCCAAGCTTCATAAAAGTGTCCTTCCAAATATAAATATATGCTAATATTGGATCAGGACGTGCCAGGTGGCTCCACAGCGCCCTCTAGATATGGCCATGTTAAGATAAAAGTGCTTGAATGTTCATGAAATTTGGTGTGATCATTGCATTAGTCATTCCGGGCAAGGGTTAATTTTCGAAAAATTTTTGGCCAAACAGAAAGTGAGCTATGAGCTATTTCCTGCGTTTTTCCAAATTTTACGAAAACACGTTTAAAGGCCTTAGAATGCTCATAAAACTTGTAAAACCTTGCACAAATTTTAAGTGTCTTCTTCTCTTCAAAGTCATACATAAATTGGCACTAAATGTGGCATAATGGCTCTACAGCGCCTCCAATCAGATATATAGAAGAATTGCTCTTCTGAAGGTCTAAACATGCTGGAAAATTAACAAAAATCAACACACTCATGGAGCTCGGTATTACGATTACTCGGTTGTAGATTGTGCACAGGCATGTCAAAATGGTACCATAGCGTCCTCTAGAAAATTTTTGCACTCCCCTCAGGATACCACATTGTATGCAGTCCAGCAGTGTCCATTGGCTGTGAATGGACACCTGCACCCATCAAGATCTTGCTGCCACCCCAACGTGCACGAAGGGGGCGAGGGCCCTTTCAACGCTGCTTGCTGCTTTAATTAGGGCCCGAGCACCGACCGGTGCCAGGGCCCGGAACGGGTCCTGGCACCGAAGGTGCGAGGAACCTATTGTTTTTGATGGGATTTTTATTATTCTTCTTCTTCTTCTTCTTCTTTTTATTCTGCTGCGAGAACGCATTTTTGAGGGCTTTGCCATGCACGAAAACTCACAAAAATTTGCCCACTTGTCAGTCGTGGTGGAAATTGCAAACAATTATTAATTTTGTGCTTTGACATGCCCCGGTGGCTCTATAGCGCCACCAAACACATGGCCATTTTGGAACGAACTTGCTCGGATCCTAATGAAATTTTATGGGGTCATAGAAGTCATCATAAATTTTTTTGTCAATTTTTTTGAAATTTTTCGGCCAAACAGGAAGTGAGCTATGAGCAATTTCCTTCGTTATTCCAAATTTTGCGAACACACGTTTGAAGGCCTTAGCATACTCGAAAACTTGCAAAACTTTGCACAAATCATATTTGTCTGATTGTCTTCAATTTGAGACAGAAATTGGCAGTAACTGTGGCATAATGGCCCTATAGCGCCCCCAATCAGATTTTCGAAAGAATTGTCTTTTTGAGGGTCTCAGCATGCTCAAAAACTCACAAAATTTTGTACAATTCTAAAGACCATCATTCCTATTACACTGATAAAAAATTTACATATAGGCGTGGCAAAAATGGCATTATAGCGCCCCCTGGAAAATTTCAAATAAGCAGCCCTTGCATCGTGGTTGACCTGCATATATGAACTTCGGTGGACATGTGGAATATCTTGAGACCTAAAAAAAAGTCTCTTGGAGCCATGACCTAGACCCAACAGGAAGTTTGCCATTTTTAATTGAAATTTCAACTTTTTTAGATTTTTCGCCATTCGCAGGTGTCGTACTTTAACGAACTCCTCCTAGAGATTTTATCTGATCAACTTAAAATGTCGCATATGACGTCTAAAGAACTTGTCGATGTTAAATTGCGAAGCTTTTTTGAATCAATCAAACTATGGATCTGTGGCGTCGGGGCGAATTTCGATGTTCCGCCCTGAAACAGGTAGTTGGTTTTACGCGCACATGCTTTGTGAGATTTGCACGAAACTTCAAAGGCTTGATAAGAGTCTACTTTCAAGTATACCTATATGTTGATATTAGATTGGGTGTGGTCAGGTGGCTCCACAGCGCCCTCTTGACACGGCCATATTGAGATAAAAGTGCTTGATTGTTCATGAAATTTAGTGTGATCATTGCATGTGTCATGTCAGGGAATGATAATTTTCTTGAAATTTTTTGGCCAAACAGGAAGTGAGCTATGAGCCATTTCCTGTGTTTTTCCAAATTTTAGAAACACATGTTTGGAAGCCTTAGAATACTCGAAATCTTGCAAAAAGTTGCACAAATTTTAATTGCCTTATTGTCTTCAATTTTATATATCAATTTACACTAAATTAGGCACAATGGCTCTTTAGCGCCCCCAATCAGATTTTTGAAAGAATTGCCCTTTTAAGGGTCTCACCATGTTCAAAAACTCACAAAATTCTTTAAATGTATAAAGACCATCATTTGTATTACTTTGACAAGAAACTTACTTATAGGCATGGCAAATATTTAATTATAGCGCCCCCTGGAAAATTTCAAACAAGCAGCCCTCGCAGCCCGGTAAACCTACATCTATGAAATTTGGTATACATGTGGAATATGCCGAGACCTGAAAAAAAGTCACATGGTGCCATGACGTAGACTCAGCAGGAAGTCTGCCATTTTTAATTGAAATTGCAAATTTTTTGGATTTTTCGCCATTCACAATTGTCGTACTTTAACGAACTCCTCTGAGAGGTTTTATCCGATCAACTTACAATTTGGCAACTGATATTACGAGACATTGCCGATGTTAAATCGCAAAGCTTTTTTGGATTCATTGAACGATGAATCCAAGGCGACGCGGCGAATTTCGATGTTCCGCCATGAAACAGGAAGTTGGTTTTACTCCAACATACTTGGTGGGATTTGCCTGAAACTTTCCAAGCTTCATAAAAGTGTCCTTCCAAATATAAATATATGCTAATATTGGATCAGGACGTGCCAGGTGGCTCCACAGCGCCCTCTAGATATGGCCATGTTAAGATAAAAGTGCTTGAATGTTCATGAAATTTGGTGTGATCATTGCATTAGTCATTCCGGGCAAGGGTTAATTTTCGAAAAATTTTTGGCCAAACAGAAAGTGAGCTATGAGCTATTTCCTGCGTTTTTCCAAATTTTACGAAAACACGTTTAAAGGCCTTAGAATGCTCATAAAACTTGTAAAACCTTGCACAAATTTTAAGTGTCTTCTTCTCTTCAAAGTCATACATAAATTGGCACTAAATGTGGCATAATGGCTCTACAGCGCCTCCAATCAGATATATAGAAGAATTGCTCTTCTGAAGGTCTAAACATGCTGGAAAATTAACAAAAATCAACACACTCATGGAGCTCGGTATTACGATTACTCGGTTGTAGATTGTGCACAGGCATGTCAAAATGGTACCATAGCGTCCTCTAGAAAATTTTTGCACTCCCCTCAGGATACCACATTGTATGCAGTCCAGCAGTGTCCATTGGCTGTGAATGGACACCTGCACCCATCAAGATCTTGCTGCCACCCCAACGTGCACGAAGGGGGTGAGGGCCCTTTCAACGCTGCTTGCTGCTTTAATTAGGGCCCGAGCACCGACCGGTGCCAGGGCCCGGAACGGGTCCTGGCACCGAAGGTGCGAGGAACCTATTGTTTTTGATGGGATTTTTATTATTCTTCTTCTTCTTCTTCTTCTTTTTATTCTGCTGCGAGAACGCATTTTTGAGGGCTTTGCCATGCACGAAAACTCACAAAAATTTGCCCACTTGTCAGTCGTGGTGGAAATTGCAAACAATTATTAATTTTGTGCTTTGACATGCCCCGGTGGCTCTATAGCGCCACCAAACACATGGCCATTTTGGAACGAACTTGCTCGGATCCTAATGAAATTTTATGGGGTCATAGAAGTCATCATAAATTTTTTTGTCAATTTTTTTGAAATTTTTCGGCCAAACAGGAAGTGAGCTATGAGCAATTTCCTGCGTTATTCCAAATTTTGCGAACACACGTTTGAAGGCCTTAGCATACTCGAAAACTTGCAAAACTTTGCACAAATCATATTTGTCTGATTGTCTTCAATTTGAGACAGAAATTGGCAGTAACTGTGGCATAATGGCCCTATAGCGCCCCCAATCAGATTTTCGAAAGAATTGTCTTTTTGAGGGTCTCAGCATGCTCAAAAACTCACAAAATTTTGTACAATTCTAAAGACCATCTTTTTTATTACACTGATAAAAAATTTACATATAGGCGTGGCAAAAATGGCATTATAGCGCCCCCTGGAAAATTTCAAATAAGCAGCCCTTGCATCGTGGTTGACCTGCATATATGAACTTCGGTGGACATGTGGAATATCTTGAGACCTAAAAAAAAGTCTCTTGGAGCCATGACCTAGACCCAACAGGAAGTTTGCCATTTTTAATTGAAATTTCAACTTTTTTAGATTTTTCGCCATTCGCAGGTGTCGTACTTTAACGAACTCCTCCTAGAGATTTTATCCGATCAACTTAAAATTTCGCATATGACGTCTAAAGACCTTGTCGATGTTAAATTGCGAAGCTTTTTTGTATCAATCGAACTATGTATCTGTGGCGTCACGGCGAATTTCGATGTTCCGCTCTGAAACAGATAGTTGGTTTTACGCGCACATGCTTTGTGAGATTTGCGCGAAACTTCAAAGGCTTGATAAGAGTCTACTTTCAAGTATACCTATATGTTGATATTAGATTGGGTGTGGTCAGGTGGCTCCACAGCGCCCTCTTGACACGGCCATATTGAGATAAAAGTGCTTGATTGTTCATGAAATTTAGTGTGATCATTGCATGTGTCATGTCAGGGAATGATAATTTTTTTGAAATTTTTTGGCCTAACAGGAAGTGAGCTATGAGCCATTTCCTGTGTTTTTCCAAATTTTAGAAACACATGTTTGGAAGCCTTAGAATACTCGAAATCTTGCAAAAAGTTGCACAAATTTTAATTGCCTTATTGTCTTCAATTTTATATATCAATTTACACTAAATTAGGCACAATGGCTCTTTAGCGCCCCCAATCAGATTTTTGAAAGAATTGCCCTTTTAGGGGTCTCAACATGTTCAAAAACTCACAAAATTCTTTAAAAGTATAAAAACCATAATTTTATTACTTTGACAAGAAACTTACTTATAGGCTTGGCAAAAATTTCATTATAGCGCCCCCTGGAAAATTTCAAATAAGCAGCCCTCGCAGCCCGGTAAACCTACATCTATGAAATTTGGTATACATGTGGAATATGCCGAGACCTGAAAAAAAGTCTCTTGGTGCCATGACCTAGACTCAGCAGGAAGTCCGCCATTTTTAATGGAAATTGCAACTTTTTTGGATTTTTCGCCATTCACAAGTGTCGTACTTTAACGAACTCCTCCGAGAGGTTTTATCCGATCAACTTACAATTTGGCAACTGATATTATGAGACATTGCCGATGTTAAATTGCGAAGCTTTTTTGGATTCATTGAACGATGAATCCAAGGCGACGCGGCGAATTTCGATGTTCCGCCATGAAACAGGAAGTTGGTTTTACTCCAACATACTTGGTGGGTTTTGCCTGAAACTTTCCAAGCTTCATTAAAGTGACCTCCCAAATATAAATATATGCTGATATTGGATCAGGAGGTGCCAGGTGGCTCCACAGCGCCCTCTAGATATGGCCATGTTAAGATAAACGTGCTTGAATGTTCATGAAATTTGGTGTGATCATTGCATTAATCATTCCGAGCAATGGTTAATTTTCTAAAAATTTTTGGCCAAACAGGAAGCGAGCTATGAGCTATTTCCTGCGTTTTTCCCAATTTTACGAAAACACGTTTAAGGGCCTTAGAATGCTCCATAACTTGCAAAACCCCACAAATTATAAATGTCTTCTTCTCTTCAAAGTCATCCATAAATTGGCACTAAATGTGGCATAATGGCTCTACAGCGCCTCCAATCAGATATAAAGAAGAATTGCTTTTCTGAAGGTCTAAACATGCTGGAAAATTAACAAAAATCAACACACTCATGGAGCTCGGTATTACGATTACTCGGTTGTAGATTGTGCACAGGCATGTCAAAATGGTACCATAGCGTCCTCTAGAAAATTTTTGCACTCCCCTCAGGATACCACAAGGTATGCATTCCAGCAGTGTCCATTGGCTGTGAATGGACACCTGCACCCATCAAGATCTTGCTGCCACCCCAAGGTGCACGAAGGGGGCGAGGGCCCTTTCAACGTGATTGCAGCTTTAATTAGGGCCCGAGCACCGAAGGTGCGAGGAACCTATTGTTTTTGATGGGATTTTTATTAGGGCCCGAGCACCGACCGGTGCCAGGGCCCGGAACGGGTCCTGGCACCGAAGGTGCGAGGAACCTATTGTTTTTGATGGGATTTTTATTCTTCTTCTTCTTCTTCTTCTTCTTTTTATTCTGCTACGAGAACGCATTTTTGAGGGCTTTGCCATGCACGAAAACTCACAAAAATTTGCCGACACATCAGTCGTGGTGAAAATTGCAAAGTATTATTATTTTTTTGCTTGGACATGCCCCAGTGGCTCTATAGCGCCACCAAACACGCGGCCATTTTGGAACGCACTTGCTCGGATTCTCACGAAATTCAATAGGGTCATAGAAGTCATCATAAATTTTTTTGTCAATTTTTTTGAAATTTTTTTGCCTCAAAGGAAGTGAGCTATGAGCCATTTCCTGCGTTTTTTCAGATTTTACGAACACATTTTTGAGGGCCTTATCATTCTCGAAAACACACCTAACTTGGCTCATAGATTGAAAATATGAAGTTCTTTGATTCAATATCTCATTTGGCACTAGGTGTGTTATGGTGGCTCTATAGCGCCCCCTAATACATAATTGCATTTTTGAGGGCATCAGCATGCTTGAAAACTCACGAAACTTTGCAATCATATTAAGCTGGTCATACTTTTTACTAGAAAGTGGGGTTTACGGATGGATATGGCAAAATTGCATTACAGCGCCACCTAGAAAATTTCAATGAAGCAGCCCTCGCAGCGTGTTTAATCTACATGTTCCAAATTTGGTGGACATATGTACTATGCCAAGACCTAAAAAAAAGTCTCTTGGTGCTATGACCTAGACTCAACAGGAAGTCCGCCATTTTTAATTGAATTTGCAATTTTTTTTAATTTTTTGCAATTCACAGGGATCGTACTTTAACGAACTCCTCCTAGAGATTTTATCTGATCAACTTAAAATTTGGCATCTGACATTGAAAGAAGTCGTCAATGTTAAATTGCGAAGCTTTTTTGGATTCATCAAACTTTGTATCCGTGGCGTCGCGGCGAATTTCGATGTTCCGCCATGAAAATGGAAGTTGCTTTTATGAGCATATGCTTTGGGATATTTACGTGAAACTTTACAGGCTTAATGATAGTCTAATTTTAAATATACCTATATGTTGATATTGGAGTGGGTGTGGTCAGGTGGCTCTACAGCGCCCTCTAGACACGGCCATGTTGATATAAAAGTGCTTGAATGTTCATGAAATTTGGTCTGATCATTGCATTTGTTTTTCTGGGCTGTGCTGATTTTTTTGAAATTTTTCTGTTAAACAGGAAGTGAGCTATGAGTCATTTCCTGCGTTATTCCAAATTTTATGAACACACATTTGAAGGCCTTAGCATACTCGAAAACTTGCAAAACTTAGCTAAAATTTTATTTGTCACATTGTCTTCAATTTGAAACAAAAATTGGCAGTAAATGAGGCATCATGGCTCTATAGCGCCCCCAATACGATTTTTTAAAGAATTACCCTTTTGAGGGTTTCAGCATGCTCAAAAACTCACAAAAATTTGTACAATTTTAAAGACCATCATTCCTATTACACAGATAAAAAATTTACAAATAGGCGTGGCAAAAATGGCATTTTAGCGCCCCCTGGAAAATTTCAAATAAGCAGCCCTCGCAGCCCGGTAAACCCACATGTATGAAATTCGGTAGACATGTGTACTATGCCAAGACCTAAAAAAAAGTCCCTTGGTGCCATGACCTAGACTCAACAGGAAGGCTGCCATTTTTAATTGAAATTGAAACTTTTTTAAATTTTTTTTGCCATTCACAGGTGTCGTACTTTAACGAACTCCTCCTAGAGATTTTATCCGATCAACTTAAAATTTGGCATCTAATATCTAAAAACCTTGCTGACATTAAATTGCGAAGCTTTTTTGATTTCATCGAACGATGCATCCGTGGCGTCACGGCGAATTTTGATGTCCTGCCATGAAACAGGAAGTTGCTTTCAATTCCACATACTTTGTGGGATTTGCCTGAAACTTTCCAAGCTTGATAAAATTGTCCGCCCAAGTATAGATATATGCTTATTTTATATCGAGAGGTGCCAGGTGGCTCCACAGTGCCCTCTAGATATGGCCATGATCAGATAAAAGTGCTTGAAAGTTCATTGAAATTGGTATGATCATTGCATTAGTCATTCTCCGCAATTGTTAATTTTTTGAAATTTTTTTGCCAAACAAGAAGAGAGCTATGAGCTATTTACTGCGTTTTTCCAAATTTTACGAACTCACGTTTTAAGGCCTTAGAATGCTCCAAAACTTGCAAAACCATCCAAAAATTAGAACTGTCTTATTCTCTTCAATACATCCATCAATTGGCACGAAATGGGGCATAATGGCTCTATAGCGCCCCCAATAATATTTATAAAAGAATTGCTCTTTTGAAAGTCTAAACATGCTGGAAAATTTACAAAAATCAAAACACTCATGGAGCCCCGTATTACGATTACTGTGTTGTAGATTTTGTGCACAGGCAAGTCAAAATGGTATCATAGCGCCCTCCAGAAAATTTTTGCACTCCCATCAGGAAACCACATTGTACACGGTCCAGCTGTGTCCAATGGCTCTGAATGGACACCTGCAGCCATCAAGATCTTGCTGCCACCCCAATGTGCACAGGGGGGGCGAGGGCCCTTTCAACGCTGCTTGCAGCTTTAATGTTATTATTATTCCTCCGACATTTCAAGGGCCAATTCCGCCCCTTTCCCAATGATGAAAACGCGTCTTACTTTCCACAGACGTCCGGCCTCATCCGAAATTTGATATTTTCATGTGGTCATACAGGTTTGACCCCAAATGCCGAAATAGCGCCCCCTAAACACGTTTCAAAATTCCCATAGGGAAATTCGGTTACTTTGTCGTAGGCAGACGAAATTAGGTAGTTATATGCTTTGTAATAAGGCATGCAAAAAACTTCATTGGAGCCACGCCCTTAACCCAACCGGAAGTCGGCCATTTTGATTTGAATTTTTGAATTTAAAAACGAACTCCTCCTAGGGATTTCGCCGAATCAAATTCAAATTTGGTAGAGATCATTGTGAGAGCAAGATGACCCAAAGTTGTGCTCTGCAGATCTGCAGGTCAAAGGGCGTGGCTGCTAGGGTGTGACAAAATTTAGTGAATTGAGGAAAAAATTTATCCAAAACACATCCAAAAACTGGATTTTAGAAGCTTCAAACTTGCTGAAAATGATGAGGGCGCCGCCCTGAACATCTGAATGTATTAAATTTCCACTTTGCTAATAGCGCCTTCCGGTGGTAACAGGAAGTGACCACTCGTTACTTCCACTTGTACTGATGACACATTGTTGAACCCATCAACTTCATTCTACTTCTAAAACATGTAGAACAACTTGATGAAGCTACATTGTAAACACTGTATAGCTACGAGTAATGGCGTCCGTGTGGCGAAGCGGCGACTTTGGATGCCTCGCCATGAAAATATGTTTGGGATTTCCAATGCTCTCACGCCCACATACTGGACTGTAGTAGCTTCAAACTTGCTGGACATGATCATTGCTCTGCCCTGAACGTTCGAATGCATTAAATTTCCACTTTGCTACTAGCGCCCTCCTGTGGTAATAGGAAGTGACCAGTTATTACTTTCACTTGTACTGAGGACACATACTGAATCAAATCAACCTTATTCCATTTCTATTACATGCAGCACAAATTGGTGAAGCTACCTAATGAATAATATAAAGCTATGCATAATGGCGTCCGTGTAATGACGCGGCGACTATCCATACCTCGCCATGAAAATACGTTTGGGTTTTTGATGTTTTTAATAAATTTGTATCATCATAAAAATTGATAGACTGGTCAAGGGTGGCAAGTTCTCACATGTGATTGGGACTTTGCCGATGAGGGCAGCAAAATGCCTTGATAGCGCCCCCTTGAAATTTTCAAAAACCCCTCTCCATAGAGGTTTTTTTGCAGAAGAAAATGAAAATTGGTACACATGTGTAATCGGCCAGGACGCAAAAAAAAGTCTCTTGCATCATTTGGCTACTCCAAACAGGAAGTCGGCCATTTTGATTTTAACGTGCCATTCTTGCCTGATTTCCACATATTGTATTTTAACGCACTCCTCCCAGATATTTCATCCGTTCAAAACCAGATTTATTATGAAACATTGAAAGACCATGCTGATCAAAACTTGTGCTCTGCAGGTCTGTAGGTCAGTGGGCGTGGCCGCTAACAAGAAGTGACCAGTTGTGACTTTCATTTGTACTGATGACACATAGTTGAACACATCAGCTTTATTTCCCCTGTACATCATGGAGAAGAAGTTGCTTAAACGACTTTACGAATGCTGTGATGCTTCGATTAATGGAGTCCGTGTGGCGATGCGGTGACAATGGATCCCTCGCCATGAAAATACGTTTGTGTTTTTGATGTTCTTAATGAATACGTATCATCATCTAAATTTATCTGCCGGTCAAAAATGGTGAGCTCCAACAATTGATTGGGGCGGTGCCCATGAGGGCAGCAAAATGCCTTGATAGCGCCCCCTTGAAATTTTGAAAAACCCCTCCCCATAAGGGTTTTTTTGGAATAGGAAAATGAAAATTTGTACACATGTGTACGTTGCCAATTCGAACAAAAAATTCTCTGGCACCTTTGGTCAATTCCAAACAGGAAGTCAGCCATTTTGATTTTAATGTGTCATTTTGGCCCGATTTCCACATATTGCATTTTAACGAACTCCTCCTAGCGATTCCGTCCAATCAACCTAATATTTATTTCAGATCATCAAGAGACCATGCTGATCAAACGTAGTGCTCTGCATGTCTGTCGCTACATGGGCCTGCCCGCCATGGTGTCCCCATTTCAGATGCCTCGCCAAACACATTCGAGCTGCTCCCTCTCCCTCATACTTCATCCAAATGGATTCAAAATTCCTGTACATGGTAAAAGCTCCACCCTGAACGCCTTGATGTGCTGCTAAACAATCTACCTCATCATGCCCCCTTATGGAAACAGAAAAAGCCATATTTTAGGTTGAAATTGGCCGATTAGCTCAAAACTTCACATTTGTGCTTAGGGTCTGCCCCTGATACAACTGCCCAAATTTGGTTACACTCTGAGCGACTTCTGGTGGATGAAGTATCAACTTATCATAATTCCTTCAGCTTTGTCCGATTCGCTCGACGCTTTCTCTCAGGTTGGGGCCAGCACTTGACCTGTCCAATGGTCGTGAGTGCACAGCTGCACCCGTCAGGATCTCACCACAAACCCCAACGTGCGCATGGGGGCAAGGGCCCGTTCAACGCTGCTTACAGCTTTAATTAGGGCCTGAGCCGACTGAAAGTCGTCCGAGGACCCTATTGAAATCGTACTGTTTATTTTTATTATTATTATTATTATTATTAGGGCCCGAGCACGACTGCAAGTCGTCCGCGGAGGACCCTATTGAAATCATGCTGTTTATTATTATTATTATGCCTAATTCTCTCCAGTCCTTTGATGTTCTTCTGGGTCCACTTTGTCTTGTCTCAGCTACTTCCCGCAGCTTAGAAACAAAGAACTTTCCGCAATATGTGAGCTGTTCCAAGGATGGCTGACAACTGTGCGCTTCCAACGATGTCAGGTATGCCTAACTTCCCATGCCAGGTCTTTGAGTTCTTTGAGAGTGTTCCGAGTGCACCGATCACAATTGGTATCACTGTCACTTTCGATGCTCTGTGGATTCTCTTAATTTTGAATGCTAGTTCTTGATATTTAGCCACTTTCACTTCCTCAGTATTGATTATGTTCTGGTCCGCTGGTACAGCTATGTCAATTAGTGTCCACTCCTGTGTTTCTTTTTGTAATAGAGTAATATCCGGCCGATTATGACTCAGCTTCTTATCTGTGTAAACAGTCATATCCCAGGTAATTCGAACGTCTCTGTTCTCTGCAACTGCCAATGGCTGTTGGTCATACCACTTCCCGGTACATTCTATCCCGTACTTTCTGCAAATCTCCCAGTGCACCCGCAGGGCCACCTTGTCATGGCGTTTTCTGTACTCTCCCTGGGTAAGCTTCTTGCATCCACTGATAATATGTCCTACAGTTTCAGTAGAGTCTCCACACAATCTGCACAGAGGTGTCTCTGAAGTCTTATCTATGCTGTGCTTGATAGAGTTTGTTCTTAAAGCTTGTTCTTGAGCAGCTATGATCAGACCTTCTGTCTCCTTTTTCAAAAAACCATTCCTAAGCTATCTCCAGGAATCTTCTCCAGCTACATCTGCTGTTTGTCGTACAAACTCTCCATGCAGGTCTTTCTCCTTCCAGTTCCTGATTTTCTCCTCATGCCTCCTCTTCTGGTAGTCCTAGAGGTTCTCTTCTTCATCTAACACCTTCTCCTTTAAAGCAGCTTGGAGCATCCACTCTGTGGTCTCTCTGAGATAGCCATGCAAGGACTTACTCTCCTTGTTTACACACTCCTCAATGCTTATCAATCCTCTTCCTCCTTCCTTCCTCGATAGGTACAGTCTCGCAACATTACTTCTGGTGTGCATACATCCATTCATTGCCACAATTTTCCGAGTTCTTCTATCCATGTTGACCAGCTCTTCCACTGTCCAATCCACAACACCAGCACTGTAACGTAAAACACTCACCGCCCAGGCGTGAGTTATTATTATTATTATTATTATAATTATTATAATTACTATTATTATTATTCCTCCGACATTTCAAGGGCCAATTTCGCCCTTTTCCCAATTGTGAAAACGCGTCTAACTTTCCACAAACTTCCGGCCTCATCCGAAATTTGATATTTTTATGCGGTCATACAGGTTTGACCCCAAATGCCAAAATAGCGCCCCCTAAACACGTTTCAAAATTCCCATAGGGAAATTCGGTTACTTTGTCGTAGGCAGACGAAATTTGGTAGTTATATGCTTTGTAACAAGGCATACAAAAAACTTCATTGGAGCCACGCCCTAAACCCAACAGGAAGTCGGCCATTTTGATTTAAATTTTTGTATTTCAAAACGAACCCCTCCAAGGGATTTCGCCGGATCGACTTCAAATTTGGTAGAGATCATTGTGAAACCAAGGTGAGCAAAAGTTGTGCTCTGCAGATCTGCAGGTCGAAGGGTGTGGCTTCTAGGGCGTGACAAATTTCAGTGACTTGAGGAGAAAATTTCACAATGCTCTCACACCCAAACACTTGATTTTAGAAGCTTCAAACTTGCTGGACATGATCATTGCTCCGCCCTGATTCCCAATGCTCTCACGCCCACATACTTGACTGTAGTAGCTTCAAACTTGCTGGACGTGATCATTGCTCCGCCCTGAACTTTAAAATGCATTAAATTTCCACTTTGCTACTAGCGCCCCCATGTGGTAACGGGAAGTGACCAGTTATTACTTTCACTTGTAGTGAGGACATATACTTGATCAAATCAACCTCATTCCACTTCTGTTACATGCAGAACAAATTGGTGAAGCTACCTTATGAATGCTGTAAAGCTACGCATAATGGCATCCGTGTAGTGGCGCGGCGACTATCCATCCCTCGCCATGAAAATACGTTTGGGTTTTTGATGTTTTTAATAAATACTTGTTTTTTTTTGTTTTACTTGTTTTAATACTTGTTTCATCATAAAAATTGATAGACAGGTCAAGAGTGGCAAGCTCTCACATTTGATTGGGCCTTTGCCCATGAGGGCAGAAAAATGCCTCGATAGCGCCCCCTTGAAATTCTCAAAAACCCCTCCCCATAGGGGTTTCTTTGGAGTAGAAAGATGAAAATTGGTACACGTGTATTTGGCCAAGACCCAAAAAAGGTCACTGGCGTCATTTGTCTACTCCAAACAGGAAGTGGGCCATTTTGATTTTAACGTGTCATTTTTGCCTGATTTCCACTATGATGTAGTGGAACCCCTATGATGTAATTCTAAATTTCGCAAGTGTCCTGTATCATTTAGCCATTTTCCCCATCTCCGTGAAGCTCAGATCTTGATTTATAAAGCCTAAAATTGGGTAAGGCATAAATAGCTATATTTGGCTTCTGCGCAAAAGGTTAAGCAAGCAGGCAGAATGTTCCTTGTCTAAAGTTTCAATTTTGAAAATCATCGTCACCTTTAATGATAGTTATATACGGAAGTACTCCTCTTAGTCTTATTCAGATCGCAAGACTTTTTCTTGGTCTCTTTAATTGGGAACGAGTTCCAGTTATAACACCACTTCAGTCTGTTCCTCTGGCCTGTTTATTAAGAACACCTCCCAAGCCTTCAGCGGTCTCGAGAATAGGGACTGCATTTCCTGCTAAACTCTCTGAACCTGCCATCTGACTGCTCGAGCGAGGGTGATCTCCATCTAGCTTCTGCCCCTGGACGCCACTGGCTGGTTGCTGACAGGCCCATTTCCTAAGCTCATTACCATCTGAACTGAACAGTCCCAATTCCACTTTGGCCTTTGTCCTTATCCGTCATCATCATATTCCAATCAATAAACCCTGCTATTGGTTTGTACTCCGCCTCTGCATCTGTATGTTATCTAGATCACATACATAATAAGTGCTCATTCACTCAGGAGCTAGTGTTGTGCACAGATTGAAATTATCTAGTCATTGCATGTTTACTGACCCATATTTCCTTTGAAGTGGATGGATTAATGACCTGTCATTGTGGCCCTAGATTACAGTCACAGACATTTACCTTTATCTGGTAGACATGCTGAGGGAGTTCATTCTTAATAGTTTGAAGGCTTACGAGTCTTTGAGTACTTATAAAACAAAACATGTGGAGTGCAGTCATGTTTACCCCATTTACTACCACAAGGTGAACAATCAATTGTTCCTCCGTTCTTGAAATCAAAGGTGATTCCATGTATTTTCCATAGCACATGCTGTTTGATAAACCTGTGATCATCGTAATCAGTTATTGTGGTCCATCACCTGAAGCCACTTACATCGCCTCTCTGCTTCAGTGGCTATTCTGTGGAAAGTGAAGCCTGACCCTTACTTGAATCAATTTGTGCAGTCAAAAACTGCACAAAAAACTAGGGTGTGTTTTCATTTGTAGAAACAAATGTCTCTCTTCCCCCCCCCCACCCCCCCCCACCCCCTCCGCATTTTGCCTACCAGAGGGCATGGGATGACAAAAACTATGATGTCAAGCCTGCAATTCCTATACTACTGAACTGCTTTCAATCAACCACTCCATTGAAGAGCTAATAAATATTTTCAGAATTGTATTCATTAATTTTCAACTTTCTCTACAAAGTGCCAATTGTCTATTTTGTTTCATTTGTGTTTGTAATTTACAGGTTCCAGTTGAAAATTTGATTAAAATAAATGTGTATTTATCATATTAAGCCTAAGCTCTGAACCAGTATTAACCTCCTGAGACCCGAGCTTTGAATATTTTTGCATTTTTGATTTCTCCAAGCTGTTTGGGATTAGTTGGACCTTGTAAGTATAAAAACTAAATATTGTCTTTGAACAGGAAGTAGTTTTTGAAAAAAATGATGTCCTCATATGGGGACAATGGGTTTATTTTACTGCATTAGGGGGCTGCCAAGCTGTCACGGAATTACAGTATCATATCATATGTCAAGTATCAAGTATCATATGTCATATTGAAGGTATTAACTTGTTCTTTAATAATATTAAGTGAAAATATATTTTTTGAGAAATTTTCATAGAAGAAACAAGCAAAAACTACTCTGTCACGGAATTACACAAAATTGACGTGGTTTTTTTAATGTTGTGTTTAACTATCCAGAAAGTGATGCTCCTGTCATAGTTAAGTTATGAAACTTCAATATGTTCATATTTAAGGTTTTTTGTTAATACTGTATGTTATAGAAACAAATATTGACTTTAACCCTGCTTTATGGGCAAGAAATTTCAAAAAGTCAATGTCACGGAATTACAAGAGGCAAATTGTCACGGAATGACAACAATAGTATTAATTAGTTTCAATGTATTTATTTCAATATATTATACATATATACATAATTATTTACATTTTTACAGTTTAGCAATATATTACAATGAGTTTTCCACTTAAAATGACCAATCATAATACATACTTCAAAATTTTTTTTTTAATCTCCATGTCAACATTGGCTTGGCGGCCCCCATTATGCAATAAAGTCACCAGTGCGTAACACAGTATATAACTTGTGAAAATGCACCAATGTGCAAATATACTAAGTCCAGCTCTAGGCCACCAACTGAAGCCAGCACAAATTCTTCATGCCGAATAGTTTGGACTTTAGTCGCACATTCTTTCAAAATGGACAGGCTCCTGGTCTGCGTCATCGCACTGCCCCACACAGTGCAGTGGCTGCTGACCATGTTGGTCTAGCAGACTTTCATCTTCAGCCTCAAACTGAACTAAGTCTGGAGTAAATACAGCAGACTTGCAGTGTTCTCATGCATCTTTTCTAAGTTCTTGTTGGCTCATTGGGAGTGCAAGCACTTCTACTACATTGACGTTTATGCAGTCCTCCTCTGAATTGATGAACCTGGTGACTGTCATTATCTTTACTTGCATGTAAATAGAGCTGAGGTTCATTGTCATTATCATCACTGCTCCACTGATCAGATTCTGATTTTTCACATGGAGTATAATCCTCATCATTTCCACCAGGATCAGCATCATCACAATCAGACAAATTTTCCACCTCAGAGTTCTCTCCTATTATTGCAGTCAGTAACCGTTCTGCTCTTGACAGAGGAACATGCCCAAGAAATGTATCATACAAAAATAAAAACAATATGGATTAATTTGTACATGGAAAAAGTCTTTATACTCTTGTAAACAGTTGGTTTCTTTTCAAATCTTCTCAAGCTTTCCTTACTTTTACACTTTCACTTTGCATGAACAAAGTCCCAATGTCCTCAAACAAGTACATTCTACTTACCAGCGTCCTAACTTGTTACTGTTGCTAAAGCTTTTTGAATTTGTATGCCATATCAAACTACAAGCTTTAATAAACATAAATAATCTCATTTCAACCATAAAATTTGAGGCAGGATTGCACCTTTTGCACTTCTATATAGGTCTCGGCCAAAGAACATTTCAGTAGACATGGCAGCCATCTTGTTTCAACACTGATTGGTGAATTTTGCTTTTTTAACCACCAGATGGCAGCAAAAAGTGTCTACTTATGAGGGCAACAGGTCTAAGTGGGTTAGAATTAAGTATGATGTGCTGCAAACCCAAAATTTAATGTCCTCATATGAGAACGCAGGGTCTCAAGAGGTTAAACTGCAAAAAGAAAGTCATTTTAGAGCAGCATAGAGGCAATAAAACTGAAGGCAGTCGGTCATCATGAAGGACGTAGGATAAGAGATAAAAATATTGCGTTGACAACCCTAAAGGGACAAGGAAAAAAAGTGGAGTGAGAGAATGAAGAGAACAATTACATTAGCATGATTTGAACCCAATAAAATATTTGTTTAAATTTTAAATTAAATGGACGGTCATAGGCTTGTCCAAATACTCTCAAGTATTAAAGTACACCAAATATTCAATATGTCCGGAATACTTCCCCGATTATAACTTACAGTGGAGTTTTATGAAAGTGTGACCCACCAAACACGCCTGCATTCCACAATATTCGGATATTTGGTTTCATACTAACTATAAATGGCATTTCCAACTGAAGGCAACTTTCTATTCCGAGAGGGAAATCAATCTCAGCCAGGAACCCTGTCGTCTTTGGCAAAGACGCCATTTGTATGACCATTTGAGAAGTGACCCCACAGGATGCACACAGATGAGGTTTCAATGGAGGGAGTGTTTACATTGCTGCTGGGCACACTCCTACACATAGCTCTTCACTTCTTGTTGGTTCTAATTTTATAATAAGACATGTATTTATATTTTGCTGTTAATGTAATGATTAAATCATTTAAATGCAATACCTGCTATCTTTCTTCATAGCTTAAATTTCATAGGTATGCATATGTGAACTCATCGAGTAAAAACTGACATTTCATCACACCTAATAAATTTGAGATAAAGGCCGTTAAAATTGCACACTTTTTACTTGATTTGCAATAGCAGTTTACTTCTCACATAATTCAACTGAAACTAATGGGTGAATCACTAATTTTTATTTTACATCAAATATTTTATAGGTACATACAAACTATAGCAAAAAGTCAGCAAATTACCATTTTTACTTGATGCGTTCACATATGCCTTTTAAAATACCAGTCAAATCAATTTTTATTTAAAAAAATACAATTTGCATTTTAATCAATGGCTTTAACAAATTTCTTTTTCTTTTGTTCTTTTTAATTTGATTTTTCACACAGATTATAATGCGAAATATAGTATAGTATAGTATAGTACGGAATGAAACACACGGTACAATAGAAAAGAGGTGGTTTTGGCAGCCTACCTTGTTTATTTTAAACACAACATTCATACAAAGAATGTTTAAACAAAGAAAATAAATATTTTAATCAAAATCAGAGGGAAAACTAGATTTTTTTTCTTTCCTAATTTTAGATATTCCTGGGAATGAAATGCACAATAATGAAACAATGATTATGGGTAGACAGAGGTGACTTGGTAACTCCAAGATCTGACATCTGACACTAACATTCAGAGAGAAAAAAGCCCTGCGGCAATCTAATGATTAGTTATATTTTTGGAAACCAGCTGTGAGTTAACTTGAACAGATTTGGAAGTTGGCTTGGATGACACATTGAGCATTAACCCACTGCTAAAAGTTCATGCCAAGAAGCACAGGCAGCTGTTCCATCACCAGGCAACACAGCTTGAGCTGTCAATTTAAACTAAGTTTGGCTGTCTGTGACCAGAGAGACAGCACACATACAGGCTTCATTCAAATATAGTGCCTGGAAGCAAGAATATTTATGGCAGATTTTTCCAGTCTGGTTGGTTCTTTTCCTCAAATTTCAATTCAAAATAACCTCGAATTTAACCTGGAATTTGGCTTTGTTAATTATAACTAATCAGATAGTACTGCCTCCACTAATGTATGTGATTCCTGAGAATTCTGGGAAAGCCTTGCACATTCAACAGTGGTCTGTTAATCAGAGTAAAATGGGTAGCATTTTGGGAGCTTGGGATAGTGTTATGATCCTGCATTTTTTGTCTTTGCCATGCCATGCTCCATGTGTTGCTCATGTCTAGTTTAAGTTCTGTGCCTGGCCTAGTGCCATGATAAATTGATTCCTACGTTTAGTGACCACTGACTTTGTCTGACTATTCTTAGACCATGTATTGTGTATTTGGTATTTAGGATTTCTTGTTTTATTATTTTCTTGTTTTAGTTCTTATAGTCCCCATGCCATGTTTTGTTTTCATAGCCATGTTTCATATTCCCATGCCATGTTTATTTTCCATGCTTTGCACTTTGTCTCCCCCGTCTTGTCATGTGTGTATCTTTGCTCACGGTCCCTTGTCTTGCATGCCACTCATTCGGGTGATTTATTGGTTTCTGGGTTTCAATCTTCTTTCATTATCTTGTGTTCTTCCTTCCTCTCTCTTTTTACTATCTTACTAACACATACTAACAGTTTGTTGTTTTTGCTAATTACTAACCAACACTAACATTGTATATTTTGACTAACTTACAATCAAGCACTCGGGATTGTATAGCTGCACTTACTAATTGACTAACGATCTCTCAGCAGTCGCCCTATTCTAGTCTCCGCCTCCTTGCTTTTCCCTAATTATCTCTGCTGCGATTTTCTGTGGGTCTCCACAAATGCTTTGCGCTTTCCTTTCTCTAAACTATGCACTTTTAGTACCCTGTGACTGGAGCTGTTTGTCTGTCCATAGGTTTGTCTTGTTATCCCTGTCTGCGTTTTGGGCTACGGCCTAATTCATGTGATTATTTTATTCCTAATGTGTCACTCCTTGATTATTGCTCTATTGATTGCACCCGTTTTCCCTCATCATGTGTTCACCCAGATATGTATATAAGATGTCTGTTTGATTCACTTCCTTGTCAGATTGTTCTTCCTTGTGTGGTGGGAAAAATATCCCAAATGGTTCTAAATTCAGAATATTACTATAATCACATTTTAACAGGGAGAACTCATCCAGCTTCTTGTGGCCCCTCAAAACTGCTTCTAGACTGTGGAGCAGAGAAGAAGCATGAACTCATAAATCTGCCAAACGCAAGATAACAGGACTGCAAGCCGGCCGACCAAGGCTGGCTAGATGAGCTAATCTTCCCAAATGACCATATTGGTCAGCCTGGACCCAGTACCGGAGCATTCGCAGCTAAGTGTTCTGGAACCATCCATGACCCAGATAAGTTTCTGAACTTTCGCTGAACCCAAGGTTTGGGAGGCTCATGTGGTCTTCGTGCGTCCCTGGAGGCTTAAAATGAATTTACACTATGATGCAATGGTTAACTTGTTACTCAGGGTAAGAGGGTGGAGGGTGGTTCATTGTCATATAGCAAATCAGAATTAATAATTTTGTATAAAGTGGGACGAGCCACATTTTTAATCCCACCTAGAGGGACGTGCCAAAAGGGGTAATAAATACAAGGGTTCGGACTGACAGTGGTCAGTCTGCGTCGGGTGATTGAAGAATGAATGAATGCAATGTGGTTTGCGCAGACCTTGCGCAGACAAAGCCTTGGTTTTGTACTTCACTTTGAGCGACTTGCAATAAACCTGATCGCATCAGACTCTGGAGAATGTGTCCATTCCTTGAAGGTAGATTTACAGGGGTTGGGAGAACACTTGGTCCACAAGTGTTTTCACCCACACATGCTTCTCTCGCTTTGATTCATAGTGATTTATCTTTCTGAATGGACTGCCCTAGACGCCGAGTTTTGCCGCATTCTTGTTATGACTTTGTCTGATTACGATTTTGTGATTGGTTCCCTGTGTATGACTCTGGATTTCACCCATTGGACTCTGATTTTGGATTGCAGACATTGTACTGTTGCCAGCTCTGTTGGAGGGTTTCCCCTTCAGAAATAAAGCATCCTTTTTGTATTCTACTGGTTTTCGCTATTGGTTCATTTCGTAAAACCCAACAGAGGCATGTGTGATTTGCTCAGAGGAACCAGTCGCAACTCAGGGGAAAATCCAAAAATCATAAGCCTTTATTTCAAAATGGGTCAGGACCAGAGGACACAAGGATTGCGAAGCCAAAAAGCAAAGTCGACTAGACAGGCCGGGGTCAAAACCAGTAAATCAGAAGTGCGATGGTACATAGACAGTTTGGCGGCCGAGTCGCTTCCAGTCTCAAGGAGCTGCAGACGGTAACTGTAGTGGGCGTAGTTACAGATACTTGGCTGCACGATACCTAGAGGAGAAGCTATAATAATTGTTTATGCATCCGGGGGGGGGGTGTTTTTTTTTTTTTTTTTTTTTTTTGACTTTATTTTTATGTTTTAGTTGCATTTTTCTACCTGATTTGGTATCAGTAAGGCCATAGGTCGTTACTGTGGAGCTTCCATGAGCTGGTTGCAATACAATGAGCAATAAGACCTTCAGAAATACCCCTGGATGAGGGACATCAGCTTGCATAGATTCATTATCTAATGATTCCCTGATTATCAAGCATCTTCGCGGGTAACAAGCTGACTCACCAGTGCTGGAGCAGGCAGAGTTCTAAAACGTGCGGAAATGGTAGACTACTCAAGGAACGGTTTGAAAAGCGCAGATAAGATTACTATCGTTCAATGCTTTTATGTGCATGCAATAGACCTAAGCACTAACAAGCTGCGCACTGGAATCGTGGCTCAAGAGTGTAAGAAATTTAGGCAAAAAAAGCCAGATCCAGCCTTTTTTTTTTTTTTTTTTTAAATCGACAATTGTTCAAATTGAACGGATGTATTGGATTAAACTCCACGAAACGTAAATGCAGTTGGCAAGATACGGTTTTATTTTTCACCCGATTTGAGCAATGTCCGCAGATATTACTTTCAATAAATACGAACTGTTGCGGATAGATTATTTCAGCATTAAAAATGTTTTAGAGAAAGTGACAGTCTGTCATCAACCTGACGCGTATGTTACCTTCCATAGCTTGATATGTCATTTCTGTTATTGGAAACCATCCGAGAAAGACACCGTTAATTCGAAGGCCCAGCCAGAATTCAATAGGCCCACCCGAAATGAAAATCCTGGGGCCGCGTCTGATTTGAGCCACTTGAGAGTGCAGAGATGAAGTGGTTCTAGCGTTTTTACTCACTATCACTTCCACAGAGGGTTTGTGAACTCCATGTCTTGTCTGTGAGTCCACAGTGCATGCAATGGGGCCCAGGTGACAATCAGGTCACACTGTGGTCAAACCTTTTTTTTTTTTGCTAAAGGTTTGCCTCAGTTTGCAAATCAACCATTGCACTTGATATACTGCTTTGATATTTGGCAGTCACTGCTCAGTGTCATTCCGCGGACCAGCTGTTTGTCCATTTCAAGGTCTGTTGAACTAGAGTGCCTCTTGGCAAGCAGAGGCTGGCCCTGGGTGATAGATGCAAACAGTAATATTTACAGTAGGGAGAGGGTATTGACTCACTGTCTCTACTTCTTGGGCAGTTCTGCGGGGGGCTCCGCTCTCTGACGTTTGTGAGCCAGCCACTTGGTAACTGCCTAGCTCATTTTTTTAATTTTTCAGACTGGACACGGCACCAAATCCAGCAGTCCGCGGAGCACACAATCATGCTCCCAGATCAGTTCAGAAGCTGCATGGTAATTCCTTTATGACATAGCTGTACAGCTAAGTCCTCGACTTGGCTTACAACTCTAGTGGTTCGGAAATATGAAATAGAATGCCAATTACAAATGCAACCAGGGTTCTATGAATGATGGAAGACTACTATAGTTTCTGGTCACTCGGAATTGCAAAAATGACCATAGAGACAGATGGCGAATGTAGGCTTATATACACTTGAACAATACGATGAGGTCACAGGGTGACCTCTAATAAATAAAACCAGCTGATAAAGCTAATAAAAATGTCCTGCAAGAGTGCACAAGGGATTTCTGCTTGGTTTCTTACAAAATGTGCCTTAAGAGGGTAAATAAGTGCTCTAATAATAAAATCCAGCCAAGTTAGATAAATGAGCAACTTTAACTTAAAAACTCACAGAATTAATTTTGATCGTAACAAAAACCAGCATACTCGTGGGGCCCCAGGACTGGGTTGGGGAATCCGGGCCCTAAGCCGTCATCTTGGTTTTTGTATAATTGTTTGAAAGAGAAATCGTCTCTCATAATTTGTTACTTTCTTTGAAGTTCGCTCCATTGATGGTTGCAAATCCTCTTTTTCTAAACAATAACCCTCTAATTTTTTGTGAATATGGTGAAATTTACAGAGCCTGTGCATTATTTTTGTTTTTTGCTGATTTAATAATTCAGAAATTTCTATTTGGGGGGGAGGGGGTAGGTGAAGGGTGTCAATCCTTGACCTCAGTCATCATGTCACTTCAAGAGCTGTAGAAGGAGAGAGTTGTCAAAACCATTGTGTATGATTGTTTTTTTTTCCTCCTTTCCAGCAACCTGCTTGTGTTTTAGAATGATTGCCTACTTAACTGGTTAAGCTAAGTGCCCCCTGGGTGTCATCCATTTGCGTGCCTCTCTCCATTGTGTTCCTGTGGTGTACATAATCTTGCAACTGTGCAAGACAAAGTAAGGTTATCCTTGGTACAATATGGATGTTTACATCAAGGCTTTATTAGCAGGACAACTCACAAGCTTTATTCACAGTCTCCAGGATTGGGATCACGTTCCTGTTACTCTGCCTCTCAAGTTTGTTCCTCTGCCCAGTTTATTAGGAGCACCTCCCAAACCCCCATTGATCTCCAGAATTGGAATTACATTCCTGCTTAACCCATCAGACCATTAATGTATACCTATCAATAAATGCCTTCATTGGATTGTACTTTCACTTTGCATCTGGTACCTTGTTTGGATGATAGTAGAACAATCTAGCCTTGGAATGGAACCAGCAGATACCCAGCCCAGGTGACATCCTGAGGAACTAGGGGTGTGGGTTGTTCCACAGGAGGAAGAGCTCCATGAGCTACACTGGTCCATTCCAGCTCTCTCTCGTCAACTTTTGGCTATTGCTAATATTTCCTGGGACTCCATCGCCGCTCAAGCAGCCAGTCTACTCTGCAGTTGACATTCCCCAGGCGATCACCAATCATGAACCTGCAGCCTCCTGGACTCCTACGTCAACAACCCCTTCGCTTGCCACAGTTTTCTAGTCCATAGTTTGATGGTGTCCAAGCTACAACTGTCTTCATTCCCCACCAAACAGTCAAGGGTAGCGTTGGTCATTACTTGCCTCTCCAGACATGCCAGGGACTAGGCTGCTGCCTTTTGGGAGGCAGGATGTCCCGCAGTGCAAATCTAGGGTGCCTTCGCCAAAGAGATGAGAAAGGTGTTAGACCGCTGCCTGGAAGTTACTACAATTTCACTAAAGCAGTCTGTCAGTCTCATAATATTCTATAGATTTCTGGACTCTCGCGCTTGAACTCGCGGACGCTTCATGACACTGACCTATTCGGCTTAGGGGAGCAATTCAAGGATGAACTGGCCACCTGTGTTTTTCCCCTACACCTGGACAGCCGAATTGACTTAGCACTAAGAATAGATTTTCAGCTGTAAGTGACCAGGCTGGTACAGTGGGATTGGTTGCAAATGCCTGCCTTGCCCATGTGCTAAGATGTTCTGCCACAGGCCCTGCCCCACTTGGCTCCCATGTCATGATTAAATGTCCAGTCTGGCAAATTCAAGTGACATCTAACAGTGAGATGCAATCTGGAGCTGCCATGTCATCACCTCAACTACTCGTGTCTATTTGCCTGATTTAGCAAGGTCACGCAGTTTCCATCAGGGCATTAGTGGACTCAAGAGTGGATGTGAACCTTATCTGTCCTGGTCTCGTTTACTGCTTGAAGATCCCAACTGAACCATTGCCAATGCCCCTTTGGTCCCAAGGCCTCATTGGGTTTACCCTTCCTAATGTCACTGAGGTGTCCAGAGTACTGCCCATGCTGACCTGGGGTAACCATTCCAAAGAGTGGGCATTCTTCATCATGGACTAACCTCATGCTCTCGTAGTGTTGAGAATACCTTCGCTTGAGCATCACAATCCTTGTGTAGACTGGCCATCCAATTTCATCCAGGAATGAAGTTTGTTTTGTTCCCAGTCCTGTCTTTGGTTAGCTTCCAGACTAATTGTGCCCCATCCCTCTGACCTCCAAAGGGAGCCACTAAACCTAAAAGGGGTTCCGCCATCCATCATGACCTACGTCAGGCATTCAGCAAAGTGCGAACCACATCGCTTCAATGCACAGACCTATGACTGCGCCATCAACCTGTTATGCGGGACATTGCCCCCCAGAAGTTGGCTGTACTCCCTAAGGGCACAGGAGTCCAAAGCAATGGAGGAGTACATAGATTGATCCCTGGAATCCAGAATCATTTGAACTTCTTCTTCGACAGCTGGAGCTGGTTTATTCTTCGTGGCAAAGAAAGATAGGCCTCTGCTTCCTTGTATACAAACCCCAATTCCAATGAAGTTGGAACATTGTGTAAAATGTGAATAAAAACAGAATGCAATGATTTGCAAATCTCATAAACCCACAATATTTACAATAGAAAATGGACAACATATCAGATAAGACTTCATTTATTTTGTCAGTTAAAAACTGAAATTTGTCTTGCAACTCCAGCAGCTCCATTCAAGAAAAATGACACAACACCTACATTAAAAACATAAATTTCACACACGCATAAAGTAAATTACACTAAATCTAATAGATGCAAATGAAACAAATACAAATACTAGTAACACCCATAACATGTCCACAACCTACTCAAAACACAAACCGTCAGCAACAACACACACTCCACAAAATATTATATCCTTTGGATTCAGATCTCATGTAACAATATACTGATATTGGTTTAGCAACAGGATGGACTGATGCATGAAAGAGTTCTTCAACATGTTGCATATAAAATGAGAGACTTTAAATAGCCTTAAAGTTGTTATTCTACATAGAACACATGCGAGGAGTCAGAAGAGACATTGTTGGCAAGTCTAAGAATGTTCTTACTGTGAGCAACTTGGAAGGAGAGTGCCACAGGTTGGCCAATAATCTTCGCACAGATTTAAATTTGATTATATAATTTAGTTCTAAGTTTCACAGATAGACTGCTGAAACAGGCCATACTGCAATACAGCATCACACTCTGAACAATTGCTTTAAAAAACAGAAAAATAATCTGACCACAAACTCCAAAAGATCTTAGCCTACGAATAAAAATAAATGCATTGCTGTATCTTCTTTCAAATTACATTTTACATTTTCATGAAAAAAAAATTTCCTCATTTTGAATTTGATGCCAGCAATACGTCTCAAAAAAGTTGGGACAGGGGCAGCAAAAGTCTGGAAATGTAAACGGTACTAATAAAAAAAAAACAGCTGGAAGAGCATTTTACAGCTAATTAGGTTAATTGGCAACAGGTCAGTCACATGACAGGGTATAAAAAGAGCATTTTAGAGAGGCAGAGTCTCTCAGAAGTAAATATGGGCAGAGGCGCACGATTATGTGAAAAACTGAGCCTAAAAATTGTGGAACAATTTCAGAAAAATGTTCCTCAGTGTAAAATTGAGAAGATTTTGAATATCCCACCATCTACAGTACATAATATCATCAAAAGATAAATATTTTATTGATACACTTCAAAGTACAAACAATATACTCAAAATGTATATATGATTTAAAATAAATGAATGAAAATACAAATAATACAGCCAAGTACCATGTACATGATAATTTAAGACAATAAAACTGTCAAAAGGTACAGTGGGGGAAATAAGTATTCGACCCCTCGCTGATTTTGCAGGTTTGCCCACTTACAATGCAACGATCTATAATTTTAATTGTATATACATTCTAACAGTGAGAGACAGAATCACAAAGAAAATTCCAGAAAATCACATCATATGAATTTATAAAAATTGATAACCATCTGATGAGAAAAAATTATTATTTGACCCCCTACCAAACAGCAAGTATTCTGGGTCCCACAAGCCAGTTAATCTTTCTTTAAGACACACCCCCAATCCCAACTAATTATTTACATCAAATACACCTGCCTCACCTCATTACCTGTATAAAAGACACCTGTCCACTCCCAAACAACCAGATTCCAACATCACCACCATGGGCAAGACCAAAGAGCTGTCTAAGGACATCAGGGACAAGATTGTTGACCTACACAAGGCTGGGATGGGCTACAAGAGAATCGGAAAGCAACTTTGAGAGAAAAGATCAACCTTCCGTGCAGTTATCAGGAAATGGAAGAAGTACCACACTGCCGCCAACCTCCCTCGGTCTGGGCCTCCACGCAAGGTCTCACCTCGTGAGATGTCCCTGATCATGCGAACGGTGAGGAATCACAAGGGGGGAACTGGTTAATGAACTGAAGGCCATCCCCACCGTCAAGCACAGTGGTGCTTTTCAGCCAAGGTGACGGGACAACTTCATTGCATTGAGGGGAGGATGGACGGGGCCATATACCGTGGAATTCTGGACCAACAGCTCCTTCCCTCAGTAAGAGAGCTGAAAATGGGTCGAGGATGGGTTTTTCAGCACGACGACTAACCTAAGCACACCGCCAAAGCAACAAAAGAGTGGCTGAAGAAGAAGTACATCAAGGGTCTGGAGTGGCTTTGCTAGTCTCCAGACCTGAATCCAATTGAAAATCTTTCGAGGGAGCTTAAAATTCAGGTTGCAAGGCGACAGCCTCGGGACCTGAATGATTTGGAAGCTGTCTGCAGGGAGGAGTGGGCCAACATCCCTGCCAAAATGTGCACAAACCTTGTCAACAACTATAAAAATTGTTTGACATCTGTGCTGGCCAATAATGGCTTTTCTACAAAATATGGACATGCCGTTTGTCCAGGGGGTCAGATACTTATTTTAGACCAAAAATATGCAAATAAGTTCCTAAAATGCATACAATGTCTTATTCCACTTTTTTTTTGGTGATATTCTGTCACTCACTGTTAAAATAAACCATTAAAATGCCGCATTAAAAATCACTAAAATTATAGACCGTTGCGCTCTTTGTTCGTGGGCAAACCTGCAAAATCAGCAAGGGGTCAAATACTTATTTCCCCCACTGTAAATACACCAGATAAGCACTGTATAGAACTAAAAACACTGTATAAGTTACATTTCACATAATTGAACCAGCATTGACTTGATTTCATCTTGTGACATTTTATTAGCAGTCATGGGATTGTGAACATTACAATCTCAAAGTTCTTTGATTACACTAGCATCTACATCGTCTATATCACAAATATTGACTAGATTACTAGGTTTGGCACAGCTAAGTAGACTTTGTAAGTCACAATTCAGTAAACAAATTAAATTAAGATGTTTTCCAATTATAGAGTTACCTAACCCCTTTGCGCAGAAGCGAAATCTGGCTTTTTAGTTGTTACCTGATTTAAGGCTTTATAATTCAAGATTGCTGCTTCACAGACAGAAAAACTTTGGCTCAAATGAGTCTACACACTTGAAGCATTTAGACTCCCATCGTATTTCAGTTTATTTTTATGATTTTGGTGGAGAAAAAACTGTTATGGTTCTGGTTTTTTGGTCATGTTTATGTTCTGGTTTTGTGTTGATATATAATTTGTCTTGATTATTGTCTTTTATTTATTCTTTTTGGTTTTGGTAATATTCAGGTTTTGGGTTAATTCCATGTTTCAGTTCCATTGCACTTGTCTCCCCTGTCTTGTGATCCAGTTGGTTTAGTCCGTCTTCCCTGTCTGCGTGCTCACTGAATTCGGGTGATTTAAATGAAGTCGGGCGTTTAAGAAATTCCTTCGTATCTCGTTTTTTTCCTTCACCCTTCTGTGTTGATTACTAATAAGACTAACATTTGTATTTTGTATTATAGTCTACTAACACAATAACCATGTATATTTTCGATTACTAAATTACTAATGAGCACTCTAGTTTAAGTTGTAAAGCTGCACCGCTACTAATAGACTAATTACCTCTCCGCAATCGCCCTGTTCTATTCTCCGCCCCTTGTCTATCGCTTTGCTCTCCCTAAGTTTCAGTGAGAATCTCTCGCACGTGCTTTATGACTCTCGTGCTCTTGTTATTCTGTGCACGTAGAACTCCTGGACCGGAGCTGTTTAAATGTCATAGGCTGTCTGTGTGATTCCCGTTCGTATTTTGTCTCTCGCCAATTTCCGTGGTTAGGGTTTCCCTCATGTGATTCTCCCAATGTAATTAGCCTCATTCCCCACAGCTGATCTCTGTATAGCATGTGACCATTCCTGTGTGTATATTAGGAGTCTTTTCAATCACAGCTCTTGTCAGAACATTGATCAATATTTCTTTGTGCAGAGCTCCTCGTATGCCATTGATTATTGTTTTACTTCTACTGGTTAGTCCGACCTTGATTCTTGCCATAGCCCTTTTTGTACTGTTTTTGTCTTTCTGGATTTCGACCTATTTTTGTATGACCACGAGTTTTGTGTTTGGATGCCCTGTGTATGACCATTGGCTTTGCCCTTCGACTACGACTTTTTGCCTATCGTTTTTGTAACTCTGCCCATCTGTCTTACTGGTTCTGACCCCGGCCTGTCTAGTCGATACTGTTTTTGGATTTCGTATTGTGGCTTGGTAATTGCTGTGTTTTTTGGCTTTGACCCGGACTCCAATAAAGGCATACGTTTTTTTGGATTTCTGTCTCTCGCGAGTGGTTCCTGAACGGTGCCTCACCAAAGGGGCTGCAAACATAAAAAATCTTCATGAGAAATCACCATTGAAATAGCAAAATGTATAATACTGACGAATGAAAAACTGCTGGGGCTTAAATCTATACATTTCTGGGATCATAAACTTCTTCACCACAAGTACAATTCATCTTGAACATTATATTCTAGATTACCCGCTTGCTATTAGCCAAATTAGACAGCTATCCAGGTGTCTCCCCTAAGTCTGAGATTAATCAAAATGGTTCTCTGTCAAATCATACATTAAACACAAATTAACTTTTGGGGCATGAAATTCAGCATGAACTAATGATTTTCTGGTTGAGTTTAGCATGAATTTATCAATATCAGTGCAGTTGAACATCATTGGTCACCAGTAACCTCTCCAAACACAAAACATGCCTTTTCGCCATAAAGTTAACAATATTGTCCATTTTTCTTCAAAGTCCCCCCAACCATTAAATAAAGTGCTGATTAAACAGCTATAACATTCACGCTGCAGTGAAAAGCTAACCGCTCCCACATCCGAGCTCATAACCTTTCACCTTATAAGGTTAAAAACTAACTCGGTAATATCTGAATACTAAAATACACCTTATATAACGTCACTTTCACAAAAGATCAAACGACATATGCCTCCATATTCAACAGAATGGTGTAATGAACGTACCGAGGGATCTACCGACATGCGTGTGCTGCATGCATTAGGAGAAACGAAAACCTCGGCATTCGATGTCTTTAAACGCGGTATAAATTCTACAGTAAAAAGCCATATCGAGCAAAATGCAAACAGAGTAGAAGTATAACCTGTTTTCTTCATCGATGCCCTCCTCCAGAGACAGATGTATCGGGTAGAAGGAACCCTCCAGTACTGTTTCATTCGGAATAATTCCCATTGACCGCGTCCATACAACATGTATCTTGTCAATGAAACTAAACACTTCGGGCCGGTTTCAAGTGTCTTTGTTTCTTTGAAATCGCATTATTTTCAGCTGCGCAACCGTGGCCAACATTCGAAGAACACAACCGACCTTACTTTTACGCTTAGCTTTGTATCCTTATTCTTATTGTCCGATCAATGTATTTCAGTCATTGAGGAAAGTTTAAACACTCGGGAATTGGATAAGAAACTAGTCTATCAATACATTGTTACCGGGGAAGCTTCACGAGGGTGTGAACTATAACTGTAGAGTTACGCAGATGAATCTGAGTATATAATTGAGTGAATGGCAATCCACTCCAGTACTTGGGTGGATAGAAGGGAGCGCTGATTTTTCAATGGAGGAATATACGTGTTAATCCATGGGAGGGAACTACGCATATTTTGCGTGTGATGACTGTAATTGACAGTAGAATGTAAGAGAATCAAAACTATGTCGGATTTTTTGCTTCACAAAATGTATTTTTTTTAACCACTAATTGGAATGCTGTTGGCTCACTGTAGCTAAAATGGTCGCTACAGAGTACTTTTTTTTTCTGACGCAAGTGATAATTTTTTTTTAACTAATGGATCGATACTCTGGGCAAGGATATTGACCAGTTTGCACATCACGCTTAGCTGAGGAGTTAAATTCATGCTACTCCGGAAAAACGGGGATTGAAGGGAACTTCTCCATACTCTAAATCGCGTGTCAGCTCTGCCTGCTTGTGAATATTCAATAGCTGATCCGGGGGTGCCATCTCGTGGTTGAGTACTGTAACTAAGTGCTTAAATTTGCATATCTATAGACGCAAGCGTCTACATCTGCAGAAAGGGGTTAATGAGAAACCGATTGAATAAATACAAGAAACTCTGTCATTTCCCAAACCTTGCATAGTTTTGCAAAGTTTTACAAATCTATCTATGATTTGGTATGTCACACTCGGACGTCCTACCAGGAGTGGAAGATGATGTGTCCTCGTCCTACACGATAAACCCAGTAATCTTCTCACACACCTTTTCCATGCTGTGTAGAACTGCTGTATATACTTTGATGTCAAGTCCCAAGCCTGAACACCATAAAAATGACAGCATTGCCGGTTAAACACGGCAGATGGTGGTTGGTGAATGTCTCAGATTGGCTACTACAGCATTCACTCTGCCGATCTTATAACCTTTTTTCATGTTTATTTCATATTTTTTCTGATAGGAAATCATATCTGTCATCACTTAAGTGCTTCATGTGATTTACCCAGCTAAGTAACTTTCCAGATAGTTTCATGTCTGGTCCTTTAGATGTTTATCTACTAAAACACATACAAACTGATTTTTTAGGGTTAACTCCATCCCATATTCATTACCAAAGTCCTCAAATACCTTAAGCTTATTTTGTAAGCCTCTAGCAGTGGGACTTATTAATGTCAAGTCGTCTGCATACCCAATGGAACCTAAAAAATATGGACCCATCCAGCATTCTTCACCATTAGCCTCAAATCTTTTAATGAGCTCATCTATATCGACGCAGAAGAGCACCGGGGAAGCAACACTTCCCTGTCTAACGCCATTTGTTGCAGTGAACACATCTGAATAAGCCCCAGTCCACACTGTGCACAGGGTTAACATTACATAACATAACACACTGTGCGCAGATCCACAGGGTTAACATTACGATGCACCAGAGTTTCAAACATTTTATCAAAACGAACCCTATCAAAGGCCTTAGTTGCATCGACATGAATATACGTCTGTATCTCTTGACATACAGTATAATACTTCACTAAATCCTTTAAAACCAAGGTACACATTGGTTGTACTGTGTTTTTCCTTAAAGGAAAATTGAAGATTGGAAGAAGACGATGTCACTTACTTTACCAATACATGATGATAGGACAATGCCTCTGTAATTAGTATCACAACATAAGTCTGCCTTCACATCTTTTGGAATAGACGAAATGGTGGCTAATAGTAAGTCTGCGGGCTACTGTCCATATATTAACATAGATTAAATGATCAGATTTGTGATTCTTGTCTCCATCACCTTTGTTTGACTTGAGTTTAAAAACGGACGCCATAACCTGTGACAGGTTTACTGTTGCATCACTTACATTCATTAACTCTGCAGTAGACTTGATCGATTTCTCAATAATATCCATAATACCAGGATCAGAAAGGACAGAGTTAAAAAGTCTTATGTACTTCTCAGCAAAGTGATTGGCTATTTGATTATTATTTCTGAATCCCTCTATGTTTGGAGGGGATAATGCCTTGGGATTAAGTCCCTTAATTACCTGAAAAAAGTCTCTGATTCTATTTTCAGTACTGCATACTGCAAGTGCCATATTTTGTTTTCTAATAAAAATTTCCAGAGGTTTTAATCTTTGTATAGCATACATGTACTGTCTCTTTGCATCACGCATGTTATCATATATTTGACCATCCTTTGGTCTGTTATGTTGCACCCATAATTTGTGCCACCAGACTAAATCCTGCTTATATGGTTTAACAATATCATTTCAACCAGGTCAATTATACTTATTAGTTTATATCCTTGGAAATACATAGTCAGACTCCAGGCAACCATTTATGATGATATTGCACCACCTGTCTATCAACTGTTTATGTTCCTCAGACTCACATCTCATATCATCACATCTTTCAATTTCATCAATATTAACATTATCATTTAAGTAATCGGCCAACTGAATTTGGTATACTTCACTATCAGAGTCAGTGACCCTATGCCAGGCTATTGGTTTAATCCTATCAGTTATTAATTGGTGAATTTCATATGCTATGTGACAAATTTCTAAATATCCATTTAATACGCCTGTGTTTTGATGGATTGAGAGGATCCTCTAACACATCAGCTGACAGTACATTAGCATTCCTCCTGCTGGATATACATACATGATCTATGCAAGAAAATACATTTTGGGTAAAATCACAGTATATGTCAATCAATCAATCAATCAATCAACAAGTTAATTCACACACACAAATCAGGCAGGAAGGTACAAATTGAGGATCATACCAACAAACGTGTGAAAAGGGATCACCCCAAGAAAGCTAATTAAGCTTATAGTAGGGGGCCCAGTCCTAGACAAACAAAAATCATATGACAATACAAAAATACAAACATAACATAAATCCCAGAAAACCGTCTCTGCAGCAGTCATTCAGATCAGAGATTTCACTAAAACAAAAGGAAATTCTGGCCACAATAGGAACCCCTGTGTGGTTGTTGGGCTCCTTTGGTCAAAAATCATGTCTTAAGTTATTTCTTCAAGATACCCAGGATTATCCCAATAGGAATAAACAAAAAGCTGATTCTGGAATTAAATAACAAAAAATAGAAGATAGCCAAACTATTTAATAATGGCCTGGTAAGTTGAAACAGAATCTTAAAGAGGTATCAGCGCTTCACTTGGGCTACACCAACAACCAGCCAAGAGGTTCCCAGAAGTGGCAGCAAAACACAAAAGGAATTATAGTAAAAAACAAAAGATAGGTAGCCAACTATATGCAATACAGAGCACTTAGCAGTAGGCAGAGTAAATTACCCAACTTCATTGTAGAACAAGAGGGATATTGTTTTAACCTTTTCTTAAATAAGGAAAATGAATGTGACATTTTAATATCGTCGTCAAGCCCATTCCAAATCTGTGGACCCCTGCACACGACACTCAGACTAGTTCTTATTAACCGGCGATTCTTACCAAAAATAAAATGCTTATTCCTGGTGCCATATGTGTGCTGTGGGGAACATATTGGAACAAGGTCACATAGTCGGCCATTTAATCCCTTAATAACCAAATACATTGTACAAGCATAATGAAAAATATTGTATTCACTAATATTCAGTAATTCGCAATAAACCAAAAGCAAAAAAAAGTGGTTTCGTGGGTGCATGGTATGGTGACCATGTTAATGCACGCAGGACTTTCTTTTGGAGAACAAGTAATTTCTGTAGGTGACCAGGAAAGGTGTTGCTCCATATGATATTGCAATAATTTATATGAGGTTCAAATAAAGTTTTGTACAAGGTAAGTAGTGCAGAAACAGGAACAAAATGCCTCAGTTTAAAAAACAAGCCCATATATTTAGACAGATCCCTGATCAAACGATTTATATGCTCTTTGAAATTCAGGAACTCATCGATATGGACCCCCAGGAATTTAGTGGAGTAAGCCCTTTCAATATCTTGCCCATTTATGCTAAGAGTAATTGGCAGATTATCAAAGTGATTTCTACTGGAGCGGAAGAAAATGTAGTTTGTCTTCTTAATATTTAGGGATAATTTATTACACTTAAAGCATGCATCCACTTTTACCAACTCATTGTTAAGAATGTCTTGTAATTCATATGGACTCTTGTGGGACAGGAACAGAGTGGTATCATCAGTAAACAATACTTTGTGAAGAACAGAAGAAGAATGGACAAAATCATTGACATACAGAAGAAACAGGAGTGGTCCCAATATAGAACCTTGTGGGACCCCATATTTGATGAATTTACACAACGATTTATGACCATTAATGCAAACATATTGTTGTCTCCCGGACATGTAGCTTTTGAACCAGCTGAGAGCGACACCTCCGACACCAAAATACTGCAATTTGTATAATAAAATCTCAAAATCAATTGTGTCAAAGGCCTTAGATAAATCAAAGAACACACTTATGCCACATTCACCTTATCAATGGCATCATTTATCCTTTCAGTGAGATCCAATACTGCCATACATGTTTTTCTCTGTTTCCTGAAGCCATACTGCGATGGAGCCAAAATGTTTAATTTATCGAGGTAACCATTCAGTCGATTATATACGACTCTCTCCAGGACCTTAGAGAGTGTGGGCAGAATTGATATAGGTCGGTAGTTGCTTAGGTCATTTTTGTCTCCAGACTTAAATACTGGCACGACCCTAGCGATCTTTGCCATTTTTGGTACAGTTCCGGATGATAGAGAGAGATTTATACAATAGACGAGAGGGTCAACGATTTGATTTGCAATGGCCTTAAAGATTTTGCTGGAAATGTCATCAACCCCAGCTGAGGTTGTGCTTTTCATATTAAAAATAATTTTTAGGACTTCATTTTTGTCTGTAGGCTTCATAAAAAATGAATTTAAGTAATTTACATTCAGGTAATGTTTAAACGAAACACCACAACGTGCCAACTTCACTGGTTTTGGGTTTTGTAGTTTATTATTCCTCCTCCTCCTCATCTTCCTCCTCCTCTTCCACAGTGTTACAGAGCTTCAATACTTCCACATACGTCAACATATTCAAACCTCAAATTATTCAGCCCAAAGCAGACATTATCAGGTGTATTCAGAATTTAGCCTGCTCTGATCAGAGCCAAGCAACCACCCAGACCAACCTTGAAAGGCTCCATTTCGATGTTATATGACCTAATTCACTCCCTGAGCTGTGAACCAGTAAATCCCTTAAAGGATCTTTGGCATCTTTGGGCAGAGGATCTAGGTGTAGAGATCACAGATAAGCTTTGGTCAGAGATTTTGAAGAGGGTCCACAAATCCTCGATCTGTGTTTAACATGCTCTTATTCAGTGTAAGATTATACACCAGACGTATTTCACTTAGGCCCGTCTAGCAGAGATGTATGAAAATATCTCCCCAGTCTGTGATAAATGCCAACAGGCGCCAGCTAGCCTTATTCACTCATTTTGACTTTGCCCCTAACTAGGTAAATTTTGGACAGATATTTTTAATACCCTGTCTGAGGTAATTGGGGAAAGAATTGAAATTAATGGCCTAAATTGAAATTAATGTCATAAGTGCCTTATTAGGTATTACTCCATTACTCCTCTATCTTCATAAATCCAAAAAGACATGATAGCTTTCACAACTCTCTTGGCCAGTTGCTTAATTCTAATTAATTGAAAATCCAAGACACCTCCCTCCCATATGCACTGGTTAAGGCATGTTCTTTACTTTACAAAACTGGAAAAGTTCAGACTCTCGTAGCGGCTTGTCCTCTAAAGTTTAGAAATTTCCCTTTCTTTCCCTTTTTTCAAAAGATTAAACTCTCTCACAATGAGCTGACTGATGCAACATTGGCTGGAACTTTCTAGTTATTTTTTGTCCTCTCTTTTCTATTCTTTCTAAGTGATGGGGTGATTGGTCCTGTAACTTTTAACTTTTAACTGGTCTGATGAGCATGTACTCTACTTTTTCCTTTTTTGTTATTCTCTTTTTCGCTTGCTTTCTTTTTTCAATAAGAGCCTTGTTTTCAGCTCAAGTTAAACTCATAACCTTTTATCCTTGATTTTCATTCCAAGCCAGTAATTTTAATTCTAATTTTAACTTCAATCATTTCTATTGTGACAAATTATGTGAGTTGGATGTTCTCTTCACTGTTCTTACTGACTTGTCATGCAAAAAATCTAATAAACAAAGGATTAAAAAACTACTGCATAACTAACAGCAATAAATGATTAAAATGCTGTTAATTTAAAGCATTCACAAAATGTCAATGTTATGCTATAGTATTAATTTTCTTGGGCACGTAACTACTGATAAAGAAAACTTATAGTTTACTTCAGTTGCTTAGTCTCTAACTGGTGTGGGTGCATGGAGGGGTGAAATTAATGTCCATGTAGGCTGATATTGCTTTTGTTGCAAATAAGGGCATATCAATTTATTTATTGAGTCATTTACTTATTCATTTATTTTTGATTTTGGTGGTTTTGGTCCTCCATAGCTGCACTGACTTTGCACAGGCAAATAGCCAACCTGACCAGCTTAAGTTTTCCCAAGTATTTTGCTGGTCTAACTGGTTTACCCAGCTTATGATGATTAGTATTCGAATATATAATATTTTTGACAGTGGAAACCTGTCATCCTATCACAGTAATGAAAATACTGACAACCTGCACTGCAATTCAATGTTATTGTGGTATCAAGTATCAATCCTTTTAGATGTTAATTATAAAATATATATGTATGGATATGGCCTCAAAAATTCTCAAAGCTCAACCATCTTGGTAGGGGATCCACCACTCTAAGACTTGGCCAACCGAAAGGCTTCTTCCTTTTTTCCCCCAGCAAAGTGTTTTTAGGAGAGTTTTTCCTGACATGCTTAGAGGTTCTAAGGCTGAGGATGAGACGTAGGCTACTCCAAGTGTTGTTTATTTCTGTTTTAGTTGTTGTACTGGTACAATGTCAATAAAGCAGCAAAAAAAGTCAAGGAGTCTGAAACATTTATCATAGCTGAATCTGATAAGGTTGGATTTTTATCAATTCACTGAATATCATGTGAATCATATCAATATCATGCCAAGCTGCAGAAGTTTTATGTGGTGCCTGACTTTTTGTGTCTCACCATACAGTGGATATAAAAAGTCTAAACACTCCTAGTAAAATGCTATCATTACCCATTTAATGTTATCTGTATACTACAAAATACAATAGAAAAACAAAGTGTCTGTGATGGTACATGGACTGCGCCTACATAGCTTTTAACTAGGATTCAAGGGGAAAAGTAGAAAAAACTAAAGTCCGGGTCACAGGGCTCTGCAGCGTTACACCCAGGTGAGCGACATCTTATTGACAACTGAAATCACTGTACATATGACCATGATGAGCACACCATGGAACAGCCATTGCAGGCAATATGTAGTTCAGTGGAATTGCAGTCAGGAAATTGGAGATTGGAGGACAACTTCGGCCTGATCATGTTCGCACACATACAAAACCCAAAACCAGTGAAGTTGGCACGTTATGTAAATCGTAGATAAAAACAGAATACAATGATTTTCAAATCAGCTTGGTGATAGGTGATATGTCCTGTCGGACCAGACGGCTCCTCTTTATCTCCTAATACACATGCAATACCTATTGATCAAACCGTCTGGTTAACCTCATATTGTAAATACCCAAAAATTCTGTTTCCCAACAGTCCCTCCTGTTTGACCCAACAGACAACAAATGATGAGGTCAACTTCACAGTGAAATACTTAAAGAAAATGACAAGAGTAATGGCAAATTAATTTCTAATCACAAAATACCTACAACAACAACTTGTTACCAGGCTAAAGACCAAGAGAGCAAGCCATAGAGGCAACAGTGGCAAGGAAAAACTCCCCGGTTAAGTGGGAGAGATCTTGGACAGACCCAGACTCTCGAGGCCCAATGTCATCTGTCAATGACCGGCACTGGAAGGCTGTATGTGTTTGAGATGCAGACCCACTGTTGTGATCCACAGTGCATAAGAGAAAAGAACAGGCAAGAGAAGTCAAAGAAACATTCCAGAAATGCGTCATGTACATGGCCTATTACTAAGTACAGGCACTGCTACTTAAAAGTCTACAGACATAACAGCTCTGATTTGTTGGCATGTTTGGCTGTCATTTGTACCGGTCCATGTAAGTGTTATTATTGTCCATGGCACAGATCCCTTTGAGTCCTAACACAGGGATCTTTATGTTGACGATCATCATCTTGACAGGGATGGTACTCCACAGCAGGAATGCCGGGTGGTGTTCAGATGATCTTCTGAAGGAGGTGATGTACTGGAGGTCATCAGGTGTTGTTCAGCACAGATGATGTTCTACCCAGGAAGTGATGTCAGCGCAGATGACGATGTTCAGCGCAACAGGCGTCGTTCAGCACAGCAGGCAGTGTCAGAAAGGTGGTGGGATTCCTGCAGCTCAGAGGACAGACTCAAGGATTAATAACACCAAGCTGGCTCTGCGCAGCCGAGGGTTATTGTTGTGAAGCACAACTGTGACTGGAGTATAACACAGCACAGCTAGAGTCAAGCGTTGTCCAGAACAGGAATGCCTTTGGGCAATGGACTGTTACCATAACCCACTGCCCAGACTCAAACATCTGTGCATTCTGTTCCCCCTCCTGCTGTTCATCTCTTGGAGCCTGTAATGATATAGCATGGTTAAGTTCTTCAAAATTTCAGCCAGGTTCAAATACTGAAAGAACACCACATCACTCAGCATGAGCGGGTCTTTTAACCCTCCACAAAGGCCAGGGGCAAGGGACATTGCTCTGCCAGTGACCACCTCGTATGAAGACAGTTGGGTAATGTTATTCAGAGTTGGTCTCATTGCCGTCAATGCAGCCGGGAGACTCAGAGCCCAGTCCCCCATTTGCGACAACACTTTTGTTCATTTCCTTGAGAGTTACCTTTCGAGTGAGTGTTCACGTTCACAACAGCTAAGTGTTTGAACAATCCCCCATTGAGATGCCTGACCAAGGCAGGAAACCTCAAAAAGACCAGTTAAGCATGTTAGTAGTAAGTCAGTGAGTAAACTTTATTTATAGAGCACTTTTCACAGACAGAGGTCACAAAGTGCTTTACATCAGCAGAAGCAAACACAGGAGCAATAAGAAAGGAAACAATTAAAAACAATGACCAGATACAAATTATCATTGAATAGATAAGGTGCCTCCTGTGCGATCTGACGCTGGTAAGAGGAGTCTGTTTTACTTTGGCCCTTGGTCATGGAATGACCTTCAAACTTATTTCAAAATTGCTGCTCCCATCTCTTTCCCAAGTTTCAGACAAAAGATTTCTGAAGCTTTTCCTATCAGCTGCTCTTGTCGTACTGTTTAAATATATTTTTTCCACTGTTTTTATATTGAGCCATTTTTAGAACTTATGATTTTTTTTTTTTTTTTTGGATGTTTTCTCTTTTCCTGTCTGATGGTAGTCTCTATTCTGTCCCTTGTTCTCGTTTTATATTGTACTGTTTTTTTCTATTTTTCAATATTGTCTTGAACTGTGTTGTGATATACTTTTTCGTGACTTGCTGCATATTGCCAGATCACCATTGAAAAAGAGACTTTGGTCTCAACTGGTTTTATCTGGTTAAATAAAGGATTTGATTGATTGATTGATTGATTGATTGATTGATTGATTGATTGATTGATAAAAATCAATTATAAAACAATGACAAAGTACATGATAATTAATCAAAAGCCTGTCTGAACATGTATGTTTTTAACTGTTTTTTAAAAGACTCAACTGAGTCCGAGCAACGGATCGACATGGGCAGGGCGTTCCATAGTTTTGGTGCTAGGGCCTCAAAAGCTCGGTCACCACGCCTTTTAAAATTTGTCCTAGGTACAGACAGCAGGTTACTTGAAACGGATCTTAATGAGCGGGTAGGCAGGTATGGGTGAATGAGTTCTGTTAGATACTCAGGCGCCTTTCCATGAAGTGCTGTAAAAGTGACGGTGAGACCTTTGAATCTAATCCTGTAAATAATGGGAAGCCAATGTAAAGATTTTAGTATGGGAGTGATGTGAGTGCGTTTGTTTGACCTGGTGAGTACACGAGCAGCAGCATTCTGTATTAATTGTAACTGTTTTTAAGGCAGACATACTGAGTGAGGTGAAGAGGCTGTTACAATAGTCAATACGGGATGAGATGAGTGCGTGAGTGATCATTTCGAGTTCTGTAACTGTAACAAATGCTCTAAGTTTGCTGATGTTTCTTAAGTGATAGAAGCAAGATCTTGTCAGCTGCTTTATATGAAGGTCGAGTGAAAGTGATGAGTCAAAGATGACACCAAGATTACGAATATTGCGGTGAACTGTTGTTGTGAGAGGTCCAATGTGTTGCATAACTGTAGGAACATGTTTGTCTTTAGCAATAATAAGAACTTCTGTTTTGCTTTCATTTAATTGTAGATAGTTGGCTGTGGTCCAGACCCTAATGGCATTTAGGCAGTTAAGGAGCTTGGACAACCTAAAGGTCTCACTGGGTTTAAAAGCAAAGTGCATCCGCATAGATGAATATCATCCGCATAGAAATGATAAGAAATATTAAAACTCTTTATAATCTGCCCTAGGAAAGCAAATAAAGGGAAAATAGTAGAGGTCCCAGGACAGAGCCCTGAGGGACACCACAAGATAAAGGAGCGGGGTCAGTCAAGTGCTCGCCGACAGACACACAGAAAGTCCTGGCAGAGAGATATGAATAAAACCAATCCAAGGCTATGCCTGATATTCCCACACAGTCTCGCAGAGTTTTAATAAGTGTAGGATGGTCGACTGTGTCAAATGCAGAACTAAGGTCAAGCAGGACCAATACTGAGGAGTCGCCTCCATCAACAGACATTAAAATATCATTGGAGACCCTCAACAGAGCCGTCTCAGTGGAGTGTTGCTTCCAAAAACCTGACTGGAACTTGTCATAAATACTATTACTCTCCAACACAGCAGTGAGTTGCTTGGTTACAACTTTCTCCAGTATTGTTGACATAAACGGCAGTTTGGAAATGGGCCTATAGTTCACAGGTAAGCCTGGATCTAAGTTTGTTTTTTTTAGGATTAGTTTGATCAGGGCATGTTTAAGGTAGGTAGGGACAAGGCCAGAGGACAATGAGAAGTTTACAATAGATAACACAGCAGGACCAATGGTGGGTAAGAGCTTTTGGAACAAAGAAGGTGGGCTGATATCTAAGGGGCTGCTAGATAGTTTTGTTTCATTTATTAGGACTGTCAAATCAACCAAGCTGATCAGGGAAAAGGAGTCCATGACAGTAGGGGGAGATGGTGGACTAGCAGTAGGAGGGTTATGGTTATGTTGGAGGTTTGACCTGAGAGATTTTACCTTATCAACAAAGAAGGAAAGAAACTTGTTGCAGTCATCTGCTGTAAAGCATGGTAGGGTAGATGGCTGTGGTGAAACAATATTGTTGACCGTGTCAAATAGAACCGTGTCATTCTAGAAATAGAATGTTGTGAACTGGCCAGGTTACAACAAAAGAATGAATGGGTGTAATAATTGGGGCCAATAAGATGGCTTCCCATCGAGTCCAGTAGGGCAGGGACTGTCACTGCTAAGGCAGCAGCCTGCGCTTCCTAGAAACAAAAGAGACCAGAGGCCGCAGCATCCAGGTGAGAAGAATGATATGTAATAGGGCCCTGCACATCTCCATGGAGCTGAGTGTGAACAGCTCTTCCATGCCCTTGTTTAAAGACTGACCAAAGAAAGAATGATGGGTCAGAGCAAGACATTCCTTTTCAGTGCTTCCAGTAAAGCCTGCAAAGAAAAGCAGGTTATCAACATATTGGAGGCTCTGTGTCCCTCCATACTGAGAACATGGCACTGTAGCAAGGACTGACGCAATTACACAATGAAAAAGTGCAGGGCTATTGTGAAAATACTCAAGCATGCGTGTCCAGGTGTACTGTGTACACCATTGGTGAAAGCAAACCATGTAGCAAGTCTTCAGCGATGAGCGAGGTCCAGAAGCCATTTGCTATATCTATAAAAGAAAACACACTGAGTGGGTTTCACATCAGCAGCAAAGTCTTACGGTCAGAAACAATTGGAGCAAGTTTATCCACAACAGCATTAATTTTTCTGTATTCAATGGTCAAGCGAACAGAATTATCACCAACGCCCACAAGATCAATGCAATGCCTAGTATAGGCAACTGGTAAGTCAGTAAAATGAGCAGAAGCACAAGTAGCAATTAGCATATCGGATGGCTGGCCTCCTAACCGTGCACTCCGGTACGGTCCACAAGGATTGAGTTTCAATGCTTATGACTGAAATGGAGGCAATCAATTCCAATTGTTTTAAGTTTTCAAGCACGGCGACAAGCAGTTCTCGACTTTGGTGCGAAGAGTCGTCTTTGCCAGTTCTTTATTCTGAGTTTGTACGCGAATTTGTTATTTAATCTCGTTTTGCCTTCTTTGTTTGGTTTCAAATATAAGTGTACTATATGCGGCTATTCAATTACTTATTTATTTATTCATTTTGTTTAGCCCACCATTCAAGCGACTCCGGGGTGGATCCGTTCGGATCCCCACCAGTCCTCCACATCTCATGTAATTCTTTTACATCGCCTATTTTTCCAGTCAATAAATAGTAACACACATTCTTAGGAATTCAGCGTTTCCTTTTTGGTGGACATCTTTAGTTAATGCGTGTTGTTTGGAGCGCTAATAAATGTTGCTTTTCACTTCTATGTAGTCTGATGGCTATTATAATAGTACCATATTACAATTTGCACTTACAAGCCGAATAGAATTCATAATACTTAGGATATTAAGCTCAGAGCGAATACGGTTTTACTAGTAAGCGCGTGTTACTCGGCCAACAAAACATCGAACAAAAAATACGCAGCATCATTATAAAAACTCAAGATTGAAATTTTAGCTATACTGAACAAAAGACCCAGGACGAACAAAAAACACAACATTGGACAATAACGAACGATGACGCGATTCTCCCGTACTTATTCTCCAGTTACTAACTCAAAAAGTTATGAATGTCACATGAGGAACCCCATCAATCGCCACACGATTCACCAGACTCGCCAGGGAAGTCAAATGAAATCACGTCGGACAAGAGCACGCTTCTTAGATTCTTCTTAATGTGATTATATAACCACTTCACCTAATACTCTACAAACGGAATTACTGTGGACCGTCGTAGACCGGGGTCTAAATTACTCAGGTTCCCGGAACGTAGCTCTATACTTCCAGGTACAGTAAAGAATTCTGCTACCTGGAGCCAAGTGCTTCCCTCAGCAATCACTGGACACTCAAAAAAAGAAAAACCACCAACGAAACGAATTTCATAATTCTGGGCTCGGGTCCTAAATTACTCAGTCACCCCGAACACGTAAACAAAAACAAAAGTACGCTTCTCAGGTAGTCTAGTGTTTTCACAGGAAACTCCCCAATACCCTAAGAATAACGAATCCGTCATTCTTGGACCAAATACTAAATTACTCAGGTTATTCGGAACGCACTTCATATTCCCGGGGCTTACCTCGGCCACCGAACACAAACGAGACAAGAGCGCGCTTCTCAGGCCGCGTCCCACAGCAGACAACAGACCTAATACCACAGAAGCCGAATTACTCCGTCACTCTGAGGCAAGCCCAAGTTTCTCGGTTCCCCGCAACCCGCTCTTTTAATTCCCAGGTCCTAAATTACTCAGTCACCCTGGGACCAGACTTCCCTCAGTTCTGGTATACGCACATCAGTAAAGCTTATTAATACGAACAATCAAACAAACAGCATGACAGAAACTTCAGATACTTTAAGTAGCACAACAGACAAATACGATATGATGCACAACTTTCCAACAAAATGACACAGCTTTTGAACGTGATTACGGAATCCACTTCTCACGGGCAATTCAACGTGAAATATAATAAAGAATCTTACCACTGGGTGGAGCGTTTCCAACCTCTGCAGGTTTATCTTCCCATAACGCTAGCTAACTGGTGGTAAATTAAATGTACTCATCTCTCTTCGTATGGGTTAGGAAACTGGGCAGAGGGCCAAATAGCGACTTCCACCCTGCTCGCAGCGCCAAATTTGTTGGTAAATTAATAAAAAACCAAGAAAGTTGTCCCGATGAAGAAGCAGACTCCGATGTTCATGGCAAAAGCAGGAAAAAGTTTATTACACAGCCGGCCGTGGGAACAACAGCGTGATGCAGAGTTCAAAATTCCTTAATTTTGTCAGAAACTTTATACATGTCGAAAGTACGGATATTTGCATATGATTTCCTAAATGTCATCAGAAGTTGTTGCTGATTGGTCCTGGGGTTTACACATTGATAAAAAGGAATATTCTACAATTGGGCCTCTCCCGAGCCTCTCAACTTTATTGGTTCAATAGAATCCCAACCCTCGGAAGTGAGCTCCATATGTGGGCATACGGAACCTCCAACTAAAAGGCGCTAGTGCACATCGTGTCCTGTCGAAATTGAAGACAATGGAGATCCCAGCTGGAAGTAAAAGATAGGTGATATGTCCTGTCGGACCAGACGGCTCCTCTTTATCTCCTAATACACATGCAATACCTATTGATCAAACCGTCTGGTTAGCCTCATATTGCAAATACCCAAAAATTCTGTTTCCCAACAACCCACATACCATCACAGATGCTAGCTTTTGAACTTTGTGCCTATAACAGTCCGGATGGTTCTTTTCCTCTTTGGTCCGGAGGACACGCCGTCCACAGTTTCCAAAAACAATTTGAAATGTGGACTCGTCAGACCACAGAACACTTTTCCACTTTGCATCAGTCCATCTTAGATGAGCTTGGGCCAAGTGAAGCCGGCGGCGTTTCTGGGTGCTGTTGATAAATGGATTTCGCTTTGCATTGTAGAGTTTTAATTTGCACTTGCAGATGTAGCGACGAACTGTAGTTACTGACAGTGGTTTTCTGAAGTGTTCCTGAGCCCATGTGGTGATGTCCTTTATACACTGTCATTTTTGATGCAGTACCGCCTCACGGGCATTCAATGTTGGTTTTCGGCCTTGTCGCTTACGTGCAGTGATTTCTCCAGATTCTCTGAACCTTTTGACGATATTACGGACCGTAGATGAGCAAATCCCTAAATTTCTCACTATAGCTCGTTGAGGAATGTTGTTTTTAAACTGTTCGACAATCAGCTCACGCATTTGTTCACTAAGTGGTGACCCTCGCCCCATCCTTGTTTGTGAATGACTGAGCATTTCAGGGAAGCTGCTTTTATACCCAATCATGGCACCCACCTGTTCCCAGTTAGCCCGTTCACCTGTGGGATGTTCCAAATAAGTGTTTGATGAGCATTCCTCAACTCTCTCAGTCTTTTTTGCCGCTTGTGCCAGCTTTTTTGAAACATGTTGCAGGCATCAAATTCCAAATGAGTTAATATTTGCATTAAATTACAAAGTTTACCTTTAAGTTAATGTTGTTCGAACATTATATAACTTGTCTTTGCAGTGCATTCAATTGAATATAGGTTGAAAAGGATTTGCAAATCATTGTATTCTGTTTTTATTTACAATTTACACAACGTGCCAACTTCACTGGTTTTGGGTTTTGTAAAATAAACAGCTATAGTAGTTTGGCTTCAGCTTTCACAGACAGCAGCCATAGCAGTTTGGCTTCAGCTTTTAATTTTCTCCACATTTTAAAATTTCTGGGCATTACTAACATTTCCAGTTTCACTCTTATTATATGTTTTTTCCAAGTTTGACAACTATTCGCACTTATTTCAAGAGTCTTTCTACTCTTTCAAATTTTCAGCAATTCATGGTAACATTACAATCATTCACACTTTAAAAAAATGTGACTTTCATTCAAACAATTTCTGTCTTAATTCTGCAATTACAGTTCAGCATCAGCAGCTTCAGTAGACAGCAATCCCACTCGCAGTTTCTTCAAAAACTGCTTTTTCTAGTTCAATGTGAAAAGGCAACTTTACTGTGGCCCCCAACAATCAGAAATGCTTTATTTACATTAAAGTACATGCAGTGGGGGATTAGTCCTTGTTTGCTCCCACATCAGCCATAACCATTTGAGTTGGTTCTGATATCAAGTCATGTTACATCATTCGCCAAAAGAAGAACTTGGCAAGCGCACATCAACACCCTGTACACTCGATTAGATCGGATTACAGTGGACAGCATACCGAGGTTGATTTGCATTTGGACAGCTCGGTGTCGATTAAGGATAAGAATGAGAATGTGTCAAGAATGACCGTAAAACGAGCTATTAGATATCGTTTCATTTTTGCAAGTTCGAGACAGGTCACTGGTTTGATGGAAATATCTTGCTAATTGACAATAACAGTAGCCAAACTCTGAACTGAATCCAAAGAAAATTAACTCATTCCCTACGCCAAGCCGCTGCCAACGCCCCGGCGTATTCTGCTGTTCGCTACGGTAAACTGGTGCCAGCGGCGTGGATGACCATTCACAGTCCGATGAAAACTCTTAATCAGTAAACGATTGCGGTGATGGGCCACCTGTACTTCAATAGGCTACTTAATATTGTGTAATTTCGAGAAAAGTATTCCGAGCAAACGCGACAATTTTATCTAAAAGTATTCCGTGGGGAATGAGTTAATACAGTTTCAAAATTTGGGATTCTGGAACCCATCTAATACACAATTGCAATGACCCCGGTGGAAATTTCAGCTCCATACAAAGATTAAATCTGACTGGAGATAGGTTCATTAAAGCGTTCAATTGAGGTAGGCTACTGAAAGACTGAAGCTAAAATATTAAACATTCTCGCGCTTTGAAAAACGTAGCCTATTTATATTTTAAAACCCATCGACAATATGTGTCGAAATATATTGCCATCTTTCAGAAACTCGTGTATTTATTCACTCGTTGTCACACAATAAATATTTAATCGCCTGTGCTGCAAATATTCTCATATGATGACTATACATCGGCTGCAAGCGTTACCGCTTTGACCCCACCTTTTTCCATTCCACTTCTTTGAGGGTGCGACTGATAAGAATGTGCTGTTGCAAGGTTTCCTCTTTCACCGGTCTTTTTTTTTAACATGTCACGTTGCTGAGCGACTCTTAAGAGCGGCCAATACCAAGTGTCACCGGGGTATAAGTTAAAGTGATTCAGCCCGATTTTTCATAAGTGACAATCTACATCGCTTGCTGCCAGAACTCCTTACCATTCAACATCAAATCCGAGGACAATGCTGCGTGTCAGATGCCTGAGAGGAGGTAGCAGGGGAGCTGAAGCAGCTCACCTTATTGGAGCTATGGTTAGTATGTAGCCTGATTGTTTTACTGCTGTGGAAGCAAATATACAAGCATGTATTTGTAGTTGGCCTGATTTACTGCTAATACATCAATGCAGTATATGGTCAGTTGACGTTGCGTTACAGTCTGCAACTTTATTTATTTATTTATTTTTTAACGTAGAACTATTTGTTAAATTATGCGTAAAGCTTATTTACACGGCTTTTCTGGGAGGCTAAGCTATTTAAAATAAATATCCTATAATGTAAACAGATACAAAATGGAAAGGGTAAGAATCTTTCGTGCCAAAAGCTTCCTTGATACTTTTTTCCCTTGTCAGCACATTGTATAATTGAGAGTGGCAGAAAGCAGCTGTCTTCGGCAAATGGCTTCAGCAAACTCAATTACGCTGATAACGACGCCTAACGAAACCATAACATTATATCTAATACCAAAAATATGGCATTATAACAACCCTTTGATCGCGCTCCTGTGATGTGCGCGTTGGTAGGGATTACGTGAAAGCTTGATTTGTTATATAAAGAAAATGTAAAATGTCAATAGACCGTGTCAATGTACATTTATTCGATCTTACACCATTATTAGCACGAGAAGCCTTCTAGATCGTGTCTCAAAATAACAGGAAAAATGCTGGTAGTTCTCAAGCGCTCTTAAACTGCGAAATATGTGATTTTATCTCTTGTAACAGTCTGTGACATCAATTATGCGTTTTGTTTGCTTCACGCGCTTCTGTTGATGATATAACGTTCATGTGGGCTTACGTGACCCTAGATGTGAACATTCTCTCTCTCTCTCTCTCTCTCTCTCACACACACACACACACACACACACATTAGCTGGGCCGAACTGTGACTGGATGGGTTCAGAGGGCATTCCAGGGCACCTCAACTTCCGCAGCTGTCATTCAGTCCGATACACTTGTGGGGGACCCTGTTACTCAACAAGAGGAATGTCCAGTCTGTGCCTACAATGAATGGGACACACTTGAAGAAGTTATTGTTGGCAGAGCTGAGAATGCACGCGTGCCTCCATTTTCAGTGGAGGTCAAGGTATGAAGTTCACAAAACTTATGTGCAGATTGGCTTTGGTACAGTATCTTCTCTCACTCAACCTAAGACTTATTCATATTTTAAGAAGGGAATCAATATTAGCAGTAGTTTTCTGATGATTATTTCATGTTGGCAGGCTAACACATATGAGAAGTATTGGCCCTTCTACCAAAAATTTGGGGGGAGTTCATTCCCTGAGGACCACTTGAAGAAAGCCATTGCTGAAATTGAGGAAATGTGCAATATACTTCGTTTGGAGGGAGTTACTGTGAGGAGGCCAGAGCCCATCGACTGGTCCTTTCGATACTGCACACCAGATTTCGCTTCTACAGGTATCATTTATTGGGCTTTTCTTTCTGTTAATTATTGTGCTAAGAAATAGGGGCGTGTACAGACATTTGAAACACCAGGGGCTGAGCCCAAAGGACAGGACGAGATTCGGTGCAGATTGGAATTAATTAATTTGTCAATGGTATAATAAAGTCTCATGCCTGGACTAAATCAAATTCAGTGGATTAGCCTAAAATTTCACATTTCAAAGAAGTGACTAATGCAAAAACGTTGTGATATTGGATTCAGTACTGCACGTAAACATTAAATGAAAAATGCCATGATGATTCCATGTCTTTTTAATGTATGCTATAATGACCCTGCTATAATGTCTGCATTAAAGCCCTCCAAAATCATTTAAAGCCAAAAAATGTTTATTTACATCACCATCTTCCTGAGACATAACGCACACAAACTTTGTTACTCTAAATTATTGTCCCTGGCCTCATCAGCCACGATAGCATACATGTTGGATTCTTTCAATTCAGCCACAATACTCTCAGTGACTTCTTCAGCACAACACTGAATCATTTGTAAAATTTCATAGAAAGGTGTTCAAAATTTGACTAGTCACCAGGGGAAAATGAGGAACAAATGAAGAACTAACCACAATGAGCTGTTCTTGAGTAACTCTAAACAGGTTTTTATAAAATGATAAGTTAACTGAAGATCAAATAGGGAATAGTTCGCTGATCTATAAAATGTGATTATGAGTTACTCAAGAACTGCCTGTTAACTAATGATGTACCGCCAGTTATTTCCTTTTCTGTTCCTCAAATAATAATCATCAGCTACTTTTTAAAGGTGACTAGGAGTTCCTCAAGAATTTCTATTTAACTAATAGTTTACAAGCAGTAAATTCTTAATTTCTTCCTTATTTTCTCCCTGGTAGCTACTCAAATTATACATCTTACTGTAAACTGAAATGGAAAAATTCCAAGTCTGATGTGTTTGCAAGGCAAGTGGCATTATAGTGCATGTAATGCTGAGGCAGAAAAACTATTCTGGGACTTAATTTTGAAATAATCTATATCTTTAAAGCTTTTCAGCCTACTCACTCATTTCATTCCAAAGTGGATCTTTATTTGAATAAGACATTACATTAACTTGATCCCGTATTCTAATTTTGTGATTTCAAACATCAAGATGACATTTACTGCAAAGGTCGCCGTTCCCATCACTGATCGAAGCCATGTTTCCGCTACAGAGAGTTCTTACAACTTAACTGAATTGAACAAGTAGATCAGAAGGATCTAATAGCTGCGACCTCGCCTAGCATCCGTCACGTGGCCTAGTGACCATGACTCGTGATTTCTTGAACAAGTGTGATCTTGAAATTGGCAAATGCCTTCCAATTTTGCAAGAGCCTTCCTCTGTACCAAGAAGCTGATGCAATAGCCATCCATCAAGTTAAAGTGGAGTTACGGTGCGAAAACTGTGAAATCGGGGCAAAATCGCCACTTTTTTGACCGGTGTGACCTTGGGATTCGACAAATGACCTTGAAAATCAATAGGGAACCCCTCCTCTATACCAAGAAGCTTGTTCTAAGATTTCATAGCCATTCATTGAATTAAACTTGAGTTACGGTGCGAAAACCGTCAAATCGGGCAAAATTGACACTTTTTTTGCCTTTGTGACCTTGGGATTTGACGGATGACCTTGAAAAACAATAGGGAACACCTCCCTTTTGGCTAGTTCCAAAATTTCATAGCGATCCATGAATTCTAACTGGAGTTACAGCGCGAAAACCCGCAAACAAGGTCGTGTGCTCTGTGAACTTGACCTTTGACCTCAACCTTGTCCATGGACCTCAGTTTGGTGAAGGTCAATAACTCCTGAAAATTTCATGATGATACGACAACAGGAACATGGTCAAAAAGGTGTCACAGACGGACGGACGGACAGACAGACAGAAGCGTTCATAGAGCTGCTTAGTCGCAGCTAAAAACGTGGTAGACAACCAACATAATGACAGATTCAATGAATGGGTTAAACTGACTTAGAATGTTTTAATCACACACACCAACAATTTCTCAAAGCCACATACTTGATGTTTTTATCCTTCCTAAAGAGGTATATAAGCAGAACCGAATGCTGTGTGAGCGTAAATATTTAAAATCGAAAAATCTGTTGCAACATCAGGCTTTGGAAATGCACAGTCACGCTATCTGCGCTTTAGTATTTTGTGCGCGTCTATATCAAAACATATAGTAACACTTGGGGAAGAGTGGAGAATGGAAATGATCAGCACTGCTCTATGGAAGCTTATAGTGGACAATATTCAAATGAAAATGTAATCCTACTATTGCATTATAATTTTCCACTTATGAATGAGTTATTTGAGACAATATTAAATTGAAAATGCATTAATCCAATTATTACTTTCATTTTCACATACACATATGGGAAGTCTATGACTATATTCAAATGATAATGAAAAGCTGTTTGACATTTCATTTTCAAAGTCATGCTCCGCAATACAGTGGACAATATTCAATTGCAACAAGCAAAACAGCACCTCAGCCTTCTGCATTTACATTTACATGTCAACACGCTCTTTTACGGTCAACATGAAAATGTAAATGCTATTTTCTGACCGTTTGAAAATTATATTGAAAACGGCATTCAAAACATTTCATTCGCAAAGAATGCTCGCTACCTGTAAGGGCCTTTTGGAAAGCTCAGCTGAGCAAATTTTTTACAGGTAGGGAGTTCTGTGAATACTCTAACAAGTAGGGCAGGCGTGGTGAACTCCTGATTTGCTTTCTGCACAAAAAAATGCGTCAAGAAAATTTAACGATTGCGCAATTTCAAATTATTCTAATTCGTTGACCAGCACTTGTATATAGAACTGGAGAGGCTCCGCCACTTTCTTCTACTAGCACAGTTGAAGAAACCAATATGGCGTCAAGTGCACCAAACTTCTCAATTTCCCACAGACTGTAATAGAGAAATCCGAGCCATTTTCTTTAAAATTAAGGGGTCTAGTGCCATATATTCAACACATATATAACTTGAATGCATGTTAGAATAAGAATCAATAAGTTATTTTACGTGACACTATTCGAGGATAAAGTTATTGGGGGTGATGTTTTTCTCCTTGCACTCAAAATTTGAGCAGCCAGTTGGTTGTATTGAGAAATTACAGGTGGCTAACACTTATTTGTGGATTTCATTTGCGACATCACGTAATGTGGATGGGCGAATTGTGAACGTGTCTGTTCTGCTCTCTAGCTAGCTGGCATTGGTTTATGTGTTCTGCTGTGGGTATTGTGCGGATAAATATCGATTCCATTAAAGTTAATTGTTTGAAATATCAGCTGGCATGCTAGTTATCATGGAACTCTGCTATGCTTGCCATCGCGCGCCGAACATGCCAGTAAACCTTTGAAACGGTTATATCAAAATTGAGTAAATCCACGCATTGGCTATTAGTTAGCTAGCCTGATTACAAACACTGCCACCAAATTAGCTTGCGAGCTAGGACAGCTAAAACCCGTCTCTCCGCTGTAATACGCATTTCAGAATTAGTCCGATCTGCTGCCAACATTGCCTGCTACTCGCCATTGATCGTTCGCGATGAAAATGCCAATGCATCACATTGCTCACTCCAATAATGCTTGAAAGACACACGTCACTTAGCTAACCTTATGAGAACATTTGATCAATATTTTCAATAGATCACTCAAAAATGTAAATGAGCATTAAAGTTGCTGAACGAGCATGGCTGAGTAGCCAGCCAGCTAATGCCTGTGATCCACTTAGGCTTTTAAAGGGTTTCTGAACCAACTTTCCATAACTGCATTTAATACATAAAATCCAATATATGTAACAGTTATAGTAAAAATACAAAATATGTGTGTTTTGGACACATATTTTTCAAAATAATGTTTTTCTCGGGCCAAATATACACGACAGTGCGCCCTGTAGCGTTTATGCAAGAACCAAGGTCACGTGACCCGAGTGACATCAGAGAGGTCTTAATTGATGACCCGGGGCAGCCATATAAAGCAATGTTTCTATTAATACGACTGAAGTTCGGTTGCGACAGGGTGCGAGGCAGAAACGGGACATCGCATGCGGCCCATGGTGCGTCCTCAGTGTTTCCATATAAACTGCTAAACTACGCTATTATTGTGAAATTAATCGGAAAAATATGCATGCGGCTCCGCTCCAAGAGCCGGGTGAAAATCGCATTGATGGGAACACAGGGCTCTCAAGTTTTCAATGCAGGGGGGGGGGGTTGATAAATTGCACCTTTGAAAACGGGATTAAGTGCATGTACTTCGTTACAGGACTTCAGTTTTTTTTTTTTTTGAGGATTTGTACATTCTTTTTTTTAAAACAGGGACTTTTACTCTACTACATTTAAAAAAATAAAAAGTATACTTTCACTTCGTTACTTTGACACTGGCAACTTGGTTTCTTGTTTCAAATTAAAATATTAATTGAATTCATCATTTACGGATTATCCGGATTTTGCGCGTTCGCGAAGAACAAAGGTGTATCTTTGTGCAGATGTGTCCGCCAGTGGACGTGGAGCTGCAAATTTATGCGCGCAGTTACAATATTCTATCACTAGATGGCACACCAGGATCGGTCGCGGAAGTTTTGTGCACGTTGTAGGCTATTTGCAGAATGAATGCTGACTGCGTTATCCGTCGCATCTCGTTATCAGAAGTGGTAGCTCAAATAGGCGAGCGCTCAAGTAGGCGAGCAATTAGACGTTGCGATATACAACTATCTATCTTATATCTGCATGTTGCGTGTATATTTCCTTTTACTTTGCAACATCAAGCATTCTACAACACAGCTAACAGCTGTGCTTCGCATCACGAATATGAGTTAGCTGGCCAGCTACGGCATTCGCGAATGCTATTTGACATGAGCTTAAAAATTTGATTTCAACTTGCTAGCGTTTCCCCCTGGAGTAGTTGATAGATTTTGAACAAGATAATGTTTAGCCATACCTGTACTTTTTTTTATTTCAGTGGGACTCCCCAGTATAATAAAGGCTAAATAAAAAAAAATCTTTTGTGTATTTGTATCGTTTTGTCTGTCACAAACAAGAGATGTTGCGGTACCACCTGTGACACCGGATCGGAGCAGGGTTTGTTTTCTGCCAAAATACACTACATGGAGAGCGCGAGTGAAGAACGTGATTTGGCGCTGCCATTTCACCTAGCAACAAGAAATACTATTTTCTGATTGGCTGATAGGTTGCAGATTCAAGCAGAGCAGTCTCTTTACTGTAGTGTAGTGTATTGAGTTCACCGAGTGTTGCGGAATGCCATGCTGTAACTAGGTTCTCGACTTGAGCTCTCTCGTTGTCTCTAAGTTGAATTTTTTATTTCAGTGACCATCTCTCTCTCTCTTTCTCTCTCTCTCTGGACATTTGACGTGTGTCCGTGGGGAAAATCTCTCTCTCACTCTCTCTCTCTCTCTCTGATTTATTTGACCTGTGCCTGTGGACAAAATTACCGAGCAGAACTTACTCCTTTCTCATGCCTTTAAAATTTATTACCAAGATAGTCATCGTTGTCAACCATATTTTCTGCACACGCCGACGATCAGACGCGCTATAACACCACCTCGACTATAGACCTTGATAGCGGCTAGGCAAGATGAAGACCTCTCTGACATCATCGGATGATGTCACGGGCACCTAATTAACTTTGTGGCTGTGCAGACACAGACATTATTTTGTTTATTTATAGAAAAGATAAACTGCCTATCTATATTTTTATTGATTTTAATGAGGTTATATATACAAAATATACATTTTAAAAACATAGTAAGTTTTTTGTTCACAAACCCTTTAAGGCTTCCGCACGCAAGCAATCATGGCCAGTCGGAAGCTTTTGGAAGAGCCGGGAACCATCCAGAACCAGCTGGAAGTCAGAGTGAAACGGGAAAAAATTTTATCCCATGATCCACTAACGCGAGCATTTACGATTGATTTTTGCCGGTTTCTAATTGGCGAATTGCAGGGGAAATATTCGCCAGTGAGTTTGCACTTGACCAACCGCTACTCCCGCGTCCTTCCGACAACTCATACCTTCCGACGAAATCAAACTGGTTTGATTTTGTCGGAAGAGGGATCCACGTAATCCGATCCAGTCGGAGCCTCTCGAAAGCCCGTGATCCACTTGCGCTTTTAAGGCCTCCGATTGTCCCAATGTTTTTGAAATGTTTCCCCCAATCACTCTGTCTACGATTGTTTGCGCAAGATTCGGATGGTTCCTGGCGCTTCCAAAAGCTTCCGACTGGCCACAATTGCTTGCGTGCGGAAGCCTTAAAAGTGTAAGTAGATCACAGGCATTATTCAAGTGGAAGGGTCAGTACAGGTCGGAAGTCGTGATCCACCTATGTCTTGCGCGTAACAGAAATTTACGCTCATAATACCTCGTAACTGGTCAGAAGGGGAGAATCGGGATAATTGGAGGCCTTAAAAGCGTAAGTGGATCACAGGGATAACATTTATGTTTGCTTCGCGTTGAGCTATATGACCTGCCCTGTACGATATCTTTTTTCTACTTAAAGCACCAAAGGAGACTCAATTACCCAACATGAGCTGGCCAAATGTGTGAACGCAGTGCAGCCATTGTGCTTAATTAGTGAACATTATTACCGTCCTCAACGTTTTAATTTCAAATTCAAATTCAATTTATTTGTATAGCGCTTTTCACAGATAAACTGTCACAAAGACGCTTTACAGTCAGAGATGAGTTACTGAAAGGGCAGTGCCCAGCCTATTCCCCACTACAGCAAATGAGGCAAAAAACTCCCGGTAGGGAGAAAAATCCTAAAACAGTGGTGAGAAAAAACTCCCCAGTGGGAAGAAATCTCAGGAGGAACCCGGCTATAGTGGGGAAGCCCATCCTCCGCGGGCTAGCTAGTTAATAAGAAGATAATGACAATAGAGTTCCATAAAAGTCCATCTAAACAGTGCTATCAGTTGCTGGAGGAAGTGGCATGCCAAGGATGGTGCAGGACTGGATCAGGACAGCAGCAGCCAGCGCTCATGGTGAGGGACAGGGCTCGGATGGTCCAGGACTCAGGGTTGTGGAGGGAGAGATCCTCGGAGAAAGACAGAAAAAAGTGGGGTGAGGCACTGGATAAAACTACTGCATATTAATAAAAATACAGTCCTGTGTCATGTGCCAAATGAGAATTTAGGAGCTGACTGGTCAGGAAACAGTCAACACCGCTCCATCCACTTCCAGCAGCACAGAGGCCCTACACTTATTCCAGGAAGATCACTTCAGATTTTCTAGACACTAGTACCAAATGGACCTCCCCGGTGACTAAGGCTGTAGCAAGCCCCACTGGCACCGTTAATGCATGCTCAGTGCCACCGGTTCCACATGGATTTGCTTAACAGTACACCAGTACCATATGGACCTCCCCAGTGACTAAGGCTGTAGCAAGACCCACTGGCATTGTTAATGCATGCTCAGTGCCACCGGTTCCACGTGGATTTGCTTAACACTACACCAGTACCATATGGTCCTCCCCAGTGACTAAGGCTGTAGCAAGCCCCACTGGCACCGTCAATGCAGGCTCAGTGCCACCGGTTCCACATGGATTTACATAACACTGGCTTCCAATATCGTGAACATGTCATAAATCAAGGTTGTAGTCAGTCCCACCAGAGCCAACACATAACTAATCATGAACTAATCATAGGCTTGACTAAAAAGATAAGTTTTCAGCCTACTCTTGAAGACAGAGAGTGTGTCCGAAGCCCGAATTTGTCTTGGGAGATTGTTCCATAGAATTGGTGCTTTATAAGAGAATGCTCTGCCTCCAATTGTAATTCTAGATATATTTGGAATTTTCAAGTAGTCAGCACCTTGTGAACGAAGTAATCTTTGTGGGGAGTAAGGAATGAGAAGACTGCAAAGATATTCCGGGGCCAAGTCATTTAAGGCTTTGTAAGTTAGTAATAGTATTTTGTACTCAATTCTAAATTTTACAGGCAGCCAATGAAGATTTTTGAGCACCGGGCTAATGTGATCATATTTCTTAGTCCTAGTCAGAACCCTAGCTGCAGCATTCTGCACTAATTGAAGACGTTTCAGGGCTGAGCTAGTGCAACCAGACAGTAAGACATTGCAATAGTCCAGCCGAGAAGAGACAAATGCGTGAACCAATTTTTCAGCATCTTTAAGAGACAACATTTTTCTAAGTTTAGATATGTTTCGAAGATGGAAAAAAGCCACTCGGATGATATTGTTGATGTGAGCCTGGAAAGAGAGTTCTGAATCAAGAGTCACACCAAGGTTTTTAACGACAGCTCTGGCAGAAACAGAGAGGTCATCTAAGTTAAGAGAGAACTTAACGAATGAGTCTCTAAGACATTTGGGACCCAGTACCAATATTTCAGTCTTGTCTGGGTTTAGTGAAAGAAAATTTTGCGTCATCCAAGCTTTAACAGCTTTCAGGCACATCTCTAATCTAGTAACCGGATCATTTTCACCCGGTTTAAAGGATATATAGAGCTGCGTGTCGTCTGCATAGCAATGGTATTTAACATCAAGTGTACTTATGATATTTCCAAGCGGAAGCATGTATAGTGAAAAAAGCAAAGGGCCCAGAACAGATCCTTGAGGTATTCCAAAGTTAACCCTGGAATACTCTGAACACTTGTTATTTACCCGGACAAACTGAGATCTATCAGACAAATAAGACTTAAACCATGAAAGGGCAAGTCCAGAAATACCAGCTAATTTTTCCAACCTACGAAGAAGAATATGGTGGTCTACTGTATCAAAGGCGGCACTTAAATCGAGAAGGACGAGAACAGAAATGCGGCCACTATCCATAGAGAGAAGCAGATCATTTACTACAACAGTGAGGGCTGTTTCGGTGCTGTGATGCTTTCTATAGGCAGACTGAAAACTGTCAAATACCTCATTAGTTTGCAGGAAAGAAGAGAGCTGTTGGGCAACACATTTTTCAAGGATCTTAGATAAAAATGTGAGGTTTGAGATTGGCCTATAATTGGCTAGGACTGTGGGATCCAAATCTGGTTTTTTAAGCAGCGGCTTGATTTCTGCCATCTTAAATGAAGTGGGAACAATACCTGAAATCAAAGAAGAATTAATTATGTGAAGAACTGGGCCGCCAAGAATGGGCAGGAGTTCTTTCATTAGCTTTGTGGGAATGGGATCCAAGATACAAGTAGATGATTTGGACGTAACAACTAATTTGGCTAGTTCACTCAGGGATATAGGAGAAAGGGACTCAAACTGGTTTGTGTGTAATGTGCAAGACTCCATATCATGAGAAACGCCATCGCAAACTGGTCAGGAAGCAGTGATCTTCTCTCTAATTCCAATAATTTTGCCATTAAAGAAATTTAAAAAATCATCACTGCTGCAAGAGACTGGAATTTGAGGGTTACTTGCAGCATGATTGTTAGTTAACTTAGCCACGGTTTTGAACAGAAATCGAGAATTTTTTTTTTTTTCCTGCATGAGATTTGAAAAGTAACAGGACCTTGCACAAGAAAGAGCATGCTTATATGCAACTAGGCTCTCTTTCCAAGCACTATGGAATACCTGGAATTTAGTGGAGCGCCATTTGCGTTCTAGATGACGAGATTTTTGCTTTAGTATCCTTGTCTGGTCAGTGTACCATGGGGCTGGCCTCTTCTTCTGAGTAATCTTTTTATATTTCAGTGGCGCGACTACATTAAGGGTACAACGGAGAGCATCAGCAAACTTTTCTGCTGTATCGTCAATAGAGGAGGCACTGACTGGATGCTCAAAATAAGATGGGAAAACCTCAGTGAATTTTGTAGAAGTTGTTGCAGTAAAAGTACGACCAGTGTACATCCTAGTTTCTAACAATGCAGGGTGGGTCAATTGTAAGCAGAAGGTGATAAGAAAATGGTCAGACAAACTGGGATTATGTGAATGAACCCTGACCTGCCCAATGTTAATGCCAAAGCTTAAGATCAGGTCTAAAGTATGACCATGAAAATGAGTTGGGCCAACAACACTCTGAGCGAAGCCAACTGACTCCAAAATGTTAGTGAATGCGGATGTTCGAGAATCATCTGCCCTCTCAAAGTGCAGGTTAAAGTCGCCCAATATAACTATTCTATCATAGCTTAAAACTAAGTCTGAAAGGAATTCTGAAAAATCTTGAATAAAGGCAGAGTAAAGGCCAGGGGGCCTGTAGACTGTCACCAAAGCTAAAGGGTGATCAGAGGCAGGGCCGGCACCTGTATCCAGCACTGAAAAATTCATCGCTAAAACCTCAAATGTATCAAATTTATACTGTAGTTTTGGCACTGAGTGAATGGAATCACTATAAATAGCTGCAACACCACCACCTCTCCGGCCCAGGCGGGGGTTTTGAGTGTATATAAACCCCACGTGGAGATGCTTCATTCAAAGATACGTTTTCATCTGGTCTCAGCCATGTTTCTGTGAGACATATGTCAAGATAACAATCAGAGATTAATTCGTTCACAAGAGCTGCTTTAGAGTTCAAGGATCTAATATTTAATAGACCAATTTTGAGAGAATATTTATTTATTGGTAGATTGATACAGTTGGTGTTAATGTAAATCAAGTTTTTGTGATGTACTCCGCGATTCTTCTTTCTTAATTTAATTGGAATTCGAGGAACAGACACAATCTCTATTGGGTTTGACCTAATCAACGGTTTATCAAAGCTGAATGTCAGGAATTTAGATTTAACTCTCTGCAGTCAATTACGACAATTTAAGTCGTAGGCCAGACTTCTCGACAGAAGTGCAGTGCCCTCACGAGATGGGTGAACACCGTCCCTCCTCAAAAGACCGGGTCTTCGCCGGAAAGCTCGCCAATTGTCCACGAAACCGACGTTATTATCTACGCACCACTCAGACAACCTGCGATTGAGCGAGTCCAATCTACTGTACATTTCATCACTACATCGGATCGGGTACGGACCAGAGAAAGTCACTGACCGTGACATCTTTAGAGCTTGGGCACAGGCCGACTTAAAACTGCTCTTTGTGATCTCCGATTGTCGTAATCGAATATCATTTGTACCGGCGTGGATAATAATTTTGGAGAATAATTTCATTGTCTTTTGTTAAAAGGTGGTAGGAAGACTGAGATAATGAATGCACGGTCGAGAAAATGGGCAAAATTCTCTTTATTGTATTGGACTGATTTTGATAAGGTGATCCAACCTGGCTGGAAACAGGGCCATTGTGTTGCCTAAACCAATGAGCTTAAGCCTTTATTATTATTATCAGTATAATATGTGCGAAAATTCCTTAGTGTATTATTTTGTCCATTTTAATATTTAATATGAATGTTAATTTTAATAAATTGGCATGAGTCCTTGTTCAGATACACCGTCTGGGCGTAAGATTTGGTTGGATGCACAAATGAAAAGGCGGTAGTATCTTTCACCTCGAACTTAGCAATAGCTGCAGCCAGAGATGTGACTAATGCACCTATATCATGAGCAGCATGTGAAATAATTCCTCCAAACTTGAAAGATCCAACCCCTATAGTATTTGGAAAGGAAATTCTCTTCGGAAAGGAAACAGGGCAAGGAGCAGAGATCGAAATCCACCAGCAAACATTATGAATTCTCAGCCACGAAGGAGGTCTAAGAACAAGCTAGCCGTAGCTACGTTAGATACAGCTTTAAACTGGGAATCAGGACTGCACAGACCTTTAACTAGCAAGCTAGCTTTGGGCACGTTTCTCCAAAGCCTTGCTCTTAACCATGTGAGCAACATGCATAGTTTTTACTTACAAACTGTAAATGGTTCCAGCAATGCAAGGTAGCAATAGTGCTTTCACGCAATAATGTTAGCTGTGGAAAAAGCCCAGCTACCTAACGGAAAATACAAGGCAATGTTCGCATTTGCTGAACTCCAAGACCATAGTGCAGGTTGATAGCAATGCACCTCGCTGATATGAGAGAACAACACGTTATACTTCAAACATCCAGAAAAAATATAAACCCGACAGTGACAACATTCTGTAGGAATTAAACAAACCGAGTGAGAAGTGGGTTGGAATGCTAGCCAGCTTTTCAGCAGGGGTACAGGCAAGCTCCAGAGAGCTAGACTGAAGAATTCAGTTTTGTGCACTACATTACAAGGGACTAAATATCTCTCTAATGGTAAAGTTAAATTCACAACCAATTTGAAGTGTGACATGAACACAATAACGCGTTCGTGTCGTGATCCTCATTCCAACTGATTGGAAAAACGTAACGAGGCTTTCCCTGTTCCTAATTGGTTGGTTATGTACCCATTAGGCTAGCAAGGACAGCGTAAGCACACTGAGATAAGATTAGTACAAAGCCCATGGGCACAAAACTGCTTTACGGCCATGTTCCCTGTAAGCTATTCACCAGTACCACTTGTTACACATTCAGAGTCTGATATGACGCATATATTGACCAACCAGTGCCTTAATTGTTGATCAAAAACAACTCCTTATAACTTCGTTCTCGAAAAGTGTCAACCAAAATTGTGCCTCGATTCATACTTCTATATGTATTCCAGAACTACCTACGAAGAATATTCGATTGTATGCTTTTTAAATAACAAAATAATGACAGGAATTTTTCCATTATAGTCAATGGGAAATTGAGAAGTGCGGTCCACTGGACGCCATATTGGTTTCTTCAACTTTTGGCTCCGACAGCCTCTCCAGTTTTATATACATTCATTTGTCCCAGCAGAAGACCCGCCTTAATGAGACACGAACAAATTGTATTTTAGTTTTCACTGTGTCCCAAAAAGAGCGTGGTGACATGTACAAAAGGTATTTGAAAATGCAATAGAGTGGGAGGCACTTTCCATGACTGTATTTGAATATTGTATTGCAGGATAAGTCTTTGAAAATGAAATGTCAAATGTCATCATCATACAATCATTATTATTTCCAAGTGATTAGAATTAGAAAACAGCATTTTCATGATCATGTTGACCCTAAAAGAGCGTGATGACTTGTATATGTAAATGCAATAGACTGGGAGAGCTGTTTATCTTACTGCATTTGAATATTGTCCTCAGTAAAGCAAGTTAAGTCTTTGCAAATTAAATGTTGAATGCTATTTTCAATATCGTTTTCAAATCGTCAGAAAATAGTTTTTTCATTTTCATGTTGACCGTATAAGAGCGTGTTGACATGGAAATGGAAATGCAACAGGCTGGGGGTGCTGTTTTGCTTATTGCATTCAAATATTGTCAACTGTATTGTGGAGTATGACTTTGAAAATGAAATAACATAACAAAACATGAATGGTGAGAACAGGCCATTCAGCCCAACTAGGCTCGCCGGTTTTTTATACGATTGTAAATATATCACTTCAGATACTCAATGACTCAGTGGTACCTAGCTTTAAGTCAAGCCTGCTCTTGAAAACTCCCAAGGTCTCAACAATATGGTCAGGCAAGCTATTCCACATCGAAATTACTCTTTGGGTGAAGAAATACTTCCGAATATCAGTGCTGAATTTACCTTTGGTCAGCTTCCATTTCTGACCCTGAGTTCTAACAACACTTAGTTGAAGGAATTCTACATAATTCACTTTGTTAATCCCTTTATTATATTTAAAGACCTCAATCAAATCACCCCTTAGTCTCCTTTTCCTAAGACTAAAGAGATGAAGGATCTTCAGCAGCTTCTCATAGCTTTCATCTTTTATACCTGGAATTAGCTTAGTGGCTCTTCTCTGAACTTTCTCTACAGCCTCTATGTCTTTCTTAAAGTATGGTCCCCCAAAACTGTACACAATGCTGTAGATGTGGTCTGACGAATGTGTTTTACAAAAGAAGCATCACCTCCTTGGATTTGTACTCAATACTTTTGGCAATGTATCCCAGCATCCATTTGGCTTTGTTAAGCCCTGAGCCTCTTTTTTGTAAATGGCAAGCCCAAAATGAAATGAGTATATCTCTGCGACTGCTTGGTCCATTTGAATAATCTTAGTATCCTAATAAAGTTAAAACCATTTGGGATTTCATACCTGGTGTAAAAATCACTATATATGTCACTGAGTCAGAGTAAATGGAGATGGAACACAGTGTAAATGAAAGATCTTATTTTGCACCTAACAAAGTTTTACTTCGATGTGTTAAGTTGCAGCCTGAAACCTCTAAAAAATTACAGCACAAAATGTCATTATTATCGGTACCAAAGTTTACTCTGATCAGGTCAACAAAACAGAACAAAATTAGAGAGGAATGTCTAGGTGGCTTCTCCATTTTGGCAATTCAGGTACCTTGTGTTCCATTTCAGATTTCTCAGATACCAAGCTGAAAAACCCATAAAATTTCACTGATATATCACTACAGGCATCCATTCCATCCAAATACAACATTTTAAAATTTTTAGAATAAAAAAAAAAAAAAAAATTTATTTCTGCCAGTTTTGTTGCCTATACAATTTCCCTTTGAAAGATAATGCATACAATGAAAATTAAGTTTGACTCCACTAGAGCAAATTTATTAAAAAACAAAAAAATAAGTTAAATGATAAATACAAAGGCAATGTGAAAATATGTTTAAGAAAAGTAAGAATAACAAAAACCCCAGCAATTATTTGTAGAAGGCAGCTGCGATTATTTCCAAAAAATAAATAAATTAATAGAATAAAAAATAAAAAAGGAACCGTGATCAGGAATCGTACCATCACAATTTCCTTTCAGCAGCGCGGCATTATATCCAATAGGCTGCGCTAATCGACTACAGTCTATGGTCAAATTACCCATTCAACGACTTTGAAAATGAATGTTGAATTTTTAGCGGATAATTATTCGGACAATACCTCAAACAAACTAGTTATGCGGATATATTGTCGCGCTATTCAAGAACATTCATTATGTCCCATGGACTCAGCTTGATGCACTCGGAACGCAAGGCTGTAGCTCAGGCTAGGTTTCTGCCATTAAGGTGGTTTAGAGTTTGTTAGAATCATCAGGACTCATACAATCAAATTCCTACCGGCATAGTCTTACTGACAGCATTACAAGCCGAAAGCAGATAGGAAAGTACATTGCAAGGAAGCTGAATGCTACGGAGCCGAGATATTTGAAGCAACGCCCTGGGAAAGAACATGCTAGGATCCCGGCAGATCTAGTTTCGTTATAACACGAACACATTGGGCTAACAATAGCAAGGGCAGATTTACCCTCGAGCAGTTTTTTTATTGCAAAATATCAAAGGTAAGAATTTTTTTTCTGCTCATCTCTGTAGACTGTAAATTGTATGCCTGCTGTTCTTTCAACGTGGTGTCAGTTTAAAATGACAGGGCTCATATCGTGGCATACTGTGAACTTTCCTATTTTATTTGAGGTATTGTTTTTATGTATAGCACAAAGTCAGCAGAAATCCTGGCGATTCAGCGCTGATATGATTTTATCCTATGTTCTGCTGCATGCTTATATACTGCTTGGTGCTTGAATTGTGTTCAGTTGAGGTAAAAATGGTTTATATGAGCTTTTGGCCGAGTTTCTTCGTGAAATGTGGATATGCCGCTTGACAATGTCGCGATTTGAAAAAATGCTGTATTTATAATGCGTAATACTACGCCCCGGTACCAGGATGTAGTTCTTAAGGGGTTAACTGCTGTGGCACAATGGCTAGAGCCTGTGAGGGTTTGGTCAACAATCACTCCCAGATCTTTTTCATTTGGAGCACATTCCAATTTAAAACCTCCCATGAAGTAACCCGTCTAGTGATTTTATTATCTACATGAACAACTTTACTTGTCACAACATTAAATTTAATTTGCCACATTTCTGCCCAATTCTGGATTCTATCCAAATCATCCTGAAACACTTTAGTGGACTGTAAACTATGTGCCAAACCTCCCAATTTAGTTTCATCTGCAAATTTAACTAATCTGCTCTCAATATTCCTATCAAGGTCATTAATGTTGATGAAGAACAGCAGGGGTCCCAACACCGATCCTTGGGGAAAGCCACTCCCCACCATACCAAGCTCAGATGAGATACAACTGACCACCGCTCTTTGTGTTCTGTCCTGCAATCAGTTTTGAATCCACTCCAGAATACCTCCTGTAACTCCAATGGAGCTCATTTTAAACATTAGTCTCTTATGCGGTACAGTGTCAAATGCTTTCTGAAAATCCAAGTATATAATGTCATAAGCACTGCTCTGGTCATAAGTCCTGGTAGCCTCTTCAAAAAATTCCAGATGGTTTCTCAGGCATGACCTTCCCTTACGGAAACCATGTTGGCTATCCCTCAAGATATTGTTACGTTCAAGAAATAAGTACAGCTCATCTTTTATGATAGATTCCAATATTTTGCACGCAATGCAAGTTAAACTGACTGGCCTGTAATTTTCTGGCTCAGTATGGTCCCCTTTCTTATATATTGGTATTATATTGCCCTGTTTCCAATCATTTGGTATTTCTCCAGTTTCTAAAGACCGTCTGAAGATGGGGGATAGCGGCTTAAAGATGATCTCACTAACTTCCCTGAGCACTCTAGGATATAAACCATCAGGACCCGCCACCTTATCTGCCTTTAGTTTATGGAACTTGTCTAATACTTTGTTATCCCTAACCTCAATTTCCGCTAAATGATCTTGAGCATTGGACATGCCCTCTGGCCGAATAAAGACCCGCTCTGAGGTAAAATTCTCAACAAAGTAACTGTTTAAGGTATCTGCAATATCCTTGTTATCAAATAGCAGCAATCTATTTTTATTCTTTATGCACTTAGCCTGCTCTTTTTTTTCCTTTTTCCTGCTACAGTACTGAAAGAAGCGCTTAGGGTTAGTTTTTGCACCATCTGCAAATTGTCTTTCATACAGTCTTCTTGCATTCCTCAGCTCTTTTTTGACCACAGCCCGCATTTTACAGTATTCACCCCTAGTAATGTCATTGTTATCATTTATGTACATCTTGCAAGGATTCCTCTTTTCCCTCAAACTCCTACGCATAGCTATGGTCATCCACTGAGGATTCTGCTTTTACAGCTTACTATTGGAAACCTTTGGAATGAATTTGCATTGTGAATCAAGTAAAACCCCCTGAAATCTTTCCCACATCTCATTTACAGACTCACAGTCCAGGAGTGTCGATATGAGCGCATCCTGTCAAAGTTTGCTTTCCTAAAATAGAAAATTTTTGTGTTTGAAGACACCTTTTTAACTTCACATGAAATATCAAAATTAACAGTAGAGTGATCACTTGTCCTAAGTGGCTCCAGTGCCTCAACATTGTTAATTCTATGTGGGTCATTACAGAGCACGAAGTCTAAAACTGCCTTCTCTCTTGTAGGTTTATTAACATACTGCATGAAAAAATTATCATTCTTCCTCCCCCCTACCCTGTCCTTTCACCATTTCCCAATCAATACCAGGATAATTTAAGTCTCCAAAATAATAGTCCCTCCTCCTCTATAAGCTTGCATAATCCTCCTGAAGAGCATTTTATTGACTGTACTGTCCAAAGCTGGTGGTTGTTAGCATACACCAATGTTAAAACCTGTCTCGTGTTTGCCAATGAGCCTGACCCAGATATCTTCGCGGGGCAAGGAATGTTCAATTTCAGAAATTTCCTGCACATTTATGTTTTTGTTCGCATAGAGTGCTACACCCCCTCCTCACCTATTGCACCTAAACTTCTTAAAGAGCTTATATCCTTCTATATTATATTCATCTCCATCCTCTTCACTAAGCCATGTCTCTGTAATCCCAACTATGTCATAGCCTTCATTAATCATAATGGCCTCCAATTCTGGAAATGTATTTTTAATGCTTCTTGCATTTAGATAAAAACATTTCTGGTTATCACGAACGCTCTTCCCCTTTGATTTCCCATGTGCCCGCTGCTCCAAGCCCCTCACTACACTTTGTTGCTTTAAAAATATATCATCTATAGTGCATCTAACGCTGTCAGCTTCCATTATTCCCTCTGTGTAACACTTTCTAACCTCCCTGCCCCCCAAGTCCCTAGTTTAAATAACTCTGTGCTACCCTCAACATACACTGACCCAGTGCAAAGGCGCCCCTCCGGTTCAGGTGAAGCCCATCTGGCTTGAACAGGTCACCCCTGTCCCAGAAGTAGTTCCAGTGCCCCATAAACCTAAACCCCTCTTTCCTACACCAGGTTCGTAGCCACGTGTTAAACCTCCATATAAAATTCTGCTTCCCTCTGCTTGCTCGTGGTAGGGGTAGAATCCCGGAGAACAATACCGTGGAGGATCTGCTCCTAAGCTTTTCAGCTAATTCCACAAATTTGCCTTGCAGAACCTCAAACCTACCCTTACCCATGTCATTTGTCCCAACATGGACTATGGCAACTCGATCCCTCCCCGCTCTGGCCAGGGGCTTGTCCGCACACTCCAGGGGGTCTCCTTCCTGGGCACCATGCGGGCAACACACAAGACTCCTTGTTGCACGAATAGACTAAACTATCTATTCCTCCAAGTATTGAGTCCCATACTATCGCCATTTTTGCTTTTATGAGGGGTAGAGGCCAAGAGGGTGCCCTGCTGCTCATCAGTCCCCTCACTCTCAGGGTCAGGGGCCAATTCATGTTCCTGCAAGGGCTGGAGTCGGTTGCACACCTCAACCACTGGAGGAGCTGTTGCTGTATGGTGTGCATGCCCTTTCCTGCGCTGATGTCCTACCGTCACCCAACTTTCTCTCCCTGCCTGCTCTGGAGTCCCCGCACCACCCTGCTTTGGCATACACACCATTTCTCTAAATGACATACTATTTAGTTCGCAATCAGTAGAGTTCCTAGAGGAACTATGTCGCGCCGCCAACGGGCCCTGAAGGTCAAGGATCTTGCTCTCCAGATGCTCAACTAGCTGGCACCGGTGGCAGACAAACCCACTCTGGAAATCTCTTTCCAAAAGTGCGATCATCCTGCAACCGTCACATAGGGGGTTCAAAATATGGCCAAAACTATCTAATGACCTCGCTTAGCCTAGATAAAAGAAAAATACTGATGCCGAGACAGAAGCTCAGGAACCGCAATTTATTTATTTATTAACCTGAGAAGCCTTAAGCAGCAGTCACAATAGAAACTGCGGGGAAACTGTGTCAATGGATAATAAGTCTCTTTTAACAGGGGCTTAGTTTCAGTTAACAGTAATGAAATACCAATTGAGACAAAAACTATAGATAATAAGCACTCCTAATAAGCCGATTTGAGTTTATCTAGTCCCGGTACAATTAAAATACTAACCCAAAAATATCACAGGGTTTAGCTGAGAACCCAGATAAAACAGACTGGCTACAACGCCCAGGAGAAACTGGAGGAGGGAGGAGGTGAAGCACTCCGGTAAACCTTTCCATTTAAATTCCAACCTGACCGAATGGACGAATCAAGTGACTGCTGCCCTACTAACTAAATACTAAATCTGAGATCATTTCACACATTTACATTTATTTCCTAGTAATTGTTAGGGGTGCCAATATTTGTGGAACAGGTGATTTTATGAAAAATAATTATGTCTTATTCAAGGATTTTTATTCCCCTTAATATTCACTCGAGTTGAAGGTTACACTTTTCTACAATTTTCTGTGTGAGAGTATGCTTCTGCAATAAAAATTGAATTTATTTTAAGGCTTTTAACACATCTTAACCAGGGGTGCCAATAATTATTGAGGGCGCTGTTGTTTATCTGATTGCGTAACGGTGTCCCAATATGAATAGAGCACCTTGTTCTGTTGTCCTAATGCCATCTGTATGTTAGCAAGTTTACTGTAAAGTAAGGCCAACGTTTATCCCAAATATGTGCAATGCAAAATGCATGCATCTCATGAAGGATTTCATCTTATTTCAGCAATTTAAAACCATCTTATGTCAAACACGTTGCCAATAAGCAGACCTGAAGTGTTGTTGAGAGGTTAGGCCTTTGTAGAAAATTTTGAAAAATACTTAAACAAAATGTTTTCAGAAAAGAACTGCGAGGTGTTGTTCTACTAGGTCCCAAGTATGTCTCTAATGATTTTCAAACTATTCTACTGCAGCATTTGGGAAAACAGCCCACTACATTACTACTCTTCATCAAAAATCAATGGGGCTAATTAAAAAAAGATTTAATACTTAAACAAATTGTTTTCAGAAAGCAGGCATGAGGTGTTATTCTACTAGATCCCAAGTATGTCCCTGATGATTTTCAGATTTTTCTACTGCAGCATGTTGGAAACAGTCCTTTAGATCCCTGTACCGCATTGGAGATCAATGGGCCAAATATATATATATATATATATATATGAAAAAAAGATTAAAAATACTCAAACAAATTGTTCTCAGAAAAGAACTATGATGTGTTGTTCTACCGGGTCCCAAGTATGTTCCTGATGATTTTCAGACTATTCTACTGCAGCATTTGGGAAACAGCCCACTACATTATTATGCCCATAAGAAAATCAATGGGCCTAATAAAAAAGGATTTAAAATACTTAAATTATTTTCATAAAAGAGCTGAGAGGTTGTTCCACTTGGACCCAAGTATGTCTATGATGATTTTCAGACTATTCTACTGCAGCATTTTGGAAACAGTCCATTAGATCACTATATCTCATTGAAAAATCAATGCGGCTAGTAAAAAAATTGTGAAAAATACTCAACAATCAAATTGTTTTCAGAAAAGAGCTATGAGGGTTTGTTTTACTAGGTCCCAAGTATGTCTCTGATGATTTTCAGAAATATTGACTGAGGCATTTTCTCACCAGCCATTCACATCATTCACATTCACACCCCATAGAATATCATAGGGCCTCATGAAGAAATTATGAAAAATACTGAGCCAAATTTTTTTCAGAAAAGTCCAACAAGGTATTGTTCCATTAGGCCCTAAGTACGTCTGGGATAATTTTCAGACATATCTACTATGGCATTTTGTAACCAGCGCATCACATTATTATGCACCATAGAAAATAATAGGGTCTAATGAAAAAAAGATGAAAAATATTTAATAAAAATGGTATCAGAAAAGAACAATGAGGTGTTATTCTACTAGGGTCCACGTACCTCTCCAAGCACGTTCATCTCTTTTCACGGCGGCAATCTGAAACCAGCCAACTACATTGTAATACCCCATGGAAAATTATTGGGCCTATTAAAAATGATTTAAAATACTTAATCAAATTGTTTTGAGAAAAGACCTATGAGTTGTTGTTCTAGTAGGTCCCAAGTATATGCCTGAAGATTTTCAGAAATTTCTACTGTAGCAATCTGGAACCAGCCAACTACATTGTGAAGCCCCATAGAAAATCAATGGGCCAATTTTTTTAAAATTTATGAAAAATACTTAACTTTTTTTCAGAAAAGAGGAATGAGGTGTTGTTCTACTAGACCCCAGATGCCTCTTCAAGCATGCACTCACTGCAGCATTTAGGAACCAGCCCATCGCCTTACTACGCCCCATAGAAAATCAATGGGCCTAATTTAAAAATGATGAAAAATACTCAATCAAATAAAAAGTTAAAAACTCAATATAATGAATGTAGACTTGTTCACTTTTGGTTTGTTTATCATTAGGGCAGGCTTTGGGTAAATAATCCACTAGTTATCAGAGAAAAATAAATTAATTACTTTTGTTGAGAGTACAGTTTGTTGTATGATTGTGTTTGGGGTTAAAGGCCCCGTTGCTTTTAGGGCAATGGGCCTCTGGGGGCTGAGGGCCAGATAATAGTCAGGGGGTATCTTAAATACCACCTCTGTGGCCTCATTTAGTCATTTTTCTCCATTTTACCCTATTATTCTTAGTTTAACATGGAATAAAGTTTCTGATCAAGTAGTTTTGTTATTGAGTATCATATGCTAACCAATGAGCAATAGGCCTGTTTCATTGTCACTTTTGGTTCAGAGATTAGTCACTGAAGAATGGGTTAAACTAAGTACACACATGTCTTCAGCCTATTCCTTTTTTGTTTCTCACACAAGCAGAAAAAACATACAATGGATCAACTTTGCTGAGCCAGTGTGAGAACTCGTTGAAATCTTTACCAACCCTGCCAACCCTGTAAATCAAATATTAAACCATGCGTTAATGTCTTATTTAAACCTGCATGTTGTATTGCTTAAAGGTGCACTATGCAAATTTGTTTACTTTCATTTTTGTTGATATTACGGGGCAAATTTTCGTGTTTATTTGCAGTTTGTGACGCCTGTGCGCTGTCGGTTTTTTTTTTTTTTTTTTTAACAATGAATTTAGGGGCAGGCAGCTAGCGGATTGTGGGGAGATGTTGGCGAATTGAGACAAAAATATAATTGCGCAGAAAGTAAACAAACTTGCATTGTGCACCTTTAACCCCTTTCTGCAGATGCGATGCCTGCAGACATAGAGCAGCTCTTTTTATGGATGCAGTTGCACTGCTCTATCACTGGATGGCACCCCCGGATCAGTTATTGAATATTCACAGGCAAGCAGGGCTGGAACACAGCCTAGAACAAGGGTGGGCAATCACGGTCCTGGAGGGCCGGTGTGTATGCAGGTTTTTATTCCTATCAATTACCCTGACTAATTGAGTTAATTGATTGCATGCACAAATATAAATTTTTGCAATGATTCGATCAAAGGAAAATGTTTTATGAAGGGAGACAAGACTAGTCTTTGTAGTTTCATGATAATTTAAAGAAATGCGCATGAAATGTCAGATTTCATTAATGGTTTGGCTAATTGAGACAATCAACTAATTAAAGACCAGACGTTGGTGTGAAAACCAGGGACAGATACGGCCCTCGCTGCCCACCTCTGGCCTAGAATATTGATGAGTTCACTCCCATCCCTGTTTTTCAGGAATTGCATGAATTAAACTCCTCAGCTAAGCCTGATGTGCAAACTGCTCAATATGCTTGCCCATATTATCTCTCCAGCAGTTTAAAAAAATGATCTCTTGCGACAGATAAAATTGTTGTCCTCTGTAGCTACTAGTTCAGTTACAGTGACCCAATGGTATTCCAAGTAGTTTAAATTAAAAAAAATCTGTTTCCTGAGGCAAAAATTCACCATGGTATTGACAAGGTCATCCTACTGTCAATTTCAGTCATTGCATATTAAAAACATTAATTTCATATCGTGGATTAACACGTAAATATGTCAGTTGGTGAATTTAGCTGTCTTTCAGAACCTCAAACAAGCTCTCACAGAAATCCAATCACATTAATGGTGTCTGCGTGAAAGCCAAGCTGTAGTTCACGCCCACGTGAAATTCTCCTGGTTTTTACCTGTTGGTTGACACAATTTTTATCCAATTGCAGACAGTATAAGCTTTCCTCAGTAAGTGAACGACATTGATTGGACCTTAAAAAACATATTAAAATACTTGCGTAATAGGGTTACGTTGTATTCAGTAAACTTTACGTAGCTCAGACTGATGTGGTTGCATGGGAACAAAAAACCTCCAGAACTGAACCTGGAGAGCAGAGCTTATTTGTGGGGTGGAAATGTGATTCAGAGATGGAAAATGGCTGTTATTCTGTATGGAACAGACAGCATTAATACTTTTGAGGAGAAGCTCAATAATTCTATTGATAAGTAGGTAAAGCTGTCTTTGTATGGTCTCTCTCTATCTATCTTACTTTCAGCCTGCTAGCTAACTAGCAAGCTAAAAATTCTTATTTTTGGTTTACCACTGTGATCACAGAGTTAGTTTGTCACATTGGGCAACAAAAGAGTAGTCAATACTGCAGTGTGCTGGCATTTTTCTTAACTAGGCAATCAGTTTTAGAATTTATTTTGTACGAGACTCTGAACTATATCGTGGAGAAAAGGCATGTTTTTGGTTGGGAGAGGTCGCTGGTGGCCATTGATGTCCAGCTGCACCTATATTGATAAACTCATGCTAAATTCAACCAGAAAATCATCCATTCATATTGCACTTCATGAGTACAAAGTTGATTTGCGTTAAAAATATGATTTTATGAATTGAAAGGGCGCCATTTTCAAGGCTCTGGGAGTTTGGGGAGCCACCTGGATAGCTATCTTATTTGGCTTACAGAAAGTGGATAATTTAATATTTCATATTCAGATGAGGAGTACTTGTGGTTTAGGAGTTTATTATCCCAGAAATGTATTGTTTTAACCCCCAGCCATTTTTCAATCCTCAGAATCTTTTTTTTAGTTTCAATTGTGAATTCTCATGAAGATTTTTTATATTTGCAGCCTATTTTCCCCACCAAAATCATGAAAATAAACAGAAATACAACGTAATTCTAAATGCTGCAAGCGTCTTTTCTGAGTTGAGCCACATTTATAAAGCTTAAATCTTGAATTATAAAGCATCAAATTGGATAACCCATAAATAACAACATTTGGTTTCTGTGCAAAAGGGTTAATGTTTAATTTGCCATAGGCTGTTTGGAGAAATCCTGCCTGGAGAGAAGTGAGCGCTAAGGATGTGGAGCAGCTCCTGAAACAAGGGCTCTACCTGGCTGGCGGTCTAGTTCACTTCAATTACTATATGCCAGAAACAAAGTCAGACCGTACACTTTGAAATATGTTTCCAGAATGTGCTTCAATGGAGTTAAAAGATAAAATGACTGGGGAACGTGAGTGAGTCAGCATTATAAATGTAGTTGAGCTTAGTTTGGAAATCATCAGGGACATACTTGGGATCTGGCAGAACAACAACTCATAAACAAATAGTTTTCAAAAATTGGCTAAGTATTTATAATTCTTTTTCTAATATTTGGCCCATTGATCTCCAGTGGGGTATAGTGATGTAATGGGCTGTTTCCCAAATGCCACAGTAGAATAGTCGGATCCTCATCAGAATAGTCGGATCCTCATCAGAGACATACTTGGGACCTAGTAGAACAACACATCAATTGCTCTTTTCTGAAAACAATTTGTTAAAATATTTTTAATCATTTTCCATTAAGCCCACTGATTTTCTATGGGGCATAGTAATGTAATGGGCTGTTTCCCAAGTGCTGCAGTAGTCTTGAAATCATCAGGGACATACTTTGGACCTAGTAGAACAACACCTCATAGCCCTTTTCTGAAAACAATTTGCTTAATTATTTTTTATCATTTTTTATTAAGCCCATTGATTTTCTATGGGGGCCTAGCAATTATGACGGGCTTGTTCTAAATTGCTACAGTAGAATAGTCTGACATTTCATCAGGGACATATGTGGGATCTATTAGAAGAACACCTCATAAATTGTTTTCAGAAAAGAAGTATTTTTAATCATTTTTTTAAATATTTGGCCCATTGATTTTCTATGGGGCATAGTAATGTTTCCAAAATGCTGCAGTAGACTAGGGAGAAAATCATCAGGGAAATACTTGAGATCTAGTAGAACAATATGTAATAGCTGTTTTCTGAAAACAATTGAAGTATTATTCATAATTTTCTACATAGGCCCAACCTCTCAACAACACTTCAGGTCTGTTTATTGGCAACCTGTTTGACGTAAGATAGTTTTAAATTGCTGAAATAAGATGAAATCCTTCATGAGATGCATGCATTTTGTATTGTACATATTTGGGATAAACGTTGGCCTTACTATACAGTAAATTTGCTAACATACAGGTTGCATTCGGACAACAGAACAAGGTGTGCTATTCATATTGGGACACCAATAATTTGACTAAAACTTACAGTTACAAACAGTCAGATAAACCATAAAAAGTCAAATGCGATTCCAGATATTGAGCTGTGCTGATCACTTCCATTCCCCACTCTTCCCGAAGTGTTGACGTATGTTTTGATATAGACGTGCACCAAATATCAATGCGTAGCGTGACCATGCTTTTCTGAAGCACAGATGGTGTTACCGCAGTGAGAAAAAGCTTGATGTTCACTGTTCACTTTGCCAGATGGAAATAACATGACAGTAATTTTTATCAACAATGGAAGGGTTATATCTAATAAGTAAAGTTACCTTTATCGTTTAATGTTTTTCTCAGATCGTTTTCCTTTTGGCTGCACTACTAGCTAGCTCCCAAATGTCACGTTTCAGGCATCATTAACTTTGTGGGTGCGAACATAGACATACCCGTGGATGAGTGAGGCTTTTATGAGAACGATATAGACACATAAGTGTCCCCGTAACTACGGTAACTTTCTAATGCAGGCCACGAATATATTACAATATAAATAAACAATATATATGCAATATAAATTACTCAGTGGTGCAAGAGCTTAAAGTTCATACTCTTCTTATATTTTAACCATAAGAAAAGGCTAAAGAAAAAATACACCGGGCTATACCCCTGTAGCCAGGCCCTAAACATGCCCCTGCTGATTAACATTCTGGGTTCTCACACCTTTCCTTTCCCTAACTCGAATGTATACAGAAAAAAAATGGCTTTTGTTAAATCAACTCTATCTTGTAAAATGACTGCATATGGAGTCAGAAAGGGACGCTATTGAAGTTAAAAAGTTTTCTCGTAAAATTAATGTTACACTGAAGATGTAGCTGTTTAGCAATGTACCTCTGTAGTCCTCCTTGTATCCAGAAAATGTGTTTAATATTGACACTTATTTTTGGCGCAAAAATCAATCAATATTGTGAGGCATTCTGTCCTTCTGTCTTCTCAGGCATGTATTCAGCTATGCCCAGAGACATTCTTCTTGTTGTCGGAAATGAGATAATTGAGGCACCAATGGCGTGGAGATCTCGATTTTTTGAGTACAGAGCCTACAGACCTCTCATAAAAGAATATTTCAGAAAAGGTGCTAAGTGGACCACAGCTCCAAAGCCCACTATGTCTGATGAGCTATATGATCAGGTAACGAAATCTGTCTCAGCATGTTAGGTAACTCTTTATAGATGGTGCATGATTGCTGAACAGAAACAGTTTGTGAATTTACACCACAGAATGCTTAATTTCCCTGCATTGTCTGCATATAGGATTACCCAATGCGGACTGTGGAGGACCGGCACAAACTTGCTGCTCAGGGAAAGTTTGTCACCACTGAGCATGAGCCTTGTTTTGATGCGGCTGACTTCATTCGTGCAGGAAGGGACATATTTGTCCAGAGGAGTCAAGTAAGCCATTTCCATGTCCGCTAGACCAGGACTTAATCCACATCCTGATAAAAATCTGGGATTCTTTAGTTTGAAAAACAGGCTGCAATCAAATTTTTTCAGTGGATATGCACATTCAAATCTGGGATGTTTCAATCATAGATATTGTTGCATCACAAAAATTATGCTCTGTCCACAATGTCTCATTAAAAAGGCCTGTGATTTTTCCCCAAGTAGAAATCCCATCCTCAAAATGTCCTCAAAAAACAGACTGAACTTACCTCAGATTCTGACATCATTGGGTGGGAACTTTCTTATACTATGCCCTCCCATCCTGCCTCACCATGTAAAAACCTTGTTTTTGATTGAGAAGTACAAAACCCAAAACCAGTGAAGTTGGCACGTTATGTAAATCGTAGATAAAAACAGAATACAATGATTTGCAAATCCTTTTCAACTTATATTCAATTGAATACACTGCAAAGACAAGATGTTTAATGTTCAAACTGAAAAACTTTATTTTTTTTTTGCAAATAATCATTAACTTAGAATTTAAAGGCAGAAACACGTTGGAAAAATAGCTGGCACAGGGGCCTTTTTACCACTGTGTTACATCGCCTGTCCTTTTAACGACACTCAGTAAACGTTTGGGAACTGAGGAGACCAATTTTTGAAGCTTTTAAGGTGGAACTCTTTCCCATTCTTGCTTGATGTACAGCTTAAGTTGTTCAACAGTCCGGGGTCTCCGTTTTCAATGGGAGACAGGTCTGGACTACAGGCAGGCCAGCCTAGTACCCGCACTCTTTTACTACGGAGCCATGCTGTTGTAACATGTGCAGAATGTGGCATTGTCTTGCTAAAATAAGCAGGGGCGTCCATGAAAAAGACGTTGCTTGGATGGCAACATCCATCCATCCATCCATCTTCTACCGCTTATCCGGGGCCGGGTCGCGGGGGCAGCAGTCTAAGCAGGGATGCCCAGACTTCCCTCTCCCCGGACACTTCCTCCAGTTCTTCTGGGGGTATCCCAAGGCGTTCCCAGGCTAGAGACATAGTACCCCCAGCGTGTCCTGGGTCTTCCCCGAGGCCTCCTCCCGGTGGGGCATGCCCGGAACACCTTCCCAGGAAGGCGTCCAGGGGGCATTCGATAGAGATGCCCGAGCCACCTCAGCTGGCCCCTCTCGACGTCGAGGAGCAGCGGCTCTTTTCTGAGCTCCTCCCGGGTGACAGAGCTCCTCACCCTATCTCTAAGGGAGCGGCCCGCCACTCTGCGGAGGAAACCCACTTCAACCGCTTGTACCCAAGATCTCGTTCTTTCGGTTATGACCCAGAGTTCATGGCCATAGGTGAGGGTAGGAACGTAGATTGACAGGTAAATTGAGAGCTTTGCCTTTAGACTCAGCTCCTTCTTCACCACAACAGATCGGTGCAATGACCGCATTACTGCTGCCGCTGCACCGATCCGTCTGTCAATCTCACGCTCCATCCTTCCCTCACTCGTGAACAATACCCCAAGATACTTGAACTCCTCCACTTGAGGCAAGAACTCTCCTCCAACCCGGAGGGGGCTAGCCACCTGTTTCCGGTCGAGAACCATGGCCTCAGACTTGGAGGTGCTGATTCTCATCCCAGCCGCTTCGCACTCGGCTGCAAACCGCCCCAGTGCATGCTGAAGGTCCTGGTTCGAAGGAGCCAACAAGACAACATCATCCGCAAAAAGCAGAGATGTGATCTTGTGGTCCCCAAACCGAACTCCCTCCGGCCCCTGGCTGCGCCTAGAAATTCTGTCCATAAAGATAATGAACAGAACCGGTGACAGAGGGCAGCCCTGCCGGAGTCCAACATGCACCGGGAACAGGTATGACTTACTGCCGGCAATGCGAACCAAGCTCCTGCTCTGGTCATACAGAGACCGAACAGCCCTTAGTAGAGGGCCCCGGACTCCATACTCCCGAAGCACCTCCCGCAGAATGCCATGAGGGACACGGTCGAATGCCTTCGCCAAGTCCATAAAACACATGTGAATGGTTGGGCAAACTCCCATGCACCCTCAAGCACCCTGCGGAGGGTATAGAGCTGGTCCAGTGTTCCACGACCAGGACGAAAACCGCATTGTTCCTCCTGGATCCGAGGTTCGACTATCGGCCGGATTCTCCTCTCCAGCACCCTGGAATAGACTTTACCCGGGAGGCTGAGAAGTGTGATCCCCCTATAGTTGGAGCATACCCTCCGGTCCCCCTTCTAAAATAGAGGGACCACCACCCCGGTCTGCCAATCCAGAGGCACTGTTCCCAACTGCCATGTGATGCTGCAGAGGCGTGTCAACCAAGACAGCCCTACAACATCCAGGGACTTGAGGTACTCAGGGCGGATCTCATCCACCCCCGGTGCCTTGCCACCGAGGAGCTGCCGAACTACCTCAGTGACTTCAGCTCGAGTGATGGACGCGTCAGCCTCTGAGTCCCCAGCCTCTGCTTCCTCTATGGAAGGCGGATCAGCAGGATTGAGGAGGTCCTCGAAGTATTCCTTCCACCGGCCGATAATATCCCCAGTCGAAGTCAACAGCTCCCCACCTCCACTGTAAACAGTGTTAGCAGGTTACTGCCCCTCCTGAGGCGCCGAACGATTTGCCAGAATCTCTTCGGGATCGACCGATATTCCTCCTCCATGGCCTCCCTGAACCTTCCCCATACCAAAGTTTTTGCTTCCGCCACCGCCCGGGCCGCAGCACGATTAGCCTGCTGATACCGGTCAGCTGCCTCAGGAGTCCCACAGGCTAAACAAGTTCGGTAAGACTCCTTCTTCAGCTTGACGGCATCCCTTATTTCCAGTGTCCACCACCGGGTTCGGGGATTGCCGCCACGACAGGCGCCGGAAACCTTACGGCCACAGCTCCGAACAGCCGCATCAACAATGGAGGTGGAGAACATGGTCCATTCAGACTCAATGTCTCCAGCCTCCCTTGGGATCTGGTCAAAGCTCTCCCGGAGGTGAGAGTTGAAAACCCCTCTGACAGAGGGTTCCGCCAGACATTCCCAACAGACCCTCACAACACGTTTAGGCCAGCCAAGTCTGTCCAGCTTCCTCCTCCGTCAGCGGATCCAGCTCACCACCAGGTGGTGATCAGGGGACAGCTCAGCCCCTCTCTTCACCGGAGTGTCCAAGACATACGGCCGAAGGTCAGATGACACGACCACAAAGTCGATCATTGACCTCCAACCTCGGGCGTCCTCGTGCCACGTGCACTGATGGACGCCCTTATGCTTGAACATGGTGTTCATTATGGACAAACCGTGACTAGCACAGAAGTCCAGTAACAGAGTACCGCTCGGGTTCAGATCGGGGAGGCCGTTCCTACCAATCAAGCCCCTCCAGGTAACACTGTCGCTACCCACGTGGGCGTTGAAGTCCCCCAGCAGAACGATGGAGTCCCCGGTCAAAGCACTTTCCAGTACCCTTCCTACGGACTCCAAGAAGGTCGGGTACTCAGCACTGACATTCGGCCCAAAAGCCAAGATGACAGTGAGGCACGTGTCCCCGACCCGAAGGCGCAGAGCAGCGACCCTCTCGTTCACCGGGCAGAACTCCAACACCTGACGGCTAAGCCGGGGGGCTATAAGCAAAGCCACACCAGCCCGCCGCCTGTCACCGCAGGCAACTCCAGAGTAGAAGAGAGTCCAGCCTCTCTCAAGGAGTTGGGTTCCACAGCCCAGACTGGAGGCGTGGAGGTGAGCCTGACTATCTCTAGCCGGTACCGCTCAACCTCCGGCACAAGCTCAGGCTCCTTTCCCCCCAACAAGGTGACATTCTATGTTCAGATTCTATGTCCAGGGATTGGGTCGTCGGGGCCTCCGCCCACGACCGCCACCCAAAGCGCAATGCATCGGCCCCTTCTGAACCCTCCCGCGGGGGATGGGCCTACGGGAAAGCGGGCCCACATCGCTCGCTCGGGCTATGCCCAGCCGGGTCCCGTGAGTAAAGACCCGACTACCAGGCGCTCGCCTACCAACCCCAACCCCAGGCCTGGCTCCAGGGTGGGGTCCCAGTGACGCAAATCCAGGCGACGTAAACGTCCTCGTTCTATTTACATTCATCAGGGGTTTTGTACCGCTCTTAGTCTGACCTGTCACCTAGGACCTGTTTGCCCTGGGAGACCCTACCAGGGGCAAATAAGCCCCAGATCATCCAGGTACTCAATCCCCTCCACCACGATAAGGTGGCGATTCAAGGAGGGGCTTGCTCCAAAACCTGTATGTACCTTTCAGCATTAATGGTGCCTTCACATATGTGTAAGTTTCCCATGCCTTGGGCACTAATACACCCCCATACCATCACAGATGCTGGCTTTTGAACTTTGCGCCTATAACAGTCCGGATGGTTCTTTTCCTCTTTGGTCTGGAGGACATGACGTCCAGTTTCCAAAAAAGATATGAAATGTGGACTCGTCAGACCACAGAACACTTTTCCACTTTGCATCAGTCCATCTTAAATGAGCTTGGCCCAGTGAAGCCGGCAGCGTTTCTGGGTGCTGTTGATAAATGGCTTTCGCTTTGCATTGTAGAGTTTTAACTTGCACTTGCAGATGTATCGACAAACTGTAGTTACTGACAGTGGTTTTCTGAAGTGTTCCTGAGCCCATGTGGTGATGTCCTTTACACACTGATGTCGGTTTTTGATGCAGTACCGCCTGAGGGATCGAAGGTCACGGGCATTCAATGCTGGTTTTCGGCCTTATCACTTACGTGCAGTGATTTCTCCAGATTCTCTGAACCTTTTGACGATATTACGAACCGTAGATGATGAAATCCCTACATTTCTTGCAATAGCTCGTTGAGGTATGTTGTTTTTAAACTGTTCGACAATCAGCTCACGCATTTGTTCACTAAGTGGTGACCCTCGCCCCATCCTTGTTTGTGAATGACTGAGCATTTCAGGGAAGCTGCTTTTATACCCAATCATGGCACCCACCTGTTCCAAATTAGCCCGTTCACCTGTGGAATGTTCCAAATAAGTGTTTGATGAGCATTCCTAAACTCTCTGTCTTTTTTGCCACTTGTGCCAGCTTTTTTGAAATATGTTGCAGGCATCAAATTCCAAATGAGCTAATATTTGCAAAAAATTACAAAGTTTACCTGTTCGAACATTAAGTAACTTGTCTTTGCAGTGTATTCAATTGAATATAGGTTGAAAAGGATTTGCAAATCATTGTATTCTGTTTTTATTTACGATTTACACAACGTGCCAACTTCACTGGTTTTGGGTTTTGTATTTCATATACAGAAAGTAAATTGTACTGCCAATTTCTGTTGCCCTGACTTTTATGACTATCAATGGTTTAGTGAATCTTAACTTCTGAATCTTGGTTAAAAATGCTGCTTTTCCCCGGTGAATGGGAATGACACTCAGACATAAAACACATTACTGGTTGATTTTTGGTGGTATGAATTCATCACTCGTAGATATGTACTGGATGGTGTCTGTGTGTGCAAAACCTTGGGCTCCTTGCTGAATGACTATTGATTCATAAACTTGAGAAACACAGTGTTGTACTTGTGTGCGACTGGGTGTGTGGATAGTTTCTTTGGGACTCAAGTAACGCATTAAAGTAGTTATGTGTTCAAGTGATATTGAGAGAGAGCCAGAGAGACAGACAGGCAGACAAAGCTTGTGAATATGTGAGTGAGAGACTGAGTGTAAAGTGTGACAAAATTATGTTTTCAGGTGACAAACTACATGGGTATTGAATGGATGCGTCGACACCTCGCACCTGACTACAAAGTACATGTTATCTCCTTTAAGGACCCCAACCCAATGCATATTGACGCTACCTTCAACATCATTGGACCAGGCCTGGTGCTGTCCAATCCAGACAGGCCCTGCCATCAGGTGCGCCCCCTCTCTCCCTCTGCAGTCATAACAAATGCCTGTGCCAGGATTGCGCCCATTGAGGCTTAGCATCTTGTTTACAAGGGCGGATCAGGACAGCTCCACAGACGGCATCCTTGACTAGTGAAGCTTGTCTGTTGGAGGCTGCTGGTGACACGCATTAGAATAGAACAGGAAAGGCTTGCATTCCTCCGGGCCTCTCCAGGGAACTCCAGAGGCCTGTCATGCTGATGAGGTGCTGACGTGAGTAATGTTTTGTCTCTGTGAGTAAAACTATGGTCTCAGCGTGAGATCTTTTTTGTTTGCTTTTGTCCCCCTTGCAATGAACTAGTAATTCCTCTCATATTGATGGTTGTATATTTTCTGTTACCTCATGAATTTGCCAGTTTGTCGTGGGTCTTACTACTTTGACCTGAAATATTGACAGGCTGTGCATTCCACGTTTGATATACTGCTTCCACTTCGTTGTGCAGTCTTTCCATAGACAGAAATACATATGTCTATACATACATATAATACATATGTATTATACATAATACATACCTCTACTGTCATCTAGTGGAAGAAAGATTGAAATGTTTGCTTCTTTTCTAAAAATCCATTTTTTCACTCATAGATTGATATGTTCATCAAGGCTGGCTGGACTGTGATGAAGCCCCCTGCTCCTCTGATTCCTGATGGTAAGCACTGAAATTACAAAACAGTATTGGCTGATTGATGGTTTGGACAGATGGTTTGGCTAGATGGTTTGGCTCTGTTCTTCAACACTGTGGGAGTGCTAGTAATGAGGCAGCATTTAACAAGATTTAAAAACTTTCTATGACATGTGAGGAATCCATCGTGCTTTCTTATTGTTTTATTTCTTTTCTCCCAAGACCATCCCCTCTGGATGTCCTCTAAGTGGCTCTCAATGAATGTCTTAATGCTTGACGAAAAGCGAGTCATGGTTGAGGCCAATGAATTTTCAATCCAGAAGATGTTTGAAAGTCTTGGTAAGATTTTCATATTTTTTATAACGCTTTTACTTTCATCACGCCAGAAAAATTCTAATTCTCTGTGTCTGACAGGCAATACAACTCAAAACAGTCAGCTTTTAGAGAGCACAAAATTTAATCACTGAAAGAAAAGTATCCTAGAACAATTTATTTGAATATTTTGCCATCTTGTGAGTTGGTTTTATATATACACACACACACACACACACACACACACACACACACACACACACACACACAGATATACAGTTGTGCCAAAAATTTTTTTTTTCCCCAGATATTTTTTGACAAATCAAATTTAATCTTGTACGAATGAAGCGAGAAAGGTGACGCGTTCAACCCGAAAAACACAGTCCTAACGGTCAAACAGGGTGCCAGGAGCATCATGCTCTGGGGTTGCTTTTCGACAAATGGGCCTGGAAACCTTGTTAAAGTTAGCGGCATCATGAAACGGCACCAGTATATCCAAATCCTCAGTGAAAACATCAAGCAGTCCGCCGAAAAATTGAGTCTTGGTCAAGAATGGATCTTCCAACGGGATAATGATCCTAAACACACAGCCAAATCCGTCAAGAAATGGGTGGTGGATAACAAAGTGAACGTATTGGAGCGGCCAAGCCAGAGCTCCGACCTCAATCCTATCGAGAATCTGTGGAGGGAACTGAAGACCAAGGTCATGGCAAGGAAACCCTTAAACCTTAAGGGTCTGGAGAAGTTTGCCGAAGAGGAGACGGCCAAAATCCATGTGGAAACGTGTAGAAACCTTGTGATCAACCACAGGAAGTGTTTGGAGGCTGTAATCTTGAATAAAAGCTTTGCCATCAGTTACTGAGAAAAGGGTATGAATAATTCTGGACATGGCATTGTTATAAATTTGTCAAATAAAATCTCAAAAAGTATTGTATTTCTTGAAAAATTGTTCACTGCATCTCTTACAGCCTTATGTCAGCTTACGGTGTCATTTGTGCAAGAATAAATTTGATTTGTCAAAAAATATCTCAAACAAAAAATTTGTAGGGGTAGGAATAATTTTTGGCATGACACACACACAGAAAAAATATTTGCCCCTTCCTGGTTTCTTATATTTTTGCATATTTGTCACACTTAAATGTTTCAGATCGTCAAACAAAGTTTAATATTAGACAAAGATAAACAGAGTAAATACAAAATGCAGTTTTTAAATGATGATTTCATTTATTAAGGAAAAAAAGCTATCGCAATCTACCTGGCCCAATGTGAAAAAGTAATTGTCCCCCCTTCTCAAATCATGAATTAACTGATTGACCATATTTTTTAAGTTCAATTTCACTAGCCGCACCCAGGCCAGATTACTGCCAGACCTGTTGAATCAACAAATCACTTAAATAGAACCTGTCTGACAAAGTGAAATACGCTAAAAGATCTCAAAAAGCAAGACATCCTGCCATGATCTCAAGAAATTCAAGAACAGATGAGAAACAAAGTCATTGATATTTTATCAGTCTGGAAAGGGTTACAAAGCCATTTAGGAATCCTGCAAATCACGGTGAGAGCCATTATCCACAAATAAAGGAAACCTGGAACAGTGGTAAATCTTCCCAGGAGTGGCCGGCCTACCAAAATTACTTCAAGAGTGCATCAACGATTATCCAGGAGGTCACAAAAGAACCCAGAACAACACCTAAAGAACTGCTGGCCTCGCCTCAGTTTAAGTCAGTGTTCATGATTCAGCCCTGAGACCGTAGAAATACTAGCTGGGAACCCCGCAGGGCAATCGTCTGATCCCGATGCTCTTATTAGGGGAGGGGGACTACTAGGTGACGCTAGTAGCTCTAGAAAAACTCTTACAACCCTATGACGAGTGCATGACAAGGCGGATATGGTCGCCTTTAAATAAACCTAGTCCTGCACCGAGCAGCATCAGTGATACAATCAGAATAGGAACGTGGAATGTCAGAACACTATCAAGCTGGCAACTTAGAAAATGTCAAACAAGAGCTGGCAAGACTAAAGATCAATATTTTAGAAATTTGTGAAACTAGATGGACAAAGAATGGGGACTTGAGAACAGATGATAATAGAAAATTTATGCAGGAGTAGAAAAACATGAAAGGGGTGTCAGAGTAATTTTAGATCAAGAAAGAGCAAAATGCATTCTTGGATTTTGGGCATTGTCTGATCGAGTCCTGCAAGTTAAATTGCGAGGCAGGCCATTCAATATCGCCATTATCGTGGTATATGCACCAACAGCAGAAAGCAGTAAAGAAGATATAGACAGATCCTATGAAACACTAGATAAAGCAAGATCGCAATATAAGTCTGAAGAAATCATCATCATTATGGGAGATCTGAATGCCAGAGACAGTAGAAGTGAAGTAACTGGACAGCATGGACTTGGGACGAGGAATGAACATGGAGAAAGATGGATATAATGGTGTACAGCCAATGGGCAAATGATAACAAACACATGGTTTGAAGAACATCCAAGACGGCTTTGGACATGGAGAAGTCCTGGGAACAATGTAAAGAACCAGATAGACTATGTTACAATTAACAAACGTTTCAGGAACGCAGTTCTTCGAAGTAAAACCTACCCTGGAGCAGACTGTGGTAGCGACCATGTCCCTGTCATCTGTAAAATAAAGGTGAAACTGAAGAAACTAAAGAAAGGGAAAATCTTTATCCAAATTGAAATATGAATGCTTGCAAAGAGATTCTAGTATTAAAGAATGATATACTGTAAGTGTTAAGAATAGGTTTGAAATCTTGGAAAGGATGGAGGAGAGTACATGTAAGTTGGGCAAATTCAAAGAGGCAATTGTTCAAACGGCAAAGGAGGTGTTACCGAAAAAAGAGAGTCATACAAAAAGCAAATGGATGACCACAGACATTCTTGACCTAATGGCCAGAAGATTCTGAAAAGGGATTCAGAAGAGTACAAAGATCTTGACACATTGATGTCCAGATCAGGTGCAAACAGGCTAAAGAAACATGGCTCAACAAGAAGTGTGAAGAGATGGAGCAATGCAAGAATATAGAACCTGCAGCCATACACAAAAAGATCAAGGAAATTACTGGGAAGGCAACATGCATTTCATCAGGATGCATGAAATCAAAAGATGGGAATGTCATTATGGAAAAAGAGAAGATACTTGAAAGGTGGACAGAATACATTGGCGAGTTGTTCCAGGACAACAGGGGAGATGAACCTGCAATAAATCTGAGCATAGACAGTCCAAAGATACTCCAGTCAGAGGAACGTGAAGCAGTCCACAAAATGAAAGGGAACCTGGGCCCGATAAACTTGTTACAGAAATAACTGCCCTAGATGACTTTGGCCTCGAAACACTCAAGTATAGTCAATGAAATATATGACAGTGGTTCAATTCCTGAAGACCTTAGTAAATCTATATTCATTGCTTTACTAAAGAAGCCTGGGGCAGTGGAGTGTGAACTTCATCGTACAATCAGTCTAATGAGCTACGTCATGGAGATTATACTCAGGGTCATCAGAACGAGAGCTTAAAGCAAGATAAGCCCTGAGGTAGATGCAGGACAATGTGGCTTTGTAGAAGGAGCTGGGACAAGACATGCCACCTTCATGGTTAGGATGTTATCAGAGCGAGCTTTTCAAATGCAGAGAGATTGGTACACCTGCTTTGTAGATTATATCAAGGCTTTTGATAAAGTTCAACATCAGGAGTTGTTTGGGACACTGGACACTGTAGATCTTGACAGAAAAGACATCCGGCTCATTCAAAACCTGTATTGGGATCAAAAAGCCTGTATGCGATTGGACAATGAGACAAGCAGTTATATAAAAATAGAGGAGTTAGGCAAGGATGTGTATTATTCCCAGACCTCTTCAGCTTATACTGTGAAATGATTTTGAGAGAACTGGGCCTGCTGAGAGGTTTTGTAGTTGGGGGACACAATATCACCAACCTGAGATATGCTGACTACACAGTGTCGATTGCTGACTCAGAGGAAAATCCAAAAAATCTCCTTGACACTGTAGTGGAGGAAAGCAAGAAAAAGGGCCGGTCTATTAATTGTACTAAGACAAAATGCTCAGTAGTCAGCAAAACAGGAAAACCAAAATGCAAGTTAAACATCAGAGATACTAAAATAAAACGAGGAACAGTTCAACAATCTAGGAAGTGTGGTAACAGATGATGGAAGATATAACACAGAAATAAAAAGAGGGATTATTCTGGCAAAAAATTCATTTGGCAAGATGGAAAAGGTTTTTAAAGATCACCATCTCTCATTAGAAATGAAGAAAAGACTGTTGAAGTGCTATATAATGCCTGTTCTCTTGTATGGGAGTGAATGCTAGACAATATCATTGCAGATGGAAGATAGATTAAAGGCAGTTGAGATGTGGTTCTACAGAACAATGATGCATACATCATGGATGGCTCACACTTCAAACGAAGAAGTTCTTGCAAAAGCCAGGACAGAAAGAAAGCTCATTAAAACAATTAGGAAAAGACAACTTGTGTTTTTAGGCCGTGCGCTGAGAAAGGAAAATCTTGAAAACCTAACATTGACAGGTCAAATTGAAGGAAAGCGAGCAAGAGGGAGACCGACAGAGACATTCTTCGGAAATCTGCAGAAATGGGTTAACGGACAATTGACAAAGAATGGCATGGAAAACATCAAAGGCTATCATCTGCTACATACAGCAAGGAATAGGGAAGCTTGGAGAACCATGATCGCCCCCTGTCTGACAGATCATGGCACAGAGAGAAAGAGAGAGAGAGAGAGTTCATGATTCAACAATAAGAAAGAGACTGGGAAAAAATGGCATCCATGAGTTCCGAGGAAAAAACCACTGCTGACTAAAAAGAATGCAAAGGCTCCTCTCACATTTTCCAAAAAAAATCTTGATGATACCAATGACTTTTGGGAAAATATTCTGCGGACTGATGAAATAAAAGTTGAACTTTTTGGAAGGTGTGCGTCCCTTTACATCTGGCATAAAACTAACACAGCATTTCATAAAAAGAACATCATACCAACAGTCAATCATGGTGGTGGTAGTGTGATGGTCTGGGGCTGCTTTGCTGCTTCAGGACCTGGACAGCTTGCCATAACTGATGGAACCATCAATTCTGCACTCTCCCAGAAAATGCTGAAGGAGAATGTCCAACCGTAAGTTCCTGACCTCAAGCTCAAGTGCACTTGGGTTATGCAGCAAGACAATGATCTGAAACACACCAGCAAGTCCGACTCTGAACGGCTTAAAAGAACAAAAAAAAAAAATGATGGTCTTGGAGTGGCCTAGTCAAAGTCCGGACTTAAATCCAATTGAGATGCTGCGGCATGACCTTAAGCAGGCTGTTCATGCTTGAAAATCCTCCAATGTGGCTGAATTAAAACAATTCTGCAAAGAAGAGTGGGCCAAAATTCCTCCACAGCAATGTGAAAGACATTGCCAGTTATCGCAAATGCATGATTGCAATTGTGTGTAGGTTTGGATAGGTTTTACCCTCAATAAATGAAATCATCATTTAAAAACAGCATTTTTTAAAATTTACTCAGGTTATCTTTGTGTAATATACTCAGCCAAAATAAAAACTTCACACTCGTTTGGAGGTTGATAAGTTGAACATACAAGAAATGAGGTTTTAAATTATTATTTTATTTAATTCTTTACTCATTAAAGATAGTGTATCATAAAAATAATGTTCATAATGTAACCAGTTCCACCAGAAATGCTACGGAAATGTCCAAGTGTAAAAATGGTAAGTAACAAGTTGAATAAGAGCAGTGCGCAAGTGATTACGCATGGTTTGGGCAGTCACACGACCTCGAAACAATTCATTCCTAGTGGACGTTGCAGTGACAAATCGATTATTCAAATGACGTAAGACAATTTGTCGGTCTTCTGCTTTTGACGTCACACGTGGGCTACCAGAACGAGGTTGGTCAGCTGTGGTGCCAGTTTGTTGGAGACGTTTCTGAAGATCATGGATAGTCCGTCGACTGCATCACATAACCCTTGCAATATCAGTGACGGACGTTTCCGTATTCAGCATGCCAATGGCACGTTCACGCTGAATGTTTGACAGCCATGGCATTGAAAATCAACAAATAATTAAAGCTGCAAGCAGCGTTGAAAGGGCCCTCGCCCCCCCTGTGCACATTGGGGTGGCAGCAAGATCTTGATGGCTGCAGGTGTCCATTCAGAGCCATTGGACACAGCTGGACCGCGTACAATGTGGTTTCCTGATGGGAGTGCAAAAATTTTCTGGAGGGCGCTATGATACCATTTTGACTTGCCTGTGCACAAAATCTACAACACAGTAATCGTAATACGGGGCTCCATGAGTGTTTTGATTTTTGTAAATTTTCCAGCATGTTTAGACTTTCAAAAGAGCAATTCTTTTATAAATATTATTGGGGGCGCTATAGAGCCATAATGCCCCATTTAGTGCCAATTGATGGATGTATTGAAGAGAATAAGACAGTTCTAATTTTTGGATGGTTTTGCAAGTTTTGGAGCATTCTAAGGCCTTAAAACGTGTGTTCGTAAAATTTGGAAAAACGCAGGAAATAGCTCATAGCTCTCTTCCTGTTTGGCAAAAAAATTTCAAAAAATTAACAATTGCGGAGAATGACTGATGCAATGATCATACCAAATTTCATGAACTTTCAAGCACTTTTATCTGAACATGGCCATATCTAGAGGGCGCTGTAGAGCCACGTGGCACCTCTCGATATAAAATAAGCATATATCTATACTTGGGCGGACAATTTTATCAAGCTTGGAAAGTTTCAGGCAAATTCCACAAAGTATGTGGAATTGAAAGCAACTTCCTGTTTCATGGCAGGACATCAAAATTCGCCATGACGCCACGGATGCATCGTTCGATGAAATCAAAAAAGCTTCGCAATTTAACGTCAGCAAGGTTTTTAGATATTAGATGCCAAATTTTAAGTTGATCGGATAAAATCTCTAGGAGGAGTTCGTTAAAGTACGACACCTGTGAATGGCAAAAAAAATAAAAAAAAGTTGCAATTTCAATTAAAAATGGCAGCCTTCCTGTTGAGTCTAGGTCATGGCACCAAGTGACTTTTTTGTAGGTCTCGGCATATTCCACATGTCTACCGAATTTCATACATGGGGGTTTACCGGGCTGCGAGGGCTGCTTATTTGAAATTTTCCAGGGGGCGCTATAATGCCATTTTTGCCACGCCTATTTGTAAATTTTTTATCAGTGTAATAGGAATGATGTTCTTTAAAATTGTACAAAATTTTGTGAGTTTTTGAGCATGCTGAAACCCTCAAAAGGGTAATTCTTTTAAAAATCGTATTGGGGGCGCTATAGAGCCATGATGCCTCATTTACTGCCAATTTTTGTTTCAAATTGAAGACAATGTGACAAATAAAATTTTAGCTACGTTTTGCAAGTTTTCGAGTATGCTAAGGCCTTCAAATGTGTGTTCATAAAATTTGGAATAACGCAGGAAATGACTCATAGCTCACTTCCTGTTTGGCCGAAAAATTTCAAAAAAATCAGCACAGCCCAGAAAAACAAATGCAATGATCAAACCAAATTTCATGAACATTCAAGCACTTTTATATCAACATGGCCGTGTCAAGAGGGCGCTGTAGAGCCACCTGACCACACCCACTCCAATATCAAGATATAGGTATATTTGGAATTAGACTATCATTAAGCCTGTAAAGTTTCACGTAAATCTCCCAGAGCATTTGCTCATAAAAGCAACTTCCATTTTCATGGCGGAACATCGAAATTTGCCGCGACGCCACGGATACAAAGTTCGATGAATCCAAAAAAGCTTCGCAATTTAACATCGACAACGTCTTTCAATATTGTATGCCAAATTTTAAGTTGATCAGATAAAATCTCTTGGAGGAGTTCGTTAAAGTACGATGCCTGTGAATTGCAAAAAATTAAAAAAAATTGCAAATTCAATTAAAAATGGCGGACTTCCTGTTGCGTCTAGGTCATGGCACCAAGAGACTTTTTTTTAGGTCTTGGCATAGTACATATGTCTACCGAATTTGGAACATGTAGATTAAACACGCTGCGAGGGCTGCTTCATTGAAATTTTCTAGGTGGCGCTGTAATGCAATTTTGCCACATTTTTCTTCAAGCCCTATATCCTAGTAAATAATATGAGCAGCTTAAAAGGTCTGCAAAGTTTCGTGAATTTTCGAGCATGCTGAGGCCCTCAAAAATGCAATTATGTATTAGGGGGCGCTATAGAGTTACCATGTCAAACCAAGTGCCAAATGAGATATCGAATCAAAGTATTTAATATTTTTAGTCTATGAGCCAAGTTTGGTGAATTTTCGAGCATTAAAGGCCCTCAAAAATGTGTTCGTAAAATCTGAAAAAACGCAGGAAATGGCTCATAGCTCACTTCCTGTGCGGCAAAAAAATTTCAAAAAAATTGACAAAAAAAATGTAGTATGACTGCTGTGGCCCTGTCGAATTTCATGAGAATCCGAGCAAGTGCGTTCCAAAATGGCCGCGTGTTTGGTGGCGCTATAGAGCCACTGGGGCATGTTTAAGCACAAAATTAATTATACTTTGTAATTTTCACCACGTCTGACGTGTGTGCGAATTTTTGTGAGTTTTCGTGCATGGTAAAGCCTTCAAAAATGCGTTCTCGCAGCAGAATAATAATAATAATAATAATAATAAGAAGAAGAAGAAGAAGAAGAAGAAGAAGAAGAAGAAGAAGAAGAAGAAGAAGAAGAAGAAGAAGAAGAATCATCCCATCAAAAACAATAGGTTCCTCGCACCGGTCGGTGCTCGGGCCCTAATTAACTGTAAAAACTTGTTTTTCCGAGATGTCACTCTAATGTGCTAACATGAGCTCAGTTGCACATCTCTCATATGGTCACGTGACTAGGAACACGAGAAAACATGGTTTTAGCTTAAAGTATGCTCGCACGTGCTACATACCTGTGCACGTCGGAGTTGATGTGTGTCATGGTGTCTGACAACGCATTTACCCCTAGTGATAATAAAAACTCTTATTAAAAGTTTCACGAATATATTTACAAATTTATGAGTGTGAAGTTTCTTTTTCGACTCAGTATATGAAAATTTGTTGGATGATCTGATCATTTAGGAGGAACAAATCTGCAAAAAAAAAAAAAAAAATCAGGAAGGATGCAAATACTTTTTCACAGCACTGTGTGTGTGTGTATATATATATGTGTGTATATGTAAAATCAGTGGCAGCTCGTGAACTGGCAACAGGGGAGGCTCAAACAATCCCTTTAAAGGAATGACTGGTCATGACCCGTTTTCAATCATTCATTTAAATTACCACTACAGAAACTCACAAAACTCTCAACATTATCAGGTGTGGCCAGTTTTCATTTATAACGCATGCCGATTTCGACTTCGGACTATCCATGCTTTTCTTAACTCAGCGGTTGGAAGCAATGCATATGTTTCATGATCATTTAAATGAAATAAGGTCATTTGAAATGTCTTAATTCAATTCCATTGCTTCCAACCCCTCCATGCACAAGGACTTCAATTCTGCACGAGAATCTTGTACATACACGTCGATTGAATAATTCTTGACTACAACAGAGGAACATACATATGCCACTTAAACTCACACCGAATGCGTGAGAGTTGACAGGTATGGGTTAAAAATTAAATTTGGCCACACCTGATAATGTTGAGAGTTTTCAGAGTTTCTGTAATGGTAATTTAAATTAATTATTGAAAACAGCTTGTGGCCTATCATTCTTTTTAAAGGATTGTTTAGATTGTTTAGCCTCCCCTGTTGCCAGTTCACGAGCCACCACTGATAGCCTATATATATTTTTACCATTTTCATGGTTGGTTAATTGAATTGATGTTTAATTGATGCATTTGATCCCAACAGGAATTAAACCAATTAAGGTGAGCATTCGTCATGCTAACTCCCTTGGAGGGGGCTTCCACTGCTGGACAACTGATGTGCGTCGCCGTGGTACCCTGCAGTCTTACTTCCGCTAACCCAGTCAGAAATGGACAGTTTTTATTGAGCTTTAAATGGTTCAGTACAATGAATTACGTGTCAGTTATTTTTCCCTGCAAATTAAGGGCATGAACCATATTGATTAAACAGTGTTGTGTGACAGTGTTCTTGCAAAAAGCTTTGATCAAAAATGGCATCCAAAACATATCAATATGGATAACTCTCAATAATAACTGCTATAATAACTGCATTTCTGGCTGGCTGTTAAGATGAAATTACTGACCATCCAATTACGTTGATTATACAGTAGAAAGGGTACACTTTAGGGTTACTTGCGGCTACATACATTGATAAAGGAGGGCTTTGTGGACGTAATTCTACCTCCTTTTTGAAAAAAAAAAAAAAAATAATCAGATTTTACTTCACAATATTCCTATTTAAATATTGTAAACTTAGTTCAAAAATTCAGAAGTTCAAATTTTTAACAAAAGTATATTGGGTCACTACATTCAGTTAACTTGTTTACTCAGGTATTTTTTTATGTTTATTTTCTGTTTTATAATTTGTATTGGGTTTATTGTTTCCCCCTTAAATTTATGTTTTGATAATTATTCTACGTACGAGGTCCAAAGTTATTTAATTAGCCAACAAGCATACCTTGTTGTGTGTCTTTTCGTTTTTAAAAATTGCAGTCTTTAGCCAGTTACTATACGCTACATTTTAATCCCGCGGTACTGCTTGGCTGCTTTATTTTTGCATGAATATTTTCAAGATCGCAATGGATAGCTTGAGGTCAACTTGGCTAGTTCAACGGATCAGTCTTATGGTGATTTATTTTTATTTTTTTAACTGATACTGTTTCTCACTGAGATGATACTGGGTGCATTTCCCAAAATCACAGATGCTTACTTACATAGTTGGGCCCATTGACTGTGAATGGACAAACTGTGTTTATTTATTATGCGAATTTAGTTAGCAACTACGCTTTTGGGAAATGCAGTGTCTAGAAACACGGCAGTTTTTATTGGTACGGCAGTTGATTTTAAGGGATTAGGATAATGATTCAGGATTATGGTGAGGGGAAGGGTTAGGGGTTGGGGTTAGGGTGACGTTTAGGGTTAGGTTAGGGCAGGGCTTGAAATGGGGGACTGCCGTACCTCTCCACATTGAAATGCATTGAAAAACTTCCGTACCTGTAGCAACTGCCTTTGGGAAATGCGCCCATTATCATTGAAATATTTTTAGATTTTTAGTTGTGAATCATGCCCGAAATGTAAAAACTGAAAAGTATGCAAATGTATTGAAATGACAATAAAGAATGATTACTAAATGATTGCTCCGTCAACTTTGCCACTGTTGAAATCCATTTATTTTCATGAATGGAAAAGGTCGACTTTAACTCTTAATTTAGGCCTTTATATGGCTCTGTAAATTTATTGAACGGGGGAGGGCGATCAAGCTGTTGGGTGAAGTAAGGTAATTTGGGACACTTTTTGGTAAATCACAAAAAAAAACCCACCTAAAATTCTACAGAGTCAGAAGTGATGATTGTATAGCTTCATATGGATCTTTGCTACATTCCTGTGCATAAAATATGTATATAATATTTTACAAGCTTTTACCCTCCAAAGACCATAAGACACCATACCAAGGTCAGAAAATGTTCAGGTAAAATGGGACAGTCAGTGGTAGTTATGCAGTAGGGCCGTGCAGAGACCTTTTCAAGGGCAGGAACTCAAATTTAGAAGGGGGCACATGGAACACAAAGTTTTAACAATATATGGTAACTTTATTTACCAGGATGTTTGTGCACATGTATGTGTGCGCGCACATATGTTCATATAAATGTGTGTGCATGTGCTTGTGTCAAAGAGAGCCAATGCAATGGCTTTAGAAAGCTCTTGGGAGCACACACACAGGCCTATGCAGTGAGCATTAGAATGAGGAAGATGCATGCTAACGGCTACATGCTCATGTAATTGCTACATGTTACTGAATACAGCATATTCACAGCTTCCTTTTCAATACTTTTACTAAAAACAAGCTACTAAAAATATCTGCAAAATGACAAAAAGAAAGCAAATTCACATGATTTCATCAATCACAGTGGCTTAGAAACATATCCATTTTATATCAGAAAAGTGTCCCATTTTAGCTGATTTTTTTGTCCCAATTTACCTGATGCATACTATAGTCACTTAAATAAATTACTTTTACTTAAAAATAAAAGTGTACAGTCAAATATTTTGATATTACGTTAAACCACACATAAAATAAATCATTATCCAACCATAATTTGTGTTATATTTTCATAGGTTTGGCTGCAGTATTCATATTACCATGGAAACAAAATCAACATGTCAGGGGGTTCACCTTGCAAATTCTGCATCTGGTGTGATTTTGAATCTTTGCTTCTCCCATTTATGTTATCTCAGACCAATCAAAATGAATGTTTATTGTAAAGGACATTTGCACTAACCATATAATAACATGATTTGTGATTGGCTGCTGATATTTAAATAGACAAAAATGTAAACTCACATTTGTCCCATTTTACCTGATGTTCCAATTTACCTGATGTGACCTTAGGTCAAACAGCAACAGATTTTCATCCACGTAATCAGAATTTTTCTTGTCTGCAAATCGGGACAGCAATAAAAATGTTTAAAACATTAAAATGAGTTAACTGCAGTTGTGATTCTTAATGCTAAAACTATTTATGCGATTAAATAATTATCTGCGTCAAACGACAGGTAAACTAGATTTAGCGAATTAATTCAGTAATGTTGAGTTAATCGCATCGCTTGAACTTGGCAAACAACGGTTTCTGCGACGCACTTTACGGAGTCTGCAGTTCAAGAGTGGAGTTATGTACAGGTCTTAACACCTTGAATAACCTTATCCCTGTCGGCGACGAACTCTACCTGAATCGATAAGCAGGTTATGGTCAACCATAAAGGTAGGTCTAAAGTAGCTAGTCCAGATAACGCGACATGGGTGATATGATTCACAGGCAGGTAACTGTTAAATATTAACAGTGTAAGGGCCGATTCATTGTCGACGCGAGTCACGCAAGCAAGGGACGCGAGAAACGCCAGTAACGCACTCCCTTTCATAGTGTACACAGTGTACACAAGCCGCAGGGACGATACGTGAAATACAATACACCGCTCTCACAATAGGGGGTAGCAGCGTCACTTGTGACATTTCGGCGGACATATCCACTGACATTCACTGATCTAGAATGACTGGACAGCTGATGGACCCCGAGTCTATCTTTCCAGCACAGCAAACTATTAGCAAGTTATCTGGCAAGATAATTAATTAACTGTCGTTGCAATGGATATTTCGTGAATAATAAGTGAACGTCAAATGGCTATTATCGGTTTACCTTAACATGACACCTTAGCCAGCTATAATCAACTAGTCAAGGTGGTCGTCTCTAGAGTATAGCCCTCTTCAAATTAGTAACCCTTTGCGTTTGCCTAATTTATGCTCAACATTTCACGACTGCATCTGACGTTATCAATGAGACCCATGTCATACGCCATAACTTTCATTACTCTTTTTTATTAAGCCAGCATCATTGATACACAACGCTGTTTTATAATAGAATGGGCTTACCAATGCTGTAAAACAAAATTTGGGCTGTAGATGGGGTAATTGGATCGTTTATGGAAAGCTAAACTTCCACGGAGGTGAACAGGGGTACGTGTACCACTGGATGTCCCTGACTATTTTCAAGCAAAAGGGAGCGGAAATAAACAAGCTGAAAAAATAGCAACCTTACGCCATACATGGATTGCATTTTTCCCCCCACATAGCTATCATCGGGTTAATATCAATACTTCGCCAGTTTTGCGTATGATCGTGAATATGTTGATGTTTAGAAAGCACGACCGGTGTTACGGATCAACTGGTTTCCCTGTTAACTGGTTACCTTTGTTTACAAAAGTCGGGTCTTTCTCACAGCAGCATAACATTTTCCGCTGGCCATAGCTGTCCGTGCAAATGCCTAAACAATTACAATATAATTTCACTTGTTATCTATCCATCCGATTCAAGTATTTCGTTGACTTTTGACATTTGTAAAGCCGTGATGAGTTTAAAAATTGAGTTTAATCTTCTTGCTCCTCCAAATAAAAAAAGAAAAAGAAATGTAAGCTCACCTGGGATTCGATACGACATAAGATATAAAAGCAATCATGATACGATTGATTTGCCCGCTAGGCCACCGATCAAATACAATCTATTGGCGTCCAAATACACTCCATACCTCAAACAGAAACAAGTGGACATACATTTCTTGGTTGAAAACACTTCGGCTGGATTAAATTGTGACCATTGTTACCGCAGAGATAGTAGCTAAACCTGTGTTTGTTGCGCCGCTGATTTAAGTTGTTCTTGATAAGAATCTAATCGGCTAACCCTTTTTTTAACGTAACCTATTGAATTTATTGTGTTATTAAACAGTCAAAATAAATTCGGTTTATGGGATGATCGCCGCTGTCTGAAATATGAAGATAGGAACCGTGTCCTATGGCGTTACCCTTATTCAAAATATTATCAGTAAGTCACCAGCCATTATAAACACTTGATGCATGGACTTTGTTTTGACTGGTTATGTATTACGCATTGTTGTTTGTAACGGCTGGTTATTGACGGACTATATTGAAAAAGGTTTACCCGATAAGACACCAGTTAACAGGGAAACCAGTTGATCTATCGCACCTGTTAACTGGTGACCTTTGTTTACAAACGTCTGCAGATGTTCTAACTACGGAAAAGACACGGCGCTGATCGTGGATATGCCTGAACAGTTATAATCCTATTTTTCTCGGATATCCGTCCAATTCATTTATTTATTTCATAGAATTGAGTGAAACTGATGACAAATTGAAATCGCATTTTACTTGCTTCCTTTAAAAAAAAAAAAAGTTCTCAACGAGGTTTCGATACCAAACATTCTCGTAATATTTATGTAAAGTTTCCTTGCAATAGCCCACTGCGCTACTGCATTAAAAGGTTAAAGAGAAGTTAGAGTAGACTAGATGTCGGTTTAGCATGAATACCCAGACACTGATTTGTTGGCTAAAAACACCTCGGCTGGATTAACTTGTGACCAGTTATTTCAGTGATTACAGTGGAACCTCTGCGTGTTGCGCCTCTGAGGTGAAATATTTCGTTGGGAAGAGTCTCGTTGAGTTGCCCCCCCATTTATAGAAGACTTAACTTGATTTAATTTTAAAATTAAATTAAAAAAAAACCACACAACCCACATGCAGAACATTGTCATAATTTATGAGTTTATTTTAGAATAAAGTAATTGAGTTAATGGCTTTACGCATCCTCTCCCATCGCTGCCAGCAGAAAAGGGAATAGTATTGATGCGATATTTGTCTGAGGGTGCCTTCCTTCTGAAGGGTAGTCCTGTCGCATTTCTTAACCAAATCTTCCGTAAGTTAGTGGAAGTGCTTCAGATTGATGATTCGCAGATGCTGTTATGGGGGGGGGATATTTTGGTCAGAGCGCTCTTCATTTTGTAGCTGGACTGACTTGTTCAGCTGAGGGAATGGCACACAGGGCAGAAGAATGCTTGGTCTGTAGGAGGCTTTCCCATACAGTTCCAGTGGTACCAGCGCCCACATGCAGTGCATTCAATCTGGAAGAAATAAAACTTAAGTGTTATGCTAGGAGAAAAGTAAACATTTATGGAGCAGAGATGCCCTTACCCAGTCAAAATGGCTCTCTTTAGTGCTTCCTGCATCCCTCTCCCCACAGGAGTGACAGAGATCCAACAGGGTATCTGATTCAAAGAGTAATTGAAACTTCTGTATTTGTGTGTAAAAATTTAAGCAAGACCATAAATCATACCTGACTCATCAATCAATGTTTGGGCCATTACCACCCTCATTTTATTGACCCCGTTCTGGTCAACTGGAGAGTTGGGCTTCTCCCCTTTTAAGATGCTCTCAGCCACCTTGAACATGAACTGCAGTAAACTCACTTTGAAATATTTGAAAGATGGATTAAGTGACAATATGGACAGCTTACTTTACAGACCAGCACCCCACATGATGTGGTGTCCTGCTGGTGGCGGTGGTCGATGGTGCTGCATGACCATCTGGACACATTTATGTTTTTCCTTCTAATGAAGGCTCTAAATTGCAAGGATAAAGGGATCAAGTGATACTGCTTGTGACTTACAAGAAAGTTCATTTACTTCAGACAGGCAACCATGAGAAATCATTCAAGATTACCTTGTTTTTTCCTTGCATTTCTGAAGCTTGGCACTAGTAGCTCCAAAGGGGTCAACAAAAAGGGCCCTTCGCTCCATGGGGTACATAGCCTGTTTAAAATTAAAATAAATGATTTGTAAGTCTACAGAAAGCTTTTATGCTTGCTTAAGATGTGCATGTAGCTTTGGATAAATATGCACTTACTACCGGAGTCCAGTGTCTGTCCTTGCAAACTGCTCCAATGAGTACGCCACACAGTGCAGCATCCAGCTACAAAAATTTCACCTGTTATGAGTTGCACATCTTGGAAACATCAAGATTAAATGATACTCACCTTTCTCAACCCCATAGATCTGCCATTCCATATAGCAGTCATTTCAAAGGAGTCAATGACAAAGGCTTTGGATGGCATTTGCCTGGCAACAATTGACATGTAACCCTTCAGGACCTGCAAATAGTTGCCTGTTATTGGTCTGTTTCGACAAAATAAAAACCCAACGGAACCTACAAGCCAGCTTAAAGCAGAGTATATTCAGGAATACTTACCTCACTCACCAGTTCCTTTCCAGGGGCGAGGCTCTGGAGATCTGCTGTAAAGATCTTATAGGGCCCAATCTTTGCCCATAAGATCTCCCCCTTTTTAGTAGTAGTATTATGAAGTTACAGAAATGGGGAGGGGGGGGGGGGGGGTTAGATACAAATTTAATCTGACAAGATTTATAAATACCATTGCTTTGGAGTGGATTTCTCAGACAGAGTGGCTGAGGAGGTTGGAGAGAGGGTAATCAGAGGGGCGCTTACAGCATCAGGTTGGATGTTTTGGTGGGTTGGACTAGTACTCGCTGTTAAACTGTGGTGTGAAGCCAGATGAGGGGGCTTGTCTGTTCTTTTAAGCTTTGCTGGAATCCTCTCCTCTGGCTTGATGAAATGAACCAGATGATCTAGGTTTACGGTGGTTTTTGTTGTGCTGGTGGTGCTTTTTGAGTACAGCAATTTTCTCTTGGAGCTCTGTAATTGTGAATGGTCCGAGCATGTCTACCTCCATTTTCCCCCCTTCCGCTGCCGTTCCCTGATGTTTTTGAGCAGCACGACGTCACCAGCTTTGAATGCATCATCCTGACCCCTGTCTCCTTTCCTTTTCCTGGTTTTCTCATGGCTTTTTTTAATGTTTTCCTGCACCTCCTGATACATCTCATGCTGTCTGAGTCTTTCCGAGACACCACTTCATCCCTCAAGTGTTTCCACCTTCTCCTCGGTCACCTACAAGAAAACACAAGGGCATTAGAGTGTTAGAGTCACATTTAATTGGCAGCTGTATAGAAATATTGCAAACGATTTCGACAGGCTTACCTCATACTCCCTGGGAACCTCTGAAGGATATCTGGCCTCTCTACCATACATGAGGTAGTAAGGGCTGTATTTTGTGGTGAGATGTTTTTTGGTCCTGATGCCAAACATTGCGGCACCCAGATACCGGTCCCATGTCCTGGGATTGTCCCTCGCCAGCTTGCCCAGAGACCTGAAATATTCAGTGGTGTCATATCGAAAGTGATCATGTATTCATTATCAACTTCAAGTCGTTTTTACCCTCTAAGAACATACCGTTGGATGGTGCTGTTAAGTCTCTCAACAAGCCTGTTTGTTTGGGGATGGTAGGGGGAACAAAAGCTCCTTTTTATGCCCAGCTTCTCACAGAGGCAAGCGTTGACCTTCCACATGCCAAAGATTAATACAAGTCAGCATGGATGACCAATATTACGGTACTGCAAATAATCCAATTTTACCTCACCTTATTTTTAAACTCTGTTCCCTGATCTGTAAGCAGTCTTTGAGGAGCCCCAAATTTGTATACAAAGTCAAGAATGCAATGGGTGACCTCTTCTGCTGATTTACTTTTAAGAGGGTAGGCCTCTGCCCACTTAGTGAAGTAGTCAACCATGACACCGATGTACTGGTTACCACTCTGAGTGACAGTGAGCTTGAGAAGATCCATTCCAACAAGCTCAAATGGCTCAGACACCTGAAAGACAAGAATGCGCATAATACAACTCCACTGGAAGGTAAGATCAGACTCTTAAGTCACACGGAAGCTCACCTCTATTGGGTTATATTGTTTCTTTTCCTTTATGTTGGCCCGCTTAGACTGACATGCTGGGCACTGGGCAACCTGAAAAATGAAAGTCCTCAGAATAACCATCATGTTAGGTCTGTTTTTACAAGTAATGTACACAGGATATTTAGATAGCGACAGTCTCTTCTTCACATCTACTTTTTGAAACTTTATTCACACAATCGTTTGAATTGTTTCTGGTCTTTTAGAGTGCCCATTCTTTCAAGTTAGCGGATACATGAAAATGTTCGGGGTGAAGTAATTTTTTTGTTCACTTACCCATTTACGAATGTCATCTTCCATGCCAGGTCAATAATACCGACTGATAAAAGAATGATGAGTTTTTTCCACTCCACAGTGAGCTCCATGAGCGCTGCAGTGGAAGTCCTGAAAAATTTCATCTGCCACCTCAGATGAAAGAACAACTTTTGCAAGGAGTTCTTCCTGGCCTTTTCGTCTTCTACAAATGTAGAAGAGCTCTCCATCTTGAAAGGATGCTGCTCCTGAATTATTAAGCACCAAAATAATCACTGAAAAATAAAGTTTTGTTGATTTGTTTACCCTTAAGGATGAAATTTGCTGCTCTCCTCTTCATCACATATTTTTGCTGCTTTGTTGCGCCCTGGGGGAATTGATTATGGACTTTAAAGTCCATCAACTCTCGCACAATTGTAGGATTCATTGTTTTGTTTTTTTTTTTTAATTCTCTCACTTGCTTCAAAACCCAAAACTTATACAGGGGTCATGGGTAATTGGATAATTGGATTCAAAATCAGCTCTCAAAAAAGGGCTGCAGACCTGTGGTCTAGTGGTGTCTGGTTCATTTGTAATTAATAATTTGGTTCATTGGTGAACAAGCATTGATACTGTGAGACGTATCGATAAACGTGAAAGTAGTAGCAGTTGTTGAATTAATAAACAAATCAAAAGTGTTCGAATTGAAGGTGTAAGTGGAATTGGGCTTCATAAATACGAATAATAGGCTCCCATGCAGAGGTTAATTTGCTGAATATTAGCCTATGTTAAAATGCATAATGACTAGGAAATGTCAAACGATGGCCTCTGTATTGAAGTTAAATCAATGTACTCTCTCGATAACATTATTTTGGTAATCGTGGGATGAATTTTGTGATGTGAATGATTTATTATGTTTCCATTGAATCTTAGTACTTATTTTACCCCAAAAAACAGACATTGCGACCTCTGATCTCTAATAATACAGAATAGTTTGGAAAAATGAGACTGTATGGGTTTATCATCAACTAGAACCAAAAATAACGGGTTATCACTGCAACAACGGGTCACAAGTTAATCCAGTCGAAGTGTTTTTAGCCAACAAATCAGTGTCTGGTTATTCATGTTTAACCAACATGTCTACTCCATAATTTGAACCATCTGCCGTGGCGCAGTGGGATAATGTAAGGACACTTCAGCTGAACAAGCGGGAAAGTATGGTGTCGAAACCTCGTTGAGAAATAGGCCTACTTTTTTTTTTTAAAGGAAGCAAGTAAAATGCGATTTCAATTTGTCATCAGTTTCACTCAATTCTATTAAAAAATAAATAAATGAATTGGACGGATATCCGAGTAAAATAGGATTATAACTGTTCAGGCATATCCACGATCAGCGCCGTGTCTTTTCCGTAGTTAGAACATCTGCAGACGTTTGTAATCAAAGGTCACCAGTTAACAGGTGCGATGGATCAACTGGTTTCCCTGTTAACTGGTGACTTTTGTTTATGAGAGTCTTTCTGTCAGGTTTTTTTGGTTTTTGTTGAGAAGAATCGAATTGGCTGACGCTTTAAAAAATATGTATTTGATTTAATCCTGCCATTAACCAGCCGAAACAAATTCAGTTCACGAGATTGTCTCGTGTCTAGGAGTCGTGTAACACTGTTTTATCGGGTAGACCTTTTTCAATATAGTCCGTCAATAACCAGCCGTTACAAACAACAATGCGTAATACATAACCAGTCAAAACAAAGTCCATGCATCAAGTGTTTATAATGGCTGGTGACTTACTGATAATATTTTGAATAAGGGTAACGCCATAGGACACGGTTCCTATCTTCATATTTCAGACAGCGGCGATCATCCCATTAACCGAATTTCTTTTGACTGTTTAATAACACAATAAATTCAATAGGTTACATTAAAAAAAGGGTAAGCCGATTAGATTCTTATCAAGAACAACTTAAATCAGCGGCGCAACAAACACAGGTTCAGCTACTATCTCTGCGGTAACAATGGTCACAATTTAATCCAGCCGAAGTGTTTTCAACCAAGAAATGTATGTCCACTTGTTTCTGTTTGAGGTATGGAGTGTATTTGGACGCTGAATAGATCGTTCATGATCGGTGGCCAAGCGGGCTATTCATTCGTCTAATGATTGCTTTTATATCATATGTCGTATCGAATCCCGGGTGAGATTACATTTCTTTTTCTTTTTTTATTTGGAGGAGCAAGAAGATTAAACTCGATTTTTAAACTCATCACGGCTTTACAATTGTCAAAAGTCAACGAAATACTTGAATCGGATGGATAGATAACAAGTGAAATTATATTGTAATTGTTTAGGCATTTGCACGGACAGCTATGGCCAGCGGAAAATGTTATGCTGCTGTGAGAAAGACCCGACTTTTGTAAACAAAGGTAACCAGTTAACAGGGAAACCAGTTGATCCGTAACACCGGTCTAGAGGTTGACAGATGCCCGGAGGCTAGGCTAACGTTAGGCAGTCACTGGTTAAATAACCAAGGCTAATTTTAACAAGCACAAATGAAGCAAACGCCATCGTATCGCCCAAAAATCTGATTTGAATTTAATTTTGCTAGGTTTCCAGTGGAAATGTATTACTGCTGAAGTGGCACTATCACTAATAACCAACAATTTCAGTTTTTCTTCTTTCTCTCTCCCCCCCCCAGAACAGTCTTCTTCTATTATGTCGGATAAAAAGTGTTTATAAGTACATTATATACATTACCGCCGCCGTTGTCGACGGATGGTATTACATGCGATGCTGCGTCGCGTATGGAAAAATCAGACTACACATTCGAACGCATCATGGCGGCCAAAGCGTCGCAATGCGTCTCGATGCGTACGCGTTTGCGTGCCTTTGCATCGACTATGAATCGGCCCTAAAGGAACATTCACATTGGCGCGGCGCGTCAACGCCTGCAAACGCTTGTTTCCCCTTGGTTTTGCCGCCTTTGGGCGGTCCAGTTATATAGTGACGTCGCTGGAAGCGAAATGCAGGCTGTCAACTGGCTGAAGCAAGTTTTCATTGATAACGATATTAATTCACCCAATTGTCGTTTTTCCCGCTTGGATTTTGAATTTTTGAGGGACTGCAGTTGTGTATAAATGCATTCCGTTATTGTCATGGAGTTTAATCATGGTCATAGATGGGAGAACGAGGACAGTTCTGATAGTCGCCATCCTGCATCTTCGGCGAAAACGGCGCCGGTCTCTCTGGGTTCATCCAGTCCTGCGAGACTGCAAGCGGTATGGGGAGTACCCCCGTTTGGTGCAGGAACTATGCCTGGATGAACACCTTTTTCAGCAATATTTCAGACTGACAAGAAGTCAGTTTGAAGACCTGCTTCTGCGAGTAGCACCGAGAATAACGAGGATCAACACCGCTCTCCGGGAGTCGATTGGTCCGGCTGAACGCCTCGCTATTTGTCTACGGTGCGTTTTGTTCATTTAGTTATATTTTTCTTTTTTTTCGATGATGGCTGAAGTCATCAAATCTTATGATGAGAAATAGTTCAACTAGCACCGAAGATGAGGACACGGCGATAATAAGCTTTTCCTTCATTGTGTTCCCGAAGCACTTGCAATAAGCGGAACCATTGTTTCGTAGCCCACGTTCCTGGAAGACGACGTACACACTGCCTTCAACCCCTTGATTGGATATATGCGTTCCGTTTGTCGGATTCATTACCATAAACTTATTTTTTCCAAGCGTCCTCGACGCGCCTCAAGCACAAAATTTGACGCGCCACTCCCATCATGCATTGTGCCGCGGCTACGGTCGCGTTCGCCGCCTTCCATGGCAAATGAATGGGGAGGCGTAGCCGTCAACGGACGCGCCGCGCCAATGTGAATGTTCCGTTACTGATCCTGAATCAGGGATAGTTTCCTCATCGGAACATACAGAAAAAGGAGATTAACAATGAAAGATTACAACCACTGTTGTGGTACCAATTATCTGTGATTGTGGGTTCAGGGTTTGTTGAGCCGGCTCACTCAAATATAGCCTATGTTGAACTTACTTCGTAATATATCCCCCAGGAGATACGTGTGATAAACGACCGGCCAGCCAGCCAGCTAATCCTCGGCCAACCAAGCGTTGAAGATCTTAGCTGCCGGCCAACCAATCGCTTAAGTCAGTTTTCGGCCAACTAATCTTTGAAGTGTTTCCCCGCCAGCCGAGCAATCGCTGAGTTTCGTCCCCGCCGGCCAGCCAATCATTGAACTTGATCACTCAGGCAGTCAGTCACTCACTCAGCGACATTCGCGTTTACAGTGGCCCGACCGCCATTCGCGGCCCAGCCCAAAAAGAGGCAAAATAAGGAGCAAGCATCTGTATCTTGCATTGCTGTCCATGAATGTTAAAAATACCGAAACCTTGAACAGCAATAGGGTGTAATAATAGAAAATGCTATCCATCTTTTCTTTTCCCAAGGATGCAGACAGGTAAGAAAAAAATTAGCAACTGTTGTATTGTATTCCAGCGTCATTAGTTTGCATAAGCTAGCTGATGTTCTTTCATTTTGCAATGCCCTTCAAACTCGCTAATGGCAATGACAGAAATTCGCGGACGCCCTAGCTTGCCAGCTAATTCAGTAAGTATTCGTATTACTTAATATTGACATTAGTGGCATCAAAGAAATGCCTGAAGATGCAAAGTAAAATGAAATATAAAAGCATCATGCAAAGACTGATGCTTGTATATTCCAACATTGTGCCGTAGCAGTTGAAAAAGCCATTGCAATGCTGGGATACATTGCCAAAAGTACTGAGTAAAAATCCAAGGAGGTACAGTATCCCAGAAAGGCCTCATCAAATTCAAAGCCACAACACAACTGCAAAAGGCACAACGCAAATACAAATGCAACAACGGAAATGCTAAAGCCACAACACAACTGCAAAAGCCACAGCACGAATGCAAAAGCCACAACATGAATGCAAAAGCCACAACACAAAGGCAAAACCCACAACACAAATGCAAAACCCACAACACAAATGCAAAACCCACAACACAAATGCAAAAGCCACAACACAAATGCAAAAGCCACAACGGAAATGCAAAACCCACAACGGAAGTGACTCTGGGACTACAATTCCCGACGGACTTGGTGACCGACAGGAAGTTTCTTTAGGGAGTTTTCAATGAAGCAGGACAAGTAAGTGAAAGTAAGTAGTGCTTCTATAATGCTAGCTATAATAAATACCACTTTCTGACTATTATAAATAATCTGTATAGGACTGTTAAAAGTGTTTGTTTGTATACTCATGCAATCTACTAGTTAACGTCAGCTAATTACGCCAACTTTAGTAAAAACTTGCCACCGTGGGTAACGGTAAAGTTAGTCTTTGAGATTTCAAAGCTGTGTGAGGTGATCATATCCTTAAATAATGATTTATAACAGTCTGAAAGTGATATTTATTACAGCTAGCATTATATAAACATACCTTACTTTCTCTTATTTGTCCTGCTTCATCCATCGTTACCGATGATTGCTCGCACTTAACAGTGCTGAATACTGCTTTGATGGGGTTTTCAAGGCAGTATCAATGCGATCAATCAACACAATATTTGGCAGGACCATTCATAGCTCACCACACCCTTAACAAACACAGCTCGGGTTAACTGTGCTGATTAACTGGCTGAGACAACTATGTTGACGAACAGGTCATGACCTGTTCTCAATCATTCATTTAAATTACGATTGCAGAAGCTCCCGAGAACTCTTAACATTATCAAGTGGGGCCAGATTTCAGTAAGGGGCTATTTACAATTGATCGTGCGTATATATGTGAACTGCGTGTTCTACGGGCGACCCGAATTCTACGGCCAAAACTGACCCGCAAACCAATTGTGGCGCACGCAGCCAATTTTTCTGGTCGTTCAGGGTAAGTACTTGTTCAATACGTGCCACTTACATGAAGCTGGCGTGATCTGCGAAATCCGTGACGATCAGGGACCTTTTCACACGCAGGTGGGACGTGATGCTCGCAAGTGGAGAGTACTTAACATGCACGCGCGATTCAAGTGGCAAGTAATGCAGACGTACGGGAGGGGTTCACGCACGTGTAACGTGATTGCCACTTGAGTGGCATGCACGTCGACGACAAGGCGCAAGTGAGTGTGGAGTACGTGTTCTATGTGGCCAGTGCGGGTTGGGGTACTATTTAAAAATGCTGATGTAACAGGACTCAGCATCGTTTGTCATCTTCATCCGTGCTGGTATCCTTGGAAGTGGAGGCAGTGGAAGCAGAAAGCTGACTGGAAGCTGGTGATTTCATGGATCTCCTGGGTGGCATTTTCATAACTGTTCAAGAACTGGCAAATGACCGGGTTGAAATAACCCGCACGTGCAAGTACTTGCCACGTGCGTGTGCTGCGTGAGACGTACGTCCGACCTGCTTGCTCCGCCAGTGTCGTGCGTGGAAGGTGAGTCAGTTTTGCGCTACCCGGACGACAGAAGTGCTGACCACGTGCGTGGCACTTGCGTGGGTGTATATTCATATGCTTACAATATTAAAAATATTTTAAAATTCTTGATGTATGATTAATTTTGAATTAATTTTAATGGAATTTTCCCCATAAAACCCTATATATATCTACAGCACACGCACTTGTGACGTACTTGCCATGTGCTTGTATTTATATACATTTATTTTCGACTGATCGCTGCGTGCACCGTGGAATTAGTTTGCTGACCAATTCTTTGCTACGGGCGGTTCTACGTGCCCTGCGGCCAGCAAAACACGCACGTGTCGCGTACTCGCCACGTCGAGCATGCAGTCATTTTCCCCAAATTTCGCACGTAAGTTGCACGTAGACGCCCGTACGTTCAAATGTAAATCCCCCTTAATAATGCATACCTGTCAACTCTCTTGCATTCCTTGTGAGTTAAGTGGCATATTAACGTTCCTCTGCTGTAGTGAGCAACTATTCAATCAAAAATTATTCAATAAATTCTCCGCGAGAATCTCTTAAGTCCTTGAGTATAAACGGGTTGGAAGCAATGGAATTGCATTGAGACGGTTCAAATGATCTTTTTTATCAAAACAATCATAAAACACATGCATTGCTTCCAACCCCTGAGTAAAGAAAAGCGCGAGAACTCCGGAGTTGTAATCGGAATGCTTTATACATGAAAACTGGTCACACCTAATAATGTTGAGAGTTTTTGCGTTTCTGTGATGGTAATTTAAATGAATAATTGAAAACAGATCAAGACCAATCATTAATTTTAAGGGATCTTTTGAGCTTCCCCTATTGCCAGTTAACGAGCAGCCATAATCCAGTGCAACCCATATTAAAACCAGCAAGTCTTCAAATCTGTTTCAATAACGGGGGGCAGACATGTTTACATGAAATATAATTTTATCCAATCAAACCCCAGTTCACTAGACTGTGCCACAGTACTCATGACATCAGTTATTGTCATTCCTTTCATGAAGGTATTTGACTGGATTAAATTTGATTCCCCAAGAGAAAATGTCTGCTTCCTGATACTGAAGCCTGTTCGAAAACTTGCTGATTTAAAATGCATGGCACTGGATTATTACCAAATTAAAATTTACAAAACTATGCGTTTTAGACACTTCAAGAATTTTTCCTTTGCGCTGAAATATCATTTGCCAAGGAGAAGTCTCTTCCTTTAAATATGTTAAAGTGATCAACGAAGTGAATTATGTAGGATTCCTTCAGCCAAGTTTTATTAGTAGAACACAAATGGAAGTCGACCATGTTGAGAATCAGTGATTTGTATGTTTGTTTTTAATATGATTCAGTAATTTTTATAGCTATTTATTCATTTATCATATTTATTCTTTTAGAGTATGCATGTTTCTGTCTTTAGTCTTGAACGTTTTCCTTTCGTTTCTGTCTTGTTGCGTCTTGTCAATCTTCACACTCTCTTCCCTGTACTTCGGTGAGGTAATTCCTCTTCGTTCTCTCTGGCTGTTCTCATTGGCTAACCGCACCGAAGAATAGTTAGCGAAGCACGGGTGATTAGTTAGATCAGAGTTAGGACTCCACCTGTTTCCCCTCGCTCTCCTATCACCGTCCTTGCTTTTCTAGTTCCGCCTTCCTCCACAGCTGTCCGGCATTCTAGCTGGGATTTCACTTGATCAGTATGTGTTTAAAACACGCATTTTTACCGCAGCTTCTTGTCGACTCGTGTCTTCCTAGGGCTGTTCGATTTTGCCCAAAAATAAAATCCCGATTTTCTTCTCTCAAAATCCAATTTTCGATTACGATTACTTTGTGAAATGACAAAAGGCAAAGAAATGATTTCAAATATGCTGTTTTTTTTTTGAACATTTTGCAAATAATTTCACCATTGGGATTTGAGTGCAAACCTTGCTCTTCTTAAACAAAAGAAATCCCTCAAGGGATTAATATAAAGAAAAATCTATGAACTTTTGCCATCTGGCTTTGCTCCATGCTATGTTGTAAACAAAAAAACAATCCCTTTGGGATTAAGAGAAAAACCTCACTTTCACATTTATCTTCAGGTGTGTCCATCCCCTTGATTAAACAAAAATGAATGAATAAAGTGCAAAACTTTAACTTTTTGTAAAATAAATAAAGCTTGAAAAAATATAATTTGTATCTTTGAGACAAAAATCAACACTTGCAAACATAAGTCATTTGCATGATATATCCCTGAAAAAAATAAATTAAACGGGGTCTTTGCATGCTAAATAATAAAATAACCCATGAAGGAGGTAGAGGTGTGTAATGTCAGTCATTACATTTGTTATTCACATTTGCAAGTTTTTTGCAAGGAACACAAGCCGGTCTACGGCATCTGGCTTGAGGGATGCCCGGTGGCATGTGACAACGCCCCCTCCTACACTACAGAGCCTCTCCGACGGGGCACTTGTCGCAGGGATTGAGAGGTACTTCTTGGCTAGTTTGCTGAGCCTTGGAAAGTTTTCCTCGTGTTTCTTCCACCACTGAAGTGGATCAGCATCCTCGCTTATCTCAGAGATCAACAGGTAGGTTGCAAGCTCAGTTCTAATTCTGTCTGCCTGTGACAAGGACGGAGCGGGCGCCATCTTCGGGAAGAAACTTGACAAGCTCCTCCGCTTCTTCAGCGCAGGACCAGGCTCAGCTGCAGCTCTTGCTTCTTTTTCTTCCTGGGGCACCGGCACAGCTGTGCTAGGCTGAGTGGGCAGCAGAGACAGCAGCTCTGTCACAGCTCTCTCCTTAATGTGTGCCACCTTTGCAGGGTCGATGTATGTGGTGCGGAACCTGGGATCCATCAGCGAGGCCATGTCCAAAAGTTCGTCTTTGTCTGGGTCCCTGTATTTTTCAGTCATGTAATGCAGGATGTTTCCTTTGATTTTTTTTTGTGAGCTCAGTGTCTTCGTCTTCTGGCTAGAGAAGACTGCTTCTGAACATGCTGAGTGTTGGTTTGATGATAGAGACAGTAACATAACTCTCCCCAGACAACGCGTCAGTGAAATCTTGCAGTGGTTTAACTGCTTTGTTCACTGACTCCAAAATCTCAACATCTTGCCAGGTGGGCACGAGGTGCCTGCATTTTTTATCTGACCCCAGGACACGTGCTATGGCTCTCTCTTGTTCCAGGACACGCTCAATCATCACTTGCCTGGAGTCCCACCTGGTTGGGGACTTGGTGATGAGCTGATGGACAGGTAGGCCGAGCTCTGCCTGCACTGCCGCCAGCTCCCTCCTCCTTTTTCAGCTGTATGAGAAAGAACTCACAACCTTCTTGCAAATCCCGACGGCACGATCAATCCTTGGGTCTTTGACAGCATTCTCTGTATAAAGAGAAATACAGAAGAAGCAAACAACACTGAGAAATTGTTTCACCATTTAAAAATGTTGATTAAAAAAAAAACATTTAGTCAAAATACGTGGGTTAAAATCAATGCGAATATTTTTATGCAAGACTTTTTTTTTAATTATTTTTTAACACAACCACATGATCCCCCCTCTCTCTCACACTCACATGCACAATGTTTCACCATTTAAAAATGTTGATTAAAAAAAACTGACACAAGCAGACAGGAGTTGCGTATATCCTGTATATATTTAGTCAAAATATGTATATTGGGTTAAAATAAATGCAAATATTTTTATGCAAGACTTTTTAAAAATTATTTTTTAACACAAACACATGATTCCCCCCACCCCCACCCCCCTTTCTCTCTCTCACTCACAGGCACAGACACAGACACACACACAAATTAGGCTATATTTAGACACTTAACCGATGGCGTTGTGAAGTTTATGACCAAAGCACTGTAGTCTGGGCCACTCGTTAAGACAAAGAGCCTTTATCATATTAGTGCCGCTGTCTGTGGTCATGCATACGAGGCGATCTTCACTCAGATTCCAGGACTCCAGTCCATCTCTCAACCCCTGGGCGATTTCTTCACCTGTGTGGTCGCTTGGGAAGAAAGACGTTTGCAGGCAGGCATTTTCTAGACTCCATTCGTCAGTGATAAAGTGCACTGTCTTCCAGCTTCTTTGTCACTTTTGTACGAGTTGTGTTGTACAGATGGGGCAAGACAACTTCGCCAAAGTGTTTTCGCCCTGGTAGCTCGTAGCGGGGATCCAGCGTATGAAGCAAATGTTTGAAACCAGCCTTTTCTACTGTGTATATTGGGACCATGTCTGTTGCGATGTGAAACGCGACTGCGTCCGTAATATTTTTCCACCTCCTTTCAGTCTTATGATATGGTACCCCACGAAAATGAAGCTGGCAGAGTAACTTGCTTTGGAGTTGGTGGTGGTGGTGTAGCCGCATCCGCGTTCCCATGTGCGGCCCGCTCTGCAACGCACTGCTGCCTTTCCAACGGGTGGTTTTTCTGGAGGTGTTGAAATAAATTTGTCGTGCTGCTTTTAACTGCCACTGACTTACGACAGATTTTACAACGCGGAGTACTTTGCTCTTCATCCGAAGAGTCGAAGCCGAACCACTTCCACACAACAGACTTGCTCTTCCTCTTGTCCACTAAATCCACCGCCGACATGTTTGTTTACAACGAATGTGTAGGAAGACCGTGATGGGAGGACAGAGGCGGAAGTCACTACGGCAACCCAGCGCGGCCCAAACATGAACGGGGGCTGTACCGTAATTACCCTAGTTAAAGTGAAAAATCGATTTTATGAGTTTTACGTTTTTAACATTGTCCTAACTAAATAATCGCGATTACGATTTAAAATCGATTAATCGAACAGGCCTATTACTTCCCATGGCTCGCTTTGGTTAAGTCTCGTTTCTGCGCTTTCTTGGTTTCGATTGTTGATTGCTCGTTTCTTGTGAATTCTCCTTTAAGTCTCGTTATTGATTGTTTGTATTACGTTGTTTGATTGCTGGTTGATTGCTTAGTATTTTGTTCTCCCTAATTCCCATTTTGTACCCATCTGTTTAGATTCTCCTGTTATTCCCTTATCCCATCCAATTCCCTTTTCCTTCCCCTTCCATTGCCTTAGATCTACGCCTATTGTTACTGTCTTTGTGCGGATTGATTTTCTGGTTACCGTATATTTCTGCTTGTCCTCTGATTCTGACTATTCTGCATTACCCTGTTTTGTCTGGCTATCGATCTGTTTCTGTATTTGACCATGAGCTGTGTTAACCCCAATAAACGCCCTGCCGATGCTGAACTGCATTTGGAGTCAAAGCCCGTTCCTTTCAGACCAAGGGTAAATTTAGTGCTTGTGTGTGTGTGTGTGTGTGTGAGTGTGTGCGTGTTCCCCCCCCCCAACCAAAGCGTAATTTAGATGTGAAATGGCTTACCTGACCATATTGTTGAGGCAGAATCCTTGAATTTTCAAGTGCAGTCTCTACTTAAAGCTGGATACCATTGAGTATCTGAAGTGATATATTTACAATTGTACAAAACCCAAAACCAGTGAAGTTGGCACGTTATGTAAATCGTAGATAAAAACAGAATACGATGATTTGCAAATCCTTTTCAACTTATATTCAATTGAATACACTGCAAAGACAAGATGTTTAATGTTCAAACTGAGAAACTTTTTTTTTTTTTTTTGCAAATAATCAGTAACTTAGAATTTAAAGGCAGCAACACATTGCAAAAAAGTTAGCACAGGGGCCTTTTTACCACTGTGTTACATTGCCTTTGCCTTTACTTTTAACGACACTCAGTAAACGTTTGGGAACTGAGGAGACCAATTTTTGAAGCTTTTCAGGTGGAACTCTTTCCCATTCTTGCTTGATGTACAGCTTATGTTGTTCAACAGTCCGGGGTCTCCGTTGTCGTATTTTACGATTCATAATGCGCCGCACATTTTCAATGGGAGACAGGTCTGGACTAGGCAGGCCAGTCTAGTACCCGCACTCTTTTACTACGGAGCCATGCTGTTGCAACACGTGCAGAATGTGGCTTGGCATTGTCTTTCTGAAATAAGCAGGGGCGTCCATGAAAAAGACGTTGCTTGGATGGCAACATATGTTGCCTCGAAACCTGTATGTACCTTTCAGCATTAATGGTGCCTTCACATAAGTGTAAGTTGCCCATGCCTTGGACACTAATATAACCCCATACCATCACAGACGCTGGCTTTTGAACTTCGCGCCTATAACAGTCCGGATGGTTCTTTTTCCTCTTTGGTCCGTTGGACATGACGTCCACAGTTTCCAAAAACAATTTTAAATGTGGACTCGTCAGACCACAGAACACTTTTCCACTTTGCATCAGTCCATCTCAGATGAGCTTGGGCCCAGCGAAGCCGGCAGCGTTTCTGGGTGCTGTTGATAAAAGGCTTTCGCTTTGCATTGTTGAGTTTTAACTTGCACTTGCAGATGTAGCAATGAACTGTAGTTACTGACAGTGGTTTTCTGAGCCCATGTGGTGATGTCCTTTACACACTGATGTCGGTTTTTGATGCAGTACCGCCTGAGGGATCGAAGGTCACGGGCATTCAATGTTGGTTTTTGGCCTTGTCGCTTACGTGCAGTGATTTCTCCAGATTCTCTGAATCTCTTGACGATATTACAGACCTTAGATGATGAAATCCCTAAATTTCTTGCAATAGCTCGTTGAGGAATGTTATTTTTAAACTGTTCGACAATCACAATCACGCATTTCTTCACTAAGTGGCGACCCTCGCCCCATCCTTGTTTGTGAATGACTGAGCATTTCAGGGAAGCTGCTTTTATACCCAATTATGGCACCCACCTGTTCCCAATTAGCCCCTTCACCAGTGGCATGTTCCAAATAAGTGTTTGATGAGCATTCTTCAACTCTCTCAGTCTTTTTTGCTACTTGTGCCAGCTTTTTTGAAACATGTTGCAGGCATCAAATTCCAAATGAGCTAATATTTGCAAAAAATTACAAAGTTTACCTGTTCAAACATTAAGTAACTTGTCTTTGCAGTGTATTCAATTGAATATAGGTTGAAAAGGATTTGCAAATCATTGTATTCTGTTTTTATTTACGATTTAAACAACGTGCCAACTTCACTGGTTTTGGGTTTGTAAAAAGAAACTGGTGAGCTGAAAGGCCTGTTCTCACCACTCTTGTTATTTTTATTTATTGCAAGCAGACCGCTCAATACTTCCGCGACCGTACCCACTTCGGAGACAGAAAGTGTGACCAATACAATACTTACCACGGGGGTATATTGGGGATGAGAGGTCTTCCTTCCTCTAGTACAGTGGTTCTCAAATTCGGTCCTGGCGCCCCCCTGTGTATGCTGGTTTTTGTTCCAGCCGCAACTGCAATTCTAGGATTTTAACAAGCTGTTGATTTGTTTTAATTAGGTGCATTTATGCAAATATTCACAGGTTCCTCATTGGTGAAACTCTTAACACATGGAGGTAAAACCCAACAATTTACTTGGCAAACAATGGAGTCACACCTGTTGTGTTTTCTGTTGATTTTATTTGGTCCAGGCAGGTTATTTGGGAAAAACTCAAAACACCTGCATTCAGAAACCTAATTGGGAGCTTATTGATTTTCTCAGAGTCTAATTTGATCTGTTTAAAAACGTTTTCACCTGAAAATCCCAGCAATATTGAAAATTAAGCACAAGATGTTCAAGGGTTTTTATTCTCCATAGCAGAATGGATGTGTCATCCAAATGTGACTTAAGATGGTAAATAACTACTCTAAACATGGAATGCTGCTAATTAAGACAAAGTAGCAGCTTATTAAGATCTTAGAATTGCAGTTGTGGCTGGAACAAAAACCAGCATACACAGGGTGGCGCCAGGACCGAATTTGAGAACCACTGCTCTAGTAGCTTTGTTTATAGTTCCCACTTTCACCACCAGTGTTTTATCTTGCGATAAGCCAATCCAATAGTACGTGTAAGAGGGGAAATTAAAGCCGCACAGGCTCTACAGGACAACTCAGTGACACAACCCAGGAAAAACTGACCAAAAAGAATACAAGATGAAATTGTGAAAAAAAAAAATCGTATCATTAAAAATACGACAATTAGGGCAAGGGAAATAAAACAACTCTCATTCAAGCGGCGTTTGTAAAGTACCATGTGCGTATGTCAATAAATAATCACAATCGGTAGATAAGGACAGTCGTACAAACAGTTAGCAAAATTACACCCAAATCTCACCACTGTAATTCATATATAAATAGAGAAATCGAAAACAACCATTCATCATGTCATTTCATTTCATCATTATGCAAAACGGGCAAACACGGCAAACCAACAGCAAGTAGTTCAAGTAGACATTCCTCAATGATACCAGAACACAAGCTACATAATCACAGCAAGTCAGTTAAAGGCTAAAAGTTGTACCACCTTCCTATGCTCACAGCGGAGGTAAGCCAAAGTACACAGCGCTGACACCGCTGACAAACATACACAATCTCTCTCGCACACCCACACGCACACAATTCTTCTTCTTCTTCTTCTTCTTCTTGGTGATAAGCTGGAGGCCGGCCGCCGTTAATGGGGCATTACCGCCACCTACTGACCCGGAGTGTGGGTCAGTCTCCAGGTTAACTAATCAACATTCTGAAATTCTCATTCTGCTCATTACTAACCCCCCTCACACCCTCTCATACACCCCCACACTCTTCAGGAAACCCAACACTATCCTCATCTTAGTCCCCCCTCTCTCACAAAGCGCTTCCTTCACTCCTATTCCCCCACCTCTTATTTTCCTTAGACTATCCTCCATTACTTTCCTCTCCTTCTCATACGCCTTACACTCTAATAATATGTGGTCCACTGTCTCCACCTCCTCCCCACATCCCTCACACAGCCCAGTCATATGTTTCCCCATCAGCTTCAGTGTCCCATTCAGTGAACAATGCCCTACCCTCAACCTCATCCACACTACCTCATCCTTCCTCCTGCCCCCCCCAATACTCTGCCCCCTCACACTCTTCTGAAGCTGGTAAAGGTGACGCCCCCTCTCCTCCCCATCCCACCTCGCCTGCCACTTCTGACATACCTTATCCCAGATGACCCCCTTCGCCTCTGCCTTGCTGAATCTAACAGCCATATCCACCCTCTCTTTTTTTAATGCCTCCTTTGCCACCTTATCTGCCTGCTCATTTCCTTTCACTCCTACATGTGCAGGTACCCACATAAAATGGATTTCTTTGCCCTGACTCACACACCTGGTCACACTCATCAATAACTCATACAGAATGTCCGGCCTACTACTTGAGTGGAAGGATCTCAGACTCGCAAGCACTGCCGCAGAATCGCTACAAACCAAAACCTTTCCCATCCGAGCCAGCTCCACCCATCTCATTGCCACTAGCATCGCTACCATTTCCACAGTATATACACCTAATCCATCTGTGGTTCTTCTGTTTATCTTCAACCCCCTTTCTGGCACCACTATACCAAATCCTGTATTTCCAGTGCTAGGATCCTTTGACCCATCAGTATATATTTCTGTGTATCCCTCATAACTCCCACTAATCAGCCTTTCAAATTCCCCCACTAAATCAACTTCTCCCCCTTCCCTCTTCTTGTCCAGCAACCTCCAATCTACCTCTGGCCAATCAAGTTTCCACGGGGCTACCGCCGCGATCACCACTGTGGGCCCCAGATTAAGATTCCCCACTCCATATTCCCCTGCTACCTCCCCTCCCATCCTTCCAAAATTCCTCCTCCTTCCCTTCCTGTTTTCCCAACATTCTGCCAAAACCCCCTTAGTGGGGTGTGAGTCCCCATGCCCCTTCAGATTTACCCAGTAGTTAGCCATCAGCTGGTCCCTTCTCAAATCTAGTGGCATCTCACCCATGTTCACTTGCAGAGCCGGTATTGGAGTTGACCTCACAGCTCCACTACATACCCTCAGTGCCTTCGCCTGCATTACCTCCAGCTTCTTCAGGTGTGTCTGGGCAGCTGATCCATATACTACCGATCCGTAGTCCACCCCTGCCCTGATTATTCCCCGATATACTGTCCTCAAGGCCTCTACACTCGCTCCCCACCTCCTCCCTGTCAAACACCGCATTACATCACGCACACAATTGAAACGCGGGGGAGAATTAATCAATCCCCCGAAAACCATGCAAAATAGTCTGGGGATGCTGCTGGCCTCTCAGACACTGCAGCCGAACACGGGGATATTCACTTCAAACAAACAAACTAGCTCGCGCATTTCCCAATGCGACTTACCCCGGTTATAGAAACGACCGGCCGCACGCAAAACAACTAAAGCCCACGTCCCGGCACGGCAGCCTGTGGCAGAGAGCTCAGCAGCCCTTCTCTCTCCCTCTCCTCTTGAACAATGAGTGAAAAACCCCTTAAAAAACCATATCCTGCTCATCCGCCGACAACACAAGTTCGCCCAACAATTAACATCAAATGGCTTCCAGTGCGCCTGTAACAACCAGTGCGACTGAGCCCTACCCCCAATGCTCAGCGCAGAAGCCTACAGTAGGCCACGTCTCTGCAGACTCGGAGGCTGCAGATTCATACTTGCAGTTCTGTGACCGCATATCTAGGACCTTACGTTTAGGGTAAGGGTCCTGAAATTGCGGTCTTGAAACTGCTGCCTCCAGTTCTGCTGGGACACCCTACTCAGCAGATTGGACATACGACACAAGGCTGCCTTGCGAATAACCACCACTCTGCAAAGGGTTAAAGACCAGCGTCACTGAAAAACTTGGCTAATTCCAAATGATGAATACCTGCTAACAATCTTTGCTACGAACTATTATTAAAATTAATGGGTTCACTCGCTCAGTATTAGCACATATTTTATGAATTTTGCTGAGACAGCAGATATTTTTAGCCGTCAGATGGTACAATAATATGCAAGAAATTTAACGGGCATATCTGTTATCACATGGGCAGTTGTAGCTTGAGATGGTTCACAAAGAAATGAAGTTTCACCTTTATCATGCTGGCAATTTAGGACAAATTTTTGTCGGTACACGGACGGAGCTGAATCAACAGCCAGCGTCCCTTAGAGACGGGTGGTTTTTCTATATCATGCCTTTGTTGCTGTAAAACGACGTTTGGGCAGATGCCCCGGGCCGTGCTGATTTTTCTCAAGTCGTGGTACCGCATCCGCTCTGAGCCACACTTCAGCCAGTCAGATTGTACCCACAGTCATGAAAAAAGTAAGTACACCCACTTTAAGTCCTATAGTCTTACGTAGCAGGACTTAATAAAAAAAAAAAAATCAGCTGGTCCTAATCAGGTCTTAAAATTATGTAAATCAAACCTCAGGTGTAAAACACACAATAGATTCCACACTGCCATTATTTATTTTACAAAAATTCAGCCAAAATGTAGAAGCCATGAGTGAAAAACTAAGTGCACCCTTACTGCTTCCATAGGAATTCAGAAGGTAAATTGAAGCTAAATGTTGCTGATCAAATGCACGTGATTAATTGATCATCAGCAAGTGTGACCACCTCTATAAAAGCAGAGGTTTTGGCACTTTGTTGGTCTAGAGCAGGGGTTCCCAAACTCGGTCCTGGGACCTCCCTGTGTATGCTGGTTTTTGCTCCACCCTGGTTTACAATCTTTGGATTTTAACAAGCTGTTCATTTGTCCTAATTAGGTGCATTTTTGTTCAGAGCAGCAATTTATCCTATCTTGACAAACAATATTTTGACAGCTTTGCATACAAACAGTGAGGAATAAATTCTGCATCCACATTGCAATATATGAGTACCAACTGCATAAAGAGAGGGAAAGAATGTACCCAATCAAAAGGGGAAAAAAATCAATGGGGTTCCTAATTGGTGAAACTGTGAGCACATGGTTGCAAAAACTCACAATTTACTAAACAAGCAAATGACATTACATAAAACAGGTTTGACTTGGTTTTCGTGATTGAGCGCAAGCAAATTATTTTGAAAGAACTCTAATCACCTGTCTTCAGCAACCTAATTTGGAGGTTACTGATTTTCTCAGGACCTGATTTGATCGGTTTAAAAATGTTAGAACCTGAAATTGCCTGCCACACAGGAAAAAAAAAAAATCTAAACTTGATATGCAAGGGTCTTTTATTCGGTCTTTTATTCTTCATGGCACAAATGGATATTTCTATTAAAATTTGGCTTAAAACAGCAAATAACAGTTAAACAAAAATGTACCCAATTTGGACAAATTAACAGCTTGTTAAAGTCCTATGATGGCAATTATGGTTGGGACAAAAACGAGCATACACAGAGAGGCCCCAGGACCGAGTTTGGGAACCCATGGTCTAGAGCATTTAGGTGTGTGTTACCACAATACCAAGAGGGAAAGACACAATCATCTTAGAGAAGCAATTGTTGATACCCATCAATCTGGGCAGGGTTATAAGACCATTTCCAAACCATTTGAAATCCATCAGTCTACAGTGAGGAAGATTATTAACAAGTGGAAAACATTCTCAACAGTTGCCAGTCTTCCCCGGAGTGGACATCCCAGATAATTCAGCCCTTGGTCAGACCAAGCAGGGCACAGTGAAACTGCACAAAACCCAAAAACGACATCTAGGACTCTACAGACCTCAGTTAGCAATGTTAAATGTTGAAATTCACAACTGTACAATTCGAAAAAGACAAAGAGTATGGCTTTTTCGGAAGGGTTGCCAGGAGAAAGCCTCTTCTCTCCAAAAAGAACATGGCAGCATGGCTTAGGTTGGCAAATCCGCATCTGATTAAACCACAAGCCTTCTGGAACGATGTCCTTTGGGCAGACGAAACCAAAATGGAGGGTGTTTGGCCTTGATGCAAAGTGCCACGTTTGGCACAAACCAAACACATCATATCAACACAAACACCTCATGCAAATTGTCAAACATGGTGGTGGAGGGGTGATGATTTGGACTTGTTTTGCAGCCACAGGACTTGGGCCCCTTGTGGTCTATGAGATGACAATGAACTCCTCTGTGTACCAAAGTGTTCTAGAGTCAGATAGGAAACCATCTGTTTGACAGCTAAAGCTTGGCCATAAATAGGGTCATGCAACTGGACAATGATCCCAAGCACACAAGCAAATGTATGACAGAAGAAAAATCAAGGCGTTCTAATGGCTTAAGTCCAGACCTGATGGAAATTATGTCGTGGGACCTTAAGAGAGCTGTGCTTAAACAAATGCCCTCAAACATCAATGAACAGAAGCAATGTTGTAAACAAGAGTAAGCCGAAATTCCCCCACCACGATGTTAAATACTGAAAAAATCATATGCAAAATATTCAGTTCAAGTTATTGCTGCTCAAGGTAGTTCTACAAGCTTCTGAATCCTGGGGTGTACTTAGTTTTTCACAGAAGACTTCTGAATTTTGGTTTAATAAATAATGGCTAGGTGAAGTCTGTTTTGTGTTGTTTTACACCTGATGTTAGCTTTAGCTAATTTTAGGATCTGATAAGGACTAGCTGATTTTTGTCCTGACACGTAGAACTATATAACTGTAAGAGTGTATACTCTCTTTTTCTCATGAGTGTAACTGGAATTGTTAGATTGAACATAATTTGACATCTTCCCCAAATTGGTTATGAAAATAATCCAGCACCTTGGGTGTCAGTATTGATTCGGGGAATATGATCTTTTGCAACTGCATTAGTTCTGGTCCCAGTTGGTTGTCCTTGATTGTAGGGATGGTCTGTCAGTTCATTATCATGATGAAAGGGCAAATGTGAGCACAGCCAGTTTCTTGGCAAGGTATAGGATCAAGGTTCAGTGGGTTTGAATGGCATGGCAGATATTTAACTTTTTACTCGGGCATGCCGCTTATTTGAAAATGTAAATTTCTTGGTTTTTAGTGTTTTGTTAATGCACTGGAACTGATCAGCAATTGAACAATGTAGACCATCATAATGTACTAAAAATGCTTTACAGTTTCCTGTTAGCCATCTATAATTTTCTTATATACTGTAGGCGCTTAATTTTAGTGTCCACATATTTCCCAGTGCTGTGTAAATAAAGAAAATATTTGGCTTTTTCTGAAAAATATTCATTGATAGTTTCCAATAAAACCTGATGCATTTACATTGCTTTACTCGCCTTCATTTTGGTGTAGTCCAGTATCAGGGGACTCAGCTGTTATGACAGACATTGACCTGCTGTAAATGTGGGTGAGTACATGGCAGAGAAACTAAATGGACTAGGCCATGATATCAGAGACATAGCTTCCTTCTTGCATTTTGCACTTAGGTTACAATCCTGCAATAGGTTTGAGCTCTGTTGTTAAACGATTCACCATCTATTGCATCGCCACTATGATAAACTTTATTTTTCTCCTGTGGGAAGATACTGTACATTATGAGGAAACAACTTAGAAACCTCTTGCTGCCGTATGGTTACCTTTCCACTGCAAAAACAAAATTGTTTCCGAGCATTTTAATCTTGTATTAAGACTTAAACACTTATTTGTAGGCCTATTACCTTCTTTGTAGAAAAAGGAATTCCGCCTCTGATTTTAACCCCTTTGCGCAGAAGCCAAATCTGGCTATTTAGGTGTTACCTTATTTAAGGCTTTATAATTCAAGATTGCAGTTTCGCAGACAGAAAAACTTTGAGTCTAGACGCATGAAGCATTTAGACTCCCATCGTATTTAAGTTTATTTTTATGATTTTGGTAGAGAAAAGGGGCTACAAACACAAAACATCTTCATGAAAATTCAACTTTGAAATTACAAAAATAATAATAATACTGACAACTGAAAAACTGCTGGGGCTTAAAACTATACATTTCTGGGATCATAAACCTCTTGACCACAAGTACAATTCTTCTTGAACATTACATTCTAGATTACCCGCTTGCTATGAGCCAAATTAGACAGCTATCCAGATGGCTCCCCAAAGTCTGAGATCCATCAAAATGTTGCACAGTTAAATCATAAAATAATTATATATTAAACCCAATTTAACTTTTGAGGCATGAAATTCAGCATTAGCTAATGATTTTCTGGTTGAGTTTAGCATGAATTTATCAATATCAGTGCAGTTGAACATCAGTGGTCACCAGTAACCTCTCCAAACAGTCCCCAAGCATTAAATAAACAGCTGATTTAACAGCCAGAACATTCATCCTGCAATGAAAAGCTAACTGCTCTCACATCCAAGCTCACAACCTTACACCTTATATGGGTAAAAACTCACTAACTCAGTAATATCTGAATTCTGAAAAATACCTTATTTTAACATAATAATCAAACAACATATGCCTCCCTAGATTCAACAGAATGGTGCAATGAACGTACCGAGGGATCTACCGACGTGCGTGGGCTGCATGCATTTGGAGAAACGAAAACCTTGGCATTCGATGTCTATAAACGCGGTAGAAATTCTTCATCAAAAAGCCATATTGAGCAAAATGCAGACAGAGTAGAAGTATAACCTGTTTTCTTTATTGATGCCCTCCTCCAGAGACAGATGTATCGGGTAGAAGGAACCCTCCAGTACTGTTTCATTCGGAATAATTCCCATTGACCGCGTCCATACAACATTTAAATCTCGTGAATGAAACTAAACACTTCGGGCCGCTTTCGGGTATCTTTTTTTCTTTGAAATCGCATCATTTTACAGATGAATCTGAGTATATAATTGAATGACTGGCTGTCGACACCAGTACTTGGGTGGATATAAGGGAGTGCTGAATTTGTCAATGGAGGAATCTACGCGTTAATCCATGGGAAGGAACTACGCATTTATTTTTTTTTTTTTTTAAATTTGGCATCTCCAATCCCACCCGAATTTGGTTTGCCCAATTGGGGAACTATGTACAAAGCTTGCTCGTATGCGACCCCTTGCTGCCAACTCAGGATAGTGAAGACAGTTCACGGCTCTCCTCCGAAGCACGTGCCTCTCAGCCACTGATTTTTTATACACTCGCTGGTTGAATCTTCGCAAGTTCAGAGCGAGGGCGGAGGATATCCGGACATGAACCAAGCTGGAGTTCTCCTGACGAGCGCCCGTCTGGCCAACAGGAGGCGCTGGAGCAACGAACAAAGCTGTTATCGAATACCCAAATCCGGCATTCCCTTCCCAATTTGTAACCCTGTAGCGCGATAGCCAATTGTGCGCTACTCTGAAAAAGCTGCCGACCTCTGCCGGTGGGTACGCCGAGGCTCGAACCCGCGACGTGGTGATCACCTCTGCACTGTAGCGCAGTGCCTTAACCGTGTGAGCCACCCGGCAGCTCGGAACTATGCATTTTTTGTATGTGATGACTGTAACTGACATTAGAATGTGAGAGAATCAATACAGTGTTGGATTTTTTGCTTCACAAAACGTATTTTTTTTAACCACTAATTGGAATGCTGTTGCCTCACTGTAGCTAAAGAGTGCTAAGTTTTTTTTCTGTCGGAACTGATAATTTTTGGAAACTACTGGATCGATACTATGGGCAAGGATATTGACCAGTTTGCACACCAGGCTTAGCTGAGGAGTTTTATTCCTGCAACTCCTGAAAAACAGGAATTGGAGAGAACTTCTCCATACTCTAAATCGTGTCTCAGCTCTGCACGCTTGTGAATATTCAATAACTGATCCGGGGGTACCATCTCGTGGTCGAGTACTGTAATACGCGCTTAAATTCGCAGTTCTATAGACGCAAGCGTCTACATCTGCAGAAAGGGGTTAATTAATTTGATTCATTGCTAGATTTGTCCAATTGGTAAATTATCTTACCTCATGGAACAATCTAGAAATTAATCAAAATTTTTTCACCTCACGGGCTGAATTTTTTTCTTGCTGAGAATAAAAGTAATAGAAATTAGCATTTAAGTTGCAATAGAAGATTAAAATGCTTAGTAAGATTTTGTTTTTGCACTGTACCTAATTTCTGCTGGCCACAGTGCCACATTAGTGCTAATGAATTTATTGTTCTGTGTGCGTGTGTGCGTGCGTGCGTGCGTGCATACGTGCGTGTGTGCGCGCCCGCGTGTGTGTGTGTGTGTGTATATTGAGGTAATGCCAGTTAATTGCAGGGATCACTTAATACATAACGGTTATTCTTGTGGTACATCAGTAATTATTCTCAGCGCTATTTTAAGAGGTTTTTTTTCCTCACATCATCATGGGAAAGCACAAGAAAGTTTGTGGAGCCAATCACATTGTATTAGACGGGCTTGAAAACTATTAAATTAAGCTGCACCTGCTCACCATTAACTGTATTGCAATTCCTCCCAATCATCCAATCAACTCATTCATTTTTGGATCGCAGTGAAATAACATGCCAGCATAAAATAAGAATATTATATATTTTTTTTAAAATAAATTTGCCATCTCCAATCCCACCCAAATCTGGAATGCCCAATTGGTGAACTATGTACAAGGCTTGCTCGTTTGCGACCCCTTGCTGCCAATTCAGGAGAGTGTAGACAGAATATAATATTTTTAAACGAGTTGTCAGAACTTGTAAAAATGGCTCTTTTTAAACATTAGTTATTGTTACAATGGTCGGCAGTAGAGGCAGCAAAGACGTCAGCCAACTTGGAGTGAGTATGCAAAAATGGTGGTTTATTCGTTCCCCAGTGACAGTAGTGCAATTATTTACAAAATAGAAAAATACCAAAATAATAATAATAATAATAAAATTTCAAAAAAAAAAAAATCTATTTGATAAAGCCGTCAAAAATATCTAAACAAATGCACAGACTGACAATTGTGCAGTATTTGGCTACACCAAGCAACTGGTCCAAATCACAGCACTTTTTCACAGTTCCTCTCCTCCAGAACTCTGAACCCAACTCCATTCATCCCTTCCATTAACCCAAAACCACACCCCCGGGATATACCATTTTAATTTAAATTCATTATCAAAACACCGCATATTCAAGTTTAAATATCCAAAAACAATTCAATATAATTCCAGATCCTCACTAAAATTAATTATCAATAGAGTACCAAAAGCATATCAAAGCATTTTTACATGCCAAATCGCAAAAGCCAAAAATTCCCCACTGCCCCTTTAAGAAAAATTGGTACACGCATTCAGTGCATTGCGTGATATAGAGGCGTCAGATCAATACTTCCTGTTTTGTCGTGGCACACAGCAAGACTCCACAGGTTCGTTCAATTCCTTCAATAAAAATGTTTAAATATGTATTTGCTTGGTTTTGTATCATTTTCATTGCATGCATGTTTGTTTAGTTGTTTATATATAATTGCTGTCAGTAGGCCCTTCCTGACAGATACTTAACAAACCAGGAAGCAAGTCAATGCTACGTTTCTGCAGGGCTGATATGAAACAAAGTTACCGCTTTGGGACAGCTGACGAGCGCGCAACCATGTAACAAAACTTCTCACCATTCTGTATTGCCGGCATGCATGGAACAGAGTGAGTGAATTGTTACATGATACACCAGTCTTAGCATGATGTCCATTGTTTTAATCAAATGATTCTCTGGCACGGATTAGCGCCGTGACATTTCTCCCCCCCTCTTGCGACGCCTCTTGTGGCGTCCTTGAAAGGAAGTCTGCAGTGCAGTCGTTTGCCCCTGCTCTGTAAAGAACCTCAAAATTGAAAGGCTGGATGGCTAAAAACCATCTAGTAATGCAAGCATTTGTGTCTCTCATGCGTCCAAGCCAGGAGAGGGCATAATGGTCAGTCTCTAAGACAAACCTTCGGCCAATAAGGTAGTAGCGGAAGGAATCCAATGCCCACTTTATGGCCAAACATTCTTTTTCGACTGTTGAGTGCCTAGTCTCCCTTAGCAAGAGCTTACGGCTGATATAAGCCACAGGCAGAAGAATTCCTGGTTCCCCCGGCAGAAGCACAGCACCCAAGCCATGCTCAGAAGCATCTGTCTGTAAGGTAAAGGTCTTAGAAAAGTCAGGACTCTGTAGGACTGGTTTACTGCACAGAGAATCTTTCAGATCCTGAAAGGCAGTTTCACATGCCTCAGACCAGTTGACGTTGTTTGGCTGGTCCTTTTTGGTTAGGGCTGTAAGCGCCAAGGCTCGATCAGAAAATTTCGGTATAATCTGACGATACCAGCCCACCAAGCCCAAGAAAGCTCTCACCTCCTTCTTAGTGCGTGGCCTCACGGCTGTTTTAATGGCCTCCACTTTCCCCACTTGAGGTCGGATCACTCCATGACCCAGGACATACCCCAGATATTTCGTCTCGGAGTGGGCGAGGGTGCATTAATCTGGCTGGATAGTCAGACCCGCGGCTTTGATCCTAGTAAGCACCCCATGGAGATGCCTTAGGTGTTCTTCCCATGAGTGACTAAATATGATGATATCATCCAGATACGCAGCGGCGAATGCTTCTGTACCTCTGAGGATGTAGTCCATCAACCTTTGAAAGGTGACAGGAGCCCCGTGGAGCCCAAAGGGAAGAAATTTGAAGTGGAAATGACCAAAAGGTGTTTTGAAGGCAGTCAACTCGCGGCTCTCCGGTGTCAGTGGGACCTGCCAGTATCCCTTACAAAGGTCCAAGGTAGTAAGGAATCTGGCTTTCCCTACCTTCTCAATAAGGTCATCTACTCGTGACATTGGGTCAGGGTTAAACTTGCTGACGCTGTTGAGCTCTCTGAAATCAAGACAGAAAAGAAGGCTGCCATCTTTCTTGGGAACTAAGATCACCGGGCTGGTCCATTCACTCAGTGACGGCTCAATCACTCCAAGGTCCTGCATGGTCTCTTGCTCCTCCTTCAGAACTGGCAGAAGTAGCTCTGGCACTCGATAGACTGTTTGGCGTATGGGACTGGCATCTTTTAAGGCAATATGATGTTGGACTATGTTGGTTCGCCCCGGCTTATCGCTGAAAAGGGATTATGGCAAAATGGATAAGAGCTGCTCTCTCCCCTCCTCTGGAAGGTGGTCCAGGCTCAGTCCATTCCCCTTGTCTGCCCCAGGGAAGTACTGCTCCTTGGCTTCTTCCTCTTCTTCCACGACTCTCACCAGACAGGACTGTTCGGTCAGCTCTGTGGGAGCAGCAGAATCAGGCAGTGCAGCGGATTCAGAACGGGCATACCACTTTCTCAGCATGTTAATGTGGGACGTCTGCAAAGGTTGCTTCCTCCCTGACATGTAGATCTGGTACGTTACCAGCCCCATCTTCTGTCTGACTTCAAACGGCCCCTGCCACTTCGCCATCAACTTGTTCTCTGATGTGGGTAGCAGCAGCAGGACGTTGTCACCAGGCTCCAGGGTACGGGATCTCGCAGTCTGATCGTACCATCGCTTCTGCTTGTCTTGAGACTTCTGCAGGTTCTCACGGGCCTTAAAACATTCATCCAAGATGTGGTAAAGGAAGCGGTCAGTAGTGCTCTTATTCCACATATGATGGGACTTAAGACTCAAATTCAGCTCACCAACGAAAAAGTGACCGAGATGGCTAAAAATTTAGAATCCGCACACATAGCCATTCGGAGTAACACAGCTAAACTGGACGCGCTACAGGCCTTAGTTAGAGCGAACAAACACCAAGCTAACGACCTCCATGCTAAGATAGAAGAGCTTACTTCTCGGGTGGTTCAGATGGAAGACCAGGAGCGCAGATCCAACCTCCGTTTGGCGGGACTCAAAGAAAATGAAGAAGGATCCGATGCCATTGAGTTTCTGAGTTCGAATTTGCCGAAATGGATACCGCAATTGGGTAAGCGGGTTATCCACATTGAAAGGGCGCATAGGCTGTAAAGCCAGTCGGCGAAAGAAACGGATCGGCCCCATACTTTGATTTTTAAATTATTGGACTACACCGACCGCCAGGCAATCCTGAAAGGGGCTAGGGCACAGCCGGTCAAGCACAACGGTAAAACCCTGCTGTTTTTTCCTGACTACAGCCGAGAAACAACAAATAAAAGGAAAGAATTTTCCCCGGTGCGCAAGAAGATGTCATCACTTGGGCTCCAGCCGTTCCTGCTATACCTGGCACAACTGAAAATCACTTACCAAGGAAATCCCCATAATTTCGGATCACCAAGCGAAGCAGAAGAATTTCTTCAGAACACTTTTCAGCGTTCCTCTACCCCACTGCCTCAAAGAGGGTCCGCCACTCGACGCCGACTGCTGCAGGGCCAAACGGAAGAAGGAATGGACGCTTCATTGCCATTGCCGTGAGTAGCGTACTTACAGGCTACTATTAGCAATAGACTATAGCCACTTTCAACTCTGAACTTCAAAATTGCACAGGACACGACCGTTTTCAGAAAAAGAAAACGATTTTACTGGCTTTGAGTGAGCCCATTGCTGGATATTGTACTTAAACTGACAGGCGTGGGTGTTAATCGTGCGAATGCACGTCTTCTATTTTATTTTGAAGTTTAGTTTCAATGTGAAGTGGATTAACTTCATATCCTATTTAACGAATGACTAATTTCGAACCATGGCCACAACTTTCGTTAGAATTGTGTTATACATATTATGCCATCATTCTACGGTTGGTTTTGTTATGGGGGTTAATATGTTGACGTGTTTCTTTTATTTTATTATTATTATTTTTATTTATTTATTTATTAATTTCTGTGTCTCGACTTTAAGCGACAATGTTTCCGCGAAATAAGGTAATGTCAAATAAGGGATCACTTAGTCATTTTAAGGCCAAACCACAGACCCCACGTTGGGCCGCAGGTGTATTCTTTGTGCCTTATGGCGAATGTAGGATACTGTTTTCACTGTTTCATTTGTTTTAGTTACCCTTAGAGCGAGAGCGATGCCTCCCTCCTTTGATTGATACTCGGGTACTTCACTAATGGTCACTAATAGGCTAATATATGTGTATAAATTTAATCTCAGTCGACCATTATTGAGTTTTAGAGGTATCTATGTCTCTTACTGCATTATGTGGTGTTCATTTAATTTAAAGCACGTCGATTTGGCTAGAATGTTCCAAATAGAAATTTAGTGAGGGATTCCCCTCCCTCTGGATTTTACCTATTACTATTATTTCCATTATTTATTTAATTACAATTACCTCTGTCGGTGGTACATCGCCAAGATATCCATGGGTGGGGGGTTTTTGAGGTTGCATTGCAATACGCGCACCACAGGACTGACAAGTGTGTTTGTTTTTTGCAAACCTTAAGTATTACCATGACCCAGCAGTTTGTTTTTTTGGATGTAGTTTTCTTGTTAAATTCACATACTGTTTGTATGCGTTTTGTGCGGCCTCTCGTTACTAAGATACCTATTCCCACTCTACCATGTTTCTATCTGATGGTCTACATAATATGTGGTCATTCTTTGATATTGCTATTTAGATGACTAATTTAAATATCCTTTCATGGAACGTTCGTGGGCTGAACTCCACTATTAAACATACACGCTGCCTTGAATTTCTACATCGCAAACATATTTCTATAGCCTCAATTCAGGAGACACACCTATTATCGAATGATATACAACAATTTCAAAACAAATACTATAAAGTCATAGCCCACTCCTGTGCCGCTAATAAAGCTAGAGGTGTATTGATAATAGCAGACAGAAAGTTACAGTTAGTTGTTTTAGAGAATGGTAATGATGCTGATGGGAGATTTGTTTATGCGCTGCTCTCTATCAATCATGCAAAATTGTTACTGGCATGTATATATGCACCAAACTCTTTTGATGATAACCTTTTGCCTTTCATCAGTTCCACTTTATTACTCGACCAAAACCCTTACTACATTGTCGGCGGTGATTTTAATTCTACTGTATCCCCTGAGCTGTATAGATCAGTAAACACGCAAAACACAGACCCACCATCATCTATGGCATTAAGATCTTTTTTAGCTGATTTGAATTTAGTTGATGTGTGGTGTATTTGTAACAACAAAGTCAAGGCCTATTCTTTCTATTCAAGTCGTCATGGTACCTCTTCCAGTATAGATTACTTATTTGTTAGCCCCACTTTAATTTATAATGTTTCTCAGATTAGTATGCTCCCCATCTTAATTTCTGACCATGCTCCTGTGCTGTGTGGTTTAACTCCATTTATTAAGTACTCCAAAACACATAGATGGAGATTTAATGTCTCTCTACTCAGCAACTCTGATTTTTTAGTGCAAATTAAATCACAACTGGCTGATTTCATTGAACGTAACAGATCATACGATAATCCCCAGATGTTGTGGGAAACAACAAAATGCGTCATAAGAGGAATTTGCATTAGTTTTTCCTCAAAATTAAAATTTGAGCAGAATAAACAATTTTGTGAGATTGAGGAGGAGATGGAAAAGGTGGAGAAAGCGCAAAGAGACACCTTCTCTGAGGCTAATCTTAATATTCTTAGTGCATTTAGAGGAGAATATCAAAGTCTATCCATAAATAAGGCCGAGTTTATCCTACATAGGACTAAACAGAAGTACTATTATGACGGCGAGCGCCCAAGTCGACTATTAGCTCATAGATTAAAACGAAACGAATCTAAAGCAGTAATTAACGCGATTCGTACACCAGAGGGCATTGTTGTTACAGATCCTAGCGCCATCATTAATGTTTTTAAACAATTCTATAATAATCTTCATACACCAGACCACCCAGTAGACAAGAATAAATGTCCCTCTTTTTTACAAAACTTAACCCTGCCTACTCTCGATGAGGTTGATATTGCAAGTCTGGAAAATCCCATCTCTCTAAAAGAACTTGAAATAGCGGTTAAAACCCTTCAAAAAGGTAAAAGTCCTGGTTTAGATGGCTTACCTCCTGAGCTATATTTGGCATTATGGGATCAAGTAGGATCTCTTATAATGGGTTCTATCAATTTTACCATTGAACATGGATCTTTTCATAGGGATCAGAGAAATGCACTCATTACACTCTTACTTAAAAAGGGTAAAGACCCACTTGATTGTTCTAGCTTTCGCCCAACTTCACTGATTTGTGGGGCCGTGAAACTCTATGCCAAGGTATTGGCTATTCGATTAGAGACAGTGATTGGGAAATTAATTCATTTTGACCAGACGGGTTTTATGAAAGGTAGGGTAGCATCTGACAATATCAGGAGGCTCCTTCACATCATTGATGCTTCAGTTGGTATGGATGATGATTGTGCTGTTCTCTCCCTAGATGCTCATAAAGCTTTCAACCGCCAAGAATGGAGTTACTTATGGTTGGTTTTGGAGAGATTTGGATTCGGCCCGAAATTCATCTCAATGATCCGAACTTTATATGGTCAGGTCACGGCATCGGTTCTCACAGGAACATATCAATCCCAAGCTTTTTCTTTACGTCACGGAACTAGACAGGGTTGCCCTCTCTCCCCCTTGCTTTTTGCCCTATCATTGGAACCTTTAGCTCAATCCATTAGAGAGAGCAGCTCTATCTTTCCCATAACCATAGATCAATCTAAACATTATATCTCATTATACGCAGATGATTGTCTTCTTTTTTTATCTAAAATTCAGTCGTCACTGCCACAGATCCTGAAGCTCATCGATTCATTTAGAGAGATGGCTGGGTACAAAATTAACTGGACTAAATCTGCCCTACTTCCCTTGAATTCACGTTTCAGTAAAATGAATATAACTGCTGATATCCCTATCTGCACAGGGTTCACATACCTTGGTATAAAGATCTTTCCCAGTCTAAGTAAAATAGTACTAGAAAAATTTTCAGGGTTGGAAAACAAAATTGTGAATGATTTTAAAAGATGGGGGGCTCTTTGTATCTCACTACAGGGTAGAACTACCACTGTCAAAATGAATATTCTACCTCGCATTAATTTTTTGTTTTTTATGATTCCACTAGCACCGCCGCCTAAATTTACATCTAAGATGCAGTCCCTCAAACCACAGTTTATTTGGGAGGAAAACGTGCTCGAATTAAAATGGCAACTCTGCAAAGAGGTAAACTCTCCGGAGGGTTTACTGTTCCAAATCTCAATTTGTATTGCTACGCCTTTCAGATCAGGCCCTTGCAGGTCTGGAGGAATTAAGCATCCCAGGTCCCTTGGCGGGCAATAGAAGCAGCACACGTTAAACCTCACCGGCTGCAAGATTTACTGTACACAGGTAGTGGGAAAAGGAATGTCACGCTGAGACATGGAAGCACTATATCTCACTCTATAACCATATGGAAGAAGGTGGAGCTGATGATGGGCAAAACAGGGTTATTTTATCAGGCATCTCCCTTATGGAATAATTATTATCTTCTATTAGGTGGACAACCTTTTATATTTCCTCCTTGGTCAAACAATGGCGTCAATACTCTCAAAGATATTTTCAGTGACGTTGGACTCCGTTCATTTCAAGATATTAAAGAAGAATATAATTTACCAGGTACCTCTTACTTTCTATATATGAGACTGAGAGCGGCACTGAAAACTTATGGGGTACCCTGGGACAGACCTGTACCGGACCAACCTATGGAGGAGTGGGTATGCCCGGGACAGAGCTCTTGTGGGCTTGTTACATGGATCTATAATTCCCTGCTTGATCGCTCTACTAAACCCCAGGCAGTTCAAACGATATGGGACAGAGAACTTGGCAGTGGGCAAGTTACAGATTGGGAAACGGTGTGGTCTAATTTAAATAACACCTCAAAAAATTTGGCACACCAACTTATACATTTTAAATTGATTCACCAAGCATATGCTACGCCTTTAAACGTTTTAACATGAAATTAATTGCGAATCCTAATTGCACTCATTGCCAGGACCAAACACTAGGCACGACAATGCACATGTTTTGGGAATGCACACGGATTAAAAATTTTTGGACTCGCATTATGTTAACACTATCGGATTTACTAGGTATCAATATTATTCCAGATCCACGCCTTTGTCTGCTTAATGACCTTTCCTCTTTATCTCTTAACTTAAATAAACGTAGACTGCTACTGGCTGGATTCACGGCAGCAAAGAAAACCATATTGACTGGGTGGTTTGATCCTAATCTTCCGCTATTTCAATACTGGGTGGAATCTTACCAAAAAATTGTGTCCCTTGAGTGCACAACTGCACGACTTAATAGAGCCAAGCCAACTACTATCCGAGCATGGTCCGACATAGCTATGGCCATTAGGGACTACCTTAAAAGAAGGGTTATCCCAATTTCTATACCTCTTCTTCTCTAATGATATCAGATAAATAACAAAATAAATGAACCTCCCCCCTTTTTTTTTCCTATTTTCCCCCCATCTCTCCTTTAACTACTGTATGAATTGGTACATGATGCATTATATGTAGACTACCTGCTTGTATATGGTAGCTTTATTTTCAATTCAAGGTAAATTTTTTTTGTCTCTTTTGTGGGAATATATTTTTTCACTGTGATGTATAGTAACTAGTGTCAATGGGATCTGTGTTTTCAAACCTGACTGGATTGGGCCGCACCATATTTGTTATTTGTTTGTGTGTGTGTCTGTATTGTATATTGTTGTAAAAATAAAAATTGTTGATCATTAAAAAAAAAAAAAAATGAATGCCAGGTCTCCAGCCCAAGGGAATTGAATGCCCAAGATACAACACTTCCCGTCTACACACTTCTGGCAACAACAACTGAACCCCATCCTGACTCTTCCTACATAGCAAGTAATTCTCCACATAATAGGATTCCCCAGTCCAATCTAGTGAACTCTTGTCACCTTTTGCCTTCTCAAAACAGTGCGCCAGTGAGGGATCCTGTCTCTGTATTGTAGCCAGATTAGAGGGAATGGTTATATCAGAAGCCAGTAATTCTGGGACTTCCTCCTCTACTGCTGACTGCACCTCTGTGTTCGCCACTAGATCCATCACCTGCTCTCTGCGGTTTTGCTGCTGCTCCTCTATAGTGGGCCTGCTCTCTACATCTAGGTCCTCCACATCCATGAAAGGGAGTGCATGCAGTTCTGATTGTGAAGTCTGCTCAGGCTGACAGCTCTGCTGTGCCTTGGCCCTGGTTACAACTCCACACAAAGCTGATCTTTGAACCAAATCAGGCCAAATAGGCATGTCAGTTCCAAACAAAACAGGATAGGGCAAACTTTTGGCCACACCCACCCTCATGAGAAAAGCTTGATTGTCAATTTCAATATAAACCTCAGCAATAGGAAGGTCTGACCCATCCCCATGCACACAAAGCTCAGTGACAGTGTCTTGATCAATCAACGCCTCTACAGGGATGAATTTTGCTTGAACTAATGTCTGAGAACAGCCTGTATCCACTAATGCTGACAGAGGCTTGCCATTTAACAGAACCGTAACAACTGGCTCATGCTGCTCCATCTTACCAGACCCAAGCTCAGGGACATAACACAGACGACTGGTTTTGGGCTTCTAAAGTGGACAAAATGGTTGAATGTGACCGGGCTCACCACAGTTAAAGCAAACAATGTCTGCCCTCTCTTCCATAGGAGGCTTAGAGGGAGTAGGTTTAAATTTGAGGGGAGTTAGGTTTGTACTTCGACTCTGTGTGTGAGAGCTAAGATCACCACCCCTGCCCAACCCATCAGACTTACCCTTAGTCGAGGGCAACCTCCCGGCATAGCTGTAGGCCCCTCCTCTTCGATGTGCTGCAATGTAGCTTTCCACCAGGGTTGCAGCATCTGAGGCAGTAGCAGGGTCCCGCTCCTTCACCCACGTCCTCACTTCTGGGTACAGCACTCGCAAGTACTGTTCCAGGACTAGAGTCTCCATTATGGCCTCTTTTCCTTTGGTATCAAATTTTACCCACTTGCAGAATATACTGAGTACAAATGAAAACGCACCACTTGAAAAAAGTCAATATTTAAGTTCAAATGAACTTCAATATAATTTTAATACAACAACAACACTACACTGACGTCACCCGACATGCCAGGGGCAAGAAATGCGAGAATTTCAAGTTAACTGTAACGCTAGGCAATTTTTTGCAAAAACGCAACATCTTGCACGCACACCACGGGAAAAATGAATTTCACTCTGAATTTGGGCACACATTGCCTTTAAAAGCATGTGAATCCGAATAAAATTTCACTTCTTCACTGACACTTGTGAAACGTCGACACTATGCCGCGACTTACAGCCCCTGAACGGGAACGTGCCATAGACATGCTTCAAATTGGCGCCAGCACCAGGGAAATTGCCAGACGACTACACTGCGCACACACAACGATCGCAAGACTCCATCAAAGGTTTCTGCAAACGGGGAGCACTCGGGACCATCCTCGACTGGGTCAACAACGTGTGACAACGGCACGTCAGGACCGTCAGATCGTATGGGATCATGTCCGAGACCGAACACTACCAGCGACAAAAACAGCCGCTCAAATTCCAAGGACAACGTGGATTCATTCACCCCAACACCGTACGGAACCGTCTGCGAGCTGCAGGCCTGCATGCACGACGTCCTTATTTCAGCCCCATATTGACGGATCGTCACCGAAACCAGCGTCTACAGTGGGCAAACAGGCACCAGAATTGGCGACTACGAAAGTGGCACGGTGTCATCTTTTCTGACGAGTCACGATTTCACTTAAGGAACGCAGATGGCCGTATACGTGTTTGGCGGAGACGTGGTGAACGTTATAACGCCGATTGTGTCGTTCAAATGGACCGTTGGGGTGGTGGCAGCATTATGGTGTGGGGTGGAATAAGCTACCGTCACACAACCCCTCTCCATATCTGCAGAGGAAGGGTGAACGGCGTCTACTACCGGGACCTGGTGCTGCAGAACCATGTTGTGCCGTTCTTCAACCAACACCACGATGTCCACACGTTCCAACAGGACAACGCTAGGGCACACACTGCAAGGGTGTCCATGCAGTACCTTGCACAGCAGAACATCCCTGTGCTTCAGTGGCCAGCTCTGTCACCCGACCTTTCCCCTATCGAGCACTTATGGGATGAAATTGGACGACGTCTTTCACGTCGACACCAGATGGACGACATCCGAGAACTTGAGGTTGCCCTTGTTCAGGAGTGGAATGCTATCCCTCAGAACACTATCCAGAGACTGATCAACTCCATGCGACGACGATGCACCGCATGTGTCAATGCAAATAGCGGTCACACCCATCATTGACTTTCCTGTTTGACCCCTACACCAGTTAAACCTCTCTCGCGCATTATCATAACATTATCGTGAATGGAATTGAATGATGTTTACATGTCTTCTTAAATCATTCATTATCTCAAATGCATCATACGTATATACTTCACATATCAATCCGTGGAGCTATTCCAGATTTCGTGAGTGGTGCGTTTTCATTTGTACTCAGTATAGGTCTTTCAACCTTGTATACAGTTCCTGTGGCGATTCGTCAACCGAAGTCTCCAGAGCACGAAATCTTTGCCGATATGTCTCCTCACTAATGTGGTACTTTTTCAGCACATCCGCTTTGACCAGGTCATAGTCTTTAGTGTGACTGGAGCTCATGGCCACAAAAGCACTACGGGCTTTCCCAGTCAGTAATGGCACCAGCCGAACAGCCCATTCCGTTTTTGGCCAATCGTACGCAAGTGCCAGTCTTTCAAAAGTTGTGAGATAATGTTCAATATCATCCTGTTCTGTAAGTTTATCTTCCTGCTTGACCCTGTCCCTCGGATTTCACTACCACGGGCATTTTCCAAGTCCAGTTGCAGTTGGTTGACTTGATGGGTGAGGACTTTGTAGCTCTGCTCCCGTCGTATGGCTTCTCTCTCCTGACGCTCATCTCTTTCACTCTGAAACTGTATAAAGCTCTCAAACATTCTGGAGAGAGCCAGCAGCGCTGGTTCACATTCAGGGCTCTGCGCTGCTGCACGTGGTGGGGAACTTGTTGAAGCACTCACTGCACCCTCCGCTTCTCCTAGCTGTACTTCCTCCAGCGGCTGTTGCTGCGCCCTGTTAGGAGCCATGACTGCAGGTTCGGCTTGCGTTGAAGTTACCACAATCCCACTTCTGACACCACTTGTTACAATGGTCGGCAGAAGAGGCAGCAAAGACGTCAGCCAACTTGGAGTGAGTATGCAAAAATGGTGGTTTATTCGTTCCCCAGTGACAGTAGTGCAGTTATTTACAAAATAGAAAAATATCAAAATAATAATAATAATAATAATAATAAAATTTCAAAAAAAAAATCTATTCGATAAAGCCGTCAAAAATATCTAAACAAATGCACAGACTGACAATTTTGCAGTATTTGGCTACAACAAGCAATTGATCCAAATCACATTACTTGTTCACAGTTCCTCTCCTCCAGAACGCTAAACCCAACTCCCATTCATCCTTATTCTTCTTCTTCTTCTTCTTTTTTATTTCCGGCAGAGTAGACGCCGTACAGCGTAGACGCCGTACAGCGTATTACTGCCCTCCACTGGTTTGTTGTGCTATCGCTTATACTTTCATACAGGCCGGTATTGTGCAGGAACTGCAATACTGCCTTAGTGATCTTCTGGTGGTTCTCGCTGTGCCCAAATAAAGAAGAGACAGAAAAGACCTCCACTCCTAGCTTTGCCATACCTATAAATAGTAACTCTCTTTCTGTGTTGTACTCCCTACACTCTAAAAACATGTGCGCCACTGACTCTGGCTGTCCACACTGACACAGCCCTGTGTCATGTTTCCCTATTAAAAACAAGTTCTTATTCAACCCACTGTGCCCCAGTCTCAGTCTACAGAGCTTCACTTCGTCCCTGCGGGATGCAGCATTACAGTTACATTTCTGACCTATTTCTGGTTGAACCAGGTGGTAATGCCTCCCCTTCACTTCACTCTCCCATCCAGCTTGCCACTCTCTCATTAAGTTCTTTTTAATCATGCCCCTCAGTTCCACCCTCCCCAAGGGTAGCTGTACTTCTATTTCCCTGTTCAAACTTTCTTTTGCTAGAATGTCGACCTTCTCGTTCCCCTCCACTCCGGCATGTCCTGGGACCCAGCATAGTGTAACCTCACAGTCTACTATTCTAAATAAGACCTCTAATATCTCTGTTACTATGTCTGGCCGAGCCTTACTTTTGCCTGATTTTATTGCCTGTAGTGCAGCTGCAGAGTCAGAGCATATTAAAACTTCTTTTGGCCTCTCCCTCTCCACCCACCTTAGTGCCCATAGGATTACCATTAATTCTGTTGTGAACACCGAACTTTCATCGGTTATTCGGACGCTAAGTTTTAGTTCTAATCCCTTAATGTAGACGCCAAACCCTGCCCTCCTCCTCTCTGGGTCTTTTGAACCATCAGTATATACAATGACCTTACCTTCCCTAGCTACATTAAGGTACTCCTCCACTCTCGCTCTCACCTCAGTCTTGTTTTCTAACTGGAGGAAACAAAGCTCCACGTTAACCTCTGGTAACAGCCACGGTGCTGTCGGTGACCAAACGGTTTGAGCTGAAATACCTACCTGTCCTACTCCTACCTTCTCTGCCCACTGGTTCACACTGGCCACAAATGTTTCATACTTTGACTGAGACAAATCCTCCTCTAGCAGACATCTGGCTGGGAACCCCTGAGAACTTTCACTGACCTTTATCCAGTACTGCAGTCCCAGTTTAACACGCCGCATCCATAATGGCATTTCATCCATTTCAACTAAGAAAAGCTGGCACTGGGGACGTACGAAAAGCCCCACAACGCTGCCTTAAGGCCTTGGCTTGAAGCACGTCCAGCCTACTTAATACTGATTTAGTCGCTGCCTCGTACACCATACTGCCGTAGTCTATAGCCGCCCTAATCATGGCCTGATAGATTAAATGTAACGTCCCCCTGTCAGCTCCCCACTCACTCCCAGACAGGCTTCTCAAAACATTAATAACTTTCTCACATTTCTCTATCGTTTTTCCTACGTGTACTGCCCAGGTCATTCTCTCCTCAAACCACACCCCCAATAATTTGAAGACCTTGACTTTCTCCAGTGGTGACCCATATAACTTTAATTGAACCTCTGGTAGCTTCCTTTTAAAACCAAAAACTACATACTTGGACTTGTCTACCGAAATCTTAAACCCCCATGCATTGCCCCACTCCTCTACTGTCTGTAGTACCTTCTGGGTCTGTTTTAAAATAAACTCCACGTTTCGCCCTCTTTTCCAGATCGCGGCATCGTCCGCAAATAATGAGAGGCCATACCCCCCTCCTATATTTGCAAAAATATCGTTAATCATGATATTAAACAGCACTGGGGAGATCACACTCCCTTGCGGAGTACCATTCTCTATTCCCACTATTTTAGATGTTATGCCTTCCACTCTGACCTGAATTGTTCTATTTATTAAAAAATCTTGGATCCAATGAAACATTCGCCCCCTGACCCCTAAATCGTACATTTTAATCAGGAGTCCCTCCTTCCACAGTGAGTCATACGCTTTCTCTATGTCCAGAAATACCCCTACCACCACCTCTTTATTTCTAAAGGCCCTTTTGATGTCCTGGTCCAGGATTGCAACAGACTCCATGTCCCGTTTCTAAAACCGTTCTGGACATTGACAAAAAGCCCTCTGGTCTCCCAAAAATATACTAACCTATTTGTAACCATCCTTTCCATAATTTTACATAATACCGCCGTCAGTGCTATGGTTTGTATGACCCCGGGTCAGACGCCTCCTTGCCTGGCTTTAGTATTGGCACCACTACTGCATGCTTCCACTCCTTTGGGAGACAACCCTCTTCCCACACTGTGTTGATCAGAGCTAAGATCTCCTCCTCCACTAGCTCGTCTAGATGCTTAAACATCTCATAAGACAGCCTGTCCCGCCCTGGCGAGGTGTTACCCCCGGACCTGATGGCATCCTTCAGCTCTTTCCTGGAGAAATACAAATTGTTAGGGCTATCATTTTCTATGTTTTTCCCCAATTTCCATTTATTGGCTGCCAGTATCTCTGACCTCCTCCTGCACCTTTCCTCTCCAATACATTCTGATCTATGCACAGCCTGGAAACTCTCTACCAACATGTCAGCCTTCTCCTTATTTGTCACTGCCTCTACCTCTCCCTTCAGTAACACTGGAATGGACCTTTTTTTATATGCTCCAGACATTCTATGCACTGCATACCACAGCTGACTTACTGGGGTTTCTGGGCCAATTTGCTCACAGTATGCCCTCCAGCTTTTTCTCTTTTCTTGCTTTATAACTTTTCTAGCCACTGCTCTTAACCGCTTATATTCTATTATATTTTCTAGCATAGGATATTTCCTCACTTGCCTATATGCTCTATTCCTGTTTCTTATAGCTTGGTCACACTCATTGTTCCACCAGGGCACCCACTTTCGGGCCTTAGGCTCCTGTTTCAAAGGGATGGTACTAATAGCTGCACTATGGATCATGGAACACAGGGAGCTGTTCCACACATCAACTGAACCCTCACTGTCTACCTCTCCCAATAACTTCTTAGCCTCTTCCTGGAACTCATCCCACTTTGCACGAGAGAATCTTGGGACCATCTCTCCCTCTTCCCTCCTCAGCTCTCTCCCAAACCTGCTCAATACTGGATAGTGGTCGCTTCCTAGGTTGCTACCCATTACTTCCCACTCCCCAACTCTAGCTAGGCTAGGTGAGACTACTGTAAGATCCAATTGGCTGCACGTGTCACTTGCTAAGTTATACCTAGTTGGTCTCCCATCATTTAATACAACCAACCCATGCTTATCTACCCAGTCCTCTATGACCCCACCATTAGAATCCCTGTGTCTACTTCCCCATAACGGGTTGTGTGCATTAAAGTCCCCTGCCCACACAACCGGGCATCTTACCTTCTCCATAACTTCATCTAATTCCTGCATTACCAGGGGTTTACAGGGGTTAGAGTAATTAATCACAGTTACACTATTCCTACTACTTGTTCTTGCCTCACTACTATTGCCCCTGCTCCTCTGACTCTGACTGTCCCACACCTCCACAGCTATACACTCCATTTCCCCATGTGTTCCCACTCTCCTATACTGCAGCCCCTTCTTAATAAAAGTTGCACAACCCCCATGGTTAATATCAGTCTCCTCTAGCACCCTTCCTCTAATTTCAGCCCTGTCCAATCTCACACTCTCATTGTCCGGTATTACAAAATCTAAACAGGGCCGCAGCCATGTTTCTTGTATACATATTACATCTGGCTCTTTATCAAACCTGTCAATACATTTCTTCAGTTCTTGTCCATTTGGTATTAAGCTTCGTGCATTCCATTGCAATACACTAAACATAAAAATGCTAATAAGCCTCCACATCATCAGCTATGTCTTCTTCCCCATCTCTGAACTCCCTGTGCGTCTTTCCTCTCGTCCGTCCTTCTGAGAAGAACTCATGCAACTTCTCTGGGCCCTGCTTAATTCCAAGAAACATGTCTGCTGCTCCCACCACCTCCTTAACGAGGTCTGAGTTATTTGACGACTCCTTTGCAAAAACCCTCTTGGCTGCAGCCAACACCTCGACTATAAAAGCCAAAAACGCCTCCTTACTCATTATCAGCATATCCGCCGGCATGGTTGGTCCCTTGTTAAGCTCCGCTCTGTTGTTCCCCATCACTGTCCCCCTTCCACTCTGACTCTCCACTGAACTTTCCCTGGAAACTTTCCTGACAGCCTCAGCATAGGAAACGTTCTCTCGCTCCTTTACTTCCTGCACTTTTCGAGCCTTGACAGTGTGCGTGCATCCCCAGTATGCTGCCTTGTGTCCCCCCCACAATGCGGGCACTTAGGGGCGTCTGCCTCGCACTCTTTAATCCCATGCTCCCCTCTGCACTTCCCACACCTTTTCTTCCCTCGACATGCGTCTGCAATATGTCCATACCTTTGGCAGTTATAGCACCGCAGTGGTGGTCTTATATATTCCCTCACCTGGAAAGCCATTGATCCAATGAACACTTTACTTGGCAGTTTTGCATCTTTAAATATCAGCAGGACCGGAGGATCCCCGCCGGCTCCCTCCCTGCCCCTGAATCTCTTCACCTCTACCACCTCGCCGCCCTCAATATTGTCCAAAATGTCTTTCTCCGACAGGCCAGAAAACACTCCATAAATCATTCCTTAACTGCCCCCACTCTCTTTTGGCATCACATTTATCCTCTCCACCTTGTTCACAATTCTCCCCATCTTCCTCACTTCCTCAAACTGCTTGGTGTTCACACAGGTCACTTTTAGCACTCCATTGAAAAGCACCTTTATCGAAAACCCACCTCCTGTCTGACTTCGTATGGCCGCGTCAATATGCTGCGGATTGACTGCTTTAAATCCAGGTTCCCCTGGTTTGGCCCCCCTCACTCTGAACAGCACTACCAGCTCATCAGGACTATGGGTTCGCTTTTGCTTTTCTGGCACCGACTCGCTATCACCTTAGTTTTTCCTCTTACCTCCTCCCTGCATCTGCCTCCCCCCTCCCCCATCCCCCCCACTGCTTTCGGAAGGCATTTCCCCCGACCCCCCTCCCTCCCTTCCCTGCCTTAGCTCTATCCCCCCTCTGCACTAGACACCGTCTACTGTAACCCAAACGGCACAACTCACGTGAAAAAGAGGCCAGCAAGCACCACCAGTGATCACACAAACTTGACAGTATACTTATTCAAGTTGGGCGATTCAAAGCGTTTGAACTCGCCCGCTCCACACAAGCTTAAGAAACGAAATCGATTTTCTTTGCGATGTTTCAGAATTCGGCGTGGCTAACTTACAACCTCTTCTTCTCCCCAAGCTTCATTCAGCTCGTCGTCCACTCTACCCCCATTCATCCTTTCCATTAACCCAAAACCACACCCCGGGATATACCATTTTAATTTAAATTCATTATCAAAACACTGCATATTCAAGTTTAAATATCCACAAATAATTAAATATAATTCCGGATCAAAAATCCTCACTAAAATTAATTATCAGTAGACTACCAAAAGCATATCAAAGCATTTTTACATGCCAAATCGCAAAAGCCAAAAATTCCCCACTGCCCCTTTAAGAAACATTGGTACGCGCATTCAGTGCCTTGCTGAAATAGAGGCGTCAGACCACTACTTCCTGTTTGGTCGTGGCAAACAGCAAGACTCCACAGGTTCGCTCAATTCCTTAAATAAAAATGTTTAAATACGTATTTGCTTGGTTTTGTATCATTTTCATTGCATGCATGTTTGTTTAGTTGTTTAAATATACTGCTGTCAGTAGGCCCTTCCTGACAGATACTGCACAAATCAGCAAGCAAGTCAATGCTATGTTTCATATCAGCCCTGCAGAAACGAAGTTACCGCTTTGGGACAGCTGACGAGCGCACAACCATGTGACAAAACTTCTCACCATTCTGTATTGCCAGCATGCATGGAACAGAGTGAGTGAATTGTTACATGATACACCAGTCTTAGCATGACGTTCATTGTTCTAATCAAATGGTTCTCCAGCACGGACCAGCGCCGTGAGTTATATTTTTAAAAAAATTTGATGCTTTATTAAAGAGCGAGCAGATTATTCAGGCTCGTACCTTTCTCTTGGTGTACATCACACATGCATCCCCAAAGTAGTCAAGATTATGATGAGGGATCATCTGGTACACATTTTCCAAATTTATATTGACCTGCACCTACAGTTTTTGCATCTCTGAACTCTGACGTGTGAATTTGTCATTGTAATGAGGGGTTCATGCACTTTAGCCCTCCTAAAATGTCCCTTGTTTTGTAAAAGTTGATATTCTTGCTGGCACAGTCTGATCATGCTCTACATCGACATTCTCGTTCTTCTGAGGAAGAGTTGCTTTTTGGGTTTTCCATACATATCACATGGTCATCGAATGGACCACTGGACCTTCCACTTTTGTTCTATTGAGATACTTGACAGTTGAGTCTTGATGAGTGAAGCTCCTGCCATCTTGATTCGAAGTCAAGATCAACCTGATTTCTTCTATTTTTGAATACTTACAGCACTTCATTGTGTAAGATCTTCACAAAAGAAATCTTTGTATGAAAACTCAAGTACACAAACTTCAGTTTCCAAAAGGTTTTTAGTCTGATTGAAGGAAACAGGGTATCCAGTACCAGCTGGCCAAATGTCAGAAAGTAATTGCTGCGTTGGTTATTCAGTCAGCCAAAATACAACCTTGTTTCCATGATAAAAGGGACGTTGTCTGAAACTTAGACAAAAACAGACTGCAATGATTGGTAAATCGTTTGTACTATTTTCAATTTATTGTAGAGTTTAAAGAAAACATATCAAATGTTGAAACAGAGAAATTCTATTGTTTTTTTAATATCTATTCATTTTGAATTTGCCGCCAGCAACACATTTCAAAAAAGTTGGGACCGGGCCATGTTCACCACTGTGTTAAATCATCTCTTTTTTTAACGACACCCTGCAAGTGTTTTGGACCCAAGGAGACCAACTACTGTAGTAGTTGAAAGCAAAAGGTTCTCATTCTTGCTTGATTTTAGATTTCAGCTGCTCAACACTTTTGCACATCAAATTTTTCAATGGGTTACCCAACTAGGCTGTAGGCAGGCCAGTTTAGCAGCTGGACTCTTACAACAACTCCATGATGTTGTAACATGCTCAGAATGTGGCTTGGCTCTCTCTTGCTGAAATAAGCAAAGCCTTACCTGATACAGATGTCTGGATGGCTGTGTATGTTGCACCAAAATCGGTAATGTCAATCACGATCGGCGTGTCCATCTGTATTGTGCCTTATGTTTTTGTTGTGTGACATTACAGACTGTCAAGTAGAAGAAAACTGGCCTTTGAGTTTTGACAACTCTGGAATGTATTGCATAACGTTCCATCATTGATGATAATTCTAAAAAAAGTTGCCTGTTTTTTCAAAATGGCAGCTTAAGTGGATCCGCGGAAAACTCGGTTTTTTCACTTCAGAATAACCCATTCTCCAGGCGTAACGTCACACTGGAAGAGAAAAAGAGGATAACGGAGCTTGGACCTGACCGACCCGATTTAAAGATTCAGCAGCAGGCTAGTGATCGTGGACGAGCTGATACCCGGGGCTTCTTGTTACGACACTTGTTACGACAAACAGCGATGGCTAGCTGGATGTGGCATTAGCAACGCCTTGTATTGCTTTCCCTTTTTGCGGTTCCAAGTTTGATACATTTAACAGGGCCACTGAGAATTCAATTCAATTCAATTCAATTTATTTTGTATAGCGCTTTTCACAGAGACTGTCACAAAGACGCTTTACAGTGAGAGTTTAAAGAAATAAAAAGGTAGTGCCCAGCCTATTCCCCACTACAGCAAATGAGGAAAAAAACTACCAGTAGGGAGAAAAATCCTCCAACAGTGGTGAGAAAAAACTCCCCAGTGGGAAGAAATCTCAGGAGGAACCCGGCCATAGTGGGGGAGCCCATCCTCCGCGGGCTAGCTAATTAAGAACAAAAAAGTAAAATGGAGTGAACGACAGAGGAGTTCCATTTAAGTCCATCTAAACAGTGGCAACGGTAGCTTCAGAAAGTGGCAAGTCGAGGATGGTGCAGGACTGGAGCAGGGCCAAACCGGATCGGATCAGGACAGCAGGACAGCAGCAGCCAGCGCTCATGGTGAGGGACAGGGCTCATACGGTCCAGGACTCAGGGAAGTGGAGGGAAAGATCCTCGGAAAGAGACACAGAAGAAAGGGGTGTGAGGCACTGGATAACTACCGCATGATAATAAAAGTACCGTCCTCTGTCATGTGCCAAGTGAGAAGTTATAAGGAGACTGGTCAGGAAACAGTCAACACCCCTCCATCCACTTCCTGCAGCACAGAGGCCCAACACTTATTCCAGGCTGTTAGATCACTTTTCATTTTCTAAACAATAGTACCATATGGACCTCCCCGGTGACTAAGGCTATAGCAAGCCCCACCGGTGCCGTGTAAGTGCAATCTCAGTGCCACCGGTTCCACATGGATTTAAGCAATTTTAACGACCAAAAGCTAGTATCCTTCATCCACTTAATGCAGCACAGAGGCCCTGAAATTCCATCCGACCAAGGCTGCGTAATTTTTCAATCAGATACCACCAACACCATGTGGACCTACCCGGTGACTAAGGCCGTAGCAAGCCCCACCGGTGCCGTGTAAGTGCTATCTCAGTGCCACCGGTTCCACATGGATTTGCGCAACATTACACCAGTGCCATATGGACCTCCCCGGTGACTAAGGCTGTAACAAGCCCCACTGGCACCGTTAAGGCATGCTCAGTGCCACCGGTTCCACTTGGATTTACTTAACTCAGGCTTCCAATATCTTATGAACCCATCAACTAGGTTTTAGTCAGTCCCATCAAAGCCAAGTAATGTTTTATACATAATGATCTAATCATGATCTAATCATAGGCTTGACTAAAAAGGTAAGTTTTTAGCCTACTCTTGAACACAGAGACTGTGTCTGAGGCCCGAATGTCCGTTGGGAGATTGTTCCACAAGATTGGGGCTTTGTAGGAGAATGCTCTCCCTCCAGATGTAACTCTAGATATAGTTGGAATTTTCAAATATCCAGCGCCTTGTGAACATATAATCTTGGAGGGGAGTAAGGAATGAGAAGTGCACTAAGATATTCTGGGGCACGTTAGACACACCAGTTCCATGGAATAAAGTCTTCAAAATTCTTTACAATACATCACTTGATCCGAAGATAAGACATTTTCAATATAAGCTAATATATAAGTTTCTAGCAACAAAAAAGATGCTAAATATCTGGGGAATTGAGCCGTCACCTCTCTGTCGATTCTGTCAAGAGGAAGTGGAGTCAGTAGTCCATTTCTTTTGGTACTGTCCTGTAACAGCCCTTTTTACTGGGTGATGTAACAAAAGAAAAACACCAAATATGTAATATAATTGTATATCTTGCAAAAATATTTATTTTCAGATTGACATCTGTTGGGTAGTTAAGACTTGAGAGATTCAAGAATTTTGTCATGTATTACAGTAGAATTGAGTGTGCGATGGCCTATGAGACGGGTCTTGTAATTTATGCCAAAAGATGGGATAAAATTCGGGAGGCTGAAGGTTGGGAATAATAAAGAGATGGAATGGATGAGCTAATAGTTACAAATGCCAAAGATATAAAACTCTGTGAATGTAATCCTTATTGTATTGTATTTTATTTTATTTATTTATTTTTATTATTATTATTATTTCTTTTTTTTGTTTTTGTTTTTCGTAGGTGTGTGTTTTGAAGGGTGATGGTAGGAGGATTCATACTTAATTATATAACTGATTGAATGAATAAAGTTGTCCTCAAAAGTGGGGGGGTGGTGGTGGGATAGAAAAAAAAAAAAAGATATTCTGGGGCCAAATCATTTAAGGCTTTGTAGGTAAGCAGTAGAATTTTATATACAATTCTAAATTTGACAGGCAGCCAGTGAAGATTTTTGAGTCCTGGGCTAATGTGGTCATATTTCTTCGTCCTGGTCAGAACCCTAGCAGCAGCATTCTGCACTAATTGAAGGCGATTCAGGATAGAACTGGTGCAGCCTGACAGTAACACGTTACAGTAATCCAGCCGAGAGGACACAAATGCATGAACCATTTTTTCGGCGTCCTGAAGAGACAGCATTTTTCTCAGCTTAGATATATTTCTAAGATGAAAGAAAGCCACTTTTATGATGTTGTTAATGTGACAGTGCAGAGAGAGTTCTGAATCAAGGGTGACACCAAGGTTTTTAACAACAGCTTTTGCAGAAACCCGGAGACTGTCGACGTTGAGAGAAAACTTGAGGAATGTGTCTCTGAGTGATTTGGGACTAATTACCAATATTTCAGTTTTATCTGGATTTAAAGAGAGAAAATTCTGTGTCATCCATGCTTTAACGGCTTTAAGACACATCTCTAATCTAGTTAGTGGATCGATTTCACCTGGCTTAAAAGATATATAAAGCTGCGTGTCATCTGCATAACAATGGTACTTCACGTCATAACTACTTATGATGCTTCCAAGGGGAAGCATGTATAAGGAAAACAGCAGAGGGCCCAGAACAGATCCTTGAGGTATTCCAAAGTTCACCTTTGAATACTCAGAGGAATTATCATTTACTCTGACAAACTGACATCTATCAGAAAGATAGGACTTAAACCATGAAAGGGCGAGTCCAGAAATACCAACCAGATTTTCTAGCCTGTGAAGAAGAATATGGTGGTCTATCATGTCGAAGGCAGCACTTCGATCAAGTAGGACAAGGACAGAGATGCGGCCACAGTCCATGGAGAGAAGTAGATCATTCATTCCTACAGTGAGGGCTGTTTCAGTGCTATGCTGTTTTCTAAAGCCAGATTGAAACCTATCATTTACCTTATTCGTTTGCAAGAAGCAAGTGAGCTGTTGGGCAACACATTTCTCAAGGATCTTGGATAGAAATGGAAGGTTTGAGATCGGCCTATAATTGGCCAAAACTGTTGGATCTAAATTTGGTTTTTTGAGTAGAGGCTTAATTTCAGCCATCTTAAATGAAGTCGGAATCAAACCTGAAATCAGGGAAGAATTGATTATGTGCAGAATTTGACCGCCAAGAATGGGCAGGAGTTCCTTCAGTAACTTACTTGGGATGGGATCTAAGAGACAAGTTGTTGATTTGGAAGTAGCGACCAGTTTGGCAAGTTCGCTCGGGGATATAGGAGAGAATGAATTAAATTGGTTTATATGCATAGCATGAGGTTTTAAGTTAAGGCCTTCACCAACTGCCAGGCAAGCACTAATATTTTCTCTAATTTCAATTATTTTGCCACTAAAGAATTTTAAAAAGTCATCACTGCTGCAGGATGGTGGAATTTGAGGGGAACTTGCAGCATGGTTGTTTGTTAATTTGGCCACTGTTTTGAACAAGAATCGAGGGTCATTTTTATTTTCCTGTATAAGATTTGCAAAATATGACGACCTAGCAACAGACAAAGCCTGCTTATACACAACAAGGCTCTCTTTCCAAGCACAATGGAATACCTGGAGTTTAGTGGAGCGCCATTTGCGTTCTAGTTGACGGGATTTTTGCTTTAGAGTCCGCGTCTGGTCAGTGTACCATGGGGCTGGTCTCTTATTTTGAGTAGCCTTTTTAAATTTCAATGGGGCAACTACATCAAGTGTACTACGGAGGGCATTAGCAAACTTGCCTGCCATTTCATCAATACAGAGGGGGCTGGCTGGACAATTAAGATAAGTTGGTAGTACTTCAATGAATTGTGAAGATGTAAAGGCAGTAAAAGTACGACTTACGTACATCCTATTTTCTAATAATACAGGGTGGGCCAATTGTAGACTGGATGTTAAAAGAAAATGGTCCGATAAGCTGGGATTGTGTGAATGGATGTCAACTATGGCAATCTCAACACCAAAGCTTAAGATCAGGTCTAAAGTATGACCATGAATATGTGTTGGGCCAATGACACTCTGAGTGAAGCCAACCGATTCCTCAAGATTAGTAAAGATGGATGTCGAAGAATTATCAACCCTCTCGAAATGCAGGTTAAAATCACCCAAAATAACAATTCTATCATAGCTTAAAACTAATTCAGAAAGGAACAGCGAGAAATCATGCATGAAGCCAGAATATTGACCGGGTGGCCTATAGACTATTACCAGAGCAATAGACCAAGAAGGGATGGAGTTCATACTTGCATCAAGATATGAGAAATTCATTAATAGTACCTCAAATGAATCAAATTTATGTTGCAGTTTGGGCACAGAGTGAAAGGAGTCATTATAAATAACAGCGACGCCCCCTCCTTTCCGGTCAAGACGGGGGTTATGAGCAGATATAAAACCAGGTGGAGAAGCTTCATTCAAAGAGGTGTTTTCATCTGATTTCAGCCAAGTTTCTGTAAGGCATAGTACATCAAGACTATAATCAGAGATTAATTCGTTCACAAGAGCTGCTTTCGAGATGACCTGTTTTTTTCACAAATCACTTATCTACCACTGAGGGTCTGGCCTGGAATATGTTCCCCATTCTTTATTTTACCATGCTAGATACCATTTTGAAATATCCTGAGCCCTATTTCATACCGTGAAGCCAGTTTTTGCCGGGAACGTACAAAACCTGAAACCAGTGAAGTTGGCACGTTATGTAAATCGTAGATAAAAACAGAATACAATGATTTGCAAATCCTTTTCGACTTATATTCAATTGAATACACTGCAAAGACAAGATGTTTAATGTTCAAACTGAGAAACTTTTTTTTTTTTTTGCAAATAATCATTAACTTAGAATTTAAAGACAGCAACACATTGCAAAAAAGTTGGCACAGGGGCCTTTTTACCACTGTGTTACATGGCCTTTCCTTTTAACGACACTCAGTAAATGCTTGGTAACTGAGGAGACCAATTTTTGAAGCTTTTCAGGTGGAACTCTTTCCCATTCTTGCTTGATGTACAGCTTAAGTTGTTCAACAGTCTGGGGTCTCCGTTGTCCTATTTTACGCTTCATAATGCACCACACATTTTCAATGGGAGACAGGTCTGGACTACAGGCAGGCCAGTCTAGTACCCACACTCTTTTACTACGGAGCCATGCTGTTGTAACACGTGCAGAATGTGGCTTTGCATTGGCTTGCTGAGATAAGCAGGGGCATCCATGAAAAAGACGTTGCTTGGATGGCAACATATGTTGCTCCAAAACCTGTATGTCCCTTTCAGCATTTATGGTGCCTTCACATATGTGAAAGTTGCCCATGCCTTGGGCAGTTATACACCCCCATACCATCACAGATGCTGGCTTTGGAACTTTGCGCCTATAACAGTCCGGATGGTTCTTTTCCTCTTTGGTCCGGAGGACACAACGTCCACAGTTTCCAAAAACAATTTGAAATGTGGACTCGTCAGACCACAGAACACTTTTCCACTTTGCATCAGTCCATCTTAGATGAGCTTGGGCACAGCGAAGCTGGCGGCGTTTCGGGGTGCTATTGATAAATGGCTTTCGCTTTGCATTGTAGAGTTTTAACTTGCACTTGCAGATGTAGCGACAAACTGTAGTTGCTGACAGTGGTTTTCTGAAGTGTTCCTGAGCCCATGTGGTGATGTCCTTTACAAACTGATGTCGGTTTTTGATGCAGCTCACGCATTTGTTCACTAAGTGGTGACCCTCGCCACATCCTTGTTTGTGAATGACTGAGCATTTCAGGGAAGCTGCTTTTATACCCAATCATGGCACCCACCTGTTCCAAATTAGCCCGTTCACCTGTGGGATGTTCCAAATAAGTGTTTGATGAGCATTCCTCAACTCTCTCAGTCTTTTTTGCTACTTGTGCCAGCTTTTTTGAAACATGTTGCAGGCATCAAATTCCAAATGAGCTAATATTTGCCAAAAATTACAAACTTTACCTGTTTGAACATTAAGTAACTTGTCTTTGCAGTGTATTCAATTGAATATAGGTTAAAGCATTTGCAAATCATTGTAATCTGTTTTTATTTACGATTTACACAACGTGCCAACTTCACTGGTTTTGGGTTTTGTAATTTCTGTCCGATGTGTGGTCTTAACATTCGCTCTGCATTCCGCATTGAAGTCCCTATTTTAAAACAACTGGTAGTGTGAAAGCGGGGTAAAGTGCATGCGGTAAGGGACTTTGGCCTTTGGCTTACTTCTTGGCCTTGTAGAATCTTCACCGACTCGCGCTTGTGTCCCTTGTCAAAAAGGTAAAAATTTCCGTCCACAGTGATAACGTTAGCAACAACCCGTGATCTCAGTACAGCACTGCTGTGACTGAGATTTGGCGGCTACTGGCAGGGTATTTAGACCCTTCTGTGCAGATTTGTTCGCCAGTGGACACGGAGCTGCAGATTTATGCACGCAGTTACAATATTCTATCACTAGACGGCACACCCGGATCAGTTATTGAATTTTCACTAGCAAGCCAAGTTAAAACGGTTTTTATGTTAAACGATCGAATTCAGTCCAATCCCTGGATGGATCAAGCCAACATTGGTTTGACTTAAAGGGGTTGGCACATCCATACGACAGGGTGGCCCAACAAAGCGGCTCTCCTTCCTCTCAGAACTCCAGGATGGATGAGGAACATGGAAATGAGTGGGCAGGATTGACTCATTATCCAGTGTATGAATTTTATTGCCTCAAAATAATCCCGGGAAAAAACTGAGCATTTCAAGTCACTGTTCCAGAGTAGATTTACAGACTTTTAACAAAGCCCTGCTTATTGTGGATTAGCGGTTTGGTCACTGGTGTGCCTTCTCTTTACTCTTTGGCATTGGCTCAGACAGTCTTGGCACCGTTTGAGTTCCGTCCTGTGAACACCAATTTTCCGTTCATGTCACATGAGCAACAAGACCTAATTTTTAAAACCCCCCTCTTTTTTTTTTTTTTACCAAAATTGCAGCGATCCAGGTCTGAAACTTCCTGTAAAAATTTGTTTTTATGTCATCAATGAAATAAACCGCATATATACCATTAATTTATAATTTCATCCTGTTAAGTACAGTGAGACCTGTTGGTTACACTTTCTGTGAAATCTATCATATATGTATATAAATATGTAATTTACCACAGCTGTAGGGTGCTGGAAAAGCATGAAAATACACCTTGAAAATCCTTGAAAAGTGCTTGAATTTCACTTTGTAAAAGATGTTCGAACCCCGTAGACAACATTACAGTGGTGTGTTTTTAGATTTTTGTTTTTCTGTTTAACTTGGTTCCCTTTTTTGTTTGCATCTTTACAGAACATCAAAATCCCAGTTAGTTGGTGGAATATCTTTAACATGACTGCTTTTACAATCAATCTGTAAGTAATGTAAGGACATAGTGATCTGTGGACATGTGGACAAAGGGGATACTTTGTCAATTTGTAATAAAGGGGTACAAACCATGAAAAACTATAGGCTACATTTTCCTTCTTAATAACTGACTGCCGACATCTCAGCAGCTGTCCGGTGTGCTGCGCCTAGGTAAATTGCGCCCCCCCAAAATTTTTGACACCAGTCCACCCCAGTCGATTTCCATCACCTTGCGGGGGACATGGCCACGTTTAGTGACAACACTTGTTTTTTAAGCTGTTAAAGGTTTCAACTGCTAATGGTCATTCTTGGCTTGAACCCCGTAATTGCCGCTCGCGGCTATATTTAGGGCCCGAGCGACCGAAGGTGCGAGGAACCTATTGTTTTTGATGGGATTTTTATTAGGGCCCGAGTCCTGGCACCGAAGGTGCGAGGAACCTATTGTTTTTGATGGGATTTTTATTATTAGGGCCCGAGCACCGAAGGTGCGAGGAACCTATTGTTTTTGATGGGATTTTTATTATTCTTCTTCTTCTTCTTCTTCTTCTTCTTTTTATTCTGCTGCGAGTACGCATTTTTGAGGGCTTTGCCATGCACGAAAACTCACAAAAATTTGCCCACACGTCAGTCGTGGTGAAAATTGCAAAGTATTATTATTTTTGTGCTTGGACATGCCCCGGTGGCTCTAAAGCGCCACCAAACACGCGGCCATTTTGGAACGCACTTGCTCGGATTCTCACGAAATTTTATAGAGTCATAGTAGTCATCATAAATTTTTTTGTAAATTTTTTTGAAATTTTTTTGCCTCACAGGAAGTGAGCTATGAGCCATTTCCTGCGTTTTTTTTGATTTTACGAACACATTTTTGGGGGTTTTATCATACTCGAAAACTCACCAGACTTGGCTCATAGACTAGAAATATTACGTTCTTTGATTCGATATCTCATTTGGCACTGGGTGTGATATGGTAGCTCTATAGCGCCCCCTAATACATAATTGCATTTTTGAGGGCCTCAGCATGCTTGAAAACTCACAAAACTTTGCAAACATATTAAGCAGGTCTTACTTTTAACTAGGATTTAGGGTTTACAGATGGATGTGGCAAAATTGCATTACAGCGCCACCTAGAAAATTTCAATGAAGCAGCCCTCGCAGCATGTTTGACCTACATGTACAAAATTCGGTGGACATGTGTACTATGCCAAGACCTAAAAAAAAGTCTCTAGGTGCCATGACCTAGACTCAACAGGAAGTCCGCCATTTTTAATTGAATTTGCTAATAATTTAAATTTTTTGCCATTCACAGGCTTCGTACTTTAACAAACTCCTCCTAGAGATTTTATCCGATCAACTTAAAATTTTGAATTTAACATCTTAAGACCTTGTCGATGTTAAATTGCAAAGCTTTTTTGGATTCATTGAACTTTGTGTCCGTGGCGTCGCGGCGAATTTCGATGTTCCGCCATGAAACAGGAAGTTGGTTTTACGCGCACATGCTTTGTAAAATTTGCGCGAAACTTTACAGGCTTTATAGGAGTCCACTTCCAAGTAGACCTATATGTTGATATTAGATTGGGTGTGGTCAGGTGGCTCCACAGCGCCCTCTTGAAACGGCCATGTTGAGATAAAAGTGCTTGAATGTTCATGAAATTTGGTGTGATCATTGCTTTGTTCATGTCGATTTATTTTGATTTTTTTGAAATTTTTTGGCCAAACAGGAAGTGAGCTATGCGCCATTTCCTGCGTTTTTCCAAATTTTATAAACACATGTTTGGATGCTTTAGAATACTCGAAATCTTGCAAAAAGTTGCACAAATTATAATTGTCTTATTATCTTCAATTTTATATATCAATTTACACTAAATTTGGCACAATGGCTCTATAGCGCCCCCAATCAGATTTTAAAAAGAATTGCCATTTTGAGGGTCTCAGCATGTTCTAAAACTCACAAAATTTTGTAAATGTATAAAGACCATCATTTGTATTACTCTGACAAAAAACTTATATATATATACATGGCAAAAATGTCACTATAGCGCCCCCTGGAAAATTTTAAATAAGCAGCCCTCGCAGCCTGGTAAACCTACATGTATGAAATTCGGTAGACATGTGGAATATGCCGAGACCTACAAAAAATTCTCTTGGTGCCATGACCTACACTCAACAGGAAGTCTACCATTTTTCATTGAAATTGCAACTTTTTTGGATTGTTGGCCATTCACAGGTGTCGTACTTTAACAAACTCCTCCTAGAGATTATATCAGATCAACTTAAAATTTGGCATATGACATTGAAAGACGTCGTCGATGTTAAATTGCGAAGCTTTTTTGGATTCATCGAACTTTGTATCTGTGGCGTCGCGGTGAATTTCGATGTTCCGCCATGAAAATGGAAGTTTATTTTATGAGAATATGCTTTGGGAGATTTACATGAAACTTAACAGGCTTAATGATAGTCTAATTCCAAATATACCATTATGTTGATATTGGAGTGGGTGTGGTCAGGTGGATCTACAGCGCCCTCTTGACACGGCCATGTTGATATAAAAGTGCTTGAATGTTCATGAAATTTGGTCAGATCATTGCATTTGGTTTTCTGGGCAGTGCTGATTTTTTTGAAATTTTTTTGGCCAAACAGGAAGTGAGCTGTGTCATTTCCTGCGTTATTCCAAATTTTATGAACACACATTTGAAGGCCTTAGCATACTCGAAAACTTGCAAAACTTAGCTAAAATTTTATTTGTCACATTGTCTTCAATTTGAAACAAAAATTGGCAGTAAATGAGGCATCATGGCTCTATAGCGCCCCAATACGATTTTTAAAAGAATTACCCTTTTGAGGGTTTCAGCATGCTCAAAAACTCACAAAATTTTGTACAATTTTAAAGACCATCATTCCTATTACACTGATAAAAAATTTACAAATAGGCGTGGCAAAAATGGCATTATAGCGCCCCCTGGAAAATTTCAAATAAGCAGCCCTCGCAGCCCGATAAACCCACATGTATGAAATTCAGTAGACATGTGGAATATGCCGAGACCTACAAAAAAAGTCTCTTGGTGCCATGACCTAGACCCAACAGGAAGGCTGCCATTTTTAATTGAAATTGCAACTTTTTAAAATTTTTTTTGCCATTCACAGGTGTCGTACTTTAACGAACTCCTCCTAGAGATTTTATCCGATCAACTTAAAATTTGGCATATAATATCTAAAAACCTTGCTGACATTAAATTGCGAAGCTTTTTTGATTTCATCGAACGATGCATCTGTGGCGTCACGGCGAATTTTGATGTCCTGCCATGAAACAGGAAGTTGCTTTCAATTCCACATACTTTGTGGGATTTGCCTGAAACTTTCCAAGCTTGATAAAATTGTCCGCCAAAGTATAGATATATGCTTATTTTATATCGAGAGGTACCAGGTGGCTCCACAGCGCCCTCTAGATATGGCCATGTTCAGTTCTAATTGCTTGAAAGTTCATGAAATTTGGTATGATCATTGCATTAGTCATTCTCCGCAATTGTTAATTTTTTGAAATTTTTTTGCCAAACAGGAAGAGAGCTATGAGCTATTTCCTGCGTTTTTCCAAATTTTACGAACACACGTTTTAAGGCCTTAGAATGCTCCAAAACTTGCAAAACCATCCAAAAATTAGAACTGTCTTATTCTCTTCAATACATCCATCAATTGCCACTAAATGGGGCATAATGGCTCTATAGCGCCCCCAATAATATTTATAAAAGAATTGCTCTTTTGAAAGTCTAAACATGCTGGAAAATTTACAAAAATCGAAACACTCATGGAGCCCTGTATTACGATTACTGTGTTGTAGATTTTGTGCACAGGCAAGTCAAAATGGTATCATAGCGCCCTCCAGAAAATTTTTGCACTCCCATCAGGAAACCACATTGTACGCGGTCCAGCTGTGTCCAATGGCTCTGAATGGACACCTGCAGCCATCAAGATCTTGCTGCCACCCCAATGTGCACAGGGGGGGCGAGGGCCCTTTCAACACTGCTTGCAGCTTTAATTAGGGCCCGAGCACCGACCGGTGCCAGGAACCTATTGTTTTTGATGGGATTTTTATTATTCTTCTTCTTCTTCTTTTTATTCTGCTGCGAGAACGCATTTTTGAGGGCTTTGCCATGCACGAAAACTCACAAAAATTTGCCCACACATCAGTTGTGGTGAAAATTGCAAAGTATTACTATTTTTGTGCTTAGACATACCCCGGCGGCTCTATAGCGCCACCAAACACGCGTCCATTTTGGAACACACTTGCTCGGATCCTCACGAAATTCGATAGGGTCATAGTAGTCATCATAAATTTTTTTGTCAATTTTTTTGCCTCACAGGAAGTGAGCTAAGAGCCATTTCCTGCGTTTTTTCAGATTTTACGAACACATTTTTGAGGGCCTTATCATTCTCGAAAACACACCTAACTTGGCTCATAGATTGAAAATATGAAGTTCTTTGATTCAATATCTCATTTGGCACTAGGTGTGTTATGGTGGCTCTATAGCGCCCCCTAATACATAATTGCATTTTTGAGGGCATCAGCATGCTCGAAAACCCACGAAACTTTGCAATCATATTAAGCTGGTCATACTTTTTACTAGAAAGTGGGGTTTACGGATGGATATGGCAAAATTGCATTACAGCGCCACCTAGAAAATTTCAATGAAGCAGCCCTCGCAGTGTGTTTAACCTGCATGTACAAAATTCGGTGGACATGTGTATTATGCCAAGACCTAAAAAAAAGTCTCTTGGTGCCATGACCTAGACTCAACAGGAAGTCCGCCATTTTTAATTGAATTTGCAATTTTTTTTTATTGTTTGCCATTCACAGGCGTCGTACATTAACGAACTCCTCCTAGAGATTTTATCCGATCAACTTACAATTTCGCATATGACTTTTTAAGACCTGGTCGATGTTAAATTGCGAAGCTTTTTTGGATTTATCGAACTTTGTATCCGTGGCGTCGCGGCGAATTTCGATGTTCCACCATGAAACAGGAAGTTGGTTTTACGCGCACATGCTTTGTGAAATTTGCACGAAACTTTACAGGCTTTATAGGAGTCCACTTCCAAGTAGACCTATATGTTGATATTAGATTGGGTGTGGTCAGGTGGCTCCACAGTGCCCTCTTGAAACGGCCATGTTGAGATAAAAGTGCTTGAATGTTCATGAAATTTGGTGTGATCATTGCATTTTTCATGTCGAGTTTTTTAAATTTTTTTGAAATTTTTTGCCCAAACAGGAAGTGAGCTATGCGCCATTTCCTGCGTTTTTCCAAATTTTATAAACACGTTTGGATGCTTTAGAATACTCGAAATCTTGCAAAAAGTTGCACAAATTATAATTGTCTTATTATCTTCAATTTTATATATCAATTTACACTAAATTTGGCACAATGGCTCTATAGCGCCCCCAATCAGATTTTTAAAAGAATTGCCATTTTGAGGTTCTCAGCATGTTCTAAAACTCACAAAATTTGTAGATGTATAAAGACCATCATTCGTATTACTCTGACAAAAAACGTATATATATACATGGCAAAAATGTCACTATAGCGCCCCCTGGAAAATTTTAAATAAGCAGCCCTCGCAGCCTGGTAAACCTACATGTATGAAATTCGGTAGACATGTGGAATATGCCGAGACCTACAAAAAATTCTCTTGGTGCCATGACCTACACTCAACAGGAAGTCCACCATTTTTAATTGAAATTGCAACTTTTTTGGATTGTTGGCCATTCACAGGCGTCGTACTTTAACGAACTCCTCCTAGAGATTTTATCTGATCAACTTAAAATTTGGCATATGACATTGAAAGACGTCGTCGATGTTAAATTGCGAAGCTTTTTTTGATTCATTGAACTTTGCGTCCGTGGCGTTGCGGCGAATTTCGATGTTCCGCCATGAAAGAGGAATTTGGTTTTATGCGCATATGCTTTGTGAGATTTGCCCGATACTTTACAGGCTTAATAAGAGTCAACTTCTAAATATACCTATATGTTGATATTGGTTTGGGTGTGGTCAGGTAGCTCCACAGCGCCCTCTTGACACGGCCATGTTGAGTTAAAAGTGCTTGAATGTTCATGAAATTTGGTCTGATCATTAAATTTGTTTTTTTGGGCTATGCTTATTTTTTTGAAATTTTTCGGCCGAACAGGAAGTGAGCTATGAGCCATTTCCTGCGTTATTCCAAATTTTACAAACACACGTTTGAAGGCTTTAGCATACCCGAAAACTTGCAAAACTTTGCAAAAATTATAATTGTCTGATTGTCTTTAATGTGAGGCAGAACTTGGCAGTAAATGTGGCATAATGGCTCTATAGCGCCCCCAATCAGATTTTTAAAAGAATTGCCCATTTGAAGGTTTCACCATGCTCAAAAACTCACAAAATTTTGTACCATTCTAAAAACCATCATTCCTATTACACTGATAAAAAAATACATATAAGGTTGGCAAGAATGGCATTATAGCGCCCCCTGGAAAATTTCAAAAAAGCAGCCCTCGCATCGTGGTTGACCTGCATGTATGAAATTCGGTAGACATGTGGAATATGCCGATACCTAAAAAAAACTCATTTGGTGCCATGACCTAGACTCAACAGGAAGTCCGCCATTTTTAATTGAAATTGCAAATTTTTTGGATTTTTCGCCATTCACAGGTGTCGTACTTTAACGAACTCCTCCTAGAGATTTTATCCGATCAACATAAAATTTGGCAAGTAATATCTAAAGACCCTGCTGATGTTAAATTGCGAAGCTTTTTTGGATTGATGCAACGGTGTATCCGTGGCGTCGCGGCGAATTTTGATGTCCCGCCATGAAACAGGAAATTGCTTTTACTCCCACATACTTCATTCGATTTGCCTGAAACTTTCCAAGCTTGATAATATTGTCCTCCAAAGTATAAATATATGCTAATATTAGATAGTGAGTGGCCAGGTGGCTCCACAGCGCCCTCTAGATACAGGCATGTTAAGTTAAAAGTGCTTGAATGTTCATGAAATTTGGGGTGATCATTCCATTAGTCATTCTGGGCAATGGTTAATTTTTTGAAATTTATTGCATAAACAGGAAGTGAGCTATGAGCTATTTCCTGTGTTTTTCCAAAATTTTACGACCTCATGTTTTCAGGCCTTAGAAAGCTCCAAAACTTAAAAAACCTAGCAAACAGTATAAATGTCTTATTTTCTTCAATGTCATCCATCAATGAGCACTAAATATAGCATAATGGCTCTATAGTGCCCCCAGTCAGATATTTAAAAGTATTGCTCCTTTGATCGTCTAAACATACTGGAAAATCTACAAAAATCAACACACTCATGGAGCTTGACATTACAATTACCTTGTTGTAGATTTTGCACACAGGTATGTCAAAGTGGTATTGTAGCACCCTCTATAAAATTTTAGCACTCCCCTCAGGAAACCACATTGCACTCAGTCTAGCAGTGCCCAATGGCTCTTAATGGACACCTGCAGCCATCAAGATTTTTCTGCCACCCCAACGTGCGCGAGGGGGGCGAGGGCCCTTTCAACGCTGCTTGCAGCTTTAATTATTAGGGCCCGAGCACCGACCGGTGCGAGGAACCTATTGTTTTTGATGGGATTTTTATTATTCTTCTTCTTCTTCTTCTTCTTTTTATTCTGCTGCGAGAATGCATTTTTGAGGGCTTTGCCATGCACGAAAACTCACAAAAATTTGCCCACACGTCAGTCGTCGTGAAAATTGCAAAGTATTATTATTTTTGTGCTTGGACATGCCCCGGTGGCTCTATAGCGCCACCAAACACGCGGCCATTTTGGAACGCACTTGTTCCGATTCTCACGAAATTTTATTGAGTCATAGTAGTCTTCATAAATTTTTTTGAAATTTTTTTGCCGCACAGGAAGTGAGCTATGAGCCATTTCCTGCGTTTTTTCAGATTTTACGAACACATTTTTGAGGGTTTTATCATACTCAAAAACTCACCAAACTTGGCTCATAGACTAGAAATATTACGTTCTGTGATTCGATATCTCATTTGGCACTGGGTGTGACATGGTAGCTCTATAGCGCCCCCTAATACATAATTGCATTTTTGAGGGCCTCACCATGCTTGAAAACTCACAAAACTTTGCAAACATATTTAGCTGGTCGTACTTTTTACTAGGATACTGTAAACTAGGGTTTACAGATTGATGTGGCAAAATTGCATTACAGCGCCACCTAGAAAATTTCAATGAAGCTGCCCTCGCAGCGTGTTTGACCTACATGTACAAAATTCGGTGGACATGTGTACTATGCCAAGACCTAAAAAAAAGTTTCTTGGTGCCATGACCTAGACTCAACAGGAAGTCCGCCATTTTTAATTGAATTTGCAACTTTTTTTTATTTTTTGCCATTCACAGGCATCGTACTTTAACGAACTCCTCCTAGAGATTTTATCCGATCAACTTAAAATTTAGCACAGGCCATCTAAAGACCTTTCTTATGTTAAATTGCGAAGCTTTTTTGGATTCATCGAAATTTGTGTCCGTGGCGTTGCGGCGAATTTTGATGTTCCGCCATGAAAATGGAAGTTGCTCTTATGAGCACTTGCTTTGTGAGATTTGCGTGAAACTTTCCAGGCTTAATAATAGTCTACTTCCAAATATACCTATATGTTGATATTGGAGTGGGTGTGGTCAGGTGGCTCCACAGCGCCCTCTTGACACGGCCTTGTTGATATAAAAGTGCTTGAATGTTCATGAAATTTTGTCTGATCATTGCATTTGTTTTTCTGGGCTATGCTGATTTTTTTGAAATTTTTCGGCCAAACAGGAAGTGAGCTATAGGCCATTTCCTGCGTTATTCCAAATTTTACGAACACACATTTGAAGGCCTTAGCATACTCGAAAACTTGCAAAACTTGCAAAAATTATACTTTTCTGATTGTCTTCAATTTGAGGCAGAAATTGGCAGTAACTGTGGCATAATGGCCCTATAGCGCCCCCAATCAGATTTTCGAAAGAATTGCCCTTTTGAGGGTCTCAACATGCTCAAAAACTCACAAAATTTTGTACAATTCTAAAGACCATCATTCCTATTACACTGATGAAAAATTTACATTTAGGCCTGGCAAAAATGGCATTATAGCGCCCCCTGGAAAATTTCAAATAAGCAGCCCTTGCATCGTGGTTGACCTGCATATATGAACTTCGGTGGACATGTGAAATATCTTGAGACCTAAAAAAAAGTCTCTTGGAGCCATGACCTAGACCTAACAGGAAGTTTGCCATTTTTAATTGAAATTTCAACTTTTTTAGATTTTTCGCCATTCGCAGGTGTCGTACTTTAACGAACTCCTCCTAGAGATTTTATCCGATCAACTTAAAATTTCGCATATGACGTCTAAAGACCTTGTCGATGTTAAATTGCGAAGCTTTTTTGTATCAATCGAATTATGTATCTGTGGCGTCGCGGCGAATTTCGATGTTCCGCCCTGAAACAGGTAGTTGGTTTTACGCGCACATGCTTTGTGAGATTTGCGCGAAACTTCAAAGGCTTTGATAAGAGTCTACTTTCAAGTATACCTATATGTTGATATTAGATTGGGTGTGGTCAGGTGGCTCCACAGCGCCCTCTTGACACGGCCATATTGAGATAAAAGTGCTTGATTGGTCATGAAATTTAGTGTGATCATTGCATGTGTCATGTCAGGGAATGATAATTTTTTTGAAATTTTTTGGCCAAACAGGAAGTGAGCTATGAGCCATTTCCTGTGTTTTTCCAAATTTTAGAAACACATGTTTGGAAGCCTTAGAGTTCTCGAAATCTTGCAAAAAGTTGCACAAATTTTAATTGCTTTATTGTCTTCAATTTTATATTTCAATTTACACTAAATTAGGTACAATGGCTCTTTAGCGCCCCCAATCAGATTTTTGAAAGAATTGCCCTTTTAAGGGTCTCACCATGTTCAAAAACTCACAAAATTCTTTAAATGTATAAAGACCATCATTTGTATTACTTTGACAAGAAACTTACTTATAGGCATGGCAAAAATTTAATTATAGCGCCCCCTGGAAAATTTCAAATAAGCAGCCCTCCCAGCCCGGTAAACCTACATCTATGAAATTTGGTATACATGTGGAATATGCCGAGACCTGAAAAAAAGTCACTTGGTGCCATGACCTAGACTCAGCAGGAAGTCTGCCATTTTTAATTGAAATTGCAACTTTTTTGGATTTTTCGCCATTCACAACTGTCGTACTTTAACGAACTCCTCCCAGAGGTTTTATCTGATCAACTTACAATTTGGCAACTGATATTACGAGACATTGCCGATGTTAAATTGCGAAGCTTTTTTGGATTCATTGGACGATGAATCCAAGGCGACGCGGCGAATTTCGATGTTCCGCCATGAAACAGGAAGTTGGTTTTACTCCAACATACTTGGTGGGATTTGCCTGAAACTTTCCAAGCTTCATAAAAGTGTCCTCCCAAATATAAATAAATGCTGATATTGGATCAGGAGGTGCCAGGTGGCTCCACAGCGCCCTCTAGATATGGCCATGTGAAGATAAAAGTGCTTGAATGTTCATGAAATTTGGTGTGATCATTGCATTAGTCATTCCGGGCAAGGGTAAATTTTCTAAAAATTTTTGGCCAACCATGAAGTGAGCTATGAGCCATTTCCTGCGTTTTTCCAAATTTTACGAAAACACGTTTAAAGACCTTAGAATGCTCCAAAACTTGCAAAACCCCACAAATTATAAATGTCTTCTTCTCTTCAAAGTCATCCATAAATTGGCACTAAATGTGGCATAATGGCTCTACAGCGCCTCCAATCAGATATATAGAAGAATTGCTCTTCTGAAGGTCTAAACATGCTGGAAAATTAACAAAAATCAACACACTCATGGAGCTCGGTATTACGATTACTCGGTTGTAGATTGTGCACAGGCATGTCAAAATGGTACCATAGTGTTCTCTAGAAAATTTTTGCACTCCCCTCAGGATACCACATTGTATGCAGTCCAGCAGTGTCCATTGGCTATGAATGGACACCTGCACCCATCAAGATCTTGCTGCCACCCCAACGTGCACGAAGGGGGCGAGGGCCCTTTCAACGCTGCTTGCAGCTTTAATTCTTCTTCTTCTTCTTCTTCTTCTTTTTATTCTGCTACGAGAACGCATTTTTGAGGGCTTTGCCATGCACGAAAACTCACAAAAATTTGCCCACACGTCAGTCGTGGTGAAAATTGCAAAGTATTATTATTTTTGTGCTTGGTCATGCCCCGGTGGCTCTATAGCGCCACCAAACACACAGCCATTTTGGAACGCAATTGCTCGGATTCTCACGAAATTTGATTGGGTCATAGAAGTCATCTCATGTTTTTTTGTCAATTTTTTTGAAATTTTTTTGCCATACAGGAAGTGAGCTATGAGCCATTTCCTGCGTTTTTTCAGATTTTACGAACACATTTTTGAGGGCCTTATCATACTCGAAAAGACACCAAACTTCACTCATAGACTTAAAATATTAAGTTCCTTGATTCGATATCTCATTTGGCACTATGTGTGACATGGTGGCTCTCTAGCGCCCCCTAATACATAATTGCATATTTGAGGGCATCAACATGCTTGAAAACTCACAAAACTTTGCAAACACATTAAGCTGGTCATACTATTTACTAGGATATAGGGTTCACAGATACATGTGGCTAAATTGCATTACAGCGCCACCTAGAGAATTTCAATGAAGCAGCCCTCGCAGCGTGTTTAACCTACATGTACAAAATTCGATGGACATGTGTACAAGGCCAAGACCTAAAAAAAAGTCTCTTGGTGCCATGACCTAGACTCAACAGGAAGTCCGCCATTTTTAATTGAATTTGCAAATTTTTTTAATTTTTTGCCATTCACAGGCATCGTACTTTAACGAACTCCTCCTAGAGATTTTATCGTATCAACGTAAAATTTCGCATATGACATCTTAAGACCTTGGCAATGTTAAATTGCAAAGCTTTTTTTGATTCATCGAACTTTGTATCCGTGGCGTCGCGGCGAATTTTGATGTTCCGCCATGAAACAGGAAGTTGGTTTTAAGCACACATGCTTTGTGAGAGTTGCGCGAAACTTCACAGGCTTGATAATAGTCTACTTCCAAGTATACCCACATGTTGATATTGGATTGGGTGTGGTCAGGTGGCTCCACAGCGCCCTCTTGACATGGCCATGTTGAGATAAAAGTGCTTGAATGTTCATGAAATTTGGTCTGATCATTGCATTAGTTTTTTTGGGCTATGCTTATTTTTTTGAAATTTTCCGGCCAAACAGGAAGTGAGCTATGAGCCATTTCCTGCGTTTTTCCAAATTTTAGAAACACATGTTTGGAAGCCTTAGAATACTCAAAATCTTGCAAAAAGTTGCACAAATTATAATTGTCTTATTGTCTTCAATTTTTTACATCAATTTACACTAAATTTGGCACAATGGCTCTTTAGCGCCCCCAATCAGATTTTTAAAAGAATTGCTCTTTTGAGGGTCTCAGCATGTTCGAAAACTCACAAAATTTTGTAAATGTATAAAAACCATCATTCGTATTACTCTGACAAAAATCTTACAAATCGACATGGCAAAAATGGCATTATAGCGCCCCCTGGAAAATTTCAAATAAGCAGCCCTCGCAGCCCGGTAAACCCACATGTATGAAATTCGGTAGACATGTGGAATATACCGAGACCTACAAAAAAGTCTCTTGGTGCCATGACCTAGACTCAACAGGAAGGCTGCCATTTTTAATTGAAATTGCAACTTTTTTTTTTTTTTTGCCATTCACAGGTGTCGTACTTTAACGAACTCCTCCTAGAGATTTTATCCGATCAACTTAAAATTTGGCATATAATATCTAAAAACCTTGCTGACGTTAAATTGCGAAGCTTTTTTGATTTCATCGAACGATGCATCCGTGGCGTCATGGCGAATTTTGATGTCCTGCCATGAAACAGGAAGTTGCTTTCAATTCCACATAATTTGTGGGATTTGCCTGAAACTTTCCAAGCTTGATAAAATTGTCCGCCCAAGTATAGATATATGCTTATTTTATATCGAGAGGTGCCAGGTGGCTCCACAGTGCCCTCTAGATATGGCCATGTTCAGATAAAAGTGCTTGAAAGTTCATGAAATTTGATATGATCATTGCATTAGTCATTCTCCGCAATTGTTAATTTTTTGAAATTTTTTTGCCAAACAGGAAGTGAGCTATGAGCTATTTCCTGCGTTTTTCCAAATTTTACGAACACACGTTTTAAGGCCTTAGAATGCTCCAAAACTTGCAAAACCATCCAAAAATTAGAACTGTCTTATTCTCTTCAATACATCCATCAATTGGCACTAAATGGGGTATAATGGCTCTATAGCGCCCCCAATAATACTTATTATAGAATTGCTCTTTTGAAAGTCTAAACATGCTGGAAAATTTACAAAAATCAAAACACTCATGGAGCCCCGTATTACGATTACTGTGTTGTAGATTTTGTGCACAGGCAAGTCAAAATGGTATCATAGCGCCCTCCAGAAAATGTTTGCACTCCCATCAGGAAATCACATTGTACGCGGTCGAGCTGTGTCCAATGGCTCTGAATGGACACCTGCAGCCATCAAGATCTTGCTGCCACCCCAATGTGCACAGGGGGGGCGAGGGCCCTTTCAACGCTGCTTGCAGCTTTAATTATTAGGGCCCGAGCACCGACCGGTGCGAGGAACCTATTGTTTTTGATGGGATTTTTATTATTCTTCTTCTTCTTCTTCTTCTTCTTCTTCTTTTTATTCTGCTGCGAGAACGCATTTTTGAGGGCTTTGCCATGCACGAAAACTCACAAAAATTTGCCCACACGTCAGTCGTGGTGAAAATTGCAAAATATTACTATTTTTGTGTTTAGACATGCCCCGGTGGCTCTATAGCGCCACCAAACACGCGTCCATTTTGGAACGCACTTGCTCGGATTCTCACGAAATTTGATAGGGTCATAGTCGTCATCATAAGTTTTTTTGTAAATTTTTTTGAAATTTTTTTGCCCTACAGGAAGTGAGCTATGAGCCATTTCCTGCGTTTTTTCAGATTTTACGAACACATTTTTGAGGGCCTTATCAGACTTGAAATTTCACCAAACTTCGCTCATAGACTAGAAATATTAAGTTCATTAATTCGATATCTCATTTGGCACTAAGTGTGACATGGTAGCTCTATAGCGCCCCCTAATACATAATTGCATTTTTCAGGGCATCAGCATGCTCAAAAACTCACAAAACTTTGCAAACATATTAAGCTGGTCATACTCTTTACTAGGATATAAGGTTTACAGATGGATGTGACAAAATTGCATTACAGCGCCACCTGGAAAATTTCAATGAAGCAGCCCTCGCAGCGTGTTTAACTTACATGTACAAAATTCGGTGGACATGTGAACTATGCCAAGACCTAAAAAAAAGTCTCTGGTGCCATCACCTAGACTTAACAGGAATTCAGCCATTTTTAATTGAATTTGCAATTTTTTTAAATTTTTTGCCATTCACAGGCGTCGTACTTTAACGAACTCCTCCTAGAGATTTTATCCGATCAACTTAAAATTTTGCATATGACATCTAAAGACCTTGTCGATGTTAAATTGCGAAGCTTTTTTGGATTCATCCAACTTTGTATCCGTGGCGTCGCGGTGAATTTCGATGTTCCGCCACGAAACAGGAAGTTGCTTTTATGCGCGTATGCTTTGTGAAATTTGCCCGAAACTTTACAGGCTTCATAAGAGTCGACTTCTTAACATACCTTTATTTTCATATTGGATTGGGTGTGGTCAGGCGGCTCCACAGCGCCCTCTTGCCACGGACATGTTGAGTTAAAAGTGCTTGAATGTTCATGAAATTTGGTCTGATCATTACATTTGTTTTTTGGGGCTATGCCTATTTTTTTGAAATTTTTCGGCCAAAGAGGAAGTGAGCTATGAGCAATTTCCTACGTTATTCCAAATTTTGCGAACACACGTTTGAAGGCCTTAGCATACTCGAAAACTTGCAAAACTTTGCACAAATCATATTTGTCTGATTGTCTTCAATTTCAGGCAGAAATTGGCAGGAACTGTGGCATTATGGCCCTATAGCGCCCCCAATCAGATTTTCGAAAGAATTGCCCTTTTGAGGGTCTCAACATGCTCAAAAACTCACAAAATTTTGTACAATTCTAAAGACCATCATTCCTATTACACTGATGAAAAATTTACATATAGGCGTGGCAAAAATGGCATTATGGCGCCCCCTGGAAAATTTCAAATAAGCAGCCCTTGCATCGTGGTTGACCTGCATATATGAACTTCGATGGACATGTGGAATATCTTGAGACCTAAAAAAAGTCTCCTGGAGCCATGACCTAGTCCCAACAGGAAGTTTGCCATTTTTAATTGAAATTTCAACTTTTTTAGATTTTTCGCCATTTGCAGGTGTCGTACTTTAACGAACTCCTCCTAGAGATTTTATCTGATCAACTTAAAATTTCGCATATGACGTCTAAAGACCTTGTCTATGTTAAATTGCGAAGCTTTTTTGTATCAATCGAACTATGTATCTGTGGCGTCGCGGCGAATTTCGATGTTCCGCCCTGAAACAGGGAGTTGGTTTTACGCGCACATGCTTTGTCAGATCTGCGCGAAATATCAAAGGCTTGATAAGAGTCTACTTTTAAGTATACCTATATGTTGATATTAGATTGGGTGTGGTCAGGTGGCTCCACAGCGCCCTCTTGACACGGCCATATTGAGATAAAAGTGCTTGATTGTTCATGAAATTTACTGTGATCATTGCATGTCTCATGTCAGGGAATTATAATTTTTTTGAAATTTTTTGGCCAAACAGGAAGTGAGCTATGAGCCATTTCCTGTGTTTTTCCAAATTTTAGAAACACATGTTTGGAAGCCTTAGAATACTCGAAATCTTGCAAAAAGTTGCACAAATTTTAATTGCCTTATTGTCTTCAATTTTATACATCAATTTACACTAAATTAGGCACAATGGCTCTTTAGAGCCCCCAATCAGATTTTTGAAAGAATTGCCCTTTTAAGGGTCTCACCATGTTCAAAAACTCACAAAATTCTTTAAATGTATAAAGACCATCATTTGTATTACTTTGACAAGAAACTTACTTATAGGCATGGCAAAAATTTCATTATAGCGCCCCCTGGAAAATTTCAAATAAGCAGCCCTCGCAGCCCGGTAAACCTACATCTATGAAATTTGGTATACATGTGAAATATGCCGAGACCTGAAAAAAAGTCTCGTGGTGCCATGACCTAGACTCAACAGGAAGTCCGCCATTTTTAATTGAATTTGCAATTTTTTTTAATTTTTTGCAATTCACAGGCATCGTACTTTAACGAACTCCTCCTAGAGATTTTATCTGATCAACTTAAAATTTGGCATATGACATTGAAAGACGTCGTCGATGTTAAATTGCGAAGCTTTTTTGGATTCATCGACTTTTGTATCCGTGGCGTCGCTGCGAATTTCGATGTTCCGCCATGAAAATGGAAGTTGCTTTTATGAGCATATGCTTTGGGAGATTTACGTGAAACTTTACAGGCTTAATGATAGTCTAATTCCAAATATAGCTATATGTTGATATTGGAGTGGGTGTGGTCAGGTGGTTCTACAGCGCCCTCATGACACGGCCATGTTGATATAAAAGTGCTTGAATGTTCATGAAATTTGGTCTGATCATTGCATTTGTTTTTCTGGGCTGTGCTGATTTTTTTGAAATTTTTCGGCCAAACAGGAAGTGAGCTATGAGTCATTTCCTGCGTTATTCCAAATTTTATGAACACACATTTGAAGGCCTTGGCATACTCGAAAACTTGCAAAACTTAGCTAAAATTTTATTTTTCACATTGTCTTCAATTTGAAACAAAAATTGGCAGTAAATGAGGCATCATGGCTCTATAGCGCCCCCAATACGATTTTTAAAAGAATGACCCTTTTGAGGGTGTCAGCATGCTCAAAAACTCACAAAATTTTGTACAATTTCAAAGACCATCATTCCTATTACACTGATAAAAAATTTACAAATAGGCGTGGCAAAAATGGCATTATAGCGCCCCCTGGAAAATTTCAAATAAGCAGCCCTCGCAGCCCGGTAAACCCACATGTATGAAATTCGGTAGACATGTGGAATATGCCGAGACCTACAATAAAGTCTCCTGGTGCCATGACCTAGATTCAACAGGAAGGCTGCCATTTTTAATTGAAATTGCAACTTTTTTTTTTTTTTTTTTGCCACAGGTGTCCTACTTTCACGAACTCCTCCTAGAGATTTTATCCGATCAACTTAAAATTTGGCATATAATATCTAAAAACCTTGCTGACGTTAAATTGCGAAGCTTTTTTGATTTCATCGAACGATGCATCCGTGGCGTCATGGCGAATTTTGATGTCCTGCCATGAAACAGGAAGGTGCTTTCAATTCCACATACTTTGTGGGATTTGCCTAAAACTTTCCAAGCTTGATAAAATTGTCCGCCCAAGTATAGATATATGCTTATTTTATATCGAGAGGTGCCAGGTGGCTCCACAGCGCCCTCTAGATATGGCCATGTTCAGATAAAAGTGCTTGAAAGTTCATGAAATTTGGTATGATCATTGCATTAGTCATTCTCCGCAATTGTTAATTTTTTGAAATTTTTTTGCCAAACAGGAAGTGAGCTATGAGCTATTTCCTGCGTTTTTCCAAATTTTCCGAACACACGTTTTAAGGCCTTAAAATGCTCCAAAACCTGCAAAACCATCCAAAAATTAGAACTGTCTTATTCTCTTCAATACATCCATCAATTGGCACTAAATGGGGCATAATGGCTCTATAGCGCCCCCAATAATATTTTTAAAAGAATTGCTCTTTTGAAAGTCTAAACATGCTGGAAAATTTACAAAAATCAAAACACTCATGGAGCCCCGTATTACGATTACTGTGTTGTAGATTTTGTGCACAGGCAAGTCAAAATGGTATCATAGCGCCCTCCAGAAATTTTTTGCACTCCCATGAGGAAACCACATTGTACGCAATCCAGCTGTGTCCAATGGCTCTGAATGGACACCTGCAGCCATCAAGATCTTGCTGCCACCCCAACGTGCACGAGAGGGGCTAGGGCCCTTTCAACGCTGCTTGCAGCTTTAATTAGGGCCCGAGCACCGACCGGTGCCAGGAACCTATTGTTTTTGATGGGATTTTTATTATTCTTCTTCTTCTTCTTCTCATTACTAGGGCCCGAGCACTGACCGGTGCCAGGGCCCGGAACGGGTCCTGGCACCGAAGGTGCGAGGAACCTATTGTTTTTGATGGGATTTTTATTCTTCTTCTTCTTCTAATTCTTCTTATTAGGGCCCGAGCACCGACCGGTGCCAGGGCCCGGAACGGGTCCTGGCACCGAAGGTGCGAGGAACCTATTGTTTTTGATGGGATTTTTATTATTATTCTTCTTCTTTTTATTCTGCTGCGAGAACGCATTTTTGAGGGCTTTGCCATGCACAAAAACTCACAAAAATTTGCCCACACGTCAGTCATGGTGAAAATTGCAAAGTATTACTATTTTTGTGCTTAGACATGCCTAGGTGGCTCTAGAGTGCCACCAAACACGAGGCCATTTTGGAACGCACTTGCTCGGATTCTCACGAAATTCGATTGGGCCATAGCAGTCATGATAAATTTTTTTGTTAATTTTTTAGAAATTTTTTTGCCGCACAGGAAGTGAGCTACGAGCCATTTCCTGCTTTTTCAGATTTTACAAACACATTTTTGAGGGCCTTATCATACTCGAAAACTCACCAAACTTGGCTCATAGACTAAAAATATTAAGTTCTTTGATTCGATGTCTCACTTGGCACTAAGTGTGACATGGTGGCTCTATAGCGCCCCCTAATACATAATTGCATTTTTGAGAGCCTCAGCAAGCTCGAAAACTCACGTAACTTTGCAACGATATTAAGCCAATCATACCTTTCACTAGGCTATGAGGTTTACAGATGGATGTGGCAAGATTGCATTACAGCGCCACCTAGAATATTTCAATTAAGCAGCCCTCGCAGGGTGTTTAACATACATGTACAAAATTCGGTGGACATGTGTACTATGCCAAGACCTAAAAAAAAGTCACCTGGTGCCATGACCTAGACTCAACAGGAAGTCCGCCATTTTTAATTGAATTTGCAACTTTTTTTTATTTTTTGTCATTCACAGGCGTCGTACTTTAACGAACTCCTCCTAGAGATTTTATCCGATCAACTAAAAATTTGGCACAGGCCATCTAAAGACATTCTTTATGTTAAATTGCGAAGCTCTTTTGGATTCATCGAAAATTGTGTCCGTGGCGTTGCGGCGAATTTCGATGTTCCGCCATGAAAATGGAAGTTGCTTTTATGAGCACATGCATTGTGAGATTTGCGTGAAACTTTACAGGCTTAATAGTTGTCTACTTCCAAATGTAACTATATGTTGATATTGGATTGGGTTTGGTCAGGTGGCTCCACAGTGCCCTCTTCACACGACCATGTTGATATAAAAGTGCTTGAATGTTCATGAAATTTGGTCTGATCATTGCATTGGTTTTTTTGGGCTATAATTATTTTTTTTGAAATTTTTCAGCCAAACAGGAAGTGCGCTATGAGCCATTTCCTGCGTTATTCCAAATTTTACGAACACACATTTGAAGGCTTTAGCATACTTGAAAACTTGTAAAACTTTGCAAAAATTATATTTGTCCAATTGTCTTCAATTTGAGACAGAAATTGGCAGTAAATGAGGCATTATGGCTCTATAGCGCCCCCATTCAGATTTTTCAAATAATTGCCTTTTTGAGGGTCTCAGCATGCTCAAAAACTCACAAAATTTTGTACAATTCTAAAGACCATCTTTCCTATTACACTGATAAAAATTTACATATTGGCGTGGCAAAAATGGCATTATAGCGCCCCCTGGAAATTTTCAAAAAAGTAGCCCTCGCACCGTGGTTGACCTGCATGTATGAACTTCGGTGGACATGGGGAATATCCTGAGACCTAAAACAAAATCTCTTGGTGCCATGACCTAGACTCAACAGGAAGTACGCCATTTTTAATTGAAATTGCAACTTTTTTTGATTTTTTGCCATTCACAGGCGTCGTACTTTAACAAACTCCGCCTAGAGATTTTATCCGATCAACTTAATATTTGGCAAGTAATATCCAAAGACCTTGCTGATGTTGAATTGCGAAGCTTTTTTGGATTGATGCAACGGTGTATCCGTGGCGTTGCGGCGAATTTTGATGTCCCGCCATGAAACAGGAAATTGCTTTTACTCCCACATACTTCGTTCGATTTGCCTGAAAGTTTCCAAGCTTGATAATATTTTCCTCGAGAGTATAACTATATGCTAATATTAGATAGAGAGTGGCCAGGTGGCTCCACGACGCCCTCTAGATACGGCCATGTTAAGTTAAAAGTGCTTGAATGTTCATGAAATTTGGGGTGATCATTGCATTAGTCATTCTGGGCGATGGTTAATTTTTTGAAAGTTATTGCATAAACAGGAAGTGAGCTATGAGCTATTTCCTGCGTTTTTCCAAATTTTAGGAACTCATGTTTTCAGGCCTTAGAATGCTCCAAACCTTAAAAAACCTAGCAAACATTGTAATTGTCTTATTCTCTTCAATGTCATCCATCAATTGGCATTAAATATGGCATAATGGCTCAATAGCGCCCCCAGTCAGATATTTAAAAGTATTGCCTCTTTGATCGTCTAAACATATTGGAAAATTTACAAAAATCAACAGACTCATGGAGCCTGAAATTACGATTACCTTGTTGTAGATTTTGCACACAGGCATGTCAAAATGGTATCGTAGCGCCCTCTAGAACATTTTGGCACTCCCCTCAGGAAACCACAATGCACACAGTCTAGCAGTGCCCAATGGCTCTTAATGGACACCTACACCCATCAAGATCTTGCTGCCACCCCAACGTGCACGAGGGGGGCGAGGGCCCTTTCAACGCTGCTTGCAGCTTTAATTATTATTCTGCTGCGAGAACGCATTTTTGAGGGCTTTGCCATGCACGAAAACTCACAAAAATTTGCCAACACGTCAGTCGTGGTGAAAATTGCAAACTATTATTATCTTTGTGCTTGGACATGCCCCAGTGGCTCTATAGCGCCACCAAACACGCAGCCATTTTGGAACGCACTTGCTCGGATTCTCACGAAATTCAATAGGGTCATAGTAGTCATAATAAATTTTTTTGTCAATTTTTTTGGAATTTTTTTGCCACACAGGAAGTGAGCTATGAGCCATTTCCTGCGTTTTTTCAGATTTTACGAACACATTTTTGAGGGCCTTATCATACTCGAAAACTCACCAAACTTGAATCATTGACTAAAAGTATTAGGTTCTTTCATTCGATATCTCATTTGGCATTGGGTGTGACATGGTAGCTCTATAGCGCCCCCTAATACATAATTGCATTTTTGAGGGCCTCAACATGCTCGAAAACTCACAAAACTTTGCAAACATATTAAGCTGGTCATACTTTTTACTAGGATATAGGGTTTACAGATAAATGTGGCAAAATTGCATTACAGCGCCACCTAGAAAATTTCAATGAAGCAGCCCTCGCAGCGTGTTTAACCTACATATACAAAATTCGGTGGACATGTGTACTATGCCAAGACCTAAAATAAAGTCCCTGGTGCCATGACCTAGACACAACAGGAAGTCCGCCATTTTTAATTGAATTTGCAAATTTTTTTAATTTTTTGCCATTCACAGGTGTCGTACTTTAACGAACTCCTCCTAGAGATTTTATCCTATCAACTTTAAATTTCGTATATGACTTCTTAAGACCTTGTCGATGTTAAATTGCGAAGCTTTTTTGGATTCATCAAACTTTGTATCCGTGGCGTCGCGGCGAATTTCGATGTTCCGCCATGAAAAAGGAAGTTGGTTTTACGCGCACATGCTTTGTGAGATTTGCGCGAAACTTCACAGGCTTGCTAATAGTCTACTTTCAAGTATACCTATATGTTGATATTAGATTGGGTGTCGTCAGGTGGCTCCACAGCGCCCTCTTGACACGGCCATGTTGACATAAAAGTGCTTGAATGTTCATGAAATTTGGTCTGATCATTGCTTTTGTTTTTCTGGGCCGTAATTATTTTTTTGAAATTTTTTCGCCAAACAGGAAGTGAACTATGAGCCATTTCCTGCGTTATTCCAAATTTAACAAACACACATTTGAAGGCCTAAGCATACTCAAAAACTTGCAAAGCTTTGCAAAAACTATATGTGTCTGATTGTCTTCAATTTGAAACAAAAATTGGCACTAAATGAGGCATAATGGCTCTATAGCGCCCCCAATCAGATTTTTAAAATAATTGCCTTTTTGAGGGTCTCAGCATGCTCAAAAACTCACAAAATTTTGTACAATTCTAAAGACTATCATTATTTAATACAGATACAAAATTTACATATAGGCGTGGCAAAAATGGCATTATAGCGCCCCCTGGAAAATTTCAAATAAGCAGCCCTCGCATCGTGGTTGACCTGCATGTATGAACTTCGGTGGACATGTGGAATATCCTGAGACCTAAAAAAAAGTCTCTTGGTGCCATGACCTAGACTCAACAGGAAGTCCGCCATTTTTAATTGAAATTTCTAATTTTTTGGATTTTATGCCATTCACAGGTGTCGTACTTTAACGAACTCCTCCTAGAGATTTTATCCGATCACCTTAAAATTTTTTGTATAATAACTAAAGACCTTGCTGATGTTAAATTGCGAAGCTTTTTTGATTTCATCAAACGATGTATCCGTGGCGTTGCGTCGAATTTCGATATCCAGCCATGAAAGAGGAAGTTGGTTTTACTCCCACATACTTTGTGATTTGCCTGAAACTCTCCAAGCTTGATAGTATTGTTCTTCCAAGTATAAATATATGCTAATATTAGTTTGGGAGTGGCCATGTGGCTACACAGCGCCCTCTAGATATGGCCATGTGAAGATGAAAGTGCTTGAATGTTCATGAAATTTGGTGTGATCATTGCATTAGTCATTCCAGGCAATGCTTATTTTTTTTAAATATTTTGGCCAAACAGGAAGTGAGTTATGAGCTATTTCCTGCGTTTTTTCGAATTTTACGAACACACGTTTTAAGGCCTTAGAATGGTCCAAAAGTGTTAAACGTGGCAAAAATTTTCATTGTCTTACTGTCTGAAATTTAATACTTCAACTGGCACTAAATGTGGCATAATGGCTCTATAGCGCCCCCAGTCAGATTTAAAAAACAATTGCCCTTCTGAAGGTCTAAACATGCTGGAAAATTTACAAAAATCCACACACTCATGGAGCCTGACATTACAATTACCTTGTTGTAGATTTTGCACACAGGCATGTCAAAATGGAATTGTAGCGCCCTCTCGAAAATTTTTGCACTCCCCTCAGGAAACCACATTGCTCACAGTCTAGCAGTGCCCAATGGCTCTTAATGGACACTTGCACCCATCAGGATGTTGCTGCCACCCCAACGTGCACGAGGGGTGCGAGGGCCCTTTCAACGCTGCTTGCAGCTTTAATTAGGGCCCGAGCACCGACCGGTGCCAGGGCCCGGAACGGGTCCTGGCACCGAAGGTGCGAGGAACCTATTGTTTTTGATGGGATTTTTATTATTATTATTATTATTATTATTATTAGGGCCCGAGCACCGACCGGTGCCAGGGCCCGGAACGGGTCCTGGCACCGAAGGTGCGAGGAACCTATTGTTTTTGATGGGATTTTTATTATTCTTCTTCTTCTTCTTCTTCTTCTTTTTATTCTGCTACGAGAACGCATTTTTGAGGGCTTTGCCATGCACGAAAACTCACAAAAATTTGCCGACACGTCAGTCGTGGTGAAAATTGCAAAGTATTATTAGGGCCCGAGCACCGACCGGTGCCAGGGCCCGGAACGGGTCCTGGCACCGAAGGTGCGAGGAACTTATTGTTTTTGATGGGATTTTTATTATTATTCTTCTTCTTCTTCTTCTTCTTTTTATTCTGCTACGAGAACGCATTTTTGAGGGCTTTGCCATGCACGAAAACTCACAAAAATTTGCCCACACGTCAGTCGTGGTGAAAATTGCAAAGTATTATTATTTTTGTGCTTGGTCATGCCCCGGTGGCTCTATAGCGCCACCAAACACACGGCCAATTTGGAACGCACTTGCTCGGATTCTCACGAAATTTGATAGGGTCATAGAAGTCATCTTATATTTTTTTGTCAATTTTTTAGAAATTTTTTTGCCACACAGGAAGTGAGCTATGAGCCATTTCCTGCGTTTTTTCAGATTTTACGAACACATTTTTGAGGGCCTTATCATACTCGAAAAGACACCAAACTTCACTTATAGACTTAAAATATTAAGTTCCTTGATTCGATATCTCATTTGGCACTATGTGTGACATGGTGGCTCTATAGCGCCCCCTAATACATAATTGCATATTTGAGGGCATCAACATGCTTGAAAACTCAAAAAACTTTGCTAACACATTAAGCTGGTCATACTATTTACTAGGATATAGGGTTCACAGATCGATGTGGCTAAATTGCATTACAGCGCCACCTAGAAAATTTCAATGAAGCAGCCCTCGCAGCGTGTTTAACCTACATGTACAAAATTCGATGGACATGTGTACAAGGCCAAGACCTAAAAAATAGTCTCTTGGTGCCATGACCTAGACTCAACAGGAAGTCTGCCATTTTTTATTGAATTTGCAAATTTTTTTAATTTTTTGCCATTCACAGGCATCGTACTTTAACAAACTCCTCCTAGAGATTTTATCCGATCAACGTAAAATTTCGCATATGACAGCTTAACACCTTGGCAATGTTAAATTGCGAAGCTTTTTTTGATTCATCGAACTTTGTATCCGTGGCGTCGCGGCGAATTTTGATGTTCCGCCATGAAACAGGAAGTTGGTTTTACGCACACATGCTTTGTGAGAGTTGCGCGAAACTTCACAGGCTTGATAATAGTCTACTTCCAAGTATACCCACATGTTGATATTGGATTGGGGGTGGTCAGGTGGCTCCACAGCGCCCTCTTGACACGGCCATGTTGAGATAAAAGTGCTTTAATATTCATGAAATTTGGTGTGGTCATTGCGTTTGTCATGTCGAGTGATGTTAATTTTTTTGAAGTTTTTTGGCCAAACAGGAAGTGAGCTATGAGCCATTTCCTGCGTTTTATCAAATTTTAGAAACACATGTTTGGAAGCCTTAGAATACTCAAAATCTTGCAAAAAGTTGCACAAATTATAATTGTCTTATTGTCTTCAATTTTATACATCAATTTACACAAAATTTGGCACAATGGCTCTTTAGCGCCCCCAATCAGATTTTTAAAAGAATTGCCCTTTTGAGGGTCTCAGCATGTTCGAAAACTCACAAAATCTTGTAAATGTATAAAAACCATCATTCGTATTACTCTGACAAAAAACTTACAAATCGACATGGCAAAAATGGCATTATAGCGCCCCCTGGAAAATTTCAAATAAGCAGCCCTCGCAGCCCGGTAAACCCACATGTATGAAATTCGGTAGACATGTGGAATATGCCGAGACCGACAAAAAAGTCTCTTGGTGCCATGACCTAGAATCAACAGGAAGGCTGCCATTTTTAATTGAAATTGCAACTTTTTTTTTTTTTTTTTGCCATTCACAGGTGTCGTACTTTAACGAACTCCTCCTAGAGATTTTTTCCGATCAACTTAAAATTTGGCATATGATATCTAAAAACCTTGCTGACGTTAAATTGCAAAGCTTTTTTGATTTCATCGAACGATGCATCCGTGGCGTCTTGGCGAATTTTGATGTCCTGCCATGAAACAGGAAGTTGCTTTTTGTCCCACATACTTTGTGGGATTTGCCTGAAACTTTCCAAGCTTGATAAAACTGTCCGCCCAAGTATAGATATATGCTTATTTTATATCGAGAGGTGCCAGGTGGCTCCACAGCGCCCTCTAGATACGGCCATGTTCAGGTAAAAGTGCGTGAAAGTTCATGAAATTTGATATGATCATTGCATTAGTCATTCTCCGCAATTGTTACTTTTTTGAAATTTTTTTGCCAAACAGGAAGTGAGCTATGAGCTATTTCCTGCGTTTTTCCAAATTTTACGAACACATGTTTTAAGGCCTTAGAATGCTCCAAAACTTGCAAAACCATCCAAAAATTAGAACTGTCTTATTCTCTTCAATACATCCATCAATTGGCACTAAATGGGGCATAATGGCTCTATAGCGCCCCCAATAATATTTATAAAAGAATTGCTCTTTTGAAAGTCTAAACATGCTGGAAATTTTACAAAAATCAAAACAGTCATGGAGCCCCGTATTACGATTACTGTGTTGTAGATTTTGTGCACAGGCAAGTCAAAATGGTATATTAGCGCCCTCCAGAAAATTTTTGCACTCCCATCAGGAAACCACATTGTACGCGGTCGAGCTGTGTCCAATGGCTCTGAATGGACACCTGCAGCCATCAAGATCTTGCTGCCACCCCAATGTGCACAGGGGGGCGAGGGCCCTTTCAACGCTGCTTGCAGCTTTAATTATTTTTGTGCTTGGACATGCCCCAGTGGCTCTATAGCGCCACCAAACACAAGGCCATTTTGGAACGCACTTGCTCGGATTCTCACGAAATTCGATAGGGTCATAGTAGTCATCATAAATTTTTTTGTCAATTTTTTTGAAATTTTTTTGCCTCACAGGAAGTGAGCTATGAGCCATTTCCTGCATTTTTTCAGATTTTACGAACACATTTTTGAGGGCCTTATCATTCTCGAAAACACACCTAACTTGGCTCATAGATTAAAAATATGAAGTTCTTTGATTCAATATCTCATTTGGCACTAGGTGTTTTATGGTGGCTCTATAGCGCCCCCTAATACATAATTGCATTTTTGAGGGCATCAGCATGCTCGAAAACTCACGAAACTTTGCAATCATATTAAGCTGGTCATACTTTTTACTAGAAAGTGGGGTTTACGGATGGATATAGCAAAATTGCATTACAGCGCCACCTAGAAAATTTCAATGAAGCAGCCCTCGCAGTGTGTTTAACCTGCATGTCCAGAATTCGGTGGACATGTGTACTATGCCAAGACCTAAAAAAAAGTTTCTTGGTGCCATGACCTAGACTCAACAGGAAGTCCGCCATTATTAATTGAATTTGCAATTTTTTTTTATTTTTTGCCATTCACAGGCGTCGTACTTTAACGAACTCCTCCTAGAGATTTTATCCGATCAACTTACAATTTCGCATATGACTTTTTAAGACCTGGTCGATGTTAAATTGCGAAGCTTTTTTGGATTCATCGAACTTTGTATCCGTGGCGTCGCGGCGAATTTCGATGTTCCGCCATGAAACAGGAAGTTGGTTTTACGCGCACATGCTTTGTGAGATTTGCGCGAAACTTCACAGGCTTGATAACAGTCTACTTCCAAGTATACCTATATGTTGATATTAGATTGGGTGTGGTCAGGTGGCTCTACAGCGGCCTCTTGACACGGCCATGTTGAGATAAAAGTGCTTGAATGTTCATGAAATTTGGCGTGACAATTGCATGTGTTTTTTTGGGCTGTAATTATTTTTTTGAAATTTTTTAACCAAACAGGAAGTGAGCTATGAGCCATTTCCTGCGTTATTCCAAATATTACGAACACAGGTTTGGAGGTATTACCATACTCAAAAACTTGCAAAACTTTGCAAAAATTTTATTTGTCTGATTGTCTTCAATTTAGACAGAATTTGGCAGTAAATGTGACATAATGGCTCTATAGCGCCCCCAATCAGATTTTTAAAAGAATTGCCCTTTTGAGGGTCTCAGCATGCTCAAAAACTCACAAAATTTGGTACAACTCTAAAGCCTATCATTCCTATTACAATAATAAAAAATGTTTATATAGGCGTGGCAAAAATGGCATTATAGCGCCCCCTGGAAAATTTCAAATAAGCAGCCCTTGCATTGTGGTTGATCAGCATGTATGAACTTCTGTGAACAAGTGTAATATCCGGAGACCTAAAAAAAAGTCTCTTGGAGCCATGACGTAGACCCAACAGGAAGTTTGCCATTTTTAATTGAAATTTCAACTTTTTTAGATTTTTCGCCATTCGCAGGTGTCGTACTTTAACGAACTCCTCCTAGAGACTTTATCCAATCAACTCAAAATTTGGCGAATAATATCTTAAGAGCTTGTTGATGTTAAATTGAGAAGCTTTTTTGGATATATCGAACGATGTATCCGTGGAATTGCGGCGAATTTCGGCGTCCCGCCATGAAACAGGAAGTTGGTATTACTCCCACATACTTTGTGGGATTAGTCTAAAACTTTCCAAACTTGATAAACTTGTCTTCCAAAGTATAAATATATGCTAATATTAGATCGGAAATGGCCATGTAGCTCCACAGCGCCCTCTAGATACTACCATGTTAAGATAAAAGTGCTTGAATGTTCATAAAATTTGGTGTCATCATTGCATTAGTCATTCCGGGCAATGCTTAATTTTTTGAAATTTTTTGGCCAAACAGGAAGTGTGCTATGAGCTATTTCCTGCGTTTTTCCAAATTTTACGAATACACGTATTAAGGCCTTAGAATGGTCCAAAACTTGCAAAAACGTGGCAAAAATTATCATTGTCTTATTGCCTTGAATTTGATACATCAACTGGGACGAAATGTGGCATAATGGCTCTATAGCGCCCCCAGTCAGATTCTTTCAACAATTGCTTTTTTGGGGCTCGAAGCGTGCTTAAAAATTTACGAAAATCAATGCACACATGATGCCCGGTATTCCAATAACTATGTTGTAGATTTTGCGCACAGGCATAACAAAATGGTATCATAGTGCCATCCAGAAGATTTTTGCAATCCTATCAGGAAAACACATTGTACACAGGCTAGCAGTGTCCAATGGCAGTTAATGGACAACTGCACCCATCAAGATCTTGCTGCCACCCCACTGTGCACGAGGGGTGCGAGGGCCCTTTCAACGCTGCTTGCAGCTTTAATTATTATTAGGGCCCGAGCACCGACCGGTGCCAGGGCCCGGAACGGGTCCTGGCACCGAAGGTGCGAGGAACCTATTGTTTTTGATGGGATTTTTATTATTCTTCTTCTTCTTCTTTTTATTCTGCTACGAGAACGCATTTTTGAGGGCTTTGCCATGCACGAAAACTCACAAAAATTTGCCGACACGTCAGTCGTGGTGAAAATTGCAAAGTATTATTATTTTTGTGCTTGGACATGCCCCAGTGGCTCTATAGCGCCACCAAACACGCGGCCATTTTGGAACGCACTTGCTCGGATTCTCACGAAATTCAATAGGGTCATAGAAGTCATCATATATTTTTTTGTCAATTTTTTTGAAATTTTTTTGCCTCACAGGAAGTGAGCTATGAGCCATTTCCTGCGTTTTTTCAGATTTTACGAACACATTTTTGAGGGCCTTATCATTCTCGAAAACACACCTAACTTGGCTCATAGATTGAAAATATGAAGTTCTTTGATTCAATATCTCATTTGGCACTAGGTGTGTTATGGTGGCTCTATAGCGCCCCCTAATACATAATTGCATTTTTGAGGGCATCAGCATGCTCGAAAACTCACGAAACTTTGCAGTCATATTAAGCTGGTCATACTTTTTACTAGAAAGTGGGGTTTACGGATGGATATGGCAAAATTGCATTACAGCGCCACCTAGAAAATTTCAATGAAGCAGCCCTCGCAGCGTGTTTAATCTACATGTTCCAAATTCGGTGGACATATGTACTATGCCAAGACCTAAAAAAAAGTCTCTTGGTGCTATGACCTAGACTCAACAGGAAGTCCGCCATTTTTAATTGAATTTGCAATTTTTTTTTATTTTTTGCAATTCACAGGCATCGTACTTTAACGAACTCCTCCTAGAGATTTTATCTGATCAACTTAAAATTTAGCATATGACATCAAAAGACCTCGTCGATGTTAAATTGCGAAGCTTTTTTGGATTCATCGAACTTTGTATCCGTGGCGTTGCGGCGAATTTCGATGTTCCGCCATGAAAATGGAAGTTGCTTTCATGAGCATATGCTTTAGGAGATTTACGTGAAACTTTACAGGCTTTATAATAGTCTAATTCTAAATATACCTATATGTTGATATTGGAGTGGGTGTGGTCAGGTGGCTCCACAGCGCCCTCTTGACACGGCCATGTTGATATAAAAGTGCTTGAATGTTCATGAAATTTGGTCTGATCATTACTTTTGTTTTTCTGGGCTGTGCTGATTTTTTTGAAATTTTTCGGCCAAACAGGAAGTGAGCTCTGAGCCATTTCCTGCGTTATTCCAAATTTTATGAACACACATTTGAAGGCCTTAGCATACTCGAAAACTTGCAGAACTTTGCGAAAATTGTATTTGTCACATTGTCTTCAATTTGAGACAAAAATTGGCAGTAAATGAGGCATCATGGTTCTATAGCGCCCCCAATACGATTTTTAAAAGAATTACCCTTTTGAGGGTTTCAGCATTCTCAAAAACTCACAAAATTTTGTACAATTTAAAAGACCATCATTCCGATTTCACTAATAAAAAATTTACAAATAGGCGTGGCAAAAATGGCATTATAGCGCCCCCTGGAAAATTTCAAATAAGCAGCCCTCGCAGCCCGGTAAACCTACATGTATCAAATTCGGTCGTCATGTGAAATATCCCGAGATCTAAAAAAAAGTCTCTTGGTGCCATGACTTACACTGAACAGGAAGTCCGCCATTTATAATTGAATTTGCAACTTTTTTTTTTTTTTTGCCATTCACAGGCGTCGTACTTTAACGAACTCCTCCTAGAGATTTTATCTGATCAACTTAAAATTTGGCACAGGCCATCTCAAGAGCTTCTCCATGTTAAATTGCGAAGCTTTTTTGGATTCATCGAAAATTGAGTCCGTGGCGTTGCGGCAAATTTTGATGTTCCGCCATGAAAATGGAAGTTGCTTTTATGAGCACATGCATTGTGAGATTTGCGTGAAACTTGACAGGCTTAATAGAAGTCTACTTCCAAATAAAAATATATGTTGATATTGGATTGGGTGTGGTCAGGTGGCTCCACAGTGCCCTCTTGACACGGCCATGTTAATATAAAAGTGCTTGAATGTTCATGAAATTTGGTCTGATCATTGCGATGGTTTTTTTGGGCGATACTTATTTTTTTCAAATTTTTCGGCCAAACAGGAAGTGCGCTATGAGCCATTTCCTGCGTTATTCCAAATTTTACGAACACACATTTGAAGGCCTTAGAATACTTGAAAACTAGCAAAACTTTGCAAAAATGAAATTTCTTTGATTGTCTTCAATTTGAGACAATAACTGGGAGTAAATGAGGCATAATGGCTCTATAGCGCCCCCAATCAAATTTTTAAAATAATTGCCTTTTTGAGGGTCTCAGCATGCTCAAAAACTCACAAAATTTTGGACAATTCTAAAGACCCTCATTCCAATTACACTGATAAAAAATTTACATATAGGCGTGGCAAAAATGGCATTATAGCGCCCCCTGCAAAATTTAAAAAAAGTAGCCCTTGCACCGTGGTTGACCTGCATGTATGAACTTCGGTGGACATGTGTAACATCCTGAGACCTAAAAAAAAGTCTCTTGGTGCCATGACCTAGACCCAACAGGAAGTCCGCCATTTTTAATTGAAATTGCAACTTTTTCAGATTTTTCGCCATTCACAGGTGTCGTACTTTAACGAACTCCTCCGAGAGATTTTATCCGATCAACTTAATATTTGGCAAATTATATCTAAAGACATTGCTGATGTTAAATTGCGAAGCTATTGGGATATCATCGAACGATGTATCCGTGGCGTCGCGGCGAATTTTGATGTCCCGCCATGAAACAGGAAGTTGCTTTTACTCCCACATACTTTGTGGGATTTGCCTGAAACTTCCTTTGCTTGATAAAATTGTCCTCTGAAGTATAAACATATGCTAATATTGGATCAGGAGGTGCTAGGTGGCTCCAGAGCGCCCTCTAGATATGGTCATGTTAAGAAAAAAGTGCTTGAATGTTCATGAAATTTGGTGTGATCATTGCATTCGGCATTCCGGGTAATGCTTAATTTTTGGAAATTTTTTGCCCGAACAGGAAGTGAGCTATGAGCTATTTCTTGCTTTTTTCCAAATTTTTTTGAACACACGTTTTAAGGCCTTAGAATGCGTCAAAACGTGCAAAACCTAGCACAAATTATAAATGTCTTATTTTCTTTAATATCATCCATCAATTGGCACTAAATGAGGCAAAATGGCTCTATAGTGCCCCCAATCAGATTTATAGAAGAATTGCTCTTTTGAAGATCTAAACATGCTGGAAAATTTACAAAAATCAACACACTCATGGAGCTCGGTATTACAATTATTATGTTGTAGATTTTGCGCACACGCATATCAAAATGATATCATAGCGCCCTCCAGAAAATTTTTGCACTCCCCTCAGGAAAACACATTGTACGCGGTCCAACAGTGTCCAATGGCTGTGAATGGACACCTGCACCCATCAGGATCTTGCTGCCTCCCCAACGTGCACGAGGGGGGCGAGGGCCCTTTCAACGCTGCTTGCAGCTTTAATTCTTTTTCTTCTTCTTCTTCTTCTTCTTCTTTTTATTCTGCTACGAGAACGCATTTTTGAGGGCTTTGCCATGCACGAAAACTCACAAAAATTTGCAGACACGTCAGTCTTGGTGAAAATTGCAAAGTATTATTATTTTTGTGCTTGAACATGCCCCAGTGGCTCTATAGCACCACCAAACACGCGGCCATTTTGGAACACACTTGCTCGGATTCTCACGAAATTCAATAGGGTCATAGTAGTCATAATACATTTTTTTGTCAATTTTTTTGAAATTTTTTTGCCACACAGGAAGTGAGCTATGAGCCATTTCCTGCGTTTTTTCAGATTTTACGAACACATTTTTGAGGGCCTTATCATACTCGAAAACGCACCAAACTTGGTTGATTGACTAAAAGTATTAATTTCTTTCATTTGATATCTCATTTTGCACTGGGTGTGACATGGTAGCTCTATAGCGCCCCCTAATACATTATCGCATTTTTGAGGGCCTCACCATGCTCGAAAACTCACAAATCTTTGCAAACATATTAATCTGGTCATACTTTTTACTAGGATATAGGGTTTACAGATGAATGTGGCAAAATTGCATTACAGCGCCACCTAGAAAATTTCAATGAAGCAGCCCTCGCAGCGTGTTTAACGTACATGTACAAAATTCGGTGCACATGTGTACTATGCTAAGACCTAACAAAAAGTCTCTTGGTGCCATGACCTAGACTCTACAGGAAGTCCGCCATTTTTAATTGAATTTGCAACTTTTTTAAATTTTTTGCCATTCACAGGCGTCATACTTTAACGAACTCCTCCTAGAGATTTTATCCGATCAACTTGAAATTTGGCACAGGCCATCTCAAGACCTTCTCCATGTTAAATTGCGAAGCTTTTTTGGATTAATTGAAATTTGTGTCCGTGGCCTTGCGGCGAATATCGAAGTTCCGCCATGAAAGTGGAAGTTGCTTTTATGAGCACATGCTTTGTGAGATTTGCGTGAAACTTTACAGGCTTAATAATAGTCTACTTCCAAATATACCGAATTGTTGATATTGGATTGGGTGTGGTCAGGTGGCTCCACAGCGCCCTCTTGACACGGCCATGTTGACATAAAAGTGCTTGAATATTCATGAAATTTTGTCTGATCATTGCATTTATTTTTTTGGGCTTTGCTTATTTTTTTGAAATTTTTCGGCCAAACAGGAAGTGAGCTATGAGCCATTTCCTGCGTTATTCCAAATTTTACGAACACACATTTGAAGGCCTTAGCATACTCGAAAACATGCAAAACTTTGCAAAAATTATATTTGATTGATTGTCTTCAATTTGAGACAAAAATTGGCTGTAAATGTGGCATTATGGCTCTATAGCGCCCCCAATCAGATTTTTAAAAGAATTGCCTTTTTGAGGGTCTCAGCATGCTCAAAAACTCACAATATTTTGTACAATTCTAAATACCATCATTCTTATGACACTGATAAAAAATTTACATATAGGCGTGGCAAAAATGGCATTATAGCGCCCCCTGGAAAATTTCAAAGAAGCAGCCCTCGCATCGTGGTTGACCTGCATGTATGAACTTCGGTGGACATGTGGAATATCCTGAGACCTAAAAAAAAGTCTCTTGGTGCCATGACCTAGACCCAACAGGAAGTTTGCCATTTTTAATTGAAATTGCAACTTTTTTAGATTTTTCGCAATTCGCAGGTGTCGTACTTTAACGAACTCCTCCTAGAGATTTTATCGGATCAACTTATTATTTGGCAGATAATATCTAAAGACCTTGCTAATGTTAAATTGCGAAGCAATTTTGATTTCATCGAACAATGTATCCGTGGTGTCGCGGCGAATTTTGATATCTCGCCATGAAACAGGGAGTTGCTTTTACTGCCACATACTTTGTGGGATTTGCCCGAAACTTCCTATGCTTGATAAAATTATCCTCCGAAGTATAAACATATGCTAATATTGGATCGGGAGGTGCTAGGTGGCTCCACAGCGCCCTCTGGATTTGGTCATGTTAAGATAAAAGTGCTTGAATGTTCATGAAATTTGGTGTGATCATTGCATTCGTCATTTCGGGCAATGTTTAGTTTTTTGAAATTTTTTGGCCAAACAGGAAGTGAGCTATGAGCTATTTCCTGCGTTTTTCTGAGTTTTATTAACAAATGTTTTAAGGCCTTAGAATGCTCCCAAACTTGCAAAACCTTGGATAAAATATAAAGGTTGTATTCTCTTCAATGTCATCCATCAATTGGCACTAAATATGGCAAAATGGCTCTATAGCGCCCCCAGTCAGATTTATAAAAGAATTGCCCTGTTGAAGGTCTAATCATGTTTGAAAATTTACAAAAATCAACAAACTCATGGAGCTCGGTATTACGATTACTATGTTGTAGATTTTGCTCACAGGCATGTCAAAATTCTATCCTAGCGCCCTCCAGAAAATTTTTGCACTCCCCTCTGGAAACCACATTGTGCGCGATCCAGCAGTGTCCAATGGCTCTGAATGGACACCTGCAGCCATCAAGATCTTGCTGCCACCCCAACGTGCACGAGGGGGGCGAGGGCCCTTTCAACGCTGCTTGCAGCTTTAATTAGGGCCCGAGCACCGACCGGTGCCAGGAACCTATTGTTTTTGATGGGATTTTTATTATTCTTCTTCTTCTTCTTCATCTTCTTCTTCTTCTTCTTGTTTTTATTCTGCTGCGAGAACGCATTTTTGAGGGCTTTGCCATGCACGAAAACTCACAAAAATTTGCCCACGCGTCAGTCGTGGTGAAAATTGCAAAATATTATTATTTTTGTGCTTGGACATGCCCCGGTGGCTCTATAGCGCCACCAAACACGCGGCCATTTTGGAACGCACTTGCTCGGATTCTCACGAAATTTTATAGAGTCATAGTAGTCATCAGAAATTTTTTTGTAAATTTTTTTGAAATTTTTTTGCCCCACAGGAAGTGAGCTATGATCCATTTCCTGCGTTTTTTTAGATTTTACGAACACATTTTTGAGGGTTTTATCATACTCGAAAACTCACCAGACTTGGCTCATAGACTAGAAATATTACGTTCTTTGATTCGATATCTCATTTGGCACTGGGTGTGATATGGTAGCTCTATAGCGCCCCCTAATACATAATTGCATTTTTGAGGGCCTCAGCATGCTTGAAAACTCACAAAACTTTGCAAACATATTAAGCAGGTCTTATTTTTAACTAGGATTTAGGGTTTACAGATAAATGTGGCAAAATTGCATAACAGCGCCACCTAGAAAATTTCAATGAAGCAGCCCTCGCAGCTTGTTTGACCTACATGTACAAAATTCGGTGGACATGTGTACTATGCCAAGACCTAAAAAAAAGTCTCTAGGTGCCATGACCTAGTCTCAACAGGAAGTCCGCCATTTTTAATTGAATTTGCAAATTTTTTTAATTTTTTGCCATTCACAGGCTTCGTACTTTAACGAACTCCTCCTAGAGATTTTATCCGATCAACTTAAAATTTTGAATTTAACATCTTAAGACCTTGTCGATGTTAAATTGCGAAGCTTTTTTGGATTCATTGAACTTTGTATCCGTGGCGTCGCGGCGAATTTCGATGTTCCGCCATGAAACAGGAAGTTGGTTTTACGCGCACATGCTTTGTGAAATTTGCGCGAAACTTTACAGGCTTTATAGGAGTCCACTTCCAAGAAGACCTATATGTTGATATTAGATTGGGTGTGGTCAGGTGGCTCCACAGCGCCCTCTTGAAACGGCCATGTTGAGATAAAAGTGCTTGAATGTTCATGAAATTTGGTGTGATCATTGCATTGTTCATGTCGAGTTATTTTAATTTTTTTGAAATTTTTTGGCCAAACAGGAAGTGAGCTATGCGCCATTTCCTGCGTTTTTCCAAATTTTATAAACACATGTTTGGATGCTTAAGAATACTCGAAATCTTGCAAAAAGTTGCACAAATTATAATTGTCTTATTATCTTCAATTTTATATATCAATTTACACTAAATTTGGCACAATGGCTCTATAGCGCCCCCAATCAGATTTTTAAAATAATTGCCATTTTGAGGGTCTCAGCATGTTCTAAAACTTACAAAATTTTGTAAATGTATAAAGACCATCATTCGTATTACTCTGACAAAAAACTTATATATATACATGGCAAAAATGTCACTATAGTGCCCCCTGGAAAATTTTAAATAAGCAGCCCTCGCAGCCTGGTAAACCTACATGTATGAAATTCGGTAGACATGTGGAATATGCCGAGACCTACAAAAAATTCTCTTGGTGCCATGACCTACACTCAACAGGAAGTCCACCATTTTTAATTGAAATTGCAACTTTTTTGGATTGTTGGCCATTCACAGGTGTCATACTTTAACGAACTCCTCCTAGAGATTTTATCTGATCAACTTAAAATTTGGCATATGACATTGAAAGACGTCGTTGATGTTAAATTGCGAAGCTTTTTTGGATTCATTGAACTTTGTATCCGTGGCGTCGCGGCGAATTTCGATGTTCCGCCATGAAAATGGAAGTTGCTTTTATGAGCATATGCTTTGGGAGATTTACGTGAAACTTTACAGGCTTAATGATAGTCTAATTCCAAATATACCTATCTGTTGATATTGGAGTGGGTGTGGTCAGGTGGCTCTACAGCGCCCTCTAGACACGGCCATGTTGATATAAAAATGCTTGAATGTTCATGAAATTTTGGTCTGATCATTGCATTTGTTTTTCTGGGCTGTGCTGATTTTTTTGAAATTTTTCGGCCAAACAGGAAGTGAGCTATGAGTCATTTCCTGCGTTATTCCAAATTTTATGAACACACATTTGAAGGCCTTAGCATCCTCGAAAACTTGCGAAACTTAGCTTAAATTTTATTTGTCACATTGTCTTCAATTTGAAAAAAAAATTTGGCAGTAAATGAGGCATCATGGCTCTATAGCGCCCCCAATACAATTTTTTAAAGAATTACCCTTTTGAGGGTTTCAGCATGCTCAAAAACTCACAAAATTTTGTACAATTTTAAAGACCATCATTCCTATCACACTGATAAAAAATTTACAAATAGGCGTGGCAAAAATGGCATTATAGCGCCCCCTGGAAAATTTCAAATAAGCAGCCCTCGCAGCCCGGTAAACCCACATGTATGAAATTCGGTAGACATGTGGAATATGCCGAGACCTACAAAAAAGTCACTTGTTGCCATGACCTAGACTCAACAGGAAGGCTGCCATTTTTAATTGAAATTGCAACTTTTTTTTACTTTTTTTGCCATTCAAAGGTGTTGTACTTTAACGAACTCCTCCTAGAGATTTTATCTGATCAACTTAAAATTTGGCATATAATATCTAAAAACCTTGCTGACGTTAAATTGCGAAGCTTTTTTGATTTCATCGAACGATGCATCCGTGGCGTCACGGCGAATTTTGATGACCTGCCATGAAACAGGAAGTTGCTTTCAATTCCACATACTTTGTGGGATTTGCCTGAAACTTTCCAAGCTTGATAAAATTGTCCGCCCAAGTATAGATATATGCTTATTTTATATCGAGAGGTGCTAGGTGGCTCCACAGCGCCCTCTAGATATGGCCATGTTCAGATAAAAGTGCTTGAAAGTTCATGAAATTTGGTATGATCATTGCATTAGTCATTCTCCGCAATTGTTAATTTTTTGAAATTTTTTTGCCAAACAGAAAGAGAGCTATGAGCTATTTCCTGCGTTTTTCCAAATTTTACGAACACACGTTTTAAGGCCTTAGAATGCTCCAAAACTTGCAAAACCATCCAAAAATTAGAACTGTCTTATTCTCTTCAATACATCCATCGATTGGCACTAAATGGGGCATAATGGCTCTATAGCGCCCCCAATAATATTTATAAAAGAATTGCTCCTTTGAAAGTCTAAACATGCTGGAAAATTTACAAAAATCGAAACACTCATGGAGCCCCATATTACGATTACTGTGTTGTAGATTTTGTGCACAGGCAAGTCAAAATGGTATCATAGCGCCCCTCCAGAAAATTTTTGCACTCCCATCAGGAAACCACATTGTACGCGGTCCAGTGTGTCCAATGGCTCTGAATGGAAACCTGCAGCCATCAAGATCTTGCTGCCACCCCAATGTGCACAGGGGGGGCGAGGGCCCTTTCAACGCTGCTTGCAGCTTTAATTAGGGCCCGAGCACCGACCGGTGCCAGGGCCCGGAACGGGTCCTGGCACCGAAGGTGCGAGGAACCTATTGTTTTTGATGGGATTTTTATTATTCTTCTTCTTCTTCTTCTTCTTCTTCTTCTTCTTTTTATTCTGCTGCGAGAACGCATTTTTGAGGGCTTTGCCATGCACGAAAACTCACAAAAATTTGCCCACACGTCAGTCGTGGTGAAAATTGCAAAGTATTATTATTTTTGTGCTTGGACATGCCCTTGTGGCTCTGTAGCGCCACCAAACACACGGCCATTTTGGAACGCACTTGCTCGGATTCTCACGAAATTTTATAGAGTCATAGTAGTCATCATAAATTTTTTTGTAAATTTTTTTGAAATTTTTTTGCCTCACAGGAAGTGAGCTATGAGCCATTTCCTGCGTTTTTTCAGATTTTACGAACACATTTTTGAGGGTTTTAATATGCTCGAAAACTCACCAAACTTGGCTCATAGACTACAAATATTACGTTCTTTGATTCGATATCTCATTTGGCACTGGGTGTGACATGGTAGCTCTATAGCGCCCCCTAATACATAATTGCATTTTTGAGGGCCTCAGCATGCTTGAAAACTCACAAAACTTTGCAAACATATTAAGCTGGTCTTACTTTTTACTAGGATTTAGGGTTTTCAGATTAATGTGGCAAAATTGCATTACAGCGCCACCTAGAAAATTTCAATGAAGCAGCCCTCGCAGCGTGTTTGACCTACATGTACAAAATTCGGTGTACATGTGTACTATGCCAAGACCTAAAAAAAAGTCTCTTGGTGCCATGACCTAGACTCAACAGGATGTCTGCCATTTTTAATTGAATTTGCAAATTTTTTAAATTTTTTGCCATTCACAGGCATCGTACTTTAACGAACTCCTCCTAGAGATTTTATCCGATCAACATAAAATTTTGAATTTAACATCCTAAGACCTTGTCGATGTTAAATTGCGAAGCTTTTTTGGATTCATTGAACTTTGTATCCGTGGCGTCGCGGCGAATTTCGATGTTCCGCCATGAAACAGGAAGTTGGTTTTACGCGCACATGCTTTGTGAGATTTGCACAAAACTTTACAGGCTTTATAGGAGTCCACTTCCAAGTAGACCTATATGTTGATATTAGATTGGGTATGGTCAGGTGGCTCCACAGCGCCCTCTTGAAACGGCCATGTTGAGATAAAAGTGCTTGAATGTTCATGAAATTTGGTGTGATCATTGCTTTGTTCATGTCGAGTTAGATAAATTTTTAAAAAATTTTTTGGCCAAACAGGAAGTGAGCTATGCGCCATTTCCTGCGTTTTTCCAAATTTTATAAACACATGTTTGGATGCTTAAGAATACTCGAAATCTTGCAAAAAGTTGCACAAATTATAATTGTCTTATTATCTTCAATTTTATATATCAATTCACACTAAATTTGGCACAATGGCTCTATAGCGCCCCCAATCAGATTTTTAAAAGAATTGCCATTTTGAGGGTCTCAGCATGTTCTAACAATAACAAAATTTTGTAAATGTATAAAGACCATCATTCGTATTACTCTGACAAAAAACTTATATATAGACATGGCAAAAATGTCACTATAGCGCCCCCTGGAAAATTTTAAATAAGCAGCCCTCGCAGCCTGGTGAACCTACATGTATGAAATTCGGTAGACATGTGGAATTTGCTGAGACCTACAAAAAAGACTCTTGGTGCCATGACCTAGACTCAACAGGAAGTGCGCCATTTTTAATTGAAATTGACACTTTTTTGGATTGTTGGCCATTCACAGGTGTCGTACTTTAACGAACTCCTCCTAGAGATTTCATTTGATCAACTTGAAATTTGGCTATTAGTATTTAAAGATGTTGCTGATGTTAAATTGCGAAGCTTTTCTGGATTCATTGAATTTTGTATCCGTAGCGTTGCGGCGAATTTCGATGTCCCGCCATTAAACAGGAAGTTGGGTTTACTCCCACATACTTCATGGGTTTTCCCTGAAACTTTCCATACTTTATAAAATTGTCCTCCCAAGTAATAATATATGCTAATATTAGATCGAGAGGTGCCAGGTGGCTCCAGAGCGCCCTCTAGATATGGCCATGTTAAGATAAAAGTGCTTGAATGTTCATGAAATTTGGTGTGATCATTGCATTAGTCATTCTGGGCAATGGCTAATTTTTTTGGCCAAACAGGAAGTGAAGGATGACCTATTTCCTGCGTTTTCCAAATTTCACGAACACACGTTTGAAGGCCTTAGAATACTCCAAAGCTTGCAAAACCGAGCACAATGTATTATTGTCTTATTCTCTTCAATGTCATCCATCAATTGGCACTAAATGTGGCATAATGACTCTATAGCGCCCCCAATCAGATTTATAGAAGAATTGCTCCTTTGCAGGTCTAAACATGCTGGAAAATTAACAAAAATCAACACACTCATGGAGTTCGGTAATACGATTACAATGTTGTAGATTTTACGCGCAGGCATATCAAAATGGTACCATAGCGCCCTCTAGAAAATTTTTGCACTCCCCTCAGGAAACCACATTGTACGCGGTCCAGCAGTGTCCAACGGCTGTGAATGGACGCCTGCACCCATCAAGATCTTGCTGCCACCCCAACGTGCGCCAAGGGCGCGAGGGCCCTTTCAACGCTGCTTGCAGCTTTAATTAGGGCCCGAGCACCGACCGGTGCCAGGGCCCGGAACGGGTCCTGGCACCGAAGGTGCGAGGAACCTATTGTTTTTGATGGGATTTTTATTATTCTTCTTCTTCTTCTTCTTCTTCTTTTTATTCTGCTGCGAGAACTCATTTTTGAGGGCTTTGCCATGCACAAAAACTCACAAAAATTTGCCCACACGTCAGTCGTGGTGAAAATTGCAAATATTACTATTTTTGTGCTTAGACATGCCTAGGTGGCTCTATAGCGCCACCAAACACGAGGACATTTTGGAACGCACTTGCTCAGATTTTCACGAAATTCGATTGGGCCATAGCAGTCATGATAAATTTTTTTGGTAATTTTTTTGAAATTTTTTTGCCGCACAGGAAGTGAGCTACGAGCCATTTCCTGCGTTTTTTCAGATTTTACAAACACATTTTTGAGGGCCTTATCATACTCGAAAACTCACCAAACTTGGCTCATAGACTAAAAATATTAAGTTCTTTGATTCGATGTCTCATTTGGCACTAAGTGTGACATGGTGGCTCTATAGCGCCCCCTAATACATAATTGCATTTTTGAGGGCCTCAGCATGCTCGAAAACTCACGTAACTTTGCAACGATATTAAGCCGATCATACCTTTCACTAGGCTATGAGGTTTACAGATGGATGTGGCAAGATTGCATTACAGCGCCACCTAGAATATTTAAATTAAGCAGCCCTCGCAGGGTGTTTAACATACATGTACAAAATTCGCTAGACATGTGTACTATGCCAAGACCTAAAAAAAAGTCTCTTGGTGCCATGACCTAGACTCAACAGGAAGTCCGCCATTTTTAATTGAATTTGCAACTTTTTTTAATTTTTTTTCATTCACAGGCGTCGTACTTTAACGAACTCCTCCTAGAGATTTTATCCGATCAACTAAAAATTTGGCACAGGCCATCTAAAGACATTCACCATGTTAAATTGCGAAGCTTTTTTGGATTCATCGAAAATTGTGTCCGTGGCGTTGCGGCGAATTTCGATGTTCCGCCATGAAAATGGAATTTGCTTTTATGAGCACATGCATTGTGAGATTTGCGTGAAACTTTACAGGCTTAATAGTAGTCTACTTCCAAATATAACTATATGTTGATATTGGATTGGGTGTGGTCAGGTGGCTCCACAGCGCCCTCTTCACACGACCATGTTGATATAAAAGTCCTTGAATGTTCATGAAATTTGGTCTGATCATTGCATTAGTTTTTTTGGGCTATAATTATTTTTTTGAAATTTTTCGGCCAAACAGGAAGTGCGCTACTAGCCATTTCCTGCGTTATTCCAAATTTTACGAACACACATTTGAAGGCTTTAGCAGAATTGAAAACTTGTAAAACTTTGCAAAAATTATATTTGTGCAATTGTCTTCAATTTGAGACAATAATTGGCAGTAAATGAGGCATTATGGCTCTATAGCGCCCCCAATCAGATTTTTCAAATAATTGCCTTTTTGAGGGTTTCAGCATGCTCAAAAACTCACAAAATTTTGTACAATTCTAAAGACCATCTTTCCTATTACACTGATAAAAATTTACATATTGGCGTGGCAAAAATGGCATTATAGCGCCCCCTGGAAAATTTCAAAAAAGTAGCCCTCGCACCGTGGTTGACCTGCATGTATGAACTTCGGTGGGCATGTGGAATATCCTGAGACCTAAAACAAAGTCTCTTGGTGCCATGACCTAGACCCAACAGGAAGTCCGCCATTTTTAATTGAAATTGCAACTTTTTTTTGATTTTTTGCCATTCACAGGTGTCGTACTTTAGCGAACTCCTCCAAGAGATTTTATCCGATCAACTTAATATTTGGCAAATAATATCCAAAGACATTGCTGATGTTAAATAGAGAAGCGATTTTGATTTCATCAAACGATGTAACCGTGGCGTCGCGGCGAATTTTGATGTCCCGCCATGAAACAGGAAGTTGCTTTTACTCCCACATACTTTGTGGGATTGGCCTGAAACTTCCTTTGCTTGATAAAATTGTCCTCTGAAGTATAAACATATGCTAATATTGGATCAGGAGGTGCTAGGTGGCTCCACAGCGCCCTCTAGATATGGTCATGTTAAGATAAAAGTGCTTGAATGTTCATGAAATTTGGTGTGATCATTGCATTCGTCATTCCGGGTAATGCTTAATTTTTTGAAATTTTTTGGTCAAACAGGAAGTGAGCTATGAGCTATTTCCTGCGTTCTTCCAAATTTTTTTGAACACACGTTTTAAGGCCTTAGAATGCATCAAAACTTGCAAAACCTAGCAGAAATTATAAATGTCTTATTTTCTTTAATATCATCCATCATTTGGCACTATATGAGGCAAAATGGCTCTATAGCGCCCCCAATCAAATTTATAGAAGAATTGCTCTTTTGAAGGTCTAAACATGCTGGAAAATTTACAAAAATCAACACACTCATGGAGCTCGGTATTACGATTACTATGTTGTAGATTTTGCGCACACAAATGTCAAAATGATATCATAGCGCCCTCCAGAAAATTTTTGCACTCCCATCAGGAAACCACATTGTCCGCGGTCCAACAGTGTCCAATGGCTGTGAATGGACACTTGCACCCATCAGGATCTTGCTGCCTCCCCAACGTGCACGAGGGGGGCGAGGGCCCTTTCAACGCTGCTTGCAGCTTTAATTATTATTATTTTCCCTCTTCTTCAGAAATGTTTTTGCAAATTCCCGTGAGATGGTAAATGGCAGAGTCCTGAAATTTTGCAAACTAGTTGGAAGTTGTGTGTGAATGCTGACCAAGGCATTTTTAACTCAATCAGCCAAATGGTGGCGCTATTATTCAAGAAAAACAGGTTTTCACTTTAAAGGTCATAGTTCCTACTGTGTAAGTCCAAATTACATGAAATTTAGTAGAGACATTTCTTGGAGTATTTTCTACAACTTTTTCATAAGGACTTTGAAGGTCTGCCATATTTGTTTTTCCGGAATTTTGAATATTTTGAAAAACACATTTTAAACATATCCTCCTAAACCGTAGGTCAAATTCCTTCGATATTTGCTGTGGATCATCAGTGGACCAAGCTTATAAAATATTGCATAAAGCTTGTCAAAGTCACATTTTGTTTCCAAGATATTAACCAATGAACTTTGTCAGGGGCGTGGCTTAGCACATAAATGGACAAAAATCAACAACCACTATACCAATCATCACAAAACTTGCAGAATATGTCCATATAATGACCAGGAACATACCCTGACAGGTCTATGCAAATCGGCCCATAGGGGGCGCTATAACAAAAATCAGGCTATAAATCAGCAACTGCTTGTCCTATAGCCATAAAACTCACAGGATATATTCATATGAGTACCCAAAACATACCCAGAAAATTTCTTTCTAATTGACTGATAGGGGGCGCTATAACTGCTAAACGAAGCAGAATGGTATAACACAAATCAGACTATAAATTAGAAATTGTTTGGCCTATAGCCATAAAACTCACAGGATATATTCAAATTAGTACCTGAAACATACCCAGAAAATTTCATACAAACTGACTGATAGGGGGAGCTATAACTACTAAACAAAGCAGAATGGTATAACACAAATCAGATTATAAATCAGCAATTGTTTGACCTATAGCCATAAAACTCACAGGATATATTCACATAAGTACCTGCAACCTAACCAGAAAATGTCATTCAAATTCACTGATAGATGGCGCTATAACTGCTAAACAAAGCAGAATGGTATAACACAAATCAGACTATAAATCAGCAATTGTTTGACCTATAGCCATAAAACTCACTGGATATATTCACATAAGTACCTGCAACCTAACCAGAAAATCTCATTCAAATTGACTGATAGGGGGCGCTATAACTGCAAACAGACTATAGATCAGCAATTGTTTTTCCCATAGCCATAAAACTCACTGGATATATTCATATAAGTACCTCAAACATACTCTGAAATTTTTGTTCAAAATGACTGATAGGGGGCGCTACACATGCAAAACAAAGCAGCGTGGTATGACACAAATCAGACTATAAATCAGATATTGTTTGTCCTTTAGCCATAAAAGTCACAGTATATATTCATATAAGTACTTGAAACATACTCTGAAAATTTCGTTGAAATTGCCCGATAGGGGGTGCAATAAATGCAAAACAAAACTACGTAATGTAACACAAATCGGACTATAAATCATAAATAGTTTTTCCAATCTTTACAAAACTCGCAGGATATGTCCACATAAGAACCTGAAACATAGCCTGAAATTTTCTATCAAATCGACCAGTAGGGGGCGCCATAAATGCACAAGATAGACTAACATAACACAAATCAGACTATACATCATAAATTGTTGGTCCAATCATTACACTGGAAAAATAGCTCCGCGTAAATACCTAAAACACACTCTTAAAGTGGTTTTTGTCCTCCGCTTTGCTTGCTATCGTGGCAGCGGGGGGGCTGTCAGCTCCGTCCGGCTGTCCATTATGTCCCGTTTGTTCTGAACGCGATATCTCAAGAACGGTTTGACCGATTCCATTTATCTTTGGTGTTGAGATATATTGGTTTGACTTACCGACCCCAGTTGATTTCGGTGACCTTCACATTATTCTCAAGGTCATTACGATCATTTGACCACTTACAAATTCCTTGTCAACATATCTCAAGAACGGTTTGACCAATTCCATTCATCTTTGGTGTCAAGGTGTATGAGGGGCGGGGGACATGGTGTTCAGCTCCGTCCGTCTGTCTGTCTGTCAGTCATGTCCCATTTGTTGTGAATGCGATATCTCAAGGATGGTTTGACCGATTCCATTCATCTTTGGTGTCAAGGTGTATTACGGGAGTGCTCACAGCCCACTTGATTGACGTGACCTTGCCATTATTTTCAAGGTCAGTACGACCATTTGACCACTTACAAACACTTTGTTCAACATCATATCTTAAGAACAGTTTGACCGATTCCATTCCTTCTTGGTGTCAAGGTGTATTGGGGCGGGGAACATAGTCTTCAGCTCGGTCCATCCGTCCATCTGTCCGTCATGTCCCGTTTGTTGTGAACGCGATATCTCAAGAACGGTTTGACCAATTCCATTTATCTTTGGTGTTGAGGTATATTGGTTTGACATGCCGACCCCAGTAGATTTCGGTGACCTTCACATTATTCTCAAGGTCATTACGATCATTTGACCACTTACAAATTCCTTGTCAACATATCTCAAGATCGGTTTGACCGATTCCATTCATCTTTGGTGTCAAAGTGTATTAGGAGCGGGGAACACTATTCAGCTCCGTCCTTCCATCCGTCTGTCCGTCATGTCCCGTTTGTTGTGAACGCGCTCTCTCAAGAATGCTTTGATCGACTCCATTCATCTTTGGTATGAAGGTGTATTACGGGAGTGCTCACAGCCCAATCGATTGACGTGACCTTGCCATAATTCTCAAGGTCATTACAACCAATTTGACCACATACAAATACTTTCTCAACATCATATCTCAAGAACGGTTTTGACCGATTCCATTCATTCTTGGTGTCCAGGTGTATTAGGGGTGGGGGACATAGAATTCAGCTCCATCCATCCGGCAATCTGGCCATCCCATTCCGTTTGTTGTGAACGCAATATCTCGAGAACGGTTTGACCGATTCCATTCATCTTTGGGGTCAAGGTGTATTAGGGCCTGTGAACATAGTCTTCAGCTCCATCAGTCCATCTGTTCGGCTGTCCATCCATCACGCCTTTTTTGTTGTGAACGCGAAATCTCAAAAACTCTTTGCCTGATTTTATTCATCTTTGGCTTCGATGTCTAATTTTGTGATACACCCATCCCAGTCGATTTCCGTCACCTTGCGGGGGACATAGCCACGTTTAGTGGCAACACTTGTTATTTAAGCTGTTAAAGCTTTCAACTACTAATGGTCATTCTTGGCTTGAACCCCGGAATTGCTGCTTGCAGCTATATTTCTCCTTATAATTTCTCCTCCTACTTTACTCTCTCAGTTTTATGTACTAATATATCCTTATATACTCTTTTCCAGCCCCCTGCCACCTTTCTGACTTTCCCCACTGAGGCATGCCCAGGACATGCCCAAAACTTAGCTCTAGACTGGCTTAACAAAAAAAATGTATACACTTTTTCCACATTTTGACTTATAGAGGCAAAATTTTTCTTTTCAATACAAAAATGGTTAAGTAGACACTTAAACCTCAAAGTGTTGTAAGGATAGAACCTGAGCCAACAGCTCCTTCTCAAGTGTGGAATAGTTCTTTTGGTGGCGATTGAACTTCCGGGACAAGTATGCCACGGGATGCTTAATGTCATCAGAGTCACTTCTCTGTAGGAGCACAGATCCACAAGCTTGGTCGCTAGCATCGACCGCGATGAAGAATGGGTTGTTGAAGTCAGGAGATGTGAGCACGGGGAAGTGACACAGCAGAGACTTCAGGCGATCAAAGGCTCTTTGGCATGCTTCATCCCAAGTGAACTTTACACCTTTCTTCAATTGGTTGGTGAGACCGAGAGCAATCTCAACAAAGTTCTTGCAGAACTTGCGGTAGTACCTGATCATTCCAAGGAAGCGGCGCAAAGCTTTTTTGTTGTCAGGAACTTGAAAGTCCATGATGGCTTGGACTTTAGCATTTATGGGTGCCACCTTACCCTGGCCTATGACGTAGGCAAGATACGTGACAGTAGCACAACCAAAGTCACTCTTGTTCAGGTTAACAGTCAGGTTAGTCTGGGTCAAGCGCTGGAACAACATCTCTACATCTTTCAGATGTTCTTCCCAGGAGTCACTTCATGTGATCAGGTCTTCCATGTGTGCACCCGTGTGTGGCAATCCGGCAATTGTAGACTGTATCATATCATGTATGATGTTCTAACATGTCCCCAATCTCTTTCTCAGCAATTTTTCTCTTTTCAGGATTCATCCGATAGGGATGCGGTTTTATTGGTTTGGCATCACCAACATCTAGATCATGAGAGGCTATAGAAACTCTCTTTGGAACATCAGGAAGTAGATCTTTATATTTCTTGATCAACCTCTCAAACTGATCTTTCTCTGAGGGTTCTAAGTGCTGGAGTTTTACATCAAGATTCTGCAACACTTCAGAATTTGACAATTTACATGAAAGAACTTCAGCCTTAATTCTAGGTTCATCATCTTGAAACTCCCCCTCATCTTGAGTTGAAATCATCCTTGACCTCCATAGAAGTACACCAGCGCTCAAAGCAAGCCTTCTCATGAGCAAATTACGCATAAAGGGGCTGCCAAGCTGTTACGGAATTACAGTCCCACTACATTTTGGGTTGTAACTCTACAACTAAAAAAGATAAAATCAAGTTTGATGTGTCATATTGAAGGTATTAACTTGTTCTTTAATATTATTTAGTGAAAATATATTTTTTGAGGAATTTTCATCGAAAAAACAAGCAAAAACTACTCCGTCACGGAATTACACAAAATTGGCCTGGTTTTTTTAATGTTGTGTTTAACTATTCAGAAAATGATGTTCCTGTCATACAAAACCCAAAACCAGTGAAGTTGGCACGTTGTGTAAATCGTAAATAAAAACAGAATACAATGATTTGCAAATCCTTTTCAACCTATATTCAATTGAATATACTGCAAAGACAAGTTACTCAATGTTCGAACAGGAAAACTTTGTAATTTTTTGCAAATATTAGCTCATTTGGAATTTGATGCCTGCAACATGTTTCAAAAAAGCTGGCACAAGTGGCAAAAAAGACTGAGAGAATTGAGGAATGACCTTCGATCCCTCAGGCTGTACTGCATCAAAAACCGACATCAGTGTGTAAATGACATCGCCACATGGGCTCAGGAACACTTCAGAAAACCATTGTCAGTAACTACAGTTTGTCGCAACATCTGCAAGTGCAAGTTAAAACTCTACAATGCAAAGCGAAAGCCATTTATCAACAGCACCCAGAAACGCCGCCGGCTTCACTGGGCCCAAGCTCATCTAAGATGGACTGATGCAAAGTGGAAAAGTGTTCTGTGGTCTGACGAGTCCACATTTCAAATTGTTTTTGGAAACTGTGGACATCGTGTCCTCCGGACCAAAGAGGAAAAGAACCATCCGGACTGTTATAGGCGCAAAATTCAAAAGCCAGCATCTGTGATGGTATGGGGGTGTATTAGTGCCCAAGGCATGGGCAACTTACACATATGTGAAGGCATCATTAATGCTGAAAGGTACATACAGGTTTTGGAGCAACATATGTTGCCATCCAAGCAACGTCTTTTTCATGGACGCCCCTGCTTATTTCAGCAAGACAATGCCAAGTCACATTCTGCACGTGTTACAACAGCATGGCTCTGTAGTAAAAGAGTGCAGGTACTAGACTGGCCTGCCTGTAGTCCAGACCTGTCTCCCATTGAAAATGTGTGCCGCATTAGGAAGCGTAAAATACGACAATGGAGACCCCGAACTGTTGAACAACTTAAGATGTACATCAAGAAAGAATGGGAAAGAGTTCCACCTGAAAAGCTTCAAAAATTGGTCTCCTCAGTTCCCAAACGTTTACTAAGTGTTGTTAAAAGGAAAGGCGATGTAACACAGTGGTAAAAAGGCCCCTGTGCCAACTTTTTTGCAATGTGTTGCTGCCTTTAAATTCTAAATTAATGATTATTTGCAAAAAAAAAAAAAAAAGTTTCTCAGTTTGAACATTAAACATCTTGTCTTTGCAGTGTATTCAATTGAATAAGTGTTGAAAAGGATTTGCAAATCATTGTATTCTGTTTTTATCTACGATTTACATAACGTGCCAACTTAACTGGTTTTGGGTTTTGTAGTCAAGTTATGAAACTTCAATATGTTCATATTTAAAGTGTTTTTAAATACTGTAAGGAACAGGAACAGTTATAGGAACAAAAATTTACTTTAACCCTGCTTTATGGGCTAGAAATTTCAAAAAGTCAATGTCACGGAATTACAAGAAGCAAATTGTCACGGAATGACAGCTAGAAGCTAGAAGAAGATTCTTTATTTCGAACACGTTAAAAGATAAAACAGAGATAATCACCAAAACAAATGGCCACCATGCCAATACCAAAACAAAAACAAAAAGCAAACTGTTGATAACTGTCTTGCATGAGCAGCAAGATTGTTTGCTCGAAAAGGAGTAGGAAGAAGTAAGAACTTATTTAATCCTACCCCTTGTATTACCGCATTCTACAGTAAAGTTATTAAATTCTCTATTATTATATTTTCAACATTCACCGTCTATTCAAGAACCTATGGTACTTACAATTTGTTGACAATAATATTCAATAAGCTACTTATATACAAATATACACAGAATATTGCACCTGTATATAATACTGAATTTCTATACTTCTAGAACCCCCCTGCGCACACATAGAAGAAGCCATAACAAGACAATGTATCCATATTTTTCTAAACCCTGCCATTACCGTCCTGGGTCAAACTGCTGTTCCTCATCCTTGTATTTATTTAAAATTTGTTTTTTATATGTTTTTCTAAACTTGCCAATGGTTTTACATTTCCTTAATTCATCTGTTAAACTGTTCCATAATTTGACCCCAGAGACTGAGACACACATGCTATTCAAGGTAGTTCTGACACGATTTATTTTTAAGTTCAGTTCCCCTCTTTGATTATAGCCTCCTTCTCTCTCTGAGAACAGTTTGTTTATGTTGCCTGGGAGTAAGTTATTTTTTGCTTTAAATATTATTTGTGCTGTTTTAAACTGAATCAGATCTTGAAATTTTAGAGCTTGCAGTTTTAAGAAAAGTCTACTTGTGTGCTCTATAAATCCTACATTGTGGATGAATCTGATAGCCCTTTTCTGCATTATATTTATTGTTTGAAGATTACTTCTATATGCGTTTCCCCATACCTCTACACAATAGGTCAGATAAGGTAAAATTAATGCCCAATATAAAATATATAGAGCTTTCAAGTTGAAGATCTGCCTTGCTTTTCCCAGGACGGCAATGCTCCGTGCCAGCTTCCCCCGAACATATTTAATAAGTGGTTTCCAGCCGATTTTGTGGTCTAGAATTACTCCAAGGAATTTGATTTCATTTACTCTTTCTATGCTAATATTATCAATATTTAATTTTATATCTATATTTCTCTTATAATGTCCGAACAACATAAAATTAGTTTTGTTCAGATTTAAAGACAATTTATTAGCATCAAACCACCTTTTTAAGGTATTCATTTCCTTTGTAATCACCTCCAAAAGCTGCTGTAATTCCACATCTGAACAAAAAATATTTGTGTCATATGCAAATAACACAAATCTTAATACATTAGATACCCTGCAAATATCATTAATATACATAATAAATAGTTTTGGTCCTAAAACGCATCCTTGAGGCACCCTGCATGTAATATTCATAAAACTTGATGTATTCTGATTTATTTGTACAAATTGCTGTCTGTTTAGTAGATAACTCTTCAGTCAATCCAAAACATGACCTCGGAAACCATATTTCTCCAATTTTCTAATCAATATGTCATGATTGACTGAGTCAAATGCTTTCTTGAGATCTAAAAACACTCCCATTGCGTACTTCTTTGTATCTATACAGTGTGTTATTTCTTCTACCAATTCTAACAGTGCCATGGCTGTCAATCTATTATTTCTAAATCCATACTGACTGTCTGTTAACAACTTGTGTTTCTCAACAAAACCATCAAATCGTTTTATGAATACTTTTTCTAATATTTTTGAAAATTGGGAAAGCACTGATATCGGCCTATAATTAGTGAAGTAGTGTTTATCGCCTGCTTTGTAAATGGGAACAACTTTTGCTACTTTCATCTTATTTGGAAATAACCCATTTTGAAAAGGCAGGTTAAAAATATACATAAGTGGCTTAGTAATACCATCAATAACATTCTTCACAGTCAACATGTCAATATCATCACAATCTATACTGTTTTTGTTCTTAAATCCTTTGACTACATCATGAATTTCTTTTTCTTCTACAGCTGTTAAAAACATTGAACTATTATTCCTCTCAACATAGTCTGTAGGATCAATTTCTGTTCCCTCCACCATTATTTCCTCTGACAGTTTTGGTCCAATATTTACAAAAAATGAGTTGAATCCATCTGCTACATCCTTCATTTTCTTAACGCAGCTTCCTTCAACTATGAAATACTGAGGATATTGATCATGTTTTTTTCCATTTTTAATTACACTGTTTAGTGTACTCCATAACACTTTTGTGTTATTTTTATTATATTCTAATTTACTACTAAAGTACTCGTTTTTACACGTTCTCATTAAATTGGTTAACTTATTTTTATATTTTTTATATTTATTTTCTGCTTCAATACTTCTATGCTTAATAAATTCTCGATATAAGGCATTCTTTTTTTGCAGGAATTTTGTAGCCCTTTAGTCATCCAAGGTCTTTCTGGGTAGTTTCGTTTCATGTTACATTGTACTACTGGACAGTGTTTATCATATAGTATTTTAAGTATCTGTAAAAATGTTTCATATGCTTCGTAAACATCTGTCTCTTCATATATGATATTCCAATTTTGCTTTAGCAACTCATTTTTAAAGATATTTAATGTCCTCTCTGTACGGATTCTTTTATACATAATGTTACTCCTGATTCTGTTGCCCTTGCAATTACAATCATAAGCAGCAAAAACTGGTAGATGATCACTGATATCATTGATTAATAACCCACTTTTAATGTTATCATCCATTATATTTGTAAATATGTTATCTATTAAAGTGGCACTATGTGTTACTACTCTACTTGGTCTTGTTATTAGGGGAAATAGCCCCATGCTGAACATGGCATCTATAAATTAATCTACACTTTTGTTATGATTTGGATTTAGTCAGTCTATATTAAAGTCTGCACAAGTAAAAAGCCCTTTGTGGTATAAGTTTGTAAATAATCCCTCCATGCAGTTAGTAAAAATGTCAATATTGGATCCTGGAGTTCTATATATACAACTGAAGATTATGTTTTTCTTTTTTTCCATACAGATTTCAATCGTTATACATTCCATCACATCATCAATAATGGTTGTCATCTTTTCAACTCTTTTATAGTTCAGGTCTTTATCAATATACAGTCCCACCCCACCTCCTTTTTTATTTTTCCTATCTAAATGAAGGAATTCATACCCATTCAATTCAAAGTCTCCACTCTTTTCAGGAGTTATCCAAGTTTCTGTTATGGCTATTACACTGAATGTTCTTTTAAACTGTCTCAGATATTCCTTAATCGTTTCAAAATTCGCATATAAACTTCTACTATTGAAGTGAATCATTGCTAGGCCATCTTCTACCTTTATCTCCCTACCAAATCGATCATCTGTGTAATAAGTGCAGTCATTTGTCAGGTTATAAAAGAGATTTTTGTCTGGGTCAATGTTATTTTCATGCTCTACTAGCCTGTGATCGGTGTCATCACAGGTATTAATATGCAATCTATCAAACATCAGTGTTATAAAATTTACAGTCACATCAACAATACATCATACATCATCCAATACACTAAATAACAGTCATTGGTACCACAAATCAGTGCATTACTGGTATTTTTCTAGTTCTGATTGCTCTCTGATGACTAAAACTTTTGCTTGCTCTGGAGTCCCATTCAGCTTGATGTACTCCTTACAATTAGATGTCCACGTCGACTGAATTTTTTTCGATTTTTTTAATTGTCTCGCCATCCTTGCAATATCGGCATTTTTCTTTGCGAGGTGTTCATTGACATAAACATTTGTTCCTTTCAGCTTTCGTCCCTGTTTAAGCAGTTCATTCTTTTGTTTTCTGTTTACAAAGTGAATAATAATGGCAGGTTTCTCAGTTTTATTTTTCCTTGGGAGAACGTGACACCCCTCAATTTCCTTACCCTCAACATTTATATCCCTGCTATTAAAGAAAGCTATAACCTGTTGTTCTTCGGAGAGGAGCTCTTGATCAGACGAATCACGATTTGCTGCTGTTGCCGTAGCATACGACCGGTGTGTGGTGTCCAGTCCGTTGATAATGACGTCATTCATTCTGGAGTATAGCTCCAATTCTGACACCCGGCATTCCAAGACAGCAATTTTCTTATCTTTCTCCTCGTTATGCCTCCGAAGATCTTTAATGTCCTCATTAAGTCCATAATCAGTTTCTGCTGTTATAGTATTGTTGATATTTCCTCGGACATAAAATTCAGTGACTTCTTTATCTCCTTCATTTCCTCATCAGCAATAGTATTAATTAGTTTCAGTGTACTTATTTCAATATATTATACATATATACATAATTATTTACATTTTTACAGTTAAGCAATATATTACAATGAGTTTTCCCACTTATAATGACCAATCATAATACATACTTCAATTTTTTTTTTTTAATTCTCCATGTCAACATTGGCTTGGCGGCCCCCATAAGTCTGATCGTCAGATTTCTTCAGACCTCTGAATTTCTGTCGGTAAGCCTCTGGAACCAACTCATAAGCTGTCAAAATAACCTTTTTGACAACCCCATAATCAGAGGAATCATCTGCAGACAAAGCCGAATAGGCTTGTTGAGCTTTACCCTTGAGGACAGTTTGCAACATCAGAGACCAGTGTTCCTTTGGCCACTGACAACTCTTAGCTACCTTCTCGAAGCACTAGAAATACTTATCAACCTCCTTCTCCAAGAATAGAGGCACCAGCTTTACCTCCTGACTATCATGAAATTTGTTTTCAGCGTCCATTTTGATTTTTAGTCGCTCTATTTGAAGCCTTTCTTCTCTATCTAACTTCTGTAAACCAAAATCTCTGTCTCTCTCTTTCTGCTCTTTCCTCTTTGCTCATTTTTCTAACTCAAACGGCCTTTCCTTCTCTCTTTCTGCCCTCTCAAATTCTCTTTGTGTTTCTTTTTCCTCCCTTTCTTTTCTCTCTTTCTCTCTCTCAAACACTCATTTTCTTTTTCCTCTCTTTTAATCTCTAGCATTTTTAATTTAAGTTCCATTTCTACATTTGGATTTTCCACAGGAGACTATTCCAGTTCTCCTGGTGCAAACACATTTTCATCAATGTAATATTCAACAATCTCTCAAGCCAGTCTTGCTTTTCGCATGGCTTGTTTTACATCTGTAAACTCTAACTGTCTGCATATTTCTAGCTACGGTTGGTGATGCCTAGAAATCATCCATTGCTGTTAATCTGTCAATATACATCGGAAAATTAAAAAAAAAACCAATTTCATAATTGGAAATTTTAGATTTTCAATAAATGACTCACACAATGGTCTCTCCCGGACTTGAGCTCCCAATTTTGTGATGGCTCCAATTTGTTATGACATATAGGACAGCAAGGGATGTCAGACAAAATTTTAAAACTTTAACAGATTTAATAAAACAAAGGCTGACCAAGATTGAAATAATAAAGAAAATGAGATAGTTACAGTCCCTTGAGATAGGGTTGCTTTGTTGTGATTTCCTGGGACAGGAAAATACTCCAACCCAGGCGAAAATTCACAAAAACGAGCTTCACAGGTTTTGAAAAGAGTGACAGGTCTGGTCAAATGTATCCGTCCACTATTTCTCCTTCTACTTTACTCTCTCAATTTTTCACCTGATATACTCTTTTCCAGCCCCCTCCCACCTTCCAGAATTTTTTCAATTCTCTCGGACTTTCCCCTCTGAGGCATGCCCAGGGCATGCCCAAAACCTAGCTCCAGTCTGGCTTTACAAAAAAAAAGGCTTTACTTCCATCTAGTGGTTTTTTTTCCACATTACACTTCGCTGAAGCAAGCAGAAAACTAGGTTTATATGACATAAGCCACAGAAATAGGCAGCCAATAATGGGTCAATTTACATCCAGTGAGACCGCTTCACATTAACCCCTTAAGAACTGCACTCCGGTACCGGGGAGAATTATTACGCATTATAAATACAGCATTTTTCCAAATCGCGACATTTTAAAGCGGCATATCCACATTTCGCGAAGAAACTCGGCCAAAAGCTCATGTAAACCATTTTTACCTCAACTGAACACAATTCAAGCACCAAGCAAGTAAGTAAGCATGCAGCAGAACAAAGGATAAAATCTTATCAGCGCTGAATCGCCAGGATTTCTGCTGAATTCGTGCTATACATAAAAATGATACCTTAAATAAAATAGAAAAGTCTGCAGAATGCAACGATATGAGCCCTGGCATTTTAAACCAACACCACATTGAAAGAACAGCAGGCATACACTTTACAGGCTACAGAGATGAGCAGAAAAAAATTCTTACCTATGATATTTTGCAATAAAAAAACTGCTCGAGCGTAAATCTCCGCTTGCTAATGTTAGCCCAATGTGTTCGTTTTATAACGAAACTAGATCTGCCGGGATCCTGGCATGTTCTTTCCCAGGGCGTTGCTTCAAATATCCCTGCACCGTAGCATTCAGCTTCCTTGCAATGTACTTTCCTATCTGCTTTCGGCTTGTAATGCTGTCTGTAAGACTATGCAGGTAGGAATTTGATTGCATGAGTCCTGATGATTCTAACGAACGCTAAACCACCGTAATAGTAGAAACCGAGCCTGAGCTACAGCCTTGCGTTCCGAGTGCGTCAAGCTGAGGCCATGGGACATACACATGATCTTGAATAGCGCGACAATATAAACGCATAATTAGTTTGTTTGAGGTATTGTCCAAATAATTATCCACTAAATATTCAACACTCATTTACAAAGTCGTTTTTCTGACGGAATCTTTGCACTATTCCGGTCAAATACTGAGACCACTATAGTAGCCTACAGTACGTACCTACTTTCCTTACCTATTTGTTGAATGTGCAATTTGACCAAAGACTGCTGTCGATTGGCGCAGCCTAATGAATAACATGCTGCGCTGCTGAAAAGAAATTGTGAAGGTACGATTCCTGATCAGGGTACGTCTTTTTTTTAATGTATGTATTATCTTTGAATGGGAAATTGTATAGGCAACAAAACTGGCAGAAATAATAATTTTTTTTTTATTCTAAAAATTAAAAAATGTTGTATTTGGACGGAATGGATGCCCGTAGTGATATATAAGAGAAATTTTATGGGTTTTACAACTTGGTATCTGAGAAATCTGAAATGGAAAACAAGGTACCTAAATTGCCAAAATGGAGAGGCCACCTAGACATTCCTCTCTAATTTTGATTGACCTGATCAGAATAAACTTTGGCACAGATAATAATGACATTCTGTGCTGTAATTTTTTAGAGGTTTCAGGCTGCAACTCAACAAATTTACAAGGGATCGAAGTAAAACTTTGTTAGGTGCAAAATGAGATCTTTCATTTACACTGTGTTCCATCTCCATTTACTCTGACTCAGTGACATATAGTGATTTTTACACCAGGTATGAAATCCCAAATGGTTTTACCTTTATTACAATACCAAGATTATTCAAATGGACCAAGCAGTCACAGAGATATACTCATTTCATTGGGCTTGCCATTTTCCAAAAAGAGACTCAGGGCTTGGGTTAATATCAAATCCCCCCCCCCCCATATTGTGGGGGAAAGTCCAACCTTCTCCCCAGAATGCAATATCATTTTAATTTTTTTAGTTAAAGCATGTAGCAGCTTGTAATCAAAATCGCAATGGGAGACAGCATTATCATCTTCATTACGAGGCCAATAATGCATTTGCCTCACGAAAAAGAAGCATTTCTGAAAATGCATTATTCTTCTAAGATTTGTGTTTTCATATTTTTTTCTAGCAATATTCTGGGAACTTTTTTAAATTTTAAAAAGTGAATCAGAAATGCTTTTCTATTTCCAATATATATCTAAAATTGAACACATGGACTTGAAAAAGCAAAGTGGAAGATTACATTTTTATTTTCGCGATAGAATAACATGCTCGCATCTTGGAAATGAAAAAGCTTTTCTGAGAATGTGTTTTTTAATTTTAATATTGTTTGCTACATCTTTGTCTCCATGTTAAGTAACAGTTTGGATTTTTGATGGTGGTTTTGGAACAGTGACTTCTTCTTTGCTATAGTTGTTCCCATTGTAGCGATATAAGATTGTAGATATTGATACTTCTGTACCCGTTTCCTCCTGCATTTTCACAAGGCCCTTTTCCGTTGTTCTGGCATTGATTACTACTTTTTGCACTGAATTACGTTCACCTCTAGGATAGAGCTTCCCAAACCTCTCCCGGAGGCCCATCCGTCCTGCATGTTTTAGATCTCTCCCTGCTCCAGCTCTGGTGATTCAAATGATCAGGTTGTCATCAATCAGCTTTAGGGGGTGATGAATGAGCTGATCATTTGAATCACCTGTGCTGAAGCAGGGAGAAATCTAAAACATGCAGGACGGGTGGGCCTCCAAGAGAGGTTGGAGATAGAAAGCACCTCCTTCCTGAGCAGTATGACAGTTGTGTGGTCCCATGATGCTTAAATTAGTTTATTTGTACACAATATCATTGTACCTGAAGGCATTTGGAAATTACTCCCAAAGATTAATCAGTCTTGTAGTTGTACTACTTTTTTCTCCTGAGGTCTTGGCTGGTTTCTATTGTTTTCCCCATGATTTCAAACCAAGAGGCAATAAATGTGAAGGTAAGCCGTGAAAATACATCCATAGATAGTCCTCCAATCGACTCAAATGCTGTCAATTAGCCTATGAGAAGCTTCTGAAGCCATGACATCATTATCTATGGTTTAAAAGCAAAGTCAACCAAGTTTATATAAACTTCTGACCCACTGGAATTGTGATATAGCAATTTATAAGTGAAATAATCTTTTTGAAACAACTGTTGCAGATTACTTGGGTCATGCACAAAAATGATGTCCAAAGCAACTTGCCAAATTTGTAGTTTGTTAACATCAAATCTGTGGAGAGGTTAAAAAATGAGTTTTAATTATTTGAACCTAGGTGTAGCCTATGTAAACTAATGACTAGCTGTATCCAGTATCCAGCTGACCAAGGGCCATTTTGTGGAAAATTAAGGTGAAATTATTACTCAAAAGTTATGTGAAGCAAGCATCTGGGTGTTTTGAACGTACAGCATGACCTTAGGGCATTTACAACTTTACTCAGTGTAAATATTGTTGCCTTCACGAGCATTTCTTATTTTTAGGTGGGAGATGTAAATGATAAATATTACAGCTCGCAACGCGCAAATTATTACTGATACTTTACTAGCTCATAAATGCTTTGATAAGATAAACAATATTCAGGAAGCGCAAAGCTCACCATTAGTTTCCATTCTTGGACTGCAGACAGATAATGCGCAAGTGAGCGGATAACCACAGATGCAGTTTTTCCATTTACATAAAGGCCATATCGTCGCTGGTCGGGATCTGCGAGTCATTGAAATAAACCTTACCCACAGAACAGCTTGAGATCTTGCAGTATATTTTCAAAGTTCCCTCTGAATGTGGGTTCCACCCAGCTGTAGGCAAGCCTTTGCTGATTAGCTCAGTTGGGCTTATTTGCATTTGCGTCAGTAAAGGCTGTAGGTCAATCCTTGCGGGTGCTTTTATTGGATCTGCCGCTGTCAAGCAGTGCTGAAGAATTGGAAGGGCAAACGCTGGAAACACAGAGAAAGACTATCAGAAAGCAGCATTATGAGGCTATTTTTTGTCTTCACGCTTAGAAGAAATAATTTCAAGCCTGCCTTTTTCCGACCTGAAACTTAAGGACGCAGAATAATTTGTTTTTCGCGAGTGAATTATCCAGAGGTGATACCTCTGATAATGTGACAGCCTTTACATTAAAAGAGGAAAACCGTGGGCCTTCGGTACTCTTGCCCAATTGGAAGGCTTTTTGCGGGTCTTATTTAATTGGAACCCAAATGGAAGTCTTGCGCGGAGGATTCCAGTTTTTCTCATTTGTAGTTTCGGGCTGTTAAATGAAATGTTTGGTTGGACTAAAACACGTTTTGCTGAATGGGAGGGAGTCTTCAAATCACAGCGGCTGCCAAGTGGAATACTCGGCTTTGTGAATCGTTTAGCTTGCTGATGATGAGTAGTACTGAAGTGGATCAAAATGTTGTAAGAACAGGTTTGTGACCCATGTCCTGAATTCAAGTGGGTACCCGTTTTTCTCAGAAAGAAGGACAGCATCTCTGGAAAGCGGACTGAATTTCTTCTGGGTGGAGAAGGAGAGAATATCAACGGGCTGGCTGAGTTGATGGATATGTCATTTGTCTGAACAGGAGAGGACCTAATTATTTTGGGAAGAGAAAAGTTTCTGTAAGGGAGTCATGATTTGGTACGAGGAATAACAGGAGGGCGAGAGGCAGAGTGAACTTCGCATGGAATTGGATAACCGTTTGAGAAATACCGGAATTAATGTATTTCGTAGACATACGCACGTTTGTGATCATTTTACATCATTTACTTAATGTAGAAAGTCCGAAAGGAAATCTATTTCCTGGTTGGGGGGTGGGGGGAAGGAAGATATATTTTTCATGTTCTCAGTGAGGGAAAGGGTGCGAACATTTTACTTTTAGGTTTAAAGAAAAGGAATGTGAAGATATCCTCGTACCTGCAGCTAAAGACAAGGCAAATAGAAATAGCTTGGCAGAAACGAGCTCTTGAGGGAAAAAGAAAAAAAAATTGGCTAAAGTGGCGTTGAAGCATGGGCTGTGCCTCCAGCATTCATATCTCGGATAGGGTGGTCTATCACAGTGGAAAAGAGTCCGAGGATTCTCAGTCGCCCCGACAGACCAATACAACACAGCAGTCTCAGCAGCAAGGACATCCAGTCCTGGGATTACCCATTAAGCCCTCAAGTTACAAGGTGAGAACTAATGCTGTACCTCCTCCAAGAGAGCTCTGTTTGGGTGAAACTTTGCATGTTACCCCTGTTTTAACTGTTATCAGTTTTAACTTGAAACATTTAGCCTATTACACGTCGAGGAATGGTTGTTCAGAAGTTTCCCCCCCAAAAATTTTCAAGATATATTAGTTCGCGCATTGAAATTCTTTGAGTACAGGTAGCAAATTGAGGTAATCGCCATCATAATTCCAGACAATTTAGTGAAAAGTTAATTTGGCAAGACTCATTCTTCCACCCCCGGCAAATCGCCTTCCCACTACTGTTATTTTGTCGACCATCGATACTGCGTAAGACCTCCAAACTCCAGCTCCTTGCGCGTTATGTAGCCATATTTTATTTTCTGCAAAATTAGTGCATACTGCGCCTCCTGAATACAACCTCAGTACCATCTTTGAAATCAGTTGGCATTCCCACTATTCTTATGCTATTGAAGATGAAACCAAGTTATTCAAGAAATTGAAATAGGTCTGGCATGTAAAATGTCGTTGAGATATCTTCATCTCCTAGCTCAGAAATGTTTTCTGCTGACCTTCGATTGGCAGTTGGCCTACCCTACTTTAAGTGCATGCATCTGCCCAGCGATAAGTTTCTCTTAATTTTGCGCGGTATTTTCTTATAGGCCACACTGTAGGCCTCACTGTTTTACTAGATTTTGATTTGGGGTGTTACCTTTGAATTAAAGACATTTAACGCGAGAAATTTACTTACCGGTGAAGCGTTGTGGTAGTGCACAAATCTTGAGTCCGGCAGTGAACATTGGTTTAAGTGGAGTGCCGTGACGAAAACCTGTCATAATTCTGAAATGGGAGATTTTCATATTTCTGAAGGGAATCTATGACCAGCAGAACTGGGGAAGCAAAATTATATTTCAATTACTAGTATATTTATTACTTGCAAATGAATTAACGCTTGAACAGTTAAGCGTTTATGCATTAAGCGTAACTGACAATAAATTGCCCGTGTGTGTGTGTGTGTGTGCTATCTTTTATTTCTTTATTTTTGCTGCATTGATTACTGGGCCACATTCATCCTAGCATTCTACCGATGTTAATAATGTTTTGCCCTTGGGAAGTGCTATGTGATTCGAGCAAATTCACTGCCTCAACCAATCACTTGCTGTCTTAATGTTTTTGCGCCCACAATACATTTATTCTTGTGTTCATGGTCCAGTAAATCAGACCCTCAGTTCATTTGCATCGCGCATTTCCTTTGTTTGCCTTAGCCTCCCTCATTGAACGTATCATTATTTCACTGCTGGAAGATAAATAAAACCTTAGCTTTGCTTGAGTTGCACGATTGACAAGTTCTAAGCATGAAGGGCAGTGTGGAAAACATGCTTTGAAAAACTTTTTTTGTTTTTTTAATGACCTTCTTATAATGTATGTTGGTCTCCATTATGTTGAGTAAATTTGAAGTCCTTTGCATTTTGGTCAATTCCAAAAAAAATAAAAAATTGACTGAAGTAGTCCCTACCCAGCTAACACACTTACATCGCCAGTTCGTCGTGTGTTAGCTGGGTATTCTTTCTCCAGGAAAATTTACTTCATACTTTGTGTTTTCAGCCGCTAACTTTTTAGCCATGCTTTTCTGGGTATTTGGCCAAGCTCACGTCTTAAATTAATTGTATGTGCCCCACGCATTGAAACGTTCATTATCAATATGGGAGCAGGAAAACAGAAAACCTTGAGAGATGTATAAGTACTTGGACCGAAGGCATATGTTTGCCCATTCAAAGTGGTCAGGGTCCTCATATGCATTAATGCATCGGACCTCATTAATTTAATGTCATGAATACAGCTCCCATTATTTCTCACATGAATAATCTGCACTAGTATTCCCTCCCCATCCTCCACATGTTAAGATGCATTTGTGTCTTTTCAGTTTGTGGAAGTCTATACACTGTTATAATTGGTGGTTAAACATTTAAATTGAGCTGGGAAAGAAACATTAAGGGTCATGCAGTATGCAAAATTTGCTTTGAGTCTCCTTCTAATCTCTCTCTTTCAAGTCTCCATTTGGTTTGTCACTTACAATCTGTACAATACTGTAATCTAATGTAATCCTATTTCATGCGGTAAATTTATAGGGCGAGATATATTGTAGGTTAGGCTCTGGATTTGATTTTATTTTCATATCAAAAAATAACTTTTTCACTACTTATGGCAAGCTTCATTGGAACTGTCAATGCATTGTCTATTAGGCAAAACTGTTTTATTCTTAAATATTCCATTGATGCGTGTATATATGTGCTCATTTGTTTTGGATGCATCTCAATCATGCCTTTATCTTAAAAGATAAGAGAACCTAGGTGAACTTGCATTGTCAAATGAAGTGCATAATGTCTGCTGTCCAAAATGATACTTGATAAATGATAAATGATAATTTTCTTTACATTTTTACACCGTGTTATCCGCGTTCAAACATCACAGAATCCTACAAACTTCAGAATCTGCTTTCGCTGCAATAAAAATCAATTTTCTGCCCAGACCGGAGTGTGACGTCATGAGGGTTGGATATGTCTTTCGACTGTGCGTAGTCACAATCTAAGTAGTGAAAGTTGCGTTGATGGTCAAGGGTTTTTTGTGAGATACCAGTTTGAGTTACAACCGATTGCTTGCTGGAAATCTATATTTAATCCTTGACAATACCGCAATGCACAGTTGGTGGGTATTTAACAAAACGGGTGATATGAACCTGAGTGATGTGACCTTTCACCATTTTACCTTTAAAACAAAAGGGCTACCAGCCGAAGTAACATCATGCCTTTATTGTGGTGTTTTATAAATTTAACATTTAAATGCAGTTTACACCATACCTAAAAAGTAAAAATTGCTTATTATTTTGGATAGCAGAGATTATGTAGGCCCCTACTTCATTTGGAGATGCAAGTTTATCATAGGTTTTCTTATGTTAAAGTAATGACTTTGGTGCATTCCTTCTCTATAAAAGGTATGAAGCTCTTAATATTTTGGTGGGGTTAATTTATTGCACAATCCCTCAGATGTTCACATCAATAATACGTTGTAAGATTAATTATAAACCCCAATTCTGATGAAGTTGGGACATTGTGTAAAATGCGACTAAAAACAGAATGCATTGATTTGCAAACCTCATAAACCCACATTTTATTCTCAATGGAACACAGACAACATATCAGATGTTCAAAGTGAGACATTTTACCATTTCATGAAAAATATTAGCTCATTTTGAAATTGATAGCAGCAACACATCTCAAAAGTTGGGATAGGGCCATGTTTACCATTGTGTAGCATCCCCTCTTTTAACAACAGTCTGTAAACGTCTGAGAAGTGAGGAGACCAATTGCTGAAGTTTTGGAAGAGGCATGTTGTCCCACTCATGTCTGATGTAGGATTCTAGGTGCTCAACAGTCCTGGGTCTTCTCAGCCAGATTTTTCATTTTATTATGGGCCAAAAGAATTATTTTGGTGAAAGGTCTGGACTGCAGGTAGGCCAGTTCAGCACCCGGACTCTTCTGCAGCAACGCCATGCCGTTGTGATGGATACAGTATGTAGGTTAGCATTGTCTTGCTGAAATATGCAAGGCCTTCCCTGAAAGAGGCTTTGTTATAAAACCTCTATATACTTTCAGCATTGAAAATGCCTGTCCAGGTTTGTAAGCTGCCCATGCCATTGGCACTAATGCAACCCCATACCATCAGATGTGCAGGCTTTTGAACTGAGCGCTGATAAAAAGCTGGATGGTCCCTCTCCTCTTTAGTCCTAATGACATGGCCTCCATGATTTCCAAAGTGAATTTCAAATTTTGAATCATCTGACCACGGAACAGTTTTCCATTCTGCCTCAATTTTTAAATGAGCTTTGGCCCAGAGAAGACGGCAGCATTTCTGGATTGTTTTCACATATGGCTGCTTCTTTGCATGATTCAGCTTTACCTTCCATTTGTGGATTGCACGGAAAACTGTGTTCACAGATGATTTCTGGAAGTGTTCCTGAGCTCTTGCAGTGAATTCCAGTGCAGAATTATGTCTGTTTTTAATGCAGTGCTGCCTTTGGGTCTGAAGATCACGAGTATCCAATATTGATCTTCAGCCTTGTCCCCTATCTTTTGATGATATGTACTGTAGATGGTGGGATTCACCATCATTCACATTAACATTTTCAAATTTTGTCCACAACTTCACATTGTTTGATACAGGTGCACAAATATGTTTTGCACCAAATATACTGCAACAATTAGAGCAAAAATGTGAGCGTGTCAGTTTTTTTTAATCTGTGACTTGCAAAATAGGATTTGTGCTCCTGTAATAAAGAATTTGTGAATGTGTAAGTGTTTTGTTGTATTTATGGATTGAGTAGCCAACTCTGAGTATGTGACCTCAAATTTACTGATACACTTACAAATCACTGTACACAACTACAAATTCCACTGTTGCAGGTGCTCAAACCTTTTTTTTAACCAATAATACCTTCATAATTTTGAATTAATGACAGCAATACATCTCAAAAAAGGTGGGAGAGGGGCAACAAAAGACTGGAAAAGTAAGTGGCACTAAAAAAAAACAGCTGGAGGAGCATCTTTAGAACTAATGAGGTTCATTGGCAACAGGTCAGTAACGTGACTGGGTATAAAAAGAGCATTTTTGTGGGGCAGAGTTTCTCGGAAGTAAAAATGACCATAGATTTACCGATCTGCAGGAAACTGCATCTAAGAATTGTGGGACAATTTCATAAGAATGTTCCTCAGTGTAAAATTGTGAAGACTTTGAATCTATAGGACATAATATTAAAAGATTCTGAGAATCTGGAGAAATCTCTGTGCACAAGGTACAAGTATGAAGGTCAATATTGGATGCTTGTGATCTTTGGGCCCTCAGGCGGCACTGCATTAAAAACAGCCATGATTCTGCACTGGAATACACTACATTGGCTCAGGAACATTTCCAGAGATTGTTGTCTGTGAACATAGTTTGCATTGCAATCTACAAATGCAAACTAAAGTTGTATCATGTAAAGAAGAATCCATATTTGAACAAGATCCAGTAACACTGCCATCTTTGGGCCAAAGTTCATTTAAAATGGACTGAGGCAGAGTGGAAAAATGCTCTGTGGTCAGATTGATCAAAGTTTGAAATTCTTTTTGGAAACCACGGACGCCGTGTCCTGCAGTCTAAGAGGAGAGGGACCATCCGGCTTCTCGTCAGCGCACAGTTCAAAAGCCTGCATCTCTGATGGTATGCAGGTTCCATTAGTGCCTATGGTGAGGGAAGCTTGCACATCTCGAAAGGCATTATCAACGCTGAAAAGTATATAGAGGTTTTACAACAATATATGCTCTCATCCTGACAACATCTCTTTCAGGGAAGGCCTTGCATATTTCAGCAAAACAATGCCAAACCATGTGCTGCATCCATCACAACGGCATGGCTTTGCAGAAGAGGATTCTGAATTCTGAACTGGCCTACTTGCAGTCCAGACTATTCACTAATAGAAAACATTTGGTGCATCATAAAACAAAAAATCTAGCGAAGAAGACCCAGGACAGTTCAGCAGCTAGAATCCTATATCTGTCAAGAGTGGGACAACATTCCTCTCCCAAAACTTCAATTGTTCTCGATACTTCCCAGACGTTTACAGACTCTTGTTTACAATTTTAATACCCCCTCTTCTTTTAACATGTCCCAATCCCAACCTTTTTTTGAGATATGTTACTGCCATCACATTCAAAAATGAGCTAATATTTATCATGAAACTGTAAAATTTCTTTCATTCAATATCTGATATGATGTTTATGTGCTATTGTGAATAAAATGTCAGTTTTCTGAGATCTGTAAGTCATTGCATTCTGTTTTTATTTACATTTTACACAGCATCCCAACTTTTTTGGAATTGGGGTTGTTTAAATATTTGAGATTTTTTTTTTAAATTTGATCCTGTTAATTTAAACAGTTTTTCTTGCCATTATCTTGGAATTGAAAAAAAATTAGCCCTGATTCTTGCAAAAGGTTAGTGAAGTATCTCAGGAAGCCTTGATGCAGACTGTGACTACTGTGGTGCTTACATTCAGCCCCTAATTGCAGCTTTTCTGATCAGGTTGAATCCATGAAAGCAGCTCATCATCAAAACTCGAAGATTCAGCCTATTGGCGTGTCTTCATGTGGCTTGTCTGTCCAGGCGCATGTCCTACAGTGGCCTATTTAGCCTTACCTGAGTTATAATGTGAAACCAGTAAAATAAATCAAGTCTGGTCATAATACTCCTCTGATAAACTGCAACATCCTTTCCACGACCACGGGATATGTCTTCCAACGGGGCTGTTCAAGAAATGAGAAGCTACACACTTCATCACTTTGTATTGAAAGACTTGTAACAAGCTGAAACATATTAAGCTCTATGATTCAATAATAGGCTCTTCAGTGTTTGCATATTTAAATATGCAAACGGCGACTTTTTTTGGCAGACAGTGAATACATCCCCTTTGTTTTCCATATTTTCCATTTTTTTCAGTTAAAAACTTTGTGCACACAGTTCCTGAGTATTAATGACCGTATTCTGTGTGAAATGTTCAGTTTAACTCAACTTTGGTATTCCTGGATGATGCTGGATAAACGTTTTGCTTTTTGCTCAAAGGAGGAGACGGCACATCGGCAAAGTATATTTAAGTGGAAAGTAGAATATTTGAAGTGTCTAAAATGCATAGTTTTATAAATTTTAATTCGATAATGATTCAGTGCGACACACATTTTTAAATCGGCGAATCTTCAAATTGGCTTCCGTACCAGGGGGCAGACATTTTTACTTGGACTCTTCTGATTTTGAATTTGATCTTCGTAAACCTCACCTTTAAAAATGCTTAATAACCTTAACCTCTCGTAGTTAACAGCTCCCGATTAGCCACAGTTGCTCAGACTAATTGGTAAAAACCGACAACAGTCTAATATACTTTTGATAATTTTGTGGTGCAACGCATTACAATGCTTTGAGGCGTCTTCTGCACCTAAATGACAGCGTAAAATATCAATATGTCTTCATAATTTCGTTAAGGGGCACAGATTTGGGGAAATTGGTATGCAAGGGTGCGGGAATCCATTCTTCATTTTGAATGTTGTCACGGCTAAAGGGCGCTGCAAGGTTGCACAGCAATGTGGCAATCCCAAGGACGGCAAAAACAAATGCTGCAAAGTCAACGAAAGTTTTGGATTTACAATGCCATATCAATTATGTAAATGTAGGCAATGGGAATTCACCTTTCAATACCATTTCTAATTATAGGTCATGTATTGGTCTTGGTCACTCAGTCAAGAAATTGTTTGATTGTTAATCAGGCCAGATTAAATAAAAACATCTTGCGGGCAGCTAAGCCGTAAAGGGAGAGCTTACCGAAGGCCGTTTGATCTACTCCATGGCCCAGATGAAAGGAAAGAAAACAACTGACGTCACGTAAGAGAATAACTGACGCACAAGCACTGCGGCACTGGCGTTTGATTGGATAATGCGTTCAAAATGCACACTCACCGACTATATAGGGCACTGTGTAGTGAATGTTCTACATTGAAAACAATTGAGAGTGAGTGCGTGGACGAGGGTACATTTCAAACGCAGCCTTAGATTCCCCAAGTAAAAATGTCTGCCCCCTGGTATTGACGCCGTTTTGAAGACTGTCCGGTTTAAAAATGCGTCGCACTGGATCATTATCAAAGTAAAATTTAGAAAACTATGCGTTTTTGACACTGCAAGAATTCTACTTTCCCGCTGAAATATACTTTGTCGAGAAGCTCTGTCCTCCTTTAATGAGCATGCATTTCACAAATAATGTCAAATAGGAAGTGAAATGGATGCTGGAAAAAAAGATAGCACTGCCTCCATTGATAAATGTCTTGAAATAACTTAAAGGCTATGTATCTTGATTAGAGACAAATGAAAAGGAAACCATTACATTCAAGTAAAAAACACTGTGACTCTAGTTTTTCACCTGTCCGTCTGTCTGTCTGTCCGTCCGCACTTTGCCATGGCTATTACTTTTGATCGGCTCATGATAGGGCTTTGATACTTGGAATATGCATTGGTTGTGAGAAGGTATTTCAGATGGGGTCATGACTTTTGACCTTGTGACCTTCACCGTGGAGCATGACGTTTGGTGACAAAAACTTTAACATGGGCCATAACTTCTCATTAGCTTGTAATAGGCATTTCATACCTGCCATATGTATTCCTTAGGATAAGGCCTTTCTGATGAGGTCATGAATGTTGACCTTGTGACCTTGACCTTTAACCTTTGATTGACTCATGACAGGCCTTTAATGGTTAGCATGTTATGTACGGGGGAATCAGTGTTTCACAAACGCATCTTGTTTGAGTCTCGGATTACAGATATGCCATGCATAACACAGTATTATACCAGAGAAAGGGAGGACAGCCCTTTCATAGGTGTCCGTTTTATACATGAGGACAAACAGTGCAGATATATCTGCAGTTTCATTCTACCAGGGCTTCAGTGTAGTGAGGAAAAGTGTCCCTTTGTTTGTCTTGCATTACAGGTTTTTTAAGGCTGGGTTAAGGAGAATATTGTGGAAAAAATTGGGTTAAACGCTGAAGTTTTATGACAAAAATATTTTCAATAAGGCCCAAATAAATTATATTAACTGTAAAACTAATCTTTTTTTTTTCTTTTACCACTATACAATTGACTGGGGAGACGACATGTTGCAGCAAAATATTTACATAAATAATACCTCAAATACCATTTCCCACCTAATCCTATGAATAACAACCAGAGTAAATGCATCCATCCATCTGTCTCCCCCCCCCCCCCCCCCCCCCTTTCTGCATGGTTCTATAATTGCACAAAATAAAGATATACAAATTAGTAATGATAATCAACAAACATTAATAAAAGGAACATTTGAAGCATTCATTCAGTAAATCTAGGAAAGGCACAAATTCATTAGGGTTCTGGCTCAGTCCATTGCTTTCACCTGGGCATTCAATACATTCCAATATAAAAGGTGTTAACTATAGGACACTCCCACATCATATGCATGAAAGTACCCAAAGTGTTTGCACTACATAAATTACAATTCAGGGAAGCAATCAATTTCATCATATACCTCCTCTCGGTGTCAGATAAAATCTGTGTACAAACTTCAAATTTTTTAATTGATTATTTATATTTTGAGAGGAAAGAGAAACATTTTTCAAACCCCAGTCCCAGTTTATAGAAGAATTTAGATAGAATAGAATTAATATCTCTATTCCATATTCTTATAATGGAAAGAGGAGTCTGTGGGCACTCCATAATATAATTATAAATCAAAGATGTATGACCCCTCGGAATCTCTCCCAACCTTTTAATCAAGTTAATAAAAGGATGAGGGTCAGGCATAGTCTTAAGAGGAATCCCAAGTGCCCGTATGGCAGAATGTAACTAAATATTATAATATTGCATCAAATTTTTTTTTATAAGTTTCTCTGAGGTCCTGGAAGTTACACAATCCACCTTCATAATGTTGCCTAAAGTATGAATACCAGTATTCTGCCATTGAAGTGAAACAAAAGGTCAACCCCAATCCGTAAAACAGAATTATGGAAAATAGGAGTACTAATATGACACTTATTTTCCCATTTAAATACTTTTTCCATACTTCATTACTTAACTGTAAAACTCTGAAGGCATTTGAACATGAGGCTGTTGGGGGCCAGCAAAAAGTGCAATCTGGGCTCAAGGAATCAGGTGCTTCTTGTGTATCAAGTTTGAATGGTGGTGTGTCCTTGAGTGCAATGTTTTGACTGTTGATGGAAATTCAATAAATATAAAATTACACCACTTCCCTTGTTGGAATGGAAATGCCCTTAAGTACCTGATTACTTGTTTCTAAACTAGTGAAAAGAATATTCTTCTTTTCTTTATTTTCTCTCATGAGCATCCACATTTAAAATACTTGTATATCAAGAGAGTAGTAGATTAAGTGGTCGCTAAGCAGTTAAATGTTCAGGCATATTGAAAAGTTTAGGAAATTGATTAATATAATATATTTTTTTGCTGAATCCAAAACAAAAATGAACTGTATTAATGTTAGCATTTTGAATTCAGGTGTGCATAGGTGAGGTCTGTCATTTAAATAGTGTATAATGCTTACCAAAAGAGAGAGAAGGGAATGCTTCACTGAGTCAAATATCCAAGTTTAGTGAAAAACGGGTGCTCATCGAAAAACTGGGGCAGTCTAAACAGCCATATAGAAATAAAACTTTTTGAGGCACTCCTTAATAAAGTTAAAAAGCCTTTATTGAACTATCAGTGTATCGTGTATAATGCTTGCTGTTGTGTTGACAGCACACCCTGGAACACATCTTTTTTTTTCATGTTTTCCAGATTGATGCAAGCAGAATTCGTTAGGGACGGACCAGAAATGGTATCCTTCTTCCAGATCTCTTTGTTTTGTTTTGCTGAGCATCTTCTCACTGTGTCTGTCAGGATATGGTATCAATTTTTTGCTTGTGAATTTGCTTGCCTGCCACCATCAACCTGCCATTGACCTCACTTTGCATAGTGGGATTTTTCCCTGCCGGATGCAGTGAAGGAGAAGTCTGAACTGCATGGGTGCAAAATGTGATGTCATCTAACTGGCTAATTAACCCATTTATCTTTTATTTATTTATTTATTTATTTTTTGCATTGATTGTTGTGATTTCAAATGCAAGATGCCTACCTTGCTTTCAGAAAATGTGTAATTGATGGTTCAAGGCAATCGAGGACAGGGCTTAATCCTGTTTGGATAAGTTTGGATACATTATATTGTGTATAAGCCTCCTGTGGTGGTGAATGCTGGAGGAAACCAATTATTGCAGTGCTTTTGTATCGCAAATCAGAACTGTCGTACCAAATGAAGATTTGTTGGGCACTCAGAAATATGCATTTCAGCAGATTGTTTTCCATATGAGTATTTCCACAGTAGTGTGACATTTGCTGCTATTGATGTGATAATATCATTCGGAAAAATGGGCACGCCAAGAAGCATGGTAATTACTCTGTACTCTCTTGTGTGTGCATGCATGTGGAGCTCTGCTCTACATGATCAGTGGGAAAGGTATTGTTCAGTATTGTTCTCCCTTCAGAAATTTCATGGATTTTTGTCCCAACCTTATATGCACGTTTTATTGACATTTTAACCCTTTCAGTGCCGTGGGCAACTATAGTTGCCGAATGGTGTAAGATATCAAAACCAGGCGCTGTTGAAAAACTATCATGTCGCCACATGATAGTTTTTCAACAACTCAGGATAACTACATTTTTAATTCCTTGAAAATGTATTTGGCACTCAAAGGATTTATAAGATTTTTAAAATACATTATTGGTGCATTATTTATTATTACACTACAGTGGGGGCTGATCTTAATATGGGGGGGAAGTATTGGTAGTATAGAAACTGTGACCTTGTGTTTTTGGGACCATACTGTGTGTTGGGTTAGTCCTCACTTGCAAGTTACATTTCTGTTGGATTAGAGACACTCCATTTTAAAAACGTTAAGCAGACTATAAAGATGTCATTCGGTTAGAGTTTCAAGTGCCTCACCAGCAAGGACTACACAGACAGCGAGCCAAAGATCACTCAGGCTGGACTTTTGAAACGTGACATTAGACAATTTTACATCGGCTGTCTGTGTCTGTGCCCGACAAAGGGCTCCTCTCTTCCAAGGTTTTTTTGGACTTAGTTGCCTGTAGCTGCTTTTTGATTGTGATTGCGGCTCAGGGGTAAAAGGAGGGTCTGTGGGCCCAATTATGTTTAATGTTGGGCTTGCATTTTTCAGTTGGGCTTGCATTTTTCAGTTGTTTGCTTTCATTTTTCATTGTTCCAGAATTGTTAACCTGCCGTTGGCTTCTGCTTATTAGTGCATTCTTGACAGAAATTTGTTTAGCACTGTATCCTATATTATTACAATGGCCCATTTGTTATTTTCATGGAAAATGGAATGATATTTTTGGGTTTTGGCATCATCACCATTGGTAAACCAATATCACGTGTACAGTTAAAAAAACCTCAATCTAAGAACATGGCTGAGGGGCAACTCAGGAGTGTAACATGGGGTGGTGCAATTAGGGGTGGTGCAATCTCCACGCTCATCTGTCTGGGTCCTCTTATCTACATCTGCAGTGAAGGCTCTGATCTGTGCTTTAACAGATGGCTGTATGGATGAATGTTTTGGCTGAAGCGGGTATCCTGTAGTGACACGTCTCCCCAGCTGAAATGGAGAAATGCGAGAAGTCAAAAGCCCGACAGACTATGTCAAGGGCAAACCACCATCTGGGCTGCCGTCTATGATAAGGCACAAATACAAGGCCTCTTGCCAGTCCCGTTAACTTTGTTGGGGTTTGATTTTTTTTCACTGTACTCACCTCTGAGTAAGTGAAGAGAGCAGATTATGTCTGCTTATGGTAAGAATAGTGTCACTCTTCCACACTGCTTTATTGCTTTCTGTTTGGTACAGCTGAAATTGAGACCCGCTGGATAATTTATTCTGGAGGAAGGCAAAGATTTCTTGAGCTGATGAGTTAATGTACTGTTTTGCGGCCCTCCTAACTGAAAAAAGCACCAAGAGAGGCCACCAGGCCTCATCAGAGTAGCTTCAATGTGTAGCTGCCTGTCTTCCTCTCCGTCTCTGTCATGCTGTTTTGTACTGCTGGCATGATCCTCTCTTTTCTAAGCAGTGGGACCCACTCTGCTTCCCATATTTATCTTTAGTTATTCTGTTTTGCAGTGGATGCAGCCTTGCTTTTTTGCTGTTGGCCCTACTTTGACATTGTTAGCCTTGTTTTGCCTGTCCCTTTGTTATCACTGTAAATGACTGATGACTCTTGCAGTGTTGAGGGCTTTTGCCCATTCTTATTCACATCGAATAAGTTTGATTGCCACTTTGTATTTTCCTATCATGGGTAAAAATTTCAAAATAATATGCATAAAAGTCTGAGTTTTTGAACTGATTGTAATGGGCACTTGATAATTAAATCCATATAACTGTGTGCTAGATGGCTTGCATGGCAATTCTGAGCTGGGGTTGACACTAGGATTGCCTACTACTTCAGCACAATGGATATGGAAAGAAATGAATATGAGGTTTAAGTGTCAGCTGTATGCTTTGTCTGCTTGCATCTATATAAGAGGTCTGTATCAATATAAGTGGTCTTTTTTTTTTTCAATTCAAATTGTTGATTTACCTGGCTAGCCATTAACTGTGCACTTTTTTTTTTTTACCCGAGAAACAACTTGAGTACTTTTACAGTATGTTTCAGCATGTTGTCCTGTCACCAGATGAACTTCTACCCACAGAATTCATCCTGCTGCAGTTCTCGGCCGTCATATTGTCGAGGAAGACCAGGGTGTTTTAAGGGGGAGAAAAACATGCCCACGATATAAAATGGCCCGTGCATTATATTTCTACACTGTCCTCTTTCTGTCACTTTGGTTTTGGTTAATCCCATCCATCCATAAAAGTTTGTTCGAGAAGTTTTGTGCACACATTTTTATATACTGCCTTATTCAAAAGCTGAAGTGGCCATTTTTGTTCCCTCCAGCTTACCAATAGTTCGTGTTTTTCACAGTTTCATTTTTGAATCCTCGAGTTATGCTTGAGTCATAATGCTTCATGGTTGGTTTGGAAATGTTATATCTAGCTTTTGGAGATTTTGGAGCATATCCTTGATCTTTGATCTGTTTAATGGTCACAAGAATTATTTTATTTATTTACAACCCCAATTCTGAAATAGTTGGGACGAAGTGTAAATTGTGAATAAAATCAAAATGTAATGACTTTCAAATCACACCAGCCAATATGTTATTTACAATAAAACACAGCAGATCTCCAGCAGCTGGAAGCCCGTATTAAACAAGAATGGGATCATATTCCAATGACTAAACTCAAGAAACTTGTCTCCTCAATGCCCAGATGCCTCCACTCTGTGCTAAAAAGAGGGGATGCTACACCATGGAGAACGGGCTGTCCCAACCTTTTTGAGACCTGTAGCAGCTATCAAATTTGAAGTGATCTCATTTTGTGGATGAAATTATAAAATTTCTTAGTTTCAGCGTTTGCCATGTTATCTCTGTTCTATTGTGAATAAAATGCTGGCTGGTGTGATTTGAAAGTCATTGCATTTTGATTTTAGTCACAATTTACCGTTTGTCCCAACTATTTCGGAATTGGGGTTGCATTTTTTTGAATGAAAGTATTTTTTTTACAGTTGCCTGATTGGGACTACCAGATCTAAATGCATTGCATGATTATTTCTGAACAGCATATTAAATGGTTTATTTTGATGCAGTAAATGTTTTGCTATGTCTCAGATTTCTTTTTTTTTATTCATTTATTTTACAATTTTTCATTTTCATAATTACCCAATTTACTGCTTTTACTTTGACACCTACAAACGCCAGTTCCACCTTGCTTTTGGATGGATTGATGACTACACGTCAAAGAGCCCAATTGTCAATTGAGCCTAATGTTTTCTTAAAATGGAGGACTGTACAAAAAGGGCCGGAAACCCTCCAATAAAGTTGACTGTCTACACCAGGGGTGGCCAACCCCGGTCCTGGAGAGCCGCAGTGTCTGCTGGTTTTTGACGTTACTCAGCACTTAATTGATGAATTAAAGCAGTTGATTACACACTTCACTTATCTCACCTGGTGTCTTTGGTTTTTTCCACCTGATTTAAACCTAACTCAGCTCACGTCTGGCTCTACAGGACCAGCGTTATCCACCCCTGCTCTAACTTTTATCTACTCTGTACAACTTTGTGTGCATTAAAACTATGCTAAATATCCAACCACACTAACAAATCTTAGTTAACGCGTAGATTGCTGTAACAACCTGTAAAGTCTGCTTAATTTGCTGTAGGAGTTTTGTGGGTTGTTCTTGCGAATTGCTTGATTGGCTCATTATTACCAAATTAAAACTGAGACACCAGGTGAGATCAGTTAAGTGAGTAATCAACAACTTTAATCCATCAATCGAGTGCTGAGTAACATTAAAAATCAGCAGACACTGCGGCCCTCCGGGATTAGCGTTGGCCACCCCTGGTCCACACTTTAACCTAATAGAGTTCTATTTCAAATTGGATCACGGGGCATTCCGCGGTATTTGCGACATGGCTCCAGAGAAAAAGAAATTTTTCAGAATTTTGATTAAATACCTGGTGGATATGTTGGATGACATCCAAAACTTTCTGAAATGTATTTTGGCTTCATGGATCATTGCACCCTTGGCAATTATGTAGCATCGTCGATTTCATGACTGTGACTGGCATCAACATGTGTAATTCTGTTTAAATTTGCATTTATCAAGTTAGTCATGCCAGGCATTGGATTTTGATGCCTGCATCTATGTTGTATAACAATTTTGTACACGCTGACAGATATGAGGCTCCAAGTCTTGATATTTGAAATTAAAATGACATATTTCTAATTAAAATGATATATAGCTGTCTCTCTCACAAAGCAAATGTATCCATAATATTAATCAATACAAAGTTTACTGGTAATTAATTGATATTTATATAGAGTGACAAAAGTAACCTGTTTGTAACATTGTGCCCTGTCCTGTACGTAACACACATTGACACCCATGTCGAATTCATCTGTTCAGATGTTTTTTTGAAAATTCCAGAATGATATTCCTTTGATCTAAGTGCACATCACTGGATGTCTGAATTTGAAGAATATCACCTAAATGGAGAGAACTTTTGATAATCACTTTACCAAAAAAAACCATCTCACAATCTAACAGTTTTTCTTTTATGTAATTACGTGCATTATTTTACTGTCTATGACATTCATTTTTATATCGCCTGAAGTACTTCAAATTCAGCCATTCAAACCATTCAGAGGACCAAAACATTAGTAGCTGCAATGGAATTGCTTCTCTAAATGTGTTGTCCGTAATAAAATAAACCCACGGAATTCCCCTCCCAGAACAATATAATATTGTTAATTGTCATTGATCAAATACTTATATTTGGATATCAAAATAGTCAATTGAGTTTTTTGTATATGTATATATATATATATATATATATATATATATATATATATATATATATATTATTGTTACACATTAATGTAGCTTCTGAATGCATCACTTGAAACAAACATTTTGGTATATTGGCTGGCCTTTAACTGAGACAAGGTTGATCTGTTTTAGAGTTCTGTTTTATTGCATTAGTGGTTTCAGTATGTCAAAGACTGTTTTTAAGTGTTGTTTTCTTAACTGTAAATATGTTTGTATTTGTACTGGTTAGCTCTTACTGTTTGCCAAGTATATACAAACTAGATAATTTCTCTCTGACTAATATGCATCCAGTACAGAGCTGATTCACATATGGTATGTTTTCATGCATTGTACCCATATGGGCTCTAGGCTGTTCTTTCTCTAACGGGCATCACTGCTCTGTCTTCGAATGGACATGTCCCCCCCCCCCCCCCCTTGTCACATACAACACTTTAAAAAAAGGAAGGCAAAGGAGGCCGAAAGAGGGTATTCTTGAGTGTTATGGAAAAACCTGGTAACTAACAAAAAGCAGATTTTGAAGAAAACTGCATCCCTCTGGAGTTATGGTCTTGTCCAACAAGGGAACTGCGTTAGAAGTTATTGATTCATTCCATATGTTTACGATGGCCTTTTTAAAGTATCCATGGCGATGTCACTTATCAAGGTTTTTTTTTTTTTTTTTACCCATCCAAAGATGTAAAATATGAATTATTGCAATGATGGACAAAACCGAGCAATTATGTAGTTGCAGTGGTGTATGACAGTTTTTTCAGAGTCAACACCACCATCTGCTTCCTTATCAAAGCCATTTTTCAATCGTCATTAGAACATGAATTTTATGAATTCAGAATTCAGACCAGTTCTGTGCATGGGAACTGACCCTGACCGATCATGTGATACATACGCTGCTTCATAATTGGGTAATTTGTCGTGCTAGGGTTTGCCATGACAAAAAAAGAGAATTTCATTTGGAAAACTCCAATCCTTTGCGCAGATGTAGACACCGGCATCTGTAAATTCCGAATTTTCATTCCTCAACAGTTTTGTGATAAAATGTCTAAATGTCTTGCTTCACTGTAATAATTTTCTCAAGTCTCTGTGACACATCCTGAGTTATAAAGCCCAAATAGGCTCATGCATAACAGGAAAAATTGGCATAATTTTGTATTGTGCGCAAAGGGGTTTTAAGTTTTGGCTTCACAAAGGATTTAATACTGATGACTTGCTAGGTTTTGCCATAACGAAATGTAAGGAACCAGAGACTACTTTTTTGCTTCTTACTATATGTGATGAGGCAAAGCCTAGTATGGTCAAAAATGGTCCTAACTCGGTTTTGACCGAAATTAGACTAACTAGGTTTCTCCATAGCCCTTAATTATTGTCCTTGTACAATCCTGCACTGTGTATCACAGATAATGGATGGAAATTGCTTAGGATCACATGAGACCACTCTTGGGGTGTCTTGCTTTATGCTTATTCTGTCAAACCATTTAACCAGAAAGTCAACCCGAGGTTTGTGTCCCAACATTGTTGTCCTAAGAAGACCAGCTGGACTAATGCTGGTTGTGTTGTGCATGCTGACACTGAGCAGCTGATTCTCAATAATCTGACGTTTGAAAGTTGCAGTTACCAGAATTTTCAGGATTTTTGCTGACTACAGTACAAGAAGCATTTTGTCTCAGTCTAGTAAAAGCACTAAATTGAAAATGTGGCTTTGCAGCATTTCCCCAGTATCCCCACTGTGCTGTATTAAGGGCATAATTCAATGTTCAATGACCTGCTGATATGATCATTTACAGTCACTGTAGGGGATTTTATTTGAGAATAAATAAATGGGATGCAGTCTTTTTTGGACTGTAATGCTAGGTTCCCACTATCACAATTCACGGCACGATCGAAATCGTGGTCTTATTTGTGAAGTAATCGTGGTGATCCTATCAGGTCTTATCAGATCTTGAGGTTAGTCGTGGCAATCATGTTGATCGTAGAAAAGTTTTGGGCTGTTCAAGAATTTCCTACGATCAACAAGATTGATTGTCAATCATGATCATCGCATCACCTCGTATCCAAACCTTTTTTTTTTTTTTTTTTAAATTTGGCATCTCCAATCCCACCCGAATTTGGAATGCCCAATTGGTGAACTATGTACAAAGCTTGCTCGTATGCGACCCCTTGCTGCCAACTCAGGATAGTGAGGACAGTTCACGGCTCTCCTCCGAAGCACGAGCCTGTCAGCCACTGATTCTTATACACTCATTGGTTGAATCCTCGTAAGTTCCGAACGAGGGCGGAGGATACCCGGACATGAACAAACCCAGAGTCTTCCTGACGAGCGCCCGTCTGGCCAACAGGAGGCGCTGGAGCAACGAACAAAGCTATTATTGTAACCCCTAAATCCGGCAGTCCCTTCCCAATTTGGAACCCTGTAGCGCAATGGCCAATTGTGCGCTACTCTGAAAATGCTGCCGACCCCTGCTGGTGGGTACGCCGGGGCCTGGACCTGCGATGTGATAGTTACTTCTGCACTGCAGCGCAGTGCCTTAACCGAGTGAGCTATCTGGCAGCCCACCTCGTATCCAAACCTGAAATTTCAGAGAAGTTTCACGATCAGCTACAAATGGCCAATCGTGGCATTCGTAACGGAGCGCACGACCGTGGGAACTAAGCATAAGATTGGGAACAAAAAATCTTCTGAAAGGGCTGCATTGGGGTGCAGTTTCAGGTTAATTGATGTTGTGTCTACCTATTTATACAAAAAATCCACAACTTGAATTATGCATGGCCACTGCTTTAGGGTGGGATTTATTTTCATCACAAACTTCCCACAGACTGAGGGTACCCATACTGCACTGGAACTGATTATATTTGATGCGTACTGTTCATTGAGTAAATCACATCTGTGTTCAATCACTATTTACTGACCAACCTCATTTAATACACAAGTTTACTGCATGGTTAAGTATGCATTATCCAGAGCTCTAAAATGCAGAATGAGAATGTTACAAGTAGTTTCCAAAGACTTCGTCAAAGTCTGGGTGGCACTTTATCCCTGGTTGTCAAATCCACTTTGTTTTGCAATAATGCTATTTGTGCTTGTTTAATTGAACAGAAAAGTCTTCCTTGGACAGGGGGGAAAACATTCCATAACCATAATATTTCTCCTTCGTGTATTGCACTGTTCAATTTCCTTGTAGTGTCACTGAGAGGCGCCGCTGACATTTATTGAAACATTTGGCACAAGAATGATAAACACATAAGCAAACGGTATAAGCAGAATCCAGCAGGTTTATATTTATTTCATTTGAAAGCAAGTACTGCCAAGTGCTTTGGCGAAGAAAGAAATGCTGCACACATTGACACTTCCCACAAACCTGTGTGAGGCACAGAAGCATTATAACTTGGCATGTCAAAAGATCTTTCAGCACAGGAACTCTGAACAATTATGGTTAGATCCAGGCAACCATGTAGTGGCTATTGCAGCGAACCTAGAATGACCAGTTTCAGGGCAGGTTCTTGCTGAAGATGGCCTCAGTGCTGGCGCCTGGAGTTTGTGAAATAAATTCAGCTTGGAGATTTGTGTATGCCTTGCAGAGGGAGTGTTGCTGCAGACACTGCCGTAGATTGACTGGGTGTAATAAACTTCCATTTTCATTTTAGCTTTGAAAAGGCCAAAAATGGGCTCTTAAGCACAGATCATGTCATTGTATTTTTTTTGACTGATTTAAGAAATAACGCTGCATTCAGAGGCTTTTGCCTTTCCCAAGTTTAAAACCTTAAATCATGGAATGAGATGTGAAACATTCCAAAGGTTTGTTGAGTCAGCATTTTTTGGAATGTATTCCAGCTCAAGTCGCTCCATTCCTTACTTCCTAAGGAGACTTCTGTCATTTTTCTGGATGCTGGCCTGAAAGGATTGATCTCTCATTTGCCCCAGCAGTATTTGTCACCAAGGTTTCACAATGACCCTTTACTCACTCCTAAATTTCCTGGTCCATTTTTCATCTGCAAATTCTCAACTTGGATTTTTTTGACAGCCAAGTGGTCAGTATTACTTGGAAGTTTTAATTTTTTTGGGGGGGGGGCATCTAGGTAAATCGCTGTCTGTGACTAGATCACAACACTTAATTTTAGTGATGGGACTGCAGATTTTTATTTATTTATTTTTTAATCCTCCGCCACGCGTTTAGCGCGAAGCGGGGGATATAGTATTCAGCTCCATCCGTCCGTCCCGAACATTGTCAGCGAGATATCTTAAGTAGGAGTCAACCTATTTCAATTCTTTTTGGTACCAACCTTCCTACTGGGAATGCGCAGACACCAGTCGGTTTTGGTGACCTAACGGCGGGGGATGTAGTCACCCCCGTTGTAGTCATGTAGTCAAACTCTTGTTTTTTATATTTTTCAAATATGTGCAAGAAAAACCTCTTGCTTTGCTTTGCAATGACTGAAGTATCACCTGTTTTGTCCACTGAACAGAACATCAGAGGAAACTAAATCACTGTTGCTGGTAACTCAACAAACTATAGATCATCATTTCATAACTTTAGTACCAGGGCCAGATTGGTCACACTGGGGCATCACACTGTGTTAATCTTAAAATGCGACCCCTGCCACCCCACATAAGAAGAGGCAGCAATGGACCACTCTTCTCTCAGATAAGACAAGCAAGTGTATCATTTTTTTTTAACAACTCAATTGGCTGACAGCAATAATGGCAGCTTAAGCACAAGCTGAACCAGCCTTCAAAAGAATATTTCCAGCGGTGATAATGGCAATGGTGCCTTCAATGACAGTTTGACGACCCTGCTGCCTTCAGGGATGGCACCCAAAATCTTGATTAAGAATACTTTTCATACAGTCACTAAAATGGCACTTAACTTGGGTAATGAAGCATAATTCAACATGTATCACAGAAAAATGTAGAAGGTGTACTATGGCAACAAAGACCACAGATTTACATTTTCGAATACAAAGAACTGAAATTCTATGGCAGAGCTTTTCAAAATGGGAAAGGCTCAGTGAATGGAAGTGAAAACTAATGTTACATTTATCATGAGGAGATGAAATGGCCTAAAATGTGTGTGATACAGAGGTTTTGGTGGAATTAACGGTCTCCTTTAACCAGTCATTCCACCTACTCCTGCTAATCTTTGTTCCAAGGCAAAAACTGTATGCTAGCATTCATGGCATCAGTTGGTATTCATGTATGGCATATACTGTATCCATTTTTGTTCGGACTTATTAATTGCATATATGCATGGAACTGCTTATTCTAAATGTGGTTAAAATTTCCTGTGTGGTAAGCCATTCAAATTCCACTTTGTGAAGATCCATACAAACTACAGTGGTCATCCTCATTAATATGTAATTTGAGAAACTCGCATGTCACCTGCCTGCTCAGGTAATGCCCATCAGGATGAAAAAAAAGTCCAGATGTCTAGCTTCTCATCAGAGAAAAAATACCAAGCTTGCTTGCTTGGCTTCCATCAAATGCATTAGTTCTGTTGTATAATTTAGACAGATTCACACACGCTGGACTCCCCACTGCAGCTTATTCCGTTCAACAAAAAGGTTATTTTTTCACCCCTGCTTGCTTGTTTGTTTGTCTTTTAGCAGGATAACCCAATAAGTTATGAAAGTATTAGCATGAAATTTGGTAGGATGGCTGGTGGTAGTCCAACGATGAGTTGATTCAATTTTGGAACGGATCTGGAGCATATTCTGGATTCAGAAAGAAGCAATGATGCTGACATATGGTGTGGCAGAGGTATGGGCTCTACCGAGTGCCCCTCTAGTTGAGTTCTGTGAAGAGGGGGTAGCTGTCTGGAGGACACTCATTGTGCAGACTGAGTTCAGGGCCTCGAGGAGAGGAACCAAGTCTAGAACATGGGATTGAAACAATGACTGAAGTTTGCAGTGTTCTCTTCCATAAGCTGGTTGTCTGGAAGGGAAGGTACTCTGTAACAGGAAGGAATTTACACTAGCAGAGTATAGCTGTTGTCAAAATATTGAGAGAACTCACGATTGTCTCTATAAACTTGGTGAAAGAGCCTTGTGTTGTTGCGCAGAACACTCAAATTTGGCTTAAATTGGTCCAAAATAAAAATAATCTCATTCATGACTTTTCTCTTCTCTAATAATATTTCTCATTTGTTACTCTTTTCAGGGCAGTGTCAGTTCGACATGGGTTTGGGACTGGGTGTTGACTGGTGATGCGAGAATTAAGATCATTGTCGTGAGTGTGGTTATTATGGTGATTGCATGCCTCCAAGCAGGAAAGGGCCAATATGCCATTTTGAAACCCTATTTTAGTTTGCCATCTTTTCTAATGATCAGTGATTTGACTTGTGAAGGCCACTATGAGAGATCTGTTTGGGCTGATGCACCTTGGGTTACCTGACATTTATCTTTCAATAATCCTAAATTCAAGTTTCCTGACTGTTATTGCTTAGTATTTGAAAACAAATGTAGGGAAAGTTGACTGTTAAATGCCCTTTGCACAACAAGTAGACAACCATTAAGAAACTGTATGCCAAGATTTGGGTAATCCAGCCGACACCTTCCCTGGGTGGTATTTTGCCCTTCATTGGTATTAAAAAACACTGCGATAGATTCAAGTTTGGTGTGTACTGTTGACAGAAGTTCAGGCCTGCATTTTCACTGTTGCTGGGGGATGGGTTTGAAGTGTTGATTGTTTCCTGCCCTTCTCGTTATTATTGACATGAACCTGTGAAAGATGGAGTCAGAGGCACAGGGCCGCTTCAGGGCCTTCACTGAAATGGATGAGTTACAGTTTTTTGGGAAGGCCCAGAGCTGCTATTCAGCATGAATCAATGTGACCCGTTTCCTCTGGGCATGTTAGTAGAGCTGCACTGCTATGGAGAGCAGTGGGGGCTTAAGGCTGCGCTGGCATTGGTTAGGATTGCTGTGTAATTGGGATAAGGATAAGGACTGAAATACCTTGATCATGAGGGGGATGAGAGAGTTTCTCTGCCAAGGGATCTGTTCACACCAAAGCCATTTATTTAATTGCTATTGGTATTAAGCCTGCTTATGGTTTTGTAATGTCTGCTTCCAAGAAGGCAACGCAAAGGCTACTGGCCTTGTGTTCGTATATTTCATCTGTTGGTTTTAAAATGTTCTTGATTGTAGTACAACGTATATGAGATGTAGAGATTTTAATTTATCAGTTATGATTCTGGACTGTAGCTCAAAAATGAATGAATACCTGTGTATAAGCATAAATGTGCACAGCATGGTTATCGCCCATTTCTCTTGTAGTCTGGTAAGGAGGTATTAAAGAATTTGGAAACATGCTGGACATGTAAGCTCAGTGATGCCTATAAATGTACAAGAGACTGGAAAGCGAAACCATTACTGGAGAGCTGACACTGTGGTACTGACAAGCCTTTCCCAGCCAAAATAGGCGTGTTCAAGATTGCATAACAATCACCTGACCCACAGTAGTTAAAGATGTCCAGCATTATGTTAAGTTGTGTCGCACACACTACGTCAGCTGAACCCATGCCAGTTTCTGGCTGTTGTGTCAGTGCAAGTACTTGAATGTGCAGCAAATATCGAAGAGGTTTTTTTTTTTTTTTGAAATGTTTGAAGTCTGCTGCACATTTGCCTTTTAAAATCACATTTGTCTTTTATAATCTTTATGCCACGACTACCTATTCAGTCTCTCACATTTTATGCAACTTTCACATAGTGTGTCTTATTGAAGAGAACATAGGAATCTACTCAGAATTTGATTGCAGTTTTAAAATGAATGTCATGGTTACTCATTTTTGCTCGTGGTGAAAGTCTATCTGCGCGGAATTGAGAATTTTGCTCGGTAATTTAAACAAGCTGTGTGTTTAATATGAGACTGTAGGTATGTAGCCCACTAATGTAAAATATGACCGAAAAATAATGTTTTTAACTACAATTTTTTTTTTTTGTGAATGTTAATGCAATCCTTTTCTTCGAGTTACGTCAGCTGTCTTGGACAAATTATTAAGCCTCTAAATGGGAAATACTCTTCAGTAAATTAATTCACTCATCTAATTGCAGTCGTTTATCTTCTGATATTGTCTCTTTTAGCAGCATTGTCAGCATGAATTGAAAATTTTGACAGATAATACTGATATACTAAATGCTACACATGAAGCGCAGAATGTGAGTGAACTGATCAAAGTTATTTAGTCTTATCAGTGAATGAATAGTTAGATTAAACCCATCACTTTTGCACAAAAGTGTAACGTTCCGTCCAGCCATGTATTGTAGTATTATTATTATTATTATTATTATTATTTAAATTTTGAGTTAAGGTAGTGGTAAGATGTCCCTGATTAGTCATTCGTGCAGTTTGTTTTCTAGCTGATCAACTCTCCATTATCACAGTTTCTTGGCTACGCTGCATACAACGCTGACCAGAAAATGCATCACTGTAAGGCCAAAGAGCCTCTCTGGTGTGTCGCACCCTGTCACACAGCCCTGAGCTTGGGGAGTTCTGCCTTTCCCCCGACATCAACAAGGGATGCCTGGACCTCTCAGTCCTGTCTTTTTGTTTATCATAATGGAGAAAATATAGGCCTGTATCTGGTGTTATTTTGATTTGTAAGGTTTGGCTATATGCTTGTTTGCTGCTTTCTAAATGAAAAAAAGATGTTCTTTGTTCATGTGCAGTGTGTTCTGTGAACCAATTGACATAATTCCTTATGAACTTTTTATCATTAGGACTTGAGATTTTGTTTAGATGTTGAACGTGTTTCATGTGTAAAATAATGCATCTTTACCATTGCAAAAGCTGTATCATTTTATTTAGATAATTGCTGGGCATATTTGGCAACTGAATTTCTCTGAAATAATAACTGTGGTGTCGCACTGAATTTTGTGACTGGTGTATCACCTCATGTTTGCATATTCCATTATCTTGTGAGGTAAGCGATAAAACTGCAGACAGAATGAGGGTCATTGTGTTCTCCTGGTGCCTTGGTGTACTGTAAATGAGCACACAATATTAAGAAGGCTTCGGTGTTTGTGTCTAAAACAAAGGGCAGTATCTTGGAATGATGGTGGGAACTTCACTTGTTATCTTTTGAATTAACAACTTAAAGGAAATCTCATACTGTTGAACAGACAGTCCTTTGGTTTGCTGTTCCTTTGAAATAGTCGGTGTATACTATAAGTTACGGTGGAGTGAATATGGTTATGAGCTATACGTACTTATTTTAAATAATTTTGCAAAAAGTTCTGCAAGCAATTTGTTGACTTGGTTTCAATAAAACAATTTGATTTACATTGTTTTATATTTACAATACTTGAAGTGAGCATTAAAATTAAACAAAGGTCCGGTTGTAATTATTGAGGCAATTTTTACAGAAGAGAGAGTTCACCCTAAGGAGTTTTAATAATGGGTCATTCCATGCCAAATGTCTGTATGGCTCCCGCTTGACCATCTCAAATTTGGCTGAAAAAATTTCAGCAGGTGCATTCGCCTCCTAGGTGGAGAAATCCAAAATTTTAGCTCTCAACTTCAAATAGTTCTGTCATTAAAAAAAGTTTGCAACGAAGTTCTGGCCCTTTTTGAACAGCAATTTCTGGAGAGCCGCTTTCACATGGCTATTTCAAGAAAAGTATTTCAGCTATGTCCTTCAAATTTTCAGGTGTGAAAATCTGCAACTATAACTTGAGCAGTATTGACTTATAAAGGTTTCCCTTTAGTTTATCATATTTCTAGATGCTTAAAGTTGCTTGAAAATTTTACTCTGCGCTCCACAGTCACATATTTGAAGGACTGTTAAAAGCCTAATTTCAGTCTGTTATTATATTTATGAAATAAAGCATTTAGTTGAATTTGAGCTTTCTATTGTTAACTATGTGAATTTTACAAAAGAATGTCTGAATATGCCTTTGATGCAATTAAATGCTCTGCGTCCACAAAAATACCATATTTTCAAAACATTTTTTTGAGAAAATGAAGCAGAACACCCCCCACCCCCCCTTTTCAAACCTTAATATTTTCTAGATTATTCATAAGAGAGGGGAAGAATTAGAATACAAAATACACAACATATATGGGAAGCTGTATGTGCAATACCAAATCCCTGTCTTGGCTGTGCTGTAGCGCTGTTCGTTGGTGATCATTCTGCTTGGGTTGAGACCGAGAGATGCGTGTGGAGGGATTGAAGCTGCAGACTTACAATTGTGCAAACGGGGTTTTCAGACAGTAATTTGTGTGTTTAAATTTAAACGTTAAATAATTGTCTAACTAAGTGAATTGTGTGATATACAAATTTAGAGTTGTTTTCAAGGACTGAGGTACTGTCGCCTGGTTTTTCTGAAGCTGATTTAGCTAACAAACCTCAGTAAGCTCTCAACTGCAAGAATATTATCGAATTACCTGGATATCGAACTATAATGCGGCTTGTTTCATACTTGGTGGCTTGCCTCTCATACAGTCTTCTAGCCAATAAATATTGACATTCACCGGGGGTTTTTTAGTCCCCTTTGTTCTCTATCCTTCGTTCTCTACCGCATTACTGCATAAACGCATTGCCAAGCTTTAATATTAACGTAAACTGGGGTTTTTGTCTTTTTCACATTTTATTTTTATCGAAGGGCTCTTCTGATTAAACACATTTCAAATTACGTTATCTGTGTATTTTCCTCCGGTTGCTGTGCCTTGATCAGCTGATTAAAGTTAAACTGCTTGTTTGACTGCTTAGCGACAGCTTGTTGGGGGAGATACCGTGTATAGTTAGCTCACATAGTAAACTACTTGTTTATTGGGTCCGTTTTGATTAAAGGGAACCAAGGCTTTACCCATTTCTCGGTTACCCTTGGTTGTATTTGTGGCTAGCTAGCTAGATAGTTACTGTTTGCATTTTCTGGCTGGGGATCTGAGATTGAGTATTTAGTTAGTAGGGCAGCAGTGACTTGAGTCGTCCATTCGGTTAGGTTGGAATTTACACAGAAAGATTTACCAGAGTGCTCTGCCTCCTCCCTCCTCCGGTTTCTCCTGGGAGTTGTAGCCAGTATGTTTTATCTTGGTTCTCAGCTATGCCCTGTGATATTTTTAGGTTGGTATATTAATAGTACCGGGACTAGATAATAAGCTAACTTGAGTTTAGAAGTGCTTACTATCAATAGAGTTCCTCAATTTGATATTTCATTTCTGTTAACTGAAACTAAGCCCCTGTTAAAAGAGGCTTATTGTTCATTTACATAGTTTCCCCACGGTTTCTATTGTGACTGCTGCTTAGAGCTTCTCAGGTTAATAAGTAAATAAATTGAGGTTCCTGAGCTTCTGTCTCAGCATTAGTATTTTTCTTTTATCTAGGGCGAGCTAGGTCATTAGGTAGGGGTTCAAAATGTGGCCAAAACTATGTGACAGTTGCAGGATGATCACACTTTTGGAAGGTTTGTCTGCCACCGGTGTCAGCTAATTGAGCATCTGGAGAGCAAGATCCTTGATTTTCGGGGCCAGTTGGCGGCGCGACATAGTTCGCAACCAGTCGAGTTCCGAGAGGAACTAAGTAGTATGTTGTTTAGGGAAATGGTGTGTACGCCAAAGCAGCATGGTGCGGGGACCCCAGAGCAGGCAGGGAGAGAAAGTTGGGTGACGGTAGGACATCAGCACAGGAAAGGGCATGCATGCCGTACAGCGACAGCTCCTCCAGTGGTTGAGGTGTCCAACGGATTCCTGCCCTTGCAGGAACTCGAATTGGCCCCTGACCCTGAGAGTGAGGGGACTGATGAGCAGCAGGGCACCGTGTTGGCCTCTACCACTCAGAAAAGAGAGTTAGTGATAGTGGGGTACTCAATACTTAGAGGAATAGACAGTTTAATCTGTTTGCACAACAAGGAGTCGCGTACGGTGTGTTGCCTGCCTGCTGCCCAGGTAGGAGACCTCCTGGAGCGTGCGGACAAGCTCCTGGCCAGAGCGGGGAGAGATCCAGTTGTCTTTGTCCATGTTGGGACAAATGACATGGGTAAGGGTAGGTTTGAGGTTCTGCAAAGTAAATTTGTGGAATTAGCTGAAAAGCTTAGGAGCAGATCCTCCATGGTAGTGTTCTTCGGGATTCTACCGGTACCACATGCAAGCAGAGGAAAGCAGAATTTTATCTGGAGGTTTAACGCGTGGCTACGAACCTGGTGTAGGAAAGAGGGGTATAGGTTTATGGGGCACTGAAACTTCTCCTGGAACAGGGGTGACCTGTTCAAGCCGAATGGGTTACACTTGAACCGAAGGGGTACCTTTGCACTGGGTCAGCCTATGTTGAGGGTAGCACAGAGTTATTTAAACTAGGGAGGTTAGAGAGTGTTACATAGAGGGAAATGCAGACTGCCCTGATGGAAGCTGACAGCTTTACATGCACTATTCATGATATATTTTTAAAGCAACAAAGTGTAGTGAGGGGCTTGGAGTAGCGGGCACATGGGAAATCGAAGGGGAAGAGCATTTGGTGGCATTTCAGGAACTGGCACCCCAGAAAAGGTGGATCACCAGGTGTCACCTTTGGAGGTTAAAAGAAGCCACAACTAGGTCAAGGTCACAAAGTCACGTCATACATGAAAACACATGGCAGAGTAGCTGTGCTGTGACTTGCATCCACTTGTAAATTGAACCACTGATGATGCAAAACTATTTAACTCAAAAAGACGTTCACTATAATCAGCAGAACGTGTGTCTTATGAATAGACTATAATGAGCTAATTAATTCCTTTGCGCAGAAGCCAACTTTGGCTATTTATGGGTTACCCAATTTAATGCTGTATAATTCAGGATTTAAGCTTCATTAAAAAGAGAAAAAATGTGGCTTTCCTCAGAAAAGACACTTGCAGCATTTATTTTAGTTTATTTTCATGATTTTGGTAGAGAAAATGGACTGCAAACAAAAGTTTCATCAGAATTCACCATTAAAATTGAAAAAAAAACCAAAAAAACTGAAAATTGATTAATATAAACTAATGATTTTCTGCTTGAGTTTAGCATGAATTTATCTTTATTAGTGCAGCTGAACATCAGTGGTCACCAGTAACCTCTCCAAACACAAAAAAAATGCCTTTTCTCCATATAAAGTGTAGAGTTTTGTCCATTTTTCTTCCAAGTCCCCCAAGCTAGCTCACACAGTCATTAAATAAACTGCTGATTAAACGGTCGGGGCATTCACACTCCAATGACACCAGCTGTTCGGACATCCGAGCTCACAAACTCATTACAACACTTCTCAGGATCAAGTACCACTCACTAACTCTGTAATATCTGAATTCTGAAATATACCTCATTTTAACAGAATAGACATTCCACTTTCTGGCAACATCAAACAATATATTCCCTCCCTGGATTCAACAGAACGGTGCAATGAACGTACCAGGGGGTCCACCCAAATGCACGGGCAAATCATGTTTTAAACAGGAGAAAAAACTTGGCATTCAACTTTGTTGAATACAGTATTCAACCCAAAATTAAAAGCAAAAGTAGCAGCCTAACTTTTTTCATGAATCTCTCCTCTAGAGACCGATGTATCCAGTAGAAGGAATCCTCCGGTCCCGTTTCATTCAAAATAATTCCCATTGACCATGTCCTTATCTTATTTAAATCCTGTAAATGTAACTGAACACTTCAAGGCCAGTTTTCAAGCCTTTTTTCAATGTCGCGTCTATTTCAGCCGCGTAATGCTCGCAACGTAGACAGGATGAACTGAGCATGCTGATACGCATAGGCTTGCATGCTCTGTGTCCAATCAACGTGTTTTGCTTACTGTAGAATATTTAAACACTCGGGACCTGGACAAGAAACGAGCCAATCAATTTAGTGTTACCGGGAAGTTACACGAGGGCGTGAAGTATAGCTGTGCAGTTACGCAGAAGAGCTTGAGTGCATGGTTGAGTGTTTGGCCATCAACATCAGTCCTCGGGTGGATATAAGGGAGCGCTGAATTTGTCGATGACTCAATCTACGCGTAAATACACGGTAAGGAACTATGCATTTTTTGTATGTGATGACTGTAATTGACAGTAGAATGTGAGAGAATCAATAACATGTAGAATTTTTTGCTTCAGGTAACTGATTTTTCTGAACCACTAATTGGAATACCATTAGCTACTGTAGCTCAAGTGGTTGCTACACAGGACAACTATTTGTTTCGGTAGCAATAGATCATTTTTTTAAGCTGTGTTTTCAGTCCGCTTACATTTTTGATGTTGAGCTGCATTTTTGACACTGAATTTGGGAGGACGTTTTTGAGCTAGCTCTGCTCATTGATTTCTGTGAGTCATATGACATTTTCTAACTTAGTCTAGCAGAGGGGACTCTTCTGAACATTTTGCTGCAAACCAGACAAAAAATTTTTCGGAAATAAGGGAGCTATGAATTTTTAGCCAAATGAGGTATGTTTTGAGGAAACGCGCAAAATGTTTTCGCACGCAAATGCATTTTTACCCCTCAGCCCTCAAGGCTGACTGGGTATTGCTATCCTTCGTGCGGTTGGGCGGGCAGGCGGTCGGGCGGCGGGCGGGCGGGTGTTTGTCTCCGAAAACTTCGATATTGGGCTGAGGGATATTCCGTGCATTGCACGCCTATTTTTTATTAAAGTCATCACCTTTCAAGCTTATTAAAAAAAGTAAATCCATTTGAGCAACTTTGAATGCATTTTCTGAAAGCACCGATATGGATGTTTATTTGGACAAATTAACTGGTGGGTAAATTTTTGCCATGTTACACTTTTTTCCACCTATTCCTGATATGCGACCATTTGTGATAACCTGAAATATTTTTTTCTAAATACAAGAAGCATTAAAAATGCATTTCCAGAGCTTGAGGCCGTTATGATTAGTGAAGGCTATGACACATAGCACCCTCCATATTTATTGGCACCCCTCATTAAGATTTGTTCTTAAGCTTCTAATAAATTCAGTTTTTACCCCTCAGCCCTCAAGGCTGACGGGGTATTGCTATCCTTCGTGCGGTTGGGCGGACGGGCGGGCGGGCATCTCCAAAAACTTGAGGGGTGTTCCGTGCATTGCACGCCTATTTTTTTCTAAATAATATAGGACCACAATTAAAAAAAAAAAAGAGGAAAACCCAACCTTTAATTCAAGTGCATTTATTCAGTGGGAAAAAAAATCACACATTAAGAAATAATTCTTTTACATCAAATCATGTGTGCCACAATTATTAGCACCCCTGATGTTAATACTTTACACAACCCTGTTTTGCCAACAAAACAGCACCTAATTTTCTCCTATAATGTTTCACAAGATGGGGGAATACAGAAGGCAGGATCTTCGAACATTCCTCTTTGCACAATCCCTCTAAATCATCCAGCGACCTGGGTCCTCTCCTCTGCACTCTCCTCTTCAGCTCACTCCACAGGTTTTCAATGGGGTTGAGGTTTGGGGACTGAGATGGCCATGGGAGGAGCTTGATTCTGTGTCTGGTGAACCATTTCTGTGTAGATTTAGCCACATTAGGGTCATTATCTTGCTGAAAGACCCAGTGAGGGCCCATCTTCAGCTTTCGGGCAGAGGCCACCAGATTTTATGTCCTGGTATTTCAAAGCGTTCATGATTCCATGCACCCTAACAAGGTTCCCTGGGCCTCTGGAAGAGAAACAGGCCCACAGCATCACCGATCCTCCCCCATACTTCACAGTGGGTATGAGGTGCTTTTCTGCATACTCGTCTTTTGTGTTCCGCCAGACCCACTTAGTGTTTTTTGCCAAAAAGCTCTATTTTGGTCTCATCTGACCAAAGCACATGGTCCCAGTTGAAGTCCCAGTACTGCTTAGCGAACTCCAGAGGTTTGCATTTATGATTGTGAGTGAGAAAAGGTTTTTTCTGTGCATGTCTCCCAAACGGCTTGTTAGCATGTAGATAGCGCCCGATGGTTGTTTTGAAGATTTTATGACCCCAAGATGCTACCATTTGTTGCAGTTATTTAATGGTGAGCTTTGGAGAACTTTTTATTTCTCTTACCATCCTCCTCACTGTGCGTGGTGGCAAAGTAACCTTGCATCCTCGTCCAGGCTTGTTTACCACTGTTCCAGTTGCTTTAAACTTCTTAATCCTTCCTCTGACAGTAGATATGGGCAGGTGCAGTCGAGTGGCTATTTTCTTGTAGCCATTGCCTGACTTGTGAAGTCCGACACACATCTGCCTTACTTGAATGGAGTGTTCCTTTGTCTTTCCCATGTTGAAGAATTGATAAGAGAAATGGCCTCTGTGTCACGTCATATTTATACCCCAGGGAGACAGGAAGTGATGATTTACTAATTTAATATTCCAAGATACTCTGATAAACTTTGTAAGCTACTGTACAAATGACAGAAATGCTTCAATTGCATTTATTTCCTAGGAATTGTTAGGGGTGCCAATAATTGTGGAACAGGTGATTTTATGAAAAATAATTATTTCTTAGTCAGGGATTTTTTTTCCTTTAAAATTCACTACAATTGAAGGTTACATTTTGCTACAATTTTCAGTGTGGGAGTATGCTTCTGCAATAAAAATTGAATTTAATTTAAGGCTTTTAACACAGAACCAGGGGTGCCAGTAATTATAAAGGGCGCTGTAGTTGGGATTACAAAGACATGGCTTAGTGAAGAGGATGGAGATGAATATAATGTAGAAGGTTATAACCTCTTTGGGAAGGATAGATGCAATAGGCGAGGAGGGGGTGTAGCACTCTGTGGATGAAAACAAAAATGTGCAGGTAATTCCTGAAATTGAACATTCCTTGCCCTGTGAAGATATCTGGGTCAGGCTCATTGGCGAACACGAGACCGGTTTAAACATGGGTGTATGCCATCGACCACCAGCTTTGGACAGTACAGTCAATGAAATGCTCTTTAAGAGGATTACGCAAGCTTGTAGAGGAGGAGGGAATATTATTATGGGAGACAGATTATCCTGGTATCGATTGGGAAATAGTCAAAGGACAGGGTAGGGGGGAGGAAGAATTTCTAGATGTTATAAATAATTTTTTGTGCAGTATATTAATAAACCTTCAAGAGAGAAGGCAATTTTTCACTTGGTGCTCTGTAATGACCCAGATAGAATTGGCAATGTTGAGGTACGAGAGCCATTTGGGACAAGTGATCACTCTACTGTTAATTTTGAGGTTTCATGGCAAGTTAAAAAGGTGTCTTCAAAAATAAAATTTTTCAATAGATACTCCTGGACTGTGAGTCTGTAAATGAGATGTGGGAAAGATTTAAGGGGGTTTTACTTGATTCACAATGCAAATTCATTCTAAAGGTGTCCAAAAGTAAGCTGAAAAAGCAGAATCCTCAGTGGATGACCACAGCTATCCTTGGGGGTCTGAGGGAAAAGAGAAATCTTTATACGATGTACATAAGATAGCAATGAGATTACTAAGGCTGAATACTGTAAAATGCGGGCTGTGGTCAAAAAAGAGCTGAGGAATGCTAGAAGTCTGTATGAAAGACAAATTGCAGAGGGGCAAAAACTAGCCCTAAGCACTTCTTTCAGTACTGTAGCAGAAAAAGGAAAGTCAAAGAGCAGGTTAAGTGTATAAAGAATAAAAATGGATTGCTGCTATTTGATAACAAGGATATTGCAGATACCTTAAACGTTACTTTGTTGAGAATTTTACCTCAGAGCGGGTCTTTATTCGGCCAGAGGGCATGTCCAATGCTCAAGATTATTTAGCGGAAATTGAGGTTAGGGATAACGAAGTATTAGACAAGTTCCATAAACTAAAGGTAGATAAGGCGGCGGGTCTTGATGGCTTATAACCGAGAGTGCTCAGGGTAGTTAGTGAGATCATCTTTAAGCCGCTATCCACCATAGAAAGTGGAGAAATAACAAATGATTGGAAACACGGCAATATAATACCAATATATAAGAAAGGGGACCATACTGAGCCCGGAAATGACAGGCCAGTCAGTTTAACTTGCATTGCGTGCAAAATATTGGAATCAATCATAAAAGGTGAGCTGGACTTATTTCTTGAACGTAACAATATCTTGAGGGACAGCCAACATGGTTTCCATAAGGGAAGTTCATGCCTGACAAACCCTCTGGAATTTTTTGAACAGGCCACCAAGACTTAAGACCAGAGCAAGGTTTATGACACCATATACTTGGATTTTCAGAAAGCATTTGACACAGTACCGCATAAGAGACTAATTTTTAAAATAAACTCCATTGGAGTTACAGGAGGCACTCTGTAGTGCAGTGGTTCCCAAACTTTTTCTGCTGGGCCCCCCTTTGGTTCGTATGAAAATTTTTGCGCCCCCCCCCAAAAAAAAAGGTAATTCATACGCAAATTTTGTTTTCAGAGTCCAAAGCAGTTTATTTCACACATTGTAATTAATATAAACCTCAACCTTTCTTTCTTTGAAAAAAAAATATAAGTAAACGGTCATAAACTGTAGGTTGTCATAAACTACAACTAGGCTAATTTTAGAATTAGAAATAACAAAATAACAAACAACCATGGTGTAATTATTTTAAGTGTAACTGTTTTCAAGCACCTTGACTGTGTAATTATGTTCAGTGTAACAGGTTTATTTTTTTTTAATATTCAACAACATTGCTATTCATGCATTTTCCGGACACCAACAGAAACTTACTTGCATACAGCCAATCAGCAACCTTGTGCCGGACCGCTGAAGAAGTGTCTCGAGACAGTTACATTTTTCTCTCTTCACTGGCCTCGCACTTTTAAGTTAAAATACGTTAACCGAGATCGCGTCAGCTTATTCTAGAAAATATGAATGCTCTGAACAGATGAGTTTTGTCCAGCCTAGCTGGAAACATTAAAAACGATTGGCAGGTTTGGAAACGGCCACCATAATTTTCCAATTAAGGAAACGAAAATTTAATAATTCAAAACCTCTTTTAAAGTAAAAAATCACGAGGCTGTACACCCCTCTGCCTGAGTATAGCCGTCTACTTAAAATTATGTTTCTATGATGCAGAAAGAAAGCGCCAGAATGAACCTATATTAACAGCCGACAGCGAAGTGCTGATATGTTTGTAACGTTCAGTTGCTAGGCTAGATAAAAATAATCTGTAGGCCTACAGAGCATTCATATTATCGAGAATAAGATGACGCAATGTCTGTTATTTCTGCTTTTTATTCATCGGATTTTGTTCGGTGTCACCATTTTATTATCAATATGCCAGATCAGTGCAGGATAAAAAGCGGCGAGTTGGGTATCGCGAGACTACATTTATTGTAACCACCTCATTCTACCAGCTTTAAATATTTGAACAACTACATTCATAAAAAATTATTAATGAAAATGGCAGGCTAGATGAATGATTTGGCGGACAGTTATGTTGAGAGTAAGGCAGGCATTTACGATGTAATCGCAGAATTCTGGGGAGCGAATGGACTGTATGCAAATAATTTTCTGTTGGTGACCGGAACTCTAGTGGGGGGGGGGGGGGGAGTTCGCTTCCCGTACCCCTCGCCCCCCCTGCAATTGCTCTGCGCCCCCCACTTTGGGAACCACTGCTGTAGTGGATTCAAAACTGGTTGCAGGACAGAACACAGAGTGGTGGTCAGTGGTATCTCATCTGAGCTCGGTATGATGGGAAGTGGCGTCCCCCTGGGATCAATGTTGGGACTCCTGCTGTTCCTCATCTACATTCCCACCTTGTTAGGAATATTGAGAGCAGATTAGTTAAATTTGCAGATGATACAAAATTGGGAGGTTTGGCAAATAGTTTTGAGTCCACTAAAGTGATTCAGGATTATAGAATCCAGAATTGGGCTGAAATGTGGAAAATGAAATTTAATGTAGCGAAATGTAAAGTTGTACAAAACCCAAAACCAGTGAAGTTGGCACGTTATGTAAATCGCAGATAAAAACCGAATACAATTATTTGCAAATCCTTTTCAACTTATATTCAATTAAATACACTGCAAAGACAAGATGTTTAATGTTCAAACTGAGAAACTTTTTTTTTTTTTTGCAAATAACCATTAACTTAGAATTTAAAGGCAGCAACACAATGCAAAAAAGTTGGCACAGGGCCGTTTTTACCACTGTGTTACATCGCCTTTCCTTTTAACGACACTCAGTAAACGTTTGGGAACTGAGGAGACCAATTTTTGAAGCTTTTCAGGTGGAACTCTTTCCCATTCTTGCTTGATGTACAGCTTAAGTTGTTCAACAGTCCGGGGTCTCTGTTGTCGTATTTTACGCTTCATAATGCGCCACACATTTTCAATGGGAGACAGGTCTGGACTACAGGCAGGCCAGTCTAGTACCCGCACTCTTTTACTACGGAGCCATGCTGTTGTAACACGTGCAGAATGTGGCTTGGCATTGTCTTGCTGAAATAAGCAGGGGTGTCCATGAAAAAGACGCTGCTTGGATGGCAACATATGTTGCTCCAAAACCTGTATGTACCTATCAGCATTAATGGTGTCTTCACATATGTGTAAGTTGCCCATGCCTTGGGCACTAATACACCCCCATACCATCACAGATGCTGGTTTTTGAACTTTGTGCCTATAAAAGTCCGGATGGTTCTTTTCCTCTTTGGTCCGGAGGACGCGACGTCCACAGTTTCCAAAAACAATTTGAAATGTGGACTTGTCAGACCACAGAACACTTTTCCACTTTGCATCAGTCCATCTTAGATGAGCTTGGGCCCAGCGAAGCCGGCAGCGTTTCTGGGTGCTGTTGATAAATGGCTTTCGCTTTGCATTGTAGAGTTTTAACTTGCACTTGCAGATGTAGCGAAGAACTGTAGTTACTGACAGTGGTTTTCTGAAGTGTTCCTGAGCCCATGTGGTGATGTCCTTTACACACTGATGTCGGTTTTTGATGCAGTACCGCCTGAGGGATCGAAGGTCATGGGCATTCAATGTTGGTTTTCGTTCTAGTCGCTTACGTGCAGCGATTTCTCCAGATTCTCTGAACCTTTTGACGATATTACGGACCGTAGATGATGAAATCCCTAAATTTCTTGCAATAGCTCGTTGAGGAATGTTTTTTTTTAAACTGTTCTACAATCAGCTCATGCATTTGTTCACTAAGTGGTGACCCTCGCCCCATGCTTGTTTGTGAATGACTGAGCATTTCAGGGAAGCTGCTTTTATACCCAATCATGGCACCCACCTGTTCCCAATTAGCCCGTTCACCTGTGGGATGTTCCAAATAAGTGTTTGAGCATTCCTCAACTCTATCAGTATTTTTTGCCACTTTTGCCAGCTTTTTTGAAACATGTTGCAGGCATCAAATTCCAAATGAGCTAATATTTGCAAAAAATTACAAAGTTTACCTGTTCGAACATTCAGTAACTTGTCTTTACAGTGTATTCAATTGAATATAGGTTGAAAAGGATTTGCAAATCATTGTATTCTGTTTTTATTTACGATTTACACAACGTGCCAACTTCACTGGTTTTGGGTTTTGTACATGCAGGTAATAATATGGGACAGGATTACTTCATGGGAGGTTTTAAACTGGAATATGCTCCACACGAAAAAGATCTGGGAGTGATTGTTGACCAAACCCTCACAGGCTTAAGCCATTTTGCTGTAGCAGTTAAAAAAGCCCATCGAATGCTGGGATACATTGCCAAAAGTATTGAGTTCAAATCTAAGGAGGTGATGCTTATTTTGTACAGCACATTAGTCAGACCAGATTTAGAGTATTGTGTACAGTTCTGGGGACCATACTTTAAAAAGACTTAGAGGCTCTAGAGAAAGTTCAGAGAAGGGCCACTAAGCTAATTCCGGCTATCAAAGATGAAAGCTATGAGAAAAGGCTGAAGATCCTTAAAGGTGACCTAATGCCACTTTCCCAAGTTTATATTTTGGTCTTTGACTTTGACTAGAGTACTCCTGATCACACAAAGTAAAAAAATGGGTACTTATTTCACTCATACTGCCATCCTCAAAAAACCCCATTTGCAGTCCATAGTAGTCTGCCTGAAACTCCTCATTGGGGTGGCTGTTCCGCTATGGCCCCCACTTCCTGTGTGCGTACTTTCTTCTGATTGGCCAGCTTTGTAGAGGGCGGATCTAGGTGGGACGAGGCAGCAGAACGCAGTTTTCCGGGTCCGGCTCCAGAGTGAAAATGCTGCGTCTTCTGCAATCTAACGCAGTACATGTGTAAATATCTAATGAAATTAACTTGTTCTTATAAACGCAACGGCGAAAGTGGAGGACGCAGTGCGAAAGTCTGGCAGCTCAAGCTCGAATTTGCCATTGGCTACAGTTTGCTACGGCAACAGTTGGTGAGTTCACCGGTTTTTCTTCTCTAAGCTAGGATGCAGGGAAAGCTAGAATCCACTCCATATAGACACATTTGTAGAACGGAACGACATGCCCAAGTGTAGACCGGAGACCGTAGAAATCCGGTGGGGTCTGAGTTAAGCGGGGAACTTGGACAGTGAGAAGCAGCTAAAAGTGGACCAACAGCTCCTGGACATCTATTAGGACCTGCTGGTTCGTGTGCATAGCTGTGGTGTGTTGTTAGTGTGGAGAAACGAACAGCTTCCGTGCTGGACGGAGGGGCGAAAGCTCCAACCTTAATGACCTTTTCGAAATTTGCCCATGGTAATGGTTTACTTATTGCTTTGGAATGACCAGCTTTTCCTCGCGGAAAATGAGCGCATTATGAATTGCGTGCGAGAGCTAGACAGCGCGCCCGGTTGTGAAAATTGGACGTCGGTTTCGGGTTTCAGTTTAGTTGTTTTTTAAAGAGTTGAATCTCTGTTTCGGTTTTATTTAATAAAACTTAATTTCTCACAACGTGTGAGAAACATGCAGTAACAGAATATATGAATTCAACAAAATAATAGAAACCAAATTAAGTTAGCCTTAGCTAGGCAGAAACAAGTAAACAGAATGCCAGGGCTGAGACCATGCAATATGTTTCTCACAGTGCCTCGTTTACATATCCAAAGTTTCAAACAAGACAATATTGTAGGTGTTGACAACTTGATATTGGTATGTCATGCATGCAGTCATGCATGGCACTGGTTAGAGCAGTGTTTCTCAAACCTCTCCTGGAGGACCACCTGCCCTGCCTGTTTTAGATCTTTCCCTGCCCCAGCACAGGTGATACAAATAATCAGGATGTTATCAATCAGCTTTAGAGGGTCAATAACAAGCTGATAATTTTAATCACCTGTGCTAAAACAGGGAAAGATCTAAAACATGCAGGACAGGTGGTCCTCCAGGAGAGGTTTGAGAAGCACTGGGTTAGAGGTTACAGGATTAGACTTATTTGGGGAAGGCCCAAAACCTATGTTCCGAATTCCAATTCTATTATTATATTTAGTTGAGCATTATGCCATTCTCAAATTGTAAGTTTGACCCAGAGGGAGGTGCGTGTCCCTTCAAACATGTCACCACCCCGTACTGCCCGTATTGAGCCCCCTAAGTTGGCCCTAACACAATTGTTGTCCCAGGCCGCGCGATTAGCGCGAAGCGGGGGATATGGCTTTGGGCTCCGTCCATCCGTACGGGCACATAAAATTGAGGCGGCGGGGGATATTGCCATGTTAGTGGCAAACACTTGTTCTATTAATGAGAGGATGACCCTTCAGGGAACAGAACTGTTAATTTGAAAACATAGAAGTCAATAGAAATCAATAAACGTTGGAGACTCGCATTGTTTGTTTACATAATGCGACAACACATGTTTCCACGAAGAAAAAGTGGGGGATTATAAAAGAATCAACCAACTTGGCCTATGCCGTCAGAGGCAACGGCTTGGGGTATATCCCCAAACGGCCCCAATCCTCCAATTCCCCAATCCTTGAATAGACCCAATACAATATAAAGCCCCTCAGGTCATGACCTTTCATTTGAACTTAATTTCAGGTCAATTGGACAAATGTTTCTGAAGATATGGCCAAAATTTTTCCATCACAAAGCACCACCTGGTGGCAAAATATTGAGCCATACAGGTATGATGTCATCATGTGACACGTGAGGTCATGACCTTGCAGTTGCGCACAGTTTCATGTCAAGCGGACAAATAGTTCCAAAGATATTGCAAAAATGTTGAATTTTATGTGACAAAGCTCCACCTTGTGTTAAAATTTTGAACCAAACGGGTATAATGTCATTGTCATCCTCAGATCTTGACCTTTCATTTGCAGTTGATTTGAGGTCAATCGGACAAACATTTCCAGAGATATGATAACAGTGATTTTTTTTTTCGGTTTTTGGCCCCTGGTGGCTAATCTAGAAATTGTAAATTTTCCAAAATCGAATCAGTTTTTCCTCTTTATGGTACTTACTTATATGCAAAACTTGGAATTTCTAATTGAAATATTACTGCAGTTATCGCGTTAACACGTAAATCAGTTTTTGGCCCCTAATGGCCAATCTAGAAATCGTAAATAGTCCAAAATCGAATCAGTTCTTCCTCTTTATGATAATTACTTATGTGCAAAACTTGAAATTCGTAATTGAAATATTACCGAAGTTATCGCGTTAACACCTAGTGCAGCGCGGCGGTCAGACCAAAAACATAATATCCCCCGGAACGCGTTCGGGGATATAAAAGTTGGTCACATGGTCCAATGCAATCGGGTGTAGACGAATTCTTGTTTTGTAGCCCTATATTATAACACCGATCATTTGTGACTCCCGATTAGTCTGTATTTTCTTTCGTAAAATCATTATTTTAACGGAATAAAGAATATTAATTGGTGACTCCACAAGACAAAATGAACCTGGGTATATATTGATAACAAAACGGGCACAAATTAGCTGGTTTCGATGGATCGGATTTGCGTTCGGGGCTGAAGTGTGCGCTGAAGTCAGCCCAAAAATAGACAGTTCGGTGGCCCAAGTCCTGGGAAGCATGTGTGACAGGTAGGGCTTTAGGACCCTGTTAAAAGAAGCATCGCCCGGCACACCGCTGGCGTGAAAATGCGAGTACTCTCGCGGTAGTTAAAAGAAAATCACATTCTCTCACGGTAGTTGCTAAAACCGCGTTTGTAAGGAAGTGCGGTAGACAGTCCACGTTACCGACGCTGGAAACGGGTAGCAAACGAACCACTTAAGCTACAGCAAACGGTTGAAATGTAAGTTCTGTCAACTTATGTCTATTAGTATTTTAATGCATCCAGGAAGTGATGTTATGCTTGGTAACTTGTAGTCTGTGTAGAACCTGAATATTTGATTTGGCTCAAAATATATGTCAAAAATCCTATTGTTGGAACACATGCCCATTACACGGGTAAAACTGAATGTTTGAGTGATCTTTGTCCCAATCCAGAGCGAGCAGTTAACTTTTATAATCCTACAGCCTGCCGGTGAGAGTGGCATCCTTTGTTCCCCACGGCAGGGGGTGGGAGCCATCAAGTCTAGCAGGCCCAGCATCTCTGGACCTCAAATTCACTGGTTTCATTGAAGTTAAAGCGCAGCTACTTCAATCGGCTTAAAACAACCTAAACCTCTATCAAATTCATATTATGTTTATGTTCAATATCCTAAAAGGAACCTCTTATATATTGATAACACAATTGGCTATAATATTCCATTTTAAGGCTTTTCCATGACAACTGCATCATTTTAGCTCATATTTATATCATGTTTGGTCTCTTTATTCTCGGAGAATTCTAAGGAATTGAATGGAACATGTTTCATTTACCTTGGAACAATGGTACATCTTGTTTACAAGATTCATTCGGGCAACTACCCTAGTCTCCTCTCTATGCAAATTATCTTCTCACCTAGGCCAGGAAAACTCTGATTCGGCCAACCTTTCCTCTACCTTGTTCGGAGGCGTGGTTTGGAGTCTTTAAAGGTACGAGATCCTAAGAGGGCGGGCTCCTCTTCTTTTTCCCGTCTCTGCTTCTTCTTCTGCTTCTTCCTGCCTGTCCCTTCTTTGTCAACGTCTGACGCGTAAGTAAGTGGGGAGAGGTCACATGTCACCTTGTTCCGGAGCGAGGGGGCATTTGATGAGTTCTCCCCGACCACGTGGGGCGACTTTAGCTCCGCGTGGCCATTCATCTTTTCCAGGTATGAAAATATTCTAAATCTATCTAAATTATATGTAACTGGTAATTGGCTTAGCGTTGATTTGTTTGATCCAAGTTGTGCCTACCTGGTAATTAAATTATTGTTATTCCTTTTTCATCTTGCGTGATTTTCCTTGATTTGCAAAACTCGTATATTCTAGCCTTGTTGCGACCGGGACTTAAGGGGAAATTCCTACCAAGACGTGTAGGTAACGATACTTCTAAGTTAGATTGGGATTATGTTCTACCCCTTAAGGATTTATGGAATACGGGCTCTTAAGGTTTAGCTATTAAAGATACCCTTATATGCCAGTGTCTGGTTGATCTTTCTAAGGAGCCCTTGTTGTATACATATAATTCTTGATTCGTTCACGCTCAGTGCTATATTGTTTAAGCATCGATGCTGCTATCAAGATAGTCTCGTCTAACCAATGGAAGTATTGTCGAATTGATTCCAGGACAGTTGCGTTTAATTAACCCTGGGGATGTATTTACTGAGCAATGATGGTTTGCGCTGCCCTATCTGATGGCAGATTTGTCTCGAAATCCACGCAGGTGTTCTCTAAATTATCAATTCTAATTCTAATTTGGAGTCAGATTTTATAGGATATTTATTCGAGGTTATAGCTAAATTTTGTATTCTACTTGTTCTGTGGAGTCAGATTAATCGTAACCATTGCGTTTTCATGCCCCGTCCTCGGACGGTGAAGATTATTCATTTTATTGTGAGTCGCCCCAGCCAGAAGAATCTCTAATTAAAGTTAGACCAAGAGAACACGTGAGGCCTTCAACCCAGGCAATATCCGTCGTTGGTTATTGCTTTCTTGGGGTTTTACATCTGTGTATGTGTTCTTAGACAAAGTCTTGAATTATAAATCCATCTTGTTAATGATAGATGGTAGATGCATTGCGTGGAACTGCTATGTAGATGGACTATCCAGTATTGTACATTTTGTTGCATATTGTTTTTCATATGGTATTAATCTTTCTTTTGCCGTAAATATTGTGTTTTTATAGAGTTCTTATGTGGTACCAGTAGTGATACCAGCAGGGCCAGTCAGCACTAGGATCAAGGTGGGAATTCAGTTTAAAGTAAAACTATACATTAAAGGTTATTATTTTAATAGGTTAGTTGTATATCTTAGGCTTCTATGTTTGTGACAGATTTTGTGCTAATGCCATCCACTGGCAACCACTGTTTTTCCTACACCTAGAATTACCACAGATAATTTAAGAGGCAGCCTTATTATCGGGTCCAGTATTTGGGGGGGGATCGTGAGTAGCGGTGGTTCACAGTTCAGTAACTGCGGGGTTGCGTGTATTTGGTGGGAACCACCAGTGTGCAGTGAATTATCCGGTTGTTGTGAATCACCAGTGTGCAGTGAATTATCAGGTTGTTGTGAACCACCAGTGTGCAGTGAATTATCAGGTTGTTGTGAACCACCAGTGTGCAGTGAATTGTCAGGTTGTTGTGAACCACCAGTGTGCAGTGAATTGTCAGGTTGTTGTGAACCAACACTGTCAGTGAATTACCAGGTAGTAGTGAACTACTGGTGTGCTGTGACCTATCAATTTGCTGTGAACCACTGGTGTGCCGTGAATTATCAATTTGCAGTGAACTACTAGTTGTTATGGCCCCAATTTGTTATTACATTTACAACACAAACAGCAACAGCAACAGCAAGGGATGACAGAAACTGTTTTAAAAACTTGAACACATTTAATCAACAGACAAAGACAATAACAACTAAATGACCAAGATTGATTATAACAAAAACAAAAAGAAATATTTACAGTCCTTTTTGTGGGGCGGCTTGGTGATGTCCTGGGCGAGAAAAATCCACAAAAGAAACTTAACAGGTCTTGAACAGAAATGACAGGTCTGGTCACACGTATCCTTCTTCTTGCAATTTCTCCTACGACTTTACTGTCTCAATTCTTTTCCTTATATACTCTTTTGCAGACCCCACCCACATTTAGACCTCTCTTTTTTTTTAATTTTCTGAGACTTGCCCCAGACATGTCCAGGACATGTCTAAACATGACTCCAGTCTGAGCTTAACAAAAAAAAGGTAAATACTGCCATCTAGTGGCCTATATTCACATTACACCTCCATTCCAAAAGGGAAAAATTTTGACTCATAAAAGCAAAATTTTTCTTTTCAATACAAAATGGTTAAGTGAACACTTGTCTATATATACATATCATACAATATTCAAATAAACACATGATATATATATACACATTCAAACACTGGATAAGCAATCAGCAATTACATTGTCTGTACCCTTCACATGCTCAATTTCCAAGTCAAACTCCTGTAAAATCAAACTCCAATTCAACAATCTCCGATTCTTGTTTTTCATCTTACTCAAAAACATTAACGGATTGTGGTCAGTGTACACAATCATTGGCTTTTGTCCTGTACAAACATAAACCTCAAAGTGTTGTAAAGAAAGGACCAGAGCCAACAGTTCTTTCTGTATTGTGGAATAGTTCCTTTGGTGGCGATTGAACTTCCTGGAGAAGTATGCCACGGGATGCTCAATGTCATCAGAGTCACTTCTCTGTAGGAGCACAGATCCACAAGCTTGGTCGCTAGCATCGACCGCGATGGAGAACGGTTTGTTGAAGTCAGGAGATTTGAGCACGGGGAAGTGACACAGCAGAGACTTCAGGTGATCGAAGGCTCTCTGGCATGCATCATCCCAGGTGAACTTTACGCCTTTCTCCAGTTGGTTAGTTAGACTGAGAGCAATCTCAGCAAAGTTCTTGCAGAACTTGCGGTAGTACCCGATCATTCCAAGGAAGTGGCGCAAAGCTTTTTTGTTGTCAGGAACTGGAAAGTCCATGATGGCTTGGACTTTAGCATTTATGGGTGCCACCTTACCCTGGCCTATGACGTAGCCAAGATAGGTGACAGTAGCACAACCAAAGTCACTCTTGCTCAGGTTAACAGTCAGGTTAGCCTGGGTCAGGCGCTGGAACAACGTCTCTACATCTTTTAGATGTTCTTCCCAGGAGTCACTCCATGTGATCAGGTCATCGATGTACGCACCCGTGTGTGGCAACCCGGCGATTGTAGACTGTATCATCCTTTGGAACGTGGCTGGGGCATTTTTCATGCCAAAGGGTAGGACTTCATACTGGTACAATCCAGATGGTGTGGCAAAAGCAGAGATGCTCTTGGCCCTCTCAGTTAAAGGCACACACCAATAACCCTTCAATAAATCAATCTTGGTCAGAAACTTTGCTTGCCCTACACTATCAATACAATCATCAATCCTAGGTATTGGAAACACATCAGTTCTAGTTACAGCATTGACTTTGCGATAATCTGTACAGAATCTAGTACTTCCATCAGGCTTTGGAACTGGCACACAGGGTGAACTCCAATCGGAGTTGGAGGGTCTGATAATATCATGTTCTAACATGTACTCAACCTCTTTCTCAGCAATCTTTCTCTTTTCAGGATTCATCCGGTATGGATGCTGTTTTATTGGTTTGGCATCACCAACATCTACATCATGAGAGGCTATAGTAACTCTCTTTGGAACATCAGGAAACAAATCCTCATATTTCTTGATCAACCTCTCAAACTGATCTTTCTGTGAGGGTTCTAAGTGCTGGAGTTTTACATCAAGATTTTGCAACACTTCAGAATTTAACAATTTACATGAAAGAACTTCAGCTTTAATTCTAGGTTCATCATCTTGAAACTCCCCCTCATCTTCACAAATCTCAGCTATAGGAGAATCTGAAGTGACAGCTGCAACCCTAGCATTTCTGTCATGATAAGGCTTTAGCATGTTAATATGACACAATTGTTTTGGTTTTCTCCTATCTGGAGTCTTCACAATGTAATTGAGATCATTGAGTTTTGTCAGAATTTCATAAGGACCATGAAATCTAGCCTGCAATGGATTGGACTGCAAGGGAAACAACACAAGGACCTTTTCTCCTGGTTTAAACTCACGGCTTCTAGCCTTATGATCATACCAAGTTTTCATTTTTCCCTGACTTGATTTCAAGTTCTCTTTGGCAAGGTCACAAGCTGCACGCAATCTTTCCTTGAACTTGCCGACATAGTCTAACAGACTGATATGTGGCTCTTTCTCTTGCCATTGTTCACTCAATAATAGCAAAGGTCCTCTCACTTCATGACCAAACACCAGCTCAAATGGACTGAATCCAGTAGACTCCTGCACTGCTTCTCTAGCTGCAAACAACAGCAAATGAACCCCTTCATCCCAGTCTTTCTCATGGTCATAACAATAAGTCCTCATCATTGTCTTGAGAGTGGAATGAAACCGCTCTAAGGCACCCTGACTTTCTGGATGATAGGCACTAGAAAGAATCTGCTTTGCACCTAGTTCATACACAACCTGCTGAAACAATCCTGAAGTGAAATTGCTTCCCTGGTCTGACTGAATTTCCCTGGGAAGGCCAAACAACGTGAAGAACTTTATCAAAGCCTTCGAGATTGCAGTTGCCTTGATGTTACGTAGAGGTATGGCTTCGGGGAATCTGGTAGATGCACACATGATTGTCAACAAGTACTGATTTCCAGATCTAGTCTTGGGTAATGGACCAACGCAATCAACAATGACCCTAGAGAATGGCTCCCCAAATGCTGGGATAGGCTGCAATGGAGCTACAGGTGGGTCTAACTGGTGTTTTCCAACTACCTGACAAGTGTGACAGGTTTTGCAAAAGTTGGAAACGTCTTTCCGAAGCCCAGGCCAAAAGAAGTGTTTCATGATCTTATCAACAGTCTTGTTAACACCAAGATGACCTCCTAAAGGTAAACTATGAGCCATTGTTAAGATCTCATTCCTATAGACCTTCGGAACAACAATTTGCCTGACCACTGCCCAATCTGCATTGGCAGGGATATCAGGCGGGCGCCACTTCCGCATCAACACACCATCCTTGAGATAATACCCAACTGGAACTGCGTCTATTTCTTTATCAGGAAGGGCTCTCCTCTTTAGTACACAAATTTCAGGATCATTAGTTTGCTCCTCAATCAACCGCTTTCTGGACAGAGACAAGTCTCCAGACACATCAGAATCACCAGACCCATCCGGCTGGCTGAATAGAGAACTGATAAAAGTATCTGATAAGTCCTCAAACGGAGAAACCATAGTAGGCCAATCAGAGTCATGAGGCGAACCACCTGAGTCCTGACTATTCAATGTACTGGACGGCACCACAACATCATCTTCTTTAGCCTTCTTGGCCATAGCACGAGTCACTGCGCAAGAAGGATACAGAGATGGGTCCTCATCCCCATTTTCAGTGCTCGGCTGTGAAGTAAGATGTACAGGGGGAACTTTGCCCCCAGCCAGGGCATTGCCTAGCAACAGAGAAACACCCTTTATAGGTAGACTTGACATAAGTCCCACCTTTACCTGTCCTGTAACTAAATCTGACTTCAAGAATATAGAGCGCAGGGGTACAGATACAGTCCTCCCTTCAATACCTTGTACAAGTATGAAATCCCCTGAAGCGGTCTCATCACGTAACTCCAAGGAGTCCATCAACAAAAGTGACTGAGAAGCTCCGGTATCCCTTAGGATATATATGGGGACAGGAGTAGTATGCTCATTCAGAGCCACAAATCCCTCTGACACAAATGGAAGAAATTCCTCCCTCACAAAGTCAGCTGTATTAGGCTTTTTAGCCCCTCAAGAAGCAGGCAATTTAGCAGATTGGTTATCTACTACAGGGGTTTCTAACCTTGTTTTCACAAAGGCATTTGGTTTGGTATCCTTTTCTTTTTCTTGCTTAGCTTTAAGGAACCAACAGTTAGTTGTAACATGACCAGATTTCTTGCAATAACTGCAAACTAGACCACTTTTGTCACTGTCAGCTTTCACACTTTGATCAGACCTGTTACTGGATTTCTGAGCACCATAACCAGATTTGTCTTTGTCTTTGGGTGAGGAATCTTAGGTATCACCATAACCCTTTTTCTGAAATTGGGACCATCTATTATTACTGCTAGACTGAAATTTGGACTTACGTGTGAGAACATATTCATCTGCAAATTTGGCAGCTGATTGCAAATTCAGTGCTTGCTTCTCATTAAGGTAGGTCTTAACATCATCTTTAACACAGTTCTTGAATTCTTCAACTAACACCATCTCTTTTAGTGAGTTGAAATCATCCTTGATCTCCATAGAAGTACACCAGCGCTCAAAGCAAACTTTCTTCTCATTAGCAAATTCAACATAAGTCTGATTTTCAGATTTCTTCAGACCTCTGAATTTCTGTCGGTAAGCCTCTGGAACCAACTCATAAGCTCTCAAAATAACCTTTTTGACAACCTCATAATCAGAGGAATCATCTGCAGACAAAGCCGAATAGGCTTGTTGAGCTTTACCCTTGAGGACAGTTTGCAACATCAGAGGCCAGTGTTCCTTTGGCCACTGGCAACTCTTTGCTACCTTTTCAAAACACTGGAAATAGTTGTCTATGTCCTTTTCAGAAAATGGAGGCACCAGTTTTACCTCCTGACTGGCACAAAATTTATTTTTAGTTTCAATTTTTATTTTTAGTTGCTCCATTTGGAGTCTTTCTTCTCTATCGAATTTCTCTAATTCAAAATCTCTCTGTCTTGCAAATTTTTCTAACTCAAATTCTGTTTTTCTTTTTCTTCCCTCTCAAATTCTCTTTATTTCTCTCTTTCTTCCCTTTCAATCTCTAGCATTTTTAATTTAAGTTCCATTTCTATATTTGGATTTTCCACTGGAAACTGTTCCAGATCTCCTGGTGCAAACACATTTTCATCAATGTAATATTCAACTATCTCTCTAGCCAGTCTTGCTTTTCGCATGGCTGGTTTTACCTCTGTCAGCTCCAAATGTCTGCATATTTCCAACAGTTTTGTCTTTTTAAAAGACTTCAAAACCCCTACGGTTGGTGATGCCAAGAAATCATCCATTGCTGTCAATATATTTATATAGGAAAATTCACAAAAACAATTTTACAATCTGAAATGTTAGATTTTTAATAAATGACTCACAAAATGGTCTATCCCGGACCTTGAGCCCCCAATTTGTTATGGCCCCAATTTGTTATTACATTTACAACACAAACAGCAACAGCAACAGCAAGGGATGACAGAAACTGTTTTAAAAACTTGAACACATTTAATCAACAGACAAAGACAATAACAACTAAATGACCAAGATTGATTATAACAAAAACGAAAAGAAATATTTACAGTCCTTTTTGTGGGGCGGCTTGGTGATGTCCTGGGTGAGAAAAATCCACAAAAGAAACTTAACAGGTCTTGAACAGAAATGACAGGTCTGGTCACACGTATCCTTCTTCTTGCAATTTCTCCTACTACTTTACTGTCTCAATTCTTTTCCTTATATACTCTTTTGCAGACCCCACCCACATTTAGACCTCTTTTTTTATTTTTTATTTTCTGAGACTTGCCCCAGACATGTCCAGGACATGTCTAAACATGACTCCAGTCTGAGCTTAACAAAAAAAAAGGTAAATACTGCCATCTAGTGGCCTATATTCACATTACATAGTGTGTAGTGTATTATTAAGCTGTAGTGAACCACCTGCATGTAGTGAATTATCGAGTTGCAGTGAATCACTGGGGTGCAAGGAATTCTTAGGTTGTAATGAAACCCTGACTGTGTCGAGGGATTAAGGTTCCTTCACTGTGCTGTGTTGGGCTCTAGAAGCCCTCTCAAGTGTGAGTTTTACCACTGTAGGTTGGGTTTACCTGTGCATAGTACCTGGTTGTCTCTGCACTCTCAAACACTTGGGTCCTGGTCATTATTTTACCTCAGTATACATGCTACTGTGCTGGCAGAACTTTGTCATGGATTTTAGTATGTCCTGGTACCCATCATTTTAGAGTGTACTGAATAAATATTGTTTTATTTTCCTATACGTTTGCCTCTGAGTGATCTATTGATTTTGATTACTTTTGGGGGATTTGTAACGGGGAAACAGTCTGTTTATAGTTATCACGGTCACACATGAATTCGGGAAGGGATTGATTACAGGGTTTCCTCCAAGATTTTTTGAAACTGTGGCGGAGGGTTTCAGCGTCGAGTCAAAACTCAGCATTACCAGGTGTGGCCAGTTTTCATTAATCAGCACGTAGGCGATGTAATAATTGAAGTCTATCTGCACGGAGGTTTATCAGTTTCACATCCGTGGCGGTGGATTTCATGTGTAATATGAAAACCTATTATGACTCCGGAATGGGAATTAAATAGCAAATCATGAAGGTACAGTTAGGTAGAGCAGGATGTGCTCACAGCAAACACGTAGGCCTAAGTTAACATCGTAGTTGATCGTTTTGCAAAGTGAATAAAATAGTTTTTCTCTTTTCGTTTCGCACATTGCATTAAGAAGAAAGCAGTGCGTTTTACTGCCGGTTTCTAATTTTTATTCACAGGAAAACGTGTTCATTAAGCAAAATGATTGACAACAGGTCAAGAATTATTATCCCTCATTTTAACTTAACAAGGAGAGCTGGCGACACCTGATTGTCCTTGGAATATTTGGAGTTTATGTAAAGTCATTTTGCCCTGGCAGTGCGCCACGATCAATTACATGTAGCGGAAACCCTGGATTGTAAACACAGTGACAAACATACAATTGATGTTTATAAACATATTTTCGTAACAAAATATACATATACGCAAGTCATCTTTATTATAACAAACATCTATTACCTTCATTTTACGTTTGAGTGCAGCTTTTCAAGAGCTTTTTTTTTTTTTAAGCTCCTTTGCCTCGGCCTTGTGCGTTGATTCCACACGGTGAGGTTGCTGGTGTAGCCATACTGCGCTGCAATTTTTCTTTGGCCCATACTTACAGATTACATATTTTTCCTTTTTCCCGGTTTCTAAAAAATATAGCCACATTGGCAGTGCTGCCAACTGTCCCGAATTTTACGGGAGTTTTAGTTGCATATTCACGTTCCTGTTGCTTACTCAGCAATTATTTAATTAACGCGTATTAAAGAGGTTCGCCTACAGAATTGACGTCCTTGTGCGAGGAGGTTTATCAGATTCACGTGTGTTAAGGTGGGTTTAACCACAAATATTATGTTAAATCGATTACGGGTGTGTTAGAGGGTGTGTAAGCTTACTTGCTGACGCGCTCGAACGCACCGTATGACTCCTGACTTCTCACTCTTTTTTTCTTTACTCAGGGGATGGAACCAATCAACAGTCTTGTATCATTTACTCAATCATTAAACCCATGCTGTGCTTCTAACCTATATGAAAAAGAAAACCGTGAAAGCCTGGAGTCATAATCAGTTTCCATATTACTAGTGGTGAAATCCGCCGTAACACACGTGAAGCTGATTAACCTCCATGCACAAGGACTTCAATTCCACGTGAGAATCTATTAAATACGCATTGGTTGAATAATTGCTTACTATAGCACGGGAACATGAATATGCCACAAACTCCCGGAAAATACGGGAGAGTTGGCAACACTGCTCATTGGGCTTTAATGTTTATCGTCTGCATCAGACATGACTGACGCTATGTTGTGTTTGACAAAATGTGAACTGAAACCGAAAGTTCGGTTGTTTGTGCGCACGCTCGGTTGTGACTTCCGGTTTTCTCAGACAACCGAGACCGAGTTGGTATTTTTGGTTAACCGGACAGCTCTACGGTTATGTCATGAACATATTACAGGTTTTACAGACCGTAAGTTCCATCTGCGTGAACCGTTGCTTATGTGGAGCTAGCGAATCAATTATTTTTACAGGAAAGAATTTAATATTCAATCGATGGCAATGTAGAGAAATCGTTTGTTATACCGGACATGTTGTAGCCTGTTCGCTTCCCTATTGCTTTAACCGGTAGTATCAGAGAGCTTGCCCAGACATTGGAGATGTATCAGGCTGACGCCGGTCATGGATAAGTTAAGCGATCGTTTCATAAGCACCCAAAAATGCACCCAAGCTCTGCAAAATGTACATCTGGTATAACTGCAGCCCAACTCGGTAGACACATACAGCACCCCACCGTTCAGCTTCAACTGTAGTGGCTACAATCAGGCAACGTTATGATGAAACTGTCACATTGGTGCTAATTGAAGTAACACAAGCATACCGATCATAATTGCCTCATATAAGTTAAACAGGTGCATTTTTGTGTCGCCTGTGAAGCACAGCGGCACATAGGGATCACTTTGTCCGGCGTCTGTCTGTCCGGTAGTCACACTTTCAGTTGGTAGTCACACATAAGCTTCGCAGGCGACACGTGTTCACCTGAACACTTTTTAGTTAATTACTAGAGCACGCAAACTAACATGCAGTAGCTGATAAGCGGTCATGACTTTGAATGTAATCTGTTGCGCGAAAAATTTGTTTCGCGTCACAGCTTCTGTGTCTGAGAGTCACAGTCGCAGCTGATACAGGCTTTATCTTCAGATATTTTACAAAGCCTGCGTTTGAGGCCAGTTGTTAGTGCTAACTATCACTAGCGGTCCTGCTAGCCACCCGTAACACATTAGCCTCACTTACATTGTTTGCTGTTATATGGTTACTTACAGCTGGTGGCTCCGAGCGCTTGATGGATGCAACTGCGTCAGGATTGAGAAGCAGCTGAAACGCTTATCCTGTGTCGAATTATCCTTAATTGACAAGGCTGTCTTTGGTGAAATGCTGAGCACAAACAGCTAATGCTCCCTTTCGCCGTGGCTGTTTGCTGCCAGCAAACAAAAATAGCTACCCGCTGATTTCTGGTGGCATTGTCTTTTGGAAGAGAAATACTTGTTTTTCTTCGCGTCCAAAATTAAACGGACAAGTAGCTTTGGGAGAGATACTGACAAAATTGCACCTCAAATGAACTGCGCTTCTTTTGTATTTCGCTACACTACTAAGGCATAGTATTCTCTGCCATTGTTAGTGCCTGCTAGAATAGTTTCTGGTGTGGGCAGGTCCAGTGCAGTGGTTGGCTCTGGCTAGGTCTTTACTAATTGGACGGCACAACCTGACGTCAGGTTTTGCCCAGATCTCGTAAAGATCTCGGGAGGAGCTGTTCAGAGAGGAAATCACACCCACAAAATCATGTTCTTGGATTACGGCAAAATCCCTGTATCTTATGTTTAGAAACTTTTCAGAGGTTGAGCATGGACAACCAACATTATAACATTACTAATATTAGTCAATATGCAAAAGTCCAACGCGCTTCAGCCAAGTTTCAAAAGTGAGGAAAGGTGCTCAGCAGTAAAGGACAATAAACATAGAAAAAAGACTTTTACCTGGGTACTTCAAAAAGACTACCCAAAAGTTAAAACACTGGAGCACACTTTACAAATCTGCACGTTTATAGAGTGGAAAAGATGACTGACGTTTTGACTTGCGTCTTCCTCAGAATCCTATAATCCAATAAACGTGCAGATTTGTAAAGTGTGCTCCAGTGTTTTTACTTTTGGGTAGTCTTTTTGAAGTACTCAGGTAAAAGTCTTTTTTCAACATTACTAATATGTATTAAAAGAAGGATCAGCGTGTTAGGTCCCCTTTAGTCTCTTTTGTCTTAGGAAAAGGAGACTAAGGAGTGATCTGTTTGAGGTCTTTAAATATGTTAAAGGGATGAAGAAAGTGAATTATGTAGGATTCCTTCAAGCAAGTGTTGTTCGTGGAACTCGGGGTCACAAATGGAAGCTGACCAAAGGTAAATTTAGCACTGATATTCGGAAATATTTCTTCACCCAAAGAGTAATTTCGATGTGGAACAGCTTGCCTGACCATATTGTTGAGGCAGAGACCTTGGGAGTTTTCAAAAGCAGTCTTGACTTAAAGCTAGATACCATTGAGTCATTGAGTATATGAAGTGATATATTCACAATAGTATAAAGAAACTGGCAAGCCTACTTGGGCCTGTTCTTGCCATTCATGTTATGTTATGTTATGTTAAATTAGGCTTTTTGCAGTCCTTCAACTATGCTGCTGCAGAGTAAAATTTTCGAGCAAATTAAATCACCCAAAAATATATGATTAACTAGAGAGACACCTTATATCCCTCAAGTTAGTGTAGCAGATTTTCACCCCTGAAAATTTGAAGGACTTAGCTGAAATACTGTTCTAGATATAGCCATGTGAAAGTGGCTCCTCAGAAATCGCTGTTCATAAAGGGCGGGAACTTAGTTTTGTCATAGTTGGAAAACATTTTTTTTTATTATCAGGAGTTGGAAGCTAAAATTTTGTATTTCTCCTATTAGGAGGTGAATGCACCTGCTGGAATTTTTTCAGCCAAATCTGAAATGGTCAAGACGGAAATTTCTCTGAAATTCGGACATTTGACTTGGAATGACCCTAATATCAGTCTGAGCTGACATACTCTCACAGTCCGATGAAAAGGATAATATAGCTGCTTACAGGCCTAGCTTAACACCGGTGGATGTCAAGGACTTTTGGGGCTTGTGGCTTGAAGCAGAGAAATGCAACTCTGTCAAGATCCTCAGCAGATTGTACTGTAGTGCTGTGTTTCATTGTTCAGCGCATACAGTTGGCTAATTGATTTTATAGCCTTTATTTATCTGTATTTAAAAACTCAAAAACCTATTTTATATTATTCTGATAGTTCTCCATTCAACCGCAGTTTACCACTAAGGACCAATGCGGTACTGCTGATACCAGAACCTATGGCACAATTGGACATTATTCCCAATCTTGAATAACACAGCAGTGCAAATGCATGCAATTCCTAAATGCCCTTAAATGGCTAATCTGTGGGTAGTTTTAATAACCTCGTTAACATGTGATCAAAGCCATTATTTATCATTGAAACCATTTAGAAGTTAACTATCCCTTGATGTAAATATTAATACATTTTATTCTGATTATTTGTTTCACGTTAGGAAATCACGTGACATTGATAGCTGCTTTATTGATCTGTGTGCGCATTTGTTTCATTGGCAATGTTGTTGGTAGTTGGCAAAGATTGACATACCCTGTGGAATGATCCATGCCCTCCATATATGGTGCTGGGGATCCATTTATAATTACGGATGGTGCACAATGGCTATGATCATAGTGAAGTCAATCAAAATCAGTGTATTATATCTGTTTGATTCCAAATGAAAGCGATTTTATGTGCTGTCATGTTGTGTTTGACATTAAAGTTGAAGATTTGTAGGTGTCCATAACCTGCAACAATTGGCTCAGTTTTTCTTTTGCAGGCCTTTTTCTTTCAATATTGGATGGGATATTTTTCACTCATAATTGAGCTTGGCCGAAAAACTCATGTTTAAGAAATAAGAAGCCAAAAAAGACTGTAAATCTCCCAGTGCAAAAGATCACTTAAAGCTTCAGTATAGCCATCTTAAGGCTGTGACTGGGGTTTTTTAATTATTTATTTGTTTTTATTGAACATTAGAGATTGAATTTCATGTATAAATGATGTTACATCTGTGGAAATGTGAAAGGATCTGATCTGGTCATTGCTCCCATAAGAAGTGTGGGTTAGAAATTGCTTGCTGTGGGAAGGAAGCTAATCTATTTATAAATATATTTGTCAGCATTGCTAGCTCAGTGGTTCCCTGTAAGAGGGTAAGCCTGTCCTCGCAAGTGGTGACAAACAGAGAAATAAGGGACAGTTTGGATACACAACAGCCATCGTACATCTGTGATTGCCTGCTATTTCCTTTGTGCTTTTGACTGATGAAATTTTTTTGGAATTTTTTTTTATATCTAAGTTTGGCTTTGGCAGTATCCTAAAGAAATGAACTTTTTTCTTTCTAATTGAACAGCACGAGTAATCAGTACACATCTGTACACAAGTAATCTGTACACAGTTTGCATGCAACCTGTTTTTTTTTCTGGATTATTTAAAACTTGGCAGCAAAGAGCGATTTGGATCATAGCATGACTCAGATAATGTTAGTGTGGATTTTTTGCAATCTCTGGCAAAAATAAAGTTGTGAATATTCATGTTATAATCATTTGATGCAATCTGGTGATAGCCATCTTAAATAATATATACCGACGCTTCATTCTAGCAATTTCTGTCCTTTTAAATTCCTTTAATTGGTGACACGCTGTCTAAACTGCAGATGATTACAGGGAAGGTGATTTAATGGAGCAGATTATAGCTGCTCATATATTTGTCCTATAGCCATTTTCAGGCCTCACAGGATTCTGAGCGTTCTGGCACTTCTGTTGCCGCTCGGTAACCCTTTACCCGTTCTATCTCTCTCTGCTGACGTCTGCTCACTGAACAATGTCATCAAATTTCCTGTTTTTCACTTTAGTGGAAAGCTGCTCTTCCAGTTTATATGAAGGGCTTTGTGGTAAGGAGATCCATAGGACCGGATGAACTCTGTGGACAGGATGTAGGGTTAAAGGTTGCCGCGCTAAGTAAATGCAGTTGGTGTATATAATTGAACTTTGCTGTTTGGCTTGCTTGAGAATAATTCTGTACTTGAAATCGCAACAGCTTGACAAATATACTGCATTGAAATTATTGCCGTCTTTGTTGATACTGATTATTTTTGAATGGTAAAGCAATGATGTGGCATGCTTGAGCCAGATAGAGTACTTGTTTGAAAGTCCTTGCATCACACTGTGTAAGTGTAATCTAGTGCGGGGAAGGCTTATAAACTCATTTGAGTCCCGATCCCTGAGCTATATCTGAGTGAACAATCGAGCTTTAAAACTCGGCAAGCAGTGCATTCACTGCTGTTTGTCTTGGGCTTTTCACAGAAGGCAGTTTCACACTCCTGAAATCTCTTTGGAAAGCACTGACAAATTTTTAGGCATATTGATTTGAATGAAAAGACTGCAAAAAAAGCAGGCTGGTCACGCATCAACAGTGGACTGTTATAACCTCCAGGAGTAGGCCAATGTCACTGTGTGGTTTGAGGGAGGTGTGACAGGCTGTAGGCCCTGGACGACCCCAGGCTAGTACAAACTGTATGCGGCCCACACGCACATCCTTCGCCTCTGGTTAATCTCTCCTTTTTGAGGCGACTGTCGCATGTAAGGGCTGACCACCTTCTGTTGGTGAAAGAGTGGTATGCAGTTATCAGATGGCAGGCTGTTCCCTGTTACACAACATGACCCTGAGATTTACCAAATTTGTCAGCATCAATTGGGGAAAGAAATCAGTGCACACTACCAGCGGGTCACATTCTGCACTGCACGGGATTTAGTGCTTGTTATGGCGCCAATTTATTATGACATAAGACAGCAAGGGATGACAGACACAATATAAATAGATTTAATTAAACAAAGACTGATGACTAACCTACAATTTATACTACTGACTAAGATTGACATATACAAGAAAAAAAATATTTACAGTCCCTTGAGATGGGATTGCTTAGTGATGTTCTGGGACAGGGAAATGCTCCAACACAGGCAAAAATCCACAAAAAACTTCACAGGTCTTGAAAAGAGGGAAAGGTATGGTCAAATGTATCTTTCTCCTTGCAATTTCTCCTACTTCTTTTTTCTCTCAATTTTTCTCCTTATATACTCTTTTGCAGCCCCCACCTTTCAGACTTTTTTCAATTCTCTGGGACTTCCCCTCTCAGACATGCCCAGGACATGCCTAAACCTAGCTCCAGACTGGGCTTAACAATAAAAAGGTCAATACTGCCATCTAGTGGCATTTTTTCAGTTTACATACTTGACTCTTAAAGTTGCCCCATGACTGCTCTGAAGCACCCCTTGCAGGGCAACTGGTTGGCCTTACGTCATGGGTTTTAATTATTATTCCATTGTATTAGTTATTGCATAAATACAACTTAATTCAATTTGGTACCCTGTTGTAGGGATTACGTTATTTAAGTCTATTCACAATTGGTTTGTAATATGAAGCATTAGTAGTTTTTAGTATCGCCATCTCTGGAGGCAAAGTTTTCAAACTAATTTGCCTGGTAAACTTTGGTATAGGTAGGCTTGGTGTAAGTTGTCTCCAAATGTCTCCAATTTCATTAAAGGGGGGACTGTGTCAGCCGGGTCCTATGCGCGTGACGAAGCGAAAAACTTGAAAATGTTAGGCTAACTATTTCAAGTTCATAGGAGATGTAAGGTGTAAGCGTTTCAATCTGTTTGTATCGCGTTTATCCTTGAAGTTTACTGAAATTTTTACCAAAAAACTATCTTTATTGATCGAAAAGCCTATTCGTAGCATTAGTTTGTCATAGGTCGGGTTTTTGTAACGTTATTATTGCTTTCAAATCAGCCTGCTTTGATTTTTATGTCGTCCCATAGCGGCCGTCCAACTGGAAGCAGTCGCAAAAGGATCTATGACAGCTGCATGTCAGACAAAACGTTGTGACAAACAGGTTCTGCAAACAGTAGAGAGAGTTGCTTGATAAAAATTTCCCCAAACTTCTCAAGGATGCACGCAAATGCAATACAAATGGATTGAAACTCCACCACAAATTCACCGGTTTACCTTACCTCCCACTTTTGATGGGTTTTTGCCCAAATAAAATATGGATGGATAGTATAATTTATTCTTCGTGGGTTTGGTAAAGATAAATGCGGTAACTCTATCAACTCCGTGTTTGCAGGCCATCTTCTGTATTTAAAACTGCAACGAAGGTACGCTTTACACACGTACTAATAAGCTTGGGGTTTGTATTTCTGCTCCCTTGATATCGCACTGAAAATGTTTATCAACTGGACTCTACTGGCATGCGCCCCAGCTGACAAGGTCCCTTTAAAATATTTGCAGGTCTTTGTTATAATCTTATTTGAAGCAGACTTATTGCGTATGGATGAATCTACTCTGTGTGTGTGTGTGTGCCCGTGTGTGTGTGCGCGTGTGTGCTTGTAGGGTGGAATAACACCTACCATCCCATCCTTTAGTTGGAATAGGGCTCATTTCAATGGCAAAACTGGATGCTCAGAAATCTAATCTGCTTTTGAAAGGTCCGCTGTTTAGAAAGTGGTGATTTAAGACTGTTCTGCATTTGAAATTCCACAGTGAGCGTTTCTCACGTGCGTAATGTGTTTACTGAGAAGAGGAATTCTGGAGGGATGGTTGTGCTCAGAGGGCTGTGTCGCTATGGATACCAACCCCTGTGTGGCATTCCATGATGAGGAAGGAAGATAGATTATTTGCCCACGGAGCATTATTTTTTTATTAACGTGAAAGATGACTTTCACGTAAAAACCAATGTTAAATAAAAGAATTACACTTATCGAGTCCGGTAATTATTACTTGGATTTTTTTTCAATATTTTTGTAAAGTTGTGCTACACTTCAGATAAGGAGAATGCGACCAAACAAAAAGAAAAATAATCTGATGGTCGCCATCTTTCAATCTCGTGAAAAGGTTCAGGCAAAGGGAGGTTTAGGAACGCTTTGGTAGTCACAGGACAATGGCATCAGCTGGTCATAGCTTAATCAAAGTCTGTATAGACTTAACCCCATATTGTATTAAATTCCCACTCGTTTTGAGCCATTTAGTCAGCTTAAATTGATTAATGCAGAAGCTAGTGCTCCCCCATTCTTTAAGCATTGGTGTTCTGACAACGGGAGATTAGTTTAGTTCATAATCCATTTTTTTTGTCATCATAACTTTCTTTTCTACTAAGTACGTGTGAGTGAAACGTGAGTTGTCTTTCATATTTATTGTTTTTTTGGGTGCATTTTTACATTAGCACCGGTATTACGGTTATTAGCTATTTGTCACTAATTTATAGTTCTGGGATCTGGGAAGTTTGCCTCAGATTTGAGTATTTAGCAAGGCTAGCATATTTAGAAAACTATATTTTAGCTGAAGAGGTGGCATCATTGTTAGGTAATCTACTCCACATGCATAATAATCTAACACTATAATCATGTTTGTTTTGTTACAACCCCAATTCCAAATAGTTTGGATGCTGTGTAAATTGTAAATTTAAAACAGAGTGCAATGATTTGCAAATCTCATTAACTGTAAATCCTTATTTTTTGAAGATTGGTATGAGAGGAATATATGGTCTATAGTTGACTTGATGGACATGAATGGCAATTTCTTAGCTTATGAACAATTCTGTATGAAATATACAGTGGCTCCAATAAGTATTTGTACACTACCGTACTTCATGGAGCCGGTTACGGATGGCCTGGGCACAAACATGGCTTCCAGTTGCTTCCTCCACTCCAGTGGCAAGACTGGAGGCCAAGGACTGTCTCTCCCTCTGTACCAGCAGGGAGATGTACCGGTCAGTGCGCTGGCTGGTCTTCCTGGGACGTCCTTTCCTGGCTGCATTGGCTATGCGTTCAGACTGTTTGTGCTTCTTGATGATGTACTGCACGGTCGTGTGGCGTAACGATAGCCGAGTTCCAATTTTTCTGGTGCTTTGGCCTTCTTTATGTAGCTGAATGATATGCTCTCGTGTTCGACGGGGTATCTCGCCTGTCTTTAGCCATATATCACAGGAATACATTATGGGCATGGTCAGGCCATTTACATAGGCCAGTCTGTGTACAGAGGGAGTGTCCAGTATGGTCACGCTTGACCAAATCAGACCAAGTGAGTCAACCATGTCCTGTAAACATCTTGAGTCAATTTTAGGTGAGTATAATAAGTTTTGTGACTCACTAATGGAACTGTACAGATACTTATTGGGTCAGATAATCACCTTTCTGACCAAATATGCCATTTTGACATTAAATATTTGTTTAAAACATATTGATTATCAAATATTTTAATCACTTTTACACACAATAGTAAGCATATAGCCGAATATACAAAAGCTGTTATGTAGTCGAATTTTCAAGTAGTGTACAAATACTTATTGGAGCTACTGTCAGAGTTAAATAAAATAAAAAATAAAAGCAGAAAGGATACTAAATAATGGTAAACATAGCCCTATCCCTACTTTTTTGAGATGTGTTGCTGTCAAATAATTCAAAATGAACTAATATTTTTCATGAAATGGTAAAATGTCTCACTTTCAACAGCTAATATTTTGTCGATGTTCTATCATGAATGAAATGTCAGTTTGAGATCCGCAAATCATTGCATTCTGTTTTTATTTATATTTAACACAGCATCCCAACTTTGTTGGAATTGAGGTTGTATACAGCAGACCATTTGTAGTGTCTGTGTATACGACTCTTGGCTCATCATTAAATCGCCAGTGTATTCAGCTGTTGGGTGTCAGAACTCTGTTGGGGAAGTGGACACGTCAGGTCCTCAACGAGAGCTTTATTTATTTATTTATTTATTTGTTGCTGCAAAAGCTGTCAGACGTTTTGATGTCAGTGCTACTGGTTTAATGGCAGTTTCTGCAAGTGTTTTGATCGGGATGTTTAAGTATTTATTATTCGGTTCAGCTTTGTATTAAAATGAACAAAAACATATTTTGTAATCTCTAAGAGGCAGTTCCTTCGTTTGCTGCTCACTTCAGACGTAGGTGGTCTTTCTCTTTAACTTACAAATGAATGAATAAAATTTTTTTTTTTTATCGTTGCTACGGCAGAAATTTTAATTCAATGCCTCACTCAGCATTTGAAACAAACTTGCTTGCCACTTTTTGAAAGGTCTGATTAAAAAATGTTTCGATACAAAAATGCTTGTGCCAATACCAAACGTAATATATAAGAGCAGTTTGCTGTGGGACTAAAAAGTTAATTCTGAACACTGAAAGCTGCATAATATTGACAGGTTGCCCCGCATGATTTAGTGGGCCTATGGCATAATCTCTCCACTACTGTTTCTTGCAGTCCACATTTACAGAGGTGCAGTTTGGACCAATGAAGCTCTACGAAGATCGGCTTCAGGTACGGTAAATTCTTCATTTTAATGGGCTCAACAGTTGTGACGATGACTTGGTATTAAAGCTGGTACTCCAGTGATGTTGTACATTGGCATTCAAATATCAAAAGAGAGATATCATTGAAGTTTTGTTCAGACCAGTGCAACATAAGGCAAGTCTTGAATCCAGTATACAGCAGGAAAAAGTAAGTATTGAACCCATCAACGTTTTTCTCAGTAAATATATTTCAAATTGGGCTATTGAGTTGAAGTTTTCACCAGATATTGGTTATCTTCAAAGAAATCAAAACAAATTAGTCCATAAATTAAGTTATGGGGCTGTAATTTCTTGATGCAGCGCAGGTGGCGTAGCGTGGCGCAGCCCACGCAGTGGTAATTTTGTCCGGCGCAGCCCGCGCAGTGGTAATTTTGTGAGGTGGAACACCGTGCGCAGCCTTTGGTGGACGAAGGTGCGCCGAGATGGGTGTGGCGGCGTAGTAGAGGGAGGTGTCACATATTCATCAAGAAGCAGCGACAATTTCGTAGAAAAAGTCTCCGCTGGAGTTGCGCAGAAATCTTGCCAGCTCCAACTTGGTTTAATTTCTGTGCAGTGGTAATTTGGCTGACCGGCGCCCAGTGCGCGCACGTCACCGAAATCTCACAGGCAGGTTTCCAGATTTCAGGCACATTTCAATGCAATAAATAATTACAGGAAGCACTATTTAATGTAACTATTTGAATAAGGACATAAATTATAGTATCTACATCGATTGTCCTGATGTCAGATTAAAGGCGGTTGGCACCGTAATGGAAACTTGACCTGGCTTAATCAATGCAGCTGAATCTGTGATGCAAACTAATGACTTCACATCTTTCTCTGCCAACCACAAGCTGTGTGTGTGTGTGTATGTGTGTATGTATGTATGTATGTATGTATGTATGTATGTGTGTGTATATATGTATATATATATACTAGGAGAATATAGTCTGGTCAGATGAGACTGAAATTGAGCTCTTTGAATGTCATAACACACGCCATGTTTGCAGAACAAGCAGCACTGCACATCACCCCCAAAACACCAAATCAACAATGAAGTTTGGAGGTGGGAACATCATGATGTGGGGCTCATTTTCAGCATATGACATTGGCAGACTTCATATAATTGAAGGATGTATGAACGGAGAAATGTATCCATTCTTGATAAGAATCTGCCGCTATCTTATAGGGTGTTGAAGATGAAACAAGGGTGGGCATTTCAGCAAGGCAATTATCCAAAACGCACAGCCAAGGAAACTCTCAATTGATTTCGGATAAAGAAAATAAACTTGCTAGAATAGGCCAGTGAATCACCTGACTTGAATCCAATTGAAAATTTATTGAAATAACTGAGGATCAGAGTCTATAGAAGAGCCCCCATAACCTCCAAGATTTGAACACGATTTTTGTGGAAGAATAGGCCAAAGTCACACCTGAGCAATTGCATGCGACTAGTTTCTCCATACATGAGGCATCTTGAAGCGGTCATTACCAACACAGTGCTAAGTATTAAATAAACTTCAGAAAGCGTGTTCAATACTTTTTCCCTGTGCCATTCCACATTATTACAAACAGCTTAATTTATGAACTTATTTGTTTTGATTTCTATGTGTGGATTGCTTGGATTGTTACCAACATCTGGTGAAAATGTCAATAGCCCGATAAGAAAAATATTTACTGAGAAAAATGTTGACGCTTTCCCCACTGTAATCCTGCTACTAAAACCAATACACGGTGACTAACATCTTGGTATTTTGCTGTGATTATGCTACTAAATTGAATGCAACTAATTTTAATGTCATAATTTCTGTGCTGCGATGACTTGTCTTTCTTGTAGTTCTATTCATTTTGGCTGTTTGTTTACTGCATTGTTTAGTTTGGATGGGATTCAGGAAAAAAAATTCAGAAAAGTCTAGTATTCACCATGCTAAAAGGACAATTCTTAGTTTTTTCACAGATTGATAAAGTTCATTATGTCCCCTTCTGAATGCTTTTTATAGTTTAAATTATAAGATGGCATGAATTACATTAAATGTTTCTGAAAATATGTTTAAGTGTATGCATCTGAAGTATATTTGGGATCCTTTTTCAGTCTTTTTTTATTAGTAGAATTATCAAAAAGATCTGATGGCACTTTTGCCATTTAAGTCAAGATTAGAATTGTGTCCCACATCGGGAAGACAATCAACCAGTTTGTAAAGAAAAAAGTTCTTAAAGGATGCATTGTGTGAGCCACTCTGGTGTTTCCCTGGCAACCAAGCCAAACATTCATAGCAATGAACATATCATGAGGGACAATGCATGTTGTATTAGAAACAGGCTGTGGCTCAGGGGACCTGTGTAGTCATCACAGTTCTGACATTCAGGCACTCAATGGTTCATTATACCGAGCTCCTCCAACTTTTTCCCTTTTAGCTGTGTCTTGTGGCATGTGGTTGAATGGCGAGGCAAGGGAGAAGATCCATTTCTAACATTAAATTTTTAACAGTGGTTATAGCATCCGAGCTTCCTTCCACCATTTCTCTGAGAAGTCCCTGCTTCTCTGAGGGCTTCCTCAAATAAATTAGATTAAATTGTTTTAACTGACGGATTTATATATTCCGTATATGGGTGTGTTTATGTTGAGGAAAAAACTATGGAATCACATTATAATCGGCTCTTGTAAGAGAAATACCATCACAAATCCGAATGTGTGAATCAGTGTGCTTGTCGACCTTAACAAGCTGTTGGACATGGCTAAATGAGCGGGAGTATGGCACCAACATGAGAACTGGCAATTGAAACATTACAAAGGATTATAAAACTGCTTTAAGAAGGAGATTCAACATGGAAAGTGGCAGAAGATTTTGGTTGTTCTCTGTCAGCTTTGTATGAAATTTGGTGCAAGTATAAACAAAATGAGAAGGCTAGAACAGAAAAACATATGGATGGACCTTGTAAGATGTCAAAGTGTCAGGACAGAAAACAATAGCCTTGAATATAGGAAAAGATCAGCAAAACAAAAAAAATCAGCTGAATGAAATAGGATTTGCATACGGAATAGCCAAATGAATAAGAGCATAAGCATTTAAACAGTAGAAAGCCCATGGTTAAAGTGGGGTAAAGAGAGGTAATCATGCAGTGTTTGGATGAGAACAATAAACATTGATGAATCACCAATCTGCATTAATTTAGGCGATGATGCTGGAACTTTTGTCTGGTGTTGTTCCAATGAGAAATGAAGATGACTGCTTGAAGAAAATAAGTGGATTTCCCTGTTCATTTGGTCACATGACCGGTAAAGGAGCAGGACACCATATTATTTTTCATAACCAAGTATAGGGAAAAATTTCAGCTATGTACAGTCTGATTGACTTTCAATTCCAGTTAGGTACAGTCCGAATGGCTGAAGTGTGTGGCCCATAGTGGATGCGGTACCACAACTTGGTTTGGAAAAATGAGCACATGAGCAGGTGAGATGGCAATCATTACCTCAAAAGTCTGAATTTTGGACCATTTTAGTCACCTTCAGGATGATGGGGCATTTTGCCAAACAGCAAAGAGTGTAAAAGCTTGTCTTCAGGAAGAGTGTATCAACTACAACTTGACATGGCCAGCAAACAGTTCAGGTCTCGATCCAACAGAACATTTATGGTGGAAATATTAAAAAAAAGAAAGAGGTCCATGACAAGGCTGTACCCTGCAAAGTTGATCTGTAATCTGCTATTTGAGATCGTTGGAGCCAGCTTGATGGAGTAGATTATTTGTCATTGGAGAAATCCATACCTGAATTCAGGCCATAATAACTGCCTGAGGAGGAGCAACAGTGTACTAATTCAGATTTTTTGATAATTCCATTTTTCCTCAAAATTGAGAGATTCCTTCATTTTTTTTCCTCTTCTTAATCTGGGAAAATGCTCTTAATCCAAATACTTCATTGTCCCCCGCTGCGCGGAACGCGTGAAGCCGCGGGACATAGTATTCACGACCGTCCGTCCGTACGTCCCGAATCCTTGTCAGCAAGATATCTCGAGAACAAATTGACGGATTTTCTTCAAATTTCATGTCAACATGTATTAGTCTGATACCCCGGCGCCAGTCGATTTCGGTGACCTTTGCGCCATTCTCAAGGTCACACCAAGAGATTGTGCATTTTCACACTGATAGCCTTGTCAGCGAGATATTTCAAGAACAAATCAACAGATTTTCTTCAAATTTCATGTCAACATGTATTAGGGTGATGTCCCGGCGCCAGTCAATTTCGGTGACCTTCGCGTCATTCTCAAGGTCACACCGAGAGATTGTGCATTTTCACACTGACAGCCTTGTCAGCGAGACATCTCAAGAACGAATCAAAGGACTTACTTCAAATCTTCACATTTCATGTCAACATTTATTAGGGTGATACCCCGGCGCGAGTCGATTTCGGTGACCTTTGCGCCATTCTCAAGGTCACACAGAGAGATTGTGGATTTTCACACTGATAGCCTTGTCAGCGAGATATCTCAAGAAAAAAATTGATGGATTTACTTCAAATCTTATGTTAACATGTATTAGTGTGATACCCCGGCGCCAGTCGATTTCGGTGACCTTCGCGCCATTCTCAAGGTCACACCGAGATATTGTGCATTTTCATTCTGATAGCCTTGTCAGCCAGATATCTCAAGAACGAATTGACGGACTTACTTCAAATCTTATGCGGCGCCAGTCCATTTCAGTGACCTTCGCGCCATTCTCAAGGTCACACCGAGAAATTGTTCATTTTGACACAATTTCACAGTCTGTGGCGGGGGACAAAGACACGTTAGTGTCAAATACTTGTTTAATTTGTTTGAAGTGTGTTTCATCCTGGATGTTAAGCTAATAAACAAAAATTGTTTTGTGTCATATCTGTGGTTTGTTTATTTGCTATGAAGTAAAAAAGCTGGATGAATGTACTCTGGTGATTCAGTAATTTTTGTCGGGGGTTGTATGCCTAATTTGGCTCAAATTCCTGATTCTAGTCCACACTTTTCATGAATGTCTCATTCACCATGACTTACAGGGCTGCTAGGAGCATGAAGTAAACTGGGTAGCATTCACATTCTCAGCCTTGATCATACTTACTGGCTCCCACTATTTAGCCAGCAGTCACCAGAATGTTTCAGGCCACTTTCCAGTCATACTGCACTAAAGGCTCTAGTACTCTGCTCTGCTTCATTAGTGCTTTAAGTACGCATGCATGGCAACGAAGTCTGATGAAGTTCTTTGGAATGTTTCAAAAGTATCCTTTTTCTTCACATGATGAGACTTCCATTCAGTCAAGAATCTGGATGTTTTTATTTCACTACAAGTCAGATGTTAATGCAACTTTTGTTCCCTTACTTCAGTCGCATGACTACCAAACTCATGGAGAAAAAGATATAATATTATGACACTTCTGTTTAATTTTATTAGTGGTAACATAAAGTATATAAAGAATAGCTGACAACGTTGTGCTTCCCATTTTACCTGCAAGTGGTGGTGTGATGCTTTGTTCAACAGCAGCGGTTTCAAAAATCCCATTCTCTTTGATGAGCTACTATATGGTAACTGCTGGGGGTGATTTGGACCTTATGGACCATCCCAGGGCTCACATTGAAACCAAAAAGTCATTCAATCAGATGATACCTGAGACTCCGCTTTATAATGCGGAAAACATTAAACGTGAAAGTGAGAAGGAACAATGTCTTTTGGCAATCACAACGCAGTAATTATGAAGAAAAGATGATTGCTGTAAGTGTCCTACTTTTTTCATAGTTTTATAGTTCATAGTCTGTTAACCAATGTAGGATTGGCATCTGTAGGTGGGCAAGTAGACTCTAGCACAATGCCTGGAAAACATTATGGAAATCATCACACCTGGAGGATGTTTCTCTGGCTTTTTTACTTCAAAGCCAATAAACAAATCACAGATGCAAAACACTACTTTTTTTATTCATTTACCATTAAGTCTTCATGAAACACGCCTCAAACAAATTTCCATCAATCCATCCATTCTCTATACCGCTTTTTCCTTACTAGGGTCACTGGGGAGCTGGAGCCTATCCCAGCTGACTATGGAGGACAGGCAGGGACCCACCCCGGACAATCCAATAATTGTCAATCCATCCCAGGTCGCGCACACCATCCATATATATATATATATATATATATATATATATATATATATATATATATATATATATATATATATATATATATATATATGTATATATGTATATATGTATATATGTGTATATATATATATGTATATATGTATATATGTGTATATATATATATGTGTGTATATATATATATGTATAATATATACACACACACACACACACACACACACACACACACACACACACACACATATCTACGGGCAATTTATTGTCAGAGGGCCTGAATTTTTTGACACATGGACTTCACCAATGACAAACGATGTTTAACATCAAGCTGACTCCAACTTTCTTGAATAGCGGTTCATAAATCAGCTTTGCAGTAAGGGTCCTTGTCATTAGACCTTTTCACCCCTCAGCCCCGACTAAGGGCCGGAGGAGTATTGTCGTCAGGTGGGATGTTTGTCCCGTAAACTTTTGTATTCCACGCGATAACTTGAAAACACCTCCATCAATTAACACTATTTTTGCTGTGTTGCTTGGCCTTGTGCACCTTCAGAAGCCTGTTAACTTTGACAGCATTTGAATGTTCAGTATGGCCGCCACTGCCTCCATCTTAAATTTTGCATTCCGCACAATTACTTGAAAATGAATTTGTCAATTTATATTCATTCAAAGCAATCCAGGGGCTAAGGGGTAATGCCCGCTTTGCAGGGCTCTTTTTTGTTTTTAACATCCTAAAGCCCAAGGTCTCCCAAGCAATAACGCCAGCGTCACAGGATTTTCAGTGCTGTGCGGTGAGCCTCTCACCCTTGAACGCAAAATTGCTCTCAAGCTGTTCCTATTTAAGATCGTTTGATTAATAATCAAACAATTCATTTACGAAATAAAGACCTGTAATATAAGCTTATGATTATTAAGAAATGACAGAGTTTAGCAATGGGCTACATTAAAAATGTACTAAATGGTGATGATGTGGGGATGGGGCAAAAACATTTGTCCAATCCAATTTTATTCCTCGTTTTAGCTAGTCTTTTTCAGCAATGGAAATAAATTTTTTTTATTTTAAGATTGCACTTAATCAAAATGTTTTCAGTGTTCAAAAGAATTGGCCATATTGGCAGGGAAGTCCAGTAGCACACACATTGCCATGATGGGATAATAGTCAATTTATTATATTACCAAAACTTGTTACATCAAATGTATAATAATTAAATAATTTAGAAAAATTGGTAATTAGTGCATTGTGAAAGTTCAGCACATGGCACATGTTTAAAATCATTTGAAATGCACGCCATGCATTGGACTTTCATGGTAGCAAAATCATTGAGGTCTTAATAGTCCAGCTTCTGGGAAAGTTGAAGGAAGGATATAATATGAGACCATGTGACTGGCAATAATCAAATTAATTAGAAACAAAATCTAAACCTTACGTAAATACCATCCTCAGCAGCGTTAACTTCATCACATTCTACTTGAAAATGGAATTTTGAGAAATTTCAGCCATGCAGTCCCACATTGTAGCCTTCCTCTTTGATGCAGAGCTGTCTTGATCATTAATGGCAATGCAGCTAATTGGCTGCTCATTTGCTCAGTAAATTAATTAATTGTCTGATTCTTAATCGGAAACTGGTTGAGAGTTAACCCACCTTATCGTCATGTCTCCAGTTGTTGACAGTTTTACTTTTTCAAAGACATTGATGCAAAAAAAAAATCTAATGTTTTGTTTGCAACAGGAATTCAGAAGCTTTGAAAGACATTGACATTTTAAGTCACCAGTACTGTGGATTAGAAAATGCTTAACTGCAATGAGCCAATCATGCCAGCTGAGGGGAAATAGCCAGTAATTCTACCAATTGATACTTGCAACAGTACATTTGGTTGCTAATGGGGAAACATAAATGGGAACAGGTTTGGAGAGGTAATGCGCTTTAAGGCGAGGTGAAAGAGGAGCTTTAATACTTCTGATGGCAAGTCCCAGGTGAAAGGGGTTAATTTCCACCATTAATTTTCAGTTGAATTGAGATCCGGAATGTTTGCTGGCCATGTTATTGAGCTGATACGCCATTCTGGGAGAAAGCTTTTACACTTTGCTCTGTGGCAAACTGCATTTTCATCCTGAAAAAGGACTTCATCTCCAAACCCATTTTCTGCTGATGGAATCTGATAATGGGACAAAATTTCAATGTACTCCGGCGCAATGACTGTTGAGGGTAGTGATTGTCATCTCCTCCGTTCCTTTACCTGATATGCAACCCCATATCATAATTGAATGGGGAAATTTACTTGTTTTCTTCAACAGTCATCTTCATGTTTCATTGGAACCACACCAGAAAAAATTACCAGCATCATCGCCTTGGCTAATGCAGATTTGTGATTCATGCCTGAATATCACCTTCATCCTGTCATCTATGCTGTATGATTGCTTCTTTTAGGCCTCTTTAACCTTGCTTTCTTCTGTTTCTGTGTAAGTGCTGGTTTTCGTTTGGCTTTTCTATATGCAAATCCCATCTCATTTAGCTGAATTTCTTCATCTTCTTCTTTTTTTTTTTTTTTTTTTTACAGTTTAGTCAAAAAAAATTACTCCCTTACTGTCCATTTGTTTTTCTTTTGTTTTGCTGTGCATTTTTAATTTTTCATGCTTATTGCGTTGAGTTTTCTGTCCTGTCACTTTGACGTCTCCCGTGGTCTACCCATGTGTTCTCCTTTTATAACCTACCCATTATGTTTATTCTTGCTCCAAATATGAGACATGGCTGACTGGGAACAAAGAATATCATTTGCCATTCTCTGGGTTGAATTTCCTTCTTGGCGCAGTTTTACAGTCCCTTTCATTGTTTCAATTGCCAGCTGTCTTGTTGGTGCCATGCTACCTCAATTAACCACGTCGAACAACTTTGTAAGCTCTGCAAACACTCATTGAACTGTAGACTAATTTCCACACTAAGATTTGTGCTGGACTAAGGTGATTCCTTATTTTTTCCCTCTACTCGATAATGATAAAATGTGCCATTAATTGAAATGTTTTAATCAAATTTGTCTGAGGTGTGTTTCAGGGAGCCTGAATGTTTAGATGATAAACAAAAATGGTTTTGTGCCATGATTGCGATTTGTTTATTCGCTATTGAGTAAAAAAGCTGGATGGACATTCTGTGTATGTGGATTCTATCATTTTTGCCAGGGGTTGTAGCATTATGAAGTAACTTCGCTAAGTCTTATAGGAGCGATGGCAACAGTTAAAGTTGGCACTATATTGCTACAATAACTTTCCCACCCTTTGACATGTTGTAATTATATTAGTTCTCTGTTCTGTAGCCAGCTATGTAATCACCATCAAATGCATTATGAAACCTGCATCAGCTCATGACTCATGAATTCTTTCAGTCAGAAATGCTGATGTGCCCGGGACCTCATTGTTGTAAAACCAGCCATATAATTGTTGTTCTGTAGTGAAAGCTAAGAGCTGTCTGACCGCACACGCTAAGTTGGTTGTGTCTGTCAGTGGGCATCTTTCACTGCTTGACTGAAGAACCTTGGATACAGTCGTGTTTATTTCACTATCCGTACTCGGCAGTTGGGATTTTTCCTGCAAATGTGGCCCCCAACGCCCAGTTGTTTATACTGGGAAATGATGCAAATGTAATTGCTTTCATCAGAGGGGCGTTAAGCTGAAGCATCTTTTTAATGCCTTGAATTACAAAAGATATTAGATTAAAGACCATATATTTAAAGTGGCAAAAGACAACTTTTTTTATTCAGATTTCAAATATGAAATAAATTTAGGTTGAACAGTGTAATGGTTGTAGACTAATGACACTATCATTGTTTAGATCGGTTCCAAATAAACGTGCCTTTACACAAGGCAATAATTTCCCAGGAAAATGAGGGCTCGATTTATTGTACAAAAGACATGAGTCAGCCATCGCGCCTCCTAAAGCAGAAGATAATAGAGCTTTTGGTTTTCATGGTTGCAATCCCCAGTAGCGCTTTCCATGGGTTGGGCTCACGGACATCACGTATCTTTGCATACTTTCCCTCATCCTCCATGTTTCTTCGCTATAGCTCCATATCACTGCAATACCTAAGAATATGTTGTAACTGCAACAGAGAATGTATACTACAAACTAGACGGGTCGGTCGCCTGCGACCAACGGGTTTAGCCCCTGATCGCCCACATGTCCCTTTTTTTTTTTTTTCCATCATTTTGAATAATTTTTTGATCCACAATATATCACTACATCACAAAAAAGCTGCTGCTTACCAAAAGGTTTAGTTCCATAAATTGCCAATTCTACAACTGTACCAGACACACTGAAGGGTTCATCAGGAGAGCTCCGCCTATCTCGTGTGTTCATTTTGGCTTATTTTTGACATAAAATTGTCTTTTAGTGAATTACGTTACCATGGCAACCTAAATCGATAGGCGCAATTTCCTAACCACTGCCCATATACAGACCAAATATAAAAGAAATAGCTTCACATTTGTGGCCTGTGGAGTGTCCACAAAGAAATCTCCTTGGCAGATGCGTGATGAGGCCAAATCCATAGTTACCCCGACTTTGCCTGGGGGCTACAATTATTTGCAATAGCATTGTTGACTGCATTTTTTGCACCATACAGCTTTGTATACAGACTAGCTTACTATGATTTTTTTCAACACCACGCAAAAAATTGGTCCCAAAATAAGTTGTAGATGTACCTAGCTGACCAGTTCTTTCATGCTGCTTTTTTTTTGTTTTTTTTTTTATTTTGCTAAATCTATCCCTGGAACCAGGGTCCCAATTCCTGGCAGAAAAAGGTAGGCTTTGCTGTTTATTGTAGGTGATGGATGAACATTCCCTTTGCGAACTATCAATTTAGGTAATATTTTGTTCTGAAAGGCTATTTGATGAAATGGTCTCTGTTTATTTGTGAATAGACTACAACAAAGGTCTTTAAACTGCTTCATATGGTTTATTTATGTTAGAATTTAAACTTGAACAAAGTGAGACATGGCTCTTAATTTTATCAGGACCCCCTGGTCACCCTATTTGGCACTGTGCTGCCCTAACGCACTTCAAGTCGATTATAAAATTATAATTATCCGGATATTTAAACTTTAACTATGGCCTGTTACATATTTGGAAAGGAAAAAATAATTACCTTGGCATTGACAATATGTTTTGATCACATATTGGCGTGTTTCCTCTTCAGAGACAATATCTCTCCTGTTATAGCTTGTTACCACAACTGTCTTATGTCTTGGCTTAGCTTGTCACCCTGACTGGGAATAATCCTTGGAATGTTATAATAACCAAGGCCTTTGATGACCCCTGGTCATCATGGAATTTCACTCTGAGGGTGCTTTCACATCAGGGACACTGGCCTTGATTCGAGAAAACTTAACTTGACCACAAAGTCGAGTTAATTTGATAAATGTGAACACGGACTTGTACTTGGGCATAGTTTGTGAGTCTGTTTGAAAAAGGTGGTCTCTCGTACGGCTCATGCAGACTCTTACTAAATTTAAATGCAACCGTACCCTGATAACAGAAATGGATAGCTATGTAATATCTTATTTGACTATCCTGTTCAAACAAGCATGACCACGAAGGCCTCTCTATTGTCCAGGCAGGCATAGTATAAAGGTGAACTTCATTGTCTACTTTGGCGTTCGGTTATTCTTCTTTGCGTATATTAATAAATTGCAAACCAACTAGGTGCTAACTGTCACCTGCTGTATTGGAATTTGCACATACAGAAGCGTACTCAGGTAAGAAACAACATTACTTAATGTGAAAGCTGACCGGCAGGGGGAGAGGAGAGGGGGTACTATGGCACTAGCAGCTAGAGACAAGGCGTCTTCCATGTGGAAGACTAGGCTAGCCAGCTATATGGCTTGCTAGATTGTCAGGTATGCGAGTTTGGGGTTGCTAGCTTTGTCTCTAGCTGCAAGTTATAATGGTATGAAATGATCGTGATTTGGTCAATGGCATCAGAAGAGTACAGCCCATTGTCATACAGCTATTGATTAAATGTGGAATATTCTGGCAAATCTGACTACAATCTTCCCCTTATGGTTTAGATGCATTGAGTATCCTACCTGAAAAAACTTGACTTTTGTATTCTAAAGGTCTCTCAATCCATTAGCTATGGTTGCCAACAGGTCGTAAGCCTTCTCGAAATCATTTCACCATACTCCCAGTCACCATACAGGCATTGAATAATTGTGTCCAGTATCCAGTCGGGCTGCTGTCACACTGATCTTCTCATTCAAATGAAAATCATATGAAAAATATGTGAACAACATCTCTGTTGAGCAGTTTCTTTAATTTTTTCAGAAAATAAACATGCTACCAACTCAGCTACCAGTTAACTTCCTTTCTCTCAAGGCACACCAGCTAAATCATTTTTTTTCCTGCGATCTATGTCTTCATTGTGAACTAAACGAATGAGCAGATTCTCGCTTTTTATCCCAGCGGTATATAATACCATGGGATATAGTCATCACCCTGTCCGTCTGTCCGTCCGTCTGTCCGTAATCATTTTTATTTCCGGAGCAGAACTCAAAAACCATACCACTTACAAACTTCAAATTTGCTATGGAACTTATTCTTATGGTGTAGTTGTGCCTTTTGGAGGTTTTAGATCCATGCTGCCCATAATTTTTGACCAAAAACAGCCCTAAAATTGGACTTTGTCTCGTTTCCGGGACAGAACTCAAAAATTATGCCACATAGAAACTTCAAATTTGGTATGGAACTTACTCTTATGGTGTAGTTGTGCCTTTTGGAGGTGTCTGTTCCATGCTGCCGATAATTCTTGAAATTTTCACCAAAAACAGCCCTAAAATTGGACTTTGTCTCGGTTCCGGGACAGAACTCAAAAACTATGCCACTTAGAAACTTCAAAAACATTCCTAAAACTTCACACAGACCAGGTGAAAGAGGGTGAAATGTCCTTGTTGTATCTCACATCCGAGCCATGGAATGAGGAACGCACAGAACTGTCAATTACCTAGGAGTCAGTCGCACACCAGCCATCGCTATTGAAAGAGTATGGATTACAGAACACTGTCAGGTTTGTGGTAGAAAAGATATCACTATGGAAGTTACATCATTGATTATTTATAAAGGTATGTATATGTTAACATATACGGAAATAGGTGTTCTATTTCATACAGTGGTAATAGCAAATCTCACATTATTGTATTCCCCACACTTCATGACACTAGACCCTAGTTCTGAATCAATACATTGATCATTACATGCTTGCCTTGATAACAAACTAATCAATCCATCTGTTTTATGAGTATAGAATTACTACAGTGATGATATTAAGAGGATACAATTCTCCTGCAATGAGTAAATCACGAATTATGTGGAACCGGTGGGATATGTCATCTTCTGATGACTCTTGTTCTCTGAATGTTTTCCTTAATTGTTTCATCCCACCCTTATGCCAGTAGTTATGTTATGTTTTTGTGAAAAGCAATTTCATTCAAAGTATGTTATTACTATGCAGTGTACATTATTACAATAGCTTTTTCCTGTTCCCAAACTCAAAATTTCAATTGACCTGTGAAAATGCTTCTTCTCACTCATATCCAAATTGGCTTTGATTATTCCTTCAATGGAGCTCGGCTCTAAGCTACATGGAAAGTTGTCTTTGACAGTGGCGCAAACCGTAATCCCACTTGGAAATGTGAGAGAGAAATGCAAAAAAGATCTGTAATGCCACTTTAGAGGAACATCTCTGATAATGTAACTTTTAAGAGGAATTAAAGCGCCTTTGTTCTGGCCATTTTCAAATCAATGTTTGTTTCTTATTGGCTACCTCAAATTGTTGGTTAGATGACTAGTAGGATACTAGGTAGCTCAGCATGAAGAGGCTATGGAAGATGACAGTAACTGAGAGGAATTTTGAATCTATTTAAATGTAATTGACAGCTGAGTGTAGCCTGTCTAGTTGAACAGCAACTTGCTGGTTAAATTTTTTTAGTGAAATTTATAATTCTCTGAAAAATGACTTTGAAAAGTTAAAGCAAAATTTTATTTTTATGAGACATAAAGACACACATTCAAAGAAGAAAGTGGCTGTTATGGGCAAAGCTCCTGAAAATTACTTTTTTTTTTTTTGTTTTTCTTCAAAATTGTCTCATATTTTGTAACATGAGGGAGTCTGTCTTCTCGGCTTTGCCTCAGCTCAGTAATTTGTTGAAGGTTGTAGTGAGTCTAAGTCTTGATATTTTGAGTTCATCTTTTCCTTGGTTTGTTTTACATTGTGTTTATATACAATGTGCTCCCAAATTGCTGGCATCCCTGTCTGGCAATGCACAAAAAATCCAAAAAAAAAAAAAAATTTTATTGAAAAGCTCAAAATAAAAACGTGACAAAATACTGTACAATATTAATGCTCCATGAAACCAATCAAAGCCATTTACCGATTTACAATTCATTTCCTCCAAATTAAGGTTTCACGTTTAATGGGACCCTTAAAAATTATTGCAAATTACATCTACCAAAATTAAACATGGAATTAAATTCCACTTATTGAAGTTTTATCTAGGAAATGTATTGAGCCATAACATCACTTCCTGTTTCACTCAGGTATGAAAATGAGGTAACAGACATGAAATATCCCTTTGTCATCCAACACCATGAAAAAAACAAAACAACTGTCAATTCAAAAGAGGCAGATGATCATGGACCTTCATAAATTTGGTTATGGTGACAAGAAGATTCACAAACGATTGAATATGGCACTGAGCAGTGTCAGGGTAATTATTAGAAAATTCCAAAAATTTGGTAATGTTGGAAACCTCAAGGGTTGAGGACACAACTGCATTTCGCTCCTCAGGACACTGATGAAGATGGTGAAAGAAGCAACAAAATCCCCAAGAATCACTGTGAAGGAATTACAGGCCTTGGTGGCATCTTGAGGTCAGCAGGTTTCAAAATGCCCCATTAGGCTCCACCTCCACAACCACAGGCTCTTTGGAAGGGTTGCCTGAAGAAAGCTTTATCAGAGCAGAAGACACACAAGCAAGCATTTGGAGTTTACCAGAGGTCATTTGAATTATGATTGGAACAAGGCGCTTTGTTCAGATACAGCATCACCATGTTTGGCCTGGAAACTGAGATGCATACAAGAGGGACCACCTCATACCCCCGGTGAAATATGATGGGTGTCATGTTTTGGGGCTCTTTTAATTCAAAAGGTTCAGAGGCACTGGTAAAGTTTAATGGCAGAATGAAGTCCACCAAGTGTCAAAATATTTTTGCTGATAATCTGGTTGCCTCTGCCAGAAGGCTGGGACTTGGGTATAGGTGGACTTTCCAACAAGATAAATGACCCAAATCATACCTCAAAATCCACACAGAAGTGTTTCTGTGACAACAAAATCAACGTTGTGCTATGGCCATCTCATTTTCCAGACCTCAGTCCAATTGAGAACCTGTTGACTGAGTTGAAGAGGGCAGTTAATAAATGCAGCCCCCAGAATGTGAAGAATCTTGAAAGGATCTGCTTAGGAGTGGTCCAAAATCTCCCCCAAATGTGTCCCTTAACCTTGTCAAAAATTACATGAAAAGATTCCATGCTGTTGTCCTTGCTAGAGCTGGTTGCACTAAGTACTAAATGAAACCTTGATTTTGGTGACATTTATTTTGTTTTAAATATTAGTATTCTTTTTTTTCCATCAAAACATTAATAAAGTAAAGTATTTCACACGTTGGGATATTCAATTTTCCCTTAATTATATTGTTTATATTTTTTGGATTGTTTGCGCATTGCCAGTCAGGGGTGCAGGTAATTTTGGAGCCAAAAAGTATATTTCACCATTTATCATGGTAAATTAGTGTGTCTATGCAGATTGCACAAACTCTAGCCTGACAGGACAGAGTACACAATTTTTCTAACAGGAAAAAGAACGCTTATGGCTTTGGTGCCTGGGTGCGCTTTGCGCCATTGAAGAAGCAGGACATCACAGCCGTTCTGAAATATCCAGCCATGTGTGGTGCTCATTTTAGGCTGGAGGATTGTCTCCCCAGCAATATGTTGGGGTTTTGGATGGGATATTGAAGCCTAAACTGGCTGAGGCTGGCTGCTGCTGTGGTTTCTTCAGTGCACACAGCGGCATTATCCAGTCCACTGTCAGTAGCAGCAGGAGTCATGGGTGTTGATCTGTCAGAGATTCAGCTTGACAAAAACATGAACTGTGTCCGGTCTTGTTTTCTATCATTTGCTTCTGTCCAAATTATCCAACATAATGATTTCTATAATGAGAGGCAACGTGTGATAAGTATTAATAGATACAACGCAGTATAGCGCTCTTTTGAAGCCCATTAGCTGGTAAGGCATAATGGCAAATTGCTCACGTAAACAAACTATTTTAGATAACCTACAGCAGTATTTTGAAATAATTAACTCCACACTACAGTTACCAATTATGCCTTCTTAAACAGAGTATATACTACTGTGACTTCTGAATTTGTTTTTGAGAGAGAATTTTATTTCCACAATTGGGGGGAGGGAAAGGGGAGTTTCAGGCTCATCATTGCCTCAATTTAGGAGTTATTGAGCAGTAAACATTGTCACGGGGCAAAAAGTGTCAAAAGTACCCTATATTCGGGCGGCACGGTGGCATAGTGGTTAGCTCTACTGCCTCACAGCAAGACGGTTGTGGGTTCGTATCCGGCCTGGGGCCTTTCTGTGTGGAGTTTGCATGTTCTCCCCGTGTTCGCGTGGGTTTCCTCCGGGTACTCCGGTTTCCCCCACCCACAAAACGTGCAATATAGGAACCCTCCCTCCCTCCTGCATGGCTGTGTGTGAATGATTGGTGGTGGTCGGAGGGGCCGTAGGCGCATACGGCCCCCACGCTTCCATCAGTCTGCCCCAGGGCAGCTGTGGCTACAAAAACGTAGTTTACCACCATCAGAGCGTGAATGTGTGAGTGAATAAAGCCTCCATTGTAAAGTGTCTTTGAGTGTCCAGAAAAGTGCTAAATAAATTGATGCATTATTATTATATTCAAGTGGCCGGTATTCAGACCGGAGTATTCAGACTTTGGCCACCGAAGGATAAACACCTCGTCAACCTTTCCAGCAAATTTCATCTTGGTGTCAATCAATCCCTTCTATGAAAAATTTATTTTTTCATTTTTTTTTCCCCATTGTCATTGTACGACATGCTTTTTGTTCATGTACTTCCATACTGATGAAGCATTGATTTCGCATAAATGCCTAATTAATGAGATTTGACCTCCACACATCATTTAAGAATAATTGTAAGTATTATGCAACCATAAAATCATATTCTTTTTTCCACATTTGTCATTTTTGTTATACCACAAACGATTATGCGCTCCTGTACAACCAGTACAACAATGAGTATGTTGGCAAGATTGGTCAGAGCAATAGAAACTGGCAAGTGGCATAGAATTCTTTTGCTGTGCATCTTTTGCATATAAGGCAAGACAGACATAACGGCAAAGAGAGGGTCATGGAACAAATCACTTCTCCTGGAGGTCCTGCACCCTCTCCAACTCGTCTGTAACTTTGCCAAGTTAAAATGTCCACAGAACTTTCAGTCATTGTCTTTTTAAAACTTAATTGCCTCTTGGCAATTGAGACTCTCAGTATATTTTGAAATGAACATCAGTTATTTTTCAGACTTTCTATGGTCTTTGGATATCAGCAAAATCATATAAAAAGAAAAGTAAATCATTCATTTCAGCATCATGGACGCCTATAATAATATTTCAAACAATTTAATAATAAATAATAATATTACCACCTATTAGGTTGCAATGGATAAGCAACATCAATCCTTACAAAGTATAACATTCTGTTCTCAAAGACACTGGATATGCAAACCGTTTCATGCATTGCATAAATGACTTGTGCAAATATGATTTTACGGCTGCATGACCTTTTTAATTATTCTTATACAATGTGTAGATGTCAAATCTCATTTAGGCCTGAATGTAAAATCAATGCCTTATCAGTATGGAAGTACAAAAAGCATGGACAATGAGGAAAAGAAACTGTAAATGCATTTTCTTTTTCTTTTTTTTTTTTATTAATTTTCGGTTTCTTTAGTGAGGTTGGTGAGGTGTTTATCCATGGGTTCCCAAATATATTATTTGTACATTGTTTTGGCTCCTCAGGTTAATTACTCTAATTTGGTAAACCTTCAAAACCTGGAAAAAGTTATTTGTCGTGAAAAAAAATTGGATTTCAGCCGCTAATCTCAAGCAGTAGAAGAGAGAATATTTCTGATTGCAGATTCTGAAAGCTTGGGCAAAGGTTAGCGTAGCCATTTTCAGGTCTCTACCTCTTTTGGGTGAAAACATATTGGCTCACAAATATGCAAAAACTTTTGGTGGGTTTTAGAAAGGGACGTGGTCCTCAATTACATGGGCCGCATGGAGTTTGGAGCTAAAACTCTGGATTTGTTCATTCCATTCATTCCATTCAAGTAATTTTATTATTATTTTTTTTTATTTATTTTATTTTTTACAGCAGAATCTGAGTCTGTCACCATGGGAGGGTGTGTGATTAGACACGGAATGACCCAGAAACATTTCAGCCTCAACATTCTTATTAAAAGGCTGTTATAAAAATTCTCTCTTAAAGTATACCATCTCTGGTTGTCCATGCAACATTAGAATGTAGAATTTTACCCACATCAACTCCATTTAACTCCTGCAAATCAATCTCTGATCCTCTCTGCTTCAGCTTTCTGACTACTGCAGGGGTTTGGCAGTTTTCATTTATTTAATCTGCGCACGTTACCTAGGCCAAATTACCCGGCAAGTTTTTCCCTTGTTGTACTCGCTTGTACCAACAGTTGGACTCAGACTCCTGACTTTTTGAGAATAAATCTAAACTAGTAAAGAATGTGAAATTGATTTACTGGTCAGTAAGTTTATCAAAGATGCCAGATGAAAGAATTTTATGGAATTAACAATTAGAAAAAAGGTGCAGAATAGAAGTAATAATTTTTCCATAGAAGTTACGTTGTACATTGATTAGTATTTGAAATATTTTTTAGTGAAATTTTGTCTAATCCAAAATATGTCCTTTGCTTACTTTGGTCAGCTACTTGGGCTGTAGAACTAGGGCTGTAGCAGGATTCCTGTAGTTGCCAGTTTGCTTTCTGGAAAATATCTTGTTGGTTACTTAACCCTATACTACAATACCCAACGTTTATATCTTGATTCTTAGTATTTTCAATGACCTTGCTAGCTATGTCGCCTAAGATGTAGATGTATATTACAAAACATATAGCCAGCAAGCTTGCGAGAGACAAATTTAGACGTACATACATACAATCATATATGCATACATGCATAGATATATCTGAAAACCTGCTTTGTAAATCATTTTCCTACTCATTAATTTACTGGGGTTGCCAACCTGCAAGTTGATCTTTACAGACAAAAGGTGACCAGCTGAGTTAACACCCACTGTTGGCATTCTACAATATGGCATTCATCTGTATAGGCAGAAAACATTAAAGACTGCTGACAGAGGACTGGACATTTTAGTAACATAATGGCTCAAGCAATGTACAGTCTTGCTGGATTATACAGGACCCTGCGATGCATTTCTCCTTATTAATTGTGATGCAAGTTGACAGATTCCCGGCTCATTTACTGTGAATGAAATTGATATTTCTGGTGGTCAATTAAAAAGGACAACCATAAAGCCAAGGTGACTACTATGAGTCTGCTAATGCTGATTGTGAACATAGGATCTGTTGAGGATATATATTTAGCTGGTAAATTTAATGGCTTATGTTATTTACAACCAGCTAACATAACTTGGCGTGTACAGTAGCCAGCTAGCTAGCTATGGAGCTAAATGGAGATGGGGCCATTACTTTTTTGCATAGGGCCAGCTAGGTTTGGATAGCTTTTTTTTTTCCCCTTAAGAAATGAAATAATCTTTTAAAAACTGCATTTTGTATTTACTCAGGTTATCTTTGTCCAATATTACAATTCTTTTGATGATCTAAGACATTTTTTGCATATTTGTCAAACTTAAATTTGACATCAGGAAGGGGGCAAATACTTTTTCACAGCACTGTATGTGACAGTCATTGCCCCCTTTGTTACTAAATTAACAAACAAAATTAATCGAATATTGGGCTCAATTTACCTATATCATAGGTAAATCCAGTTAGGATTACTGCCAGCCCTGTTGAATTTAAACATCACTTAAACTGAACCGGTCTGGCGCTGTGAAGCTCGCAAAAAGCAGCATATGTTGCTGCAATCAAGAACAGATGAGAAACAAAGTTGTTGACATCTATCAGTATGGAAATGGTAACAAAGACATTTAATTTGTCTCTGGAAGTCCAACAATCCATGTTGAGAGCCATTAACTACAAATGCAGAAAGCTTGAAACAGTGGTGAACCTTTTCAGCAGTGGCTGGCCAGCCAAAATTCCTCCCAAGAGCACATCGATGACTCATCTGGGGGTCAAAAAAAGACCCTAAACTAATATCGAAAGAACTGGAGGCCTCACTCGCCTCTTTAAGGAGAATTCTGGTGTGAAATTGACTTGGGATGTATTGAAACATGATAATGAGTACTAACTTTTGTCGAATACCCCACCTCCGTACGCAAGCAACATTTCAACATAAATGCTTTTTTGCCGAAGCTCCCAGCAGGGTTACAATGGGAGCAAATTGGGCATAGCGTTGCCATGCAAAGCAATTGCAATTTTTATCATCATTACCAAGGCTCAAAGTAGCTCCACACTTCATTGGTAGAATTCTGAGGGCCCTGACATTTAAAACGAGGCACTGGGAACTTTGAAAATGCTCAGGTAGTTGATTAAAAAAAAAAAAAAGATCATTTATGCAAACAGTACCTTGAGGCAGTTTCCAGTCGCCTCCATGTTGAAAGTCACGATAAGTCGATTGAAGAGCACGAACGAATAGGAAGTATAGGGGAACAGATTGCAATCTATTCGTTCGTGCTCTTCAATCAACTTGTTAATTCCAAGATGGAAGCCATTGGAAACTACCTCAAGGTATAGTTTGCATAAATAGTCTTTTTTAATAAACTACCTGTGCATTTTCAAAGTTCTCAGTGCCCCGTTTTAAATGTCAGGGCGCTTGGAATTCCACCGATGAAGTGTGGAGCTTCTTTGAGCCTTGCTAATGGTGGGAAAAAAAAAAAGGTGATTTCTTTGCATGGCAATGCTATGCCCGGTTCGCTACCATTGTAAGCTTCGGATAAAAAGCCATTTATTTTGAAGTGTTGCGTACGTACGGAGGTGGGGTATTTGACAAAAGCTAGTGCTCATTATCATGTTTCAATACACCCCAAGTCAATTTCGTACCGGAATTCTCCTTTAAGGTCAGTGTTCACAATGCAACAATAAGAAAGAGACTGGGGAACAAATTGCATCCATGGGAGATCTGCAAGGTGAAAACCACTGCTGACCAATAAGAACAAAAAGGCTTGTCTAAAATTTGCCAAAGAAAAAAAAGCATTTGCATTACCCTCAAGGCTTTTCAGAAAAAAGTCTGTGGACTGATGAGTCAAGTGTAACTTTTTGGAAGACATGGGTGTTGTTACATCTGGTGTAAGGCTCGCACTACATTCCACAATAGCAATGGACAAACATGTAGTAGTGTCTCAGAAAATCCTGAAGGAGAATGTCCATCCATCAGTTTTTGACAAAGGTCAAGTGCAGTTGGGTTATGCAGCATAAGCACGCAAGGATGCTCATCTCCAAATGGTTCGAGAAACTAAATGAAGGTCTTTGTGCGGCCCTCAAAGTTCTGACTTGAATCCAGTTAAGATGCTGTATGACCTAAAAACAGGCAGTTAATGCTTGAAAATGTGGCTGAATTAAAACAATTATGCAATGAGTGGGCCAACATTTCTCCACATAAATGCAAGTTTCATTGCCAGTTATTGGAAACATTTGATTGCAGTTTTTTTTCTGCCGAGGGTGGCAAAACTAGTAATTAGGGTTAAGGGGGTGATTCTTTTCATATGGATGATGTAGGTTTTGAATTACTCCTCACCTTTGATGAATTGGAATGATCATTTAGAACTTCAGTTATGTGTTCTCACATTGCCACTGTCTTGGATGATCTGATACATCTAAATGACAAATGAGCAAAAATAGAAGAAATCTGGAATACTTATTCACAGCACTGTATGTGGAAAAATCATTGATTAACACTGAGAGCAGCTTGATGCTTAAACCAGTTCATTCAATAAGTCCCCTGCAAACCTCATTCAAAAGCTACAGGCTGACAGCATTTCAGAGCAGGCTGCTAGCGACTGAACTGATTGCTGCTCTTGAGGGAAAACTTGAGTATTCCATTTTGCCTTGGTACCAGAAAGAAACCCCCCCCACACACACACACACACACACCAGATGATTGCACGCAGGTTAGATCTGCTTCCCATGCAGCCTTAGCCCACTGCTTGGCCCTTCCCGTCAGTTGCAAGATAATGCAACTCGAGCACGTTCGGAGGGGAATGATGAGGGCTGTAGGCTGGAGATTAGTTCACACTGGGTCAGGAAAGTACGACAAGCTCCCGGGTTGCCGTCGTACTGTACCTCTTAGGCGGTGGCAGGCGTGGCTCGCAGACTGGCAGTGGGGGAGTGGAAGTAGGAGCAGGCGTGGCGTAGGATGGGGAGCATGCAGCAGCTGTGAGTCTTGCACCGAGCGAGTGAGATCCGCCATCTGGAGGCTCATGGTCTGCATGTGCTGCATGAGAGCGCGAAGCTGACGCTCCTGGAACTCGAGCTGAATTCCCTGTTCTCTTACTGCCTCCTGCAGAGGCTGGTTAGTCGCTGGCTGCGTCATGGTCTGATCGTAATGTTGTGATTTACTAAATTAACCAATAGCGAAAACCAGATAAATGCAAAAGGAGGCTTTATTTCTGAAGGGGGAAACCCCCCACAGAGCTGGCAACAGTACAATGTCCGCAATCCAAAATCAAAGTCCAATGGGCGTAATCCAGAATCAAAATCAGGGCACCAATCACAAAATCCGTGTTCAGGAAAAAAGAGGTCGATAAACAAGAATGCGGTACAATACAGGGAATATGCAAAGCTCGTAGTCAGGCGGTCCAGTCAGAAAGATAAACCACGAAGAATCAAAGCCTAAACAAACGTGGCACAGGAAGAACAATCTGACAAAGGAAGTGCATGAACAGACATCTTAAATACACATCCGGGTGAACACATGACCAAAGAGAAACACGTGCAATCAATGATACAAAGATCAGTAGTGACACATGAGGAGTAATCTAATTACATGAATTTGGCAAAAGCCAAAACGTAGACAGGGATCACAAGACAAACCTATGAACAGAACAGCTCCGGTCAAGGAGTACTAAAGTGCACAGTAAAAAGAAAGGAAAGCGCAAAGTAAATGTGGAAATCCACAGAAAATAGCAGCAGAGATGATTAGGGATAGGCAAGGAGGCGGAGACTAGAATTGGGCGACTGCTGAGAGATCATTAGTCAATTAGTAAGTGCAGCTATACAATCCTGAGTGCTTGTTGGTAAGTTAGTCCAAATATACAAGGTTAGTGTGGGTTAGTAATTAGCAAAAACAATAAACTGTTAGTATGTGTTAGTAAGACAGTAAAAGAGAGAGGAAGGAAGAACACGAGATAATGAAAGAAGATTGAAACCCAGAAACCAATAAATCACCTGAATGAGTGGCATGCAAGTCAAGGGACCGTTAGCAAAGACCTACACAAGACAAGACTGGGTAGACGAAGTGCAAAGTAAGGCAAGGCAGGAAAATAAACATGATCAGGAATCTAGAGAACTAAGGCAAAGACTAAAGAATAAACCGGATATGAAAAATAATAAAACAGGATAATCTAAAATACCTAAACACAATACACAATCCAAGAATGGTCAAAAGACAGGCAGTGGTCACTAAACACGAAAATCAATAATCATGGCAAAGCCAGCCACAGAACTTAAACAAGGCAGAACAGAATCACAGAGTCCCAACAGCATGTCCATTATCATGCATTAAATAAAGCACATTTTCAAATGCTGATATATCTATTCCACTACTCACTTAGGAACAATTTCAGATCTAAAAGATCCGTTTTTACAACATTAATGTGAAGTACTTTTATCCTGTGTCAACTTTTATGTTAATGTGAATATATCCCAATTGGTTTTTATCTGGCATTCTCAACTGAGCTTGTTTTAGTATCGTGCACAATTCGCTGTTCTACAAATTTGTGTTTCAGAGAAAAATCTATGTTCTTGGGTGAACAGACTGGCTTAAGTAGTGAGGGTTGTAATTTGTAATATGAAATCAATTGCTCTTCGAAACGAGCATACACATCTCACAGCCTCCTTTTTTGCTTCGTCTTTACTGTTTGCATGCTCATTGTTAGACAGTGAAGGGGTTTGTAAGCATTGTCAGCATGGAATTCTGGCAAATGGTTGGCATATCTTGCATACTTATTATTTGAGTGGTAGTATTTAAAATGTGAGAAGCTCTTGGGTTTCATCAGATTTTTGGAAAGTTGTTTGCATTATGCTTGGATGCTGTAATCCTGGTGCTTCCACGGCAGTGATGCTTCGGGTGAAATAACAGTGTTGTGCCAATTGCTCAGATGAGCCAGAACATTAAGACCACTCATAGATGAAGCACTTAAGGTTTATTATCTTGTAACTACAGCGCTTATTAAGTTCTAAAAACAGATATCAGACTGTAACTGTACAGTCGGTTCTCGTAGTCAACGTGTTGGATGGTGCTTCCCCTCAACTGTGGCAAGTACCTCCTGAAAATGGTTCAAGGAGGAGTAAGCCATGAACCGGCAAAAGGGTGTTGGGCAGAGAGGGCTATCCCATCTGGTCAGAACTGACAGCACAGTGCATCGTACCTTGCTACCTATAGTGCTTTGTAGCTGCAGACCGGTCAGAATACCCATACTAACCCAGGTCCACAGCTGAAAGCACAAACAATGTGCAAGTGAGCATCGAAACCTTGGCGCAATTGAAGGAGGACGCCTGAATCAGTGAGTCCCACTTTCTTTTACAACACGTGTATTGGCCAGGTATGTGTGCACATTTACCCGGGTGATCGATGACATCAGAATACTCTTTGGGAAGAAGACAAGCTGGTGGAGGGAGTAATGCTCTGAGAAATGTCCTGCTAGGAGATCCTGGATCCAGGAATTTTAATGGATGTTAGTTTGACTGACCCTTCAAATGTAGCATATGGGTAAACAGATGCCTAATGGACAGACCTGTCTCAGGCATGTACCGACGCATCTAATCAAACTGCAAAAGCTGGGAAATAAGTATAAACAATAGGGAGCGGCAGCCCTGATGTTTAGAGCTTGGAATCTAAAACACACATTCAAGTAAAGGTTTATGTAATTTGATGAGCTCCGGGATGATGGGATGTCGTTTGGTGCTAGTTTTGCTTGTGAAATTCTTTCTGAAAGCCTAATGTGCTAATTAGTTTATTTTTTGTTGCTGTTGCTAGGTACTGCTAGTATTTGCCAAAGAAGATGGCCAAAGCAGTGGCTTCAGCTGGGCCTGTGAGAAGGCCAACTTCAGGTATAATGTTGCCAAAACCCCTGAATCTGCACAGGAGCATTTCCAGGAAAAGCACCATGACATCATCATCATCGATCATAGGCATTCCAGACACTTTGATGCAGAGGCATTATGTCGGTACGTTGGTATTTCTGTTTCTTTGTGACTATATGACTTAAACCTGTGTCTGAAGAAGGCATCATTTAGAAAAATCAGTTCCTTGAATGAATTCTTCCAACTAGCAGACAAAAAAGGGAAAATGGTCTAGTGTTCATTCCGTCCAAAGCGGCGTTCTATACCACATGCCTGTACAGATTCTGGAATATTTTTCAATTACAATGTGATCAACCAGAAGTATTTACTTATTTTATTTATTTTGAAATGGTGAAATACAATATGTGTAACATTAATGACTTGTATTTGGTTTATCACAATTTCCTAACCATTAAGGTTTGTGATTGTCTTTGAAAGTAATGGCTTTCAAAAAATGGTGTTATGGGTTTGAGAAATTATTCTGCTTAATGGTAAAGATTTATTTGGTAGTTTGTAGTTGGGGATATGGTTTTGAGTCGCGTCTACGCGTACAGCCCTGTATGTTTTTAACGCGCCATCTCAAGTACTGATTGATGGAATTTCTTCAAACTTGGTATCAAGATGTGTGTGGGGAATGCACAGGCTCCAGTAAAAAATGTTTGAACCTTCTCTTACTTTTCAAAGTCATTTTTGGCAATTGACCATTTCTAACCAGCCTCTGGTCCAGTATCTCGAACATTTTTTATAACATTGTCCATGTTGATGACATGCTTATGCCAATAAATTATGGTGACCTTGACCCATTTGTCAAGGTCTCTGTGGGTGAAATGATCCTTCTTAATTTTGTTGTTACCTATATATCTCAAGAAAAATGTCACAGACTTCATTATTCATATTTGGTGCCAATGTCTGTATTAGGGATGCGCAGCCCCCACTGGAGCCCAGTAAAATCCATTTGCAATAATGCTTTTGCTGTTGTCTCAAGCACCATTGATGGAGTCCTTTCCACCATTGATGGATTTTGTCTTTGTGGTGGGGGATATCGTCAAATTTGTGATGAATACGTTTTCTTTTTTTTTTTTTCTTTTTTTTTTTGCGGGCGTGCGAGAGAACGGTGCTTTCAAAGCAGTGCATTTGCTGCATGCACAAAGAAACTGATGTTATGAGCTATATCAAACGGACAGATCTGTGAGATGGATTTGCTTGCATTTATGAAACCAGGATTTCTCAGACTTCAGTAATGTTTTAGCAAAGTCCTATTACCCTCTGAAATGAGAAACTTACCTTTTCAGCTCTATCTTTAGCATCTGCTTTACATCCCCACCAAAAAAAGGACTTTATAACCATTAGTTTAAGTGCCCTGCCAAGTGATAACCTTTTTAATTTTTCCTAATGCATATACATTGAGCATACATGCACAGTGCCTGAGAAAGTACAAAGAGACTTTCTGGGTGATACCCACTGCTGATGGCTGTGAGTGCACAGTACATTTTCAGAGCCTTGTTAATTAACAGAGGGCGGCACAACTGCAATTGTGCCTTTGTGTGTCCATTCATGAGTAACAGAAGTAACGTAAATTTGATGCTGCAGTCCTTTCTGTCACCACATGCACTAAATGGATCTTTCTATTTACATTCAGGTCAATTAGAGCAGGGAACTCTTCAGAAAACACTGTGATTGTCGCCGTGGTGAAAAGGTACGGCCTTGTAATTTGTGCTTTGCAGACGTTCCTCTCCCAACATACTTTGTCACTTTAGATACTGGGGATTGATTGTGATAATGTGCATGGTCTGTGCTGTGCTCTTTAAGGCCAGACCGCGAGGAGGGGTCAGTGATGGCTCTGATCTCCGCTGGATTCAACCGGGTAAGCCAGTCACGGAGAGAGAGAATAAGAGAGGAGCGGGGGATGGACTGAGGAGTTCAGTGGGAGGGGAGCGAGGGATGCTGGGAGTTCGTGCCTCAGCTGAGCCCCATGTGTGCAGCGCGCCCTGGCTTTGTGCAGCTGCCACATGGGTGCACGTGGGCCATCCAGCAGAACTGCTGAGTGAGAGAGTTTTCACTGCCAGCTGCTGTCCACAAACCAGATCGCAGCCTCTCGCTAGAGCGCGGCAGAGCTGATGTCACAAATGACAACAACATATGCGATTGTTTGCTCCAATGCAGACTGCGGTGGAATTGACTCTGGGACCATGTGGTTGTTTTTGGGTTAAAATTATATACTGTAGCTTCATGTTGCTGCCTGTGGCACATATTTGCTGGGTGGATATCATGATGGCAAACCATTTCAACCTTTTTTCCATTGGTAGTATTCCATCAGACTTTGTAGGGCTCAAGCTTTAGTAACTGTTTCATGAGACACTTAGAGACTAGAAATACAAAGCATTGTAGTTTTGTGAATTGCTAGATTTTTACATTTTTGCTCTCTGCTCTTGCTCATTGGATTTACAACAAATGAAACCATGGCTTAAGTAGTGAAAACTTAAGTGAAACCATGGCCCATCTGCATTAATTTACAGGTACTTGTATCCAGATCATGTGAAATGTGTAAGACTTTCAACCATTTTACACTGTTACACTGTTCAGATACTTATGAGCTAGATTTTGGGGGCTTTTGGTGGATTTGTTCCCCATGTGTTCAGAGAGGTTTCAGATTATCAGGATCAAACCACTCTTTATCCACTTCTTCAGAGATACTTGGAAAATGCCAACATGATGGCCTGCTACAACGAGCTTCTTCAGTTGGAGCATGGAGAAGTACGAGCACAATTCAAACTAAGGTAACCAAGTAGGGGTTTTTGTAAATGCCAGCCAGTTATGTTTAAAGAAACAGACTGCAGATGTTGAAACCATACTCTGCTGGAAAGAGGGTAACTTGGAGTTTCGAAACTAAATTACTCTTAATTTCAGTCATGGATCTATACCAAATTTGTGAGGATGAGACGTGGAATGGGCCCACCTTCTCTCCCCCTGTATACAACCAGAGATGTTACCTTTTAATGCTGGATAACGGTCAACTTGCTCCTGATTAGGGTTTCCCCAATTAATTTTATCAATTAATTATCTGAAACCTTTCTGAATTCAATGTACTATATTAGCATTTTCTATGCAGCTACACTCTGGTAATTGGAATTCAGCGAAAATTTAGAATTTGTTTCAAAATTTTATTCAGACAATTTCCATCCATACAATCTTATTTGTGACTCTCATCTTGGCACTGAGATCTGTTGCATTATTGGCAATATATTGATATTTAGCCTATTATTAAATACATTAATTTAACTAATTAAATCAATGGCACTATTCTTAATTGGGAACAGGTCAATAGTTATCCTGGATTAAATGGTATTGTTATGGCCCCAATTTGTTATTACATTTATAACACAACAGCAACAGCAAGGGATGACAGACACAGTTTTAAAAACTCAAACACATTTAATTATCAAAGACAATAACAACTAACTAACCTAAAGACCAAGATTGAATTATGTACAAAACATAAATATTTACAATCCCTTTTCGTGGGGGTGGCTTGGTGATGTCCTGGATGATGAAAATGCTCAAACACAGGCAAAGAAATCCACAAAAGAAACGTCACAGGTCTTGAACAGAATGGCAGGTCTGGTCATCATCTTGCAATTTCTCCTACTACTTTACTGTCTCAATTCTTTTCCTTATATACTCTTTTGCAGACCCCACCCACATTTAGACCTCTTTTTTTTAATTTTCTGAGACTTGCCCCAGACATGTCCAGGACATGTCTAAACATGACTCCAGTCTGAGCTTCACAAAAAAAAGGTAAATACTGCCATCTAGTGGCCTATATTCACATTACAGTATCAACTCTGATTGTATAGTTAATATTTTACTTGAAGGGAACATCTTATGGAAAAACTCACTTTTTCAGTTTTTGTGCACGTACATTTTGGTATTAAAGGTGCCTTCCAACCCGCGGCAGTAAAATAAAATGACCAAGTCAGTGGTGTAGGAAAACAAAACTTCGTCTGAGCAAGTGTTCCACTCAGCCGCGTACATTTTTCTCCAAAGAATGGACACATTCTTCAGAGTCTTGATGAGATTGGGTTTATTGTAAGTCAATTCAGGTGAAACAGAAAAACCCAGGCTGGTCTGCGCAAACCATGTAGCATTCATTCTTCATTAAACACCCCACGCCGACTGACCACCAATTGTCTGAACCCTCACATTTATTGTCCTTTTGGCACTTTCCTTCAGGTGGGATTAAATGCTCTTTCTACCTCATCCAACATTATTAATTCTGATTGGTACATCGTCGTATAGCAACCCTCCACCCTTATTAACAATTTTGCCATTACATCATAGTGTAAATTCATTTTATGCCTCCAGGGATGCTCAAAGACCATATATGAGCCTCCCAAACCTTGGGTTCACCTGAAGTTCAGCAAGTTATCTTGGTCTGTGGATGGTTCCAGAACACTCAAGTGCACATTCCCAACTAATGACACCGCCTGTTGGTTGGCTACCGATATGGTCATTCTGGAAGATTAGCTCATCAAGCCAACCTTGAGCGGATTGCAGGAGCTTGTATATCAGGTTTTCTGAGAAATTTGAGTTTTTGCTTTTTCTCTTTTCCACACGTTCACAACAGTTTAAAAGGCCTCAGTTCTCTCTGTTGAACTGTGGTTGTGATAAATACTCTAAAATCAAGGTATTAAGAATATTTTTCCCACCGCATTAGGTTTCTGTGCGCTGCCTTTTTCATAAGACATGGCATTCACCACGCCATTCAAAATTGGTTTTATACTCCTGAGTCAGCACAATGCAAGACTGGCAACAAAATTTATATTAAAGGAGCCCTATTGTGCTTTTCAAAAGATACCAATTAATGGTGGTCTTTATTTCCTTTCAAAGAGAATCTAGCTAGCTCACTGTCTTGGGATTTCCACTTTCTGTTAAGATTTAAACTGAATTCAGAGTGTTGCTAGCTACTAAATTGACTGTGAATTTGGGAACTGTTGCTAGTTTAGCCAGGCAATGTAGAAGACGGGGTGATGGGAACAGAGAACAGTTAAATGTATGGAATGCAGTCCATTTTTAACAGAGTGGAGCTGCTATTCAAAATATAACCCCAATTCCAAAATAGTTGGGACAAAGTGTAAATCGTGAATAAAATCAAAATGCAATGACTTTGAGGTCACATGAGCGAATATGTTATTTACAATAGAACATAGATAACATTTCAAATGTTGAAACTGAGACATTTTATATTTTTATCCACAAAATGAGCTTATTTAAAATTTTTGGCTGCAACAGGTCTCAAAAAAGTTGGAACACAGGCAAAAAAGGACTGAAAAAGCAATTAACCCCTTTCTGCAGATGTAGATGCCCGCGTCTATAGACCTGCAAATTGGAAGTACGCTGTTACTGAACTCGATCACTAGATAGCACCCCCGGATCAGCTTTTGGATATTCACAAGCAGGCAGAGCTGAAACGCGATTTATAGTATGGAGAAGTTCCCTCCAATCCCTGTTTTTCAGGAGTAGCATGGATTAAACTCCTCAGCTAAGCCTGATGTGCAAACTGGTCAATATCCTTGCCCATAGTATCGATCCAGTAGTTTTAAAAAATTATCACTTGCGACAGAAAAAAAACGTACTACTCTGTAGCAACCATTTTAGCTACAGTGAGCCAACAGTATTCCAATTAGTGGTTAAAAAAATACGTTTTGTGAAGAAAAAAATCCGACATAGTATTGCTTCTCTCACATTCTACTGTCAGTTACAATCATCACACACAAAATATGCGTAGTTCCCTCCCATGGATTAACGCTTAGATTCCTCCATCCACAAATTCAGCGCTCCCTTCTATCCACCGAAGTACTGGTGTCGATAGCCAGTCACTCAATTATATACTCAGATTCATCTGCGTAACTCTACAGTTATAGTTCACGTCCTCGTGAAGCTTCCCCGGTAACGATGTGTTGACAGACTCGTTTCTTATCCCATTCCCCAGTGTCTTAACTTTCCTCTATAACTGAAATACATTGATCGGACAATAAGAATGGGATACAAAGCTAAGCGTAAAAGTAAGGTCGGTTGTATTCTTCGAATGTTGGCCGCGGTTGCGCAGCTGAAAATGATGCGATATCAAAGAAATAAAGACACTCGAGACCGTTCTGAAGTGTTCAGTTTCAATTACGAGATTTAAATGTTGTATGGACGCGGTCAACGGGAATTATTCCGAATGAAACAGAACTGGAACGTTCCTACTACCCGATACATCTGTCTCTGGAGGAGGGCATTAATGAAGAAAACAGGTTATACTTCTACTCTGTTTGCATTTTGCTTAATTTGGCTTTTTGCTGTAGAATATATACCGCGTTTAAAGACATCGAATGCCGAGGTTTTCGTTTCTCCAAATGCATACATCCCACGCAGGTCGGTAGATCCCTCGGTACGTTCATTACACCACTCTGATGAATATGGAGGCATATGTCGTTGTATTTTTTTCCTGAAAGTGAAATTTCTGTTCTGTTAAAATAAGGTGTATTTCAGAATTCAGATATTACTGAGTTAGTGAGTTTTCACGCTCATAAGGTGTAAGGTTATGAGCTCGGATGTGAGAGCAGTTAGCTTTTTATTCATATCATTTTTGGTCTTGCGTGAATGTTATAGCTGTTAAATCTGCACTTCATTTAATGCTTGGGGTACTTCGAAGAGAAATGGACAATATTGTTAACTTTATTATGGAGAAAAGGCATGTTTTGAGAGGTTACTGGTGACCAATGATGTTCCACTGCACTGATATTGATTAATTCATGCAAAACTCAACCAGAAAATCATTTGTTCATATTAAATTTCATGCCTTAAAACTTTATTTGTGTTATATACATGATTTTTTTATGATTTGACTGGACTTCATTTTGAGACTTCGGGGAGACACTTGGATAGCTGTATAATTTGGCTAAAAGCATGTAGGTAATCTAGAATGTAATGTTGAAGATGAATTGTACTTGTGGTCAAGGAGTTTATGATCCCAGAAATGTATAGTTTTAAGCCCCAGCAGTTTTTAAATCCTCAGAATTATTTTTTTTGCAATTTCAATGGTGAATTCTCATGAAGATTTTTTATGTTTGCAGCTCATTTTCTCTACCATAATCATGAAAATTAACTGAAATACTATGTAATTCTAAATGCTGTGTCTTTTCAGAATTGAGCCACATTTTTCCTCTTTATGAAGCTTTAATTTTGAATTATACAGCATTAAAGTGGGTAACCCATAAATAGCCAAATTTGGCTTCTGCACAAAGGGGTTAATATCAGCTGAAAGAACATTTAGAAAGTAAATACAATAACTGGCATCAGGTGTGTAACATGACTGGCTATAAAAAGGATGCCTTAGAGAAGCTGAGTCTCTCAGGATTAAAGATGGCCAGAGGCTCTCCAACCCGTGCAGACTTTCGTAAAAAAATGTGGAATTATTTAAAAACAACGTTCCTCAACAAATTGTGAAGGCTTTGAAGGTCTCATCGACAGTGCATAACATCATCAAAAGATTCAGAGAAACTGAAAAGATCTCTGTGCGTAATGTTATGGCCCCAATTGGTAACGGCAAATCGGACAGCAAGGGATGACAGACAAAACTTGAACAGATTTATAAAATAAAGCACTTACCAAGATTGATAATATAAAAAAAAATTGGATAGTTAGAGAGATGGGGTTGCTTTGAGCGATGAGCGATGTTCTGGGACAGGAAAATGCTCCAACGCAGGCAAAAATCCACAAAAAGCTTCACAGGTCTTGAAAAGAATGACGGTCTGGTCAAATGTATCCTTCTCCTTGCAATTTCTCCTATTACTTTACTCTCTCAATTTTTATCCCCCCAGCATATAATGCGGGGGGATATAGCGATCAGTGTGTCCGTCCGTCCTTCTGTCTGTCCGTCTGTAAGAAAATCGTTTCTGGACCAGAACTCGAAAACTATGCCACTTAAAAACACCAAATTTGGTATGGAGCTTCTCCTTATAGTTTAGTTGTGCCTTTTGGGGGTTTCGGTCCGTCCGTCTGTCCACACAACCTGTAGGTTACACAACCTACAGCCGGGGGGATCCGCCATTGCCTGATGGCTCTTGTTCTAATCATATACTCTTTTACAGCCCCCTCCCACCTTTTAGTCTTTTTTTTAAATTCCCTGGGACTTTCCCCTCTCAGACACGCCCAGGACATGCCCAAAACCTTGCTCCAGACTGGCTTAACAAAAAAAAATGTCAATACTGCCATCTAGTGGTTTTTTTTCCTCATTACAGTAAGAAACAAGACCGAAAACCTTTCCTGGGTGCCTGTGACCTTCGGGCCCTGAAACGCCACTGCATCACTCAGCAGCTTGATTCTGTCGTTGACATTACTCAGTGGGCCCAGGAATACTTCAGGAAACTGCTGTCAGTAAAAAATCTATCGTGCCATCCAGAGATGCCACCTAAAACTCTATTATGCAAAAAGGAAGCCATTGTTCAGCATGATCCAGAAGCACCGCTGTGTTCTGTTGGCCAAGGCTCATTTAAAATGGACTGTAGCAAAGTGGCAAAGTGTCCTGTGGTCAGAGGAGTCCAACTTTCACATTCTTGTTTGAAATCATAGGCGTCATGTCCTCCGGGCAAAAGGGGAGAAAGACCACCCTTCCTGTTATCAGCATTCAGTTCAAAAGCCAGCATTTCTGATGGTATGGGGATGCATTAGTGTATATGGTGTGGGACACTTGCATGTTGTTAAAAGCACCATGAATGCTGAAAGGTATATAAAGGATTTAGAGCAACATATTGTCCCCTCCAGATGACATCTATTCCAGGGAAGGCCTTGTGTGTCTCAGCAGAACAATTCAAAACCCACATACTGCAGCTACTAAAACGGCATGGCTTCGTAGTAGACGAGTCTGTGTGCTGAACTGGCCTGTCTGCAGTCCTGATCTTTCACCGATTGAGAACATTTGGTGCATAATTAAATGAAAAGTCCATCAAAGGTGACCCAAAACTCGCAAGCAGCTAGAAACCTGTATTAAACAAGAGTGGGATCAAATTCCAATGGCTAAACTCAAACTTGTCTCCTCAATGCCCAGACACCTCCATTCTGTGTTTAAAAAAAAAAGAGGGGTTGCTACACCATGGGAAATAGGCCCCTGTCCCAACTTTTTTGAGGCCTGTGGCAGCCGTCAAATTTGAATTGAGCTCATTTTGTGAATAAAATTGTAAAATTCCTCAGTTTCAACATTTGCTATGTTATCTCTGTTCTATTGTGAATGAAATACTGGCTGGTATGATTTGATAGTCATTTCGTTTTGATTTTATTCACAATTTACACTTTGTCCCAACTATTTCGGAATTGGGGTTGTAAATTAAATTTTAGGTAAGGGTTGCTATTATACAGATGCTAACCGTTTAATCATTCTCTACAGACTGAATTCCAAATTTAGTTAAACTTTAATAACATAACATAACATAACATGAATGGCAAGAACAGGCCTTTCAGCCCAACTAAGCTTGCCAGTTTCTTTATACCATTGTGAATATATCCCTTCAGATACTAAATGACTCAATGGTATCTAGCTTTAGGTCAAGCCTGCTCTTGAAAACCCCCAAGGTCTCTGCCTCAACAATATGGTCAGGTAAGCTATTCCACATTGAAATTACTCTTTGGGTGAAGAAATATTTCCAAATATCAGTGCTAAATTTACCTTTGGTCAACTTCCATTTGTGACCCCGAGTTCTACTAACAACACTTGGCCGAAGGAATCCTTCATGATTCACTTCATGTTAATCCCTTTAACATATTTTAAGACCTCAATCAAATCACCCCTGAGTCTCCTTTTCCTAAGACTAAAGAGATTAAGGATTTTCAGTCTCTTATCGTAGCTTTTATCTTTTATACCTGGAATAAGCTTAGTGGCTCTTCTCTGAACTTTCTCTAGAGCCTCTATATCTCTCTTAAAGTATGGTCCCCAGAACTGTACGCAATACTCCAGGTGTGGTCTAACGAGCGTGTTGTACAGAAGAAGCATCACCTCCTTAGATTTGTACTCAATACTTTTGGCAATGTATCCTAGCATCCGATTAGCTTTTTTAACTGCTACGGCACAATGGCTAGAACCTGTGAGGGTTTGGTTAACAATCACTCTCAGATCTTTCTCTTGTGCAGCACATTCCAGTTTTAAACCTCCCATGATGTAATCCTGTCTAATGTTTTTATTACCTACATGTACAACTTTACATTTTGCTAGATTAAATTTCATTTGCCACATTTCTGCCCAATTCTGAATTCTATCCAAATCGTCCTGAATCACTTTAGTGGACCCTAGACTATTTGCCAAACCCCCCAATTTAGTGTCATCTGCAAATTTGACCAATCTGCTCTCAATATTCCTATCAAGGTCATCAATGTAAATGAGGAATAGCAGGGGTCCCAACACCGATCCCTGGGGGACACCACTCCCCACCATACCCAGCTCAGATGAGATATCAATGACCACTACTCTTTGTGTTCTGTCCTGTAACCAGTTTTGAATCCACTTCAGAATACCTCCTGTAACTCCAATGGAGCTCATTTTAAAAATTAGTCTCTTATGCGGTACTGTATCAAATGCTTTCTGAAAATCCAAGTATATGATGTCATAAGCCCTGCTCTGGTCGTAAGTCCTGGTGGCCTCTTCAAAAAATTCCAGAAGGTTTGTTAGGCATGACCTTCGCTTCCGAAAACCATGTTGACTATCCCTCAAGATACTGTTACGTTCAAGAAATAAGTCCAGCTCATCTTTTATGATAGATTCCAATATTTGAAAATTGAAAATTTTTGTTTTAGAATGCACCTTTTTATCTTCCCATGAAACATCAAAATTAACAGCAGAGTGATCACTTGTCCCAAGTGGCTCCAGTACCTCAACATTGCTAATTCTATCGGGGTCATTACAGAGCACTAAGTCTTAAATTGCCTTCTCTCTGGTAGGTTTTTTAACATACTGCACCAAAAAATTATCATTTATAACATCTAGAAATTCTTCCTCCCCCCTACCCTGTCCTTTCACCATTTCCTAAGTGATACCAGGATAATTTAAGTCTCCCATGATAATAGTCCCACCACCGCTACAAGCTTGCGTCATCCTCCTAAAAAGCATTTCATTGACTGTACTGTCCAAAGCTGGTGGTCGATAGCATCCTCCTATGTTTAAACCTGTCTCGTGTTTGCCAATGAGCCTGACCCAGATATCTTCACAGGAAAAGGAATGTTCAATTTCGGGAATTTCCTGTACATTAATGTTTTCGTTCACATAGAGTGATACGTCTCCTCGCCTATTACATCCATCCTTCCTAACGAGCTTATAACCTTCTATATTATATTCATCTCCATCCTCTTCACATAGTTGGGATAACAGAGACATGGCTATGTCATAGCCCTCACTGATCACTACAGCCTCAAGTTCTGGAAATTTATTTCTTGTGCTTCCTGCATTTAAATAAAAACATTTCAGGTTATTGCTAATGCTCTTCCCCCTTGATTTACCATGTGGCCGCCGCCTTGAGCCCCCCCTCTACGCTTTGTTGCTTTAAAAGTAAAAAATCGATAGTGCTTGTTACGCTGTCACCTTCCATCGGAGCAGTCTGCATTTCCCTATGTGTAACATTCACTAACCTCCCTACCCCCCAAGTCCCTAGTTTAAATCATCCTGTGCTACCCTCAGCATACGCTGGCCCAGTGCAAAGGAACCCCTCCGGTTCAGGTGCAGCCCGTCAGGCTTGAACAGGTCACCCCTGTCCCAGAAAAAGTTCCAGTGCCCCATAAACCTATACCCCGCTTTCCTACACCAGGTTCGTAGCCACGTGTTAAACCTCCAGGTAGAATTCTGCTTACCTCTACTTGCACGTGGTACCAGTAGAATCCCAGAGAACACTACCGTTGAGGATCTGCTCAGCTAATTCCACAAATTTGCCTTGCAGAACCTCAAACCTACCCTTACCTATGTCATTTGTCCCAACATGGACCATGACGACTGGATCCCTCCCCGCTCTGGCCAGGAGCTTGTCCGCACGCTCCAGGAGGTCTCCTGGACAGTGACAGCGTGTGGCATTTCTTTGCGAATTTAACAACAATCCTGGCCCAGCCTGAAGACATGAATTCTCTGTACTAGGGCTGGGCGATATATCGATATTATATCGGTATCGTGATGCACAGTAAAATATCGTCACATATTTTGACTATCGTAATATCATGATATGAAATAAGTGTTGGCTTTTCTGGTTTTAAAAGCTGAATTACAGTAATGGGTTGCATTTTTCTGCACTTGCAAGATTGTTGAAGCTGTTGCCTGAACCAGCTTCATCGTTATGTCAACATTACTAATAAATGGTTATAAAAAATATTATTGTGTAAAATATTTTGCGAAAGCACCAACATTTGTCCCGATAATATCGGCAAAATATCGATATCGAGGTATTTGGTCACAAATATCGGGATATTAGATTTTGTCCATATCGCCCAGCCCTACTCTGTACTCATTGTTTACCTAGTTTAATAGCTAGCTATTAGTGTTGAATGTGAAAATTCATGAAAATGAACGACCAAATCTTTTTGAACGACTGTTCCCAGACGGCACGCATACGTCTCGCCGACGTCTGCACAATGAATAAAGTTGCATCGGCGAGATGTATTTTGGAGAGCGTTTGCTGTGAGGGAATACGTCACAGAGACATCGGCATTTGCCAAAAAATGGTAAAACACAGGCAATGCATTGAACAGAGGTTTTTTTGGGCAGGCAGCAATATCTGTCAAATGTACATGTACTGTTACTTTCAGAGAAATGGGCACTATTTTGCAAAAAGTATCAGAACTCTAAGGGTTTAGTACGCTTCCATCAACTCGTAGGAACTGATGCAGTGAAAAGAATCTATTTGCCCATCACTTCTAAGTAGATGGCAAGCTAATTATTCAGTCATCTGTATTTTGAGACTGGCCAGTAGCCAGGGGATGTTGACATCTTAGCTCCTCTTTGACGCAGTGTTCTGTTCGCTGGCCAATCAGAAGTGAGCTCTTTTCATTGTGGGAACCCCCACTCAGAACAGCCTGTTTTTCAGAGAGTAATTGACTAGAATCAAATTGCTTAGGAATCATGGATTTGTTTTTTGCTAAAAAGTTTAAAAACGTCAAGAAAGTCAAGAATATTATAACTCGGTAGGGAGGGGGGTAGACGTACCACAATTGATCCCCTTCACGCAAACTTTGCGAACAGACCTGAGTTAGCACATCCAGCATTTTTTAGAACTGTTGTGATGCATAAATAAATGATGAATAATGAATGAATGACATGCTCACACAGACAGATGGCTGTCATTTGTACTTCAACAAAATTAGGTAACATATTTGCCTCCCGCACTGGGGTGCTTTAGGGCCTAATCTGCTATATGATGCCTGCCCCAAGCAGCCAAAGTGGCGAGACACACGACCTTGCTTGCTATGGCATTTCTGATCATCATATGTAAGTGGGGAAACGTGCCTAAAACTGATAGTTTCTCTGTCTTGTAATTCCTGGTCATACTCTTTGCAACAGAGTATGATTTCAACATCTGCTCTATTTTTCTTTAAATCAAGCCAACCTGCTGCATGCAGATGGGTGCTAATGCTCAGAAGCTCAAATTGAAATTGATTAATAATTCCTTATTTGCCCAGTCTACCTCAGTGAATGCATAAGTAAGAACATCTTAAGATTTCTTTGATCTGTAGAATTGGTATACCAGTTCATTTAATCATTAAGTATGTCTTCTAACCATGATCTTATTTTTATTTAGTTTTTTTTTTTAATTACCTTTTGTACTGAGTAACACAAATAGAGCTTACATTTCCTTTACAAAAGGAAAGTGCATTGTGAGCGACAGGATGTGTTTGGCCCATTGAGAGGCCTTATCCAGCACTCTTCTCATTTAACTTTCAGAGCATGCAATGCTGTCTTCACTGCACTGGAACAAAGTCAAGAGGCTATTGAGATCACAAGTGAAGATCAAGTGATCCAGGTTTGTTGTTAGAACGGTTTTTTTTTTACTCTTTTGGTGAGTAAATTTCTTACATGAAAAGAATAATTATTCCAGAGTATTTAAAGAGTCTTATTATGGTCATCCGCAACAAGACCGGTGCTGTCCGTGGAAGTGTCATGCATTTTTGCTGTTCTTTCATTAAATTTGGAGGTTTTTCTGAAGATGGATTGATGTCTTCTGACTGATTTATTAAGCTTTGATAGAAGTCAGGAAATGATCGCACAGGTGGCAAGGCACCCATTGTGAGGCAATCATCCCACAACATGTACAGACAATAGAACAATGAGAAGAAAAAAAAAAAATATATATATATATACATATATATACACGCGTACATACACACATACATATGCATATACACTCAACAAAAATATAAAGGCAACACTTTTGTTTTTTCTCCCATTTGTCATGAGATGGACTCAGAGATCTAAAATTCATTCCAGATACACATCATTACCATTTCTCTCAAAACATTGTTCACAAATCTGTCTAAATGTGTGATAGTGAGCACTTTTGCTTTGCTTAGACAATCCATCCCACCTCACAGGTGTGCCACAGCAAGATGCTCATCAGACACCATGATTAGTGCACAGGTGTACCTTAGACTGTCCACAATAAAAGGCCACTCTGAAATGTGCAGTTTTGTCTCACAGCAAAATGCCACAGATGGCGCAAGAATTGAGGGAGCGTGCAATTGGCATGCTGACAGCAGGAATGTCAACCAGATCTGTTGCTCAGGCATTGAATGTTCATTTCTCCACCATAAGCCGTCTCCAAAGGCGTTTCAAAGAATATGGCAGTACATCCAACCGGCCTCACAACCGCAGACCACGTGTAACCACACCAGCCCAGGACCTCCACATCCAGCAGGTTCACCTCCAAGATCGTCTGAGACCAGCAACTCAGACAGCTGCTGAAACAATTGGCTTGCATAACCAAAGAATTTCTGCACAAACTGTCAGAAATCGTCTCATGGAAGCTCAACTGCATGCTCGTCGTCCTCATCGGGGTCTTAACCTGACTCCAGATAGTCGCCGTAACAGACTTGAGTGGGCAAATGCTCACATTCGATGGCGTCTGGCACGTTGGAGAAGTGTTCTCTTAACGTATGAATCTCGGTTTACATTGTTCAGGGCAGATGGCAGACAGCGTGGGTGGCGTCGTGTGGGTGAGCGCTTTGCTGATGTCAATGTTGTGGATCGAGTGGCCCATGGTGGTGGTGGGGTTATGGTATGGGCAGGCATCTGTTATGGACGAAGAACACAGGTGCATTTTATTGATGGCATTTTGAATGCACAGAGATACCGTGATGAGATCCTGAGGCCCATTGTTGCGCCGTACATCCATGAACATCACCTCATGTTTCAGCAAGATAATGCACGGCCCCATGTTGCAAGGATCTGTACACAATTCTTGGAAGCTGAAAATGTCCCAGTTCTTGCATGGCCAGCATATTCACCCATTGTCATGTCACCCATTGAGCATGTTTGGGATGTGCTTGACCGGCGTATACGACAGCGCGTACCAGTTCCCACTAATATCCAGCAACTTTTCACAGCCATTGAAGAGGAGTGGACCAACATTCCACAGGCCACAATTGACAATCTGATAAACTCTATGGGAAGAAGATGTGTTGCACTGCATGAGGCAAATGGTGGTCACACCAGATACTGACTGGTTCTGAGTCCCCAGACCCCCAAAAAAGCAAAAACTGCACATTTCAGGGTGGCCTTTTATTGTGGACAGTCTAAGGTACACCTGTGCACTAATCATGGTGTCTGATGAGCATCTTGATGTGGCACACCTGTGAGGTGGGATGGATTGTCTCAGCAAAGCAAAAGTGCTCACTATCACACATTTAGACAGATTTGTGATCAATGTTTGAGAGAAATGGTAATATTGTGTATCTGGAATGAATTTTAGATCTCTGAGTCCATCTCATGACAAATGGGAGCAAAAACAAAAGTGTTGCGTTTATATTTTTGTTGAGTGTGTATATATATATATATATATATATATGCATACACACATACACATATAGTAATAATAAAATAAGACAGTTTATCAGCAAGTGTAAGTAACATCAGAAGCACAGACGACAACGTGAACAATGACATTTGCCAACCCATGTACAGGAATCATCAGAAGAAAAATAGTTGTTGAACTTTTCTTTATAAAAATGAAATGGCTTCGATTTAAAAGCAGCTGTAGTATCAGAAATTTGATAGAGGTGACTGGCGTTCCACAAATAAAATAATCTGTTAAAATATGAATGGCAAAAAGTTTCAGTCCTAAATTTTGGAATTTTCATTAAAAATGTATCCTCATTTTGAAATGAAACAAAATGGTTGTAGTTAATGTCGTATTCCCCCTTCAAGCATTTGCACAAGAATACACAATCAAATATATCACGTCTGTAGCCCAGTGGTAAAAGATCAAGCTTCATTAGTCGGGCTTTATAATTGCTTTCAACGCAATCATTATAACCAAGAATGTACTTAGTGGCTCTCCGTTGCACACCTTCAATATGAAGGAGAGATTTTTTTGATAATATTGATGATATTGATGATAATATCTGTGCCCTCATCCGATGAAAAGATCTTTTTGTTTTAGTTTAGTTGGTATCATGCCTCAGACCTAGTCATATTTTTACAAGAGCCTGTTTCTGAAACAGAAAGGACATTGTGATTTGTTGTGACTGGCTGAGGCAGGTAATGAAAGGGCATTTGTATGACCGGTCGCATGTTTTCTGTGGCTGGTATAGCTGTGAAATCTGACGTTGGATTCTTTTTGTGATAGTATGTGAACCCTGCCTATGAATCCACTATGGGATACCAGCGTTACGAGCTACTTGGGAAGGAGATCATTGAAGTATCTACTAGTGAGAGGAATAGGCCTGATCTTCTCGAGACCATAAACTCCTGCATAAGGAAAGGAAAGGTAAGCACAATGCCCCTCATAAATCAAAGCCTTTTGCCAACTTGCATAGCACCCAGAGACTACCCAAAATGGGCACAATATCCTGTTTTTCTCTGTCAAATTCTCACTACTGAAAGGGTCTTTATGATTGTCCCTTACAGCAATGTTCAGTGAGTTGCTGAACTCTGTTATGCCGCTCTGGTCATAATTTATGCAATGCCCAAACATTTAAGCAGCTTGAAAAACAATTTCTTCTATCTGAGAGAGTAATCCCAGGACAACAAATAGTTCCAGTCTCACCATTTCCTTTCAATTAAGGGAGAGCAATAACTTTTCTCTCTATAAAGTCCAGTGCAATTTGCACTAGAAATCTGTTAAAAATTGCAAAATTGGCAGCAAGGAGGTATTGGCCAATGGTAAAGACCGCGGTGGGCAGAGGACGCACGCTGCTTTGCCACACACTGGGCCTTGACAGGTAGAAAGGCCCTTTTTTTTCAGTGTGCAGATCTGTTGAGACCGTCCACTCAGTGTGCTGTCACTTCAGAGAATGCGAAGGTCATTTCCAGACAGAATCGGTGGGACAGTGCTTTTGAACTCTGCACTAACCACGCCAGGAGATTCAGACATGAAAAGGCTTGGTTCGGGGTACTTTTTACAATAAAGCAGTCACTATCCTTTGATATTTCTCTCTGTTGTAACCATATACTTGAGTATCATGGCACCACACTGCACAGCTGTATTTTTAATTTTGAAAAATGCCAATTTCTTGGTGCACAGCCTTTTGGAAGCGCAATTATGCAAATGGTACAATAATGGACTTTTTGAAGGATATTTATTTGTCGAGTGATTTTCCCCATGATTACGCTTCTCATGCACCCATTTTTGTTATAGGAATGGCAGGGGCTTTATTACGCCAAAAAGAAGAATGGAGATAGTGTCCAGCAAAATGTGAAAATTACACCTGTGGCTGGACAGGGAGGGTGAGGATGACCACTGAATGATACTATCAAACAGATGAACAAACTACCTGTTTAATTTTGAGCTGCATTTGACAATACCTGATTAGTTACTGTAATTTTTTTTTTTTTAGAAAAATCAGGCACTATGTGTCTATAAACAGGCCTTTGAATGATAATAATAAGGTAAGACGTTAGTTGGCTATATTATAGATGTTGACATGGCAGCTTGCTCTACACATTATGAAGCTGAAATTTTTTTTTTTCTTTCCCTACGTCAGTCTGAAAAATCCAGTTTGCAAGCAGAGTCGCAGACAGGTATGAACCTTGTGTTTAGTGTGGTTATTTCAGGTAATGCTGATGTGATAACTTTTACTGTCCTAAATGGCTCAATTTCTGTTTTTGATTTATTGAGTCTGTAGTAGCGCCAGATAATGGCATGACTTTTTTTTTTTAATGAGTTGTCGGATAAAATTAATGGCTCAATAAATGGTCAGCTTGCTGCTACTTGTGACCCAGTCAATGCCATTTCCTACCATAATGGTCATTGCCAGGCCCGATACAAGTAAAAGCGATGTATGCTCATCAAGCTTAGTGGTTCAGGTTGCACTCTCCACTGTCCACAGACATGCAGACGTGCAAACACAAAGATCGGAGGAAAGGCTCTCTGGATGTCAGATCAACCACATCTCGAGGGAGCGATGGTGAGTGGCAGCTTTAGTGGACATGCTGTGGGAAATGTCATTCTGCTCCAAATTGACAGCAAGCAGTTTGACAGAGTGTCACATGATTGAGCGCGCATTACTGTCCTTCGGAAGAGTTTGGCTTGGTGCTACCAAAGGTTGTATCGTTCACCGTTTCTTTGGGACATTATTTTGCCTTGGTGCGCATGCACAAGCGAGGTATACAGTAGTTTGTTTGTGTGTCATTCATTCAGTCATTCTGTCTGTTACCGGGATAGCTGCTCTGCCGGCCAAAATGAAGTCCTAGAATATGGCTCTATGGGTTAAATGCCATGATCTCTTTGATTTAAATTTGCCAGATTTTTGAGATTGAGCTTTGTTTTATCATTATATTATAGTTTTATATTATAGTTAAATCACTATTTGATTACCACGATGGCTACTGCGAGCAATCAAGACTTCAACGAAGAAAGAGCTCTTCACAGTGGATCGCTTTACAAATTCTGAGTTCGATTTATATCACACCAATGGCTACTGTTGATGGCAAAATTTGACAAATGGAGCGCAATGTCGACAGTGATTCATGTAGACACCATTGATTGCGTAAAACATGGACGTAGCCTCCGTGACGTCACCCATAGGTTTCTGAATATCCATTTTGAAGCAAATTTGGTCACCATCTTGGCACTTAATTGACTCCACCTACCTCCTGGATAATCCAAAATGGGCAAAAAGCCGGGCCGTTGCTGGTGCTGACGAAGCCCAGTGGGAGGGCCGAATGGAGCTTGTTTGCTGAAACACGCCCTCTAAGCTACCTCAGCTCGATGCTACCTGGTTCACTAAGGCCGAGATGCGCGGTCATATCTGTCCCAGTAAAGCAATGGATCCTGCCAAGTAGCATGCGGTGGCGGGTCAAACGCTGTTTATATTCGTGAAGTGGTTGCGGGATGAACGTTGTTCGTATCTGTGAGGCAATTCTCAAAGTCGCGGTGTCGTCACTTCCAGCTGACCCAATTAGGCACTCGGTGAAAACAATTAACCTTGTGCGTTCGTCTTCATGTTATCTCATCAACAAATGTCCATTTCTAATCCGCCTTATTAATATTTGTATCTGCGATTTTTCTTTTCCGCAAGTCAATACAGCGTGTAGGAGTTATTATAAGGTACTAGAGATGTCATTTGACTATTTTGATCATCATTGTGTCACAGACACTAAATATTGCAGGTACTTAGAGTTGTAAATCAAAAGCATGAGAGCAAATGGCAAAAGTAATTCCCAGCTAACAAAATATATAGCTATTTACTATTTCACCTCCGATAAAATGCTTCCCACACTGCACTGCATGAGCTGACGGTTCCCACTTGCTGCCGCATACATGCCAACTCTACCGCTTTTGGGGCTTTTTTTTTTTTTTTTTGTTTTTCAGAATGAGACTCCCTGTCTACTGTCTACTGCCAAAAGCGGTAGAGTTGGCATGTATGCATCAGGGCTCTGTCTTTTGACAGCTTGTGTCCATGCTTCAAGCCACTTATTTTCCTTTGGAAATACTTGAAATGAAATTTTATCTCCCTGTTGGAACAACCAAACGCTACTCACCACATGAGCATGTTTTTTGATGGATTATTGCTTAGTTCGCATCACTTTCAATTCAGTGTCACGGGCCATGTGGGTTTTGTTTTCACCGAGTCAACCTGCACCAGAAGTGGGCCCGAATTTGTGAATAGCGCGACGAACGCTGTACACCACTGGGAAGAGACAGCGGTTGGCTCACTGAGTATCAGTATCCCCCCAGAATGCGAGCGGGTGCTCGTCTTAGCTCTTGTACGCACCATAGCCCAGTCCCATTAACGGTAGTATGGCTAGCCAAATGACAACATTGCACTATGCAACCTTTCTGACAACCTGACAGACCTTCGTTTTCCTACCACACATTCTGATCAAAAGTACTATCACCCTACATTTTGACTTCGGTGAATACTGAATTAATTGGTTACTATAGCCAGTAATGATGCGCGGGTCGGCCCGGAACCCGTGGGTCGGGCGGGGCAGGTCAATATTTTAATAACATTCAGCGGGTGTGGGCGGGTTGGGCCAAACAGTGGCGACATCTAATTCCCACGAAATTGTGAATAAAAAGTATAATAGGCTGTCGGCCACTTGAGGGCTCTAGACATACAACCTAGATAATATGCTCTTGTCAAACGATGTAACGCTACCTTACATCGGTAGTCTGAATGCATGGCCAATGCAGCCAAGAAAGGACATCCCAGGAAGACCAGCCAGCGCACTGACCGGTACATCTCCCTGCTGGTACAGAGGGAGAGACAGTCCTCGGCCTCCAGTCTTGCCACTGGAGTGGAGGAAGCAACTGGAAGCCATGTTTGTGCCCAGGCCATCCGTAACCAGCTCCATGAAGTACAGTAGTGTACAAATACTTATTGGAGCCACTGTATATTTCATACAGAATTGTTCATAAGTCAAGAAATTGCCATTCGTGTCCATCAAGTCAACTATAGACCATATATTCCTCTCATACCAATCTTCAAAAAATAAGGATTTACAGTGGCATGGCCTGGGCACAAACATGGCGCACAAACATGCGCCACTGTAATGTTAATTTTGTTCCAATAAAACAGCCTGTTTGGAATATTTTGCCTGATGGCATTTTGTTTGGTTGCAAAGATCAGAAATCACAGTAAGGTTCAATTAATAGACAGCGCCTAAACTTTGTATTAATAATTCCAGCCAAAAGCCAAATGTATGTTGTGCTCTACTCAAATCTATAGCGTAACAGAGGAATCGTTTTTCTCCATTGCAAATCATGTCACACAGACCCACTGTATTCTTCTCCTCTGGCCTCCTTCGTGTCGGGTCGGGTTGGGTTCTGGTTAAAGAATCGGTGCGAGTTTTAGCTGATTTCATCAGCTGCCCAGCTTTCGTCTGTCCTTTATATTAGCTAACAATACCACTGAGATGCACAACTTCTTTTTTTTTTTTTTTTTTTTTTTTATCGCTTCGTAAAGTTGATGTTACTTTCAGGGAAAAAACCTTTACTCCTAGCGACAGCTAATATACAGCTGCTTTTAAATCAAAGCTATTTCACTTTTATAAAGAAAAGTTCAACAACTATTTTTCTTCTGATGATTCCTGTACATGGGTTGGCAAATGTCATTGTTCACGTTGTCGTCTGTCCATCTGATGTTACTTACACTTGCTGATAAACTGTCATATTTTATTATTACTTTATATGTATGTGTGTATGTATGTATATAAACTCAACAAAAGATCTAAAATTTATTCCTGATACACAATATTACCATTTCTCTCAAACGTTGTTCACAAATCTGTCTAAATGTGTGATAGTGAGCACTTTTGCTTTGCTGAGACAATCCATCCCACCTCACAGGTGTGCCACATCAAGATGCTCATCAGACACCATGATTAGTGCACAGGTGTACCTTAGACTGTCCACAATAAAAGGCCACCCTGAAATGTGCAGTTTTTGCTTTATTGGGGGTCTGGGGACCCAGAACCAGTCAGTATCTGGTGTGACCACCATTTGCCTCATGCAGTGCAACACATCTTCTTCACATAGAGTTTATCAGATTGTTAATTGTGGCCTGTGGAATGTTGGTCCACTCCTCTTCAATGGCTGTGCGATGGATGGATTGTCTCAGCACAACAAAAGTGCTTACTATCACGCATTTAAACAGATTTGTGAACAATGTTTGAGAGAAATGGTAATATTGTGTATCTGGAATGAATTTAGATCTTTGAGTCCATCTCATGACAAATGGGAGCAAAAACAAAAGTGTTGCGTTTATATTTTTGTTGAGTATATGTGTGTATGTATGTATGTATGTATATATATATATATATATATATATATATATATATATATATATATATATGTATATATATATATATATATATATATATATATGTATATGTATATATGTATATGTTTTTTTTCTTCTCATTGTTCAATTGTCTGTACATGTTGTGGGATGATTGCCTCACAATAGATGCCTTGCCACCTGTGCAATCATTTCCTCCCTTCCGTCAAAGCTTAATAAATAAATAAATAGCCGAACCTGGCTGGTTAGTAGCACTCTTTCCTTGCCGTCTGGCTTATTAGTTAGTTAATGTGGCTCGCTAGTTGGTGGATGATGGACTTCATGTAGAAACACTTTTAGCAACAGCTAACTAGCTTGCTAGATAAAGTGGGATATGTTAAATTACCTATATAGCTAGCTAGCCTTTCTATTAATAATGATACCATTCAGTAATCGCACTTAAAATTGAACGAATCCATACCTGCCAACAAGTACGGTTTGCCGTAATGGTTACGGTTTTCAAAAGCACAGTCCGGTCTATGGCTGAACAAAAACAAATTTTGGTTTTTCGGAAAATAATAGATAGTATTAGAAGGGGCAATAAGCGGAAATGCATCATTTCTAGATCGAAGGAATTAAAAATCGCTATCTGAAGAATGAGTAGCCTGCGTTGCCGGCGGTCAGCGGCTCGCGGGAGAAAGGAGAGGAAAGATAACATAGGGATTTTGAGTTGTCCGTTCACCAGTGAACGGGAATTACTGATTGGCTTAAGAGGCGTCAATCAAAATTGAACTGTCATTGAATGTAACGCAACGCATGGTTACGCCGTAAACTGCCAGAACAAAGATGGCGAATGTAGAGAACGATGCTTTGATAAAGAAATCGCTTGAATATCTTGAAATTCACGACCGAAAGATTACTTTAAAGAATGAACAACTACAGGCGATCAATCATTTCCTAGATTGTAAAGATGTACTTGGAGTTTTGCCGACTGGCTTCGGTAAAAGCATGTGCTCTCAAATTACACTCGAGTTTCATTGGTTTAAAAAAAGGGGTGGTCCGTCGCGGCTCTTTACGCAAGGAAGTGGGCGGCTACTCAAAATCCCTTTGTTATCGTGCAGGCGGTCTTTCCTCTTCTTTCTCCCGCCAGCCGCTGACCGTCGGCAACGCAGGCTAAAGAATGAGGTGTAATTTCATCTGCAGTACAGCAGGACGTCACACACCCGCTCTCTGTGCTGATCCCTTGCCCCTTGTTTAAAAGCCCGGTCCAGCCGCGCGTTCATGTATGTTCATGTGAATTTCCGCCTCCTCCTTCCCGAGAATTCATTCATACAGCCAATTTAGCAGAATCGCCTCCTCCTCCTCCCCGAGAATGCATTCATATAGCTAGTAAGCAGTGGCAGCGCGTATTTTTTGAAAAGCGAAATGGCGGAGAGCGGAACAAAACGTTCGCCTGAAGACGAGCAGGATCTGAAATTACTTCTAAATAAACAACGGTCGTTGCCGAAGAAGTTGTCGAATAATAAAAGGGACAGAACCCGGATTAATATTGGCCTTACATTTCCAAAGTGGAGAGCACTGCGTGAGGAAACGGGGCTACAGTTTGACTCGGAGCTAGCTCCTCTTCATCTTGACTGGTAAGTAACTACATAAAGTCAAATGTCTGCTTTAATTAATGTTACAGTAACGTTAGACCCATGTTGCTATGGTGATGGAATTAAATTTAATGTTACAATCGTAGCATGGGTTAATGTCCGGAGCTTGAGTTGTTAGTGGCTCGGTCCCAGCAATGGGCCAGGTGTTACGATTGTGTTAGGTGAGTAGCCCGTCAGCCAGCTAACATGTGCAATTAGCGCAAATCTGCAGTTTTGTGAGCATTTCAGGGTCGATGTACTGAGTAGTAATGCTGTGGAAACTTATACTGGCCTGTCATTCTGCCGAAAAGCAGAGGTAGAGGGAGGTGTGGCTCATGACACTCTGTTTTGGAGGCAGTGCACAACAACAAACCTAGCGGTGAAACGATTTTGCTTTTTGCCCCTTTAAAACATAATGATAAAATAAAACATGAAACATGTTCATTTATTCCCGTTTCTTCAACGCTAGTTTATATTTACCAAAGACGGCCATTTTGTTACAATCGCAGAGAATCTGTTGGTTCGTTTGCGTAAACAGTCGGCACACCTCGCTGGTTATGAATATTATAAGGAATCACAGATTTGGCCGAGGCGTTTCAATTGCAACCATTCTCGGCTAAAATCAGAACCGCTGCACAATGGAAAATAAGGGACAGTAACTGCACCATAATTGACGTTACTGATCAGTAACACTAAGACAATTTATTTTTATACCAGCATGTTACCTGGGCTATGAAAAGTTCTACTTTCAAGGATTTCTGTGTCAAATTGAAGCTGAATTGTTTAGTCAAATTTCTGCCTCAAAGAGCTGGAAATGCAGTATTTAGCAGCTATTTTTTTTTCAAATTTTTTCCCCGGGGGGGGGGGGGGGGGGTCCTCCATACCCCCATCTACGGGAGGGCGCAATTGCATGCTAGGATTATTAGGATTATGGTTTTTCACTTTCAAAAGTTGGCAGGTATGTGAATCCATTGGTGGCATATGCCATTCTATAAGATGCTGCTGTGTGAATCTACTGATTGTATAAGCACAGCAAGCTCCGGTCAAGCCTTCCAAATACAGCTAAGGAGTTCTGTCATTTGTTATGGTGATTCTAATGTTGTAGCTGACCAGTCAGTTACGTTGGCAATCTGTTAGGGAAGCAGTGATGGTTTTCCAACCCCTGACTGACAGCTTTTGTTCAAAAATATGTTAACCCTAAATTCTGACACTTTTCTGTCTCGCTGTTTACTTCCCTCTATGCCTGTATGATCACTGTGGCAGGCGTACACTCCCGCTGGCACAGCTGGACATCTTGGGCAAAAACTAACCGGGGGTGTTACTGTATTCATTCTTTGACTAGAGTACGAACTAACGTTACCTCGTGTTGACATATAATGTTATAAGAAATAATATTAGAATTTCATCATCGTAGAAAATGGGTCACAGACTCATAACCACACAGCAAGACATTATCATCCTGATATTTCGATAAAAATTACCAGTCAGACACGCTGCCAATGAATCAATTTCCGTGACTCGAGTGAGCCTATGTAAGATATCGGCCCAGAGGCGACTACCAGAAAAGGCCAAGGATTAGCGGCTAGGCTAGCTGAGCTGCAGTAACCCCCCTCCCTCAGACAGCCAGGCTCGGCCCGTGGTTAGTGGCGGGCTTGGCGCTCCTTCTCTTGAGTCTGGGGCTGTGTAGGCCTGTGCTCTAGCCTAGCCACACCGTAACTGGATGAGACGACTCCTGCCCAGAGACTGTAATTCAAGGTTCTGTCACTCAGTGGCCATGCCCTTAATTATGCAGAAATTTAAGCCTTTATGTAATGTATATTGCAGAGTTACAAAAAAATTCACCCCCCCCCCCCACCCACCCCCCCACAGCCAAACAGACCAAAACCGTATTTTAAACCAGGCTGTTAATATGTTTATTTTTGCTGTAAAATTGGGCCTTTCAACATGGGGGTCAAAGGGGATTGACTCATTTCTGCATTCAGCCTCAAGTGGCCATTCGAGGAACAGCAGCTTCTGGCACTTTGGTATTTGCTTCACTTTTCAGCCCCGCAGGTTGCCGCTTGGTAGAGACACATTGCGCACTGTGTGAAATAAAGCAGTGCGTGGATTTCCAAACTTACTGCTGTATGAACTTTATCAAACATCACAACATCCGTCAATGACGGAAAATATTTGGTTAAGGCAACCTCTGTCCTGCATAGTATGAAAGATCCTTCCCTCCAAAAACTTATTGTTCCCACAGAGTCTGAATTGCTCTAATTATTGGCCTGTGTTAAAGAGACCCTGAATAGTGTGAAAGGTGTTTCCCTCCATAAATGTACATTAATGTTCATCAGACTTCCACTGGTGGATAAATACTTGAGTATGTCAAGCATAGATGCACAGTGAGGGCATTCGGACACACCCAATTTTATAGCTTCACTAAGGGACATACTTGTCACTGCTGTAAGCACCAAGGCATCAGCACCTTCAGTGCTTTCAGTTTACTATTATTTCTTTATCAACAAAACAAGTGTCAATGTTGGCTACCATACATAATTTAGTCGCCGCAAAATTGGCCAAAAATTGCTTCCTGATCTAAATACATGCAATTTTACAAACCCTAATTCCAATTAAGTTGGAAAGTTGTGTAAAACATGAATAAAAACAAAATAGTGCAAATCTCAAACTCATATTTTATTCACAGTGGAACATGGAGAACATATCAGATGTTGAAAGAGACATTTGACCATTATGAAAATTATTTGCTGATTTTAAATTTGATGGCAGCAACATACCTCAAAAAAGTTGGGACAGGGCTGTGTTTACCATTGTGTAACATCCCCTCTTCCTTTAACAAAAGTCTGTAAACTCCTGGGAAATGAGGAGATCAGTTGCTGGAGGTTTTGGGAGAGGAATGTTATCCCACTGTTGTCAGATGTAGGATTCTAGCTGCTCAACAGTCCTGGGTCTTCTTTGCCGGATTTGCCATTTTATGATGCACCAAATGTTTGCTATTGGTGAATAGTCTGGACTGCAGGCAGGCCATTTCAGCACTTGGACTCCTACTGTGAAGCCATGCTGTTGTGATGGATGCAGTAGTTTGCAGTAGTTGTGGTTTAGCACTGTCTTGCTGAAATATGCAAGACCTTCCCTAAAAGAGATAGAACTATATGTTGTTGTAAAACCTCGATATACTATTCAGCATTGATGGAGCCTTTCTAGGTCTGGAAGCTGCTCAAGCCGTAGGCACTAATGTAACCCCAGATCATCAGAGATGCAGGCTTTTGAAATGAGTGCTGATAACAAGCTGGATGGTCCCTCTCCTCTTTAGACCGCACAACACGGCATCTGTGGTTTCCAAAAAGAATTTCAAATTTTGATTCATCTGAAATCCGTATATCATTTGTTCATTCGTTTTTCAAAATAAAACAAAAAACTAAAAAACAAAAAACCAACTTGTTTTCTCAGTATTAGTTTCCAAACCAAAAAACGAAAAAACGGATAACGACTCGTTTTTCCGATTTTGTGCACAAATGAAAAATGGAAAAAACTGATAAGGAGCGTTTCATCCAATTTCTAAATTTACAACTCTCTTTGTTGTGTGCCCCGGAAGTGAACTTGACTGCAACTGGAAAGGCTGCGACTGGAAAGAGACCTCAGCAGTTTTCCCCTCTTCTACCCTGCGACCCTGCGACCAAACAATCATATAAACAAATCAAATAGCCTGTCGTGCCGTAAAAAATTTACGAAGAATAATGACAGAATAATACAGCTCAGACCATCTTAAACCAGCTTAGAATTCTAGCTGCTATAATTCGAAGCTGGTTTAAGATGGTCTGAGCTGTGTAATTAGCTGGTCATAGCTGGTCTCTTAGCTTGATGAAGGTGGTCACAGCTGGTTAAGCTGGTATTTTCAACTGGATTCTACTGGTGAACGGCTGGTCGACCAACTATAACTGTCCAAAACACAGCTTAAACCAGCCTGACCTGCCTAGGCTGGTCAAAGCTGGAATTTTGAGCAGGGAAGTTTTCTTGGCGCAAATAAAATTACCTCAGTTCATTTATTCATTCACTCATTATTCTTAGTAAATCATGTACGGCATGACAGGCTATTTGATTTGTTTATATGATTTATTTATTTATTTATTTATTTATTTTTTTTTTTAACTCCGGTCGCAGGGTAGAAGAGGGGAAAACTGAGGTCTCTGTCCAGTCACAACCTTGTCAAGTTCACTTCCGGGGCATGCACCCTAAAGAGAGTTGTAAATTTCAAAATGGGATGAAACGCTCATTATTCGTTTTTTCCATTTTTCATTTGTGCACAAAATCGGAAAAACAAGTCGTTATCCTTTTATTCGTTTTTGGTTTGGAAACAAATACTGCGAAAACAAGACCTTTGTTTTGTTTTTTAGTTATTTGTTTTATTTCGAAGAACTAATGATACACGGATTATCTGACCCCAGAACAGTTTGCCTCAGTTAATTTTCAATAAACTTTGGCCCAGAGAGGACCGTGGCGTTTCTGGATCATGCTCACATATGGCTTCTTCTTTGCATGATACAGCTTTAGCTTGCGTTTGTAGGTTGCAAGGCAAACTGTGTTCACAGACAATGATTTCTGGGAGTGTTCCTGAGCCCCTGCAGTGTATTCCAGTGCAGAATCAGGCCTGTTTTTAATGCAGTGCCACCTGAGGGCCCGAAGAACACAAGCATCCAATATTGACCTTTGGCTTTGTCCCTAGTGCACTGAGATTTCTCCAGATTTTCTGAATCTTTTGATAATATTATGTACTGTAGATGATGGGACATTCAAAGTCTTCACAAGTTTACATTGAGGAACATTTTTCTGAAATTTTTCCACAATTTTTTGATGCAATTTTTCACAGATTGGTAAATATCTGCCCATCTTTACTTCTGAGAGACTCTGCCTTTCTAAAATGCTCTTTATACCCCTCAGCCCCGACTAAGGGGCAGAGAGGTATTGCTGTCACGTACGGCGTCCATCTGTCGGTCCACATTTGATTCCATGCGATAACTGAAAAACGCCATCACCAATCATCAGGAGGATTGTTTTGGACATCTTAGTACAGTTATTACAAAAGCCTGTCAATTTTGGCTGTGATCCAAAATCAAAAATGGCTGCCACAGCCGCCATCTTGCATTTCCAGTCCGTGCGATAACTGAAAAACACCATCACCGATCATCATGATTTTTGGTGAGGATATCAGGGTACAGTTACTACACGAGCTCATTGATTTCAATTGCAATCACTCGGTTAAGGCACTGCATTGCAGTGCAGAAGTGTCTATCACGTCGCTAGTTTGAGTCCCGGTAGTACCAACCAGCAGTGGTTGGCAGCTTTATCAGCGTGGCACACAATTGGCTATAGCGCTTTTAGCGATTCGGAATCAGTCAGAGTCATTAGATTCTGAGCAGGGTAAGGATTTTGGGGCCACCCTGAACTTTGACTTGCCTCCGAATGTTCCCAGGGATTACCCTGATCTAGCTGAGGTGTTTAGTTAACAACGAGCCTCAACGTTACCCCCTCATCGTCCGTATGACTGCGTATGAGTCTTTAGCCTGGGAAAACTCCGCCTAGGGGTCCGCTACATTCGCTGTCAGGACCTGAGCGTAGGGCTGTGCGACAGTATATTCAGGAGGCTCTCACCAATGGTTTTTTCGGCCGTCCACGTCCCCTGCCGGAGCGGGATTCTTTTTCGTGGGGAAAAAGGATGGCGGTCTGAGACCCTGTATTGATGACGAAGGTTTGAATAAAATCACCATTAAAAACCGATACCCCCTTCCGTTAATTAATTCCGTGTTTGAAAGCCTGCAGGAGGCGTCATTTTTTATGAAGCTAGATCTTCGTAATGCGTCTAATCTGATTCGCATTCGGGAGGGGAACGAATGGAAAACTGCTTTTAACACTCCTGACGGGCACTACGAATATCGAGTCTTACCGTTTAGGCTGGTTAACGCCCCCTCTGTGTTTCAGGCATTCGTCAATGACGTGCTTCGAGAGAGAGTGGAGAAATTCCTCTTTGTTTATCTTGACAACATTTTGATTCTTTCTTCAACACTGTCGGAGAACAAATAACACGTCAGACGTGTACTGGAAGCCCTGCTCAATGCCAAACTTTTTGTTAAAGCCGAAAAATGTGTTTTCCATGCCCAAACTGTCTCATTCTTGGGCTTCATTGTTTCAAAGGGCTCGATGCGGATGGACCCGGACAAGGTGGCTGCGGTCAGGAATTGGCCTGCACCGCAGTGTGAAAGAGGTTCAACACTTTCTGGGCTTCGCAAATTTTTATAGGAGGTTTATTCATAATTTTAGCGTGGTTGCTGCCCCCATTATTGCGCTCACTAAAAGGAATACCTCCTCAGCATTTTTTTGGTCTCCTGCAGCTGATGCTGCCTTTCAGGAATTAAAAAAACGTTTTAGCTCGGAGCCTATTTTGATTTTGCCCGACCCCCTCCCTCCCATTTGTTGTGGAGGTAGATGCTTCGGAGGTGGGCGTGGGTGCTATTCTGTCCCAGCGCCCTCGTTGGGATAATAAGCTTCACCCATGCGTGTACTTCTCCCGGTCTTTGTCTGCCGCGGAACGCAATTATAGTATTGGTGACCGGGAATCATTAGTGGTCAAGCTGGCCCTCGAAGAGTGGCGCCATTGGTTGGAGGGAGCTAAGCACCCTTTTGTGGTATAGACCGACCATAAAAACCTCCAATATATTGGCAAACCAAGTGGCGTAATTCCCGGCAGGCGCGATGGTCATTATTTTTTGACCGCTTTGATTTTATGCTCACCTATCGCCCGGGCTCTAAAAATATTAAACCTGATGCCCTGTCATGAATGTATGATCGCACTGATCACGATCCTACCCAGGAGCCTGTTATTCCTACTACACAGATCGTGACACCCATTCAGTGGGAGATTGAGGCGGTGGTTCAGGAGGCATTGAAGTCTGATCCCGGTCCTGGGGGGGAGCCTCCTAGCTGTTTATTTTTACCCCATAGAGTTAGGCTACGGTCCTCCAGTGGGGACACTCTTCCCACCTGGCCGGGCAGCGGGGTGCCGGTCGGACCAAGCAGTTCTTGGCCCAACGTTTTTGGTGGCCGGAGATCATGAGGAACATTCGGGAGTTTGTTGCTGCCTGTGGCGTCTGTTCCAGGAATAAGATTTCCCATCTCCTTCCCGCTGGTTTGCTGCGACCTTTGCCCGTTCCCTGGCGCCCTTGGTCGCATATCGCATTAGATTTTGTTACGGGGCTGCCTGTATCTGACGGCAACACGGTCATTTTGGTTGTGGTTGACCATTTTTCTAAAGCGGCTCATTTTGTTGCGCTACCTAAGCTGCCTTCAGCACGGGAGACAGCGCATCTTGTGGTCAACAATGTGTTCCGGTTGCATGGGCTTCCGCAGGATGTCGTGTCTGACCGAGGCCCGCAGTTTACGGCCAGATTTTGGCTGGCGTTTTGTAAGCAGTTGGGGACCACAGTGAGTCTCTCTTCGGGGTGTCACCCGGAAACCAACAGGCAGAAAGAACGGACTTATCAGTCTCTCAAACACTCTCCGATTTTTGGCGGCGAATAATCCCTCATCGTGGAGTCGTTTTTCAAACGGGTTTCAAATTGGGAAGGGACTGCCGGGTAAGGGAAAATAAATAAACAGCTTTGTTTGTTGCTCAAGCGCCTCCCGTTGGCCAGACGTGCGCTCATCAGGAAGATTCTAATTCTGTTCATGTCCGGGTATCTTCCGCCCTCGTTCTGAACTTGCGAAGATTCAACCAATGAGTGCATAAGAAGCAGTGGTGGATGGGCACGTGCTTCGGAGAAGAGCCGTGAACTGTCTTTACTATCCTGAGTTGGCAGCAAGGGGTCGCATACGAGCAAGCTTTGTACATAGTTCACCAATTGGGCATTCCAGATTCGGGTGGGATTGGAGATGCCAAATAAAAAATAAATAAATTAAAAAAAAAGTAAAATCTCTCAGTTTCAACATTTGAAGTGTTCTCTATGTTCTATTGTATATAACATGTTTGCTCACGTGATCTGAAAGTCATTGCATTTTGATTTTATTCACAATTTACATTTTGTCCCAACTATTTCGGAATGGGGGTTGTAAAATGTCTCACTTCTAACATCTGATATGTTGTCTATGCTCTATTGTGAATAAAATTTGGGTTCATGAGATTTGCAAATCATTGTACTCTGTATAAAACTTAACCATTAAAACCATGTCATCATAAAAACCATTATCATATTCATCATAAAACCATGTCCCATCTCGATTGGAATTGGGATTTGTATGATACATGCAAGTTTTTCTGTGAGTCACCTCCCACAAGTGTATATTTAAAGACCTAAAATGGAAATTCATTGTTCTCAGTTTGCTTTAGTCAGTTTTGGGATATAATAAAGAATTAAGGCTGCAAGCAGCGTTGAATGGGCCCTTGCCCCCTTGCGCACGTTGGGGTTGTGGTGAGATCCTGACGGGTGCAGCTGTACACTCATGACCATTGGACCGATCAAGTGCAGTCCCCAACCTGAGAGAAGGTGTCGAGCGAATCGGACAAAGCTGAAGGAGTTATGATAAGTTGATACTTCATCCACCAGGGGCGTGTAGAGCGTAACCAAATTTGGGCCGGCGCATTCAGAGGCAGACCCTAAGCACAAATGTGAAGTTTTGAGCAAATCGGCCAATGTCAACGTAAAATATGGCATTTACTGTTTGGACATGGGGGCGCCATGAGCTAGATTGCTTAGCAGCACATCGAGGCTTTCAGGGTGGGGCTTTTAGCATGTACAGTAATTTTAAATCCATTTAGATGAAGTATGAGTGAGAGGGAGCTGCTCAAATGTGTTTGGCGAGGCATCTGAAATGGAGACACCATGGCGGCTAAGCCTAACCCCTATGGGAAAGGGTTTTTGAAAATTTCAAGGGGGCGCTATCGATGCATTTTGCTGCCCTCATGGCAAAGCCCCAATCAGATGTGAGAGCTTACCACCCTTGACCTGTCTATCAATTTTTATGATTATACAAGTTTTTTAAAGACATCAAAAACCCAAATGTATTTTCATGGCGAGGGATGGATAATCGCCGCGTCCATACACAGACGCCATTATGTGTAGCTTCACAGCATTCATAAGGTAGCTTCATCAATTTGTTCTGCGTGTAATAGAAGTGGAATGAGGTTGATGTGTTCAACTATGTGTCATCAGTACAAGTGAAAGTAATACCTGGCCACTTCCTGTTACCACAGGGGGGCGCTAGTAGCAAAGTGGGAAGTTAATACATCTGGACGTTCAAGGCGGAGCTTGCATCATGTCCAGCAGGTTTGAAGCTGCTACAATCAAGTATGTGGGCGTGAGAGCATTGTGATTCCCAAACATATTTTCATGTTGAGGGATCCAAAGTCGCCGCGTCGCCACACGAACGCCATTATCCGTAGCTTCACAGCGTTCATACTGTAGCTTCAGCTACTTGTTCTGCATGTTTTAGAAGTAGAATGAAGTTGATGGGTTCAATTATGTGTCATCAGTACAAGTGTAAGTAACGAGTGTCCACTTCCGGTTACCGCAGGGGGCGCTATCAGCAAAGCGGGAAGTTAATACATTGGGCCGTTCAGGGCGGAGCAGTCATCATGTACAGCAAGTTTGAAGCTGCTACAATGAAGTATTTGGGTGTGAGAGCATTGTGAAATTTTTTAGTCGATTCACTAAAATATGTCACACTCTAGCAGCCACGCCCTTTGACCTACAGATATGCAGAGCGCAACATTTGATCAGGTTGGTCTCGCAATGAACTGGACCAAATTTGAAGTCGATCGGGTGGAATCCCTTGGAGGAGTTCGTTTTAAAATTAAAAAATTCTGATCAAAATGGGCGACTTCCTTTTGGGTTTAGGGCATGGCTCCATTGAAGTTTTTTGTATTTCTGGGTATGATACATATGGCTATTGAATTTCCTCTGCCTAAGACAAAGTAACCAAATTGAAACGTGTTTAGGGGGCGATATTTTGGCATTTTGTGTCAACCATGAACGAGCCCCCAAAAATATTGAATTTCGGATGTGGCCGGAAGAATCTGGAAAGTTACAAGCGTCTTCAAGTTTGAGAAAGGGGCGAAATTGGCCCCTGAAATGTCGGAGGAATAATAATAATAATAATAATAATAATAATAATAATAATAAAACAGCATGATTTCAATAGGGTCCTCCGCGGACAACTTGCAGTCGTGCTCAGGCCCTAATTAGAGCATTTAATACCTCACATGGCGACATTCATGTGATTCTATTATGCCTTGATATAAGCCCCCATTAATAGTTGTGGACATTTCTGCATATACTAGGTTTAACTGCCGATGTTTCTAACATTCTGTTGTTTTCCTATTGGTAAATAAACAAATTATGTCATTGCAGGAAGTTCTCAGAGAAGGCACTCTTCCATGGCTAGGATCCACTCCATGACTATTGAAGCTCCCATAACCAAGGTGCATCAGCGTGAGCTGTTCTGTTGTTGATAGGACAGTCTGTAGACAGAACCCTCAAGGGTCATGGGGCAAATTAGAAATACTTATTGTGAAAGGTTTTCTATGTGCATATTGGCTGTGTTTGCTGGGTTAAACGTTAAAACATAATTTGAAGACAGAACTCGGACACCAAATCATAGTTCAGACTTCTTTAATAGAACATCAGACTATGTTTTGATCAATGTTGGATCTTCGACAAGTTTTCTTACGTTTGAATAAAGATGTCTGAGCCTTAAATCTGGTGTGCAGGTTCAAATTTCAAAGGAAGTAGGTTAGAAATGCTGCAACACCATTGTATTGGAAGGGAGGACTCCAGTTGGCTGCAAGATGGGTATTGGTGGCTCCAAATGCTGATATGAATTGAGAAAGTGTTGCATTGGTTCTTCCTAGAATGTAAGATCCCCTCCCAGGCCCCTCTGAAGGCATTCTCCCATGACGTCACTGTCTCCGTGTGCCCGCTCCTGCAGGTGATAAACATCATCAATGCGGCTCAGGATAGCAGCCCCGTCCCCGTAGCAGAGGCCTTGGACCGAGTCTTGGAAATACTGCGCACCACCGAGCTTTACTCACCTCAACTCGGCACCAAGGAGGAGGATCCCCACACTAACGACCTGGTTGGGGGGCTGATGACAGTGAGTCACCCCTGGCTGAACCCACTAGCTGTGAGGGGGCCCTGTTGCTGGCTGCTGAAAATCAGAGTATTCCAGTCACAGTCATATGTGGGGAAAATGTTGGATTTTTCGCCCCATTTGTTTTCTCACAATATTTTTTTTTGTGGGTGTAGGGGTGGGAGGGGTGTTGGTAGATAAGTAGCATATGAAGTATGATTCCCAGGAGAAAAGACACTGTGACCAAGATATTTATGGAATCTTTTACCCTCTACTTTCAAAGCACTACCATTGCCAATATTTGTAAAAATAAATGTGCTTGGCCTGGGCGAGATGGGCAATACATCATGTGCTCGGTGTAGTGTCTGCATCCATTAACTTAGTTGCTTCTGACAGTCCTGAAATATTACTTCATTGGATGATGATGGTTAAACTCCTTCCACCAGGAACTTGCTCTTGTAATTGTGTGCTCTAAAGGAAAATGCATAAGCCATCGTAACTTTATAGCTGAGCCTTGGTGACATCTTTCTCTTAAAATTGTGTTCCTGGCTTAATGAATTGCCTCTCAAAATCAAAATTGAACTGTTGACTGAGGTCTTGATGGTAAGACCTGCCATCTGTCATCTTATGGGAGAACAGTTTGTTGTCCTCTCACATTCCTGTCTCAAACTCAAGTCATGCCCAGGAATCAGCAGGTTTTAAATCGGCCAGGCTACTCACTTTTATTTTGTCACTCATGAAGGTGACTTTTATACATGTAAGAGAAAACACGTCCACGTAATCCCCGCCCCCCTCACTCTACTGACTGTGGAACAGACGCAAGGTTCTGTGAGGACTGTATTCGCTCCTGCCAGAGCAGCAGGGGCTGCCAAGTTGGCAGTATTGGCTGCAGCCCCAGAGGAAGTGTTAGATTGTCCTTTGTACTCGAGCAGGCCTCAGAGGAAGAGCTGGCTGCTCAGGGACACAACAGACTTTCAGTTGTACCTTTTCTTCTAAATTCTAGTAGCTTGGAAACATCCTGTTCTTTGGTGGTCAAGATGATCAAGTTTGGACCTAGATGTTAAGGCACATGAGTAAAGAGATGAGAAAGACTAGACCTAAGGAAACTATACTGAGATATTCTTGCATGTGCCTAATGTCTGATTGAACAAAGACCTTTAGAGCAGAGTTGCCTCCATTTGCTCTTAGTTGGAAATGTATTTTGAGTGTGCTTTTGTGGCATTGAATTCTCATGGAAGACTCACTGAGGTAAATGTCATAACAGTTACCTTTTTTCTTGTTATACATTTTTCTGAGTCCAGGCCTGCCTTCGACTTCGGACGCTCAGAGCTCCTGAGTGAAACCTTAAAATAGACTGTACCGCAAAGCTGCTGCACATTAGACAATGCAAGGGTCAAAGATGAGCCCAGCTTTACTTCCTTTCTCAATCCACGAGTAAACACTTTGTGCCGTAACTTGCTGGAGATTCCTGAGTCCTTTTGTTCTGCATGAGCTCCGCAATTCAAGTAAAAACTGTGCATTTGCCCTGGGTCGCCCATCCATTTTTCATGGACTTTTCTGCACTGCTCATATTTTACAAAATTCACCATTCAAACAAGCTGCCTGATGAGGAGCATAGAACTGGTTTCAATCTCATGAAATGCATATCCAGCCAATTTGCTGAAAATGGGAATCTTCCAAGCCTATAGTAGCTCTATTAAAGCCAGAGGCCTGAGTCTGGCTGTATGTTGAAATATTCATCATCTTCATCACCATTCATTTCCACCAGAAACTATCAACCAGATGAAGTTCTGAAGCAAATAAGAATATTTTGCTCATATGCAGTGTTGTGAATTATGTTTTTAATCGATTCATGTTTCCATTCTGCAGGATGGTTTGCGGAGATTATCAGGGAACGAGTACATCTTTGCAACAAAACGTAAGAACCTGGAAATGCTTTTTCTCCATTTTCCACTTAAAGGAAACCAGTCTGGCACATGACAGCTAGGAATGAGAGACACTGGAAATTCTGTCTTGACCTTTGATCTCTGCTGCACCCCAGCAACTGAGTTGCGCATCTTTGAGACTTCGCAGTGCCAGCTTCAGCTAACATTATCTACAATATTTATGCGATCTCACAGCGAGAATTCATGTCCCATGCGTGTGGAGTCAGAGATATCAATTTGCATTGACAAGCGTGGAATATGTTGCTGAGATTCGATAAATATTTTTAGAAACATAAGCAAACATTGCTAAAAATCTGTTTGTGTAAAATTCAAAGACCCTTCTGGCAGTCCAGGGAAAACCACTAAATTGCATTTAGTGAAAGGTGATGTGGTAAATATCAAAGATTTCTAAACTTCTGCAGAATGTAGGTTATTCAAGGTGGCTATAAGGCTTCAACTGTGATCAAAGAAATATGCACATCTCATGCAAATCATTTTCTGTAGTTTCTTTAATTTATATATACATTCTTAAATGTGAAATGCTGCAGGTCAAATGAGCAGAATGAAGTTTGACTGAAACAAAGTTAGTTGAAATTTGGCTGAAATTAAAAAGATTACTTGTGTGAAGACACTGGCTTATATAAAGACACTTCTCTTGTTTGTGTGCTCAGAGCTACACCATATTACCAGCCATCTGATCACGCCGCTCTCACTCAACGACATCCCCCCAAGGGTGGCACAGACTATGGGGAATGAAGACTCTTGGGACTTTGACATCTTCAACCTAGAGGCTGCTACTATGAAGCGGTGAGGGTGGGAGCTAAGGCTGTCCTGTCCCCCCCCCCCCCCCCCCCCAGGGAATCCTCTCTTAGTTACCCTGTTAACGCCTAATTTCAAAGCCCTCAGTTGCAGTACAGGTTGTCTCAATTAAAATGAAGCCCATGACTTCAGGACATTAACCAGGATATTTGCTCTCCACCACAGCATAATTTAGTTTACATTAAATATGGAATGGGAGCTCATAGTGCAGACTTTCTATTTTAAATTGAGGGTATTTACATCTGAATTGATTGAAAGGAATTATAGGTCGTTGAATATACTTTTCCTCCTTTTAATGGGACCAAAAGTAATTGGACAAGTGGATAAACTGCTGTTCTATGGCCAGGTGTGTGTTATTCTCTCTCTATCTCATTTACAAGCAAGCAGAGAAAAGGTATAAAGTTGATTTCAAGAGTGGCTTTTGCATTTTGAATATGTTGATGTTAACTCTCAAAGTGAAGTTCATATAGCAGTCAATAGCAGTAAAGCAAGTAATCAGAAAAGCAAGACCATCATAGAAATGGCAAATACATTAGGCATGGCCCAATAAACTATATGCTACATTTTTAAAGCCAAAGAATGCATTGCTTAGGAACTTCAAAAGGCCTGGAAGGCTACGGATGGCAACGGAGGTGAAGAATTGAAGAATTCTTTCCCTGATTAAAAAGAAAAACCCCTTCAAGACAGCTGGCCAGATCCAGAGGTCAGCGTATCTCTGTAATGGTCTATAGTCAAGAGAAGACTTCACCAGTGTAAATAAAGAGGGTTTACCACTGGAGGTTAATCATTGGTAATCCGGAAAGTTTGCTTGAAGACTTCTAAAACCTGTTATAAAGTTCTGGAACACATCCTGTGGATAGATGAGACAAATGGCAACCTGTACCAGAATAATGGGAGAAGAAGCATATAAAAAAGGGAAGGAAATTCTCATGATCCAACGCATACCATCTCATCTGCAAAGTTTGCTCCTGTGTGGACACGTATGGCTGCCAATGGAACTGGGACCTTTTAATATATTGATGCTGTGTCTGCTGAATTGTATGGGACAACAATAGATTCAGCTTATTGCTTCAAAACTCATTGGAAAGTGCAGTGCAGGTGGCCATTGGCTTGAAGCATACAGAGAAAGTAACAAAAGACACTTTTAAGGTAATATCCTATGTGGGCTTAGTCAGTCACCCAACCTGAATCCACAAGTCATTGAGAATGTATTTCACTTGTGGGAAAAACTGAGGTTAAAGGGATAGTTTGTCGTATGAAATACTCTTTTGCAGTATAGTGCATGAGAGTCTATTTGTTTTTTGTTAATGAGTCTTGTGAGCAGAGTTCTTGCCTCTCAAAGTTTCAAATTATGTAGTTCCAGTTAGTTTGCTGGAGTCACAAAAATACAAAGTTTTGCTACCCAAAACAACATGTTTTTAAGAGTAATATATTTCAGTCACAAAACCATGGTCAGTGAATGACTCACACTTCACGATCACTTTGCATTATTTTTCTTGTTCTGTGGAATTATGGGGAAAGCATTGAAGTTAGTCTCATGATGTTAAGCAAATATAACCTTTGAAAGTCACGTCCAAACCAACTTTGGCTCAGTCGGGGAAATGAAAGAAACACGTAATCGTAAATCTTACATGATGCAGTCTGATTAAAGTTCGGTTTGCGGCTTGTCCAATTCATATTCAGTATTTTGAGGTGTTTATCACGGCTGCAATTGCGTTACCGCATATAAAGATGCTTATTAGAGAGGATTGCGAGCTGACTTGCTAACGTAGTTGTATATCCACTCACTTGGTATCAATGCCTAGGTTACTGGATCTGAGCGGGTTTCATGAGTGCGCTGAGATGATTTGCAGCTGCCAGTTAAGGTTGTGGCAAGTTTATATATGTGGCATCTTTGTATGAAAATTTTGGAGGCACTTTGCTTAGCATAATGTAAAAAATGCTGAAACACTCATTCAGATAATCTCTGTGTACAGTAAAGGCAGTATCTGCACTCAGATTTACAAAAATTTTCCAGCTTGCGTGCTACGCGCACTCGCATCACAAACCTGCCCCAACCAATTCTCAAATTGAACGTACGCCCTTGGTTTTTCCAGTTACTTTTGAGCCACTATAATTGGTGCAGGGTTGTACAAAATGGTTGTAATTCCAACACGTCTCAAACAATAAAATTAAAAAAAAAGATTATTATTAAATAAAAGCTGGAAGTCAACCCCTCAGGAATATCTGAAATGATTTGAATCAAATCTTTTTTGATGGTGTACAGAGCCAAACATGGAGATTAATTCACTGTCCAAATACTCATTGACTGCATGTCTTGAGGTTTTATCGCAGGTCGCTTGAGTTTGTTCTTCTGATTTTTTTTTTTCTGGACAGGCACACATTTTGGCTGATTTGATTTTCATGTCTGTGAGTTCTGTGTTTATATAACACATGATTTTGCTACTTTACCAAGCTCATAATTCCTAGGGTCAAAGTCCAGCAAAAGTGTAAATCTAATGTATGGCATTTGAGATGATCTTTTTAGGGCTGCTTTCTTTCCTTTCAAGGCTAAGTTTGAATAGCTGTTGTTCAAGTCAAATATTAAGGATGTTTAATTGACATTTTCTGTAAAACAGTTTTCAACAAGGCTGAGAGTGTGCTTTGATATTTGCACAAGATTGCAGTTCATATCCTGAGGCCACAGAGCTGTTTGATGAAAGTGGATTTGGGGAAGATTTAAAATCTTAAAGCTTAAGGCACACCTGCTGTCCACATCACCATTTGTAGTTTAATGAAAAACAGCACCCTGTTGATCTGATTAACCATACGTTGTTTGAAAGCTGCATGAAGAGTCAGAACTTTGAGTGCATAAATTGATTGTGTCATTGAATCCTCTCCAGGCCCCTGGTATATTTGGGATTGACAGTTTTCTCGCGCTTTGGGGTGTGCGAATTCCTCAACTGCCCTGAGGCTGTGCTGAGGTCATGGCTACAGGTGATCGAGGCAAATTATCATGCAAGCAACTCGTACCATAACTCCAGTCACGCTGCTGATGTGCTGCATGCCACTGCATACTTTTTGTGCAAGGAGAGGGTTAAGGTGAGTCCATTGAGTCCATCAACCGTAGGCATGAGCTACTAACGTTAGCTAAGTGTTCCACCAGTACTCTATCTTGAGTTCTTTATTGAGGGGGACCAGTGAAGAACCACCAACAAGATCTATTACTGCGTGATTGAGCATAATACAGTGGCTCTACCGCATTGCCATTGCATTACCCAAAAGCAAACTGGAAGTTGGTGATGGTGCCTCTGTATTCTTGGCTGCTTCAGTCAGGCTGTGTAGTTTAGTGTAATGCTTTACATTACAGCGGTGAAGACTTTCAAACATGATGACAAATTCCTCTGTTTGAGCTTATTACTTTGCAATTGGAAAGGACTGGTTTTATGTAACTTCAGAATGTCGTGGCACGCTTATTTACAGCAAAGCCTGGACCCAATCGACGAGGTAGCGGCCCTGATTGCAGCCACGGTACATGATGTAGACCACCCAGGCCGCACCAACTCATTCTTGTGCAATGCAGGCAGCGAGCTGGCCATCCTTTACAACGACACAGCGGTGCTGGAGAGCCACCATGCTGCACTGGCATTTCAGATCACCACCCGCGATGACAAATGCAACATCTTCAAGAACATGGAGAGGTGAGTGTTTGCCACCAAGGGTGAGGCCAGAAGATGTATTGTTATAAAAACGTGTCTGTTATCCTGCATTTTAAATCGAATCAAATTAAATTTTATATGCACAGCACATTCCGCAAACATTTGTCACAACACACTTTACAGTAAACTTTGCTGAAGCCCTCTCAATAGCAAGCCCACATCAACAGTTCCAAGAAAAGATTCCATGTATGGAGTTTTGACTTTGTGATGAACAACATGGTCAATTAGTGGGTTGGAAAAGAATGTCCTGGTTAGAGTGTCAGACTGGGGTGGAGCAATAGAGTGGATGGTGAAAACTGGGCAGCAGTTGGGCAGAAGGCCAGATGGCGAGGACGGGAGAGGCTGGGCTTTATTTGTCATTCTGAAATTGCCTGTGGTAATTTTTGGGCGCTTGAACTCAAATGTCAATAATTTGTATGTTTTTCCCCATTTTTATAGCTGATAATTTCTGAAAAAAGAGAAGGACCTCAGCAATTTGCCATGCTAATGCAAGTCTTTCTTTTCAGAAACTAAATATCATACTTCTGAATGCATAAATGTTGACTTTATAGATTATCATAGTTGGATCCAGAGCAAAAAAATTGTGTTTTCGACTCAAATGTGGGGGGTTCATGAATTACAAGGCACTCTATGCATCATAATGAAACTAGGCATGCTTAGAGAGTGCGTGCTCATAGGGGTCTATTCTCCTGTGCATGTAAGTTGAGAAAAGCGCGTAGCTACGCGCTTTCCAGCCGACGCATATTCTCCCCTCGACTTAAGTCTGTGCATTACGCGCCCCGAAGGCAGTTACGCACTTGGGGAGGAGCAAGGCCAAAATCGGGGCGTTTCCGGGCATTTCTCATGCAAATAACACTTACGCGTATTCTCCCCCTGGCTTATGCCCTTTTCCTGTTAAGTGCTTTTGAGAGCAGTATTAAGATCAAGCGCCAACATAAGGCGAAATGGAATATTGCATTTGTCGGTTAAAAGCCGAATTTTAACATTCATTTTATTTTATTTAACATGGTAAAGGTTGAGACATTCAATATTCGATTGTTCATCTTTTTTTCTAAACTACAGTTCTCATAACCATAATAAATTATCAAACCAAATCATCATATGATATTACGCAACAGCCTGTTCTTCAGTTAGTTCAATTACAAATGCATTACAAACAATTACAAACATACCGGTGGCCATCAAGAGCACAACTGCGCTGTCGATCCTGGCATCTGGGTCGTTCCAGTGAGTGGCTGGTGATGTCATGCACACATCACAGGCGTCTGTGTCAAGGTGTCTGACACAGTTGGTTGACGCTAAAATTCCCCGAAACACCAGCTGAAAGACGAGGATTGGGGGGGTTCTACCGGGTCGCCAGGTTCTCCGGTGTTGTGGGAGCCATTGATTGTACTCGTGTTGCAATCAGAACCCCCTCCACTAACAAGAATATGTACAGAGACTGCAGACGTCGGCACAGCATTAATGTTCAGGTTAGGTGCGATCATGATACACGCATATTAACCCCTTTCTGCAGATGTAGACGCCTGCGTCGATAGACATGCAAATTTAAGAACGCTGTTACTGTACTCGATCACTAGATGACACCCCCGGATCAGTTATTGAATGTTCACAAGCAAGCAGACCTCGAACGCGGTTCTGAATATGGGGAAGTTCACTCACCTGTTTTTCGTGAGCTGCATGAATTAAACTCCTCAGCTAAGCCTGATGTGCAAACTGGTCAGTATCCTTGCCCATAGTATCGATCCAGCAGTTTAAAAAAACGTTATCTTGACACAGAAAAAATCGTTATCCTTTGTAGCAACCAGTTTAGCCACAGTGAGCCAACAGTATTCCAATTAGTGCTTCAGAAAAATCAGTTTTCTGAGGCAAAAAAATCGACATGGTATTGATTCTCTCACATTCTACTGTCAATTACAGTTGTCACATACAAAAAAATTTGATGTTCCCGACCGTGGATTTACGCGTAGATTCCTTCATTGACAAATCCAGCGCTTCCTTATATCCACCCGAGTACTGGCGTTGATAGCCAATCACTCAACCATACACTCAAGCTCTTCTGCGTAATTGTAGAGTTACACCTCATGCCCTCGTGAAGTTTCCCTGGTAACAATGTATTGATTGGCTCGTTTCTTATCCAATTCCCGAGTGTTTAAACATTTTAGAGTAAGTGAAACACATTGATTGGTCAAACACAGAGCATACAAACCAATGCGTATCAGCAGGCTCGGTTGTATCCTGTCTACGTAATGCACATTACGCGGCTAAAATAGACGCGATTTATATCGTCAAGGCCAGGTTCGCAAAACTGGCCTTGAAGTGTTCAGTTATATTTACAGGATTTAAATGAGATAAGGATATGGTCAATTGGAATTATTTCGAATGAAACAGGACAGGAGGGTTCTTGCTACTGGATCGGTCTCTGGTAGAGGGATTCATGAAAAAGGTCAGGCTGCTCCTTTTTTTTTCTTTTTTTCTTTCGTTTGGGAATGTAAACGTACTCGACAAAGTCGATTGTCGAGGTTTTTTTCCTGGTTAAAACGCGATCTGCCCGTGCATTTGGATGGACCCCCTGGTACGTTCGTTGCACGTTTCTTTTGAATCGGGAGAGGCAATGGATTGCTTGATATTCCCTGAAAGTGGAGTGTCTGTTCTGTTAAAATAAGGTATATTTCAGAATTCAGATATTACTGAGTTAGTGAGGTGTACTTGTTTCTTATAAGTGTTGAAATGGGTGCGTGAGCTTAGAAGAGGGGACTGGCAGCTTCCATTACAGGGTGAATGTTCTGACCGTTTAATAAGCAGTTTATTTAATGCGTGTTTGTGCTGGCTTTGAAGAAAAATGGCCAAAACTCTAAAATTTATTATGGAGAAAAGGCATGTTTTGTGTTTGGAGAGGGTACTGGTGACCACTGATATTCAGCTGCACTGATATTGATAAATTCATACTAAACTCAACCAGAAAATCATTCGTTCATATTAAATTTCATGCCTTAAAGCTTTAATTGTGTTAAATACATGATTTTTTTAATGATTTGACAGCAAATCATTTTGAGACTTTGGGGAGACACTTGGGTAGCTGTATAATTTGGCTAATAGCATGTAGGTAATCTAGAATGTAATGTTGAAGATGAATTCTACTTGTGCTCAAGGAGTTTATGATACCAGAAATGTATAGTTTTAAGCCCCAGCAGTTTTTCAATCGTCAGAATTATTTTTTTTGCAATTTCAATGGTGAATTCTCATGAACATTTTTTATGTTTGCTGCTCATTTTCTCTACCAAAATCATGAAAATAAACTGAAATACAATGTAATTCTAAATGCTGTAAGTGTCTTTCCTGAAGTGAGCCACATTTTTCCTCTTTATGAAGCATAAATCTTGAATTATACAGCATTAAAGTGGGTAACCCATAAAAAGCCAAATTTGGCTTCTGCACAAAGGGGTTAAGCATCTGCGCCAAATTCCCTGGCTCAGCCCATGACGCCTGTGTACTGCGCAACTGCTTGAAATGCCAAAAAAAAATACTATAAATATTTGAAACCATATTAAGCTTGTTTCCAGTATCAATTACAGTGATACTTTGAGCATAAGCAAATAAAAACTACCATTTTACGTAACCCTCCTTCATCCGTATCTACTCCAAGTTCTTCTCTATGCATTTCTGCTGCAGAAAGAGTGGATGCCACCTCGTCCTCCAGTGCAGGGAAATGCACCGGGGATGATGTTTGCCCACCACCTGTTGCGTGCACACTTCTCCGGTGTGCAGAGCCCGGCTTTCACCCCGCAGATTTTTCCGCGTGCGGGGTAAGAATCCTCTGTTCGTTAAAGCGTTGCCTTTTCCTGTAGTTGCCGACCTGACATCGGAGTATTTTGAAATTTCAAGCGCGCAATTTCTAAATGAGATCATATAAACTTTGTTCGTTATTTTTGTGTGACTAGTATGTTCTCTTTACATCTTCCCTGTCTTCCACGGAACAAACAGGCTGGTGTCGGAGGGGCACATTTTTAATGATCTGCTTACGCTGGTTGAGAAGCGCTAAATTCTTTATATATTATTTAATTATCGCAGCAATTTGTTTGTTTGCATAGCTTTAATGCCATGGTGGCTAGAGTAATAAATAACTAGATAATGTAATTCCAGGGAATTACGTGTGCATTGAAAATGCAAAGTGTAGTTGCATAAGGTGGAGTTTGTAACAAATCATTGCATTATGATATTTGTAGCTAGGTTTTTAGTAGGATAATTATGGTAGTGGTGAGGACTTTTATTTTGAAACAGATGTGGACTGAGGAAACGATTTGCAGGAGTCATAGTTGATGACAACTGTCATATGGAAATTTTTAATAGTGAAATTTAATAAGTGAAGAATTTAATAGTGAAGAATTGTAGTAAGGACTTTTATTTTGAGACAGGTTTGGGCAGAGGAAACAGTTGGCGGAAGTCATAGTCGAAAACAATTAGGAGTTGGAATGGCTGAACGGTTGCTAAGTTGAGTAGCTTAAAAAGTTGCATTATTGTAATTTGTCTTAATGAGGACTGGCTGAAACTGTTGCTAGGTGGTCGCTATGGTGTTCTGTGTACTTGTGAGGGTGTTGCTAGGCAGCTGTTATGGTGTTCTGGGTGGTTGCTAGGTCATTGCTAGGCAGTTGCTATGGTGTTCTGGGTGGTTGCTAGGGCGTGCTAGGCAGTTGCTATGGTGTTCTGAGTGCTTGATAGGGCGTTGCTAGGTGGTTGCTATGTGTTCTAGGTGGTTCCTAGGGCGTTGCTAGGCGGTTGCTATGGTGATCTGGGTGGTTGCTAGGCAGTTGCTATGGTATTCTGGGTGGTTGCTAGAGCATTGCTAGGCAGTTGCTATGGTGTCTTGAGTGGCTACTAGGGCATTGTTACGTGGTTGCTATGGTGTTCTGGGTGGTTGCTAGGGGGTTGCTAGGCAGTTGCTATGGTGTTCTCAGTGGTTGCTAGGGCATTGCTGGGTGGTTGCTATGGTGTTCGGGGTGGTTGCTAGGGCGTTGCTAGGCGGTTGCTGTGGTGTTCTGGGTGGTTGCTAGGGCGTTGCTCGGCAGTTGCTATGGTGTTCTGGGTGGTTGCTAGGGCGTTGCTCGGCAGTTGCTATGGTGTTCTGGGTGGTTGTTGGGGCATTGCTAAGCGGTTGCTATGGTGTTCTGGGTGGTTGCTAGGGCGTTACTAGGCAGTTGCTATGGTGTTCTGGGTGGTTGCTAGGGCGTGCTAGGCAGTTGCTATGGTGTTTTGAGTGCTTGATAGGGCGTTGCTAGGTGGTTGCTATGGTGTTTTGAGTGCTTGATAGGGCGTTGCTAAGCGGTTGCAATGGTGTTCTGGGTGGTTGCGAGGCAGTTGCTACGGTGTTCTGGGTGGTTGCTAGAGCATTGCTAGGCAGTTGCTATGGTGTTTTGAGTGGCTACTAGGGCGTTGTTATGTGGTTGCTATGGTGTTTTGAGTGGTTGCCAGGGCCTTGCTAGGCGGTTGCTACGTGTTCTGGGTGGTTGCTAGGGCGTTGCTAGGCAGTTGCTATTGTGTTCTGGGTGGTTTCTAGGGCGTTGCTAGGCAGTTGCTATGGTGTTCTGGGTGGTTGCTAAGGCATTGCTAGGCTGTTGCTATGGTGTTCTGGGTGGTTGCTAGGGCGTTGCTAGGCAGTTATGGTGTTCTGGGTGGTTGCTAGGCGGTTGCTATGGTGTCCTGGGTGGTTGCTAGGGCGTTGCTAGGTGGTTTCTATGGTGTTCTGGGTAGTTGCTAAGGTGTTGCTAGGCAGTTGCTATGGTGTTCTGGGTGGTTGCTAGGCAGTTGCTATGGTGTTCTGGGTGGTTGCTAGGGCGTTGCTAAGCAGTTGCTATGGTGTTCTGGGTGGTTGCTAGGGCGTTGCTTGGCGGTTGCTATGGTGTTCTGGGTGGTTGCTAGGGCGTTGCTTGGCGGTTGCTATGGTGTTCTGGGTGGTTGCTACGGCGTTGCTAGGCTTTTGGTATGGTGTTCTGTGTACTTGTGAGGGCGTTGCTAGGCAGCTGCTATGGTGTTCTGGGTGGTTGCTAGGGCATTGCTAGGCAGTTGCTATGGTGTTGTGAGTGGTTGCTAGGGCGTTGCTAAGCAGTTGCTATGGTGTTCTGGGTGGTTGCTAGGGCATGCTAGGCAGTTGCTATGGTGTTTTGAGTGCTTGATAGGTGGTTGCTATGTGTTCTAGGTGGTTGCTAGGGCATTGCTAGGCAGTTGCCATGGTGTTCTGGGTGGTTGCTAGGGCGTTGCTTGGCGGTTGCTATGGTGTTCTGGGTGGTTGCTAGGGCATTGCTAGGCAGTTGCTATGGTGTTCTGGGTGGTTGCTAGGGCGTTACTAGGCAGTTGCTATGGTGTTCTGGGTGGTTGCTAGGCTGTTGCTATGGTGTTCTGGGTGGTTGCTAGAGCATTGCAAAGCAGTTGCTATGGTGTTCGGGGTGGTTCCTAGGGCGTTGCTAGGCTGTTGCTATGGTGTTCTGGGTGGTTGCTAGGGCGTTGCTAGGCAATTGCTATGGTGTTCTGGGTGGTTGCTAGGCTTTTGCTATGGTGTTCTGGGTGGTTGCTAGGGCGTTGCTAGGCAGCTGCTATGGTGTTCTGGGTGGTTACATTACATTACATTACATTACAGGTACTTAGCAGACGCTCTTATCCAGAGCGACGTACAAAAGTGCATAAGAACAGTACAAAAGTGCAGACCTCCTAGGAGACAAGTAAAAGTGCTAACAGTAAGTGACAGAACACGTTCCATTGTTACAGATCTAGACTATTACCAAAAAGGCAAGGTCAAAGGCAAGTGAACAAAAATGGCAACAAGGTTAAGTGCAGAGGCAAGTGCAACAAAGAGCAATAAAATAAGTGCAATAGGTCAAGTGCAACAAAGGGGCAGGAAAATCAAGTAAACTGACAAGAGTGCAACAAAATGAAGGGAAACCAAATCAAGTGATACAGTCAGGAAGTAAACAAAATAAAGTGCAACAAATCAAAAGGATGTAGGGACAGAAATCAAGGCAGTGGAGTAGGGGAGAGGTGGAGCCTGAAGAGGTGGGTTTTCAGGCGGCGCTTGAAGATGCTCAAGGATTCTGCCGTTCTGACCTCGATAGGTAGATCATTCCACTAACGAGGTGCCAGGACAGACAGCAGCCTTGAGCGGGAAGGGGAGGGGCAGAGAGGGGGAGGAGCCAGGCGACCAGAAGTGGCAGAGCGGAGTGCTCTGGCAGGGGTGTAGGACCTGAACAGTCTCTGGATGTAGGCTGGAGCAGTCTTGTTGACTCCCTGATAGGCTAGCACCAAAGTCTTGAATTTGATGCGAGCAGCAACAGGGAGCCAGTGGAGCTTTGTGAGCAGGGGGGTGACGTGGGAGTGTCTTGGGAGGTTGTGGACCAGACGAGCTGCAGCGTTCTGGATGAGCTGCAGGGGTCTGAAGGCAGATGCTGGGAGGCCGGCGAGGAGTGCGTTGCAGTAGTCCAGGCGGGAGAGGATCAGCGCTTGGACTAGGAGCTGCGTTGAGCAGCTGGTGAGGAAGGGCCGGATTCTACGGATGTTGAAGAGGAAGAACCTGCAGGTCCGGGTCACTGCAGCGATGTTCACAGCAGAGGAGAGCCTGTCGTCAAACAGGACCCCAAGGTTCTTCACACTCCGCGAGGGGGAGATGGTGGTATCCCCCAGAGTGATGGTCAGATCCAGGAGAGGGGAGGATGGAGCAGGGATGTAGATCATCTCCGTCTTTGTAGGGTTGAGCTTCAGGTGATGGTTGTCCATCCAGCTCCGGATGTCTTGTAGGCAGGCGGAGATGCGGGCGGAGACCTGGGCATCAGGGGGAAAAGAGAGAAAAAGTTGAGTGTCATCAGCATAAAAGTGATATGACAAACCATGAGCAGAAATGACAGGACCGAGAGACTGGAGATAAAGAGAAAAGAGGAGTGGACCAAGAACTGAGCCTTGGGGGACGCCTGTGGTAAGTGAGCGGGGTGTTGATACTTCACCAGCCCAGGCAACCTGGTAGGAGCGACCGGAGAGGTACGATTTCAACCAGATAAGGGCTGTACCACGGATCCCCAGTGCAGACAGGGAAGAGAGGAGGATGGAGTGGTCGACAGTGTCGAATGCGGCAGAGAAGTCGAGGAGGATGAGGATGGACGAGAGGGAGGCGGCGCGTGCAGTGTGAAGCGCCTCACTGACAGAGACAAGTGCGGTCTCCGTGGAGTGGGCAGCTCTGAATCCCGACTGGTGGGGGTCCAGGAGGTTGTTATCTGCAAGAAAAGAGGAGAGTTGGTTAGCAACAGCACGTTCAAGGGTTTTGACAGGAAGGGGAGGAGGGAGACTGGGCGGAAGTTCTGAATGACTGAGGGATCAAGGGAGGGTTTTTTCAGGAGAGGGGAAATGGTAGCCTGTTTGAATGGAGAGGGAAAGTATCCACAGCACAAAGAGGAGTTAATAAGGGAGGTGACAAAAGGGAGGATGTTGGGTGTGATAGCCTGGAGGAGGGGGGAGGGGATAGGGTCGAGAGCACATCCTCTGCTGTGATGGAGGTCGCAGGTGTGACAGGCGGAGAGCTGAGGAGAGAAGAGAAGACAGAAAACAATTGGCGAGGGTTAGAGATTGATTTCTGGATCTTAGAATGATAAAATTTAATTTTAGCGCTGGTAATTGAGGAGGGAAATTCGGCTAGGAGGGACTGGTAGTGGGACAGGTCAGCCGGGGCCCTGGATTTCTTCCATTTCCTCTCTGCTGCTCGAAGGCTTTTCCTGCTGGAGCGGAGAGTTTCTGACATCCAGGGGCTGGGTGGGGATGATCTGGCTGGCCTGGAGGCAAGAGGAGAGAGAGTGTTAAGTGAGGAGGAGAGGGCAGAGAGTAGAGAGGAGGCAGCAGATTCAGTGGGGAGATTAGAGAAGGAGTCGAGGGAAGGGAGAGAAGCAGTGACATGGGAGGCGAGAGCAGAGGGGGAGAGAGATCGGAGGCCACGGCAAACGGTAACAGAGGGGGTTGGAGTGGGGGGAGAGAAAGGGAGAGGGAGGGAGAAGGAGATGAAGTGGTGGTCAGACAGGTGGAGAGCGGTTACAGTGGGATCAGAGGAGGAGCAGTTACGCAGGAGGACTAAGTCGAGGAGATTTCCCGCTGTGTGAGTTGGGGGTGAGGGCAGGAGGGAAAGGCCAAAGGAGTGGAGGATAGGAAGAAAGACGGCAGACTGAGAGGCCTCAAGGTGGAGGTTGAAGTCTCCCAGGAGAATCAGTGGGGTGCCGTCATCAGGGAAGGTGCTGAGCAGGACGTCCAGCTCTTCGAAGAAACATCCTACAGGGCCTGGGGGACGATACACAACAATGATAAACAGATTAGTTGGGGAGGATATGGAGACAGAATGAAATTCAAAGGAGGAGATAGAAAGGTGAGAGAGAGGAAGAGGAGAAAATTTCCAGGTAGGGCAGATTAACAAACCAGTCCCACCACCTCGCCCGGGTGGTTGCTAGGGCAATGCTAGGCAGTTATGATGGTGTTGTGAGTGGTTGCTAGGGCGTTGCTAGGCGGTTGCTATGGTGTTCTGGGTGATTGCTAGGGCATACTAGGCAGTTGCTATGGTGTTTTGAGTGCTTGATAGGGCGTTGCTAGGTGGTTGCTATGTGTTCTAGGTGGTTGCTAGGGCATTGCTAGGCGGTTGCCATGGTGTTCTGGGTGGTTGCTAGGGCGTTGCTTGGCGGTTGCTATGGTGTTCTGGGTGGTTGCTAGGGCGTTACTAGGCAGCTGCTATGGTGTTCTGGGTGGTTGCTAGGGCGTTGCTAAGCAGTTGCTATGGTGTTCGGGGTGGTTGCTAGGGCGTTGCTAGGCAGTTGCTATGGTGTTCTGGGTGGTTGCTAGGGCGTTGCTAGGCGGTTGCAATAGTTTTCTGAGTGGTTGCTAGGGCAATGCTAGGCAGTTGCTATGGTGTTCTGAGTGGTTGCTAAGGTGTTGCTAGGCGGTTGCTATGGTGTTCTGGGTGGTTGCTTGGCAGTTGTTATGGTGTTCAGGGTGGTTGCTAGGGCATTGCATGGCAGTTGCTATGGTGTTTTGAGTGGTTACTTGGGCATTGTTACGAGGTTGCTATGGTGTTCTGGGTGGTTGCTAGGCAGATGCTATGGTGTTCTGAGTGGTTGCTAAGGTGTTGCTAGGTTGTTGCTATGGTGTTCTGGGTGGTTGCTAGGCGGTTGCTATGGTGTTCTGGGTGGTTGCTAGGCGGTTGCTGTGGTGTTCTGGGTGGTTGCTAGGGCGTTGCTAGGCGGTTGCTATGGTGTTCTGGGTGGTTGCTAGGCGGTTGCTGTGGTGTTCTGGGTGGTTGCTAGGGCGTTGCTCGGCGGTTGCTATGGTGTTCTAGGTTGTTGCTAGGGCATTGCTAAGCAGTTGCTATGGTGTTCTGGGTGGTTGCTAGGGCATTACTAGGCACTTGCTATGGTGTTCTGGGTGGTTGCTAGGCGGTTGCTATGGTGTTCTGGGTGGTTGCTAGGGCATTACTAGGCACTTGCTATGGTGTTCTGGGTGGTTGCTAGGCGGTTGCTATGGTGTTCTGGGTTGTTGCTAGGGCGTTGCTAGGCGGTTGCTATGGTGTTCTGGGTGGTTGCTAGGGCGTTGCTAGGCAGTTGCTATGGTGTTCTGGGTGGTTGCTAGGCGGTTGCTATGGTGTTCTGGGTGGTTGCTAGGGCGTTGCTAGGCGGTTGCTATGGTGTTCTGAGTGGTTGCCAGGGCATTGCAAGACAGTTGCTATGGTGTTCTGGGTGGTTGCTAGGCGGTTGCTATGGTGTTCTGGGTGGTTGCTAGGGCGTTGCTACGCAGTTGCTATGGTGTTCTTTGTGGTTCTAGGGCGGTGCTAGGCGGTTGCCATGGTGTTCTGGGTGGTTGCTAGAGCTTTGCTCGGCAGTTGCTATGTTCTGTTGGTTGCTAGGACGTTGATGTGTAATGTTTGGGGATCGGGTGAAGACTGGGAAAAGTAGCAAACCGTGCGATTACGAAAGAATTTAGAATAATAACAAGGAAGGAAGGAAAGAAGGAACTAATGAGGGAAGTAAGGAAAGAAGGAAGGTAGGAAAAAAGAAAAAAGCAAAGGAAGGCCGGAAAGCACAAAGAAAGGAAGAGAGGATGGATGGAAAGAAACAGGAATGAAGGGAAGAAGGAAGTAAGGAAGGAAGGAAAGGAAGAAAGGAAAGAAAGAAGGAAATAATGGAAGGAAATAAGGAATAACAAATGAAAGAAGGAAAGACAGATGGAAGGAAAGAAAAAGGAAAGAAAGAGGGAAGTAAAGAGAGAGGCAAAGAAGAAAGGAAGAAAGATAGGAAAGAAAGTAGGTTTGTTTGGTGGCGCTATAGAGCCACCGGGGCATGTCCAAGCACAAAAATAACAATACTTTGTAATTTTCACCACGACTGACGTGTGTGCAAATTTTTGTGAGTTTTCATGCATGGCAAAACCCTCAAAAACGCGTTCTCGCAGCAGAATAATAAGAAGAATCTACAACATAGTAATCGTATTACCGAGCTCCATGAGTGTGTTGATTTTTGTTAATTTTCCAGCATGTTTAGGCCTGCAAAAGAGCAATTCTTTTTTAAATCTGATTGGGGGCACTATAGAGCCTTTATGCCCCATTTAGTGCCAATTGATGGATGACATTGAACAGAATAAGACAATAATAAATTGTGATAGGTTTTGCAAGCTTTGGAGTATTCTAAGGCCTTCAAACGTGTGTTCGTGAAATTTGGAAAAATGCAGGAAATAGCTCATAGCTCACTTCTTGTTTGGCCAAAAAAATTTCCCATTGCCCGGAATGACTGATGCTATGATCACACCTAATTTCATGAACATTCAAGCACTTTTATCTTAACATGGTCGCATCTAGAGGGCGCTGTGGAGCCATCTGGCCACTCCTGATCTAATATTAGCATATATTTATACTTGGGAGGACAATTTTATAAAGCTTGAAAGTTTCAGGGAAAACCCACGAAGTATGTGGGAGTAAACCCAACTTCCTGTTTCATGGCGGGACATCGAAATTCGCCGCAACGCCACGGATACAAAATTCAATGAATCCAGAAAAGCTTCGCAATTTAACATCAATAACGTCTTTAGATACTATTAGATTACTATTTCAAGTCGATCGAATGAAATCTCTAGGAGGAGTTCTTTAAAGTACGACACCTGTGAATGGCCAACAATCCAAAAAAGTTGCAATTTCAATTAAAAATGGCGGACTTCCTGTTGAGTCTAGGTCATGGCACCAAGTGACTTTTTTTTAGGTCTCATCATATTCCACATCTCTACCGAATTTCAAACATGTCGGTTTTCCGGGCTGCGAGGGCTGCTTATTTGAAATTTTACAGGGGGCGCTATAATGACATTTTTGCCATGCCAATATGTAAGCTTTTTATCAGAGTATTATGAATGATGGTCTTTATACATTTACAAAATGTAAGTTAAGTTTTCGCACATGCTGAGACCCTCAAAAAGGCAATTCTTTTAAAAATCTGATTGGGGGCGCTCGAGAGCCATTATGCCACATTAGGCTCCAATTGATGGATGACATTGAAGAGAATAAGACAATTATAATTTGTGCAAGGTTTTGCAAGCTTTGGAGTAATCTAAGGCTTTCAAACGTGCGTTCGTAAAATTTGGAAAAACGCAGGAAATAGCTCGTAACTCACTTCCTGTTTCGCCAAAAAATTTTTAAAAAATTAGTCATTGCCTGCAATGACAAATGCAATGATCACACCAAATTTCATGAACATTCAAGCACTTTTATCTAAACATGGCCGTATCTAGAGGGCGCTGTGGTGCTACCTGGCCACTCCAGATCTAATACTAGCATATATTTATACTTCGGCGGACAATTTTATCAAGCCTGTGAAGTTTCGGGGAAATCTCAAAAAGCATGTGCGCGTAAAACAAACTTCCTGTTTCATGGCGGAACATCGAAATTTGCCGCAACGCCACGGATACAAAGTTCAATGAATCCAAAAAAGCTTCGCAATTTAACATCGACAAGGTCTTTCGATGTCATATGCGAAATTTTAAGTTGATAGGATAAAATCTCTAGGAGGAGTACGTTAAAAGTACGACACCTGTGAATGGCAAAAAATTAAAAAAATTTGCAAATTCAATTAAACATGGCGGACTTCCTGTTGAGTCTAGGTCATGGCACCAAGAGACTTTTTTTTTAGGTCTTGGCATAGTACACATGTCCACCGAATTTTGTACATGTAGGTTAAACACGCTGCGAGGGCTGCTTCATTGAAATTTTCTAGGTGGCGCTGTAATGCAATTTTGCCACATTCATCTGTAAACCCTATATTCTCGCAAAAAGTATGACCAGCTTAATTTGTTTGCAAAGTTTTGTGAGTTTTCGAGCATGCTGATGCCTTCAAAACTGCAATTATGTATTAGGGGGCGCTTTAGAGCCACCATGTCTCACCCACTGCCAAATGAGATATCGAATCAAAGAACTTAATATTTTTAGTCAATAAGTCAAAAATTGGTGTGTTTTCGAGTATGATAAGGCCCTCAAAAATGTGTTTGTAAAATCTGAAAAAACGCAGGAAATGGCTCATAGCTCACTTCCTGTGAGGCAAAAAAATTTCAAAAAAATTGACAAAAAAATTTATGATGACGACGATGACTCTATCGAATTTCGTGCAAGTGCGTTCCAAAATGGCCGCGTGTTTGGTGGCGCTATAGAGCCACCGGGGCATGTCTAAACACAAAATTAATTAAAGCTGCAAGCAGCGTTGAAAGGGCCCTCGCCCCCCCTGTGCACGTTGGGGTGGCAGCAAGATCTTGATGGCTGCAGGTGTCCATTCAGAGCCATTGGACACAGCTGGACCGAGAACAATGTGGTTTCCTGATGGGAGTGCAAAAATTTTCTGGAGGGCGCTATGATACCATTTTGACTTGCCTGTGCGCAAAATCTACAACACAGTAATCGTAATACGGGGCTCCATGAGTGTTTTGATTTTTGTAAATTTTCCAGCATGTTTAGACTTTCAAAAGAGCAATTCTTTTATAAATATTATTGGGGGCGCTATTGAGCCATTATGCCCCATTTAGTGCCAATTGATGGATGTATTGAAGAGAATAAGAGAGTTCTAATGTTTGGATGGTTTTGCAAGTTTTGGAGCATTCTAAGGCCTTAAAACGTGTGTTTGTAAAATTTGGAAAAACGCAGGAAATAGCTCATAGCTCACTTCCTGTTTGGCAAAAAAATTTCAAAAAATTAACAATAGCGGAGAATGACTAATGCAATGATCATACCACATTTCATGAACTTTTAAGCACTTTTATCTGAACATGGCCATATCTAGAGGGCGCTGTGGAGCCACCTGGCACCTCTCGATATAAAATAAGCATATATCTATACTTGGGCGGACAATTTTATCAAGCTTGGAAAGTTTCAGGCAAATCCCACAAAGTATGTGGAATTGAAAGCAACTTCCTCTTTCATGGCAGGACATCAAAATTCGCCATGACGCCACGGATACATCGTTCGATGAAATCAAAAAAGCTTCGCAATTTAACGTCAGCAAGGTTTTTAGATATTATATGCCAAATTTTAAGTTGATCGGATAAAATCTCTAAGAGGAGTTCGTTAAAGTACGACACCTGTGAATGGCAAAAAAATAAAAAAAAGTTGCAATTTCAATTAAAAATGGCAGCCTTCCTGTTGAGTCTAGGTCATGGCACCAAGAGACTTTTTTGTAGGTCTCGGCATATTCCACATGTCTACCGAATTTCATACATGTGGGTTTACCGGGCTGCGAGGGCTGCTTATTTGAAATTTTCCAGGGGGCGCTATAATGCCATTTTTGCCACGCCTATTTGTAAATTTTTTATCAGTGTAATAGGAATGATGGTCTTTAAAATTGTACAAAATTTTGTGAGTTTTTGAGCATGCTGAAACCCTCAAAAGGGTAATTCTTTTAAAAATCGTATTGGGGGCGCTATAGAGCCATAATGCCTCATGTACTGCCAATTTTTGTTTCAAATTTAAGACAATGTGACAAATAAAATTTTAGCAAAGTTTTGCAAGTTTTCGAGTATGCTAAGGCCTTCAAATGTGTGTTCATAAAATTTGGAATAACGCAGGAAATGACTCATAGCTCACTTCCTGTTTGGCCGAAAAATTTCAAAAAAATCAGCACAGCCCAGAAAAACAAATGCGATGATCAGATTAAATTTCATGAACATTCAAGCACTTTTATATCAACATGGCCGTGTCAAGAGGGCGCTGTAGAGCCACATGACCACACCCACTCCAATATCAACATATAGGTATATTTGGAATTAGACTATCATTAAGCCTGTAAAGTTTCACGTAAATCTCCCAAAGCATATGCTCATAAAAGCAACTTCCATTTTCATGGCGGAACATCGAAATTCGCCGCGACGCCACGGATACAAAGTTCGATGAATCCAAAAAAGCTTCGCAATTTAACATCTACGACGTCTTTTAATGTCATATGCCAAATTTTAAGTTGATCAGATAAAATCTCTAGGAGGAGTTCGTTAAAGTACGATGCCTGTGAATTGCAAAAAATTAAAAAAAATTGCAAATTCGATTAAAAATGGCGGACTTCCTGTTGAGTCTAGGTCATGTCACCAAGAGACTTTTTTTTAGGTCTTGGCATAGTACATATGTCCACCGAATTTGGAACATGTAGGTTAAACACGCTGCGAGGGCTGCTTCATTGAAATTTTCTAGGTGGCGCTGTAATGCAATTTTGCCACATTTTTCTTCAAACCCTATATCCTAGGAAATAGTATGACCAGCTTAATAGTTCTGCAAAGCTTCGTGAGTTTTCGAGCATGCTGAGGCCTTCAAAAATGCAATTATGTATTAGGGGACGCTATAGAGCCACCATGTCACACCCACTGCCAAATGAGATATCGAATCAAAGTATTTAATATTCTTAGTCTATGAGCCAAGTTTGGTGAATTTTGGAGCATAATTAGGCCCTCAAAAATGTGTCCGTAAAATCTGAAAAACGCAGGAAATGGCTCATAACTCACTTCCTGTGCGGCAAAAAAATTTCAAAAAAATTGACTAAAAAATTTATTATGACTGCTGTGGCCCTGTCGAATTATATGAGAATCCGAGCAAGTGCGTTCCAAAATGGCCGTGTGTTTGGTGGCGCTATAGAGCCACTGGGGCATGTCCAAGCACAAAAACAAAAAAACTTTGTAATTTTCACCAAGTCTGACGTGGGTGCAAATTTTTGTGAGTTTTCGTGCATGGTAAAGCCTTCAAAAATGCGTTCTCGCTGCAGAATAATAATAATGAAGAAGAAGAATAATTAAAGCTGCAAGCAGCGTTGAAAGGGCCCTCGCCCCCCCTGTGCACATTGGGGTGGCAGCAAGATCTTGATGGCTGCAGGTGTCCATTCAGAGCCATTGGACATAGCTGGACCGCGTACAATGTGGTTTCCTGATGGGAGTGCAAAAATTTTCTGGAGGGCGCTATGATACCATTTTGACTTGCCTGTGCACAAAATCTACAACACAGTAATTGTAATACAGGGCTCCATGAGTGTTTCGATTTTTGTAAATTTTCCAGCATGTTTAGACTTTCAAAAAGGCAATTCTTTTATAAATATTATTGGGGGCGCTATAGAGCCATTATGCCCCATTTAGTGCCAATTGATGGATGTATTGAAGAGAATAAGACAGTTCTAATTTTTGGATGGTTTTGCAAGTTTTGGAGCATTCTAAGGCCTTAAAATGTGTGTTCGTAAAATTTGGAAAAACGCAGGAAATAGCTCATAGCTCTCTTCCTGTTTGGCAAAAAAATTTCAAAAAATTAACAATTGCGGAGAATGACTAATGCAATGAACATACCAAATTTCATGAACTTTCAAGCACTTTTATCTGAACATGGCCATATCTAGAGGGCGCTGTGGAGCCACCTGGTAACTCTCGATTTAAAATAAGCATATATCTATACTTGGGCGGACAATTTTATCAAGCTTGGAAAGTTTCAGGCAAATCCCACAAAGTATGTGGAATTGAAAGCAACTTCCTGTTTCATGGCAGGACATCAAAATTCGCCGTGACGCCACACATGCATCGTTCGATGAAATCAAAAAAGCTTCGCAATTTAACGTCAGCAAGGTTTTTAGATATTATATGCCAAATTTTAAGTTGATCGGATAAAATCTCTAGGAGGAGTTCGTTAAAGTACGACACCTGTGAATGGGAAATAAAATTTTAAAAAGTTGCAATTTCAATTAAAAATGGCAGCCTTCCTGTTGGGTCTAGGTCATGGCACCAAGAGACTTTTTTGTAGGTCCCGGCATATTCCACATGCCTACCGAATTTCATACATGTGGGTTTATCGGGCTGCGAGGGCTGCTTATTTGAAATTTCCCAGGGGGCGCTATAATGCCATTTTTGCCACGCCTATTTGTAAATTTTTTATCAGTGTAATAGGAATGATGGTCTTTAAAATTGTACAAAATTTTGTGAGTTTTTGAGCATGCTGAAACCCTCAAAAGGGTAATTCTTTTAAAAATCGTATTGGGGGCGCGATAGAGCCATGATGCCTCATTTACTGCCAATTTTTGTTTCAAATTGAAGACAATGTGACAAATAAAATTTTAGCTAAGTTTTGCAAGTTTTCGAGTATGCTAAGGCCTTCAAATGTGTCTTCAAAAAATTTGGAATAACGCAGGAAATGACTCATAGCTCACTTCCTGTTTGGCCAAAAAATTTCAAAAAAATCAGCACAGCCCAGAAAAACAAATGAAATGATCTGACCAAATTTCATGAACATTCAAGCACTTTTATATCAACATGGCCGTGTCAAGAGGGCGCTGTAGAGCCACCTGACCACACCCACTCCAATATCAACATGTAGGTATATTTGGAATTAGACTATCATTAAGCCTGTAACGTTTCATGTAAATCTCCCAAAGCATATGCTCATAAAATAAACTTCCATTTTCATGGCGGAACATCGAAATTCGCCGCGACGCCACGGATACAAAGTTCGATGAATCCAAAAAAGCTTCGCAATTTAACATCGACGACGTCTTTCAATGTCATATGCCAAATTTTAAGTTGATCAGATAAAATCTCTAGGAGGAGTTCGTTAAAGTACGACACCTGTGAATGGCCAACAATCCAAAAAAGTTGCAATTTCAATTAAAAATGGTGGACTTCCTGTTGAGTGTAGGTCATGGCACCAAGAGAATTTTTTGTAGGTCTCGGCATATTCCACATGTCTACCGAATTTCATACATGTAGGTTTACCAGGCTGCGAGGGCTGCTTATTTAAAATTTTCCAGGGGGCGCTATGGTGACATTTTTGCCATGTATATATATAAGTTTTTTGTCAGAGTAATACGAATGATGGTCTTTATACATTAACAAAATTTTGTGAGTTTTAGAACATGCTGAGACCCTCAAAATGGCAATTCTTTTAAAAATCTGATTGGGGGCGCTATAGAGCCATTGTGCCAAATTTAGTGTAAATTGATTTATAAAATTGAAGATAATAAGACAATTATAATTTGTGCAACTTTTTGCAAGATTTCGAGTATTCTAAAGCATCCAAACATGTGTTTATAAAATTTGGAAAAATGCAAGAAATGGCGCATAGCTCACTTCCTGTTTAGCCAAAAAATTTCAAAAAAATTAAAATAACTCGACATGAACAATGCAATGATCACACTAAATTTCATGAACATTCAAGCACTTTTATCTCAACATGGCCGTTTCAAGAGGGCGCTGTGGAGCCACCTGACCACACCCAATCTAATATCAACACATAGGTCTACTTGGAAGTGAACTCCTATAATGCCTGTAAAGTTTCGCGCAAATTTCACAAAGCATGTGCGCGTAAAACAAACTTCCTGTTTCATGGCGGAACATCGAAATTCGCCGCGACGCCACGGATACAAAGTTCAATGAATCCAAAAAAGCTTCGCAATTTAACATCGACAAGGTCTTAAGATGTTAAATTCAAAATTTTAAGTTGATCGGATAAAATCTCTAGGAGGAGTTCGTTAAAGTACGAAGCCTGTGAATGGCAAAAAATTTAAAAAATTTGCAAATTCAATTAAAAATGGCGGACTTCCTGTTGAGTCTAGGTCATGGCACCTAGAGACTTTTTTTTAGGTCTTGGCATAGTACACATGTCCACCGAATTTTGTACATGTAGGTCAAACACGCTGTGAGGGCTGCTTCATTGAAATTTTCTAGGTGGCGCTGTAATGCAATTTTGCCACATTTATCTTTAAACCCTATATCCTAGTAAAGAGTATGAACAGCTTAATAGGTCTGCAAAGTTTCGTGAGTTTTCGAGCATGCTGAGGCCCTCAAAAATGCAATTATGTATTAGGGGGCGCTATAGAGCTACCATGTCAAACCCAGTGCCAAATGAGATATTGAATCAAAGAACTTAATATTTTTAGTCAATGAGCCAAGTTTGGTGAATTTTCGAGCCTAATAAGGCCCTCAAAAATGTGTTCGTAAAATCTGAAAAAACGCAGGAAATGGCTCATAGCTCACTCCCTGTGCGGCAAAAAAATTTCAAAAAAATTGACAAAAAAATTTATTATGACTGCTGTGGCCCTGTCGAATTTCATGAGAATCCCAGCAAGTGCGTTCCAAAATGGCTGTGTGTTTGGTGGCGCTATAGAGCCACTGGGGCATGTCCAAGCACAAAAACAATAAAACTTTGTAATTTTCACCACTTCTGACGTGTGTGCAAATTTTTGTGAGTTTTCGTGCATGGTAAAGCCTTCAAAAATGCGTTCTCGCAGCAGAATAATAATAATTAAAGCTGCAAGCAGCGTTGAAAGGGCTCTCGCCCCCCTCGTGCACTTTGGGGTGGCAGCAAGATCTTGATGGGTGGAAATGTCCATTCACAGCCATTGGACACTGCTGGACCGCGTACAATGTGTTTTCCTGATGGGATTGCAAAAATTTCCTAGTGGACGCTCTGATACCATTTTGACATGCCTGTGCGCAAAATCTACAACATAGTTATTGGAATACCGGGCTCCATGAGTGTCTTGATTTTCATAAATTTTCAACCACACTTAGACCCCTAAAATGGCAATTCTTGAAAAAATCTGATTGGGGGCGCTATAGAGCCATCATGCCACATTTAGTGGCAGTTGGTATATGAAATTCAAGAAAATGAGACACTGATAATTTGTGCCACATTTTGCAAGTTTTGGATCGTTCTAAGGCCTTAAAACGTGTGTTCGTAAAATTCGGAAAAATGCAGGAAATGGCTCAAAGCTGACTTCCTGTTTGGCCGAAAAATTTCAAAAAATTAAGCATTGCCGGGAATGAATATTGCAATGATCACACCAAATTTCATGAACATTCAAGCACTTTTATCTTAACATGGCCATATCTAGAGGGTGCTGTGGAGCCACCTGGCACCTCCCGATCTAATATTTACATATATTTATACTTGGGAAGACAATTTTATCAAGCTTGGAAAGTTTCAGGCAAATCCCACAAAGGATGTGGGACTAAAAGCAACTTCCTGTTTCATGGCGTGACATCAAAATTCGCTGCGACGCCACAGATGCATCGTTCAATGAGCCCAAAAAAGCTTCGCAATTTAACATTGGCAACGTCTTGAGATACTATTCACCAAATTTTAAGTTGATCAGATAAAATCTCTAGGAGGAGTTCGTTAAAGTACGACACCTGCGAATGGCGAAAAATCAAAAAAAGTTGAAATTTCAATTAAAAATTGCAAACTTCCTTGTGAGTCTAGGTCATGGCACCAAGAGACTTTTTTTGAGGTCTCAGGATATTCTACATGTCCACCGAATTTCATACATGCAGGTCAACTACGATGCGAGGGCTGCTTATTTGAAATTTTCCAGGGGGCGCTATAATGCCATTTTTGCCAACTCAAAATGTATTTTTTTTTATCAGTGTAATAGAAATAATGGTTTTTAGAATGGTACAAAATTTTGTGAGTTTTTGAGCATGCTGAGACCCTCAAAAGGTCAATTCTTTTAAAAAACTGATTGGGGGCGCTATAGAGCCATTATGCCACATTTACTGCCAATTTCTGTCTTAAATTGAAGACAATCAAACAATTATAATTTTTGCAAAGTTTTGCAAGTTTTCAAGTATGCTAAAGGCTTCAAACGTGTGTTTGTAAAATTTGGAATATCGCAGGAAATGGCTCATAGCTCACTTCCTGTTTGGTTGAAAAATTTAAAAAAAAATAAGCATTGCCCAAAAAAACAAATGTACTGATCAGACCAAATTTCATGAACATTCAAGCACTGTTAACTCAACATGGCCGTGTCCAGAGGGCGCTGTGGAGCCACCTGACCACACCCAATCCAATTTCAACATATAGGTATATTTGGAAGTCGACTCTTATTAAGCCTGGAAAGTTTCGGGCAAATTTCACAAAGCATACGCGCATAAAACCAACTTCCTGTTTCATGGCGGAACATCGAAATTCGCTGCAACGCCACGGATACAAAGTTCGATGAATCCAAAAAAGTTTAACATTTAACATCGAACAGGTATTTAGATGTCATACGCAAAATTTTAAGTTGATCAGATAAAATCTGTAGGAGGAGTTCGTTAAAGTACGACGCCTGTGAATGGCAAAAAATGTAAAAAATTTGCAAATTCAATTAAAAATGGCGGACTTCCTGTTGAGTCTAGGTGATAGCACCAAGAGACTTTTTTTTAGGTCTTGGCATAGTACACATGTCCACCGAATTTTGTACATGTAGGTTAAACACGCTGCGAGGGCTGCTTCATTGAAATTTTCTAGGTGGCGCTGTAATGCAATTTTGACACATTTATCTGGAAACCTTATATCCTAGTAAAGAGTATGACCAGCTTAATATGTTTGCAAAGTTTTGTGAGTTTTCGAGCATGTTGATGCCCTCAAAAATGCAATTATGTATTAGGGGGCGCTATAGAGCTACCATGTCTCACCCACTGCCAAATGAGATATAGAATCAAAGAACTTAATATTTTTAGTCAATAAGCCAAGTTTGGTCTGTTTTCGAGTATGATAAGGCCCTCAAAAATGTGTTCGTAAAATCTGAAAAAACGCAGGAAATGGCTCATAGCTCACTTCCTGTGTGGCAAAAAAATTTCAAAAAAATTGACTAAAAAATTTATGATGACTACTATGACCCTATAAAATTTCATTTGAATCCGAGCAAGTGTGTTCCAAATTGGCCGTGTGTTTGGTGGCGCTATAGAGCCACCAGGGCATGTCCAAGCACAAAATTAAAAATACTTTGCAATTTTCACCACGACTGACGTGTGGGCAAATTTTTGTGAGTTTTCGTGCATGGCAAAGCCCTCAAAAATGCGTTCTCGTAGCAGAATAAAAAGAAGAAGAATAAAAATCCCATCAAAAACAATAGGTTCCTCGCACCTTCGGTGCCAGGACCCGTTCCGGGCCCTGGCACCGGTCAGTGCTCGGGCCCTAATTAAAGCTGCAAGCAGCGTTGAAAGGGCCCTCGCCCCCCCTGTGCACATCGGGGTGGCAGCAAGATCTTGATGGCTGCAGGTGTCCATTCAGAGCCATTGGACACAGCTGGACCGCGTACAATGTGGTTTCCTGATGGGAGTGCAAAAATTTTCTGGAGGGCGCTATGATACCATTTTGACTTGCCTGTGCACAAAATCTACAACACAGTAATCGTAATACAGGGCTCCATGAGTGTTTCGATGTTTGAAAATTTTCCAGCATGTTTAGACTTTCAAAAGAGCAATTCTTTTATAAATATTATTGGGGGCGCTATAGAGCCATTATGCCCCATTTAGTGCCAATTGAAGGATGTATTGAAGAGAATAAGACAGTTCTAATTTTTGGATGGTTTTGCCAGTTTTGGAGCATTCTAAGGCCTTAAAACGTGTGTTCGTAAAATTTGGAAAAACGCAGGAAATAGCTCATAGCTCTCTTCCTGTTTGGCAAAAAAATTTCAAAAAATGAACAATTGCGGAGAATGACTAATGCAATGATCATACCAAATTTCATGGACTTTCAAGCACTTTTATCTGAACATGGCCATATCTAGAGGGCGCTGTGGAGCCACCTGGTACCTCTCGATATAAAATAAGCATATATCTATACTTGGGCGGACAATTTTATCAAGCTTGGAAAGTTTCAGGCAAATCCCACAAAGTATGTGGAATTGAAAGCAACTTCCTGTTTCATGGCAGGACATCAAAATTCGCCGTGACGCCACAGATGCATCGTTCGATGAAATCAAAAAAGCTTCGCAATTTAACGTCAGCAAGGTTTTCAGATATTATATGCCAAATTTTAAGTTGATCGGATAAAATCTCTAGGAGGAGTTCGTTAAAGTACGACACCTGTGAATGGCAAAAAATTTTTAAAAAGTTGCAATTTCAATTAAAAATGGCAGCCTTCCTGTTAAGTATAGGTCATGGCACCAAGAGACTTTTTTGTAGGTCTCGGCATATTCCACATGTCTACCGAATTTCATACATGTAGGTTTATCGGGCTGCGAGGGCTGCTCATTTGAAATTTTCCAGGGGGCGCTATAATGCCATTTTTGCCACGCCTATTTGTAAATTTTTTATCAGTGTAATGGGAATGATGGTCTTTAAAATTGTACAAGATTTTGTGAGTTTTTGAGCATGCTGAAACCCTCAAAAGGGTAATTCTTTTAAAAATTGTATTGGGGGCGCTATAGAGCCATGATGCCTCATTTACTGCCAATTTTTGTCTCAAATTGAAGACAATGTGACAAATAAAATTTTAGCTAAGTTTTGCAAGTTTTCGAGTATGCTAAGGCCTTCAAATGTGTGTTCATAAAATTTGGAATAACGCAGGAAATGACTCATAGCTCACTTCCTGTTTGGCCGAAAAATTTCAAAAAAATCAGCACAGCCCAGAAAACCAAATGCAATGATCCGACTAAATTTCATGAACATTCAAGCACTTTTATATCAACATGGCCGTGTCAAGAGGGCGCTGTGGAGCCACCTGACCACACCCACTCCAATATCAACATAAAGGTATATTTGGAATTAGACTATCATTAAGCCTTTAAAGTTTCATGTAAATCTCCCAAAGCATATGCTCATAAAATAAACTTCCATTTTCATGGCGGAACATCGAAATTCGCCGCGACGCCACGGATACAAAGTTCGATGAATCCAAAAAAGCTTCGCAATTTAACATCGACGACGTCTTTCAATGTCATATGCCAAATTTCAAGTTGTTCGGATGAAATCTCTAGGAGGAGTTTGATAAAGTACGACACCTGTGAATGGCGAAAAATCCAAAAAAGTTGCAATTTCAATGAAAAATGGTGGACTTCCTGTTGAGTCTAGGTCATGGCACCAAGAGTCTTTTTTGTAGGTCTCGTCATATTCCACATGTCTACAGAATTTCATACATGTAGGTTTACCAGGCTGCGAGGGCTGCTTATTTAAAATTTTCCAGGGGGCGCTATAGTGACATTTTTGCCATGTCTATATATGAGTTTTTTGTCAGAGTAATACGAATGATGGTCTTTATACATTTACAAAATTTTGTGAGTTTTAGAACATGCGGAGACCCTCAAAATGGCAATTCTTTTAAAAATCTGATTGGGGGCGCTATAGAGCCATTGTGCCAAATTTAGTGTAAATTGATATATAAAATTGAAGATAATAAGACAATTATAATTTGTGCAACTTTTTGCAAGTTTTCGAGTATTCTTAAGCATCCAAACATGTGTTTATAAAATTTGGAAAAAAGCAGGAAATGGCGCATAGGTCACTTCCTGTTTAGCCAAAAAATTTCAAAAAAATTAATATAACCTGACATGAACAAAGCAATGATCACACCAAATTTCATGAACATTCAAGCACTTTTATCTCAACATGGCCGTTTCAAGAGGGCGCTGTGGAGCCACCTGACCACACCCAATCTAATATCAACATATAGGTCTACTTGGAAGTGGACTCCTATAAAGCCTGTAAAGTTTCGTGCAAATTTCACAAAGCATGTGCGCGTAAAACCAACTTCCTGTTTCATGGCGGAACATCGAAATTCGCCGCGACGCCACGAATACAAAGTTCAATGAATCCAAAAAAGCTTCGCAATTTAACATTGAGAAGGTCTTAAGATGTTAAATTCAAAATTTTAAGTTGATCGGATAAAATCTCTAGGAGGAGTTCGTTAAAGTACGTAGCCTGTGCATGGCAAAAAATTTAAAAAATTTGCAAATTCAATTAAAAATGGCGGACTTCCTGTGGAGTCTAGGTCATGGCACCTAGAGACTTTTTTTTAGGTCTTGGCATAGTACACATGTCCACCGAATTTTGTACATGTAGGTCAAACACGCTGCGAGGGCTGCTTCATTGAAATTTTCTAGGTGGCGCTGTAATGCAATTTTGCCACATCCATCTGTAAACCCTAAATTCTAGTAAAAAGTAAGACCAGCTTAACATGTTTGCAAAGTTTTGTGAGTTTTCAAGCATGCTGAGGCCCTCAAAAATGCAATTATGTATTAGGGGGCGCTTTAGAGCTACCATGTCACACCCAGTTCCAAATGAGATATCGAATCAAAGAACGTAATATTTCTAGTCTATGAGCCAAGTTTGGTGAGTTTTCGAGTATGATAAAACCCTCAAAAATGTGTTCGTAAAATCTGAAAAAACGCAGGAAATGGCTCATAGCTCACTTCCTGTGAGGCAAAAAAATTTCAAAAAAATTTTCAAAAAAATGTATGATGACTACTATGACTCTATAAAATTTCGTGAGAATCCGAGCAAGTGCGTTCCAAAATGGCCGCGTGTTTGGTGGCGCTATAGAGCCACCGGGACATGTCAAAGCACAAAAATAATAATACTTTGCAATTTTCACGACGACTGACGTGTGGGCAAATTTTTGTGAGTTTTCGTGCATGGCAAAGCCCTCAAAAATGCGTTCTCGCAGCAGAATAATAAGAAGAAGAAGAAGAAGAAGAAGAATAATTAAAGCTGCTAGCAGCGTTGAAAGGGCCCTCGCCCCCCTCGTGCACGTTGGGGTGGCAGCAAGATCTTGATGGGTGCAGGTGTCCATCAAGAGCCATTGGGCACTGCTAGACTGTGTGCATTGTGGTTTCCTGATGGGAGTGCAAAAATGTTCTAGAGGGCGCTACGATACCATTTTGACATGCCTGTGTGCAAAATCTACAACAAGGTAATTGTAATGTCAGGCTCCATGAGTGTGTTGATTTTTGTAAATTTTCCAATATGTTTAGACGATCAAAGAGGCAATACTTTTAAATATCTGACTGGGGGCGCTATTGAGCCATTATGCCATATTTAATACCAATTGATGGATGACATTGAAGAGAATAAGACATTTATACTGTTTGCTAGGTTTTTTAAGGTTTGGAGCATTCTAAGGCCTGAAAATATGACTTCGTAAAATTTGGAAAAACGCAGGAAGTAGCTCATAGCTCACTTCCTGTTTATGCAATAATTTTCAAAAAATTAACCATCGCCCAGAATGACTAATGCAATGATCACCCAAATTTCATGAACATTCAAGCACTTTTAACTTAACATGGCCGTATCTAGAGGGCGTCATGGAGCCACCTGGCCACTCCCTATCTAATATTAGCATATAGTTATACTTTGGAGGAAAATATTATCAAGCTTATCAAGGCAAATCCCACAAAGTATGTGGAATTGAAAGCAACTTCCTGTTTCATGGCAGGACATCAAAATTCGCCGTGACGCCACGGATGCATCGTTCGATGAAATCAAAAAAGCTTCGCAATTTAACGTCAGCAAGGTTTTTAGTTATTATATGCCAAATTTTAAGTTGATCGGATAAAATCTCTAGGAGGAGTTCGTTAAAGTACAACACCTTTGAATGGCAAAAAAAATAAAAAAAAGTTGCAATTTCAATTAAAAATGGCAGCCTTCCTGTTAAGTATAGGTCATGGCACCAGTGACTTTTTTGTAGGTCTCGGCATATTCCACATGTCTACCGAATTTCATACATGTGGGTTTACCGGGCTGCGAGGGCTGCTTATTTGAAATTTTCCAGGGGGCGCTATAATGCCATTTTTGCCACGCCTATTTGTAAATTTTTTATCAGTGTAATAGGAATGATGGTCTTTAAAATTGTACAAAATTTTGTGAGTTTTTGAGCATGCTGAAACCCTCAAAAGGGTAATTCTTTTAAAAATCGTATTGGGGGCGCTATAGAGCCATGATGCCTCATTTACTGCCAATTTTTTTTTCAAATTGAAGACAATGTGACAAATAAAATTTTAGCTAAGTTTCGCAAGTTTTCGAGTATGCTAAGGCCTTCAAATGTGTGTTCATAAAATTTGGAATAACGCAGGAAATGACTCATAGCTCACTTCCTGTTTGGCCGAAAAATTTCAAAAAAATCAGCACAGCCCAGAAAAACAAATGCAATGATCAGACCAAAATTTCATGAACATTCAAGCATTTTTATATCAACATGGCCGTGTCTAGAGGGCGCTGTAGAGCCACCTGACCACACCCACTCCAATATCAACATATAGGTATATTTGGAATTAGACTATCATTAAGCCTGTAAAGTTTCACGTAAATCTCCCTAAGCATATGCTCATAAAAGCAACTTCCATTTTCATGGCGGAACATCGAAATTCGCCGCGACGCCACGGATACAAAGTTCAATAAATCCAAAAAAGCTGCGCAATTTAACATCTACGACGTCTTTCAATGTCATATGCCAAATTTTAAGTTGATCAGATAAAATCTCTAGGAGGAGTTCGTTAAAGTACGACACCTGTGAATGGCCAACAATCCAAAAAAGTTGCAATTTCAATTAAAAATGGTGGACTTCCTGTTGAGTGTAGGTCATGGCACCAAGTGAATTTTTTGTAGGTCTCGGCATATTCCACATGTCTACCGAATTTCATACATGTAGGTTTACCAGGCTGCGAGGGCTGCTTATTTAAAATTTTCCAGGGGGCGCTATAGTGACATTTTTGCCATGTATATATATAAGATTTTTGTCAGAGTAATAAGAATGATGGTCTTTATTCATTTACAAAATTTTGTAAGTTTTAGAACATGCTGAGACCCTCAAAATGGCAATTCTTTTAAAAATCTGATTGGGGGCGCTATAGAGCCATTGTGCCAAATTTAGTGTAAATTGATATATAAAATTGAAGATAATAAGACAATTATAATTTGTGCAACTTTTTGCAAGATTTCGAGTATTATTAAGCATCCAAACGTGTTTATAAAATTTGGAAAAACGCAGGAAATGGCGCATAGCTCACTTCCTGTTTGGCCAAAAAATTTCAAAAAAATTAAAATAACTCTACATGAACAATGCAATGATCACACCAAATTTCATGAACATTCAAGCACTTTTATCTCAACATGGCCGTTTCAAGAGGGCGCTGTGGAGCCACCTGACCACACCCAATCTAATATCAACATATAGGTCTTCTTGGAAGTGGACTCCTATAAAGCCTGTAAAGTTTCGCACAAATTTCACAAAGCATGTGCGCGTAAAACCAACTTCCTGTTTCATGGCGGAACATCGAAATTCGCCGCGACGCCACGGATACAAAGTTCAATGAATCCAAAAAAGCTTCGCAATTTAACATCGACAAGGTCTTAAGATGTCAAATTCAAAATTTTAAGTTGATCGGATAAAATCTCTAGGAGGAGTTCGTTAAAGTACGAAGCCTGTGAATGGCAAAAAATTTAAAAAATTTGCAAATTCAATTAAAAATGGCGGACTTCCTGTTGAGTCTAGGTCATGGCACCTAGAGACTTTTTTTTAGGTCTTGGCATAGTACACATGTCCACCGAATTTTGTACATGTAGGTCAAACAAGCTGCGAGGGCTGCTTCATTGAAATTTTCTAGGTGGCGCTGTAATGCAATTTTGCCACATCCATCTGTAAACCCTAAATCCTAGTTAAAAGTAAGACCTGCTTAATATGTTTGCAAAGTTTTGTGAGTTTTCAAGCATGCTGAGGCCCTCAAAAATGCAATTATGTATTAGGGGGCGCTATAGAGCTACCATATCACACCCAGTGCCAAATGAGATATCGAATCAAAGAACGTAATATTTCTAGACTATGAGCCAAGTCTGGTGAGTTTTCGAGTATGATAAAACCCTCAAAAATGTGTTCGTAAAATCTAAAAAAACGCAGGAAATGGATCATAGCTCACTTCCTGTGAGGCAAAAAAATTTCAAAAAAATTTACAAAAAAATATATGATGACTACTATGACTCTATAAAATTTCGTGAGAATCCGAGCAAGTGCGTTCCAAAATGGCCGCGTGTTTGGTGGCGCTATAGAGCCACCGGGGCATGTCCAAGCACAAAAATAATAATACTTTGCAATTTTCACCACCACTGACGCGTGGGCAAATTTTTGTGAGTTTTCGTGCATGGCAAAGCCCTCAAAAATGCGTTCTCGCAGCAGAATAAAAAGAAGAAGAAGAAGAAGAAGAATAATCCCATCAAAAACAATAGGTTCCTCGCACCTTCGGTGCCAGGACCCGTTCCGGGCCCTGGCACCGGTCGGTGCCCGGGCCCTAATAATAAAAATCCCATCAAAAACAATAGGTTCCTCGCACCTTCGGTGCCAGGACCCGTTCCGGGCCCTGGCACCGGTCGGTGCTCGGGCCCTAATAAAAATCCCATCAAAAACAATAGGTTCCTGGCACCGGTCGGTGCTCGGGTCCTAATAATACTTTGCAATTTTCACCACTACTGACGTGTGGGAAAATTTTTGTGAGTTTTCGTGCATGGCAAAGCCCTCAAAAATGCGTTCTCGCAGCAGAATAATAATAATGAAGAAGAAGAAGAATAAAAATCCCATCAAAAACAATAGGTTCCTCGCACCCTCGGTGCCAGGCCCCGTTCCGGGCCCTGGCACCAGTCGGTGCTCCGGCCCTAATAAGAAGAAGAAAACCCGGATTACAATAGTGAGCATTTTCAATGCACACTAATAAGAAGACCTGGATAACAATAATGAGCATTTTCAATGCACACTAATAAGAAGAAGAAGACCCGGATAACAATAGTGAGCATTTTCAATGCACACTAACAAGTGTTTGCCACTAACTTGGCAATTTTATGTGTCCGTACGGACATATGGAGTCCAATTCTATATCCCCCGCTTCGCGCTAATCGCGCGGCGGGGGATAAAAAAAGAGATGTCTGAATTACTTCTTGTAATTGATACAGATATACATAGGCCTACTATTACAGCGGCATATAAAACCTCGGGGTCTAATTTTGTAGACAAGGCGCAGGCACGGCGCATGGGGGGTGCCCCGCGCCAACGGGGTGTGTCCAGGCGTAGCCTCTGCCCCTCCTTCCAGCGCAAGTTGGCAAAGAAGGCGACACAGCCGAGTCAAATCTTGCTCACTGGCAAGAGTAACGATGGATAGCGTGTTCCCATTAGTCACAAACTGTTGCTGCCTTAAATTTTGGGATTAACATGCATGGACAACAATGCAAGATACGTGACACATTTATTTTCAATATATGATCTTAACTCAGTACGAGATCATAGCAATCAGGCTGTATTGCTTTCCCCCACTGAAGACGATAAAACCTAAGTGACAATAATAGTAGCCTAGTATTAAGCCGCTTGCACACTGGACGCGAAACGAATTTTTCGCTCGACAGATTGCGTCTTGTGTCCGAAAGTCTGACAGGGTTTTAATAAATCTCCGTGTCCCACAGTCTATTATAGTTTTTAATTTCTTCAACTTCAATGTTCTGACTCTTGATATTAAACATGAATGTTTTGATAAGAGGGCTCAGTTCTTTAAGATGAGTATTGAGAATTTCAATCAATGTTTCTGTGTAAGCTCTGCTCAATAAAGTGAGTCGACACTGGCACGAGACAATGTACAATGTCTCCGTGTCTGACAGCCAAAAAAAAAGAGGACGATTAGAACAGATTGATAACGAAATAAAGAATAAAAAGAAACATTTTAACAACAGAACATCCAATGAACACTGCGATTTATTTATTTGCGGGTCATCTTTGTTGGATATCCCGTTTGTTGGTTTTTATTCTTTATTTCGTTATAAATCTGTTCTCATATCAATACTTTTACTTTTTGCTGGCTGGTGGACATGGAGTAGGCCTATTTTGCATTTCGTGTCGGACAGACTTGATCGTGCATGCGATTATTTCTTCACACTGTCAATGGTCATGGAATTGATTTGCTCACGCACTATTTTATCTCTGCTGTGGAAATAAAGCGTGAATCTGTTCGGTCCATCTGACTAATTTTCAAAAGAAAGACCGAATAAAGACTGCCGTCTATCTTTAACGAAAACAGACGAATAGGCTGAAAACAGCAAGAAAAGTCTATAGCTATCAATTTGCATTTTGTGAAGGTCGAACACAAACATAGCCAAGTTTGCACGTCTAATAATTCCTGGAATACTCTGCAAAATTAGAACTTTTATGACTTTCGGACACGGAGCTATATTAAAACCCTGTCCGACTATCGCGTCTTTGCATTGACCTAATCTGTAATCAGTCGTGCGAAAAATTTGTTTCGCGTCCAGTGTGCAAGCGACTTTAATGAGCATAGAAGGCAAGCATTCGATATATATATATATATATATATATATATACACAGTTTGTGGTTGGCTGAGAAAGATGTGAAGTCGTTAGTTTGCATCACAGATTCAGCTGCGTTGATGAAGCCAGGTGAAGTTTCCATTCCATTACGCGTGGTAACCGCCTTTAATCTGACATCAGGACAATCGATATAGATACTATAATTTATGTCCTTATTCAGATAGTTACATTAAATAGTGCTTCCTGTAATTATTTCTTGCATTGAAATGTGCCTGACATTCTGTGAACCTGCCTGTGAGATGTCGGTGACGTGTGCGCACTCTGCGCCGGTCAGCCAAATTACCACTGCACGGAAATTAAACCAGGTTGGAGCTGGTGAGTTTTCTTCGCAACTCCAGCGGAGACTTTTTCTACGAAATTGTCACTGCGTCTTGATGAATATGTGACACCTCCCCCTACTACGCCGTCACACCCATTTCGGCTCACCTTCATCTACCGAAGGCTGCGCACCTCACGAAATTACCACTACGCGGGCTGCGCCGTACGAAATTACCACTGCGCGGGCTGCGCCTCGCTACGCCACCTGCGCTGCCCCAGGATATTAGAGCCCCTCGTATCTTCAAAATGACAAACTTCACAGGAAAATAAAAAATAAATCTAAAATTAAATAATAATATAAATGGATAAATATATTTTCAAATAAAAAATGTTTAATTTTGCATGTAAGAATAGTGGACATACGAGTTTTTGTTTCTTATCAGTTTGGAGATGCAAGGTTTTATCAGCAGGCCCACGATATTCAAATTTAAAGTCTGATTTGAGTTTTCCATGGACCACAACTGCATTTTCATGGTTAATCAGAAAATCCTTGTTCCTTGTTTTCCTGATAGCCATAATCAATGAGCTTTGTACAGAGTCTGCCTCTCTTTTGGATCAGTCACTCCTCTTTCATAAGGCCGCCTACATTCTGAAGTTAAGCGCTGTGGGCGTGATCGAAGCAAGTTGGGGAGAATACGCGTAACTCAAAAGCGCTTAACTCGAATCGCGTAAAAAAGGACTTGCGTGCTAATGGGAGAATAGACCCCAAAGTGAACAATGAGAAAAATGAGTATGTTTTTGATTTGCACTCTGTTAATCATGTCCTCCAAATTTACTATTTAGAGTGCGCTCTCAGGTCTTACCCAGCGCATCGTACACTGTAGAAAATATGCTTGATTGCATACTGTATGAATGCTACAAAAAATATGGAATGAAAGCAAAAGTTAGGCTAGGGGCTATTTAAATTGTATAACAAAAGAAAATATGGAACGCATTTGTGTAATTTCGTTGAAGCCAATGCATTTGTGAAACAGTGAAAATTATTTTCTGCGTAAATTACATGCAGAGTCGCACAACAGGCTCATATTTGAGCTAAAAACATGACATTTCTGCCGTCAAGGTGGTATTGGAGGCCATTGATGGTTACTGGTGGTGACAAAATGCGCAATATTCTCTCCAAAGGGACTCAACGCACATCTGGATTTGAAAGCCTCCGGAAGGTCTTTGCTGGCCCATGAGGATGCATGAACATAATTTGAATGTAATTTTCTTCTTCACTGATGTACTGGATATTTCCCTCTCACCATTTGCCGTCATACTGTACATGCAACACATTTATTGCCCAGGCTGACACTCATGAAGAGAGTGGACACTGATTTTGATTTTGTTGACTATTGGGGGACACACATCTGTGATGAAAGATGAATCATCGCCAGAAATTCTCATAACTTGGGTCTCTTGACTGGTGGAGGTACAGAACAATGATGACTTTGTGATTCGGGGGAGTATCAAATGTTTATGGCACACAAAGATGGTTCATCTTCAGCTTGTTGCTCATCTTGCGTGGTAACAATGAAGACATTCACATGCTTGATATGTTTGGAAGTCCAACCACAGAGCAGGGCAAGGGTCAGAATATGGCCTCATGGGTGCATCAGGGTAAGAAGAAAGGCAGATGAAGCGATGTACCCAGAAATTTTTAGTAGGGGTTAAACTCTCTCAGAATCATCAATACAAGGTCTTGGCGAAAAATTAATGGAACACTGGACAGAAGTAAATATAATGACATTGCATACGCTTATAAAATTCAATGCCACAGCGAATGTGTGCCGTAATCAAACAGAAGGCAGTCTAATGAAATATTTGAATATGTGACCGTGTTCATGTATACATGGAGCACACGAGTATATGACATAGTTAGCATGCTGCATTGGAAACAGGCCCGGACCTGTGTTTTTACTTCATGTAGTTGAATATTCTTGCTGCCTCAGAGTAACACAGTGATATGTGACTTTACATAAATACTTTAAAGCTATTCTTACCTTTCTGGCATGTGGCACAGCACTTAGTAGAAATTTGAACATGAACAACTCCGCCTCCCTCCAATGTCCCACCCTTTTCCTCCTGCCTGACCTCTAAAGCTCCCCTCCTCCTCTGACGCGTGCGGTGAGAAAGTGAGTAGCGTGAATGAAGCTGCTTTCACAACGAATGCGAAACGAACTTTTTGTAGACAGATTACATTCAAAATAAATGCAAAGATTCAAATCTTGTGCGTATTCGCGTCTTTGCATTGACTTTGAATGTAATCTGTCGTAAGAAAAATTTGTTTCGCGTCCGGGGTGAAAGCATCTTGAAACGGGGCAATGGAGTCAGATCAGAGGCACTGGTAAGTGAAAACTAACCAGCAGTAATTACATAATATTCAATTCTATATGTGGTATAAAAATGCTCTCATAACGTCTGACGAACTACCATTAACGTTAATAATTATAGCATTTCAGCGCCTGTTTACAGTCGGATGCTTCGTGTTTCGGCAGAATTCATACATATTTTCTTGCAAAACTGCTGTCATAACGTCTTACCTCACTAGAATTGTCCCATTAGTCATTAAATCAAGAGCAATTGCAGGTGCTTTGTTTGCAGGCTAACTTTGTTTAGTACCTTTTTGTCTCTTCCGTTCTGCTGCTCTGCCAGAGAGAAGCGCGGTGCGCGACTCGCAAGCTTGACAGCGGTAGGCAACTGGAAGGGGCACAGCAACGGATGACAGACAGGAAGCTCAGCAAATCATTATATTTGGACCGAAGAAAATGATTGGTCAGACTTTTATCAGAAATATCTGAGAATTGAATATCGATGAGTTTCAACACCTTGTGGAATTCTTTTACATTTTAGTGCGCCATATGCTTATTAGGAACATTTTAAGATTACAAAAGAAAAGTGTAAATTCCAGAAAGGTAAGAACAGCTATAATTGTCAATGAAAGCATTTGTTGAATTCTGTATTTGATCATCTACAACCCCAATTCCGAAGTAGTTGGGACAAAGTGTAATTTGTGAATAAAAGCAAAACGCAATTACCTTCAAATTACACCAGCCAGTATTTTATTCACAATAGAAGAGAGATAACCTAGCAAATGTTGAAACTGAGAAATTTTACAATTTTATCCCCAAAATGAGCTCATTTCAAATTTTATGGCTGCTACAGGTCTCAAAAAGTTGGGACAGGGGCCTGTTTACCATGGTGTAGCATCCCCTCTTCTTTTTAACACAGAGTGGAGGCATCTGGGCATTGAGAAGACAAGTTTCTTGAGTTTAGCCATTGGAATTTGATCCCACTCTTGTTTAATATGGGCTTCCAGCTGCTGGAGAGTTTTGAGTCTCCTTTGACAGACTTCATTTAATTTCGTGCCCAATGTTATCAATCGGTGAAAGATCAGCACGGCAAGCAGGCCAGTTCAGCGCATGGGCTCTTCTACTGTGAAGCCATGCTGTTGTAATAGCTGCAGTATGTGGTTTTGCATTATCCTGCTGAAATAAACAAGGCCTTTCCTGGAATAGAGGTCATCTGAAGGGGAGTATATGCTACTCTAAAACGTTTATATACCTTTCAGCATTCATGGTGCTTTTTAAAACATGCAAGTGTCCCACACCATATACACTAATTCATCCCCATACCTTCAGAGATGCTGGCTTTTGGACTGAACACTGATAACAGGAGGGGTGATCTTTCTCCTCTTTAACCCAGAGGACACGACGACCATGATTTCCAACAAGAATGTCAAATTTTGACTCGTCTGACCACAGGACACTTTGCCATTTTGTCACAGTTCATTTTAAATGTGCCTTGACCCACAGAACACAGCGGTGCTTCTGGATCATGCTCAACAATGGCTTCCTTTTTGCATGATTGAGTTTTAGACGGCATCTGTGGATGGCACGGCAGACTGTGTTTACAGAAAGTGGCTTCTTGAAGTATTCCTGGGCGCATTTAATAATGTAAAAATATTCCAAGAGATTATGCGCCCATCCAAGTATTGAAACAGGTGCAGGACAAACAATCATGTCAAAAACTGGAAAAAAGATGGTGGCACACTGTTAAATGAGCTCCCAAGAAGATTTAATGATGGGCACATTTAATGTCAATGACAGAATGATGCCGGTGAATGATGCAGTGGTGTCTGAGGGCCCGAAGATCTCAGGCATCCAGTAAAGGTCTTCGGCCTTGTCCCTTACGCAAAGAGATTTTTCCAGTTTCTCTGAATCTTTTGATGATGTTATGCACTGTCGATGATGAGACCTTCAAAGCCTTTGCAATTTGATGTTGAGGAACGTTGTTTTTAAAGTATTCCACAATTTTTTTTTACGCAAGCCTTCACAGGTTGGAGAGGCTCAGGCCATCTTCTGAGAGAAACAGCCTCTCTAAGACATCCCTTTTATAGCCAATCATGTTACACACCTGATGCCAGTTAACTTAATTACTTGCTAAATGTTCTTATAGCTGATTCCCTTATATATTAATTGCTTTTCCAGCCCTTTTGGCTGTGTCCCAACTGTTTTGAGACCTGTTGCAGCCAGAAAATTTGAAATAAGCTCATTTTGTGGAAATGTAAAATGTCTCAGTTTCAACATTTGAAATGTTTTCTATGTTCTGTTTTATATTAAATTGGCTCATGTGATCTGAAAGTCATTGAATTTTGATTTTATTCACAATTTACACTTTGTCCCGACTATTTCAGAATTGGGGTTGCATAAAGCCAACATTAATGCACTCAGAGGCATGATGTTTGGTGTATGAATGGAAAAGTTTGCTGGCAATTGGCACAGCAAATTGCTAAGGTCATCAGAAATTTTCAGCCAATTAAAAATTGAAACAAATTGCAACTTGGGTGATTTCGCCAACTTTTTAGCCCCAGCGCACAAGATAATTACAGGCTACTTCAAAATGACAAATGTTTCATAAACAGAAAAATGGAGCCTGCTCACACAATAAATTTTTCTAGCCTAGGCCCATTGGAACTTTGTTTTCTGTAGCATGTAAAAAAAACTCTCAAAAAATCGAACTGATTTTTCAAAAAATGATCCCTCCCCCTTTATCCAGAGGTGGTATGACATGCCCCTAAATTAAATACTGCAAATACTGCAGATGAATGATTGTCGTCTTACCTAATCGGGGAGAACAAGCAACACCTGTTAAGTGTGGAGTGCTCTCGGAGTGAACATTTTGTTAATCATCAAAATGACTGAGAACAGGTCAGGACTAATAATTGTTTGAAACGGATGTTTTGTCCACCCTAATTCTTAGTTCTGCGGGATTTAGCCCATGATTTCATCGCAGTTAGATCGCTTATTGAGAGAAACCGCGTCTTCAGTTGCCAATTACAATAATTGGAAAACGCGTCAATAAAGAAAAATAACTGAGAATTAGCCAGGACTATCCTAATTGTCATAAAGGGACGTGTCTATGCCATCCCAATTCCCATTTCTAGCTCCGCCACTGGTTTCATTTGGTCTTGATTCATTAAAACAACTGAAACTGTTATGGCCCCAATTTGTTATAACATATATGACAGCAAGGCATGACAGACAAAATTTTAAAACTTAAACAAGTTTAATTAAACAAACACTTAACTAATCTACTATCCACTCTACTGACCAAGATTGATAAATACAAGAACAAAAATATTTACAGTCCCTTTGGTGGGGTTGTTTGGTGATGTCCTGGGTGAGGAAAATACTCCAGCACAGGCGAAAATCCACAAAAAGCTTAGCAGGTCATGAAAAAAAAATGACAGGTCTGGTAAAATGTATCCTTCTGCTTGCAATTTCTCCTACTACCCCACTCCCTCAATTTTCCTCCTTATATACTCTTTTGCAGACCCCTCCCACATTAAGACCTCTTTTTTTTTTCTTCTTCTTCTTCTCTGGGACTTGTCCCAGACACGCCCAAGACATGCCCAAACCTAGCTCCAGTCTGGGCTTAACATAAGAAAGGTCAATACTGCCATCTAGTGGCTTCTATTCGCTTTACAAAATGATCATAAAACACATGCATTGTTTCTTTTCACTGAGTCAAAAGAAGCACAAGAATTCTGGAGTCATAATCGCTTTCCATGTTGCTTGTGGTGATGTCCACTTTTACGCAAGTGAAACTGAAACCTCAATGCACAAGGATTTTAATTCCGCGTGAGAATCTCATTAAAAAGCTTTCATTGAATTATTGCGGACTAGAGTGAATAAGCTAAAAATGCGTAGGACCTACTGCGAATGCGTGAGACTTGGCAACTCTGAGATCTGTTCTCGTGCTTACTCCCCACTTGATTAGCTGCTACCCCACTGAGCCCGGTGCGCGTAGCCCATGGTCCAGCCCCGCTGTACAGCTTCGGTGTTAATGTCTATGTAAGAGTGCTGTGAAGACTAGCTGACAAGTGAGCTTGTGTTTACGTTGCTTTATTAGTTACTTATATCGTTGATCATTGTTACTGTTGATGATGACATTCCAATTTTGCATTTGTGTTCGTCTCTGAAATACAGGCCATATCGTGCTCCTAGTCACCGGGGACTACTAGGACATTGGTACGGCACATATCCGAAAGCGAAACCCAAACATAAACACACGCGACCGGTCCATGCGAGTATGAAGTTGCCGTACAGTCGCCTACTATGTTCGAAGTCCAAAATTAGCATTCATTTTGTGTAGTATACGATGCAAGAACGAAACGATTGTATATGCATTTACCACCAATGCAAACTTTTCGTTTTGCAATCCCAGATGAGATCAGAGCTTTGTTCGCAGAAAAGTTAAAAACCCACAAAATCTGGACAGTTTGTGTAAATCATTTCATTTGGGTATGTAGAAAATGTATCTAAGAATATTCTTCCCAAATACGATAATCATAACTTGTCTTTCTTTCACAAATTGGCTGTTGAAAAATGGAGTGAAATGAGTCATTTTCTGCCCTTGCTCCGGTGCAACTTACTTTTCATACGTGGCAGCCGATTAGCCAATCGCTCGCGAGTTTTAAGAAGAGGTCTCAAAGTGTCTAGTTTATTCATTTTTTTGCCAATATGACATACAATTACAAAAGTTAAATGCTGGATTCGTGAATTACAGGCAATAATGCATGTCTACACCGTTTATCTTTTTCTAACTTGGTAGACCCTCAAATTAACGCACAATCAAGGTCTAGGAAAATACATATTTTTAATTCATTAATTTCCATGGAATTTCCAGAACTAGTCAAACAAATCAACAAACATAACATTTTTCGTTCTTACATTTGCAATGTATGTTCTTTCGAGGTCATCCATTTTTTTCCATCATTTTCTCGAGAGTACATAGAGTACTACTTTGTCTGACCCCCTCCCCCGCTCAAAAGCGTACAGAGAAAATGATGATCAGGTGACACCATATGTGACCCATTCCAGCAAACCAGGTAGAATGTACCAAAGATCAAAACTGACTGGTTATCAAATCCTACTTGTATTCTTCAGTTTCTAAGCCTCAGTTTGATGCCTAATTTTGGAGCCATTTGATCTTTGGAAATTATGCATTTAAATACAATAGGCCTATTGGGTGATGATCAGATGTGTCTTTCTGCCTCGTTTTGCTTGAATGGGTCACACATTTTCCACTCTCCTCAAGAATTATAAACTTCTACATGACAAATGTGAACAAAAAGTGCAAGAATAAAATCAGATATTTAAGTTTGAAACTCTTTTCTTCTGATGAACAGCTTCAGGAATGGAATTAAGCTATTCACTTGTTTATGTCATCAAGGCAGGAAGAGTGTTTCAGTGAAAACAGATGGGCTATCCATTTTCTCAAATTGAGAAAAGACTTCTTTTTCAACTGAAAACACATAGCAGAGTTTTTCCATAGAAATATCTACCAATAACACCATAACTGTTGCACAATCCTGTAGTCTCTACAAATCCTAGCTACGCCTGTGTTGCGGGGGAGGATGGGTACAAAACTCGAAAGGAACTCATTTCCATCACGGCTTTCATGGCCGTGTTCCACACACGTAGCCAACCACAAAATATTTAAAGTTTATTCTGAAGGAAGAGATGCCGCTATTTAACATACCATTTGACATTGTTCAGTCGCATCCAACAGAAGGCCAGAAGGCTGGCCAGGCCAGCGGCGTCTTGGTCACTGTCACTTTGTGTTTTCATCATCAGCTTCTGACGCATATGGCTCGCACAGATACAATACGTTTCTCACCATTTCCTCCATGCTCGCATTTCCATTGGTGTCTGAATTATTGATGTCAAATGAACTTTCCGACACTGACAAAACCAAACTTTCTTTGCCTCTTGAGCAAACTGTCATATCGATGGCCGAAGCAAAAAACCTACTATCTGAAAGGGCAGGATTATCTTGCAGACAGGCTGAATATCGATGAACAAAGCGCAAAACCTCCTATCTGCAGAATTTTCTGATTGGTGGATTTCACTTTGGATGATGAGAACAAGAAAGGCTGCTCATAATGGCCCTTATTTATCAAACTTGCGTACACCAAAAAAATGGGTGTACGTCAAATCTCCCGCAAGAATTGGCATTTATCAATCTGAAAGTGAACGAATGGTCCGCAAAAATCTCACGCCAGCTCTGACCAGGTGTACGCAAATCTGAAAACTGCGAACAATATGCAGGAACGAGTGCAGCTGTCAAAATGAGTAATAAACCATATGCAGCGATGCGGACGTCATGCTGTTGTTCTTATTAGTAAAATAAATAAATAGACTAAATAAATGAATGAATAAATTAATGAATAAAAGCAGGTTGTTACCAAATATAAGTGTAATGAATTTCTCTACACAGATGTCACTATTTATTTATTTAATAAAATTATTTAATAAATAAGTGAATTGCACCTGTATTGAGAAATTAGTTACTCTTATTTGGAAACAACCTGCTTGTCAGGCCAGACGGCTGACAATTACAATTAATTTGATTAAGCGCAATGCGCAGCTTGGCAGATATGCAGTTTATGTCAGATGCTCATCCAGTCAGATATATATATACTGGACAACAAAAGAAACGAAAGTTAGCCTAATTAAAGGCAGACTTGAAAATAAGTTTGCGCGTAATTATTTTAGAAAATTAAATTTCTTACTAGCACGTGCACATTTACACTCGTTTCATCAAACTTCTCTTTATTTTGCGGTCCCTTGTTAGAGGAATAAGCTTCTGTCCGAAGTGAGAGGAACTTTCGGCACAGAGATCTCATCCGGGAAAGTGACGAGTGGCTGCTCGTTTTCTGTGGCACCCAATAAGATGTCATGGAGTAACACTGATAAAAGTACAATGAAGAGTGATCTCTGCAGACTGTATTTTACCAATTACCCTCATGGTGCTCCGATCGAGGCAGGGGGGACTCATCCATGTCCCCAACGGCTCGTTTTGCCACGATTGAGGGGGAGCCTATCAGTGCTGTGACAGCTGGAGGTTCGAGTCGAGGTGGCCTCCACCGGTCCGTGCGCTGTTGAAACCCCTTTTTTGGAGGCGATCTTAAAAGCGGACCACTTTTTTTAACCTACATGTAAAGCATTTGGATTGTCAATTATGTACATAGGTAATATAACATGAAATTTCGTGGATCTATAAATTTAATTTATCAAGGCCGATGTTATTCGCAATTTTACGTGTGGCCAATGCTAAATTTTTTTCTTGACCACACTTGTAAGTGCGCAGGTTGATGACCATTCCAGTGCCGCTTAGAAAGTACAGTTTAAAATTTAAAAAATTTTTTAAAAATTAGCTTCGGGCAATGGAGAAATGTGCTTCATGGCCACAAAAATAAGTGCGTCTAACAAGAATTTTGGTCATTTAAGTGCGTCCAAGCACAAAAATTAAGTGCGAATTGTCACTTCGATTTTTTAATGAATTAAATAAAACATCTGCTGCGCTCCAGTTTTCCACCCCAACAGTGTGTACTACTACTGCAGCAGCAGTAGTTTTCCAAACTGCAGCCTACTGGGCTTCCTTAATGCCACTCTTAAGACTTCCAAATAAAATAATTTTGTTTTTCTCCATCTATAGTCGGCCTGCTGGTAAAACCTTGTATCTTCAAATGATAAACTTTACAGGAGAACAAAAAAAAAAATTAAATTTTGCATGTAAGAATGCAGTTGAGCTGTGTTCGGGTAGGATGACTATTTTTCCTCCAGGAATGTATCCAATCAATGAAATTTTGTATTTTGCAATGGATATGCTATTATCGTGGACATACAAGTTTTTGTTTCTAATCAAATTGTAGATACGAGGTTTATCAGCAGGCCGACGATATTTCCTCCTCAGTTAAGTTCTTTCTTCTTTGCCGTCTTTCGAGAGTCCATGTCGTAAAGTGGGCAGGACTATGCCTCCTGGAGCATGGATTTATAGGGGCGTGTCATGTAAATTACGATGGTTTCTGCCGCCAGATTTATCAACGCCACGGCAGTTCTACACCGAAATCTGCGACGTACATACTTTTAGTAAATCAGACGTGACACCTGGCGAACGATGATATTTAAACCAGAATCTACACCAGATCCTACGCAATTTTGATAAATGAGGGCCAATATGAGCAGTTTGTTATTCAGAGAATGTCACAATGATGCCTGGAAGAGCTGCCAAATGGACAATCGGTTTTTTTTTTAATCTCTTCAATCTTCTCATTGATCTAAAAAAAAAACACAATCATTGGTACTGCAGTTGTTGGGATACTTTATGATTTCGTAGGATTGTTTTTTAGTTAGTTTCTCAACGGTCCTGTACTGAAATGTTGTATTTATATTGCTCAATCAGATGATTAGAAATGTAGGCAGATGTCCGGGCCTGCTTGCGGGGTAGAATGCCGTCTCTCCATGGTTGGAGAAATGCTTCCAAATTTTTAACCACTATTTTTGCCCCCATTTTCCTGAGGATTGCTTCTGGGTCCAGGTAGTGTCATGATGCCAAGGAGCACGATTCTTCTGATGACTGTTTCTTCTTTGTAGATGTGGTACTACGTCATGGATGCTTCTCAACATATCACTGCTAGTGATATTTCCATCGTAATTATATTGGCAAAACTGTTTCTGCAATATTAATGAATCATCATTACTAAGTCCGCGTCCACTGCAGATCCTTCAAGTTAACATAAAGGGCTCAAATTTCGTAGAGCAGGCGCGGCGAATGGAGGGTGCGCCGCGCCAACGGGGTGTGTCCAGGCGTATGCTACAATTTCGTTCCCGGCGTAGCCTGCGCAAGTACTCCTCTGTCCCGCCTCTGCCCCGCCTTCCAGCTCAAGTTGGCAAAGGCGCCGTATTTGGGTATAACACAGCCGAGTCAAATATTGCTCATTGGCAAGAGAAACGATGGATAGCGTGTTCCTATTATTACAAACTGTTGCCGCTTAAAATTTTGGGATACACATGAATGGACAACAATGCAAGATACGTTACACATTTATTTTCAATATGTGATCTTAACTCAGTACGAGATCATAGCAATCAGGCTGTATTCCTTTCCCCCACTAAAAACGATAAAAAAGTGACAATAATAATAGCCTAGTATTAAGCCGCTTGCACACTGGACGCGAAGCGAATTTTTCGCTCGACAGTTTGCGTTGAAAGCAGTGTCTTGTGTCCGAAAGTCTGGCAGGGTTTTAATATATCTCCGTGTCCGACCGTCTATTATTGTTTTTAATTTCTTCAAATCTACTGACTCTTTTAGACATTAAACGTGAATGTTTTGATTAGAGAGTTCAGTTCTTCAAGATGAGTACCGAGAAATTCAATCAATGTTTCTGTTTAAGCTCTGCTCAATAAAGCGAGTCGACATTGGCGCGAGACAATGTACAATGCCTCCGTGTCTGACAGCCAAAAAAAAAAAAGAGGACGATTAGAACAGATTGATAACGAAATAATGAATCAAAAGAACATTTTAACAACAGAACATCCAACAAACACGTACTGCGATTAATTTATTTGCGGGTCATCTTTTTTGGATGTTCTGTTGGTTGGTGATGTATATGTATTTTTATTCTTTATTCCGTTATAAATCTGTTCTCATATCAATACTTTTACTTTTTGCTGGGTGCCGGACATGGAGTATTTTGCATTTCGCGTTGGACAGTCTTGATCATGCATGCGATAATTTATTCACACTGTCAATGGTCATGGAATTGATTTGCTCTCTGATTGCAAGCACTATTTTATCTCTGCTGTGGAAATAAAGCGTGATTCTGTTCGATCCATCAGACTAACTTTCAAAAGAAAGACCGAATAAAGACTGTTGTCTATCTTCAAAGGAAGAAAACAGACGAAATAAAAGACCAAGAAAAGTCGATAGCTCTTCGCATTGACTTGGACTGTAATCAGTCGTGCGAAAAATTTGTTTCGCGTCCAGTGTGTATGCGGCTTTACCGAGCATAGAACGCAAGCATACGCACTGCCTGATGCCGAGGCAGTTTGTGTTTGGCTGAGAAAGATGTGAAGTCGTTGATTTGATTTGCATCATTGATTCCGTTGCGTTGATTAAGTCAGGTTGAGTTTCCATCACGCGTGCCAACCGCCTTTGATATGACATCAGGACAATCGATATAAATACTATACTATAATTACTATAACTAATTAATAATACCATAAACAGTGGTTGCTGTATTTATTTACTGTATTGAAATGTACCTGACATTTTGGAAACCTGCCTGTGAGGTTTCGGTGACGCGCCGGTCAGCCAAAATCACCACTGCGCAGAAAGTGAACCAGGTTAGAGCTGGCGAGCTTTCTGTGCAACTGCAGCGAAGACTTTTTCTACGAAATTGTCATTGCATCTTGATGAATATGTGACACCTCCCCCTACTACGCCCCCACACCCATCTTGGCGCACGTTCGTCTACCAAAGGCTGCGCACCTCACGAAATTACCACTGTGCAAGCTGCGCCGGACGAAATTACCACTGCGCGGGCTGCGCCACGCTACGCCACCTGCGCTGCGCCAGGAAATTAGAGCCCAAAGTCTCAAAAAACTATTCTACTGATGCTTTTAATTTTTGTGCCTTTAGATCTTATCAAGAACTGGTTTGTTTTTTAGGGCCCGAGCTGACTGCAATTCGTCTGTGGAGGGCCCCTTTGAAATTGCGCTGTTTCTTATAACTGCAAGTCGTCTGCAGAGGACCCTATTTGAAATTGTGCTGTTTATTATTCATCTCCGGCAAGTTTGAAGCTTCTACAATCAAGTATGTTGGCGTGAGAGCATTTTGAAATTTTTTTTTGTCAAGTCGCCAAATTTTTCACGCCCTAGCAGCCACGCCCTTTGATCAACAGACATGCAGAGCACAACTTTTGATCAACTACTTGGTCTCTAGATGATCTGTAAACGTCCCGATATATTAACTTCCCACTTTTTGCTAATAGCGCCCCCCTGTGGTAACAAGAAGTGACCACTCGTTACTTACACTTGTACTGATGACACATTGTTGAACCCATCAACTTCATTCTACTTCTGCAACATGCAGAACAAGTTGATGAGGCTACTGAATGAACGCTGTGAAGCTACAAGTAATGGCGTCCATGTGGCGATGTGGCGACTTCGGATCCCTCGCCCTGAAAATATACTGAGTACAAATGAAAACGTACCACTTGAAAAAAAGTCAATATTTAAGTTCAAATGAACTTCAATATAATTTTCATACAACAACACCACTACAGTGACATCACCCGACATGCCAGGTGCAAGAAATGCGAGAATTTGAAGTTAACTGTAACGCAAGGCAATTTTTTGCAAAAACGCAACATCTTGCACGCACACCACAGGAAAAATGAATTTCACTCTGAATTTGTGCACACATTGCCTTTAAAAGCATGTGAACCCGAATAAAATTTCACTTCTTCACTGACACTTGTGTAACGTCGACACTATGCCGCGATTTACAGCCCCTGAATGGGAACGTGCCATAGCCATGCTTCAAATTGGCGCCAGCACCAGGGAACGATCAACGATCGCAAGACTCCATCAAAGGTTTCTGCAAACGGGGAGCACTCGGGACCGTCCTCGACCGGGTCAACAACGTGTGACAACGGCACGTCAGGACCGTCAGATCGTACGGGATCATGTCCGAGACCGAACACTACCAGCGACAAGAACGGCTGCTCAAGTCCAAGGACGACGTGGATTCATTCACCCCAACACCATACGCAACCGTCTGCGAGCTGCAGGCCTGCGTGCACAATGTCCTTATTTCAGCCCCATATTGACGGATCGTCACCGAAACCAACGTCTACAGTGGGCAAACAGGCACCAGAATTGGCGACTACGACAATGGCACGGTGTCATCTTTTCTGACGAGTTACGATTTCACTTAAGGTACGCAGATGGCCGTATACGTGTTTGGCGGAGACGTGGTGAACGTTATATCGCCGATTCTGTCGTTCAAACGGGCCATTGGGGTGGTGGCAGCGTTATGTTGTGGGGTGGAATAAGCTACGGTCCCAGAACCCCTCTCCATATCTGCAGAGGAAGGGTGAACGGCGTCGACTACCGGGACCAGGTGCTGCAGAACCATGTTGTGCTGTTCTTCAACCAACACCACAATGTCCACACGTTCCGACAGAACAATGCTAGGGCACACACTGCAAGGGTGTCCATGGAGTACCTTGCACAGCAGAACATCCGCGTGCTTCAGTGGCCAGCTCTGTCACCCAACCTCTCCCCTATCCAGCACTTATGGGATGAAATTGGACGACGTCTTTCACGTCGAAGCCAGATGGACAACATCCGAGAACTTGAGGTTGCCCTTGTTCAGGAGTAGAATGGTATCCCTCAGAACACTATCCAGAGACTGATCAACTCCATGCGACGACGATGCACCGCATGTGTCAATGCAAATGGCGGTCACACGAACTCCTCCTAGTGTTAAAACTATATCTGCACAAAACTTTGCTGTAACAATCTTCAGACGTGCCTCATCAAAAGTTATCAAAAGAAATTTGCTACTCCAAAAAATATGGTTCTTATAAATAAACCATTTTTTTCTGCTACCTAAAAAACACATATTGTTACATATTTCTGTCAAAGTCAAAGCTGTCAACATCAAACTCTTTTCACTCGCTGCAGAGGTCAAACAGAGGCTCTGTGCCAAATTTATCCCAAATTGGACGATAGGGGGCGCTATAAACAGAGAAACGTCAAGTGACATGAAAGTTGATCGGATTTGCACGAAATTTGGGGAGTATGATATTGAGTCAATCCACCACCTGGTAACGAAATACAGCTATTTGCATCCCGTGGGCTCGGCGAGACTTGGGGGCGGAGTCGCGTGGGTAGGCTTGGCCCCCTTTCATAACTGCTTGCAGTTCTAATTATGATTAGGGCCCGAGCCGACTGAAAGTCGTCCGAGGACCCTATTGAAATCGTGCTGTTTATTTTTATTAGGGCCCGGGCCGGCTGAAAGTCGTCCGAGGACTCCATTGAAATCGTACTGTTTATTTTTATTATTATTATTATTATTATTATTAGGGCCCGAGCCGACTGAAAGTCGTCAGAGGACCCTATTGAAATCGTGCTGTTTATTTTTATTATTAGGGCCCGAGCACGACTGCAAGTCGTCCGCGGAGGACCCTATTGAAATCATGCTGTTTATTATTATTATTAGGGCCCGAGCCAACTGAAAGTCGTCCGCGGAGCACCCTATTGAAATCATGCTGTTTATTATTATTATTAGGGCCCGAGCCGACTGAAAGTCGTCCGAGGACCCTATTGAAATCGTACTGTTTATTTTTATTATTATTATAATTATTAGGGCCCGAGCACAACTGCAAGTCGTCCGCAGAGGACCCTATTGAAATCATGCTGTTTATTAGGGCCCGAGCACGACTGCAAGTCGTCCGCGGAGGACCCTATTGAAATCATGCTGTTTATTATTATTATTATTATACTCAGCAACAAAAGTTTCTGTGACACCATTTATGTGTATGTTATAAATGACACGCAAAGATCTCAATGCAATCAATATGTTTATTTAACAGGAGAAACACTGACTTTTCAGTGCCAACGTCACTCAAAACGAAAAATGTCATTTTCACGCGTCATGAAGCACTTGTCTGACGTCTAACCAATTGTGACCTTCACACTTCAATACCGGGTGTGACTTCCTCGTGCCATGATGCAAGCAACGCATCTCCGGCGCATGGACCGAATCAGATGTGCCAGAAATTGCTGTGGGATGTCATTCCAAATCTGACGTAGACGTTGTCGCAATTCCTGGAGTGTAGCTGGCGGGTTATCCAACCGCCGCAAACGTCGATCCATCTCGTCCCAAAGATGCTCGATTGGGGAAATGTCTGGGGATCTGGCTGGCCATGGCAGGACATTGACATGTTGTTGCATCAGATACTGCTGTACAATCCTTGCAACGTGTGGTCTGGCGTTATCATGTTGCAGCGTTATTCCGGGACCATCTTGCATCAAAAACGGTACCACCAATGGCCGTAGCACTTCATCGCGATATCTTTGACCTTTCAGATTTCCATCAATAACAAGCAAATCTGTTTTGTTTCTCGCCGTGATCCCTCCCCAAATCATGACACTACCACCTCCAAAACGATCAAATTCCTGAACACAGTTGTTGGCATAACGTTCTCCACGTCGACGGTATACACGTAAACGACCATCACATCGGTTAAGCATGAATCTTGATTCATCAGTGAAGAGTACAAGATCCCACTGACGTTGGATCCACCGTCGATGTTGTTGTGCCCACTGTAGACGCAGTCGTCGGTGTTGTACTGTGAGTATTGGACGTCTTGCTGGCCGACGTGGGACAATGCCAAAATGACGGAGACGGCGACGGATTGTCTGTGCAGACAGTCGCCTCAAACCAGGTATCGTTCTTGCAGTTATGGTTGCAGGTTGGAATCGATTTCGGAGATGGGTTGTTCGAATCCAGTTGTCCTGTCTGGGAGTGGTTACTCGTGGACGGCCGCTGCGAGGACGGTCTCTGACATGTCTTGTCTGCTGATGACGCTGCCATAAGTTCCAAATGGTGTTTCGGTGGACATTCAGGCGATGAGCAACTTCCCTCTGCGAGGTTCCGGATTCAATCATCCCAATGGCCCTCCACCGATCATTTTCAGACAGTCTTGGCATTTAGAGGGTAGAGTTCCTGATCCGAAATGGCTGTGTTTTCGATAAGTGATGCTTCCGTCGTTCATCAGGCACAATGTGAACATTCAAAAAATTCTCCTCTTTTATTGCCATCCACAAGCATGATTTATGCACATTTTCACGTGCAAAGTCATTTTCTCGCATTTTCATGATTTCCATTTCAATGTTGTGTTTACGTGTACTGTTTCAGTCTGATATCACCATGTATGACAATTTCATAATTGCGTTATGAAAAATAATTAACAATATTGGTGTCACAGAAACTTTTGTTGCTGAGTATATTATTCCTCCGACATTTCAAGGGCCAATTTCGCCCCTTTCCCAATGGTGAAAACGCTTCTAACTTTCCACAGACGTCCGGCCTCATCCGAAATTTGATATTTTCATGCGGTCATACAGGTTTGACCCCAAATGCCGAAATAGCGCCCCCTAAACACGTTTCAAAATTCCCATAGGGAAATTCGGTTACTTTGTCGTAGGCAACGAAATTTGGTAGTTATATGCTTTGTAACAAGGCATGCAAAAAGCTTCATTGGAGCCACGCCCTAAACCCGGATTTCTCCGAATCAACTTCAAATTTGGTAGAGATCATTGTGAGACCAAGGTGATCAAAAGTTGTGCTCTGCAGATCTGCAGGTCAAAGGGCGTGGCTGCTAGGGCGTGACAAATTTTAGTGACTTGAGGAAAAAATTTCACAATGCTCTCACATCCAAACACTTGATTTTAGAAGCTTCAAACTTGCTGAAAATGATGAGGGCGCCGCCCTGAACATGATAATATATTAACTTCCCACTTTGCTAATAGCGCCCCCCGGTGGTAACAGGAAGTGACCACTCGTTACTTCCACTTGTACTGATGACAGATTGTTGAACCCATCAACTTCATTCTACTTCTCAAACATGCAGAACAAGTTGATGAAGCTACATTGTAAACGCTGTATAGCTACGAGTAATGGCGTCCGTGTGGCGAAGCGGCGACTTTGGATGCCTCGCAATGAAAATATGTTTGGGATTCCCAATGCTCTCACGCCCACATACTTGAATGTAGTAGCTTCAAACTTGCGGGACATGATCATTGCTCCGCCCTGAACGTCTAAATGCATTGAATTTCCACTTTGCTACTAGCGCCTCCCTGTGGTAACAAGAAGTGACCAGTTATTACTTTCACTTAGACTGAGGACACATACTTAATCAAATCAACCTCATTCCACTTCTATTACATGCAGAACAAATTGGTGCAGCTACCTAATGAATAATATAAAGCTACGCATAATGGCGTCCGTGTAATGACGCGGCGACTATCCATACCTCGCCATGAAAATACGTTTGGGTTTTTGATGTCTTTAATAAACTTGTATCATCATAAAAATTGACAGACAGGTCAAGGGTGGCAAGCTCTCACATGTGATTGGGGTTTTGCTGATGAGGGCAGCAAAATGCCTCGAAAGCGCCCCCTTGAAATTTTCAAAAACCCCTCCCCTTAGAGGTTTTTTTGCAGAAGAAAGATAGAAATTGGTACACGTGTAATCGGCCAACACGCAAAAAAAAGTCTCTGGCATCATTTGTCTACTCCAAACAGGAAGTCGGCCATTTTGATTTTAACGTGTCATTTCTGCCTGATTTCCACACATTGTATTTTAACGCACTCCTCCTAGAGATTTCATCCAATCAAAACCACCTTTATTAGTAAACATCAAAAGACCATGTTCATCAAAAGTTGTGCTCTGCAGGTCTGTAGGTCAGTGGGCGTGGCCACGAACAGGAAGTGACCAGTTTTTACTTTCACTTTTACTGATGATACATAGTTGAACCGATCAACTTTATTCCCCCTGTACAACATGGAGAAGCAGTTGCATAAACTACCTTATGAATGCTGTATTTCTTCGAATAATGGCGTCCGTGTGGCGATGAGGTGACAATGGACCCCTCGCCATGAAAATACGTTTGTGCTTTTGATGTTCTTAATGCATTTGTATCATCATGCAAATTGATCTGCCGGTCAAGGATGGTGAGCTCTCACATCTGATTGGGGCGTTGCCCATGAGGGCAACAACATGCCTCGATAGCGCCCCCTTGAAATTTTGAAAAACCCCTCCCCATAAGGGTTTTTTTCGGAATAAGAAAATGAAAATTGGTACACGTGTATTTCGCCAATTCAAAAAAAAAAAGTCTCTGGCACCTTCGGTCAATTCCAAACAGGAAGTCAGCCATTTTGATTTTAATGTGTCATTTTGGCCCGATTTCCACATATTGCATTTTAACGAACTCCTCCTAGCGATTCTGTCCATTCAACCTAATATTTATTTCAGATCATCAAGAGACCATGCTGATCAAACGTAGTGCTCTGCATGTCTGTCGCTTAATGGGCCTGGCCGCCTTGGTGTCCCCATTTCAGATGCCTCGCCAAACACATTCGAGCTGCTCCCTCTCCCTCATACTTCATCCAAATGGATTCAAAATTCCTGTACATTGTAAAAGCTCCACCCTCAATGCCTTGATGTGCTGCTAAACAATGTACCTCATCATGCCCCCTTATGGAAACAGAAAATGCCATATTTTACGTTGAAATTGGTCAATTTGCACAAAACTTCACATTTGTGCTTAGGGTCTGCCCCTGAATGCACCTGCCCAAATTTGGTTACACTCTGAGTGACTTCTGGTGGATGAAGTATCAACTTATCATAATTCCTTCAGCTTTGTCCGATTCGCTCAACACTTTCTTTCAGGTTGGTGCCGGCACTTGACATGTCCAATGGTCGTGAGTGCACAGCTGCACCCGTCAGGATCTCACCACAAACCCCAACCTGCGCATGGGGGCGAGGGCCCGTTCAACGCTGCTTGCAGCTTTAATCATTATTATTATTATTAGGGCCCGAGCCGACTGCAAGTCGTCTGCGGAGGGCCCTATTGAAATCGCGCTGTTTATTATTATTATTATTATTATTATTATTTTTTATTTTTTTTTAAATTTTTTTTTTTTTTTATTATTATTATTCCGATTTTTCAAAGGCCAATTTCGCCCCTTTCCCAATTGTGAAAACGCGTATAACTTTCCCCATTCGTCCGGCCGGATCCGAAATTCGATATTTTTGGGCGGTCGCACAAGTTCGACCCCAATTGTCGAAATAGCGCCCCCTAAACACGTTTCAAAATTCCCATAGGGAAATTTGCTTACTTTGTCGTAGGCAGACAAAATTCGGTAGTTATATGCTTTGCCACAAGGCATACAAAAACTTTCATTAAAGCCACGCCCTAAACCCAACAGGAAGTCGGCCATTTTGATTAGAATTTTTGAATTTTAAAACGAACTCCTCCTAGGGATTTCGCCGGATTAGCTTCAAATTTGGTACACATCATCAAGAGACCAAGCTGATTTAAAGTTGTGCTCTGCAGATCTGTAGGTCAATGGGCGTGGCTTCTAGGGCGTGACAAATTATAGTGACTTGAGGAAAAAATTTCACAATACTCTCACACCCAAATACTTGATTGTAGAAGCTTCAAACTTGCTGAACATGATTAGGGCGCCGCCCGGAACACCATGATCTATTAACTTCTCACTTAGCTAATAGCGCCCCCCTGTGGTAACAGGAAGTGAACACTCGTTACTTCCACTTGTACTGATGACACATTGTTGAACCCATCAACTTCATTTTACTTTTTTAACATGCAGAACAAGTTGATGAAGCTACATTATGAATGCTGTATAGCTACAAGTAATGGCGTCCGTGTGGCGAAGCGGCGACTTTGGATGCCTCGCCATGAAAATACGTTTGGGATTCCCAATGCTCTCACGCCCACATACTTGACTGTAGTAGCTTCAAACTTGCTGGACATGATCACTGCTCCGCCCTGAACGTCAAGATGCATTAAATTCCCACTTTGCTACTAGCGCCCCCATGTGGTCACAGGAAGTGACCACTTATTACTTTCACTTGTACTGAGGACACATACTTGATCAAATCAACCTCATTCCACTTCTATTACATGCAGAACAAATTGGTGAAGCTACCTTATAAATGCTGTAAAGCTACGCATAATGGCGTCCCTGTAGTGAAGCGGCGACTATCCATCCCTCGCCATGAAAATACGATTGGGTTTTTGATGTCTTTAATAAACTTGTATCATCATAAAAATAATTAGACAGGTCAAGGGTGGCAAGTTCTCACATATTATTGGGGCTTTGCCCATGAGGGCAGCAAAATGCCTCGATAGCGCCCCCTTGAAATTTTCAAAAACCCCTCCCCATCGGGGTTTTTTTGGAGTAGAAAGATGAAAATTGGTACACATGTGTATTTGACCAAGACGCAAAAAAAGGTCTCTGGCATCATTTGTCCACTCCAAACAGGAAGTCGGCCATTTTGATTTTAACGTGTCATTTTTGCCTGATTGCCATAAATTGTATTTTAACGCTCTCCTCCTAGAGATTTCATCCAATCGAAACCACCTTTATTAGTAAACATCAAAAGACCATGTTGATCAAAAGTTGTGCTCTGCAGGTCTGTAGGTCAGTGGGCGTGGCTACTAACAGGAAGTGACCAGCTTTTACTTTCTCTTGTACTGATGACACATAGTTGAACCCATCAACTTGTAGAAGAAGTTGCTTAAACTATTTTACGAAATCGGGCCAAAATGACACATTAAAATCAAAATGGCCGACTTCCTATTTGGAATTGATTGATGATGCCAGAGACTTTTTTGTTCGAATTGGCAACATTCACATGTGTGCCAAATTTCATTTTCCTATTCCAAAAAAACTCTCATGGGGAGGGGTTTTTCAAAATTTCAAGGGGGCGCTATCAAGACATTTTGCTGCCCTCATGGGCACCGCCCCAATCAATTGTTGGAGCTCACCATCCTTGACCGGCAAATCAATTTGTATGATGATTCAAATTCATTAAGAACTTGAAAAACACAAACGCATTTTCATCGCGAGGGATCCACTGTCACCGCATCGCCACACGGATGCCATTACTCGAAGCGTCACAGCATTCGTAAAGTAGTTTAAGCAACTTCTTCTACATGATGTACAGGGGGAATAAAGTTGATCGGTTCAACTATGTGTCATCAGTACAAATGAAAGTCACAACTGGTCACTTCCTGTTTGCGGCCACGCCCACTGACCTACAGACCTGCAGAGCACAAGTTTTGATCAGCATGGTCTTTCAATGTTTCATAATAAATCTGGTTTTGAATGGATGAAATCTCTTGGAGGAGTGCGTTAAAATACAATATGTAGAAATCAGGCAAGAATGGCACGTTAAAATCAAAATGGCCGACTTCCTGTTTGGAGTAGACAAATGATGTCAGAGACTTTTTTGTGCGTCTTGGCCAAAATACACATGTGTACCAATTTTCATATTTCTACTCCAAGAAAACCCCAATGAGGGAGGGATTTTGAAAATTTCAAACGGGAGCTTTCGAGGCACGTGCTGCCTTCATGGGCAACGCCCCAATCAGATGTGAGAGCTCACCACCCTTGACCTGTCTATCAATTTTTCTATGATACAAGTCTGTTAAAGACATCAAAAGCCAAACGTATTTTCATGGCGAGGGATCCATTGTCACCGCATCGCCACTCGGACGCCATTATTCGTAGCAATACAGCGTTCATAATGTAGCTTCATTAACTTGTTCTGCATGTTTCAGAAGTAGAATGAAGTTGATGGGTTCAAACAATGTGTCATCAGTTCAAGTGGATGTAACGATGTTAAAATCAAAATGGCCGACTTCCTGTTTGGAGGAGACAAATGATGCCAGAGACCTTTTTTTGCGTCTTGGTCAAATACACATGTGTACCAATTTTCATCTTTCTACTCCAAAAAAACCCCTATGGGGAGGGGTTTTTGAAAATTTCAAGGGGGCGCTATCGAGGCATTTTGCTGCTCTCATGGGCAAAACCCCAATCAGATTTGAGAGCTTGACACCCTTGACCTGTCAATTAATTTTTATGATGATACAAGTTTTTTAAAAACATCAAAAACCCAAACGTATTTTCATAGTGAGGGATGGAAAGTCGCCACGTCACTACACGGACGCCAGTATGCGTAGCTTCACAGCATTTATAAGGTAGCTTCATCTATTTGTTCTGCATGTAATAGAAGTGGAATGAGATTGGTGTGTTCAACTATGTGTCATCAGTACAAGTGAAAATAATAACTGGTCACTTCCTGTTACCACAGCTAGCTCCAAAGTGGGAATTTAATGTATTTGGATGTTCAGGGCGAAGGAATGATCATGTCCAGCAAGTTTGAAGCTACTTCAAGTATAGGGGGTGAGAGCATTGGGAATCCCAAACGTATTTTCATGGCGAGGGATCCAAAGTCACCGCTTTGCCACACGGAAGCCATTGCTCGTAGCTACACAACGTTCATAATGTAGCTTTAGCAACTTGTTCTGCATGTTTTAGAAGTAGAATGAAGCTGATGGGTTCAACATTGTGTCATCAGTAAAAGTGGAAGTAACGAGTGGTCACTTCCTGTTACCACAGGGGGCGCTATTAGCAAAGTGGGAAGTTAAAATATGAGGATGTTCAGCGCCCTCATCATGTTCAGCAAGTTTAAAGCTTCTAAAATCAAGTATTTGGCTGTGAGAGCATTGTGAAATTTAATCCTCAAGTCACATAAATTTGTCACGCCCTAGTAGCCACGCCCTTTGACTTACAGATCTGCACAGCACAACTTTTGATTAGCTTGGTTTCACAATAATCTCTACCAAATTTGATGTCGATTGGGCGAAATCCCTAGGACGAATTCATTTTAAAATTCAAAAATTCAAATCAAAATGGCCGACTTCCTGTTGGGTTGAGGGCGTGGCTTCAATGAAGTTTTTTGTATGCCTAGTAGTTACAAAGCACATAACCACTGAATTTCGTCGGCCTACGACAAAGTAACCAAATTTCCCAATGGGAATTTTGAAACGTGTTTAGGGGGCGCTATTTCGGCATTTGGTATCGCACCTGCGCAATCGCAAAAAAATATCAAATTTCAGATGGGGTCGGACGCATGTGGAAAGTTAGACGCGTTTTCACCATTGGGAAAGGGGTGAAATTGCCCTTTGAAAAGTCGTAAGAATAATAATAATAATAATAATAATTAAAGCTGCAAGCAGCGTTGAACGGGCCCTCGCCCCCATGTGCACGTTGGGGTTTGTGGTGAAATCCTGGCGGGTGCAGCTGTGCACTCACGACCATTGGACAGGTCAAGTGCCGGCCCCAACCTGAGAGAAAGTGTCGAGCGAATCGGACAAAGCTGAAGGAATTATGATAAGTTGATACTTCATCTACAAGAAGTCGCTCAGAGTGTAACCAAATTTGTGCAGGTGCATTCAGGGGCAGACCCTAAGCACAAATGTGAAGTTTTGAGCAAATCGGCCAATTTCAACGTAAAATATGGCATTTTCTGTTTCCATTAGGGGGCATGATGAGGTAGATTGTTTAGCAGCACATCAAGGTGTTCAGGGTGGAGCTTTTACCATGTACAGGAATTTTGAATCCATTTGGATGAAGTATGAGGGAGAGGGAGCAGCTCGAATGTGTTTGGCGAGGCATCTGAAATGGGGACACCATGGCGGCCCATTAAGCGACAGACATGCAGAGCACTACGCTTGACCAGCATGGTCTCTTGATGATCTGAAATAAATATTAGGTTGAATGGACAGAATTGCTAGGAGGAGTTCGTTAAAATGCAATATGTGGAAATCGGGACAAAATGACACATTAAAATCAAAATGGCTGACTTCCTGTTTGGAATTGACCGAAGGTGCCAGAGACTTTTTTTTTTTGAATTGGCGAAATACACGTGTACCAATTTTCATTTTCTTATTCCGAAAAAAACCCTTATGGGGAGGGGTTTTTCAAAATTTCAAGGGGGCGCTATCGAGGCATGTTGTTGCCCTCATGGGCAACGCCCCAATCAGATGTGAGAGCTCACCATCCTTGACCGGCAGATCAATTTGCATGATGATACAAATGCATTAAGAACATCAAAAGCACAAACGTATTTTCATGGCGAGGGGTCCATTGTCACCGCATCGCCACACGGACGCCATTACTCGAAGCAATACAGCATTCGTAAGGTAGTTTATGCAACTGCTTTCTTCATGTTGTACAGGGGGAATAAAGTTGATCGGTTCAACTATGTATCATCAGTACAAGTGAAAGTAAAAACTGGTCACTTCCTGTTAGTGGCCACGCCCACTGACCTACAGACCTGCAGAGCACAACTTTTGATCAACATGGTCTTTTGATGTTTACTAATAAAGGTGGTTTCGATTGGATGAAATCTCTAGGAGGAGTGCGTTAAAATACAATGTGTGGAAATCAGGCAAAAATGACACGTTAAAATCAAAATGGCCGACTTCCTGTTTGGAGTAGACAAATGATGCCAGTGACTTTTTTTTGCGTCTTGGTCGATTACACACGTGTACCAATTTTCATCTTCCTACCCCAAAAAAGCCCCTATGGGGAGGGGTTTTTGAAAATTTCAAGGGGGCGCTATCGAGGCATTTTGCTGCCCTCATCAGCAAAGCCCCAATCACATGTGAGAGCTTGCCACCCTTGACCTGTGAATCAATTTGTATGATGATACAAGTTTATTAAAGACATCAAAAACCCAAACGTATATTCACGGCGAGGTATGGATAGTCGCCGCGTCATTACACGGACGCCATTATGCGTAGCTTTATATTATTCATTAGGTAGCTTCACCAATTTGTTCTGCATGTAATAGAAGTGGAATGAGGTTGATTTGATCAAGTTTGTGTCCTCAGTACAAGTGAAAGTAATAACTGGTCACTTCCTGTTACCACAGGGGGGTGCTAGTAGCAAAGTGGAAATTTAATGCATTTAGACATTCAGGGCGAAGCAATGATCATGTCTAGCAAGTTTGAAGCTACTACAGTCAAGTATGTGGGCGTGAGAACATTGGGAATCCCAAACATATTTTCATGGCGAGGCATCCAAAGTCGCCGCTTCGCCACACGGACGTTATTATTCGTAGCTATACAGCGTTTACAATGTAGCTTCTTCAACTTATTATGCATTTTTTAGAAGTAGAATGAAGTTGATGGGTTCAACAATGTGTCATCAGTACAAGTGGAAGTAACGAGTGGTCACTTCCTGTTACCACCGGGGGGCACTATTAGCAAAGTGGAAAGTTAATACATCAGGATGTTCAAGGCGGCGCCCTCATCATTTTCAGCAAGTTTGAAGCTTCTTAAATCAAGTGTTTGGATGTGAGAGCATTGTGAAATTTTTTCCTCAAGTCACTAAAATTTGTCACGCCCTAGCAGCCACGCCCTTTGACCTGCAGATCTGCAGAGCACAACTTTTGATCCGCTTGGTCTCGCAATGATCTCTACCAAATTTGAAGTTGATTCTAGAAATCCCTAGGAGGAGTTCGTTTTAAAATTCAAAAATTCAAATCAAAATGGCCGACTTCCTTTTGGGTTTAGGGCGTGGCTCCAATTAAGTTTTTTGTATGCCTTGTTACAAAGCATATAACTACCAAATTTCGTCTGCCTACGACAAAGTAACCAAATTTCCCCATGGGAATTTTGAAATGTGTTTAGGGGGCGCTATTTCGGCATTTGGGGTCAAACCTGTATGACCGCATAAAAATATCAAATTTCGGATGAGGCCAGACGTCTGTGGAAAGTTAGACGCGTTTTCACCATTGGGAAAGGGGCGAAAATGGCCCTTAAAATGTCGGAGGAATAATAATAATAATTAAAGCTGCAAGCAGCGTTGAACTGGCCCTCGCCCCCATGCGCACGTTGGGGTTGTGGTGAGATCCTGAAGGGTGCAGCATGGTCTCTCAATGTTTAGTAATAAATCTGGTTTTGAATGGATGAAATCTCTGGGAGGAGTGCGTTAAAATACAATATGTGGAAGTAAGGCAAAAATGACACGTTAAAATCACAGGGCTTAAAGTTCTCCGTCCTGGAGATTCCCTAGAGGCTATGTATGAGATCGATGCAGATTGGCAAAAAAAAAAATGTTATATTGGGGGGGGGGGGGGGGGTGTCTAGCCATGAAAAAAATGTTAAAATGCTGCAAATACTTGCTAGTGACGTGATTTCCAAACTGCGATGCATCCCTCCCCAAGGAAATAAAGTAAATTTAAACATCTAAGAAGATATGCAGCTCAGATTGCACTCAGTCGGGTGCCGCTGGCTGCTGAGCTCTGATGTAACCTGAAACCAAGCATTATTTTAGCGTCAACCAGCTAGCGTTTGTTGTGTCGTGTTGGAGTAACTTAAATGGCAGATCAGCAATGTGACTTCATGATTCCTAGTGCTGCGGATTTTAACGGTGAAGTTATGAAATTCGCTCAGTATGGATGACAGTGTCCAAAAGATGAAATCACTAGGAATAATGGCAGTCAGTGGATTTTTTCTTCAACATCGAAAAATCGAAAGTGGATTACACCATGTGAACATCAGGTATGATCTAAATATGTAACGTTAGCCTATATTTATTGGGAAGGTAGCAGTGGCCAAATCCCAGTGACGGTCCGTTGGCAGAAACAGAGGGCCAGCAATAACCTCACCTTTCACTTCTTAATGACAGACACCTCTCGCAGTTTACCTCCCTGATTAGAAACAGTTGCTCAGACTGATTGGAAGACGAGAATCTAATTTATTTGTGAAAGCCTTGTTATACATTGCGTTACGAAATTATACGTCGTTTACTTCTGCACACCAATGGCTGCGGAAAATATCAATAGCGTATGTCTTTATAATTTCTGGATTTGCGTAAATTAGTTCGCGAGGTTCATTGAGCAATAAGCCATGAGAATCCGTTCTATAGTCTGAATGTAGTGACAGCTAAAGAGCGTTGTTAGGTACGATGCACAGCTGAGTGATAACAAAAATAATTGCTGCCGAGTCCGCGAAAGTTTCGGATTTTTTCAGATTGTCATCCTTGCGGAATCACATCAACTATATCAACAAAGCCAATCGCTTTGTCATTGACATTTCTTCATCATTACGTGTTACGCATTGGTGGTGGCTGTTCTGTTAACTGTTTGATTGTTAATCAGGCAAACCTGATCGCAAACAGTTTAAGAGCAATTATCCGGGAAAGGTAATGTTACTGAAGGCCTTCCTGACATCTGACGGTACGCCACTGCCAAATCCTCATCATAGAAGCGCACCAAAACGTTCAGCACACGGTCCATGTTTGTATTGGTGGCCTCGTCAGCATTTAGAGAAAAATAAATCATGTTCAACTTGTCTGATAACTGTTTTTTTATCTGAGTGGAAATTCCATGGATGTACTCATATGACGCCTGTGTGTTTTAGTTTTAGTAGACCATGTACTAGTGAACTTTACCGTTATGAAACAGCAAACTTCTAATAAAGTCATCAATCAATGACTGTGCAACTGTGAACGAAAGGTCGTGCTCTGCAATAAATGTGCAGATACGCACTTTATGATTGCACACACGATCGGTCATTGATTCGTTGTTGTTATGTGTTCTTACGTTATCTTGCATTAAAAAAGCATTGTTACGTGTGCAAATCCAGTATTCTGGGTAATGTTTTAGATCAACCGCGTCTGCAACTACTGTATCATGATTGGTTGGTGTATTCACCGCGTTGCATTGTTTGACTCAAAATATTACCCACGTGTGCTGTCACTGCTGTGGTACCGGTTCAGTCTGTGAAAAATCATGGAGCGGTTAGTTGTGAAGGAAGGATCAGACGTGACTAATATTGACAGCACTGTCAAAAACAAATGGAGGTGGGCTGGGTTGGATGAGAAAGGTGACACAGGAAAGTCATTCAGGTCCTGGTGTCAAAAATGGAAGGAACCAGGAGCTTGTTTCTGTTGTGTTTGCAACAGAAAGCTGTTGTACGGTTCAAACGGCAAAAAAAGCTTTTCAAGCACAACAATGAACCAGGTCACAGGGTTGCTGTCAGAGCTCTCCAACACTGTACAGTGCTACCAGGTGCGTCAACAGCGAGTGAGGATGCTCGCCAATCAATGACAGATCGTGTGTCCAATCATAAAGTGCGTATCTAAACATTTATTGCAGAGCACGATCTTTTGTTCACGGTAGCACAGCCACTTGCTGAACTGATTAAAACTGTTGCACAGGACAAAAATGCACTGTCTAGATTAACAGTTTCAAACACACAGGCGTCATATGTGTGCACTCACGGACAAGCTGAACAACATTTATTTTTCCCTAAATGTTGATGAGGCCACCAATACAAACATGGACCGTGTGCTGAACGTTTTGGTGCGTTATTATGATGAGGATTTGGGCAAAGTTGTTACTCATCACTTGGCCTCAAGAAAAGCCAATATTGCTGATACAACAACCCTCACAATCGAGCTGACAGATGTCATAAAATCCTATCACCTAAACTGGAACCAAGCTGTCAGCATACTGCTGGACAACTGTGCTGTCATGAGAGGAAAGAAGGCTGGAGTGGAGACAATGGTCAGGAAGGAGAACCCTGCATTGCTTGATATCAGTGGAGATACAGTGCACATGGTATGCACTCCTCAGCAGTGTGTAAAAAGAATAACATGATTTGACTGTTTTGCTAGACTAGTGTTAACTAAGTCTGAGCAGGTGCAGTTAGTATATTAAAGATTTGTCAATATTGCCAATACAACATTACGGCCTGGTAATACCACTTTTTCTCTGGACTGGCATTTTTATTTAAAAGGTTGTAACAGCTTGCTTCCATTTAGTGTAAGTCAACATACAATTTGCTCCCACCCAAAAAGGCGTGTGGGGACGAAAATTTGCGCCGTGGGCCCTGCGGGTGCTCTGCGCCCGCGCATGTGTACTCAAAGAAAAATTGCCAAGGTTGGCAGGTCTGCTGCTACGCACTTTTGCTTTAAAGTCCTACAGTAATTTTAATGTTTGAAATAGCCCAGACTAGCAATAGACAGACTACAACTTCAGCAGGTGTTTATGTTAAAATGAAGCACGAATTGTACACATTCACAATTAAGGCCTTTGAGAACTGTGAAGTGGCATATCACCCAATTTATTGGTGTTTGCTGGGCGCACAATGTTGTTTATATTTCTCTTATATTGCCATTGTCTAGGACAGGGGCCAGGGCTAGACCGTTGCAAGCTCAGAGCCCCTTTCAGAATGTCTTATCCCACGTCTGAAATTTTCAGTCCTGGGATTTTTTTTTGCTTTAAGCCCTGAAATCAAAATGGCCGACTTCCTGTTTGGAGTAGAGGAATGATACCAGAGACTTTTTTTTGCGTTTTGGCCAAATACATATGTGTACCAATTTTCATCTTTGTACTCCAAAAAAAACCCCTATGGGTAGGGGTTTTTGAAAATTTCAAGGGGGCGCTATCGAGGCATTTTGCAGCCCTCATAGGCAAAGCCCCAATCAGATGTGAGAGCTTGCCACCCTTAACAGGCATGTCAATTTCCATGATGATACGAATTCATTAAGAACATCAAAAACCCAAACGTATTTTCATGGCGAGGGATCCATTGTCACCGCATCGCCACACGGAAGCCATTACTCGAAGCATCACACCATTCGTAAGGTAATTCAAGCAACTTCTTCTACATGTTGTACGGGGGAAATAAAGTTGATGGGTTCAACTATATGTCATCAGTACAAGTGAAAGTAAAAACTGGTCACTTCCTGTTGTTAGCCACGCCCACTGACCTACAGACCTGCAGAGCACAACTTTTGATCAGCATGGTCTTTTGATGTTTATTGATAAATCTGGTTCTGAATGGATGAAATCTCTAGGACGAGTGCGTTAAAATACAATATGTGGAAATCAGGGAGAAATGACACGTAAAAACCAAAATGGCCGACTTCCTGTTTGGAGTAGACAAATGATGCCAGAGACTTTTTTGTGCGACTTGGCAAAATACACATGTGTACCAATTTTCATTTTCCTACCCCAAAAAAACCTCTATGGGGAGGGGTTTTTGAAAATTTCAAGGGGCCGCTATCGAGGCATTTTGCTGCTCTCATAGGCAAAGCCCCAATCAGATGTGAGAGCTTGACACCCTTGACTTGTAAATCATTTTGTATGATGATACAAGTTTATTAAAGACATCAAAAACCCAAACGTATTTTCTTGGCGAGAGATGGAAAGTCGCCGCGTCACTACACGGACGCCATTATGCGTAGCTTCACAGCATTCATAAGGTAGCTTCATCTATTAGTTTTGCATGTAATAGACGTGGAATGAGGTTGGTGTGTTCAACAATGTGTCATCAGTGCAAGTGAAAGTAATGACTGGTCACTTCCTGTTACCACAGGGGGGCGCTAGTAGCAAAGTGGAAAATAAATGCATTTAGACGTTCAGGGCGGAGCAATGATCATGTCCAGCAAGTTTGAAGCTACTACAGTCAAGTATGTGGGCGTGAGAGCATTGGGAATCCCAAACATATTATCATGGCGAGGCATCCAAAGTCGCCGCTTCGCCACACGGACGCCATTACTCGTAGCTATACAGCGTTTACAATGTAGCTTCATCAACTTGTTCTGCATGTATCTGAAGTGGAATGAAGTTGATGGGTTCAACAGTGTGTCATCAGTACAAGTGGAAGTAACGAGTGGTAACTTCCTGTTACCACCGGGGGGCGCTATTAGTAAAGTGGACAGTTAATATATCAGGATGTTAAGGGCAGTGCCCTCATCATTTTCAGCAAGTTTGAAGCTTCTAAAATCAAGTGTTTGGATGTGAGAGCATTGTGAAATTTTTTCCTCAAGTCACTAAAATTTGTCACGCCCTAGCAGCCACGCCCTTTGACCTGCAGATCTGCAGAGCTCAACTTTTGATCACCTTGGTCTCACAATGATCTCTACCAAATTTGAAGTTGATTCGGCGAAATCCCTAGGAGGAGTTTGTTTTAAAATTCAAAAATTAAAATCAAATTGGCCGACTTCCTGTTGGGTTTAGGGCGTGGCTCCAATGAAGTTTTTTGTATGCCTTGTTTCAAAGCATATAACTACCAAATTTCGTCTGCCTACAACAAAGTAACCGAATTTCCCTATGGGAATTTTGAAACGTGTTTAGGGGGCGCTTTTTCGGCATTTGGGGTCAAACCTGTATGACCGCATAAAAATATCAAATTTCGGATGAGGCCGGACGTCTGTGGAAAGTTAGACGCTTTTTCACCATTGGGAAGAGGGCCAAATTGGCCCTTGAAATGTCGGAGGAATAATAATAATAATTAAAGCTGCAAGCAGCGTTGAACGGGCCCTCGCCCCCATGCGCACGTTGGGGTTGTGGTGAGATCCTGATGGGTGCAGGATGGTCTCTCAATGTTTAGTTATAAATCTGGTTTTGAATGGATGAAATCTCTAGGAGGAGTGCATTAAAATACAGTATGTGGAAATCAGGCAGAAATCACACGTTAAAATCAAAATGGCCGACTTCCTGTTTGGAGTAGACGAATGATGCCAGAGACATTTTTTTGCGTTTTGGCCAAATACATATGTGTACCAATTTTCATCTTTCTACTCCAAAAAAACCCCTATGGGTAGGGGTTTTTGAAAAGGTCAGTGGGCGTGGCTACTAACAGGAAGTGACCAGTTTTTCCTTTCACTTGTACTGATGACTTATAGTTGAACCCATCAACTTTATTCCCCCTGTACAACATGTAGAAGAAGTTGCTTGAACTACCTTACGAATGGTGTGATGCTTCGAGTAATGGCTTCTGTGTGGCGATGCGTTGACAATGGATCCCTCGCCATGAAAATTCGTTTGGGTTTTTGATGTTCTTAATGAATTCGTATCATCATGGGAATTGATATGCCGGTTAAGGGTGGCAAGCTCTCACATCTCATTGGCACTTTGCCTATTAGGGCTGCAAAATGCCTCCACAGCGCCCCCTTGAAATTTTCAAAAACCCCCACCCTTAGGGGTTTTTTTGGAGTAGAATGATGAAAATTGGTACACATGTGTATTTGGCCAAGACGCACGAAAAAGTCTCCGGCATCATTTGTCTACTCCAAACAGGAAGTCAGCCATTTTGATTTTAACGTGCCATTCTTGCCTGATTTCCACATATTGTATTTTAATGCACTCCTCCCAGAGATTTCATCCATTCAAAACCAGATTTATTATGAAACATTGAAAGATCATGCTGATCAACTAACAGGAAGTGACCAGTTGTGGCTTTCATGTGTACTGATGACACATAGTTGAACCCATCAACTTTATTCCCCGGTCAAGGATGGTGAGCTCCAACAATTGATTGGGGCGGTGCCCATGAGGGCAGGAAAATGCCTTGATAGCGCCCCCTTGAAATTCTGAAAAACCCCTCCCCATAAGGGTTTTTTTGTAATCGGAAAATGAAAATTGGTACACGTGTATGTTGCCAATTCGAACAAAAAAGTCTCTGGCACCTTCGGTCAATTCCAAACAGGATGTCAGCCATTTTGATTTTAATGTGTCATTTTGGCCCGATTTCCACAAATTGCATTTTAACGAACTCCTCCTTGCGATTCCGTCCAATCATCCTAATATTTATTTTAGATCATCAAGAGACCATGCTGATCAAACGTAGTGCTCTGCATGTTTGTCGCTAAATGGGCCGCCATGGTGTCCCCATTTTAGATGCCTCGCCAAACACATTCGAGCTGCTCCCTCTCCCTCATACTTCATCCAAATGGATTCAAAATTCTTGTACATGATAAAAGCTCCACCCTGAACGCCTTGATGTGCTGCTAAACAATGTACCTCATCATGCCCCCTTATGGAAACAGAAAATGCCATATTTTACGTTGAAATCGGCCGATTTGCTCAAAACTTCACATTTGTGCTTAGGGTCTGCCCCTGAATGCACCTGCCCAAATTTGGTTACACTGAGTGCCTTCTGGTGGATGAAGTATCAACTTATCATAACTCCTTCAGCTTTGTCCAATTCGCTCGACACTTTCTCTCAGGTTGGGACCGGCACTTGACCTGTCCAATGGTCGTGAGTGCACAGCTGCACCCGTCAGGATCTCACCACAACCCCAACGTGCGCATGGGGGCGAGGGCCCGTTCAACGCTGCTTGCAGCTTTAATTATTATTATTATTCTTTCGACTTTTCAAAGGGCAATTTCACCCCTTTCCCAATGGTGAAAACGCATCTAATTTTCCACATACAGTGGGGAAAATAAGTATTTGACCCCTCGCTGATTTTGCAGGTTTGCCCACTTAGAAAGAATGCAACGATCTACAATTTTAATCGTATATACATTCTAACAGTGAGAGACAGAATCACAAAGAAAATTCCCGAAAATCACATCATATGAATTTATAAAAATTGATAACCATCTGATGAGGAAAAATAAGTATTTGACCCCCTGGACAAACAGCATGTTAATATTTTGCAGAAAAGCCATTATTGGCCAGCACAGATGTCAAACAATTTTTTTAGTTGTCGACAAGGTTTTTGCACATTTTGGCAGGCATGTTGGCCCACTCCTCCCTGCAGACAGCCTCCAAATCATTCTGGTCCCGAGGCTGTCACCTTGCAACCCGAATTTTAGGCTCCCTCTAAAGATTTTCAATTGGATTCAGGTCTGGAGACTGGCTAAGCCACTCCAGACCCTTGATGTACCTCTTCTTCAGCCACTCTTTTGTTGCTTTGGCGGTGTGCTTAGGGTAGTTGTCGTGCTGAAACACCCATCCTCGACCCATGTTCAACTCTCTCACTGAGGGAAGGAGCTGTTGGTTCAGAATTCCACGGTATATGGCCCCGTCCATCCTCCCCTCCATGCAATGGAGTTGTGCCGTCCCCTGGGCTGAAAAGCACCACTGTGCTTGACGGTGGGGATGGTGTTCTTTGGGTTGTACTCTGTGTTATTTGCCCTCCAAACACGGCAAGTTGAGTTGAGCCCAAAAGGTTCTATTTTGGTCTCATCTGACCACATCACCTTCTTCCAGGCCTCTTCTGAGTCATCCAGGTGGTCAATGGCAAACTTCAGGCGGGCCTGTATATGTGCCTTCTTGAGCAGGGGGACCTTGTATGCGCTGCAGGATTTCAATCCATGACCGCGTAGTGTGTTACCAACTGTTTCTTTTGTAACTGTGGTCCCAGCTGCCTTCAGTTCATTAACCAGTTCCCCCCTTGTGATTCCTTACCGTTCGCATGATCAGGGACATCTCACGAGGCGAGACCTTTCATGGAGGCCCAAACCGAGGGAGGTTGGCGGCAGTGTGGTACTTCTTCCATTTCCTGATAACTGCACTGACAGTTTATCTTTTCTCTCAAAGTTGCTTTCCCATTCTCTTGTAGCCCTTACCAGCCTTGTGTAGGTCAACAATCTTGTCCCTGATGTCCTTAGACAGCTCCTTGGTCTTGCCCATGGTGGAGATGTTGGAATCTGGTTGTTTGGGAGTGGGAAGGTGTCTTTTATACATGTAATGAGGTGAGGCAGGTGTATTTGACGTAAATAATTAGTCGGGATTGGGGGTGCGTCTTAAAGAAAGACTAACTGGCTTGTGGGACCCAGAATACTTGCTGTTTGGTAGGGGGTCAAATACTTATTTTTCCTCATCAGATGGTTATGAATTTTTATAAATTCATATGATGTGATTTTCGGGAATTTTCTTTGTGATTCTATCTCTGACTGTTAGAATGTATATACGATTAAAATTATAGATCGTTGCATTCTTTCTAAGTGGGCAAACCTGCAAAATCAGCGTGGGGTCAAATACTTATTCTCCCCACTGTATGTCCGGCCACATCCGAAATTTTATATTTTTCTGCTTTCGCACAGGTCAGACCCCAAATGCCGAAATAGCGCCCCCCAAACACGTTTCGAAATACCCATAGGGAAATTTGGTTACTTTGTCTTAGGCAGACGAAATTCGATAGTTATATGCTTTCTAACAAGGCATACAAAAAACTTTATTGAAGCCACGCCCTAAACCCAACAGGAAGTCGGCCATTTTGATTTGAATTTTGAATTTTAAAACAAACTCCTCCTAGGGATTTCGCCCAATCAACTTTAAACTTGGTACACACCATCGTGAGACCTAGTTGATCAAAAGTTGTGCTCTGCATATCTGTAGGTCAAAGGGCGTGGCTGCTAGGGTGTGACAAATTTTAGTCACTTGACGAAAAAATTTCACAATGCTCTCACACCCAAATACTTGATTGGAGTAGCTTCAAACTTTCTGAACTTGATGAGGGCGCTGCCCTGAACAGCCTGATATATTAACTTCCCACTTTGCTAGTAGCGCCTCCCTGTGGTAACAGGAAGTGTTGACTTGTTACTTCCAATTGTGCTGATGACACAATGTTGAACCAATCAACTTCATTCTACTTCTAAACCATGCAGAACAAGTTGCTGAAGCTACATTATGAACGCTGTGTAGCCACGAGTAAGTGCGTCCGTGTGGAAACGCGGCGACTTTGGATCCCTCGCCATGAAAATACGTTGGGGATTCCCAATGCTCTCAGGCCGACATACTTGACTGTAGTAGCTTCAAAGTAGCTGATCATAACAATTGCTCCGCTCTGAACGTCCTGATGCATTAACTTCCTTCTTTGCTACTAGCGCCCCCCTGTGGAAACGGGAAGTGACCAGTTATTACTTTCACCTGTACTGAGGACACTTACTTGATCATATCAACCTCATTCTACTTTTATTGCAGAACAAATTAATGAAGCTACCTGATGAATGCTGTGAAGCTACACATAATGGCGTCCGTGTAGTGACGCGGCGACTATCCATCCCTCGTCATGAAAATGCATTTAGGTTTTTGATTCTTTTAATAAACTTGTATTATAAAAATTGATGAACAGATCAAGGGTGGTGAGCTCTCACATTGTATTGGGGGTTTGCCCTTGAGGGCAGGAAAATGTCTCGAAAGCGCCCCCTTGAAATTTTCAAAAACCCCTCCCCGTCGGGGTTTTTTTGGAGTAGGAAGATGAAAATTGGTACATGTGTATTTGGCCAAGACGCACAAAAAAGTCACTGGCATCATTTGTCTACTCAAAACAGGAAGTCGGCCATTTTGATTTTAATGTGTCATTTTTGCCTGATTTCCACACATTGTATTTTAACGCACTCCTCCTAGAGATTTCATCTAATCAAAACCACATTTATTAGTAAAAATCAGGAAACCATGTTGATCAAAAGTTGTGCTCTGCAGGTCTGTAGAACAGTGGGCGTGGCCACTAACAGGAAGTGACCAGTTTTTACTTTCACTTGTACTGATGACACATAGTTGAACCCATCAACTTTATTCCCCCTGTACAACATGAAGAAGAAGTTGATTAAACTACCTTACGAATGCTGTGATATTTCGAGTAATGGCGTGCGTGTGGCGATGCAGTGACAATGGATCCTTCGCCATGAAAATACGTTTGGGTTTTTGATGTCTTTAATAAACTTGTATCATCATAAAAATTGATAGACAGGTCAAGGGAGGTAAGTTCTCACATCTGATTGGGGCTTTGCCCATGAGGGCAACAAAATGCCTCGATAGCGCCCCCTTGAAATTTTCAAAAACCCCTCCCCATAGGGGTTTTTTTGGAGTAGGAAGATGAAAATTGGTACACATGTGTTTGGCCAAGACGCAAAAAAAAGTCTCGACATCATTTGTCTATTCCAAACAGGAAGTCGGCCATTTTGATTTTAACGTGCCATTTTTGCCTGATTTCCACATATTGTATTTTAACGCACTCCTCCTAGAGATTTCATCCATTCAAAACCAGATTGATTAAAAAACATTGAAAGACTATGCTGATCAAAAGTTGAGTTCTGCAGGTCTGCAAGTCAGTGGGCGTGGCCGCTAAAAGGAAGTGACCAGTTTTTACTTTCACTTGTCATGATGACACATAGTTGAACCCATCATCTTTATTCCCCCTGTACAACATGTAGAAGAAGTTGCTTAAGCTACCTTACTAATGCTATGATGCTTCAAGTAATGGCATCCGTGTGGCGATGCGGTGACAATAGATCCCTCGCCATGAAAATACGTTTGGATTTTTGATGTTCTTAATGACTTCGTATCATCATGGAAATTGATACGCCGGTCAAAGGTGGTGAGCTCTCACATCTGATTGGGGCGTTGCCCATAAGGGCAGCAACATGCCTCGATAGCGCCCCCTTGAAATTTTGAAAAACCCCTCCGCATAGGGGTTTTTTTGGAGTAGGAAGATGAAAATTGGTACACGTGTATATTGCCATTATGAACAAAAAAGTCTCAACTCCAAACAGGAAGTCAGCCATTTTGATTTTAACGTGTCATTTTCGCCCGATTTCCACGCATTGTATTTTAACGAACTCCTCCTAGCGATTCCATCCAATCCACCTAATATTTATACCAGATCATCAAGAGACCATGCTGATCAAAAGTTGTGCTCTGCATATCTGTCGCAAAATGGGCGTGGCCGCCCCATTTCAGATGCCTCGCCAAACACATTCGAGTAGCTCTCTCTCCCTCATACTTCATCCAAATGGATTCCTATACATGATAAAAGCCCCACCCTGAACGCCTCGATGTGCTGCTAAGCTATCTAACTCATGGCGCCCCCTTGAGGAAACAGGAAGTGCCACATTTTACGTCGAAATTGGCCGATTTGCTCAAAACTTCATATTTGTGCTTGGGGTCTGCCCCTGAATGTGCTTGCAAACATTTGGTTACACTCTGAGGGCCCCCTGGTGGATGGAGTATCTACTTGTCATAACTCCTTCAGCTTTGTCCGATTCCCTCGACACTTTCTCTCAGGTTGGGGCCAGCACTTGACCTGTCCAATGCTCTTGAGTGCAGAGCTGCACCCGCCAGGATCTCACCACAGCCCCAATGTGCGCAAGGAGGCGAGGGCCCGTTCAACGCTGCTTGCAGCTTTGATTTGATTTTGGGCTTTGTATTATTATTCATAATAAATTCATTCAACTAATTAATTTCCAGGAACACCTCAGATTCTGTCTTCTTGCCAAATATGTTTGCAATATCACCTTGAATATTTTCAATTTGATTCTTATTGCTGAAAACTACACCAAAAATAACAATTGATTAATAAGTTAAGTCGTTAACCATTTCTCATGCGGTCAGCAATAAATTTAAGTCCATTTTTCATTTTGAGCAAATATAGGAAGTCTAAGGATATATAGGATAAAATTGGGTTCAGTTTGTAATTTCATTGGGCTGTCTGGGGCAATACTGTTGCTAGGCTTAATTTTTGCGGCACTTTCACTTGGGGTTTTCACTCATATAATCTTTGCTCTTCGGGCAACTGCGTAGACCTTGTTTCTTCACTAGGAAGTAAAGACATGAGGGGGAACATTTGTAAATTTAGTGATCATCGCAGAACTTAGCTTCCTGCTTTGATAATATGTGGGTTACAGTGTGAATTTGGTCAATGCCTGAATTTCAAATGCAGTAAGGAAGTGATCTGATCATACAGGATTGTGAGCTGCAACAGATTTGCATACATTTCATTATATGGTAGATCAAGATCTAATTAATGTACTGGTAACGAGTTGGTCTAGAGATTTCTAGTTTCTGGCTCAACTCTGCCAGGTAGGTGCATCTAGGGGGTAGCCATTACTAATTGATTTTGTAGCTCACCATTTGTCTGCATCAAGGGAATTGAGAAATGTGCCGACATGGATGTATGATCATATATCTGTGGCCTGGCCGGTGTTTTGATCAGGGATTGGGGTCTACAGTGCCTGACAAAAGTCTTGTCACTTATCCAAGTTGTAGGAACAACAAATAATAACCTTACTTGTAGTTGATCAATTGGAATAAAAAAATGGCTGTTATGAAACGCAAAGCCCTGTAGATTATGTGAAATATACCAAAATAGAGTTTTGTGTCATTCATTTTTATTATTTAATTAGCACAGAAAGGTCAGATTTTCTCCAGATAAGGAAATTTATACATACACTTTATTTTGAATACACAAATATGCCACCATAATATTAGAACATAAATTCATGGTGCCTTGGAAAAAAGGATTAATATTGTGTAGCCTCCCATGAGTTTGGAGGACTGTATCCATGCATCTTGGCAATGACTGAAATAACTTGATGATGAAATCATCTGGAATGACAAAGACAGCAGTCTTACAGGACTCTCAGAGTTCATCAAGATTCTGCGGTTTCATCTTCCAAGCCTCTTCCTTCATCTTACCCCTGAAATTCTCAATAATGTTCATGTCAGGTGACTGGGTCGGCCAATCCTGGAGTACCTTCACCTTCTTTGCTTTCAGGAACTGTGATGTAGAGACAGAAGTATGAGAAGGAGCAGCAGTATGAGTCGACGGCAAGAACTTCTTGATATTTCAGGCTGTTGATGTTGCCATCCACTCTGCAAATCTTTCTCAGGCTTCTGTGTACTAATTTGGCCATGAAAACCACTTTGAGAGAGAATTTGACAAACTCTTCTTGTAGATACCGGGATTTTTGGTGACATTTCCTAATGTAGCTTTGCTGTAGTTGAAGGGCTCACCTTGTACAGTTAAAGCAACAAACGGTCCTTTCAAACATTTGTCATACCGGGGTCTGTCTGACCTGGACTTGCCACGAACATCACCAGTTTCTTCAAATATTTTTCTTATCCCCTCCACTTGACATTTGGATACATTAAAGATGTCTGCCACCTCAGCAGCAGACTCAGTCTTCAGGCTCTTGATGATCAGCACTTTAGTCTGTGGTTGAATCTTTGGCATGTTGTCAGAGGTCTAGTCGCACCTCATATGAAAGTTTGGTGCTCTGGGGTTATTTCTATACACATCTGGGAATGTGTGAATTACAGTATTTGTCCTTGGTTAAACTCTGTGATTTGTTGCATCATCTGAAGTGACGACAAGACCTTTGTCCCAGCAAAAATGCTGCGGGCTTTGCCAGGCTGTGAACATCAGAACCCTTTTTGACGGTTTCTTTTTGCACCAAATTATTAATTTGAAAGCTCTCGACATTATAATGGTCCATTTATTTTAACAATTGATTGGTTAGAAATAAAGTTATATACTATTTTTAGTTACTATGTCTTTATGCGACAAGACTTGTCAGGCACTGTATCTTTGCTGCAACTGGCAGCTAAATTCCCACAAAGGATAGGAGCGCCTTTCCAGGTCTGGTGGAGTCAGTCACTCCTCAGTAGTCTAAGCCATCCCCGGACAGCCGACCAATTGTTAATATACCCTGCATCGCTAAATGGCATTTGTCAGGTATTTGTGTGGTTGCTTGACCATTGTTGGTTTCTCCCAATAATGGCTGTCTCTCATGTCTACATATTTGTATTCCTTTCATTACCACCAGGAATGAATACCGCACTCTCCGCCAAGCCATCATTGATATGGTCTTAGCAACAGAGATGACCAAGCATTTTGAGCACGTCAACAAGTTTGTCAACAGCATCAACAAGCCTTTGGCTGCAATTGAGGAAAATGGGGTGAGAGGCGCTCCAAATTTGAATTGCTAAGCAAAAAATACAGCAAAATGGTGACCAAAAAATCAGATGTGTCCCCTAATTTCAGGTTATTTCTGGCTCCAAAATGAATGTGCATTACTCTGTGGTAGCGGTATTATGTATGAGAATTAAATATTTCAAAGGTTTTACTTTGTACTCGCTCATTTGCTTAGGCTGGGTAAAGCTGTTTTTAGGCATGTCTGGAATGACTGTACTGCACATACCCAGGAGAGGTGTAGTCAAATATGAGGCAGCGATGCAGTTTTCAAGGAGGCAGCCCTGATTGAAAGTAGCTATGGCCTCTTTTACCGGGGGTACTGGCTGCGCTGCTGGGGCCAGAATGTTAGCAAGCTCGTACCAGCTTTCTCAAGCCCGTGTGGAATGCACAATAGGGCCATTTTAAGGGATCCTAATGCTTTTTAAAGATAATTATGAAAAATCTTCCGCTGTGGAGGTCTCCTTAGCCTCTCTTCTAATAACCTTGGAAAATGTTCAAACCTTACCCTGTCTTGGTAATGAAAAGTTGGTCCTAAAAAAATATTGATTTTATTTAAAATGTGATATCCTCACTTTGGTGTATTTCTGCATATTTTTGAACCAGCTTACCACACTGTGTTCCATTTACTCTATGCTTTTTGCATCACGCTGATTAGCTTTTCTCTGATCCCAGGGCAATGGAGAGGAGGAAGCTGCCAAATGCATTCTGACATTGCCAGAGAATCGAATTCTCGTGAAGCGCATGCTGATTAAGTGTGCAGACATCTCCAACCCCTGCAGACCACTGGAACTGTGTATTGAGTGGGCCGGTCGAATTTCAGAAGAATATTTTGCACAGGTATGTGACTTTGATAGTTTCTTAAACTGGCTCTACAACTAAGAAAATATAGATTTCGTAATGACAGGTTGAGGAATGCTTGTAAGAGTATTAAGAGCCAGTGATTGGATGCTAGATGGGGATAACATGAAATAATCAAGAATGCCTGGCATACACTGATTTGTGCTTTCCCTCCCAACTGTTCAGACTGATGAAGAAAAGAGTCAAGGCTTGCCCGTGGTGATGCCCGTCTTTGACAGGAACACCTGTAGCATTCCCAAATCCCAGATTTCCTTCATTGATTATTTCATTACTGATATGTTTGATGCCTGGGATGGTAAGTGGTTGCGCTGTATTGAGAATTAAGATGTAGCCGATTAATCACATCAGGGTGTCTCATATAAGAGAGAAGCTCAGGGACGTATGATTAACACTGTTAGGGCCAATATCTAGCCATTTATACTTGAATTTATGATCAGTGTATCAACTGTGTACTCCACTGGCATGACAAATGGTCCTCAGACAACAGAACTACTCATGTCAGCCAGCAGATTGATGTGTACATTTGTAGCTCCTGATTTTTCCTGATTGCCGAGTATGGGTTATTGACAATGTATTTTTGCTTATTCTGGAATTGATTGCTTAAAGCTGCTGTAACTGATTTGGTCATTTTAGCTGGCTTTCAGCCCCTCGCCCAAGTCAGCAGTCCCCACCCCCCATCCCGAAGCCACACAAGAGGGCGCATCGGTTACCAACGCTCTCATTGATTGTTGCGTATAACCCACGCTGAAAACACCAACGTCCCATTCCATCCATACAGAAACTTTGGTATTAATATAGTGAAGAGATCGTTCTTACAGAGAAAAAAATCATAATCGTCTATACATAAACACTTTTCTGCTAGCCCTTTTAAAGCATGCTTAATTTTTTTTCTCATAAATACGTGCCATTGCCCAATTATACAACAGCCTCCCTTCATCAGATGCCAGATGCTACAAAGTTTTGCCGCTACACAGCTAATCAAACTGTTGTCGACCACAAATGACGACTGTAAATTTATAAACTAACATTAGCAGGATTAATACTTCAACAGAAATTCCCGAGACAAATAAAACTGCATAACTATTACAGAGTAAAACATAGCTTACCTGTTTAGTAGCCACAAGACTAGTTACACATTGCTTTTTAAACCCTTTGATTCCTTTTTCTTCTCAACCTCCCAAAAGCGACACCAATATATACTCGGCTATTGGCCATCTCCCGTTTTTTCTTCCGTGGCTATCTGTTCCTCAACCGGTTGTTGTGTATGCCGTCTCTTGTAGCGCTGCGATCGGAAGATTCATTCCTTCCGCTGTGTAGGCTTGTTGCGATCGGTTCTCTCTACGATAAAGTAGCAATCTGCTATTATTGCCTCGGGAGAATAATTCTTATCTTGCTTTGCCACACACATCTTTGACTGTCAAGACACCCCCCCCCTCGCTCACTGTCCAATCGTCGCATTCACTCTTTTTTTCAGTGCTCTTCTTCTTGACTGCCGTCCATCACACTCTCACAGATACTGTCGGTCATCGCCCCCTGATGTCATAAAATCTGATGGGTCAAAGATTTCGGTGAAACGGCGCACGTTCACAAGCAGAGAGAACCGCCTCTTTATGGCATTCTTTTACCTAATTGGATAGAGGCAGTGGGTAACTCTATTTTATATACTGCTTTACTGCAGAGGACAGTGACTGAGAGACCTGTGTTATGGAGCAGATAATCTAAATCAATTATCTCTTTCAGAATGTGGAGCTATTTTACACTTGTTTAAAAACAAAAAATTGACTTGCAGCAGCTTTCACCAAAGCTTTGTTAAATTGAAAAATGAGCATTACATGATGCAGTGCAGGTTTTACCTTTCGTACACTTCATATAATTCCTTTGACACTACTTTTGCTCTTATTTGTGAGTGAGTGAGTGAGTGAGTGAGTGAGTGAGTGAGTGAGTGAGTGAGTGAGTGAGTGAGTGAGTGAGTGAGTGAGTGAGTGAGTGAGTGAGTGAGTGAGTGAGTGAGTACAGCATTGGTCAGTCGAGTGTTGGAGTTTCTCCATAGGCCTTGTGCTTTAAAAGTGAAAGCTGTGAACAGTCATCATGTAAGTGAGAGCTGTGAACAGTCATCACTTACATCATCAAGAGGCTTTTGTAGCTTTACACAGTCCGGCCATACAGGAGGATTTGACCTTTTCTTGTTTCCCTATCAGCATTTGCAGATCTGCCGAACCTTATGCAGCACCTGGACAACAACTTTAAGTATTGGAAAGGCCTAGATGACCGTAAACTGCATAGCTTGCGACCTCCTCCGGAATAGGGATCCCGGTCTGTGACGCGGGTCCTCCCTCACCCCAGTAGCACTGCACTCCCACAGAGTGGCCATTCTCAACCTCACACCGGGTCATCTCCTTGTCACAAACGCCCATCCGCGCCCATGGCCGCAGCCCTCCCTGTGGACTTCGCCCTCATGACTATGTCACGCATGCCTGTTGCGACTGAGGTGGCCCGCCATTACAGCACAAGACACCAGCTTCACAAATGAACATAACAGAAACTGACTTGCATTTGGCTAATCGACTTGCCGTTTTCTGCAACAGCATGACAAGCGAGGTGACGCACAGCGCGCAGTCTGGACTATTACTTGATGGTGCAACAGGGAAAGGGGCTCTACCCCCCTGCAAACTCTGCTGCCTTTTGTTGACTGGGGGAGAACATGAAGAGTAGAAGGCTTGGTGTCATCTCACCTTGCCCCACTGTGACATCATCCTGCTGGCACTGGGCTTGTGGCGATGTCACTGGGAGTGGCATATTCCACGAGGCCTCAGATGATAGGATTGCACTCTCACTCTGGGGGAAAAAAAGAAGGAAAAAAACACTGAACTACACTCCACAATCCTTTATTGTTTTTGTTTGATTTCTTGTTCTTCAAAAGTACGCCTGCCAATCCTGCTTTGTGAGGATTTTTGGCAACAGTAGGTAGCCCTAAGAGCTAAGGGCTTGTGAAATGATGGATGCCCTAGTTGTGTTTAATTTTGGACACATTTGGGCAGATTAAAATCTGAACCCATCTTAATCATAGGTATTTACAAATCACACATTTTGATATTTATTTTCTTTTAGATGTTCAGTATTTTCTATAAATTCACAAATAATAAGTAAATAATTTAGTGAATTAAAAGAAGCATAATACAAACAAGCCAAAGCTGATGAAAGAGAAGTTTCAACTGCATGGGTCATATCCTTAAAACACAATTCATCGATGTCTTGAGGTCTCTTTCATTAACAAAGACCAAGTTGACACCAGTTGACACCTTTTATCTTGCACTGAAAACAACAATTGAAATGTGTGATTTTATCATTTACTGAAGACTGGTATGCTGAATTTGGGAATATGCTGTTTTGTTGTTGATCACTTCCATGAAAGGGTGTCAGTTGAAAAGGCTGTACTTGACCTATAATTATTGGGTATTGCTGTAACAACATGGCTTTCAAAACCAAATACATCTGTGAAAGTGTTTAGGACTTGAAAGCTTTTTCTTCCCAGAAATTTTTATATCTAATTTGTTCTACTGATAGACTGCCTTATTTTGTAAAATATTTATATATAACAGCCCACTGCATATTTGCAACATTTTTGATAATTTAGTTAAAAAAAAAAATAAAAAAAATGATACTCAGACAAACCTCAATATTTTTATAAACTCATGTATTTTACACTGGAATGACAAAATGAACAAAGAATAATGATCTGAAATTTTATGAAAATTGGTTTGGGGCTTCATTTTATGTAAACAGTCACAACGTCCACCATGCTTCTGGCCAGTCATCTATCATACAGCTTGCTTTGATTCTGACAAACAACATTTCATACCCATTAGTTCCAGAACCATGTAAACCAAGGGAAAATATTTCGCACACCAGTGGTTTCTGATCAGGAACCTAGCGTGCAGAAGAATGTTCCTCATTAAAATTACTTCCTCCTTTTATTTAAATTATATATAAATATTCCATTTTGCTTAAACCCTCATGAGTCAATATGGTATATTGACCCAAAAGCTTTATTTTCCTTTTTAAGCTGCTTTCACGTTGGACGTGGAATGAAGTGTATTCGCGTCTTTGTATTGACTTTGAATGTAATCTGTCGTGTGAAAAATTTGTTCTGTGTCCGGTGTGAAAGCGGCTTTAGTCAGAACTCTACATTCAATCCAGGGATTTGTTTATTCGTTCTGATTCACTGCTACGTCCGGGCTGAAAGCACCGAAAGAACAAGAAATTATTCTGTGGAAAAGTAAAATAATGTCAATAATTATAATTTAGCTTGCCTCTGTAATGATCTCACACGATTCAGGAAGTTTTTATGTGGAAAGGCTTGAAGTGTGTTTGAGTCAGATGCAGAGTTGTGTCTTTAAAAACATGTATCAAATTTAAAAATTGACTTCATCTTTGTGGGGAAAAAGGTTTAATGAATATGCATAGATTTTTGTGGCCATTACAAAACGAGATTCATAAATATTAAACACATCCTATCAAGCCCTTTCCTCAGGGGTATATTTTTACATTCAAATTACCCTGGATTACTCTTGTGAATGACTGAATAAGTACATGTCATTATTCTGAGAATTTTGAGAGGTCTTGATTTATTTAATACAGCGCCCTTCATTATTATTGGCACCCCTGGTTAAGATGTGTTCTTAAGCTTCTAATAAATTCAGTTTTTTTCTAAATAATATAGGACCACAATTAATAAAAGAGGAAAATCCAATCTTTAATTCAAGTGCATTTATTCAGTGGGAAAAAAATCCCACATTAAGAAATAATTCTTTTACATCAAATCATGTGTGCCACAATTATTAGTACCCCTGTTCTTAATACTTTATACAACCCCCTTTTGCCAAAAAAAGGCCCCCAATCTTCTCCTGTAATGTTTCACAAGATGGGAGAATACAGAAAGAGGGATCTTGGACCATTCCTCTTTGCGCAATCTCTCTAAATCATCCAGTGACCTGGGTCCTCTCCTCTGCACTCTCCTCTTCAGCTCACTCCACAGGTTTTCAATGGGCTTGAGGTGTGGGGACTGAGAGAGCCATGGGAGAAGCTTGATTCTGTGTCTGGTGAACCATTTCTGTGTAGATTTGGCCACATGTCTAGGGTCATTATCTTGCTGAAAGACCCAGTGACGACCCATCTTCAGCTTTCGGGCAGAGACCACCAAATTTTGATTTAAAATGTCCTGGTATTTCAAAGCCATGCCATGCACCGTAACAAGGTTCCCAGGGCCTCTGGAAGAGAAACAGACCCACAGCATCACAGATTCTCCCCCATACTTCACAGTGGGCATGAGGTGCTTTTCTGTGTACTCATCTCTTGTGTTCCGCCAGACCCACTTAGAGTGTTTGTTGCTTGGTCTAATCTGAGCAAAGCACACGGTCCCAGTACCGCGTAGTGAACTCCAGACATTTGCATTTATGATTGTGAATGAGAAAAGGTTTTTCCCGTGCATGCCTCCCAAACAGATTGTTGGCATGTAGCTAGCGCCTGCTGGTTGTTTTGGAGACTGTGATCCCAAGATGCTACCATTTGTTGCAATTCTTTAACAGTGAGCTTTGGAAAACTTTTTATTTCTCTTACCATCCTCCTCACTGTGCGTGTTGGCAAAATAACCTTGCGTCCTCGTCCAGGCTTGTTTACCACTGTTCCAGCTGTTTTAAAATTCTTAATGATTTGTCTGACAGGAGATATGGGCAGGTGCAGGTGAGTGGCTATTTTCTTGTAGCCATTGCCTGACTTGTGAAGGTCGACACACATCTACCTTACTTGAATGGTGTGTTCCTTTGTCTTTCCCATGTTGAAGAGTGGATAAGAGAAATGGCCTCTGTGTCACGTCATATTTATACCCCAGGGAAACAGGAAGTGATGATTTACTAATGACATGTTCCTAAATACTCTGATCAACTTTGTAAACTACTGTAGAAATGACAAATACTTCAATTACATTTAATTGCTCGGAATTGTTAGGGGTGCCAATAATTGTGTAACAGGTGATTTTATGAAAAATCATTATTTCTTAATCAGGGATTTTTTTTCCCTTAAAATTCACTTGAGTTGAAGGTCACATTTGTCTTGGCTTTTAGCTTTTAGCTCACCTTAACCAGGGGTGCCAATAATTATGGAGGGCGCTGTATATTTTTGCACTGTTGCACACCAAAATGGCTGTGGCAAGAAAACATGCATTTTAAGCAATGGGCTGACCACTCCAGCCATCCCTGTCATTGGCATAACCTTGCACTGGCCCAGTGATGAATGTGATGTAGAGAAGCCATAAGGCAGATAAATCTGACTGACTGGAGGAATGTCTTCCCGCAGGTTTGCAGGACCATTTCAGTTTTGGGGGCAGGAGGGAGAAGGGGCACTACCTTCTATAGCTGTTGCACCTAGCATCCCTTTGCCAGGGAATGGAGCGTTGTCATTGGGAGGTTGGAGTAAACCTTAGAGATTTTCTTAGTGGAAGTCAGAATTTTTTTTCTTGGGAATATTGCTTTATGGAATCAAAATGAATTGGGGAGATGCTTGAAAATCTGCACTTGTTCAGTTGAATAATGGGAAGGGAGGCATTCCAATGAAAGATTGGATGAGGTAGCTACTGGTGCGACATTTGATTGCATTTGAATCTTCAAATAAGTGTGTGTGTGTGTGTGTGTGTGTGTGTATGTATACACACACACACATACACACACAGTGGGCTCAAAAATGATTGGCACCCCTGACTGGCAAACAATACAAAAAATATATAAACAATTTAATTCCAGAGAAACAAAATATACCAACATGTGCAAAATACTTAATGTTTCGATAGAGATGACCAAAATCATAATCATTTAATACAAAATAAATTTCAACAAAAACAAGGTTATATAATTATTGCCACTCTTCATTTAGTACTTAGTGTGCCCACCTTTGGCAAGGATAACAGCATGGAGTCATTTCCTGTATTTTTTGACAAGTTAAGGCATATATTTGGGGGGATTTTGGACCATTCCTCAAAACGTATCCTTTCAAGATCCTTCACATTCTTGGATTTGCGTTAAATAACCGTCCACATCAACTCAGCCCACAGGTTTTCATTTGGATTGAGGTCTGGCAACTGAGATGGCACTTTTTGAAACCTGGTGACCCCAAGATGCCACCAAGGCCTGCAAGTCCTTCACATTGATTCTTGGGGATTTTGTTGTTCTTTCACCATCCTCCTCAGTATCCTGGGGAGCAAAATGCAGTTGCATCCTCTGCCCTTGAGGTTTTCTATAGTTTTGTATCTTTGGAATTTTGTTATAATTGCCCTGACAGTGCTCAGTGGCATATTCAATTGTTTATGAATCTTGTCGTCAAAACCACATATATGAAGGTCTATGACCATCTGTCTCTTGAACTGACTGCTTTGTTTTCTTCATTGTGTTGGATTACAAATTGATATTGAATGTGTGCTACCTCATTTTTATACTCTTGTGAAACAGGAGTGATGTAATGGCTCAATGCAGTTTCCTAAACAATTAGATAAAAATTAAATAAGTAGAATTTATTAGGTGGTTTAATTTTTATTTACAATAATTTGTAAAGACAGATGATTAGTTCTTGCAAAATAATTTGCTCGCACTCAATCACAAAAACATAAGTCAGGTTTGACTCTGTCATTTGCTTATTTAGTAAATTGTTATTTTTTGCAACCATGTGCCCACAGTTTCACCAATTAGGAACCCATTGATTTTTTTTCCTTTGATTGGGTGCATTTTTCCCTCTTTTTATGCAGTTGTTACTCATATGTTGCAATGTGAATGCGGAATTTCTTCCTCGCTGTTTGTATGCATATCTGTCAAAATACTGTTTGTCAAGAGAGGATAAATTGCTGCTCTGAACTAAAATGCACTTAATTAAGACAAATTAACAGCTTGTTAAAATTCTGATGGCAAACCTGGGTAAAGCAAAAACCAGCATACACAGGGAGGCCCCAGGACCAAGTTTGGGAACCCCTGATCTCGAGAAATTTAATTAAATTAATGAATTTGGTTGGATCCATTGGAATATTAATATCGTACAGAATTTCCCACATGTTGGTAAAGTTTCTCCATAATTATTTTAAGAATTTTTTTATCCATTGCCAGTGTTACTGTCAGAAAGTGAAACCAGTCATTCTATGAAATGACAAAAGTTTTTTCATGAAATGACTGGTTTCACAATATGACCAACTTATGTACAGTGCCATGACAAAGTATTTGCCCCCTTCCTGATTTCTTCCTTTTTTGCATATTTTTCACACTTAAATGTTTCAGATCAAACAAATTTTAATATAAGAAAAAACCAGAGTAAATGCAAAATGCAGTTTTTAAATTATGATTTATTAAGGGCAAAAAGCTATTCAAAACTATTATTACCTGGCCCCTCCCCTAGGGGGCCAGGTTAAGCAATGATCGTGTGTGTGTGTGTGTGTGTGTGTGTGTGTGTGTCTGTGTGTCTGTGTGTGTCTGTGTGTTTCTGTCAGTCTGTCTGTCAGCCCGTGGCTGGGGCCAGGTCTGCTATTTGTTATGGCCCCAATTTGTTATTACATTTATAACACAACAGCAACAGCAAGGGATGACAAACACAGTTTTAACAACTAAAACACATTTAATTTTTAACAAAGACAAAGACTAATAACAACCTACAACTAAAGACCAAGATTGATAAATAAGAAAAAACAGAAATAATTACAGTCCCTTTTTGGTGGGGTGGCTTGGTGATGTCCTGGATGAAGAAAATGCTCAAACACAGGCAAAGAAATCCACAAAAGAAACGTCACAGGTCTTGAACAGAATGGCAGGTCTGGTCATCTTCTTGCAATTTCTCCTACTACTTTACTGTCTCAATTCTTTTCCTTATATACTCTTTTGCAGACCCCACCCACATTTAGACCTCTTTTTTTTAATTTTCTGAGACTTGCCCCAGACATGTCCAGGACATGTCTAAACATGACTCCAGTCTGAGCTTAACAAAAAAAGGTAAATACTGCCATCTAGTGGCCTATATTCACATTACACCTCCATTCCAAAAGGGAAAAATTTTGACTCATAAAGGCAAAATTTTTCTTTTCAATACAAAATGGTTAAGTGAACACTTGTCTATATATACATATCATACAATATTCAAACACATGATATACACATTCAAACACGGGATAAGCAATCAGCAATTACATTGTCTGTACCCTTCACATGCTTAATTTCCAAGTCAAACTCCTGTAAAATCAAACTCCAATTCAACAATCTCCGATTCTTGTTTTTCATCTTACTCAAAAACATTAACGGATTGTGGTCAGTGTACACAATCATTGGCTTTTGTCCTGTACAAACATAAACCTCAAAGTGTTTTAAAGAAAGGACCAGAGCCAACAGTTCCTTCTCTATTGTGGAATAGTTCCTTTGGTGGCGATTGAACTTCCTGGAGAAGTATGCCACGGGATGCTCAATGTCATCAGAGTCACTTCTCTGTAGGAGCACAGATCCACAAGCTTGGTCGCTAGCATCGACCGCGATGGAGAACGGTTTGTTGAAGTCAGGAGATTTGAGCACGGGGAAGTGACACAGCAGAGACTTCAGGCGATCGAAGGCTCTCTGGCATGCATCATCCCAGGTGAACTTTACGCCTTTCTTCAGTTGGTTAGTTAGACTGAGAGCAATCTCAGCAAAGTTCTTGCAGAACTTGCGGTAGTACCTGATCATTCCAAGGAAGCGGCGCAAAGCTTTTTTGTTGTCAGGAACTGGAAAGTCCATGATGGCTTGGACTTTAGCATTTATGGGTGCCACCTTACCCTGGCCTATGACGTAGCCAAGATAGGTGACAGTAGCACAACCAAAGTCACTCTTGTTCAGGTTAACAGTCAGGTTAGCCTGGGTCAGGCGCTGGAACAACGTCTCTACATCTTTTAGATGTTCTTCCCAGGAGTCACTCCATGTGATCAGGTCATCGATGTATGCACCCGTGTGTGGCAATCCGGCGATTGTAGACTGTATCATCCTTTGGAACGTGGCTGGGGCATTTTTCATGCCAAAGGGTAGGACTTCATACTGGTACAATCCAGATGGTGTGGCAAAAGCAGAGATGCTCTTGGCCCTCTCAGTTAAAGGCACACACCAATAACCCTTCAATAAATCAATCTTGGTCAGAAACTTTGCTTGCCCTACACTATCAATACAATCATCAATCCTAGGTATTGGAAACACATCAGTTCTAGTTACAGCATTGACTTTGCGATAATCTGTACAGAATCTAGTACTTCCATCAGGTTTTGGAACTAGCACACAGGGTGAACTCCAATCGGAGTTGGAGGGTCTGATAATATCATGTTTTAACATGTACTCAACCTCTTTCTCAGCAATCTTTCTCTTTTCAGGATTCATCCGGTATGGATGCTGTTTTATTGGTTTGGCATCACCAACATCTACATCATGAGAGGCTATAGTAACTCTCTTTGGAACATCGGGAAACAAATCCTCATATTTCTTGATCAACCTTTCAAACTGATCTCTCTGTGAGGGTTCTAAGTGCTGGAGTTTTACATCAAGATTTTGCAACACTTCAGTGTTTGACAATTTACATGAAAGAACTTCAGCTTTAATTCTAGGTTCATCATCTTGAAACTCCCCCTCATCTTCACACGTTTCGACCATTGGAGAATCTGAAGTGACAGCTGCAACCCTAGCATTTCTGTCATGATAAGGCTTCAGCATGTTAATGTGACACAATTGTTTTGGTTTTCTCCTATCTGGAGTCTTCACAATGTAATTGAGATCATTGAGTTTTGTCAGAATTTCATAAGGACCATGAAATCTAGCCTGCAAAGGATTGGACTGCAAGGGAAACAACACAAGGACCTTGTCTCCTGGTTTTAACTCACGGCTTCTAGCCTTATGATCATACCAAGTTTTCATTTTTCCCTGACTTGATTTCAAGTTCTCTTTGGCTAGGTCACAAGCTGCACGCAATCTTTCCTTGAACTTGCTAACATAGTCTAACAGACTGATGTACGGCTCTTCCTCTTGCCATTGTTCACTCAATAATAGCAAAGGTCCTCTCACTTCATGACCAAACACTAGCTCAAATGGACTGAATCCAGTAGACTCCTGCACTGCTTCTCTAGCTGCAAACAACAGCAAATGAACCCCTTCATCCCAGTCTTTCTCATGGTCATAACAATAAGTCCTCATCATTGTCTTGAGAGTGGAATGAAACCGCTCTAAGGCACCCTGACTTTCTGGATGATAGGCACTAGAAAGAATCTGCTTTGCACCTAGTTCATACACAACCTGCTGAAACAATCCTGAAGTGAAATTGCTACACTGGTCTGACTGAATTTCCCTGGGAAGGCCAAACAACGTGAAGAACTTTTTCAAAGCCTTCGAGATTGCAGTTGCCTTGATGTTACGTAGAGGTATGGCTTCGGGGAATCTGGTAGATGCACACATGATTGTCAACAAGTACTGATTTCCAGATCTAGTCTTGGGTAATGGACCAACGCAATCAACAATGACCCTAGAGAATGGCTCCCCAAATGCTGGGATAGGCTGCAATGGAGCTACAGGTGGGTCTAACTGGTGTTTTCCAACTACCTGACAAGTGTGACAGGTTTTGCAAAAGTTGGAAACGTCTTTCCGAAGCCCAGGCCAAAAGAAGTGTTTCATGATCTTATCAACAGTCTTGTTAACACCAAGATGACCTCCTAAAGGTAAACTATGAGCCATTGTTAAGATCTCATTCCTATAGACCTTCGGAACAACAATTTGCCTGACCACTGCCCAATCTGCATTGGCAGGGATATCAGGAGGGCGCCACTTCCGCATCAACACACCATCCTTGAGATAATACCCAACTGGAACTGCATCTATTTCTTTTTCAGGAAGGGCTCTCCTCTTTAGTACACCAATTTCAGGATCATTAGTTTGCTCCTCAATCAACCGCTTTCTGGACAGAGACAAGTCTCCAGACACATCAGAATCACCAGACCCATCCGGCTGGCTGAATAGAGAACTGATAAAAGTATCTGATAAGTCCTCAAACGGAGAAACCATAGTAGGCCAATCAGAGTCATGAGGCGAACCACCTGAGTCCTGACTATTCAATGTACTGGACGGCACCACAACATCATCTTCTTTAGCCTTCTTGGCCATAGCACGAGTCACTGCGCAAGAAGGATACAGAGATGGGTCCTCATCCCCATTTTCAGTGCTCGGCTGTGAAGTAAGATGTACAGGGGGAACTACTTTGCCCCCAGCCAGGTCATTGCCTAGCAACAGAGAAACACCCTTTATAGGTAGACTTTACATAAGTCCCACCTTTACCTGTCCTGTAACTAAATCTGACTTCAAGAATATAGAGCGCAGGGGTACAGATACAGTCCTCCCTTCAATACCTTGTACAAGTATGAAATCCCCTGAAGCGGTCTCATCACGTAACTCCAAGGAGTCCATCAACAAAAGTGACTGAGAAGCTCCGGTATCCCTTAGGATATATATGGGGACAGGAGTAGTATGCTCATTCAGAGCCACAAATCCCCCTGACACAAATGGAAGAAATTCCTCCCTCACAAAGTCAGCTGTATTAGGCTTTTTAGCCCCACAAGAAGCAGGCAATTTAGCAGATTGGTTATCTACTACAGGGGTTTCTAACCTTGTTTTCACAAAGGCATTTGGTTTGGTATCCTTTTCTTTTTTTTCCTTAGCTTTAAGGAACCAACAGTTAGTTGTAACATGACCAGATTTCTTGCAATAACTGCAAACTAAACCACTTTTGTCACTGTCAGCTTTCACACTTTGATCAGACCTGTTACTGGATTTCTGAGCACCATCACCAGATTTGTCCTTGTCTTTGGGTGAGGAATCTTGGGTATCACCATAACCCTTTTTCTGAAATTGGGACCATCTATTATTACTGCTAGACTGAAATTTGGACTTATGAGTGAGAACATATTCATCTGCAAATTTGGCAGCTGATTGCAAGTTCAGTACTTGCTTCTCATTAAGGTAGGTCTTAACATCATCCTTAACACAGTTCTTGAATTCTTCAACTAACACCATCTCTTTTAGTGAGTTGAAATCATCCTTGACCTCCATAGAAGTATACCAGCGCTTAAAGCAAACCTGCTTTTCATTTGCAAATTCAACATAAGTCTGATTTTCAGATTTCTTCAGACCTCTGAATTTCTGTCGGTAAGCCTCTGGAACCAACTCATAAGCTCTCAAAATAACCTTTTTGACAACCTCATAATCAGAGGAATCATCTGCAGACAAAGCCGAATAGGCTTGTTGAGCTTTACCCTTGAGGACAGTTTGCAACATCAGAGGCCAGTGTTCCTTTGGCCACTGGCAACTCTTTGCTACCTTTTCAAAACACTGGAAATAGTTGTCAACATCCTTTTCTGAAAATGGAGGCACCAGTTTTACCTCCTGACTGGCACAAAATTTATTTTTAGTTTCAATTTTAATTTTTAGTTGCTCCATTTGGAGTCTTTCTTCTCTATCGAATTTCTCTAATTCAAAATCTCTCTGTCTCTGTCTCTCTCTTTCTGCTCTTTCCTCTTTCTCTCTCTCAAATTCTCTTTGTTTTTCTTCTCTTGCTAATTTTTCTAACTCAAACTGCCTTTGTTTTTCTTTTTCTTCCCTCTCAAATTCTCTTGGTTTTTCTTTTTCCTCCCTTTCTTTTTCTCTTTCCTCCCTTTCAATCTCTAGCATTTTTAATTTAAGTTCCATTTCTATATTTGGATTTTCCACTGGAAACTGTTCCAGATCTCCTGGTGCAAACACATTTTCATCGATGTAATATTCAACTATCTCTCTAGCCAGTCTTGCTTTTCGCATGGCTGGTTTTACCTCTGTCAGCTCCAACTGTCTGCAAATTTCTAGCAGTTCTGTCTTTTTAAAAGACTTCAAAACCCCTACGGTTGGTGATGCCAAGAAATCATCCATTGCTGTTGTCAATATATATCTAGGAAAATTCACAAAAACAATTTCACAATTTGAAATGTTAGATTTTCAATAAATTACTCATACAATGGTCTATCCCGGACCTTGAGCCCCCAATTTGTTATGGCCCCAATTTGTTATTACATTTATAACACAACAGCAACAGCAAGGGATGACAAACACAGTTTTAACAACTAAAACACATTTAATTTTTAACAAAGACAAAGACTAATAACAACCTACAACTAAAGACCAAGATTGATAAATAAGAAAAAACAGAAATAATTACAGTCCCTTTTTGGTGGGGTGGCTTGGTGATGTCCTGGATGAAGAAAATGCTCAAACACAGGCAAAGAAATCCACAAAAGAAACGTCACAGGTCTTGAACAGAATGGCAGGTCTGGTCATCTTCTTGCAATTTCTCCTACTACTTTACTGTCTCAATTCTTTTCCTTATATACTCTTTTGCAGACCCCACCCACATTTAGACCTCTTTTTTTTAATTTTCTGAGACTTGCCCCAGACATGTCCAGGACATGTCTAAACATGACTCCAGTCTGAGCTTAACAAAAAAAGGTAAATACTGCCATCTAGTGGCCTATATTCACATTACATATCTCTGATTGCCTTGTTTAGAATTTGAATTAAAATAATGCTGCAATGAAGAGTGGGCTAAAATTCTTCCACAGTGATGTGAAAGACTCATTGCCAGTTATTGCAAACGTTTGATTGCAGTTGTTGTCGCCGGGGGTGGCACAACCAGTTATTAGGATCTTGGCGGTAATTACTTTTTCACATGGGGTCAGGTAGGTTTGGATAGCTTTTTTCCCTTAATAAATTAACTCATCATTTAAAAACTGCACTTTGTATTTACTCAAGTTGTCTTTGTCAAATATTAAAATTTGTTTGATCTGATACATTTCAGAGTGACAAATATGCAAAAAAATAAGACAAAAATCAGCAAGGGGGCAAATACTATTCCATGGCACTGTATACACACACATGCATACAGATACGCACGCACACACACAAACTACCTGTCCAAAAAAAGTTGCACACTGTAATATTTTGTTGGGTCACCTTTAGCTTTGATCGTGGCATACATTCGTTGTGGTATTGTTTTGACCATCTTACACAATGTTACAACATTAATTTCCGACCAGATTTGCATTCATTCTTAGCTGAGGAATTGATGATGGGTGAGTCAGACCACTCCGTTGAGCCTTTTCCAGCACTTCTCAAAGATTTTCAATTTGTCAAGGCCCGGACTCTGAGGTGGTCAGTTCATGTGTGAAAATAAAAAAGCACCGTTTCACAATTTGACCTTGTCACCATGGAATATGCCCGCACCAACACAGATCAAAACGTCCATTGATGGGTTGCTGGTCATTCAGTGAATTCAGGTAGTTTGCTGAATTTATTTTATTGCTGCAGAACAGTGCTGAGCCTAGACCTGACTAAAAGAAGTTACCCCAGATCATAACACTGCCTCCAGAGGCTTGCACTTTGGGCACTATGCATGAGGGGTGCATCACTTCATGGGCTTCCTTTCTTACCCTGACTTGCCCATCCCTCTGGAAATCTGAATTCATTAGACCACGTAACCTTTTTTTCATTGCTTCTCAGTCCAATCTTTACACTCCCTTGCAAATTGAACTTTTTTCCCTCCAATTAGCCTTGCTAACAAGTGGCTTTCTTGTGGCCATGTAGCTGTGTAGTCTCAGTCCTTGTTGCAGTATCCATCGATCCAAGGTTCCCAAGCCAGCGGGGAGATATAATCCCTCTTGCATGTCCTGGGTTTGTCTCGGGGCCTCCTCCCAGATAGACATGCTGTGAACTCCTCTAAAGGGAGGCATCCAGAAGACATCTAAAACAGATGCCTGAACCTCCTCAATTGACTCCTCTCAACTCTCCCAGATGTCCGAGCTCCTCACCCTATCCCTTAGGGTCAGCCCAGCCACCCTGCAAAGAGAGCACATTTTCCCTGCTTGGATTCCTGATCTTGTTCTTATAGTCAGTATCCAAAGCTTGTGACCATAGGTGAAGGTTGGACATAGATTGCCCAGTAAATCGAGAGCTTCGCCTTTAAGCTTAGCTCCTCCTTCACCACAACAGACCAGTACAACACCCACTTTACTGCAGATGCGGTTACGATCCGCCTGTTGATCTTCCGCTCCATCCTACCCTTACTCGTGAACAAAACCACAAGACACTTAAACCGCTGCACTTGCGGTAACAACTCACACCCCACTCGGAGGGGACATATCCACTTTTTGCTGGCAGAGAACTATGACCTCAGATTTGGAGGTGCTGATCCTCATTATGACCGCTCACACTCAGCTGCGAACCGCTACAGTGCGCATTCGAGATCACAGCATGATGAATCCAACAGGACCACATCATCTGCAAACAGCAGTGATGCAATCCTGAGGCCAACAAAATGGACACCCTCCAAGCCTCAACTGTGCCTTGACCCCCTGTCCATGAAAATCATGAACAGAATAAGTGACAAGGCACACCCTTTGTGGAGTCCAACACGAACTATAAACTAGTGACTTATTGCAGAGAATGCGGACACAACTCCTGCTTTGATTGTACAGGGATTGGATGGCTCCAACTAATGACCCGGGCCCCATTCTTCTGCTGCTCCCCCCACAAAATACCTTGTGGAACATGGTTATAAGCCTTCTCCAAGTCCACAAAACACATGTAGACTGGATGAGCAAGACCCCTCCAGTATCCATGCTAGGGTAAAAAGTGGGGTCCGCTGTTCCACGGCCAGAATAGAACCCACGTATTGCTCGTCCTGAATCCGAGGTTCAATAATTGGGTGGCAGCTCCTTTCCAGCACCCTGGCATAGGCATTCCCTGGGAGGCTGAGCAGTGTGATTCCCCCCCGTAGTTGGAGCATACCCTCCGATCCCCTTTTTTAAAAATGGGAACCATCACCTCAGTCTGCCAGTCCCAGGGTACTGTACCCAACATCCATGCGATATTGAACAGCCCAACAACATCCAGAGCCATCAGCATCTCAGAGCGAATGTTTTCTATCCCCGTTGACTTGCCACAGTGGAGCTTTTCGACCACCTCAATGACTTCCACTAGGGAAATGAACTAAGGCTCACCTGAGTCTTCCGTCTCTGCCTCCTCCATTAGGGGCGTTTCTGTCAGAATTCAGAAGTTCCTCAATGTGCTCTGTCCACTGCCAAACAATATCACCAGTCGAGGTCAGCAGTTCCCCACTCCTGCTGAAAACAGCCCTGTCGTCCCTTCCTGAGTTGTTTGACGGTTTGCCAGAACCTCTTTGAGGCCACCCAGAAGCTCTTCTCCATAGCCTCACCAAACTTCGCCCAAGCTGACGTTTTTACTTCTGAGACCACTGCGGCTGCAGACCTTCTACCCTGTCGATACCAGTCTGCCAAAGTCTGGAGTTACCCTCGGCTAACTAGGCCCGAAAGGCTGCCTTCTTCAGCTTGACAGCCTGCCTCACTGCTAGTGATCACCAATAGGTCTTTGGGTTCCCACCACAACTGGCACCAACCTTCAGGCCACAACTCACAGCTGCCGCTTCCGCAATGGAAACTTTGAACAGGGTCCACTTAGACTCCATGTCCCCAGTCCTCCCTCTGGATGTGGGAAACATTCTTCCTATGATGTGAGTTGAAAATCGTCCAGCAAATTTGTCCCAGGTGAGGTGCCAGCCGAAATGTGATTCACTAGACTACTATGCCATGGCCCTCCAGAAATATGAGAACCCAGAAAAGCGATACTGGGGCACCCTCCTGAAGACAGACTTGGTGCCCAGGGTTTTCCTAGGAACCCAATGGGCTTCGCCTGAAAAGGTGACGGGGAGCCACCTCTTTATGGGCTCACCACCTGCAAAGAGAGGTGAAGTGGTTGGGTGCCTTGTGGACTGGATGGCAGATGGGGTTGGAGGCGTTCTGGGCCATGATTATGAAAATAGACTTGTTGCAATAATATGCCTATGGTAATAGTCTTACCTTCACAATTAAACATAGCCATGAGTTCTTTACATTTTTTTATGATGCAACTTCACCAAGCATATTTTAGTTATATTCGATTAGGATCAATGAAGATTTTTCTCCATAAAGTTGACAGTTTACCACTTTCCTTCCAGATTTTAAATTATTGGTGGACAGTTCATGACCAGATTCTAATGATTTTGTGATCTCAGCTAATTTCTTTGCTTGATGCTGGCCAATAATTTGCCCCTCTTTAAAAACAGTAATATCTTTTCAACAGCCATGAGATGTCTTCCGACATGGTTCAAGAAATGAGTAGTTATATTCTGAATCAGTCAGAATTTGAGAATTATTGCCAGATGAAACCTATTCATCACTACAATAATGATTCAATCATAGGCACTTGGGTATTTGCTTATTTAAATCCAAACGATGACTTTTTTGGACAGACAGTGTATATACAGAAAATTCCACTCAAAGACATGAAATATCTCAGAGGTTGACTTGAATTGGAGTGAAATTTCCTTCCTTATTTCATCATGCTGGCTGGAAGTGCATATTTGTGTTCTATGTAGTCAAATATTATGGAGGACTCAATGCATCTACATTGCAGTAACTGATGCCTAGAGTCTAGATTTACGGTCTGAACTTCATAAATCTTCCTTCTGTGTGTGATGTCTGTTTCTTATTCAGTACCAGCAGATTTTGAGCAAAATTTGATCCAACAAGAATCAAAGTGCATTTGACCATCAACTCCAAAGCATTCACCTTCAATGGAGTCCCCTGCTCTGCATGTTTATAGTGGTGACAGAAAATTTATGTTAATATACTCACCAAAAAAAAGAAACGCAATTACATAATCTGGTACCAAATTTCAACGAACCCATTGAAAAAGATGCTTTTGTTCTGAGCTATTTTTAGAGGTGAGTACTTCTACCATACAAATTTTCGTGGTCACAGCACATATTCTGGTGCCGCCATTTGTCCGGAACCAAACAATCGGCAGTGCTTGGGTTTGAGTACTACCATTGTCCTAACACACCCATTTTTGTTTTGAGTTCCTCTTAGACACCGGGGCCTATAAAAGTCTAACCGAAAATGAGTGAAAATCAAACGGGTTATAATGCCATGACTAACGGAAGTTCAACGAGAACGCGCGTTTGGGATGCTACAGGCCGGAAGTCTGGTAGATAGAGTTACCCGTCAATTCAGTGTGCGTTCTGCGACAATTTGTTGCTTCAGAACCTTTTTTAATGCCACTGGACACACGGCCGATCGCCCCAGATCCAGTAGGCCACATGTTATGACTCCAGCGTCTGCCTGTCATATCACAGCTGACTGCTACACACTGAATCAAACTTCATTTTATTGAAGGAAAACTCAACGCCGTCCATTACTGTGAGGAATTTCTCCATCCAGTCGTCGTTTCGTTTGTCCGACATCACCAACTGACTTTCCAACAGGACAACACGCGTCTGCACGTGGCACGTATCTGTATGGAGCTCTTTTGGGCCAAAAACGTGCAAGTCCTTCCCTGGCCTGCATTTACTCCAGATCTTTCACCTGTTGAACACTTGTGGGACATTCTGGATTGAAATATCTGGAGACGTCAACTACCGCCAGCTACAGTACATCAGGTAAGACTTGCGCTGACCAAAGAGTGGAACAACATTCCACAAGCAACAATCAGAGGACTGGTGATGTCTATGAGATGCAGGTGTACTGCCGTGCGCGACGCTAACGGGGGACATACAAGATTCTGATGGTGTCATTTGTGTTTTGTAATGTCAAACTTCACCTTGTTAAATAAAAGCCAACATAGCGATATTCCAGACCAGTATATGTTTCAATGAGAAGTCCAAGTTCAATTTAATTTGGATTTTTGATCAAAGAGACTTCAATTTTGAGCGGCCCAACTACTTTTGTACGACTATTTCCGTTGTCCATTCTGTACTTTCTATACTAAGTTGAGAACATGACAAGTAAAGAACTTAAGAGCTCAAAAGGAACAAAAATACCATCAAGGTATGAACGAATTCTTGTGCTTATCATCGTGAATTAAAACTATAACGTGTCTGCATGTTGATGATTAAGCCCTGTTTATTTTGATTTTTGATGACAAACCCTCAAAGTATCATTAACCAGCCATTGTAAATGCGAGTTTCAGAAATGTCTGGAACCAACATAAATTTTATCATTCATAACCGCTTCTGCCCAGTAATACTTTCTTTAAAACCCTGAAAGTAAAATTTATGTTTAATGAAAATTAAACTCTGGTCAAATGATCGAACCGAATAGAATGTAAAAAACTTGTGTTAAGTATACTCAGCAACAAAAGTTTCTGTGACACCAATATTGTTAATTATTTTTCATAACGCAATTATGAAATTGTCATACATGGTGATATCAGACTGAAACAGTACACGTAAACACAACATTGAAATGGAAATCATGAAAATGCGAGAAAATGACTTTGCACGTGAAAATGTGCATAAATCATGCTTGTGGATGGCAATAAAAGAGGAGAATTTTTGGAATGTTCACATTGTGCCTGATGAACGACGGAGGCACCACTTATCGAAAACACAGCCATTTCGGATCAGGAACTCTACCCTCTAAATGCCAAGACTGTCTGAAAATGATCGGTGGAGGGCCATTGGGATGATTGAATCCGGAACCTCGCAGAGGGAAGTTGCTCATCGCCTGAATGTCCACCGAAACACCATTTGGAACTTATGGCAGCGTCATCAGCAGACAAGACATGTCAGAGACCGTCCTCGTAGCGGCCGTCCACGAGTAACCCCTCCCAGACAGGACAACTGGATTCGAACAACCCATCTCCGAAATCGATTCCAACCTGCAACCATAACTGCAAGAACGATACCTGGTTTGAGGCGACTGTCTGCACAGACAATCCGTCGCCGTCTCCGTCATTTTGGCATTGTCCCACGTCGGCCAGCAAGACGTCCAATACTCACAGTACAACACCGACGACTGCGTCGACAGTGGGCACAACAACATCGACGGTGGATCCAACGTCAGTGGGATCTTGTACTCTTCACTGATGAATCAAGATTCATGCTTAACCGATGTGATGGTCGTTTACGTGTATACCGTCGACGTGGAGAACGTTATGCCAACAACTGTGTTCAGGAATTTGATTTGGAGGTGGTAGTGTCATGATTTGGGGAGGGATCACGGCTAGAAACAGAACAGATTTGCTTGTTATTGATGGAAATCTGAAAGGTCAAAGATATCGCGATGAAGTGCTACGGCCATTGGTGGTACCGTTTTTGATGCAACATGGTCCCGGAATAACGCTGCAACATGATAATGCCAGACCACACGTTGCAAGGATTATACAGCAGTATCTGATGCAACAACATGTCAATGTCCTGCCATGGCCAGCCAGATCCCCAGACATGTCCCCAATCGAGCATCTTTGGGACAAGATGGATCGACGTTTGCGGCGGTTGGATAACCCGCCAGCTACACTCCAGGAATTGCGACAACGTCTACGTCAGATTTGGAATGACATCCCACAGCAATTTCTGGCACATCTGATTCGGTCCATGCGCCGGAGATGCGTTGCTTGCATCATGGCACGAGGAAGTCACACCCGGTATTGAAGTGTGAAGGTCACAATTGGTTAGACGTCAGACAAGTGCTTCATGACGCATGAAAATGACATTTTTCGTTTTGAGTGACGTTGGCACTGAAAAGTCAGTGTTTCTCCTGTTAAATAAACATATTGATTGCATTGAGATCTTTGCGTGTCATTTATAACATACACATAAATGGTGTCACAGAAACTTTTGTTGCTGAGTATACTTATGTACGTAGTAATGCGTAATGACCTGAATTCAGAATGCCCACGACCTAATCCCCCACTGTATGCTGATGATGCAAGCCAGCCCCACTACCAATTGGTTTGCAATTCTCAAAGAAACCATACGCCTGATAAGAAAAATCACAAGAGAGTATTACAGTGGAGCTTGGTCTCATCCCGACTCATATTGACGCTACCTGACCAAGTTTCAATATACGACAGTAAAGGACACTTTTGTTGTCGTTGTCTTACGCCAGTTTAAAAGGAACCCTACCCCCTAACCCCGAACCATAACCTTAAGCATGAAATAAAGACACAAAAGCTTCCTTAAGCGTTGTATATCGACGCTTGGTCATGTACAGTCACTATACGACGAGTATAGGGATGAGAATGTGTTGTAGGCTGCATTGAAGAATTTTCATTTAAGTTGATAGTTTCATTTTAGGTGATAGTTTCATTATTTTTAAACTGAGTGAAGTCATAGCTCTTTCAGTAAGTCATTCTAAATTGCATTCTGTGTTTTGTGTCTGTAAATTCTTGTTTTGTTTCAAAATGATAAATTCTTCAATGAACTAATAAAAATAAAGGAATTTATTTATTTCTGGCTATTTTGAGCCTGTAAACAAACCTGCTGATGCTTCAGGTACTAAACTAACCTCAAGAATGCCATGCTCCCTTTTGCGCTCCCTTATTATTTCAACAGTTTTCAGCTGTGCAACACATTTGAAGAAGGGTTTTCTAATAATCAATTAACCTTATAAAATGCTTAACTTGGATTAGCAGCCATACCAGGAGATTGCTGTAGACGACTGACAGTTGCTGATAATAGGCCTCTATACAAAAATGCAGATCATTCTTTGAAAATCATGTGATTAATTTTATTCGTTTGTGAAATGGGGAAAAAAAGTTTGTGAAATGCATGAAAATGTATTTTCCTTTGGAAAACAAAGAAATTTGTGAGTGATCCCTAACTTTTGAGCAGTAGTGTAAGTGTTAAGGAACTATATTGACCCATCACATCACTCCCTGTTTCACTAGGGTATAAAAATTAGGTAACACACATGCAATATCCTTTTTTCATCCAATACCATGAAGAAAACAAAATTACTGACAGTTCAAAGAAGGCAAAAGGTCATAGACTTTCATAATTCTGGTAATGGTAAAAAAACGATTCACAAAAAATTGAATACGCCGCAAAGCACTGTCAGAAAAATTATTTAAAAATTCCAAAGATACGGAACTGTTGAAAACCTCAGGGTTTCTTCAGCCTCTTCTCACAGCTTTAATCTTTTATACCTGGAATAAGCTTAGTGGCTCTTCTCTGAACTTTCTCTAGAGCCTCTATACCTTTTTTATAGATATAGAACTGTACACAATACTCCAGATGTGGTTTGACGAATGTGTTGACAATATATCCCAGCATCCGATTGGCTTTTTTAACTGCTATAGCACAATGGCTAGAGCCTGTGAGGGTTTAGTCAACAATCACTCCCAGATCTTTCTTGTGTGCAGCACATTCCAATTTTAACTCTCCCATGAAGTAATCCGGTCTGTTTTTATTACATACATGTACAACTTTACATTTTGCTAGATTAAATTTCATATGCCACATTTCTGCCCAATTCTGGATTCTATCCAAATCATCCTGAATCACTTTAGTGGACTCTAAACTATTTGCCAAACCCCCCAATTTAGTATCATCTGCAAATTTAAACAATCTGCTCTCAATATTTAATTGAAGCTTAGCAATGCGTTTATGCGGTAAAGAAAAAGGCCGAAGGAGACTAAAAACTTGATGTTACCCGCGATACCAAGGCTTCGGAGTGTGCATCAAAAATGTGAGGCACTTCCTTACGGAGCTCCGTGTCGAGGCTTGTATCGTCTCAGCGTAATGACATCAACCATAACGTTCGAAACCTCATTTGGGATGCTGCTTCGAGAAGGGGGTTCAATTTCGGCGAGTGATTCAACTGTAAAATGTCCCATTTCTCTTCTGCAGCTCAGGGGTTGTTGTCCCTCATATTATGCATGAGTAGTTTATGTAAAGCACTGTATATTATTTGTAAATGGAAATTTGTTACATGCTGTTTTTGCTGCCTTGCTGGTCAGCTATTTATTTTGTTCTTCAGCCCCTTCTGGTGGCGTGTCTGTAGCAAAACATCTGATATAATATCACTTCTTTGTAATGGACTAGTGCTTTCTAGAAGCTTCTGGCATCTTCCTGCCTGGAGGGGGCGGGATTACCCAGGAATCCTGTAGATCTTTCCAGAATGTTGCTAGTCTTTATAAATGCTGTAAATTTGGTCACCAGCGGCAGAGTTTTTGTTTTGACAACAGAGTTACATAGTGGCATTAGAGTGTTATCAGAGGATTGAACAGTGGATTATTTTTCTAATTTGTGAAGAATAAATTTGTTTCAGTTGTCATTGCTGGTTTTCTTTGTTGTGATTTTCAAGTCATAACAAATTGGAGGTCCCACTGAGATAAACCATTGATTGGATCGTCGATTGGATTCACCAAAGATTTAAGCTGATCTATCATTTTTAAATTTTGTGACCAGCAATCATTACTTTTGATGTTGAAAGTTTTTTGAAAAATCCAACCCAGGAATCAATTGTGCTGGCAAAGAAGACAGGGGCGTAGCTAGAACCGGGAATTGGGGTGGCACAGACACGTCCCTTTATGACAATTAGGATAGTCCTGGCTAGTTCGCAATAATTTTTCTTTATTGACACGTTTTCCAATTATCGTAATAGGCAACTGAAGACACGGTTTCTCATGCGATCTAACAGCGATGAAGTCATGGGGTAAATTCCGTAAAACTGAGAATTGGGGTGGACGTGACAAATGTTTTAAATAATTATTAGTCCTGACCTGTTCACAGTCATTTTCATGATTAACAAAATGTTCACTCCGAGAGCGCTCTGCACTTAACAGGTGCTGCTTGTTCTCCCCGATTAGGTAAGACGACAATCATTCAACTGGACATGTTTGCTTAATTTAAATCAACGTTATTCAAAATTACTCTCGGTATTGAGTGGGAAAAAAAGTGCCACTTGGCAGTGAAATAGGCTATAAAAAGCATGCGGCTCTATTTGTTGATTTAAATTATGCAAACGCGTCCAGTGCTGACATGTCTTTCAGACTTGTCCTTGTCAGATCATTCTCATGACATTCTGTCTCGGAAACAACTTATTCAGGAGCAACAACTAGCTCGCGATCTAGCGCATCTTCTTCCACAGGCTGCAAATGAACAAGAGGCAACTCAAGTTCCTGTCTGTTTTTACTACAAAAATGGTGTGCTTATGAGAAAGTGGCGTCCACCTGATGTTTCTGCAGATGAAGATTGGATGATCTCCCATCAAATTGTTCTTCCGAAGTCTTATCATCAAGAAACTCTTAGTCTGGCCCATGATAATCCTGTGTCAGGTCGTTTGGGTATCAAGAAGACCCTTCAACGTGTCAGGAACCATTTCTTCTGGCCTTCCATGAGGTCTGATGTTCAGGAGTACTGCAAATTCTGTCATACTTGTCATATGGTTGGGAAGCCGAACCAGAATATTCCAAAGGCTCTACTTAAGCCCATTCTTTTGAAGAAGCTTTCAGTCCGACCATCACTGACTGTGTTGGACCATTTCCGAAGACTAGATCTGGTTGTGAGTACCTACTATTATGTGTGCTTCCACTCGGTTTCCTGAGGCAATTTCACTTTGTAACATCAAGGTGAAGACTATCATCAAGGCTCTTACCAAGTTTTTCTTCTTTGTTGGTCTTCCTAAGTCTATTCAGTCTGATCAAGGGTCAAATTTCATGTCTGGCATATTTCAACAAGTTCAAGATGAGCTTGGTATGAAACAATACAGGTCATCAGCTTACCATTCTGAGAGTCAAGGTGCTTTGAAGAGGTTCCATCAAACCCTGAAGAACATGATGAGGACCTACTGCCTTGACAGAGAGAGAGACTGGGATGAAAGTGCCCATCTTTTTCTGTTTGCTGCCAGTGAAGCAGTTCAGGAGTCTCTTGGGTTCAGTCCTTTTGAGCTTGTTTTTGGGCATACAGTCCGTGGACCTCTGAAGCTTCTGAAGTAAACGTTGCTGGCCGAAGATGATGTCCCAATGAACTTGCTTCAGTATGTCTCTGACTTCCATAATTGTCTCTCTAAGGCTTGTGCCTTTGATAAGTCTAATCTCAAAGAGGCTCAGGGCAAAATGAAAGCCAGATATGACCTTCATTCCCAAGATAGAAGTTTTAAAGCTGGTGACAAAGTCCTTGCACTTTTGCCAGTTCCTGGAAACCCTCTAAGAGCCTGATATTTTGGCCCTTACACTGTCCTCAGAAAGGTCAGTGATCTAAATTACATAATTTTAACCGCTGGAAGCAGGAAACAAAAACAAATGTGTCACATCAACATGCTGAAAGAATACATTGATGGAGACACTCAGCAAAAGCAAGTCAATGTGGAAAATACAGTTGAACTGGAAAATTCTGTAGAAGATTGTGGCTGCCCCTTGGAGGATGAACCTGGTCGAGTCAGGCTTGAAAATTCAGACATTCTTCAAAATATTGACAGCAAGTTGTCCCACCTGGACCCTTTGCAACAACAACAGCTAAAGCAGCTCATAATTGAATACAGTCACATATTCCCTGATGTTTACCATGATGTCATCCTACAAGATGATGCCAAGCCTGTAAAACAGCATCCATACAGAATGAATCCAGAGAAGCAAAAATACTTTTAACAAGAAGTCAAACCAATTGATGCAAAATTAAAAGTTATCAATGAATTTCCTGAGCCTACAACTATAAGACAACTCATGAGATTTCTAGGGATGGCTGGCTACCACAGAAAATTCTGTAAAAATTTCTCTATTTCTGAACCTTTGACAAATTTACTGAAGAAAAATGCAAAATTTGTTTGGGATGAAAAATGTCAAAATTCATTCGACCAACTGAAAGCTATCCTCAAAAATGCACCAGTTCTTATCTCCTAATTTCAAAAAGGAGTTCAAGTTGGCTGTTGACGCCAGTGGTATTGGTGCTGGCGCAGTTTTACTGCAAGAAGACACTAATTAACTAGATCATCCTGTTTGTTACTTTTTCAAAAAGTTTGATAAACATCAGAGAAACTATTCAACAGTTGAAAAAGAATATTTGTCACTTGTTTTGGCTTCACAACATTTTGAAGTCTATTTGACTTGCTCAGCTACTTCCATCAAGGTCTTCAGTGATCACAATCCCCTCACATTCTTGCATAAGATCAAAAACAAGAATCAAAGATAACTGAGATGGAATTTACTTTTGCATGAGTATGATTTGGATATTTCTCACATCAGGGGAAAAATAATGCTATTCCAGATACACTTTCAGGCATGGAATTTTATTTCTTTATTTGATTGTGAAAAATGCGATTTTATTTACATTAAAGTGTTATTAGCGGATTGAACAGTGGATTATTTGTTGAAGTTTTTTTTTCTAATTAGTGAAGAATAAATTTGTTTAAGTTTTCCTTGCTGGTTTTATTTGTTGTGATTTTCAAATCATAACACTAGTTTAAGTTTGCCCGTGCGGTTTGTGAGTTTGTCATTGCGTGCGATGGAGCCAACAAGAAAGAAAGAGTTTTCATCCGTTCGGGAATACTTTGATTTGATTTCACCAAATAAGGTCAATTAGCGTGGCTAATTGTTAGATTATTATGTGATGTCATATTTTCAAGTCGTTTCAAAGAATTTCCAATACATAATACATTCCCTTATTTTGATCATTTTTACATTTTATCATTAGGGGAAATGCTTATTATTTTTTAACAAAAATACAATGCTCTTTGTTTCACAAGCACATTCACTGTCCTCTGTCCAGTCCCCGAAAGTATATTTTAGTTTCATTATGACATAACGTAGTCAAAATACTTGATTTTATTTTGCATTTATTGATTTTGCCACTTTCAGTCTAAGCTTATGCTTGCCTATCATTTCCTACGAAGCAAGAAATGAAGCAGAATTCTTATGTGTTTTTATTGACCAATGGGGGTCTCTAGTGTGCATTTGAATCTTCAAGAAATGAACCCCACTTCAACACATCTGGCTGGAAAGCTTCAACGCTTCAAGAAGCGTAATCGCACCAACTCTACTAAAAACCCTGGTGAATTTCAATATTTAGCCTGCTGGCTAGAAGACTGTATGAAAGGCAAGCGACCAAGTATGAAACCAACCCAGGTAATAGTTTGCTAGATATCTGGGTAATTCGATAATATTCTTGGTGTTGAGAGCTTGCTGAAGTTTGTTAGCTAAATCAGCTACAGAAAAACCTGGCGACAGAAGCTCAGTCCTTGAAAACAACTGTTTTATCAGGGCCCGAGCCGACTGAAAGTCGTCCGAAGACCCTATTGTAATCGTACTGTTTATTAGAGCCCGAGCACGACAGCAAGTTGTCCGCGGAGGACCTTGTTGAAATCACGCTGTTTATTATTATTATTAGGGCCCGAGCCGACTGAAAGTTGTCCGAGAACCCTATTGAAATCGTACTGTTTATTTTTATTATTAGTGCCCGAGCCGACTGAAAGTTGTCTGAGGACCCTATTGAAATCGTAGTTTATTTTTATTTTTAGGGCCCGAGCCGACTGAAAGTCGTCCGAGGACCCTATTGAAATCGTACTGTTTATTATTAGGGCCCGAGCCGACTGCAAGTCGTCTGCGGAGGGCCCTATTGAAATCGCACTGTTTATTAGGGCCCGAGCCGACTGCAAGTCGTCTGTGGAGGGCCCTATTGAAATCGCGCTGTTTATTAGTATTATTAGGGCCCGAGCACGACTGGAAGTCGTCTGCGGACGGCCCTATTGAAATCGCGCTGTTTATTAGGGCCTGAGCCGACTGCAAGTCGTCTGCGACTTTGAGGCTTCAAATTTGTGCTTAGAGTCTGCCTCTGAATGCACCTGCCCAAATTTGGTTACACTCTGAGCGCCTTTTGGTGGATAAAGTATCGACATATCATAACTCCTTCAGCTTTGTCTGAATCGCTCGACACTTTCTCTCAGGTTGGGGCCGGCACTTGACCTGTCCAATGGTCGTGAGTGCACAGCTGCACCTGTCAGGATCTCACCACAACCCCAATGTGCGCATGGGGGAGAGGGCCCGTTCAACGCTGCTTGCAGCTTTAATTAGGACCCGAGCCGACTGAAAGTCGTCCGAGGACCCTATTGAAATCGTACTGTTTATTAGGGCCCGAGCACCGACCGGTGCCAGGGCCCGGAACGGGTCCTGGCACCAAAGGTGCGAGGAACCTATTGTTTTTGATGGGATTATTATTATTATTATTATTATTATTATTCTACGAAAACTCACAAAAATTTGCCGACACGTCAGTTGCGGTGAAAATTGCAAAGTATTATTATTTTTGTGCTTGGACATGCCCCAGTGGCTCTATAGCGCCACCAAACACGCGGCCATTTTGGAACGCACTTGCTCGGATTCTCACGAAATTCAATAGGGTCATAAAAGTCATAATAAATTTTTTTGTCAATTTTTTTGAAATTTTTTTGCCACACAGGAAGTGAGCTATAAGCCATTTCCTGCGTTTTTTCAGATTTTACGAACACATTTTTGAGGGCCTTATCATACTCGAAAACTCACCAAACTTAGCTCATTGACTAAAAGTATTAAGTTCTTTCATTTGATATCTCATTTGGCACTGGCTGTGACATGGTAGCTCTATAGCGCCCCCTAATATATTATTGCATTTTTGAGGGCCTCAACATGCTCGGAAACTCACGAAACTTTGCAAACATATTAAGCTGGTCATATTTCTTACTAGGATATAGGGTTTACAGATGGATGTGGCAAAATTGCATTACAGCGCCACCTAGAAAATTTCAATGAAGCAGCCCTCGCAGTCTGTTCAACCTACATGTACAAAATTCGGTGGACATGTGTACTATGCCAAGACCTAAAAAAAAGTCACTTGGTGCCATGACCTAGACTCAACAGGAAGTTCGCCATTTTTAATTGAATTTGCATCTTTTTAAAATTTTTTGCCATTCACAGGCGTCGTACTTTAACGAACTCCTAGAGATTTTATCCAATCAACTTGAAATTTGGCAAAGGCCATCTGAAGACCTTCTCCATGTTAAATTGCGAACCTTTTTTGGATTCATCGAAATTTGTGTCCGTGGCCTTGCGGCGAATTTCGATGTTCTGCTATGAAACTGGAAGTTGCTTTTATGAGCACATGCTTTGTGATATTTGCGTGAAACTTTACAGGCTTAATAATAGTCTACTTCCAAATATACCTATATGTTGATATTGGATTGGGTGTGGTCAGGTGGCTCCACAGCGCCCTCTTGACACGGCCATGTTGACATAAAAGTGCTTGAATGTTCATGAAATTTGGTCTGATCATTGCATTTGTTTTTCTGGGCTATGCTTATTTTTTAGAAAATTTTCAGCCAAACAGGAAGTGAGCTATGAGCCATTTCCTGCGTTATTCCAAATTTTACGAACACACATTTGAAGGCCTTAGCATACTCGAAAACATGCAAAACTTTGCAAAAATTATATTTGTCTGATTGTCTTCAATTTGAGACAAAAATTGGCAATAAATGTGGCATTATGGCTCTATTGCGCCCCAATCAGATTTCTAAAAGAATTGAGGGTCTCATTTTGAGGGTCTCAGCATGCTCAGAAACTGACAATATTTTGTTCAATTCTAAATACCATCATTCTTATTACACTGATAAAAAATTTACATATGGGCGTGGCAAAAATGGCATTATAGCGCCTCCTGGAAAATTTCTAATAAGCAGCCCTTGCATCGAGGTTGACCTGCATGTATGAACTTCGGTGGACATGTGGAATATCCTGAGACCTAAAAATAAGTCTCTTGGTGCCATGACCTAGACCCAACAGGAAGTTTGCCATTTTTAATTGAAATTGCAACTTTTTTAGATTTTTCGCAATTCCCAGGTGTCGTACTTTAACGAACTCCTCCTAGAGATTTTATCAGATCAACTTAATATTTGGCAAATAATATCTAAAGACCTTGCTAATGTTAAATTGCGAAGCAATTTTGATTTCATCGAACAATCTATCCGTGGCGTCGCGGCGAATTTTGATATCCCGCCATGAAACAGGGAGTTGCTTTTACTTTCAAAAACCCCTCCCCATAAGGGTTTTTTTGGTTTCGGAAAATGAAAATTGGTACACATGTGTATGTTGCCAATTCGAACAAAAAAGTCTCTGGCACCATTGGTCAATTCCAAACAGGAAGTCCGCCATTTTGATTTTAATGTGTCATTTTGGCCCAATTTCCACATATTGCATTTTAAAAAACTCCTCCTCGCGATTCCGTCCCATCAACCTAATATTTATTTCTGATCATCAAGAGACCATGCTGACCAAAAGTAGTGTTCTGCATGTCTGTCGCTAAATGGCCCTGGCCGCCATGGTGTCCCCATTTCAGAAGCCTCGCCAAACACATTCGAGCTGCTCACTCTCCCTCATACTTCATCCAAATGGATTCAAAATTCCTGTACAAAGTGAAAGCCCCACCCTGAACGCTTCGATGTGCTGCTAAACAATCTAGCTCATCATGCCCCCTTATAGAAACAGAAAATGCCACATTTTACATTGAAATTGGCCGATTTGCTCAAAAGCTTCACATTAGTGCTTAGGGTCTGCCCCTGAATGCACCTGCCCAAATTTGGTTACACTCTGAGCGCCTTCTGGTGGATGAAGTATAAACTTATCATAACTCCTTCAGCTTTGTCCGATTCGCTCGACACTTTCTCTCAGGTTGGGGCCGGCACTTGACCTGTCCAATGGTCGTGAGTGCACAGCTGTACCCGTCAGGATCTCACCACAACCCCAACGTGCACATGGTGGCGAGGCCCGTTCAACGCTGCTTGCAGCTTTAATTAAGGCCCGAACTGACTGAAAGTCGTCCGATGACCCTATTGAAATCGTACTGTTTATTTTTATTATTATTATTATTATTCTTACGACTTTTCAAAGGGCAATTTCACCCTTTTCCCAATGGTGAAAACGCGTCTTACTTTCCACATACGATTTTTTTGTGCGATCACGCAGGTGCGACCCCAAATTTCGAAATAGCGCCCCCCTAACACGTTTCAAAATTCCCATAGGGAAATTCGGTTTTGTAACAAGGCTTACAAAAAACTTCATTGGAGCCACGCCCTTAACCCAACAGGAAGTCGGCCATTTTGATTTGAATTTTTGAATTTTAAAACGAATTCCTCCTAGGGATTTCGCCCAATCGACTTCAAATTTGGTACAAATTATTGTGAGACCTAGCTGATTAAAAATTGTGCTCTGCATATATGTAGGTTAAAGGGCGTGGCTGCTAGGCGCTACCCTGAAGGTGCTCATATGTAAACTTTCCACTTTGCTAATAGCGCCCCCCTGTGGTAACAGGAAGTGACCATTCGTTACTTCCACTTGTACTGATGACACAATGTTGAACCCATCAACTTCATTCTACTTGTAAAACATGTAGAAGAAGTTGCTGAAGCTACATTATGAACGCTGTGTAGCTAATAGTAATGGGGTCCGTGTGGCGAAGCGGCGACTTTGGATCCCTCGCCATGAAAATACGTTTGGGATTCCCAATGCTCTCACGCCCACATACTTGACTGAAGAAGCTTCAAACTTGCTAATCATGATGATTGCTCCGCCCTGAACGTGCCAATGCATTAATTTTACAATTTGCTACTAGCGCCCCCCTGTGGTAACAGGAAGTGACCAGTTATTACTTTCACTTGTACTGATGTCCCATAGTTGAACACATCAATCTCATTCCACTTTAAATACATGCAGAACAAATTAATGAAGCTACCTGATGAATGCAGTGATGCTACGCATAATGGCGTCCGTGTAGTGACGCGGCGACTATCCATCTCTCGTCATGAAAACACGTTTAGGTTTTTGATGCCTTTAATAAAATTGTATCATGATAAAACTTGATAGACAGGTCAAGAGTGGCGAGCTCTAACATTTGATTGGGGGTTTGCCCTTGAGGGCAGCAAAATGCCTCGATAGCGCCCCCTTGAAATTTTCAAAAACCCCTCCCCATAGGGGTTTTTTTGGGGTAGGAAGATGAAAATTGGTAGACATGTGTACTTGGCAAAGACGCAAAAAAAAAGTCTCTGGCATCATTTGTCTTCTCCAAACAGGAAGTCGGCCATTTTGATTTTAACGCGTCATTTATGCCTGATTTCCACATATTGTATTTTAACGCACTCCTCCTAGAAATTTCATCCATTCAAAACCAGATTTATTTAGAAACATTGAGAGACCATGGTGATCAAAAGTTGGGCTCTGCAGGTCTGTTGGTCAGTGGGCGTGGCTACCAACAGGAAGTGACCAGTTTTTACTTACACTTGTACTGATAACACATACTTGAACCCATCAACTTTATTTCCCCTGTACAACATGTAGAAGAAGTTGCTTAAACTACGTTACAAATGCTGTGATGCTTCAAATAATGGCGTCCGTGTGGCGATGGGGTGACAATGGATCCCTCGCCATGAAAATACGTTTGGGTTTTTGTTGTTCTTAATGAATTCGTATCATCATGGACATTGATATGCCGGTCAAGGGTGGTCAGCTCCAACATCTGATTGGGGTGGTTCCCGTGAGGGCAGCCAAATGTCTCGATAGCGCCCCCTTGAAATTTTCAATAACCCCTCCCCAATAGGGGTTTTTTTCGAATACGAAAATGTAAATTGGTACACAGGTCTATTATGCCAATTCGAACAAAAAAGTCTCTGGCACCATCGGTCAATTCCAAACAGGAAGTCAGCCATTTCGATTTTAATGTGTCATTTTGGCCCGATTTCCACATATTGCATTTTAACAAACTCCTCCGAGCGATTCCGTCCAATCAACCTAATTTTTTTTTCAGACCATCAGGAGACCATGCTGATCAAAAGTTGTGCTCTGCAAGTCTGTCGCTAAATGGGCCTGGCCGCCATGGTATCCCCATTTCAGATGCCTTGGCAAACACATTTGAGCTGCTCTCTCTTACTCAAATTTCATCCAAATGGATTCAAAATTCCTATACATGGTAAAAGCCCGAGCCTGAATGCCTCAATATGCTGCTAAACAATCTAGCTCATCGCGCCCCCTTATGGAAACAAAAAATGCCACATTTTACATTGAAATCAGCAGATTTGCTCAAAAACTTCACATTTGTGCTTCGGGTCTGCCCCTGAATGCACCTGCCCAAATTTCCTAACACTCTGAGCACCTTCTGGTGGATGAAGTATCAACTTATCATAACTCCTTCAGCTTTGTCCGATTCACTCGACACTTTCTCTCAATTAGGGGCCGGCACTTGACCTGTCCAATGGTCGTGAGTGCACAGCTGCACCCGTCAGGATCTCACCACAACCCCAACGTGCGCATGAGGGCGAGGGCCCATTCAACGCTGTTTGCAGCTTTAATTATTATTATTATTATTTGGGCCCGAGCCGACTGAAAGTCGTCCGAGGACCCGATTGAAATCGTACTGTTTATTTTTATTATTATTATTATTATTATTATTATTCTTACGACTTTTCAAAGGGCAATTGCACCCCTTTCCCAACAGTGGAAACGCGTCTAACTTTCCATAGTCCGGCCCTATCCGAAATTTGATATTTTTGTGCGATCGCGCAGGTGCGACCCCAAATGTCGAAATGGCGCCCCCTAAACACGTTTCAAAATTCCCATAGGGAAATTCGGTTACTTTCTCAAGTGAAAGTAAAGTGAAAGTGAAAGTCAAGTGAAAGTAAAAACTGGTCACTTCCTGTTAGTGGCCACGCCCACTGACCTACAGTCCTGCAGAGCCCAACTTTTGATCAGCATGGTCTCTCAATGTTTTTCAATAAATCTGGGTTTGAATGGATGAAATCTCTAGGAGGAGTGCGTTAAAATACAATATGTGGAAATCAGGCAAAAATGACACGTTAAAATCAAAATGGCCGACTTCCTGTTTAGAGTAGACAAATGATGCCAGAGACTTTTTTTGTGACTTGGCCAAATACACGTGTACCAATTTTCATTGTCCTATTCCAAAAAAACCCCTATGGGGAGGGGTTTTTGAAAATTTCAAGGGGGCGCTATCGAGGCATTTTGCTGCCCTCAAGGGCAAACCCCCAATACAATGTGAGAGCTCACCACCCTTGACCGGTCTATCAATTTCTATGATGATACAAGTTTATTAAAGACATCAAAAAGCCAAACGTATTTTCATGGCGAGGGATCCATTGTCACCGCATCGCCACACAGACGCCAGTACTCGAAGCATCACAGCATTCGTAAGGTAGCTTAAGAAACGTCTTCTTCATGTTGTACAGGGAGAATAAAGTTGATGGGTTCAACTATGTGCCATCAGTACAAAAGAAAGTAAAGACTTCATTGGAGCCACGCCCTAAACCCAACAGGAAGTCGGCCATTTTGATTTGAATTTTTGAATTTTAAAACGAACTCCTCCTAGGGATTTCGCCCAATCGACTTCAAATTTGGTAGAGATTATTGTGAGACCTAGCTGATCAAAAGTTGTGCTCTGCAGATCTGTAAGTCAAAGGGCGTGGCTGGTAGGGCGTGACAAATTTTTGTGACTTGAGGAAAAAATTTCACAACGCTCTCACAGCCAAATACTTGATTAAAGAAGCTTCAAACTTGCTGAAAATGATGAGGGCACCGCCCTGAATGTCCTGATATATTAACTTGTCACTTTGCTAATAGCGCGCCCTTGTTGTAACAGGAAGTGACCACTCGTTACTTGCACTTCTACTGATGACACAATGTTGAACCCATCAACTTCATTCTACTTCTACAACATGCAAAACAAGTTGCTGAAGCTACATTATAAACGTTGTATAGCTACGAGTCATGGCGTCCATGTGGCAACGCGGTGACTTTGGATGCCTCGCCATGAAAATACGTTTGGGATTCCCAATGCTCTCACGCCCACATACTTGACTGCAGTAGCTTCAAACTAACTGATCATAATAATTGCTTCGCCCTGAACGTCCTGATGCATTAACTTCCCACTTTGCTACTAGCGCCCCCCTGTGGTAACAGGAAGTGTCCAGTTATTACTTTCACTTCTACTGATGACGTATAGTTGAACACATCAACCTCATTCCACTTTTATTACATTTAGAACAAATTAATGAAGCTACCTCATAAATGCTGTGCAGCTAGAATTAATTGTAATTAATTGTAACGCGGCAACTATCCACCCCTCGTCATGAAAATACGTTTAGGTTTTTGATGCCTTTAATACCCTTGTATCATCATAAAAATTGATACACAGGTCAAGGGTGCCGAGTTCTCACATTGTATTTGGGGTTTGCCCTTGAGGGCAGCAAAATGCCTCAATAGTGCCCCCTTGAAATTTTCAAAAACCCCTCCCCATAGGAGTTTTTTTGGAGTAGGAAGATGAAAATTGGTACACATGTGAATTTGGCCAAGACGCACAAAAAAGTCTCTGGCATTTTTGGTCTACTCCAAACAGGATGTCAGCCATTGTGATTTTAACGTGTCATTTTTGCCTGATTTCCACACATTGTATTTTAACGCACTCCTCCTAGAGATTTCATCCAATAAAAACCACATTTATTAGTAAAGATCAAGAGACCATGTTGATCAAAAATTGTGCTCTGCAGGTCTGCAGGTCAGTGGGCGTGGCCGCTAACAGGAAGTGACCAGTTTTTCTTTCACTTGTACTGATGACACAATGTCAAACCCATCAACTTTATTCTCCCAGTACAACATGTAGAAGAAGTTTCTTAAGCTACCTTACGAATGCTGTGATGCTTTGAGTAATGTCGTCCGTGTGGCGATGCGGTGAGAATGGATCCCTCGCCATGAAAATACGTTTGGCTTTTTGATGTCTTTAATAAACTTGTTTCATCATAAAAATTGATAAACAGGTCCAGGGTGGCAAGTTCTCACATGTGATTAGGGTTTTGCCTATGAGGGCAGCAAAATGCCTCGATAGCGCCCCCTTGTCTACTCCAAACAGGAAGTCGGCCATTTTGATTTTAACGTGTCATTTTTGCCTGATTTCCACACATTGTATTTTAACGCACTCCTCCTAGAGATTTCATCCAATCAAAACCACCTTTATTAGTAAACATCAAAAGACCATGTTGATCAAAAGTTGTGCTCTGCAGGTTGTAGGTCAGTGGGCGTGGCTACTAACAGGAAGTGACCAGTTTTTACTTTCACTTGTACTGATATATAGTTGAACCCATCAACTTTATTCCCCCTGTACAACATGGAGAAGAAGTTGCTTGAACTACCTTACGAATGCTGTGATGCTTCAAGTAATGGCTTCCGTGTGGCGATGCGGTGTCAATGGATCCCTCGCCATGAAAATACGTTTGGGTTTTTGATGTTCTTAATGAATTCGTATCATCATGGAAATTGACATGCCGGTAAAGGGTGGAAAGCTCTCATATCTCATTGGGGCTTTGCCTATTAGGGCTGCAAAATGCCTCGATAGCGCCCCCTTGAAATTTTCAAAAACCCCTACCCATAGGGGTTTTTTTGGAGTAGAAAGATGAAAATTGGTACACATGTATTTAGCCAAAACGTAAAAAAAAGTCCCTGGCATCATTCGTTTACTCCAAGCAGGAAGTCGGCCATTTTGATTTTAACGTGTCATTTCTGCCTGATTTCCACATACTGTATTTTAACGCACTCCTCCTAGAGATTTCATCCATTCAAAACCAGATTTATTACTAAACATTGAGAGACCATCCTGCACCCATCAGGATCTCACCACAACCCCAACGTGGGCATGGGGGCGAGGGCCCGTTCAACGCTGCTTGCAGCTTTAATTAGGGCCCGAGCCGACTGCAAGTCGTCTGCGGAGGGCCCTATTGAAATCGCGCTGTTTATTAGGGCCCGAGCCGACTGCAAGTCGTCTGCGGAGGGCCCTATTGAAATCGCGCTGTTTATTATTATTATTAGGGCCCGAGCCGACTGCAAGTCGTCTGCGGAGGGCCCTATTGAAATCGCGCTGTTTATTATTATTATAATTTTTTTTTTTTTTTTATTATTCTTCCGATTTTACAAAGGCAAATTTCGCCCCATTCCCAGTTGTGAAAACGCGTCTTACTTTCCCGATTCGTCCGGCCGGATCCGAAATTCGATATTTTTGGGCGGTCGCACAGGTTCGACCCCAAATGTCGAAATAGCGCCCCCTAAACACGTTTAAAAATTCCCATAGGGAAATTCGGCTACTTTGTCGTAGGCAGACGAAATTCAGTTGTTATGTGCCTTGTAACAAGGCATACAAAAAACAGTATTGGAGCCACGCCCTAAACCCATCAGAAAGTCGGCCATTTTGATTTGAATTTTTGATTTTTAAAACGAACATCTCCTAGGGATTTTGTCGGAACGGCTTCAAATTTCGTAAACATCATTGAGAAACCAACCTGATTAAAAGTTGTGCTCTGCAGATCTGTAGGTCAAAGGACGTGGCTGCTAGGGCGTGACAAATTTTAGTGACTTGAGGGAAAAATTTCACAACAATCTCAAACCCAAATACTTGATTGGAGTAGCTTCAAACTTGCTGAACATGATAAGGGCACCGCCCTAAACGGCCTGATATACTAACTTTTCACTTTGCTAATAGCGCCCCCCTGTGGTAACAGGAAGTGACCACTCATTACTTCCACTGGGACTGATGGCACAATGTTGAACCAATCAACTTCTTTCTTCTTGTAAAACATTCACAACAAGTTGCTGAAGCTACATTATGAACATTGTGTAGCTACGAGTAATGGCGTCCGTTTGGCGAAGCGGCGACTTTGGATCCCTCGCCATGAAAATACGTTTGGGATTCCCAATGCTCTCACGCCCACATACTTGACTGTAGTAGCTTCAAATTTGCTGGACATGATCATTGCTCTGCCCTGAACATCCAGATACATTAAATTCCCACTTTACTCCTAGCGCCCTTCTGTGGTAACAGGAAGTGACCAGTTATTGCTTTCACTTGTACTGATGACACATAGTTGAACACACCAACCATATTCCACTTCTATTACATGCAGAACAAATAGATGAAACTACCTTATGAATACTGTGAAGCTACGCATCATGGCATTTGCGTAGTGATGCAGCGACTTTCCATCCCTCGCCATGAAAATACGTTTGGGTTTTTGATGCCTTTAATAAACTTGTATCATCATAAAAACTGATTGACAGGTCAAATGTGTCAAGCTCTCACATCTGATTAGGGTTTTGCCCATGAGAGCAGCAAAATGCCTCGATAGCGCCCCCTTGAAATTTTCAAAAACCCCTCCCCATAGGGGTTTTTTTGGGTTAGGAAGATGAAAATTGGTACACATGTTTATTTGGCCAAGACGGACAAAAAAGTCTCTGGCATCATTTGTCTACTCCAAACAGGAAGTCGGCCATTTTGATTTTAACGTGTCATTTTTTCCTGATTTCCACAGATGGTATTTTAACGCACTCCTCCTAGAAATTTCATCCATTCATAACCAGATTTATGAATGAACATTGAAAGACCATCCTGTCAAAAGTTGTGCTCTGCAGGGGTGTAGGTCAGTGGGCGTGGCTCCAAACAGGAGGTGACCAGTTTTAACTTTCACTTGTACTGATGACATATAGTTGAACCCATGAACTTTATGTCCCGTGTACAATATGTAGAAGAAGTTGCTTAAACTACCTTATGAATGCTGTGGTGCTTCGAGTAATGGCGTCCGTGTGGCGATGCGGTGACAATGGATCCCTCGCCATGAAAATACGTTTGGGTGTTTGACGTTTTTAATGAATTCCTATCATCATGGAAATTGATATGCCGGTTAAGGGTGCCAAGCTCTCACATCTGATTGGGACTTTGCCCATGAGGGCAGCAAAATGCCTCAATCGCGCCCCCTTTAAATTTTCAAAAATCCCTCCCCAAAGGGGTTTTTTTGGAGTAGAAAGATGAAAATTGGTACACATATGTATTTGGCCAAAACACAAAAAAAAGTCTCTGGCATCATTCATCTACTCCAAACAGGAAGTCGGCCATTTTGATTTTAACGTGTCATTTTTGCCTGATTTCCACATACTGTATTTTAACGCACTCCTCCTAGACATTTCATCCATTCAAAACCAGATTTCTCACTAAACATTGAGAGACCATGCTGCACCCATCAGGATCTCACCACAACCCCAACGTGCGAATGGGGGCGAGGGCCCGTTCAACGCTGCTTGCAGCTTTAATTATTATTATTATTATTTTTTTTTTATTATTCTTCCGATTTTTCAAAGGCCAATTTCGCCCCTTTCCCAATTGTGAAAACGCGTCTTACTTTCCCGATTCGTCCGGCCGGATCCGAAATTCGATATTTTTGGGCGGTCGCACAGGTTCGACCCCAAATGTCGAAATAGCGCCCCCTAAACACGTTTAAAAATTCCCATAGGGAAATTCGGCTACTTTGTCGTAGGCAGACGAAATTCAGTTGTTATGTGCCTTGTAACAAGGCATACAAAAAACAGTATTGGAGCCACGCCCTAAACCCATCAGAAAGTCGGCCATTTTGATTTGAATTTTTGATTTTTAAAACGAACTTCTCCTAGGGATTTTGTCGGAACGGCTTCAAATTTCGTAAACATCATTGAGAAACCAACCTGATTAAAAGTTGTGCTCTGCAGATCTGTAGGTCAATGGGCGTGGCTTCTAGGGCGTGACAAATTATAGTGACTTGAGGAAAAAATTTCACAATACTCTCACACCCAAATACTTGATTGTAGAAGCTTCAAACTTGCTTAACATGATAAGGGCACCGCCCGGAACACCATGATCCATTAACTTTTCACTTTGCTAATAGCGCCCCCCTGTGGTAACAGGAAGTGAACACTCGTTACTTCCACTTGTACTGATGACACATTGTTGAACCCATCAACTTCATTTTACTTTTTAAACATGCAGAACAAGTTGATGAAGCTACATTATGAATGCTGTATAGCTACAAGTAATGGCGTCCGTGTGGCGAAGCGGCGACTTTGGATGCCTCGCCATGAAAATACGTTTGGGATTCCCAATGCTCTCTCGCCCACATACTTGACTGTAGTAGCTTCAAACTTGCTGGACATGATCACTGCTCCGCCCTGAACGTCAAGATGCATTAAATTCTCACTTTGCTACTAGCGCCCCCATGTGGTCACGGGAAGTGACCACTTATTACTTTCACTTGTACTGAGGACACATACTTGATCAAATCAACCTCATTCCACTTCTATTACATGCAGAACAAATTGGTGAAGCTACCTTATAAATGCTGTAAAGCTACGCATAATGGCGTCCCTGTAGTGAAGCGGCGAGTATCCATCCCTCGCCATGAAAATACGTTTGGGTTTTTGATGTCTTTAACAAACTTGTATCATCATAAAAATTATTACACAGGTCAAGGGTGGCAAGTTCTCACATATTATTGGGGCTTTGCCCATGAGGGCAGCAAAATGCCTCGATAGCGCCCCCTTGAAATTTTCAAAAACCCCTCCCCATAGGGGTTTTTTTGGAGTAGAAAGATGAAAATTGGTACACGTGTATTTGACCAAGACGCAAAAAAAAGTCTCTGGCATCATTTGTCCACTCCAAACAAGAAGTCGGCCATTTTGATTTTAACGTGTCATTTTTGCCTGATTGCCATAAATTGTATTTCAACGCACTCCTCCAAGAGATTTCATCCTTTCAAAACCAGATTTATTACTAAACATTGAGAGACCATGCTGATCAAAAGTTGTGTTCTGCAGGTCTGTAGGTCAGTGGGCGTGGCTACAAACAGGAAGTGACCAGTTTTTACTTTCACTTGCACTGAAGACATTTTGTTGAACCCATCAACTTCATTCCCCCTGTACAACATGTAGAAGCAGTTGCTTAAACTACCCTAAGAATGCTGTGATGCTTCGAGTAATGGCGTGTGTGTGGCGATGCGGTGACAATGGATCCCTCGCCATGAAAATACGTTTGGGTTTTTGATGTCTTTAATATACTTGTACCATCATAAAAATTGATAGACCGGTCAAGGGTGGCAAGCTCTCACATCTGATTGGGGCTTTTCCCATGAGGGCAGCAAAATGCCTCGATAGCGCCCCCTTGGTATTTTGAAAAACCCCTCTCCTTAGGGGTTTTTTTGGAGTTAGAAAATGAAAATTGGTACACATGTGTATGTTGCCAATGTGAACAAAAAAGTCTCTGGGACCATGGATAAATTCCAAACAGGTAGTCAGCCATTTTGATTTTAATGTGTCATTTTGGCCCGATTTTAACATATTGCATATTAACGAACTCCTCCTAGCGATTCTGTCCAATAAACCTTATATTTATTTCAGATCATCAAGAGACCATGCTGATCAAAACTAGTGCTCTGCATGTCTGTCGCTAAATGGACCTGGCCGCCATGGTGTCCCCATTTCAGATGCCTCGCCAAACACATTCGAGCTGCTCTCTCTCCCTCATACTTCATCCAAATGGATTCAAAATTCCTGTATGTAGTGAAATACCCACCCTGAACGCCTCGATGTGCTGCTACACAATCTAGCTCGTCATGCCCCCTTATGAAAACAGAGAATGCCACATTTTACGTAGAAACTGGCCGATTTGCTCAAAACTTCACATTTGTGCTAAGGGTCTGCCCCTGAATGCACCTGCCCAAATTTGGTTACACTCTGAGCGCCTTCTGGTGGATGAAGTATCAACCTATCATAACTCCTTCAGCTTGGCCCGATTCACTCGACACTTTCTCTCAGGTTGGGGCCGGCACTTGACCTGTCCAGTGGTCGAGAGTGCACAGCTGCACCCGTGATGATCTCACCACAACCCCAACATGCGCATGGGGGCGAGGGCCCGTTCAACGCTGCTTGCAGCTTTAATTATTATTATTATTCCTCCGACATTTCAAGGGCCAATTTCGCCCACTTCCCAATGGTGAAAACGCGTCTAACTTTCCACAAACGTCCGGCCTCATCCGAAATTTGATATTTTGATGCGGTCATACAGGTTTGACCCCAAATGCCGAAAAAGCGCCCCCTAAACACGTTTCAAAATTCCCATAGGGAAATTCGGTTACTCTGTTGTAGGCAGACGAAATTTGATAGTTATATGCTTTGTCACAAGGCATACAAAAAACTTCATTGGAGCCACGCCCTAAACCCAACAGAAAGTAGGCCATTTTGATTTGAATTTTTGAATTTTAAAACAAACTCCTCCCAGGGATTTCGCCGAATCAACTTCAAATTTGGTAGAGATCATTGTGAGACCAAGGTGATCAAAAGTTGTGCTCTGCAGATCTGCAGGTCTAAGGGCGTGGCTGCTAGGGCGTGACAAATTTTTGTGACTTGAGGAAAAATTTTCACAATGCTCTCACATCCAAACACTTGATTTTAGAAGCTTCAAACTTGCTGAAAATGATGAGGGCGCCGCCCTAAACATCCTGATATATTAACTTTCCACTTTACTAATAGCGCCCCCCGGTGGTAACAGGAAGTTACCACTCGTTACTTCCACTTGTACTGATGACACATTGTTGAACCCATCAACTTCATTCTACTTCAAATACATGCAGAACAAGTTGATGAAGCTACATTGTAAACGCTGTATAGCTACAAGTAATGGCGTCCGTGTGGCGAAGCGGCGACTTTGGATGCCTCGCCATGATAATATGTTTGGGATTCCCAATGCTCTCACGCCCACATACTTGACTGTAGTAGCTTCAAACTTGCTGGGCATGATCATCGCTCCGCCTTGAACGTCTAAATGCATTTATTTTCCACTTTGCTACTAGCGCCCCCCTGTGGTAACAGGAAGTGACCAGTCATTACTTTCACTTGCACTGATGACACATAGTTGAACACACCAACCTCATTCCACGTCTATTACATGCAAAACTTATAGATGGAGCTACCTAATGAATGCTGTGAAGCTAAGCATAATGGCGTCCGTGTAGTGATGCGGCGACTTTCCATCTCTCGCCAAGAAAATACGTTTGGGTTTTTGATGTCTTTAATAAACTTGCATCATCATAAAAATTGATTTACAAGTCAAGGGTGTCAAGCTCTCACATCTGATTGGGGCTTTGCCTATGAGAGCAGCAAAATGCCTCGATAGCCCCCCCTTGAAATTTTCAAAAACCCCTCCCCATAGGGGTTTTTTTGGGGTAGGAAGATGAAAATTGGTACACGTGTATTTTGCCAAGTTGCACAAAAAAGTCTCTGGCATCATTTGTCTACTCCAAACAGGAAGTCGGCCATTTTGATTTTTTCGTGTCATTTCTCCCTGATTTCCACATATTGTATTTTAACGCACTCGTCCTTGAGATTTCATCCATTCAGAACCAGATTTATCAATAAACATCAAAAGACCATGCTGATCAAAAGTTGTGCTCTGCAGGTCTGTAGGTCAGTGGGCGTGGCTACCAACAGGAAGTGACCAGTTTTTACTTTCACTTGTACTGATGACATATAGTTGAACCCATCAACTTTATTTCCCCCGTACAACATGTAGAAGAAGTTGCTTGAATTACCTTACGAATGGTGTGATGTTTCGAGTAATGGCTTCCGTGTGGCGATGCGGTGCCAATTATCCCTCGCCATGAAAATACGTTTGGGTTTTTGATGTTCTTAATGAATTCGTATCATCATGGAAATTGACATGCCTGTTAAGGGTGGCAAGCTCTCACATCTGATTGGGGCTTTGCCTATGAGGGCTGCAAAATGCTTCGATAGCGCCCCCTTGATATTTTCAAAAACCCCTACACATAGGGGTTTTTTTGGAGTATAAAGATGAAAATTGGTACACACATGTATTTGGCCAAAACGCAAAAAAAAGTCTGTGGTATCATTCCTCTACTCCAAACAGGAAGTCGGCCATTTTGATTTTAACGTGTCATTTTTGCCTTATTTCCACATATTGTATTTTAACGCACTCCTCCCAGAGATTTCATCCATTCAAAACCAGGTTTATTACAAAACATTGAGAGACCATGCTGCACCCTTCAGGATCTCACCACAACCCCAACGTGCGCATGGGGGCGAGGGCCAGTTCAACGCTGCCTGCAGCTTTAATTAGGGCCCGAGCACCGACCGGTGCCAGGAACCTATTGTTTTTGATGGGATTTTTAGGGCCCGAGCACCGACCGGTGCGAGGAACCTATTGTTTTTGATGGGATTTTTATTATTATTCTTCTTCTTCTTCTTTTTATTCTGCTGCGAGAACGCATTTTTGAGGGCTTTGCCATGCACGAAAACTCACAAAAATTTGCCCACACATCAGTCGTGGTGAAAATTGCAAAGTATTACTATTTTTGTGCTTAGACATGCCCCGGCGGCTCTATAGCGCCACCAAACACGCGTCCATTTTGGAACGCACTTACTTGAATTCTCAAGAAATTTGATAGGGTCATAGAAGTCATCATAAATTTTTTTGTAAATTTTTTTGAAATTTTTTTGCCGCACAGGAAGTGAGCTATGAGCCATTTCCTGCGTTTTTTCAGATTTTACGAACACATTTTTGAGGGCCTTATCATACTTGAAATTTCACCAAACTTGGCTGATAGACTAGAAATATTAAATTCTTTAATTCGATATCTCATTTGGCACTAAGTTTGACATGGTAGCTCTATAGCGCCCCCTAATACATAATTGCATTTTTGAGGGCCTCAGCATGCTCGAAAACTCACGTTACTTTGCACATCTATTAAGCTGGTCATCCTGTTTACTAGGATATAGAGTTTACTGATGAGCGTGGCAAAATTGCATTACAGCGCCACCTAGAAAATTTCAATGAAGCAGCCCTCGCAGCATGTTTAACCGACATGTACAAAATTCGGTGGACATGTGTACTATGCCAAGACCTAAAAAAAAGTCTCTTGGTGCCATGACCTAGACTCAACAGAAAGTCCGCCATTTTTAATTGAATTTGCAAATTTTTTTAATTTTTTGCCATTCACAGGCGTCGTACTTTAACGAACTCCTCCTAGAGATGTTACCCGATCAACTTAAAATTTCGCAAATGGCATCTAAAGACCTTGTCGATGTTAAATTGCGAAGCTTTTTTGGATTCATCGAACTTTGAATCCGTGGCGCCGCGGCGAATTTCGATGTTCCGCCATGAAACAGGAAGTTGGTTTTCCGCGCACATGCTTTGTGAGATTTGCGCAAAACTTTACAGGCTTCATAAGAGTCTACTTCCAAGTAGAACTATATGTTGATATTAGATTGGGTGTGGTCAGGTGGCTCCACAGCGCCCTCTTGACACAACCATGTTGAGACAAAAGTGCTTGAATGTTCATGAAATTTGGTTTGATCATTGCATTTGTCATGTCAGGTTATGGTAATTTTTTTGGAATTTTTTGGCCAAACAGGAAGTGAGCTATGAGCCATTTCCTGCGTTTTTCCAAATTTTATTAACACATATTTGGAAGCCTAATAATACTCGAAATCTTGCAAAAAGTTGCACAAATTATAATTGTCTTATTATATTCAATCTTCTACATCAATTTGCACTAAATTTGGCACCATGGCTCTATAGCGCCCCCAATCAGATTTTAAAAAGAATTGCTCTTTTGAGGGTCTCAGCATGTTCAAAAACTCACAAAATTTTGTAAATGTATAAAAATCATCATTCCTATTACTCTGATAAAAAGCTTATATATAGGCTTGGCAAAATTGTCATAATAGCGCCCCCTGGATAATTTCAAATAAGCAGCCCTCGCAGCCTGGTAAACCTACATGTATGAAATTCGGTAGACATGTGGAATATGCTGAGACCTAAAAAAAAGTCTCTTGGTGCCATGACCTAGACTCAACAGGAAGTCCGCTATTTTTAATTGAAATTGCAACTTTTTTTGATTTTTTGCCATTCACAGGCGTCGTACTTTAACGAACTCCTCCTAGAGATTTTATCCGATCAACTTAATATTTGGCAAATAATATCTTAAGACCTTGCTGATGTTAAATTGCGAAGCAATTTTGATTTCATCGAACAATGTATCCGTGGCTTCACGGCAAATTTTGATATCCCGCCATGAAACAGGGAGTTGCTTTTACTGCCACATACTTTGTGGGATTTGCCCGAACCTTCTTCTGCTTGATACAATTGTTCTCCAAAGTAAAAACATATGCTAATATTGGATCAGGAGGTGCTAGGTGGCTCCACAGCGCCCTCTAGATATGGTCATGTTAAGATAAAAGTGCTTGAATGTTCATGAAATTTGGTGTGATCATTGCATTCATCATTCCTCTCTTCAATACATCCATCAATTGGCAGTAAATGGGGCATAATGGCTCTATAGCGCCCCCAATAATATTTATAAAAGAATTGCTCTTTTGAAAGTCTAAACATGCTGGAAAATTTACAAAAATCGAAACACTCATGGAACCCTGTATTACGATTACTGTGTTGTAGATTTTGTGCACAGGCAAGTCAAAATGGTATCATAGCGCTCCCAGAAAATTTTTGCACTCCCATCAGGAAACCACATTGTACGAGGTCCAGCTGTGTCCAATGGCTCTGAATAGACACCTGCAGCCATCAAAATCTTGCTGCCACTCCAATGTGCACAGGGGGGGCGAGGGCCCTTTCAACGCTGCTTGCAGCTTTAATTAGGGCCCGAGCACCAACCGGTGCGAGGAACCTATTGTTTTTGATGGGATGATTCTTCTTCTTCTTCTTCTTCTTCTTCTTCTTCTTCTTCTACTTCTTCTTCTTCTTCTGCGAGAACGCATTTTTGAGGGCTTTGCCATGCACGAAAACTCACAAAAATTTGCCCACACGTCAGTCGTGGTAAAAATTGCAAATTATTATTATTTTTGTGCTTGGACATGCCCCGGTGGCTCTATAGCGCCACCAAACACGCGGCCATTTTGGAACGCATTTGCTCGGATTCTCACGAAATTTTATAGAGTCATAGTAGTCATCATAAATTTTTTTGTAAATTTTTTTGAAATTTTTTTGCCTCACAGGAAGTGAGCTATGAGCCATTTCCTGCGTTTTTTCAGATTTTACGAACACATTTTTGAGGGCCTTATCATACTCGAAAACTCACCAAACTTGGCTCATAGACTACAAATATTACGTTCTTTGATTCGATATCTCATTTGGCTCTGGTTGTGAAATGGTAGCTCTATAGCGCCCCCTAATACATAATTGCATTTTTGAGGGCCTCAGCATGCTTGAAAACTCACAAAACTTTGCAGACATATTAAGCTGGTCATACTCTTTACTAGGATTTAGGGTTTACAGATGGATGTGGCAAAATTGCATTACAGCGCCACCTAGAAAATTTCAATGAAGCAGCCCTCGCAGCGTGTTTGACCTACATGTACAAAATTCGGTGGACATGTGTACTATGCCAAGACCTAAAAAAAAGTCTCTAGGTGCCATGACCTAGACTCAACAGGAAGTCCGCCATTTTTAATTGAATTTGCAAATTTTTTACATTTTTTGCCATTCACAGGCTTCGTACTTTAACGAACTTCTCCTAGAGATTTTATCCGATCAACTTAAAATTTTGAATTTAACATCTTAAGACCTTGTCGATGTTAAATTGCGAAGCTTTTTTGGATTCATTCAACTTTGTATCCGTGGCTTCGCGGCGAATTTCGATGTTCCGCCATGAAACAGGAAGTTGGTTTTACGCGCACATGCTTTGTGAAATTTGCGCGAAACTTTACAGGCTTTATAGGAGTCCACTTCCAAGAAGACCTATATGTTGATATTAGATTGAGTGTGGTTAGGTGGCTCCACAGCGCCCTCTTGAAACGGCCATGTTGAGATAAAAGTGCTTGAATGTTCATGAAATTTGGTGTGATCATTGCATTGTTCATGTCGAGTTATTTTAATTTTTTTGAAATTTTTTGGCCAAACAGGAAGTGAGCTATGCGCCATTTCCTGCGTTTTTCCAAATTTTATAAACACATGTTTGGATGCTTAAGAATACTTGAAATCTTGCAAAAAGTTGCACAAATTATAATTGTCTTATTATATTCAATTTTATATATCAATTTACACTAAATTTGGCACAATGGCTCTATAGCGCCCCCAATCAGATTTTTAAAAGAATTGCCATTTTGAGGGTCTCAGCATGTTCTAAAACTTACAAAATTTTGTAAATGTATAAAGACCATCATTCGTATTACTCTGACAAAAAACTTATATATATACATGGCAAAAATGTCACTATAGCGCCCCCTGGAAAATTTTAAATAAGCAGCCCTCGCAGCCTGGTAAACCTACATGAATGAAATTCGGTAGACATGTGGAATATGCCGAGACCTACAAAAAATTCTCTTGGTGCCATGACCTACACTCAACAGGAAGTCCACCATTTTTAATTGAAATTGCAACTTTTTTGGATTGTTGGCCATTCACAGGTGTCGTACTTTAACGAACTCCTCCTAGAGATTTTATCTGATCAACTTAAAATTTGGCATATGACATTGAAAGACGTCGTTGATGTTAAATTGCGAAGCTTTTTTGGATTCATTGAACTTTGTATCCGTGGCGTCGCGGCGAATTTCGATGTTCCGCCATGAAAATGGAAGTTGCTTTTATGAGCATATGCTTTGGGAGATTTACGTGAAACTTTACAGGCTTAATGATAGTCTAATTCCAAATATACCTATATGTTGATATTGGAGTGGGTGTGGTCAGGTGGCTCTACAGCGCCCTCTAGACACGGCCATGTTGATATAAAAATGCTTGAATGTTCATGAAATTTTGGTCTGATCATTGCATTTGTTTTTCTGGGCTGTGCTGATTTTTTTGAAATTTTTCGGCCAAAAAGGAAGTGAGCTATGAGTCATTTCCTGTGTTATTCCAAATTTTATGAACACACATTTGAAGGCCTTAGCATACTCGAAAACTTGCGAAACTTAGCTAAAATTTTATTTGTCACATTGTCTTCAATTTGAAAAAAAAATTGGCAGTAAATGAGGCATCATGGCTCTATAGCGCCCCCAATACAATTTTTAAAAGAATTACCCTTTTGAGGGTTTCAGCATGCTCAAAAACGCACAAAATTTTGTACAATTTTAAAGACCATCATTCCTATTACAGTGATAAAAAATTTACAAATAGGCGTGGCAAAAATGGCATTATAGCGCCCCCTGGAAAATTTCAAATAAGCAGCCCTCGCAGCCCGGTAAACCCACATGTATGAAATTCGGTAGACATGTGGAATATGCCGAGACCTACAAAAAAGTCACTTGGTGCCATGACCTAGACTCAACAGGAAGGCTGCCATTTTTAATTGAAATTGCAACTTTTTTTAATTTTTTTTTGCCATTCAAAGGTGTTGTACTTTAACAAACTCCTCCTAGAGATTTTATCTGATCAACTTAAAATTTGGCATATAATATCTAAAAACCTTGCTGACGTTAAATTGCGAAGCTTTTTTGATTTCATCGAACGATGCATCCGTGGCGTCACGGCGAATTTTGATGTCCTGCCATGAAACAGGAAGTTGCTTTCAATTCCACATACTTTGTGGGATTTGCCTGAAACTTTCCAAGCTTGATAAAATTGTGCGCCCAAGTATAGATATATGCTTATTTTATATCGAGAGGTGCCAGGTGGCTCCACAGCGCCCTCTAGATATGACCATGTTCAGATAAAAGTGCTTGAAAGTTCATGAAATTTGGTATGATCATTGCATTAGTCATTCTCCGCAATTGTTAATTTTTTGAAATTTTTTTGCCAAACAGAAAGAGAGCAATGAGCTATTTCCTGCGTTTTTCCAAATTTTACGAACACACGTTTTAAGGCCTTAGAATGCTCCAAAACTTGCAAAACCATCCAAAAATTAGAACTGTCTTATTCTCTTTAATACATCCATCAATTGGCACTAAATGGGGCATAATGGCTCTATAGCGCCCCCAATAATATTTATAAAAGAATTGCTCCTTTGAAAGTCTAAACATGCTGGAAAATTTACAAAAATCAAAACACTCATGGAGCCCCATATTACGATTACTGTGTTGTAGATTTTGTGCACAGGCAAGTCAAAATGGTATCATAGCGCCCCTCCAGAAAATTTTTGCACTCCCATCAGGAAACCACATTGTACGCGGTCCAGCTGTGTCCAATGGCTCTGATTGGAAACCTGCAGCCATCAAGATCTTGCTGCCACCCCAATGTGCACAGGGGGGGCGAGGGCCCTTTCAACGCTGCTTGCAGCTTTAATTAGGGCCCGAGCACCGACCGGTGCGAGGAACCTATTGTTTTTGATGGGATTTTAATTATTCTTCTTCTTCTTCTTCTTCTTCTTCTTTTTATTCTGCTGCAAGAACGCATTTTTGAGGGCTTTGCCATGCACGAAAACTCACAAAAATTTGCCCACTCGTCAGTCGTGGTGAAAATTGCAAAGTATTATTATTTTTGTGCTTAGACATGCCCCGGTGGCTCTATAGCGCCACCAAACACGAGGCCATTTTGGAACGCACTTGCTCGGATTCTCACGAAATTTCATAGAGTCATAGTAGTCATCATAAATTTTTTTGTCAATTTTTTCGAAATTTTTTTGCCTCACAGGAAGTGAGCTATGAGCCATTTCCTGCGTTTTTTTAGATTTTCCGAACACATTTTTGAGGGTTTTATCATACTCGAAAACTCACCAGACTTGGCTCATAGACTAGAAATATAACGTTCTTTGATTCGATATCTCATTTGGCACTGGGTGTGATATGGTAGCTCTATAGCGCCCCCTAATACATAATTGCATTTTTGAGGGCCTTAGCATGCTTGAAAACTCACAAAACTTTGCGAACATATTAAGCAGGTCTTACTTTTAACTAGGATTTAGGGTTTACAGATGGATGTGGCAAAATTGCATTACAGCGCCACCTAGAAAATTTCAATGAAGCAGCCCTCGCAGCGTGTTTGACCTACATGTACAAAATTCGGTGGACATGTGTACTATGCCAAGACCTAAAAAAAAGTCCCTAGGTGCTATGACCTAGACTCAACAGGAAGTCCGCCATTTTTAATTGAATTTGCAAATTTTTTAAAATTTTTGCCATTCAGAGGCTTCGTACTTTAACGAACTCCTCCTAGAGATTTTATCCGATCAACTTAAAATTTTGAATTTAACATCTTAAGACCTTGTCAATGTTAAATTGCGAAGCTTTTTTGGATTCATTGAACTTTGTATCCGTGGCGTTGCGGCGAATTTCGATGTTCCGCCATGAAACAGGAAGTTGGTTTTACGCGCACATGCTTTGTGAAATTTGCGCAAAACTTTGCAGGCTTTATAGGAGTCCACTTCCAAGTTGACCTATATGTTGATATTAGATTGGGTGTGGTCAGTTGGCTCCACAGCGCCCTCTTGAAACGGCCATGTTGAGATAAAAGTGCTTGAATGTTCATGAAATTTGGTGTAATCATTGCATTTTTCATGTCGAGTTATTTTAATTTTTTTGAAATTTTTTGGCCAAACAGGAAGTGAGCTATGCGCCATTTCCTGCGTTTTTCCAAATTTTATAAACACATGTTTGGATGCTTTAGAATACTCAAAATCTTGCAAAAAGTTGCAAAAATTATAATTGTCTTATTATCTTCAATTTTATATATCAATTTACATTAAATTTTGCACAATGGCTCTATAGCGCCCCCAATCAGATTTTTAAAAGAATTGCCATTTTGAGGGTCTCAGCATGTTCTAAAACTCACAAAATTTTTTAAATGTATAAAGACCATCATTCGTATTACTCTGACAAAAAACTTATATATATACATGGCAAAAATGTCACTATAGCGCCCCCTGGAAAATTTTAAATAAGCAGCCCTCGCAGCCTGGTAAACCTACATATATGAAATTCGGTAGACATGTGGAATATGCCGAGACCTACAAAAAATTCTCTTGGTGCCATGACCTACACTCAACAGGAAGTCCACCATTTTTAATTGAAATTGCAACTTTTTTGGATTGTTGGCCATTCACAGGTGTCGTACTTTAACGAACTCCTCCTAGAGATTTTATCTGATCAACTTAAAATTTGGCATATGACATTGAAAGACGTCGTCGATGTTAAATTGCGAAGCTTTTTTGGATTCATCGAACTTTGTATCCGTGGCGTCGCGGCGAATTTCGATGTTCCGCCATGAAAATGGAAGTTCATTTTATGAGCATATGCTTTGGGAGATTTACATGAAACTTTACAGGCTTAATAATAGTCTAATTCCAAATATACCTATATGTTGATATTGGAGTGGGTGTGGTCAGGTGGCTCTACAGCGCCCTCTTGACACGGCCATGTTGATATAAAAGTGCTTGAATGTTCATGAAATTTGGTCAGATCATTGCATTTGGTGTTCTGGGCTGTGCTGATTTTTTTGAAATTTTTTGGCCAAACAGGAAGTGAGCTATGAGTCATTTCCTGCGTTATTCCAAATTTTATGAACACACATTTGAAGGCCTTAGCATACTCGAAAACTTGCAAAACTTAGCTAAAATTTTATTTGTCACATTGTCTTCAATTTGAAACAAAAATTGGCAGTAAATGAGGCATCATGGCTCTATAGCGCCCCCAATACGATTTTTTAAAGAATTACCCTTTTGAGGGTTTCAGCATGCTCAAAAACTCACAAAATTTTGTACAATTTTAAAGACCATCATTCCTATTACACTGATGAAAAATTTACAAATAGGCGTGGCAAAAATGGCATTATAGCGCCCCCTGGAAAATTTCAAATAAGCAGCCCTCGCAGCCAGATAAACCCACATGTATGAAATTCGGTAGACATGTGGAATATGCCGAGACCTACAAAAAAGTCTCTTGGTGCCATGACCTAGACCCAACAGGAAGGCTGCCATTTTTAATTGAAATTGCAACTTTTTTAAATTTTTTTTGCCATTCACAGGTGTCGTACTTTAACGAACTCCTCCTAGAGATTTTATCCGATCAACTTAAAATTTGGCATATAATATCTAAAAACCTTGCTGACGTTAAATTGCGAAGCTTTTTTGATTTCATCGAACGATGCATCTGTGGCGTCACGGCGAATTTTGATGTCCTGCCATGAAACAGGAAGTTGCTTTCAATTCCACATACTTTGTGGGATTTGCCTGAAACTTTCCAAGCTTGATAAAATTGTCCGCCAAGTATAGATATATGCTTATTTTATATCGAGAGGTACCAGGTGGCTCCACAGCGCCCTTAGATATGGCCATGTTCAGATAAAAGTGCTTGAAAGTTCATGAAATTTGATATGATCATTGCATTAGTCATTCTCCGCAATTGTTAATTTTTTGAAATTTTTTTGCCAAACAGGAAGAGAGCTATGAGCTATTTCCTGCGTTTTTCCAAATTTTACGAACACACGTTTTAAGGCCTTAGAATGCTCCAAAACTTGCAAAACCATCCAAAAATTAGAACTGTCTTATTCTCTTCAATACATCCATCAATTGGCACTAAATGGGGCATAATGGCTCTATAGCGCCCCCAATAATATTTATAAAAGAATTGCTCTTTTGAAAGTCTAAACATGCTGGAAAATTTACAAAAATCGAAACACTCATGGAGCCCTGTATTACGATTACTGTGTTGTAGATTTTGTGCACAGGCAAGTCAAAATGGTATCATAGCGCCCTCCAGAAAATTTTTGCACTCCCATCAGGAAACCACATTGTACGCGGTCCAGCTGTGTCCAATGGCTCTGAATGGACACCTGCAGCCATCAAGATCTTGCTGCCACCCCAATGTGCACAGGGGGGGCGAGGGCCCTTTCAACGCTGCTTGCAGCTTTAATTATTATTCTTTTTCTTCTTCTTCTTCTTTTTATTCTGCTGCGAGAACGCATTTTTGAGGGCTTTGCCATGCACGAAAACTCACAAAAATTTGCCCACACGTCAGTCGTGGTGAAAATTGCAAAATATTATTATTTTTGTGCTTGGACATGCCCCGATGGCTCTATAGCGCCACCAAACACGCGCCCATTTTGGAACGCACTTGCTCGGATTCTCACGAAATTTTTTAGAGTCATAGTAGTCATCATAAATTTTTTTGTAAATTTTTTTGAAATTTTTTTGCCTCTCAGGAAGTGAGCTATGAGCCATTTCCTGCGTTTTTTTAGATTTTACGAACACATTTTTGAGGGTTTTATCATACTCGAAAACTCACCAGACTTGGCTCATAGACTAGAAATATTACGTTCTTTGATTCGATATCTCATTTGGCACTGGGTGTGATATGGTAGCTCTATAGCGCCCCCTAATACATAATTGCATTTTTGAGAACCTCAGCATGCTTGAAAACTCACTAAACTTTGCAAACATATTAAGCTGGTCATATTCTTTACTAAGATATAGGGTTTACAGATGAATGTGGCAAAATTGCATTACAGCGCCACCTAGAAAATTTCAATGAAGCAGCCCTCGCAGCGTGTTTAAACGACATGTACAAAATTCAGTGGACATGTGTATTATGCCAAGACCTAAAAAAAGTATCTTGGTGCCATCACCTCGACTCAACAGGAAGTCCGCCATTTTTAATTGAATTTGCAAATTTTTAAAATTTTTTTCCATTCACAGGCGTCGTACTTTAACGAACTCCTCCTAGAGATTTTATCTGATCAACTTAATATTCCGCATATGACATCTTAAGACCTTGTCGATGTTAAATTGCGAAGCTTTTTTGGATTCATTGAACTTTGTATCCGTGGCGTCGCGGCGAATTTCGATGTTCCGTCATTAAACAGGAAGTTGGTTTTATGCGCGTATGCTTTGTGAAATTTGCCCGAAACTTTACAGGCTTAATAAGAGTCGACTTCCAAATATACCTATATGTTGATATTGGATTGGGTGTGGTCAGGTGGCTCCACAGCGCCCTCTTGACACGGCCATGTTGAGTTAACAGTGCTTGAATGTTCATGAAATTTGGTCTGATCAGTACATTTGTTTTTTTAGGCTATACTTATTTTTTTGAAATTTTTCGGCCAAACAGGAAGTGAGCTATGAGCCATTTCCTGCGTTATTCCAAATTTTACGAACACAAGTTTGAATGCTTTAGCATACTCAAAAACTTGCAAAACTTTGCAAAAATTATAATAGTCTGATTGTTTTCAATTTGAGACAGAAATTGGCAGTAAATGTGGCATAATGGCTCTATAGCGCCCCCAATCAGATTTTTTTAAAAATTGCCTTTTTGAGGCTCTCAGCATGCTCAAAAACTCACAAAATTTTGTACCATTCTAAAAACCATCATTCCTATTATACTGATAAAAAAAAAACATATACAGTTGGCAAAAATGGCATTATAGCGCCCCCTGGAAAATTTCAAATAAGCAGCCCTCGCATCGTGGTTGACCTGCATGTATGAAATTCGGTGGACATGTGGAATATCCTGAGACCTCAAAAAAAGTCACTTGGTGCCATGACCTAGACTCACAAGGAAGTTCGCTATTTTTAATTGAAATCTCAACTTTTTTAGATTTTTCACCATTCGCAGGTGCCGTACTTTAACGAACTCCTCCTAGAGATTTTATCCGATCCACTTAAAATTTAGTGAATAATATCTCAAGACGTTGCCGATGTTAAATTACGAAGCTTTTTTGGATTTATCAAACAATGTATCCGTGGCATTGCGGCAGTTTTGGATGTCCTGCCATGAAACAGGAAGTTGATTTTCCTCCCACATACTTCGTGGGATTTGCCTGAAACTTTCCAAGCTTGATAAAATTGTCCTCCCAAGTATTAGTATATGCTAATATTACATCGGGAGTGGCCAAGAGGCTCCACAGCGCCCTCTAGATACAGCCATGTTAAGATAAAAGTGCTTGAATGTTCATGAAATTTGGTCAGATCATTGCACTAGTCATTCTGGGAAATGGTAAATTTTTTTGGCCAAACAGGAAGTGAGCTATGAGCTAAATCCTGCGTTTTTCCAAATTTCACGAACACTCGTTTGAAGGCCTTAGAATACCCCAAAGCTTGCAAAACCTAGCGCAATTTATTATTGTCTTATTCTCTTCAATGTAATCCATCAATTGGCACTAAATGTGGCATAATGGCTCTATAGCGCCCCCAATCAGATTTATTAAAGAATTCCTCTTTTGCAGGTCTAAACATGCTGGAAAATTAACAAAAATCAACACACTCATGGAGCTCGGTAATTACTATGTTGTACATTTTGCGCACAGGCATGTCAAAATGGTACCATAGCACCCTCCAGAAAATTTTTGCACTCCCCTCAGAAAACCACATTGTACGTGGTCAAGCAGTGTCCAATGGCTGTGAATGGACGCCTGCACCCATCAAGATCTTGCTGCCACCCCAACGTGCAAGAAGGGTGCGAGGGCCCTTTCAACGCTGCTTGCAGCTTTAATTAGGGCCCGAGCACCGACCGGTGCAAGGAACCGATTGTTTTTGATGGGATTCTTCTTCTTCTTCTTCTTCCTCTTCTTCTTCTTCTTCTTCTTCTTCTTCCTCTTCTTCTTCTTCTTCTGCGAGAATGCATTTTTGAGGGCTTTGCCATGCACGAAAACTCACAAAAATTTGCCCACACGTCAGTCGTAGTGAAAATTGCAAAGTATTATTTATTTCTTACTTGGACATGCCCTGGTGGCTCTATAGCACCACCAAACACGCTGCCATTTTGAAACGCACTTGCTCGGATTCTAATGAAATTTTATAGGGTCATAGTAGTCATTATAAATTTTTTTGTCAATTTTTTAGAAATTTTTTTGCCCTACAGGAAGTGAGCTATGAGCCATTTCCTGCGTTTTTTCAGATTTTACGACCACATTTTTGAGGGCCTTATCATACTTGAAAATAGAACAAACTTGTTTTATTGACTAAAAATATTAAGTTCTTTGATTTCCTATCTCATTTTGCAGTGGGTGAGACATGGTAGCTCTATAGCGCTCCCTAATACATAATTGCTTTTTTGAGGGCATCACCATGCTCAAAAACTCTCAAAACTTTGAAAACATATTAAGCTGGTCATACTCTTTACTAGGATATGGGGTTTACAGATGGATGTGGCAAAATTGCATTACAGCGCCACCTAGAAAAATTCAATGAAGCAGCCCTCGCAGCGCGTTTAATCTACATGAACTAAATTCGTTGGACATGTGTACTATGCCAAGACCTAAAAAAAAGTCTCTTGGTGCCACCACCTAGACTCAACAGGAAGTCCGCCATTTTTAATTGAATTTGCAAATTTTTAAAATTTTTTGCCCATCGCAGATGTCGTACTTTGACGAACTCCTCCTAGAGATTTTATCCGATCAACTTAAAATTTTGCAGATGACATCTAAAGACCTTGTCGATGTTAAATTGCGAAGCTTTATTGGATTCATTGAACTTTGCATCCGTGGCGTTGCGGCGAATTTTGACGTTCCGCCATGAAACAGGAAGTTGATTTTATGCGCATATGCTTTGTGAGATTTGCCCGAAACCTTACAGGCTTAATAAGAGTCGACTTCCAAATATACCTATATGTTGATTTTGGATTGGGTGTGGTCAGGTGGCTTCACAGCGCCCTCTTTAAACTCAACTTGGCCGTGTCAAGTGCTTGAATGTTCATGAAATTTAATCTGATCATTACATTTGTTTTTTTGGGTTATGCTTATTTTTTTGAAATTTTTCGGCCAAACAGGAAGTGAGCTATGAGCCATTTCCTGCGTTACTCCAAATTTTACGAACACACGTTTGAAGGTTTTAGCAGACTCGAAAACTTGCAAAACTTTGCAAAAATTATAATTGTCTGATTGTCTTCAATTTGAGACAGAAATTGGCAGTAAATGTGGCATAATGGCTCTATAGCGCCCCCAATCAGATTTTTAAAAGAATTGCCCTTTTGAGGGTCTCAGCATGCTCAAAAACTCACAAAATTTTGTAGCATTCCGAAAGCCATCATTCCTATCACACTGATAAAAAAATACATATAGAGTTGGCAAAAATGGCATTATAGCGCCCCCTGGAAAATTTCAAATAAGCAGCCCTCGCATTGTGGTTGACCTGCATGTATGAAATTCGGTGGACATATGGAATATCCTGAGACCTCAAAAAAAGTCTCTTGGTGCCATGACCTAGACCAAACAGGAAGTTAGCCATTTTTAATTGAAATTTCAACTTTTTTAGATTTTTCGCCATTCACAGGTGTCGTACTTTAACGAACTCCTCCCAGAGATTTGAACCGATCAACTTAAAATTTGGTGAATATTTTCTCAAGACGTTACCGATGTTAAATTGCGAAGCTTTTCTGGATTTATCAAACGATGTATCCGTGGCAATGCAGCGAATTTCGATGTCCTGCCATGAAACAAAAAGTTGATTTTACTCGCACATACTTCATGGGATTTGCCTGAAACTTTCTAAGCTTGATAAAATTGCCCTCCCAATATAAGTATATGCTAATATTACACCGGGAGTGGCCAAGAGGCTCCACAGCGCCCTCTAGATACAGCCATGTTAAGATAAAAGTGCTTGAATGTTCATGAAATTTGGTCAGATCATTGCATTAGTCATTCTAGCCAATATATAATTTTTTTTTTTATTTTTTGGCCAAACATGAAGTGAGCTATGAGCTATTTCCTGTTTTTTTCCAAATTTGATGAACAAACGTTTTAAGGCCTTTAAACGCTCCAAAACTTGCAAAACCTTGCAAAAATTAGAAATGTCTTATAGTCTTCAATTCATCCATCAATTGGCAATAAATGGGGCAAAATGGCTCTTTAGCGCCCCCAATAATATTTATAAAAGAATTGCTCTTTTGAAAGTCAAAACATGCTGGAAAATTTACAAAAATCAACACACTCATGGAGCACTGTAATACAATTACCGTGTTGTAAATTTTGCACACGGGCAAGTCAAAAAGGTATCATAGCGCCCTCCAGAAAATTTTTGCACTCCCATCAGGAAACCACATTGTACGCAGTCCAGCAGTGTCCAGTGGCTCTGAATGGACACCTGCAGCCATCAAGATCTTGCTGCCACCCAAACGTGCACGAGGGGGGCGAGGGCCCTTTCAACGCTGCTTGCAGCTTTAATTACATTTGTTTTTGAGGGCTATGCCAATTTTTTTGAAATTTTTCGGCCACACAGGAAGTGAGCTATGAGCAATTTCCTGCGTTATTCCAAATTTTGCGAACACACGTTTGAAGGCCTTAGCATACTCGAAAACTTGCAAAACTTTGCAAAAATCATATTTGTCTGATTGTCTTCAATTTGAGGCAGAAATTGGCAGTAACTGTGGCATAATGGCCCTATAGCGCCCCCAATCAGATTTTCGAAAGAATTGCCCTTTTGAGGGTCTCAGCATGCTCAAAAACTCACAAAATTTTGTACAATTCTAAAGACCATCATTCCTATTACACTGATAAAAAATTTACTTATAGGCGTGGCAAAAATGGCATTATAGCGCCCCCTTGAAAATTTCAAATAAGCAGCCCTTGCATCGTGGTTGACCTGCAAATATGAACTTCGGTGGACATGTGGAATATCTTGAGACCTAAAAAAAAGTCTCTTGGAGCCATGACCTAGACCCAACAGGAAGTTTGCCATTTTTAATTGAAATTTCAACTTTTTTAGATTTTTCGCCATTCGCAGGTGTCGTACTTTAACGAACTCCTCCTAGAGATTTTATCCGATCAACTTAAAATTTCGCATATGACGTCTAAAGACCTTGTCGATGTTAAATTGCGAAGCTTTTTTGTATCAATCAAACTATGTATCTGTGGCGTTGCGGCGAATTTCGATGTTCCACCCTGAAACAGGTAGTTGGTTTTACGCGCACATGCTTTGTGAGATTTGCGCGAAACTTCAAAGGCTTGATAAGAGTCTACTTTCAAGTATACCTATTTGTTGATATTAGATTGGGTGTGGTCAGGTGGCTCCACAGCGCCCTCTTGACACGGCCATATTGAGATATAAGTGCTTGATTGTTCATGAAATTTAGTGTGATCATTGCATGTGTCATGTCAGGGAATGATAATTTTTTTGAAATTTTTTGGCCAAACAGGAAGTGAGCTATGAGCCATTTCCTGTGTTTTTCCAAATTTTAGAAACACATGTTTGGAAGCCTTAGAATTCTCGAAATCTTGCAAAAAGTTGCACAAATTTTAATTGCCTTATTGTCTTCAATTTTATATGTCAATTTACACTAAATAAAGCACAATGGCTCTTTAGCGCCCCAATCAGATTTTTGAAAGAATTGCCCTTTTGAGGGTCTCAACATGTTCAAAAACTCACAAAATTCTTTAAATGTATAAAGACCATCATTTGTATTACTTTGACAAGAAACTTACTTATAGGCATGGCAAAAATTTCATTATAGCGCCCCCTGGAAAATTTCAAATAAGCAGCCCTCGCAGCCCGGTAAACCTACATCTATGAAATTTGGTATACATGTGGAATATGCGGAGACCTGAAAAAAATTCGCTTGGTGCCATGACCTAGACTCAGCAGGAAGTCCGCCAATTTTAATTGAAATTTCAACTTTTTTGGATTTTTCGCCATTCACAAGTGTCGTACTTAAACGAACTCAGCCGAGAGGTTTTATCCGATCAACTAACAATTTGGCAACTGATATTACGAGACATTGCCGATGTAAAATTGCGAAGCTTTTTTGGATTCATTGAACGATGAATCCAAGGCGACGCGGCGAATTTCGATGTTCCGCCATGAAACAGGAAGTTGGTTTTACTCCAACATACTTGGTGGGATTTGCCTGAAACTTTCCAAGCTTCATAAAAGTGTCCTCCCAAATATAAATTTATGCTGATATTGGATCAGGAGGTGCCAGGTGGCTCCACAGCCCCCTCTAGATATGGCCATGTTAAGATAAACGTGCTTGAATGTTCATGAAATTTGGTGTGATCATTCCATTAGTCATTCCGGGCAATGGTTAATTTTCTAAAAATTTTTGGCCAAACAGGAAGTGAGCTATGAGCTATTTCCTGCGTTTTTCCAAATTTTACGAAAACACATTTAAAGGCCTTAGAATGCTCCAAAACTTGCAAAACCCCACAAATTATAAATGTCTTCTTCTCTTCAAAGTCATCCATAAATTGGCACTAAATGTGGCATAATGGCTCTACAGCGCCTCCAATCAGATATATAGAAGAATTGCTCTTCTGAAGGTCTAAACATGCTGGAAAATCAACGAAAATCAACACACTCATGGAGCTCGGTATTACGATTACTCGGTTGTAGATTGTGCACAGGCATGTCAAAATGGTACCATAGCGTCCTCGAGAAAATTTTTGCACTCCCCTCAGGATACCACAAGATATGCAGTCCAGCAGTGTCCATTGGCTGTGAATGGACACCTGCACCCATCAAGATCTTGCTGCGACCACAACGTGCACGAAGGGGGCGAGGGCCCTTTCAACGCTGCTTGCAGCTTTAATTAGGGCCCGAGCACCGACCGGTGCCAGGGCCCGGAACGGGTCCTGGCACCGAAGGTGCGAGGAACCTATTGTTTTTGATGGGATTTTTATTATTATTATTATTATTATTATTATTATTATTCTTCTTCTTTTTCTTCTTCTTCTTCTTCTTCTTTTTATTCTGCTGCGAGAAAGCATTTTTGAGGGCTTTGCCATGCACGAAAACTCACAAAAATTTGCCCACACGTCAGTCGTGGTGAAAATTGCAAAGTATTATTATTTTTGTGCTTGGACATGCCCCGGTGGCTCTATAGCGCCACCAAACACGCGGCCATTTTGGAACGCACTTGCTCGGATTCTCTCGAAATTTTATAGAGTCATTGTAGTCATCATAAGTTTTTTTGTAAATTTTTTTGAAATTTTTTTGCCTCACAGGAAGTGAGCTATGAGCCATTTCCTGCGTTTTTTTAGATTTTACGAACACATTTTTGAGGGTTTTATCATACTCGAAAACTCACCAGACTTGGCTCATAGACTAGAAATATTACGTTCTTTGATTCGATATCTCATTTGGCATTGGGTGTGATATGGTAGCTCTATAGCGCCCCCTAATACATAATTGCATTTTTGAGGGCCTCAGCATGCTTGAAAACTCACAAAACTTTGCAAACATATAAAGCAGGTCTTACTTTTAACTAGGATTTAGGGTTTACAGATGGATGTGGCAAAATTGCATTACAGCGCCACCTAGAAAATTTCAATGAAGCAGCCCTCGCAGCGTGTTTGACCTACATGTACAAAATTCGGTGGACATGTGTACTATGCCAAGACCTAAAAAAAAGTCTCAGGTGCCATGACCTAGACTCAACAGGAAGTCCGCCATTTTTAATTGAATTTGCAAATTTTTTAAATTTTTTGCCATTCACAGGCTTCGTACTTTAACGAACTCCTCCTAGAGATTTTATCCGATCAACTTAAAATTTTGAATTTAACATCTTAAGACCTTGTTGATGTTAAATTGCGAAGCTATTTTGGATTCATTGAACTTTGTATCCGTGGCGTCGCGGCGAATTTCGATGTTCCGCCATGAAACAGGAAGTTGGTTTTACGCGCACATGCTTTGTGAAATTTGCGCGAAACTTTACAGGCTTTATAGGAGTCCACTTCAAAGTAGACCTTGATGTTGATATTAGATTGGGTGTGGTCAGGTGGCTCCACAGCGCCCTCTTGAAACGGCCATGTTGAGATAAAAGTGCTTGAATGTTCATGAAATTTGGTGTGATCATTGCATTGTTCATGTCGAGTTATTTTAATTTTTTTGAAATTTTTTGGCCAGACAGGAAGTGAGCTATGCGCCATTTCCTGCGTTTTTCCAAATTTTATAAACACATGTTTGGATGCTTAAGAATACTCGAAATCCTGCAAAAAGTTGCACAAATTATAATTGTCTTATTATCTTCAATTTTATATATCAATTTACACTAAATTTGGCACAATGGCTCTATAGCGCCCCCAATCAGATTTTTAAAAGAATTGCCATTTTGAGGGTCTCAGCATGTTCTAAAACTCACAAAATTTTGTAAATGTATATAGACCATCATTCGTATTACTCTGACAAAAAACTTATATATATACATGGCAAAAATGTCACTATAGCGCCTCCTGGAAAATTTTAAATAAGCAGCCCTCGCAGCCTGGTAAACTTACATGTATGAAATTCGGTAGACATGTGGAATATGCCGAGACCTACAGAAAATTCTCTTGGTGCCATGACCTACACTCAACAGGAAGTCCACCATTTTTAATTGAAATTGCAACTTTTTTGGATTGTTGGCCATTCACAGGTGTCGTACTTTAACAAACTCCTCCTAGAGATTTTATCTGATCAACTTAAAATTTGGCATATGACATTGAAAGACGTCGTCGATGTTGAATTGCGAAGCTTTTTTGGATTCATCGAACTTTGTATCCGTGGCGTCGCGGCGAATTTCGATGTTCCGCCATGAAAATGGAAGTTTATTTTATGAGCATATGCTTTGGGAGATTTACATGAAACTTTACAGGCTTAATGATAGTCTAATTCCAAATATACCTATATGTTGATATTGGAGTGGGTGTGGTCAGATGGCTCTACAGCGCCCTCTTGACACGGCCATGTTGATATAAAAGTGCTTGAATGTTCATGAAATTTGGTCAGATCATTGCATTTGGATTTCTGGGCTTTGCTGATTTTTTTGAAATTTTTCGGCCAGACAGGAAGTGAGCTATGAGTCATTTCCTGCGTTATTCCAAATTTTATGAACACACATTTGAAGGCCTTAGCATACTCGAAAACTTGCAAAACTTAGCTAAAATTTTATTTGTCACATTGTCTTCAATTTGCAATAAAAATTGGCAGTAAATGAGGCATCATGGCTCTATAGCGCCCCCAATGCGATTTTTAAAAGAATTACCCTTTTCAGGGTTTCAGCATGCTCAAAAACTCACAAAATTTTGTACAATTTTAAAGACCATCATTCCTATTACACTGATAAAAAATTTACAAATAGGCGTGGCAAAAATGGCATTATAGCGCCCCCTGGAAAATTTCAAATAAGCAGCCCTCGCAGCCCGATAAACCCACATGTATGAAATTCGGTAGACATGTGGAATATGCCGAGACCGACAAAAAAGTCTCTTGGTGCCATGACCTAGACCCAACAGGAAGGCTGCCATTTTTAATTGAAATTGCAAATTTTTTAAATTTTTTGCCATTCACAGGCATCGTACTTTAACGAACTCCTCCTAGAGATTTTATCCGATCAACGTAAAATTTCGCATATGACATCTTAAGACCTTGGCAATGTTAAATTGCGAAGCTTTTTTTGATTCATCAAACTTTGTATATGTGGCGTTGCGGCGAATTTGGATGTTCCGCCATGAAACAGGAAGTTGACTTTACGCACACATGCTTTGTGAGAGTTGCGCGAAACTTCACAGGCTTGATAATAGTCTACTTCCAAGTATACCCACATGTTGATATTGGATTGGGTGTGGTCAGGTGGCTCCACAGCGCCCTCTTGACACGGCCATGTTGAGATAAAAGTGCTTGAATGTTAGTGAAATTTGGTGTGGTCATTGCGTTTCTCATGTCGAGTGATGGTAATTTTTTTGAAATTTTTTGGCCAAAAAGGAAGTGAGCTATGAGCCATTTCCTGCGTTTTTCCAAATTTTAGAAACACATGTTTGGAAGCCTTAGAATACTCAAAATCTTGCAAAAAGTTGCAAAAATTATAATTGTCTTATTTTCTTTAATTTTTTACATCAATTTACACTAAATTTGGCACAATGGCTCTTTAGCGCCCCCAATCAGATTTTTAAAAGAATTGCCCTTTTGAGGGTCTCAGCATGTTCGAAAACTCACAAAATTTTGTAACTATATAAAAACCATCATTCGTATTACTCTGACAAAAAACGTACAAATCGACATGACAAAAATGGCATTATAGCGCCCTCTGGAAAATTTCAAATAAGCAGCCCTCGCAGCCCGGTAAACCCACATGTATGAAATTCGGTAGACATGTGGAATATGCCGAGACCTACAAAAAAGTCTCTTGGTGCCATGACCTAGACTCAACAGGAAGGCTGCCATTTTTAATTGAAATTGCAACTTTTTTTTTTTTTTTGCCATTCACAGGTGTCGTACTTTAACAAACTCCTCCTAGAGATTTTATCCGATCAACTAAAAATTTGGCATATAATATCTAAAAACCTTGCTGACGTTAAATTGCGAAGCTTTTTTGATTTCATTGAACGATGCATCAGTGGCGCCATGGCGAATTTTGATGTCCTGCCATGAAACAGGAAGTTGCTTTCAATTCCACATACTTTGTGGGATTTGCCTGAAACTTTCCAAGCTTGATAAAATTGTCCGCCCAAGTATAGATATATGCTTATTTTATATCGAGAGGTGCCAGGTGGCTCCACAGCGCCCTCTAGATATGGCCATGTTCAGATAAAAGTGCTTAAAAGTTCATGAAATTTGATATGATCATTGCATTAGTCATTCTCCGCAATTGTTAATTTTTTGAAATTTTTTCGCCAAACAGGAAGTGAGCTATGAGCTATTTCCTGCGTTTTTACAAATTTTCCGAACACACGTTTTATGGCCTTAGAATGCTCCAAAACTTGCAAAACCATCCAAAAATTAGAACTGTCTAATTCTCTTCAATACATCCATCAATTGGCACTAAATGGGGCATCATGGCTCGATAGCGCCCCCAATAATATTTATAAAAGAATTGCTCTTTTGAAAGTCTAAACATGCTGGAAAATTTACAAAAATCAAAACACTCATGGAGCCCCGTATTACGATTACTGTGTTGTAGATTTTGTGCACAGGCAAGTCAAAATGGTATCATACCGCCCTCCAGAAAATTTTTGCACTCCCATCAGGAAACCACATTGTACGCGGTCGAGCTGTGTCCAATGGCTCTGAATGGACACCTGCAGCCATCAAGATCTTGCTGCCACCCCAATGTGCACAGGGGGGGCGAGGGCCCTTTCAACGCTGCTTGCAGCTTTAATTAGGGCCCGAGCACCGACCGGTGCCAGGGCCCGGAACGGGTGCTGGCACCGAAGGTGCGAGGAACCTATTGTTTTTGATGGGATTTTTATTATTCTTCTTCTTCTTCTTCTTCTTCTTTTTATTCTGCTACGAGAACGCATTTTTGAGGGCTTTGCCATGCACGAAAACTCACAAAAATTTGCCGACACGTCAGTCGTGGTGAAAATTGCAAATTATTATTATTTTTGTGCTTGGACATGCCCCAGTGGCTCTATAGCGCCACCAAACACGCAGCCATTTTGGAACGCACTTGCTTGGATTCTCACGAAATTCGATAGGGTCATAGTAGTCATCATAAATTTTTTTGTCAATTTTTTTGAAATTTTTTTGCCACACAGGAAGTGAGCTATGAGCCATTTCCTGCGTTTTTTCAGATTTTACGAACACATTTTTGAGGGCCTTATCATTCTCGAAAACACACCTACCTTGGCTCATAGATTGAAAATATGAAGTTCTTTGATTCAATACCTCATTTGGCACTAGGTGTGTTATGGTGGCTCTATAGCGCCCCCTAATACATAATTGCATTTTTGAGGGCATCAGCATGCTCGAAAACTCACGAAACTTTGCAATCATATTAAGCTGGTCATACTCATTACTAGAAAGTGGGGTTTACGGATGAATATGGCAAAATTGCATTACAGCGCCACCTAGAAAATTTCAATGAAGCAGCCCTCGCAGTGTGTTTAACCTGCATGTACAAAATTCGGTGGACATGTGTACTATGCCAAGACCTAAAAAAAAGTCTCTTGGTGCCATGACCTAGACTCAACAGGAAGTCCGCCATTTTTAATTGAATTTGCAATTTTTTTTTATTTTTTGCCATTCACAGGCGTCGTACTTTAACGAACTCCTCCTAGAGATTTTATCCGATCAACTTACAATTTCGCATATGACTTTTTAAGACCTGGTCGATGTTAAATTGCGAAGCTTTTTTGGATTCATCGAACTTTGTATCCGTGGCGTCGCGGCGAATTTCGATGTTCCGCCATGAAACAGGAAGTTGGTTTTACGCGCACATGCTTTGTGAGATTTGCGCGAAACTTCACAGGCTTGATAAGAGTCTACTTCCAAGTATACCTATATGTTGATATTAGATTGGGTGTGGTCAGGTGGCTCCACAGCGCCCTCTTGACACGGCCTTGTTGAGATAAAAGTGCTTGAATGTTCATGAAATTTGGCGTGACAATTGCATGTGTTTTTTTGGGCTGTAATTATTTTTTTGAAATTTTTTAACCAAACAGGAAGTGAGCTATGAGCCATTTCCTGCGTTATTCCAAATATTATGAACACAGGTTTGGAGGTATTACCATACTCAAAAACTTGCAAAACTTTGCAAAAATTATAATTGTCTGATTGTCTTAAATTTGAGACAGAATTTGGCAGTAAATGTGACATAATGGCTCTATAGCGCCCCCAATCAGATTTTTAAAAGAGTTGCCCTTTTAAGGGTCTCAGCATGCTCAAAAACTCACAAAATTTCGGACAACTCTAAAGCCTATCATTCCTATTACAATAATAAAAAATTTTTGTATAGGCGTGGCAATAATGGCATTATAGCGCCCCCTGGAAAATTTCAAATAAGCAGCCCTTGCATCGTGGTTGATCAGCATGTATGAACTTCTGTGAACAAGTGGAATATCCTGAGACCTAAAAAAAAGTCTCTTGGAGCCATGACGTAGACCCAACAGGAAGTTTGCCATTTTTAATTGAAATTTCAACTTTTTTAGATTTTTCGCCATTCGCAGGTGTCGTACTTTAACGAACTCCTCCTAGAGACTTTATCCAATCAACTCAAAATTTGGCGAATAATATCTTAAGACCTTGCTGATGTTAAATTGCGAACCTTTTTTGGATATTTCAAACGATGTATCCGTGGCATTGCGGCGAATTTCGGCGTCCCGCCATGAAACAGGAAGTTGGTATATCTCCCACATACTTTGTGGGATTAGTCTAAAACTTTCCAAACTTGATAAACTTGTCTTCCCAAGTATAAATATATGCTAATATTAGATCGGAAATGGCCATGTAGCTCCACAGCGCCCTCTAGATACTACCATGTTAAGATAAAAGTGCTTGAATGTTCATAAAATTTGGTGTCATCATTGCATTAGTCATTCCCGGCAATGCTTAATGTTTTGAAATTTTTTGGCCAAACAGGAAGTGAGCTATGAGCTATTTCCTGCGTTTTTCCAAATTTTACGAATACACGTATTAAGGCCTTAGAATGGTCCAAAACTTGCAAAAACGTGGCAAAAATTATCATTGTCTTATTGCCTTGAATTTGATACATCAACTGGGACTAAATGTGGCATAAAGGCTCTATAGCTCCCCCAGTCAGATTCTTTAAACAATTGCTTTTTGGGGCTCGAAGCGTGCTTAAAAACTTACGAAAATCAACACACACATGATGCCCGGTTTTCCAATAACTATGTTGTAGATTTTGCGCACAGCCATAACAAAATGGTATCATAGCGCCATCCAGAAGATTTTTGCAATCCCATCAGGAAAACACATTGTACACAGGCTAGCAGTGTCCAATGGCTGTTAATGGACAACTGCACCCATCAAGGTCTTGCTGCCACCCCACTGTGCACGAAGGGTGCGAGGGCCCTTTCAACGCTGCTTGCAGCTTTAATTAGGGCCCGAGCACCGACCGGTGCCAGGGCCCGGAACGGGTCCTGGCACCGAAGGTGCGAGGAACCTATTGTTTTTGATGGGATTTTTATTATTCTTCTTCTTCTTCTTCTTCTTCTTCTTTTTATTCTGCTGCGAGAACGCATTTTTGAGGGCTTTGCCATGCACGAAAACTCACAAAAATTTGCCCACACGTCAGTCGTGGTGAAAATTGCAAAGTATTATTATTTTTGTGCTTGGACATGCCCCAGTGGCTCTTTCGCGCCACCAAACATGCTGCCATTTTGGAACGCACTTGCTCGGATTCTCACGAAATTCGATAGGTTGATAGTCGTCATAATAAATTTTTTTGTAAATTTTTTTGAAATTTTTTTGCCTCACAGGAAGTGAGCTATGAGCCATTTCCTGCGTTTTTTCAGATTTTACGAATACATTTTTGAGGGCCTTATCATACTCGACAACTCACCAAACTTGGCTTATTGACAAAAAATATTAAGTTCTTTGATTCGATATCTCATTTTGCAGTGGGTGTGACATGGTGGCTCTATAGCGCCCCCTAATACATAATTGCATTTTTGAGGGCATCAGCATGCTCGAAAACTCACAAAACTTTGCAAACATATTAAGCTGGTCATACTTTTTACTAACATTTAGGGTCTACTGATAAATGTGGCAAATTTGCATTACAGCGCCACCTAGAAAATTTCAATGAAGCAGCCCTCGCAGCGTGTTTAAACGACATGTACAAAACTCGGTGGACGTGTGTACTATGCCAAGACCTAAAAAAAAGTCTCTTGGTGCCATGACCTAGACTCAACAGGAAGTCCGCCATTTTTAATTGAATTTGCAAATTTTTTTTATTTTTTGCCATTTACAGGCGTCGCACTTTAACGAACTCCTCCTAGAGATTTGATCCGATCAACTTAAAATTTTGCATATGACATCTAAAGACCTTGTTAATGTTAAATTGCGAAGCTTTTTTGGATTCATTGAACTTTGCATCCGTGGCGTCTCGGCGAATTTCGATGTTCCGCCATGAGACAGGAAGTTGATTTTACGCTCACATGCTTTATGAAATTTGAGTGAAACTTCACAGGCTTGATAAAAGTCTACTTTCAAGTATACTTATATGTTGAAATTAGATTGGGTGTAGTCAGGTGGCTCCACAGCGCCCTCTTGACACGGCCATGTTGAGATAAAAGTGCTTGAATGTTCATGAAATTTGGTGTGATCATTGCATTTGTCATGCTGGGTAAGGTAAATTTTTTTGAAATTTTTTGGCTGAACAGGAAGTGAGCTATTAGCTATTTCCTGCGATTTTCCAAATTTTAGAAAAAAATATTTGGAAGCCTTAGAATACTTGAAATCTTGCAAAAAGTAGCACAAATTATAATTATCTTATTCTTTTTAATTTTTTACATCAATTTACCCTAAATTTGGGACAATGGCTCTTTAGCGCCCCCACTCAGATTTTTAAAAGAATTGCCCTTTTGAGGGTCTCAGCATGTTCGAAAACTCACAAAATTTTGTAAATGTATGAAAATCATCATTTGTATCACTCTGATAAAAAACTTATATATCGGCATGGCAAAAATGTCATTATAGCGCCCCCTGGAAAATTCCAAATAAGCAGCCCTCGCAGCCCGGTAAACTTACATGTATGAAATTCGGTAGACATGTGGAATATACCGAGACCTAAAAAAAAGTCTCTGAGTGCCATGACCTAGACTCAACAGGAAGTCTGCCATTTTTAATTGAAAATTCATCTTTTTTGGATTTTTCCCCATTCACAGTTGTCGTACTTTAACGAACTCCTCCTAGAGATTTTTCCCGATCAACTTAAAACATGGCGAATAATATCTAAAGACCTTGCTGATGTTAAATTGCGAAGCTTTTTTGGATTCATCGAATGATGTATCCGTGGCATCGCGGCGAATTTCGATGTTCCGCCATGAAACAGGAAGTTGCTTTGATGAGCACATTCTTTGCGGGATTTGCGTGAAACTTTCCAAGCTTGATAAAACTGTCCTCCCAAGTATAAATATATGCTAATACTAGATCAGGACGTGCCAGGTGGCTCCACAGCACCCTCTAGATACGGCCATGTTAGGATAAAAGTGCTTGAATGTTCATGAAATTTGGTCTGATCATTGCATTAGTCATTCCAAGCAATTGTTAATTTTTTGAAATTTTTTTGCCGAACAGGAGTGAGCTATGAGCTATTTTCTGCGTTTTTCCAAATTTTACGAACTCATGTTTTCAGGCCTTCGAATGCACCAAAACTTAAAAAACCTGGCAAACATTAAAAATGTCTTATTCTCTTCAATGTCATCCATCAATTGGCATTAAATATGGCATAATGGCTCTATAGCGCCCCCAGTCATATATTTAAAAGTATTACTCCTTTGATGGTCTAAACATACTGGAAAATTTACAAAAATCAACACACTCATGGAGCCTGACATTACGATTGCCATGTTGTAGATTTTGCACACAGGCATGTCAAAATGGTATTGTAGCGCACTCTAAAAAATTTTTGCACTTCCCTCAGGAAACCACAATGCACACTGTCTAGCAGTGCCCAAAGGCTCTTCATGGACACTTGCACCCATCAAGAACTTGCTGCCACCCCAACGTGCACGAGGGGGGCGAGGGCCCTTTCAACGCTGCTTGCAGCTTTAATTAGGGCCCGAGCACCGACCGGTGCCAGGGCCCGGAACGGGTCCTGGCACCGAAGGTGCGAGGAACCTATTGTTTTTGATGGGATTTTTATTATTATTCTTCTTCTTCTTCTTCTTCTTTTTATTCTGCTGCGAGAACGCATTTTTGAGGGCTTTGCCATGCACGAAAACTCACAAAAATTTGCCCAGACGTCAGTCGTCATGAAAATTGCAAATTATTATTATTTTTGTGCTTGAACATGCCCCGGTGGCTCTATAGCGCCACCAAACACGCGGCCATTTTGGAACGCACTTCCTCGGATTCTCACGAAATTTTAGAGTGTCATAGTAGTCATCATAAATTTTTTTGTAAATTTTTTTGAAATTTTTTTGCCGCACAGGAAGTGAGCTGTGAGCCATTTCCTGCGTTTTTTTAGATTTTACGAACACATTTTTGAGGGTTTAATCATACTCGAAAACTCACCAGACTTGGCTCATAGACTGGAAATATTACGTTCTTTGATTCGATATCTCATTTGGCACTAAGTGTGATTTGGTAGCTCTATAGCGCCCCCTAATACATAATTGCATTTTTGAGGGCCTCAGCATGCTTGAAAACTCACAAAACTTTGCAAACATATTAAGCAGGTCTTATTATTAACTAGGATTTAGGGTTTACAGATGGATGTGGCAAAATTGCATTACAGCGCCACCTAGAATATTTCAATGAAGCAGCCCTCGCAGCGTGTTTGACCTACATGTACAAAATTCGGTGGACATGTGTACTATGCCAAAACCTAAAAAAAAGTCTCTCAGTGCCATGACCGAGACTCAACAGGAAGTCCGCCATTTTTAATTGAATTTGCAAAATTTTTAAATTTTTTGCCATTCACAGGCTTCGTACTTTAACGAACTCCTCCTAGAGATTTTATCCGATCAACTTAAAATTTTGAATTTAACATCTTAATACCTTGTCAATGTTAAATTGCGAAGCTTTTTTGGATTCATTCAACTTTGTATCCGTGGCGTCGCGGCGAATTTTGATGTTCCGCCATGAAACAGGAAGTTGGTTTTACGCGCACATGCTTTGTGAAATTTGCGCGAAACTTTACAGGCTTTATAGGAGTCCACTTCCAAGTAGACCTATATGTTGATATTAGATTGGGTGTGGTCATGTGGCTCCACAGCGCCCTCTTGAAACGGCCATGTTGAGATAAAAGTGCTTAAATGTTCATGAAATTTGGTTTGATCATTGCTTTGTTCATGTCGAGTTATTTTAATTTTTTTGAAATTTTTTGGCCAAACAGGAAGTGAGCTATGCGCCATTTCCTGCGTTTTTCCAAATTTTATAAACACGTTTGGATGCTTAAGAATACTCGAAATCTTGCAAAAAGTTGCACAAATTATAATTGTCTTATTATCTTCAATTTTATATATCAATTTACACTAAATTTGGCACAATGGCTCTATAGCCCCCCCACACAGATTTTTAAAAGAATTGCCATTTTGAGGGTCTCAGCATGTTCTAAAACTCACAAAATTTTGTAAATGTATAAAGACCATCATTCGTATTACTCTGACAAAAAACTTATATATATACATGGCAAAAATGTCACTATAGCGCCTCCTGGAAAATTTTAAATAAGCAGCCCTCGCAGCGTGTTTAACTTACATGTACAAAATTCGGTGGACATGTGTACTATGCCAAAACCTAAAAAAAAGTCTCTTGGTGCCATCACCTAGACTTAACAGGAATTCCGCCATTTTTAATTGAATTTGCAAATTTTTTAAATTTTTTGCCATTCACAGGCGTCGTACTTTAACGAACTCCTCCTAGAGATTTTGTTCGATCAACTTAAAATTTTACATATGACATCCAAAGACCTTGTCGATGTTAAATTGCGAAGCTTTTTTGGATTCATCGAACTTTGTATCCGTGGCGTCGCGGCGAATTTCGATGTTCCACCATGAAACAGGAAGTTGGTTTTATGCGCGTATGCTTTGTGATATTTGCGCGAAACTTTACAGGCTTCATCAAAGTCGACTTCTTAACATACTTTTATTTCATCTTGGATTGGGTGTGGTCAGGTGGCTCCACAGCGCCCTCTTGCCACGGACATGTTGAATTAAAAGTGCTTGAATGTTCATGAAATTTGGTCTGATCATTACATTTGTTTTTTGGGGCTATGCCTATTTTTTTTTAATTTTTCGGCCAAACAGGAAGTGAGCTATGAGCAATTTCCTGCGTTATTCCAAATTTTGCGAACACACGTTTGAAGGCCTTAGCATACTCGAAAACTTGCAAAACTTTGCACAAATCATATTTGTCTGATTGTCTTCAATTTGAGGCAGAAATTGGCAGTAACTGTGGCATAATGGCCCTATAGCGCCCCCAATCAGATTTTCGAAAGAATTGCCCTTTTGAGGGTCTCAGCATGCTCAAAAACTCACAAAATTTTGTACAATTTTAAAGACCATCATTCCTATTACACTGATAAAAAATTTACATTTAGGCGTGGCAAAAATGGCATTATAGCGCCCCCTGGAATATTTCAAATAAGCAGCCCTTGCATCGTGGTTGACCTGCATATATGAACTTCGGTGGACATGTGGAATATCTTGAGACCTAAAAAAAAGTCTCTTGGTGCCATGACCTAGACCCAACAGGAAGTTTGCCATTTTTAATTGAAATTGCAACTTGTAGATTTTTCGCAATTCGCAGGTGTCGTACTTTAACGAACTACTCCTAGAGATTTTATCCGATCAACTTAATATTTGGCAAATAATATCTAAAGACCTTGCTAATGTTAAATTGCGAAGCTATTTTGATTTCATCGGATGATGTATCCGTGGCGTCGCGGCGAATTTTGATGTCCCGCCATGAAACAGGAAGTTGCTTTTACTCCCACATACTTTGTGGGATTTGCCTGAAACTTGGAAGTTGGCCTTCCAAGTATAAATATATGCTAATATTGGATCGAGAGGTGCTAGGTGGCTCCACAGCGCCCTCTAGATATGGTCATGTTAAGATAAAAGTGCTTGAATGTTGATGAAATTTGGTGTGATTGTTACATTCGTCATTCCAAGTAATATTTAATTTTTTGCAATTTTTTGGCCAAACAGGAAGTCAGCTATGAGCTTTTTGCTGCGTTTTTCCAATTTTTTTGAACACATGTTTTAAGGCTTTAGAATGCTTCAAAACTTGCAAAACCTTGCAAAAATTATAAATGTCTTATTTTCTTTAATATCATCCATCAATTGACACTAAATGTGGCATAATGGCTCTATAGCGCCCCCAATCAGATATATAGAAGAATTGCTCTTTTGAAGGTCTAAACATGCTGGAAAATTTACAAAAATCAACACACTCATGGAGCTCAGTATTCCAATTACTATGATGTAGATTTTGCGCACACGCATGTCAAAATAGTATCATAGCGCCATCCAGAAAATTTTTGCACTCCCCTCAGGAGAACCCATTGTACGTGGTCCAGCAGTGTCCAATGGCTCTGAATGGACACCTGCACCCATCAGGATCTTGCTGCCACCCCAACGTGCACGAGGGGTGCGAGGGCCCTTTCAACGCTGCTTGCAGCTTTAATTAGGGCCCGAGCACCGACCGGTGCCAGGGCCCGGAACGGGTCCTGGCACCGAAGGTGCGAGGAACCTATTGTTTTTGATGGGATTTTTCTTCTTCTTCTTCTTCTTCTTCTTCTTCTTCTTCTTCTTCTGGTGAAAATTGCAAAGTATTACTATTTTTGTGCATAGACATGCCTAGGTGGCTCTAAAGCGCCACCAAACACGTGGCCATTTTGGAACGCACTTGCTCGGATTCTCACGAAATTCGATTGGGCCATAGCAGTCATGATAAATTTTTTTGGTAATTTTTTTAAAATTTTTTTGCCGCACAGGAAGTGAGTTACGAGCCATTTCCTGCGTTTTTTCAGATTTTACAAACACATTTTTGAGGGCCTTATCATACTCGAAAACTCACCAAACTTGGCTCATAGACTAAAAATATTAAGTTCTTTGATTCGATGTCTCATTTGGCACTAAGTGTGACATGGTGGCTCTATAGCGCCCCCTAATACATAATTGCATTTTTGAGGGCCTCAGCATGCTCGAAAACTCACGTAACTTTGCAACGATATTAAGCCGATCATACCTTTCACTAGTCTATGAGGTTTACAGATGGATGTGGCAAGATTGCATTACAGCGCCACCTAGAAAATTTCAATTAAGCAGCCCTCGCAGGGTGTTTAACATACATGTACAAAATTCGGTGGACATGTGTATTATGCCAAGACCTAAAAAAAAGTCTCTTGGTGCCATGACCTAGACTCAACAGGAAGTCCGCCATTTTTAATTGAATTTGCAACTTTTTTTTATTTTTTGTCATTCACAGGCGTCGTACTTGAACGAACTCCTCCGAGAGATTTTATCCGATCAACTAAAAATTTGGCACAGGCCATCTAAAGACATTCTCCATGTTAAATTGCGAAGCTTTTTTGGATTCATCGAAAATTGTGTCCGTGGCGTTGCGGCGAATTTCGATGTTCCGCCATGAATATGGAAGTTGCGTTTATGAGCACATGCATTGTGAGATTTGCGTGAAACTTTACAGGCTTAATAGTAGTCTACTTCCAAATATAACTATATGTTGATATTGGATTGGGTGTGGTCAGGTGGCTCCACAGCGCCCTCTTCACACGACCATGTTGATATAAAAGTGTTTGAATGTTCATGAAATTTGGTCTGATCATTGCATTGGTTTTTTTGGGCTATAATTATTTTTTTGAAATTTTTCGGCCAAACAGGAAGTGCGCTATGAGCCATTTTATGCGTTATTCCAAATTTTACGAACACACATTTGAAGACTTTAGCATACTTGAAAACTTGTAAAACTTTGCAAAAATTATATTTGTCCAATTGTCTTCAATTTGAGACAATAATTGGCAGTAAATGAGGCATTATGGCTCTATAGCGCCCCCAATCAGGTTTTTCAAATAATTGCCTTTTTGAGGGTCTCAGCATGCTGAAAAACTCACAAAATTTTGTAAAATTCTAAAGACCATCATTCCTATTACACTGATAAAAATGTACATATTGGCGTGGCAAAAATGGCATTATAGCGCCCCCTGGAAATTTTCAAAAAAGTAGCCCTCGCACCGTGGTTGTCCTGCATGTATGAACTTCGGTGGACATGTGGAATATCCTGAGACCTATAACAAAGTCTCTTGGTGCCATGACCTAGACCCAACAGGAAGTCCGCCATTTTTAATTGAAATTGCAACTTTTTTTGATTTTTTGCCATTCACAGGCGTCGTACTTTAACGAACTCCTCCTAGAGATTTTATCTGATCAACTTAATATTTGGCAAGTAATATCCAAAGACCTTGCTGATGTTGAATTGCGAAGCTTTTTTGGATTGATGCAACTGTGTATCCGTGGCATCGCGGCAAACTTTGATGTCCCGCCATGAAACAGGAAATTGCTTTTACTCCCACATACTTCGTTCGATTTGCCTGAAAGTTTCCAAACTTGAAAATATTTTCCTCGAAAGTATAACTATCTGCAAATATTAGATAGGGAGTGGCCAGGTGGCTCCACGACGCCCTCTAGATACAGCCATGTTAAGTTAAAAGTGCTTGAATGTTCATGAAATTTGGGGTGATCATTGCATTAGTCATTCTGGGCGATGGTTAATTTCTTGAAAATTATTGCATAAACAGGAGGTGAGCTATGAGCTATTTCCTGCGTTTTTCCAAATTTTACGAACTCATGTTTTCAGGCCTTAGAATGCTCCAAACCTTAAAAAACATAGCAAACATTATAAATGTGTTATTCTCTTCAATGTCATCCATCAATTGGCATTAAATATGGCATAATGGCTCAATAGCGCCCCGAGTCAGATATTTAAAAGTATTGCCTCTTTGATCGTCTAAACATATTGGAAAATTTACAAAAATCAACACACTCATGGAGCCTGACATTACGATTACCTTGTTGTAGATTTTGCACACAGGCATGTCAAAATGGTATCGTAGCGCCCTCTAGAAAATTTTTGCACTCCCCTCAGGAAACCACAATGCACACAGTCTAGCAGTGCCCAATGGCTCTTAATGGACACCTGCACCCATCAAGATCTTGCTGCCACCCCAACGTGCACGAGGGGGGCGAGGGCCCTTTCAACGCTGCTTGCAGCTTTAATTCTTCTTCTTCTTCTTCTTTTTATTCTGCTGCGAGAACGCATTTTTGAGGGCTTTGCCATGCACGAAAACTCACAAAAATTTGCCCACACGTCAGTCGTGGTGAAAATTGCAAAATATTATTATTTTTGTGCTTGGACATGCCCCGGTGGCTCTATTGCGCCACCAAACACGCGCCCATTTTGGAACGCACTTGCTCGGATTCTCACGAAATTTTATTGAGTCATAGTAGTCATCATAAATTTTTTTGTAAATTTTTTTGAAATTTTTTTGCCTCACAGGAAGTGAGCTATGAGCCATTTCCTGCATTTTTTTAGATTTTACGAAAACATTTTTGAGGGTTTTATCATACTCGAAAACTCACCAGACTTGGCTCATAGACTAGAAATATTACGTTCTTTGATTCGATATCTCATTTGGCATTGGGTGTGATATGGTAGCTCTATAGCGCCCCCTAATACATAATTGCATTTTTGAGGGCCTCAGCATGCTTGAAAACTCACAAAACTTTGCAAACATATTAAGCAGGTCTTACTCTTAACTAGGATTTAGGGTTTACAGATGGATGTGGCAAAATTGCATTACAGCGCCACCTAGAAAATTTCAATGAAGCAGCCCTCGCAGCGTGTTTGACCTACATGTACAAAATTCGGTGGACATGTGTACTATGCCAAGACCTAAAAAAAAGTCTCTAGGTGCCATGACCTAGACTCAACAGGAAGTCCGCCATTTTTAATTGAATTTGCAAGTTTTTTAAATTTTTTGCCATTCACAGGCTTCGTACTTTAACGAACTCCTCCTAGAGATTTTATCTGATCAACTTAAAATTTTGAATTTAACATCTTAAGACCTTGCCGATGTTAAATTGCGAAGCTTTTTTGGATTCATTGAACTTTGTATCCGTGGCGTTGCGGCGAATTTCGATGTTCCGCCATGAAACAGGAAGTTGGTTTTACGCGCACATGCTTTGTGAAATTTGCGCGAAACTTTACAGGCTTTATAGGAGTCCACTTCCAAGTAGACCTATATGTTGATATTAGATTGGGTGTGGTCAGGTGGCTCCACAGCGCCCTCTTGAAACGGCCATGTTGAGATAAAAGTGCTTGAATGTTCATGAAATTTGGTGTGATCATTGCATTGTTCATGTCGAGTTATTTTAATTTTTTTGAAATTTTTTGGCCAAACAGGAAGTGAGCTATGCGCCATTTCCTGCGTTTTTCCAAATTTTATAAACACATGTTTGGATGCTTTAGAATACTCGAAATCTTGCAAAAAGTTGCACAAATTATAATTGTCTTATTATCTTCAATTTTATATATCAATTTACACTAAATTTGGCACAATGGCTCTATAGCGCCCCCAATCAGATTTTTAAAAGAATTGCCATTTTGAGGGTCTCAGCATGTTCTAAAACTCACAAAATTTTGTTAATGTATAAAGACCATCATTCGTATTACTCTGACAAAAAACTTATATATATACATGGCAAAAATGTCACTATAGCGCCCCCTGGAAAATTTTAAATAAGCAGCCCTCGCAGCCTGGTAAACCTACAAGTATGAAATTCGGTAGACATGTGGAATATGCCGAGACCTACAAAAAATTTACTCGGTGCCATGACCTACACTCAACAGGAAGTCCACCATTTTTAATTGAAATTGCAACTTTTTTGGATTGTTGGCCATTCACAGGTGTCGTACTTTAACGAACTCCTCCTAGAAATTTTATCTGATCAACTTAAAATTTGGCATATGACATTGAAAGACGTCGTCAATGATAAATTGCGAAGCTTTTTTGGATTTATCGAACTTTGTATACGTGGCGTCGCGGCGAATTTCGATGTTCCACCATGAAAATGGAAGTTTATTTTATGAGCATATGCTTTGAGAGATTTACATGAAACTTTACAGGCTTAATGATAGTCTAATTCCAAATATACCTATATGTTGATATTGGAGTGGGTGTGGTCAGGTGGCTCTACAGCGCCCTCTTGACACGGCCATGTTGATATAAAAGTGCTTGAATGTTCATGAAATTTGGTCAGATCATTGCATTTGGTTTTCTGGGCAGTGCTGATTTTTTTGAAATTTTTTGGCCACACAGAAAGTGAGCTATGAGTCATTTCCTGTGTTATTCCAAATTTTATGAACACACATTTGAAGGCCTTAGCATACGGGAAAACTTGCAAAACTTAGCTAAAATTTTATTTGTCACATTGTCTTCAATTTGAAACAAAATTGGCAGTTCATGAGGCATCATGGCTCTATAGCGCCCCCAATACGATTTTTAAAAGAATTACCCTTTTGAGGGTTTCAGCATGCTCAAAAACTCACAAAATTTTGTACAATTTTAAAGACCATCATTCCTATTACACTGATAAAAAATTTACAAATAGGCGTGGCAAAAATGGCATTATAGCGCCCCCTGGAAAATTTCAAATAAGCAGCCCTCGCAGCCCGATAAACCCACATGTATGAAATTCGGTAGACTTGTGGAATATGCCGAGACCTACAAAAAAGTCTCTTGGTGCCATGACCTAGACCCAACAGGAAGGCTGCCATTTTTAATTGAAATTGCAACTTTTTTTAATTTTTTTTGCCATTCACAGGTGTCGTACTTTAACGAACTCCTCCTAGAGATTTCATCCGATCAACTTAAAATTTGGCATATAATATCTAAAAACCTTGCTGACGTTAAATTGCGAAGCTTTTTTGATTTCATCGAACGATGCATCTGTGGCGTCACGGCGAATTTTGATGTCCTGCCATGAAACTGGAAGTTGCTTTCAATTCCACATACTTTGTGGGATTTGCCTGAAACTTTCCAAGCTTGATAAAATTGTCCGCCCAAGTATAGATATATGCTTACTTTATATCGAGAGGTACCAGGTGGCTCCACAGCGCCCTCTAGATATGGCCATGTTCAGATAAAAGTGCTTGAAAGTTCATGAAATTTGGTATGATCGTTGCATTAGTCATTCTCCGCAATTGTTAATTTTTTGAAATTTTTTTGCCAAACAGGAAGAGAGCTATGAGCTATTTCCTACATTTTTCCAAATTTTACGAACACACGTTTTAAGGCCTTAGAATGCTCTAAAACTTGCAAAACCATCCAAAAATTAGAACTGTCTTATTCTCTTCAATACATCCATCAATTGGCACTAAATGGGGCATAATGGCTCTATAGCGCCCCCAATAATATTTATAAAAGAATTGCTCTTTTGAAAGTCTAAACATGCTGGAAAATTTACAAAAATCGAAACACTCATGGAGCCCTGTATTACGATTACTGTGTTGTAGATTTTGTGCACAGGCAAGTCAAAATGGTATCATAGCGCCCTCCAGAAAATTTTTGCACTCCCATCAGGAAACCACATTGTACGCGGTCCAGCTGTGTCCAATGGCTCTGAATGGACACCTGCAGCCATCAAGATCTTGCTGCCACCCCAATGTGCACAGGGGGGGCGAGGGCCCTTTCAACGCTGCTTGCAGCTTTAATTCTTCTTCTTCTTCTTCTTCTTCTTTCTATTCTGCTGCGAGAACGCATTTTTGAGGGCTTTGCCATGCACGAAAACTCACAAAAATTTGCCCACAGGTCAGTCGTGCTGAAAATTACAAACTATTGTTAATTTTGTGCTTGGACATGCCCCGGTGGCTCTATAGCGCCACCAAACACGCGGCCATTTTGGAACGCACTTGCTCGGATTCTCACGAAATTCGATTGGGCCATAGCAGTCATGATAAATTTTTTTGGTAATTTTTTTGAAATTTTTTTGCCTCACAGGAAGTGAGCTATGAGCCATTTCCTGCGTTTTTTCAGATTTTACGAACACATTTTTGAGGGTTTTATCATACTCGAAAACTCAACAGACTTGGCTCATAGACTAGAAATATTACGTTCTTTGATTTGATATCTCATTTGGCTCTGGGTGTGACATTGTAGCTCTATAGCGCCCCCTAGTACATAATTGCATTTTTGAGGGCCTCAGCATGCTTGAAAACTCACAAAACTTTGCACACATATTACATCCATCTGTAAACCCTAAATCCTAGTTAAAATTAAGACCGGCTTAATATGTTTGCAAAGTTTTGTGAGTTTTCAAGCATGTTGATGCCCTCAAAAATGCAATTATGTATTAGGGGGCGCTATAGAGCTACCATGTCAAACCAAGTGCCAAATGAGATATCAAATCAAAGAATTTAATATTTTTAGTCTATGAGCCAAGTTTGGTGTCTTTTCCAGTATGATAAGGCCCTCAAAAATGTGTTCGTAAGATCTGAAAAAACGCAGGAAATGGCTCATAGCTCACTTCCTGTGTGGCAAAAAAATTCCAAAAAAATTTATTATGACTACTATGACCCTATTGAATTTCGTGAGAATCCGAGCAAGTGCGTTCCAAAATGGCTGCGTGTTTGGTGGCGCTATAGAGCCACTGGGGCATGTCCAAGCACAAAGATAATAATAGTTTGCAATTTTCACCACGACTGACGTGTTGGCAAATTTTTGTGAGTTTTCGTGCATGGCAAAGCCCTCAAAAATGCGTTCTCGCAGCAGAATAATAATTAAAGCTGCAAGCAGCGTTGAAAGGGCCCTCGCCCCCCCTGTGCACATTGGGGTGGCAGCAAGATCTTGATGGCTGCAGGTGTCCATTCAGAGCCATTGGACACAGCTGGACCGCGTACAATGTGGTTTCCTGATGGGAGTGCAAAAATTTTCTGGAGGGCGCTATGATACCATTTTGACTTGCCTGTGCACAAAATCTACAACACAGTAATCGTAATACAGGGCTCCATGAGTGTTTCGATTTTTGTAAATTTTCCAGCATGTTTAGACTTTCAAAAGAGCAATTCTTTTATAAATATTATTGGGGGCGCTATAGAGCCATTATGCCCCATTTAGTGCCAATTGATGGATGTATTGAAGAGAATAAGACAGTTCTAATTTTTGGAAGGTTTTGCAAGTTTTGGAGCATTCTAAGGCCTTAAAACGTGTGTTCGTAAAATTTGGAAAAATGTAGGAAATAGCTCATAGCTCTCTTCCTGTTTGGCAAAAAAATTTCAAAAAATTAACAATTGCGGAGAATGACTAATGCAATGATCATACCAAATTTCATGAACTTTCAAGCACTTTTATCTGAACATGGCCATATCTAGAGGGCGCTGTGGAGCCACCTGGTACCTCTCGATATAAAATAAGCATATATCTATACTTGGGCGGACAATTTTATCAAGCTTGGAAAGTTTCAGGCAAATCCCACAAAGTATGTGGAATTGAAAGCAACTTCCTGTTTCATGGCAGGACATCAAAATTCGCCGTGACGCCACAGATGCATCGTTCGATGAAATCTAAAAAGCTTCGCAATTTAACGTCAGCAAAGTTTTTAGATATTATTTGCCAAATTTTAAGTTGATCGGATAAAATCTCTAGGAGGAGTTCGTTAAAGTACGACACCTGTGAATGGAAAAAAAAATTTTAAAAAGTTGCAATTTCAATTAAAAATGGCAGCCTTCCTGTTGGGTCTAGGTCATGGCACCAAGAGACTTTTTTGTAGGTCTCGGCATATTCCACATGTCTACCGAATTTCATACATGTGGGTTCATCGGGCTGCGAGGGCTGCTTATTTGAAATTTTCCAGGGGGCGCTATAATGCCATTTTTGCCACGCCTATTTGTAAATTTTTTATCATTGTAATAGGAATGATGGTCTTTAAAATTGTACAAAATTTTGTGAGTTTTTGAGCATGCTGAAACCCTCAAAAGGGTAATTCTTTTAAAAATCGAATTGGGGGCGCTATAGAGCCATGATGCCTCATTTACTGCCAATTTTTGTTTCAAATTGAAGACAATGTGACAAATAAAATTTTAGCTAAGTTTTGCAAGTTTTCCAGTATGCTAAGGCCTTCAAATGTGTGTTCATAAAATTTGGAATAACGCAGGAAATGACTCATAGCTCACTTCCTGTTTGACCAAAAAATTTCAAAAAAATAAGCACAGGCCAGAAAACTAAATGCAATGATCTGACCAAATTTCATGAACATTCAAGCACTTTTATATCAACATGGCCGTGTCAAGAGGGCGCTGTAGAGCCACCTGACCACACCCACTCCAATATCAACATATAGGTATATTTGGAATTAGACTATCATTAGGCCTGTAAAGTTTCATGTAAATCTCCCAAAGCATATGCTCATAAAATAAACTTCCATTTTCATGGTGGAACATCGAAATTCGCCGCGACGCCACGGATACAAAGTTCGATGAATCCAAAAAAGCTTCGCAATTTAACATTGACGACGTCTTTCAATGTCATACGCCAAATTTTAAGTTGATCAGATAAAATCACTAGGAGGAGTTCATTAAAGTACGACACCTGTGAATGGCGAAAAATCCAAAAGAGTTGCAATTTCAATTAAAAATGGCGGACTTCCTGTTGAGTCTAGTTCATGGCACCAAGTGTCTTTTTTGTAGGACTCGGCATATTCCACATGTCTACCGAATTTCATACATGTAGGTTTACCAGGCTCCGAGGCCTGCTTATTTAAAATTTTCCAGGGGGCGCTATAGTGACATTTTTGCCATGTCTATACATAAGTTTTTTGTCAGAGTAATTCGAATGATGGTCTTTATACATTTACAAAATTTTGTGAGTTTTAGAACATGCTGAGACCCTGAAAATGGCAATTCTTTTAAAAATATGATTGGGGGCGCTATAGAGCCATTGTGCCAAATTTAGTGTGAATTGACATATAAAATTGAAGATAATAAGACAATTATAATTTGTGCAACTTTTTGCAAGATTTCGAGTATTCTTAAGCATCCAAACATGTGTTTATAAAATTTGGAAAAACGCAGGAAATGGCGCATAGCTCACTTCCTGTTTGGCCAAAAAATTTGAAAAAAATTAATATAACTCGACATGAACAAAGCAATGATCACACCAAATTTCATGAACATTCAAGCACTTTTATCTCAACAAGGCCGTTTCAAGAGGGCGCTGTGGAGCCATCTGACCACACCCAATCTAATATCAACATATAGGTCTACTTGGAAGTGGACCCCTATAAAGCCTGTAAAGTTTCGCGCAAATTATACAAAGCATGTGCGCGTAAAACCAACTTCCTGTTTCATGGCGGAACATCGAAATTCGCCGCGACGCCACGGATACAAAGTTCAATGAATCCAAAAAAGCTTCGCAATTTAACATCAGCAAGGTCTTAAGATGTTAAATTAAAAATTTTATGTTGATCGGATAAAATCTCTAGGAGGAGTTCGTTAAAGTACGAAGCCTGTGAATGGCAAAAAATTTAAAAAATTTGCAAATTCAATTAAAAATGGCGGACTTCCTGTTGAGTCTAGGTCATGGCACCTAGAGACTTTTTTGTAGGTCTTGGCATAGTACACATGTCCACCGAATTTTGTACATGTAGGTCAAACACGCTGCGAGGGCTGCTTCATTGAAATTTTCTAGGTGGCGCTGTAATGCAATTTTGCCACATCCATCTGTAAACCCTAAATCCTAATGAAGAGTATGACCAGCTTAATATGTCTGCATAGTTTTGTGAGTTTTCAAGCATGCTGAGGCCCTCAAAAATGCAATTATGTATTAGGGGGCGCTTTAGAGCTACCATTTCACAACCAGTGCCAAATGAGATATCGAATCAAAGAACGTAATATTTGTAGTCTATGAGCCAAGTTTGGTGAGTTTTCGAGTATGATAAGGCCCTCAAAAATGTGTTCGTAAAATCTGAAAAAACGCAGGAAATGGCTCATAGCTCACTTCCTGTGAGGCAAAAAAATTTCAAAAAAATTTACAAAAAAATTTATGATGACTACTATGACTCTATAAAATTTCGTGAGAATCCGAGCAAATGCGTTCCAAAATGGCCGCGTGTTTGGTGGCGCTATAGAGCCACCGGGGCATGTCCAAGCACAAAAATAATAATTCTTTGCAATTGTTACGACGACTGACGTGTGGGCAAATTTTTGTGAGTTTTCTTGCATGGCAAAGCCCTCAAAAATGCGTTCTCGCAGAAGAAGAAGAAGAAGAAGAAGAAGAAGAAGAAGAATAATAAAAATCCCATCAAAAACAATAGGTTCCTCGCACCGGTCGGTGCTGGGGCCCTAATTAAAGCTGCAAGCAGCGTTGAAAGGGCCCTCGCCCCCCTCGTGCACGTTTGGGTGGCAGCAAGATCTTGATGGCTGCAAGTGTCCATTCAGAGCCATTGGACACTGCTGGACCGCGTACAATGTGGTTTCCTGATGGGAGTCCAAAAATTTTCTGGAGGGCGCTATGATACCATTTTGACTTGCCCGTGCGCAAAATCTACAACACAGTAATTGTAATACAGGGCTCCATGAGTGTGTTGATTTTTGTAAATTTTCCAGCATGTTTTGACTTTCAAAAGAGCAATTCTTTTGTAAATATTATTGGGGGCGCTATAGAGCCATTTTGCCCCATTTAGTGCCAATTGATGGATGAATTGAAGACTATAAGACATTTCTAATTTTTGCCAGGTTTTGCAAGTTTTGGAGCGTTCAAAGGCCTTAAAACGTTTGTTCATCAAATTTGGAAAAAAACTGGAAATAGCTCATAGCTCACTTCCTGTTTGGCCAAAAAAAAAAAAAAATTATATATTGGCTGGAATGACGAATGCAATGATCTGACCAAATTTCATGAACATTCAAGCACTTTTATCTTAACATGGCTGTATCTAGAGGGCGCTGTGGAGCCTTCTGGCCACACTTGATCTAATATTAGCATATATTGATACTTGAGAGGACCATTTTATAAAGCTTGGACAGTTTCAGGGAAAACCCATGAAGTCTGTGGGAGTAAAACCAACTTCCTGTTTCATGGCGGGACATCGAAATTTGCTGCAACGCCATGGAAACAAAATTCGATGAATCCAAAAAAGCTTCGCAATTTGACATCGGCAACGTCTTTAGATACTATTAGCCAAATTTCAAGTTGTTCGGATGAAATTTCTAGGAGGAGTTTGTTAAAGTACGACACCTGTGAATGGTGAAAAATCCAAAAAAGTTGCAAATTCTATTAAAAATGGCGGACTTCCTGTTGAGTCTAGGTCATGGGACCAAGAGTCTTTTTTGTTGGTCTCGGCATATTCCACATGTCTACCGAATTTCATACATGTTGGTTTACCAGGCTGCGAGGGCTGCTTATTTAAAATTTTCCAGGGGGCGCTATAGTAACATTTTTGCCATGTATATATATAAGTTTTTTGTCAGAGTAATACGAATGATGGTCTGTATTCATTTACAAAATTTTGTGAGTTTTAGAACATGCTGAGACCCTCAAAATGGCAATTCCTTTAAAAATCTGATTGGGGGCGCAAAAGAGCCATTGTGCCAAATTTAGTGTAAATTGATTTATAAAATTAATGATAATAAGACAATTATAATTTGTGCAACTTTTTGCAAGATTTCGAGTATTCTTAAGCATCCAAACATGTGTTTATAAAATTTAGAAAAACGCAGGAAATGGCGCATAGCTCACTTCCTGTTTGGCCAAAAAATTTGAAAAAAATTAATATAACTCGACATGAACAAAGCAATGATCACACCAAATTTCATGAACATTCAAGCACTTTTATCTCAACATGGCCGTTTCAAGAGGGCACTGTGGAGCCACCTGACCACACCCAATCTAATATCAACATATAGGTCTACTTGGAAGTGGACTCCTATAAAGTTTGTAAAGTTTCGCGCAAATTTCACAAAGCATGTGCGCGTAAAACCAACTTCCTGTTTCATGGCGGAACATCGAAATTCGCCGCGACGCCACGGATACAAAGTTCAATGAATCCAAAAAAGCTTCGCAATTTAACATCGACAAGGTCTTTAGATGTCATACGCAAAATTTAAAGTTGATCGGATAAAATCTCTAGGAGGAGTTCGTTAAAGTACGAAGCCTGTGAATGGCAAAAAATTTAAAAAATTTGCAAATTCAATTAAAAATGCCGGACTTCCTGTTGAGTCTAGGTCATGGCACCTAGAGACTTTTTTTTAGGTCTTGGAATAGTACATATGTCCACCGAATTTTGTACATGTAGGTCAAACACGCTGCGAGGGCTGCTTCATTGAAATATTCTCGGTGGCGCTGTAATGTAATTTTGCCACATCCATCTGTAACCCCTAAATCCTAGTAAAAAGTAAGACCAGCTTAATATGTTTGCAAAGTTTTGTGAGTTTTCAAGCATGCTGAGTCCCTCAAAAATGCAATTATGTATTAGGGGGCGCTATAGAGCTACCATGTCACACCCAGTGCCAAATGAGATATCGAATCAAAGAACGTAATATTTCTAGTCTATGAGCCAAGTTTGGTGAGTTTTCGAGTATGATAAAACCCTCAAAAATGTGTTCGTAAAATCTAAAAAAACTCAGGAAATGGCTCATAGCTCACTTCCTGTGAGGCAAAAAAATTTCAAAAAAATTTACAAAAAAATTTATGATGACTACTATGACTCTATAAAATTTTGTGAGAATCCGAGCAAGTGCGTTCCAAAATGGCCGCGTGTTTGGTGGCGCTATAGAGCCACCTGGGCATGTCCAAGCACAAAAATAATAATACTTTGCAATTTTCATGACGACTGACGTGTGGGCAAATTTTTGTGAGTTTTCGTGCATGGCAAAGCCCTCAAAAATGCGTTCTTGCAGCAGAATAAAAAGAAGAAGAAGAAGAAGAAGAATAAAAATCCCATCAAAAACAATAGGTTCCTCGCACGTTCGGTGCCAGGACCCGTTCCGGGCCCTGGCACCGGTCGGTGCTCGGGCCCTAATAAAAATCCCATCAAAAACAATAGGTGCCTCGCACCTTCGGTCGGTCGGTGCTCGGGCCCTAATAAGACATTTATAATTTGTGCAAGGTTTTGCAAGTTTTGAAGCATCCTAAGGCCTTAAAACGTGTCTTCAGAAAAATTTGGAAAAACACAGCAAATAGCTCATAGCTCACTTCCTGTTTGGCCAAAAAATTTCAAAAAATTAAACATTACCTGGAATGACGAATGCAATGATCACACCAAATATCATGAACATTCAAGCACTTTTATCTTAACATGATCATATCTAGAGGGCGCTGAGAAGCCACCTAGCACCTCCCGATCCAATATTAGCATATGTTTTTACTTCGGAGAACAATTTTATCAAGCAGAAGAAGGTTCAGGCAAATCCCACAAAGTATGTGGCAGTAAAAGCAACTCCCTGTTTCATGGCGGGATATCAAAATTCGCCGCGAAGCCACGGATACATTGTTCGATGGAATCAAAATTGCTTCGCAATTTAACATTAGCAAGGTCTTAAGATATTATTTGCCAAATATTAAGTTGATCGGATAAAATCTCAAGGAGGAGTTCGTTAAAGTACGACGCCTGTGAATGGCAAAAAATCAAAAAAAGTTGCATTTTCAATTAAAAATGGCGGACTTCCTGTTGAGTCTAGGTCATGGCACCAAGAGACTTTTTTTTCATTCTCAGCATATTCCACATGTCTACCGAATTTCATACATGTAGGTTTACCAGGCTGCGAGGGCTGCTTATTTGAAATTATCCAGGGGGCGCTATTATGACAATTTTGCCAAGCCTATATATAAGCTTTTTATCAGAGTAATACAAATGATGATTTTTATACATTTACAAAATTTTGTGAGTTTTTGAACATGCTGAGACCCTCAAAAGAGCAATTCTTTTTAAAATCTGATGGGGGCGCTATAGAGCCATTGTGCCAAATTTAGTGCAAATTGATGTAGAAGTTTGAAGATAATAAGACAATTATAATTTGTGCAACTTTTTGCAAGATTTCGAGTCTTCTTAGGCTTCCAAATATGTGTTAATAAAATTTGGAGAAACGCAGGAAATGGCTCATAGCTCACTTCCTGTTTGGCCAAAAACTTCCAAAAAAATTACCATAACCTGACATGACAAATGCAATGATCAAACTAAATTTCATGAACATTCAAGCACTTTTATCTCAACATGGTTGTGTCAAGAGGGCGCTGTGGAGCCACCTGACCACACCCAATCTAATATCAACATATAGTTCTACTTGGAAGTAGACTCTTATGAAGCCTGTAAAGTTTTGCGAAAATCTGACAAAGCATGTGCGCGGAAAACCAACTTCCTGTTTCATGGCGGAACATTGAAATTTGCCGCGACGCCACGGATACAAAGTTCAATGAATCCAAAAAAGCTTCGCAATTTAACATCGACAAGGTCTTTAGATGCCATATGCGAAATTTTAAGTTGATCGGGTAACATCTCTAGGAGGAGTTCGTTAAAGTACGACGCCTGTGAATGGCAAAAAATAAAAAAAATTTGCAAATTCAATTAAAAATGGCGGACTTTCTGTTGAGTCTAGGTCATGGCATCAAGGGACTTTTTTTTAGGTCTTGGCATAGTACACATGTCCACCGAATTTTGTACATGTAGGTTAAACATGCTGCGAGGGCCGCTTCATTGAAATTTTCTAGGTGGCGCTGTAATGCAATTTTGCCACGCTCATCAGTACACCCTATATCCTAGTAAACAATATGACCAACTTAATAGATTTGCAAAGTAACGTGAGTTTTCGAGCATGCTGAGGCCCTCAAAAATGCAATTATGTATTAGGGGGCGCTATAGAGCTACCATGTCACACTTAGTGCCAAATGAGATATCGAATTAAAGAACCTAAAATTTTTAGTCTATGAGCGAAGTTTGGTGACATTTCAAGTATGATAAGGCCCTCAAAAATGTGTTCGTAAAATCTGAAAAAACGCAGGAAATGGCTCATAGCTCACTTCCTGTGAGGCAAAAAAATTTCAAAAAAATTAACAAAAAAATTTATGATGACTACTATGACCCTATCAAATTTCGTGAGAATCCGAGCAAGTGCGTTCCAAAATGGACTCGTGTTTGGTGGCGCTATAGAGCCACCGCGGCATGTCTAAGCACAAAAATAGTAATACTTTGCAATTTTCACCACGACTGACGTGTGGGCAAATTTTAGTGAGTTTTCGTGCATGGCAAAGCCCTCAAAAATGCGTTCTCGCAGCAGAATAAAAAGAAGAAGAAGAAGAAGAAGAAGAAGAAGAAGAAGAAGAATTAAAGCTGCAAGCAGCGTTGAAAGGGCCCTCGCACCCCTCGTGCACAGTGGGGTGGCAGCAAGATCTTGATGGGTGCAGGTGTCCATTAAGAGCCATTGGAAACTGCTAGACTGTGTACAATGTTGTTTCCTGAGGGGAGTGCAAAAATTTTCTGGAGGGCGCTATGATAGAATTTTGACATGCCTGTGCGCAAAATCTACAACATAGTAATCGTAATACCGAGCTCCATGAGTGTGTTGATTTTTGTAAATTTTCCAGCATGTTTAGACCTTCAAAAGGGCAATTCTTTTATAAATCTGACTGGGGGCGCTATAGAGCCATTATGCCACATTTAGTCCCAGTTAAAGTATTAAATTCAAGACAGTAAGACAATGATAATTTTTGCCACATTTAACACTTTTGGACCATTCTAACGTGTGTTAGTAAAATTCGGAAAAACGCAGGAAATAGCTCATAGCTCACTTCCCGTTTGGCCAAAAAATTTCAAAAAATTAAGCATTGCCTGGAATGACTGATGCAATGATCACACCGAATTTCATGAATATTCAAGCACTTTTATCTTAACATGGTCGTATCTAGAGGGCGCCGTGGAGCAACATGGCCACTCCCGATCTAAACGTAGCATATATTTATACTTTGGAGGACAATTTTATTAAGCTTGGAAAGTTTCAGGCGAATCTCACCAAGTATTTGGGAGTAAAACCAACTTCCTGTTTCATGGCGGGACACCGAAATTCGCCGCGATGCCACGGATACATCGTTCAATGAATCCAAAAAAGCTTCGCAATTTAACATCAGCAAGGTCTTTAGATATGATTCGCTAAATTTTGAGTTGATCGGATTAAATCTCTAGGAGGAGTTCGTTAAAGTACGACACCTGTGAATGGCAAAAAAAATTTTAAAAAGTTGCAATTTCAATTAAAAATGGCAGCCTTCCTGTTGAGTCTAGGTGATGGCACCAAGAGACTTTTTTTTAGGTCTTGGCATAGTACACATGTCCACAGAATTTTGTACATGTAGGTTAAACACGCTGCGAGGGCTGCTTCATTGAAATTTTCTAGGTGGCGCTGTAATGCAATTTTGCCACATCCATTTGTAAACCCTATATTCTAGTAAAGAGTATGACCAGCTTAATATGTTTGCAAAGTTTTGTGAGTTTTCGAGCATGCCGATGCCCTCATAAATGCAATTATGTATTAGGGGGCGCTATAGAGCTACCATGTCTCACCCACAGCCAAATGAGATATGGAATCAAATAACGTAATATTTTTATTCAATAAGCCTAGTTTGGTCTGTTTTCGAGTATGATAAGGCCCTCAAAAATGTGTTCGTAAAATCTGAAAAAACGCAGGAAATGGCTCATAGCTTACTTCCTGTGGGGCAAAAAAATTTCAAAAAAATTGACAAAAAAACTTATGATGACTACTATGACCCTATAAAATTTTTTTAGAATCCGAGCAAGTGCGTTCCGAAATGGCAGCGTGTTTGGTGGCGCTATACAGCCACCAGGGCATGTCCAAGCACAAAATAAATAATAATTTGCAATTTTCACCACGACTGACGTGTGGGCAAATTTTTGTGAGTTTTTGTGCATGGCAAAGCCCTCAAAAAAGCGTTCTCGCAGCAGAATAAAAAGAAGAAGGAGAAGAAGAAGAAGAAGAATATTAAAGCTGCAAGCAGCGTTGAAAGGGCCCTCGCCCCCCCTGTGCACATTGGGGTGGCAGCAAGATCTTGATGGCTGCAGGTGTCCATTCAGAGCCATTGGAGACAGCTGGACCGCGTACAATGTGGTTTCCTGATGGGAGTGCAAAAATTTTCCTGAGGGCGCTATGATACCATTTTGACTTGCCTGTGCAAAAAATCTACAACACAGTAATCGTAATACGGGGCTCCATGAGTGTTTTGATTTTTGTAAATTTTCCAGCATGTTTAGACTTTCAAAAGAGCAATTCTTTTATAAATATTATTGGGGGCGCTATAGAGCCATTATGCCCCATTTAGTGCCAATTGATGGATGTATTGAAGAGAATAAGACAGTTTTAATTTTTGGATGGTTTTGCAAGTTTTGGAGCATTCTAAGGCCTTAAAACGTGTGTTCGTAAAATTTGGAAAAACGCAAGAAATAGCTTATAGCTCTCTTCCTGTTCGGCAAAAAAATTTAAAAAAATTAACAATTGCGGAGAATGACTGATGCAATGATCATACCAAATTTCATGAACTTTCAAGCACTTTTATCTGAACATGGCCATATCTAGAGGGCGCTGTGGAGCCACCTGGCACCTCTCGATATAAAATAAGCATATATCTATACTTGGGCGGACAATTTTATCAAGCTTGGAAAGTTTCAGGCAAATCCCACAAAGTATGTGGAATTAAAAGCAACTTCCTGTTTCATGGCAGGACATCAAAATTCGCCGTGACGCCACGGATGCATCGTTCGATGAAATCAAAAAAGCTTCGCAATTTAACGTCAGCAAGGTTTTTAGATATTAGATGCCAAATTTTAAGTTGATCGGATAAAATCTCTAGGAGGAGTTCGTTAAAGTACGACACCTGTGAATGGCAAAAAAAAAAAAAAAAAGTTGCAATTTCAATTAAAAATGGCAGCCTTCCTGTTGAGTCTAGGTCATGGCACCAAGAGACTTTTTTGTAGGTCTCGGCATATTCCACATGTCTACCGAATTTCATACATGTGGGTTTACCGGGCTGCGAGGGCTGCTAATTTGAAATTTTCCAGGGGGCGCTATAATGCCATTTTTGCCACGCCTATTTGTAAATTTTTTATCAGTGTAATAGGAATGATGTTCTTTAAAATTGTACAAAATTTTGTGAGTTTTTGAGCATGCTGAAACCCTCAAAAGGGTAATTCTTTTAAAAATCGTATTGGGGGCGCTATAGAGCCATGATGCCTCATTTACTGCCAATTTTTTTTTCAAATTGAAGACAATGTGACAAATAAAATTTTAGCTAAGTTTTGCAAGTTTTCGAGTATGCTAAGGCCTTCAAATGTGTGTTCATAAAATTTGGAATAACGCAGGAAATGACTCATAGCTCACTTCCTGTTTGGCCGAAAAATTTCAAAAAAATCAGCACAGCCCAGGAAACCAAATGCAATGATCAGACCAAATTTCATGAACATTCAAGCACTTTTATATCAACATGGCCGTGTCAAGAGGGCGCTGTAGAGCCACCTGACCACACCCACTCCAATATCAAGATATAGGTATATTTGGAATTAGACTATCATTAAGCCTGTAAAGTTTCACGTAAATCTCCAAAAGCATATGCTCATAAAAGCAAATTCCATTTTCATGGTGGAACATCGAAATTCGCCGCGACGCCACGGATACAAAGTTCGATGAATCCAAAAAAGCTTCGCAATTTAACATCGACGACGTCTTTCAATGTCGTATGCCAAATTTTAAGTTGATCAGATAAAATCTCTAGGAGGAGTTTGTTAAAGTACGACACCTGTGAATGGCGAAAAATCCAAAAAAGTTGCAAATTCAATTAAAAATGGCGGACTTCCTGTTGAGTCTAGGTCATGGCACCAAGAGTCTTTTTTGTAGGTCTCGGCATATTCCACGTCTACCAAATTTCCTACATGTAGGTTTACCAGGCTGCGAGGGCTGCTTATTTAAAATTTTCCAGGGGGCGCTATAGTGACATTTTTGCCATGTATATATATAAGTTTTTTGTCAGAGTAATACGAATGATGGTCTTTATACATTTACAAAATTTTGTGAGTTTTAGAACATGCTGAGACCCTAAAAATGGCAATTCTTTCAAAAATCTGATTGGGGGCGCTATAGAGCCATTGTGCCAAATTTAGTGTAAATTGATATATAAAATTGAAGATAATAAGACAATTATAATTTGTGCAACTTTTTGCAAAATTTTGAGTATTCTTAAGCATCCCAACATGTGTTTATAAAATTTGGAAAAACGCAGGAAATGGCGCATAGCTCACTTCCTGTTTGGCCAAAAAATTTCAAAAAAATTAATATAACTCGACATGAACAAAGCAATGATCACACCAAATTTCATGAACATTCAAGCACTTTTATCTCAACATGGCGGTTTCAAGAGGGCGCTGTGGAGCCATCTGACCACACCCAATCTAATATCAACATATAGGTCTACTTGGAAGTGGACTCCTATAAAGCCTGTAAAGTTTCGCGCAAATCTCACAAAGCATGTGCGCGTAAAACCAACTTCCTGTTTCATGGCGGAACATCGAAATTCGCCGCGACGCCACGAATACAAAGTTCTATGAATCCAAAAAAGCTTCGCAATTTAACATCGAAAAGGTCTTAAGATGTTAAATTCAAAATTTTAAGTTGATCGGATAAAATCTCTAGGAGGAGTTCGTTAAAGTACGAAGCCTGTGAATGGCAAAAAATTTAAAAAATTTGCAAATTCAATTAAAAATGGCGGATTTCCTGTGGAGTCTAGGCAATGGCACCTAGAGACTTTTTTTTAGGTCTTGGCATAGTACAGATGTCCACCGAATTTTGTACATGTAGGTCAAACACGCTGCGAGGGCTGCTTCATTGAAATTTTCTAGGTGGCGCTGTAATGCAATTTTGCCACATCCATCTGTAAACCCTAAATCCTAGTAAAGAGTATGACCAGCTTAATATGTCTGCAAAGTTTTGTGAGTTTTCAAGCATGCTGAGGCCCTCAAAAATGCAATTATGTATTAGGGGGCGCTATAGAGCTACCATTTCACAACCAGAGCCAAATGAGATATTGAATCAAAGAACGTAATATTTGTAGTCTATGAGCCAAGTTTGGTGAGTTTTCGAGTATGATAAGGCCCTCAAAAATGTGTTCGTAAAATCTGAAAAAACGCAGGAAATGGCTCATAGCTCACTTCCTGTGAGGCAAAAAAATTTCAAAAAAATTTACAAAAAAATTTATGATGACTACTATGACTCCATAAAATTTCGTGAGAATCCGAGCAAATGCGTTCCAAAATGGCCGCGTGTTTGGTGGCGCTATAGAGCCACCGGGGCATGTCCAAGCACAAAAATAATAATACTTTGCAATTTTCACGACGACTGACGTGTGGGCAAATTTTTGTGAGTTTTCGTGCATGGCAAAGCCCTCAAAAATGCGTTCTCGCAGCAGAATAAAAAGAAGAAGAAGAAGAAGAAGAATAATAAAAATCCCATCAAAAACAATAGGTTCCTCGCACCGGTCGGTGCTCGGGCCCTAATAATAAAAATCCCATCAAAAACAATAGGTTCCTCGCACCTTCGGTGCCAGGACCCGTTCCGGGCCCTGGCACCGGTCGGTGCTCGGGCCCTAATAAAAATCCCATCAAAAACAATAGGTTCCTCGCACCTTCGGTGCCAGGACCCGTTCCGGGCCCTGGCACCGGTCGGTGCTCGGGCCCTAATTAAAGCTGCAAGCAGCGTTGAAAGGGCCCTCGCCCCCCCTGTGCACATTGGGGTGGCAGCAAGATCTTGATGGCTGCAGTTGTCCATTCAGAGCCATTGGACACAGCTGGACCGCGTACAATGTGGTTTCCTGATGGGAGTGCAAAAATTTTCTGGAGGGCGCTATGATACCATTTTGACTTGCCTGTGCAAAAAATCTTCAACACAGTAATCGTAATACGGGGTTCCATGAGTGTTTTGATTTTTGTAAATTTTCCAGCATGTTTAGACTTTCAAAAGAGCAATTCTTTTATAAATATTATTGGGGGCGCTATAGAGCCATTATGCCCCATTTAGTGCCAATTGATGGATGTATTGAAGAGAATAAGACAGTTCTAATTTTTGGATGGTTTTGCAAGTTTTGGAGCATTCTAAGGCCTTAAAACGTGTGTTCGTAAAATTTGGAAAAACGCAGGAAATAGCTCATAGCTCTCTTCCTGTTTGGCAAAAAAATTTCAAAAAATTAACAATTGCGGAGAATGACTGATGCAATGATCATACCAAATTTCATGAACTTTCAAGCACTTTTATCTGAACATGGCCATATCTAGAGGGCGCTGTGGAGCCACCTGGCACCTCTCGATATAAAATAAGCATATATCTATACTTGGGCGGACAATTTTATCAAGCTTGGAAAGTTTCAGGCAAATTCCACAAAGTATGTGGAATTGAAAGCAACTTCCTGTTTCATGGCAGGACATCAAAATTCGCCGTGACGCCACGGATCCATCGTTCGATGAAATCAAAAAAGCTTCGCAATTTAACGTCAACAAGGTTTTTAGATATTAGATGCCAAATTTAAAGTTGATCGGATAAAATCTCTAGGAGGAGTTTGTTAAAGTACGACACCTGTGAATGGCAAAAAAAATACAAAAAAGTTGCAATTTCAATTAAAAATGGCAGCCTTCCTGTTGAGTCTAGGTCATGGCACCAAGAGACTTTTTTTTAGGTCTCAGCATATTCCACATGTCTACCGAATTTCATAGATGTAGGTTTACCAGGCTGCGAGGGCTGCTTATATGAAAATTTCCAGGGGGCGCTATAATGACAATTTTGCCATGCCTATATGTAACTTTTTTGTCAGAGTAATGCAAATGATAGTCTTTATACATTTAAAAAATTTTGTGAGTTTTCGAACATGCTGAGACCCTCAAAAGGGCAATTCTTTTAAAAATCTGATTGGGGGCGCTAAAGAGCCATTGTGCCAAATTTAGTGTAAATTGAAGTATGAAATTGAAGACAATAAGAAATTATAATTTGTGCAACTTTTTGCAAGATTTTGAGTATTCTAAGGCTTCCAAACATGTGTTTCTAAAATTTGGAAAAACGCAGGAAATGGCTCTTAGCTCACTTCCTGTTTGGCCAAAAAATTTCAAAAAAATTTACTTTCCCCGACATGACAAATATAATGATCACACCATATTTCATGAACATTCAAGCACTTTTATCTCAACATGGCCGTGTGAAGAGGGCGCTGTGGAGCCACCTGACCACACCCAATCTAATATTAACATATAGGTATACTTGGAAGTGGACTATTATTAAGCCTGTGAAGTTTCTCGCAAATCTCACAAAGCGTGTGTGCGTAAAACCAACTTCCTCTTTCTAGCGGAACATCGAAATTCGCCGCGACGCCACGGATACAAAGTTCAATGAATCCAAAAAAGCTTCGCACTTTAACATCAGCAAGGTCTTTAGATGTCATATGCAAAATTTTAAGTTGATCAGATAAAATCTCTAGGAGGAGTTCGTTAAAGTACGACGCCTGTGAATGGCAAAAAATTAAAAAATGGCGGACTTCCTGTTGAGTCTAGGTCATGGCACCATGGACTTTTTTTTAGGTCTTGGCATAGTACACATTTCCACCGAATTTTGTACATGTAGGTTAAACACGCTGCGAGGGCTGCTTCAATGAAATTTTCTAGGTGGGGCTGTAATGCAATTTTGCCACGTCCATCTGTAAACCCTATATCCTAGTAAATATTATGAAGAGCTTAATAGGTTTGCAAAGTATCTTGAGTTTTCTAGTATGCTGAGGCCCTCAAAAATGCGATAATGTAATAGGGGGCGCTATAGAGCTACTATGTCACACCCAGTGCCAAATGAGATATCGAATGAATGAACTTAATATTTTTAGTCTATGAGCCAAGTTTGGTAAATTTTCGAGCATGATAAGGCCCTCAAAAATGTGTTCGTAAAATCTGAAAAAACGCAGGAAATGGCTCATCGCTCACTTCCTGTTTGTCCAAAAAATGTCAAAAAAATAATTACAGCCAAGAAAAACAAATAAAATGATCAGGCCAAATTTCATGAACATTCAAGCATTTTTAACTCGACATGGCTGTGTCAAGAGGGCGCTGTGGAGCCTCCTGACCACACCCAATCTAATATGAACATATAGCTATACTTGGAAGTAGACTCTCATCAAGCCTGTGAAGTTTCGCGCAAATCTCACGAAGCATGTGCGCGCAAAACCAACTTCCTGTTTCATGGCGGAACTTCGAAATTCGCCGCGATGCCATGGATACAAAGTTCGATGAATCCAAAAAAGCTTCGCAATTTAACATCAACAAGGTCTTAAGATGTCATATGCGGAATTTTAAGTTGATCGGATAAAATCTCTAGGAGGAGTTCGTTAAAGTACGACGCCTGTGAATGGCAAAATATTCAAAAAATTTGCAAATTCAATTAAAAATGGCGGACTTCCTGTTGAGTCAAGGTCATGGCACCAAAAGACTTTTTTTTAGTTCTTGGCATAGTCCACATGTCCACCGAATTTTGTACATGTAGGTTAAACACGCTGCGAGGGCTGCTTCATTGAAATTTTCTAGGTGGCGCTGTAATGCAATTTTGCCACATCCATCTGTACACTCAAATTCTTAGTAAAAAAGATGACCAGCTTAATATGTTTGCAAAGTTTTGTGAGTTTTCGAGCATGCTGATGCCCTCAAAAATGCAATTATGTATTAGGGGGCGCTATAGAGCCACCATGTCACATCAAGTGCCAAATGAGATAATGAATCAAAGAACTCAATATTTTTAGTCTATGAGCCAAGTTTGGTGAGTTTTCGAGTATGATTAGGCTCTCAAAAATGAGTTCGTAAAATCTGAAAAAACACAGGAAATGGCTCATAGCTCACTTCCTGTGGGGCAAAAAAATTTCAAAAAAATTGACAAAAAAATTTATGATGACTACTATGACCCTATCAAATTTTGTGAGAATTCGAGCAAGTGCGTTCCAAAATGGCCTCGTGTTTGGTGACGCTATAGAGCCACCAGGGCATGTCCAAGCACAAAATTAATAATACTTTACAATTTTCACAACGTCTGACGTGTGGGCAAATTTTTGTGAGTTTTCTTGCATGGCAAAGCCCTCAAAAATGCGTTCTCGCAGCAGAATAAAAAGAAGAAGAAGAAGAAGAAGTAGAAGAAGAAGAAGAAGAATTAAAGCTGCAAGCAGCGTTGAAAGGGCACTCGCCCCCCCTGTGCACATTGGGGTGGCAGCAAGATCTTGATGGCTGCAGGTGTCCATTCAGGGCCATTGGACACAGCTGGACCGCGTACAATGTGGTTTCCTGATGGGAGTGCAAAAATTTTCTGGAGGGCGCTATGATACCATTTTGACTTGCCTGTGCACAAAATCTACAACACAGTAATCGTAATACAGGGCTCCATGAGTGTTTCGATTTTTGTAAATTTTCCAGCATGCTTAGACTTTCAAAAGAGCAATTCTTTTATAAATATTATTGGGGGCGCTATAGAGCCATTATGCCCCATTTAGTGCCAATTGATGGATGTATTGAAGAGAATAAGACAGTTCTAATTTTTGGATGGTTTTGCAAGTTTTGGAGCATTCTAAGGCCCTAAAACGTGTGTTCGTAAAATTTGGAAAAACGCAGGAAATAGCTCATAGCTCTCTTCCTGTTTGGCAAAAAAATTTCAAAAAATTAACAATTGCGGAGAATGACTAATGCAATGATCATACCAAATTTCATGAACTTTCAAGCACTTTTATCTGAACATGGCCATATCTAGAGGGCGCTGTAGAGCCACCTGGTACCTCTCGATATAAGATAAGCATATATCTATACTTGGGCGGACAATTTTATCAAGCTTGGAAAGTTTCAGGCAAATCCCACAAAGTATGTGGAATTGAAAGCAACTTCCTGTTTCATGGCAGGACATCAAAATTCGCGGTGACGCCACAGATGCATCGTTCGATGAAATCAAAAAAGCTTCGCAATTTAACGTCAGCAAGGTTTTTAGATATTATATGCCAAATTTTAAGTTGATCGGATAAAATCTCTAGGAGGAGTTCGTTAAAGTACGACACCTGTGAATGGAAAAAAAAATTTTAAAAAGTTGCAATTTCAATTAAAAATGGCAGCCTTCCTGTTGGGTCTAGGTCATGGCACCAAGAGACTTTTTTGTAGGTCTCGGCATAAGTTTTGCAAGTTTTCGTGTATGCTAAGGCCTTCAAATGTGTGTTCATAAAATTTGGAATAACGCAGGAAATGACTCATAGCTCACTTCCTGTTTGGCCGAAAAATTTCAAAAAAATCAGCACAGCCCAGAAAACCAAATGCAATGATCTGACCAAATTTCATGAACATTCAAGCACTTTTATATCAACATGGCCGTGTCAAGAGGGCGCTGTGGAGCCACCTGACCACACCCACTCCAATATCAACATATAGGTATATTTGGAATTAGACTATCATTAAGCCTGTAAAGTTTCATGTAAATCTCCCAAAGCATATGCTCATAAAATAAACTTCCATTTTCATGGCAGAACATCGAAATTCGCCGCGACGCCACGGATACAAAGTTCAATGAATCCAAAAAAGCTTCGCAATTTAACATCGACGACGTCTTTCAATGTCATATGCCAAATTTTAAGTTGATCAGATAAAATCTCTAGAAGGAGTTCGTTAAAGTACGACACCTGTGAATGGCCAACAATCCAAAAAAGTTGCAATTTCAATTAAAAATGGCGGACTTCCTGTTGAGTGTAGGTCATGGCACCAAGAGAATTTTTTGTAGGTCTCGGCATATTCCACATGTCTACTGAATTTCATACATGTAGGTTTACCAGGCTGCGAAGGCTGCTTATTTAAAATTTTCCAGGGGGCGCTATAGTGACATTTTTGCCATGTATATATATAAGTTTTTTGTCAGAGTAATACGAATGATGGTCTTTATACATTTACAAAATTTTGTGAGTTTTAGAACATGGTGAGACCCTCAAAATGGCAATTCTTTTAAAAGTCTGATAGAGAGTGCTATAGAGCCATTGTGCCAAATTTAGTGTAAATTGATATATAAAATTGAAGATAATAAGACAATTATAATTTGTGCAACTTTTTGCAAGATTTCGAGTATTCTTAAGCATCCAAACATGTGTTTATAAAATTTAGAAAAACGCAGGAAATGGCGCCTAGCTCACTTCCTGTTTGGCCAAAAAATTTCAAAAAAATTAAAATAACTCAACATGAACAATGCAATGATCACACCAAATTTCATGAACATTCAAGCACTTTTATCTGAACATGGCCGTTTCAAGAGGGCGCTGTGGAGCCACCTGACCACACCCAATCTAATATCAACATCTAGGTCTACTTGGAAGTGAACTCCTATAAAGCCTGTAAAGTTTCGCGCAAATTTCACAAAGCATGTGCGCGTAAAACCAACTTCCTGTTTCATGGCGGAACATCGAAATTCGCCGCGACGCCACGGATACAAAGTTCAATGAATCCAAAAAAGCTTCGCAATTTAACATCGACAAGGTCTTAAGATGTTAAATTCAAAATTTTAAGTTGATCGGATAAAATCTCTAGGAGGAGTTCGTTAAAGTACGAAGCCTGTGAATGGCAAAAAATTTAAATTATTTGCAAATTCAATTAAAAATGGCGGACTTCCTGTTGAGTCTAGGTCATGGCACCAAGAGACTTTTTTTTAGGTCTTGGCATAGTACACATGTCCACCGAATTTTGTACATGTAGGTCAAGCACGCTGCGAGGGCTGCTTCATTGAAATTTTCTAGGTGGCGCTGTAATGCAATTTTGCCACATCCATCTGTAAACCCTAAATCCTAGTCAAAAGTAAGACCTGCTTAATATGTTTGCAAAGTTTTGTGAGTTTTCAAGCATGCTGAGGCCCTCAAAAATGCAATTATGTATTAGGGGGCGCTATAGAGCTACCATATCACACCCAGTGCCAAATGAGATATCGAATCAAAGAACGTAATATTTCTAGTCTATGAGCCAAGTCTGGTGAGTTTTCGAGTATGATAAAACCCTCAAAAATGTGTTCGTAAAATCTAAAAAAACGCAGGAAATGGCTCATAGCTCACTTCCTGTGAGGCAAAAAAATTTCAAAAAAATTTACAAAAAAATTTATGATGACTACTATGACTCTATAAAATTTCGTGAGAATCCGAGCAAGTGCGTTCCAAAATGGCCGCGTGTTTGGTGGCGCTATAGAGCCACCGGGGCATGTCCAAGCACAAAAATAATAATACTTTGCAATTTTCACCACGACTGACGTGTGGGCAAATTTTTGTGAGTTTTCGTGCATGGCAAAGCCCTCAAAAATGCGTTCTCGCAGCAGAATAAAAAGAAGAAGAAGAAGAAGAAGAAGAAGAAGGGCCGTTCCGGGCCCTGGCATCGGTCGGTGCTGGGGCCCTAATAAGAAGAAGAAGAAGAAGAAGAAGAAGGAAGAAGAATAATAAAAATCCCATCAAAAACAATAGGTTCCTCGCACCTTCGGTGCCAGGACCCGTTTCGGGCCCTGGCACCGGTCGGTGCTCGGGCCCTAAATATAGCCGCTACCGAGCGGCGATGCACCGGTGGCCAAGCCCCAGTCGGTCCGAACTCCACTTTCGGTCGACCTCACTCCGTTGGGTCTCTCAGCCTGGTTGAGTTTTGCCTTGTCTGAGTGCTCTGCCTATTTGGCAAAGGGGAACATTAAAAGGGCTCATGTTAGACACGGTCATAGGAATTTATTCCGAGGACTGACCAGTGTATTCGACGATCTGGCTATGGATAGGTTTGGCTAGGATTATTCGCCGCAGTCTGGCAGGAATGTCGGCTCGGCGTAGTGGCCTGCCATGTGGCCAGTTAAAAACTGGTCCGCCGTCATATAAGTGAAATAGTCGTCAGTACGGCGTAAAACCTCAATCAATCAATCAGTTGACCTCACCTTTCAGTCAACTTCCCTTTAAGTCAACCTCCCATTCATTGTAGGGCTTCTGGATTGTCACTGGCCTCATTTTTAGTTTGATAAGTTCAATTTTCAAACTTTGTGACTCCTCTTACGGTCTAAGACTCTTTTATTTTGCACACAGACACAATGAGAAGTAGTGGTATCTTCTGGTGAACAAATATTGAAGGAACACTGAAAAATGTGGAAGTTGTCGTGGTTTGACATAATTATGACGTCATCACCTATATCTCGAAAACTATTGGTTAAAGGGGAACTTTGTTGCTGAAGGCATGTTTTCTTTAAAATAATCTCAAATACGCATAGACATGACTCATAAAAGGGATTTTCAAACAAGCGAAACAAAAACGAGCAAAAAATAGCAATTATAGTGTGTGCGGCTCTACTCCGATGAATCGACGTCCTTTGGCGCGTTACGTCATACAGTGAAAGATTGGAACGTCATGTGTCGCCCACATGCTTTCAACCTTTCAAAACAAACCACTCTTGTCAAAGACGTTACAGACAATGCCGCAGTGCAGCGTAGTAGATCTTCGCCAATAATGTCCGCATTACCTACTACGCCGTTGGAAATCTCTCCAGCTTAGGAATCGGTGCAAAGCAGCACAAATCGGTACTTTTCGGATACTCCAGTCGTCGCGATTCTAAGCCGGGCTTCACCACAGGAATCACCACATACGCCGTCACTATCCTGGCCTCGCGTTGTCGGCCATGCTTTCAAACCACAGGCGCTTGGCGACGGCCAGAAATATTGATATTATTAAAATACATGATACCGCAGCCTACCCGCCTATTCTCTATTTATAGATAGAGAATAGGCGGGTAGGCTGCGGTATCATGTATTTTAATAATATCAATATTTCTGGCCGTCGCCAAGCGCCTGTGTTTCAAACACGCCGCCAACGTTCAAACTTTTCACTGCGTGACGTCACAGAGTAAAAGCCTTTTGACTGAATGAGACTCCACAGGGTTGAAAATTGGCTACTCATGAGCTTTTTAAAACTTCTTTCTGCTAATATTTTTATTCACGACCAGTCCCTACACAAACTGTACGTAATAACAGTCGACTTTAAAAAGAAGTTTTCGTTATGGTAGCAAAGTTCCCCTTTAAACATCCAAGCTGTTGCAACTTTCACAAAATGTAAGACAAATTTGTACATTGTGACACAAACCGCATGCTTTTATGTGCTACTGTTGTCAAATTGACGAGACATTTTTTCAGCTTTTTTGGGCGGGAAATAAATAAAACACGTGACGTAGAAAAAGCAACATCGTATTTAACTTTGGTTTTGAAAAATAAAAGGTTTGTCCCCCACTATTTATTCGTCACTTCCGGTCTAACGGCGTAAGACTAATTTATTTTGCACAATGAAAAGTGGTGGCATCTACCAATGAAAAAATCTTGAAAGAACAATGAAAACTGTGGAAATGATGATGGTCTGACGTAATTATGTCATTACCTGTACCAAGAAAGCTATTGGTTGGAGATCAAAGCTGTGGCAACCTACCCGAAAGGTATGACAAATACCTACATTTTGGCACCAGCCGCGAGCCTCTATCTGCTAGCATTATCAAAATACGAGCGCTGAAAGTTGAGAAAATAGTTTTCAGTTTTTGGCGAGAAATTCAAAAATGACGTGGCCTAGAAAAAAATGACATCATATTTGTAATCAGCGTCCCACATTGGATATAAATTGACTTTGAATGATCAAAATGTGCCAATTTTAGGTTTGATGTAGTTTTTGGCGGGAAATTAAAAAATCACGTGACATAGAAAAACTATTAATATCATATTTGTAATCAGCGTCTCACATTGCATATAAATCGATTTTGATAGATCAAAATTGGCCAATTTTAATTTTGACCTACTTTTCTAATTAATGTAAATAGCGATTATTGGCTAATTGACACGTTTTCATAGATCAAACGAACAAAGTAACTAGAGAAATATCACAAGATGTCATATTTCATATTTCATCAACCGATGTTAAGCCAGTCTTAAGAAGAAGCTTGTTAAAGATTTGTGACGTCATCCAAGATGGCTGCCAAATCCCATGACCTACTTTCGCTTTGAAAAGTCATAAAGTTGTCATCAGCGTTCCATATTACATATAAACAGATTTTGAACGATCAAAATCGGTGCATTTTGAGCTCGACCTACTTTTGTAATTAACGTAATTAGCAATAAATCAATAATTAATCACTTTTCACGCACAAGAGAAACAAACTCAATAGAGAAGTATACACAGATGTTATATTTTAAGTTTCATTGCCCTGTGTGAAGCCGTTCTTGAGAAGAAGACGTTTAAAGATTTGTGACGTCATCCAAGATGGCCGCCAAACGTAGTGACCTACTCTCATTTTGAAAATACGAAAAGTTGTCCCCCGCGACATTATGTTTACATACCAAAAAGCAGATCACTAGCTGCAATGGTTTTGATTTGATAAGCAATGAAAAGTGGCGGAAGAATAAAAAAAATAAGAATAATAATAATAATCCCAGCAAAAACAAGAGGTGGCCCAAGCCAGCTAGCTTGGCCACCTAAAAATAAACAGTACGATTTCAATAGGGTCCTCGGACAACTTTCAGTCGGCTCAGGCCCTAATAATAATAATAAACAGCATGATTTCAATAAGGTCTTCCGCGGACGACTTGCAGTCGTGCTCGGGCCCTCATAATAATAAACAGCATGATTTCAATAGGGTCCTCCGCGGACGACTTGCAGTCGTGCTCGGGCCCTAATAAACAGCATGATTTCAATAGGGTCCTCCGCGGACGACTTGCAGTCGTGCTCGGGCCCTAATTATTAAAGCTGCAAGCAGCGTTGAACGGGCCCTCGCCCCCACGCGCACATTGGGGTTGTGTTGAGATCCTGACGGGCGCAGCTGTGCTCTCACGACCATTGGACAGGTCAAGTGCCTGCCCCAACCTGAGAGAAAGTGTCGAGCGAATCGGACAAAGCTGAAATAATTATGATAAGTCGATACTTCATCCACGAGAAGGCTCTCAGAGTGTAACAAAATTTGGGCAGGTGCATTCAGGGGCAGACCCTAAGCACAAATGTAAAGTTTTGAGCAAATCTACCAATTTCAATGTAAAATGTGTAATTTTCTGTTTCCATAAGGGGGCGCGAAGAACTAGATTGTTAAGCAGCACATCAAGGCGTTCAGGGTGGGGCTTTTACCATGTACAGGAATTTTGAATCCATTTGGATGAAGTATGAGGGAGAGGGAGCAGCTCGAATGTGTTTGGCGAGGCATCTGAAATGGGGACACCATGGCGGCCAGGCTCATTTAGCGACAGAAATGCAGAGCACTACGTTTGATCAGCATGGTCTCTTGATTATCTGAAATAAATATGAAGTTGATTGGACGGAATCGCTAGGAGGAGTTCGTTAAAATGCAATATGTGGAAATCGGGCCAGAATTACGCATTAAAATCAAAATGGCTGACTTCCTGTTTGGAATTGACCGAAGGTGCCAGAGACTTTTTGGTTCGAATTGGCAAAATACACATTTGTACCAATTTTCATTTTCTTATTCCAAAAAAAACCTTATGGGGAGGGGTTTTTCAAAATTTCAAGGGGGCGCTATCGAGGCATGTTGTTGCCCTCATAGGCAACGCCCCAATCAGATGTTGGAGCTCACCAGCTTTGACCGGCATATCAATTTTCATGATGATAAGAATTCATAAAGAACATCAAAAACCCAAACGTATTTTCATGGCGAGGGATCCATTGTCACCGCATCGCCACACGAACGCCATTACTCGAAGCATCACAGCATTCGTAAGGTAGTTCTAGCAACTTCTTCTACATGTTGTACAGGGGGAATAAAGTTGATGGGTTCAACTATCTGTCATCAGTACAAGTGAAAGTAAAAAATGGTCACTTCCTGTTAGTAGCCACGCCCACTGACCTTCAGACCTGCAGAGCACAACTTTTGATCGGCATGGTCTTTCGATGTATATTGATAAATCTGGTTTTGAATGGATGAAATCTCTAGGAGGAGTGCGTTAAAATACAAGATATGGAAATCAGGCAAAAATGACACGTTAAAATTAAAATGGCCGACTTCCTGTTTAGAGTACACAAATTATGCCCGAGACTTTTTTTTGCGTCTTGGCCAAATACACGTTTACCAATTTTCATCTTTCTACTCCAAAAAAACCCATATGGGGAGGGGTTTTTGAAAATTTCAAGGGGGCGCTATCGAAGCATTTTGCTGCCCTCATGGGCAAAACCCCAATGACATGTGAGAGCCTGCCACCCTTGACCGGCAAATCAATTTCCATGATGATAAGAATTGATTAAAAACATCAAAAACCCAAACGTATTTTCATGGCAAGGGATCCATTGTCACCGCATGGCCACACGGACGCCATTACTCAAAGCATCACAGCATTCGTAAGGTAGTTTATGTAACTTTTTCGACATTTTGTACAGAGGGAATAACGTTGATGGATTCAACTGTGTATCATCAGTACAAGTGAAATTAAAAACTGGTTACTTCCTGTAAGTGGCCACGCCCACTGACCTACAGACCTGCTGAGCACAACTTTTGATCAGCATGGTCTTTTGATGTTTATTGATAAATCTGGTTTTGATTGGATGAAATCTTTAGGAGGAGTGCGTTAAAATACAATATGTGGAAATCAGGGAAAAATGACACGATAAAATCAAAATGGCCGACTTCCTGTTTGGAGTAGACAAATGATGCCAGAGACTTTTTTGTGCAACTTGGCCAAATACACATGTGCACCAATTTTCATCTCCCTACCCCAAAAAGACCCCTATGGTGAGGGGATTTTGAAAATTTCAAGGGGGTGCTATCGAGGCATTTTGCTGCTCTCATGGGCAAATCCCCAATCAGATTTGAGAGCTTGACACCCTCGACCTGTCAATCAATTTTTATGATGATACAAGTTTTTTAAAGACATCAAAAACCCAAACGTATTTTCATGGCGAGGGATGAAAAGTCGCCGCGTCACTACACAAACGCCATTATGCGTAGCTTCACAGCATTCATAAGGTAGCTTCATCTATTCGTTCTGCATGTAATAGAAGTGGAATGAGGTTGGTGTGTTCAACTATGTGTCATCAGTACAAGTGAAAGTAATGACTGGTCACTTCCTGTTACCACAGGGGGGCGCTAGTTCCAAAGTGGGAATTTAATGTATCTGGATGTTCAGGGCGGAGGAATGATCATGTCCAGCAAGTTTGAAGCTACTACAGTCAAGTATGTGGGCGTGAGAGCATTGGAAATCCCAAACATATTTTCATGGCGAGGCATCCAAAGTCGCCGCTTCGCCACACGGACGCCATTACTCGTAGCCATACAGCGTTTACAATGTAGCTTCATCAACTTGTTCTGCATGTTTTAGAAGTAGAATAAAGTTGATGGGTTCAAGAATGTGTCATCAGTACAAGTGGGAGTAACGAGTGGTCACTTCCTGTTACCACCGAGGGGCGCTATTAGCAAAGTTTAAAGTTAATATATCAGGATGTTTAGGGCGGCGCCCTCATTATTTTCAGCAAGTTTGAAGCTTTTAAAATCAAGTATTTGGATGTGAGAGTATTCTGAAATTTTTTTCTCAAGTCACTAAAATTTGTCACGCCCTAGCAGCCACGCCTTTTGACCTGCAGATCTGCAAAGCGCAACTTTTGATCACCTTGGTCTCCCAATAATCTATACCAAATTTGGAGTTGATTCGGCGAAATCGCTAAGAGGAGTTCGTTTTAAAATTCAAAAATTCAAATCAAAATGGCCGACTTCCTGTTGGGTTTAGGGCATGGCTTCATTGAAGTTTTTTGCATGCCTTGTTACAAAGCATAGAACTACCAAATTTCGTTTGCCTACGACAAAGTAACCGAATTTCCCTATGGGAATTTTGAAACATGTTTAGGGCGCACTATTTCGGCATTTGGGGTCAAACCTGTATGACTGCATAAAAACATCGAATTTCGGATGAGCCCGGACGTCTGTGGAAAGTTAGATGCGTTTTCACCATTGGGAAAGGGGCGAAATTGGCCCTTGAAATGTTGGAGGAATAATAATAATAATTATAATAATAATTAAAGCTGCAAGCAGCGTTGAAAGGGCCCTCGCCTCCCCTGTGCACATTGGGGTGGCAGCAAGATCTTGATGGCTGCAGGTGTCCATTCAGGGCCATTGGACACAGCTGGACCGCGTACAATGTGGTTTCCTGATGGGAGTGCAAAAATTTTCTGGAGGGCGCTATGATACCATTTTGACTTGCCTGTGCACAAAATCTACAACACAGTAATCGTAATACAGGGCTCCATGAGTGTTTCGATTTTTGTAAATTTTCCAGCATGTTTAGACTTTCAAAAGAGCAATTCTTTTTTAAATATTATTGGGGGCGCTATAGAGCCATTATGCCCCATTTAGTGCCAATTGATGGATGTATTGAAGAGAATAAGACAGTTCTAATTTTTGGATGGTTTTGCAAGTTTTGGAGCATTCTAAGGCCTTAAAACGTGTGTTCGTAAAATTTGGAAAAACGCAGGAAATAGCTCATCGCTCTCTTCCTGTTTGGCAAAAAAATTTCAAAAAATTAACAATTGCGGAGAATGACTAATGCAATGATCATACCAAATTTCATGAACTTTCAAGCACTTTTATCTGAACATGGCCATATCTAGAGGGCGCTGTGGAGCCACCTGGTACCTCTCGATATAAAATAAGCATATATCTATTCTTGGGCGGACAATTTTATCAAGCTTGGAAAGTTTCAGGCAAATCCCACAAAGTATGTGGAATTGAAAGCAACTTCCTGTTTCATGGCAGGACATCAAAATTCGCCGTGACGCCACAGATGCATCGTTCGATGAAATCAAAAAAGCTTCGCAATTTAACGTCAGCAAGGTTTTTAGATATTATATGCCAAATTTTAAGTTGATCGGATAAAATCTCTAGGAGGAGTTCGTTAAAGTACGACACCTGTGAATGGCAAAAAAAATTTTAAAAAGTTGCAATTTCAATTAAAAATGGCAGCCTTCCTGTTGGGTCTAGGTCATGGCACCAAGAGACTTTTTTGTAGGTCTCGGCATATTCCACATGTCTACCGAATTTCATACATGTGGGTTTATCGAGCTGCGAGGGCTGCTTATTTGAAATTTTCCAGGAGGCGCTATAATGCCATTTTTGCCACGCCTATTTGTAAATTTTTTATCAGTGTAATAGGAATGATGGTCTTTAAAAGTATACAAAATTTTGTGAGTTTTTGAGCATGCTGAAACCCTCAAAAGGGTAATTCTTTTAAAAATCGTATTGGGGGCGCTATAGCGCCATGATGCCTCATTTACTGCCAGTTTTTGTTTCAAATTGAAGACAATGTGACAAATAAAATTTTAGCTAAGTTTTCCAAGTTTTCGAGTATGATAAGGCCTTCAAATGTGTGTTCATAAAATTTGGAATAACGCAGGAAATGACTCATAGCTCACTTCCTGTTTGGCCGAAAAATTTCAAAAAAATCAGCACAGCCCAGAAAACCAAATGCAATGATCTGACCAAATTTCATGAACATTCAAGCACTTTTATATCAACATGGCCGTGTCAAGAGGGCGCTGTAGAGCCACCTGACCACACCCACTCCAATATCAACATATAGGTATATTTGGAATTAGACTATCATTAAGCCTGTAAAGTTTCATGTAAATCTCCCAAAGCATATGCTCATAAAATAAACTTCCATTTTCATGGCAGAACATCGAAATTCGCCGCGACGCCACGGATACAAAGTTTGATGAATCCAAAAAAGCTTCGCAATTTAACATCGACGACGTCTTTCAATGTCATATGCCAAATTTTAAGTTGATCAGATAAAATCTCTAGAAGGAGTTCGTCAAAGTACGACACCTGTGAATGGCCAACAATCCAAAAAAGTTGCAATTTCAATTAAAAATGGTGGACTTCCTGTTGAGTGTAGGGCATGGCACCAAGAGAATTTTTTGTAGGTCTCGGCATATTCCACATGTCTACTGAATTTCATACATGTAGGTTTACCAGGCTGCGAAGGCTGCTTATTTAAAATTTTCCAGGGGGCACTATAGTGACATTTTTGCCATGTATATATATAAGTTTTTTGTCAGAGTAATACGAATGATGGTCTTTATACATTTACAAAATTTTGTGAGTTTTAGAACATGCTGAGACCCTCAAAATGGCAATTCTTTTAAAAATCTGATAGGGAGCGCTATAGAGCCATTGTGCCAAATTTAGTGTAAATTGATATATAAAATTGAAGATAATAAGACAATTATAATTTGTGCTACTTTTTGCAAGATTTCGAGTATTCTAAAGCATCCAAACATGTGTTGATAAAATTTAGAAAAACGCAGGAAATGGCGCCGAGCTCACTTCCTGTTTGGCCAAAAAATTTCAAAAAAATTAAAATAACTCAACATGAACAATGCAATGATCACACCAAATTTCATGAACATTCAAGCACTTTTACCTCAACATGGCCGTTTCAAGAGAGCGCTGTGGAGCCACCTGACCACACCCAATCTAATATCAACATATAGGTCTACTTGGAACTGAACTCCTATAAAGCCTGTCAAGTTTCGCGCAAATTTCACAAAGCATGTGCGCGTAAAACCAACTTCCTGTTTCATGGCGGAACATCGAAATTCGCCGCGACGCCACGGATACAAAGTTCAATGAATCCAAAAAAGCTTCGCAATTTAACATCGACAAGGTCTTAAGATGTTAAATATAAAATTTTAAGTTGATCGGATAAAATCTCTAGGAGGAGTTCGTTAAAGTACGAAGACTGTGAATGGCAAAAAATTTAAAAAATTTGCAAATTCAATTAAAAATGGCGGACTTCCTGTTGAGTCTAGGTCATGGCACCAAGAGACTTTTTTTTAGGTCTTGGCATAGTACACATGTCCACCGAATTTTGTACATGTAGGTAAAACAGGCTGCGAGGGCTGCTTCATTGAAATTTTCTAGGTGGCGCTGTAATGCAATTTTGCCACATCCATCTGTAAACCCTAAATCCTAGTTAAAAGTAAGACCTGCTTAATATGTTTGCAAAGTTTTGTGAGTTTTCAAGCATGCTGAGGCCCTCAAAAATGCAATTATGTATTAGGGGGCGCTATAGAGCTACCATATCACACCCAGTGCCAAATGAGATATCGAATCAAAGAACGTAATATTTCTAGTCTATGAGCCAAGTCTGGTGAGTTTTCGAGTATGATAAAACCCTCAAAAATGTGTTCGTAAAATCTAAAAAAACGCAGGAAATGGCTCATAGCTCACTTCCTGTGAGGCAAAAAAATTTACAAAAAAATTTATGATGACTACTATGACTCTATAAAATTTCGTGCGAATCCGAGCAAGTGCGTTCCAAAATGGCCGCGTGTTTGGTGGCGCTATAGAGCCACCGGGGTATGTCCAAGCACAAAAATAATAATACTTTGCAATTTTGACCACGACTGACGTGTGGGCAAATTTTTGTGAGTTTTCGTGCATGGCAAAGCCCTCAAAAATGCGTTCTCGCAGCAGAATAAAAAGAAGAAGAAGAAGAAGAAGAAGAATAAAAATCCCATCAAAAACAATAGGTTCCTCGCACCTTCGGTGCCAGGACCCGTTCCGGGCCCTGGCAGCGGTCGGTGCCCGGGCCCTAAATATAGCCGCTACCGAGCGGCGATGCACCGGTGGCCAAGCCCCAGTCGGTCCGAACTCCACTTTCGGTCGACCTCACTCCCTTGGGTCTCTCAGCCTGGTTGAGTTTTGTCGTGTCTGAGTGCTCTGCCTATTTGGCAAAGGGGAACATTAAAAGGGCTCATGTTGAACACGGTCATAGGAATTTATTCCGAGGACTGACCAGTGTATTCGACGGTATGGCTATGGATAGGTTAGGCTAGGATTATTCGCCGCAGTCTGGCAGGAATGTCGGCTCGGCGTAGTGGCCTGCCATGTGGCCAGGTAAAAACTGGCCCGCCGTCATATAAGTGAAATAGTCGTCTGTACGGCGTAAAACCTCAATCAATCATTCAATCAATCAATCAATCGACCTCACCTTTCAGTCAACTTCCCTTTAAGTCAACCTCCTATTCATTGTAGGGCTTCTGGATTGTCATTGGCGTCATTTTTAGTTTTATAAGTTCAATTTTCAAACTTTGTGACTCCTCTTACGGTCTAAGACTCTTTTATTTTGCACACAGACACAATGAGAAGTAGTGGTATCTTCTGGTGAACAAATATTGAAGGAACACTGAAAAATGTGGAAGTTGTCGTGGTTTGACATAATTATGACGTCATCTCCTATATCTCGAAAACTATTGGTTAAAGGGGAACTTTGTTGCTGAAGGCATGTTTTCTTTAAAATAATCTCAAATACGTATAGACATGACTCTTAAAAGGGATTTTCAAAAAAGCGAAACAAAAACGAGCAAAAAATAGCAATTATAGTGTGTGCGGCTCTACTCCGATGAATTGACGTCCTTTGGCGCGTTACGTCATACAGTGAAAGATTGGAACGTCATGTGTCGCCCACATGCTTTCAACCTTTCAAAACAAACCACTCTTGTCAAAGACGTTACAGACAATGCCGCAGTGCAGCGTAGTAGATCTTCGCCAATAATGTCCGCATTACCTACTACGCCGTTGGAAATCTCTCCAGCTTAGGAATCAGTGCAAAGCAGCACAAATCGGTACTTTTCGGATACTCCAGTCGTCGCGATTCTAAGCCGGGCTTCACCACAGGAATCACCACATACGCCGTCACTATCCTGGCCTCGCGTTGTCGGCCATGCTTTCAAACCACAGGCGCTTGGCGACGGCCAGAAATATTGATATTATTAAAATACATGATACCGCAGCCTACCCGCCTATTCTCTATTTATAGATAGAGAATAGGCGGGTAGGCTGCGGTATCATGTATTTTAATAATATCAATATTTCTGGCTGTCGCCAAGCGCCTGTGTTTCAAGCACGCCGCCAACGTTCGAATTTTTCACTGCGTGACGTCACAGAGTAAAAGCTTTTTGACTGAATGCGACTCCACAGGGTTGAAAATTGGCTACTCATGAGCTTTTTAAAACTTCTTTCTGCTAATATTTTTATTCACGACCAGTCCCTACACAAACTGTACGTAATAACAGTCGACTTTAAAAAGAAGTTTTCGTTATGGTAGCAAAGTTCCCCTTTAAACATCCAAGCTGTTGCAACTTTCACAAAATGTAAGACAAATTTGTACATTGTGACACAAACCGCATGCTTTTATGTGCTACTGTTGTCAAATTGACGAGACATTTTTTCAGCTTTTTTGGGCGGGAAATAAATGAAACACGTGACGTAGAAAAAGCAACATCGTATTTAACTTTGGTTTTGAAAAATAAAAGGTTTGTCCCCCACTATTTATTCGTCACTTCCGGTCTAACGGCGTAAGACTAATTTATTTTGCACAATGAAAAGTGGTGGCATCTACCAATGAAAAAATCTTGAAAGAACAATGAAAACTGTGGAAATGATGATGGTCTGACGTAATTATGTCATTACCTGTACCAAGAAAGCTATTGGTTGGAGATCAAAGCTGTGGCAACCTACCCGAAAGGTATGACAAATACCTACATTTTGGCACCAGCCGCGAGCCTCTATCTGCTAGCATTATCAAAATACGAGCGCTGAAAGTTGAGAAAATAGTTTTCAGTTTTTGGCGAGAAATTCAAAAATGACGTGGCCTAGAAAAAAATGACATCATATTTGTAATCAGCGTCCCACATTGGATATAAATTGACTTTGAATGATCAAAATGTGCCAATTTTAGGTTTGATGTAGTTTTTGGCGGGAAATTAAAAAATCACGTGACATAGAAAAACTATTAATATCATATTTGTAATCAGCGTCTCACATTGCATATAAATCGATTTTGATAGATCAAAATTGGCCAATTTTAATTTTGACCTACTTTTCTAATTAATGTAAATAGCGATTATTGGCTAATTGACACGTTTTCATAGATCAAACGAACAAAGTAACTAGAGAAATATCACAAGATGTCATATTTCATATTTCGTCAACCGATGTTAAGCCAGTCTTAAGAAGAAGCTTGTTAAAGATTTGTGACGTCATCCAAGATGGCTGCCAAATCCCATGACCTACTTTCGCTTTGAAAAGTCATAAAGTTGTCATCAGCGTTCCATATTACATATAAACAGATTTTGAACGATCAAAATTGGTGCATTTTGAGCTCGACCTAATTTTGTAATTAACGTAATTAGCAATAAATCAATAATTAATCACTTTTCACGCACAAGAGAAACAAACTCAATAGAGAAGTATACACAGATGTTATATTTTAAGTTTCATTGCCCTGTGTGAAGCCGTTCTTGAGAAGAAGACGTTTAAAGATTTGTGACGTCATCCAAGATGGCCGCCAAACGTAGTGACCTACTCTCATTTTGAAAATACGAAAAGTTGTCCCCCGCGACATTATGTTTACATACCAAAAAGCAGATCACTAGCTGCAATGGTTTTGATTTGATAAGCAATGAAAAGTGGCGGAAGAATAAAAAAAATAAGAATAATAATAATAATCCCAGCAAAAACAAGAGGTGGCCCAAGCCAGCTAGCTTGGCCACCTAAAAATAAACAGTACGATTTCAATAGGGTCCTCGGACGACTTTCAGTCAGCTCGAGCCCTAATAATAATAATAAACAGCATGATTTCAATAAGGTCCTCCGCGGACGACTTGCAGTCGTGCTCGGGCCCTAATAATAATAAACAGCATGATTTCAATAGGGTCCTCCGCGGACGACTTGCAGTCGTGCTCGGGCCCTAATAAACAGCATGATTTCAATAGGGTCCTCCGCGGACGACTTGCAGTCGTGCTCGGGCCCTAATTATTAAAGCTGCAAGCAGCGTTGAACGGGCCCTCGCCCCCACGCGCACATTGGGGTTGTGTTGAGATCCTGACGGGCGCAGCTGTGCTCTCACGACCATTGGACAGGTCAAGTGCCTGCCCCAACCTGAGAGAAAGTGTCGAGCGAATCGGACAAAGCTGAAATAATTATGATAAGTCGATACTTCATCCACGAGAAGGCTCTCAGAGTGTAACAAAATTTGGGCAGGTGCATTCAGGGGCAGACCCTAAGCACAAATGTAAAGTTTTGAGCAAATCTACCAATTTCAATGTAAAATGTGTAATTTTCTGTTTCCATAAGGGGGCGCGAAGAACTAGATTGTTAAGCAGCACATCAAGGCGTTCAGGGTGGGGCTTTTACCATGTACAGGAATTTTGAATCCATTTGGATGAAGTATGAGGGAGAGGGAGCAGCTCGAATGTATTTGGCGAGGCATCTGAAATGGGGACACCATGGCGGCCAGGCTCATTTAGCAACAGAAATGCAGAGCACTACGTTTGATCAGCATGGTCTCTTGATTATCTGAAATAAATATGAAGTTGATTGGACGGAATCGCTAGGAGGAGTTCGTTAAAATGCAATATGTGGAAATCGGGCCAGAATTACGCATTAAAATCAAAATGGCTGACTTCCTGTTTGGAATTGACCGAAGGTGCCAGAGACTTTTTGGTTCGAATTGGCAAAATACACATTTGTACCAATTTTCATTTTCTTATTCCAAAAAAAACCTTATGGGGAGGGGTTTTTCAAAATTTCAAGGGGGCGCTATCGAGGCATGTGGTTGCCCTCATAGGCAACGCCCCAATCAGATGTTGGAGCTCACCAGCTTTGACCGGCATATCAATTTCCATGATGATAAGAATTCATAAAGAACATCAAAAACCCAAACGTATTTTCATGGCGAGGGATCCATTGTCACCGCATCGCCACACGAATGCCATTACTCGAAGCATCACAGCATTCGTAAGGTAGTTTAAGCAACTTCTTCTACATGTTGTACAGGGGAAATAAAGTTCATGGGTTCAACTATGTGTCATCAGTACAAGTGAAAGTAAAAACTGGTCACTTCCTGTTAGTGGCCACGCCCACTGACCTTCAGACCTGCAGAGCACAACTTTTGATCAGCATGGTCTCTTAATGTTTTTTAATAAATGTGGTTTTGAATGGATGAAATCTCTAGGAGGAGTGCGTTAAAATACAAGATATGGAAATCAGGCAAAAATGACACGTTAAAATTAAAATGGCCGACTTCCTGTTTAGAGTACACAAATGATGCCAGAGACTTTTTTTTGCGTCTTGGCCAAATACACGTTTACCAATTTTCATCTTTCTACTCCAAAAAAACCCATATGGGGAGGGGTTTTTGAAAATTTCAAGGGGGCGCTATCGAAGCATTTTGCTGCCCTCATGGGAAAAACCCCAATGACATGTGAGAGCCTGCCACCCTTGACCGGCAAATCAATTTCCATGATGATAAGAATTGATTAAAAACATCAAAAACCCAAACGTATTTTCATGGCAAGGGATCCATTGTCACCGCATGGCCACACGGACGCCATTACTCAAAGCATCACAGCATTCGTAAGGTAGTTTATGTAACTTTTTCGACATTTTGTACAGAGGGAATAACGTTGATGGATTCAACTGTGTATCATCAGTACAAGTGAAATTAAAAACTGGTTACTTCCTGTAAGTGGCCACGCCCACTGACCTACAGACCTGCTGAGCACAACTTTTGATCAGCATGGTCTTTTGATGTTTATTGATAAATCTGGTTTTGAGTGGATGAAATCTCTAGGAGGAGTGCGTTAAAATACAATATGTGGAAATCAGGGAAAAATGACATGATAAAATCAAAATGGCCGACTTCCTGTTTGGAGTAGACAAATGATGCCGGAGACTTTTTTGTGCAACTTGGCCAAATACACATGTGCACCAATTTTCATCTCCCTACCCCAAAAAGACCCCTATGGTGAGGGGATTTTGAAAATTTCAAGGGGGTGCTATCGAGGCATTTTGCTGCTCTCATGGGCAAATCCCCAATCAGATTTGAGAGCTTGACACCCTCGACCTGTCAATCAATTTTTATGATGATACAAGTTTTTTAAAGACATCAAAAACCCAAACGTATTTTCATGGCGAGGGATGAAAAGTCGCCGCGTCACTACACAAACGCCATTATGCGTAGCTTCACAGCATTCATAAGGTAGCTTCATCTATTCGTTCTGCATGTAATAGAAGTGGAATGAGGTTGGTGTGTTCAACTATGTGTCATCAGTACAAGTGAAAGTAATGACTGGTCACTTCCTGTTACCACAGGGGGGCGCTAGTTCCAAAGTGGGAATTTAATGTATCTGGATGTTCAGGGCGGAGGAATGATCATGTCCAGCAAGTTTGAAGCTACTACAGTCAAGTATGTGGGCGTGAGAGCATTGGGAATCCCAAACATATTTTCATGGCGAGGCATCCAAAGTCGCCGCTTCGCCACACGGACGCCATTACTCGTAGCCATACAGCGTTTACAATGTAGCTTCATCAACTTGTTCTGCATGTTTTAGAAGTAGAATAAAGTTGATGGGTTCAAGAATGTGTCATCAGTACAAGTGGGAGTAACGAGTGGTCACTTCCTGTTACCACCGAGGGGCGCTATTAGCAAAGTTTAAAGTTAATATATCAGGATGTTTAGGGCGGCGCCCTCATCATTTTCAGCAAGTTTGAAGCTTTTAAAATCAAGTATTTGGATGTGAGAGTATTCTGAAATTTTTTTCTCAAGTCACTAAAATTTGTCACGCCCTAGCAGCCACGCCTTTTGACCTGCAGATCTGCAAAGCGCAACTTTTGATCACCTTGGTCTCCCAATAATCTATACCAAATTTGGACTTGATTCGGCGAAATCGCTAAGAGGAGTTCGTTTTAAAATTCAAAAATTCAAATCAAAATGGCCGACTTCCTGTTGGGTTTAGGGCATGGCTTCATTGAAGTTTTTTGCATGCCTTGTTACAAAGCATATAACTACCAAATTTCGTTTGCCTACGACAAAGTAATCGAATTTCCCTATGGGAATTTTGAAACGTGTTTAGGGAGCACTATTTCGGCATTTGGGGTCAAACCTGTATGACCGCATAAAAACATCGAATTTCGGATGAGCCCGGACGTCTGTGGAAAGTTAGATGCGTTTTCACCATTAGGAAAGGGGCGAAATTGGCCCTTGAAATGTTGGAGGAATAATAATAATAATTATAATAATAAATATAGCCGCTACCGAGCGGCGATGCACCGGTGGCCAAGCCCCAGTCGGTCCAAACTCCACTTTCGGTCGACCTCACTCCCTTGGGTCTCTCAGCCTGGTTGAGTTTTGCCGTGTCTGAGTGCTCTGCCTATTTGGCAAAGGGGAACATTAAAAGGGCTCATGTTGAACACGGTCATAGGAATTTATTCCGAGGACTGACCAGTGTATTCGATGGTATGGCTATGGATAGGTTAGGCTAGGATTATTTGCCGCAGTCTGGCAGGAATGTCGGCTCGGCGTAGTGGCCTGCCATGTGGCCAGTTAAAAACTGGCCCGCCGTCATATAAGTGAAATAGTCGTCTGTACGGCGTAAAACCTCAATCAATCATTCAATCAATCAATCAGTCGACCTCACCTTTCAGTCAACTTCCCTTTAAGTTAACCTCCTATTCATTGTAGGGCTTCTGGATTGTCACTGGCGTCATTTTTAGTTTTATAAGTTCAATTTTCAAACTTTGTGACTCCTCTTACGGTCTAAGACTCTTTTATTTTGCACACAGACACAATGAGAAGTAGTGGTATCTTCTGGTGAACAAATATTGAAGGAACACTGAAAAATGTGGAAGTTGTCTTGGTTTGACATAATTATGACGTCATCTCCTATATCTCGAAAACTATTGGTTAAAGGGGAACTTTGTTGCTGAAGGCATGTTTTCTTTAAAATAATCTCAAATACGCATAGACATGACTCATAAAAGGGATTTTCAAAAAAGCGAAACAAAAACGAGCAAAAAATAGCAATTATAGTGTGTGCAGCTCTACTCCGATGAATCGACGTCCTTTGGCGCGTTACGTCATACAGTGAAAGATTGGAACGTCATGTGTCGCCCACATGCTTTCAACCTTTCAAAACAAACCACTCTTGTCAAAGACGTTACAGACAATGCCGCAGTGCAGCGTAGTAGATCTTCGCCAATAATGTCTGCATTACCTACTACGCCGTTGGAAATCTCTCCAGCTTAGGAATCGGTGCAAAGCAGCACAAATCGGTACTTTTCGGATACTCCAGTCGTCGCGATTCTAAGCCGGGCTTCACCACAGGAATCACCACATACGCCGTCACTATCCTGGCCTCGCGTTGTCGGCCATGCTTTCAAACCACAGGCGCTTGGCGACGGCCAGAAATATTGATATTATTAAAATACATGATACCGCAGCCTACCCGCCTATTCTCTATTTATAGATAGAAAATAGGCGGGTAGGCTGCGGTATCATGTATTTTAATAATATCAATATTTCTGGCTGTCGCCAAGCGCCTGTGTTTCAAGCACGCCGCCAACGTTCGAATTTTTCACTGCGTGACGTCACAGAGTAAAAGCTTTTTGACTGAATGCGACTCCACAGGGTTGAAAATTGGCTACTCATGAGCTTTTTAAAACTTCTTTCTGCTAATATTTTTATTCACGACCAGTCCCTACACAAACTGTACGTAATAACAGTCGACTTTAAAAAGAAGTTTTCGTTATGGTAGCAAAGTTCCCCTTTAAACATCCAAGCTGTTGCAACTTTCACAAAATGTAAGACAAATTTGTACATTGTGACACAAACCGCATGCTTTTATGTGCTACTGTTGTCAAATTGACGAGACATTTTTTCAGCTTTTTGGGCGGGAAATAAATAAAACATGTGACGTAGAAAAAGCAACATCGTATTTAACTTTGGTTTTGAAAAATAAAAGGTTTGTCCCCCACTATTTATTCGTCACTTCCGGTCTAACGGCGTAAGACTAATTTATTTTGCATAATGAAAAGTGGTGGCATCTACCAATGAAAAAATCTTGAAAGAACAATGAAAACTGTGGAAATGATGATGGTCTGACGTAATTATGTCATTACCTGTACCAAGAAAGCTATTGGTTGGAGATCAAAGCTGTGGCAACCTACCCGAAAGGTATGACAAATACCTACATTTTGGCACCAGCCGCGAGCCTCTATCTGCTAGCATTATCAAAATACGAGCGCTGAAAGTTGAGAAAATAGTTTTCAGTTTTTGGCAAGAAATTCAAAAATGACGTGGCCTAGAAAAAAATGACATCATATTTGTAATCAGCGTCCCACATTGGATATAAATTGACTTTGAATGATCAAAATGTGCCAATTTTAGGTTTGATGTAGTTTTTGGCGGGAAATTAAAAAATCACGTGACATAGAAAAACTATTAATATCATATTTGTAATCAGCGTCTCACATTGCATATAAATCGATTTTGATAGATCAAAATTGGCCAATTTTAATTTTGACCTACTTTTCTAATTAATGTAAATAGCGATTATTGGCTAATTGACACGTTTTCATAGATCAAACCAACAAAGTAACTAGAGAAATATCACAAGATGTTATATTTCATATTTCGTCAACCGATGTTAAGCCAGTCTTAAGAAGAAGCTTGTTAAAGATTTGTGACGTCATCCAAGATGGCTGCCAAATCCCATGACCTACTTTCGCTTTGAAAAGTCATAAAGTTGTCATTAGCGTTCCATATTTCATATAAACAGATTTTGAACGATCAAAATCGGTGCATTTTGAGCTCGACCTACTTTTGTAATTAACGTAATTAGCAATAAATCAATAATTAATCACTTTTCATGCACTAGAGAAACAAACTCAATAGAGAAGTATACACAGATGTTATATTTTAAGTTTCATTGCCCTGTGTGAAGCCGTTCTTGAGAAGAAGACGTTTAAAGATTTGTGACGTCATCCAAGATGGCCGCCAAACGTAGTGACCTACTTTCATTTTGAAAATACGAAAAGTTGTCCCCCGCGACATTATGTTTACATACCAAAAAGCAGATCACTAGCTGCAATGGTTTTGATTTGATAAGCAATGAAAAGTGGCGGAAGAATAAAAAAAATAAGAATAATAATAATAATCCCAGCAATTACAAGAGGTGGCCCAAGCCAGCTAGCTTGGCCACCTAATAACTAAAGCTGCAAGCAGCGTTGAACGGGCCCTCGCCCCCATGCGCACGTTGGGCTTGTGGTGAGATCCTGATGGGTGCAGGATGGTCTCTCAATGTTTAGTAATAAATCTGGTTTTGAATGGATGAAATCTCTAGGAGGAGTGCGTTAAAATACAGTATGTGGAAATCAGGCAGAAATGACACGTTAAAATCAAAATGGCCGACTTCCTGTTTGGAGTAGACGAATGATGCCGGAGACTTTTTTTTGCGTTTTGGCCAAATACATATGTGTACCAATTTTCATCTTTCTACTCCAAAAAAACCCCTATGGGTAGGGGTTTTTGAAAATTTCAAGGGGGCACTATCGAGGCATTTTGCAGCCCTCATAGGCAAAGCTCCAATGAGATATGAGAGCTTTCCACCCTCAACCGGCATATCAATTTCCATGATGATATGAATTCATTAAGAACATCAAAAACCCAAACGTATTTTTTCATGGCGAGGGATCCATTGTCAACGCATCGCCACACGGAAGCCATTACTCGAAGCATCACAGCATTCGTAAAGTATTTCTAGCAACTTCTTCTACATGTTGTACAGGGGGAATAAAGTTGATGGGTTCAACTATCTGTCATCAGTACAAGTGAAAGTAAAAACTGGTCACTTCCTGTTAGTAGCCACGCCCACTGACCTACAGACCTGCTGAGCACAACTTTTGATCGGCATGGTCTTTCGATGTATATTGATAAATCTGGTTTTGAATGGATGAAATCTGTAGGAGGAGTGCGTTAAAATACAATATGTGGAAATCAGGGAAAAATGACACGTTAAAATCAAAATGGCCGACTTCCTGTTTGGAGTAGACAAATGATGCCAGAGACTTTTTTGTGCGACTTGGCCAAATACACATGAGAACAATTTTCATCTTCCTACCCCAAAAAAACCCCTATGGTGAGGGGATTTTGAAAATTTCAAGGGGGCGCTATCGAGGCATTTTGCTGCTCTCATGGGCAAAGCCCCAATCAGATTTGAGAGCTTGACACCCTTGACCTGTCAATCAATTTTTATGATGATACAAGTTTTTTAAATACATCAAAAACCCAAACGTATTTTCATGGCGAGGGATGGAAAGTCGCCGTGTCACTACACGGACGCCATTGTGCGTAGCTTCACAGCATTCATAAGGTAGTTTCATCTATTTGTTCTGCATGTAATAGACGTGGAATGAGGTTGGTGTTTTAAACTATGTGTCATCAGTACAAGTGAAAGTAATGACTGGTCACTTCCTGTTACCACAGGGGGGCGCTAGTTCCAAAGTGGGAATTTAATGTATCTGGATGTTCAGGGCGGAAGAATGATCATGTCCAGCAAGTTTGAAGCTGCTACATTCAAGTATGTGGGCGTGAGAGCATTGGGAATCCCAAACATATTTTCATGGCGAGGCATCCAAAGTCGCCGCTTCGCCACCCGGACGCCATTACTCGTAGCTATACAGCGTTTACAATGTAGCTTCATCAACTTGTTCTGCATGTTTTAGAAGTAGAATAAAGTTGATGGGTTCAACAATGTGTCATTAGTACAAATGGAAGTAACGAGTGGTCACTTCCTGTTACCATCCGGGGGCGCTATCAGCAAAGCGGGAAGTTAATATATCAGGATGTTCAGGGCAGCGCTTTCATCATTTTCAGCAAGTTTGAAGCTTTTAAAATCAAGTTTTTGGATGTGAGAGCATTGTGAAATTTTTTTCCTCAAGTCACTAAAATTTGTCACGCCCTAGCAGCCATGCCCTTTGACCTGCAGATCTTCAGAGCACAACTTTTGATCACCTTGGTCTCCGAATGATCTTTACCAAATTTGGAGTTGATTCGGCAAAATCCCTCGGAGGAGTTCGTTTTAAAATTCAAAAATTCAAATCAAAATGGCCGACTTCCTGTTGGGTTTAGGGCGTGGCTCCAATGAAGTTTTTTGTATGCCTTGTTACAAAGCATATAACTACCAAATTTCGTCTGCTTATGACAAAGTAACCGAATTTCCCTATGGGAATTTTGAAACGTGTTTAGGGGGCGCTATTTCGGCATTTGGCGTCAAACCTGTATGACCGCATAAAAATATCAAATTTCGGATGAGGCCGGACGTCTGTGGAAAGTCAGATGCGTTTTCACCATTGGGAAAGGGGCGAAATTGGCCCTTGAAATGTCGGAGGAATAATAATAATAATAATAATAATAAACAGCATGATTTCAATAGGGTCCTCCGCGGACGACTTGCAGTCGTGCTCGGGCCCTAATAATAAACAGCATGATTTCAATAGGGTCCTCCGCGGATGACTTGCAGTCGTGCTTGGGCCCTAATAAACAGCATGATTTCAATCGGGTCCTCCGCGGACGACTTGCAGTCATGCTCGGGCCCTAATAATAAAAATAAACAGTACGATTTCAATAGGGTCCTCGGACGACTTTCAGTCGGCTCGGGCCCTAATAATAATAATAATAATAAACAGCATGATTTCAATAGGGTCCTCCGCGGACGACTTGCAGTCGTGCTCGGGCCCTAATAAAAATAAACAGTACGATTTCAATAGGGTCCTCGGACGACTTTTAGTCGGCTCGGGCCCTAATAATAATAAACAGCACGATTTCAATAGGGTCCTCCGCGGACGACTTGCAGTCGTGCTCGGGCCCTAATAAGAAGTCTAAGAAGAACAGTACAGTGCTTTGCTCGTACCCAAAAAAAAAGAGAAAACCGAATCGGTGGAAAATTTGGATGGAAATAATTTTTCAAATTTTTTTTTACCTTTGTATTGTGAAATTAAACTTAAATTAAACTTACTTTTTCACCAAAAGGATGAAATACTTATTTTTAGCAAAACAAGTTAAGTTGATGATCCAAGACATGAATCTTTTAAAACAATAAAAGTCTGCTGAATGTTACATTTTACAACTGTTCAGACCTAGCGTTCACTGGAATGTACATAAAAAAATAAACAATTTAAGATTTGCAAGAATTTTCTTTTTTGAGTCTTATTTCTGGATGCATTTGGGTTGGGGAAAATGCACAGTTGTATTTTTCCCATTCCTGGAATATAATTCAGGTCTGAAGGGGTTAAGAATCGGAATTACTAGATACGTATTTCCGGTTTTCTGCATCTATGGCCAAAATCTTTCTTCAGCGTTCATTTGCTAACATTCGCTAGCAATAAGGCATTTCGGAAACTTCGGGTGAATGAAGCTATTAAATAAGCTAGTTATTTGCTTTGGCGAATTTTAACTACGGAAAATGGCATCTGGAATGACGGGGCAGACGTCGTAAGTATGCTTTTGTCCGTGAGGTTAACTGCGAAAAGTTACTCTTGTAAACTTTTTAGTTGGCTAGCTAGCTGGTTAGCTAGCTTTCGTACTAACGCTGCTTGAAGTAATGTTAGCTTGCTAGCTAACGTTGTAGCTTCGGGCCTAGCTAGCTAACAACAAAAAACAGCTTTGCCTCAACAAAGCAAAATGGCGTAGAGGCGGTTATCAAATGATTTTCGCTAGTATTTCGAGTTTCTTGGAGCTACGTAATTATAATTGGTTATAAAATGTTTTTTATAGTTTTTATATTGATATCGTGTTTCCACAATTGGCAAGTTAATGTTTGTTTCTAGCTGGATGAATGGCACAATCCACGACCCGGTCTCCTGTATCGGCCTGGTAGCGAGCTAGCTAACAGTCCACTTCATGTAAACTGGTTTGCTTGTTTTAGTTGATGGCTGGCTATTTTCCTCAACATTTTTTCCGTCTCGTTAGATTAATTCGTTCGCCAACTTTAATCTTCACGAAAAGATATCTTTGTCACTGAATAGCTACATTTGGGGATAGTTGCGTGTTGATTGGAGTTTAATGGTGACTGCGAACACTTGTACTGTGTGCTGCATAACGTTAACTTTATATTTTGGGAGATAAAATTACAATCCTTTGGATTCGTAAAACGTATCGTGTGGTGAAAGATGTTTCTTCTACAGGAGTCAATTTATTTATTCGCACGATGAGGAATTCCAATCACGTGTTATTTTATGTTAGACCACGTTCTCGGATCAGTTTCCTTTCGCGGGCGGGTCCTTGATATAACGTTAGCTTATATGTATTGACTTAGTTTTGAGGGGTCGATGACTCAAGGCACGATTCTGCAGTGGCTTACTTGCAGGATGATGATCGGTGTAAGGGCCTGGCTGCATATTCGCGGTTTATAACGCGCATTAACGCCGTGTGAAAAGCCACGAAAAACGCTCGGTGCAGACGCTGCGTAATACGCAGCGGTGAACTATCTACACCAGGGCTGACCAACCCTGTTCCTGGAGAGTTACCATCCTGTAGTTTTCTGCTCCCACCCTAATTCAACACACTTGACTCTGCTCATTAGCAGCTCGTAAGATCTGTAACTGGGAAAGCAGGTGTGGTTTGCTTTGGGTGGAGTGATAACTTTTAGGATTGTAGCTCTCCAGGAACAGGGTTGGCCAGCCCTGGTGTAGATAGTTCACCGCTGCGTATTACTGTCAGGCCTGCAGATCATCTAGCGGGAGAGTTTCCTGAATTTCTATTGGCTGACTATGGAACATGCTTAACTGGACGCGTCGCGTGATACGCTCAGAAACCCCTTTGGAGGTTTCTGAAATTTCACGCAGCGGTGACAGCGCGTTCGTTTTTTCCTTGTCTCGCCGATGTGTAGACCCTATCCATTAGAAATTAATTACTCCAATCAAAGCGTTCTAGCGCCGCGTTTCACGCGGCCGTAACACGCGGCATAATCCGCGAATGTGTAGCCAGGCCCTAACTGTCCCAACATAAGGTGCGGAACAACTGTTATCTTTTCCCCTCCTGCCTTCGCATTGTTCTGTAGGCACCTTGGGTTTTTCGTCTATATGTGATTTCAATAAGGTATGACGCGTCATCACCTTTGCGAGTGTTGGCAATAGTTACGTGAAACTACCTCCATTTCCGGAAACAACCGCGTTTATTTTGCATGGCCAAGTCATTAGATTTACTTACTACTTTGGATGATTAGTGATCTGCAGCTACTTGAACCACATGTCATTTCCCGAACTACAAGTTTTCGGAAATCTGGTTGTAACCACGTTTCTGTAGGTTTTCTTTTTAGCACTTAGTTGTAGTGTCTGATTCCCAGGGCCGGCGCTAGCCATTTTGGTGCCCTAAGCATAAATGCCTTGTGGTGCCCCCCCCCCCCACATACCCACCCACCCACCCAACCCCACCCCTGACAGAAATGAACAATATCTGAGTATTTGTCAGGTTTGCTTTATTTTACAAAATAAGTTGCCAATATTAATGGTTCAAAAACAGAGAAAGAGATAAATAATAAAAAAAAAATAATAATCATAATGAGATAAATAATAATAATTCTTTATAAAACACAATGGCACCAAATACTCAAATAAATAAAAATAAATAATCTAAATAAAAAATAAATAAATGCCACAACTATTAACAAATAAACATCTGTTTTTAACTATAAACACAGTCCTGAGAAAGGAACTTTAAGTACAAATTTTAAAATGCAAGCTCCAGTTGTTAGAGGCCCTACAGAGGCACACGTCTGCATTTCCGGGCTGCGAAATCAGCTATCAGGTCATCATAAGACAGTTTCTGAGCAATTTCCCCATTGATGCTGATGACAGCCAGACCACTTAAACGCTCCTGGCCCATTGATGAGCGCAGGTATGTTTTAATGAGCTTGAGTTTGGAGAAGCTTCGCTCAGCAGAGGAAACTGTGACAGGGATAGTCAGTGCAATCCGAAGAGCAATCCACAGATTGGGATATACCTCTTGAAGCTGATTTTCATAAATAAATGTCAGCATTTCGAAGGCAGATGTCTGTGGTGGTAGCTGAGGAAGGTTGATGATTTCCTGCATCATCTCAGCTCCATCAATATCAGCTGTTCCCTTATCTGTAAGCGTCTTGTGTAATTCACTGCAGTGTTTTTTTAAGTCCTCCTTGGACATTCCGTTCACCTTGCTGAAATCAAGCAGCACTCCATATCTTTCTTTGACTTGATTCATGGCCTCAAACCTCTCCTGTAGTGACATTATAGCTGAGTCCACAACACAGTTGAAAAATGTGACTTCAAGCTTTTTAAGGACGTCATCGAAGGGCTCATCAACAGCTTCATATGCAAACTGCCTTTTTGTACTCCTGAGTCTCTTCTCCTTAAGCTCTGGTTCTATATTCAGGGCGTCACAGAGTTCCTTAGCAATTGACACAGCCTCGTCAAACCCAGACTGTCTGTATTTGGAGAGGTTGATTTTGGTACTGTCAATAAGCCTGACAGCAATATCAAGTTGCATGGAACTGGATTGAAGTAGTTTATTCACCTGGTTTGTGGTGGTAAGAAGTTCACACCACACAACAGAGCAAATCAAAAATCGAAATGAGGCTACTTCCTCAGCAAGAGCTTGAGCCTCCACTTTTGCCACTGGATCACTTACAGCTTCCCTGGCCTCCAGAAGTGCATCTCTCACTTCTTTTATTTGATTCCAGACAGCTGTTACACTCTGAAGCCTGCTCTCCCATCTAACATCACTCCAAGATTTCAGCGACAGTTTGACATGTTTTGTCAAAATGGCCCATCGCTGGGTTGCACCTGAGAAGAAATTAAATAGCTTCTGCGAATACCCAAAGTATCCAGTGGCATCCTGAGAGGACTTGGCAGCATCAGCTATGACAAGATTCATAGTGTGAGCTCCACAAGGAACAAATGAAGCTCTTGGATTTAACTGTTGCAGTCTAGTCTGAACACATTGCTTCTTTCCCTTCATGTTGGCCCCATTGTCATAGGCCTGTCCTCGACAATTGTCAAATGGAATGCCAAGCTCCTTCAACTTGTCTAGGACAACATTGGACAGGTTAAGACCAGTGGTTTCTTCCACATCAATATATCCCAGAAAGTATTCTTTAATGTCTGGTTGTAGCTGGAAAGAGACAATGCGCACTACGACTGACATCTGTTCCTTATGACTTACATCGGGAGTACAGTCAAGAATGATTGAGAAGTATTTTGCTAACTGGATGTGTCTCACAATGGTGCGTAATGTTTCTGAAGAGATTATCTGAATTAGTTCGTTTTGTGTCTCATGACTGAGGTAGTGTGTGTGGTGGGGACTTTCATGTTTTATTTTGGCCAAGTGATTCTCCATTACAGGGTCATATGTTGCCATAAGTTCTACCTCCTTCAAGAAGTTCCCGTTGTCTGGCTCATACAAACGGTCAGAAGAGCCCCTAAATGACAAATTTCTTGAAGCCAGTGACAGAGTGATTGAGAGCAAGCGTTTGAGAATGTCTTGCCACCTTTTCCTTTCTGCCTCCAGTAATGCTTACTCCTGCTGATCTATTGCCCTGCCCTTTTTTAGACGTGTGTCAAGTTCTCTCCACTTCAGCATGCTCTGTGTATGGTCTTGGCTGCACTCATGACTCCTCAAACTGCTGTTGATGTTAGACCAATCACTGTTGCCTTCTGCAGTCAGCTTTATATCCTTTATACTAAAAAGCTTGCATGCGAAGCAGAACACAGCATTGTTCTGTGGAGAGTACACTACCCAGCTTCTGTTAAACTTCTCTCCATTTGGAAGAATTTTGAACTGGAGGCTGGTATGAAAAGCTCTTCCATCGGGTCCCTTTGGAAAATTAAAATCAGGGCTGATTTTGAAAGGACCCCTCTGCACAATTTCCACACGCTCCGCATCTAAAATGTGTGCTGGCCATAGCGCAGGATCAGTTGGAGGGGGCACACATGTCTCTAAACTGTCACATGCTGATGGCCTCTCAGTGACAGGACTCACTCTGCCCTCAGAAGCGGTGGTTGCATGCTGAACTGGACTGGTAGATGGTTGATGGTCGGGGCTGGGTGTTGCTGCAAAGTCTATAGACCTGCTGGTTGGTAGCTGATCTTGACTACTTGTGGATGTTTGATCATCTGAAACTTTCACTTGGCCTTGAGTTCCTCCTTGAACATATTGAAGCATTGATCCTGTATTCAGAAATACAAGACAAAATATTCAGGGATTCTACAATGAAATATAGTTTTGAACCATGGTACATTTTCTAAATTAATTATAGAATTATGTTGGCCTATATTTAAAACACAGGTGCACGAAAATTTTAATATTCTACCTTTATAGACTATGACTGATTGGGCACTTTATAAAAATTCTGGATATCATGTGAAAACAATATGAAAGGGGGAAATCTACATAGCGTTAAGATTGTTTTTTTTCCATATTACAGTTTCACCAGTAGATGTCGCTCTTGGCCTATAAACCTCGCGAAAATGTCGGCATAGTCGTTGCATATAAAACAACTTTGTCTCGTAACATTACATGTAATTTACTCGACAGTCGGATGGTTTCAATATAACTCCCGAGTCCGACGGTTGATTATTGTTTTTAATTTCTTCAAATGTACTGAATCTTTTAGATATTAAACGTGAATGTTTTGATAAGAGGGCTCAGTTCTTCAAGATGAGTAGGCCTACCGAGAATTTCAACAGACAAATAAAAAGACCAAGAAAAGTCGATAGCTATCAATTTGCATTTTGAGAAGGTAGAAAACAAACATGACCAAGTTTGTAGCCTACGTCTAATAATTCCTGGAATAGTCGAAACAAGAGCACTTTTATTACTTTCGGAAACGGAGTATTTTATGATCTCTGTCCAACAGTCGCTAAATTCATCATAAATGCACGAAATCCCGCGCCAATGTCGACTCACTTTATTGAGCAGAGCTTAAACAGAAATATTGATTGAAATTCTCGGTACTCATCTTGAAGAACCGAGCCCTCTTATCAAAGCACTCACGTTTAATATCTAAAAGATTCAGTAGATTTGAAGAAATTAAAAACAATATTCGACTGTTGGACACGGAGTTATATTGAAACCATCCGGCTGTCGGACATGGAGATATATTAAAACCCTGTCCGATCCGATTCGTAGACACTGCGAATAAATAATTGTTAATTAAAACATTGTCTTACCTGCAAGTGATGCGCGAGCATCATCTCGCTGTTTTTTTCTTTTCCTCTTTTCCGCCCCCGACTCTTGATGCCTTTTCGATGACATGTCCAGATTTCTAAATAAACTTCTTCCAAATTTGCGATTGAAGCTTAATGGAGCAAACTACTAGGGAATGGAGGAGGGGGGGGCACCAAAGGTAGACTGATGAGGGGGCCGCACAGGAGATTAATCTTTTTTCGCGTAAATAAGCCTACGTTATTTTTGTATTATTCATATTTATTAACATGCTTTACAAACTTTTACTGTTATTATTATAATTTTTTATGGGCTTGATTTTTTTGGTGCCCCCCCAGGCAGTTGGTGCCCTACGCGCAGTGCGTGATAAGCGTATGCCGAGCGCCGTGTCTGCTGATTCCCTTATTTACGTCCGTGGATATTCGCAAGGCAGTTTTGTGGCAGGACCCTAGTGGCTAGATTGGGAATTACGAATTTTGCCGTTTTCACATTGTCCCTTTAATAAACCCATAAAGTATGCAATGTGTAACATTTACTTTTTTTATTAGGCAAAATCTAAGTCTGTATTCATATATGTCATCTGACCTCCGCTAACGATATAATGATATATTCTCGTAAACGAAGAATTTTATACTTGTTTCTACATTGGACGGGTAAGCTGGTAGGGGAGTGCCATGACAGTCAGCCATCTTTAAACTGTTGCCGCTGGCAAGGGACAAATGGCACCAAATGCAAAATAAATCCGCATTTGCCCTGCCAGCCAGTGCAGAGTAATTGAGACACCGGAGGGAATCAGGATGAGAGGCTATTGCGGCGACTTTGAAAATCAGTACTACTGCAGCATAATTCAGGACCATACATATGCAGCAGCAGCAGCAGCAGCACAGGAGCATTGTTTTGTTAGTGTTGCTTGTTTCCATAAGCAGCATAATAGTAGATCTTTCTAAAATACTGTATCCTCATTGCTACAGGTGGAACTGTATGTTTACGTGGTTTCAGTAGCTTTCATAATCGTGATAAACGCTGGCTTTCGAAGCCTACCCACTGGCTTTTAGTGGCGGTGAAGCTGGTGGATAGACTTTAGAAGCTGGTATTTACAGTGACTAAAAGCCGGCGTTTATCGCGACTAAAGCTACTGAAGCCACGTAAACATACAGGCTCATAACTACGAAAGGTGCTTATCTCCTATACGTGAATGAAATGGCTAAACATGCAGTTCCTAAAACGTGCTTAATTTTTGTCATATAGGACTAAAGAATAAGCTCCGCTTATGGTCATGTTTTAATAATAGGAAGGTGCCACCACCTGTTATCAGTGCATCAATTTTCCGGGCTCGAACAGCAGACTTGGATTTATTTTTCATTCGCCGCCAGAGTTCTTTGTACTCTTTGATGTTTCTTCTTGTGCGGTCCAGAAAGAATGCCTTATTGCACTTTATGATGTTGGCAGTGGCGCAAATCGAACAGGGAATTGGGGGTGGGGGGGGGGGGGGGGGGGGGGGTAGTTTGTTAGCTAGCTAGATCTCAGTCTTTTTCCTTTCCTTGACAGGTTTTCCAATTATCATAATTAGGGATCGACCGATATGGATTTTTTAGGGCCCATGCCGATACCGATTTTTTATTTTTTTTTTCCCCATCACCCTTAGCCGATAACCGATTATGGACTGCCGATTTTCTTGGGCCAATATTTGTGGCCGATACCGCTTTTGCTCCCTCAATTTACATCCAAAAAAATGACACACTGATAACAAATATCACAGGTCTCATGTTGGACAAACATTTATTGAAAAGTTTTAGCCAGCCATCGATGTGATGGCTGTTGCTCGCTAGTGAGACGCGCACCCCCCCTCCCCACACACACACACACAAACAACAAACACATCAGCTGAGGAGACGTTGACTGAAAAATTCCACTACTGCTGGATGGATAACGGCAGCAAACGGCTCTAAATACGTTTTCACAAAACACTGACACAAATTAGTACTACATATAAAACATTTCTTTCATCATTTAAGTTCTTCTAGTGCACGCCAAACACCTCTCTGATAGCAGCCATGGCTGCGCCACTCCGCTCTGAGGGAGAGAGCACACAGCAGCAGGGCTCGAAATTAATTTTTTTGCTTGGCACCGCTGTGCTCCTAAGTTCAAAAATTTAGGAGCTCACACACCGAAATAAAAGAAGCACCAATATATATATATTTCTTTGTTTAAAGAAATTACAATATACTCCACATTAACAATACAACTGTCTCCAACAAATGACAATTATTAAACAATATGAGTCTTGAGTTCATTGATTAACAAAGGTATCCACTACATTGGCTTTATGCCATATCTGGAGGCTAGAATTTAAAATTGGGTCTCCTTGCTCTCTGCCCTTTACTCACTGACAACTCTTGATTTCGCCTCAATATTGCAATATGAGTCAGTCCACAGTGGTAACTTTGCTATTTGCTGGCTTATCATAACATAAGCAGACTTTATTATGAGTTAGATATGTTTGTTTTAAGATGGCCTATGCCACACGCCCAGGCACGTCTCTTGAACTAAGGATTGGTGTGGCCCAGAGCTCCCCTTAATTACTAACCCTGACTTGCATGCAATCATTCGCATAATTGACAAACAATCCTGCCAGGATTTTCCCGGCTTTTTTTATTGTTTTATTTATTTATTTTGGTCTGCGAGAAATTTGCGTGGATTGGTTGAATTTGTTTTAACCCTAGTTGCAATCGCGACATGCAACTTCTTGAGGGAATGAGCAATAGATTCACTCCGGGAATACGCTGGTGCGGTATGGTACATTTTGGTACGGCGACAATTATTAATCTGGAAGCGTAATTTCATGCATTTAAGTCAGTTTTATTCAGAATTGCACACAGACGTTTCAAATGGTCTTATATTTTATTTAAACAAAACGATCATGAAGCGCCAGTTAAATCACTTGATGAGTGGAAAAGGTAGCGCAGAGGTATGAGAGCAGTTTGTCATTCATTAAGCGTTGAACAATTTTTGAGTGGCCTAAATAATTTTTCTGATCTGAATTTATCCCATTATTTAGTCGCCAATAAATCTCACGGAGATAGAAACCGTAACTTCGATTGCCAGGGGATTATTGTCAAAATTGGAAAACTTGTTAACAGTGGCATAGCTAGAAATGGGAATTGGGGTGGCACAGACGCGTCCCTTTATGACAATTAGGATGGTCCTGGCGAGTTCTCAATTATTTTTCTTTATTGACGCGTTTTCCAATTATCGTAATGGGCAACTGAAGACACGGTTTCTCATGCGATCTAACAGCGATGAAGTCATGGGGTAAATTCCGTAAAACTGAGAATTGGGGTGGACGTAACATCTGTTTTAAAAAATTATTAGTCTGGACCTGTTCGCAGTCATTTTCATGATTATTAAAAGGTACACTCTGTTAAAGGAATTTTAATTTTATATTCCTGGTATCACCTTCACAAAAAGGAACTCACAACTCAGAGAAGAAATCAGTCGGAGATCGAGAAGTTAATATCCAAGCCAAAGTCCGTTTACTTTTCTGCAGCAAAGGATCCCCATACAAGTCAAGTCAAAAATGGAGGATGATACAGTTAGTCTCTCTCTGGTTTTTGTAGGAGTACTCCATGACGTTCTCCTCCCCCCGCGCTGATTTACACATCATGATGTAATCTGGAGAGCCCTCGTCGTCTTATGCAACCTACGTCAGGCTGTCGTAAGCCTGCACACATACATCTCGCTGGGGAGGAGAGCACCTGTCTTCTCTATCAGCCCCGGCTCCAGTTTATCTTGTTATGCATTCCGGAGCTTTCTATAAACACAAACTTGGAGAAAGAGAAAAACATCTTGTCCTTGGTACAGACATTCAGGTTTGCATGACTTTAGATATTCTATATGTCATGACGCACTGGTACAGTTATGCAGGCCACTGCTAAATCAGAAATATGCAAGCACACACACACACTCTAGGCCTAAAAGGTTATGAAAGAAAGCAAAGTAGGAGCAAGCAAGGATAAACAATTAATAATAATTAAATCAATCAATAAAAAAATGATTCCACACACTCCAAGAGCGCTCCGCACTTAACAGGTGCTGCTTGTTCTCCCCGATTAGGTAAGACGACAATCATTCATCTGGACAGGTTTGCTTAACCCCTTAAAACTCCGGGAAAATTTGCCTAAAATGCCTTTCTAAAGCGTACCCAAAGTAAATTGAACGCTGTTCTTGAACCGTTTGGACTATATGGATGGTTATGGTCTCATTTGAAAGGAAACACTCTGAAGTTTTTCCCCCAACTGAAAGAAACACTAAGTGCTTCTGTCATTGAGTAATCCAAGCTGGAACACACTGAAGTAGAAGGTTTTTACTCTTGCCAAATTTTTTTTTTGCAAACAGATGCCTGTAGATGAGAGCAGCTGGGACCTATTAGCTGAAAAACACAATGGGACCACAGCATGAAGCCTTACTTGGTTCCAGTTCAAATTTGAAAACAATCCTACAGAAAATGAGCATTTTACACGTTTTTCTAAGGCCATGTCTAGGCGTTTCCAACAATGGCCATTTGGAGACCCCAAAAGGACCCTTGGATAACCATGGTCACATACCTAGGATAAAAGGGCATAACTCTTGAATGCTTCAACGTACAGTCATAATGTTGGGTTCTAATGAAAGGTGACACTTAGAGGAATCCAATCCCATATCCAGATTCACTATCAATATTGCTGAAAAAAAGTTACTGAAGCATAAACTCAAATTTGTGCACATAAGAGTCAAAACGAGTGCAGTTATGTAAAAAAATGCTTTTTTATATGAAATGTAAACAAACAAATAACCTTTACGCAGCAAACACACAGCAAAATATTTACAATATATGATAAATAAAAAAAAATTAAAAGTTACTGAAGCATAAATTCAAATTTGTGCATATAAAAGTCAAAACGAGTGCTGTTATGTAAAAAATGTTTTTTTTATTGGAAATTTAAACAAACAAATAACCTTTCCATAGAAAACTGTTTACAATATATGATAAATAAAAAATAAAAAAATTAAAAGGTTACTGAGGCATAAACTCAAATTTGTACATATAAACCCCAAGGGGAGGAGATTCTGACTTAGTTCTTTTAAATATATCCAAAGCAAAGGAGAGATTCCTTTGTCTTTGTTCTTGCCTGTAAGGAAGACCCTATGTGGCACATAGTAAAATGGATCCTATTTACTTACTTTATCTCACTCTGATTTCTTACAGGGATGAAAATTAAAATTTCCACAACAACCAACGCCGGCGAAAAAATAACTTCCTTCCACCTTCGGTGACGGAGGTAATAATGCGTAATATGGTTATAATATAATCATCATAATATCAGCATAATATTATAATATCCTTTTCCCGTAATCCTTACCGAGAGTTACAGAACAACAAACAGAATCACCAACTCCGGTGAAAACATGACGTCCTTCCACCTTCCGTGACAGATGCAAATAATACGTAATGTAATGTAATAATAATTATAATATAAACGTAATCTTATTATATAATGAAATATAAGTTATAATATGATGCGTAGCTTACTTGTCAAGAGTAATGTCATCTCCCTCGAGAAACATTTCCTCTGCTACGGAGCCATCACGGTTTTGGTCAGATATTTCTTCCCCTGAGCTATCACTTGCAGGCCGAGTGCACAGCTCTGCAGCTTCTGAACTGAAAATGATTTTTTTCGCAACCTTTTCGCTATTTTTTCTTTCAAACTCCGTAAACAACCAACAAACATTCGCTGGAAATCTCTCTCTGCCTCGCTCTGTTTTGCGGAACGCGCAAGCACGCATTACGCACAGCTGATCCATATTCTGTCCTTTCTCTTACGCGAGCAACAAGCAGCTTCAGCTTTGTAGCCACCCCAACAAGCTATATATCAGCGTTTGCTGAATTTCCTTGGCTTTACAATGCAACAATCGTCACCTCGGTTGCTGGTTGCTCGGGCTTCACGCAAAAAAAGGAGGCATGAGCTTGGTTTCAACACAGGCACTCGTTGGCTATAGCAGGCTGTAGACAGGGCAGGGAAGCTCGTAACTGGTCGAGTGAGGTGTCAGTCGAAAGGTTAGTGCAGACTCCATTTTGATGCAAATGGATTTGGACTGTTTATTTCTGCAGCGAAGCAAAGACTACTAATGCAGCGAACTTTGTGGATAACCACCGACTCATTTCAAACGATGCAGCGGCTGTTCATGGATATTTACTGGTATAATAGTGTGTTTTGGACTAAAAACTTTACTTGGTTGGATTTACTGGAGCTTCGTGGATGTAACAAGACCATGTTTGAGGGCATATGTTGGACTGGAGGTGTGCTAAGAGGCTTTATTGGTGAGTTACATCAGTTTTGTAACTGTTCGTTTGTGGTCTGACATAGGCGTTGATTAAAGCTGCTGTGATGATTATACTTTTAAATGGTTGGCATCACTCGAATCTCAAGAATCTTACTCATGCCGCATATCGTCGGAAAGCTATCTCAGTTGCATACAAGCTGTGTAAATGACGTAGTATGTTTTTAACTTCCCTGACGGCCCGATTACGGGCCGTCGGAGTGGCAACGGGTTAATTTAAATCAACGTTATTCAAAATTACTCTCTGTATTGAGTGGGGGAAAAAAAGTGGCACTTGGCAATGAAATAGGCTATAAAAAGCATGCGGCTCTATTTGACGTTGATTTAAATTATGTAAACGCGTCCAGATGGATGATTGTCATCCTACCTAATCGGGGAGAACAAGCAGCACCTGTTAAGTGTGGAGTGCTCTCAAAGTGAACCTTTGTTAATTATGAAAATGACTGAGAACAAGTCAGGGCTAATAATTCTTTAAAAAAGATGTTACGTCCACCTCAATTCTCAGTTTTACAGAATTTACCCCATGACTTCATCGCTGTTAGATCGCATGAGAAACCGTGTCTTCAGTTGCCTATTACGATAATTGGAAAACGCGTCAATATAGAAACTTAATTGAGAACTAGCCAGGACTATCCTAATTGTCATAAAGGGACGTGTCTGTGCCACCCCAATTCCCATGTCTAGCTACGTCACTGCGTTTTAATAACGGAAAATAACTGAGTACAAGCCAGGAACAATCCTTGACGCAAAGGCATGGTCCGTGCTCCACCAATTATCGCCTCCAGAGACGCCACTGCACACGCAACTGTCTTCTAATTTCTGCATTTTCAGGGAAACGTTGCGTGTACTTGTAAATATATAAACGTTTCCTGGTCTAAAGACGCGCTGTAAAAAATGTTAATGATTTTTGCAGATAGGATATTGAAGATATGAGCGAAGAAACCGAGACAGATTTTAGGGCTGCACAAACCCAGAGCCGCGAGGCAGCATATTTTGATAAGTTGCAACTATTAACAGAAATACGGTTCTACTCGTTTACGCACATTTGTCACAGTATTTTCTGTGTTTCGTGCTTTCTCCATGTTTGGAAGGACTTTCACGTTTAAAGTGTTTGGACTCAGTAGATAACGCGCCTTTACCGGTGAGATTCGGGCCATTAGCTTTACAATGAACACGGTGCACTTCACCACCTTATAACCTTAGCCATTCAAAATTTCGATGCAACTCTTTGCAAAAATAATCAACTGATTTCGCCGCCGCTTCATCCGAATCACCGTCATGATTTTCAGTTTCAGTAACTTTTGATACTGACTTTTTTTAATGTTAACGGTAACAAAAAAAAGAAGTCTTCCATTGCTCTTCATTTCATTTTCCGTGCAAATCCTGTGCATAGCTACAATAGTAACTCTCATTCCCGCAAATTGGATTGTTTGACTGCTAATATTAACCATTCTAGAATCAGTACTGAGGTTTAGGACGTCAACCTCCCCTTTGATTGGTCAAAAGGGTCACCGTCAGGTCGAGGGAACACACTGGGTGCGCTCAGCTGTGGTATGTCCAGTAGATTCATGCACTGCACCGAGACACATGCCCATCTTTATTTAAGCTGCAGCGGCGGCTGGCATGCCTTCGGACTACCAAATGTACCCGAAAAGAGGCGATTAATTGGGGGAAAAGGCGGTCTGTGCGATCATTTTAATTCGAAGGTCGCACAGTGTTAATTTTGGTTGCAATTTCGAGCTTGCACATACACACACACACACGCACACACAACACAAAACGCATTTAACCACACCCTGGTGTTCGCTGTATTAAACTCCTACAAACACCATGGAACTGAATTAACAACATTGACATTACTTAATCCTTAAACCGGTGTTCATTAAATCTGGACATATTAGCCTACAACTACGTCAACAGCTCCCTAAATACAATGGTAAGCACTTTTAAAGATGAAGCATTCAGCAGCATTCCTGTTTTTCTGACCCACAAACCTAACAATGTTTGCAAGCACGTGTACTACATGGCAATTACTTGGCATTCGTGTTTCCTATTTCAAAGTGGGTGGCAATATTTCAACTAAGTTTAACCCCTTAAAACTCCGGGAAAATTTGCCTAAAATGCCTATGAAAAGCATACCCAAAGTAAATTGAACGCTGTTCTTGAACCGTTTGGACTATATGGATGGTTATGGTCTCATTTGAAAGGAAACCCTCTGAAGTTTTACCCCAAGCTAAGAGAAATACTCTAAGTGCTATTGTCATTGAGTAATCCAAGCTGGAACACACTGAAGTAGAAGGTTTTTACTCTCGCCAAAATTTTTTTTTGCAAAAAGATGCCTGAAGATGAGAGCAGCTGGGACTTATTAGCTGAAAAACACAATGGGACAACAGCATGAAGCCTTACTTAGTTCCAGTTCAAATTTGATAACAATCCAACAGAAAATGAGCATTTTACACATGTTTTTCTAAGGCCATGTCTAGGCGTTTCCAAAAATGGCCATTTGGAGACCCCAAAAGGACCCTTGGATAACCATGGTCACATACCTAGGATAAAAGGGCATAACTCTTGAACGCTGAAACCTACAGTCATAATGTTGGGCTCTCATGAAAGGTGACACTTTGAGGAATCCAATCCCATATCCAGATTCACTATCAATATTGCTGAAAAAAAGTTACTGAAGCATAAACTCAAATTTGTGCACATAAGAGTCAAAACGAGTGCCGTTATGTAAAAAAATGCTTTTTTGTATGAAAGGTAAACAAACAAATAACCTTTACGCAGCAAACTCACAGTAAAATATTTACAATATATGATCTATAAAAAAAAATGTAAAGGTTACTGAAGCATAAACTCAAATTTGTGCATATAAAAGTCAAAACAAGTGCTGTTATGTAAAAAATGTTTTTTATATGAAATGTAAACAAATAACCTTTCCATAGCAAAATATTTACAATATATGATAAATAAAAAAATTAAAAGGTTACTGAGGCATAAACTCAAGTTTGTGCATATAAACCCCAAGGGGAGGAGATTCTGACTTAGTGCTTTTACATATATCCAAAGCAAAGGAGAGATTCCTTTGTCTTCGTTCTTGCCTGTAACGAAGACCCTATGTGGCACATAGTAAAATGGATCCTATTTACTTACTTTGTCTCACTCTGATTTCTTACAGGGATGAAAATTTTAATTCCCACAACAACCAACGCCGGCGAAAAAATAACTTCCTTCCACCTTCGGTGACGGAGGTAATAATACGTAATATGGTTATAATATAATCATCATAATATCAGCATCATATTATCATATCCTTTTCCCGTAATTATTTACCCAGAATTACAGAATAAGAAATAGAATCACCAACTCCGGTGAAAACATGACGTCCTTCCACCTTCCGTGACAGATGCAAATAATACGTAATAATAATAATAATAATAATAATAAAATATAAACGTAATATTATTATATAATGAAATATAAGTTATAATATGATGCGTACTTGTAAAGAGTAATGTCATCTCCTGCGAGAAACATTTCCACTGCTACGGAGCCATCACGGTTTTGGTCAGATATTTCTTCCCCTGAGCAATCACTTGCACGCCAAGTGCACAGCTCTGCAGCTTCTGAACTGAAAATGATTTTTTTTCGCAACCTTTTCGCTATTTTTTCTTTCAAACTCCGAAAACAACCATCAGACATTCGCTGGAAATCTCTCTCTGCCTCGCTGTGTTTTGCGTAACGCGCTGCAGGCATTACGCACAGCTGAGCCATATTCTGTCCATTCTCTTACGCGAGCGATAGGCAGCGCTAGGTTTTTCTCCACCCCAACAACCTATATATCGGCGTTTCCAGAATTTCGGTGGTATTACAATGCAGCAATCGTCGTCTCGATTGGTTGTTGGTTGCTCGGGCTACACGCAAAAAAAGGAGGCATGAGCTTCGTTTCAACACAGGCACTCGTTGGCTATAGCAGGCTGAAGACAGAGCAAGGAAGCACGTAACTGGTCGAGTAAGGTGTCAATCGAAAGGTTAGAGTGCAGACTTCGTTTTGACGGAAGTGGAAATGTACTGTTTAAATCTGTACCGAAGCTACGACAACTAATGCTGCGAACTTTGTGGATAACCACCGACTCATTTCAAACGATGCAGCAGCTGTTCATGGATATTTACCGGTATAATAGTGTGTTTTGGACTAAAAACTTTACTTGGTTGGATTTACTGGAACTTCGTGGATGTAACAAGACCATGTTTGAGGGGATATGTTGAACAGGGGGAATACCAGCTGGTAGCATTGGTGAGTTACCTCAGTTCTGTAACAGTTCGTTTGTTTGTTTGTGGTCTGACATAGGCGTTGATTAAAGCTGCTGATGATTATACTTTGAAATGGTTGGCATCATTCGAATCTCAAGAATCTTAGCTTTCCGACGATATGTGGCATGAGTATCTCAGTTGCATACAAGCTGTGTAAATGACGTAGTATGTTTTTAACCTCACTGACGGCCCGATTACGGGCCGTCGGAGTGGTAACGGGTTAACAGTGAGAGGCTAATTGAAATTTTAAAATGCCTTGTTCTGAAGCAGTCACTGCGTTCACCACTCTTCCAGTGGGGGAGGGGTAAAGCGTCTGCATGTGCTGCAGGGTCTTCCGGCTACACAGAGCTGCCCCTGGATGCCAGTCTGTAAATCATGCCGCGGAAAAATATATCGGGGAACCCACGCATGAATCGGCCAGTGCCGATTCAAGTAAAAAAATGAAAATATCGGCCTAATATATCGGCGGGCCGATGTATCGGTCGATCTTTAATCATTATTGGCAACTGAAGACACTGTTTCTCTCCATATGCGATCTAACAGCGATGAAATCCTGGGATAAATACAGTATACAGTGGCGTAGCCCGAACTGAGAATGGGCTTGCACAAAACATCGATTTTAAACAATTATTAGTCCTGACCTGTTCTCAATCATTTTCAAAATTAACAAAAGGTTCACTCCGAGAGCACTCCAGGCTTAATCGGAGAGGACAAAGTAGCCCCTTTTAAGTAAGACGACAATCAATCATCTGGACGCATTTGCTGCATTTAAATCAACATTGTTAAAAAATTGTTACTTCCCCTAATACATTATGCAAGTAACAGGACGAACAGTAAAACGTGGTCACCTCTGCCTGACCGCTTGATTACGCGAGTACAGCTAAACATCTGCTTACCTATGGTGAGTGTAGTAAAATATTAAAGGTTTTTTACCCCTCAGCCTGACAAGGGCACGAGGGGTAGCCTATTGTCGTCCCTTCGGCGGGCGAACGGGCAGCTGCCAATTTTGTCAGGGCTATTTCTGTGTAACCACTTGGGTTAGGAAGTTCATATTACATGTGTGGACTCCCCTTGGGGCTAGGTGTGCCTTTTTGAGGTTTCGTCCCAGTTTGACCTATGACCTTGCAGCAGTGACCTTCAGGGCTGAGCCGTATTGCCCACTTCAGCGAGGGCCTTTTTTGTAATGAGCGATTAAAACTAGTTTAGCAATGCGCGAAAAAATGTGTTTTAACTTGGTTCTAGCTCTATACGCGCAGATATAAGCGCTCGCCGACAAGGACTTCGCAGTCAAGTTGATCGCAAGTGACGTGATGCCATGGGGGGCAAAAGGAAATTACTCCATTAGGAATAATTGAAAAAGAGACACTAATACAGGTCCTTCTCAAAAAATTAGCATATTGTGATAAAGTTCATTATTTTCTGTAATGTACTGATAAACATGAGACTTTCATATATTTTAGATTCATTACACACAACTGAAGTAGTTCAAGCCTTTTATTGTTTTAATATTGATGATTTTGGCAAAAAAGTAAAAAACCAAAAATCCCTATCTCAAAAAATTAGCATATTTCATCCGACCAATTAAAAAAAAAAGTTTTATTAATACAAAAAAAGTCAACCTTCAAATAATTATGTTCAGTTATGCACTCAATACTTGGTCGGGAATCCTTTTGCAGAAATGCCTGCTTCAATGCGGCGTGGCATGGAGGCAATCGGCCTGTGGCACTGCTGAGGTGTTATGGAGGCTCAGGATGCTTCCATAGCGGCCTTAAGCTTATCCACAGTGTTGGGTCTGGTGTCTCTCAACTTCCTCTTCACAATATCCCACAGATTCTCTATGGGGTTCAGGTCAGGAGAGTTGGCAGGCCAATTGAGCACAGTAATACCATGGTCAGTAAACCATTTACCAGTGGTTTTGGCACTGTGAGCAGGTGCCAGGTCATGCTGAAAAATGAAATCTTCATCTCCATAAAGCTTTTCAGCAGATGGAAGCATGAAGTGCTCCAAAATCTCCTGATAGCTAGCTGCATTGACCCTGCCCTTGATAAAACACAGTGGACCAACACCAGCAGCTGACATGGCACCCCAGACCATCACTGACAGTGGGTACTTGACACTGGACTTCAGGCATTTTGGCATTTCCTTCTCCCCAGTCTTCCTCCAGACTCTGGCACCTTGATTTCCGAATGACATGCAAAATTTGCTTTCATCCGAAAAAAGTACTTTGGACCACTGAGCAACAGTCCAGTGCTGCTTCTCTGTAGCCCAGGTCCGGCGCTTCTGCCGCTGTTTCTGGTTCAAAAGTGGCTTGACCTGGGGAATGCGGCACCTGTAGCCCATTTCCTGCACACGCCTGTGCACGATGGCTCTGGATGTTTCTACTCCAGACTCAGTCCACTGCTTACACAGGTCCCCCAAGGTCTGGAATCGGCCCTTCTCTACAATCTTCCTCAGGGTCCGGTCACCTCTTCTGGTTGTGCAGCGTTTTCTGCCACACTTTTTCCTTCCCACAGACGTCCCACTGAGGTGCCTTGATGCAGCACTCTGGGAACAGCCTATTCGCTCCGAGATTTCTTTCTGTATCTTACCCTCTTGCTTGAGGGTGTCAATGATGGCCTTCTGGACAGCAGTCAGGTCGGCAGTCTTACCCATGATTGCAGTTTTGAGTAATGAACCAGGCTGGGAGTTTTTAAAAGCCTCAGGAAACTTTTGCAGGTGTTTAGAGTTAATTCGTTGATTCAGATGATTAGGTTAATAGCTCGTTTAGAGTACCTTTTCATGATATGCTAATTTTTGAGATAGGAATTTTGGGTTTTCATGAGCTGTAGGCCAAATTCATCAATATTAAAACAATAAAAGGCTTGAACTACTTCAGTTGTGTGTAATGAATCTAAAATGTATGAAAGTCTAATGTTTATCAGTACATTACAGAAAATAATGAACTTTATCACAATATGCTAATTTTTTGAGAAGGACCTGTAGATCCGTGAATAAATTTTTTGACTACTGCTAGAGCTGTCCGGTTGTGAAAATTGGAACCTCGGTTTCAGTTCGGTGAAGAGTTGAGTCTCTGTTTCGGTTTTATTTAATAAATTTAAAAAAGGCTCACAACTTGTGAAAAACATGCAATAACAAAATGTATTAATTCAACAAAATGATAGAAACCAAATTAAGTTAACCTTAGCTAGGCAGAAACAAGTAAACAAAATGCCAGGGTTGAGACTATGCAATATGTTTCTCATAGTGCCTCGTTTACATATCCAGAGTTTCAAACACGACAATATTGTAGGTGTTGACAACTTGATATTGGTAAGTCATGCATGCAGTCACGCACGGTACTGGTTAGAGGTTACAGGATTAGACTTATTTGGGGAAGGCCCAAAACGTATGTTCCAAATTCCAATTCTATTATTATATGTAGCAAAGCATTATGCCATTCTCAAATTGTAAGTTGGACCCAGTGGGAAGTGTGTGTCCCTTCAAACATTTCACCACCCCGCACTGCCCGTAGTGAGCCCCCTAAGTTGGCCCTAACACAATTGTTGTCCCCTGCCGCATCGCGCAAAGCGGGGGATATAGCATTGGGCTCCGTCCGTCCGTCCGTACTGACACACAAAATTGAGGCGGCGAGGGATATTGCCATGTTAGCGCCAAAGGCTTGTTCTATTAATGAGAAGATGACCCTTCAGGGAACAGAACTGTCAATTTCCAATACACTTGCATATTTACACTTTTACATGTGTTGTCGCAGCCCCATTTCTATCAGTTTGAAAAAATATAAGTCAATAAAAATCAATAAACGTTCGAGTCGCATTGTTTGTTTACATAATACGACATGTGTTTCCATGAATAAAAAGTTGGGGATTACAAAAGAATCAACCAAATATAGAAGTTGGTCACATGGTCCAATGCAATCGGGTGTAGACAAATTCTTGTTTTGTAGCCCGATATTATAACACTGATCACCGATCCCGATTAGTTGGTATTTTGTTCCGTAAAAATCATCATTTTAACAGAATAAAGGATATTAATTGGTGACACAAGATAAAATGAACCTGGGTATAACGGGCACAAATTGGCTGGTTTCGATGGATCGGATTTGTGTTCGGGGCTGAAGCGTGCGCTGAAGTCAGCCCAAAAATAGTACAGTTCTGCGGCCCGGGAAGCATGAATTCGGGAAGGGATTGAGGGTTTCCTCCAGGATTTTTTGAAACTGTGGCGCAGGGCTTCAGCGTCGGGTCAAAACTCAGCATTATCAGGTGTAGCCAGTTTTCATTAATCAGCACGTAGACGATGTAATAATTAAAGTCTGTGTGCGCGGAGGTTTGTCAGTTTCACATGCGTGACAGTGGATTTCATGTGTAATATGAAAACCGATTATGACTCTGGAATTGGAATTAAATAATCATGAAGTTACAATTAGGTAGAGCAGGATGTGCTCACGGCAAACACGTAGGTTAACATTGTAGTTTATCGTTTTGCAAAGTGAATAAAATAGTTTTTCTCTTTTCGTTGCACACACTGCATTCTGAAGAAAGCGGCGCGTTTTACTGCCGATTGCTACTTTTTATCCACTGGAAAATGTAGTCATTAAGCAAAATGATTGTCAACAGTAAAGAATTATTAGCCCTCATTTAAACTTAACAAGGAGAACTGGCGACACCTGATTGTCCTTGGAATTTTTGCAATTTATGTAAAGTTATTTTACATAGGCAGCGTGGCGGCTTTTATTTTGCCCTGGCAGTGCGCCACGATCAATTACATGTAGCGGAAACCCTGGATTATAAACACAGTAACAAACATACTACTGATGTTTATAAACATAATATGCATATGGTTCCATCCATGCAATAGGGTACAGAAGTGTGACATAGACATGGTATTTTAGAACATGCCCCATGATAACCATTTTTTGGGTTCAGGTAGTTCAATTAATATACTATTCAGTGAAACAGAAGACAAGATAATGCTACTGCTTGGAAAGTCGTTATTTTGCTTGATGTGTGACCTTATGAAAATTGTCACTTACATGACATTGACAAGTAAGTCCTCCCAAAAATCTGCAAAATTATGAAAAGAAAGAGATTCTGTTGTTTTTCAGTAAGTAAATGCTTTTTTCTAAAGGATTGGGTTCAAACATTTGCAAAATACAACTTGAAGGTCTCGCAAATATAGTTGACACTTGCTGCCCTGAGGTGGCCTTGGGTCACACTTGGTTAAAATTCTTTTTTTTTACAAAACAGACCCTCATTATTGTACAAATACATTTTTTTCTGCTATTGGTGGCATATATTTTCAATGATAAGTGATAAAAAACAAGCCAGCTTTGGTTATATAATAATAGACTAGGTGAACGTTACATGCGTGATGAAAATGCTGGACGGAAAAACGTCACTTCCGTGATAAATGTCACTTCCGTGATGTAACTCTTCACGATATGTTCCTGTTTTTATTTGAACTTTACATACATCAGAACTGTCCTTAAACAGTTGTAATCTCCTAAACCCTTTAATTTGTATTGCATAATGTACTTCTTGTTATATATGCAAGGAATGTTGACAAAATAATCAGTGTTTATTTCTATACTTGCGAAAATAAAATGGTTGTTATTCTGCTGTCCTTCATATGTAATGGGTTATTATTAGTTGAACTCATGAATGGACTACACTAGCACCATTCAATGATGATCTCACAAGTGAGCTTACAGTAAGTGAGGCGATGAAGAGTACCTGGTACCGAGTGAGACGGTGGAGGTCGAACTACGTGAGGTGGAGAATGTGGCCAGAAAAAAAAAGTCAAAAGTATCAGTACTTCTCTTTTTAAAATTATATTCTGGAATGTAATAGAACATCTCCACAAAAGTAAAATTGGAACAACAGAACAAAACAAGTGGCATAGAATTTCGATCATTCTCAACCTTAGTTGCAACAATTTTCTTTGTGCTTCAATATATTAGTTCATAACTTGCATCATTTCAAAAAGAATTGAGGATTAACTTCCGATATTTCTGCAGAGGAGGTAGCGGTTTAATCGACTATACTGCAATTTTGTCATGGAAGATTCTGATGAAGTGTCTATTGCACTGAGCAGTTTGTTTTGTGAAGTTTTAGTGCAGGGGTCTCCAACCCTGACGTTTAGACACAATTTTTGTCACAAACGTAACAATGACATGATTATGAGAAGTTCATAATCACGGCTGTGCACTGCGTTGACAATTTGAATGAATGGCGCAATATGGTAACTACCCTGAACTTGGATATTGCGTAAGCAATACAACCACCAAAAAAAAAGTACAGAACACGCAATCAACCTGTCACAGGCCGAAGGAACGCCGAAAAAGAGAATACTTGGAACAATCGTGACCCTGAACAGCCGTGAAGTGATGTCCATCGTCATGTTTGACAATCGGTCAAAACATGCTCAACGCAAGTGCATCCACTTTTAGGATGCAAAACAACGAGGGTAAAGCCCTAAAGTTTGCTTCATATTGCCACTAATTTTACGTCAGAAGGTTATATCGTACCTCTATATGATAATCCACAAAAGACTGCTTGATTGCACGAAAGTAATTCTTAGAACGAACGTGATTTGTGGAAATGAGTTGACGGAAAAACTTATCCGAGTCGGCTGGACGCCATCCTGCGGCTTCCTGCTTTATCCTCAGATCCAACGACTTGGGTAGCATTGAAAACAAGAATTGACGACCTCGGCGCTGATGTAGATGTGGAAATGTGGAAATTATGGTCGGTGAAATCCGTTCTTGAACGTTACGTGACAGTTGACGGAATTTCCGCATTGAAATTATTATGAGCTCCTCTGAATCACCAGTTGTATTGACAAGTGGGGGATGAACTGAATTTATTACACTGACAAATAAACATCACAACCGGGGTCTAAGTTTGTTTATTCAAACATTGTTTGAGCACGAAAACAAATGTCAGAGTTCAGGCTCTTGTTTGACGGAATTCATCACGAAAGTGACACGGGAAAATTTGTTTTTAAATATGAAAAATAAGCTTTTTAATTTTTGAAAACAAGTTTTAGAGTGGTTAATCAGATGCTGATAATAAGATTAGTTGCTGTATGCAAATACTACAGCCTTTTGAATATTCTCAGGAAAGCTTCAAAAATACAATGCAGAAAATGTCACAAAATGACGTTTGAAAATCTACCAATTTTTCACACATTTTCAAGTGCTGTAAAAATACTAAGGAACAAAGCATATTGAAACTATAGAAGTTATCTCCCCTTGCGATGTACTTTTTGGCAATATATAAATATTCCACATATCACTTATTGTCATGGCACACAACTGAGCTTGTTTCACAAGGCAATAAAATACACATTTGCATGGATGGACCCATATACGCAAGTCATTTTTATTATAACAAACATCTGATACCTTCATTTTACGTTTGAGTACAGCTTTTCAAGAGCTTTTTTTTTTTTTTTAAGCTCCGTTGCCTCGGCTTTGTGCGTTGACTCAACATGGTAAGGTTGCTGGTCTAGCCATACTGCGCTGCAATTTTCCTTTGGCCCATACTTTCAGATTGCATATTTTTCGTTTTTCCCGGTTTCTAAAAATATAGCCACATTGGCAGTGCCGCCAACTCTCCCGAATTTTACGGGAGTTTTAGTTGCATATTCACGTTCCTGTTGCTTACTCAGCAATTATTCAATTAACGCGTATTAAAGAGGTCCGCCTACAGAATGGATGTCCTTGTGCGAGGAGGTTTATCAGATTCACTTGTGTTAAGGTGGATTTAACCACGAGTATTATGGAAATCGATTATGGGTGTGTTCCAGGGTGTGTAAGCTTCCTTGCTGACTCGCTCGAACGCACCCTATGACTCCCGACTTCTCACTCTTTTCTTTACTCAGGGAATGGAAGCAATTAATGCTGATTCTCACAGTTTTGTATCATTTAAACAATCATTAAACCCATGCTGTGCTTTTAAACTATGAGAAAAAGAACCGCGAAAAGCTTGTAGTCATAATCAGTTTCCATATTACTAGTGGTGAAATCCACCGTAACACACGTGAAGTTGATAAACTTCCATGCGCAAGGACTTCAGTTTCACGTGAGAATCTTTTAAATACGCATTGGTTGAATAATTGCTTACTATGGCACGGGAACATGAATATGCCACTAAAACTCCCGGAAAATATGGGAGAGTTGGCAACACTGCTCATTGGGCTTTAATGTTTATCGTCTGCATCGGCCATGACTGACGCTAATGTTGTGATTGACAATATGTGAACTGAAACCGAAAGTTGGTTGTTTGTGCGCACGCTCGGTTGTGACTTCTGGTTTTCTCAGACAACCGAGACAGAGTTGGTTTTTCGGTTAACCGGACAGCTCTAACTACTGCAAATGATCAATATATAATCTGTTGATTTTTCTCTCATAAATTGTCGGTGCCTTTTTCCACGGCAGAGACAATTTTTTTTAAATATTAATTCAGGCTACGCGAGCACCAAGGGGACCTTGTCTTTAAGAGCGTTCTCGTAAGCTGCACTGCTGCGGTTTTCTGCATGTAGCACTGGGCAGGAGATTCTGTGCTGTCGGCTTATGTCATTACCAAGGTGGTAAAGTGAGCAGGTGTAACGACACCAGTGTTTTCAGTTATTGTATTTGATAAATGGCTTTGTTATATAGCGACTCAACTGTTCACCTGTCTTTTATGTAATGTTACAGAATAAACGGTGAGGTAGCAAAGGCTGTTGTTGGTTAACTTGGGTTGGATGATGGGTGTGTATTCGGTAACTATTGAAGGTGACATCCTATAAGCGTGCATGTAGCTAAGACTTGCTTTGCTTTTTCATAGTACAAGATGTTCAAGATGCACCTAAGCCGAGTTGTTTATTAGCATTACTTTTAATATCTTACACCGATTCACGGTACTGTGTTTTGCTGCTTCATCCATTATATCGAGGGCTGACTGCAATTAACAGTTATGTCTGGATCTTATGTATTGGGCATAACTGTTTATTGCAGTCAGCCCATGATATGCTGGCTTTCTGTTCAGTAGTACCAGTTCTATTAATACAAATATGGATTCATCAGCGTTGACAAGGCTTTTTGATACATGGTGGCTGCCATAGTTGCAGTTCGTGTTTAAAAAAGTGAGGCGCTAGAGTGCATTATTCATTTGAACGTAATACACGATTCCAACGCTGGATGGGAGTAATTTCGACTCAATGTCCCTTTAAAAGTTTTCAAAGGACACCAAGTTTATTGAAATCAGGCGATTCTGAAGAGTACAGCGAGTGTGTAAACTTGTGGTCCCACGATGGTCGAGTCACCCGTTGACTGTTCGGTTTGGTTGTAATTGTAGTTCCCGATTTCATATCCAGGGTCTTGCCTTGCAAGAAACTGATTGGAACGAGGCCGCAGGGTCTTGCTTCGCAAATAGCCCATTGGAAATGGGCCACAAGGCTGCCTTGCGAATAGCTGCTTTCTTTAATTACACACTCAGCATAATCTCTGGCTGTGACATGAGAGATTTAGCATGATGGTTGATCTGGGGGACACGGTTACTTTGGTTTTAAGTGGAAGTAAGAATGGGCAACTGCTGCTGTTATCTCCTGTCTATTTGTCATGTTACCTGACTATTTGCCACTAGTTGCTCAGTAGCTTATGCAGGCTTTATTGTAATCATGCTTGGAGGGCGAAGAAAGCAGTCACTGTAAAGTTGTGGTGTTCTGTTGATACTGCCCTCCCACAAAAATCTATTGTAGCGCTAAGAACAGGCCTGAATACAGTGTTTTATTTTAGGCCTACTTGCTCTACATACAATTTCAATGTGTAACTTTTGCAATGCAGTCAACCCCCTTATAGTTGAAACCAGGCCTTGCCTTTTGACGGGCTCGAGTGCACTTTTTGCACCCCATGACGCCCGAAAATTCCACAGAAGGGGCGCGATCATTTCCAACAGGCACGCAAAGTATACGCAAAGCATGTAAAAAAGATTTAGAGTGATTCCCTTCTAGATGGTAGCCTGCGAACAGGCCCTCGGCTGGATTGGGGCGTGAGAGGCTGAAGATTTAAGTTCTACCCCCACTCTGCTTGAGTTGTTGTTGAAATGGAATCAGCCAATCCGGACTTGACAGAAGTGAGCTACAAGTCACATGATAAAGAAAAATGGCCACAAAAACTAATTTATCCTCGGCCAGGATGTCTGTTGCAATATCAGAGGGTGCTACAATTTTTATGTATCATGTGACTCGTCTGCACATCATATCATTAGGTAGGGGGTTCAAAATGTGGCCAAAACTATGTGACGGTTGCAGGATGATTGCACTTTTGGAAAGAGATTTCCAGGGTGGGTTTGTCTGCCACCGGTCGCAGCTAATTGAGAATCTTGAGAGCAAGATCCTTGATCTTCAGGGCCAGTTGGCGGCTTGACATAGTACGCAATCAGTTCCTAGAAGAACTAAGTAGTATGTCGTTTAGAGAAATGGTGTGTACGCCAAAGCAGGGTGGTACTGGGATCCCAGAGCAGGCAGGGAGAGAAAGTTGAGTGACTGTAGGTTGATAGCGCTGAAAAGGGCGTGTATGCCGTACTGCGACAGCTCCTCCAGTGGTTGAAGTGTCCAACCGATTTTTGCCCTTGCAGGAACTCTACTTTGCCCCTGATCCTGAGAGTGAGGGGACTGATGAGCAGCAGGGCACCCTATTGGCCTCTACCCCTCAGAAAATAGTTAGTAGTAGTGGGGGACTCAATACTTGGAGGAATAGATGGCTTAGTCTGTTCGCGCGACAAGGAGTCTCATACGGTGTGTTGCCTGCCTGGTGCCCAGGTAGGAGACGACCTGGAGCATGCGGACAAGCTCCTGGCCAGAGCGAGGAGGGATCCAGGTGTCATGGTCCATGTTGGGACAGATGACATGGGTAAGGGTAGGTTTGATGTTCTGCAAGGCAAATTTGTGGAATTCCCTGAGAAGCTTAGGAGCAGATCCTCAACGGTAGTGTTCTCTGGGATTCGACCGGTCAGCGGCCACATGGGAAATCAAGGGGGAAGAGCATTAGTAATAACCTGAAATGTTACTTAAATGCAAGAAGCATAAAAAATAAATTTACAGAGCTTCAGGTTGTTATAATTAGTGAGGGCTATGACATAGCCATGTCTCTGTAATCCCAACTAAGTGAAGAGGATGGAGATGAATATAATATAGAAGGTTATAAGTAGGGATTGACCGATATAGATTTTTTAGGGCCGATACTGATTTTTTTTTTTTTTTTTTCTTCCTCATCACCCTTAGCCGATGACTGATTATGGACTACCGATTTTCCTGGGCTCTTATGTGTGTCCGATACTGCTTTTGCTCCCTCAATTTACATCAAAAAATGACAAAATGATAACAAATATCACAGGTCTCAAGTTAGACAAACATTTATTGAAATGTTTCAAGCAGCCATCGATGTGACAGCTGCTCCTCCCCAGTGAGACGCGCACCCCTTCCCCCCCCCCCACACACACACACACACACACACCGTCACACACATCAGTCCACTACCGCTGGACTGAAAACGGCAGCAAACGGCTCTTAATTTGTTTTCACAAAACGCTGACACTAATTATTTAAAACATTTCTCATCATTTAAGTGCTTCTAGTGCATGCTAAAGACCTTTCTGATAGCAGACACGGCTGCGCCACTCCGCTCTGAGGGAGAGAGCACACACACACACACGCACATCAGGGCTCGAAATGAACTTTTTATGCCCCCTTAAAGGAAGTTTTGAGGGCATATAGTTTTTCACCTGTCCGTCAGTCTGTCTGTCTGTCCGCACTTTGCCATGGCTATAACTTTTGATCGGCTCATGATAGGACTTTGATACTTGGCATATGCATTGCTTGTGAGAAGGCATTTCAGATAGGGTCATGACTTTTGACCTTGACCTTGGAGCATGATGTTTGGTGACAAAAACTTTAACATGGGCCATAACTTTTCATTAGCTAGTAATAGGCATTTGATACCTGGCATATGTATTCCTTAGGATAAGGCCTTTCTTATGAGGTAATGAAGGTTGACCTTGTGACCTTGACCTTTAACCTTTGATTGACTCATGATAGGCCTTTAATGGTTAGCATGTGCATGTTATGTACGGGGGCATCAGTGTTTCACAAACACATCTTGTTTGCTTGGTAGAGCTGCGCTCCTCGGTTCAAAAAGTTAGGAGCGCGAGCAAAAATTTAGGTGCGCACACACCAAAATCAAAGAAGCACCAATATATATATATATTTTTTTAATATTTAAAGAAACTACAATATAACACTCCACATTAACAATACAACTGTCTCCAAGAAATGACAATTATTAAACAATATGCCAGTCTTGAGTTCATTGATTAACAAAGGTTTCCACTACATTGGCTTTATGCCATATCTGGAGGCCAGGATTTAAAATTGGGTCTCCTTGCTCTCTGCCCTTCTATCCATCTCTTCACTGCGTGTGAGGCATCAAATATATCCAGAGGACCCTCCACACTTATACATTTCGGTACGGCGACAATCATTAATCTGGAAGTGTAATTTTGTGCATTTAAATCCGCGTTACTCGGAATTGCGCACAGACATTTCAAATGGTCTTTTATTTTGTTTAAACAAAACTAACATGAAGCGCCCGTTAAATCACTTGTGTGGAAAAGGTAGCGCAGATGTTTTTCGAGCAGTTTGTCTTTCATAAAGCGTTGAACAATTTTTGAGTAGCCTAAATAATTTTTCTGATCTGAATTTATCTCATTATTTAGTCGTCAATAGATCTCATGGAGAGAGAAACCGTAACTTCGATTGCCAGAGGATTATTGTCAAAATTGGAAAATGTGTTAACGGAAAATAACGGAGTACAAGCCAGGAACAATCCTTGACACAAAGGCATGGCCTGGGCTCCACCAATTATCACTTCCAGAGACGCCACTGAACACGCCATGGTCTTCTAATTTCTGCATTTTCAGGAAAACGTTGCGCGTACTTGCAAATATATAAATGTTTACTGGTCTAAAGGCGCACGGTAAAAAATGTATGTTAATGGTTTTTGCAGATAGGATACTGAAGATATGAGCGAAGAAACAGAAATGATTTTAGGGCTGCGCAAGCGCTGAGCCGCGAGGCAGCATATTTTTGACAAGTTGCAACTATTAACAGAACACTGGACTTACTCGTTTACGCACATTTGTCACAGTATTTTCTGTTTTTCGTGCTTTCTCCATGTTTGGAAGGACGTTCACGTGTTTGGACTCAGTAGATAACACGCTGTTAACAGCGAGATTCGGGCCATTATCTTTACAATGAATATGGTGCACTTCACCTTCTTATAACCTCAGCCATTCAAAATTTTGATGCAACTCTAAGCGAAAATCGACTGATTTCGCCGCCCATTCATCCGAATCACCGTCATGGTTCTCCGTTTCAGAAACTTTTGATACTGACTCGACTTTAACGTTAACGGTACCAAAAAAAAGTCTTCCATTGCTCTTAGTTTCATTTTCCGTCCAAGTCTTCTGCATAGCTACAATAGTAACTCTCATGTCCATGCCCCTTTGATTCGTCATGTTAAAGGAATTTTGATTTTAATATTCCAAGTATTACCTTCACAAGAGAAACTCAGACGACTCAGAGGAAAAAATCAGTCGGAGGCAGAGAAGTTAATATCGAAGCCAAAAATTGTTTACTAATTTTCTGCAGAAAAAAAGGATCCCCATGCACAGCAAAGTCAAGCAGCAAAATGGAGGGGATTCAGAGTTAGAAAGTGCACTGGTATTTGTAGTAATACTCCATGGCGTTTCCCCCCCCCCCCCCCCCCCCCCAATGCTGATTTACACATCATACAGTAATCTGGAGCCTTCGGCGTCTCACGCAACCTCGTTAAGCTGTCTAGGGATGCACCCATACACCCGTTAGGGAGGAGAGCACCTGCCTTCTCTCTCAGCCCTGGCTCCAGCTTATCTTGTCATGGTTTCCGGAGCTTTCTATAAACACAAACTTGGAGGAAGAGAAAAACACCTTGTCCTTGGTACAGACATTCAGGTCTTCATGACTTCAGATAGGTTATATGTCATGACACACTAGTACAGTTATGCAGGCCCCTGCTAAATCAGAAATATGTAAACGCGCGCGCACACACACTAGGCCTATGAATTTATAAATTAAAACAGAATATGAGCAAGGAAGGATGAGCAATTAATAATAATTAAATGAATCAAATAAAAAAAATGATTCAACAGTCAGAATGGTGACTTTCAGCTCGAGGGAACACACTGGGTGCGCTCTATTCTTATACTGGTGCGCCCGGCTGCGGTATGTCCAGTAGATTCATGCACTGCTCCGAGACTTACGCCCATCCCTTTTTAAGCTGCAGTGGTGGCTAGCATGCCATCTGTCTACCAAATATACCTGAAAAAAAGGCGATTAATTGGGGGGAAAAGCAGTCGCACAGGTGCGACTATTTTAATTCGAAGGTCGTACAGTTTTAATTTTGGTCGCAATTTCAAGCTCTGCACATACACACACGACACGAAACGCATTTAACATCACCCCAAAGTTCGCGGAATTAAACTCCTACAAACACAATGGAACTGAAATGACAACATTGACATTACTTAATCCTAAAACCGGTGTTCGTTACATCTGTACATATTAGCCTACAACTACGTCAACTGCTCCCTAAATACAATGGTAAGCACTTATATAGACGAAGCATTCAGCAGCATTCCCGTTTTTCTGACCCACAAACTTAACTATGTTGGCAAGCACATGTATTACATGGCAATTACTTGGCATTCTTGTTTCCTATTTCAAAGTGGGTGGCAATATTTCAACTATGTTTAACAGTGAGAGGCTAATTGAAATTTTAAAACGCCTTGTTCTGAAGCAGCCACTTCACCACTCTTCCAGTGGGGGAGGGGTAATGCGTCTGCATGTGCTTCGGGCAACACAGATCTGCCCCTGGCTGCCTGTCTGTAAATCACGCGGAAAAATACATCGGCGAACCCACGCATGAATCGGCCAATGCCGGTGTAGGTACCAGGCCTACCCATGGACCTATAAGGACAACTGGACACACAACTAGGGTCTGCAACACATGCCGATGTGGTCCTAGCGACGAGTCTGATATCGCAGGTCACGTGATGCCATGGGGGCCAAAAAGGAATTTCTCCATAGGGAATAATAGAAAAAGACATGCTGATAATCCGTGAATAATTTTTTTTGACAGCCACAAATTATCGATACCGAAACGGTTTATTTTTCTCTTTTAAATCATTAATGCCTCGTTTCTCGGCAAACAGAAAATCTTTTATTTATATTCAGGCTATGCGAACACCAACGGGTCCTCATATGTAAGCACGTTCTCGGCTTTTCCGAATTTAGCACTGCAGCGGATGTGAGTGGGTGGAGCAATGGGCATTCCTTGTTGTCTGTCTGTGTTCAACATTGAAGACGTAGCCAAGTCGGTTAAGTGAGCTGGCAAGTCACAGAGCAAATGTATTGAGCGACAAAAGGAATGCAAGTTAATTAAAGGCAGACTGGAGAATCAGTTTGCGCGTAATGAAAATCAAATTTATTACTAGCGTGTGCGCCTTTACACTCGTTTCATTAAACTTTTCTGTTTTGCTGTCACTATGAGTACCCTGATAGCAAGCTCCGCCGCTCTGGATCTGCCCCGGCTCTGAGCCAGATCAGCTGGAGCCGGGGCAGATCCGGAGCGGAGGTGCTTTCTATCTGGGTAACCATAAAAGCGCATTATCTAACTTGCTAACTTGCGTTTCTTTTGTTGCTCAGTATATTTTTGCCATTTTAATTGATGAATGGCCGTAATATGAAGCACCTCGATTGCTGCACTTCATGCTGTGCGAGAAAATGTACAGTAAGCTAAGGTCGCTGTTGTGACATCCTAGAACCATGTACGCAGCCAACAATCACCTTACTTTTTCATATTAAAATTAAATGGTTAAATCCATTAAATGCATTGTGTATTTCCATTACTTTGAATAGCACCAATTTGCATCACTCTATTTTGATGCCTTATGCATGACGTGTCAGCTGAGTAGCATCTAACGTCACGTAATGTGCATTTATAGCACTACATAAATTCAATTCGAACACTGCTTAGCGATCCATTTATCAGCCTAACCATTCTTCATTGTTGATTTACTTACCGACCTTCATACATGATGAAACTTTTTGGCAACTTGACAAATGAGATCCAAAATGATAACTATTTTTTGTGCATGATCTGAACCAAGTGGGTGGAACAGTGGGCACTCCTTGCCGTCCGTCTGAGATGAACATTCTATACGTGGCCAAGTCAATAAAGCGAGCTGGCGTTCCGGTGCAAGTATTTTATCCATTTTAATTGATGAATGGCTGTAATATACTCTATCGCCACACTCTATTATGTAGTGTCGCAAAATGTACAGTAAGCTAAGGCCGCTGTTGTGATTTTCTGGAAGCATGTATACGCAGCTAACACTCACCTCACTTTTTCATAGTTCATGGATATCATTGTAATGAGTTGTATATTTCCATTACTTTGAATAACTCCAATTCACATTTCTGTGTTTTGATGCATCAAAATATGTTTTCAAATAGAATTATTTGTGTTTAGTCAGTTTTTTTATTTATTTTTTTTGCCAGCTCTGCTTAACATTTGAAGATGAACTCAAGTGCTCCAAATCAAAAGGAGTTTAATGCTTAACTTTCGCAGAGCCGGCCATTATCATAAAATTAAGTACCACAAATACAATCGATGTTAACTCGCGCTTAGAAATGAAACGTAGAGAGGGTATTAAAATTATAATCGAGACAGACTTTATTGGAAAGGGCTTTGGAGGTGGATAGAAAGGCACGGCCTCGGGTTCGCTGACATGCAGAAATTCATGGATGAACTGTTCTGTGCACTCCAAGAGGCTCAGATATCTGGGGAAGGACCGAAAAAAAGGAGCTTTAAAACAAAAGTAAAAATAATGCAGTTCAACGTGCATAACCTTTCACGGTAGACCCACATTTTATTATACTCCACGGAATGGTTATAAGTTACGTGAGCTAAAAGTAAATTAGCTTACCAGAATTGACAAAAGTTTCAAGCTCCTGACTTTAAAACATATCTGTTTATAAGGCACGTGAAGTGCGTTGTGTTATGTGTTCGGTTTATTGTCTTGAATCCGGAAAAGATAATGGAATTCGTACGCAGACGAGCAAGAATCATCTGACTCCGATAATGTGGTTATTCGACGTTGAACTAAAGAATACGAGCCAGGGGCGCTTTTCCTAACAGCGTAGTTGCAGAAATTTATTCGTCCATTCAGTCAGTGGTTCCAACTATGGAAGTTAGCACCTGTGATTTCGGGAAGCGCACCCCTGAGCAATGTCACTTTAACGTTACGCAACAGCAAGTCAACTATTTTGCCAACATTTTTGAGTTGAAATCAATAGTTTTATTTCCCTGTCAAAGTCGTTTTAAACATTTGATATCGCATTTGTGTTTTAAAATCGTATCTCAAACCATAATTAAATCTTTACCGGTGGCTATGTTTTGTTTTCCGTTCCGCTCATATGTACATCAGGGTGCAGTCTGCAGTGGTCAGACTTCCATATCCGGTGAAAAGCAATCGTGGACACGCACCCTAGGTCGGAGTTCCACGAGCCCGAGCCGTTGTCATGAACACCTCGGATACCAGCGCGTTCATGAGCCCCACACTACGCATGTGTGAGCAAAAATCACACAGCGCATGTCCGCCTGGGTCCAAAAGCTTGGCCTCCATGTCGGCGTGCTGCATAGGTATATATAAACACTAGATGGCTCAAGGCAGAGTCGGCAGCGTCGTCACTGGTCGGCCATCTTAGGACAGGGGACTGCTCTGGTGCGCTGTGCTGTAGTCGGAGGTAAGGTGGATGATTTACTCGCTTTAATACTCGTAACTCGCTGAATTCTTGACGGATTTACAAACTGATTGGATTATTACAAACCTTAATGTACTTTTTATCCCGAATTCAATGGTTTTAATTATTCTTAAAATGCAGTTAAATAACTACATCTCTGATGCTTACCCGACAAACCAAGCCGTTTCTTTGAAAATCAGTCGAGAATTTGGGAGAGTTGAGCAATTTACAGTTATTTCAAAGTCCGTGCTCCATTGGCTGTAATGTTATGAGTGATCGAGCAGTCCTGTCCCAAGATGGCCGCGCTGTGACGACGTTGCTTCACATTGGCTCGCAGCGTGCTTGAGCCATCCAGTGTTTATGTATATCTATGGCGTGCTGCGCCAGTGAGCAATTTCCATTGAAATGAATGGGCGGCCATTTTCCAATTGTATATCCATTGAAATATAAAACATCATTGGGCCTACCATATCTGCTCGGGGTCCTGCGTATAGAGATGACGTAACACATTATAATTCTCTGAACCAATGATATTAAAAACTTCTCTGCAGCAGTACAGTGTGCGCTGCTGGCTGTAAATGACAGGAGCAAATATTCGATTTCGCAAGGCTTTACGTGAAATAAAAAAATAAATAAAACTTCCTTTATATTAAATGTAAATCGAAACGTCCTTGTAATTTAATAAGCTATTTCATATGGTCCTTGTCAGTTCAAGATACAAAGTTACGCTCCCTATGTGGCTACGTACCTTGACAGATAAATAGAAAGGTAGAAGGGGACCCTTTGTTTCTGCTAGTCCTCGTTCAAAACGCAACTGCAATCCAGAATTTCTACGGAAGTATTGTAGCGTTCCTATTTTTTGAGCCCAGCGCCCTCATCCGTTCCCTCTTCAGACCTTCCAAAGAAAACCAGTAACTCAAAATTGAAATCATGCCACATTCCTGCTAAACTTCGCACTACAACACTTCATTTTAACCAGAACCGAACTCATAAAATCGCTCGGCCTGTAAAAACAAACCCGGAGTCAAACCGAGTCTTTCCCCACTGCGGTAAAGCTATCACCAGTTCGAAAAAACGACAGTTAAACGATCACCGATTTAAAAAAAAATAAAAATTAAAAAAAAAAAAAAAAATGTGATTTTCAAATACAGCGTATAGCGCGGTAGCAAAGTCACTTGATACGATTGCTGTGAAAAATTGGGTAGTGGAACAAAATAACGAGACTTATTCAACAAAATATGCGTGTATTTTGTTCAGAAAAAAAATCATAAACAACTTCCATAATTTGGTTCGAAACTGATTTTTCCCCCCTTTTTTCAGTAAATAGTTGACATGTTGTGCAGACTGAAATGTAAGATTTTGGTGAAGTGCAATTACTCCAGTGCACTAGCAACTGCATGTCACAGTACCAGTGATTCACTTTAAGCCAGGGGTGTCCGATCTTATCCATAAAGGGCCGGTGTGGGCGCAGGTTTTTCTCCTCGCCAGAAGTACTACTGCACCTGATTCCACGAATTAACTATTCATGGGTTTCAATCAGGACCTTGACGGGTAGAATCGGGTGTGTTACTGTTGGGCTCCAACAAAACCAGCTTTTTGATACGTTTGGACACCCCTGATTTAAGCAAAAGGTAAAAAGGGGTAGATATTACTCTGGCATTAATGTAGGAATTGCCATCAAAATTGGTATTTTGAGGTGGACAAAAAAGGAGAAAATTCAAGTAGGGATCATAATACCTGTGTAATTCAAAATGTCTGTGAAAATTAGTGGTCTCAAACCATACTGCATACACAGTAGTAAAAGCATATTGAATAAAGAGAGAATGGGTGAATCCTCAGAGAAACAGCCATCACAGTATGTACTTTGCAATTGGACACGACTGGCCATGTGCGAGGACTTGTTATGGTTAAAATTGAAAAAGTTTGTGAAAAATGCATTTGCATACAACAATAAATGCTCTCCAGTACAGGAGATCTGAATAGGAAGACACTCCGTGTTGGATATATTAAATAAATGGCTATCAAATGTCCAAATGCTGACAATTCATGTTTTAGGGCTTGTAATTCCTGCAAATCAAAAAGTTTGTGAAATATAACACCACCTTTCCATACTACATATATTCTTGTAAAAATAAAGAATATGAAGAGATTCCATGGTGGAATTATTAAATAAATTGCCATCAAATTAGGCACTTTGCAGGGTGAAAATGAAGACAATGGAATGGGTGATATAAGTTAAATTGAATGGATTTTAATGTGTTTTAGTACCAACTATTTGTCAAAAAGAACTTGCATACCACACTACTTGTGCTTTTTTACATTCAGTGTCATACATACAAACATACATTTTATGTTTTCACCAAACTATTCAGGGCTCCAGAGTGCGACCAAAATTTTTAAGAGTGCGACTAATAATTTTGCTAGGTTGCACTGGTGCACCTGATAATGCCCGGGTTAAAACTAAAATTTATTTCGCAAGCGCATCATCGCTCTGTGTTCTCCTGTGACCGAACTCTCACTCTCATCATGGTAGGATCATACCGTGTTCTAAACCAATAAGAGACAGAGCTCGGGCGAGTCTTTGCCTCTGATTGGTCCTGTAAGTTGTGTGTGTTAAAAGTTTCGCGCGACCAGAGCGCCAGAGTGGCTGACTAACTGAAACGAAAAAATAATCTAAATGCGACAAAACGAGGGAAAATGAAGAGAGGCCGAACTACTGAAAGTTTTTTCATTAAGAAAACTAAGCCTACAACCAGCCCTACTACTATAATCCCATCCATCCCCACTACCGAGTGTTCATCCCGTCAAGAAACGGAGTGTGGGATAGAGCCCGGCTCTGAGACCCAAATTAAAAAGGCCGAAATATATTCCGTTAGACAGGACTGGCTGAAACAATTTCCCTGGCTGAAGTACAAGAAATGACGTAACGCAATGCACTGCGTGTACTGCCAGGAGTGCGGTCAGAATATGGCCGGAAATAGTACATTCGTGAGCGGGTCAACAACGTTTCGTATCGAAACTTTAAAAAAACATAACGTGTCTAAAAACACACGTGGTGCCGTGACAAGTTCGCACAGAAAGTGGCCCCTCTCCCAGGTGCATTTCAGTGGCAGAGAGTAATCAGGTCCTCTGAAGAATGTTGCATACAACATTGACAAAGAGGAGTCGCCGAAGAAAAATGGATTAAACGTTAACCCGACGTATTGCAAATATACGGCATGTGCCCAATTAATTGGGGTAATAGCCGACACCTTAAAGCGAAATACAGCTGCGGACATCGGAAACGCCACATACAAGTCCTTCATGATTGACAGCGACACAGACGTCTCTACCAAGGAGTGTGAAATCCAGTGGCGTAGCCAGCGTAGGTGCTGAGGCACATCCCTTTTTGACTGCAATTTGTAGTTCTCAATCATTTTCATTTATTGACGCGTTCTCCGATTATCGTAATTGGCAACCGAAGACACGGTTTCTCTCCGTATGCGATCTAACAGCGATTAAATCATGGGCTAAATTCAGTCCAGTTGCGGAACAAGAACAGAGAATTGGGTTGCAAAAAACTTCTGTTTAGAACAGTTATTAGTCCTGACCTGTTCTCAGTCATTTTCATAATTAACAGAACGTTCACTCCGAGAGCAATAATTGTGCTTTTAGTGAGAGCAGTTCAATGAAATAAAGACAGGCATTTCTCTACACCTTATTCTTGTTTAAAAATCATTCACATTATATGAAAGTTATGGAGAGCGATAAAAAGTTGACCTTATGGCATTAAAGGCGACGCAATGAAAAATTTGGGTGCACCTAATTTTTGTGCTGGTGCACCTAAAAAAAAAAAAAAAGGTTAGGCGCACCAGTGCAACCAATGCAATAAGTTAGTCTGGAGCCCTGCTATTCATTTGTCTTCGGTGTGTAATGTGAATATAGGCCACTAGATGGCAGTATTTACCTTTTTTTTTTGTTGAGCTCAGACTGGAGTCATGTTTAGACATGTCCTGGACATGTCTGGGGCAAGTCTCAGAAAATTAAAAAAAAGAGGTCTAAATGTGGGTGGGGTCTGCAAAAGAGTATATAAGGAAAAGAATTGAGACAGTAGAGTAGTAGGAGAAATTGCAAGAAGATGACCAGACCTGCCATTCTGTTCAAGACCTGTGACGTTTCTTTTGTGGATTTCTTTGCCTGTGATTGAGAATTTTCATCATCCAGGACGACATCAAGTCACCCCACAAAAAGGGACTGTAAATATTTCAGTTTTTTTTTATTCAATCTTGGTCATTAGTTGTTAGTTAGTTGTTATTGTCTTTGTCTGTTGATTAAATGTGTTCAAGTTTTTAAAACAGTTTCTGTCATCCCTTGCTGTTGCTGTTTGTGTTGTAAATGTAATAACAAATTGGGGCCATAACAAATTGGGGGCTCAAGTCCGGAATAGACCATTTTGTGAGTAATTTATTGAAAATCTAACATTTCAAATTGTAAAATTGATTTTTTTTAATTGAATACATATATATTGACAACAGCAATGGATGATTTCTTGGCATCACCAACCGTAGGGGTTTTGAAGTCTTTTAAAAAGACAGAACTGCTAGAAATTTGCAGACATTTAGAGCTGACAGAGGTGAAACCAGCCATGCGAAAAGCAAGACTGGCTCGAGAGATAGTTGAATATTACATTGATGAAAATGTGTTTGCACCCGGAGATCTGGAACAGTTTCCAGTGGAAAATCCAAATATAGAAATGGAACTTAAATTAAAAATGCTAGAGATTGAAAGGGAGGAAAAAGAAAAGCAAAGAGAATTTGAAAGGGAAGAAAAAGAAAAACAAAGAGAATTTGAGTTAGAAAAACTTGCAAGACAGAGAGATTTTGAATTAGAGAAATTCGATAGAGAAGAAAGACTCCAAATGGAGCAACTAAAAATTAAAATAGCAATGAAAAATAAATTTTGTGCCAGTCAGGAGGTAAAACTGGTGCCTCCATTTTCGGAAAAGGATGTTGACAACTATTTCCAGTGTTTTGAAAAGGTAGCAAAGAGTTGCCAGTGGCCAAAGGATCACTGGCCTCTGATGTTGCAAACTGTCCTCAAGGGTAAAGCTCAACAAGCCTATTCGGCTTTGTCTGCAGATGATTCCTCTGATTATGAGGTTGTCAAAAAGGTTATTTTGAGAGCTTATGAGTTGGTTCCAGGGGCTTACCGACAGAAATTCAGAGGTCTGAAGAAATTTGAAAATCAGACTTATGTGGAATTTGCTAATGAGAAGAAGGTTTGCTTTGAGCGCTGGTGTACTTCTATGGAGGTCAAGGATGATTTCAACTCACTAAAAGAGATGGTGTTAGTTGAAGAATTCAAGAACTGTGTTAAAGATGATGTTAAGACCTACCTTAATGAGAAGCAAGCACTGAATTTGCAATCAGCTGCCAAATTTGCAGATGAATATGTTCTCACACATAAGTCCAAATTTCAGTCTAGCAGTAATAATAGATGGTCCCAGTTTCAGAAAAAGGGTTATGGTGATGCCCAAGATTCCTCACCCAAAGACAAAGACAAATCTGGTGATGGTGCTCAGAAATCCAGTAACAGGTCTGATCAAAGTGTAAAAGCTGACAGTGACAAAAGTGGTCTAGTTCGCAGTGATTGCAAGAAATCTGGTCATGTTACAACTAACTGTTGGTTCCTAAAAGCTAAGAAAGAAAAAGAAAAGGATACCAAACCAAATGCCTTTGTGAAAACAAGGTTAGAAACCCCTGTAGTAGATAACCGATCTGCTAAATTGCCTGCTTCTTGTGGGGCTAAAAAGCCTAATACAGCTGACTTCGTGAGGGAGGAATTTCTTCCATTTGTGTCAGAGGGATTTGTGGCTCTGAATGAGCATACTACTCCTGTCCCCATATATATCCTAAGGGATACCGGAGCTTCTCAGTCACTTTTGTTGATGGACTCCTTGGAGTTACGTGATGAGACCGCTTCAGGGGATTTCATACTTGTACAAGGTATTGAAGGGAGGACTGTTTCTGTACCCCTGCGCTCTATATTCTTGAAGTCAGATTTAGTTACAGGACAGGTAAAGGTGGGACTTATGTCAAGTCTACCTATAAAGGGTGTTTCTCTGTTGCTAGGCAATGACCTGGCTGGGGCCAAAGTAGTTCCCCCTGTACATCTTACTTCACAGCCGAGCACTGAAGATGGGGATGAGGACCCATCTCTGTATCCTTCTTGCGCAGTGACTCGTGCTATGGCCAAGAAGGCTAAAGAAGAAGATGATGTGGTGCCGTCCAGTACATTGAATAGTCAGGACTCAGGTGGTTCGCCTCATGACTCTGATTAGCCTACTATGGTTTTCCGTTTGAGGACTTATCAGATACTTTTATCAGTTCTCTATTCAGCCAGCCGGATGGGTCTGGTGATTCTGATGTGTCTGGAGACTTGTCTCTGTCCAGAAAGCGGTTGATTGAGGAGCAAACTAATGATCCTGAAATTTGTGTACTAAAGAGGAGAGCCCTTCCTGATAAAGAAATAGACGCAGTTCCAGTTGGGTATTATCTCAAGGATGGTGTGTTGATGCGGAAGTGGCGCCCTCCTGATATCCCTGCCAATGCAGATTGAGCAGTGGTCAGGCAAATTGTTGTTCCGAAGGTCTATAGGAATGAGATCTTAACAATGGCTCATAGTTTACCTTTAGGAGGTCATCTTGGTGTTAACAAGACTGTTGATAAGATCATGAAACACTTCTTTTGGCCTGGGCTTCGGAAAGACGTTTCCAACTTTTGCAAAACCTGTCACACTTGTCAGGTAGTTGGAAAACACCAGTTAGACCCACCTGTAGCTCCATTGCAGCCTATCCCAGCATTTGGGGAGCCATTCTCTAGGGTCATTGTTGATTGCGTTGGTCCATTACCTAAGACTAGATCTGGAAATCAGTACTTGTTGAAAATCATGTGTGCATCTACCAGATTCCCCAAAGCCATACCTCTACGTAACATCAAGGCAACTGCAATCTCGAAGGCTTTGATAAAGTTCTTCACGTTGTTTGGCCTTCCCAGGGAAATTCAGTCAGACCAAGGTAGCCATTTCACTTCTGGATTGTTTCAGCAGGTTGTGTATGAACTAGGTGCAAAGCAGATTCTTTCCAATGCCTATCATCCAGAAAGTCAGGGTGCCTTAGAGCGGTTTCATTCCACTCTCAAGACAATGATGAGGACTTATTGTTATGACCATGAGAAAGACTGGGATGAAGGTGTTCATTTGCTGTTGTTTGCAGCTAGAGAAGCAGTGCAGGAGTCTACTGGATTCAGTCCATTTGAGCTAGTGTTTGGTCATGAAGTGAGAGGACCTTTGCTATTATTGAGTGAACAATGGCAAGAGGAAGAGCCGTACATCAGTCTGTTAGACTATGTTAGCAAGTTCAAGGAAAGATTGCGTGCAGCTTGTGACCTAGCCAAAGAGAACTTGAAATCAAGTCAGGGAAAAATGAAAACTTGGTATGATCATAAGGCTAGAAGCCGTGAGTTTAAACCAGGAGACAAGGTCCTTGTGTTGTTTCCCTTGCAGTCCAATCCATTGCAGGCTAGATTTCATGGTCCTTATGAAATTCTGACAAAACTCAATGATCTCAATTACATTGTGAAGACTCCAGATAGGAGAAAACCAAAACAATTGTGTCACATTAACATGCTGAAGCCTTATCATGACAGAAATGCTAGGGTTGCTGCTGTCACTTCAGATTCTCCTATGGTCAAAGCGTGTGAAGATGAGGGGGAGTTTCAAGATGATGAACCTAGAATTAAAGCTGAAGTTCTTTCATGTAAATTGTCAAATTCTGAAGTGTTGTAAAATCTTGATGTAAAACTCCAGCACTTAGAACCCTCACAGAGAGATCAGTTTGAAAGGTTGATCAAGAAATATGAGGATTTGTTTCCTGATGTTCCAAAGAGAGTTACTATAGCCTCTCATGATGTAGATGTTGGTGATGCCAAACCAATAAAACAGCATCCATACCGGATGAATCCTGAAAAGAGAAAGATTGCTGAGGAAGAGGTTGAGTACATGTTAAAACATGATATTATCAGACCCTCCAACTCCGATTGGAGTTCACCCTGTGTGCTAGTTCCAAAACCTGATGGAAGTACTAGATTCTGTACAGATTATCGCAAAGTCAATGCTGTAACTAGAACTGATGTGTTTCCAATACCTAGGATTGATGATTGTATTGATAGTGTAGGGCAAGCAAAGTTTCTGACCAAGATTGATTTATTGAAGGGTTATTGGTGTGTGCCTTTAACTGAGAGGGCCAAGAGCATCTCTGCTTTTGCCACACCATCTGGATTGTACCAGTATGAAGTCCTACCCTTTGGCATGAAAAATGCCCCAGCCACGTTCCAAAGGATGATACAGTCTAAAATCGCCGGATTGCCACACACGGGTGCGTACATCGATGACCTGATCACATGGAGTGACTCCTGGGAAGAACATCTGAAAGATGTAGAGACGTTGTTCCAACGCCTGACCCAGGCTAACCTGACTGTTAACCTGAGCAAGAGTGACTTTGGTTGTGCTACTGTCACCTATCTTGGCTACGTCATAGGCCAGGGTAAGGTGGCACCCATAAATGCTAAAGTCCAAGCCATCATGGACTTTCCAGTTCCTGACAACAAAAAAGCTTTGCGCCGCTTCCTTGGAATGATCGGGTACTACCGCAAGTTATGCAAGAACTTTGCTGAGATTGCTCTCAGTCTAACTAAGCAACTGAAGAAAGGCGTAAAGTTCACTTGGGATGATGCATGCCAGAGAGCCTTCGATCGCCTGAAGTCTCTGCTGTGTCACTTCCCCGTGCTCAAATCTCCTGACTTCAACAAACCGTTCTCCATCGCGGTCGATGCTAGCGACCAAGCTTGTGGATCTGTGCTCCTACAGAGAAGTGACTCTGATGACATTGAGCATCCCGTGGGATACTTCTCCAGGAAGTTCAATCGCCACCAAAGGAAATATTCCACAATAGAGAAGGAACTGTTGGCTCTGGTCCTTTCTTTACAACACTTTGAGGTTTATGTTTGTACAGGGGAAAAGCCAATGATTGTGTACACTGACCACAATCCGTTAATGTTTTTGAGTAAGATGAAAAACAAGAATCGGAGGTTGTTGAATTGGAGTTTGATTTTACAGGAGTTTGACTTGGAAATTAAGCATGTGAAGGGTACAGACAATGTAATTGCTGATTGCTTATCCCGTGTTTGAATGTGTATATATATATATCATGTGTTTGAATATTGTATGATATGTATATATAGACAGGTGTTCACTTAACCATTTTGTATTGAAAAGAAAAATTTTGCCTTTATGAGTCAAAATTTTTCCCTTTTGGAATGGAGGTGTAATGTGAATATAGGCCACTAGATGGCAGTGTTTACCTTTTTTTTGTTAATCTCAGACTGGAGTCATGTTTAGACATGTCCTGGACATGTCTGGGGCAAGTCTCAGAAAATAAAAAAAAAGAGGTCTAAATGTGGGTGGGGTCTGCAAAAGAGTATATAAGGAAAAGAATTGAGACAGTAGAGTAGTAGGAGAAATTGCAAGAAGATGACCAGACCTGCCATTCTGTTCAAGACCTGTGACGTTTCTTTTGTGGATTTCTTTGCCTGTGTTTGAGCATTTTCTTCATCCAGGACATCACCAAGCCACCCCACCAAAAAGGGACTGTAATTATTTCTGTTTTTTCTTATTTATCAATCTTGGTCATTAGTTGTTAGTTAGTGGTTATTGTCTTTGTCTGTTAATTAAATGTGTTGAGGTTTTTAAAACTGTGTCTGTCAACCCTTGCTGTTGCTGTTGTGTTATAAATGTAATAACAAATTGGGGCCATAACAGTAGCGAGTTCTGTGATTACTCTAACAAGTAGGACAGGCGCGGTGAACACCTGATTTGCTTTCTGCACAAAAAATAAATTTAAAAATTTTACGATAACACTATTTCAAATTATTCTAATTCGTTGACCAGCAACTGTATAGAGATGTGATGAATTAGTTTCATTGTTTGACACATCTAGAAGATAGGCCTAATTGTGTGTTGTTGATTTAGTTATTTTTCTTTTATCAAATTCATTATACATAAAACGTGTGCTAATGGTGTTAACATCATGTTGCATGCCAAATGCTTCATTGCATGCTTATTTTCGAAAAATATTCAAATAATGACCTTTCTTCCGAATTCGGCATCGTACGTGCAATTTCGCCGATTTGCATTGCTTTTAGATCTATGTTCACTTGCGTTGACACTATTAGGATATAGATCTTCTGGGTGAAAATCTTGGGAATATCTTAAGTAAATGAGAATGAAATGGGATAACAAAGATATTACTTTGACGGAAATCTGACATCGCAGAAAATAACATCAAGCTAGATCTGGCCAAATATGGTATCAAGTTCAAGGTCGAGAGTTAAAAATAGATGTTATTTGTAAATAACAGCATGTGCTTAGCCAAGTTACATTGACGCTTATTGGTTATTTTTCAAAAATCTGTGTATAGTAAACAATTCAGGGGTAATTTTGTATATTGAGGATGCATACACTGCTAGGCTGCCAAGTCGCGCATAATGTTGATCCGGTTCGTCGCATCGCTGAGTGCGGGTGGGGTGGTCCTCCTCCGGTTTTCTTTGACTGAATCTTGTAATCGGTATAATTCCTCTTGGCCTTATGAGTCATGTTCGTCCATTTTTATTAGCTCGCCGGGACGAATGTCCGGAGAGCTATTGTCGTACCCCCGGCGTCTGCGTCCGCGTCCGTCCGCGTGCAGAAAAACTTTAACCTTGCCTATAACTTTTGAACCGTGAGAGCTGGGGATTTCATACTTTGCATGTGTACTCCTTGATGCCAGACCTACCTACCGATGCCAAAATTTCTGACCTTGACCTTCACCTTTGACCAACCTTTAGAAAACTTTAACCTTGCCCATAACTTTTGAACCGTGAGAGAGAGGGCTTTCATACTTTGCATGTGTACTCCTTGATGCCAGACCTACCTACCGATGCCAAAATGTCTGACCTTTGACCCACCTTTAGAAAACTTTAACCTTGGCTATAACTTTTGAACCGTGAGAGATAGGGCTTTCATACTTTGCATGTGTACTCCTTGATGCCAGACCTACCTACCGATGCAAAAATGTCTGACCTTGTGACCTTGACCTTGACCTTTGACCAACCTTTAGAAAACTTTAACCTTGCCCATAACTTTTGAGCCGTGAGAGAGAGGGCTTTCATACTTTGCATGTGTACTCCTTCATGCCAGACCTACCTACCGATGCCAAAATGTCTGACCTTGTGACCTTGACCTTGACCTTTGACCCACCTTTAGAAAACTTTAACCTTGCCCATAACTTTTGAACCGTGAGAGACAGGGCTTTCATACTTTGCATGTTTACTCCTTGGTGCAAGACGTACCCACTGATGCCGAAGTTTGACCTGATGACCTTGACCTTTACCCGACCTTTAAAAAACTTTAACCTTGTCTATAACTTTTAAACCGCGAGAGATAGGGCTTTCATACTTTGCATGTATACTCCTTGGTGCAAGACCTACGTACTGATGCTGAAATTCTGACCTGGTGACCTTGACCTTTTTAGCTCGCCGGGACGAATAATGTCCGGAGAGCTATTGTCGTACCCCCGGCGTCCGCCTCCGTCCGCGTGCAGAAAAACTTTAACCTTGCCCCTCGGCGAGCTTTGTTGTCTTTCTGACAACTCTTGTTCTTTAACTTCTACTAGTGATCTTGGCGCTACCCCTTTCGAGTTTACCTCCTTCACGATTTCAGCCCAAATGGTGTTTTTTCTCTTCTTTGTCACCTCGTTGGAGTGTTTTTCTGTCAAGATTGACCAATTAGCTACGACCATTGACAGAATACATTCTCCTCATCGACAGAAAAATTCCTTCTTCTTTTTTTCCTTGGAGTGCTCGGAACTATCGTTTGGGTCTCCATTTTTTCGCACTACCGGAAGTAAACAAAAATAAGAATTGTGGGACCTGCTGGTGCTAACCAGTGCCGTTAACCACACTGTTAACTTTGACGGTACCGTTAACTAACGACGTGGCTAACCATGTTTTGAACAACGCATATTTAACGGTCGTTTAGCTAACGTCTGGTTAAAGATTTAACCGGCCGTTAGGGGTTAACCAGTGGTTAAAATAACCGTGAATTGAACAACTGGGCCCTGGAGTAAGGGCACTTCACCAAATTCTTACATTTCAATCTGCCCAAAGTGTCAACAGAAAAAAAGAAATGAATAAAAATCATTTTCGAACCAAATTATGGAAGTTGTTTACGTTTTTTTTTTCTGAACAAAATACACTCACACTTTCGTTGAATAAGCCTCGTTATTTCGTTCCACAAGCCAATTTTTCACAGCAATCGTATCAAGTGACTTTGCTACCGCGCTATCCGCAGTATTTAAGCATCACATTTTTTATCGGTGATAGTTTAACCGTCGTTTTCCGAACTGATGATAGCTTTACCGCAGTAGGGAAAAACTGTTTGTCTCCGGGCTTGTTTTTACAGGCTGAGCAATTTTATGAGTTCGGTTCTGGTGAAAATGAATCGACCTCGAAGTGTTGTAGTGCGAAGTTAAGCGGGAATGTGGCATGATTTCAATTTTGAGTTACTGGTTTTATTTGGAAGGTCTGAAGAGGGGACGGATGAGAGCGCTGGGCTCAGAAAAATAGGAACGCTACAATAGTTCCATAGAAATTCTGGATTGCCGTTGCGTTTTGAAGGAAGACTAGCGGAAACAAAGGGTCCCCTTCTACCTTTCTATTTCTCTGTCAAGGTACGTCGCCACATAGGGAGCGTAGCTTCGTACTGACAAGTACCATATGAAATAGCTTATTAAATCACAAGGACGTTTCGATTTACATTTAATGTAACTGAAGTTTTTTTTTTTTTTTAATTTTACGTAAAGTCTTGCGAAATCGAATATTTGCTCCTGTCACTTACAGCCAGCAGCGCACACTGTACTGCTGCAGAGAAGTTTTAATATCATTGTTTCAGAGCATTATTATGTGTTACGTCATCTCTATACGCAGGACCCCGAGCAGATATGGTAGGCCGAGCACATCTGGTACCTACACAGATTCAAGTCAAAAACGCAAATATCGGCCGGCCAATGTTTTATTTATTTATTTATTTATTTATTTATTTGACAGGGACATTGCAAATCAACATAGTTACAAATTAATATTGCAGCTGATGTGATGCAAATAAATTATATAGCAAAAGCTAGTTCTCAAGACAACTCCTGTCCCTGGTTGGGCCTTTCTGCTCCACCTTTAAAACTCTTATCCAATCTACATAAAAATTACCCATTCACCCACTACACAAGAATCATGTGATTCATTCAAACATCCACACACACGCACACACTCACATACCATGCTATTTACAAGTGGGTACAATTCTGGTTTTCTTTCAACCAAATCTTGAGCTTTGAGGTGAACATTTTAAACTCAGATATTGTCTTAAGTTCAGTTGGTAGTGAGTTCCAGAGCTTAGTGCCTCTGTCGGTGAAGGCAGACTGACCAAACGAAGTCCTGCAGTGTGGGATTGTACAGTTGTGGTTGATGGAGCCTCTGGTGACTCTGTTGTTGCTGTTTTGTCTCTGAATAAATGAACTGAGTGGCCGAGGAGCTAGATTATTGATTGATTTGAAAATGAGTTTGAGTAAACACAAGTTACCAAAGCTTTCAAAACTTAGCAATTTATGCTTCTTGAGGATATTGCAATGATGATGGCAGATGGGCTTTTTATCCATAATTTTTATTGCTCGGTTGTACAGTGATTCGATGTGTTGTGTGGCTGAGGGAGCAGCCTGGCCCCAGGCTGTAATACAGTATGATATGTGCGAGAATATCAAACCGTGTATGTACAGCGGGGCGGCCTGTGTGGGAATATAATGTCTGATTAATTTAAAACAATTTAGATTACTTTTAATAGTTTTAGAGATTTTCTTGATATGCTTATCAAATTTTAATTGTGGGTCGAGGACCAACCCCAGGTATTTGAATTCATTAACAGATTGTATTCTTTGGTTTTGCAAATGTATTTGAAATTTTTTCTCTATATTTTGTTTTCTTATTGTGAAGCACATTGATACAGTCTTAAATTAAATTTAAGTTAAAATTAGTTAAATTTAGCACCAAAGGGGGCCGCCAAGCTGTCACGGAATTACAGTCCCATTACATTTTGGGTTGTAACTCGACAACTAAATAAGATAAAATCAAGTATGATATGTCATATTGAAGGTATTAACATGTTCTTTAATATTATTAAGTGAAAATATATTTTTTGAGAAATTTTCATAGAAGAAACAAGGAAAAACTACTCCGTCACGGAATTACACAAAATTGACGTAGTTTTTTTAATGTTGAGTTTAACTATCCAGAAAGTGATGTTCCTATCATAGTTAGGTTATGAAACTTCAATGTTCATATTTAAGGTGTTTTTTGTTCATACTGTAAGTTATAGAAACAAATATTGACTTCAACCCTGCTTTATGGGCAAGAAATTTCAAAAAGTCAATGTCACGGAATTACAAGAGGCAAATGGTCACGGAATGACAACAATAGTATTAATTAGTTTCAATGTATTTATTTCAATATATTATACATATATACATAATTATTTACATTTTTACTGTTTAGCAATATATTACAATGAGTTTTCCACTTATGACTAATCATAATACATACTTCAACATTTTTTTTTTTATCTCCATGTCAACATTGGCTTGGTGGCCCCCCAAATGGTTTAGATTGAGCCACTGACTCACCTCAGCCATGCATTTGGACAAAATGTCCGCTGCATGCTGTGGAGTCTTAGCGGAAGCATAAAAAACTGTTTCATCCGCATAAAGTTGACAACTGACTCCAGTAGGGGTGGGTCGATTCTGAATCGCGATTTTTTTAAGGCGTAGTACCACCACCTGTTGCCGTGGGGCGAACATCCGAGCTTTCCCTCTTCCTTAATTAAACCAGACGCAGCCTTGAACGAAAGTGCCAAACATCAAACGGCGTGAGAAATGCTTCCGGAAAAAACTTGACTGACATCATTATTTTTCGGCTACGTGCTGAAAGGAGCCAAGCAAATGAAAACAGAATCATCTCCTATTCACCAATTAGGCAACTCGAAGAAAAGTAAACCTGTTCCCGTTTACTTTGCTTGATTAGCGATCAAATGTGGATTCGTTTACTCTGTAAGTTGAATGAGTAGAGCTGTTTATTAAGACATGTTTGATTGCTGCATTTAGAAATTTAAATGGCACAGATTTGCATAAACACAATTGCCATGGCCACACCATTTCGTGCGAGTGTGATCATTCATAGCGATCTCACGTTCATGTTTCATCTGCTTTTCAGAATTTTTTCCAGCCTGTGTATTTTTTAGAATCCAGGGCGATCTTTTCCATCTGTTTTAAATTCATCTTGAATAATGTCCTAAAATGCTACAATGAGAGATGTAATTCAGAGGAAGATTTTTTTTTCTAATTATTCAAATTATTGGCATTCTTTCAATCTAACTAGCCCAGTTAGGTTTTTCTGCTTTTCGCCATCACATCTTAATCTTTATAGGCTACTGAAATTGCTTGATTGTTATTTAAGCCAAGTACACGGGAGCAGATTTAGGGAAGGGAGGAGCGCCTGCAATTAGCGAAATCTAAACTCGGGCTTCTTCCCAACGGCATTTTAAATCGTTTAAGCCGCTTCAGGTGTGTGTTTCAAGAAATTACGTGTGACTGCCTACACACCCCATGACTGCAAGTGGTCTCATGACACTTTAAAAAAATCCTCGTCTTTTTAGAAGATCTATAATGATATAATAAAAATAAAGAAATTTATTTTCAGATCGCCCTGGATTTCAAGCATCAAAAAATACACAAGGTGGAAAACATTCTGCAATGCGGATGAAACGTGAATGGGAGAAATAAATTATGAAAATCATACCACAAAATGGTATGGCAATGGCAATCGTGTTCATGCTGTGCTGTTCTATGTCCATTTAAATTTCATAATGTGGCAATCAAACATGCTGCCTTAATAAAGAGCTCTAGTCATCCAGCAAAGTAAATAAGTGAATCCCATGTTTGATTGCTAATTGAGCAAAGTAAACAGGGACATGATTAAAGTAGCCTAATTAGTGAAAAGGAGACAGTTCTGTAGTCCTTTACTTGCTCCATGCAGCAAGTTTTTTTTTTTTTTTTTCCCGGAAGCACTTCTCATGCCCTTTGATGTTTGGCACCTTCGTTCGAGGCTGCGTCTGGTTTAATAAAGGAAGAGGGAAAGCTCTTATGTTCGCCCCACGGCAACAGGTGGTGGTACTACGCCTTAAAAAAATTACGATTCAGAATCGACCCACCCCTAGACTCCAGGGCAGATTGACGGTAGGTCATTTATGAAGAGACTAAACAGCAATGGTCCCAGTATAGAGCCCTGTGGAATGCTCATTTCATTGTCTAAAAATGAGGATTTACCCTGGGCCACTTTAACACACTGTTGTCTTTTTTTGTAAGTATGATGCAAACCAGCCCACCGCCTCTATGGAGATGTTAAATGATGCCATTTTGCAAAAAAGCAGGCTGTGACTGACCGTATCAAAAGCCTTTTTCAGATCTAAAAACACAGCTCCCACCACCTGACCCTTAACTAGGGATTTTTTAATATCCTCAATAAAGCAGCAGCTTGCCATTTCCGTCGAATAACCCAACCTGAAACCAAACTGCTGTGGGTGGAGGAGCTGGAAGGCTTTTAAATGGTCAGTCAGTTGTGCGGCTACTGCTTTCTCTATTACTTTTGATAGAATTGGCAGAATTGATATGGGCCGGTAATTACCCATACTCTCCTGACTCCCTGCTTTATAGATTGGTGTGATTACTGCTTTTTTCCAGCCTGATGGAAATTTTCAATCTCTTATAGACAGATTGACAAGGCGTGTCAATGGTTTAATAAGGGCACTGCTGTATTTTTTTAAGAAAGCAACTACACTGCCCGGCCAAAAGAAAAGTCACCGTTTGGAAATTAATGAACAAATTCTAGAAATGGATCGTTATTGCAGTTACTAATATGTTTCAGCCGGCAATAATAATTTTTCCCCTGACTGATGAAGCGCATCGCTACTCATTTCTCCAAAAAATCATGTCGGAAGACGCATCCCTTGCTGGTGGAAAAGATGTTACAGTATTTCAGAACAGGAAACTTATTGGCCTGTATTTAGCAAAGAAACTCATGAATGCAAAAACAGGTATGAGGAATCATTTTTACAAACATATTTGCCACCCCAAAGTCCTGATCTTAATCACAGTAAAAGTTATTGGGATGTGCTCAAGAAAGACCACCAAGTGGTTCAACCATTATGTCGAGAAGACAAGATCTCGGCCAAAAATTATGGCATGCATGATCGAAAATAAATGTTCTTGCATTGCATATAGTTGTCAAAACAATGACAAAATAAATATGCACTGTAATCAAAGCTACAGGGGTTCCAACTAAATATTTGAGTGTGCGACTTTTTTTTTTGGCCGGGCAGTGTATTAATATTGTAAACATCATTTGGTTTAGAATTTGACAGCTTTGTAATTATTTGTGCCACTTTTGTTTCATCAGTGGTTTTAATATTAAAATATTCTATTGCGGCTGGGCGTACACAGTCCTCAAACTTTTCAATAACCGTAAAATCTTTAGTCAGTTCTTAAACTGATTGCACAAAATACAAATTTAGTTCATTTGCTATTGTGGCGCTGTTATTGACAGTTTTACCCTCAATTGTAAGTTCACGAATGTCTTGGTGTTTACTTGTTTTATTAGACAGGTTATTCAAATATTTCCAAAGGGAAGAACCATTTCCCCTTGCATTACCTATTAGTTGTGTATAGTAAGAGGCTTTTGCCTTTCGCAGTTCTTGGACAACTTTATTTCTTAGACTTTTGTAGGTAAATACATCAGTATAAAGTTTTGAGCTTAAGGATTTCTTTAAGGCCATATCTCTCATTTTCATTAACTTTTTTTATTTCATTGTTTAACCATGGAAGGGAATTTTCGTTTTGAATTTTTTTGACTTTGTAAATTTTTTTATTAGCCCTGTAACAGCAGCAGTCAATGAATTACAGCATTCATCCACATCCTCCATGGCTAAGATTTCTTCCCAATTGAAGTTCTGTAATTCTCTTTCCAATTGCAATATTTTAGATTTAGGGATAAATGATTTTATGTTATTATCAAACGATTTACCAAAGTATTGCAGTCTCTTTTTGGTTAGCTTTCTATCAGTCAACGTCATATTGTGATCTGAAAGTCCTGTAATCAAATTATAAGTCTTTGTAATACGTTCAGGTCTATTAGTAAAAGCCAAGTCAATAAGGGTCTTTGTCTGCCTCGTGATCCTAGTGGGCCCATTAATCATTTGTTCATTATTAAATTTTGTCTTTATTGTTTTTACTTCTGTTTGCATACTCTGTCAAACCGATTAATATTGAAGTCACCATACCATATTGTTTCTCTGTAAGTAGGGCTGGGCGATATATCGATATTATATTGATATCGTGATGCAAAGTAAAATATCGTCAAGGATTTTGACTATCTTAATATCGTGATATGAAATAAGTTTTGGCTTTTCTGGTTTTCAAAGCTGAATTACAGTAATGGGTTGCATTATTCTGCACTTGCAAGACTGTTGAAGCTGTTGCCTGCACCTGTTTCATTGTTATGTCAACATTACTAATAAATGGTTATAAACAATATTATTGTGTAAATATTTTGCAAAAGCACCAACGTTTGTCCCGATAATATCGGCAAAATATCGATATCGAGGTATTCGGTCACAGATATCGGGATATTAGATTTTGTCCATATCGCCCAGCCCTATCTGTAAGTATCAAGTTGTTTAACTGCCTGACTAAATTCATCATAAAATGATACATTGTGAGAAGGTGGATTATAAAGTACAGCAATATTAAAATTCATGGAGTTTGATAGGGATACATTTAGAGCTAGGCACTCCAGGGGGGTGTTCATGGCAACCAGTTTGCATTTTAATTTATCTTTGATGTAAATTAACACCCCTCCACCTCTCCCAGAGTCTCTGTCCCTTCTAAAACATTGGTATCCAGAAATGTCAATCATGTGAGCAGGTATAGTGTCATGCAACCATGATTCCGTTAAACAGAGGTAATCGAGGTTAGAGTCCAGGAGAAGTGCAGAAATCAGATCTGTTTTGGAAATGAAACTGCGGATGTTTAATTGTCCTCCAAATATTCCTTTCGGCTTGCACACAGGTTCCCAGAGTACCCAGGCGTGATTGACAGTTTGAAAGAAGAGAGACTCCTTTTGTTTTTACACAGCGCGGCTATCCATGCTAGAGTGTGTTTGCAGCGTCTTCACTCCTCCGTTAGCATGCCTAGCCGCCCCTCTAGCAGCCCGGGAGCCACTCCGTCCGGCGCGCTCATCGCGTCCCCGAACCGTCTTCGGGACGTTCTCCGCAATCACGGCGCCCGCATGTGTGTCTGTGATGGGGGGTGACTCACTGGTCGAGCAGCGGTCCGTTGTAGTCCGGCGGCTGGTTTCCAGAACTGTGCGCTCCTCGGCATGACGCAGCTCCTGTGGTTCCTGGCTCTGAGCCAACAGCTGGGTGGGCCAGAGCTGTGCTCCGCGGAGCTCCGGTGTGCGCAGGGGCGGTGCCTCAGCCTCACCTGCGCTTGGTCTCACCTGCTCCATAGGGCTGGCCTGCTTCTCCAGTGTAGCCGGGCCAGGATTCAGGTGTATGTCCCCGGCCAAAAGTATAAGCACCAACAGCACTTTGGACGAATGCACTTGGCTCCGCTGAGATGTATCTTTACTGTTGGTAAGCTCCTGCTCTTGTGCCAGAGGGAGGACCAGATGGAATATAAAATGCTGTGTCCAAATCCAAAGATATTGAGCTTTGTTTGTTCACCAGAGGTAAAGTCCACCAGAATTCCCTTATGTGCTGACAAATTGTTACTCCAAGCACTCAACAACAATAAGATAAACCAAAGAGTCTTCACCCAAAGAGTAATTTCAATGTGGAATAGCTTGCCTGACCATATTGTTGCGGCAGAGACCTTGGGGGTTTTCAAGAGCAGGCTTGACTTAAAGCTAGATACCATTGAGTCATTGAGTATCTGAAGGGATACATTCACTGTAGTATAAAGAAACTGGCGAGCGTAGTTGGGCTGAAAGGCCTGTTCTTGCCATTCATGTTATGTTATGTTATGTTTTATGGCGGTGCTACACATTGTGATTGGTTGAGCACGTGTAACATTGCAGCAGGTAGCCCCCACACGGTGAGTAACTCCCTCGCCTGATGCAAAAATATCTAGCATGTAGTGCTGCAACTAACGATTATTTTGATTGTCGATTCGTCAACGATTATTGAAACGATTAATCAATTAATCAGATTAATTCTCACAGTACCATGTTTATTTCGCAATTAGCTTTTCAATTTAGCTTCAGGTCATTTTAGCCATGTGCAACTAACAATAAAGACAATAAAGATTAATACTTCGTCCAAAAATGTTTTATAAAACTTTGCTGCTCTATCTTTTGTCCAGAAGTAGCTTAACAAAAACTCAAATCAGAATTCATATTTTTGAATTCAGGTTTTTGAATGTCAGGTAAAGTGCGGATATAAAAAATTAAATACTTTTTTTTTCTGTTCACCAAGGACAGGTAGCAGCAGCAGCAAAGGAAAGTACTCCTTTAATTAATTGCATCTTGTGAATAACATTGTTTGGTCTGGAGTGTTTGATGTTAAACCAGGTGTATCCAGAGGTGGATAAAGAACTGGGAAAAAAACGAAGTAGAAGTACCATGACTGAAAGATAATTTGGTTAAAGTTGAAGGCACCCAAAAGAAAATTACTTGAGTAAAATTCAAAGTAGCTCACATTAAATGTACTTGAGTACCAAAAAAGTAAATTTTTCACAAAATATCAAAAGTGCGGGAACAAGTGCAAAGTATTTTTTCATAGTACGCATAGAAAAAAGGCAAAACACTCTTTGTTCTCTAAAACGCATAGGTAGGAGGGGGGAATGTTGTTCAAAAAAGAAATAAAAAAAATGTTAAAAAACTGCAGGTGCTCTTTGGTCTCCCACGGAAGCATAGTAAGACGGGGAAAAAGGAGGCAATCCAAGGCACTCGGTCACTCAACTTTAATTATACGACTAAATGCATGTTAAAAGAATAAAATGCCAACATTTTTCAGCCTCAATCGACCTTCATCGGGGCAAACAAACTTTTCCACTCTTTGTTCTCTCCTTGTGCTCTTTAATCAATTTTCAGGTATACAGTACTCACAATTCGGCTTGCTTATGAATATTCAATAAATGAGACTGGTGTGCCATCTAGTGATAGAATATTGTAACTGCGTGCATAAATTTGCAGCTCAATGACTGCATTATCCTGCCGCTTTCCGCTCTCCTCCCACCGGTCGCATTTGGGCACGCGTGACTGAGAGTTGCGAGGAAGTCTGATGGCTCGCTCTGTTGCTGCCTTTATCTCCAGCTCTTTTGAAATTATGTTTAGTTCAGTTCCAAAGCGTGAAGCACTTTGCAATGACGTAACGAGAAATTATCGATGAATAAATGAGTCAACTACAAATTTAGTCATCGAATTTTGTCAACAATGTCGATTAATCGTTGTACCCCTGCTAGCATGCTAGATACGCTGCTGTCCGGTCATGCGAGGAAGTTCATCAGCAAAAACCATCCCCACTAGGGGTGTTACGATTCTGAATCGCAATTTTTTTTTAAAGCGTAGTAACACCACTTGCTACCATGGGATGAACATCCGAGCTTTCCCTTTTCCTTTAACTTTCCCAGTGCTGTCCTGAACAAAAGTGCCAAACATCAAAGAGCAAAGAAAATGCTTCCGGGAAAAAAACTTGACTGACATCAGTATTTTTCAGCTACGTGCTGTAAGGAGCCAAGCAAATGAAAACAGAATTGTCTCCTATTAACCAATAAGGCAACTCTAAGAAAATTATACCTGTTCCCGTTTACTTTGCTTGATTAGCAGTCAAATGGTGGATTTGTTTACTCTAAGTTGAATGAGTAGATCTGTTTATCAAGACGACGTGTGATTGCTGCATTTTGAAATTTAAATGGCCATAGAATGGCACAAATTTGCATGAACACGATTGCCATTGCCAGGCCATTTCGTGCGATGGTGTTAACTCATATCTCACATTCACGTTTCATCCACTTTTCAGAATGTTTTCCACCTTCTGTATTTTTTAGACACTTAAAGTCCAGGGCGATCTTATAACAAATTTGTTTTAATTTAATCTTGAATAATGTCCATGATGAGAGATGTAATTCAGCGGAAGATTTTTTTCCTAATTAATCAAATTATTTAGCCTGGAATCCATACATATGAAGTGCTGCTCAATCCCAATGGTCAGTGACTGATATCAGTATGGCCTCAGTCGTATAGCCAGCATTTAGCCCTTACGTCACCAATGAAATGAATATATTCATGAGTTCTGCTCTTGGCTGATTGGATGACCTTTTGGCGAGAACCACCAATGGAACGAGTTAGCTGGCCAGCAACGGCATTCGTGAATGTTATTTGACATGAGCTTAAAAATTAGATTGTGGCTTGCTTGCTTTTACTCTTGGAGTGGTTAAGTTTTGAACAGGATAATGATTGGCCATATCTGCATTTTGTTTATTTCAGTGGGATTCCCTGGTATAATAAAAGCTAAAGTAAATAATACTCAAATTACATAACGTATTTCACTGCAATAGGCATTAGCTATAGCTCGAAGACACGGTTCTGCTCAGGATGCTCGGAGTGCTGGTCGACAAATTTCTGGTTTGTCGGATCCATTTTGTTGAGCGGGGTGGTTTGCTGGGTTTGCGTTTTCTAATGTTCAACAGGGGACATGGCAGTAACATTGCGCACTCAATTGTGCGTCTTCCAGTATTTTCGAATTTCTTTTTTTTTTTTTTTTTTTACCGGGCGGCACACCCTTAAGTGAGTGAAGCCACAAATTTATTTTACGGAATTGTTTGGGGAAAAAAAAGAGTAGATGCACTAGTCAAACATATGGCTGAAGAGCGCGGTGGTTTAATTATCTCGGGTTTTCAGTATTATGTACTTACTATACATCTCGGGCACAAAGTAAACATGCAAAGACCTCGATCATGATCATTATTCGAGCTACTGTGACTTGCTTTCGCGTAAATTGAGAATGGTGTTCAAAAGCCATGAGGAAAATAATTTCTTTATTGACGTTACGCAGAGGAAAAAAGTTTGTATTTTTTTAATCTCATTGAATTCACATCTATTTATCAAAGTCAAAATATGCTTTGGTTATTCAGACATAGCCAAGTGTACTCTTTCTTGGGTTAGGAAGAACGCTGTCGTCATTAAGGTCAGACTGGATTACATGAAACTTCATCATTTTGTTCATTCAAATTCATGATACATTGTGCTTTAAGAAAACCGTTCATGTATATCGAAGTGCAGGATATAGCCAACATTGATACAATATCATTTAACACATCTGTGCACGTAGGAAGCTTACTTTTTCAATTGAGCTGTTTATTATGCATAATTTCACAGAACAGGCTACCTATTCAATTCATAAGGTTAAAGACATTCATGCATCTCGAACAAATATTAACAGTTACGTTGGCGATTTACCTTTTTCAAGTCAAGGAGCTTCAAAACTAAGGAATTATATTTGTGCCACAATCCTGAGCGAGCAATTGGACATTTTGAGCGCAGAAAAATATATTTCGCAAGCACACAAATCTTGTTTAGAGAAAAAAGAAATTTTGTGAGCAAACAAAACCTTCTGATTGGGCGAACAAAACTATTCTGTGCTCAACAAATATTTTTGCATGTTTGCTATGATCAATATAAACGTGCAATATTAATCCCCTTCCCTCAGTTTCACTCGATACCCTCTCGCAAACTCATGTTCTGCGCGCTGGCAGACCGCAGCATGCTCGCTCAAAGCATGTCTCTCCCTCTCTCTCAGTCTGACCTCTCTGTGGGAGCTCAACTTCACCTGCGCGCTCGCTCGAGCTGTGCTGAGTGTTACAAATGTGCCACGATTCTGATTGGCTGCTTCGGTCTCCAATTAGATGCATTATGCCCAACCACGAAAGAAAAGGGGGAAAGGTAATGGCGAAATTCGTCTGTGACTGGATAACAGTACTGCCCTTGTTTAGGACAGGTTAAGTTTAATGTTAAATCTCTAATATCTTGAGACATCCACTGTTGTGTGACTCTTGACTCATATACCTCTTAAGCAACACTGGCTGCTGCTAACTATAGCATTGCACAATGTCTTCTGAAAATCAAAACCAAAATGCCACACCGCAGCCACGAGCACCACGTTTTATGGACCTTTATGAAATTTTGTTGGTTAGTCTGTACACCTTCGGCTTGCGAACCAAGTTAGCTATCTAGTTAGGTTGCTAGCGTCAGGTCAGCCAACTAATGTTCGGAGAAAAGCAGAAGATTACTGACGTTAATGTTATTTCCATGATAGCTGGCAAACTCGACAGTCTTAAAAAATAGCTTTGGCACCATTCTCCGGCTGATTAATTTCAACATATAACGCCTGAAGAAGGCACTTTACAGATAAGTCTATCGACATAAAAGTTTGCCTTGACGTTCATTCACAAATGAACCAACCGAAATAATGACCTCTACCGTGGAGAGTGCTTCGAACTACGGGACCGTTGGTGCCAGCGTCAGCTCAGCTCACTAGTATCACCTGGCGCTAATATTCGTGAAAGCGTGCGTTCGGTGGCGCAACGCGGGGCTTTGATGCGCGTGTCCCCGCTGGCAGCTATGAAGGCCGGCATTGCACCACCGGGCGCCGGCTCCCTGGCTCCGGACTGATGGGCCTCTTCAGCCGCGCATCGTGTGTTATTACCGTGATCTGTTTCTGCATATTTCACGAACATTAGTGCCAGATGATACTGGTGAGCTGAGCCGACGCTGGCACCGGCGTTCCCGTGGTTCGAAGCACTCGCCGCGTTAGAGGTTATTTTTCCGGTTGGTTCATTTGAGAATAAACTTCCAGGTTTTTCCAAATGTATTCCACATAGGTTTAGATTATGCTTTCAGGTTATTTGTCCAAAGCAGTACCCCAAATATCACTAAACAACCACAACTGCTGTAATTTGACACCACATTATCTTTCGTTCTGTATATACATCCATGCTGCAGTATTAAGCCAGCACACCAACACCGGGAACGGCAGCAGCACCCTGGTTTTGTTAGCTACACCAAAATGCAATATTACCCCTAATTAATATCGTTAATCACACCTGCACTTGCTCTGCTATTTCAAGTAAAACTGATTGCTAATAGTGTTTAAGCATTAGAATGAGATGTCAATCACTACATAAAACACGTCTCTTTGCTTTCACAAAATTAATCAAGGACGATCGTGTACTTCACTTGTGGATGTGTAACATTACATGATCAGACTTGATATGCAGGTTATAAGTGTAGCCTATTTCAGTTTATGGCGACAGACATATCGGCAAAGTTCCTTCTTCAGGGGTGTTTAAATAAATCAGCTGGGATAAAGGTGCCAAAACTATTCTTTTTTTAAGATTGTCAAGTTCGCCAGCTATCATGGAAGTAACGTTTAATGTCTGTAAGCTTCTGCTTTTCTCCGAACCTTAGTTGGCTGACCTGACGCTAGCAACCTAACTAGATGGCTAACTTGGTTCGCAAGCCGAATGTGTACAGACTAACCAACAAAATTTCATAAAGGTCCATAAAACGTGGTGCTCGTGGCTGCGGTGTGGCATTTTGGTTTTGATGTTCAGAAGACATTGTGCAATGCTATAGTTAGCAGCAGCCAGTGTTGCTAAAGAGGGACACGAGTCACACAACAGTCGATGTCTCAAGATACATAGAGATATAACATTAACCTTAACCCGTCCCAAACAAGGGCAGCACTATTATCCAGTCGCAGACGAATTTCGTCATTACCTTTTCCCCTATTCTTTGGTGGTTGGGCATAATGCATCTAATTGGAGACCGAGGCAGCCAATCAGAATTGTGGCACATTTGTAACACTCTGCACAGCTCGAGCGAGCGCGCAGGTGAAGCTGAGCGCACACAGAGCGGTCAGACTGAGAGAGAGGGAGAGACATGCTTTGAGCAAGCATGCTGCGGTCTGCCAGCGTGCAGAACATGAGTTTTCGAGAGGGTATAGAGTGAAACTGAGGGAAGGGGGTTAATATTGCACGTTTATATTGATCATAGCAAACATGCAAAAATATTTGTTGAGCACAGAATTATTTTGTTCGCTCAATCAGAAGGTTTTGTTTGCTCACAAAATTTCTTTTTTCTCTAAACAAGATTTTTGTGCTTGCGAAATATATTTTTCCGCGCTCAAAATGTCCAATTGCTCGCTCAGGATTGTGGCACAAATATAATTCCATACAAAACGGACCATTTAAATTTAAAATGAGCATTTAATTTCATTTTTCCAATTAAATGCGTTTGCGAATGGATGGGAGGACATGTCTTGCGATATGCCCCAGGGCAGTGAACACTATTGGCGAACCCTGCGAAGGGCATGAATCATCTAGATTAAAGTGGCACGCCACCCAAAAACTATAATTTGTATATCAATTACTCAATGTTAGATGTCTTGAATGGATGAAGCTGTTCTTCACCTGGCGCAACTTTATGGCCACTAGAGAGTTTTGAAAAATTATCCAAATTCCTTTTTTTGCTGGAAGCAAATGGGGTCACCCAGTAGCAATAGGAAAACTCCAACTTTCAAACCATCGTCCAACGCATCGTCCAGTGTAATCAAAGTCCGCTTTGTCCACTCGTATCCTCAGAACTCTAGAAACGCGTTTTTTTTTTTTTTTTTTCCTCGCTAAAAATAATAAAATACCACAGTTATGCTTCAAGTAAGTTGGCGCATTCAACGGAAGTCCTGCCTCCCAGCTCGTTCATTGCACAGAGACTCTGCTGCCACCCAGATGAATACTCATATAAACGCTAGGCGGGACTTCCGTTGAATGCAGAACTAAAAGGGTGGGGCACCCTTGCGACTGTCAGCCAGATCTCACATGGATTTTGTGAGAATATTTCAAAGTCAAACGCTGGCCTGACGACGGAGGCCAGACATATAATAAAGTGACCGTTGGGAGCAACCAAAGCTTGATATGGATGGATATCAGGTTAAAGTATTTGGCATTTTTCAATCCAACACTGTAGCCCAGTTATGTTTGCCTGCTTTTCACCATCACATCTTAATTGTTACAGGCTACTGGTAAAATTTCTTGATTGTTATTTAGGCTAAGTACACAGGAGCAGATTTGGGGAAGGGCAGAGCACCTGCAATTAAGCAAATCTTAGCTATTGAAAACACAAGTCGAGCAGTGGCGTTTCGTCGGCCGTAACGAAGGGAAGCCAAAGCCTTGCCCTTCTAAACTTAATGACTTCAACCTTTTGCAGTTTATTTCTCTTGCTCAGCAGTTGTTCATATGAATTGTTAGGACAGTCAAATTTACACTCAACAAAAATATAAACGCAACACTTTTGTTTTTGCTCCCATTTGTCATGAGATGGACTCAAAGATCTAAAATTCATTCCAGATACACAATATTACCATTTCTCTCAGACATTGTTCACAAATCTGTCTAAATGTGTGATAGTGAGCACTTTTGCTTTGCTGAGACAATCCATCCCACCTCACAGGTGTGCCACATCAAGATGCTCATCAGACACCATGATTAGTGCATAGGTGTACCTTAGACTGTCCACAATGAAAGGCCACCCTGAAATGTGCAGTTTTTGCTTTATTGGGGGTCTGGGGACTCAGAACCAGTTAGTATCTGGTGTGACCACCATTTGCCTCATGCAGTGCAACACATCTTCACATAAAGTTTATCAGATTGTCAATTGTGGCCTGTGGAATGTTGGTCCACTCCTCTTCAATGGCTGTGCGAAGTTGCTGGATATTAGTGGGAGCTGGTACGCGCTGTCGTATACGCCGGTCAAGCACATCCCAAACATGCTCAATGGGTGACATGTCCGGTGAGTATGCTGGCCATGCGAGAACTAGGACATTTTCAGCTTCCAAGAATTGTGTACAGATCCTTGCAACATGGGGCCGTGCATTATCTGGCTGAAACATGAGGTGATGTTCATGGATGTATGGCACAACAATGGGCCTCAGGATCTCATCACGGTATCTCTGTGCATTCAAAATGCCATCAATAAAATTCACCTGTGTTCTTCGTCCATAACAGATGCCTGCCCATACCATAATCCCACCACCACCATGGGCCACTTGATCCACAACATTGACATCAGCAAAGCGCTCACCCACACGACGCCACACACGCTGTCTGCCATCTGCCCTGAACAATGTAAACCGAGATTCATCCGTGAAGAGAACACCTCTCCAACGTGCCAGACGCCATCGAATGTGAGCATTTGCCCACTCAAGTCTGTTACGGCGACTATCTGGAGTCAGGTTAAGACCCCGATGAGGACGACGAGCATGCAGTTGAGCTTCCATGAGACGGTTTCTGACAGTTTGTGCAGAAATTCTTTGGTTATGTAAGCTAATTGTTTCAGCAGCTGTCTGAGTTGCTGGTCTCAGACGATCTTGGAGGTGAACCTGCTGGATGTGGAGGTCCTGGGCTGGTGTGGTTACACGTGGTCTGCGGTTGTGAGGCCGGTTGGATGTACTGCCATATTCTCTGAAACGCCTTTGGAGACGGCTTATGGTGGAGAAATGAACATTCAATGCCCGAGCAACAGATCTGGTTGACATTCCTGCTGTCAGCATGCCAATTGCACGCTCCCTCAATGTTGCGCCATCTGTAGCATTTTGCTGTGAGACAAAACTGCACATTTCAGAGTGGCCTTTTATTTTGGGCAGTATAAGGTACACCCGTGCACTAATTATGGTGTCTGATGAGCATCTTGATGTGGCACACCTGTGAGGTGGGATGGATTGTCTCAGCAAAGCGAAAGTGCTCACTATCACACATTTAGACAGATTTGTGATCAATGTTTGAGAGAAATGGTAATATTGTGTATCTGGAATGAATTTTAGATCTTTGAGTCCATCTCATGACAAATGGGAGCAAAAACAAAAGTGTTGCGTTTATATTTTTGTTGAGTGTATATAAAATATCATATCAGTGGCAGCTGGTGAACTGGCAATTGGGGAGGCTGAAACCCATCCCTTAAAAATAATGATTGGTCATGACCCGTTTTCAATCATTCATTCAAAGCAATTCTTACCTGTCTGGCATTTTTAAATTTTTCTTTTGTAATCTTAAAGTGCTCCTAATAAGTGTAGGGCACACTAAAAAAGAATCCACCAGGTGTTGAAACTCATCAATATTCTCATATTTCTGATAAGTCTGACCAATCATTTTCTTCTGTCCGAATAAAATGATTTGCTGAGCTTCCTGTCAGTAATTCTTCGCAGCACCCCTTTCATATTTCATTTTCATTTCTTTATGGGGACACTACTGAAGGAGACGCCGTCTTTCGGATGAGACGTTAAACCGATGTCCTGACTCACAGTGGTCATTAAAGATCCAATGACACTCTACGATAAGAGTAGGGGGTTCCCCGGTGTCATAGCTAAAAGTCGCAACCTGGCTCTTTCGACCTGCCACCTAATGATCCCCTGATCTAATTGGCTATGCATTTCCTCCTCTCCCTCCCCACCTCTGCCCCTAGGACTCTCTTGAAAAAGAGATTTGAATTTCAACGGGACTTCCCGGGATAAATAAAATAAAATAAAAATGTCAGTTGCCAACCGATGTCACCGCTTTCGAGTCACTTGCTTCTCTGGCAGAGCAGCAGAGCGGTAGAGACAGCTGCTACTGCTCCTACGTTAATGACCAACGTTATCGGGACAATTCTGTTGAGGTGTGACGTTATGACAGCAGTTTTGCAAGAAAATATATGTATGAATTCAGCCGAAAAATGGCGCTTCTGACTGTACGCAAACAGGCGCCGAAATGCTATCATTACTACTTTAATAACGTTCATGGTAGTTTGTCAGACGTTATGTGGGCATTTTATTTCATACCACATATAGAACTGAAAATTATGTAATTCCTACTGGTTAGTTTTCACTAACCGGTGCCTCTGAATCTGACTCCATTGCCCCGTTTCAAGATGCTTTCTCACCGGACACGAAATGAATTTTTCGTACGACAGATTACATTCAAAGTCAATGCAAACACGCGAATATGTGTGAGATTCGCGTCTTTGTATTGTCTTTGAATGTAATCTGTCGTGCGAAAAATTCGTTTCGCGTCCGGTGTGAAAGCAGCTTCATTCGCGCTGTTCACTTTCTCACCGCACGCGTCAGAGGTCAGGCAGGGGAAAGAGGGTGGGACTTTGGAGGGAGGCGGAGTTGTTCAAGTTCAAAATTTTACTAAATGCTGCTGTGCCACGTGCCAGAAAGGTAAGAATAGCTTTAAATTACCATTGCAGAAACTAGGAAAACTCAACATTATCATTATAATTTTACTTCGTTACTTTGACCCTGGCCACTTCGTTAGTCATTACAAATTAAAATATCTGGATTTGGCGTGTTCGAGAAGAACAAAGGTGCTCAGCAGGGTATCTGTGCAGAAGTGTCCGCCAGTGGACACGGAGCTGCAAATTAATGCACGCGGTTACAATATTCTATCACTAGATGGCACACCCGGAGAAGTTATTGAATGTTCACAAGCAAGCCGAGCTCTTAGAATATGGACCAGATCACTCCAATCCCTGTTTTTCAGGACTTGCCTTAATTTAACCCCTCAGCTAAGCCCGATGTTCAAACTGCTCAATACACTAGTACAAGAGTAGATGCAATAGTATCTATTCAGCAGTTCAAAAATATTATCTCTTGCTACAGAAACAGTTGTCCTCTGCAGCAACGACCTCAGCTGCTGTGAGTCAATGGTATCCCAATTAGTAGCTAAGAAAAAGATTTAAAGCAAAAATTCGACATGGTATTGATCCTGTCATTCTACTATTAACTGTAGTGAAATATTGTTTTTTTTTTTTTAACCACCAGTTAACTCAAAGAAGTACTTAAAGCAGAGACTGCCTGCTTGTTTTTTGAACACTTTCATTCACCTCAAAGTTGATGATTGAGAACAAAAAGAGGACAATGTGTGGTTGTTTTGCTTCTGTCAATGCATAGTTGCATACTATGAAAAATGGTACTTAAGATACTTTTGGTACTTAAGTAGGGTAGAGTGGTGTAAGACGCCCCTGAGGGTAAGATGCCCTTTGCTTATAATTCAATTTCAGCTGTGCCCAGTATGTGGCTCTTGACTCAGGCAAATGCACTTCCATCTGGAAGGAAATCCTGAGCAACAGATGAGTCAGCAGAGCAAGTGATATGTGAGCACTCAGGCGTTTGTGCTTTGACTGTCTTTATTATAAAAAATGACCAAATGAATCATTTTGCCACAAGTCTTTGAATGCTTCGACAGTCTGCAGGACATGTCAGTGTAACTCTGATGAATTCTGTATGTATAAAAAGAGGTCCTGTGCGGTGAATAGAGAAATGGAGGGATTGTAGAAATTGGGGTGAATGAGCCAAAACCAATATGGTGGTGCTGGGCGCAAGATGCCCTTTTTGGTTTGGGGTAAGATGCCCCACATCCTACCCCCACAGGAAGGGATCTTACCACATTTTGAGTCACATTCATTCTGTTTTAGTTTTTTTCTAAATATTATGTCCTGTTCATAGAAAATATATATCAGACACGATTATTTTTATAAAGACTAAGGAATGGAAAGTTTGGCATATCCATACATGTTCCAAGTAGGGCCATATGGAGTTAAACAATGATGAGTCATGTATGCATCAATGAGGGCCTAAAAAGAAATATATTGGGTGAAATGCATTATGGTCGGAAACTGTCATAAGTTCAGTGTAATTGCCGGTAATGAGTTTTCATTTTTTTTTACTCCATATGGCTTGATAGCCGAAAGAGAGTCATAAAACTTGTTTTTGCCGCCAACGTTAACATCCCTATGTGTAGTTATTACAAAATGGTCCTACTGTTATCACACAATGGACACAGTGTGCTTCGCAGGAGTAAACATATAAGCATACATTTAAATATTTAAAAAAAAACAGCATTCCAACAGAGGGACACATGCAAAAAAAAAAAAAAAGAAGCTCAGACTTGCTAAAAATGACACTAAAAAGAAATGTATGTATTACAATGGGTCAGTATTATAAAATGGGGCCCAACAACATTGTCACTTTTGGTTAGTGTTTATGGGCAAGTAATTGTAGCCCCCAGACAAAGTCGGAAGGCTACTACGGATTCATGCTTGCTGTCTCTGCGTACGCCACCGCCCCATCAGCATCTGTAGAGACTTCATTGTGGTCACTGTACAGGCTGTAATTTTTGACTGATTACTTTCATTATTGGTATGGACATGTGTTACTCTTAGGTTTTGACACCTATTGATTTTGAATGCCATGGAGATAGTATTGGCCAAATAATACACTCATGCGGTTGTGGGCGAATGGGCTGTCTAGTTTTATTCTAAACTTATGATGTTGGAAATGTACTGCTTGCCAACTTGCAGCAGTTTGCTGCATTGCTTCTGTTATTTGAAGCTTATGAAAAGAACTAGCTAACTAACTATTTAATAATGTCTGGTTAACAAGCTGGTTACATATGCTAACCAACTAATTTTTGCAAATGCATGCGTCATAAAAGGTTCATGATGCCATCACTGAAGTCCACAATGATCTCTGTAGTGTTAACTAGCTCAGTGTATCCCAAACTTTTTTTTTTTCTCGCGGCACACTGTTTACGATGGGAAAATCTCACGGCACATCACTGATATTATAGCGTTCCGCTCGCGCTACCTACCCTGCAGCGAGACCAAGTGATGAGACAACCACTTGAGCTTTCCAACCAGGTTTTGGGCTTTCCTGCAGTCATAAGATAAATGACTCTACGCAGTCTGTCCAGTTCAACCCCCACTTCTCCAGATACTCAGATGTCGCTCAAAACACTTCCTCACCTGTAGTTTTCTCTGGCAGATTTCGATGAAAAAAGCAATTTTCTTTAATTGTCTCCCCATCAACATATCTGACATTGGCCAGTAATTGTGCTAGTCGTCTGACATTGGTTGTTTAATCCGCCTGCAGCGCAAATTTCCCACTCCCTTTTATTTTCGCCATTACAACGTCCTCTATATCTGCCGACATTTCTCCTATTCGTCTGCCAATTGTATTGTTTGAGAGGGGAACCTTCGATATTGCATTGGCAGCATTTTGACCCAACGTGGTCCCGACAATGGCTTTGCATGCTGGCAGGATAAGAGATTTGGCAATTGTGCAAGACTTCTTTGATTTTGCTACTAGTTCTGCAACCAGATGGCTAGCTTCTAGTGCTTTTTCTGACACACTAGCGGTTTTCATTATGAAAGTAGCTGGATTGTTCGTCTGGATTCTTAACCGCATTTAGTATTTACGGTCTTTTTTTTTTTTTTTTTGCGAGAGGAGGGTGTTTGGTTGAAAGGTGTCATTTTTTTTTTTTGGCACCATAGCTTCTTTCACCAACTTTTCGCCGCAAGCAAGACTGGTATTGGGGTAGCGGGATCTCCGGTGAATGTCAACCCATAAGTCAGATTATATTCCTCACTGTAACGTCTGCTCACCACTTTGATTTTCTTTCTCTGGCCAGCGCAGCAAAAGGGAGGTGGTTCAGGGTCTTAGTCGGGCAGCCTTTTCAAGGTTTTGCTCAGGAATTTATCCATTTCTGGTATTTCGTTTCCACTAGCCTACACTGCTGTTTTAGCTGTTTTACCGGGGAATGTTTAATTTTTTGCTTTAGACGATGTGTGATTGGCCAATCGCCAGAAGGAATTGTACAGTAGAATGCATGATGTGGAAATTTCAAGAAGGAATTTTAAATGGCCATTCTATTAAACTGAATTGACATTTCATGAATTGTTTTTAAATCCTGTAAGTTCAGCCATTTTATATTATAGGCTATCAGGAATAAACTAGCTTGGTTAAAGGATTTTGCATAAAATTGAGTGATTTGTTTTATCCTTTGTTTCAATCACTCAGTACCCTATCTTGTCTATTCTTAATCAACATTATGTAGCTAGTGTGCATCTGAAGCCATTATAACAAACGTTAGATTGGTTACCAACAGAGGCTTTGTGCTTTTAAAAAATATTATTTTGCAGTTAAACCTCAGTCCAAGATCGTGCTTGACAAGTCCCTGTGCTTCACTTAATACACTGTAAACCCGGATAAGTTGAGTTTACTTCAAAAATACTAGTAAACTGGTTCCCTTAAAAATACGTAGTAATGAAAGATGCAAACTTCAGTTCATTTAACTCAACATCTTAAGTAGTTACAATTAATATGGACTACGATTCTTCTGAATATTTTTAACGAAATAAATGTAATGTCTACTTGTAACAACTTAAAATATTAAGTAATGTTAATAATTTTGCAAAATAATATGACTCACTAATTCCAGTTAAGTATATTTACTTAAAAGTTCTCTTAAAAGTTCACTTAAAATCTTTTGTACAACTAATGATCCCATCAAATAACTACTAACCATTTTAGGTTTTTTGTACTTTAGTGATTAATTTAGATAAAGAACACAAGAGCCAAAATACAAATCAAGCCATTTATTTGTTTTATCAGAAATTTACATTAAAGACAGCATATTGCCTCAAAAACTTTGAAGAGAAGAAGTTTTTTCACATAGAGAAAATGCAACCTGAGTTTTTGTGAAACAAATGTTTGTCTGATCAAAACTTAAGTGTACTTATAGTACTTTCATAAGTCTTCCAGTTATTAAATAAAATATTAAATATATTAAATAATATTAACTAAAAGAAAAATCAAGAAAAAATGTATGGAAACTGCATAGGAACAAGCACTTTTACATTGGTCCTAAATTTTGAGGCCTCTGCTTAACATTCATGGATTCTAACCTCTGAACTGTGGTAAAAATATTCACAAAAGATATGAAATGGGTTTAAACATTAGTACTTAACAGCAAAGACATTTTGCGTAAAAACATGCAAGTTTACAATGCCAGTATTTAGACTTGTTACTTTGTTTGAACAGCTTTTGGATTTGTATTGACATAGTATCAAAAATGGGTTCCTTTACAAAAAGAAAAGTCCAGCAACTGTGACGATATCTCAATTTTCAATTTCAATTTATTTGTATAGCGCTTTTAACAGATAAACTGTCCCAAAGACGCTTTACAGTCAGAGATGAGTTACTGAAAGGGCAGTGCCCAGCCTATTCCCCACTACAGCAAATGAGGCAAAAAACTCCCAGTAGGGAGTAAAATCCTCAAACAGTGGTGAGAAAAAAACTCCCCAGTGGGAAGAAATCTCAGAACGATATATATCAATGCATTATATATATCATTCTCCAGTTCTGGTGACTATTATGGGTCAGTCTTTTCACTGCCATGGCGTCTCCAAATTAATTGTCATATGGCATTATGAATGTTACACATCTACTGAAAAACACCTAAAAACATCTATAGTATCAACATGAAAACTAACAAGTGTTTTTTATTTGCTTTAATTGTATGATAGCAGTCAGTCACCCAAAATGTGACACCGAAAACAGGAACGCTGAGCCCTTCCACCTTTGGAGACTTTGGATATTTAATGCTTCCATACCATTTTCACTTCCTGATTAACTTATCAACTAATAAGTAAAATAAAACTATTTGTGAACAGTGATTGTTTTGAAATTATTTTTTGTTTGAAATTTATGGGAATAAAAATGTGTGTTACGTGGTTACAGTGGTGTCACACTCGAGCTGTAATGCATGTAATGCACATTTTCTGCTTATACTGAGGACATGCGTGGCAGGTCATATTTGAAATAATGACAAAGCCATGTGCTACTCAATAAAACCAGTGATACATTTTGCCAGAAAAATCATGGACAGAAAAATGCTTCAGTCCCCAATTTGCTGGTGTCACAAATGAAATGCTCATAACGCCCTGAGTTCAATATTCTGTGACATGTGTATGCCCCATACTTTCAATCAAGATTTTCAGAAAATAGTTGGAGGCAATGACTTTTTCTCAACAGAAATAGGTAGTGCTTGGGCAAACACTTTAAACAAATGGATTTAAATAAGCAAAGTTTTCTTTGAAATTTCAACCCCCATTCCCCTTTAGTCACCAGTACTGGAGAATGACTCCAATAGAGTACCGAAGTCACGCCCCTTCCGGGAAGCTCGTACTGGAAAAAAAAAATTAACGTGCGAGTCTATGGGATCGGGATTTTTATTTTTTAATCCAGGTTGACTTGAGCCATGCTCAGCTAATATGATGTTTTTCAATTTAAAAGACGATTATAAAAGCCAAGAAACTCGCCATTTGACTTTAATTGCTGCTTCAAAATAACTTTGAAAATTATTGAGTGAAAGACTACAAACTCAGTCGCATCAGCCTGCCTGCTGACTTTAGACGAATTGGGATTTTTAGTCCAACATTTTCAGACAAAACCGATCATTGCATTGCCGTTTAATGACAAACCAACTTTCATAATTTTTAAAATTCTATTTTATATTGACAAACCACAATATGACAAATGATGGCCCAAAACACACGGGATGAAAAAAGTTGTGATCGAAATGAATGGACCGCAATGGAGAGGATTTCAAAAGTTTAGCCCCATGAACGCGGAAGTAGTGGGCAGGACTTTGGTACTCTATATGGTTTTAACAATAGAACTTAAAACATCTGAAACAAGTGCATTTTAAAATTTAAAATTGCTTGAGACTATCATTTGCAAACATTCTCCAAAGCTTTGCCTTAACAGATCACTCTAAATTCCTTGCATAACTTCTAGGACCCCTTCTGGAATAGCATTTAAAACATGAAGCATCTGCTCTGATACACATGGATCTTAAACCAGGAATCTTGAATTTGTAATACTGCTTTTAGAACCTCTTTTACCTGGTAAGCTGATTTATCAAAGTTTGAATTTTTGGTGCCAGCCAACCATCTCCCTGCTTGAGCATCACCTGCTGAATGAAGCTAAAGGTGTTTTTCATGCACCTTGGGTAGTCTAAGTGAAGGGCATAAATTAGCCCAAAAAGGAGGCAAAAAGCCTTAGGCAGGTTGGCCAATGTGTCCATTTCCACTCTCCCTTCCAAGACAATACCAACTCTGGATGGGTTGAGCTGAGTGTCTTCCTGATCAACACCAATGATTCCCCTCAGACGTTTGGCTGAAGGAGTCCTAGTCACTTTCATCCTAACACAATCAAACGAGATGAGAAGAAAAGGGAATTACAATTATTGTAATATAGGGTTGGGTTGTGTTCCACGTGATTAATATGAAAAAAATATTCCCCCTTCAGTCAGTCATAAAACATGTAATATCACAGCAACAACAACACACGCACATTTGCAAAAAAATCAAAACAAAACAACATAACTTAAAATAAATTTGCAGTCGTCTTTCTATTTGTGTTCACTTATCCGTTGCTGCATTTTATGATTAGTTATATTTTTTATTCATATTTGTGATTTGTTGAGAGATTTGACATATTTTGTTACTTTGTGTTTTTTGATTTCTCATTGTAAATTAATCTGTCATTGTGTAATGTTGTTTAATGGTTGTGTTTTTGTATGTCTTTTTTTTTATATTTGTTGTTCTTTTTTCTGTTCTGTCCTTGTGTGTGTGTTTTGTCTTGTATTTTCCATTTAGTGCTCTGTCTTATCGTTTTGAAATGTTTTGTAGTTTTGCACCACAGCACTACGTTTGCCCTGATTTAAAAAAAAATAATAATATATATATATATATATATATATATATTTCAATTGCAGAAAACACTAAAAAAACTAAACTAATCAAATTATAGTTTTCACCTATTAGTTTGCAGGAAAAAAGCTTCCCAGTTATATTATTTAAAACAAATTCTGTTACTTACATAGCAGAACTTGAAAGAATACAGCGGGATCATCCTCCATGACAGGTAACCCCCGAATACACAGGCATCTCAAGTCAGTGGGTTCAGAGAGATTCAGAGATCAAAAAAAGTTTTCCAACAGTTTTACTGGAAATGATCATGAATAAAAAACACAGCTAGAGGTAAAAAAAAAAAAGCTGATGAGGGTTAAAAAAAAAAAAAGTTATAGGGACAGTCCAGCCAAAAACTAATTTGCATATTAATTACTCACCATTAGAGGTCTAGAACGGACGAAGTTGTTTTATACCTGGCGCAGCTTTATGGCGATAAGAGCTTTGAAAAATTATCCAACTTCCTTGTTTGCTGGAAGTAGATAGGGTCAACTGAAGTAACAACGAAGAGGATCCACAAAAGTTCCGGTGACAAACTCTCAAACGCATTGTCCAGTATAATCAAAGTCTGCTTTGTCCGCTAGTATCCTCAGTACTCCTGAAACGAGGTTATTTTCAGCTAAAAACGAACAAAAAACAACCGTTCCTCTTCAACTGTGGATAAACCATAGAGGCAGTATGGGGAAACTCAATTTGCATAGTCAACGGTAGTCCCGCCTCCCAGCTTGTTCAAAATTTTTGGGCGAAGCATTCGGATTAGTCTCTGGGATGAGCTGGGAGGCGGGACCACCTTCGAATATGCAAATTAGCTTTCCCATAATGCCTTAATGGTTTATTAACACTTAAAGAGGAACGGTTGCATTTTGTTAGTTTTTAGCAAATAAATAATCAGTTGCGTTTCGAGAGTACAACTTCGACATCAGGCTGAGGGGTATTCCGTGCATTGCACGCCTATTTTTCATAATTACTTAATTGGATCCTATCTGCTTCCAGCAAAAAAGGAAGTGGGTTAGCCAAATATAAACTCCATTGTCTTGTTAGCAAACGTTAGCTAACGTTTTGCCCATTGAACTCACCCCTGGCTGCAGTGAAACAGTCTAATTGTCAAATAGTTGAGATCGTCGGAAAATTTATTGTATTGTTTGCGCGAATGCCCAAATCAATGCAGGTAATGGTTTTACTACTAAAAAGAGATTAAAACACTTATGCAATGCTCGTGTCCAGTAGTGTCTCCTGCTGCTGGAAGTCGCTGTGCGCCGAGTAGCCATGACCCCTCTGGCTCACAGAGGGCCGGTATCCGCTTCACAGAAGGAGGGAAAGTCTGTATTCAGCCCCAGGTGGAAATGGCCCGGTTGGCTGTGTTTAATTAGCTATAGTCCAAAAATTGTCCAAAAATATGCAATCTTTAAGCAAAAGATGCGTATTTCTAAAGAAAGAGGACAAAATCCAGTGGTTGAACGTAAAATTATGGTTTTGCTGAAGCAATCAACGCGGCGAAACTAGCTAACCAAGGGAGGGAAAACGTCTATAAATAAATCTATAACTATAAATTTCCAGCTTAAACTGGCCATTCTTTGCTGTCACAGCCCTAAGTGATTTTTAAAACTTTGACATTTTATACACTCAACACAAAAAACCGCCCATTTAATGCGGCACTGTGAGAGTCCCACCAACTAGTCGTAGCGATCTAAGATGGTAGACGTCAAGGTTACGGCCGTAGAAAGTTCTCGAAGGCTCTGGGTTTACCCCTCCTGCCAGCCAATCACTGAGCCCCACTTTGGTTTTGAATTAGAATAGGGGCGTGGTTAGGACTAAAACTACTAATCTTAAACCATTTCAGCTTAAGTTTATCACTGCATTCAAACATGTACCCACATAATTAAAGTATGCTTGAATCCCTTGAGTAGTGCAAGAAAACATTTGAAGTCACAAGCATTGTGCTCAAATTTTTAATTGGAGATAAAATCGGGGCTTACAGTGTATAACACTACTGTTAGATCCGAGATGGCTTTCCAGTAACGTTTAACTCCATAATTTCCTGCCTTGTGGGGCGAGCCTGCAGTCCTCCTTGACTGGTTGGTACATTGTCAAGTATTCATTAGAAATGGTGCCCAGTTTTATTTTTATTATTTATTGGTTAAGACTTTGTCAGAAAGACCCGGTACAATGTACATAAACCACCTGCTCCTGGCCTTAATGGAGAACCCTGGGGTTGATGACATCTGACTTGGAACCTTTATTGTTACCCGTGTGTAATTCCTGATCGTGCTCCCTTTTTGCAGGTGCCTTAATAGTAGATGGGATCAGCCTAAACCCCGAACCGAAAGGCTGCAAGGATTCATGGGGTCACATTCAGTTGCAGCACCAGTGGTGTCTATGGCGAACTGTACTGGGGATCTAGGAGGCAGCGGCATGGCTACTATGACGGCAGATTCTTCAGTCGCTTGCAATACTGCAATTCCAACTTCATCTTCCACGCCTGTAACCGGAGCTTTTCCACCATTGGAGGATGTGCCTGCACCACAGGGGGGCGTTGAGTTGGCGGCAGCCATGGCTGCCAAGATCAATGCCATGCTCATGGCTAAGGGCAAGCTGAAGACTCCTCCGCCCTTACCCAATAAGGTAATCGAGTTATTAAAAAACTGGTAAATGCATGGTCATTGGTGGTCACGTCCTTTATGGGTTAAGGTGTTTATGTGGTAAATATTTTGCCAACAGATTGCACCCACGGTGACCGCTTCCAGTAGCACAGATGAAGTAGTTGTCACTGAGGTGGACATTAATGATGTACCCATAAACTGCAGGAACCTGCTGACAAAAGGAAAGACGCAGGAAGAGGTGAGAGGGGACACCTTGCTTATTTTTTTTGAAGGCCAATATGTCGATGAGCTGTGTATTTTATGGGTGTTAATGTTCCTCAAGAATGCCCTGATTAATATTTCAGATTCGTCGGTTGAGTGGTGCTGTAGTATCTACGAAGGGCTTCTTCATGACCTGTGCTGAGAAAGCCCAAGCCAAAGGAGTGTATGTATACACTATGCGTCTCTAGTCAAATGTAGGCTGGATGTTGATTTTAATTTATTATTTATTTTCCCAATATCACATTAATGTTTTTCAGTGATCGACCTTTGTATTTACACGTGCAGGGGAAAAGTCAGGAAGAAGTCAATAGTAAGTTGCATTTTCAAATGAATGTGTTCTCTATATAGGCAAAGTATTGGAGCAAGTGTGAAATACTGTGCTTTGTTTTGTGTGCAGAGGCAGTGATGCGCATTAAGGAGATCATCTCTGAGGATGTCTTGCGTTCCCAAGCAGGACAGGCACGAACCACCATCCCCACGGTGACTGTCTACCCCCAGCCTCCCAGGCCCTCAGCCCCCTCACAGCCGTCCTGTCCTGCTGCCCTGCCTCTCCCTCGACTGCCGCCTCCAGTGCACTCAAATCCCCCCACCACCCCTCAGATCCAAAGGCCACCTGCTCCGTACAGTAGCCACTCAGGGGTGAGTGTGAGTCCCTCTCCCTTGTGCTCCTTTATTATCGCCAACTGACTTGTCACTCATTCAGGGCAGGAGCTTTTTTGTGATTCAGTGATTTATTCTTGGCTTTCCCTGATTTTCTCTTTCAATTGTTGAGTTCATCTTTTCTTAATGCTCATTTTTTGCTTGCTGGCTGGTGAATTGGTGTCCATAGTGGAGGTTAAAGAAGGTAAAGTCAGTAAAGACCATGTGGCTCTCACCGATGCTTACCTCCTACACTAATTTAGCAGTGAGAACTGCCTTGACCTGAAAATAAAGGTTACGGTGTACTGCTCTGGCTTAACATTTGTCCTGTGCGAACTTTGTGTTCTCTTCTGTCAGTTTGGTATAGTCTCATGAAGAGGCAATGAGAGATTGTTCCCAACAGTGTTTGCTCTGCTACTGCAAAATGAACCTCCTCAATACCTCCATATTGGTTTTCTCTGACAGAATTTTGTGCACACAAAGATATTTGTCGGCCTAGATCAGGCACTGCCCTCCTTCAACGTGAATGAGAAAGTGGAGGGTCCTGCAGGGAGCTACCTACAGCACATCCAGTGCGAGACGGGTGCCCGAGTGTTCCTCCGCGGCAAGGGCTCTGGTTACATTGAGCAGGCCTCCCGGCGAGAATCCTTTGAGCCTCTCTATCTTTACATCAGGTATGATGACACTGCAGCCAGCATTCGTCTCACACAGTTTTTAAACTGATCGTCGCTTGTGTATTTATGGAATTACTCTAAGGAGGCATGATCTTATCAACACTGTGCAACAAACCTCCCCTATAGTATTGAATTCTCTTTCAGCCACCCAAATTCTGCGGGGTTGGAAGCTGCCAAGAAGCTTTGTGAAAGTCTGCTGGAAACCGTGAGTTGCCCTTCTTTTAATGGCCTTCGTTTTGGTGAAAATGAAATGTCCAGTGGAGGTTTAAGAAGGTGGAGTTGTTGAAGATACTGCAGCTCACATTGATACCCACCTCCTAGAATAATAGTTGTGTGGACCATATCTGACCTCCAGTGTTAGATCTGAGTGCACTGCAGCTACTGACATGTCATCCAGTTTAATTTCTTTAGTGGTATGAGCCATGTAAGGAATAATGTACTCCGTTTCCCCTTGTTTCCTTGTCTTGTCCTCCTTACCATCTAAATGCTGCGTCTTGTCCGAAAAGAATCACTTTTAAGGAAATTTATCTTGTACTTTAGCTTTGAAGGCCGAATTAAGTTTCCCAAGTTATGCTTATTCACTGCACAGATAAGTCAGCCTACATGTATGTGATATGGTTGCAATTAGATGCTGTATATTGTCTTCTTGCATATGTACACCAAAATGACATGTTTCTTCGAGAAAAAAAAAAAACTTGAATTGGTGAAGACAGGGTTAAAGTAGCCTTTACAAATGATACCTCTGGAAGGTGTGAATATTAATTTCTCATTAGTGAATGTACTGTATTCTGTTATGTTCTGTATGTCTGTTCATAGAAATTACATTTTAATATTTTGCAAATTTTCTAATAGAGAAGTTCATGTTTAAGTTAATGAGATCTTTGAAAATCCTTCCCTTTTTTTTACCATGGTATCGAATTTGCATTGAGAATCTGTAATTTTACTGGTATTGGATCCCACTACTGAATTTTTAGTATCATGACATCCCTAATTTCAACGCATAGCCCATTATAGGAATGTGGGAGAGAACGGCTTTGCACCCTGTACATGTCTTTGGCTAATGTTGTATTGCTGTTTTCCTGTACTCATAGGTTCTTGTTCTTCAGTCATTAAAGTAATCAAAATGCAGAGGGTATAGTAAAGTGTCTATACCTAGAATAATATTGGAAATTTTCCTATGGCTCCTTTTAAAACCTGTTAAACCCCAACGGCTGGCTCTACGGGATTTACATAAGGGGAGGTCAGAGAGAGACCTGATCCTTGCTGCCCCTCCCCCAGGTCAGATTTAAACCCCCCCCCACTTTTACAGTTAAGGCCCATTCAGAAGAAAGCAAAAAAGCAGCATGGATTTGCGGAATATTTGCTCCACAAAAATTCACCGTGATACCATGCACAGCAGACTCTGTGAAATTCTGTGATCTTGTGTCCCAATTTCGCACAAGAGACGCACAAATTCGCGGGATATTTAATCAAATTGGACCATGAGAGCACCAGCAGCAACGTTAAAGTTTTTTGTATGTATCTGAAAGATAACTTTGGCCTCAGGTCTACAAAACCCAAAGCCAGTGAAGTTGGCACGTTATGTAAATCGTAGATAAAAACAGAATACAATGATTTGCAAATCCTTTTCAACTTGTATTCAATAGAATACATTGCAAAGGCAAGATGTTTAATGTGCAAACTGAGAAACTTTTTTTTTTTTTTTTTTTTTTGCAAATAATCATTAACTCAGAATTTAAAGGCAGCAACACATTGCAAAAAAGTTGGCACAGGGGCCTTTTTACCACTGTGTTACATCGCCTTTCCTTTTAACGACACTCAGTAAACGTTTGGGAACTGAGGAGACCAGTTTTTGAAGCTTTTCAGGTGGAACTCTCCCATACTTGCTTGATGTACGGCTTAAGTTTTTCAACAGTCTGGGGTCTCCGTTGTCGTATTTTACACTTCATAATGCGCCACACATTTTCAATGGGAGACAGGTCTGGACTACAGGCAGGCCAGTCTAGTACCCGCACTCTTACTACGGAGCCATGCTGTTGTAACGTGCAGAATGTGGCTTGGCATTGTCTTGCTGAAATAAGCAGGGGCGTCCATGAAAAAGACGTTGCTTGGATGGCAACATATGTTGCTCCAAAACCTGTATGTACCTTTCAGCATTAATGGTGCCTTCACATCTGTGTAAGTTGCCCATGCCTTGGGCACTAATACACCTCCATACCATCACAGATGCTGGCTTTTGAACTTTGCACCTATAACAGTCCGGATGGTTCTTTTCCTCTTTGGTCCCGATGACAAGACGTCCACAGTTTCCAAAAACAATTTGAAATGTGGAATCGTCAGACCACAGAACACTTTTCCACTTTGCATCAGTCCATCTTAGATGAGCTTGGGCCCAGCGAAGCTGGCGGCGTTTCTGGGTGCTGTTGATAAATGGCTTTCGCTTTGCATTGTAGAGTTTTAACTTGCACTTGCAGATGTAGTGACGAACTGTAGTTACTGACAGTGGTTTTCTGAAGTGTTCCTGAGCCCATGTGGTGATGTCCTCTACACACTGATGTCGGTTTTTGATGCAGTACCGCCTGAGGGATCGAAGGTCACGGGCATTCAATGTTGGTTTTCGGCCTTGACGCTTACGTGCAGTGATTTCTCCAGATTCTCTGAACCTTTTGACGATATTACGGAACGTAGATGATGAAATCCCTAAATTTCTTGTATTAGCTCGTTGTGGAATGTTGTTTTTAAACTGTTCGACAATCAGCTCACGCATTTGTTCACTAAGTGGTGACCCTCGCCCCATCCTTGTTTGTGAATGACTGAGCATTTCAGGGAAGCTGCTTTTATACCCAATCATGGCACCCACCTGTTCCCAATTAGCCCGTTCACCTGTGGGATGTTCCCAATAAGTATTTGAGCATTCCTCAACTCTGTCTTTTTTGCCACTTGTGCCAGCTTTTTTGAAACATGTTGAAGGAATCAAATTCCAAATGAGCTAATATTTGCAAAAAATTACAAAGTTTACCTGTTCAAACATTAAATAACTTGTCTTTGCAGTGTATTCAATTGAATATAGGTTGAAAAGGATTTGCAAATCATTGTATTCTGTTTTTATTTACGATTTACACAACCGGCCAACTTCACTGGTTTTGGGTTTTGTACTTTTGGGTGACAGACTGTCATCTCCGTAGCCACCGAGTGTTTTCCCGGAGCTGATCTTTTAGCTCAAGTAATTATTCCGCCTCTAGTCAGAGGACAGGATGCTTGAGAACAATATTGATGAGACGCTCTCCTTTGTTTCTCGCCGTATTATGCTATGTACTGAGTTTGTATCTAGTTTATGTGACTTTGCAGTTTGAGGTTTGAATGTTGTAACGTGAATAGAAACAAAGCATTGCATTGGCTAAAAGTCTAGTTTCGCAGACAGATTTTCACGGAAGCTCAAGTCTGCGCGGATGTTTTTCTGCCGCACGAAACTTCTGCCTTGGTGTACAAGCTTACATTAGAACCCCAGTGATCAGGGCCTGTATTCACAAAGCATCTTATCTTAGCGCTAGGAGTACTCCTAAGTCGCGCTAAAACATTTTATGTAGGAGTAAAATCTTAAAAGTAATTCACAAAGCCGCTGAGAGCAACTTTTAGTCAAGAAAACTGGTAACTCCTAGAATAGGAGTTGCTCTGAAATAGGTGGGAGTAAATCTCCGTTGCTATGGCTGACCAAAATTCTCATGCACAAGTCTTGGGACAATGAGCACGGTGATTGGTTGTTTGGTGGCAGGGCAGCATATCCCATACAACTCATGGATAAAAAAATGAGAAAATAGTCCAAGCGGTTTGTTCCATAAAATAATGGCAGTTGCTACATGTACGGCAGTATTGCAATGCATTTTGATGTAGAAATCGGTACGGCAGTCCCAATTTTAAACATGGCCCTCTCCCTATGCCTAACTTTCACCTTAACATTGACCTATCAAGAAAACTCCCTGCTTTCATATGCATGATGTCTCAACTAAATACCTAATGACAATATCTTGTTTTTGTTGTATCGTTTTTCTACATTCTGCGTAAATAATAACATGTCTAGCACTTTTGAAAATGCACAATGCCTGGTCCCTGCATATCATGCTCTAGGCAAATAAGCATATGTAGGAAAGAAACTGTAAAAAAAATTATAGCGTAAAACAAGTTATTAATGAAACAGGTTATTTGCCCCAATAATTAGCAACTTATTACCCAATGAGAACGAGAATATGTTGCGACCATTTAAATCTTGGACCGTTCAAGTTTGTTTGCCCTAAACTGTCATGGATGAAAAATCTAAAAGGACGCGAAAGCCCAACTGGAGCCTCGTCCAGTTACTGCTGCTGGTCCTGTTGGTGCTGGAGCTAAAGCACATGAGCAAAGGGAAATTTGGCTCTGGGGTTAACTGTAAATCCAAGCGGGATGCGTGCGATAATATCAGCCTACAGATGCTGCATTCCCTGGTGGTATGGACTGCAATCGCAGATGAGGTTTGAGATTGCAGCCTATAAACGGGCTAGCGTACAGACAGGAAAGCATGGCTACTAAGCTTGGTTTGTAATTTATAGCCTACAATTTAAATATGCATACAAAATATGACATAGAGTGGTATTATTATGATAATCTATTAAATGTAACCCTCGCTCAATGCAGTAATTAAATAATTCATGCTTAGCAGGAGGTGGTACACCAAAGCCACTGTCCCCGAGCAAGTGGCACTCCACAGGCACATAATGCCTGTCAAATAATTGGCACAAGCTGCTTTCGTGCGTGAATCCTGTCCATTTCGCAAAAATGTCCAAAATTTTGTATTCGACATCAAATAGCCTACTATCTGGACGTTGATGGAACAAACTTTTTTCTGTTTACAAATACCTCTTCATCTTCGGTAGGAGAAATAATTCGAATATGGGTACCGTCAATAGCACCGATGATACTGGGCATACCTGAGATATGCAAGAATTAAAGTTTGATTCTTTGTTGTTGGCGAATGTCCATTAGAAAACGGATAAACTGTCGGATGATATGGATTCACAGAATACATTGATTGTTGAATTGAGCGACTGACAGATGATTGTGAAATCCCTAAATTGTCCGCGTTGCAAAGTTGCATTTTTTTCCGGTGGCCTAGTAACGAAGTGTTGTCAACACTATTTCGGGGCTTATTGGATTGTTTCTCGTGGTTGGAGACGTAATTCTCTCCCTCACCAAGTCGACGACAAATAAAATCCCTTCATGGTTGATCCGATTCAATAACTGCGCATCGTTCAGAATTTCCAAGTCATTCCGTCTTTCAACAGCGAAGCCATTTTCCGATTCTTTGTGAATAGGTTTTAGTGAGTTAGGAGTCCTCATGATCACTTTTAAGCTCTCCCAGACTTCGGAGCTACTTTTAGGCCTAAATTGCGTTGTGAAATACATTTAGCAAAAATAATTAGGAGTCCTAAATTTACGACTGACACGCCCAATTTTTTTGGGAGTTTCTCCTAAACCCGGTAGTTAGGACCTACTCTTAGCGCTAAGATTCCTTGTGAATACGGGCCCAGATGGACATCGCAAAATGCAAATCAAATTTTAGCAGTTTTGACAAAATGCTAATCATGATGACAATACCTTTGCAAAAAATCCTAATATTCCATTGATCCCGACTCAGAGTTCCCGAGCCACATAGCAACAGGAGAAGTTTTCGCGACTTTGCTTAGCTGGAAAATGATGTTTTTTTGCATACCAACCAATCAGCTTCTGGGGAGCGCATCCATGGCTGCACTAGGGAGGTTTTCTGGTATTGTCAGAATGTCTTGACTGCAGTGTGAGCCATCGCATATTAAGTTGCTCTTTGGAGTTCACTATTAAGCTAACTAACGTTAACTAAAAAAAATCTTTGTAAATGGTCATATTAAGGCGACATAATTTCATTCTTGCCCCAACTTGACTAACTTTACCAGCTGTCATAGGCATGTACTTATCTGAGGTTTTGTGGCAGTTTTGTTCAAACAAACTGAATTTTTACATTTTCGGGATGTTTGCTAATTTGGTGGCGTGTTCAAAACCAATCGCTTAGGTACAGCTTGCTGGCTAGTGAACCTATGGTACTTAAGATGCCTATTGGAGAAGTTTTTATAGCTCTGATGTGTTACTTGCAGCGCCATCACACGCAGAGGATCTCTTTCAACATTGATGACTCGCTTATTTTACCCGTTGATGACCCGCCGCCTTATCTGCCTTTAGTTTATGCAACTTGTCTAATACTTTGTTATCCCTAACCTCAATTTCTGCTAAATAATCTTGAGCATTTAACGTGCCCCCTGGCCACATAAAGACCCACTCTGAGGTGAAATTCTCAACAAAGTAACTGTTTAAGGCATCCGCAGTATCCTTGTTATCATGTAGCAGCGATCCATTTTTATTCTTTATGCACTTAATCTGCTCTTTAACTTTCCTTTTTCTGCAACAGTACTGAAAGAAGCGCTTAGGGTTAGTTTTTGCCCCCTCTGCAATTTGTCTTTCATACAGTATCTAGCATTCCTCAGCTCTTTTGACCACAGCCCACATTTTACAGTATTCAGCCTTAGTGTTCTCATTGTTATCCTTTATGTACATCTTGTAAAGATTCCTCTTTTACCTCAAAATCCTTCATATGGTCATCCACTGAGGAGTCTGCTTTTTATGCCTCCATAAATGAAGTTTTGGGGGCATATAGTTTTTCACCTGTCCGTCCGTCTGTCTGCACTTTGCCATGGCTATAACTTTTGATCGGCTCATGATAGGACTTTGATACTCGGCATATGCATTGCTTGTGAGAAGGCATTTCAGATGGGGTCCTGACTTTTGACCTTGTGACCTTGACCTTGGAGCATGTCGTTTGGTGACAAAAACTTTAACATGGGCCGTAACTTTTCATTAGCTAGTAATAGGCATTTGATACCTGGCATATGTATTCCTTTGGGTAAGGCCTTTCTGTTGAGGTAATGAATGTTGACCTTGTGACTTTCACCTTTAGCCTTTGATTGACTCATAATGGGCCTTTCATGGTTAGCATGTGCATGTTATGCACGAGGGCATCAGTGTTTCACAAACACATCTTGTTCAGCTTGCTCTTGGACACCTTTGGAATGAATTGGTGAAATCCCTTTGAATCTTTCCCACATCTCATTTACGGACTCTCAGTCCAGGAGTGTTCCATTTTATTACACCTAGATATGAGCGCATCCTATCAAAGTTTGCTCGCCTAAAATTGAAAATGTTTGTTTTTGAATCCACCTTTCTAACTTCCCATGGAACATCAAAATTAACAGCAGAGTGATCACTTGTCCCAGTGGCTCCAGTACCTCAACATTGCTAATTCTTTCTGAGTCATTACAGAGCACCAAGTCTAAAATTGCCTTCTCTCTTGTAGGTTTATTAACATACTGCACCAAATAAGAATCATTTATAACATCTAGAAATTCTTCTCCCCCCCCCCCCCCCCCCCACCCTGTCCTTTCACCATTTCCCAATGGATACCAGGATAATTTAAGTCTTCCATAATACTAGTTCCTCCACCTCTACAAGCTTACCTCTTAAAAAGCATTTCATTGACTGTACTGTCCAAACCTGGTGGTGGATTGCATACACCTATGTTTAAACCTGTCTCGTGTTTGCCAGTGAGCCTGACCTGGATATCTTCAGAGGGCAAGGAATGTTCAATTTCGGGAATTTCCTGTACATTTGTTTTCCTTCACATAGATTGCTACGCCCCCTCTTCGCCTATTACATCGCCTATCCTTCCTAAAGAGCTTATAACCTTCTATATTATATTCATCTCCATCCTCTTCACATAGCCATGTCTCTGTAATCCCAACTATTTCATAGCCCTCACAAATCGTAACTGCCTCAAGCTCTGGAAATTAATTTTTTATGCTTCTTACATTTAAATAAAAACATTTCAGGTTATTACTAATGCTCTTCCACCTTGATTTCCCATGCAGCCGCTGCTTCAAGCCCCCCACTACGCTTTGTTGCTTTAAAATTATATCATCAATAGTGCATGTATCGCCATCTGCTTCCATCGGGGCAGTCTGCATTTTCCTATGTATAACACTCACTAACCTCCCTGCCCTCAGTCCCTAGTTTAAATAATCCTGTGCTACCCTCAACATACGCTGGCCCAGTGCAAGGGTACCATTCTGGTTCAGGTGCAGCCCGTCAGGCTTGAACAGGTCACCCCTGTCCCAGAAAAAGTTCCAGTGCCCCATAAACTTGTACCACCCTTTCCTACACCAGGTTCGTAGCCACGTGTTAAACCTCCAGATAAAATTCAGCTTACCTCTGCTTGCACGTGGTACCGGTAGAATCCCGGAGAACACTACTGTTGAGGACCTGCTCCAAAGCTTCTCCGCTAATTCCACAAATTTGCCTTGCAGAACCTCAAACCTTCCCTTACCTATGTCATTTGTCCCAACATGAACCATTACAACTGGATCCCTCCCCGCTCTGGCCAGGTGCTTGTCCGCACGCTCCAGGAGGTCTCCTACCTGGGCACCAGGCAGGAAACGCACAGTACGAGACTCCTTGTTGCGCGAACAGACTTAGCCATCTATTCCTCTGAGTATTGAGTCCCCCACTATCACTAACTCATTTCTGAGGGGTAGAGTACAGCAGGGTGCCCTGCTGCTCATCAGTCCCCTCACTCTCAGGGTCAAGGGCCATTTCGAGTTCCTGCAAGGACCGGAATCGGTTGGACACCTCAACCACTGGAGGAGTTGTATGGCGTGCACGCCCTTTCCTGCGCTGTCGACCTACAGTCACCCAACTTTCTCTCCCTGCCTGCTCTGGGATCCCTGTACCACCCTGCTTTGGCGTACACACCATTTCTCTAAACAACATACTACTTAGTTCCTCTAGGAACTCTACTGATTGAGAACTATGTCGTGCTGCCAACTGGTCCTGAAGATCAAGGATCTTGCTTTCCAGATGCTCAATTAGCTGGCACCGGTGGCAGACAAACCCACCCTGGAAATCTCTTTCCAAAAGTGCGATCATCCTGCAACTGTCACATAGTTTTGGCCACATATTGAACCCCCTACCTATTGACCTTGCTCATCCTATATAAAAGGAAAGTACTAATGCCGAGACGGAAGGAACCACAATTTATTTATTTATTAACCTTAGAACCCCTAAGCGGCAGTTACAATAGTTTTCCCACGGTTTCTATCTAAATGGATTATAAACATCTTTTAACAGGGGCTTAGTTTCAGTTAACAGAAATGAAACGCCAAATTGAGCCAAACTCTATATGTGATAAGCACTGCTAATAAGCCGACTTGAGTTTATCTAGTCCCAGTAATTCACTAACCTAAAAATATCACAGGGCTTAGCTGAGAACCCAGATAATACAGACTGGCTACAACGCCCAGGAGAAACTAGAGAAGGGGAGGAGGCGGAGCACTCTGGTAAAACTTACTGTTTAAATTCCAACCTAACCGATTGGACGACTCGTGATTGCTGCCCTTCTAACTAAATTCTAATCTCAGATCCCCAGCCAAAAATGCAAACAGTATTAATCCAGCTAGCTAGCTGTAAATACAACCAAGGGTAACAGAGAAAAGAATAAAGCCCCCGTTCCCTTTCATTTAAAACGGACCGAATAAACAAGTTGTTTACTATGTGAGCGAACTAAACATGGTACCTCCCCCAACAAACTGTCCTCAGCACTCAAACAAGCAATTTAACTTTAATCCGCTGATCAAGGTACAGCAACCAGAGGAAAATTCAAAGATAGGGTAATTTACAATGTGTTTAATCAGAAGAGTCCTTCGGTAATAAAATGCTTCAAAGACAAAACCCCTGGTTCAGGTCAATATTCAAGCTTGGCAGTGCGTTTATGCTGTAATGCGATCAGGATAGAGTACGAAGGGGACTTCAAAAAAACCTTGGTGAATGTCAATATTTATTGACTAGAAGACTGTATGAAAGGCAAGCGACCAAGTATTAAACCAAGCCGGGTTATAGTTAGATATCCAGGTAATTCGATAATATTCTTGGCGTTGAGAGCTTGCTGGGGTTCGTTAGCTAAATCAGCTACCAAAAAACCAGGGTACAGTACCTCAGTCCTTGTGAACAACTGTTTTACTTTGTATATTGCACAATTCCATAGTTCTAGCCAGGCCATTTTAGTGTACCGGGCCGCTGACGAACGCAAAAGTTGCATGCCGGTACGCAAAAAATTGCTGCCGGTACGTTACAGATGGGATGACTTACAACACGGATGACTTCAGACTGTACAGATCAACCTAGCTTTATCGATTATCGGAAGATAGGCCTGTATATCCGCCTCTGTCGCAAGTAGCTTACCTGTAAAGGCATAGCACATTTGGCTCAGTACCAGTTAGCACGCGAACAGCCGATCATGGACGCTTGACCGGTTCATCCACCTCCTGGGACTAGTTCCTTAAATGAAACCATTGCCGTGAATGTCTCGACAACAGATGGTTCGAAAGACGATGATGCAATCGTCAGAGTAGAGGAACCTGGATGCCGAAATGCTACTGACTTCATGATTGGGAGATAGGTGAAGGGCGGCGCAACAGGCCAAAACACAAAATAACAACATCAACATAAGTTGTGGGTTTCAACTTCACTTTTGTCATGAGCATATTCTGGCCGGACTTCTGTTGTCAGTGATATAAGTATTTGAAGTTAACACCATTCCTTAATGTCTGGTGATGTATCAGGGCCATTTCATGATTAATCAACATACATTTTACATATTGCTCCTTTAACACTAAATGCCACAAAGTAAAACATGACACATTTCGTCCTATTTTAAAGGAAGAATAATTTTTATTTTGAACTTGCTACAGCTTCAAAATAATAAAACAAGGAAATGTTTGGGAACCCTGTCAGCTAGTAATTTGTAACTCCGCCTCAGGCAGCTATAACAGCTTGCAAACGCTTTCTGTAGCCAGCTAAGTCTTTCAATTCTTGTCTTTAGAATTTTCCCCATTCTTCCTGACAGAACACCTCTAGCTCAGAAATATTCTTCAGCCTTCTTGCTTGCACGGCATGTTTTAAGTCTTTTCACAGATTTTCTATAATATTCAAGTCTGGGCACTGTGACGGCCATTCCAAAACCTTTCCTGGAGGTACCTCATGGTTGATTGAGGTATGCTTTGTGTCATTGTCTTGCTGGAATACCCAATGTCTCTCCATATTCAATTTCTGGACTTAGCTTTGAACATTAGCCTATAGAATGTCTTGATAATTGGTGGAATCCATTCTTCCTTCCACCCGCACAATATTGCCTGTGCCCCCAGCTGCTCCACAACCCCTAAGCATAATGGATCCACCTCCATGCTTAACAGTTGGCAATGTGTTCTTCTCTACTAATGCCTCACCCTTTTTTCTCCAAACATACCTTCTTTGGTTGTGGCTAAATTCAATTTTGGTTTTGTAAGTCCAAGGCACATTGTTCCAGTAGGCTTGAGGTTTCTCAAGGTTTTCTTTTGCATACTTCAGACACTTGATTTTGTGTTGAGGGCATATTAAAGGCCTCTTTCTCGCAACTCTGCTATGTAGGTTTTTGGCGTTTAAGGTACACTGTGGTGTTGTTTTGTGAACAACTAGACCTGTATCTGCTACTTTTTTTTTTTTTTTTTTTGCAGCTCTTTTGCAGTGATGTGTTCTTCTGCGCATTTCTCACCAGATCTTGGGCCATTCTATCTATACTCTTGCCTTGACTTCAATTGTTCCATTTATTTTACATTTTCTTATGATGTTTCTGACGGTAGAAATGGGTAGTTTGTAAAATTGCAAGTTTTTTGTAGCCCTCTCCTTGTTGGTGGAAGTAAATTGTCTTGATTCTGACATCCTTGGATTACAGTTTCGAGGAACACATGGTTTTTAACACCAAACACAACAGCCACCACAGTCAAATACTTTAGAAGGCATGGAGTTACTTCAGAATATATAATTCAACCCTGGAATTATATTCACCTCACTCATTGAAGCCCTAATGAGTACATCGCCTGTGTCTGGGCCTTCGTAATCATCTTTAAAGGAAACAAAAGAATAATCCAAAAAAAAATCCAACTTTTGCACAGGGCCCTTTTTCCTTATTTATCATTAAAAAACTCAGAAAAATTTAAATAAAAAGAAACCTTGCTTTTTTGCAGAAAGGTGTCATGTTTAACTTTGAAAGCAAACCTGAACACTAAATGCTACCATTACTTGGAGATTAATTGTAACAGACATTTTTGCCAGGGGTGCCCAAATTTTTGCGCCCCACTGTAAATTAATTACATGTTATGTTTTGTCATTAACGACTATTAGAATCATTATTTGGCAGTGGCAGAGCCAGAACTGGGAATCGGTGGGGCACAGAATATCAGTTTAACAATTATTCGTCCTGATCTGTTCTCAGTCATTTTCATAATTAGCAAAAAATTCACTCAGAGAACACTACACACTGTCAGGTGCTGCTAGTTCTCCCCATTTAGGTAAGATGACAATCATTTATCTGGACGCTTATTTGTTGCATTTAAATCAGTGTTACTCAAAATTGTATACCTTTGCAATTGGTATCATCAACCATTTCAGTTACTGGCTCCTAATTTTCATTGGGCATGCATCTCATAAAGGCCTACAAATGAAGTGCCTAAAGGTGACCTTGCCCTATTTTTCAAGGTCAATAAAAATGCCACCAAAAACTTCAACATTTTGCTTTATCTCATCTACGATTTTAGTTACTGGCTCGTAATCTTTACTGGACGTTCATTTCATGAAGCCCTACAAATGACATGCCTAAAGGTGACCTCTGCCTATTTTTTCAAGGTCACTGGCCTAAAAATATCAACAAAAACTTCAACATTTTGTTTATTTTATTAGAAGCAGGAGCTTCTGCGGCCACCAGTGCCCTATATTTATAGTTAATTGCTGAGTCACACTCTTTATATCAACCCTCGCTGTACCGAGAGTGAGAGGCGATATTTCATTGAAACTCGGGTCAGCCATTATTCATGCGTATTTTAGAGATTCTCACGTAGAACTGAAGTCTCTATGCATGGATGTTTTTCAGGCTTTAAACAAAGAATTTAAATGATCATGATCACGCAAGGGGTGGAGCTCGAAGGCCCCGAGCAGTGAAAGCTGTCTGAAAACGCCTGATCGGAAAGCAGCGGAGTGGGCGACGTACACATTATAATATAATAAATAATAAAACACCGGTATGGGGGTATTGTCTCGAATTCATACCTCCTTCAAAAAATATTCTGGTGTAAGTCATAAAACCGGGATACCGCCCAGCCCTACCGAAAGGCCCAAGGTGCTTTTGCTATGCTCGGGGTCTTTCGTGGTGGTCCATCATGCATGTGTGCCTCTGTGCGTGAGTAAACCTTTGGCTTGTCTGCGCTCCAGCCTCTTCAGTTTCTTACCGATCATTTTCAGATTTCTTATGTGTATATATAGTAATAACGTCTCAACTAATTTCGATTTTAAGCCGAATCGGACCGATACTTTGGCCAATAAAGAGTATTCGGTGGCTTTGCCACTATTTTTAGAGATTCCCTATAAGTTGATTAGTATCAGAAACAGGACTCGGGTGGAAAATGACTGTTCTTAAAGGTTCAGTTCTCTCATTTAATCATCTTTCTGGCATTTTTTGTCGCAAGATGCTCAGCTTTTTGTAGTGGCAGTCAAAACCGATGGAATTTCAAGCATTTGGTCCCAAGATTAAAGGTTAATTTGTTTTTAAAACAAGAATGGACGGGATACGCCAGGACAGCCGGCCAGCCAGTTGTTGGCCAACCAGATATTGAAGTTCTTCCCTGCCGGCCAGCCAATCGAACTTTATCACTCAGGCACGCACGTACTCACTCACTCAGGAACCATCGCTTTTATAGGGGCCAGGTCGCTGCTCGGCCCAGCCCAAAAATGTCTTGTCAAACTGCTCGTGAGTTGGTGGTTTTGCCTACATGCCATCGCACTGGGCTGACTGAATTTGGAACATCCTTCCTCCAGGAACACAAACTACATTGTGGGATCAGCTGGATGCGTATTACCATCTCCAACATTCTTGTTCTCCTTCCTTTGCACAGGTGCGAGCAGAGCATGCCCGTATGGTGTCTGTTTACACTGCCACTGGCACTTCTCCAGGTAAGCTTTCTTCTCAGCACACCATAGGAATTGGTATGCTCGATGCTGTTTAATCGTAGGGTTTAGCTATTTTCATAAACTCCTCCGCTCTTGCCTTTAGTGACACGAGTCTGTGGTGTTAAAGACAAAAAAGGTTCTTTTTGTTTTAATTGTTGTATTAACTACATTTCTATACTTTTATTTCAGCATACCCAACTCATGGATACCCAGCTAATAGCAATTACAGTAGCCCACTATCCTGGTATAACTACCCAAATGGGTACATGGGCGGCTATTCTGCATATCCAGGATCCAGTGGTTACTGGAGTAATGCAGATGGCCATCCAAGTCTTTCTAACATTTCGACAACCCCTCAATCTTCTCAGGCAATGGTTCAGTATCCGGTGTGTCCTAGGAAACCGCCGCCTTACTTGGCGCAGGTAGGTTTTTGGAGTTGAAAGTCAATCCTTTCTGCAAAGGGCCTTTTATTTTGGGCAATTTACTTGCTTGATCTATACTAACTCTCCAAAAGGACGTTTAGGGTGCCAGATGCAGTTACATATTGAAGTACTGTTTTTATGATTGCAGTATGCTGGTAGTTTGGTTCAGTATAGTTGTATTTGCAGTTAAATTAAACTGCTCTGAATTAAATTCGTGGAAAAAATTATAACCAGTTAATTCTCTTTGAGATTAGAAATCATTTGGGTACCTGGCCAAGAAACTATCAATTGATTGCAACTGTAAATTACATAATTTTGAATAATAGAAATTAGGAGTCGACGGATAAGGTTTTTCAGAGCAGATGGCGATATCGATCATTGGTAATCACGGAGGCCGGTGACCGATATTTGAAACGGATATATCTTTGCAGTAAAAAAAAAAATCTAAGAATAACACTGACTTATTTCCAAGACTTTGTTGAAATGTCTTGGGGCATGTTTCAGAGGGAACTTTTCAAAATTATCTTAAAGCAAAGAATTCAGGGAGCTGCCTGCTGCATTTCTCACAAAATTAATTTAATAAATTTTATAAAATTGTACATAAATGGCGAAACAACACTGCTCCCTTAAGTTCAATAAAGTAAATAAAACTAGTAAAACCTATATTTGTGTGAAATTTGACTGAATTTGTAATCCCAATTCAGTGGGCGGGGTCCGTGGTTATATGTGCCTAAGTATTAGAATTGACCTTCTAACCCTATCCAGGCTGATAAATGTCAATGACTTTGTTTCTCAGCTGTTCTTGAATTTCTTTAGGTTGTGGCATGATGTGTTGCTTTTTGAGATTTTTTTAAGCCTATTTCACTTTGTCAGACAGGTTCTGTATAAGTGGTTTCTTGATTCATCAGGTCTGGTAGTAAGCAGGCCTGGGTGTGGCTTGTGAAATTGAACTTAATTAATGATTTAACATTGGGGTCGCTTTTTTTTCCCCACATAGGGCCTGGTAGGCTTGGATAGCTTTTTTCCCCTTTTTTCTCACTTTATACTAGGGCAGATGCCATAGTATGAATGAATGAATTTATTTTGACAAGTAACAAGTAGCAGAGCTACGGGGTGGGGGGGGTGGGGGCGGGCGAGCGTGCAAAGACACGTCCCTTTTAGTCCTGGCTAGATCTCAATCATTTTCCTTTATTGACGTCTTTTATCGTAATTGGCAACTTAAGACCCGGTTTCTCACCGTATGCGATCTAACAGCGATGAAATCATGGGCTAAATTCAGTGCAGAAAAATAATTTACTTATTGGCCAATGCTTCGCGTGATTGAACTGGTCCGTGTTCCAATGAAATGCAGACTTTCACTCTGGGTATTTCGTTGGTTAATATAAAAAAAAAAAAAAACCAGTGGCACTCGGCAGTTAAATAGCCTAGGTTATAACAAGTGTGCGGCTCAAGCCGTGAGTCGACAGGTAGGCTATGCAATTTTGAATAACGTAGATTTTCAGCGCCCCCCCTAATTATTGGCACCCCTGGTTAAGATGTGTTCCTTAGCTTCTAATAAATTCTGTTTTTTTTCTGAATAATATTGGACCACAATGAGGAAAAAAAGAGGAAAATCCAACGTTTAATTCAAGTGCATTTTTTCAGTGGGGAAAAAAAATCCCACATTAAGAAATGATTCTTTTACATCAAATCATGCGTGCCACAATTATTAGCACCCCTGATGTTAACACTTTGTTAATCCCCCTTTTGCCAACAAAACAGCACCTAATCTTCTTTTATAATGTTTCACAAGATGGGGGAATACAGAAAGAGGGATCATCGACCATTCCTCTTTACACAATCTCTCTAAATAATCCAGCGACCTGGGTCCTCTCCTCTGCACTCTCCTCTTCAGCTCACTCCACAGGTTTTCTATGGGGTTGAGGTCTGGGGACTGGGATGGCCATGGGAGGAGCTTGATTCTGTGTCTGGTGATCCATTTCTGTGTAGATCTGGCCACATGTTTAGGGTCATTATCTTGCTGAAAATCCGAGTGATGGACCCGTCTTCAGCTTTCGGGCAGAGGTCACCAGATTTTGATTTAAAATGTCCTGGTATTTCAAAGCGTTCATGATGCCATGACCCCTAACAAGGTTCCCAAGGCCTCTGGAAGAGAAATGGGTCCACAGCATCACCGATCCTCCCCCATACTCCCCCATACAGTGGGCATGCGGTGCTTTTCTGCATACCCATCTTTTGTGTTCTGCCAGAACCACTTAGAGCTTTTTGGCACCAAACACTCTATCTTGGTCCCAGTTGAAGTCCCAGTGAGAAAAAGCTTTTTCCATGCATGGCTCCCAAACAGCTTGTTGGCATGTAGATGGCGCCTGATGGTTGTTTTGGAGATTTTGTGACACCAAGATGCTACCATTTGTTGCAATTTTTTAACAGTGAGCTTTGGAGAACTTTTTATTTCTCTTACCATCCTCCTCACTGTGCGTGGGGGGAAAATAACCTTGCGTCCTTGTCCAGGCTTGTTTACCACTGATCCAGTTGTTTTAAACTTCTTAATGATTCCTCTGACAGTACTGCCCTACAAAGCAAAAAGGCAGTAACTAGGCAGAGTGCAGAACTGAGAAAAATGACTTTAAAGTTATCCTGTCGTCCACCCTAAGTAGTTGTAGATAGATTAATGGATATGTGGCACTTTTCTAACTTTATATAAGCTTATTCTTTGTACATATTAATCCTCATAATTGATTTGATGTTCGACCCCTATTTTGCAGTTACTGTATTCTTGCTTTATTTTACTTGCCAAAGATTTGGCACCATACCAAGGAAAAAGACAGTAACTGCAGATTCTTCAAAAAAACTATTTTGTCACATCTTGGGCTCTAGGTGTGTTAGATGCACTGTATTTGGACTAATTGGAAATATTTGTTTTCCTGAACATTAGTCCGTTTCTCTGGCATTATGCTGAGATGCTGTGGAAACCGTTCCAACATTAGCACAGCCATTATGGCAATATGAAAAGTAATTGAGACAGTACATCGGGCTAATGAGTCCTCATTCATTCTTTACGAATTTACATTATGGACTTCAGTGGGCTATCCACACAGAAGAGTGACGAGCAAGTTGACCCATATGACCATTGCTAAAGTTAGTTAGTCATTAGTTTCGATCTTTTCTGAATGGAACTGTACAAAACCCTGTCAGAGCAAATCATTGATGTTATTGAAACGTAACCATGGTAGCTCCGTGTAGTAGATGTTCTTGCTAGATCCAGCAACATAGCTGGCAACCTCTTGTCTGGGGGAGAGGAGGAGGGGATACTGCGCTCTGCACTATTTTGAATGTGACTGCACTACCAGTTTTGGCCACAAACTTGCATATAGCTCCTTTAAACAAAAAGTCCGTCAAAGGAGACCCAAAACTCTCTACTAGCTGGAAACCTGTATTAAACAAGAGTGGGATCAAATTCCAATGGCTAAACTCAAGGAACTTGTCTCCTCAATGCCCAGACGCCAACACTCGGTGTTAAAAAGAAGAGTGGATGCTACACCATGGTAAACAGGCCACTGTCCCAACTTTTTTGAGAACTGTAGCAGCCATCAAATTTGAAATGAGCTCATTTTGTGGATAAAATTATATTTCTCAGTTTCAACATTTGCTATGTTATCTCTGTTCTATTGTGAATAAAATACTGGCTGGTGGGATATGAAAGTAACTGCGTTTTGATTTTATTCACAATTTACACTTTGTCCCAACTATTTTGGAATTGGGGTTGTAGATTTAGAATGGGTAGAGTGAAATCAGCTGGTAGAATGTCAAAATTGTTGCTTGAGGATGGGTAGCCCGTGAAAGTGGCTGTAGCTGTCTGCGTTCACCCTGGAAACAGTAACTTCACTGTGCGGCAACACAGTTGTTTTTACGTGAAGTAAAACAAAGCAAAAGTACAGTAACTGACATGAAACAAGGAATACAGTGATGGATGTTACTGTACTTTTGCTTTGTTTCGCAACGGCTTTTTGCAGTTACTGTACAAACGACTACCATTTTTCTCCAAAATGACACACATTTGAGATAATGTATATTATCACATAATGAAGGATACCTTGAATGTCATGAAAATGATAACTCATCTTCAACCAAAAATACAGTTACTACCTTTTTGCTTTGTAGGGCAGAGTAGATATGGGCAGGTGCAGGCGAGTGGCTATTTTCTTGTAGCCATTGCCTGACTTGTGAAGGTCGACACACATCTGCCTTACTTGAATGTTGTGTTCCTTCGTCTTTCCCATGTTGAAGCGTGGATAAGAAAAATGGCCTCTGTGTCACGTCATATTTATACCCCAGGGAAACGGGTAGTGATGTACTAATTAATTAAATAATGTTCCAAGATACTCTGATAAACTTTGTAAACTACTGTAGAAATGACAGAAAAACTTAAATTACATCTAATTCCTAGGAATTTTTTGGGGTTCTAATAATTGTGGAACAGGTAATTTTATGAAAAATAATTATTTCTTAGTCAGGGACTTTTTTCCCCTTAAAATTTACTTGAGTTGAAGGTTACATTTTTCTACAATTTTCAGTGTGAGAGTATGCTTCTGCAATAAAAATTAAATTTATTTAACACATCTTAACCAGGGGTGCCAATAATTATCGAGGGTGCTGTAAATACAGCAAATGCGCGTTCAGAGGAATTATTGTCTTACCTAATCGGGGAGAACAAGCAGCACCTGTTAAGTGCGGAGCGCTCTTGGAGTGAACCTTTTGTTAATCATGAAGATGACTGAACAGGTCAGGATTTATAATTGTTTTAAATGGCTGTTTTTTGCAACCCCATTCTCTGTTCCGTCACTGTACTGAACTTAACCCGCGATTTAATTGCTGTTAGATCGCATTTGGAGAGAAACCGTGTCTTCAGTTGCCAATTACAGTAATTGGAAAAGTCGTCAATAAAGGAAAATGATTGAGATCTAGCCAGGACCAGAAGGGATGTGTTTTTGCCCGCCCCCCCCCCCCCCCCCCGTAGCTGCTTCCACCTGCTCCAGAGAAAGAAAAAATGTTTGTTATTCTCTAGTGCAGAACTTATACTTTTATTTATTAGGCCTCTTTATTCCATTTGAGTTGTGCATGTAATGTAGATAGAGATTTGTTATTTATTATATTGGATTTATTATATATTAGTTTGTTATAGTTTGTTCAGTGTTTTAAATATTGTGATGATTTGCACAAAAATGCATAAAGTTCTTATGAAGGCCATCAGATACTTTTGGAATTTTGTTTATATCTGCTACAGAGGCTGAGATATCAGCTTTGTATTAGATATTGACACCTGGATGTTGTAGGGGTTCTTTTCAAAATCGCCCATGGGTTTTCAGAGGCGTTTTTTGAATAGGTCTCTGGCCTAAATGAGTTAAATAGGACTATAACACGTAGGAAGGATTGAGGAAGTGGAAGTGGATTTATACTAAGTACAAATGCATGGGAGCAGACTAAGTCTTAATTCAATTTTAATTCCCCCCGACCACCCTTTGGGAAAGCTCTATACATAAACATCCTGATATTTAGGAAATTTAGTCTGATAAGTTTGTGTTTGCAAAATTTGACTTGGCTGAAATGTATTTGCCCATACCTGCATGGTCGTGTTTCAGTTGTGAACTTGTCCAGTGCATATGACAAGGGCCTCGGACATTTTGCCCTGTTCTTGCATCATTATGTTGTGTTTTGTCCAAGGAAACTGGGACCAGTTATACCAGCACCGATGACAGCTCTTCACCTCGCACTTCTCCTCCCAGCAGCCCAAAGAGACACTTTTTGGACACTGAGGAAAGTGCCAGAAATGAGGTGGGTTGTGTGTTATGTGGTCTGAAATGCTCACACATCATGCTGTTGGAGACCAAATGAGTGTGAATGCATGTTCTGCAGGTGTATGACCCAGAGGCACTGGAAGAGACCGAGCCGTGTACTTCACCTGCTCCCACTTGCCAAGTCGACACAGCTACAGAAAGGTACCTCCTTTCACAGATTCGGCATTGTTTACCCCGCTGCCTATTTTTAGCTTACCGGCCCTATGGGCCGATAAGCTATTGTCATGGTGTGGCGCCTGTCGTTCGGAACATTTTTTTTATCCTTTTTTTTTTTTTGGCCACATGAATTTGTGTAAATTTGCAGTCATATACTACTAGACCATATCTCCAGACATTTTTCTCGGATTTTTGATTTAATCATTTTTGTCCATTTTATGGGCCCTTGAAATTTTGGCTCCGATGTTAAAGATAGGACAGAGAAATTTTTGAAAATTATGAGTCAAAAACTGCATGATTAAATTTTTTCTAAATCAGGCAATCAACTTTTCTTGGTACCATCAATGTACAGTGCGAGCGCCATTTTGATTGACTCGACGGAAGTGGGTCTATTGGGGCGCTGTACTTGATGAATATGCAAGATGGCCAGTGGAGGCCAAATGGTTGCAGATAGAGATTAAGTTTGTATTACCGACATTTAGGTAGTTATATATGACCTATTCATTGTTAAAGTTGTCCTCAGATGACTTTGAAAGGTCAAACTCAAGGTCAGGGAATAAATTAACAATGTTGAGATATGACTTTAGATATGACGTTGAGATATCTGGCAATCAACTCACCTTGATGCACTTTATGTACACTTCGAGTGCCATTTTGATTGAATCAACGGAAGTGGGTCTAGTGGGGGCGCTGTACTTTAACATTTTACAGACAGCAAATTCCGTTACCGTGTAGGTGTGGACAGTTGTACCAAGCATTAATATTACAAAGAAGTATAAAAAGTTAGCTTCAAATGAGGTTTATGTTCACATACCTTTGGTCGAATGTCTCCTGATATTACTCTTGCATATTTTGGACACAAACATAAGCAACAGTAACTTGGCTATGTTAGCCACAGTGCTACAGCCACAATCAACTGCCTAACACATCTGGTTGGCTTATCTAATAAAAGCAACTTTACAGGTTCAGCGTCTGTGAGTCACGGACAGTTGCTACTGATCTAGGCTCATCCTCCAGATATTTTTTCAAAGCCTGCGTTTGAGGCCAGTTGCTAGTGCTAACAATCGTTTGCAGTCCTGCTAGCCACCCGTAATACGTTGGCTTCACTTACATTATTTGCTGTTATATTGTTACTTCCAGCTTGTGGCTCCAAACGCTTGATCGCTAAAACGCTTATCCTGTGTCGAATTATTCTTTATTGACAAAGCTGTCTTTGGTGAAAAGCTGAGCACAAATGGCTAACGTTCCCTTTGGCTGTTGCTGTTTGCTGCTAGCAAACAAAAAAAGCTACCCACTGATTTCTGTGGGCATGGTCTTTTGGAAGAGAAATAGGTGCTTTTCTTCGCATCCAAAAGTAAACGGACAAACAGCATTGGGAGACAAAACTGCACCTCAGATGATCTGCGGTTCTTCCTTTGTATTTCTAAAGGTTTAGGCATAGTATGCGCTGCAGTTGTTAGCGCCTGCTAGAATAGCTTCTGGTGTGGACAGGTCCAGCGCCGTGATTGGCTCTGGCTAGGTGTGTATTAATTGGACAGCACGACCTGACGTCAGGTTTTGCCCACATCTCGTGAAAATCTCGGGAGGAGCTGTTCAGAGTGGAAATCAGGTTCATAAAATCACATTCTTGGATTACGGTAAAACCCCTGTACCTCATATTTAGAAACTGTTGAGAGGTTGAGTATGGACATCCAACATTATAACAGTACCTATATGTATTAAAAGAAAGGATCGGCATAATGGGTCCCCTTTAATATAGCATTTAGAGGTTGGGTATGTCTGAGGCACCTATAAGAATCAGGTATGCCGAACATTGTGAGTCGGTCACATTTGACCTTGGGCCTCAAGGTCAAGGCCCAATGGAAAAAATGCGCTTTAACTTGCTTAATATGACATTTAGAGCTTCAATATGTATGAGGCACCTAAAGGGATCATGTATGCCGAACATTCCCGGTTGTTTGAATTTCACCTTGAGCCTCAAGGTGAAGGTGAAATGGCAAGAATGCGTTATAATAGCTCAATGTGGCACCTATTGGGAATCAAAGAAGCCAAACATTCTCTGCAAGTTGAATGGCGTTGGGCGTCAAGATCAAATGGCAAAAATTGATATAATTTTCTGAATATGGCAATTGGAGCTCAGACATGTTTGGGGCATCGAAAGGAAACCATGTATGCTGAACATTCTTCGGCAGTCAATCAAATTTGATGTTGGGCCTCAAGGTCAAGGTTATATGAGAAAATGACCCGTATTTGTTTAATATTGTTTGTAGAGCTTAAGTATATATTGGGCACTAATAGCAAATCATGTATATGCTGGTTGTTTTCGACATATTGGATTTGACCTTGGGCAACAAGGTCCAGGTAATGACAAAATAGCCTAAAAGTCCTTTAATGGCTTTGGATCTTCGTTATGTGTTGGATACCAGTGACAAATCATGTATGCTGATCAAACACACCATATTGGATTTGACTTTGGTCTTCAAGGTCAAGGTCATATGGCAATATCAGTCTATTTATTTCCTCATTTAATAATGTCTTTAGAATTTACTTTGTATTAGGCACGAGCCTATATATATTAAAAATTTTTACGGGCATTGTAACCGCATGGGCAACCTTTTTTCACGATCAATTGACGCAGTAAGGACTGGTCAAAACCCATTTTTGGATGTTTGTTCCTATTATCATCATGGAAGAAAGAATAATACTAATTAGACCCACTTGGTGGCAGTGTTGTGTTTAAAAAAAATAAAATAAATTAAAAAAAATCATTGTCTGAAAGCAGAGCAAGAACCAGAAGTGAATTGAGAAGATGGTGCACTTCACAAATTGACAGCAGACGACAGTGAAAGTTCAGGTTAGAAAAAAATCTAATCGGATTACATGATCTAGACTTCTTAAAGATTATATTTTTGCTAAATGGCAGAAATGCTGCAGTCTGTCACTCATGAGAAGAGTGACTGCTCAGTCGAGTTGTCCGATAATGGTAACTAAACCCCCCTCTCACTGAGCTGCGATGGCCCATGGAAGTGTACGGATGAAACAGTTCTCTTTCGCAGAGAAGAATTGATTGGGAGTGGTACGGGACCATTCGCCATCACCGCTGAAATTTGCGAAAAAATTGAACAGGTTTAATTTTTTCAAGGATATTCGAGCCGGAGCTTTTTAACACCAATATTGTGTAGACAATGTGTTGCTTGCGCAAGAATTCGTGTTGGCTTGCTGTCGAATCCGCGGACTAATGTTATTTTCTTTTCTCCTGTTGGAGCTGTAACTGCCAGCAACCCTCAGGGCCCTTGGCACTTTAGTTCTTGATAAACACGTTTTCCAATGAATAAATATTGGCCGTAGGCATTAAAACGCGCTACTTTCTTCTTAATGCAATGTGTGCAACGATTAGGGAAAAAATATTTTGTTCACTTTGCAAAACGATAAACTATGATGTTAACTTCTGTGTTTGCTGTGAGCACATCTGCCTAACTATCATGATCATTTAATTCCAGTTCCGGAGTCGTCATCTGTTTTCATATCATATGTGAAATCCACCGTCACGCATGTGAAACTGATAAACCTCCATGCACATAGACTTCAATTATTACATCACCTACGTGCTGATTAAAGAAAATTGGCCACACCTGGTAATGTTGAGTATTGACCCAACGCTGAAGCCCTCCGCCACAGTTTCAAAAAATCCTTGAGGAAACTCTCTGAAGACCTTTCAGTGCTGCATAGACATATGAACTGATCATCTCATTTTACGCATGTTTTTTGGGTTCTTGCAGGATGCTGATGCCCCCACCTCTTTTGCCAGTATCCGCAGCACCACACAAGAGACCGAGGGAAGACGCAGTTCCTGCCAGCGAGCCCTACGAACCCGGTACGTCCCTGCCACTTTTCAACTTGCAGTTTTATCCAGGCTCTACCCTCAGATTTTTGAGTATGATTGATGTCAGGGTCTTTTTTTTTGTTTTTCTTTTGAAAAATGACTCTTCCCTTCTCCAGAGTAATGGAGACCTGTTGAGACACGTGGGACCTGGTTTATTGCGCTAACTAGTTTTTTCTTTTCGTATGTTTTTTTTTTTTTTGTGTGTGTGTGTCTTTCCCCTTGTCTTCTCTTCACATGTGCCCTTGGGACCTGCCTGTTGTGGACGTGTGGCGCCATTTCATTATCCATGAATGACTTCCTCCCCAACCTCTGGCTCTGGATTGAACATATTCTGCGGCTAACGCGGGTCTTCCTTTTTGGCCTCTCTCAATGCCCTCTCCTTCCTCTGCCTTGGTCCTCACCATTTTTATCTCCATCTTCTGCCTGGCTCAATCTGTCTATTTTGCTTTCTTTTCTTTGTCTCTTTCCTTTTCTCTCCTACTGCTCTCCATTCCTCTTTATCTGTTCCTATCTGTTTTACTTTTTTCTCTATTTTTCTCTTCCTTTTTTCATTTATGCTCTTTCTCGTTCGTTCTTCCTCTTTTTTTCTCGTTTTTCTTTCTTTTTTCTCTTTAACAGATTTGGATGACCTTGCACCTCCAAAGAAGACAAAATCCTTAGAAGGTCTGTCAGGGTTGGTCCCCTATGGTGGGGATTCCTCTGATGAAGAGGAAGACAGAACACACATCAGTAAGATTGCTTCAATGTGAGATGGCTCAAGCTGTCAGTATTAAGCTGTGTATAAGCATCACATTGCAGTTCTTCGCTGAGATCTCAGGCTTTGCTGTAGATTTTATCACATTGATTTGACCCATCCAGATTTTTTTCTCAAATGCAACTGTCAGTACTTCATTTTTATTTAATTTGGTGTGTATATTGCCCATTTTCATCACATGCTATGGACCATTAAACCTGATGCATACATCCTTACCTTTGTTGAATCTTTTCTCTTTGGAAATTGCTGTACAACCTGTTCCCATGGAATATGTGTGTAATAAAATATTTTAAATGTATTTGTCCTGCAGTTCCACAGTAGTTTGTGTTTCTTTAAATATTGTCATTATTTATTCCAATATTGGTTTAAGTGTAGTGGTTTTTCTCCTCATTGGGTTGTGCTCTATGGATTGAGTTATGATCCATATCCAGGAAGTGCCAGAGTTCTCACTTTGGTCTGCAGGTGGAAGGGGAAACCAGAATCCTTGGCAGTCAGGATTAAAAATCTAAAATTACATACAGGAACAAAGAATGAAATTCCATATTCCCCAGGATGATTCAGTGTGGCTGCTTGCTTGGGAATATGATGGATTTTGCTAATGTGACTCTTAGAATTCTTTTCTGCGGTTTGTTGTGTACACCCTCCAAGATTCACGTGTCATTTATACGGTTTCCTCAACATATTCACGCACAGATCTATTTTTAGCTTATTTGTTTACCGGCCCTATGGGCCGCTGCGCTATTGGTGTGCTGTGGCGTCTGTCTTCTGGAACATTTTTTAAATCTTTTTTGGTCTGATGAATTTTCCTGTAAATTTGCCATAATACTGCTAGACCATATCTCCAGGCTTTTTTTTCAGATTTTTGATTGAATCATTTTTGTGAGTTTTATGGGTCCTTGAAATTTTGGCCCCGATGTTAAAGATGGGGCTGAGAAATTTCAAAAAATCATTTCTGAAAAACTGCGTGATACTTTTTTTTCTAAATCAGGCAATCAGCTTACCTTGGTACCATCTGGACAGTGTATAGTGTGAGCGCCATTTTGATTGAATCGACAGAAGTGGTTATAGTGGGGGCACTGTACTTAATGAATTTGCAAGATGGCCTGTGGAGGCAAAATGGTTTCAGATAGAGATTGTTTGTTTTCTCAACACTTAGGAAGTCATATGTGACCTGTATTTTGGCAATATTAAATTTGACCATAGATGACGTTGAAAGGTCAAACTCGAGGTCAGGGAAAATATTAATGTTAAAAGATGGGACTTGAAATTTCCAAAAACTTTCTCAAACTGATAAATTTTTTCTAAATCTGGCAATCAACTCGCCTTGATACTCTATGTGCAGTAAAAGTGTCATTTTGATTGAATCAACGGAAGTGGGTCTAGTAGGGGCGCTGTAGTTTAACATTGGGTCTTATGGAGAATGGGCCAAATCGCCTGTGGAAGCTGAATGGTTGCAGACAGAGATAAAGTTTGTATGATCAACATATAGCAAGTCATAGAAGACTGATATTTTGGATGTGTTAAAGTTGACCTCAGATGACCTTGAAAGGTCAAACTTGTGGTCAAGCCAAATGTTTTCAAATTTTCAGTTTTCAAAAGCTTCTAGTGTTATGACTTGGAAAAAATCACAACAAAGAAAACCAGAAAGTACAACTAAAACGAATTTATTCTTCACAAAAAAAGTTTTACAAAAAAATATATCCACTATTTAATTCTCTAATAACACTGATGCCACTATTTAACTGTTGCCAAATCAAAACTCTGCTTCTGCTCTGCTCTCCTCTGCTGTCTGCTCTCTCTCCCTTGTGCTTATAATCACAGCATTTATATAGACTAGCAACCTGCTAGAAAGATCCACAGGATTCTAGGGAAATCCTGCCCCTTCCAAGCAGGAAGGTGCCCGAAGCTTCTAGAAATCGCTAGTCTTTTCCTAATAATTTTACAGACACGCCACCAGAGGGAGCCAAATGAACAAAATGAATATAGCTGACCAGCAAGGCAGCAAAACAGCATGTAACAAATCTTCATTTATAAATGAAATATAATGCTGTACAAAAAATACTCATACATAACACCTCCCCTCTTTAAGAAAAGAAAGGTTTGCTAAAAGCTTTCTTTTATTAAAATTAACACAGCTTTATAATCAGAACAATCTTGAACTTTACACAAATCTATCATTGATCATGATAACAATCATATACATAACAACCAGTGCAAGTTTCACAATCCAATAGAAAAGTAAAATTACATTTTTCACAATCAAATAAAGAAATAAAATTACATGCGTGAAAGTGCATCTGGGATTACATCATCTTTTCCCCTGATGTGAGAAATGTCCAAATCATACTCTTGCAGAAGTAAACTCCATCTCCGTAATCTTTGATTCTTGTTTTTGATCTTATGCAAGAATGTTAGGGGATTGTGATCACTGAAGACTTCAAAATGTTGTACAGCCAAAACAAGTGCCAAACATTCTTTTTCAATTGTTGAGTAGTTTTTCTGATATTTATCAAACTTTTTGGAAAAGTAACAAACAGGATGATCTACTCCATCAGTTTCTTCTTGCAGTAAAACTGCACCTGCACCAATGTCACTGGCATCAACTGCCAGCTTGAACTCCTTTTTGAAATTGGGAGATAAGAGAACTGGTGCATTTTTGAGAATAGCTTTCAGCTGGTCAAATGAATTTTGACATTTTTCATCCCAAACAAATTTTGCATTTTTCTTCAGTAAATTTGTCAAGGGTTCAGAAATGATGGAGAAATTTTTACAGAATTTTCTGTAGTAGCCAGCCATCCCTAGAATTCTCGAGCTGTCTTTTAGTTGTTAGCTCAGGAAATTCAGTGATAACTTTGACTTTTGCATCAACTGGTTTTACTTGACCCTGTCCTACAACATGATCTAAGTAAACAACTGTAGCTTCACAAAAGTCACTTTTAACAAGGTTGATAGTCAGCTTGGCATCACTTTCTGAAAGAAGCTTCTGATGTAGGTGAGGTGCTCTTGGAAGCTGTCGCTTGTGATGATTGTCATCGATATAGGCCTCACATCCTGGTAGTCCAGCAATCACTCTGTTTACCAGATGTTGGAAGGTGGCCAGAGAATTTTTCATTCCAAATGGCATGACCTTGTATTGGTATAATCCATCTGGTGTGAAGAAGGCAGAGATCTCCTTTGCCCTATCTGTTAGAGGAATCTGCCAGAAGCCCTTGAGGAGATCAAATTTTGTGACATACTTTGACTGTCCAACTTTGTCAATGCAGTCATCAATCCTGGGAATAGGATACGAGTCTGTTTTTGATAGTGTTCACTTTCCTGTAGTCTGTCACCATTCTATATGTTCCATTGGGTTTGGGAACTAGGATGCATGGAGAACTCCAGTCACTGGGTTCAACAAAGTCATTCTCAAGCAGATATTTGACTTCCTGTTTAAGGTATTTCTGCTTCTCTGGATTCATTCTGTAGTGATGCTGTTTTACAGGCTGGGCATCATCTTGTAGGATGACATCATGGTAAACCATATCAGTCCTTAGATGAACGTCAAGGAATATGTGACTATATTCAAATATGAGCTGCTTTAGCTGCTGCTGTTGAAAAGGGTCCAGGTGGGCCAACTTGTTGTCAATATTTTGTAGAATGTCTGAATTTTCAAGTATGACTGGACCAGGTTCATTTTCTAAGGGGCAGTCACAATCTTCTTTGGAATTTTCCAGTTCAACTATATTTACCACATTGACTTGCTTTTGCTGAGTGTCTCTATCAATGTATTCTTTCAGCATGTTGATGTGATGTCATCCTGGCTCGACTACAGGATCTGGCAGCACGTGTCTACCCAGAGTCTCAGTGTGGGTTTAGGGCAGGCCGTTCGTGTTTTCCGTACGCCAACTCCAGGAGAAGTGCCACGAGCAGAACCAGCCCCTCTTCCTTGCATTCATCGACCTAACGAAGGCATTCGACCTCGTCAGCAGGAGTGGGCTGTTCTTCATTCTGAAAAAGGTTGGCTGTCCTCCCAGACTCCTCGTCATCGTCAAGTCCTTCCACCAGGACATGCAGAGCACTGTGTGCTACAATGGAGCAGCCTCCGAGCCGTTCCCAATCAGCAGTGGAGTAAAACAGGGATGTGTGCTTGTGCCCACACTGTTTGGGATGATCTTCTCCATACTCCTGTCCTATGCCTTCCACAACGACGACGATGGGGTGTACCTGCATACAAGGTCCGATGGGCGCCTTTTCAACCTTGCCAGACTCCGCGCAAAAACCAAAGTCCGGAGTGTCACCATGAGGGAGACCCTCTTTGCCGACGATGCAGCCCTAGCGACCCACACAGAAGCAGCCCTACAGCGTCTTGTAGACCGCCTGGCACGTGCGTGCAGCGAGTTCGGCCTCACCATCTGCTTAAAGAAGACAGAGGTGATGGCCCAGGGAACTGACGCCACTCCCTCTATCCACATCGGGGACTACAACCTTAACGCCGTCAGCCAGTTCCAGTACCTCGGCTCAACGATCTCCTCCAACCTGTCTCTAGAGCCGGAGATCAGCGCCAGGATCGCCAAGGCAGCAGCTGTGATGTCAAAGCTCCAGAAGAGGGTATGGGCTAACAAAAACTTGATGGACAACAACAAGATGCTGGTGTACAGAGCCTGTGTCCTCAGTACCCTGCTCTACTCCAGTGAGGCTTGGACAATGTATGCTGCCCAGAAGAGGAGACTCAACAGCTTTCACCTGCGCTGCCTTCAACGCATCTTCAACATCCGCTGGCAAGACAGAATCCCTAATACTGAGGTGCTTGAGCGAGCAGGCCTGCCATCAATCTTTGCTCTCCTGACCCAGCCCCGCCTGCGATGGCTTGGACACGTCTGCCGAATGGACGACGGCCGCATTCCCAAGGATCTGCTCTATGGCGAGCTAGCTGAAGGTGCCAGGTCTCGTGGTCGCCCCTCCCTCCGCTACAAGGACACCTGCAAGCGGGACCTGAAGGCTGCAGACATAGACATCAACTCCTGGGAGACCCTTGCAGAGGACCGCGAGGTATGGCGATCAGTTATCTACGGTGGCGTCATGCAGGTTGAGACATTGCGCACTGAAACACAAAAACAGAGGAGAGCCCAGCGCATATCAAGCTCCATAGACCCAGCTGCCTCAGCCTTCATCTGCCCGTCCTGCTCCAGGGATTGCCACTCGCGCATTGGCTTGCACAGCCCCAGCAGACGTTGCAGCACTATTTAACTATGTGATCAACTAACAGTGATCAAGCAAGTGTAGTCATCGTCTTTCGAGACGTAAGGGGGCCGGGATGCTGTTTTACAGGCTTGGCATCATCTTGTAGGATGACATCATGGTAAACCATATCAGTCCTTGATGGAACGTCAGGGAATATGTGACTATATTCAAATATGAGCTGCTTTAGCTGCTGCTGTTCAAAAAGGGCCCAGGTGGGACAACTTGCTGTCAATATTTTGAAGAATGTCTGAATTTTCAAGTTTGACTGGACCAGGTTCATTTTCTAAGGGGCAGTCACAGTTCAACTGTATTTACCACATTGACCGGCTTTTGCTGAGTGTCTCTATCAATGTATTCTTTCAGCATGTTGATGTGACACATTTGTTTTTGTTTCCTCCTTCCAGGAGTTAGAATGATGTAATTTAGATCACTGACCTTTTTGAGGACAGTGTAAGGGCCAAAATATAGGGCTCTTAGAGGGTTTCCAGGCACTGGCAAAAGTACGAGAACTTTGTCACCAGTATTAAAACTTCTATCTTTTGAATGAAGGTCATATCTGGCTTTCATTTTGCCCCGAGCTTCTTTGAGATTAGACTTAGCAAAGTCACAAGCCTTAGAGAGACTATTACGAAAGTCAGAGACATACTGAAGCAAGTTCATTGGGACATCATCTTCAGCGAGCGACTTTTTCTTCAGTAGATTCAGAGGTCCACGGACTGTATGCCCAAAAACGAGCTCAAAAGGACTGAACCCAAGAGACTCCTGAACAGCTTCACGGGAAGCAAACAGAAGAAGATGGACACCTTTATCCCAATCCTTCTCTGTGTCAAGGCAGTAGGTCCTTATGTTCTTCAGGGTGTGATGGAACCTCTCCAAAGCACCTTGACTCTCAGGATGGTAAGCTGATGACCTGCATTGTTTAATACCAAGCTCATGCATAACTTGTTGAAATATGCCAGACATGAAATTTGATCCTTGGTCAGACTGAATAGACTTAGAAAGACCAACAAAGCAGAAAAACTTAGTAAGAGCCTTGATGATAGCCTTTGCCTTGATATTACAAAGTGGAATTGCCTCAGGAAACTAGGTAGAAACACACATGATAGTCAGTAAGTACTCACAACCAGACCTAGTCTTCGGCAATGGTCCAACACAGTCAATGATGATCCGACTGAAAGGTTCTTCAAAAGCGGGAATGGGCTTAAGTCGAGCCTTTGGAATATTCTGGTACGGCTTCCCAACCATTTGACAAGTATGACAGGATTTGCAGTACTCCTGTACATCGAACCTCATGAAAGGCCAGAAGAAATGGTTTCTGACATGTTGAAGGGTCTTCTTGATACCCAAATGACCTGACATAGGATTGTTATGGGCCAGACTAAGAGTTTCTCGATGATACGGATTTGGAAGAACAATTTGATGGGTGATCATCCACTCTTCATCTGCAGGAACATCAGATGGATGCCACTTTCTCATAAGCACACCATTTTTGTAGTAAAAACAGACAGAAACTTGAGTAGCCTCTTGTTCACTTGCAGCTTGTGGTAGTAGATGCGCTAGATCACAAGCTTGTTTTTGCTCGTGAATAAGTTGTTTCCGAGACAAAATGTCATTCGAATGACCTGACAAGGACAAGCCTGAAGATTTCCCAGACATCTCAGGACTGGAAGGTTCCTGATGAAAAGACTGCCCAATGAAGGTGTCAGCCAGGTTAAAGTCCAGGTCAGCAGTTGTGCTGTAGCGCTGTTTGTTGGTGATCACTCTGCTAGAGTTGAGAGAAGAAGAGAGGACGTCGTGTGGGATTGAAGCTGAGAATTGACCTTTGTGTTTACGGGGTTTTCTTCAAATAATTTGTGCATTAAGACTCAAACAATAATAGAGATTAGACGATTTGCTCCCGAGGTATAACCTTTGCCGCAGTAGGGACAGGGAGAATCTTCCCCCCGTATCTTTTCCCTTCTATAACAACTCGGTGAGCAAACAGCCAAATTAAGTTGCAAATCTGGTCAAATAAAAGCGACGTGGGTTTTTTTGGGGGGTGTCAGTCTCCTGGGAGCAAAGCAAAGTAAGGTAAAGTAAAATAAATTTAAACGCTAAATTAAGAGAATAAATTCAATGCTAAATAATTGTCGAACTAAGTGAATTGTGCGGTATACAAAGTAAAACAGTTTTCAGGGACTGTGGTACTCGCCTGTTTTTTTTTCTGTAGCTGATTTAGCAAACGAACCCTTGCAAGCTCTCGGCGCCAAGAATATAATCAAATTACCTCGATATTGAACTATAGCCCGGCTTGGTTCATACTTGGTCACTTGCCTTTCATACAGTCTTCTAGCCAATAAATAATGACGTTCGTCGGGGTTTTTAGTCCCCTTCGTTCTCTATCCTGACTGCATTGCCGCATAAACGCATTGCCAAGCTGAATATTAACGCGAACCAGGGTTTTTGTCTTTCTCGCATTTTAATATTACCGAAGGGCTCTTCTGATTAAACACATTGTAAATACCCGATCTTTGTATTTTCCTCCGGTTGCTGTGCCTTGATCAGCTGATTAAAGTTTAACTGCTTGTTCGAGTGCTTAGGACAGCTTGTTGGGGGAGGTACCGTGTTTATTTCACTCACATAGTAAATGACTTGTTTATTCGGTCCATTTTAATTAAAGGGAACGGCGGCTTCACTCTTTTCTCGGTTACCCTTGGTTGTATTTGTGGTTAGCTAGCTAGATAAATACTGTTTGCATTCTTGGCTGGGGATCTGAGATTTAGTATTTGTGGTTAGCGAGCTAGATAAGTACTGTTTGCATTCTTGGCTGGCGATCTGAGATTTAGTATTTAGTTAGTGGTGCAGCAGTCACTTGACTCGTTCGTTAGGTTAGGTTGGAATTTAGAAGGTAAGTTTTTATCGGAGTGCTCAGTCTCCTCCAGTTTTTCCTGAGCGCTGAAGCCAGTCTGTTTTATCTGGGCTCTCAGCTAAGCCCTGTGATATTTTTAGTTTAGTATATCAATAATATTGGGACTATATAAACTCAAGCCGGCTATTTGGAGTGCTTATTACCTATAAAGTTTGGCTCAGTTTGGTATTTCATTTCTGTTAACTGAAACTAAGCCCCTGTTAAAAGAGGCCTATAATCAATTTACATTGTTTACCCGGAGTTTCTATTGTGACTGCTGCCTAGGGCTTCCTAGGTTAATAAATAAATTAATAAATTGTGGTTCCTCGGCTTCTCTCTCGGCATTAGAAATTTTCTTTTATCTAGGATGAGCAAAGTCATTAGGTAGGGGGTTCAAAATGTGGCCAACACTGTGACGGTTGCAGGATGATCGCACTTTTGGAAAGAGATTTCCAGGGTGGGTTTGTCTGCCACCGGTGCCAGCTAATTGAGCATTTGGAGAGCAAGATCCTTGATCTTCAGGGCCAGTTGGCGGTGCGACATAGTTTGCAATCAGTAGAGTTCCTAGAGGAACTAAGTAGTATGTCGTTTAGAGAAATGGTGTGTACGCCAAAGCAGGGTGGTACTGGGATCCCAGAACAGGCAGGGAGAGAAAGTTGGGTGACTGTAGGTCGGCAGCGCAGGAAAGGGCGTGCACGCCGTACAGCGACAGCTTCTCCAGTGGGTGAGGTGTCCAACCGATTCCAGCCCTTGCAGGAATTCGACTTGGCCCCTGACCCTGAAAGCGAGGGGACTGATGAGCAGCAGGGCACCCTGTTGGCCTCTACCCCTCAGAAAAGAGAGTTATTGATAGTGGGGGACTCGATACTTAGAGGAAAAGATACCTTAGTCTGTTCGCGTGACAAGGAGTCTCGTACGGTGTGTTGCCTGCCTGGTGCCCAGGTAGGAGACCACCTGGAGCGTGCGGACAAGCTCCTGGCCAGAGCGGGGAGGGATCCAGTCGTCATGGTCCATGTTGGGACAAATGACACAGGTAAGAGTAGGTTTGAGGTTCTGCAAGGCAAATTTGTGGAATTAGGTGAGAAGCTTAGGAGCAGATCCTCAACAGTAGTGTTCTCCGGGATTCTACCGGTACCACGTGCAAGCAGAGGTAAGCAGAATTTTATCTGGAGGTTTAATACGTGGCTACGAACCTGGTGTAGGAAAGAGGGGTATAGGTTTATGGGGCACTGGAACTTTTTCTGGGGCACTGGAACTTTTTCTGGGACAGGGGTGACCTGTTCAAGCCTGACGGGCTGCACCTGAACCGGAGGGGTACCTTTGCATTGGGCCAGCGTATGTTGAGGGTAGCACTGGATTATTTAAGCTAGGGACTTGGGGGGGCGGGGGCGGGGGGGGGGGCAGGGAGGTTAGTGAGTGTTACACATAGGGAAATGCAGACTGCCCCGATGGAAGCTGAAGGCGTAACATGCACTATCGATGATTTACTTCTAAAGAAACAAAGCGTAGTGGAGGGCTCGAGGCGGCGGCCACATGGGAAATCAAGGGGAAAGAGCATCAGTAATAACCTGATATGTTTTTATTTAAATGCAAGAAGCATAAGAAACAAATTTTCAGAACTTGAGGCTGTAGTGATCAGTGAGGGCTATGACATAGTTGGGATAACAAAGACATGGCTATGTGGAGAGGATGGAGATGAATATAATATAGAAGGTTATAAGCTCTTTAGGAAGGATAGGCGATGTAATAGGCGAGGAGGAGGCGTAGCACTCTATGTGAACGAAAACATTAATGTACAGGAAATTCCCGAAATTGAAAATTCCTTGTCATGTGAAGATATCTGAGTCAGGCTCATTGGCAAACAGGAGACGGGTTTAAACATAGGAGTATGCTATCGACCACCAGCTTTGGACAGTACAATCAATGAAATGCTTTTTAGGAGGATTACGCAAGCTTGTAGTGGTGGTGGGACTATTATCATGGGAGACATAAATTATCCTGGTATTAATTGGGAAATTATAAAAGGACAGGGTAGGGGGGAGAAAGAATTTCTAGATGTTATAATTGATAATTTCTTGTTGCAGTATGTTAATAAACCTACCAGAGAGAAGGCAATTTTAGACTTGGTGCTCTGTAATGACTCCGATAGAATTAGCAATGTTGAGGTACTGGAGCCACTTGGGACAAGTGATCACTCTGCTGTTTATTTTGATGTTTCATGGGAAGTTAAAAGGGTGTATTCTAAAACAAAAATTTTCAATTTTAGGCGAGCAAACTTTGACAGGATGCGCTCATATCTAGCTGAAATAAAATGGGATGCACTCCTGGACTGTTAAGTTCGTAAATGAGATGTGGGAAAGATTTAAGGGGGTTTTACTTAAATCTCAGTGCAGATTCATTCCGAAGGTGTCCAAAAGTAAGCTGAAAAAGCAGAATCCTCAGTGGATGACCAAAAGTATTCGTTGGATGTTGAGGGATGTACATAAAGGATAACAATGAGAATACTAGGGCTGAATACTGTAAAATGCGTGCTGTGGTCAAAAAAGAGCTTAGGAATGCTGGAAGACTGTATGAAAGACAAATTGCAGAGGGGGCAAACACTATCCCTCAGCGCTTCTTTCAGTACTTTAGCAGAAAAAGGAAAATTAAAGAGCAGGTTAAGTCCATAAAGAATAAAAATGGATTGCTGCTATATGATAACAAGCATACTGCGGATGCCTTAAACAGTTACTTTGTTGAGAATTTTACCTCAGAGGGGGTCTTTATTTGACCAGAGGGCACGTCAAATGCTCAAGATTATTTAGCGGAAATTGAGGTTCGGGATAACGAAGTATTAGACAAGTTGAATAAACTAAAAGCAGATAAGGCGGCGGGTCCTGATTGCTTATATTCTTGAGTGCTCAGGGAAGCTGGTGAGTTCATCTTTAAGCCGCTATCTGCCATCTTCAAACGGTCTTTAGAAACTGGAGAAGTACCAGATGATTGGAAACAGGGCAATATAATACCAATATATAAGAAAGGGGACCGTACAAAGCCAGGAAACTAAAGGCCAGTGAGTTTAACTTGCATTTCGTGCAAAATATTGGAATCTATCTTAAAAGATGAGCTGGACTTATTTCTTGAACGTAACAGTATCTTAAGGGATAGCCAACATGGTTTTCGGAAGGGAAGGGAAGGTCATGCCTAACAAACCTTGTGGAATTTTTTGAAGAGGCCACCAGGACTTACGACCAGAGCAGGGCTTATGACATCATACACTTGGATTTTCAGGAAGCATTCGATACAGTACTGCATAAGAGACTAATTTTTAAAATGAGCTCCGTTGGAGTTACAGGAGGTATTCTGAAGTGGATTCAAAACTGGTTACAGGACAGAACACAAAGAGTAGGGGTCAGTGATATCTCATCTGAGCTGGGTATGGTGGGGAGTGGCATCCCCCAGGGATCGATGTTGGGACCCCTGCTGTTCCTCATTTACATGAATGACCTTGATAGGAATATTGAGAGCAGATTGGTTAAATTTGCAGATGATACTAAATTGGGGGGTTTGGCAAATAGTCTAGGGTCCACTAAAGTGATTCAGGACGATTTAGGTAGAATCCAGAATTGGGTAGAAATGTGGCAAATGAAATTTAATCTCGCAAAATGTAAAGTTGTACATGTAGGAAATAAAAACGGGACGGGATTAGACGGGATTACTTCATGGGAGGTTTAAAACTGGAATGTGCTGCACAAGAGAAAGATCTGGGAGTGATTGTTAACCAAACCCTCACAGGTTCTAGCCATTGTGCCGTAGCAGTTGAAAAAGCTAATCGGATGCTAGGATACATTGCCAAAAGTATTGAGTACAAATCTTAGGAGGTGATGCTTCTTTTGTGCAACACGGAGTATTGTGTACAGTTCTGGGGACCATATTTTAAGAGAGATATAGAGGCTCTAGAGAAAGTTCAGAGAAGAGCCACCAAGCTTATTCCTGGTATAAAAGGTGAAAGCTACGAGAAGAGGGTGAAGATGCTTCATCTCTTTAGTCTTAGGAAAAGGAGACTGGGGTGATTTGATTGAGGTCTTTAAATATGTTAAAGGGATTAACAAAGTGAATCCTGTAGGATTCCTTCGACCAAGTGTTGTGAGTAGAACTCGGGGTCACAAATGGAAGTTGACCAAAGGTAAATTTAGCACTGATATTTGGAAATATTTCTTCACCCAAAGAGTAATTTCAATGTGGAATAGCTTACCTGACCATATTGTTGTGGCAGAGACCTTGGGGGTTTTCAAGAGCAGGCTTGACCTAAAGCTAGATACCATTGAGTCATTTAGTATCTGAAGGGATATGTTCACAATAGTATAAAGACACTGGCAAGCTTAGTTGGGCTGAAAGGCCTGTTCTTGCCATTCATGTTATGTTATCTTGAATAGCGTTTTTGGCCATAGAACGAGTAACTGCACATTAAGGATAGAGGTCTGGAATTTCCTCCTCTATAGAGTCTTGATCAATCAAGGGAGTGTCAGTTACAACAGGATAGGGCACAACCTTTTCCCCAGCAAGATCATTACCGAGAAGCAAATGAACACCTTTGAAAGGAAGAGAAGACCTAACACCAACAGTAACAGGTCCAGAGACCAAGTCTGATTTAAGATGAACATTATGGAGAGGTACACTTGTAAAACCACATTCTACTCCTTGAATAAGGACATTAGCCTGAGTAGATGATTTTTCCGAAAAAGGCAGAATATCTGCAAGAATACGAGATTGGGAAGACCCAGTATCCTTTAGAATTCGAACTGGAGCAGATGAGGAAAAATCATGTGAAAGTGAGACAGAACCATCGGTGATGAATGGCTCGAAACCCTCCATACCAGGATCAGACACAGAAGGTAGAAGATCAGGTGAACTGACCATTGATACAAGAGATTCTCTTTTCGTGAAAGCAGTTGACTTGGTTTCTTCTCGTTGTTTTTTCTTGAGAGCATAACACTCAGAAATAAGGTGACCTTGCTTTTTGCAGTATTAGCAAGACACAGAGGGCAAAGAATCAGAGGATTTATTCTCATTGGAAGGTTTCCTCTCAGAAGTGGCCTGAGAATCATTAGAAGTGTTGTTAGAAGTTTTGGACTGAAACTTCCTTTGAAATTTCGAAAAAGTGGATTTTTGGACAAAAGAAGACTTATGAGTCAATGCATAACTATCAGCTGGGGTAGAAACATCTTGCAAAGTATTGGCTTGTTTTTCCTCAAGGAAAGTTTTAATATCAGGCTGGATACACCTTTTGAATTCCTCAACCAAAATAAGTTGCCTCATTCTATCAAAATCTTTTTCAACTTTCATGGAATTACACCACTGATCAAACAACTGTTCCTTTAACCTGTCAAATTCAGCGTGAGTTTGACTGGCTTCATTGCGAGAATTCCTAAATTTTTGCCTGAAAGCCTCAGGGACCAATTCATAACCCTTCAGAATGGCAGATTTTACAAAATCATAATCAGCACACTGTTGGACGGATAACTGGTTATAGATTTTTCTAGCTTTACCAGTAAGAACACTTTGTAACATCATTGTCCATTTTGACCATTTCAAATTTACAGCAATTTTTTCAAATTTTTCAATTTTCAATTTTTTCATGATTGCTGGTTTTTCAACTAGTCACAAGATTTAAAATAATAATCTTTGGTGTATCCAATCTCGGTAGAACCTCCATTTTGTTATGACTTGGAAAAAATCACAACAAAGAAAACCAGAAAGTACAACTAAAACAACTTTATTCTTCGCAAAAAAAGTTGTACAAAAAAATATATCCACTATTTAATTCTCTAATAACACTCTGATGCCACTATTTAACTGTTGCCAAATCAAAACTCTGCTCTCCTCTGCTGTCTGCTCTCTCTTCCTTGTGCTTATAATCACAGCATTTATATAGACTAGCAACCGTCTGGAAAGATCCACGGGATTCTAGGGAAATCCCGCCCCTTCCAAGCAGGAAGGTGCCCGAAGCTTCTAGAAATCACTAGTCTTTTCCCAATGATTTTTCAGACAGGCCACCAGAGGGAGCCAAATGAACAAAATAAATATAGCTGACCAGCAAGGCAGCAAAACCGCATGTAACAAGTCTTCATTTACAAATGAAATATAATGCTGTACAAAAAATACTCATACATAACATTAGGCTTGAGAATATTGAAGATTAGGAACATATGTGTATTAAACACTAATAGGAAGTCATATATGAACTTTCATTGGTGGCTTTGAACTTGACCTTCGGTGACCTTCAAAGGTCAAACTTCACATGGTGAAATTTCAGTGACCTCTGTCACCAAAACTATTACGGATAGAATGTAGGTTTGTATTGTGGGCATATAGGAAACCATGTATGAAGCTTCATTTGGTGATATTGAACTTGACCCTCAGTGACCTTCAATGGCCAAACTTCACAGTAAATTTTCAGTGTCTTCTATCAGAAAAATCGTTATAAATGAAGTGTAGGTTTGTATTGGAGACGTATAGGAAGTAATATTTGAATTTTCATTTGGTGGCCTTGAACTTGACCTTCACTGTCCTTCGAAGATTAAACTTCACAGCAAAATCTCAATGACTTCTATCACCAAAACTCTTACAGAGGTTAGGTTTGTACTGTGGGTATATAGGAAGTCGTATGAAGTTTCATTGGGTGACCTTGAACTTGACCTTCAGTGACCCTCAGCAACCAAATTAAACAGTAAAATTTCAATGATTTATAGCAAAATCATTACTTATAGTGTTGGTTTGTATTGGAGACGTATAGGAAGTCCTATATGACCTTTCATTTGGTGACCTTCATATTGACCTTCAGAGGTCAAATGTGACCTAGTGAAAATTCAATGACTTGTGTCACTAAAATGGTCGCAGATGGAGCCTAAGTTTGTGTTACTAACATCTAGGAAGTCACCTATGAACTTTCATTTGGTGACATTCACCTTGATTGTCAGTGGCCAGAGGCTCAAACAGTGAAAGTAAAATGACTTTTATCACCAAAATGGTCACAGATTGAGCCAGGGTTTGCATAGAGTCCTTTAGAAAGTCGTATATGAAGTCCATTTGTTGACCACAACTTGACCTTGTGTGACCTTTAAAGTTCAGAATTGACATTGAATTTTCAGTGACTTGCATCGCCAGAACTGCTTCAGAGCATAGGATTGTCTTTGTATTGCAGTAGGTCTTACAAATGTGAACTTTTATTTAGTGACCTTGACATTGATTTTCATTGATTCAAATGTCAAACCTCGCATGAAATTTACATAACTTGTACTATCACTATAAGAATACTTGCCGGTATTTTTTTTCAGATTTACAAGTATTCTGATCCCAATTTCTATTGAGCAAATTATGTTCAAAAATGTTTGTTGATATGTATAGTTCAGCCAGCATGATGACCCTGCAGTATAGTTGTCTTGCGGACTGCAGCTTATTCCCTGCTATATTGTTTCCTCTTCATAAAACTCATATCAATCTGATAGCCTCATTTTTATCTCCACTATAAATCATTTATGAGATTTAGTTGTGCAATTACCTCAGTTGGCCTCTGTTGTTTCACCGGAGGGAAATCTTATTTGTCCCAACTAGTCCTACCAATGAGTCTGCCTTTCAAAAGGAAGACTCGTCTCTGAATTGTGTGGTATGGTCACGATTGTCTACTGTCCCGACGCAAGAGGTGTACCACTTATTATCTGCAGACTAGTTTCAATAGTTTCCCTGTGTTGAAGTAGCAAAATGATAATCACATTTCTATTGTTCAAAGCTGGCACAGAAAATGCACAGACAGCGAGGACTCTGCCTGAAAATAGCTGTTCTCAATTTGTTCTGCAATCTGACACAGCGGATATTTCATAAGCAATTTTTAGCACCTAGTTGTATGGTGCTAGAGAATTGAGTCCTAAGTATGCTTAAGTTTGTTCAAGAAGGAACGGTGCATCATTGCTGTCCAACAATTTTCTCTTGCAAGTTTCATGCAATTTCTTTTGAAGTGACTGTTCCATGCAAATAGCAGAATTATGAATGCAGCGCAAAAAAATCTCATTTTGCAATATTGCAAGCAATTACTGAAAAAAGGAATGCATTAACTAACCCCCCCCCCCCCCAATCCCCAACACACACACGCAAAAAAATTCTGCCTCACCAGTTTCATTCACTTTCATTCAGTTTGTCTTTAGGTTTCATCCCATAACATGTGTTCACTGATGGAGCTTTAGGCTGTTAAGATTGATCAAGTTTTCACTCTCAATGCATTTGCCTCCAAGGTAGTAAAATGGCTATGCAATTATGGGAAAGGCTAATGTCATTAAGCAAGTTTAATACTTAAATTTGGACTGTATTTGTTGTAGGAACAAAAACCTGCATGTTAGGGGAGCACCCAACACTAATAATATTGGGATAGAAAAAGTCCTCTAAGCATGTACCTTTTTCAGATGCTAGATTTGAGTAAAGGCACATCATTGAAATTATCATTCAAAGATTACCGTATGCTGCTGTCTTGAGTGCTTCATTGTTTGAAAGGTGTTGCGTACCAACTGCTCTACAAGCTGCAGGACTTCTGAAAAGCATGTACAGTGGCAAGAAAAAGTATGAACCTTTTGGAATGTCAAGGTTTTCTACAAAACCCAAAACCAGTGAAGTTGGCACATTATGTAAATCGTAGATAAAAACAGAATACAATGATTTGCAAATCCTTCTCAACTTACAGTATCTCACGAAAGTGAGTACACCCTTCACATTTCGACTATTAATTTAGTATATCTTTTTAAGGGCCAACGTTACAGAAATGAAAACTGAATTTATTCTAGAGTTGTCATTGCACAATATGTGTAGCAGTGTAGATTTACTGCACTGTCCAAATAACTGAACAAACAGTCTATTTCCGAAATGGGTGGCTACAAAAGTGAGTACACCTTACTGTCAACATGCCAAATAGTGTCCATAGTGTCAATATTTAGAGTGACCGCCATTGTTGTCCAGCACTGCCTTGATTCTCTGAGGCATGGAATTCACCAGAGCTGCACAGGTTGTTGCTGGGATCCTCCACTCCTCCATGACAACATCACAGAGCTGGTGGATGTTGGACACCTCCTGCTCCTCCACCTTCCTCTTGAGGATGCCCCACTGGTACTCAATGGGATTAAGGTCTGACGTACTTGGCCATACCATCACCTTCAGCTTCTTCAGGAAGGCAATTGTCATCTTGGAGGAGTGTTTCGGGTCGTTATCATGTTGGAAAACAGCCGTGTGGCCCAGTTTCTGAAGGGAGGGCATCATTTTCTGCTTCAGAATCTCTCAGTACATGTTGGATCCATTATTCCATTAATGAAGTGCAGCTCCCCAGGACCAGAAGCACTCATGCAGCCCCAGACCATGAAACTGTCAGCACCATGTTTGACTGTAGACCGTACACACTTGTTTTGATACTTCTCACCAGGGCGCCGCCACACATGCTGGACACCATCTGAGCCGAACAAGTTTATCTTGGTCTCGTCAGACCACAGAACATGATTCTAGTAGTTCATGTTCTTGGACTGGTTGTCTTCAACAAACTGTTTTTGGGCTTTCTTGTGGGCTAGCTTCAGAAGAGGCTTCCATCTTGGTTGACGGCCATGCAGACCAACTTTGCGCAGAGCATTGCGTATGGTCTGAGCACTGACAGGCTGTTATCCCACTGCTACAACCTTGTTAGCAATGCTGCCAGCACTCCTGCGTCTGTTTTCCGAAGCCAACTTGTGCACCTGACGCAGAGCACGAGGACTCAACCTCTTCGGTCGACCCTGACGAGGCCTGTTCCGAGCAGAACTCGTCTTGGAAAACCGCTGGATAACCTTGGCCACCGTGCTGTAGCTCAGTTTCATGGTTTCACAAATCTTCTTGAAGCTTAGACCATCTTTGTGGAGAGCAACAATTCTCTTTTTCAGATCCTCAGAGAGTTCCTTCCCATGAGGTGCCATGTTGACCATCCAGTGACCAGAATGAGAGCATCGCACCCAAAGCACCACAATTTAACCCTTCAACATGTTACACAACCTCATATGGCCCAGTCAAACAGACAAAGGCATGAACATGATGAACAAGTCGTGTTTCATTGCTTGGTTGACCATTATCAATTGGGGTGTGTACTCACTTTTGTTGCCATCCATTTTGGAAATAGTGACTGTTTGTTCAGGTATTTGGACAGTGTAGTAAATCTACACTGCTACACATATTGTACTATGACTACTCTAGAATACATGGAAGTTTCACTTCTGTAGCATTGTCCCTTGAAAAGATATAATAAATTGTCAAAATGTGAGGGGTGTACTCACTTTTTTGAGATACTGTATATTCAATTGAATACACTGCAAAGACAAGATGTTTAATGTTCAAACTGAGAAACTTTATTTTTTTTTTTTGCAAATATTTATTAACTTAGAATTTAAAGGCAGCAACACATTGCAAAAAAGTTAGCACAAGGGCCTTTTTAACACTGTGTTACATCGCCTTTCCTTATAACGACACTCAGTAAATGTTTGGGAACTGAGGAGACCAATTTTTGAAGCTTTTCAGGTGGAACGCTTTCCCATTCTTGCTTGATGTACAGCATTAATGGTGCCTTCACATATGTGTAAGTTGCCCATGCCTTGGGCACTAATGCACTCCCATACCATCACAGATGGTGGATTTTGAACTCTGCGCCTATAACAGCCCGGATGGTTCTTTTCCTCTTTGGTCCGGAGGACACGACGTCCACAGTTTCTAAAAACAATTTGAAATGTGGACTCGTCAGACCACAGAACACTTTTCCACTTTGCATCAGTCCATCTTAGATGAGCTTGGGCCCAGCGGAGCCGGCGGCGTTTCTGGGTGCTGTTGATAAATGGCTTTCACTTTGCATTGTAGAGTTTTAACTTGCACTTGCAGATGTAGCGACGAACTTTAGTTACTGACTGGTTTTCTGAAGCGTTCCTGAGCCCATGTGGTGATGTCCTTTACACACTGATGTCAGTTTTTGATGCAGAACCGCCTGAGGGATCGAAGGTCACGGGCATTCAATGTTGGTTTTCGGCCTTGTCGCTTACGTGCAGTGATTTCTCCAGATTCTCTGAACCTTTGGAGAATATTACGGACCGTAGATGATGAAATCCCTAAATTTCTTGCAATAGCTCGTTGAGGAATGTTGTTTTTAAACTGTTCGACAATCAGCTCACGCATTTGTTCACTAAGTGGTGACCCTTGCCCCATCCTTGTTTGTGAATGACTGAGCATTTCAGGGAAGCTGCTTTTATACCCAATCATGGCACCCACCTGTTCCCAATTAGCCCGTTCACCTGTGGGATGTTCCAAATAAGTGTTTGATGAGCATTCCTCAACCCTCTGTCTTTCTTGCCACTTGTGCCAGCTTTTTTGAAACATGTTGCAGGCATCAAATTCCAAATGAGCTAATATTTGCAAAAAATTACAAAGTTTACCTGTTCGAACATTAAGTAACTTGTCTTTGCAGTGTATTTAATTGAATATAGGTTGAAAAGGATTTGCAAATCATTGTATTCTGTTTTTATTTACGATTTACGCAACGTGCCAACTTCACTGGTTTTGGGTTTTGCACATTAATTGGTTATAAAATGTGATCTGATGGAAAAAGTATGTGAACCCCTGAGTTAATCACCTCAAAAAAGCTAATTGGAGTCAGGTGTTGGCATACCTGGAGTCTTGTTAAGAAAATGCATTTGGGGGTGTGGACTAGAACTACTTTGACTCCTAAAAATCACTCAGTCTTATGGAGTTTGCCCCACACAAGAAGAATAGGCTTATAAGAGACCTGCCTCTTCAAAAAGAGGTTTCAGAGGACCGAAGATCAAAGATTGTAACCCTTTCCAGCTTCATGGAAATCAACAAAGTGATTTCAAAGATTTTAGGAATTCACCAGTCTACAGTTGGGCAAACTTGTTGTAGAACCAAGAGTTTATGACACATAGTATTTTAACAAGTTTATTGTACTGTTACAATTGTGAACAAATGGTGAATCATACCATACCAATCATATGAATGATCAACAGAGATTGGTGGAGGGACATTCAAAAGATAACAATGGGAGTGGATTGGTTGTATAGCCAGGTACAGACTGAATGATGGGTAGGGGACTATTTGAACTATTAGAACTATTTGAACTATTTGGAAAGAATACAGCACTACATCTGGCGTTAAAAGGGCACTGCATATCATCATGAAAACATTGTCCCAACCGTGAAGTATGGTGGAGCAAGCGTCGTGATTTGGGCCTGCTTTACTGCATCAAGGGCCTGGCCAGCTTGCAATCATTGAAGGGAAGATGAATTCCCAAATGTATCAAAAATTCTACTAGGCTATTTGAGAATGTCTGTACGTCATTTTGCATTCCCTGGTCTCTCATTTTAAAAATATGGTCCCACCCTTACTGAGGGATTGTCAGCAGCCAGGAATCAAGTGCACCTGACCAAAACAAGTTTTTTTTGTTTGTTTTTTTTTTTTCCTTCTTTCCCCTATTGCTGTAATTTATCACATACACAGGGCAAACTATGCAGTTGGCAAGAAATTAGTAGTATTGAAAGCAAGAACATAATTCAATTCTTAACCCACTCATGATCTGGATGAAGAGTCAGCAATAACAATAATCCTTTCCTGCCTCATTTTCTATAGCAAGATGATAAGGATGTGAAACCAAAGTCCACTAATAAATCCTTTGATTCTTCATTTTTAAATTATAAAGGTGAGGATTGTGATCAGTGTAGACTTTTACTTTGTGTTTGCTCTTAGACAAGTAAACCTCAAAATGCTGGGATTAAGGCCAAGTCCTCCTTTATAAGAGTGGAATATGTCCGCTGATGGCTGTTCAACTTCTTGAAGAAGTACACCACAGGACTCTCCACCCCAGAGTTATCTGCCTGAAGCAATACAGAAGCAATACAGCACCCACCCCACTGTTTTAGGCATCAATGGCCAATTTGAACTACAAATAGGCCGTGAGCTAGGTAGGGTCACCGTGCACCCCCCCCCCCATTCAACGAAACTATGTTTTTCTGAAGCTCCTGAGTCTACTGAATAAGAATATCCATGTTAACATTGAAAATTTTGGGATGCAACCCATATTCTCACTACTTTTATAAGGGTACCCTCTAAAATCCAGTTTTTCAAGTGCGCGATTGGAGAAATTTGCACCAAATTCATCGAGACATGGAATCACCAATTTATAAGATAGAAATACATATTATACACCAAATGAAAGCTTATGGCATCACAAATCAAACAAGCACAATAACAATTGTATTGATGTGAATTTGGGCAAGTTACGGTGAGATTTGTCACACTACCCTCAAAACATGCGTTAAATCATTGGAAAATTTGAAAATGAATATTATAGATGTTTCTGAGAACTCCAATATGACGAAATGCATCTCGTGTATGTACAACTAGACAGAACTGGTTCTTAGCTTTAATTTGGTGGGTATATTATGCCTCTAGGTCCATTTTTGACAAAGATAGAACATTTTGAATGCATCGCCATAATTGCGCGAAGCAGACGTTGAAACCCTATCGGCAGAACTGGTTCCAATTGCACCAAAAACATGGCACGCAACCCATCAAAATTATTTCTTAAGCTCCTACATGTGCTATTTCAACATTCTCTGACAGAAATACATGTATATCTAATGATGTTCAAATGGATAGATATTTGCATTGTGGACCGATCATGGCCGCTGGGGTGGGGGGGAAGATAGGTTCTCACAAAAATCTTATTCTTCAAAATAATTATTGTTTTTGAATGAATGAAATCAATGAAATCAAAAAAGCTTTGCAATGCAACATCAGCAAGGTCATTAGTTATTATACACCAAATTTTAAGTTGATCAGATAAAATCTTTAGGAGGAGTTCGTTAAAGTACGACACCTGTGAATGGCGCAAATTCAATTTAAAATGGCGAGCTTCCTGTTAAAACTAGGTCATAGCACCACGGGACTTTTTTTAGGTCTCAGGATCTTCCACATGTCCAACGCATTTCATTCATGCAGGTCAAACACGGTGCGAGGGCTGCTTCATTGAAATTTTCTAGCGCTTTAATGCCATTTTGCCACGCCCAGCTGTAAAACCTATATTTTAGTACAACGTTTAATTGGCTGAATAGGTCTGCCAAATTTGGTGAGTTTTTGAGCATGTCGAAACCTTCAAAAATGCAATTATGTAATAGGGGGCGCTACAGAGCCATAATGTCACATTTAGTGCCAAATAGGATTTTAAATCGAACAACATCATATTGTTAACCTCTCTGTAAAGTTTTCAAGTATGCTAAGGCCCCCAAAAATGTGTTTGCAACATCTGGAAAAACGCAGGAAATGGCTCATAGCTCACTTCCTGTTTCCTGCGAAAATATTTCAAAAAATTAACCATTGCCCAGAATGACTAATGCAATGATCACCCCAAATTTCATGAACATTCAAGCACTTTTATCTTAACATGGTCGTATCTAGAGGGCGCTGTGGAGCTACCTGGCCACTCCCGATCTAATATTAGCATATACTTACACTTGGGAGGACAAATTTATCAAGCTGAGAAAGTTTCAGCCTAATCCCACAAAGTATGTGGGAGTAAAAGCAACTTCCTGTTTCATGGCGGGACATCAAAATTTGCCGCGACGCCACGGATACAACGTTCGATGAATCCAAAAAAGCTTCGCAATTTAAGGTCAGCAAGGTCTTTAAATATTTTTCGCCAAATTTTGAGTGGATCGGATAAAATGTCTAGGAGGAGTTCGTTAAAGTACAACACCTGTGAATGGCGAAAAATCCGAAAAATTTGCAATGTCAGTTAAAAATGGCGGACTTCCTGTTGAGTCTTGGTCATGGCACCAAGAGACTTGTTTTTAGGTCTCAGCATATTCCATATGTCTACCGAATTTCATACATGTAGGTTTACCGGGCTGCGAGGGCTGCTTATTTGAAATTTTCCAGGGGGCGCTATTATGGCAATTTAGCCAAGCCTATATGTAAACTTTTAATGAGAGTAATACGAATGATGATCTCTATACATTTACCAAATTTTGTGAGTTTTCGAACATGCTAAGACCCTCAAAAGGGCAATTCCTTTAAAAATCTGATTGGGGGCGCTATAGAGCCATTGTGCCAAATTTAGTGCAACTTGATGTATTAGGTTGAAGATTTTAAGACAATCATAATTTGTGCAACTTTTTGCAAGATTTTGAGTATTCTAAAGCTTCCAAATATGTGTTCATAAAATTTGGAAAAACGCAGGAAATGGCTCATAGCTCACTTCCTGTTTGACCTAAAAATTCCAAAAAAATTACCATAACTCGACATGACTATTGCAATGATCACACTAAATATCATGAACATTCAAGCACTTTTATCTCAACATGGCCGTGTCGAGAGGGCGCTGTGGAGCCACCTGACCACACCCAATCTAATATCGACTTATATTTCTACTTGAAAGTAGACTCTCATGAAGCCTGTAAAGTTTCGGGCAAATCTCATAAAGCATGTGCGCGTAAAACCAACTTCCTATTTCATGGCGGAACATCGAAATTTGCCGCAACGCCACGGATACAAAGTTCGATGAATCCAAAAAAACTTTGTAATTTAATTGTAATCAGCAAGGTCTTTAGATGTCATGCGAAATTTTAAGTTGATCGAATAAAATCTCTAGGAGGAGTTCGTTAAAGTACGACGCCTGTGAATGGCAAAAAATCAAAAAAAGTTGCAATTTCAATTAAAAATGGCGGACTTCCTGTTGAGTCTAGGTCACGGCACCAGGGACTTTTTTTTAGGTTTTGGCATAATCCACATGTCCACCGAATTTCGTACATGTAGGTTGAACACGCTGCGGGGGCTACTTAATTGAAATATTCTAGGTGGCGCTGTAATGCAATTTTGCCAAATCTATCTGTCAATCTCATACCTCAGTCAAAGGTATGACCAGCTTAATATGTTTGCAAAGTTTTGTGAGTTGTCGAGCATGCTGAGGCCCTCAAAAATGCAAATATGTATTAGGGGGCGCTATAGAGCCACCATGTCACACCCAGTGCCAAATGAGACATCGAATCAAAGAACTTAACATTTTTAATCTATGAGCCAAGTTTGGTGAGTTTTCGAGTATGATAAGGCCCTCAAAAATGTGTTCGTAAAATCTGAAAAAACGCAGGAAATGGCTCATAGCTCACTTCCTGTGCGGCAAAAAAATTTTTTAAAAATTGACAAAAAAATTTATCATGACTGCTATGGCCCTATTGAATTTCGTGAGAATCCGAGCAAGTGCGTTCCAAAATGGCCGCGTGGTTGGTGGCGCTATAGAGCCACCGGGGCATGTCCAAGCACAAAAATAATAATTCTTTGTAATTTTCACCATGACTGACGTGTGGGCAAATTTTTGTGAGTTTTCGTGCATGGCAAAGCCCCCAGAAACATGTTCTTGCAGCAGAATAACAATAATTAAAGCTGCAAGCAGTGTTGAAAGGGCCCTCGCACCCCTCGTGCACGTTGGGCTGGCAGCAAGATCTTGATGGGTGGAAATGTCCATTCCCAGCCATTGGACACTGTTGGACCGCGTACAATGTGTTTTCCTGATGGGACTGCAAAAATTTTCTGGAGGGCGCTCTGATACCATTTTGACATGCCTGTGCGCAAAATCTACAACATAGTTATTGGAATACCGGGCTCCATGAGTGTCTTGATTTTCATTAATTTTCAAGCACGCTTAGACCCCTAAAAAGGCAATTCTTGAAAAAATCTGATTGGAAGTGCTATAGAGCCATCATGCCACATTTAGTGGCAGTTAATGTATGAAATTCAGGAAAATGAGACAATGATAATTTGTGCCACATTTTGCAAGCTTTGGAGCATTCTAAAGCCTTAAAACGTGTGTTCGTAAAATTCGGAAAAAACACAGGAAATGGCTCATAGCTAACTTCCTGTTTGGCTGAAAAAATTTAAAAAATTAAGCATTGCCGGGAATAAATATTGCAATGATCACACCAAATTTCATGAACATTCAAGCACTTTTATCTTAACATGGCCGTATCTAGAGGGCGCTGTGGAGCCACTTGGCCACTCCCAATCTAATAGCATATATTTATATTTTGGAGGAACATTTCATCAAGTTTGGAAAGTTTCAGGCAAATCGAACGAAGTATGTGGGAGTAAAATCAACTTCCTGTTTCATGGCAGGACATCGAAATTCGCCGCAATGCCACGGATACATCGTTTGATAAATCCAAAAAAGCTTCGCAATTTAACATTGACAACGTCTTTAGATATTATTCTCCAAATTTTAAGTTGATCGGATAAAATGTCTAGGGGGAGTTCGTTAAAGTACGACCCCTGCGAATGGCGAAAAATCCAAAAAAGTTGCAATTTCAATTAAAAATGGTGAACTTCCTGTTGGGTCTTGGTCATGGCACCAAGAGACTTTTTTTTATGTCTCAGAATATTCCACATGTCCACCCAAGTTCATACATGCAGGTCAACCACGATGCGAGGGCTGCTTATTTTAAATTTTCCAGGGGGCGCTATAATGCCATTTTTGCCACGCCTATATGGAAATTTTTTATCAGTGTAATAGGAATGATGGTCTTTAGAATTGTACAAAATTTTGAGAGTTTTTGAGCATGCTGAGACCCTCAAAAGGGCAATTCTTTCAAAAATATGATTGGGGGCGCTATAGAGCCATAATGCCACATTTACTGCCAATTTCTGTCTCACATTGAAGAAATCAGACAAGTATAATTTTTGCAAAGTTTTGCAAGTTTTCGAGTATGCTAAGGCCTTCAAACGTGTGTTCGTAAAATTTGGAATAACGCAGGAAATGGCTCATAGCTCACTTCCTGTTTGGTCGAAAAATTTCAAAAAAAAAAGCAAAGCCCAAAAAAACAAATGTAATGATCAGACCAAATTTCATGAACATTCAAGCATTTTTTTCTCAACATGGCAGTGTCAAGAGGGCGCTGTAGAGCTACCTGACCACACCCAATCCTATATCAATTGATAGGTATATTCGGAACTAGACTATTATTAAGCCTGTAAAGTTTCACGCAAATCCCACAAAGCATGTGCTCATAAAAGCAACTTCCTGTTTCATGGCGGAACATCGAAATTCGCCGCAACGCCACGGATACAAAGTTCGATGAATCCAAAAAAGCTTCGCAATGTAACATATAGAAGGTCTTTAGATGGCATGTGCCAAATTTTAAGTTGATCGGATAGAATCTCTAGGAGGAGTTCGTTAAAGTACGATGCCTGTGAATGGCAAAAAATAAAAAAAATTTGCAAATTCAATTAAAAATGGCAGACTTCCTGTTGAGTCTAGGTCATGGCACCAAGAGACTTTTTTTTAGGTCTTGGCATTGTACACATGTCCACCGAATTTTGTACATTTAGGTTAAACAAGCTGCGAGGGCTGCTTCATTGAAATTTTTTAGGTGGCGCTGTAATGCAATTTTGCCACATCCATCTGTAAGCCTTATATTGTAGTAAAGAGTATGACTAGCTTAATATGTTTGCAAAGTTTTGTGAGTTTTCGAGCATGCTGAATCCCTCAAAAATGCAATTATGTATTAGGGGGCGCTATAGAGCTACCATGTCTCACCCACTGCCAAATGAGATATCGAATCAAGGAACTTAATATTTTTAGTCAATAAGCCAAGTTTGGTGTGTTTTCAAGTATGATAAGGCCCTCAAAAATGTGTGGGTTAAATCAGAAAAAACGCAGGAAATGGCTCATAGCTCACTTCCTGTGAGGCAGAAAAATTTCAAAAAAATTGACAGAAAAATGTATGATGACTACTATGACCCTATAAAATTACATGAGAATCTGAGCAAGTGCATTCCAAAATGGCCGCGTGTTTGGTGGCGCTATAGAGCCACCGGGGCATGTCCAAGCACAAAAATAATAATAATTTGCAATTTTTACCACGACTGACGTGTGGGCAAATTTTTGTGAGTTTTCGTGCATGGCAAAGCCCTCAAAAATGCCCAGCAGAATAAAAAGAAGAAGAATAATAATAATAAAAATCCCATCAAAAACAATAGGTTCCTCACACCTTCGGTGCTCGGGCCCTAATAATAGCTGCAAGCAGCGTTGAAAGGGCCCTCGCACCCCTCTTGCACATTGGGGAGGCAGCAAAATGTAGATGGGTGCAGGTTTGCATTCACAGCCATTGGACACTGCTAGACTGTGAAAAATGTGGTTTCCTGCGGAGAGTGCAAACATTTTCTGGAGGGCGCTGTGATACCATTTTTACATGCCCGTGCTCAAAATCTCCAGCATAGTAATGGTAATACCAGGCCTCTTGAGGTTGTTGATTTTTGTAAATTTTTCAACACGTTTAGACCCTCAAAAGGGATTTCTTTTAAAAATCTGATTGGGGGCGCTATGGAGCCATTATGCCACATTTAGTGCCAATTGATGGATGACATTGAAGAGAATGAGACAATTATTAATTGTGCAAGGTTTTGCAAGCTTTGGAGTATTCTAAGGCTTTCAAACGTGCGTTTGTAAAATTTGGAAAAACGCGGGAAATAGCTCATAGCTCACTTCCTGTTTGGCCAAAAAAATTCCAAAAATTCAACATTGCCCAGAATGACTAATGCAATGATCTCACCAAATTTCATGAACTTTCAAGCACTTATATATGAACATGGCCGAATCTAGAGGGCGCGGTGGAGCCTCTTGGCCACTCCCGATGTAATATTAGCATATACTTATACTTGGGAGGACAATTTTATCAAGCTTGGAAAGTTTCAGGCAAATTCCACGAAGAATGTGGGAGTAAAATCAACTTCCTGTTTCTTGGCAGGACATTGAAATTCGCCGCAATGCCACGGATACATCGTTTGATAAATCCAAAAAAGCTTCGCAATTTACCATTGACAACATCTTGAGATATTATTCACCAAATTTTAAGTTGATCGGATAAAATCTCTAGGAGGAGTTCGTTAAAGTACGACCCCTGCGAATGGCGAAAAATCTAAAAATGTTGAAATTTCAATTTAAAATGCCGAACTTCCTTGTGAGTCTAGGTGATGGCACCAAGAGCCTTTTTTTCAGGTCTCAGGATATTCTACATGTTCACTGAGTTTCATACATGCAGGTCAACCACGATGCGAGGGCCGCTTATTTGAAATTTTCCAGGGGGCGCTATAATGCCATTTTTGCCAATTCTAGATGCATTTTTTTTTATCAGTGTAATAGGAATGATGGTTTTTAGAATGGTACAAAATTTTGTGAGTTTTTGAGCATGCTGAGAGCCTCAAAAGGGCAATTTTTAAAAAAATCTGATTGGGGGCGCTATAGTGCCATTATGCCACATTTACGGCCAATTTCTGTCTCAAATTGAAAACAATCAGACTATTATAATTGGGGGCGCTATTTGTGAGTTTTCTAGCATGCTGAGGTCCTCAAAAATGCAATTATGTATAAGGGGTCGCTATAGAGCTACCATGTCTCACCCACTGCCAAATGAGATATTGAATCAAAGAACTTAATATTTTTTGTCAAAAAGCCAAGTTTCGTCTGTTTTCGAGTATGATAACGCCCTCAAAAATGTGTTCGTAAAATCTGAAAAAACGCAGGAAATGGCTCACAGCTCACTTCCTGTGTGGCAAAAAAATTTCAAAAAAATTGACAGAAAAATTTATGATGACTACTATGACCCTATAAAATTTCATTAGAATCCGAGCAAGTGCGTTCCAAAATGGCCGTGTGTTTGGTGGCGCTATAGAGCCACCGGGGCATGTTCAAGCACAAAATTAATAATAGTTTGCCATTTTTACCATGCCTGATGTGTGGGCAAATTTTTGTGAGTTTTCGTGCATGGCAAAGCTCTCAAAAATGCGTTCTCGCAGCAGAAGAAGAAGAAGAAGAAGAAGAATTAAAGCTGCAAGCAGCGTTGAAAGGGCCCTCGCCCCCCTCGTGCACGTTGGGGTGGCAGCAAGATCTTGATGGCTGCAGGTGTCCATTCAGAGCCATTGGACACAGCTGGATTGCGTACAATGTGGTTTCCTGATGGGAGTGCAAAAAATTTCTGGAGGGCGCTATGATACCATTTTGACTTGCCTGTGCACAAAATCTACAACACAGTAATCATAATACGGGGCTCCATGAGTGTTTTGATTTTTGTAAATTTTCCAGCATGTTTAGACTTTCAAAAGAGCAATTCTTTTAAAAATATTATTGGGGGCGCTATAGAGCCATTATGCCCCATTTAGTGCCAATTGATGGATGTATTGAAGAGAATAAGACAGTTCTAATTTTTGGATGGTTTTGCAAGTTTTGGAGCATTCTAAGGCCTTAAAACGTGTGTTCGTAAAATTTGGAAAAACGCAGGAAATAGCTCATAGCTCACTTCCTGTTTGGCAAAAAAATTTCAAAAAATTAACAATTGCGGAGAATGACTAATGCAATGATCATACCAAATTTCATGAATTTTCAAGCACTTTTATCTGAACATGGCCATATCAAATTCGCCATGACGACACGGATGCATCGTTCGATGAAATCAAAAAAGCTTCGCAATTTAACGTCAGCAAGGTTTTTAGATATTATATGCCAAATTTTAAGTTGATCGGATAAAATCTCTAGGAGGAGTTCGTGAAAGTACGACACCTGTGGCAAAAAAAAAAAAAAAAAAGTTGCAATTTCAATTAAAAATGGCAGCCTTCCTGTTGAATCTAGGTCATGGCACCAAGAGACTTTATTGTAGGTCTCAGCATATTCCACATGTCTACCGAATTTCATACATGTGGGTTTACCGGGCTGCGAGGGCTGCTTATTTGAAATTTTCCAGGGGGCGCTATAATTAAATTTTTGCCATGCCTATAAGTAAGTTTCTTGTCAAAGTAATACAAATGATGGTCTTTATCCATTTAAAGAATTTTGTGAGTTTTTGAACATGGTGAGACCCTTAAAAGGGCAATTTTTTCAAAAATCTGATTGGGGGCGCTAAAGAGCCATTGTACCTAATTTAGTGTAAATTGATATATAAAATTGAAGACAATAAGGCGATCAAAATTTGTGCAACTTTTTGCAAGATTTCGAGTATTCTAAGGCTTCCAAACATGTGTTTCTAAAATTTGGAAAAACACAGGAAATGGCTCATAGCTCACTTCCTGTTTGGCCAAAAAATTTCAAAAAAAATTATCATTCCCTGACATGACACATGCAATGATCACACTAAATTTCATGAACAATCAAGCACTTTTATCTCAATATGGCCGTGTCAAGAGGGCGCAGTGGAGCCACCTGACCACACCCAATGTAATATCAACATATAGGTATACTTGAAAGTAGACTCTTATCAAGCCTTTGAAGTTTCGTGCAAATCTCACAAAGCATGTGCGCGTAAAACCAACTACCTGTTTCAGGGCGGAACATCGAAATTCGCCGCGATGCCACAGATACATAGTTCGGTTGATACAAAAAAGCTTCGCAATTTAACATCGACCAGGTCTTTAGACGTCATATGCGAAATTTTAAGTTGATCGGATAAAATCTCTAGGAGGAGTTCGTTAAAGTACGACACCTGCGAATGGCGAAAAATCTAAAAAAGTTGAAATTTCAATTAAAAATGGCAAACTTCCTGTTGGGTCTAGGTCATGGCTCCAAGAGTCTTTTTTTAGGTCTCAAGATATTCCACATGTCCACCGAAGTTCATATATGCAGGTCAACCACGATGCAAGGGCTGCTTATTTGAAATTTTCCAGGGGGCGCTATAATGCCATTTTTGCCAGGCCTATCTGTAAAGTTTTTATCAGTGTAATAGGAATGATGGTCTTTAGAATTGTACAAAATTTTGTGAGTTTTTGAGCATGTTGAGACCCTCAAAAGGGCAATTCTTTCGAAAATCTGATTGGGGGCGCTATTGGGCCATTATGCCACAGTGACTGCCAATTTCTGCCTCAAATTGAAGACAATCAGACAAGTATAATTTTTGCAAGTTTTGCAAGTTTTCGAGAATGCTAAGGCCTTCAAACGTGTGTTCGTAAAATTTGGAATAACGCAGGAAATGGCTCATAGCTCACTTCCTGTTTGGCCGAAAAATTTCAAAAAAATCAGCATAGCCCAAAAAAACAAATGCAATGATCAGACAAAATTTCATGAACATTCAAGCACTTTTATATCAACAAGGCCGTGTCAAGAGGGCGCTGTGGAGCCACCTGACCACACCCACTCCAATATCAACATATAGGTATATTTGGAAGTAGACTATTATTAAGCCTGGAAAGTTTCACGCAAATCTCACAAAGCAAGTGCTCAAAAAAGCAACTTCCATTTTCATGGCGGAACATCAAAATTCGCCGCAACGCCACGGACACAAATTTCGATGAATCCAAAAAAGCTTCGCAATTTAACATAAGAAAGGTCTTTAGATGGCCTGTGCCAAATTTTAAGTTGATCGGATAAAATCTCTAGGAGGAGTTTGTTAAAGTACGACGCCTGTGAATGGCAAAAAATTAAAAAAAGTTGCAAATTCAATTAAAAATGGCGGACTTCCTGTTGAGTCTAGGTCATGGCACCAAGAGACTTTTTTTTAGGTCTTGGCATAGTACACATGTCCACCGAATTTTGTACATGTAGGTCAAACACGCTGCGAGGGCAGCTTCATTGAAATTTTCTAGGTGGCGCTGTAATGCAATTTTGCCACATCCATCTGTAAACCCTATATCCTAGTAAAAAGTAAGACCAGCTTAATATGTTTGCAAAGTTTTGTGAGTTTTCAAGCATGCTGAGGCCCTCAAAAATGCAATTATGTATTAGGGGGCGCTATAGAGCAACCATGTCACACTCAGTGCCAAATGAGATATCGAATCACAGAACGTAATATTTCTAGTCTATGAGCCAAGTTTGGTGAGTTTTCGAGTATGATAAAACTCTCAAAAATGTGTTCGTAAAATCTGAAAAAACGCAGGAAATGGCTCATAGCTCACTTCCTGTGAGGCAAAAAAATTTCAAAAAAATTTACAAAAAAATTTATGAAGACTACTCTGACTCTATAAAATTTCGTGAGAATCCGAGCAAGTGCGTTCCAAAATGGCCGCGTGTTTGGTGGCGCTATAGAGCCACCGGGGCATGTCCAAACACAAAAATAATAATAATTTGCAATTTTCACGACGACTGACGTGTGGGCAAATTTTTGAGTTTTCGTGCATGGCAAAGCCCTCAAAAATGCGTTCTCGAAGAAGAAGAAGAAGAAGAAGAAGAAGAATAATAAAAATCCCATCAAAAACAATAGGTTCCTCGCACCTTCGGTGCCAGGACCCGTTCCGGGCCCTGGCACCGGTCGGTGCTCGGGCCCTAATTAAAGCTGCAAGCAGCGTTGAAAGGGCCCTCGCCCCCCTCGTGCACGTTGGGGTGGCAGCAAGATCTTGATGGCTGCAGGTGTCCATTTAGAGCCATTGGACACTGCTGGATCGCGTACAATGTGGTTTCCTGAGGGGAAAATTCGCTGCGTCGCCACGAATACATTGTTCAATGAAATCAAAATTGCTTTGCAATTTAACATTTGCAAGGTCTTTAGATATTTTCTGCCAAATATGAAGTTGATCTGATAAAATCTCTAGGAGGAGTTCGTTAAAGTACGACACCTACGAATTGCGAAAAATCTGAAAAAGTTGCAATTTCAATTGAAAATGGCAAACTTCCTGTTGCGTCTAGGTCATGGCACCAAGAGGCTTATTTTTAGGTCTCAGGATATTCCACATGTCCACCGAAGTTCATACATGCAGGTCAATCACGATGCGAGGGCTGCTTCTTTGAAATTTTCCAGGGGGCGCTATAATGCCATTTTTGCCACGCCTATATGTACATTTTTTATCAGTGTCATGAGAATGATGGTTTTTAGAATTGTACAAAATATTGTGAGTTTTTGAGCATGTTGAGACCCTCAAAAAAGTAATTCTTTAAAAATCTGATTGGGGGCGCTATAGAGCCAAAATGCCACATTTACTGCCAATTTTTGTCTCAAATTGAAGACAATCAAACAAATATAATTTTTGCAAAGTTTTGCATGTTTTCGAGTATGCTAAGGCCTTCAAAGGTGTGTTCGTAAAATTTGGAATAACGCAGGAAATGGCTCATAGCTCACTTCCTGTTTGGCCGAAAAATTTCAAAAAAATAAGCATAGCCCAAAAAACAAATGCAATGATCAGACCAAATTTTATGAACATTCAAGCACTTTTATGTCAACATGGCCGTGTCAAGAGGGCGCTGTGGAGCCACCTGACCACAGCCAATCCAATATCAACAAATAGGTATATTTGGAAGTAGACTATTATTAAGCCTGTAAAGTTTCACGCAAATCTCACAAAGCATGTGCTCATAAAAGCAACTTCCTGTTTTGTGGCGGAACATCAAAATTCGCCGCGACGCCACGGAAAGAAAGTTTGATGAATCCAAAAAAGCTTCGCAATTTAACATCGACATGGTCTTTAGATGTCATACGCAAAATTTTAAGTTGATCGGATAAAATCTCTAGGAGGAGTTTGTTAAAGTACAAAGCCTGTGAATGGCAAAAAATTAAAAAAATTTGCAAATTCAATTAAAAATGGCGGACTTCCTGTTGAGTTTAGGTCATAACATCAAGAGACTTTTTTTTAGGTCTTGGCATAGTGCACATGTCCACCGAATTTTATACTTGTAGATTAAACACGCTGCGAGGGCTGCCTCATAGAAATTTTCTAGGTGGCGCTGTAATGCAATTTTGCCACATTAATCTGTAAACCCTATATTTTAGTAAAAAGTATGACCAGCTTAATATGTTTGCAAAGTTTCGTGAGTTTTCGAGCATGTTGAGGCCCTCAAAAATGCAATTATGTATTAGGGGGCGCTATAGAGCTACCATGTCACACTTAGTGCCAAATGAGATATCGAATGAAAGAACTTAATACTTTTAGTCAATGAGCCAAGTTTGGTGAGTTTTCGAGTATGATAAGGCCCTCAAAAATGTGTTCGTAAAATCTGAAAAAACGCAGGAAATGGCTCATAGCTAACTTCCTGTGCGGCAAAAAAATTTCAAAAAAATTGACAAAAAAATTTATGATGACTACTATGACCCTATTGAATTTTGTGAGAATCCGAGCAAGTGCGTTCCAAAATGGCCGCGTGTTTGGTGGCGCTATAGAGCCACTGGGGCATGTCCAAGCATAAAAATAATAATATTTTGCAATTTTCACCACGACTGACGTGTCAGCAAATTTTTGTGAGTTTTCGTGCATGGCAAAGCCCTCAAAAATGCGTTCTCGCAGCAGAATAATAATAATAAGAAGAAGAAGAAGAAGGAAGAAGAATAATTAAAGCTGCAAGCAGCGTTGAAAGGGCCCTCGCCCCCCTCGTGCACGTTGGGGTGGCAGCAAGATCTTGATGGCTGCAGGTGTCCATTCAGAGCCATTGGACACTGCTGGATTGCGAACAATGTGGTTTCCTGAGGGGAGTGCAAAAATTTTCTGGAGGGCGCTATGATAGAATTTTGACATGCCTGTGAGCAAAATCTACAACATAGTAATTGTAATACCGAGCTCCATGAGTTTGTTGATTTTTGTAAATTTTCAAACATGATTAGACCTTCAACAGGGCAATTCTTTTATAAATCTGACTGGGGGCGCTATAGAGCCATTATGCCATATTTAGTGCCAATTGATGGATGACATTGAAGAGAATACAACCTTTATAATTTTTGCAAGGTTTTGCAAGTTTTGGAGCATTCTGAGGCCTTAAAACGTGTGTTAATAAAACTCAGAAAAACGCAGGAAATGGCTCATAGCTCACTTCCTGTTTGGCCAAAAAATTTCAAAAAACTAACCATTGCCCGGAATGACGAATGCAATGATCACACCAAATTTCATGAACATTCAAGCACTTTTATCTTAACATGACCATATCTAGAGGGCGCTGTGGAGCCACCTTGCACCTCCCGATCCAATATTAGCATATAATTATACTTTGGAGGACAATTTTATCAAGCATAGGAAGTTTCGAGCAAATCCCACAAAGCATGTGGCAGAAAAAGCAACTCCCTGTTTCATGGCGGGATATCAAAATTCGCCGCGACGCCACGGATACATTGTTCAATGAAATCAAAATTGCTTCGCAATTTAACATTAGTAAGGTCTTTATATTTTCTGCCAAATATTAAGTTGATCTGATAAAATCTCTAGGAGGAGTTCGTTAAAGTACGACAACTTCGAATTGCGAAAAATCTAAAAAAGTTGCAATTTCAATGAAAAATGGCGGACTTCCTGTTGGGTCTAGGTCATGGCACCCAGTAACTTTTTTTTAGGTCTCAGGATATTCCACATGTCCACCGAAGTTCATACATGCAGGTCAATCTCGATGCGAGGGCTGCTTCTTTGAAATTTTCCAGGGGGCGCTATAATGCCATTTTTGCCACGCCTATATGTAAATTTTTTATCAGTGTCATGAGAATGATGGTTTTTAGAATTGTACAAAATATTGTGAGTTTTTGAGCATGCTGAGACCCTCAAAAAGGCAATTCTTTTTAAAATCTGATTGGGGGCGCTATAGAGCCAAAATGCCACATTTACTGCCAATTTTTGTCTCAAATTAAAGACAATCAAACCATTATAATTTTTGCAAAGTTTTGCATGTTTTCGATATGCTAAGGCCTTCAAATGTGTGTTCGTAAAATTTGGATTAACGCAGGAAATGGCTCATAGCTCACTTCCTGTTTGGCCGAAAAATTTCAAAAAAATAAGCATAGCCCAAAAAACAAATGCAATGATCAGACCAAATTTCATCAACATTCCAGCACTTTTATGTCAACATGGCCGTGTCAAGAGGGCGCTGTGGAGCCACCTGACCACACCCAATCCAATATCAACAAATAGTTATGTTTGGAAGTAGACTATTATTAAGCCTGTAAAGTTTCACGCAAATCTCACAAAGCATGTGCTCATAAAAGCAACTTCCTGTTTTGTGGCGGAACATCAAAATTCGCCGCAACGCCACGGAAAGAAAGTTTGATGAATCCGAAAAAGCTTCGCAATTTAACATTGACAAGGTCTTTAGATGTCATATGTAAAATTTTAAGTTGATCGGATAAAATCTCTAGGAGGAGTTCGTTAAAGTACGACGCCTGTGAATGGCAAAAAATTAAAAAAATTTGCAAATTCAATTAAAAATGGCAGACTTCCTGTTGAGTTTAGGTCATAACACCAAGAGACTTTTTTTTAGGTCTTGGCATAGTGCACATGTCCACTGAATTTTATACTTGTAGGTAAAACACGCTGCGAGGGCTGCCTCATTGAAATTTTCTAGGTGGCGCTGCAATGCAATTTTGCCACATCCATCTGTAAACCCTATATTCTAGTAAAAAGTATGACGAGCTTAATATGTTTGCAAAGTTTTGTGAGTTTTCGAGCATGTTAAGGCCCTCAAAAATGCAATTATGTATTAGGGGGCGCTATAGAGCTACCATGTCACACTTGGTGCCAAATGAGATATCGAATGAAAGAACTTAATACTTTTAGTCAATGAGCCAAGTTTGGTGAGTTTTCGAGTATGATAAGGCCCTCAAAAATGTGTTCGTAAAATCTGAAAAAACGCAAGAAAATGGCTCATGGCTAACTTCCTGTGCGGCAAAAAAATTTCAAAAAAATTGACAAAAAAATGTATTATGACTTCTATGACCCTACTGAATTTCGTGAGAATCCGAGCAAGTGCGTTCCAAAATGGCCTCGTGTTTGGTGGCGCTATAGAGCCACTGGGGCATGTCCAAGCACAAAAACAATAATACTTTGCAATTTTCACCACGACTGACGGGTCGGCAAATTTTTGTGAGTTTTCGTGCATGACAAAGCCCTCAAAAATGCTTTCTCGCAGCAGAATAATAATAATTAAAGCTGCAAGCAGCGTTGAAAGGGCCCTCGCCCCCCCTGTGCACATTGGGGTGGCAGCAAGATCTTGATGGCTGCAGGTGTCCATTCAGAGCCATTGGACACAGCTGGACCGCGTACAATGTGGTTTCCTGATGGGAGTGCAAAAATTTTCTGGAGGGCGCTATGATACCATTTTGACTTGCCTGTGCAAAAAATCTACAACACAGTAATCGTAATACGGGGCTCCATGAGTGTTTTGATTTTTGTAAATTTTCCAGCATGTTTAGACTTTCAAAAGAGCAATTCTTTTATAAATATTATTGGGGGGCGCTATAGAGCCATTATGCCCCATTTCGTGCCAATTGATGGATGTATTGAAGAGAATAAGACAGTTCTAATTTTTGGATGGTTTTGCAAGTTTTGGAGCATTCTAAGGCCTTAAAACGTGTGTTTGTAAGATTTGGAAAAACGCAGGAAATAGCTCATAGCTCACTTCCTGTTTGGCAAAAAAATTTCAAAAAATTAACAATTGCGGAGAATGACTGATGCAATGATCATACCAAATTTCATTAACTTTCAAGCACTTTTATCTGAACATGGCCATATCTAGAGGGCGCTGTGGAGCCACCTGGCACCTCTCGATATAAAATAAGCATATATCTATACTTGGACGGACAATTTTATCAAGCTTGGAAAGTTTCAGGCAAATTCCACAAAGTATGTGGAATTGAAAGCAACTTCCTGTTTCATGGCAGGACATCAAAATTTGCCGTGACGCCACGGATGCATCGTTCGATGAAATCAAAAAAGCTTCGCAACTTTAACGTCAGCAAGGTTTTTAGATATTAGATGCCAAATTTTAAGTTGATCGGATAAAATCTCTAGGAGGAGTTCGTTAAAGTACGACACCTGTGAATGGCAAAAAAAATAAAAAAAAGTTGCAATTTCAATTAAAAATGGCAGCCTTCCTGTTGAATCTAGGTCATGGCACCAAGAGACTTTTTTGTAGGTCTCAGCATATTCCACATGTCTACCGAATTTCATACATGTGGGTTTACCGGGCTGCGAGGGCTGCTTATTTGAAATTTTCCAGGGGGCGCTATAATGCCATTTTTGCCACGCCTATTTGTAAATTTTTTATCAGTGTAATATGAATGATGGTCTTTGAAATTGTCCAAAATTTTGTGAGTTTTTGAGCATGCTGACACCCTCAAAAGGGTCATTCTTTTAAAAATCGTATTGGGGCGCTATAGAGCGATGATGCCTCATTTACTGCCATTTTTTGTTTCAAGTTGAAGACAATGTGACAAATAAAATTTTAGCTTTTTTCATGGCGGAACATCGAAATTCGCCGCGACGCCACGGATACAAAGTTCGATGAATCCAAAAAAAGCTTCGCAATTTAACATCGACGACGTCTTTCAATGTCAAATGCCAAATTTTAAGTTGATCAGATAAAATCTCTAGGAGGAGTTCGTTAAAGTACGATGCCTGTGAATTGCAAAAAAAATTTAAAAAAGTTGCAATTTCAATTAAAAATGGCAGCCTTCCTGTTGAGTCTAGGTCATGGCACCAAGAGACTTTTTTGTAGGTCTCGGCATATTCCACATGTCTACCGAATTTCATACATGTGGGATTACAGGGCTGCGAGGGCTGCTTATTTGAAATTTTCCAGGGGGCGCTATAATGCCATTTTTGCCACGCCTATTTGTAAATTTTTTATCAGTGTAATAGGAATGATGGTCTTTAAAATTGTACAAAATTTTGTGAGTTTTTGAGCATGCTGAAACCCTCAAAAGGGTAATTCTTTTAAAAATCGTATTGGGGGCGCTATAGAGCCATGATGCCTCATTTACTGCCAATTTTTGTTTCAAATTGAAGACAATGTGACAAATAAAATTTTAGCTAAGTTTTGCAAGTTTTCGAGTATGCTAAGGCCTTCAAATGTGTGTTCATAAAATTTGGAATAACGCAGGAAATGACTCACTTCCTGTTTGGCCGAAAAATTTCAAAAAAATCAGCACAGCCCAGAAAAACAAATGCAATGATCAGACCAAATTTCATGAACATTCAAGCACTTTTATATCAACATGGCCGTGTCAAGAGGGCGCTGTAGAGCCACCTGACCACACCCACTCCAATATCAAGATATAGGTATATTTGGAATTAGACTATCATGAAGCCTGTAAAGTTTCACATAAATCCCCCAAAGCATATGCTCATAAAAGCAACTTCCATTTTCATGGCGGAACATCGAAATTCGCCGCGACGCCACGGATACAAAGTTCGATGAATCCAAAAAAGCTTCGCAATTTAACATCGACGACGTCTTTCAATGTCGAATGACAAAATTTAAGTTGATCAGATAAAATCTCTAGGAGGAGTTTGTTAAAGTATGATGCCTGTGAATTGCAAAAAATTTAAAAAAATTGCAAATTCAATTAAAAATGGCGGACTTCCTGTTGCGTCTAGGTCATGGCACCAAGAGACTTTTTTTTAGGTCTTGGCATAGTACATATGTCCACCGAATTTGGAACATGTAGATTAAACACGCTGCGAGGGCTGCTTCATTGAAATTTTCTAGGTGGCGCTGTAATGCAATTTTGCCACATTTTTCTTCAAGCCCTATATCCTAGTTAATAGTATGAGCAGCTTAAAAGTTCTGCAAAGTTTCGTGAGTTTTCGAGCATGCTGAGGCCCTCAAAAATGCAATTATGTATTAGGGGGCGCTATCGAGTTACCATGTGAAACCAAGTGCCAAATGAGATATCGAATCAAAGTATTTAATATTTTTAGTCTATGAGCCAAGTTCGGTGAATTTTCGAGCATAATAAGGCCCTCAAAAATGTGTTCGTTGAATCTGAAAAAACGCAGGAAATGGCTCATAGCTAACTTCCTGTGTGGCAAAAAAATTTCAAAAAAATTGACAAAAAAATTTATTATGACTGCTGTGGCCCTGTCGAATTTCATGAGAATCCGAGCAAGTGCGTTCCAAAATGGCCGCGTGTTTGGTGGCGCTTTAGAGCCACTGGGCCATGTCAAAGCACAAAAATAATAATATTTGCAATTTTCACCACGACTGACGTGTCAGCAAATTTTTGTGAGTTTTCGTGCATGGCAAAGCCCTCAAAAATGCGTTCTCGCAGCAGAATAACAACAATAATAATAATAATAATAAGAAGAAGAAGAAGAATAATAAAAATCCCATCAAAAACAAAAGGTTCCTCGCACCTTCGGTGCCAGGACCCCTTCCGGGCCCTGGCACCGGTCGGTGCTCGGGCCCTAATTAAAGCTGCAAGCAGCGTTGAAAGGGCCCTCGCCCCCCCTGTGCACATTGGGGTGGCAGCAAGATCTTGATGGCTGCAGGTGTCCATTCACAGCCATTGGACACAGCTGGACCGCGTACAATGTGGTTTCCTGATGGGAGTGCAAAAATTTTCTGGAGGGCGCTATGATACCATTTTGTCTTGCCTGTGCAAAAAATCTACAACACAGTAATCGTAATACGGGGCTCCATGAGTGTTTTGATTTTTGTAAATTTTCCAGCATGTTTAGACTTTCAAAAGAGCACTTTTTTAATAAATATTATTGGGGGCGCTATAGAGCCATTATGCCCCATTTAGTGCCAATTGATGGATGTATTGAAGAGAATAAGACAGTTCTAATTTTTGGATGGTTCTGCAAGTTTTGGAGCATTCTAAGGCCTTAAAACGTGTGTTCGTAAAATTTGGAAAAACGCAGGAAATAGCTCATAGCTCTCTTCCTGTTTGGCAAAAAAATTTAAAAAAATTAACAATTGCGGAAAATGACTGATGCAATGATCATACCAAATTTCATGAACTTTCAAGCACTTTTATCTGAACATGGCCATATCTAGAGGGCGCTGTGGAGCCACCTGGCACCTCTCGATATAAAATAAGCATATATCTATACTTGGGCGGACAATTTTATCAAGCTTGGAAAGTTTCAGGCAAATTCCACAAAGTATGTGGAATTGAAAGCAACTTCCTGTTTCAAGGCAGGACATCAAAATTCGCCGTGACGCCACGGATGCATCGTTTGATGAAATCAAAAAAGCTTCACAATTTAACGTCAGCAAGGTTTTTAGATATTAGATGCCAAATTTTAAGTTGATCGGATAAAATCTCTAGGAGGAGTTCGTTAAAGTACGACACCTGTGAATGGCAAAAAAAATAAAAAAAAGTTGCAATTTCAATTAAAAATGGCAGCCTTCCTGTTGAATCTAGGTCATGGCACCAAGAGACTTTTTTGTAGGTCTCAGCATATTCCACATGTCTACCGAATTTCATACATGTGGGTTTACCGGGCTGCGAGGGCTGCTTATTTGAAATTTTCCAGGGGGCGCTATAATGCCATTTTTGCCACGCCTATTTGTAAATTTTTTTATCAGTGTAATATGAATGATGGTCTTTGAAATTGTCCAAAATTTTGTGAGTTTTTGAGCATGCTGACACCCTCAAAAGGGTCATTCTTTTAAAAATCGTATTGGGGGCGCTATAGAGCGATGATGCCTCATTTACTGCCATTTTTTGTTTCAAGTTGAAGACAATGTGACAAATAAAATTTTAGCTTTTTTCATGGCGGAACATCGAAATTCGCCGCGACGCCACGGATACAAAGTTCGATGAATCCAAAAAAGCTTCGCAATTTAACATCGACGACGTCTTTCAATGTCAAATGCCAAATTTTAAGTTGATCAGATAAAATCTCTAGGAGGAGTTCGTTAAAGTACGATGCCTGTGAATTGCAAAAAATAAAAAAAAATTGCAAATTCAATTAAAAATGGCGGACTTCCTGTTGAGTCTAGGTCATGGCACCAAGAGACTTTTTTTTAGGTCTTGGCATAGTACATATGTCCACCGAATTTGGAACATGTAGATTAAACACGCTGCGAGGGCTGCTTCATTGAAATTTTCTAGGTGGCGCTGTAATGCAATTTTGCCACATTTTTCTTCAAACCCTATATCCGAGTAAATAGTATGACCAGCTTAATACGTTAGCAAAGTTTCGTGAGTTTTCGAGCATGCTAAGGCCCTCAAAAATGCAATTATGTATTAGGGGGCGCTATAGAGCTACCATGTCAAACCCAGTGCCAAATGAGATATCGAATCAAAGTATTTAATATTTTTAGTCTATGAGCCGAGTTTGGTGAATTTTCGAGCATTATAAGGCCCTCAAAAATGTGTTCGTAAAATCTGAAAAAACGCAGAGAATGGCTCATAGCTCACTTCCTGTGCGGCAAAAAAATTTCAAAAAAATTGACAAAAAAATTTATTATGACTGCTGTGGCCCTGTCGAATTTCATGAGAATCCGAGCAAGTGCGTTCCAAAATGGCCGCGTGTTTGGTGGCGCCATAGAGCCACTGGGGCATGACCAAGCACAAAAACAATAAAACTTTGTAATTTTCACCAAGTCTGACGTGTGTGCAAATTTTTGTGAGTTTTCGTGCATGGTAAAACCTTCAAAAATGCGTTCTCGCAGCAGAATAATAATAATTAAAGCTGCAAGCAGCGTTGAAAGGGCCCTCGCCCCCCTCGTGCACGTTGGGGTGGCAGCAGGATCTTGATGGCTGCAGGTGTCCATTCAGAGGCATTGGACACTGCTGGACCGCGTACAATGTGGTTTCCTGATGGGAGTGCAAAAATTTTCTGGAGGGCGCTATGATACCATTTTGACTAGCCTGTGCGCAAAATCTACAACACAGTAATCGTAATATGGGGCTCCATGAGTGTGTTGATTTTTGTAAATATTGCAGCATGTTTAGACTTTCAAAAGAGCAATTCTTTTATAAATCTGATTGGGGGCGCTATAGAGCCGTTATGCCACATTTAGTGCCAATTGATAGATGATATTAAACAAAATAAGTCATTTATAATTTGTGCAAGGTTTTGCAAGTTTTGAAGCATCCTAAGGCCTTAAAACGTGTCTTCAGAAAAATTTGGAAAAACACAGAAAATAGCTCATAGCTCACTTCCTGTTTGGCCAAAACATTACCCGGAATGACGAATGCAACGATCACACCAAATTTCATGAACATTCAAGCACTTTTATCTTAACATGACCATATCTAGAGGGCGCTGTGGAGCCACCTAGCACCTCCCGATGCAATATTAGCATATGATTTTACTTCGGAGAACAATTTTATCAAGCAGAAGAAGGTTCGGGCAAATCCCACAAAGTAAGTGGCAGTAAGAGCAACTCCCTGTTTCATGGCGGGATATCAAAATTCGCCGCGAAGCCACGGATACATTGTTCGATGAAATCAAAATTGCTTCGCAATTTAACATTAGCAAGGTCTTAAGATATTATTTGCCAAATATTAAGTTGATCGGATAAAATCTCTAGGAGGAGTTTTTTAAAGTACAACGCCTGTGAATGGCAAAAAATCAAAAAAAGTTGCAATTTCAATTAAAAATGGCGGACTTCCTGTTGAGTCTAGGTCATGGCACCAAGAGACTTTTTTTTAGTTCTCAGCATATTCCACATGTCTACCGAATTTCATACATGTAGGTTTACCAGGCTGCGAGGGCTGCTTATTTGAAATTATCCAGGGGGCGCTATTATGACAATTTTGCCAAGCCTATATATAAGCTTTTTATCAGAGTAATACAAATGATGATTTTTATACATTTACAAAATTTTGTGAGTTTTTGAACATGCTGAGACCCTCAAAAGAGCAATTCTTTTTAAAATCTGATTGGGGGCGCTGTAGAGCCATGGTGCCAAATTTAGTGCAAATTGATGTAGAAGATTGAATATAATAAGACAATTATAATTTGTGCAACTTTTTGCAAGATTTCGAGTATTCTTAGGCTTCCAAATATGTGTTAATAAAATTTGGAGAAGCGCAGGAAATGGCTCATAGCTCACTTCCTGTTTGGCCAAAAAATTCCAAAAAATTACCATAACCTGGCATGACAAATGCAATGATCAAACCAAATTTCATGAACATTCAAGCACTTTTATCTCAACATGGTTGTGTCAAGAGGGCGCTGTGGAGCCACCTGACCACACCCAATCTAATATCAACATATAGTTCTACTTGGAAGTAGACTCTTATGAAGCCTGTAAAGTTTTGCGCAAATCTCACAAAGCATGTGCGCGAAAAACCAACTTCCTGTTTCATGGCGGAACATTGAAATTTGCCGCGACGCCACGGATACAAAGTTCAATGAATCCAAAAAAGCTTCGCAATTTAACATCGACAACGTCTTTAGATGTCATATGCAAAATTTTAATTTGATCGGATAAAATCTCTTGGAGGAGTTCGTTAAAGTACGACGCCTGTGAATGGCAAAAAATCAAAAAAAGTTGCAATTTCAATTAAAAATGGCAGACTTCCTGTTGGGTCTAGGTCATGGCACCAAGAGACTTTGTTTTAGGTCTCAGGATATTCCACATGTCCACCGAAGTTCATACATGCAGGTCAACCACGGTGCGAGGGCTACTTTTTTGAAATTTTCCAGGGGGCGCTATAATGCCATTTTTGCCACGCCAATATGTAAATTTTTATCAGTGTGATAGGAATGATGGTCTTTAGAATTGTACAAAATTTTGTGAGTTTTTGAGCATGCTGAGACCCTCAAAAAGGCAATTATTTGAAAAATCTGATTGGGGGCGCTATAGAGCCATAATGCCTCATTTACTGCCAATTATTGTCTCAAATTGAAGACAATTGGACAAATATAATTTTTGCAAAGTTTTACAAGTTTTCAAGTATGCTAAAGCCTTCAAATGTGTGTTCGTAAAATTTGGAATAACTCAGGAAATGGCTCATAGCGCACTTCCTGTTTGGCCGAAAAATTTCAAAAAAATAATTATAGCCCAAAAAAACCAATGCAATGATCAAACCAAATTTCATGAACATTCAAGCACTTTTATATCAACATGGTCGTGTGAAGAGGGCGCTGTGGAGCCACCTGACCACACCCAATCCAATATCAACATATAGTTATATTTGGAAGTAGACTACTATTAAGCCTGTAAAGTTTCACGCAAATTTCACAATGCATGTGCTCATAAAAGCAACTTCCATTTTCATGGCGGAACATCGAAATTCGCCGCAACGCCACGGACACAATTTTCAATGAATCCAAAAAAGCTTCGCAATTTAACATGGAGAATGTCTTTAGATGGCCTGTGCCAAATTTTTAGTTAATCGGATAAAATCTCTAGGAGGAGTTCGTTAAAGTACGACGCCTGTGAATGACAAAAAATAAAAAAAAGTTGCAAATTCAATTAAAAATGGCGGACTTCCTGTTGAGTCTAGGTCATGGCACCAAGAGACTTTTTTTTAGGTCTTGGCATAGTACACATATCCACCAAATTTTGTACATGTATGTTAAACACCCTGCGAGGGCTGCTTAATTGAAATATTCTAGGTGGCGCTGTAATGCAATCTTGCAACATCCATCTGTAAACCTCATAGCATAGTGAAAGGTATGATCGGTTTAATATTGTTGCAAAGTTACGTGAGTTTTCGAGCATGCTGAGGCCCTCAAAAATGCAATTATGTATTAGGGGGCGCTATAGAGCCACCATGTCACACTTAGTGCCAAATGAGACATCGAATCAAAGAACTTAATATTTTTAGTTTATGAGCCAAGTTTGGTGAGTTTTCGAGTATGATAAGGCCCTCAAAAATGTGTTTGTAAAATCTGAAAAAACGCAGGAAATGGCTCGTAGCTCACTTCCTGTGCGGCAAAAAAATTTCAAAAAAATTACCAAAAAAATTTATCATGACTGCTATTGCGCAATCGAATTTCGTGAGAATCCGAGCAAGTGCGTTCCAAAATGGCCGCGTGTTTGGTGGCGCAAAAGAGCCACCTAGGCATGTCTAAGCACAAAAATAGTAATACTTTGCAATTTTCACCACGACTGACGTGTGGGCAAATTTTTGTGAGTTTTCGTGCATGGCAAAGCCCTCAAAAATGCGTTCTCGCAGCAGAATAAAAAGAAGAAGAAGAAGAAGAAGAAGAAGAAGAAGAAGAAGAATAATAATAAAAATCCCATCAAAAACAATAGGTTCCTCGCACCTTCGGTGCCAGGACCCGTTCCGGGCCCTGGCACCGGTCGGTGCTCGGGCCCTAATTAAAGCTGCAAGCAGCGTTGAAAGGGCCCTCGCCCCCCTCGTGCACGTTGGGGTGGTTGCAGGATCTTGATGGGTGCAGGTGTCCATTCAGAGCCATTGGACACTGCTGGACCGCGTACAATGTGGTTTCCTGATGGGAGTGCAAAAATTTTCTGGAGGGCGCTATGATACCATTTTGACTAGCCTGTGCGCAAAATCTACAACACAGTAATTGTAATATGGGGCTCCATGAGTGTGTTGATTTTTGTAAATTTTCCAGCATGTTTAAACTTTCAAAAGAGCAATTCTTTTATAAATCTGATTGGGGGCGCTATAGAGCCGTTATGCCACATTTAGTGCCAATTGATGGATGATATTAAACAAAATAAGACATTTATAATTTGTGCAAGGTTTTGCAAGTTTTGAAGCATCCTAAGGCCTTAAAACGTGTCTCAAGAAAAATTTGGAAATATGCAGCAAATAGCTCATAGCTCACTTCCTGTATGGCCAAAAAATTTTAAAAAATTAAACATTACCCGGAATGACAAATGCAATGATCACACCAAATTTCATGAACATTCAAGCACTTTTATCTTAACATGACCATATCTAGAGGGCGCTGTGGAGCCACCTAGCACCTCCCGATCCAATATTAGCATATGTTTTTACTTCGGAGAACAATTTTATCAAGCAGAAGAAGGTTCGGGCAAATCCCACAAAGTATGTGGCAGTAAAAGCAATTCTCTGTTTCATGGCGGGATTTCAAAATTCGCCGCGAAGCCACGGATACATTGTTCGATGAAATCAAAATTGCTTCGCAATTTAACATTAGCAAGGTCTTAAGATATTATCTGCCAAATATTAAGTTGATCGGATAAAATCTCTAGGAGGAGTTCGTTAAAGTACGACGCCTGTGAATGGCAAAAAATCAAAAAAAGTTGCAATTTCAATTAAAAATGGCAGACTTCCTCTATCGTCTAGGTCATGGCACCAAGAGACTTTTTTTTAGGTCTCAGCATATTCCACATGTCTACCGAATTTCATACATGTCGGTTTACCAGGCTGCGAGGGCTGCACATTTGAAATTATCCAGGGGGCGCTATTATGACAATTCTGCCAAGCCTATATATAAGCTTTTTATCAGAGTAATATGAATGATGATTTTTATACATTTACAAAATTTTGTGAGTTTTTGAACATGCTGAGACCCTCAAAAGAGCAATTCTTTTTAAAATCTGATTGGGGGCGCGATAGAGCCATGGTGCCAAATTTAGTTCAAATTGATGTAGAAGATTGAAGATAATAAGACAATTATAATTTGTGCAACTTTTTGCAAAATTTCGAGTATTCTTAGGCTTCCAAATATGTGTTAATAAAATTTGGAAAAACGCAGGAAATGGCTCATAGCTCACTTCCTGTTTGGCCAAAAAGTTCCAAAAAAATTACCATAACCTGACATGACAAATGCATTGATCAAACCAAATTTCATGAACATTCAAGCACTTTTATTTCAACATGGTTGTGTCAAGAGGGCGCTGTGGAGCCACCTGACCACACCCAATCTAATATCAACATATAGTTCTACTTGGAAGTACACTCTTATGAAGCCTGTAAAGTTTTGCGCAAATCTCACAAAGCATGTGCGCGGAAAACCAACTTCCTGTTTCATGGCGGAACATTGAAATTTGCCGCGACGCCACGGATTCAAAGTTCAATGAATCCAAAAAAGCTTCGCAATTTAACATCGACAAGGTCTTTCGATGTAATATGCAAAATTTTAAGTTGAGCGGATAAAATCTCTAGGAGGAGTTCGTTAAAGAACGACGCCTGTGAATGGCAAAAAATTTAAAAAATTTGCAAATTCAATTAAAAATGGCGGACTTCCTGTTGAGTCTAGGTCATAACACCAATAGACTTTTTTTTAGGTCTCGGCATAGTATACATGTCCACCGAATTTTGTACATGTAGGTTAAACATGCTGCGAGGGCTGCTTCATTGAAATTTTCTAGGTGGCGCTGTAATGCAATTTTGCCACATACATCTATGTCTTCTATATCCTAGTAATAAGGATAATGGGCTTAATATGTTTGCAAAGTTTCGTGAGTTTTCGAGCATGCTGATGCCCTCAAAAATGCAATTATGTATTAGGGGGCGCTATAGAGACACCGTGTCACACCTACTGCCAAATGAGATATCAAATCAAAGAACGTAATATTTTTAGTCTATGAGCCAAGTTTGGTGAGTTTTCGAGTATGATAAGGCCCTCAAAAATGTGTTCGTAAAATCTGAAAAAACGCAGGAAATGGCTAATAGCTCACTTCCTGTGTGGCAAAAAAATTGACAAAAAAATTTATGATGACTTCTATGACCCCATAAAATTTCATGAGAATCCGAGCAAGTTCGTTCCAAAATGGCCGCGTGTTTGGTGGCGCTATAGAGCCACCGGGGCATGTCAAAGCACAAAATTAATAATAGTTTGCAATTTTCACCACGACTGACAAATTTTTGTGAGTTTTCGTGCATGGCAAAGCCCTCAAAAATGCGTTCTCGCACTAGAATAAAAAGAAGAAGAAGAAGAAGAAGAATAAAAATCCCATCAAAAACAATAGGTTCCTCGCACCTCCGGTGCCAGGACCCGTTCCGGGCCCTGGCACCGGTCGGTGCTCAGGCCCTAATTAAAGCTGCAAGCAGCGTTGAAAGGGCCCTCGCGCCCCTCGTGCACGTTGGGGTGGCAGCAAGATCTTGATGGGTGCAGGTGTATATTCAGAGCCTTTGGACACTGCTTGATTGTGTGCAGTGTGGATTCCAGAGGGGAGTGCAAAAATTTTCTGGAGGGCGCTATGATCCCATTTTAACATGCCTGTGTGCAAAATCTACAACATCGTAATTGTAATACCGGGTTCCATGAATGTGTTGATTTTTGTCAATTTTCCAGCATTTTTAGACCCTCATAAAAACAATTCTTTTAACAATCTGATTTGGGGCGCTATTGAGCCATTATGCCACATTTATTGCCAATTGATGAATGACATTGAAGAGAGTAAGACATTTATAATTTGTGCAGGGTTTTGCAAGTTTTGGAGGATTCTAAGGCCTTCAATCGTGCATTCGTAAAATTAGGGAAAACGCAGGAAACAGCTCTTAGCTCACTTCCTGTTTGGCCAAAAAATTTCAAAAAATTACTCATTGCCCGGAATGACTAATGTAATGATCACACCAAATTTCATGAACATTCAAGCACTTTTATCTTAAAATGGCCGTATCTAGAGGGCGCTGTGGAGCCACCTGGCCACTCCCGGTCTAATATTAGCATATATTTACACTCAGGCAGACACTTTAATCAAGCCTGTGAAGTTTCGCGCAAATCTCACAAAGCACGTGCGCGTAAAACCAACTCCCCGTTTCATGGCGGAACATCGAAATTGGCCGGAACGCCACGGATACAAAATTCAATGAATCCAAAAAAGCTTCGCATTTTAACATCGACAAGGTCTTTAGATGTCATATGCGAAATTTTAAGTTGATAGGATAAAATCTCTAGGAGGAGTTTGTTAAAGTACGACACTTGTGAATCGCGAAAAATCCAAAAAAGTTGCAATTTCAATGAAAAATGGCGGACTTCCTGTTGAGTCTAGGTCATGGCACCAAGTGACTTATTTTTAGGTCTCAGCATATTCCACATGTCTACCGAATTTCATAGATGTAGGTTTACCAGGCTGCGAGGGCTGCTTATATGAAAATTTCCAGGGGGCGCTATAATGACAATTTTGCCATGCCTATATGTAACTTTTTTGTCAGAGTAATGCAAATGATAGTCTTCATACATTAAAAAAATTTTGTGAGTTTTCGAACATGCTGAGACCCTCAAAAGGGCAATTCTTTTAAAAATCTGATTGGGGGCGCTAAAGAGCCATTGTGCCAAATTTAGTGTAAATTGATGTATGAAATTGAAGACAATAAGACAATTATAATTTGTGCAACTTTTTGCAAGATTTTGAGTATTCTAAGGCTTCCAAACGTGTTTCTAAAATTTGGAAAAACACAGGAAATGGCTCTTAGCTCACTTCCTGTTTGGCCAAAAAATTTCAAAAAAATTTACTTTCCCCAACATGACAAATATAATGATCACACCATATTTCATGAACATTCAAGCACTTTTATCTCAACATGGCCGTGTGACGAGGGCGCTGTGGAGCCACCTGACCACACCCAATCTAATATCAACATATAGGTATACTTGGAAGTGGACTATTATCAAGCCTGTGAAGTTTCTCGCAAATCTCACAAAGCGTGTGTGCGTAAAACCAACTTCCTCTTTCTAGCGGAACATCGAAATGCGCCGCGACGCCACGGATACAAAGTTCAATGAATCCAAAAAAGCTTCGCACTTTAACATCAGCAAGGTCTTTAGATGTCATATGCAAAATTTTAAGTTGATCAGATAAAATCTCTAGGAGGAGTTTGTGAAAGTACGACGCCTGTGAATGGCAAAAAATTTAAAAATGGCGGACTTCTTGTTGAGTCTAGGTCATGGCACCATAGACTTTTTTTTAGGTCTTGGCATAGTTCACATTTCCACCGAATTTTGTACATGTAGGTTAAACACGCTGCGTGGGCTGCTTCATTGAAATTTTCTAGGTGGCGCTGTAATGCAATTTTGCCACGTCCATCTGTAAACCCTATATCCTAGTAAATATTATGACGAGCTTAATAGGTTTGCAAAGTATCTTGAGTTTTCTAGTATGCTGAGGCCCTCAAAAATGCAATAATGTAATAGGGGGCGCTATAGAGCTACTATGTCACACCCAGTGCCAAATGAGATATCGAATGAATGAACTTAATATTTTTAGTCTATGAGCCAAGTTTGGTAAATTTTCGAGTATGATAAGGCCCTCAAAAATGTGTTCGTAAAATCTGAAAAAACGCAGGAAATGGCTCATAGCTCACTTCCTGTTTGTCCAAAAAATGTCAAAAAAATAATTAGAGCCAAGAAGAACAAATAAAATGATCAGACCAAATTTCATGAACATTCAAGCATTTTTAACTCCACATGGCTGTGTCAAGAGGGCGCTGTGGAGCCACCTGACCACACCCAATCTAATGTGAACATATAGCTATACTTGGAAGTAGACTCTCATCAAGCCTGTGAAGTTTCGCGCAAATCTCACGAAGCATGTGCGCGCAAAACCAATTTCCTGTTTCATGGCGGAACATCGAAATTCGCCGCGATGCCATGGATACAAAGTTCGATGAATTCAAAAAAGCTTCGCAATTTAACATCGACAAGGTCTTAAGATGTCATATGCGGAATTTTAAGTTGATCGAATAAAATCTCTAGGAGGAGTTCGTTAAAGTACGACGCCTGTGAATGGCAAAAAATTCAAAAAATTTGCAAATTCAATTAAAAATGGCGGACTTCCTGTTGAGTCTAGGTCATGGCACCAAAAGACTTTTTTTTAGATCTTGGCATAGTCCACATGTCTACCGAATTTTGTACATGTAAGTTAAACACGCTGCGAGGGCTGCTTCATTGAAATTTTCTAGGTGGCGCTGTAATGCAATTTTGCCACATTTATCTGTACACTCAAAATCTTAGTAAAAAGTATGACCAGCTTAATATGTTTGCAAAGTTTTGTGAGTTTTCGAGCATGCTGATGCCTTCAAAAATGCAATTATGTATTAGGGGGCGCTATAGAGCCACCATGTCACATCAAGTGCCAAATGAGATAACAAATCAAAGAACTCAATATTTTTAGTCTATGAGCCAAGTTTGGTGAGTTTTCGAGTATGATAAGGCCCTCAAAAATGAGTTCGTAAAATCTGAAAAAACGCAGGAAATGGCTCATAGCTCACTTCCTGTGGGGCAAAAAAATTTCAAAAAAATTGACAAAAAAATTTATAATGACTACTATGACCCTATCAAATTTTGTGAGAATCCGAGCAAGTGCGTTCCAAAATGGCCTCGTGTTTGGTGGCGCTATAGAGCCACCAGGGCATGTCCAAGCACAAAATTAATAATACTTTGCAATTTTCACCACGACTGACACGTGGGCAAATTTTTGTGAGTTTTCGTGCATGGCAAAGCCCTCAAAAATGCGTTCTCGCAGCAGAATAAAAAGAAGAAGAAAAAGAAGAAGAAGAAGAAAAAGAAGAATAATAAAAATCCCATCAAAAACTATAGGTTCCTCGCACCGGTCGGTGCTCGGGCCCTAATAATAAGAAGAAGAAGAAGAAGAAGAAGAAGAAGAATAATAAAAATCCCATCAAAAACAATAGGTTCCTGGCACCGGTCGGTGCTCGGGCCCTAATTAAAGCTGCAAGCAGCGTTGAACGGGCCCTCGCACCCCTCTTGCACGTTGGGGTGGCAGCAAGATCTTAAGGGGTGCAGGTGTCCATTCACAGCCATTGGAAACTGCTAGACTGTGCACAATGTGGTTTCCTGAGGGGAGTGCAAAAATTTTCTGGAGGGCACTATGATACCATTTTGACATGCCTGTGCGTAAAATCTACAACGTCGTAATCGTAATACTGGGCTCCATGAGTGTGTTGATTTTTGTAAATTTTCCAGCATTTTTAGACCCTCAAAACGGCAATTCTTTTCAAAATCTGATTGGGCCGCTATAGAGCCAATATGCCACATTTAGTGCCAATTGATGGATGACATTAAAAAGAATAAGACATTGAAAATTTTTGTGCAAGGTTTTGCAAGTTTTGGAGAATTCTAATTGTAATTCTAATTTGGAAAAACGCAGGAAATAGCTCACTTCCTGTTTGGCCAAAAAAATTTCAAAAATTAAGCATTGCCCGGAATGACTAATGCAATGATCACCCCAAATTTCCTGAACATTCAAGCACTTTTATCTTAACATGGTCGTATCTAGAGGGCGCTGTGGAGCCACTTAGCCACTCCCGATTTTATATTGGCATATATTTATATTTGGGTGGACAATTTTATCAAGCTTGGAAAGTTTCAGGCAAATCCCACGAAGTATGTGGGAGTAAAACCATCTTCCTGTTTCATGGCGGGACACTGAAATTCCCCGCTCCGCCATGGGTACATCGTTCAATGAATTCAAAAATGCTTCGCAATTTAACATCGGCAAGGTCTTTCGATGTTACTCGACAGATTTTAAGTTGATCGGACAAAATCTCTGGGAGGAGTTCGTTAAAGTACGATGCCTCTGAATGGGAAAAAATCCAAAAAAGTTGCAATTCCAATTAAAAATAGCAGACTTCCTGTTGAGTCTAGGTCATGGCACCAAGAGACTTTTTTTTAGGTCTCAGGATATTCCACATGTCCACCGAACTTCATACATGCAGGTCAACCACGATCCGAGGGCTGCTTGTTTGAAATTTTCCGTGGGGCGCTATAATGCCATTTATGTCACGCCTTTTTGTAAATTTTTAATCATTGTAATGGTAATGATGAGCTTTAGACTTGTACAAAATTTTGTGAGTTTTTGAACATGATGAGACCCTCAAAAAGGCAATTCTTTTGAAAATCTGATTGGGGGCGCTATAGAGCCATTATGCCACATTTTCTGCCAATTTCTGTCTCAAATTAAAGAAAATCAGATAAATATAAGTTTTGCAAAGTTTTGCAAGTTGTAGAGTATGCTAAGGCCTTAAAACGTGTGTTTGTAATATTAGGAATAACGCAGGAAATGGCTCATAGCTCACTTCCTGTTTGGCCAAAAAATTTCAAAAAAATAATTACAGCCCAGAAAAACAAATGTAATGATCAGACCAAATTTCATGAACATTCAAGCATTTTTAACTCGACATGGCCGTTTCAAGAGGGCGCTGTGGAGCCACCTGGCCACTCCCGATCTAATATTAGCATATATTTATACTTAGAGGGACAATTTAATCAAGCCTGTGAAGTTTTGCCCATATCTCACAAAGCATGTGCGCGTAAAACCAACTTCCTGTTTCATGGCGGTACATCGAAATTCGCCGCAACGCCACGGATACAAAATTCAATGAATCCAAAAAAGCTTTGCAATTTAACATCAGCAACGTCTTTAGATACTAATAGCCAAATTTCAATTTGATCGGATGAAATCTCTTGGAGGAGTTCATTAAAGTACGGCACCTGTGAATGGCCAACAATCCAAAAAAGTTGCAATTTCAATTAAAAATGGCGGACTTCCTGTTGACTCTAGGTCATGGCACCAAGAGACTTTTTTTTAGGTCTTGTCATATTTCACATCTCTACCGAATTTATACATGTAGGTTTACCAGGCTGCGAGGGCTGCTAATTTGAAATTTTACAGGGGGCACTATAATTAAATTTTTGCCATGCCAATATTTAAGCTTTTTATCAGAGTATTATGAATGAGAGTCTTTATATATTTACAAAATTTTGTGAGTTTTCGAACATGCTGAGACCCTCAAAAAGGCAATTCTTTTAAATATCTGATTGGGGGCGCTCTTGAGCCATTATGCCATCTTCGGCTCCAGTTGATGGATGACAGTGAAGAGAATAAGACAATTATAATTTGTGCAAGGTTTGGCAAGCTTTGGAGTATTTAAAGGCTTTCAAACGTGCGTTCGTAAAATTTGGAAAAACACAGAAAATAGCTCATAACTCACTTCCTGTTTGGCCAAAAAATTTCAAAAAATTAGTCATTGCCTGCAATGACAAATGCAATGATCACACCTCATTTCATCAACATTCAAGCACTTTTATTTTAACATGGACGTATCTAGAGGGCGCTGTGGAGCCACCTGGCCACTCCCGATCTAATATTAGCATATATTTATACTTACAGGGACAATTTAATCAAGCCTGTGAAGTTTTGCCCATATCTCACAAAGCATGTGCGCGTAAAACCAACTTCCTGTTTCATGGCGGTACATCGAAATTCGCTGCAACGCCACGGGTACAAAGTTAAATGTATCCAAAAAAGCTTCGCAATTTTACATTGACAAGGTCTTTAGATGTCATATGCGAAATTTTAAGTTGATACGATAAAATCTCTAGGAGTAGTTCGTTAAAGTACGACGCCTGTGAATGGCAAAAAAGAAAAAAAATTTGCAAATTCAATTAAAAATGGCGGACTTCCTGTGGAGTCTAGGTCATGGCACTTAGAGACTTTTTTGTAGGTTTTGGCATAGTACACATGTCCACAGAATTTCGTACATGTAGGTTAAACACGCTACGAGGGCTGCTTCATTGAAATTTTCTAGGTGGCGCTGTAATGCAATTTTGCCACATCCATCTGTAAATCCTATATTCCAGTACAAAGTATGACCAGCTTAATATGTTTGCAAAGTTTCGTGAGTTTTCAAGTATGCTGATTCCTTCAAAAATGCAAATATGTGTTAGGGGGCGCTATAGAGCCACCATGTCATACCCACTGCCAAATGAGATATCAAATCAAAGAACTTAATATTTATTGTCTATGAGCCAAGTTTGGTGAGTTTTCGAGTATGACAAGGCCCTCAAAAATGTGTTCGTAAAATGTGAAAAAACGCAGGAAATGGCTCATAGCTCACTTCCTGCGAGGCAAAAAAATTTCAAAAAAATTGACAAAAAAATGTATGATGACTACTGTGACCCTACCAAATTTCGTGAGAATCGAAGCAAGTGCGTTCCAAAATGGCCTCCTGTTTGGTGGCGCTATAGAGCCACTGGGGCATGTCCAAGCACAAAATTAATAATTCTTTGTAATTTTGACCACGACTGACGTGTGGGCAAATTTTTGTGAGTTTTTGTGCATGGCCCTCAAAAATGCGTTCTCGCAGCAGAATAAAAAGAAGAAGAAGAAGAAGAAGAATAAAAATCCCATCAAAAACAATAGGTTCCTCACACCTTCGGTGCCAGGACCCGTACTGGGCCCTGGCTCCGGTCGGTGCTCGGGCCCTAATAATAGTTTGCTATTTTCACCACGACTGACGTGTGGGCAAATTTTTGTGGGTTTTTGTGCATGGTAAAGCCCTCAAAAATGCGTTTCGCTGCAGAATAGAAAGAAGAAGAAGAAGAAGAAGAAAAATCCCGTCAAAAACAATAGGTTCCTTGCACCTTCGGTGCCAGGACCCATTTGGGCGCTGGCACCGGTCGGTGCTCAGGCCCTAATAAAAATCCCATCAAAAACAAAAGGTTCCTCGCACTTTTGGTGCCAGGACCCATTCGGGCCCTGGCACCGGTCGGTGCTCAGGCCCTAATAAATACAAATAAACAAGGGCTAAACTAAGACACAGAGACAGTACAAAAAACTTGGACTTAAAGGATCTTTTGATTTGATGACTGTACTTACCATTTTTTAAATTTAATTAAAAATTTAATTAAAGATTACAGCTCAAAGTTTTGATATTGGAAGGTAGGCCATTCCACAAAACAGCTGCCGAGTATAGGAAAGAATACTTTCCCATACAGCTCTTAAAACTGCATAGCCTGTAATCAGTGGAACTTCCCCTAGTGGAATAATTGTGTGTTAGTAATTTTAGAAAAGTAATTTAATAAATACCTGGGTACCAGTTTATTTCTTATTTTATAAACTAAACACAATTTAAGTTGGGAAACTCTCTCCTCCACTCTAAGCCATCCGAGACTGGAAAAATTATTAGGAAGGAGATGAGTTCTTGGATGGAGTTTAAGGATCACTCCGATCAATTTATTTTGACAGATCTGTAACTAGTCTTTGAGGCCTTCAGTAGTGCTAGTGTACCAAGATGTACAGCATAGTCAAAATGGCATTGAACAAGAGCATCAGCCATGATTTTCAAGGTGTCGCTATCTAAGACTGGTTATTCTTGCCAGAAACTTAGTCCTTTGGCTGACCTTTGAGATCACTCTTTGGGCCATAGACTCCCCTGATAGTTTGTTGTCCACTATACAGCCTAAGTGAGTGACCACTTCCTTGGCCATAATTTCAATATCACCCACAACTACCCTAAAACCCAACGACTTTTTCAGTTTATTTCTAGACCCAAAATGAATCTGTTGTTTTTCTCAGATGGAGAGATGGCTTATTTTCTACTAACCAAGCCCTGAGGATAAAGAATTCTTGACTAAGCGGCCTTTCCACCTCTGATTTTTCTTTATGAGAGACTAGGATAGCTGAATCATCTGCAAATAAAAACAAATTACAATCTATAGCTGCCTGCATATCATTAACATATAACAAAAAAAAAATAGAGGGCCCAATTTTCTCCTTTGGGGAACTCCACAAGTTAATTTAAGAGGTGAGGACAAGGTCCCTTCCACATCTACCACCTGTTCTCTGCCACATAGGTATGGCCTCACCCACTGAAGAGTTGAATTTGAAAATCCCAAAGCTTTGAGCTTGTTCAAAAGGGCATCATACTGAATCGTATCAAAGGCCTTTTGAAGGTCTATTCACAGCATGCCTCAAAAATTTCCCTTATCCACCTCTTTCCTAATAAAATCTGTAAGAAAAAGAAAACCGGTATCAGTGGAGTTGGCTTTTCTAAAGCCTGACTGAAAGTTAAATAGCAGGTTCTGCTCAGCTAGATAACTGTCTATTTGTCCATAAATTACCCTTTCAATAATTTTTGATATTGAACACAAGACAGATATTGGGCGGAAATTTCCAGGATCAGATTTGGGCCCCTTTTTAAATAAAGGTATTACTCTTGCCACCTTAAGTTTACTGGGAAAGTGGTTATTTTGAATGAATAAGTTTATTAGATGGGTTAAAACAGGAGTGAATATTTCAGCAGCATCTCTGAGTAACCTTGCAGGGATGTTGTCAAGGCCTGTAGCCTTGAAAGGATTCAGGCCTTTGAGTTTTTTTGTACCAACTCCTCTGTTACCTGTTTGAAATAAAACGTGTTTGGCTTGACTCCACTTTCTTCATAAAACTTATGCACCCTCTGTGGATCACTAAAAACACCAGAGGTAGATGGAAGCTTCTGTACCAGATTGCTTGCAACTGTTGTGAAGAAACCATTAAAGGTGTTTGCCACCAATCTTTTATCATATGATATGGACCCTTTAATGTCTAGGCCTATTTTACCTTGCTTTTGCTTTGGGTTCTCTTTCATCCCCAAAGATCTAAAAGTAGCCCACAATTTCTGTGGATCCTTTTTATTCTCAATTTTCGTCCTAAAAAAGTCCTTTTTTGCCTCATTTACCATTCGCTGCACCATATTTCTTAGTATTATATAGTCTTTAAAAAGAGCAGACAGTTTGCTTTTTTAAACTCACTTAATTTTTTATTCGTTCAGTGAATGGTATCCAGGATATCATTATTTATCCAAGGCTGAGATCTCTGTTTTATCCTGGTCTCTTTTAGTGGGACCGTTTTGTCAAGTACTTCCAAAAAAATAAATTGAAAGCGGTCCCATGCTGTATCAGCATCATCTATGTTGGTAATCTCCATCCTGTTTACATTTTTAAGTTTGTCCTGAAAGTTATTTATATTATACCCTCTTAAAATTCTGCTCTTCACAGTTTTATTACATTTAATCGGGGTCCTCATAACTTTCCTGGTACAGTAGGTTACAAAATGATCACTAATTCCATATACAATGACACCACTTTGTAGGATTGTACATGTGTCAGATACCATAATGTGATCAGTAACAGTTTGGCTATGTTCAGTTATTCAGGTTGGGACGTTAATTGGGTTAGACCATGCATTTTCAGAAAATCACAAAAGCCATTGTATAATGGCCCATCTGTATTTAAAACATCAATATTATTATCTGCCATTAAAATAACTTCCCGGTTTAAAAGGTCATGACATCCAGCACATACGCATTAAAACTTTGGATAAAGTCACTCTAATGAGGAGGTCTATAAACGGCACCAAACAAAATTGGTTTGCTCTTTCGAAGTAAAATATCAATCCACACAGCTTCCAGGTTGTCATTGTCCAGATCTTGTCTTACTCCAAAATCAATATCAGACCGTACAAATATGCAAACCCCTCCCCCTTGTCTGTTCCAGTCTTTACGAACGATAAAAAAAAGTTTTCAATTTCAACTTCGGAATCAGTGATATTAGAGCAGGGGTGTCAAACTGACTCGTAAACGGGCCAAGAGGCTGCAGGTCTTCAATCCTACCAGGCAGAAGCTCACCTGAAAGCACAGACTAATCAACTGATCTAGGTCGGCACAACTGATTAGTTGTATCAGGTGTGCTTCCGCATTGTTGGAGTGAAAACCTGCAGCCTCTTGGCCCATTTACGGGTCAGATTGACACCCCTGAATTAGAGTCTAACCATGTCTCTGAGAAACACAGCATGCAGTGGCGTAGCCAGCGGGGGGCAAGACACGTCCCTTTATGACTGCAATTAGTAGTTCTCAATCATTTCCATTTATTTTTTTTAGTTTTCCAATGATCGTAACTGGCAACCAAGGACACGGTTTCTCTCCATGTGTGATCTAACAGCGATTAAATCATGGGCTTCATTCAGTACTGTTGCGGAACAAGAACAGAGAATTGGGCCTAGAGCACTCCACAATTAACAGGTGCTGCGTGTTCTCCCAGTTCGGTAAGACGACAATGATTGTTGTCTTACCTAATCGTTGCGAAGAAGCAGCACCTGTGAAGAGTGGAGCGCTCTCGGAATGAACCTTTTGTTAATCATGAAAATGACTGAGAACAGGTCAGGACTAATAATTGTTTTAAACAGAAGTTTTGTGCAACCCAATTCTCTGTTCTTGTTCAGCAACTGTAATGAATTTAGCCCACGATTTAATCGCTGTTAGATCACACGTGGTGAGAAACCATGTCTTCGGTTGCCAGTTACGATCATTGGAAAACACGTCAATAAAGGAAAATGATTGAGAACTACTAATTGCAGTCATAAAGAGACGTGTTTTGGCCCGCCGCTGGCTACGCCACTGATGGCATGCATGATTGTTCTGGCCAGCTCACGTACCTCGGTAATCTTTGGCAGTAAACTGCGAATGTTTAAATGAAAACAGTGCAAACCCTTCGCTTTTAAAGACGGATAACTGCTCCTCATTATAGTCCAATTTGTTACTCCTCACTGGAGTAACCTTTGCCAGCACTTTAGTTGACAACGCTGCTGGTGTCTCTAACTGCCCACAGCATGTGTCGGCCCCCTCACCTTCCCCGGGTAGCAGCACCGTCAGTGTCTCCACCGGTGTTGCGTGTCGTCCAGGCGCAAATAACTCGGTTGACCGCGGTGGCCTCATCCTCTTCTCTTCCAGCGCCTGGTACCTGCTGGCGTTGGTTATTGAAGCCCCAGCAGCACACTGCAGCCCCCCTCGCTTCTGCCTCGGCACCCGGTATCCACTGGCTCTTGAGTTTACAACAGCGTTCGAACCAAGCAGCTCTCGCTCCGGCTGCCGCAGCTCCTCGTGTCCGCTAGCCGCACTGCAAACCACGTTGGACGCCACAACATCAGGTAATGCCGGCCTGTTTTGGTGGTGGGTCTATTATGATGTCGGTGGGATCACTGTAACTAACCGAACCCCACTCCATATCATGCAAGGAACAGTCACTGGCCAGTACTATTGGGACGACATACTGACACCCTATGTTGTCCAATTTGCACAACGGGAGGGGCAGCGTTGACCCTTTCAGGATGACAACGCCTGTGTTTACTGGGCAAATATAGTCAATAACCACCTTCATTGGCACAATCTCCATTGGATGCCCTGGCCAGGAATGAGCCCAGATTTTTTTCCCCATTGAAAATCTCTGGGACATCTTGGGCCAGTCACTTTAGATGAACTTGCCCAGGCATTGGTGGAAGAATGGAAGGACTGCATCAAATCACCAAAGGTAGACTCATACGCACAATCCCTCAATGAATCAATGAGTGTTTGGCCAATAACGGGGGCATTACGCACTATTGACGTAAAAATGTTAACTTTCAATTTCCGTTTATCGCCCATTCCTTTCACGGACCATGAGAGTTATGCTATATTACGGTATGTTATGTTAAGGGGTGCAGGACAATACTCCAGACTACAATCAACAATCTAATCTTTTGTATGTGAGGCAGATGTTGCAATGCATGAGACGAATGGTGATCACATAGAATATAATTATGATGTACCTTATTTTTGGAGGGAATCTGTGGCCAAGAAATGTTTGTGTCACAACCCTTGTATCTCTCTAATTGTCTGCCCCCTTCTTTCAAGCACCTTTGTGTCTTTTAGAAGTTTTGTCTCTTTATTTGGTTGGCGTCTTCCATACGTCCCCTTTCCAGGTGTTGTTCATTTGTGTACCATATTCCCTTTTGTTCCTCTGGTGCATGTAAGCCTCAGTTCTGTGTTGCAGTTCCTGATTTGTCACGCATTATTCCCTGAAGCTACCAGGAAGTTTATCTTCTTTAGGATTGTATTATCATCTTTGGAAATTTTTGTGACCATTATGGTGGTGCAATACGCAATTATCCTTCAAAGAATTATTAATAACAACATGTTCCCAAAGTCTTTATTGGCCTCCAGGATTGGAACTGCATTCTTATTAGCCTGCCACTCCAGTTTGTTCCTCTGCTCAGTTTCTTAGGAACACCCTCCAAATTTCACTGGTCTCTAGGATTGGGACCGTGTCCCTGTTAAACCCTTCTGACTTGCCATCTGACAACAGGACTCTGCCCCGGGATGCCACTAGCTGGGCGATGACATTTCCAAGTTGAACTGTGAATTCTTGTTTTGGGCCCAATAAACCCTTGTTTGATTGCACTCTGAGTATGCATCTCGTTCTTTGTAAGGATTATAACCTATCCCCAATCATACAAATTAGTGGGTTAGTACCTAATGAATCTTATTACAGTTCAAATATATAAATATAAATAAATATTTATTACCTTTTAAATCCATTACATCTTTGAAATTGGTGACACTTGGGTAAAACTCTTTCTTCAGGGTAGAAATAGAGCAATTATTTTCTTTAAAAGATAATATTAATGTTCTAAGAATATTTTGCTGCTCCCGAAAAGGCAGATTGTGTTGGAACAATTTCTCTTTACGCTCTCCCTCTGCTCCTCATACACACAGGCATGATGAGTAATGCTGTTCGTCACATGATGAGATGGAGTGGATGAGGATACCAGTTTTGCTCCGTTAGATAACAGACTGAAAATATGATTGTATCTCCCTGTTGACGATAGTGGGGAGACACGAGGGCTTAGTTCCGGGGCCGCCCCCGCTGCGCAGATTTTCTATTCCAAGTCTGGAGGCTTCAAAGTATATAGGATTTTTCTCGAAATTTGCATAAAGATGTTTATTTGGCAATGCTGAAGATCAACTCTCAGCAATTTCTGACATCCAGTATGGCTTTTTTTTGCAGATTTTGTGTTATCTGCTCACTTTCAGCCACATTCACTCACACACACACACACACACACAAACACGCACACATACACACATACACACACACACACACACACACACACACACACATATGTATGTAACCCCAATTCCAAAATGGTTGGAACAAAGTGTACATTGTGAGTAAAATCAAAACGCAATGACTGTCAAATAACACCAGCCAGTATTTTATTCACAATAGAACAGGGATAATATAGGAAAAGTTGAAACTGAGAAATTTTACGACTTCAGCTACAAAATGAGCTCATTTCAAATAGACTAATCCAGAGTACAGCCCACCCGGGCCTATCCAGCCAATCAGATCCAGGGCTGCAGTCACGTGACTGCACCCAGCTCGCGCCCGCCTTAACCTTGTATAAACACTTATCCGAACTGCTTTCTGTATTGGGAATGGTCATTATAAAATCTCACACAATGGTAAAACAGTGTTGTTACGGTGAGTGTAAATCGGACACGAAATATCCAGACAGGGTCATAAACACTGCTTTCAGGAGGTAGAGGGCTGGATATGGCAATTAATCTGCTAATAATTACTCATTATTCTGAAAGCTCTGCTCCCTTGTTTACGAACAATAACGCCTCTTGATGGCTTTGCACTGGGCCATAAAAGGTTCAAGAGGCTGCAGGTTTTCATTCAAACAGAGCAGAAACACACCTGATATGATTAATGCAGGCTTCACACAGAGCTCCGTTTCAATCGAAAACTGTCTTGGGCAATATCACTTGGGTGCTCCGGAAAAGGTTTACCATCTTATCACACCATATTTCCGATCTCATCACACCATATGTAAATTTAATGCCATATACCCTGCTTTGCTAGAGCTCTGGCAGTGAACAATGCTTCTCTGTTCCTTGTCGATCGTAATGATCAGTGAGTGTGGCTTCTGGGACTTTGAGCGATAGCATTTGCATTTTGCCTCAATTTCACCGGCGTTTATAAAAGAAAATGACACTTCATGAATATACCCAGATTTTAAAAAATTATCAGCCTCGTCTTTTGCGATCTGTTTTCAAAAACTTGTGATTGATGTTTTCAGGAAGCGCTTCCAATGAGGTTGTAAGGGACGTTGGCGCCATCTTCAGCAAAGCTTGACCGAGGTCTGGCTGTTGCTATGGGTAGTTAGGGGGTGTGCAGAGCTATGGATCGGTCTACAAAACCCAAAACCAGTGAAGTTGGCACGTTATGTAAATTGTAGATAAAAACAGAATACAATGATTTGCAAATCCTTTTCAACTTTTATTCAATTGAATACATTGCAAAAACAAGATGTTTAATGTTCAAACTGAGAAACTTTTTTTTTTTTTGCAAATAATCATTAACTTAGAATTTAAAGGCAGCAACACATTGCAAAAAAGTTGGTACAGGGGCCTTTTTACCACTGTGTTACATCACCTTTCCTTTTAACGACACTCAGTAAACGTTTGAGAACTGAGGAGACCAATTTTTGAAGCTTTTCAGGTGGAACTCTTTCCCATTCTTGCTTTATGTGCAGCTTAAGTTGTTCAACAGTCCGGGGTCTCCGTTGTCGTATTTTACACTTCATAATGCGCCACACATTTTCAATGGGAAACAGGTCTGGACTACAGGCAGGCTAGTCTAGTACCTGCACTATTTTACTACGGAGCCATGCTGTTGTAACACGTGCAGAATGTGGCTTGGCATTGTCTTGCTGAAATAAGCAGGGGTCGTCCATGAAAAAGACGTTGCTTGGATGGCAACATATGTTGCTCCAAAACCTGTATGTACCTTTCAGCATTAATGGCGCCTTCACATATGTGTAAGTTGCCCATATCTTGGGCACTAATACACCTCCATACCATCACAGATGCTGGCTTTTGAACTTTGTGCCTATAACAGTCGGGATGGTTCTTTTCCTCTTTGGTCTGGAGGACACGACGTCCACAGTTTCCAAAAACAATTTGAAATGTAGACTCGTCAGACCACAGAACACTTTTCCACTTTGCATCAGTCCATCTTAGATGAGCTTGGGCCCAGCGAAGCTGGCGGCGTTTTGGGGTGCTGTGGATAAATGGCTTTCGCTTTGCATTGTAGAGTTTTAACTTGCACTTGCAGATTTAGTGACGAACTGTAGTTACTGACAGTGGTTTTCTGAAGTGTTCCTAAGCCCATGTGGTGATGTCCTTTACAGACTGATGTCGGTTTTTGATGCAGTACCGCCTGAGGGATCGAAGGTCACGGGCATTCAATGTTGGTTTTCGGCCTTGTCGCTTACGTGCAGTGATTTCTCCAGATTCTCTGAACCTTTTTGACGGTATTACGGTACGTAGATGATGAAATCCTTAAATTTCTTGCAATAGCTCGTTGAGGAATGTTGTTTTTAAACTGTTCGACAATCAGCTCATGCATTTGTTCAGTAAGTGGTGACCCTCGCCCCATCCATGTTTGTGAATGACTGGGCATTTCAGGGAAGCTGCTTTTATACCCAATCATGGCACCCACCTGTTCCCAATTAGCCCGTTCACCTGTAGGATGTTCCCAATAAGTGTTTGATGAGCATTCCTCAACTCTCTCTTTTTTGCCACTTGTGCCAGCTTTTTTGAAACATGTTGCAGGCATCGAATTCCAAATGAGCTAATATTTGTAAAAAATGACAAAGTTTACCTGTTCGAACATTAAGTAACTTTGCAGTGTATTCAATTGAATATAGGTTGAAAAGGATTTGCAAATCATTGTATTCTGTTTTTATTTACGATTTACACAACGTGCCAACTTCACTGGTTTTGGGTTTTGTATTTAACTTAGTTGTTCATTGCATTTTTACCATTAACTAAATATATTATTATATCCCCGAACGCCGTATGGCGTTCTGGGGATATTATGTTTTTGGTCCGACCGCCGCCGCTGCCGCACTACGTGTTAACGCGATAACTTCAGTAATATTTCAATTACAAATTTCAAATTTTGCACGTAAGGAAGTATCATAAAGAGGAAGAACTGATACGATTCTGGACAATTTACGATGTCTAGATTGGCCACCAGGGGCCAAAACCTGAAAAAAATCACTGTTTTTATCATATCTCTGGAAATATTTGTCCAATTGACCTCAAATCAAGTGCAAATGAAAGGTCATAACCTGGGTATGTGTCCCATGATGACATTATACCTGTTTGGTTCAAAATTTTGACACAAGGTGGAGCTTTGTCACATAAAATTCACCATTTTTGCTATATCTTTGGAACTCTTTCTCCAATTGACATGAAACTATGTGCAACTGCAAGTTTATGACCTCACAACGTGTCACATGATGACATCATACCTATATGGTTCAATATTTTGCCACCAGGTGGCGCTTTGTGATGGAAAATGACCATTTTGGCCATATCTTCAGAACTAATTGTCTGATTGACCTGAATTTAAGTTCAAATGCAAGTCTATTCAAGGTCTATGCAAGTATTGGGGAATTGGAGGATTGGGGGTGTTCGGGGATTTACCCCCAGCCATCGCCTCCGACGGCATAAGCCTAGTTAAACCAAACAATAAGAATGCTCCATCCTTTCCTGGGAGTTGGTTCAGTCTGACCACCCCCAGCCGGTATTTAGCATGGTCCAAAATAGCTGCAAACCCATTTGGCAGTTGGGTGAAGCAGCAGCAACTCAGTGAGACCATCCGAAAAGTAAGGAGACTTGAGGTGAACAAACAGACATTAAAATGCAATTAATGCCTTTACGTTGAAACTTAAGATGTGTGCACTTAACTTTAATAGTATGTAAAGTGTCAGATAATTGCCAATAAAGGGTATGAATCTAGTGATGGAGAGATGAAGCCTCATGGAGCATCAAAGCTTTCTCCGAAAGTGGTTCACTAATGGGTGATGCTTCCTGAGGCCTCATCTGCTGGACAAAAAGTGTAAAACGGGCAAAAATATCACAGATGACATCCGTTTGAAGTGTCGTATTTTATAAAATGCCTGTGAATGAAACTACCAATGACACCAAGAAATATGCAATGCACTAATATTACCATTTTGTGTCCATTTTGCTGAGCACTAAACAATGATTTGAAGAAAAAAAAAGAGTTGGCATTTATACAAAGTAGAAATGATCAGTGAAACTGGAGTGAGGGCAATGAGCATGCTTTTGTAAGTTTAGGGTGAGGGCAGTGAATGTAGGGTGAGACTTTGGGATACGGACAGTGAATGTGCTCGGGGTGAGACTATTGGTTTTTGTTCAGGAATAAAAGTTTTTCCATGGTATTGGGGCTCAGGCGATTATATTTCCCCTGCTTTGGAAAAGAGCCTTTCACAGGGTACAGATGAGGCAGGAGTGCTCAGGAATGCCATCGCCAGCTTCTGTAAATCGGGGAACACAAACTTTTGTATCTCTCACTATTTATATCTTTGCAATTTGGTATTTAGACTAATTAGACCCAGAGGGATCCATTTTTAACATTCTTTTTGGTGAAAAATGAGAAGAAGAGATGGTATCATGCCTCTAACGCAAAACTGTCAATAATATTTATGTTGTTACAAGAAAACTTTTAAATCTCCTATGGTATAATTCACACAGTTTGATATTTCACACATACTATAGAGGTCATATTAGAACGGAACGGAAAAAAATCGCGAGAACTCTCCCTAACTTACCGCTGTCTTGTTGTCTTTGTATCGCTACTCTACTGCCAGACTAATTTATTGTTTCTTGAGATTAATGCTGTCAGCCTTTGAACTGCCGACAGTGATCGGGAGGCGCCGCCAGGTAAGAAAATATAGTTCCTGATGACATGTGGTTTCCTGAAAGGGGACCTAATATCCTAAATTTTTCCAAGTTTATATTTTGGTCTTTGACTCCCCAAGAGTGCTCCTGATTGCGCAAAGTAAAAAAAGGGGTACTTATTTCGCTCATACTGCCATCCTCAAAAAAACGCATTTGTAGTCCATAGTAGTCTCTGCCTGAAACGCCTCTTTGGGGTGGCTGTTCCGCTATTGCCCCCACTCCCCATGTGCCCACTTTCTTCTGACTGGCCAGCTCTGTGGAGGGTGGATCTAGGTGGGACGATGCAGTGTCACAGTGAAACGTGAGACGCGTCTGCCATCTGAGCCAAGGAATCAGCAGGCAAATTCTGCTATAAAATGCAGTACATGTTGTTATGGCCCCCAATTTGTTATTACATTTATAACACAACAGCAACAGCAAGGGATGACAGATACAGTTTTAAAACTCAAACACATTTAATTAAACAAAGGCAACTAAACTACTAACTAATGACTAAACTAATATTCTGACCAAGATTGCATACAAAAAAAAACAGAAATGTTTACAGTTTCTTGGTAATGTGCTGGGTGAGGAAAAAGGCTCAAACACAGGCAAAAATCCACAAAAGAAACTTCACAGGTCTTGAACAGAAATGACAGGTCTGGTCACACGTATCCTTCTTCTTGCAATTTCTCCTACTACTTTACTGTCTCAATTCTTTTCCTTATATACTCTTTTGCAGACCCCACCCACATTTAGACCTCTTTTTTTTTTTTTTTCTGGGACTTTCCCCAGACATGCCCAGGACATGTCTAAACCTAGCTCCAGTCTGGGCTGATTTAAAAAAAGGTAAATACTGCCATCTAGTGGCCTATATTCACATTACAGTATGTATAGATCTAATGAAATTAACTTGCCATAATAAACGCAACGGCGAAAGTGGAGGACGCAGTGCGAAAGTCTGGCAGCTCAAGCACAAATTTGCTATCGGCTACAGTTTGCTGCGGCAACAGTTGGTGAGCACAGCAGTTTTTCTACTCCTAGCTAGGATGCAGGGGAAGCTAGAATCCACCCCATATAGACACATTTGTAGAACGGGTCGACATGCTCAAGTGCAGACCGTAGAAATCCGGTGGGTCTGATTTTAGAGGGAAACATGGACAGTGAGGGGCAGCTAAAAGTGGACCAACAGCTTATGGACTGCTTCGGTGTGTATTAGGACCTGCTGGCTCGTGTGCATAGCTGTGGTGTGTTGTCAGCGTGGAGAAACAAACAGCTTCCGCGCTGGTATATGACGGAGGGGCGAAAGCTCCAGTCTAAACAGCCTTTTCGGAAATTGCCCGTGGTAATGGTTTACTTATTGCTTCGGAATGACCAGCTTTTTCTCGCAGAAAATGGGCGCATTATGGATAGCGATCGAGAGCTAGACAGAACTCTGGTTATATCATGAGCATAATACAGGTTTTACAGACCGTAAGTTCCGTCTGCATGAACAGTTGCTTATGTGGAGCTAGTGAACTTTTACTGCAAAGAATTTAATATTCAATCAATGGCAATGCAGCGTTTGTTATACCGAACACGTTAGCCTGTGCGCTTCCCTATTGCTTTCACCGGTAGTATCAGACAGCTTGCCCAGCCATTGGAGATGTATCAGGCTTACCCTGGTTATGGATAAGTGAAGCGATCGTTTCATAAGCAGCCAAAAACGCACCCTAAGCTCTGCAAAATCTTTGTCTGGTCTAACTGCAACCCAACTCGGTTGACACATACAGCACCTCTCCGGTTAGCTTCAACTGTAGCGGCTACAATCAGGCAACATTATTGTAAAACTGCCACATTGATGCTTACCGAAGTAACACAAGCATACCGATCATAATTGCTGCATATAAGTTAACAAGGAGGATTTTAAATTAGGAGAGCACGCAAAGTAACATGTAGTAGCTGATAAGCGGTCATGACTTTCAATGTAATCTGTTGCGTGAAAAATTTGTTTCATGTCCGGTGTGAAAGCTGCTTGACGTGCCCATAACGTGTATTTGCGTCTTTGCATTGACTTTAAAAGTAGGCTAATCTGTCCAGCGAAAAATTCATTTCGTGTCTGATGTGAAAGCAGCTTTATGGATAGTACACAACAGCTGGAGAGAGCTCGGTAATGTTATGAACATAATACAGGTTTTGCAGACCATAAGTTCCGTTAGCGCAGACAAGTTGCTTATGTGCAGCTAGAGAGTTGATCACTTCTACAGGAAAGAATTACCATACTTAATCTCCGCCTTTTTCGGCTTTTTAATAGCCACAAGAATTTCGAAAGGGGGATGAAATTATGTCAAGGTCGTGCAGAGAAATCATTTGTAAACCGGCAGATCTTCTGCTTTTCACACTGCTTTCATGGTAGTACCAGAGAGATTGCTCAGACTTATGTGAAGTATCCGGCTGATCCCAGTCATGGATAAGTGAAGTTATCATTCACTGAAGTGGCTACAATCGGGCAACGATATGATGAAACTGCCACATTGATGCTTACCGAAGTAAAACAAGCATACCGATCAGAATTACTGTACATACGTTAACCAGGAGCATTTTTAATTAGCATGACACACAAACTAACATGCAGTAGCTGGTAACCAAGCGGTCATAACCACAGAGACAAACCATTGCAATACAGGTTTTACAGACAGCAAGTTCTGTTACTGTGAACAGTTGTACCAAGCATCCAAATTACAAATAAGTATTAAAAGTTAGCTTCAAATGAGGTTTATGTTCACACACCTTCTGTAGAATTTCCCCTGATAATTAGGACACAAACATTTGCAACCGTAACTTTGCTACGTTAGCCGCTGTGCTACAGCCACAATCAATTGGCTGTCACGTCAGGTTGGCTTATGCAGTAAAAGCAACTTACAGCCTCTGTGTCTGTGAGTCACGGACAGTCGCGACCGATGCAGGCTCATCTTCAGATATTTTTCAAAGCCTGTGTTTGAGGCCAGTTGTTAGTGCTAACTATCGCTAGCGGTCCTGCTAGCCACCCATAACACGTTAGCTTCACTTACATTATTTGCTGTTATATGGTTACTTACAGCTTTTGGCTTTAAGTGCTTGTTCGATGCAACTGCTTCAGGTTTGAGAAGCAGTTGAAACGCTTATCCTGTGTCGAATTATCCTTTATTGACAAAGCTGTTTTTGGTGAAATGCTGAGCACAAACAGCTAACGTTCCCTTCGGCCGTGGCTGTTTGCTGCCAGCAAACAAAAAAAGCTACCCACTGATTTCTGGCGGCATTGTCTTTTGGAAGAGAAATATTTGTGGGGTTTTTTTTGCGTCCAAAAGTCAACAGACAAGTAGCTTTGGGAGAGATACTGACACAATTGCACCTCAAATGATCTGCGCTTCTTCTTTGCTATTTCCAAAAGTGTACACGCTACTAAGGCATAGTATGATATGCCGTTGTTAGTGCCTGCTAGAATAGTTTCCAGTGTGGGCAGGTCCAGCGCAGTGGTTGGCTCTGGCTAGGTCTGTACTAATTGGATGGTACAACCTGACGTCAGATTTTACCCAGATCTCGTTAAGACCTCGGGAGGAGCTGTTCAGAGAGGAAATCACGCTCACGAAATCACATTCTTGGATTATGGCAAAATCCCTGTATCTTATGTTAAGAAACTTTTCAGAGGTTGAGCATGGACAACCAACATTATAACATTACTAATATGTATTAAAAGAACGATCAGCAGTAAAAGGTCCCCTTTTACTGACCGACTCCACATGACCGCACATCTTTACCGGTGGGAGGTATTCTTTGATCTAACCGCTATTGACAACTATAGGCATTCAGCCTTTCCTCTTGCACTTGAGCGTTGCTCACACTTGCGCTTCCCACTGTTCAGTAAGAATTACTTGATGCAGGATATGTTAACATACCAGATTAATCAAGAGAAGTTAACAGAAAATTTATTGTAGTATATTTTCAGGTACACCAGTGTGAGGGAGTGTGGTGAGCTGAGAACAGTGTATCATTGAAAGTCTAGCGGAGACTCCGGCTAATTTGTGTAGCTTTCTGTACCGACACTATGCATCTAAAACTGAAGGCAGTTACTACAGGTACGGCAGTTTTACAATGCCTTTTCAATGTATAGAGGTACGGCAGTCCCAATTTCAAACCCTGCCCAAACCTAATCCTGACCCCTAACCTAACCCTAATCCCTAAAACTTCCCCGAACCATAATCCCTAATCCTTATCCTAATTCCTTCAAATCGACTGCCGTACCAATAAAAATTGCCATATCTGTAGACACTGCAAAAGAAAGGTTAGTGGCTAACCTCAACAGAATGCTACAAAAGGTTGACTAATATGCTTGGTGGTGCACTGCACCTAGATTAAAGGAGTTTTTCTTTGAAGTTATATCCGGAGAAAGTGTTATTAGTTATTAATTAAGCAGTCAAGTAGCGTGCCAGAAGGCAGGGGCAGGTGGCTGACATCATCACGTACAGTTGCAATAAAAATTATTAAACCCCCTTTGCAGATTAGGTTTCCTGGCAAAATGTACAAACTTTCAGCTGTTTGCAATGAACAAATCAAAGAAGAAAAATTTAAATGGCACAACACAACAAATATTACAAGCGGCTTCTCCAAATTCAACACAAAATGCCACTTTTAATGACGACTGCAGACTCAAAATTATTCCACCCCTTCATGACAAGCCTCTTTAATACTTCGTAGAGGACCCTTTTGCCGCTATGACCTCCTGGAAATGTGATGCATCATGCATAGGCAGATAACTGCTTCTGGCAGCATTCCCAAGGAATCCTAGTCCAGTCCTCATGGACAATGGCCTCCAGTTCACTAATATTCCAGGCTTTGCATGCTGCAACTGTCTTCTTCAAGTCCCACAGAGATTTTTTGCGGGATTCAAGTGAGGCAACTATGATGGGCACTCTCGACATCCCAGACTTCTTCTGAAACCAAGCCTTGGTGGATGTTGAGGTATGCTTAGGATCATTGTCCTTTCGGAAGGTCCAATGATGCCCAAGCGTCAGCTTCCCTACAGATGACATGATATTTTCTCCTTGGACATCCTGGTACTTGACTGAGTCCATCTTGCCCTCCACACTTTGGAGACTTCCAGTGCCAGAGGAAGCTAAGTAGCCAAAGAGCATCAAAAAGCCCCCACAATTCTTCACTGTAGGTATGGTGTACTTTTCAGCTTATACTTTTTTATTCCTCCTGCACACATACCACTGATTCATAAGCCCAAAATATTATATCAATATATATCACTAATGAACAATATCCCCAAACCTCCTGAGGCTGATTTATATGGTTTTTAGAATATTGGAGCTTGTGCTTTTAGATCAGTGGTGGTGTATATCTTGGAGTCCTTCAACGTTTAGTATGCACCCTACTGTGCAAACTGAAACTTCAAAGACTCCTGCCTCCGAGTCTTGCTGTGGTCTCCTGCAGTCACTCGAGGGTTTTTGACCACTGGCTCCTCAGGAATCTGGTGAGAGCCATTGATAGCTTCCTCTATCAGCCACACCCTGGTACTACAGCCTCTCTTTCTTTAACTCTGAACTTGCAAATTATGCAAGTTCCACCAGAGAGGTGCGCAGTGTAGAGTGCATCCTTATTTTGGTGAGCATGATATTCCATCCACCAACAGGACAAGCCCGAGAGAGATTTCTGAATAAATCATGACTGGTGACACGACATTATCAGAAAAATTTGATGGATTGCCTCGCCTAAAACAGATTATGAAAATAATCCCCTGATTATAATCCCTAGTCCAGTCCTCATGGACAATGGCCTCCAGTTCACTAATATTCCAGGCTTTGCATGCTGCAACTGTCTTCTTTAAGTCCCACAGAGATTTTTTGCGGGATTCAAGTGAGGCAACTATGATGGGCAACTATGATCCCCTAACCCTAACTATCGACGAAGGTCCCTTATGGGGAGTGGAATCTGCACTTTACTGCAGAGCTATTCAAAATTATCCTGCAAGAGCCGGTGTGGGTGCAGGCTTTCATTCCAACCAAGCACTTACACACCTGATACTACTAATCAAGCTGTTTACCGGAGACTCTTGGTGTTACTTAATGGGTGTCTAAGTACTTGGTTGGAATGAAAGCCTGCTCCCACAGAGGCCATTTTAGGATAAAGTTGAATAGTACTGCTCTACCATTGATTTATTATAAGAACTGGATACTGCACCGAAATGGCCGCTTATTCATTTCAGTGGAGCACGCCGACATGGGGCCTTATTCCCAGAGTCACGCAGATATGCGCTGTGTGACTAGTTTACACATGCGTAGTATGGGGCTCATGAACGCGCTGACACGTGAGGTATCTATGACAACGGTCTGCGACCGAAGCACTCCCACACAGGACGCATGTACACCACCAATGTTCTCTGGAAAAATAGCTTACTATGTCCACTGTGAAACCCATGGGAAAGCTCTCTACCGAACAGGCAAACATTGCAGAAGGCTTAAATATGGCTTGGAAAAACATTTTATATACCTCATAGGGATATAAAATGTTGACGAACTATATTTATTTAACAGGGAAATAAAATCATTCAAAAAAATCGTAGGATCAGCATGTCTACGTTGTCTGTATCTGCGTTGTTTTTCAGCTGCAGAAAGAGGCATCCTAATAAAATCATATAAAACACATAAATCACTTTATTGTTAACACTAACCTATTTCATGTAGTAAGCTATAAAAATAAAAATAATAATGAATTTGATCTAAAAAGCACATTCCTAAAATAAAAAGTTCTAAATCTATCTAAAAAGATCAGTGTCTGCCCTAAGGGCTTTAAATGTCTGTTACGTTGCTCTGCTTTGATCTCTGTGCCTATTTTGCTGCTTTTGTTTTTTGTTTTTCTATTAAAAAAATGTATTTTTAAATTAGTTCCACCCTTTGTTCAATTTTATTCATTTATATTGTAGCTTCATTCCACTAGTGTTGTTGCAACTCTACCCTTAATTGTTGAAAAATTCCCTGTCTTGTTCTGTATATTATGGGTGCATCACAAAGCATGGTCTGCAGCCTTCGAAGGCCGTATTTTTAGGGGTCGTTGCCCACTTCCATCCACCGAATTAACATTTGGAGTTAGGAATAACATTAAATTTAGGGTTAGAGTTAGCTTTGATGGTTAGAGTTAAGGTTAGAGTTAGGGAAACCAGAGACGACTCGCTTAAACCAAAGCTATTTAACGGAGATGAAATGGCATCGTGTCAGTTTGGCAGATGGAACTAGATGACGACCCCTAAAAATGTAGCCTTCAAGGGATGAAACCTGCGATTTGAGCATCTCAAAGCCTAGGCTGCATCCTTTGAAAGCTGCATTTTTAAGGGTTGTCACTAAATTCCATCTGCCAATCTGACATACCATCATGAAATCCCTGTTAAACAGGTGTGGTTTTAGCGAGTCGTCACTGGTTTCCCTAACCCAGTGGTTCTCAAATTCGGTCCTGGCGCCCCTCTGTGTATGCTGGTTTTTGTTCCAGCCAGAACTGCAATTCTAGGATTTTAAAAAGCTGTTACTTTGTCTTAATTAGCAGCATTCCATGTTAAGAGTAGCTATTTACCATCTTCAGTCACATTTGGATGGACATATCCATTCTGCTTTGAAGAATAAAAACCCTTGAACATATTGTGCTTAATTTTCAATATTTCTAGGATTTTCAGGTCAAAGCATTTTTAATCAGATCAAATTAGACTCTGAGAAAATCAATAAGCTCTAAATTAGGTTTCTGAATAGAGGTGTTTTGAGTTTTTCCCAAATAACCTGCCTGAATCAAATCAACAGAAAACACAACAGATGTGACTACATTGTTTGCCAAGTTAATTATCGGTTTTTGCCACCATGTTTCAAGAGTTTCACCAATGAGGAACCTCTTGATTATTTATGTTGATTAAATGTTTGGTTAAATTGTTTCCCTCTGCCAATATTTACAATATATCTCAATGTGGATTTTTGCATAAATGCGCATAATTAAAACAAATCAACAGCTTGTTAAAATCCTAAGATTGCAGTTGTGGTTGGAACAAAAACCAGCATACACAGGGGGGCGCCAGGACCGAATTTGAGAACCACTGCCCTAACCTGAATCTCAGCTCTGACCACTGATCTAAATATAAGAACTGGATAGCTGATGACGTCATAATTTTGAAGTAACCGTGCCGCCATATTGGTATGCCCAACTATAATCTCTCAGAACATTACTCACATTGAACATGTTGCAGCCAAAGATATAATTAATTGAGAAGATATCTTTTCACTGGCACGAAAGAGGCGGTATTTTATGTTTCGTCCTCAGATCGACCTGACTGTACGAAAAATGCCTCTAGGACCGCAGGTTTAACTACAGCAGTTGTACGGGCCTTTAACATTTTCATTGGAGGAAATCAGCATTTGACAGTGCGACCAATGAGTGCATTCCATAGGAAATCTCTAAGGATTTTTCTACATCTCGCCTGAGTGGGGCAGTGGTACAATGAAATTGAAGTCCAAAGTCATTGAAAATGAAGAAGGCAAGACGTCAATCCTACACGTATTGTTATTATTCTGTGTGAGGAAATTTGAAAACTTCATGAAAAAATTAAGTAGCCGTAAGCTCGCACTTTGTCAACTGCTGTTTTTATTGTAGAAACAATGGGTGTGAGATTCAATCATGCATAACGCATGTGTAAATCCCAATGGATGTCTTGTATTGAGTTTTCAAATTCGTTGTTACTTCCAAATCATCTACTTTTATCTTGGATCCCATTCCCACAAAGCTAATGAAAAAACTCCTGCCCATTCTTGGCGGCCCAGTTCTTCACATAATTAATTCTTCTCTGATTTCAGGTATTGAGCCCACTTCATTTAAGATGGCAGAAATCAAGCCGCTGCTTAAAAAACCAGATTTGGATCCCACAATCCTAGCTAATTATAGGCTAATCTCAAACCTCACATTTTTATCTAAGATCCTTGAAAAATGTGTCGCCCAACAGCTCTCTTCTTTCCTGCAAACCTTTGACGTATTTGACAGTTTTCAGTCAGCCTATAGAAAGCATCACAGCACTGAAACAGCCCTCACTGTTGTAGTAAATGATCTGCTTCTCTCTATGGATAGTGGCCGCATCTCTGTTCTCGTCCTTCTCGATTTAAGTGCCACCTTTGATACTGTAGACCACGATATTCTTCTTCGTACGTTGGGAAAATTTGTTGGTATTTCTGGACTTGCCCCTTCATGGTTTAAGTCTTATCTGTCTGATAGATCTCAGTTTGTCCGGGTAAATAACATGTGTTCAGAGTATTCCAAGGTTAACTTTGGAATACCTCAAGGATCTGTTCTCGGCCGTTTGCTTTTTTCTCTATACATGTTTCCGCTTGGAAATATTATGCTAGAAGACTGTATGAAAGACAAATTGCAGAGGGGGCAAAAACTAGCCCTACGCTCTTCTTTCAGTACTGTAGCAGAAAAAGGAAAGTTAAAGAGCAGGTTAATCGCATAAAGAATAAAAATGGATCACTGCTTTATGATAACAAGCATACTGCGGATGCCTTAAACAGTTACTTTGTTGAGAATTTTACCTCAGAGGGGGTCTTTATTTTGCCAGAGAGCACGTCAAATGCTCATGATTATTTAAAGTAAATTGAGGGTCGGGATAACAAAGTATTAGATAAGTGGATAAACTAAAAGCAGAAAAGGCGGCGGGTCCTGATGGCTTATATCCTAGAGTGCTCAGGGAAGCTGGTGAGTTCATCTTTAAGCCGCTATCCGCCATCCTCAGACGGTCTTTAGAAACTGGAGAAATACCAAATGATTGGAAACAGGGCAATATAATACCAATATATAAGAAAGGGGACCGTACAAAGCCAGGAAACTAAAGGCCAGTGAGTTTAACTTGCATTTCGTGCAAAATATTGGAATCTATCATAAAAGATGAGCTGGACTTATTTTTTGAACGTAACAGTATCTTGAGGGATAGCCAACATGGTTTTCACAAGGGAAGGTCATGCCAAACAAACCTTCTGGAATTTTTCGAAGAGGCCACCAGGACTTACGACCAGAGCAGGGCTTATGACATCATATACTTGGATTTTCAGAAAGCATTCGATACAGTACCGCATAAGAGACTAATTGTTAAAATGAGCTCCATTGGAGTTACAGGAGGTTTTCTGAAGTGGATTCAAAACTGGTTACAGGACAGAACACAAAGAGTAGTGTTCAGTGATATCTCATCTGAGCTGGGTATGGTGGGGAGTGGCGTCCCCCAGGGATCGGTGTTGGGACCCCTGCTGTTCCTCATTTACATTAATGGCCTTGATAGGAATATTGAGAGCAGATTGGTTAAATTTGCAGATGATACTAAATTGGGGGGTTTGGCAAATAGTCTAGGGTCCACTAAAATGATTCAGGACAATTTGGATAGAATCCAGAATTGGGCAGAAATGTGGCAAATGAAATTTAATCTAGCAAAATGTAAAGTTGTACATGTAGGTAATAAAAACATTAGACGGGATTACTTCATGGGAGGTTTAAAACTGGAATGTACTGCACAAGAGAAAGAGATCTTTAGGCTGAAGATCCTTAATCTCTTTAGTCTTAGGAAAAGGAGACTCAGGGGTGATTTGATTGAGGTCTTTAGATATGTTAAAGGGATTAACAAAGTGAATCATGTAGGATTCCTTCGACAAAGTGTTGTGAGTAGAACTCGGGGTCACAAATGGAAGTTGACCAAAGGTAAATTTAGCACTGATATTTGGAAATATTTCTTCACCCAAAGAGTAATTTCAATGTGGAATAGCTTACCTGACCATATTGTTGAGGCAGAGACCTTGGGGGTTTTCAAGAGCAGGCTTGATCTAAAGCTAGATACCATTGAGTCATTTAGTATCTGAAGGGATATATTCACAATAGTATAAAGAAACTGGCGAGCGTAGTTGGGCTGAAAGGCCTGTTCTTGCCATTCATGTTATGTTATAAGTCGACTTGATGTTAAATACCATTGTTATGCAGACGACACGCAGCTCTATATATCCTTTAAACCGGGTGAAAATGATCCGGTTACTAGATTATAGATGTGTCTTAAAGCTGCTAAAGCTGTTTTGGATGACACTGGTCAATGATACTGGTCAGTATCCTTGCCCATAGTGTCGATTCAGCAGTTTAAAAAAACGATATCTTGACACAGAAAAAATCGTTATCCTTTGTAGCAACCAGTTTAGCCACAGTGAGCTAACAGTATTCCAATTAGTAGTTCAGAAAAATCAGTTTTCTGAGGCAAAAAAATCGACATGGTATTGATTCTCTCACATTCTATTGCCTATTACAGTTGTCCCATACAAAAAAAATTTGTAGTTCCCTACCGTGGATTTACGCGTAGATTCCTTCATTGACAAATCCAGTGCTTCCTTATATCCACCCGAGTACTGGCGTTGATAGCCAATCACTCAACCATACACTCAAGCTCTTCTGCGTAATTGTAGAGTTACACTTCATGGCCTCGTGAAGTTTCCCTGGTAACAATGTATTGATTGGCTCGTTTCTTATCCAATTCCTGAGTGTTTAAACATTTTAGAGTAAGTGAAACACATTGATTGGACAAACACAGAGCATACAAACCAACGCGTATCAGCATGCTCGGTTGTATCCTGTCTACGTTATGCACATTACGCGGCTAAAATAGACGGGATTTATAGAAAATCGGTTCGCAAAACTGGCCTTGAAGTGTTCAGTTACATTACAGGATTTAAATGAGAACGATATGCTCTATTGGAATTATTTCGAATGAAACAGGACCGGAGGGTTCCTGCTACTGGATACATCGGTCTCTATTTTATACAGTCAATGTCTCCGGAGGAGGGATTCACGAAAAAGGTCAGGCTGCTATTTTTGTTTGTTTTTTTTTTTTCTGTTTCGGAATGTATATGTACTCAACAAAGTCGAATGTCGAGGTTTTTTTCCTGTTTAAAACGCGAACTGCCCGTGCATTTTGGTGTGGACCCCCGGTACGTTCATTGCACGTTTCTTTTGAATCGGGAGAGGCAATGGATTTGATATTCCCTGAAAGTGGAGTGTCTGTTCAGTTAAAATAAGGTATATTTCAGAATTCAGATATTACTGTGTTAGTGAGGTGTACTTGCTCCTTATAAGTGTTGAAATGGGTTCGTGAGCTTTGAAGAGGGGACTGGTAGCTTTCATTACAGGGTGAATGTTCTGACCGTTTAATTAGCAGTTTATTTAATGCGTGTTTGTGCTGGCTTTGAAGAAAAATGGCCAAAACTCTAAACTTTATTATGGAGAAAAGGCATGTTTCGTATTTGGAGAGGTTACTGGTGACCACTGATATTCAACTGCACTGATATTGATAAATTCATACTAAACTCAACCAGAAAATCATTCGTTCATATTAAATTTCATGCCTTAAAGCTTTAATTGTGTTAAATACATGATTTTTTTAATGATTTGACAGCAAATCATTTTGAGACTTTGGGGAGACACTTGGGTAGCTGTATAATTTGGCTAATAGCATGTAGGTAATCTAGAATGTAATGTTGAAGATGAATTCTACTTGTGCTCAAGGAGTTTATGATACCAGAAATGTATAGTTTTAAGCCCCAGCAGTTTTTCAATCGTCATTTTTTTTGCAATTTGAATGGTGAATTCTCATGAAGATTTTTTATGTTTGCTGCTCATTTTCTCTACCAAAATCATGAAAATAAACTGAAATACAATGTAATTCTAAATGCTGTAAGTGTCTTTCCTGAATTGAGCCACATTTTTCCTCTTTGTGAAGCTTAAATCTTGAATTATACAGCATTAAAGTGGGTAACCCATAAATAGCCAAATTTGGCTTCTGCACAAAGGGGTTAACTTAGATGGCTTCTCCGTTTCTGCTAGAGCTGTCGTTAAAAACCTTGGGGTGACTCTTGATTCAGAACTCTCTTTCTAGGCTCACATCAACAATATCATCCGAGTGGCTTTTTTCCATCTTCGAAACATATCTAAACTTCGAAAAATGTTGTCTCCAAGATGCTGAAAAATTGGTTCACGCATTTGTGTCCTCTCGGCCGGACTATTGCAATGTCTTACTGTCTGGTTGCACTAGCTCAGCCCTGAAACGTCTTCAATTAGTGCAGAATGCTGCAGCTAGGGTTCTGACAAGGACTAAGAAATATGATCACATTAGCCCGGTGCTCAAAAATCTTCATTGGCTGCCAGTAAAATTTAGAATTGAGTACAAAATACTATTACTAACTTACAAAGCTTTAAATGACTCGGCCCCAGAATATCTTTGCAGTTTTCTCATTCCTTACTCCCCACCAAGATTACTTCGTTCACAAGGTGCTGACTACTTGAAAATTCCAAATATATCTCAAATTACAATTGGAGGCAGAGCATTCTCTTACAAAGCACCAATTTTATGGAACAAACTCCCAAGACAAATTCGGGCTTCGGACACACTCTCCATCTTCAAGAGTAGGCTGAAAACTTACCTTTTTAGTCAAGCCTATGACTAGTTCATGATTAGTTATTTGTTGGCTCTGGTGGGACTGATTACAACCTTGATTTATGATATGTTCACGATATTGGAAGTCAGTGTCACGTAAATCCATGTGGAACCAGTGACACTGAGCATGCATTAACGTGCCAGTGGGGCTTGCTACAGCCTTAGTCACTGGGGAGGTCCATATGGTACTGGTGTGGTGTTAAGCAAATCCATGTGGAACCAGTTGCACTAAGCATGCATTAACGGTGCCAGTGGGGCTTGCTACAGCCTTAGTCACCGGGGAGGTCCATATAGTACTGGTGTAGTGTTAAGCAAATCTATGTGGAACCGGTGGCACTGAGCATGCATTAACGGTGCCAGTGGGGCTTGCTACAGCCTTAGTCACCGGGGAGGTCCATATGGTGCGAGTGTCTAAAGTGATCTTCCTGGAATAAGTGTAGGGCCTCTGTGCTGCAGGAAGTGAAGGGAGGCGCTTATAGACAAGGTCCCATGGGTGTTCGCGTAGCCTAAATTAAAGTAAAAAATGTTGCCGCAGCCATGGAAAAATGATTTGAAAGAGGAAAATCTACAAATTATATACTGATCATTTGTGGTAGTCAAAAAAATGTATCCACGGATTTATCAATGTCTTTTTCAATTGTTCCCTATGGAAAAATTTATTTTTGCCCCCCATGGCATCACGTGACTTGCAATATCAGATTGAGCACTAAGCGCTTGTCGGCGTGCTTCTCAGCTCTGGTTCAGGGTCCAGTTCTAGTAATACATCCATGTGCTCAACCGACTTATTTTTCCTCAGGGTTTGGTACTGCCTCATGCTCCGTGCAGGACAACATAGAGGCCCCATTGAGGAGACAGGCCTTCTCTTTTTACTTTTTACAAAAGTTAAAGAGACCCATTATAAATTACCTACAGCAATATACCCTGTCAGTGATTTTTTTTTTTCTCTCAAAACATTTGGATTTGAGGTGGGTCCTTGTATATTGTGTTCATCAGAGGTTGAAAATGTTGTTCAAAAATTATTTTTTGAATGTTTGTTTTTTATTTCATTTTGGTCTGATGAACACAGCTGGCTGTCTTTTAAAAATTAACAATATACCTGTTTTTTCTCACAATCATATATTCTATTTTATGGAAAATCTGGATGCAAATTTTTTTGACATTGTTAATCTTATAATTATTTTGGGTAAATATCATATTCATACTTGTAAATGGAATGGCAGTACTCCCTCCTGCAATGTATTTATTTCCACCTTCTGCAATTATTTTAAGTCACTAAAAGTATGGGAAAAAAAATGGCCGCAAGCGGCAATTCCGGGGTTCATGCCAAGAAAGACCATTAGTAGTTGAAAGTTTTAACAGCTTAATTAACAAGTGTTGCCACAAAAAGTGGCCTTGTCCCTCACAAGGTAACGGAAATTGACGGTCCCTAATACACCTTGACACCAAAGATTAATGGAATCTGTCAAACCGCTCTTGAGGTATCATGTCAAGGTATTTGTCAGTGATAAAATGGTTGTAATGACCTCGAGAATAATGCTTAGGTCACGTAAATCGAGTGGGCTTTGAGCACTCCCTGAATACACCTTGACACCAAAGATGAATGGAATTGGTCAAATTGTTCTTGGGATATCGCGTTCACAGCAAAGGGGACATGACAGAGCTGAATACTATGTCCCCCTCTCCCCTAATAAACCTTGACCCTAAAGACGAATGGAATCTGTTGAACTGTTCCTGAGATATCATGTTGACAAGATATTTGTAAGTGGTCAAATGGTCATAATGACCTTGAGAATAATGCCAAGGTCACGGAAATCGACTAGGGTCGGTGTATCACACCAATATGCATTAACACCAAAGATGAATGGAATCGGTCAAATCGTTCTTTAGATATCGCATTCAGAACAAACGGGACATGACGGACAGCCATACGGAGCGGAATACCATGTCCCCCGCTCCGCTTGCTATCGTGACGGCGGGGGACAAAAACCACTTTTAGACTATGTTGCAGGTATTTATGTGGACCTATTTTGCCAGTGTAATGATTGGACCAACAACTTATGTAAAGTCTGATTTGTGTTCTGTTAGGATATTTTGTGAAATTGTGACGCCCCCTTTGATTGAAACTTTCAGGCTACGTTTCACGTTCTTCTGTGGACATATCCTGTTAGTTTTGTAATGATTGTGCAGACCATTTTTGAAGTATAGTCAGATTGGTGTTATACCACATTACTTTGTTTTACATTTATAGCGCCCCCAATCGGACAATTTGAATGAAATTTTCAGGGTATGTTTCAAGTAAAAAAATGAATATATCCTGTGAGTTTAATGGCTATAGGACAAACAATTGCTGATTTATAGTCTGATTTGTGTTTTCCACGCTACTTTGTTTTGCATTTATAGCGCCTCATATCGGTCAATTTGAATTAAATTTTCAGGGTATGTTTCAGGTCCTTATATGAATATGGGTCCATCCATGCAAATGTGTATTTGCCTTGTGAAACAAGCTCAGTTGTGTGCAATAACAGTATGTGATATATGGAATATTTATATATTGCCAAAAAGTACATCACTGGGACTTTTATAGTTTCAATTCTATTAAAAAAATGTATTTTTAAATTAGTTCCACCCTTTGTTCAATTTTATTCATTTATATTGTAGCTTCATTCCACTAGTGTTGTTGCAACTCTACCCTTAATTGTTGAAAAATTCCCTGTCTTGTTCTGTATATTATGGGTGCATCACAAAGCATGGTCTGCAGCCTTCGAAGGCCGTATTTTTAGGGGTCGTTGCCCACTTCCATCCACCGAATTAACATTTGGAGTTAGGAATAACATTAAATTTAGGGTTAGAGTTAGCTTTGATGGTTAGAGTTAAGGTTAGAGTTAGGGAAACCAGAGACGACTCGCTTAAACCAAAGCTATTTAACGGAGATGAAATGGCATCGTGTCAGTTTGGCAGATGGAACTAGATGACGACCCCTAAAAATGTAGCCTTCAAGGGATGAAACCTGCGATTTGAGCATCTCAAAGCCTAGGCTGCATCCTTTGAAAGCTGCATTTTTAAGGGTTGTCACTAAATTCCATCTGCCAATCTGACATACCATCATGTAATCCCTGTTAAACAGGTGTGGTTTTAGCGAGTCGTCACTGGTTTCCCTAACCCAGTGGTTCTCGAATTCGGTCCTGGCGCCCCTCTGTGTATGCTGGTTTTTGTTCCAGCCAGAACTGCAATTCTAGGATTTTAAAAAGCTGTTACTTTGTCTTAATTAGCAGCATTCCATGTTAAGAGTAGCTATTTACCATCTTCAGTCACATTTGGATGGACATATCCATTCTGCTTTGAAGAATAAAAACCCTTGAACATATTGTGCTTAATTTTCAATATTTCTAGGATTTTCAGGTCAAAGCATTTTTAATCAGATCAAATTAGACTCTGAGAAAATCAATAAGCTCTAAATTAGGTTTCTGAATAGAGGTGTTTTGAGTTTTTCCCAAATAACCTGCCTGAATCAAATCAACAGAAAACACAACAGATGTGACTACATTGTTTGCCAAGTTAATTATCGGTTTTTGCCACCATGTTTCAAGAGTTTCACCAATGAGGAACCTCTTGATTATTTATGTTGATTAAATGTTTGGTTAAATTGTTTCCCTCTGCCAATATTTACAATATATCTCAATGTGGATTTTTGCATAAATGCGCATAATTAAAACAAATCAACAGCTTGTTAAAATCCTAAGATTGCAGTTGTGGTTGGAACAAAAACCAGCATACACAGGGGGGCGCCAGGACCGAATTTGAGAACCACTGCCCTAACCTGAATCTCAGCTCTGACCACTGATCTAAATATAAGAACTGGATAGCTGATGACGTCATAATTTTGAAGTAACCGTGCCGCCATATTGGTATGCCCAACTATAATCTCTCAGAACATTACTCACATTGAACATGTTGCAGCCAAAGATATAATTTATTGAGAAGATATCTTTTCACTGGCACGAAAGAGGCGGTATTTTATGTTTCGTCCTCAGATCGACCTGACTGTACGAAAAATGCCTCTAGGACCGCAGGTTTAACTACAGCAGTTGTACGGGCCTTTAACATTTTCATTGGAGGAAATCAGCATTTGACAGTGCGACCAATGAGTGCATTCCATAGGAAATCTCTAAGGATTTTTCTACATCTCGCCTGAGTGGGGCAGTGGTACAATGAAATTGAAGTCCAAAGTCATTGAAAATGAAGAAGGCAAGACGTCAATCCTACACGTATTGTTATTATTCTGTGTGAGGAAATTTGAAAACTTCATGAAAAAATTAAGTAGCCGTAAGCTCGCACTTTGTCAACTGCTGTTTTTATTGTAGAAACAATGGGTGTGAGATTCAATCATGCATAACGCATGTGTAAATCCCAATGGATGTCTTGTATTGAGTTTTCAAATTCGTTGTTACTTCCAAATCATCTACTTTTATCTTGGATCCCATTCCCACAAAGCTAATGAAAAAACTCCTGCCCATTCTTGGCGGCCCAGTTCTTCACATAATTAATTCTTCTCTGATTTCAGGTATTGAGCCCACTTCATTTAAGATGGCAGAAATCAAGCCGCTGCTTAAAAAACCAGATTTGGATCCCGCAATCCTAGCTAATTATAGGCTAATCTCAAACCTCACATTTTTATCTAAGATCCTTGAAAAATGTGTCGCCCAACAGCTCTCTTCTTTCCTGCAAACCTTTGACGTATTTGACAGTTTTCAGTCAGCCTATAGAAAGCATCACAGCACTGAAACAGCCCTCACTGTTGTAGTAAATGATCTGCTTCTCTCTATGGATAGTGGCCGCATCTCTGTTCTCGTCCTTCTCGATTTAAGTGCCACCTTTGATACTGTAGACCACGATATTCTTCTTCGTACGTTGGGAAAATTTGTTGGTATTTCTGGACTTGCCCCTTCATGGTTTAAGTCTTATCTGTCTGATAGATCTCAGTTTGTCCGGGTAAATAACATGTGTTCAGAGTATTCCAAGGTTAACTTTGGAATACCTCAAGGATCTGTTCTCGGCCGTTTGCTTTTTTCTCTATACATGTTTCCGCTTGGAAATATCATGCTAGAAGACTGTATGAAAGACAAATTGCAGAGGGGGCAAAAACTAGCCCTACGCTCTTCTTTCAGTACTGTAGCAGAAAAAGGAAAGTTAAAGAGCAGGTTAATCGCATAAAGAATAAAAATGGATCACTGCTTTATGATAACAAGCATACTGCGGATGCCTTAAACAGTTACTTTGTTGAGAATTTTACCTCAGAGGGGGTCTTTATTTTGCCAGAGAGCACGTCAAATGCTCATGATTATTTAAAGTAAATTGAGGGTCGGGATAACAAAGTATTAGATAAGTGGATAAACTAAAAGCAGAAAAGGCGGCGGGTCCTGATGGCTTATATCCTAGAGTGCTCAGGGAAGCTGGTGAGTTCATCTTTAAGCCGCTATCCGCCATCCTCAGACGGTCTTTAGAAACTGGAGAAATACCAAATGATTGGAAACAGGGCAATATAATACCAATATATAAGAAAGGGGACCGTACAAAGCCAGGAAACTAAAGGCCAGTGAGTTTAACTTGCATTTCGTGCAAAATATTGGAATCTATCATAAAAGATGAGCTGGACTTATTTCTTGAACGTAACAGTATCTTGAGGGATAGCCAACATGGTTTTCACAAGGGAAGGTCATGCCAAACAAACCTTCTGGAATTTTTCGAAGAGGCCACCAGGACTTACGACCAGAGCAGGGCTTATGACATCATATACTTGGATTTTCAGAAAGCATTCGATACAGTACCGCATAAGAGACTAATTGTTAAAATTAGCTCCATTGGAGTTACAGGAGGTTTTCTGAAGTGGATTCAAAACTGGTTACAGGACAGAACACAAAGAGTAGTGTTCAATGATATCTCATCTGAGCTGGGTATGGTGGGGAGTGGCGTCCCCCAGGGATCGGTGTTGGGACCCCTGCTGTTCCTCATTTACATTAATGGCCTTGATAGGAATATTGAGAGCAGATTGGTTAAATTTGCAGATGATACTAAATTGGGGGGTTTGGCAAATAGTCTAGGGTCCACTAAAATGATTCAGGACAATTTGGATAGAATCCAGAATTGGGCAGAAATGTGGCAAATGAAATTTAATCTAGCAAAATGTAAAGTTGTACATGTAGGTAATAAAAACATTAGACGGGATTACTTCATGGGAGGTTTAAAACTGGAATGTACTGCACAAGAGAAAGAGATCTTTAGGCTGAAGATCCTTAATCTCTTTAGTCTTAGGAAAAGGAGACTCAGGGGTGATTTGATTGAGGTCTTTAGATATGTTAAAGGGATTAACAAAGTGAATCATGTAGGATTCCTTCGACAAAGTGTTGTGAGTAGAACTCGGGGTCACAAATGGAAGTTGACCAAAGGTAAATTTAGCACTGATATTTGGAAATATTTCTTCACCCAAAGAGTAATTTCAATGTGGAATAGCTTACCTGACCATATTGTTGAGGCAGAGACCTTGGGGGTTTTCAAGAGCAGGCTTGATCTAAAGCTAGATACCATTGAGTCATTTAGTATCTGAAGGGATATATTCACAATAGTATAAAGAAACTGGCGAGCGTAGTTGGGCTGAAAGGCCTGTTCTTGCCATTCATGTTATGTTATAAGTCGACTTGATGTTAAATACCATTGTTATGCAGACGACACGCAGCTCTATATATCCTTTAAACCGGGTGAAAATGATCCGGTTACTAGATTATAGATGTGTCTTAAAGCTGCTAAAGCTGTTTTGGATGACACTGGTCAATGATACTGGTCAGTATCCTTGCCCATAGTGTCGATTCAGCAGTTTAAAAAAACGATATCTTGACACAGAAAAAATCGTTATCCTTTGTAGCAACCAGTTTAGCCACAGTGAGCTAACAGTATTCCAATTAGTAGTTCAGAAAAATCAGTTTTCTGAGGCAAAAAAATCGACATGGTATTGATTCTCTCACATTCTATTGCCTATTACAGTTGTCCCATACAAAAAAAATTTGTAGTTCCCTACCGTGGATTTACGCGTAGATTCCTTCATTGACAAATCCAGTGCTTCCTTATATCCACCCGAGTACTGGCGTTGATAGCCAATCACTCAACCATACACTCAAGCTCTTCTGCGTAATTGTAGAGTTACACTTCATGGCCTCGTGAAGTTTCCCTGGTAACAATGTATTGATTGGCTCGTTTCTTATCCAATTCCTGAGTGTTTAAACATTTTAGAGTAAGTGAAACACATTGATTGGACAAACACAGAGCATACAAACCAACGCGTATCAGCATGCTCGGTTGTATCCTGTCTACGTTATGCACATTACGCGGCTAAAATAGACGGGATTTATAGAAAATCGGTTCGCAAAACTGGCCTTGAAGTGTTCAGTTACATTACAGGATTTAAATGAGAACGATATGCTCTATTGGAATTATTTCGAATGAAACAGGACCGGAGGGTTCCTGCTACTGGATACATCGGTCTCTATTTTATACAGTCAATGTCTCCGGAGGAGGGATTCACGAAAAAGGTCAGGCTGCTATTTTTGTTTGTTTTTTTTTTTTCTGTTTCGGAATGTATATGTACTCAACAAAGTCGAATGTCGAGGTTTTTTTCCTGTTTAAAACGCGAACTGCCCGTGCATTTTGGTGTGGACCCCCGGTACGTTCATTGCACGTTTCTTTTGAATCGGGAGAGGCAATGGATTTGATATTCCCTGAAAGTGGAGTGTCTGTTCAGTTAAAATAAGGTATATTTCAGAATTCAGATATTACTGTGTTAGTGAGGTGTACTTGCTCCTTATAAGTGTTGAAATGGGTTCGTGAGCTTTGAAGAGGGGACTGGTAGCTTTCATTACAGGGTGAATGTTCTGACCGTTTAATTAGCAGTTTATTTAATGCGTGTTTGTGCTGGCTTTGAAGAAAAATGGCCAAAACTCTAAACTTTATTATGGAGAAAAGGCATGTTTCGTATTTGGAGAGGTTACTGGTGACCACTGATATTCAACTGCACTGATATTGATAAATTCATACTAAACTCAACCAGAAAATCATTTGTTCATATTAAATTTCATGCCTTAAAGCTTTAATTGTGTTAAATACATGATTTTTTTAATGATTTGACAGCAAATCATTTTGAGACTTTGGGGAGACACTTGGGTAGCTGTATAATTTGGCTAATAGCATGTAGGTAATCTAGAATGTAATGTTGAAGATGAATTCTACTTGTGCTCAAGGAGTTTATGATACCAGAAATGTATAGTTTTAAGCCCCAGCAGTTTTTCAATCGTCATTTTTTTTGCAATTTGAATGGTGAATTCTCATGAAGATTTTTTATGTTTGCTGCTCATTTTCTCTACCAAAATCATGAAAATAAACTGAAATACAATGTAATTCTAAATGCTGTAAGTGTCTTTCCTGAATTGAGCCACATTTTTCCTCTTTGTGAAGCTTAAATCTTGAATTATACAGCATTAAAGTGGGTAACCCATAAATAGCCAAATTTGGCTTCTGCACAAAGGAGTTAACTTAGATGGCTTCTCCGTTTCTGCTAGAGCTGTCGTTAAAAACCTTGGGGTGACTCTTGATTCAGAACTCTCTTTCTAGGCTCACATCAACAATATCATCCGAGTGGCTTTTTTCCATCTTCGAAACATATCTAAACTTCGAAAAATGTTGTCTCCAAGATGCTGAAAAATTGGTTCACGCATTTGTGTCCTCTCGGCCGGACTATTGCAATGTCTTACTGTCTGGTTGCACTAGCTCAGCCCTGAAACGTCTTCAATTAGTGCAGAATGCTGCAGCTAGGGTTCTGACAAGGACTAAGAAATATGATCACATTAGCCCGGTGCTCAAAAATCTTCATTGGCTGCCAGTAAAATTTAGAATTGAGTACAAAATACTATTACTAACTTACAAAGCTTTAAATGACTCGGCCCCAGAATATCTTTGCAGTTTTCTCATTCCTTACTCCCCACCAAGATTACTTCGTTCACAAGGTGCTGACTACTTGAAAATTCCAAATATATCTCGAATTACAATTGGAGGCAGAGCAATCTCTTACAAAGCACCAATTTTATGGAACAAACTCCCAAGACAAATTCGGGCTTCGGACACACTCTCCATCTTCAAGAGTAGGCTGAAAACTTACCTTTTTAGTCAAGCCTATGACTAGTTCATGATTAGTTATTTGTTGGCTCTGGTGGGACTGATTACAACCTTGATTTATGATATGTTCACGATATTGGAAGTCAGTGTCACGTAAATCCATGTGGAACCAGTGACACTGAGCATGCATTAACGTGCCAGTGGGGCTTGCTACAGCCTTAGTCACTGGGGAGGTCCATATGGTACTGGTGTGGTGTTAAGCAAATCCATGTGGAACCAGTTGCACTAAGCATGCATTAACGGTGCCAGTGGGGCTTGCTACAGCCTTAGTCACCGGGGAGGTCCATATAGTACTGGTGTAGTGTTAAGCAAATCTATGTGGAACCGGTGGCACTGAGCATGCATTAACGGTGCCAGTGGGGCTTGCTACAGCCTTAGTCACCGGGGAGGTCCATATGGTGCGAGTGTCTAAAGTGATCTTCCTGGAATAAGTGTAGGGCCTCTGTGCTGCAGGAAGTGAAGGGAGGCACGTATAGACAAGGTCCCATGGGTGTTCGCGTAGCCTAAATTAAAGTAAAAAATGTTGCCGCAGCCATGGAAAAATGATTTGAAAGAGGAAAATCTACAAATTATATACTGATCATTTGTGGTAGTCAAAAAAATGTATCCACGGATTTATCAATGTCTTTTTCAATTGTTCCCTATGGAAAAATTTATTTTTGCCCCCCATGGCATCACGTGACTTGCAATATCAGATTGAGCACTAAGCGCTTGTCGGCGTGCTTCTCAGCTCTGGTTCAGGGTCCAGTTCTAGTAATACATCCATGTGCTCAACCGACTTATTTTTCCTCAGGGTTTGGTACTGCCTCATGCTCCGTGCAGGACAACATAGAGGCCCCATTGAGGAGACAGGCCTTCTCTTTTTACTTTTTACAAAAGTTAAAGAGACCCATTATAAATTACCTACAGCAATATACCCTGTCAGTGATTTTTTTTTTTCTCTCAAAACATTTGGATTTGAGGTGGGTCCTTGTATATTGTGTTCATCAGAGGTTGAAAATGTTGTTCAAAAATTATTTTTTGAATGTTTGTTTTTTATTTCATTTTGGTCTGATGAACACAGCTGGCTGTCTTTTAAAAATTAACAATATACCTGTTTTTTCTCACAATCATATATTCTATTTTATGGAAAATCTGGATGCAAATTTTTTTGACATTGTTAATCTTATAATTATTTTGGGTAAATATCATATTCATACTTGTAAATGGAATGGCAGTACTCCCTCCTGCAATGTATTTATTTCCACCTTCTGCAATTATTTTAAGTCACTAAAAGTATGGGAAAAAAAATGGCCGCAAGCGGCAATTCCGGGGTTCATGCCAAGAAAGACCATTAGTAGTTGAAAGTTTTAACAGCTTAATTAACAAGTGTTGCCACAAAAAGTGGCCTTGTCCCTCACAAGGTAACGGAAATTGACGGTCCCTAATACACCTTGACACCAAAGATTAATGGAATCTGTCAAACCGCTCTTGAGGTATCATGTCAAGGTATTTGTCAGTGATAAAATGGTTGTAATGACCTCGAGAATAATGCTTAGGTCACGTAAATCGAGTGGGCTTTGAGCACTCCCTGAATACACCTTGACACCAAAGATGAATGGAATTGGTCAAATTGTTCTTGGGATATCGCGTTCACAGCAAAGGGGACATGACAGAGCTGAATACTATGTCCCCCTCTCCCCTAATAAACCTTGACCCTAAAGACGAATGGAATCTGTTGAACTGTTCCTGAGATATCATGTTGACAAGATATTTGTAAGTGGTCAAATGGTCATAATGACCTTGAGAATAATGCCAAGGTCACGGAAATCGACTAGGGTCGGTGTATCACACCAATATGCATTAACACCAAAGATGAATGGAATCGGTCAAATCGTTCTTTAGATATCGCATTCAGAACAAACGGGACATGACGGACAGCCATACGGAGCGGAATACCATGTCCCCCGCTCCGCTTGCTATCGTGACGGCGGGGGACAAAAACCACTTTTAGACTATGTTGCAGGTATTTATGTGGACCTATTTTGCCAGTGTAATGATTGGACCAACAACTTATGTAAAGTCTGATTTGTGTTCTGTTAGGATATTTTGTGAAATTGTGACGCCCCCTTTGATTGAAACTTTCAGGCTACGTTTCACGTTCTTCTGTGGACATATCCTGTTAGTTTTGTAATGATTGTGCAGACCATTTTTGAAGTATAGTCAGATTGGTGTTATACCACATTACTTTGTTTTACATTTATAGCGCCCCCAATCGGACAATTTGAATGAAATTTTCAGGGTATGTTTCAAGTAAAAAAATGAATATATCCTGTGAGTTTAATGGCTATAGGACAAACAATTGCTGATTTATAGTCTGATTTGTGTTTTCCACGCTACTTTGTTTTGCATTTATAGCGCCTCATATCGGTCAATTTGAATTAAATTTTCAGGGTATGTTTCAGGTCCTTATATGAATATGGGTCCATCCATGCAAATGTGTATTTGCCTTGTGAAACAAGCTCAGTTGTGTGCAATAACAGTATGTGATATATGGAATATTTATATATTGCCAAAAAGTACATCACTGGGACTTTTATAGTTTCAATATGCTCTGTTCCTTAGTATTTTTACAGCACTTGAAAATGTTTGAAAAATTGATGGATTTTCAAATGCCATTTTGTGACATTTTCTGCATTGCATTTTTGAAGCTTTCCTGATAATATTCAAAAGGCTGTTGTATTTGCATGCAGCAACTAATCATCTCTTCAGCATCTGATAACCACTCTCAAACTTGTTTTCAAAAATAAATAAGCTTATTTTTTATATTTAAAACCAAATTTCCCTGTGTCACTTTCGTGATGTATTCCGTCAAACAAGTGCCTGAACTCTGACATTTTTTTTTGTGCTCAAACAATGTTTGAATAAACAAACTTAGACCCCGGTTGTGATGTTCAGTTGTCAATGTAATAAATTCTGTTCATCCCCCTCTTGTCAATACAACTGGCGATTTAGAGGAGCTCATTATAATTTCAATGGGGAAATTCTGTCAACTGTCATGTAACGTTCATGAACGGCTTTCACTAACCATAATTTCCACATTTCAACATCTACATCATGCCGAGGTTGTCAGTCCTTGTTTTCTATGCTACCCAGTCGTTGGATCCGAGGATAAAGCAGGAAGCAGCAGGATGGCGTTCCGCCAACTCAGGTAAGTTTTTCCGTCAAATCATTTCCACAAATCACGTTCGTTCTAAGAATTACGTTCGTGCAAACAAGTATTCTTTTGTGGATTATCATATAGAGGCACAATGTAATCTTCTGACGTAAAATTAGTGGGAATATCAAGCAAATTTTAGCGCGTTACCTTCAATGTTTTGCATCCTAAAAGTGGATGCACTAGGTTGTGTATGTTTTGACCGATTTTAAAACACGACGATGGACATCACTTCACGGCTGTCAAGGGTCATGATCGTCCCAAGTATTCTCATTTTCGGCGTTCCTTCGGCCTGTGACAGGTTTATTGCGTATTCTGTACTTTTTTTGGTGGTTGTATCGCTAACACTAGGCCCTATATCCAGGTTCAGGGTAGTTGGCATATTGCGCGATTCACTCAAATTTTCCACGCAGTGCACAATTGTGATTACGGACTTCTCATAATCATGTCATTATTGCGTTTGTGACAAAAATAGTGTCTAAACGTCAGGCATGAATACTATTGGTATTCAGGGTTGGTGACCCCTGCAATACAACTTCACAAAACAAACTGTTCTGTGCAATAGACACTTCATCAGAATCTTCCATGACAAAATTGCAGTATAGTCGATTATACCTCTAACTCCTCTGTGGAAATATGGGTTGTTAATGCTTAATCCTTTTTGAAATGATGCAAGTCATGAACTAATATTTTGAAGCAGAAAGAAAATTGTTGCAACTAAGGTTGAGAATGATCAAAATTCCATGCCAGTTGTTTTGTTCTGTTGTTCCAATTTTACTTTTGTGGAGATGTTCTATTACATTCCAGAATATATTTTTAAAAAGAGAAGTACTGATACTTTTGACTTTTTTTTTTTCTTCTGGCCACTTCCTCCACCTCGCATATTTCGACCTCCACCATCTTAGTCAGTACCAGGTTCTCTTCATCGCCTCACTTACTGTAAGCTCACTTATGAGACCATCATTGTCTGGTGCTATTGTACTCCATTCATGAGTTCAACTAATAATAACCCATTACAAATGAAGGACAGCAGAATAACAACCATTTTATTGTTGCATGTATAGAAGTAAACACTGTTTATTTTGTGTCAAAAATCCTTGCATATCATAACAAGTAGTACATACTGCAATACAATTTAAAGGGTTTAGGAGATTACAACCATTTAAAGGACAGTTCTGATGAATGTAAAGTTCAAATAAAACCAGGAACATATCGTCAACAGTTACATCATGGAAGTGTCATTTGTCATGGAAGTCACATTTATCACGTAAGTGACGTTTTTCCGTCCAACATTTTTATCACGCATGTGACGTTCACCTAGTCTATTATTATATAACCCAAGCTGGCTTGTATTTATCATTGAAAATAGATGCTCCTTGCCACCAATAGTAGAAAAAATACGTATTGGTACAACAATGAGGGTCTGTAAAAAAAGAATCTTAACCGAGTGTGACCCAAGGCCAGCTCAGGGCAGCAAGTGTCAACTATATTTTTGAGACCTTCAAGTTTTATTTTGCAAATGTTTGAACCCTATCCTCTAGAAAAAAGCATTTACTTACTGAAAAACAACAGAATCTCTTTTCATAATTTTGTGGATTTTTGGGGGGACTTACTTGTCAATGTCACGTAATTGACGATTTTCATAAGGTCACACATCAAGCAAAATAACGACTTTCCAAATAGTAGCATTATCTTGTCTTCTATTTCACTGAATAGTACATTAATTGAACTACCTGAACCCAAAAAATGGTTATCATAGGGCATGTTCTAAAATACCATGTCTGTGTCACACTTCTGTACCCTTTTGCATGGATGGACCCATATATCCTGTGAGTTTTATGGCCATCAGACAAAAAATAGCTGATTTATAGTCTGATTTGTCTGATGCCATGCCCATTTTATGCATTTATAGCCCCCCTATAGGCTGATTTGCATGAAACTGTCAAGGTATGTTCCCGGTACTTATTTGGACATATTCTGCAAGTTCTGTGATGATTTACCTGATGGATGTTGATTTTTTTTTTCCATTTTTGTGCTAAGCCACGCCCCTGCTCAAGTTCACTGGTCAATATCTTAGAAAAGAAACGAAGTTTATAGAAGCTTTGATAAGCATGGTCTACTGATGATCCACATCAAATTTCGAAGGAATCAGACCTATGGCCTCGGAGGAGATGTCAAAAATGTGTTCTTCAAAAAATTCAAAATGGCGGAAAATCTAATATGACGAAGCTTAAGGATCCTTATGGGAAAGTTGTAGTGTTTTGACTAAGGGAAGTCTATACCAAGTTTCATGTAAATTGGACTTGCAGTGTAGGAGTTATGACCCTTAAAGTGAAACACTGTTTTTCTTGAATTATAGCGCCCCCATCAGGCCGATTAAGATAAAAATATCTTGGACAGCATTGTTATGGCCCCAATTTGTTATTACATTTATAACACAACAGCAACAGCAAGGGATGACAAACACAGTTTTAACAACTAAAACACATTTAATTTTTAACAAAGACAAAGACTAATAACAACCTACAACTAAAGACCAAGATTGATAAATAAGAAAAAACAGAAATAATTACAGTCCCTTTTTGGTGGGGTGGCTTGGTGATGTCCTGGATGAAGAAAATGCTCAAACACAGGCAAAGAAATCCACAAAAGAAACGTCACAGGTCTTGAACAGAATGGCAGGTCTGGTCATCTTCTTGCAATTTCTCCTACTACTTTACTGTCTCAATTATTTTCCTTATATACTCTTTTGCAGACCCCACCCACATTTAGACCTCTTTTTTTAAATTTTCTGAGACTTGCCCCAGACATGTCCAGAACATGTCTAAACATGACTTCAGTCTGAGCTTAACAAAAAAAAAGGTAAATACTGCCATCTAGTGGCCTATATTCACATTACACCTCCATTCCAAAAGGGAAAAATTTTGACTCATAAAGGCAAAATTTTTCTTTTCAATACAAAATGGTTAAGTGAACACTTGTCTATATATACATATCATACAATATTCAAACACATGATATATATATACACATTCAAACACGGGATAAGCAATCAGCAATTACATTGTCTGTAGCCTTCACATGCTTAATTTCCAAGTCAAACTCCTGTAAAATCAAACTCCACTTCAACAATCTCCGATTCTTGTTTTTCATCTTACTCAAAAACATTAACGGATTGTGGTCAGTGTACACAATTATTGGCTTTTGTCCTGTACAAACATAAACCTCAAAGTGTTGTAAAGAAAGGACCAGAGCCAACAGTTCCTTCTCTATTGTGGAATAGTTCCTTTGGTGGCGATTGAACTTCCTGGAGAAGTATGCCACGGGATGCTCAATGTCATCAGAGTCACTTCTCTGTAGGAGCACAGATCCACAAGCTTGGTCGCTAGCATCGACCGCGATGGAGAACGGTTTTTTGAAGTCAGGAGATTTGAGCACGGGGAAGTGACACAGCAGAGACTTCAGGTGATCGAAGGCTCTCTGGCATGCATCATCCCAGGTGAACTTTACGCCTTTCTTCAGTTGGTTAGTTAGACTGAGAGCAATCTCAGCAAAGTTCTTGCAGAACTTGCGGTAGTACCCGATCATTCCAAGGAAGCGGCGCAAAGCTTTTTTGTTGTCAGGAACTGGAAAGTCCATGATGGCTTGGACTTTAGCATTTATGGGTGCCACCTTACCCTGGCCTATGACGTAGCCAAGATAGATGACAGTAGCACAACCAAAGTCACTCTTGTTCAGGTTAACAGTCAGGTTAGCCTGGGTCAGGCGCTGGAACAACGTCTCTACATCTTTTAGATGTTCTTCCAAGGAGTCACTCCATGTGATCAGGTCATCGATGTACGCACCCGTGTGTGGCAATCCGGCGATTGTAGACTGTATCATCCTTTGGAACGTGGCTGGGGCATTTTTCATGCCAAAGGGTAGGACTTCATACCGGTACTATCCAGATGGTGTGGCAAAAGCAGAGATGCTCTTGGCCCTCTCAGTTAAAGGCACACACCAATAACCCTTCAATAAATCAATCTTGGTCAGAAACTTTGCTTGCCCTACTCTATCAATACAATCATCAATCCTAGGTATTGGAAACACATCAGTTCTAGTTACAGCATTGACTTTGCGATAATCTGTACAGAATCTAGTACTTCCATCAGGTTTTGGAACTAGCACACACGGTGAACTCCAATCGGAGTTGGAGGGTCTGATAATATCATGTTTTAACATGTACTCAACCTCTTTCTCAGCAATCTTTCTCTTTTCAGGATTCATCCGGTATGGATGCTGTTTTATTGGTTTGGCATCACCAACATCTACATCATGAGAGGCTATAGAAACTCTCTTTGGAACATCAGGAAACAAATCCTCATATTTCTTGATCAACCTTTCAAACTGATCTCTCTGTGAGGGTTCTAAGTGCTGGAGTTTTACATCAAGATTTTGCAGCACTTCAGTGTTTGACAATTTACATGAAAGAACTTCAGCTTTAATTCTTGGTTCATCATCTTGAAACTCCCCCTCATCTTCACACGTTTCGACCATTGGAGAATCTGAAGTGACAGCTGCAACCCTAGCATTTCTGTCATGATAAGGCTTTAGCATGTTAATATGACACAATTGTTTTGGTTTTCTCCTATCTGGAGTCTTCACAATGTAATTGAGATCATTGAGTTTTGTCAGAATTTCATAAGGACCATGAAATCTAGCCTGCAATGGATTGGACTGCAAGGGAAACAATACAAGGACCTTGTCTCCTGGTTTAAACTCACGGCTTCTAGCCTTATGATCATACCAAGTTTTCATTTTTCCCTGACTTGATTTCAAGTTCTCTTTGGCAAGGTCACAAGCTGCACGCAATCTTTCCTTGAACTTGCTAACATAGTCTAACAGACTGATTTGCGGCTCTTCCTCTTGCCATTGTTCACTCAATAATAGCAAAGGTCCTCTCACTTCATGACCAAACACTAGCTCAAATGGACTGAATCCAGTAGACTCCTGCACTGCTTCTCAAGCTGCAAACAACAGCAAATGAACCCCTTCATCCCAGTCTTTCTCATGGTCATAACAATAAGTCCTCATCATTGTCTTGAGAATGGAATGAAACCGCTCTAAGGCACCCTGACTTTCTGGATGATAGGCACTAGAAAGAATCTGTTTTGCACCTAGTTCATACACAACCTGCTGAAACAATCCTGAAGTGAAATTGCTACCTTGGTCTGACTGAATTTCCCTGGGAAGACCAAACAACGTGAAGAACTTTATCAAAGCCTTCGAGATTGCAGTTGCCTTGATGTTACGTAGAGGTATGGCTTCGGGGAATCTGGTAGATGCACACATGATTGTCAACAAGTACTGATTTCCAGATCTAGTCTTGGGTAATGGACCAACGCAATCAACAATGACCCTAGAGAATGGCTCCCCAAATGCTGGGATAGGCTGCAATGGAGCTACAGGTGGGTCTAACTGGTGTTTTCCAACTACCTGACAAGTGTGACAGGTTTTGCAAAAGTTGGAAACGTCTTTCCGAAGCCCAGGCCAAAAGAAGTGTTTCATGATCTTATCAACAGTCTTGTTAACACCAAGATGACCTCCTAAAGGTAAACTATGAGCCATTGTTAAGATCTCATTCCTATAGACCTTCGGAACAACAATTTGCCTGACCACTGCCCAATCTGCATTGGCAGGGATATCAGGAGGGCGCCACTTCCGCATCAACACACCATCCTTGAGATAATACCCAACTGGAACTGCATCTATTTCTTTTTCAGGAAGGGCTTTCCTCTTTAGTACACCAATTTCAGGATCATTAGTTTGCTCCTCAATCAACTGCTTTCTGGACAGAGACAAGTCTCCAGACACATCAGAATCACCAGACCCATCCGGCTGGCTGAATAGAGAACTGATAAAAGTATCTGATAAGTCCTCAAACGGAGAAACCATAGTAGGCCAATCAGAGTCATGAGGCGAACCACCTGAGTCCTGACTATTCAATGTACTGGACGGCACCACAACATCATCTTCTTTAGCCTTCTTGGCCATAGCACGAGTCACTGCGCAAGAAGGATACAGAGATGGGTCCTCATCCCCATTTTCAGTGCTCGGCTGTGAAGTAAGATGTACAGGGGGAACTACTTTGCCCCCAGCCAGGTCATTGCCTAGCAACAGAGAAACACCCTTTATAGGTAGACTTTACATAAGTCCCACCTTTACCTGTCCTGTAACTAAATCTGACTTCAAGAATATAGAGCGCAGGGGTACAGATACAGTCCTCCCTTCAATACCTTGTACAAGTATGAAATCCCCTGAAGCGGTCTCATCACGTAACTCCAAGGAGTCCATCAACAAAAGTGACTGAGAAGCTCCGGTATCCCTTAGGATATATATGGGGACAGGAGTAGTATGCTCATTCAGAGCCACAAATCCCTCTGACACAAATGGAAGAAATTCCTCCCTCACAAAGTCAGCTGTATTAGGCTTTTTAGCCCCACAAGAAGCAGGCAATTTAGCAGATTGGTTATCTACTACAGGGGTTTCTAACCTTGTTTTCACAAAGGCATTTGGTTTGGTATCCTTTTCTTTTTCTTTCTTAGCTTTAAGGAACCAACAGTTAGTTGTAACATGACCAGATTTCTTGCAATATCTGCAAACTAGACCACTTCTGTCACTGTCAGCTTTCACACTTTGATCAGACCTGTTACTGGATTTCTGAGCACCATCACCAGATTTGTCTTTGTCTTTGGGTGAGGAATCATGGGTATCACCGTAACCCTTTTTCTGAAATTGTGACCATTTATTGTTACTGCTAGACTGAAATTTGGACTTATGAGTGAGAACATATTCATCTGCAAATTTGGCAGCTGATTGCAAGTTCAGTGCTTGCTTCTCATTAAGGTAGGTCTTAACATCATCCTTAACACAGTTCTTGAATTCTTCAACTAACACCATCTCTTTTAGTGAGTTGAAATCATCCTTGACCTCCATAGAAGTACACCAGCGCTCAAAGCAAACCTTCTTCTCATTAGCAAATTCCACATAAGTCTGATTTTCAGATTTCTTCAGACCTCTGAATTTCTGTCGGTAAGCCTCTGGAACCAACTCATAAGCTCTCAAAATAACCTTTTTGACAACCTCATAATCAGAGGAATCATCTGCAGACAAAGCCAAATAGGCTTGTTGAGCTTTACCCTTGAGGACAGTTTGCAACATCAGAGGCCAGTGTTCCTTTGGCCACTGGCAACTCTTTGCTACCTTTTCAAAACACTGGAAATAGTTGTCAACATCCTTTTCTGAAAATGGAGGCACCAGTTTTACCTCCTGACTGGCACAAAATTTATTTTTAGTTTCAATTTTAATTTTTAGTTGCTCCATTTGGAGTCTTTCTTCTCTAGCATTTTTAATTTCAGTTCCATTTCTATATTTGGATTTTCCACTGGAAACTGTTCCAGATCTCCTGGTGCAAACACATTTTCATCAATGTAATATTCAACTATCTCTCTAGCCAGTCTTGCTTTTCGCATGGCTGGTTTTACCTCAGTCAGCTCCAACTGTCTGCAAATTTCTAGCAGTTCTGTCTTTTTAAAAGACTTCAAAACCCCTACGGTTGGTGATGCCAAGAAATCATCCATTGCTGTTGTCAATATATATCTAGGAAAATTCACAAAAACAATTTCACAATTTGGAATGTTAGATTTTCAATAAATTACTCACACAATGGTCTATCCCGGACCTTGAGCCCCCAATTTGTTATGGCCCCAATTTGTTATTACATTTATAACACAACAGCAACAGCAAGGGATGACAAACACAGTTTTAACAACTAAAACACATTTAATTTTTAACAAAGACAAAGACTAATAACAACCTACAACTAAAGACCAAGATTGATAAATAAGAAAAAACAGAAATAATTACAGTCCCTTTTTGGTGGGGTGGCTTGGTGATGTCCTGGATGAAGAAAATGCTCAAACACAGGCAAAGAAATCCACAAAAGAAACGTCACAGGTCTTGAACAGAATGGCAGGTCTGGTCATCTTCTTGCAATTTCTCCTACTACTTTACTGTCTCAATTCTTTTCCTTATATACTCTTTTGCAGACCCCACCCACATTTAGACCTCTTTTTTTTTAATTTTCTGAGACTTGCCCCAGACATGTCCAGAACATGTCTAAACATGACTTCAGTCTGAGCTTAAAAAAAAAAAGGTAAATACTGCCATCTAGTGGCCTATATTCACATTACAGCATTTACACACAACTTCCAACCAATCTGCAAAATTTCAAGTCTCAACCATTTACTATCTCAAGGGAATTTGCGAAAACATTTCTGAAGAAAAGAAATAATAACTAGAGCGGCAAACTAGAGTGTGAATGCTGCACGCTAAACCCTTCGATGTTGTCTTGAATACAATAAAGTTTGAATGATTTGAATGTTTGCTGATGCCACACTGAATAGCTACCATGAAAATATAATATTTGAATTGAATGAACTTGAATGCTTCCAAAAAAAAAAACTGAAAGCTGAGCAAAGAAAGAATGAAATCAGTTGCTGGTAGCTATATGCTGGAATAGGATCTCAAGATATAGTTTTTTCTGCTTTACCATTTTTACTGTAACGTGTTGTCTTGGAGGCCACCAGCAAAAAAACCATTCTTTTCCGCACTCAATGTGCTTTCGCATGAGGTGAAACTTTTTTTTTTCCCCCATTAGAGTTCCGGACACTAACAAAGTCATTTGCGAACAGCCAATCGGCGACCTTGTGCCGGACTTCTGAGGGAGTGTCTCGAGACAGTTAATTTTTTTTCTCCTCAATGGCCTTTCACTAATAATGTAAAAATAACTGAGATTGCATCAGCTTATTCTAGAAGATATTAATGCTCTGATGATTTTAACCAATCCTAGCTGGAAACATTAACAATGATTGGCAGGATTGGAAATGGCCACCGGGTCATTATACGAAAGTGTGCCATTTTCCATTCTTAATGTTTGATTTTCAAAGTACTGTTTTAAAATGATTTAAGCCCCGTTTTGTATGAAGTATATCCTAACCTTTAAAAAAAAAAGTGCCGTGCCATCTCGGGCCATCTTATTTTTTCTTTTTTTTTAACATATAATCAACATACATGTGTGTTTTGTCAACCCTGTTACTGACAAATCAGTTACCTTTTGAAAAGATTTTAAATCCAAATTTAAAACAAATCTGATATACAGTGAAAGATACAACCCCACTTGGTACACTATGTTTTCAAAGTGAGAATATTGAGGATTTTACTTTTTTCCATGAATGAATGTGCTCATTTACAATTGACTCTTTCACAGCATCTTCTGTTTTAAGAAAATGTTATGAAAACAAAATAATAATACCCCAATTTATTAGAGTGGATTACAGATCTCTTTTACTTAACATATGAAATGAGTTGATTTTACATTTGTCTTTTCATTTTTCACATTATATTAGAATATTATACAAGTAACAGAGCTGACACTTCAGTAACAGGGTTGACAACAGCTACCGTGTTGGATATACTGCTTGTTTAAGTTACAGTTATCTCTATAATCAAGCTGTAATGGGACATTCCTAAATCTTTCAACATGACTAATCTGAATATTTTGGAGACAGATTTTTTGAGAGGAATTGGCACAGAATGATGAAAAATGATGATGATACTCTTGCTCTTTCTCTTTCATTTTGTTCACTACCAGATAGCTTTTTCCCTGTGTCTCTGTCCTTTCTCCACTTTTCCTTCTCTTTCCTTAAATATGCTTCTCATCCTTCAGGATCAGCATCTCTACGTTGTCTGTATCTGCGTTGTTTTTCAGCTGCAGAAAGAAGCATCCTAACAAAATCATATAAAACACATCAATCACTTTATTGTTAACACTAACCTATTTCATGTAGTAAGCTATAATAATAAAAATAATAATGAATTTGATTTATAAAGCACATTCCTAAAATAAAAAGTTCTAAATCTATCTAAAAAGATCAGTGTCTGCCCTAAGGGCTTGAACCCCTAATGAACAAAAAGGCAAAAAAAATGTATACTTCTATGTCTCAGTCTTTGCTTTTGTAAATGTCTGTTACGTTGCTCTGCTTTGATCTCTGTGCCTATTTTGCTGCTTTTGTTTTTTCTTTTTCTATTAAAAAAATGTATTTTTAAATTAGTTCCACCCTTTGTTCAATTTTATTCATTTATATTGTAGCTTCATTCCACTAGTGTTGTTGCAACTCTACCCTTAATTGTTGAAAAATTCCCTGTCTTGTTCTGTAAATTATGGGTGCATCACAAAGCATGGTCTGCAGCCTTCGAAGGCCATATTTTTAGGGGTCGTTGCCCACTTCCATCCACCGAATTAACATTTGGAGTTAGGAATAACATTAAATTTAGGGTTAGAGTTAGCTTTGATGGTTAGAGTTAAGGTTAGAGTTAGGGAAACCAGAGACGACTCGCTTAAACCAAAGCTATTTAACGGAGATGAAATGGCATCGTGTCAGTTTGGCAGATGGAACTAGATGACGACCCCTAAAAATGTAGCCTTCAAAGGATGAAACCTGCGATTTGAGCATCTCAAAGCCTAGGCTGCATCCTTTGAAAGCTGCATTTTTAAGGGTTGTCACTAAATTCCATCCGCCAATCTGACATACCATCATGTAATCCCTGTTAAACAGGTTTGGTTTTAGCGAGTCGTCACTGGTTTCCCTAACCCAGTGGTTCTCAAATTCGGTCCTGGCGCCCCTCCGTGTATGCTGGTTTTTGTTCCAGCCACAACTGCAATTCTAGGATTTTAAAAAGCTGTTACTTTGTCTTAATTAGCAGCATTCCATGTTAAGAGTAGCTATTTACCATCTTCAGTCACATTTGGATGGACATATCCATTCTGCTTTGAAGAATAAAAACCCTTGAACATATTGTGCTTAATTTTCAATATTTCTAGGATTTTCAGGTCAAAGCATTTTTAAACAGATCAAATTAGACTCTGAGAAAATCAATAAGCTCTAAATTAGGTTTCTGAATAGAGGTGTTTTGAGTTTTTCCCAAATAACCTGCCTGAACCCAATCAAATCAACAGAAAACACAACAGATGTGACTACATTGTTTGCCAAGTTAATTATCGGGTTTTGCCACCATGTTTCAAGAGTTTCACCAATGAGGAACCTCTTGATTATTTATGTTGATTAAATGTTTGGTTAAATTGTTTCCCTCTGCCAATATTTACAATATATCTCAATGTGGATATTTGCATAAATGCACATAATTAAAACAAATCAACAGCTTGTTAAAATCCTAAGATTGCAGTTGTGGTTGGAACAAAAACCAGCATACACAGGGGGGCGCCAGGACCGAATTTGAGAACCACTGCCCTAACCTGAATCTCAGCTCTGACCACTGATCTAAATATAAGAACTGGATAGCTGATGACGTCATAATTTTGAAGTAACCGTGCCGCCATATTGGTATGCCCAACTATAATCTTTCAGAACATTACTCACATTGAACATGTTGCAGCCAAAGATATAATTAATTGAGAAGATATCTTTTCACTGGCACGAAAGAGGCGGTATTTTATGTTTCGTCCTCAGATCGACCTGACTGTACGAAAAATGCCTCTAGGACCGCAGGTTTAACTACAGTAGGCAGCAGTTGTACGGGCCTTTAACATTTTCATTGGAGGAAATCAGCATTTGACAGTGCGACCAATGAGTGCATTCCATAGGAAATCTCTAAGGATTTTTTTACATCTCGCCTGAGTGGGGCAGTGGTACAATGAAATTGAAGTCCAAAGTCATTGAAAATGAAGAAGACAAGACGTCAATCCTACACGTATTGTTATTATTCTGTGTGAGGAAATTTGAAAACTTCATGAAAAAATTAAGTAGCCGTAAGCTCGCACTTTGTCAACTGCTGTTTTTATTGTAGAAACAATGGGTGTGAGATTCAATCATGCATAACGCATGTGTAAATCCCAATGGATGTCTTGTATTGAGTTTTCAAATTCGTTGTTACTTCCAAATCATCTACTTTTATCTTGGATCCCATTCCCACAAAGCTAATGAAAAAACTCCTGCCCATTCTTGGCGGCCCAGTTCTTCACATAATTCATTCTTCTCTGATTTCAGGTATTGAGCCCACTTCATTTAAGATGGCAGAAATCAAGCCGCTGCTTAAAAAACCAGATTTGGATCCCACAATCCTAGCCAATTATAGGCCAATCTCAAACCTCACATTTTTATCTAAGATCCTTGAAAAATGTGTCGCCCAACAGCTCTCTTCTTTCTTGCAAACCTTTGAGGTATTTGACAGTTTTCAGTCAGCCTATAGAAAGCATCACAGCACTGAAACAGCCCTCACTGTTGTAGTAAATGATCTGCTTCTCTCTATGGATAGTGGCCGCATCTCTGTTCTCGTCCTTCTCGATTTAAGTGCCGCCTTTGCACATCTGTGCACATCTGCGCTTCTCTGCCATAGAATACTATATAACGATTGCTTACTACCAGGCATAGTAAAATGGCCGCCCGACCACTTCTGCTTGCTTCACCCTCCCAACGCAGTTCTGCATCACGTCAGCAATCCAGTTATTCTATATACATACAAAATCCAAAACCAGTGAAGTTGGCACATTATGTAAATCGTAGATAAAAACAGAATACAATGATTTGCAAATCCTTTTTAACTTATATTCAATTGAATACACTGCAAAGACAAGATGTTTAATGTTCAAATTGAGAAACTTTTTTTTTTTTGGCAAATAATCACAAACTCAGAATTTAAAGGCAGCAACACATTGCAAAAAAAAAAGTTGGCACAGGGGCCTTTTTACCACTGTTACATCGCCTTTCCTTTTAACGACACTCAGTAAACGTTTGGGAACTGAGGAGACCAATTTTTGAAGCTTTTCAGGTGGAACTCTTTCCCATTCTTGCTTGATGTACAGCTTAAGTTGTTCAACAGTCCGGGGTCTTCGTTGTCATATTTTACGCTTCATAATGCGCCACACATTTTCAATGGGAGACAGGTCTGGACTACAGGCAGGCCAGTCTAGTACCCGCACTCTTACTACGGAGCCATGCTATTGTAACACGTGCCAAATGTGGCTTGGCATTGTCTTGCTGAAATAAGCAGGGGCGTCCATGAAAAAGACATTGCTTGGATGGCAACATATGTTGCTCCAAAACCTGTATGTACCTTTCAGCATTAATGGTGCCATCACATATGTGTAAGTTGCCCATGCCTTGGGCACTAATATACCCCCATACCATCACAGATGCTGGCTTTTGAACTTTGCGCCTATAACCGGATGGTTCTTTTCCTCTTTGGTCCGGAGGACACGACGTCAACAGTTTCCAAAAACAATTTGAAATGTGGACTCGTCAGACCACAGAACACTTTTCCACTTTGCATCAGTCCATCTTAGATGAGCTTGGGCCCAGCGAAGCCGGCGGCGTTTCTGGGTGCTGTTGATAAATGGCTTTCGCTTTGCATTGTAGAGTTTTAACTTGCATTTGCAGATGTAGCGACAAACTTTAGTTAATGACAGTGGTTTTCTGAGGTGTTCCTGAGCCCATGTGGTGATGTCCTTTACACACTGATGTCGGAAATCCCTAAATTTCTTGTTGAGGAATGTTGTTTTTAAACTGTTCGACAATCAGCTCACGCATTTGTTCACTAAGTGGTGACCCTCGCCCCATCCTTGTTTGTGAATGACTGAGCATTTCAGGGAATCTGCTTTCATACCCAATCATGGCACCCACCTGTTCCCAATTAGCCCATTCACCTGTGGGATGTTCCAAATAAGTGTTTGATGAGCATTCCTCAACACTCTCAGTCTTTTTTGCCACTTGTGCCAGCTTTTTTACAAAGCGTTACAAAAATTACAAAGTTTACCTGTTCGAACATTAAGTAACTTGTCTTTGCAGTGTATTCAATTGAATATAGGTTGAAAAGGATTTGCAAATCATTGTTTTCTGTTTTTATTTACGATTTACACAACGTGCCAACTTCACTGGTTTTGGGTTTTCTAGATCACTGACTCTGACACCAAATCTTCAATTTATCCATTTACCCAACCTTAAATGTTAGTTTAGCGGATGGAAGTAAGTGATGACCCCTAAAAATGCTGAAGTATGCGGCATAAGCTTTGAAATGCAGCCCCTATGTTTTGTGCTATAAAAATAAAAAAATAAAAACAATAAAGGTTGTGGTACTGTCGCTTCCGCTCTGAGCCACGCTTCAGCCAACCAGATTGTTCCTCACTGGAATTATGAGCCAATTAGATATTACGTAACTGGAATCTTTCAAAATCCGGCCTCCCGAGCCCGAGCTTCCAGCAGGGATTTTCCCAGACATGTGATACGAGACTCACAGTGAGGTCAAAGTTGAAGTTTAATGGTTTGCAAATGGCGGAAGGCATCCTTGGTGTAAACAGAAATGTAAAATACTGGCTGCACAGCTCTATTTAAAATGACGACTGTTGATTATGAACGTTCAGACAGTTTGGAAGGATGGGTAGCTATAAAAAGTAATATTTTTGAAGAAATGGAGACATTTAAGCTTCATTTTATTGTACAATGGAATGTTATCGAAGGCAAGTTCGCGGTCACTTGTCATAACAGGACTCTCCAGCGACAGAAACGAAAAGAAGAGTCAGCCCTCGACGATACTCAGACCAGCTGGGCCGGGCTGTTCTCAGTCGATGATCTCAAAAATATCCATCGGCATTTTACAGGTGTTAGTGATATTTTGCTTTCATATTTCCCAAACCTTACTGATTTCGAGGCAGGGAATATTTGGGACGTAATTTTTTTGAACCGCAGTTCCAGCGAAACCGACGAAACCGAAAGAGATTTGGATACACCTTGCCGACAGCTCGAGAAATATTTCTGCACTGCAGTTGATGTATGCGGTCGGAAGATCGTGCTTGATTCTTTATTTATGCAGGATGAACGAGATGTAGAAGAGTACTTCGAAAATCTGCTGGAATTTAAGAGGAAAACGATGCACGATCAAGTTGTCCGAGCGAGAGATAATCTGCGAAGGGTGAGATGCTTTTGGCTGTACTCGCTATTTTTACCTCGCTAAATTCTTTTTGGAACTGAATTTGCGCTCTGTATTTGCACACATAGGCTTCACTATATTGCAAGGATATTAAATAAACTCATAGCAGTATACCTGCGCTTTGCCAGTTTGTCAGCATGTCTTCGTACCACATGGTAGCCTACATGAAGTGAAAATAAAGCTTTGCATGGCTACATTTGGTTCCTTGTGGGTCATTCCATGTCAAATGTCCAAATGGCTTCCACTCGACCATCAGATTTGGTTGCAACACCCCCCCGATTATGGCTTTTGTTTTGATAAAATGCCATAAGGTGAAGCTAATATGAGTTGAATGCTATTGTTTTAGTGCCATCTGAAGATTTACCTTATTGGTTAAGTGAGATGCTTAGTATATGACCATCTTCCCACAACTGACCATAAATGATCACAAATGCGAGAAAGCTAGACTCCAAGAACCGTCTGCCAAGATTATCGATCACAACAAAACAGCTTCTTATACAAATGATGGTAACTTTGTTTGAATTAGGGCAGTTTCTGTCCTGGTTTCAATTTGAACTTCGTAGCCATTTCTTCTTCAACAGTTTTCAGGGATTCTGAAAACAAAGTGTATCACAGTGAGAGAAATGAACTTCCTTACAGTAAATTAATAACATCAGTTCTCTGTTATGCAAAATGGAATGCAGGATTAACTTACCGGTACTTGTGCTCGGCACACAACCGCTGACTTTCAAAGCGAGACAAATACACTTTTTCGTGGTGGAAACGGATTCGGTCATTTTCACTGAATTGCACCTCCAAGTCAAAAGTTGTCTGTCGGCTGGTTTAAGGTCTCCGAATGAAATTCGTCCTGTCTTTCCGCACTATGTAAGTTTGTTGCATTCCTCGTTCAAGGAAATCCCAATTTTGCACCTGTCAGAAGCCATGCTGAAGCTTCAATGAATTCATTAGTTAGCTACCCTATTGTTTTAACTAGAGGTGATTCCATGCCCATGGAAGATGATGCAGTACCTGGGAGATCTTAGGGGGGGAATGCAACATCATGTCAGATTTCAGATTATTGTAGGAAATAATGTAACTTTTTTATGAGTAGGCACTATCTATGTAAAACTTCTAGTTGCAGAACAAAGGGGATGATAATGGCCATTTTTATCCCAGAACGCCTATATTTGACAAGATGATTGAATAGTGAAGGAGATGAGAAAACAACGTGTAATTTTGAACAAATAAAGCAAGTTGTGATTTTGAACAAATAAAGTCAAGATATGTACATTTATGTGGAACAAGTTTCATTACCAAGGGTAACTGCCCACACGGTGAACTTGCCAATCTGAAATTGCCAGAAGAAAAAAGTTTTTCGGCTTGGACCCTTTTCAGGGTCTCCTAACTATATTATGCCCTGGTTGCTGTCAGTCTTCCTTGTACAGACAGACCTGTCCTCAAATAGAAGGAATATAGCACAATTTAGCATCTGTAGGGACTGGCCTCATAGGGGGCCCTTGAAAACTGAATTTTTGATTTCTATCAGTAAAAATATTCATATTTGAGAGGCCAATATCTTGAACATGAAAAGAGAGAGAGAAATTTTGACGAGATTCTGAAAGCCTGCACCCAAATTATCCTGAATAGCAATTTTCAGCCTATACCTACAGTACGATTTGTACCAAAGGTATTGGCCTTCAAAATTCCTATAAATTAACGTTCGCTATTCACTTGGGGCATGGCCCCCCCGATTTTGGCGTGGCAATATCTCGGAAACCCTTTGGAGTAGCAGCCTAAAATTTTGCATGTGTTCAATTATGAATGTAGAGGTACTCCCAAAATAAATTTGAGCCAAGTCTGAGCGGGTGACCATGGAAGATTCTCGTACTTTGGTTGAGTTCATATGGAATGACCCTAAGTAAAAAAATGTCAAGAGTGAACAATGGGACTGAAACCTTGATCGTGCTTGCTGTTTGGTTATCTTTTATCATTTTGTAGAAATGGCATTCAGAATGTGGCTGTAAAATTAAAATTTCATCGACATGGATCTGCAAGCTTAATTATCGTTGAGAGGAAAGAATTCCCCCTGCCCACTGTTAATCATTGTCAGTTGTGGTTTTTGCCACTTGTTCACAGCATCAAATTCTGGTTCTAAAAATAAGGAGAAAGAGGCGTTTTGCTGCCTCTGTATTGCTTCTGGTGAAAGTGTAGTTGTGTGAGAAGGACTCTGTTGTAGGATTTGCGCAGTATTCACCACTGCGCTGGAGGAGCATGGAGCTCTGGTGTCCGTGGGCTAATCACTACTCGGGCCGTTCAGGCTGGCATTAGTGGCGGCCCAGAATGGCCGATTGAGCTAGTGCTGCTTCAAACAACCACATGACTCTCACTAGTGGTGCTTTTTTCTTCCATTTGTTAGACAGTTTAGGAGATTTTTATGTAAAGCTTTGCTTGTGCAAAAAAATTATTGGGTCTTTTTAGCGGTCAAATTTGGGTTGTCTTATTAAACCTGTATGGCTTCCTCAGCCATTGTGTGTGCAATGCATTTGTCCTCATCTCCCACTCAGTGTTTTCACTCTTGAGTTGCCCACCATATGATGCGTGGTCTTAGCCTTATTAAGAAACAAATGCCTCATTCCCTGCTGCGAAAAACGGGTCTGTAAGTGTGTAAGTGGTGTTTAACTTGTCAGCTGGAGTGATATCCTAATTGTTTGACATTAGCTACCGCACTTAGTGTCTTCTTTTCGGTCCAAATATATGCTGTGTTTGCCCGGGCATCTGAGAATACTCTTGCCGTTCGTATCTGTTGATTTGAGGGTGATGATTTCCATTACTGTGCTGGAAAATAAATCTCTTGATACTGTAAATTCTGAATCTTGATTTATGTCTTTGAGAAGCATTATTAGCTCCGCTTTTATCTTGCTCATTTTTTTACTTTACTAGTGGAGCCCTTTATAACTACATCTATTTTTGATGACATGTAAATAGCTGATTCTTTAATATTTGTATCGGGAGCCAAATTATAAAGTTGTCACTTCAGGACTCCCTAGTGTCAAGCATGGCTAGTTCTGCCAAAAGTTGCTTATTTGGGCTAAATAGCTGGTTTAAAACATGGGAGGCACCTATTTAAGACATATTAACAGCTTGATAAAATCCTGTGACTGCAAATGCAATATTGTTTCTGCTCGGGTTGGAACAAGGACTGGTATACATGGGTGGGATCACCTCATTCTCTCGTGCCACCCATTTTGTGTCCTGTTACTCATCTGATTTTTTTTTTCTTTTCCCCCACATAGGTCCTTGCAACATTAAAAAATACTTGTACACTCAATTTAGCCATTTGTCAGTATTGTTGCTCTTATTACTTAGCTGCAGTGTTTATCATATCTTTTTATGCTCCATTTCTAACCATTTCAGATCCTCCAACAACATAAAACAACGGAGAAGCTGGTCCTTCTGTTAACAATGTATGAAGAAGAAGATGAGGCCTACAAAGAGCTGGTCACCATGGCCACACTATTCTATCAGTACCTGCTCCAGCCTTTCCGAGACATGAGAGAGCTGGCCATGCTGTACAAAATGGAAATCCTGGTCGGGTTGCTGAACAGTATTTATGTTCTTTAAAATGTAGTGAATGGAAATGTGATGAAAAGATGTTAACTGTACTGGAATGCAGAATTCTCTGCAGGAATTTCTCTTCACTGAAGTAGAATTGTATATGCAGTATTTTGCAGCTGGGGTTAGGGGCCCTGCTGGATTGTTCTACTAAATTTTGAGAGTGATGGCCTCTGATTTCTGATTCTGCCATTCATTCCAGAGAATTCTGGATTTTGATTGGTTAAATCCCGGTATGAACTCACTAATTAACTACCTCGCACTGGGTCAATACAGTCCTTGGTTAAGACCTTGAGCTCAGGCCAATAGAAAACGTAGGCTATTAATTTCCGTGTCCGAAAAAGGCGACCGCTATGGCGTCTGACATTCCCACTTCAAACTTCGACTTTGGAACTTTAGAGGAAGTATTTCACAATGATGGTATCAAACCTGAATGGTTTGATGATGATTTTGATATTTCTGAATCAGTTAACACCACAACACTGTTAGTAATATGTAAGAATTAGTTTGTAAAATTCAGGAAACGCTGCCTCAGAGACATCATTTGAACAGTTCAAAATATCCAATTAAAAATTATTAAAGTTAAACTTTTCTCATGTGGCTAGATACCGATGTCGTGTAACTTATGTATATTTTGAACTGTTCAAATGATGTCTCTGAGGCAGCATTTATCGAAGTATATAAATGATTTCTTACATATTACTTACCGAGTGTAGTGGTGTTAAGTAAAAAATATTTTCGTAGAGGTGTTGACAAGAGTCATGGTACAATGGAGATAAACCTGCAGTTTTTTTTCGAGCACTCGGTATTTATCGTAGGCTAGATACCTGGAAATTTACATTTGAAACCTCACAGAGGTTTCAAATGAAATTTCCAGGTATCTATCCTATGATAAATACCTCGTGGGTATTTCAATAGGGTCTGAATCTGTATGACTTTTCCAAGTTTTGCAGTATTCATGCATATAACATGAGTTTATGGTCCATGTTGGATTTTGTGCTCTTGACTGTGTGTATATAAGTATGAGGGGACATATCTACCAGAGATAAGTTTGAAGATTTCTCTGTGTACTTTCCTATGTTCCTCCCCTTCTTCACATCGAAGTGTTGGAGAGAAGATCAATGGAACAGAGGAGGATATTTTGTATATTAACACGCATATCCTCCCTTTCATATTTCAGAAATCACTCGAATTTGAGGAGTTGGGTCCCCGGCGAATAGCGGCCCTGGAAAAAGAGGCAGAGGAATGGAGAAAAAGAGCGGAGGACGCCGTGAGCTCCATTCAGGACATCACCGTCAACTACTTTCTGGAGACCTCAAAGGCATTGACAGGTAACCTCAATATCACCCTGCATTACCATATCTGCAGCCTTGCGCTTACATTTGAGAGCTGAAAGCACATTTCTCCTTTGCTGTTCAGTCCTAATGTTGGCTACTGCCTAATAGTTCCCATTCCTATTCATTGAAATGATGCCAAATCATGCAATGCTGTGCATTCTGACGTAAACAAGGAGGCTGCTTCCTTTGTATTTGAGAGGTTGCGTATTCCCCAGAACAGGCACGGCGCCAGGATTTCAGTTTGGGGTGGGCCAGACTAATTGTGTGTGGGCCTAAATTCCGAAGATTAGGTCACTTAATAAAACTTAAGTCCAGTTCAGACCAATGATTCGCTTCGAGACGAGACCATTTTAGAACGTCGCGGGGAAGATTTGCAGCTGTGTGAACTGACCCGTCGCAGCTTTACTCAAGCCGGCTTGTGGTGTCGCCAGAGATTCAGCATGTCAAATTGCAAGAGGCTGGTTTTAGAACTTATAGCATGTAACCCGTCTTAACAGCCAATCAGCTCGAAGCAAATTCAGCTGGTCACGTCAGGTACAAACTGTCACCTGATTGGAACTGGGCCGAAAATAACCTAGAGAAATTTACAAAAGAGGGCAGGTCTACCGCTGCGAGCTCCTGACAAAGATTGGCAACAGCGCCTTCGGTATCTCATTGAAGCATCCATGGACCAGTGGCGCAGTCAGAACGTAAAATTACTTGGGTAATAAACATCCTTTTAAAACAATTATTAGTTCTGACTCTATTGCAATTATTGTTTCTAATTACCTTCAATCTGAAAACACACCACACTATCAGGTGTTGCTTGTTTACCTCGTTATGGTCAATCATTCATTTGGACATGCAATTTCGTGCATTTCAAATCTCTCTTTGATTTAATTTTTGATTTGAGCGCCTGATGAGACAGAAAGGTAGTGCAGAATTTCCAGAGCAGTTTACCTCTTGAAAGGTTGCCCATAGGCCAACTTATGAGTAACTTATTTTTCTGATCTGAATTACGCCTATTGATTACTCACCCTTGATCGCATCACGAAAGAAGCCGTGTTTTTAATTGCCAATTGATTATTCTTATAAGTGGAAAATTGTTTTAACAAGGAAAATGACCAAGAACAAGTTTGGACCAATAAATGTAGTTATTGTGCGACCGCTCATTTTTCAGTTCTGGCTACGCCACTGATTTGAAATGCAGAAAATTGCGCGTCCAATGAACGATTGTCATTCTGCCATAACAAAGTGAACATAAGCAACACCTGATTGTGCGAAGTGTTTTCGGATTGAATGCATATGATTGCGATAGTCAGAACTAATAATTATTTTAATGAGATGTTCAGAGCCCACCCAATTTTCAGTTCTTGCTAAGCCACGGCCATGGACAGCTCCAAATTATGGCCGCCTTCTTTCGATTTTGTTTGTCCTCGCTGTTTTCTTAATAGCTGAAATGCAACTGTTGCGCCTAACTCATCAACACTAGGAAAATAGGCTTAAAAAGCCGGCATTTAAAATGGAAGCGATGAGAGTCAATGCTATGGACACGATGCATCCTCTCATCTCGTTGCATTGATGTGAACTGACAGAACATCAGTAGTTGGAAGTTTCAACCAGTCTCATCGCGAATCTTTGGTCTGGGCTATAATCTTCATCTAATAAAAACGTCGAGCTGATGTACTACTGTATTATCTCTTTTATATTGAATTTGGTTGCTAATGTTACTGAAATATTTTGTTCCTTTTTTTAACATTTCAGTGCATAGGCTACCTATCTGCGACTGCTTTCCTTGGCTCTGATTAAAGAGGAGCGAGAAAAAAATAGCGATTTCTTTACACGGCAACGCGATGCCCGATTCACAACCATTGTAAGCCTGTTGGGAGCGAGCGGCTAAAAATCCATTTATTCTGAAAAGTTGCATGCGTACGGAGGTGGATTATTTAACAAAAGTTAGTACTCATTATCATGTTTCAATACACCCCAAGTCAATTTCACACTTTTTCTCCTTTTAGGAAGGCATGTTTTGCATTGCCCCTGGATGTTCAAATGAATTTTACAGAGTCAAAGATCGGAAGAAAAAGTACATTTCCATCATTTGCCACTTAAACGACCACCTGTTCTCCGACGTTTGCTAGCTGCACTCAAAAGGAAGAACCCACCAGTTAGCAGCAATGCTAGAGTTTGTAGTGATCACTTTGTAGCTGAGGACTACGTGGAGGAAAAGTTTTTTGATGAGGCAGGAGTACTGGTGACTCATAGAAACAACAGGTTGAAACCAGATGCAACTCCCTCAGTGTTTGACTTTTCTTCCTATGATGCACAGAAGACAGGCTGCCCCACGCAGTCCACTAACGTTAGTTTAGAAGTGGCTGTGCGCCGTATAACCGCGTAACTATTTGACAGAACAGAGAGAGATAATTATACGACCAGCAAATGTTCAACAATCCAGTTCAATCTCAATCATGATCATCTCTTCAATTGACAATGAGACAATAATTTCATAGACTGGCCTTCAATCTGTGGCAGATAAACACAACGAAATAAAATGATACGAACGGCATTAAAACAAATGTAAAATTTATTAAGAAACATAAATCACCGTTGGGCTGAATTGGTAGGAGCCCTGAATTTGTTTCTGTGCTACGAGACGATCACACCTGGGGGTAATGAGGGACACTAGCTATGTTTCCATCCACTTATCAATCAATCTATCTGAAGTTCGCCAAACATATCCATGTGAAAAAAACAGGTGAAAATACGTTTCCATCTAACAGCATTAAAGCAGATTAAAAGTTGTGCGTAATGACGTCACATGCTGTTTATCGACTAAAGTGGTGTATCAAAGCTGTTTCCATTCATTTTCGCACTGAATCGCAGAACCTTCAAGCGAACGCAAGGAGTGTGTTAGCCGATTAATTTAGCTGGTTAGCCTAAATGGAATCGCGTCTACCAACAAATGATGATAATTGCGCAAGTTGTACGTGCTTATGTGCCAGCTATTAGCAACGTGGCAAACCATTACCAGAAGGCAACGATGGCATCAAAACGCCATCACGGTGCAGTAGCAGATTTATTCAGCAAATAACGTTTCCATCAGCATTTATCGCATCAGCCTTTTACCGATAAAGATAAAATCCTTTCAGACCAACCGTATAAACTTTGTGTCGGTATTCTTGAAATCAAGTAGAATTTCTCTGTTTCCTTAAGGCATTTTAATTCGATATGTCTTAATTCGCATAAGAATGCGCGGATGGAAACCTGGCTAATGACACCTGTAGCTCTCTGTAATGGGGCTGTCACCTTTTAAAAAAAAAAAAAAAAACAATTTTGAATGAATTTAGAATATGACAAAGTGATGTTCGAATGTATTCGACCCCCCGCACCGCGACCCAACAAGTTGAAAAAAAAAAAAAAAAAACCATCCTCTTCACTAATTTTAATCTTTTATTAAGCTGCTCTCAACAGTAGTACAACACAACAACAGTATCTGCTGAGATGTCTCTGGCATTCACATTCCTGTGCCGTAGTAAGGAATTATATCGCCGAACGGCATTTCGGGGGTATTATGCTTTTGGTCCGACCGCCGCTGCGCCGCCTTACCTTTTAACGCGATAACTTAGTAATATTTAAATTAGAAATTTCAAGTTTTGCATATCAGTAAGAATCATAAAGAGGAAGAACTGATTCGATTTTGGACAATTTACAATTTCTAGATTGGCCACCAGGGGCCGTAAACTGAAAAACCACTGTTTTTATCATATCTCTGGAAATATTTGTTCGATTGACCTCAAATCAAGTGCAAATGAAAGGTCATGACCTGGGGATGTATCCCAGGATGACATTATACCTGTTTGGTGCAAAATTTTGGCACAAGGTGGAGCTTTGTAACATAAAATTCACCATTTTTGCAATATCTTTGGAACCATTTGTCCAATTGACATGAAACTATGTGCAACTGCAAGGTCATGACCTCACAATGTGTCACATGATGACATCATACCTGTATTGTTCAATATTTTGCCACCAGGTGGAGGTTTGTGATGGAAAATTACCATTTTGGCCAAATCTTCAGAACCATTTGTCCGATTGACCTGAAATTAAGTTCAAATGAAAGGTCATGACCTGAGGGGCTTTATATTGTATTGGGTCAATTCAAGAATTGGGGAATTGGAGGATTGGGTGCGTTCAGGGATATACCCTAAGCCGTCGCCTCCAACAGCATAACGCGCGAAGCGGCAGGACATAGTATTCACGTCCGTCCGTCCATCCCGAATCCTTGTCAGCGACATATCTCTAGAACGAATTGACGAATTTCCTTCAAATTTCATGTCAACATGTATTAGTGTGATACCCTGGCGCCAGTCCATTTCGGTGACCTTCGCGCCATTCTCAAGGTCACACCGAGAGATTGTGCATTTTCACACTGATAGCCTTGTCAGCCAGATATCTCAAGAACGAATCGAGGAATTTACTTCAAATCTTACGTCAATATGTATTAGTGTGATGCCCCGGCGCCATTCCATTTCGGTGACCTTTGCCCCATTCTCAAGGTCACACCGAGAAATTGTTCATTTTGACACGATTTCACAGTTTGTGGCGGGGGACAAAGACACGTTAGTGTCAAATACTTGTCACAATTCAAATATGTTGGGTGAGTTGAACTTGATGAATTAAATTTGTCAATGGGCCTATTTGGGCAATAATAAATAGATGCATTAAACATAACGAGCACAAGTTGAAAATGAAAAATCGGAACAAGACTGACGGGAATACTGTTGGTAAATTAATAAAAAACCAAGAACGTTGTCCCGATGAAGAAGTAGACCCCGGTGTTCGTGGCAAAAGCAGGTAGACATTGTGGTGCCCGGTGTCCTTTTTCTATGCAGCGAAAGCATTTATCATCATCCCGGTTTTGATGAGTGTAACGCCTATGTTTCCTGTGGTCCCTTCCTCTGCATTGATGAGCCCGATGGCCTATTTTTCCACAATTCCCGCATTGTATTTTATTATTCGTAATATTGTCACGCATGGCCGCAATAGGATGAGTGGTAGACACATTTCTACGGATTTGTTCTTCTAACCCCGAAGCCCACGCAACGATTTCATTGAAAGTGTTACCTGGATTTATGCCAATTGCTAGTACCTTTTGAATATGCGGGGCCGCGTCTGCTAATAACTGTTGAGTAAAAACAGCCACATCTCTATTGGGGTTAAGGAAGCCACTATGCGTTTCAAATGCTTCATATTTCCTATCGGCGTATTCTGCAAACGGCAAGCTACCTTGCACTACTGGCGTAAATAAATGCCATATAGCAGTGCCTTTGCCCAGCGCGTTTTTCACAGCAACACAGAAATGATCAATGGAAGTTTGAAGCTCGGTATGAGTTTCCCAAGGCCCAGCTGCCCACATTTCTTCCCTGAGGCTTTCCGGCTCTATTGAGTTCCAACTCAAAGTGGGACACTTAGCGCGCACAATTGAAAACAAGTCTTAACGGATGTAAAGACATGCTTCGTTGTAGCTCATTTAACTGTCGCCAAAATTGCAAGTTATCGTCGTTGGTATGGAGACTCGGTAAATCCTTTAATAGCGCTCTCATGTCGATTACATTGAGAGGTACATGGTCAACGTGAAGCCGCTGTTCACTTTCTTTACCGTGAATTTTAGTCACCTTTGGAGCCATGGGAGCGGTGTTACTCATTTCTTTATTTTCCAAATATCGCGAGTCAGTAATTGTAGGGCAATTCAAATCGGGGTACAAACATTGGACGCCTTCAAATCCAGCCGGGACACGTGCGAGCTCTGAGTTTTTAGATTTTTCTTCCAATTCAATATTTTTACGCAATTCGTCCAGTTCATTGTTCTGTGTTCGTACGCAGTTTTGTAATTCATTGCATTTTTCAATTAGCCGTCTGTGTTCAGTTACTAAAATAAGCGTACCACATGCTGTTCTCTTATTTTTCTGTTTGGACCACCATTCTAGCGACTCCGAAGTGGATCCGTTTGGATCCCAACCATCCTTACACATTTCCTTTTTTTCTTTTGCATATTTTTTCAACAAATATGTAGTTATACTGCCGGCGCATTCAAGGGCGTTTGAATTTTCGTTGTTTGCCATGTTTATTTAAAATTAATACGGCGTTCGTCAAGGTGCAGCCTAAATTCTAGTTGTAAGATAGGCTTTCAGAAATATATAAACGCGCGTAACTAGCCAGTAGCTTACTAAGCGTACGGTCAAGAATAAAACCAACATGAAACAATAAAGACTCAGGACAACATCAAACTTCAAATGCGACAATGACGGGATTCACGGCGGGCACAAGTTGGCTTCTCAAATACCCACAAGACGGGTTGGAGGCGCGCCACATGCACTCTCTCTCAACCTATAACACACAGACAAAAAGTACCCAAGTGAAAGACGGTCACTCTGGGCCCGGGGCGCTAACACTAACTTTCCCGGAACATTTAACCGAAAAAAAAAAACAAAGACACGATATGCGATAGGCTAACTAATACCCAGTCGTGAAAATAATTATTCACGTCTGTTCCGTTGGCGACCCACATGCGCTTGCCACAGCCACGCAATCACGTATTCGCCTTTTTGGCGTGAATTCTCACTCTCCGAAGGCAGGGATGACCAACATTCACCCCGTCACAAAATAGCTATGTTTTCAATACATAGGCCTGTATCACACAACAGCACTGGTATCATAAGCAGTACTGATTACCATCACACATTACACAAAGACACAGCTTTTTAACTACGAACAACTGATCGCTTCTACACCGGTCAATTTAAAATTAATAGGTTAACGTACCACTGGGTGGAGCGTTCCAGATCTCCGTAATTTTGCCTTGCAAATTATATTTAGATAAAACAAAGTACTCACTCTTGTACTGGTCAGGAAACTTACGGAGGTCCGGAAACGAATCCACCCTGCTCGCAGCGCCAAATTTGTTGGTAAATGCTAACACCTAAAAATCCTGTTTCCCAACAATACACATTTAAAAATGAACTCCAAAGAACAGTCCGTATCGGGTGTGACCCCCACGAACAACCACACAGGCAGTACAACGTCGCCTCATGGCCCTGACTAAGCGTCATAGGTTGTCTTGGGGAAGTTGTCGCCACTCTGCCTGTATTGCATTCTGGAGTTGCTGCTTGGTTTGAGGTCTGGGTACTCTCGATGAAAGTGCTCGTCCCAGTTGGGCGTACTACACCCAAAACACACTGATCCACTTGCCAGGCACTTACTCCCTCCTCAAGCATACCCAGGGCCCTGTTCCATTGTTCAGTTGACAGACATGGCATTATGACACTTAAAAAATGTTTTTTGTGTGGCTCATATCATGGCTTCATCTAGCGAAGACAACCCCTCCTTCATTTCAACCACTGTACTTGCACAACTCCTAATCCCATATGTTGTACTCAATATGGATTGATAAGAGTCCAACTCACACTACTGAGTTACATGATGAGCATTCATGTGTAGCGAGGTACACATTGTGACCCCAATGGTCACTTAAGAACTCAAATTGGACTACTCGGGTCCTGAGCAAAAATGAACCAAGATTTAGAGTGTTGTGTTTTCATTGCCTTTGAATATATTACAGATAGAGCGTAGGTTTGTATTGTGGGCATATAGGAAACCATGTCTGAAGTTTCGTTTGGTGACGTTGAACTTGATCTTCATTGACTTTCCATGGCCAAACTTAACAGTGAAATTTCAATGACTTATATCAGCAAAATCGTTACAAATAACGTGTAGGTTTGTATTGGAGACGTATAAGAAGTCATATATGAACTGTCATTTGGTGGCCTTGAACTTGACCTTCGGTGACCTTCAACGACCAAACTCTACAGTAAAATTTCAATGACTCATATCAGCAAAATCATTACAGATAGAGTGTAGGTTCTGGAGACGAAGGTCAAACTTCACATGGTAAAATTTCAATGACTTCCATCACCAAAATTATTACAGATAGAGGTTAGGTTTGGATTTTGGGTATATTGGAAGTCATGTATGAAGTTTCATTGGGTGACCTTCATTTTGACCTTCGAAGGTCAAACTTGACTTAGTGAAAATTCAATGACTTCTGTCTTTAAAAAGGTCACAGATGGAGCCTAGGTTTGTGACACTGACTGCGTTTACAAGGTCTCTAGTATCCCTGTTTTGATTTTGTTTTTTAAGTATCCCGTTTTTGTGTTTGTCCATGTAAACACGATATCCTGAATTCAGAAAATGGGTTATGCCCTTATCCCAATTTCAAGAAACCCGGTTTTGCCACCTGGAGTACTCCCATAGAAGCCGGGATACTGGAGCATGTATACGCCTTATCCCGGTTTCTGACGGCTGCCCATCGTGTGTGCAGGCACCAGAGTGACTGCGTGGTGGCAGTGACAGCCAAAAACCCAGAGATATAAAAAAAGAACTATAGTGGACAACGTCATTGGCTGGACCAAAGCGCACACGGCAGAATAGCTCTGCTGAATTTTGTAGCCTATGTACATAAATGGCCAATGAGGCACATGTAAACAGTAAACGTGGATGACAGCAAATGTTGTTTTTTTTTGGGTTGGGGGGACTTGTTTTCCGTGTTCTTTTTTATCTTTTCATACTTGAAAAGGACACAAATAGGAAATTGTAAATCGGCAATATTTATGTTCCATTATTTCGCAAAGCTAAAGAATAAGCGCTATGATTTCCGTACCCTTTATATTATCGCTCAGTTAACTATGTTTTCGTTCGGTTCAAAGAAAAAGCTGCGCCCGTGAGGCTGACTCAGGTGTTATGGCCCCAATTTGTTATTACAATTGTAATGCGAATATAGGCCACTAGATGGCAGTATTTACCTTTTTTTTTGTTAAGCTCAGACTGGAGTCATGTTTAGACATGTCCTGGACATGTCTAGGGCAAGTCTCAGAAAATTTCAAAAAAAGAGGTCTAAGTGTGGGTGGGATCTGCAAAAGAGTATATAAGGAAAAGAATTGAGACAGTAAAGTAGTAGGAGAAATTGCAAGAAGATGACCAGACCTGCCATTCTGTTCAAGACCTGTGACGTTTCTTTTGTGGATTTCTTTGCCTGCGTTTGAGCATTTTCATTATCCAGGACATCACCAAGCCACCCCACAAAAAGGGACTGTAAATATTTCTTTTTTTTTTCCTATTCAATCTTGGTCAGTTTAGTTAGTTGTTGTGTTTAATTAAATGTGTTTAAGTTTTTAAAACTGTGTCTGTCATCCCTTGCTGTCGCTGTTGCGTTGTAAATCTAATAACAAATTGGGGCCATAACACAATTTACAACACAACAGCAACAGCAACAGCAAGGGATGACAGATACAATTTTAAAACTCAAACACATTTAATTAAACAAAGGCAACTAAACTACTAACTAATGACTAAACTAATATTCTGACCAAGATTGCATACAAAAAAACAGAAATGTTTACAGTTTCCTGGTGATGTGCTGGGTGAGGAAAAAGGCTCAAACATAGGCAAAAATCCACAAAAGAAACACAGGTCTTGAACAGAAATGACAGTCTGGTCACACGTATCCTTCTTCTTGCAATTTCTCCTACTACTTTACTGTCTCAATTCTTCTCCTTATATACTCTTTTGCAGACCCCACCCACATTTAGACCTCTTTTTTTTAATTTTGGGGGACTTGCCCTAGACATGTCCAGGACATGTCTAAACCTAGCTCCAGTCTGAGCTCAATAAAAAAAAGGTAAATTCTGCCATCTAGTGGCCTCTATTCACATCACACCTCCATTCCAAAAGGGAAAAATTTTGACTCATAAATTCAAAATTTTTCTTTTCAATACAAAATGGTTAAGTGGACACTTGTCTATATATACATATCAGACAATATTCAAATAAACACGTGATATGTATATATACATATTCAAACACGGGATAAGCAATCAGCAATTATATTGTCTGTACCCTTCACATGCTTAATTTCCAAGTCAAACTCCTGTAAAATCAAACTCCCAATTCAACAATCTCCGATTCTTGTTTTTCATCTTACTCAAAAACATTAACGGATTGTGGTCAGTGTACACAATCATTGGCTTTTCCCCTGTTCAAACATAAACCTCAAAGTGTTGTAAAGAAAGGACCAGAGCCAAGAGTTCCTTCTCTATTGTGGAATATTTCCTTTGGTGGCGATTGAACTTCCTGGAGAAGTATGCCACGGGATGCTCAATGTCATCAGAGTCACTTCTCTGTAGGAGCACAGATCCACAAGCTTGGTCGCTAGCATCGACCGCGATGGAGAACGGTTTGTTGAAGTCAGGAGATTTGAGCACGGGGAAGTGACACAGCAGAGACTTCAGGCGATCGAAGGCTCTCTGGCATGCATCATCCCAAGTGAACTTTACGCCTTTCTTCAGTTGGTTAGTTAGACTGAGAGCAATCTCAACAAAGTTCTTGCAGAACTTGCGGAAGTACCCGATCATTCCAAGGAAGCGGCGCAAAGCTTTTTTGTTGTCAGGAACTGGAAAGTCCATGATGGCTTGGACTTTAGCATTTATGGGTGCCACCTTACCCTGGCCTATGACGTAGCCAAGATAGATGACAGTAGCACAACCAAAGTCACTCTTGTTCAGGTTAACAGTCAGGTTAGCCTGGGTCAGGCGCTGGAACAACGTCTCTACATTTTTCAGATGTTCTTCCCAGGAGTCACTCCATGTGATCAGGTCGTCGATGTACGCACCCGTGTGTGGCAATCCGGCGATTGTAGACTGTATCATCCTTTGGAACGTGGCTGGGGCATTTTTCATGCCAAAGGGTAGGACTTCATACTGGTACAATCCAGATGGTGTGGCAAAAGCAGAGATGCCCTTGGCCCTCTCAGTTAAAGGCACACACCAATAACCCTTCAATAAATCAATCTTGGTCAGAAACTTTGCTTGCCCTACTCTATCGATACAATCATCAATCCTAGGTATTGGAAACACATCAGTTCTAGTTACAGCATTGACTTTGCGATAATGTGTACAGAATCTAGCTCTTCCATCAGGTTTTGGAACTAGCACACACGGTGAACTCCAATCTGAGTTGGAGGGTCTGATAATATCATGTTCTAACATGTACTCAACCTCTTTCTCAGCAATCTTTCTCTTTTCAGGATTCATCCGGTACGGATGCTGTTTTATTGGTTTGGCATCACCAACATCTACATGATGAGAGGCTATAGAAACTCTTTTTGGAACATCAGGAAACAGATCCTCATATTTCTTGATCAAGCTTTCAAACTGATCGCTCTGTGAGGGTTTAAGTGCTGGAGTTTTACATCAAGATTTTGCAACACTTCAGAATTTGACAATTTACAAGAAAGAACCTCAGCTTTAATTATAGGTTCATCATCTTGAAACTCCCCCTTATCTTCACACGTTTTGACTATAGGAGAATCTGAAGTGACAGCTGCAACCCTAGCATTTCTGTCATGATAAGGCTTCAGCATGTTAATGTGACACAATTGTTTTAGTTTTCTCCTATCTGGAGTCTTCACAATGTAATTGAGATCATTGAGTTTTGTCAGAATTTCATAAGGACCATGAAATCTAGCCTGCAATAGATTGGACTGCAAGGGAAACAACACAAGGACCTTGTCTCCTGGTTTAAACTCACGGCTTCTAGTCTTATGATCATACCAAGTTTTCATTTTTTCCTGACTTGATTTCAAGTTCTCTTTGGCTAGGTCACAAGCTGCACGCAATCTTTCCTTGAACTTGCTAACATAGTCTAACAGACTGATGCGCGGCTCTTCCTCTTGCCATTGTTCACTCAATAATAGCAAAGGTCCTCTCACTTCATGGCCAAACACTTGCTCAAATGGACTGAATCCAGTAGACTCCTGCACTGCTTCTCTAGCTGCAAACAACAGCAAATGAACACCTTCATCCCAGTCTTTCTCATGATCATAACAATAAGTCCTCATCATTGTCTTGAGAGTGGAATAAAACCGCTCTAAGGCACCCTGACTTTCTGGATGATAGGCACTAGAAAGAATCTGCTTTGCACCTAGTTCATACACAACCTGCTGAAACAATCCTGAAGTGAAATTGCTACCTTGGTCTGACTGAATTTCCCTGGGAAGGCCAAACAACGTGAAGAATTTTATCAAAGCCTTTGAGATTGCAGTTGCCTTGATATTGCGTAGTAAAAATGACAAGGAGACAATGCGTTAATTTAACGGTTAAATTCAGTCAGTTTATAACAGCTTAGGAAAGCCGAACTTGATTTCGTTGCTTTGTTGCGACGGCTTATGTGCATGGTGCGAACCAGCTTGTCCGGTATACACGAGTGTATTTGAATGGAAATGCAATGTGACGGGACTGGAAATTTTGTCCCATGTAAGCGAAAATCCATAACATAAAATCCGGTATATCCAATGTTTATTTAATCGAAAAATGGCGCAGAAAAAACGGGACTTGAGCTGTTGTCCGGCATGAGCGATTTTCCGATTTTTATACGTGGAGGGTTTAGGCTTTATTCACTAAATATTGAATAGCCTACGTCATCACTCTAGTTCTTTATATCTCTGTGCGAATACCTATTAAAGTTAGTGATGTATTCAATATTTTTTGATGCTCTCTCCTCTCATTTCTGAAAATGAAGTGGATGAGCCATAGCTGTTATGCGACGTGAGTATTTAGTAACGCTCAGCCTGCTAGAAGCCACAAGGTCTCATGTTTGTCTACTTCTAAATCACACCTCCCGCTCAATCTGTTGAAAACAAAAGACATAAAAGATGTAACTCACGCCTGCGCAGTTAGGATGCAATGATCAGAAAACGGGTTACTGGTATTTATCATGTATACAGGGATATGAATAACCGGGTTTCTCTCTGTTCCATGTGTAATGAAAATAGAGGCCACTAGATGGCAGTATTTACCTTTTTTTTTTGTTAAGCCCAGACTGGAGTTATGTTTAGACATGTCCTGGGCATGTCTGGGGAAAGTCCCCGAAAATAAAAAAAAAGAGGTCTAAATGTGGGTGGGGTCTGCAAAAGAGTATATAAGGAAAAGAATTGAGACAGTAGTAGGAGAAATTGCAAGGAGAAGGATACGTGTGACCAGACCTGTCATTTCTGTTCAAGACCTGTGAAGTTTCTTTTGTGGATTTTTGCCTTTGTTTGAGCCTTTTTCCTCACCCAGCACATCACCAGGAAACCCACCAAAGGGACTGTAAATATTTCTGTTTTTTGTATTCAATCTTGGTCAGTAGATTAGTTAGTAGTTAGTTTGTCTTTGTTAAAAATTAAATGTATTTAAGTTTTAAAATTGTGTCTGTCATCCCTTGTTGTTGCTGTTGTGTTGTAAATTGTAATAACAAATTGGGGCCATAACAAATTGGGGGCTCAAGTCCGGCACAGACCATTGTGTGAGTAATTTATTGAAAATCTAACATTTCAAATTGTAAAATTGTTTTTGTGAATTTTCCTAAATATATTGACAGATCAACAGTAATGGATGATTTCTTGGCATCACCAACCGTTGAGGTTTAGAAGTATTTTAAAAAGACAGAACTGCTAGAAATTTGCAGACATTTGAAGCTGACAGAGGTAAAACCAGCCATGCGAAAAGCAAGACTGGCTAGAGAGATAGTTGAATATTACATTGATGAAAATGTGTTTGCACCAGGAGATCTGGAACAGTTTCCAGTGGAAAATCCAAATATAGAAATGGAACTTAAATTAAAAATGCTAGAGATTGAAAGGGAGGAAAGAGAAAAAGAAAGGGAGGAAAAAGAAAAACAAAGAGAATTTGAGATGGAAGAAAGAGAGAAAGAAAGGGAAGAAAAAGAAAAACAAAGAATATTTGAGTTAGAAAAATTTGCAAGACAGAGAGATTTTGAATTAGAGAAATTCGATAGAGAAGAAAGACTCCAAATGGAGCAACTAAAAATTAAAATTGCAACTGAAAATAAATTTCGGGCTAGCCAGGAGGTAAAACTGGTGCCTCCATTTTCAGAAAAGGATGTTGACAACTATTTCCAGTGTTTTGAAAAGGTAGCAAAGAGTTGCCAGTGGCCAAAGGAACACTGGCCTCTGATGTTGCAAACTGTCCTCAAGGGTAAAGCTCAACAAGCCTATTCGGCTTTGTCTGCAGATGATTCCTCTGATTATGAAGTTGTCAAAAAGGTTATTTTTAGAGCTTATGAGTTGGTTCCAGAGGCTTACCGACAGAAATTCAGAGGTCTGAAGAAATCTGAAAATCAGACTTATGTGGATTTTGCTAATGAGAAGAAGGTTTGCTTTGAGCGCTGGTGTACTTCTATGGAGGTCAAGGATGATTTCAACTCACTAAAAGAGATGGTGTTAGTTGAAGAATTCAAGAACTGTGTTAAGGATGATGTTAAGACCTACCTTAATGAGAAGCAAGCACTGAATTTGCAATCAGCTGCCAAAATTGCAGATGAATATGTTCTCACACATAAGTCCAAATTTCAGTCTAGCAGTAACAATAAATGGTCCCAATTTCAGAAAAAGGGTTACTGTGATACCCAAGATTCCTCACCCAAAGACAAAGACAAATCTGGTAATGGTGCTCAGAAATCCAGTCCCAGGTCTGATCAAAGTGTGAAAGCTGACAGTGACAAAAGTGGTCTAGTTTGCAGTTATTGAAAGAAATCTGGTCATGTTAAAACTAACTGTAGGTTCCTTAAAGCTAAGAAAGAAAAAGAAAAGGATACCAAACCAAATGCCTTTGTGAAAACAAGGTTAGAAACCCCTGTAGTAGATTACCGATTTGCTTCTTGTGGGGCTAAAAAGCCTGATGCAGCTGACTTCTTGAGGGAGGAATTTCCAGTTGGGTATTATCTCAAGGATGGGGTGTTGATGCGGAAGTGGCGCCCTCCTGATATCCCTGCCAATGCAGATTGGGCAGTGGTCAGGCAAATTGTTGTTCCGGTCTATAGGAATGAGATCTTAACAATGGCTCATAGTTTACCTTTAGGGGGTCATCTTGGTGTTAACAAGACTGTTGATAAGATCATGAAACACTTCTTTTGGCTTGGGCTTCGGAAAGACGTTTCCAACTTTTGCAAAACCTGTCACACTTGTCAAGTAGTTGGAAAACATCAGTGAGACCCACCTGTAGCTCCATTACAGCCTATCCCAGCATTTGGGGAGCCGTTCTCTAAGGTCATTGTTGATTGTGTTGGTCCATTACCCAAGACTAGATCTGGAAATCAGTATTTGTTGACAATCATGTGTGCATCCATCAGATTCCCTGAAGCCATACCTCTACGTAACATCAAGGCAACTGCAATCTCGAAGGCTTTGATAAAGTTCTTCACGTTGTTTGGCCTTCCCAAGGAAATTCAGTCAGACCAAGGTAGCAATTTCACTTCAGGATTGTTTCAGCAGGTTGTGTATGAACTAGGTGCAAAGCAGATTCTTTCTAGTGCCTATCATCCAGAAAGTCAGGGCACCTTAGAGCGGTTTCATTCCACTCTCAAGACAATGATGAGGACTTATTGTTATGACCATGAGAAAGACTGGGATGAAGGTGTTCATTTGCTGTTGTTTGCAGCTAGAGAAGCAGTGCAGGAGTCTCCTGGATTCAGTCCATTTGAGCTAGTGTTTGGTCATGAAGTGAGAGGACCTTTGCTATTGTTGAGTGAACAATGGCGAGAGGAAGAGCCGCAAATCAGTCTGTTAGACTATGTTAGCAAGTTCAAGGAAAGATTGCGTGCAGCTTATGACCTAGCCAAAGAGAACTTGAAATCAAGTCAGGGAAAAATGAAAACTTGGTATGATCATAAGGGTAGAAGCCGTGAGTTTAAACCAGGAGACAAGGTCCTTGTGTTGTTTCCCTTGCAGTCCAATCCATTGCAGGCTAGATTTCATGGTCCTTATGAAATTCTGACAAAACTCAATGATCTCAATTACATTGTGAAGACTCCAGATAGGAGAAAACTAAAACAATTGTGTCACATTAACATGCTGAAGCCTTATCATGACAGAAATGCTAGGGTTGCAGCTGTCACTTCAGATTCTCCAATGGTCGAAACGTGTGAAGATGAGGGGGAGTTTCAAGATGATGAACCAAGAATTAAAGCTGAAGTTCTTTCATGTAAATTGTCGAATTCTGAAGTGTTGCAAAATCTTGATGTAAAACTCCAGCACTTAGAACCCTCACAGAGCGATCAGTTTGAGAGGTTAATCAAGAAATATGAGGATCTGTTTCCTGATGTCCCAAAGAGAGTGTCTATAACCTCTCATGATGTAGATGTTGGTGATGCCAAACCAATAAAACAGCATCTGTACCGGATGAATCCTGAAAAGAGAAAGATTGCTGAGAAAGAGGTTGAGTACATGTTAAAACATGAGATTATCAGACCCTCCAACTCAGATTGGAGTTCAGCCTGTGTGCTAGTTCCAAAACCTGATGGAAGTACTAGATTCTGTACAGATTATCGCAAAGTCAATGCTGTAACTAGAACTGATGTGTTTCCAATACCTAGGATTGATGATTGTATCGATAGAGTAGGGCAAGCAAAGTTTCTGACCAAGAGTGATTTATTGAAGGGTCATTGGTGTGTGCCTTTAACCGAGAGGGCCAAGAGCATCTCTGCTTTTGCCACACCATCTGGATTGTACCAGTATGAAGTCCTACCCTTTGGCATGAAAAATGCCCCTGCCACGTTCCAAAGGATGATACAGTCTACAATCGCCGGATTGCCACACACCGGTGCGTACATCGATGACCTGATCACATGGAGTGACTCCTGGGAAGAACATCTAAAAGATGTGGAGACGTTGTTCCAGCGCCTGACCCAGGCTAACCTGACTGTTAACCTGAGCAAGAGTGACTTTGGTTGGGCTACTGTCACCTATCTTGGCTACGTCATAGGTCAAGGTAAGGTGGCACCCATAAATGCTAAAGTCCAAGCCATCATGGACTTTCTAGTTCCTGACAACAAAAAAGCTTTGCGCCGCTTCCTTGGAATGATCGGGTACTACCGCAAGTTCTGCAAGAACTTTGCTGAGATTGCTCTCAGTCTAACTAACCAACTGAAGAAAGGCGTAAAGTTCACTTGGGATGATGCATGCCAGAGAGCCTTCGATCGCCTGAAGTCTCTGCTGTGTCACTTCCCCGTGCTCAAATCTCCTGACTTCAACAAACCGTTCTCCATCGCGGTCGATGCTAGCGACCAAGCTTGTGGATCTGTGCTCCTACAGAGAAGTGACTCTGATGACATTGAGCATCCCGTGGCATACTTCTCCAGAGAGTTCAATCGCCACCAAAGGAACTATTCCACAATAGAGAAGGAACTGTTGGCTGTGGTCCTTTCTTTACAACACTTTGAGGTTTATGTTTGTACAGGACAAAAGCCAACAATTGTGTACACTGACCACAATCCGTTAATGTTTTTGAGTAAGATGAAAAACAAGAATCGGAGATTGTTGAATTGGAGTTTGATTTTACAGGAGTTTGACTTGGAAATTAAGCATGTAAAGGGTACTGACAATGTGATTGCTGATTGCTTATCCCGTGTTTGAATATGCGTATATATCACGTTATGAGCATATTGTATTATATGTATATATGTATACACAGGTGTCTACTAAACCAATTTTTTTGAATTTAAAAGAAAAATTTTGCCTTTGTAAGTCAAAATTTTTCCCCTTTGGAATGGAGGTGTAATGAGAATATAGGCCACTAGATGGCAGTGTTTACCTTTTTTTTTGTTAAGCCCAGACTGGAGAGTTATGTTTAGACATGTCCTGGGCATGTCTGGGGAAAGTCCCCGAAAATTAAAAAAAAAGAGGTCTAAATGTGGGTGGGGTCTGCAAAAGAGTATATAAGGAAAAGAATTGAGACAGAAGTAGTAGGAGAAATTGCAAGGAGAAGGATACATGTGACCAGACCTGTCATTTCTGTTCAAGACCTGTGAAGTTTCTTTTGTGGATTTTTGCCTTTGTTTGAGCCTTTTTCCTCACCCAGCACATCACCAGGAAACCCACCAAAGGGACTGTAAATATTTCTGTTTTTTGTATTCAATCTTGGTCAGTAGATTAGTTAGTAGTTAGTTTGTCTTTGTTAAAAATTAAATGTATTTAAGTTTTAAAATTGTGTCTGTCATCCCTTGCTGTTGCTGTTGTGTTGTAAATTGCAATAACAAATTGGGGCCATAACACATGTAAACATCATATCCCGGTTATGCTCAAAGCCGGGATAAGCTTCAAAACCGGGATACTAAAGACCTTGTAAACGCAGTCACTGACACCTAGGAAGTCATATATGAACTTTCATTTGGTGACATTCAACTTGACTGTCAGTGACCAGAGGGTCAAACTCGACAGTGAAAGTACTATGACTTGTATCACCAAAAAGGTCGTAGATTGAGCCAGGGTTAGTATAGAGGCATTTAGAATGTCATATATGAAATCCATTTGCTGACCTCAACTTGACCTCGTGTGACCTTTAAAGTTTACAGTTGACATATTGAATTTTCAATGACTTGTATCACCAAAACTACTTCAGAGTTTTGGATTGTGTTTGTATTACAAGAGGTCTTATAAATGTATGTGAACTTTTATTTGTGACCTTGACATTGTTTTAAAGGAGAATTCCTGTGTGAAATTGACTTGCAGTGAATTGAAACATGATAACGAGCACTAACTTTTTTCGAATACCCCACCTCCGTACGCACACAACGTTTCGAAATGCATGGCTTTTTAGCTGAAGCTGAGAAAGAACATAGTGTGATATGCACATCCCAAACAAAACCTCACGGTATCGGGTACTGTATCCAAAAGAGAAAAAGTGCAAAAAAAACAAAGAAAAAGATCCACACACCAAAAAGCGCTCCTGTAGAAAAAGGTTTAATTGCGGTAATGTTTCGTGCCCGTAGGCTTTTCTTCAGACTCACACAATACAATGCAAGTGAGGATATCCTCTTAAATACCTACGTCAGTGCCACAGCAATCAGTGTAATTAACAACGGCTGCTCAAAGTAATCAAGGGCATCACAATATTGCAATCACTATAAAAAGAAGATTTGTGCAAAGTATATAGAGGAAGACCTCAATCATGTACATGCATAAAATGCATATATATGAAAGATATCCCCCCTCCATGTGCAACAGCCCACAATCTATAAGTGCGTTAACATACATAAATTGCATACATATAGAACACTATATATACATAAAGAGCACTTTTTAAAAATTTTTAAAATATTTTTTATTACGTTCCCCGCAAATGTTGCAAAGAACATAATGTTTTACCCTCCGTCCGTCCTTCCGAGGTTTGTCCGGGCCATAACTCTTAAACCGTTCAATATTTTTTATCCAAATTTGGTATATCATTACATCGCTTGGTGTAGATGCGCCTTTTGATAGATTGGTCATTCTGAAATTTTAATTTCTCCCATTTTCCATGGTAACATGTTGAACTTAGTGCAAATTGATGGTAGGGACCTTGTCCGGACCACAACTCTGATACAACCAGAGATTTCGATACCAACCTGGGTATGGTGTTAGAACCCATGCTGTAGATGTGCCTTTTGATATTTCGGTCATTCTTCATTATTATTTCTTTCTCTTTCCACGGCCAGTTCAACTGGCTTTAAAAAAGAGTGGGGACCTTGTCAGGGCCACAAACCTTATACTATGACATCTCTATAGAACTAAGGGGTCTATTCTCCCATGCGCTTAAGTCGAAAAAAGCGCGTAGCTACGCGCTTTTCAGCCTACGCGTATTCTCCCCTCGACTTAAGTCTATACATTACGCGCATTGAAGGCAGTTACGCGCTTGGGGCGGAGCAAGGCCAAAATCGGGGCGTTTCCGGGCATTTCTCATGCAAATAACACTAACGCGTATTCTCCCCCTGGCTTACGCGCTTTTTCTGTTAAGCGCTTTTGAGGGCTGTATTAAGGTCAAGCGCCAACATTAGGCAAAATTGAATATTGCGTTTGATGTCGGTTATAGGCCGAATTTTAACATTACTTTTATTTTATTTAACATGGTAAAGGTTGAGACATTTAATATTCGATTGTTCTTCCTTATTTCTAAACTACATTTCTCAAAGCCACGATAATTTATCAAACGAAATCATCACATGATATTACGCATCAGCCTCTTCTCCAATCAGTTAAATTACAAACGCAAAACAATTAATTAATACGAGTATACATAAGACCATCATTCTACCATGCCCTCAAAGTCTAAAGCCATAATGCCAGTCCTGCATTTGCTTGCACTCTTGCGTGATTGGGAAAGAGTTAAGAGGAGCGCGCCGAGCTCGAAGACGAACACGCACATATCGGCTTCGTTTGGACATCCTGGGACAAACAAACATCGAGTGCATCCAGCGCTTTCACCTGGACCGTGCATGAGGCAATCATCTATCTTTGCCGACTTCTGGATGAACAGCTATCCAGCCGCAGCAATTATCCACAAAACATACCCGTGGTCATCAACGTCAGAACTGCGCTGTCGCTCCTGGCATCTGGGTCGTTCCAGAGAGTGGCTGGTGATGTCATACACACATCACAGGCGTCTGTGTCAAGGTGTTTGATGCAGTTTGTTGGCGCTTCAAGTTCTTCTTCATGCACTTCTGCTGCAGAAAGAGTGGATGCCATCCCCTCCTCCTTTGCAGTGAAATGCACAGGGGATGATGGTTGCCCACCACCTGTTGCGTGTACACTTCTCCGGTGTGCAGAGAACCTGGCTTTTACAGCACCCCGCAGATCTCTCCATTTATGCTTTAAATCGGGGATACTGCGCTTGCATCTCCCCACTGACGCCACATCCAGAACGATTCGCAGCTTAATTCCTCGCATCAGGCTTCATTGCTTGCTTGCCATACAGCACCAACATCTGTGAAATTTGGTTTTTGGCTTTGGCTCGACGTCGCCATCGTTGTCTTCCTTGTTCTATTAACAAATGCACTGCCCTGTATGTTCGTGATAATCTAAAAAGTTGTGATATTCTCTCGAGTGAGGGGATTGATTTTCTAATTGAAGATATCTGTATAAACTATAACTCGAGTCCTTGTAATTTTTTGCCATTGGTTTTACTGTGTAATTTAATGTGTGAATAAGATTGAGCCCTACCCTGGCAAATTCCAAAGCACTATCCATTTGTTAATCAATTTCAGCCTTTAAAGAATAGCCGACATGGGAAGAATCATTATCAGTAAATGGGATCATTGATTATAATAAAGTATTAGGCACAAGTTCAAGTGAATGTGTTGCTCAAATCAAATAGGCTATGGATATGGAGTTCCGTCATTACTGAGGCGGTTTCGGGGCCAGGAGATGACCGCGTGTTCCCTTTGTCTTCTTCCCTGCCTTCCACGGAACAAACAGGCTGGTGTAGGAGGGGCACATTTTCAATGATCTGATTGCGCTGATTGAGAAGCGTTAAATTCTTTATTTATTATTTCATTATCGCGGCAATTTGTTTGTATGCATAGCTTTAATGCCATGGTGGCTAGAGTAAGAAATAACAAGTGTTTGTCACCAACATATCCCCCGCCGCCGCAATTTTATGTGTCCGTACGGACGGAGCCCAATGCTATATCCCCCGCTTCGCGCTAATCGCGCGGCGGGGGATAAATAAAGAGATATCTTAATTACATCTTGTAATTGGTACGGCCTACTATTACAGCGGCATATAAAACCTCGTATCTTCACAATGACAAACTTCACAGGAAAAAAGAAAATTAATAATAATAATAATAATTATAATAATATAAATGGATAAATATAGTTGAAAATAAAAATGTTTAATTTTGCATGTAAGAATAGTGGACATACGAGTTTTCGTTTCTTATCAGTTTGGAGATACAAGGTTTTATCAGCAGGCCGACGATATTCAAATTTAAAGTCTGGATTGCGTTTTCCATGGATCACAAATGCGTTTTTATGGTTAATCAGAAAATCCTTTTTCCATGTTTTCCTGATAACCATAATCAATGAGCTTTGTACAGAGTCTGCCTCTCTTTTGGATCAGTCACACCTCTTTCATAAGGCCGCCTACATTCTGAAGTTAAGCGCTGTGGGCGTGATCGAAGCGAGTAAGGGAGAATACGCGTAACTCAAAAGCGCTTAACTCGAAGCGCTTGAAAAAAGACTTACGCGCTAATGGGAGAATAGACCCCATAGACTGTCACAAAGATACTTTACAGTGAGATTAAATAAATGAAAGGGCAGTACCCAGCCTATTCCCCACTATAGCAAATGAGGCAAAAAAAACTCCCAATTTTCCCATTCATCACCGGAGTGACCACTATCTCACGTCAAACCACCAGAAAACCAATTGTTGTCTGTGTGGAGCATGCAGCCACATGCTGATGACTGAATGCTGTTGAATTTTTGAGGAGGGGAGGTGAGCATCCTTTGCATACTTCGCGCATCTGCATAACCCCCCATGCACAGCCATTTTTGTTGAATCTTCGTGGAAGTATAAAGTGGCCTGCAGTCACACATGTCACATTACATGGGTGCTGAGCGATGTGTGCTCCCTGTTGTGCAGCCAGTGCATGATGGGAAAATGGGTGTATCCACAGGGATGCTGAGGCAGATGGAGGAGGACAAGCAGCGGTTTGGCAAGGCCTCCTGGGCAACAGCTGCCCCCAGACTAGAGAAGCTGAAATTCATGCTGGCCAAGGAAACCCTTCAGCTCATGAGGGCCAAGGAGATGTGCCTGAACCGCAACAAAGAGGACATCAGAGACCGGGTAAGGAGGTGTGGAGATGGGCTGAGAGCCTGCCGGTATGAAGGACACATTGAGCTCCCGAAAGACTGACACCAATGTTTTTGAACAACGTGCTGAATGGAGCTAAGCAAATTACTTTCATAATTGGTATGGACATGTGTTACACTTTACTTATGACACCAATCGATTTTGGTTGCCATGGCAACAGTATTGGTGGAATACTGTGCAAATTTGTGCTGAACGTACACACTTATTTATGGACACAGAACAGGCTGCAATATTTTACCGATCACTATTATATTTGGCATGGACATGTGTTACACTTCACTTATGACACCTATCGATTTTGGTTGCCATGGTGACAGTATTGGTCAAATAATGCTCAAATTTGTGTTGAACGTACACACTTCCTTGTGGATGCTGCATAGGCTGTACTTTTTGACTGATTACTGTCATATTTGGTATGGACGTTTTATATTTCACTTATGACGCGTATCGACTTTGGTTGCCATGGTGACAGTATTGGCAAATAATGTGCATAAGAAGGGGAGGACCGGGCTTTTGGGGGCTACACCCATGCGGTCGGGTCCGACCGGACTGTCTTGTCCATTTCCCCATCTAAACCAGTCTAAATTTAAAAATAACCCCGGTGCTTGGCTAAAACTGGATGAGACATGAAAGGGGGCCCAGTCACAATCCTTGAATCCAGCTAATGCAGGGGCAGAAATTATTGACAGCAACACTCTCCAGCTGCAGGGAGCTGACAGACTCCTTATCACCACAGACAACCAGCTGCTCAAGTACTCCGATAAAATGAGCCCTCTACCTACCTGCTGCAAGTGATGTATTTTTGTTAAAAAAAAAAAAGTGTTAAATGACTCCCCATTCCGACAGAGATCGTTGATTCAGAGTCTGGTTCGTGACACAGGTCTCAGTCACTTTTTTTCTGCATCAGAGCAGCACATAAAATCCTGGAGTCACCCACTGCCTCTAGCCAATGGACCTTGGGCGGCACAGTGGTTAGCGCTACTGCCTCTCAGCAAAGGTTCGAATCCGGCCTGTGGCCTTTCTGTGTGGAGTTTGCATGTTCTCCCCATGTTCGCATGGGTTTTCTCTAGGTACTCTGGTTTCCCCACTCACAAAAACATACATCTTAGGATCACCCCTGATCAAGGAACTGGCTTTAGAACTGGAGTTGGTCCCCGGGCACTGCTCTGTGGCTGCTCCCTGCTCCTAATTATGGGATGGGTCAAATGCAGGGGACAAATTACCCCACGGGGTTAAATGAAGTGTATCTTGTCTTAGATCCGCCCTCCAAAGAGCTGGCCAGTCAGAAGAGAGTGGGTACACGGGGAGTGGGGGCCATAGCAGAAGAACCACCGCAATGGACTACAAATGGGGTTTTTTTGAGGATGGCAGTATGAGTTAAATAAGGACCCTGTTTAGGTCTTTGAACTATCAGGAATACTCTAGGGGAGTCCAAGATCAAAATGGTCGCAGGCTCTAGAGCTCCTAAGAACTACCGTGAAATTCGAAATAAACTAGCCATGTTTACCAAGCAACATTGGATTGATTCCGGAACCACACAGGCATGAGACTACTATTTCAACAGTTTATTTGTCATTTAAACAATCTTCCCCTGGTAATTATGATACTATTAAAATTGGCACTTAACACCCACCATAGATCATGAGACTGACTGCTCTTCCATCTTCCAGAAATTTTTGCAGTTTACTTGTGTATTCAACACTGCTGTACATTCAGTATTCGGTAGTGTTGCTTCGGTCTGAATGTGCGTGAATGTGGGAAATGGAAAAAAAAAAATGAATGTGGCGTTCGGAAATTAAAGTGCCATGAAATGGACAAGTAAATGTAGAATTCTGAAATAAAAATGCCCTGAAATAAAAATAGTCCCTTGAAAAATGTCATTTTTAAATAAAAACGTATTTATTTATTTACTGAACAATATTGACTAATTCATATATTTATATTTATATTTTAATATATTTGTTACCCCATTTATTTATTTCAAGATTCGTGAAATTTCCATATTTATTAATTTCATGGGAATATTTCATTGGTTATCAATGTATTTATTTAATATCTCCCCATATGCCTTTCTTTGAAATGGAACCCACATCTCCTGAATAAAAACCCCAGGCGTCTTTTCCCCAAACACAGGGCAAAGTGCAGAAGTGTCCTTGTCCACGCCAGGATGCTCAAACCATCCCTTGTGCTCCCTGCAGATGAGGAGCCTGGCCGATCAAGGTGAGGGGCCAGAAACAGTGGACCTGCTGGAGTTGCAGTATTACGAAGCTCAGCTGGAACTGTACGATGTCAAGTTTGAGATTCTGAAGAATGAGGAGCTCCTGCTCATGGCACAGATAGACACTGTGCGCAGGCTGATTAAAGGTACTAATGCCTAATACTCCAGTGCAGAGCAGGGAACTCCCCAGTGCTGAGGATAACAAAGGGTGCTGCCAATTCACGTGTGACTGAAATGAGATGCAAGTTCATTTTACCTTATGTACATGGTGCACTGAGCCATGCTACTTCTGCTTAAATGAATTGTTTTTCCCTGAAAATTGTTTCTCTAAATAGAATTTTGTGGCATTGTTATATGTTACCTGTAATACAAAAACAATGCCACTAAACCCAATTTACAGTCAAATAAATGATTTTTCATTACGGCTAATGGAAAACAGGGCTTACAATTCTCAGATTTTGGATGGATTAATATGTACTTCACGTTTTATCTATTTCCAAAACACAAAGAGGCCTGATTGCATTTTTTTCTCTTTAAATTCTAAGAGGAAAGAGGTTTGAAGAGGTTATTTTCACTGCTTGAAACTTGAATTCATCAGTGAATTAGTCATGTCTTTGATGGAATAGTGGAATGATTGTACAAAACCAGTGAAGTTTGCACGTTGTGTAAATCGTAAATAAAAACAGAATGCAATGATTTGCAAATCCTTTTTAACTTATATTCAATTGAATACACTGCAAAGACAAGTTACTTAATGTTCGAACAGGTAAACTTTGTAATTTTTTGCAAATATTAGCTCATTTGGAATTTGATTCCTGCAACATGTTTCAAAAAAGCTGGCACAAGTGGCAAAAAAGACTGAGAGAGTTGAGGAATGCTCATCAAACACTTATTTGGAACATCCCACTGGTGAACGGGCTAATTGGGAACAGGTGGGTGCCATGATTGGGTATAAAAGCAGCTTCCCTGAAATGCTCAGTCATTCACAAACAAGGATGGGGCGAGGGTCACCACTTAGTGAACAAATGCTTGAGCTGATTGTCGAACAGTTTAAAAACAACATTCCTCAACAAGCTATTGCAAGAAATTTAGGGATTTCATCATCTACGGTCCGAAATATCGTCAAAAGGTTCAGAGAATCTGGAGAAATCACTGCACGTAAACGACGAGGCCGAAAACCAACATTGAATGCCCGTGACCTTCGATCCCTCAGGCGGTACTGCATCAAAACCGACATCAGTGTGTAAAGGACATCACCACATGGGCTCAGGAACACTTTCAGAAAACCACTGTCAGTAAATGCAGTTCATCGCTACATCTGCAAGTGCAAGTTAAAACTCTGCAATGCAGAGCGAAAGCCATTTATAAACAGCACCCAGAAACGCCGCTGGCTTCGCTGGGCCCAAGCTCATCTAAGATGGACTGATGCAAAGTGGAAAAGTGTTCTGTGGTCTGACGAGTCCACATTTCAAATTGTTTTTGGAAACTGTGGACGTCGTGTCCTCCGGACCAAAGAGGAAAAGAACCATCCGGACTGTTATAGGCGCAAAGTTCAAAAGCCAGCATCTGTGATGGAAGGCGGGTGTATTAGTGCCCAAGGCATGGGCAACTTACACATATGTGAAGGCACCATTAATGCGGAAAGGTACATACAGGTTTTGGAGCAACATATCTTGCCATCCAAGCAACATATTTTTCATGGACACCCCTGCTTATTTCAGCAAGACAATGCCAAGCCACATTCTGCACGTGTTACGACAGCATGGCTCCGTAGTAAAAGAGTGCGGGTACTAGACTGGCCTGCCTGTAGTCCAGACCTGTCTCCCATTGAAAATGTGTGGCGCATGATGAAGCGTAAAATACGACAATGGAGACCCCGGACTGTTGAACAACTTAAGCTGTACATCAAGCAAGAATGGTAAAGAGTTCCACCTGAAAAGCTTCAAAAACTGGTCTCCTCAGTTCCCAAACGTTTACTTAGTGTCGTTAGAAGGAAAGGCGATGTAACGCAGTGGTAAAAAGGCCCCTGTGTCAACATTTTTGCAATGTGTTGCTGCCTTTAAATTCTAAGTTAAAGATTATTTGCAAAATAAAAATGTTTCTCAGTTTGAACATTAAACTTCTTGTCTTTGCAGTGTATTCAATTGAATATAAGTTGAAAAGGATTTGCAAATCATTGTATTCTGTTTTTATCTACGATTTACATAACGTGCCAACTTGACTGGTTTTGTGTTTTGTATTTCTCTGATGATGCTGAGGCAGATGGCGGTATTCTTAGATTGTTTCATTCAATACAGAACTGAATGGGGTAAAGTCTGTGATTGGCTGAAGGAAGCCTGAGGGGCCGATCACGCCGAATGCGCTTTATCAGTGTGGAAACACGAGACGTCTCTGACTTGTTTTTTTGAAGCCAACGTTGTAAAAGGTGCTGGACGTGTCTTTTCTGTGTTGCTAAGTAACACTCCTGTCATTCATCTTTGCGAACGTTCTGAAATTAATCGTTTCAACAAACTAGTCAAAAGCGAATGGATTTCAAGATTTTTTTTAACATAACATAACATGAATGGCAAGAACAGGCCTTTCAGCCCAACTACGCTCGCCAGTTTCTTTATACTATTGTGAATATATCCCTTCAGATACTAAATGACTCAATGGTATCTAGCTTTAGGGAAAGCCTGCTCTTGAAAACCCCCAAGGTCTCTGCCTCAACAATATGGTCAGGTAAGCTATTCCACATTGAAATTACTCCTTGGGTGAAGAAATATTTACGAATATCAGTGCTAAATTTGCCTTTGGTCCATTTGTGACCCTGAGTTCAACTCACAACACTTGGTCGAAGGAATCCTACATGATTCACTTTGTTCATCCCTTTAACATATTGAAAGACCTCAATCAAATCACCCCTGAGTCTCCTTTTCCTAAGACTAAAGATATTAAGGATCCTCAGCCTCTTCTCGTAGCTTTCATCTTTTACACCTGGAATAAGCTTGGTGGCTCTTCTCTGAACTTTCTCTTGAGCCTCTATATCTCTCTTAAGGTATGGTCCCTAGAACTGTACACATTACTCTAGGTGTGGTCTAACGAACGTGTTGTGCTAAAGAAGCATCACCTCCTTAGATTTGTACTCAATACTTTTGGCAATGTATTCTAGCATCCGATTAGCTTTTTTAACTGCTACGGCACAATGGCTAGAACCTGTGAGGGTTTGGTTAACAATCACTCCCAGATCTTTCTCTTGTGCAGCACATTCCAGTTTTAAACCTCCCATGAAGTAATGCCGTCAAATGTTTTTATTACCTACATGTACAACTTTACATTTTACTGGATTAAATTTCATTTGCCACATTTCTGCCCAATTCTGGATTCTATCCAAATCGTCCTGAATCACTTTAGTGGACCCTAGACTATTTGCCAAACCCCCCAATTTAGTATCATCTGCAAATTTAACCAATCTGCTCTCAATATTCCTATCAAGGCCATTAATGTACATGAGGAACAGCAGGGGTCCCAACACCGATCCCTGGGGGACGCCACTCCCCACCACACCCAGCTCAGATGAGATATCACTGACCACTACTCTTTGTGTTCTGTCCTGTAACCAGTTTTGAATCCACTTCAGAATACCTCCTGTAACTCCAATGGAGCTCATTTTAAAAATTAGTCTCTTATGCGGTACTGTATCGAATGCTTTCTGAAAATCCAAGTATATGATGTCATAAGCCCTGCTCTGGTCGTAAGTCCTGGTGGCCTCTTCCAAAAAATTTCAGAAGGTTTGTTAGGCATGACCTTCCCTTCCGAAAACCATGTTGGCTATCCCTCAAGATACTGTTACGTTCAGGAAATAAGTCCATCTCAACTTTTATGATGGATTCCAATATTTTGCATGAAATGCAAGTTAAACTCACTGGTCTGTAGTTTCCTGGCTCGGTACAGTCCCCTTTCTTATATATTGGTATTATATTGCCCTGTTTCCAATCATTTGATATTTCTCCAGTTTCTAAAGACTGTCTGAAGATGACGGATAGCGGCTTCAAGATGAACTCACCAGCTTCCCTGGTGAGTTCCCTGAAGAAATAAAAAGGCAGTGCCCAGCCTATTCCCCACTACAGCAAATGAGGCAAAAAACTCTCAGTAGGGAGAAAAATCCTCCAACAGTGGTGAGAAAAAACTCCCCAGTGGGAGGAAATCTCAGGAGGAACCCGGCCATAGTGGGGGAGCCCATCCTCCGCGGGCTAGCTAATTTAGAACAAAAAAGTAAAATGGAGTGAAACGACAGAAGAGTTCCATTGAAGTCCATCTAAACAGTGGCAACGGTAGCTTCAGAAAGTGGCAAGTCGAGGATGGTGCAGGACTGGACCAGAGCCGGACCGGATCGGAGCAGGACAGCAGCAGCCAGCACTCATGGTGAGGGACAGGGCTCATACGGTCCAGGACTCAGGAAAGTGGAGGGAAAGATCCTCGGAAAGAGACAAAGAAGAAAGGGGTGTGAGGCACTGGATAACTACTGCATGATAATAAAAGTACCGTCCTCTGTCATGTGCCAAGTGAGAAGTTATAAGGAGACTGGTCAGGAAACAGTCAACACCCCTCCATCCACTTCCTGCAGCACAGAGGCCCAAGACTTATTCCAGGCTGTTAGATCACTTTTCATTTTCTAAACAATAGTACCATATGGAACTCCCCGGTGACTAAGGCTGTAGCAAGCCCCATCGGTGCCGTGTAGGTGCAATCTCAGTGCCACCGGTTCCACATGGATTCAAGCAATTTTAACAACCTAAAGCTAGTATCCTTCATCCACTTATTGCAGCACAGAGGCCCTGAAATTCCATCCGACTAAGGCTGCGTAATTTTTCAATCAGATACCACCAACACCATGTGGACCTACCCGGTGACTAAGGCCGTAGCAAGCCCCACCGGTGCCGTGTAAGTGCTATCTCAGTGCCACCGGTTCCACATGGATTTACTTAACTCAGGCTTGCAATATCTTGTGAACCCATCAACTAGGTTTTAGTCAGTCCTATCAGAGCCAAGTAATGTTTTATACATAATAATCATGATCTAATCATAGGCTTGACTAAAAAGGTAAGTTTTTAGCCTACTCTTGAACACAGAGACTGTGTCTGAGGCTTGAATGTCCATTGGGAGATTGTTCCACAAGATTGGGGCTTTGTAGGAGAATGCTCTCCCTCCAGATGTAACTCTAGATATAGTTGGAATTTTCAAATATCCAGCACCTTGTGAACGAAGTAAACTTGGAGGGGAGTAAGGAATGAGAAGTGCACTAAGATATTCTGGGGCCAAATCATTTCAGGCTTTGTAGGTAAGCAGTAGAATTTTATACTCAATTCTAAATTTGACAGGCAGCCAGTGAAGATTTTTGAGTACTGGGCTAATGTGGTCATATTTTTTCGTCCTGGTCAGAACCCTAGCTGCAGCATTCTGCACTAAAGGCGATTCAGGATAGAACTGGTGCAGCCTTACACTAAAACGTTACAGGACACAAATGCATGAACCATTTTTTCGGCGTCCTGAAGAGACAGCATTTTTCTCAGCTTAGATATATTTTTAAGATGAAAGAAAGCCACTTTTATGATGTTGTTAATGTGACAGTGCAGAGAGAGTTCTGAATCAAGGGTGACACCAAGATTTTTAACAACAGCTTTTGCAGAAACCCGGAGACTGTCGACGTTGAGAGAAAACTTGAGAAATGTGTCTCTGAGTGATTTGGGACCATTTACCAATATTTCAGTTTTATTTGGATTTAAAGAGAGAAAATTCTATGTCATCCATGCTTTTACGGCTTTAAGACACATCTCTAATCTAGTTAGTGGATCAATTTCACCTGGCTTAAAAGATATATAAAGCTGCGTGTCATCTGCATAACAATGGTACTTCACGTCATAACTACTTATGATGCTTCCAAGGGGAAGCATGTATAAGGAAAACAGCAGAGAGCCCAGAACAGATCCTTGAGGTATTCCAAAGTTCACCTTTGAACTTTGGTTCATTTTGGTTCATTTCAGCTAGATATGAGCGCATCCTGTCAAAGTTTGCTTGCCTAAAATTGAAAATTTTTGTTTTAGAATACACCTTTTTAACCTCCCATGAAACATCAAAATGAACAGCAGAGTGATCACTTGTCCCAAGTGGCTCCAGTACCTCAACATTGCTAATTCTATCGGGGTCATTACAGAGCACTAAGTCTAAAATTGCCTTCTCTCTGGTAGGTTTATTAACATACTGCAACAAGAAATTATCATTTATAACATCTAGAAATTCTTCCTCCCCCCTACCCTGTCCTTTCACCATTTCCCAATTGATACCAGGATAATTTATGTCTCCCATGATAATAGTCCCACCACCACTGCAAGCTTGCGTAATCCTAAAAAGCATTTCATTGATTGTACTGTCCAAAGCTGGTGGTTGATAGCATACTCCTATGTTTAAACCTGTCTCCTGTTTGCCAATGAGCCTGACCTGGATATCTTGACAGGAAAAGGAATGTTCAATTTCGGGAATTTCCTGTATATTAATATTTTCGTTCACATAGAGTGCTACGCCCCCTCCTCGCCAATTACATCTATCCTTCCTAAAGAGCTTATTACCTTCCATATTATATTCATCTCCATCCTCTTCACATAGCCATGTCTCTGTAATCCCAACTATGTCATAGCCCTCACTGATCACTACAGCCTCAAGTTCTGGAAATGTATTTTTTATGCTTCTTGCATTTAAATAAAAACATATCAGGTTATTACAAATGCTCTTCCCCCTTGATTTCCCATGTGGCCGCCGCCTCGAGGCCCCCACTACGCTTTTTTGCTTTATAAGTCAAACATTGATAGTGCATGTTTCACCGTCAGCTTCCATCGGGGCATTTCCCTATGTGTAACACTCACTAACCTCCCTGCCCCCCAAGTCCCCAGTTTAAATAATCCTGTGCTACCCTCAACATACGCTGGCCCAATGCAAAGGTACCCCTCCGGTTCAGGTGCAACCCGTCAGGCTTGAACAGGTCACCCCTGTCCCAGAAAAAGTTCCAGTGCCCCATAAACCAATACCAGTCTTTCCTACACCAAGTTCGTAGCCATGTGTTAAACCTCCAGATAAAATTCTGCTTACCTCTGCTTGCACGTGGTACCGGTAGAATCCCGGAGAACTCTACCGTTGAGGATCTGCTCCTAAGCTTCTCAGCTAATTCCACAAATTTGCCTTGCAGAACCTCAAACCTACCCTTACCTATGTCATTTGTCCCAACATGGACCATGACAACTGGATCCCTCCCCGCTCTGGCCAGGAGCTTGTCCGCACGCTCCAGGTGGTCTCCTACCTGGGCACCAGGCAGGCAACACACCGTACGAGACTCCTTGTCACGCGAACAGACTAAGGTATCTTTTCCTCTAAGTATCGAGTCCCCCACTATCAATAACTCTCTTTTCTGAGGGGTAGAGGCCAACAGGGTGCCCTGCTGCTCATCAGTCCCCTCGCTTTCAGGGTCAGGGGCCAAGTCGAATTCCTGCAAGGGCTGGAATCGGTTGGACACCTCAACCACTGGAGAAGCTGTCGCTGTACGGCGTGCACGCCCTTTCCTGCGCTGCCGACCTACAGTCACCCAACTTTCTCTCCCTGCCTGTTCTGGGATCCCAGTACCACCCTGCTTTGGCGTACACACCATTTCTCTAAACGACATACTACTTAGTTCGCAATCAGTAGAGTTCCTAGAGGAACTATGTCGTGCCGCCAACTGGCCCTGAAGATCAAGGATCTTGCTCTCCAGATGCTCAATTAGCTGGCACCGGTGGCAGACATACCCACCCTGGAAATCTCTTTCCAAAAGTGCGATCATCCTGCAACCGTCACATAGTTTTGGCCACATTTTGAACCCCCTACCTAAATGACTTTGCTCACCCTAGATAAAAGAAAATTACAAATGCCGAGATGGAAGCCGAGGAACCACAATTTATTCATTTATTTATTAACCTAGGAAGCACTAAGCAGCAGTCACAATAGAAACCCAGGGGAAACAATGTAAATTGATTATAGGCCTCTTTTAACAGGGGCTTAGTTTCAGTTAACAGAAATGAAATACCAAACTCAGCCAAACTCTATATGTAATAAGCACTCCTATTAGCCGGCTTGAGTTTATATAGTACTGTATAATACTATTGATATACTAAACTAAAAATATCACAAGGCTTAGCTGAGAGCCCAGATAAAACAGACTGGCTTCAGCGCCCAGGAAAAACTGGAGGAGACTGAGCACTCCGATAAAAACTTACCTTTTCAATTCCAACCTAACCTAACGAATGAGTCAAGTGACTGCTGCACCACTAACTAGATACTAAATCTCAGATTTAGTATCTCATGTTAATTGTTTTTAAAAAACAATGAATTAATTGTGGGGCACTCGCTTTTGCTCATTTTGAGAATGAAAGACAAGTAAAAAAACAAAAGGAGATCAGTCTGGGTCCACGAAACTCTGAGCGCAGGGGGGAATACCATCACCACATGAAACTGAGCAGGGGGGGAATACCATCACTACGTGATTGGGCAGCAGGGAATAGACTGTCAATGAAGTGAAGCACCTTTTTATCAAAACGCCTCAAAATAGGACTGTATTTTTTATTTATTTTTATTTATTAAGCTTTGACAGAAGTCAGGAAATGATCGCACAGGTCGCAAGGCACCTATTGTGAGGCAATCATTCCACAACATGTACAGACAATTGAACAATGAGAAGAAAAAAAAATACATAAAAAAATATATATATATATATATATATATATATATATATATATATATATACATACACACATACACATATAGTAATAATAAAAGAAGACAGTTTATCAGCAAGTGTAAGTGACATCAGAGGGACAGACGACAACGTGAACAATGACATGCCAACCCATGTACAGGAATCATCAGAAGAAAAATAGTTGTTGAACTTTTCTTTATAAAAATGAAATGGCTTAGATTTAAAAGCAGCTGTAGTATCAGAAATTTGATAGAGGTGACATTCCACAAATTAAATAATCTGTTAAAATACGAATGGCAAAAAGTTTCAGTCCTACATTTTGGAATTTTCATTAAAAATGTATCCTCATTTTGAAATGAAACAAAATGGTTATAGTTAATGTCATATTCCCCCTTCAAGCATTTGCACAAGAATGCACAATCAAATGCATCACGTCTGTAGCCCAGCGGTAACAGATCAAGCTTCATTAGTCGGGCTTCATAATTGCTTTCAACACAATCATTATAACCAAGAATGTACTTAGTGGCTCTCCGTTGCACACCTTCAATATAAAGGAGAGATTTTTTTGATGATACGGCCCAAGATTGGGTGGAGTATTCTAGAAGTGGTCTCGTAAGCGAAATATACAGTTTTCGTTTTGTTTGAACTGAACATGTATGACCATAAGTTCTTTGAATTAATCCAAGCATGCGATTTGCTTTACTGACTAATACATTAGCATGTGCATCCCATGATAAATTTGATGACACCACAATCCCAAGATCACGCATGCAGTCAACTTTTTGAATTAGATTACCATTCATTGTGTAATGGTGAAGAATGGGAATTCGCTTCCTTGTAACGCTCAATAGTTTACATTTACCAGCGTTAAATCTCATGTCCCATTCACGACTCCAATCCAAGATGTTTTCTAGGTCGCACTGCAGGTGTGAACAGTCTTGCGTGTTTCTGATCTCTCTTATGCATGTTTGCAGAATCATCTGCAAACAAGGCAACCCTTGTCTTAGAACTTACACAGTCTGGCATGTCATTAATATACAGCAGAAACATCAAAGGGCCCAAAATCGATCCTTGTGGAACCCCTGATTTAACGGGAGACCAGGATGATAGGGCACCATCGACAGCAACTCTTTGTTTACGATTGGATAAATACGACGTAAACCACTTAAAAAAATTCCCATTAAATCCATATGTCTGGAGTTTATATAAAAGTAACTCACGGGGGACGGAGTCGAAAGCAGATGAAAAGTCTAGATATAAAATATAAATTTGTTCGAACTGATCTAAGAATTTGCCAATATCGTGAAATACCTGGATTAACTGAGTTGTTGTCGACCGACCCTTAACTAAACCATGTTGTAGGTGATGTAGAACAGGCACTACATGAGGATAGACAAAATTAAGTATGCACCTTTCCAGCACCTTGCTACAAATACACATTAACGATACCGGTCGATAATTACTCACATTTTCTTTGTCAGATTTTTTATGGACTGGAATAACATTTGCTCTTAGCCAATCAAGTGGTAATTCTCCAGTTTGAAGAGATTTGTTAAGACTACAAAGTGATGGAGCCAATTCACGAGCACATTCTTTTAAAATCCGAGCTGGTAACCCGACGGGCCCATATGTATTATTTGTAGCAAGGTTAATCAAAACTGATTGAACTTCATGGACAGTAATCCTTAAATCACCCAAGTGAACATGTTTGAAGACTGTTCTATCCGGGTATGTTCGTTCTTGAGGCTGAGGGGTAAATGGGGATTGAAAATACTCCTTGAACAGACTAGCCTTTGTGCCAGGATTGGAGGCAGTTTTATCTCCATAAGAAACAAAACTGGGGACACTTTTTGTCTGTTTTACTCTTGAAGAATCCCCAGAAACGCTTTGGTGTCGTGGCAAGAGAATCACTGAGAACATCCAAATACTGATTGTACTTGAAAGTGCATTTATTTTTTAATTTATTCCTTAGTTTGCGAAATTTTTCCCACAACGCTGGAGTATTGCGTTTTTTAGCAAGTTTCCGTGTGGATTGTACCTTGTTGCTCAGGTGGCGCACTTCACTGTCAACCCAGGCAGGAGAATTTATATCCTTAATTACAGCAATGGGAATAAATTTGCTGACAGATGAATGTACAAGATCAAGTCAACTTTGCCAATTAACATTAATATCAATATGAGGAAGAGCAGAATGAAATGACACTTTGTCCATGTGAGATCATAGCCCGATAAAGTCAGCTCTTTTAAAATTGTTCACGTTTCTCGCGCATGTGCAGAGTCTTTGACACGGGTTTGAAAATTGAACTGGATCACTGCATGATCACTGTCAAACTGACCAAATGTTATATTGGGCTCGGAGCAACATTCAGGGATATTGGTAAAAACTAAATCAAGCACATTTTCCTTAATATGAGTAGGTTGGTCAATGATCTGGGTAAGGGAAAAGCTGTCAGCCAAATCACACAGCGTGTGACCGATGTTCGCCGATTCGTCCCACCAAGGAATATCTGGGAGATTAAAATCGCCAAGTGCGAATAAAATTTTGTACTCAATACTGCATTTAGTAAAAACTTTGGACAAAAAAAATCATTAAAAGACACAGGATCACTATCTGGAGGTCTGTAGCACAAGATAATGCATACTTTCAATGATTTACTAGGCACAAGTTCGCAAATTATAACCTCACAAATACTGGGTTCCAAATCGGGCCGACGGCGGGAGATAATATTATTAGGAATACCAAGAAAAACTCCGCCGCCTCGTTTGCCACCTCTGTCTCTGCGATACAGGGTGTAACCCTCGGGAAGAATTTCATTTGACGCGACAGATTCGTTCAATCAAGTTTCTGTGAGGGCGACGATATGAGGCATGCCAGCGTAAATTAAGCCTTGAAGTTGAATCAACTTGTTACGTTTTTTATTGACAGACTTCACGCTTCTTGTGTTCAATACAAAAAAGTTCAGGCCCTTGACTAAATTAGGTCGTGATTCAGCTACTTTGTTTAATACTCGAAGAGTCAAGAGAGGATAACGTTACTACATCGAGGTCAACCTGTAACTGAGTACCGGAGCTGGTAACCCTCGGGTTTTTATTCTGCTTTGACTGGCGTAGTCTTTGGGGTGACCTAACTATGGTATATAAAATGTTATCGGCAAGCTTCCGTGCACCTAACGGAGTGGGATGAATTCCGTCTCCTCTGAAGAAAGCTGCACGCTCCCAAAACAAATTAAAATTGTCAACAAAAAACATGCTATGGGAGGTGCAAATTGACTGCAGCCATGAATGGAGACTGAGAATTCTGCTAAAACGCCCTATACCACGACCTAAAGTCGGGATAGGACTAGAGATAAAAACACGTTTTCCACATACCTTTAGCTTATCGAAAAGAGTGATAAAATCCTGCTTCAGAAGTTCGGACTGTTGGTACGAGGAATCCGGTTTAAAATGTTTTTAAAACTCTGGCACCCAGGAAGCAGTATGTGATGGTAGAATTCGTTTGAATGTTGCGTTTGATTGAGTCCCCGATAATGAGGGTGACGGGAAGTCTCAGGGTACTGTCCGTGGACCGGGATCTCGCCGTGGGAGCGGCTCTGTCCGAAGACCTGGGTCTCGCCGGGGGAGAGATCGGAGTAGCAGGCCGCGGGGCAGCGGAGCTTGCCACCCGTGGCCACGTTTCCTCTCTCGGCGCAGGCGGCGGAGGTGCATCCAGGCATACAGGAGACGGCGGGGATGACGAACCCTCCTCGTCAAGAATCGAAAACCTGTTGTCCAGCTGCAGGTCCCAAAATGCGGGACGCGAGATGACCTCCTGCCGCAGCGTTGTTTCCCTCGCGATACGGCCCAAGGCTCCGCCTGGCAGGGTGTGGAGCTCACGATCGTTTTGGGCCTTGCTCCCAGCTGCATCCAGGGGACCTCGGTGTGGGTCGAGACGGCTTCAGGAGGGAGAGCCATGGAATCTCGCTCGCCCGTAGAGGTGACGTTCGTCGCGGCGAGAGCTGGAGCAACCATGGAATCGATGAGCTGCTCGTCATCCCTGATCTGGTAAAGGGTAGAGATTCTCCCCTCCAGCGCCGCGATCCTCTGGGACAAATGGACGCAGCTCGTGCAGCCCGGAGAGGTAAGCGGCGCCATTACTTGGATTAAAAGTTAAAATAATAAAACGAATAAAATGATTAAACATTTTAAAATGATGGAGTAGTAGGAAGGATAAAACGATTAAAATGATCATTTGAAATAAAACGAATAAAATGATAAAACAAAATGATAGAAAGGATAGAATAATTAAGACGATAAGATAAAATAAGTAAAATAATAAAATGATAAAATAATAAGATGTCAAAACAACAAAATGCTAAAATAACGAAAAAATAATAAAAATTAACTAAAAGCGTGGGTAGCAGCAAACCAGACGACTGACTGGATGTGAGCGATTGTGGTTCACAAATGGTTTAGTCACGAAGCGCATCAAAAATACAGCAAGGTGCCTGGGGCGCTTAAACGCGAGCCGCTCGGTGCGCAAAAGCAGCGTCCAGAATGCGTCTAATCATTGAGAATGTTAAAAAAAGGGGCGCCCATTCGGTGTGATTGGCCCCTGAGCCAGTGATCCAGTTCCTGGCTGCATTTTGTCCTCTTCTGATTCAGGTGTCAAATAACGCCTTAGCCCATTTTAAGATGCTGTGCTTTCCCCTGACTAAATGAACTGTATCCTGTGTCGCTTACAAAGCCATCAAGATTGCAAGTGACTCCAGCTGACTTTGGGTGTGAACTGCCCCCTATAAAGTTGACTATTTAACGCTATCTGCTTGGATTCCTGCACTACAGTAACATCTTTAGCCAACAGGGTGATAGTGAGTAAGATGTCCTGCACTGGCGCTACGTGAATAAGACGTTTACCTTCAGATTCATTTTGCACTTTGTTCATCACGTGAAACCTGAAACAAAAAGCACATTGCAGCTGGTATGATGGAAGCAGTGTGTTGCTGCTCTATAGTCTGTGACTGACAGTGTGACTCCTCCCACAGAGCTGAAGGAGGAGGTTGTGTACTATGACACCTGTGAGGACCCAGATGAACTCCAGAGCATGATGGATCTGGCAGGGTCCCAGCAGGACGCCGGCAGTCCCACCCTCCGCAAGCTGAAACGAAGACTACAGCAGCTGGAGTCCAAGAGGGGAGCAATCTGTGCCAGAAGGGCATACCTGCGCAACAAGAAGGTGTGGAACCTAACCTTCCTCTACATCTCCACCCCTCCTCCATCATTCTTTCAGACCAGGCCTGGAGATGTTCTCCATATGTAAGGCTTCTGGCTCTCCCCTTTCATTGTCACGGCTAAGTAATCTGCCCTTTCCTCTCATTTACCTCCAGACACTTTTTCAAGTGATTTCTCTGGTATGGGTCAGTTTGCCATCTTCAATCCCATCTCCCAAGCAGTTGGAACGCTGTGTAAAATGTACAAAAAAACAGAATGCAATTGTTTGCCGATTATCTAATCCTTATATTTGATTTAAATAGGTACAAAGACAACATATTAATTGTTGAAGCTGAGAAATTTTACGGTTTAAAAAAAAAAGATATGATCAAATTTAATTTGATACCTACAACATGTATCACAAAATATGGGACAGAGGCAACAAAAAACTGGAAATATTTCTTGATGTTAAAAGTACACTGGGTGGAAAATTTCACGGCTAATTAGGTTAACTGGCAGCAGGTACATAGTATGATTGGGTATAAAAAGAGCATCTCAGAGAGGCTGAGGCTGTCATCAGTGAAGATGGCTAGGGCTTTACCACTCTGGAAGACTGCTTGGGCTAATTGTTCAATAATTTAAGAAAGTCCTGACAGGCAAAACAAACTTCGCCTGGTATCACTTAATTTAGTGCTTTCGCGTCTGATTCGATTGCCCTCTGAAAATACGCAGTCTTGAGTTTGACCTTTGGGTCACTCTAGGTCAAAGGTCATGGCACTAAATGATGGCCCAATCCTAACTTCCTATATGTCAGTAAGAGTATGTATCACCGTATCTGTAACTGTTTTGGAGTTATAACTCTTAAAATCTGTGACGCTCAGTTTGCCCTTTCAAGGTCACTCAAGGTCAAAGGTTATATGAAAGCCCCTGTGTCAGTTCCTCTATGTTGATAATGAACACCGCTCAATCTCTAACTGTTTTTGGGTTATAATGGAAAAAAAGCAAATTTAAGCAATGACCCCCCCTGACTTGACTCCCAACCGTGATGGAAACTATGGGAGATACTAGTGATGCGCAGGTCGAGGTTTTTTAACACCCGCACCAACCCGACCCGACGTGACAGCGAACCCGCCCTGCCTACCCCGCTAAAACTCGCACTGATTTTCAGCCCGAACCTGACCCGACACAAAAAGGAGGCCAGACAAAAAGAATACAGTGGGTCTGTGTGACATGATTTGCAAAGGAGAAAAACGATTCCTCTGTTACGCTATGGATTTGAGTGGAGCGCAACATACATTTGGCTTTTGGCTGGAATTATTAATACAAAGTTTCGGCGCTGTCTATTAATTGAACCTTACTGTGATTTCTGATCTTGGCAACCATCAGGCAAAATATTGCAAACAGGCTGTTTTATTGGAACAAAATTAACATGGCAGTGGCGCCCTGGCGCTATCGCCTACTCTCCCATACGGTGTTGCAATATCCTGTCTACGAGGAATTTTTTTTTTCCTCTTATATTTATTTCAAGATTGTTTTGGGGGGCCTTTTAGGCTATTTTTTCAACACAGGTTATAATGTAGGCCTAGGCGTATTTTTTCCCAAACTATGCAAAAACAAAATCGCGTCAACAGTGCCAGGGTTTAAGTGATTACGGCGCGCTTCCTGGACCCGGCCAGCCGAACTAAAGGTTCGCTCGCTTGTTGCGCTAGTTGCTGGGACGCAGAGGACTGCTTTGGCCACCATGGAGTTTTACACGATTATTCTTTGTCTCATGGTATGGTAATTAATGAGAGCAAGACTAAGTTTATGACCATACACGCTCCAGCAATGATAAGTTACCTATTTGTTTGGGTGATCTGTATATAGAATGGTGCTATAGAAATGTATATCTAAGAAGTGTCTTTACTGCCGATGGCAGCACACGCTCTGCTGTTAGAGAACACGTAGCTGATAAACGGAAGAACCTCAACAAGTTGATTTTATTTTTGAATAAGAATCGTGATATGCCTTTCACTGTAAAGTGGCAAAAAAAATGTTTTGTCCATGTGTTATTAAGACCCACAGGTCAATAAAATTACTACTACTATATAATATTTCGGTGCTGACTGCAGAACGATTTATAAGATTAGCTATCATTCAACCTTTAGATCCTTAGTCCAACTGTGGAGGATTAAGCTGCGTACCAGTGAGTGAGTGTACATCAAGAGTAGGAAGAGGGAGAGGTACAATTGGCATTCTATCCTGCTTAAGGTGGCGTTACATCGTTTGACAAGAGCATATTATCTAGGTTGTATGTCTAGAGCCCTCCAGTGGCCGATAGCCTATTATACGTTTTATTCGCAATTTCGTGGGAATTAGATGTCGCCACTGTTTGGCCCAACCCGCCCACACCCGCTAAATGTTATTAAAATATTGACCTGCCCTGACCCGACCCACGGGTTCCGGGCCGACCCGCACATCACTAGGAGATACCATATCATTTTGCAAGTGAGTGGAAGCAAAATTGAAAGATTCACATTCTGTATTTACTTTGGAGTTGATATGATTGTTTCTACCAAAGTTATTGCAGAACAAGTATTTGACACTAACGTGTCTTTGTCCCCCGCCACAAAATGTGAAATCGTGTCAAAATGAACAATTTCTCGGTGTGACCTTGAGAATGGCGCGAAGGTCACCGAAATGGACTGGCGCCGGGGTATCACCCTAATACATGTTGACATAAGATTAGAAGTAAATCCGTCGATTCGTTCTTGAGATATGTCGCTGACAAGGCTATCAGTGTGAAAATCCACAATCTCTCGGTGTGACCTTGAGAGTGGCGCAAAGGTCGCCGAAATCGACTGGCGCCGGGGTATCACCCCAATATATGTTAACATGGAATTTGAAGTAAATCCGTCGATTCGTTCTTTAGATACCTCGCTGACAAGGCTATCTGTGTGAAAATGCACAATCTCTCGGTGTGACCTTGAGAATGGCGCGAAGGTGACCGAAATCGACTGGCGCTGGGGCATCACCGTAATATATGTTGACATGGAATTTGAAGTAAATCCGTTGATTTGTTCTTGAGATATCTCGCTGACAAGGCTATCAGTGTGAAAATGCACAATCTCTCAGTGTGACCTTGAGAATGGCGCGAAGGTCACGGAAATCGTCTGGCGCTGGGGTATCAGACTAATACATGTTGACATCAAATTTGAAGGAAATCTGTCAATTCGTTCTTGAGATATCTCGCTGACGAGGATTCAGGACGTACGGACGGACGGACACCCAAACGATTTAGCATGAACATGCCAAAAGTGTGAAAATCGACATTCTCTCGGTGTGACCTTGAGAATGGTGCGAAGGTCACCAAAATCGACCGGGGCATCACCATCATACATGTTGACACCGAATTTGAAAAGAATCCGGGGCTTCCTTCTTGAGATATCGCGCAGACAAGCATTTCAGTGTCAGAATCTATCATACCTCGGTGTGGCCTTGAAAATGTCGCGAAGGTCACCAAATTCGACTGGCACCGGGACATTACCCTAATACATGTTGACACCAAATTTGAAAAAAATCCGATGCTTACTTCTTGAGATATCGCGCAGACAAGCATTTCAGTGTCAGAATCTATCATACCTCGGTGTGACCTTGAAAATGTCGCGAAGGTCACCAAATTCGACTGGCGCCGGGACATTACCCTAATACATGTTGACACCAAATTTGAAAAAAATCCGATGCTTACTTCTTGAGATATCGCGCAGACAAGCATTTCAGTGTCAGAATCTATCATACCTCGGTGTGACCTTGAAAATGTCGCGAAGGTCACCAAATTCGTCTTGCGCCGGGACATTACCCTAATACATGTTGACACCAAATTTGAAAAAAATACGATGCTTACTTCTTGAGATATCGCGCAGACAAGGTTTCGGGACGTACGGACGGAGCTGAATACTATGTCCCCCGCTTCGCGCTAAACGCGCGGCGAGGGACAAAAATTATTTTGACCTGTCTGGTGACCTTGACCCCATGACCTCCAAAATGTGTAGGGGTCTGTTACTAACTAATGCCCACCTATCCTGATAGTTTCATGAAGATTGGTCCATCTGTTTTGCGGTAATTTTGCTTACAGAGAAACAAAGAAACCCTACCATAAACAATACCTCACCTTCAGGACTCCATCCTGGGTGAGGTAGCAATGTTTCTCCACGGTAAATATCAAAGAATTGGGGGAGTTCATCTATGATGTATAATGTCATTAAAAGATTCAGAGAATCTGGAGCAATCTCTGTGCAAATGGGGCAAGGCTCAAAACAAACATGGTATGGCTGTGATCTTTGGACCCTCAGGCACTACTGCATAAAAACCAGCTGGGTTCTGTATTGGAAATACTGCAGTGGACTCAGGAATACTTCTGAAAACCATTGTTCGAAAATGTTTCATCTCTGCGGCCACAAATGCAAGCTAAAACTCTACCATCTAAAGATAAAACCACATATTGACCGAAGGTTGCCAAGCAAAACAAACCTCGCCTGGTAGCACTCATTTTAGTGCTTTAGCTTTGATTTGATAAAATGTATGTGGTCTCTGTTGGGTTTGACCTTAGACCTTTCAAGGTCACGCCAGGTCTGAGATGATTGTGCCAAATGAAAGCCCATATGCTACTATGCTGATAGTAAAAAAAAAAAAAACACTTCTCTATCTCTAACCATTTTTGAGTAAATAAGTACATGTAAGTGATGGCATTGACCCCCCTGACATTTAACCCCCAACCGCTAAGAAAAGTAAGAGAGATTCCCTATCATTAGTGGAAGCTGCATTAGAAAATGCACATTCTGGATTCAGTTTGAAGTTGATATGATTGTTTTTTTTTTCAGAATAATTGCTGGAAAAAAATGATTTTGACCTTTCCGATGATCTTGACCTTGACCTGATGACCGTCAAAATTCACGTGGGTCTATTTTGGACTAAAGCCAACTTATCCTGAAAGTTTCACAAAGCTTGGTCCTGCTGTTTTTTCGTAATGTTGCTAACAAACAAAGAAACCCTACTTGCACACCCGTGAAGACACCACTCAGAGATGTGAAATGTTCACAGTAAGGCAGAAAATCACGTTTTTCAAAGTTAAGATCTGTGCATAAAAAGTCATTTGTGCATTTTTGTCGCATACTGAAAAATAATATGCTGAAAAAATATGAGCGCAAAATTTAATACAAATCTGATACTTTTAACGCAAGGCAAACTTTGTACAGCAACATTACTGCATAAATTGACTACTTGCCGACTACTGACTACTTGCAGAGTGTAGCTTTAGTGGCATGTCCTGCTGTCAACGTTGTTGGAAAGTGGAAATTTTTATCCCGTTATTTACGGCTGCATGTGTCATTGTAGCCCCCAGACGAAGTCGGGCGGCTACTATAGATTCAGTCGTCGTCTCCACTGCCGCCTCAACCGCATCCACGTCTGTAGACACTTCCTTGTAGACGCTCTACTGGCTGTAATTTTGACCGATTGCTTTTATATTTCAAGGCTCAAACAATAATGGAGATCAGACGATTTGCTCCCGAGGTAAAACCTTTGTCGCAGGAGGGGCAGGTAGAATCTTCCCCCTGTCTTCTTTTTCCCCTTTTTCCCCCCTGTAACAACTCGGTGAGCAAATAGCCAAATTAAGTTGCTAATCTGGTCAAACAAAGGCGACGGGGGTTTTTTGGGGTTTTTTTGGGGGGGGTTTCAGTCTCCCGGGAGCAAAGTAAGGTAAAGTAAATTTAAACGCTAAATTTAGAGAATAAATTAAACGCTAAATAATTGTCTAACTAAGTGAAACAAAGTAAAACAGTTGTTTTCAAGAACTGAGGTACTGTCGCCTGGTTTTTCTGTAGCTGATTTAGCTAACAAACCCCAGCAAGCTCTCAACGCCAAAAATATTATCGAATTACCTGGATATGTAACTATAACCTGGCTTGGTTTCATACTTGGTCGCTTGCCTTTCATACAGTCTTCTAGCCAATAAATATTGACGTTCATTGGGGTTATTTAGTCCCTTTTGTTCTGTATCCTGACTGCATTACCACATAAACGCATTGCCAAGCTTGAATTTTGAGGCAAACCAGGGTTTTTGTCTTTTCGCATTTTATTATTACCGAAGGACTCTTCTGATTAAACACATTGTAAATTACCCTATCTTTGTATTTTCCTCTGGTTGCTGTGCCTTGATCAGCTGACTAAAGTTTAACTGCTTGTTTGTGTGCTTAGGACAGCTTGTTGGGTGAGGTACCTTGTTTAGTGCGCTCACATATTAAACAGCTTGTTTATTCAGTCCGTTTTAATTAGAGGTAACCTGGGCTTTACTCTTTCCTCAGTTACCCTTGGTTGTATTTGCGTCTAGCTAGTTAGATAAGTACTGTTTGCATTTTTGGCTGGGGATCTGAGATTTAGTATTTAGTTAGTAGGGCAGCAGTCACTTGGCTCTTCCATTCGGTTAGGTTGGAATTTAAACGGTAAGTTTCACCGGAATGCTCCGCCTCCTCCCCTTATCCAGTTTCTCCTGGGCGTTGTAGCCAGTCGGTATTATCTGGGTTCTCAGCTAAGCCCTGTGATATTTTTAGGTTAGTATATTAATAGTACTGGGACTAGATAAACTCAGGTCTGCTTATTAGGAGTGCTTATTACATAGAGTTTGGCTCAGTGGCAGTTTGTCAATAGGGGGCACTGGGGCGCCGCCCCCTCCATCGCCCATCCAAAATTCGACAGAGCAAGTCCACTTAAAATACCAAAATTTGTCATTCAATTATAAAAAATAACCAATAAAATGATTTATTTTTTCCACACAATGATAGCCTGTCGGCACCTGTCATCATTAAATAAAAGTGGTTTCACACAATTTTTTAATCATTAGATATGTTGTGAATACATAGTTAATTAACGCAGGGGCGCCGGTCTAATGGGAGTCAATGCAAGTCCTTCAACTTTTGCCCAGCATGTGACCTAAGGCTTCTTTCTGATTGGCCGCTTCAACCTTGCTTGAGAAATGCGCCCCGGACACTCCCATTTTGATTGGCAGCGAATTAGTTTTGTTTTTGTGATTCTCCTCCTCATGTGACTCGACAACTACAGCTGCCAATCGTATCAACACGTCACCGCAGCAGATGTGATTTACTCAAACATCACACGATCTCGTTCTGTGTCCGATAGAGGTTCAAAATGGCAGCTTCCAGTGGATCCGCGGAAAACGTGGTTATTTCACTACAGAATAACCCATTCTCAAGGCGTAACGTTACACTGGAAGAGAAAAAGAGGATAAAGAAGCTTGGACCTGAACGACCCGATTTAAAGATTCAGCAGCAGGCAAGTGATCGTGGTCGCGCTCCAGGGGCTTCTCCCGCACTTGTTACGACAAACAGAGTTGGCTAGCTGGACGGCAGAGCGTTCAGCGCCGCAGCCTCAAACCCTCCCCGCATGGTTGGGACCCGCCCATTGAATGAGAATACACAGCACCGCCAATGCAATGTCCTGAGTAGATTAGCGCTCCCAGAGCATGTAGAGACATGCCGTTTGTGCCAGATTCAAGGCCTTGGGGCCCAAACCAAAAAACATTTTTGCTTTTCCCTTTATCTTAAGTAGTTAATTAGTTATGCGCGTCGGAAGGTTTCCCTCTGTTCCTATGTGTGATGTCATGACCCAGAAACAGGTCCCACCTAGCTCAACACATACCCTTTGGGGACGCTATTATCTCGGCAACCCTTGGGCGCACGGTCCTGATTCTTGCACCAATGGATAACAAATCCCTTCAACTCGAAGTCCACCACTTACTCTCCGGGACTATCTTTAATAGTTTTTGAGATATAAGCCAAAACGTTTGGCAAATTTTCCATCGACGCTAAAAATCTCATGGGCTAACCCATGGGAGAATCTCCACCAAATTTCACACAGAAATAGATTTGATGTTTTCCAACAACTGTCTATTTGGATGTTTTCTTCTAGGATCGATAGTTTTGGCGTTATTAAGGCCTGCCGGGACCCTTGCCAAAACCACACACAGAAGTCAGGAATAGTCTTGTTTTCTTCAACATCTGTCGGCGGCTGTGGTTTCTTTCCTATTTCAGATAGGGACATCAAAGTTTCACAGGATGATAGATAAACATCTCTAGAGTTTATGATACACTATATATTTGCATGTCCGGGCGATAGTTTGGTCAGGAATCGTGAGTGGGCATGCGGTCCTCCGGCGTGGCCTAAGCCAAAGTGCGCTGGTCAGTTGGGCATCTCCCTATAGGGGAGAGATGAAGTTACTGAAAGGGCAGTGCCCAGCCTATTCCCCACTACAGCAAATGAGGCAAAAAAAACTCCCAGCAGGGAGAAAAATCCTTGAGCAATGGTGAGAAATAAAATAAAATAGTACTAAATAAAAATAAAACTCAACCAGTTAAGCAAGTACAACCACTTAAATTGAGAAACATTGAGGTTAATTATTTAGTGTATATGGGCCACCAGAGTGAACATATGGACCGTGTATTGGAACATGATTTGGGAAATGTAGCCTATGTGAAAACTTTTATGAACATAAGGGGCTGTGCGTGGCGGTGTTAATAATAGTTGAAACTGTGAATGTTTTCTTATAGGTATAGGGTATTCCAGGAGAGCTAATGTTTGCAAAGCAGGGCCGCTAAATGAAACTGGCCACCGACCTCTGTCTTTTTGGCTCGAGCATGATGGGCTGAGAACGCATTTCATGTTTCCCAGCATTATGTTTTGCTATTTGTGATGTCCCGCATTGACTTTGACATTTGTTTTTTGTGAAGGATGGCAGACAAGCCGGACTTGGTGTTGGTTAAAAATCAAAGGAAGGGAGGAGAAAATGTCCACTTTATTGGCAAAGTTATTTAAGTAGCCTATTGATTGTGGTTGTGTTATGATTCTGATCTGTTTGCCATTCTGTCTTGTTTGGATTTTGATCTCTGCATTGCCTGACCATGTCTTGAATTATGTATTGTGATTTGGATGCCTGATTATGTTCATGTCTTGTCTAGTTTAGTTTTGCCATGTTTTGTATTTTGCCATATTCCATTCCTGCAGTTTAATTCCGGTCCATGTTTTGCTTTTACCCATGCATTGCACTTTGTCTCCCCCTGTCTGGTCTTCTGTCAAGTGATTGCACTCAGCCCCAGTTTGCGTGCCACACTTTGGGGTGATTTAATGGTTTCTGTTTTTCATTCAGTCTCGGTTACTTGAGCATCTCCCAATAGGGGGGGTCTGTTGATCTTAATTCCGGCCAAATTACCGCGAGTAGGAGAACCAAATTTGCGCACCACATCATTGACATGTCTAGCTTCTGAGAACCATTCACTTTGGACTTCTCCCGTGCACCGTTTTTGCACAAGGAGCAGTAGAAAATGACCATTTTCCCGGCCCAGTTGCACGGCTGGTCACCCCCGCCCCCGCCTCCTGCCACCCGCACTCCCCAGTTAAGGTCCTACACTAGCGTCCCTGCCTCCCTCCGGTTTGATCTCTGCATTGCCTGACCATGTCTTGAATTATGTATTGTGATTTGGATGCCTGATTATGTTCATGTCTTGTCTAGTTTAGTTTTGCCACATTTTGTATTTTGCCATATTCCATTCCTGCAATTATATTCCAGTCCATGTTTTGCTTTTATCCATGCATTGCACTTTGTCTCCCCCTGTCTGGTCTTCTGTCATGTGATTGCTCACAGCTACAGTATTGCGTGCCACACTTTCGGGTGATTTAATGCTTTCTGGATTTCAACCATTCCTTCCAGTCTTGCTTACTTAAGCATCTCTCAATAGACGAGATCTGTTGAAATTAATTCCGGCCAAACTACCGTGAGTAGGAGAACCAAATTTGCGCACCACATCATTGACATGTCCAGCTTCTGAGAACCATTGACATTGCACCGTTTTTATTTAGTAATTAGGGAGCCAAGCCGGAGGGGCTTGGGAAACGCGTATGCATGCATACGGGTTTCCCAGGACCAGCGGTGCTGGGAACCCTATTGTTTTTGTTCGGATTTTTATTATTATTATTATTATTATTATAGTTATTTTTATTTTTCCGTTGGTAAAAGTGGTGCTGCAGCCTAAACCGTGCAAGAGAGGGTGGTGCACTTTGGAGGTTTGGTCCAGAACCCTGCACTCACCTCAGACACCAAAATTCACATATGTCTGCCACCAGGGGGCGCTACAACTACGGGCAACGCGTTTCGAGCTATAACTACCACACCGTATGTCTCACATTCAAAAACTTTATATCCACTGATTCCCTGAATAGCCATGAATCACATGGGCTAGGCCCCGCCCATTTCCACCTTTAAAATTTTTTCGCAAAATCGTAAAAATTGGAATACCTACTTTTTCAAACTCCTCCTTGGGATTTTGTCCGATCAGTCTGTAATTTGGCATGTACACTCTGGAGCCTCACTTAATCTAAAGTTACCAAAAGAATTTTGTTCAGTCAAAATACGCGCAAATTATAAGCGAATAAAATTTTGTAGGTAGCTATGCAAATGTTTGCATTGCTATATCTTGGTCGAAATAAATGCTAACAACACCAAATCTGAGATGTTTGGTTGGAATGGGACTGTGAGAGAATAAGCCAAATTTGGCTAATGTTGGCCAGTAGGGGGCGCTGTAAAGGTGGGAAATTTATATCTCTTAAATGCCATGACCGATTTTCACCAAATTTGGTTGGTAGGATGCTGGGTCACTCATGAGGCCATGTTTTGAAGTTCATTATGACTGGTCAACTTGGGCATGGCTTATTACAAGATAAAGAAGTTACAGGTTATATCTAGAATAGCCGACAGACCACGAACCCCAAAAATTGTGTGTCATGTCCACTAGGTGGCGCTGTAACAGATGCAAATTTTTTTGGCTTGTAACTTCCACATTTTAAATCAAATCATCAAAATCTTTATATCCACTTATTCCCCAAATAGTCACATCATGTGACATAGGCCCCACCCCCTTCCACCGCATATTTTTCTTTTTAAGTTACTAGACATCAAAAACATACTTTTTCGAACTCCTCCTAGTGTTTAAACTATATCTGCCAAAACTTTGCTGTAACAATGTTCAGACATGCCTCATCAAAAGTTATCAAAAGAAAATTGCTACTCCAAAAAGTATGGTTCTTATAAATAAACCATTTTTTTCTGCGAGCTAAAAAACATATTGTGACATATTAGTGTTAAAGTCAAAGCTGTCAACATCAATCTCTGTTCACTCGCTGCAGAGGTCAAACAGAGGCTCTGTGCCAAATTTGGCCCAAATTGGATGATGGGGGCGCTATAAACAGAGAAACACCAAGTGACATGAAAGTTGATCGGATTTGCACGAAATTTGGGAAGTATCATGCTGGGGCACTCCTGAGACCATATCTTGAAGGGGATTGCAACTGGTCAAAGTGGGTGTGGCTTATTACAAGATAAACAACAAACTTTAATTTCAGCTCAGGTATTCTGCTGAGGGCTGTGAAATTTACAAGGTATATATAGAATAGCACTCAGACCAAACATACCAAAAATTGCATGGCTACTCCACGAGGTGGCGCTGTAATGGATGCAAACGCATTTTGCCTTAAAACTCCCACATTTTAAATCATATCTTCATAAACTTCACGTCCTCGTGTTCCTCCGATAGTCGCATCTTCTGACATTGGCCACGCCCACTCTCGCAGCATATTTTTCTTTCTACGTCACTACACATCAAAAACCTACTTTTTCGAACTCCTCCTAGTGTTTTTGCTCCATCTGCACAAAAATTTGCATATATTATCTCCAGACTGGCCTGATCAAAATTTTTCAAAAGAATTTTGCTACGCCAAAAAATTTGGTACTTATAAATAAACAATTTTTTTCTGCTAGCTAGAAAAAACATATTGTTGCATAATTGTGTCACAGACAAAGGTATCTACATCAAACTCAAGGCACTTGTTTCCAACATCAACCAGAGGCTTTGTGCTAAATTTGGCGCAAATTGGCCAATTGGGGGCGTAATAAACAGAAGCATCAATTGACATGAAAGTTGAGAGGGCAGCCTTTTTTGACCTCACATTTGAGAGCAATTCTTGGTGATGAACCGCCTGGTAACGAAATACAGCTATTTGCATTCCATGGGCTCCGCGAGACCTGGGAGCCAAGTTGCGCAGGGAGGCTTGACCCCCTTTCATAGCTGCTTGCAGTTCTAGTTATTATTTTAATTTTTCCGTTGATAAAAGTGGTGCTGCAGCCTAAACCGTGCAAGGGAGGGTAGTGCAATTTGGAGGGTTGGTCCAGTACCCTGCAGTCACCTCAGACACCAAAATTCACATATGTCCGCCAGCAGGGGGCGCTATAACTTCCACACTGTACGTCTCACATTCAAAAACTTTATATCCACAGATTCCCTGAAAGCTTTGAATCACGATGGCTAGGCCACGCCCATTTCCGCCAATACATTTTTTTTGCAAAATCGCAAAAACTGGAAAACCTACTTTTTCGAACTTCTCCTTGGAATTTGTCCGATCAGTCTGTAATTTGGCATGTACACTCTGTAGCCTCACTTGATCCAAAGTTATCAAAAGAATTTTGTTTCGGGAAAATACCCGCAAATTATTAGCGAATAAAATTTTCTAGGTAGCTATGCAGATGTTTGCATTGCTATATCTCGGTAAAAATAAATGCTAACAACAACAAATCTGAGATCTTTGGTTGAAATGGGACTGTGAGGGAATAAGCCAAATTTGGTTAATGTTTGCCACTAGGGGCGCTGTAAACGTGGGAAATTTATATCTCTTAAATGCCATGACCGATTTTGACCTAATTTGGTGGGTAGGATGCTGGGTCACTCCTGAGGCCATATCTTGAAGTTCATTATGACTGGTCAAACTGGGCGTGGCTCATTACAAGATAAACAACAAACTTTTATTTTAGCTCAAGTATTTGGCTGAGGGCTCCCAAAGTTACAGGGTATATCTAGAATAGCAAACAGACCACCCGTACCAAAAATTGTGTGTCACGTCCACTAGGTGGCGCTGTAACAGATGCAAATGCATTTTGGCTTGTAACTTCCTCATTTTAAATCAAATCTACATAAACTTTATATACTAATATTCCCCAACTTGAGTCACATCATGTGACATAGGCCCCACCCCCTTCCACCACATGTTTTTCTTTGAAAGTTCCTAGACATTAAAAGCATACTTTTTCGAACTCCTCCTAGTGTTTTAGTTCCATCTGCACGAAAATTTGCACATATAATCCGCAGACTGGCCTGATGAAAAGTTATCAAAAGAATTTTGCTACGCCAAAAAATTTGGTACTTATAAATAAACAATATTTTTCTGCTTGCAAGAAAAAACATATTGTTGCATAATTGTGTCATAGGCAAAGCTATCAACATCAAACTCAAGGCACTTGTTTCCAACGTCATCTAGAGGCTCTGTGCCAAATTTGGTGCAAATTGGCCAATAGGGGGCGTAATAAACAGAAGCATCAATTGACATGAAAGTTGAGAGGGCAGCCTTTTTTGACCTCATGTTTGAGAGCAAATCTTGGTGATGTACCTCCTGGTTACGAAATACAGCTATTTGCATTCCATGGGCTCCGCGGGACCTGGGAGCCAAGTTGCGCGGGGAGGCTTGGCTCCCTTTCATAACTGCTTGCAGTTCTAGTTATTATTATAATTATTATTATTATTACGGCCCGAGCCGTCTGACAGTCGTCCGAGGACCCTATTGAAATCGTGCTGTTTATTACTATTATTTGGGCCCGAGCCGACAGCAAGTCGTCCGCGAAGTCAAGGGTCACGAGTTCTCACATTGTATTGGGGGTTTGCCCTTGAGGGCAGCAAAATGCCTCAATAGCGCCCCCTTGAAATTTTCAAAAACCCCTCCCCATAGGAGTTTTTTTGGAGTAGGAAGATGAAAATTGGTACGTATGTGTATTTGGCCAAGACGCACAAAAAAGTCCCTGGCATCATTGGTCTACTCTAAACAGGAAGTCAGCCATTTTGATTTTAACGTGTCATTTTTGCCTGATTTCCACACATTGTATTTTAACGCACTCCTCTTAGAGATTTCATCCAATCAAAACCACATTTTTTAGTAAACATCAAGAGACCATGTTGATCAAAAGTTTTGCTCTGCAGGTCTGTAGGTCAGTGGGCGTGGCCACTAACAGGAAGTGACCAGTTTTTACTTTCACTTGTACTGATGACAAATAGTTGAACCGATCAACTTTATTCCCCCTGTACAACATGAAGAAGCAGTTGCATAAACTACCTTACGAATGCTGTATTGCTTCGAGTAATGGCGCCTGAGTGGCGATGTGGTGACAATGGACCCCTCGCCATGAAAATACGTTTGTGTTTTTGATGTTCTTAATGAATTTGTATCATCATGCAAATTGATCTGCCGGTCAAGGATGGTTAGCTCTCACATCTGATTGGGGCGTTGCCCATGAGGCCAACAACATGCCTCGATAGCGCCCCCTTGACATTTTGAAAAACCCCTCCCCATAAGGGTTTTTTTGGAATAAGAAAATGAAAATTGGTACACATGTGTATTTGGCCAAGACGCAAAAAAAAGTCTCTGGCATCATTCGTCTACTCCAAACAGGAAGTCGGCCATTTTGATTTTAACGTGTCATTTTTGCCTGATTTCCACATATTGTATTGTAACGCACTCCTCCTAGAGATTTCATCCATTCAAAACCAGATTTATTACTAAACATTGAGAGAACATGCTGTCCCCATCAGGATCTCACCACAACCCCAACGTGCGCATGGGGGCGAGGGCCCGTTCAATGCTGCTTGCAGCTTTAATTAGGGCCCGAGCCAACTGAAAGTCTTCCGAGTACCCTATTGAAATCTTACTGTTTATTTTTATTATTATTATTATTATTATTATTATTAGGTCTTCAAGACGAATGTCTGAAGACCTATTGTTATTGGATTCGTCTGAAGACCTATTGTTATTGGTTTTAGATTTTGGATTATTATTATTTTGCTACCTCGTTTTTGTCCGGACGATTTTGAAATAACCACTGGACCGATTTGTATGAAACTTTCTGAAATGATAGCTTTTATGATGTAGTTGTGCATAACAGGGCCCGATTTTTGAATTTTTGCCCCAAAAACGGGAGATAACCCAAAACGTAAAAACCGTTCAATGGCAATATCTCGAAAACTATAAGAGATAAAAATATTTTGAAAAATTCCTCAGGTAGGTCTCATCATGTTCTACAACTTTTATCACATGACCAACTTCAGCCGGTATGCTCATTTTTCCGTAAAAAAATAGAAACTGAAATTCCGAGTGAACTTCCCGCTTTTGACCCCACCCGTCTTTAAAAATCTTCTTCTCCAGAACCGCAATACATGCAGCTTTCTATTATATATCATTTTAACCTACATTGAGTGGACTTTAAAAATTGTGTAAGGCATTTTGAAAACCCAAATAGTTTTTGAGTTATCTCCCCTTGAACTTGACCCACGGGAAAAATTCGAATTTTCGGCTACATCTTCAAAGGGGCATAACTCAGACATTTTTCAACCGATTTTGAAACTGATTCTTTCTTTGTGTTTAAGATGTCCTGTTTAACAATCTGCTTAAGAACATTATAATATAAAAATTTATAGGTTTTTTTATAAATAATTTTATACTCAAAAGTTCATTTTTTTCATGAATTTCACGATTCGTGAATTTTAGCGTCACAATTATGCATCGGACAACTTTATGTTCAACATAACATCTGTAGGGAATTCAATTTTACATTTCATGTACTTCTTTCAGAACGATATCTCTTATAGTTTTTGAGTTATCTGACATTGAAGTTGGCAAGTGTAAGGAGAGCACACGTTCAAAGAGTCATATCTCAGCCAAAATACACCCGATTTCAAATCCGTTTGCTGCAAACTGTTCAGTATGGAGAGATCTACAATCCCCTTAAGAACCATATGATATAAAAGTTGATAGTTAAGTCGCAAAATGCGATGCGTACCCTACTTGCGACAGGAAAACTCTTAAAATGGGACAGAGTTAGACTGGGAGCCAGTCCCATGCAAGTGCAAGGCAGCACAGAGACTCCCAGTCAGAGATAGTTGAATTCAATTTTACACATGATTATTGTTTAAAATTGTTAACAATATTGTTGAAAATTGTTTAAACCCATCGCCAATTTGGCTTGTTATTTTTAAATAAATATATTTAATACAAGATCATGTTTCACCGTTTTGTACATTCTACTTCACCGAAAAAGGGAATATGTTTACTGTTCTTTTGATTTAAGAATTTTACATGATAAGATTTGGGGTCTGAGTCAAAGCGGAAGTCTTGAAGACCTAAGTACTGCCGCGGCAGTCCTAGTAATTATTATCCCCCGCCAACACGAAGTGGGAGGGGGATATAGGTTTGACCTCCGTCCGTCCGTGCGTCCGTCCGTCCCTGTGTGCGTCCGTCCGTCCGTCCGAGATAAAGGGGACAGCTTTACTCAGAAACTACTACAGATACAGTAACCAAATTTGGTGTGTAGCTTCAGACCATAAAGGCCTTGATTGAGTTCGAAAATGAGAAGCGCACGATTGGCGGGGGATGTTGTAGACCATGTCGACTTGTTATTATTATTCTTACGACTTTTCAAAGGGCAATTTCACCCCTTTCCCAATGATGAAAACGCGTCTAACTTTCCACATATGTCCGGCCTCATCCGAAATTTGATATTTTTGTGTGGTCGCACAGGTTTGACCCCAAATGCCGAAATAGCGCCCCCTAAACACGTTTCAAAATTCCCATATGGAAATTCGGTTACTTTGTCGTAGGCCGACGAAATTCAGTAGTTATGTGCTTTGTAACTAGGCATACAAAAAACTTCATGGAAGCCACGCCTTAAACCCAACAGGAAGTCGGCCATTTTGATTTGAACTTTTGAATTTTAAAACGAACTCCTCCTAGGGATTTCGCCCAATCGACTTCAAATTTGGCGCAGATCATTGTGAGACCTAGCTGATCAAAAGTTGTGCTCTGCAGGCCTGTAAGTCAAAGGGCGTGGCTGCTAGGGTGTGACAAATTTTTGTGACTTGAGGAAAATTTCACAACGCTCTCACAGCCAAATACTTGATTTTAGAAGCTTCAAACTTGCTAAACATGATAAGGGCGCCGCCCTGAATGTCCTGATATATTAACTTTCCCCTTTGCTAATAGCGCCCCCCTGTGGTAACAGGAAGTGACCACTCGTTACTTCCACTTTTACTGATGACACAATGTTGAACCCATCAACTTCATTCTACCTCTAAAACATGCAGAACAAGTTGCTGAAGCTACATTATGAACGTTTTATAGCTACGAGTAATGGCGTCCATGTGGCAACGCGGTGACTTTGGATCCCTCGCCATGATAATACGTTTGGGATTCCCAATGCTCTCACGCCCACATACTTGACTGTAGTAGCTTCAAACTAGCTGATCATGATAATTACTCCGCCCTGAACGTCCTGATGCATTAACTTCCCACTTTGCAACTAGCGCCCCCCTGTGGTAACAGGAAGTGTCCAGTTATTACTTTCACCTGTATTGATGACACATAATTGAACACATCAACCTCATTCCACTTCTATTACATGCAGAACAAATTAATGAAGCTACCTCATAAATGCTGTGAAGCTACGCAGAATGGCGTCCCTGTTGTGACGCGGCGACTATCCATCCCTCACCATGAACATACGGTTGGGTTTTTGATGTTCTTAATGAATTTGTATCATCATAAAAATTGATAGACCGGTCAAGGGTGGCAAGCTCTCACATGTGATTGGGGCTTTGCCCATGAGGGCAGCAAAATGCCTCGATAGCGCCCCCTTGCAAAATTCAAAAACCCCTCACCATTACGGTTTTTTTTTGGAGTAGACCGATGAAAATTGGTACACGTGTATTTGGCCAAGACGCAAAAAAAAGTCTCTGGCATCATTTGTCTACTCCAAACAGGAAGTCGGCCATTTTGATTTTAACGTGTCATTTTTGTCTGATTTCCACATATTGCATTTTAACGAACTCCTCCTAGCGATTCCATCCAATCAACTTAATATTTATTTCAGATAATCTAGAGACCATGTTGATCAAAAGTAGTGCTCTGCATTTCTGTCGCTAAATGAGCCTGGCCGCCATGGTGTCCCCATTTCAGGTGCCCCGCCAAACACATTCAAGCTGCTCCCTCTCCCTCATACTTCATCCAGATGGATTAAAAATTCCTGTACATGGTAAAAGCCCCACCCTGAACGCCTTGTTGTGCTGCTAAACAATATAGTTCATCACGCCCCCTTCTGGAAACAGATAATGCCACATTTTACGTTGAAATTGGCAGATTTGCTCAAAATTTCACATTTGTGCTTAGGGTCTGCCCCTGAATGCACCTGCCCAAATTTGGTTACATTCTGAGCGCCTTCTGGTGGATGAAGTATCGACTTATCATAACTCCTTCAGCTTTGTCCGATTCACTGGAGACTTCCTCTCAGGTTGGGGCCGGCACTTGACCTGTCCAATGATCGTGAGTGCACAGCTGCATCCGTCATGATCTCACCACAACCCCAACGTGCGCATGGGGGCGAGGGCCAGTTCAACGCTGCTTGCAGCTTTAATTAGGGCCCGAGCACGACTGCAAGTCGTCCGCAGAGTACCCTATTGAAATCATGCCGTTTTTTATTATTATTAGGGCCCGAGCACGACTGCAAGTCGTCCGCGGAGGACCCCATTGAAATCATGCTGTTTATTATTATTATTATTATTATCCCCCGCCAACACGAAGTGGGAGGGGGATATAGGTTTGACCTCCGTCCGTCCGTCCTTCCGTCCGTGCGTTCGTCCGAGATAAAGGGGACAGCTTTACTCAGAAACTACTACAGATACAGTAACCAAATTTGGTGTGTAGCTTCAGACCATAAAGGCCTTGATTGAGTTCGAAAATGAGAAGCGCACGATTGGCGGGGGATGTTGTAGACCATGTCGACTTGTTAGGGCCCGAGCACCGACCGGTGACAGGGCCCGGAACGGGTCCTGGCACCGAAGGTGCGAGGAACCTATTGTTTTTGATGGGATTTTTATTAGGGCCCGAGCACCGACCGGTGCGAGGAACCTATTGTTTTTGATGGGATTCTTCTTCTTCTTCTTCTTCTTCTTATTCTTCTTCTTCTTCTTATTCTGCTGCGAGAACGCATTTTTGAGGGCTTTGCCATGCACGAAAACTCACAAAAATTTGCCCACACGTCAGTCGTCGTGAAAATTGCAAACTATTAATATTTTTGTGCTTGGACATGCCCCGGTGGCTCTATAGCGCCACCAAACACGCGGCCATTTTGGAATGCACTTGCTCGGATTCTCACGAAATTTTATAGAGTCATAGTCATCATAAATTTTTTTGTAAATTTTTTTGAAATTTTTTTGCCTCACAGGAAGTGAGCTATGAGCCATTTCCTGCGTTTTTTTAGATTTTACGAACACATTTTTGAGGGTTTTATCATACTCGAAAACTCACCAAACTTGGCTCATAGACTAGGAATATTACGTTCTTTGATTCGATATCTCATTTGGCACTGGGTGTGACATGGTAGCTCTATAGCGCCCCCTAATACATAATTGCATTTTTGAGGGCCTCAGCATGCTTGAAAACTCACAAAACTTTGCAAACATATTAAGCTGGTCTTACTTTTAACTATAATTTAGGGTGTACAGATGGATGTGGCAAAATTGCATTACAGCGCCACCTAGAAAATTTCAATGAAGCAGCCCTCGCAGCGTGTTTGACCTACATATACAAAATTCGGTGGACATGTGTACTATGCCAAGACCTAAAAAAAAGTCTCTTGGTGCCCTGACCTAGACTCAACAGGAAGTCCGCCATTTTTAATTGAATTTGCAAATTTTTTAAATTTTTTGCCATTCACAGGCTTCGTACTTTAACGAACTCCTCCGAGAGATTTTATCCGATCAACTTAAAATTTTGAATTTAACATCATAAGACCTTGTCGATGTTAAATTGCGAAGCTTTTTTGGATTCATTGAACTTTGTATCCGTGGCGTCGCGGCGAATTTCGATGTTCTGCCATAAAACAGGAAGTTGGTTTTACGCACACATGCTTTGTGAAATTTGCGCGAAACTTTACAGGCTTTATAGGAGTCTACTTCCAAGTAAACCTATATGTTCATGTTAGATTGGGTGTGGTCAGGTGGCTCCACAGCGCCCTCTTGAAACGGCCATGTTGAGATAAAAGTGCTTGAATGTTCATGAAATTTGGTGTGATCATTGCTTTGTTCATGTTGAGTTATACTAATTTTTTTGAAATTTTTTGGCCAAACAGGAAGTGAGCTATGCGCCATTTCCTGCGTTTTTCCAAATTTTATAAACACATGTTTGGATGCTTAAGAATACTCGAAATCTTGCAAAAAGTTGCACAAATTATAATTGTCTTATTATCTTCAATTTTATATATCAATTTACACTAAATTTGGCACAATGGCTCTATAGCGCCCCCAATCAGATTTTTAAAAGAATTGCCATTTTGAGGGTCTCTGCATGTTCTAAAACTCACAAAATTTTGTAAATGTATAAAGACCATCATTCGTATTACTCTGACAAAAAACTTATATATATACATGGCAAAAATGTCACTATAGCGCCCCCTGGAAAATTTTAAATAAGCAGCCCTCGCAGCCTGGTAAACCGACATGTATGAAATTCGGTAGACATGTGGAATATGCCGAGACCTACAAAAAAGACTCTTGGTGCCATGACCTAGACTCAACAGGAAGTCCGCCATTTTTAATTGAATTTGCAACTTTTTTGGATTTTTCGCCATTCACAGGTGTCGTACTTTAACAAACTCCTCCTCGAGATTTCATCCGAACAACTTGAAATTTGGCTAATAGTATCTAAAGACGTTGCCGATGTTAAATTGCGAAGCTTTTTTGGATTCATCGAATTTTGTTTCCATGGCGTTGCAGCAAATTTCGATGTCCCGCCATGAAACAGGAAGTTGGTTTTTCTCCCACAGACTTCATGGGTTTTCCCTGAAACTGTCCAAGCTTTATAAAATGGTCCTCCCAAGTATTAATATATGCTAATATTAGATCAAGTGTGGCCAGAAGGCTCCACAGCGCCCTCTAGATACGGCCATGTTAAGATAAATGTGCTTGAATGTTCATGAAATTTGGAGTGATCATTGCATTAGTCATTCCGGGTTATGGTTTATTATTTTGGCCAAACAGGTATGAGCTATTAGCTATTTCCTGCGTTTTTCCAAATTTCACGAACATACGTTTGAAGGCCTTAGAATACTCCAAAGCTTGCAGAACCTTGCACAATTTATAATTGTCTTATTCTCTTCAATGTCATCCATCAATTGGCACTAAATGTGGCATAATGGCTCGATAGCGCCCCCAATCAGATTTTTAAAAGAAATCTCTTTTGTGGGTCTAAACGTGCTGTAAAAATTACAAAAATCAACACGCTCAAGGAGCCTGGTATTACAATTACTATGCTGGAGATTTAGCGCACGGGCATGTCAAAATGATATCAAAGCACCCCTCCAGAAAATTTTTGCACTCTCCGCAGGAAACCACATTGTTCACAGTCTAGCAGTGTCCAATGGCTGTGAATGCACACCTGCACCCATCAAGATTTTGCTGCCTCCCCAACGTGCAAGAGGGGTGCGAGGGCCCTTTCAACGCTGCTTGCAGCTTTAATTATTATTCTTCTTCTTCTTTTTATTCTGCTGCGAGAACGCATTTTTGAGGGCTTTGCCATGCACGAAAACTCACAAAACTTTGCCCACACGTCAGTCGTGGTGAAAATTGCAAACTATTATTTATTTCGTGCTTGGACATGCCCTGGTGGCTCTATAGCGCCACCAAACATGCGGCCATTTTGCAACGCAGTTGCTCGTATTCTGATGAAATTTTTTAGGGTCATTGTAGTCATCATAAATTTTTTTGTCAATTTTTTTAGAAATTTTTTTGCCTCGCAGGAAGTGAGCTATGAGCCATTTCCTGCGTTTTTTCAGATTTTACGAACACATTTTTGAGGGCCTTATCATACTCGAAAACACGCCAAACTTGGCTTATTGACTAAAAATATTAAGTTCTTTGATTCGATATCTCATTTGACAGTGGGTGAGACATGGTGGCTCTATAGCGCCACCTAATACATAATTGCATTTTTGTAGGTATCACCATCCTCGAAAACTCACAAAACTTTGTAAACATATTAAGCTGGTCATACTCTTGAATAAAATATAGGGTTTTCAGATAGATGTGGCAAAATTGCATTACAGCGCCACCTAGAAAATTTCAATGAAGCAGCCCTCGCAGCGTGTTTAACCTACATGTACAAAATTCAGTGGACATGTGTACGATGCCAAAACCTAAAAAAAAGTCTCTTGGTGCCATGACCTAGACTCAACAGGAATTCCGCCATTTTTAATTGAAATTGCAACTTTTTTTAATTTTTTGCCATTCACAGACGTCGTACTTTAACAAACTCCTCCTAGAGATTTTATCCGATCAACTTAAAATTTTGCATATGACATTTGAAGACCTTGTTGATGTTAAATTGCAAAGCTTTTTTGTATTCATCGAACTTTGTATCCGTGGCGTAGCGGCAAATTTCGATGTTCCGCCATGAAACTGGAAGTTGGTTTTACGCGCACATGCTTTGTGAGATTTGCACGAAACTTCTCAGGCTTGATAAAATTGTCCACCGAAGTATAAATATATGCTAGTATTAGATCGGGAGTGGCCAGGCAGCCCTCACAGTGCCCTCTAGATACGGCCATGTTTTGATAAAAGTGCTTGAATGTTCATGAAATTTGGTGTCATCATTGCATTTGTCATTGCAGGCAATGGCTAATTTTTTGAAATTTTTTGGCGGAACAGGAAGTGAATTACGAGCTATTTCCTGCGTTTTTCCAAATTTTACGAACGCACGTTTGGAAGCCGTAGAATACTCCAAAGCTTGCAAAACCTTGCACAAATTATAATTGTCTTATTCTCTTCAATGTCATCCATCAATTGGAGCCTAATGTGGCATAATGGCTCTAGAGCGCCCCCAATCAGACTTTTAAAAGAATCGCCTTTTTGAGGGTCTCAGCATGTGCGAAAACTTACAAAATTTTGTAAATGTATAAAAACCATCATTCATAATACTCTGATAAAAAACTTACATATTGGCATGGCAAAAATGTCATTATAGCGCCCCCTGTAAAATTTCAAATAAGCAGCCCTCGCAGTCCGGTAAACCTACATGTATGAAATTTGGTTGAGATGTGGAATATGACGAGACCTAAAAAAAAGTCTCTTGGTGCCATGACCTAGACTCAACAGGAAGTCTGCCATTTTTCATTGAAATTGCAACTTTTTTGGATTGTTGGCCATTCAAAGGTGTCGTACTTTAACGAACTCCTCCTAGAGATTTCATCCGATCAACTTAGATTTTGGCTAAAAGTATCTAAAGACGTTTTCGATGATAAATTACGAAGCTTTTCTGGATTCATTGAATTTTGCATCCGTGGCGTTGCGGCGAATTTCGATGTCCCGTCATTAAACAGGAAGTTCGGTTTACTCCCACATACTTTGTGGGTTTTCCCTGAAACTTTCAAACTTTATAAAATTGTCCTCCCAAGCATAAATATATGCTAATATTAGATCAGGAGTGGCCAGATGGCTCCACAGCGCCCTCTAGATACGCCCATGTTAAGATAAAAGTTCTTGAATGTTCATGAAATTTGGTGTGATCATTGCATCAGTCATTCCGGGCAATGATTAATTTTTTTGGCCAAACAAGAAGTGAGCTATGAGCTATTTCCAGCGTTTTTCCAAATTTCACGAACACACGTTTGAAGGCCTTAGAATACTCCAAAGCTTGCAAAACCTAGCACAATTTATTATTGTCTTATTCTCTTCAATGTCATCCATCAATTGGCACTAAATGGGGCATCATGGCTCTATAGCGCTCCCAATCAGATTTATAAAAGAATTGCTCTTTGCAGGTCTAAACATCATGGAAAATTAACAAAAATCAACACACTCATGGAGCTTGGTAATACTATTACTATGTTGTAGATTTTGCGCACGGGCATATCAAAATGGTACCATAGCACCCTCCAGAAAATTTTTGCACTCCCCTCAAGAAACCACATTGTACATGGTCCAGCAGTGTCCAATGGCTGTGAATGGACACCTGCACCCATCAAGATCTTGCTGCCACCCCAACGTGCACGAAGGGTGCGAGGGCCCTTTCAACGCTGCTTGCAGCTTTAATTATTATTATTATTATTCCTCCGACATTTCAAGGGCCAATTTCGCTATTTTCCCAATAGTGAAAACGCGTCTAACTTTCCACATACGTCCGACCTCATCCGAAATTTGATATTTTCGCGCAATCGCGCAGGTGCGTCCCCAAATGCCGAAATAGCGCCCCCTAAACACGTTTCAAAATTCCCATCGGGAAATTCGGTAACTTTGTCGTAGGCCGACGAAATTCAGTAATTTTGTGCAAAAACCTTCATTGGAGCCACGTTCTTAACCAAACAGGAAGTCGGCCATTTTGATTAGAATTTTTGAATTTTAAAACGAACTCCTCCTAGGGATTTCGCCCAATCGACTTCAAATTTGGTAGAGATTATTGTGAGACCTAGCTGATCAAAAGTTGTGCTCTGCAGATCTGTAAGTCAAAGGGCGTGGCTGCTAGGGCGTGACAAATTTTTGTGACTAGAGGAAAAAATTTCACAAAGGTATCACAGCCAAATACTTGATTTAAGAAGCTTCAAACTTGCTGAAAATGATGAGGGCGCCGCCCTGAATGTCCTGACATATTAACTTGCCACTTTGCTAATAGCGCCCCCTTGTGGTAACGGGAAGTGACCACTCGTTACTTCCACTTCTACTGATGACACAATGTTGAACCCATCAACTTCATTCTACTTCTAAAACATGCAAAACAAGTTGATGAAGCTATATATTCAACGCTGTATCGCTACGAGTAATGGCGTCCGTGTGGCAAAGCGGCGACTTTGTATCCCTCGCCGTGAAAATACATTAATTTTCAAAAACCCCTCCCTATAGGGGTTTTTTTGAAGTCGAAAGATGAAAATTGGTTCAAATGTGTATTTGGCCAAGATGCAAAAAAAAGTCTCCGGCATCATTTGTCTCCTCCAAACAGGAAGTCGGCCATTTTCATTTTAACGTGTCATTTTTGCCTGATTTCCTCATATTGCATTTTAACGCACTCCTCCTAGAGATTTCATCCATTCAAAACCAGATTTATTAAAAAACATTGAGAGACCATGCTGATCAAAAGTTGTGGTCTGCAGGTCTGTAGGTTAGTGGGTGTGGCCACTAACAGGAAGTCACCAGTTTTTACTTTCACTTGTACTGATGACACATACTTGAAGCCATCAACTTTATTCCCCCTGTACAACATGTAGAAGAAGTTACATAAACTACCTTGCGAATGCTGTGATTCTTCGAGTAATGGCGTCCGTGTGGCAATGCGGTGACAATGAATCCCTCGCCATGAAAATACGTTTGGGTATTTGATGGTCTTAATGAATTTGTATCATCATGGAAATTGATATGCCAGTCAAGGGTGGTGAGCTCCAACATCTGATTGGGGCGGTGCCTATGAGGGCAGCAAAATGCCTCGATAGCGCCCCCTTGAAATTTTGAAAAACCCCTCCCCATAGGGATTTTTCTGGAATAGGAAGATGAAATTTGGTAAACATGTGTATGTTGCCAATACGAAGAAAAAAGTCTCTTGCACCATTTGTCAACTCCAAACAGGAAGTCAGTCATTTTGATTTTAACGTGTCATTTTGGCCCGATTTCCACATATTGTATTTTAACGAACTCCTCCTAGCGATTCCGTCCAATCAACCTAATATTTATTTCAGATCATCAAGAGACCATTCTGATAAAAAGTAGTGCTCTGCATGTCTGGCGGTAAATGGGCCTGGCCGCCATGGTGTCCCCATTTCAGATGCCTTGCCAAACACATTCGAGCTGCCTCCTCTCCCTCATACTTCATCCAAATGGATTCAAAATTCCTGTATATGGTAAAAGCTCCACCCTGAACGCCTCGATGTGCCGCAAAACAATCTTGCTCATCATGCTCCCTTACGGAAACAGAAATGCCACATTTTACGTTGAAATTCGCCGATTTGCTCAAAACTTCGCATTTGTGCTTAGGGTCAGCCTCTGAATGCACCTGCCCAAATTTGGTTACTCTCTGAGCGCCTTCTGGTGGATGAAGTATCAACTTATCATCACTCCTTCAGCTTCGTCCGATTCGCTCGACACTTTCTCTCAGGTTGGGGCCGGCACTTGACCTGTCCAATGGTCGTGAGTACACAGCTGCACCCATCAGGATCTCACCACAACCCCAAAGTGCGCATGGGGGCGAGGGCCCGTTCAACGCTGCTTGCAGCTTTAATTATTATTTTTATTCTTACGACTTTTCAAAGGGCAATTTCACCCCTTTCCCAATGGTGAAAACGCGTCTAACTTTCCAGATACGTTCGGCCACATCCGAAATTAGATATTTTTGTGCGATTGCGCAGGTGCGATCCTAAATGGCGAAATAGCGCCCCCTAAACATGTTTCAAAATTCCCACCAGGAAATTCGGTTACTTTGTCGTAGGCCGACGAAATTCAGTAGTTATGTGCTTTGTAACTAGGCATACAAAAAACTTCATGGGAGCCACACCTTAAACCCAACAGGAAGTCGGCCATTTTGATTTGAAATTTTCAATTTTAAAACCAACTCCTCCTAGGGATTTCACCCAATCAACTTCAAATTTGGCGCAGATCATAATGAGACCTAGCTGATCAAAAGTTGTGCTCTGCAGATCTGTAAGTCAAAGGGCGTGGCTGCTAGGGTGTGACAAATTTTTGTGACTTGAGGAAAAAATTTCACAACGCTCTCACAGCCAAATACTTGATTTTAGAAGCTTCAAACTTGCTAAACATGCTGAGGGCGCCGCCCTGAATGTCCTGATATATTAACTTGCCACTTTGCTAATAGCCCCCCCCTGTGGTAACAGGAAGTGACCACTCGTTACTTCCACTTTTACTGATGACACAATGTTGAACCCATCAACTTCATTCTACTTCTAAAACATGCAGAACAAGTTGCTGAAGCTACATTATGAACGTTTTATAGCTACGAGTAATGGCGTCCGTGTGGCAACGCGGTGACTTTGGATCCCTCGCCATGATAATACGTTTGGGATTCCCAATGCTCTCACGCCCACATACTTGACTGTAGTAGCTTCAAACTAGCTGATCATGATAATTACTCCGCCCTGAACGTCCTGATGCATTAACTTCCCACTTTGCTACTAGCGCCCCCCTGTGGTAACAGGAAGTGTCCAGTTATTACTTTCACTTGTATTGATGACACATAATTGAACACATCAACCTCATTCCACTTCTATTCCATGCAGAACAAATTAATGAAGCTACCTCATAAATGCTGTGAAGCTACGCAGAATGGCGTCCCTGTTGTGACGCGGCGACTATCCATCCCTCACCATGAAAATACGGTTGGGTTTTTGATGTTCTTAATGAATTTGTATCATCATAAAAATTGATAGACAGGTCAAGGGTGGCAAGCTCTCACATGTGATTGGGGCTTTGCCCATGAGGGCAGCAAAATGCCTCGATGGCGCCCCCTTGAAAAATTCAAAAACCCCTCCCCATTACGGTTTTTTTTTTCGAGTAGACAGATGAAAATTGGTACACGTGTATTTGGCTAAGACGCAAAAAAAAGTCTCTGGCATCATTTGTCTACTCCAAACAGGAAGTCGGCCATTTTGATTTTAACCTGTCATTTTTGCCTGATTTCCACATATTGTATTTTAACGCACTCCTCCTAGAGATTTAATCCATTCAAAACCACATTTATTTAAAAACATTGAGAGACCATGCTGATCAAAAGTTGTGCTTTGCTGGTCTGTAGGTCAGTGGGCGTGGCCACTAACAGGAAGTGACCAGTTTTTACTTTCACTTGTACTGATGACACATAAGTGAACCCATCAACTTTATTCCCCCTATACAACATTTAAAAGCAGTGACATAAACTACCTTACGAATGCTGTGATGCTTCGAGCAATAACGTCCGTATGGCGATGTGGTGACAATGGATCCCTCGCCATGAAAATACGTTTGAGTTTTTGATGTTCTTAATGAATATGTATCATCATGGAAATTGATATGCCGGTCAAGGGTGGTGAGCTCCAACATCTGATTGGGGCGGTGCCTATGAGGGCAGCAAAATGCCTTGATAGCGCCCCCTTGAAATTTTCAAAAACACCTCCCCATAGGGGTTTTTTTGGAATAGAAAAACGAAATTTGGCGCACATGTGTATGTTGCCAATTCGAACAAAAAAGTCTCTTGCACCATCAGTCAATCCAAACAGGAAGTCGGCCATTTTGATTTTAATGTGTCATTTTGGCCCGATTTCCACATATTGCATTTTAACGAACTCCTCCTAGCGATTCCGTCCAATCAACTTAATATTTATTTCAGATAATCAAAAGACCATGTTGATCAAAAGTAGTGCTCTGCATGTCTGTCGCTAAATGAGCCTGGCCGCCATGGTGTCCCCATTTCAGGTGCCTCGCCAAACACATTCGAGCTGCTCCCTCTCCCTCATACTTCATCCAAATGGATTAAAAATTCCTGTACATGGTAAAAGCCCCACCCTGAACGCCTTGTTGTGCTGCTAAACAATCTAGTTCATCACGCCCCCTTATGGAAACAGATAATGCCACATTTTACGTTGAAATTGGCCGATATGCTCAAAACTTCATATGTGTGCTTAGGGTCTGCCCCTGAATGCGCCTGCCCATTCTCAACTTGTCATAACTCCTTCAACTTTGTCCGATTCACTCGACACTTTCTCTAAGGTTGGGGCCTGCAATTCACCTGTCCAATGGTCGTGAGTGCACAGCTGCACCCGTCAGGATCTCCCACAACCCCAACTTGCGCAAGGGGGCGAGGGCCCGTTCAACGAAGTCTTGGAAGAACTGTACAGTGCATTGCTTTGCATGCACTGTAATAAGAAGAGGACCAGAATAACAATAGTGAGCATTTTCAATGCACACTAATAAGAAGACCCGTATAACAATAGTGAGCATTTTCAATGCACACTAATTATGTAGGATTCCTTCGACCAAGTTTTCTGAGTAGAACTCGGGGTCAGAAATGGAAGTTGACCAAAGGTAAGTTTAGCACTGATATTCAATTCAATTCAATTTATTTTGTATAGCGCTTTTCACAGAGACTGTCACAAAGACGCTTTACAGTGAGAGTTTAAAGAAATAAAAAAAGGCAGTGCCCAGCCTATTCCCCACTACAGCAAATGAGGCAAAAAACTCCCAGTAGGGAGAAAAATCCTCCAACAGTGGTGAGAAAAAACTCCCCAGTGGGAAGAAATCTCCGGAGGAACCCGGTCATAGTGGGGGAGCCCATCCTCCGCGGGCTTGCTAATTAAGAACAAAAAAGTAAAAAGGGAGTAAAACAACAGAAGAGTTCCATTTAAGTCCAGTGAATATATTCAGAAATATTTCTTCACCCAAAGAGTAATTTCAATGTTGAATAGCTTGCTTGACCATATCGTTGAGGCAGAGACCTTGGGGGTTTTCAAGAGCAGGCTTGACTTAAAGTAGATACCACAGAGTCATTGAGTATCTGAAGGGATATATTCACAATAGCATAAAGAAACTGGCGAGCGTAGTTGGGCTGAACGGCCTGTTCTCACCATTCATGTTATGTTATGTTATAGTCGGTATGCGCATGTGTTGTACTTCATTGATGTCGCCTAGCGATTTTGGTTGCCATGTTGACAGAATTTCCCGAATAATATGCAAATTAGTGGTAAAACAGAGATTTGCTTGCGGACGCTGTACAGGCTGCCATTTTGACCGATTACTGTCGTATTTGGTATGGATCTGATACAGTAAGGTGCAAAAATTTGGGCACCCCTGGTTTAAATGTCAGTTACAATTAATCTTCAGTGATTGAAAGCCAACCTGAACACTAAATGCTACGAAGATAAACACAAAACCTTTCTGCAAATTTAAAATCAAGGTTTCTTTTCATTTTAATTTGTCTGAGTTTTTAAATGATAAGAAAGGGAAAAGGACCCTGTGCAAAAGTTTGGGAACCCTTTTGGATTATTCTTTGTTACCTTTAACCCCTTTCTGCAATGTAGACGCTCGCATATGTAGATTTGCAAATTTAAGCACTTAGTTACAGTACTCGACCACGAGATGGCACCCCCGGATCAGCTATTGAATTTTCATAAGCAGGCAGAGCTGAAACGCCATATTGAGTATGGAGAAGTTCCCACCAATCCCTGTTTTTCAGGAGTTGCATGAATTAAACTCCTCAGCTAAGCCTGGTGTGCAAACTGGTCAATATCCTCGCCTATAGTATCGATCCAGTAGTTATTATCACTTGCGACAGAGAAACTTAGTACTCTGTAGCAACCATTTTAGCTACAGTGAGCCAACAGTATTCCAATTGGTGGTTGAAAAAATACGTTTTGTGAAGCAAAAAATCCGACGTTGTATTGATTCTCTTTCATTCTACTGTCAATTACAGTCATCACACACAAAATATGCATAGTTCCCTCCCATGGATTAACACGTAGATTCCTCCATTGACAAATTCAGCGCTTCCTTCTATCCACCCAAGTACTGGTGTCGATAGCCAGTCACTCAATTATATACTCAGATTCATCTGCGTAACTCTACAGTTATAGTTCACGCCCTCGTGAAGCTTACCCGGTAACGATGCATTGATAGACTCGTTTCTTATCCAATTCCCGAGTGTTTAAACTTTCCTCAATTACTGAAATACATTGATCGGACAATAAGAATAGGATACAAAGCTAAGCGTAAAAGTAAGGTCGGTTGTGTTCTCCGAATGTTGGCCACGGTTGCGCAGCTGAAAATGATGCGATATCAAAGAAACAAAGACACCCGAAACCGGCCTGAAGTGTTCAGTTTCATTTACGAGATACATGTTGTATGGACGCGGTCAATGGGAATTATTCCGAATGAAACCGTAGTGGAGGGCTCCTTCTACCCGATACTGTCTCTGTCTCTGGAGGAGGGCATCAATGAAGAAAACAGGTTATATTCTACTCTGTTTGCATTTTGCTCAATATGGCTTTTATGCTGTAGACTTTATACCGCGTTTAAAGACATCGAATGCCGAAGTTTTTGTTTCTCCAAAGGCATGCAGCGCACGCACGTCGGAAGATCCCTCGGTACGTTCATTACACCATTCTGTTGAATATGGTGGCGTATGTCGTTTGACTTTTCCTGAAAGTGAAATTTCTGTTCTGTTAAAATAAGGTATATTTCAGAATTCAGATATTACGGAGTTAGTGAGTTTTTACCCTTAAGGTGTAAGGTTATGAGCTCGGATATGATAGCGGTTAGCTTGTCATTGCAGCGTGAATGTTATAGCTGTTTAATCAGCACTTTATTTAATGCTTAGGGGACTTCGAAGAAAAATAGACAATATAGTTAACTTTGTTATGGCCCCAATTTGTTATTACAATTTACAACACAACAGCTTCAGCAACAGCAAGGGATGACATTTTGAATCTTGCACACATTTAATCAACAGACAAAGACTAATACTAACCTACAACTAATAACCAAGATTGATTTACAAGAAAAACAGAAATATTTACAGTCCCTTTTTGTTGGGGCGGCTTGGTGATGTCCTGGGTAAGGAAAAAATGCTCTAACACAGGTGGAAATCCACAAAAGAAACTTCACAGGTCTTGAACAGAAATGACAGGTCTGGTCACATGTATCCTTCTCCTTGCAATTTCTCCTACCACTTTACTGTCTCAATTCTTTTCCTTATATGCTCTTTTGCAGACCCCACCCACATTTAGACCTCTTTTTTTAATTTTCGGGGACTTGCCCCAGACATGTCCAGGACATGTCTAAACCTAGCTCCAGTCTGAGCTTAATAAAAGAAAGGTAAATACTGCCATCTAGTGGCCTATATTCACATTACACCTCCATTCCAAAAGGGAAAAATTTTGACTCATAAAGGCAAAATTTTTCTTATCAATACAAAATGGTTAAGTGGACACTTGTCTATATATACATATCATACAATATTCAAATAAACACGTGATAGATATATACATATTCAAACACGGGATAAGCAATCAGCAATTACATTGTCTGTACCCTCACATGCTTAATTTCCAAGTCAAACTCCTGTAAAATCAAACTCCAATTCAACAATCTCCGATTCTTGTTTTTCATCTCACTCAAAAACATTAACGGATTGTGGTCAGTGTACACAATCATTGGCTTTTGTCCTGTACAAACATAAACCTCAAAGTGTTGTAAAGAAAGGACCAGAGCCAACAGCTCCTTCTCTATTGTGGAATAGTTCCTTTGGTGGCGATTGAACTTCCTGGAGAAGTATGCCACGGGATGCTCAATGTCATCAGAGTCACTTCTCTGTAGGAGCACAGATCCACATTGGTCGCTAGCATCGACTGCGATGGAGAACGGTTTGTTGAAGTCAGGAGATTTGAGCACGGGGAAGTGACACAGCAGAGACTTCAGGCAATCGAAGGCTCTCTGGCATGCATCATCCCAAGTGAACTTTACGCCTTTCTTCAGTTGGTTAGTTAGACTGAGAGCAATCTCAGCAAAGATCTTGCAGAACTTGCGGTAGTACCTGATCATTCCAAGGAAGCGGCGCAAAGCTTTTTTGTTGTCAGGAACTGGAAAGTCCATGATGGCTTGGACTTTAGCATTTATGGGTGCCACCTTACCCTGGCCTATGACGTAGCCAAGATAGGTGACAGTAGCACAACCAAAGTCACTCTTGCTCAGGTTAACAGTCAGGTTAGCCTGGGTCAGGCGCTGGAACAACGTCTCTACATCTATTAGATGTTCTTCCCAGGAGTCACTCCATGTGATCAGGTCATCAATGTATGCACCCGTGTGTGGCAATCCGGCGATTGTAGACTGTATCATCCTTTGGAACGTGGCTGGGGCATTTTTCATGCCAAAGGGTAGGACTTCATACTGGTACAACCCAGATGGTGTGGCAAAAGCAGAGATGCTCTTGGCCCTCTCAATTAAAGGCACACACCAATAACCCTTCAATAAATCAATCTTGGTCAGAAACTTTGCTTGCCCTACTCTATCGATACAATCATCAATCCTAGGTATTGGAAACACATCAGTTCTAGTTACAGCATTGACTTTGCGATAATGTGTACAGAATCTAGTACTCCCATCAGGTTTTGGAACTAGCACACAGGCTGAACTCCAATCTGAGTTGGAGGGTCTGATATTATCATGTTCTAACATGTACTCAACCTCTTTCTCAGCAATCTTTCTCTTTTCAGGATTCATCCGGTACGAATGCTGTTTTATTGGTTTGGCATCACCAACATCTACATCATGAGAGGCTATAGAAACTCTTTTTGGAACATCAGGAAACAGATCCTCATATCTCTTGATCAACCTCTTAAACTGATCTCTCTATGAGGGTTCTAAGTGCTGGAGTTTTACATCAAGATTTTGCAACACTTCAGAATTTGACAATTTACATGAAAGAACCTCAGCTTTAATTCTAGGTTCATCATCTTGAAACTCCCCCTCATCTTCACACGTTTTGACCATAGGAGAATCTGAAGTGACAGCTGCAACCCTAGCGTTTCTGTCATGATAAGGCTTCAGCATGTTAATGTGACACAATTGATTTGGTTTTCTCCTCTCTGGAGTCTTCACAATGTAATTGAGATCATTGAGTTTTGTCAGAATTTCATAAGGACCATGAAATCTAGCCTGCAATGGATTGGACTGCAAGGGAAACAATACAAGGACCTTGTCTCCTGGTTTTTTTTCCCTGACTTGATTTCAAGTTCTCTTTGGCTAGGTCACAAGTAGCACGCAATCTGTCCTTGAACTTGCTAACATAGTCTAACAGACTGATGTGCAGCTCTTCCTCTTGCCATTGTTCACTCAATAATAGCAAAGGTCCTCTCACTTCATGGCCAAACACTTGCTCAAATGGACTGAATCCAGTAGACTCCTGCACTGCTTCTCTAGCTGCAAACAACAGCAAATGAACACCTTCATCCCAGTCTTTCTCATGGTCATAACAATAAGTCCTCATCATTGTCTTGAGAGTGGAATGAAACCGCTCTAAGGCACCCTGACTTTCTGGATGATAGGCACTAGAAAGAATCTGCTTTGCACCTAGTTCATGCACAACCTGCTGAAACAAACCAGAAGTGAAATTGCTACCTTGGTCTGACTGAATTTCCCTGGGAAGGCCAAACAACGTGAAGAACTTTATCAAAGCCTTTGAGATTGCAGTTGCCTTGATGTTACGTAGAGGTATGGCTTCAGGGAATCTGGTAGATGCACACATGATTGTCAACAAGTACTGATTTCCAGATCTAGTCTTGGGTAATGGACCAACACAATCAACAATGACCTTAGAGAAGGGCTCTCCAAATGCTGGGATAGGCTGCAATGGAGCTACAGGTGGGTCTAACTGGTGTTTTCCAACTACCTGACAAGTGTGATAGGTTTTGCAAAAGTTGGAAACGTCTTTCCGAAGCCCAGGCCAAAAGAAGTGTTTCATGATCTTATCAACAGTCTTGTTAACACCAAGATGACCTCCTAAAGGTAAACTATGAGCCATTGTTAAGATCTCATTCCTGTAGACCTTCGGAACAACAATTTGCCTGACCACTGCCCAGTCTGCATTGGCAGGCATATCAGGAGGGCGCCACTTCCGCATCAACACACCATCCTTGAGATAATACCCAACTGGAACTGCGTCTATTTCTTTATCAGGAAGGGCTCTCCTCCTTAGTGCACAAATTTCAGGATCATTAGTTTGCTCCTCAATCAACCGCTTTCTGGACAGAGACAAGTCTCCAGACCCATCAGAATCACCAAACCCATCTGGCTGGCTGAACAATGAACTGATAAAAGTGTCTGATAAGTTCTCAAACGGAGAAACCATAGTAGGCTAATCAGAGTCATGAGGCGAACCACCTGAGTCCTGACTATTCAATGTGCTGGACGGCACCACAACATCTTCTTTAGCCTTCTTGGCCATAGCACGAGTCACTGCGCAAGAAGGATACAGAGATGGGTCCTCATCCCCATCTTCAGTGCTCGGCTGTGAAGTAAGATGTACAGGGGGAACTACTTTGCCCCCAGCCAGGTCATTGCCTAGCAACAGAGAAACACCCTTTATAGGTAGACTTGACATAAGTCCCACCTTTACCTGTCCTGTAACTAAATCTGACTTCAAGAATATTGAGCGCAGGGGTACAGATACAGTCCTCCCTTCGATACCTTGTGCAAGTATGAAATCCCCTGAAGCGGTCTGATCACGTAACTCCAAGGAGTCAATCAACAAAAGTGACTGAGAAGCTCTGGTATCCCTTAGGATATGTATGGGGACAGGAGTAGTATGCTCATTCAGAGCCACAAATCCCTCTGACACAAATGGAAGAAATTCCTCCCTCACGAAGTCAGCTGTATCAGGCTTTTTAGCCCCACAAGAAGCAGGCAATTTAGCAGATCGGTCATCTACTACAGGGGTTTATGTTTTCACAAAGGCATTTAGTTTGGTATCCTTTTCTTTTTCTTTCTTAGCTTTTAGGAACCAACAGTTAGTTGTAACATGACCAGATTTCTTGCAATAACTGCAAACTAGACCACTTTTGTCACTGTCAGCTTTCACACTTTGATCAGACCTGTTACTGGATTTCTGAGCACCATCACCAGATTTGTCTTTGTCTTTGGGTGAGGAATCTTGGGTATCACCGTAACCCTTTTTCTGAAAATAGGGACCATCTATTGTTACTGCTAGACTGAAATTTGGTCTTATGTGTGAGAACATATTCATCTGCAAATTTGGCAGCTGATTGCAAGTTCAGTGCTTGCTTCTCATTAAGGTAGGTCTTAACATCATCTTTAACACAGTTCTTGAATTCTTCAACTAACACCATCTCTTTTAGTGAGTTGAAATCATCCTTGACCTCCATAGAAGTACACCAGCGCTCAAAGCAAACCTGCTTCTCATTAGCAAATTCCACATAAGTCTGATTTTCAGATTTTTTCAGACCTCTGAATTTCTGTCGGTAAGCCTCTGGAACCAACTCATAAGCTCTCAAAATAACCTTTTTGACAACCTCATAATCAGAGGAATCATCTGCAGACAAAGCCGAATAGGCTTGTTGAGCTTTACCCTTGAGGACAGTTTGCAACATCAGAGGCCAGTGTTCCTTTGGCCACTGGCAACTCTTTGCTACCTTTTCAAAACACTGGAAATAGTTGTCAACATCCTTTTCCGAAAATGGAGCCACCAATTTTACCTCCTGGCTAGCCCGAAATTTATTTTCAGTTTGAATTTTAATTTTTAGTTGCTCCATTTGGAGTCTTTCTTCTCTATCGAATTTCTCTAATTCAAAATCTGTCTAGTTAGTCTTGCTTTTCGCATGGCTGGTTTTACCTCTGTCAGCTCTAAATGTCTGCAAATTTCTAGCAGTTCTGTCTTTTTAAAAGACTTCAAACCCTCAACAGTTGGTGATGCCAAGAAATCATCCATTGCTGTTGATCTGTCAATATATTTATATAGGAAAATTCAAAAAACAATTTTACAGTTTGAAATGTTAGATTTTCAATAAATTACTCTCACAATGGTCTGTCCCGGACTTGAGCCCCCAATTTGTTATGGCCCCAATTTGTTATTACATTTTCAACATAACAGCAACAGCAAGGGATGGCAGACACAGTTTAAAAAAACTTAAACACATTTAATTAACAAAGACAACAACTAACAATAACCTACAACTAAAGACCAAGATTGAATATATACAAAAAAAACAGAAATATTTACAGTCCCTTTGGTGGGTTTCCTGGTGATGTGCTGGGTGAGGAAAAAGGCTCAAACACAGGCAAAAATCCACAAAAAAAACTTCACAGGTCTTGAACAGAAATGTCTGGTCACATGTATCCTTCTCCTTGCAATTTCTCCTACTACTTTACCATCTCAATTCTACTCTTTATATACCTATTGCAGACCCCACCCACATTTAGACCTCTTTTTTTTTTTTTTTTTCTGGGACTTTCCCCAGACATGTCCAGGACATGTCTAAACCTAGCTCCAGTCTGGGCTGAATAAAAAAAAGGTAAATACTGCCATCTAGTGGCCTGTATTGACAATACAATACAAACACACAAAATGTACAATCACAATAAAATACCGCAGGTAAAAACGTATGTAGGGCCTACTTGAATATAGATTAAAGTTTAAAACCTTTAAGTAGTGCATTAAGAATGGATCTGTTAGTACTGGTGAGATTAGACAATAAAAATTTAACGCTGTCATTGAGACCTATATTTGAAGTTGTTTTAGACGTATGTATTTTTAATAAATTATCATAATTATTTTTACAAAGAAAGCTCCACAGGTCAAAATCCGGGAAGGTGTTAACTCTGTCAATTAATGTTCTCTTAATCAGCGGTTTCTGAATTAAATAGGCGTAGAAATTGCGTGTGATCGAAGAACTAAGAAGACAAGATCTCAAAAGATTTCCGGCTCTTTTTTGTAGTATATTTTCGACAAGGCCAATTTGCAAATTTGTGAATATTGGATAATATCGACAGTTATAATTTAGGCCTAGCATATTTTTGACCAATTTTCCCTGAAATATAGATAATGATCTTATATTATTCTTGTTTATGTAGATAGCTTCACAACCATATAATGCAGGTTGGACAACCGTATTAAACAGATGTGCTGCTGTATCCGGCTTGAGACCGTCTTTATGTAACCCAACTGGTTGCAAACCATAATAACTCCGCATGGCAGTACTTATACGTACATTGACATGTGAATCACCCCCGAAACGACCTAACTGAGCGCCCAAATATGTTATTTTGTCCGAATTGGACAGTCGAACATTATTTATGTACCACTCAGGTTCAGAAATGAATGGGTTAGTACCGTATATCGAACAGGTTGTTTTGGCAGGATTAAAACGTAATCCCTGTTTACAAATCAACTCACAAGCAGTATTAATTAGGTTTTGCAACCCAGTCACTGAAGTAGACGCAATTAAAATATCATCTGCGTAACTAAAAACATTGTATGTGTGATTTTTAATAATAATCCCATTATTAGACTAGGCTAGCACATCAATAAGATTTTTATAGAATATATTGAACAGTCGAGGTGAGGTAAGACCACCTTGTCGCGTGCCTCTAGCTATCTTAATACGAGGACCAAGATTATTATTCCATTTTACTCTAACAAATATATCTTTATACCAGTTATATAAAAGTTTCCAAGAGGGATCAGGAATAATGGTCATAGATTTGTAGAATAGCATGCTATGTGGGATATAATCCAATGCGCCTTCTGCATTCAAGCTGCAGTAAAATACATTAGACCCCTGTGAGTGCATAAAAGTAGCGACGTCGTGTGCAAGAGTAATTGCCATATTAGTGCTCCGGTTGGGAACAAAACCGAATTGATATTCACTCTAAAAAAAATCGTTATTGTCTATGATATACATTTCAATAATTTTTGACAATATAGGAGAGAGAGTTTTGTCATTGCAGGTATTGCGTGACTCTTTCTCGTGGCTGGCTCCAAATCCTCTCTGAGTTCCTCCAACAGCTCCAAAATGGCAGTGCTGGATAGGCGATATATTTAAATGATTTTTTCCTCGTTCATTCCAAAAATGTTCACACGAGGGTGAAAAATGCGTTCTCTGCGTCTCCTTTCATGATTTCGATGTCTCCTTCTTGCGACAATAACCGTAGCCATGTGTGCGCAATTACGCATACAAACCGTTTGCACCTCCTTTTGACACTTGTTAAAATATAGACGCAGATTTTATTAGCAAAATTTCTTTCAGGTTTGATCAATCAATTTGCGCGTGCTAAATTAATATATTTACATTTTCTCCTCCCAACACACGCACAATTGCGTGTAAACGCCCCATATTGCATATTCATTGTGGCAGACGTACTAACTGGATGCAGACGTGCTATTTTGCACCTTTGAAAGAGGCAACCCTTACTGTGCACAGTTAGTAAATCAGTTTGTACATTTTTTTGCGTATGCAGTGAGTTTGCACACGTTTTTATACACGCAAAGCTTTTGTAGATCCGGCCCATAATACATACAATATTGAAAGGATGACATTTATGCAAGTAATTAATTCATCCAAAATTTTCCCTGAATTTCATCAAATGTTTCAAGCATTTTTTTTTTTATCCCCCCGCCACAGTGAAGTTGGCAGGGGATATCGAAACGGGCTCCGTCCGTCCATCTGTGTGTGTGTGTGCGTGCCTCCTTCTCGATCAGGAGTAGACCTCGTTTCTGGTGCAGAACTCCATCACGCAATAGGACAAATATTTCTTGAGAGAAAATATTGAATTTCTGCCCCATTATCATCAATCATAGAAGCTTAACTACCACTTAAGCCTACATTTCTTTATTGTTTGGTTTACAAGCCCACTGACGTGGGAAAATGCAAAAGTAGAAAAATAAAATTAAATGTATCATTATTTTTTATTCTCACCAAACTTCCTGGCAAGCCGGTCAGGCCACATACAAAAAAAAATGCCCTCATCGGCTGATGTAAAAAGTATACGTTAGAACTCTGTGAAAATAGCCCCAAGCCTACTGCAAAATCTGCTTCCAGCTCATCACCTGGATGGAGTGATAGCAGAGCGTGAGGAGATGTAAATTTGGTTCTGAACTTAGGCTTTCCTTTGAATTGCCTTTTGATTGTATAGGTTTGGCTCATAATAACATTTCAGCTTGCTTGCTAACTAGCTAGCTTACCCATAAACATGCTAGTATATGACCTTATGACTCAATAAATGCCTAATTGTTTGTATAACATGCTCTGTCTGCATTTTTTATAGTACCTAGCTATGTTTACTCGCAGACATCGCAGGGAAAGTGGTTGCTAGGATTGGATTGGTCACTGAGGAAGCGTGAGGAACTAGCAAGCTAATTTCACCAGAGGAGTGTGCTACTTGTATGTAGCAAGCCTGGTGGGTCAGCTAGTTAGGTGAGTTATGTTAGGCTTGGCAATGTTGTCATTAAATATGTTTGCATGGTTTGCAAATCATTGCATTGTTTGTATTTACATTTTACTCAGCATCCTAACCGTTTTTGAAACTGTTGTAAACAGCCAGATTGTAGAGAGAGGAGGATTCCTGTTTGGTAATTGTGTCATGGTGCAAGCATGTGATGGAATGCATAACAGCCCTTTACTTACAGCCCAGCTTAGGACCGAAAAATGCTCGTCCACAGTCGCTCTGACTCGCACTGGGGTTGCAGGCTGGTCTCTATGCTGTCTCGAAAACCATCTCTCTTGGTCTCCGTCACTCTCCATCAGTCCTATGGAGGTTTGCGAGTGTATGGAACTTTCTCAATGCATTCGTGAAGGTTGTGCGACCAGTAAGAAACACGAGGGTATCATAATCGGTAGTAATAAGCTCGCCCAAGTCTCAACTTGCTCTCAACTCTGTATCACAGGTCGTAATAGACTCGCAAGCTGCTCGGCATGCGGTTGCATCAATCATCACAGATTTTTAGGAATTTTTCACTTGCAAACTATTGCGAGCATTATGGTGAGCTTAATGCGAGCCTATTGCAACCCCATAACGATATCCGACCAATGGTGAGGCTTCCCGCGACCGGTGGCGACGCAACTTATGACCACCGCTCTCTCCATGACTCGTCGACGCGCTTTTTACGAGAACATACGACAAGTACGAGTATTGCGAACGCATCATGGTTCGAGGTGTAAAAGTCACGATTCGGTTGCAGTTGAGGTTTGGTGTAACCACAAATAAGCGATCAGAGTAGGGAACTGCTGCGACTTGTGCGAGTGACCAAAATTTCACGATCACGCTTGTTGTGTCGGGGTCGTATCAGGGTCGCGGTTTAGTGTAAACAGACCATGAGTAGCACCCTGAGCAGACGTATAATGGACAATCCATTAAGGGCTATAGCTTCTTGTGCAGGGAGAGACCATTTGTGCAGTTTACCACAGAATCGTCATTCTTGCTTTTTCTAAATTAATGGTCATGGTCAAAGAGTTTAGGAAATTTCTGCAGTCTGTTCAGCATGTCTAACTTGATAGTCTCTGTAGGTCTGTCGTTAGTTAAGTTGACGTCTATTACTCCTGGTGTTAGTTGCGGACGGCCTTATAAGGCTGTTTGTTATCCTCAGGACCAGTGTGTGGACCTGCATGAAGAGAAACATCGGCAGGCTGAGCAAAGTGCTGCCCAGTTTACTCAGCATCACGCTGTCCAACTGGTGAGTCACCATCTCCACCTTTGATGTGTAGTGTCTGAGTATGTGTGTTTGGGTGTGTGTGTGTGTTTGCGATTTGGTATGACTGAATGTGTGCTCGAATTTGCTGTTTGGTTGCCATGCCTAGTGCACTCAACAGGACTTTTTTTTTTGCCATGCATGTAGAGTTTTCGAGGTCTGAATGGAAGAAAATTCTGGGGAAATTCCTAGTCTTTGCATGGCTGTTGTGTTCCAATCTCTTTCATTTGTGAAATGAGAGATGGTTGGAGCTTAAACCTCAGCCATCTTGATCCAGCCTTTAGCTGTGTCAGACAGATTTGATTTTATCACAAGTTTTTAGGCCTATGTAGTGTATGACCCCCCCGTGATCATAATTTGTGATTATGTGTATATAGGGATGTTACAATATCAAAAATTCAGTAGTCGGTGGCAGTACCAGTAAAATTACACTATTCTCGATGCCAATTCGATACCACGGTAAATAAGGAAGGAAGGATTTTCTAAGATCCCATTTACTTAAACATGATCATCTTTATTAGAAAATTTGCAAAATATTAAAATGTTATGTCTATTAACAGACATGCAGAACATAACAAAATACTGTACAATCACTTTAGAGAACTTAAGATTCATACCCTCCAGAGGTATCATTTGTAATGCCGACTTTAACCCTGTCTTCACCAGTTCAAGTTTTCTTTCGAAGAAACATGTCATTTTGGTGTACATATGCAAGAAGATAATATACAGCATCTAATTGCAACCATATCACATACATAGGCTGACCTATCTTATCTTTGCAGCGAATAAGCTCAACTCGGGAAACTCAGACAGTATTAAGCTTTTAACATCTTCATTTCTAACATTTCTTTAGGCTTAGAACTAATGCCACATGATAAATCAAATCGTAATTGCAATCGCACTTTCAAACTGTGCAACTGCATAACAGCAAAAAAGGCTGCAATTTTTTTTAAAGATTATTTTTTTGAGAATTTTTCCTTTCTTTGACAGTTAAACAGCGTAGAGAGACAGGAAGGTTGGGGAGAAGAATGAGGGAAGACATGCAGCAAATGACCTGAGCTGGAATCAAACCCAGGTCGCTGTGGGAAGGACACAGCCTTCATGGTGCGCGCTTAGACCGATGAGCCACCGGGGCGCACTGCGATTCGCGGTTCAATCTAAATAAACGTGTGCGTGTCAGTGAACATTACTACCTCTCCTCTAATTGTATGGAGTTTGTTGACGTTATGCCCACAAGCTATCCTGGGCTTTGTCCGAACTGTCAAAAAATTACGTCCTATACACTAATTCCAAACCACTTTTCTTTAACCTATGTGGAAAATGTCAGGAGATAAAGGAAAGCTGTAAAAGGGAATTCCCACCGCTTCGGAAGACGTCTGCGCTAATTGGAAAATCTGAATGCACTTAAAGCAAGCAACGTGATTGTCCGATGCCCATCACGTACGTTTCTTTATGCGATTAGACGGGTGAATGGTTGCCGCTTTGAATACTGCTGCTGCACTGAATTGTGGAATGTCGTGATCTCCTTTCTTTTCAAAAAGAATGTTTCGTGTACCCTATGTTAAAGGACGTAAATTAGGAAGCACTGAGACTCCTTTCCTCAACATTTAAAGAATTCGAAGGCACTTACTATGGTTGCCACGTAATATTTTCCGGATCATTTTTTAGGAGTTTGGAACAATTTTTATTATTTTTTTAAAGATTTTTTCCTTTATTTGACGGTGTAGAGAGAAACAGGAAGGTTGGGGATGACATGCAGCAAATGACCTGAGCTGGAATCGAACCCAGGTCGTTGCGGGAAGGACACAGCCTTTATGACATGCGCGCTTAGACCAATGAGCCACCGGGGCAGCCCTAGGAGTTAGGAACATTCATTGGCAAAAAAACAGACGCATCTCTGGCCTGTGAGCATGTATGGTCACGTGACTACTTGCTACAGTTCACGGTGACTAACATGAACGCTGAAGAAAAGGTCTACTTTTTCGTGACCACCTTCTGAATGCAAGTATCAGCTGGAACACTCTGAAGCGTATAACTACCCCCATTAGTTCCGGAATAGTCAGACCACAAAACTTACCGTGCCTTGGTACTTAACAGTGCCTCAAAATAATAGTCTGTGTTTTTCCATTTAAGAATCGAATGGTATCGCAAGTATCGGTTCTTGTGACATCCCTATGTGTATAGTTTAAGCGTTCTTGGGGTGGAAATGCCAGTCATTTTCATAAGATGCAGTCTTTATGTGTGAGAAACTTTCTGTGGTTTTCAAAGTTGTGCACCCAATGTATGTAAGTGTGTTCTTTGGTGATGTTCAGTCTTGCTTGTTCAGTGGTTGCAGAAGACATTTATATTTCTTTAGTAGGGCACATTCTATCCTTGAGGTGCACGTTCACGAATTTAGTCATTGCTGGTTAATAAGAAAACATGATGTTTGGGAATTTTAACTGAGGAATAGTGTACAAGACTGCGCTTGCCAGTCAGGCTAAACTGCATCTAACTTGGTAGGTGACTTACTAACCCTATACAGTTAGCTGAGTGGTCTTTCTAGCTAAATCCAGAGTTTGAGAGGAGTAACTAGTAAAATAGCAAGTATTAAATGTTTTGTTTGAGTCTTTCTTTCTAATGAATATTATTGTTATCTCACCCTTTGATGAAATGCATCCAACAGACTTTTTGAGGCGGAGTTGTTGCTTGTTGCCAGTACTGTCTGTGGAAAGCACTCTTCTGACAGCCTATGCATAGATGTGTTTTCACACCTCTCATTTCTCTTATTGATGGGCTGTTTCTTCAATCAGTCAGTGCTGAGCATGAGTTTTCCTGTCCTGTTGTGGGGCAGTAAGGACATGGCTGGCGAGGCTGTGTGTTCTCAGTCGCTCTGGGGATTTGAGACCGACTTGGTGTCTGTTCATGAAGTGTGTCTGTATTTCTGTCCCGGCAGAAGAGGGAGCAAAAAAAACAGGAGGAAGAAAAGAGGAAGGAGTGGATGAACCAGGAGAGGGAGAGGACACTCAGCAGACTTCGGTCATTTAGAGAGGTAACATGACATGTCTGTCCCTCTTCTCACAGTGGGACATTGTGTGCTTTGGGCATTGGTTTTCTCGAGCGCTTGCTGTAAGACTTATTTTATACTCTGGTCAGGCTTGATTCAAGCTGTTTGAGGCATCTTTACCCCCCTAAACTCAGATTTTTTCACTTATGATTCATTAAGTCGGTTCAGTCAGAAAAAAACATGTATTTTCCATTATATGGGACAACGTTAAATATTCTGAATCTTCTGGTTGCAGCGCTTCACTGAAGCTACATCTCACTTATATTGAGAGAAATATTGTGTGTTCCAAATATGGAAGTCAAGCAGAAAAGAATAGGAAAACAAAATATTGTCAAAGAATATTATTTCCATAAATTGATGAAAACAAATATTTTTCACGTCAGAAGAGGCAAGGGAACAACGTGGAAATCAGCATGTTGGCACGGTGCACCGAAACTACTCATTGAGAGTTTTATTGGGCAGTGAAAAGGAAAGGTATCTGAAAATATGTACATGACAACATGAGACCCTCATATTCAAAGCCGTATTGGTCAATATTATGTAAATAAATATGCCCATGAAATTAATAAATATTGAAATTTAGTTAATCTTGTGAAATGAAATGAATAAATGTGGCGCTCAGAAATTAAGATGCCATTAAGTAGATAAATTAATGTGGAATTATGAAACAAAAATCTCCGGAAATAAATGAAAGTAGTCCCTTGAAAAATGCAATTTTTTAAATAAAAATGTATTTATTTATTTATGGAACCATATCAACTAATTTATGTATATAATGTTTAAATTTATTTATATTTTAAGTGATTTATTGCCATATTATTTCAAGATTTATTTAATCTCCATATTTATTTATTTCATGGCAATACAGGGTCATGAAAAAGTATTTTCCCCCTTCCTGATCTTTTGGTCCCTCCAGCGTGTCCTGGGTCTTCCCCGAGGCCTCCTCCCGGTGGGGCATGCCCGGAACACCTTCCCAGGAAGGCGTCCAGGGGGCATCCGATAGAGATGCCCGAGCCACCTCAGCTGGCCCCACTCGACGTGAAGGAGCAGCGGCTCCACTCTGAGCTCCTCCCGGGTGACTGAGCTCCTTACCCTATCTCTACGGGAGCGGCCCGCCACTCTGCGGAGGAAACCCATTTTAGCCACTTGTACCCAAGATCTCGTTCTTTTGGTCATGCCCCAGAGCTCATGGCCATAGGTGAGGGTAGGAACGTAGATTGACTGGTAGATCGAGAGCTTTGCCTTTAGACTCAGCTCCTTCTTCACCACAACAGATCGGTGCAATGACCGCATTACTGCTGCCGCTGCACCGATCCGTCTGTCAATCTTACGCTCCATCCTTCCCTCACTCGACACCCTCACAAGACCCCAAGATACTTGAACTCCTCCACTTAAGGCAAGAGCTCTCCTCCAACCCGAAGGGGGCTAGCCACCTTTTTCCGGTCGACAACCATGGCCTCGGACTTGGAGGTGCTGATTTTCATCCCAACCGCTTCGCACTCAGCTGCAAACCGCCCCAGTGTATGCTGAAGGTCCTGGTTCGAAGTAGCCAACAGGACAACATCATCCGCAAAAAGCAGCTATGAGATCCTGTGGTCCCCAAACCGAACTCCCTCCGGCCCCTGGCTGCGCCTGAAAATTCTGTCCATAAAGATAATGAACAGAACCGGTGACAGAGGGCAGCCCTGCCAGAGTCCAACATGCACCGGGAACAGGTCTGACTTACTGCCGGCAATGCGAACTAAGCTCCTGCTCTGGTCATACAGAGACCGAACGGCCCTTAGTAGAGGGCCCCGGACTCCATACTCCCGAAGCACCTCCCACAGAATGCCACGAGGGACACGGTCGAATGCCTTCTCCAAGTCCACAAAACACATGTGAACTGGTTGGGCAAACTCCCTTGCACCCTCAAGCACCCTGCGGAGGGTATAGAGCTGGTCCAGTGTTCCACGACCAGGACGAGAACCGCATTGTTTCCCCTGGATCCGAGGTTCGACTATCGGCTGGATTCTCCTCTCTAGCATCCTGGAATAGACTTTACTCGGGAGGCTGAGAAGTGTGATCCCCCTATAGTTGGAGCACACCCTCCGGTCCCCCTTCTTCAATCGAGGGACCACCACCCTGGTCTGCCAATCCAGAGGCACTGTCCCCGACTGCTAAGGGATGCTGCAGAGGCGTGTCAACCAAGACAGCTCTACAACATCCAGGGACTTGAGGTACTCAGGGCGGAACTCATCCACCCCCAGTGACTTCAGCTCTAGTGATGGATGAGTCAGCCTCTGAGTCCCCAGCCGCTGCTTCCTCTACGGAAGGTGTGTCAGCGGGATTGAGGAGGTCCCCGAAGTATTCCTTCCACCGACCGACAATATCCCCAGTCGAAGTCAACAGCTCTCCACCTCCACTGTAAACAGTGTTGGCAGGGTACTGCTTTCCCCACCTGAGGCGCTCGACGGTTTGCCAGAATCTCTTCGGGGCCGAACGATAGTCCTCCTCCATGGCCTCCCCAAACTTTTCCCATACCCAAGTTTTTGCTTCCGCCACCGCCCAGGCCGCAGAACGCTTAGCCTGCCGGTACTGGTCAGTTGCCTCAGGAGTCCCACGAGCCAACTAAGCTCGTTAAGACTCCTTCTTCAGCTTGACGGCATCCCTTACTTCCGGTATCCACCACCGGGTTCAGGGATTGCCGCCACGACAGGCGCTGGAAACCTTACGGCCACAGCTCCGAACAGCCACGTCAACAATGGAGATTGAGAACATGGTCCATTCAGACTCAATGTCTCCAGCCTCCCTTGGGATCTGGTCAAAGCTCTCCCGGAGGTGAGAGTTGAAAACCCCTCTGACAGAGGGTTCCGCTAGATGTTCCCAACAAACCCTCACAACACGGTTGTGCCTGCCAAGTCTGTCCAGCTTCTTCCTCCGCCAGCGGATCCAACTCACCACCAGGTGGTGATCAGTGGACAGCTCAGCCCCTCTCTTCACCGGAGTGTCCAAGACATACGGCCGAAGGTCAGATGACACGACCACAAAGTCGATCATTGACCTCCGACCTCGGGCATCCTCGAGACACGTGCACTGATGGACGCCCTTATGCTTGAACATGGTGTTCGTTATGGACAAACCGCGACTAGCACAGAAATCCAGTAACAGAGCACCGCTGGGGTTCAGATCGGGGAGGCCGTTCCTTCCAATCACGCCCCTCCAGGTAACACTGTCGCTACCCAAGTGGGCGTTGAAGTCCCCCAGCGGAACGATGGAGTCCCCAGTAGGAGCACTTTCCAGTACCCTTCCTACGGACTCCAAGAAGGTTGGGTACTCAGCTCTGACATTCAGCCCATAAGCCGAGATGACAGTGAGGCACCTGTCCCCAACCCGAAAGCGCAGGGCAGCGACCCTCTCCTTCACCGGGCAGAACTCCAACACCTGACGGCTAAGGCGGGGGGCTATAAGCAAACCCACACCAGCTTGCCGCCTCTCACCGCGGGCAAATCCAGAGTAGAAGAGAGTCCAGCCTCCCTCAAGGAGTTGGGTCCCAGAGCCCAGACTGTGCGTGGAGGTGAGCCGGACTATCTCTAGCCGGTACCCCTCAACCTCCCGCACAAGCTCGGGCTTCAATTATGAACACTAATTTTAACTGAGGCAACTGAGGCCTGCAGTTCTTTAGATGTTGTTCCAGGTTCTTTTGTGACCTCCTAGATGAGGTCAGTGTGCTCTTGGAGTAATTTTGGTAGGCTGGCCACTCCTGGGAAGGTTCACCACTGTTCCAAGTTTTCTCCATTTGCGGATAATGGCTCTCACAGTGATTCGCCAGGGTCTCAAAGCCTTAGAAAAGGCTTTGCAACCCTTTCCAGACTGATAGGTGTGAATTTCTTTGTTTTTCATCTGCCCTTGAATTTCTTTCTTGAATCAATAGGCCTGGGTGTGTGTGTGTGGGGGGGGCAAATACTTTCTCACAATGGGTCAGGTAGGCTTGGATAGCTTTTTCCCCTTAAATGAAATCATCATTTTAAAACTGCATTTTGTATTTACTCAGGTTGTCTTTGTTTAATATTAAAATTTGTTTGATGATCTGAAACATTTAAGCGTGAAAAATATGAAAAGAAGTAAGAAATCAGGAAGGGGCAAATACTTTCTCACGGCACTGTATTTAATTATTTATGTATTTATTTATTCTTGATCCAAATGCCATTCCATACCTTCAGAGTACATTAACTCTGAATCCACAGTTTACACTCCACAAGCAACATGGCCCATGCAGGTCAAATGAAGCCCTGCTTGTACAGCCGGATTTCCTGAAATCACAGATGCTGGCTTACATAGTTGGAACCACTGACTGAATGAATGAACTACATAAGTTGCCAACTTAGTTTGTAACTATGCTTTTTGGAAACTCACCCCTTGCTGGCTAGTATTTAAGCTTTTCACTATTAAAGTATTAAGTTATACATGTAACAGTTGTTGCTGAAACTTGAATTTATTAATTTGATGGCAAAAAGTGCCCATTGACTTGAACAAACTGGAAGCTAACGCTTTTTCCATCCTCTAATAAAAGCTCCTGGTATTGTTCTGGTGTCGCCATCGTGGCCAAAGTTTCTATTTTACTCGAGGTCTCATAATGGAGGATTGGAGGATGGATTTAGTTTTTTTTTTTGTCATTTTTTGTATTAAATACTATCTATATTCATTTTCGGATGGGCTTATTAAGCCGCACCCTGGGCTTCTTAACCTGCTTTTCTGTACAGAATAGATGGGGGAGATTTGGGACTGCAGCAGTATGGGCTTGGTTTATTGACTGATGGCTTATTAAGCAGCAATTTGAGTAATTACTGACCTGCAGTAATATCCAGACTTTTCCTGTGACTCGGGATCTGGCTGATAAAAGCAGTCATCAGTGAAGTGTCCGGTGCAGATCACCGCTTCTGATACGATGTTGCGTCCGATTTAGTTCCCCTGTCAAATCCTGTTTCCACGAACATCGCAATGAAGAGTTCAACATTGCAAAAGGGCAAATTGCAGGAGATGGCGGACTATCAAAATTCATCGCTTTATGAGGCGTCATCTGTGACAACTTAAGGGCAAGCTGATTCATCAATGCCCTTTATGTTATTTCTCACACGATTTTCTTAAATCAGCAACAGCATCACAAAACTTTCTCGGAGTGGGAACAAAATTGGACGGGGGAGCAGAATCGGACACAACACGGGGCTCCATTAAATGCGCTCCTCTCCTCTTCATAAAGTCCACCTATGCCTTTCGAATTTGGGGTTTTTTTGCAAATTTATGGCCCATAACGCTTCTGCTTGCATTGGCCTTATTGTTGCAGCTGTAAAAAAGGCATTTGGCATAAAATTTTGCATTTTCCCAAGGGCATAATCCAGTTATCAATCACTGAGTCCAGTGCCAGTGACGGTATGTTTTCTGCTGCTGACTGGGTTCCTCCCGTAATGTCATCGCCGAAGATGAATTCTTTCTGAGATGATCGTGATTTACAGTGATTAAAATGCAAATAAAATTGTAACGGCTGATCAGAATATGAAATGATCAATGCACAAATTTATATTAAATATTCCGTGATCCAAATCTTATTTTTGGATGAACAAGCACTTTAAATGGCGCTTTAGTTCCAAAGGTTTGATTCCAGCAGCTGGACTCGATACACCACCTCTCGTATTGCAGAGTTGAAGAAGTTAATGGAGAGACTGAGCTATACGAATACTCGAGTGTCAGTTTGGCTGAACTGTCATATAATTATGAATAACTCTTGGTGCAGTTTCTTGCAGCACACAGGATTGTTTTAATCTGGTCATGCTCTGTGTTGAACAGAAGAAGCAGGGTCACTATGTGCTTAAGACTCCGAGGACAAAGGCTGCCGTCAGAGGCCCCCCAGCATCTATTCCCTCCCAGCCCCTGTCCATCAGCGGTCTTAGCCCCTCCTCTGACACAACTGTTACTACGCCCAAGAAGAAGCGTCAGAAGCCGAAGGATGTTCCTGTCAAGATCTTTGTGGCGCCTGGACCCTGCACTACCCCTCTAGACCAGGCTTTCCAGACACCTCCCCCTCCATGTCCGCCACCACCACCACCTCCCCCTCCCCTCCCGCCTCCCCCTCCTCCCCCAGCTCCTCTTGTTCAAAATGAAGGGTTGGACATACCCATGCCCCTGCTCAGTGAACAGGAGCAGACTCCCTTTCCTGCCAAAAACACCCTCAAACAGAATATCGGTAAGTAGAGTTTCAATGCTACCATAGAACCAAAAATACCACTCGCTTTTGCTGTTTTACGATATTACTTGTAACTAAACTCTTTTGTGGCAAGGCTAATGTAATGATTAAAAAAAAAAACATTACTTTTCTACTAAAACATTGTTACTTTGTCTAAGAATCTAATAATGTGTGTTGTAGCTTCAGTGACAGAGCAACTGTTGTCACTGCTGCCAGATGTGGAGTAACTTACTATGATCAGATTTTCTTTAGACGGACGCAGTCTGTGAACAGAGAACTTTGCTCAATAACTGAAAGGAGATGTCTTTTCATTATGAAGGTGTGACCTCTTGATTGTTGCACCACCTGTGGTTGTAATTCAATGAGTAGAGGAATTGGCAGCAGGCAGTTTTCATTTACACTTAAGAGGTTCCTCTCCACTTCCCCTGTGAGCTTCCCCCTCTCCACTTCCCCAGAATTTGGCTGCTTGGATGTTTGACTCTGTGTATTTGAGGCCTTCCTAAGTTCAACATTAATTTCCCCCCCCCCTTTAAGGTTGACTAAGATGTGTACATTTTGTCATTAATTTTGTCAATTTTGTTAAAAAATGACTTTTTTTTCTTTTTTTTTTTAGCTTTCCCACCTCAAATAATTTTATGATCAGCTAAAATCTGGTGACTTTCAACACTTATGGCTCTGATAACTTCTTTTTTCACTCATATTACCAAATTGATTTTGACTGTAGACTTGCTGGTTATTTCTGCTTGCAATCACGTTTACTTTTTCTGATTGGGGCAAAAGTATCAATTTCATGGGAGAGTATGTGTCATCCAACTGACCCACTTGAGATTTATTTATTTTTTTTTTTAGAAAAACCACTGGAAAAAAATAAATATGCAATATGTAGAAAAATCCTTGTGTGATTGCATAGATATTTAACAGGGAAAAAAAGAATTAAGTGATTTGGTTGGTTGGATTTTTTCTTATTAACTTGAATTCCTTGGTAACAATGTAAATAAAAACCAATGGAATGGTACATTTTTGTGTTGAACTAATAAACTGTTATACTCATCAGTGTTGGAACACCCAATAAACTAATAAACTAGTTATACTCATCAGTGCTGGAACACCCAATAAACTAATGAACTAGTGATATTGATCAGTGCTGGAACAAGTTAAATCAAATTAACCTGGGAAAGGCCCCTTTAAAGAGTCTTCTTCTAATACCCAAAATTCAGTAATTTTTCAGGTTCCATCCTTTAAGACAAGTTTTTACTGAGTTTTGTTGTAAAAATCTCTGTCATTGTCATCAGGGATGTTAAAATATCAGTCAATTTTAATCATGTACACACTCCTGAAGTGTGTCAATTTGTTGAAAATGAAGGTTGATACCACATTAAGTTATTCTATAATAATCTTTATGGGGATCCAGCCTCTAAAACTCTTAGGCCCTGTTTACACCTGGCATTAACATGCGTTTTTTGTGATCGGATTGCAATCTGTGATCGGCATTTGATCAGATACATTTACACCTGGTATCAACATCCATTTCCGGTATTCGCATTGCAATCCGATCACAGTCCGTCCCGCTGGCATCACATCTTTCTTGTCCCATCTCCTTAAGTGGTGCGCCTCGCTTACCCTAAAAATTGGTATATAAGTGGTATATGGTATATTTTCACTCAAAAATGCATTGTGTCTTATAAACCAGTGTGTCCCATACGCCAGTAAAATGCTGCAAGAGGTAAAGGGGGATGTTCCAATGTGTACCCAGGAGAGGGCACTGTGAGCTGCACCTTGCTAGTGTGTCCCAGAGCTCGGATTCAGTCTCTGGAAGGTGTGTAGCCCGTTGCAACATAGCACAAACTCCTAGAAAGAGCGATACAGCTGCATAAAAAGTCCACGTTGTGGACTTTGCAGAACAAAATGGAAATTGCCATTTTGTTTAAAATAAATTTAAATAGTGTGGAACAACTTGTGTATGGAATAGCTACTATGACACCGTCTTTGAAATCCTTCTTACCGGGACACCCCCACAAAATATACTGCGTCTTGCATACAAATGCGACTTATCTAATGAGTTTTACTATGCGCGTTTGTGCCCACAGAGTTATTGTATGCGGATTGGAGACTCATTTGCATTTACACTTGTGTTCAATGTCGCCAGAATCTGTCCCTGACCACCTTCAGAAGTGGTTTGAAGGATCGGATCACAATCCGTCCTCAATGCGTCTTGCTTGCATGTACACTTGTACAAAACCCAAAACCAGTGAAGTTGGCACGTTGTGTAAATCGTAAATAAAAACAGAATACAATGATTTGCAAATCCTTTTCAACCTATATTCAATTGAATACACTGCAAAGACAAGTTTCTGAATGTTCAAGCTGGAAAACTTTGTAATTTTTTGCAGAAATAGCTCATTTGGAATTTGATGCCTGCAACATGTTTCAAAAAAGCTTGCACAAGTGGCAAAAACGAGAGAGAGTTGAGGAATGCTCATCAAACACTTTTTTGGAACATCCCACAGGTGAACGGGCTAATTGGGAACAGGTGGGTGCCATGATTGGGTATAAAAGCAGCTTCCCTGAAATGCTCAGTCATTCACAAACAAGGATGGGGCGCGGGTCACCACTTAGTGAACAAATGCGTGAGCTGATTGTCGAACAGTTTAAAAACAACATTCCTCAACGAGCTATAGTGAGAAATTTAGGGATTTCCTCATCTACGGTCCGTAATATCGTCAAAAGGTTCAGAGAATCTGGAGAAATCACTGCACGTAAGCGACAAGGCTGAAAACCAACATTGAATGCCCGTGACCTTCGATCCCTCAGGTGGTACTGCATCAAAAACCGACATCAGTGTGTAAAGGACATCGCCACATGGGCTCAGGAACACTTCAGAAAACCACTGTCAGTAACTACAGTTCGTCGCTACATCTGCAAGTGCAAGTTAAAACTCTACAATGCAAAGCGAAAGCCATTTATCAACAGCACCCTGAAATGCCGCCGGCTTCGCTGGGCCCAAGCTCCTCTAAGATGGACCGATGCAAAGTGGAAAAGTGTTCTGTGGTCTGACGAGTCCACATTTCAAATTGTTTTTGGAAACTGTGGACGTCGTGTCCTCCGAACCAAAGAGGAAAAGAACCATCCGGACTGTTATAGGCGTAAAGGTCAAAAGCCAGCATCTGTCATGGTATGGGGGTGCATTAGTGCCCAAGGCATGGGCAACTTACACATATGTGAAGGCACCATTAATGCTGAAAGGTACATACAGGTTTTGGAGCAACATATGTTCCCATCCAAGCAACGTCTTTTTCATGGACGCCTCTGCTTATTTCAGCAAGACAATGCCAAGCCACATTCTGCACGTTACAACACCATGGCTCCGTAATAAAAGAGTGCGGGTACTAGACTGGCCTGCCTGTAGTCCAGACCTGTCTCCCATTGAAAATGTGTGGCGCATTATGAAGCGTAAAATATAATAACGGAGACCCCGGACTGTTGAACAACTTAAGCTGTACATCAAGCAAGTATGGGAAAGAGTTCCACCTGAAAACCTTCAAAAATTGGTCTCTTCAGTTCCCAAACGTTTACTGAGTGTCGTTAAAAGGAAAGGCGATGTAAGACGGTGGTAAAAAGGCCCCTGTGCCCACTTTTTTGCAATGTGTTGCTGCCTTTAAATTCTAAGTTAATGATTATTTGCAAAAAAAAGAATCAAGTTTCTCAGTTTGAACATTAAACATCTTGTCTTTGCTGTGTATTCAATTGAATATAAGTTGAAAAGGATTTGCAAATCATTGTATTCTGTTTTTATCAAGGATTTACATAACGTGCCAACTTCACTGGTTTTGGGGTTTGTACTTAAGCGCTATCCGTTTGCATAGCGCAAACGTCAAGCGCTATCCGATTGCAATCCGACCTGAAAAAAATGCATGTTAATGCCACGCGTAAACTGGGCCTCTATGTTTGAAAGTGTCTTTTGAAATGTCTTTTCACAATACTGGGGAGATTTCAGGGATAGTTGTTCATTGTTTTATTATCAGCAGATAATGACTGAAGCATATAATTCATGTTCATTTTGTTTAGCACACATACAGCAAGAGATATAGTGAGGATAAAACTACCACTTGAACCCAAGTAGGTTTTTTTTTTATTCTTTAAAAAATTCATTAAAACAATTTTGGGTTCAAATAAGAACACAAAAATGGACATCACAAATAAGATTTTATCAAAAATGATGTGAGAAATTTAAATTACTATCAATTTGCGAATAAGTTATTTGCTCACAGTCCCGTGAATAAAATCCACTTTGTTACAAAACTTTTCTGGTCAGAAAATAGGACGATATTAGACTGAAATGATCAGGTTACTGTCGTTTCCCAAGGCGTTTCCCTGCCAACAGCTCTTGAATGAGTGGAACTGATCAAATGTACTTCTACACCACAGAAAAACTGATTTTCCTCACGTCAATAAACCAACTTCTTGACCGCTAATTTCCGTAGATTTTGAAAAATATTAACTGAAATACTAAAAATCACGCCGTGTCCAGTAAATCACAACTTTTACCAAGGACAAATTTAGATTTTTATTCTTTGATTACTTGCATCAATTTATTGATTTTTCATGCCCTGTGGAATGACTGTGCACACATTTTATCGGCAACAAAAGTTCTCCTGTGTGTTGCTCTGAGTCAGCTTTTTTCCGCCATCATACCTTTCGTGTCCACAATTTTTAAGCAGCATAGATTATTCAGTAAAAAGGGAATAAACATCGACTGAATCCATCCTTTCTCTCGATCATCGTTCAGCAATTGGCCGTCCTCCCGCAAGGTATGATGTCACTGACTGCTAATTTCATGACTTTTCCATATAATTTGTACTATTGATTTCATAATATAGGATTATTACGCTATTTATTATCATGCAGTGACGGAGTCATTTGAACGCATTTCTTGTCCACAGTAATCCATTGTGATGAGTTATGCCTCGGAATAAGTGTCTGATAAAATATTGCATTAATTAATTGTACTCATGATGTTACCTGTAAGCAGTGATGATGACTTTCGAAATTCAATAAAAATTGGTGTTTTCAATCTTGTTTCACGGTCACACTTTCATTACCAAGTTTTGTGAGAAGAGACATAAGATTGACTGCCTCACTCTGGTGAAAATAAACTGCATCTAATGATGCATTCAGGCCTATTTGGTTAAAGACCTATGCAGAAGTTAATTTTTTTAAATTGGTTTTCAAGTTTGTCTTGGAGGCTGAAATGGAGCTCATTGCTACAATTGAGTTCTGGCTGTGGGAAAGGGCTATATATATTTACCCGGGCAGTGCCATTTAAAAAGGTCATGCATAGATGGTAACCCCAGATTTGCAAAAAACTTCCACGTGATTCAGCGCAGATTAATGCTACACTTGGCTTGCTAATGGTTGCGCTCGGTTCCATCATTGTACAGTGAATCGTAGTCTAGCTAATTACTGTCATGGCTGTATAGCAATGAGAACAACTTAGTAAGAGACAAACACCTGTCTGGAGGCTTTCCTATCTTCCGAGTTCCTGCATTTCCTTTGCTACAGTTCTCAGGTGTTGTGCTGCTGCATAGTCTTATCTGGTAGCTGGCAGACGCAATGCTTCTCATAGTTCCACTGCCATGTTCCTCAGGCATGGCAATTTTTCGCCGTTTTTATCTGATATTGCTTGCGCAATTCCGCGGTTGGCATTACTCGGGCAGAAATGCGAGGTGCGGACAGACACGTGTTATTGTTTACATTTTGACGAAACACAGAAATTTTTTGCGATTAAAGACAAAAAGTCATTTAACTTTGCGTTCCTTCGACTAATTTACTGTCCTGTGTAGCTCACCATTTGATCATTTTAACCTGTCTGTGCCGCAGGCTCCATGGATGAGGTGCTGGCCTCCTTACAGCGTGGGGAGATGCAGTTGCGGAAAGTGGAGCCCCCTCCTGCCCAGGCAGCTGGCACAACTCCGGAGGATCTCAGAGACAACATCTTATCGGCCATCCGGCGGGGGGTGAAGTTGAGGAAGGTGCAGCCCCGCGCAGCAGACAGGCCTTTGCATGAGGACTCCGACCTGGAGCGCAGTATCAAGGCCGCCATGCAGAGGATGAAGAGGGTCTCCTCAGACTCGGACGACGAGGATAGAGGGGACAGCCAGACGGGGGAGTGGGACGGTTAGCGGACGACATCCTTGGTGAATTGGGCATCTTGAATTTCCAGGCCAATACTGTGTCACTGACTTTCTGGACCCCACTGCACCACAACCATGTTTCCTGAGCTTGCAGAAACCATATTTATTTTTCTGACCTTTGCTTAAAATTTAAAAGAGAACTGGATTTTAAATGGGAGGATTTTGATAGAACTGTGCTTTTGTGTTTGTCTGTAGAAGATGGCAGGTAAGGTTCATCCAGTGGCTACTGAGTGATTCCATACTAATGCAGGTTTACAAGATATAATGTATCAAGATGTCAAATGAAGTACAACTTTGCACTCATACACATATAATGAACAAAAAAAAACCAAAATTTACTATGAAGGTAGTTTTGAAAATTACGCCTTAAGCAGCAGAAAGATGAGTTCTCCAAACCTTGAGAAGCTTTTTCAATGAAATGTGAAGGCATGTCGCAGTTACATAATCTTTGACCTGTACAACAAGGGTGTAACCATGCACCAGTCTACTCGTCTTTTAAAATTTAGACTGATAAGAATCAGATGAATTAACTTAAAAACTCGCACTTGTGTAAACCGGTTTGAATTTTAAAATTCCCCTCTAAAAGATGCATAGACTGGTGCCTGAGTAAACCTTGCAGTATGCAACATTTTTCCTTTTCTGGGGTTGTGGTTTAATTTTTAATGCTCTTACATTGCCTGTGCCTGTATTCTGAAAGGAAAGCATGACCAATCAGCTGCACTGACTAGTCCGCTTTTTTTTTTGGCTTTTTTGTTTGGCTAAATGAGCTTTTCGTCTTGGTCTGTTCAAAAGAAAATTGTTAAAAATTAAACTGAAAAACATGTTATATGAACTGTGTGATTTTATCGCTTAAAGCACTCAGATGCAGGACTCTATGGTGTATGATTTTGTTTTATGAAATTAGTCCTTTTTTTTTTTTTTTTTGGGGCCTAGTTATGATATTGATATGGTCCCTCATGCTGGACGAGTAAAATGTCTATATTTTACACCCTTGTCCAGTAACCTCCCTGTGGTCATGGAATCCATGCACCTTCATTTGTCTGAGTAACCGCAGCAGGTGAGAAACTGCTGTGATGACACGAATATGCAGCCACATCCATTTCACTGATTCATGTCAAGTAGTAAGACTGTAAAATTAATAGAAAAAGCCTCAACTATGGAAATATGATGCTGACTGTATGACCCAAAGGTTGCTGAAGGGATGATTTGAATCCCACAAGGCTAACATCCACCACAGAAACCAAGGTAGACCATTTTACCACTTCAGCACAGTTCAGACTGAATGGCCGTATAAATTGTTTTTTGTTTATAGCTCAGTGGATGAAGATGTGGACTAGGCGCACCCTATATGCAATCTCTCTCAACCCCTGCCTATTGGATTCATGGAACACTGAAATATTTGTAACTTTTTTCTACGTCGAAGTGATGGCAGAAATGCCTCAGTGCAGCCACGTCACACACAGAGCAAGTCAAATCTGAGCCACTGCTGTTACCATGGAAACAGGAAGACTTAGCAGTGGTAGCCTAACAGTGGCATCAGCTTCTGTCTTAATCATATTTTACCAGCTCGCCCACACATCCAGAGCTCTATCAAGCATTCTCAAAGTGTTAGTGTGATCACCAACACTTTGAGAATGCTTGATAGAGCTCTGGATCCCATTTTGAGGATTACCTGTGCAGAAATACAGGTTTACCACTGAAGGCCTCAAGGCTAGAGTATCCCATCTAAAAATGTGCCTGAACAGAGGATGGCTCCTCATCAATCAACTAATACGTTTCCCTCATGGCAATAACCAGACTGGGATGTATTTCGTAGTCTGCTCGAAATAGCCATATCATAACTCATAAGTCTTTATTAGGCAGCTCAGATTCAGTCCAGATGGACTCTTCTTTTACAGCCCCAATTCCGAAATAATTGGGACTTGGGACGAAGTGTAAATTGTGAATAAGATCAAAATGCAATGACTTTCAGATCTCATGAGCCAATGTTATTTACAATAGAACATAGATAACATTTCAAATGTTAAAAATGTAAAATGTCTCAGTTTCATCACAAAATGGATACATTTTCTGGCTCAAACAGGTTAAAAAAGTTGGGACACAGGCAAAAAAGGGCTGAAAAAGCAATTAACCCCTTTCTGCAGATGTAGACGCCTGCGTCTATCGATCTGCAAATTTAAGCACGCTGTTTCTGTACTCGATCACTAGACGGCACCCCAGGATCAGTTATTGAATGTTCACAAGCAAGCAGACCTCGAACGCGGTTCTGAATATGGGGAAGTTCACTCCGCTCCTTGTTTTTCGAGAGCTGCATGAATTAAACACCTCAGCTAAGCCTGATGTGCAAACTGGTCAGTATCCTTGCCCATAGTATCGATCCAGCAGTTTAAAAAAACGATATCTTGACACAGAAAAAATCGTTATCCTTTGTAGCAACCAGTTTAGCCACAGTGAGCCAACAGTATTCCAATTAGTGTTTCAGAAAAATCAGTTTTCTGAGGCAAAAAAATCAACATGGTATTGATTCTCTCACATTCTACTGTCAATTACAGTTGTCACATACAAGAAAATTTGTTGTTCCCTACCGTGGATTTACGCGTAGATTCCTTCATTGACAAATCCAGCGCTTCCTTATATCCACCCAAGTACTGGCGTTGATAGCCAATCACTCAACCATACACTCAGGGTCTTCTGCGTAATTGTAGAGTTACACTTCATGCTCTCGTGAAGTTTCCCTGGGAACAATGTATTGATTGGCTCGTTTCTTATCCAATTCCCGAGTGTTTAAACATTTTAGAGCAAGTGAAACACATTGACTGGGAAAACACAGAGCATACAAACCTACGCGTATCAGCATGTTCGGTTGTATCCTGTCTACGTTATGCACATTACGCGGCTAAAATAGACGCGATTTATATAAAACAGGTTTGCAAAACTGGCCCTGAAGTGTTCAGTTACATTTACAGGATTTAAATGAGATCAGGATATGGTCAGTTAGAATTATTTCGAATGAAACAGGACCCGAGGGTTCTTGCTACTGGATCGGTCTCTGGAGGAGGGATTCATGAAAAAGGTCAGGCTGCTACTTTTTTTTTGTTTGTTTCGTTTTTGAATGTATACGTACTCGACAAAGTCGAATGTCAAGGTTTTTTTCCTGGTTAAAACACGAACTGCCCGTGCATTCGGATGGACCCCCTGGTACGTTCATTGCACGTTTCTTTTGAATCGGGAGAGGCAATGGATTGTATGATATTCCCTGAAAGTGGAGTGTCTGTTCTGTTAAAATAAGGTATATTTCAGAATTCAGATATTACTGAGTTAGTGAGGTGTACTTGTTCCTTATAAGCGTTGAAATGGGTTCGTGAGCTTAGAAGAGGGGACTGATGGCTTCCATTACAAGGTGAATGTTCTGACCGTTTAATAAGCAGTTTATTTAATGCGTTTTTGTGCTGGCTTTGAAGAAAAATGGCCAAAACTCTTAACTTTATTATGGAGAAATGGCATGTTTTGTGTTTGGAGAGGTTACTGGTGACCACTGATATTCATCTGCACTAATATTGATAATTCATACGAAACTCAACTAGAAAATCATTTGTTCATATTAAATTTCATGCCTTAAAACTTTATTTGTGTTAAATACATGATTTTTTTATGATTTGACAGTACATGATTTTGAGACTTTGGGGAGACACTTGGGTAGCTGTATAATTTGGCTAATAGCATGTAATCTAGAATGTAATGTTGAAGATGAATTCTACTTGCGCTCAAGGAGTTTATGATACCAGAAATGTAAAGTTTTAAGCCCCAGCAGTTTTTCAATCCTCAGAATTATTTTTTTTGCAATTTCAATGGTGAATTCTCATGAAGATTTTTTATGTTTGCAGCTCATTTTCTCTACCAAAATCATGAAAATAAACTGAAATACAATGTAATTTTAAATGCTGTAAGTGTCTTTTCTGAATTGAGCCACATTTTTCCTCATTATGAAGCTTGAATCTTGAATTATACAGCATTAAAGTGGGTAACCCATAAATAGCCAAATTTGGCTTCTGCAGAAAGGGGTTAATATATTAGAGAATCAGCTGAAAGAACATTCAGCAAGTGAATAAGTTAACTGGCATCAGGTGTGTAACGTGATTGGCTATCTTTACTTCAGCCTCTCGAAGACATCCCTTTTATAGCCAGGGGCTCTGCGTAAAAAAATTGTGGAATACTTTTGAAACAATATTCCTCAACGTCAATTTGCAAAGGCTTTGAAGGTCTCATCATTGACAGTGCATAACATCATCAAAAGATTCAATTTATTTGTATAGCGCTTTTCACAGATAAATTGTCACAAAGACGCTTTACTGTGAGAGATGAAGATATCGAAGGGGCAGTGCCCAGCCTATTCCCCACTCAAATGATGCAAGAAACTCCCAGTAGGGAGAAAAATCCTCAAACAGTGGTGAGAAAAAAACTCCCCAGTGGGAAGAAATCTCAGGAGGAACCTGGCTATAGTGGGGAAGCCCATCCTCCGCGGGCTAGCTAGTTAATAACAAGATAAAGCAAAATAGGATAATGACAATACAGTTCCATTAAAGTTCATTTAAACAGTGGCATGCGGAGAATGGTGAAGAATTGGATCAGGACAGCAGCAGCCAGCGCTCATGGTGAGGGACAGGGCTCGGATGATCCAGGACTCAGGGTTGTGGAGGGAAAGATCCGCGGAAAGAGACAGAAAAAAGTGGGGTGAGGCACTGGATGAAACTACTGCGCATAAATAAAAATACTGTCCTGTGCCAAGTTAGGATTTAGGAGGTGACTGGTCAGGAAACGGTCAACACCCCTCCATCCACTTCCTGCAGCACAGAGGCCCTGTACTTACTTCAGGCTGGAAGATCACTTTAGATTTTCAAAACACTATGGACCTCCCCGGTGACTAAGACTGTAGCAAGCCCCACTGGCGCCGTTAATGCATGCTAAGTGCCACCGGTTCCACATGGATTTGCTTAACACTACGCCAATACCATATGGACCTCCCCGGTGACTAAGGCTGTAGCAAGCCCCACTGGCACCGTTAATTCAGATTCAGAGAAACTGGAAAAATCTCTGTGCGTAAGGGACAAGGCCGAAGCCCTTTACTGGATGCCGGTGATCTTCGAGCCCTCAGACGCCACTGCATCACTCACCGGCATGATTCTGTCTTTGGCATTACTAAGTGGGCTCAGTAATACTTCAAAAAACCACTGTCTATAAACGCAGTCCTCTGTGCCATCCACAGATGCCACCTAAAACTCCATCAGACAAAAAGGAAGCCATCGTTGAGCATGATCCAGGAGCGCCACTGTGTTTTGTGGACCAAAACTCGTTTAAAATGGACTGTCGCAAAGTATCCTGTGGTCAGACGAGTCCAAATTTGACATTCTTGTAGGAAATCATGGGCGTTGTGTCCTCCAGACTAAAGTGGAGAAAGACCACCCCTCCTGTTATCACTGTTCTTTTCAAAATCCAGCATCTCTGATGGTATAGGGATGCATTGGTGCATATGGTGTGGGACACTTGCACGTTTTGAAAAGCACCATGAATGCTGAAAGGTATATAATGGTTTTAGAGCAACATATGCTTCCCTCCAGACAACATCTATTCCAGGGAAGGCCTTGTGTATTTCAGCAGGACAATGCAAAGCCACCTACTGCAGCTATTACAACAGCATGGCTTCGTAGTAGAAGAGTCCGTGTGCTGAACTGGCTTGACTGCGGTCCTGATCTTTCACCGATTGATAACATTTGGGGGATAATCAAACGAAAAGTCCGTCAAAGGAGACCCAATACTCTCAAGCAGCTGGAAGCCTGTATCAAGACTGGGATCAAGTTCCAATGGCTAAACTCAAGAAACTGGTCTCAATTTGCAGACGCCTCCACTCCGTGTTAAAAAGAGAACCTGTTTACTACACCATGGTAAACAGGCCCCAGTCCCAACTTTTCTGAGAGATGTAGCAGCCATAAAGTTTGAAATGAACTCATTTTGTGGATGAAATTTAAAAATTTCTCAGTTTCAACATTTGCCATGTTATCTTGGTTCTATTGTGAATAAAATACTGGCTGGTGTGATTTGAAAGTCATTGCGTTTTGATTTTATTCACAATTTGCACTTTGTCCCAACTATTTTGGAATTAGGGTTGCACTTAGTACAGTTTTCTGTATAAATATATAAATAATTACATCACACTGTCTTTTTCTATGATAAAAATATGCACCATGCTTAAAAAAAAAAAAAAAAATTCTATATTCTGGTCACATTGGTTGAAAACAATTTGTGTTGTCGGCTCTTGTCTATCTCCAAGATGGAGGCATCGGAGCATGCATGTAAACGAAGCCCATTAACCTTCATATAGTCTTGCTACAAGAGAAAAATTGATGCTTGAAGTGAGTAGTATAGTGAATAAGTTTCCGAACCAACACATCCTCTCAAACACTCCAGTTATCTTCACAGCACTGGGATCCTGCGGTACTGACTGCGGTTCAGCATGAGCACGACTGTGTTTGTTTATTTATTTATTAAGCTTTGACAGAAGTCAGGAAATGATCGCACAGGTGGCAAGGCACCTATTGTGAGGCAATCATCCCACAACATGTACAGACAATTGAACAATGAAGAAAAAAACAAAAAAAAAACAAACATATTTTATATATATATATATATATATATATATACACACACATACACATATAGTAATAATAAAATAAGACAGATTATCAGCAAGTGTAAAAATTCACATTTTAAGAAACGTGAATTTAGCGACACCAGCGACCATAGTCCACTGTATTCCTGGGGCTCGAGCGACCGACGTCGAAGCAAATTTGAAGGTGCTGGCAAAAGGTAAACGCAAGTTTTCTAAAATTGTTTTTCATGTCGGCGCTAACGACGTCCGATTGAAGCAGTCGGAGATTACCAAAAATAACATTAAATCGGTGTGTGATATGGCAAAAAAGATGTCGAGGTCAGTAACTTGCTCTGGTCCCATCCCCTCTCGGCGTGGTGATGAAATCTACAGCAGATTGACATCACTAAATCACTGGTTGTCTGTTTGGTGCCCTGCAAATGGTGTTGGCTTCATAGATATCTGGGATACTTTTTGGGGGAGGCCTGGTCTTTTGAAAAGAGATGGCATTCACCCCACGTGGGAGGGTGCTGCTCTTCTTTCTAATAATTTATCGTGTAGTCTTAGAAATTCCATTTCCTGACACACCAGAGCCAAGACCAGGCAGCAGACTTCCTGTCTTCCACAGATTTCTGCTTGTTCCCAAGAGCTGCTGCCCAGGTTTTATGCTATTGAAATAGTGTCTCTACCTCGACCTAAATTAAGCTCTGCTAAAAACCATAGGAGTGTTTGTTGGGCAAATTAAAAAAAAAAATTAGTACCTGTCATTTTATTAATAATGTGGCTAAATAACCCAAGTTAAAAATTGGATTCATTATTATTCGATCACTAACTTCTAAGGCAACTTTTGTAAATGAATTAATTACTGATCACAAAGCTGATATTCTATGTTTAACCGAAACTTGGCTGAAAACTGATGAATATGTTGCCTTAAATGAAGCCACCCCTCCTAGTTATAGTTCTATTCATGTTCCGCGTCTCACGGGTCGTGGAGGTGGGGTTGCTGCCATATACAATTCAAATCTCCTGCCTACCTTGAAATCTGGCTTCAAATTTAATTCTTTTGAAGTTATTGTTCTCAGTTTTGCACATCCAGACAAAAAAGCAGTCAGTTTTGTCCTTGCTATTATATACAGGCCACCAGGGCCATACAGTGGTTTCTTAACTGAGATTGCCGATTTCCTTTCAAATATGGTTGAAAATTCAGACAAAGTTGTAATTGTGGGGGATTTCAATATTCATATGGACAATGAAGGTGATCCTCTCAGATCAGCCTTCTTTTCTATCATTGAATCTATTGGCTTCAATCAACATGCACATCAGTCCACGCATTCCCACAACCATACACTTGACCTAGTCCTAACTTATAGTGCTGAAATAACAAATGTTGCAGTCATGCCTGAAAATCCAGTTTTATCAGACCATTATTTAATTACCTTCGAACTTCTTCAAGGCTGTCATGTGTCACTGGATCCCGCATTCTACTACAGCCGAAAGCTTTCTTCCTGGACTGCAACTGCTTTTATTAATGAACTCCCAGGCTCATTTGTACACTGTGGAGATTTTCTTGGTGTTAGCCATAATGCATATACAAATGCAAATAAACACACAATTGATCAGCTGACAGACAATGTAAATAACATACTTTGCAGAACCCTGGATACTGTTGCACCTCTAAAGAAGAGGAAAGTGTGCAATAAGAAATTGGCACCATGGCACAATGACTATACTCGTTCTTTAAAACAGGTTTCACGCCAACTGGAGCGCAAATGGCGTTCAACTAAATTGTAGGTATTCTTCCATGCCTGGAAAGACCGTCTACTTGCCTATAACTGAGTTTTCTCCACTTCACGTTCCTCATATTTCTCTACATTGATAGATGAAAATAAAAACAACCCCAGGCACCTGTTTAGCACTGTTGCCAAGCTAACCAAGAATCAAGCTGATCCCTGTGTTTCTGTACCATTTAACAGCAATGACTTTATGAATTTCTTCGATAATAAAGTTATAAAAATCAGGGACAAGATTCAGAGTTCCTTTGTCTCTCCTCATATAGGGTCTTCTTCTCTATCTACCCAGCTTATGGATTTAGAATTATCACAAGGACAAGTGTCCTACCTGAACTCTTTTACACCAATAGATGTCAGCGAATTTAATACCATTGTAAATTCGTCAAAATCTGTTACGTGTCTTCTGCACCCCATCCCAACGAAGCTTTTAAAGGAGCTACTACCAGTGATTGGAACCCCATTATTACACATTGTCAATGCTTCTTTAGCATCTGGACACATCCCACACACTCTTAAACTTGCAGTCATCAAACCCCTACTTAAGAAACCAAACTTAGATGTGAATAATGTGTCTAACTTCAGGCCTATCTCAAACCTCCCATTCCTCTCTAAAATACTAGAAAAGGCCGTTTCAAAACAACTCTGTTCATTTTTACACTCCAATTGTATATTGGAAGTTTTTCAATCTGGTTTCAGACCCTGTCACAGTACTGAAACAGCCCTGGTCAAAGTACTCAATGACCTTCTCCTCGCTTCGGACAGTGGCTACATTTCTGTACTTGTGCTTCTTGATTTAAGTGCAGCATTTGACGCTATCGATCACGATATCCTGTTGAATCAGCCTCTGTGGACAGGCTCTTTCCTGGTTCAGATCATACTTATCGGATCGATATCAATTTGTGCATTTTAATAATGACTCCTCGTATCAATCAAGGGTTAGATATGGAGTACCACAAGGATCTGTGCTTGGACCTCTGCTTTTCTCAATATATATGCTTCCACTGGGACAAGTTATTCGCGCACATGGCATTAACTTTCACTGCTATGCAGATGACACACAACTATATCCGTCAGTCAAGCCTGATGAAGCTGCCCAGCTGTCAAAGATGGAAGCCTGTCTTGGAAGCCATAAAGAAATGGATGAGTCACAATTTTCTCTTATTGAACCCTAGTAAGACAGAAATAATCATAGTGGGTCCCAAATCCCAGAGATGCGAAATCTCAGATTACATGCTTAACATTGATGGAATTTCAATCGCTTCAAGTGCCATTATTAAAGATCTTGGTGTTACTCTTGACCCTGATCTCGCACTTGATACACATATAAAGAACATCTCAAGAGTTGCATTTTACCACTTGAGGAATATTTCCAAAATTCGGAAAATGCTGTCATTACATGATGCAGAAAAGCTTGTCGATGCCTTTGTTACTTCAAGATTTGATTACTGTAATGCTCTTTTGTCTGGTTGTGCAAAATCCTCTCGAAAGGGGCTCCAGCAAATTCAAAATGCAGCTGCTCGTATTCTCACTAGAACACGGAGACACGAGCATATCAGCCCAGTGTTAGCTTCACTTCACTGGTTACCAGTTAAATTCCGAATAGACTGTAAGATACTACTTCTTACCTTTAAAGCCTTACATGGGCTTGGTCCATTGTACCTAAGTGATTTACTTTTACCCTACATTCCCTCCAGAACACTCCGTTCGCAGAGCGCAGGCCTCCTTGTTGTTCCAAAAATAGCTAAAATTACCATATGCGGTAGAGCTTTTTCCTATCGTGCTCCCCTATTATGGAACGAATTGCCTGCTCATATTCGGGGTGCAGACACTATCAGTATATTTAAAGTTAGGCTCAAAACATATCTCTTTAGTCTGTCCTATAGTTGAGGGACAGGAGTGGGTGGCTGGCATAAGCTATAGAATATTTTGTGGACTGAGCAGTCAGTGCTGTCACTGGATCATTGCTGGTGGTGCCCTATTCTGCTGAACTGGTCATGGTCTGGTGGTGACTGTCTCAACCTGCCCTCGTGGCTGTGTTGGCCCCTGCCCCTGTGTCTCATAACTATGCTGCCATAGTCTTATTCTGCTGGGGTTTCCTTATCGCACACAGGCACCTCTGTCTCTCCTGCTCTGTGTGCTCGCCATACAACTCCACCTCCCTAACAATATTTTTTTTTTTTCCTCCTCCTGCTCTGGGCACTTGCCCTGAGCTCTAGATCAAGCCTCACCGAACACCCCCTGGCCCGGAGCTCCAGCCTAAGACCAGCTGTTACCATCTTGTTTCAGCTACAGGACCAAGAGGGTCTTCCTGCCTCATGATGACCTCCATTGCTAATTATTTTACATTAGCCAAGACATCTGTTGGACAGTTTTAAATATACAAATTATTTTAGCACTGATTAGATGGATTTCAATGGAACTCTTGTCATTATCTTGTTATCAACTAGCTAGCCCGCGGAGGATGGGCTTCCCCACTATAGCCGGGTTCCTCCTGAGATTTCTTCCCACTGGGGAGTTTTTTCTCACCACTGTTTGAGGATTTTTTTTGCCTCGCTGTAGTGGGAATAGGGAATAGGTAGTGGGAATAGGTTGGGCACTGCCCTTCAGTAACCCATCTCTGACTGTAAAGCGTCTTTGTGACAGTGTATCATTGAAAAGCGCTATACAAAATAAATTGAATTGAATTGAAGTGTAAGTAACATCTGAGGGACAGACGACAACGTGAACAATGACATTTGCCAACCCATGTACATGAATCATCAGAAGAAAAATAGTTGTTGAACTTTTCTTTATAAAAATGAAAGAGTTTCGATTTAAAAGCAGCTGTAGTATCAGAAATTTGTTAGAGGTGACTGGCATTCCACAAATAAAATAATCTGTTAAAATATGAATGGCGAAAAGTTTCAGTCCTAAATTTTGGAATTTTCATTAAAAATGTATCCTCATTTTGAAATGATACAAAATGGTAGCAGTTAATGTCATATTCCCCCTTCAAGCATTTGCACAAGAATACACAATCAAATATGTCATGTCTGTAGCCCACGTCTGTTTGGCAAGATATTAATGAGAAAATGTGTGAATCAACGCTCCATTTAAAAGAATGAGGCGTTAAAGAGATACCCGTCGCTCCAAGTTTGTAATTTCCTAATTGAGAAATATGTGGAACGCTGTTTGCATTTTCTCCCCATACTACAGGCAAATGCATCTTGCTTCCAGTTCTGATTTGTGACAAAACCAACAGACAAAATTTTAATGAATCTTCTGAACAGTGACAGCGTGTGTCTGTTTTTGTGTTTGTGTGTGTGTTTAGACACATATACAAAACCCAAAACCAGTGAAGTTGGCACATTGTGTAAATCATAAATAAAAACAGAATACAATGATTTGCAAATCCTTTTCAACCTATATTCAATTGAATACACTGCAAAGGCAAGTTACTTAATGTTCGAACAGGTAAACTTTCTAATTTTTTGCAAGTATTAGCTCATTTGGAATTTGATGCCCGCAACATGTTTCAAAAAAGCTGGCACAAGTGGCAAAAACGAGAGAGAGTTGAGGAATGCTCATCAAACACTTATTTGGAACATCCCACAGGTGAACGGGCTAATTGGGAACAGGTGGGGGCCATGATTGGGTATAAAAGCAGCTTCCCTGAAATGCTCAGTCATTCACAAACAAGGATGGGGCGAGGGTCATCACTTAGTGAACAAATGCATGAGCTGATTGTCGAACAGTTTAAAAACAACATTCCTCAACAAGAAATTTAGGGATTTCATCATCTACGGTCCGTAATATCGTCAAAAGGTTCAGAGAATCTGGAGAAATCACTGCACGTAAGCGATGAGGCTGAAAACCAACATTGAATGCCCGTGACCTTCAATCCCTCAGGCGGCACTGCATCAAAAACTGACATCAGTGTATAAAGGACATCACCACATGGGCTCAGGAACACTTCAGAAAACCACTGTCAGTAACTACAGTTCGTCGCTACATCTGCAAGTGCAAGTTAAAACTCTGCAAAGCGAAAGCCATTTATCAACAGCACCCAGAAACACCGCCGGCTTCGCTGGGCCCAAGCTCATCTAAGATGGACTGATGCAAAGTGGAAAAGTGTTCTGTGGTCTGACGAGTCCACATTTCAAATTGTTTTTGGAAACTGTGGACGTTGAGTTCTCCGGACCAAAGTAGAAAAAGTTCAAAAGCCAGCATCTGTGATGGTATGAGGGTGTATTAGTGTCCAAGGCATGGGCAACTTACACATATGTGAAGGCACCATTAATGCTGAAAGGTACATACAGGTTTTGGAGCAACATATGTTGCCATCCAAGCAATGTCTTTTTCATGGACGCCCCTGCTTATTTCAGCAAGACAATGCCAAGCCACATTCTGCACGTGTTACAACAGCATGGCACCGTAGTAAAAGAGTGCGGGAACTCGACTGGCCTGCCTGTAGTCCAGACCTGTCTCCCATTGAAAATGTGTGGCGCATTATGAAGCGTAAAATACGACAACGGAGACCCCGGACTGTTGAACAACTTAAGCTGTACATCAAGCAAGAAAGGGAAAAAGTTCCACCTGAAAAGCTTCAAAGATTGGTCTCCTCAGTTCCCAAACGTTTACTGAGTGTCGTTAAAAGGAAAGGCGATGTAACAGTGGTCAAAAAGCCCCTGTGCCAACTTTTTTGCAATGTGTTGCTGCCTTTAAATTCTAAGTTAATGATTATTTGCAAAAAAAATAATAAAGTTTCTCAGTTTGAACATTAGACATCTTGTCTTTGCAGTGTATTCAATTGAATATAAGTTGAAAAGGATTTGCAAATCATTGTATTCTGTTTTAATCTACGATTTACATAACGTGCCAACTTCACTGGTTTTGGGTTTTGTATAATATTAGAGTGTGTATGTGGATATATACACACATACACTAATATTATATATGTGTGTGTTTAGACACACATATATATATATATATATATATATATATATATATATATATATATATACACACATACAGACACATACACACTCTAATATTATATATGCGTCTAAACACAGAGTGTGTGTGTGTTTGTGTATATATATATAGAGCAATAATGACCAGAAATCACAAAGGTTGACAGAAGTTTTTTCTGTCAAAATTATTGATGCTATATTTTCACTTATCGTAGGTACAGCCCCTTCATAAATCAAAGCATTATGCCTTTCCAGAAATTGAGAAAGGGATTTGTTTTACATAGATGGACAGAATTGTCTTGAAAAGTCCTTTTCAAACTGTTAGAAATGGAATAATAGTTCCACACTTAGAATTATAATTTCCCCACAGCTGTCCGTCTAAGACGCACAACCGCTTTCCATGAACCACAACATTCAAAAATATAGCACAGGGCTGTATTAAGAGGGAAAAGAGGGACTTCACATTTTTTACAAAATACTGCTTTCCCCCAAAAAAGACTATTAGACCAACATAAATTTGATTTCTACATATAAAACGTATGAACCAAAAAAAAAAAAAAAACACAACATATAATTCTTACACCATACTACAAGTAGTTGAAAATGTAATGTATTCCTATTAGACTGGATTCCTTCTGCCAAGAGAAAACAACAGGCACCAGCATGAGGATTTTTGGAAAACAAGCAACTTCATCAGGCTACATTTGAAAGCCCACAGACTGGTATTCATTCACATAAACAAGTGATTCCACAACCTAGTAGCAGTAACACAACCTTTTCCCCAAAATCACAAACAAGAATGAAACAGTACTGAGGGAAGCACAATTTTTAAGTGGATGACTACTTCAGACAAATTTCCCTAGGAGTCAACAAGAATTATCATTCATTAATCATGCAAAATACTTCGAACACAGCAATCAAAAACCGAGTTTCCTCTGGTTTCTGGGTAACATTCCAATAGTTCATAAAAGGTTCCCCAAAAATTTCAACGTGGGTCTTATGCACATATTGTCTTGCACACTGTATTTCCAGTGCAACTAGTCAACCAAAGCACATTTTTAAAAACTTTACAAGAAAAAGTTTTATTTTCCCACCAACGTAAATAAAAGTAAACAGCATACATAGGATGTGCTTTCCTTTTTTTTCCTCAGGAAATCATCATTCTGGTGTACACCCTTTAGTTTTCGATTACTTTTCTAAAGCTTCATTTGTTTCTATACAAATTTATGGAACATTGAAATTTCTGCTTAGAAATATAGGCCATAGTCGGGGGAAAAAAATTAAACTGAATCTATAAATGCATATGAAAGAGTTTATAAGCTCTATAAGATGGGACTTTTGTCACGGACCAGACTTAGAACTGAGGCACTTTGTGACGATGTGCAGACCATGTATGTGCATATTGTGGCAAACAAATATTTTCACACTGACCTGAGATGATGAATCAACAGCATTCATCCTTTGAATTTAAATTTAATTGTTTCCACAAGATGGCCAGTATTACTGAGGTCTCTGACTTACTTGCTGTAATGCTGTACTTCACCATTTGCTTGCTGGTTATCAACCCTGATTGAACAATTACCTGAACCATACACATTTAAGACTGATCCCCTCTATCTCCACATACATTTCATTTCTTTTCCTGCTCCTAAATGGTCAATCACAACAATTTTGTAACCAAAAAATTCTGGTCTATGAATCATTTCAGAATTCCGACAAGATAAAGTTCAATCATTTGGAGAGAACTCGCAGTTTTGTCTCTCTTATCAGTAATTTAATTTGATGAGGACAGTCGAACACACTCTGGGAAATGCTGTTCTTGAACTCTAACAAGGATCGAAACTTCACAGCATAGCTTGTCCTGTTCCTCCTTTCAGTTGTCCATCCCTAATTTTGACAGACCTTGTCGAAACTCATGGAGTTCATCGATCTTCCCATCCAAGACGTCCATAAATTTTTTCAGCTCAACCCTAAGGTGACCCTGTTTTTGCTGGTTGTCATCTATATCTGCCTGCAATGTCTCCATTTTGTCCTCCAGGTCTTTGTTCTTCATTTCGGCCACCTATGATCAAAAATAATATGTTCAGGAGCAGAGGAAATGTAGAGAAGCAATAAATTCATTGTAACTCCCATGGCATTATTGAGTAAGGACATTGTAGGAGCTTGTGTCAATGGTTCTTCTGTAAGACACCGAGAGGAGATCCTTACTTTGCAGTCGTTTTTGAAACGTAAACCTGCACCTGTAAAACTTCCTCTTGGTAGCTCATTCCTAAGAAGGTCTGCTCAAATCAAGCTTAGAAATTTTGCCGTTTCTTGGTTGCATTGTGAGGTGAAATATTTCAGGCATCCGTGTGTTGATTTTGGGATAGTCTGTCTTCTCTGTTTTGAATCTCCCTGTGGTGGCATTTTTCTTTCTTTTTTCTAACTAAAAATTTGATAGTAAGATGAACTGTGAGCTGGGTGTTTGCCTCTTGAAATTCTTTCCACTGACATTTGCATCAAAGACAACCCCAATAAAAATATAAACACCCAGTGATTGAAGAATTAGCAGTCAACAACCTTACCCCTTCAACAGCAACAAACCCCATATCTAATTCATAGCTGTACCACCAGGGATATTCCTTAAGAAACTTCAAGTTAAATTAAAGCTGCAAGCAGCGTTGAATGGGCCCTCGCCCCCATGCGCACGTTGGGGTTGTGATGAGATCCTGATGGGTGCAGCATGGTCTCTCAATGTTTAGTAATAAATCTGGTTTTGAATGGATGAAATCTCAAGGAGGAGTGCGTTAAAATACAGTATGTGGAAATCAGGCAAAAATGACTGGTTAAAATCAAAATGGCTGACTTCCTGTTTGGAGTAGACGAATGCTGCCAGAGACTTTTTTTTTGGCCAAATACAAATGTGTACCAATTTTCATCTTTCTACTCCAAAAAAACCCCTATGGGTAGGGGTTTTTGAAAATTTCATGGGGGCGCTATCGAGGCATTTTGCAGCCCTCATGGGCAAAGCCCCAATGAGATGTAAGAGCTTGCCACCCGTAACCAGCATATCAATTTCCATGATGATATGAAGTCATTAAGAACATCAAAAACCGAAACGTATTTTCATGGCGAGGGATCCATTATCAACGCATCGCCACACGGAAGCCATTACTCGAAGCATCACAGCATTCGTAAGGTAGTTCAAGCAACTTCTTCTACATGTTGTACAGGGGGAATAAAGGGGATGGGTTCAACTATATGTCATCAGTACAAGTGAAAGTAAAAACTGGTCACTTCCTGTTAGTAGCTATGCCCACTGACCTACAGACCTGCAGAGCACAAATTTTGATCTGCATGGTCTTTCGATGTTTGTTGATAAATCTGGTTTTGAATGGATGAAATCTGTAGGAGGAGTGCGTTAAAATACAATATGTGGAAATCAGGGAAAAATGACACGTTAAAATCAAAATGGCCGACTTCCTGTTTGGAGTAGACAAATGATGCCAGAGACTTTTTTGTGTGACTTGGCCAAATACACGTGTACCAATTTTCATCTTCCTACCCCAAAAAAACCCCTATGGGGATGGGATTTTGAAAATTTCAAGGGGGCGCTATCGAGGCATTTTGCTGCTGTCATGGGCAAAGCCCCAATCAGATTTGAGAGCTTGACACCCTTAACCTGTCAATCAATTTTTATGATGATACAAGTTTATTAAAGACATCAAAAACCCAAACGTATTTTCATGGCGAGGGTTGGAAAGTCGCCACGTCACTACACGGACGCCATTATGCGTAGCTTCACAGCATTCATAATAGAAGTGGAATGAGGTTGGTGTGTTCAACTATGTGTAATCAGTACAAGTGAAAGTAATGACTGGTCACTTCCTGTTACCACAGGGGGGCGCAAGCTCCAAAGTGGGAATTTAATGTATCTGGATGTTCAAGGCGGAGCAATGATCATGTCCAGCAAGTTTGAAGCTACTACAGTCAAGTATGTGGGCGTGAGAGCATTGGGAATCCCAAACGTATTTTCATGGAGAGGGATCCAAAGTCACCGCGTTGCCACACGGACGCCATTAATCGTAGCTATACAACGTTCATAATGTAGCTCCAGCTACTTGTTTTGCATGTTTTAGAAGTAGAATGAAGCTGATGGGTTCAACATTGTGTCATCAGTAGAAGTGGAAGTAACGAGCGGTCACTTCCTGTTACCACAGGGGGGGGCTATTAGCAAAGTGGAACGTTAATATATGACGATGTTCAGGGTAACGGCTTCATCATGTTAAGCAAGTTTGAAGCTTGTAAAATCAAGTATTTGGCTGTGAGAGCATTGTGAAATTTTTTCCTCAAGTCACAAAAATTTGTCACGCCCTAGCAGCCACGCCCTTTGACTTAGAGAGCTGCAGAGCACAACTTCAGATTAGCTAAGTCTCACAATAATCTGTATCAAATTTGAAGTCGATTGGGCGAAATCCCTAGGACGAAGTCGTTTTAAAATTCAAAAATTCAAATCAAAATGGCCGACTTCCTGTTGGGTTTAGGGTGTGGCTGCAATGAAGTTTTTTGTATGCCTAATTACAAAGCACATAACCACTGAATTTTGTTGGCCTACGACAAAGTAACCGAATTTCCCTATGGGAATTTTGAAACGTGTTTAGGGGGCGCTATTTCGGCATTTGGGGTCGCACCTACGCGATCGCACAAAAATATCAAATTTCGGATGGGGCCGGACGTATGTGGAAAGTTAGACCAGTTAGTTTCACCATTGGGAAAGGGGTGAAATTGCCCTTTGAAAAGTCGTAAGAAAATAATAATAATAATAATAATAATAATAATAATAATAAAAATAAACAGTACTATTTCAATAGGGTCCTCGGACGACTTTCAGTCGGCTCGGGCCCTAATTATTGGCAGTACTATTAATATAACATTCAATTTGATGCCACAATATTAATATTCTATTTAGTTTTACATGCCTTTCCAAATAGATGTCATCCAGCAACTGATCGAGTGCAGATGTCACTGCATGATCCGCCTCCACTGAGGAATCTCTCTTTATACCTTATAACTATTGCACTTAATGGGACTTCTTTGAAATTTCGTGCACTACTACAGCACACATTTTTGCCATGCAATATTGCTGTGAGTGAATATCAGTCTTAATATTGTACAACAGATGTGAATCAGTCACTGTGCCACTATGATGATATGGTATCATCGTGCAGCGTACCAGTAGTTTCTGTGTGATTGTCTGACATTCCTCCATGAGCTGAGGGATTATTTCTGCTTGATTCTTCAAGTTCACCAGTTCCTGCATAACACCAGACAGGATAGAAAATGCTCAATGCAACGTCAGCCCAATCCCATGAGCGTTATTCTGTAAATTAAAAAAAAAACTATTATTAATAGGGGAGGCCAGACTCTTAATTAAGGGAGACAATTAATTGTAGACTGGTAAGAGGACAAGCAGGAAGTTAGGATGCATTTTTAAGGTTTTTTTAAGCAAATAATGTCAGTCAACCAACAAGAGAGACAGCAATTTTAGATCTATTGCTGTGTAATGACCCTAACAGAATTTACAACATAAAGTAATGGAGCCACTCGGGACTAGTGATCTTTCCACAGTTGGTTTTAATCTATCATTGCAAATTAAAAAGGTTTCCTCAAATACTAATTTTTTTACTTTTTATTTTATGCACACAAAAAGGATGCACATGAATGTAAGTACAATAAACAGAGTAAAACTTCAAGATTGCAACACAATGCGTGACTGTGCAGCAGAGCAATGCAACGAGATGGGATGAGATTAAGATCCCAATCCCGTTGCCAAAAAAAAAAAAAAACAGTGATGGGATGTGATTGAATTCTTGCAGAAGAATACTGAGGGGTGGAACAGGATAGGATAAATCTGCTTTGGGATGGGATGGAACAGAATGAGTTGTTATGGGATGAGACAGGATGGGATGAAAATGATTTGGGATGGGAACTGATATGAGTAAGTTTGGCATAAGATGGGGCATTTTTCACTCAAATAAACTCAATTTTATACGCTCAGAAAAAGAGACCACTTCCTTAGCATTATGATCAGGATTCAGGTTGCAAAGAGCAATAATTAATTTAAAACCACTTGTGATGCTGACAACTAATGTAAAGATTTGAAAGCTAATTCTTCTCGTGAAAGGGGTACATTCAATAAACCCAATGAACACAGATTTACTTCAGAACAGATAACGTTAACATAACATGAACATGAGTGGCGAGAACAGGCCGCTCAGCCCAAGAGAGCTTGCCAGTTTCTTTTTACTATTGTGAATAGTAATAGTAGTTCAGATACTCAATGGTATCTAGCTTTAAGTCAAGCCCGCTCTTGAAAATTCACTAGGTTCTGCCTCAACAATATGGTCAGGCAAGCTATTCCACATCGAAATTACTCTTTGGTGAAAAAATATTTCCTAATATCAGTGCTAAATTTACCCTTGGTCAACTTCCATTTGTGACCCCGAATTCTATGAACAAAACTTGGTCGAAGGAATCCTACATAATTCACTTTGTTAATCCCTTTAACATATTTAAAGACCTTAATCAAATCACCCCTTAGTCTCCTTTTCCTAAGACTAGAGAGATTCAGCCTCTTTTCACATCTTTTATACCAGGAATTAGTTTAGTGGCTCTTCTCTGAACTTTTTCTTAAGCCTCTATATCTTTCTTAAAGTATGGTCCCCAGAACTGTTCACAATAGTCCAGATGTGGTCTGACGAATGTGCTGTACAAGAGAAGGATGACCTCCTTGGATTTGTACTCAATACTTTTGGCAATGTATCCCAGCATATATGCATGTATATTGGTATGTATATTTGCTTTTTTAACTGCTACTGCACAATGGCTAGAACCTGTGAGGGTTTGGTCAACAATCACTCCCAGATCTTTCTTGTGGAGCACATTCTAGTTTTAAACCTCCCACGAATTAATCCTGTCTAATGTTTTTATTACCTACATAAACAACTTTAAATTTCGCTACATTAAATTTCATTTGCAAAATTTCTGCCCAATTCTGGATTTTATCCAAATCATCCTGAATCACTTTAGTAGACTCTAAACTATTTGCCAAACCTTCTTATTTACAACCCCAATTCCGAAATAATTGGGATGAAGTGTAAATTGTGAATAAAATCAAAATTCAATGACTTTCAAATCACATGAGCCAGGATTTAATTTACAATAGAACATAGATAACATTTCAAATGTTGAAACGGAGGCATTTTACATTTTTATCCACAAAATAAGCTTATTTAAAATTTTCTGGCTGCAAGAGGTCTCGAAAAAATTGGGACACAGGCAAAAAGGGCTAAAAAAGAAAATGAATATACAAGAGAATCAGCTGAAAGAACATTTAGCAAGTAATTAAGTTACTTCAAGAAACCACTGTATGTAAGTCCGCCATGCCATCCACTGATGCCATCTAAAACTCATATGTATAAAGGAAGCCATCGTTGAGCATGATCCAGAAGTGCCGCCGTGTTTTGTGGGCCAAGGCTCATTTAAAACAGACAAAGTACAAAGTGGCAAAGTGTCCTGTGGTCAGACAAGTCCATATTTGACATTCTTGTAGGAAATCATGGGCGTCGTGTCCTCCGGGCTAAAGAGGAGAAAGGCCACCCCTCCGGTTATCAGCGTTCAGTTCAAAAGTCAGCATCTCTAATGGTATGGGATGCATTAGTGCATATGGTGTGGGACACTTGCATGTTTTAAAAAGCACTATGAATTCTGGAAGGTATATAAAGGTGTTAGAGCAACATATGCTACCCTCCAGACGACATCTATGCCAGGGAAGGCCTTGTGTATTTCAGCAGGACAATGCAAACCACATACTGCAGCTATTACAACAGCATGATAGTAGAAGATTCTATGTGCTGATCTGGCCTGCCAGCAGTCCTGTTCTTTCATCGATTGAGAACATTTGGCACATAATTAAATGAAAAGTCCATCAAAGGAGACCCAAAACTCTCCAGCAGCTGGAAGCCTGTATTAAACAAGAATGGGATCAAATTGCAATGGCTAAACTCAAGAAACTTGTCTTCTCAATGCCAAGACGCCGTTAATAAGAAGAGGGGATGCTACACCATGGTAAACAGGCCCTGGCCCAACTTTTTTGAGACCAGTGGCAGCCATAAAATTTGAATGGAGCTCATTTCGTGAATACAATTGTAAAATTTTTCAGTTTCAACAGTTTGCTATGTTGCTATCTCTGTTCCATTGTGAATAAAATACTGGCCGGTGTGATTTGAAAGTCATTGCGTTTTGATTTTATTCACAGTTTACACTTTGTCCCTACTATTTTGGAATGAAGGTTGTACATAACACACCCCATATTCTGTAAACTGTATATTTATACATGAAACTTCCTCATATTATAAAAAAAGCTAATTTATGCATGAAACATGACATTTACTCATTAAACCCCACTTACAGTACACTGAAAATTTATGCATGGAATTCCTTGCACTGTACACTTATACAGAGCAAACCCCCATATGGGAAAGTGTACAGTATATTTATACATAACACAACCCCTATACTATATATATATATATATGAAAGGCCCTCATACTGAAAGCTACACATTGTCTCCCATTTGACTTAACCCTGCATTATTTTTATGGAAGGAAAATCAGATGAGCTCAGTAATGTTGGGGGGACAGCCTGAAATTACAAGTACAGCGCATTGAGAGATGGTGACTGCACAGATTCTGTGCATCAGAATGAATCAGTGTAATTCAGCAAAAAGAAGCGTATAAAGCTTTCATGAACTAAGCAAAGATTGTGATCATTAGCCAGGCCTCAAAATTACCTAAAAAAGGCTTTTACCCACAGGGCATCACTCTCCAAACAAAGATCATTGAAGCGAAAATGGAAATAATTCCTGGAGGACGCATGTCCCCTTGACTGTGTGGGCAAGGAGTAGTGGAGGCTGGAGAGCTCTGGGACAGCCCTACTGTGGTGCATGCTGGCACATCTCCTGAGTCATAACTGCATGGCAAACAGCTTATTCCTCCCACGTTCCCATGTTATGCAACCAGCTGAGTCCTGTCTGCCTTCTCGATCCACTCTGAACAAAACATATTACAAGAATATTTCGTTTCATATCATAGGGAGCATACATTTCATATATTAGAATTGAAATATTGCAACTTAATGCGCCAAGCCTTTTGTGTTGCAGGAAACAAGACAACAGACCTGAGACAATCAACACCCCAGCCTCTTGATCTGACTGTTGCCAGAATCTTTAGCAAAGATTTATACTTTACATGTAAACAAAAAAAAACCTTTAATGAGCTTTTTCTTCAGGGTCAATGGTAATAACGTACGCTCTGAAGAGGCTGATTTAGCTGCTTTACATGGCTCTTTGATGTGGCAAACTACGCACTGGAAATGGGACAACGCAACAGTGGAGGTGCCGCAGTGCTGTGAGGGACATGGCAGCTGCCACCATCGCAGCCACTGCCACTTTGCTAAATATGGCCCCTGTCAAGCTCAGGAGAGTGACGCACACTGAGACCACTGCAAAAACAAGGAAAAGATCAGAGGGCCAAGTAAAAGTCGATGCTAATGAAATGGCTGTGTCCATACAGGGATTGCATTTAGCCATAAATGCAGAGGGGACAAACTAAAGCTCTGCCAGAGCTAGACCAGATTCTAATTTAGGCTATCGGCAATGCTGAAACCCCAGGGCAGCCCTATGCGAAGCAGTTGTAAGTGCAGCTCTTGTGCTGCAAAGTTCTGATTTTCATCCTCAAATGGCAAAAAAAGTTCCTATAGACATGAAAAACATGTCCCTTTAAATTTTTTTCCCCCAAATCCCAATTTGGACAACTCCGCTGTCGCTTTTATAAATATAACATGAAAGGGGTACACACTGGCATGCACACAACCAGTCATGAAGACCATGCTGTCTTTTGATGAGCCAACTAATGAGCCAGTTAGCATTATAAATTGTACGCACCAACCTTTACAAAATACTACAAAAGACAGCTAGAGCTGCTTAGGCTTTTCCATTATGTGTCCATCTATTTCCGTTCACAACTGTGGGTCCTTAAAATGGAGTTGGGTCAAACTTGATCAGACTTACACCCAAGAGCCAAGGCTGAAAACTATCCAACACCAGAAAAGAGAAGGGTGACTGTATTCCTGTGAGCGACCAGTCTTGGTCAGTGAAACCTGACACTACAAGGCTAAGCCTGCTCCAATGGTCTGACATCCCAAAGAATGACACTTAGAGGACATTTTATGAAAAACTCACTCGTCAGTGCTTGTGCAGAATTTTGAAATCTGGAGTGCCTGCCAACCCACAAACTGTGAACTAAGACAACACATTCAGTTTTTCTGGGTCTTCTCTCTCATAAAATGTGGCATTTGGCAAGCTATTCACATTTGGCCTAAGTCACATGCAGGCTTGTGAGAATTATTCTGCCACTCATCTGGATATCTCCACCGACAGCTTGAGGACTTTTTTTTGAGAAGGTGTGCCACGTATATACTACATATACATACGCACCGTATACACTGCTGAGCCAAAACTTCAAAACCGCTCACAAATTCTGCAAGTAATGTAGATCATTTAATAACAACAGCAGATGTCAAGGTCTGCAGACAGAGCTAAGATTGTAAGCGAACAGACAGTTCTCGTATTGAATGTGTTTGATGTGGGAGAGATGGGAGCTGAGGGACTTTGACTAAATCCAAATCGTTAAGGCCTGACGATTAGGCTAGAGCATCTCTTAAGTGAGAAGACTTCTGGGGTGCTCCTGTCAGCAGATGTGAGTACCTACAGACAGTGGTCCACGGACGACATACTATGAGCTGGTGACAGGGTTTTGGGCTCATTGATGCATGAGGGTTATGAAGGCTATCTTGTCTGGTCCAAACCGACAGAAGGACGACTGCAGCACAAGTTGCTGAGAATTTCAAAAGTATTTACATAAGGAATACAACACACAATACATTATACCCTGTGTTATGGCCCAAATTTATTATGACATATCGGACAGCAAGAGATGACAGACAAAATTGTAAAACTTCAACAGATTTAATAAAACAAAGACTGACTAAGATTGAAATATGTTTTTAAAAAAATGATAGTTACAGTCCCTTGGTAATTGAGATGGGGTTGCTTCGTTGTGATGTCCTGGGACAGGCAAATGCTCCAACACAGGCAAAAATCCACAAAACGAACTTCACAGGTCTTGTAAAGAGTGACAGGTCTGCTCAAATGTATCCTTCCACTATTTCTCCTTGCAATTTCTCCTACTACTTTACTCTCTCAATTTTTCTCCTAATATACTCTTTTCCAGCCCCATCCCACCTTCCTGGCTTCTTTTTCCAATTCTCTGGGACTTTCCCCTCTGAGGCATGCCCAGGATATGCCCAAAATCGAGCTCCAAACTGGGCTTGACAAAAAAAAAGTCAATACTACCATCTAGTGGCTTTTTTTTCCCACATTACACCTGGTACAGTATGTATTGCACTTTTCAGCTTGCAGACAACTCTAAGTGCCTACCCTAACCCCGGTCCACTTTTAAAAGCCCCCTCAGGATGCACCTCAGCTTCAGAACTGGACCTTAAAGCAACTGAAGAAGGTTAAATGAAGATGGATTGAGGAATATTGCTTTTTCTAATCATTGAAAAATTTGTTCATGAAGAAAAATGCCCAAGAACGGGGCAAGACAACCAATTAGTCGAAAGGGAGCTGTCACTGCTGTATTTAGCAAATTGCCAATAGCGACCCCCACTGAGAACAGCCAATTTTTCAGAGGGTTAGGAATGACCTATAAATCAGGGATGTATATGCTTTTTTTTTTACCTAAAAAGTTTATAAGCTTCCCATTTGGACATCCAATGAAATAATCCAAATAATCCATTGCTTGAAAAAAATATATAATTGGTCTCCTTTAAAAAAAAAAGATATATAAAAGCTAAATATGAGCCACTAAATTCTCTCTTTACATAGAGATGTTCCTTAAAGCAAAATTAATATAAGACATAAAATCTTTAAAAAAAATTATAATAATAATGTTTTTCTCAATCACAAAGTCTTATATTAATAAACTCATTATTTAGTTATAATCTCACAGTTCCAGTAAAATACCACTAGGGATACTGATCCAATTTTTTATTTAAATGTCACAATTTCTCTTCGGACCAAGAGAACACAAACACTCCTTTCAAATGGACAAACTATGGGGATACTATAGTTCAGTGTCTTTAATCAATATAATCCTGCACTGAACTGCCATTGTTCAGCATATTATTGCTCAGGCAGCACTTCTGAGTCAAAAAGTCCTGGCAGAATATTCTCCAAGACAAACTGACAACATGAAGACAAGATTAGCAGCCAGTTCCAGAGATATGAATCAGGTGCACTTTTCTGATTACACAAGAGTTTCATGATGTTGCCATAAAAAAAGATGAGTTAAAAATTAAACAAGAGTCATCAGAAGATGACATATCCCACTGGTTCCACATAATTTGTGATTTACTCATTGCAGGAGAATTGTATCCTCTTAATATCGTCACTGTAGTAATTCTATACTCATAAAACAGATGGATTGATTAGTTTGTTATCAAGGCAAGCATGTCATGATGAATGTATTGATTCATTGATTCACTAGGGTCTTGTGTCATGAAGTGTGGGGAATACAATAATGTGAGATTTGCTATTACCACTGTATGAAATGGAACACCTATTTCCGTATATGTTAACATATACTTACCTTTATAAATAATCAATGATGTAACTTCCATAGTGATATCTTGTCTACCACAAACTTGACAGTGTTCTGTAACCCATACTCTTTCAATAGCGATGGCTGGTGTGCGACTGACTCCTAGGTAACAGTTCTGTGTGTTCCTCATTCTATGGCTCGGATGTGAGATACAACAAGGACATTTCACTCTATTTCACTTGGTCTGTGTGAGCCAAGACTTTTGAAGTTTGTAAGTGGCATAGTTTTTGAGTTCTGTCCCGGAAACAAGACAAAGTCCAATTTTAGGGCTATTGGACGGACGGACGGACAGGGTGATGACTATATCCCACGGTATTACATACCGGTGGGATAAAAAAGAAAACCTCTGCCATTAGAATTAAACAGTAAGTAAGCCAATAAGCCGTATGTGCCAGCTTGTATGCGTCTGAGGTCACATTGCAGGTTTACTGACTGGATCCCTGTTGAGCCCTCACCTGCTCCTTTTCCTGCAGCTGACACTCCAGTTCCTGCACTCTCTCAGTCAGCTGGGTGTTCTTCATCTTCTCCTGATCGGCCTCCACACACTGAGCCTCAAGCTCTGTGATCTGATTGTGAACACGTCATGAATGACATCACCAACAATTACAAGGGGGGTCAGTGTTTACAGGGTCTCATAATAGGGAATGGGGTCAAAGAAATGCAGCTCTGCTGAAAAATGCTCTCTCTGTTACTCATCAAAGTCCATATATCATAACTCCAAAAATTTAAAAGCATTCTGTCATTTAGAAATGGGTGACAATGACTGCTACGGGAATTGACTTATTTTGCAAAACAAAATTCTGTTAAATTTTGTGAGCATAAATCAGCCAACTATGGGGCAAACAGAACTGTGCACATCTCCCTTTTTTACCAAAGAAAGCAAGGCAGTTATCACACACAGTTGATGAGATCGACAAAAATAAAATATAAACCTGCTTTTCCTGTAATCTAGTCTCCACTCAGGGTAGATCACTCTGAATTTCACTCTGAAGATTTAGAATTCCATTTCCATACTGGAGCATGCAGCATTCGGGTCCTCTTTCCCATTTCAGTGATCTGTATTCCAGTGGCGACTGATGAGCTGAAAACAGAGGAGGCACAGTACATCCCTTTCAACTAATGATTGGTCTTGACCAGTTTTCAATCATTTTTAAAATTAAGATTATGTAAACTTGTGAAGAACTCAACTCTATCAGGTGTATTCCGTTCCATTTGTTAAGGTAAATAAAGAAATAAAGTTTGTTATTCTAACACAAAAATTCATTTCAATCAATGTTTTTCAATTCACGCAGCTCTATATATCCTTTAAACCGGGTGAAAATGATCCGGTTACTAGATTAGAGATGTGTCTGAAAGCTGTTAAAGCTTGGATGACAAAATTTTCTTTCACTAAACCCAGATAAAACTGAAATATTGGTACTGGGTCCCAAATCTCTTTGTGACTCATTCGTTAAGTTCTCTCTTAACTTAGATCGCCTCTCTGTTTCTGCCAGAGCTGTCGTTAAAAACCTTGGTGTGACTCTTGATTCAGAACTCTCTTTCCAGGCGCACATCAACAATATCATCCGAGTGGCTTTTTTCCATCTTCGATACATACCTAAACTTAGAAAAATGTTGTCTCTTCAAGATGCTGAAAAATTGGTTCACGCATTTGTGTCTTCTCGGCCGGACTATTGCAATGTCTTACCGTCTGGTTGCACTAGCTCAGCCCTGAAACGTCTTGAATTAGTGCAGAATGCTGCAGCTAGGGTTCTGACTAGGACCAAGAAATATGATCACATTAGCCCGGTGCTCAAAAATCTTCATTGGCTGCCTGTAAAATTTAGAATTGAGTACAAAATACTATTACTAACTTACAAAGCCTTAAATGACTTGGCCCCGGAATATCTTTGCAGTCTTCTCATTCCTTACTCCCCACCAAGACTACTTCGTTCACAAGGTGCTGACTACTTGGAAATTCCAAATATATCTAGAATTACAATTGGAGGCAGAGCATTCTCTTACAAAGCACCAATTCTATGGAACAATCTCCCAAGACAAATTCGGGCTTCGGACACACTCTGTCTTCAAGAGTCGGCTGAAAACTTATCTTTTTAGTCAAGCCTATGATTAGTTCATGATTAGTTATGTGTTGGCTCTGGTGGGACCGACTACAACCTTGATTTATGACATGTTCACGATATTGGAAGCCAGTGTTATGTAAATCCATGTGGAACCGGTGGCACTGAGCCTGCATTGACGGTGCCAGTGGGGCTTGCTACAGCCTTAGTCACTGGGGAGGACCATATGGTACTGGTGTAGTGTTAAGCAAATCCATGTGGAACCAGTGGCACTGAGCATGCATTAACGGTGCCAGTGGGGCTTGCTACAGCCTTAGTCACTGGGGAGGTCCATATGGTACTGGTATACTGTTAAGCAAATCCATGCGGAACTGGTGGCACTGAGCATGCATTAACGGTGCCAGTGGGGCTTGCTACAGCCTTAGTCACCGGGGAGGTCCATATGGTACTAGTGTCTAGAAAATCTGAAGTGATCTTCCTGGAATAAGTGTAGGGCCTCTGTATTTTTATTAATATGCAGTAGTTTTATCCAGTGCCTCACCCCACTTTTTTCTGTCTTACTCCGAGGATCTTTCCCTCCACAACCCTGGGTCCTGGACCATCCGAGCCCTGTCCCTCACCATGAGCGCTGGCTGCTGCTGTGCTGATCCAGTCCTGCACCATCCTTGGCATGCCACTTCCTCGAGCAACTGATAGCACTGTTTAGATGGACTTTAATGGAACTCTATTGTCATTATCTTCTTATTAACTAGCTAGCCCGCGGAGGATGGGCTTCCCCACTATAGCCGGGTTCCTCCTGAGATTTCTTCCCACTGAGGAGTTTTTTCTCACCACTGTTTGAGGATTTTTCTCCCTATTGGGAGTTTTTTTGCCTCAATTGCTGTAGTGGGGAATAGGCTGGGCATTGCCTTTTCAGTAACTCATCTCTGACCGTAAAGCGTCTTTGTGACGCTTTTTTTACATACATACACAGTTTATCTGTGAAAAGCGCTATACAAATAAATTGAATTTGAATTTGAATTGTGGATACTTATCGCTTATGTTTTGTCTCTTTGTCGCAATTCAAACTATCACAAAGTGCAGGATAGATAGCTTGCAATGCAGGAAGTACTAAAAGCAAATGTGACAGTGAACAGAGTAGGTTATCTAAATTTTTTTTTTTAAGACAAATTGAAAATTTTTCCAGTTTGAATTAGGTATTTAATCACTGCAACATTGAATTAAGAAAGAATCTACTATGTATTTACCTTGAGATGCATTTTTCTAATGATTTAAAAATTTGTTAATGAAGGAAAATAACTGAAAACAGGTCAAGACTAGACTAGATTAGTTGAAAGGGATTTTTTGTGCGTCCTCTATTATCAACTGACCGGCTGTCATTGCTGTATTCTGACCCAAGGTCAGGGGATCAGACCTTTTTGCGGAGTTGGTTGCTCTCCTCTTTGCATGCGGCCAGCTGCTTCTTCCACGTCTCCACATTGTTGGTGGACTCTTTCAACGACTCCACCAGGCGGGCATTACTTTCCCTCTGAGCCTGGAGCTCGGTCTCCCACTTTTTGGCATTAGTATTGCTGCGAGGTTGGAGAAAAATGTGCAAGTAAAAAAACAGACACTATACCAACTCCTCTTGTAGTTCCCTAATGGTTCACGTACTGTTCAGTGTAACAAGAATGTATGAGCATCAATAATATTTGAACTAATGTATGATTCTGGATATTGGACCTGTACTGTGTTCTGCATTTGTCTAATATTAAAATTTGTAGCTTCTAGTTGGCTGTCTATTCAAGTCCATAGGAGGAAATAATTACCAAGCTACCATGCTAATGATTTTTGCCATTAAATTAATAAATTAATGTTTTGCACGATAACAACGACTTGTTCAACTCATTAATATAATGGCAAAAGCGATGGCATGATTGCTAGCAAATTATTAATCCCATTGATTTGAATAAACCACAAATTATAAACCAACGCAAGCGATGGTTGGCGGTAAATAGCAGGAGGATTGGTAACGTTATCCTGTTTGCCTGTAATCGGATTCTGATCAATCAGTACGCCAGAAAGCTTTCTATGTAGCTTTTCTATGTGCTGTATCACACGCATAGACCATATAAAAAGATTGCACGTGTGTAACATCTGACCTGTTCTAATGGGTTGTGTCACGCCCAATTTTAGACATTTATGGGAGCAATGAGACAATGGAGGCAATTACAACTAATTATCGATACGTTGCGTTTTGAGGAATAAACAGTGGTGGAAGAACTACTCAGATCCTTTACCAAAGTGAAAATATCAATAACATTGAGTAAAAATACTTAACTACAGGTAAAAGTCCTGCATCTAAAATCCTATTTAAGTAAAACTTAGGTATTAAAGCACTGGTTTTCCTGAAAATTGTACTGTGACTGATGCATTAAATAAATTTAGCATTGTTAATGCTGATGAGTGAAGGCAGAAGCAGCATTCAGTGTGGAGCGGGTTTGAACTGCCTTGAAAGGGTAACAGAATATATCTGAGAGGTTGTGAGATGATGGATTGGGTGGAATATAAGAAAAAAAAGTTCTGCAACACAAATTTGGCTTAATTTTTCAGATTTTTCTTTCTTTTTTGAATTGTTGTAATTTTGGGCATGAAATGAAACAGTTAGGTTGGAATTAGTAAAGTTACCCAACAAACAAACCTCTGGATCCAATGGAAATACCACACCATGAATACTGGATAGGGTGTCACATACCCCCTGCCAAAATGCATGGAGTTTTGGACACTCCCAAGTGGAGTGAAGAAATGTTCCTTCATCCAATCCACATCTGAAGCACATGGGAGATATACTTGGATTATATTTGTGCAGTTTATATGGAGTTATATAAAGCTGATGCAAAAAATTAAATTGTGTCAATCTAAATCTAGAGTTTAATGTGGAAGTAAGGCTCTCGCTACACAGATCACCCCATAATTCCTGATACTTATTCCCAAGTCTGTTTCCCATTTAAGTCTGGATTTATCTGTATCTGCTGTTACCAAGTTTGACATAAGAACTCTATAAACCTTAGAAAGTATCTTAAATATTGGTTGGTCGTTATAAAACAGTTGTTCCACTGGCGTCACGGTGGGTAAGCACCATTGGCCCTTGCAGTTAACCCTTACAAAATTGCGTAGTTGTAAATAGCTAAAAAATTCTTTATTTAACAAAAAATATTTTTGTTTGAATTGTTCAAAAGACATAAATATTCCATCTTCATAACAGTGCTCTAAATGGGTGATACCCTTTTCAGACCAAATTCTGAAGTTGTGATTTTGAAAAACCATTGGTAACAGTCTGTTTTTCCATAGTGGAGTTTTAGCAGAGAGGAATCCCTCTTGTTTGAACAGTTCCCTCAATTTATACCACATCTGTATCGACTGAATTATTAATGGGTTGTCTGTTGCATTTTTAATTAGTTGTTTATCCCATTTATATAGCAGGTCTGATGGCATCTCCTCATTTATCCCTATTTTCTCAATACTAAGCCATGAAGGGGAGGAGTCCCTGTCTAGGATTTGCGCCAGAAACCTCGATTGGGCAGCATAATAATACATACGTAAATTAGGGAGTCTCAATCCTCCTTTATTATAATCTAGGGTTAACTTATCCATGCTGACTCTTGGGGTCTTGCGATGCCATATAAACTGTCTGATCAATTTATTAAGGGAAGAAAAAAAGACTGGAGGGACGTGAACTGGAAGTGACTGGAACATGTATAAAAACCTAGGCAGGACATTCATTTTTATAACATTCACTCTGCCCATCAGAGTTATTGGAAGGTCCATCCATTTTTCCAGGTCATCCCCCACTTTCTGTTGCATGCTAGCCAAATTGAGTCTATAAAGGTTCCTTAAATCGCCATCCACCCTTATGCCCAGATATTTAAAACCCATGGGTGACCATTTGAAAGGAAATTTGTGTTTAAACTTATAATAATCAAATGAAGATAGTGGCAGAATTTTACTTTTATCCATATTAACCTTCTTTCCGGAAAAGGAACTATATGATTTTAAAATTGTTTGTAGATGATTAAGAGAGCTTTCAGGATTAGTTAGATATAAGATAATGTCGTCCGCAAAAAGTGATATCTTATGTGTATCAGGACCTATCTTAAAGCCAGCTATATTAGGGTTACTTCTAATTGCCTCTGCCAATGGTTCAACAGCAAGGACAAAAAGAGCGGGGCTGACCGGACATCCCTGTCTATTGCCCCTGCCAAGAGAAAAAGGATCAGAAGTAATTCCATTGGTGACAATTCTAGCTTTTGGAGATTTATAGAGTGATTTTATCAGATCAATAAACGCAGCACCAAAACCAAAAATATCTAAGACTGAAAATAAGTATGGCCACTCAACCATATCGAAGGCCTTTTCAGCATCAAGTGAGACTGCAAGGCTTGGAATTTTATTTTTATTAGCAAAGTGAATTATGTTAAACAGTCGTCTTAAGTTATTAGAAGCTAATCTATTGATTATAAAGCCTGTTTGATCCGTATTTACCAAATGGGGGAGATATCTCTTGTTATGACTTGGAAAAATCACAACAAAGAAAACGGGAAAGTACAACTAAAACAAATTTATTCTTTACAAAAAAAGTTGCACAAAAAATATCCACTATTTAAATTCTCTAATAACACTCTGCCACTATTTAACTGTTGCCAAAACAAAACCCTGGTCTGCTCTCTTCTGCTGTCTGCTCTCTTTGTTGTCTGTCTCTGCTGTGCTTAAAATCACAGCCTTTTTATAGTCTAGCAACCTTCCAGAAAGATCCACAGGATTCTAGGGAAATCCCGCCCCCTCCAAGCAGGAAAGTGCCAGAAGCTTCGAGAAATTACTAGACTTTTCTTTATGATTTTACAAGCACGCCACCAGATGGTGCCAATGAACAAAATAAATATAGCTGACCAGCAAGGCAGCAAAACAGCATGTAACAAACTTCATTTACAAATGGAATATAATGCTGTACAAAATTATCATACATAACACCTCCCCTCTTTAAGAAAAGAAAGGTTTGCTAAAAGCTTTCTTTTGTTAAAATTAACACAGTTTTATAATCAGAACAATCTTGAACTTTACACAAACGTATTATTGATCATGATAACAATCATATACATAACAAACAGTGTAAGTCTCACAATCAAATAGAAAAGTAAAATTACGTTTTTCACAATCACGAAAAGAAATAAAATTACATGCGTGAAAGTGTATCTGGGATTACATTATCTTTTCCCCTGATGTGAGAAATGTCCAAATCATACTCTTGCAAAAGTAAACTCCATCTCAGTAATCTTTGATTCTTGTTTTTGATCTTGTGCAAGAATGTGAGGGGATTGTGATCACTGAAGACCTTGATGGAAGTAGCTGAACAAGTCAAATAGACTTCAAAATGTTGTAAAGCCAAAACAAGTGCCAAACATTCTTTTTCAATTGTTGAGTAGTTTTTCTGATGTTTATCAAACTTTTTGGAAAAGTAACAAACAGGATGATCTGCTCCATCAGTATCTTCTTGCAGTAAAACTGCACCTGCACCAATGTCACTGGCATCAACTGCCAACTTGAACTCCTTTTTGAAATTGGGAGATAGGAGAACTGGTGCATTTTTGAGAATCACTTTCAGCTGGTCAAATGAATTTTGACATTTTTCATCCCAAACAAATTTTGCATTTTTCTTCAGTAAATTTGTCAAAGGTTCAGAGATGATAGAGAAATTTTTACAGAATTTTCTGTAGTAGCCAGCCATCCCTAGAAATCTCATGAGCTGTCTTTTAGTTGTTGGCTCAGGAAATTCAGTCATAACTTTGACTTTTGCATCATCTTGTAGGATGACATCATGGTAAACCAAATCAGTCCTTGATGGAACGTCAGGGAAAATGTGACTATATTCAAATATGAGCTGCTTTAGCTGCTGTTGTTGAAAAGGGTCCAGGTGGGACAACTTGCTGTCAATATTTTCAAGAATGTCTGAATTTTCAAGTTTGACTGGACCAGGTTCATTTTCTAAGGGGCAGTCACAATCTTCGGAATTTTCCAGTTCAACTGTATTTACCACATTGACTGGCTTTTGCTGTGTGTCTCTATCAATGTATTCTTTCAGCATGTTGATGTGACACATTTGTTTTTGTTTCCTCCTTCCAGGAGTTGAAATTATGTAATTTAGATCACTGACCTTTTTGAGGACAGTGTAAGGGCCGAAATATCGGGCTCTTAGAGGGTTTCCAGGAACTGGCAAAAGTGCAAGAACTTTGTCACCAGTTTTAAAACTTCTATCTTTTGAATGAAGGTCATATCTGGCTTTCATTTTGCCCTGAGCTTCTTTGAGATTAGACTTAGCAAAGTCACAGGCTTTAGAGAGACGATTACGGAAGTCAGAGACACACTGAAGCAAGTTCATTGGGACATCATCTTCAGCGAGCAACTTTTCCTTCAGTAGCTTCAGAGGTCCACGGACTGTATGCCCAAAAACGAGCTCAAAAGGACTGAACCCAAGAGACTCCTGAACAGCTTCACGGGCAGCAAACAGAAGAAGATGAACACCTTCATCCCAATCCTTCTCCGTGTCAAGGCAGTAGGTCCTCATCATGTTCTTCAGGGTTTGATGGAACCTCTCCAAAGCACCTTGACTCTCAGGATGGTAAGCTGATGACCTGTATTGTTTTATACCAAGCTCATGCATAACTTGTTGAAATATGCCTGACATGAAATTTGATCCTTGATCAGACTGAATGACTTAGGAAGACCAACAAAGCAGAAAAACTTGGTAAGAGCCTTGATGATAGTCTTCGCCTTGATATTACGAAGTGGAATTGCCTCAGGAAACCGAGTGGAAGCACACATGATAGTCAGTAAGTACTCACAACCAGACCTAGTCTTCGGCAATGGTCCAACACAGTCAATGATGATCCGACTGAAAGGTTCTTCAAAAGCGGGAATGAGCTTAAGTCGAGCCTTTGGAATATTCTGGTTCGGCTTCCCTACCATTTGACAAGTATGACAGGATTTGCAGTACTCCTGTACATCGGACCTCATAGAAGGCCAGAAGAAATGGTTTCTGACACGTTGAAGGGTCTTCTTGATACCCAAATGACCTGACATAGGATTGTCATGGGCCAGACTAAGAGTTTCTTGACGGTACGGCTTTGGAAGAACAATTTGATGGGTGATCATCCACTCTTCATCTGCAGGAACATCGGGTGGACGCCACTTTCTCATAAGCACACCATTTTTGTAGTAAAAACAGACAGGAACTTGAGTAGCCTCTTGTTCACTTGCAGCCTGTGGTAGAAGATGCGCTAGATCACGAGCTTGTTGTTGCTCATGAATAAGTTGTTTACGAGACAAAATGTCATTAGAATGACCTGACAAGGACAAGTCTGAAGATTTCCCAGACATCTCAGGACTGGAAGGTTCCTGATGAAAAGACTGCCCAATGAAGGTGTCAGCCAGGTTAAAGTCCAGATCAGCATCATCTTGAATAGCCTTTTTGGCCATAGAACGAGTAACTGCACATGAAGGATAGAGGTCTGGAATTTCCTCCTCTATAGAGTCAGATTCTTGATGAATCAAAGGAGTGTCAGTTACAATAGGGTAGGGTACAACCTTATCCCCAGCAAGATCATTACCAAGAAGCAAATGAATGCCTTTGAAAGGAAGAGAAGACCTAACACCAACAGTAACAGGCCCAGAGACCAAGTCTGATTTGAGATGAACATTATGGAGAGGTACACTTGTAAAACCACATTCTACTCCTTGAATAAGGACATTAGCCTGAGTAGACGATTTGTCCGAGAAAGGCAGAATATCTGCAAGAATAAGAGATTGGGAAGACCCAGTATCCCTTAGAATTCGAACAGGAGCAGATGAGGAAAAATCATGTGAAAGTGAGACAGAACCATCAGTGATGAATGGCTCAAAACCCTCCATAACCGGATCAGACACAGAAGGTAGAAGATCAGGTGAACTGACCATTGATACAAGAGATTCTCTCTTTGTCAAAGCAGTTGGCTTGGTTTCTTCTCGTTGTTGTTTTTTCTTGAGAGCATAACACTCAGAAATAAGGTGACCTTGCTTTTTGCAGTAATGGCAAGACACAGAGGGTAAAGAATCAGAGGATTGCTTCTCACCGGAAGGTTTCCTCTCAGAAGTGGCCTTAGAATCATTAGAAGTGTTATTAGAAGTAGTCTTGGACTGAAACTTGCTTTGAAATTTAGAAAAAGTAGATTTTTGGACAAAAGAAGTCTTGTGAGTCAATGCATAACTATCAGCTAGCGTAGAAACATCTTGCAAAGTAATGGCTTGTTTTTCTTCAAGGAAAGTCTTAATATCAGGCTGGACACACCTTTTGAATTCCTCAACCAGAATAAGTTGCCTCATTCTATCAAAATCTTTTTCAACATTCATGGAATTACACCACTGATCAAACAACTGTTCCTTTAACCTGCCAAATTCAACATGAGTTTGACTGGCTTCCTTGCAAGAATTCCTAAATTTTTGCCTGTAAGCCTCAGGGACTAATTCATAACCCTTCAGAATGGCAGATTTGACAAAATCATAATCAGCACACTGTTGGATAGATAACTGGTTATAGATTTTTCTAGCTTTACCAGTAAGAACACTTTGTAACATCATTGTCCAATGCTCTTTTGGCCATTTCAAATTTTCAGCAATTTTTTCAAAATGGGTAAAGTATTGGTCAACATCATTTTCTAAGAAAGGAGGAACAAGTCTGATATGTTTAACCACATCAAAATGATCAGAAAGTCCAAATGATTTTGGAACAGTACCTGCTTCTATTTTCTTCATTTCCAATTCGAACTGCATCCTTTTTTCTTCTAGTTCTTTCTCTTTCTCCATCCTTCTTTCTTCCATCTCCATCCTTCTTTCCTCCATTTCTCTTTCCTTCTCCAACCTTCTCTCTTCCAGTTCTTTCAGGCGTAGCTGAAATTCAAGTCTTTGCAGCTCCGTTGCAGGCACTTCCACAGCTTTAATTAATTCTGCTGCTTCTTCCCCAAAGATATCTTCATCGATGAAGTGTTGCACCAAAATGTTGAATATTTCTTGTTTCTTCATTGATGACCTCACATCAGATAATCCAAGGGTTGAGGCTATTTGTAGCAAGTCCTTCTTCTTTGCCAACAAAATTAATTCCTGGGTTGGAGTTTTCAAAAAACTTTCCACATCAAATGTCATGATTGCTGGTTTTTTAACTAGTCAAAAGATTTAAAATAATAATCTTCGGTGAATCCAATCTCGGTGGAACCTCCAATTTGTTATGACTTGGAAAAATCACAACAAAGAAAACGGGAAAGTACAACTAAAACAAATTTATTCTTTACAAAAAAAGTTGCACAAAAAATATCCACTATTTAAATTCTCTAATAACACTCTGCCACTATTTAACTGTTGCCAAAACAAAACCCTGGTCTGCTCTCTTCTGCTGTCTGCTCTCTTTGTTGTCTGTCTCTGCTGTGCTTAAAATCACAGCCTTTTTATAGTCTAGCAACCTTCCAGAAAGATCCACAGGATTCTAGGGAAATCCCGCCCCCTCCAAGCAGGAAAGTGCCAGAAGCTTCGAGAAATTACTAGACTTTTCTTAATGATTTTACAAGCACGCCACCAGATGGTGCCAATGAACAAAATAAATATAGCTGACCAGCAAGGCAGCAAAACAGCATGTAACAAACTTCATTTACAAATGGAATATAATGCTGTACAAAATTATCATACATAACACTCTCTAATCTTTTAGATAACATTTTAGTTCCTAACTTATAATCTGTGTTCAGGAGAGATATCGGCCTGTAAGAAGGACATTTCAGGGGGTCTTTCCCCATCTCATAAATAGTCGTAATAATGGCTTGAGAAAAGGAGTCTGGGAAACACTTGTCTCTTCTGGCTTGTTCGAGTATCTCCATTAAAAGTGGCACGAGAAGGTCTACGAATTCTTTGTAAAACTCCGAGGGAAAGCCATCTTCCCCCGGAGACTTGTTGGTGGGTAGCGATTTAATGGCTTCAATTAACTCGGATTTAGAGAATGGTTCCTCCATTTTTTCTCTGTCTTCGTCTGATAATCGCGGCAGATTAATTGAGGAGAGAAATGAATCTATATTTGCTAAATCTCCATTTGACTGTGAGGTATAGAGGTCCATATAGTATTTTTTTAATGCGTCATTAATTTCAACTGGATTATGGGATATCTGTTTGGAGGGTGTTTCTATGGCATTAATTATCTGTTTATTTTCCTCAGCTTTAAGTTGCCATGCTAACACTTTATGCGCTTTCTCTCCATGTTCGTAGTATTGCTGTTTTGACCTAATAATCACTCTCTCTGTTTGGTATATATTTGTAGTATTATATTGTAGTTTTAAATTAGTCAATTCTCTATACAAGGCATTGGTTAGGTCTTTTTGATATGCTTGTTCAAGTCAATGAATTTCAGATTCAAGATCATTAAGCTTGGCGCTGTACTTTCTTCTCAATCCTTTGGTATAAGAGATGATTTGCCCCTGCAGGTAGGCTTTTAATGCATCCCAGAAAATAAAGATACTAGAAGCAGAGGATATGTTCGTGGAGATAAAAAATTAAATCTGTTCTCGAATATATGTGCCAAATTCAGGTTGTTTTAAAAGTGTAGGGTTAAGTCTCCATCTATATTTTCCAGTCACCTTATCAGGAATGGAAATTGATAACACCAAGGGAGAGTGATCACTTAGTAGTCTCGAAAGATACTCGGTCTCTATCACTCTATGAAATAATTGATTAGATATTAAAAAATTATCAATGCGAGTATGCGTTTTGTGCGGGTGCGAGTAAAATGAATAATCTCTATCCTGCGGATGAGTCTGCCTCCAAACATCAATCAGATTTAAATCTCTCATAAAAGAGATTGTGGACTTTGCAGCTTTGGTGAGAGGGGAAGGCTTGTTCGAAGATCTATCAAGCACTGTATCTAGACAGAAATTAAAATTTTCCTCCCACCACGAACCACCCTGATGTTTGAGTGAGTTGGAGGAAAACATTTTGTATAAATAGACAATCATCAACGTTAGGTGCATAAATATTTAGTAATGTCCAATTTTCTGAGTTAATTTGACCTTGCACCATTACAAATCGTCCTGATGGATCAGATATAGTTTTAGTGACATTAAATGGGATTCTTTTATTAATTAAAATAGCCGTTCCTCTTGCTTTAGAGCTAAAAGATGAGGCAAAAACTTGATTTATCCATTCTCTTTTCAATTTTTTATGTTCACTATGCGTTAAATGTGTCTCCTGTAAATAAACTATATCTGCTTTAAGTTTCTTTAGGTAATCATAGACTCGTTTTTTCTTAATTGGGCTGTTTAATCCTTTTGTATTAAAGCTTACAAATTTCAGTGGACTTATCATAAGTTTACTATCCAGTAGGTAGTTGCCCTGCAAACATCCCCTTCATAGAAGTAATCCAGTGCATTTAGAAAAATGTAGTGCCCCATGTGTCTCTCTAAAGTAAAACAACAAAATGTAACAAAAGCACAACAGACCAAAAACAACATCTCCCCTCTCGATTGCTGGTCTAATATCCCAGCAATCAAACATGAATTTGCTTAGGAAAACTTAGTTGCTCGCTCTTCTTTCTTCAAACCCCTCAACCTGGGTCTCTGAGCTCTTATAAGTTGCAACTGGAAACAGACACTATTATATTAATTAAAGGATTTAAACATATTAACAGCTAGGTATTCAGCTATGCTTTGCACTATGGCTCAACTGGATATCTGGGTTAACCCATATGTCGTAGCTGGTGTCAATAAAATATATAATTACCTTTGGTTTGAAATTAATTTGCCGGGGAAGTAGGCTTTTTAAATTTAACTTACAACTTCCTACTATGAAACATAGGTATTATCGAAAAAAATAAAGTATTGATAAAAGTTAAAGTAACAGATTATACCAATGATTGTAACAAAAGCAGTTTGGCTTGAGGTTGTAAAGCTTACCAATAAGTAAAGTAACATTATTTCTTTTCTTATATCCTATGATATAAGTTATCACTTTTCCCCATAAAAGGCAAATATATAAAGTCACCAATGCACCGATAGACCACGTTACAAAATTAGGAAAGAAACAATAAATCTGATCCACTGCATCTAGGAATCCAGAGCATTATAACCGTCCGGTCACATCACGTTACACCATATGCTACGTGGAAGAGTCTTACCAGCCACAATTACGAGTCCAACGAATTGAGCCAATGCAATAACAAATCCAAACAAACAGAATTTTTTCATTCAAGCATTGTTCATATCTTCAAGGAATTTAAACGCTTCTCCCACTGTATCGAAGAAGCGAAATCGTCCAGTTCCGTCTTCGACCTTTAGCCGAGCAGGGAACACCAGGTAGCAGGCAACGTTCTTCTCTTTGATTGCTTTCAGGGCTGGTATAAGCTGCTTACGGCGCCTCGCCAGTTCGGGACTCATGTCCGGAAAGAAACTGATCTTCTTACCTTCGACCATGATGTTCCCTTTCGCCTTTGCAAGTTGCAGAATTTTTTCTCTATCTTGGAACCGCAGCAGACGGATCAAAACAGGCCTCGGAGGGTCGGATGGCGCGGGCCTGGGATTCAGAGATCTGCCCCCAGGATTTCCGGCATCCATTCGGTGAAAAATTTAACTGGGTCTGGTCCCTCAAGTCCTTCCTTCAGCCCGATCACACGCACATTATGCCTCCTACTAAAATTTTCCAATTGGTCGACTTTATTTTTGAGAAAGTCATTATCTTTTTTCAATTGTTTGGCTATTCGGTCGAGTTCGCCCACAGCGTCTTCCGTATTGCTAATGCGTTGTTCTGCCTCTTTCACCCTGGTTAGCAGGCCCTCCATGGCGTCCTTCATTCCATCGATAGAGGTTTGGAGTTGCGCAGTTTTCGAGTCGATTTTCTCCGAGAGAGTTTTGTTCCCTTATTGAATTTCTCTTTCAGTAAAATGGCGAGCATACAGTCCGAATTCCCCACACTGCGGAGCGTTGCAACCTCGCCCACGTAAATGGACGCCTCTTGTAAGCTAGTGCTAGCCGTATCTTCCCTAGCCTGGTATTCCTCATCACTTTGACCGTCTTTCCTGATTTTATTTTTATTTTTCTGTCGACGTTCCATTTCTCTTTAACTGCCTAAGTGCTTTAAATTCAATCGTCCTAGCTTAAGAGTGTAATTTAGTGTCGTTTTTAAACAATTAAAAGCATTAATCTAAGAGCTCAGTTTACCCCCTACTGTTCAACTTCGAGGCATCCCAGAATTCCACGTCAAGTTCTCTCTTAACTTAGATGGCCTCTCTGTTTCTGCCAGAGCTGTCGTTAAAAACCTTGGTGTGACTCTTGATTCAGAACTCTCTTTCAAGGCTCACATCAACAATATCATCCGAGTGGCTTTTTTCCATCTTTGAAACATATCTAAACTTAAAAAAAGTTGTCTCTTCAAGATGCTGAAAAATTGTTTCACGCATTTGTGTCTTCTCGGCTGGACTATTGCAATGTCTTACTGTCTGGTTGCACTAGCTCAGCCCTGAAACGTCTTCAATTAGTGCAGAATGCTGCAGCTAGGGTTCTGACTCGGACTAAGAAATATGATCACATTAGCCTGGTGCTCAAAAATCTTCATTGGCTGCCAGTAAAATTTAGAATTGAGTACAAAATACTATTACTAACTTACAAAGCCTTAAATGACTTGGCCCCGGAATATCTTTGCAATCTTCTCATTCCTTACTCCCCACCAACATTACTTCGTTCACAAGGTGCTGACTACTTGACAATTCCAAATATATCTAGAATTACAATTGGAGGCAGAGCATTCTCTTACAAAGCACCAATTCTATGGAACAATCTTCCAAGACAAATTCGGGCTTCGGACACACTCTCTTCAAGAGTAGGCTGAAAACTTATCTTTTTAGTCAAGCCTATGATTAGTTCATGATTAGTTATGTGCTGGCTCTGGTGGGACTGACTACAACCTTGATTTATGACATGTTCACGATATTGGAAAGCCAGTGTTATGTAAATCCATGTGGAACCGGTGGCACTGAGCCTGCATTGATGGTGCCAGTGGGGCTTACTACAGCCTTAGTCACTGGGGAGGACCATATGGTACTGGTGTAGTGTTAAGCAAATCCATGTGGAACCGGTGGCACTGAGCATGCATTGACAGTGCCAGTGGGGCTTGCTATAGCCTTAGTCACTGGGGAGGTCCATATGGTGCTGGTGTACTGTTAAGCAAATCCATGTGGAACCAGTGGCACTGAGCATGCATTAACGGTGCCAGTGGGGCTTGCTACAACCTTAGTCACCGGGGAGGTCCATATGGTACTAGTGTCAAGAAAATCTGAAGTGATCTTCCTGGAATAAGTGTTGGGCCTCTGTGCTGCTGGAAGCGGATGGAGCGGTGTGGACTGTTTCCTGACCAGTCAGCTCCTAAATTCTCATTTGGCACATGACACAGGACTGTATTTTTATTAATATGCAGTAGTTTTATCCAGTGCCTCACCCCACTTTTTTCTGTCTTTCTCCGAGGATCTTTTCCTCTACAACCCTGAGTCCTGGACCATCGGAGCCCTGTCCCTCACCATGAGCTACCTGATCCAGTCCTGCACCATCCTTGGCATGCCACTTCCTCGAGCAACTGATAGCACTGTTTAGATGGACTTTAATGGAACTCTGGTGTCATTATCTTGTTATCAGCTAGCTAGCCCGCGGAGGATGGGTTTCCCCACTATAGCCGGGTTCCTCCTGAAATTTCTGCCCATTGGGGATTTTTTCCTCACCACTGTTTGAGGATTTTTCTCCCTACTGGGAGTTTTTTGCCTCATTTGCTGTAGTGGGGAATAGGCTGGGCACTGCCCTTTCAGTAACTCATCTCTGACTGTAGTGTGTCTTTGTGACAGTTTATCTGTGAAAAGCGCTATACAAATAAATTGAATTTGAATTTGACATTGAGGCCTTGGGGCCGGCGGTCGGATATTTTTCACATCAGTAGCTCCAACAGTGGGCTGCTCATGCTTCAGACCCGTGGGTAGTTGCCACCTCAACCCACGGTTACAAGCTTCAATTCCGCTGCCGGCCCCTCACATCTGGCTGGGTCAAAATGACCTCCATCAGCGACCCGGCAAAGACTTTTGTGTTGGACCGGGCCAAAGGCGCCATCGAGCCTGTAGACCCTCTGTAGACGTCCCAGAGGGTACTAATCAACATACATCCTAGTGACGAAAAAGACTGCGGATTTCGCCTAATCTTAGACCACAGAGGGCTGAACAAATTTATGAAGGTCATACCATTCCACATGTTGACCACAGCAGATGTCCTGCGAACTGTGGCAGAGGGAGAATAGTTTACATCCATCGACCTCAAGGACGCTTACTTACACGTCCCCATCACTCAAAAACATCAGCAGTTTTTCTGCTTTGCCTATCGAGGCCGCCACTGACAGTTCAGGGTGCTACCCTTTGGGCTCTCCCTCTCTCCAAGGGTGTTCACGAGGTTTGTGGCCGCAGCCCTTGCGCCTGTACAGTCTCAAGGCTTGAAAGTTCTCCCGTACCTGGACGACTGGCTGATCTGTGCTCCATCCCATGCCCAGGTGTCCAGAGATACTGCGCGTCTTCTGTCTCACGTGGCCCTCCTCGGACTCAAGGTAAATATGGAAAAGAGTTGCCTGGTGCCATCTCAGGCCACAATCTCAGGGGTGTCCTCATGGGCTCTGTTCTGTCTCGCAGGGAGACGGTCACCACAGATGCCCGCCCCTCCGGATAGGGAGCAGTATGGCAGAGCAGGATGGCCCATGGCCGGTGGTCTGTGGAAGACCGGGGTGCACACATCAATGTGCTGGAGCTGCGAGCGGTTCACCTGGCTCTCAGGCACTTCCTGCCACACCTGAAGGGCAAGCATGTCCTCGTAAGGTCAGACAACACATCAACTGTATATCATATAAATCATCAGGGCGGAACCAAGTCTGCAGGGTTTCCTGCAGAGCTTTTTTGGCCAGGCGCCCCGCCCGGCCTGAAACTTGTAGCGCCTGGGCTAGAATGTCGGGCGAAAAAAAAAAAAAAAAAAAGATCTTCATGCAAGCGACACTGCTACGCTTCAGAAGTAATCTACCAGCGCACCTCAGGGCCGGTGTTCTGACAAATTTTGCTACCCATCAAAATATGCTACCTCGTGGTTCAGCGCTTGCGCAAACCTGAGATCCCGGGCTGTTTCCTCGTTCATATCTTCAGTATCCTCAAAAATCATAGATTTATGAAAATAGATTTATTTTCAGTGCCCATTTTGGCGTGTAAGCGTAGGCCTACACATATTTGCATGTACATGCTGGGTTTTCCTGAATATGCAGAAATTAAATAATAATGCCGTATATGGGCATATATCTTCAAACAAACTTATCCAACTCATTATAACATCTGCTTTTGTTATACTAAGCTAACAAATAACAAAGTTGCTATTGTAACCTGATTCATATTGCAATGCCAAGGCGACAAAAAAGACTTTACAATCGCTTTGCATTATGGTAGCATTTTTTGACAAGGGAGCAAAATTTGATTGAACACCGGCGCTCGCCTAGACGAAAATCGGCAACAATAAGTCCTGGCTTGTTCTTCATGGTTTTCCTTTATTAACATGTTTTCCAATTTAAGAATAATCAAGTGGGAATTGAAGACACGGCTTCTCTCCCCCATGCGATCTAAAGGCGACAAAATAATGGGCTACATTCAGCACAGAAAAATAATTTGAGTATTATTATGTATATGAACCGTCACTCACCGACGGCATTTCAGAACTCTTCAGTGAATGAAGGTAATTTTGGTGACTAGTACGTGGTTTCGTCCGTTTACATTTTCCAATTGGACAGCTGTCTATTTGTTACAGCTGAGCTGCAAAAACAGGTGTACTTACTTGCCGCCGAAATTAGCTTATTTCGATGAAAATTATGAAATGCCGTCGCCGAGTGAAGGTGCATAGACCTCATTATAATCAAATTATTTTTCGGTACTGAATGTAGCCCATTATTTTGTCGCTTTTAGATCGCATGGGGGAGGGAAGCCGTGTCTTCAATTGCCACTTGATTACTCTTGAATTGGAAAATGTGTTAATAAAGGACAACCGCTAGAACTAGCCAGGACTAATTAATTTCAATAAAGGGAAGGATATTTGCCCCAGAATTTTCAGGTGAAACGACGCGCCTGAGGTCCTACGTGCATTAATGCCCCCCCCCAAAAAAAGCTGGAAGTGAAATTAAACAGCGATTAAACAGCGACATCGTCGCAAAGAGGTGAGCAAAGTTATTACAATACTCGCATAGAGATATAAAGTCAAAGATGATTTATGATATAGAGACTAAAGAATAAATCATAAACCCTGAATGTTCCCAATGCAGCCTGAGCTATAACTCGGTGAGATCTGCAACGAAAACTAAGGAGGGCATTTTAGTCTAATATAAACGTACACCAACTAGTAACAACTGGAATAATTAAAAGGCCAAAAATGCTTAATTGTTCATGATGAATTAAACTAGTCTCATTCAGTTGGCGAGTAATTTTTTAATATTAATTTCGAGTCGTGATGGCTGGTCGCAGAGAGAAGACAAAGCAGCGCAAGATCTCCTCGTTCTCGACCGGCGGGGTGACCCACAAATAAACAGTTTGTGTTTTCCAACATCATGTTTGCGGGTTTGTTGTTCAGCAACTTCTCACATATTTTGAGAGCTAAAAATAATAATTGATTAAGCATCTTCTCTTTAATTTTGAGGAGAACAATCTAATTAATTATATCCTTTTTTTTTTTTCTTTGCCGAGAACGGTTCTTGGCAACCGTTCTCGGGTTGAAACCCCCCCCCCCGGCCAAAGTTTTTTCCTGCAGGAAACCCTGGTCTGCGCAGCTGCTGCGAGTGACAGAAGAGCTCCTTACGTGGGCAGCCCTCCGTCTGATCAGCCTTCAGGCAATGTATCTACCGGGAGAGCGGAACAGCCTGGCAGACTCCCTCTCCCGTCAGAAACCTCCGTCAGGAGAGTGGTGCCTCCACCCGGAAGTGGTAAACACTATTTGGAGCCTCTTCAGCAGAGCGGACGCGGACCTCTTCGCTTCAGAAGTCTCTATGCACTGTCCTCTGTGGTTCTCCTTGGCCGAGACAACCAATCCCTTGGGCCAGGACACATTGGCCCATCCTTGGCCGGATGGCCTCCTGTATGCCTTTCCTCCACTCCCTCTGATTCGGCTGGTACTTCAGAGGGTCCTTCAGGGGGGTCACAGTGTCCTACTTGTGACTCCCTTCTGGCCAGGGAGGAGCTGGTTCCCACTGCTGCACGGACTCTGTCGTGGTGCACCGTGGCGCCTTCCCGACAGGAGGGATCTCCTGTCCCAGCTGGCGGGGCGGATCTGGCACCCCAATCCACGACGCCTCCAACTGTGTGTTTGGCTGCTGGAGGGCCTGAGTCGCTGTTGGGCTCCTGTGCGGACCATGTCAGACATACCATAATAAATGCAAGACCGCCATCCACTCGTCTTCAATATGAAAATAGATGGAAACTGTTTTCCGACTGGTGTGCGAGTTGGGATGAGGACCCTGTGCCAACTATTCTTGACTTTCTTCAGTTTCTTCCGGACGAAGGTCGGTCTCATTCGACATTGAAAGTGTATGTAGCGGCAATATCTTGTGGTCATGTGAGGATTGACCACGGCACTGTGGGGAGCCATAGTTTGGTGTCCCTCTTCTTGAAGGGGGCTCAGAAATTACATCCTCTGAGTGCCCCAAGAGCTCCAGCATGGGATCCTCCCCTGGTACTGGATGCACTATGCCAGCCCATATTTGAGCCCTTGACACAAGTGGAGCTGAAGTGGGTTTCTTGTAAGACTGTGTTCCTTCTGGCCATTTGCTCTGCAAAGTGTGTCAGCGAGCTGCATGCCCTGTTGGTCAGTGACACGTGTTTGAGGTGGAACTCGGATGGCTCAGGGGTCACTCTGTGGCCGAACACAGCATTTATCCCTAAAGTGTTGGCCTGCGCTCACCTTAACCAGCCTATTCAGCTGGTTCGATTTGACCCTTCTCCAGGGAAGAGAGAGGACGAGCCTGAACTGTAATGTCCAGTGCGGGCTCTGAGGGTCTACACTGCAGCTACTAATTAATCAGCTATTAATAGTTGATTAATATAAGACTGGTTGCCCATCGTAGCTGTCGTGTGATGGCGCAGAGGTCTCGCCCGTCGAAAAGTTATGTATTTTTGCTGGAAGTGGATCGAATCCAGCTTTGCGCGATCTTGTGCAGCTAATGTCCTATCTGCCTAATTCTCCTTTTATGAACGTATTCTCCTGTGCCAGATGTTGGCGATTGCTTCATTAAAATACTAACCAGGTAACTATTACACCACAAGAAACTGGTACAGTTCTGCATTTGGCACCTTTATCTGTCAACAGCCCGAGTCATTCCGCACTGGAAAAGCATCACAAGAAAACATTGATACGAGTGGGTGTCAGCTGCATCACACAGGTCGGGTCCGCCCCCCCATGACCCCCCAACCCGGTGGGTTAATTTTGACCCATCTCCCTCATGGACTAAATTTTGCCAAAATGATGTATTACATCTATACATCACAAAATTGCATGACTGACAAAAATATCTGGTCGGAAAAACCTTGTCAGTCGCCCTTGAAGAGACCCCCCTACCCGAGCGGGTTGAATTCGGCCCGTACACAAACCATACATCTTGCCATCATATTAGTATCCCTACAGATATTTAGGCCTATATTTTATATTAAGACTATAAACGAAGGTGGACCAATCAGCTTAGCTGTCAGATCCACTTCGCTGCCCCCTCCCCCCCGGGAAAATCCCGTTTCCCCGCCACCTCCGTCATCTTCATCCATCATCATCAGACTTCTACATCTGCTGCTGAAAAATACCACCATTAGTTTCTAGCTAGAACAAGCTCATCCCTTTTGGTACAGCACTGTTTTCGTTGTGATAAGGAAATTTATAGTAATGCATTTTACGTAATAATAATTTAGTGTGAGAACATGGAGAATATAGTAAAAATAGTAAAGCATGATTGTACCATATGACATAATTTCGTTGACTATGCTTCATCTTCATCAGAGTCATCACTACCTTCACTGCTTTCACTGTCACTTTCATGTACACTGTCAGAGACGTCCACATCTGCTACTCAAACAACAAGGGTAGATCATCATCAAAACTGATTAAAGCAATTTGTAGTTATAACAAGTAATATCAAGAATATATAACTCTGGATTCCTTGGTGTTTTAAAGACCATCTATAGAATTAATTCTAACCTTCTACATGGCTTCCCTGGCTGGTGTCACTTTCGCTGCAAGCGACATCTAGCAATGATGGCGAGGCCTCTCCGTCAAACCACTGCAGTCTGTAGCAATTGTCTTCCATCTTCCAGCCATAGTCTAGTGGTGATGCCACTGACTGAGTACACTGTGTTGATGAAAGCCACCGACTTGCAACCAGATGTGTACTGCTTATCTTTTGCTGCAGGACCCGGATACATGGTGGAAGAGCACTGCCATCTAGTCTCTTTATACACGAAATTCGTTCTTCTCCTTTCTTTGGCTTCTACTTGTCCAGGAATATCTGCAGACGGACTTCATCAACCGATGATATTTTCTTCTTCTTGTACATTGCACAAACAAATTTTTCTATTTTGGCAAAGTAGGCCAGCACCAGATAATAACTATAAGTCCTAATTGAATAAATTGAATAAAACAAATCTATTAACATCGACATTTATACGCATAATGCCTACCTCGAATCTTCTGTGGTTTATTTTCAATCGCCATGATAAAAACGCTGAGATGTGCATTCCGACATTGTCAGCTCTTCCTAACTGGGTACTGTAGATCTGCCCGTGCACGTGTCTGTAGTAACGTTACGCAAAACCTGTGGTGTACGGTACCTAATGCCTGTAGACAGTCGTGATCGTACTCAGCATTCATGTACGTACAGCCTGGCCTTGCCATGAAATTGCATCAAGGCCACAGAGGCAGTGGAAGCTGCTAAGAAACCATCTCTTCATCGTGCCTATCTGTACAGTCAAATAATACGGGGTGTAGCCTTTGTCTATGCCTACATGTAGCTGCGGGGGGAGGGCAGAAATATTTTTAATTAAATAACTCCTTGCAGAACCCACTTCAAATATTTTTACTCGTTGCAAGGAACTATACTTTGTAATTAAATAGGCTAGGTGTGTTTTGAATTTGAAATTTCAGATGCGTGATGAAACCCAACAGATAGGTTACAAGAAAATATTAGATTTTCTTCCGCTACCACCTGGAAAGTAGTCTGGGGCAGATCCAGGATTTTTGGAAGGGGGTGATCGAACTTGAAAGGGGGAGGCAAAACTGAAAGATTATTCCCCACAAAATTGCGAAATTCTTCAAGCAATTTAAGAAAAAACATAGACCTTATAGTTTGTGAGTGGGTTGAATCCAACCCGCTCGAGCAGGGGGACTGGGGGGGGGGCGTCACCTCAAGGGCGACTGACAATGTTTTCCCGACCATATATTTTTGTCAGTCGTGCAGTTTTGTGATGTATAGATGCAATACTTCATTGTGGCAAAATTTGGTCCATGGGGGAGATGGGTTGAAAGTAACGCGCCGGGGGGGGGGGGGGGGGGGGGGGGGGGGGGGTCCTGGGGGGCAGACCCGACCTGCGCGGTGCAGCTGACAAAATTTTTTCAAATGGCTTTGGTGGTCTGATTACTCTTAGGGGGTCAAACTTTCTTGGGGAAATGGGTTGAAATCAAACCAAAACAAAATGTTACCAGGATGCTAACATTATTAATATATGCTGGTCTAATGCTCTGACTACTGTGGCTGGTAATGGTCTAGAGGTTAGGGTAACAAACTAATAATTTATTTCTTTTACTGATTGAGGATCGAATCCAGTCTGACGCGATCTTTCAAACATTTTATTTTCAAATATTTTTTCTTTTAAAGGGGCCTTTAAAATTATTTCTCATTGATGCAATCAAGTTTGCTGTAAAATATATGAATTGCGACTTAAAACACGCCGGTATTATGTAAGTGAATGTTTGACGAATCTGTGGATGACAGCCACCAGAGCAACAGATGTTTAGGCGAATGCAGTAGGTGCACGCGCAAGGGAACCAGTTAGTTTGGGAACCAGTTGGGACATAACACTGGTGCATAGACCTAATTATAATTAAATTATTTTTCTGTACTGAACTGAATGTAGCGCATTATTTTGACACCGTTAGATTGCATGGGGGAAAACCGTGTCTTCAATAGCCACTTGACTTTTCTTGCATTGGAAAACGTTTTAAAAAGGAAAACCAGACTGTTGTCAATAAAGGGCTGGATATTTTCCCCCGAATTTTCAGGTCTAGCCGGCCATTACGAGTTATCTCGTAGTCGGCGGTCAACGTGTTAAGTGCCAATAGTTCAACTAACAAAGAGCGCTTAATAAAATAAGTGACAATTTAATAAACAGTGGACAAAAAAGATGAGACCAGTAAAGTTAAAGAGAACTGCATCAAGCCATCTCGCGCTAACGTGATGGACAGGGTATACATTGGCATACATCCACGAAACGACTTTTAAAACAAATTGCTTGCAACAGGTTTTACAGATAGCGTCTTTTTGCTCCTCATCAGTAATCTTATATCCAAAATACCTCCAAATTACAGTGCCATTTCCCCCCTCCTTCGGAACCAACTACTGTTCATCATCGACCGCCATACTACTGTCTGCTAAGCCGCTCGCCTCTACCCGCACGTTGTCAGTCATGTTCATGGAAACTTTGTTTTGTGAGAGGGGAGCGCACCAAGGATGTTTTATATTTCACTGGATATACAATTGGAAAATGGCCGCCCATTCATTTCAATGGAAATTGCTCAGTGGCGCAGCGTGCCGACATCAAGGATGTTTTATATTTCACTGGATATACAATTGGAAAATGGCCGCCCATTCATTTCAATGGAAATTGCTCAGTGGCGCAGCGTGCCGACATGGGGGCCAAGCTTCCGGAGCCACGCGGACATGCGCTGTGTGATTTTTGCTCACACATGCGTAGTGTGGGGCTTATGAACGCGCTGGTATCCGAGGTATCCATGACAACGGCTCGGGCTCGTGGAACTTCGACCTAGGGTGCGTGTTCACGATCACTTTTCACCGGAAATGGAAGTCTGACCACTGCAGACTGCACCTTGATGTACGGAACACAAAGCATAGCCGCCGATAAAGGTTTAATTATGGTTTGAGACTCTATTTTAAAACACAAATGCAATAACAAATGTTAAAAACGACTTTGACAGGGAAGTAATACTGTTGATTTCAACTCAAAAATCTCGGCCAAATAGTTGACTTGCTGTTGCGTAACTTTAATATGACATTGCTCAGGGGTGCGCTTCCCGAAGTCACAGATGCTAACTTCCATAGTTAGAACCACTGACTGAATGGACGTATAAATTTCTGCAACTACGCTATTGGGAAAAACGCCACAGGCTCGTGTTCTCTTTAGCTCAACGTCGAATAACCACATTATCGGAGTCAGATAATTCTTACTTGTCTGCGTGCGAATTCCATTATCTTTTTCCGGATTAAAGACAATAAACCGAACACACAACACAACGAACTTCACCTACCTCATAAACTGATATGTTTTAAAGTCAGGAGCTTTAAACTTTTGTCAATTCTGGTAAGCTAATTTACTTTTAGCTTACGTAACTTATAACCATTCCGTGGAGTATAATGGGTCTACCGTGAAATGTCACGAACGTTGTACAGCGTTATTTTTCCATAAAGCTCTTTTTTTCTGTCCTTCCCCAGATATCTGAGCCTCTTGGAGTGCACTGAACATTTCATCCATGAATTTCTGCATGTCAGCGAACCAGAGGCCGTGCCTTTCTATCCATCCCCAAAGCCCTTTCCAATAAAGTCTTTCTCGGTTATAATTTTAATACCGTCTCTACGTTTCATTTCTAAGTGCGAGTTAACATCGATTGTACTTGTGGTAGATTTTATGATAATGGCCGGCTCTGCGAAAATTAAGCATTAAACCCCTTTTGATTTTGAGTACTTGAGTTCATCTTAAAACGTTACGCAGAGCTGGCAAAAAAAATCAAAAACTGACAAAACACAAATAAATCTATTTGAAAACATTTTTAATATATATATGTAAATAATGCCTTGGGGGTGACAAATATGACAGGTGGTGGGGGTGAGCAGATGGATGATGACAGCTACATCCGACATGGGGTACAGAATGTGCATATACGCTACCAACTGTTGCATTCTTTTAGATCTCGTATTTATTTTCGTTCAGATGAAAATCAGCCACACCGTCGAATCTACCTGCATCACTCCGGTTGATATCAGATGCTGCTCACGAACATTAGATGTTCGGATTCATTATACTCTGACGTTTCCACCTCCCCAAAACTTCGATCTAATAAAGGCTGTACCGCAAAAAATGTGTATGCATGTTCAGTGCTTTCATGGATATTCGGATCATGCACAAAAAATGAACATTTTAGATGTCATCTGTCAAGTTGCTGAAAAGTTTCGTCGTCGAGTATGAAAGTCAGTAATTAATTTTAGACAGAAGAATGGTTAATAAATGGTTTGCTAAGCAGTGTTCGAACTGAATTTATCTACTGAATAAATGCACTCATATGGACATTACTTTAGATGCTACACAGCTGACAGTTGATGACTGCGGTCAAGATATCACCAGTTCGCAAATCAAAATACAGACATGTGAATTGGTGTTATTCAAAGTAATGGAAATATACAACTCATTACAATGATAACCATGAACAATGAAAAGGTGAGGTGAGTGTTAGCTGCGTATACATGCTTCTAGGATATCACAACAGCGGCCTTAGCTTACTGTACATTTTGTGGCACTACATAATGGAGTGTGGCGATCGAGTATATTACGGCCATTCTTCAATTAAAATAAAATGGATAAAATATTTGCACCGTAACGCCGGCTCGCTTGATTGACTTGGCCACATAAAGAATGTTCATCACAGACGGACGGCAAGGAATGCGCGTTGTTCCACCCACTTGGTTCGGATCATGAACAAAAATAGTTCATTTTGGATCTCACAAGACAAGTTGCCGAAAAGTTTCGTCATCATGTATGAAGGTCGGTAAGTAATTTAACAACGAAGAATGGTTAGGCTGATAAATGGATCGCTAAGCAGTGTTCGAAATTAATTTATATACTGCTATAAACGCACATTACGTTGCGGTAGATGCAACTCAGCTGACACGTTAAGCATAACGCATCAGAATAGAGTGATGCGAATTGGTGCTATTCAAAGTACTGGCAATACACAATGCAATTCATGGATTTAACCATTTCATTTTAATTTGAATAAGTAAGGTGAGTGTTGCCTGCGTCATGGTTCTAGGATGTCACACCAGCGGCCTTAGCTTACTGTACATTTTCTCGCGCCGCATGAAGTGCAGCAATCGAGGTGCTAAGTAACATATAACGTATTACGGCCATTCAGCAATTAAAATGGCAAAAATTTACTGAGCAACAAAAGAAACGCAAGTTAGCCATTATGGTTACCCAGATTGCAAGCACCTCCGCTCCGGATCTGCCCTGGCTCCAGAGTCAAGGCAAATCCGGAGCGGAGGAGCTTGCTATCTGGGTACTCATAATTATCGCAAAACAAAGAAAAGGTTGATAAAACGAGTATAAATGCGCCCACGCTAGTAATAAATTTGATTTAAAATAATAACGCGCAAACTTATTTCCGGTTTGCCTTTATTTAACTTGCGTTTTTTTTGTCGCTCAATACATATGCTCCGTGGCTGGCCAGCTTACTTCACCGATTTGGCTTCGTTTGTCATGTTAAACAGACAGACGGCAAGGAAAGCCCATTGCTCCACCCACTCACATCCGCTGCAGTGCTAAATTCGGAGGAGCGGGAACGCGCTTACATATGAGGACCCGTTGGTGTTCGCATAGCCTGAATATAAATAAAAGATTTTGTCTTTGCCGAGAAACGAGGGATTAATGATTTAAAATAGAAAAATAAACCGTTTCGGTATCGATAATTTGTGGCTGTCAAAAAAAATTATTCACGGATTTCTCAGCGTGTCTTTTTCAATTATTCCCTATGGAAAAATTTCTTTTTGGCCCCCATGGCATCACGTGACCTGCAATATCACATTCGCCGCTAGGACCATGGAGGCGTGTGTGGTCGACCAGAGTTGTGCGTCCAGATCTCCTTATAGGTCCATGGAGCGCACCTGCACACGCAACGGGCGGAGCTCGAAGGCCCCGAGCAGTGAAAGCTGTCTGAAAACGCCTGATCGGAAAGCAGCGGAGTGGGCGACGTACACAATATAATAAATAATAAAACACCAGTATGTATTAGTATGTAAACACCAGTATTGTCTCAAATTCATACCTCCTTCAACAATATACCTGTGTAAGTCATAAAACCGGGATACCGCCCAGCCATATGTGTCCCGAATGCTTGAATGTGTAATGTGAATATAGGCCACTAGATGGCAGTATTTACCTTTTTTTTGTTAAGCTCAGACTGGAGTCATGTTTAGACATGTCCTGGACATGTCTGGGGCAAGTCTCAGAAAAAAAAAAAAAAGAGGTCTAAATGTGGGTGGGGTCTGCAAAAGAGTATATAAGGAAAAGAATTGAGACAGTAAAGTAGTAGGAGAAATTGCAAGAAGAAGGATACGTGACCAGACCTTTAATTCTGTTCAAGACCTGTGCAGTCTGTTGTGGATTGTTTTTCACCCAGCACATCACCAGGAAACCCCACCAAAACAAGGGACTGTAATTATTTCTTTTTTTCTTGATAATCAATCTTGGTCTTAGCTGTTATTTAGTTGTTATTGTCTTTGTCTGTTTAATTAAATGTGTTTGAGTTTTTAAAACTGTGTCTGTCATCGCTTGCTGTTGCTGTTGCTGTTATGTTGTAAATGTAATAAGAAATTGGGGCCATAACAAATTGGGGGCTCAAGGTCCGGGATAGACCATTTTGTGAGTAATTTATTGAAAATCTAACATTTCAAATTGTGAAATTGTTTTTGTGAATTTTCCTAGATATATATTGACAACAGCAATGGATGATTTCTTGGCATCACCAACCGTAGGGGTTTTGAAGTCTTTTAAAAAGACGGAACTGCTAGAAATTTGCAGACAGTTAGAGCTGACAGAGGTAAAACCAGCCATGCGAAAAGCAAGACTGGCTAGAGAGATAGTTGAATATTACATTGATGAAAATGTGTTTGCACCAGGAGATCTGGAACAGTTTCCAGTGGAAAATCCAAATATAGAAATGGAACTTAAATTAAAAATGCTAGAGATTGAAAGGGAGGAAAAAGAAAAACAAAGGCAGTTTGAGTTGGAAAAATTAGCAAGAGAAGAGAAAAAAGAAAGGGAGGAAAAAGAGAAAGAAAGGGAGGAAAGAGAAAAAGAAAGGGAGGAAAGAGAGAAAGAAAGGGAAGAAAGAGAGAAAGAAAGAGAATTTGAGTTAGAAAAATTTGCAAGACAGAGAGATTTTGAATTAGAGAAATTCGATAGAGAAGAAAGACTCCAAATGGAGCAACTAAAAATAAAAATTGCAACTGAAAATAAATTTCGGGCTAGCCAGGAGGTAAAACTGGTGCCTCCATTTTCGGAAAAGGATGTTGACAACTATTTCCAGTGTTTTGAAAAGGTAGCAAAGAGTTGCCAGTGGCCAAAGGAACACTGGCCTCTGATGTTGCAAACTGTCCTCAAGGGTAAAGCTCAACAAGCCTATTCGGCTTTGTCTGCAGATGATTCCTCTGATTATGAGGTTGTCAAAAAGGTTATTTTGAGAGCTTATGAGTTGGTTCCAGAGGCTTACCGACAGAAATTCAGAGGTCTGAAGAAATCTGAAAATCAGACTTATGTTGAATTTGCTAATGAAAAGCAGGTTTGCTTTGAGCGCTGGTGTACTTCTATGGAGGTCAAGGATGATTTCAACTCACTAAAAGAGATGGTGTTAGTTGAAGAATTCAAGAACTGTGTTAAAGATGATGTTAAGACCTACCTTAATGAGAAGCAAGCACTGAATTTGCAATCAGCTGCCAAATTTGCAGATGAATATGTTCTCACACATAAGTCTAAATTTCAGTCTAGCAGTAACAATAGATGGTCCCAATTTCAGAAAAAGGGTTATGGTGATACCCAAGATTCCTCACCCAAAGACAAAGACAAATCTGGTGATGGTGCTCAGAAATCCAGTAACAGGTCTGATCAAAGTGTGAAAGCTGACAGTGACAGAAGTGGTCTAGTTTGCAGATATTGCAAGAAATCTGGTCATGTTACAACTAACTGTTGGTTCCTTAAAGCTAAAAAAGAAAAAGAAAAGGATACCAAACCAAATGCCTTTGTGAAAACAAGGTTAGTAACCCCTGTAGTAGATAACCAATCTGCTAAATTGCCTGCTTCTTGTGGGGCTAAAAAGCCTGATACAGCTGACTTCGTGAGGGAGGAATTTCTTCCATTTGTGTCAGAGGGATTTGTGGCTCTGAATGAGCATACTACTCCTGTCCCCATATATATCCTAAGGGATACCGGAGCTTCTCAGTCACTTTTGTTGATGGACTCCTTGGAGTTACGTGATGAGACCGCTTCAGGGGATTTCATACTTGTACAAGGTATTGAAGGGAGGACTGTATCTGTACCCCTGCGCTCGATATTCTTGAAGTCAGATTTAGTTACAGGACAGGTAAAGGTGGGACTTATGTCAAGTCTACCTATAAAGGGTGTTTCTCTGTTGCTAGGCAATGACCTGGCTGGGGCCAAAGTAGTTCCCCCTGTACATCTTACTTCACAGCCGAGCACTGAAGATGGGGATGAGGACCCATCTCTTTATCCTTCTTGTGCAGTGACTCGTGCTATGGCCAAGAAGGCTAAAGAAGAAGATGATGTGGTGCCGTCCAGTACATTGAATAGTCAGGACTCAGGTGGTTCGCCTCATGACTCTGATTGGCCTACTATGGTTTCTCCGTTTGAGGACTTATCAGATACTTTTATCAGTTCTCTATTCAGCCAGCCGGATGGGTCTGGTGATTCTGATGTGTCTGGAGACTTGTCTCTGTCCAGAAAGCGGTTGATTGAGGAGCACACTAATGATCCTGAAATTTGTGTACTAAAGAGGAGAGCCCTTCCTGATAAAGAAATAGACGCAGTTCCAGTTGGGTATTATCTCAAGGATGGTGTGTTGATGCGGAAGTGGCGCCCTCCTGATATCCCTGCCAATGCAGATTGGGCAGTGGTCAGGCAAATTGTTGTTCCGAAGGTCTATAGGAATGAGATCTTAACAATGGCTCATAGTTTACCTTTAGGAGGTCATCTTGGTGTTAACAAGACTGTTGATAAGATCATGAAACACTTCTTTTGGCCTGGGCTTCGGAAAGACGTTTCCAACAACTTTTGCAAAACCTGTCACACTTGTCAGGTAGTTGGAAAACACCAGTTAGACCCACCTGTAGCTCCATTGCAGCCTATCCCAGCATTTGGGGAGCCATTCTCTAAGGTCATTGTTGACTGTGTTGGTCCATTACCCAAGACTAGAGCTGGAAATCAGTACTTGTTGACAATCATGTGTGCATCTACCAGATTCCCTGAAGCCATACCTCTACGCAACATCAAGGCAACTGCAATCTCAAAGGCTTTGATAAAGTTCTTCACGTTGTTTGGCCTTCCCAGGGAAATTCAGTCAGACCAGGGTAGCAATTTCACTTCAGGATTGTTTCAGCAGGTTGTGTATGAACTAGGTGCAAAGCAGATTCTTTCTAGTGCCTATCATCCAGAAAGTCAGGGTGCCTTAGAGCGGTGTCATTCCACTCTCAAGACAATGATGAGGACTTATTGTTATGACCATGAGAAAGACTGGGATGAAGGGGTTCATTTGCTGTTGTTTGCAGCTAGAGAAGCAGTGCAGGAGTCTACTGGATTCAGTCCATTTGAGCTAGTGTTTGGTCATGAAGTGAGAGGACCTTTGCTATTATTGAGTGAACAATGGCAAGAGAAAGAGCCGCATATCAGTCTGTTAGACTATGTTAGCAAGTTCAAGGAAAGATTGCGTGCAGCTTGTGACCTTGCCAAAGAGAACTTGAAATCAAGTCAGGGAAAAATGAAAACTTGGTATGATCATAAGGCTAGAAGCCGTGAGTTTAAACCAGGGGAAAAGGTCCTTGTGTTGTTTCCCTTGCAGTCCAATCCATTGCAGGCTAGATTTCATGGTCCTTATGAAATTCTGACAAAACTCAGTGATCTCAATTACATTGTGAAGACTCCAGATAGGAGAAAACCAAAACAATTGTGTCACATTAACATGCTGAAGCCTTATCATGACAGAAATGCTAGGGTTGCTGCCGTCACTTCAGATTCTCCTATGGTCAAAACGTGTGAAGATGAGGGGGAGTTTCAAGATGATGAACCTAGAATTAAAGCTGAAGTTCTTTCATGTAAATTGTCAAACACTGAAGTGTTGCAAAATCTTGATGTAAAACTCCAGCACTTAGAACCCTCACAGAGAGATCAGTTTGAAAGGTTGATCAAGAAATATGAGGATTTGTTTCCTGATGTTCCAAAGAGAGTTTCTATAGCCTCTCATGATGTAGATGTTGGTGATGCCAAACCAATAAAACAGCATCCATACCGGATGAATCCTGAAAAGAGAAAGATTGCTGAGAAAGAGGTTGAGTACATGTTAAACCATGATATTATCAGACCCTCCAACTCCGATTGGAGTTCACCCTGTGTGCTAGTTCCAAAACCTGATGGAAGTACTAGATTCTGTACAGATTATCGCAAAGTCAATACTGTAACTAGAACTGATGTGTTTCCAATACCTAGGATTGATGATTGTATTGATAGTGTAGGGCAAGCAAAGTTTCTGACCAAGATTGATTTATTGAAGGGTTATTGGTGTGTGCCTTTAACTGAGAGGGCCAAGAGCATCTCTGCTTTTGCCACACCATCTGGATTGTACCAGTATGAAGTCCTACCCTTTGGCATGAAAAATGCCCCAGCCACGTTCCAAAGGATGATACAGTCTACAATCGCCGGATTGCCACACACGGGTGCGTACATCGATGACCTGATCACATGGAGTGACTCCTGGGAAGAACATCTAAAAGATGTAGAGACGTTGTTCCAGCGCCTGACCCAGGCTAACCTGACTGTTAACCTGAACAAGAGTGACTTTGGTTGTGCTACTGTCACCTATCTTGGCTACGTCATAGGCCAGGGTAAGGTGGCACCCATAAATGCTAAAGTCCAAGCCATCATGGACTTTCCAGTTCCTGACAACAAAAAAGCTTTGCGCCGCTTCCTTGGAATGATCGGATACTACCGCAAGTTCTGCAAGAACTTTGCTGAGATTGCTCTCAGTCTAACTAACCAACTGAAGAAAGGCGTAAAGTTCACCTGGGATGATGCATGCCAGAGAGCCTTCGATCGCCTGAAGTCTCTGCTGTGTCACTTCCCCGTGCTCAAATCTCCTGACTTCAACAAACCGTTCTCCATCGCGGTCGATGCTAGCGACCAAGCTTGTGGATCTGCGCTCCTACAGAGAAGTGACTCTGATGACATTGAGCATCCCGTGGCATACTTCTCCAGGAAGTTCAATCGCCACCAAAGGAACTATTCCACAATAGAGAAGGAACTGTTGGCTCTGGTCCTTTCTTTACAACACTTTGAGGTTTATGTTTGTACAGGACAAAAGCCAATGATTGTGTACACTGACCACAATCCGTTAATGTTTTTGAGTAAGATGAAAAACAAGAATCGGAGATTGTTGAATTGGAGTTTGATTTTACAGGAGTTTGACTTGGAAATTAAGCATGTGAAGGGTACAGACAATGTAATTGCTGATTGCTTATCCCGTGTTTGAATGTGTATATCATGTGTTTGAATATTGTATGATATGTATATATAGACAAGTGTTCACTTAACCATTTTGTATTGAAAAGAAAAATTTTGCCTTTATGAGTCAAAATTTTTCCCTTTTGGAATGGAGGTGTAATGTGAATATAGGCCACTAGATGGCAGTATTTACCTTTTTTTTGTTAAGCTCAGACTGGAGTCATGTTTAGACATGTCCTGGACATGTCTGGGGCAAGTCTCAGAAAAAAAAAAAAATAGAGGTCTAAATGTGGGTGGGGTCTGCAAAAGAGTATATAAGGAAAATAATTGAGACAGTAAAGTAGTAGGAGAAATTGCAAGAAGAAGGATACGTGACCAGACCTTTAATTCTGTTCAAGACCTGTGCAGTCTGTTGTGGATTGTTTTTCACCCAGCACATCACCAGGAAACCCCACCAAAACAAGGGACTGTAATTATTTCTTTTTTTCTTGATAATCAATCTTAGTCTTAGCTGTTTTTTAGTTGTTATTGTCTTTGTCTGTTTAATTAAATGTGTTTGAGTTTTTAAAACTGTGTCTGTCATCGCTTGCTGTTGCTGTTGCTGTTATGTTGTAAATGTAATAAGAAATTGGGGCCATAACAAATGTTTATCGACAAAGTAAGAAAGCTGAACAAAGAATGAAAGAACAATGCTAACCATGCCCTCCAGGGTACTCAACTAACTTAGCGCTAACCGCGTTATTCAGCTAACTTAGGTAATCTTGGAAGACGAATTAAGTCTCTCGGAGAAAGAATGCTGAAGTTATAGAGGTTCAAAGTAGTGCAAGAGTTTGAAGACTATTTCAATGCATTTATTTGGGACAAAAAAATAAAAAGTGAAATATTTTAAAAAGTATGAATGGAATGAAAGCCAGGGCGAGAAATGACTTTTCAGTCGTTAGCCGGGCAAACTAGAGCTTTTTAGGGTGGCAAAGACCATTTTAGGTGGTCAAGATATACGCTGTAAAAAAAAAAAAAAAAAAACATATTTGATTGAGCGCTCTCAATGTATTTCGGTTACTTTGGAAAGTTTATACTGCCCGGCATTGGATAAGAGCAGTTTGCCCATGAGACTTGGCTGAGGGGTTTAATGTAACTCCCTGGAAATCAAGGGTAGGATCGAACGCATCAATATTACAAACACTGATCTATATATATGGTCCGGGCCCCACCAATTATCACTTCCAGAGACTCCACTGTTAGCGAACATTAATTTAAATTCTTCCAGTAATAACCGTTAGCTGGGCTAACATTAACACATTATCTGCCGTTAAGGTAGATCGCCAGTGGCTAATAATAAGCAATATATTCCTTGAAATTCATTTATGTGTATCCGTCTACACAACAGCCAGTGCATTGTCTCACTACATACCCCAAAAAATGTCGCTGCACAAGAGCGCTTCTCTGTGATAGAATACTCTATAACGGTTGCTTACTACCGGGCATAGTAATATGGCCGCTCGACCGCTTCCGTTTGCTTCAACCTCCCAATGCAGTTCTCCATCACGTCAGCAATCCAGTTATTCCTATAGATCAGTGGTCGTGTTCGAAACCGCTCACTAACGTACTACTCGCACTGCTCGCACTACCGATGACGTCAGATTAAGGGGACATGGTGTTTTTATTCGTGGGGAGTGATTTTGTGACCTCGAAAAGTTTCCGGATATATGCTAGATCGGGAAAATATTTTGTGGGTGCCTGGCAAGCTCACTATTCAATTACCTGTGCTCGAAACCTCGTACATTAACACTGCCAATTACGTCAGAGTTAGGGGGTAGGGTGTTCACTGATGCGTGGTGAGTGAGTTTGTGTCCGGAAGAAGTTCCCGGATGTATACTAGATTGTGCAGATATTTTTTGGGTGCATCGTATGCACACTATTCATACACAAATTGCCCAAGATGCAACGCGACGTAAACTGCCAGGAAAAAACTCTGAGAAATAATAAGAAGCCACTTTAACTGCAAAACATCAGAACCTGTGGGAGACGACACGGCACCAGCCAGGAGCAGCGTCATTACAAATGTGAGTAAAATTTTTAATCTTGTAATACGGGTTATATGTGGTAAAATAATATTCAGCTGAAGGTGTATTGAATGTAGTATTTCAGAGTTGCAAAGAACGTTTCCGTCCGATTATATACTGTCAGCATGTTGGATCTAACTACGCACATCTTGCTCGTTTGTCCGTTTCTTATAGGGGCAGATGAAGATACAGGGCGCTTCATCTCGTGGAGAGCCTGCAATGAGGCGCTCTTGCCAGTGGGGCTCAATGTGGCGGTCAGAGGATTTCAGTATGTAAATAATATTAACGGTGTATTGCAACGTCAGGAAATTCTTATATTCAGTCAGGTCGATGTCACCGATGTTATGTTTCTGTAGAATGTTCATAAAGGAGCATGGCCTTTAGGGCAAGGTGGAGCCACGGTGGATAAAACAGAAATGGGAGAACCTCAAACAGAAATATAAAGTAAGTTGAAAAATCATATGCACTGCAGTCAACACAAATGAAACAAGATGATGATGAGGATCGTGAGCTCAATCAAAATGTTAACAAAAAATGCTTTTTGTATAATTCTGTTCTGAATTTACTGTTTAGATGGACTTAAATGGAACTCTTCTGTCGTTTCACTCCCTTTTTACTTTTTTGTTCTTAATTAGCAAGCCCGCGGAGGATGGGCTCCCCCACTATGGCCGGGTTCCTCCTGAGATTTCTTCCCACTGGGGAGTTTTTTCTCACCACTGTTGGAGGATTTTTCTCCCTACTGGGAGTTTTTTGCCTCATTTGCTGTAGTGGGGAATAGGCTGGGCACTGCCTTTTTATTTCTTAAAACTCTCACTGTAAAGCGTCTTTGTGACAGTCTCTGTGAAAAGCGCTATACAAAATAAATTGAATTGAATTGAATTGGGAAAAAGTTAATAAAGTTGGGGGAAAAAGGCAGCGTTGTTGATTTTCAAGTGACCATGAAAATGTAAGTGACAACAAGTGATATCAGAGTTGTGACCAGCTGGTTTATTGCATGGTGTATTTTCATATACTTTTACATTACTCTGGTCTGATTTTGCATAACAGCCTAGCACGAGAGAAAAAACTGTCAAGTACCATGGAATACGCACACAAATTGCATTGCCTGAGAGAACCTAAATAATAATGGAAGGTGTCTGTTTTTTGCTCTGCAGAAATGTATTAAATATTGCAAGGGAACATGAAAAAGTGAAATATCAACCTGTTGACTAACTTCACTAAAAACCCCTTTTTTTCAGGTGGCAACGATCATACATGAATTGAGCAACTTCTTTGTAGCGGTCATGGTCCAGCACCATGTTTGAGGGGGAGCCCTTTGACTTCTACACTTAGCCATAGGTCTTCCAGCAATGTTTCTGTAATCATAACTTATCCGCTAAGCAGGTGATTGGTCCACATAGTTTTACCAGAGCTCTGTTAGCCAGCGCGTTTCCAGGTAGATCAAGACAGGCCTTCATGGTTACTGTATCAGCCCAGGTGGTTAAACCACCCACTAAACCCACCCACTTCTCCCTGCCTGGCAGTCCTATACTTTACCCGTTTCCAGCTCTTATGACTCGGACAAGGGGTTGGATTTTTAAGAGGCAATAATTAAAGAACTATCAGACAACTATGTACACCAGGGGTGAATCACTCTTAACATTTTAGATAAATCAGGAACTAAGAACTCCCTGGGCAGAGTAACACAAACCAATAAAATAAAAAAAAAAACTAACTAAAATCATGTTCTTGCAGCACTGCAATGGGAACATCAAAAGCAAACACTTATGCTGCAAGTCTGTCCCTGAGGGTGTCCCCGGACCGCTGGAGTGGCTTGTGGGCTTCAACATCATCAGTATCATCGCCATCATCCCCGTCATCCTCGTCTTTGACCTCAGGCTCCAAGACATCCCCGTTTTTGAGGCAGACGTTGTGCAGGAAAAGGCAGGCACAGATGACCTCAGGCACAAACTCCACCTTCGCCTCCAGTGCCTTCTGGAAAATTAAGTGCCACCTGGTCTTGAGGACCCCAACTGCCCTCTCCACCACGCACCGTGCCCTGGACAGCCTGGTGTTGTACCTGGTCTCCACAGGATTCCGGACAGGCTCCTGGAATGGTTCTGCCAAGCACGAGAATCCGCCATCGCTCAGCAGACACCATCCAGGAGGTGGGTACAGTTGGTGACCATACAAGGGGCTGCACCTCAGGACCCGGGCATCATGGACGCAGCCAGGGAAGCCCACCACCACATCCAGAAAGCGACCCTTGTGGTTGCAGATGGCCTGGAACTGGACCGAGTTGAACAGCTTCCTGTTGTAATAGTCCACTGCAAACCGTCCAGGTGGAACAATGTGGACATGGCAGCCATCAATGCTCCCACCCGCCCAACCAAAGTCTGGGGAACCAGACAGCTGCTGGAACCCGGCTTCAATCTCCTGCAGCTTTCGGGGGGTGGGGAGGTGGATGAGCTTCCTGGAAACCCCCAAGATGCTCTTACTGACCCGGTGGATCATGTCATGGCATGAGGTGTCGCATCTTCAGCAGGTAAGGCATAACGGCGAAATGCCGGTCGGGGGGTCGAAAACTGCTATTTAGGTTGGCTACAGTCAGGTTGGCTAAACATCCTGTTTCAATCCCCTCAAAACGAATGCACATTTTTCCCTCTTTGGTCTTCCGCGTATTGTTAGGTTAAGAGGGTTTTATTTTATAGATCACATTGGAAAATATTAATTTCTCAAACGGGTTCGTTCGTAAATCATTATTTTATACCACACAGATGATGGCGGTAATACACAAATTGGTGTGAAATTTACCATATAACTCAAAAGAAGAAGAAGAAGGAAGGGTTCGCTCGTAGGGAGAACCGAGTAGTGCGACTAGTGTGTAGGGAGAGTAGTATGTAGACCGTAGCGCGCGGTTTCGAACACGGCCAGGGATTACAAACCGTGTTCGAGTTCAGCTTGCCAGTGAATATTCAGTGACTGATCCGGGTGTTCCATCTAATGACTGAATAATTTCCGTGTCATCATCATCTGCGCACACGGGTTATGGATCGAATGGGAACGTATGTAAAAGAAAAGGAAAAAGGGCCATTCGCAAGTACAAACTCGCGCCATGAAAACCATGATAAAACATACAACAATATGAGAGTTGTGAATGATTGAAAATATTTCAAGTGTTCATTTGATGAAATTAAACTGTCGTGTCGGCGTTTTCTGATGCACCACTGAAAGAGCTTCAGTCGATAAGAGCTGCTATCGCAAGCAGAGGCAGCCGGTGGATAGAGCTCAACGCGAATATTCCTCGGAGGTGTCGATAATCTTAATGGTATCGCTGGCAAACAGATACTGTTGACTTACCGAGCCTATATTCTAATAAGTGAATATATTCTAATAAGTGAATAAACGTCAAATAAGACGTTTGCGAATGGACGTAGTGGTAAACAAATACTAGTTTTGCAAAGCAGTAATTCAATTTAATGTAGACTGCAACAATGCCGTATCGCATTCATGAACATATATGTTTCTCTTTTTAAGTTGCATTTGTAGCGACCTTGTTGCGTTTGGTTGTTTGTGTTGTGATTCTGCTTTTTGCTCATGTTCTGTTCTGCTTCCTGCATGTCATGTTTAAGTTCTGTGCCTGGCTATGCCATGTTTAGGATTTCTGTGTTTAGTGACCACTGCCTGCCCTTTGACTATTCTTAGGATTGTGTATTGTGTTTTGGTAATTTAGATTTCCTGTTTATTATTTTTCATGTGTAGAACATTTAGTTATCATGCATGTTTTCATTTCCATGCTTTGCACTTTGTCTCCCCTGTCTTGTCATGTGTGTATCTTTGCTCACGGTCCCTTGCTTGTGTGCACTCATTCGGGTGATTTATTGGTTTCTGGGTTTCAATCTTCTTTCATTATCTCGTGTTCTTCCTTCCTCTCATATTTACTGTCTTACTAACACATACTAACAGTTTATTGTTTTTGCTAATTACTAACCACACTAATCTTGTATATTTTTACTAACTTTCTAACATGCACTCAGGATTGTAAAGCGGCACATACTAATTGACTAACTATCTCTCAGCAGTCGCTCAATTCTAATCTCCGCCTCCTTGCCTATCCCTAATTATCTCTGCTGCAAGTTTCTGTGGATTTCCACTTATACTTTGTGCTTTCCTTTTCTTTTATCTTGGCACTTTAGTACTCCTTAACCGGAGCTGTTTTGTACTTAGGTTTGTCTTGTGATCCCTGTCTGTGTTTTGGCTACAGCCAAATTCATGTAATTAGTTTATTCCTCATGTGTCTCTCCCTGATCATTGTTACCATTAATTGCACCTGTTCTCCCTGGTCATGTGTTTACCCCGGGTGTGTGTATAAGATGTCTGTTTTGTGCACTTTCTTGTCAGATTGTTCTCCCTAGTTTTCTCGTGCCACGTTTCTCGTCTTGATTTCTCAGTGTTTATCTTTCTGACTGGACCGTCCTTGATATCGAGCTTTGCCTACTCCCTGTACTTTTGCTGCATTCTTGTTTTTTGACCTCTTTTGTCTGACTACGATTTTTTGTGATTGGTGCCCTGTGCATGACTGGATTTCGCCCTTTGGATTCTGATTTTGGATTGCGGACATTGTACTGTTGCCAGCTCTGTTGGGGGGGTTTCCCCCTTCAGAAATAAAGCCTCCTTTTTGCATTTTACTGGTGTTTGCTCTTGGTTCATTTCGTAAAACCTCACAGTTTGACACAGAAAGTAACGTTTTATAATTGTGGCGCATTAGCTGAGACCTGCAAATGGAAATAAGCAATGTGGAGAATGAGCTGCAATAACTTCCCTAACCGCAAAATAGCTGGCTCGATTCACTTTTTTCTTATTAAGACACCTCTGTGTCTAACGAAAGCATCTGCATGGAATCTCAGCTCACTTAGATTTAAAATGAGTAAATCACGGACGGAGGGCAATGGCAGGAGCTGTGTCCGATTACCAGTGAGAGCCAGGCATGTACAGACAAGTGCACACGCAGGCAATCGCTGAGTCACTCAGCCTTGCTCGCGCACCACTCAAACTCCTGCTTCTCACGCCAAAACCGTTTATCCTGTCAGCAATATAACCGCATCATTCAAGGCACGAGACTTTGCTGAGTGTGCAGATGTCTTTTTTTTTATTTCTCTGAGTGATATATTTTTGGAATAACAGCAATCTAAAAACTCTGGCCGTTTGCTGTTCTCCCAAAATTTGTTGGGTGATTTTTGAATGGAAGAGACAGCGAAGTTGGACGTGCCTCCTGTCCTTTGACTGTTCTCTGAGCCAAAACTATATACTTCCCTGCTACTAAAATGATACTGCTGTAATAAGAACAAATTTTCCTACATTTTTTGTGAAATTTTATGAAGAGGGATTCAAATTTATAGAAGTTAGAGCAATAGAGATTTTTCCTTCTGTCTGCTCTCAGCTCCCACTCTAGCTGTGACAGGAGAGTTTGATGACTGTTTCAATGCATTTCCATGGGACAAAAAAATGTAGAAAAAAGTTAAATATTTGAAAAAAAAAATTAGAAAAAGTTTAATATTTCAAAAAGTATAAATAGTATGACAGAGAAAAATAGTAGCAATAACGTCTAGAAAAATCTGAACGTTTTGATATATGAATTGTTGAAATAGCTCAAAGTATGTTGGAGTAGTTTAATAGCGTGGATTGGCGGAAAAATAACAGTAATAAAAAATAAATAAATAATAAGTATAAAGAAAATAGCCAACATGAAAAACAATAGTGAATGCTGAAGGCATTCACACTAATAATAAGTATAAAAAAATGGCCAACATGAAAAATAATAACCAGCACAAAAACAACAGGGTTTCAGCCCTATGGGCCTGAACCCCTAATTAAAGCTGCAAGCAGCGATGAATGGGCCCTCGCGTACTTGTGCATGTTGGGGGTGGTGGCGTGATCCTGATGGGTGCAGCTGTACATTCAAAACAATTAGATATTGGCAACCTGGTTAAAAAAGCTGCGAGGGCTGCTTTGTTGAAATTTTCTAGGGGGTGCCATGGAGCCATTTTGCCCCACCTATACGCTTGCCATTCTTGACTTGAATATCAGTTTTCATGAGGTTATGACTTCTTTAAAGCCATGAAAAAGCCAAGCATAATTTGATGGCAAGGGATCAATTGTCATGACGTTGGCAGACGGACGCCATTGCTCGTAGCTTTCCAGCGTTCATAATTTAGCTTTCCCAACTTATTCTGCAACTCATTCAAGTGGAATTATGTTGGTGGGGTGAACTATGTTGGATCAGTACATGGTAGAGTGAAAAAAGGTCACTTCCTTTTACCACTGGGGGATGCTATGAGAATGATGGGATATTGTCATGTAGACGTGTTCTGGGCAGGACTATTATCCATCATGTGAAGTTTGGTGCAGATCGGACCATTTATCCCAAAGTTATAGCGAATTTGTGTTTTATGGCATCAAAAATTCGACTTTCCGCAGCAGGCGCGCCCTTCAACGATGGCACAATGCTCATACAAATCAATTTTGAAGTCAATCTGATAAAATCTGTTAAAACGCAAGATGTATTTGTAAAATGTAGAAAATGCCAAAAATGGCTGCAAAATTAAAAATGGCTGACTTCCTGTTGGGTTTGGCCAATGGGTCCAAGAGGCTTTTTTGTGCGCCTGGGTGTGATACATGTGTGTACCAATTTTCGTGCAAACCGGTGAAATGAGCCTTGGGGGTTGCTGTTTAAGGGGCGTGGCCTAGCAATTTAGTCCGCCCCATGACGAAAGCCACATCACACGTAAATTTACACAGGGATTGACACACACAGCAAAATTGGTGACTTTTTGAGTATGTTAAAGCCCCCATACAAGCAATTTACTTTTGTTGTAATACAACCCCAGGTCCGAAATAGTTGGGACGAAGTGTAAATTATGAATAAAATCAAAATGCAATGACTTTCAGATCACATGAGCCAATATGTTATTTACAATAGAACATAGATGACATTTCAAATATAGAAACTGAAATATTTTATATTTTTATCCACAAAATGAGCTTAATGCAAATTTTCTGGTTCAGAAAAGTTGGGACACAGGCAAAAAGGGCTGAAAAAGCAATTAATATATGAGAGAGTCAGCTGAAAGAACATTTATGAAATGTTGGGCTAAATTCAGTACAGAAATGGGCTACTTGGGTGAGGGTCGACAGGTTTGCAATTTTGAATAACGTTGATTTAAATACAGCAAATGAATGATTGCCAGATGAATGATTGCTGTCTTTCTTAATCGGAGAGAACAAGTAGCACCTGTTAAGTGTGGAGTGCTCTCGGAGTGAACCTTCTCAGTCATTTTCATAATTAACAAAAGGCTAAAACACGGTAGGGAAGTACATGTTTTTGATGTGTGATGACTATAATTGATAGTAGAATGACATAAAATCAATACCATGTCAAATTTTTGCTTCAAAGAACTTATTTTTCTTAACCACTAATTGGGATACCATTGGCTCACTGTAGCTGAAGTGCTTGCCACAGAGGACAACAATTTTTCCTATAGCAAGAGATCAGTTTTTTGTACTGCAGGATGGATACTATGGGCAAGTATATTGAGCAGTTTGCACATCAGGCTTAGCTGAGGAGTTCAATTCATGTAACTCTTTAAAAACAGGGATGGGACTGAACTTGTCCAAATTCTAAAGCTCGGCATGCATATGAATATTCAATAACTGATCTGGGTGCGCCATCTAGTGATAGAATATTGTAACTGCGTGCATAAATTTGCAGCTCCATGTCCAATGGCGAACACATCTTCACAAAGGGGCTAAGTGTCAGCCCAGCAGTTACAGGCCCCCGATGCTGAATGTGCTCTCACACCTTGACAAACCTTCTGAGGAAAATGGCTTAATAGGTGCTGTAATGGACACACAAGCACAACTATGCTGCATTGCTACTGAGGGCAAAAAGAAAAGGATGAGACAAACCACCATAAAACTCATTGTCCTCAAGCAATTTACAGCAGGATGTGACAATAACATGGAGTCAGCCAACTAGTGTTTAGTTTTAGTGGTTTTGACTGAACCTTAAGAGAGTCAGACAGAATAATTTGACTGGTAATGACTGGTGATGGGTCCAGTTCCCGCAGAACAATAGGAATTGCTGCACGCATTCCAAGTATGATCCCTTTAGGGTCATGAAAGTCATAAAGTCATGTAAATTCTTACAGTGCTCAGCTTTGCTACTAAAAACTATTACATCAGTGCCCAGAGTCATGAGAAACAGTTTGTCATTGCTCATCATTTGAGACATTCACAGGCCAGACATTCACAATCAGCGCAACCTCCATCGATCCTTTAGAAGGGGGATGCCTTTCCCTCCTTCATTGAAATCATATAAAAAGCTCTTGTCATTTGGGGATTTTTCCCGAAATAAGACCAACAAGGAATTTAGACATCTGTGCAGTAGATTTGGGGGTTGACATCGTATTTTTCTGGAAGATCTAGCAGTCTTCTGATTCTGAAACTTTTATTTTGGCATTCCTTGGGTCAATGTCAGGAGATGGTTTAGTGTTTCCTTCTTTCTCTTCTTTGATTGTTCATGTCTATTTAATTCATGTTTAAGGTAGTAGACCCTTGTCTGTAGACACAGACATAGCATATTCTGTTGCAGCTTCAGTTGTGAGTTGTGCTCTTTGATAAGGGTTACTCTGCATATCAACGAATTTGCCAATTTAATTGTCAATTAAAATCTTTTATGGTCATTAATAAATGAAATACATTCATTTTACATGTTGGATAAGTGAGGGGTTCTATCAGTTTAAGCACTTGTGCTCGGCATTCCAAGGGCTGGGCTTAAAGCGAGGGTAACTATCTGCTAAAACTGCTTGGATTCGGAAATTGCACATAATTCAATAAAACTTCACTTCCCCAACAATGGTGGGAAGAGGAGGGACAATGCTCCTGTTTGAACGACGATGTTACCTCTGCTCTACAGCAGTCTTTAGGCGGTCATTCTCACTCTTAAGCAGTGCATCCACGGGCCCCACATGAGAAATCTTCTCATCGTCAGTGCCGTTGATGCTGGAGGCCTGAGTGGAGGATGGAGTGTCGCGGCCAGATTCCTTTAACAGGACAGGAAGGAGAGGATGAAGGAGAGCATAGAGGAGTAATACGGTGTAATTCCCAGAAAACCTGAACTGTGCGCTTTAGGAAATAGGTATGCGAGTAAATATGTCTTTGAATTTAGGGAACATTTGAGAGCCTCAGCCAGAAAAATCCATCAAAGGGCCCTGATATCAAGATCCCATGTAGCTAACTACCATCACAAACAGAGTACACCTTCTGAGTCACAAATATATCTGAACAGCAACTGACAGTAATTTCTGCTGCTTACAGACTGTGGAGAGATACACTGAAGTACCGCTGATTAGCAGTATAAATTGAATATATAATAACATTTTTTTACAAGGCTGTTCTAATTTAATGGCCATAATACTGTATAACTGTAAGGTAATTTCACTGTTACATTCTGTGTGTTCTCCCTGTTCTGGTTTCCACTTGGTTCGTTTCGTTCATGCATTCTGTATTATCTGCCATATTATGCACATTGCTTTTCCCTGTGATGTATTGCATTTCTATGGTCTTCGCCAGTGCGCGCCCCTGTTTACGTCCTTAACACTTGTTACTAATTAAGTACTGATCACACTAACATTATGTTTTGTTTAGTTTATTTACTAACCCTTACTAATATAGTAATCACGTAAATAACGAACAAACTAACTTGCTGTCATGGAACCGAGAGATTACAGCCAATTGTCTTTCATCAAGTTTATTGTACTGGTGAAATTGTTAACAAGTGGTGAACCATACTAATGAAAACCAACTGCTGAAGCAGTGGTCGCGTTACACTTTCTGATTGTCCGTCATTGACGGAGAAGGGCATAAAAATTCTGTCATAATCAATTATCATCAGTCATTGTAATTTCATTTTTTTAAAGGATAATCGTTTATTTTTTACGGAAGCTTATTGCTGCCAATGGAAAAAAAATATTTTCTAATTTCTTTTTTTTTTTTTCCACAGCTTATTGCTGCCAACAGGGGGAATTTTTTTTTTTTTTTTTTCACAGCTTATAGCTGCCAACAGGGGAGAATTTTTTTTTTTTTCCAGGGAACCACCAGTGACCAGCTGGGATTAGTTTCAGTAATGGAAAACTTTTGTTTCTTCAGTAAACTAGAATGCATGCTACTTTTATTTCTTTTCTCTTTGCTTGCTACACACCCAACATATTTGACGTTGTATGGTCAAACATAATGAATAATGAGGATCAATCAACAGCACTGCTTTTTTATGGTAGAGAAGTGCAGTACCATAAAATGGGGTAATAAGGGACGGCCGGGTAACAAGGGACAATTTTCTTGGAAAGTTTTCAAATGCAAATTCAATTTTTTTTTTGACACTCCCTGTCACGATACATTATTTTTATGATATTGGTAGGTACTGGAAAATTGCAAGTTGAGTTGAATATGATTCTATTGTTCTTTTATGATTGACATATGTGCATATGTGGTTTGCTGCCATCCCTTTGCAAACTCTGAAATGCTTTTGGGGACGGAATGGTTACAAATATCAAGCGATGCTTTAACATCTAGTGGGAAAGACTTCCCAGAAGAGTCTGCCGTAGCAGCAAATGGGGGACCAACTCCTTCTTAATGCCCAAAATTTTGGAATGAGATGTTGGATGAGCAGATTTCCCCATTCTTTCGTCAACTCAGTGTATTAATACACTGGTGGTTTTAAATTGCATGCCTCGGGCCAGAATGAGGTGCACATTTCTCTTCTTACTCAGTGCTAACGCACAAGATGCGCTGATCACCTAATGGCAAAGCCCCTGATTACCAAAATCAGGCTGCTCTCAGATAGTCCTAAAGAAAATTGTTCATTGCTTGGGTCCCAGCATTGAAAACCATGGTTCTAGATTTACTCCTCCTTTCTTAAGTACAAAAATCAATGTACAACAATAATCACTGAGATGTGCACGAAGACGGAGATGACTCAATGGCAAGATGAATATCAAAACATTCCTTTCTGAACATAAACATTTCTTCAAGACATTGTATTACTAATTATGTAATGTCTCTGTGACATGCCTACCAATGAATATACCAACATACACCAGGATAAGTACCTGCAGATAGTGTGGCATGCGTAATATGCCACCATATTTCGCCACCAGGTGAACCTTTTTTTTTTTTTTTTTATCATGAATGTTGCTGCCAGGTGTAAAAAAAAAATATATATTTTTTTTAAATCACGAATGTTGCTGCCAGGTGTAAATAAAATATATATATATTTTTTTTTAAATCACGAATGTTGCTGCCAGGTGTAAGAAAAAAATATATATTATTTTTTTTAATCACAAATGTTGCTGCCAGGTGTAAAAAAAAAAAAAAAAAATTTTTTTTTCAACCATGAATGTTGAGGCCAGGCGAAAAAAAAAAAAATTAGCTTAGCAACCAAGCAGGCTAATTTTTTTTTTTTTTTCCACTTTCAGTGTTACTATATTTAGAAACAGGACCATGGCCCTCTAGTGAGTCAGCTGAGTATGGTATTCTTACGTCTGAATGGCAACCACGTCGTATGCTCTTATGTTTAGCAGTAGCTGGTGATGACAGCAAGTTTTGAAAATGTTATGTGTTAAAATGTGCAGCGCTTTCGTCCGTCTGAACTATACTTACAGGTTATCTGGGACGTTTTGCTAATGAGGTTAGGGCAAAAACCAAATGATGTCGCTGAACTACAGCGATTATTTACATAGATTTTCCCGAAAACCCGTGTGCTAGCTAGCAAGATGGCCATACAGTCTGAAGAGAACGGTAATATGCGATTGCATACGCTAGCTACATAGCTCAGCTGCAATTAGCAATACAATATAAGTCTCAGCCCAAACTGCCTGTTTGCTCCGCAGTTAACGGAACCTGTTAATCAAGCCTGAAGCAGGTCCACGCGTAGGAGTTACAGGGCTATACGGCTTTGGGTTGAAGGAGGTTGTGTGGGTGTTGAATGTGACCGGTCAGGATCGGTAAAACTTCTCCCATAGCTAGCTTGCTATCTGGTTCGCGTCTCAGTGGACGTTAAACGTGAAGTTTGCTACGGCTCTCATCACCCACACTTCCTCCCTAAATCTCGATTAATGGCTTCTGTCGACTAAAGAGTATGTAGACAGTTTGAGCCGAGATGCTATTATTGCATCGCAAATTTCAGCTGCGTTACAGTGCTTGGATAATAGTCCTATTTAAGCGATATCATTTGATTTTTGCCCTAACATCATCAGCTAGCTAGCTGTAACCGAGGCTGGTCTTGAGTTAGCTTGCTAGCAGGGTAGGCAACGTCCCGAATGTCTGGAAGTTCCGTTCAGAAGTATGAAAGCGCCCCAAAACATATCAGAGAAGGTCGTGACAATTATAGCCGTTACTGTCTCTATGATTACAGCTGGCTGAGCGCAGTCCAGTCACCATGGCTTCATCATTATGCCTCCCCAGCGCGAACACGTCGTTGGCTACCTTGCTAGCAAGCTGTCTTAATAGCAATCACGGTTACAGCGAGCTAGCTGGTGAGATTAGGGCAAAACCCATATAATATCGCTTTAATACGACGATTATTCAAGTGCTGAAACGCGGCTGCAATTATACAGTCTCGGCTCAAACTGTCTACATGCTCTTCAGTCGACAAAAGCCGTTCATCAAGATTCAAGGGGTAGTGTGGGTGGTGAGAGCCATAGTTAACTTCAATTTAAACGGTCACTGAGACGCGAAGTAGGGATTCGCTAACCAGACAGTTAGCTAGCTATGGGAGAAGTTTTAATGATCCTGACCGATCACATTCAACACCCACACAACCTCCTTCAAGGCTCGCGTGGCTCTGCTTCAGGCTTGATTAACAGGTTCTGTTAACTGCGGAGCAAACAGGCAGTTTGGGCTGAGACTTATATTGTATTGCTAATTGCAGCTGAGCTATGTAGCTAGCGTATGCAATCGCATATTACCGTTCTCTTCAGACTGTATGGCCATCTTGCTAGCTAGCTCACGGGTTTTCGGGAAAATCTATGTAAATAATCGCTGTAGTTCAGCGACATCATTTGGTTTTTGCCCTAACCTCATTAGCAAAACGTGCCAGATAACCTGTAAGTATAGTTCAGACGGACGAAAGCGCTGCACATTTTAACACATAACATTTTCAAAACTTGCTGTCATCACCAGCTACTGCTAAACATAAGAGCATACGACGTGGTTGCCATTCAGACGTAAGAATACCATACTCAGCTGACTCACTAGAGGGCCATGGTCCTGGTTCTAAATAAAGTAACACTGAAAGTGGAAGAAAAAAAAAATTAGCCTGCTTGGTTGCTAAGCTAATTTTATTTTCCCGCCTGGCCTCAACATTCATGGTTGAAAAAAAAAATTTTTTTTTTTTTTTACACCTGGCAGCAACATTCTTGATTTAAAAAAAAAAAAAAATTTTTTTTTTTTTTACACCTGACAGCAACATTCGTGATTTAAAAAAAAAAAAAATTTTTTTTTTACACCTGGCAGCAACATTCATGATAAAAAAAAAAAAAAGGTTCACCTGGTGGCGAAATATGGTGGCATATTACGCGTGCCACACTATCTGCAGGTACTTATCCTGGTGTATGTTGGTATATTCATTGGTAGGCATGTCACAGAGGCATTACATAATGAGTAATACAATGTCTTGAAGAAATGTTTATGTTCAGAAAGGAATGTTTTGATATTCATCTTGCCATTGAGTCATCTCCGTCTTCGTGCACATCTCAGTGATTATTGTTGTACATTGATTTTTGTACTTAAGAAAGAAGGAGTAAATCTAGAACCATGGTTTTCAATGCTGGGACCCAAGCAATGAACAATTTTCTTTCGGACTATCTGAGAGCAGCCTGATTTTGGTAATCAGGGGCTTTGTCATTAGGTGATCAGCGCATCTTGTGTGTTAGCACTGAGTAAGAAGAGAAATGTGCACCTCATTCTGGCCCGAGGCATGCAATTTAAAACCACCAGTGTATTAATACACTGAGTTGACGAAAGAATGGGGAAATCTGCTCATCCAACATCTCATTCCAAAATTTTGGGCATTAAGAAGGAGTTGGTCCCCCATTTGCTGCTACGGCAGACTCTTCTGGGAAGTCTTTCCCACTAGATGTTAAAGCATCGCTTGATATTTGTAACCATTCCGTTCCCAAAAGCATTTAAGAGTTTGCATGGGGATGGCAGCAAACCACATATGCACCTCATTCTGAGCACTGCAGTAATGTTGTGACAAGAAAAGGCCTTCACCAAACCGCTCGAATCTTAATAATCTGGTATGTGATTGATTGATTGATGGATAGATACAGCATTTAGATTTTCCTTCAGCAGAATTAAGAGGTCTAGCCTTAATGAAAAAGATGCCTAGACCAAATAGTCACCACGAACATTTGGCAACATACCGTAAAATGGGGTAATAAGAGACATTTTTTTTTGATATTTTTTATGATTCCTCCCAAAGCATCCTGGCCAAGTATGTGTCAAATCTGTTTATTGCTGTCAATCATAAAAGAACAATAGAATCATATTCAACTCGACTTGCAATTTTCCAGTACCTACCAATATCATAAAAATAATGTATCCTGACAGGGAGTGTCAAAAAAAAAATTGAATTTGCATTTGAAAACTTTCCAAGAAAATTGTCCCTTGTTACCCGGCCGTCCCTTATTACCCCATTTTATGGTACTGCACTTCTCTACCATAAAAAAGCAGTGCTGTTGATTGATCCTCATTATTCATTATGTTTGACCATACACCGTCAAATATGTTGGGTGTGTAGCAAGCAAAGAGAAAAGAAATAAAAGTAGCATGCATTCTAGTTTACTGAAGAAACAAAAGTTTTCCATTACTGAAACTAATCCCAGCTGGTCACTGGTGGTTCCCTGGAAAAAAAAAAAAAAAAAATTCTCCCCTGTTGGCAGCTATAAGCTGAGAAAAAAAAAAAAAAAAAAAAAAAAAATTCCCCCCTGTTGGCAGCAATAAGCTGTGGAAAAAAAAAAAAAAAATTAGAATTTTTTTTTTTTTCATTGGCAGCAATAAGCTTCCGTAATTTTTTAAAATAAACAGAATAATTTATAGATTACACATTAGCGGATGCCAACAGTGATTCATGTAGACACACATTGCGCGCTCTGTGAAATACAGCGCTGCATAGATTTTCGAACTTGCTGCTATATTAACTTTATAAAACATCACAAATGATTTCTCCCCCCACACAGTAACAGTGTGCAAATGAACAATGCTTTCAGTTGTTGCTGGGCTTCACTAGCCAAACAACCGCAGTCTCACCAAGCAGTCCTACGAAGCTGCTCATCAACTCGTTATGTCAACCCAGTGCTTTCCCGACCTAGATTTCCGTGTTATCATAACAGAGATGGCGTTTGTAGCATATGAAAAATCATCTACTGGCAGCAGAGCGGCATATTTAACAAATGAAGAGCTAATGATCATATTACAAAAATATGAGGAACACAGGATCATACTGATCAAAGACAATGCTTGAGAAAATGACACCTGTCCCACCACTAATTGAACAGGGGTGTGAATTACATTCTGTCAAAATGACGGATTGCCTTCAAAATGTTCCATCATTGTTAAAAAAAAATCCGTCAATTTACAAGCACAATGTCTAAAACAACTAAGTCTAAGGAGGCTGACTGCGACCTCGCGTCGACAAGTGACAGCTCAAGCTTTGCAGACATAGCTAGCCTGCTAGAGGAGCACCGAGCTAGCATCTCGGCCGACAACAAGAAAAACTTTTTGGCCTTCGAGAAGCAACTGAACAAAATCCAGGATAAGATGAAGAGCACGGACAACGCATTACATCTCTGGAATCAGTTGCCAACATACAGGACCAAAGGATTAAAGAGTTAGAGGAGCGTTGTTAGGCGCTAGCCGATAGCAACAGTAAGCCAATTGCTGAGACTGCTGATCTAGAGGGCTGGAGCCGCAGAAATGATATCCGCGTTATTGGTCTTCCCGAGTCTATCGAGGGTCCCCAGCCTACAAAGTTCTTCTCAGAGCTCCTGTTCGAGCTACTTGGAGACCAGGTCCAGTAATTCCAGCTAGACCGGGCTCATTGATCGCTCGCGGCTAAACCCCAGCCCGGTTCGAGGCCACGACCTGTTATCATCCGGCTTCACCATTATGAAACTGAAGAGCTCATCATTCGAGAAGCCCGCAAAAAGAGAGGTAGCCTCCAATACCAGGGTACGACGATGCAGATCTTCGAGGACTTTACACGAGAGGTTACGGAACAGCGTTCAAAATACTGGGACATCATGGCTAAGCTATATAACCTAGGCCTCAAGCCTGCACTACTGTTTCCAGCTCGCCTACACATCATGCTCGAAAGCGGGGCCAGAAAGAGGTTCACCTCGGCTGAGGACGCCGCGGCCTTCGCAGCCACATACCAGCAAGCGCCGGCGAACACTAACCTAACCTAACAGACTTTTCCATAAATAATTCTGCACTCTTACAAATGCACATGCACCAATATGCACCTTAGGTACTCCATATAGTTGTGAGTATTATTTTGAATGGTGATTTTTCTGTTCATCCGGGGCTAGGCTGTTAGCATTCCTTAGTTTTCATACTAAATTGAATGACTTATGTTTCCCACAGTATGTTTAACTACAGATGGTTTGGTCTCTAATAATACTGTGCTTTAATTGATCTTGTCCCTCTCGATGGGGTCACACAGGTGGTCATGTTTCAATTTGTTCAATTCTTGTCGTTACTACGGGTAAACTCAGGGTTCACATCTAATCTGCTGTGGGGTGGCGGGGGGCGGTGGCTCCAGGTTTGTCGATTTTCGGTTTTCACGGGGGGCCCGGGGGTTTTCCTGTTTGACACCAGCATATTGTATTGCCGGTACCCTTTGCTGCTTGGACTCTGGACTCAACCAGGTTCCTGAAAAACTATGTAACTTTATATGGCTAGTGTGACTGGTGTGGTGGCCGGTGGCGAGCAGGCGGTTAAGATCACTTAATTAAATACTGGAGCCAAGATCTTTTCACGTATTAAGAGTCTTAATGCTGATGTAGTGTTTATTCAGGAAACACATCTACACATTTCCGATCATCAAAAACTGAGCAGGCCATGGATTGGACACATCCTCCGATCTAAATTTAACTTGAAAACAAGAGGTATAACCATACTTCTAAAGAAGTGTTCATTTTACATTAAGTACTTTCCTCTCAGATGTAAATGGTCGATATGTTATTTCCAGTGGTATTCTTTATCAAAAACCAGTGGTTTTAGCTTCTATTTATGCCCCCAATTGGGATGATCATGGTTTTATGAAACTTTTGTTGTCTTCTATTCCCAACCTAAATTCGCACTCTTTGATATTGGGAGGAGACATGAACTGTGTCCTTGACCCCACGCTTGACAGATCGAGTCCAAGAGTCATCCCACCCTTGAGGTCTTCTCAGGTCCTTCTCTACCTTCATGGACCAATATGGCTACATTGACCCAGGGAGATTCTTAAACCCCTCTGTAAGAACATATTCTTTTTCTCTCACGTGCATCGTTCATATTCATGTATTGACCATTTTGTAATAGACAAAACACTTATTCCAGTTATAATTTCAACACAATACACACCAATAACAGTATCGGATCACTCCACAGTGATCTTAGATATTCACTTCGACCACAGGCCTATAGAGTTCAGACCCTGGCGCTTGGACCCCCTGATGCAGATTTTTGTAAACATGTGTCTGAGTCAATCAAATTTTTCTGTGAGACCAATAAAAATGAGGACACCTCTGCTTCCTTACTTTGGAAAACACTTAAGGCAGTCATAAGAGGCCAAATTATTTCTTACACTTCTCACACCAATAAATAAGAATTAGAAGAATCACTCTCCAATTTAGATGAGCGATTCTCATCTAATCCAACACCCGACCTCTATAAGGAGAGGATTAGGCTACAAATGGAACTCGACCTTTTGCTTACAGGAGAGGCGGAGCAGCTCCTCTTGCGGTCTCGGAGGACTAAGTATGAGCATGGGGACAGGTCTAGTCGCCTCCTAGCTCAACAATTGAGGGCTGAAAGGGCTTCAAGCCAGATCACTCAAATGTGGGGCGAGTCGGGTTCTTTAAAACCCCTTAAAACTCCGGGAAAATTTGCCTAAAATGCCTATGAAAAGCGTACCCAAAGTAAATTGAACGCTGTTCTTGAACCGTTTGGACTATATGGATGGTTATGGTCTCATTTGAAAGGAAACACTCTGAAGTTTTTCCCTCAGCTAAAAGAAATACTCTAAGTGCTACTGTCATTGAGTAATCCAAGCTGGAACACACTGAAGTAGAAGGTTTTTACTCTCGCCAAAATTGTTTTTTGCAAACAGGTGCCTGTAGATGAGAGCAGCTGGGATTTATTAGCTGAAAAACACAATGGGACCACAGCATGAAGTCTTACTTAGTTCCAGTTCAAATTTGATAACAATCCTACAGAAAATGAGCATTTTACACATGTTTTTCTAAGGCCATGTCTAGGCGTTTCCAAAAATGGCCATTTGGAGACCCCAAAAGGACCCTTGGATAACCATGGTCACATACCTAGGATAAAAGGGCATAACTCTTGAACGCTTCAACCTACAGTCATAATGTTGGGCTCTAATGAAAGGTGACACTTAGAGGACTCCAATCCCATATCCAGATTCACAATCAATATTGCTGAAAAAAAGTTACTGATGCATAAGCTCAAATTTGTGCACATAAGAGTCAAAACGAGTGCCTTTATGTTAAAAAAAATGCTTTTTTATATGAAAGGTAAACAAACAAATAACCTTTCCATAGCAAACTATTTACAATATATGATAAATAAAAAAATTAAAAGGTTACTGAGGCATAAACTCAAAAATGTGCAAATAAACCCCAAGGGGAGGAGATTCTGACTTTGTGCTTTTACATATATCCAAAGCAAAGGAGAGATTCCTTTGTCTTCGTTCTTGCCTGTAACGAAGACCCTATGTGGCACATAGTAAAATGGATCCTATTTACTTACTTTGTCTCACTCTGATTTCTTACAGGGATGAAAATTTAAATTCCCACAACAACCAACGCCGGCGAAAAAATAACTTCCTTCCACCTTCGGTAACGGAGGTAATAATGTGTAATATGGTAATAATATAATCATCATAATATCAGCATCATATTATAATATCCTTTTCCCGTAATTATTTACACAGAATTACTCCGGTGAAAACATGACGGTGAACTCCAGTGAAAACATGACGTCCTTCCACCTTCCGTGACAGATGCAAATAATACGTAATGTAATTTTATAATAATAATAATAATAATAATAATAAATATAAATGTAATGTTATTATACAATGAAATATAAGTTATAATATGATGCGTACTTGTCAAGAGTAATGTCATCTCCCCCGAGAAACATTTCCTCTGCTACGGAGCCATCAGGGTTTTGGTCGGATATTTCTTCCCCTGAGCTATCACTTGCACGCTGAGTGCACAGCTCTGCAGCTTCTGAACTGAAAATGATTTTTTTCGCAACCTTTTGGCTATTTTTTCTTTCAAACTCCGTAAACAACCATCAAACATTCGCTGGAAATCTCTCTCTGCCTCGCTCTGTTTCGCGGAACGCACAGCACGCATTACGCACAGCTGAGCCATATTCTGTCCATTCTCTTACGCGAGCGATAGGCAGCGCCAGCCTTTTCGCCACCCCAACAACCTATATATCGGCGTTTCCAGAATTTCGATGGTGTCATAATGCAACAATCGTCGTCTTGATTGGTTGCTGGTTGCTCGGGCTACACGCAAAAAAAGGAGGCATGAGCTTCGTTTCAACACAGGCACTCGTTGGCTATAGCAGGCGGTAGACAGGGCAGGGAAGCTCGTAACTGGTCGAGTGAGCTGTCAATCGAAAGGTTAGAGTGCAGACTCCATTTTGGCGCAAATGGCTGTGTACCGTCTAAATCTGTTCCGAAGCAACGACCACTAATGCAGCGAACTTTGTGGATAACCACCGATTCATTTCAAACGATGCAGCAGCTGTTCACGGATATTTACCGGTATAATAGTGTGTTTTGGACTAAAAACTTTACTTGGTTGGATTTACTGGAACTTCGTGGATGTAACAAGACCATTTTTGAGGGGATATGTCGGACTGGAAGAGTACTAGGGGGCTTCATCGGTGAGTCACATCAGTTTTGTCACTGTTCGTTTGTTTGTTTGTGGTCTGACATGGGCGTTGATTAAAGCTGCTGGGATGATCATACTTTGAAATGGTTGGCATCATTCGAATCTCAAGAATCTTAGCTTTCTGACGATATGTGGCATGAGTATCTCAGTTGCATACAAGCTGTGTAAATGACGTAGTATGTTTTCAACTTCCCTGACGGCCCGATTGCGGGCCGTCGGAGTGGTAACGGGTTAACTTCTGTTCCAGGCAAAATAAATAGTATTTTCAAGTCATTTTATTCCAAACTTTACACTTCTGAATTCTCTGAGGACGAAACTGAGCTAATGCACTTCTTTACTAACTTGGACATGCCACAAAGTATTTTCAAAAGCTAAATGCCCCTCTAAATTTTGCTGAAATCAAGGAGGCAGTTAAGTCAATGCATAGTGGCAGGTCACAGGGGCCTGATGGGTACCCAGTCGAGTTTTTCGAGAAATTCATAGACCAGTTGGCCCCACTACTGCTTGAAATGTTTAATCACTAACTCTCAAGGATCTCTTCCGCCCACTCTCACTCAAACTTGTATTTCTTTGATAATTAAGAAAGACAAAGATCCACTAAGCTGCGCTTCGTACCGCCCAATCTTACTCTTATCTGTTGATGTTAAGATCTTTCCAAAGGTTTTCGCCCTTCGGTTAGACTTTCGTACCCTCAATAATATCTGATGACCAGACTGGATTTATAAGGGAGAGGCACTCTTTTACAAACATACGGAGGCTTCTCAGTGTCATCCACACTCCATCTAGCTTTAATGAGCCGGAGGTAGTTGTATCTTTAGACACTGAGAAGGCCTTCGACAGGGTGGAGTGGGGCCTTTCTTTTTTCTTGTCTTCGTCACTTTGATTTGGAGATGGTCTGATCTCATGGATTCAATTGCTGTATTCCTCCCCCATGCATCTGTATTTACAAACACTCAGCGCTCAAGTCTTTTCCCTCTCTTACGCGGTACGCAGAGAGGTTGTCCCTTGTCACCCACTCTGTTTGCAATTGCCATCGAACCATTATCAAAAGCTTTAAAGAGGAACATCAGGTTTAAAGACATTCAGAGATGGGGCGCAGAACACAAAGTTTCTTTGTATGCGGACGACTTACTATTTTATGAGCGCGAACCCATGTCTAGTATTAACCATATTCTCTCTCTTTTGGACACCTTTGGTCGCATCACGGGCTATAAATTGAACATCCAGAAAAGTGACTGCTTTCCTGTCAACCAATTGGCTCATGGTTTACCATTATCCTCACTTCCTTTCAGATTTTCTAGCACAGGGTTTAAATATCTTGGTATTTTTGTCACTAAATCCATTAAATCTCTGCGAGAACAAAACCTTACAGCTCTGATATCATTGGTAAAATCAGGTTAACAGAGATCTACCTACCAATGTCATTAGCTGTGAGAGTGCAAAAATGAACATTTTGCCTAGATACTTGTATGTTTTTCAATGTCTCTCCCTTTTTCTCCCCAGATCTTTTTTTAATAATATTGATAGTATTATATCTTCATTTATCTGGGCCGGTCAACATGCAAGAATTGGGAAATCCCTGCTTCAGAGGAATAGAACTAGTGGCGGGCTTGGCTCAGCTAATTTTCTGGCTTATTACTGGGCTACCAATGCTCACAAAATTATGCTTTGGTGTACTCGAGCTCAAGGAAAGTGGTACCAAGCCGAAGCTGATTCATGCTACTCGTCTTCATAACATAACATAACATAACATAACATAACATAACATAAAACATAACATAAAACATAACATAACATAACATAACATAACAAGAACAGGCCTTTCAGCCCAACTAAGCTCACCTTTTACTTTATTCTATTGTCAATATATCCCTTCAGATACTAAATGAGTCAATGGTATCTAGCTTTAGGTCAAGCCTGCTCTTGAAAATCCCCAAGGTCTCTGCCTCAACAATATGGTCAGGTAAGCTATTCCTCATTGAAATTACTCTTTGGGTGAAGAAATATTTCTGAATATCAGTGCTAAATTTACCTTTGGTCAACTTCCATTTGTGACCCCGAGTTCTACTCACAACACTTGGTCGAAGGAATCCTACATGATTCACTTTGTTAATCCCTTTAACATATTTAAAGACCTCAATGAAATCACCCCTGAGTCTCCTTTTCCTAAGACTAAAGAGATTAAGGATCTTTAGCCTCTTCTCGTAGCTTTCATCTTTTATACCTGGAATAAGCTTGGCGGCTCTTCTCTGAACTTTCTCTAGAGCCTCTATATCTCTCTTAAAGTATGGTCCCCAGAACTGTACACAATACTCCAGGTGTGGTCTAACGAACGTGTTGTACAAAAGAAGCATCACCTCCTTAGATTTGTACTCAATACTTTTGGCAATGTGTCCTAGCATCCAGTTAGCTTTTTTAACTGCTACGGTACAATGGCTAGAACCTGGGAGGGTTTGGTTAACAATCACTCCTAGATCTTTCTCTTGTGCAGCACATTCCAGTTTTAAACCTCCCATAAAGTAATCCTGTCTAATGTTTTTATTACTTACATGTACAACTTTACATTTTACTAGATTAAATTTCATTTGCCTCATTTCTGCCCAATTCTGGATTCTATCCAAATCGTCCTGAATCACTTTAGTGGACCCTAGACTATTTGCCAAACCCCCCAATTAAGTATCATCTGCAAATTTAACCAGTCTGCTCTCAATATTCCTATCAAGGTCATTAATGTAAATGAGGAACAGCAGGGGTCCCAGCACCGATCCCTGGGGGACGCCACTCCCCACCATACCCAGCTCAGATGAGATATCACTGACCACTACTGTTGTGTTCTGTCCTGTAACCAGTTTTGAATCCACTTCAGTATACCTCCTGTAACTCCAATTGAAAATTTGGGTCCAGAGTAGACGTCACTGTGGGTGGCTCTCAGTACCCCAAATGACCATTTATTTTTACCTGCCAGAACTGATCCTAGATTTAAATCCTTGGAACAAAAAGGGTGTTCAACATCTACAGAACTTATTTTTAGATAACCGTTTGCTAGTTTTGACCAATTATGAAATAATTCTATGCTAAACAAATGTGAGTTTTTCAGCTGCATGATTTTGTCAGGACCTATTCTCCTCAGTTCCCCCAAATACCCCCACCCAGTGGAGTTGATCTGCTATTTAAGATGATTCTCTTACCTAAGGGCCATGTTTCCCATCTCTATACTCTCTTTCTGGCAAGGGATGAATCTGCTATTGACAGAATCAGGAATGAGTGGCAAGGGAAACTGCAGACAGTTTTTTCTGATGATCTCTGGGATGAAGCCTTGAAGGAAGTCAACTCATCCTCCAGCTGTGCTAGACTTGGCCTCATACAATTTAAAGTGCTTCATAGGCTCCAGTACAGCAAAGCAAAACTTGCAAGGTTTTACCCAAACAAGCTGGAGGATAAATCTGACCATTGTGCACAAGCCTACTGTAACTTGACCCAACATGTTTTGAAGTTGCTCCAAGTTGAACTAGATTTAGTCAGTAAGCATGGCTTACAGGATACCCCCCGCAACAACAAGTAGTCGGGCAGTACCACAGTCAAAAGACCTTCCAGCAAGAAAAAAATTTTAAAAATCGGATGAGTAGGTTATGAGATCTTGGTCCGGACGCACAGATGCACGCACACACACACATACACACGCACGCACGCACACACGGACGGACAAAGCAAATCCAGTATACCCCCCTAAACTTCGTAGCGGGGGGTATAATAATTTCTGATAATCTTTTTTTGATGCAGTATCTGAAATTCTGGGTATGGCTATCTTGCCCTTGTGGGGCAATATTTCGTAGACCTCCAGACAAAATTTCTACAACAATATAGCAAAGAACTATTGTAGCTTTCACCTCACAGACTGCATGGAGGAAAATCCTCTTTCTGTGGAAGGCCTCTGTACCACCTTCCTTAAAGTCTTGGCTGCGTGATATTATTTCTCTCCTCAAACTGGTGAAAATCAAATTCTCACTGGGAGCCTCTTCTGATAAATTTTATACAACCTGGAGACCACTGATCATGTTGATAGGCTTCCTGCGACCAAAGGGACAGCATAATGTTCCGACTATTGTGCCTGCCTGCCACACTGATTCCTTGTATCAGCAGTTGCGAACGGTAAATGTAAACACAGAAGTTCTGCTGGAGCCTAGATCTTGTTTTGTTGAGCCCCCAGAGCATTTGTAATATTTAAAAAAAAGGAACGGAAGAAAAAGTACCTTTACTTGTATTTTTACTTTCATTTTTGACTGCGTGGGTACATGTGCATGCCTGTGGCTATGCATGCGAGAATGCGTGGCTATTTATATATGTGTATAGGTAGAGGAGTAGGTACATTATGTGTAGGTCTACGTATGTACTATATGCCTTTTTATTTCAGCATTGCGTACACTACTTTCTGCTTGTATATCATGAGCACACATGTATGCATATTGCCATCTTCTTAATGTTTTAATTATGGAAGAAGAGGACTGGGTTGGGTTGGCTTTGGGGGAGGGAGAAGATTTGTTGTACCCTTACGGATTGCACTTTTGTAATGCACCTTTTTCTGTTTATGAAAATAAACAAGTAGATCAGAGGGATCTAATAGCTGCGACCTGGCCTAGCATCCGTCACGTGGCCTAGTGTCCATGGCTGGTGGTTTCTTGTACAAGTGTGACCTCGAAATTGGCAAATGACCTTGAAAATCAATAGGGAACCCTTCCTCTGTACCAAGAAGCTTGTTGTAAGATTTAATAGCCATCCATCAAGTTAAACACGAGTTACGGTGCGAAAACTGTGAAATCGGGGCAAAATCGACACTTTTTTGACCGGTGTGACCTTGGGATTCGACAGATGACCTTGAAAATCAATAGGGAACCCCTCCTCTATACCAAGAAGCTTGTTCTAAGATTTCATAGCCATTCATTGAATTAAACTTGAGTTATGGTGCAAAAACCGTCAAATTGGGCAAAATTGACACTTTTTTTTACCAGTGTGACCTTGGGATTTGACGGATGACCTTGAAAAACCATAGGGAACACCTCCTTTATGCCTAGAAGCTATTTCCAAAATTTCATAGCAATCCATGAATTCTAACTGGAGTTACAGAGCGAAAACTCGCAAACAAGGTCGTGACCTCTGTGAACTTCACCTTTGACCTTTGACCTTGACCTTGAGCATGGACATCACGTTGGTGAAGGTCAATAACTCCTGAAAATTTCATGATACGACGACAGGAACATGGTGAAAAAGGTGTCACAGACGGACGGGCAGACAGACGGACAGACAGAAGCGTTCATAGAGCTCTCGGTCGCAGCTAAAGAATTGAAACATAAAACTGGTCAGTAACAGAGTTACAAATTTGTAACCTACCAGTTTTTTTTTTGGCCATTTTCACCCACAATATGGGTGAAATGAAATGAATGAAAAAAAAAAAAAGACAAATGGCAGAGAAAGCCAATGAATGATCAACAGAGGGGGGTTGGAGGGACTTTCAAAAGAAAACAATTGAAGTGGATTGGTTGAATAGCAGGTACAGACAGAATGATGGGTAAAGGGGCGGAGAAGAGTGCCTCCTTCTACAACACTTGCACATTTGGGTAATATTAATTCTGCACAGACGACTAACTCCACTAATTGATTCTCTCCAGTTTCCACACAAATCTGTAACTCTTTGCTCTCCCTGTGCTTTGCCTTTGTTCCTGCGGAGACTTTGCAACTATCTCTTGTACTAATCCGTTTCTTCCATCTCTCCCCACTTTGGTACTCCTTGAATGGAGCCATTGTTGTTGAAGGATGTCCTGTGAAAACTAGTCTTTGTATTGTTTTATTACTTTGTGTTTTCCCCTCTCAGTTAATGTTTAGAATATTCCTCACACCCGTTGCCCTGCCAAGCTCGTTACCTCCCTTGTGTATAAAAAGTGCCTCAATTCTGCTTAGTTCGTCAGACTGTTGATCATCTTTTCCTGTACCGAGCTCCTTATACGTCAGTGATTTGATTGAGATTCAGTGACATCCTTCGGCCCAATTCCGACATCTGTCTGTGCCTGCCTGGATTTGTTTGCCTGCTGATTACGACCCTTTTTCTGCACGACCACAATTTCTGTGTATTGCTGCCCTGGCTTTTAAATTCGGATTTTGGACACTCAACTCTCCTATGGCCTTTGGATTTGGTGCTGTAATCTGTGTTGACTAGCTTTTGAACCCCTGCCTGTTTTTGGACTCAGATTTTTAGATTGCCCTTCTGTATCATCTCCGATTTGACTCGGACTGAAATAAAGGCCACAATTTTTGCATTTTGGACTCAGATTTTTAGATTGCCCTTCTGTATCATCTCCGATTTGACTCGGACTGAAATAAAGGCCACAATTTTTGCATTTGGACTACTTGCATTTGGTTCCTTCCACCAGACATAATATTCACAGGAACTAAAATGAATAACCCTTTTGAGAGCAGTGGCCCGAGGACAGGCTGCTGGGCATAATTGGGTCAGATTTTCAATTAGCGTCAATTTGGCCTTTTACCAGTCTTTCCTCCTTCTCAGTGCTACAGAATAAAAATATATCCACCAATATCTAAACTACTCGCCATACCTCCCAATGTAGTTTCATCTGCAAATTTAACCAATCTGCTCTCAATATTCTTATCAGGGTAATTAATGTAGATGAGGAACAGCAGGGGTCCCAACACCGATCCCTGGGGGACGCCACTCCCCACCATACCTAGCTCAGATGTGATACCACTGACCACCACTCTGTGTTCTGTCCTGTAACCAGTTTTGAATCCACCTCAGAGTACCTCCTGTAACTTCAATGGAGCTCATTTTAAAAATTAGTCTCTTATGTGGTACTGTATCAAATGCTTTCTGAAAATCCAAGTATATTATGCCATAAGTCCTGCTCTGGTCATAAGTCTTGATGGCATTTTCAAAAAATTCCAGTAGGTTTGCCAGGCATGACCTTCCCTTACAGAAACCATGTTGGCTATCCCTCAAGATATTGTTATGTTCAAGAAATAAATCCAGCTCATCTTTTATGATAGATTCCAATATCTTGCACGCAATGCAAGTTAAACTGGCTGGCCTGTAATTTCCTGGCTCAGTATAGTCCCCTTTCTTATATATTGGTATTATATTGCTCTGTTTCAAATCGTTTGGCATTTCTCCAGTTTCTAAAGACCGTCTGAAGATGACGGATAGTGGCTTAAAGGTGATCTCACTAACTTCCCTGAGCATTCTAGGATATAAGCCATCAGGACCCGCCGCCTTATCTGCCTTTAGTTTATGCAACTTGTCTAATACTTCGTAATCCCTAACCTCAATTTCCGCTAAATAATTTTGAGAATTTGACATGCCCTCTGGCGGAATAAAGACCCACTTTGAGGTAAAATTCTCTACAAAGTAAGCCTCTATTAACCAGCGAAGCATATCTGCTACATGAAGAAAAAGGGTTGACAGCCTGGACAGCTGGTTTTGTTTCTTATTGCCAATAAACATTTGAGAATAACTTGAAAGGTCCGTCACTTTCATTTTTCCATTCGGATTTTTTTATTTTTCGGATTCATTTTTCCACCCAGTGTAGCAGATCTGCTACATTTTAGAAAGGTGGGCCAAAGGGTTGAATTTTATTTTTTTTTACCATTCTTCCAAATACTTCCCCATAATTAACATATTTGCCCAGGGAAATGATTTTTACACAATTGGAAATGGGTTTGGTTCATAGAGGGTTAAGGTATCCGCAATACCCTTGTTATCATATAGTAGCGATCCATTTTTGTTATTTATGCACTTAGCCTGCTCTTTGATTTTCCTTTTTCCGCTACAGTACTTGAATCACTTATGGTTAGTTTTCGTCCCCTCTGCAATGTCTTTCATACAGTCTTCTAGCATTTCTCAGCTCTTTTTTGATCGAAGCCCGCATTTTACAGTATTCAGCCTTAGTGTTCTTACTGTTATCCTTTATGTATATATTATAAAGATTCCTCTTTTCCCTCAAAATCCTATGAATATTTGAGGTCATCCACTGAGGATTCTGCTTTTTCAGCTTACTTTTTGGCACCTTTGGAATGAATTTGCATTGTGTATCAAGTAAAACCCCCTTAAATCTTTCCCATATCTCATTTACAGTCTCACAGTCCAGGAGTGTCTCCCGTTTTCTTTCACTTAGATACGAGCCCATCCTGTCAACGTTTGCTCGCCTAAAATTGAAAATTTTTGTTTTTGAAGACATCTTTTTAACTTCCTATAAAACATCAAAATTAACAGCAGAGTGATCACTTGTCCCAAGTGGCTCCAGTACCTCAACATTGCTAATTCTATCTGGGTCATTACAGAGCACCAAGTCTAAGATTGCCTTCTCTCTTGTAGTTTAGTAACAGAATTTTTTGGTGCCGTATCATTTATAACATTTAGAAATTCTTCCTCCCCCCTACCCTGTCCTTTCACCATTTCCCAGTCAATACCAGGATAATTGAAGTCTTCCATAATAATAGTCCCTCCACCTCTACAAGCTTGCGTAATCCTCTTATAAAGCATTTCATTGACTGTACTGTCCAAAGCTGGTGGTCGATAGCATAAACCTATGTTTAAACCTGTCGTGTTCGCCAATGAGCATGACCCAGATATCTTCACAGGGCAGGGAACGTTTAATTTCGGGAATTTCCTGTACATTTATGTTTTCGTTCACGAAGAGAACTATGCCCCCTCCTCACCTATTACATCTATCCTTCCTAATAAGCTTATTACCTTCCACAAAACCCAAAACCAGTGAAGTTGGCACGTTGTGTAAATCGTAAATAAAAACAGAATACAATGATTTGCAAATCCTTTGCAACCAATGTTCAATTGAATACACAGCAAAGACAAGTTACTTAATGTTCAAACAGGTAAACTTTGTAATTTTTTGCAAATATTAGCTCATTTGGAATTTGATGCCCGCAACATGTTTCAAAAAAGCTGGCACAAGCGGCAAAAAAGACTGAGAGTTGAGGAATGCTCATCAAACACTTACTTGGAACATCCCAAAGGTGAATGGGCTAATTGGGAACAGGTGGGTGCCATGATTGGGTATAAAAGCAGCTTCCCTGAAATGCTCAGTCATTCACAAACAAGGATGGGGCGAGGGTCACCACTTAGTGAACAAATGCGTGAGCTGATTGTCGAACAGTTTAAAAACAACATTCCTCAACGAGCTATTGCAAGAAATTTAGGGATTTCATCATCTACGGTCCGTAATATCGTCGAAAGGTTCAGAGAATCTGGAGAAATCAACTGCACGTAAGCGACAAGGCCGAAAACCAACATTGAATGCCCGTGACCTTCGATCCCTCAGGCGGTACTGCATCAAAAACCGACAGCAGTGTGTAAAGGACATCACCACATGGGCTCAGGAACACTTCAGAAAACCACTGTCAGAAACTACAGTTCGTCGCTACAAGTTAAAACTCTACCATGCAAAGCGAAAGTCATTTATCAAAGCACCCAGACACGCTGCCGGCTTCACTGGGCCCAAGCTCATCTAAGATGGACTGATGCAAAGTGGAAAAGTGTTCTGTGGTCTGACGAGTCCATATTTCAAATTGTTTTTGGAAACTGTGGACGTCGTGTGCTCCGGACCAAAGAGGAATCAACCATACGGACTGTTATAGGCACAAAGTTCAAAAGCCAGCATCTGTGATGGTATGGGGGTGTATTAGTGCCCAAGGCATGGGCAACTTACACATATTTGAAGGCACCATTAATGCTGAAAGGTACATACAGGTTTTGGAGCAACATATGTTCCCATCCAAGCAACGTCTTTTTCATGGACGCCCCTGCTTATTTCAGCAAGACAATGCCAAGCCACATTCTGCACGTGTTACAACAGCATGGCTCTGTAGTAAAAGAGTGCGGGTACTAGACTGGCCTGCCTGTAGTCCAGACCTGTCTCCCATTGAAAATGTGTGGCGCATTATGAAGCGTAAAATACAACAACGGAGACCCCAGACTGTTGAACAACTTAAGCTGTACATCAAGCAAGAATGGGAAAGAGTTCCACCTGAAAAGCTTCAAAAATTGGTCTCCTCAGTTCCCAAACGTTTACGGAGAGTCGTTAAAAGGAAAGGCGATGTAACACAGTGGTAAAAAGGCCCCTGTGCCAACTTTTTTGCAATGTGTTGCTGCCTTTAAATTCTAAGTTAATGATTATTTGCAAAAAAAAAAAAAGTTTCACTTTGAACATTAAACATCTCGTCTTTGCAGTGTATTCAATTGAACATAGGTTGAAAAGGATTTGCAAATCATTGTATTCGGTTTTTATCTACGATTTACATAACGTGCCAACTTCACTGGTTTTGGGTTTTGTATATTATATTCATCTCCATCCTCTTCACTAAGCCATGTCTCTCTCATCCCAACTATGTCATAGCCCACAACTAATCATAACGGCCTCAAGTTCTGGAAAGTTATTTTTTATGCTTCTTGCATTTAAATAAAAACATTTCAGGTTATTACAAATGCTCTTCCCCTTCGATTTCCCATGTGCCCAATGCTCCAAGCCCCTCACTATGCTTTGTTGCTTTAAAAGTATGTCAACAATAGTGTTACATGCACTGTCAGCTTCCATCAGGGCAGTCTGCATTTCCCTATGTGTAACACTCACTAACCTCCTCAAGTCCCTAGTTTAAATAATCCTGTGCTACCCTCAACATACGCTGGCCCAGTGCAAAGGTACCCCTCCGGTTCAGGTGTAGCCCATCAGGCTTGAACAGGTCACCCCTGTCCCAAAAAAAGTTCCAGTGCCCCATAAACCTGTACCCTCCTTTCCTACACCAGGTTCATAGCCACGTGTTAAACCTCCAGATAAAATTCTGCTTTCCTCTGCATGCACGTGGCACTGGTAGAATCCCGGAGAACACTACCGTGGAGGATCTGCTCCTAAGTTTCTCAGCTGATTGCACAAATTTGACTGGCAGAACCTCAAACCTACCCTTACCTATGTCATTTGTCCCAACATGGACCATGACAACTGGATCCCTCCCCAGTCTGGCCAGGAACTTGTCCGCACGCTCCAGGAGGTCTCCTCCCTGGCACCAGGCTGGCAACACATTGTACGAGGTCCTTGTTGCGAAAACAGACTAACCTGTCTATTTGTCTAAGTATTGAGTCCCCCACTATCACTAACTCTCTTTTCTGAGGGGCAGAGGCCAACAGGGTGCCCTGCCGCTCATCAGTCCCCTCACTCTCAGGGTCAGGGGCCAAGTCGAGTTCCTGCAAGGGCCGGAATAGGTTGGACACCTCAACCACTGGAGGAGCTGTCGCTGCACGGGGTGCACGCCCTTTCCTGCGCTGTCGACCTACAGTCACCCAACCTTCTCTCCCTGCCTGCTCTAAGGTCCCCGCACTACCCTGCTTTGGCGTACACACCATTTCTCTAAACAACACACTACTTTGTTCCTCTAGGAACTCTACTGATTGCGAACTATGTCGCGCCGCCAACTGGCCCCGAAGATCAAGGATCTTGCTCTCCAGATGTTCAATCAGCTGGCGCCGGTGGCAGACAAACCCACCCTGGAAATCTCTTTCCAAAAGTTCAATCATCCTGCAACCATCACATAGTTTTGGCCACATTTTGCACCCCCTTACCTAATAACCTTGCTCACCCTAGATCAGGATCCACCATTTATTAATTTATTAACCTGAGAAGCCCTAAGCAGCAGTCACAATAGAAACCATGGGGGAAACTGTAAATGGATAATATGCCTCTTTTAACAGGGGCTTAGTTTCAGCGAACAGAAATGAAATATCAAATTGAGACAAACTCTATATGCAATAAGCACTCCTAATAAGCAGACTTTTGTTTTTCCAGTCCCGGTACTATTAATATATGAACCTAAAAATATCACAGAACCCAGATAAAACAGACTGGCTACAACGCCCAGGAGAAACTGGAGGAAGGAGGAGGCGGAGCACTCCGGTAAATCTTACAGTTTAAATTCCGACCTAACCGAATGGACGACTCAAGGGACTGCTGCCCTACTAATTAAATTCTAAATCTCAGATCCCCAGCCAAAAATGCAAAGAGTAACTATTTAGCTAGCCACAAATACAACCGAGGGTAACTGAGAAAAAAAAAAAAAAAGAGTAAAGCTCCGGTTACCTTTAAGTTTCCATCGAGGCGCAAAACTTTGAGACATCCTAGATTAACCGGCGGTAGTGGTCTCGATCCCTTGCACATGCGCAGAGTCTTCAGAGGCACCTTGTTTATGTTTCAGACAAGTCGCGTATATATTCCCTGTAGTTGATCACAGAGGCATAGGTTATAAAAGTGTCTGACGTTACATCGTATCCATTTTATTTGGATTTCTGCTCATATAACTGTACAGTACATATCCAACACAACTGCTGTTGTGTTTATCGGGTAAAGATACACATTATAAAAATCCTGAGCTATATCGGCATCATATCCTATCCCCTGGGGCTGTATTTTGGTTAAGATTATAAAAGTGTCTGATGTTACATAATCAGTTTTTCTATTAGAAATACCACTTAGCCTTGGAGTAGCCTCTCCCTAATTTAACATGCCCCTATGGTACCATTATGAAATGCTACAGGCATTTACTCAATACCACATACTTTTTTTTCCCCAAAGAAATTTTAGGTGGTATAATTTGACTTTAAAAGAGATGTGTCACCCGTTTTGTACAAGTGTACTGAGTTTGGAGAAGGTCTAGACGTGTTTGGTGATGACATGAGTGGTATTCCTATCCACAGGAATAATAATGAGAGTTTGATGCAATCTAGTGTGCTACATCAAAATTAATATCGTGTTCACAATAAAACATAAAATATCGACAATCCCCAAATTTTCATTTTGCCATATTTTCGAAACTTTTTAACTTGGGAACTTGCTTTTTGGTATGCAAACTCTTATCAATTGTCCCATTTGGAAACAAAATTTGGAGCTGATACATATCATAAGTTAAAATGCTCATAACATTATAGTAATAAAAGTGCCTGACGTTACACGAAAATGGATGGTTATTGTTGCAGGGCTACCAAAACTGACATGTTAGGAGCACAGGGTGTGAATCAGGTTTTTCATGGAGCCAATATGTTGGTCTTCCACTGTATTAAAGTTTTTTTCAATCAATAGTGACTTTCATGATTTGTCTGTCCCTAGGGGTTATTGTGTGGTAATTGGAAATTTCACCCAATTACGTTTTTATAGTGGGAAATATTGTACTACATCATACAACTATATGCTATACCGTTCGAAAGTTTCTAACTGCGTAAGCCATTTTATGATGCAAACACAATAGTGAAAATAGTATTTATAATTGTTTCATAACAATCCTCAGCCTGACAATGCAGTCCAATATGTGCAGCTGTATGTGATTTGTGAAAATATGTTGAAATCAATGTTCTTACCTTGGTAGCGGTCTTGATAAAAACTTAATATAAGTTGTTGTTATAGCAAGCTTGAATAAACCTCACTAAATCAATTTTGCCATAAAGGTAGCAGCGGGGCGTCTTTGTGAATTTCACTATTAGCATTTCTACTCATGATGCAGTGCTATAGATTGTATGTAGCCCCTTTGGAACAAAATCAGTTCAATCGGCCATTATGTTCTGATCTATCAGAACAGAAAGTTTTAGCCTATCAGCCCTCACTCCAATATAACAAGAAAATCAAGTTCTTACAGTTTACACAGACAGCCTGTGGTCTAAAACGTCCAAGAGACAGATGCTAATGGTAGCCAAAGGAATCATTTTTACAAAGGGCCATTGCTATAATTATTTCTGACTGGGGGATGAGGATTTTGTCAATGAAGCAAAGGAGTTTTGGGAGCGACTTTATTATGCATATACAATCACACACCAGTGCAGGGAACTGTAAGGAAACATTGGAGTGAAAATTTGCCTACATACGGGCAAAATTACCTGAAGTAAGGAAGATCTAAAACTACTGCAAAAGAGAATGTGACCATGGCCAGGGAATTCAAGGAAATTTGGACTCTTCGATGTTGTTTGTTGATATACCCACAAACGTAGCCATGGAAAAAAAAAAATCCATAAAATACTTGTTTTGATGGGATTATTTCAAAAAGTCCATATTCATTAAAAATCAGATAACACAATAAATCCATTCTTTCATTAATGAGGAATAAGCCCCATAAGCAGACAAGGCATTCAGAGTCTTTTTGCATGTTGAACATAATCCACATGGCAAACAAATATCATTGATATCGTAATCAGTCAAAATGTGTTCATGAATTTGATCAAGCAAATTTTCGGTGATCAAACCAGGCACACTTTCTCTCGGCAGTCAACCTGCAACATCTTTCAAGTAACTGGACACTTGAAGTGGTTGGCACCAAATTTTGTACACCTTGATTATATCCCCGAACGCCGAACGGCGTTTCAGGGATATTATGTTTTTGGTCCGACCGCCGCTGCCCTACTTGTTAACGCAATAACTTCAGTAATATTTCAATTAAAAATTTCATGTTTTGCATATAGGCAAGTATCATAAAGAGGAAGAACTGATTCGATTTTGGATAATTTACAATTTCTAGATTGGCCACCAGGGGCCAAAAAATGAAAAATTACTGTTTTTATCATATCTCTGGAAATATTTGTCCGATTGACCTCAAATCAAGTGCAAATGAAAGGTCATGACCTGAGGATGTGTCCCAAGATGACATTATACCTGTTTGGTTCAAAATTTTGACACAAGGTGGAGCTTTGTCATATAAAATTCACCATTTTTGCCATATCTTTGGAACCATTTGTCCAACTGACATGAAACTATGTGCAACTGCAAGGTCATGACCTCAAAACGTGTCACATGATGACATCATACCTGTATGGTTCAATATTTTGCCACCAGGTGGCGTTTTTGTGATGGAAAATTTCCATTTTGGCCATATCTTCAGAACCATTTGTCCGATTGACCTGAAATTAAGTTCAACTGAAAGTTTATTCAAGGTCTATTCAAGGATTGGGGAATTGGAGGATTGGGGGCATTCAGGGATATACCCCAAGCCGTCACCTCCGACGGCATAAGCCTAGTTACGTAACATCATTACATCCTGGTGCTTTCTATTAATTCCATGTCCTAACCATTACTGAATGCTTATTATGCAATTCAAAATAGGCGTTTTCAGATTAAATAAGTGTGGATGGAATTAGTGGAATGCAGTTAGAACTTTCCATGAAACCATTTATCCCAAACAGGTCTCTGTCCTGCAATGAACTGTTACAGGTGTCAACTATTGGGTTCTCACATTATTATTTGATTATACAAACAAAATGGAGGGGGGTTTTGAATTGATAAATAGGCAATGCTTGGGGAAAATTGTTAGTTACCTTCCAAAAATAAAAGAAATATATCTCAGAATTCATGATTTTTTTTAAAACACAGATTTCTCAAAAATTTGCTTTGGAAATTTTAAACGGTTTTCATGGTTGATACTGGTGGGCCATAGAGAACGACTTCAAAACAGTTTCCCTGGCCAATTTCGCACAACTTTCTTCAAGTTAAAACCTGGTGTGGCTGCATATTCTTTGGCTGAACTTTCTAATTTCCACACCACTTCCCAAGCAATGAAAAATGAAGTCTTTAAACCTAAAATGTATTGCCCATGCATAATTCATGGAGATTGGTTTTTATTGTGACCGTTGTTCAGCTGCACTCACGTCCCATTTCACTGTTCACGGTTCATTTTGTTTAAGCTTTTTGACATCCATGATTATAGTATACTGGTATGACTATATTTGCAATTCATTTTCATTAGAAAGCGATGAGATTTGTTTTCAAAAAGATGGAATGTTTTAGTTCTCTGAAATCATAAAATTTAATGCAGTGGATTTTTTTTTAAATAGAGTTTAATTTTCATTTTGAGGGATTTCTGGAAGTACTCAAGTCCACGGACTGGTGTTCGAAATATCGGGGTGAATAATCAAGGTCTCCTAATATGTTTCAAGACATCTTTTCTGATATTTCATTTCATCAGCTTAACACATGTGACATGATCCCCACAAGTTGTCAAATTCTTAAAATCTTGTTTCTCCAAATAGATGAAAATGGACTTGAGCACTTCTGGAAATAAACCCTTCATTTTTAGTTTCAGAATCATAGTATTTGAAGCTGCAGTTTTTCAGACATCTGGCTGTGACTATTATTTTTCTCGGTTGATGAGGTTTGGTCACAGCACTACAAGGGCATGAAAAAGCATAAAATCTTTCTGTCAGACAAAAACGTATATTTCCAGTGTTGTTACTTAATTTTGGTAATATTCTTAGCAATTTTGGTAACTACTGAGTGTTACCCATCAAATAAGGCCATAATTATGCCTGTAGTCAAACTGGTTCAACAGCAGTAAATTTGGGAGAAAAAAGGACTGCACTTTACAGGGTTAAGATTGCTTGGCTATCAGTCAGCAAACGATCATCAGGATTACTGTACTTGCAGACTTGAGCTTCTTGAGTATGATTATAGCAGTTGTGATCATACAGCCTAACACAGTGCTCTTACCACCCATCTATTTTCAGCAGAGCAATATGATCTCACAGATCAACTCCTGATAAGCAATGCGTCAGCTCAGAGTCAGTGCTAACGCTCAGTCATAATTTGTCATCATTGCTAAGAGGTGCAGTTCCCAAAAGTGGAGTTACATAGTTTGTCCATTCACAGTCAATGGGTCCAACTATGTAAGTAAGCATCTCAAATTTCGGGAAATGCACCCCCAGGTCTTTTATGGCAACTGAGTTTAACAGGCATGTGAACTCAAACCTTGGAAAAAAAAATTGGTCAGATAAAGTTCAATAGGATGATAACTTGTAAATTGCTTACCTCTGAATACACAATCAGTTTACCTGGGAATGATCGCTTGAGGTTTCCGTCTTTTCTTGTGATTTGTCTCGTGCAAGTTTTCCTGCCTCTTTGACTTCCAGGAATTTTTCCGCAAACTGTAAGAAAAAGCAGAATCATGTGGCAGTGAGTAATTCCGTGGCATAAAAAAAAAAAAAAAAAACAGTACAAGTGTTAATTTGCACCCCATTCAACCTTGAGAGGATATAATGCAGAAATAACAGGTGTAACTGACAAAAGCAAAACATGAAAAGTCCTCACTAACTTTTGCTAGTTGCTGTTCCGAGGCGAATCCAAGGCCAAAGACAGTATTAGCTCTGCTGTCGGCCCATTGTCCGAACTTCTGTGAGGTCTTTGTGAAGGTCATGTTGGGTGTAATGGTGCTATTGATGATCACCTGTTGGAAAAAAGCCAGAAATTATGGGTTACCTGGCAGCTGTTTCAATATTTACATGCTGGTTTCCAGGTTCAATCACTCAAATAATCCCTCCTGACAAGTATGGAATATTCTCAAATGAATTAGGAAACAACAAGGAATGTGCTTGATGTCTGAGCATTCTTGTTTTTTATTATTGCATCTGGTAAAAGCTTGTCAGACTGTACAAAAGATCAAGTGTAATTTAAAGATCACATGAGATTGCAGTACGAATGAAGCTATGTGGATGTGCCCTCATCCTCAAGTGATGAAATGGCAGCAATCTTCCTTCGCTTCACAACTGCAGCCTGCTGTGGTGCTGAATGCCCCTATTGACTCATGGAAGTACAATATGTTTTTGTCGGTCAGCTGAGCCCCACGTGCCCAGACACAGAGCCATTCAAATAATTCTGCTCGCAGTACTATTTGACTTCTTAGGGTGCTATGTATCACTCTGCCCAGTGGCATCAACAGGACCTAACTAAGCTACAACAAGGCCATGTGAGATAAAATTACCCTTCAGGAACTAAAACCAAATGATAGAGCAACTAAGCGCAACAACTTTTTAGAATATTTCACTCAGATTCCCTCTATGATTGCATACACAACACACAGAAACAGACAGGAAATGAAAAAAAATCGTGCATTAAAATGATTATCAATTGTGAATCAAATTCGAGCACTTCAGTCATACCATTTAAGTTTTTGTAAAGCTCACACAAATCCCTGAAAATAGGTCGCACTGGTAACCCGTTATCAGAATGTGCAGTGTATTTGCATATGCTTGAAATGTGTACACATCTTTTGTCTGATAAACATAGCTAAAAAAGGGAGTGCTGAGAACAAGTCCTTCCACTGAAAAAGCAGTCAAAGAAAACTGTCAACCCAAGCTTAACTTTTCCAGCCTATAGGATTAAAACCAGTCAGATAGTCAAGGTGACCTTGGCAAAGAATGGTGGAGGTTGATTGACATTGCTGCCCAGGTCAGTGGGCGACTTTGCCTTGCAGAGTAGGAGCCTCAAGAAGGAGCCAGAAGCAGTCTTCCCTCCCCTCTTAGCAGAACTAGAGGCGGCAATGCAAATTACCCAGCTATTAAGTTTGGATACAAGACAGTTTAATGATGCGACATCGCTCTTGCCATGGCAGCACAGTTTTTCATCTGTATGAAAAGATAACCTGAATGCGTAAATTGCTGTCAGCAATAGACTTTGAACCTCCCCCCCTTCTATGTTTTTGGTACATATAAGGACATCTGTATCCACCTCTCCCTTTTAATACTGTTTGGGTGGCTGACTGCGCAGCTTAGCTGGTGTGCTCAAATAGCTGCCCTTGCTTGCGACACATGGACACTGTCCTTTGCTAGCAGGTGTTAACCACCACCTCCTCTCCCTGCCAATCACAAACTCACTGATGTAAGACAAACAGGCAAACCTTGATCGGTATGAGCCTGCAAAGGTTGAAAACAATGTTATAATAACAAGTGAGGATATGCTTCAAAAGCTCAGAGGAATGATTATTTTTCCAAGTAGTTCTGAAATAAAACAAATGGTAGTTGCTGACAATCATACAGAAAATTGAGTTTATTAGCAACATTAGCAGCACCCCTTGTTGTGCTCACCAATTGGCATGAAATATAATTGAACGGCTCAGTTATTACAATCGGCGAGGAGGCAAATTCTCCACTTAGGTCTCAAACAGATGTGCTCAGTTCCCTGTGATAAAAGTGGATTTATTCCTTATCTAAATGCTGTGGCAAAAAGAGCAACATCCCAGTGGAGGTGATTTGTTAAAGGCCTAGAAAAGCCTTAGTTTTTTATGATTTGGCACTGCATTTTAACATCCAGAATCCTTCAGCTCAGTAACAATAATTTTGATATGCATGTAAAGCATTAATTCCATAGCCCAACCTGAAGTACAATGTTTCTTTTCATATTAGCATTAACAGATACTCAACAGATACCCATATTAAGGAACATACTTATTTTAGTTTATTCCTACAGTCAGGGACGGCGCCAGGATTTTTTCTCTCCCGGTGCTAATGGGGGGCTTGAATAAAACTTGGGGTGCAAAGAAAACAATTGATTTTCGCCACTACAGAGTTATTTTTAATAGGCCTAGTTTATTCGGCAGTTATTGTTGCTTTTAATAAAAGCAGATCATGGTGCATTCAGCACATTCAATATAAATGTAGTTTTTAGTTGCCCTAGGAATATTCAGAAAAATAGCTATAAGCCTAATACAAGCGATTACATGGCAAAAACGTCTTGCACACGCAAAGGTGAAAGACTTCAGCACCCGAAAGCACCATCTGAGCCACAGTTCATAACACCGCAATACATCCAAAATGTGAAACAAGTGCATATGGGCCATTCCACCGAATCGGTGCCATTTGCATGTTGTAATTTTTCAAAAATAAACTTCATTTTTCAAATTTTTTCAGGATTGTATCTGATACCATACATGTTTAACTATTCAAAATATGTAATGGTCAATCTCAGGTACATTTATTTTTATTTTTACAAGGTTGTGAAATGGAAGATGGTAGCATTTTTTTCAGTCCTGTTACCGATACTATTATAACTATTAATATATCATTTAAAAGTCATTCCAAGTATTTTATTCGTTTTTCACTCAATAAAGTGGGTATGTATAAGAAATAATTTAATACATGTTCAAAATATATATAACTACGGTAAAAGAGTCAGAAGTATACAGGCGAAATGCATTTCTTTTAAAAATACAAAGCCATTTTTAATTTTTAATGGGGACCTTAACCTCAATTTGATCAACAATCTATTATGTGATCTATCCAACAAGCGCTCAAATAATGGACAAAAAAAATTTGGGGGAAAAAAGTTTCATATTTATTTTTTTAATTAAAACAATTAGGTAACAGGAATGAGAACCGAGTAACAGGATTGAGTGTTTCTGAACAGAACAGAATGGAGAAGAGGTGTGTGTGTGTATGACAGTATGTGGGTATGTGTCTTTGTGTAAGTGTGTGTGTGTGTGTGTGTACAGAATGTGAGAGTGTGTAATTGCATGTGCGTGTATATATGCATTTATGAATATGTGTATAGACTCTATACACATATTCATACAAACACACACACAAACCACACTACTATGCAGTGTATGTGCATGAGAGCGTGGGTGTGTGTAGTATGCTTGTGTGTATGGATGTGTATATGGTATGTATTTGAGTGCAAATGTTAAGGAGTGGGGCAGTGGAGACAGAGAGAGGTGTGAGTTTCCCCGGCAGCATGTGTGTCTCACTCCTCAGGTACAGTATGGGCTCTGTATCTTTCTCCGAAAAAGGTAAAAAGAAGAAAGACAACAGATATAACTGATATAAGTTGAGCATATTGCGTTAAACAGGCATTTCTGCATAGAATTGCATGATTACAAAATGTATTTTTATAGAATTGCAATGAATTAATGAGGAAAAATCTAACTTGCTTTTTTAAGAATCAGATTTTATTTTAGCCCAAACATCTTTTTTTATTGCCATGTAATGGCTTGTGACCTGCCTCGCTGGTGGGATTATGCACAAGATATCTTGGAAGAGGTACCACAAGGTATCCTCAGGGGCTGGCCAGTAGAATCTGTTGGCTCCCTGACAATAATATGTTCACATTGTAAAACACCATAGTAATTCCAACTGTAATACTTAAAATCAATGAATTCATGTTATATCATATAATACAAACTGCTCTTCCCGCCCCTCTCTATCTTACCCCACCCCTCCCTGGATCTATCTCTTTCCCTACCTACCTCCCCTTCCTTTCCTTACTTCTCCACTCCTGTCCCTCCTCTCCCTCCACCCCCCCTCTCTAACCCCTCCCTACTTAGCCCCACCTCTCTCTACCTCAACCCCACTCCCCTTCAATTTGTCACTTTCAATGAAAATTCTCACTCCTGTTACTCTTATTCAGTCTTGTTACCCTTTCTATGGGTAACAGGACTGAGGGTAACAGGACTGAGTTTTTAGCACAGAATTAGCTATGTTGCTAAAGCTAACACATGGAAAACCATGCTAGTAGCATGAGGCCCCTAAGCACCTTTAAGTGATTAACCAAAACTCAAAAAATAAAAATAAAATCATAAGAGCATAAAAAATAATTTAGGTAACAGGACTGCATGTTATGATTTACGATGCCAGTCATATTTACAATATGATCAAAAATAAACAAAAGAGAGCGAGAGAACTTACTTTTGGTCTTCCCAGTTCCTTCACGGGACTGAAATGATGCAATATCCAGTTGATCCTGTCACATGTGGAATGTTCCAAAATCTTTAGGGTGGTTAATGTATCAGGGTAACAGGACTGAGAAGAAACCTGGGGACACCACTAAAATTGTGTTTTTTAACTAATGTTTTATGATTTTTTGAGTAGAAAACGTATTTTATGTTTAAATTACAAATTAGGCCACAAAATAATGCAAAAATAAATACTTTTATAAAGGATTCTGGTGACTATATTTAATAGTTAAGTTTAGTGTTAGAGAGTGGGGACAGGCGAAAATCCCATTTGTTCAGTATTCTACGTAGCTTTTATAAAATTTTTAGACCGTGCATCTTCAAACTGCAACCAGGACAATAAGAAGGACACTTTGATTGATAATATAATGTATTTTACAGTTACTTTTCATGCATATTCATGCATATTTCTGAATGTAATGTCTTGGGGACAGAAAAGGCACCGATTCGGTGGAATGGCCCATATTTCATATGCATCATCAGAAAACTGTCACAACATCACGACTTAAAAATGAACTTAATCATACCCAAAGTGTAGCCACAACGCATTGCGCAGTGCGTTCTGCCCATGTCTGTTAACGGTCCGTGTACTTTTAAAATAAACTGCAAGGCTATCACAACCTTAGCGATTATTTTTATTCTAAAGTTAGGCTGGCCGTCAGAATACACGTGCGGTCTTAGTCCATCCAGATCAGCAACTGAATCATGTTCCTACGAGCCCTCCTCCCCCTAAAAACGACACAGTAAAAGTATTTTGTACAAACAGCTTAATACAACCCTTGGTTGTGGTATGAGGTTAATGCGACCTCACATGCAGACTTTCCAGCTAATTAGTTTGTGTTAATGCATAGGCTAGCACCCTAGCATTCTACACCTGAAATCAATGTATGCTAAAAAAAAATAATTAAAGCTGCAAGCAGCGTTGAAAGGGCCCTCGTCCCCCTCGTGCACGTTGTGGTGGCGGCAAGATCTTGATGGGTGCAGGTGTCCATTCAGAGCCATTGGACACTGCGGGACCGCGTACAATGTGGTTTCCTGAGGGGAGTGCAAAAATTTTCTGGAGGGCGCTATAATTCCATTTTGACATGCCAAACACCCCTCCCCCTCCCCTACCTGTCCTGAGACCAAGCAGCTGAAATTACACAATGACTGCTGCTGCAGCACTCACTGTCATCTTTACATCATATCTCATGAACCGTTTGACGGAATCAAACACCGTTTGGTACACTTCATCAACACAACACAGGGAACATTATTACCAAGTTTGGAAAAATTTGAATCAAAACTTTTGGAAATATTATTACATTATGATTATTAAGATATATTGAAAAATTTAGAGTGACAGACTTCAAAATACAGTATGGGTTGCACCTTGGTCTGATGGTTAACTTGAGAAATTTTCAGCTCATTTGGACTTCCTGGTGAATTTTGGGAATTTCTTTTTCATCCACTTCCTGGGTCACGGCACACACTCAACTTTGATGGGCCGCCACGGCCGCGGCATGTGACAAAAGCGAACAATATTCGCAGCAATTCATTAGCAAAGCCTGTAGGCTAATCTAGCCAAGTTTGAGGAGGACATGATGAACTGTCTGGGAAATCTTCCTTCATATGTTGGAAGTGCACATAAAAGGCTGAAACATGACATTTCCTGTCGCCAGCAGGTGGCGCTGTGACTTCTACCGAATGTTGACAAACAGACATCTTCAGGGCAAGACTGTCATCACACGTGTGAAGTTTCAGGTGGATCAGATCACGTAGGGCCGAAATATAACAACATATTTCTCATGCCGATCATTGAAGTTTGCCACGCCCCCACGGCCACGCCCTAACACTTCTGCACAAGTTTTCAACAAATTTTGCTCTCACAGGTCTTATGAAGGCACAGACCGAATTTGAAGTCGATCAAATTAAATCTGTAGGAGGAGTTCGTTGAAGTACGACACTTGCACATTGCCCAAACATGACCATAAAATTCAAAATGGCTGACTTCCTGTTGATTTTACGATATGGCTCCAAGAGGCTTTTTTGTACAACTTGGCCTTCTACAGGTGACTGGCAATTTTCATAAATGTAAGTGAAATGGTACGCAGGGGCTGCGTCATTGAAACAGTATCGGCAGTGCCTAGGGGGCGCCATTCAGCCAATTTGCCACGCCCATGTCCGTGACCCTCTTCAAAAATTAAGTCCAGTACCTTACGACATACGTGCCATGTATCATGCGCCTACAAGCGACCTACCATCTGTAATACTATAAAACGTGTTAGGGGGCGCTACAGACCTGGTCTGCCACGCCCCTGGCCAGCTGTGATATATATAAAATTGCTTAAGATTTCAGACATATGTGCAAAGTTTCGTGAGTTTTCCCACATCTTAAAGGCCTCAAAACTGCGATCGTAAATTGAAAATTTCTGCAGGAAATGGTCCACAGCTGACTTCCTGTTGAGCCAAAAATTTTTTTAAAAATCTCATGACATCGTAAACAAGTGAGCTATGATGTCACTAATTTCGTGCACCTTAGTTGAAATATGCCCAAAAACGGCCCTACATTTGGGGGCGCTGTGGAGCCCCCTGACCATGCCTGAGGCCAGTCAGTCCAGAAAATGTTGAGTTACACCAGGATTGAGGTCTGTGCCAAATTTGGCGCGGCTCAGAGCGCAAAAAAAGATATTTCTGAGCCACTAATTGGAATACCGTTGGCTCACTGTAGCTAAAGTGGTTGCTACACAGGACAACGATTTTTTCTGTCGCTATAGATCATTTTTTTAGACTGCTGTATCGATACTATGGGCAAGGATATAGACCAATTTGCACATCAGGCTTAGCTGAGGAGTTTAATTCATGCAACTCCTGAAAAACAGGGATTGGAGGGAACTTCTCCATACTCTCAATGGTGTTTCAGCTCTGCCTGCTTGTGAATATTCATTAACTGATCCGGGGGTGCCATCTCGTGGTCGAGTACTGTAACTATGTCCTTAAATTTGCAGTTCTATAGACGCGGGCGTCAACATCTGCAGAAAGGGGTTAAATGCCTTCTGATTTTCCAAAACTTGCGAAACGTTGCAGAAATTGTCAGTGTCTTATGATCTTCAAACTGATATCCTAATTGGAACTTAATGTGGCATAATGGCTCTGTAACGCCCCCTAATTATTTTTTCAAAAGGATTGCACTTTTGAACGTCTCAACATGCTTGAAAAAGTACAAAAATCAACGCACCCGTGGAGCCCGGTATTACGATTAATATGGTATAAGTTTTGCACACAGTCATATCATGATATCATAGCTCCCTCCAGAAAATTTCAACAAATCAGGTCTCATGGTTCAGTTCACCTTCGTGAACAAAATTTGGTGGAGACATGAAACATGCCAAGACTTGTAAAAGAATTGTATATATATATATATATATATATATACATACATATACATACATACAAAACCCAAAACCAGTGAAGTTGGCACGTGATGTAAATCGTAGATAAAAACAGAATACAATGATTTGCATATCCTTTTCAACTTATATTCAATTGAATACACTGCAAAGACAAGATGTTTAAACTGAGAAACTTTTATTTTTTTTTGCAAATAATCATTAACTTAGAATTTAAAGGCAGCAACACATAGCAAAAAAGTTGGCACAGGGGCCTTTCTACCACTGTCTTACATCGCCTTTCCTTTTAACGACACTCCGTAAACGTTTGAGAACTGAGGAGACCCATTTTTGAAGCTTTTCAGGTGGAACTCTTTCCCATTCTTGCTTGATGTACAGCTTAAGTTGTTCAACAGTCCGGGGTCTCCGTTGTCGTATTTTACGCTTCATAATGCACCACACATTTTCAATGGGAGACAGGTCTGGACTACAGGCAGGCCAGTCTAGTACCCGCACTCTTTTACTACGGAGCCATGCTGTTGTAACACGTGCAGATTGTGGCTTGGCATTGTCTTGCTGAAATAAGCAGGGGCGTCCATGAAAAAGACGTTGCTTGGAAGGCAACATATGTTGCTCCAAAACCTGTATGTACCTTTCAGCATTAATGGTGCCCTCACATATGTGTAAGTTGCCCATGCCTTGGGCACTAATACACCCCCATACCATCACAGATGCTGGCTTTTGAACTTTGCGCCTATGACAGTCCGAATGGTTCTTTTCCTCTTTGGTCCGTAGGACACAACGTCCACAGTTTCCAAAAACAATTTGAAATGTGGACTCGTCAGACCACAGAACACTTTTCCATTTTGCATCAGTCCATCTTAGATGAGCATGGGCCCAGCGAAGCCGGCGGCATTTCTGGGTGCTGTTGATAAATGGCTTTCGCTTTGCGTGGTTGAGTTTTAACTTGCACTTGCAGATGTAGCGACGAACTGTAGTTACTGCTAGTGGTTTTCTGAAGTGTTCCTGAGCTCATGTGGTGATGTCCTTTACACACTGATGTCTGTTTTTGGTGCAGTATCGCCTGAGGGATCGAAGGCCACGGGCATTTCATGTTGGTTTTCAGCCTTGTCGCTTACGTGCAGTGATTTCTCCAGATTTTCTGAACCTTTTGACGATATTACAGACAGTAGATGATGAAATCCCTAAATTTCTTGCAATAGCTCGTTGAGGAATGTTGTTTTTAAACTGTTCGACAATCAGCTCACGCATTTGTTCACCAAGTGGTGACCCTCGCCCCATCCTTGTTTGTGAATGACTGAGCATTTCAGGAAAGCTGCTTTTATACCCAATCATGGCAGCCACCTGTTCCCAATTAGCCCGTTCATCTGTGGGATGTTCCAAATAAGTGTTTGATGAGCATTCCTCAACTCTCTCAGTCTTTTTTGCCACTTGTGCCAGCTTTTTTGAAACATGTTGCAGTCATCAAATTCCAAATGAGCTAATATTTGCAAAAAGTTACAAAGTTTACCTGTTCGAACATTAAGTAACCTGTCTTTGCAGTGTATTCAATTAAATATCAGTTGAAAAGGATTTGCAAATCATTGTATTCTGTTTTCATTTACGATTTACACAACGTGCCAACTTTGTATATTTTTTTCTTTTCTTTTCTGTATTTCCTTTGTTTAGTCCCTCCCTCAAGAGGTGATATATCATTGTACTTAAGTCCGGCAAAATAATGAAGTTGTCCTGCAAAGAGGGGGGGTGGTGGCGGGCTAGAAAAAAAAAAAAAAAGAAGAATTGCAGTTTTGAGGGTCTAAACATGCTGGAAAATTTACAAAAATCAACACATAAATGGAGCCCGGTATTACGATTACTATGTTGTAGATTTTGCGCGCAGGCATGTCAAAATGGTATCATAGCGCCCTCCAGAAAATTTTTGCACTCCCCTCAGGAAACCACATTGTACACAGTCTAGCAGTGTCCAATGGCTCTGAATGGATTCCTGCACCCATCAAGATCTTGCTGCCACCCCAATGTGCACAAGGGGTGTGAGAGCTCTTTCAACGCCGCTTGCAGCTTTAATTATCATTATTATTTTTAACCAAAATGAATTGCATTTTTGAGGGCCTTAACATGGCCTAAAACTCATGAAAATTGACAGGCACTTCGGGTCTGGCGAAATTTTAGTGTTATACAGATAAAATATATGTACCTGCCTCAGTGGCTCTATTGCGCCACCAACATACGGCCATTTAGGTACGTACTTGCTCTGATTCTCATGAAATGTGGTGGGGCCAAAGTAGCCATAATGAAGTTTAGCAAAATTGTTTGAAATTTTTTCTCCTGGCAGAGAGTGAGCTATGAGCCATTTCCTACGTTTTTCCAGATCTTACGAATACATTTTTGAGGGCTTTATCATTCTTGAAAACTCGCCAAACTTTGCTCAGAGGTTACAAATATGAAGCTCATCAAACTCATATCCCATTTGGTATTGGATGTGACATTATGGCTCTAGAGCGCCCCTTAATACATAATTGCATTTTTGTGGGCCTCAGCTTGCTCGAAAATTCACAAAATTTTGTACACATATTGATCCCATTGGAAGGTGTACTATGATATAGGGTGTACAGATGGGCGTGGCAAAATGGCATCATAGCACCCCCTAGAAAATTTCAATGAAGCAGCCCTCGCAGCCCGTTTAACCTACATCTCCAAAATTTGGTGGCCATGGGGACAATGCCAAGCCCTAAAAAAAGTCTCTTGGTGCCATCACCTAGACTCCACAGGAAGTCCGCCATGTTCAATTGAAATTTCAACTTTTTTTAATGTTTTGCCATTTACAGGCGTCGTACTTTAACGAACTCCTCCCAGATTTTATCCAATTAACTTAAAATTTGCCATATGACATCAAAAGACCTTGCCGATTTTAAACTACGAAGCTTTTTTGAATTCATCGAACTATGTATCCGTGGCGTCGTTACGAATTTTGATGTTCCGCCATGAAACAGGAAGTTGGTTTTACTCCCACATACTTTGTGAGATTTGGTCGAAACTTTACAAGATTAATCAGAGTCTCCTTCCTAGTATAAATTTGTGTTCATATTACATTGGTTGTAGTCAGGTGGCTCCACAGCGCCCTCTAGACATGGTCATCTTAAGATAAGAATAAATGTGATTATTTGAATATCGTAAACATTCATCAATTGCTTCAGGTAGTGTTTCTACGCGCACAACTTCAGCACTGCAGGCAAAGCCTGAAAGCTCAGACAGAGCTGTCCTCAAATTTTCCTCAAGACAAGTGAATCATGATTAATGCAGAGATTAAATATCAGTGGCCCTGTGAACTGCCCACTAGCACGTTTCTCAATCTTGCAATATCACAATCAGATGTAAAATAAAAGTCAGCTATTAAGCCATTCAGAGTTGGACTTGCTGGTGTGTTTTGGATCGTTGTCCTGCTGCATAATCCAAGTGCGCTTGAGCTTGAGGTCACAAACTGATGGTCGGACATTCTCCCTCAGGATTTTCTGGTAGAGAACAGGATTCATGGTTCCACCAATTAGGGCTGCAGTAAACAATTATTTTAGTTACAAAGTATTCCATCAAACATTCTGACAATTAATCGAGTAATCTATTAAGTACTATGGAGTGCTTGGTCAATTTTATTAAATCACCTTTGTGTTATTCAAGAGCAATAGTAATATTTAAAAAGAGAAAATAAGACATGTCTCTTAAATGAAACGACAATTGTTAACTTTTTTGAGTAAGTTTTTATTTATACTGTCATGCTTTATTTATTCTCTTGCTCAGATAAAGTTTTTTTTCCTTGCTCATTATTATTGCTTTTTCATCGGTGCTTTTACAATAAGCTAAAGACATGGCGTTTCAGGTGGAAAGCGCTTATTCATTTATCGTTTTTGGGTCAATCGACCTGTAAAAGGCATTTTCGTTGATCAAAGCTTCCCCAATGTGCCAAGGGGTTGACTTGAACCGGGATTGGCTTCCTGGGGATGGGAACTTGTCAAGGTTGGTGGTGGTTAATGTCTCACTGCAACCAAATGAGATGCAGACAAACACACTTAGAGGTGACAATAACCAACAAATTAGAACTATAGGCCTCAGTATGCATGACTGTGGATGTCTTTAGTCCCACAGGAAACAAGGAAGCACACGGGGGTGTCTGACAGTTCATCAGGAAGGGCTAGCAGACATGATGCTGATGTAACAATGACCATTTGCTTACCTGCCACCTCATTGGTATTCTGGCTTCAGCAGAGGTATAAAGCTGCTTCCCGACTCACAGTAATTTGTAATTGCCTTGCCTTTACTCGGTATGGAGCATACTGTAAAGAAGGCCATTTTGCTCTGTAAATAAATTGTTGTTGACCTGAACTTTGGAACTACCAGTTAACTTCACAAAGGATCAAATTCCTACAGACCCCTAAAAACAGCAATATGATAAGGGTCATATTTAATTTGATACATCCAACTTTAAACGAAAGGAGATTACAATCACACTTTTTTTCTCTTATAACCTGCAGCGCCTGACATGCTGCAGGTCATTAGAAGCAAAGGGCAGAAGGAAACGAGAGTGCGTTCAACGACCCTAATTACAACACAAATGAAGCCCATACTTTAACAAGTTGACAGCAGGGTTTTATTTTCTGTGGCTTATTAATTTCTTGAACAAAACTTCGCTTATGCAGGGACACATAGCCACCAAACTAATTTACATCTTTGGCCAGACGTCAGATATTGCCTTAACTAGCTTGCGGTCTTTAATAGCCTTTATCACGACTAGACAAAACTATTTTTGTGAAATGCAACTGCTAACGTTTGTTGCCTTGTTGTGTTCATTCACTCTCTGATCTGAATGCATAGACTGGATGTTTTTAGTTCCAGTGCTGCAACATTGACAAAATGCTTTTGGAGGCAACATCCAATTCCGTTTTACAAAAGAGGCATGGTACTATATTTTTTTCAACGCGTAGAGATCTCACACTTTGGACATTTTCTGTCTTTTTAGCTGGGATGTGTGTTGTTTTGGCTCACAGTTTGGCAGCCACCTTACTGATGCGCATATAAGCGCATAGCCTATAAGTCAATATGTGCCAATAGGTGAGCGCGCCTATAATTGGAACCCACTACATTTATCCCCGTTCAAAACCATTTTCACATACAGGCACTTCCCAGACAATTTTGAATTCCAGTTGAGCAAAATGAATTTCAATTTAAATCGGGAATCAGTGGCAGTGCTCCAAAGTGCCCAAAGGGGAGTGCATTTCTATTGGAGGATGCCGTCCCCAAAAGCACAGATGCTATTGACAGCTGAAAAAACCTTTTCCAGACTGATAGATGTCAATGACTTTGTTTCTCATCTGTTCTTGAATTTCTTTAGATCGCGGCATGATGTGTTGCTTTTTGAGATATTCAGCCTACTTCACTTTGTCAGAAAGGTTGTATTTAAGTGATTTCTTGATTCTGGCAGTAATCAGGCCTGGGTGTGGCTAGTGAAATTGATTTTTAAAAAAAGTGATTAATCACCATTAATTCATGATTTAACAAATCATAGGGGGGTAGTGATTACTTTTTTTTAACTGCATTTTGTATTTACTCTGGTTACTCTTTGTCCAGTAATAAAATTAAAAAATTAAAATTGTTGGAGGAAAACAAACTTTCAGATCAAAGTTCATTGGTTGTCAGGACTTCTTTTTTGACTCCACCCCCCCCCCCCCCCCCCTTGGCTTGGGAGGTCAGCTTTATTTTTATTAAAGTATTGAGGAGAAGGCAGAAAACAGAAAGACAGGAGGATAGGTAGTACAAATAAATCTGAACCTCTTGAGAAATAAATTTAGGGCACTGGCGGCCCAAGAAGCTCCTGCCGTTAAGATAAACAAAACGCCGAACGGCATTTCAATGCCGGACGCAGACGCACGCACGGACAGAGCCCGGTACCATAGCTCATGCGCCACTCGGGCGGCAGGAGCTAATTAGGAGCCTGTAACTGAAAATATTAAGATAAAGCAAATTGTCAAATTTTTTGCTGATATTTCGAGGCCAGTGACCTTGAAAAATTGGACAAGGTCACATTTGGGTACCTCATTTGTAGGCCTTTATGAGATGCATGTGCAGTAAAAAATTAGGAGCCTGTAACTGAAATAACTGATGAGATAAAGCAAAATCTTGAAAGTTTTGCTGATATTTTGAGGCCAGTGACCTTGAAAAATAGGCCAAGGTCAACTTCAGGCACTTCATTTGTAAGGCTTTATGAGATGTATGTCAAGTAAAAATTAGGAGCCTGTAAGTGAAATAGTTGCCAAGGTAAAGCGAAATTTCAAAGTTTTTGGTGATATTTATAGGCCAGTGACCTTGAAAAATAGGACAAGGTCACCTTCAGGTACCTCATTAGTAGGCCTTTATGAGATGCATGTCCAGTAAAAATTAGGAGCCTGTAACTGAAATTGTTGATAAGATAAAGCAAAATGTTGAAGTTTATGGTGATATTTTTAGGCCAGTGACCTTGAAAAAATAGGCCAAGGTCACCTTTTAGGCATGTCATTTGTAGGCCTCCATGACATGCAATTCCAGTAAAAAATAGGAGCCAGTAACTGAAATTGTTGATGAGACAAAGCACAATGTATTGACGGACACACGCACGCACATACGACACTTTCATAAACGACATCCAGACACTTTCATAAACACTTTAATTATGAAAAAAATCATTTTCATTTTTCACTGGACTAGCAGAGCTAGCCTTGCTGCCCTTCACTGCACACCTCTGGTTACTCCTAACTAGACTTGAAGAAGCAGCTCAAGAGGTTGGACGTCATATGAATGAGAACAAGGCTGAGGTCATGATGAATAACACCTCTGAAACATTACCTGCACTGAGGAGACCCAATAAAATAGGTGGATGATTGTAAATACCTAGGAGCTTGGTTATCCTCCAGTGAAAAGGAACTAAATGTCAGAAAAGCCCAAGCATGGTTAGCCATCTACAAACTTGAAAAGATCTGCCAGTCACTGTCAAAAAGAATGATGATCATGTTCTTCAAAGCAACAGTAGGAGGTGTCCTCCTGCATGGCTCTGAAACATGGTCCCTCACAAAAACTCTACAGAAAAGATTAGATGGGTGCTACACTCGTCTACTCAGACATTCCCTCAACATCAACTGGCAGCACAGAGTAGCCAACAAGGACCTGTACAAAGACCCCCCGCCAATATCAGAAGTGGTTAAATTCAGACGGTTGTGTTTTGCTGGTCATTGCTACAGAACAAAGAATGCGCATATCAGTGATATACTGTTCTGAAAAACAACATGGTCACTGGAGCAGTGGTCGACCAGTATCTTGACAGGCTAATGGTCGATACTGGACTCTTTATTCCAGAGCTAAAGACTGCAATGAAGAACAGGGACCTCTAAATGGAATTTTGTGAGGAACGAGGAACCCCCTCAATGCAGCAGCTAGCTAGCTAATGCTATTTAAGGAAAATCTGTCAATAACTACCATATTTAAGCGATGTAATTAGGTTTTTGCCCTAACTTCACAAGCTAGCTTGCTTTAACAGCGATTGCTCTTGTGCTAGCCAGTGAAACGAAATATTGCTCAAATATGACGATTACATAAAAGATTTCTCGCAGTTAATGTTAGCTAGCTAGCTAGCTATATGGCTATATAATCCAATGAGTATGTACCTTAATATGCACTCGTGCACATGGCAGTATACATCTTTGGCGCAATGCGTTCCAGTAACCATGACAAGAGTCATCAGAAGAAGACCTATTCCCCCGGCCCATGATTATTTGCGAAAGTCATGTAAATCCTACACCTTCAAAGAAATTCAAACAAGAATGTGGAGGTGATTTTCCTTTGGAATTATTTGGAAGTATGTACTGGCAACATCTACCAAAGGCTGAACCACATGCTACCAAAGGCAATAAAACAACAGTGTTATGTATGATAATTTTTTGCAAGCTTTATATTCCATTTGTAAATGAAGATTTGTTACATGCTGTTTTGCTGCCCTGCTGGTCAGCTATATTTATTTTGTTCATTGGCACCATCTGGTGGCGTGTTTGTAAAATCATTAAGAAAAGTCTAGTAATTTCTAGAAGCTTCTGGCACTTTCCTGCTTGGAGGGGGCGGGATTTCCCTAGAATCCTGTGGATCTTTCTGGAAGGTTGCTAGACTATAAAAAGGCTGTGATTTTAAGCACAGCAGAGACTGACAACAAAGAGAGCAGACAGCAGAAGAGAGCAGACCAGAGTTTTGTTTTGGCAACAGTTAAATAGTGGCAGTGTTATTAGAGAATTTAAATAGTGGATAATTTTTGTACAACTTTTTTTTGTAAAGAATAAATTTGTTTTAGTTGTACTGGCCAGTTTTCTTTGTTGTGATTTTTCCAAGTCATAACAAATTGGAGGTTCCACCGAGATTGGATTCACTGAAGAGTATTATTTTAAATCTTTTGACTAGTTTAAAAACCAGCAATCATGACATTTGATCTGGAAAGTTTTTTGAAAACTCCAACCCAGGAATTAATTTTGTTGGCAAAGAAGAAGGACTTGCTACAAATAGCCTCAACCCTTGGATTATCTGATGTGAAGTCATCAATGAAGAAACAAGAAATATTCAACATTTTGGTGCAACATTTCATCGATGAAGATATCTTTGGGGAAGAAGCAGCAGAATTAATTAAAGCTGTGGAAGTGCCTGCAACGGAGCTGCAAAGACTTGAATTTCAGCTACGCCTGAAAGAGCTGGAAGAGAGAAGGTTGGAGAGGGAGAAGGAAAGAGAAATGGAAGAAAGAAGGTTGGAAAGGGAGAGAGAAATGGAAGAAAGAAGGTCGGAAAGGGAGAGAGAACTAGAAGAAAGAAGATTGGAGAAAGAACTAGAAGAAAAAAGAATGCAGTACGAATTGGAAATGAAGAGAATAGAAGCAGGTACTGTTCCAAAATCATTTGGACTTTCTGATCATTTTGATGTGGTTAAACATATCAGACTTGTTCCTCCTTTCTTAGAAAATGATGTTGACCAATACTTTACCCATTTTGAAAAAATTGCTGAAAATTTGAAATGGCCAAAAGAGCATTGGACAATGATGTTACAAAGTGTTCTTACTGGTAAAGCTAGAAAAATCTATAACCAGTTATCTGTCCAACAGTGTGCTGATTATGATTTTGTCAAATCTGCCATTCTGAAGGGTTATGAATTAGTCCCTGAGGCTTACAGGCAAAAATTTAGGAATTTTTGCAAGGAAGCCAGTCAAACTCATGTTGAATTTGGCAGGTTAAAGGAACAGTTGTTTGATCAGTGGTGTAATTCCATGAAAGTTGAAAAAGATTTTGATAGAATGAGGCAACTTATTCTGGTTGAGGAATTCAAAAGGTGTGTCCAGCCTGATATTAAGACTTTCCTTGAAGAAAAACAAGCCATTACTTTGCAAGATGTTTCTACGCTAGCTGATAGTTATGCATTGACTCACAAGACTTCTTTTGTCCAAAAATCTACTTTTTCTAAATTTCAAAGCAAGTTTCAGTCCAAGACTTCTTCTAATAACACTTCTAATGATTCTAAGGCCACTTCTGAAAGAAAACCTTCCAGTGAGAAGCAATCCTCTGATTCTTTACCCTCTGTGTCTTGCCAATACTGCAAAAAGCAAGGTCACCTTATTTCTGAGTGTTATGCTCTCAAGAAAAAACAACAACGAGAAGAAACCAAGCCAACTGCTTTGACAAAGAGAGAATCTCTTGTATCAATGGTCAGTTCACCTAATCTTCTACCTTCTGTGTCTGATCCGGTTATGGAGGGTTTTGAGCCATTCATCACTGAAGGTTCTGTCTCACTTTCACATGATTTTTCCTCATCTGCTCCTGTTCGAATTCTAAGGGATACTGGGTCTTCCCAATCTCTTATTCTTGCAGATATTCTGCCTTTCTCGGACAAATCGTCTACTCAGGCTAATGTCCTTATTCAAGGAGTAGAATGTGGTTTTACAAGTGTACCTCTCCATAATGTTCATCTCAAATCAGACTTGGTCTCTGGACCTGTTACTGTTGGTGTTAAGTCTTCTCTTCCTTTCAAAGGCATTCATTTGCTTCTTGGTAATGATCTTGCTGGGGATAAGGTTGTACCCTACCCTATTGTAACTAACACTCCTTTGATTCATCAAGAATCTGACTCTAAAGAGGAGGAAATTCCAGACCTCTATCCTTCATGTGCAGTTACTCGTTCTATGGCCAAAAAGACTATTCAAGATGATGCTGATCTGGACTTTAACCTGGCTGACACCTTCATTGGGCAGTCTTTTCATCAGGAACCTTCCAGTCCTGAGATGTCTGGGAAATCTTCAGACTTGTCCTTGTCAGGTCATTCTAATGACATTTTGTCTCGTAAACAACTTATTCATGAGCAACAACAAGCTCGTGATCTAGCGCATCTTCTACCTCAGGCTGCAAGTGAACCAGAGGCTACTCAAGTTCCTGTCAGTTTTTACTACAAAAATGGTGTGCTTATGAGAAAGTGGCGTCCACCTGATGTTCCTGCAGATGAAGAGTGGATGATCACCCATCAAATTGTTCTTCCAAAGTCTTATCGTCAAGAAACTCTTAGTCTGGCCCATGACAATCCTATGTCAGGTCATTTGGGTATCAAGAAGACCCTTCAACGTGTCAGAAACCATTTCTTCTGGCCTTCTATGAGGTCTGATGTGCAGGAGTACTGCAAATCCTGTCATACTTGTCAAATGGTTGGGAAGCCGAACCAGAATATTCCAAAGGCTCGACTTAAGCCCATTCCTGCTTTTGAAGAACCTTTCAGTCGGATCATCATTGACTGTGTTGGACCATTGCCGAAGACTAGGTCTGGTTGTGAGTACTTACTGACTATCATGTGTGCTTCTACCCGGTTTCCTGAGGCAATTCCACTTCGTAATATCAAGGCGAAGACTATCATCAAGGCTCTTACCAAGTTTTTCTGCTTTGTTGGTCTTCCTAAGTCTATTCAGTCTGATCAAGGACCAAATTTCAGGTCTGGCATATTTCAACAAGTTATGCATGAGCTTGGTATTAAACAATACAGGTCATCAGCTTACCATCCTGAGAGTCAAGGTGCTTTGGAGAGGTTCCATCAAACCCTGAAGAACATGATAAGGACCTACTGCCTTGACACAGAGAAAGATTGGGATGAAGGTGTCCATCTTCTTCTGTTTGCTGCCCGTGAAGCTGTTCAGAAGTCTCTTGGGTTCAGTCCTTTTGAGCTCGTATTTGGGCATACAGTCCGTGGACCTCTGAAGCTACTGAAGGAAAAGTTGCTCGCTGAAGATGATGTCCCAATGAACTTGCTTCGGTATGTCTCTGACTTCCGTAATCGTCTCTCTAAAGCCTGTGACTTTGCTAAGTCTAATCTCAAAGAAGCTCAGGGCAAAATGAAAGCCAGATATGACCTTCATTCAAAAGATAGAAGTTTTAAAACTGGTGACAAAGTTCTTGCACTTTTGCCAGTTCCTGGAAACCCTCTAAGAGCCCGATATTTCGGCCCTTACACTGTCCTCAGAAAGGTCAGTGATCTAAATTACATAATTTCAACTCCTGGAAGGAGGAAACAAAAACAAATGTGTCACATCAACATGCTGAAAGAATACATTGATAGAGGCACTCAGCAAAAGCCAGTCAATGTGGTAAATACAGTTGAACTGGAAAATTCCAAAGAACATTGTGACTGCCCCTTAGAAAATGAACCTGGTCCAGTCAAACTTGAAAATTCAGACATTCTTCAAAATATTGACAGCAAGTTGTCCCACCTGGACCCTTTTCAACAACAGCAGCTAAAGCAGCTCATATTTGAAAATAGTCACATATTCCCTGACGTTCCATCAAGGACTGATTTGGTTTACCATGATGTCATCCTACAAGATGATGCAAAAGTCAAAGTTATGACTGAATTTCCTGAGCCAACAACTAAAAGACAGCTCATGAGATTTCTAGGGATGGCTGGCTACTACAGAAAATTCTGTAAAAATTTCTCGATCATCTCTGAACCTTTGACAAATTTACTGAAGAAAAATGCAAAATTTGTTTGGGATGAAAAATGTCAAAATTCGTTTGACCAGCTAAAAGCTATTCTCAAAAATGCACCAGTTCTCTTATCTCCCAATTTCAAAAAGGAGTTCAAGTTGGCAGTTGATGCCAGTGACATTGGTGCAGGTGCAGTTTTACTGCAAGAAGACACTGATGGAGTAGATCATCCTGTTTGTTACTTTTCCAAAAAGTTTGATAAACATCAGAAAAACTACTCAACAATTGAAAAAGAATGTTTGGCACTTGTTTTGGCTTTACAACATTTTGAAGTCTATTTGACTTGTTCAGCTACTTCCATCAAGGTCTTCAGTGATCACAATCCCCTCACATTCTTGCACAAGATCAAAAACAAGAATCAAAGATTACTGAGATGGAGTTTACTTCTGCAAGAGTATGATTTGGACATTTCTCACATCAGGGGAAAAGATAATGTAATCCCAGATACACTTTCACGCATGTAATTTTATTTCTTTTCGTGATTGTGAAAAACGTAATTTTACTTTTCTATTTGATTGTGAGACTTACACTGTTTGTTATGTATATGATTGTTATCATGATCAATAATACGTTTGTGTAAAGTTCAATATTGTTCTGATTATAAAACTGTGTTAATTTTAACAAAAGAAAGCTTTTAGCAAACCTTTCTTTTCTTAAAGAGGGGAGGTGTTATGTATGATAATTTTTTGTACAGCTTTATATTCCATTTGTAAATGAAGATTTGTTACATGCTGTTTTGCTGCCCTGCTGGTCAGCTATATTTATTTTGTTCATTGGCACCATCTGGTGGCGTGTTTGTAAAATCATTAAGAAAAGTCTAGTAATTTCTAGAAGCTTCTGGCACTTTCCTGCTTGGAGGGGGCGGGATTTCCCTAGAATCCTGTGGATCTTTCTGGAAGGTTGCTAGACTATAAAAAGGCTGTGATTTTAAGCACAGCAGAGACTGACAACAAAGAGAGCAGACAGCAGAAGAGAGCAGACCAGAGTTTTGTTTTGGCAACAGTTAAATAGTGGCAGTGTTATTAGAGAATTTAAATAGTGGATAATTTTTGTACAACTTTTTTTTGTAAAGAATAAATTTGTTTTAGTTGTACTGGCCAGTTTTCTTTGTTGTGATTTTTCCAAGTCATAACAACAGTCATTAATGAACAGTGTTTTAGTTCTGCTCCGGAAACAAATCCATCCCTGTGACTGACTCCAAATCAATCTCGCTTCCATGGAAAGGAAAAAAAAAAAAAATTCAGAAATTTGAAAATATGAAAAGGCACCATTTCAGTATGAGGGTAATACACAAGCAAAGTTTCAGAAAGATATCATGAAGGGTTTTTGAGTTGTGCGCCGGAAACGAACCCCTCTCTGAACAGAGTCCAAATCCAAATGGTTTCCATGAAAACAAAAAAAATAATATTTTCAGAAATCTGAAAATATCAAAAGGTACTACTTCAGTATGTGGGTAATACACATGCAAAGTTTCAGTAAGATATATTGAACAATTTTTAGTTCTGCTCCGGAAACGAACCTCTCTGTACAGAGTCCAAATCAAAGTCCTTTCCATGGAAATGGGCGGAAAAAAGTTCTTTCAGAAATCTGAAAATATCAAAAGGTACCACTTGAGTATGTGGGTAATACACAAGCAAAGTTTCAGTAAGATTTATTGAACGGTTTTTGAGTTCTGCTCCAGAAACCGACCTATCTGTGTACAGAGTTCAAATCCAACTGGTTTCCATGGAAACAAAGAAAATAATATTTTCAGAAATCTGAAAATATCAAAAGGTACCACTTCAGTATGTGGGTAATACACATGCAAGTGTATTTCCATGGAAATGAACACAAGAGCCATCTGGTATTTGCAGGGTGCTCAGAAATTATTTTAAATAAGCTAATTCTACATGGTGGGATATAAAAATAAGGAAGTATTGACATCCCAGCCTGTGGAGCAGAGGGGTCCAGAGGCATGCCCCCCGGAAAATTTTTTTATTTCTAGGCTTTAAATGGTGCAATCTGTTGCATTCTGAGCACTAAAAGAAAAAAAAAAAAAAAAAATATATATATATATATATATATATATATATATATATATATATATATATATATAAATAAAAATTCATTCTCAAATTGACATTTTTTACTAATGATTATTAACACTATTACAATCTACCTCACATTACAGATCTACCCTGAGATTACCGCTTTAAACTTAACAAAAAATTTTAACAAGAGCCATCTAGCAATGGCATATCCCCCCGGCCCCCCACATTCGTGGATTAACTGTTAAATTTACATGAGTAAATGTACTACAGTATTAAGGAACTTGATCTGAAAAAATAAGGTAACAAACTTGCCTGACTATGAAATTGTAATCCAGACAATGTTGTGCTCAGACCAATACCTATGATGGTGTAGATGTGGTCAATCTTTGTTCTACTTTCAGTGTGAGGACATTACCTGTATTAATTGTGGTTGTTTGTTCATCTTGCTGCTCATGTAGTAGTTACCGGCACTCAGTACAAGGAAGTGGGCAGCCACAAGTGCCAGGAGTTTCCTAGTTTCACATTTTATTTATAAAAAAATAATGCCAGGGGGATAACAAACATTTCAAAAGACAATAAGTCAAATTGAACATATTAAACTAAGTTTCACTAAGACTGGTGTAGTCGGAGATGGCTTCAGAGAAATTGGCCAAACAGAATTATCAGTGAACTAAGTCCACCTTCACACACAATTGAATGAAAGATGCAGAAAATTCTCTTTTTTTTACAGAAACTCCTAAATGTCAAAAGGCACATATAGAAATCATGCTCAACATGTTAATCAAGTTTGGGCAAAATTATCAGTGAGCTTAGTCCAAATTCACCCATGTTTCCTTGGAAACTGCAAAAATGAAAAATTCCAGAAATTCCTAAGTATCAAAAGGCACATGTAGACATCATGCTCAACATGTTTGTCAAGTTTTGTGAAGGCCGGATGTATAGTATACTTGGATTTTCAGAAAGCATTCGATACAGTACCGCATAAGAGACTAATTTTTAAAATGAGCTCTATTGGAGTTACAAGAGGTATTCTGAAGTGGATTCAAAACTGGTTACCGGACAGAACACAAAGAGTAGTGGTCAGTGATATCTCATCTGAGCTGGGTATGGTGGGGAGTGGCGTCCCCCAGGGATTGGTGTTGGGACCCCTGCTAATACTATTCCTCATTTACATTAATGACCTTGATAGGAATATTGAGAGCAGATTGTTTAAATTTGCAGATGACACTAAATTGGGGGGTTTGGCAAATAGTCTAGGGTCCACTAAAGTGATTCAGGACGATTTGGATAGAATCCAGAATTGGGCAGAAATGTGGCAAATGAAATTTAATCTAGCAAAATGTAAAGTTGTACATGTAGGTAATAAAAACAATAGACGGGATTACTTCATGGGTATTGAGTACAAATCTAAGGAGGTGATGCTTCTTCTGTACAACACGTTCGTTAGACCACACCTGGAGTATTGTGAACAGTTCTGGGGACCATACTTTAAGAGAGATATAGAGGCTCTAGAGGAAGTTCAGAGAAGAGCCACTAAGCTTATTCCAGGTATAAAAGATGAAAGCTACGAGAAGAGGCTGAAAATCCTTAATCTCTTTAGTCTTAGGAAAAGGAGACTCAGGGGTGATTTGATTGAGGTCTTTAAATATGTTAAAGGGTTTAACAAAGTGAATCATGTGGGATTCCTTCGACCAAGTGTTGTGAGTAGAACTCGGGGTCACAAATCGAAGTAGACCAAAGGTAAATTTAGCACTGATATTCAGAAATATTTCTTCACCCAAAGAGTAATTTCAATGTGGAATAGCTTACCTGACCATATTGTTGAGGCAGAGATCTTGGGGGTTTTCAAGAACAGGATTGACCTAAAGCTAGATACCATTGAGTCATTTAGTATCTGAAGGGATATATTCACAATAGTATAAAGAAACTGGCAAGCTTAGTTGGGCTGAAAGGCCTGTTCTTGCCATTCATGTATATGTTATGTTATGTTATGTTATGTTATATGTTAACCCAAGTGGTTACAGAGAAATAGCCCGGACAAAGTTTTGAAAGTCAAGGTCACTGCTGCAAGGTCAAAGGTCAAACTGGGATGAAATCTTGAAAAGGCACACCTACCCCCCATGGGGAGTCCATATATGCAATATGAACTTCCTAACCCAAGTGGTTACAGAGAATTAGCCTAGACAAATTTGGCATCCGCCCACCTGCCCGGACGCCCGCCCGCCGAAGGGACGACAATACCCCTCGTGCCCTTGTTGGGCTTAGGGGTAAAAATTCCAAATATTCCTAAGTATCAAAAGGCACATCCAGACATCATGCTCAACATATTTGTCAAGTTTCCTGAAGGTTGGATGTACAGTTTCTGAATTATGGCCCGGACAATCTAAGTTCCAATTCACACAAGTTTCCATGGAAACCGCAAAAATGAAAAATTCCAGAAATTCTTAAGTATCAAAAGGCACATCTAGACGTCATGCTCAACATATCTGTGAAGTTGCGAGAAGATTGGATGTATAGCTTTCAAGATATGGCCCGGACAAGATATCATTACAGACGGACGCTCGGACGGACGAATACACTGATGACTATATCCCCCCTGCAGTAATGCAGCCGGGGGAATAAAAAGTCTAACATTTTTTTAAATCATTGAACCCTCTTGAACATTTGAACCCTCGTCCATCCTCCATTTTTCAAAATGGTCATTTGAGGTAACTTGAAACATGAAATCATTGCAAATTTCAATATTGTCTAGTTTTAACATAATGATTGGAAACACTATTACAATCTACCTGAGATTATAAATCTCCCATAAGATTAGCTCTTTAACACATTATTGTGGATGCCAGCCCCCCAAAAATATTTTCTTACACAATTATACTGAAATTCAGTCATTTTTAGTAATTTATAATTGAAACATGTATAAAGCCACATCAACTGTGACAGACAGTCCTGACATCATTGTAATAAGGGCATCGACAACTCATCATCAGCTGCAACTTCCTGTACTGCCAAGCGACGTAGATTTTAGGAAGATATCCATAATCTCATCCACAAGCAAGCTAGCTACATAAAAGCAATGCTCCAAATGGCCACGGAAAACAATGGAGCCTAACTACCAACCTAGCTACATTAAACTGCTTTTCAACCGAAAGGGAAATGAATTTTTCATGCGACAGATTGTATTCAAAGTCAATGCACAGACGCGAATACACGCAAACTCGGTATTCGAATCTTTGCATTGATTTCGATTGTATTCCGTCGCACGAAAAATTCATTTTGCGTTCGGAGGAAAAGCAGCGTAGACTAATTGTAGACTTGGGCACAATGTCGTAACTTTACAGCAACTTGTCAGATAAGATCTAAAATGTTTGCGGAGTTGCTGTTTAGTATTTGCAGGACCGACCCAAACACGCACACAATATTTGCAGTTCACATTCTAAATGATTAGCTACAAATTTTGAATGATAGAAAACCTTTAACCAGTTGAAATGTGTTGGGCGCAGTGTTCGGGGGCAGCATCTGTGGATAAAGGGAGTGATGCAAGGGAGAATCGATGTTACGGCTCAACATCCGCACAAAATAGATATGGGTGCTACACTATACATCAGCCTACATTTCAGCGTCTCGCATACCGAGAGTTTCCCTACAGCCAGCCCCCTAAGTAATCGGTACTCATTGCTCACAAATCACCAACAAAAGGCTCTCTGATTGGCTTCTAGTTTGTTCGTACAAAAGCATATATTGGCTCAATCAACTGAACTTATGGGAAATGTAGTTTTTTTTTTTTGTAACATACTCAAAATTATTTTGTAATTGTGCCAATTCTTACTGATGAAAAAAAATTTAAAAAAATACAGAAATCCGTAACATTACGGACTCTGAGCACCCATGCATTTGGCATATGCCTTGGGCCCCCCAAGGCACATCTAGACATCACGCTCAACACATCTGTGAAGTTTCGTGAAGATGGGATGTATAGTTTCCAAGACATGGCCCGGAATGCCGTGGGGATAAAAAGATTTTCAGAAATCTGAAAATATCAAAAGGCACCAATTCAGTATTTGGCTAATACACATGCAAAGTTTAAGTAAGATATATTGAACAGTTTTTGAGTTCTGCTCCAGAAACGAAATAGGTCTGATGTGCATTAAGTCCAGATTCGTTTCCATGGAAATGGCAAAAATAGTAAAGCTGAAGTTTCCAAAGTAGCAAAAGGCACATCTAGACTGTACATAAAATACATGTACAAAGTTTGGTGCGGATATCTTGCATAGTTTCCCAGTTCTGCTCCGGAAACAAAACGATTACTGACAGACAGATGTACGGATGAGGCAATGCCTATGTCTCCCCGCATTTTTAATTAAAAAAGGCAATTAAGACGACTCCCAGAAACTGAGCCGTCCCAAGAAACTGAGTGGCTGGTAAGCCAATGAGGAACATAATTTTTCAGCCATATACCTAATGCTTGTCTACCGTTGCAATGCAAATACTGTGTCTTCAGAGTAATTTGCCAATAACCAAAAGTAATGCATCCAGTGTGGTTGCAGAAGTTTAACAAGTGGTTAGGCCAGATGAAAAAAAGAAGTTTATTTATATGTTCATATATTTTGATGTGTTGATACGTTTGTGTTTATATGTTGAATAATGTTTCATTAAACATTACAAAATTGTCCCTAAATCTGAAAAATTGATTTTGTTCCTTGCTTTTTTCCCCTCATGAAATTGACTTTAAATGACATTAAAAAGTCTTTAAAAGTCTTACATCTGATCTGCCTAAAGCTGCAGGAACCCTGGATTGAATGCTGGTCGTGCAGAATGCAGGTCTAATAGAATGCAGGTCATGTCGAATGAGACAGACGAGGATTGTAGTATGAAGGCAGTATAAATAGGCTGGTTGGTTCCTACATGGATAAATGGAGTGACGCATGTGGGCGTGGTCTGATTCACAAACCTACGCTTAGAATTCCAAATAGAGATTTTTCTAGAAGAGCATTGGGTACAGAAGAAACACAACAAACAAACGCAGGAGATATGAAACCTGCATTGCAATACTACAAAGTAAATCTTGTCCATTCAGATGCGTAGCTCTCTGCTCCAGGCACAACAAAATCCCTGACAGCAAATCTGGGGTAACATAACACAACATGATTTGAGAAAACAGGCCATTTAGGCTTGCCATTTTCATATTGCTAAAGTGAACCTAATACTTCAGATACTCGCAGACTAAATGATATCAAGCACTAAATCAAGCCTGGTCTTGAAAACTCCCAGAGTTTTTGCCTCTATGATACTGCCAGGCAAGCTATTCCACAGATCACTGTCTGCCTGAAAAAATATTTCCTAATATCAGTGCTAAATTTACCCTTGGCGATCTTCCATTTGTGACCCCGTGTTCTGCTTACAGAACTTGGCCTGAGTATTCCTGCATAGTTAGTTTTTTTAAAGACCAAATTAGACTCCCCAAAAGTCTTTTTAATAAATACTTTCCTGAGAAAAGTTTGAAAGTGCAGAAACACAAGACTTAATCACAAAAGAAGCAATAATCAGCATCTTCATGCATATGAACAGGGGGGAAAAAAGAGAGTCTAAATTAACCTCTTTTAATGTTACAGTAGCCATTGACTTCAAAATGCAAATTCTACACCTTCCTTATTCACAAATTACCAGAGCTCAGTCAGAGGCAAAAATATCAACACGTAAGCAGACTGAAAACTCAATGTTCACCTCGTAGGTTATACATCTCACACAAACAGGGATAGAGCATAGAAATGGTGCCCCTGAGCTTCCCTGCATATAAATGACTTCAGAAACACACAAACACACACACACACACACACACACACGCACACATACACACACACACACATATATATATATATAAAACAAACAATTCAGCAGATTTGTCAAAGTCGCGGTAGGATTGTTTGCCTCATGTGTTGCCTTTGCCATAGCCATATTTATAGCATATTTTATAGCTTCTGTCTACGAGAAGTGGGAACAATCACATCATACACAGGGCACAGCCCTTTCCAAATCTCCATGGAAACACACATTGTATACCGACAGCAGGTGTGAAGCTAAGCCAGGGTATTCCAAATGCAGAATATTCAGTGATGTACCCAGTGGTACAGGATTAAAATAGCTCCACCTTCGATATTAGCAATTACAATAACAGCAAGTAACAAACTTTGTCGCACTTGAGTTCAAGTGCAATTTGGTGTAAGAACATCAAGGCAGGCAGGGTGTAAATTAAATCACAGCGCAGCACGAGGCGAGAACCATAACCACATGCGAAGCGCCGAGGAAAAGAGGCTGAACATCAAAATCTTAATTTAGGACTGCAGCGTGAGCCCACAAGCCCCTGCTGCCCTTTAAAGGCCGTCTCCGTTTCAGACTGACGCTTGGCTCTGATCTTTCCCATACAGTATAACCAAAGGAAACATTCAAGTGGCTGTTATTCACACGCCTCGGCGACATGACCATTTGACCAGATCCCCTCTCACGATATTCACTTAAAGCTTCTAAATCTGCAAAGTCTTATTTCGGAGAACTCATTAAAAACTGCGTGAGGAAATTGAGCCATCAAATGTTTTCAGTGCACCGACAGAGTGGCTGAAAGCATGAGACACTTTTAGCCCATAAAAGGGGATGGTATTCATTCCATCCACTAGAATTAATGCTACACCTTCGCTAAGCCACTGTAAACTGAAACCTGCAGTTGCCACGTGAAGCTGGAAACGGAAAGTCAGTGACGCATAATCAGCTGTGCCAGTCATCAAAAACTGCCCCTCTTTCCCCCCACCCCCAAGCTTTCTCCTTCTCTGATGCCCACCTTGGATCCATCCACGCTGATGATGCGATAGCTGTTTCGCGTGCTGTCATAGAAGTAGGAGACGGTGACGGCCTGCTTGCTGGCCGGGACCCAGTTTTTCTTGGTTGTGGGATCGATCTGGAAGACATGGGCCCTAGTGGTGAAGATAGGTTGCTCCCTTGAAGGAGTGGGGAAAAAAAAAAGACAAATGATGGTCAAAAGGTAGCGGTTGGAAAGACGAATTGACGATAAATATGCACCATTTAATATAATGGTTTGGTAGGATACCAACTAACAATGATAACAATCATTGGCTAATTAAATTTACTGTAGTCATCGCTTGGAATAATTTGTTATCATGGTTTGGTTTTAATCTCTAGAAAAACTGGCGGAGTCACATGCTCAACAGACACCTCAATGGACTTAATTCCCGACCAAGGTAAATTCACTCATGCTAACATAACAGCACCCATAATCTCACATGGCGACTGGGCTATTTGAGCGCTGCCACATTCCTTTTCCCCGAAGAGTCATATAAGTAACACAAGTAAACAGCTGAAACTGAAAGACTGTTCATAGAACGATGACTTGCTGAAATTCCACCCTGTACTACTAAAACAGAATACAAGTAAAAGAAAAAAAAAAGGATTTGATAAAGATAATTTCACAAAGGTGTGTGAGAGGAGTATATATGTGTGTGAAAGTAGAATACATGTGTGTAAGAGGAGAATGTGTGAGTGTGTGCGCACGTGCGTGCGTGTGTGTGTGTGTGTGTGTGTGAGAGAGTGAGTGAGAGAGTGAGAGAACCTACAGTGGAAAACAAAGTAGTTTAGCGGAAAAGGAAGGCAACTCATTTATTTGTGCTGTGATTGGCTGTTCAGGTGGGACTCCCTCGAAACTACTTTTGTGAAAGGACGTAATTTTTTTCTCTTGCATGCGACATCCATTACGTAGCCGGCAAACAATCTATCAACTGATAAGCCAGCGTTGGTAAATGAGAGACCGGCGGTGGTAAATGAGAAGCCGGCAATTAATTCTCTGAGGCTTGTAACTCATTGGATTTGCTATTGGCTTGGCTGGTCACTGGCATTCCTCTGCCCGCCACTAGCATTCCTCAGGAGCAGCTCATTGGATTTGTGGCTGACTCGGCTAGTCACTCACATACCTAGGCTTTTAACCCTCATACCTAGTGTGGCAATCCATTGGAATTGTGACTTACACCGCTGGTCACTCGTGTTCCTAGGCTGGTAGACCTTAGACCTTATTAAAGTGTGTCCAAGCGCAAAAATTGATCAAAATTCCCCAAAAAGGTTAGACGCCCTTACAAGGGTGGCCAAGATGCACATCGCTCCATTGTCCACACTAACTTTAAGTGTGTCCAAAGCTAACATTTTTCTTGGCAAGACTTATTCAAGCTGTGGCCAAGGGAAAATTTCAGCATTGGCCACACGATTAAGTGTCAACATCATGGAACCATAGTTGAATCACTGTTGAACTATGTTTTGATTTTGAAAGATGAATCAACCCCCCCATATCACCCTTAACCGATGACCAATTACGAACTGCCGATTTTCTTGGGCTGATATTTGCGGCCGATGCTGCATTTGCTCCCTCAATTTACATTAAAAAAAAAAACGACACAATGATAACAAATATCACAGGTCTCAAGTAAGACAAATATTTATTGAACAGCCATCGATGTGATGGCTGCTCCTCCCCAGTGAGACGCGTGCACGCACGCACACACACACACACACACACACACACACACACACACACACACACACACACACACACACACACACACACACACACACACACACACCAGCAGAGCAGACGCTGACTGAAAAACTCCACTACCGCTGGATTGATAACAGCAGCAAAAGGCTCAAAACACATTTTCACGAAACGCTGACACAATTTAGTACTACATATAAAACATTTCTCTCATCATTGAAGTTCTTCTAGTGCACGCTAAAGACCTCTCTGATAGCAGACATGGCTGCGCCACTCCGCTCTGAGGGAGAGAGCACACACACACACACACACACACACACACACACACACACACCAGGGCGCGAAATGAACTTTTTCCTCCTCACTGCCTGGAAGGCATCAAATATGTCCAGTGGACCCTCCACACTGATCCAAATCAAATCTTCAATTGTGTTAGGGTTAAATGCAGATCTGACGTAAAATCGTAAAGTCCTTTTTTTTTCGCCTCAGTATTGCAATATGAATCAGTCCACAGCGGTAACTTAGCCACTTGTTGGCTTATTATAACATAAGCAGACTTCATAAAGAGTAGGATGTGTTTGTTTTAAGATATTGTAGCCTATGCCACACGCCCAGGGCCATCTGTGAGGTATCGATCTGGAACCAAATGAGAGGACACGGGATTGCAAAAAATAGGTGCTTTATTAAATAAGGGGGATAACCCCCGCAGAGAGAAAGGTAACAATACAGAGTCCGCAATCCAAAGCTCGAATTCCAATGGGGCAGAGCAGAGTTCGTTACCAGGGCACCAATCACAAAAATCGTAGTCAGGCAAAACAGATCCGGTACACAAGCGTAGGTTTGAGGGAGAAGCAAACTCATAAGCCAATAGAAAGTCCGAATCGTTAACAGGGCAGCAATCCACAAAATCAAGGTCGGGCAGAAAAAGGTCAAAAACACACAGATGCAACAATATCAAAAAAGGGCAAACCAAGAATCTGAAGTCGGGCAATCCAGTCAGAAAGATAAATCACAATGAGTCGAGGCGAGAAACGTGGCACGGGAAACAAGGAAGTTACGATCTGACATGGAAATTAAAGTGAAGACACCTTATATACACATCCGGGGTGAACACATGACAAGGGAGAACAGGTGTGATCAATGAAACAATAATCAGAATTAATTAGTAAAAATATACAATGTTAATGGGTGTTAGTAATTATCGAAAACAATAAACTGTTAGTACTGTTAGTAGATAGCAAAAGGAGAGAGGAAGGAAGAACACGAGATATGAAGGAAGATTGAAATCCCAGAAACCAGTAAATCACCCGAATGTGTGGCACGTAAGAGTAAACCGTGAGCAAAGACCTACACAAGACAAGACGGTGTAGACGTAGTGCAAAGCATGGCATGGCAGAAAAATAAACAAGACAAAAGAAAACATGACATGAAGACTATGGCAGAAAAATAATAAAAACATGAAATCCAATTACCAAAACACAATACGCAATCAAAGAATAGTCATAATAACAAGCAGGGGTCACTTAAACACAAAAATCAATAAACATGGCATGGCCAGGCTCAAAACATAAACATGGCATGAACCGGATCCTAACACCGTCTCTAGGACCAAAGATTGGTGGAGCCCAGAGCTCCCCTGAAAAACAATTACTAACCCTGACTTGCACGCAACAATTCGCATAATTGACAAACAATCCTTCCAGGATTTTCCTGGCTTTCTTGTTGTTTTTTTTTTTTTTTTTTGCAATGTCTTGGCGATTTATTTTTTTGTCCGCGAGAAATTTGCGTGGATTGGTTGAATTTGCTTTAATAGTTGCAATCGCGTCATGCAACTTCCTTGACGGACTGAGCAATAGATTCACGACGAGAACACGCCGCTACGGTACTGTAAATTTCGGTATGGCGACAATCATTAATCTGGAAGCGTAATTTCGTGCATTTAAATCAGCGTTATTCTGAATTGCACGCAGACGTTTCAAATGGTCTTTTACTTTATTTAAACAAAACGATCATGAAGCGCCAGTTAAATCACTTGATGTGTGGAAAGGTAGCGCAGACATTTGAGAGCAGTTTGTCTTTCATAAAGCGTTGAACAATTTTTGAGTGGCCTAAATAATTTTTCTGATCTGAATTTATCCCATTATTTAGTCGTCAATAGATCTCGTGGAGAGAGAAACCGTAACTTCGACTGTCAGCAGATTATTGTCAAAACTGGAAAATGTGTTAATAACGGAAAATAACTGAGTACAAGCCAGGAGCAATCACTGACACAAAGGCACGGTCCGGGCTCCACCAATTATCACTCCCAGAGACGCCACTGCAGTGCACACGCCATTGTCATCTAATTTCTGCATTTTCAGGAAAACGTTGCGTGTACTTGCAAATAAATATACGTTTACTGGTCTAAAGACGTGCTGTAAAAAATGATTATTTTTGCAGATGGGATACTGAAGATATGAGCGAAGAAACCGAGACGGAGATTTTAGGGCTGCGCAAGCGCCGAGCCGCGAGGCAGCATATTTGCAACAATTTTTTAGGTTTCTGCTCGAATATTGCAACCCCATAATAAAATGGCTATATCTCTGCGACCACAGGGTCTATTTGAATAGTTTTGGTGTCATAGTAAATGGGACACTTGTGAGATTGGTTTAGATGTGTTCATATGAGTATACGTGATACTGCTGAAGAGTAAATGAAGATGGCACACAGAGTAAAATAAAAAAGTAGATTCGGCTGAATAAAAAAGTATTTTCAGGATGAATATCCCTTTGAAAATGATGCAGCGTCAGCTCTAAACCTTTAACAGACCATAGTACAACATCTGAACATTATCTCTGCAAAGGTTTACTCTGTAAAGTGAAGTGAAGGACAGACTGTTCAGGCGACGTCTCCAAAATCGCCATTTTGGCACAGTTTGGCACCATCTATGCCACTTGAATTTTCTCCTGTACTACACTATGCATTTCATTTTTATATCTCTAATGGTGATCAATGCATCCAAATACAACAGTTTTTGGCAATTTTTTGAAAATTTAACCAGACCTCTATTTAGTTCCCATTCCAAAAATGACCACACATAGCAACTGAATGTTGATTCCAAATAGAGCAGATTTACTTTAGTAAAACTGTAAACATTTCTGCAACAATACAAACAGTAAAAAAATACCAGAACTTGTACAATATTTACATTTGCACAATTCTACATTGTGCTGCTTTTGAAAAACTTTCTGTAAAATTGCAAACCAAAATGAAATTCCTGGAGCCAGGCATCTGACTAGGAGTGGTTTTGAATTAAAAAAGACTAAAGCATCTGCCTTTGAGTGCGCCTTCCTTTTTTTGCTTTCATAATTCTCAGTTTTAGTAGTTAAAGGCCCTGTCACACAGCCCAAAACTGATGGATCACGTATGGAAAATGCACTTAGCTGCTAAGTGCGTGCATGTTAGTGTAAAAATTTTCCCAAATTTGGGCATATGCGTCGAAAAGACACTGATAAATAGCGCATGTTCCACTAATAAATCACGCACACATCACTTAAAAATCAGGAATAGAACACGTACTTCAACGAGCAAGCCAAAAAACCACAGATTTTCCGATAACAATTAGAGCACAAACGTTAATCCTGCGTGCTATACGCGTGATGAAAGTGAATGGTTAGTGAAATGTCTGCGATACATCTGCTTTAAATGCGTGGAAAGTGCGTGGACATGCGGGGAGTAGACGCTAACATCGCCAGAATCCCACAGCAAACACGCAAAAAAAACGCATAAAACACGTCCTTAACACGCACAAGACGCATGTTTCGCGCTTTAAGTACGCATATTCCTCGCATGATTTACGCAGAGGCCCCGCCCACTTCCAAAATCACGCAAAGCCTAAATTTTTGTGCAGTTCAAAACGATTTTCGCGTATGAGCGCGCAAGCCCACCCCCGCCCCCACTTTCGACGCATAAAAACTTATGACTTTCGCAGGCTTTTCCACGCACAGTCGCCTATAACCTAGATTTCATGCGCTATTCATGCGCTTTCGCTGTGTGACAGGGCCGTTACGCACTAGGCGAAACAAGGTATATATATATATATATATCCAAGACGCAGACGCCAACACTCCTTTATCTTATAAATATGAGTATATATACTCAAAAATACACATGCACGCACGCACGCACCCATAAATGCACACACGCATTTAAATACCCATGCACATGTAACAGAGTTATAAATAACACTACTTGTGTATGCATTTCCCCAAAATATTATACTAGTTAGTGTTGCTAAAACATGTTCCTTTAAGTTTCCTTTAATTCTGGCATATTTGTATTATTGTATTGCAAGAGTGGTTATTCAGCGCCCTCTGCTGGCATGATGTGCAGAATAGCTAATACACTCAGACCAGGGTGCAAGCTTCGAGGGTCAACTGATTAGTGAGCTGCTGAAGATATCAGGTGTCCGAAAGACTCACACTACCCCATATCATCCCATGGGGAATGGGAGCGTGGAGCGATTTAACCGGACGCTCGGTAGCATGATCCGTGCACTCTCACCGGAAGCCAAGCTCAGCTGGCCAGAACGCTTACAAACTCTGACGTTCATGTACAACTGTACAGCTCATGAAACCACTGGCTATCCGCCTTTCTATCTCATGTATGGTAGAGTTCCCCGGCTACCCGTTGATGTGTTATTTCGGAACATCTTAAAAGATCCAGAAATCAGCTGTTATGACAGGTACATTGCCTCGCTGACTAAAGATCTACAGGAAGCCATGGTGGTAGCTCAGACACATGCAGACAAGGAGCAGAGTCGTCAAGCGGAGATTTATAATAGGCGAGCCAAGGGGGCACACATTGATGTAGGTGACAGAGTTCTGATTTCTAACAGGAAAGAGAGGGGAAAACGAAAGATTGCAGACAGATGGGAGTCCACCATCTACACCGTGGTGTCCAAGAATGCAGCAACTCACACCTACAGGATCAGAAACCCTCAGACTGGACAAGAGAGAGTGGTGCATCGAAACCTCCTCATGGCTGCGAACTTCTTGCCTCTGAATATTGACGCTGCTTCTGATCGATCATTCGCAACCACACAGACTGGAATATCAGAAAGTGTCACTGATGTAGAATGCCAGCTATCCAGTGTCGAACAGGAGGATACTGGGAACAGGATACAAGATTGGATCACAAGTCTGGCATGTGAAAATGACAGCGTGCGGAACTGCACAGAAGAAAACTCTGTGAGGGTGGGACCGATGCCCTTGGAAGTGTGTGACGGCCAAGCTGCAATTTGTCAGGAAGACGGCCCAAACCAGTCAGCCAATTCAAATGTTAGGTCAGAGTTAGAGAATGTTGAGCACAGTCAAAGATCTTACTCATCAACACACTTAAGCCTTCCTAGTACATCAGGGCACCTACATACACAAAACCCTCAGGTTCCTTCTGATACTCCTAGTTCCATGCATCGGGTTAGCACACGGGTGGGGCGTGTTGTTAAGCCTGTAAATCGGTTGCTGTGGGCTATGTCAAGGCAAGATGTTACAAGAGAAAAATCTCAATTTATTGGCAAGATTGCCAAGTCAGTCATGCAAGTATTTCGATAGGAGCTTTCATACAACTTAAAATTTAAAAGTGTGAAACATAAGTCCTGGTTTTGCAAACGAGGTTTCTTTAGTGTCATTACGTCACGTTATTGAAGTGAAAGTTTATGATATCCTTGGTATTTTAGAGACTGGGTTTGTGTGGGGTGTAGACTGCATCCTGCTACCGGAAGGTGGTTTGAGGTCCTGGCCAGACTTCATTCCTCTACATCCCTCTTGGGATACTTTCAGAGTTGGTGCCTAGTAATATACCCATGTCTATGTATCTGGAGAATGTACTTTGTTTTCTTTTCCTTCCTTCAGATTTCTTGGTGACTGTAATGTGGTATATGTTATTATATTTTGGTGAAATTCAGTGGGGGTGAATGTAACAGAGTTATAAATAACACTACTTGTGTATGCATTTCCCCAAAATATTATACTAGTTAGTGTTGCTGAAACATGTTCCTTTAAGTTTCCTTTAATTCTGGCATATTTGTATTATTGTATTGCAAGAGTGGTTATTCAGCGCCCTCTGCCGGCATGATGTGCAGAATAGTTTGGTGCAGCTGCTTAAGTTTCATTCCTTCTTGTCTCGCGTCAGATCACGTTGCTTTGCAAAAAACGAGGTACGGTCTGGCGAACGCTCACGAAAAGATTATATTTGCATGTTTTATATTTTGTTTTACGGTCAAACTGTTTAGGAATGATAATAAGTTATTAACGTAGAACGTATTTTAGCTGTGCATTTAACGTATTGTGCAGAGGAAGTAAGTTTATACTTTATGGGTTTGCAAATACGCCATACTGCACTTAGCTAGCTACAGTTAGCTGCATATGAGATAATGGATTCTATGCACGAATATTCGCTGTGTCGCGTCATTAATGCCGACGGTTTAAAATATGTTTTTATTTCATGTCACAGATGACGATTTATGCACAGATCGTTCTGCACATCAAACTTTTCTGTCTGTACATTTTGTCCAGGTATGTGGCACCGAAATGAATGGATAATAATTGCCATGTGGATATAGCCTAGCTACCTTGCTAACGCCATGCTTGCAGAAATTACGCGCCAGAAATACTTTTGTATGTTTTATTTGGAAATGTTATTTCTACATTTGTTTCAGTTGATGTATTAAAATAAGAAATGCTCTTCCCTGATATTATTCTCGTGACTATGAGTTTAAATCTATACGATCACTTGTCCCTTCGTTCAGTATATTAACGGCCTGATTAGTATTCATGCAAAATAAGTTGAACTGTAATACTCGCGTCAGATCACGTTGCTTTGCAAAAAACGAGATGACGATTTATGCACAGATCGTTCTGCACATCAAACTTTTCTGTCTGTACATTTTGTCCAGAATAAAACGGGGAAAAGTGCATTCCTCTCTCTGTGTCTTCATTCACCCATCCCGACTGTACCGAGGCGAGAGAAAATCGTCTTGGTTACACACATACAAACTCAAACACACGAAACGTATCGCCTGTCATAACACAAGACCATTTCACTAAGCTGGCATTTTAGCCTGAATAAGCAGCGAGCTCTAACTACAATGAAGTTCTAACAGCAATAAATCTTTCAATATAATGTTGAGGCGAGTGCTGGCCTACTAGAGCGCCTGTGTCCTTATTGCCCTGCCTGGCTGCCAATAAATAAAATGCAGCCACTGACCTGCTGTTTCCAAGCGTACAACACACACTTGTAACAGCAGCAGCGCTGGCAGCACTATGTTGACAGAGGACACGCCCCCTCACTGCATAGTGCGCAAGTAGCCAACATGAACTCTGTGATCAGAGGGTAGGATTGATCGAAATTATGGTGAGGCCCCACTACACACGGAAAATCTCCGCCCTCCTCCGCATCCCATTCATTTTCTATGGCATGCGTGTGTTGCGCGATGCATTCTGGGATACAATCCGATACGATCCGGGCATCCGTGCGGGAAAGTGGGAGGGGACGAAGATGAAATTTTCTAGCCATATGGAAATGAATACGGTGCCCGCAACCTGGGAGCCAATCTCTTTCGTCCGAAAAACTTCCAGAGCAAGCAGATCTTCCTGTTTTGACAAGGACGAACAAGAAGCTGAACTAGGACCTGTCCAGTCGAAAGTACTGCTGGAAGAGTGCTGTATCCAAACGGAGCTCTGATACGAGCCGATGATACTCCCCATACTTTTTTCGGTGTTGCAGGATGGGATGAACCCAAAAACGGCGGTGGCGACGGCAATCGCAGCCAGAATCTTCTTTCGAAGACCCATGGCAGAGAGATGTTTGTACGAAAATTGATTTGTACTCATAATAGGAAAATCAAACTGTAGCGGGGATGGATTCTATTTGATCACACAATGTTCGACACGCCCACAAGCCAGCAAGTCAGAAACGCCCATAAACGAGCAGTTCCGCAGGGAGGTGCGGATAACATCCGGATTTTCCGTGTGTAGTGGGGCCTCACCGTTACAGCGATCACCGGTTTTCCTTTTCGAGGACTCGTGTTGTGACTGGTTGGTTGCTTTATTGCCCGCCTCTACATAGCCAAAACACTGGAAATGTAGAGAAGCATATGGAGCAGTCTGCGAGAGGAGGGGGGATGAGTGAGAGAGACGCGTCCAGTGTTACCAACTTAGCGACTTTAATCGTTACTACTCTCGACATGCAGCGGGTACTTCCGTCGGCCTGTCCCCCGTCACAGAGCACTCACAGGCGGCCCAGTCCTCTCGCCGCCGCCCCTCTTAGCTGCAGTCGGAGCCGGAGAAGTTCACCCCTCCGTGTCCAAACTGCAAATGAATCGCACATGCGAACCCGCCGCCTCTTCTCAGTGTTGATTTACAGTCACGGCGGGATAAATGCGATTATTTTTTTGTCTAAATAAAAAACTGGTTGGCATGCAAACTCCTCACCTTTCGGCGAAATTCGCCGTTTTGAGTACGAAATGGGCCATGTACGCGAATCGCGCAGATCAGAGGAGGGGGGATTTGCGAGCGACCGAGCGAGCAGAACAGTGGACCGGAAAAAACTACATAGACCTACGTTACTCTCGTCTCGTGAGAGCAAATGACTGACGAGATGCTCTAATTGAAGCGGCAATTTACAAGGCGCCCCCTTCTTCCTAATTTTTTTCTAATGGTGCCAGCCTGAAGCAATTTACCCACGAAAGAAATCAGCTCAAGGCCTCCATTGTGGAAATTAGAACCTGCGGCAAGGTAAGGCATAAACGATAGTAATACATTTCTTAAAGTGATAGCCTATGAACAGCTTCATAAATCAGACGTCGATGTTGTCGTTAGATTAACTCCTGCGCTTGGAACTTGCGCTGGTTTCGTTCGTGCCTACTGTGCTGTTCGTAATTCATTCTTCCATTAATAGGCTACACGGCTCTTAATAATCCTGTAGAATGCTCCATTCACTTCCCAACATTTTACTGTGACATTTCTTGATAACAGACCATTGTATAGCCTACAACAGGCTGCTGTTATAGTGAAACAGAACGTTGTCATGAGGGTAAATTAACTAATCTGTAAAATTGAATTTATTCCTAGATATTTGACCGCCTCGCATTTCGTTATCCTGGCCTATCAAATGAACTGCACAGTAGGTCTACCGACATGATGTTTGAGAAAGTTTTAGCTAGACGAGCAAGCCTGTCTCTTTAACAACTTTTTTAAGAGTAGCTTAAACCTAAATAGTTCGCAGGCCTTCTCCCTTGCATTCATAATTTCGAGGGAGACTCGTTTTTGAGAACAGATAAAAGGCTAACTAGGCCAACCGTCTCAGTCATGTATTTTACAATTAGTCACGATTCTCCGCCACGTGGCGATGGGTGGTATTGCTTAGACCTCGCCCTGATGAGTCAAGCACATCTCGTTTTCTTGAATGAAAATAATAAATTATCAATAGCTATAGCCTTTTGAGGTTATTTTAAAACAATAGTGCAAATGTTTTAACCAGTATGATCAATGAAATGAGAGAAGTATGGAACTTAGTTAAGTTTAATGTAGGTTGATAAAGACATGAAAAAATGCATAAGGTGTGCCCATTAAAAAGTGACTTTCCATGTTACCGTTTACTGCTTTTGAAGAGCTAGCCTACATGTGGTGTTATACATTGTGTTGTATCAAGCACATGATCGGAGAGTGAGTGTAGCCTATACTGTAGCCTACCTGTTGTCACTGACAGGGCATGTGATCTTTGTCCAGGCCAAAACAAAAAATTACATGTGCATAACTTGTTGATTTAGATTTAGGTATTCATGGTAAAAAGAGCATGTGATCATTGTCCAGGCCAAAAAGAAAGAAAAAGGACCTGTGCATAAGTTATAGTTGTTTGAATTGTCGTCTCAATAAAAGAGATGTGTATATAGTAAGTCATCTTGTACTGTATTTTATTCAAGATGCCTCTGGTGATGCATGTTTTTATAACGCAGACTATGAAATTTACGTTTCCGTTCGCGCCGTGTGTCTGTGCGCCATTCTCACCTTTTTCACCCATGACCAGTTTCCATGCCTGAACTGTATTAATAAAGATACTCGCCTCATCCAGACAGTTCCGTGTGTGTTTGCATTTCTCCGTGACACAAGCTAAACCTCTAGCTTAACATGGCTCAGTCTAAACTGTACAGTCAGAAGTACAGAAAGGAGTGGGTCGTACGTCAGAAATAGGTGTATACAAAAGGGTGGAGTTGTTACAATCCGATATTTTTTTCAGCATTCACTTTTGATTTTTCTCGGGTTGTGGTGAATACATCTGAATAAATCTAGTACCAATTTGTTCCTTATTTTCTTGGCTTTAATTTGATACCCTCCATTCACCATCTGAGGCAAGAGCTGCAGAGCTAGGGCACATAAACTAAACGGAAGTCAGGGGTGGAGCGGAGGCGGTGGAGGGGGCAATAACACAATGTATTGCAGACAGCTTGATACCTAGGTTTGGTTCATGGATTAGCCCCGAGGTGCCTCTGGTGACAGGAAATGATCCAGTAGAAATAAAAGGAAGCCATTTTTAATCAAGGTCAAACCATGTGCTTTGGCCTGGAAGAGCATGCTGGATGATATCAGCCCAATCTAAGTTGAGCTTCAGTGTATCATTTGACGAATTAACTCCTCAACATCAGGTAAATGAGATGAAGAGATTGAAAAAGTAAATAAGTCGGAAGTCAAGTCTAAATCAATGGCCAGGTTCATCAGAGGGGTGCATTGAGTGGATGGACCATGTGGTTAGCCAAAGTTCTGAGTCTCCAGCCTCTGGTTCTGATGGAAGTAAGCATCCCAGCTGTAACAACTTTACTGAAAGGTCAACTCGCCCAACCAAAAATGCTCTGCACACAAGCTTGGAGTGCTGGTACTGACAATTTTCCTAGTATCCTTTCAGGTTCAAGATGTCTGAGAAAAAATTTAACTGTGACAGGTGTGGAAAGACATTTGTTAGGGCAGACCATTTTTGAGTCACTCAGTGACTACTTCTTATTCCACATGACTTCCCAGGGTGTGGTCACCCTTTCAGAGGATCTTACTTGTGATGGCCATGGTCTTGACTTGACTGAAAAGGACGGTCATTTCCTCCTTTAACATCAGGACCATGAGGATATCATGTGTGTTATTGCTTCCTAATGAACATTTGAATCATCTCAGGGCAGAGCTGTGACCAAGTCATCATGTTCAAGTCAAATCAAGTCACTGGTTGTTAGTTCAAACTCAAAGCAGACGAGGGAGAGCAATGAGGAGTGAAAGGGGTTAGGGGAACAAATTAGACAATGGGCTAACTAGTGAACAAGCAGAGTGGGGAAAGCTGAGAGCCATGAGCTGCATTTCATGTCGACATTGACCCCTTTCTGATCCTAAATGTATCTCCGCTTTTAACTCGCTCAGCTTTCCCAACTCTGCTTGTTCATCAGTTAGCTCATTGTCTAATTTGTTCCCCTACCCCCTTTCACTCCTCACTGCTCTCCCTCGTCAGCTTTGAGTTTAAGCTAATGATCAGTGACTTGATTTGACTTAGAGTTGTGACTAAGTCATCATGTTCATCTCAGGGACACTGAACTGACCTGGCAACATACTAAACTGAGTCTACTGAGGGTTATTAGAGACCTTAAATGTCCCATTGATTGATTTAGCAATTTCCACCTGTGAAAAGGGTTGAAATTTTTGTTGATTTTCAATGCTTGGGGCATGGACCTTCAAGTAAGCAATTTGGAAATTTGATGGTTTTATGTTGAAGCGGAATCTTTCTTCTTCCTTTTGCAAAAAACCAGACAGAGTTATGTTCAGTATTAAGTGAGCTATGACCTCTTATTATCTTACACCCTAGTTTGAGAAAACGAACAAAATGTTTTCAAATTCTAATGCATTTTCCTATTAAGCTGAAGTGTTTGGTCCCTCATAACTCTGGTTCTAAACTGCTTATTGGTGTTTTGATTGTATTTCCTGAAAGTACTTTTGCATTCTAATAAAATATCAAAAAATCAAATTTGTCATTTTTGACCATGTAACGCAAATTAGCACCTATTTGTGACATACGACCAGTGGGAATCAAACCCTGAATTCAAAGGCAGGTTGAAGCAGTTTATTGGGGATGATACTCGGGCATACTGCATATATTGCAAGGCTGATTTCTATGCCAAACTAAGCGATATGAAAAAACACATGGCAACTCCAAAACACATGCACAAGGTGTATTATGCAAATTAGGTAATGACGTCATCTATCGACTTTTAGGACAGCCAATACAATAGTATTATATTCAATATTCTTTTTAGCTATTGTAAGCTGGCATGACATCTAAACGATTTGCTGACAAAGTAATGCAAACATGTTTTTATGTAATTCTGCACACTATATAAATAATATAGAACAAAAGGACACAATATGATGTAGAGAAGAGATTAGGGAAGACAAAACTGGTATGGTATGGAGGACTGTGTGGAGCTGTCCTCATGGTTGTGTTTAATAGAGTGTTGTTGTGTGGCTGTCAGTCTAATAGTGTTGTTGTAGTTGCTATGACAACTCTAAATGCTGCCTAAAGTGGTCTTTTTTTGAAGAAAAACCCCCACAAATTTTTCGCCGCGCGCACTTTGCGTCCACTGCAACACTTCAGTGGCCTGCTTGCTTGGTAGTCTCCCGGCCTGAATTGGATCCCCAGCACGCCCCTGACAACATTTATAATACATTCCGTACCATTTTGAAGATGGAGGACGGTAGCTAACCTGAGTAACCGCTGTCTTGTCCGGTGAATGATATAGGCACTCGTTCTCTTGCGAGACACACAGCGTGCTGTCAGCGATCTGCGTTTTATTGCGTTTTATTGCCGAAAAAGTCTGTTGGACCCCTGCTTGGCCATATTTCTCATACAATTTAGTAAAATGTCGAGAAAAAAATGAATCGAACGATCAAGAAACAATTGGAAACGGAGCCAATCTGTGCGCTCTTCTTCCAGCTACGTGTCCTGTGCGCCAGGCTACTTTGAGTATACCTGTAAAGTCGATACGCATGGCTCTATCTCCACCACGGATTTGCCGATTTTGACAATCTACCCCTTGTTGGAATCGTTGGAGCCAATAGAATACGGCTAAACTCACCAAAATGAGATTGACAGTACTATCGACCAATCATAATCAGCAGAACGCTGGCGTTTGGGAAGTACCCCCTGATGCATACGTACATTGCGAGGCTTCCCGTGTTCCCGTGGGTCCTAAAGACTACCATAGAAAGCTGAAAAGTTTTGGAACGCAACATAGGAAAGAGGACTTACTGAATCAAGTGTGGATTTTACGGAAAAATAAACTTTTCTCGCTCGAACAGCGAAGGTCAGATAAATTTTACTACTATAGTTTGGAAAAGCGATTTCTGTTTTTGTGATCCTTTGGCCTGGTTCTCTCTGATACTTTGGGGTAGATTGCTTTGCATTACATCGTTGGAATCTGTGGAGTCTTAGCTTTCATTTGACGCCTGGCTCGTGTGTTCGGCATGAACTTCAGTTGCGGTAGAGTTGGCAATATGTCGAGTGGGTTGACACAGCGGAGCTGTACAGAGTTTGATATGTCGTAATTCATTTAGTTATTATTTGAGTCGTGTTTAGGGCACTTAAAAAACGTTTATATCGCCCTGTAGCTTAGGCTCTGCTGTTTAATTTGATGGACAACATCACTGTGTCCTTAGGTGATTAGTGTGTTATTTCACGCTATTTTGCCTGTGCCTTCCTTAAGTCCCCCAATAGGGGGACTCTCGGGTACCAGAACAGCGAACCTACTCGTTTTTGTCGCAGTGTGTTTTGTGCTTTCTTCACGTTTTAAGTGTTTGGACTTAGTAGATAACGCTCTGTGACCAGCGAGATTCGCGCCATTACACACGGTGCACTTCACCTTCTTATAACCCTCAGCCATTCAAAATTTCGATGCAACACTTTGCGAAAATAATGAACTGATTTCGCCGCCCGTTCATCTGAATTACCATCATGATTCTCAGTTTCAGTAACTTTTGATACCGACCCGACTTTAACATTAACGGTACCAAAATAAAAAAAGTCTTCCATTGCTTTTCGTTTCATTTTCCGTCCAAATCCTGTGCGTCGCTACAACAGTAACTCTCCGTCCGGCGAAATGAAGTGATTGACGGCTAATATTAACCATTCTAGAATCAGTATTGTGGTTTAGGACGTCAACCTCCCTTTTGATTGGTCAGAATCAAGGACTGTATAAAATATGGACGGCCGAACGTCTCCTGAAAAGTGAAGCTAAAGCGTCTCGATCGCCAACTACTGGCAGGCTGCCGTACAAATTATAAGCCCGCCCCCTCCATGTTAGTGAAGGGGAGAAATGCGAGACAGGAAAAATTGTGTACATGAAAAATAATTTATTTCTGAGGATGGTTTCTTCATTTTTAGGAAGTTCTTACCACACTGATATATAATCTTGAGTCAATTTTTCTGATCAGTTGTCTGTAAACCTTTTACTTGATATTATGCAAAAGGGGAGTGTAGTCATAATAAACACAGTGATTGACAACCGCAGTGCGCGTGGACTGAGTCTCGATAGCGCCTGCCCCCTGCGCACTTCGTTTCGTGAATAGTAATTTCGCGTAGCGCTGGATTGAGAACGTCGACAGGAGGCTGTCTGACATCCTTCACAGCAAACAGCGATTGTGCTTCAAGCCGGGCAGACAGCATCAAAAAACGACGAAATGAGTCGGTCTGCTGAGAATTTCACTAACCATCCGGACTGATCAGAAGGATCTTTGCAGTTTTTTCGGTAAGTTAATTTTATTTTTTGTTTGTTGAAGTTGTACGGTTAGTCAAGTTATGACCAAGTAAGCTAGCTACCTTGGCTAGTTAAGACAGCAAGCAGAGTAGCAGACGTTTACGATGAATATGGAGAAAATGGTGATCAGTAGCCATTCGTAACGGGCAAAATGTGACGTTACATTTTTAATTTTAGAGAATACATATTAAGGTAAGCTTTTGAATGAAGTTAACGGTTCTGTGTGATATAATGTCGATCTTATGTAACGTTACTTGAACTTGAAATTTTGAGCCAGTGCCGCAGTAGGTTGAGCCTTTAGCTTCCAGTTCTGCTGTCTGTATCTCGGAATTTTGGAACGAACAGAGACTTCGAGCCACTTGGCCCGGTAGGAATTCTGCTTGATGTCGCTTCGACTAATAATGGGTAAACGATGTAGCAAGCTAATCTACCGCTCAGTAGATGAGCTCCTAGGTTCGAGTGTTTCCGTAAGCATCAGCAAGCGAACTTCTCGTTTTTCAGAGGGTAACGTTAACACAACTAAAGTCCAACCTTATGTTGCAATCTTACGGACAGCAGCTAAAACTGCAAGGAAAACTAATTGGATCGAGGTGGTACTGACTATTTTACCAACGAAAATATGACAAAAATGAGACGTACCGAAAGCGGATTCAATTCATCCATAATTTCAATGTGAATTCGGCAGGTTTCGGATGAAATTACGGGTGAAATCAATGCATCTACTTCAGTGGAATTGGCTAGTTAACGGGATAACTCTTAAAAGATTGATCGGACGAAGTATCGAGGAAAAGCTGATATTTCGAGTTTGACCTGGAATGTGATTGGCACAACCTGTAAATGAGGGAGTGCTGTAAACTGGGAATAACAACATTTAAAAATTGGTTGTAGCGTAATGGATGTTGCGCTTTTAAATTATACATTAATTATTGCTGCAATCGCTATGTAGTCACCTTTACGTTAACTAGCGATCTAGCTGACTTCAGTTAACGTTAACTGACTTAATGAAACACATCTGTTAAGGTACTACTTTCTGTATCTTAATTTCGACGGTCAGAGCGGAGTTTGGGCGTTCCACCATGACAAGATATTTTCCTTGATCAGCTTTATAATTTCTCGAAAAATAGAGTAAGTTATTTTGAAATCTGATAGCCATGTTTGAGACACGTTTCAAATTAGTCGGAATAGGTGCATGCATTTCTCAAATTCATTCAACTATCTGGTTGTCAATACGAGATCTCAGCCATAGTTAATGCAATTCCGATTGAAAGTAAATGTTCTGACCTTGCATACAGTTGTCAAGAGAATAACACAAAGAATTTGCGCTATAATTCAAGCTACAGTGGTTTCAGCTAAATATGACTGTGCAGCTGTTTTTTGACTGGCGGAGTATTTCTGTATCAGGCTTGCTGTACCATGTAACCCCTCATAAAAAGGAATGTAAATTGGTAGCAGGAGGAATTTAGTTTCTAAGTATTTAAAGCTGCATATCACTCCATTCTATTTTTTTTTATGTATTTCAAACCTGCAATATGAAAAATTGCCAGATGTATGGGTTGGAATTCTATTTTACTGCTGTCATAGTAGGGCAGACTGCACTTTAGGATTCAGACAAAAGCTTCACAAATAATTCAATGTTTTTTTTGTTTTTTTTTTTAATCAGGTGATTACAGAAGCCGCCCTCGAATTCAGACATCAGTGTTACCCAGTGCAGACTTGGAGCATACCACAAGCAATTATTTTGTTGTATTGCTGGAAGATACTTCTTTAGTAATTTGTAAATGAAAACCTGATAAAATGCTTGTCAAAACTGCTCAACTGTGCATTGTCACAGAAACCTGGAATGGCTCTGTTCGACCATAATTTACAAGGAGGTAGATAAGTCCATGTTGACTGAGTAATAATGGACTTCTAACTGGCTTCTCTTATGTATGCTTGTTCCGTCTGTCACCTTCCTTTATGCCAATCTTTGAAGAGGATGGCATATAACGGTCTTTTTTTTTTTTTTTTTTTTTAATAATGCATTCAGAAGCTGTTCATCTTCGCTACTGAGCCTTCAGTATTCCAACAAAGACTAGTCATCTGTCCTTTGACTGGGAGCACATGAGAAATGTTATGTAATTGAATGCACATTTCCTGTGATGGTGGCAAATTAAACCTGTTATGTGCAATAAAGGTCTTTACATTTACATTGAGCGAAGACTTCACTCTGGAATTCTTTCACATATAATATGTCCTCGGCTGCAGTAAATCAGGCATGCAAATGAGTGTTAAATAAAAAAAATGTATTTAAACAAAAACCACACTGCATGTAGTTGTCTGTGGTCCATCAACAACCTACTGGTTACGTTTACCGTGGGGAAACATGAAGGAGGCCCCATCAGGTGGGAAGGCTGGGGAAAACAAATGTTTCGAAGAGAAAGGTAGGTGGATGGAGAGGAAGAGCTGGGAAAACAAAAGGTATGATGGCTAGTACAAGATAAATGAATAAAAAAGTACATCAGACATCACAAATAGCAAACAAACTATGACCTTTTTTTGCGCCCATAACTGATGTTGAAAATCCAAATCCAGCATCACCCTACTGGATTTGGTCTTTCAGATGCAGGGTAATGTTATTTAAAAATGTGTCATTTCCCATAGGGGTAAAATGAATTCTGTCTTGCAAAAATTGGCCAGGATCTCTGCTTTATCTGATGATGATACAAAATCTCTCCACCAATATGCAAAACAAAGGTAGCCATCACACATTTGACATATCCCCGGGCTTTTTCAATCTTTGGATGGGAAGACCTCCACCGGCATCGCTGGGTGATTGCAAAGAAGATTATCTTCATCCAAGGGAACTGCCAATGAAGATCAAGTCAATCAAGTCCTGCTTGATCCCTGCGACAAGCTTCACACTCTTGATTTTTCCGAGGTCATTCCCGCCACAGTGGATCAGCAGGACCTCCGGCACTGCTCTTCCTTTCAGGTACTGGTGGATAAAGGGGAGAAGGTTTTTCCAAACCACACCACCCTAGCCAAACCACTGGACCTAGGCATCCAGACCAAGGTTGGTCTCAATGGTCTCCCTTGCACGGTTTTCCCCACGGCAGATATAGCTGTCCCCTATGATAAAAACTTTTGGCCCAGTTGGTTGCAAAGTGCAAATGTCACCTTTCAATGATACACTTCTGCTGGCTTTTTATGCAATTTAGCACATTTAATATTTATATTCTATTTCTCCATATTTTATCTGGTGGTATTGTGCTTTTTATGCATGAAATGGATGTGATTTAATGTTATAAATCAGTTTTTATGACATTCTCCCATGAAAAGTCTTATGCTTCAATAACCACAAGCATCGGTTTTTTAGATATTTCCATGAGATTTATACATAGTCTAGGCCACTGTGGAGGAGGCCGAGTCCATTTCGTCGTCTAAAAATGAGGATATCAAAAATTGAACAATTACTATGCATTCAAATACATCGAATCCACAAAAAAGAACGTGGAGGGCTGTTGCATTGCTAAGGTAACTATCCCAGAGAATGAATTTCCGGTTGCCCAAGCCTGGTCAGGATGGTTATCTTCAACTGCAAACATTTTTAAGAAATGTAACATTAGCTAGCAGTAAGATATGCGACTTCCTAAACGCTGCAAGCTAACTTTGGTTAGAAGGACAGTGTGTTTTGATTCAAAACTCGATCTAGCGTTCTAACGTGTTGAAAAATTACAGGATATTAAAAAATTAAAAGTTTGACCCATTACTCAGCTATTTGTATATGCGTACACGAAATGGCACTTTCCCGGTGGAACGTCAATAAGAAAATACAACAAAAGTCGGCGTCTCGCCATTCGCAATATTGGGTAAGTGACAGTGGAGAACATTGACGGGAGCTGGCTGTGGCCGAGATGTGGCAAAAATCTGAAGCCTTACTTAATGTAATTAGCTACATACCTAGCTAGTTAAACAAGATTCAGTTCTAAGATATCATAGATAGCCAGTTAGGTACTTCAACTAATTTCGAAACAGATGACACTGAGGTGGGGAATGTTTCGCCATTGAGTCCATTTACCTTCTGAACGAGCCTACGAATATTTATGCTGCTGACAGTCGTTGGGTCCTTTCACTTTCCTGCGCCGTCTCCGTGTGAGAGCTGGCCATTACGGGCACTTACGTTAACAGCGCAGCTGCCAGACCAGGTGAGAAGTTCAGGGGGCTGGTCGGATGGTGTGTGGGTGGGATTCGATAGCGCGGCTCTACCCCCCGATCACTACTGCGCCGACTCAGGCTCCAAATGTGCAACATGGCAGCGGCCATATCGAGGATATTTTGGCTCCATTTTTGTTGAATGGGAGTGAATGGAGACGCATCGTCCATCTTTTACACAGTCCTTGGTCAGAATGATGGTTACTGTCAGCTCGAGGGAACACAGTTGGTGCGCTCCATTCTTATACCGGTGCGCCTGGCTGCGGTATGTCCAGTAGATTCATGTACTGCTCCGAGACATAGGCCCGGGGTACAAATGTATCATCTGTACATTTTTGCCTACAACTACCAGAAGTGTATAGTCCAGGGTTCAGAAAGTAAAAATCCTACCATGTTTTCATTCCACCCATAAACTCCTGCCAGCAGATTTCACTTGTTAGTTTTACCTCCCAGCTGAAGAATAGTGCTGACTGACAGGTCTTTTGTGGCTGGAACAATATTCTGGGATGGACTTTTACTTTCTGAACCTGGATTATACATGTCTGCGTCAATAGCTCCCTAAATACAATGGTAAGCACTTTTAAAGTTGAAGCTTTCAGCAGCATTCCAGTTTTTCTGACCCACAAACTTCACTATGTTTGCAAGCACGTGTATTACATGGCAATTACTTGGCATTCATGTTTCCCATTTCAAAGTGGGTGGCAGTATTTCAACTAAGTTTAACAATGAGGCTAATTGAAATTTTAAAACGCCTTGTTCTGATGCAGCCACAGGGCAATGCTGCTTTCACGACTTTTCCAGTGGGGGAGGGTAACGCGTCTGCATGTGCTGCAGGGTCTTCCGACAACACAGAGCTGCCCCTGGCTGCCTGTCTGTAAATCATGCCATGGAAAAATACATCGGCAAACCCACTCGCGAATCGGCTGATGCCGATTCAAGTAAAAATTGCAAATATCGGCCTAATACATCGGCCGGCCGATGTATCGGTCGATCCTTAATGAGAACCATATACAACCTCCACTTTTTTGGGTTTTTTTTTTTTTTTTTTGGCCAGAACGATTTCAAAAGCGCATCAGTTTCCATTCATCACTGAAGGATGGATATATACCACCCAGCAGCGATGTGTGTGTGTGTGTGTGTGTATATATATATATATATATATATATATATATATATATATATATATATGTATGTATATATATGTATGTATATATATATATATATATATATATATATATGTATGTATATATATGTATGTATGTATGTATATATATATATATATATATATATATGTATGTATATATATGTATGTATGTATGTATATATATATATATATATATATATGTATGTATATATATGTATATATATATATATATATTACACACAGCCATGAATATATACTCCGCACCATTAAAAATGCACCGGTGAGGTATGTACAACCCCAATGCCGAAATAGTTGGGACAAAGTGTAATTTGTGAATAAAATCAAGAGGACTTTCATATCACATGAGCCAATGTTATTCACAATAGAACCGAGATAACATAGCAAATGTTGAAACTGAGAAATTTCACAATTTCGTCCACAAAATGACCTCATTTCAAATTTGATGGCTGCAACAGGTCTCAAAAAAGTTGGGACACAGGCAAAAAAAATGGGCTGAAAATGCAATTAATATACAAGAGAATCAGCTGAAAGAACATTTAGCAAGTAAGAAGTTAAGTGGCATCAGGTGTGTAAAATGATTGGCTACAAAAGGGATGTCTTAGAAAAGCTGAGTCTCTCAGAAGTAAAGACAGCCAAAGGCTCTCCAACCTGTGAAGGCTTACGTAAAAAAAAATTTGGGATACTTTAACCCCTTAAGAACTGAGATCCTTAAGAACCCCGGTACCGGGGAGAAGCATTTCGCATTATAAATACAGCATTTTTTCAAATCGCGACATTGTCAAGCGGCATATCCACATTTCGCGAAGAAACTCGGCCAAAAGCTCATGTAAACCATTTTTACCTCATCCGAACGCAATTCAAGCACCAAGCAAGTAAATAAGCATGCAGCCGAACATAGGATAAAATCATATCAGTGCTGAATCGCCAGGATTTCTGCTGAATTCGTGCTATGCATAAAAATGATACCTCAAATAAAAGGGGAAAGTCCACAGAATGCAACGATATGAGCCCTGTCATTTTACACCGACACCACATTGAAAGAACAGCAGGCATACACTTTACAGCTGGGGTCCCCAATCTTTCCCAGAAAGGGCCAGTGTGGTTGCAGGCTTTCATTGCAACCAAGCAATTACACACCTGATACTACTAATCAACCCCTGAAATCTTTGCTAATAAGCTTGATTAGTAGTATCAGGTGTGTAGCTGCTTAGTTGCAATGAAAGCCTGCACCCAAACCGGCCCTTTCTGGGAAAGATTGGGGACCCCTGCTTTACAGTCGACAGAGATGAGCGGAAAAAAATTCTCAACTTTGATATTTTGCAGTAAAAAAACTGCTCGAGGGTAAATCTGCGCTTGCTATTGTTAGCCCAATGTGTTCATGTTATGACGAAACTAGATCTGCCCGGGATCCTAGCATGTTCTTTCCCAGAGCGTTGCTTCAAATATCTCAGCTCCGTAGCATTCCGCCTCCTTGCAATGTATTTTTTCTGAGATCGGCTTGTGATGCTGTCAGGAAGACTATGCCGGTAGGAATTTGATTGCATGAGTCCTGATGATTCTAACAAACTCTAAACCACCTTTATGGCAGAAACCGAGCCTGAGCTACAGCCTTGCGTTCCGAGTGCGTCAAACTGAGTCCATGGGGCATAATGAATGTTCTTGAATTGCGCGACAATATAAACGCATAACTAGTTTGTTTGAGGCATTGTCCGAATAATTATCCGCTAAATATTCAACATTCATTTTCAAAGTCGTTTTCTGACAGAATCTTTGCACTATTTCGCACAAATACTGAGCCTACAACGGCACAGTAGCCTACGTATTTTCCTTACCCATTCGTTGAATGGGCAATTTCACCATAGACTGTTGTCGATTGGCGCAGCCTATTGGATAAATAGGCTGCGCTGCTGAAAGGAAATTCTGAAGGTAAGATTCCTGATCGGGGTACCTTTAATTATTTATTTATTTTTTGGGAAACAATCGCAGTTGCCTTCAACAAATAATTGCTGGGGTTTTTGTTATTCTTACTTTTCTTTAACATATTTTCACATTGCCTTTGTATTTATCATTTTACTTATTTGTTTTGTTTTTTTTTTTTTAATAAATATGCTCCAGTGGAGTCAAACCTAATTTTCAGTGTATGTATTATCTTTGAATGGGAAATTGTATAGGCAACAAAACTGGCAGAAATAATAATAATTTTTTTATTCTAAAAATTAAAAAATTTTGTATTTGGTTGGAATGGATCCCTTTAGTGATATATAAGTGATATTTTATGGGTTTTACAGCTTGGTATGTAAGAAATCTGAAATGGAACACAAGGTACCTAAATTGCCAAAATGGAGAAGCCACCTAGACATTCCTCTCTAATTTTGCTCTGATTGACCTGATCAGAATAAACTTTGGCACAGATAATAATGACATTCTGTGCTGTAATATTAGAGGTTTCAGGCTGCAACTCAACAAATTTACAAGGGATCGAAGTAAAAATTTGTTAGGTGCAAAATAAGATCTTTCATTTACACTGTGTTCCGTCTCCATTTACTCTGACTCAGTGACACATATAGTGATTTTTACACCAGGTATAAAATTCCAAATGGTTTTACCTTTATTACGATACCAAGATTATTCAAATGGACCAAGCAGTCGCAGAGAGATACTCATTTCATTTTGGGCTTGCCATTTTCAAAAAAAGAGGCTCAGGGCTTAAGGGGTTATACAATGTTCCTCAATGTCATATTGCAAAGGCTTTGAAGGTGTCATCAACAGTGGAAAACATTATCAAAAGATTCAGAGAAACTGAAAAAAATCTCTGTGCGTAAGGGACAAGGCCGAAGACCTTGAGTGGATGCCCATGATCTTTGGGCCCTCAGGTGCCACTCACCAACATGATCCTGTCATTGACATTACTAAATGGGCCCAGGAATACTTCAAGAAACCACTGTCAGTATACGCAGCCCACCGTGCCATCCACAGATACCACCTAAAACTCTATCATGCAAAAAGGAAGCCATTGTTGAGCATGATCCAGAAGCGCCCCCGTGTTCTTTGGGCTAAGGCTCATTTAAAATGGACTGTAGCTAAGTGATAAAAAGTGTCCTGTGGTCAGCCAAGTCCAAATTTGACATTCTTGTTGGAAATCATGGGCATCTTGTCCTCCGGGCTAAAGAGGAGAAAGACCACACCTCCTGTTATCAGTGTACAGATCAAAAGCCAGCATCTCGGATGGTATGGGGATGCATTAGGGCATATGGTGAGAGACCCTTGCATGTTTTAAAAAGCACCATGAATGCTGAAAGGTACATGAAGGATTTAGAGCAACATATGCTCCCCTCCAGACATCTATTCCAGGGAAAGCCTTGTGTATTTCAGCAGGACAGTGCAAAGCCGCATACTGTAGCTATTACAACAGCATGGCTTCGTAGTAAAAGAGTCCGTGTACTGAACTGGCCTGCCTGCAGTCCTGATCTTTCATCAATTGAGAACATTTGGCGCATAATTAAACGATAAGTCTGTCAGAGACCCAAAACTCTCCAGCAGCTGTAAGCCTGTATTAAACAAGAGTGGGATCAAATTCCAATCGCTAAACGCAAGAAGCTTGTCTCCTTAATGCCCAGACGCCTCCACTCTGGGTTGAAGAGGGGCTGCTACACCTTGGCAAACAGACCCCTGTCCCAACTTTGAGACCTGGAGCAGCCATCAAATTGAAAGAAGCTCATTTTGTGGATAAAATTGTGAAATTTTTCAGTTTCAACATTTGCTATGTCATCTCGGTTCTATTTTGAATAAAATATTGGCTGGTGTGATTTGAAAGTCATTGCGTTTTGATTTTATTCACAATTTACATTTTGTCCCAACTATTTTGGAACTGGGGTTGTACTGTATTTGTGGCAAATTGAAGAATCAATCGATTTTTATTGCTTTTCTAGTGAGGCACAACAGGAAATAAAGAAAAGCACGTGGTATTGTAATCCTGACACTCACCGCATGTACGCGCCAAGCACTTCAGTAATAACAAGCGTCTGCTACGGACATGGCAATATCCCCCGCCGCCTCAATTTTGTGTGTTCGAACGGACGTACGGAGCGCAACGCTATATCCCCCACTTCGCGCTAATAACTCACAAGTCAACACATTAGATCAACAACATTTAATATGCTTTATTATGACTTTTGCAGATCTTTTTCCTTGTTATTTCTGCAATTAGAATATGCAATGTTTAATTTTCCAATTGAAAAGTTGAAGTATCGACATGGCACTGTTTATTTCGACAAGCTGTCACCTCCATCACCTCCAGGAAACATCAGAATTTTGGGGCTCGTCACAGTTATCCAACATGAAAAGAATCCAGTCAATAGTTCTTAAGATATTCAAATTTATGATTTGTGACCTTGAAATGAAGGTCAAGCTCACCAAAACAGCATGATACCTCCCCCCCCCCCCCCCCCACTGGGACGAACCTAGGTACCAAATACAAGAAGAATCGAGTCAATATCAAATTTTTGTTCGTACGGACGGACCAAGATACTCTAATTTAAGCTTTGTGACCTTTAAATGAAGGTGAAGGTCACCAAAACTGCATGGTACCTTTCCCCCACTGAGATAAACCGAGATATCAAATATGAAAAGAATTTAGTCAACGGTTCTTAAAATATCCACATTTTATATGTTTGTATGGACGGACAGAGCCCAATGCTATATCCCCCGCTTCGCACAAATCGCGCAGCGGGGGATAACAAACATTGAGCTGTTCAGAACTACTTGGTATGACTGGGCAGAATTATTTTAAGCCACTTAGGTGGGTGAAAATCCCAAACTGTTGCTGGGTATTTTAGGTGACTGAACCGGGTTTATTCCACATGCCAGAGCTGCATTTAGCTCTGTTGGATCTGCTTGCGTGCCTGTAGTCAGCTTCTGTTCCATTAGTGCATTTCCTGTGAGCACTTGAACCCCCATTTCCCCCAGGATACTTTGTTCCCATTCAACACTACCAAAATACACAATGGCTTACCCAGCATATTTCACTGTGTTTGCGGGTGGGCATCAACACTTGCCTTACGTCTGCTAGGAGCACAGGCTGTGATCCCATCATTCCCAGTAACAGAGTCACAGATTAAAATTACAATATACAAAGTAAAACAGTTTTAAAGGACTGTGGTACTGTCGCCTGGTTTTTCAGTAGCTTAGCTGATTTAGCAAACAAACCCTTGCAAGCTCTCAACGCCAACAATATTATTTAATTACCCCGGATATCTAACTATAACCCGGCTTGGTTTCAAACTTGGTGGCTTGCCTTTCATACAGTCTTCTAGCCAATAATTATTGACGTTCACCAGGGTTTTTAAGTCCTCTTGGTTCTCTATCCTGACTGCATTACTGCATAAACGCATTGCCAAGCTCGAATATTAACGCAAACCGGGGTTTCTGTCTTTCTCGCATTTTATTACCGAAGGGTTCTTCTGATTAAACACATTGTAAATACCCTATCTTTGTATTTTCCTCTGGTTACTGTGTCTTGGTCAGGTGATTAAAGTTTAACTGCTTGTTCGAGTGCTTAGGACAGCTTGTTGGGGGAGGTACCGTGTTTAATTAGCTCACATAGTAAACTACTTGTTTATTCGGTCCGTTTTAATTAAAGGGAACCGGGCCTTTACTCTTTTCTCTGTACCCTTGGTTGTATTTACGGCTAGCTAGCTAGATAAGTACTGCTGCATTTTTGGCTGGGAATCTGAGATTTAAGAGAAACAACACTCACCCTCGACTCACCATATAGTGAGTACGATTGAAATGTAACTGGAGTGTGAGAGAGAGAGAGAGAGCCAACCACTTACCGAGAGAGCAGTCCCACTCCTCGCCAGGAGATAATCACAAACGCCACTCGAGCAGAACTGACAGTTGTGGGCACTGGGTAAAACAGGCCATGCGCCGGCTGCTGTAAAGGGACGTTCAATCCTCACCCTTCGGTGCTGAATGACCTAAACCTGTCGCGGTTTACTTTTCTTGATTAGAAAGTTTTTCAGACTAATTGGTAAAACGATAATGAAATGTATTTTAATAGCATTGCTATACATTGCTTCACAAAATTGAGGCGTTTCTTTCACACATAAATGACGACGTAAAATATCAGCATATCTTCATAAATTCTGCGGTTGAGCGACTCACGAAAGGCGCAGGACAGCCCGCGAGGCTCATTAAGCAACAAGCTGTGAAACGTGCCAGACATTGCCTTCTACATTCAGCAGTTAAGAATGTAGAAAAGAATGGATTCTCGTGACTTACAGCTACATGAGCCTCGCAGACCAATCCACACGCGCCCCACGAGCCAGCTGAGCGCAGAATTTTGCAACCCATCAGTAGAGAAAAGCGCGAGAAATCTGAATGCGTGACAGTTGACAGATATGCATCATTAATGAAAACTGGCCATACCTGATAATGTTGAGAGTTTTCGGAGTTTCTGCAATGATAATTTAATGAATTGAAAACCGCGATAATTATCAGTGCTCTTTCTAACTGTGGTCAAGCTATCACCAGTTCACAACTTAACAAGTAGAACTTACGACACATGATAATCATTAGGATTTTTGGAGTTCAAGTGAATAAAATTTTACTAAATGATTGAAAACAGGTCATGTCCAATCATTTTTAAGGGATGGTTTTGAGCCTCCCCTATTGCCAGTTCACCAGAGGCCACTAGTTGTTACACAAATGCTAACCTCGAGTTCATCACTGTGCAGTTCGTAACCTCTGAAGCCAGGCGGTCAGTCAGCAGGTTACCGGCATCGTTATCATTATTAAAGTTAAAATTTTTGTATTTGTGATTGTGTTGAGCATGTGGCGGTAAATGATCCAGAGTTTCTAATGTTTGTACCCACCTGAAAGCGAAGACAACGAAATACCGTCACAAATTAGTGCGGCTCAAGGGAGGTGTTCCCTGCACTCAACCTTCACTCAGGTAGGGATACTAATTTTTAGGGTGAGTGAGGTCTCTGAAAGCAAATGAGGGTTAGGGCAACCTCTGATTCATTTAGTATAACCTGACACTAACTAAGTTTTAGTACTCACTCGCACTCAATTAGTGTGAGTGTCGTTTCTGAATACGGGCCTTAGTATTTAGTTACTAGGGCAGGAGTCATTTGACTTGCACGCTCACTTAGGTTGGAATTTAAAAGGTAAGTATTTATCGGATTGCTCCGCCTCTCCCAGTTTCTCCTGGGCGTTGGAGCCAGTGTGTTTTTATCTGGGTTCTCAGCTAAGCCCTGTGATATTATTAGTTTAGTGCATTAATAGTCCTGGGACTAAAACTCAAGCCAGCTTATTAGGAGTGTTTATTACATATAGAGTTTGGCTCAATTTGGTACTTCATTTCTGTTAACTGAAACTAAGCCCCTGTTAAAAGAGGCTTATAATCCATTTACATAGTTTTCTATTGTGCTTTTGTTTCCACGGTTTCTATTGTGACTGCTGCTTAGGGCCTCTTCTGCTAATAAACTAATAAATTGTGGTTCCTCAGCTTCTGTCTCGGCATTAGTAATTTTCTTCTATCTAGGGTGAGCGAGGTCATTAGGTAGGTAGGGGGTTCAAAATGTGGCCAAAACTATGTGACGGTTGCAGGATGATCGCACTTTTGGAAAGAGATTTCCAGGGTGGGTTTGTCTGCCACCGGTGCCAGCTATTTGAGCAACTGGAGAGCAAGATCCTTGATCTTCAGGGCCAGTTGGCGGCACAACATAGTTTGCAATCAGTAGTGTTCCTAGTGGAACTAAGTAGTATGTCGTTTAGAGAAATGGTTTGTGTGCCAAAGCTGGGTGGTACTGGGATCCCAGAGCAAGCAGGGAGAGAAAGTTGGGTGACTGTAGGTCGACAGCGCAGGAAAGGGCGTGCACCCCGTACAGCGACAGCTCCTCCAGTGGTTGAGGTGTCCAACCTATTCCGGCCCTTGCAGGAACTCGACTTGGCCCCTGACCCTGATGAGCGGCAGGGCACCCTGTTGGCCTCTGCCCCTCAGAAAAGAGAGTTAGTGATAGTGGGGGACGCAATACTTGGAGGAATAGATAGCTCAGTCCTTCGCGCAACATGGAGTCTCGTACGGTGTCTTGCCTGCCTGCTGCCCAGGAGACCTCCAGGAGCGTGCGGACAAGTTCCTGGCCAGAGCGGGGAGGGATCCAGTTGTCATGGTCCATGTTGGGACAAATGACATGAATAAGGGTAGATTTGAGGTTCTGCAAGGCAAATTTGTGGAATCAGCTGAGAAGCTTAGGAGCAGATCCTCAAGGGTAGTATCCTCCGGGATTCTACCGGTACCACGTGCTAGCAGAGGAAAGCAGAATTTTATCTGGTGGTTTAACACGTGGCTACGAACCTGGTGTAGGAAAGAGGGGTATAGGTATAGGATATATCGAAATGTAGCCTGTCTTGTATTGAATTGTACCCAGGCTCTATCAAAATGTACCCAGGTTGGTGAAATCTTGCGCGAGGTGGAATCATTGTCGTAAAATTACAAGTCAGCCGGTTTCTGGCACCGGATGTTAGTCGTAAACAGCTGCCCGCAATATTTTTTTCCGTACTGTTTTGACATTAATTTGTTATTAGATTTTCGACAGCAAAGGATCACAGACAAAAATTTTAAATCTTAAACACATTAAATTAAACAAACACTTTTAACTAATCTACTATCTACTCTACTGACCAAGATTAATTATATACAGAGAAAAAAAAATATTAACACTCCCTTTGGTTGGGTTGCTTGGTGATATTCCAGGTGAGGATAATACTCCAACGCAGGCTAAAATACACTAAAAGCTTCACAGGTCTTCAAAAGTGTGACAGGTCTGGTCAAATGTATCCTTCTCCTTGCAATTTCTCCTACTACTTTACTGTCTCAATTTTCCTCCTTATATACTCTTTTGCTGACCCCTCCCACCTTTTAGACTTTTTTTTTTTAATTCTCTGGGACTTGTCTCAAACATGCCCAAACTCAGCTCCAGTCTGGGCCCGACAAAAAAAAAAAGGTCAATGCTGCCATCCAGTGGCTTCTATTCGCATTACACCTCCATTCCAAAAGGGAGAAATTTTGACTCATAAAGGCAAAATTTTTCTTTTCTATTCAAAAATGGTTTAGTAGACACTTGTGTATATATACATATAATACAATATGCTCATAAACGTGATATATACACATAACTCAGACACTGGATAAGCAATCAGCAATTACATTGTCAGTACCCTTTACATGCTTAATTTCCAAGTCAAACTCCTGTAAAATCAAACACCAATTTAACAATCTCTGATTCTTGTTTTTCGTCTTACTCAAAAACATTAACGGATTGTGGTCAGTATACACAATCATTGGCTTTTGCCCTGTACAAACATAAACCTCAAAGTGTTGTAAAGATAGAACCAGAGCCAACAGCTCCTTCTCTATTGTGGAATAGTTCTTTTGGTGGCGATTGAAATTCCTGGAGAAGTATGCCACGGGATGCTCAATGTCATCAGAGTCACTTCTCTGTAGGAGCACAGATCCACAAGCTTGGTCGCTTGCATCGACTGCAATGGAGAACGGTTTGTTGAAGTCAGGAGATTTGAGCACGGGGAAGTGACACAGCAGAGACTTCAGGCAATCGAAGGCTCTTTGGCATGTTTCATCCCAATTGGACTTTACGCCTTTCTTCAGTTGGTTGTTGAGACTGAGAGCAATCTCAGCAAAGTTCTTGCAGAACTTGCGGTAGTACCCAATTATTCCAAGGAAGCGGCACAAAGCTTTTTTGTTGTCAGGAACTGGAAAGTCCATGATGGCTTGGACTTTAGCATTTATGGGTACCACCTTACCCTGGCCTATGACATAGACAAGATACATGACAGTAGCACAACCAAAGTCACTCTTGTTCAGGTTAACAGTCAGGTTAGCCTGGGTCAGGCGCTGGAACAATGTCTCCACATCTTTCAGATGTTCTTCCCAGGAGTCACTCCATGTGATCAGGTCGTCCATGTAAGCACCCGTGTGTGGCAATCGGGCGATTGTAGACTGTATCATCCTTTGGAACATGGCTGGGGCATTTTTCATGCCAAAGGGTGGGACTTCATACTTTTACAACCCAGATGGTGTGGCAAAAGCAGAGATGCTCTTGGCCCTCTCAGTTAAAGCTGCAGTATGTAAGTTTTAGAAAAATAACTTTTTGTCATTTTTGCTAAAACTGTCACTGTGTACAGACAGTATTACATAAAACTAGTACTCTGTAATTAAAAAAGGCTAATTTGAACCCACCGAATGCTCCTACTGCAATTTAAAATATTCGTTTGGACTGACTAAAAGAACCAATTAGAGCCAGGATGGTGTCTGACAGCCGTCAAACAGTGCACATGCACGCACTGCAGACAGCCCCCTCCCCCTTCCTCCTCAGTTCACGCCAGTGCTCAGTCAAGTTCAAATCTCCGAGAGCGGGTTCAGGAGCTTAGAGCCATCAGCGAGGAAAAAAATACTGATACCTCAGTTACCAGAAACGGCACACATGGCTAAGATTAGTAAAAAAGGAAGCCAGAAGAAAAAAAAGTGCAAAAAAAAGAATTTCACAAAACCCAGGATAAAACCAGAGTGAACATCGGAGTGGATTTTTAGAAGTGGAAGGAACTCTGTGATCTGGAAGGATGAAAAACTTACGCGGAGTTTGCAACTTTTCTCCTTGACAGGTAAACCCCTGCTATAGCCTATTTGTTGGTTCATATTTGCTTTGCAAATAAGCGAGTTGGCGTCGCTGACATGATCACCAAACTAATCCCAGCCCAACCAGCATCAATTCATTTTCGCTCGGCAAATAAGCGAGTGAACGTCGCTTACAAGCACAGTCGCTGTTCGAATAGCCAGTCTTGTAATTGTTACAGTACCCCGCAGTGCATGTGATGTTACTGTGATGTTGCAGTCGAACTAACGTTAGCCTGTTTCAGAGGCTAGGGCAAACGTTACTGGCGTTGTTTCTTTAGAAAGCAGCAGAAAATCTCTTTATGAAATGACCTGGCAGTCTTATCAGTTGTGTTGTTGTCCTTATAAATATGTGCAACGTTTCTGTGCTCTCACAGCTAAATGCTGACATACATGAGTTACTGGCCATTCAGCTGGATTCACGACAGTTTCTGTACTCAAAAAACGGATAATTTACTGAAATAAGTGTGTGCTGGGTTTTAAATGAATACATACTGCAGTAGATTACTTTTCATGTCGACATGATTTATTTCTGCTCCTTTGTTGGCAGGCGTGTCGTTGGACCTGAAGAATCCGGGGCTAATATTCCTCCTTTTTTTGAAAATAATTAATCCTGGCTAATTCTAGATGGGTTTCCGTTATTAACAAGTTTTTCAATTCACGAATAATCAAGTGGCAATCGAAGAGACGGCTTCTCTCCCCCATGCAATGTAAAAGCGACAAAATAATGCGCTGCATTCGGGACAGAAAAATAATTTAATTATAATTAGGTCTATGCACCTGCACTGGGCGACGGCATTTCAGACTAGTAAGTGGTTTCGTCCGTTTGCATTTTCCAATCGGACAGCTGTCTATTTTTTTTTTTTAACTACGAATTGAGTGACCGTGCTGCAAAAACAGGAGTATGTACTTGTCGCCGAAATTACCTTCATTCGCTGAAGAGTTATGAAATGCCATCGCCGAGTGATGGTGCATAGACCTAATTATAATCTAATAATTTTTCGGTTCTGAATATAGCCCAATATTTTGTCACTTTTAGATCGCATGGGGGAGAGAAGTCGTGTCTTCAACTGCCACTTGATTATTCTTGAATTGGAAAACGTGTGAATGAAGGAAAAGCATCTAGAATCTGCCAGGACTAATTATCATCCCTTGCTGCGCGATTAGCGCGAAGCGGGGGATATAGCATCGGGCTCCGTCTGTACAGACACAAAATTGAGGCGGCGGGGGATATTGCCATGTTGGTGGCAAACACTTGTTTTCAATAAAAGGAGTGATATTAGCCCCGGAATTTTCAGGTCTAACAACGGGCCGTGTGTTGGCCAGCAGTGTTGACTGTTCGTAACAGTAACGTCTCGCCTCGGCAACTTGGCCGCTTAGTTAATGTGAACGTGCAAAATCTCTCCGCAGTTGCATGGATAACAGTTTGTGCGCCTTCGCGTGCACGGTAGCTTTCTACGGCAGGGTCTGAGGAGTGCAGTGGAGAGGGAGGGGGAGGGATCTGAAAGTTGCTTTTTTTCAAATTTTTGTGCGAAGTCCTCTCTCTCCTCAAAGTTACGGACTGCAGCTTTAAAGGCACACACCAATAACCCTTCAATAAATCAATCTTGTTCAGAAACTTTGCTTGCCCTACTCTATCGATACAATCATTAATCCTAGGTATTGGAAACACATCAGTTCTAGTTACAGCATTGACTTCGCGATAATCTGTACAGTATCTAGTACTTCCATCAGGTTTTGGAACTAGTACACAGGGTGAACTCCAATCTGAGTTAGAGCGTCTTATAATATCATGTTCTAACATGTACTCAACCTCTTTCTCAGCAATCTTTCTCTTTTTAGGATTCATCCGGTACGGATGCTGTTTTATTGGTTTGGCATCACCAACATCTACATCATGACAGGCTATAGAAACTCTCTTTGGAACATCAGGAAATAGATCTTTATATTTCTTGATCAACCTCAAACTGATCTTTCTGTAAGTGCTAAGTGCTGGAGTTTTACATCAAGATTTTGCAACACTTCAGAATTTGACAATTTACATGAAAGAACTTCAGCTTCTAGGTTCTAGGTTCATCATCTTGAAACTCCTCCTCATCTTCACACATCTCGACCATAGGAGAATCTGAAGTGACAGCTGCAACCCTAGCATTTCTGTCATGATAAGGCTTCAGCATGTTAATGTGACACAACTGTTTTGGCTTTCTCCTATCTGGAGTCTTCACAATGTAATTGAGATCATTGAGTTTTGTTAGAATTTCATACGGACCATGAAATCTAGCCTGCGATGAATTGGACTGCAAAGGAAACAACACAAGAACCTTGTGTCCTGGTTTAAACTCACGGCTTCTAGCCTTATGATTATACTAAGTTTTCATTTTCCCCTGACTTGATTTCAAGTTCTCTTTGGCTAGGTCACAAGCTGCACCCAATCTTTCCTTGAACTTGCTAACATAGTCTATGTCATAGTCTAAGATATGCGGCTCTTTCTCTTACCATTGTCCACTCAATAATAGCAAAGGTCCTCTCAGTTCATGGCCAAACACTAGCTCAAATGGACTGAATCCAGTAGACTCCTGCACTGCTTCTCTAGCTGCAAACAACAGCAAATGAACACCTTCATCCCAGTTTTTCTCATGATCATAACAATAAGTCCTCATCATTGTCTTGAGAGTGGAATGAAATCGCTTTAAGGCACCCTGACTCTCTGGATGATAGGCACTGGAAAGAATCTGCTTCGCACCTAGTTCATACACAACCTGCTGAAACAATCTGGAAGTGAAATTGCTACCTTAGTCTGACTGAATTTCCCTGGGAAGGCCAAACAACGTAAAGAACTTTATTAAAGCCTTCGAGATTGCAGTTCCCTTGATGTTACGTAGAGGTATGGATTCAGGGAATCTGGTAGAAGCACACATGATTGTCAACAAGTACTGATTTCCAGATCTAGTCTTCGGTAATGGACCAACACAATCAACATTTTGGAGAAGGGCTCCCCAACTGCTGGGATAGGCTGCAATGGAGCTACAGGTGGGTCTAACTGGTGTTTTCCAACTACCTGACAAGTGTGACTGGTTTTGCAAAAGTTGTAAACATCTTTCCGAAGCCCAGGCCAGAAGAAGTGTTTCATGATCTTATCAACAGTCTTGTTAACACCAAGATGACCTCCTAAAGGTAAACTATGAGCCATTGTTAAGATCTCATTCCTATAGACCTTTGGAACAACAATTTGCCTAACCACTACCCAATCTGCATTGGCAGGGATATCAGGAGGGCGCCACTTCCGCATCAACACACCTTCCTTGAGATAATACCCAACTGGATCTGCGTCTATTTCTTTATCAGGAAGGGCTCTCCTCTCCGGATCATTAATTTGCTCCTGAATCAACGGCTTTCTGGACAGAGAAAAGTCCCCAGACACATCAGAATCACCAGACCCATCTGGCTGGCTGAACAGAGAACTGATAAAAGTATCTGATAAGTCCTCAAATGGAGAAATCATAGTAGGCCGAACAGAGTCATGAGGCGAACCACCTGAGTCATGACTATTCAATGTGCTGGATGGCACAACATCATCTTCTTCTTTAGCCTTCTTGGCCATCGAACGAGTCACTGCACAGGAAGGATACAGAGATGGGTCTTCATCGCCATCTTCAGTGCTCGGCTGTGAAGTAAGATACAGGGGGAACTACATTGCCCCCAACAAAGTCATTGCCTAGCAACAGAGAAACACCCTTGATAGGTAGACTTGACATAAGTCCCACCTTTACCTGTCCTGTAACTAAATCTGACTTCAAGAATATGGAGCGCAAAGAATCAACATGCTGAAAGAATGCATTGATAGAGACACTCAGCCATTCAATGTGGTAAATACAGTTGAACTGGAAAATTCCAAAGAAGATTGTGACTGCCCCTTAGAAAATGAACCTGGTCCAGTCAAACTTGAAAATTCAAACATTCTTCAAAATATTGACAGCAAGTTGTCCCACCTGGACCCTTTTCAACAACAGCAGCTAAAGCAGCTCATATTTGAATATAGTCACATATTCTCTGACGTTCCATCAAGGACTGATATGGTTTACCATGATGTCATCCTACAAGATGATGCCAAGCCTGTAAAACATCATCCCTACAGAATGAATCCAGAGAAGCAGAAATATCTTAAACAAGAAGTCAAATATCTGCTTGAAAATGACTTTGTTGAACCAAGTTACAGTGACTGGAGTTCTCCATGCATCCTACTTCCCAAACCCAATGGAACATATAGAATGGTGACAGACTACAGGAAAGCGAACGCTCTATCAAAAACGGACTCATATCCTATTCCCAGGATTGATGACTGCATTGACAAAGTTGGACAGTCAAAGTATGTCACAAAATTTGATCTCCTCAAAGGCTTCTGGCAGATCCCTTTAACAGATAGAACAAAGGAGATCTCTGCCTTCGTCACACCAGATGGATTATACCAATACAAGGTCATGCCATTTGGAATGAAAAATTCTTCGGCCACCTTCCAACGTCTGGTAAACAGAGTGATTGCTGGACTACCAGGATGTGAGGCCTATATCGATGACATAATCATCACTAGCGACAGCTTCTAAGAGCACCTCACCTACATCAGAAACTTCTTTCAGAGAGTGAGTGATGCCAAGCTGACTATCGACCTTGTTAAAAGTGACTTTTGTAAAGCTGCAGTTGTTTACTTAGGTCATGTTGTAGGTCAGGGTCAAGTCAAACCAGTTTATGCAAAAGTCAAAGTTATCACTGAATTTCCTGAGCCAACAACTAAAAGACAGCTCATGAGATTTCTAGGGATGGCTGGCTACTACAGAAAATTCTGTAAAAATTTCTCTATCATCTCTAAACCTTTGACAAATTTACTGAAGAAAAATGCAAAATTTGTTTGGGATGAAAAATGTCAAAATTCATTTGACCAGCTGAAAGCTATTCTCAAAAATGCACCAGTTCTCTTATCTCCCAATTTCAAAAAGGAGTTCAAGCTGGCAGTTGATGCCAGTGACATTGGTGCAGGTGCAGTTTTACTGCAAGAAGACACTGATGGAGTAGATCATCCTGTTTGTTACTTTTCCAAAAAGTTTGATAAACATCAGAAAAACTACTCAACAATTGAAAAAGAATGTTTGGCACTTGTTTTGGCTTTACAACATTTTGAAGTCTATTTGACTTGTTCTGCTACTTCCATCAAGGTCTTCTGTGATCACAATCCCCTCACATTCTTGCACAAGATCAAAAACAAGAATCAAAGATTACTAAGATGGAGTTTACTTTTGCAAGAGTATGATTTGTATATTTCTCACATCAGGGGACAAGATAATGTAATCTCAGATACACTTTCACGCATCTAATTTTATTTCTTTATTTGATTGTGAAAAATGTAATTTTACTTTTCTATTTGATTGTGAGACTTGCACTGGTTGTTAAGTATATGATTGTTATCATAATCAATGATAAGTTTGTGTAAAGTGCAAGATTGTTCTGAATATAAAACTGTGTTAATTTTAACAAAAGAAAGCTTTTAGCAAACCTTTCTTTTCTTAAAGAGGGGAGGTGTTATGTATGAGTATTTTTTGTACAGCGTTATATTTCATTTTTAAATGAAAATTTGTTACATGCTGTTTTGCTGCCTTGCTGGTCAGCTATATTTATTTTGTTCATTTGGCACCCTCTGGTGGCATGTCTGTAAAATCATTAAGGAAAGACTAGTGATTTCTAGAAGCTTCCTGCACTTTCCTGCTTGGAGGGGGCGGGATTTCCCTAGAATCCTGTGGATCTTTCTAGAAGGTTGCTAGTCTATATAAATGCTGTGATTTTAAGCACAGCAGAGCAGACAGCAGAATAGAGCAGAGCAGAAACAGAGTTTTGTTTTGGCAACAGTTAAATAGTGGCATTGGAGTGTTATGAGAGAATTGAATAGTGGATATATTTTTTTGTACAACTTTTTTTTGTGAAGAATAAATTTGTTTTAGTTGTGCTTTTTGGTTTTCTTTTTTGTGATTTTTTCAAGTCATAACAAGATGAATATAATATAGAAGGTCATTAGCTCTTTAGGAAGGATAGATGTGATAGGCGAGGAGGGGGCGTAGCAATCTATGTGAACGAAAACATAAATGTACAGGAAATTCCCGAAATTGAACATTCCTTGCCCTGTGAAGATATCTGGGTCAGGCTCATTGGCAAACACGAGACAGGTTTAAACATAGGTGTATGCTATCGACCTCCAGCTTTGGACAGTACAGTCAATGATATGCTTTTTAGGAGGATTACGCAAGCTTGTAGAGGTGGAGGGACTATTATTATGGGAGACTTAAATAACCCTGGTATCAATTGGGAAATGGTGAAAGGACAGGGTAGGGAGGAGAAAGAATTTCTAGATGTTATAAATGATGATTTCTTGGTGCAGTATGTTAATAAACCTACAAGAGAGAAGGCAATTTTAGACTTAGTGCTCTGTAATGACCCAGATAGAATTAGCAATGTTGAGGTACTGGAGCCACTTGGGACAAGTGATCACTCTGCTGTTCATTTTGATGTTTCATGGGAAGTTAAAAAGGTGTATTTAAAAACAAAAATTTTAAATTTTAGGCGAGCAAACTTTGACAGGATGCGCTCATATCTAAGTGAAATAAAATGGGAGACACTCCTGGACTGTGAGTCCGTAAATGAGATGTGGGAAAGATTTATTTGAATCACAATGCAGATTCATTCTAAAGGTGTCCAAAAGTAAGCTGAAAAAGCAGAATTCTCCGTGGATGACCAAAAGTATTCGTAGGATTTTGAGGGAAAAGAGGAATCTTTATAAGATTTACATAAAGGATAACAAGGAGAATACTATGGCTGAATACTGTAAAATGCGGGCTGTGGTCAAAAAAGAGCTGAGGAATGCTTGAAGACTGTATGAAAGACAAATTGCAGAGGCAAAAACTAACCCTAAGCGCTTCTTTCAGTACTGTAGCAGAAAAAGAAAAGTTAAAGAGCAGGTTAAGTGCATAGGAATAAAATCAAATAGCTGCTATTTGATAACAAGGATATTGCAGATGCCTTAAACAGTTACTTTGTTGAGAATTTTACCTCAGAGGGGGTCTTTATTTGGCCAGAGGGCATGTTAAATGCTCAAGATTATTTAGCAGAAATTGAGGTCCGGGATAACGAAGTATTAGACAAGTTGCATAAACTGAAGGCAGATAAGGCGGCGGATCCTGATAGCTTATATCCTAGAGTGCTCAGGGAAGTTGGTGAGATCATCTTTAAGCCGTTATCCACCACCAATTAGTGTAACTTGCATTGTGTGCAAAATATTGGAATCTATCATAAAAGATGAGCTCGACTTATTTCTTGAACGGAACAGTATCTTGAGAGATAGCCAACATGGTTTTCGTAGATGGTTCCTCATCTACATTAATGGCCTTGATAGTAATATTGAGAGCAGATTGGTTAGATTTGCAGATGATTCTAAATTGGGGGGTTTGGCAAATAGTTTAGGGTCCACTAAAGTGATTCAGGATGATTTGGATAGAATCCAGAATTGGGCAGAAATGTGTCAAATGAAATTTAATGTAACAAAATGTAAAGTTGTACATGTAGGTAATAAAAACATTAGAGGAGATTACTTCATGGGAGGTTTAAAACTGGAATGTGCTGTATACGAGAAAGATCTGGGAGTGATTGTTGACCAAACCCTCACAGGCTCAAGCCATTGTGCCGTAGCAGTTAAAAAAGCCAATTGGATGCTGGGATACATTGCCAAAAGTATTGAGTACAAATCTAAGGAGGTGATGCTTCTTTTGTACAACACATTCGTCAGACCACATCTGGAGTATTGTGTACAGTTCTGGGGACCATACTTTAAGAGAGATATAGAGGCTCTAGAGAAAGTTCAGAGAAGAGCCACTAAGCTTATTCCAGGTATAAAAGATGAAAGCTATGAGAAGAGGCTGAAGATCCTCAATCTATTTAGTCTTAGGAAAAGGAGACTAAGGGGTGATTTGATTGAGGCCTTAAAATGTTTTAAAGGGATTAACAAAGTGAATTATGTAGGATTCCTTCAACCAAGTGTTGTGAGTAGAACTCGGGGTCACAAATGGAAGTTGACCAAAGGTAAATTTAGCACTGATATTCGGAAATATTTCTTCACCCAAAGAATAATTTCAATGTGGAATAGCTTGCCTGTCCATATTGTTGTGGCAGAGATTTGGGGGTTTTCAAGAGCAGGCTTGACTTAAAGCTAGATACTATTGAGTCACTGAGTATCTGAAGGGATATATTCACAATAGTATAAAGAAACTGGCGAGCGTAGTTGGGCTGAAAGGCCTGTTCTTGCCATTCATGTTATGTTACGTTACGTTACGTTATGTTATGTTAATGAAGCCATGTTTGGTGTCAAATTGTTCCTTGGGATGGCAGCAACAATAACAGTTATAAATTTTAGAACTAGAACTGTGATAATAGGGAGTTATTCATTGATTTATCTCCATATGTTGGTTTTGGGGGGTGCTTATCTAAATTTGGCCCACATCTGTCCAAGCACATATGATACAAAGAACAAATGCATTTTCTAGGCCCACTTACCTCTCTACACAGTCAATATGGTGAGGAATCACAAGCTTTCATGGAGCAATTTTCCCATACTAATGCAACACCACCTTTATATCACCTTTGATTTTTCTGGAGGTGGTGATTGGCTGAATTTTTGCCATTCTGTCCTTTGATGCATTTTAACTGTAGTTGCTCATTTCCTCCACGTGTTTCAGATATTACATTGTACAACTTTAATGGATTTGAGAACGTTTTAGCTACAATTTGCTGCACTTCTTTATACATTGTCCCCTCTCCAATCAACTTTTTTATCAAATTTCATTGTTCTTCCAAACAATGTTTGCAACAGGCCATTCCACTTTGCAGTTCAGAGGGAAATATATAAAACAAGTGGGGGCCGCCAAGCCAATGTTGACATGGAGATTTAAAAAAATTTTTGAAGTATGTATTATGATTGGTCATTATAAGTGGAAAACTCATTGTAATATATTGCTAAACTGTAAAAATGTAAATAATGATGTATATATGTATAATTTATTGAAATAAATACATTGAAACTAATTAAAATTATTGTTGTCATTCCTTGACAATTTGCCTCTTCTAATTCCGTGATTGCCTTTCTGAATTTTCTTGGCCATAAAGCAGGGTTAAAGTCAATATTTGTTTCTATAACTTACAGTATTTACAAAAAACACCTTAAATATGAACATATTGAAGTTTCATAACTTAATCATGATAGGAACATCACTTTCTGGATAGTTAAACACAACATTAAAAAAACCACGTCAATTTTGTGTAATTCCGTAACGGAGTAGTTTTGGCTTGTTTCTTCTATGAAAATTTCTCAAAAAATATATTTTCACTTAACGATATTAAAGAACAAGTTAATACCTTCAATATGACATATCATACTTGATTTTATCTTATTTAGTTGTAGAGTCACAACCCAAAATGTAATGGGACTGTAATTCCGTGACAGCTTGGCGGCCCCCAAATGTGTGAAACATTTGCTTCCATTATCACCTTAAAACAGATGCCAAAATATGGCTATATATGTGGTACCCTATTTTATGCTTTATAATTCAAGATTTAAGCTTCAAAGAGAGGGGGAATGTGGCTGAACTCAGACAAGACATTTGCAGTGTATAGTATTCCATCGTATTACAGTTTATTTTCATGATTTTGGGAGAGAAAAGTCGCTGCAAACAAAAAATCTTCATGAAAATTCTGCATTGAAATTAAAAAAAAATACTGAGGATTGAAAATGGTTGGGGGTTAAAACAATACATTTCCAGGATCATAAACTTCTGGACCACAAGTACACTTTATCTGAACATTAAATCTTATTTGGCTTCGAAAGAGGAAGCTAAATTAAACTGCTCTCCAGGTGGCTTCCCAAACACTCACAGCCCTCAAAATGGCGCACTGTCAAATAAAATAATCATACTGTATTTTTAACAAAAATAAACTTTTGACCCATGGGTCATTCCATGTCAAATATCCAAATGGCTCTCACTTGACCATCTCAGAATTGGCTGAAAAAATTGCAGCGAGTGCAATCACCTCCTAATAGGAGAAATCCAAAATTTTAGCTCTCAACTCCTAATAGTTTTGTCATTAAATTAAAAAGAAAAAAAAATTCTATTTCTAGAAAAGCACTTCAGCTAGGTCCTTCAAATTTTTCAGGGGTGAAAATCTGCAAGTTCAATTTGAGGACTATGAATGTGTGCCTTTAGTTCATAATTTATTTTTGCGTGCTGAAATTTGCTCAAGAATTTTACTCTATGCTCTGCTGTAGCATATCTGAAGGACTGTAAAAAGCCTAATGTCTAAGACAGGGATTTGGTATTGCACATACAGCTTCCCATATATGTTGTGTATTTTTTTATTCTAATTCTGCCCCTCTCTTATGAATTATCTAGAAAATATTAAGGCTTCAAAAACAAGAGTAAAAGTTGCGCCATTTTTAACATTATATACCAAAAAATGACACCATCCACCAACATCAAATTGACTGTTTTAGAAAGATTAGATGTCCGTTATTAACATATCCAGAATTTGTGATGGAGTTTAGCTCTATTTTCAAAATATTTTTTGAAAATATGGTATTTTGTGGACACACAGCTTTTTCAATCCCAATTCCAAAATAACTGGGAAGTGTAAATTGTGAACAAAATCAAAATGCAATGACTCAGATCACGAGACAATGTTATTTACAATGGAACATAGTTTCAACATTTGAAATTTTATCTGAGACATTACATTTTAATCCACAAAATGAGCTTATTTCAAATTTTCTGGTGGCAACAGGTCTCGAAAAGGTTGGGACACAGGCAAAAAAAGGGCTGAAAAAGTAATTAATATATAAGAGAATCAGCTGAAAGAGCATTTATCAAGTACTTAAGTTTACTGGCATCAGGTGTGTAACATGATTTTACAATAAAAGGGATGTCTTAGAGAGGCTGAGTCTCTCAGAAGTAAAGATGGCCAGAGGCTCTCTAACCTGTGAAGGATTGCACAAAAAAATTGTGGAATACTTTAGAGCAACATATGCCCCCCTCCAGAGGACATCAATTCCAGGGAAGGGCCAGTGGCGTAGGTATTGCCGGTGCCGCCGGTGCGCTGAACCGGGGCCCCGACGAGCGCTGAGGGCCCACGGTGATTAGCTAAGCCACTCTTCTTCTTGACACAACACATAAAGAAAAACCTTATTTGTCACGCTCTATCAGGGAATATTGTGTTACCTAATTGAATATCAGATCCAAAGGCGAGTTAATGAGTTAATATATTGCTCTACTGTTTCATACAACACAGTCATGGTAACAACCCCCCCCCCCACCACACATACTGGCCATTTTTCCTCTTTTCTTTGATATATGTCTTTTGTATTTCAGTAATGATACTTTGTCCGTTATAATCACAATTACTAATCATATATTTGATTGTTTTATTCTCAACATTTTCAAAAGAACATGGCCTGCTGAGAAATGTGTTTGTCCAATTAGTTGACATTTACTTAATCCTTTCTGATCGTAGCTTCGTAGGCTACGCGCTTGCTCGTGAAGTGTTCTTTTTTGAGAGATCCGCTAACCCATTAGCTTAATATTAGAGGTGAAAAGTCTGGAGCTCCATGTTGAGCAGCACAAAAGCGGTGCTCAAAAAAGAAAAGAAGAAAAGAGCTCGATGTACGGAACTCCAAATTGGCGAAATTGAACACATTTTTTAAACAGTCATCTGGTCCAGATCCAGCTCCTGCTAGCGTTGTGAATGATAGCGGCGACACGCAGCAGTCAGACTTAGAGGCTAATGCTACCACCTCATTGCCCTCTTGCTCAACGACTTCGCAGAGCAGAAGGCACCCGGAGTTAACTTCTGAATGGGTGAGTGCAGTTTTTTATTAGGCTACTGCAAGTGATCAGCTTGCCGGTTGTGGTTAAATGGCTGCTGTGCCAGGATGTGTGTCTATCTATCTGTTTACTTTTTGATTTGGCCACTGTTGTGCTGTTAGGGAAATATGGTTGACTGTTCAGCCGTATGGATCTTTTTTGCATTTTGATTGGCAATGTACTGTCACTGTTGTTCATGGTTCAAATAGCCTAACATGTTGTGTGATGTAGAGATGCAGTGCAAATATTCATTGTCCATGGTTCTAATAGCCCTAATAATTATGGGTGTCTACGTTTTTCAGAAAACTGATTTTTCTTAATTACTGATTTGGATACCTACTGGCTCACTGTAGCAGCTCCGTGTCCCCGCCCCAACATACCCTGCTGCCGAGCACCGTTGTTCTTCTCGAAGACGCCAAATCCAGATAAACCTTAAACGATGAATTGCGTTCATATTTTAATTTGTAACGAAGTGGCTAGTGTCAAAGTAACGAAGTAAAATGATAATTTTTAAGTTTTAAATGTTGTAGAGTAAAAGTCCAGGTTTAAAAAATAACTCAGGTAAAGTACAAATCCTCAAAAAACTAAAGCTCTGTTACGATTTACATGCATTTCGGGGGGGGGGGGGGTTGGTTTGGGGGCTAGCGCCATTCTCGCACCGGGGCCCAGCACCTCTACGCTACGCCACTGGGAAGGGCTTGTGTATTTCCGCAGAACAATGCAAAACCTCATCCTGCATCTATTACAACTGCATGGCTTCGTAGTCGAAGAGTCCATGTGCTGAACTGGCCTGCCTGCAGTCCTGATCTTTCATCAATTGAAAACATTTGGCGCATAATTAAATGAAAAGTCCGTCAAAGGAGACCCAAAACTCTCCAGCAGCTGAAAGCCTGTATTAAACAAGAGTAGGATTAAATTCCAATGGCTAAAACAAGGCTCTTGTCCCCTCAATGCCCACACGCCTCCATTCTGTGTTAAAAAGAGGGGATACTGTACCATGGTAAACAGGCCCCAGTCCCAACTCTTTTGAGATGTGGAGCAGCCATCAAATATGAAATGAGCTCATTTTGTGGGGAAAAAAAGGTTAAATTTCTCCGTTTCAACATTTGCTTTGAATAAATATGAATAAAATATATGAATAAAATACTGGTGGGTGTGATTTGAAATTCATTGCGTTTTGATTTTATTCACAATTTACGCTTTGTCTCCGCTATTTCGGAATTGGGGTTTGTAGTTAGGGTGTACTTTTGAGCATATGCTTCTTTAGTACTCCTGCAGGCATACCACTGATTCATAAGCCCAAAATATTACAGTTTTGTTTTATTACTCCTCAGAACAATATCCCCAAGCTTCTGGGGTTTATTTATATGCTTTTGAGCATATTGGAGCTCGTGCTTTGGGATCACAGTTGGTGTATGTCTTGGAGACCTTCAACATTTAGTATGTGCCCTACTATGCAAACTGAAACCTCAGTGCCTCCTGCCTCCAAGTCTTGCTGCAGGTCTCCTACAGTCACGAGGGTTTTTGACCCTCAGGAATCTGGTGACAGCCATTGATAGCTTCCTCTTTCTGCTACATCCTGGTACTGTAGCCACTCTTCTTTTAACTCTGAACTTGCAAACTATGCTTCCAACTGTCTCTCTTTGAAAATTCAGTGCCTGTGCTACCTTTTAGTATCCTTTTCCTTGTTTGTGCCAGGCAATGATATCCTCTATTAGCTTTCTAGACAATTCTCTTGACAGCCATATTTCTAATATGCAATCAAATGTCACTGTCAACAAACCTCTAGTCAGTGCAAGTGTTTAATGTATTCCATCTCAAGCAAACCTGCTGCAACTAATAAGCGCTTGATTTGGTGTGCTTGAGACAACTCCTTATTTCCATCCATTTGTCCATCCCTATTTGGGGGGTTGAATAATTTTGAAACTGCAGCAGTCATTAAAAATGGCATTTTGTGTTAAATTTGGAGAAATCACTAGTAATATTAGTTTTGTTGAGTTATTTAAAATGTTCTTGTTTAATCTGTTTATCACAAATAGCTGAAAGTTTGTAAATTTTGCTATTAAACCCAATTTGCTCTGGGGGGCGAATAATTTTGATTGCAACCGAATATGCAACATTTAAGCTGATGCATGCCATCTGCAACATTTAGGCTGATCAATTAATAACATGGGACTCTACCTCTTGGTCTGGTTTTAGTGAGACGTTGGTCATTTCTGGTGATGTAAATGTTCCATTTTTTTCCTTCTTCTATGCAGACTGACAATGTTAGGTATCAATGTTGGAAGAACATGTAAGGATAAGATATCAGGTGAAATTTTGGGTAGAAATTTTATGTTACATCAACAGAACATTCAGATTCATCACAGTAAATAATTGTTCCTCTTCTCGTCAAAACAAATGATAATAAACACTGATTGAATACAACAAATAATATGGTTTAACTCAAGTATTACAATTAAAGGATATCCATTTATATGGAAACAAATGTCTGCTCGGGCCATTTACTTTCTGAATGATCTCATTGATGAAAATGGGAAACTAATGTCATACAATAGTTTTTGTAATAGGTATGGTGCCCTTTGCTCCATACAGAATTACAATCAATTGGCTGCAGCATTGCCTTCAGAATGGAAAAGAAAGACTAACAAAATAACTTCTCAGGAACTAGTATGTCGGCCCTCCATAAAAAATTTCAGTTGGGTTGCTCATAAAAAAATCGATAGGAAAATTTATGATTTTTAATGGAGAAAAATAACCTAAAGGAAATTCCCTACAGAATTCATACATATTGGGAGGATTTAGTAGACACACCAATCCCTTGGCTACGAGTTTTTAACTTAATATTCAAATTTCTATTGAGACAAGGACTAGAATTTTCCAATACAAATTATTATATAAAATCTTGGCAGCAAATGAAATGTTGCAAATGTGGGGGATAAAGGAATCCGGTACATGTAGACTTTGTGATGACGAGGATCCACTTATTTTGGTATTGTCCATATAAAATAAACGTCTAAATGTAACATTTTAATGTCTTCTTTATAGCAGTTTCAAAGAATACATATTCAAGAAGTAAACTAGCCCAAAATCTCAAACTTTTGACCATTGCATGAAAAATCCATGTTTTTGCCTGCCGTGTCTCGCCTTAAGTGCACTGTGGATCGCTACACAGCGCCATGGTTAAAATTGACAAAGTTTCAGTTTCGTATCACGTAACTCCCCGGAACTAGTCACGACTATTCCGAAAACAAACGATCGTCAGCGTGAACCTTACTTACTGAAATGTGTCAATTTCGCACCGCTAATAAGGACCACAGATAGTCTGTCCTTGTGGAAACAAATCCCCAGGGAGCTTAACGTTGTATGAGTAAACTTGCATGTGCCCCGCCATCTCCCCCCTTTCTGAGATTCGTCCGAAGTCGAAGCTTGTGAAAGCAGAAAGTAAAGAAAGAGTCAACACACCTGAAGTGGACTGAAGTAAAAACATAACACATATAACATATTTCATACTTACCGCGTTCCAAATAATTGGCAGCGTGGATTCCGCAATTATTATAACATGACATCGTCAACATAAACTAATGTATTTTTACGGAAATATTATTATTACGTGAATGAATGAGAAAAAGAAATGCGACTTTGTGGCCATTTAGAATTTCTCAAAACAACCATTGCGCTATTTGGATTGATTTATACATAACCTTTTATTAATCACGTTACCGGTACATATCTTACAGACTCTAAAGGGCACAGAATAGCTCACTAGCTTCAGAACTCGCAGTACTCGCTGGTTGCAAGTTTAATTACAGGTGATTCTGAATGTCAAGACAGGGTTTTGGAATGGAAAATTTGAAAGTCTTTCTGTATTCCAGGACAATTTTTATTTGGCACCGTAAAACAGATCAATATGCATCATATAGTGGGCTATTAACAACTGGTCCATCAATGGGGTCCTTTTGTAAGCTCGAGCAAATTTTAACCGAACACATACTTGCGATAATTTAACATCACTCAGTGTCCCCCACCAAATGAAAACTGCTTGCCACAAGGATCATCGTGGCCAGACAGCTGGTGATTTTTTTGCACTCCAATGTCTGTTTACTTTATGCTGTAAGCGTTTAAGCCCCTCCAATGCTTTCTGACATTTTTGTCTGATCTTATAGTCCTTCAAACATGGGGACAAGCAAAGAAATTAGTCAAACAAATTTCCCAGCAAGCTTGCCTTCTTAAACTATTCGGACGAAAACAATAACATTTAATAAATTGTACATAGCTTAAGCCCATGCATTGTTTTTTATTTGAGAGAATACAGTTTTTGGGTCATTCCGATATCATCAAAAATGGCCATGACGCAAGATTACCAGAATAGTGAAATTGAATCATCATAAGTGGTATAAGGCATGAGTCACTGCCCAATATAATGTGGCTCAATGGCCACAGCATGGAATTGCATTCCCTGCAACTGCACTGAATTATGAGTTCAAATGCAATTAACTTTATTTAATCAGTTTTCAATTAAGTAACCTTTAATCTCCAACAGAATTGCTTCTTTGATCCCCACCAGTCTGGCTTCCGAGCTGGCCACTCGACCGAGACATCTCTTTCGTCTGTTAGAGATGCACTCGCCACTGCTCGTGCTTCATCACTCTTTCCTGTCCTGATTCTTCTAGACATATTTGCCGCTTTCGACACAGTCAACCACCAAGTCCTGATCTCCACTCTGGCAGAGATAGGGGTTTCTGAGACTGCTCTCTCTTTGTTTGTCTCGTATCTGGCTGGCAGGACATACCAGGTGTTCTGGATGAGATCTCTCTCTCTTCCACACAGCCCCTCACTACGGGCATTCCTCAGGGATCTGTCCTTTGGTCCCTGCTGTTTTCCATTTACATGAAGTCTCTTGGATCTGTTATCACATCCCACGGTTTCTCTTACCACTGTTATGCTGATGACACTGAACTTTTCATCCCTTTTCCAGGGTTCCCGCTGCCTCTCCTAATTTTTGTCATTGACGAAAATAATTCATCGGTGACGAGGAGAAAATTATGAGCACTCGTCACAGTTGCAAATGTATTTGATCAATGTCAAATAAAAATTCAAAGGTAAATAGTGGCTTCGCCTGCCCAGAGCATTCGTGGCTGTAGCCCCAAAGATGTTTTCTTTAGCCCCATATAGTTTATTTATTTAATTTATTTATGTATTCATATAAAGAGTTCTTCACTTCGGGCAGTTTACTACGTTACTGAATGCCCATGTAACAGGACAGCACGTTCGTATTGTTTTATCTTCAATGAACAGAGGCAAGACAGACCAATTAGAGAGAGGTTTTTAGGGGCAAATACATCCAAATGCTATCATATTGGCTGAAATGTCTCCGTGGAGCTGAAAAACCGAATGATGTCAGTCATGACTCATGTGAGGGAGTGCATATTCGCGGATTTTAGTTTCACTTGTAAAACGGTTGAAGCTGAAGCACAATCATCCCCTCAATGAATTAGGAAAACAAGGTGTGTTACACAACGTGATTGATATGAGCAGATATGAGTGCATCTTTAAACGGCATATATTAGTTTGATTAGTCTTCGACTTAACAATTTTGATGCGTGCAATCGTGTCACTTGTTTTCTACCACAGCATGACTGGCGATTTCTGAGCAAACGTTATGCAAAACATGGTACTTCAAGTTGGCTTTAAAGGCACAAGACAGTGCTACAATATCTGATTCATCATCAATAATGATCAAAACTTCGTATTGACAACAAACCGTTTACTAAACGGCTAGGTTGGTTGTGTGTGAACTTGCTGCTGTTAAAGCATGTTCAGGCCAGTGCGACAGTTAGCCTGAAAGGAAATTTTCTGAAGCCAAACTCAACAGTTCTCAAACTAGTGTGAAAGTGTAAATTAAGCTTTAGGTTGTGGTGTAGTGGATTATACAATGCTGAAGTAAATGCACAATCTTTTGTGCAATTTACCTTGCGTTCGCCAGTTGCCTTCGAAAAATAAATGAACAGCAAAGAAAAAAAAAATCTGAACGTTCTTTCTTGTAGCCTAATTGCTTGAATATTTTTCGAAACCTTGTGTCTTGGATTATTATGATCCTTGACCATTTACCATGACATGTTCTGGCCAAATATAAGTGAATGAACACCACTCTTAAAATGTTTCTTGGTTTATAACTAGATTTTTTTTTTTGACAGGAACAGCAACTTTGTTGTCAAAAATGTATGTCTATAAAGGATACTGAATGATAATATTGATGTTTTGCCAGTTATTATATAAGTGTTTGACTGAATTATGTGAATCCCATGGCGCTTGCTACCGCAGGTGGGCTTTGGGTTTCCCAGCTTTGCATCACATGGTGGTTTCGGACAATACAATAACAACAAAGCACTCCCTGGAAAGAAGTGGATATGAGTGGCAGTACTGAGCAGGCGCGTCGTTTGACCTGAAAATTCCGGGGCTAATATCCCTACCTTTATTGAAAATAATTAGTCCAGGCTAAATCTAGACGGTTGTCCTTTACTTTTGAATTGGAAAACGTGTTAATAATCAAGTGGCAATTGAAGACATGGCTTCTCTCCCCCATGCAATCTACAAAACCCAAAACCAGTGAATTTGGCACGTTGTGTAAATCGTAAATAAAAACAGAATGCAATGATTTGCAAATCCTTTTCAACCTATATTCAATTGAATACACTGCAAAGACAAGTTACTTAATGTTCGAACAGGTAAACTGTAATTTTTTGCAAATATTAGCTCAAGTGGCAAAAAAGACAAGAAAGAGATGAGGAATGCTCATCAAACTAGGGCTGGGCGGTATCCCGGTTTTATGACTTACACCGGTATATTTTTGAAGGAGGTATGAATTTGAGACAATACCCCCATTTTATTATTTTTATTATTTATTATTTTATTATGTGTACGTCTCCCACTCCGCTGCTTTCCGATCAGGCGTTTTCAGACAGCTTTCACTGCTCGGGGCCTTCGAGCTCCGCCCCTTGCGTGTGCAGGTGCGCTCCCCCCTCACACAACGAAGTTTCCATGAACATGAGTGACAACGTGCTGGTAGAGGCGAGCGACTTAGCAGAGAGTAGTATGGCGGTTGATGATGAACCAGAGCTGATTCCAAAGGGGGGGGGACTGCTCTGTAATTTGGAGGCATTTCGGATATAAGATTGCTGACGAGGAGCAACAACACGCTATCTGTGAAACCTGTCGCAAGCAAGTTGTTTCAAAAGTTTTTTCGTGGATGTATGCCAATGTATACCCTGTCCATCTCGTTTGCGTGAGATGGCTTGTTGTATTTCTCTTTACCTTGACTGGTCTCATCTTTTTTGTCCACTGTCTATTAAATTGTCACTTATTTTATTAAGCGCTCTTTGTAACTTGAACTATTGGCGCTTAACACGTTGACTGCCGACTACGAGATAACTCGTAATGGCCGGGGCTAGACCTGAAAATTCGGGGCAAAATATCCATCCCTTTATTGACAACAGTCTGGTTTTCCTTTTTAAAACATTTTCCAATGCAAGAAAAGTCAAGTGGCAGTTGAAGACTCGGTTTTCCCCCATGCGATCTAACGGCGACAAAATAATGGGCTACAGTTCAGTTCAGTACAGAAAAATAATTTAATTATAATTAGGTCTATGCGCCAGTGTTATGTCCCATCTGGTTTCCAAACTAACTGATTCCCTTGCGCGTGCACGCACTGCATTCGCCTAAACATCTGTTGCCCTGGTGGCTGTCATCCACAGATTCGTCAAACATTCACTTACATAATACCAACGTGTTTTAAGTCGCAGTTCATATATTTTACAGCAAACTTGATTGCATCAATGAGAACTAATTTTAAAGGCCCCTTTAAAAGAAAAAGTATTTGAAAATAAAATGTTAGAAAGATCGCGTCTGAGTGGATTCGATCCTCCATCAGTAAAAGACGTAAATTATTAGTTTGTTACCCTAATCTCTAGACCAGGGGTTCTCAACTGGTCTCACATTGGGACCCACGTTTTCCCATGCTCATTATGTTGTGACTCACTATTATAGAATTGAAACCAAGCAAATGTATTTTTCAAAAACAGCCTTTGAAAACTAATGTCATCTTTTTAAACATACATGGGTCTGGTCAAGGGGAAGTGAGAATTTGTCAGTCCGTTACCAAGTTTATTTTGGACATTATGTATATCGTACACTATAGCAGATTAGAAGAATTATTAAGCAGTGCTAACTTAGTAAATTGAAACAAAAAGATTCATCATGCTGTATACCTTAAATGAATTACATTGTTAGGTAACAGTGTCCTTCCCTTACTTTTGCTTGGCCAAGCCCACATACACATTTATTTATATGTGGAAAGGGCATTTCAGAGCACATTATTAAGAAAATGAGGAACATGAAAACTGCATTTGTGAATGAAGTGCAATTAAATGCTGAAACTGCAAAAAATAAATAAGGCCACAGTTATGGCCCCAATTTGTTATTACATTTACAACACAAACGCAACAGCAACAGCAAGGGATGACAGACACAGTTTTAACAACTTGAACACATTTAATTAACAAACAAGGACTATTAACTAAACTAATCTACTGACCAAGATTGAATTTATCACAACAAAAATATTTACAGTCCCTTGGTGATGTCCTGGGTGAGGAAACTTCTCTAACACAGGCAAAAATCCAGAAAAGAAACTTCACAGGTCTTGAACAGAATGACAGGTCTGGTCACACGTATCCTTCTTCTTGCAATTTCTCCTACTACTTTACTGTCTCAATTATTTTCGTTATATACTCTTTTGCAGACCCCACCCACATTTAGACCTCTTTTTTTTATTTTCTGGGACTTGCCCCAGACATGTCCAGGACATGTCTAAACATAGCTCCAGTCTGAACTGAATAAAAAAAAGGTAAATACTGCCATCCAGTGGCCTATATTCACATTACACCTCCATTCCAAAAGGGAAAAATTTTGACTCATAAAGGCAAAATTTTTCTTTTCAATACAAAATGGTTAAGTGAACACTTGTCTATATATACATATCATACAATATTCAAATAAACACATGATATATATATACATATTCAAACACGGGATAAGCAATCAGCAATTACATTGTCTGTACCCTTCACATGCTTAATTTCCAAGTGAAACTCCTGTAAAATCAAACTCCAATTCAACAATCTCCGATTCTTGTTTTTCATCTTACTCAAAAACATTAATGTATTGTGGTCAGTGTACACAATCATTGGCTTTTGTCCTGTACAAACATAAACCTCAAAGTGTTGTAAAGAAAGGACCAGAGCCAACAGCTCCTTCTCTATTGTGGAATAGTTCCTTTGGTGGCGATTGAACTTCCTGGAGAAGTATGCCACGGGATGCTCAATGTCATCAGAGTCACTTCTCTGTAGGAGCACAGATCCACAAGCTTGGTCGCTAGCATCGCCCGCGATGGAGAACAGTTTGTTGAAGTCAGGAGATTTGAGCACGGGGAAGTGACACAGCAGAGACTTCAGGCGATCGAAGGCTCTCTGGCATGCATCATCCCAAGTGAACTTTACGCCTTTCTTCAGTTGGTTAGTTAGACTGAGAGCAATCTCAGCAAAGTTCTTGCAGAACTTGCGGTAGTACCCGATCATTCCAAGGAAGCGGCGCAAAGCTTTTTTGTTGTCAGGAACTGGAAAGTCTATGATGGCTTGGACTTTAGCATTTATGCGTGCCACCTTACCCTAGCCTATGACATCGACAAGATACATGACAGTAGCACAACCAAAGTCACTCTTGTTCAGGTTAACAGTCAGGTTAGCCTGGGTCAGCGCTGGAACAACGTCTCTACATCTTTTAGATGTTCTTCTCAGGAGTCACTCCATGTGATCAGATCATTGATGCACGCACCCGTGTGTGGCAATCCGGCGACCGTAGACTGCATCATCCTTTGGAATGTGGCTGGGGCATTTTTCATCCCAAAGGGTAGGACTTCATACTGGTTCAACCCAGATGGTGTGGCAAAAGCAGAGATGCTCTTGGCCCTCTCAGTTAAAGGCACACACCAATAACCCTTCAATAAATCAATCTTGGTCAGAAACTTTGCTTGCCCTACTCTATCAATACAATCATCAATCCTAGGTATTGGAAACACATCAGTTCTAGCTACAGCATTGACTTTGCGATAATCTGTACAGAATCTAGTACTTCCATCAGGTTTTGGAACTAGTACACAGGGTGAACTCCAATCGGAGTTGGAGGGTCTGATAATATGTTCTAACATGTACTCAACCTCTTTCTCAGCAATTTTTCTCTTTTCAGGATTCATCCGGTATGGATGCTGTTTTATTGGTTTGGCATCACCAACATCTACATCATGAGAGGCTATAGAAACTCTTTTTGGAACATCAGGAAACAGATCCTCATATTTCTTGATCAACCTCTCAAACTGATCTCTCTGTGAGGGTTCTAAGTGCTGGAGTTTTACGTCAAGATTTTGCAACACTTCAGAATTTGACAATTTACATGAAAGAACTTCAGCTTTAATTCTAGGTTCATCATCTTGAAACTACCCCTCATCTTCACAAATCTCGGCCATAGGAGAATCTGAAGTGACATCTGCAACCCTAGCATTTCTGTCATGATAAGGCTTCAGCATGTTAATGTGACACAATTGTTTTGGTTTTCTCCTATCTGGAGTCTTCACAATGTAAGTGAGATCATTGAGTTTTGTCAGAATTTCATAAGGACCATGAAATCTAGCCTGCAATGGATTGGACTGCAAGGGAAACAACACAAGGACCTTGTCTCCTGGTTTAAACTCATGGCTTCTAGCCTTATGATCATACCAAGTTTTCATTTTTCCCTGACTTGATTTCAAATTCACTTTGGCTAGGTCACAAGCTGCATGCAATCTGTCCTTGAACTTGCTAACATAGTGTAACAGACTAATATGCGGCTCATTCTCTTGCCATTGTTCACTCAATAATAGCAAAGGTCCTCTCACTTCATGACCAAACACTAGCTCAAATGGACTGAATCCAGTAGACTCCTGCACTGCTTCTCTGGCTGCAAACAACAGCAAATGAACACCTTCATCCCAGTCTTTCTCATGGTCATAACAATAAGTCCTCATCATTGTCTTGAGAGTGGAATGAAACCGCTCTAAGGCACCCTGACTTTCTGGATGATAGGCACTAGAAAGAATCTGCTTTGCACCTAGTTCATACACAACCTGCTGAAACAAACCAGAAGTGAAATTGCTACCTTGGTCTGACTGAATTTCCCTGGGAAGGCCAAACAACGTAAAGAACTTTATCAAAGCCTTCGAGATTGCAGTTGCCTTGATGTTACGTAGAGGTATGGCTTCGGGGAATCTGGTAGATGCACACATGATTGTCAACAAGTACTGATTTCCAGATCCAGTCTTGGGTAATGGACCGACACAATCAACAATGACCTTAGAGAATGGCTCCCCAAATGCGGGGATAGGCTGCAATGGAGCTACAGGTGGGTCTAACTGGTGTTTTCCAACTACCTGACAAGTGTGACAGGTTTTGCAAAAGTTGGAAACGTCTTTCCGAAGCCCAGGCCAAAAGAAGTGTTTCATGATCTTATCAACAGTCTTGTTAACACCAAGATGACCTCCTAAAGGTAAACTATGAGCCATTGTTAAGATCTCATTCCTGTAGATCTTCGGAACAACAATTTGCCTGACCACTGCCCAATCTGCATTGGCAGGGATATCAGGAGGGCGCCACTTCCGCATCAACACACCATCCTTGAGATAATACCCAACTGGAACTGCGTCTATTTCTTTATCAGGGAGGGCTCTCCTCCTTAGCGCACAAATTTCAGGATCATTGGTTTGCTCCTCAATCAACCGCTTTCTGGACAGAGACAAGTCTCCAGACACATCAGAATCACCAGACCCATCCGGCTGGCTGAATAGAGAACTGATAAAAGTATCTGATAAGTCCTCAAACGGAGAAACCATAGTAGGCCAATCAGAGTCATGAGGCAAACCACCTGAGTCCTGACTATTCAATGTGCTGGGCGGCACCACAACATCATCTTCTTTAGGCTTCTTGGCCATAGCACGAGTCACTGCGCAAGAAGGATACAGAGATGGGTCCTCATCCCCATCTTCAGTGCTCGGCTGTGAAGTAAGATTTACAGGGGGAACTACTTTGCCCCCAGCCAGGTCATTGCCTAGCAACAGAGAAACACCCTTTATAGGTAGACTTGACATAAGTCCCACCTTTACCTGTCCTGTAACTAAATCTGACTTCAAGAATATAGAGCGCAGGGGCACAGATACAGTCCTCCCTTCAATACCTTGTACAAGTATGAAATCCCCTGAAGCGGTCTCATCACGTAACTCCAAAGAGTCAATCAACAAAAGTGACTGAGAATCTCCGGTATCCCTTAGGATATATATGGAGACAGGAGTAGTATGCTCGTTCAGAGCCACAAATCCCTCTGACACAAATGGAAGAAATTCCTCCCTCACAAAGTCAGCAGTATCAGGCTTTTCAGCCCCACAAGAAGCAGGCAATTTAGCAGATCGGTTATCTACTACAGGGGTTTCTAACCTTGGTTTCACAAAGGCATTTGGTTTGGTATCCTTTTCTTTTTCTTTCTTAGCTTTACGGAACCAACAGTTAGTTGTGACATGACCAGATTTCTTGCAATAACTGCAAACTAGACCACTTTTGTCACTGTCAGCTTTCACACTTTGATCAGACCTGTTACTGGATTTCTGAGCACCATCACCAGATTTATCTTTGTCTTTGAGTGAGGAATCTTGGGTATCACCGTAACCCTTTTTCTGAAATTGGAACCATCTATTGTTACTGCTAGACTGAAATTTGGACTTATGTGTGAGAACATATTCATCTGAAAATTTGGCAGCTGATTGCAAATTCAGTGCTTGCTTCTAATTAAGGTAGGTCTTAATATCATCCTTAACACAGTTCTTGAATTCTTCAACTAACACCATCTCTTTTAGTGAGTTGAAATCTCCTTGACCTCCATAGAAGTACACCAGCGCTCAAAGCAAACCTTCTTCTCATTAGCAAATTCCACATAAGTCTGATTTTCAGATTTATTCAGACCTCTGAATTTCTGTCGGTAAGCCTCTGGAACCAACTCATAAGCTCTCAAAATAACCTTTTTGACAACCTCATAATCAGAGGAATCATCTGCAGACAAAGCTGAATAGGCTTGTTGAGCTTTACCCTTGAGGACAGTTTGCAACATTAGAGGCCAGTGTTCCTTTGGCCACTGGCAACTCTTTGCTACCTTTTCAAAACACTGGAAATAGTTGTCAACATCCTTTTCCGAAAATGGAGGCACCAGTTTTACCTCCTGACTGGCACAAAATTTATTTTTAGTTTCAATTTTAATTTTTAGTTGCTCCATTTTGAGTCTTTCTTCTCTATCGAATTTCTCTAATTCAAAATCTCTCTGTCTCTCTCTTTCTGCTCTTTCCTCTTTCTCTCTCTCAAATTCTCTTTGTTCCCTTTCTTTTTTCTCTTCTCTTGCTAATTTTTCTAACTCAAACTGCCTTTGTTTTTCTTTTTCCTCCATTTCAATCTCTAGCATTTTTAATTTAAGTTCCTTCTATATTTGGATTTTCCACTGGAAATTGTTCCAGATCTCCTGGTGCAAACACATTTTCATCAATGTAATATTCAACTATCTCTCTAGCCAGTCTTGCTTTTCGCATGGCTGGCTTTACCTCTGTCAGCTCCAAATGTCTGCATATTTCCAACAGTTCTGTCTTTTTAAAAAACTTCAAAACCCCTACGGTTGGTGATGCCAAGAAATCATCCATTGCTGTTGATCTATAAATATGTATTCAATTAAAAAAATCTATTTTACAATTTGAAATGTTAAATTTTTAATAAATGACTTACACAATGCTCTGTCCCGGACTTGAGCCCCCAATTTGTTATGGCCCCAATTTGTTATTACATTTACAACACAAACGCAACAGCAACAGCAAGGGATAACAGACACAGTTTTAACAACTTAAACACATTTAATTAACAAACAAGGACTATTAACTACCAAGATTGAATTTATCACAACAAAAATATTTACAGTCCCTTGGTGATGTCCTGGGTGAGGAAACTTCTCTAACACAGGCAAAAATCCAGAAAAGAAACTTCACAGGTCTTGAACAGAATGACAGGTCTGGTCACATGTATCCTTCTTCTTGCAATTTCTCCTACTACTTTACTGTCTCAATTCTTTTCTTTATATACTCTTTTGCAGACCCCACCCACATTTAGACCTCTTTTTTTTTAATTTTCTGGGACTTGCCCCAGACATGTCCAGGACATGTCTAAACATAGCTCCAGCCTGAGCTGAATAAAAAAAAAGGTAAATACTGCCATCCAGTGGCCTATATTCACATTACACCACAAAACAAAATATTTAACTTCTCTGAATATTTCTGCAATTAGAGCACAAACTGAGGAGGAACATGACAACTGTGTATAAAAGTGAATAAAATAAAATAACGAAATTGCACATCATAAATAAGGCCACAAAAATAAATATTTTGCATCTATGAATCGCACTGCATTATACGCTCCGGGTACTACTGCCCACCACAGGCAAGATGTATTATGTTACATCTCGAATACGCAAAAAAAAAAAAAAAGAAAATTTCCATTTCACACAAACTCACGCTTCAAGTTCAAACTTCTACCATCACTTGTGAGCTCAACTCTCCTCACTAATTCCTCCTCTGCTCAACTTCCCCTCGACTCTCCACCTCAACGCAACACTTAAAGTGAACATCAATCGAATACTAGTTACCATGGCTCCAGAGTCAGACACGCATTAAACATTATTCACCTCCTCCAAGGTGTTGGTTGGTTTGCTTGTTTGTCTGTTAGCAGGATAGCTCAATAACGGCCGCATAGATTTTAATCAAGCTTTTGCTGGATGTTTGAGTAGCGCAAGAGGAAGAAGTGATTAAATGGAATATCTTGACCAAAGTACAGCTGGGATATACGCAGAAGTTCAAGATTTCAAGTCTTTCCAATGGGCCGGATTTCCAATTGCCGTGCTTTTGGGTTTAGCTGCCACCTGGCGGCAAAATGCAATAATACCCTACATCAGCCTGCAAAAAACACATGCACCCTTGTGGAGATGCTGCGCTGTCTGAGTGCTCTTGTTTTTTTATTTTTTAAACAGCTGTCCTAGACCCACTCAGAACGGGTCCGCGAACCACTTTTGGGTCGCGACCCACCAGTTGAGAACCACTGCTCTTGACCATTACCAGCCGCATAACACTGAGCGTTAGACCAGCATATATTAATAACGTCAGCATCCTGGTAACATTTTGTTTTGGATTGATCTAAAACAACTGGCTTCCTTGAGAAACATACGAGCGTGTTTATCCAGCTCTTTTTCTCGAGGTTGCGGCCACATTGTCCAAAAACAATGTGGCTGGTAATGGTCTAGAGATTAGGGTAAGAGACTAATAAATTACTTCTTTTACTGATGGAGGATCGAATCCAGTCTGACGCGATCTTTCAAACGTTTCATTTTCAAATATTTTTTCGTTTAAAGGGGCCTTTAAAATTAGTTCTCATTGATACAATAAAGTTTGCTGTAAAAGATATGAACTGCGACTTAAAAATCGCCAGTATTATGTAAGTGAATGTTTGACGAATCTGTGGATGACAGCCACCACAGCAACAGATGTTTAGGCAAATGCAGTGCATGCAAGGGAACCAGTTAGTTTGGAAACCAGTTGGGACATGACACTGGCACTCGGCGACGATATGTGGTGGATTTTCTTCAACATATTGAAGTTCCCCCATCCTCAAGCAATTGGAGAGAGACAGATTCTTAAAAAGAAAAATTAGGCTTTATTGTGTCATGTTGAAAAATGTAAAGCCGAGTTCCTCTTGCGCAAGAGGAACTGCCCCCAAGAAGCACTGAAGAACTCCCCGAAGAACTCCCTGAAGAACTGCCCCTCCAGCGTTTGCACGCCGGTCTTTATAGCTCTCATTCTCGCACTACCATTATACCGGTAACCTGAAACCTGTTACCTTCTCCTTCAGGAATTCAGAGACGCATGCTCATTACAGTGGACCGCCACACCCAGCAAAAAAAGAATACAGCCAGATGAAACAGAAAAAGATTTTTTTAATAGTCAATGGCGTGACCGTGCTGCAAAAACAAGTGTACGTATTTGTCACCGAAATTACCTTCATTCGCAAATGAATTCTGAAATAATGCTCTCGCTGGAAAAAAAAAATCCGTAGTTGAGTGCTAGTGCATAGACCTATTTATAATTAAATTATCTTTCTGTTCTTAATGTAGCCAGAGCTGCCAACTCTCACTTCTTAGTGGCACGTTCCAGTGCTGTAGTCAGTAATTATTCAATTAATGCGCATTTAAGAGATTCTCTTGTAGAATTACAGTCGTTGTGAAACTTAATCAGTTTCATGCGCATTACGGTTCATTTTCCCACTAGTGACATGGAAATCAATCATGTCTCGAATTCTTTCTTTACTCGGGAATTGGAAGCCATGGAATGGCATAAAGACATTTCAAATAGTCTTATTCCATTCAAACAATATAAACGATCATGAAACAGATGCATTTCTTTTAATCCCCAATTTAAAAAAGTGCAAGAGGTCCAGAGTCGTCATTGCTTTCCGTGTTGGTGAAATTCACCGTTATGCAAGGGAAACACTGCTGTGCACAAGGACTTAAATTATGCACAAGAATCTCATTAATGTAAGCGCTGATTGAACAGTTGCTGACTTTGTTGAATATGCCTTCAAAATGCGTGTGACCTACGCCATATATGTAATATATATGTATATAAAGTCAGCAACTGTTCAATCAGCGCTTACATTAATGAGATTCATACAGGTAACATCCAAGCAACGTCTTTTTCATGGACACCCCTGCTTATTTCAGCAAGACAATGCCAAGCCACATTCTGCACGTGTTACAACAGCATGGCTCCGTAGTAAAAGAGTGCGGGTACTAGACTGGCCTGCCTGTAATCCAGACCTGTCTCCCATTGAAAATGTGTGGCGCATTATGAAGCATAAAATACGACAACGGAGACCCCGGACTGTTGAACAACTTAAGCTGTACATCCAGCAAGAATGGGAAAGAGTTCCACCTGAAAAGCTTCAAAAATTGGTCTCCTCAGTTCCCAAATGTTTACTGAGTGTAGTTAAAAGGAAATGCGATGTAACACAGTGGTAAAAAGGCCCCTGTGCCAACTTTTTTGCAATGTGTTGCTGCCTTTAAATTCTAAGTTGATGATTATTTGCAAAAAAAAAATAAAGTTACTCAGTTTGAACATTAAACATCTTGTCTTTGCTGTGTATTCAGTTGAATATAAGTTGAAAAGGATTTGCAAATCATTGTATTCTGTTTTTATCTATGATTTACATAACGTGCCAACTTCACTGGTTTTGGGTTTTGTATCTAATTATAATCAAATTCTTTTTCTGTACTGAATATAGCCCATTATTTTATCGCTTTCAGATTGCATGGGGGAGAGAAGCCGTTTCTACAATTGCCACTTGATTATTGAATTGGAAAACGTGTTAATGAAGGAAACCCATCAAGAATTATCCAGCACCAATTATTTTCAAAAAAGGGAGGGATATTAGCCCCGGAATTTTCTGGTCAAGCGACGAGTCCGGCACTGAGACTTGTTTGTTGCTGGTATCAGAATTAGTGATTATCTCAGCTGTTCGACATTTGAAACCCTAAATATTTGAGATTTATATTTAGGATTCCAATAAATTGTGCTCAAGACACTGACCTCATCTAAAGTTCAATTTGAAATCAGTTAATGGACATGTTAAAAGTTAAACATTTTAAACAAACATTTGACAATTCCACTAATTCTGATTCCACCAGGACAAAATTGAGCTCACCCCCAGTCCAATTTAGCATTTTTTGTCAGGCCTCCCTATTGCCCTTAAAGGGTGTATCCCTTATTAATTTTGGGATGCTAAAAAAGCCCGCATTGATAAAAATGTTAAGGAAATAAAATAAAGAAATAAAGGGTTTAAAGGGATTTCTATTGCCAGTCTTTTGAATAAATTCCATGCTAAATGCTCAAGAGGTTTTAATTTAGCTTTTATGGTCCACAGGGTCCCCATTATGAGAGGCTGGGCTTGAATGGACCCAAAATTATATATACACAATCAAAAGTATGATGGAGAGACCTGTTATAACGCAAATATTTGAGGTTTGACCTTGTTCATTCTGCATGCACTTTGTCCGCCTTGAAGGCTTTTCAAAGTTTTATAAAGTCGATGAGTGACGACTTTGATGAAGTGAAGAATATTTTTTTGATTTTATTTCTTGAGCAAGGAAGTGAAGAATATTTCAGAACCCAGGGGGGGGAACCCTACCTTTCCTCCTCCTGACACAGGTCCAGGGAAAAATTTTAGCATGCCTGGCAGACATTTCTACTTGGATGGCCAGACATCTGAAGTTCAACCCTGAGAAGACGGAACTCTTCATCTCGCACCAAACCTCTCCATCACCGTCGCTGGCACTGTAGTAGCTGCTACCTGCTCTGCGAAGAACATGGGGGTTATCCTAGACAACCAACTGGACTTCAAGAAGCACGTTGCAGCTGTAACATGGTCCTGCAGATTTCTTCTGTACAACGTCAGAAGGATTCGACCTTACCTGACCACCTACTCAGCCCAGCTCCTCATCAAAGCCACCATGATATCCCATTTAGATTACTGGAACTCCCTGCTGGCTGGGCTACCATTAAGTGCCCTCCAACCCCTGCAGCTCATCCAGAATGCAGCTACAGAATGCAGCTGCTTCAAGCTCCATGTGACTCCCCTACTGAGATCCCTGCACTTGCTGCCAGTTGCAGCCAGAGTAACATTCAAAGTCCTGACTCTGGCCTATGCTGCAGCAAACAAGACAGCCCCTTCCTATCTGCAAGAGATGTTCATCCCATACACACCCGCCCTGCCACTTCGTTCAGCAGCAGCAGGACGACTTTGCCCCCCTACCCTGGGTCGGAAAGCTGGTTGTTTTACCAGATCGCTCAGCTTCTCCCATCTTGCTCCCCAGTGGTCGAATGACCTTCCCACCTCCCTACGAACTGCTCCATCCATGCTGTTCCTCCGCCGTAACCTTAAGACTCACTTGTTTGGACAGTTTCTGACCAGATTTCCCCCTTGCCCTGCTTCTATTTACTTAAACTGTTTGTCTCAATTTGCTTTTTTTCTTTTTCCTGTGTCCTACTGCCTTCTGTATAGTCTTTGCTCTACATGTGTTAGGTTCCTGTTCCATGCCATGTCTAAGTTTTGTGCCTGGCCATGCCATGTTTATTGATTTTCAAGTTTTTTTAAATTTTTTATTTCTGCATGATTGTATAGTTGTTACATGACAATTTCAACACAACACAACATGTATCATGACCGAAAGGGTCATAGGGATTATAAATCACAGCAGAGCTAGTGTCCATGTATGCTACAATTTAAACGTCAGAAAATACGATCGTAAGATTTATGAATATCATGAGAAATATAATTACAGAATAGGTGAGTGTCCATATAACTTTAGATTCAAATGCCACTCTTGATCCAATGCGACATTGCCCCGAAACCCCTTTCTTAATCATTTGGTTTGTTCTGGCTAATTTGGAGTAGATGAGGGGTATAATAATACCGGATCTTTGCTTGGATCTCTTGATTAGTCGTCATTTCCATCGCCTCGGTTCACCCTTCCCTTATCGGATGTAATGACTTCTCGCAGTATGTGCAGTCCATCGTTGCCTTCCTTGACACCGAATCCAATTTTATTGAGCTTTCTGTCAAGGATAGCCATGCTATTCAAAGCTTTCTTTATCTTATGGTGAATCATAAACAGACCAAACCCCAATGATAGCAGACCCGCTATCATGAATCCAGTTTGATAGACGTCTTCTACATCCTCGATGTCCAGGACTGCCAAACACAGCGAACGCCACTTTCCCCATGCATCCATGGTGTAACCGGCCGGGAATGTCCCATCCGGGCATGTCGGTTCTCCAGAACCTGACCACCTCGTGGAGATAATTTTGTCGATTGCATTTAACGACCAGCTTATAAGATCCATATTGGTTCAGCTGTCTGTTATGATGTGCTGTGACAGTTGTCTTTCAGACAGATGGTCTGGAGTGTCCAGTAGATACAAGGTGCAGATTTAACAATATTGAAAATGTTTATAGTTACTCAGATATGCACAATTCAACAAATATTTGAAGGCCTTCAGCTCTTCTGCCATTCTTATATTATCATCAAGTACATTCCATGCCCTGACTCCAGCCTCAGATAACGAGTGCTCCCTGCGAGTTGTCCTGACCTTTCTTGGTTGCAACAACATTTTGCCTCTGGTGTTTTGAATACAATCACGCTGAAGAAATAGGCTTTGTATATTTTTAGGCAAGTCTCTGTGGTATCCTAAATATACAAGTTGCAAGGAGTTGAATTTTATTATATCCTGTAATTTAAGAAACTTTGCCTTAATAAACAAATCATTTGTATGATATGAGTTTAAATAAAGATTCTATTGGTTTTTTGTAAGTATGACCCCATACTTCAGCGCAGTAATGTAAGTGAGGTGCTATGAGAGCTGAATAGATTATTTTAAGAGACTTGAGGTTTAATAGTTTCTGCATTTTCCAAAGAATAGACATACTTTTAGCTAACTTTCTTTGAACTAAATTTACATGCGGTTTCCAGCTTAAGAGATTATCTATCATAACTCCCAAGACTTTATATTCGTTTACCCTTTCAAAGCTGGTACCATTTACCTTTAAGTCTATGTCATCCTTTAGACCTTTTTTCCCAAATATCATAAAGTTGGTCTTTGTAAGATTTAGTTATAATTTGTTTACATTAAGCCACGTGTGAAGTTTAGACATTTCATTATTAGCCAATTTAACTAATTGTTTGAGATCAACACCTGAGCAAAAAATAGTCGTGTCGTCAGCGAATAAAATTAATTTTAGGATGTCGGACATCTTAACAATGTCATTTATGTAGATTATGAACAACTTGGGATCTATAACCGAGCCTTTCTTCAGATCAATGAATATACCTATAGAATATAACTTTGAATCTAGTGAATCTTTAATCATCTCATTAAATTCTGTTAGGGCTAGTGCTGTCGAATGCTTTTTCCTGAACCCATACTGACTGTCACATAGTAGTTTGTGTTTTTCAATGTACTTTTCCAATCTATCATTGAAGAGCTTTTCTAAGATTTTTGAGCATTGAGGTAAAATCAAGACAGGACGATAGTTTGAGAAATCGTATTTATCCCCGCTTTTGTAGAGAGGGATAACCTTCGCTATCTTCATTTTATCTGGAAACACTCCGTAGGAGAAGGGTAGATTGCATATGCCCCGCTCCGCCAGTTCAGAGTGAAAGGTCGAAATAATTTATGGTTTTCTCCTGAGCTGAATAGTCTCCTTAAAGAAAGGGATGTTGCCTGGGCCAGGGCAAGAAAATCTAAAACGGAAATAAACTGGCTCCGTTTTAGACAGCTTCGTAATAAGTGTACATTTTTTATAAATCTGATTATTTTCTCTCTGAAACTACAAAAACATTAAATGATCCGAAAAAGTTTTGGAAAATAATTAAACAAACGTCTGGCCGTGTACCCTCTGGTGAACTTCCTACTTACATTGCTCAAAATTCCTGTACTGTGACCGACAAGTCAGCCATACTTAATTGTTTTAATGAGCATTTTATTTCTTCTGGTTTTTTGTTTGAATCTTTGTTTCCTGAAAAAATAAACTCTGTTGTACAAATAGACAATGCTTCCAAAAGCTCATATAGGCCTACCGATTGCACATTTAAGCTTATGCCTATATCTGTTGCTGAGGTCCATAGAGAATTAAGGCACCTGGACGCCAAGAAATCTGCAGGCCCTGATAAGCTGGACCCTTATTTTCTTAAGTTAGCTGCTGATAAATCTAATCGATTTACGTCAACAGATGTCTTAGCTGTACAATTTTTCAGAATTGATCTAATTTCGGATTCAGTAACAGGAGTTAATGTCATTGTGTCTCTGACTTCCTCATCCTTATCAAGGTAGTCCCACCTTAGGTGTGAGGATTCAATACCCTTTGCTAGTTCCGGCCCAACATTCACAAAATAACTGTTAAAATTATCCACGACCAATTCCATGCTGTCTACCTTTTTTCCATGAATGTTAAAGAAGGCAGGGTACTCCCTCTTCGGGGCCCTCCCAGAGACATTCTTTATTATATTCCAAAGATTTCTGGTGTAATGTTTATTTTCTAATAGAAGCTTTTCATAATACTCTTTTTTTATGCTTCCTCAACAAGCGTGTAATTTTGTTCCTGTTACTTTTATACCTATTTTCTGCTTTCTACGTTCTCTCTCTCAGAAACTACTTATACAAAGTATTTTTTTCTTGCAGGCATTAGCCAGTGTTTTTGAAAACCAAGGTCTTCTCTCCTTATTTTGCTCCAGATTATTGATAGTTTTGACTAAACAGTGGGTATCATACAGAGAATTTACAGTCCATAGGAAAGCCTCATATGCTCTATTTGTATCATTTTCTGCTAATACATTATCCCATTTTTGATTCAACATATCTAATTCTAGTTCCTTTAGCCTTTTTTCACTTTTATTTCTGATTTCTGTATGTTCCAGGATTTTCGATCTAGCCTGGTCTTTTATATCTAGCTTACAATCACAAATAGCAAAGACTGGCAGATGATCGGTAATGTCATTTATCATGATGCCGCATAATATTTCAGAATCTAGTACATTAGCATAGATATTATCTATCAAAGTGGCACTATGCCTAGTAATCCTGCTTGGTTTTGTAATTAGTGGTTATATACCCATGGCATACATGGTGTTAATATAATCCTCTATTATAGAGCTATTATTTGGATTTATCAAGTCAACCTTAAAGTTCCCACACATAAAAACATTTTTATGGCTTATATTAGTGAGTAATTCACCCATACATTTGCTAAAAACATCAATTTGCGAATCCGGTGCTCTGTACACACAACAAATAATCGTATTTTCACCTTTCGATCTGGGAATCTCAATTGTAAGGCATTCCATTACATTTTCCACAACATATGATTTACATTCTATTACCTGGAAGTTTACCGTGCTGTATTCCGGTCTCCGCTTCCATTCCTTTTCGGTAGCAGATAACATGAATCCACATTGTTTTGGTCCAGAGAAATATTTTTGGACTGAAGGAATTCCACCACCTGCATTTCCACAGATTTATTATCCTCCTCGTCTGGCTCATCACCATTCCCTGCTGCCCTGGCATAACTCCTGGGTTTGAGTTTGAGCCCGGTCAGGATTACATCATTACGTTTCTCTTGTTGTTCCAGCTCCTCCAGCTTGCTTGCAGAAGATGTAATCTCCGTGTCTTTCTTGGCAATCTCTTTCTTAAGATCACGGTTCTCTTTCAAAAGCCGGTCTATCTGCTCCTTCACACTGACCACACTGACCCTCAACTCCTTCACTTCATTTTTCAATTCATCAAGGGCCTCCATAACTGCTGAAGGATCCAGCGAGCCTAATTTCTCTGGTTTCTCGCTTTTCCCTGGCTTACCCATTTTCTCAGTTCAGAGAAAAGGGCTCTATTACAGAGATTGTGAGAAAGTTTAACACTCAACTTTTCTCCCGACTCTGCTGTTGTATTTCTGTGAATACTCTAGGCGACCTCGCAGAGCAATCTTGAGTGCGACTGCTCTCCTCAGAAGCCGGAAGTACATCCTCAAGTACTTAGTACTTGTTTAGTGACCACTGCATGTTATTATGACTATTCTTTGATTGCGTATTGTGTTTTGGTATTTAGATTTCATGTTTTTATTATTTTCCTGTCATAGTTTATCATGCCATATTTTCATTCTCTCGTCTTGTTTATTTCTGCCATGCCATGCTTTGCACTGCGTCTACCCCGTCTTGTCTTGTGTAGGTCTTTGCTCACGGTCCTTAGTCTTACGTGCCACTCATTCGGGTGATTTACTGGTTTCTGGGTTTCAACCTTCTTTCATATCTCGTGTTCTTCCTTCCTCTCTCTTTTAATTATTTACTAACCGTACTAACAGTTTATTGTTTTCGATAATTTACTAACACATATTAACATTGTTTATTTTTACTAACTTACTAACATGCACTTGGGATTGTATAGCTGCACTTACTAATTGACTAACGATCTCTCCGCAGTCGCCCAATTCTAATCTCCGCCTCCTTGTCTATTTCTGCCGCAGCTTCTGTGAATTTCCACTTATATCTCATGCTTTCCTTTTCTTTAGACTATGCACTTTTAGTACTCCTTAATCGGAGCTGTTGTTTGTTCATAAGATTGTCTTGTGATACCTGTCTGCGTTTTGGCATTTACCAAATTCTTGTTATTAGATTATTCCTCATGTGTCAATCCTGATTATTGTTTCATTGATCGCACCTGTTCCCCCTTGTCATGTGTTCACCCCGGATGTGTATTTAAGACGTCTTCACATGCACTTCCATGTCAGATCGTAACTTCCTTGTTTCTTGTGCCATGTTTGTTTCCGCCTCGACTCATTGTGATTTATCTTTCTGACTGGATTGCCCGACTTCTGATTCTTGGTTTGCCCTTTTGGATATCGTTGCATCTGTGTATTTTTGACCTTTTTCTGCCCGACCTTGATTTTGTGGATTGCTGCCCTGTATATGATTCGGACTGTCTTTTGGCTTATGAGTTTGCTTCTCCCACAAACCTACGCCTGTGTACCGGATCTGTTTTGTCTGACTACGATTTTTGTGATTGGTGCCCTGGTAACGAACTCTGCTCTGTCCCACTGGAATTCGAGCTTTGGATTACGGACTCTGTACTGTTGCCTTTTTCTCTGCGGGGGTTATCCCCCTTATTCAATAAAGCACCTCATTTTTGCAATCCCGTGTCCTCGCATTAGGTTCCAGATCGATACCTCACAACGTGTTCATGACTTCATGTGAATTGTAATTCGTCCAGTGTTGGGCTACAGTGTCAGTGACCTTACTGTCTGCACTTACTGTAAGTCGCTTTGTATAAAAGCGTCTGCGAAATAAATGTAATGCAGTCAGAGACTCATTTGTCAGACTGACTCCCCCACCCTTTTGGTCACCTAAATGTGGGCCAGTGGCCACCAGTAGGCCGTCTACGCCACTGCAGTTTTTTTTTTTTTTTGCCGGCTGGACCGGCACACCGACCCAGTGGCCAACCGGGCAAACTTCTAGGATTCCCAATGGCCAGTCTGCCCCTGATCATAGGCAGCCATAGATATGTATAAACCAAATTTATAAAAATGAAGTCTTGGAGTATTCATGAAAAGTGCCATACAAACTATTAGAAACAGGCACATAATATTTATAAAGAAATAAAGGGATAGCTGAATGTTGCCAGGGTGTACACACAATATTAAATAAATATTTGTACCTTGCATGAGTTTTGTTCCCGATCATAATCACTGCTTATTTTTAAATGGTTTAAACATGTCTGCAGATTTCACATTCTGTGTATTGTATACCAATGGAGGCAACTGAGGATGTTTTTTTTTTTTTTTTACCAATGCTCACTGTGTTTCCCAGCATATGGCAAAGGCCATCTCTGCCCCCTACCATACAAAATGAGCACGTGAAAATTCAAGTCAATCAAAACTGTTGCCAGAGGCATATCTGTGATTCTCAAAAGGAACGTACAAAACCAAATTCCACCTTTATGAGTGAGCTATTCCCACCGCCAGGCTACAGTCAGAGAGCACAAATACTCCAGCGGCTAGCATGGCTCATATATCAAATACTGTCAAGTCAGGTCTATCAACAAGCAAGCTTTGAGAACATGTAATAGGCCAAGTAAGCTAAAATGGTGACCTGAAATTGACCAGTGGGTCAGCACGTGCTGAGAGAAACATAGCAAAACAGAAATATGCCCTGAAAAGTGTTGTTTGGCACCAAGACAGAACAAAATTGAGTACTGCTCAAAACCCATCCATCAAAAAATGATTTTCCTGATGGCAAAGTCCGGGATGATTTGTTGCACGCAGCGGAGCCCTGAGAATGAAAAACTAGTTTCTTCAGTTCCTCTACACGCAATAGTGGCATTTTGGTGGAAGCAATAACCCCCTTTTTAAAAATTATTAGTGGGAGAGACACCCATCTGTCATCACACAACAAATAAGACTACAGCATGCCATAGAGATTGTGAGAAACAACGGACAGTGCAGACAAGGAACCCATCATGGAGCACCCTCCCTTTTTGCTGTTCTGAAAACATCACACAGGTTGCCCCCATGGAGTGAGCAATACTCCAATCGCACAACTGTTGAATATAACAAGCACATTGGGGTTAAACGCTGTTATATGCTCGACATACCGTTTAATAGTCATTTTTGGTTACTTGGACCTCTCATTGATCAGAAACACGTCAGCTTGCAGTTAACAGAAAAAACTTTGTACATAATCTGCTACATTGTCAAAATTTGGTTGTGTCATACATATGTCAATTGTGTTTTAATAATGCTTTGTCATTCATTGGACAAAACTGTGCTTTTCTGAAATAAAAATATGATATTATAATTACTGAACCTTTACATGTCAGTCTTAGCAAACTCCCATGATGTTCTTTCACCTGACCAATTAACAATAAATACATTTAACTTACTTCCGTGAATCCCGTGAATGCGCCCGCAAAGTCCGCGAGTCTGCTAGTACGGAGAAGTGCGGATATTTGGATTCAGCCTTCATCTACATTTTACGGCAAAACAGAGGAGCTTCTAGTGTTTCTATTATTATGCCTAGTTCCCGGATGCGGGGGCATAACACAAGACACTGACGATTGATTGCCTTATTCAATTTGAGTCCTTCAAGAATCTACTGTGGGAGATGTTGCATGAGGAGGCCAGATGTACTTGCCTTTAGTTTTAACATAGGACTTGTTCTCTGTCCTTTGTCCTTGTATGTTTTTATTAATTTTGCGATTTTCTATTTATCTTATTTTTAATCCTATTTTTAAAGTTTGTTTTTCCTTTAAGCTGCAATTGTTTATGTAATTTTGTGAATTTTACTGTTATGGCCCCAATTTGTTTTGACATATAAGACAGCAAGGGATGACAGACAAAATTTTATAACTTAAAAAGATTTAATTAAACAAAGACTGACAACTAACCAACAATTTATACTACTGACCAAGATTGACATATACAAAAAAAAAATGTACAGTCCCTTGAGATGGGGTTGCTTGGTGATGTCCTGGGACAGGGAAATGCTCCAACACAGGCAAAAATCCACAAAAAAACTTCACAGGTCTTGAAAAGAGTGACAGGTCTGGTCAGATGGTGTGGCAAAAGCAGAGATGCTCTTGGCCCTCTCAGTTAAGGCACACATCAATAACCCTTCAATAAATCAATTTTGGTCAGAAACTTTGCTTGCCCTATTCTATCGATACAATAATCAATCCTAGGTAGTGGAAGTACATCAGTTCTAGTTACAGCATTGACTTTGCGATAATCTGTTCAGAATCTAGTACTTCCATCAGGTTTTGGAAGTAGCACACTGGGTGAACTCCAATCTGAGTTAGAGGGTCGGATGTAATGTGGAAAAAAAGAAGCCACTAGAGGGCAGTATTGACCTTTTTTTGTTAAGCCAGTCTGGAGCTAGGTTTGGGCATGTCTGAGAGGGGAGGTCCCAGAGAATTGAAAAAAGACTGGAAGGGAGGGGGGCTGCAAAAGAGTATAAAAAGAGAAAAAATAGTAGTAAGTAAAGTAGTATGAGAAATTACAAGGAGAAGGATACATTTGACCAGACCTGTCACTCTTTTCAAGACCTGTGAAGCTTTTTGTGGATTTTTTCCTGTGTTGGAGCATTTTCCTCACCCAGAAAATCGCACAAATTAACCCCATCTCTGTATCTATCTCAATTTTTTTATATTATCAATCTTGGTCAGTGCTTTATTTTATTAAATCTGTTTAAGTTCTAAAATTTTGTCTGTCATCCCTTGCTGTCTTATATGTCATAACAAAATGGGGCCATAACACTGATAATACTATGTTCTAACATGTACTCAACCTGTTTCTCAGCAATCTTTCTCTTTTCAGGATTCAGCAGGTACGGATGCTGTTTTATTGGTTTGGCATCACCAACATCTACATCATGAGAGGCTATAGAAACTCTCTTTGGAACATCAGGAAATAGATCATTATATTTCTTGATCAACCGCTCAAACTGATCTTTCTGTCAGGGTTCTAAGTGCTGTAGCTTTACATCAAGATTTTGCAACACTTCAGAATTTGACAACTTACATGAAAGAACTTCAGCTTTAATTCTAGGTTCATCATCTTGAAACTCCCCCTCATCTTCACAAGTCTCGGCCATAGGAGGATCAGAAGTGACAGCTGCAACCCTTGCATTCCTATCATGATAAGGCTTCAGCATGTTAATGTGACACAACTGTTTTGGCTTTCTCCTATCTGGAGTCCTCACAATGTAATTGTGATCATGGAGTTTTGTTAGAATTTCATAAGGACCATGAAATCTAACCTGCAATGGATTGGACCTCAAGGGAAACAACACAAGAAACCTCTAGGATTAGCAGTTAATTTGAAAGTGAAATTAGAGTCAGGTCAGAAAAATCAATGGGATGACAATCAGGACTGAGTGGGCACCCTATTTTATCTATCGAAGTCTGATCTTCTCAACACGTTTGTGGTAGTGTATCATGGCACGAACAAAGGAGATTGCTGAGGACCTCAGAAAAAGCATTGTTGATGCTCATCAGGCTGGAAAAGGTTACAAAACCATCTCTAAAGAGTTTGGACTCCACCAATCCACAGTCACACAGATTGTATACATATGGAGGAAATTCAAGCCCATTGTTATCCTCCCAGGAGTAGGGTGGTCAACCAACAAAGATCACTCCAAGAGCAAGGCGTGTAATAGTCGGCGAGGTCACAAAGGACCCCAGGGTAACTTCTAAGCAACTGAAGGCCTTTCTCACATTGGCTAATGTGAATGTTCATGAATCCACCATCAGGAGAACAGTGAACAACAATGGTGTGCATGGCAGGGTTGCAAAGAGAATGCCACTGCTCTCCAAAAAGAACATTGCTGCTCATCTGTAGTTTGCTAAAGATCACGTGGACAAGCCAGAAGGCTATTGGAAAAATGTTTTGTGGACGGATGAGACCAAAATAGAACTTTTTGGTTTAAATGAGAAGCATTATGTTTGGAGAATGGAAAACACTGCAATACAGCTTAAGGACCTTATCCCATCTGTGAAACATGGTGGTGGTAGTGTCATGGTTTGGGACTGTTTTGCTGCATCTGGGCCAGGACGGCTTGCCATCATTGATGGAACAATGAATTCTGAATTATACCAGCAAATATTAAAGGAAAATGTCAGGACATCTGTCCATGATCTGAGCCTCAAGAGAAGGTGTTTTTTGTTTAACTGGGTTCCCTTTATCTACTTTTAAGACTTGTGTGAAAATCTGATGATGTTTTAGGTCATATTTAAGCAGAAATCTAGAAAATTCTAAAGGGCTCACAAACTTCCAAGCACCACTGTATATATATATATATATATATATATATATATATATATATATATATATATATATATATATATATATATATATATGAAAATTTAAAAAAAGCTATTTCACAATTTGAAATGTTAGATTTTCAATAAATGACTCACGCAATGGTCTATCCTGGAGGAACCCCCAATTTGTTATGGCCCCAATTTCTTATGACATATAAGTCAGCAAGGGGTGACAGACAAAATTTTAAAACTTAAAGAGATTTAATTTCATTTTTTCAATTTCAATTTATTTGTATAGCGCTTTTCACAGATAAACTGTCACAAAGACGCTTTACAGTCCGAGATGAGTTACTGAAAGGGCAGTGCCCAGCCTATTCCCCACTACAGCAAATGAGGCAAAAAAAACTCCCAGTAGGGAGTAAAATCCTCAAACAGTGGTGAGAAAAAACTCCCCAATGGGAAGAAATCTCAGGAGGAACCCGGCTATGGTGGGGAAGCCCATCCTCCGCGGGCTAGCTAGTTGATAACAAGATAATGACAATACAGTTCCATTAAAGTCCATCTAAACAGTGCTATCAGTTGCTCAAGGAAGTGGTATGCCAAGGATGGTGCAGAATGGGATGAGGACAGGGCTCGGATGATCAAGGACTCGGGGTTGTGGAGGGAAAGATCAATTAAACAATAATTAAATCAATTAATTAAACAAAGACTGACAACTAACCTACAATTTATACTACTGACCAAGGTTGACAGATACAAGAAAAAAAATATTTACAGTCCCTTGAGATGGGGTTGCTTGGTGATGTCCTGGGACAAGGAAATGCTCCAACATAGGCAAAAATCCACAGGTCTTGAGAAGAGTGATAGGTCTGGTCAAATGTATCCTTCTCCTTGCAATTTCTCCTACTACTTTACGCTCTCAATTTCTCTTCTTATATACTCTTTTGCAGCCCCCTCCCATCTTCCAGACTTTTTTTCAATTCTGTCTGGGACTCCCCCTCTCAGACATGCCCAGGACATGCCCAAACCTAGCTCTAGACTGGGCTTAACAAAAAAAAGGTCAATACTGTCATCTGGTGGCACATTTTCACATTAAATTACTGTGCTCTCTGTTTTTAACCCACTTTGTGTTTATTTTGTTGTGTTCAGGGCTCCCCAGCAAAAGAGACCTCGGTCTCAGTGGGACTTCCCTGTAATAAAGGATATTGATTTGAAACTTTTCTTGTTGGTTTGAATTTGGCTTTTTGGCTTTTCTGGCAACATGTAAATGAGAAGTGTGCCAACAAATTGCCATGATCAACTGCTCTTAGATATTAAGTGGGGCTGTCATAACCCAAGTTGTTAGATAAAACCTTTATCATTTGTTTTAAGATTCAAGTTTTAGTCATGTGCCTAACTATTTTCCGTTTGCTGTTTGCAGAGATTTCACATCACGCAGTTTGAGGTTGAAACTCGAATTAACCTCAAACCTCTTTGTGCGAAGTTATTGGTGCTACTTGCTCTCTCCAATGCCAGCACAATTCTTTGCTACTACAACGGAGTTCGAAGGTAATAACAGTCCAGCGACCTCTTGCAAAAAGCATTCCCTCCCAGTTATGTTCTGGTTCTGGATGGCCAGCCATCCAAGCCCTGGTCAAAATCATGGAAGCATCGGAAAGCGGGTCCAGCAATAGAAGCTACAACTATCAGCCAGCTCATTCCATCGCAGTATACTAGGAAGTCTGCCGGTACTTCCAAAGTATTATCCATCCTTCACTGGCTTTCGCTATTCCCAACATTGAGCAGTAGGCTAGACATTACCAGCTACATGGTTTGTCCTCATTCTTTCTAAAGTAGCAAGCATAGACTGTATAAAAATATGGACGCAGCACCCAGGTCTGAAAACTAAGGCCAATGCAGAGATACTAAAGAAAAGGGGGGAAGGTACGAAATTCGACTACAACTGTGCTTCCATTACAGTGCAGCCATGTTGCATTGTTTGGTGCATTGTTTGGGTTAAAGGAGGAGACTGCACTTTGGCAAAGTAAATATACTTACTGTATATATGTTGGTTGTCGGCGAGGGTAGATCCCACAGGACTCCAACTCCGAAAAAGAAATGGCTCCACCACAATAGCACGTAGGTGCAAAAGGTTTATTTTTCGTGCAGACCACAGGTTCAAACCACGGTGCAAAGTGTAACAAAAAAAAAAATATATAGTGCAAGAAGGGGAGTAAGGAGAAAAAAAAACTATACATCAAAATATTTACATAGGAGCTGTGCTGGAATTGAATTCTATCTGCTCCTAGTCACTTCACCCCTCACTTTTCATGAGGTATAGACAATATGGCCCTCATAAACCCCAAGCCCCTCCCTGGAACATACCATCTTTTCCAGCACAATGTCCATTGAAGCAATGGCCACAATTCACAGGGGAAACAATGCTATGATACAACATTGCATATTGCAGCAACCAACAATAGTTTCCAATGTAATATTATTACATTAAACTCCATGGTTTTTTCTATAAAACCATTACCGTGGTGTTGCCCCGGTAACCTTGCATTAGGCATGCGCAATTTGAGTCAGGCACTACTTAGCCATCCCAAGTTGCCTTGCCTCAGTTTGGGAACTGCGGTCAAGCTATCACCAGTTCGCGAAACGACGGTCAAACTATCACCGCTAAAAATTTGATGCGCAATTACAGCAGATAGCGCGGGACTTTGGTCACGTGATACAACTGCTATCAAAATTTGGCTTGTTGAGAGAAAAACCGAAGCTTTTTCAACGAAAGAATGCATATATTTTCTTCAGAAAAAAAATTGTCAACAACTTCCACAATATGGTTTGAAAATGACTTTTCTTTTTCTTTTTTCAATAAATAGTTGACATTTTGTGCAGATTGAAATGTGAGATTTTTGCGAGCTGCTGTTAATCCAGATGACAAATAATTGCATGTAACTGTAATAATGTTTTACTTAAAGCAAAAGGAAAAAGAAGTATATGTCACTGTGGCATTAATGGAAGAATTCCCATTAGAATTGCTCTTTTTAGGTGGACAAAATACGAGAAAATTAAAGCAGGGACCATAATACTTGTGTAATTCAAAATTTTTGTGGAAATTATGGGGCCCAAACCATACTGCACACGCTGTAGTAAAAGCTTATTGAATAAAGAGAGATTGCATGGGTGAAACAACATGTACACAGCCATCAAAGTATGTGCTTTGCAACACAACTAAATGGGGCATGGCTGAGGACCTGTAATGCTGAAAATTGAGAAATGTAGCCCTTTTTCTTGCAAATCAATAGGTTAGTGTAAATTACATCCATATAATAGAATATAAATCCTATGGAGCCCATCGAATATGAAGAGATTCTGTGGAGGAAATTTTTAATAAATGGCCATCAAAGTTAGTACTGCGCAATGTGCAAATGCAGAAAATTGGATGGGGGGCATCATAGTTGAGAACCTCAATTTCTTGCAATTCAAAAAGTGAGTGAAAAGTAACGCTTAGGTATGATAGTACATGGATGCCCCTAACCCCACCAAATATAAAGAGATTCTGTGGTGGAAAGTTTTAATAAATGGCCTTCAAAGTTGATACTGTGCAATGTGCAAATGCAGAAAATTGGATGGGGTGTCATACTTGAGGACCTCTATTTCCTGCAAATCAAATAGTTACAGAAAAGTAACACTTGATTATGATAGTAGAGGAATCTCACTATAAGCCCACCAAATATGAAGAGATTCTGTGGTGGAAATTTTTAATAAATGGCCATCAAAAATGATACTGTGCAATGTGTGAATGCAGAAAATTGGATGGGTGCGTCATACTTGAGGACCTGTATTTCCTGCAAATCAAATAATTAGAGAAAAGTGACACTTGTTTATAATAGTAGAGGGATCCTACTATAAGCCCACCGAACATGAAGAAATTTTATTGCGGAAATTTTTAATAAATGGCCTTCAAAGTTCATACTGTGCAATGTGCAAATGCAGAAAATTGGATGGGGGCGTCATACTTGAGGACCTCTATTTCCTGCAAATCAAATAGTTAGAGTAAAGTAATACTTGACTATGATAGTAGAGGGATCCACCTATGAGCCCTAGTAGAGGGATCTTTCTATAAGCCAATCGAACATGAAGAAACTCTATGGTGGAAAGTTTTATAAATGGCCATCAAAGTAAGTACTGTGCAATGTTTGAATGCAGACAATTGAAGACAAATGAATAGCTTGGTGAAAACATACAATTGCAATTGTGTTTGTAACAAAAACCATCAAATGTCGGTGGGCCGCAGGACCGAGTAAGGCAAGTTCAAGCCAACACATTTTTTTTTTCAATCAAGGCAGTACAAAGTACTTCAGGTGATGCACAATGATTCAAAAATTTCCGGTACATTAGGCCAACACTTGACGTAAAATATTACAAGTAATATTGCATGCGATTTCTTTTTGACAAATTATTGGTACTAAAACACAGTCATCCATTCAATTTAATTCATGGTCACCCATTCCATTGTCTTCATTCTCACACTGAAAAGTGCCTAATTTGATGGCCATTTCTTTAATAATTCCGCCATGGAATCTTTTCATTTTCAATGTGCTTGTACAAGAATACATGAAGCATGTAAAGGAGGTGTTATATTTCACAAACTTCTTGACTTGGAGAAATTACAGGCCCTCAAAAATCACCCCCATTCAACTGTCTACGTGCATACATTGTAAGAGTAACAAAATTTGATGGCCATTTATTTAATAATTCCACTGTGGAATCTCTAAAGTCATTTTTTTATAATAATAGAAAAGATGTAGTACGGCAAGCAAGTGTAATTTTTCTAAAAGTTTTTGATATGCAGGAATTACAGACCCTGAAACGTGGCCCCACATTAAATCATCTCCTTTCGCACACTGCAACAGTTCCGACATTGATGCCCATTTTTTTCATAATTCCGTCATAGAATCTCTTCATATTCAGTCAATTTATATTACAGTGCATGTAGTATGGTCAGGAATTGTTATTTTTCCGCAAACGTTTTGATTTACAGGAATTACAGACTCTCAAACATGGTACCCCAATCAGTCCTCTCCATTCACACATAACAATGATTCCCGATTTGATGGCCATTTATTCAATACCTTTGGTACCGAATCTTTTCATATTCAGTGAGTTTATACTACGACACATGACCTATAGTAAGCAAGAGGTACCTTTTACAAACTACTTCATTTGCAGGAACCACAGGCCCTCAAGTAGGGACCCCCATTCAATTGTCTGCATTCACACATTAAACAGTCCCACATTTGACAGCCATTTATTTTCATATTCCCCCATGGAATCTTTTCATATTTTAAAATTTTATGCTAGGATCCATGTGTTATGCTACTGAAGTGTAACTTTTGACAAATATTTTGATTTGCCAGAATTATCAGCCCTCGAACATGATCCCCCCCCCATCCAATTGTCTGCATTGGCACATTACACAGTACCAATTTTAATGGCCATTCATTGAAAAATTGCGGCACAAAATCACTTGAGATTCAATGGGCTTATAGGAAGATACATGTATTATGACTTGCAAGTGTTACTTTTCACAAACTTTTTGATCTGCAGTAGTTAGAGGCCCTCAATTATGACGCCCCCATCCAATTGTCTGCATTCGAACATTGCACAGTACTTACTTTGATGGCCTTTTATGAAAACTTTCCCTCATAGAATCTCTTCATATTTGGTGGGCTTATAGTAGGATTCCTTTACTATCATAATCAAGTATTACTTTTCTCTAACTATTTGATTTGCAGGAAATAGAGGTCCTCAAGTATGACGCCCCCATGCAATTTTCTGCATTTGCACATTGCACAGTATCAAATTTGATGGCCATTTATTAAAAATTTCCACCATAGAATCTCTTCATATTTGGTGGGCTTATAGTAGGATTCCTTTACTATCATAAACAAGTATTACTTTTCTCTAACTATTTGATTTGCAGGTTGGAGAGGTCCTCAAGTATGACGCCCCCATCCAATTTTCTGCATTCACACATTGCACAGTGTCAAATTTGAAGGCCATTTATTAAAAATTTCCACCACAAAATCTCTTCATATTTGGTAAGCTTATAGGAGGATTCCTCTACTATCATAATCTAGTGTTACTTTTCTCTAACTATTTGATTTGCAGGAAATAGAGGTCCTCAAGTATGACGCCCCCATCCAATTTTCTGCATTCACACATTGCACAGTATAAAATTTGAAGGCCATTTATTAAAAATTTCCACCACAAAATCTCTTCATATTTGGTAAGCTTATAGGAAGATTCCTCTACTATCATAATCAAGTGTTACTTTTCTCTAACTATTTGATTTGCAGGAAATAGAGGTCCTCAAGTATGACGCCCCCATCCAATTTTCTGCATTCACACATTGCACAGTATAAAATTTGAAGGCCATTTATTAAAAATTTCCACCACAAAATCTCTTCATATTTGGTAAGCTTATAGGAAGATTCCTCTACTATCATAATCAAGTGTTACTTTTCTCTAACTATTTGATTTGCAGGAAATAGAGGTCCTCAAGTATGACGCCCCCATCCAATTTTCTGCATTCACACATTGCACAGTATAAAATTTGAAGGCCATTTATTAAAAATTTCCACCACAGAATCTCTTCATATTTGGCGGGCTTATAGGAGGATTCCTCTACTATCATAATCAAGTGTTACTTTTCTCTAACTATTTGATTTGCAGGAAATAGAGGTCCTCAAGTATGACACCCCCATCCAATTTTCTGCATTCACACATTGCACAGTATCAAATTTGAAGGCCATTTATTAAACATTTCTTCCATAGAATCTCTTCATATTTAATATGCTTATCGTAGGATCCTTCCACTATCATAATCAGGTGTCAATTTTCTCTAACTAATTGATTTGCAGGAAATACAGGTGATCAAGTATGACACCCCCATCCAATTTTCTGCATTTGCACATTGCACAGTATCAACTTTGATGGCCATTTATTGAACATTTCCACCACAGAATCTCTTCATATTTGGTGGGCTTATAGAAGGATTCCTTTCCTATCATAATCAAGTGTCACTTTTCTCTAACTATTTGATTTGCAGGAAATACAGGTCCTCAAGTATGACGCCCCCGTCCAATTTTCTGCATTTGCACATTGCACAGTATCAACTTTGATGGCCATTTATTAAAAATTTCCACCATAGAATCTCTTCATATTTGGTGGGCTTATAGTAGGATCCCTCTACTATCATCATGCAGTGTCACTTTCCTCTAACTATTTGATTTGCAGGAAATAGAGGTCCTCAAGTATGACGCCCCTGTCCAATTTTCTGCATTCACACATTGCACAGTATCAACTTTGATGGCCATTTATTAAAAATTTCCACCACAGAATCTTTCCATATTTGGTGGGCTTATAGTACTATTCCTCTACTATCATAATCAAGTATTCCTTTTCTCTAACTATTTGATTAGCAGGAAATAGAGGTCCTCAAGTATGACCCCCCTATCCAACTTTCTGCATTCACACATTGCACAGTATCAACTTTGAAGGCCATTTATTAAAATTTCCTCAACAGAATCTCTTCATATTTGATGGGCTAATAGGAGAATCCCTCCACTATCATAAATAAGTATTACTTTTCTCTAATTATTTGATTTGCCGGAAATAAAGGTCCTCAAGTATGACCCCTCTATCCAATTTTCTGCATTCACACATTGCACAGTATCAACTTTGATGGCCATTTATTAAAAATTTCCACCACAGAATCTCTTCATATTTGGTGGGCTTATAGAAAGATTCCTCTACTATCATAATCAAGTGTTACTTTTCTGTAACTATTTGATTTGCAGGAAATAGAGGTCCTCAAGTATGACACCCCATCCAATTTTCTGCATTTGCACATTGCACAGTATCAACTTTGAAGGCCATTTATTAAAACTTTCCACCACAGAATCTCTTTATATTTGGTGGGGTTAGGGGCATCCATGTACTATCATACCTAAGCGTTACTTTTCACTCACTTTTTGAATTGCAAGAAATTGAGGTTCTCAACTATGATGCCCCCCATCCAATTTTCTGCATTTGCACATTGCGCAGTACTAACTTTGATGGCCATTTATTAAAAATTTCCACCACAGAATCTCTTCATATTCGATGGGCTTATAGTAGGATCCATATTCTATTATATGGAAGTGGTAATTTTCACTAACCTATTGATTTGCAAGAAAAAGGGCTACATTTCTCAATTTTAAGCATTACAGGCCCTTAGCCATGCCCCATTTAGTTGTGTTGCAAAGCACATACTTTGATGGCTGTTTACATGTTGATTCACCCATGCAATCTCTCTTAATTCAATAAGCTTTTACTACAGCGTGTGCAGTATGGTTTGGCCCCCTAATTTCCACAAACATTTTGAATTACACAAGTATTATGGTCCCTGCTTGAATTTTCTCGTATTTTGTCCACCTAAAAAGAGCAATTCTAATGGGAATTCTTCCATTAATGCCACAGTGGCATATACCTTTCTTTCCTTTTGCTTTAAGTAAATTATTATTAAAGTTACATGCAACTATTTGTAATCTGGATTAACAGCAGCTCGCCAAAATCTCACATCACACAAAACTCACATCTGCACAAAATGTCAACTATTTATTGAAAAAAGAAAAGTCATTTTCAAACCACGTTATGGAAGTTCAACAAGCCAAATTTTGACAGCATTTGTATAACGTGACCAAAGTACCGCGCTATCCGCTGTAATTGTGCATCGAATTTTTAGCGGTGATAGTTTGACCGTCGTTTTGCGAACTGGTGATAGCTTGACCGCAGTAGTATATTGGCGGGTTGGAACACTCAGTGCAAAATACAAGGGGAAGACATTAACCGAACAAACAAACTAACACAGCGGTGTGCTGGTTAGTCACGGTACCATGATTGAGAGCTGCCCGCAGTCTGAGACAGAGGCCTCTGTCACATTGGTGATATATTTTTATTCTTTATTTCGTTATAAATCTGTTCTCATATGCATACTTTTTGCTGGCTGCTGGACATGAAGTATTTTGCATTTCGCGTCGGACAGTCTTGATCGTGCATACAATAAATTATTCACACTATCAATGGTCATGGAATTTGCTCACGCACCATTTTATCTCTGCTGTGGAAATAAAGCGTGCATCTGTTCGATCCCTCTTACTAATTTTCAAAAGAAAGACCGAATAAAGACTGTTGTCTATCTTCAACGGAAGAAAACAGACGAATAGGCTAAAAAGACCAAGAAGAGTCGATAGCTATCAATTTGCATTTTGTGAACGTCGAACACAAACATGGCCCAGTTGGCACGTCTAATAATTCCTGGAATTCTCAGGAAAAATAAAACTTTTATGACATTCTGACACGGAGCTATATTAAAACCCCGTCCGACTATCGCGTCTTTGCATTGACTTTGTCTGTAATCAGTCGTGCGAAAAATTTGTTTTGCGTCCAGTGTGCAAGCGGCTTTAATGAGCATAGAATGCAAGCATTATATATATATATATATATATATATATATATGCAGTTTGTGGTTGGCTGATAAAGATGTGAAGTCGTTAATTTGCATCACAGATTCAGCTGCTTTGATTAAGCTAGGTCAAGTTTCCATTACGCGTGGCAACCGCCTTTAATCTGACATCAGGACAATCGATATAGATATAGATAATTTATATCCTTATTCAGATACTTACATTAAATAGTGCTTCCTGTAATTATTTCTTGCATTGAAATGTGCCTGACATTCTGGAAACCTGCCTGTGAGGTTTCGGTGACATGTGCGCACTGTGCGCCGGTCAGCCAAATTACCACTGCACAGAAAGTAAACCAGTTTGGAGATGGCGAGCTTTCTGCACAACTCCAGCGGAGACTTTTTCTACGAAAATTGTCGCTGCGTCTTGATGAATATGTGACACCTCCCCCTACTACGCCGCCACACCCATCTCGGCGCACGTGCGTCTACCAAATTGCCAAAAGTGGCTGCGCACGGTGTTGCACCGCACAAAATTACCACTGCGTGGGCTGGCGCCACGCTACGCCACATGCGCTGCGCCGCGCCAAGAAATTAGAGCCCTTTAATACAATCATATTACTGGGGAAGTTGTCACTGATAGGGGTGGAACCTGTCTGATCCCCGGTCCACCAACATTGGAGCAGGGGTGCGTGCTTTCACCATTTCTATACTCACTGTATACCAATGACTGCACTTTCGGCAATAACTCTATCAAGCTAATTAAATTTGCTGATAACACTTCCTTGGTCGGCCTTATCAAGGACAACGACGAGTCTGCTTATTGGCAGGAAGTGTCTAAATTGGCTGTGTGGTGTGACAAAAATAATCCGGAACTCAACCCAAAAAAGAGAGTGGAAATGCTGATTGACTTTCGCTGAGCCCTCTCCCCTGTACTACCCCTAAGTATCAATAACTCTGCTGTCAAGGTTGTGGAGTCATTCAAATTTCTAGGCACCACAATAACAAACGACTTCAAATGGGAGGAAGACACCTCCTCCATTATTAAGAGGGCACACAGCGGAATGTTTTTCCTGAGGTGTATATGGAAATTGAATGTCTCCAGCTCTGATCGGGCCAGGTTTTACAGAGCCACTGTGGAAAGCCGTCTGACTTCATCCATCACAGGAAAGACACGGACGTTCATCAGGCCAGTGAGCTCTTTAGCTAGGCCGTGGCATATGGGGGGCGATCTGTGCAAAAAAAATCAACCCGCAGACCGAACGACCGACAAACCGAACGTCATGTCAACCATGTTAATGAACGTCTGACATTTGCATGTGATCGTTTCAGATGCTGTCATAAGCAAACAGGGCCAAAGTAGGGTTTTTTATGAACTGTTCTTACGTCAAAATAGTCATGAGAATAAGATAACACTTCACCTACACATTGCACAATGACCATTTCTTGAATTATTATTCATTTATAATCGTGGGCAAATTTCTGAAAATGAGGAGGCGATTGGCTACCATGTGAGGATGCATCACACAAATGTAACATTGACTTCCTGTTTTGGTTGAAATCTGAATGAAACCAAATGGCATTAACTTCATGGATATAAAAAAATGGTCATCAAGTAGCTTGAATTAATTTGGATAATGCAAATTCCCATATGAACCAAGCTGAAGCTATTTAAAGAAATAAACTAGACTATCACTCCTTAAAACAACAATCTACTGTGAGTCAGAGCAGTCCACTTTTAGTCCACAATACATTCCGACTCGTGCAACATCGATGGGGGCAATCTGGGAGTGTGTTTTATTTGTAAGGGAGGTATCACTAATCAAGAATATTAATGTCCCCACATGGGGCGGGTGCTCAGGAATTCATAACGTGCGATTGATGAAATCGCATGATAGTTAATGGCACATCAAGTGTATGATGCCTTTGAATCCACTTTACCAATCTAATTTTTATAATTTCATTGCTAAAACTAGATTGGAAGTATTACCCAAGCTATCAGAACCTAAGGATTTCCATTTATACACGTGGTAGGAGAGGGAGGGTCTGGAGTGGGTGGTGGGACCGCGGCGGAATATTTATACGTTTTCGATAGAACCATAACTAATGCTCGCTTCCCCTAGTCATTATTTCCATGCCTAATAAATGAAACCAATTTAATTATCTTGTATTAGTTAAAGCTACCAATATTCAAGTATCTACTTTCCAAATTGTGGTGGGGGCTGTCAAGCAGGGGTAGACTTTGCATTGTGTCGGCACTGAATGTTTGATAGTGCTATGTGCAATGAAAATATGTTGGAATGAATTAGATGTCCAGATTTTGTTTTGGCCATTTCAAATTGTCACTTGATTTCTCTCTTTCAGGTGTCAAGACCCAAGGAAGAGGATGAAACCTAAGAACCCCACCCCATATGCAGACCCCGCCCCAGGATGAGGCCTTCGTCTACAGAGAGCATGAATGTACAACACACCTAATGTAACTTTCATAAAAGATAAAACTGCAAATTTGGAGTTTAAACACTACAAATAGTTGTGTTTTTAAGACAAACATTGATTTTTAATGTTATTTTCCTTCTGATTTCTTTTGGTTTCTCTTCATTTATTGGTTTTCTCTACGTTTATTGTATATCACTTATTATCATGTGCTCAGCAATAATTGAATTCAAATAATTGAAACAGACATTTCCATATGTTTTAAATAATTTTTTTTACATTCGATGTACAACCCCAATTTTGAAATAGTTGGGACAAAGTGTAAATTGTGAATAAAATCAAAACGCAATGACTTTCAAATCACACCAGCCAGTATTTTATTCAGCAAAGAAAAGAGATACCATGGCAAATGCTGAAACTGAGAAATTTTTACCATTGTATTCACAAAATGAGCTCATTTCAAGTTTGCTTGCTGCTACAGGTCTCAAAAAAGTTAGGACAGGGGCCTGTTTGCCATGGTGTAGCATCCCCTCTTCTTTTCAACTAAGTGGAGGCATCTGGGCATTCAGGAGACAAGTTTCTTGAGTTAAGCCATTGGAATTTGTTCCCACTGTTGTTTAATACAGGCTTCCAGCTGCTGGAGAGTTTTGGGTCACCTTTGATAGACTTTTCTATGAATTATGCGGCAAATGTTCTCAATCGGTGAAAGATCAGGACTGCAGGCAGGCTAGTTCAGAACACGGACTCTTGTACTACAAAGCCATGCTGTTGTAATAGCTGCAATGTGTTGTTCTGCTGAAATACACAAGGCCTTCCCTGGAATAGATGTCATCTGGAGGGGAGTATATGTTGCTCTAAAATCTTGATATACCTTTCAGCATTCATTTTGCTTTTTAAAACATGCAAAAGTCCTACACCATATGCACTAATGCATCCCCAGATGCAACAGAGATGCTGGCTTTTGAACTGAACGCTGATAACAGGAGGGGTGGTCTTTCTCCTCTTTAGCCCAAAGGCCCATGATTTTCAACAAGAATGTCAAAATTGGACTTGGCTGACCACAGGACACTTTGCCACTTTGCTACTGTCCATTTTAAATGAGCCTTGGCCTACAGAACACGGCAGCGCTTCTGGATCATGCTCAACAATGGCCTTTTTGCATGAGTTTTAGGTGGCATCTGTGGATGGCATGGCGGACTGTGTTTACAGACATTGGTTTCTTGAAGTATTCCTGGGCCCATTTAGTAATGTCATTGACAGAATCATGCCACTGAGTGATGCAGTGGTGTCTGATGGCCTGAAGATCACGGGCATCCAGTAAAGGTCTTTAGCCTTGTCCCTTATGCACAGAGATTTTTCCAGTTTCTCAGAATCTTTTGATGATGATATGTACTGTCGATGATGAGACCTTCAAAATCTTTGCAATTTGACGTTGAGGAACATGTTCCACAATTTTCTTATGCAAGCCTTAAAGGGTTGGAGAGCCTCTGACCATTCTTACTTCTGAGAGACTCAGTCTCTATAAGACATCCCATTTATAGCCAATCATGTTACACACCTCATGCCAGTTAAATTAATTGCTTGCTAAATGTTCTTTCAGCTGATTCTCTTATATATTAATTACCTGTGTCCCAACTTTTTTGAGACCTGTTGCAGCCAGAAAATTTGAAATAAGCTCATGTTATGGATAAAATGTAAAACGTCTCAGTTTCAACATTTGAAATGTTATCTATGTTCTATTGTAGATAACATATTGGCTTATGTGATCTGAAAGTCAATTTCAGAATATTAACTACAGTAAATATTACTTAAATACACTGCTCAAAAAAATAGAGGGAACACTTAAACAACACAATGTAACTCCAAGTCAATAACACTTTTGTGAAATCAAACAGTCTACTTAGGAAGCAACACTGATTGACAGTCAATTTCACTTGCTGTTGTGCAAATGGAATGGACAACAGGTGGAAATTATAGGCAATTAGCAAGACACTCCCAATGAAGGAGTGGTTCTGCAGGTGGTGACCACAGACCACTTCTCAGTTCCTATGCCTTCTGGCTGATGTTTTGGTCACTTTTGAATGCTGGTGGTGCTTTCACTCTAGTGGTAGCATGAGACGGACTCTACAACCCACACAAGTGGCTCAGGTAGTGCAGCTCATTCAGGATGGCACATCAATGCAAGCTGTGGCAAAAAGGTTTGCTGTGTCTGTCAGCGTAGTGTCCAGAGCATGGAGGCGCTACCAGGAGACAGGAGATGTGGAGGAGGCCATAGGAGGGCAACAACCCAGCAGCAGGACCGCTATCTCCGTCTTTGTGCAAGGAAGAACAGGAGGAACACTGCCAGAGCCCTGCAAAATGACCTCCAGCAGGTCACAAATGTGCACGTATCTTCTCAGAAACCAACTCCATGAGGATGGTATGAGGGCCTGGCGTCCACAGGTGAGGGTTGTGCTAACAGCCCAACACCGTGCAGGACTTTTGGCATTTGCCAGAGAACACCGAGATCGGCAAATTTGCCACAGGCGCCCTGTGCTCTCCACAGATGAAAGCAGGTTCACACTGAGCACATGTGACAGATGTGACAGAGTCTGGAGACGCCGTGGAGAACATTCTGCTGCCTGCAACATCCTCCAGCATGACCGGTTTTGGCAGTGGGTCAGTAATGGTGTGGGGTGGCATTTCTTTGGGGGGCCGCACAGCCCTCCATGTGCTCGCCAGAGGTAGCTTGACTGCCTTTAGGTACCGAGATGAGATCCTCAGACCCCTTGTGGAGACAATATGCTGGTGCAGTTGGCACAGGGTTCCTCCTAATGCAAGACAATGCTAGACCTCATGTAGCTGGAGTGTGTCAGCAGTTCCTGCAAGACGAAGGCATTGATGCTATGGACTGGCCCGCCCGTTCCCCAGACCTGAATCTAATTGGGCACATCTGGGACATCATGCCTCGCTCCATCCACCAACACCACGTTGCACCACAGACTGTCCAGGAGTTGGCGGATGCTTTATTCCAGGTCTGGGAGAAGATCCCTCAGGTAACCATCCGCCACCTCATCAGGAGCATGCCCAGGCGTTGTAGGGAGGTCTTACAGGCATGTGGGGACCACACACACTACTGAGCCTCATTATGACTTACAAAACCCAAAACCAGTGAAGTTGGCACGTTATGTAAATCGTTGATTAAAACAGAATACAATGATTTGCAATTCCTTTTCAACTTATATTCAATTGAATACACTGCAAAGACAAGATGTTTAATGTTCAAACTGAGAAACTTTTTTTTTTTTGTAAATAATCATTAACTTAGAATTTAAAGGCAGCAACACTTTGCAAAAAAGTTGGCACAGGGGCCCGTTTACCACTGTGTTACATCGCCTTTCCTTTTAACGACACTCAGTAAACGTTTGGGAACTGAGGAGAGCAATTTTTGAAGCTTTTCAGGTGGAACTCTTTCCCATTCTTGCTTGATGTATAACTTAAGTTGTTCAATAGTCCGGGGTCTTCGTTGTCGTATTTTATGCTTCATAATGCGCCACACATTTTCAATGGGAGACAGGTCTGGATTACAGGCAGGCCAGTCTAGTACCTGCACTCTTATACTACGGAGCATGCTGTTGTAACACGTGCAGAAAGTGGCTTGGCATTGTCTTGCTGAAATAAGCAGGGGCGTCCATGAAAAAGACGTTGCTTGGATGGCAACATATGTTGCTCCAAAACCTGTATGTACCTTTCAGCATTAATGGTGCCTTCACATATGTGTAAGTTACCCATACCTTGGGCACTAATACACCCCCATACCATCACAGATGCTGGCTTTTGAACTTTTTCTATTTTGGTCCGGAGAACTCAACGTCCACAGTTTCCAAAAACAATTTGAAATGTGGACTCGTCAGACCACAGAACACTTTTCCACTTTGCATCAGTCCATCTTAGATGAGCTTGGGCCCAGCGAAGCCGGCCGCGTTTCTGGGTGCTGTTGATAAATGGCTTTCGCTTTGCATTAGAGTTTTAACTTGCACTTGCAGATGTAGCGACGAACTGTAGCTACTGACCGTGGTTTTCTGAAGTGTTCCTGAGCCCATGTGGTGATGTCCTTTACACACTGATGTCGGTTTTTGATGCAGTACCGCCTGAGGGATCGAAGGTCACAGGCATTCAATGTTGGTTTTCGGCCTTTTTTGCTTACCTGCAGTGATTTCTCCAGATTCTCTGAACCTTTTTACGATATTATGTACCGTAGATGATGAAATCCTTAAATTTCTTGCAATAGCTCGTTGAGGAATGTTGTTTTTAAACTGTTTGACAATCAGCCCACGCATTTGTTCACTAAGTCGTGACCCTCACCCCATCCTTGTTTGTGAATGACTGAGCATTTCAGGGAAGCTGCTTTTATACCCAATCATGGCACCCACCTGTTCCCAATTGGCCCGTTCACCTGTGGGATGTTCCAAATAAGTGTTTGATGAGCATTCCTCAACTCTCTCAGTCTTTTTTGCCACTTGTGCCAGCTTTTTTGAAACATGTTGCAGGCATCAAAGTCCAAATGAATTAATATTTGCAAAAAATTACAAAGTTTACCTGTTCGAACATTAAGTAAATTGTCTTTGCAGTGTATTCAATCGAATACAGGTTGAAAAGGATTTGCAAATCATTGTATTCTGTTTTTATTTACGATTTACAGAACGCGCCAACTTCACTGGTTTTGGGTTTTGTATTTTAAGGACATTACATCAAAGTTGGATCAGCCTGTACTGTGTTTTTCCACTTTAATTTTGAGTGTGACTCCAAATCCAGACCTCCATGGGTTAATAAATTTGATTTCCATTGATAATTTTTGTGTGATTTTGTGGTCAGCACATTCAACTATGTAAAGAACAAAGTATTTAATAAGAATATTTAATTCATTCATCTAGGATGTGTTATTTTAGTGTTCCCTTTAATTTTTTTGAGCAGTGTATATGCAAATGTATGCACTTTTTGTACAAATAGCCTTTAAGTATTTTAAGAGATATGAATATGAATAATTCATTTAAAAATAAATATTTAATTTTGCTTGTAGAAAACCTTCACCTGATGTCGCAATTCTTTCATTTTTGAAATGCACACATGGACAAAATTGTTGATACCCCTCGGTTAATGAAGGAAAAACCCTCACTGGTCACCAAAATAACTTGAAACAAACAAAAGTAATAATAAATAAAAATTTACTGAAAATTAACCAGTGGAAATCAGACATTGCTTTTGAATTGTGGTTCTACTGAATCATTTTCAAAAGCAAACTAATGAAACAGGCCTGGACAAAAATGATGGTTCCCCTAGAAAAGATTGAAAATAATTTGACAATAGGGACATGGTGTATCCTCTAATTAGAATCAGAGGTGTCTTCAAATTTGTAATCAGTCATTCTGCCTATTTAAAAGATAAGTGGCCACTGTGCTGTTTGGTGACATGGTGTCTACCACACTGAACATGGACCACAGAAAGCGAATGAGTTGTGTCAGGAGATTAGAAAGAAAATCATAGACAAGCATTTTAAAGGTAAAGGCTATAAAACCATCTCCAAGCAGCTTGATGTTCCTGTTAAAACAGCTGCACATATTATTCAGATGTTTAAGGGACTGTAGCCAACCTCCCTGAACGTGGCTGCAAGAGGAAAAATGATGGCAAATTGAAGAGATGGATACTACGAATGGTAACCAAAAAGCCCAGAACAACCTCCAAAGAAATTAAAAGTGAAATCCATGGTCAAGGTACATCAGTGTCAGATCTCACCATCTGTCATTATTTGAGCAAAAGTGGACTTCATGGGAGACTTTTTGTTGACAAATCATTAAAAATACGAGAATTAAATTTGCCACAATGCATATTGACAAGCCACAAAGCTTCTGGGAGAATTTCCTTTGGACAAATGAGACAAAACCGGAGCCTTTTGGCAAGGCACATCAACTCGATGTTCTAAGACGCAACAATGAAGCATACCAAGAAAAGAACACTGTTCCTACTGTGAAACATGGAGGAGGCTTGGTTATGTTCTGGGGCTGCTTTGCTGCATCTGGCACAGGGTGTCTTGAATCTGTGCAGGGTACGATGAAATCTCAAGACTATCAAGGCATTCTGGAGAGAAATGTGCTGCCTAGTGTCAGAAAACTTGGTCTCAGTCACAGGTCAAGGGTCTTCCAACAGGATAATGACCCAAAACACACAGCTAAAAACACCCAAGAATGGCTAAGAGTAAAACATTGGACTATTCTGGAGTGGCCTTCCATAAGCCCTGAACGTCTGTGGAAGGAGCTGAAACATGCCGTCTGGAGAAGACAGCCTTCAAACCTGAGACAACTTGAGCAGTTTGCTCACGACAAGTGCAGAAGTCTCATTGACAGTTACAGAAATCGTCGGATTGCAGTGATTGCCTCAAAAGGTTGTGCAACAAAATATTAAGTTTGGGGTACCATCATTTTTGTTAAGGCCTGTTTTATGAGTTTGTTTTTAAAAATGATTCTGTTGAACCACAATTCAAAAGCAATGTCTGATTTTCATTGGATAATTTTCAGTAAATTTTTAATTATTATTTTAGTCAGTTTCAAGTTATTTCAGTGACCTTTGTGGGCATTTCTTTCATTATCAGAGGGGTACCAACAATTTTGTCCACGTATGTATTTCAACTGAGTTGCTCCTACGGATTCAATGAAGGAATTGCCATTATAGTTTATCAATCACAACCAAGTTACAGTGGATCGAAAATTAAGACATAAAAACATTGTATTGAGTCACGGAATGTACATTTAATGGATGAAAATTGGACTCGTTTTGCCCTGACCTAAAGAACACGACATACCATATGAATGCAGTGAAATTATTTTAATTTTGGAAAAAAAAGGGCATTTAATGAACAAAACTGAAATTTCCAAATTTTTTTAAGTGTACACCCCCCTGAGTCAACACTTGTTGGAGGCACCTTTGGCAGCAATTACAGCTACCAGTGTTTTTGGGTAGCTCTGCACAATACGTACATGTATAGATTTAAGTAATGTTTAGCATAGTAAATACATCAAATGTAAAAATGGATTATTGAAAAATAATAATCTAAAACTTATGGAAATGTCTGATTCAATTATTTGAGTTAGATGCTGTGCACATGATAATAAGTGATATACAATAAATGTAGAGAAACCAAAACAAATCAACAGGAAAATAAAATTAAAAATCAATGTTTGTCTTAAAAACGCCACAACTATTTGTAGTGTTTAAAGACCAAATTTGCAGTTTTATCTTTTACGACATGACATTAGCTGTGTTGTACATTCATGCTCTCTGTAGCCAAAGGCCTCATCCAGTCGCAGGGGTCCTGGGGCAGGGTCTGCATATGGAGTGGGGTTCTTAGGTTTTATCCTCTTCCTTGGGTCTTGACACCTGAAAGAGGGAAATCAAGTGAGAATTTGAAATGGCCAAATCAAAATCTGAGCATCTAATTCATTCCAACATATTTTCATTGCACACAGCACTATCAAACATTTAGTGCAGACACAATACAAAGTCTACCCCTGCTTGTCACCCCCCACCCCAATTTGTAAAGTAGATTCTTGAATATTGGTAGCTTTAACTAATACAAGATAATTAAATTGGTTTCATTTATTAGGCATGGAAATAATGACTTGGGGAAGTGAGCATACGTTATGGTTCCATTGAAAACGTAACAATAAATACTCCGCCGCGGTCCCACCACCCACTCCACCCCTCCCTCTCCTACCATGTGTATAGATATGGAAATCCTTTGGTTCTGATACCTTTGGTAATACTTCCAATCTAGTTTTAGCAATGAAATTATAAAAATTAGATTGGTAAAGTGGTTTCAAAGGCATCATACACTTGATGCCTTTACCCACTAACTAACTATACCCACTAACTATCATGCGATTTCATCAATCGCACGTTATGAATTCCTGAGCACCCGCCCCATGCGGGGACATTAATATTCTTGATTAGTGACACCTCCCTTACAAATAAAACACACTCCAAGACTGCCCCCATTGTTGCACGAGTCGGAATGTATTGTGGACTAAAAGTGAACTGCTCTGACTCACAGTAGATTGTTGTTTTAAGGGGTGACAGTCTAGTTTATTTCTTTAAATAGCTTCGGCTTGGTTCATATGGGAATTTGCATAATCCAATTTAATTCAAGCTATTTGATGACCGTTTTTTATATCCATGAAGTAAATGCTGTTTAGTTTCATACAGATTCCAACCAAAATGGAAAGTCAATGTTCGTAAATGAAAAACCCTACTTTAGCCCTGTTCGCTTGGAAAAATGACAGCATCTAAAACGATCACGTGTGAACGTCAGACGTTCATTAAGACGGTTGATATGACGTTCGGTTTGTCGGTCGTTCAGCGGGTTGATTTATTTGCACGGATCGCCCCCATAGTGGCACTAATCACACCCTATACACATGCTGCCTTGCTGGTCAGTCATCACACCAGCACGGGTACAACGTGCGTCTCCACCTCACGTCCACAGACAGTGGCAATTCTCACATGTGCTACACGAGCGCCAAGGTCACGAGCTGCCTAGCTGGCCAGCCTTCACGGACAGTACACACTTATCCACCTCACATCCACTCGCACTGGCACAGCTCACAAGCGTTTGGCTAGTGCTTTGGTTATGGGTGCACATTGCCTAGCTGGCAAGCAGTCAAGATACTATGTGAGTGTCAACCTCACATCCACTCGCTGTGGCATTGTTCACGAGCACTTGGCTAGCACCAGGTTATGGGTGCACATTGCCTAGCTGGCAAGCAGTCACAGATGCTTCACGAGTATCTACCTCACACCCACTAGCTGTGGCAATGCTCATGCATTTAGATCATTGCGGTAGTGGTATTTACAGTGCTGTGAAAAAGTATTTGTCCCCTTCCTGTTTTCATTTTTCTTTTTATATTTGTAACACTTAAATGTTTCAAATCATCAAACAAATTAATATGAGACAAAGATAGCCTGATTAAATACAAAATGCAGTTTTTAAATGATGATTTATTAATTAAGAGAAAAAAGCAACCCAAACCTACCTAGGCCTATGTGAAAAAGTAATAGCCCCTCTTGTTAAATCATGAATTAACTGTGATTAAACAAAATTTTTTTTGTTCCATTTCACTAACCAAAACCAGGCCTGATTACTGCCAGACCTGTTGAATCAAGAAATCGCTTAAAGAGAAGTAGACTAAAAGATCTCAAAAAGCAATACATTATGTCGCGATCTACAGAATTTCAAGAACAGATGAGAAACAAAGTCATTGGCATCTACCAGTCTGGATAGGGCTACAAAGCCATTTCTAAGGCTTTGGAACTCCAGCAAACCACAGTAAGAGCCATTTTCCACAAATGGAGAAAACTTGGAACAGTAGTGAACCTTCCCAGGAGTGGCCGGCCTACCAAAATTACTTTGAGCACATTGACAACTCATCCAGGAGCTCACAAAAGAACCAAGAAAAACCTCTAAAGAACTGCAGGAACTCAAAAGAACTCACTTGCCTCAGTTAAAGTCAGTGTTCATGATTCAAAAATACAAAAGAAACTGGGCAAAAATGGCATCCAGTGGGAGAGTCCCAAGGCGAAAACTACTGCTGACCAAAAAGATCACAAAGGCTTGTCTCACATTTCCCTAAAAACATCTTGATGATCCCCAAGACTTCCGGGAAAATATTCAGAGAACTGGCGGGACAAAAGTTGAACTTTTTGGAAGGTGTATGTCCCGTTACATCTGGCGTAAAACTAACACAGGATTTCATAAAAAGAACATCATGCCAACAGTCAAACGTGGTGGTGGTAGTGTGATGGTCTGGGGCTGCTTTGCTGCTTCAGGACCAGGACGACTTGCAATAATTGATGGAACCATGAATTCTGGTCTCTAGCAGAAAATCCTGACAGAGATTTTCCGACCATCTGTGACCTCAAGCTCAAACATATTTGGGTTATGCAGCAGGACAATGATCCAAAACACACCAGCAAGTCCATCTCGGAATGGCGTAAACAAAAAAAACCCAAAATGAAGGTTTTGGAATTGTCTTGTCAAAGTCTGGGCTTAAATCTGATTAAGGTGTTGTGGCATGATCTTAAACAGGCCGTTCCAGCTCAAAAACCCTCCAATGTGGTTGAATTAAAACAATTCTGCTAAGAAAAGTGGGCCTAAATTCTTCCACAAAATTTGCGATGTGAATGAGTCCTTGCCAGTCATCACAAATGCTTGATCGCAGTTGTCGCTGAGGATGGCACATCCAGTCATTAGGCTTACAGGGTAATTACTTTTTCACATAGGGCCAGGTAGGTTTGGATAGCTTTTTCCCTTTTTCCCTTCTGGAGTATTGGCAATTGAGTAACCGAAAGTTCAATCAAGAGATGTAGGAATGCCAGGCAATGTCATTAACTCAATTGTAACAATAGGTTTTTTTACAATAAATATCCATGATGTGTTTCCTTTTGCTGTTTGCAGAGATTTTGCATCACCCATAACATACATAAATATAACATGAAAGGCCTGTTCTTGCCATTTATGTTATGTAACATATTTATGTTACATAACATAAATGGCAAGAACAGGCCTTTCAGCCCAACTACGCTCGCCAGTTTCTTTATACTATTGTGAATATATCCCTTCAGATACTCAATGGCATCTAGCTTTAAGTGAAGCCTGCTCTTGAAAACCCCCAAGGTTTCTGCCTCAACAATATGGTCAGGCAAGCTATTCCACATCAAAATTACTCTTTGGGTGAAGAAATATTTCCGAATATCAGTGCTAAATTTATCTTTGGTCAACTTCCATTTGTGACCTCGAGTTCTACTCACAACACTTGGTCGAAGGAATCGTACATAATTCACTTTGTTAATCCTTTTAACATATTTAAAGACCCCAATCAAATCACCCCTGAGTCTCCTTTTCCTAAGACTAAAGAGATTAAGGATCTTCAGCCTCTTCTCATAGCTTTCATCTTTTAGACCTGGAATAAGCTTAGTGGCTCTTCTCTGAACTTTCTCCAGAGCCTCTATATATTTCTTAAAGTATGGTTCCCAGAACTGTACACAATACTCCAGATGTGGTCTGATGAATGTGTTGTACAAAAGGAGCATCACCTCCTTTCAGTATTTGTACTCAATACTTTTGGCAATGTATCCCAGCATCCAATTGGCTTTTTTAACTGCTACGGCACAATGGCTAGAGCCTGTGAGGGTTTGGTCAACAATCACTCCCAGATCTTTCTCTTGTGCAGCACATTCCAGTTTTAAACCTCCCATGAAGTAATCCCATCCAATGTTTTTATTACCTACATGTACAACTTTACATTTTGCTAGATTACATTTCATTTGCCACATTTCTGCCCAATTCTGGATTCTATCCAATTCATCCTGAATCACTTTAGTGGACCCAAAACTATTTGCCAAACCCCCCAATTTACCTTCCCACCACTAACAACTTCTGGCTTCGCCCTCATGAGCATAAAAGTAAAACCGATTGCCCTGCTGAAGAGAGGACACTTCCATCCAAATGGGGAATGGCTTCGCCTCTGCCTGCTAAACTGGCAGATCTGCATTCCACCTCGCGAAGGGTCCTTGAGGACAGAGTCATCAACAAGGATAATATTTTTTGGGGGATTTATATTATTTTAATATACTGATATTTGGGGGATATTTATTAATTTAATATTAAATACTTTAATATTTTTGGGGATTTTCTCCCTTATTTCACAGTCACACAGTAGAGAGAGACAGGAGAGTTGAGGAGAGGAATGGGGAAGACATGCCGCATATGGCCCAAGCCGGAATCGAACCGGGTCGCCGCAGGAAGGCCACAGCCTTTATGGGGTGCGCGCCTAGACCGATGAGCCACCGGGGCGCCCCACCCAGGATAATATTGAATTCATTTCATTGTTAAAAAATCTTTTCTCTTTTAATTCCTGAGTCTTCATTGTTGAACTGTCCAGTGATTGTTGGTCAGCATTCAGGAACACGACAACATCTCTTGAACTAACCTAATTCTGCCTAGTCACTGACAATCACATGTGTCATGAGCTCACAGATCTTCCAAAATGTACTGCTGCCCATAGCTGAGGGGCATCCCTGGTAATGAGAATTTTCACAGCTCAGTGGACAAAACAGATGATCGGCAGAAACTGGGAATAATTGAATCACACAGTGAGCTAGAGATCACTGAACCATGTGGTTCATCTGTAACCTTATTTGAGACAGACATAGCATCAGCAAGCAAACAAAGCAAAGGCCAGTGACACTAAAACATTGAAACGGTCATTGCATGCTCATCATCACCTCATCTTATGGGAATGAATACTCAACAGTAATTCTTACCTGAAAGAGGGAAGCGTCATTACTGAACACATGCTCTTTACTTTTAAATTAATTTAATTTGTTGTTAACTGTAATGTTTAATAAAATATCATGGAAACACATGTATGTCATTTGCCAATTCACTGCATGGAAAGGTCATTTAAGTAGCCTTTTTTTGTTTATTCATTCCCATAAGATGAGGTCATCTATAACATACACAGCATCTGCGTAGTATGCTGTAGAACACCCTCAAGTACCTAATCAGCTAAAAGGTCAGCAGCTGTCTGTTCAGTACATCCTGTTCGCATTTATAGCAATCTTATTAAATGCGCTGCAATTTAATCATCATGAATATGATCTCGAGCATCCACCAGCCTGCCACAATCTGGAGAAACGACAGGTCAGATTTGCAATATTCTTGTTAAATCATCAAGGTAATTTACTCTGAATTAACAACATTAGTTTTGACAACCTATGCATCTGCTCATGCTTAATTTGGATCATAACCACAAGCAGAGTTAGACAGAGTGCATACCTTTGAATAAACAAACAAATAAATATTGACAGAAGTATCGACTTTCCCATAAAAATCTAATTAATTTCTTTGCTAATTCACCCTTCGCTAAGTCCCACCCTAGAACTACCACTGACCAATCAGTGTTAGCAACGGTAACTAAGAGTGGGGCGCCTGGCAAGCTTGCACCTCTAGGGGACAATGCCGAAACGATGCATGTACAGGACTTGTAAGTCCGATGAAAGATATCCAGAACGTTGGAGTGATGTACACAACTGGAGATATGCCGAATATGGATTAAACAGTGTGGAAGACCTCACTCGCAGCAGAATCCATCGAAGATAATGAAAACCTTGGAACAAACATAGTAGTAAGTATGCTAACGCTAAACTAGCACGCAGTTGTTAGCGACAAGACGGTAGTAGAATATTGATTAGAAGTTACTAATGTTTTAACATCGAGTTAGGTAGTTATCTTGAGGCTAAACAAATATACCAGATAAACACTGGTAAGTAACGTTGGTTGCTAAACAGAGACACGTCTAACACAGTCTGTGGTGATTATTTCGAACAAACAAAAATAGCCGCCACGAGACTTAGAAGGGTTGTGGTTTCTTGACTCGTTGAATTAATCCAAATCAACCGAAAGTAAGGTTTAAAGTGTTTGATCCAGATCTAATTCAAACAATAATACTTGTTGTTCAACTTAAATCAAATAAACAAAACTAAACTGTGACATACGCAAGATGTCTTGGGCCCTCCCTCAGCTATGTAAGTGGAAGCCCCAAAACCACACCCACACATACCAATTAGAAACTCAATTAGACAAATATCAAAAAATAAGCAAAGGAAGAAAACCAGGCTCATACACAATAAGACAATATTACAACATATAATCAAAATCAACACTGTGAACACCATGGCTCATACACAGTCCTCTCTCTCAGCATTTTGTGAAAGGGCGACTGACGCCAGAGTTTCCCCAAATCAGTAGCAGTTATCCCTGTGCCTGACCAAAGGGAACATCATGGAGCCTGCCGAAAACCTTTGATGAAAAGGTTTGTAGTGCAAATTTATACCGAGCAGTTGACAGGCTAACTTTGATTTTTATTTCAAAGTGCTTTATTTAAAGCTGCAGTCCGTAACTTTGAGGAGAGAGAGGACTTCGCACAAAAATTTGAGAAAAAGCAACTTTCAGATCCCTCCCCCTCCCTCTCCACTGCACTCCTCAGACCCTGCCGTAGAAAGCTACCGTGCACGCGAAGGCGCGCGAACTGTTATCCATGCAACTGCGGAGAGACTTTGCACGTTCACATTAACAAAGCGGCCAAGTTGCCGAGGCGAGACGTTACTGTTGCGAACAGTCAACACTTCTGGCCAACACACGGCCCGTTGTTAGACCTGAAAATTCCGGGGCTAATATCACTCCTTTTATTGCAAACAAGTGTTTGCCACCAACATGGCAATATCCCCCGCCGCCTCAACTTTGTGTCTGTACAGACGGAGCCCGATGCTATATCCCCCGCTTCGCGCTAATCGCGCAGCAAGGGATGATAATTAGTCCTGGCAGATTCTAGATGCTTTTCCTTCATTCACACGTTTTCCAATTCAAGAATAATCAAGTGGCAGTTGAGGACACGGCTTCTCTCCCCCATGCGATCTAAAAGCGACAAAATATTGGGCTATATTCAGAACCGAAAAATTATTAGATTATAATTAGGTCTATGCACCATCACTCGGCGATGGCATTTCATAACTCTTCAGCGAATGAAGGTAATTTCGGCGACAAGTACATACTCCTGTTTTTGCAGCGCGGTCGCTCAATTCGTAGTTTAAAAAAAAAAATAGACAGCTGTCCGATTGGAAAATGTAAACGGACGAAACCACTTACTAGTCTGAAATACCGTCGCCCAGTGCAGGTGCATAGACCTAATTATAATTAAATTATTTTTCTGTCCCGAATGCAGCGCATTATTTTGTCGCTTTTACATTGCATGGGGGAGAGAAGCCGTCTCTTCGATTGCCACTTGATTATTCGTGAATTGAAAAACTTGTTAATAACGGAAACCCATCTAGAATTAGCCAGGATTAGTTATTTTCAAAAAAAGGAGGAATATTAGCCCCGGATTTTTCAGGTCCAACGACACGCCTGCCAACAAAGGAGCAGAAATAAACCATGTCGACATGAAAAGTAATCTACAGCAGTATGTATTCATTTAAAACCCAGTACACACTTATTTCAGTAAATTATCCGTTTTTTGAGTACAGAAACTGTCGTGAATCCAGCTGAATGGCCAGCATTTAGCTGTGAGAGCACAGAAACGTTGCACATATTTATAAGGACAACAACACAACTGATAAGACTGCCAGGTCACTTCATAAAGAGATTTTATTCTGCTTTCTAAAGAAACAACGCCAGTAACGTTTGCCCTAGCATCTGAAACAGGCTAACGTTAGTTCGACTGCAACATCACGGTTACATCACATGCACTGCGGGGTACTGTAACAATTACAAGACTGGCTATTCGAACAGCGACTGTGCTTGTAAGCGACGTTCACTCGCTTATTTGCAGAGCGAAAATGAATTGATGCTGGTAGGGCTGGCTTGGACATACACTTATGACTACTAGGGCTTTATGTAAACAATGTGCCGCAGTGCGCCCTCCACACAAAACATTCAGTCACCACTGTCACTGTGGTGTGTAAACTCAGCCTATCATTTGAGGTAACAAAACTTTTTAAAAACAAATAAACAGCTATAAAACAAAACAATATAGCGCTCGGATTAGTGCATTTTTAGTGGATCTGTCTGAAAATCCAACTCATACAGGATCATATACTCAGTAGCTGCCAAGTACATGTTTATCACGTATATTACATGTATATATTTACATGTTTAACAAGTAACAATATAAATAAAACCTTTGACAGGCATAACTAATCTTTTTACTCAATGATTATCAAACTGAAACATTTGCAGAACCAGATGTGATGTACTGAGTGCAGAACAAACCTCCACCTCAAACTTCAATGAAAATACTGCATCACAACACCGTGGCACACAGGATGATGCACAACCCTGCACCTCAAACCCCACTGGAGATACTGAATCACATCACAGTGGCACTGACTATGGTAAGTGTTTAATACCAAGTGTATTAATTTGTCTGTTAACCACCTGGTTAACCCAGTGGGTCCTGGGGCCATTTTGAGTGGTTCGCTGATGTGTGCATGAAAAGCTGCAAAAAAGTCCAATTTTTACTTTGAAGCGGTTTTTAGGGCAACAAAACTAGGTATTTGTAGCTTTCAGCAAGTGTTCCTCCACAAATGGGGATGTTAGGGGTCAAGTGGTGAATTACTGATGGCATGTGTTGATGAAATAGTAAAAGAAAAACAAATCTAGTTTGTTTTTCATGTCACCCCACTTGACAGCATCAAAATGTACATGCTCTAGGTGGTGGTCATTTGTGCACATTACATAGAAGACGCACCATGGCATGCCTGTGAGTCCCAGCTGCCCCATAATTTGGTAGTGATATGTGTGACACTCTTTAAGCTTGTAGCTATCATTTGCCTGCCTCCTGAGATAGGAACAATCTTTTTTGGTGTTTTTTGATGGGCACTTGATCTCCAAAAGTCCATAGCTTGCACTATCACCCCTCTCTATGACCTTCCTGTCTGGTGTAGTGCCTAGGTGTGGAGCATGCGGATTTACCACAAAGCCAAATGGGAACACAGCATTGCCTATGACATCACAGTACTGCATTGCTGCAGTGTGCACAAGGTCTATCCCTCTTTTCATTGCCTTGGTTTTTCTGGGCACTTTCTTAGCGGCAAGGCTCTCGAAATTGGCTCTCCTGGAGCATAATCTATGAAAGTTGCTAGATGTTAGTCGGGGAGACTGCAAGATGCCAAAGGTTAGATGTGTCCTGCTCTCTGGTTTGACTTTCTAAAGCTATTGACTCAGACAAAGTAATGGTCATTTTACTGTAGCAAACCATCTCATTTTTATTCAGCACTGTACACACATCTGTTGGCAGTGATAGTAAAGGGAAATCGGGGAAATTGTCAGGCTGGTTTGCAGGTGGTATTGGTTCAGCTGAGCCGATGAGGGGAAGCTGTAAAGGGAAGATAATTATGAAAATTATCAAATGTTCTTTTTTTGTCATTTTGACATTTACACAGGCAACCATGAAGAGGAGCTGAAGACACTAACGGAGAGATTAGCAGAACAGATCCAGCAGTTGCTGAACCTGAAGATGGAACAGGAATCAAAAACGACCGACTCCCGCTGCTTGAAAAAGAACTTAAAAACACGCACACAACAAATGCTGAGTCTTTAAATTCAAGTTCTGCGCCTAATTATTTCCATTACAACTCTGGATTCACTTATAATCAGTTAAATGACTTATGTTCATTTTTCAAAGTGCCAAATCATCCAGATTCCCCAGAAACACAGATTCCTCTCTCTTACAAAAAGGTAGACAAAAAAATCCAAGACAAGCACTTGCATAGTCAGTTTTTACTCACACTAATGAAACAGACAAAATTTTGACCACAAAGATTTAGCATTCAGATTCCTTTACAGAGTGTCAGCACACTGATAAACTCTTGGGTAGACTACATGTATGAGAGACTCGGCCAACTGTCCATTTGGCCACATAGAGATGTAATTTCACAGAAAAAGGCAGCTAACTTTAAACAGGACTTCCCAAACACATTTGCAATACTGGACTGCACAGAACTGAAGACAGAGAAGCTTGCTTCATTAGGCTTGCAAAGTGCGACCTATTCTACGTACAAGTCCATCAACATACTCAAGTCTCTAGTTGCCTGTGACCCACGAGGTGCAGTTATGTATGAATCTGCCCTCTTCACTGGATCCATCTCAGACAAAGAGATCTTTAAACAGTGTAATATCACAGAGCTACTGCAGGGTTGTGTTAAGAGTGGCTACCTGAAAGTAGGAGATGGATTAATGGTCGACAAGGGTTTTCTTACTGAAAAAGAAGCGGAAAATATTGGTTTCAAACTTAACATTCCACCTTTTGCCAGATCCAACTGTCAAATGCCTCATAATGTTGAGATGACAAAAAAAAAAAAATCACTATGCACAGAGTTCATGTGGAAAGAGCAATAGCCAAAATAAAAAAAGTTTAAGATTGTTTCTGGTAGAATCTCAAATACACGTCTTGGAAACATAAATCAAGTGTGGTATGTGGTTAGCATGCTGTCCAACTTCCAACCCCACATAATCAAAGATAAGAATCCAACTGCTGAGGATTAGCTTTCCCTCAATGTGATTACTGAAGATGAATAAAGTGTTGGAAAGTGTTGCTATCTTGATGTTTTAATTTCTGTGTTGAATGCTGTTAGATATTACTTGTACTTTTGAAATTCAAATTTTGCTCTGAAAAGACTCTTAGTTCAGTCAAGTGCTTTTCATTTACCTGATGGCTCAAACCACTTCCAAGGGGGTATTTACTTTCTCCGACAGCTATCTTGATGGGGGGTCTGTTGATCAAGTAGCTGATGGGAGTTCCTGTCTGCTGCTGCAGTAGAATCAAGCCCTCATCTGTTATTGAGGAGGTCCTCCGCATCCTAGCAAAAAACAATTGTATACATTAGATTAGATGTCCATTATTATCCACAATGGAAAATTGTTTTTGCTCAGGTCAATCTATTTATTCAAGACTAAAAATAAACCACAAAATAGTGTACTACAATGATTGATCCCATATGATCGCAAACTTGGTATGTATAGCAATATAGTTAGACATAAAGAGCAGTTTTTCAGATTTCAATACCACTTGGATGTGAACAAATCCCAGGTAGATGAGCTGATAATATGCATCAGCCAATGGCTTTTTAATACATTCAAATAAAAAGTAATCTTTTATTTGATATAACCACTTGCTGTGATTAACTTAACGTGATTAGTAATAAACAAAGCATTAATACACCAGCCCCTTGTGTCTAATATTACATTTACCTGCTCCCTGTGTAGTGGCAGTCAACAGGTCTCCGTTTGCGGTCTTTTTTGGCCTTTGTGACAACCACCGTTGAAATGGGCACAGCCTTTAGTTTGGCTCCTCTTGGCTTGTGCCATTGTTGTGGCAAACTAGTGCAAGCTCTAACAGGGCTTTCCTCTTGTGCTTTCATCATATCCAATGTATTGATCAAACCCACGATGTGGGAACAATATCCTGGTGCGCTATAAACAAATCAAAAACATACCATTTAGCAACGGCTAAAACATATCAGATACCGAAACTATAGGGAGTCGTAACTGAAAGTTAGCTTAAAATAAAACAATATATTGACTTACCCTGCAATGCAAGAACCGAGTGGCCGAGTCTTGCAATATGAACGGTGAGCCTTCGCCTCGATTTTAATGTCCTCTTCGTCAACATTACTCTGCCGACAAATTATGCTGTGAATATATTTCTCAAATGCATATTGCAGTCCTTACTGTCTAGTTCTCTCTGATATTTCCGAACTATTACTCCAGAAATTTGATACGATTTCCTTTGGAATATCTTTCACCGAAATCGCTGAGAAATCCATTTTTAAATGCCGGCGGGAATAAACACAAGAGAAACCGTGCCAGGCCGAGCAACTGTAACTATGGGGGGGGGGGTGGGGCTTAGCGAAGGGTGAATTGCAGCCCTCATCATATTTCTTCCTTATCTGCTTTGTCTAAGTGATTTCACAAGTGAGATATGTGCAGACATCTAAAATATTCTGATATAATGCGTAAGCTCTACAAGCAGTGAGAGTCATACATGCAGAATGACTAAAAGCAGAACACATGAACAGGCTACAAAGAAAACTGAGAGAAAAACTAAATGCTTGGCTTCAGTACAGCTTCACTGGAGACATCCCCAAAAACTCACCAGCAATTCCACAGAAACAAACAACACCTCCAGGACCTCCAACTAAGAAGCTAGGCCCACCTCTGCCTTGTCATGTGAGAGTGTAAAGTCTTTTCACAGGTGCATTGTCATATGCAGGACAAAAAATTGCAGCTATGTTCGTGTAGAATGCTCTTACACAGCTATACACAAACCCCAATTCTGATTAAGTTGGGATGTCCTGTGAAACGTGAATAAAAACAGAATACAATGATTAGCAAATCCTTTTCGACCTATATTCAATTGAGTACACTAGATGGTCGCATGTCATGAGGTGGGCACTCAAAAAGGGTGGATCGGTGACACTCCGCCAAGAAGCTGCTCATTTAAAATATATTTTTTCTAAGATTCATAGGTCTTTTGTTGCTATTTTGGTATCAAATTGTAGCTGTTGAAGTTCTCTTTCATTTGCCACTAACTTTGTTTGATTTGGTGGGATACTTTTGGTTCAGTGGCCTTCTTAAAAAAGCAATAACAGGGTGGATCGGAGGCGGCGGAGAAGCAGCTAGATTATGGTTATAATGTTCTATTACTCCAGGGTAAAGCAGTGTATCTTTTATGAACTGGACGTTATCGACAAAATAAGACAAACCTGGGTGAATTTGAATGAATATTAACCAAATAACACTAGTTTTTGTAAAAAAAAAAAAAAAAGTCCATTTTGAGAAAAACTGACTGTTAGTAGCCTAACAGTCTACTGCAGCTGCTTTCAATGCATTTACCTGTTAATTAAATACATGTTACTCTCAATAACATTAGAACGGAATGAGATAATAAATTTCTGTTTCTTGCTTTTGATTGGGCTGAAGGTATGTAATATGCAGTAGGAGTATTAAAAAAATAGACCATTTGGACCATGTCACACTTTTGTGGCGCCACCTCATGACATGCGACCAGATATTTCATGTTCAAACTGATGAACTTTATTGTCTTTTTAGAAATGCCTGCAACACATTCCAAAAAAGCTGGAACAGTGGCAACAAAAGACTGGGAAAGTTGAGGAATGCTCAAAAGACACCTGTTTGGAACATTCCACAGCTGAACAGTTTAATTGGAAATAGGTGAGTGTCATGATTAGGTATAAAACGTGCATCCCCGAAAGGCTCAGTCTTTCACAAGCAAGGATGGGGCGAGGTTCACCACTTTGTGAACAACTGCATGAGCAAATAGTCCAACAATTTATGAACAATGTTTCTCAATATGCAATTGCAAGGAATTTAGGGATTTCATCATCTACAGTCCAAAATATCATCAAAAGATTCAGAGAAATCTCTACATGTAACTGGTAAGGCTGAAAACTAACACAGAGTGCTGTTGGTCCCTCAGGTGGCACTGCATTAAAAACCAACATTATTCTGCAAAGGTGCAGGAACACTTCGGAAAACCATTGTCAGTAAACACAGTTTGTCGGTACATCTACAACTGCAAGTTAAAACTCTACCATGCAAAGTGAAAGCCATATATCGACAACACCCAGAAATGCTGCCGGGAGCTCATCTGAGATGGACTGACTCAAAGTGGAAAAGTGTGCTGAGGCCTGACGAGTCCACATTACAAATTGCTTTTGGAAATCATGGATGTTGTGTCCTTGTGCTAAAGAGGAAAGGACCATCCAGATTGTTATCAGCGCACAGTTCTAAAGCCAGCATCTATGATGGTATGGGGATGTGTTAATGCCCATGGCATGGGTAACTTGCACATCATTAATGCTGAAAGGCACATACATAGTGGAGCGGGTAACTTGAGAATAGCAGGGAAAAAGTGCAAATAGTGAAACAAGCATGAAATTCGGCATAACTATTCTTCTTTGTCTCATAATCAACCTGCAGCCACAGAATTTGACAGTTTTTCAAAATGGCTTCCTTCCGATATATGAATATGGACATTTAATTCCTTAATCACTTATACATTTCTTTATCATTGTCTGTTTATGCTAAAAAATTGAGAGCAAGCCTACAAGTACTAAGATTATGTAAAATAGTTTCTAGAAACATCCAAGATGGCTGTCATCATATCCAAAATGGCCACCAAAGAGCAAAATATTTGCGTATAAGTTCATATGTGCGCTAAAAGGTAATAGATTGATCTGGGGTAAATCTAGCTGGATCAGTTTATTTTAGCAAGTAAGAAAATAATTAAGCTCTTTTTAATTAATTTTCATTCTAATTTGAAAACATGAACATAAAGGTAAATATAACGTTGTAATAGTGTAGTGTCATTGCACTACCAGGGCACACTGGTTGACACTATAGCTGTGAAACTCAGCATGGGGTTCAATGCTAGCTATAATGGTAGAAATTTGTCATTAGTTTCCCAAATGCTGTTTCTCTAGCCCCATTTTAAAGTTAAACAGCCGCACCTGAATTGACAGGATGTGCCAGTGCGGGAGAGCCGAGCCAAAGAAGACGGGGCTATAGTCTTCTGGAAGGTGTACAGATCACACAGGAATTAAATAGCATTGTATGAATGATCGCGCTAGGCGTAGGATTGTAACATATCTGAGCCTAGTTGTATCCCATATCTGAAAGTGCTTACATGTTGTATAGGTGGTAAAAGAATAAGGATTGGAAGGGTTGGTTTAGTTTATCTCTTTATGACTGTAAGAATGCCAAGATATATGAATTCACAATGATTGTGTAGAAAATATGCAACTTTTGTAGCTTATAGGCTGAAAATACTCAAAATATAGAGCAAATTTGCTACCATTTTGAAAACGTGTCGGCCATCTTGGATATAACTATAACTTGAAGTGGCCGGAGGTTGATTTTGATTTTTGGGGATATTAAGAGTTCTCATGCAAAGTCTGTTGCTTGTATCACCATTTGCACTTTTTTTCAACTACCCCGCTCCACTAACAGGTTTTGGAGCCTACAAGCAACGTCTTTTTCAGGGACATCCCTGCTTATTTCAGCAAGACAATGCAAAGCCACATTCTGCACATTAAAACAGCGCAGCTTTGTAGTAAAAGAGTGCGGGTAAAAGACTGGCCTGCCTGCAGTCCAGACCTGTCTTCCCATTGATAAAGTGTGGTGCATTATGAAGCACAAAATACAACAATGGAGAGCCCGGACTGTTGAGCAACTGAAGTCGTACATCAAGCAGGAATGGGAAAGAATTCTACTTCAAAGCTTCTAGAAATAGTGTGCTCAGTTCCCAAATGCTAATTGAGGGCGGTTAAAAGGAAAAGTGATGTAACACAGTGGTAAACATGCCCCTGTCCCAGCTTTTTTGGAATGTGCTCCAGACATAATTATCAAAATGAGTGAATATTTCCAAAAAAACAATAAAAAGTTTATCAGTTTGAACATTAAATATCCTGTGTCTGTAGTGTAATCAGTAGAATATAGGTTGTTTTCTGTTGTATTCCTGATGTTTTCATGAATTCATTCATACTTTCTGATTAGAGAAGAGAACTTCAACACAGAAATTGTATTTTTGTACATAAAAACATAAAACTGTGGAGATAATGTCAAAATTATGATGTTTCAGAACAGAGAAATGAAATGGCTAAGAGGAGAGGTTTCTTCTTAATACAACCCCAATTTCAAAATAGTTGGAATGAAGTGTAAATTGTGAAAAACATAAAAATGCAACGACTTTCAGATCACATGAGCCCATATGTTATTAGAACATGGATAACATTTAAAATGTTGAAACGGAGACATTTTACATTTTTATCCATGAAATGAGCTCATTTCAAATTTTCTGGCTGCAACAGGTCTCAAAAAGGTTGGGGGCACAGGCGAAGAAGGGCTGGAAAAGCAATTATATATTAGAGAATCAGCTGGAAGAACATTCAGTAAGTAACCAAGTTAACTAGCATCAGGTGTGTAACATGATTGGCTATAAAAGGGATGTCATAGAGAGGCTGAGTCTCTCAGAAATAAAGAAGGCCAGAGGCTCTCCAAACTGTGGAGGCTTGGGTAAAAAAACTTGTGGAATACTTTAAAAACAATGTTCCTTAACATCAACTTGCAAAGACTTTGAAGGTCTCATCATTGACAGTGTATACATCATCAAAAGATTCAGAGAAACTGGAAAAATCTCTGTGCATAAGGGACAAGGCCGAAGATCTTTATGGGATGCCTGTGATCTTCGGGCCCTCAGATGCTACTGCATCACTCACTGGCATGATCCTGTCATTGACATTACTAAACGGACCTGGGAATACTTCAAGAAACCATTGTCTGTAGACACAGTCCACCATGCCATCCACAGATGCGACCTAAAACTCTATCATGCAAAAAGGAAGCCATTGTTGAGCATGATCCAGAAGCGCCGCCGTGTTCTGTGGCCCAAGGTTCATTTCAAATGGACTGTAGCAAAGTGGCAAAGTGTCCTGTGGTCAGACGAGTCCAAATTTGACATTCTTGCTGGAAATCATGGGCATCGTGTCCTCCAGGCTAAAGAGGAGAAAGACCACCCCTTCTTTTGTCAGCGTTCAGTGCAAAAGTCAGCATCTGTATGGGGATGCAATAGTGCATATGGTGTGGGAGACTTGCATGTTTTAAAAAGCACCATGAATGCTGAAAGGTATATAAAAGGTTTTAGAGCAACATATGCTCCCCTCCAGACGGCATCTATTTCAGGGAAGGCCTTGTGTATTTCAGCTGGACAATGCAAAACCACATACTGCAGCTATTACAACAGCATGGCTTTGCAGTAGAAGAGTCAGTGTTCTGAACTGGACTGCCTGCAGTCCTGATCTTTCACCGATTGAGAACCTTTGGTGCATAATTAAACGAAAAGTCCGTCAAAGGACACCCAACAGTCTCCAGCAGCTGGAAGCCTGTATTAAACAAGAGTGGGATCAAATTCCAATAGCTAAACTCAAGAAACTTATCTCCTCAATGCCCGGACGCCTCCACTCTGTCTTAATAAGAAGAGGAGATGCTACTTCATGATAAACAGGCCCCTGTCCCAACTTTTTTGAGAACTGTAGCAGCCATCAAATTTGAAATGAACTCATTTCATGGATAAAATCGTGAAATTTCTCAGTTTCAACATTTGCCATGTTATCTCTGATCTATGGTGAATAAAATACTGGCTGGTGTGATTTGAAAGTCATTGCGTTTTGATTTCATTCACAATTTACACTTTGTCCAAAATATTTTGGAATTGGGGTTGTAGATGCACCCACTACAAAAGTCTTCTTGCCACCCTTTCTTCATGGGTCATTCTATATGAAACCAACAAAGACGGTCCCCAGAACTGAGTGCACTTTCCAAAGCTATACCAACATTGCATGTGCAGCCATTATAACAAAATGCAGTATTTATTCAAATTGCATTCAGATGATAATCAGAAATCTATGATAAAAAAAATTCTTGATTTGCTTTTAGGATGACTATTATTACAAAGCTACCCCACTTCCTGTGTCCCCAGATTAGAAGTTGCATCGATACTTCTGGTTTAAATCTGTCCCCCCCCCAATAAATGAAGCAACTGGAAGCAACAGTTTTCTGGGCAGGTGGTAAAATTTAAAGGTCAGATTGTTACATTATGCCATATTTTCTGAATCTCAAGGAACGATTGAGTTCAGAGATCAGTATAATTCTGTGTTCTGAATATTACCACTTCAAAACAAATTTTATTTTAATTTCTTTTAGGACACATGAAGGAGTTAAATCTCAGTTAATGTGTATAATATTTGATGATTATATTATAGCATAAAGGGAGTATTTGTCCAGTAACAGAAGTTACTTTCTGTCAAATTTATCTGTCCTGTTGTAATAAATATTATATATTATGAACTTGATTAAGCTTGCATACTCTGTCTGGTTGACCCTTGATATGTTAGCAATAAAATACATTGAAATCAATTGTCGAGACTACAGCTTAATTTTTGTGAAGTACCCTAGCCAAATTGTTGGTTGTGCGTAGAATGACCCTCGTGCAAATGTTTGTACACACCACTGCTCAGTTGACCTAGAATGGGCCTTGAAGAAGATAGTATTTCCACTGTAAACTGTAAAAGGTTCAGACAAGTATGCCAATGAAGTCACACAAAAAATTGAGCCGAGAGCTTACCTATCTCACTCAGATGATAACCATTTAATGCAGACAGCTGAATAAAATCTGGGTCATTCCATGTCAAATCAACCAATTTTCTCAAAAGTGAAAAAGTTGATGTCTCAGAATTTCTTCAAATTTTAACCAGTTGTGAAGTGACCATAGTTGAGAACATCTGCAAATTTTCTAAGGGTTCTGATGTAATAAATATGAGAGGGGGGTGCATGCCCAAAATCGCACCCCTTATTCTGAACAGGTTTTCAAATGCCTGTAACTGGAAAGATATACAACTTAGACGACTGAAATTTGGTAATCCCACAGATATTTTTGTAAAGAATGCCTGGCCAAAATTGGGCAGAGTTTGATCAAATAAATGGAATGGAAAAAAGGCATTTTTACTTTTTCCGAGAACGATTTTGCTGGTCTCTTTTGGCCTGTTATATTTTACCTACATAGTTCAAATTGCTGCCATATACTGTCAGACACCCTGACTACCACTCTGTAGTTCATGGAGCAAGTAACTATCATACTTTGTCTATCATTGACCCATCATTTTTCGAATTTTGCCATTTTTGCTCAATTTCGGAGGCAAAAATGAAGAAGTGGGACAGGTCCTAGGATCACCAATATGGCCTGTACACAGATCTTAAATGTCGAAACAACATATTAAAATTCTAGGATGGTGTTCTGTCCCATTCAGATTTTATTGCAAGTTGAAAATGGAGGTTTTTTTTCAATAATCAGATTTGCAATATCTATCATTTTATGCACTTTTCATACATTTCAAGCCCCTCTCAACCACAGTTGACTGCAAATAATGTCCTGAATGGGATTTTCTACCCTGGCAGGGCTTCTACCATGCTGATTCTGATATTATCCCCATTGCAACACCATACCGTTTTGCACTTCTAGAAATAGCTGCTGACATCAGCACTAATCCTCGAAAACCTGTTCAGAATAAAGGGTGCGATTTTGGGCATGCACCCCCCTCTCATATTTATGGGGCTGAGGGTCACAATTTACATCAGAACCCTTAGAAAATTTGCAGATGTTCTCAAATATGGTCACTTCACAACTGGTTAAAATTTGAAGAAATTCTGAGACATCAACTTTTCTGCCATTGGTTGATTTGACATGGAATGACCCATCTACTCTCACAAATTTTGAAGAGTGAAAACAAATATGTTACAGCCAATTAATATTACTCAAAACTCTGCAATGCTTAATTGATGGGAAAAAAAAAATCAGGTGAATGCGCCAAAACAGTAGTTGAGATATGAGATATGTTGGAACTTTATAGGGTCTCTGTAGCTTCCACATCCCACATCCTTCAGTCGTTAGGCTTTGTCGCTATCATGGTAAAGTCACTTGATTTCCTTTGTGTTCTCATTCAGTCAGCTTTTTATTCGTGAGAACTTTTCTAATAAATGGCAGCATCCCGTACAGCACATAAACAGTCCGCTTGCAGAATACACAGCAGTATTATTTACGGAAAGAAAACAACTTACAATTTATGGAATATCAAGTTGGCCTTTTCCATATACACCTCTTTTCACTTTCTTCAATCTGATTCTTATTTACAAAACAATTGTCATTATCAACAAGTTTTTTGGAGTTAGCCATTTTGGTTGATTAACATTTGGCAGGGAAACCCCTAGGGCTATCATTTAACACATATGGGGGTCTATTCTCCCATGCGCCTAAGTCGAAGAAAGCGCGTAGCTACGCGCTTTTCAGCCGAAGCATATTCTCCCCTCGACTTAAGTCTGTGCATTACGCGCCCCGAAGGTAGTTACGCACTTGGGGCGGAGCAAGGCCAAAACTGGGGCGTTTCTCAGGCAAAAAACACTTATGCGTATTCTTCCCCTGGCTTACGCGCTTTTTCTGTTAAGCACTTTTGAGGGCTGTATTAAGGTCAAGCGCCAACATAAGCCGAAATGGAATATTGTGTTTGATGTTGGTTATAGGCCGAATTTTAACATTAATTTTATTTTATTTAACATGGTAAAGGTTGAGACAGTCAATATTCGATTGTTCATCCTTAATTCTAAACTACATTTCTCATAACCATAGTAAATTATCAAACAAAATCATCATATGTTGTTACGCAACAGCCGCTTCTCCAATTAGTTCAATTACAAACGCATTACAAACAATTACAAATATACCAGTGGTCATCAAGGTCAAGACTGCGCTGTCGGTCCTGGCATCTGGGTCGTTCCAGATAGAGGCTGGTGATGTCATGCAAATATCACAGGCGTCTGTGTCAAGGTGTCTGACATACATTTTGTAGTTGGTTGACGCTATGGTGCACCACATCAGCCACTTAATAAAGTTCCCCGAAACACCAGCTGAAAGACGGAGAGTTAAGGGGGGGGTTCTACCGCGTCGCCAGGTTCCCCAGTGTTGTGGGAGCCATTGATTGAACTCAAGTTGCAATCGGAACCCCTTCCACAAAAAAGAATATGTACAGAGACCAAAGAAGTCGGCACAGCATTAATGTTCAGGTTGTGTGCGATCATGATATGCGCATGTTAAGCATCTGCGCCAAATTCCCTGACTTGGCCCATGACGCCTATGTACTGCGAAACTACTTGAAATGCCAAAAAATACAATAAATATTTGAAAACAATATCAAGCTTGTTTCCAGTATCTATCGCAGTGATACTTTGAGTATAGGCAAATAAAAATGACAATTTTACATAACCCTCATTCATTCGTATCCACTCCAAGTTCTTCTCCATGCACTTCCGCTGCACAATGAGTGGATCCCACCTCCTCCTCCAGTGCAGTGAAATGCAACGGGGATGATGGTTGCCCACCACCTGTTGCATGCACACTTCTCCGGTGTGCAGAGAGCCTGGCTTTTACAGTGCCCCGCAAACTTTTCCGCATGTGGGGTAAGAATCCTTTGTTTGATAAAGCGTTGCCTAACCTGACATTAGAAATTTCAAGCGCGCAATTTCTAAATGAGATCATATAAACTGTCATTGATTGTTATTTTTATGTGACTAGAATGTTCACTTTACTTGTCTTCTTCCCTGACTTCCACTGAAAAACAGGCTAGTGTAGGAGGGGTACATTTTCAATGCACTGATTACGCTGGAGGAGAAGCGCTAAATTCTTTATTTATTTTTTCATTATGGCAGCAATTTGTTTGTTTGCATAGCTTTAATGCCATGGTGGCTAGAATAAGAAATAAAAAAAGAGATGCCTGCATTACTTCTTGTAACTGGCACAGATATACATAGGCCTACTATTACAGCAGCATATCGTCGGCCTGCTGATGAAACCTCGTATCTTCAAAATGATAAACTTCACAGGAAAATAAAACATATATATATAAAATTAAAATATAACAATAAACTAATATTAATTTTTAGATATAATTGAAAATAAAAAAATGTTTAATTCTGCATGTAAGAATAGTGGACATATGAGTTTTTGTTTGTTATCAGTTTGGAGATAAGAGGTTTTATCAGCAGGCCCACGATATTTTTTAAGTCTGGTTTGCGTTTTCCATGGACCAAAACTGCATTTTCATGGTTAATCAGAAAATCCTTGTTCCTTGTTTTCCTGATGGCCATACTCAATGAGCTTTGTACAGAGTCTGCCTCTCATTTGGATCAGTCACACCTCTTTCATAAGGCTGCCTACATTCTGAAGTTAAACGCTGTGGGCGTGATCGAAGCGATTATGGGATTATGGGAATACGCGTAACTCAAAAGCGCTTAACTCAAATCGAGTAAAAAAGGACTTCTGTGCAAATGGGAGAATAGACCCCATTGTGATTTGTTTATTTCACCCAATGCCGTTACGTCACGGAACTCAAAAGCTGACTTGAATGTGCAGACGTTGTTGAGGGAAGCGCACCACATTTATGGAAAGCCATGCAGTTCAAAACTATGCCTTTTTTCATGATATAGTACACGTACATGTTATTAACGTGTATTCAACGCATTAAAAAAATCAACGCGTTGTGAACGTGTTGTTTACATGTTGTTGTGGTGTGAATGCAAAATGTCAATTTCATGCAATTTTGAGCCAGTTTTTCCGTGTCAGAGGCTGATGAGAAAGAGGGCTAAACCATTTCTGTAAGCCATGGGGTTGCTTACTACTTTTCAACATGCCTTGTCACTTCATTGTTTTTTTTCTTATTTTCTTTGTGTAGCCTTTGCATAGTAAATTGTGTGCAATGCCAGTACTCTCCTGCAGAATGCTCTCTCTCAAAGCTGCTTGTCCTTTTACTTTTGGACACAAAGAAAAACACTTTTTTCCCTTCCAAAAGAGGATACCACCAGAAATCAGTGGGCAGAATTTTTTTATTTGCTGGCGACAAACAGCCACGGCCAAAGGGAACGTTAGCTGCTTGCGCTCAGCATTTCAGCAAAGACAACTTTATAAATAAAGGAAAATTTGACACAGGATAAGTGTTTCAGCTGCTTCTCAAACCTGAAGCAGCTGCATCGATCAAGCACTCGGAGCCACAAGCTGTAAGTAAGAATATAACCGCAAATAATGTAAGTGAAGCTAGCGTGTTACGGGTGGCTAGCAGGACCGCTAGCGATAGTTAGCACTAACAACTGGCCTCAAACGCAGGCTTTGCAAAATATCTGTAGATAAAGCCTGTATCGGTCGCGATTGTCCATTACTCACATACACAGAAGCTGGAAGTTGCTTTTACTGCATAAGCCAACCCGACGTGATAGCCAGTTGACTGTGGCTGTAGCACAGCGGCTAACGTAGCCAAGTTACTGTTGCTAATGTTTGTGTCCTAAATATGCAAGAGTGATTTCAGCGGAAATTCTACAGAAGATGTGTGAACATCAACCTCATTTGAAGCTAACTTTTAATACTTGTTTGTAATTTGGATGCTAGGTACAACTGTTCACAGTAACAGATCTTGCTGTCTGGAAAACCTGTACTGCAAGGGTTTTTCTCTGTGGTTATGACTGCTCAGTTACCAGCTACTGCATGTTAGTTTGCGTTCCGTGCTAATTAAAAATGCTCCTGGTTAACTCATATGCAGTAATTTTGATTCGTATGCTTGTGTTACTTCGGTACGCATCAATGTGGCAGTTTCATCATAACGTTGCCCGATTGGAGCCACTACAGTTAGTGATAGCTTCAATTATCCATGACAGGATCAGCCGGATACTTCACAAATGTCTGAGCATTGTGTGCAATGCGAAACGCAGAAGCTCTACCAGTTTACAAATGATTTCTCTGCACTACCTTGCTACAGTATAATTTCATCCACCTTAAGAAAAGCCGAAAAAGGCGGAGATAAAATAGGTAATTCTGTCCTGTAGAAGTGATTGATTCGCTAGCTCCACATAAGCAACTTGTCCACGCTAACGGAACTTACGGTCTGCAAAACCTGTATTATGTTCATAACATTACAGAGCTCTCTCTAGCTGTCGCATACTATCTATAAAGCTGCTTTCACATCGGACATGAAACAAATTTTTCGCAGGACAGGTTAGCCTACATTCAAAGTCAATGCAAAACTGCGAATACACGCGTTATGGGCACGTCAAGCCGCTTTCACGTCGGACGCAAAACGAATTTTTCGCGCGACAGATTACATTCAAAGTCATGACCGCTCATCAGCTACTGCATTTTAGTTCGTGTGCTCTGCTAATGCTCCTGGTTAACTTATATGCAGAAATTATGATCGGTATGCTTGTGTTACTTCGGTAAGCATCAATGTGACAGTTTCATCATGACGTTGCCTGATCGTAGCCACTACAGTTGAAGCAAACCGGAGAGGTGCTGTATGTGTCTGCCAAGTTGGGCTGCAGTTAGACTAGACATAGGTTTTGCAGAGCTTGGGGTGTGTTTTTGGGTGCTTGTGAAATGATTGCTTGACCGGGGTCAGCCTGATACATCTCCAATATCTGGGCAACTCTCTGATACTACCGGTGAAAGCAATTGGGAAGTGCACAGCCTATAACGTGTCTGGTATAAAAAACAATTTCTCTGCATTGCCATCGATTGAATACTAAATTCTTTCCAGTAAAAGTGATCGATTTGCTAGCTCCACATAAGCAACGGTTCACGCAAAACCTGTAATAGGTTCATGACATAACCGAAGCTCTATCTAGCTCTCGGCACTATCCATAATGCGCCCATTTTCCTAAGGAAAAGCTGGTCATTCCGAAGCAATAAGTGAACCATTACCACGGGCAATTTCCAAAAAGGCTGTTTAGCCTGGAGCTTTCGCCCCTCCGTCATATACCAGCGCGGAAGCTGTTCGTTTCTCCACGCTAACAACACACCACAGCTCTCCACACGAACCAGCAGGTCCTAATACACACCGAAGCAGTCCATAAGCTGTTGGTCCACTTTTAGCTGCTCCTCACTGTACATGTTTCCCTCTAAACTCAGACCCACTGGATTTCTACGGTCTCCGGTCTACACTTGGGCATGCTGACCCGCTCTACAAATGTGTCTATATGGGGTGGATTCTTGCTTTCCCTGCATCCTAGCTACAGAGTAGAAAAACCACTATACTCACCACTGTTGCCGTTACAAACTGTAGCCGGTAGTAAATTCGTGCTTGAGCTGCGTCCTCCACTTTCGCCATTGTGTTTATTTTGTGTTTATTAGAACAAGTTACTTTCATTAGATCTATACACATGAACTGCGTTAGATTGCAGAATATGCTTGTCGATTCCTTCGGGAGGTGCATCAGTTTCACTCTAAGGAGCCGGACCAGGAAAACTGCGTTCTGCTGCCTCGTGCCGCCTAGATCCGCCCTCCACAGAGCTGGCCAGTCAGAAGAAAGTGGGCACACGGGGAGTGGGGGCCATAGCAGAACAGCCACCCCAATGAGGCTTTTCAGTCATAGAGAATACTATGGACTACAAATGGGGTTTTTTGAGGATGGCAGGATGAGCGAAATAAGTACCCTTTTTTTACTTTGTGCGATCAGGAGTACTCTAGGGGAGTCAAAGACCAAAATATAAACTTGGAAACATAGCATAATAGGTCACCTTTAAACAGTTGAAGATTACTTGGGGTGTGCTGCTTCTTCATTCAAGATATTACAAGTGGTGATGACGACACCGGTGAGCTTGGAGGAAGCAGTTTCATTAATAAAAATGCAGTGCGAGGGCTCAACAGCGTGGATTCTCAGCGAGATGAACTACCACTGTTGCAAGAAGACAGAGCTGGCACTAAACACGAAATGGCAGCAGCTTTGGTAAGATCACTCACTCCCTTTGATAGTCAGAGACATACTTGGGAAGAGTATTGCGAAGCGTTGGATCACTTTTTTGCAGCGAATGAGATAGCGGATGGGGCAAAGAAATGGGCGATATTGTTGAGTTCAGTGGGCAGCCAGACTTATAGTCTAATGCCAAACTTGCTTAGCCCTGACAAACCTGGTGATAAAACATATGAAGAATTAACGGCACTGCTACAGTCACACTACAATCCGAAGCCCAGCAAAATAGTACAGTGATTCAAGTTTAATTCTTGGAAGAGGGCAGCAACTGAAAGTATGACGGAGTATGTAGCTATGCTGTGGGAGCTCGCACAGCATGGCAACTATGGTGATAAACTGAAGGATATGCTCCATGACAGCCTGGTTTGCGGTATTGCAGATGACCGTATTCAGCGGAGGTTGTTGGCTGAGCCCGAGTTGACATTCAAAAAAGGCCTTGAAATCGCACAAGCAATTGAAATAACAAAGATAGATGTGCAGGACCTGCAAGAGCAAATGAAAATGTTGGAAAGCGCAGGCTCCAAGAATATTATTTATAGATTTATATAATCAAGGAGGTATTAATCCCTACCTCCTTGGTTTAATCAGCTTGCGCTTGCTAGCTGCCTTTCGATCTCATCAGTGTCATGGTTTTTTTTCTTTTTCCTTTTTAACAGTTATGATGATGAATTATGATGATATTGATACAAATTACATTATATATTTATTGTTGTTGTGATTGATAGTCCAGGTTGATAGTAATAGTGATGATGAATATGGCGATTCGGTATTCAGTAATGATTGAAGTTGATGGAATAATTATCAAATGATGATAAATGAGGAAATGGGAAATTCAGGGGTGCAGATATGATTTTGAGTTTTGACGATGGGATTGTCATGATGGTATAATGAAATACTTATTAATGAGAATGACATCAGTCGGACATCCGTACACTTTGATATATACTGAGTACAAATGAAAACGCACCACTTGAAAAAAGTCTATTTAAGTTCAAATGAACTTCAATATAATTTTTATACAACAGCAACACTACAGTGACGTCACCCGACATGCCAGGTGCAAGAAATGCGAAAATTTCAAGTTAACTGTAACGGTAGGCAATGTTCTGCAAAAACGCAACATCTTGCATGCACACCACGGGAAAAATGAATTTCACTCTGAATTTGTGCCCACATTGCCTTTAAAAGCATGTGAATCCGAATAAAATTTCACTTCTTCACTGAAACTTGTGAAACGTCGACACTATGCCGCGACTTAAAGCCCCTGAACGTGAACGTGCCATAGGCATGCTTCAAATTGGCGCCAGCACCAGGGAAATTGCCAGACGACCACACTGCGCACACACAATGATCGCAATACTCCATCAAAGGTTTCTGCAAACATGGACCACTCGGGACCGTCCTCGACCGGGTCAACAACGTGTGACAAAGGCACGTCAGGACCGTCAGATCGTACGGGATCATGTCCGAGATCGAACACTACCGGCTGCTCAAGTCCAAGGACGACGTGGATTAATTCACCCCAACACCGTACAGAACCGTCTGCGAGCTGCAGGCCTGCGTGCACGATGTCCTTATTTCGGCCCCATATTGACGGATCGTCACCGAAACCAGCGTCTACAGTGGGCAAACAGGCACCAGAATTGGCGACTACGACAATGGCACGGTGTCATCTTTTCTGACGAGTCACGATTTCACTTAAGGAACGCAGATGACCGTATACGTGTATGGGCGGAGACGTAGTGAATGTTATAACACCGATTGTGTCGTTCAAACGGACCGTTGGGGTGGTGGCAGCGTTATGGTGTGGGGTGGAATAAGCTACCGTCACAGAACTCCTCTCCATATCGGCAGAGGAAGAGTGAACGGCGTCTACTACCGGGACCAGGTGCTGCAGAACCATATTGTGCCGTTCTTCAACAAACACCCCGATGTCCACACGTTCCAACAGGACAACGCTGGGGCACACACTGCAAGGGTGTCCATGCAGTACCTTGCACAGCAGAACATCCCCGTGCTTCAGTGGCCAGCTCTGTCACCCGACCTCTCCCCTATCGAGCACTTATGGGATGAAATTGGACGACGTCTTTCACGTCGACGCCAGATGGACAACATCCGAGAACTTGAGGTTGCCCTTGTTCAGGAGTGAAATACTCCCTCAGAACACGATCCAGAGACTGATCAACTCCATGCGACGACGATGCGCTGCATGTGTCAATGCAAATGGCGGTCACACCCGTTATTGACTTTCCTGTTTGACCCCTACACCAGTTAAACCTCTCTCGCGCATTAACATTACCGTGAATGAAACTGAATGATGTTTGCATGTCTTCTTAAATCATTCATTACCTCAAATGCATCATACGTATATACTTCACATATCAATCCGTGGAGCTATTCCAGATTTCGTGAGTGGTGCGTTTTCATTTGTACTCAGTAATAGTAAATGAATTTGGAAAATACATTTGGAAAGTAAAATATCGTATTCGTAAAATACCTGATCAGTCCATCAGGGACTAGACTCGCTACCACTTTGAAGTGATATCGGATGGACGTTGACCTGCTTGAGCTGTGAAGTTTGTTTACGAATTAATTCCTCTTGCCAACACTGTCGATCGATGTGATTTACAAGATTCGGACTAGGACATTATTCATACTTAACAGTTGACAATGAAATACTTATCATGAAAACTCATGAAACTCAATATTGACAAAATATGGACTTGCTTCCTTTTGTCATTTCACGGCAGAATACTTCACAACTAGCAGTGCATGCGGTGAGTACACGGCATACTTGGCAAGGCAAAGTGACAACAGGGATGTGTTAAGATGCTGGGGTGAACACTTAGCATGAGATTGTCGCATGTTGAATGAAAAATGCCACAACTGTGGGTAAAAGGGGCATGTGAAGATGATGTGTAAGTCTATTCCTCTTGGGGAATAATCGCAGTTAAAGGGGGAGAGAAACTGAGACATATAAAAAAAGATAAAAAGCAGTCTACACATCAAAGAAGTTAAGCCACTGAAAATGACCCTGGTGAGGAAGAGGTGTTTACAATGCATAGCCTAACAGGGTCCAGCATGCCAAAAGTAGACACCATCCCCAGGCAGCTAAACAGAAATGGTAGCTTAGTGGATTTTGAAGTAGACGCGGACTGCAATTTGACAAACCTGACGAAGACTGAGTATGCAAAGTTGAGTACAGTCGGGGGCCCAGTGAGTCTGAAAACTTACACTGCGGAAAAAGCAAAGACACCCGGGGCGGCAGATGTCACTGTGACATACCAGGATAAAGTCAGGCAGTTACCAGTCGTTGTTGTAGCTGGCTCAGGGCTAAATCTGTTGGGCAGAGGTTGGCTAAAAGAGCTGGGGATGGATTGGTTCCGGGTCAACAACATAACAGCCACCAGAACTGACCTTGCTGGATGTGCTAAAACAAAATGAAGAGGTTTTCAATGAGGAACTGGGCACCTGGAAAGGCCCACCAGCAAAAATACATGTAAATGAAAAGTTACCCCCCAAACTTCTACAAGCCGCGGCCAGTCCCAAATGCCATGAAACAGAAAGTGGAGGCTGAATTGGAAAGGCTCACAAAGCAGGGCATAATAGAGCCCATGAAATACGCCGAATGGGCAGCACCCATCGTGCTTGAACTGAAGCCAGACAATTCAATGTGCATTTGTTTAGACTACATGCTCACCGTCAATCTAGCCTCAGGTAGAACAATATCTGATTCCGAAATTGGAGGATTTGTTCGAAAAAAACTGTCCAGAGGTGAAAAGTTCAGTAAGCTGGACTTAAGCCTAGCATATCAGCAAGTGACCTTGGACAATTCATCAAAGCAGTACGTGTTCTAGGTGAATCATCTTCCTTTTGGTGTTTCCTCTTGTCCAGAAATCTTTCAGGGACTGATGGAGAGTCTGCTGGAAGGGATTGCCAATGTGGCAGTTTAACTGGATGACATCTTGGTGACAGGGTGGAAGGATCAGGAGCACCTGGCAACCCTGAACGAGGTCCTGTGCTGGCTGCAGAAAGGGGGTCTGAGGCAAAAGCGCAGCAAATTTTCTTTCAGGGGGCAGAATTCTTGTGGTATGGAGTGGATGCCTCAGGACTTCATCCCCAACCACATAATGTAAAAGCTATACAAAATGCTCCGGGACCCATCAATGTAACAGAACTGAAAGCATACCTATATTTGCTCAACTACTATAACAGATTCCTGCCTAACCTCTCAATACTGTTATCCCCAATGCACAAACCGATGAGAAAAGATGCCCAGTGGAATTGGGAGAGTGAGCAGCAAAGGGCTATTGAGGAGTCTAAAACATATCATGCAATCCTCAGAAGTCTTAAAGGACTATGACAGCCAGAAAGACTTGATCTTGTCCTGTGATGCCTCACCCTACAATGCAAAGCGAAAACCATTTATCAACAGCACCCAGAAACGCTGCCGGCTTCGCTGGGCCCAAGCTCATCTAAGATGGACTGATGCAAAGTGGAAAAGTGTTCTGTGGTCTGACGAGTCCATTTCAAATTGTTTTTGGAAACTGTGGACGTCGTGTCCTCCGGACCAAAGAGGAAAAGAATCATCCGGACTGTTATAGGCGCATTGTTCAAAAGCCAGCATCTGTGATGGTATGGGGGTGTATTAGTGCCAAAGGCATGGGCAACTTACACATATGTGAAGGCACCATTAATGCTGAAAGGTACATACAGGTTTTGGAGCAACATATGTTGCCATCCACGCAACGTCTTTTTCATGGACGCCCCTGCTTATTTCAGCAAGACAATGCCAAGCCACATTCTGTACGTGTTACAACAGCATGGCTCCGTAGTAAAAGAGTGCGGGTACTAGACTGGCCTGCCTGTAGTCCAGACCTGTCTCCCATTGAAAATGTGGCGCATTGTGAAGCATAAAATATGACAACGGAGACCCCGGACTGTTGAACAACTTAAGCTGTACATCAAGCAAGAATCGGAAAGAGTTCCACCTGAAAAGCTTCAAAAATTGGTCTCAGTTCCCAAACGTTTACTGAGTGTCCCTTAAAGGGAAAGGCGATGTAACACAGTGGTAAAAAGGCCCCTGTGCCAACTTTTGCAATGTGTTGCTGCCTTTAAATTCTAAGTTAATGATTATTTGCAAAAAAAAAAAAAAAAAAAGTTTCTCAGTTTGAACATTAAGCATCTTCTGAGGTATCGTTCAGGAACCACTTGCAAGAGACATCAATCCAAAAAAACGTATGCCTTTATTGGAGTCCGAGTCAAAGCCAGAAAACACAGGAATTGCCAAGCCACAATACGAAATCCAAAAACAGTAACGACTAGACAGACCGGGGTCAGAACCAGTAAGACACATCTTACAGAGGTACAAAAACAATAGGCAAAAGGTCGTAGTCGATGGGCAAAGCCAATGGGCAAACACAGGGCATCCAAACACAGGTCATACAAAAATAGGTCAAAATCCAGAAAGGCAAAAACAGTAGAAAAAGGGCTATGGCAAGAATCGGAGTTGGACTACCCAGTAGAAGAAAAACAATAATCAAAGGCGTACAGGAGCTCGGCACAATGAAATACTGATCAACGTTCTGACAAGAGCTGTGAGTGAAAAGACTCCTAATATACATTCAGGAAAGGTCACATGCTATACAGAGATCAGCTGTGGGGAATGAGACTAATTACATCGGGAGAATCACATGAGGGAAACCCTAACCACAGATATTGGCGAGAAACGAAATACGGACAGGAATCACACAAACAGCCTATGACATTTAAACAGCTCCGGTCCAGGAGTTCTACGTGCACAGATAACAAGAGCAGGAAAGTAATTAAGCACATGCGAGAGATTCTCACTGAGCATAGGGAGAGGACGGCGGAAAGCAAAGGGGTGGAGAATAGAACAGGCCGATTGCGAAGAGGGAATTAGTCTGTAAGTAGCGGTGCGGTTTTAAAACTTAAACTAGAGTGCCCATTAGTAATTTAGTAATCAAATATATATATATATATATATATATATATATATATATATATATATATATATATATATATATATGGTTAGCTGTGTTAGTAGAATATAATACAAAATACAAATGTTAGTCTTGTTAGTAATCAGAACAGAAGGGTGAAGGGAGAAAACGAGATACGAAGGAATGTTTTAAACACCAGACTTAATTTAAATCACCCGAAGTCAGGGAGCACGCAGACAGGGAAGACGGACTGAACAAACTAGATCACAAGGGGGAGACAAGTGCAATGGAACTGAAACATGGAATGAACCAAAAACCAGAATGTACAAAAACCAAAAAGAAAAAATAAAAGACAATAATCATGAACACAAAACCAGAACATAAATATGACAAGACAGATCAGAATCATAACACATCTTGTTTTTGCAGTGTATTCAATTGAATATAAGTTGAAAAGGATTTGCAAATCATTGTATTCTGTTTTTATCTACGATTTACATAATGTGCCAACTTCACTGGTTTTGGAGTTTGTATGTCCAGCTTGATATGCAGCTTGTCTTGCATGTTCCTTAAGCGCACTTCGAGATAGTTAGATTAAGTCATATGGCCTCTGCGCCCATGCAAAGAGATCAAGTCTTGCCTCGTCTACAGAAGAAGTTGTACTGGACAAGTATTACTCTGTATAAGGTTTATTTTCAGGGTTTTTGCTTCTCCTGTAGGCCTAGAAACCGCCTTTGCACCATATACGACTTTGCAAAATGCTTTATTACTGCAAGAGATCAGTCAATGGCATTTCCGCATGTCATAAAACCTTCTATATTCAACAGCTTGAATAAAATAGTTTTCTTCAGAGCACCAACTTCATATTTGGTACATAGAGCAACTAGACCTCGCTCTTTTCAAATTTGATTTCATTTGTTTTCTGGTAGACCTTGTCAGATTTTTGCTATAAGCAATCAAAATACAGACACAACATGTTTTTTTCCATTTTTGGGGGCCTATATATGAGAAAGTATAACTTTTGTTACAGATATAACATTTTTTCCTGACAGTACTATAACATGTCTCATATACTAAAAAGAATCAGACATCTAGTGTCATTAAATCTGGATATATAGAGAGCCAAAAGTGGTACCATGGACAAATGCACATTCCAGGAAGCCATATTTGGCATGCCATAAATCTGCAAATATGTCACATTCAAAGTCCTCCTTCTGAATACAGAGCCTAATTATATCAAAAAATTAAGTGTGAAAATTTGAACCATTTACGGTGAACAGTTCAAAAGTTATTAGCCATCAAACTATGGAAGTTTGATTGTAGTACTCATTTTTATGCAAAATATGGGGCCAAATCCCCTTTTTGAAGGCTTAATATCTCCAAATCTAGTGGAGATATTGGCCTAAAATTTTGCAGAGCAGTTATTAGCAACAAGGACATTAAAATAAAAAAAAGTCAACAAAATCTGAGATGTTCTGTCGGGAACTTTCTCAGAAATCTGGTGATTTGGCACAGAATTACCCATAACGGAAAGTTCCACTGCAGGTATTGCATCATCCATTCTCTCTGCAAAGTTATTAAATAGCTCATACCTCAAGCGTGAAGGAGCAAACAGAAGATGCCTCTCATCTCTATAAAAATATTGGATTACAACAGTTGAAAAGTACCTCAGCAAGTGTCACTCAAGTCGCACAAGTAGGCCTAAGTATCAATATTTATGTCTACACTTAATAACAAACTTTCAGAAAAAGCAGGCCGTAGTAATGTTGCAAACCTCACAGTATAAAAGCTTAATATCTCATGCAAGTCATTAGCCTGGCTGGGAAAAACTACCTCTTAAGTGTCAAGCGAGTCACACCATTTACCCATGTCACGGGAGTCACAATATTTCATGAGTCCTTTTGATGGAGCACAATGCATTATTTCTTAAATTCATTGTTACCTCCGTCCAACGAAGTTGGAGGAGGTTATGTGATCATTACAATTTGTCTGTTGGTTGGTTTGTTTGTAAGCAGGATTATGCAAAAAGTTATGGATGAATTTTCCTCAAATTTGGTGGAATGATTAAGTATTGTTAAAGGAAGAGGTGATTTGATTTTGGGAGGTCAAGGTCAAAAGTCAAGGTCAAGGGCATGCAAGGGTCAAAAACACATTAAAAACATATCTGCGCAAAGACTACAGGACTGCATAAACAGGTTGCTAGCTAATACTGGCAAAAATAACATTGAGCATATTTGCGGAGGTACCTTTATGTTTTCATGTGGAATTAAAATTATCAAAATGCCTAAATTTGTTTAGCCACACTTTCCTGTGAATCGATGAAGTGTCATGCAGACGGAGGCCTACATAGAGTGGGCCTAAAAAGTATCCCTGGCGCTTTGCTGGGGACCAGGTTGTATGATGTACAAGTCTGTCACATGGCAGCAATGAAGGTGAAAAACCACAATATGCACAATTGTTTGGGACATTCACAACATTTGCATTAAATGATTGGGTAATAACCATCAGATCAGGATCGAATAGCTGTGGTCACAGGGACAGTCGCCTTTGTGAATTGGACATACCAGCCTTGTTATTTGCTAATCAGTTGCATTTTATAACCTGGTTCCCTTCGGCTTTGAACATCTTGAAGGCCTTTCCGGGACAGTTTTTTGGCCCACCTGTAGAATGAAAAGCCTTAAATCAAGGCTTTTTTGGAGGGAGACGTGCATTTCTCATTCTCAGTTTTTTGATGTACTTCTTTTAAGTTGTGATTCATTACTTATTCAAATAATGCCAAATGAATTTCAAGACATTTACAGAGAAGGGATTGTGACACAATGGACTATGCAAGCAGCCATTCCATTTCAAGCAGGTCTCTGGAAAGGCTTGAGATGTATGCAGGCTGCTACAGGCATGTAGTGCACCACCCTGCATGCCCTTATACCAACGAAGTCTTTTCTTTTGTTATGTTCACAAGTATAAAAGTTTCATTAGTTTGAGTTTTAAGTACGCAAATTGCCGTCAATGAATAACCACTGAATAGAAATCTCAGTTATAGTTTGATGTTTTGGGCGTGCATTTCGACTGTATCAAGTTTTTACTTGAAACTATAAAAGTTATTTCTACAGGATCACGCGAATCAAGTTTGCCTGTCATGCGAGTCACATATATTCACACCCCTGACTGGGACACTAACCAATTCAGTTGGAATAAGTTCATCATATGATACAAGCTCCTAGAGTTTTGATGATGAAATGTCTCCGGTATACAGACAGAGACCGCATCCTCAAAGAAGCCAGGGGAAATCCAGTTGAAGTTGAAGGGCACACCATCCGATTCACCAAAGACTACAGCGACCACACATCGAAGCTGAGGCGCCCCTGTTTCCCTGTCATGCATCGGTCCCGACAGCTAGGATACCAGGCATTCTTGCTCTACCCGGCGGTCATCAAACTCATCCATGTATCAGAACAGCGTCTTTTTCGTGATCCATCTGAGGCGGATAAGTTTCTTGGTCCAGAGGATGACAATCCCGCTGATTGACTGGGGTAAGGCTCATGTTTTTGAGCTCTTGTCTACTCTACTCTACCGTACTGTCAAAGTCCTTACATGCTGGTTTGCTTACTTCCTGGAGGACGCGTCAGAGCTGATGGGACGTCACTCAGGAGGCGTTCCTGACATTCTGACTTCCTACAGTTATTTTATTGGCAACTCTGTCATGAAAGTCCTGCCAGTTTATTTATTAATTTTTATTTATTTTCTTTTTTGTGTGTGTGTGCTGACATTAACATTGGTCCGCTTTGTTAAGCAGCAATCTATATCTGGCAGGATACTATTATTCCCATTGTTCATTTGCAGTGATGATGGTTTTCTGATGAACAGCAGGTTTTTGCTGCGTTTTTCTTTTTTATTAGCCATGTTTGCTTGATTTTGGCATAACCCTATTTGAGTCTTATTATCAATTGGGGTTAGTAGTTCTCTTTTGCATCCTTTTTTTTAATATTATGAACCCTTTTTTTTCCTTTTTTTAATGTTATGTATACTCAAATAAAGGTAATCTATTTGTATAGAGAGGACAGGGTTATCTGACTATCCTTCACTGTCACTTCAATTTTGGGGGGTGGGCTCTGGATGGACCTTTTTTCCATCTGTTTCCTTTTTTTGAGGGTGGGCTGTGGGAGCCTGTATGGTTTGGGACTCGTTTTCTTTGGTCTCAGAAGGGAAAAAAGGCAGGCTGGGTGGGTGGGTAAAGGTGTTTCAGGATTGTGGGATAATGGCTGGGGGGGACAAGACCCAAGTGATAGAACTCTGCACTAATTATTTTTCATTCATGGTGGCTGTTTTTAGCTCATTTTTTTTATTTTATTTTTCTGCTCAGGCACCCATGACTAATGCCTCTCTCGTCTTGGAATGAGCGGGGATTTAATATTCTTCATAAACGTACAAGCACTCTGGACTTTTTGCGGAGAATGAAAATAGATGTGGCTTTTTTTCAGGAAACTCATCTACTGGAAAGGGATGTCTCCAGACTCCATGATAAATTCTATCATGTTATTGCTTCCTCCTCAAATTTGAAAAAAAAAAGGACAGAGGAGTAGCGATTATTGCTAAACATAGCTTTCAGTTTACAATTTTAGGCTCTGGAGAGGATTATGAGGGTAGAGTAGTCTTTATTAAAACTCTAGTAAATGATAAAAAACTAGCTTTTGTTTCTGTTTATGCCCCTAACTCATTTGATAGGAGCTTTTTTGATTATCTGACTAAACTTATGCTGGAATTATCTGATTTTGGTCTAATAATAGGAGGTGACTTTAATGCAGTTTGGTTACACTCATTAGACAGACCTGGTGTAGCTGAGGGGGAAAACCAGCATCTTGCTTCCTCTGTATTAAGGAAATGGGTCTCAGACTGTGCCGTAGTAGATGTCAGGCGGACAGCTAATCCCTCTCTAAGGGAGTTCTCTAGTTTCTCATCACGTCATAGAACTTTTTCCCGCATAGGTTACATTTTCATTTCTAATCATTTATTTGGAAAAGCTTCTGATTTTTCTCTTCTTCCTATGTCTCTCTCTGACCATAGGGCTGTATTTGGCAAACTGGCAATCCCTTCTGGCCCCAAACGAGCAGCCCGTTGGCAGTTTAATTCCACTCTATTGCAGAATGAATCTTTTCTAAGGGAAATGAAAGAACAACTGGACCAATTTTTATCATTAAATATGTTACTGATCTCTGCGTTGTGTTATTTGGGAAGAAGACTCTCAGGTGAATGATGAAGCCATTTATTTCCTGCATAAGGGTCATCACAACTAAAACAATGAGTGTTGGGAAAATATGGAGTACGCCTGCAGCAGGGTTAAGTTCTTCCTGCCGGACTATGTTTTACTACAGCATGCAACCTGTACTGTACTTGAAACTTATTTCATAATTACAGTTTCTTATAGTATGGGGCCTGTCAAGAAAATACACAAAATTAATTCCATAAAGGGAAAAGGTATTATAGAAATGAATGTAAATGCATAAGAAAAATACATATTATGAATATCTATAGCTATATCTATGAAATCTAGCAACCATTTATTTAAGGATAACATATGAGGATATGTTATCCTTAAATAAATGGTTGCTAGATTTCATAGATATAGCCATTATGGAACGTTGAGCAGCTAACTTGCACCAAGCCAAACCTGAAAACATTTCTTGTTGGGATGATACCATCGCCACTCTAAAATCTTTATTGTAGCCATCTCCTCTTCTTACTTTGGGTCCTGTGGGTAGGTGGGGGGAGGGGAGGGATGTGGCACTCCTTGTATCTCATTTATTTTTTCCTTTCCTTTTTTTTCCCCTCTCTCCTGGTTTTATTTACTTATTTTCTATTTAGTTATTTTTTGAAAAAGATTATTGAGTTTCTCATGATACTGACTCCATCTAAGAGGTCCAGCCCCTTTCAAGGGCCCTAAAGGCATTGAGTTTTGAGGACAGTATTGGTTGAGGCTTGCTTAAAAGCTCTGAATTACTATGTGTTTGTATGTGTGTTCACATGCATGTTTGTATGTACATCAGAGCAATTTATATAGACAATGCCTGTGGACTCCTTGAGATTCGGGGGGGAGGGGGGTTGTCTATTTATTTTTCATTATTATTATTATTGCTATTATTATTATTATTATTATTATTATTATTATTATTATTAATACATTTATTTATTTATTTTTCTTTGTTATGCTACACTACCATTCTTTTTTCTCGTTACTGTTGCCATTATTGTCCAATTGATGCTTGCCACATCTCTTTGTTTTAAACTAAATGGAAAAACCAATAAAAAATTGATCACAAAAATCATATGATACAAGTGTCTATTAGGTTCCAATATCAAAAAGATCACTTGAGATATAGGCAGTGACTTTCTACAAAATGGACAATACTCAGCAGGAGTGGTAATATTTGAAAAGAAGCCACGAAAATTCCAAGTCATTATTTCTCACCAACTATCGACAGCAGTTTTTTCACATCAAATATTAGAGGACTTAATGACAAAATAAAAATTCTATGTTCATCAACTCGTCACCATCTCATAAAATTTCAAGAGCGAATTTATCTGAAAATCTTGTAAAAATATCAAGCAAGTCACAATGGAATGGCTGATTTGCAGAAGTGTCCTAGCAACAATCAACAATGAAGGAAAAATTAATTCTTTTTGTGTCCGTGATACAACTCCACAATTAAAATGTACAGGAACTTTGGCAAGATAACACTAGCATGCCAATAAGGATATCAGGTTTGAAAAAAAAAATTGTCAAATATTTCACATTAGCTGCTACCCGCTACCCGGAGTGAAATTGCCATTTTTTTTTTTTGCGTGCATGACCGTTTTTCAAAACTCAGGCGACGTCAAGTCCTTTCTGGTGTCCAAGTGGATATTCACACCAAATTTGGTGATAATTGGTTGAGAAATGTAGGAGAAAAACGTGTACATACACACAGACAGACATCGACCTCAAATATATTATAGACCAGCTGCCACCTGCTCTGTTGCCCATTATTTTGTCACTTTTAGATCGCATGAGGGAGAGAAGCCGTGTCTTCAATTGCCACTTGATTATTCTTGAATTGGAAAACGTGTTAATCAAGGGAAACCATCTAGAATCAGCCAGGACTAATTTTTGTCAATAATTTCCGCCGAGTTTTCAGGTCTAACGCCAGCCCTGCGAGTGTTCAACTGTCAAATTTGAATTTGGGAGCTGTCAAGTTCGAGCAATCAGAATGCTGCATTCGAGGACGAACGCGGAGCCCTCTCAAAAGCCTGGCTTTCGTGCAGGCTGTCTTATCACTCCCTCGGCCCCATTGCAAACATAGCCTGCTCGCAGGTTACCTGAACGCACGTTCGTAAGGACACTGCGGCTCCTAGCGGTGCAACCGGATACTGCTACGCGCATCAGGCTATATAAGTTTACCCGCTACCCGGAGTGAAATTGCCTTTTTTTTTTTTTGCGTGCATGACCGTTTTTCAAAAATCGGGCGACGTCAAGTCCTTCCTGGTGTCCAAGTGGATATTCTCACCAAATTTGGCGATAATCGGTTGAGAAATGTAGGAGAAAAATGTGTACACACACACACACACACACACACACACACACTGACCTCAAATATATTATAGATTCTGATCTGATTCCAAAGAAGCCAGACAGTAGCATTGCCGAATTATTTAAAGCGAGACAACAGCCATCTGCAAAAATGTAGTTTGCTACAATAAACCGTGGAACGTTGATGTCTATCCAATGAACACACGAGATGGCGATCTGGTGAAAAAAAATCCCTACCATAATTTATCAGCTTTTGCAACATTTCGCTCAAGTTATCCCTTCATGCCAACTTGCTTCCTCGTGTCGTAATGCGCTTAAGCTTGCTCTCAACCTTGCGTAAACGATGAGCATTGTAGCTTCACCCCAGTTAGCGGCCAAACCAAGGAGAGCAAAGTGTCAGCAGACGTAGGGGCGCAAATGCCAGTGAAGTTGAACTATTCTCGCGCCGTGAGGGCGCGGGGCGGGAGTGCTGCAAGTTGAGGGCGTTTTGTTGCGCTGAGGGTGTTGAGCGCTGTCAACTTCATAAAGTGTGTACAGCAAATCGACGCCACCAGGCACTGCCAGCGCAAAAACTGTTGCCTATGGACACAGGCCGTTACTGACATTCAGCGCGCGTGTGTGCCATGCAGCAGCGTGCGTCTGTCAAGTTGATAGTTCCTAATATGATTGTTTTGTAGCCTACTGATGAAAAAGAACAAAATTAATTTAAGTTCTTTGCCAGGACCTGTTCAAGATTCAATCCCATGCGAGACGATATAAAATAGTTGTGGCGATTAAATTATATGAAATCAAGAGAAGAAAAAAAAACAACGCTAGGCAACTTGAGAACTAAAGTTACATTTTCTCATCGCCAAATGCGTTCCTCTCACAACAACCTGTGCTCAATTTGAATAAATAATGCTAGTTTCACAAAATAAATTTCACGAAATTAAAGAAGACTTTTAAACAAAAGCGGTAGGCTATATAAGATATTCAGCAAATGCAAGTGACATTGCAGTTTTAAGGAAACAGTGCAGCCTATTAATCATTGGCGAGAACAACACGTAACGTTCCTACTTAAATAAGACACGATCATATTTAGATCTACATTTCCGTCCAACCGCACAACTATGTCGATATAAGTGGTTCAGGCTTTGCCTGGCAGCCAGTCTACTCACCCCATTTCCACAGACTTTAAAATCAATGTCCCGGTGTCCGAAATTATTGAGATTAACTTCGGTAGCTAGATTTAATGCGTTTCGAAACAAACTATTATCACTCAATTAGCCGAGATGCACTCTAGACTTAAGCTAGTTAAGTCCATACCGGACCCCGACCTTCAATCAGCAAGCAATGTTGATAGCAAAAAACTGAAATATGAGTCCGAGTCAGTCTTCTCCAGAGAACTGCGCGATGACGGAGTTCCTTTTTTTCCAAACGGAAGCAGATTAAAAACTAAAATTTGTGACGATGAAAAGTGAATACCCCTTTTCCTTTTTATTTTCTTTGCGCGCGGGTTAAATTTCCAGCCTTCAGAATGTATAATAGGCTTCGTACAATTTGCTCTTGCAGCTTAGCCACGCTCACCTACAACCTTGCGTTTCGAGTGAAGCATTTGAGAAGCGGCAGCGACACTGCGCGGATTCCACCTGCAACCTCCCACATACGCAGTACATCTAAGCTCTTGGGGCGATAACACAACAGCGACTATTGCCAAGGCTGTTCCTTCGACATTGGAGGCATCGGTACTCGAAAAAACTGACATTGGACTTAATGCGGAATTGGCGCGTGATCATAATTCAGTAAAAAGAATTGGACTTGCTATGAACGATCGAGGTTAAATTTAATGCAGGTACGTTTCACCTTTTATGCAGCCTTGATTTCAGATGTCTAGCACTTGTAAGCATTTTTAGGTTGAGTACTCGGTAGAAACCAAATAATTTTATCATAGTCTAGGATTTTTAACAAATGAGTCATCATCAGCAGCAGCAGCAGCACCACTGCCACAACCACGAGCATTATCATCAGCTATAGCAGCAGACCTATGTAGTTTGCTGAATTAAATTAGGCTAGTATGTCATATGAGTAGGCCTAAATATAGGCTTAATACCATTGGCGGAGCTAGTTGGGGGCGAAGACACGTCCCTTTTAGTCCTGGCTAGTTCTATTTCATACGTGCTCCGCCCTCTAACGGGCTTCACTATTAGTTACCCCTACGAGGCTCTGCCTCGGCGCCTGAGAAAGAAAATTGAACTCACCTGCTCCGAAGGAGGGGGTAGCATACTCACCTCCCATAAAGCCCCGGCATTGCCAATGCTCGTCTCCCTTTTTCACTCAGCCTTTGAGAGAGTTGGAACTCGCTACAACAGTGAAAGCTCTACAATGGATAAGCTGTGCCAACTGTGTGCCTCCCCCATGATGTCCAATGATCAGCACGACGACTGCTTCGTCTGTCTGGGCTTGCGGCACCATGAAGAGGCAAGTTCCTGTGCTGCTTGCGCAGCGCTCCCCCGGGAGGAGCGTGAGCGTCGGCAGCAGTTTGCGCGGGCCGCGCGCACCCTCCGGGCTGGCTCGGGGCCAGTCCGTGAGTCGGCGGCAACGGTCCGCTCGAAGCCTTGGCACGAGTACGATGAGGAGGATCGTCGCGTGTATGAGGAGGACCCGACGACCCTCTTCATGGACGATGAGCCACCCCCGGAGCACCGCAACCCATTGGATGACCTCCCTGGGTTGTTCCAGTCCGCGGCGGAGAGGATGGGGATGCCCCTACCTCCGCAGCCCTCTGAGGACCAGGTGGATGACTTCACTATCGGTCTGCTGGCCCAACCGAAGTCAAGTCCACGCCCCAAGGTGATTTGTCCCAGGATGGCGCCCATCTTTGACTACGCGCAGCGGGACTGGAAAAATCCTCTGGCCGCGAAATCCCCATCTATGGCGTATATGCCGTACTCGACGGTGGAGGATTGGGAGTGGAATGTCGGAGTCCCGGCCGTGGAGGACGCGATGAGGTGGTGTCTGCTCCCTACCGCTTCCATGTGGCCGAGCGGTCAGCCGCTGCTCCCGTCCGAGAGGGACAGAATGTCGGCGGCCCTCTTTGACCGTTGTTATTCTAGCGCTGCTCAGGTGGTAGCGCTAGCTAACAATATAGCCTTTCTCGCGGGATCCATGGATAGGCTGACCCACCAGAAGGGGGAGCTGTCGCCGGAGGAGATGGTGGAGATGCAGACGACAGCGGCAGCCATGCTCCGGATGTCGCAGGCGTTCGCGATCGTTGGCGGACGTAGCATGGGAGCGGCGCAGGCGGGGCACCACCACCTCTGGCTGGGGCTATCCTCACTTAAGGAGAGGGAGAGACGGGCCCTGATTAATGCGCCCATCACCACCAGTTCGCTGTTCAGTCCCAACATCCAGGTCATGGTGGACCGATTGGAGGCAGCGAGGAAGGCTTCAGAGCAGCTAGGCTCCCACATTCGCCCGCAGCAGCAGCCCAGCAGGCCCAGCTTCTCCCAGCCGCCGCTGAGTCGCCGCCGTCGCAGGTCGGCAGACAGCCGGTCTCCCCGGGTGCCGAGCCAGCAGGATCCTGAGCCGCAGCGCCCCTCAGCTCAGCCTCAGCAGCCCCGCCAATACTGCACCAGGGGTGCGGCATCTGGTCGTGCGGCTCCTGGAAAGTTGTTTAATAAAAAACATTATCAGTATGAGGTCTCAGCATTGTCTTCTTCTATTGCACACACTGATACGCTGGCTGTTTCAGGTGTTAGCACATAAGGTAATAATATACACCTATACACCTAAGGTATCTAATATACACCTATATTAGAGGTGTGGACGCACACCTCTAATATAGGTTTTGTCTCTAATATGCCTCCCCCTTAGAGGCCTCGGACCAGCACGATGACTGTGCATCTGGCTGGCTGGCGACGCCAGGCGCAGGCTGCTCCGAGCCGCCTATGCAAGCGTCCCCACGGCAGGGGCATGTACAGCAGCTACAGTTTGTGCGCCCTCCAGGCTGGCTCGGGGCCAACCTGGGAGCTGGCGACGGTCCGTCTGAAGCCTTGACAATGGCCCTCTTCCAGGACGTCAAGCTCCTTTCCTGCTTGAGTGACCACTTTGCCATCGGTCTGCTGGCCCAGCCAAAATGGGGACCGTGGCTCAGGGTACTATGTCCGAAGATGTCGCCATGAACCCGATGGCAGCCAATCTCCTTTGGGCCCTACTCCACTGTGTCCTGACGATGGTCGACCGCCTGGAGTCTGCCCGCGAGCAGCTGTCGTCGCACATCTTCAGAGGACCGGCCATCAGCGGGCTCCAGCCCCCGTCTACTGCTGCTGCAGCCTCGCAGCCTCTGGTCGCCCTACTTCTGGGAGATTTACAAATAAAAGGCATTATTTTTATTTGGCTTCAAGATCGTTATTCATGCTACTCACGCTTACACACTGGTTGTTTCAGATGTTTGCATTCATGGTCATTGGGATACCTTACTGGGGGGAGCAGAGTGGCTTCCCCTTTTTTTTCACCAGCTCAGTGAGAGGGACACGATGCGTGAGGCTTGTTCCCTCAGCATTTCTAGTCAACACAGAACAGCTAATCTGTGCTTCATCAGCTAAAAGGGTTTTTTAATGAAACGCTGGTTAGCCAACCAACGAGGTTTGCGTTGTTCTACCGTGCACCGGTCGTGCACCGTCAAACAATGTGGCTAATCGTAATTATGGCGATGACACCCTCCCGCCATGCTGCTGACAGGGGGGTTCGCTACAGATCCTTCAATTCGGTGCACTCGTTTCGTCATGGGGCAGCTCCAGTGAGGGGACGTTCACGAACTGAGGCAGATTGCCATAAACTTCTAACGCTGCTAGCTGGACTGGCTCCAGCGGCGCGGTTAGTACAAGTCCGCTACACAACGGCGCTTCGCCAGCTATAAACTGTTTATGGAACAATGGATAGCTAAGCGCCAGCTAAGTTGGCGTGTTCTACCAGCAGAGGTAGTACACGGTCAAGCATTGTAGCTAATCGGAAATCTGACGAGGATACCCTCCCATCTTACAGTGGCAGGGGCGCTCACTCAAATCTTCGATTCGGTTCACTGTGCATCCCGTGGACAAGGGGCGGGATGTTTGCACAAGTGTAATTCTAGTACTGGGGCTTATGAATCTGTGAAGAGGACCTCCGCTCGTTCTGCTCCAGGCCGAATGTTCTAATCATGGCGGTAGCACATGAGCTCTGGACCAAAATTTACGCACTCCCATCTCTCAGTGTTGGTTTGGCGAAATTCAGTCTTGAAAGTCAGCGAACTCACTTCATCCGGGTGTGTCTCCAGTGAAGAAATGTTCACAAACTAATAACCAGCTTGTTGCTAACACTCTAGCTGGGCTGGCTCCAGCAGCGTGGTTAGGATACGTCAGCGCACTTCTGCTTCCGGGTTGCACGGAAGAGGAGTTGTCCGCCATTTTGGCTCCATAGCTCCGGAGGTCTCGCAAAATTCTCACTATGCATCCCGGTGGCAAGGGACGGGATTGTGTACGCAAACTTAAATCTGGTACTGGGGCTTCCGAACCCGTGGAGAAAAGTGTCGCTTGTTCTGCCCCACAGCTCGAGATGTGTTAATGGCTAATGTCTCTGAGGGTAAACGTCAGGAAGAGCTTTCGCTTGACTCAGAGACAGCTGCGCCCCCACCACCCACGGTGAGTGAGTCACCAGGTGACGTGCTTGGGGTTGCAGTGGATGCGCTGTTGCCATTGGCCTATCAGCCCTTTCGGGCACGGCCCCCCGGTCGAACCCTCCCACAGGGGGCGGGGCGTCGCGGGAGGGCCTGCTGGGCTATCGGAAACCATAGAATCAACTGCTTCACCACTGACGGATCGCTATCAGTTGTGGGTGAGGTTGTGCGCCCCCCTTCCGAGGTGGTTGGACAGGACGTTGTGGAAGGGATACGTATTGCTGTTTCGCTGCCGTCCTCCCCCATTCAAAGGCATTGTACGGACGAAGCTCCCCGGTTCCGCCCAAAGGGCGGTTGTGAAGGAAGAGGTAAACTCGCTTCTACGGAGAAAGGCCGTAAGACCGGTTCCTCTGTCAGAAGCTCAAGCAGGATTTTTTTATATTTCTTGATCCCCAAAAAAAAAAATATGGGAGGCCTGAGGCTCATTTTGGATCTTGGGAGCTGAACAATCACATGGTGCTCAGACCATTCCAGATGCTGACGGTGAAGGCGTTGCTGGAACGCGTCAGGCCGGGAGACTGGGTGACGTCAATAGGTCTGACAGATGCCTATTTTCACGTCCCAATCCTGCAATCCTGCATCAGAAGTTCCTTTGCTTTGTGCTACAGGACCGGACCTTACAGTTTTGCCGCCTCCTGTTCGGATACTCCCTGGCACCACAGACATAGTCCAAATATGTGGAGACAACCCTAGCGCCGCTTCGTCTGAGATGGGTGTGGCTTCTACCTATCTGGACGATTGGCTGATCCTGGCCCCTTCCGAACAGATGATACCGCCCATACGAAGTTGGTGATGCGACATATTGCGCAGCTGGGCTATCAACTACGACAAGCACCCGGCAGCCCAGCCAGACAGCGCGGTATTTAGGAATGCAGTTGGACTCTCGGACCATAGCCGCACGCTTGTCGGTGGAGAGAGCCGAAGCGATCCTGCCTTGTGCCCAACGGTTACAGGACGCAGTCTCAGTGCGGGCGATAGCAGTCATGTCACTACTGGGGATGATGGCTGCTGCCCATCTAGTAGTCCGCTTAGGGCTACTGCACAAGATATCTGCAGCGCTGGTTCATACGCCTTCGGCTGGACCCGAGGCGAGACCAGCAGCGCATGCTCCGCATACCATTGCAAGCACGGCGGACCTTAGCGTTTAGGGCCTCACACAGCCGGCTCCGCGAGGGAGTTTGGTTGGGGTGCCTGGCTCACTATGCGCATGCATTCGTGGATGCCTCCTTCACAGGGTGGGGCAGAACTTGTGGCCCTGCTTCGGTCGCTGGTACATGGCAGGGGCCCCGGCAGCACATCAACCTACTGGAACTAATGGCAGTTCAGAGGGTGCTGCACCATTTTTCCCCACAGTTGGATGGGAGGCACGTCCTGTGAGATCAGACAACACGACGGCGGTAGCCTATCTCAACAGACAAGGGGAGGGTCAGATCAGTGGGCCTACACAAGATGGCGGCTTCCATCCTAATATGGGCAGATCGCCACTTGCGCTCTCTGAAGGCCAACATGTTCCAGGCATCCTCAACACTCGGGCAGATGGGCTGTCCAGGGGGGCGCTGCCCGAGGAGGATTGGAGCCTCCCCACCGGCGACATCCGAGCAAATCTGGAGGCTGGTCGGGCGACTGAAGATGGATCTGTTTGCAAACAGGGAGAACGCTCTTTGCCCGCTGTGGTTCTACCTGAGGCCTACCAACAATCCTCTCCTGGGGGTGGATGCGTTGGCCCGTCCAGTGTGGCCGGCCGGCCTGCTATATGCGTTCCAGCCCCGGCGGCTATTAATGCCACTACTTTGCAGAGTGAGGGAGCAGCACTTGTCCATAATTGTGGTGGCACCACTGTGCCCGAGTGCCAGATGGTTTCCGGTCCTTATCCAGCTGGCGTTGGGGATCCCATGGGAAATTCCGGACCCTCCCCTAACCGTGACTCGGGTAACGAACGCCGTCCGCACCTGCCCCCTCCTGGCCTGGAAGCTGAAAGGGTATGGTTAACTGAATCGGGCCTACCCGAAGCGGTTGCATCCACAATTCAGTTTGCGCGGGCCCCGGCCACATCCAAGGCTTATGCGACTCGTTGGCGGATTTTCGTGGGCTGATGTCAGGTGAGAGGCCTGAACCCATGCTCATGCCCCCTTCAGGGGGTGCTAGAGTTCCTTCAGGGGCTCTTCGAGAGGGGCCGTGCAGCATCCACCTTGGGCGTGTTCGCGGCGGCCATTGCAGTAGGTCATGATGGGTTTGACCGCTTCTCAGCTAGAAGTCACCCCCTGGTAAAGTGGTTTTTCGAAGGGAGTCCGCAGGCTGAAACCCCCGATGCAGTGCGTGGTTCCACAGTGGGATCCACAGACGGTGCTGGACGGCCTGGCGGGACCACCATTTGAACCCTTGGACCAGGCGGACCTGCATACCTTATCGATCAAGACGGCCCACCCTTTAGCCTTGGCATCAGCCAGGAGGGTGAGTGAATTGGGGGCCCTCTCCCTGCACCCGTCATGCCTGACCGTAAGCGAGGATAATGGATCAGTGGAACTTCGCCCTAATCCCTCCTTCCGACCTAGGATAATGGATCAGTGGAACTTCGCCCTAATCCGTCTGTCCGACCTAAGGTCATCACTTCAGCCTTCAGTTCTTCGGTGATCCAGCTCAGGGCTTTCTGCCCTCCGCCCCATACCACCAGTGAGCAGGAACGGATGCACAAATTGGGCCCAGTGCGAGCGCTCATGCTGTACATGAAACGCACGGCAAGCCTTAGGAAGGCGGATCAGCTGTTTGTGGGCTATGGTGAGCGGGCTCAACGGGCCCCTCTGTTATCGCAGCGCCTCGCCCACTGTATCTGTGATGCTATCGGCAGAGCCTATTCGGCAGTGGGCCTCTCCGTCCCGGCGGGGCTGACCACACATTCTACCCGTGGCATCGCATCCTCCACAGCGCTAATTAAGGGCGTATCCGTGGGGGAGATTTGCAAGGCGGCCTTGCGGTCTTACGCATCTACCTTCGCGCAGTCATATCTGAGGGACATGACCGCCAGTTGGTCGCGCATTCAGTCCTGGGAACCCTGTCAGCAGGGTCCCCCCCCAACACTAACTAGTATGTTACCACACCCTGGGGCGATGCGCTCTGGGGGCGCCTCGCCTGCAGGTGGGGGGGGGCGCGTAGACGGGATATGACAGCTACAAGCCCCCCCTCCTCATTCCTTCATTCTTTCGCTCTAGAAGGGGCCTTATCGGAAGGGGCCCCGTCTGACACCGGCTTGGGTCTGGTGTTGTTTGGTGTGGTACGCGGCCTGGCGGTGCCCGCCCCAGGAAGGACATGGCTTTGTTGGTTTCCAACTAGAACTCTAGGGTGCGGGGCCACCTGGGAGTACATTCATCCCTTACGGCCTTCGCCGTAGGTGTAAACCAATAGCTAAGCCTGTTAGAGGGCGGAGCACGTACAAAATAGAACAAATAGTTACCCTGAAAGTAACTCCAGTTCTATGAGTACGTGCGTAGCCCTCTAACTGCCTGCCCAGCTGGCCCCCGGATGTGAGATGCTGAGTTTCAAAGGGAGACGAGCACTGACAGCGGCGGGGCTTTATAGGGGGTGAGTATGCTACCCACTCCTGCGGAGCAGGTGAGTTCAATCTTCTTTTCAGGCGCCGAGGCGGGGCCTCGGAGGGGTAAACTAATAGCGAAGCCCGTTAGAGGGCTATGCACGTACTCATAGAACTGGAGTTACATTCTGGGTAACTATTTGTTCTCAATCATTTTCCTTCATTGACGCGTTTTCCAATTATCTTAATTGACAACTGAAGACACAGTTTCTCTCCATATGCGATCTAACAGCGATGAAATCATGGGCAAAATTCAGTGCAGAAAAATAATTTACTTATTAATTGGCCAATGCTTCTCTTTCCAATGAAACGCGGGCTGTCATTCCCGGTAAGAGTGGCACTTGGCAGTTAAATAGGTTATAAAAAGCGTGCGGCTCAAGCCATTTGCCTGAGAGTCGACAGGTAGGCTATGCAATTTTGAATAACGTTGATTTAAATACAGCAAATACGCATCCAGATGAGTGATTGTCGTCTTACCTAATCGGGGAGAACAAGCGGCACCTGTTAAGTGCGGAGCGCTCTCGGAGTGAACCTTCTGTTAATCATGAAGATGACTGAGAACAGGTCAGAATTTATTATTGTTTTAAACCAGTGCTTCTCAAACCTCTCCTGGAGGACCACCTGTCCTGCATGTTTTAGATCTTTCCCTGTTTTAGCACAGGTGATTAAAATGATCAGCTCGTTATTGACCCTCTAAAACTGATTGATAACATCCTGATTATTTGAATCACCTGTGCTGGGGCAGGGAAAGATCTAAAACAGGCAGGGCAGGTGGTCCTCCAGGAGAGGTTTGAGAAACACTGTTTTAAACGGATGTTTTGTGCAACCCGATTCTCAGTTCTGGTTCCGCCACTGTAGCCTACTGAATTTAACCCACAATTTAATTGTTGTTAGATCGCATATGGAGAGAAACTGTGTCTTCAGTTGCCAATTACGATAACTGGAAAGCGCGTCAATAGCTGGGTTTAAATGGAGCCTAACATTCCGATTGGAATCGGTTTAGAAGCTCAAACCGAATTTAAATGCTCCATTTAAACACCTCATTCCGAATAAACAGGCCGAAACCGGATGGAAATTCATTCGGTTACAGAGGGGTAGAATCTTCCTTTTCCCAAACCGATTAAAAGTAAAATTGTATCATGTAAACGGTAAAACGGAAAGCTGTCTGGCTGCGTTCTGTCTGCGCACACCCTGTCTTGAGGTGAAGTGACGTTTCTTCACTTGCAATTAAGGTGGCTTTCAAGCGCAGTCCGCAGAACTGGTCAATGCGGAGTGGCTGATTTTAATAAAAACTCTCGAAGAATGGAAAATTATTGCATGCTTAGATGGTAGTAAAAACAGCAGTGAACAGTTTAAAAAAGTCCACGAAAAACTCAGGGAAGCCGGGATAGACCGCAACGTCAAACAAATTAGAACTGCTAGAAAACTGGCAACAGGTGTTGTGCCGTAGAATGCACCCCTGCCGCAGATTGCATCCCCTTCGCGGGAGCGCGCGTACGTCATTCCAATACAAAAGTGACCCGGGTCGCTTTTATTTCGCAGAGAGTAACACCGTTTCTCGTGTTAAATTCTTGCAAGGATTTACTGCTTTAATTCCGCAACCAATCACAGTGCTAAAAAGTCTGAACGACTGTAGCCTATCATATTTTTATTTTTTGCGAAGGAGGTACTGAAATAAAATAAGAAATGGTATGGCTTCGCGACATAATATCCTAAAGCCGCGTGATAAACGTGATAAAGAAAGCATAATGATCTTATATCTAGCCTTCGTATTTCACAACATCGGTTTTGTGGAAATATATAGCTATACATGCACCCCTGCCGCAGATTGCATCCCCTTCGCGGGAGCGCGCGTACGTCATTCCAATACAAAAGTGACCCGGGTCGCTTTTATTTCGCAGAGAGTAACACCGTTTCTCGTGTTAAATTCTTGCAAGGATTTACTGCTTTAATTCCGCAACCAATCACAGTGCTAAAAAGTCTGAACGACTGTAGCCTATCATATTTTTATTTTTTGCGAAGGAGGTACTGAAATAAAATAAGAAATGGTATGGCTTCGCGACATAATATCCTAAAGCCGCGTGATAAACGTGATAAAGAAAGCATAATGATCTTATATCTAGCCTTCGTATTTCACAACATCGGTTTTGTGGAAATATATAGCTATACAGCTAGACTAATTACAAAATGAAGTTCTGATAATATGAGCAAGTAGGCGTTTCGCAGCTAAATTGCATGACTATTATGAAGGTTGAAAGGCATTTGTGGGATACCCGTATATGCCCACCACCTCAGATGTTCTTCTTTTAGAAAAGTCAAATGTTTGTCTCAGGTCTTAACAAAATTAAATTAAGTGAACGAACTAATGAATGATCAAATAAAAAGAATCATAAAAGACTTCTTTAATAAACTATTTTTACTTAAAACAGAAACTTCTACAAATAGATCTGTATGAATTGAAAACAATATTTACATCAAAATGCAGCTAATTCTGGGTAGAACAGGAGTAACACTACGGCAGGTGGGCAGCTCATGTCTTTGGCTTGCCGTGAATCGCACCCCCTGTCTAACTTAGACAAGGAAAGTGTTACATGCATGAAATTCATTCAGGTTAAACGTACTAGGGCCCTATGCATGCTTTTAAAAGGAATTAACTCTGGGACTAACAAAAATAAAAAATCCAGGGGGTGCATTCCACGGAAGCCCAATGTTTTTGGCTTGCCCTGAATTGCACCCCCTGTCTAACTTAGACAAGGAAAGTGCTACATGCATGAAATTCATTCAGGTTACATGTATTAGGGCCCTATGCATGCAGTAAAAAAGGAATTGATGCTGGGACTAACAGAAATAAAATTCCAGGGGGGGGGGGTTGCATTTTATGACAGCCTGTTATTTTGGCTTGCCGTGAATTGCACCCCCTGTCTAATTCAGACAAGGAAAGTGCTACATGCATGAAATTCATTCAGGTTACACGTACTAGGGCCCTCTGCATGCTGTTTAAAGGAATTGATCCTGGGACAAACAGAAATACAATTTCAGGGGGGGTGTATTCCACGGCAGCCCATATTTTTGGCTTGCCGTGAATTGGACCCCCTGTCTAACTCAGACAAGGGAATGGAATTCATTCAGGTAGAATGAACCGTGGTCCTCTGCATACTGTTGAAAGGAATTGATGCCGGGACTAACAGAAATATTATTCCAGGGGGGTGCATTTTATGGCAGCCAGTGATTTTGGCTTGCCGTGAATTGTACCCCCTGTCTAACCTTAGTTAGGGAAGGTTAGCGCTACATGCATGAAAATCATTCAGATTACAGTAACTAGGGCCCTATGCATGATGTTAAAAGGAATTGATGCTGGGACTAACAGAAATAAAAAATCCATGGGGTGCATTCCATGGCAGCCCATGTTTTTGGCTTGCCGTGAATTGAATCCCCTGTCTGAATCAGACTAGGAATGTGTTGAATGCATGACATTTCATTGTGCTTTCAAGTTTAGGGATCCTTCTCACAATCTTCAAGGCATGTGACTCTGGGACAAATATGGCTTCCAGGACCAAGATGAAAAACTGCTATTGGTCTGCTATGCCATTCCTGTCAGAAAAATGTATTTTGATTGTATTGTTCAAAGTGTAGGAAAAGAAAAAAATGTTATTAAAAATTGTGACGATGGTTATTTTAAAATGAATGCATAATAATGAATAATGTGTACAATTACCATTTACCAAATTTTATTGGAGTAAGGTGCCCCCGGGGGCGTCTTACCCTGAGTCCGGGGACATTGTACTCCAATAGTGGGGTAAGCCCCTTTTCATGATTTTCAGTTCTTTATTGAAAGAAAAAAGTTGCGACTGTACCAGTAAATCATTCACACTATATAGCGGAATTCATCATTATATGTCACGTGATAATTTCCAACTAAATATGTAATACTCCAGCAGGGGATCTCTTTCAGTCTGAAGCCCTAAATTTGTAGAAGAAAAATTGCTGTATGCCGCAAATAAATGCGCTTTGAAATAATCTCTCAGGCGAAATATTGTGTTAGCCTCATAGCATACGTTCCAAAGTTACATTTTTGCCAAATTCAGCTATCGGCTGCCTGTTCCTTCCTGTTTGCAAAAAAATGCATTACCCCCTCCCCCCATTTTTTTTCTCTAAACCTTAACGAATGAGAATGAAAATTATGCTATGAGGCTACCGATATGTGATTAATCTTACACTGAGGAGAAAAAATATATGTTTGATTCCAACTGTTAAAAGTACATACCTACCTCTGGATTACCGTGTGATTGAAAATCTTGACGCTGCAAGTCATACAGTCCTCTAGCTGTCCTCAGCTCTTTTTTTACCACAGCCCGCATTTTACAGTATTCAGCCCTAGTATTCTCATTGTTATCCTTTATCTACATCTTATAAAGATTCCTCTTTTCCCTCAACATCCTACGAATACTTTTGGTCATCCACTGAGGATTCTGCTTTTTCAGCTTACTTTTGGACACCTTCGGAATGCATCTGCATTGTGATTCAAGTAAAACCCCCTTAAATCTTTCCCACATCTCATTTACAGACTTACAGTCCAGGAGTGTCTCCCAATTTATTTCAGCTAGATATGAGCGCATCCTGTCAAAGTTTGCTCTCCTAAAATTGAAAATTTTCTTTTAGAATGCACCTTTTTAACTTCCCATGAAACATCAAAATTAACAGCAGCGTGATCACTTGTCCCAAGTGGCTCCAATACCTCAACATTGCTAATTCTGTCTGGGTCATTACAGAGCACTAAGTCTAAAATTGCATTCTCAGAACATTTAACAGCAACAATAATGGTTGTTGTTGTTAAGAAAATAAAATAAATAAAAAACAACAAGAATAATTGTTGTTGTTTTTTATTTATTATTATTATTATTATTATTATTTTTATTATTATTATTATAAAGATTTAGGATTGAAATGAAAGCAGGGGGATAAAGGAAGCCCAAACGTTTAATCTGTGGTGTACACACAAGACAGAATTAATTATCGAACACAGTACATGCTCCTCTGATTATGACCCCCAGTCATGATGACCAGAATGCTACGTTCCGATCATAAACTATATAAGGTTCCTAAAATATTGTGAGGTCAATAACACTCAATAGGTTATTACTTCTAAATATTTTTTAAAATCGTGCAATCATTTACAAAAAGATTGGGACATTTACAAGAAGATTGGGACAGTTTCAAAAAGATTGGGATAGTTTCAAAAAGATTGGCACATTTACAAGAACATAGGGACAGTTTCAAAAAAAGGTATGGACAATTTCAAAATGTTTGGGACAACCTTCTGCCAGACAATACAGAAATCAGACCATATATAGAACTATGCAGAATTTTACGCAAAAGGTTTCTGCTTACCTTTCAGTTGGTGCACTGTGGTCTGAAGTCTAGATTTCCGTAGGAAGATTTTTTTAAATTCTTGATTTAATAAAATCCAAATAATCCAAATAACGAAGGCACGTCGGGGTCACCAGAAAATTTACCTGTTAGGGATCCTCAGAGAGGATCCTTAATGAGGCATATTCAGGAGCGTATTCGACCTTCTAATAGTAATTTAGTCCAAATGTATAAAAGAATGATTTAATAATGATCAGAATTGAGATACAAAGGCACATGCAAAAACAAAGAGTGTGTCCTCTTTGGAGAGCGCTCTGCTGACTTCCTAGTTGTCCCAGTTTATATAGTCTCTAAGTCAAAAGTCTTGTGATTCGCTGCTCCTTCGCCGTCTGGATCTCGGATGATTTCTCTCCTCCAATCAGTCGTGATCCAACACTTAAGTTTCTACTTCCCCGTAAGTCTCCCTCTTCGTCTCTCGTTTTCCGAGAACTGGGAGTCGGCTGCGCTTATCAGCTGTTAGTGACCTTGAAAGTAATGTGGCTGGCGAGGCAGCAGAAGTGTACCTTTATACTCTATTACATTTATATTCTGTGATTTGCATATCGGCAGATTGTGGCAGCTATGCTTAGGAGGTAATGTGCTTGACAACATAGCGACATATTAATTAGCATTACATTCCCCCTTAGATGTCATGAGGTGGGCATTCAAAAAGGGTGGATCTGTGACACTCTGCCAAGAAACTGCGTATTCAAATGAAATTCTCTTTCGTTGGCCACCAACTCTGTTTGATTTGGTGGGATACTTTTAGATCAGCGGCCTTTTTAGAAAAGCAATAATGGGGTGGATCGGAGTGGTGGTGGAGTGGTGGCGGCGAGGAAGCAGCTAGATTATGGTTATAATGTTCTATTACCCCAGGGTAAGGCAGTGTGTCTTTTATAAACTGGATGTTATCTACAAAATAGAACAAAACTGGGTGAATTTCAATGAATATTAACCAAATGACACTAGTTTTTGTAAAAAGGGTCCATTCTGAGAAAAACTGACTTTTAATAGCGGCTTTTCTATTTCATTCACTTGTTAATTAAATACATGTTACACTCAATAACATGGAATGGATGAATAAATTTCATGAATAAAAAAGAATGGAATGAGATAATAAATTTCTGTTTGCTGTTTTTGATTGGGCTGAAGGTATGTAATATGCAGTAGGAGTATTGAAAAATGGACCATTTTGACCGTGTCACACTTTTGTGGTCCACCTCATGATGTGTGACCTTAGACATCCTTCCCCCACGCCTTGTTAAAGAGACGATTGGGGTTATAGGACCTACTGTTCAAACTGGCTCTCCACTGCGGAATTCCTCAAGGCTCAATTCTTGGGCCAATTTTGTTTATGCTGAACTTACTCCCCCTAGGATCTATTTGTAGAAAACGTGTCTCCTTCCACTGTTATGCAGATGACAGTCAAATCTACCTGCCTTTGCGGTGAAACAATCCTGACTCTTTAAAACCTTTGTTTGCATGCCTGGAAAGTGCCAAAGCATGGCTGGCTTTAATCTTTTTAAATTTCAATAGCAACAAAACTGAAGTCATGGTGTTTGGTCCCAGCAATGTACATGTGTTTCCTCTGGGTGATCTAAGCCCCCCTGAACCTTTCATGAAGCCAACTGCTACCAATCTAGGGGTGAAAATTGACTCTGACCTAAAAATGGACAAACAGATAAATGCAGTGGTGGGAAAGAGCTTTTTTTCAGCTTAGGAGGCTGTCCAAGGTCAAACCTCTTTTATCATGTTCTGTTTCTGAAACAGTTAGGTTATCCCACCTTGACTATTGTAATGCCTTATATGTCGGAATTACTCAGGCCTCCATCTCCCGCTTACAGTTAGTCCAGAACGCTGCTGCTAGTCTGCTAGCCAGTACATGTAAGCTAGGGCAAATCACCCCTGTAGTGGCCTCCCTCCACTGGTTTCCTGTGCTTTGATTTTAAAATTTTACTGTTTGTTTTTAAGTGCCTAAATGGCTAGGCACCCACCCATCTCTCAGACCTGTTGGAACCCCATGGTCCCTCAAGGTCCCTCAGGTCCTCAGATCAGCTTCTCCTGGCCATCCCTAAATTCACGTTGAAGCTCTGGGGAGACTGAGCTGTCAAAATGGCAGCCCCAAAGCTGTGGAACAAGCTGCCTCTGAATGTTAGGCAAGCCCCCACTCTGCAGGTGTTTGAATCACGCCTAAGGACACATTTTTATTCCTTGGCGTTTAAAACATAGCCTGAGTGACTGCTCATATGACACCATGTATGTTTTCCGTTTTTACGTGTTATTGTTTGTTTTGTCTTTTAACCTGTACAGCACTTTGGTTCAACTTTGTTGTTTTTAAATGTGCTATATAAATAAAGTTGGATGGTATGGTATTAAAGTTAGATATGTTACCCAGTACAAAGTTCATAAGCCGCTGAAAAGTGGCCGACGCATTACGCATCCCAAATGCCATTACAGTATACTGTAGGAAGTGATCAGGGGTGATGAAAGCTGAGATGTCAGAAGCTCTAGCAGTAAGAGGAACCTGCCAGTATCCTTTTAACAAGTCCAACTTAGTAATGTATGTAGCTGCCCTTATACTATCCACACATTCCTCCATACAAGGCAGAGGGAATTAATCTGGTATACTGTGACTACATTCACTTTGTGGAAATCGGTGCAAAAGTGATGGGAACCATCTGATTCAGGTGACAGCAGGCATGAGGAACTCCAGTATGGCTGGATTAGGGTAAGCCATTTTCAAGTAAATATTCTACCTCTTTCATCAGGTCCCATTTTGGCTAAGGACACCGGTAAGCATGTTGTTTGATGGGACGAGCATCACCAACAAAAATATCATGCTCCAACACAGTAGTGCATGAAGGTACATCTCCAAAAAGCATGGAATAGGAATGAATTAGACTCTGCACATCCTCTTTCTGGGCATCTGGAAGATAGGAGAGGTCCGCATTCAGATCAGTGAGAATTTCTGAATTTGGCAACCTACCACCTGGCTGATGGCCATCACTCGGCTCTAAACCATCATAGTGCACCATGGAGGATACCAGTGAGATGTAGGCAGCAGTAGTCTGAGGCTCAGACTCTTTTGGGTGCTGGTCATCTGGAACACTTGACCTAGTATAAAACCTAATTTACTTGCAAATGGCAATACTTGCACAGTGGACCAATCAATGTCTGAAGCACTTCCCGGTCCAGATACAAGCACAGTGTCAAGTTCTGACCTCAAAGAAGTGTGTTTTCTTGAATGTGTGTAAATCCTCAGTTCAAACACTCTAACTCGCGTCCTTAAGGAGTTAGCAGCGAAGTGACTCTCATTCTTTCACAGTCATAATTCACTACTATTTATCACTTTCCCATTGAGATACACCCAGAAGGAAAAGTTTTGACATACAGACCTTAAAAACAGCAAGTTTTTTAAAAGTGTATATCTTCACTTCAGAACCTCAAATTCACTTGCAAATGGCAAAGCTTGCACAGTGGACCAACCTATGCCATATATGCATTGCACAGTGATCTGAAGCAGTCACCTTAAAACTCAAAGAAGCATGCTTTCATGGAAGTGCCTAAATCCTCAGTTTCAACGCTTTAACTCGTTTCCTGAAGGAGTTAAGAGCAGAGTATCTCACATACTGTCATATAGTCACATTTCGCGAATGTTTATGACTTTCCTACTGAGATATACACCTCATGAAAAGTAAAGATATGCAGATCTTAAAGACAAGCTTTTTTAAAAAGTGCATACATTGACTTCAAAAAGCTCATATTAACTCGCAAATGGCAATGCTTGCCGAGTGGACCAAGCTATGCCATATAAGCATTGCACAGTGATCTGAAGCACTTCCCAGTCCAGAAACATGCATAGTTTCAAGTTCTAAAATTAAAACCTCAAAGAAGCGTGCTTTCATGAAAGTTCGTAAATCTGCAGTTTCAAAGCGCGACAACACTTCCTGAAGCAGTGAGCAGCATAGTGTCTCTAATTCTGTCACAGTCACTATTCACTAATATTATTCTTTTTCCTACTGATATCCACACAGAATGAAAAGTTTTGTCATGGAGACCTTAAAAGCAAGTTTTTAAAAAAGTCCATATCTTCACATTCAGCAGCTCATATTAACTCGCAAATGGCAATGCTTGCAGAGTGGACCAAAGTATGCCATATATGCATTGCACAGTAATCTGAGGCACTTCCCAGTCCAGAAACACGCAAAGCTTGAAGTTCTAACATAAAAACCACAAGGAAGCGTGTTTTCATGAAAGTGCGTATCCGCAGGTTCAATGCTCTAACTGGCTTCCTGATGGAGTTAGAAGCAGAGTGTCTCTGATTCTGTCATATACAGCGCCCTCCATAATTACTGGTACCCCTGGTTAAGATGAGTTTAAAGCCTTAAAATAAATTCAGTATTTTTTGCAGAATCACCTGTTCCACAATTATTGGCACTCCTAACATTTCCTAGGAATTAAATGTAATTGAAGTATTTCTGTCATTTCTATAGTAGTTTACAAAGTTGATCAGACTATCTAGGAACATTTAATTAATAAATCATTACTTCCTGTTTCCCTGGGGAATAAATATGACGTGACGTGACATTTCTCTTATCCACTCTTCAACATGGGAAAGACAAAGGAACACATCATTCAAGTAATGCAAATGTGTGTTGACCTTCACAAGTCAGGCAATGGCTAAAAGAAAATGTCCACTCGCCTGCACCTGCCCATATCTACTGCCAGAGGAATCATTAAGAAGTTTAAAACAACTGGAACAGTGGTAAACAAGCCTGGACGAGGAGGCAAGGTTATTTTGCCACCATGCGCAGTGAGGATGGTAAGAGAAATAAAAAGTTCTCCAAAGCTCACTGTTAAGGAATTGAAACAAATGGTAGCATCTTGGGGTCACAAAGTCTCCAAAACAACCATCAGGCGCTATTTACATGCCAACAAGCTGTTTGGGAGGCATGCACGGAAAAAACCTTTTCTCACTCACAATCATTAACGCAAACGTCTGGAGTTCACTATGCGGTACCGGGACTTCAACCGGGACCTTGTGCTTTGGTCAGATGAGACCAAGAGAGAGCTTTTTGGCAACAAACACTCTAAGTGGGTCTGGCGGAACACAAAAGATGAGTATGCAGAAATGCACTGTGAAGTATGGGGGAGGATCGGTGATGCTCTGGGCCTGTTTCTCTTCCAACGGCCCTGGGAACCTTGTTATGGTGCATGGCATTATGAACGCTTTGAAATACTAGGACATTTTTTAATCAAAATCTGGTGGCCTCGGCCTGAAAGCTGAAGATGGGTCATCACTGGGGCTTCCAGCAAGATAATGACCCTAAACGTGTGGCCAAATCTACACAGAAGTGGTTCACCAGACACAGAATCAAGCTCCTCCCATGGCCATCTCGGTCCCTAGACCTCAACCCCATTGAAAACCTGTGGAGTGAGCTGAAGAGGAGAGTGCAGAGGAGAGGACCCACGTTGCTGGATGATTTAGAGCAGGGCTTCCCAAACTTTTCCAAATCAGCGCCCACTTGAAAATCTAAAAAATGTCCGTGGCCCACCTTTGTCCTATAAGCAGTACATAGACGAAACTAGACTGCATTTCCGCAGAGAAATTGCAAAGTGTGCTTGCTCAAATTTTTGCCACCAACAGTGAATGGATCAGACACGAGAATAGCTTAGACCATGTTAACTGTGTTGAATGAATACATCACCAGTCATACTTACCAGATGCAGGCAACAATGGCATCATCTTTCCATACCAACATGTTAAAACAATGCATCCAAACACATCAGAAACATTAGTTTGTTTGTCTGTCTGTCAATCAATTCTATTTTTCCCAATTCAATAAGCTTTTTTGGCAAGACTGAATTATATTATATATATACATATATTACATATATAATATATATATGTATATAAATACAATATTGCCAAAGCATTTTTCGACAGACAGCTAACAATTCAGTGACTGATGATATACATAAAATAATACAAATAATAAGTGAATAAATAAATAAAATGGATTTTATTATGTCAATATTTATTCTACCTAATATTTTCACAAGCATTTCTACATGTGTGGATTATTTTCATATTTACAGCATGTCCTATGCATGTATTTATGTGTGTGTGTGTGTGTGTGTGTGTGTGTGTGTGTGCGTGTTTGTGTGTGTGTGTGTGTGTGTGTGTGTGTGTGTGTGTGTTGGTATTTATGGGATACAAGGACTCAACACAATGTAATTTATAAGCATCATGGTGTGTAAGTACTCATTCGGTGTCCGCATAAACCGAGCAAGTTTGAGACTAAATTATGAATTCCACAACAAATTTTATATTAAACGATTATTACAGACCGTTAGATATATCAATGACCCAGCTATTGCAATGGCTTAATACTCCAAAATATAACGGGGTCCATGGCCAAATGGGTTTTTACACATCTGTCCTATTAACCCCACATCTGTTTTTTTTCTGTGTTTGTGTATGGTCTTGCGCCCTCTACTGAAAAAAAATGGTAGTGCACTACCATACACACTCCCGCGAAAATATTCACATTCCCGCGAATCAGGACAAGGAAGCAAGCGGTGGTGGCGGTCCTCCGGCTTGTTGCAGTGGGTACGTAATCTTTCCGGGAGTGACTATTGACCCGACGGTCGGGTGAATAAGAAACCGTTCTCTATTGGCCCGACGGTCGGGTGAATAAATCGTAGCTTGCTATTCGCCCGACGGTCGGGTGAATAAGAAACCGTTCTCTATTGGCCCGACCGACCCGACGGTGAATAAACCGTAGCTTGCTATTCGCCCGACAGGATAGACTGGTCAACTGCTACTGTATATGGGGCGTCTATAGGGACATAAACCAGTCTATTCTCGCGCGAGATCTCGCGTTGTTGCCATTTTTAGAATTTCCGCGCCACTGCCCCTATTGTTATCGTGTTATTGTTCATTTTGTATGCTCAGCGTTTATTAGCTTAAATCTATTGAACATTATTGAAAGAAGCGGCACGCGACTCGCGAACAAAAAATCAACATTTAATCCTTTCTATTGATATATAGTGATTTTAAGCAAATGGTCTCACACATGGCATGTTGTTTCAAGAGAAACTCACTTAATTGAGAACATGCCACTGTGAAATGGCTTCACTGAAGAATGTGGCTTGTGATGTAAAAGCAAAGTTTCAGAAAGCAGTTAGTACAGGCGTAGTAAGCAGTGTTTCCTTGGACTTGGAATTTGTAATTTTGTATAATATTGGCAGGCTTACTATAAATGAAGAAAATATATAACATTTATTTATTTATTTAATAAACAAATAATGATTTAATAAATGAACTGAAGATAAATTCATTTATTTATCCAAGTGCAAATATTATCCGTGTGCAAATATCAATGTAAGTGTATTTTTTTTCTCATTTTTTTATTTATGCAATTCTTCCTTCATTTTTTTTTTTGTAAATAAATAAACCAATAGATGATAAAATAAATAAATAGATATATCCATTAAATTTATTTAGGTGCAGATATTATTCGAGCACTAAAATAAAAGTGTTGTTTTTTTTCTCATTTATTTATTCATGTATTCATTTATTTATTTTTATTTATTTATTTATGTGAGTATGTATGATGTTCGTGGTGCCGGCTCTAGTATATGTAACAGCATTATATGTATTGGCTCTTTTGTCCGATTTACCTGAGTGAAGATTATCATTGTCATTACTATAAAATCGCTTGGAACTCAACACAATAAGCAAAATATGATCCTTGTCAGCTTCAATTATTTTTAATGAGCAAATTTTATATCTGGAAGCCCATCAATCAACAGATAGGCTACAGCCCACTGTACCACCTACGATCACTAGGTTAAAATGCCCTATAACTAGGTCATTTTCAATTTGCAGGGAATTTAACTCTTTTTTACCTTGACCTTGAAAACGGTCATTTTATTAAAATATTAAAAATAGCGGTATGTTCATTACATTTCAAGTTATGCGCGTTTTACCAGATCCTCAATCTGTGTTTTACCCACACCCCAAAAACACGATTAAACTAGACTGGTACCCTGTCCGGTATCTCACAAGCTCGATCAGAGTCGATGCAACGGGCCGTTTGCGAACTGGTGGTATGGTTACAGTAGGGAACCAGTCAAACTAACATGATCTCAAACCAGAAACGTGATTGCAAGTCAAATGAAAAAAAAATATATAGATAATATATATGTTCTCAGTGTGTTGTTCTAAAATCGTCTGGCAAATAGCCTATAAACAGCTTATATACCCGACGGTCGGGCAAATAGACAGTAGCAACATACACACCCGACGGTCGGGCAAATAGCCTCGGCCTAATATTTCCACTTGATATTTAAACGAGTATTTATAATTATCTACCATGGGGCTCAACATAAGGAAAAATGTCATGTTTAATGCTTATTTGATCAACACAACATTGATTTAGCAAATAAATTGTTCCAATGTATACCAAAAGTTGCTGTGTGTTCTGTGGGCAGTTGTTATATTTTAACGATCAACCAAGCAAAACTTAGCCTTGCACATGAAAAATAATTGAGTATTTCGACGCAAGGTACCGTTTGGATACTGCGGCCAACTTAAATGTTTGCTTCCAGTAATCGTGGAGTATGTTATTGTATTGCTCCAGAGGCTTTCCTGCGGAATTGTGAACGCCGGGGTAAAGTTAGCAGTCTAATTTGTCCTAAAATCGATGGGTTTATATAACTGAGTAACCATAAGTTAATAGATCTCAGTTGAGCTCCTGGTGTGGTATTGTTTTCCTGACTTTAGTTGATTAAGTTTAGTAACGTTACTCTGGCAAGGCAGATGGCTTGTTTTAAAACGTAATTTTAGTTCGATTGCTAGCAGGTAGTGCAATCGAAAATAATCCAAAAGAAGAAGAAGAAGAAGAAGAAGAAGATAGGTTGCAGGTGGCTATCGCAGTTGCATAGATTGGTCCACTGTGCATGTAAGGGCATTTGGAAGTGTATATGAGCTTCTGAATTGAAGATATTCACTTTTTTTAAAACTTGCCTTTATTTAGGTCTGCTTGTCAAAACTATTCATTCAGGGTATAACTCAGTGGGAAAGAGTCCACTATGAGTGAAATGTGACTGTAAGAGTGAATTAGAGTGAATAAGCTTCTATCACAGTCAGGTAGTGAGCTAGAATGCTGAAACTGTAGCTATACGCACTTTCATGGAAACACGCTTTTTTAAGTTTAAAGCTTATACCTTGAATTTGTGCGTGTATCAGGCCTGGGTAGTGCTTCAGATCACTGTGCAATGCATATATTGCATAGATTGGTCCATTTTGCATTTAAGGGCATTTGGAAGTGTATATGAGCTTCTGAAGTGAAGATATGCACTTTTTTAAAAACTTGATTTTATTTAGGTCTGCTTGTCAAAACTTTTCATTCCGGGTATAACTCAGTGGGAAAGAGTCTACTATGAGTGAAATGTGACTGTAAGAGTGAAGAAGCTTCTATCACAGTCAGGTAGTGAGCTAGAATGCTGAAACTGTGGCTATACGCACTTTCATGGAAACACACTTTTTTAAGTTTAAATCTTATACCTTGAATTTGTGCGTGTATCAGGCCTGGGTAGTGCTTCAGATCACTGTGCAATGCATATATTGCATTGATTGGTCCATTTTAAATGTAAGGGCATTTGGAGGTGTATATGAGCTTCTGAAGTGAAGATATTAACTTTTTTTAAAACTTGCCTTTATTTAGGTCTGCTGGTCAAAACTTTTCATTCTGGGTAGAACTCAGTGGGAAAGCGTCTAACATGAGTGAAATGTACTGTATGAGTGAATTAGTGAGAATATGCTTCTATCTCCTTCAGGAAGCGAGCTAGAGTGCTGAAACTGTGGCTATACGCACTTTCATGGAAACATGCTTTTTTAAGTTTATAGCTCACCCAGAATCTGTGCGTGTAGCGGGCCTGGGTAGAGCTTCAGATGAATGTGCAATGCATTTATTGCATAGATTGGTCTACTGTGCATGTAACGGCATTTGGAAGTGTATAAGAGTTTCTGAAGTGAAAATATTCACTTTTTTAGAAACTTGCCTTTATTTAGGTCTGCTTGTCAAAACTTTTCATTCTGGGTATAGCTCAGTGGGAAAGAGTCTAATATGAGTGAAATGTGACTGTAAGAGTGAATTGGAGTGAATAAGCTTCTATCACAGTCAGGAAGCGAGGTAGAGTGCTGAAACTGTGGCTATACGCACTTTTATGGAAACATGCTTTTTTAAGTATATTCCTCACCCATAATCTGTGCGTGTAGCGGGCCTGGGTAGAGCTTCAGATCAATGTGCAATGCATTTATTGCATAGATTGGTCTACTGTGCATGTTAGGGCATTTGGAAGTGTATAAGAGTTTCTGAAGTGAAGATATTCACTTTTTTAGAAACTTGCCTTTATTTAGGTCTGCTTGTCAAAACATTTCATTCTGGGTATAGCTCAGTGGGAAAGAGTCTAATATGAGTGAAATGTGACTGTATGAGTGAATTAGAGAGAATATGCTTCTATCTCCGTCAGTAGGCGAGATAGAGCGCTGAAACTGTTGCTATACGCACCTTCATGGAAACACGCTTTTTTGAAGTTTTAAGCTTATACCTTGAATCAGTGCGTGTATCAGGCCTGGGTATAGTGCCTAAGAACACCTTGCAATGAATGAATTGTATTAAATAGTCCATTGTGCATGTAAGGACGTTTGGAAGTGTATATGAGCTTTTGAAGTGAAGATATGCACTTTTTTAAAAACTTGATTTAATTTAGGTCTGCTTGTCAAAACTTTTCATTCCGGGTATTACTCAGTGGGAAAAAGTCTACTATGAGTGAAATGTGACTGTAAGAGTGAATTGGAGTGAATAAGCTTCTATCTCAGTCAGGAAGTGAGCTAAAGTGCTGAAAAGTGGCTCTACGCACTTTCATGGAAAAACGTTTTTTTTTAGGCTTAAAGCTCATACCTTGAATCTGTGCGTGTATCAGGCCTGGGTAGAGCTTCAGATCAATGTGCAATGTATTTATTGCATAGATTGTTCTACTGTGCATGTTAGGGCATTTGGAAGTGTATATGAACTTTTGAAGTGAAGATATGCACTTTTTTAAAAACTTGATTTTATTTAGGTCTGCTTGTCAAAACTTTTCATTCCGGGTATAACTCAGTGGGAAAGAGTCTACTATGAGTGAAATGTGACTGAATGAGTGAATTGGAGTGAAGAAGCTTCTATCACAGTCAGGTCGTGAGCTAGAATGCTGAAACTGTGGCTATACGCACTTTCATGGAAACACACTTTTTTAAGTTTAAAGCTTATACCTTGAATTTGTGCGTGTATCAGGCCTGGGTAGTGCTTTAGATCACTGTGCAATGCATATATTGCATTGATTGGTCCATTTTAAATGTAAGGGCATTTGGAGGTGTATATGAGCTTCTGAAGTGAAGATATTAACTTTTTTTAAAACTTGCCTTTATTTAGGTCTGCTGGTCAAAACTTTTCATTCTGGGTAGAACTCAGTGGGAAAGCGTCTAACATGAGTGAAATGTACTGTATGAGTGAATTAGAGAGAATATGCTTCTATCTCCTTCAGGAAGCGAGCTAGAGTGCTGAAACTGTGGCTATACGCACTTTCATGGAAACATGCTTTTTTAAGTTTATAGCTCACCCAGAATCTGTGCGTGTAGCGGGCCTGGGTAGAGCTTCAGATGAATGTGCAATGCATTTATTGCATAGATTGGTCTACTGTGCATGTAACGGCATTTGGAAGTGTATAAGAGTTTCTGAAGTGAAAATATTCACTTTTTTAGAATCTTGCCTTTATTTAGGTCTGCTTGTCAAAACTTTTCATTCTGGGTATAGCTCAGTGGGAAAGAGTCTAATATGAGTGAAATGTGACTGTAAGAGTGAATTGGAGTGAATAAGCTTCTATCACAGTCAGGAAGCGAGGTAGAGTGCTGAAACTGTGGCTATACGCACTTTTATGGAAACATGCTTTTTTAAGTATATTCCTCACCCATAATCTGTGCGTGTAGCGGGCCTGGGTAGAGCTTCAGATCAATGTGCAATGCATTTATTGCATAGATTGGTCTACTGTGCATGTTAGGGCATTTGGAAGTGTATAAGAGTTTCTGAAGTGAAGATATTCACTTTTTTAGAAACTTGCCTTTATTTAGGTCTGCTTGTCAAAACATTTCATTCTGGGTATAGCTCAGTGGGAAAGAGTCTAATATGAGTGAAATGTGACTGTATGAGTGAATTAGAGAGAATATGCTTCTATCTCCGTCAGTCGGCGAGATAGAGCGCTGAAACTGTTGCTATACGCACCTTCATGGAAACACGCTTTTTTGAAGTTTTAAGCTTATACCTTGAATCAGTGCGTGTATCAGGCCTGGGTATAGTGCCTAAGAACACCTTGCAATGAATTAATTGTATTAAATAGTCCATTGTGCATGGAAGGACGTTTGGAAGTGTATATGAGCTTTTGAAGTGAAGATATGCACTTTTTTAAAAACTTGATTTTATTTAGGTCTGCTTGTCAAAACTTTTCATTCCAGGTATAACTCAGTGGGAAAGAGTCTACTATGAGTGAAATGTGACTGTAAGAGTGAATTGGAGTGAATAAGCTTCTATCACAGTCAGGAAGCGAGGTAGAGTGCTGAAACTGTGGCTATACGCACTTTTACGGAAACATGCTTTTTTAAGTATATTCCTCACCCATAATCTGTGCGTGTAGCGGGCTTGGGTAGAGCTTCAGATCAATGTGCAATGCATTTATTGCATAGATCGGTCTACTGTGCATGTTAGGGCATTTGGAAGTGTATGAGTTTCTGAAGTGAAGATATTCACTTTTTTAGAAACTTGCCTTTATTTAGGTCTGCTTGTCAAAACATTTCATTCTGGGTATAGCTCAGTGGGAAAGAGTCTAATATGAGTGAAATGTGACTGTATGAGTGAATTAGAGAGAATATGCTTCTATCTCCGTCAGTAGGCGAGATTAGAGCGCTGAAACTGTTGCTATACGCACCTTCATGGAAGCACGCTTTTTTGAAGTTTTAAGCTTATACCTTGAATCAGTGCGTGTATCAGGCCTGGGAATAGTGCCTAAGAACACCTTGCAATGAATGAATTGTATTAAATAGTCCATTGTGCATGTAAGGACGTTTGGAAGTGTATATGAGCTTTTGAAGTGAAGATATGCACTTTTTTAAAGACTTGATTTAATTTAGGTCTGCTTGTCAAAACTTTTCATTCCGGGTATTACTCAGTGGGAAAAAGTCTACTATGAGTGAAATGTGACTGTAAGAGTGAAGAAGCTTCTATCACAGTCAGGTAGTGAGCTAGAATGCTGAAACTGTGGCTATACGCACTTTCATGGAAACACACTTTTTTAAGTTTAAATCTTATACCTTGAATTTGTGCGTGTATCAGGCCTGGGTAGTGCTTCAGATCACTGTGCAATGCATATATTGCATTGATTGGTCCATTTTAAATGTAAGGGCATTTGGAGGTGTATATGAGCTTCTGAAGTGAAGATATTAACTTTTTTTAAAACTTGCCTTTATTTAGGTCTGCTTGTCAAAACTTTTCATTCTGGGTAGAACTCAGTGGGAAAGCGTCTAACATGAGTGAAATGTACTGTATGAGTGAATTAGAGAGAATATGCTTCTATCTCCTTCAGGAAGCGAGCTAGAGTGCTGAAACTGTGGCTATACGCACTTTCATGGAAACATGCTTTTTTAAGTTTATAGCTCACCCAGAATCTGTGCGTGTAGCGGGCCTGGGTAGAGCTTCAGATGAATGTGCAATGCATTTATTGCATAGATTGGTCTACTGTGCATGTAACGGCATTTGGAAGTGTATAAGAGTTTCTGAAGTGAAAATATTCACTTTTTTAGAAACTTGCCTTTATTTAGGTCTGCTTGTCAAAACTTTTCATTCTGGGTATAGCTCAGTGGGAAAGAGTCTAATATGAGTGAAATGTGACTGTAAGAGTGAATTGGAGTGAATAAGCTTCTATCACAGTCAGGAAGCGAGGTAGAGTGCTGAAACTGTGGCTATACGCACTTTTATGGAAACATGCTTTTTTAAGTATATTCCTCACCCATAATCTGTGCGTGTAGCGGGCCTGGGTAGAGCTTCAGATCAATGTGCAATGCATTTATTGCATAGATTGGTCTACTGTGCATGTTAGGGCATTTGGAAGTGTATAAGAGTTTCTGAAGTGAAGATATTCACTTTTTTAGAAACTTGCCTTTATTTAGGTCTGCTTGTCAAAACATTTCATTCTGGGTATAGCTCAGTGGGAAAGAGTCTAATATGAGTGAAATGTGACTGTATGAGTGAATTAGAGAGAATATGCTTCTATCTCCGTCAGTAGGCGATATAGAGCGCTGAAACTGTTGCTATTCGCACCTTCATGGAAACACGCTTTTTTGAAGTTTTAAGCTTATACCTTAAATCAGTGCGTGTATCAGGCCTGGGTATAGTGCCTAAGAACACCTTGCAATGAATGAATTGTATTAAATAGTCCATTGTGCATGTAAGGATGTTTGGAAGTGTATATGAGCTTTTGAAGTGAAGATATGCACTTTTTTAGAAACTTGCCTTTATTTTGGTCTGCTAGTCAAAACTTTTCATTCTGGGTATAGCTCAGTGGGAAAGAGTCTAATATGAGTGAAATGTGACTGTATGAGTGAATTGGAGTGAATAAGCTTCTATCACAGTCAGGAAGCGAGGTAGAGTGCTGAAACTGTGACTATACGCACTTTTATGGAAACATGCTTTTTTAAGTATATTCCTCACCCATAATCTGTGCGTGTAGCGGGCCTGGGTAGAGCTTCAGATCAATGTGCAATGCATTTATTGCATACATTGGTCTACTGTGCATGTTAGGGCATTTGGAAGTGTATAAGAGTTTCTGAAGTGAAGATATTCACTTTTTTAGAAACTTGCCTTTATTTAGGTCTGCTTGTCAAAACATTTCATTCTGGGTATAGCTCAGTGGGAAAGAGTCTAATATGAGTGAAATGTGACCGTATGAGTGAATTAGAGAGAATATGCTTCTATCTCCGTCAGCAGGCGAGATAGAGCGCTGAAACTGTTGCTATACGCACCTTCGTGGAAACACGCTTTTTTGAAGTTTTAAGCTTATACCTTGAATCAGTGCGTGTATCAGGCCTGGGTATAGTGCTTAAGAACACCTTGCAATGAATGAATTGAACATGCACAATAGTCCATTGTGCATGTAAGGACGTTTGGAAGTGTATATGAGCTTTTGAAGTGAAGATATGCACTTTTTTAAAAACTTGATTTAATTTAGGTCTGCTTGTCAAAACTTTTCATTCCGGGTATAACTCAGTGGGAAAAAGTCTACTATGAGTGAAATGTGACTGTAAGAGTGAAGAAGCTTCTATCACAGTCAGGTAGTGAGCTAGAATGCTGAAACTGTGGCTATACGCACTTTCATGGAAACATGCTTTTTTAAGTATATAGCTCACCCATAATCTGTGCGTGTAGCGGGCCTGGGTAGAGCTTCAGATCAATGTGCAATGCATTTATTGCATAGATTGGTCTACTGTGCATTTTAAGGCATTAGGGAGTGTATAAGAGTTACTGAAGTGAAGATATTCACTTTTTTAGAAACTTGCCTTTATTTAGGTCTGCTTGTCAAAACATTTCATTCTGGGTATAGCTCAGTGGGAAAGAGTCTAATATGAGTGAAATGTGACTGTATGAGTGAATTAGAGAGAATATGCTTCTATCTCCGTCAGCAGGCGAGATAGAGCGCTGAAACTGTTGCTATACGCACCTTCGTGGAAACACGCTTTTTTGAAGTGTTAAGCTTATACCTTGAATCAGTGCGTGTATCAGGCCTGGATATAGTGCCTAAGAACACCTTGCAATGAATGAATTGTATTATATAGTCCATTGTGCATGTAAGGACGTTTGGAAGTGTATATGAGCTTTTGAAGTGAAGATATGCACTTTTTTATAAACTTGATTTAATTTAGGTCTGCTTGTTAAAACTTTTCATTCCGGGTATTACTCAGTGGGAAAAAGTCTACTATGAGTGAAATGTGACTGTAAGACTGAATTGGAGTGAATAAGCTTCTATCACAGTCAGGTAGTGAGCTAGAATGCTGAAACTGTGGCTATACGCACTTTCATGGAAACACACTTTTTTAAGTTTAAATCTTATACCTTGAATTTGTGCGTGTATCAGGCCTGGGTAGTGCTTCAGATCACTGTGCAATGCATATATTGCATTGATTGGTCCATTTTAAATGTAAGGGCATTTGGAGGTGTATATGAGCTTCTGAAGTGAAGATATTAACTTTTTTTAAAACTTGCCTTTATCTAGGTCTGCTTAACAAAACTTTTCATTCTGGGTATAACTCAGTGGGAAAGCGTCTAACACGAGTGAAATGTACTGCATGAGTGAATTAGAGAGAATATGCTTCTATCTCCTTCACGAAGCGAGCTAGAGTGCTGAAACTGTGGCTATACGCACTTTCATGGAAACATGCTTTTTTAAGTTTATAGCTCACCCATAATCTGTGCGTGTAGCGGGCCTGGGTAGAGCCTCAGATCAATGTGCAATGCATTTATTGCATAGATTGGTCTACTGTGCATGTAAGGGCAATTGGAAGTGTATAAGAGTTTCTGAAGTGAAGATATTCACTTTTTTAGAAACTTGCCTTTATTTAGGTCTGCTTGTCAAAACTTTTCATTCTGGGTATAGCTCAGTGGGAAAGAGTCTAATATGAGTGAAATGTGACTGTATGAGTGAATTAGAGAGAATATGCTTCTATCTCCGTCAGTAGGCGAGATTAGAGCGCTGAAACTGTTGCTATACGCACCTTCATGGAAGCACGCTTTTTTGAAGTTTTAAGCTTATACCTTGAATCAGTGCGTGTATCAGGCCTGGGAATAGTGCCTAAGAACACCTTGCAATGAATGAATTGTATTAAATAGTCCATTGTGCATGTAAGGACGTTTGGAAGTGTATATGAGCTTTTGAAGTGAAGATATGCACTTTTTTAAAGACTTGATTTAATTTAGGTCTGCTTGTCAAAACTTTTCATTCCGGGTATTACTCAGTGGGAAAAAGTCTACTATGAGTGAAATGTGACTGTAAGAGTGAAGAAGCTTCTATCACAGTCAGGTAGTGAGCTAGAATGCTGAAACTGTGGCTATACGCACTTTCATGGAAACACACTTTTTTAAGTTTAAATCTTATACCTTGAATTTGTGCGTGTATCAGGCCTGGGTAGTGCTTCAGATCACTGTGCAATGCATATATTGCATTGATTGGTCCATTTTAAATGTAAGGGCATTTGGAGGTGTATATGAGCTTCTGAAGTGAAGATATTAACTTTTTTTAAAACTTGCCTTTATTTAGGTCTGCTTGTCAAAACTTTTCATTCTGGGTAGAACTCAGTGGGAAAGCGTCTAACATGAGTGAAATGTACTGTATGAGTGAATTAGAGAGAATATGCTTCTATCTCCTTCAGGAAGCGAGCTAGAGTGCTGAAACTGTGGCTATACGCACTTTCATGGAAACATGCTTTTTTAAGTTTATAGCTCACCCAGAATCTGTGCGTGTAGCGGGCCTGGGTAGAGCTTCAGATGAATGTGCAATGCATTTATTGCATAGATTGGTCTACTGTGCATGTAACGGCATTTGGAAGTGTATAAGAGTTTCTGAAGTGAAAATATTCACTTTTTTAGAAACTTGCCTTTATTTAGGTCTGCTTGTCAAAACTTTTCATTCTGGGTATAGCTCAGTGGGAAAGAGTCTAATATGAGTGAAATGTGACTGTAAGAGTGAATTGGAGTGAATAAGCTTCTATCACAGTCAGGAAGCGAGGTAGAGTGCTGAAACTGTGGCTATACGCACTTTTATGGAAACATGCTTTTTTAAGTATATTCCTCACCCATAATCTGTGCGTGTAGCGGGCCTGGGTAGAGCTTCAGATCAATGTGCAATGCATTTATTGCATAGATTGGTCTACTGTGCATGTTAGGGCATTTGGAAGTGTATAAGAGTTTCTGAAGTGAAGATATTCACTTTTTTAGAAACTTGCCTTTATTTAGGTCTGCTTGTCAAAACATTTCATTCTGTGTATAGCTCAGTGGGAAAGAGTCTAATATGAGTGAAATGTGACTGTATGAGTGAATTAGAGAGAATATGCTTCTATCTCCGTCAGTAGGCGAGATAGAGCGCTGAAACTGTTGCTATTCGCACCTTCATGGAAACACGCTTTTTTGAAGTTTTAAGCTTATACCTTAAATCAGTGCGTGTATCAGGCCTGGGTATAGTGCCTAAGAACACCTTGCAATGAATGAATTGTATTAAATAGTCCATTGTGCATGTAAGGATGTTTGGAAGTGTATATGAGCTTTTGAAGTGAAGATATGCACTTTTTTAGAAACTTGCCTTTATTTAGGTCTGCTAGTCAAAACTTTTCATTCTGGGTATAGCTCAGTGGGAAAGAGTCTAATATGAGTGAAATGTGACTGTATGAGTGAATTGGAGTGAATAAGCTTCTATCACAGTCAGGAAGCGAGGTAGAGTGCTGAAACTGTGACTATACGCACTTTTATGGAAACATGCTTTTTTAAGTATATTCCTCACCCATAATCTGTGCGTGTAGCGGGCCTGGGTAGAGCTTCAGATCAATGTGCAATGCATTTATTGCATACATTGGTCTACTGTGCATGTTAGGGCATTTGGAAGTGTATAAGAGTTTCTGAAGTGAAGATATTCACTTTTTTAGAAACTTGCCTTTATTTAGGTCTGCTTGTCAAAACATTTCATTCTGGGTATAGCTCAGTGGGAAAGAGTCTAATATGAGTGAAATGTGACCGTATGAGTGAATTAGAGAGAATATGCTTCTATCTCCGTCAGCAGGCGAGATAGAGCGCTGAAACTGTTGCTATACGCACCTTCGTGGAAACACGCTTTTTTGAAGTTTTAAGCTTATACCTTGAATCAGTGCGTGTATCAGGCCTGGGTATAGTGCTTAAGAACACTTTGCAATGAATGAATTGAACATGCACAATAGTCCATTGTGCATGTAAGGACGTTTGGAAGTGTATATGAGCTTTTGAAGTGAAGATATGCACTTTTTTAAAAACTTGATTTAATTTAGGTCTGCTTGTCAAAACTTTTCATTCCGGGTATAACTCAGTGGGAAAAAGTCTACTATGAGTGAAATGTGACTGTAAGAGTGAAGAAGCTTCTATCGCAGTCAGGTAGTGAGCTAGAATGCTGAAACTGTGGCTATACGCACTTTCATGGAAACATGCTTTTTTAAGTATATAGCTCACCCATAATCTGTGCGTGTAGCGGGCCTGGGTAGAGCTTCAGATCAATGTGCAATGCATTTATTGCATAGATTGGTCTACTGTGCATTTTAAGGCATTAGGGAGTGTATAAGAGTTACTGAAGTGAAGATATTCACTTTTTTAGAAACTTGCCTTTATTTAGGTCTGCTTGTCAAAACATTTCATTCTGGGTATAGCTCAGTGGGAAAGAGTCTAATATGAGTGAAATGTGACTGTATGAGTGAATTAGAGAGAATATGCTTCTATCTCCGTCAGCAGGCGAGATAGAGCGCTGAAACTGTTGCTATACGCACCTTCGTGGAAACACGCTTTTTTGAAGTGTTAAGCTTATACCTTGAATCAGTGCGTGTATCAGGCCTGGATATAGTGCCTAAGAACACCTTGCAATGAATGAATTGTATTATATAGTCCATTGTGCATGTAAGGACGTTTGGAAGTGTATATGAGCTTTTGAAGTGAAGATATGCACTTTTTTATAAACTTGATTTAATTTAGGTCTGCTTGTTAAAACTTTTCATTCCGGGTATTACTCAGTGGGAAAAAGTCTACTATGAGTGAAATGTGACTGTAAGACTGAATTGGAGTGAATAAGCTTCTATCACAGTCAGGTAGTGAGCTAGAATGCTGAAACTGTGGCTATACGCACTTTCATGGAAACACACTTTTTTAAGTTTAAATCTTATACCTTGAATTTGTGCGTGTATCAGGCCTGGGTAGTGCTTCAGATCACTGTGCAATGCATATATTGCATTGATTGGTCCATTTTAAATGTAAGGGCATTTGGAGGTGTATATGAGCTTCTGAAGTGAAGATATTAACTTTTTTTAAAACTTGCCTTTATCTAGGTCTGCTTAACAAAACTTTTCATTCTGGGTATAACTCAGTGGGAAAGCGTCTAACACGAGTGAAATGTACTGCATGAGTGAATTAGAGAGAATATGCTTCTATCTCCTTCACGAAGCGAGCTAGAGTGCTGAAACTGTGGCTATACGCACTTTCATGGAAACATGCTTTTTTAAGTTTATAGCTCACCCATAATCTGTGCGTGTAGCGGGCCTGGGTAGAGCCTCAGATCAATGTGCAATGCATTTATTGCATAGATTGGTCTACTGTGCATGTAAGGGCAATTGGAAGTGTATAAGAGTTTCTGAAGTGAAGATATTCACTTTTTTAGAAACTTGCCTTTATTTAGGTCTGCTTGTCAAAACTTTTCATTCTGGGTATAGCTCAGTGGGAAAGAGTCTAATATGAGTGAAATGTGACTGTATGAGTGAATTAGAGAGAATATGCTTCTATCTCCGTCAGCAGGCGAGATAGAGCGCTGAAACTGTTGCTATACACACCTTCGTGGAAACACGCTTTTTTGAAGTTTTAAGCTTATACCTTGAATCAGTGCGTGTATCAGGCCTGGGTATAGTGCCTAAGAACATCTTGCAATGAATGAATTGTATTAAATAGTCCATTGTGCATGTAAGGACGTTTGGAAGTGTATATGAGCTTTTGAAGTGAAGATATGCACTTTTTTAAAAACTTGATTTAATTTAGGTCTGCTTGTCAAAACTTTTCATTCCGGGTATAACTCAGTGGGAAAAAGTCTACTATGAGTGAAATGTGACTGTAAGAGTGAATTGGAGTGAATAAGCTTCTATCTCAGTCAGAAAGTGAGCTAAAGTGCTGAAAAGTGGCTCTACGCACTTTCATGGAAAAACGTTTTTTTTAGGCTTAAAGCTCATACCTTGAATCTGTGCGTGTATCAGGCCTGGGTAGAGCTTCAGATCAATGTGCAATGCATTTATTGCATAGATTGTTCTACTGTGCATGTTAGGGTATTTGGAAGTGTATATGAGCTTTTGAAGTGAAGATATTCACTTTTTTAAAAACTTGATTTTATTTAGGTCTGCTTGTCAAAACTTTTCATTCCGGGTATAACTCAGTGGGAAAGAGTCTACTATGAGTGAAATGTGACTGTAAGAGTGAATTGGAGTGAAGAAGCTTCTATCACAGTCAGGTAGTGAGCTAGAATGCTGAAACTGTGGCTATACGCACTTTCATGGAAACACACTTTTTTAAGTTTAAAGCTTATACCTTGAATTTGTGCGTGTATCAGGCCTGGGTAGTGCTTCAGATCGCTGTGTAATGCATATATTACATTGATTGGTCCATTTTAAATGTAAGGGCATTTGGAGGTGTATATGAGCTTCTGAAGTGAAGATATTAACTTTTTTTAAAAACTTGCCTTTATTTAGGTCTGCTTGTCAAAACTTTTCATTCTGGGTAGAACTCAGTGGGAAAGCGTCTAACATGAGTGAAATGTACTGTATGAGTGAATTAGAGAGAATATGCTTCTATCTCCTTCAGGAAGCGAGCTAGAGTGCTGAAACTGTGGCTATACGCACTTTCATGGAAACATGCTTTTTTAAGTTTATAGATCACCCAGAATCTGTGCGTGTAGCGGGCCTGGGTAGAGCTTCAGATGAATGTGCAATGCATTTATTGCATAGATTGGTCTACTGTGCATGTAACGGCATTTGGAAATGTATAAGAGTTTCTGAAGTGAAGATATTCACTTTTTTAGAAACTTGCCTTTATTTAGGTCTGCTTGTCAAAACTTTTCATTCTGGGTATAGCTCAGTGGGAAAGAGTCTAATATGAGTGAAATGTGACTGTAAGAGTGAATTGGAGTGAATAAGCTTCTATCACAGTCAGGAAGCGAGGTAGAGTGCTGAAACTGTGGCTATACGCACTTTCATGGAAACATGCTTTTTTAAGTATATTCCTCACCCATAATCTGTGCGTGTAGCGGGCCTGGGTAGAGCTTCAGATCAATGTGCAATGCATTTATTGCATAGATTGGTCTACTGTGCATGTTAGGGCATTTGGAAGTGTATAAGAGTTTCTGAAGTGAAGATATTCACTTTTTTAGAAACTTGCCTTTATTTAGGTCTGCTTGTCAAAACTTTTCATTCCGGGTATAACTCAGTGGGAAAAAGTCTACTATGAGTGAAATGTGACTGTATGAGTGAATTAGAGAGAATATGCTTCTATCTCCGTCAGTAGGCGAGATAGAGCGCTGAAACTGTTGCTATACGCACCTTCATGGAAACACGCTTTTTTGAAGTTTTAAGCTTATACCTTGAATCAGTGCGTGTATCAGGCCTGGGTATAGTGCCTAAGAACACCTTGCAATGAATGAATTGTATTAAATAGTCCATTGTGCATGTAAGGACGTTTGGAAGTGTATGAGCTTTTGAGGTGAAGCTATGCCCTTTTTTAAAAACTTGATTTTATTTAGGTCTGCTTGTCAAAACTTTTCATTCCGGGTATAACTCAGTGGAAAAGAGTCTAACATGAGTGAAATGTGACTGTAAGAGTGAATTGGAGTGAATAAGCTTCTATCACAGTCAGGAAGCGAGGTAGAGTGCTGAAACTGTAGCTATACGCACTTTTTTGGAAACATGCTTTTTTAAGTATATTCCTCACCCATAATCTGTGCGTGTAGCGGGCCTGGGTAGAGCTTCAGATCAATGTGCAATGCATTTATCGCATAGATTGGTCTACTGTGCATGTTAGGGCATTTGGAAGTGTATAAGAGTTTCTGAAGTGAAGATATTCACTTTTTTAGAAACTTACCTTTATTTAGGTCTGCTTGTCAAAACATTTCATCCTGGGTATAGCTCAGTGGGAAAGAGTCTAATATGAGTGAAATGTGACTGTATGAGTGAATTAGAGAGAATATGCTTCTATCTCCGTCAGTAGGCGAGATAGAGCGCTGAAACTGTTGCTATACGCACCTTCATGGAAACACGCTTTTTTGAAGTTTTAAGCTTATACCTTGAATCAGTGCGTGTATCAGGCCTGGGTATAGTGCCTAAGAACACCTTGCAATGAATGAATTGTATTAAATAGTCCATTGTGCATGTAAGGACGTTTGGAAGTGTATATGAGCTTTTGAAGTGAAGATATGCACTTTTTTAAAGACTTGATTTAATTTAGGTCTGCTTGTCAAAACTTTTCATTCCGGGTATAACTCAGTGGGAAAAAGTCTACTATGAGTGAAATGTGACTGTAAGAGTGAATTGGAGTGAATAAGCTTCTATCACAGTCAGGTAGTGAGCTCGAATGCTGAAACTGTGGCTATACGCACTTTCATGGAAACACGCCTTTTTAAGTTTAAAGCTTATACCTTGAATTTGTGCGTGTATCAGGCCTGGGTCGTGCTTCAGATCACTGTGCAATGCATATATTGCATTGATTGGTCCCTTTTAAATGTAAGGGCATTTGGAGGTGTATATGAGCTTCTGAAGTGAAGATATTAACTTTTTTTAAAACTTGCCTTTATTTAGGTCTGCTTGTCAAAACTTTTCATTCTGGGTAGAACTCAGTGGGAAAGCGTCTAACATGAGTGAAATGTACTGTATGAGTGAATTGGAGTGAATAAGCTTCTATTACAGTCAGGTAGTGAGCTCGAATACTGAAACTGTGGCTATACGCACTTTCATGGAAACACGCCTTTTTAAGTTTAAAGCTTATACCTTGAATTTGTGCGTGTATCAGGCCTGGGTAGTGCTTCAGATCACTGTGCAATGCATATATTGCATTGATTGGTCCATTTTAAATGTAAGGGCATTTGGAGGTGTATATGAGCTTCTGAAGTGAAGATATTAACTTTTTTTAAAACTTGCCTTTATCTAGGTCTGCTTAACAAAACTTTTCATTCTGGGTATAACTCAGTGGGAAAGCGTCTAACATGAGTGAAATGTACTGCATGAGTGAATTAGAGAGAATATGCTTCTATCTCCTTCACGAAGCGAGCTAGAGTGCTGAAACTGTGGCTATACGCACTTTCATGGAAACATGCTTTTTTAAGTTTATAGCTCACCCATAATCTGTGCGTGTAGCGGGCCTGGGTAGAGCCTCAGATCAATGTGCAATGCATTTATTGCATAGATTGGTCTACTGTGCATGTAAGGGCAATTGGAAGTGTATAAGAGTTTCTGAAGTGAAGATATTCACTTTTTTAGAAACTTGCCTTTATTTAGGTCTGCTTGTCAAAACTTTTCATTCTGGGTATAGCTCAGTGGGAAAGAGTCTAATATGAGTGAAATGTGACTGTATGAGTGAATTTGAGTGAATAAGCTTCTATCACAGTCAGGTAGTGAGCTCGAATGCTGAAACTGTGGCTATACGCACTTTCATGGAAACACGCCTTTTTAAGTTTAAAGCTTATACCTTGAATTTGTGCGTGTATCAGGCCTGGGTAGTGCTTCAGATCACTGTGCAATGCATATATTGCATTGATTGGTCCCTTTTAAATGTAAGGGCATTTGGAGGTGTATATGAGCTTCTGAAGTGAAGATATTAACTTTTTTTAAAACTTGCCTTTATTTAGGTCTGCTTGTCAAAACTTTTCATTCTGGGTAGAACTCAGTGGGAAAGCGTCTAACATGAGTGAAATGTACTGTATGAGTGAATTGGAGTGAATAAGCTTCTATCACAGTCAGGTAGTGAGCTCGAATACTGAAACTGTGGCTATACGCACTTTCATGGAAACACGCCTTTTTAAGTTTAAAGCTTATACCTTGAATTTGTGCGTGTATCAGGCCTGGGTAGTGCTTCAGATCACTGTGCAATGCATATATTGCATTGATTGGTCCATTTTAAATGTAAGGGCATTTGGAGGTGTATATGAGCTTCTGAAGTGAAGATATTAACTTTTTTTAAAACTTGCCTTTATCTAGGTCTGCTTAACAAAACTTTTCATTCTGGGTATAACTCAGTGGGAAAGCGTCTAACATGAGTGAAATGTACTGCATGAGTGAATTAGAGAGAATATGCTTCTATCTCCTTCACGAAGCGAGCTAGAGTGCTGAAACTGTGGCTATACGCACTTTCATGGAAACATGCTTTTTTAAGTTTATAGCTCACCCATAATCTGTGCGTGTAGCGGGCCTGGGTAGAGCCTCAGATCAATGTGCAATGCATTTATTGCATAGATTGGTCTACTGTGCATGTAAGGGCAATTGGAAGTGTATAAGAGTTTCTGAAGTGAAGATATTCACTTTTTTAGAAACTTGCCTTTATTTAGGTCTGCTTGTCAAAACTTTTCATTCTGGGTATAGCTCAGTGGGAAAGAGTCTAATATGAGTGAAATGTGACTGTATGAGTGAATTAGAGAGAATATGCTTCTATCTCCGTCAGCAGGCGAGATAGAGCGCTGAAACTGTTGCTATACACACCTTCGTGGAAACACGCTTTTTTGAAGTTTTAAGCTTATACCTTGAATCAGTGCGTGTATCAGGCCTGGGTATAGTGCCTCAGAACATCTTGCAATGAATGAATTGTATTAAATAGTCCATTGTGCATGTAAGGACGTTTGGAAGTGTATATGAGCTTTTGAAGTGAAGATATGCACTTTTTTAAAAACTTGATTTAATTTAGGTCTGCTAGTCAAAACTTTTCATTCCGGGTATAACTCAGTGGGAAAAAAGTCTACTATGAGTGAAATGTGACTGTAAGAGTGAATTGGAGTGAATAAGCTTCTATCTCAGTCAGAAAGTGAGCTAAAGTGCTGAAAAGTGGCTCTACGCACTTTCATGGAAAAACGTTTTTTTAGGCTTAAAGCTCATACCTTGAATCTGTGCGTGTATCAGGCCTGGGTAGAGCTTCAGATCAATGTGCAATGCATTTATTGCATAGATTGTTCTACTGTGCATGTTAGGGTATTTGGAAGTGTATATGAGCTTTTGAAGTGACGATATGCACTTTTTTAAAAACTTGATTTTATTTAGGTCTGCTTGTCAAAACTTTTCATTCCGGGTATAACTCAGTGGGAAAGAGTCCACTATGAGTGAAATGAGACTGTAAGAGTGAATTGGAGTGAATAAGCTTCTATCACAGTCAGGTAGTGAGCTAGAATGCTGAAACTGTGGCTATACGCACTTTCATGGAAACACACTTTTTTAAGTTTAAAGCTTATACCTTGATTTTGTGCGTGTATCAGGCCTGGGTAGTGCTTCAGATCACTGTGTAATGCATATATTACATTGATTGGTCCATTTTAAATGTAAGGGCATTTGGAGGTGTATATGAGCTTCTGAAGTGAAGATATTAACTTTTTTTTGAAAACTTGCCTTTATTTAGGTCTGCTTGTCAAAACTTTTCATTCTGGGTAGAACTCAGTGGGAAAGCGTCTAACATGAGTGAAATGTACTGTATGAGTGAATTAGAGAGAATATGCTTCTATCTCCTTCAGGAAGCGAGCTAGAGTGCTGAAACTGTGGCTATACGCACTTTCATGGAAACATGCTTTTTTAAGTTTATAAATCACCCAGAATCTGTGCGTGTAGCGGGCATGGGTAGAGCTTCAGATGAATGTGCAATGCATTTATTGCATAGATTGGTCTACTGTGCATGTAACGGCATTTGGAAGTGTATAAGAGTTTCTGAAGTGAAAATATTCACTTTGTTAGAAACTTGCCTTTTTTTACGTCTGCTTGTCAAAACTTTTCACTCTGGGTATAGCTCAGTGGGAAAGAGTCTAATATGAGTGAAATGTGACTGTAAGAGTGAATTGGAGTGAATAAGCTTCTATCACAGTCAGGAAGCGAGGTAGAGAGCTGAAACTGTGGCTATACGCACTTTTATGGAAACATGCTTTTTTAAGTATATTCCTCACCCATAATCTGTGCGTGTAGCGGGCCTGGGTAGAGCTTCAGATCAATGTGCATTGCATTTATTGCATAGATTGGTCTACTGTGCATGTTAGGGCATTTGGAACTGTATAAGAGTTTCTGAAGTGAAGATATTCACTTTTTTAGAAACTTGCCTTTATTTAGGTCTGCTTGTCAAAACATTTCATTCTGGGTATAGCTCAGTGGGAAAGAGTCTAATATGAGTGAAATGTGACTGTATGAGTGAATTAGAGAGAATATGCTTCTACCTCCGTCAGTAGGCGAGATAGAGCGCTGAAACTGTTGCTATACGCACCTTCATGGAAACACGCTTTTTTGAAGTTTTAAGCTTTTACCTTGAATCAGTGCGTGTATCAGGCCTGGGTATAGTGCCTAAGAACACCTTGCAATGAATGAATTGTATTAAATAGTCCATTGTGCATGTAAGGACGTTTGGAAGTGTATATGAGCTTTTGAAGTGAAGATATGCACTTTTTTAAAAACTTGATTTTATTTAGGTCTGCTTGTCAAAACTTTTCATTCCGGGTATAACTCAGTGGGAAAGAGTCTAACATGAGTGAAATGTGACTGTAAGAGTGAATTGGAGTGAATAAGCTTCTATCACAGTCAGGAAGCGAGGTAGAGTGCTGAAACTGTGGCTATACGCACTTTTATGGAAACATGCTTTTTTAAGTATATTCCTCACCCATAATCTGTGCGTGTAGCGGGCCTGGGTAGAGCTTCAGATCAATGTGCAATGCATTTATCGCATAGATTGGTCTACTGTGCATGTTAGGGCATTTGGAAGTGTATAAGAGTTTCTGAAGTGAAGATATTCACTTTTTAGAAACTTGCCTTTATTTAGGTCTGCTTGTCAAAACATTTCATTCTGGGTATAGCTCAGTGGGAAAGAGTCTAATATGAGTGAAATGTGACTGTATGAGTGAATTAGAGAGAATATGCTTCTATCTCCGTCAGTAGGCGAGATAGAGCGCTGAAACTGTTGCTATACGCACCTTCATGGAAACACGCTTTTTTGAAGTTTTAAGCTTATACCTTGAATCAGTGCGTGTATCAGGCCTGGGTATAGTGCCTAAGAACACCTTGCAATGAATGAATTGTATTAAATAGTCCATTGTGCATGTAAGGACGTTTGGAAGTGTATATGAGCTTTTGCAGTGAAGATATGCACTTTTTTAAAGACTTGATTTAATTTAGGTCTGCTTGTCAAAACTTTTCATTCCGGGTATAACTCAGTGGGAAAAAGTCTACTATGAGTGAAATGTGACTGTAAGAGTGAATTGGAGTGAATAAGCTTCTATCACAGTCAGGTAGTGAGCTCGAATGCTGAAACTGTGGCTATACGCACTTTCATGGAAACACGCCTTTTTAAGTTTAAAGCTGATACCTTGAATTTGTGCGTGTATCAGGCCTGGGTAGTGCTTCAGATCACTGTGCAATGCATATATTGCATTGATTGGTCCCTTTTAAATGTAAGGGCATTTGGAGGTGTATATGAGCTTCTGAAGTGAAGATATTAACTTTTTTTAAAACTTGCCTTTATTTAGGTCTGCTTGTCAAAACTTTTCATTCTGGGTATAACTCAGTGGGAAAGCGTCTAACATGAGTGAAATGTACTGTATGAGTGAATTAGAGAGAATATGCTTCTATCTCCTTCACGAAGCGAGCTAGAGTGCTGAAACTGTGGCTATACGCACTTTCATGGAAACATGCTTTTTTAAGTTTATAGCTCACCCATTATCTGTGCGTGTAGCGGGCCTGGGTAGAGCCTCAGATCAATGTGCAATGCATTTATTGCATAGATTGGTCTCCTGTGCATGTAAGGGCAATTGGAAGTGTATAAGAGTTTCTGAAGTGAAAATATTCACTTTTTTAGAAACTTGCCTTTATTTAGGTCTGCTTGTCAAAACTTTTCATTCTGGGTATAGCTCAGTGGGAAAGAGTCTAATATGAGTGAAATGTGACTGTATGAGTGAATTAGAGAGAATATGCTTCTATCTCCGTCAGTAGGCGAGATAAAGCGCTGAAACTGTTGCTATACGCACCTTCATGGAAACACGCTTTTTTGAAGTTTTAAGCTTATACCTTGAATCAGTGCGTGTATCAGGCCTGGGTATAGTGCCTAAGAACACCTTGCAATGAATGAATTGTAATAAATAGTCCATTGTGCATGTAAGGACGTTTGGAAGTGTATAGGAGCTTTTGAAGTGAAGATATGCACTTTTTTAAAGACTTGATTTAATTTAGGTCTGCTTGTCAAAACTTTTCATTCCGGGTATAACTCAGTGGGAAAAAGTCTACTATGAGTGAAATGTGACTGTAAGAGTGAATTGGAGTGAATAAGCTTCTATCACAGTCAGGTAGTGAACTCGAATGCTGAAACTGTGGCTATACGCACTTTCATGGAAACACACTTATTTAATTTTAAAGCTTATACCTTGAATTTGTGCGTGTATCAGGCCTGGGTAGTGCTTCAGATCACTGTGCAATGCATATATTGCATTGATTGGTCCATTTTAAATGTAAGGGCATTTGGAGGTGTATATGAGCTTCTGAAGTGAAGATATTAACTTTTTTTAAAACTTGCCTTTATTTAGGTCTGCTTGTCAAAACTTTTCATTCTGGGTAGAACTCAGTGGGAAAGCGTCTAACATGAGTGAAATGTACTGTATGAGTGAATTAGAGAGAATATGCTTCTATCTCCTTCAGGAAGCGAGCTAGAGTGCTGAAACTGTGGCTATACGCACTTTCATGGAAACATGCTTTTTTAAGTATATTCCTCACCCATAATATGTGCGTGTAGCGGGCCTGGGTAGAGCTTCAGATCAATGTGCAATGCATTTATTGCATAGATTGGTCTACTGTGCATGTTAGGGCATTTGGAAGTGTATAAGAGTTTCTGAAGTGAAGATATTCACTTTTTTAGAAACTTGCCTTTATTTAGGTCTGCTTGTCAAAACATTTCATTCTGGGTATAGCTCAGTGGGAAAGAGTCTAATATGAGTGAAATGTGACTGTATGAGTGAATTCGAGAGAATATGCTTCTATCTCCGTCAGTAGGCGAGATAGAGCGCTGAAACTGTTGCTATAGGCACCTTCATGGAAACACGCTTTTTGAAGTTTTAAGCTTATACCTTGAATCAGGCCTGGGTATAGTGCCTAAGAACACCTTGCAATGAATGAATTGTATTAAATAGTCCATTGTGCATGTAAGGACGTTTGGAAGTGTATATGAGCTTCTGAAGTGAAGATATTAACTTTTTTTAAAACTTGCCTTTATTTAGGTCTGCTTGTCGAAACTTTTCATTCTGGGTAGAACTCAGTGGGAAAGCGTCTAACATGAGTGAAATGTACTGTATGAGTGAATTAGAGAGAATATGCTTCTATCTCCTTCAGGAAGCGAGCTAGAATGCTGAAACTGTGGCTATACGCACTTTCATGGAAACATGCTTTTTTAAGTTGATAGATCACCCAGAATCTGTGCGTGTAGCGGGCCTGGGTAGAGCTTCAGATGAATGTGCAATGCATTTATTGCATAGATTGGTCTACTGTGCATGTAACGGCATTTGAAAGTGTATAAGAGTTTCTGAAGTGAAAATATTCACTTTTTTAGAAACTTGCCTTTATTTAGGTCAGCTTGTCAAAACTTTTCATTCTGGGTATAGCTCAGTGGGAAAGAGTCTAATATGAGTGAAATGTGACTGTAAGAGTGAATTGGAGTGAATAAGCTTCTGTCACAGTCAGGAAGCGAGGTAGAGTGCTGAAACTGTGGCTATACGCACTTTTATGGAAACATGCTTTTTTAAGTATATTCCTCACCCATAATATGTGCGTGTAGCGGGCCTGGGTAGAGCTTCAGATGAATGTGCAATGCATTTATTGCATAGATTGGTCTACTGTGCATGTTAGGGCATTTGGAAGAGTATAAGAGTTTCTGAAGTGAAGATATTCACTTTTTTAGAAACTTGCCTTTATTTAGGTCTGCTTGTCAAAACATTTCATTCTGGGTATAGCTCAGTGGGAAAGAGTCTAATATGAGTGAAATGTGACTGTATGAGTGAATTAGAGAGAATATGCTTCTATCTCCGTCAGTAGGCGAGATAGAGCGCTGAAACTGTTGCTATAGGCACCTTCATGGAAACACGCTTTTTGAAGTTTTAAGCTTATACCTTGAATCAGGCCTGGGTATAGTGCCTAAGAACACCTTGCAATGAATGAATTGTATTAAATAGTCCATTGTGCATGTAAGGACGTTTGGAAGTGTATATGAGCTTCTGAAGTGAAGATATTAACTTTTTTTAAAACTTGCCTTTATTTAGGTCTGCTTGTCAAAACTTTTCATTCTGGGTAGAACTCAGTGGGAAAGCGTCTAACATGAGTAAAATGTACTGTATGAGTGAATTAGAGAGAATATGCTTCTATCTCCTTCAGGAAGCGAGCTAGAATGCTGAAACTGTGGCTATACGCACTTTCATGGAAACATGCTTTTTTAAGTTGATAGATCACCCAGAATCTGTGCGTGTAGCAGGCCTGGGTAGAGCTTCAGATGAATGTGCAATGCATTTATTGCATAGATTGGTCTACTGTGCATGTAACGGCATTTGGAAGTGTATAAGAGTTTCTGAAGTGAAAATATTCACTTTTTTAGAAACTTGCCTTTATTTAGGTCAGCTTGTCAAAACTTTTCATTCTGGGTATAGCTCAGTGGGAAAGAGTCTAATATGAGTGAAATGTGACTGTAAGAGTGAATTGGAGTGAATAAGCTTCTATCACAGTCAGGAAGCGAGGTAGAGTGCTGAAACTGTGGCTATACGCACTTTTATGGAAACATGCTTTTTTAAGTATATTCCTCACCCATAATATGTGCGTGTAGCGGGCCTGGGTAGAGCTTCAGATCATGTGCAATGCATTTATTGCATAGATTGGTCTACTGTGCATGTTAGGGCATTTGGAAGTGTATAAGAGTTTCTGAAGTGAAGATATTCACTTTTTTAGAAACTTACCTTTATTTAGGTCTGCTTGTCAAAACTTTTCATTCTGGGTATAGCTCAGTGGGAAAAAGTCTAATATGAGTGAAATGTGACTGTATGAGTGAATTAGAGAGAATATGCTTCTATCTCCGTCAGTAGGCGAGATAAAGCGCTGAAACTGTTGCTATACGCACCTTCATGGAAACACGCTTTTTTGAAGTTTTAAGCTTATACCTTGAATCAGTGCGTGTATCAGGCCTGGGTATAGTGCCTAAGAACACCTTGCAATTAATGAATTGTATTAAATAGTCCATTGTGCATGTAAGGACGTTTGGAAGTGTTTCGGAGCTTTTGAAGTGAAGATATGCACTTTTTTAAAGACTTGATTTAATTTAGGTCTGCTTGTCAAAACTTTTCATTCCGGGTATAACTCAGTGGGAAAAAGTCTACTATGAGTGAAATGTGACTGTAAGAGTGAATTGGAGTGAATAAGCTTCTATCACAGTCAGGTAGTGAGCTCGAATGCTGAAACTGTGGCTATACGCACTTTCATGGAAACACACTTATTTAAGTTTAAAGCTTATACCTTGAATTTGTGCGTGTATCAGGCCTTGGTAGTGCTTCAGATCACTGTGCAATGCATATATTGCATTGATTGGTCCATTTTAAATGTAAGGGCATTTGGAGGTGTATATGAGCTTCTGAAGTGAAGATATTAACTTTTTTTAAAACTTGCCTTTATTTAGGTCTGCTTGTCAAAACTTTTCATTCTGGGTAGAACTCAGTGGGAAAGCGTCTAACATGAGTGAAATGTACTGTATGAGTGAATTAGAGAGAATTTGCTTCTATCTCCTTCAGGAAGCGAGCTAGAGTGCTGAAACTGTGGCTATACGCACTTTCATGGAAACATGCTTTTTTAAGTATATAGCTCACGCATAATCTGTGCGTGTAGCGGGCCTGGGTAGAGCTTCAGATCAATGTGCAATGCATTTATTGCATAGATTGGTCTACTGTGCATGTTAAGGCATTTGGAAGTGTATAAGAGTTTCTGAAGTGAAGATATTCACTTTTTTAGAAACTTGCCTTTATTTAGGTCTGCTTCTCAAAACTTTTCATTCTGGGTATAGCTCAGTGGGAAAGAGTCTAATATGAGTGAAATGTGACTGTATGAGTGAATTAGAGAGAATATGCTTCTATCTCCGTCAGCAGGCGAGATAGAGCGCTGAAACTGTTGCTATACGCACCTTCGTGGAAACACGCTTTTTTGAAGTGTTAAGCTTATACCTTGAATCAGTGCGTGTATCAGGCCTGGGTATAGTGCCTAAGAACACCTTGCAATGAATGAATTGTATTAAATAGTCCATTGTGCATGTAAGGACGTTTGGAAGTGTATATGAGTTTTTGAAGTGAAGATATGCACTTTTTTAAAAACTTGATTTAATTTAGGTCTGCTTGTCAAAACTTTTCATTCCGGGTATAACTCAGTGGGAAAAAGTCTACTATGAGTGAAATGTGACTGTAAGAGTGAATTGGAGTGAATAAGCTTCTATCTCAGTCAGGAAGTGAGCTAAAGTGCTGAAAAGTGGCTCTACGCACTTTCATGGAAAAACGTTTTTTTGAGGCTTAAAGCTCATACCTTGAATCTGTGCGTGTTTCAGGCCTGGGTAGAGCTTCAGATCAATGTGCAATGCATTTATTGCATAGATTGTTCTACTGTGCATGTTAGGGTATTTGGAAGTGTATATGAGCTTTTGAAGTGAAGATATGCACTTTTTTAAAAACTTGATTTTATTTAGGTCTGCTTGTCAAAACTTTTCATTTCGGGTATAACTCAGTGGGAAAGAGTCTACTATGAGTGAAATGTGAGTGTAAGAGTGAATTGGAGTGAAGAAGCTTCTATCACAGTCATGTAGTGAGCTAGAATGCTGAAACTGTGGCTATACGCACTTTCATGGAAACACACTTTTTTAAGTTTAAAGCTTATACCTTGAATTTGTGCGTGTATCAGGCCTGGTTAGTGCTTCAGATCACTGTGTAATGCATATATTACATTGATTGGTCCATTTTAAATGTAAGGGCATTTGGAGGTGTATATGAGCTTCTGAAGTGAAGATATTAACTTTTTTTAAAACTTGCCTTTATTTAGGTCTGCTTGTCAAAACTTTTCATTCTGGGTAGAACTCAGTGGGAAAGCGTCTAACATGAGTGAAATGTACTGTATGAGTGAATTAGAGAGAATATGCTTCTATCTCCTTCAGGAAGCGAGCTAGAATGCTGAAACTGTGGCTATACGCACTTTCATGGAAACATGCTTTTTTAAGTTGATAGATCACCCAGAATCTGTGCGTGTAGCGGGCCTGGGTAGAGCTTCAGATGAATGTGCAATGCATTTATTGCATAGATTGGTCTACTGTGCATGTAACGGCATTTGGAAGTGTATAAGAGTTTCTGAAGTGAAAATATTCACTTTTTTAGAAACTTGCCTATATTTAGGTCAGCTTGTCAAAACTTTTCATTCTGGGTATAGCTCAGTGGGAAAGAATCTAATATGAGTGAAATGTGACTGAAAGAGTGAATTGAGTGAATAAGCTTCTATCACAGTCAGCAAGCGAGGTAGAGTGCTGAAACTGTGGCTATACGCACTTTTATGGAAACATGCTTTTTTAAGTATATTCCTCACCCATAATATGTGCGTATAGCGGGCCTGGGTAGAGCTTCAGATCAATGTGCAATGCATTTATTGCATAGATTGGTCTATTGTGCATGTTAGGGCATTTGGAAGTGTATAAGAGTTTCTGAAGTGAAGATATTCACTTTTTTAGAAACTTGCCTTTATTTAGGTCTGCTTGTCAAAACATTTCATTCTGGGTATAGCTCAGTGGGAAAGAGTCTAATATGAGTGAAATGTGACTGTATGAGTGAATTAGAGAGAATATGCTTCTATCTCCGTCAGTAGGCGAGATAGAGCGCTGAAACTGTTGCTATACGCACCTTCATGGAAACACGCTTTTTGAAGTTTTAAGCTTATACCTTGAATCAGGCCTGGGAAAAGTGCCTAAGAACACCTTGCAATGAATGAATTGTATTAAATAGTCCATTGTGCATGTAAGGACGTTTGGAAGTGTATATGAGCTTTTGAAGTGAAGATATGCACTTTTTTAAAAACTTGATTTTATTTAAGACTGCTTGTCAAAACTTTTCATTCCGGGTATAACTCAGTGGGAAAGAGTCTACTATGAGTGAAATGTGACTGTAAGAGTGAATTGGAGTGAATAAGCTTCTTTCTCCGTCAGGAAGCGAGGTAGAGTGCTGAAACTGTGGCTATACGCACTTTTATGGAAACATGCTTTTTTAAGTATATTCCTCACCCATAATATGTGCGTGTAGCGGGCCTGGGTAGAGCCTCAGATCAATGTGCAATGCATTTATTGCATAGATTGGTCTGCTGTGCATGTTAGGGCAATTGGAAGTGTATAAGAGTTTCTGAAGTGAAGATATTCACTTTTTTAGAAACTTGCCTTTATTTAGGTCTGTTTGTCAAAACTTTTCATTCTGGGTATCGCTCAGTGGGAAAGAGTCTAATATGAGTGAAATGTGACTGTATGAGTGAATTAGAGAGAATATGCTTCTATCTCCGTCAGCAGGCGAGATAGAGCGCTGAAACTGTTGCTATACACACCTTCGTGGAAACACGCTTTTTTGAAGTTTTAAGCTTATACCTTGAATCAGTGCGTGTGTCAGGCCTGGGTATAGTGCCTAAGAACATCTTGCAATGAATGAATTGTATCAAATAGTCCATTGTGCATGTAAGGACGTTTGGAAGTGTATATGAGCTTTTGAAGTGAAGATATGCACTTTTTTAAAAACTTGATTTAATTTAGGTCTGCTTGTCAAAACTTTGCATTCCGGTGCAAAGGGAAAAAGTCTACTATGAGTGAAATGTGACTGTAAGAGTGAATTGGAGTGAATAAGCTTCTATCTCAGTCAGGAAGTGAGCTAAAGTGCTGAAAAGTGGCTCTACGCACTTTCATGGAAAAACGTTTTTTTTAGGCTTAAAGCTCATACCTTGAATCTGTGCGTGTATCAGGCCTGGGTAGAGCTTCAGATCAATGTGCAATGCATTTATTGCATAGATTGTTCTACTGTGCATGTTAGGGTATTTGGAAGTGTATATGAGCTTTTGAAGTGAAGATATGCACTTTTTTAAAAACTTGATTTTATTTAGGTCTGCTTGTCAAAACTTTTCATTCCGGGTATAACTCAGTGGGAAAGAGTCTACTATGAGTGAAATGTGAGTGTAAGAGTGAATTGGAGTGAAGAAGCTTCTATCACAGTCATGTAGTGAGCTAGAATGCTGAAACTGTGGCTATACGCACTTTCATGGAAACACACTTTTTTAAGTTTAAAGCTTATACCTTGAATTTGTGCGTGTATCAGGCCTTGGTAGTGCTTCAGATCACTGTGTAATGCATATATTACATTGATTGGTCCATTTTAAATGTAAGGGCATTTGGAGGTGTATATGAGCTTCTGAAGTGAAGATATTAACTTTTTTTAAAACTTGCCTTTATTTAGGTCTGCTTGTCAAAACTTTTCATTCTGGGTAGAACTCAGTGGGAAAGCGTCTAACATGAGTGAAATGTACTGTATGAGTGAATTAGAGAGAATATGCTTCTATCTCCTTCAGGAAGCGAGCTAGAATGCTGAAACTGTGGCTATACGCACTTTCATGGAAACATGCTTTTTTAAGTTGATAGATCACCCAGAATCTGTGCGTGTAGCGGGCCTGGGTAGAGCTTCAGATGAATGTGCAATGCATTTATTGCATAGATTGGTCTACTGTGCATGTAACGGCATTTGGAAGTGTATAAGAGTTTCTGAAGTGAAAATATTCACTTTTTTAGAAACTTGCCTTTATTTAGGTCAGCTTGTCAAAACTTTTCATTCTGGGTATAGCTCAGTGGGAAAGAGTCTAATATGAGTGAAATGTGACTGTAAGAGTGAATTGGAGTGAATAAGCTTCTGTCACAGTCAGGAAGCGAGGTAGAGTGCTGAAACTGTGGCTATACGCACTTTTATGGAAACATGCTTTTTTAAGTATATTCCTCACCCATAATATGTGCGTGTAGCGGGCCTGGGTAGAGCTTCAGATCAATGTGCAATGCATTTATTGCATAGATTGGTCTACTGTGCATGTTAGGGCATTTGGAAGTGTATAAGAGTTTCTGAAGTGAAGATATTCACTTTTTTAGAAACTTGCCTTTATTTAGGTCTGCTTGTCAAAACATTTCATTCTGGGTATAGCTCAGTGGGAAAGAGTCTAATATGAGTGAAATGTGACTGTATGAGTGAATTAGAGAGAATATGCTTCTATCTCCGTCAGTAGGCGAGATAGAGCGCTGAAACTGTTGCTATAGGCACCTTCATGGAAACACGCTTTTTGAAGTTTTAAGCTTATACCTTGAATCAGGCCTGGGTATAGTGCCTAAGAACACCTTGCAATGAATGAATTGTATTAAATAGTCCATTGTGCATGTAAGGACGTTTGGAAGTGTAGATGAGCTTCTGAAGTGAAGATATTAACTTTTTTTAAAACTTGCCTTTATTTAGGTCTGCTTGTCAAAACTTTTCATTCTGGGTAGAACTCAGTGGGAAAGCGTCTAACATGAGTGAAATGTACTGTATGAGTGAATTAGAGAGAATATGCTTCTATCTCCTTCAGGAAGCGAGCTAGAATGCTGAAACTGTGGCTATACGCACTTTCATGGAAACATGCTTTTTTAAGTTGATAGATCACCCAGAATCTGTGCGTGTAGCGGGCCTGGGTAGAGCTTCAGATGAATGTGCAATGCATTTATTGCATAGATTGGTCTACTGTGCATGTAACGGCATTTGGAAGTGTATAAGAGTTTCTGAAGTGAAAATATTCACTTTTTTAGAAACTTGCCTTTATTTAGGTCAGCTTGTCAAAACTTTTCATTCTGGGTATAGCTCAGTGGGAAAGAGTCTAATATGAGTGAAATGTGACTGTAAGAGTGAATTGGAGTGAATAAGCTTCTATCACAGTCAGGAAGCGAGGTAGAGTGCTGAAACTGTGGCTATACGCACTTTTATGGAAACATGCTTTTTTAAGTATATTCCTCACCCATAATATGTGCGTGTAGCGGGCCTGGGTAGAGCTTCAGATCATGTGCAATGCATTTATTGCATAGATTGGTCTACTGTGCATGTTAGGGCATTTGGAAGTGTATAAGAGTTTCTGAAGTGAAGATATTCACTTTTTTAGAAACTTACCTTTATTTAGGTCTGCTTGTCAAAACTTTTCATTCTGGGTATAGCTCAGTGGGAAAAAGTCTAATATGAGTGAAATGTGACTGTATGAGTGAATTAGAGAGAATATGCTTCTATCTCCGTCAGTAGGCGAGATAAAGCGCTGAAACTGTTGCTATACGCACCTTCATGGAAACACGCTTTTTTGAAGTTTTAAGCTTATACCTTGAATCAGTGCGTGTATCAGGCCTGGGTATAGTGCCTAAGAACACCTTGCAATGAATGAATTGTATTAAATAGTCCATTGTGCATGTAAGGACGTTTGGAAGTGTTTCGGAGCTTTTGAAGTGAAGATATGCACTTTTTTAAAGACTTGATTTAATTTAGGTCTGCTTGTCAAAACTTTTCATTCCGGGTATAACTCAGTGGGAAAAAGTCTACTATGAGTGAAATGTGACTGTAAGAGTGAATTGGAGTGAATAAGCTTCTATCACAGTCAGGTAGTGAGCTCGAATGCTGAAACTGTGGCTATACGCACTTTCATGGAAACACACTTATTTAAGTTTAAAGCTTATACCTTGAATTTGTGCGTGTATCAGGCCTTGGTAGTGCTTCAGATCACTGTGCAATGCATATATTGCATTGATTGGTCCATTTTAAATGTAAGGGCATTTGGAGGTGTATATGAGCTTCTGAAGTGAAGATATTAACTTTTTTTAAAACTTGCCTTTATTTAGGTCTGCTTGTCAAAACTTTTCATTCTGGGTAGAACTCAGTGGGAAAGCGTCTAACATGAGTGAAATGTACTGTATGAGTGAATTAGAGAGAATTTGCTTCTATCTCCTTCAGGAAGCGAGCTAGAGTGCTGAAACTGTGGCTATACGCACTTTCATGGAAACATGCTTTTTTAAGTATATAGCTCACGCATAATCTGTGCGTGTAGCGGGCCTGGGTAGAGCTTCAGATCAATGTGCAATGCATTTATTGCATAGATTGGTCTACTGTGCATGTTAAGGCATTTGGAAGTGTATAAGAGTTTCTGAAGTGAAGATATTCACTTTTTTAGAAACTTGCCTTTATTTAGGTCTGCTTCTCAAAACTTTTCATTCTGGGTATAGCTCAGTGGGAAAGAGTCTAATATGAGTGAAATGTGACTGTATGAGTGAATTAGAGAGAATATGCTTCTATCTCCGTCAGCAGGCGAGATAGAGCGCTGAAACTGTTGCTATACGCACCTTCGTGGAAACACGCTTTTTTGAAGTTTTAAGCTTATACCTTGAATCAGTGCGTGTGTCAGGCCTGGGTATAGTGCCTAAGAACATCTTGCAATGAATGAATTGTATCAAATAGTCCATTGTGCATGTAAGGACGTTTGGAAGTGTATATGAGCTTTTGAAGTGAAGATATGCACTTTTTTAAAAACTTGATTTAATTTAGGTCTGCTTGTCAAAACTTTGCATTCCGGTGCAAAGGGAAAAAGTCTACTATGAGTGAAATGTGACTGTAAGAGTGAATTGGAGTGAATAAGCTTCTATCTCAGTCAGGAAGTGAGCTAAAGTGCTGAAAAGTGGCTCTACGCACTTTCATGGAAAAACGTTTTTTTTAGGCTTAAAGCTCATACCTTGAATCTGTGCGTTTATCAGGCCTGGGTAGAGCTTCAGATCAATGTGCAATGCATTTATTGCATAGATTGTTCTACTGTGCATGTTAGGGTATTTGGAAGTGTATATGAGCTTTTGAAGTGAAGATATGCACTTTTTTAAAAACTTGATTTTATTTAGGTCTGCTTGTCAAAACTTTTCATTCCGGGTATAACTCAGTGGGAAAGAGTCTACTATGAGTGAAATGTGAGTGTAAGAGTGAATTGGAGTGAAGAAGCTTCTATCACAGTCATGTAGTGAGCTAGAATGCTGAAACTGTGGCTATACGCACTTTCATGGAAACACACTTTTTTAAGTTTAAAGCTTATACCTTGAATTTGTGCGTGTATCAGGCCTTGGTAGTGCTTCAGATCACTGTGTAATGCATATATTACATTGATTGGTCCATTTTAAATGTAAGGGCATTTGGAGGTGTATATGAGCTTCTGAAGTGAAGATATTAACTTTTTTTAAAACTTGCCTTTATTTAGGTCTGCTTGTCAAAACTTTTCATTCTGGGTAGAACTCAGTGGGAAAGCGTCTAACATGAGTGAAATGTACTGTATGAGTGAATTACAGAGAATATGCTTCTATCTCCTTCAGGAAGCGAGCTAGAATGCTGAAACTGTGGCTATACGCACTTTCATGGAAACATGCTTTTTTAAGTTGATAGATCACCCAGAATCTGTGCGTGTAGCGGGCCTGGGTAGAGCTTCAGATGAATGTGCAATGCATTTATTGCATAGATTGGTCTACTGTGCATGTAACGGCATTTGGAAGTGTATAAGAGTTTCTGAAGTGAAAATATTCACTTTTTTAGAAACTTGCCTTTATTTAGGTCAGCTTGTCAAAACTTTTCATTCTGGGTATAGCTCAGTGGGAAAGAGTCTAATATGAGTGAAATGTGACTGTAAGAGTGAATTGGAGTGAATAAGCTTCTGTCACAGTCAGGAAGCGAGGTAGAGTGCTGAAACTGTGGCTATACGCACTTTTATGGAAACATGCTTTTTTAAGTATATTCCTCACCCATAATATGTGCGTGTAGCGGGCCTGGGTAGAGCTTCAGATCAATGTGCAATGCATTTATTGCATAGATTGGTCTACTGTGCATGTTAGGGCATTTGGAAGTGTATAAGAGTTTCTGAAGTGAAGATATTCACTTTTTTAGAAACTTGCCTTTATTTAGGTCTGCTTGTCAAAACATTTCATTCTGGGTATAGCTCAGTGGGAAAGAGTCTAATATGAGTGAAATGTGACTGTATGAGTGAATTAGAGAGAATATGCTTCTATCTCCGTCAGTAGGCGAGATAGAGCGCTGAAACTGTTGCTATAGGCACCTTCATGGAAACACGCTTTTTGAAGTTTTAAGCTTATACCTTGAATCAGGCCTGGGTATAGTGCCTAAGAACACCTTGCAATGAATGAATTGTATTAAATAGTCCATTGTGCATGTAAGGACGTTTGGAAGTGTATATGAGCTTCTGAAGTGAAGATATTAACTTTTTTTAAAACTTGCCTTTATTTAGGTCTGCTTGTCAAAACTTTTCATTCTGGGTAGAACTCAGTGGGAAAGCGTCTAACATGAGTGAAATGTACTGTATGAGTGAATTAGAGAGAATATGCTTCTATCTCCTTCAGGAAGCGAGCTAGAATGCTGAAACTGTGGCTATACGCACTTTCATGGAAACATGCTTTTTTAAGTTGATAGATCACCCAGAATCTGTGCGTGTAGCGGGCCTGGGTAGAGCTTCAGATGAATGTGCAATGCATTTATTGCATAGATTGGTCTACTGTGCATGTAACGGCATTTGGAAGTGTATAAGAGTTTCTGAAGTGAAAATATTCACTTTTTTAGAAACTTGCCTTTATTTAGGTCAGCTTGTCAAAACTTTTCATTCTGGGTATAGCTCAGTGGGAAAGAGTCTAATATGAGTGAAATGTGACTGTAAGAGTGAATTGGAGTGAATAAGCTTCTATCACAGTCAGGAAGCGAGGTAGAGTGCTGAAACTGTGGCTATACGCACTTTTATGGAAACATGCTTTTTTAAGTATATTCCTCACCCATAATATGTGCGTGTAGCGGGCCTGGGTAGAGCTTCAGATCATGTGCAATGCATTTATTGCATAGATTGGTCTACTGTGCATGTTAGGGCATTTGGAAGTGTATAAGAGTTTCTGAAGTGAAGATATTCACTTTTTTAGAAACTTACCTTTATTTAGGTCTGCTTGTCAAAACTTTTCATTCTGGGTATAGCTCAGTGGGAAAAAGTCTAATATGAGTGAAATGTGACTGTATGAGTGAATTAGAGAGAATATGCTTCTATCTCCGTCAGTAGGCGAGATAAAGCGCTGAAACTGTTGCTATACGCACCTTCATGGAAACACGCTTTTTTGAAGTTTTAAGCTTATACCTTGAATCAGTGCGTGTATCAGGCCTGGGTATAGTGCCTAAGAACACCTTGCAATGAATGAATTGTATTAAATAGTCCATTGTGCATGTAAGGACGTTTGGAAGTGTTTCGGAGCTTTTGAAGTGAAGATATGCACTTTTTTAAAGACTTGATTTAATTTAGGTCTGCTTGTCAAAACTTTTCATTCCGGGTATAACTCAGTGGGAAAAAGTCTACTATGAGTGAAATGTGACTGTAAGAGTGAATTGGAGTGAATAAGCTTCTATCACAGTCAGGTAGTGAGCTCGAATGCTGAAACTGTGGCTATACGCACTTTCATGGAAACACACTTATTTAAGTTTAAAGCTTATACCTTGAATTTGTGCGTGTATCAGGCCTTGGTAGTGCTTCAGATCACTGTGCAATGCATATATTGCATTGATTGGTCCATTTTAAATGTAAGGGCATTTGGAGGTGTATATGAGCTTCTGAAGTGAAGATATTAACTTTTTTTAAAACTTGCCTTTATTTAGGTCTGCTTGTCAAAACTTTTCATTCTGGGTAGAACTCAGTGGGAAAGCGTCTAACATGAGTGAAATGTACTGTATGAGTGAATTAGAGAGAATATGCTTCTATCTCCTTCAGGAAGCGAGCTAGAGTGCTGAAACTGTGGCTATACGCACTTTCATGGAAACATGCTTTTTTAAGTATATTCCTCACCCATAATATGTGCGTGTAGCGGGCCTGGGTAGAGCTTCAGATCAATGTGCAATGCATTTATTGCATAGATTGGTCTACTGTGCATGTTAGGGCATTTGGAAGTGTATAAGAGTTTCTGAAGTGAAGATATTCACTTTTTTAGAAACTTGCCTTTATTTAGGTCTGCTTGTCAAAACATTTCATTCTGGGTATAGCTCAGTGGGAAAGAGTCTAATATGAGTGAAATGTGACTGTATGAGTGAATTAGAGAGAATATGCTTCTATCTCCGTCAGTAGGCGAGATAGAGCGCTGAAACTGTTGCTATAGGCACCTTCATGGAAACACGCTTTTTGAAGTTTTAAGCTTATACCTTGAATCAGGCCTGGGTATAGTGCCTAAGAACACCTTGCAATGAATGAATTGTATTAAATAGTCCATTGTGCATGTAAGGACGTTTGGAAGTGTATATGAGCTTCTGAAGTGAAGATATTAACTTTTTTTAAAACTTGCCTTTATTTAGGTCTGCTTGTCAAAACTTTTCATTCTGGGTAGAACTCAGTGGGAAAGCGTCTAACATGAGTGAAATGTACTGTATGAGTGAATTAGAGAGAATATGCTTCTATCTCCTTCAGGAAGCGAGCTAGAATGCTGAAACTGTGGCTATACGCACTTTCATGGAAACATGCTTTTTTAAGTTGATAGATCACCCAGAATCTGTGCGTGTAGCGGGCCTGGGTAGAGCTTCAGATGAATGTGCAATGCATTTATTGCATAGATTGGTCTACTGTGCATGTAACGGCATTTGAAAGTGTATAAGAGTTTCTGAAGTGAAAATATTCACTTTTTTAGAAACTTGCCTTTATTTAGGTCAGCTTGTCAAAACTTTTCATTCTGGGTATAGCTCAGTGGGAAAGAGTCTAATATGAGTGAAATGTGACTGTAAGAGTGAATTGGAGTGAATAAGCTTCTGTCACAGTCAGGAAGCGAGGTAGAGTGCTGAAACTGTGGCTATACGCACTTTTATGGAAACATGCTTTTTTAAGTATATTCCTCACCCATAATATGTGCGTGTAGCGGGCCTGGGTAGAGCTTCAGATGAATGTGCAATGCATTTATTGCATAGATTGGTCTACTGTGCATGTTAGGGCATTTGGAAGAGTATAAGAGTTTCTGAAGTGAAGATATTCACTTTTTTAGAAACTTGCCTTTATTTAGGTCTGCTTGTCAAAACATTTCATTCTGGGTATAGCTCAGTGGGAAAGAGTCTAATATGAGTGAAATGTGACTGTATGAGTGAATTAGAGAGAATATGCTTCTATCTCCGTCAGTAGGCGAGATAGAGCGCTGAAACTGTTGCTATAGGCACCTTCATGGAAACACGCTTTTTGAAGTTTTAAGCTTATACCTTGAATCAGGCCTGGGTATAGTGCCTAAGAACACCTTGCAATGAATGAATTGTATTAAATAGTCCATTGTGCATGTAAGGACGTTTGGAAGTGTATATGAGCTTCTGAAGTGAAGATATTAACTTTTTTTAAAACTTGCCTTTATTTAGGTCTGCTTGTCAAAACTTTTCATTCTGGGTAGAACTCAGTGGGAAAGCGTCTAACATGAGTAAAATGTACTGTATGAGTGAATTAGAGAGAATATGCTTCTATCTCCTTCAGGAAGCGAGCTAGAATGCTGAAACTGTGGCTATACGCACTTTCATGGAAACATGCTTTTTTAAGTTGATAGATCACCCAGAATCTGTGCGTGTAGCGGGCCTGGGTAGAGCTTCAGATGAATGTGCAATGCATTTATTGCATAGATTGGTCTACTGTGCATGTAACGGCATTTGGAAGTGTATAAGAGTTTCTGAAGTGAAAATATTCACTTTTTTAGAAACTTGCCTTTATTTAGGTCAGCTTGTCAAAACTTTTCATTCTGGGTATAGCTCAGTGGGAAAGAGTCTAATATGAGTGAAATGTGACTGTAAGAGTGAATTGGAGTGAATAAGCTTCTATCACAGTCAGGAAGCGAGGTAGAGTGCTGAAACTGTGGCTATACGCACTTTTATGGAAACATGCTTTTTTAAGTATATTCCTCACCCATAATATGTGCGTGTAGCGGGCCTGGGTAGAGCTTCAGATCATGTGCAATGCATTTATTGCATAGATTGGTCTACTGTGCATGTTAGGGCATTTGGAAGTGTATAAGAGTTTCTGAAGTGAAGATATTCACTTTTTTAGAAACTTACCTTTATTTAGGTCTGCTTGTCAAAACTTTTCATTCTGGGTATAGCTCAGTGGGAAAAAGTCTAATATGAGTGAAATGTGACTGTATGAGTGAATTAGAGAGAATATGCTTCTATCTCCGTCAGTAGGCGAGATAAAGCGCTGAAACTGTTGCTATACGCACCTTCATGGAAACACGCTTTTTTGAAGTTTTAAGCTTATACCTTGAATCAGTGCGTGTATCAGGCCTGGGTATAGTGCCTAAGAACACCTTGCAATGAATGAATTGTATTAAATAGTCCATTGTGCATGTAAGGACGTTTGGAAGTGTTTCGGAGCTTTTGAAGTGAAGATATGCACTTTTTTAAAGACTTGATTTAATTTAGGTCTGCTTGTCAAAACTTTTCATTCCGGGTATAACTCAGTGGGAAAAAGTCTACTATGAGTGAAATGTGACTGTAAGAGTGAATTGGAGTGAATAAGCTTCTATCACAGTCAGGTAGTGAGCTCGAATGCTGAAACTGTGGCTATACGCACTTTCATGGAAACACACTTATTTAAGTTTAAAGCTTATACCTTGAATTTGTGCGTGTATCAGGCCTTGGTAGTGCTTCAGATCACTGTGCAATGCATATATTGCATTGATTGGTCCATTTTAAATGTAAGGGCATTTGGAGGTGTATATGAGCTTCTGAAGTGAAGATATTAACTTTTTTTAAAACTTGCCTTTATTTAGGTCTGCTTGTCAAAACTTTTCATTCTGGGTAGAACTCAGTGGGAAAGCGTCTAACATGAGTGAAATGTACTGTATGAGTGAATTAGAGAGAATTTGCTTCTATCTCCTTCAGGAAGCGAGCTAGAGTGCTGAAACTGTGGCTATACGCACTTTCATGGAAACATGCTTTTTTAAGTATATAGCTCACGCATAATCTGTGCGTGTAGCGGGCCTGGGTAGAGCTTCAGATCAATGTGCAATGCATTTATTGCATAGATTGGTCTACTGTGCATGTTAAGGCATTTGGAAGTGTATAAGAGTTTCTGAAGTGAAGATATTCACTTTTTTAGAAACTTGCTTTTATTTAGGTCTGCTTCTCAAAACTTTTCATTCTGGGTATAGCTCAGTGGGAAAGAGTCTAATATGAGTGAAATGTGACTGTATGAGTGAATTAGAGAGAATATGCTTCTATCTCCGTCAGCAGGCGAGATAGAGCGCTGAAACTGTTGCTATACGCACCTTCGTGGAAACACGCTTTTTTGAAGTGTTAAGCTTATACCTTGAATCAGTGCGTGTATCAGGCCTGGGTATAGTGCCTAAGAACACCTTGCAATGAATGAATTGTATTAAATAGTCCATTGTGCATGTAAGGACGTTTGGAAGTGTATATGAGTTTTTGAAGTGAAGATATGCACTTTTTTAAAAACTTGATTTAATTTAGGTCTGCTTGTCAAAACTTTTCATTCCGGGTATAACTCAGTGGGAAAAAGTCTACTATGAGTGAAATGTGACTGTAAGAGTGAATTGGAGTGAATAAGCTTCTATCTCAGTCAGGAAGTGAGCTAAAGTGCTGAAAAGTGGCTCTACGCACTTTCATGGAAAAACGTTTTTTTGAGGCTTAAAGCTCATACCTTGAATCTGTGCGTGTTTCAGGCCTGGGTAGAGCTTCAGATCAATGTGCAATGCATTTATTGCATAGATTGTTCTACTGTGCATGTTAGGGTATTTGGAAGTGTATATGAGCTTTTGAAGTGAAGATATGCACTTTTTTAAAAACTTGATTTTATTTAGGTCTGCTTGTCAAAACTTTTCATTTCGGGTATAACTCAGTGGGAAAGAGTCTACTATGAGTGAAATGTGAGTGTAAGAGTGAATTGGAGTGAAGAAGCTTCTATCACAGTCATGTAGTGAGCTAGAATGCTGAAACTGTGGCTATACGCACTTTCATGGAAACACACTTTTTTAAGTTTAAAGCTTATACCTTGAATTTGTGCGTGTATCAGGCCTGGTTAGTGCTTCAGATCACTGTGTAATGCATATATTACATTGATTGGTCCATTTTAAATGTAAGGGCATTTGGAGGTGTATATGAGCTTCTGAAGTGAAGATATTAACTTTTTTTAAAACTTGCCTTTATTTAGGTCTGCTTGTCAAAACTTTTCATTCTGGGTAGAACTCAGTGGGAAAGCGTCTAACATGAGTGAAATGTACTGTATGAGTGAATTAGAGAGAATATGCTTCTATCTCCTTCAGGAAGCGAGCTAGAATGCTGAAACTGTGGCTATACGCACTTTCATGGAAACATGCTTTTTTAAGTTGATAGATCACCCAGAATCTGTGCGTGTAGCGGGCCTGGGTAGAGCTTCAGATGAATGTGCAATGCATTTATTGCATAGATTGGTCTACTGTGCATGTAACGGCATTTGGAAGTGTATAAGAGTTTCTGAAGTGAAAATATTCACTTTTTTAGAAACTTGCCTATATTTAGGTCAGCTTGTCAAAACTTTTCATTCTGGGTATAGCTCAGTGGGAAAGAATCTAATATGAGTGAAATGTGACTGAAAGAGTGAATTGAGTGAATAAGCTTCTATCACAGTCAGGAAGCGAGGTAGAGTGCTGAAACTGTGGCTATACGCACTTTTATGGAAACATGCTTTTTTAAGTATATTCCTCACCCATAATATGTGCGTATAGCGGGCCTGGGTAGAGCTTCAGATCAATGTGCAATGCATTTATTGCATAGATTGGTCTATTGTGCATGTTAGGGCATTTGGAAGTGTATAAGAGTTTCTGAAGTGAAGATATTCACTTTTTTAGAAACTTGCCTTTATTTAGGTCTGCTTGTCAAAACATTTCATTCTGGGTATAGCTCAGTGGGAAAGAGTCTAATATGAGTGAAATGTGACTGTATGAGTGAATTAGAGAGAATATGCTTCTATCTCCGTCAGTAGGCGAGATAGAGCGCTGAAACTGTTGCTATACGCACCTTCATGGAAACACGCTTTTTGAAGTTTTAAGCTTATACCTTGAATCAGGCCTGGGAAAAGTGCCTAAGAACACCTTGCAATGAATGAATTGTATTAAATAGTCCATTGTGCATGTAAGGACGTTTGGAAGTGTATATGAGCTTTTGAAGTGAAGATATGCACTTTTTTAAAAACTTGATTTTATTTAAGTCTGCTTGTCAAAACTTTTCATTCCGGGTATAACTCAGTGGGAAAGAGTCTACTATGAGTGAAATGTGACTGTAAGAGTGAATTGGAGTGAATAAGCTTCTTTCTCCGTCAGGAAGCGAGGTAGAGTGCTGAAACTGTGGCTATACGCACTTTTATGGAAACATGCTTTTTTAAGTATATTCCTCACCCATAATATGTGCGTGTAGCGGGCCTGGGTAGAGCCTCAGATCAATGTGCAATGCATTTATTGCATAGATTGGTCTGCTGTTCATGTTTGGGCAATTGGAAGTGTATAAGAGTTTCTGAAGTGAAGATATTCACTTTTTTAGAAACTTGCCTTTATTTAGGTCTGTTTGTCAAAACTTTTCATTCTGGGTATCGCTCAGTGGGAAAGAGTCTAATATGAGTGAAATGTGACTGTATGAGTGAATTAGAGAGAATATGCTTCTATCTCCGTCAGCAGGCGAGATAGAGCGCTGAAACTGTTGCTATACACACCTTCGTGGAAACACGCTTTTTTGAAGTTTTAAGCTTATACCTTGAATCAGTGCGTGTGTCAGGCCTGGGTATAGTGCCTAAGAACATCTTGCAATGAATGAATTGTATCAAATAGTCCATTGTGCATGTAAGGACGTTTGGAAGTGTATATGAGCTTTTGAAGTGAAGATATGCACTTTTTTAAAAACTTGATTTAATTTAGGTCTGCTTGTCAAAACTTTGCATTCCGGTGCAAAGGGAAAAAGTCTACTATGAGTGAAATGTGACTGTAAGAGTGAATTGGAGTGAATAAGCTTCTATCTCAGTCAGGAAGTGAGCTAAAGTGCTGAAAAGTGGCTCTACGCACTTTCATGGAAAAACGTTTTTTTTAGGCTTAAAGCTCATACCTTGAATCTGTGCGTGTATCAGGCCTGGGTAGAGCTTCAGATCAATGTGCAATGCATTTATTGCATAGATTGTTCTACTGTGCATGTTAGGGTATTTGGAAGTGTATATGAGCTTTTGAAGTGAAGATATGCACTTTTTTAAAAACTTGATTTTATTTAGGTCTGCTTGTCAAAACTTTTCATTCCGGGTATAACTCAGTGGGAAAGAGTCTACTATGAGTGAAATGTGAGTGTAAGAGTGAATTGGAGTGAAGAAGCTTCTATCACAGTCATGTAGTGAGCTAGAATGCTGAAACTGTGGCTATACGCACTTTCATGGAAACACACTTTTTTAAGTTTAAAGCTTATACCTTGAATTTGTGCGTGTATCAGGCCTTGGTAGTGCTTCAGATCACTGTGTAATGCATATATTACATTGATTGGTCCATTTTAAATGTAAGGGCATTTGGAGGTGTATATGAGCTTCTGAAGTGAAGATATTAACTTTTTTTAAAACTTGCCTTTATTTAGGTCTGCTTGTCAAAACTTTTCATTCTGGGTAGAACTCAGTGGGAAAGCGTCTAACATGAGTGAAATGTACTGTATGAGTGAATTAGAGAGAATATGCTTCTATCTCCTTCAGGAAGCGAGCTAGAATGCTGAAACTGTGGCTATACGCACTTTCATGGAAACATGCTTTTTTAAGTTGATAGATCACCCAGAATCTGTGCGTGTAGCGGGCCTGGGTAGAGCTTCAGATGAATGTGCAATGCATTTATTGCATAGATTGGTCTACTGTGCATGTAACGGCATTTGGAAGTGTATAAGAGTTTCTGAAGTGAAAATATTCACTTTTTTAGAAACTTGCCTTTATTTAGGTCAGCTTGTCAAAACTTTTCATTCTGGGTATAGCTCAGTGGGAAAGAGTCTAATATGAGTGAAATGTGACTGTAAGAGTGAATTGGAGTGAATAAGCTTCTGTCACAGTCAGGAAGCGAGGTAGAGTGCTGAAACTGTGGCTATACGCACTTTTATGGAAACATGCTTTTTTAAGTATATTCCTCACCCATAATATGTGCGTGTAGCGGGCCTGGGTAGAGCTTCAGATCAATGTGCAATGCATTTATTGCATAGATTGGTCTACTGTGCATGTTAGGGCATTTGGAAGTGTATAAGAGTTTCTGAAGTGAAGATATTCACTTTTTTAGAAACTTGCCTTTATTTAGGTCTGCTTGTCAAAACATTTCATTCTGGGTATAGCTCAGTGGGAAAGAGTCTAATATGAGTGAAATGTGACTGTATGAGTGAATTAGAGAGAATATGCTTCTATCTCCGTCAGTAGGCGAGATAGAGCGCTGAAACTGTTGCTATAGGCACCTTCATGGAAACACGCTTTTTGAAGTTTTAAGCTTATACCTTGAATCAGGCCTGGGTATAGTGCCTAAGAACACCTTGCAATGAATGAATTGTATTAAATAGTCCATTGTGCATGTAAGGACGTTTGGAAGTGTAGATGAGCTTCTGAAGTGAAGATATTAACTTTTTTTAAAACTTGCCTTTATTTAGGTCTGCTTGTCAAAACTTTTCATTCTGGGTAGAACTCAGTGGGAAAGCGTCTAACATGAGTGAAATGTACTGTATGAGTGAATTAGAGAGAATATGCTTCTATCTCCTTCAGGAAGCGAGCTAGAATGCTGAAACTGTGGCTATACGCACTTTCATGGAAACATGCTTTTTTAAGTTGATAGATCACCCAGAATCTGTGCGTGTAGCGGGCCTGGGTAGAGCTTCAGATGAATGTGCAATGCATTTATTGCATAGATTGGTCTACTGTGCATGTAACGGCATTTGGAAGTGTATAAGAGTTTCTGAAGTGAAAATATTCACTTTTTTAGAAACTTGCCTTTATTTAGGTCAGCTTGTCAAAACTTTTCATTCTGGGTATAGCTCAGTGGGAAAGAGTCTAATATGAGTGAAATGTGACTGTAAGAGTGAATTGGAGTGAATAAGCTTCTATCACAGTCAGGAAGCGAGGTAGAGTGCTGAAACTGTGGCTATACGCACTTTTATGGAAACATGCTTTTTTAAGTATATTCCTCACCCATAATATGTGCGTGTAGCGGGCCTGGGTAGAGCTTCAGATCATGTGCAATGCATTTATTGCATAGATTGGTCTACTGTGCATGTTAGGGCATTTGGAAGTGTATAAGAGTTTCTGAAGTGAAGATATTCACTTTTTTAGAAACTTACCTTTATTTAGGTCTGCTTGTCAAAACTTTTCATTCTGGGTATAGCTCAGTGGGAAAAAGTCTAATATGAGTGAAATGTGACTGTATGAGTGAATTAGAGAGAATATGCTTCTATCTCCGTCAGTAGGCGAGATAAAGCGCTGAAACTGTTGCTATACGCACCTTCATGGAAACACGCTTTTTTGAAGTTTTAAGCTTATACCTTGAATCAGTGCGTGTATCAGGCCTGGGTATAGTGCCTAAGAACACCTTGCAATGAATGAATTGTATTAAATAGTCCATTGTGCATGTAAGGACGTTTGGAAGTGTTTCGGAGCTTTTGAAGTGAAGATATGCACTTTTTTAAAGACTTGATTTAATTTAGGTCTGCTTGTCAAAACTTTTCATTCCGGGTATAACTCAGTGGGAAAAAGTCTACTATGAGTGAAATGTGACTGTAAGAGTGAATTGGAGTGAATAAGCTTCTATCACAGTCAGGTAGTGAGCTCGAATGCTGAAACTGTGGCTATACGCACTTTCATGGAAACACACTTATTTAAGTTTAAAGCTTATACCTTGAATTTGTGCGTGTATCAGGCCTTGGTAGTGCTTCAGATCACTGTGCAATGCATATATTGCATTGATTGGTCCATTTTAAATGTAAGGGCATTTGGAGGTGTATATGAGCTTCTGAAGTGAAGATATTAACTTTTTTTAAAACTTGCCTTTATTTAGGTCTGCTTGTCAAAACTTTTCATTCTGGGTAGAACTCAGTGGGAAAGCGTCTAACATGAGTGAAATGTACTGTATGAGTGAATTAGAGAGAATTTGCTTCTATCTCCTTCAGGAAGCGAGCTAGAGTGCTGAAACTGTGGCTATACGCACTTTCATGGAAACATGCTTTTTTAAGTATTTAGCTCACGCATAATCTGTGCGTGTAGCGGGCCTGGGTAGAGCTTCAGATCAATGTGCAATGCATTTATTGCATAGATTGGTCTACTGTGCATGTTAAGGCATTTGGAAGTGTATAAGAGTTTCTGAAGTGAAGATATTCACTTTTTTAGAAACTTGCCTTTATTTAGGTCTGCTTCTCAAAACTTTTCATTCTGGGTATAGCTCAGTGGGAAAGAGTCTAATATGAGTGAAATGTGACTGTATGAGTGAATTAGAGAGAATATGCTTCTATCTCCGTCAGCAGGCGAGATAGAGCGCTGAAACTGTTGCTATACGCACCTTCGTGGAAACACGCTTTTTTGAAGTTTTAAGCTTATACCTTGAATCAGTGCGTGTGTCAGGCCTGGGTATAGTGCCTAAGAACATCTTGCAATGAATGAATTGTATCAAATAGTCCATTGTGCATGTAAGGACGTTTGGAAGTGTATATGAGCTTTTGAAGTGAAGATATGCACTTTTTTAAAAACTTGATTTAATTTAGGTCTGCTTGTCAAAACTTTGCATTCCGGTGCTAAGGGAAAAAGTCTACTATGAGTGAAATGTGACTGTAAGAGTGAATTGGAGTGAATAAGCTTCTATCTCAGTCAGGAAGTGAGCTAAAGTGCTGAAAAGTGGCTCTACGCACTTTCATGGAAAAACGTTTTTTTTAGGCTTAAAGCTCATACCTTGAATCTGTGCGTGTATCAGGCCTGGGTAGAGCTTCAGATCAATGTGCAATGCATTTATTGCATAGATTGTTCTACTGTGCATGTTAGGGTATTTGGAAGTGTATATGAGCTTTTGAAGTGAAGATATGCACTTTTTTAAAAACTTGATTTTATTTAGGTCTGCTTGTCAAAACTTTTCATTCCGGGTATAACTCAGTGGGAAAGAGTCTACTATGAGTGAAATGTGAGTGTAAGAGTGAATTGGAGTGAAGAAGCTTCTATCACAGTCATGTAGTGAGCTAGAATGCTGAAACTGTGGCTATACGCACTTTCATGGAAACACACTTTTTTAAGTTTAAAGCTTATACCTTGAATTTGTGCGTGTATCAGGCCTTGGTAGTGCTTCAGATCACTGTGTAATGCATATATTACATTGATTGGTCCATTTTAAATGTAAGGGCATTTGGAGGTGTATATGAGCTTCTGAAGTGAAGATATTAACTTTTTTTAAAACTTGCCTTTATTTAGGTCTGCTTGTCAAAACTTTTCATTCTGGGTAGAACTCAGTGGGAAAGCGTCTAACATGAGTGAAATGTACTGTATGAGTGAATTACAGAGAATATGCTTCTATCTCCTTCAGGAAGCGAGCTAGAATGCTGAAACTGTGGCTATACGCACTTTCATGGAAACATGCTTTTTTAAGTTGATAGATCACCCAGAATCTGTGCGTGTAGCGGGCCTGGGTAGAGCTTCAGATGAATGTGCAATGCATTTATTGCATAGATTGGTCTACTGTGCATGTAACGGCATTTGGAAGTGTATAAGAGTTTCTGAAGTGAAAATATTCACTTTTTTAGAAACTTGCCTTTATTTAGGTCAGCTTGTCAAAACTTTTCATTCTGGGTATAGCTCAGTGGGAAAGAGTCTAATATGAGTGAAATGTGACTGTAAGAGTGAATTGGAGTGAATAAGCTTCTGTCACAGTCAGGAAGCGAGGTAGAGTGCTGAAACTGTGGCTATACGCACTTTTATGGAAACATGCTTTTTTAAGTATATTCCTCACCCATAATATGTGCGTGTAGCGGGCCTGGGTAGAGCTTCAGATCAATGTGCAATGCATTTATTGCATAGATTGGTCTACTGTGCATGTTAGGGCATTTGGAAGTGTATAAGAGTTTCTGAAGTGAAGATATTCACTTTTTTAGAAACTTGCCTTTATTTAGGTCTGCTTGTCAAAACATTTCATTCTGGGTATAGCTCAGTGGGAAAGAGTCTAATATGAGTGAAATGTGACTGTATGAGTGAATTAGAGAGAATATGCTTCTATCTCCGTCAGTAGGCGAGATAGAGCGCTGAAACTGTTGCTATAGGCACCTTCATGGAAACACGCTTTTTGAAGTTTTAAGCTTATACCTTGAATCAGGCCTGGGTATAGTGCCTAAGAACACCTTGCAATGAATGAATTGTATTAAATAGTCCATTGTGCATGTAAGGACGTTTGGAAGTGTATATGAGCTTCTGAAGTGAAGATATTAACTTTTTTTAAAACTTGCCTTTATTTAGGTCTGCTTGTCAAAACTTTTCATTCTGGGTAGAACTCAGTGGGAAAGCGTCTAACATGAGTGAAATGTACTGTATGAGTGAATTAGAGAGAATATGCTTCTATCTCCTTCAGGAAGCGAGCTAGAATGCTGAAACTGTGGCTATACGCACTTTCATGGAAACATGCTTTTTTAAGTTGATAGATCACCCAGAATCTGTGCGTGTAGCGGGCCTGGGTAGAGCTTCAGATGAATGTGCAATGCATTTATTGCATAGATTGGTCTACTGTGCATGTAACGGCATTTGGAAGTGTATAAGAGTTTCTGAAGTGAAAATATTCACTTTTTTAGAAACTTGCCTTTATTTAGGTCAGCTTGTCAAAACTTTTCATTCTGGGTATAGCTCAGTGGGAAAGAGTCTAATATGAGTGAAATGTGACTGTAAGAGTGAATTGGAGTGAATAAGCTTCTATCACAGTCAGGAAGCGAGGTAGAGTGCTGAAACTGTGGCTATACGCACTTTTATGGAAACATGCTTTTTTAAGTATATTCCTCACCCATAATATGTGCGTGTAGCGGGCCTGGGTAGAGCTTCAGATCATGTGCAATGCATTTATTGCATAGATTGGTCTACTGTGCATGTTAGGGCATTTGGAAGTGTATAAGAGTTTCTGAAGTGAAGATATTCACTTTTTTAGAAACTTACCTTTATTTAGGTCTGCTTGTCAAAACTTTTCATTCTGGGTATAGCTCAGTGGGAAAAAGTCTAATATGAGTGAAATGTGACTGTATGAGTGAATTAGAGAGAATATGCTTCTATCTCCGTCAGTAGGCGAGATAAAGCGCTGAAACTGTTGCTATACGCACCTTCATGGAAACACGCTTTTTTGAAGTTTTAAGCTTATACCTTGAATCAGTGCGTGTATCAGGCCTGGGTATAGTGCCTAAGAACACCTTGCAATGAATGAATTGTATTAAATAGTCCATTGTGCATGTAAGGACGTTTGGAAGTGTTTCGGAGCTTTTGAAGTGAAGATATGCACTTTTTTAAAGACTTGATTTAATTTAGGTCTGCTTGTCAAAACTTTTCATTCCGGGTATAACTCAGTGGGAAAAAGTCTACTATGAGTGAAATGTGACTGTAAGAGTGAATTGGAGTGAATAAGCTTCTATCACAGTCAGGTAGTGAGCTCGAATGCTGAAACTGTGGCTATACGCACTTTCATGGAAACACACTTATTTAAGTTTAAAGCTTATACCTTGAATTTGTGCGTGTATCAGGCCTTGGTAGTGCTTCAGATCACTGTGCAATGCATATATTGCATTGATTGGTCCATTTTAAATGTAAGGGCATTTGGAGGTGTATATGAGCTTCTGAAGTGAAGATATTAACTTTTTTTAAAACTTGCCTTTATTTAGGTCTGCTTGTCAAAACTTTTCATTCTGGGTAGAACTCAGTGGGAAAGCGTCTAACATGAGTGAAATGTACTGTATGAGTGAATTAGAGAGAATTTGCTTCTATCTCCTTCAGGAAGCGAGCTAGAGTGCTGAAACTGTGGCTATACGCACTTTCATGGAAACATGCTTTTTTAAGTATATAGCTCACGCATAATCTGTGCGTGTAGCGGGCCTGGGTAGAGCTTCAGATCAATGTGCAATGCATTTATTGCATAGATTGGTCTACTGTGCATGTTAAGGCATTTGGAAGTGTATAAGAGTTTCTGAAGTGAAGATATTCACTTTTTTAGAAACTTGCCTTTATTTAGGTCTGCTTCTCAAAACTTTTCATTCTGGGTATAGCTCAGTGGGAAAGAGTCTAATATGAGTGAAATGTGACTGTATGAGTGAATTAGAGAGAATATGCTTCTTTCTCCGTCAGCAGGCGAGATAGAGCGCTGAAACTGTTGCTATACGCACCTTCGTGGAAACACGCTTTTTTGAAGTGTTAAGCTTATACCTTGAATCAGTGCGTGTATCAGGCCTGGGTATAGTGCCTAAGAACACCTTGCAATGAATGAATTGTATTAAATAGTCCATTGTGCATGTAAGGACGTTTGGAAGTGTATATGAGTTTTTGAAGTGAAGATATGCACTTTTTTAAAAACTTGATTTAATTTAGGTCTGCTTGTCAAAACTTTTCATTCCGGGTATAACTCAGTGGGAAAAAGTCTACTATGAGTGAAATGTGACTGTAAGAGTGAATTGGAGTGAATAAGCTTCTATCTCAGTCAGGAAGTGAGCTAAAGTGCTGAAAAGTGGCTCTACGCACTTTCATGGAAAAACGTTTTTTTTAGGCTTAAAGCTCATACCTTGAATCTGTGCGTGTTTCAGGCCTGGGTAGAGCTTCAGATCAATGTGCAATGCATTTATTGCATAGATTGTTCTACTGTGCATGTTAGGGTATTTGGAAGTGTATATGAGCTTTTGAAGTGAAGATATGCACTTTTTTAAAAACTTGATTTTATTTAGGTCTGCTTGTCAAAACTTTTCATTCCGGGTATAACTCAGTGGAAAAGAGTCTACTATGAGTGAAATGTGAGTGTAAGAGTGAATTGGAGTGAAGAAGCTTCTATCACAGTCATGTAGTGAGCTAGAATGCTGAAACTGTGGCTATACGCACTTTCATGGAAACACACTTTTTTAAGTTTAAAGCTTATACCTTGAATTTGTGCGTGTATCAGGCCTGGGTAGTGCTTCAGATCACTGTGTAATGCATATATGACATTGATTGGTCCATTTTAAATGTAAGGGCATTTGGAGGTGTATATGAGCTTCTGAAGTGAAGATATTAACTTTTTTTAAAACTTGCCTTTATTTAGGTCTGCTTGTCAAAACTTTTCATTCTGGGTAGAACTCAGTGGGAAAGCGTCTAACATGAGTGAAATGTACTGTATGAGTGAATTAGAGAGAATATGCTTCTATCTCCTTCAGGAAGCGAGCTAGAATGCTGAAACTGTGGCTATACGCACTTTCATGGAAACATGCTTTTTTAAGTTGATAGATCACCCAGAATCTGTGCGTGTAGCGGGCCTGGGTAGAGCTTCAGATGAATGTGCAATGCATTTATTGCATAGATTGGTCTACTGTGCATGTAACGGCATTTGGAAGTGTATAAGAGTTTCTGAAGTGAAAATATTCACTTTTTTAGAAACTTGCCTATATTTAGGTCAGCTTGTCAAAACTTTTCATTCTGGGTATAGCTCAGTGGGAAAGAATCTAATATGAGTGAAATGTGACTGAAAGAGTGAATTGAGTGAATAAGCTTCTATCACAGTCAGGAAGCGAGGTAGAGTGCTGAAACTGTGGCTATACGCACTTTTATGGAAACATGCTTTTTTAAGTATATTCCTCACCCATAATATGTGCGTGTAGCGGGCCTGGGTAGAGCTTCAGATCAATGTGCAATGCATTTATTGCATAGATTGGTCTACTGTGCATGTTAGGGCATTTGGAAGTGTATAAGAGTTTCTGAAGTGAAGATATTCACTTTTTTAGAAACTTGCCTTTATTTAGGTCTGCTTGTCAAAACATTTCATTCTGGGTATAGCTCAGTGGGAAAGAGTCTAATATGAGTGAAATGTGACTGTATGAGTGAATTAGAGAGAATATGCTTCTATCTCCGTCAGTAGGCGAGATAGAGCGCTGAAACTGTTGCTATACGCACCTTCATGGAAACACGCTTTTTGAAGTTTTAAGCTTATACCTTGAATCAGGCCTGGGAAAAGTGCCTAAGAACACCTTGCAATGAATGAATTGTATTAAATAGTCCATTGTGCATGTAAGGACGTTTGGAAGTGTATATGAGCTTTTGAAGTGAAGATATGCACTTTTTTAAAAACTTGATTTTATTTAAGTCTGCTTGTCAAAACTTTTCATTCCGGGTATAACTCAGTGGGAAAGAGTCTACTATGAGTGAAATGTGACTGTAAGAGTGAATTGGAGTGAATAAGCTTCTTTCTCCGTCAGGAAGCGAGGTAGAGTGCTGAAACTGTGGCTATACGCACTTTTATGGAAACATGCTTTTTTAAGTATATTCCTCACCCATAATATGTGCGTGTAGCGGGCCTGGGTAGAGCCTCAGATCAATGTGCAATGCATTTATTGCATAGATTGGTCTGCTGTGCATGTTAGGGCAATTGGAAGTGTATAAGAGTTTCTGAAGTGAAGATATTCACTTTTTTAGAAACTTGCCTTTATTTAGGTCTGTTTGTCAAAACTTTTCATTCTGGGTATCGCTCAGTGGGAAAGAGTCTAATATGAGTGAAATGTGACTGTATGAGTGAAGTAGAGAGAATATGCTTCTATCTCCGTCAGCAGGCGAGATAGAGCGCTGAAACTGTTGCTATACACACCTTCGTGGAAACACGCTTTTTTGAAGTTTTAAGCTTATACCTTGAATCAGTGCGTGTGTCAGGCCTGGGTATAGTGCCTAAGAACATCTTGCAATGAATGAATTGTATCAAATAGTCCATTGTGCATGTAAGGACGTTTGGAAGTGTATATGAGCTTTTGAAGTGAAGATATGCACTTTTTTAAAAACTTGATTTAATTTAGGTCTGCTTGTCAAAACTTTGCATTCCGGTGCAAAGGGAAAAAGTCTACTATGAGTGAAATGTGACTGTAAGAGTGAATTGGAGTGAATAAGCTTCTATCTCAGTCAGGAAGTGAGCTAAAGTGCTGAAAAGTGGCTCTACGCACTTTCATGGAAAAACGTTTTTTTTAGGCTTAAAGCTCATACCTTGAATCTGTGCGTGTATCAGGCCTGGGTAGAGCTTCAGATCAATGTGCAATGCATTTATTGCATAGATTGTTCTACTGTGCATGTTAGGGTATTTGGAAGTGTATATGAGCTTTTGAAGTGAAGATATGCACTTTTTTAAAAACTTGATTTTATTTAGGTCTGCTTGTCAAAACTTTTCATTCCGGGTATAACTCAGTGGGAAAGAGTCTACTATGAGTGAAATGTGACTGTAAGAGTGAATTGGAGTGAAGAAGCCTCTATCACAGTCAGGTAGTGAGCTAGAATGCTGAAACTGTGGCTATACGCACTTTCATGGAAACACACTTTTTTAAGTGTAAAGCTTATACCTTGAATTTGTGCGTGTATCAGGCCTGGGTAGTGCTTCAGATCACTGTGTAATGCATAAATTACATTGATTGGTCCATTTTAAATGTAAGGGCATTTGGAGGTGTATATGAGCTTCTGAAGTGAAGATATTAACTTTTTTTAAAACTTGCCTTTATTTAGGTGTGCTTGTCAAAACTTTTCATTCTGGGTAGAACTCAGTGGGAAAGCGTCTAACATGAGTGAAATGTACTGTATGAGTGAATTAGAGAGAATATGCTTCTATCTCCTTCAGGAAGCGAGCTAGAATGCTGAAACTGTGGCTATACGCACTTTCATGGAAACATGCTTTTTTAAGTTGATAGATCACCCAGAATCTGTGCGTGTAGCGGGCCTGGGTAGAGCTTCAGATGAATGTGCAATGCATTTATTGCATAGATTGGTCTACTGTGCATGTAACGGCATTTGGAAGTGTATAAGAGTTTCTGAAGTGAAAATATTCACTTTTTTAGAAACTTGCCTATATTTAGGTCAGCTTGTCAAAACTTTTCATTCTGGGTATAGCTCAGTGGGAAAGAATCTAATATGAGTGAAATGTGACTGAAAGAGTGAATTGGAGTGAATAAGCTTCTATCACAGTCAGGAAGCGAGGTAGAGTGCTGAAACTGTGGCTATACGCACTTTTATGGAAACATGCTTTTTTAAGTATATTCCTCACCCATAATATGTGCGTGTAGCGGGCCTGGGTAGAGCTTCAGATCAATGTGCAATGCATTTATTGCATAGATTGGTCTATTGTGCATGTTAGGGCATTTGGAAGTGTATAAGAGTTTCTGAAGTGAAGATATTCACTTTTTTAGAAACTTGCCTTTATTTAGGTCTGCTTGTCAAAACATTTCATTCTGGGTATAGCTCAGTGGGAAAGAGTCTAATATGAGTGAAATGTGACTGTATGAGTGAATTAGAGAGAATATGCTTCTATCTCCGTCAGTAGGCGAGATAGAGCGCTGAAACTGTTGCTATACGCACCTTCATGGAAACACGCTTTTTGAAGTTTTAAGCTTATACCTTGAATCAGGCCTGGGAAAAGTGCCTAAGAACACCTTGCAATGAATGAATTGTATTAAATAGTCCATTGTGCATGTAAGGACGTTTGGAAGTGTATATGAGCTTTTGAAGTGAAGATATGCACTTTTTCAAAAACTTGATTTTATTTAAGTCTGCTTGTCAAAACTTTTCATTCCGGGTATAACTCAGTGGGAAAGAGTCTACTATGAGTGAAATGTGACTGTAAGAGTGAATTGGAGTGAATAAGCTTCTTTCTCCGTCAGGAAGCGAGGTAGAGTGCTGAAACTGTGGCTATACGCACTTTTATGGAAACATGCTTTTTTAAGTATATTCCTCACCCATAATATGTGCGTGTAGCGGGCCTGGGTAGAGCCTCAGATCAATGTGCAATGCATTTATTGCATAGATTGGTCTGCTGTGCATGTTAGGGCAATTGGAAGTGTATAAGAGTTTCTGAAGTGAAGATATTCACTTTTTTAGAAACTTGCCTTTATTTAGGTCTGTTTGTCAAAACTTTTCATTCTGGGTATCGCTCAGTGGGAAAGAGTCTAATATGAGTGAAATGTGACTGTATGAGTGAATTAGAGAGAATATGCTTCTATCTCCGTCAGCAGGCGAGATAGAGCGCTGAAACTGTTGCTATACACACCTTCGTGGAAACACGCTTTTTTGAAGTTTTAAGCTTATACCTTGAATCAGTGCGTGTGTCAGGCCTGGGTATAGTGCCTAAGAACATCTTGCAATGAATGAATTGTATCAAATAGTCCATTGTGCATGTAAGGACGTTTGGAAGTGTATATGAGCTTTTGAAGTGAAGATATGCACTTTTTTAAAAACTTGATTTAATTTAGGTCTGCTTGTCAAAACTTTGCATTCCGGTGCAAAGGGAAAAAGTCTACTATGAGTGAAATGTGACTGTAAGAGTGAATTGGAGTGAATAAGCTTCTATCTCAGTCAGGAAGTGAGCTAAAGTGCTGAAAAGTGGCTCTACGCACTTTCATGGAAAAACGTTTTTTTTAGGCTTAAAGCTCATACCTTGAATCTGTGCGTGTATCAGGCCTGGGTAGAGCTTCAGATCAATGTGCAATGCATTTATTGCATAGATTGTTCTACTGTGCATGTTAGGGTATTTGGAAGTGTATATGAGCTTTTGAAGTGAAGATATGCACTTTTTTAAAAACTTGATTTTATTTAGGTCTGCTTGTCAAAACTTTTCATTCCGGGTATAACTCAGTGGGAAAGAGTCTACTATGAGTGAAATGTGACTGTAAGAGTGAATTGGAGTGAAGAAGCCTCTATCACAGTCAGGTAGTGAGCTAGAATGCTGAAACTGTGGCTATACGCACTTTCATGGAAACACAATTTTTTAAGTTTAAAGCTTATACCTTGAATTTGTGCGTGTATCAGGCCTGGGTAGTGCTTCAGATCACTGTGTAATGCATAAATTACATTGATTGGTCCATTTTAAATGTAAGGGCATTTGGAGGTGTATATGAGCTTCTGAAGTGAAGATATTAACTTTTTTTAAAACTTGCCTTTATTTAGGTCTGCTTGTCAAAACTTTTCATTCTGGGTAGAACTCAGTGGGAAAGCGTCTAACATGAGTGAAATGTACTGTTTGAGTGAATTAGAGAGAATATGCTTCTATCTCCTTCAGGAAGCGAGCTAGAGTGCTGAAACTGTGGCTATACGCACTTTCATGGAAACATGCTTTTTTAAGTTTATAAATCACCCAGAATCTGTGCGTGTAGCGGGCCTGGGTAGAGCTTCAGATGAATGTGCAATGCATTTATTGCATAGATTGGTCTACTGTGCATGTAACGGCATTTGGAAGTGTATAAGAGTTTCTGAAGTGAAAATATTCACTTTTTTAGAAACTTGCCTTTATTTAGGTCTGCTTGTCAAAACTTTTCATTCTGGGTATAGCTCAGTGGGAAAGAGTCTAATATGAGTGAAATGTGACTGTATGAGTGAATTAGAGAGAATATGCTTCTTTCTCCGTCAGCAGGCGAGATATAGCGCTGAAACTGTTGCTATACGCACCTTCGTGGAAACACGCTTTTTTGAAGTGTTAAGCTTATACCTTGAATCTGTGCGTGTATCAGGCCTGGGTATAGTGCCTAAGAACACCTTGCAATGAATGAATTGTATTAAATAGTCCATTGTGCATGTAAGGACGTTTGGAAGTGTATATGAGTTTTTGAAGTGAAGATATGCACTTTTTTAAAAACTTGATTTAATTTAGGTCTGCTTGTTAAGACTTTTCATTCCGGGTATAACTCAGTGGGAAAAAGTCTACTATGAGTGAAATGTGACTGTAAGAGTGAATTGGAGTGAATAAGCTTCTATCTCAGTCAGGAAGTGAGCTAAAGTGCTGAAAAGTGGCTCTACGCACTTTCATGGAAAAACGTTTTTTTTAGGCTTAAAGCTCATCCCTTGAATCTGTGCGTGTTTCAGGCCTGGGTAGAGCTTCAGATCAATGTGCAATGCATTTATTGCATAGATTGTTCTACTGTGCATGTTAGGGTATTTGGAAGTGTATATGAGCTTTTGAAGTGAAGATATGCACTTTTTTAAAAACTTGATTTTATTTAGGTCTGCTTGTCAAAACTTTTCATTCCGGGTATAACTCAGTGGGAAAGAGTCTACTATGAGTGAAATGTGAGTGTAAGAGTGAATTGGAGTGAAGAAGCTTCTATCACAGTCATGTAGTGAGCTAGAATGCTGAAACTGTGGCTATACGCACTTTCATGGAAACACACTTTTTGAAGTTTAAAGCTTATACCTTGAATTTGTGCGTGTATCAGGCCTGGGTAGTGCTTCAGATCACTGTGTAATGCATATATTACATTGATTGGTCCATTTTAAATGTAAGGGCATTTGGAGGTGTATATGAGCTTCTGAAGTGAAGATATTAACTTTTTTTAAAACTTGCCTTTATTTAGGTCTGCTTGTCAAAACTTTTCATTCTGGGTAGAACTCAGTGGGAAAGCGTCTAACATGAGTGAAATGTACTGTATGAGTGAATTAGAGAGAATATGCTTCTATCTCCTTCAGGAAGCGAGCTAGAATGCTGAAACTGTGGCTATACGCACTTTCATGGAAACATGCTTTTTTAAGTTGATAGATCACCCAGAATCTGTGCGTGTAGCGGGCCTGGGTAGAGCTTCAGATGAATGTGCAATGCATTTATTGCATAGATTGGTCTACTGTGCATGTAACGGCATTTGGAAGTGTATAAGAGTTTCTGAAGTGAAAATATTCACTTTTTTAGAAACTTGCCTATATTTAGGTCAGCTTGTCAAAACTTTTCATTCTGGGTATAGCTCAGTGGGAAAGAATCTAATATGAGTGAAATGTGACTGAAAGAGTGAATTGGAGTGAATAAGCTTCTATCACAGTCAGGAAGCGAGGTAGAGTGCTGAAACTGTGGCTATACGCACTTTTATGGAAACATGCTTTTTTAAGTATATTCCTCACCCATAATATGTGCGTGTAGCGGGCCTGGGTAGAGCTTCAGATCAATGTGCAATGCATTTATTGCATAGATTGGTCTATTGTGCATGTTAGGGCATTTGGAAGTGTATAAGAGTTTCTGAAGTGAAGATATTCACTTTTTTAGAAACTTGCCTTTATTTAGGTCTGCTTGTCAAAACATTTCATTCTGGGTATAGCTCAGTGGGAAAGAGTCTAATATGAGTGAAATGTGACTGTATGAGTGAATTAGAGAGAATATGCTTCTATCTCCGTCAGTAGGCGAGATAGAGCGCTGAAACTGTTGCTATACGCACCTTCATGGAAACACGCTTTTTGAAGTTTTAAGCTTATACCTTGAATCAGGCCTGGGAAAAGTGCCTAAGAACACCTTGCAATGAATGAATTGTATTAAATAGTCCTTTGTGCATGTAAGGACGTTTGGAAGTGTATATGAGCTTTTGAAGTGAAGATATGCACTTTTTTAAAAACTTGATTTTATTTAAGTCTGCTTGTCAAAACTTTTCATTCCGGGTATAACTCAGTGGGAAAGAGTCTACTATGAGTGAAATGTGACTGTAAGAGTGAATTGGAGTGAATAAGCTTCTTTCTCCGTCAGGAAGCGAGGTAGAGTGCTGAAACTGTGGCTATACGCACTTTTATGGAAACATGCTTTTTTAAGTATATTCCTCACCCATAATATGTGCGTGTAGCGGGCCTGGGTAGAGCCTCAGATCAATGTGCAATGCATTTATTGCATAGATTGGTCTGCTGTGCATGTTAGGGCAATTGGAAGTGTATAAGAGTTTCTGAAGTGAAGATATTCACTTTTTTAGAAACTTGCCTTTATTTAGGTCTGTTTGTCAAAACTTTTCATTCTGGGTATCGCTCAGTGGGAAAGAGTCTAATATGAGTGAAATGTGACTGTATGAGTGAATTAGAGAGAATATGCTTCTATCTCCGTCAGCAGGCGAGATAGAGCGCTGAAACTGTTGCTATACACACCTTCGTGGAAACACGCTTTTTTGAAGTTTTAAGCTTATACCTTGAATCAGTGCGTGTGTCAGGCCTGGGTATAGTGCCTAAGAACATCTTGCAATGAATGAATTGTATCAAATAGTCCATTGTGCATGTAAGGACGTTTGGAAGTGTATATGAGCTTTTGAAGTGAAGATATGCACTTTTTTAAAAACTTGATTTAATTTAGGTCTGCTTGTCAAAACTTTGCATTCCGGTGCAAAGGGAAAAAGTCTACTATGAGTGAAATGTGACTGTAAGAGTGAATTGGAGTGAATAAGCTTCTATCTCAGTCAGGAAGTGAGCTAAAGTGCTGAAAAGTGGCTCTACGCACTTTCATGGAAAAACGTTTTTTTTAGGCTTAAAGCTCATACCTTGAATCTGTGCGTGTATCAGGCCTGGGTAGAGCTTCAGATCAATGTGCAATGCATTTATTGCATAGATTGTTCTACTGTGCATGTTAGGGTATTTGGAAGTGTATATGAGCTTTTGAAGTGAAGATATGCACTTTTTTAAAAACTTGATTTTATTTAGGTCTGCTTGTCAAAACTTATCATTCCGGGTATAACTCAGTGGGAAAGAGTCTACTATGAGTGAAATGTGACTGTAAGAGTGAATTGGAGTGAAGAAGCCTCTATCACAGTCAGGTAGTGAGCTAGAATGCTGAAACTGTGGCTATACGCACTTTCATGGAAACACACTTTTTTAAGTTTAAAGCTTATACCTTGAATTTGTGCGTGTATCAGGCCTGGGTAGTGCTTCAGATCACTGTGTAATGCATAAATTACATTGATTGGTCCATTTTAAATGTAAGGGCATTTGGAGGTGTATATGAGCTTCTGAAGTGAAGATATTAACTTTTTTTAAAACTTGCCTTTATTTAGGTCTGCTTGTCAAAACTTTTCATTCTGGGTAGAACTCAGTGGGAAAGCGTCTAACATGAGTGAAATGTACTGTATGAGTGAATTAGAGAGAATATGCTTCTATCTCCTTCAGGAAGCGAGCTAGAGTGCTGAAACTGTGGCTATACGCACTTTCATGGAAACATGCTTTTTTAAGTTTATAAATCACCCAGAATCTGTGCGTGTAGCGGGCCTGGGTAGAGCTTCAGATGAATGTGCAATGCATTTATTGCATAGATTGGTCTACTATGCATGTAACGGCATTTGGAAGTGTATAAGAGTTTCTGAAGTGAAGATATTCACTTTTTTAGAAACTTACCTTTATTTAGGTCATCTTGTCAAAACTTTTCATTCTGGGTATAGCTCAGTGGGAAAGAGTCTAATTGGGTGAAATGTGACTGTATGAGTGAATTAGAGAGAATATGCTTCTATCTCCGTCAGTAGGCGAGATAAAGCGCTGAAACTGCTGCTATACGCACCTTCGTGGAAACACGCTTTTTTGAAGTTTTAAGCTTATACCTTGAATCAGTGCTTGTATCAGGCCTGGGTATAGTGCCTAAGAATACCTTGCAATGAATGAATTGTATTAAATAGTCCATTGTGCAAGTAAGGACGTTTGGAAGTGTTTCGGAGCTTTTGAAGTGAAGATATGCACTTTTTTAAAGACTTGATTTAATTTAGGTCTGCTTGTCAAAACTTTTCATTCCGGGTATAACTCAGTGAGAAAAAGTCTACTATGAGTGAAATGTGACTGTAAGAGTGAATTGGAGTGAATAAGCTTCTATCACAGTCAGGTAGTGAGCTCGAATGCTGAAACTGTGGCTATACGCACTTTCATGGAAACACACTTATTTAAGTTTAAAGCTTATACCTTGAATTTGTGCGTGTATCAGGCCTGGGTAGTGCTTCAGATCACTGTGCAATGCATATATTGCATTGATTGGTCCATTTTAAATGTAAGGGCATTTGGAGGTGTATATGAGCTTCTGAAGTGAAGATATTAACTTTTTTTAAAACTTGCCTTTATTTAGGTCTGCTTGTCAAAACTTTTCATTCTGGGTAGAACTCAGTGGGAAAGCGTCTAACATGAGTGAAATGTACTGTATGAGTGAATTAGAGAGAATATGCTTCTATCTCCTTCAGGAAGCGAGCTAGAGTGCTGAAACTGTGGCTATACGCACTTTCATGGAAACATGCTTTTTTAAGTATATAGCTCACCCATAATCTGTGCGTGTAGCTGGCCTGGGTAGAGCTTCAGATCAATGTGCAATGCATTTATTGCATAGATTGGTCTACTGTGCATGTTAAGGCATTAGGAAGTGTATAAGAGTTACTGAAGTGAAGATATTCACTTTTTTAGAAACTTGACTTTATTTAGGTCTGCTTGTCAAAACATTTCATTCTGGGTATAGCTCAGTGGGAAAGAGTCTAATATGAGTGAAATGTGACTGTATGAGTGAATTAGAGAGAATATGCTTCTATCTCCGTCAGCAGGCGAGATAGAGCGCTGAAACTGTTGCTATACGCACCTTCGTGGAAACACGCTTTTTTGAAGTGTTAAGCTTATACCTTGAATCAGTGCGTGTATCAGGCCTGGATATAGTGCCTAAGAACACCTTGCAATGAATGAATTGTATTATATAGTCCATTGTGCATGTAAGGACGTTTGGAAGTGTATATGAGCTTTTGAAGTGAAGATATGCACTTTTTTAAAAACTTGATTTAATTTAGGTCTGCTTGTTAAAACTTTTCATTCCGGGTATTACTCAGTGGGAAAAAGTCTACTATGAGTGAAATGTGACTGTAAGACTGAATTGGAGTGAATAAGCTTCTATCTCAGTCAGGAAGTGAGCTAAAGTGCTGAAAAGTGGCTCTACGCACTTTCATGGAAAAACGTTTTTTTTAGGCTTAAAGCTCATACCTTGAATCTGTGCGTGTATCAGGCCTGGGTAGAGCTTCAGATCAATGTGCAATGCATTTATTGCATAGATTGTTCTACTGTGCATGTTAGGGTATTTGGAAGTGTATATGAGCTTTTGAAGTGAAGATATGCACTTTTTTAAAAACTTGATTTTTAGTGAAGATATTCACTTTTTTAGAAACTTGCCTTTATTTAGGTCTGCTTGTCAAAACATTTCATTCTGGGTATAGCTCAGTGGGAAAGAGTCTACTATGAGTGAAATGTGACTGTAAGAGTGAATTGGAGTGAAGAAGCTTCTATCACAGTCAGGTAGTGAGCTAGAATGCTGAAACTGTGGCTATACGCACTTTCATGGAAACACACTTTTTTAAGTTTAAAGCTTATACCTTGAATTTGTGCGTGTATCAGGCCTGGGTAGTGCTTCAGATCACTGTGCAATGCATATATTGCATTGATTGGTCCATTTTAAATGTAAAGGCATTTGGAGGTGTATATGAGGTTCTGAAGTGAAGATATTAACTTTTTTTAAAACTTGCCTTTATTTAGGTCTGCTTGTCAAAACTTTTCATTCTGGGTAGAACTCAGTGGGAAAGCGTCTAACATGAGTGAAATGTACTGTATGAGTGAATTAGAGAGAATATGCTTCTATCTCCTTCAGGAAGCGAGCTAGAGCGCTGAAACTGTGGCTATACGCACTTTCATGGAAACATGCTTTTTTAAGTATATAGCTCACCCATAATCTGTGCGTGTAGCGGGCCTGGGTAGAGCTTCAGATCAATGTGCAATGCATTTATTGCATAGATTGGTCTACTGTGCATGTTAAGGCATTAGGGAGTGTATAAGAGTTACTGAAGTGAAGATATTCACTTTTTTAGAAACTTGCCTTTATTTAGGTCTGCTTGTCAAAACATTTCATTCTGGGTATAGCTCAGTGGGAAAGAGTCTAATATGAGTGAAATGTGACTGTATGAGTGAATTAGAGAGAATATGCTTCTATCTCCGTCAGCAGGCGAGATAGAGCGCTGAAACTGTTGCTATACGCACCTTCGTGGAAACACGCTTTTTTGAAGTGTTAAGCTTATACCTTGAATCAGTGCGTGTATCAGGCCTGGATATAGTGCCTAAGAACACCTTGCAATGAATGAATTGTATTATATAGTCCATTGTGCATGTAAGGACGTTTGGAAGTGTATATGAGCTTTTGAAGTGAAGATATGCACTTTTTTAAAAACTTGATTTAATTTAGGTCTGCTTGTTAAAACTTTTCATTCCGGGTATTACTCAGTGGGAAAAAGTCTACTATGAGTGAAATGTGACTGTAAGACTGAATTGGAGTGAATAAGCTTCTATCTCAGTCAGGAAGTGAGCTAAAGTGCTGAAAAGTGGCTCTACGCACTTTCATGGAAAAACGTTTTTTTTAGGCTTAAAGCTCATACCTTGAATCTGTGCGTGTATCAGGCCTGGGTAGAGCTTCAGATCAATGTGCAATGCATTTATTGCATAGATTGTTCTACTGTGCATGTTAGGGTATTTGGAAGTGTATATGAGCTTTTGAAGTGAAGATATGCACTTTTTTAAAAACTTGATTTTTAGTGAAGATATTCACTTTTTTAGAAACTTGCCTTTATTTAGGTCTGCTTGTCAAAACATTTCATTCTGGGTATAGCTCAGTGGGAAAGAGTCTACTATGAGTGAAATGTGACTGTAAGAGTGAATTGGAGTGAAGAAGCTTCTATCACAGTCAGGTAGTGAGCTAGAATGCTGAAACTGTGGCTATACGCACTTTCATGGAAACACACTTTTTTAAGTTTAAAGCTTATACCTTGAATTTGTGCGTGTATCAGGCCTGGGCAGTGCTTCAGATCACTGTGCAATGCATATATTGCATTGATTGGTCCATTTTAAATGTAAGGGCATTTGGAGGTGTATATGAGCTTCTGAAGTGAAGATATTAACTTTTTTTAAAACTTGCCTTTATTTAGGTCTGCTTGTCAAAACTTTTCATTCTGGGTAGAACTCAGTGGGAAAGCGTCTAACATGAGTGAAATGTACTGTATGAGTGAATTAGAGAGAATATGCTTCTATCTCCTTCAGGAAGCGAGCTAGAGCGCTGAAACTGTGGCTATACGCACTTTCATGGAAACATGCTTTTTTAAGTATATAGCTCACCCATAATCTGTGCGTGTAGCGGGCCTGGGTAGAGCTTCAGATCAATGTGCAATGCATTTATTGCATAGATTGGTCTACTGTGCATGTTAAGGCATTAGGGAGTGTATAAGAGTTACTGAAGTGAAGATATTCACTTTTTTAGAAACTTGCCTTTATTTAGGTCTGCTTGTCAAAACATTTCATTCTCGGTATAGCTCAGTGGGAAAGAGTCTAATATGAGTGAAATGTGACTGTATGAGTGAATTAGAGAGAATATGCTTCTATCTCCGTCAGCAGGCGAGATAGAGCGCTGAAACTGTTGCTATACGCACCTTCGTGGAAACACGCTTTTTTGAAGTGTTAAGCTTATACCTTGAATCAGTGCGTGTATCAGGCCTGGATATAGTGCCTAAGAACACCTTGCAATGAATGAATTGTATTAAATAGTCCATTGTGCATGTAAGGACGTTTGGAAGTGTATATGAGCTTTTGAAGTGAAGATATGCACTTTTTTAAAAACTTGATTTAATTTAGGTCTGCTTGTTAAAACTTTTCATTCCGGGTATTACTCAGTGGGAAAAAGTCTACTATGAGTGAAATGTGACTGTAAGACTGAATTGGAGTGAATAAGCTTCTATCTCAGTCAGGAAGTGAGCTAAAGTGCTGAAAAGTGGCTCTACGCACTTTCATGGAAAAACGTTTTTTTTAGGCTTAAAGCTCATACCTTGAATCTGTGCGTGTATCAGGCCTGGGTAGAGCTTCAGATCAATGTGCAATGCATTTATTGCATAGATTGTTCTACTGTGCATGTTAGGGTATTTGGAAGTGTATATGAGCTTTTGAAGTGAAGATATGCACTTTTTTAAAAACTTGATTTTATTTAGGTCTGCTTGTCAAAACTTTTCATTCCGGGTATAACTCAGTGGGAAAGAGTCTAATATGAGTGAAATGTGACTGTAAGAGTGAATTGGAGTGAAGAAGCTTCTATCACAGTCAGGTAGTGAGCTAGAATGCTGAAACTGTGGCTATACGCATTTCATGGAAACACACTTTTTTAAGTTTAAAGCTTATACCTTGAATTTGTGCGTGTATCAGGCCTGGGTAGTGCTTCAGATCACTGTGCAATGCATATATTGCATTGATTGGTCCATTTTAAATGTAAGGGCATTTGGAGGTGTATATGAGCTTCTGAAGTGAAGATATTAACTTTTTTTAAAACTTGTCTTTATTTAGGTCTGCTTGTCAAAACTTTTCATTCTGGGTATAGCTCAGTGGGAAAGAGTCTAATATGAGTGAAATGTGACTGTAAGAGTGAATTGGAGTGAAGATGCTTCTATCACAATCAGGTAGTGAGCTAGGATGCTGAAACTGTGGCTATACGCACTTTCATGGAAACACACTTTTTTAAGTTTAAAGCTTATACCTTGAATTTGTGCGTGTATCAGGCCTGGGTAGTGCTTCAGATCACTGTGCAATTGCATATATTGCATTGATTGGTCCATTTTAAATGTAAGGGCATTTGGAGGTGTATATGAGCTTCTGAAGTGAAGATGTTAACTTTTTTTTAAACTTGCCTTTATTTAGGTCTGCTTGTCAAAACTTTTCATTCTGGGTAGAACTCAGTGTGAAAGCGTCTAACATGATGTACTGTATGAGTGAATTAGAGAGAATATGCTTCTATCTCCGTCAGCAGGAGAGATAGAGCGCTGAAACTGTTGCTATACGCACCTTCGTGGAAACACGCTTTTTTGAAGTGTTAAGCTTATACCTTGAATCAGTGCGTGTATCAGGCCTGGGTATAGTGCCTAAGAACACCTTGCAATGAATGAATTGTATTAAATAGTCTTAAATAGTATTAAATTGTATTAATTGTGCATGTAAGGACGTTTGGAAGTGTATATGAGCTTTTGAAGTGAAGATATGCACTTTTTTAAAAACTTGATTTAATTTAGGTCTGCTTGTCAAAACCTTTCATTCCGGGTATAACTCAGTGGGAAAAAGTCTACTATGAGTGAAATGTGACTGTAAGAGTGAATTGGAGTGAATAAGCTTCCATCTCAGTCAGGAAGTGATCTAAAGTGCTGAAAAGTGGCTCTACGCACTTTCATGGAAAAACGTTTTTTTTTTGGCTTAAAGCTCATACCTTGAATCTGTGCGTGTATCAGGCCTGGGTAGAGCTTCAGATCAATGTGCAATGCATTTATTGCATAGATTGTTCTACTGTGCATGTTAGGGCATTTGGAAGTGTATATGAGCATCTGAAGTGAAGATATTAACTTTTTTTAAAACTTGCCTTTATTTAGGTCTGCTTGTCAAAACTTTTCATTCTGGGTATAGCTCAGTGGGAAAGAGTCTAACATGAGTGAAATGTGACTGTAAGAGTGAATTGGAGTGAAGAAGCTTCTATCACAGTCAGGTAGTGAGCTAGAATGCTGAAACTGTGGCTATACGCACTTTCATGGAAACACACTTTTTTCAGTTTAAAGCTTATTCCTTGAATTTGTGCGTGTATCAGGCCTGGGTAGTGCTTCAGATCACTGTGCAATTGCATATATTGCATTGATTGGTCCATTTTAAATGTAAGGGCATTTGGAGGTGTATATGAGCTTCTGAAGTGAAGATATTAACTTTTTTTAAAACTTGCCTTTATTTAGGTCTGCTTGTCAAAACTTTTCATTCTGGGTAGAACTCAGTGGGAAAGCGTCTAACATGAGTGAAATGTACTGTATGAGTGAATTAGAGAGAATATGCTTCTATCTCCTTCAGGAAGCGAGCTAGAGTGCTGAAACTGTGGCTATACGCACTTTCATGGAAACATGCTTTTTTAAGTATATAGCTCACCCATAATCTGTGCGTGTAGCGGGCCTGGGTAGAGCTTCAGATCAATGTGCCATGCATTTATTGCATAGATTGGTCTACTGTGCATGTTAAGGCATTTGGAAGTGTATAAGAGTTTCTGAAGTGGAGATATTCACTTTTTTAGAAACTTGCCTTTATTTAGGTCTGCTTGTCAAAACATTTCATTCTGGGTATTGCTCAGTGGGAAAGAGTCTAATATGAGTGAAATGTGACTGTATGAGTGAATTAGAGAGAATATGCTTCTATCTTCGTCAGCAGGCGAGATAGAGCGCTGAAACTGTTGCTATACGCACCTTCGTGGAAACACGCTTTTTTGAAGTTTTAAGCTTATACCTTGAATCAGTGCGTGTATCAGGCCTGGGTATAGTGCCTAAGAACACCTTGCAATGAATGAATTGTATTAAATAGTCCATTGTGCATGTAAGGACGTTTGGAAGTGTATATGAGCTTTTGAAGTGAAGATATGCACTTTTTTAAAAACTTGATTTAATTTAGGTCTGCTTGTCAAAACTTTTCATTCCGGGTATAACTCAGTGGGAAAAAGTCTACTATGAGTGAAATGTGACTGTAAGAGTGAATTGGAGTGAATAAGCTTCTATCTCAGTCAGGAAGTGATCTAAAGTGCTGAAAAGTGGCTCTACGCACTTTCATGGAAAAACTTTTTTTTTAGGCTTAAAGCTCATACCTTGAATCTGTGCGTGTATCAGGCCTGGGTAGTGCTTCAGATCACTGTGCAATTGCATATATTGCATTGAATGGTCCATTTTAAATGTAAGGGCATTTGGAGGTATATATGAGCTTCTGAAGTGAAGATATTAACTTTTTTTACAACTTGCCTTTATTTAGGTCTGCTTGTCAAAACTTTTCATTCTGGGTATAGCTCAGTGGGAAAGAGTCTAATATGAGTGAAATGTGACTGTAAGAGTGAATTGGAGTGAAGAAGCTTCTATCACAGTCAGGTAGTGAGCTAGAATGCTGAAACTGTGGCTATACGCACTTTCATGGAAACACACTTTTTTAAGTTTAAAGCTTATACCTTGAATTTGTGCGTGTATCAGGCCTGGGTAGTGCTTCAGATCACTGTGCAATGCATATATTGCATTGATTGGTCCATTTTAAATGTAAGGGCATTTGGAGGTGTATATGAGCTTCTGAAGTGAAGATATTAACTTTTTTTAAAACTTGCCTTTATTTAGGTCTGCTTGTCAAAACTTTTCATTCTGGGTATAGCTCAGTGGGAAAAAGTCTATTATGAGTGAAATGTTACTGTAAGAGTGAATTGGAGTAAAGAAGCTTCTATCACAGTCAGGTAGTGAGCTAGAATGCTGAAACTGTGGCTATACGCACTTTCATGGAAACATGCTTTTTTAAGTATATAGCTCACCCATAATCTGTGCGTGTAGCGGGCCTGGGTAGAGCTTCAGATCAATGTGCAATGCATTTATTGCATAGATTGGTCTACTGTGCATGTTAAGGCATTTGGAAGTGTATAAGAGTTTCTGGAGTGAAGATATTCACTTTTTTAGAAACTTGCCTTTATTTAGGTCTGCTTGTCAAAACATTTCATTCTGGGTATAGCTCAGTGGGAAAGAGTCTACTATGAGTGAAATGTGACTGTAAGAGTGAAGTGGAGTGAATAAGCTTCTATCACAGTCAGGAAGCGAGGTAGAGTGCTGAAACTGTGGCTATACGCACTTTTACGGAAACATGCTTTTTTAAGTATATTCCTCACCCATGATCTGTGCGTGTAGCGAGCCTGGGTAGAGCTTCAGATCAATGTGCAATGCATTTATTGCATAGATTGGTCTACTGTGCATGTTAGGGCATTTGGAAGTGTATAAGAGTTTCTGAAGTGAAGATATTCACTTTTTTAGAAACTTACCTTTATTTAGGTCTGCTTGTCAAAACTTTTCATTCTGGGTATAGCTCAGTGGGAAAGAGTCTAATATGAGTGAAATGTGACTGTATGAGTGAATTAGAGAGAATATGCTTCTATCTCCGTCAGTAGGCGAGATAAAGCGCTGAAACTGTTGCTATACGCACCTTCGTGGAAACATGCTTTTTTGAAGTGTTAAGCTTATACCTTGAATCAGTGCGTGTATCAGGCCTGGGCATAGTGCCTACGAACACCTTGCAATGAATGAATTGTATTAAATAGTCCATTGTGCATGTAAGGACGTTTGGAAGTGTATAGGAGCTTTTGAAGTGAAGATATGCACTTTTATAAAGACTTGATTTAATTTAGGTCTGCTTGTCAAAACTTTTCATTCCGGGTATAACTCAGTGGGAAAAAGTCTACTGTGAGTGAAATGTGACTGTAAGAGTGAATTGGAGTGAATAAGCTTCTATCACAGTCAGGTAGTGAGCTCGAATGCTGAAACTGTGGCTATACGCACTTTCATGGAAACACACTTATTTAAGTTTAAAGCTTATACCTTGAATTTGTGCGTGTATCAGGCCTGGGTAGTGCTTCAGATCACTGTGCAATGCATATATTGCATTGATTGGTCCATTTTAAATGTAAGGGCATTTGGAGGTGTATATGAGCTTCTGAAGTGAAGGTATTAACTTTTTTTAAAACTTGCCTTTATTTAGGTCTGCTTGTCAAAACTTTTCATTCTGGGTACAACTCAGTGGGAAAGCGTCTAACATGAGTGAAATGTACTGTATGAGTGAATTAGAGAGAATATGCTTCTATCTCCTTCAGGAAGCGAGCTAGAGTGCTGAAACTGTGGCTATACGCACTTTCATGGAAACATGCTTTTTTAAGTATATAGCTCACCCATAAACTCGGCGTGTAGCGGGCCTGGGTAGAGCTTCAGATGAATGTGCAATGCATTTATTGCATAGATTGGTCTACTGTGCATGTTAAGGCATTTGGAAGTGTATTAGAGTTTCTGAAGTGAAGATATTCACTTTTTTAGAAACTTGCCTTTATTTAGGTCTGCTTGTCAAAACATTTCATCCTGGGTATAGCTCAGTGGGAAAGAGTCTAATATGAGTGAAATGTGACTGTATGAGTGAATTAGAGAGAATATGCTTCTATCTCCGTCAGCAGGCGAGATAGAGCGCTGAAACTGTTGCTATACGCACCTTCGTGGAAACATGCTTTTTTGAAGTGTTAAGCTTATACCTTGAATCAGTGCGTGTATCAGGCCTGGGTATAGTGCCTAAGAACACCTTGCAATGAATGAATTGTATTAAATAGTCCATTGTGCATGTAAGGACGTTTGGAAGTGTATATGAGCTTTTGAAGTGAAGATATGCACTTTTTTAAAAACTTGATTTAATTTACGTCTGCTTGTCAAAACTTTTCATTCCAGGTATAACTCAGTGGGAAAAAGTCTACTATGAGTGAAATGTGACTGTAAGAGTGAATTGGAGTGAATAAGCTTCTATCTCAGTCAGGAAGTGAGCTAAAGTGCTGAAAAGTGGCTCCACGCACTCTCATGGAAAAACGTTTTTTTTAGGCTTAAAGCTCATACCTTGAATCTGTGCGTGTATCAGGCCTGGGTAGAGCTTCAGATCAATGTGCAATGCATTTATTGCATAGATTGTTCTACTGTGCATGTTAGGGCATTTTGAAGTGTATATGAGCTTTTGAAGTGAAGATATGCACTTTTTTAAAAACTTGATTTTATTTAGGTCTGCTTGTCAAAACTTTTCATTCCGGGTATAACTCAGTGGGAAAGAGTCTAATATGAGTGAAATGTGACTGTAAGAGTGAATTGGAGTGAAGAAGCTTCTATCACAGGCAGGTAGTGAGCTAGAATGCTGAAACTGTGGCTATACTGTAATGTGAATATAGGCCACTAGATGGCAGTATTTACCTTTTTTTGTTAAGCTCAGACTGGAGTCATGTTTAGACATGTCCTGGACATGTCTGGGGCAAGTCTCAGAAAATTAAAAAAAAGAGGTCTAAATGTGGGTGGGGTCTGCAAAAGAGTATATAAGGAAAAGAATTGAGACAGTCAAGGAGGAGGAGAAATTGCAAGAAGATGACCAGACCTGCCATTCTGTTCAAGACCTGTGACGTTTCTTTTGTGGATTTCTTTGCCTGTGTTTGAGCATTTTCTTCATCCAGGACAATACCAAGCCACCCCACCAAAAAGGGACTGTAATTATTTCAGTTTTTTCTTATTTATCAATCTTGGTCTTTAGTTGTAGGTTGTTATTAGTCTTTGTCTTTGTTAAAAATTAAATGTGTTTTAGTTGTTAAAACTGTGTTTGTCATCCCTTGCTGTTGCTGTTGTGTTATAAATGTAATAACAAATTGGGGCCATAACAAATTGGGGGCTCGTCCGGGAGAGACCATTGTGTGAGTAATTTATCGAAAATCTAACATTCCAAATTGTGAAATTGTTTTTGTGAATTTTCCTAGATATATATTGACAACAGCAATGGATGATTTCTTGGCATCACCAACCGTAGGGGTTTTGAAGTCTTTTAAAAAGACCGAACTGCTAGAAATTTGCAGACACTTGGAGCTGACAGAGGTAAAACCAGCCATGCGAAAAGCAAGACTGGCTAGAGAGATAGTTGAATATTACATTGATGAAAATGTGTTTGCACCAGGAGATCTGGAACAGTCGCCAGAGGAAAAAGAAAAACAAAGAGAATTTGAGAGGGAAGAAAAAGAAAAACAAAGGCAGTTTGAGTTAGAAAAATTAGCAAGAGAAGAAAAACAAAGAGAATTTGAGAGAGAGAAAGAGGAAAGAGCAGAAAGAGAGAGGCAGAGACAGAGAGATTTTGAATTAGAGAAATTCGATAGAGAAGAAAGACTCCAAATGGAGCAACTAAAAATTAAAATTGAAACTGAAAATAAATTTCGGGCTAGCCAGGAGGTAAAATTGGTGCCTCCATTTTCGGAAAAGGATGTTGACAACTATTTCCAGTGTTTTGAAAAGGTAGCAAAGAGTTGCCAGTGGCCAAAGGAACACTGGCCTCTGATGTTGCAAACTGTCCTCAAGGGTAAAGCTCAACAAGCCTATTCGGCTTTCTCTGCAGATGATTCCTCTGATTATGAGGTTGTCAAAAAGGTTATTTTGAGAGCTTATGAGTTGGTTCCAGAGGCTTACCGACAGAAATTCAGAGGTCTGAAGAAATCTGAAAATCAGACTTATGTTGAATTTGCTAATGAGAAGCAGGTTTGCTTTGAGCGCTGGTGTACTTCTATGGAGGTCAAGGATGATTTCAACTCACTAAAAGAGATGGTGTTAGTTGAAGAATTCAAGAACTGTGTTAAGGATGATGTTAAGACCTACCTTAATGAGAAGCAAGCACTGAACTTGCAATCAGCTGCCAAATTTGCAGATGAATATGTTCTCACTCATAAGTCCAAATTTCAGTCTAGCAGTAACAATAAATGGTCCCAATTTCAGAAAAAGGGTTACGGTGATACCCAAGATTCCTCACCCAAAGACAAAGACAAATCTGGTGATGGTGCTCAGAAATCCAGTAACAGGTCTGATCAAAGTGTGAAAGCTGACAGTGGCAAAAGTGGTCTAGTTTGCAGTTATTGCAAGAAATCTGGTCATGCTACAACTAACTGTTGGTTCCTTAAAGCTAAGAAAGAAAAAGAAAAGGATACCAAACCAAATGCCTTTGTGAAAACAAGGTAAGAAACCCCTGTAGTAGATAACCAATCTGCTAAATTGCCTGCTTCTTGTGGGGCTAAAAAGCCTAATACAGCTGACTTTGTGAGGGAGGAATTTCTTCCATTTGTGTCAGAGGGATTTGTGGCTCTGAATGAGCATACTACTCCTGTCCCCATATATATCCTAAGGGAGGATTCTCAGCTTCTCAGTCACTTTTGTTGATGGACTCCTTGGAGTTACGTGATGAGACCGCTTCAGGGGATTTCATACTTGTACAAGGTATTGAAGGGAGGACTGTATCTGTACCCCTGCGCTCTATATTCTTGAAGTCAGATTTAGTTACAGGACAGGTAAAGGTGGGACTTATGTCAAGTCTACCTATAAAGGGTGTTTCTCTGTTGCTAGGCAATGACCTGGCTGGGGGCAAAGTAGTTCCCCCTGTACATCTTACTTCACAGCCGAGCACTGAAAATGGGGATGAGGACCCATCTCTGTATCCTTCTTGCGCAGTGACTCGTGCTATGGCCAAGAAGGCTAAAGAAGATGATGTTGTGGTGCCGTCCAGTACATTGAATAGTCAGGACTCAGGTGGTTCGCCTCATGACTCTGATTGGCCTACTATGGTTTCTCCGTTTGAGGACTTATCAGATACTTTTATCAGTTCTCTATTCAGCCAGCCGGATGAGTCTGGTGATTCTGATGTGTCTGGAGACTTGTCTCTGTCCAGAAAGCGGTTGATTGAGGAGCAAACTAATGATCCTGAAATTGGTGTACTAAAGAGGAGAGCCCTTCCTGAAAAAGAAATAGATGCAGTTCCAGTTGGGTATTATCTCAAGGATGGTGTGTTGATGCGGAAGTGGCGCCCTCCTGATATCCCTGCCAATGCAGATTGGGCAGTGGTCAGGCAAATTGTTGTTCCGAAGGTCTATAGGAATGAGATCTTAACAATGGCTCATAGTTTACCTTTAGGAGGTCATCTTGGTGTTAACAAGACTGTTGATAAGATCATGAAACACTTCTTTTGCCCTGGGCTTCGGAAAGACGTTTCCAACTTTTGCAAAACCTGTCACACTTGTCAGGTAGTTGGAAAACACCAGTTAGACCCACCTGTAGCTCCATTGCAGCCTATCCCAGCATTTGGGGAGCCATTCTCTAGGGTCATTGTTGATTGCGTTGGTCCATTACCCAAGACTAGATCTGGAAATCAGTACTTGTTGACAATCATGTCAACACCAGATTCCCCGAAGCCATACCTCTACGTAACATCAAGGCAACTGCAATCTCGAAGGCTTTGATAAAGTTCTTCACGTTGTTTGGTCTTCCCAGGGAAATTCAGTCAGACCAAGGTAGCAATTTCACTTCAGGATTGTTTCAGCAGGTTGTGTATGAACTAGGTGCAAAACAGATTCTTTCTAGTGCCTATCATCCAGAAAGTCAGGGTGCCTTAGAGCGGTTTCATTCCACTCTCAAGACAATGTGAGGACTTATTGTTATGACCATGAGAAAGACTGGGATGAAGGGGTTCATTTGCTGTTGTTTGCAGCTAGAGAAGCAGTGCAGGAGTCTACTGGATTCAGTCCATTTGAGCTAGTGTTTGGTCATGAAGTGAGAGGACCTTTGCTATTATTGAGTGAACAATGGCAAGAGGAAGAGCCGCAAATCAGTCTGTTAGACTATGTTAGCAAGTTCAAGGAAAGATTGCGTGCAGCTTGTGACCTTGCCAAAGAGAACTTGAAATCAAGTCAGGGAAAAATGAAAACTTGGTATGATCATAAGGCTAGAAGCCGTGAGTTTAAACCAGGAGAAAAGGTCCTTGTGTTGTTTCCCTTGCAGTCCAATTCATTGCAGGCTAGATTTCATGGTCCTTATGAAATTCTGACAAAACTCAATGATCTCAATTACATTGTGAAGACTCCAGATAGGAGAAAACCAAAACAATTGTGTCATATTAACATGCTAAAGCCTTATCATGACAGAAATGCTAGGGTTGCAGCTGTCACTTCAGATTCTCCAATGGTCGAAACGTGTGAAGATGAGGGGGAGTTTCAAGATGATGAACCAAGAATTAAAGCTGAAGTTCTTTCATGTAAATTGTCAAACACTGAAGTGTTGCAAAATCTTGATGTAAAACTCCAGCACTTAGAACCCTCACAGAGAGATCAGTTTGAAAGGTTGATCAAGAAATATGAGGATTTGTTTCCTGATGTTCCAAAGAGAGTTACTGTAGCCTCTCATGATGTAGATGTTGGTGATGCCAAACCAATAAAACAGCATCCGTACCAGATGAATCCTGAAAAGAGAAAGATTGCTGAGAAAGAGGTTGAGTACATGTTAGAACATGATATTATCAGACCCTCCAACTCAGATTGGAGTTCACCCTGTGTGCTAGTTCCAAAACCTGATGGAAGTACTAGATTCTGTACAGATTATCGCAAAGTAAATGCTGTAACTAGAACTGATGTGTTTTCAATACCTAGGATTGATGATTGTATTGATAGTGTAGGGCAAGCAAAGTTTCTGACCAAGATTGATTTATTGAAGGGTTATTGGTGTGTGCCTTTAACTGAGAGGGCCAAGAGCATCTCTGCTTTTGCCACCCCATCTGGATTGTACCAGTATGAAGTCCTACCCTTTGGCATGAAAAATGCCCCAGCCACGTTCCAAAGGATGATACAGTCTACAATCGCCGGATTGCCACACACGGGTGCGTACATCGATGACCTGATCACATGGAGTGACTCCTGGGAAGAACATCTAAAAGATGTAGAGACGTTGTTCCAGCGCCTGACCCAGGCTAACCTGACTGTTAACCTGAGCAAGAGTGACTTTGGTTGTGCTACTGACACCTATCTTGGCTACGTCATAGGCCAGGGTAAGGTGGCACCCATAAATGCTAAAGTCCAAGCCATCATGGACTTTCCAGTCACTGACAACAAAAAAACTTTGCGCCGCTTCCTTGGAATGATCGGGTACTACCGCAAGTTCTGCAAGAACTTTGCTGAGATTGCTCTCAGTCTAACTAACCAACTGAAGAAAGGCGTAAAGTTCACCTGGGATGATGCATGCCAGAGAGCCTTCGATCACCTGAAGTCTCTGCTGTGTCACTTCCCCGTGCTCAAATCTCCTGACTTCAACAAACCGTTCTCCATCGCGGTCGATGCTAGCGACCAAGCTTGTGGATCTGTGCTCCTACAGAGAAGTGACTCTGATGACATTGAGCATCCCGTGGCATACTTTTCCAGGAAGTTCAATCGCCACCAAAGGAACTATTCCACAATAGAGAAGGAACTGTTGGCTCTGGTCCTTTCTTTACAACACTTTGAGGTTTATGTTTGTACAGGACAAAAGCCAATGATTGTGTACACTGACCACAATCCGTTAACGTTTTTGAGTAAGATGAAAAACAAGAATCGGAGATTGTTGAATTGGAGTTTGATTTTACAGGAGTTTGACTTGGAAATTAAGCATGTGAAGGGTACAGACAATGTAATTGCTGATTGCTTATCCCGTGTTTGAATGTGTATATATATATCATGTGTTTGAATATTGTATGATATGTATATATAGACAAGTGTTCACTTAACCATTTTGTATTGAAAAGAAAAATTTTGCCTTTAAGCGTGCTAGATCTCTGAAACTGTGCCTAACGTACTTTCATATAAACACGCTTCCTTGAGGTTTTAAACTCAGAAGGTGAATCTGTGCGTGTTTCTGGCCTGGGAACTGCTTCAGATCACAGTGCAATGCATATATGGTCTCGTTTGGCCCAATGTGCTCGTACGGTCATTTGGAAGTGAATATAAGCTTCTGAAGTGGAGATTTGCACTTTTTCAAAAACTTTCTTTTTTTTAGTTCTGCTTGTCAAAATTTTTCATTCTGTGTGTAACTCAGTGGGAAAGTGACAAACGAGTGAATTGTGACTACACGACTAAATTAGAATGAATATGCTCCTATCTCTCTAATTAAGCGCGCTAGAGCTCTGAAACTGTGCCGAACGCACTTTCATATAAACATGCTTCCTTGAGGTTTTAAACTCAGAAGGTGAATCTGTGCGTGTTTCTGGCCTGGGAACTGCTTCAGATCACAGTGCAATGCATATATGGTCTCGTTTGGTCCAATGTGCTTGAATGGTCATTTGAAAGTGAATATAAGCTTCTGAAGTGAAGATATACACTTTTTCAAAAACTTTTTTTTTTTAAGTTTTGCTTGGCAAAAATTTTCATTCTGTGTGTAACTCTGTGGGAAAGTGACAAACTTGAGTGAATTGTGACTAAATGACTGAATTGTAGGGAAAATGCTCGTATCTCTCTAATTAAGCGCGCTAGAGCTCTGAAACTGTGGCAAAACGCACTTTCATGAAAACACGCTTCCTTGAGGTTTTAAACTCAGAAGGTGAATCTGTGCGTGTTTCTGGCTTGGGAACTGCTTCAGATCACAGTGCAATGCATATATGGTCTCGTTTGGCCCAATGTGCTCGTACGGTCATTTGGAAGTGAATATAAGCTTCTGAAGTGAATATTTGCACTTTTTCAAAAACTCTTTTTTTTAGTTCTGCTTGTCAAAATTTTTCATTCTGTGTGTAATTCAGTGGGAAAGTGAAAAACGAGTGAATTGTGACTACACGACTCAATTAGAATGAATATGCTCCTATCTCTCTAATTAAGCGTGCTAGAGCTCTGAAACTGTGCCGAACGCACTTTCATATAAACATGCTTCCTTGAGGTTTTAAACTCAGAAGGTGAATCTGTGCGTGTTTCTGGCCTGGGAACTGCTTCAGATCACAGCGCAATGCATATATGGTCTCGTTTGGCCAGTGCAATGCATATATGGTCTCGTTTGGTCCAATGTGCTCGTACGGTCATTTGGAAGAGAATATAAGCTTCTGAAGTGAAGATTTGCACTTTTTCAAAAACTTTCTTTTTTTTAGTTCTGCTTGTCAAAATTTTTCTTTCTGTGTGTAACTCAGTGGGAAAGTGACAAACGAGTGAATTGTGACTACACGACTAAATTAGAATGAATATGCGACTATCTCTATAATTAAGCGTGCTAGATCTCTGAAACTGTGCCTAACGCACTTTCATATAAACACGCTTCCTTGAGGTTTTAAACTCAGAAGGTGAATCTGTGCATGTTTCTGGCCTGGGAACTGCTTCAGATCACAGTGCAATGCATATATGGTCTCGTTTGGCCCAATGTGCTCGTACGGTGATTTGGAAGTGAATATAAGATTCTGAAGTGAATGTTTGCACTTTTTCAAAAACTTTCTTTTTTTTAGTTCTGCTTGTCAAAATTTTTCATTCTGTGTGTAACTCAGTGGGAAAGTGACAAACGAGTGAATTGTGACTACACGACTAAATTAGAATGAATATGCTCCTATCTCTCTAATTAAGCGTGCTAGAGCTCTGAAACTGTGCCGAACGCACTTTCATATAAACATGCTTCCTTGAGGTTTTAAACTCAGAAGGTGAATCTGTGCGTGTTTCTGGCCTGGGAACTGCTTCAGATCACAGTGCAATGCATATATGGTCTCGTTTGGCCCAATGTGCTCGTACGGTCATTTGGAAGGGAATATAAGCTTCTGAAGTGAAGATTGGCACTTTTTCAAAAACTTTCTTTTTTTTAGTTCTGCTTGTCAAAATTTTTCTTTCTGTGTGTAACTCAGTGGGAAAGTGACAAACGAGTGAATTGTGACTGCACGACTAAATTAGAATGAATATGCGCCTATCTCTCTAATTAAGCGTGCTAGATCTCTGAAACTGTGCCTAACGCACTTTCATATAAACACGCTTCCTTGAGGTTTTAAACTCTGAAGGTGAATCTGTGCGTGTTTCTGTCCTGGAAACTGCTTCAGATCACACTGCAATGCATATATGGTCTCGTTTGGTCCAATGAGCTCGTACGGTCATTTGGAAGGGAATATAAGCTTCTGAAGTGAAGATTTGCACTTATTCTAAAACTTTATTTTTTTTAGTTCTGCTTGTCAAAATTTTTCATTCTGTGTGTAACTCAATGGGAAAGTGACAAACTTGAGTGAATTGTCACTACACGACTGAATTGGAGTGAAAATGCTCCTATCTCTCTAATTAAGCGCGCTCGAGCTCAAACTGTGCCTATACGCACTTTCATATAAACACGCTTCCTTGAGGTTTTAAACTCAGAAGGTGAATCTGTGCGTGTTTCTGGACTGGGAACTGCTTCAGATCACAGTGCAATGCATATATGGTCTCGTTTCGTCCAATGTGCTTGTACAGTCTTTTGGAAGTGAATATAAGCTTCTGAAGTGAAGATCTGCACTTTTTCAAAAACTTTCTTTTTTTTAGTTCTGCTTGTCAAAATTTTTCATTCTGTGTGTAACTCAATGGGAAAGTGACAAACTTGAGTGAATTGTGACTAAATGACTGAATTGGAGTGAAAATGCTCCTATCTCTCTAATTAAGCGCGCTATAGCTCTGAAACTGTGCCTATACGCACTTTCATATAAACACGCTTCCTTGAGGTTTTAAACTCAGAAGGTGAATCTGTGCGTGTTTCTGGCCTGGGAACTGCTTCAGATCACAGTGCAATGCATATATGGTCTCGTTTGGTCCAATGTGCTTGAATGGTCATTTGAAAGTGAATATAAGCTTCTGAAGTGAAGATTTGCACTTTTTCAAAAACTTTCTTTTTTTAGTTCTGCTTGTCAAAATTTTTCATTCTGTGTGTAATTCAGTGGGAAAGTGACAAACGAGTGAATTGTGACTACACGACTCAATTAGAATGATTATGCTCCTATCTCTCTAATTAAGCGTACTAGAGCTCTGAAACTGAGCCTAACGCACTTTCATATAAACATGCTTCCTTGAGGTTTTAAACTCAGAAGGTGAATCTGTGCGTGTTTCTGGCCTGGGAACTGCTTCAGATCACAGTGCAATGGTCTCGTTTGGCCCAATGTGCTCGTTCGGTCATTTGGAAATGAATATAAGCTTCTGAAGTGAAGATTGGCACTTTTTCAAAAACTTTCTTTTTTTTAGTTCTGCTTGTCAAAATTTTTCTTTCTGTGTGTAACTCAGTGGGAAGGTGACAAACGAGTGAATTGTGACTACACGACTAAATTAGAATGAATATGCGCCTATCTCTCTAATTAAGCGTGCTAGATCTCTGAAACTGTGCCTAACGCACTTTCATATAAACACGCTTCCTTGAGGTTTTAAACTCAGAAGGTGAATCTGTGCGTGTTTCTGGCCTGGGAACTGCTTCAGATCACAGTGCAATGCATATCTGGTCTCGTTTGGCCCAATGTGCTCGTTCGGTCATTTGGAAGTGAATATAAGCTTCTGAAGTGAAGATTGGCACTTTTTCAAAAACTTTCTTTTTTTTTAGTTCTGCTTGTCAAAATTTTTCATTCTGTGTGTAACTCAGTGACAAACTTGAGTGAATTGTCACTACACGACTGAATTGGAGTGAAAATGCTCCTATCTCTCTAATTCAGCGCGCTAGAGCTCTGAAACTGTGCCTAACGCACTTTCATATAAACACGCTTCCTTGAGGTTTTAAACTCAGAAGGTGAATCTGTGCGTGTTTCTGGCCTGGAAACTGCTTCAGATCACAGTGCAATGCATATATGGTCTCGTTTGGTCCAATGTGCTCGTACGGTCATTTGGAAGAGAATATAAGCTTCTGAAGTGAAGATATACACTTTTTTAAAAACTTTTTTTTTTTAAGTTTTGCTTGGCAAAAATTTTTCTTTCTGTGTGTAACTCTGTGGGAAAGTGACAAACTTGAGTGAATTGTGACTAAATGACTGAATTGTAGGGAAAATGCTCGTATCTCTCTAATTAAGCGCGCTCGAGCTCTGAAACTGTGCCTATACGCACGTTCATGAAAACACGCTTCCTTGAGGTTTTAAACTCAGAAGGTGAATCTGTGCATGTTTCTGGCCTGGGAACTGCTTCAGATCACAGTGCAATGCATATATGGTCTCGTTTGGCCCAATGTGCTCGTACGGTCATTTGGAAGTGAATATAAGCTTCTGAAGTGAAGATTGGCACTTTTTCAAAAACTTTCTTTTTTTTAGTTCTGCTTGTCAAAATTTTTCTTTCTGTGTGTAACTCAGTGGGAAAGTGACAAACTTGAGTGAATTGTCACTACACGACTGAATTGGAGTGAAAATGCTCCTATCTCTCTAATTCAGCGCGCTAGAGCTCTGAAACTGTGCCTAACGCACTTTCATATAAACACGCTTCCTTGAGGTTTTAAACTCAGAAGGTGAATCTGTGCGTGTTTCTGGCCTGGAAACTGCTTCAGATCACAGTGCAATGCATATATGGTCTCGTTTGGTCCAATGTGCTCGTACGGTCATTTGGAAGAGAATATAAGCTTCTGAAGTGAAGATATACACTTTTTCAAAAACTTTTTTTTTTTAAGTTTTGCTTGGCAAAAATTTTTCTTTCTGTGTGTAACTCTGTGGGAAAGTGACAAACTTGAGTGAATTGTGACTAAATGACTGAAATGTAGGGAAAATGCTCGTATCTCTCTAATTAAGCGCGCTCGAGCTCTGAAACTGTGGCAAAACGCACTTTCATGAAAACACGCTTCCTTGAGGTTTTAAACTCAGAAGGTGAATCTGTGCGTGTTTCTGGACTGGGAACTGCTTCAGATCATAGTGCAATGCATATATGGTCTCGTTTCGTCCAATGTGCTTGTACAGTCTTTTGGAAGTGAATATAAGCTTCTGAAGTGAAGATCTGCACTTTTTCAAAAACTTTCTTTTTTTTAGTTCTGCTTGTCAAAATTTTTCTTTCTGTGTGTAACTCAGTGGGAAAGTGACAAACGAGTGAATTGTGACTACACGACTAAATTAGAATGAATATGCGCCTATCTCTCTAATTAAGCGTGCTAGATCTCTGAAACTGTGCCTAACGCACTTTCATATAAACACGCTTCCTTGAGGTTTTAAACTCAGAAGGTGAATCTGTGCGTGTTTCTGGCCTGGAAACTGCTTCAGATCACAGTGCAATGCATATATGGTCTCGTTTGGTCCAATGTGCTCGTACGGTCATTTGGAAGAGAATATAAGCTTCTGAAGTGAAGATATACACTTTTTCAAAAACTTTTTTTTTTAAGTTTTGCTTGGCAAAAATTTTTCTTTCTGTGTGTAACTCTGTGGGAAAGTGACAAACTTGAGTGAATTGTGACTAAATGACTGAATTGTAGGGAAAATGCTCGTATCTCTCTAATTAAGCGCGCTAGAGCTCTGAAACTGTGCCTATACGCACTTTCATGAAAACACGCTTCCTTGAGGTTTTAAACTCAGAAGGTGAATCTGTGCATGTTTCTGGCCTGGGAACTGCTTCAGATCACAGTGCAATGCATATATGGTCTCGTTTGGCCCAATGTGCTCGTACGGTCATTTGGAAGTGAATATAAGCTTCTGAAGTGAAGATTGGCACTTTTTCAAAAACTTTCTTTTTTTTAGTTCTGCTTGTCAAAATATTTCTTTCTGTGTGTAACTCAGTGGGAAAGTGACAAACGAGTGAATTGTGACTACACGACTAAATTAGAATGAATATGCGCCTATCTCTCTAATTAAGCGTGCTAGATCTCTGAAACTGTGCCTAACGCACTTTCATATAAACACGCTTCCTTGAGGTTTTAAACTCAGAAGGTGAATCTGTGCGTGTTTCTGGACTGGGAACTGCTTCAGATCATAGTGCAATGCATATATGGTCTCGTTTCGTCCAATGTGCTTGTACAGTCTTTTGGAAGTGAATATAAGCTTCTGAAGTGAAGATCTGCACTTTTTCAAAAACTTTCTTTTTTTTAGTTCTGCTTGTCAAAATTTTTCATTCTGTGTGTAACTCAATGGGAAAGTGACAAACTTGAGTGAATTGTGACTAAATGACTGAATTGGAGTGAAAATGCTCCTATCTCTCTAATTAAGCGCGCTATAGCTCTGAAACTGTGCCTATACGCACTTTCATATAAACACGCTTCCTTGAGGTTTTAAACTCAGAAGGTGAATCTGTGCGTGTTTCTGGCCTGGGAACTGCTTCAGATCACAGTGCAATGCATATATGGTCTCGTTTGGTCCAATGTGCTTGAATGGTCATTTGAAAGTGAATATAAGCTTCTGAAGTGAAGATTTGCACTTTTTCAAAAACTTTCTTTTTTTAGTTCTGCTTGTCAAAATTTTTCATTCTGTGTGTAATTCAGTGGGAAAGTGACAAACGAGTGAATTGTGACTACACGACTCAATTAGAATGAATATGCTCCTATCTCTCTAATTAAGCGTACTAGAGCTCTGAAACTGAGCCTAACGCACTTTCATATAAACATGCTTCCTTGAGGTTTTAAACTCAGAAGGTGAATCTGTGCGTGTTTCTGGCCTGGGAACTGCTTCAGATCACAGTGCAATGGTCTCGTTTGGCCCAATGTGCTCGTTCGGTCAGTTGGAAATGAATATAAGCTTCTGAAGTGAAGATTGGCACTTTTTCAAAAACTTTCTTTTTTTTAGTTCTGCTTGTCAAAATTTTTCTTTCTGTGTGTAACTCAGTGGGAAGGTGACAAACGAGTGAATTGTGACTACACGACTAAATTAGAATGAATATGCGCCTATCTCTCTAATTAAGCGTGCTAGATCTCTGAAACTGTGCCTAACGCACTTTCATATAAACACGCTTCCTTGAGGTTTTAAACTCAGAAGGTGAATCTGTGCGTGTTTCTGGCCTGGGAACTGCTTCAGATCACAGTGCAATGCATATCTGGTCTCGTTTGGCCCAATGTGCTCGTTCGGTCATTTGGAAGTGAATATAAGCTTCTGAAGTGAAGATTGGCACTTTTTCAAAAACTTTCTTTTTTTTTAGTTCTGCTTGTCAAAATTTTTCATTCTGTGTGTAACTCAGTGACAAACTTGAGTGAATTGTCACTACACGACTGAATTGGAGTGAAAATGCTCCTATCTCTCTAATTCAGCGCGCTAGAGCTCTGAAACTGTGCCTAACGCACTTTCATATAAACACGCTTCCTTGAGGTTTTAAACTCAGAAGGTGAATCTGTGCGTGTTTCTGGCCTGGAAACTGCTTCAGATCACAGTGCAATGCATATATGGTCTCGTTTGGTCCAATGTGCTCGTACGGTCATTTGGAAGAGAATATAAGCTTCTGAAGTGAAGATATACACTTTTTTAAAAACTTTTTTTTTTTAAGTTTTGCTTGGCAAAAATTTTTCTTTCTGTGTGTAACTCTGTGGGAAAGTGACAAACTTGAGTGAATTGTGACTAAATGACTGAATTGTAGGGAAAATGCTCGTATCTCTCTAATTAAGCGCGCTCGAGCTCTGAAACTGTGGCAAAACGCACTTTCATGAAAACACGCTTCCTTGAGGTTTTAAACTCAGAAGGTGAATCTGTGCGTGTTTCTGGACTGGGAACTGCTTCAGATCATAGTGCAATGCATATATGGTCTCGTTTCGTCCAATGTGCTTGTACAGTCTTTTGGAAGTGAATATAAGCTTCTGAAGTGAAGATCTGCACTTTTTCAAAAACTTTCTTTTTTTTAGTTCTGCTTGTCAAAATTTTTCTTTGTGTGTGTAACTCCGTGGGAAAGTGACAAACGAGTGAATTGTGACGACACGACTAAATTAGAATGAATATGCGCCTATCTCTCTAATTAAGCGTGCTAGATCTCTGAAACTGTGCCTAACGCACTTTCATATAAACACGCTTCCTTGAGGTTTTAAACTCAGAAGGTGAATCTGTGCGTGTTTCTGGCCTGGAAACTGCTTCAGATCACAGTGCAATGCATATATGGTCTCGTTTGGTCCAATGTGCTCGTACGGTCATTTGGAAGAGAATATAAGCTTCTGAAGTGAAGATATACACTTTTTCTAAAACTTTTTTTTTTTAAGTTTTGCTTGGCAAAAATTTTTCTTTCTGTGTGTAACTCTGTGGGAAAGTGACAAACTTGAGTGAATTGTGACTAAATGACTGAATTGTAGGGAAAATGCTCGTATCTCTCTAATTAAGCGCGCTAGAGCTCTGAAACTGTGCCTATACGCACTTTCATGAAAACACGCTTCCTTGAGGTTTTAAACTCAGAAGGTGAATCTGTGCATGTTTCTGGCCTGGGAACTGCTTCAGATCACAGTGCAATGCATATATGGTCTCGTTTGGCCCAATGTGCTCGTACGGTCATTTGGAAGTGAATATAAGCTTCTGAAGTGAAGATTGGCACTTTTTCAAAAACTTTCTTTTTTTTAGTTCTGCTTGTCAAAATATTTCTTTCTGTGAGTAACTCAGTGGGAAAGTGACAAACTTGAGTGAATTGTCACTACACGACTGAATTGGAGTGAAAATGCTCCTATCTCTCTAATTCAGCGCGCTAGAGCTCTGAAACTGTGCCTAACGCACTTTCATATAAACACGCTTCCTTGAGGTTTTAAACTCAGAAGGTGAATCTGTGCGTGTTTCTGGCCTGGAAACTGTTTCAGATCACAGTGCAATGCATATGTGGTCTCGTTTGGTCCAATGTGCTCGTACGGTCATTTGGAAGAGAATATAAGCTTCTGAAGTGAAGATATACACTTTTTCAAAAACTTTTTTTTTTTAAGTTTTGCTTGGCAAAAATTTTTCTTTCTGTGTGTAACTCTGTGGGAAAGTGACAAACTTGAGTGAATTGTGACTAAATGACTGAAATGTAGGGAAAATGCTCGTATCTCTCTAATTAAGCGCGCTAGAGCTCTGAAACTGTGGCAAAACGCACTTTCATGAAAACACGCTTCCTTGAGGTTTTAAACTCAGAAGGTGAATCTGTGCGAGTTTCTGGCCTGGGAACTGCTTCAGATCACAGTGCAATGCATATATGGTCTCGTTTGGCCCAATGTGCTCGTACGGTCATTTGGAAGTGAATATAAGCTTCTGAAGTGAAGATTTGCACTTTTTCAAAAACTTTCTTTTTTTTAGTTCTGCTTGTCAAAATTTTTCATTCTGTGTGTAACTCAGTGGGAAAGTGACAAACGAGTGAATTGTGACTACACGACTAAATTAGAATGAATATGCGCCTATCTCTCTAATTAAGCGTGCTAGATCTCTGAAACTGTGCCTAACGCACTTTCATATAAACACGCTTCCTTGAGGTTTTAAACTCAGAAGGTGAATCTGTGCGTGTTTCTGGACTGGGAACTGCTTCAGATCACAGTGCAATGCATATATGGTCTCGTTTGGTCCAATGTGCTTGTACAGTCTTTTGGAAGTGAATATAAGCTTCTGAAGTGAAGATCTGCACTTTTTCAAAAACTTTCTTTTTTTTAGTTCTGCTTGTCAAAATTTTTCATTCTGTGTGTAACTCAATGGGAAAGTGACAAACTTGAGTGAATTGTGACTAAATGACTGAATTGGAGTGAAAATGCTCCTATCTCTCTAATTAAGCGCGCTAGAGCTCTGAAACTGTGCCTATACGCACTTTCATAAAAACACGCTTCCTTGAGGTTTTAAACTCAGAAGGTGAATCTGTGCGTGTTTCTGGCCTGGGAACTGCTTCAGATCACAGTGCAATGCATATATGGTCTCGTTTGGCCCAATTTGCTCGTACGGTCATTTGGAAGTGAATATAAGCTTCTGAAGTGAAGATTTGCACTTTTTCAAAAACTTTCTTTTTTTTAGTTCTGCTTGTCAAAATTTTTCATCCTGTGTGTAACTCAGTGGGAAAGTGACAAACGAGTGAATTGTGACTACACGACTAAATTAGAATGAATATGCTCCTATCTCTCTAATTTAGCGTGCTAGAGCTCTGAAACTGTGCCGAACGCACTTTCATATAAACATGCTTCCTTGAGGTTTTAAACTCAGAAGGTGAATCTGTGTTTCTGGACTGGGAACTGCTTCAGATCATAGTGCAATGCATATATGGTCTCGTTTCGTCCAATGTGCTTGTACAGTCTTTTGGAAGTGAATATAAGCTTCTGAAGTGAAGATCTGCACTTTTTCAAAAACTTTCTTTTTTTTAGTTCTGCTTGTCAAAATTTTTCATTCTGTGTGTAACTCAATGGGAAAGTGACAAACTTGAGTGAATTGTGACTAAATGACTGAATTGGAGTGAAAATGCTCCTATCTCTCTAATTAAGCGCGCTATAGCTCTGAAACTGTGCCTATACGCACTTTCATATAAACACGCTTCCTTGAGGTTTTAAACTCAGAAGGTGAATCTGTGCGTGTTTCTGGCCTGGGAACTGCTTCAGATCACAGTGCAATGCATATATGGTCTCGTTTGGTCCAATGTGCTTGAATGGTCATTTGAAAGTGAATATAAGCTTCTGAAGTGAAGATTTGCACTTTTTCAAAAACTTTCTTTTTTTTAGTTCTGCTTGTCAAAATTTTTCATTCTGTGTGTAATTCAGTGGGAAAGTGACAAACGAGTGAATTGTGACTACACGACTCAATTAGAATGAATATGCTCCTATCTCTCTAATTAAGCGTACTAGAGCTCTGAAACTGTGCCTAACGCACTTTCATATAAACATGCTTCCTTGAGGTTTTAAACTCAGAAGGTGAATCTGTGCGTGTTTCTGGCCTGGGAACTGCTTCAGATCACAGTGCAATGGTCTCGTTTGGCCCAATGTGCTCGTTCGGTCATTTGGAAATGAATATAAGCTTCTGAAGTGAAGATTGGCACTTTTTCAAAAACTTTCTTTTTTTTAGTTCTGCTTGTCAAAATTTTTCTTTCTGTGTGTAACTCAGTGGGAAGGTGACAAACGAGTGAATTGTGACTACACGACTAAATTAGAATGAATATGCGCCTATCTCTCTAATTAAGCGTGCTAGATCTCTGAAACTGTGCCTAACGCACTTTCATATAAACACGCTTCCTTGAGGTTTTAAACTCAGAAGGTGAATCTGTGCGTGTTTCTGGCCTGGAAACTGCTTCAGATCACAGTGCAATGCATATATGGTCTCGTTTGGTCCAATGTGCTCGTACGGTCATTTGGAAGAGAATATAAGCTTCTGAAGTGAAGATATACACTTTTTCAAAAACTTTTTTTTTTAAGTTTTGCTTGGCAAAAATTTTTCTTTCTGTGTGTAACTCTGTGGGAAAGTGACAAACTTGAGTGAATTGTGACTAAATGACTGAATTGTAGGGAAAATGCTCGTATCTCTCTAATTAAGCGCGCTAGAGCTCTGAAACTGTGCCTATACGCACTTTCATGAAAACACGCTTCCTTGAGGTTTTAAACTCAGAAGGTGAATCTGTGCATGTTTCTGGCCTGGGAACTGCTTCAGATCACAGTGCAATGCATATATGGTCTCGTTTGGCCCAATGTGCTCGTACGGTCATTTGGAAGTGAATATAAGCTTCTGAAGTGAAGATTGGCACTTTTTCAAAAACTTTCTTTTTTTTAGTTCTGCTTGTCAAAATATTTCTTTCTGTGTGTAACTCAGTGGGAAAGTGACAAACGAGTGAATTGTGACTACACGACTAAATTAGAATGAATATGCGCCTATCTCTCTAATTAAGCGTGCTAGATCTCTGAAACTGTGCCTAACGCACTTTCATATAAACACGCTTCCTTGAGGTTTTAAACTCAGAAGGTGAATCTGTGCGTGTTTCTGGACTGGGAACTGCTTCAGATCATAGTGCAATGCATATATGGTCTCGTTTCGTCCAATGTGCTTGTACAGTCTTTTGGAAGTGAATATAAGCTTCTGAAGTGAAGATCTGCACTTTTTCAAAAACTTTCTTTTTTTTAGTTCTGCTTGTCAAAATTTTTCATTCTGTGTGTAACTCAATGGGAAAGTGACAAACTTGAGTGAATTGTGACTAAATGACTGAATTGGAGTGAAAATGCTCCTATCTCTCTAATTAAGCGCGCTATAGCTCTGAAACTGTGCCTATACGCACTTTCATATAAACACGCTTCCTTGAGGTTTTAAACTCAGAAGGTGAATCTGTGCGTGTTTCTGGCCTGGGAACTGCTTCAGATCACAGTGCAATGCATATATGGTCTCGTTTGGTCCAATGTGCTTGAATGGTCATTTGAAAGTGAATATAAGCTTCTGAAGTGAAGATTTGCACTTTTTCAAAAACTTTCTTTTTTTAGTTCTGCTTGTCAAAATTTTTCATTCTGTGTGTAATTCAGTGGGAAAGTGACAAACGAGTGAATTGTGACTACACGACTCAATTAGAATGAATATGCTCCTATCTCTCTAATTAAGCGTACTAGAGCTCTGAAACTGAGCCTAACGCACTTTCATATAAACATGCTTCCTTGAGGTTTTAAACTCAGAAGGTGAATCTGTGCGTGTTTCTGGCCTGGGAACTGCTTCAGATCACAGTGCAATGGTCTCGTTTGGCCCAATGTGCTCGTTCGGTCAGTTGGAAATGAATATAAGCTTCTGAAGTGAAGATTGGCACTTTTTCAAAAACTTTCTTTTTTTTAGTTCTGCTTGTCAAAATTTTTCTTTCTGTGTGTAACTCAGTGGGAAGGTGACAAACGAGTGAATTGTGACTACACGACTAAATTAGAATGAATATGCGCCTATCTCTCTAATTAAGCGTGCTAGATCTCTGAAACTGTGCCTAACGCACTTTCATATAAACACGCTTCCTTGAGGTTTTAAACTCAGAAGGTGAATCTGTGCGTGTTTCTGGCCTGGGAACTGCTTCAGATCACAGTGCAATGCATATCTGGTCTCGTTTGGCCCAATGTGCTCGTTCGGTCATTTGGAAGTGAATATAAGCTTCTGAAGTGAAGATTGGCACTTTTTCAAAAACTTTCTTTTTTTTTAGTTCTGCTTGTCAAAATTTTTCATTCTGTGTGTAACTCAGTGACAAACTTGAGTGAATTGTCACTACACGACTGAATTGGAGTGAAAATGCTCCTATCTCTCTAATTCAGCGCGCTAGAGCTCTGAAACTGTGCCTAACGCACTTTCATATAAACACGCTTCCTTGAGGTTTTAAACTCAGAAGGTGAATCTGTGCGTGTTTCTGGCCTGGAAACTGCTTCAGATCACAGTGCAATGCATATATGGTCTCGTTTGGTCCAATGTGCTCGTACGGTCATTTGGAAGAGAATATAAGCTTCTGAAGTGAAGATATACACTTTTTTAAAAACTTTTTTTTTTTAAGTTTTGCTTGGCAAAAATTTTTCTTTCTGTGTGTAACTCTGTGGGAAAGTGACAAACTTGAGTGAATTGTGACTAAATGACTGAATTGTAGGGAAAATGCTCGTATCTCTCTAATTAAGCGCGCTCGAGCTCTGAAACTGTGGCAAAACGCACTTTCATGAAAACACGCTTCCTTGAGGTTTTAAACTCAGAAGGTGAATCTGTGCGTGTTTCTGGACTGGGAACTGCTTCAGATCATAGTGCAATGCATATATGGTCTCGTTTCGTCCAATGTGCTTGTACAGTCTTTTGGAAGTGAATATAAGCTTCTGAAGTGAAGATCTGCACTTTTTCAAAAACTTTCTTTTTTTTAGTTCTGCTTGTCAAAATTTTTCTTTCTGTGTGTAACTCAGTGGGAAAGTGACAAACGAGTGAATTGTGACTACACGACTAAATTAGAATGAATATGCGCCTATCTCTCTAATTAAGCGTGCTAGATCTCTGAAACTGTGCCTAACGCACTTTCATATAAACACGCTTCCTTGAGGTTTTAAACTCAGAAGGTGAATCTGTGCGTGTTTCTGGCCTGGAAACTGCTTCAGATCACAGTGCAATGCATATATGGTCTCGTTTGGTCCAATGTGCTCGTACGGTCATTTGGAAGAGAATATAAGCTTCTGAAGTGAAGATATACACTTTTTCTAAAACTTTTTTTTTTTAAGTTTTGCTTGGCAAAAATTTTTCTTTCTGTGTGTAACTCTGTGGGAAAGTGACAAACTTGAGTGAATTGTGACTAAATGACTGAAATGTAGGGAAAATGCTCGTATCTCTCTAATTAAGCGCGCTAGAGCTCTGAAACTGTGGCAAAACGCACTTTCATGAAAACACGCTTCCTTGAGGTTTTAAACTCAGAAGGTGAATCTGTGCGAGTTTCTGGCCTGGGAACTGCTTCAGATCACAGTGCAATGCATATATGGTCTCGTTTGGCCCAATGTGCTCGTACGGTCATTTGGAAGTGAATATAAGCTTCTGAAGTGAAGATTTGCACTTTTTCAAAAACTTTCTTTTTTTTAGTTCTGCTTGTCAAAATTTTTCATTCTGTGTGTAACTCAGTGGGAAAGTGACAAACGAGTGAATTGTGACTACACGACTAAATTAGAATGAATATGCGCCTATCTCTCTAATTAAGCGTGCTAGATCTCTGAAACTGTGCCTAACGCACTTTCATATAAACACGCTTCCTTGAGGTTTTAAACTCAGAAGGTGAATCTGTGCGTGTTTCTGGACTGGGAACTGCTTCAGATCACAGTGCAATGCATATATGGTCTCGTTTGGTCCAATGTGCTTGTACAGTCTTTTGGAAGTGAATATAAGCTTCTGAAGTGAAGATCTGCACTTTTTCAAAAACTTTCTTTTTTTTAGTTCTGCTTGTCAAAATTTTTCATTCTGTGTGTAACTCAATGGGAAAGTGACAAACTTGAGTGAATTGTGACTAAATGACTGAATTGGAGTGAAAATGCTCCTATCTCTCTAATTAAGCGCGCTAGAGCTCTGAAACTGTGCCTATACGCACTTTCATAAAAACACGCTTCCTTGAGGTTTTAAACTCAGAAGGTGAATCTGTGCGTGTTTCTGGCCTGGGAACTGCTTCAGATCACAGTGCAATGCATATATGGTCTCGTTTGGCCCAATTTGCTCGTACGGTCATTTGGAAGTGAATATAAGCTTCTGAAGTGAAGATTTGCACTTTTTCAAAAACTTTCTTTTTTTTAGTTCTGCTTGTCAAAATTTTTCATCCTGTGTGTAACTCAGTGGGAAAGTGACAAACGAGTGAATTGTGACTACACGACTAAATTAGAATGAATATGCTCCTATCTCTCTAATTTAGCGTGCTAGAGCTCTGAAACTGTGCCGAACGCACTTTCATATAAACATGCTTCCTTGAGGTTTTAAACTCAGAAGGTGAATCTGTGTTTCTGGACTGGGAACTGCTTCAGATCATAGTGCAATGCATATATGGTCTCGTTTCGTCCAATGTGCTTGTACAGTCTTTTGGAAGTGAATATAAGCTTCTGAAGTGAAGATCTGCACTTTTTCAAAAACTTTCTTTTTTTTAGTTCTGCTTGTCAAAATTTTTCATTCTGTGTGTAACTCAATGGGAAAGTGACAAACTTGAGTGAATTGTGACTAAATGACTGAATTGGAGTGAAAATGCTCCTATCTCTCTAATTAAGCGCGCTATAGCTCTGAAACTGTGCCTATACGCACTTTCATATAAACACGCTTCCTTGAGGTTTTAAACTCAGAAGGTGAATCTGTGCGTGTTTCTGGCCTGGGAACTGCTTCAGATCACAGTGCAATGCATATATGGTCTCGTTTGGTCCAATGTGCTTGAATGGTCATTTGAAAGTGAATATAAGCTTCTGAAGTGAAGATTTGCACTTTTTCAAAAACTTTCTTTTTTTTAGTTCTGCTTGTCAAAATTTTTCATTCTGTGTGTAATTCAGTGGGAAAGTGACAAACGAGTGAATTGTGACTACACGACTCAATTAGAATGAATATGCTCCTATCTCTCTAATTAAGCGTACTAGAGCTCTGAAACTGTGCCTAACGCACTTTCATATAAACATGCTTCCTTGAGGTTTTAAACTCAGAAGGTGAATCTGTGCGTGTTTCTGGCCTGGGAACTGCTTCAGATCACAGTGCAATGGTCTCGTTTGGCCCAATGTGCTCGTTCGGTCATTTGGAAATGAATATAAGCTTCTGAAGTGAAGATTGGCACTTTTTCAAAAACTTTCTTTTTTTTAGTTCTGCTTGTCAAAATTTTTCTTTCTGTGTGTAACTCAGTGGGAAGGTGACAAACGAGTGAATTGTGACTACACGACTAAATTAGAATGAATATGCGCCTATCTCTCTAATTAAGCGTGCTAGATCTCTGAAACTGTGCCTAACGCACTTTCATATAAACACGCTTCCTTGAGGTTTTAAACTCAGAAGGTGAATCTGTGCGTGTTTCTGGCCTGGAAACTGCTTCAGATCACAGTGCAATGCATATATGGTCTCGTTTGGTCCAATGTGCTCGTACGGTCATTTGGAAGAGAATATAAGCTTCTGAAGTGAAGATATACACTTTTTCAAAAACTTTTTTTTTTAAGTTTTGCTTGGCAAAAATTTTTCTTTCTGTGTGTAACTCTGTGGGAAAGTGACAAACTTGAGTGAATTGTGACTAAATGACTGAATTGTAGGGAAAATGCTCGTATCTCTCTAATTAAGCGCGCTAGAGCTCTGAAACTGTGCCTATACGCACTTTCATGAAAACACGCTTCCTTGAGGTTTTAAACTCAGAAGGTGAATCTGTGCATGTTTCTGGCCTGGGAACTGCTTCAGATCACAGTGCAATGCATATATGGTCTCGTTTGGCCCAATGTGCTCGTACGGTCATTTGGAAGTGAATATAAGCTTCTGAAGTGAAGATTGGCACTTTTTCAAAAACTTTCTTTTTTTTAGTTCTGCTTGTCAAAATATTTCTTTCTGTGTGTAACTCAGTGGGAAAGTGACAAACGAGTGAATTGTGACTACACGACTAAATTAGAATGAATATGCGCCTATCTCTCTAATTAAGCGTGCTAGATCTCTGAAACTGTGCCTAACGCACTTTCATATAAACACGCTTCCTTGAGGTTTTAAACTCAGAAGGTGAATCTGTGCGTGTTTCTGGACTGGGAACTGCTTCAGATCATAGTGCAATGCATATATGGTCTCGTTTCGTCCAATGTGCTTGTACAGTCTTTTGGAAGTGAATATAAGCTTCTGAAGTGAAGATCTGCACTTTTTCAAAAACTTTCTTTTTTTTAGTTCTGCTTGTCAAAATTTTTCATTCTGTGTGTAACTCAATGGGAAAGTGACAAACTTGAGTGAATTGTGACTAAATGACTGAATTGGAGTGAAAATGCTCCTATCTCTCTAATTAAGCGCGCTATAGCTCTGAAACTGTGCCTATACGCACTTTCATATAAACACGCTTCCTTGAGGTTTTAAACTCAGAAGGTGAATCTGTGCGTGTTTCTGGCCTGGGAACTGCTTCAGATCACAGTGCAATGCATATATGGTCTCGTTTGGTCCAATGTGCTTGAATGGTCATTTGAAAGTGAATATAAGCTTCTGAAGTGAAGATTTGCACTTTTTCAAAAACTTTCTTTTTTTAGTTCTGCTTGTCAAAATTTTTCATTCTGTGTGTAATTCAGTGGGAAAGTGACAAACGAGTGAATTGTGACTACACGACTCAATTAGAATGAATATGCTCCTATCTCTCTAATTAAGCGTACTAGAGCTCTGAAACTGAGCCTAACGCACTTTCATATAAACATGCTTCCTTGAGGTTTTAAACTCAGAAGGTGAATCTGTGCGTGTTTCTGGCCTGGGAACTGCTTCAGATCACAGTGCAATGGTCTCGTTTGGCCCAATGTGCTCGTTCGGTCAGTTGGAAATGAATATAAGCTTCTGAAGTGAAGATTGGCACTTTTTCAAAAACTTTCTTTTTTTTAGTTCTGCTTGTCAAAATTTTTCTTTCTGTGTGTAACTCAGTGGGAAGGTGACAAACGAGTGAATTGTGACTACACGACTAAATTAGAATGAATATGCGCCTATCTCTCTAATTAAGCGTGCTAGATCTCTGAAACTGTGCCTAACGCACTTTCATATAAACACGCTTCCTTGAGGTTTTAAACTCAGAAGGTGAATCTGTGCGTGTTTCTGGCCTGGGAACTGCTTCAGATCACAGTGCAATGCATATCTGGTCTCGTTTGGCCCAATGTGCTCGTTCGGTCATTTGGAAGTGAATATAAGCTTCTGAAGTGAAGATTGGCACTTTTTCAAAAACTTTCTTTTTTTTTAGTTCTGCTTGTCAAAATTTTTCATTCTGTGTGTAACTCAGTGACAAACTTGAGTGAATTGTCACTACACGACTGAATTGGAGTGAAAATGCTCCTATCTCTCTAATTCAGCGCGCTAGAGCTCTGAAACTGTGCCTAACGCACTTTCATATAAACACGCTTCCTTGAGGTTTTAAACTCAGAAGGTGAATCTGTGCGTGTTTCTGGCCTGGAAACTGCTTCAGATCACAGTGCAATGCATATATGGTCTCGTTTGGTCCAATGTGCTCGTACGGTCATTTGGAAGAGAATATAAGCTTCTGAAGTGAAGATATACACTTTTTTAAAAACTTTTTTTTTTTAAGTTTTGCTTGGCAAAAATTTTTCTTTCTGTGTGTAACTCTGTGGGAAAGTGACAAACTTGAGTGAATTGTGACTAAATGACTGAATTGTAGGGAAAATGCTCGTATCTCTCTAATTAAGCGCGCTCGAGCTCTGAAACTGTGGCAAAACGCACTTTCATGAAAACACGCTTCCTTGAGGTTTTAAACTCAGAAGGTGAATCTGTGCGTGTTTCTGGACTGGGAACTGCTTCAGATCATAGTGCAATGCATATATGGTCTCGTTTCGTCCAATGTGCTTGTACAGTCTTTTGGAAGTGAATATAAGCTTCTGAAGTGAAGATCTGCACTTTTTCAAAAACTTTCTTTTTTTTAGTTCTGCTTGTCAAAATTTTTCTTTCTGTGTGTAACTCAGTGGGAAAGTGACAAACGAGTGAATTGTGACTACACGACTAAATTAGAATGAATATGCGCCTATCTCTCTAATTAAGCGTGCTAGATCTCTGAAACTGTGCCTAACGCACTTTCATATAAACACGCTTCCTTGAGGTTTTAAACTCAGAAGGTGAATCTGTGCGTGTTTCTGGCCTGGAAACTGCTTCAGATCACAGTGCAATGCATATATGGTCTCGTTTGGTCCAATGTGCTCGTACGGTCATTTGGAAGAGAATATAAGCTTCTGAAGTGAAGATATACACTTTTTCTAAAACTTTTTTTTTTTAAGTTTTGCTTGGCAAAAATTTTTCTTTCTGTGTGTAACTCTGTGGGAAAGTGACAAACTTGAGTGAATTGTGACTAAATGACTGAATTGTAGGGAAAATGCTCGTATCTCTCTAATTAAGCGCGCTAGAGCTCTGAAACTGTGCCTATACGCACTTTCATGAAAACACGCTTCCTTGAGGTTTTAAACTCAGAAGGTGAATCTGTGCATGTTTCTGGCCTGGGAACTGCTTCAGATCACAGTGCAATGCATATATGGTCTCGTTTGGCCCAATGTGCTCGTACGGTCATTTGGAAGTGAATATAAGCTTCTGAAGTGAAGATTGGCACTTTTTCAAAAACTTTCTTTTTTTTAGTTCTGCTTGTCAAAATATTTCTTTCTGTGAGTAACTCAGTGGGAAAGTGACAAACTTGAGTGAATTGTCACTACACGACTGAATTGGAGTGAAAATGCTCCTATCTCTCTAATTCAGCGCGCTAGAGCTCTGAAACTGTGCCTAACGCACTTTCATATAAACACGCTTCCTTGAGGTTTTAAACTCAGAAGGTGAATCTGTGCGTGTTTCTGGCCTGGAAACTGTTTCAGATCACAGTGCAATGCATATGTGGTCTCGTTTGGTCCAATGTGCTCGTACGGTCATTTGGAAGAGAATATAAGCTTCTGAAGTGAAGATATACACTTTTTCAAAAACTTTTTTTTTTTAAGTTTTGCTTGGCAAAAATTTTTCTTTCTGTGTGTAACTCTGTGGGAAAGTGACAAACTTGAGTGAATTGTGACTAAATGACTGAAATGTAGGGAAAATGCTCGTATCTCTCTAATTAAGCGCGCTAGAGCTCTGAAACTGTGGCAAAACGCACTTTCATGAAAACACGCTTCCTTGAGGTTTTAAACTCAGAAGGTGAATCTGTGCGAGTTTCTGGCCTGGGAACTGCTTCAGATCACAGTGCAATGCATATATGGTCTCGTTTGGCCCAATGTGCTCGTACGGTCATTTGGAAGTGAATATAAGCTTCTGAAGTGAAGATTTGCACTTTTTCAAAAACTTTCTTTTTTTTAGTTCTGCTTGTCAAAATTTTTCATTCTGTGTGTAACTCAGTGGGAAAGTGACAAACGAGTGAATTGTGACTACACGACTAAATTAGAATGAATATGCGCCTATCTCTCTAATTAAGCGTGCTAGATCTCTGAAACTGTGCCTAACGCACTTTCATATAAACACGCTTCCTTGAGGTTTTAAACTCAGAAGGTGAATCTGTGCGTGTTTCTGGACTGGGAACTGCTTCAGATCACAGTGCAATGCATATATGGTCTCGTTTGGTCCAATGTGCTTGTACAGTCTTTTGGAAGTGAATATAAGCTTCTGAAGTGAAGATCTGCACTTTTTCAAAAACTTTCTTTTTTTTAGTTCTGCTTGTCAAAATTTTTCATTCTGTGTGTAACTCAATGGGAAAGTGACAAACTTGAGTGAATTGTGACTAAATGACTGAATTGGAGTGAAAATGCTCCTATCTCTCTAATTAAGCGCGCTAGAGCTCTGAAACTGTGCCTATACGCACTTTCATAAAAACACGCTTCCTTGAGGTTTTAAACTCAGAAGGTGAATCTGTGCGTGTTTCTGGCCTGGGAACTGCTTCAGATCACAGTGCAATGCATATATGGTCTCGTTTGGCCCAATTTGCTCGTACGGTCATTTGGAAGTGAATATAAGCTTCTGAAGTGAAGATTTGCACTTTTTCAAAAACTTTCTTTTTTTTAGTTCTGCTTGTCAAAATTTTTCATCCTGTGTGTAACTCAGTGGGAAAGTGACAAACGAGTGAATTGTGACTACACGACTAAATTAGAATGAATATGCTCCTATCTCTCTAATTTAGCGTGCTAGAGCTCTGAAACTGTGCCGAACGCACTTTCATATAAACATGCTTCCTTGAGGTTTTAAACTCAGAAGGTGAATCTGTGTTTCTGGACTGGGAACTGCTTCAGATCATAGTGCAATGCATATATGGTCTCGTTTCGTCCAATGTGCTTGTACAGTCTTTTGGAAGTGAATATAAGCTTCTGAAGTGAAGATCTGCACTTTTTCAAAAACTTTCTTTTTTTTAGTTCTGCTTGTCAAAATTTTTCATTCTGTGTGTAACTCAATGGGAAAGTGACAAACTTGAGTGAATTGTGACTAAATGACTGAATTGGAGTGAAAATGCTCCTATCTCTCTAATTAAGCGCGCTATAGCTCTGAAACTGTGCCTATACGCACTTTCATATAAACACGCTTCCTTGAGGTTTTAAACTCAGAAGGTGAATCTGTGCGTGTTTCTGGCCTGGGAACTGCTTCAGATCACAGTGCAATGCATATATGGTCTCGTTTGGTCCAATGTGCTTGAATGGTCATTTGAAAGTGAATATAAGCTTCTGAAGTGAAGATTTGCACTTTTTCAAAAACTTTCTTTTTTTTAGTTCTGCTTGTCAAAATTTTTCATTCTGTGTGTAATTCAGTGGGAAAGTGACCAACGAGTGAATTGTGACTACACGACTCAATTAGAATGAATATGCTCCTATCTCTCTAATTAAGCGTACTAGAGCTCTGAAACTGTGCCTAACGCACTTTCATATAAACATGCTTCCTTGAGGTTTTAAACTCAGAAGGTGAATCTGTGCGTGTTTCTGGCCTGGGAACTGCTTCAGATCACAGTGCAATGGTCTCGTTTGGCCCAATGTGCTCGTTCGGTCATTTGGAAATGAATATAAGCTTCTGAAGTGAAGATTGGCACTTTTTCAAAAACTTTCTTTTTTTTAGTTCTGCTTGTCAAAATTTTTCTTTCTGTGTGTAACTCAGTGGGAAGGTGACAAACGAGTGAATTGTGACTACACGACTAAATTAGAATGAATATGCGCCTATCTCTCTAATTAAGCGTGCTAGATCTCTGAAACTGTGCCAAACGCACTTTCATATAAACACGCTTCCTTGAGGTTTTAAACTCAGAAGGTGAATCTGTGCGTGTTTCTGGCCTGGAAACTGCTTCAGATCACAGTGCAATGCATATATGGTCTCGTTTGGTCCAATGTGCTCGTACGGTCATTTGGAAGAGAATATAAGCTTCTGAAGTGAAGATATACACTTTTTCAAAAACTTTTTTTTTTTAAGTTTTGCTTGGCAAAAATTTTTCTTTCTGTGTGTAACTCTGTGGGAAAGTGACAAACGAGTGAATTGTGACTAAATGACTGAATTGTAGGGAAAATGCTCGTATCTCTCTAATTAAGCGCGCTAGAGCTCTGAAACTGTGGCAAAACGCACTTTCATGAAAACACGCTTCCTTGAGGTTTTAAACTCAGAAGGTGAATCTGTGCGAGTTTCTGGCCTGGGAACTGCTTCAGATCACAGTGCAATGCATATATGGTCTCGTTTGGCCCAATGTGCTCGTACGGTCATTTGGAAGTGAATATAAGCTTCTGAAGTGAAGATTTGCACTTTTTCAAAAACTTTCTTTTTTTTAGTTCTGCTTGTCAAAATTTTTCATTCTGTGTGTAACTCAGTGGGAAAGTGACAAACGAGTGAATTGTGACTACACGACTAAATTAGAATGAATATGCTCCTATCTCTCTAATTAAGCGTGCTAGATCTCTGAAACTGTGCCTAACGCACTTTCATATAAACATGCTTCCTTGAGGTTTTAAACTCAGAAGGTGAATCTGTGCGTGTTTCTGGCCTGGAAACTGCTTCAGATCACAGTGCAATGCATATATGGTCTCGTTTGGTCCAATGTGCTTGAATGGTCATTTGAAAGTGAATATAAGCTTCTGAAGTGAAGATATACACTTTTTCAAAAACTTTCTTTTTTTTAGTTCTGCTTGTCAAAATTTTTCTTTCTGTGTGTAACTCAGTGGGAAGGTGACAAACGAGTGAATTGTGACTACACGACTAAATTAGAATGAATATGCGCCTATCTCTCTAATTAAGCGTGCTAGATCTCTGAAACTGTGCCTAACGCACTTTCATATAAACACGCTTCCTTGAGGTTTTAAACTCAGAAGGTGAATCTGTGCGTGTTTCTGGCCTGGAAACTGCTTCAGATCACAGTGCAATGCATATATGGTCTCGTTTGGTCCAATGTGCTCGTACGGTCATTTGGAAGAGAATATAAGCTTCTGAAGTGAAGATATACACTTTTTCAAAAACTTTTTTTTTTTAAGTTTTGCTTGGCAAAAATTTTTCTTTCTGTGTGTAACTCTGTGGGAAAGTGACAAACGAGTGAATTGTGACTAAATGACTGAATTGTAGGGAAAATGCTCGTATCTCTCTAATTAAGCGCGCTAGAGCTCTGAAACTGTGGCAAAACGCACTTTCATGAAAACACGCTTCCTTGAGGTTTTAAACTCAGAAGGTGAATCTGTGCGAGGTTCTGGCCTGGGAACTGCTTCAGATCACAGTGCAATGCATATATGGTCTCGTTTGGCCCAATGTGCTCGTACGGTCATTTGGAAGTGAATATAAGCTTCTGAAGTGAAGATTTGCACTTTTTCAAAAACTTTCTTTTTTTTAGTTCTGCTTGTCAAAATTTTTCATTCTGTGTGTAACTCAGTGGGAAAGTGACAAACGAGTGAATTGTGACTACACGACTAAATTAGAATGAATATGCTCCTATCTCTCTAATTAAGCGTGCTAGATCTCTGAAACTGTGCCTAACGCACTTTCATATAAACATGCTTCCTTGAGGTTTTAAACTCAGAAGGTGAATCTGTGCGTGTTTCTGGCCTGGAAACTGCTTCAGATCACAGTGCAATGCATATATGGTCTCGTTTGGTCCAATGTGCTTGAATGGTCATTTGAAAGTGAATATAAGCTTCTGAAGTGAAGATATACACTTTTTCAAAAACTTTTTTTTTTTGTTTTGCTTGGCAAAAATTTTCATTCTGTGTGTAACTCTGTGGGAAAGTGACAAACTTGAGTGAATTGTGACTAAATGACTGAATTGTAGGGAAAATGCTCGTATCTCTCTAATTAAGCGCGCTAGAGCTCTGAAACTGTGCCTATACGCACTTTCATATAAACACGCTTCCTTGAGGTTTTAAACTCAGAAGGTGAATCTGTGCATGTTTCTGGCCTGGGAACTGCTTCAGATCACAGTGCAATGCATATATGGTCTCGTTTGGCCCAATGTGCTCGTACGGTGATTTGGAAGTGAATATAAGCTTCTGAAGTGAAGATTGGCACTTTTTCAAAAACTTTCTTTTTTTTAGTTCTGCTTGTCAAAATTTTTCTTTCTGTGTGTAACTCAGTGGGAAAGTGACAAACTTGAGTGAATTGTGACTAAATGACTGAATTGGAGTGAAAATGCTCCTATCTCTCTAATTAAGCGCGCTATAGCTCTGAAACTGTGCCTATACGCACTTTCATATAAAGACGCTTCCTTGAGGTTTTAAACTCAGAAGGTGAATCTGTGCGTGTTTCTGGCCTGGGAACTGCTTCAGATCACAGTGCAATGCATATATGGTCTCGTTTGGTCCAATGTGCTTGAATGGTCATTTGAAAGTGAATATAAGCTTCTGAAGTGAAGATTTGCACTTTTTCAAAAACTTTCTTTTTTTTAGTTCTGCTTGTCAAAATTTTTCTTTCTGTGTGTAACTCAGTGGGAAGGTGACAAACGAGTGAATTGTGACTACACGACTAAATTAGAATGAATATGCGCCTATCTCTCTAATTAAGCGTGCTAGATCTCTGAAACTGTGCCGAACGCACTTTCATATAAACACGCTTCCTTGAGGTTTTAAACTCAGAAGGTGAATCTGTGCGTGTTTCTGGCCTGGGAACTGCTTCAGATCACAGTGCAATGCATATATGGTCTCGTTTGGCCCAATGTGCTCGTTCGGTCATTTGGAAGTGAATATAAGCTTCTGAAGTGAAGATTGGCACTTTTTCAAAAACTTTCTTTTTTTTTAGTTCTGCTTGTCAAAATTTTTCATTCTGTGTGTAACTCAGTGGGAAAGTGACAAACTTGAGTGAATTGTCACTACACGACTGAATTGGAGTGAAAATGCTCCTATCTCTCTAATTCAGCGCGTTAGAGCTCTGAAACTGTGCCTAACGCACTTTCATATAAACACGCTTCCTTGAGGTTTTAAACTCAGAAGGTGAATCTGTGCGTGTTTCTGGCCTGGAAACTGCTTCAGATCACAGTGCAATGCATATATGGTCTCGTTTGGTCCAATGTGCTCGTACGGTCATTTGGAAGAGAATATGAGCTTCTGAAGTGAAGATATACACTTTTTCAAAAACTTTTTTTTTTTTAGTTTTGCTTGGCAAAAATTTTTCTTTCTGTGTGTAACTCTGTGGGAAAGTGACAAACTTGAGTGAATTGTGACTAAATGACTGAATTGTAGGGAAAATGCTCGTATCTCTCTAATTAAGCGCGCTAGAGCTCTGAAACTGTGCCTATACGCACTTTCATGAAAACACGCTTCCTTGAGGTTTTAAACTCAGAAGGTGAATCTGTGCATGTTTCTGGCCTGGGAACTGCTTCAGATCACAGTGCAATGCATATATGGTCTCGTTTGGCCCAATGTGCTCGTACGGTCATTTGGAAGTGAATATAAGCTTCTGAAGTGAAGATTGGCACTTTTTCAAAAACTTTCTTTTTTTTAGTTCTGCTTGTCAAAATATTTCTTTCTGTGTGTAACTCAGTGGGAAAGTGACAAACTTGAGTGAATTGTCACTACACGACTGAATTGGAGTGAAAATGCTCCTATCTCTCTAATTCAGCGCGCTAGAGCTCTGAAACTGTGCCTTACGCACTTTCATATAAACACGCTTCCTTGAGGTTTTAAACTCAGAAGGTGAATCTGTGCGTGTTTCTGGCCTGGAAACTGCTACAGATCACAGTGCAATGCATATATGGTCTCGTTTGGTCCAATGTGCTCGTACGGTCATTTGGAAGAGAATATAAGCTTCTGAAGTGAAGATATACACTTTTTCAAAAACTTTTTTTTTTTAAGTTTTGCTTGGCAAAAATTTTTCTTTCTGTGTGTAACTCTGTGGGAAAGTGACAAACTTGAGTGAATTGTGACTAAATGACTGAAATGTAGGGAAAATGCTCGTATCTCTCTAATTAAGCGCGCTAGAGCTCTGAAACTGTGGCAAAACGCACTTTCATGAAAACACGCTTCCTTGAGGTTTTAAACTCAGAAGGTGAATCTGTGCGTGTTTCTGGCCTGGGAACTGCTTCAGATCACAGTGCAATGCATATATGGTCTCGTTTGGCCCAATGTGCTCGTACGGTCATTTGGAAGTGAATATAAGCTTCTGAAGTGAAGATTGGCACTTTTTCAAAAACTTTCTTTTTTTTAGTTCTGCTTGTCAAAATTTTTCTTTCTGTGTGTAACTCAGTGGGAAAGTGACAAACGAGTGAATTGTGACTACACGACTAAATTAGAATGAATATGCTCCTATCTCTCTAATTAAGCGTGCTCGAGCTCTGAAACTGTGCCGAACGCACTTTCATATAAACATGCTTCCTTGAGGTTTTAAACTCAGAAGGTGAATCTGTGCGTGTTTCTGGCCTGGAAACTGCTTCAGATCACAGTGCAATGCATATATGGTCTCGTTTGGCCCAATGTGCTCGTACGGTCATTTGGAAGTGAATATAAGCTTCTGAAGTGAAGATTTGCACTTTTTCAAAAACTTTCTTTTTTTTAGTTCTGCTTGTCAAAATTTTTCATTCTGTGTGTAATTCAGTGGGAAAGTGAAAAACGAGTGAATTGTGACTACACGACTAAATTAGAATGAATATGCTCCTATCTCTCTAATTAAGCGTGCTCGAGCTCTGAAACTGTGCCGAACGCACTTTCATATAAACATGCTTCCTTGAGGTTTTAAACTCAGAAGGTGAATCTGTGCGTGTTTCTGGCCTGGGTACTGCTTCAGATAACAGTGCAATGCATATATGGTCTCGTTTGGCCCAATGTGCTTGAATGGTCATTTGAAAGTGAATATAAGCTTCTGAAGTGAAGATATACACTTTTTCAAAAACTTTTTTTTTTTAAGTTTTGCTTGGCAAAAATTTTCATTTGTGTGTAACTCTGTGGGAAAGTGACAAACTTGAGTGAATTGTGACTAAATGACTGAATTGTAGGGAAAATGCTCGTATCTCTCTAATTAAGCGCGCTAGAGCTCTGAAACTGTGCCTATACGCACTTTCATATAAACACGCTTCCTTGAGGTTTTAAACTCAGAAGGTGAATCTGTGCGTGTTTCTGTCCTGGAAACTGCTTCAGATCACAGTGCAATGCATATATGGTCTCGTTTGGTCCAATGTGCTCGTACGGTCATTTGGAAGGGAATATAAGCTTCTGAAGTGAAGATTTGCACTTATTCTAAAACTTTCTTTTTTTTAGTTCTGCTTGTCAAAATTTTTCATTCTGTGTGTAACTCAGTGGGAAAGTGAAAAACTTGAGTGAATTGTCACTACACGACTGAATTGGAGTGAAAATGCTCCTATCTCTCTAATTAAGCGCGCTCGAGCTCTGAAACTGTGCCTATACGCACTTTCATATAAACACGCTTCCTTGAGGTTTTAAACTCAGAAGGTGAATCTGTGCGTGTTTCTGGACTGGGAACTGCTTCAGATCACAGTGCAATGCATATATGGTCTCGTTTGGTCCAATGTGCTTGTACAGTCTTTTGGAAGTGAATATAAGCTTCTGAAGTGAAGATCTGCACTTTTTCAAAAATTTTCTTTTTCTTAGTTCTGCTTGTCAAAATTTTTCATTCTGTGTGTAACTCAATGGGAAAGTGACAAACTTGAGTGAATTGTGACTAAATGGCTGAATTGGAGTGAAAATGCTCCTATCTCTCTAATTAAGCGCGCTAGAGCTCTGAAACTGTGCCTATACGCACTTTCATAAAAACACGCTTCCTTGAGGTTTTAAACTCAGCAGGTGAATCTGTGCGTGTTTCTGGCCTGGGAACTGCTTCAGATCACAGTGCAATGCATATATGGTCTCGTTTGGCCCAATATGCTCGTACGGTCATTTGGAAGTGAATATAAGCTTCTGAAGTGAAGATTTGCACTTTTTCAAAAACTTTCTTTTTTTTAGTTCTGCTTGTCAAAATTTTTCTTTCTGTGTGTAACTCAGTGGGAAAGTGACAAACGAGTGAATTGTGACTACACGACTAAATTAGAATGAATATGCTCCTATCTCTCTAATTAAGCGTGCTCGAGCTCTGAAACTGTGCCGAACGCACTTTCATATAAACATGCTTCCTTGAGGTTTTAAACTCAGAAGGTGAATCTGTGCGTGTTTCTGGCCTGGAAACTGCTTCAGATCACAGTGCAATGCATATATGGTCTCGTTTGGCCCAATGTGCTCGTACGGTCTTTTGGAAGTGAATATAAGCTTCTGAAGTGAAGATTTGCACTTTTTCAAAAACTTTCTTTTTTTTAGTTCTGCTTGTCAAAATTTTTCATTCTGTGTGTAATTCAGTGGGAAAGTGAAAAACGAGTGAATTGTGACTACACGACTCAATTAGAATGAATATGCTCCTATCTCTCTAATTAAGCGTGCTAGAGCTCTGAAACTGTGCCTAACGCACTTTCATATAAACATGCTTCCTTGAGGTTTTAAACTCAGAAGGTGAATCTGTGCGTGTTTCTGGCCTGGGTACTGCTTCAGATAACAGTGCAATGCATATATGGTCTCGTTTGGCCCAATGTGCTTGAATGGTCATTTGAAAGTGAATATAAGCTTCTGAAGTGAAGATATACACTTTTTCAAAAACTTTTTTTTTTTAAGTTTTGCTTGGCAAAAATTTTCATTTGTGTGTAACTCTGTGGGAAAGTGACAAACTTGAGTGAATTGTGACTAAATGACTGAATTGTAGGGAAAATGCTCGTATCTCTCTAATTAAGCGCGCTAGAGCTCTGAAACTGTGCCTATACGCACTTTCATATAAACACGCTTCCTTGAGGTTTTAAACTCAGAAGGTGAATCTGTGCGTGTTTCTGTCCTGGAAACTGCTTCAGATCACAGTGCAATGCATATATGGTCTCGTTTGGTCCAATGTGCTCGTACGGTCATTTGGAAGGGAATATAAGCTTCTGAAGTGAAGATTTGCACTTATTCTAAAACTTTCTTTTTTTTAGTTCTGCTTGTCAAAATTTTTCATTCTGTGTGTAACTCAGTGGGAAAGTGAAAAACTTGAGTGAATTGTCACTACACGACTGAATTGGAGTGAAAATGCTCCTATCTCTCTAATTAAGCGCGCTCGAGCTCTGAAACTGTGCCTATACGCACTTTCATATAAATACGCTTCCTTGAGGTTTTAAACTCAGAAGGTGAATCTGTGCGTGTTTCTGGACTGGGAACTGCTTCAGATCACAGTGCAATGCATATATGGTCTCGTTTGGTCCAATGTGCTTGTACAGTCTTTTGGAAGTGAATATAAGCTTCTGAAGTGAAGATCTGCACTTTTTCAAAAACTTTCTTTTTTTTAGTTCTGCTTGTCAAAATTTTTCATTCTGTGTGTAACTCAATGGGAAAGTGACAAACTTGAGTGAATTGTGACTAAATGACTGAATTGGAGTGAAAATGCTCCTATCTCTCTAATTAAGCGCGCTAGAGCTCTGAAACTGTGCCTATACGCACTTTCATAAAAACACGCTTCCTTGAGGTTTTAAACTCAGAAGGTGAATCTGTGCGTGTTTCTGGCCTGGGAACTGCTTCAGATCACAGTGCAATGCATATATGGTCTCGTTTGGCCCAATATGCTCGTACGGTCATTTGGAAGTGAATATAAGCTTCTGAAGTGAAGATTTGCACTTTTTCAAAAACTTTCTTTTTTTTAGTTCTGCTTGTCAAAATTTTTCTTTCTGTGTGTAACTCAGTGGGAAAGTGACAAACGAGTGAATTGTGACTACACGACTAAATTAGAATGAATATGCTCCTATCTCTCTAATTTAGCGTGCTAGAGCTCTGAAACTGTGCCGAACGCACTTTCATATAAACATGCTTCCTTGAGGTTTTAAACTCAGAAGGTGAATCTGTGCGTGTTTCTGGACTGGGAACTGCTTCAGATCATAGTGCAATGCATATATGGTCTCGTTTCGTCCAATGTGCTTGTACAGTCTTTTGGAAGTGAATATAAGCTTCTGAAGTGAAGATCTGCACTTTTTCAAAAACTTTCTTTTTTTTAGTTCTGCTTGTCAAAATTTTTCATTCTGTGTGTAACTCAATGGGAAAGTGACAAACTTGAGTGAATTGTGACTAAATGACTGAATTGGAGTGAAAATGCTCCTATCTCTCTAATTAAGCGCGCTAAAGCTCTGAAACTGTGCCTATACGCACTTTCATATAAACACGCTTCCTTGAGGTTTTAAACTCAGAAGGTGAATCTGTGCGTGTTTCTGGCCTGGGAACTGCTTCAGATCACAGTGCAATGCATATATGGTCTCGTTTGGTCCAATGTGCTTGAATGGTCATTTGAAAGTGAATATAAGCTTCTGAAGTGAAGATTTGCACTTTTTCAAAAACTTTCTTTTTTTTAGTTCTGCTTGTCAAAATTTTTCTTTCTGTGTGTAACTCAGTGGGAAAGTGACAAACGAGTGAATTGTGACTACACGACTAAATTAGAATGAATATGCTCCTATCTCTCTAATTTAGCGTGCTAGAGCTCTGAAACTGTGCCGAACGCACTTTCATATAAACATGCTTCCTTGAGGTTTTAAACTCAGAAGGTGAATCTGTGCGTGTTTCTGGACTGGGAACTGCTTCAGATCATAGTGCAATGCATATATGGTCTCGTTTCGTCCAATGTGCTTGTACAGTCTTTTGGAAGTGAATATAAGCTTCTGAAGTGAAGATCTGCACTTTTTCAAAAACTTTCTTTTTTTTAGTTCTGCTTGTCAAAATTTTTCATTCTGTGTGTAACTCAATGGGAAAGTGACAAACTTGAGTGAATTGTGACTAAATGACTGAATTGGAGTGAAAATGCTCCTATCTCTCTAATTAAGCGCGCTATAGCTCTGAAACTGTGCCTATACGCACTTTCATATAAACACGCTTCCTTGAGGTTTTAAACTCAGAAGGTGAATCTGTGCGTGTTTCTGGCCTGGGAACTGCTTCAGATCACAGTGCAATGCATATATGGTCTCGTTTGGTCCAATGTGCTTGAATGGTCATTTGAAAGTGAATATAAGCTTCTGAAGTGAAGATATACACTTTTTCAAAAACTTTTTTTTTTTAGTTCTGCTTGTCAAAATTTTTAATTCTGTGTGTAACTCAGTGGGAAAGTGACAAACTTGAGTGAATTGTCACTACACGACTGAATTGGAGTGAAAATGCTCCTATCTCTCTAATTCAGCGCGCTAGAGCTCTGAAACTGTGCCTATACGCACTTTCATATAAACACGCTTCCCTGAGGTTTTAAATTCAGAAGGTGAACCTGTGCGTGTTTCTGGCCTGGGAACTGCTTCAGATCACAGTGCAATGCATATATGGTCTCGTTTGGCCCAATGTGCTTGAATGGTCATTTGAAAGTGAATATAAGCTTCTGAAGTGAAGATATACACTTTTTCAAAAACTTTTTTTTTTTAAGTTTTGCTTGGCAAAATTTTTCATTCTGTGTGTAACTCAGTGGGAAAGTGACAAACGAGTGAATTGTGACTACACGACTAAATTAGAATGAATATGCTCCTATCTCTCTAATTAAGCGTGCTAGAGCTCTGAAACTGTGCCGAACGCACTTTCAGATAAACATGCTTCCTTGAGGTTTTAAACTCAGAAGGTGAATCTGTGCGTGTTTCTGGCCTGGGAACTGCTTCAGATCACAGTGCAAAGCATATATGGTCTCGTTTGGTCCAAAGTGCTTGAATGGTCATTTGAAAGTGAATATAAGCTTCTGAAGTGAAGATATACACTTTTTCAAAAACTTTTTTTTTTTAAGTTTTGCTTGGCAAAAATTTTCATTCTGTGTGTAACTCTGTGGGAAAGTGACAAACTTGAGTGAATTGTGACTAAATGGCTGAATTGTAGGGAAAATGCTCTTATCTCTCTAATTAAGCGCGCTACAGCTCTGAAACTGTGGCAAAACGCACTTTCATGATGTTATGGCCCCAATTTGTTATTACATTTATAACACAACAGCAACAGCAAGGGATGACAGACACAGTTTTAAAAACCTCAACACATTTCATTAACAAACACCATAACAACTAACTAACCTAAAGACCAAGATTGAATTATGTACAAAACATAAATATTTACAATCCCTTTTCGTGGGGGTGGCTTGGTGATGTCCTGGATGATGAAAATGCTCAAACGCAGGCAAAGAAATCCACAAAAGAAACGTCACAGGTCTTGAACAGAATGGCAGGTCTGGTCATCTTCTTGCAATTTCTCCTACTACTTTACTGTCTCAATTCTTTTCCTTATATACTCTTTTGCAGACCCCACCCACATTTAGACCTCTTTTTTTTTACTTTCTGAGACTTGCCCCAGACATGTCCAGGACATGTCTATACATGACTGCAGTCTGAGCTTAACAAAATAAAGATAAATACTGCCATCTAGTGGCCTATATTCACATTACAATGAAAACACGCTTCCTTGAGGTTTTAAACTCAGAAGGTGAATCTGTGCGTGTTTCTGGCTTGGGAACTGCTTCAGATCACAGTGCAATGCATATATGGTCTCGTTTGGCCCAATGTGCTCGTACGGTCATTTGGAAGTGAATATAAGCTTCTGAAGTGAATATTTGCACTTTTTCAAAAACTTTCTTTTTTTTAGTTCTGCTTGTCAAAATTTTTCATTCTGTGTGTAACTCAGTGGGAAAGTGACAAACGAGTGAATTGTTACTACACGACTAAATTAGAATGAATATGCTCCTATCTCTCTAATTAAGCGTGCTCGAGCTCTGAAACTGTGCCGAACGCACTTTCATATAAACATGCTTCCTTGAGGTTTTAAACTCAGAAGGTGAATCTGTGCGTGTTTCTGGCCTGGAAACTGCTTCAGATCACAGTGCAATGCATATATGGTCTCGTTTGGCCCAATGTGCTCGTACGGTCATTTGGAAGTGAATATAAGCTTCTGAAGTGAAGATTTGCACTTTTTCAAAAACTTTCTTTTTTTTAGTTCTGCTTGTCAAAATTTTTCATTCTGTGTGTAATTCAGTGGGAAAGTGAAAAACGAGTGAATTGTGACTACACGACTCAATTAGAATGAATATGCTCCTATCTTTCTAATTAAGCGTGCTAGAGCTCTGAAACTGTGCCTAACGCACTTTCATATAAACATGCTTCCTTGAGGTTTTAAACTCAGAAGGTGAATCTGTGCGTGTTTCTGGCCTGGGTACTGCTTCAGATAACAGTGCAATGCATATATGGTCTCGTTTGGCCCAATGTGCTTGAATGGTCATTTGAAAGTGAATATAAGCTTCTGAAGTGAAGATATACACTTTTTCAAAAACTTTTTTTTTTTAAGTTTTGCTTGGCAAAAATTTTCATTTGTGTGTAACTCTGTGGGAAAGTGACAAACTTGAGTGAATTGTGACTAAATGACTGAATTGTAGGGAAAATGCTCGTATCTCTCTAATTAAGCGCGCTAGAGCTCTGAAACTGTGCCTATACGCACTTTCATATAAACACGCTTCCTTGAGGTTTTAAACTCAGAAGGTGAATCTGTGCGTGTTTCTGTCCTGGAAACTGCTTCAGATCACAGTGCAATGCATATATGGTCTCGTTTGGTCCAATGTGCTCGTACGGTCATTTGGAAGGGAATATAAGCTTCTGAAGTGAAGATTTGCACTTATTCTAAAACTTTCTTTTTTTTAGTTCTGCTTGTCAAAATTTTTCATTCTGTGTGTAACTCAGTGGGAAAGTGAGAAACTTGAGTGAATTGTCACTACACGACTGAATTGGAGTGAAAATGCTCCTATCTCTCTAATTAAGCGCGCTCGAGCTCTGAAACTGTGCCTATACGCACTTTCATATAAATACGCTTCCTTGAGGTTTTAAACTCAGAAGGTGAATCTGTGCGTGTTTCTGGACTGGGAACTGCTTCAGATCACAGTGCAATGCATATATGGTCTCGTTTGGTCCAATGTGCTTGTACAGTCTTTTGGAAGTGAATATAAGCTTCTGAAGTGAAGATCTGCACTTTTTCAAAAACTTTCTTTTTTTTAGTTCTGCTTGTCAAAATTTTTCTTTCTGTGTGTAACTCAGTGGGAAAGTTACAAACGAGTGAATTGTGACTACACGACTAAATTAGAATGAATATGCTCCTATCTCTCTAATTTAGCGTGCTAGAGCTCTGAAACTGTGCCGAACGCACTTTCATATAAACATGCTTCCTTGAGGTTTTAAACTCAGAAGGTGAATCTGTGCGTGTTTCTGGCCTGGGTACTGCTTCAGATAACAGTGCAATGCATATATGGTCTCGTTTGGCCCAATGTGCTTGAATGGTCATTTGAAAGTGAATATAAGCTTCTGAAGTGAAGATATACACTTTTTCAAAAACTTTTTTTTTTTAAGTTTTGCTTGGCAAAAATTTTCATTTGTGTGTAACTCTGTGGGAAAGTGACAAACTTGAGTGAATTGTGACTAAATGACTGAATTGTAGGGAAAATGCTCGTATCTCTCTAATTAAGCGCGCTAGAGCTCTGAAACTGTGCCTATACGCACTTTCATATAAACACGCTTCCTTGAGGTTTTAAACTCAGAAGGTGAATCTGTGCGTGTTTCTGTCCTGGAAACTGCTTCAGATCACAGTGCAATGCATATATGGTCTCGTTTGGTCCAATGTGCTCGTACGGTCATTTGGAAGGGAATATAAGCTTCTGAAGTGAAGATTTGCACTTATTCTAAAACTTTCTTTTTTTTAGTTCTGCTTGTCAAAATTTTTCATTCTGTGTGTAACTCAGTGGGAAAGTGAAAAACTTGAGTGAATTGTCACTACACGACTGAATTGGAGTGAAAATGCTCCTATCTCTCTAATTAAGCGCGCTCGAGCTCTGAAACTGTGCCTATACGCACTTTCATATAAATACGCTTCCTTGAGGTTTTAAACTCAGAAGGTGAATCTGTGCGTGTTTCTGGACTGGGAACTGCTTCAGATCACAGTGCAATGCATATATGGTCTCGTTTGGTCCAATGTGCTTGTACAGTCTTTTGGAAGTGAATATAAGCTTCTGAAGTGAAGATCTGCACTTTTTCAAAAACTTTCTTTTTTTTAGTTCTGCTTGTCAAAATTTTTCATTCTGTGTGTAACTCAATGGGAAAGTGACAAACTTGAGTGAATTGTGACTAAATGACTGAATTGGAGTGAAAATGCTCCTATCTCTCTAATTAAGCGCGCTAGAGCTCTGAAACTGTGCCTATACGCACTTTCATAAAAACACGCTTCCTTGAGGTTTTAAACTCAGAAGGTGAATCTGTGCGTGTTTCTGGCCTGGGAACTGCTTCAGATCACAGTGCAATGCATATATGGTCTCGTTTGGCCCAATATGCTCGTACGGTCATTTGGAAGTGAATATAAGCTTCTGAAGTGAAGATTTGCACTTTTTCAAAAACTTTCTTTTTTTTAGTTCTGCTTGTCAAAATTTTTCTTTCTGTGTGTAACTCAGTGGGAAAGTGACAAACGAGTGAATTGTGACTACACGACTAAATTAGAATGAATATGCTCCTATCTCTCTAATTTAGCGTGCTAGAGCTCTGAAACTGTGCCGAACGCACTTTCATATAAACATGCTTCCTTGAGGTTTTAAACTCAGAAGGTGAATCTGTGCGTGTTTCTGGACTGGGAACTGCTTCAGATCATAGTGCAATGCATATATGGTCTCGTTTCGTCCAATGTGCTTGTACAGTCTTTTGGAAGTGAATATAAGCTTCTGAAGTGAAGATCTGCACTTTTTCAAAAACTTTCTTTTTTTTAGTTCTGCTTGTCAAAATTTTTCATTCTGTGTGTAACTCAATGGGAAAGTGACAAACTTGAGTGAATTGTGACTAAATGACTGAATTGGAGTGAAAATGCTCCTATCTCTCTAATTAAGCGCGCTAAAGCTCTGAAACTGTGCCTATACGCACTTTCATATAAACACGCTTCCTTGAGGTTTTAAACTCAGAAGGTGAATCTGTGCGTGTTTCTGGCCTGGGAACTGCTTCAGATCACAGTGCAATGCATATATGGTCTCGTTTGGTCCAATGTGCTTGAATGGTCATTTGAAAGTGAATATAAGCTTCTGAAGTGAAGATTTGCACTTTTTCAAAAACTTTCTTTTTTTTAGTTCTGCTTGTCAAAATTTTTCTTTCTGTGTGTAACTCAGTGGGAAAGTGACAAACGAGTGAATTGTGACTACACGACTAAATTAGAATGAATATGCTCCTATCTCTCTAATTTAGCGTGCTAGAGCTCTGAAACTGTGCCGAACGCACTTTCATATAAACATGCTTCCTTGAGGTTTTAAACTCAGAAGGTGAATCTGTGCGTGTTTCTGGACTGGGAACTGCTTCAGATCATAGTGCAATGCATATATGGTCTCGTTTCGTCCAATGTGCTTGTACAGTCTTTTGGAAGTGAATATAAGCTTCTGAAGTGAAGATCTGCACTTTTTCAAAAACTTTCTTTTTTTTAGTTCTGCTTGTCAAAATTTTTCATTCTGTGTGTAACTCAATGGGAAAGTGACAAACTTGAGTGAATTGTGACTAAATGACTGAATTGGAGTGAAAATGCTCCTATCTCTCTAATTAAGCGCGCTATAGCTCTGAAACTGTGCCTATACGCACTTTCATATAAACACGCTTCCTTGAGGTTTTAAACTCAGAAGGTGAATCTGTGCGTGTTTCTGGCCTGGGAACTGCTTCAGATCACAGTGCAATGCATATATGGTCTCGTTTGGTCCAATGTGCTTGAATGGTCATTTGAAAGTGAATATAAGCTTCTGAAGTGAAGATATACACTTTTTCAAAAACTTTTTTTTTTTAGTTCTGCTTGTCAAAATTTTTAATTCTGTGTGTAACTCAGTGGGAAAGTGACAAACTTGAGTGAATTGTCACTACACGACTGAATTGGAGTGAAAATGCTCCTATCTCTCTAATTCAGCGCGCTAGAGCTCTGAAACTGTGCCTATACGCACTTTCATATAAACACGCTTCCCTGAGGTTTTAAATTCAGAAGGTGAACCTGTGCGTGTTTCTGGCCTGGGAACTGCTTCAGATCACAGTGCAATGCATATATGGTCTCGTTTGGCCCAATGTGCTTGAATGGTCATTTGAAAGTGAATATAAGCTTCTGAAGTGAAGATATACACTTTTTCAAAAACTTTTTTTTTTTAAGTTTTGCTTGGCAAAATTTTTCATTCTGTGTGTAACTCAGTGGGAAAGTGACAAACGAGTGAATTGTGACTACACGACTAAATTAGAATGAATATGCTCCTATCTCTCTAATTAAGCGTGCTAGAGCTCTGAAACTGTGCCGAACGCACTTTCAGATAAACATGCTTCCTTGAGGTTTTAAACTCAGAAGGTGAATCTGTGCGTGTTTCTGGCCTGGGAACTGCTTCAGATCACAGTGCAAAGCATATATGGTCTCGTTTGGTCCAAAGTGCTTGAATGGTCATTTGAAAGTGAATATAAGCTTCTGAAGTGAAGATATACACTTTTTCAAAAACTTTTTTTTTTTAAGTTTTGCTTGGCAAAAATTTTCATTCTGTGTGTAACTCTGTGGGAAAGTGACAAACTTGAGTGAATTGTGACTAAATGGCTGAATTGTAGGGAAAATGCTCTTATCTCTCTAATTAAGCGCGCTACAGCTCTGAAACTGTGGCAAAACGCACTTTCATGATGTTATGGCCCCAATTTGTTATTACATTTATAACACAACAGCAACAGCAAGGGATGACAGACACAGTTTTAAAAACCTCAACACATTTCATTAACAAACACCATAACAACTAACTAACCTAAAGACCAAGATTGAATTATGTACAAAACATAAATATTTACAATCCCTTTTCGTGGGGGTGGCTTGGTGATGTCCTGGATGATGAAAATGCTCAAACGCAGGCAAAGAAATCCACAAAAGAAACGTCACAGGTCTTGAACAGAATGGCAGGTCTGGTCATCTTCTTGCAATTTCTCCTACTACTTTACTGTCTCAATTCTTTTCCTTATATACTCTTTTGCAGACCCCACCCACATTTAGACCTCTTTTTTTTTACTTTCTGAGACTTGCCCCAGACATGTCCAGGACATGTCTATACATGACTGCAGTCTGAGCTTAACAAAATAAAGATAAATACTGCCATCTAGTGGCCTATATTCACATTACAATGAAAACACGCTTCCTTGAGGTTTTAAACTCAGAAGGTGAATCTGTGCGTGTTTCTGGCTTGGGAACTGCTTCAGATCACAGTGCAATGCATATATGGTCTCGTTTGGCCCAATGTGCTCGTACGGTCATTTGGAAGTGAATATAAGCTTCTGAAGTGAATATTTGCACTTTTTCAAAAACTTTCTTTTTTTTAGTTCTGCTTGTCAAAATTTTTCATTCTGTGTGTAACTCAGTGGGAAAGTGACAAACGAGTGAATTGTTACTACACGACTAAATTAGAATGAATATGCTCCTATCTCTCTAATTAAGCGTGCTCGAGCTCTGAAACTGTGCCGAACGCACTTTCATATAAACATGCTTCCTTGAGGTTTTAAACTCAGAAGGTGAATCTGTGCGTGTTTCTGGCCTGGAAACTGCTTCAGATCACAGTGCAATGCATATATGGTCTCGTTTGGCCCAATGTGCTCGTACGGTCATTTGGAAGTGAATATAAGCTTCTGAAGTGAAGATTTGCACTTTTTCAAAAACTTTCTTTTTTTTAGTTCTGCTTGTCAAAATTTTTCATTCTGTGTGTAATTCAGTGGGAAAGTGAAAAACGAGTGAATTGTGACTACACGACTCAATTAGAATGAATATGCTCCTATCTTTCTAATTAAGCGTGCTAGAGCTCTGAAACTGTGCCTAACGCACTTTCATATAAACATGCTTCCTTGAGGTTTTAAACTCAGAAGGTGAATCTGTGCGTGTTTCTGGCCTGGGTACTGCTTCAGATAACAGTGCAATGCATATATGGTCTCGTTTGGCCCAATGTGCTTGAATGGTCATTTGAAAGTGAATATAAGCTTCTGAAGTGAAGATATACACTTTTTCAAAAACTTTTTTTTTTTAAGTTTTGCTTGGCAAAAATTTTCATTTGTGTGTAACTCTGTGGGAAAGTGACAAACTTGAGTGAATTGTGACTAAATGACTGAATTGTAGGGAAAATGCTCGTATCTCTCTAATTAAGCGCGCTAGAGCTCTGAAACTGTGCCTATACGCACTTTCATATAAACACGCTTCCTTGAGGTTTTAAACTCAGAAGGTGAATCTGTGCGTGTTTCTGTCCTGGAAACTGCTTCAGATCACAGTGCAATGCATATATGGTCTCGTTTGGTCCAATGTGCTCGTACGGTCATTTGGAAGGGAATATAAGCTTCTGAAGTGAAGATTTGCACTTATTCTAAAACTTTCTTTTTTTTAGTTCTGCTTGTCAAAATTTTTCATTCTGTGTGTAACTCAGTGGGAAAGTGAGAAACTTGAGTGAATTGTCACTACACGACTGAATTGGAGTGAAAATGCTCCTATCTCTCTAATTAAGCGCGCTCGAGCTCTGAAACTGTGCCTATACGCACTTTCATATAAATACGCTTCCTTGAGGTTTTAAACTCAGAAGGTGAATCTGTGCGTGTTTCTGGACTGGGAACTGCTTCAGATCACAGTGCAATGCATATATGGTCTCGTTTGGTCCAATGTGCTTGTACAGTCTTTTGGAAGTGAATATAAGCTTCTGAAGTGAAGATCTGCACTTTTTCAAAAACTTTCTTTTTTTTAGTTCTGCTTGTCAAAATTTTTCTTTCTGTGTGTAACTCAGTGGGAAAGTTACAAACGAGTGAATTGTGACTACACGACTAAATTAGAATGAATATGCTCCTATCTCTCTAATTTAGCGTGCTAGAGCTCTGAAACTGTGCCGAACGCACTTTCATATAAACATGCTTCCTTGAGGTTTTAAACTCAGAAGGTGAATCTGTGCGTGTTTCTGGACTGGGAACTGCTTCAGATCATAGTGCAATGCATATATGGTCTCGTTTCGTCCAATGTGCTTGTACAGTCTTTTGGAAGTGAATATAAGCTTCTGAAGTGAAGATCTGCACTTTTTCAAAAACTTTCTTTTTTTTAGTTCTGCTTGTCAAAATTTTTCATTCTGTGTGTAACTCAATGGGAAAGTGACAAACTTGAGTGAATTGTGACTAAATGACTGAATTGGAGTGAAAATGCTCCGATCTCTCTAATTAAGCGCGCTATAGCTCTGAAACTGTGCCTATACGCACTTTCATATAAACACGCTTCCTTGAGGTTTTAAACTCAGAAGGTGAATCTGTGCGTGTTTCTGGCCTGGGAACTGCTTCAGATCACAGTGCAATGCATATATGGTCTCGTTTGGTCCAATGTGCTTGAATGGTAATTTGAAAGTGAATATAAGCTTCTGAAGTGAAGATTTGCACTTTTTCAAAAACTTTCTTTTTTTTAGTTCTGCTTGTCAAAATTTTTCTTTCTGTGTGTAACTCAGTGGGAAAGTGACAAACGAGTGAATTGTGACTACACGACTAAATTAGAATGAATATGCTCCTATCTCTCTAATTTAGCGTGCTAGAGCTCTGAAACTGTGCCGAACGCACTTTCATATAAACATGCTTCCTTGAGGTTTTAAACTCAGAAGGTGAATCTGTGCGTGTTTCTGGACTGGGAACTGCTTCAGATCATAGTGCAATGCATATATGGTCTCGTTTCGTCCAATGTGCTTGTACAGTCTTTTGGAAGTGAATATAAGCTTCTGAAGTGAAGATCTGCACTTTTTCAAAAACTTTCTTTTTTTTAGTTCTGCTTGTCAAAATTTTTCATTCTGTGTGTAACTCAATGGGAAAGTGACAAACTTGAGTGAATTGTGACTAAATGACTGAATTGGAGTGAAAATGCTCCTATCTCTCTAATTAAGCGCGCTATAGCTCTGAAACTGTGCCTATACGCACTTTCATATAAACACGCTTCCTTGAGGTTTTAAACTCAGAAGGTGAATCTGTGCGTGTTTCTGGCCTGGGAACTGCTTCAGATCACAGTGCAATGCATATATGGTCTCGTTTGGTCCAATGTGCTTGAATGGTCATTTGAAAGTGAATATAAGCTTCTGAAGTGAAGATATACACTTTTTCAAAAACTTTTTTTTTTTAGTTCTGCTTGTCAAAATTTTTAATTCTGTGTGTAACTCAGTGGGAAAGTGACAAACTTGAGTGAATTGTCACTACACGACTGAATTGGAGTGAAAATGCTCCTATCTCTCTAATTCAGCGCGCTAGAGCTCTGAAACTGTGCCTATACGCACTTTCATATAAACACGCTTCCCTGAGGTTTTAAATTCAGAAGGTGAACCTGTGCGTGTTTCTGGCCTGGGAACTGCTTCAGATCACAGTGCAATGCATATATGGTCTCGTTTGGCCCAATGTGCTTGAATGGTCATTTGAAAGTGAATATAAGCTTCTGAAGTGAAGATATACACTTTTTCAAAAACTTTTTTTTTTAAAGTTTTGCTTGGCAAAATTTTTCATTCTGTGTGTAACTCAGTGGGAAAGTGACAAACGAGTGAATTGTGACTACACGACTAAATTAGAATGAATATGCTCCTATCTCTCTAATTAAGCGTGCTAGAGCTCTGAAACTGTGCCGAACGGACTTTCAGATAAACATGCTTCCTTGAGGTTTTAAACTCAGAAGGTGAATCTGTGCGTGTTTCTGGCCTGGGAACTGCTTCAGATCACAGTGCAAAGCATATATGGTCTCGTTTGGTCCAATGTGCTTGAATGGTCATTTGAAAGTGAATATAAGCTTCTGAAGTGAAGATATACACTTTTTCAAAAACTTTTTTTTTTTAAGTTTTGCTTGGCAAAAATTTTCATTCTGTGTGTAACTCTGTGGGAAAGTGACAAACTTGAGTGAATTGTGACTAAATGGCTGAATTGTAGGGAAAATGCTCTTATCTCTCTAATTAAGCGCGCTACAGCTCTGAAACTGTGGCAAAACGCACTTTCATGAAAACACGCTTCCTTGAGGTTTTAAACTCAGAAGGTGAATCTGTGCGTGTTTCTGGCTTGGGAACTGCTTCAGATCACAGTGCAATGCATATATGGTCTCGTTTGGCCCAATGTGCTCGTACGGTCATTTGGAAGTGAATATAAGCTTCTGAAGTGAATATTTGCACTTTTTCAAAAACTTTCTTTTTTTTAGTTCTGCTTGTCAAAATTTTTCATTCTGTGTGTAACTCAGTGGGAAAGTGACAAACGAGTGAATTGTGACTACACGACTAAATTAGAATGAATATGCTCCTATCTCTCTAATTAAGCGTGCTCGAGCTCTGAAACTGTGCCGAACGCACTTTCATATAAACATGCTTCCTTGAGGTTTTAAACTCAGAAGGTGAATCTGTGCGTGTTTCTGGCCTGGAAACTGCTTCAGATCACAGTGCAATGCATATATGGTCTCGTTTGGCCCAATGTGCTCGTACGGTCATTTGGAAGTGAATATAAGCTTCTGAAGTGAAGATTTGCACTTTTTCAAAAACTTTCTTTTTTTTAGTTCTGCTTGTCAAAATTTTTCATTCTGTGTGTAATTCAGTGGGAAAGTGAAAAACGAGTGAATTGTGACTACACGACTCAATTAGAATGAATATGCTCCTATCTTTCTAATTAAGCGTGCTAGAGCTCTGAAACTGTGCCTAACGCACTTTCATATAAACATGCTTCCTTGAGGTTTTAAACTCAGAAGGTGAATCTGTGCGTGTTTCTGGCCTGGGTACTGCTTCAGATAACAGTGCAATGCATATATGGTCTCGTTTGGCCCAATGTGCTTGAATGGTCATTTGAAAGTGAATATAAGCTTCTGAAGTGAAGATATACACTTTTTCAAAAACTTTTTTTTTTTAAGTTTTGCTTGGCAAAAATTTTCATTTGTGTGTAACTCTGTGGGAAAGTGACAAACTTGAGTGAATTGTGACTAAATGACTGAATTGTAGGGAAAATGCTCGTATCTCTCTAATTAAGCGCGCTAGAGCTCTGAAACTGTGCCTATACGCACTTTCATATAAACACGCTTCCTTGAGGTTTTAAACTCAGAAGGTGAATCTGTGCGTGTTTCTGTGCTGGAAACTGCTTCAGATCACAGTGCAATGCATATATGGTCTCGTTTGGTCCAATGTGCTCGTACGGTCTGTTATGGCCCCAATTTGTTATTACATTTATACAGGTAACACAACAGCAACAGCAAGGGATGACAAACACAGTTTTAACAACTAAAACACATTTAATTTTTAACAAAGACAAAGACTAATAACAACCTACAACTAAAGACCAAGATTGATAAATAAGAAAAAAACAGAAATAATTACAGTCCCTTTTTAGTGGGGTGGCTTGGTGATGTCCTGGATGAAGAAAATGCTCAAACACAGTCAAAGAAATCCACAAAAGAAACGTCACAGGTCTTGAACAGAATGGCAGGTCTGGTCATCTTCTTGCAATTTCTCCTACTACTTTACTGTCTCAATTCTTTTCCTTATATACTCTTTTGCAGACCCCACCCACATTTAGACCTCTTTTTTTTAATTTTCTGAGACTTGCCCCAGACATGTCTGGAAACATGTCCAAACATGACTCCAGTCTGAGCTTAACAAAAAAAAGGTAAATACTGCCATCTAGTGGCCTATATTCACATTACACCTCCATTCCAAAAGGGAAAAATTTTGACTCAAAGGCAAAATTTTTCTTTTCAATACAAAATGGTAAAGTGAACACTTGTCTATATATCCATATCATACAATATTCAAATAAATGATATATACATTCAAACACGGGATAAGCAATCAGCAATTACATTGTCAGTACCCTTCACATGCTTAATTTCCAAGTCAAACTCCTGTAAAATCAAACTCCAATTCAACAATCTCCGATTCTTGTTTTTCATCTTACTCAAAAACATTAACGGATTGTGGTCAGTGTACACAATCATTGGCTTTTGTCCTGTACAAACATAAACCTCAAAGTGTTGTAAAGAAAGGACCAGAGCCAACAGTTCCTTCTCTATTGTGGAATAGTTCCTTTGGTGGCGATTGAACTTCCTGGAGAAGTATGCCACGGGATGCTCAATGTCATCAGAGTCACTTCTCTGTAGGAGCACAGATCCACAAGCTTGGTCGCTAGCATCGACCGCGATGGAGAACGGTTTGTTGAAGTCAGGAGATTTGAGCACGGGGGAGTGACACAGCAGAGACTTCAGGTGATTGAAGGCTCTCTGGCATGCATCATCCCAGGTGAACTTTATGCCTTTCTTCAGTTGGTTAGTTAGACTGAGAGCAATCTCAGCAAAGTTCTTGCAGAACTTGCGGTAGTACCCGATCATTCCAAGGAAGCAGCGCAAAGCTTTTTTGTTGTCAGGAACTGGAAAGTCCATGATGGCTTGGACTTTAGCATTTATGGGTGCCACCTTACCCTGGCCTATGACGTAGCCAAGATAGGTGACAGTAGCACAACCAAAGTCACTCTTGTTCAGGTTAACAGTCAGGTTAGCCTGGGTCAGGCGCTGGAACAACGTCTCTACATCTTTTAGATGTTCTTCCCAGGAGTCACTCCATGTGATCAGGTCATCGATGTACGCACCCGTGTGTGGCAATCCGGCGATTGTAGACTGTATCATCCTTTGGAACGTGGCTGGGGCATTTTTCATGCCAAAGGGTAGGACTTCATACTGGTACAATCCAGATGGTGTGGCAAAAGCAGAGATGCTCTTGGCCCTCTCAGTTAAAGGCACACACCAATAACCCTTCAATAAATCAATCTTGGTCAGAAACTTTGCTTGCCCTACACTATCAATACAATCATCAATCCTAGGTATCGGAAACACATCAGTTCTAGTTACAGCATTGACTTTGCGATAATCTGTACAGAATCTAGTACTTCCATCAGGTTTTGGAACTAGCACACAGGGTGAACTCCAATCGGAGTTGGAGGGTCTGATAATATCATGGTTTAACATGTACTCAACCTCTTTCTCAGCAATCTTTCTCTTTTCAGGATTCATCCGGTATGGATGCTGTTTTATTGGTTTGGCATCACCAACATCTACATCATGAGAGGCTATAGTAGCTCTCTTTGGAACATCAGGAAACAAATCCTCATATTTCTTGATCAACCTTTCAAACTGATCTCTCTGTGAGGGTTCTAAGTGCTGGAGTTTTACATCAAGATTTTGCAACACTTCAGTGTTTGACAATTTACATGAAAGAACTTCAGCTTTAATTCTTGGTTCATCATCTTGAAACTCCCCCTCATCTTCACACGTTTCGACCATTGGAGAATCTGAAGTGACAGCTGCAACCCTAGCATTTCTGTCATGATAAGGCTTTAGCATGTTAATATGACACAATTGTTTTGGTTTTCTCCTATCTGGAGTCTTCACAATGTAATTGAGATCATTGAGTTTTGTCAGAATTTCATAAGGACCATGAAATCTAGCCTGCAATGGATTGGACTGCAAGGGAAACAACACAAGGACCATTTCTCCTGGTTTAAACTCACGGCTTCTAGCCTTATGATCATACCAAGTTTTCATTTTTCCCTGACTTGATTTCAAGTTCTCTTTGGCAAGGTCACAAGCTGCACGCAATCTTTCCTTGAACTTGCTAACATAGTCTAACAGACTGATTTGCGGCTCTTCCTCTTGCCATTGTTCACTCAATAATAGCAAAGGTCCTCTCACTTCATGACCAAACACTAGCTCAAATGGACTGAATCCAGTAGACTCCTGCACTGCTTCTCTAGCTGCAAACAACAGCAAATGAACCCCTTCATCCCAGTCTTTCTCATGGTCATAACAATAAGTCCTCATCATTGTCTTGAGAGTGGAATGAAACCGCTCTAAGGCACCCTGACTTTCTGGATGATAGGCACTAGAAAGAATCTGTTTTGCACCTAGTTCATACACAACCTGCTGAAACAATCCTGAAGTGAAATTGCTACCTTGGTCTGACTGAATTTCCCTGGGAAGGCCAAACAACGTGAAGAACTTTATCAAAGCCTTCGAGATTGCAGTTGCCTTGATGTTACGTAGAGGTATGGCTTCGGGGAATCTGGTAGATGCACACATGATTGTCAACAAGTACTGATTTCCAGATCTAGTCTTGGGTAATGGACCAACGCAATCAACAATGACCCTAGAGAATGGCTCCCCAAATGCTGGGATAGGCTGCAATGGAGCTACAGGTGGGTCTAACTGGTGTTTTCCGACTACTTGACAAGTGTGACAGGTTTTGCAAAAATTGGAAACGTCTTTCCGAAGCCCAGGCCAAAAGAAGTGTTTCATGATCTTATCAACAGTCTTGTTAACACCAAGATGACCTCCTAAAGGTAAACTATGAGCCATTGTTAAGATCTCATTCCTATAGACCTTCGGAACAACAATTTGCCTGACCACTGCCCAATCTGCATTGGCAGGGATATCAGGAGGGCGCCACTTCCGCATCAACACACCATCCTTGAGATAATACCCAACTGGAACTGCATCTATTTCCTTTTCAGGAAGGGCTCTCCTCTTTAGTACACCAATTTCAGGATCATTAGTTTGCTCCTCAATCAACCGCTTTCTGGACAGAGACAAGTCTCCAGACACATCAGAATCACCAGACCCATCCGGCTGGCTGAATAGAGAACTGATAAAAGTATCTGATAAGTCCTCAAACGGAGAAACCATAGTAGGCCAATCAGAGTCATGAGGCGAACCACCTGAGTCCTGACTATTCAATGTACTGGACGGCACCACAACATCATCTTCTTTAGCCTTCTTGGCCATAGCACGAGTCACTGCGCAAGAAGGATACAGAGATGGGTCCTCATCCCCATTTTCAGTGCTCGGCTGTGAAGTAAGATGTACAGGGGGAACTACTTTGCCCCCAGCCAGGTCATTGCCTAGCAACAGAGAAACACCCTTTATAGGTAGACTTGACATAAGTCCCACCTTTACCTGTCCTGTAACTAAATCTGACTTCAAGAATATAGAGCGCAGGGGTACAGATACAGTCCTCCCTTCAATACCTTGTACAAGTATGAAATCCCCTGAAGCGGTCTCATCACGTAACTCCAAGGAGTCCATCAACAAAAGTGACTGAGAAGCTCCGGTATCCCTTAGGATATATATGGGGACAGGAGTAGTATGCTCATTCAGAGCCACAAATCCCTCTGACACAAATGGAAGAAATTCCTCCCTCACAAAGTCAGCTGTATCAGGCTTTTTAGCCCCACAAGAAGCAGGCAATTTAGCAGATTGGTTATCCACTACAGGGGTTTCTAACCTTGTTTTCACAAAGGCATTTGGTTTGGTATCCTTTTCTTTTTCTTTCTTAGCTTTAAGGAACCAACAGTTAGTTGTAACATGACCAGATTTCTTGCAATAACTGCAAACTAGACCACTTTTGTCACTGTCAGCTTTCACACTTTGATCAGACCTATTACTGGATTTCTGAGCACCATCACCAGATTTGTCTTTGTCTTTGGGTGAGGAATCTTGGGTATCACCGTAACCCTTTTTCTGAAATTGGGACCATTTATTGTTACTGCTAGACTGAAATTTGGACTTATGAGTGAGAACATATTCATCTGCAAATTTGGCAGCTGATTGCAAGTTCAGTGCTTGCTTCTCATTAAGGTAGGTCTTAACATCATCCTTAACACAGTTCTTGAATTCTTCAACTAACACCATCTCTTTTAGTGAGTTGAAATCATCCTTGACCTCCATAGAAGTACACCAGCGCTCAAAGCAAACCTGCTTCTCATTAGCAAATTCAACATAAGTCTGATTTTCAGATTTCTTCAGACCTCTGAATTTCTGTCGGTAAGCCTCCGGAACCAACTCATAAGCTCTCAAAATAACCTTTTTGACAACCTCATAATCAGAGGAATCATCTGCAGACAAAGCCGAATAGGCTTGTTGAGCTTTACCCTTGAGGACAGTTTGCAACATCAGAGGCCAGTGTTCCTTTGGCCACTGGCAACTCTTTGCTACCTTTTCAAAACATTGGAAATAGTTGTCAACATCCTTTTCCGAAAATGGAGGCACCAGTTTTACCTCCTGACTAGCACAAAATTTGTTTTTCATTGCTATTTTAATTTTTAGTTGCTCCATTTGGAGTCTTTCTTCTCTATCGAATTTCTCTAATTCAAAATCTCTCTGTCTTGCAAATTTTTCTAACTCAAATTCTCTTTGTTTTTCTTCTCTTGCTAATTTTTCTAACTCAAACTGCCTTTGTTTTTCTTTTTCTTCCCTCTCAAATTGTCTTTGTTTCTCTTTTTCCTCCCTTTCTTTTTCTCTTTCTTCCCTTTCTTTCTCTTTTTCCTCCCTTTCTTTTTCTCTTTCCTCCCTTTCAATCTCTAGCATTTTTAATTTAAGTTCCATTTCTATATTTGGATTTTCCACTGGAAACTGTTCCAGATCTCCTGGTGCAAACACATTTTCATCAATGTAATATTCAACTATCTCTCTAGCCAGTCTTGCTTTTCGCATGGCTGGTTTTACCTCTGTCAGCTCCAACTGTCTGCAAATTTCTAGCAGTTCTGTCTTTTTAAAAGACTTCAAAACCCCTACGGTTGGTGATGCCAAGAAATCATCCATTGCTGTTGTCAATATATATCTAGGAAAATTCACAAAAACAATTTCACAATTTGGAATGTTAGATTTTCAATAAATTACTCACACAATGGTCTATCCCGGACCTTGAGCCCCCAATTTGTTATGGCCCCAATTTGTTATTACATTTATACAGGTAACACAACAGCAACAGCAAGGGATGACAAACACAGTTTTAACAACTAAAACACATTTAATTTTTAACAAAGACAAAGACTAATAACAACCTACAACTAAAGACCAAGATTGATAAATAAGAAAAAAACAGAAATAATTACAGTCCCTTTTTAGTGGGGTGGCTTGGTGATGTCCTGGATGAAGAAAATGCTCAAACACAGTCAAAGAAATCCACAAAAGAAACGTCACAGGTCTTGAACAGAATGGCAGGTCTGGTCATCTTCTTGCAATTTCTCCTACTACTTTACTGTCTCAATTCTTTTCCTTATATACTCTTTTGCAGACCCCACCCACATTTAGACCTCTTTTTTTTAATTTTCTGAGACTTGCCCCAGACATGTCTGGAAACATGTCCAAACATGACTCCAGTCTGAGCTTAACAAAAAAAAGGTAAATACTGCCATCTAGTGGCCTATATTCACATTACAGGTCATTTGGAAGGGAATATAAGCTTCTGAAGTGAAGATTTGCACTTATTCTAAAACTTTCTTTTTTTTAGTTCTGCTTGTCAAAATTTTTCATTCTGTGTGTAACTCAGTGGGAAAGTGAGAAACTTGAGTGAATTGTCACTACACGACTGAATTGGAGTGAAAATGCTCCTATCTCTCTAATTAAGCGCGCTAGAGCTCTGAAACTGTGCCTATACGCACTTTCATATAATCACGCTTCCTTGAGGTTTTAAACTCAGAAGGTGAATCTGTGCGTGTTTCTGTGCTGGAAACTGCTTCAGATCACAGTGCAATGCATATATGGTCTCGTTTGGTCCAATGTGCCCGTACGGTCATTTGGAAGGGAATATAAGCTTCTGAAGTGAAGATCTGCACTTTTTCAAAAACTTTCTTTTTTTTAGTTCTGCTTGTCAAAATTTTTAATTCTGTGTGTAACTCAATGGGAAAGTGACAAACTTGAGTGAATTGTGACTAAATGACTGAATTGGAGTGAAAATGCTCCTATCTCTCTAATTAAGCGCGCTATAGCTCTGAAACTGTGCCTATACGCACTTTCATATAAACACGCTTCCTTGAGGTTTTAAACTCAGAAGGTGAATCTGTGCGTGTTTCTGGCCTGGGAACTGCTTCAGATCACAGTGCAATGCATATATGGTCTCGTTTGGTCCAATGTGCTTGAATGGTCATTTGAAAGTGAATATAAGCTTCTGAAGTGAAGATTTGCACTTTTTCAAAAACTTTCTTTTTTTTAGTTCTGCTTGTCAAAATTTTTCTTTCTGTGTGTAACTCAGTGGGAAAGTGACAAACGAGTGAATTGTGACTACACGACTAAATTAGAATGAATATGCGCCTATCTCTCTAATTAAGCGTGCTAGATCTCTGAAACTGTGCCTAACGCACTTTCATATAAACACGCTTCCTTGAGGTTTTAAACTCAGAAGGTGAATCTGTGCGTGTTTCTGGCCTGGAAACTGCTTCAGATCACAGTGCAATGCATATATGGTCTCGTTTGGTCCAATGTGCTCGTACGGTCATTTGGAAGAGAATATAAGCTTCTGAAGTGAAGATTTGCACTTATTCAAAAACTTTCTTTTTTTTAGTTCTGCTTGTCAAAATTTTTCATTCTGTGTGTAACTCAGTGGGAAAGTGACAAACTTGAGTGAATTGTCACTACACGACTGAATTGGAGTGAAAATGCTCCTATCTCTCTAATTCAGCGCGCTAGAGCTCTGAAACTGTGCCTATACGCACTTTCATAAAAACACGCTTCCTTGAGGTTTTAAACTCAGAAGGTGAATCTGTGCGTGTTTCTGGCCTGGGAACTGCTTCAGATCACAGTGCAATGCATATATGGTCTCGTTTGGCCCAATATGCTCGTACGGTCATTTGGAAGTGAATATAAGCTTCTGAAGTGAAGATTTACAGTTTTTCAAAAACTTTCTTTTTTTTAGTTCTGCTTGTCAAAATTTTTCTTTCTGTGTGTAACTCAGTGGGAAAGTGACAAACGAGTGAATTGTGACTACACGACTAAATTAGAATGAATATGCTCCTATCTCTCTAATTTAGCGTGCTAGAGCTCTGAAACTGTGCCGAACGCACTTTCATATAAACATGCTTCCTTGAGGTTTTAAACTCAGAAGGTGAATCTGTGCGTGTTTCTGGACTGGGAACTGCTTCAGATCATAGTGCAATGCATATATGGTCTCGTTTCGTCCAATGTGCTTGTACAGTCTTTTGGAAGTGAATATAAGCTTCTGAAGTGAAGATCTGCACTTTTTCAAAAACTTTCTTTTTTTTAGTTCTGCTTGTCAAAATTTTTCATTCTGTGTGTAACTCAATGGGAAAGTGACAAACTTGAGTGAATTGTGACTAAATGACTGAATTGGAGTGAAAATGCTCCTATCTCTCTAATTAAGCGCGCTATAGCTCTGAAACTGTGCCTATACGCACTTTCATATAAACACGCTTCCTTGAGGTTTTAAACTCAGAAGGTGAATCTGTGCGTGTTTCTGGCCTGGGAACTGCTTCAGATCACAGTGCAATGCATATATGGTCTCGTTTGGTCCAATGTGCTTGAATGGTCATTGAAAGTGAATATAAGCTTCTGAAGTGAAGATTTGCACTTTTTCAAAAACTTTCTTTTTTTTAGTTCTGCTTGTCAAAATTTTTCTTTCTGTGTGTAACTCAGTGGGAAAGTGACAAACGAGTGAATTGTGACTACACGACTAAATTAGAATGAATATGCGCCTATCTCTCTAATTAAGCGTGCTAGATCTCTGAAACTGTGCCTAACGCACTTTCATATAAACACGCTTCCTTGAGGTTTTAAACTCAGAAGGTGAATCTGTGCGTGTTTCTGGCCTGGAAACTGCTTCAGATCACAGTGCAATGCATATATGGTCTCGTTTGGTCCAATGTGCTCGTACGGTCATTTGGAAGAGAATATAAGCTTCTGAAGTGAAGATTTGCACTTATTCAAAAACTTTCTTTTTTTTAGTTCTGCTTGTCAAAATTTTTCATTCTGTGTGTAACTCAGTGGGAAAGTGACAAACTTGAGTGAATTGTCACTACACGACTGAATTGGAGTGAAAATGCTCCTATCTCTCTAATTCAGCGCGCTAGAGCTCTGAAACTGTGCCTATACGCACTTTCATATAAACACGCTTCCTTGAAGTTTTAAACTCAGAAGGTGAATCTGTGCGTGTTTCTGGCCTGGGAACTGCTTCAGATCACAGTGCAATGCATATATGGTCTCGTTTGGCCCAATGTGCTTGAATGGTCATTTGAAAGTGAATATAAGCTTCTGAAGTGAAGATTTGCACTTTTTCAAAAACTTTCTTTTTTTTAGTTCTGCTTGTCAAAATTTTTCATTCTGTGTGTAACTCAATGGGAAAGTGACAAACTTGAGTGAATTGTGACTAAATGACTGAATTGGAGTGAAAATGCTCCTATCTCTCTAATTAAGCGCGCTAGAGCTCTGAAACTGTGCCTACACGCACTTTCATAAAAACACGCTTCCTTGAGGTTTTAAACTCAGAAGGTGAATCTGTGCGTGTTTCTGGCCTGGGAACTGCTTCAGATCACAGTGCAATGCATATATGGTCTCGTTTGGCCCAATATGCTCGTACGGTCATTTGAAAGTGAATATAAGCTTCTGAAGTGAAGATTCGCACTTTTTCAAAAACTTTCTTTTTTTTAGTTCTGCTTGTCAAAATTTTTCTTTCTGTGTGTAACTCAGTGGGAAAGTGACAAACGAGTGAATTGTGACTACACGACTAAATTAGAATGAATATGCTCCTATCTCTCTAATTTAGCGTGCTAGAGCTCTGAAACTGTGCCGAACGCACTTTCATATAAACATGCTTCCTTGAGGTTTTAAACTCAGAAGGTGAATCTGTGCGTGTTTCTGGACTGGGAACTGCTTCAGATCATAGTGCAATGCATATATGGTCTCGTTTCGTCCAATGTGCTTGTACAGTCTTTTGGAAGTGAATATAAGCTTCTGAAGTGAAGATCTGCACTTTTTCAAAAACTTTATTTTTTTTAGTTCTGCTTGTCAAAATTTTTAATTCTGTGTGTAACTCAATGGGAAAGTGACAAACTTGAGTGAATTGTGACTAAATGACTGAATTGGAGTGAAAATGCTCCTATCTCTCTAATTAAGCGCGCTATAGCTCTGAAACTGTGCCTATACGCACTTTCATATAAACACGCTTCCTTGAGGTTTTAAACTCAGAAGGTGAATCTGTGCGTGTTTCTGGCCTGGGAACTGCTTCAGATCACAGTGCAATGCATATATGGTCTCGTTTGGTCCAATGTGCTTGAATGGTCATTTGAAAGTGAATATAAGCTTCTGAAGTGAAGATTTGCACTTTTTCAAAAACTTTCTTTTTTTTAGTTCTGCTTGTCAAAATTTTTCTTTCTGTGTGTAACTCAGTGGGAAAGTGACAAACGAGTGAATTGTGACTACACGACTAAATTAGAATGAATATGCGCCTATCTCTCTAATTAAGCGTGCTAGATCTCTGAAACTGTGCCTAACGCACTTTCATATAAACACGCTTCCTTGAGGTTTTAAACTCAGAAGGTGAATCTGTGCGTGTTTCTTGCCTGGAAACTGCTTCAGATCACAGTGCAATGCATATATGGTCTCGTTTGGTCCAATGTGCTCGTACGGTCATTTGGAAGAGAATATAAGCTTCTGAAGTGAAGATTTGCACTTATTCAAAAACTTTCTTTTTTTTAGTTCTGCTTGTCAAAATTTTTCATTCTGTGTGTAACTCAGTGGGAAAGTGACAAACGAGTGAATTGTGACTAAATGACTGAATTGTAGGGAAAATGCTCGTATCTCTCTAATTAAGCGCGCTAGAGCTCTGAAACTGTGGCAAAACGCACTTTCATGAAAACACGCTTCCTTGAGGTTTTAAACTCAGAAGGTGAATCTGTGCGTGTTTCTGGCCTGGGAACTGCTTCAGATCACAGTGCAATGCTTATATGGTCTCGTTTGGTCCAATGTGCTTGAATGGTCATTTGAAAGTGAATATAAGCTTCTGAAGTGAAGATATACACTTTTTCAAAAACTTTTTTTTTTTAGTTCTGCTTGTCAAAATTTTTCATTCTGTGTGTAACTCAGTGGGAAAGTGACAAACTTGAGTGAATTGTCACTACACGACTGAATTGGAGTGAAAATGCTCCTATCTCTCTAATTCAGCGCGCTAGAGCTCTGAAACTGTGCCTATACTGTAATGTGAATATAGGCCACTAGATGGCAGTATTTATCTTTTTTTTTTGTTTAGCTCAGACTGCAGTCATGTATAGACATGTCCTGGACATGTCTGGGGCAAGTCTCAGAAAGTAAAAAAAAGAGGTCTAAATGTGGGTGGGGTCTGAAAAAGAGTATATAAGGAAAAGAATTGAGACAGTAAAGTAGTAGGAGAAATTGCAAGAAGATGACCAGACCTGCCATTCTGTTCAAGACCTGTGACGTTTCTTTTGTGGATTTCTTTGCCTGTGTTTGAGCACTTTCTTCATCCAGAACATCACCAAGCCACCCCACTAAAAAGGGACTGTAATTATTTCTGTTTTTTCTTATTTATCAATCTTGGTCTTTAGTTGTAGGTTGTTATTAGTCTTTGTCTTTGTTAAAAATTAAATGTGTTTTAGTTGTTAAAACTGTGTTTGTCATCCCTTGCTGTTGCTGTTGTGTTATAAATGTAATAACAAATTGGGGCCATAACAAATTGGGGGCTCAAGGTCCGGGATAGACCATTGTGTGAGTAATTTATTGAAAATCTAACATTCCAAATTGTGAAATTGTTTTTGTGAATTTTCCTAGATATATATTGACAACAGCAATGGATGATTTCTTGGCATCACCAACCGTAGGGGTTTTGAAGTCTTTTAAAAAGACAGAACTGCTAGAAATTTGCAGACAGTTGGAGCTGACAGAGGTAAAACCAGCCATGCGAAAAGCAAGACTGGCTAGAGAGATAGTTGAATATTACATTGATGAAAATGTGTTTGCACCAGGAGATCTGGAACAGTTTCCAGTGGAAAATCCAAATATAGAAATGGAACTTAAATTAAAAATGCTAGAGATTGAAAGGGAGGAAAGAGAAAAAGAAAGGGAGGAAAAAGAGAAAGAAAGGGAAGAAAGAGAAAAAGAAAGGGAGGAAAAAGAGAAACAAAGAGAATTTGAGAGGGAAGAAAAAGAAAAACAAAGGCAGTTTGAGTTAGAAAAATTAGCAAGAGAAGAAAAACAAAGAGAATTTGAGTTAGAAAAATTTGCAAGACAGAGAGATTTTGAATTCGAGAAATTCGATAGAGAAGAAAGACTCCAAATGGAGCAACTAAAAATAAAAATTCAAACTGAAAATAAATTTCGGGCTAGCCAGGAGGTAAAACTGGTGCCTCCATTTTCAGAAAAGGATGTTGACAACTATTTCCAGTGTTTTGAAAAGGTAGCAAAGAGTTGCCAATGGCCAAAGGAATACTGGCCTCTGATGTTGCAAACTGTCCTAAAGGGTAAAGCTCAACAAGCCTATTCGGCTTTGTCTGCAGATGATTCCTCTGATTATGAGGTTGTCAAAAAGGTTATTTTGAGAGCTTATGAGTTGGTTCCAGAGGCTTACCGACAGAAATTCAGAGGTCTGAAGAAATCTGAAAATCAGACTTATGTTGAATTTGCTAATGAGAAGAAGGTTTGCTTTGAGCGCTGGTGTACTTCTATGGAGGTCAAGGATGATTTCAACTCACTAAAAGAGATGGTGTTAGTTGAAGAATTCAAGAACTGTGTTAAGGATGATGTTAAGACCTACCTTAATGAGAAGCAAGCACTGAACTTGCAATCAGCTGCCAAATTTGCAGATGAATATGTTCTCACTCATAAGTCCAAATTTCAGTCTAGCAGTAACAATAAATGGTCCCAATTTCAGAAAAAGGGTTACGGTGATACCCAAGATTCCTCACCCAAAGACAAAGACAAATCTGGTGATGGTGCTCAGAAATCCAGTAATAGGTCTGATCAAAGTGTGAAAGCTGACAGTGACAAAAGTGGTCTAGTTTGCAGTTATTGCAAGAAATCTGGTCATGTTACAACTAACTGTTGGTTCCTTAAAGCTAAGAAAGAAAAAGAAAAGGATACCAAACCAAATGCCTTTGTGAAAACAAGGTTAGAAACCCCTGTAGTAGATAACCAATCTGCTAAATTGCCTGCTTCTTGTGGGGCTAAAAAGCCTAATACAGCTGACTTTGTGAGGGAGGAATTTCTTCCATTTGTGTCAGAGGGATTTGTGGCTCTGAATGAGCATACTACTCCTGTCCCCATATATATCCTAAGGGATACCGGAGCTTCTCAGTCACTTTTGTTGATGGACTCCTTGGAGTTACGTGATGAGACCGCTTCAGGGGATTTCATACTTGTACAAGGTATTGAAGGGAGGACTGTATCTGTACCCCTGCGCTCTATATTCTTGAAGTCAGATTTAGTTACAGGACAGGTAAAGGTGGGACTTATGTCAAGTCTACCTATAAAGGGTGTTTCTCTGTTGCTAGGCAATGACCTGGCTGGGGGCAAAGTAGTTCCCCCTGTACATCTTACTTCACAGCCGAGCACTGAAAATGGGGATGAGGACCCATCTCTGTATCCTTCTTGCGCAGTGACTCGTGCTATGGCCAAGAAGGCTAAAGAAGATGATGTTGTGGTGCCGTCCAGTACATTGAATAGTCAGGACTCAGGTGGTTCGCCTCATGACTCTGATTGGCCTACTATGGTTTCTCCGTTTGAGGACTTATCAGATACTTTTATCAGTTCTCTATTCAGCCAGCCGGATGGGTCTGGTGATTCTGATGTGTCTGGAGACTTGTCTCTGTCCAGAAAGCGGTTGATTGAGGAGCAAACTAATGATCCTGAAATTGGTGTACTAAAGAGGAGAGCCCTTCCTGAAAAAGAAATAGATGCAGTTCCAGTTGGGTATTATCTCAAGGATGGTGTGTTGATGCGGAAGTGGCGCCCTCCTGATATCCCTGCCAATGCAGATTGGGCAGTGGTCAGGCAAATTGTTGTTCCGAAGGTCTATAGGAATGAGATCTTAACAATGGCTCATAGTTTACCTTTAGGAGGTCATCTTGGTGTTAACAAGACTGTTGATAAGATCATGAAACACTTCTTTTGGCCTGGGCTTCGGAAAGACGTTTCCAACTTTTGCAAAACCTGTCACACTTGTCAGGTAGTTGGAAAACACCAGTTAGATCCACCTGTAGCTCCATTGCAGCCTATCCCAGCATTTGGGGAGCCATTCTCTAGGGTCATTGTTGATTGCGTTGGTCCATTACCCAAGACTAGATCTGGAAATCAGTACTTGTTGACAATCATGTGTGCATCTACCAGATTCCCCGAAGCCATACCTCTACGTAACATCAAGGCAACTGCAATCTCGAAGGCTTTGATAAAGTTCTTCACGTTGTTTGGCCTTCCCAGGGAAATTCAGTCAGACCAAGGTAGCAATTTCACTTCAGGATTGTTTCAGCAGGTTGTGTATGAACTAGGTGCAAAACAGATTCTTTCTAGTGCCTATCATCCAGAAAGTCAGGGTGCCTTAGAGCGGTTTCATTCCACTCTCAAGACAATGATGAGGACTTATTGTTATGACCATGAGAAAGACTGGGATGAAGGGGTTCATTTGCTGTTGTTTGCAGCTAGAGAAGCAGTGCAGGAGTCTACTGGATTCAGTCCATTTGAGCTAGTGTTTGGTCATGAAGTGAGAGGACCTTTGCTATTATTGAGTGAACAATGGCAAGAGGAAGAGCCGCAAATCAGTCTGTTAGACTATGTTAGCAAGTTCAAGGAAAGATTGCGTGCAGCTTGTGACCTTGCCAAAGAGAACTTGAAATCAAGTCAGGGAAAAATGAAAACTTGGTATGATCATAAGGCTAGAAGCCGTGAGTTTAAACCAGGAGAAATGGTCCTTGTGTTGTTTCCCTTGCAGTCCAATCCATTGCAGGCTAGATTTCATGGTCCTTATGAAATTCTGACAAAACTCAATGATCTCAATTACATTGTGAAGACTCCAGATAGGAGAAAACCAAAACAATTGTGTCATATTAACATGCTAAAGCCTTATCATGACAGAAATGCTAGGGTTGCAGCTGTCACTTCAGATTCTCCAATGGTCGAAACGTGTGAAGATGAGGGGGAGTTTCAAGATGATGAACCAAGAATTAAAGCTGAAGTTCTTTCATGTAAATTGTCAAACACTGAAGTGTTGCAAAATCTTGATGTAAAACTCCAGCACTTAGAACCCTCACAGAGAGATCAGTTTGAAAGGTTGATCAAGAAATATGAGGATTTGTTTCCTGATGTTCCAAAGAGAGTTACTATAGCCTCTCATGATGTAGATGTTGGTGATGCCAAATCAATAAAACAGCATCCATACCGGATGAATCCTGAAAAGAGAAAGATTGCTGAGAAAGAGGTTGAGTACATGTTAAAACATGATATTATCAGACCCTCCAACTCCGATTGGAGTTCACCCTGTGTGCTAGTTCCAAAACCTGATGGAAGTACTAGATTCTGTACAGATTATCGCAAAGTCAATGCTGTAACTAGAACTGATGTGTTTCCAATACCTAGGATTGATGATTGTATTGATAGTGTAGGGCAAGCAAAGTTTCTGACCAAGATTGATTTATTGAAGGGTTATTGGTGTGTGCCTTTAACTGAGAGGGCCAAGAGCATCTCTGCTTTTGCCACACCATCTGGATTGTACCAGTATGAAGTCCTACCCTTTGGTATGAAAAATGCCCCAGCCACGTTCCAAAGGATGATACAGTCTACAATCGCCGGATTGCCACACACGGGTGCATACATCGATGACCTGATCACATGGAGTGACTCCTGGGAAGAACATCTAAAAGATGTAGAGACGTTGTTCCAGCGCCTGACCCAGGCTAACCTGACTGTTAACCTGAACAAGAGTGACTTTGGTTGTGCTACTGTCACCTATCTTGGCTATGTCATTGGCCAGGGTAAGGTGGCACCCATAAATGCTAAAGTCCAAGCCATCATGGACTTTCCAGTTCCTGACAACAAAAAAGCTTTGCGCCGCTTCCTTGGAATGATCGGGTACTACCGCAAGTTCTGCAAGAACTTTGCTGAGATTGCTCTCAGTCTAACTAACCAACTGAAGAAAGGCGTGGAGTTCACTTGGGATGATGCATGCCAGAGAGCCTTCGATCGCTTGAAGTCTCTGCTGTGTCACTTCCCCGTGCTCAAATCTCCTGACTTCAACAAACCGTTCTCCATCGCGGTCGATGCTAGCGACCAAGCTTGTGGATCTGTGCTCCTACAGAGAAGTGACTCTGATGACATTGAGCATCCCGTGGCATACTTCTCCAGGAAGTTCAATCGCCACCAAAGGAACTATTCCACAATAGAGAAGGAACTGTTGGCTCTGGTCCTTTCTTTACAACACTTTGAGGTTTATGTTTGTACAGGACAAAAGCCAATGATTGTGTACACTGACCACAATCCGTTAACGTTTTTGAGTAAGATGAAAAACAAGAATCGGAGATTGTTGAATTGGAGTTTGATTTTACAGGAGTTTGACTTGGAAATTAAGCATGTGAAGGGTACAGACAATGTAATTGCTGATTGCTTATCCCGTGTTTGAATGTGTATATATATATCATGTGTTTGAATATTGTATGATATGTATATATAGACAAGTGTTCACTTAACCATTTTGTATTGAAAAGAAAAATTTTGCCTTTGTGAGTCAAAATTTTTCCCTTTTGGAATGGAGGTGTAATGTGAATATAGGCCACTAGATGGCAGTATTTATCTTTTTTTTTTGTTTAGCTCAGACTGGAGTCATGTATAGACATGTCCTGGACATGTCTGGGGCAAGTCTCAGAAAGTAAAAAAAAGAGGTCTAAATGTGGGTGGGGTCTGAAAAAGAGTATATAAGGAAAAGAATTGAGACAGTAAAGTAGTAGGAGAAATTGCAAGAAGATGACCAGACCTGCCATTCTGTTCAAGACCTGTGACGTTTCTTTTGTGGATTTCTTTGCCTGTGTTTGAGCACTTTCTTCATCCAGAACATCACCAAGCCACCCCACTAAAAAGGGACTGTAATTATTTCTGTTTTTTCTTATTTATCAATCTTGGTCTTTAGTTGTAGGTTGTTATTAGTCTTTGTCTTTGTTAAAAATTAAATGTGTTTTAGTTGTTAAAACTGTGTTTGTCATCCCTTGCTGTTGCTGTTGTGTTATAAATGTAATAACAAATTGGGGCCATAACAATACGCACTTTCATATAAACAGCTTCCTTGAGGTTTTAAACTCAGAAGGTGAATCTGTGCGTGTTTCTGGCCTGGGAACTGCTTCAGATCACAGTGCAATGCAGATATGGTCTCGTTTGGCCCAATGTGCTTGAATGGTCATTTGAAAGTGAATATTAGCTTCTGAAGTGAAGATATACACTTTTTCAAAAACTTTTTTTTTTAAAGTTTTGCTTGGCAAAAATTTTTCTTTCTGTGTGCAACTCTGTGGGAAAGTGACAAACTTGAGTGAATTGTGACTAAATGACTGAATTGTAGGGAAAATGCTCGTATCTCTCTAATTAAGCGCGCTAGAGCTCTGAAAATGTGGCAAAACGCACTTTCATGAAAACACGCTTCCTTGAGGTTTTAAACTCAGAAGGTGAATCTGTGCGTGTTTCTGGCCTGGGAACTGCTTCAGATCACAGTGCAATGCATATATGGTCTCGTTTGGCCCAATGTGCTCGTACGGTCATTTGGAAGTGAATATAAGCTTCTGAAGTGAATATTTGCACTTTTTCAAAAACTTTCTTTTTTTTAGTTCTGCTTGTCAAAATTTTTCATTCTGTGTGTACCTCAGTGGGAAAGTGACAAACGAGTGAATTGTGACTACACGACTAAATTAGAATGAATATGCTCCTATCTCTCTAATTAAGCGTGCTAGAGCTCTGAAACTGTGCCGAACGCACTTTCATATAAACATGCTTCCTTGAGGTTTTAAACTCAGAAGGTGAATCTGTGCGTGTTTCTGGCCTGGGAACTGCTTCAGATCACAGTGCAATGCATATATGGTCTCGTTTGGTCCAATGTGCTTGAATGGTCATTTGAAAGTGAATATAAGCTTCTGAAGTGAAGATATACACTTTTTCAAAAACTTTTTTTTTTTAGTTCTGCTTGTCAAAATTTTTAATTCTGTGTGTAACTCAGTGGGAAAGTGACAAACTTGAGTGAATTGTCACTACACGACTGAATTGGAGTGAAAATGCTCCTATCTCTCTAATTCAGCGCGCTAGAGCTCTGAAACTGTGCCTTACGCACTTTCATATAAACACGCTTCCTTGAGGTTTTAAACTCAGAAGGTGAATCTGTGCGTGTTTCTGGCCTGGAAACTGCTACAGATCACAGTGCAATGCATATATGGTCTCGTTTGGTCCAATGTGCTCGTACGGTCATTTGGAAGAGAATATAAGCTTCTGAAGTGAAGATATACACTTTTTCAAAAACTTTTTTTTTTTAAGTTTTGCTTGGCAAAATTTTTCATTCTGTGTGTAACTCAGTGGGAAAGTGACAAACTTGAGTGAATTGTCACTACACGACTGAATTGGAGTGAAAATGCTCCTATCTCTCTAATTCAGCGCGCTAGAGCTCTGAAACTGTGCCTATACGCACTTTCATATAAACACGCTTCCCTGAGGTTTTAAACTCAGAAGGTGAATCTGTGCGTGTTTCTGGCCTGGGAACTGCTTCAGATCACAGTGCAATGCATATATGGTCTCGTTTGGCCCAATGTGCTTGAACGGTCATTTGAAAGTGAATATAAGCTTCTGAAGTGAAGATATACACTTTTTCAAAAACTTTTTTTTTTTAAGTTTTGCTGGGCAAAATTTTTCATTCTGTGTGTAACTCAGTGGGAAAGTGACAAACGAGTGAATTGTGACTACACGACTAAATTAGAATGAATATGCTCCTATCTCTCTAATTAAGCGTGCTAGAGCTCTGAAACTGTGCCGAACGCACTTTCAGATAAACATGCTTCCTTGAGGTTTTAAACTCAGAAGGTGAATCTGTGCGTGTTTCTGGCCTGGGAACTGCTTCAGATCACAGTGCAAAGCATATATGGTCTCGTTTGGTCCAATGTGCTTGAATGGTCATTTGAAAGTGAATATAAGCTTCTGAAGTGAAGATATACACTTTTTCAAAAACTTTTTTTTTTTTAAGTTTTGCTTGGCAAAAATTTTCATTCTGTGTGTAACTCTGTGGGAAAGTGACAAACTTGAGTGAATTGTGACTAAATGGCTGAATTGTAGGGAAAATGCTCTTATCTCTCTAATTAAGCGCGCTAGAGCTCTGAAACTGTGGCAAAACGCACTTTCATGAAAACACGCTTCCTTGAGGTTTTAAACTCAGAAGGTGAATCTGTGCGTGTTTCTGGCTTGGGAACTGCTTCAGATCACAGGGCAATGCAGATATGGTCTCGTTTGGCCCAATGTGCTCGTACGGTCATTTGGAAGTGAATATAAGCTTCTGAAGTGAATATTTGCACTTTTTCAAAAACTTTCTTTTTTTTAGTTCTGCTTGTCAAAATTTTTCATTCTGTGTGTAACTCAGTGGGAAAGTGACAAACGAGTGAATTGTGACTACACGACTAAATTAGAATGAATATGCTCCTATCTCTCTAATTAAGCGTGCTCGAGCTCTGAAACTGTGCCGAACGCACTTTCATATAAACATGCTTCCTTGAGGTTTTAAACTCAGAAGGTGAATCTGTGCGTGTTTCTGGCCTGGAAACTGCTTCAGATCACAGTGCAATGCATATATGGTCTCGTTTGGCCCAATGTGCTCGTACGGTCATTTGGAAGTGAATATAAGCTTCTGAAGTGAAGATTTGCACTTTTTCAAAAACTTTCTTTTTTTTAGTTCTGCTTGTCAAAATTTTTCATTCTGTGTGTAATTCAGTGGGAAAGTGAAAAACGAGTGAATTGTGACTACACGACTCAATTAGAATGAATATGCTCCTATCTCTCTAATTAAGCGTGCTAGAGCTCTGAAACTGTGCCTAACGCACTTTCATATAAACATGCTTCCTTGAGGTTTTAAACTCAGAAGGTGAATCTGTGCGTGTTTCTGGACTGGGAACTGCTTCAGATCATAGTGCAATGCATATATGGTCTCGTTTGGCCCAATATGCTCGTACGGTCATTTGGAAGTGAATATAAGCTTCTGAAGTGAAGATTTGCACTTTTTCAAAAACTTTCTTTTTTTTAGTTCTGCTTGTCAAAATTTTTCATTCTGTGTGTAACTCAATGGGAAAGTGACAAACGAGTGAATTGTGACTACACGACTAAATTAGAATGAATATGCTCCTATCTCTCTAATTAAGCGTGCTAGAGCTCTGAAACTGTGCCGAACGCACTTTCATATAAACATGCTTCCTTGAGGTTTTAAACTCAGAAGGTGAATCTGTGCGTGTTTCTGGCCTGGGAACTGCTTCAGATCACAGTCCAATGCTTATATGGTCTCGTTTGCTCCAATGTGCTTGAATGGTCATTTGAAAGTGAATATAAGCTTCTGAAGTGAAGATATACACTTTTTCAAAAACTTTTTTTTTTTAGTTCTGCTTGTCAAAATTTTTCATTCTGTGTGTAACTCAGTGGGAAAGTGACAAACTTGAGTGAATTGTCACTACACGACTGAATTGGAGTGAAAATGCTCCTATCTCTCTAATTCAGCGCGCTAGAGCTCTGAAACTGTGCCTATACGCACTTTCATATAAACAGCTTCCTTGAGGTTTTAAACTCAGAAGGTGAATCTGTGCGTGTTTCTGGCCTGGGAACTGCTTCAGATCACAGTGCAATGCATATATGGTCTCGTTTGGCCCAATGTGCTTGAATGGTCATTTGAAAGTGAATATTAGCTTCTGAAGTGAAGATATACACTTTTTCAAAAACTTTTTTTTTTAAAGTTTTGCTTGGCAAAAATTTTTCTTTCTGTGTGCAACTCTGTGGGAAAGTGACAAACTTGAGTGAATTGTGACTAAATGACTGAATTGTAGGGAAAATGCTCGTATCTCTCTAATTAAGCGCGCTAGAGCTCTGAAACTGTGGCAAAACGCACTTTCATGAAAACACGCTTCCTTGAGGTTTTAAACTCAGAAGGTGAATCTGTGCGTGTTTCTGGCCTGGGAACTGCTTCAGATCACAGTGCAATGCATATATGGTCTCGTTTGGCCCAATGTGCTCGTACGGTCATTTGGAAGTGAATATAAGCTTCTGAAGTGAATATTTGCACTTTTTCAAAAACTTTCTTTTTTTTAGTTCTGCTTGTCAAAATTTTTCATTCTGTGTGTACCTCAGTGGGAAAGTGACAAACGAGTGAATTGTGACTACACGACTAAATTAGAATGAATATGCTCCTATCTCTCTAATTAAGCGTGCTAGAGCTCTGAAACTGTGCCGAACGCACTTTCATATAAACATGCTTCCTTGAGGTTTTAAACTCAGAAGGTGAATCTGTGCGTGTTTCTGGCCTGGGAACTGCTTCAGATCACAGTGCAATGCATATATGGTCTCGTTTGGTCCAATGTGCTTGAATGGTCATTTGAAAGTGAATATAAGCTTCTGAAGTGAAGATATACACTTTTTCAAAAACTTTTTTTTTTTAGTTCTGCTTGTCAAAATTTTTAATTCTGTGTGTAACTCAGTGGGAAAGTGACAAACTTGAGTGAATTGTCACTACACGACTGAATTGGAGTGAAAATGCTCCTATCTCTCTAATTCAGCGCGCTAGAGCTCTGAAACTGTGCCTATACGCACTTTCATATAAACACGCTTCCCTGAGGTTTTAAACTCAGAAGGTGAATCTGTGCGTGTTTCTGGCCTGGGAACTGCTTCAGATCACAGTGCAATGCATATATGGTCTCGTTTGGCCCAATGTGCTTGAATGGTCATTTGAAAGTGAATATAAGCTTCTGAAGTGAAGATTTGCACTTTTTCAAAAACTTTCTTTTTTTTAGTTCTGCTTGTCAAAATTTTTCATTCTGTGTGTAATTCAGTGGGAAAGTGAAAAACGAGTGAATTGTGACTACACGACTCAATTAGAATGAATATGCTCCTATCTCTCTAATTAAGCGTGCTAGAGCTCTGAAACTGTGCCTAACGCACTTTCATATAAACATGCTTCCTTGAGGTTTTAAACTCAGAAGGTGAATCTGTGCGTGTTTCTGGCCTGGGAACTGCTTCAGATCACAGTGCAATGCATATATGGTCTCGTTTGGTCCAATGTGCTTGAATGGTCATTTGGAAGTGAATATAAGCTTCTGAAGTGAAGATTGGCACATTTTCAAAAACTTTCTTTTTTTTAGTTCTGCTTGTCAAAATTTTTCTTTCTGTGTGTAACTCAGTGGGAAAGTGACAAACGAGTGAATTGTGACTACACGACTAAATTAGAATGAATATGCTCCTATCTCTCTAATTAAGCGTGCTAGAGCTCTGAAACTGTGCCGAACGCACTTTCATATAAACATGCTTCCTTGCGGTTTTAAACTCAGAAGGTGAATCTGTGCGTGTTTCTGGCCTGGGAACTGCTTCAGATCACAGTGCAATGCATATATGGTCTCGTTTGGTCCAATGTGCTTGAATGGTCATTTGAAAGTGAATATAAGCTTCTGAAGTGAAGATATACACTTTTTCAAAAACTTTTTTTTTTTAGTTCTGCTTGTCAAAATTTTTAATTCTGTGTGTAACTCAGTGGGAAAGTGACAAACTTGAGTGAATTGTCACTACACGACTGAATTGGAGTGAAAATGCTCCTATCTCTCTAATTCAGCGCGCTAGAGCTCTGAAACTGTGCCTATACGCACTTTCATATAAACACGCTTCCCTGAGGTTTTAAACTCAGAAGGTGAATCTGTGCGTGTTTCTGGCCTGGGAACTGCTTCAGATCACAGTGCAATGCATATATGGTCTCGTTTGGCCCAATGTGCTTGAACGGTCATTTGAAAGTGAATATAAGCTTCTGAAGTGAAGATATACACTTTTTCAAAAACTTTTTTTTTTAAGTTTTGCTGGGCAAAATTTTTCATTCTGTGTGTAACTCAGTGGGAAAGTGACAAACGAGTGAATTGTGACTACACGACTAAATTAGAATGAATATGCTCCTATCTCTCTAATTAAGCGTGCTAGAGCTCTGAAACTGTGCCGAACGCACTTTCAGATAAACATGCTTCCTTGAGGTTTTAAACTCAGAAGGTGAATCTGTGCGTGTTTCTGGCCTGGGAACTGCTTCAGATTACAGTGCAAAGCATATATGTTCTCGTTTGGTCCAATGTGCTTGAATGGTCATTTGAAAGTGAATATAAGCTTCTGAAGTGAAGATATACACTTTTTCAAAAACTTTTTTTTTTTAAGTTTTGCTTGGCAAAAATTTTCATTCTGTGTGTAACTCTGTGGGAAAGTGACAAACTTGAGTGAATTGTGACTAAATGGCTGAATTGTAGGGAAAATGCTCTTATCTCTCTAATTAAGCGCGCTAGAGCTCTGAAACTGTGGCAAAACGCACTTTCATGAAAACACGCTTCCTTGAGGTTTTAAACTCAGAAGGTGAATCTGTGCGTGTTTCTGGCTTGGGAACTGCTTCAGATCACAGGGCAATGCAGATATGGTCTCGTTTGGCCCAATGTGCTCGTACGGTCATTTGGAAGTGAATATAAGCTTCTGAAGTGAATATTTGCACTTTTTCAAAAACTTTCTTTTTTTTAGTTCTGCTTGTCAAAATTTTTCATTCTGTGTGTAACTCAGTGGGAAAGTGACAAACGAGTGAATTGTGACTACACGACTAAATTAGAATGAATATGCTCCTATCTCTCTAATTAAGCGTGCTCGAGCTCTGAAACTGTGCCGAACGCACTTTCATATAAACATGCTTCCTTGAGGTTTTAAACTCAGAAGGTGAATCTGTGCGTGTTTCTGGCCTGGAAACTGCTTCAGATCACAGTGCAATGCATATATGGTCTCGTTTGGCCCAATGTGCTCGTACGGTCATTTGGAAGTGAATATAAGCTTCTGAAGTGAAGATTTGCACTTTTTCAAAAACTTTCTTTTTTTTAGTTCTGCTTGTCAAAATTTTTCATTCTGTGTGTAATTCAGTGGGAAAGTGAAAAACGAGTGAATTGTGACTACACGACTCAATTAGAATGAATATGCTCCTATCTCTCTAATTAAGCGTGCTAGAGCTCTGAAACTGTGCCTAACGCACTTTCATATAAACATGCTTCCTTGAGGTTTTAAACTCAGAAGGTGAATCTGGGCGTGTTTCTGGCCTGGGTACTGCTTCAGATCACAGTGCAATGCATATATGGTCTCGTTTGGTCCAATGTGCTCGTACGGTCATTTGGAAGAGAATATAAGCTTCTGAAGTGAAGATTTGCGCTTATTCAAAAACTTTCTTTTTTTTTAGTTTTGCTTGGCAAAAATTTTCATTTGTGTGTAACTCTGTGGGAAAGTGACAAACTTGAGTGAATTGTGACTAAATGACTGAATTGTAGGGAAAATGCTCGTATCTCTTTAATTAAGCGCGCTAGAGCTCTGAAACTGTGCCTATACGCACTTTCATATAAACACGCTTCCTTGAGGTTTTAAACTCAGAAGGTGAATCTGTGCGTGTTTCTGGCCTGGGAACTGCTTCAGATCACAGTGCAATGCATATATGGTCTTGTTTGGCCCAATGTGCTCGTACGGTCATTTGGAAGTGAATATAAGCTTCTCAAGTGAAGATTGGCACTTTTTCAAAAACTTTCTTTTTTTTAGTTCTGCTTGTCAAAATTTTTCTTTCTGTGTGTAACTCAGTGGGAAAGTGACAAACGAGTGAATTGTGACTACACGACTAAATTAGAATGAATATGCGCCTTTCTCTCTAATTAAGCGTGCTAGATCTCTGAAACTGTGCCTAACGAACTTTCATATAAACACGCTTCCTTGAGGTTTTAAACTCAGAAGGTGAATCTGTGCGTGTTTCTGTCCTGGAAACTGCTTCAGATCACAGTGCAATGCATATATGGTCTCGTTTGGTCCAATGTGCTCGTACGGTCATTTGGAAGGGAATATAAGCTTCTGAAGTGAAGATTTGCACTTATTCTAAAACTTTCTTTTTTTTAGTTCTGCTTGTCAAAATTTTTCATTCTGTGTGTAACTCAGTGGGAAAGTGACAAACTTGAGTGAATTGTCACTACACGACTGAATTGGAGTGAAAATGCTCCTATCTCTCTAATTAAGCGCGCTCGAGCTCTGAAACTGTGCCTATACGCACTTTCATATAAATACGCTTCCTTGAGGTTTTAAACTCAGAAGGTGAATCTGTGCGTGTTTCTGGACTGGGAACTGCTTCAGATCACAGTGCAATGCATATATGGTCTCGTTTGGTCCAAAGTGCTTGTACAGTCTTTTGGAAGTGAATATAAGCTTCTGAAGTGAAGATCTGCACTTTTTCAAAAACTTTCTTTTTTTTAGTTCTGCTTGTCAAAATTTTTCATTCTGTGTGTAACTCAATGGGAAAGTGACAAAATTGAGTGAATTGTGACTAAATGACTGAATTGGAGTGAAAATGCTCCTATCTCTCTAATTAAGCGCGCTAGAGCTCTGAAACTGTGCCTATACGCACTTTCATAAAAACACGCTTCCTTGAGGTTTTAAACTCAGAAGGTGAATCTGTGCGTGTTTCTGGCCTGGGAACTGCTTCAGATCACAGTGCAATGCATATATGGTCTCGTTTGGCCCAATATGCTCGTACGGTCATTTGGAAGTGAATATAAGCTTCTGAAGTGAAGATTTGCACTTTTTCAAAAACTTTCTTTTTTTTAGTTCTGCTTGTCAAAATTTTTCTTTCTGTGTGTAACTCAGTGGGAAAGTGACAAACGAGTGAATTGTGACTACACGACTAAATTAGAATGAATATGCTCCTATCTCTCTAATTTAGCGTGCTAGAGCTCTGAAACTGTGCCGAACGCACTTTCATATAAACATGCTTCCTTGAGGTTTTAAACTCAGAAGGTGAATCTGTGCGTGTTTCTGGACTGGGAACTGCTTCAGATCATAGTGCAATGCATATATGGTCTCGTTTCGTCCAATGTGCTTGTACAGTCTTTAGGAAGTGAATATAAGCTTCTGAAGTGAAGATCTGCACTTTTTCAAAAACTTTCTTTTTTTTAGTTCTGCTTGTCAAAATTTTTCATTCTGTGTGTAACTCAATGGGAAAGTGACAAACTTGAGTGAATTGTGACTAAATGACTGAATTGGAGTGAAAATGCTCCTATCTCTCTAATTAAGCGCGCTATAGCTCTGAAACTGTGCCTATACGCACTTTCATATAAACACGCTTCCTTGAGGTTTTAAACTCAGAAGGTGAATCTGTGCGTGTTTCTGGCCTGGGAACTGCTTCAGATCACAGTGCAATGCATATATGGTCTCGTTTGGTCCAATGTGCTTGAATGGTCATTTGAAAGTGAATATAAGCTTCTGAAGTGAAGATTTGCACTTTTTCAAAAACTTTCTTTTTTTTAGTTCTGCTTTTCAAAATTTTTCTTTCTGTGTGTCACTCAGTGGGAAAGTGACAAACGAGTGAATTGTGACTACACGACTAAATTAGAATGAATATGCGCCTATCTCTCTAATTAAGCGTGCTAGATCTCTGAAACTGTGCCTAACGCACTTTCATATAAACACGCTTCCTTGAGGTTTTAAACTCAGAAGGTGAATCTGTGCGTGTTTCTGGCCTGGAAACTGCTTCAGATCACAGTGCAATGCATATATGGTCTCGTTTGGTCCAATGTGCTCGTACGGTCATTTGGAAGAGAATATAAGCTTCTGAAGTGAAGATTTGCGCTTATTCAAAAACTTTCTTTTTTTTTAGTTCTGCTTGTCAAAATTTTTCATTCTGTGTGTAACTCAGTGGGAAAGTGACAAACTTGAGTGAATTGTCACTACACGACTGAATTGGAGTGAAAATGCTCCTATCTCTCTAATTCAGCGCGCTAGAGCTCTGAAACTGTGCCTATACGCACTTTCATATAAACACGCTTCCTTGAGGTTTTAAACTCAGAAGGTGAATCTGTGCGTGTTTCTGGCCTGGGAACTGCTTCAGATCACAGTGCAATGCATATATGGTCTCGTTTGGCCCAATGTGCTTGAATGGTCATTTGAAAGTGAATATAAGCTTCTGAAGTGAAGATATACACTTTTTCAAAAACTTTTTTTTTTTTAAGTTTTGCTTGGCAAAAATTTTTCTTTCTTTGTGTAATTCTGTGGGAAAGTGACAAACTTGAGTGAATTGTGACTAAATGACTGAATTGTAGGGAAAATGCTCGTATCTCTCTAATTAAGCGCGCTAGAGCTCTGAAACTGTGGCAAAACGCACTTTCATGAAAACACGCTTCCTTGAGGTTTTAAACTCAGAAGGTGAATCTGTGCGTGTTTCTGGCCAGGGAACTGCTTCAGATCACAGTGCAATGCATATATGGTCTCGTTTGGCCCAATGTGCTCGTACGGTCATTTGGAAGTGAATATAAGCTTCTGAAGTGAAGATTTGCACTTTTTCAAAAACTTTCTTTTTTTTTAGTTCTGCTTGTCAAAATTTTTCATTCTGTGTGTAACTCAGTGGGAAAGTGACAAACGAGTGAATTGTGACTACACGACTAAATTAGAATGAATATGCTCCTATCTCTCTAATTAAGCGTGCTAGAGCTCTGAAACTGTGCCGAACGCACTTTCATATAAACATGCTTCCTTGAGGTTTTAAACTCAGAAGGTGAATCTGTGCGTGTTTCTGGCCTGGGAACTGCTTCAGATCACAGTGCAATGCTTATATGGTCTCGTTTGGTCCAATGTGCTTGAATGGTCATTTGAAAGTGAATATAAGCTTCTGAAGTGAAGATATACACTTTTTCAAAAACTTTTTTTTTTTAGTTCTGCTTGTCAAAATTTTTCATTCTGTGTGTAACTCAGTGGGAAAGTGACAAACTTGAGTGAATTGTCACTACACGACTGAATTGGAGTGAAAATGCTCCTATCTCTCTAATTCAGCGCGCTAGAGCTCTGAAACTGTGCCGAGACGCACTTTGATATAAACAGCTTCCTTGAGGTTTTAAACTCAGAAGGTGAATCTGTGCGTGTTTCTGGCCTGGGAACTGCTTCAGATCACAGTGCAATGCATATATGGTCTCGTTTGGCCCAATGTGCTTGAATGGTCATTTGAAAGTGAATATTAGCTTCTGAAGTGAAGATATACACTTTTTCAAAAACTTTTTTTTTTAAAGTTTTGCTTGGCAAAAATTTTTCTTTCTGTGTGCAACTCTGTGGGAAAGTGACAAACTTGAGTGAATTGTGACTAAATGACTGAATTGTAGGGAAAATGCTCGTATCTCTCTAATTAAGCGCGCTAGAGCTCTGAAACTGTGGCAAAACGCACTTTCATGAAAACACGCTTCCTTGAGGTTTTAAACTCAGAAGGTGAATCTGTGCGTGTTTCTGGCCTGGGAACTGCTTCAGATCACAGTGCAATGCATATATGGTCTCGTTTGGCCCAATGTGCTCGTACGGTCATTTGGAAGTGAATATAAGCTTCTGAAGTGAATATTTGCACTTTTTCAAAAACTTTCTTTTTTTTAGTTCTGCTTGTCAAAATTTTTCATTCTGTGTGTACCTCAGTGGGAAAGTGACAAACGAGTGAATTGTGACTACACGACTAAATTAGAATGAATATGCTCCAATCTCTCTAATTAAGCGTGCTAGAGCTCTGAAACTGTGCCGAGCGCACTTTCATATAAACATGCTTCCTTGAGGTTTTAAACTCAGAAGGTGAATCTGTGCGTGTTTCTGGACTGGGAACTGCTTCAGATCACAGTGCAATGCATATATGGTCTCGTTTGGTCCAATGTGCTTGTACAGTCTTTTGGAAGTGAATATAAGCTTCTGAAGTGAAGATCTGCACTTTTTCAAAAACTTTCTTTTTTTTAGTTCTGCTTGTCAAAATTTTTCTTTCTGTGTGTAACTCAGTGGGAAAGTGACAAACGAGTGAATTGTGACTACACGACTAAATTAGAATGAATATGCTCCTATCTCTCTAATTTAGCGTGCTAGAGCTCTGAAACTGTGCCGAACGCACTTTCATATAAACATGCTTCCTTGAGGTTTTAAACTCAGAAGGTGAATCTGTGCGTGTTTCTGGACTGGGAACTGCTTCAGATCATAGTGCAATGCATATATGGTCTCGTTTCGTCCAAGGTGCTTGTACAGTCTTTTGGAAGTGAATATAAGCTTCTGAAGTGAAGATCTGCACTTTTTCAAAAACTTTCTTTTTTTTAGTTCTGCTTGTCAAAATTTTTCATTCTGTGTGTAACTCAATGGGAAAGTGACAAACTTGAGTGAATTGTGACTAAATGACTGAATTGGAGTGAAAATGCTTCTATCTCTCTAATTAAGCGCGCTATAGCTCTGAAACTGTGCCTATACGCACTTTCATATAAACACGCTTCCTTGAGGTTTTAACTCAGAAGGTGAATCTGTGCGTGTTTCTGGCCTGGGAACTGCTTCAGATCACAGTGCAATGCATATATGGTCTCGTTTGGTCCAATGTGCTTGAATGGTCATTTGAAAGTGAATATAAGCTTCTGAAGTGAAGATTTGCACTTTTTCAAAAACTTTCTTTTTTTTAGTTCTGCTTGTCAAAATTTTTCATTCTGTGTGTAACTCAATGGGAAAGTGACAAACTTGAGTGAATTGTGACTAAATGACTGAATTGGAGTGAAAATGCTCCTATCTCTCTAATTCAGCGCGCTAGAGCTCTGAAACTGTGCCTATACGCACTTTCATAAAAACACGCTTCCTTGAGGTGTTAAACTCAGAAGGTGAATCTGTGCGTGTTTCTGGCCTGGGAACTGCTTCAGATCACAGTGCAATGCATATATGGTCTCGTTTGGCCCAATATGCTCGTACGGTCATTTGGAAGTGAATATAAGCTTCTGAAGTGAAGATTCGCACTTTTTCAAAAACTTTCTTTTTTTTAGTTCTGCTTGTCAAAATTTTTCTTTCTGTGTGTAACTCAGTGGGAAAGTGACAAACGAGTGAATTGTGACTACACGACTAAATTAGAATGAATATGCTCCTATCTCTCTAATTTAGCGTGCTAGAGCTCTGAAACTGTGCCGAACGCACTTTCATATAAACATGCTTCCTTGAGGTTTTAAACTCAGAAAGTGAATCTGTGCGTGTTTCTGGACTGGGAACTGCTTCAGATCATAGTGCAATGCATATATGGTCTCGTTTCGTCCAATGTGCTTGTACAGTCTTTTGGAAGTGAATATAAGCTTCTGAAGTGAAGATCTGCACTTTTTCAAAAACTTTCTTTTTTTTAGTTCTGCTTGTCAAAATTTTTCATTCTGTGTGTAACTCAATGGGAAAGTGACAAACTTGAGTGAATTGTGACTAAATGACTGAATTGGAGTGAAAATGCTTCTATCTCTCTAATTAAGCGCGCTATAGCTCTGAAACTGTGCCTATACGCACTTTCATATAAACACGCTTCCTTGAGGTTTTAAACTCAGAAGGTGAATCTGTGCGTGTTTCTGGCCTGGGAACTGCTTCAGATCACAGTGCAATGCATATATGGTCTCGTTTGGTCCAATGTGCTTGAATGGTCATTTGAAAGTGAATATAAGCTTCTGAAGTGAAGATTTGCACTTTTTCAAAAACTTTCTTTTTTTTAGTTCTGCTTGTCAAAATTTTTCTTTCTGTGTGTAACTCAGTGGGAAAGTGACAAACGAGTGAATTGTGACTACACGACTAAATTAGAATGAATATGCGCCTATCTCTCTAATTAAGCGTGCTAGATCTCTGAAACTGTGCCTAACGCACTTTCATATAAACACGCTTCCTTGAGGTTTTAAACTCAGAAGGTGAATCTGTGCGTGTTTCTGGCCTGGAAACTGCTTCAGATCAGAGTGCAATGCATATATGGTCTCGTTTGGTCCAATGTGCTCGTACGGTCATTTGGAAGAGAATATAAGCTTCTGAAGTGAAGATTTGCACTTATTCAAAAACTTTCTTTTTTTTAGTTCTGCTTGTCAAAATTTTTCATTCTGTGTGTAACTCAGTGGGAAAGTGACAAACTTGAGTGAATTGTCACTACACGACTGAATTGGAGTGAAAATGCTCCTATCTCTCTAATTCAGCGCGCTAGAGCTCTGAAACTGTGCCTATACGCACTTTCATATAAACACGCTTCCTTGAGGTTTTAAACTCAGAAGGTGAATCTGTGCGTGTTTCTGGCCTGGGAACTGCTTCAGATCACAGTGCAATGCATATATGGTCTCGTTTGGCCCAATGTGCTTGAATGGTCATTTGAAAGTGAATATAAGCTTCTGAAGTGAAGATATACACTTTTTCAAAAACTTTTTTTTTTTTAAGTTTTGCTTGGCAAAAATTTTTCTTTCTTTGTGTAACTCTGTGGGAAAGTGACAAACTTGAGTGAATTGTGACTAAATGACTGAATTGTAGGGAAAATGCTCGTATCTCTCTAATTAAGCGCGCTAGAGCTCTGAAACTGTGGCAAAACGCACTTTCATGAAAACACGCTTCCTTGAGGTTTTAAACTCAGAAGGTGAATCTGTGCGTGTTTCTGGCCAGGGAACTGCTTCAGATCACAGTGCAATGCATATATGGTCTCGTTTGGCCCAATGTGCTCGTACGGTCATTTGGAAGTGAATATAAGCTTCTGAAGTGAAGATTTGCACTTTTTCTAAAACTTTCTTTTTTTTAGTTCTGCTTGTCAAAATTTTTCATTCTGTGTGTAACTCAGTGGGAAAGTGACAAACGAGTGAATTGTGACTACACGACCAAATTAGAATGAATATGCTCCTATCTCTCTAATTAAGCGCGCTAGAGCTCTGAAACTGTGCCTATACGCACTTTCATAAAAACACGCTTCCTTGAGGTTTTAAACTCACAAGGTGAATCTGTGCGTGTTTCTGGCCTGGGAACTGCTTCAGATCACAGTGCAATGCATATATGGTCTCGTTTGGCCCAATATGCTCGTACGGTCATTTGGAAGTGAATATAAGCTTCTGAAGTGAAGATTTGCACTTTTTCAAAAACTTTCTTTTTTTTAGTTCTGCTTGTCAAAATTTTTCTTTCTGTGTGTAACTCAGTGGGAAAGTGACAAACGAGTGAATTGTGACTACACGACTAAATTAGAATGAATATGCTCCTATCTCTCTAATTTAGCGTGCTAGAGCTCTGAAACTGTGCCGAACGCACTTTCATATAAACATGCTTCCTTGAGGTTTTAAACTCAGAAGGTGAATCTGTGCGTGTTTCTGGACTGGGAACTGCTTCAGATCATAGTGCAATGCATATATGGTCTCGTTTCGTCCAATGTGCTTGTACAGTCTTTTGGAAGTGAATATAAGCTTCTGAAGTGAAGATCTGCACTTTTTCAAAAACTTTCTTTTTTTTAGTTCTGCTTGTCAAAATTTTTCATTCTGTGTGTAACTCAATGGGAAAGTGACAAACTTGAGTGAATTGTGACTAAATGACTGAATTGGAGTGAAAATGCTCCTATCTCTCTAATTCAGCGCGCTAGAGCTCTGAAACTGTGCCTATACGCACTTTCATATAAACAGCTTCCTTGAGGTTTTAAACTCAGAAGGTGAATCTGTGCGTGTTTCTGGCCTGGGAACTGCTTCAGATCACAGTGCAATGCATATATGGTCTCGTTTGGCCCAATATGCTCGTACGGTCATTTGGAAGTGAATATAAGCTTCTGAAGTGAAGATTTGCACTTTTTCAAAAACTTTCTTTTTTTTAGTTCTGCTTGTCAAAATTTTTCTTTCTGTGCGTAACTCAGTGGGAAAGTGACAAACGAGTGAATTGTGACTACACGACTAAATTAGAATGAATATGCTCCTATCTCTCTAATTAAGCGTGCTAGAGCTCTGAAACTGTGCCGAACGCACTTTCATATAAACATGCTTCCTTGAGGTTTTAAACTCAGAAGGTGAATCTGTGCGTGTTTCTGGCCTGGGAACTGCTTCAGATCACAGTGCAATGCTTATATGGTCTCGTTTGGTCCAATGTGCTTGAATGGTCATTTGAAAGTGAATATAAGCTTCTGAAGTGAAGATATACACTTTTTCAAAAACTTTTTTTTTTTAGTTCTGCTTGTCAAAATTTTTCATTCTGTGTGTAACTCAGTGGGAAAGTGACAAACTTGAGTGAATTGTCACTACACGACTGAATTGGAGTGAACATCCTCCTATCTCTCTAATTCAGCGCGCTAGAGCTCTGAAACTGTGCCTATACGCACTTTCATATAAACAGCTTCCTTGAGGTTTTAAACTCAGAAGGTGAATCTGTGCGTGTTTCTGGCCTGGGAACTGCTTCAGATCACAGTGCAATGCATATATGGTCTCGTTTGGCCCAATGTGCTTGAATGGTCATTTGAAAGTGAATATTAGCTTCTGAAGTGAAGATATACACTTTTTCAAAAACTTTTTTTTTTTAGTTCTGCTTGTCAAAATTTTTCTTTCTTTGTGTAACTCTGTGGGAAAGTGACAAACTTGAGTGAATTGTGACTAAATGACTGAATTGTAGGGAAAATGCTCGTATCTCTCTAATTAAGCGCGCTAGAGCTCTGAAACTGTGGCAAAACGCACTTTCATGAAAACACGCTTCCTTGAGGTTTTAAACTCAGAAGGTGAATCTGTGCGTGTTTCTGGCCTGGGAACTGCTTCAGATCACAGTGCAATGCATATATGGTCTCGTTTGGCCCAATGTGCTGGTACGGTCATTTGGAAGTGAATATAAGCTTCTGAAGTGAAGATTTGCACTTTTTCAAAAACTTTCTTTTTTTTAGTTCTGCTTGTCAAAATTTTTCATTCTGTGTGTAATTCAGTGGGAAAGTGAAAAACGAGTGAATTGTGACTACACGACTCAATTAGAATGAATATGCTCCTATCTCTCTAATTAAGCGTGCTAGAGCTCTGAAACTGTGCCGAACGCACTTTCATATAAACATGCTTCCTTGAGGTTTTAAACTCAGAAGGTGAATCTGTGCGTGTTTCTGGCCTGGGAACTGCTTCAGATCACAGTGCAATGCATATATGGTCTCGTTTGGTCCAATGTGCTTGAATGGTCATTTGAAAGTGAATATAAGCTTCTGAAGTGAAGATATACACTTTTTCAAAAACTTTTTTTTTTTAGTTCTGCTTGTCAAAATTTTTCATTCTGTGTGCAACTCAGTGGGAAAGTGACAAACGAGTGAATTGTGACTACACGACTAAATTAGAATGAATATGCTCCTATCTCTCTAATTAAGCGTGCTAGAGCTCTGAAACTGTGCCGAACGCACTTTCATATAAACATGCTTCCTTGAGGTTTTAAACTCAGAAGGTGAATCTGTGCGTGTTTCTGGCCTGGGAACTGCTTCAGATCACAGTGCAATGCATATATGGTCTCGTTTGGCCCAATGTGCTCGTACGGTCATTTGGAAGTGAATATAAGCTTCTGAAGTGAAGATTTGCACTTTTTCAAAAACTTTCTTTTTTTTAGTTCTGCTTGTCAAAATTTTTCATTCTGTGTGCAACTCAGTGGGAAAGTGACAAACGAGTGAATTGTGACTACACGACTAAATTAGAATGAATATGCTCCTATCTCTCTAATTAAGCGTGCTAGAGCTCTGAAACTGTGCCGAACGCACTTTCATATAAACATGCTTCCTTGAGGTTTTAAACTCAGAAGGTGAATCTGTGCGTGTTTCTGGCCTGGGAACTGCTTCAGATCACAGTGCAATGCATATATGGTCTCGTTTGGCCCAATGTGCTCGTACGGTCATATGGAAGTGAATATAAGCTTCTGAAGTGAAGATTTGCACTTTTTCAAAAACTTTCTTTTTTTTAGTTCTGCTTGTCAAAATTTTTCATTCTGTGTGTAATTCAGTGGGAAAGTGAAAAACGAGTGAATTGTGACTACACGACTCAATTAGAATGAATATGCTCCTATCTCTCTAATTAAGCGTGCTAGAGCTCTGAAACTGTGCCGAACGCACTTTCATATAAACATGCTTCCTTGAGGTTTTAAACTCAGAAGGTGAATCTGTGCGTGTTTCTGGCCTGGGAACTGCTTCAGATCACAGTGCAATGCATATATGGTCTCGTTTGGCCCAATGTGCTCGTTCGGTCATTTGGAAGTGAATATAAGCTTCTGAAGTGAAGATTGGCACTTTTTCAAAAACTTTCTTTTTTTTAGTTCTGCTTGTCAAAATTTTTCTTTCTGTGTGTAACTCAGTGGGAAAGTGACAAACGAGTGAATTGTGACTACACGACTAAATTAGAATGAATATGCGCCTATCTCTCTAATTAAGCGTGCTAGATCTCTGAAACTGTGCCTAACGCACTTTCATATAATCACGCTTCCTTGAGGTTTTAAACTCAGAAGGTGAATCTGTGCGTGTTTCTGGCCTGGAAACTACTTCAGATCACAGTGCAATGCATATATGGTCTCGTTTGGTCCAATGTGCTCGTACGGTCATTTGGAAGAGAATATAAGCTTCTGAAGTGAAGATTTGCACTTATTCAAAAACTTTCTTTTTTTTAGTTCTGCTTGTCAAAATTTTTCATTCTGTGTGTAACTCAGTGGGAAAGTGACAAACTTGAGTGAATTGTCACTACACGACTGAATTGGAGTGAAAATGCTCCTATCTCTCTAATTCAGCGCGCTAGAGCTCTGAAACTGTGACGCACTTTCATATAAACACGCTTCCTTGAGGTTTTAAACTCAGAAGGTGAATCTGTGCGTGTTTCTGGCCTGGGAACTGCTTCAGATCACAGTGCAATGCATATATGGTCTCGTTTGGCCCAATGTGCTCGTACGGTCATTTGGAAGTGAATATAAGCTTCTGAAGTGAAGATTTGCACTTTTTCAAAAACTTTCTTTTTTTTAGTTCTGCTTGTCAAAATTTTTCATTCTGTGTGTAACTCAGTGGGAAAGTGACAAACGAGTGAATTGTGACTACACGACTAAATTAGAATGAATATGCTCCTATCTCTCTAATTAAGCGCGCTAGAGCTCTGAAACTGTGCCTATACGCACTTTCATAAAAACACGCTTCCTTGAGGTTTTAAACTCACAAGGTGAATCTGTGCGTGTTTCTGGCCTGGGAACTGCTTCAGATCACAGTGCAATGCATATATGGTCTCGTTTGGCCCAATATGCTCGTACGGTCATTTGGAAGTGAATATAAGCTTCTGAAGTGAAGATTTGCACTTTTTCAAAAACTTTCTTTTTTTTAGTTCTGCTTGTCAAAATTTTTCTTTCTGTGTGTAACTCAGTGGGAAAGTGACAAACGAGTGAATTGTGACTACACGACTAAATTAGAATGAATATGCTCCTATCTCTCTAATTTAGCGTGCTAGAGCTCTGAAACTGTGCCGAACGCACTTTCATATAAACATGCTTCCTTGAGGTTTTAAACTCAGAAGGTGAATCTGTGCGTGTTTCTGGACTGGGAACTGCTTCAGATCATAGTGCAATGCATATATGGTCTCGTTTCGTCCAATGTGCTTGTACAGTCTTTTGGAAGTGAATATAAGCTTCTGAAGTGAAGATCTGCACTTTTTCAAAAACTTTCTTTTTTTTAGTTCTGCTTGTCAAAATTTTTCATTCTGTGTGTAACTCAATGGGAAAGTGACAAACTTGAGTGAATTGTGACTAAATGACTGAATTGGAGTGAAAATGCTCCTATCTCTCTAATTCAGCGCGCTAGAGCTCTGAAACTGTGAGAGAGATAATATGATACGGTTTCTGTCAAAATTTAATTGATTTTGATTGATGGCTTTTTGATGAGTTGATGATGTAATATTAATTTTAATTAGGTTATAATAGTTAATTATTTATCACCCCTGACTGTGTGGGGTAATTCAGCACCGCCACCCTCCCGCCTTTTTGGGATAACATTTTAAACATCTTTTAAAACATTTATTTAATTGCATAATTATTTAGTGTTTTTAAACGTGTATTATTTAAGTGGTGGGGGAAATGGATGTGATAAGTGGTAAAACTTTATTTCAAGTGTTTGTTGGTTGTGGGAAAACGGAAGAGGGTTAAAATTTGTAGTGTTTTAAAGTTGCGGGTAATATGTTAGTAAAATAGTGTTTTAAAGCAAAATAAAAATAAAAATAAATAAAAAATAAATAAGTTAGTTGTCGAAAGTTCGATGCGAAATAAGGCTGATTTCCAGAGTCCTCTCACCCCCGTTGGTCATCTCGCACTCTGGCAGCGTGTATGTGGGGTGAGTGGGGTATGTCAAAGGGGGCGGGGGCTGGTTCTGTGGGTGTGTGCGTACATGTGTAGGCGGGGATACGGTCAACCAATGGCTGAGCCATACGGTTTCTGTCAAAAAATCACAACGGTAAATTAAACTTACCCAGGGGGTGGGGTCTGAAGGGGGAGGGTGTTCAAAGCGCATGCGCTGATAGAAAATTGGTGTCAAGGTCAGCCTTCAGAACTTGTATAAAACGTGGCCTTTTAAGCTCATCTAATTTGTAGCGACATTTGAGCTGATCTATCTTGGTGCACCTGGAGAAAACTGGTTGTTTTTAAACCGAAAAGCATGTCTTCGACTTCAACGCCTGAGTCTGCGGGGGCCGAGCCGCAACTGCAAACTGCACCGCGGTGTCCAAAGAAGCCTTTCACTACAATGTCAAGAAAACAGTTGGCTTTTAAACCTAAAAGCATGTCTGAGACATCAACGCCTGAGTCTGCGGAGACCGAGCCACAACTGCAAACTGCACCGCGGGGGCCTAAGAAGCCTTTCACAGCAATGTCAAGAGCCCTTTTGCGGAAGATGCACCATGAGTGGGGTGGATCCGCTCATCCGAAGGACCCCCGTTGTGGCTACCACATTTACACGGATGCCGATGTTCCAGAAATTATTTTTTTTAATTTGTATGAGGGCGAGGACTTTGACTCTATTGGAAAACGTGGTGTTTTTGTCGACAGTTATGACTGGGATAGTTTGAGATGCGCCTACGCGTATGTCGCCTCTGGCTATCAGAAGCGGTTTGATTTTCCTTCTGAATCGTCTTTTCATCCTAAGCGTCTGATGACTGTACAGGCATTGACAGAGGACGCAGCGGGTGGAAAACTGGAAAGACTGATTATAAGGGAAAGTCTTTTCACAGTAGGGTCCTCAGGACTGAATGCAAAACATAACGAGTTTTACATCTGTGAAAAAGACAAATCTTTGATGTTGGACGCGCTGGTTGAAGCTCATAAAGTGTTTGAGGATTTCGAGCAGTGGAAGGCCATAGAGACCGTGAGGATACGCCTGAGTGAGAAGTTTGAGGGAAACTCAGGGGGAGCATCTCATCAGGTCAAAGAGGCTACCGATGAAGAACGCAGCATGCGGGGATCGAACCCCGTTGACCAGTTCAAAAAAGAAAAAGTTTAAACAGTTCATTTACAATGCTAAATTTGAACTGTGAAATATATGTATTGCTAACGTTCCTATGATGTTAATACATGTTTTTATTTTATAGTTTCTCTCTTGAACAATTTGTAATTAATTCAAATTAGAGCAAAGCGCTACAATGTAAAAGATGTATCATTTATGTTGTAATATTTGAATTTAAAAGTATATGTTATGTGTATTTAATACCTTCTATGATTAATTTGTTTTGAATAATAAACTTTTTAAACCACTTTTCCTCTATTCCATTTCATTTCAAGGTTGTTCAAATGTCAAGTGTTTACTTACCAATACCACAAGCCCAATGATAGGCTGTAGCCTCTTTAAAGGCGTGGTTAGAGGGAAAGGGGTGTAAGATGGTCTTTAAAAAGAACCGAGTTAGAAGGGTATCCTTACAAACAACCCACAAACTTTAATCGTAGCAGTCATGTCTCAGCCCGTTTACAAAACCTATGTTCCGATCAACCAAGCGGGGTCGGTGGCATCTCCAGAATCATTGGAGCCCGAGTACTGCGCTGACAACGATACGCCAATTTCGGACCCCTGGCTAGCGGAAGGGTTTGAAGCTGACGATGGTGTGCCACGCAACAGACCACGCTGTCGAGGGAAATGCGCCCCGAAAAAGAAGGCCCCGTTGCAACCACCAGCACCGCTGAAGCCTGCGGATGAAATCGATGGATGTCTCACAGTACCGATGATTAAAGTCCTGAAGATGATCATGGCATGTCTTCTGGACACCGCAATTGAAGAGCTGCTGAAAAGCGAGTGCCTAGGGTGCGAGTATGACCATCCCAGCCAAATCAGGCACAGCTGTCTGTTTGAACCTGACTCTTTTTATTTTCAACATAACTTTGAAACACTGTGTGGTAAAGTGAAAACGCCATGGTTGAGTGTCCTGCTCTCCAAGGCGCTCAAAGTGCTGGGGCTGAGGCCGAGCCCCACGCGTGTCGAAGGGGCTGTCGACACAATTCTATCAGACCTCAAGGATGAGCCGTACATCAGGGGGAAGCTGCAGGAAATTAAACAGCATGACTTGGGGCACGTCGGCAACAAGATTGTTGATGAGGTCCGGAGAGATTTCTGGGATATTTCGGGGGCGATGCAAGAAAGCTTGTGGGATGACGATAAAGTATGAGAAAACTAATGTTATGCACATTTTTGTCTGTTTTACGCCAATTTTAAATAAATGGTTATATTAAATGAGCTGTTTTGGGGTATCGTGTCATTTTTTTGCTTTAGTGGTGAAGATGGATGTTCAGGAGTGCTTGAAGGCTGTTTATTATACTCCTGAGAATCCTGGGTCTTTTGGTGGGAAAGAAAGATTGCAAAGGGGTTTGCTGGAAACTAAAGGGTTAAGAATTTCGAACAAGAAACTTACAGAGTGGCTGTCTGGGGAAGATGCATACACCTTACACAAGACAGCCAGAGTTAATTTCAAGAGGAACAAGGTTTTTGTCTCAAATATCGATGCACAATGGCAAGCCGATTTAGTCGACATGTCAAGTTTATCCCAGCATAATGATAATATTAAATTTATGCTGACTTGTATAGATGTCTTATCAAAATTTGCATGGGTTTGTCTTCTTAAGAACAAAAGCGGAAAGGAAGTGACTCGGGCCTTCCAAGCCATACTTGCACAAGGCCGCAGACCCAAAAAACTTCAAACTGACAAAGGAACTGAGTTTTTCAACAGGGATTTTCAGAAGCTGATGAAACAATATCAAATAACACATTTTGCCACAGGCAATGATAAGAAAGCTTCAGTAGTGGAGCGGTTTAACAGGACTCTTAAAACCAGGATGTGGAGATACTTCAATGCTCATAATACGAACAAATACATTGACGTAATACAGCACTTGGTCCTATCGTATAATAACAGCCATCACAGTACTATTAAAATGAAACCTGTTGATGTAAATGAAGCTAACGCCTTTAAAGTTTTTAAAACCATATATGGCCCCTTTCCAAAAAAGTTTAAAAAGCAAAAGTTCAAATTTGAGAAAGGTGATACAGTACGTGTTTCAAAAGTACGAGGGGCATTTGCAAAAGGTTATGAGCAGACTTATACGGATGAATATTTCACAGTGGCTGAACGGGTTCACAGAATCCCTCCCGTATACAAGTTGAAGGATTGCGATGGTGAAGACATTGGCGGTACATTTTATGAGGCTGAATTACAGAGGGTGACTGTGAGTAAAGATAAATCATTTAAGGTTGAAAAAATCATCGCGCAGAAGAGAGTAAAAGGAAAAAAGTTAATCCTAGTAAAATGGGTTGGATGGCCTGAAAAATTTAACAGTTGGATACCTGCAAGTCACGTGGTCGACATTTAATCTTAAAAATATTTTTAAACGCTTGCACTGCGACAGACAGTAAATGACCATGGAGGAGAAAGATTTCTACGTTACTCTCCCGAGTAATGCATCCTTGCAGACTTACCCTGAAAACAAAATTTCAGGCTATACGACTAAGTTTGTCAGACCTATTGAACTACGAGGCGAGTGGGAGGTTGGCTTGGCAGAAATACAGTACCCGCATACTTGGGACATATTATCGAACAATGACGGTTATTTTATCACACGTAATAATATAAATAAAGACATAAAATATCATGACCTTTCCCCAGGCTATTATAAGTCAATAGTCAGTATAGTTCATGAAATGAACAACCGCACTTTTAACACGGAGGGTATTGAAACGATTTACTCGAGCATCACGAATAGAATTAAAATTGTAGCCCCGCCAGGAGTGTCACTTGCTGCGACAGGAAAACTAGCTGAAATTCTTGGCCTCAATCCAGGTTTCGAATTGAACCATGAAAACCCAGTTGCGCCACACCCTGCGGATATCCGTGCAGGATTCTACACGATTTTCATTTACACAGACGTCATCGAACACCACAGAGTCGGTGATAGTTTTGTACCCCTCTTGCGATGTGTTGAAATATCGGGTACAAACAACGATGTGATCACAAAGACTTATGAAAAGCCACACTACGTACCGGTGAGCAAACAGCACATTGATGACATAACCATTGAACTGAAAACGGATCAAAACCAGAACATAAACTTTCGTTACGGAAAAGTCATTACAAAGCTGCACTTCAGACCGGTAAAACATCGCTATCACGAGTAAAATATGAAGAGTTCTGTAATCTATACCGACCCGCACAGATACGTTGAATATTACACAGCGCAGGCAGGCAATGGGTTGCCCGGCTTTAGAGGCGGTACAGTCATGTATGGCGGGGGCCTCGGCGGGATTTTCAGAGGCTTATATCGGATGGCTCTACCGCTACTTAAGACAGGGTTCAACATAGCCAAACCACATTTGACCACGGCAGCCAAGAACATAGCTAAAGACGTGATAAATAAAGTTGTCGAGAGCCGCTTACAAACTGACAGTCAGGAAGGGTCAGGTCTGATGGTGATGGCACGACGCTCACAGAAAAGACCACCGGGAGGGCGTGTCTCCAGAAAGTCTAAAAAACGTCGGGTAACAATCACTTCACGCGCATTTGGGAAGAACAAGAGGAAGGGGAAAAAACAAACTAAGAAAAAGAAGCTCACGAGGAAAAGCAGACTCATTTTTTAGGCAATGGCGTTCATACACAGCATGTCAGAGGAATGCATGAAGTCAGAATTGGATCTTTTTGCAGTGCCATACACTCAAACAAGTATAGAAAAGAACATTTATGTGGAAGTACCTCCGTTGTCGGCCGTTTCAGACACAGGCCCTGTCGAGTTCTTCATTGCCGGGAACGGTGAAGATTATGTTGACTTGAACAATACTTTACTTCATCTTCGATGCAAAATCACGAGAGCCGATGGCAACAATATCGATCAAACTAATAATGTCAGCATCATCAATTACCCCATCGCCACTATTTTTTCACAAGTGGATGTTACGCTTGGGGATCGACTGATCACACAGGCCAGCAATACGTATCCTTATAGGGCCATTCTCGAATGCCTACTGAATTATGGAGATGAGACTTTGTCAAACCAGTTCACATCTGGACTTTTTTACAAAGATACCAGCGGGAGCATGGATGGAAACACCGTTACCCAGAACAACGTAGGACTAAACAACAGAAGCTTATACACAGCAGCCAGCAATACGTTTGAGCTGCTCGGTCATATACACGCGGACATGTTTTTTCAAGAAAGGATGTTGATAAATGGAGTTGATATTAAAATTAAAATGGTACGGGGTAAGGATGAATTTTGCTTGATTTCCCCTGATCAAGAACAATACAAGCTTAAATTGGTTTCTGCATCACTGTTTGTGAAAAAAGTCTCAGTATCACCAGCCGTGAAACTCGGGCATGCGCAGGCGCTGTTGTCCTCTAATGTTAAATACCCTATAGAGAGGGTTAACCTCAAGACCTTTTCTCTAGCAGCTGGTAGCCGTGTATGCAATCAGGAGAATTTATTTCTCGGACAGCTACCCAAAACAGTTATTATAGGTTTGGTTGCAAACGATGCATTTACGGGTGTTTATAACAAGAACCCATTTAACTTCAAACACTACTATGCCGAATTTGTAGCACTGTATGTCAACGGACAACAATTTCCATCCAAGCCTTTTCAGCCTGATTTTAACAATGCCAGCGCAGTTCGGGAATACTACAGCCTGGTGCAGACCTCTGGCCGTCATTTGAAGGACCAGCCCTTGTTGATAAACCGTCAGGAATACACAGACGGTTACACACTCTATGCTTTTGACCTTTCCCCCGATGAAGGCTGTGGACAGCATCTGTCATTAATTAAAAGCGGTAACATGCGGCTGGAGATGCGATTCAGGGTGCCACTCCCCAGAACTGTGAACTTGATCGTGTACGCGGTTTTTGATAACATCATCGAGGTGAACCAGAGGAGAAACGTGATGTACGATTATTATTAATCATGAACACCAAAGAACTTACAGTGATTTTGAGTAACAATCCATGTACGGGAAAATTTTTTAAAGGAGTTGTGGCCAGTGATGAGCTACCTAGTAACAAAATATGTGATTTCCCCGCATCGTATGTTGTGAATACACACCCCCGAAGCAAACCTGGAGAACACTGGCTGGCTGTCTACGTGGACAATGACAAAACTGGGGAATTTTTTGATTCTTACGGAAACCCTCCGGACTACGTTTATTTCCCGGACAGCATTAATATTTTTCTGCAAAAGAACTGTGATCGAATAGTCTTCAACGATGTACAGGTGCAAGACCCCCTCAGCGCCGTGTGCGGGCAACACTGCTTTTTTTACTTACACCACAGGTCCAAAGGAATACCATTTAGTAGAATTATAGCTCTGTATTCTGATAATTTAAAAATGAATGATTTTATGGTTTCCAAGTATGTTAATAAAATACGTTTGGATAAATGTGAAAAAAATATGTTGTCATGTCTTCAGACGGCAAATTCTTTTGTAACATTTAAATCATGTCATACTTGTAAATGAAAAGACGCTTGAACAAAAGTATAATTTTATGTATTTTATTATATATAAAACAATAAAAGCAATTCAAATGAACTTTTACTGTTACAGCGTATCATTTTATTTCATTGAAGCTATATGGTACATTAAAAACTTAACCATGCATCACGGTCCAATACGGGACTTGAAAAAGATGGCGAAGGAAACTCGCGGCCTGTGGCTTTTGCGCTTGTATCCATCGTTTTCAAAGGTGACTTGCTAGGTATTTTTTTATAAGTACTTATTTTGTTACGGACCTGTTGATTAGGTACAACAGAAAGAGGCATATTAATTATAGCTAAAGTCTCAATAAATTTATGCCATCCAAGTGGTCTTCGATCATCAGAAACCTTTTGAGGTGCTGTAATGCTTTTTATAAGATCTAACATATGCGATCCGCTCACAGCTTTTCCTCGGAAAACAAATTCCCCTTTATCATTCCATGTTGCAACATCTCCCGATTTGGCTATTTTTTCCAAGACATAGGTGGCATTTTTTTTGCTTCTTGACGGAACACTTTTTACCACATCTTGAACCAAGGCGTCGGGCCCATGCATCTGATCATCTTTGGTATTGGATTCTTCCACATCATCAGTCGGTAGAGATAATGTCAAAATGTTTGATTCTTTTTCACCTTGCTTAACAACTGCAATGAATCTCTGTAAAGCCACTGCGTACTGTTTGGCTTTCTCATGGGGACTCACATCAGTCCTTGATAAAATTTCTCGTATAGATTGATCCAAATCGTTTTCCACAGTTTGTCGTATGGGTGTGGGCGTAAAGGAAAGGTTTTTTAATGTATCCAGTTGATGTTGAGGTACAAGAAACATTTTTTGGGCATGATCCATTTCAGCTGTTACGTGATGCTATCAAGCTGGTCAGGAAAGGAACAGCCACACTAAGAAGTGGAAGAAGGAATCCACCCTTTTGAATTACAGCTCTTTTATGTTTAATTGAGCGTTTTTTGTTAGCTAAAATCTTGATTCCGGATCGCTGTCTCTTTAGTTTTTTCAGTTGATGCCTTGTTAGAGGTATATTGCCGTGTAAAATATTGAGGGCGATTTCGCAAATTGTTTTTATCAGGTCTGGGCTGGCAGATTGAAGAATGACACTTCGTTGATGTGCTTTGCCTTCAAATAACGCTTTTAGTAGCGATAGATGTCGCAGGATTCGGTCTGACATCACTTTTTTTTCCTCAGTAAATAAACAACAGGCCACTCTGGAGGAAACAAACCAGTTCTAAGACGATACTGTTCTGGTGTTTGAGCTTTGAGATCCACCAATATATAGCCGTAAGGAACCTTAGTCGCATCTTCAAAAGACTCCAGAAAAAAATTAGAGTGTCTGGGGTACATCTGCCGCGCTAAAACATTAATTTGTAATTTATCTCTCGGGTTTTTAAACAAAATCATATAGTTGGCATTTAGATTTATTGTGCGGCTCTTTTTTCCCTGGAAAAAAAGGTTTTGCACCAGGTAAATAATGCTCATATTTCTGTGATGCGTATACTTGACAAAGGCTTTTTCGATTTCAGAGCTATTACTGGCCGCTTCCATGAGATCATCAATAATAACCAAATTGGTTTTATGCAAAGGAAGCAGTGCTTCATCAGTCAATGATTCAGGCAGGCCTTCAACAAAATGTAAATTCTTTATTTTCCGGAGCAAATCATCATACATAGGTTGCCAGCATGAATAAAACCACACAATATTCTGCGGCACACATGACAGCACAAAGGGTGCATTTTCCAGTAGCTTCTTGACAAAGACACTTTTGCCACAGTTTGACGGTCCAGATACAATGCAAGAAAACGGATGTTGAAGACGATTGTCAAACCCCTCATCCCCAAGCACAGTGTTAGAAGCCATAGGGTAAAGTCTTAAAATCCGGCTGCAGAACCCTTTTGTTGTACACCACTCTAAATTTTTTATTAACTGTGCGGTTTGTGAGCGTAAAGCCTCTTTTATTGCGTACAATTTGCTGTGTGGTTGTTGAAATTTCACGAGCTGGCGCCAGCTGATTCTGTACATAATGGCTTACCAAATCTGTGAGGGATGAAAGATTGACAGCCTGTTTGTTAGCACTGTGGAGTGTTACACCTTTAACCTTCATGCAAGTTTTACCAAGCAGTGTCTTATAGCCATAAGTCTTTGGGCCTCCAGATGCAAATTCAACAATGTGATCACCAGGGTCCAGCTCGCTTGTCAGCTCTCCGAGAAAGTCTCCAAGCGGCGGGACCCATTCACCAGGATGATGACAAACGAAGATGATTGAATCGGTGTCATGATACAATACCCTGTCAGACAATTTCTCCATGACAGAGTACAATTCCAGGCGAGCATAGGCCGTGGTGAACGCTGCGATGAACACATTGCTGTATTTGGGGGGTATTGGAAAACCCTGTGCCTGTTTCCACTGTACAAGAGCGACATCCTCTGTAAGAAATGAAAAATGTGAGATATCATACTCATCCGAAAAAATTAGTTCTAAAAAATGCTCAGGATCACTAACTAAGTCCGTGTTCATTTGGTTAACTCTCTGGCCAAATTTCCCCCAAAGACTGTTTAAAAACAATTTTGATATTTGTCTTTTGGCTTTGTTGACCGAAATGTTGTTTGGGTCCAAGCGAACCCCCTCTTTCTCCCAGTACATTTTGATGTAAGCCTCTTTGTCAGCATCACTGGATACCCAAGAGGGATATCCTGATGCCTCTTGTTTACCCTTTAAATGCGTTTTGATGTATTCGCTGAATAGAGAATCAGAGCGCTGTGAAAAATGCCAAATTTCAAAAATCTTGTCAATTTTGTAGCCCTTCTCCACAGCTTTGATTAGTTCAACGGTGCACCAGACGCCGCTGAGAGAGCGCTGTCCGTCAGAATGTTCACAGACCCCTTGGTATTCAGATTCAGCGCACATCCTGCAAAGTGGAAACATTAACTTTCCCGACACCCTATAAGGCAACACTGGAAGGTAAAGTTGCCGCGGGGGAATTACCCTTGCTTTGACCAAGCCAAAATAGTTTTCGAGCGGGCCAAAGTCCTGGAAAATGATTCTGGGATGGCCTGTAGGGTAAATTTTTGTTTTATTAACAAATGGGTACAGGCTGGTAAAATCAAAATAATGGATTTGTTCACCTTCTTGGGCTTTGTAATAAAGTTGAAGTGCGTTAGTTCTGCCGCCAAACAGTGCATCACGTGGATTCATTCGCACGGGGTAGTCATGATTTTTAAGAAACGCTTGAACATTTTCACTTTCCCTTTTAAGCTTAACCCAATCATGCTCCCACATCACAATTACCTGTAGATTGTAAATGCTACGCAGATTTTCAACTTTTTCCAGAAATTGGGCATACAGGGTACCAAAATTCAAATTAGTTTGTGTTTGAATTGTGTTTGGATTGTAGCAGACTGGACAGCCATGCCAGTAACACCCTGCCATTTCGTACGCAGTGCGTACACCATGTGACTCGGAATAACCATCCAAATAATAAGGTCCCATCTTAACCTCCCCCTGATTCAGAGCATGCTGGATGAAAATATTGTCACGGTGGCTCAAATATTCTAACCACTGAATTCCCGGTGTGGAAAACGACTTCTGCTGTCGGATGTAGTTGTCTGATGATGTTATAGCAATTGTGTCTTTGGGTAAAAAACTTGTGCAGTATTGTTTCATGCAAACAGATGCTATGGTCACACACTGAAAGGGATCCAGGCCTGTGCTTTTAAGAACCTCAGCACGGAATCTCAAACAAGCTTCACGCAATATGACAACGTCATTCTGGCAGTACTCGGCCATTTCTTTTTTAAAGTCAAACACCCCCCCAGCCACGCTGCTGTACCATTGCATAAATTCCGTCCTCTCCTTTTCCATCATCGTGTCAACACCATAATAAACGGGAGGCGGGTACGGACCAATGTAATTTTGGTTTTCAATTTTGTTCCAGAAATGGGGAAAGTAGCCTTTCTTCGAATTTTCAAAACCTAAGGCGGCTGGCATGGCGCTCAATTTCATTGTGAGGAAAGAAAGAGAATCAATATATCGCTGCTCAAAAGCCGCATCAGTAAAACATAAAAGCTTACTACCCTGTGTGATTAGATGGGGTGTTACGCCTTGTTTAATTAAATACTGCATCAGCAGGTAACCGTCATACCCCTTCGAGTTGTGAGCAATGAATGTATAGCCCTTGTACTTGGGGGTCCGAAACTTTTGAAAAAAGGCCTCAGCGCATTTCTCACCAGCAAAAGACCAAGAATTTCCCTCAAAGTCTATACAGCAAATATAATTTGCGACGTGCTCTCCATGGTCCTGACGACACTCAAAATCATAGAACACATAACGCTGATGCGGTTGGTCACTCTTCACCTCCTGAATGAAACAAGAATGAGGGCCTTCAGGGGTCAAAACTGCCTTGCAGGTGCGACAACGTTGCGGGGCACAGCTGTGCGGTTTTGGGTTACTGATACTGATATCATATTGTCTCAAGCATTTAGTGCAGAACTTCACAGCGTCACATATGCTGCGCATTTCACCCTCGGGCCCCCTTGGTTTTTTATGCTCACTGTAACAATACTCGGAACGGCAGATTCGCCAACAATCCTCACAACGAATTGATCTCGATTGATGTTCATAACAGCCAGGGGCTAAACAGACGTTACAGTAGCGCGCGCATTTATGATTACACTTTGAAGTGAACGGGGTGTAACAGTATTCACAGACGTAATTAGAGCCGAGAAAACCTTTTAATGACTTGATGCCGTAGTAATGACTGTCGTTCAGGTAGAGAAAAAATGTTTTGGGGTTGTGTGCGGAGGATGTTTGAAACTTCATTAAAGGACCATTAGCACTGCCATGGTGCCAGACAACTATCTTAACACCCAGCAAGTTTTCAAATTTTTGAACGTCCGAAAAGCTGACCTTATCGTGCGCACTCAGACCTACAGCCCTCTGCATACGTTCAGCTTCCTGCAGAGCCTCAGAAACCGTGAACGTCGGATTCATAAGATGCGCTAAGCAGACAGAAAAACAAAGCTGATTATCCGAATTGTAACTGATAATTAAGTGCTTCAGTTTCTTTCGAATTATGTCGCTTCTTAGGCAAGTTGACAATTTTCTGCGGTTACCAACACCACCATTTGGATTAGCGATAATGAGAGCCACCAACTCCAAAGTATCATCCGCCAGAATGTCAAAATTACTTTGAATCAGCCGTTCTAACATGCTCAATAACATGGGAACGTCAATGTTGTCACCTGAGGATTGGAGGCTTATGCCCTCTGCCAGAGAAGCCCCGCGCAATTCTAATTGCACAACGTCATTCGCACCGGCCAATTCGCGAACTCTGGAAAGGAGAGTTTCCAAAACATTCAAAACGTGCACATAAAACTCTGCATAATTATCTACATCATACAATGCTGCAAAGTTAAACCGCACACGAATTTCCGTGCTGTTGAATCGCGGTCTGCGTACCACTTGCATGTCTGCAATATTACCCTCCCCCCCATTTTGGTGTGTGGGGTTAGCGTCAGGAGCTATGTCTGATGTCCTGTCATGGCCTCTACCGTTTTGACTCCCTTGGTCAGTGTTATTATTTTCATGCAAATTACTGTCATCAGCTATGTCCAGCGTTATTTCAGGGTCAACATAACTATCAACACCACGGCTCAATGCATCCAATGCCCGCAACAAGCCTCCAAAAACGTTATCCTGTGCAAATTCATCAGCTGTAGGCGCATTAAAAATACCACTGTTAATATCACCAATCATTCGCAATAGATGTGGATTAACAACATTATGTTGAGTTGGCTGTACATTGTTAGTGTGGTGAGTGGTGTTACAATTCAACATCTGATTCTCTGCATCATTGTCACCCTCTGATTCAGAGACCGGACTCCGGGGTCGCTTTGGTGCCATTGATGAATTGCCCCAAAGACCTCACCAATTGGTCGAGATAAAGCAGCTGACGATGAACTTGGTCCAGAGTTCTTGAAATTCTAATAGCTCTGGCTCTTTTTCGTTTCTGCTCCCAGATGTCAGTCTGCGTGGATCCGTCCTTTTTTAAGGCCTCAGGTGCCTCAGCAACGCACGCCCCCTGGAGGATGTCTTCGCCCAATTCAATACTCAGGAGCTCAGTGTCAGAGATGCTGTCATCTATCACACACACACACACACACACACACACACACACAAACAAAAAGAATTACGATCATTTTGTTTGAATACATTTATTTATTTAATTTATTTATTCATTCATTTTTCTTACATGGAACAATTTTTCTTGGTGTTCCTGTAGACTCTGGAGTACTTGGGCCCTGATGATGATCATCATCATCATCTGTCTGGCTTTCAGGAGCTTAAAAATAAAGCATTAAAATTAACAAGACATTAAAATATTTTATACTTAATTAATCTGAATACAAGTTAAAAACTAGGAGATTATTTTGTTGCACGATTATGATGTTAACCGTAAAATATAAATATTTCAGCTTTCTAAGATTAAAAATAAAGCATTAAAATTAACAGGACATTAAAAATTTTATACTTAATTAATCAATCTGAAAACAAGTTACAAACCAGGAAATTATTTTGTTGCGCGATTATGATGTTAACCGTAAAATATAAATATTTCAGCTTTCTAAGATTAAAAATAAAGAATTAAAATTGACAAGACATTAAAAATTTTTATACTTAATTAATCAATCTGAAAACAAGTTACAAACCAGGAAATTATTTTGTTGCGCGATTATGATGTTAACCGTAAAATATAAATATTTCAGCTTTCTAAGATTAAAAATAAAGAATTAAAATTGACAAGACATTAAAAATTTTTATACTTAATTAATTAATCTGAAAACAAGTTACAAACCAGGAGATTATTTTGTTGCACGATTATGCTGTTAACCGTAAAATATAAACAATTCAGCAATCTAAGATTAAAAATAAAGCCTTAAAATTAACAAGACATTAAGAAATTTATACTTAATTAATTAATCTGAAAACAAGTTACAAACCAGGAAATTATTTTGTTGCACGATCATGATGTTAACCGTAAAATATAAATATTTCAGCTTTCTAAGATTAAAAATAAAGTCTTTAAATTAACAAGACATTAAAAAATTTTATACTTAATTAATTAATCTGAAAACAAGTTACAAACCAGGAAATTATTTTGTTGCACGATTATGATGTTAACCGTAAAATATAAATATTTCAGCCTTCTTAGATTAAAAATAAAGCCTTAAAATTAACAAGACATTAAAAATTTTATACTTAATTAATCAATCTGAAAACAAGTTACAAACCAGGAGATTATTTTGTTGCACGATTATGATGTTAACCGTAAAATATAAATATTTCAGCTTTCTAAGATTAAAAATAAAGAATTAAAATTAACAAGACATTAAAAAATTTTATACTTAATTAATCAATCTGAAAACAAGTTACAAACCGGGAGATTATTCTGTTGCATGATTATGATGTTAACCGTAAAAGAAAAATATTTCAGCTTTCTAAGATTAAAAATAAAGCATTAAAATTAACAAGACATTAAAATATTTTATACTTAATTAATTAATCTGAAAACAAGTTACAAACCAGGAGATTATTTTGTTGCACGATTATGATGTTAACCGTAAAATATAAATATTTTAGCTTTCAGGAGCTTAAAAATAAAGCATTAAAATTAACAAGACATTAAAAATTTTTATACTTAATTAATTAATCTGAAAACAAGTTACAAACCAGGAGATTATTTTGTTGCACGATTATGCTGTTAACCGTAAAATATAAACAATTCAGCAATCTAAGATTAAAAATAAAGCCTTAAAATTAACAAGACATTAAGAAATTTATACTTTATTAATTAATCTGAAAACAAGTTACAAACCAGGAAATTATTTTGTTGCACGATCATGATATTAACCGTAAAATATAAATATTTCAGCTTTCTAAGATTAAAAATAAAGCCTTAAAATTAACAAGACATTAAGAAATTTATACTTAATTAATTAATCTGAAAACAAGTTACAAACCAGGAAATTATTTTGTTGCACGATTATGATGTTAACCGTAAAATATAAATATTTCAGCTTTCAGGAGCTTAAAATAAAGCATTAAAATTAACAAGACATTAAAAATATATACTTAATTAAAAATAAAATTACTTACTTCTAAGGTCTATCACGTCTCTATCGGCTGGGGCATGCACTTGCGCGGTAATCGAAAGAGTTGACCGGGGTGTGTGCTCTGGTGATCTTTCAAAACCTAAAAATAATGCAGGAAATTAGAAAATAAAAATGAAAATCTCTCCTGCCAGCGACTGTTCACACAATCATACACGTAACACTTACTTTGACTGCGAAGGTAAGTTTCTATAGCCTCAAGATCTCTAGGGTCGACTGCAGCATCATCTGAGTTCGCAGCAGAGTCTGAGAGAATTTCCTCAAAATCTGAAAACAAATAACAAACCAGGAGATTATTCTGTTGCACGATTATGATGTTAACCGTAAAATATAAACAGTTATATTAAATATAATATTTACGAACCTTCGAAGTTGAGCGAAGCTTGATTTTCTTCAGCGGTGCAATGGGGCATTTCTTCCAGAAGTTTGGACAGGGTAGACTACTCTGAGGAATCAACAGAACCGTCTTCTGATTATCGATCCCTGACACAGTATTTAAAGAGCCATGAGCTGACGTGTTTCTTTGCACCTTATGTAAACGTATTTACACATCTTCCTTGCAGGGGCCGAAAAATCCTTGAGCCATATAGGTACTCTGATAAAGATATAGCCCACAGCTGCGTGAATCCCATGGCCTTCACATTACATCACAACATGCAAGCACTCCAGCTTGATGAAAAAACTTTAGTTAAAACCTATATTCAACAGAATTATAGGATATACTTCGAAACTTGCATTTTACAGCTTCCCGCTCTCAATTTTATCATTTCTTAAAGTTAAAAAGCTTGAAAAATGAAACATGGTAGAACCTAAAAGGACCTACTAGTTTATTCATTCTGAAAGAAAGAATAGGCAATATATTTCCACTGCTTTAAAAACAAACTGATGAAGTATTGAATTTATGAAAATAGGCTATATCGAGTATATCGGGAATTAAGTTATTTATTTATTACTCATTTCCAAGACTACCGCAATATATTTCAAATAAAATATTTATAAGTGATAAAGCACTAAACTTTATCAAATACAAAATACAGAAAATATTTTACATGGCCTGTTAAAAATAGAGTATATCAGAATTTATTTTATTCATTTATTTTCAAAACTGGATCCAATACATTACAAATAAAATATATATAACTTATTAAACATTAAACATTATCAAATACAAAATACAGAAAATATTTTACATGGCCTGTTAAGAATCCTTCATTAAATAGATTTTGGTGGTCCCAGTATACGTTTTATGGCATCATCCTGACCCCCTTTCCAGTTTCATCTTCATTTCTACTTGAGGTGTATACATAAAAGTATACGGAATTAAAGAATAATGACGCCCCCGTTAGTCTAAACTTTAACTGCGGGTCCTGAAAAGTTCTTGAGGCATATTTGCTCAGATAACGCTATCATACCTACAAATGCACACATTCTCATCCGCTTCACATGCCCGTAAGCCTTTAGTCAGAAATAGCTGACCCAATTTTCGATCAGCGCTCACGCTTTGAACACCTCCCCATCACATACGCAAACACACACACACACACACACACACACACACACATGCACACCACACATGCACACACACACACGCTGCCAGAGTGCGAGATGACCAACGGGTGAGAAGACTTTGGAAATCAGCCTTATTCCGCATCGAACTTTCGACAACTAACTTAGAAAAACTTTTTTCTCCACTTACATCTCGCGACCAGATTTAATTTAATAATTTAATCTCTCCTTTCTTTCCTTATTCTGCTCACATATTCGCAGCTATTTCAAATGTACTTAATGCATTACTCTCCAGTTTTAACACTTCACATCTTCATTTTCCGCTTTGAAACAATATTTTATTTATTTTTATTTTTCTTCGTTTTAAAACACTATTTTACCAACATATTACCCGCAACTTTAAAGCACTACGAATTTTAACCCGCCTCCGTTTTCCCCACACCAACAAACGCTTGAAATAAACTTTTACCACTTGTCACATCCATTTCCCCCACCACTGAAATAATGTATGTTTAAAAAGCACTAAACAATAATGCAATTAAATAAATGTTTTAAAAGAGTTATCCCTAAAAGGAGGGAGGGTGTGCTGAATTACTCCGCACAGCCAGGGGAGGAGAGGGTGGGGAGATGGAGGGGCCAAAGGGGTGATACTGAATAAACTATAATAACATCATTAAAAAATGAACTCATATGACATCATCAACTCATCAAAAAGCCAATTTTACTAACTTTTATTTTTATTTATTTTTATTTTTTATTTTGCTTTAAAACACTACTTTATTAACATATTACCCACAACTTTAAAGCACTACGAATTTTAACCCTCTTTCGTTTTCCCACAACCAACAAACGCTTGAAATAAAGTTTTACCACTTATCTCTTCCATTTCCCCACCACTGAAATAATATACGTTTAAAAAGCATTAAACAATAATGCACTTAAGTAAATGTTTTAAAAAAGTTATCCAAAAAAGGAGGGAGGGAGGGAGGGAGGGTGGCTGTGCTGAATTACACCACACAGCCAGGGGAGGAGAGGGATGGAGGGGCGGAGTCAAAGGGGTGATAAATAATAAACTATTATAACCTAATTAAAAAATTAACTCCTATTACATCATCAACTCATCAAAAAGCCATCAATCAAAATCAATAAAATTTTGACAGAAACCGTATGGCTCAGCCATTGGTTGACCGTATCCCCGCCTACACATGTACGCACACACCCACAGAACCAGCCCCCGCCCCCTTTGACATACCCCACTCACCCCACATACACGCTGCCAGAGTGCGAGATGACCAACGGGGGTGAGAGGACTCTGGAAATCAGCCTTATTTCGCATCGAACTTTCGACAACTAACTTATTTATTTTTTATTTATTTTTATTTTTATTTTGCTTTAAAACACTATTTTACTAACATATTACCCGCAACTTTAAAACACTACAAATTTTAACCCTCTTCCGTTTTCCCACAACCAACAAACACTTGAAATAAAGTTTTACCACTTATGACATCCATTTCCCCCACCACTTAAATAATACACGTTTAAAAACACTAAATAATTATGCAATTAAATAAATGTTTTAAAAGATGTTTAAAATGTTATCCCAAAAAGGCGGGAGGGTGGCGGTGCTGAATTACCCCACACAGTCAGGGGTGATAAATAATTAACTATTATAACCTAATTAAAATTAATATTACATCATCAACTCATCAAAAAGCCATCAATCAAAATCAATTAAATTTTGACAGAAACCGTATCATATTATCTCTCTACTGTGCCTATACGCACTTTCATATAAACAGCTTCCTTGAGGTTTTAAACTCAGAAGGTGAATCTGTGCGTGTTTCTGGCCTGGGAACTGCTTCAGATCACAGTGCAATGCATATATGGTCTCGTTTGGCCCAATATGCTCGTACGGTCATTTGGAAGTGAATATAAGCTTCTGAAGTGAAGATTTGCACTTTTTCAAAAACTTTCTTTTTTTTAGTTCTGCTTGTCAAAATTTTTCTTTCTGTGCGTAACTCAGTGGGAAAGTGACAAACGAGTGAATTGTGACTACACGACTAAATTAGAATGAATATGCTCCTATCTCTCTAATTAAGCGTGCTAGAGCTCTGAAACTGTGCCGAACGCACTTTCATATAAACATGCTTCCTTGAGGTTTTAAACTCAGAAGGTGAATCTGTGCGTGTTTCTGGCCTGGGAACTGCTTCAGATCACAGTGCAATGCTTATATGGTCTCGTTTGGTCCAATGTGCTTGAATGGTCATTTGAAAGTGAATATAAGCTTCTGAAGTGAAGATATACACTTTTTCAAAAACTTTTTTTTTTTAGTTCTGCTTGTCAAAATTTTTCATTCTGTGTGTAACTCAGTGGGAAAGTGACAAACTTGAGTGAATTGTCACTACACGACTGAATTGGAGTGAACATCCTCCTATCTCTCTAATTCAGCGCGCTAGAGCTCTGAAACTGTGCCTATACGCACTTTCATATAAACAGCTTCCTTGAGGTTTTAAACTCAGAAGGTGAATCTGTGCGTGTTTCTGGCCTGGGAACTGCTTCAGATCACAGTGCAATGCATATATGGTCTCGTTTGGCCCAATGTGCTTGAATGGTCATTTGAAGGTGAATATTAGCTTCTGAAGTGAAGATATACACTTTTTCAAAAACTTTTTTTTTTTAGTTCTGCTTGTCAAAATTTTTCTTTCTTTGTGTAACTCTGTGGGAAAGTGACAAACTTGAGTGAATTGTGACTAAATGACTGAATTGTAGGGAAAATGCTCGTATCTCTCTAATTAAGCGCGCTAGAGCTCTGAAACTGTGGCAAAACGCACTTTCATGAAAACACGCTTCCTTGAGGTTTTAAACTCAGAAGGTGAATCTGTGCGTGTTTCTGGCCTGGGAACTGCTTCAGATCACAGTGCAATGCATATATGGTCTCGTTTGGCCCAATGTGCTGGTACGGTCATTTGGAAGTGAATATAAGCTTCTGAAGTGAAGATTTGCACTTTTTCAAAAACTTTCTTTTTTTTAGTTCTGCTTGTCAAAATTTTTCATTCTGTGTGTAATTCAGTGGGAAAGTGAAAAACGAGTGAATTGTGACTACACGACTCAATTAGAATGAATATGCTCCTATCTCTCTAATTAAGCGTGCTAGAGCTCTGAAACTGTGCCGAACGCACTTTCATATAAACATGCTTCCTTGAGGTTTTAAACTCAGAAGGTGAATCTGTGCGTGTTTCTGGCCTGGGAACTGCTTCAGATCACAGTGCAATGCATATATGGTCTCGTTTGGTCCAATGTGCTTGAATGGTCATTTGAAAGTGAATATAAGCTTCTGAAGTGAAGATATACACTTTTTCAAAAACTTTTTTTTTTTAGTTCTGCTTGTCAAAATTTTTCATTCTGTGTGCAACTCAGTGGGAAAGTGACAAACGAGTGAATTGTGACTACACGACTAAATTAGAATGAATATGCTCCTATCTCTCTAATTAAGCGTGCTAGAGCTCTGAAACTGTGCCGAACGCACTTTCATATAAACATGCTTCCTTGAGGTTTTAAACTCAGAAGGTGAATCTGTGCGTGTTTCTGGCCTGGGAACTGCTTCAGATCACAGTGCAATGCATATATGGTCTCGTTTGGCCCAATGTGCTCGTACGGTCATTTGGAAGTGAATATAAGCTTCTGAAGTGAAGATTTGCACTTTTTCAAAAACTTTCTTTTTTTTAGTTCTGCTTGTCAAAATTTTTCATTCTGTGTGCAACTCAGTGGGAAAGTGACAAACGAGTGAATTGTGACTACACGACTAAATTAGAATGAATATGCTCCTATCTCTCTAATTAAGCGTGCTAGAGCTCTGAAACTGTGCCGAACGCACTTTCATATAAACATGCTTCCTTGAGGTTTTAAACTCAGAAGGTGAATCTGTGCGTGTTTCTGGCCTGGGAACTGCTTCAGATCACAGTGCAATGCATATATGGTCTCGTTTGGCCCAATGTGCTCGTACGGTCATATGGAAGTGAATATAAGCTTCTGAAGTGAAGATTTGCACTTTTTCAAAAACTTTCTTTTTTTTAGTTCTGCTTGTCAAAATTTTTCATTCTGTGTGTAATTCAGTGGGAAAGTGAAAAACGAGTGAATTGTGACTACACGACTAAATTAGAATGAATATGCGCCTATCTCTCTAATTAAGCGTGCTAGATCTCTGAAACTGTGCCTAACGCACTTTCATATAATCACGCTTCCTTGAGGTTTTAAACTCAGAAGGTGAATCTGTGCGTGATTCTGGCCTGGAAACTACTTCAGATCACAGTGCAATGCATATATGGTCTCGTTTGGTCCAATGTGCTCGTACGGTCATTTGGAAGAGAATATAAGCTTCTGAAGTGAAGATTTGCACTTATTCAAAAACTTTCTTTTTTTTAGTTCTGCTTGTCAAAATTTTTCATTCTGTGTGTAACTCAGTGGGAAAGTGACAAACTTGAGTGAATTGTCACTACACGACTGAATTGGAGTGAAAATGCTCCTATCTCTCTAATTCAGCGCGCTAGAGCTCTGAAACTGTGACGCACTTTCATATAAACACGCTTCCTTGAGGTTTTAAACTCAGAAGGTGAATCTGTGCGTGTTTCTGGCCTGGGAACTGCTTCAGATCACAGTGCAATGCATATATGGTCTCGTTTGGCCCAATGTGCTCGTACGGTCATTTGGAAGTGAATATAAGCTTCTGAAGTGAAGATTTGCACTTTTTCAAAAACTTTCTTTTTTTTAGTTCTGCTTGTCAAAATTTTTCATTCTGTGTGTAACTCAGTGGGAAAGTGACAAACGAGTGAATTGTGACTACACGACTAAATTAGAATGAATATGCTCCTATCTCTCTAATTAAGCGTGCTAGAGCTCTGAAACTGTGCCGAACGCACTTTCATATAAACATGCTTCCTTGAGGTTTTAAACTCAGAAGGTGAATCTGTGCGTGTTTCTGGCCTGGGAACTGCTTCAGATCACAGTGCAATGCATATATGGTCTCGTTTGGTCCAATGTGCTTGAATGGTCATTTGAAAGTGAATATAAGCTTCTGAAGTGAAGATATACACTTTTTCAAAAACTTTTTTTTTTTAAGTTTTGCTTGGCAAAAATTTTCATTCTGTGTGTAACTCTGTGGGAAAGTGACAAACTTGAGTGAATTGTGACTAAATGACTGAATTGTAGGGAAAATGCTCGTATCTCTCTAATTAAGCGCGCTAGAGCTCTGAAACTGTGCCGAAACGCACTTTCATATAAACACGCTTCCTTGAGGTTTTAAACTCAGAAGGTGAATCTGTGCGTGTTTCTGGCCTGGGAACTGCTTCAGATCACAGTGCAATGCATATATTGTCTCGTTTGGCCCAATGTGCTCGTACGGTGATTTGGAAGTGAATATAAGCTTCTGAAGTGAAGATTGGCACTTTTTCAAAAACTTTCTTTTTTTTAGTTCTGCTTGTCAAAATTTTTCTTTCTGTGTGTAACTCAGTGGGAAAGTGACAAACGAGTGAATTGTGACTACATGACTAAATTAGAATGAATATGCGCCTATCTCTCTAATTAAGCGCGCTCGAGCTCTGAAACTGTGCCTAACGCACTTTCATATAAACAAGCTTCCTTGAGGTTTTAAACTCAGAAGGTGAATCTGTGCGTGTTTCTGGCCTGGGAACTGCTTCAGATCACAGTGCAATACATATATGGTCTCGTTTGGTCCAATGTGCTTGTACAGTCTTTTGGAAGTGAATATAAGCTTCTGAAGTGAAGATCTGCACTTTTTCAAAAACTTTCTTTTTTTAGTTCTGCTTGTCAAAATTTTTCATTCTGTGTGTAACTCAATGGGAAAGTGACAAACTTGTGTGAATTGTGACTAAATGACTGAATTGGAGTGAAAATGCTCCTATCTCTCTATTTAAGCGCGCTAGAGCTCTGAAACTGTGCCTATACGCACTTTCATAAAAACACGCTTCCTTGAGGTTTTAAACTCAGAAGGTGAATCTGTGCGTGTTTCTGGTCTGGGAACTGCTTCAGATCACAGTGCAATGCATATATGGTCTCGTTTGGCCCAATGTGCTCGTACGGTCATTTGGTAGTGAATATAAGCTTCTGAAGTGAAGATTTGCACTTTTTCAAAAACTTTCTTTTTTTTAGTTCTGCTTGTCAAAATTTTTCATCCTGTGTGTAACTCAGTGGGAAAGTGACAAACGAGTGAATTGTGACTACACGACTAAATTAGAATGAATATGCTCCTATCTCTCTAATTAAGCGTGCTAGAGCTCTGAAACTGTGCCGAACGCACTTTCATATACACATGCTTCCTTGAGGTTTTAAACTCAGAAAGTGAATCTGTGCGTGATTCTGGACTGGGAACTGCTTCAGATCACAGTGCAATGAATATATGGTCTCGTTTGGTCCAATGTGCTTGTACAGTCTTTTGGAAGTGAAAATAAGCTTCTGAAGTGAAGATCTGCACTTTTTCAAAAACTTTCTTTTTTTTAGTTCTGCTTGTCAAAATTTTTCATTCTGTGTGTAACTCAATGGGAAAGTGACAAACTTGAGTGAATTGTGACTAAATGGCTGAATTGTAGGGAAAATGCTCGTATCTCTCTAATTAAGCGCGCTGGAGCTCTGAAACTGTGGCAAAACGCACTTTCATGAAAACACGCTTCCTTGAGGTTTTAAACTCAGAAGGTGAATCTGTGGGTGTTTCTGGCCTGGGAACTGCTTCAGATCACAGTGCAATGCATATATGGTCTCGTTTGGCCCAATGTGCTCGTACGGTCATTTGGAAGTGAATATAAGCTTCTGAAGTGAAGATTTGCACTTTTTCAAAAACTTTCTTTTTTTTAGTTCTGCTTGTCAAAATTTTTCATTCTGTGTGTAATTCAGTGGGAAAGTGACAAACGAGTGAATTGTGACTACACGACTGAATTAGAATGAATATGCTCCTATCTCTCTAATTAAGCGTGCTAGAGCTCTGAAACTGTGCCTAACGCACTTTCATATAAACATGCTTCCTTGAGGTTTTAAACTCAGAAGGTGAATCTGTGCGTGTTTCTGGCCTGGGAACTGCTTCAGATCACAGTGCAATACATATATGGTCTCGTTTGGCCCAATGTGCTCGTTCGGTCATTTGGATGTGAATATAAGCTTCTGAAGTGAAGATTTGCACTTTTTCAAAACTTTCTTTTTTTTAGTTCTGCTTGTCAAAATTTTTCTTTCTGTGTGTAACTCAGTGGGAAAGTGACAAACGAGTGAATTGTGACTACACGACTAAATTAGAATGAATATGCGCCTATCTCTCTAATTAAGCGTGCTAGATCTCTGAAACTGTGCCTAACGCACTTTCATATAAACACGCTTCCTTGAGGTTTTAAACTCAGAAGGTGAATCTGTGCGTGTTTCTGGACTGGAAACTGCTTCAGATCACAGTGCAATGCATATATGGTCTCGTTTGGTCCAATGTGCTCGTACGGTCATTTGGAAGAGCATATAAGCTTCTGAAGTGAAGATCTGCACTTTTTCAAAAACTTTCTTTTTTTTAGTTCTGCTTGTCAAAATTTTTCATTCTGTGTGTAACTCAGTGGGAAAGTGACAAACTTGAGTGAATTGTCACTACACGACTGAATTGGAGTGAAAATGCTCCTATCTCTCTAATTAAGCGTGCTAGAGCTCTGAAACTGTGCCGAACGCACTTTCATATAAACATGCTTCCTTGAGGTTTTAAACTCAGAAGGTGAATCTGTGCGTGTTTCTGGCCTGGGAACTGCTTCAGATCACAGTGCAATGCATATATGGTCTCGTTTGGTCCAATGTGCTTGAATGGTCATTTGAAAGTGAATATAAGCTTCTGAAGTGAAGATATACACTTTTTCAAAAACTTTTTTTTTTTAAGTTTTGCTTGGCAAAAATTTTCATTCTGTGTGTAACTCTGTGGGAAAGTGACAAACTTGAGTGAATTGTGACTAAATGACTGAATTGTAGGGAAAATGCTCGTATCTCTCTAATTAAGCGCGCTAGAGCTCTGAAACTGTGCCGAAACGCACTTTCATATAAACACGCTTCCTTGAGGTTTTAAACTCAGAAGGTGAATCTGTGCGTGTTTCTGGCCTGGGAACTGCTTCAGATCACAGTGCAATGCATATATTGTCTCGTTTGGCCCAATGTGCTCGTACGGTGATTTGGAAGTGAATATAAGCTTCTGAAGTGAAGATTGGCACTTTTTCAAAAACTTTCTTTTTTTTAGTTTTGCTTGTCAAAATTTTTCTTTCTGTGTGTAACTCAGTGGGAAAGTGACAAACGAGTGAATTGTGACTACATGACTAAATTAGAATGAATATGCGCCTATCTCTCTAATTAAGCGCGCTCGAGCTCTGAAACTGTGCCTAACGCACTTTCATATAAACAAGCTTCCTTGAGGTTTTAAACTCAGAAGGTGAATCTGTGCGTGTTTCTGGACTGGAAACTGCTTCAGAACACAGTGCAATGCATATATGGTCTCGTTTGGTCCAATGTGCTTGTACAGTCTTTTGGAAGTGAATATAAGCTTCTGAAGTGAAGATCTGCACTTTTTCAAAAACTTTCTTTTTTTAGTTCTGCTTGTCAAAATTTTTCATTCTGTGTGTAACTCAATGGGAAAGTGACAAACTTGTGTGAATTGTGACTAAATGACTGAATTGGAGTGAAAATGCTCCTATCTCTCTATTTAAGCGCGCTAGAGCTCTGAAACTGTGCCTATACGCACTTTCATAAAAACACGCTTCCTTGAGGTTTTAAACTCAGAAGGTGAATCTGTGCGTGTTTCTGGTCTGGGAACTGCTTCAGATCACAGTGCAATGCATATATGGTCTCGTTTGGCCCAATGTGCTCGTACGGTCATTTGGTAGTGAATATAAGCTTCTGAAGTGAAGATTTGCACTTTTTCAAAAACTTTCTTTTTTTTAGTTCTGCTTGTCAAAATTTTTCATCCTGTGTGTAACTCAGTGGGAAAGTGACAAACGAGTGAATTGTGACTACACGACTAAATTAGAATGAATATGCTCCTATCTCTCTAATTAAGCGTGCTAGAGCTCTGAAACTGTGCCGAACGCACTTTCATATACACATGCTTCCTTGAGGTTTTAAACTCAGAAAGTGAATCTGTGCGTGATTCTGGACTGGGAACTGCTTCAGATCACAGTGCAATGAATATATGGTCTCGTTTGGTCCAATGTGCTTGTACAGTCTTTTGGAAGTGAAAATAAGCTTCTGAAGTGAAGATCTGCACTTTTTCAAAAACTTTCTTTTTTTTAGTTCTGCTTGTCAAAATTTTTCATTCTGTGTGTAACTCAATGGGAAAGTGACACACTTGAGTGAATTGTGACTAAATGGCTGAATTGTAGGGAAAATGCTCGTATCTCTCTAATTAAGCGCGCTGGAGCTCTGAAACTGTGGCAAAACGCACTTTCATGAAAACACGCTTCCTTGAGGTTTTAAACTCGGAAGGTGAATCTGTGGGTGTTTCTGGCCTGGGAACTGCTTCAGATCACAGTGCAATGCATATATGGTCTCGTTTGGCCCAATGTGCTCGTACGGTCATTTGGAAGTGAATATAAGCTTCTGAAGTGAAGATTTGCACTTTTTCAAAAACTTTCTTTTTTTTAGTTCTGCTTGTCAAAATTTTTCATTCTGTGTGTAATTCAGTGGGAAAGTGACAAACGAGTGAATTGTGACTACACGACTGAATTAGAATGAATATGCTCCTATCTCTCTAATTAAGCGTGCTAGAGCTCTGAAACTGTGCCTAACGCACTTTCATATAAACATGCTTCCTTGAGGTTTTAAACTCAGAAGGTGAATCTGTGCGTGTTTCTGGCCTGGGAACTGCTTCAGATCACAGTGCAATACATATATGGTCTCGTTTGGCCCAATGTGCTCGTTCGGTCATTTGGATGTGAATATAAGCTTCTGAAGTGAAGATTGGCACTTTTTCAAAACTTTCTTTTTTTTAGTTCTGCTTGTCAAAATTTTTCTTTCTGTGTGTAACTCAGTGGGAAAGTGACAAACGAGTGAATTGTGACTACACGACTAAATTAGAATGAATATGCGCCTATCTCTCTAATTAAGCGTGCTAGATCTCTGAAACTGTGCCTAACGCACTTTCATATAAACACGCTTCCTTGAGGTTTTAAACTCAGAAGGTGAATCTGTGCGTGTTTCTGGACTGGAAACTGCTTCAGATCACAGTGCAATGCATATATGGTCTCGTTTGGTCCAATGTGCTCGTACGGTCATTTGGAAGAGCATATAAGCTTCTGAAGTGAAGATTTGCACTTATTCAAAAACTTTCTTTTTTTTAGTTCTGCTTGTCAAAATTTTTCATTCTGTGTGTAACTCAGTGGGAAAGTGACAAACTTGAGTGAATTGTCACTACACGACTGAATTGGAGTGAAAATGCTCCTATCTCTCTAATTAAGCGTGCTAGAGCTCTGAAACTGTGCCGAACGCACTTTCATATAAACATGCTTCCTTGAGGTTTTAAACTCCGAAGGTGAATCTGTGCGTGTTTCTGGCCTGGGAAGTGCTTCAGATGACAGTGCAATGCATATGGTCTCGTTTGGTCCAATGTGCTTGAATGGTCATTTGAAAGTGAATATAAGCTTCCGAAGTGAAGATATACACTTTTTCAAAAACTTTTTTTTTTAAGTTTTGCTTGGCAAAAATTTTCATTCTGTGTGTAACTCTGTGGGAAAGTGACAAACTTGAGTGAATTGTGACTAAATGGCTGAATTGTAGGGAAAATGCTCGTATCTCTCAATTTAAGCGCGCTAGAGCTCTGAAACTGTGGCAAAACGCACTTTCATGAAAACACGCTTCCTTGAGGTTTTAAACTCAGAAGGTGAATCTGTGGGTGTTTCTGGCCTGGGAACTGTTTCAGATCACAGTGCAATGCATATATGGTCTCGTTTGGCCCAATGTGCTCGTACGGTCATTTGGAAGAGAATATAAGCTTCTGAAGTGAAGATTTGCACTTTTTCAAAAACTTTCTTTTTTTTAGTTCTGCTTGTCAAAATTTTTCATTCTGTGTGTAATTCAGTGGGAAAGTGACAAACGAGTGAATTGTGACTACACGACTGAATTAGAATGAATATGCTCCTATCTCTCTAATTAAGCGTGCTAGAGCTCTGAAACTGTGCCGAAGGCACTTTCATATAAACATGCTTCCTTGAGGTTTTAAACTCAGAAGGTGAATCTGTGCGTGTTTCTGGCCTGGGAACTGCTTCAGATCACAGTGCAATGCATATATGGTCTCGTTTGGTCCAATGTGCTTGAATGGTCATTTGAAAGTGAATATAAGCTTCTGAAGTGAAGATATACACTTTTTCAAAAACTTTTTTTTTTTAAGTTTTGCTTGGCAAAAATTTTCATTCTATGTGTAACTCTGTGGGAAAGTGACAAACTTGAGTGAATTGTGACTAAATGACTGAATTGTAGGGAAAATGCTCGTATCTCTCTAATTAAGCGCGCTAGAGCTCTGAAACAGTGGCAAAACGCACTTTCATGAAAACACGCTTCCTTGAGGTTTTAAACTCAGAAGGTGAATCTGTGCGTGTTTCTGGCCTGGGAACTGCTTCAGATCACAGTGCAATGCATATATGGTCTCGTTTGGCCTAATGTGCTCGTACGGTCATTTGGAAGTGAATATAAGCTTCTGAAGTGAAGATTTGCACTTTTTCAAAAACTTTCTTTTTTTTAGTTCTGCTTGTCAAAATTTTTCATTCTGTGTGTAACTCAATGGGAAAGTGACAAACGAGTGAATTGTGACTACACGACTAAATTAGAATGAATATGCTCCTATCTCTCTAATTAAGTGTGCTAGAGCTCTGAAACTGTGCCGAACGCACTTTCATATAAACACGCTTCCTTGAGGTTTTAAACTCAGAAGGTGAATCTGTGCGTGTTTCTGGACTGGGAACTGCTTCAGATCACAGTGCAATGCATATATGGTCTCGTGTGGTCCAATGTGCTTGTACAGTCTTTTGGAAGTGAATATAAGCTTCTGAAGTGAAGATCTGCACTTTTTCAAAAAGTTTCTTTTTTTAGTTCTGCTTGTCAAAATTTTTCATTTTGTGTGTAACTCAATGGGAAAGTGACAAACTTGAGTGAATTGTGACTAAATGACTGAATTGGAGTGAAAATGCTCCTATCTCTCTAATTAAGCGCGCTAGAGCTCTGAAACTGTGCCTATACGCACTTTCATAAAAACACGGTTCCTTGAGGTTTTAAACTCAGAAGGTGAATCTGTGCGTGTTTCTGGCCTGGGAACTGCTTCAGATCACAGTGCAATGCATATATGGTCTCGTTTGGCCCAATGTGCTCGTACGGTCATTTGGTACTGAATATAAGCTTCTGAAGTGAAGATTTGCACTTTTTCAAAAACTTTCTTTTTTTTAGTTCTGCTTGTCAAAATTTTCATCCTGTGTGTAACTCAGTGAGAAAGTGACAAACGAGTGAATTGTGACTACACGACTAAATTAGAATGAAAATGCTCCTATCTCTCTAATTAAGCGCGCTCGAGCTCTGAAACTGTGCCTAACGCACTTTCATATAAACAAGCTTCCTTGAGGTTTTAAACTCAGAAGGTGAATCTGTGCGTGTTTCTGGACTGGAAACTGCTTCAGAACACAGTGCAATGCATATATGGTCTCGTTTGGTCCAATGTGCTCGTACGGTCATTTGGAAGAGCATATAAGCTTCTGAAGTGAAGATTTGCACTTATTCAAAAACTTTCTTTTTTTTAGTTCTGCTTGTCAAAATTTTTCATTCTGTGTGTAACTCAGTGGGAAAGTGACAAACTTGAGTGAATTGTCACTACACGACTGAATTGGAGTGAAAATGCTCCTATCTCTCTAATTAAGCGTGCTAGAGCTCTGAAACTGTGCCGAACGCACTTTCATATAAACATGCTTCCTTGAGGTTTTAAACTCCGAAGGTGAATCTGTGCGTGTTTCTGGCCTGGGAAGTGCTTCAGATGACAGTGCAATGCATATGGTCTCGTTTGGTCCAATGTGCTTGAATGGTCATTTGAAAGTGAATATAAGCTTCCGAAGTGAAGATATACACTTTTTCAAAAACTTTTTTTTTTTAAGTTTTGCTTGGCAAAAATTTTCATTCTGTGTGTAACTCTGTGGGAAAGTGACAAACTTGAGTGAATTGTGACTAAATGGCTGAATTGTAGGGAAAATGCTCGTATCTCTCAATTTAAGCGCGCTAGAGCTCTGAAACTGTGGCAAAACGCACTTTCATGAAAACACGCTTCCTTGAGGTTTTAAACTCAGAAGGTGAATCTGTGGGTGTTTCTGGCCTGGGAACTGTTTCAGATCACAGTGCAATGCATATATGGTCTCGTTTGGCCCAATGTGCTCGTACGGTCATTTGGAAGAGAATATAAGCTTCTGAAGTGAAGATTTGCACTTTTTCAAAAACTTTCTTTTTTTTAGTTCTGCTTGTCAAAATTTTTCATTCTGTGTGTAATTCAGTGGGAAAGTGACAAACGAGTGAATTGTGACTACACGACTGAATTAGAATGAATATGCTCCTATCTCTCTAATTAAGCGTGCTAGAGCTCTGAAACTGTGCCGAAGGCACTTTCATATAAACATGCTTCCTTGAGGTTTTAAACTCAGAAGGTGAATCTTTGCGTGTTTCTGGCCTGGGAACTGCTTCAGATCACAGTGCAATGCATATATGGTCTCGTTTGGTCCAATGTGCTTGAATGGTCATTTGAAAGTGAATATAAGCTTCTGAAGTGAAGATATACACTTTTTCAAAAACTTTTTTTTTTTAAGTTTTGCTTGGCAAAAATTTTCATTCTATGTGTAACTCTGTGGGAAAGTGACAAACTTGAGTGAATTGTGACTAAATGACTGAATTGTAGGGAAAATGCTCGTATCTCTCTAATTAAGCGCGCTAGAGCTCTGAAACAGTGGCAAAACGCACTTTCATGAAAACACGCTTCCTTGAGGTTTTAAACTCAGAAGGTGAATCTGTGCGTGTTTCTGGCCTGGGAACTGCTTCAGATCACAGTGCAATGCATATATGGTCTCGTTTGGCCTAATGTGCTCTTACGGTCATTTGGAAGTGAATATAAGCTTCTGAAGTGAAGATTTGCACTTTTTCAAAAACTTTCTTTTTTTTAGTTCTGCTTGTCAAAATTTTTCATTCTGTGTGTAACTCAATGGGAAAGTGACAAACGAGTGAATTGTGACTACACGACTAAATTAGAATGAATATGCTCCTATCTCTCTAATTAAGTGTGCTAGAGCTCTGAAACTGTGCCGAACGCACTTTCATATAAACACGCTTCCTTGAGGTTTTAAACTCAGAAGGTGAATCTGTGCGTGTTTCTGGAATGGGAACTGCTTCAGATCACAGTGCAATGCATATATGGTCTCGTGTGGTCCAATGTGCTTGTACAGTCTTTTGGAAGTGAATATAAGCTTCTGAAGTGAAGATCTGCACTTTTTCAAAAACTTTCTTTTTTTTAGTTCTGCTTGTCAAAATTTTCATCCTGTGTGTAACTCAGTGAGAAAGTGACAAACGAGTGAATTGTGACTACACGACTAAATTAGAATGAAAATGCTCCTATCTCTCTAATTAAGCGCGCTCGAGCTCTGAAACTGTGCCTAACGCACTTTCATATAAACAAGCTTCCTTGAGGTTTTAAACTCAGAAGGTGAATCTGTGCGTGTTTCTGGACTGGAAACTGCTTCAGAACACAGTGCAATGCATATATGGTCTCGTTTGGTCCAATGTGCTTGTACAGTCTTTTGGAAGTGAATATAAGCTTCTGAAGTGAAGATCTGCACTTTTTCAAAAACTTTCTTTTTTTAGTTCTGCTTGTCAAAATTTTTCATTCTGTGTGTAACTCAATGGGAAAGTGACAAACTTGTGTGAATTGTGACTATATGACTGAATTGGAGTGAAAATGCTCCTATCTTTCTATTTAAGCGCGCTAGAGCTCTGAAACTGTGCCTATACGCACTTTCATAAAAACACGCTTCCTTGAGGTTTTAAACTCAGAAGGTGAATCTGTGCGTGTTTCTGGTCTGGGAACTGCTTCAGATCACAGTGCAATGCATATATGGTCTCGTTTGGCCCAATGTGCTCGTACGGTCATTTGGTAGTGAATATAAGCTTCTGAAGTGAAGATTTGCACTTTTTCAAAAACTTTCTTTTTTTTAGTTCTGCTTGTCAAAATTTTTCATCCTGTGTGTAACTCAGTGGGAAAGTGACAAACGAGTGAATTGTGACTACACGACTAAATTAGAATGAATATGCTCCTATCTCTCTAATTAAGCGTGCTAGAGCTCTGAAACTGTGCCGAACGCACTTTCATATACACATGCTTCCTTGAGGTTTTAAACTCAGAAAGTGAATCTGTGCGTGATTCTGGACTGGGAACTGCTTCAGATCACAGTGCAATGAATATATGGTCTCGTTTGGTCCAATGTGCTTGTACAGTCTTTTGGAAGTGAAAATAAGCTTCTGAAGTGAAGATCTGCACTTTTTCAAAAACTTTCTTTTTTTTAGTTCTGCTTGTCAAAATTTTTCATTCTGTGTGTAACTCAATGGGAAAGTGACAAACTTGAGTGAATTGTGACTAAATGGCTGAATTGTAGGGAAAATGCTCGTATCTCTCTAATTAAGCGCGCTAGAGCTCTGAAACTGTGGCAAAACGCACTTTCATGAAAACACGCTTCCTTGAGGTTTTAAACTCAGAAGGTGAATCTGTGGGTGTTTCTGGCCTGGGAACTGCTTCAGATCACAGTGCAATGCATATATGGTCTCGTTTGGCCCAATGTGCTCGTACGGTCATTTGGAAGTGAATATAAGCTTCTGAAGTGAAGATTTGCACTTTTTCAAAAACTTTCTTTTTTTTAGTTCTGCTTGTCAAAATTTTTCATTCTGTGTGTAATTCAGTGGGAAAGTGACAAACGAGTGAATTGTGACTACACGACTGAATTAGAATGAATATGCTCCTATCTCTCTAATTAAGCGTGCTAGAGCTCTGAAACTGTGCCTAACGCACTTTCATATAAACATGCTTCCTTGAGGTTTTAAACTCAGAAGGTGAATCTGTGCGTGTTTCTGGCCTGGGAACTGCTTCAGATCACAGTGCAATACATATATGGTCTCGTTTGGCCCAATGTGCTCGTTCGGTCATTTGGATGTGAATATAAGCTTCTGAAGTGAAGATTGGCACTTTTTCAAAACTTTCTTTTTTTTAGTTCTGCTTGTCAAAATTTTTCTTTCTGTGTGTAACTCAGTGGGAAAGTGACAAACGAGTGAATTGTGACTACACGACTAAATTAGAATGAATATGCGCCTATCTCTCTAATTAAGCGTGCTAGATCTCTGAAACTGTGCCTAACGCACTTTCATATAAACACGCTTCCTTGAGGTTTTAAACTCAGAAGGTGAATCTGTGCGTGTTTCTGGACTGGAAACTGCTTCAGATCACAGTGCAATGCATATATGGTCTCGTTTGGTCCAATGTGCTCGTACGGTCATTTGGAAGAGCATATAAGCTTCTGAAGTGAAGATTTGCACTTATTCAAAAACTTTCTTTTTTTTTAGTTCTGCTTGTCAAAATTTTTCATTCTGTGTGTAACTCAGTGGGAAAGTGACAAACTTGAGTGAATTGTCACTACACGACTGAATTGGAGTGAAAATGCTCCTATCTCTCTAATTAAGCGTGCGAGAGCTCTGAAACTGTGCCGAACGCACTTTCATATAAACATGCTTCCTTGAGGTTTTAAACTCCGAAGGTGAATCTGTGCGTGTTTCTGGCCTGGGAACTGCTTCAGATGACAGTGCAATGCATATGGTCTCGTTTGGTCCAATGTGCTTGAATGGTCATTTGGAAGAGAATATAAGCTTCTGAAGTGAAGATTTGCACTTTTTCAAAAACTTTCTTTTTTTTAGTTCTGCTTGTCAAAATTTTTCTTTCTGTGTGTAATTCAGTGGGAAAGTGACAAACGAGTGAATTGTGACTACACGACTGAATTAGAATGAATATGCTCCTATCTCTCTAATTAAGCGTGCTAGAGCTCTGAAACTGTGCCGAAGGCACTTTCATATAAACATGCTTCCTTGAGGTTTTAAACTCAGAAGGTGAATCTGTGCGTGTTTCTGGCCTGGGAACTGCTTCAGATCACAGTGCAATGCATATATGGTCTCGTTTGGTCCAATGTGCTTGAATGGTCATTTGAAAGTGAATATAAGCTTCTGAAGTGAAGATATACACTTTTTCAAAAACTTTTTTTTTTTAAGTTTTGCTTGGCAAAAATTTTCATTCTATGTGTAACTCTGTGGGAAAGTGACAAACTTGAGTGAATTGTGACTAAATGACTGAATTGTAGGGAAAATGCTCGTATCTCTCTAATTAAGCGCGCTCGAGCTCTGAAACAGTGGCAAAACGCACTTTCATGAAAACACGCTTCCTTGAGGTTTTAAACTCAGAAGGTGAATCTGTGCGTGTTTCTGGCCTGGGAACTGCTTCAGATCACAGTGCAATGCATATATGGTCTCGTTTGGCCTAATGTGCTCGTACGGTCATTTGGAAGTGAATATAAGCTTCTGAAGTGAAGATTTGCACTTTTTCAAAAACTTTCTCTTTTTTAGTTCTGCTTGTCAAAATTTTTCATTCTGTGTGTAACTCAATGGGAAAGTGACAAACGAGTGAATTGTGACTACACGACTAAATTAGAATGAATATGCTCCTATCTCTCTAATTAAGTGTGCTAGAGCTCTGAAACTGTGCCGAACGCACTTTCATATAAACACGCTTCCTTGAGGTTTTAAACTCAGAAGGTGAATCTGTGCGTGTTTCTGGACTGGGAACTGCTTCAGATCACAGTGCAATGCATATATGGTCTCGTGTGGTCCAATGTGCTTGTACAGTCTTTTGGAAGTGAATATAAGCTTCTGAAGTGAAGATCTGCACTTTTTCAAAAAGTTTCTTTTTTTAGTTCTGCTTGTCAAAATTTTTCATTTTGTGTGTAACTCAATGGGAAAGTGACAAACTTGAGTGAATTGTGACTAAATGACTGAATTGGAGTGAAAATGCTCCTATCTCTCTAATTAAGCGCGCTAGAGCTCTGAAACTGTGCCTATACGCACTTTCATAAAAACACGGTTCCTTGAGGTTTTAAACTCAGAAGGTGAATCTGTGCGTGTTTCTGGCCTGGGAACTGCTTCAGATCACAGTGCAATGCATATATGGTCTCGTTTGGCCCAATGTGCTCGTACGGTCATTTGGTACTGAATATAAGCTTCTGAAGTGAAGATTTGCACTTTTTCAAAAACTTTCTTTTTTTTAGTTCTGCTTGTCAAAATTTTCATCCTGTGTGTAACTCAGTGAGAAAGTGACAAACGAGTGAATTGTGACTACACGACTAAATTAGAATGAATATGCTCCTATCTCTCTAATTAAGCGTGCTGGAGCTCTGAAACTGTGCCGAACGCACTTTCATATAAACATGCTTCCTTGAGGTTTTAAACTCAGAAGGTGAATCTGTGCGTGTTTCTGGACTGGGAACTGCTTCAGATCACAGTGCAATGCATATATGGTCTCGTTTGGTCCAATGTGCTTGTACAGTCTTTTGGAAGTGAATATAAGCTTCTGAAGTGAAGATCTGCACTATTTCAAAAACTTTCTTTTTTTTAGTTCTGCTTGTCAAAATTTTTCATTCTGTGTGTAACTCAATGGGAAAGTGAAAAACTTGAGTGAATTGTGACTAAATGACTGAATTGGAGTGAAAATGCTCCTATCTCTCTAATTAAGCGCGCTAGAGCTCTGAAACTGTGCCTATACGCACTTTCATATAAATACGCTTCCTCGAGGTTTTAAACTCAGAAGGTGAATCTGTGCGTGTTTCTGGCCTGGAAACTGCTTCAGATCACTGTGCAATGCATATATGGTCTCGTTTGGTCCAATGTGCTTGAATGGTCATTTGAAAGTGAATATAAGCTTCTGAAGTGAAGATATACACTTTTTCAAAAATTTTTTTTTTTTAAGTTTTGCTTGGCAAAAATTTTCATTCTGTGTGTAACTCAGTGGGAAAGTGACAAACTTGAGTGAATTGTGACTAAATGGCTGAATTGTAGGGAAAATGCTCGTATCTCTCTAATTAAGCGCGCTAGAGCTCTGAAACTGTGGCAAAACGCACTTTCATGAAAACACGCTTCCTTGAGGTTTTAAACTCAGAAGGTGAATCTGTGGGTGTTTCTGGCCTGGGAACTGCTTCAGATCACACTGCAATGCATATATGGTCTCGTTTGGCCCAATGTGCTCGTACGGTCATTTGGAAGTGAATATAAGCTTCTGAAGTGAAGATTTGCACTTTTTCAAAAACTTTCTTTTTTTTAGTTCTGCTTGTCAAAATTTTTCATTCTGTGTGTAATTCAGTGGGAAAGTGACAAACGAGTGAATTGTGACTACACGACTGAATTAGAATGAATATGCTCCTATCTCTCTAATTAAGCGTGCTAGAGCTCTGAAACTGTGCCTAACGCACTTTCATATAAACATGCTTCCTTGAGGTTTTAAACTCAGAAGGTGAATCTGTGCGTGTTTCTGGCCTGGGAACTGCTTCAGATCACAGTGCAAAACATATATGGACTCGTTTGGCCCAATGTGCTCGTTCGGTCATTTGGATATGAATATAAGCTTCTGAAGTGAAGATTGGCACTTTTTCAAAACTTTCTTTTTTTTAGTTCTGCTTGTCAAAATTTTTCTTTCTGTGTGTAACTCAGTGGGAAAGTGACAAACGAGTGAATTGTGACTACACGACTAAATTAGAATGAATATGCGCCTATCTCTCTAATTAAGCGTGCTAGATCTCTGAAACTGTGTCTAACGCACTTTCATATAAACACGCTTCCTTGAGGTTTTAAACTCAGAAGGTGAATCTGTGCGTGTTTCTGGACTGGGAACTGCTTCAGATCACAGTGCAATGCATATATGGTCTCGTGTGGTCCAATGTGCTTGTACAGTCTTTTGGAAGTGAATATAAGCTTCTGAAGTGAAGATCTGCACTTTTTCAAAAAGTTTCTTTTTTTAGTTCTGCTTGTCAAAATTTTTCATTTTGTGTGTAACTCAATGGGAAAGTGACAAACTTGAGTGAATTGTGACTAAATGACTGAATTGGAGTGAAAATGCTCCTATCTCTCTAATTAAGCGCGCTAGAGCTCTGAAACTGTGCCTATACGCACTTTCATAAAAACACGGTTCCTTGAGGTTTTAAACTCAGAAGGTGAATCTGTGCGTGTTTCTGGCCTGGGAACTGCTTCAGATCACAGTGCAATGCATATATGGTCTCGTTTGGCCCAATGTGCTCGTACGGTCATTTGGTACTGAATATAAGCTTCTGAAGTGAAGATTTGCACTTTTTCAAAAACTTTCTTTTTTTTAGTTCTGCTTGTCAAAATTTTCATCCTGTGTGTAACTCAGTGAGAAAGTGACAAACGAGTGAATTGTGACTACACGACTAAATTAGAATGAATATGCTCCTATCTCTCTAATTAAGCGTGCTGGAGCTCTGAAACTGTGCCGAACGCACTTTCATATAAACATGCTTCCTTGAGGTTTTAAACTCAGAAGGTGAATCTGTGCGTGTTTCTGGACTGGGAACTGCTTCAGATCACAGTGCAATGCATATATGGTCTCGTTTGGTCCAATGTGCTTGTACAGTCTTTTGGAAGTGAATATAAGCTTCTGAAGTGAAGATCTGCACTATTTCAAAAACTTTCTTTTTTTTAGTTCTGCTTGTCAAAATTTTTCATTCTGTGTGTAACTCAATGGGAAAGTGAAAAACTTGAGTGAATTGTGACTAAATGACTGAATTGGAGTGAAAATGCTCCTATCTCTCTAATTAAGCGCGCTAGAGCTCTGAAACTGTGCCTAACGCACTTTCATATAAACATGCTTCCTCGAGGTTTTAAACTCAGAAGGTGAATCTGTGCGTGTTTCTGGCCTGGAAACTGCTTCAGATCACTGTGCAATGCATATATGGTCTCGTTTGGTCCAATGTGCTTGAATGGTCATTTGAAAGTGAATATAAGCTTCTGAAGTGAAGATATACACTTTTTCAAAAATTTTTTTTTTTTAAGTTTTGCTTGGCAAAAATTTTCATTCTGTGTGTAACTCAGTGGGAAAGTGACAAACGAGTGAATTGTGACGACACGACTCAATTAGAATGAATATGCTCCTACCTCTCAAATTAAGCGTGCTAGAGCTCTGAAACTGTGCCTAACGCACTTTCATATAAACATGCTTCCTTGAGGTTTTAAACTCAGAAGGTGAATCTGTGCGTGTTTCTGGCCTGGGAACTGCTTCAGATCACAGTGCAATGCATATATGGTCTCGTTTGGCCCAGTGTGCTCGTTCGGTCATTTGGAAGTGAATATAAGCTTCTGAAGTGAAGATTGGCACTTTTTCAAAAACTTTCTTTTTTTTAGTTCTGCTTGTCAAAATTTTTCTTTCTGTGTGTAACTCAGTGGGAAAGTGACAAACGAGTGAATTGTGACTACACGACTAAATTAGAATGAATATGCGCCTATCTCTCTAATTAAGCGTGCTAGAGCTCTGAAACTGTGCCGAACGCACTTTCATATAAACATGCTTCCTTGAGGTTTTAAACTCAGAAGGTGAATCTGTGCGTGTTTCTGGCCTGGGAACTGCTTCAGATCACAGTGCAATGCATATATGGTCTCGTTTGGCCCAGTGTGCTCGTTCGGTCATTTGGAAGTGAATATAAGCTTCTGAAGTGAAGATTTGCACTTTTTCAAAAACTTTCTTTTTTTTAGTTCTGCTTGTCAAAATTTTTCATTCTGTGTGTAACTCAATGGGAAAGTGACAAACGAGTGAATTGTGACTACACGACTAAATTAGAATGAATATGCTCCTATCTCTCTAATTAAGTGTGCTAGAGCTCTGAAACTGTGCCGAACGCACTTTCATATAAACACGCTTCCTTGAGGTTTTAAACTCAGAAGGTGAATCTGTGCGTGTTTCTGGACTGGGAACTGCTTCAGATCACAGTGCAATGCATATATGGTCTCGTGTGGTCCAATGTGCTTGTACAGTCTTTTGGAAGTGAATATAAGCTTCTGAAGTGAAGATCTGCACTTTTTCAAAAAGTTTCTTTTTTTAGTTCTGCTTGTCAAAATTTTTCATTTTGTGTGTAACTCAATGGGAAAGTGACAAACTTGAGTGAATTGTGACTAAATGACTGAATTGGAGTGAAAATGCTCCTATCTCTCTAATTAAGCGCGCTAGAGCTCTGAAACTGTGCCTATACGCACTTTCATAAAAACACGGTTCCTTGAGGTTTTAAACTCAGAAGGTGAATCTGTGCGTGTTTCTGGCCTGGGAACTGCTTCAGATCACAGTGCAATGCATATATGGTCTCGTTTGGCCCAATGTGCTCGTACGGTCATTTGGTACTGAATATAAGCTTCTGAAGTGAAGATTTGCACTTTTTCAAAAACTTTCTTTTTTTTAGTTCTGCTTGTCAAAATTTTCATCCTGTGTGTAACTCAGTGAGAAAGTGACAAACGAGTGAATTGTGACTACACGACTAAATTAGAATGAATATGCTCCTATCTCTCTAATTAAGCGTGCTGGAGCTCTGAAACTGTGCCGAACGCACTTTCATATAAACATGCTTCCTTGAGGTTTTAAACTCAGAAGGTGAATCTGTGCGTGTTTCTGGACTGGGAACTGCTTCAGATCACAGTGCAATGCATATATGGTCTCGTTTGGTCCAATGTGCTTGTACAGTCTTTTGGAAGTGAATATAAGCTTCTGAAGTGAAGATCTGCACTATTTCAAAAACTTTCTTTTTTTTAGTTCTGCTTGTCAAAATTTTTCATTCTGTGTGTAACTCAATGGGAAAGTGAAAAACTTGAGTGAATTGTGACTAAATGACTGAATTGGAGTGAAAATGCTCCTATCTCTCTAATTAAGCGCGCTAGAGCTCTGAAACTGTGCCTAACGCACTTTCATATAAACATGCTTCCTTGAGGTTTTAAACTCAGAAGGTGAATCTGTGCGTGTTTCTGGCCTGGGAACTGCTTCAGATCACAGTGCAAAACATATATGGACTCGTTTGGCCCAATGTGCTCGTTCGGTCATTTGGAAGTGAATATAAGCTTCTGAAGTGAAGATTGGCACTTTTTCAAAAACTTTCTTTTTTTTAGTTCTGCTTGTCAAAATTTTTCTTTCTGTGTGTAACTCAGTGGGAAAGTGACAAACGAGTGAATTGTGACTACACGACTAAATTAGAATGAATATGCGCCTATCTCTCTAATTAAGCGTGCTAGAGCTCTGAAACTGTGCCGAACGCACTTTCATATAAACATGCTTCCTTGAGGTTTTAAACTCAGAAGGTGAATCTGTGCGTGTTTCTGGCCTGGGAACTGCTTCAGATCACAGTGCAATGCATATATGGTCTCGTTTGGCCCAGTGTGCTCGTTCGGTCATTTGGAAGTGAATATAAGCTTCTGAAGTGAAGATTGGCACTTTTTCAAAAACTTTCTTTTTTTTAGTTCTGCTTGTCAAAATTTTTCTTTCTGTGTGTAACTCAGTGGGAAAGTGACAAACGAGTGAATTGTGACTACACGACTAAATTAGAATGAATATGCTCCTATCTCTCTAATTAAGCGTGCTAGATCTCTGAAACTGTGCCTAACGCACTTTCATATAAACACGCTTCCTTGAGGTTTTAAACTCAGAAGGTGAATCTGTGCGTGTTTCTGGCCTGGGAACTGCTTCAGATCACAGTGCAATGCATATATGGTCTGGTTTGGTCCAATGTGCTTGTACAGTCTTTTGGAAGTGAATATAAGCTTCTGAAGTGAAGATCTGCACTTTTTCAAAAACTTTCTTTTTTTAGTTCTGCTTGTCAAAATTTTTCATTCTGTGTGTAACTCAATGGGAAAGTGACAAACTTGAGTGAATTGTGACTAAATGACTGAATTGGAGTGAAAATGCTCCTATCTCTCTAATTAAGCGCGCTAGAGCTCTGAATCTGTGCCTATACGCACTTTCATAAAAACACGCTTCCTTGAGGTTTTAAACTCAGAAGGCGAATCTGTGCGTGTTTCTGGCCTGGGAACTGCTTCAGATCACAGTGCAATGCATATATGGTCTCGTTTGGCCCAATGTGCTCGTACGGTGATTTGGAAGTGAATATAAGCTTCTGAAGTGAAGATTGGCACTTTTTCAAAAACTTTCTTTTTTTTAGTTCTGCTTGTCAAAATTTTTCTTTCTGTGTGTAACTCAGTGGGAAAGTGACAAACGAGTGATTTGTGACGACACGACTCAATTAGAATGAATATGCTCCTACCTCTCAAATTAAGCGTGCTAGAGCTCTGAAACTGTGCCTAACGCACTTTCATATAAACATGCTTCCTTGAGGTTTTAAACTCAGAAGGTGAATCTGTGCGTGTTTCTGGCCTGGGAACTGCTTCAGATCACAGTGCAATGCATATATGGTCTCGTTTGGCCCAGTGTGCTCGTTCGGTCATTTGGAAGTGAATATAAGCTTCTGAAGTGAAGATTGGCACTTTTTCAAAAACTTTCTTTTTTTTAGTTCTGCTTGTCAAAATTTTTCTTTCTGTGTGTAACTCAGTGGGAAAGTGACAAACGAGTGAATTGTGACTACACGACTAAATTAGAATGAATAAGCGCCTATCTCTCTAATTAAGCGTGCTAGAGCTCTGAAACTGTGCCGAACGCACTTTCATATAAACATGCTTCCTTGAGGTTTTAAACTCAGAAGGTGAATCTGTGCGTGTTTCTGGCCTGGGAACTGCTTCAGATCACAGTGCAATGCATATATGGTCTGGTTTGGTCCAATGTGCTTGTACAGTCTTTTGGAAGTGAATATAAGCTTCTGAAGTGAAGATCTGCACTTTTTCAAAAACTTTCTTTTTTTAGTTCTGCTTGTCAAAATTTTTCATTCTGTGTGTAACTCAATGGGAAAGTGACAAACTTGAGTGAATTGTGACTAAATGACTGAATTGGAGTGAAAATGCTCCTATCTCTCTAATTTAGCGCGCTAGAGCTCTGAATCTGTGCCTATACGCACTTTCATAAAAACACGCTTCCTTGAGGTTTTAAACTCAGAAGGTGAATCTGTGCGTGTTTCTGGACTGGGAACTGCTTCAGATCACAGTGCAATGCATATGGTCTCGTTTGGTCCAATGTGCTTGAATGGTCATTTGAAAGTGAATATAAGCTTCCGAAGTGAAGATATACACTTTTTCAAAAACTTTTTTTTTTTAAGTTTTGCTTGGCAAAAATTTTCATTCTGTGTGTAACTCTGTGGGAAAGTGACAAACTTGAGTGAATTGTGACTAAATGGCTGAATTGTAGGGAAAATGCTCGTATCTCTCTAATTAAGCGCGCTAGAGCTCTGAAACTGTGGCAAAACGCACTTTCATGAAAACACGCTTCCTTGAGGTTTTAAACTCAGAAGGTGAATCTGTGGGTGTTTCTGGCCTGGGAACTGTTTCAGATCACAGTGCAATGCATATATGGTCTCGTTTGGCCCAATGTGCTCGTACGGTCATTTGGAAGAGAATATAAGCTTCTGAAGTGAAGATTTGCACTTTTTCAAAAACTTTCTTTTTTTTAGTTCTGCTTGTCAAAATTTTTCATTCTGTGTGTAATTCAGTGGGAAAGTGACAAACGAGTGAATTGTGACTACACGACTGAATTAGAATGAATATGCTCCTATCTCTCTAATTAAGCGTGCTAGAGCTCTGAAACTGTGCCGAACGCACTTTCATATAAACATGCTTCCTTGAGGTTTTAAACTCAGAAGGTGAATCTGTGCGTGTTTCTGGCCTGGGAACTGCTTCAGATCACAGTGCAATGCATATATGGTCTCGTTTGGTCCAATGTGCTTGAATGGTCATTTGAAAGTGAATCTAAGCTTCTGAAGTGAAGATATACACTTTTTCAAAAACTTTTTTTTTTAAGTTTTGCTTGGCAAAAATTTTCATTCTGTGTGTAACTCTGTGGGAAAGTGACAAACTTGAGTGAATTGTGACTAAATGACTGAATTGTAGGGAAAATGCTCGTATCTCTCTAATTAAGCGCGCTAGAGCTCTGAAACTGTGCCTATACGCACTTTCATATAAACACGCTTCCTTGAGGTTTTAAACTCAGAAGGTGAATCTGTGCGTGTTTCTGGCCTGGGAACTGCTTAAGATCACAGTGCAATGCATACATGGTCTGGTTTGGTCCAATGTGCTTGTACAGTCTTTTGGAAGTGAATATAAGCTTCTGAAGTGAAGATCTGCACTTTTTCAAAAACTTTCTTTTTTTAGTTCTGCTTGTCAAAATTTTTCATTCTGTGTGTAACTCAATGGGAAAGTGACAAACTTGAGTGAATTGTGACTAAATGACTGAATTGGAGTGAAAATGCTCCTATCTCTCTAATTAAGCGCGCTAGAGCTCTGAATCTGTGCCTATACGCACTTTCATAAAAACACGCTTCCTTGAGGTTTTAAACTCAGAAGGTGAATCTGTGCGTGTTTCTGGCCTGGGAACTGCTTCAGATCACTGTGCAATGCATATATGGTCTCGTTTGGCCCAATGTGCTCGTACGGTGATTTGGAAGTGAATATAGGCTTCTGAAGTGAAGATTGGCACTTTTTCAAAAACTTTCTTTTTTTTAGTTCTGCTTGTCAAAATTTTTCTTTCTGTGTGTAACTCAGTGGGAAAGTGACAAACGAGTGAATTGTGACGACACGACTCAATTAGAATGAATATGCTCCTACCTCTCAAATTAAGCGTGCAAGAGCTCTGAAACTGTGCCTAACGCACTTTCATATAAACATGCTTCCTTGAGGTTTTAAACTCAGAAGGTGAATCTGTGCGTGTTTCTGGCCTGGGAACTGCTTCAGATCACAGTGCAATGCATATATGGTCTCGTTTGGCCCAGTGTGCTCGTTCGGTCATTTGGAAGTGAATATAAGCTTCTGAAGTGAAGATTGGCACTTTTTCAAAAACTTTCTTTTTTTTAGTTCTGCTTGTCAAAATTTTTCTTTCTGTGTGTAACTCAGTGGGAAAGTGACAAACGAGTGAATTGTGACTACACGACTAAATTAGAATGAATATGCTCCTATCTCTCTAATTAAGCGTGCTAGATCTCTGAAACTGTGCCTAACGCACTTTCATATAAACACGCTTCCTTGAGGTTTTAAACTCAGAAGGTGAATCTGTGCGTGTTTCTGGCCTGGGAACTGCTTCAGATCACAGTGCAATGCATATATGGTCTGGTTTGGTCCAATGTGCTTGTACAGTCTTTTGGAAGTGAATATAAGCTTCTGAAGTGAAGATCTGCACTTTTTCAAAAACTTTCTTTTTTTAGTTCTGCTTGTCAAAATTTTTCATTCTGTGTGTAACTCAATGGGAAAGTGACAAACTTGAGTGAATTGTGACTAAATGACTGAATTGGAGTGAAAATGCTCCTATCTCTCTAATTAAGCGCGCTAGAGCTCTGAATCTGTGCCTATACGCACTTTCATAAAAACACGCTTCCTTGAGGTTTTAAACTCAGAAGGTGAATCTGTGCGTGTTTCTGGCCTGGGAACTGCTTCAGATCACAGTGCAATGCATATATGGTCTCGTTTGGCCCAATGTGCTCGTACGGTGATTTGGAAGTGAATATAAGCTTCTGAAGTGAAGATTGGCACTTTTTCAAAAACTTTCTTTTTTTTAGTTCTGCTTGTCAAAATTTTTCTTTCTGTGTGTAACTCAGTGGGAAAGTGACAAACGAGTGAATTGTGACGACACGACTCAATTAGAATGAATATGCTCCTACCTCTCAAATTAAGCGTGCTAGAGCTCTGAAACTGTGCCTAACGCACTTTCATATAAACATGCTTCCTTGAGGTTTTAAACTCAGAAGGTGAATCTGTGCGTGTTTCTGGCCTGGGAACTGCTTCAGATCACAGTGCAATGCATATATGGTCTCGTTTGGCCCAGTGTGCTCGTTCGGTCATTTGGAAGTGAATATAAGCTTCTGAAGTGAAGATTGGCACTTTTTCAAAAACTTTCTTTTTTTTAGTTCTGCTTGTCAAAATTTTTCTTTCTGTGTGTAACTCAGTGGGAAAGTGACAAACGAGTGAATTGTGACTACACGACTAAATTAGAATGAATATGCTCCTATCTCTCTAATTAAGCGTGCTAGATCTCTGAAACTGTGCCTAACGCACTTTCATATAAACACGCTTCCTTGAGGTTTTAAACTCAGAAGGTGAATCTGTGCGTGTTTCTGGACTGGGAACTGCTTCAGATCACAGTGCAATGCATATATGGTCTGGTTTGGTCCAATGTGCTTGTACAGTCTTTTGGAAGTGAATATAAGCTTCTGAAGTGAAGATCTGCACTTTTTCAAAAACTTTCTTTTTTTAGTTCTGCTTGTCAAAATTTTTCATTCTGTGTGTAACTCAATGGGAAAGTGACAAACTTGAGTGAATTGTGACTAAATGACTGAATTGGAGTGAAAATGCTCCTATCTCTCTAATTAAGCGCGCTAGAGCTCTGAATCTGTGCCTATACGCACTTTCATAAAAACACGCTTCCTTGAGGTTTTAAACTCAGAAGGTGAATCTGTGCGTGTTTCTGGCCTGGGAACTGCTTCAGATCACAGTGCAATGCATATATGGTCTCGTTTGGCCCAATGTGCTCGTACGGTGATTTGGAAGTGAATATAAGCTTCTGAAGTGAAGATTGGCACTTTTTCAAAAACTTTCTTTTTTTTAGTTCTGCTTGTCAAAATTTTTCTTTCTGTGTGTAACTCAGTGGGAAAGTGACAAACGAGTGAATTGTGACGACACGACTCAATTAGAATGAATATGCTCCTACCTCTCAAATTAAGCGTGCTAGAGCTCTGAAACTGTGCCTAACGCACTTTCATATAAACATGCTTCCTTGAGGTTTTAAACTCAGAAGGTGAATCTGTGCGTGTTTCTGGCCTGGGAACTGCTTCAGATCACAGTGCAATGCATATATGGTCTCGTTTGGCCCAGTGTGCTCGTTCGGTCATTTGGAAGTGAATATAAGCTTCTGAAGTGAAGATTGGCACTTTTTCAAAAACTTTCTTTTTTTTAGTTCTGCTTGTCAAAATTTTTCTTTCTGTGTGTAACTCAGTGGGAAAGTGACAAACGAGTGAATTGTGACTACACGACTAAATTAGAATGAATATGCGCCTATCTCTCTAATTAAGCGTGCTAGAGCTCTGAAACTGTGCCTAACGCACTTTCATATAAACATGCTTCCTTGAGGTTTTAAACTCAGAAGGTGAATCTGTGCGTGTTTCTGGCCTGGGAACTGCTTAAGATCACAGTGCAATGCATACATGGTCTGGTTTGGTCCAATGTGCTTGTACAGTCTTTTGGAAGTGAATATAAGCTTCTGAAGTGAAGATCTGCACTTTTTCAAAAACTTTCTTTTTTTAGTTCTGCTTGTCAAAATTTTTCATTCTGTGTGTAACTCAATGGGAAAGTGACAAACTTGAGTGAATTGTGACTAAATGACTGAATTGGAGTGAAAATGCTCCTATCTCTCTAATTAAGCGCGCTAGAGCTCTGAATCTGTGCCTATACGCACTTTCATAAAAACACGCTTCCTTGAGGTTTTAAACTCAGAAGGTGAATCTGTGCGTGTTTCTGGCCTGGGAACTGCTTCAGATCACTGTGCAATGCATATATGGTCTCGTTTGGCCCAATGTGCTCGTACGGTGATTTGGAAGTGAATATAGGCTTCTGAAGTGAAGATATACACTTTTTCAAAAACTTTTTTTTTTAAGTTTTGCTTGGCAAAAATTTTCATTCTGTGTGTAACTCTGTGGGAAAGTGACAAACTTGAGTGAATTGTGACTAAATGACTGAATTGTAGGGAAAATGCTCGTATCTCTCTAATTAAGCGCGCTAGAGCTCTGAAACTGTGCCTATACGCACTTTCATATAAACACGCTTCCTTGAGGTTTTAAACTCAGAAGGTGAATCTGTGCGTGTTTCTGGCCTGGGAACTGCTTAAGATCACAGTGCAATGCATACATGGTCTGGTTTGGTCCAATGTGCTTGTACAGTCTTTTGGAAGTGAATATAAGCTTCTGAAGTGAAGATCTGCACTTTTTCAAAAACTTTCTTTTTTTAGTTCTGCTTGTCAAAATTTTTCATTCTGTGTGTAACTCAATGGGAAAGTGACAAACTTGAGTGAATTGTGACTAAATGACTGAATTGGAGTGAAAATGCTCCTATCTCTCTAATTAAGCGCGCTAGAGCTCTGAATCTGTGCCTATACGCACTTTCATAAAAACACGCTTCCTTGAGGTTTTAAACTCAGAAGGTGAATCTGTGCGTGTTTCTGGCCTGGGAACTGCTTCAGATCACTGTGCAATGCATATATGGTCTCGTTTGGCCCAATGTGCTCGTACGGTGATTTGGAAGTGAATATAGGCTTCTGAAGTGAAGATTGGCACTTTTTCAAAAACTTTCTTTTTTTTAGTTCTGCTTGTCAAAATTTTTCTTTCTGTGTGTAACTCAGTGGGAAAGTGACAAACGAGTGAATTGTGACGACACGACTCAATTAGAATGAATATGCTCCTACCTCTCAAATTAAGCGTGCAAGAGCTCTGAAACTGTGCCTAACGCACTTTCATATAAACATGCTTCCTTGAGGTTTTAAACTCAGAAGGTGAATCTGTGCGTGTTTCTGGCCTGGGAACTGCTTCAGATCACAGTGCAATGCATATATGGTCTCGTTTGGCCCAGTGTGCTCGTTCGGTCATTTGGAAGTGAATATAAGCTTCTGAAGTGAAGATTGGCACTTTTTCAAAAACTTTCTTTTTTTTAGTTCTGCTTGTCAAAATTTTTCTTTCTGTGTGTAACTCAGTGGGAAAGTGACAAACGAGTGAATTGTGACTACACGACTAAATTAGAATGAATATGCTCCTATCTCTCTAATTAAGCGTGCTAGATCTCTGAAACTGTGCCTAACGCACTTTCATATAAACACGCTTCCTTGAGGTTTTAAACTCAGAAGGTGAATCTGTGCGTGTTTCTGGCCTGGGAACTGCTTCAGATCACAGTGCAATGCATATATGGTCTGGTTTGGTCCAATGTGCTTGTACAGTCTTTTGGAAGTGAATATAAGCTTCTGAAGTGAAGATCTGCACTTTTTCAAAAACTTTCTTTTTTTAGTTCTGCTTGTCAAAATTTTTCATTCTGTGTGTAACTCAATGGGAAAGTGACAAACTTGAGTGAATTGTGACTAAATGACTGAATTGGAGTGAAAATGCTCCTATCTCTCTAATTAAGCGCGCTAGAGCTCTGAATCTGTGCCTATACGCACTTTCATAAAAACACGCTTCCTTGAGGTTTTAAACTCAGAAGGTGAATCTGTGCGTGTTTCTGGCCTGGGAACTGCTTCAGATCACAGTGCAATGCATATATGGTCTCGTTTGGCCCAATGTGCTCGTACGGTGATTTGGAAGTGAATATAAGCTTCTGAAGTGAAGATTGGCACTTTTTCAAAAACTTTCTTTTTTTTAGTTCTGCTTGTCAAAATTTTTCTTTCTGTTTGTAACTCAGTGGGAAAGTGACAAACGAGTGAATTGTGACGACACGACTCAATTAGAATGAATATGCTCCTACCTCTCAAATTAAGCGTGCTAGAGCTCTGAAACTGTGCCTAACGCACTTTCATATAAACATGCTTCCTTGAGGTTTTAAACTCAGAAGGTGAATCTGTGCGTGTTTCTGGCCTGGGAACTGCTTCAGATCACAGTGCAATGCATATATGGTCTCGTTTGGCCCAGTGTGCTCGTTCGGTCATTTGGAAGTGAATATAAGCTTCTGAAGTGAAGATTGGCACTTTTTCAAAAACTTTCTTTTTTTTAGTTCTGCTTGTCAAAATTTTTCTTTCTGTGTGTAACTCAGTGGGAAAGTGACAAACGAGTGAATTGTGACTACACGACTAAATTAGAATGAATATGCTCCTATCTCTCTAATTAAGCGTGCTAGATCTCTGAAACTGTGCCTAACGCACTTTCATATAAACACGCTTCCTTGAGGTTTTAAACTCAGAAGGTGAATCTGTGCGTGTTTCTGGACTGGGAACTGCTTCAGATCACAGTGCAATGCATATATGGTCTGGTTTGGTCCAATGTGCTTGTACAGTCTTTTGGAAGTGAATATAAGCTTCTGAAGTGAAGATCTGCACTTTTTCAAAAACTTTCTTTTTTTAGTTCTGCTTGTCAAAATTTTTCATTCTGTGTGTAACTCAATGGGAAAGTGACAAACTTGAGTGAATTGTGACTAAATGACTGAATTGGAGTGAAAATGCTCCTATCTCTCTAATTAAGCGCGCTAGAGCTCTGAATCTGTGCCTATACGCACTTTCATAAAAACACGCTTCCTTGAGGTTTTAAACTCAGAAGGTGAATCTGTGCGTGTTTCTGGCCTGGGAACTGCTTCAGATCACAGTGCAATGCATATATGGTCTCGTTTGGCCCAATGTGCTCGTACGGTGATTTGGAAGTGAATATAAGCTTCTGAAGTGAAGATTGGCACTTTTTCAAAAACTTTCTTTTTTTTAGTTCTGCTTGTCAAAATTTTTCTTTCTGTGTGTAACTCAGTGGGAAAGTGACAAACGAGTGAATTGTGACGACACGACTCAATTAGAATGAATATGCTCCTACCTCTCAAATTAAGCGTGCTAGAGCTCTGAAACTGTGCCTAACGCACTTTCATATAAACATGCTTCCTTGAGGTTTTAAACTCAGAAGGTGAATCTGTGCGTGTTTCTGGCCTGGGAACTGCTTCAGATCACAGTGCAATGCATATATGGTCTCGTTTGGCCCAGTGTGCTCGTTCGGTCATTTGGAAGTGAATATAAGCTTCTGAAGTGAAGATTGGCACTTTTTCAAAAACTTTCTTTTTTTTAGTTCTGCTTGTCAAAATTTTTCTTTCTGTGTGTAACTCAGTGGGAAAGTGACAAACGAGTGAATTGTGACTACACGACTAAATTAGAATGAATATGCGCCTATCTCTCTAATTAAGCGTGCTAGAGCTCTGAAACTGTGCCGAACGCACTTTCATATAAACATGCTTCCTTGAGGTTTTAAACTCAGAAGGTGAATCTGTGCGTGTTTCTGGCCTGGGAACTGCTTCAGATCACAGTGCAATGCATATATGGTCTCGTTTGGCCCAGTGTGCTCGTTCGGTCATTTGGAAGTGAATATAAGCTTCTGAAGTGAAGATTGGCACTTTTTCAAAAACTTTCTTTTTTTTAGTTCTGCTTGTCAAAATTTTTCTTTCTGTGTGTAACTCAGTGGGAAAGTGACAAACGAGTGAATTGTGACTACACGACTAAATTAGAATGAATATGCTCCTATCTCTCTAATTAAGCGTGCTAGATCTCTGAAACTGTGCCTAACGCACTTTCATATAAACACGCTTCCTTGAGGTTTTAAACTCAGAAGGTGAATCTGTGCGTGTTTCTGGCCTGGGAACTGCTTCAGATCACAGTGCAATGCATATATGGTCTGGTTTGGTCCAATGTGCTTGTACAGTCTTTTGGAAGTGAATATAAGCTTCTGAAGTGAAGATCTGCACTTTTTCAAAAACTTTCTTTTTTTAGTTCTGCTTGTCAAAATTTTTCATTCTGTGTGTAACTCAATGGGAAAGTGACAAACTTGAGTGAATTGTGACTAAATGACTGAATTGGAGTGAAAATGCTCCTATCTCTCTAATTAAGCGCGCTAGAGCTCTGAATCTGTGCCTATACGCACTTTCATAAAAACACGCTTCCTTGAGGTTTTAAACTCAGAAGGCGAATCTGTGCGTGTTTCTGGCCTGGGAACTGCTTCAGATCACAGTGCAATGCATATATGGTCTCGTTTGGCCCAATGTGCTCGTACGGTGATTTGGAAGTGAATATAAGCTTCTGAAGTGAAGATTGGCACTTTTTCAAAAACTTTCTTTTTTTTAGTTCTGCTTGTCAAAATTTTTCTTTCTGTGTGTAACTCAGTGGGAAAGTGACAAACGAGTGATTTGTGACGACACGACTCAATTAGAATGAATATGCTCCTACCTCTCAAATTAAGCGTGCTAGAGCTCTGAAACTGTGCCTAACGCACTTTCATATAAACATGCTTCCTTGAGGTTTTAAACTCAGAAGGTGAATCTGTGCGTGTTTCTGGCCTGGGAACTGCTTCAGATCACAGTGCAATGCATATATGGTCTCGTTTGGCCCAGTGTGCTCGTTCGGTCATTTGGAAGTGAATATAAGCTTCTGAAGTGAAGATTGGCACTTTTTCAAAAACTTTCTTTTTTTTAGTTCTGCTTGTCAAAATTTTTCTTTCTGTGTGTAACTCAGTGGGAAAGTGACAAACGAGTGAATTGTGACTACACGACTAAATTAGAATGAATAAGCGCCTATCTCTCTAATTAAGCGTGCTAGAGCTCTGAAACTGTGCCGAACGCACTTTCATATAAACATGCTTCCTTGAGGTTTTAAACTCAGAAGGTGAATCTGTGCGTGTTTCTGGCCTGGGAACTGCTTCAGATCACAGTGCAATGCATATATGGTCTGGTTTGGTCCAATGTGCTTGTACAGTCTTTTGGAAGTGAATATAAGCTTCTGAAGTGAAGATCTGCACTTTTTCAAAAACTTTCTTTTTTTAGTTCTGCTTGTCAAAATTTTTCATTCTGTGTGTAACTCAATGGGAAAGTGACAAACTTGAGTGAATTGTGACTAAATGACTGAATTGGAGTGAAAATGCTCCTATCTCTCTAATTTAGCGCGCTAGAGCTCTGAATCTGTGCCTATACGCACTTTCATAAAAACACGCTTCCTTGAGGTTTTAAACTCAGAAGGTGAATCTGTGCGTGTTTCTGGACTGGGAACTGCTTCAGATCACAGTGCAATGCATATGGTCTCGTTTGGTCCAATGTGCTTGAATGGTCATTTGAAAGTGAATATAAGCTTCCGAAGTGAAGATATACACTTTTTCAAAAACTTTTTTTTTTTAAGTTTTGCTTGGCAAAAATTTTCATTCTGTGTGTAACTCTGTGGGAAAGTGACAAACTTGAGTGAATTGTGACTAAATGGCTGAATTGTAGGGAAAATGCTCGTATCTCTCTAATTAAGCGCGCTAGAGCTCTGAAACTGTGGCAAAACGCACTTTCATGAAAACACGCTTCCTTGAGGTTTTAAACTCAGAAGGTGAATCTGTGGGTGTTTCTGGCCTGGGAACTGTTTCAGATCACAGTGCAATGCATATATGGTCTCGTTTGGCCCAATGTGCTCGTACGGTCATTTGGAAGAGAATATAAGCTTCTGAAGTGAAGATTTGCACTTTTTCAAAAACTTTCTTTTTTTTAGTTCTGCTTGTCAAAATTTTTCATTCTGTGTGTAATTCAGTGGGAAAGTGACAAACGAGTGAATTGTGACTACACGACTGAATTAGAATGAATATGCTCCTATCTCTCTAATTAAGCGTGCTAGAGCTCTGAAACTGTGCCGAACGCACTTTCATATAAACATGCTTCCTTGAGGTTTTAAACTCAGAAGGTGAATCTGTGCGTGTTTCTGGCCTGGGAACTGCTTCAGATCACAGTGCAATGCATATATGGTCTCGTTTGGTCCAATGTGCTTGAATGGTCATTTGAAAGTGAATCTAAGCTTCTGAAGTGAAGATATACACTTTTTCAAAAACTTTTTTTTTTAAGTTTTGCTTGGCAAAAATTTTCATTCTGTGTGTAACTCTGTGGGAAAGTGACAAACTTGAGTGAATTGTGACTAAATGACTGAATTGTAGGGAAAATGCTCGTATCTCTCTAATTAAGCGCGCTAGAGCTCTGAAACTGTGCCTATACGCACTTTCATATAAACACGCTTCCTTGAGGTTTTAAACTCAGAAGGTGAATCTGTGCGTGTTTCTGGCCTGGGAACTGCTTAAGATCACAGTGCAATGCATACATGGTCTGGTTTGGTCCAATGTGCTTGTACAGTCTTTTGGAAGTGAATATAAGCTTCTGAAGTGAAGATCTGCACTTTTTCAAAAACTTTCTTTTTTTAGTTCTGCTTGTCAAAATTTTTCATTCTGTGTGTAACTCAATGGGAAAGTGACAAACTTGAGTGAATTGTGACTAAATGACTGAATTGGAGTGAAAATGCTCCTATCTCTCTAATTAAGCGCGCTAGAGCTCTGAATCTGTGCCTATACGCACTTTCATAAAAACACGCTTCCTTGAGGTTTTAAACTCAGAAGGTGAATCTGTGCGTGTTTCTGGCCTGGGAACTGCTTCAGATCACTGTGCAATGCATATATGGTCTCGTTTGGCCCAATGTGCTCGTACGGTGATTTGGAAGTGAATATAGGCTTCTGAAGTGAAGATTGGCACTTTTTCAAAAACTTTCTTTTTTTTAGTTCTGCTTGTCAAAATTTTTCTTTCTGTGTGTAACTCAGTGGGAAAGTGACAAACGAGTGAATTGTGACGACACGACTCAATTAGAATGAATATGCTCCTACCTCTCAAATTAAGCGTGCAAGAGCTCTGAAACTGTGCCTAACGCACTTTCATATAAACATGCTTCCTTGAGGTTTTAAACTCAGAAGGTGAATCTGTGCGTGTTTCTGGCCTGGGAACTGCTTCAGATCACAGTGCAATGCATATATGGTCTCGTTTGGCCCAGTGTGCTCGTTCGGTCATTTGGAAGTGAATATAAGCTTCTGAAGTGAAGATTGGCACTTTTTCAAAAACTTTCTTTTTTTTAGTTCTGCTTGTCAAAATTTTTCTTTCTGTGTGTAACTCAGTGGGAAAGTGACAAACGAGTGAATTGTGACTACACGACTAAATTAGAATGAATATGCTCCTATCTCTCTAATTAAGCGTGCTAGATCTCTGAAACTGTGCCTAACGCACTTTCATATAAACACGCTTCCTTGAGGTTTTAAACTCAGAAGGTGAATCTGTGCGTGTTTCTGGCCTGGGAACTGCTTCAGATCACAGTGCAATGCATATATGGTCTGGTTTGGTCCAATGTGCTTGTACAGTCTTTTGGAAGTGAATATAAGCTTCTGAAGTGAAGATCTGCACTTTTTCAAAAACTTTCTTTTTTTAGTTCTGCTTGTCAAAATTTTTCATTCTGTGTGTAACTCAATGGGAAAGTGACAAACTTGAGTGAATTGTGACTAAATGACTGAATTGGAGTGAAAATGCTCCTATCTCTCTAATTAAGCGCGCTAGAGCTCTGAATCTGTGCCTATACGCACTTTCATAAAAACACGCTTCCTTGAGGTTTTAAACTCAGAAGGTGAATCTGTGCGTGTTTCTGGCCTGGGAACTGCTTCAGATCACAGTGCAATGCATATATGGTCTCGTTTGGCCCAATGTGCTCGTACGGTGATTTGGAAGTGAATATAAGCTTCTGAAGTGAAGATTGGCACTTTTTCAAAAACTTTCTTTTTTTTAGTTCTGCTTGTCAAAATTTTTCTTTCTGTGTGTAACTCAGTGGGAAAGTGACAAACGAGTGAATTGTGACGACACGACTCAATTAGAATGAATATGCTCCTACCTCTCAAATTAAGCGTGCTAGAGCTCTGAAACTGTGCCTAACGCACTTTCATATAAACATGCTTCCTTGAGGTTTTAAACTCAGAAGGTGAATCTGTGCGTGTTTCTGGCCTGGGAACTGCTTCAGATCACAGTGCAATGCATATATGGTCTCGTTTGGCCCAGTGTGCTCGTTCGGTCATTTGGAAGTGAATATAAGCTTCTGAAGTGAAGATTGGCACTTTTTCAAAAACTTTCTTTTTTTTAGTTCTGCTTGTCAAAATTTTTCTTTCTGTGTGTAACTCAGTGGGAAAGTGACAAACGAGTGAATTGTGACTACACGACTAAATTAGAATGAATATGCGCCTATCTCTCTAATTAAGCGTGCTAGAGCTCTGAAACTGTGCCGAACGCACTTTCATATAAACATGCTTCCTTGAGGTTTTAAACTCAGAAGGTGAATCTGTGCGTGTTTCTGGCCTGGGAACTGCTTCAGATCACAGTGCAATGCATATATGGTCTCGTTTGGCCCAGTGTGCTCGTTCGGTCATTTGGAAGTGAATATAAGCTTCTGAAGTGAAGATTGGCACTTTTTCAAAAACTTTCTTTTTTTTAGTTCTGCTTGTCAAAATTTTTCTTTCTGTGTGTAACTCAGTGGGAAAGTGACAAACGAGTGAATTGTGACTACACGACTAAATTAGAATGAATATGCTCCTATCTCTCTAATTAAGCGTGCTAGATCTCTGAAACTGTGCCTAACGCACTTTCATATAAACACGCTTCCTTGAGGTTTTAAACTCAGAAGGTGAATCTGTGCGTGTTTCTGGCCTGGGAACTGCTTCAGATCACAGTGCAATGCATATATGGTCTGGTTTGGTCCAATGTGCTTGTACAGTCTTTTGGAAGTGAATATAAGCTTCTGAAGTGAAGATCTGCACTTTTTCAAAAACTTTCTTTTTTTAGTTCTGCTTGTCAAAATTTTTCATTCTGTGTGTAACTCAATGGGAAAGTGACAAACTTGAGTGAATTGTGACTAAATGACTGAATTGGAGTGAAAATGCTCCTATCTCTCTAATTAAGCGCGCTAGAGCTCTGAATCTGTGCCTATACGCACTTTCATAAAAACACGCTTCCTTGAGGTTTTAAACTCAGAAGGCGAATCTGTGCGTGTTTCTGGCCTGGGAACTGCTTCAGATCACAGTGCAATGCATATATGGTCTCGTTTGGCCCAATGTGCTCGTACGGTGATTTGGAAGTGAATATAAGCTTCTGAAGTGAAGATTGGCACTTTTTCAAAAACTTTCTTTTTTTTAGTTCTGCTTGTCAAAATTTTTCTTTCTGTGTGTAACTCAGTGGGAAAGTGACAAACGAGTGATTTGTGACGACACGACTCAATTAGAATGAATATGCTCCTACCTCTCAAATTAAGCGTGCTAGAGCTCTGAAACTGTGCCTAACGCACTTTCATATAAACATGCTTCCTTGAGGTTTTAAACTCAGAAGGTGAATCTGTGCGTGTTTCTGGCCTGGGAACTGCTTCAGATCACAGTGCAATGCATATATGGTCTCGTTTGGCCCAGTGTGCTCGTTCGGTCATTTGGAAGTGAATATAAGCTTCTGAAGTGAAGATTGGCACTTTTTCAAAAACTTTCTTTTTTTTAGTTCTGCTTGTCAAAATTTTTCTTTCTGTGTGTAACTCAGTGGGAAAGTGACAAACGAGTGAATTGTGACTACACGACTAAATTAGAATGAATATGCGCCTATCTCTCTAATTAAGCGTGCTAGAGCTCTGAAACTGTGCCGAACGCACTTTCATATAAACATGCTTCCTTGAGGTTTTAAACTCAGAAGGTGAATCTGTGCGTGTTTCTGGCCTGGGAACTGCTTCAGATCACAGTGCAATGCATATATGGTCTGGTTTGGTCCAATGTGCTTGTACAGTCTTTTGGAAGTGAATATAAGCTTCTGAAGTGAAGATCTGCACTTTTTCAAAAACTTTCTTTTTTTAGTTCTGCTTGTCAAAATTTTTCATTCTGTGTGTAACTCAATGGGAAAGTGACAAACTTGAGTGAATTGTGACTAAATGACTGAATTGGAGTGAAAATGCTCCTATCTCTCTAATTTAGCGCGCTAGAGCTCTGAATCTGTGCCTATACGCACTTTCATAAAAACACGCTTCCTTGAGGTTTTAAACTCAGAAGGTGAATCTGTGCGTGTTTCTGGCCTGGGAACTGCTTAAGATCACAGTGCAATGCATACATGGTCTGGTTTGGTCCAATGTGCTTGTACAGTCTTTTGGAAGTGAATATAAGCTTCTGAAGTGAAGATCTGCACTTTTTCAAAAACTTTCTTTTTTTAGTTCTGCTTGTCAAAATTTTTCATTCTGTGTGTAACTCAGTGGGAAAGTGACAAACGAGTGAATTGTGACGACACGACTCAATTAGAATGAATATGCTCCTACCTCTCAAATTAAGCGTGCAAGAGCTCTGAAACTGTGCCTAACGCACTTTCATATAAACACGCTTCCTTGAGGTTTTAAACTCAGAAGGTGAATCTGTGCGTGTTTCTGGCCTGGGAACTGCTTCAGATCACAGTGCAATGCATATATGGTCTCGTTTGGCCCAGTGTGCTCGTTCGGTCATTTGGAAGTGAATATAGGCTTCTGAAGTGAAGATTGGCACTTTTTCAAAAACTTTCTTTTTTTTAGTTCTGCTTGTCAAAATTTTTCTTTCTGTGTGTAACTCAGTGGGAAAGTGACAAACGAGTGAATTGTGACGACACGACTCAATTAGAATGAATATGCTCCTACCTCTCAAATTAAGCGTGCAAGAGCTCTGAAACTGTGCCTAACGCACTTTCATATAAACACGCTTCCTTGAGGTTTTAAACTCAGAAGGTGAATCTGTGCGTGTTTCTGGCCTGGGAACTGCTTCAGATCACAGTGCAATGCATATATGGTCTCGTTTGGTCCAATGTGCTTGTACAGTCTTTTGGAAGTGAATATAAGCTTCTGAAGTGAAGATCTGCACTTTTTCAAAAACTTTCTTTTTTTAGTTCTGCTTGTCAAAATTTTTCATTCTGTGTGTAACTCAATGGGAAAGTGACAAACTTGAGTGAATTGTGACTAAATGACTGAATTGGAGTGAAAATGCTCCTATCTCTCTAATTAAGCGCGCTAGAGCTCTGAAACTGTGCCGAACGCACTTTCATATAAACATGCTTCCTTGAGGTTTTAAACTCAGAAGGTGAATCTGTGCGTGTTTCTGGCCTGGGAACTGCTTCAGATCACAGTGCAATGCATATATGGTCTGGTTTGGTCCAATGTGCTTGTACAGTCTTTTGGAAGTGATATGGGATCAGTAAGACACCAGATGCGGGGAGAAGGGAATGAGGATTTATTAATAAACAAAACAAAACAGGCACGAGGGCCAACAAAAAACTTGGCCCAAAGGGTTGCAAAAAACAAACTAAAGTACGCTACACACAGCAAAGAACTAAAGAGCTAAAAAGGCAAAAACAAAAAACCACTGGAAACTCCAGGGAGATAAGCAAGAACAGAAATGATCAATGATACTAAGGCTATATACAAAAATGACTACGAGGACAAGGCTTGGGAACATGAACATGACTAGGAAACAAGAACTTGAACATGGAATGAGACGCGACTAGAAACAAACTTGAGACACTGTCTGCCAGCCAACTTCCACCGCATCCAGATAAAGGCTTGGAAATCATGACACAAGGGGTAACACCTGGAGAGAGAGAAACAAGAGGCATGGCAAGATCAAGACATGGACTGAGATTGGATGACATGACCTGCTCATTAAGAGAATGAGCGTGCTCAGCTTAAGTACCAATTAAGTATGCAGTTTGGAAGCAAGCATGAATGTTAAGAACAGAAAAGCACAGCAAGATCTTGAAATAGTAAAGCAGGAATCATGACAATAAACTCCCTGTCTAAATTAGTAATATTAGTAATGTGCCTATCTAAGAATTACACCACCCAGTGAGTGTTAGTAAATGTTAGTAACTTAAAAACAGTTAATTGCCAATTAAGCTTAGAGAGCCCCGAATCAGCACAGCACAGAAGGAAGGGGGAAACCACAAAGCCAACCAGAGCTCTGAAATGTGCAACAACGAAGGCACGGGGCGGAACGCAGACAAGCGGTGGAGTGGCATGGCAGACCTGGCGAAAACAAAAACATGGAAAAGTAAAAACATGGACGTGGAACATGGATAATGAAATACTATGACTATGAACATGAACTATGGAACTATGAACTATGAAACTGTTAAAACCATAAGCAATACTGTTCTGGCCAAAGGCCAGAACCCTGGAACACAACAGGAAGTGAATATAAGCTTCTGAAGTGAAGATCTGCACTTTTTCAAAAACTTTCTTTTTTTAGTTCTGCTTGTCAAAATTTTTCATTCTGTGTGTAACTCAATGGGAAAGTGACAAACTTGAGTGAATTGTGACTAAATGACTGAATTGGAGTGAAAATGCTCCTATCTCTCTAATTAAGCGCGCTAGAGCTCTGAATCTGTGCCTATACGCACTTTCATAAAAACACGCTTCCTTGAGGTTTTAAACTCAGAAGGTGAATCTGTGCGTGTTTCTGGCCTGGGAACTGCTTCAGATCACAGTGCAATGCATATATGGTCTCGTTTGGCCCAATGTGCTCGTACGGTGATTTGGAAGTGAATATAAGCTTCTGAAGTGAAGATTGGCACTTTTTCAAAAACTTTCTTTTTTTTAGTTCTGCTTGTCAAAATTTTTCTTTCTGTGTGTAACTCAGTGGGAAAGTGACAAACGAGTGAATTGTGACGACACGACTCAATTAGAATGAATATGCTCCTACCTCTCAAATTAAGCGTGCTAGAGCTCTGAAACTGTGCCTAACGCACTTTCATATAAACATGCTTCCTTGAGGTTTTAAACTCAGAAGGTGAATCTGTGCGTGTTTCTGGCCTGGGAACTGCTTCAGATCACAGTGCAATGCATATATGGTCTCGTTTGGCCCAGTGTGCTCGTTCGGTCATTTGGAAGTGAATATAAGCTTCTGAAGTGAAGATTGGCACTTTTTCAAAAACTTTCTTTTTTTTAGTTCTGCTTGTCAAAATTTTTCTTTCTGTGTGTAACTCAGTGGGAAAGTGACAAACGAGTGAATTGTGACTACACGACTAAATTAGAATGAATATGCGCCTATCTCTCTAATTAAGCGTGCTAGAGCTCTGAAACTGTGCCGAACGCACTTTCATATAAACATGCTTCCTTGAGGTTTTAAACTCAGAAGGTGAATCTGTGCGTGTTTCTGGCCTGGGAACTGCTTCAGATCACAGTGCAATGCATATATGGTCTCGTTTGGCCCAGTGTGCTCGTTCGGTCATTTGGAAGTGAATATAAGCTTCTGAAGTGAAGATTGGCACTTTTTCAAAAACTTTCTTTTTTTTAGTTCTGCTTGTCAAAATTTTTCTTTCTGTGTGTAACTCAGTGGGAAAGTGACAAACGAGTGAATTGTGACTACACGACTAAATTAGAATGAATATGCGCCTATCTCTCTAATTAAGCGTGCTAGAGCTCTGAAACTGTGCCGAACGCACTTTCATATAAACATGCTTCCTTGAGGTTTTAAACTCAGAAGGTGAATCTGTGCGTGTTTCTGGCCTGGGAACTGCTTCAGATCACAGTGCAATGCATATATGGTCTGGTTTGGTCCAATGTGCTTGTACAGTCTTTTGGAAGTGAATATAAGCTTCTGAAGTGAAGATCTGCACGTTTTCAAAAACTTTCTTTTTTTAGTTCTGCTTGTCAAAATTTTTCATTCTGTGTGTAACTCAATGGGAAAGTGACAAACTTGAGTGAATTGTGACTAAATGACTGAATTGGAGTGAAAATGCTCCTATCTCTCTAATTAAGCGCGCTAGAGCTCTGAATCTGTGCCTATACGCACTTTCATAAAAACACGCTTCCTTGAGGTTTTAAACTCAGAAGGCGAATCTGTGCGTGTTTCTGGCCTGGGAACTGCTTCAGATCACAGTGCAATGCATATATGGTCTCGTTTGGCCCAATGTGCTCGTACGGTGATTTGGAAGTGAATATAAGCTTCTGAAGTGAAGATTGGCACTTTTTCAAAAACTTTCTTTTTTTTAGTTCTGCTTGTCAAAATTTTTCTTTCTGTGTGTAACTCAGTGGGAAAGTGACAAACGAGTGATTTGTGACGACACGACTCAATTAGAATGAATATGCTCCTACCTCTCAAATTAAGCGTGCTAGAGCTCTGAAACTGTGCCTAACGCACTTTCATATAAACATGCTTCCTTGAGGTTTTAAACTCAGAAGGTGAATCTGTGCGTGTTTCTGGCCTGGGAACTGCTTCAGATCACAGTGCAATGCATATATGGTCTCGTTTGGCCCAGTGTGCTCGTTCGGTCATTTGGAAGTGAATATAAGCTTCTGAAGTGAAGATTGGCACTTTTTCAAAAACTTTCTTTTTTTTAGTTCTGCTTGTCAAAATTTTTCTTTCTGTGTGTAACTCAGTGGGAAAGTGACAAACGAGTGAATTGTGACTACACGACTAAATTAGAATGAATATGCGCCTATCTCTCTAATTAAGCGTGCTAGAGCTCTGAAACTGTGCCGAACGCACTTTCATATAAACATGCTTCCTTGAGGTTTTAAACTCAGAAGGTGAATCTGTGCGTGTTTCTGGCCTGGGAACTGCTTCAGATCACAGTGCAATGCATATATGGTCTGGTTTGGTCCAATGTGCTTGTACAGTCTTTTGGAAGTGAATATAAGCTTCTGAAGTGAAGATCTGCACTTTTTCAAAAACTTTCTTTTTTTAGTTCTGCTTGTCAAAATTTTTCATTCTGTGTGTAACTCAATGGGAAAGTGACAAACTTGAGTGAATTGTGACTAAATGACTGAATTGGAGTGAAAATGCTCCTATCTCTCTAATTTAGCGCGCTAGAGCTCTGAATCTGTGCCTATACGCACTTTCATAAAAACACGCTTCCTTGAGGTTTTAAACTCAGAAGGTGAATCTGTGCGTGTTTCTGGCCTGGGAACTGCTTAAGATCACAGTGCAATGCATACATGGTCTGGTTTGGTCCAATGTGCTTGTACAGTCTTTTGGAAGTGAATATAAGCTTCTGAAGTGAAGATCTGCACTTTTTCAAAAACTTTCTTTTTTTAGTTCTGCTTGTCAAAATTTTTCATTCTGTGTGTAACTCAATGGGAAAGTGACAAACTTGAGTGAATTGTGACTAAATGACTGAATTGGAGTGAAAATGCTCCTATCTCTCTAATTAAGCGCGCTAGAGCTCTGAATCTGTGCCTATACGCACTTTCATAAAAACACGCTTCCTTGAGGTTTTAAACTCAGAAGGTGAATCTGTGCGTGTTTCTGGCCTGGGAACTGCTTCAGATCACTGTGCAATGCATATATGGTCTCGTTTGGCCCAATGTGCTCGTACGGTGATTTGGAAGTGAATATAGGCTTCTGAAGTGAAGATTGGCACTTTTTCAAAAACTTTCTTTTTTTTAGTTCTGCTTGTCAAAATTTTTCTTTCTGTGTGTAACTCAGTGGGAAAGTGACAAACGAGTGAATTGTGACGACACGACTCAATTAGAATGAATATGCTCCTACCTCTCAAATTAAGCGTGCAAGAGCTCTGAAACTGTGCCTAACGCACTTTCATATAAACATGCTTCCTTGAGGTTTTAAACTCAGAAGGTGAATCTGTGCGTGTTTCTGGCCTGGGAACTGCTTCAGATCACAGTGCAATGCATATATGGTCTCGTTTGGCCCAGTGTGCTCGTTCGGTCATTTGGAAGTGAATATAAGCTTCTGAAGTGAAGATTGGCACTTTTTCAAAAACTTTCTTTTTTTTAGTTCTGCTTGTCAAAATTTTTCTTTCTGTGTGTAACTCAGTGGGAAAGTGACAAACGAGTGAATTGTGACTACACGACTAAATTAGAATGAATATGCTCCTATCTCTCTAATTAAGCGTGCTAGATCTCTGAAACTGTGCCTAACGCACTTTCATATAAACACGCTTCCTTGAGGTTTTAAACTCAGAAGGTGAATCTGTGCGTGTTTCTGGCCTGGGAACTGCTTCAGATCACAGTGCAATGCATATATGGTCTGGTTTGGTCCAATGTGCTTGTACAGTCTTTTGGAAGTGAATATAAGCTTCTGAAGTGAAGATCTGCACTTTTTCAAAAACTTTCTTTTTTTAGTTCTGCTTGTCAAAATTTTTCATTCTGTGTGTAACTCAATGGGAAAGTGACAAACTTGAGTGAATTGTGACTAAATGACTGAATTGGAGTGAAAATGCTCCTATCTCTCTAATTAAGCGCGCTAGAGCTCTGAATCTGTGCCTATACGCACTTTCATAAAAACACGCTTCCTTGAGGTTTTAAACTCAGAAGGTGAATCTGTGCGTGTTTCTGGCCTGGGAACTGCTTCAGATCACAGTGCAATGCATATATGGTCTCGTTTGGCCCAATGTGCTCGTACGGTGATTTGGAAGTGAATATAAGCTTCTGAAGTGAAGATTGGCACTTTTTCAAAAACTTTCTTTTTTTTAGTTCTGCTTGTCAAAATTTTTCTTTCTGTGTGTAACTCAGTGGGAAAGTGACAAACGAGTGAATTGTGACTACACGACTAAATTAGAATGAATATGCGCCTATCTCTCTAATTAAGCGTGCTAGAGCTCTGAAACTGTGCCGAACGCACTTTCATATAAACATGCTTCCTTGAGGTTTTAAACTCAGAAGGTGAATCTGTGCGTGTTTCTGGCCTGGGAACTGCTTCAGATCACAGTGCAATGCATATATGGTCTCGTTTGGCCCAGTGTGCTCGTTCGGTCATTTGGAAGTGAATATAAGCTTCTGAAGTGAAGATTGGCACTTTTTCAAAAACTTTCTTTTTTTTAGTTCTGCTTGTCAAAATTTTTCTTTCTGTGTGTAACTCAGTGGGAAAGTGACAAACGAGTGAATTGTGACTACACGACTAAATTAGAATGAATATGCGCCTATCTCTCTAATTAAGCGTGCTAGAGCTCTGAAACTGTGCCGAACGCACTTTCATATAAACATGCTTCCTTGAGGTTTTAAACTCAGAAGGTGAATCTGTGCGTGTTTCTGGCCTGGGAACTGCTTCAGATCACAGTGCAATGCATATATGGTCTGGTTTGGTCCAATGTGCTTGTACAGTCTTTTGGAAGTGATATGGGATCAGTAAGACACCAGATGCGGGGAGAAGGGAATGAGGATTTATTAATAAACAAAACAAAACAGGCACGAGGGCCAACAAAAAACTTGGCCCAAAGGGTTGCAAAAAACAAACTAAAGTACGCTACACACAGCAAAGAACTAAAGAGCTAAAAAGGCAAAAACAAAAAACCACTGGAAACTCCAGGGAGATAAGCAAGAACAGAAATGATCAATGATACTAAGGCTATATACAAAAATGACTACGAGGACAAGGCTTGGGAACATGAACATGACTAGGAAACAAGAACTTGAACATGGAATGAGACGCGACTAGAAACAAACTTGAGACACTGTCTGCCAGCCAACTTCCACCGCATCCAGATAAAGGCTTGGAAATCATGACACAAGGGGTAACACCTGGAGAGAGAGAAACAAGAGGCATGGCAAGATCAAGACATGGACTGAGATTGGATGACATGACCTGCTCATTAAGAGAATGAGCGTGCTCAGCTTAAGTACCAATTAAGTATGCAGTTTGGAAGCAAGCATGAATGTTAAGAACAGAAAAGCACAGCAAGATCTTGAAATAGTAAAGCAGGAATCATGACAATAAACTCCCTGTCTAAATTAGTAATATTAGTAATGTGCCTATCTAAGAATTACACCACCCAGTGAGTGTTAGTAAATGTTAGTAACTTAAAAACAGTTAATTGCCAATTAAGCTTAGAGAGCCCCGAATCAGCACAGCACAGAAGGAAGGGGGAAACCACAAAGCCAACCAGAGCTCTGAAATGTGCAACAACGAAGGCACGGGGCGGAACGCAGACAAGCGGTGGAGTGGCATGGCAGACCTGGCGAAAACAAAAACATGGAAAAGTAAAAACATGGACGTGGAACATGGATAATGAAATACTATGACTATGAACATGAACTATGGAACTATGAACTATGAAACTGTTAAAACCATAAGCAATACTGTTCTGGCCAAAGGCCAGAACCCTGGAACACAACAGGAAGTGAATATAAGCTTCTGAAGTGAAGATCTGCACTTTTTCAAAAACTTTCTTTTTTTAGTTCTGCTTGTCAAAATTTTTCATTCTGTGTGTAACTCAATGGGAAAGTGACAAACTTGAGTGAATTGTGACTAAATGACTGAATTGGAGTGAAAATGCTCCTATCTCTCTAATTTAGCGCGCTAGAGCTCTGAATCTGTGCCTATACGCACTTTCATAAAAACACGCTTCCTTGAGGTTTTAAACTCAGAAGGCGAATCTGTGCGTGTTTCTGGCCTGGGAACTGCTTCAGATCACAGTGCAATGCATATATGGTCTCGTTTGGCCCAATGTGCTCGTACGGTGATTTGGAAGTGAATATAAGCTTCTGAAGTGAAGATTGGCACTTTTTCAAAAACTTTCTTTTTTTTAGTTCTGCTTGTCAAAATTTTTCTTTCTGTGTGTAACTCAGTGGGAAAGTGACAAACGAGTGATTTGTGACGACACGACTCAATTAGAATGAATATGCTCCTACCTCTCAAATTAAGCGTGCTAGAGCTCTGAAACTGTGCCTAACGCACTTTCATATAAACATGCTTCCTTGAGGTTTTAAACTCAGAAGGTGAATCTGTGCGTGTTTCTGGCCTGGGAACTGCTTCAGATCACAGTGCAATGCATATATGGTCTCGTTTGGCCCAGTGTGCTCGTTCGGTCATTTGGAAGTGAATATAAGCTTCTGAAGTGAAGATTGGCACTTTTTCAAAAACTTTCTTTTTTTTAGTTCTGCTTGTCAAAATTTTTCTTTCTGTGTGTAACTCAGTGGGAAAGTGACAAACGAGTGAATTGTGACTACACGACTAAATTAGAATGAATATGCGCCTATCTCTCTAATTAAGCGTGCTAGAGCTCTGAAACTGTGCCGAACGCACTTTCATATAAACATGCTTCCTTGAGGTTTTAAACTCAGAAGGTGAATCTGTGCGTGTTTCTGGCCTGGGAACTGCTTCAGATCACAGTGCAATGCATATATGGTCTGGTTTGGTCCAATGTGCTTGTACAGTCTTTTGGAAGTGAATATAAGCTTCTGAAGTGAAGATCTGCACTTTTTCAAAAACTTTCTTTTTTTAGTTCTGCTTGTCAAAATTTTTCATTCTGTGTGTAACTCAATGGGAAAGTGACAAACTTGAGTGAATTGTGACTAAATGACTGAATTGGAGTGAAAATGCTCCTATCTCTCTAATTTAGCGCGCTAGAGCTCTGAATCTGTGCCTATACGCACTTTCATAAAAACACGCTTCCTTGAGGTTTTAAACTCAGAAGGTGAATCTGTGCGTGTTTCTGGCCTGGGAACTGCTTCAGATCACAGTGCAATGCATATATGGTCTCGTTTGGCCCAATGTGCTCGTACGGTGATTTGGAAGTGATTATAAGCTTCTGAAGTGAAAATTGGCACTTTTTCAAAAACTTTCTTTTTTTTAGTTCTGCTTGTCAAAATTTTTCTTTCTGTGTGTAACTCAGTGGGAAAGTGACAAACGAGTGAATTGTGACGACACGACTCAATTAGAATGAATATGCTCCTACCTCTCAAATTAAGCGTGCTAGAGCTCTGAAACTGTGCCTAACGCACTTTCATATAAACATGCTTCCTTGAGGTTTTAAACTCAGAAGGTGAATCTGTGCGTGTTTCTGGCCTGGGAACTGCTTCAGATCACAGTGCAATGCATATATGGTCTCGTTTGGCCCAGTGTGCTCGTTCGGTCATTTGGAAGTGAATATAAGCTTCTGAAGTGAAGATTGGCACTTTTTCAAAAACTTTCTTTTTTTTAGTTCTGCTTGTCAAAATTTTTCTTTCTGTGTGTAACTCAGTGGGAAAGTGACAAACGAGTGAATTGTGACTACACGACTAAATTAGAATGAATATGCGCCTATCTCTCTAATTAAGCGTGCTAGATCTCTGAAACTGTGCCTAACGCACTTTCATATAAACACGCTTCCTTGAGGTTTTAAACTCAGAAGGTGAATCTGTGCGTGTTTCTGGACTGGAAACTGCTTCAGATCACAGTGCAATGCATATATGGTCTCGTTTGGTCCAATGTGCTCGAACGGTCATTTGGAAGAGCATATAAGCTTCTGAAGTGAAGATTTGCACTTATTCAAAAACTTTCTTTTTTTTAGTTCTGCTTGTCAAAATTTTTCATTCTGTGTGTAACTCAGTGGGAAAGTGACAAACTTGAGTGAATTGTCACTACACGACTGAATTGGAGTGAAAATGCTCCTATCTCTCTAATTAAGCGTGCTAGAGCTCTGAAACTGTGCCGAACGCACTTTCATATAAACATGCTTCCTTGAGGTTTTAAACTCCGAAGGTGAATCTGTGCGTGTTTCTGGCCTGGGAACTGCTTCAGATCACAGTGCAATGCATATGGTCTCGTTTGGTCCAATGTGCTTGAATGGTCATTTGAAAGTGAATATAAGCTTCCGAAGTGAAGATATACACTTTTTCAAAAACTTTTTTTTTTAAGTTTTGCTTGGCAAAAATTTTCATTCTGTGTGTAACTCTGTGGGAAAGTGACAAACTTGAGTGAATTGTGACTAAATGGCTGAATTGTAGGGAAAATGCTCGTATCTCTCTAATTAAGCGCGCTAGAGCTCTGAAACTGTGGCAAAACGCACTTTCATGAAAACACGCTTCCTTGAGGTTTTAAACTCAGAAGGTGAATCTGTGGGTGTTTCTGGCCTGGGAACTGTTTCAGATCACAGTGCAATGCATATATAGTCTCGTTTGGCCCAATGTGCTGGTACGGTCATTTGAAAGTGAATATAAGCTTCCGAAGTGAAGATATACACTTTTTCAAAAACTTTTTTTTTTTAAGTTTTGCTTGGCAAAAATTTTCATTCTGTGTGTAACTCTGTGGGAAAGTGACAAACTTGAGTGAATTGTGACTAAATGACTGAATTGTAGGGAAAATGCTCGAATCTCTCTAATTAAGCGCGCTAGAGCTCTGAAACTGTGCCTATACGCACTTTCATATAAACACGCTTCCTTGAGGTTTTAAACTCAGAAGGTGAATCTGTGCGTGTTTCTGGCCTGGGAACTGCTTCAGATCACAGTGCAATGCATATATGGTCTGGTTTGGTCCAATGTGCTTGTACAGTCTTTTGGAAGTGAATATAAGCTTCTGAAGTGAAGATCTGCACTTTTTCAAAAACTTTCTTTTTTTAGTTCTGCTTGTCAAAATTTTTCATTCTGTGTGTAACTCAATGGGAAAGTGACAAACTTGAGTGAATTGTGACTAAATGACTGAATTGGAGTGAAAATGCTCCTATCTCTCTAATTAAGCGCGCTAGAGCTCTAAATCTGTGCCTATACGCACTTTCATAAAAACACGCTTCCTTGAGGTTTTAAACTCAGAAGGTGAATCTGTGCGTGTTTCTGGCCTGGGAACTGCTTCAGATCACAGTGCAATGCATATATGGTCTCGTTTGGCCCAATGTGCTCGTACGGTGATTTGGAAGTGAATATAAGCTTCTGAAGTGAAGATTGGCACTTTTTCAAAACCTTTCTTTTTTTTAGTTCTGCTTGTCAAAATTTTTCTTTCTGTGTGTAACTCAGTGGGAAAGTGACAAACGAGTGAATTGTGACTACACGACTAAATTAGAATGAATATGCGCCTATCTCTCTAATTAAGCGTGCTAGATCTCTGAAACTGTGCCTAACGCACTTTCATATAAACACGCTTCCTTGAGGTTTTAAACTCAGAAGGTGAATCTGTGCGTGTTTCTGGACTGGAAACTGCTTCAGATCACAGTGCAATGCATATATGGTCTCGTTTGGTCCAATGTGCTCGAACGGTCATTTGGAAGAGCATATAAGCTTCTGAAGTGAAGATTTGCACTTATTCAAAAACTTTCTTTTTTTTAGTTCTGCTTGTCAAAATTTTTCATTCTGCGTGTAACTCAGTGGGAAAGTGACAAACTTGAGTGAATTGTCACTACACGACTGAATTGGAGTGAAAATGCTCCTATCTCTCTAATTAAGCGCGCTAGAGCTCTGAAACTGTGCCTATACGCACTTTCATATAAATACGCTTCCTCGAGGTTTTAAACTCAGAAGGTGAATCTGTGCGTGTTTCTGGCCTGGAAACTGCTTCAGATCACTGTGCAATGCATATATGGTCTCGTTTGGTCCAATGTGCTTGAATGGTCATTTGAAAGTGAATATAAGCTTCTGAAGTGAAGATATACACTTTTTCAAAAATTTTTTTTTTTAAGTTTTGCTTGGCAAAAATTTTCATTCTGTGTGTAACTCAGTGGGAAAGTGACAAACTTGAGTGAATTGTGACTAAATGGCTGAATTGTAGGGAAAATGCTCGTATCTCTCTAATTAAGCGCGCTAGAGCTCTGAAACTGTGCCTATACGCACTTTCATATAAACACGCTTCCTTGAGGTTTTAAACTCAGAAGGTGAATCTGTGCGTGTTTCTGGCCTGGGAACTGCTTCAGATCACAGTGCAATGCATATATGGTCTGGTTTGGTCCAATGTGCTTGTACAGTCTTTTGGAAGTGAATATAAGCTTCTGAAGTGAAGATCTGCACTTTTTCAAAAACTTTCTTTTTTTAGTTCTGCTTGTCAAAATTTTTCATTCTGTGTGTAACTCAATGGGAAAGTGACAAACTTGAGTGAATTGTGACTAAATGACTGAATTGGAGTGAAAATGCTCCTATCTCTCTAATTAAGCGCGCTAGAGCTCTAAATCTGTGCCTATACGCACTTTCATAAAAACACGCTTCCTTGAGGTTTTAAACTCAGAAGGTGAATCTGTGCGTGTTTCTGGCCTGGGAACTGCTTCAGATCACAGTGCAATGCATATATGGTCTCGTTTGGCCCAATGTGCTCGTACGGTGATTTGGAAGTGAATATAAGCTTCTGAAGTGAAGATTGGCACTTTTTCAAAACCTTTCTTTTTTTTAGTTCTGCTTGTCAAAATTTTTCTTTCTGTGTGTAACTCAGTGGGAAAGTGACAAACGAGTGAATTGTGACTACACGACTAAATTAGAATGAATATGCGCCTATCTCTCTAATTAAGCGTGCTAGATCTCTGAAACTGTGCCTAACGCACTTTCATATAAACACGCTTCCTTGAGGTTTTAAACTCAGAAGGTGAATCTGTGCGTGTTTCTGGACTGGAAACTGCTTCAGATCACAGTGCAATGCATATATGGTCTCGTTTGGTCCAATGTGCTCGAACGGTCATTTGGAAGAGCATATAAGCTTCTGAAGTGAAGATTTGCACTTATTCAAAAACTTTCTTTTTTTTAGTTCTGCTTGTCAAAATTTTTCATTCTGCGTGTAACTCAGTGGGAAAGTGACAAACTTGAGTGAATTGTCACTACACGACTGAATTGGAGTGAAAATGCTCCTATCTCTCTAATTAAGCGCGCTAGAGCTCTGAAACTGTGCCTATACGCACTTTCATATAAATACGCTTCCTCGAGGTTTTAAACTCAGAAGGTGAATCTGTGCGTGTTTCTGGCCTGGAAACTGCTTCAGATCACTGTGCAATGCATATATGGTCTCGTTTGGTCCAATGTGCTTGAATGGTCATTTGAAAGTGAATATAAGCTTCTGAAGTGAAGATATACACTTTTTCAAAAATTTTTTTTTTTAAGTTTTGCTTGGCAAAAATTTTCATTCTGTGTGTAACTCAGTGGGAAAGTGACAAACTTGAGTGAATTGTGACTAAATGGCTGAATTGTAGGGAAAATGCTCGTATCTCTCTAATTAAGCGCGCTAGAGCTCTGAAACTGTGGCAAAACGCACTTTCATGAAAACACGCTTCCTTGAGGTTTTAAACTCAGAAGGTGAATCTGTGGGTGTTTCTGGCCTGGGAACTGCTTCAGATCACACTGCAATGCATATATGGTCTCGTTTGGCCCAATGTGCTCGTACGGTCATTTGGAAGTGAATATAAGCTTCTGAAGTGAAGATTTGCACTTTTTCAAAAACTTTCTTTTTTTTAGTTCTGCTTGTCAAAATTTTTCTTTCTGTGTGTAACTCAGTGGGAAAGTGACAAACGAGTGAATTGTGACTACACGACTAAATTAGAATGAATATGCGCCTATCTCTCTAATTAAGCGTGCTAGATCTCTGAAACTGTGTCTAACGCACTTTCATATAAACACGCTTCCTTGAGGTTTTAAACTCAGAAGGTGAATCTGTGCGTGTTTCTGGCCTGGGAACTGCTTCAGATCACAGTGCAATGCATATATGGTCTGGTTTGGTCCAATGTGCTTGTACAGTCATTTGGAAGTGAATATAAGCTTCTGAAGTGAAGATTTGCACTTTTTCAAAAACTTTCTTTTTTTTAGTTCTGCTTGTCAAAATTTTTCATTCTGTGTGTAACTCAATGGGAAAGTGACAAACTTGAGTGAATTGTGACTAAATGACTGAATTGGAGTGAAAATGCTCCTATCTCTCTAATTAAGCGTGCTAGAGCTCTGAAACTGTGCCGAACGCACTTTCATATAAACATGCTTCCTTGAGGTTTTAAACTCAGAAGGTGAATCTGTGCGTGTTTCTGGACTGGGAACTGCTTCAGATCACAGTGCAATGCATATGGTCTCGTTTGGTCCAATGTGCTTGAATGGTCATTTGAAAGTGAATATAAGCTTCCGAAGTGAAGATATACACTTTTTCAAAAACTTTTTTTTTTTAAGTTTTGCTTGGCAAAAATTTTCATTCTGTGTGTAACTCTGTGGGAAAGTGACAAACTTGAGTGAATTGTGACTAAATGGCTGAATTGTAGGGAAAATGCTCGTATCTCTCTAATTAAGCGCGCTAGAGCTCTGAAACTGTGGCAAAACGCACTTTCATGAAAACACGCTTCCTTGAGGTTTTAAACTCAGAAGGTGAATCTGTGGGTGTTTCTGGCCTGGGAACTGTTTCAGATCACAGTGCAATGCATATATGGTCTCGTTTGGCCCAATGTGCTCGTACGGTCATTTGGAAGAGAATATAAGCTTCTGAAGTGAAGATTTGCACTTTTTCAAAAACTTTCTTTTTTTTAGTTCTGCTTGTCAAAATTTTTCATTCTGTGTGTAATTCAGTGGGAAAGTGACAAACGAGTGAATTGTGACTACACGACTGAATTAGAATGAATATGCTCCTATCTCTCTAATTAAGCGTGCTAGAGCTCTGAAACTGTGCCGAACGCACTTTCATATAAACATGCTTCCTTGAGGTTTTAAACTCAGAAGGTGAATCTGTGCGTGTTTCTGGCCTGGGAACTGCTTCAGATCACAGTGCAATGCATATATGGTCTCGTTTGGTCCAATGTGCTTGAATGGTCATTTGAAAGTGAATCTAAGCTTCTGAAGTGAAGATATACACTTTTTCAAAAACTTTTTTTTTTAAGTTTTGCTTGGCAAAAATTTTCATTCTGTGTGTAACTCTGTGGGAAAGTGACAAACTTGAGTGAATTGTGACTAAATGACTGAATTGTAGGGAAAATGCTCGTATCTCTCTAATTAAGCGCGCTAGAGCTCTGAAACTGTGCCTATACGCACTTTCATATAAACACGCTTCCTTGAGGTTTTAAACTCAGAAGGTGAATCTGTGCGTGTTTCTGGCCTGGGAACTGCTTCAGATCACAGTGCAATGCATGTATGGTCTGGTTTGGTCCAATGTGCTTGTACAGTCTTTTAGAAGTGAATATAAGCTTCTGAAGTGAAGATCTGCACTTTTTCAAAAACTTTCTTTTTTTAGTTCTGCTTGTCAAAATTTTTCATTCTGTGTGTAACTCAATGGGAAAGTGACAAACTTGAGTGAATTGTGACTAAATGACTGAATTGGAGTGAAAATGCTCCTATCTCTCTAATTAAGCGCGCTAGAGCTCTGAATCTGTGCCTATACGCACTTTCATAAAAACACGCTTCCTTGAGGTTTTAAACTCAGAAGGTGAATCTGTGCGTGTTTCTGGCCTGGGAACTGCTTCAGATCACAGTGCAATGCATATATGGTCTCTTTTGGCCCAATGTGCTCGTACGGTGATTTGGAAGTGAATATAGGCTTCTGAAGTGAAGATTGGCACTTTTTCAAAAACTTTTTTTTTAGTTCTGCTTGTCAAAATTTTTCTTTCTGTGTGTAACTCAGTGGGAAAGTGACAAACGAGTGAATTGTGACGACACGACTCAATTAGAATGAATATGCTCCTACCTCTCAAATTAAGCGTGCTAGAGCTCTGAAACTGTGCCTAACGCACTTTCATATAAACATGCTTCCTTGAGGTTTTAAACTCAGAAGGTGAATCTGTGCGTGTTTCTGGCCTGGGAACTGCTTCAGATCACAGTGCAATGCATATATGGTCTCGTTTGGCCCAGTGTGCTCGTTCGGTCATTTGGAAGTGAATATAAGCTTCTGAAGTGAAGATTGGCACTTTTTCAAAAACTTTCTTTTTTTTAGTTCTGCTTGTCAAAATTTTTCTTTCTGTGTGTAACTCAGTGGGAAAGTGACAAACGAGTGAATTGTGACTACACGACTAAATTAGAATGAATATGCTCCTATCTCTCTAATTAAGCGTGCTAGATCTCTGAAACTGTGCCTAACGCACTTTCATATAAACACGCTTCCTTGAGGTTTTAAACTCAGAAGGTGAATCTGTGCGTGTTTCTGGCCTGGGAACTGCTTCAGATCACAGTGCAATGCATATATGGTCTGGTTTGGTCCAATGTGCTTGTACAGTCTTTTGGAAGTGAATATAAGCTTCTGAAGTGAAGATCTGCACTTTTTCAAAAACTTTCTTTTTTTAGTTCTGCTTGTCAAAATTTTTCATTCTGTGTGTAACTCAATGGGAAAGTGACAAACTTGAGTGAATTGTGACTAAATGACTGAATTGGAGTGAAAATGCTCCTATCTCTCTAATTAAGCGCGCTAGAGCTCTGAATCTGTGCCTATACGCACTTTCATAAAAACACGCTTCCTTGAGGTTTTAAACTCAGAAGGTGAATCTGTGCGTGTTTCTGGCCTGGGAACTGCTTCAGATCACAGTGCAATGCATATATGGTCTGGTTTGGTCCAATGTGCTTGTACAGTCTTTTGGAAGTGAATATAAGCTTCTGAAGTGAAGATCTGCACTTTTTCAAAAACTTTCTTTTTTTAGTTCTGCTTGTCAAAATTTTTCATTCTGTGTGTAACTCAATGGGAAAGTGACAAACTTGAGTGAATTGTGACTAAATGACTGAATTGGAGTGAAAATGCTCCTATCTCTCTAATTAAGCGCGCTAGAGCTCTGAATCTGTGCCTATACGCACTTTCATAAAAACACGCTTCCTTGAGGTTTTAAACTCAGAAGGTGAATCTGTGCGTGTTTCTGGCCTGGGAACTGCTTCAGATCACAGTGCAATGCATATATGGTCTCGTTTGGCCCAATGTGCTCTTACGGTGATTTGGAAGTGAATATAAGCTTCTGAAGTGAAGATTGGCACTTTTTCAAAAACTTTCTTTTTTTTAGTTCTGCTTGTCAAAATTTTTCTTTCTGTGTGTAACTCAGTGGGAAAGTGACAAACGAGTGAATTGTGACGACACGACTCAATTAGAATGAATATGCTCCTACCTCTCAAATTAAGCGTGCTAGAGCTCTGAAACTGTGCCTAACGCACTTTCATATAAACATGCTTCCTTGAGGTTTTAAACTCAGAAGGTGAATCTGTGCGTGTTTCTGGCCTGGGAACTGCTTCAGATCACAGTGCAATGCATATATGGTCTCGTTTGGCCCAGTGTGCTAGTTCGGTCATTTGGAAGTGAATATAAGCTTCTGAAGTGAAGATTGGCACTTTTTCAAAAACTTTCTTTTTTTTAGTTCTGCTTGTCAAAATTTTTCTTTCTGTGTGTAACTCAGTGGGAAAGTGACAAACGAGTGAATTGTGACTACACGACTAAATTAGAATGAATATGCGCCTATCTCTCTAATTAAGCGTGCTAGAGCTCTGAAACTGTGCCGAACGCACTTTCATATAAACATGCTTCCTTGAGGTTTTAAACTCAGAAGGTGAATCTGTGCGTGTTTCTGGCCTGGGAACTGCTTCAGATCACAGTGCAATGCATATATGGTCTGGTTTGGTCCAATGTGCTTGTACAGTCTTTTGGAAGTGAATATAAGCTTCTGAAGTGAAGATCTGCACTTTTTCAAAAACTTTCTTTTTTTAGTTCTGCTTGTCAAAATTTTTCATTCTGTGTGTAACTCAATGGGAAAGTGACAAACTTGAGTGAATTGTGACTAAATGACTGAATTGGAGTGAAAATGCTCCTATCTCTCTAATTAAGCGCGCTAGAGCTCTGAATCTGTGCCTATACGCACTTTCATAAAAACACGCTTCCTTGAGGTTTTAAACTCAGAAGGTGAATCTGTGCGTGTTTCTGGCCTGGGAACTGCTTCAGATCACAGTGCAATGCATATATGGTCTCGTTTGGCCCAATGTGCTCGTACGGTGATTTGGAAGTGAATATAAGCTTCTGAAGTGAAGATTGGCACTTTTTCAAAAACTTTCTTTTTTTTAGTTCTGCTTGTCAAAATTTTTCTTTCTGTGTGTAACTCAGTGGGAAAGTGACAAACGAGTGAATTGTGACGACACGACTCAATTAGAATGAATATGCTCCTACCTCTCAAATTAAGCGTGCTAGAGCTCTGAAACTGTGCCTAACGCACTTTCATATAAACATGCTTCCTTGAGGTTTTAAACTCAGAAGGTGAATCTGTGCGTGTTTCTGGCCTGGGAACTGCTTCAGATCACAGTGCAATGCATATATGGTCTCGTTTGGCCCAGTGTGCTCGTTCGGTCATTTGGAAGTGAATATAAGCTTCTGAAGTGAAGATTGGCACTATTTCAAAAACTTTCTTTTTTTTAGTTCTGCTTGTCAAAATTTTTCTTTCTGTGTGTAACTCAGTGGGAAAGTGACAAACGAGTGAATTGTGACTACACGACTAAATTAGAATGAATATGCGCCTATCTCTCTAATTAAGCGTGCTAGATCTCTGAAACTGTGCCTAACGCACTTTCATATAAACACGCTTCCTTGAGGTTTTAAACTCAGAAGGTGAATCTGTGCGTGTTTCTGGACTGGAAACTGCTTCAGATCACAGTGCAATGCATATATGGTCTCGTTTGGTCCAATGTGCTCGAACGGTCATTTGGAAGAGCATATAAGCTTCTGAAGTGAAGATTTGCACTTATTCAAAAACTTTCTTTTTTTTAGTTCTGCTTGTCAAAATTTTTCATTCTGTGTGTAACTCAGTGGGAAAGTGACAAACTTGAGTGAATTGTCACTACACGACTGAATTGGAGTGAAAATGCTCCTATCTCTCTAATTAAGCGTGCTAGAGCTCTGAAACTGTGCCGAACGCACTTTCATATAAACATGCTTCCTTGAGGTTTTAAACTCCGAAGGTGAATCTGTGCGTGTTTCTGGCCTGGGAACTGCTTCAGATCACAGTGCAATGCATATGGTCTCGTTTGGTCCAATGTGCTTGAATGGTCATTTGAAAGTGAATATAAGCTTCCGAAGTGAAGATATACACTTTTTCAAAAACTTTTTTTTTTTAAGTTTTGCTTGGCAAAAATTTTCATTCTGTGTGTAACTCTGTGGGAAAGTGACAAACTTGAGTGAATTGTGACTAAATGGCTGAATTGTAGGGAAAATGCTCGTATCTCTCTAATTAAGCGCGCTAGAGCTCTGAAACTGTGGCAAAACGCACTTTCATGAAAACACGCTTCCTTGAGGTTTTAAACTCAGAAGGTGAATCTGTGGGTGTTTCTGGCCTGGGAACTGTTTCAGATCACAGTGCAATGCATATATAGTCTCGTTTGGCCCAATGTGCTGGTACGGTCATTTGAAAGTGAATATAAGCTTCCGAAGTGAAGATATACACTTTTTCAAAAACTTTTTTTTTTTAAGTTTTGCTTGGCAAAAATTTTCATTCTGTGTGTAACTCTGTGGGAAAGTGACAAACTTGAGTGAATTGTGACTAAATGACTGAATTGTAGGGAAAATGCTCGTATCTCTCTAATTAAGCGCGCTAGAGCTCTGAAACTGTGCCTAACGCACTTTCATATAAACACGCTTCCTTGAGGTTTTAAACTCAGAAGGTGAATCTGTGCGTGTTTCTGGCCTGGGAACTGTTTCAGATCACAGTGCAATGCATATATGGTCTCGTTTGGCCCAATGTGCTCGTACGGTCATTTGGAAGAGAATATAAGCTTCTGAAGTGAAGATTTGCACTTTTTCAAAAACTTTCTTTTTTTTAGTTCTGCTTGTCAAAATTTTTCATTCTGTGTGTAATTCAGTGGGAAAGTGACAAACGAGTGAATTGTGACTACACGACTGAATTAGAATGAATATGCTCCTATCTCTCTAATTAGGCGTGCTAGAGCTCTGAAACTGTGCCGAACGCACTTTCATATAAACATGCTTCCTTGAGGTTTTAAACTCAGAAGGTGAATCTGTGCGTGTTTCTGGCCTGGGAACTGCTTCAGATCACAGTGCAATGCATATATGGTCTCGTTTGGCCCAATGTGCTCGTACGGTGATTTGGAAGTGAATATAAGCTTCTGAAGTGAAGATTGGCACTTTTTAAAAAACTTTCTTTTTTTTAGTTCTGCTTGTCAAAATTTTTCTTTCTGTGTGTAACTCAGTGGGAAAGTGACAAACGAGTGAATTGTGACGACACGACTCAATTAGAATGAATATGCTCCTACCTCTCAAATTAAGCGTGCTAGAGCTCTGAAACTGCGCCTAACGCACTTTCATATAAACATGCTTCCTTGAGGTTTTAAACTCAGAAGGTGAATCTGTGCGTGTTTCTGGCCTGGGAACTGCTTCAGATCACAGTGCAATGCATATATGGTCTCGTTTGGCCCAGTGTGCTCGTTCGGTCATTTGGAAGTGAATATAAGCTTCTGAAGTGAAGATTGGCACTTTTTCAAAAACTTTCTTTTTTTTAGTTCTGCTTGTCAAAATTTTTCTTTCTGTGTGTAACTCAGTGGGAAAGTGACAAACGAGTGAATTGTGACTACACGACTAAATTAGAATGAATATGCGCCTATCTCTCTAATTAAGCGTGCTAGATCTCTGAAACTGTGCCTAACGCACTTTCATATAAACACGCTTCCTTGAGGTTTTAAACTCAGAAGGTGAATCTGTGCGTGTTTCTGGCCTGGGAACTGCTTCAGATCACAGTGCAATGCATATATGGTCTGGTTTGGTCCAATGTGCTTGTACAGTCTTTTGGAAGTGAATATAAGCTTCTGAAGTGAAGATCTGCACTTTTTCAAAAACTTTCTTTTTTTAGTTCTGCTTGTCAAAATTTTTCATTCTGTGTGTAACTCAATGGGAAAGTGACAAACTTGAGTGAATTGTGACTAAATGACTGAATTGGAGTGAAAATGCTCCTATCTCTCTAATTAAGCGCGCTAGAGCTCTGAATCTGTGCCTATACGCACTTTCATAAAAACACGCTTCCTTGAGGTTTTAAACTCAGAAGGTGAATCTGTGCGTGTTTCTGGCCTGGGAACTGCTTCAGATCACAGTGCAATGCATATATGGTCTCGTTTGGCCCAATGTGCTCGTACGGTGATTTGGAAGTGAATATAAGCTTCTGAAGTGAAGATTGGCACTTTTTCAAAAACTTTCTTTTTTTTAGTTCTGCTGGTCAAAATTTTTCTTTCTGTGTGTAACTCAGTGGGAAAGTGACAAACGAGTGAATTGTGACGACACGACTCAATTAGAATGAATATGCTCCTACCTCTCAAATTAAGCGTGCTAGAGCTCTGAAACTGTGCCTAACGCACTTTCATATAAACATGCTTCCTTGAGGTTTTAAACTCAGAAGGTGAATCTGTGCGTGTTTCTGGCCTGGGAACTGCTTCAGATCACAGTGCAATGCATATATGGTCTCGTTTGGCCCAGTGTGCTCGTTCGGTCATTTGGAAGTGAATATAAGCTTCTGAAGTGAAGATTGGCACTTTTTCAAAAACTTTCTTTTTTTTAGTTCTGCTTGTCAAAATTTTTCTTTCTGTGTGTAACTCAGTGGGAAAGTGACAAACGAGTGAATTGTGACTACACGACTAAATTAGAATGAATATGCGCCTATCTCTCTAATTAAGCGTGCTAGATCTCTGAAACTGTGCCTAACGCACTTTCATATAAACACGCTTCCTTGAGGTTTTAAACTCAGAAGGTGAATCTGTGCGTGTTTCTGGACTGGAAACTGCTTCAGATCACAGTGCAATGCATATATGGTCTCGTTTGGTCCAATGTGCTCGAACGGTCATTTGGAAGAGCATATAAGCTTCTGAAGTGAAGATTTGCACTTATTCAAAAACTTTCTTTTTTTTAGTTCTGCTTGTCAAAATTTTTCATTCTGTGTGTAACTCAGTGGGAAAGTGACAAACTTGAGTGAATTGTCACTACACGACTGAATTGGAGTGAAAATGCTCCTATCTCTCTAATTAAGCGTGCTAGAGCTCTGAAACTGTGCCGAACGCACTTTCATATAAACATGCTTCCTTGAGGTTTTAAACTCCGAAGGTGAATCTGTGCGTGTTTCTGGCCTGGGAACTGCTTCAGATCACAGTGCAATGCATATGGTCTCGTTTGGTCCAATGTGCTTGAATGGTCATTTGAAAGTGAATATAAGCTTCCGAAGTGAAGATATACACTTTTTCAAAAACTTTTTTTTTTTAAGTTTTGCTTGGCAAAAATTTTCATTCTGTGTGTAACTCTGTGGGAAAGTGACAAACTTGAGTGAATTGTGACTAAATGGCTGAATTGTAGGGAAAATGCTCGTATCTCTCTAATTAAGCGCGCTAGAGCTCTGAAACTGTGGCAAAACGCACTTTCATGAAAACACGCTTCCTTGAGGTTTTAAACTCAGAAGGTGAATCTGTGGGTGTTTCTGGCCTGGGAACTGTTTCAGATCACAGTGCAATGCATATATGGTCTCGTTTGGCCCAATGTGCTCGAACGGTCATTTGGAAGAGCATATAAGCTTCTGAAGTGAAGATTTGCACTTATTCAAAAACTTTCTTTTTTTTAGTTCTGCTTGTCAAAATTTTTCATTCTGTGTGTAACTCAGTGGGAAAGTGACAAACTTGAGTGAATTGTCACTACACGACTGAATTGGAGTGAAAATGCTCCTATCTCTCTAATTAAGCGTGCTAGAGCTCTGAAACTGTGCCGAACGCACTTTCATATAAACATGCTTCCTTGAGGTTTTAAACTCCGAAGGTGAATCTGTGCGTGTTTCTGGCCTGGGAACTGCTTCAGATCACAGTGCAATGCATATGGTCTCGTTTGGTCCAATGTGCTTGAATGGTCATTTGAAAGTGAATATAAGCTTCCGAAGTGAAGATATACACTTTTTCAAAAACCTTTTTTTTTTTAAGTTTTGCTTGGCAAAAATTTTCATTCTGTGTGTAACTCTGTGGGAAAGTGACAAACTTGAGTGAATTGTGACTAAATGGCTGAATTGTAGGGAAAATGCTCGTATCTCTCTAATTAAGCGCGCTAGAGCTCTGAAACTGTGGCAAAACGCACTTTCATGAAAACACGCTTCCTTGAGGTTTTAAACTCAGAAGGTGAATCTGTGGGTGTTTCTGGCCTGGGAACTGTTTCAGATCACAGTGCAATGCATATATGGTCTCGTTTGGCCCAATATGCTCGTACGGTCATTTGGACGAGAATATAAGCTTCTGAAGTGAAGATTTGCACTTTTTCAAAAACTTTCTTTTTTTTAGTTCTGCTTGTCAAAATTTTTCATTCTGTGTGTAATTCAGTGGGAAAGTGACAAACGAGTGAATTGTGACTACACGACTGAATTAGAATGAATATGCTCCTATCTCTCTAATTAAGCGTGCTAGAGCTCTGAAACTGTGCCGAACGCACTTTCATATAAACATGCTTCCTTGAGGTTTTAAACTCAGAAGGTGAATCTGTGCGTGTTTCTGGCCTGGGAACTGCTTCAGATCACAGTGCAATGCATATATGGTCTCGTTTGGTCCAATGTGCTTGAATGGTCATTTGAAAGTGAATCTAAGCTTCTGAAGTGAAGATATACACTTTTTCAAAAACTTTTTTTTTTAAGTTTTGCTTGGCAAAAAATTTCATTCTGTGTGTAACTCTGTGGGAAAGTGACAAACTTGAGTGAATTGTGACTAAATGACTGAATTGTAGGGAAAATGCTCGTATCTCTCTAATTAAGCGCGCTAGAGCTCTGAAACTGTGCCTATACGCACTTTCATATAAACACGCTTCCTTGAGGTTTTAAACTCAGAAGGTGAATCTGTGCGTGTTTCTGGCCTGGGAACTGCTTCAGATCACAGTGCAATGCATATATGGTCTGGTTTGGTCCAATGTGCTTGTACAGTCTTTTGGAAGTGAATATAAGCTTCTGAAATGAAGATCTGCACTTTTTCAAAAACTTTCTTTTTTTAGTTCTGCTTGTCAAAATTTTTCATTCTGTGTGTAACTCAATGGGAAAGTGACAAACTTGAGTGAATTGTGACTAAATGACTGAATTGGAGTGAAAATGCTCCTATCTCTCTAATTAAGCGCGCTAGAGCTCTGAATCTGTGCCTATACGCACTTTCATATAAACAGCTTCCTTGAGGTTTTAAACTCAGAAGGTGAATCTGTGCGTGTTTCTGGCCTGGGAACTGCTTCAGATCACAGTGCAATGCATATATGGTCTCGTTTGGCCCAATGTGCTCGTACGGTGATTTGGAAGTGAATATAAGCTTCTGAAGTGAAGATTGGCACTTTTTCAAAAACTTTCTTTTTTTTAGTTCTGCTTGTCAAAATTTTTCTTTCTGTGTGTAACTCAGTGGGAAAGTGACAAACGAGTGAATTGTGACGACACGACTCAATTAGAATGAATATGCTCGTACCTCTCAAATTAAGCGTGCTAGAGCTCTGAAACTGTGCCTAACGCACTTTCATATAAACATGCTTCCTTGAGGTTTTAAACTCAGAAGGTGAATCTGTGCGTGTTTCTGGCCTGGGAACTGCTTCAGATCACAGTGCAATGCATATATGGTCTCGTTTGGCCCAGTGTGCTCGTTCGGTCATTTGGAAGTGAATATAAGCTTCTGAAGTGAAGATTGGCACTTTTTCAAAAACTTTCTTTTTTTTAGTTCTGCTTGTCAAAATTTTTCTTTCTGTGTGTAACTCAGTGGGAAAGTGACAAACGAGTGAATTGTGACTACACGACTAAATTAGAATGAATATGCGCCTATCTCTCTAATTAAGCGTGCTAGATCTCTGAAACTGTGCCTAACGCACTTTCATATAAACACGCTTCCTTGAGGTTTTAAACTCAGAAGGTGAATCTGTGCGTGTTTCTGGACTGGAAACTGCTTCAGATCACAGTGCAATGCATATATGGTCTCGTTTGGTCCAATGTGCTCGAACGGTCATTTGGAAGAGCATATAAGCTTCTGAAGTGAAGATTTGCACTTATTCAAAAACTTTCTTTTTTTTAGTTCTGCTTGTCAAAATTTTTCATTCTGTGTGTAACTCAGTGGGAAAGTGACAAACTTCAGTGAATTGTCACTACACGACTGAATTGGAGTGAAAATGCTCCTATCTCTCTAATTAAGCGTGCTAGAGCTCTGAAACTGTGCCGAACGCACTTTCATATAAACATGCCTCCTTGAGGTTTTAAACTCCGAAGGTGAATCTGTGGGTGTTTCTGGCCTGGGAACTGTTTCAGATCACAGTGCAATGCATATATGGTCTCGTTTGGCCCAATGTGCTCGTACGGTCATTTGGAAGAGAATATAAGCTTCTGAAGTGAAGATTTGCACTTTTTCAAAAACTTTCTTTTTTTTAGTTCTGCTTGTCAAAATTTTTCATTCTGTGTGTAATTCAGTGGGAAAGTGACAAACGAGTGAATTGTGACTACACGACTGAATTAGAATGAATATGCTCCTATCTCTCTAATTAAGCGTGCTAGAGCTCTGAAACTGTGCCGAACGCACTTTCATATAAACATGCTTCCTTGAGGTTTTAAACTCAGAAGGTGAATCTGTGCGTGTTTCTGGCCTGGGAACTGCTTCAGATCACAGTGCAATGCATATATGGTCTCGTTTGGTCCAATGTGCTTGAATGGTCATTTGAAAGTGAATCTAAGCTTCTGAAGTGAAGATATACACTTTTTCAAAAACTTTTTTTTTTAAGTTTTGCTTGGCAAAAATTTTCATTCTGTGTGTAACTCTGTGGGAAAGTGACAAACTTGAGTGAATTGTGACTAAATGACTGAATTGTAGGGAAAATGCTCGTATCTCTCTAATTAAGCGCGCTAGAGCTCTGAAACTGTGCCTATACGCACTTTCATATAAACACGCTTCCTTGAGGTTTTAAACTCAGAAGGTGAATCTGTGCGTGTTTCTGGCCTGGGAACTGCTTCAGATCACAGTGCAATGCATATATGGTCTGGTTTGGTCCAATGTGCTTGTACAGTCTTTTGGAAGTGAATATAAGCTTCTGAAGTGAAGATCTGCACTTTTTCAAAAACTTTCTTTTTTTAGTTCTGCTTGTCAAAATTTTTCATTCTGTGTGTAACTCAATGGGAAAGTGACAAACTTGAGTGAATTGTGACTAAATGACTGAATTGGAGTGAAAATGCTCCTATCTCTCTAATTAAGCGCGCTAGAGCTCTGAATCTGTGCCTATACGCACTTTCATAAAAACACGCTTCCTTGAGGTTTTAAACTCAGAAGGTGAATCTGTGCGTGTTTCTGGCCTGGGAACTGCTTCAGATCACAGTGCAATGCATATATGGTCTCGTTTGGCCCAATGTGCTCGTACGGTGATTTGGAAGTGAATATAAGCTTCTGAAGTGAAGATTGGCACTTTTTCAAAAACTTTCTTTTTTTTAGTTCTGCTTGTCAAAATTTTTCTTTCTGTGTGTAACTCAGTGGGAAAGTGACAAACGAGTGAATTGTGACGACACGACTCAATTAGAATGAATATGCTCCTACCTCTCAAATTAAGCGTGCTAGAGCTCTGAAACTGTGCCTAACGCACTTTCATATAAACATGCTTCCTTGAGGTTTTAAACTCAGAAGTTGAATTTGTGCGTGTTTCTGGCCTGGGAACTGCTTCAGATCACAGTGCAATGCATATATGGTCTCGTTTGGCCCAGTGTGCTCGTTCGGTCATTTGGAAGTGAATATAAGCTTCTGAAGTGAAGATTGGCACTTTTTCAAAAACTTTCTTTTTTTTAGTTCTGCTTGTCAAAATTTTTCTTTCTGTGTGTAACTCAGTGGGAAAGTGACAAACGAGTGAATTGTGACTACACGACTAAATTAGAATGAATATGCGCCTATCTCTCTAATTAAGCGTGCTAGATCTCTGAAACTGTGCCTAACGCACTTTCATATAAACACGCTTCCTTGAGGTTTTAAACTCAGAAGGTGAATCTGTGCGTGTTTCTGGACTGGGAACTGCTTCAGATCACAGTGCAATGCATATATGGTCTGGTTTGGTCCAATGTGTTTGTACAGTCTTTTGGAAGTGAATATAAGCTTCTGAAGTGAAGATCTGCACTTTTTCAAAAACTTTCTTTTTTTAGTTCTGCTTGTCAAAATTTTTAATTCTGTGTGTAACTCAATGGGAAAGTGACAAACTTGAGTGAATTGTGACTAAATGACTGAATTGGAGTGAAAATGCTCCTATCTCTCTAATTAAGCGCGCTAGAGCTCTGAATCTGTGCCTATACGCACTTTCATAAAAACACGCTTCCTTGAGGTTTTAAACTCAGAAGGTGAATCTGTGCGTGTTTCTGGCCTGGGAACTGCTTCAGATCACAGTGCAATGCATATATGGTCTCGTTTGGTCCAATGTGCTCGAACGGTCATTTGGAAGAGCATATAAGCTTCTGAAGTGAAGATTTGCACTTTTTCAAAAACTTTCTTTTTTTAGTTCTGCTTGTCAAAATTTTTCATTCTGTGTGTAACTCAATGGGAAAGTGACAAACTTGAGTGAATTGTGACTAAATGACTGAATTGGAGTGAAAATGCTCCTATCTCTCTAATTAAGCGCGCTAGAGCTCTGAATCTGTGCCTATACGCACTTTCATAAAAACACGCTTCCTTGAGGTTTTAAACTCAGAAGGTGAATCTGTGCGTGTTTCTGGCCTGGGAACTGCTTCAGATCACAGTGCAATGCATATATGGTCTCGTTTGGTCCAATGTGCTTGAATGGTCATTTGGAAGTGAATATAAGCTTCTGTAGTGAAGATTTGCACTTTTTCAAAAACTTTTTTTTTTTAAGTTTTGCTAGGCAAAAATTTTCATTCTCTGTGTAACTCTGTGGGAAAGTGACAAACTTGAGTGAATTGTGACTAAATGACTGAATTGTAGGGAAAATGCTCGTATCTCTCTAATTAAGCGCGCTAGAGCTCTGAAACTGTGGCAAAACGCACTTTCATGAAAACACGCTTCCTTGAGGTTTTAAACTCAGAAGGTGAATCTGTGCGTGTTTCTTGCTTGGGAACTGCTTCAGATCACAGTGCAATGCATATATGGTCTCATTTGGCCCAATGTGCTCGTACGGTCATTTGGAAGTGAATATAAGCTTCTGAAGTGAAGATCTGCACTTTTTCAAAAACTTTCTTTTTTTTAGTTCTGCTTGTCAAAATTTTTCTTTCTGTGTGTAACTCAGTGGGAAAGTGACAAACGAGTGAATTGTGACTACACGACTAAATTAGAATGAATATGCGCCTATCTCTCTAATTAAGCGCGCTAGAGCTCTGAAACTGTGCCTATACGCACTTTCATATAAACACGCTTCCTTGAGGTTTTAAACTCAGAAGGTGAATCTGTGCGTGTTTCTGGCCTGGGAACTGCTTCAGATCACAGTGCAATGCATATATGGTCTCGTTAGGTCCAATGTGCTTGAATGGTCATTTGAAAATGAATATAAGCTTCTGAAGTGAAGATATACACTTTTTCAAAAACTTTTTTTTTTTTAAGTTTTGCTAGGCAAAAATTTTCATTCTCTGTGTAACTCTGTGGGAAAGTGACAAACTTGAGTGAATTGTGACTAAATGACTGAATTGTAGGGAAAATGCTCGTATCTCTCTAATTAAGCGCGCTAGAGCTCTCAAACTGTGGCAAAACGCACTTTCATGAAAACACGCTTCCTTGAGGTTTTAAACTCAGAAGGTGAATCTGTGCGTGTTTCTGTCCTGGGAACTGCGTCAGATCACAGTGCAATGCATATATGGTCTCGTTTGGCCCAATGTGCTCGTACGGTCATTTGGAAATGAATATAAGCTTCTGAAGTGAAGATTTGCACTTTTCAAAAACTTTCTTTTTTTAGTTCTGCTTGTCAAAATTTTTCATTCTGTGTGTAACTCAATGGGAAAGTGAAAAACTTGAGTGAATTGTGACTAAATGACTGAATTGGAGTGAAAATGCTCCTATCTCTCTAATTAAGCGCGCTAGAGCTCTGAAACTGTGCCTAGACGCACTTTCATATAAACACGCTTCCTTGAGGTTTTAAACTCAGAAGGTGAATCTGTGCGTGTTTCTGGCCTGGGAACTGCTTCAGATCACAGTGCAATGCATATATGGTCTCGTTTGGTCCAATGTGCTTGAATGGTCATTTGAAAATGAATATAAGCTTCTGAAGTGAAGATATACACTTTTTCAAAAACTTTTTTTTTTTTTAAGTTTTGCTAGGCAAAAATTTTCATTCTCTGTGTAACTCTGTGGGAAAGTGACAAACTTGAGTGAATTGTGACTAAATGACTGAATTGTAGGGAAAATGCTCGTATCTCTCTAATTAAGCGCGCTAGAGCTCTGAAACTGTGGCAAAACGCACTTTCATGAAAACACGCTTCCTTGAGGTTTTAAACTCAGAAGGTGAATCTGTGCGTGTTTCTGGCTTGGGAACTGCTTCAGATCACAGTGCAATGCATATATGGTCTCGTTTGGCCCAATGTGCTCGTACGGTCATTTGGAAGTGAATATAAGCTTCTGAAGTGAAGATCTGCACTTTTTCAAAAACTTTCTTTTTTTAGTTCTGCTTGTCAAAATTTTTCATTCTGTGTGTAACTCAATGGGAAAGTGACAAACTTGAGTGAATTGTGACTAAATGACTGAATTGGAGTGAAAATGCTCCTATCTCTCTAATTAAGCGCGCTAGAGCTCTGAAACTGTGCCTATACGCAATTTCATATAAACACGCTTCCTTGAGGTTTTAAACTCAGAAGGTGAATCTGTGCGTGTTTCTGGCCTGGGAACTGCTTCAGATCACAGTGCAATGCATATATGGTCTCGTTTGGTCCAATGTGCTTGAATGGTCATTTGGAAGTGAATATAAGCTTCTGAAGTGAAGATTTGCACTTTTTCAAAAACTTTTTTTTTTAAAGTTTTGCTAGACAAAAATTTTCATTCTCTGTGTAACTCTGTGGGAAAGTGACAAACTTGAGTGAATTGTGACTAAATGACTGAATTGTTGGGAAAATGCTCGTATCTCTCTAATTAAGCGCGCTAGAGCTCTGAAACTGTGGCAAAACGCACTTTCATGAAAACACGCTTCCTTGAGGTTTTAAACTCAGAAGGTGAATCTGTGCGTGTTTCTGGCTTGGGAACTGCTTCAGATCACAGTGCAATGCATATATGGTCTCATTTGGCCCAATGTGCTCGTACGGTCATTTGGAAGTGAATATAAGCTTCTGAAGTGAAGATCTGCACTTTTTCAAAAACTTTCTTTTTTTTAGTTCTGCTTGTCAAAATTTTTCTTTCTGTGTGTAACTCAGTGGGAAAGTGACAAACGAGTGAATTGTGACTACACGACTAAATTAGAATGAATATGCGCCTATTTCTCTAATTAAGCGCGCTAGAGCTCTGAAACTGTGCCTATACGCACTTTCATATAAACACGCTTCCTTGAGGTTTTAAACTCAGAAGGTGAATCTGTGCGTGTTTCTGGCCTGGGAACTGCTTCAGATCACAGTGCAATGCATATATGGTCTCGTTTGGTCCAATATGCTTGAATGGTCATTTGGAAGTGAATATAAGCTTCTGAAGTGAAGATTTGCACTTTTTCAAAAACTTTTTTTTTTTAAGTTTTGCTAAGCAAAAATTTTCATTCTCTGTGTAACTCTGTGGGAAAGTGACAAACTTGAGTGAATTGTGACTAAATGACTGAATTGTAGGGAAAATGCTCGTATCTCTCTAATTAAGCGCGCTAGAGCTCTGAAACTGTGGCAAAACGCACTTTCATGAAAACACGCTTCCTTGAGGTTTTAAACTCAGAAGGTGAATCTGTGCGTGTTTCTGGCTTGGGAACTGCTTCAGATCACAGTGCAATGCATATATGGTCTCATTTGGCCCAATGTGCTCGTACGGTCATTTGGAAGTGATTATAAGCTTCTGAAGTGAAGATCTGCACTTTTTCAAAAACTTTCTTTTTTTTAGTTCTGCTTGTCAAAATTTTTCTTTCTGTGTGTAACTCAGTGGGAAAGTGACAAACGAGTAAATTGTGACTACACGACTAAATTAGAATGAATATGCGCCTATCTCTCTAATTAAGCGCGCTAGAGCTCTGAAACTGTGCCTATACGCACTTTCATATAAACACGCTTCCTTGAGGTTTTAAACTCAGAAGGTGAATCTGTGCGTGTTTCTGGCCTGGGAACGGCTTCAGATCACAGTGCAATGCATATATGGTCTCGTTAGGTCCAATGTGCTTGAATGGTCATTTGAAAATGAATATAAACTTCTGAAGTGAAGATATACACTTTTTCAAAAACTTTTTTTTTTTAAGTTTTGCTAGGCAAAACTTTTCATTCTCTGTGTAACTCTGTGGGAAAGTGACAAACTTGAGTGAATTGTGACTAAATGACTAAATTGTAGGGAAAATGCTCGTATCTCTCTAATTAAGCGCGCGAGAGCTCTCAAACTGTGGCAAAACGCACTTTCATGAAAACACGCTTCCTTGAGGTTTTAAACTCAGAAGGTGAATCTGTGCGTGTTTCTGGCCTGGGAACTGCTTCAGATCACAGTGCAATGCATACATGGTCTCGTTTGGTCCAATATGCTTGAATGGTCATTTGGAAGTGAATATAAGCTTCTGAAGTGAAGATTTGCACTTTTTCAAAAACTTTTTTTTTTTAAGTTTTGCTAGGCAAAAATTTTCATTCTCTGTGTAACTCTGTGGGAAAGTGACAAACTTGAGTGAATTGTGACTAAATGACTAAATTGTAGGGAAAATGCTCGTATCTCTCTAATAAAGCGCGCTAGAGCTCTCAAACTGTGGCAAAACGCACTTTCATGAAAACACGCTTCCTTGAGGTTTTAAACTCAGAAGGTGAATCTGTGCGTGTTTCTGTCCTGGGAACTGCTTCAGATCACAGTGCAATGCATATATGGTCTCGTTTGGCCCAATGTGCTCGTACGGTCATTTGGAAGTGAATATAAGCTTCTGAAGTGAAGATTTGCACATTTTCAAAAACTTTCTTTTTTTAGTTCTGCTTGTCAAAATTTTTCATTCTGTGTGTAACTCAATGGGAAAGTGAAAAACTTGAGTGAATTGTGACTAAATGACTGAATTGGAGTGAAAATGCTCCTATCTCTCTAATTAAGCGCGTTAGAGCTCTGAAACTGTGCCTAGACGCACTTTCATATAAACACGCTTCCTTGAGGTTTTAAACTCAGAAGGTGAATCTGTGCGTGTTTCTGGCCTGGGAACTGCTTCAGATCACAGTGCAATGCATATATGGTCTCGTTTGGTCCAATGTGCTTGAATGGTCATTTGAAAATGAATATAAGCTTCTGAAGTGAAGATATACACTTTTTCAAAAACTTTTTTTTTTTAAGTTTTGCTAGGCAAAAATTTTCATTCTCTGTGTAACTCTGTGGGTAAGTGACAGACTTGAGTGAATTGTGACTAAATGACTGAATTGTAGGGAAAATGCTCGTATCTCTCTAATTAAGCGCGCTAGAGCTCTGAAACTGTGGCAAAACGCACTTTCATGAAAACACGCTTCCTTGAGGTTTTAAACTCAGAAGGTGAATCTGTGCGTGTTTCTGGCTTGGGAACTGCTTCAGATCACAGTGCAATGCATATATCGTCTCGTTTGGCCCAATGTGCTCGAACGGTCATTTGGAAGTGAATATAAGCTTCTGAAGTGAAGATTTGCACTTTTTCAAAAACTTTTTTTTTTAAGTTTTGCTAGGCAAAAATTTTCATTCTCTGTGGGAAAGTGACAAACTTGAGTGAATTGTGACTAAAAGACTGAATTGTAGGGAAAATGCTCGTATCTCTCTAATTAAGCGCGCTAGAGCTCTCAAACTGTGGCAAAACGCACTTTCATGAAAACACGCTTCCTTGAGGTTTTAAACTCAGAAGGTGAATCTGTGCGTGTTTCTGTCCTGGGAACTGCATCAGATCACAGTGCAATGCATATATGGTCTCGTTTGGCCCAATGTGCTCGTACGGTCATTTGGAAGTGAATATAAGCTTCTGAAGTGAAGATTTGCACTTTTTCAAAAACTTTCTTTTTTTAGTTCTGCTTGTCAAAATTTTTCATTCTGTGTGTAACTCAATGGGAAAGTGAAAAACTTGAGTGAATTGTGACTAAATGACTGAATTGGAGTGAAAATGCTCCTATCTCTCTAATTAAGCGCGCTAGAGCTCTGAAACTGTGCCTAGACGCACTTTCATATAAACACGCTTCCTTGAGGTTTTAAACTCAGAAGGTGAATCTGTGCGTGTTTCTGGCCTGGGAACTGCTTCAGATCACAGTGCAATGCATATATGGTCTCGTTTGGTCCAATGTGCTTGAATGGTCATTTGAAAGTGAATATAAGCTTCTGAAGTGAAGATATACACTTTTTCAAAAACTTTTTTTTTTTATGTTTTGATTGGCAAAAATTTTCATTCTGTGTTTAACTCTGTGGGAAAGTGACAAACTTGAGTGAATTGTGACTAAATGACTGAATTGTAGGGAAAATGCTCGTATCTCTCTAATTAATTGCGCTAGAGCTCTGAAACTGTGCCTAGACGCAATTTCATATAAACACGCTTCCTTGAGGTTTTAAACTCAGAAGGTGAATCTGTGCGTGTTTCTGGCCTGGGAACTGCTTCAGATCACAGTGCAATGCATATATGGTCTCGTTTGGTCCAATGTGCTTGAATGGTCATTTGAAAATGAATATAAGCTTCTGAAGTGAAGATATACACTTTTTCAAAAACTTTTTTTTTTTAAGTTTTGCTAGGCAAAAATTTTCATTCTCTGTGTAACTCTGTGGGAAAGTGACAGACTTGAGTGAATTGTGACTAAATGACTGAATTGTAGGGAAAATGCTCGTATCTCTCTAATTAAGCGCGCTAGAGCTCTGAAACTGTGGCAAAACGCACTTTCATGAAAACACGCTTCCTTGAGGTTTTAAACTCAGAAGGTGAATCTGTGCGTGTTTCTGTCCTGGGAACTGCTTCAGATCACAGTGCAATGCATATATGGTCTCGTTTGGCCCAATGTGCTCGTACGGTCATTTGGAAGTGAATATAAGCTTCTGAAGTGAAGATTTGCCCTTTTTCAAAAACTTTCTTTTTTTTAGTTCTGCTTGTCGAAATTTTTCTTTCTGTGTGTAACTCAGTGGGAAAGTGACAAACTTGAGTGAATTGTGACTAAATGACTGAATTGTAGGGAAAATGCTCCTATCTCTCTAATTAAGCGCGCTAGAGCTCTGAAACTGTGCCTATACGCACTTTCATATAAACACGCTTCCTCGAGGTTTTAAACTCAGAAGGTGAATCTGTGCGTGTTTCTGGCCTGGAAACTGCTTCAGATCACTGTGCAATGCATATATGGTCTCGTTTGGTCCAATGTGCTTCATTGGTCATTTGAAAGTGAATATAAGCTTCTGAAGTGAAGATATACACTTTTTCAAAAACTTTTTTTTTTTTTAAGTTTTGCTTGGCAAAAATTTTCATTCTGTGTGTAACTCTGTGGGAAAGTGACAAACTTGAGTGAATTGTGACTTAATGGCTGAATTGTAGGGAAAATGCTTGTATCTCTATAATTAAGCGTGCTAGATCTCTGAAACTGTGCCTAACGCACTTTCAGATAAACACGCTTCCTTGAGGTTTTAAACTCAGAAGGTGAATCTGTGCGTGTTTCTGGCCTGGAAACTGCTTCAGATCACATTGCAATGCATATATGGTCTCGTTTGGTCCAATGTGCTCGTACGGTCATTTGGAAGTGAATATAAGCTTCTGAAGTGAAGATTTGCACTTTTTTAAAAACTTTCTTCTTTTTAGTTCTGCTTGTCAAAATTTTTCATTCTGTGTAACTCAGTGGGAAAGTGACAAACTTGAGTGAATTGTGACTAAATGACTGAATTGGAGTGAAAATGCTCCTATCTCTCTAATTAAGCGCGCTAGAGCTCTGAAACTGTGCCTATACTCACTTTCATATAAACACGCTTCCTCGAGGTTTTAAACTCAGAAGGTGAATCTGTGCGTGTTTCTGGCCTGGGAACTGCTTCAGATCACAGTGCAATGCATATATGGTCTCGTTTGGTCCAATGTGCTTGAATGGTCATTTGAAAATGAATATAAGCTTCTGAAGTGAAGATATACACTTTTTCAAAAACTTTTTTTTTTTAAGTTTTGCTAGGCAAAAATTTTCATTCTCTGTGTAACTCTGTGGGTAAGTGACAGACTTGAGTGAATTGTGACTAAATGACTGAATTGTAGGGAAAATGCTCGTATCTCTCTAATTAAGCGCGCTAGAGCTCTGAAACTGTGGCAAAACGCACTTTCATGAAAACACGCTTCCTTGAGGTTTTAAACTCAGAAGGTGAATCTGTGCGTGTTTCTGGCTTGGGAACTGCTTCAGATCACAGTGCAATGCATATATCGTCTCGTTTGGCCCAATGTGCTCGAACGGTCATTTGGAAGTGAATATAAGCTTCTGAAGTGAAGATTTGCACTTTTTCAAAAACTTTTTTTTTTAAGTTTTGCTAGGCAAAAATTTTCATTCTCTGTGGGAAAGTGACAAACTTGAGTGAATTGTGACTAAAAGACTGAATTGTAGGGAAAATGCTCGTATCTCTCTAATTAAGCGCGCTAGAGCTCTCAAACTGTGGCAAAACGCACTTTCATGAAAACACGCTTCCTTGAGGTTTTAAACTCAGAAGGTGAATCTGTGCGTGTTTCTGTCCTGGGAACTGCATCAGATCACAGTGCAATGCATATATGGTCTCGTTTGGCCCAATGTGCTCGTACGGTCATTTGGAAGTGAATATAAGCTTCTGAAGTGAAGATTTGCACTTTTTCAAAAACTTTCTTTTTTTAGTTCTGCTTGTCAAAATTTTTCATTCTGTGTGTAACTCAATGGGAAAGTGAAAAACTTGAGTGAATTGTGACTAAATGACTGAATTGGAGTGAAAATGCTCCTATCTCTCTAATTAAGCGCGCTAGAGCTCTGAAACTGTGCCTAGACGCACTTTCATATAAACACGCTTCCTTGAGGTTTTAAACTCAGAAGGTGAATCTGTGCGTGTTTCTGGCCTGGGAACTGCTTCAGATCACAGTGCAATGCATATATGGTCTCGTTTGGCCCAATGTGCTTGAATGGTCATTTGAAAGTGAATATAAGCTTCTGAAGTGAAGATATACACTTTTTCAAAAACTTTTTTTTTTTATGTTTTGATTGGCAAAAATTTTCATTCTGTGTGTAAGTCTGTGGGAAAGTGACAAACTTGAGTGAATTGTGACTAAATGACTGAATTGTAGGGAAAATGCTCGTATCTCTCTAATTAATTGCGCTAGAGCTCTGAAACTGTGCCTAGACGCAATTTCATATAAACACGCTTCCTTGAGGTTTTAAACTCAGAAGGTGAATCTGTGCGTGTTTCTGGCCTGGGAACTGCTTCAGATCACAGTGCAATGCATATATGGTCTCGTTTGGTCCAATGTGCTTGAATGGTCATTTGAAAATGAATATAAGCTTCTGAAGTGAAGATATACACTTTTTCAAAAACTTTTTTTTTTTAAGTTTTGCTAGGCAAAAATTTTCATTCTCTGTGTAACTCTGTGGGAAAGTGACAGACTTGAGTGAATTGTGACTAAATGACTGAATTGTAGGGAAAATGCTCGTATCTCTCTAATTAAGCGCGCTAGAGCTCTGAAACTGTGGCAAAACGCACTTTCATGAAAACACGCTTCCTTGAGGTTTTAAACTCAGAAGGTGAATCTGTGCGTGTTTCTGTCCTGGGAACTGCTTCAGATCACAGTGCAATGCATATATGGTCTCGTTTGGCCCAATGTGCTCGTACGGTCATTTGGAAGTGAATATAAGCTTCTGAAGTGAAGATTTGCCCTTTTTCAAAAACTTTCTTTTTTTTAGTTCTGCTTGTCGAAATTTTTCTTTCTGTGTGTAACTCAGTGGGAAAGTGACAAACTTGAGTGAATTGTGACTAAATGACTGAATTGTAGGGAAAATGCTCCTATCTCTCTAATTAAGCGCGCTAGAGCTCTGAAACTGTGCCTATACGCACTTTCATATAAACACGCTTCCTCGAGGTTTTAAACTCAGAAGGTGAATCTGTGCGTGTTTCTGGCCTGGAAACTGCTTCAGATCACTGTGCAATGCATATATGGTCTCGTTTGGTCCAATGTGCTTCATTGGTCATTTGAAAGTGAATATAAGCTTCTGAAGTGAAGATATACACTTTTTCAAAAACTTTTTTTTTTTTTAAGTTTTGCTTGGCAAAAATTTTCATTCTGTGTGTAACTCTGTGGGAAAGTGACAAACTTGAGTGAATTGTGACTTAATGGCTGAATTGTAGGGAAAATGCTTGTATCTCTATAATTAAGCGTGCTAGATCTCTGAAACTGTGCCTAACGCACTTTCAGATAAACACGCTTCCTTGAGGTTTTAAACTCAGAAGGTGAATCTGTGCGTGTTTCTGGCCTGGAAACTGCTTCAGATCACATTGCAATGCATATATGGTCTCGTTTGGTCCAATGTGCTCGTACGGTCATTTGGAAGTGAATATAAGCTTCTGAAGTGAAGATTTGCACTTTTTTAAAAACTTTCTTCTTTTTAGTTCTGCTTGTCAAAATTTTTCATTCTGTGTAACTCAGTGGGAAAGTGACAAACTTGAGTGAATTGTGACTAAATGACTGAATTGGAGTGAAAATGCTCCTATCTCTCTAATTAAGCGCGCTAGAGCTCTGAAACTGTGCCTATACTCACTTTCATATAAACACGCTTCCTCGAGGTTTTAAACTCAGAAGGTGAATCTGTGCGTGTTTCTGGCCTGGAAACTGCTTCAGATCACTGTGCAATGCATATATGGTCTCGTTTGGTCCAATGTGCTTGAATGGTCATTTGAAAGTGAATATAAGCTTCTGAAGTGAAGATTTGCACTTTTTCAAAAACTTTTTTTTTTTAAGTTTTGCTAGGCAAAAATTTTCATTCTCTGTGTAACTCTGTGGGAAAGTGACAAACTTGAGTGAATTGTGACTAAATGACTGAATTGTAGGGAAAATGCTCGTATCTCTCTAATTAAGCGCGCTAGAGCTCTGAAACTGTGGCAAAACGCACTTTCATGAAAACACGCTTCCTTGAGGTTTTAAACTCAGAAGGTGAATCTGTGCGTGTTTCTGGCTTGGGAACTGCTTCAGATCACAGTGCAATGCATATATGGTCTCATTTGGCCCAATGTGCTCGTACGGTCATTTGGAAGTGAATATAAGCTTCTGAAGTGAAGATCTGCACTTTTTCAAAAACTTTCTTTTTTTTAGTTCTGCTTGTCGAAATTTTTCTTTCTGTGTGTAACTCTGTGGGAAAGTGACAAACTTGAGTGAATTGTGACTTAATGGCTGAATTGTAGGGAAAATGCTTGTATCTCTCTAATTAAGCGTGCTAGAGCTCTGAAACTGTGCCTAACGCACTTTCATATAAACATGCTTCCTTGAGGTTTTAAACTCAGAAGGTGAATCTGTGCGTGTTTCTGGCCTGGGAACTGCTTCAGATCACAGTGCAATGCATATATGGTCTCGTTTGGCCCAATGTGCTCGTTCGGTCATTTGGAAGTGAATATAAGCTTCTGAAGTGAAGATTAGCACTTTTTCAAAAACTATATTTTTTTTTAGTTCTGCTTGTCAAAATTTTTCTTTCTGTGTGTAACTCAGTGGGAAAGTGACAAATGAGTGAATTGTGACTACACGACTAAATTAGAATGAATATGCGCCTATCTCTCTAATTAAGCGTGCTAGAGCTCTGAAACTGTGCATAACGCACTTTCATATAAACAAGCTTCCTTGAGGTTTTTAACTCAGAAAGTGAATCTGTGCGTGTTTCTGGCCTGGAAACTGCTTCAGATCACAGTGCAATGCATATATGGTCTCGTTTGGCCCAATGTGCTTGAATGGTCATTTGAAAATGAATATAAGCTTCTGAAGTGAAGATATACACTTTTTCAAAAACTTTTTTTTTTTAAGTTTTGCTAGGCAAAAATTTTCATTCTCTGTGTAACTCTGTGGGAAAGTGACAAACTTGAGTGAATTGTGACTAAATGACTGAATTGTAGGGAAAATGCTCGTATCTCTCTAATTAAGCGCGCTAGAGCTCTGAAACTGTGGCAAAACGCACTTCCATGAAAACACGCTTCCTTGAGGTTTTAAACTCAGAAGGTGAATCTGTGCGTGTTTCTGGCTTGGGAACTGCTTCAGATCACAGTGCAATGCATATATGGTCTCATTTGGCCCAATGTGCTCGTACGGTCATTTGGAAGTGAATATAAGCTTCTGAAGTGAAGATTTGCACTTTTTCAAAAACTTTTTTTTTTAAGTTTTGCTAGGCAAAAATTTTCATTCTCTGGGTAACTCTGTGGGAAAGTGACAAACTTGAGTGAATTGTGACTAAATGACTGAATTGTAGGGAAAATGCTCGTATCTCTCTAATTAAGCGCGCTAGAGCTCTGAAACTGTGGCAAAGCGCACTTTCATGAAAACACGCTTCCTTGAGGTTTTAAACTCAGAAGGTGAATCTGTGCGTGTTTCTGTCCTGGGAACTGCTTCAGATCACAGTGCAATGCATATATGGTCTCGTTTGGCCCAATGTGCTCGTACGGTCATTTGGAAGTGAATATAAGCTTCTGAAGTGAAGATTTGCACTTTTTCAAAAACTTTCTTTTTTTTAGTTCTGCTTGTCAAAATTTTTCTTTCTGTGTGTAACTCAGTGGGAAAGTGACAAACGAGTGAATTGTGACTACACGACTAAATTAGAATGAATATGCGCCTATCTCTCTAATTAAGCGCGCTAGAGCTCTGAAACTGTGCCTATACGCACTTTCATATAAACACGCTTCCTTGAGGTTTTAAACTCAGAAGGTGAATCTGTGCGTGTTTCTGTCCTGGGAACTGCTTCAGATCACAGTGCAATGCATATATGGTCTCGTTTGGCCCAATGTGCTCGTACGGTCATTTGGAAGTGAATATAAGCTTCTGAAGTGAAGATTTGCACTTTTTCAAAAACTTTCTTTTTTTAGTTCTGCTTGTCGAAATTTTTCTTTCTGTGTGTAACTCAGTGGGAAAGTGACAAACTTGAGTGAATTGTGACTAAATGACTGAATTGGAGTTAAAATGCTCCTATCTCTCTAATTAAGCGCGCTAGAGCTCTGAAACTGTGCCTATACGCACTTTCATATAAACACGCTTCCTCGAGGTTTTAAACTCAGAAGGTGAATCTGTCCGTGTTTCTGGCCTGGAAACTGCTTCAGATCACTGTGCAATGCATATATGGTCTCGTTTGGTCCAATGTGCTTGAATGGTCATTTGAAAGTGAATATAAGCTTCTGAAGTGAAGATATACACTTTTTCAAAAACTTTTTTTTTTTTAAGTTTTGCTTGGCAAAAATTTTCATTCTGCGTGTAACTCTGTGGGAAAGTGACAAACTTGAGTGAATTGTGACTTAATGGCTGAATTGTAGGGAAAATGCTTGTATCTCTCTAATTAAGCGTGCTAGAGCTCTGAAACTGTGCCTAACGCACTTTCATATAAACAAGCTTCCTTGAGGTTTTTAACTCAGAAAGTGAATCTGTGCGTGTTTCTGGCCTGGAAACTGCTTCAGATCACAGTGCAATGCATATATGGTCTCGTTTGGCCCAATGTGCTTGAATGGTCATTTGAAAATGAATATAAGCTTCTGAAGTGAAGATATACACTTTTTCAAAAACTTTTTTTTTTTAAGTTTTGCTAGGCAAAAATTTTCATTCTCTGTGTAACTCTGTGGGAAAGTGACAAACTTGAGTGAATTGTGACTAAATGACTGAATTGTAGGGAAAATGTTCGTATCTCTCTAATTAAGCGCGCTAGAGCTCTGAAACTGTGGCAAAACGCACTTTCATGAAAACACGCTTCCTTGAGGTTTTAAACTCAGAAGGTGAATCTGTGCGTGTTTCTGGTTTGGGAACTGCTTCAGATCACAGTGCAATGCATATATGGTCTCGTTTGGCCCAATGTGCTCGTACGGTCATTTGGAAGTGAATATAAGCTTCTGAAGTGAAGATCTGCACTTTTTCAAAAACTTTCTTTTTTTAGTTCTGCTTGTCAAAATTTTTCATTCTGTGTGTAACTCAATGGGAAAGTGACAAACTTGAGTGAATTGTGACTAAATGACTGAATTGGAGTGAAAATGCTCCTATCTCTCTAATTAAGCGCGCTAGAGCTCTGAAACTGTGCCTATACGCAATTTCATATAAACACGCTTCCTTGAGGTTTTAAACTCAGAAGGTGAATCTGTGCGTGTTTCTGGCCTGGGAACTGCTTCAGATCACAGTGCAATGCATATATGGTCTCGTTTGGTCCAAAGTGCTTGAATGGTCATTTGGAAGTGAATATAAGCTTCTGAAGTGAAGATTTGCACTTTTTCAAAAACTTTTTTTTTTTAAGTTTTGCTAGGCAAAAATTTTCATTCTCTGTGTAACTCTGTGGGAAAGTGACAAACTTGAGTGAATTGTGACTAAATGACTGAATTGTAGGGAAAATGCTCGTATCTCTCTAATTAAGCGCGCTAGAGCTCTGAAACTGTGCCTAGACGCACTTTCATATAAACACGCTTCCTTGAGGTTTTAAACTCAGAAGGTGAATCTGTGCGTGTTTCTGGCCTGAGAACTGCTTCAGATCACAGTGCAATGCATATATGGTCTCGTTTGGTCCAATGTGCTTGAATGGTCATTTGAAAGTGAATATAAGCTTCTGAAGTGAAGATATACACTTTTTCAAAAACTTTCTTTTTTTTAGTTCTGCTTGTCGAAATTTTTCTTTCTGTGTGTAACTCAGTGGGAAAGTGACAAACTTGAGTGAATTGTGACTTAATGGCTGAATTGTAGGGAAAATGCTCGTATCTCTCTAATTAAGCGCGCTAGAGCTCTGAAACTGTGGCAAAACGCACTTTCATGAAAACACGCTTCCTTGAGGTTTTAAACTCAGAAGGTGAATCTGTGCGTGTTTCTGGCCTGGAAACTGCTTCAGATCACTGTGCAATGCATATATGGTCTCGTTTGGTCCAATGTGCTTCATTGGTCATTTGAAAGTGAATATAAGCTTCTGAAGTGAAGATATACACTTTTTCAAAAACTTTTTTTTTTTTTAAGTTTTGCTTGGCAAAAATTTTCATTCTGTGTGTAACTCTGTGGGAAAGTGACAAACTTGAGTGAATTGTGACTAAATGACTGAATTGTAGGGAAAATGCTCGTATCTCTCTAATTAATTGCGCTAGAGCTCTGAAACTGTGCCTAGACGCACTTTCATATAAACACGCTTCCTTGAGGTTTTAAACTCAGAAGGTGAATCTGTGCGTGTTTCTGGCCTGGGAACTGCTTCAGATCACAGTGCAATGCATATATGGTCTCGTTTGGTCCAATGTGCTTGAATGGTCATTTGAAAATGAATATAAGCTTCTGAAGTGAAGATATACACTTTTTCAAAAACTTTTTTTTTTTAAGTTTTGCTAGGCAAAAATTTTCATTCTCTGTGTAACTCTGTGGGAAAGTGACAGACTTGAGTGAATTGTGACTAAATGACTGAATTGTAGGGAAAATGCTCGTATCTCTCTAATTAAGCGCGCTAGAGCTCTGAAACTGTGGCAAAACGCACTTTCATGAAAACACGCTTCCTTGAGGTTTTAAACTCAGAAGGTGAATCTGTGCGTGTTTCTGTCCTGGGAACTGCTTCAGATCACAGTGCAATGCATATATGGTCTCATTTGGCCCAATGTGCTCGTACGGTCATTTGGAAGTGAATATAAGCTTCTGAAGTGAAGATTTGCACTTTTTCAAAAACTTTTTTTTTTTAAGTTTTGCTAGGCAAAAATTTTCATTCTCTGGGTAACTCTGTGGGAAAGTGACAAACTTGAGTGAATTGTGACTAAATGACTGAATTGTAGGGAAAATGCTCGTATCTCTCTAATTAAGCGCGCTAGAGCTCTGAAACTGTGGCAAAACGCACTTTCATGAAAACACGCTTCCTTGAGGTTTTAAACTCAGAAGGTGAATCTGTGCGTGTTTCTGTCCTGGGAACTGCTTCAGATCACAGTGCAATGCATATATGGTCTCGTTTGGCCCAATGTGCTCGTACGGTCATTTGGAAGTGAATATAAGCTTCTGAAGTGAAGATTTGCACTTTTTCAAAAACTTTCTTTTTTTAGTTCTGCTTGTCAAAATTTTTCTTTCTGTGTGTAACTCAGTGGGAAAGTGACAAACGAGTGAATTGTGACTACACGACTAAATTAGAATGAATATGCGCCTATCTCTCTAATTAAGCGCGCTAGAGCTCTGAAACTGTGCCTATACGCACTTTCATATAAACACGCTTCCTTGAGGTTTTAAACTCAGAAGGTGAATCTGTGCGTGTTTCTGTCCTGGGAACTGCTTCAGATCACAGTGCAATGCATATATGGTCTCGTTTGGCCCAATGTGCTCGTACGGTCATTTGGAAGTGAATATAAGCTTCTGAAGTGAAGATTTGCACTTTTTCAAAAACTTTCTTTTTTTAGTTCTGCTTGTCGAAATTTTTCTTTCTGTGTGTAACTCAGTGGGAAAGTGACAAACTTGAGTGAATTGTGACTAAATGACTGAATTGGAGTTAAAATGCTCCTATCTCTCTAATTAAGCGCGCTAGAGCTCTGAAACTGTGCCTATACGCACTTTCATATAAACACGCTTCCTCGAGGTTTTAAACTCAGAAGGTGAATCTGTCCGTGTTTCTGGCCTGGAAACTGCTTCAGATCACTGTGCAATGCATATATGGTCTCGTTTGGTCCAATGTGCTTGAATGGTCATTTGAAAGTGAATATAAGCTTCTGAAGTGAAGATATACACTTTTTCAAAAACTTTTTTTTTTTTAAGTTTTGCTTGGCAAAAATTTTCATTCTGTGTGTAACTCTGTGGGAAAGTGACAAACTTGAGTGAATTGTGACTTAATGGCTGAATTGTAGGGAAAATGCTTGTATCTCTCTAATTAAGCGTGCTAGAGCTCTGAAACTGTGCCTAACGCACTTTCATATAAACATGCTTCCTTGAGGTTTTAAACTCAGAAGGTGAATCTGTGCGTGTTTCTGGCCTGGGAACTGCTTCAGATCACAGTGCAATGCATATATGGTCTCGTTTGGCCCAATGTGCTCGTTCGGTCATTTGGAAGTGAATATAAGCTTCTGAAGTGAAGATTGGCACTTTTTCAAAAACTTTCTTTTTTTTAGTTCTGCTTGTCAAAATTTTTCTTTCTGTGTGTAACTCAGTGGGAAAGTGACAAACGAGTGAATTGTGACTACACGACTAAATTAGAATGAATATGCGCCTATCTCTCTAATTAAGCGTGCTAGAGCTCTGAAACTGTGCCTAACGCACTTTCATATAAACAAGCTTCCTTGAGGTTTTTAACTCAGAAAGTGAATCTGTGCGTGTTTCTGGCCTGGAAACTGCTTCAGATCACAGTGCAATGCATATATGGTCTCGTTTGGCCCAATGTGCTTGAATGGTCATTTGAAAATGAATATAAGCTTCTGAAGTGAAGATATACACTTTTTCAAAAACTTTTTTTTTTTAAGTTTTGCTAGGCAAAAATTTTCATTCTCTGTGTAACTCTGTGGGAAAGTGACAAACTTGAGTGAATTGTGACTAAATGACTGAATTGTAGGGAAAATGTTCGTATCTCTCTAATTAAGCGCGCTAGAGCTCTGAAACTGTGGCAAAACGCACTTTCATGAAAACACGCTTCCTTGAGGTTTTAAACTCAGAAGGTGAATCTGTGCGTGTTTCTGGTTTGGGAACTGCTTCAGATCACAGTGCAATGCATATATGGTCTCGTTTGGCCCAATGTGCTCGTACGGTCATTTGGAAGTGAATATAAGCTTCTGAAGTGAAGATCTGCACTTTTTCAAAAACTTTCTTTTTTTAGTTCTGCTTGTCAAAATTTTTCATTCTGTGTGTAACTCAATGGGAAAGTGACAAACTTGAGTGAATTGTGACTAAATGACTGAATTGGAGTGAAAATGCTCCTATCTCTCTAATTAAGCGCGCTAGAGCTCTGAAACTGTGCCTATACGCAATTTCATATAAACACGCTTCCTTGAGGTTTTAAACTCAGAAGGTGAATCTGTGCGTGTTTCTGGCCTGGGAACTGCTTCAGATCACAGTGCAATGCATATATGGTCTCGTTTGGTCCAAAGTGCTTGAATGGTCATTTGGAAGTGAATATAAGCTTCTGAAGTGAAGATTTGCACGTTTTCAAAAACTTTTTTTTTTTAAGTTTTGCTAGGCAAAAATTTTCATTCTCTGTGTAACTCTGTGGGAAAGTGACAAACTTGAGTGAATTGTGACTAAATGACTGAATTGTAGGGAAAATGCTCGTATCTCTCTAATTAAGCGCGCTAGAGCTCTGAAACTGTGCCTAGACGCACTTTCATATAAACACGCTTCCTTGAGGTTTTAAACTCAGAAGGTGAATCTGTGCGTGTTTCTGGCCTGGGAACTGCTTCAGATCACAGTGCAATGCATATATGGTCTCGTTTGGTCCAATGTGCTTGAATGGTCATTTGAAAATGAATATAAGCTTCTGAAGTGAAGATATACACTTTTTCAAAAACTTTTTTTTTTTAAGTTTTGCTAGGCAAAAATTTTCATTCTCTGTGTAACTCTGTGGGAAAGTGACAGACTTGAGTGAATTGTGACTAAATGACTGAATTGTAGGGAAAATGCTCGTATCTCTCTAATTAAGCGCGCTAGAGCTCTGAAACTGTGGCAAAACGCACTTTCATGAAAACACGCTTCCTTGAGGTTTTAAACTCAGAAGGTGAATCTGTGCGTGTTTCTGTCCTGGGAACTGCTTCAGATCACAGTGCAATGCATATATGGTCTCGTTTGGCCCAATGTGCTCGTACGGTCATTTGGAAGTGAATATAAGCTTCTGAAGTGAAGATTTGCACTTTTTCAAAAACTTTCTTTGTTTTAGTTCTGCTTGTCGAAATTTTTCTTTCTGTGTGTAACTCAGTGGGAAAGTGACAAACTTGAGTGAATTGTGACTAAATGACTGAATTGGAGTTAAAATGCTACTATCTCTCTAATTAAGCGCGCTCGAGATCTGAAACTGTGCCTATACGCACTTTCATATAAACACGCTTCCTCGAGGTTTTAAACTCAGAAGGTGAATCTGTGCGTGTTTCTGGCCTGGAAACTGCTTCAGATCACTGTGCAATGCATATATGGTCTCGTTTGGTCCAATGTGCTTGAATGGTCATTTGAAAGTGAATATAAGCTTCTGAAGTGAAGATATACACTTTTTCAAAAACTTTTTTTTTTTTAAGTTTTGCTTGGCAAAAATTTTCATTCTGTGTGTAACTCTGTGGGAAAGTGACAAACTTGAGTGAATTGTGACTTAATGGCTGAATTGTAGGGAAAATGCTCGTATCTCTCTAATTAAGCGCGCTAGAGCTCTGAAACTGTGGCAAAACGCACTTTCATGAAAACACGCTTCCTTGAGGTTTTAAACTCAGAAGGTGAATCTGTGCGTGTTTCTGTCCTGGGAACTGCTTCAGATCACAGTGCAATGCATATATGGTCTCGTTTGGCCCAATGTGCTCGTACGGTCATTTGGAAGTGAATATAAGCTTCTGAAGTGAAGATTTGCACTTTTTCAAAAACTTTCTTTTTTTTAGTTCTGCTTGTCGAAATTTTTCTTTCTGTGTGTAACTCAGTGGGAAAGTGACAAACTTGAGTGAATTGTGACTTAATGGCTGAATTGTAGGGAAAATGCTCGTATCTCTCTAATTAAGCGCGCTAGAGCTCTGAAACTGTGGCAAAACGCACTTTCATGAAAACACGCTTCCTTGAGGTTTTAAACTCAGAAGGTGAATCTGTGCGTGTTTCTGGCCTGGAAACTGCTTCAGATCACTGTGCAATGCATATATGGTCTCGTTTGGTCCAATGTGCTTCATTGGTCATTTGAAAGTGAATATAAGCTTCTGAAGTGAAGATATACACTTTTTCAAAAACTTTTTTTTTTTTTAAGTTTTGCTTGGCAAAAATTTTCATTCTGTGTGTAACTCTGTGGGAAAGTGACAAACTTGAGTGAATTGTGACTTAATGGCTGAATTGTAGGGAAAATGCTTGTATCTCTATAATTAAGCGTGCTAGATCTCTGAAACTGTGCCTAACGCACTTTCAGATAAACACGCTTCCTTGAGGTTTTAAACTCAGAAGGTGAATCTGTGCGTGTTTCTGGCCTGGAAACTGCTTCAGATCACATTGCAATGCATATATGGTCTCGTTTGGTCCAATGTGCTCGTACGGTCATTTGGAAGTGAATATAAGCTTCTGAAGTGAAGATTTGCACTTTTTTAAAAACTTTCTTCTTTTTAGTTCTGCTTGTCAAAATTTTTCATTCTGTGTAACTCAGTGGGAAAGTGACAAACTTGAGTGAATTGTGACTAAATGACTGAATTGGAGTGAAAATGCTCCTATCTCTCTAATTAAGCGCGCTAGAGCTCTGAAACTGTGCCTATACTCACTTTCATATAAACACGCTTCCTCGAGGTTTTAAACTCAGAAGGTGAATCTGTGCGTGTTTCTGGCCTGGAAACTGCTTCAGATCACTGTGCAATGCATATATGGTCTCGTTTGGTCCAATGTGCTTGAATGGTCATTTGAAAGTGAATATAAGCTTCTGAAGTGAAGATTTGCACTTTTTCAAAAACTTTTTTTTTTTAAGTTTTGCTAGGCAAAAATTTTCATTCTCTGTGTAACTCTGTGGGAAAGTGACAAACTTGAGTGAATTGTGACTAAATGACTGAATTGTAGGGAAAATGCTCGTATCTCTCTAATTAAGCGCGCTAGAGCTCTGAAACTGTGGCAAAACGCACTTTCATGAAAACACGCTTCATTGAGGTTTTAAACTCAGAAGGTGAATCTGTGCGTGTTTCTGGCTTGGGAACTGCTTCAGATCACAGTGCAATGCATATATGGTCTCATTTGGCCCAATGTGCTCGTACGGTCATTTGGAAGTGAATATAAGCTTCTGAAGTGAAGATCTGCACTTTTTCAAAAACTTTCTTTTTTTTAGTTCTGCTTGTCAAAATTTTTCTTTCTGTGTGTAACTCAGTGGGAAAGTGACAAACGAGTGAATTGTGACTACACGACTAAATTAGAATGAATATGCGCCTATCTCTCTAATTAAGCGTGCTAGAGCTCTGAAACTGTGGCAAAACGCACTTTCATGAAAACACGCTTCCTTGAGGTTTTAAACTCAGAAGGTGAATCTGTGCGTGTTTCTGGCCTGGGAACTGCTTCAGATCACAGTGCAATGCATATATGGTCTCGTTTGGTCCAATATGCTTGAATGGTCATTTGGAAGTGAATATAAGCTTCTGAAGTGAAGATTTGCACTTTTTCAAAAACTTTTTTTTTTAAGTTTTGCTAGGCAAAAATTTTCATTCTCTGTGGGAAAGTGACAAACTTGAGTGAATTGTGACTAAAAGACTGAATTGTAGGGAAAATGCTCGTATCTCTCTAATTAAGCGCGCTAGAGCTCTCAAACTGTAGCAAAACGCACTTTCATGAAAACACGCTTCCTTGAGGTTTTAAACTCAGAAGGTGAACCTGTGCGTGTTTCTGTCCTGGGAACTGCTTCAGATGACAGTGCAATGCATATATGGTCTCGTTTGGCCCAATGTGCTCGTACGGTCATTTGAAAGTGAATATAAGCTTCTGAAGTGAAGATTTGCACTTTTTCAAAAACTTTCTTTTTTTAGTTCTGCTTGTCAAAATTTTTCATTCTGTGTGTAACTCAATGGGAAAGTGAAAAACTTGAGTGAATTGTGACTAAATGACTGAATTGGAGTGAAAATGCTCCTAACTCTCTAATTAAGCGCGCTAGAGCTCTGAAACTGTGCCTATACGCACTTTCATATAAACACGCTTCCTTGAGGTTTTAAACTCAGAAGGTGAATCTGTGCGTGTTTCTGGCCTGGGAACTGCTTCAGATCACAGTGCAATGCATATATGGTCTCGTTTGGTCCAATGTGCTTGAATGGTCATTTGAAAGTGAATATAAGCTTCTGAAGTGAAGATATACACTTTTTCAAAAACTTTTTTTTTTTAAGTTTTGATTGGCAAAAATTTTCATTCTGTGTGTAACTCTGTGGGAAAGTGACAAACTTGAGTGAATTGTGACTAAATGACTGAATTGTAGGGAAGATGCTCGTATCTCTCTAATTAATTGCGCTAGAGCTCTGAAACTGTGGCAAAACGCACTTTCATGAAAACACGCTTCCTTGAGGTTTTAAACTCAGAAGGTGAATCTGTGCGTGTTTCTGGCTTGGGAACTGCTTCAGATCACAGTGCAATGCATATATGGTCTCGTTTGGCCCAATGTGCTCGTACGGTCATTTGGAAGTGAATATAAACTTCTGAAGTGAAGATCTGCACTTTTTCAAAAACTTTCTTTTTTTAGTTCTGCTTGTCAAAATTTTTCATTCTGTGTGTAACTCAATGGGAAAGTGACAAACTTGAGTGAATTGTGACTAAATGACTGAATTGTAGGGAAAATGCTCGTATGTCTCTAATTAAGCGCGCTAGAGCTCTGAAACTGTGGCAAAACGCACTTTCATGAAAACACGCTTCCTTGAGGTTTTAAACTCAGAAGGTGAATCTGTGCGTGTTTCTGGCTTGGGAACTGCTTCAGATCACAGTGCAATGCATATATGGTCTCATTTGGCCCAATGTGCTCGTACGGTCATTTGGAAGTGAATATAAGCTTCTGAAGTGAAGATTGGCACTTTTTCAAAAACTTTCTTTTTTTTAGTTCTGCTTGTCAAAATTTTTCTTTCTGTGTGTAACTCAGTGGGAAAGTGACAAACGAGTGAATTGTGACTACACGACTAAATTAGAATGAATATGCGCCTATCTCTCTAATTAAGCGTGCTAGAGCTCTGAAACTGTGCCTAACGCACTTTCATATAAACATGCTTCCTTGAGGTTTTAAACTCAGAAGGTGAATCTGTGCGTGTTTCTGGCCTGGGAACTGCTTCAGATCACAGTGCAATGCATATATGGTCTCGTTTGGCCCAATGTGCTCGTTCGGTCATTTGGAAGTGAATATAAGCTTCTGAAGTGAAGATTGGCACTTTTTCAAAAACTTTCTTTTTTTTAGTTCTGCTTGTCAAAATTTTTCTTTCTGTGTGTAACTCAGTGGGAAAGTGACAAACGAGTGAATTGTGACTACACGACTAAATTAGAATGAATATGCGCCTATCTCTCTAATTAAGCGTGCTAGAGCTCTGAAACTGTGCCTAACGCACTTTCATATAAACAAGCTTCCTTGAGGTTTTTAACTCAGAAAGTGAATCTGTGCGTGTTTCTGGCCTGGAAACTGCTTCAGATCACAGTGCAATGCATATATGTTCTCGTTTGGCCCAATGTGCTTGAATGGTCATTTGAAAATGAATATAAGCTTCTGAAGTGAAGATATACACTTTTTCAAAAACTTTTTTTTTTTAAGTTTTGCTAGGCAAAAATTTTCATTCTCTGTGTAACTCTGTGGGAAAGTGACAAACTTGAGTGAATTGTGACTAAATGACTGAATTGTAGGGAAAATGTTCGTATCTCTCTAATTAAGCGCGCTAGAGCTCTGAAACTGTGGCAAAACGCACTTTCATGAAAACACGCTTCCTTGAGGTTTTAAACTCAGAAGGTGAATCTGTGCGTGTTTCTGGTTTGGGAACTGCTTCAGATCACAGTGCAATGCATATATGGTCTCGTTTGGCCCAATGTGCTCGTACGGTCATTTGGAAGTGAATATAAGCTTCTGAAGTGAAGATCTGCACTTTTTCAAAAACTTTCTTTTTTTAGTTCTGCTTGTCAAAATTTTTCATTCTGTGTGTAACTCAATGGGAAAGTGACAAACTTGAGTGAATTGTGACTAAATGACTGAATTGGAGTGAAAATGCTCCTATCTCTCTAATTAAGCGCGCTAGAGCTCTGAAACTGTGCCTATACGCAATTTCATATAAAGACGCTTCCTTGAGGTTTTAAACTCAGAAGGTGAATCTGTGCGTGTTTCTGGCCTGGGAACTGCTTCAGATCACAGTGCAATGCATATATGGTCTCGTTTGGTCCAAAGTGCTTGAATGGTCATTTGGAAGTGAATATAAGCTTCTGAAGTGAAGATTTGCACGTTTTCAAAAACTTTTTTTTTTTAAGTTTTGCTAGGCAAAAATTTTCATTCTCTGTGTAACTCTGTGGGAAAGTGACAAACTTGAGTGAATTGTGACTAAATGACTGAATTGTAGGGAAAATGCTCGTATCTCTCTAATTAAGCGCGCTAGAGCTCTGAAACTGTGCCTAGACGCACTTTCATATAAACACGCTTCCTTGAGGTTTTAAACTCAGAAGGTGAATCTGTGCGTGTTTCTGGCCTGGGAACTGCTTCAGATCACAGTGCAATGCATATATGGTCTCGTTTGGTCCAATGTGCTTGAATGGTCATTTGAAAATGAATATAAGCTTCTGAAGTGAAGATATACACTTTTTCAAAAACTTTTTTTTTTTAAGTTTTGCTAGGCAAAAATTTTCATTCTCTGTGTAACTCTGTGGGAAAGTGACAGACTTGAGTGAATTGTGACTAAATGACTGAATTGTAGGGAAAATGCTCGTATCTCTCTAATTAAGCGCGCTAGAGCTCTGAAACTGTGGCAAAACGCACTTTCATGAAAACACGCTTCCTTGAGGTTTTAAACTCAGAAGGTGAATCTGTGCGTGTTTCTGTCCTGGGAACTGCTTCAGATCACAGTGCAATGCATATATGGTCTCGTTTGGCCCAATGTGCTCGTACGGTCATTTGGAAGTGAATATAAGCTTCTGAAGTGAAGATTTGCACTTTTTCAAAAACTTTCTTTGTTTTAGTTCTGCTTGTCGAAATTTTTCTTTCTGTGTGTAACTCAGTGGGAAAGTGACAAACTTGAGTGAATTGTGACTAAATGACTGAATTGGAGTTAAAATGCTACTATCTCTCTAATTAAGCGCGCTCGAGATCTGAAACTGTGCCTATACGCACTTTCATATAAACACGCTTCCTCGAGGTTTTAAACTCAGAAGGTGAATCTGTGCGTGTTTCTGGCCTGGAAACTGCTTCAGATCACTGTGCAATGCATATATGGTCTCGTTTGGTCCAATGTGCTTGAATGGTCATTTGAAAGTGAATATAAGCTTCTGAAGTGAAGATATACACTTTTTCAAAAACTTTTTTTTTTTTAAGATTTGCTTGGCAAAAATTTTCATTCTGTGTGTAACTCTGTGGGAAAGTGACAAACTTGAGTGAATTGTGACTTAATGGCTGAATTGTAGGGAAAATGCTCGTATCTCTCTAATTAAGCGCGCTAGAGCTCTGAAACTGTGGCAAAACGCACTTTCATGAAAACACGCTTCCTTGAGGTTTTAAACTCAGAAGGTGAATCTGTGCGTGTTTCTGGCCTGGAAACTGCTTCAGATCACATTGCAATGCATATATGGTCTCGTTTGGTCCAATGTGCTCGTACGGTCATTTGGAAGTGAATATAAGCTTCTGAAGTGAAGATTTGCACTTTTTTAAAAACTTTCTTCTTTTTAGTTCTGCTTGTCAAAATTTTTCATTCTGTGTAACTCAGTGGGAAAGTGACAAACTTGAGTGAATTGTGACTAAATGACTGAATTGGAGTGAAAATGCTCGTATCTCTCTAATTAAGCGCGCTAGAGCTCTGAAACTGTGCCTATACTCACTTTCATATAAACACGCTTCCTCGAGGTTTTAAACTCAGAAGGTGAATCTGTGCGTGTTTCTGGCCTGGAAACTGCTTCAGATCACTGTGCAATGCATATATGGTCTCGTTTGGTCCAATGTGCTTGAATGGTCATTTGAAAGTGAATATAAGCTTCTGAAGTGAAGATTTGCACTTTTTCAAAAACTTTTTTTTTTTAAGTTTTGCTAGGCAAAAATTTTCATTCTCTGTGTAACTCTGTGGGAAAGTGACAAACTTGAGTGAATTGTGACTAAATGACTGAATTGTAGGGAAAATGCTCGTATCTCTCTAATTAAGCGCGCTAGAGCTCTGAAACTGTGGCAAAACGCACTTTCATGAAAACACGCTTCATTGAGGTTTTAAACTCAGAAGGTGAATCTGTGCGTGTTTCTGGCTTGGGAACTGCTTCAGATCACAGTGCAATGCATATATGGTCTCATTTGGCCCAATGTGCTCGTACGGTCATTTGGAAGTGAATATAAGCTTCTGAAGTGAAGATCTGCACTTTTTCAAAAACTTTCTTTTTTTTAGTTCTGCTTGTCAAAATTTTTCTTTCTGTGTGTAACTCAGTGGGAAAGTGACAAACGAGTGAATTGTGACTACACGACTAAATTAGAATGAATATGCGCCTATCTCTCTAATTAAGCGTGCTAGAGCTCTGAAACTGTGGCAAAACGCACTTTCATGAAAACACGCTTCCTTGAGGTTTTAAACTCAGAAGGTGAATCTGTGCGTGTTTCTGGCCTGGGAACTGCTTCAGATCACAGTGCAATGCATATATGGTCTCGTTTGGTCCAATATGCTTGAATGGTCATTTGGAAGTGAATATAAGCTTCTGAAGTGAAGATTTGCACTTTTTCAAAAACTTTTTTTTTTAAGTTTTGCTAGGCAAAAATTTTCATTCTCTGTGGGAAAGTGACAAACTTGAGTGAATTGTGACTAAAAGACTGAATTGTAGGGAAAATGCTCGTATCTCTCTAATTAAGCGCGCTAGAGCTCTCAAACTGTAGCAAAACGCACTTTCATGAAAACACGCTTCCTTGAGGTTTTAAACTCAGAAGGTGAACCTGTGCGTGTTTCTGTCCTGGGAACTGCTTCAGATGACAGTGCAATGCATATATGGTCTCGTTTGGCCCAATGTGCTCGTACGGTCATTTGAAAGTGAATATAAGCTTCTGAAGTGAAGATTTGCACTTTTTCAAAAACTTTCTTTTTTTAGTTCTGCTTGTCAAAATTTTTCATTCTGTGTGTAACTCAATGGGAAAGTGAAAAACTTGAGTGAATTGTGACTAAATGACTGAATTGGAGTGAAAATGCTCCTAACTCTCTAATTAAGCGCGCTAGAGCTCTGAAACTGTGCCTATACGCACTTTCATATAAACACGCTTCCTTGAGGTTTTAAACTCAGAAGGTGAATCTGTGCGTGTTTCTGGCCTGGGAACTGCTTCAGATCACAGTGCAATGCATATATGGTCTCGTTTGGTCCAATGTGCTTGAATGGTCATTTGAAAGTGAATATAAGCTTCTGAAGTGAAGATATACACTTTTTCAAAAACTTTTTTTTTTTAAGTTTTGATTGGCAAAAATTTTCATTCTGTGTGTAACTCTGTGGGAAAGTGACAAACTTGAGTGAATTGTGACTAAATGACTGAATTGTAGGGAAGATGCTCGTATCTCTCTAATTAATTGCGCTAGAGCTCTGAAACTGTGGCAAAACGCACTTTCATGAAAACACGCTTCCTTGAGGTTTTAAACTCAGAAGGTGAATCTGTGCGTGTTTCTGGCTTGGGAACTGCTTCAGATCACAGTGCAATGCATATATGGTCTCGTTTGGCCCAATGTGCTCGTACGGTCATTTGGAAGTGAATATAAACTTCTGAAGTGAAGATCTGCACTTTTTCAAAAACTTTCTTTTTTTTAGTTCTGCTTGTCAAAATTTTTCTTTCTGTGTGTAACTCAGTGGGAAAGTGACAAATGAGTGAATTGTGACTACACGACTAAATTAGAATGAATATGCGCCTATCTCTCTAATTAAGCGTGCTAGAGCTCTGAAACTGTGCATAACGCACTTTCATATAAACAAGCTTCCTTGAGGTTTTTAACTCAGAAAGTGAATCTGTGCGTGTTTCTGGCCTGGAAACTGCTTCAGATCACAGTGCAATGCATATATGGTCTCGTTTGGCCCAATGTGCTTGAATGGTCATTTGAAAATGAATATAAGCTTCTGAAGTGAAGATATACACTTTTTCAAAAACTTTTTTTTTTTAAGTTTTGCTAGGCAAAAATTTTCATTCTCTGTGTAACTCTGTGGGAAAGTGACAAACTTGAGTGAATTGTGACTAAATGACTGAATTGTAGGGAAAATGCTCGTATCTCTCTAATTAAGCGCGCTAGAGCTCTGAAACTGTGGCAAAACGCACTTCCATGAAAACACGCTTCCTTGAGGTTTTAAACTCAGAAGGTGAATCTGTGCGTGTTTCTGGCTTGGGAACTGCTTCAGATCACAGTGCAATGCATATATGGTCTCATTTGGCCCAATGTGCTCGTACGGTCATTTGGAAGTGAATATAAGCTTCTGAAGTGAAGATTTGCACTTTTTCAAAAACTTTTTTTTTTTAAGTTTTGCTAGGCAAAAATTTTCATTCTCTGGGTAACTCTGTGGGAAAGTGACAAACTTGAGTGAATTGTGACTAAATGACTGAATTGTAGGGAAAATGCTCGTATCTCTCTAATTTAGCGCGCTAGAGCTCTGAAAGTGTGGCAAAACGCACTTCCATGAAAACACGCTTCCTTGAGGTTTTAAACTCAGAAGGTGAATCTGTGCGTGTTTCTGGCTTGGGAACTGCTTCAGATCACAGTGCAATGCATATATGGTCTCGTTTGGCCCAATGTGCTCGTACGGTCATTTGGAAGTGAATATAAGCTTCTGAAGTGAAGATTTGCACTTTTTCAAAAACTTTCTTTTTTTTAGTTTTGCTTGTCAAAATTTTTCTTTCTGTGTGTAACTCAGTGGGAAAGTGACAAACGAGTGAATTGTGACTACACGACTAAATTAGAATGAATATGCGCCTATCTCTCTAATTAAGCGCGCTAGAGCTCTGAAACTGTGCCTATACGCACTTTCATATAAACACGCTTCCTTGAGGTTTTAAACTCAGAAGGTGAATCTGTGCGTGTTTCTGTCCTGGGAACTGCTTCAGATCACAGTGCAATGCATATATGGTCTCGTTTGGCCCAATGTGCTCGTACGGTCATTTGGAAGTGAATATAAGCTTCTGAAGTGAAGATTTGCACTTTTTCAAAAACTTTCTTTTTTTAGTTCTGCTTGTCGAAATTTTTCTTTCTGTGTGTAACTCAGTGGGAAAGTGACAAACTTGAGTGAATTGTGACTAAATGACTGAATTGGAGTTAAAATGCTCCTATCTCTCTAATTAAGCGCGCTAGAGCTCTGAAACTGTGCCTATACGCACTTTCATATAAACACGCTTCCTCGAGGTTTTAAACTCAGAAGGTGAATCTGTCCGTGTTTCTGGCCTGGAAACTGCTTCAGATCACTGTGCAATGCATATATGGTCTCGTTTGGTCCAATGTGCTTGAATGGTCATTTGAAAGTGAATATAAGCTTCTGAAGTGAAGATATACACTTTTTCAAAAACTTTTTTTTTTTTAAGTTTTGCTTGGCAAAAATTTTCATTCTGTGTGTAACTCTGTGGGAAAGTGACAAACTTGAGTGAATTGTGACTTAATGGCTGAATTGTAGGGAAAATGCTTGTATCTCTCTAATTAAGCGTGCTAGAGCTCTGAAACTGTGCCTAACGCACTTTCATATAAACATGCTTCCTTGAGGTTTTAAACTCAGAAGGTGAATCTGTGCGTGTTTCTGGCCTGGGAACTGCTTCAGATCACAGTGCAATGCATATATGGTCTCGTTTGGCCCAATGTGCTCGTTCGGTCATTTGGAAGTGAATATAAGCTTCTGAAGTGAAGATTGGCACTTTTTCAAAAACTTTCTTTTTTTTAGTTCTGCTTGTCAAAATTTTTCTTTCTGTGTGTAACTCAGTGGGAAAGTGACAAACGAGTGAATTGTGACTACACGACTAAATTAGAATGAATATACGCCTATCTCTCTAATTAAGCGTGCTAGAGCTCTGAAACTGTGCCTAACGCACTTTCATATAAACAAGCTTCCTTGAGGTTTTTAACTCAGAAGGTGAATCTGTGCGTGTTTCTGGCCTGGGAACTGCTTCAGATCACAGTGCAATGCATATATGGTCTCGTTTGGTCCAAAGAGCTTGAATGGTCATTTGGAAGTGAATATAAGCTTCTGAAGTGAAGATTTGCACTTTTTCAAAAACTTTTTTTTTTTAAGTTTTGCTAGGCAAAAATTTTCATTCTCTGTGTAACTCTGTGGGAAAGTGACAAACTTGAGTGAATTGTGACTAAATGACTGAATTGTAGGGAAAATGCTCGTATCTCTCTAATTTAGCGCGCTAGAGCTCTGAAACTGTGGCAAAACGCACTTTCATGAAAACACGCTTCCTTGAGGTTTTAAACTCAGAAGGTGAATCTGTGCGTGTTTCTGGCTTGGGAACTGCTTCAGATCACAGTGCAATGCATATATGGTCTCGTTTGGTCCAATATGCTTGAATGGTCATTTGGAAGTGAATATAAGCTTCTGAAGTGAAGATTTGCACTTTTTCAAAAACTTTTTTTTTTTAGTTCTGCTTGTCAAAATTTTTCATTCTGTGTGTAACTCAATGGGAAAGTGAAAAACTTGAGTGAATTGTGACTAAATGACTGAATTGGAGTGAAAATGCTCCTATCTCTCTAATTAAGCGCGCTAGAGCTCTGAAACTGTGTCTATACGCACTTTCATATAAACACGCTTCCTCGAGGTTTTAAACTCAGAAGGTGAATCTGTGCGTGTTTCTGGCCTGGGAACTGCTTCAGATCACAGTGCAATGCATATATGGTCTCGTTTGGTCCAATGTGCTTGAATGGTCATTTGAAAGTGAATATAAGCTTCTGAAGTGAAGATATACACTTTTTCAAAAACTTTTTTTTTTTAAGTTTTGCTTGGCAAAAATTTTCATTCTGTGTGTAACTCTGTGGGAAAGTGACAAACTTGAGTGAATTGTGACTAAATGGCTGAATTGTAGGGAAAATGCTTGTATCTCTCTAATTAAGCGTGCTAGAGCTCTGAAACTGTGCCTAACGCACTTTCATATGAACATGCTTCCTTGAGGTTTTAAACTCAGAAGGTGAATCTGTGCGTGTTTCTGGCTTGGGAACTGCTTCAGATCACAGTGCAATGCATATATGGTCTCGTTTGGCCCAATGTGCTCGTACGGTCATTTGGAAGTGAATATAAACTTCTGAAGTGAAGATCTGCACTTTTTCAAAAACTTTCTTTTTTTAGTTCTGCTTGTCAAAATTTTTCATTCTGTGTGTAACTCAATGGGAAAGTGACAAACTTGAGTGAATTGTGACTAAATGACTGAATTGTAGGGAAAATGCTCGTATGTCTCTAATTAAGCGCGCTAGAGCTCTGAAACTGTGGCAAAACGCACTTTCATGAAAACACGCTTCCTTGAGGTTTTAAACTCAGAAGGTGAATCTGTGCGTGTTTCTGGCTTGGGAACTGCTTCAGATCACAGTGCAATGCATATATGGTCTCATTTGGCCCAATGTGCTCGTACGGTCATTTGGAAGTGAATATAAGCTTCTGAAGTGAAGATCTGCACTTTTTCAAAAACTTTCTTTTTTTTAGTTCTGCTTGTCGAAATTTTTCTTTCTGTGTGTAACTCTGTGGGAAAGTGACAAACTTGAGTGAATTGTGACTTAATGGCTGAATTGTAGGGAAAATGCTTGTATCTCTCTAATTAAGCGTGCTAGAGCTCTGAAACTGTGCCTAACGCACTTTCATATAAACATGCTTCCTTGAGGTTTTAAACTCAGAAGGTGAATCTGTGCGTGTTTCTGGCCTGGGAACTGCTTCAGATCACAGTGCAATGCATATATGGTCTCGTTTGGCCCAATGTGCTCGTTCGGTCATTTGGAAGTGAATATAAGCTTCTGAAGTGAAGATTAGCACTTTTTCAAAAACTTTCTTTTTTTTAGTTCTGCTTGTCAAAATTTTTCTTTCTGTGTGTAACTCAGTGGGAAAGTGACAAATGAGTGAATTGTGACTACACGACTAAATTAGAATGAATATGCGCCTATCTATCTAATTAAGCGTGCTAGAGCTCTGAAACTGTGCATAACGCACTTTCATATAAACAAGCTTCCTTGAGGTTTTTAACTCAGAAAGTGAATCTGTGCGTGTTTCTGGCCTGGAAACTGCTTCAGATCACAGTGCAATGCATATATGGTCTCGTTTGGCCCAATGTGCTTGAATGGTCATTTGAAAATGAATATAAGCTTCTGAAGTGAAGATATACACTTTTTCAAAAACTTTTTTTTTTTAAGTTTTGCTAGGCAAAAATTTTCATTCTCTGTGTAACTCTGTGGGAAAGTGACAAACTTGAGTGAATTGTGACTAAATGACTGAATTGTAGGGAAAATGCTCGTATCTCTCTAATTAAGCGCGCTAGAGCTCTGAAACTGTGGCAAAACGCACTTCCATGAAAACACGCTTCCTTGAGGTTTTAAACTCAGAAGGTGAATCTGTGCGTGTTTCTGGCTTGGGAACTGCTTCAGATCACAGTGCAATGCATATATGGTCTCATTTGGCCCAATGTGCTCGTACGGTCATTTGGAAGTGAATATAAGCTTCTGAAGTGAAGATTTGCACTTTTTCAAAAACTTTTTTTTTTTAAGTTTTGCTAGGCAAAAATTTTCATTCTCTGGGTAACTCTGTGGGAAAGTGACAAACTTGAGTGAATTGTGACTAAATGACTGAATTGTAGGGAAAATGCTCGTATCTCTCTAATTAAGCGCGCTAGAGCTCTGAAACTGTGGCAAAACGCACTTCCATGAAAACACGCTTCCTTGAGGTTTTAAACTCAGAAGGTGAATCTGTGCGTGTTTCTGGCTTGGGAACTGCTTCAGATCACAGTGCAATGCATATATGGTCTCGTTTGGCCCAATGTGCTCGTACGGTCATTTGGAAGTGAATATAAGCTTCTGAAGTGAAGATTTGCACTTTTTCAAAAACTTTCTTTTTTTTAGTTTTGCTTGTCAAAATTTTTCTTTCTGTGTGTAACTCAGTGGGAAAGTGACAAACGAGTGAATTGTGACTACACGACTAAATTAGAATGAATATGCGCCTATCTCTCTAATTAAGCGCGCTAGAGCTCTGAAACTGTGCCTATACGCACTTTCATATAAACACGCTTCCTTGAGGTTTTAAACTCAGAAGGTGAATCTGTGCGTGTTTCTGTCCTGGGAACTGCTTCAGATCACAGTGCAATGCATATATGGTCTCGTTTGGCCCAATGTGCTCGTACGGTCATTTGGAAGTGAATATAAGCTTCTGAAGTGAAGATTTGCACTTTTTCAAAAACTTTCTTTTTTTAGTTCTGCTTGTCGAAATTTTTCTTTCTGTGTGTAACTCAGTGGGAAAGTGACAAACTTGAGTGAATTGTGACTAAATGACTGAATTGGAGTTAAAATGCTCCTATCTCTCTAATTAAGCGCGCTAGAGCTCTGAAACTGTGCCTATACGCACTTTCATATAAACACGCTTCCTCGAGGTTTTAAACTCAGAAGGTGAATCTGTCCGTGTTTCTGGCCTGGAAACTGCTTCAGATCACTGTGCAATGCATATATGGTCTCGTTTGGTCCAATGTGCTTGAATGGTCATTTGAAAGTGAATATAAGCTTCTGAAGTGAAGATATACACTTTTTCAAAAACTTTTTTTTTTTTAAGTTTTGCTTGGCAAAAATTTTCATTCTGTGTGTAACTCTGTGGGAAAGTGACAAACTTGAGTGAATTGTGACTTAATGGCTGAATTGTAGGGAAAATGCTTGTATCTCTCTAATTAAGCGTGCTAGAGCTCTGAAACTGTGCCTAACGCACTTTCATATAAACATGCTTCCTTGAGGTTTTAAACTCAGAAGGTGAATCTGTGCGTGTTTCTGGCCTGGGAACTGCTTCAGATCACAGTGCAATGCATATATGGTCTCGTTTGGCCCAATGTGCTCGTTCGGTCATTTGGAAGTGAATATAAGCTTCTGAAGTGAAGATTGGCACTTTTTCAAAAACTTTCTTTTTTTTAGTTCTGCTTGTCAAAATTTTTCTTTCTGTGTGTAACTCAGTGGGAAAGTGACAAACGAGTGAATTGTGACTACACGACTAAATTAGAATGAATATGCGCCTATCTCTCTAATTAAGCGTGCTAGAGCTCTGAAACTGTGCCTAACGCACTTTCATATAAACAAGCTTCCTTGAGGTTTTTAACTCAGAAAGTGAATCTGTGCGTGTTTCTGGCCTGGAAACTGCTTCAGATCACAGTGCAATGCATATATGGTCTCGTTTGGCCCAATGTGCTTGAATGGTCATTTGAAAATGAATATAAGCTTCTGAAGTGAAGATATACACTTTTTCAAAAACTTTTTTTTTTTAAGTTTTGCTAGGCAAAAATTTTCATTCTCTGTGTAACTCTGTGGGAAAGTGACAAACTTGAGTGAATTGTGACTAAATGACTGAATTGTAGGGAAAATGTTCGTATCTCTCTAATTAAGCGCGCTAGAGCTCTGAAACTGTGGCAAAACGCACTTTCATGAAAACACGCTTCCTTGAGGTTTTAAACTCAGAAGGTGAATCTGTGCGTGTTTCTGGCTTGGGAACTGCTTCAGATCACAGTGCAATGCATATATGGTCTCGTTTGGCCCAATGTGCTCGTACGGTCATTTGGAAGTGAATATAAGCTTCTGAAGTGAAGATCTGCACTTTTTCAAAAACTTTCTTTTTTTAGTTCTGCTTGTCAAAATTTTTCATTCTGTGTGTAACTCAATGGGAAAGTGACAAACTTGAGTGAATTGTGACTAAATGACTGAATTGGAGTGAAAATGCTCCTATCTCTCTAATTAAGCGCGCTAGAGCTCTGAAACTGTGCCTATACGCAATTTCATATAAACACGCTTCCTTGAGGTTTTAAACTCAGAAGGTGAATCTGTGCGTGTTTCTGGCCTGGGAACTGCTTCAGATCACAGTGCAATGCATATATGGTCTCGTTTGGTCCAAAGAGCTTGAATGGTCATTTGGAAGTGAATATAAGCTTCTGAAGTGAAGATTTGCACTTTTTCAAAAACTTTTTTTTTTTAAGTTTTGCTAGGCAAAAATTTTCATTCTCTGTGTAACTCTGTGGGAAAGTGACAAACTTGAGTGAATTGTGACTAAATGACTGCATTGTAGGGAAAATGCTCGTATCTCTCTAATTTAGCGCGCTAGAGCTCTGAAACTGTGGCAAAACGCACTTTCATGAAAACACGCTTCCTTGAGGTTTTAAACTCAGAAGGTGAATCTGTGCGTGTTTCTGGCTTGGGAACTGCTTCAGATCACAGTGCAATGCATATATGGTCTCGTTTGGTCCAATATGCTTGAATGGTCATTTGGAAGTGAATATAAGCTTCTGAAGTGAAGATTTGCACTTTTTCAAAAACTTTTTTTTTTTAGTTCTGCTTGTCAAAATTTTTCATTCTGTGTGTAACTCAATGGGAAAGTGAAAAACTTGAGTGAATTGTGACTAAATGACTGAATTGGAGTGAAAATGCTCCTATCTCTCTAATTAAGCGCGCTAGAGCTCTGAAACTGTGTCTATACGCACTTTCATATAAACACGCTTCCTCGAGGTTTTAAACTCAGAAGGTGAATCTGTGCGTGTTTCTGGCCTGGGAACTGCTTCAGATCACAGTGCAATGCATATATGGTCTCGTTTGGTCCAATGTGCTTGAATGGTCATTTGAAAGTGAATATAAGCTTCTGAAGTGAAGATATACACTTTTTCAAAAACTTTTTTTTTTTAAGTTTTGCTTGGCAAAAATTTTCATTCTGTGTGTAACTCTGTGGGAAAGTGACAAACTTGAGTGAATTGTGACTAAATGGCTGAATTGTAGGGAAAATGCTTGTATCTCTCTAATTAAGCGTGCTAGAGCTCTGAAACTGTGCCTAACGCACTTTCATATGAACATGCTTCCTTGAGGTTTTAAACTCAGAAGGTGAATCTGTGCGTGTTTCTGGCCTGGGAACTGCTTCAGATGACAGTGCAATGCATATATGGTCTCGTTTGGCCCAATGTGCTCGTACGGTCATTTGAAAGTGAATATAAGCTTCTGAAGTGAAGATTTGCACTTTTTCAAAAACTTTCTTTTTTTAGTTCTGCTTGTCAAAATTTTTCATTCTGTGTGTAACTCAATGGGAAAGTGAAAAACTTGAGTGAATTGTGACTAAATGACTGAATTGGAGTGAAAATGCTCCTAACTCTCTAATTAAGCGCGCTAGAGCTCTGAAACTGTGCCTATACGCACTTTCATATAAACACGCTTCCTTGAGGTTTTAAACTCAGAAGGTGAATCTGTGCGTGTTTCTGGCCTGGGAACTGCTTCAGATCACAGTGCAATGCATATATGGTCTCGTTTGGTCCAATGTGCTTGAATGGTCATTTGAAAGTGAATATAAGCTTCTGAAGTGAAGATATACACTTTTTCAAAAACTTTTTTTTTTTAAGTTTTGATTGGCAAAAATTTTCATTCTGTGTGTAACTCTGTGGGAAAGTGACAAACTTGAGTGAATTGTGACTAAATGACTGAATTGTAGGGAAGATGCTCGTATGTCTCTAATTAAGCGCGCTAGAGCTCTGAAACTGTGGCAAAACGCACTTTCATGAAAACACGCTTCCTTGAGGTTTTAAACTCAGAAGGTGAATCTGTGCGTGTTTATGGCTTGGGAACTGCTTCAGATCACAGTGCAATGCATATATGGTCTCATTTGGCCCAATGTGCTCGTACGGTCATTTGGAAGTGAATATAAGCTTCTGAAGTGAAGATCTGCACTTTTTCAAAAACTTTCTTTTTTTTAGTTCTGCTTGTCGAAATTTTTCTTTCTGTGTGTAACTCTGTGGGAAAGTGACAAACTTGAGTGAATTGTGACTTAATGGCTGAATTGTAGGGAAAATGCTTGTATCTCTCTAATTAAGCGTGCTAGAGCTCTGAAACTGTGCCTAACGCACTTTCATATAAACATGCTTCCTTGAGGTTTTAAACTCAGAAGGTGAATCTGTGCGTGTTTCTGGCCTGGGAACTGCTTCAGATCACAGTGCAATGCATATATGGTCTCGTTTGGCCCAATGTGCTCGTTCGGTCATTTGGAAGTGAATATAAGCTTCTGAAGTGAAGATTAGCACTTTTTCAAAAACTTTCTTTTTTTTAGTTCTGCTTGTCAAAATTTTTCTTTCTGTGTGTAACTCAGTGGGAAAGTGACAAATGAGTGAATTGTGACTACACGACTAAATTAGAATGAATATGCGCCTATCTCTCTAATTAAGCGTGCTAGAGCTCTGAAACTGTGCATAACGCACTTTCATATAAACAAGCTTCCTTGAGGTTTTTAACTCAGAAAGTGAATCTGTGCGTGTTTCTGGCCTGGAAACTGCTTCAGATCACAGTGCAATGCATATATGGTCTCGTTTGGCCCAATGTGCTTGAATGGTCATTTGAAAATGAATATAAGCTTCTGAAGTGAAGATATACACTTTTTCAAAAACTTTTTTTTTTTAAGTTTTGCTAGGCAAAAATTTTCATTCTCTGTGTAACTCTGTGGGAAAGTGACAAACTTGAGTGAATTGTGACTAAATGACTGAATTGTAGGGAAAATGCTCGTATCTCTCTAATTAAGCGCGCTAGAGCTCTGAAACTGTGGCAAAACGCACTTCCATGAAAACACGCTTCCTTGAGGTTTTAAACTCAGAAGGTGAATCTGTGCGTGTTTCTGGCTTGGGAACTGCTTCAGATCACAGTGCAATGCATATATGGTCTCATTTGGCCCAATGTGCTCGTACGGTCATTTGGAAGTGAATATAAGCTTCTGAAGTGAAGATTTGCACTTTTTCAAAAACTTTTTTTTTTTAAGTTTTGCTAGGCAAAAATTTTCATTCTCTGGGTAACTCTGTGGGAAAGTGACAAACTTGAGTGAATTGTGACTAAATGACTGAATTGTAGGGAAAATGCTCGTATCTCTCTAATTAAGCGCGCTAGAGCTCTGAAACTGTGCCTATACGCACTTTCATATAAACACGCTTCCTTGAGGTTTTAAACTCAGAAGGTGAATCTGTGCGTGTTTCTGTCCTGGGAACTGCTTCAGATCACAGTGCAATGCATATATGGTCTCGTTTGGCCCAATGTGCTCGTACGGTCATTTGGAAGTGAATATAAGCTTCTGAAGTGAAGATTTGCACTTTTTCAAAAACTTTCTTTTTTTAGTTCTGCTTGTCGAAATTTTTCTTTCTGTGTGTAACTCAGTGGGAAAGTGACAAACTTGAGTGAATTGTGACTAAATGACTGAATTGGAGTTAAAATGCTCCTATCTCTCTAATTAAGCGCGCTAGAGCTCTGAAACTGTGCCTATACGCACTTTCATATAAACACGCTTCCTCGAGGTTTTAAACTCAGAAGGTGAATCTGTCCGTGTTTCTGGCCTGGAAACTGCTTCAGATCACTGTGCAATGCATATATGGTCTCGTTTGGTCCAATGTGCTTGAATGGTCATTTGAAAGTGAATATAAGCTTCTGAAGTGAAGATATACACTTTTTCAAAAACTTTTTTTTTTTTAAGTTTTGCTTGGCAAAAATTTTCATTCTGTGTGTAACTCTGTGGGAAAGTGACAAACTTGAGTGAATTGTGACTTAATGGCTGAATTGTAGGGAAAATGCTTGTATCTCTCTAATTAAGCGTGCTAGAGCTCTGAAACTGTGCCTAACGCACTTTCATATAAACATGCTTCCTTGAGGTTTTAAACTCAGAAGGTGAATCTGTGCGTGTTTCTGGCCTGGGAACTGCTTCAGATCACAGTGCAATGCATATATGGTCTCGTTTGGCCCAATGTGCTCGTTCGGTCATTTGGAAGTGAATATAAGCTTCTGAAGTGAAGATTGGCACTTTTTCAAAAACTTTCTTTTTTTTAGTTCTGCTTGTCAAAATTTTTCTTTCTGTGTGTAACTCAGTGGGAAAGTGACAAACGAGTGAATTGTGACTACACGACTAAACTAGAATGAATATGCGCCTATCTCTCTAATTAAGCGTGCTAGAGCTCTGAAACTGTGCCTAACGCACTTTCATATAAACAAGCTTCCTTGAGGTTTTTAACTCAGAAAGTGAATCTGTGCGTGTTTCTGGCCTGGAAACTGCTTCAGATCACAGTGCAATGCATATATGGTCTCGTTTGGCCCAATGTGCTTGAATGGTCATTTGAAAATGAATATAAGCTTCTGAAGTGAAGATATACACTTTTTCAAAAACTTTTTTTTTTTAAGTTTTGCTAGGCAAAAATTTTCATTCTCTGTGTAACTCTGTGGGAAAGTGACAAACTTGAGTGAATTGTGACTAAATGACTGAATTGTAGGGAAAATGCTCGTATCTCTCTAATTAAGCGCGCTAGAGCTCTGAAACTGTGCCTAGACGCACTTTCATATAAACACGCTTCCTTGAGGTTTTAAACTCAGAAGGTGAATCTGTGCGTGTTTCTGGCCTGGGAACTGCTTCAGATCACAGTGCAATGCATATATGGTCTCGTTTGGTCCAATGTGCTTGAATGGTCATTTGAAAGTGAATATAAGCTTCTGAAGTGAAGATATACACTTTTTCAAAAACTTTTTTTTTTTAAGTTTTGATTGGCAAAAATTTTCATTCTGTGTGTAACTCTGTGGGAAAGTGACAAACTTGAGTGAATTGTGACTAAATGACTGAATTGTAGGGAAAATGCTCGTATCTCTCTAATTAATTGCGCTAGAGCTCTGAAACTGTGCCTAGACGCACTTTCATATAAACACGCTTCCTTGAGGTTTTAAACTCAGAAGGTGAATCTGTGCGTGTTTCTGGCCTGGGAACTGCTTCAGATCACAGTGCAATGCATATATGGTCTCGTTTGGTCCAATGTGCTTGAATGGTCATTTGAAAATGAATATAAGCTTCTGAAGTGAAGATATACACTTTTTCAAAAACTTTTTTTTTTTAAGTTTTGCTAGGCAAAAATTTTCATTCTCTGTGTAACTCTGTGGGAAAGTGACAGACTTGAGTGAATTGTGACTAAATGACTGAATTGTAGGGAAAATGCTCGTATCTCTCTAATTAAGCGCGCTAGAGCTCTGAAACTGTGGCAAAACGCACTTTCATGAAAACACGCTTCCTTGAGGTTTTAAACTCAGAAGGTGAATCTGTGCGTGTTTCTGTCCTGGGAACTGCTTCAGATCACAGTGCAATGCATATATGGTCTCGTTTGGCCCAATGTGCTCGTACGGTCATTTGGAAGTGAATATAAGCTTCTGAAGTGAAGATTTGCACTTTTTCAAAAACTTTCTTTTTTTAGTTCTGCTTGTCGAAATTTTTCTTTCTGTGTGTAACTCAGTGGGAAAGTGACAAACTTGAGTGAATTGTGACTAAATGACTGAATTGGAGTTAAAATGCTACTATCTCTCTAATTAAGCGCGCTCGAGATCTGAAACTGTGCCTATACGCACTTTCATATAAACACGCTTCCTCGAGGTTTTAAACTCAGAAGGTGAATCTGTGCGTGTTTCTGGCCTGGAAACTGCTTCAGATCACTGTGCAATGCATATATGGTCTCGTTTGGTCCAATGTGCTTGAATGGTCATTTGAAAGTGAATATAAGCTTCTGAAGTGAAGATATACACTTTTTCAAAAACTTTTTTTTTTTTAAGTTTTGCTTGGCAAAAATGTTCATTCTGTGTGTAACTCTGTGGGAAAGTGACAAACTTGAGTGAATTGTGACTTAATGGCTGAATTGTAGGGAAAATGCTCGTATCTCTCTAATTAAGCGCGCTAGAGCTCTGAAACTGTGGCAAAACGCACTTTCATGAAAACACGCTTCCTTGAGGTTTTAAACTCAGAAGGTGAATCTGTGCGTGTTTCTGTCCTGGGAACTGCTTCAGATCACAGTGCAATGCATATATGGTCTCGTTTGGCCCAATGTGCTCGTACGGTCATTTGGAAGTGAATATAAGCTTCTGAAGTGAAGATTTGCACTTTTTCAAAAACTTTCTTTTTTTTAGTTCTGCTTGTCGAAATTTTTCTTTCTGTGTGTAACTCAGTGGGAAAGTGACAAACTTGAGTGAATTGTGACTAAATGACTGAATTGTAGGGAAAATGCTCCTATCTCTCTAATTAAGCGCGCTAGAGCTCTGAAACTGTGCCTATACGCACTTTCATATAAACACGCTTCCTCGAGGTTTTAAACTCAGAAGGTGAATCTGTGCGTTTTCTGGCCTGGAAACTGCTTCAGATCACTGTGCAATGCATATATGGTCTCGTTTGGTCCAATGTGCTTCATTGGTCATTTGAAAGTGAATATAAGCTTCTGAAGTGAAGATATACACTTTTTCAAAAACTTTTTTTTTTTTAAGTTTTGCTTGGCAAAAATTTTCATTCTGTGTGTAACTCTGTGGGAAAGTGACAAACTTGAGTGAATTGTGACTTAATGGCTGAATTGTAGGGAAAATGCTTGTATCTCTATAATTAAGCGTGCTAGATCTCTGAAACTGTGCCTAACGCACTTTCAGATAAACACGCTTCCTTGAGGTTTTAAACTCAGAAGGTGAATCTGTGCGTGTTTCTGGCCTGGAAACTGCTTCAGATCACATTGCAATGCATATATGGTCTCGTTTGGTCCAATGTGCTCGTACGGTCATTTGGAAGTGAATATAAGCTTCTGAAGTGAAGATTTGCACTTTTTTAAAAACTTTCTTCTTTTTAGTTCTGCTTGTCAAAATTTTTCATTCTGTGTAACTCAGTGGGAAAGTGACAAACTTGAGTGAATTGTGACTAAATGACTGAATTGGAGTGAAAATGCTCCTATCTCTCTAATTAAGCGCGCTAGAGCTCTGAAACTGTGCCTATACTCACTTTCATATAAACACGCTTCCTCGAGGTTTTAAACTCAGAAGGTGAATCTGTGCGTGTTTCTGGCCTGGAAACTGCTTCAGATCACTGTGCAATGCATATATGGTCTCGTTTGGTCCAATGTGCTTGAATGGTCATTTGAAAGTGAATATAAGCTTCTGAAGTGAAGATTTGCACTTTTTCAAAAACTTTTTTTTTTTAAGTTTTGCTAGGCAAAAATTTTCATTCTCTGTGTAACTCTGTGGGAAAGTGACAAACTTGAGTGAATTGTGACTAAATGACTGAATTGTAGGGAAAATGCTCGTATCTCTCTAATTAAGCGCGCTAGAGCTCTGAAACTGTGGCAAAACGCACTTTCATGAAAACACGCTTCCTTGAGGTTTTAAACTCAGAAGGTGAATCTGTGCGTGTTTCTGGCTTGGGAACTGCTTCAGATCACAGTGCAATGCATATATGGTCTCATTTGGCCCAATGTGCTCGTACGGTCATTTGGAAGTGAATATAAGCTTCTGAAGTGAAGATCTGCACTTTTTCAAAAACTTTCTTTTTTTTAGTTCTGCTTGTCAAAATTTTTCTTTCTGTGTGTAACTCAGTGGGAAAGTGACAAACGAGTGAATTGTGACTACACGACTAAATTAGAATGAATATGCGCCTATCTCTCTAATTAAGCGTGCTAGAGCTCTGAAACTGTGGCAAAACGCACTTTCATGAAAACACGCTTCCTTGAGGTTTTAAACTCAGAAGGTGAATCTGCGCGTGTTTCTGGCCTGGGAACTGCTTCAGATCACAGTGCAATGCATATATGGTCTCGTTTGGTCCAATATGCTTGAATGGTCATTTGGAAGTGAATATAAGCTTCTGAAGTGAAGATTTGCACTTTTTCAAAAACTTTTTTTTTTAAGTTTTGCTAGGCAAAAATTTTCATTCTCTGTGGGAAAGTGACAAACTTGAGTGAATTGTGACTAAAAGACTGAATTGTAGGGAAAATGCTCGTATCTCTCTAATTAAGCGCGCTAGAGCTCTCAAACTGTAGCAAAACGCACTTTCATGAAAACACGCTTCCTTGAGGTTTTAAACTCAGAAGGTGAACCTGTGCGTGTTTCTGTCCTGGGAACTGCTTCAGATGACAGTGCAATGCATATATGGTCTCGTTTGGCCCAATGTGCTCGTACGGTCATTTGAAAGTGAATATAAGCTTCTGAAGTGAAGATTTGCACTTTTTCAAAAACTTTCTTTTTTTAGTTCTGCTTGTCAAAATTTTTCATTCTGTGTGTAACTCAATGGGAAAGTGAAAAACTTGAGTGAATTGTGACTAAATGACTGAATTGGAGTGAAAATGCTCCTAACTCTCTAATTAAGCGCGCTAGAGCTCTGAAACTGTGCCTATACGCACTTTCATATAAACACGCTTCCTTGAGGTTTTAAACTCAGAAGGTGAATCTTTGCGTGTTTCTGGCCTGGGAACTGCTTCAGATCACAGTGCAATGCATATATGGTCTCGTTTGGTCCAATGTGCTTGAATGGTCATTTGAAAGTGAATATAAGCTTCTGAAGTGAAGATATACACTTTTTCAAAAACTTTTTTTTTTTAAGTTTTGATTGGCAAAAATTTTCATTCTGTGTGTAACTCTGTGGGAAAGTGACAAACTTGAGTGAATTGTGACTAAATGACTGAATTGTAGGGAAAATGCTCGTATCTCTCTAATTAATTGCGCTAGAGCTCTGAAACTGTGCCTATACGCACTTTCATATAAACACGCTTCCTTGAGGTTTTAAACTCAGAAGGTGAATCTGTGCGTGTTTCTGTCCTGGGAACTGCTTCAGATCACAGTGCAATGCATATATGGTCTCGTTTGGCCCAATGTGCTCGTACGGTCATTTGGAAGTGAATATAAGCTTCTGAAGTGAAGATTTGCACTTTTTCAAAAACTTTCTTTTTTTAGTTCTGCTTGTCGAAATTTTTCTTTCTGTGTGTAACTCAGTGGGAAAGTGACAAACTTGAGTGAATTGTGACTAAATGACTGAATTGGAGTTAAAATGCTCCTATCTCTCTAATTAAGCGCGCTAGAGCTCTGAAACTGTGCCTATACGCACTTTCATATAAACACGCTTCCTCGAGGTTTTAAACTCAGAAGGTGAATCTGTCCGTGTTTCTGGCCTGGAAACTGCTTCAGATCACTGTGCAATGCATATATGGTCTCGTTTGGTCCAATGTGCTTGAATGGTCATTTGAAAGTGAATATAAGCTTCTGAAGTGAAGATATACACTTTTTCAAAAACTTTTTTTTTTTTAAGTTTTGCTTGGCAAAAATTTTCATTCTGTGTGTAACTCTGTGGGAAAGTGACAAACTTGAGTGAATTGTGACTTAATGGCTGAATTGTAGGGAAAATGCTTGTATCTCTCTAATTAAGCGTGCTAGAGCTCTGAAACTGTGCCTAACGCACTTTCATATAAACATGCTTCCTTGAGGTTTTAAACTCAGAAGGTGAATCTGTGCGTGTTTCTGGCCTGGGAACTGCTTCAGATCACAGTGCAATGCATATATGGTCTCGTTTGGCCCAATGTGCTCGTTCGGTCATTTGGAAGTGAATATAAGCTTCTGAAGTGAAGATTGGCACTTTTTCAAAAACTTTCTTTTTTTTAGTTCTGCTTGTCAAAATTTTTCTTTCTGTGTGTAACTCAGTGGGAAAGTGACAAACGAGTGAATTGTGACTACACGACTAAACTAGAATGAATATGCGCCTATCTCTCTAATTAAGCGTGCTAGAGCTCTGAAACTGTGCCTAACGCACTTTCATATAAACAAGCTTCCTTGAGGTTTTTAACTCAGAAAGTGAATCTGTGCGTGTTTCTGGCCTGGAAACTGCTTCAGATCACAGTGCAATGCATATATGGTCTCGTTTGGCCCAATGTGCTTGAATGGTCATTTGAAAATGAATATAAGCTTCTGAAGTGAAGATATACACTTTTTCAAAAACTTTTTTTTTTTAAGTTTTGCTAGGCAAAAATTTTCATTCTCTGTGTAACTCTGTGGGAAAGTGACAAACTTGAGTGAATTGTGACTAAATGACTGAATTGTAGGGAAAATGCTCGTATCTCTCTAATTAAGCGCGCTAGAGCTCTGAAACTGTGCCTAGACGCACTTTCATATAAACACGCTTCCTTGAGGTTTTAAACTCAGAAGGTGAATCTGTGCGTGTTTCTGGCCTGGGAACTGCTTCAGATCACAGTGCAATGCATATATGGTCTCGTTTGGTCCAATGTGCTTGAATGGTCATTTGAAAGTGAATATAAGCTTCTGAAGTGAAGATATACACTTTTTCAAAAACTTTTTTTTTTTAAGTTTTGATTGGCAAAAATTTTCATTCTGTGTGTAACTCTGTGGGAAAGTGACAAACTTGAGTGAATTGTGACTAAATGACTGAATTGTAGGGAAAATGCTCGTATCTCTCTAATTAATTGCGCTAGAGCTCTGAAACTGTGCCTAGACGCACTTTCATATAAACACGCTTCCTTGAGGTTTTAAACTCAGAAGGTGAATCTGTGCGTGTTTCTGGCCTGGGAACTGCTTCAGATCACAGTGCAATGCATATATGGTCTCGTTTGGTCCAATGTGCTTGAATGGTCATTTGAAAATGAATATAAGCTTCTGAAGTGAAGATATACACTTTTTCAAAAACTTTTTTTTTTTAAGTTTTGCTAGGCAAAAATTTTCATTCTCTGTGTAACTCTGTGGGAAAGTGACAGACTTGAGTGAATTGTGACTAAATGACTGAATTGTAGGGAAAATGCTCGTATCTCTCTAATTAAGCGCGCTAGAGCTCTGAAACTGTGGCAAAACGCACTTTCATGAAAACACGCTTCCTTGAGGTTTTAAACTCAGAAGGTGAATCTGTGCGTGTTTCTGTCCTGGGAACTGCTTCAGATCACAGTGCAATGCATATATGGTCTCGTTTGGCCCAATGTGCTCGTACGGTCATTTGGAAGTGAATATAAGCTTCTGAAGTGAAGATTTGCACTTTTTCAAAAACTTTCTTTTTTTAGTTCTGCTTGTCGAAATTTTTCTTTCTGTGTGTAACTCAGTGGGAAAGTGACAAACTTGAGTGAATTGTGACTAAATGACTGAATTGGAGTTAAAATGCTACTATCTCTCTAATTAAGCGCGCTCGAGATCTGAAACTGTGCCTATACGCACTTTCATATAAACACGCTTCCTCGAGGTTTTAAACTCAGAAGGTGAATCTGTGCGTGTTTCTGGCCTGGAAACTGCTTCAGATCACTGTGCAATGCATATATGGTCTCGTTTGGTCCAATGTGCTTGAATGGTCATTTGAAAGTGAATATAAGCTTCTGAAGTGAAGATATACACTTTTTCAAAAACTTTTTTTTTTTTAAGTTTTGCTTGGCAAAAATGTTCATTCTGTGTGTAACTCTGTGGGAAAGTGACAAACTTGAGTGAATTGTGACTTAATGGCTGAATTGTAGGGAAAATGCTCGTATCTCTCTAATTAAGCGCGCTAGAGCTCTGAAACTGTGGCAAAACGCACTTTCATGAAAACACGCTTCCTTGAGGTTTTAAACTCAGAAGGTGAATCTGTGCGTGTTTCTGTCCTGGGAACTGCTTCAGATCACAGTGCAATGCATATATGGTCTCGTTTGGCCCAATGTGCTCGTACGGTCATTTGGAAGTGAATATAAGCTTCTGAAGTGAAGATTTGCACTTTTTCAAAAACTTTCTTTTTTTTAGTTCTGCTTGTCGAAATTTTTCTTTCTGTGTGTAACTCAGTGGGAAAGTGACAAACTTGAGTGAATTGTGACTAAATGACTGAATTGTAGGGAAAATGCTCCTATCTCTCTAATTAAGCGCGCTAGAGCTCTGAAACTGTGCCTATACGCACTTTCATATAAACACGCTTCCTCGAGGTTTTAAACTCAGAAGGTGAATCTGTGCGTTTTCTGGCCTGGAAACTGCTTCAGATCACTGTGCAATGCATATATGGTCTCGTTTGGTCCAATGTGCTTCATTGGTCATTTGAAAGTGAATATAAGCTTCTGAAGTGAAGATATACACTTTTTCAAAAACTTTTTTTTTTTTAAGTTTTGCTTGGCAAAAATTTTCATTCTGTGTGTAACTCTGTGGGAAAGTGACAAACTTGAGTGAATTGTGACTTAATGGCTGAATTGTAGGGAAAATGCTTGTATCTCTATAATTAAGCGTGCTAGATCTCTGAAACTGTGCCTAACGCACTTTCAGATAAACACGCTTCCTTGAGGTTTTAAACTCAGAAGGTGAATCTGTGCGTGTTTCTGGCCTGGAAACTGCTTCAGATCACATTGCAATGCATATATGGTCTCGTTTGGTCCAATGTGCTCGTACGGTCATTTGGAAGTGAATATAAGCTTCTGAAGTGAAGATTTGCACTTTTTTAAAAACTTTCTTCTTTTTAGTTCTGCTTGTCAAAATTTTTCATTCTGTGTAACTCAGTGGGAAAGTGACAAACTTGAGTGAATTGTGACTAAATGACTGAATTGGAGTGAAAATGCTCCTATCTCTCTAATTAAGCGCGCTAGAGCTCTGAAACTGTGCCTATACTCACTTTCATATAAACACGCTTCCTCGAGGTTTTAAACTCAGAAGGTGAATCTGTGCGTGTTTCTGGCCTGGAAACTGCTTCAGATCACTGTGCAATGCATATATGGTCTCGTTTGGTCCAATGTGCTTGAATGGTCATTTGAAAGTGAATATAAGCTTCTGAAGTGAAGATTTGCACTTTTTCAAAAACTTTTTTTTTTTAAGTTTTGCTAGGCAAAAATTTTCATTCTCTGTGTAACTCTGTGGGAAAGTGACAAACTTGAGTGAATTGTGACTAAATGACTGAATTGTAGGGAAAATGCTCGTATCTCTCTAATTAAGCGCGCTAGAGCTCTGAAACTGTGGCAAAACGCACTTTCATGAAAACACGCTTCCTTGAGGTTTTAAACTCAGAAGGTGAATCTGTGCGTGTTTCTGGCTTGGGAACTGCTTCAGATCACAGTGCAATGCATATATGGTCTCATTTGGCCCAATGTGCTCGTACGGTCATTTGGAAGTGAATATAAGCTTCTGAAGTGAAGATCTGCACTTTTTCAAAAACTTTCTTTTTTTTAGTTCTGCTTGTCAAAATTTTTCTTTCTGTGTGTAACTCAGTGGGAAAGTGACAAACGAGTGAATTGTGACTACACGACTAAATTAGAATGAATATGCGCCTATCTCTCTAATTAAGCGTGCTAGAGCTCTGAAACTGTGGCAAAACGCACTTTCATGAAAACACGCTTCCTTGAGGTTTTAAACTCAGAAGGTGAATCTGCGCGTGTTTCTGGCCTGGGAACTGCTTCAGATCACAGTGCAATGCATATATGGTCTCGTTTGGTCCAATATGCTTGAATGGTCATTTGGAAGTGAATATAAGCTTCTGAAGTGAAGATTTGCACTTTTTCAAAAACTTTTTTTTTTAAGTTTTGCTAGGCAAAAATTTTCATTCTCTGTGGGAAAGTGACAAACTTGAGTGAATTGTGACTAAAAGACTGAATTGTAGGGAAAATGCTCGTATCTCTCTAATTAAGCGCGCTAGAGCTCTCAAACTGTAGCAAAACGCACTTTCATGAAAACACGCTTCCTTGAGGTTTTAAACTCAGAAGGTGAACCTGTGCGTGTTTCTGTCCTGGGAACTGCTTCAGATGACAGTGCAATGCATATATGGTCTCGTTTGGCCCAATGTGCTCGTACGGTCATTTGAAAGTGAATATAAGCTTCTGAAGTGAAGATTTGCACTTTTTCAAAAACTTTCTTTTTTTAGTTCTGCTTGTCAAAATTTTTCATTCTGTGTGTAACTCAATGGGAAAGTGAAAAACTTGAGTGAATTGTGACTAAATGACTGAATTGGAGTGAAAATGCTCCTAACTCTCTAATTAAGCGCGCTAGAGCTCTGAAACTGTGCCTATACGCACTTTCATATAAACACGCTTCCTTGAGGTTTTAAACTCAGAAGGTGAATCTGTGCGTGTTTCTGGCCTGGGAACTGCTTCAGATCACAGTGCAATGCATATATGGTCTCGTTTGGTCCAATGTGCTTGAATGGTCATTTGAAAGTGAATATAAGCTTCTGAAGTGAAGATATACACTTTTTCAAAAACTTTTTTTTTTTAAGTTTTGATTGGCAAAAATTTTCATTCTGTGTGTAACTCTGTGGGAAAGTGACAAACTTGAGTGAATTGTGACTAAATGACTGAATTGTAGGGAAGATGCTCGTATCTCTCTAATTAATTGCGCTAGAGCTCTGAAACTGTGGCAAAACGCACTTTCATGAAAACACGCTTCCTTGAGGTTTTAAACTCAGAAGGTGAATCTGTGCGTGTTTCTGGCTTGGGAACTGCTTCAGATCACAGTGCAATGCATATATGGTCTCGTTTGGCCCAATGTGCTCGTACGGTCATTTGGAAGTGAATATAAACTTCTGAAGTGAAGATCTGCACTTTTTCAAAAACTTTCTTTTTTTAGTTCTGCTTGTCAAAATTTTTCATTCTGTGTGTAACTCAATGGGAAAGTGACAAACTTGAGTGAATTGTGACTAAATGACTGAATTGTAGGGAAAATGCTCGTATGTCTCTAATTAAGCGCGCTAGAGCTCTGAAACTGTGGCAAAACGCACTTTCATGAAAACACGCTTCCTTGAGGTTTTAAACTCAGAAGGTGAATCTGTGCGTGTTTCTGGCTTGGGAACTGCTTCAGATCACAGTGCAATGCATATATGGTCTCATTTGGCCCAATGTGCTCGTACGGTCATTTGGAAGTGAATATAAGCTTCTGAAGTGAAGATCTGCACTTTTTCAAAAACTTTCTTTTTTTTAGTTCTGCTTGTCGAAATTTTTCTTTCTGTGTGTAACTCTGTGGGAAAGTGACAAACTTGAGTGAATTGTGACTTAATGGCTGAATTGTAGGGAAAATGCTTGTATCTCTCTAATTAAGCGTGCTAGAGCTCTGAATCTGTGCCTATACGCACTTTCATATAAACATGCTTCCTTGAGGTTTTTAACTCAGAAAGTGAATCTGTGCGTGTTTCTGGCCTGGAAACTGCTTCAGATCACAGTGCAATGCATATATGGTCTCGTTTGGCCCAATGTGCTTGAATGGTCATTTGAAAATGAATATAAGCTTCTGAAGTGAAGATATACACTTTTTCAAAAACTTTTTTTTTTTAAGTTTTGCTAGGCAAAAATTTTCATTCTCTGTGTAACTCTGTGGGAAAGTGACAAACTTGAGTGAATTGTGACTAAATGACTGAATTGTAGGGAAAATGCTCGTATCTCTCTAATTAAGCGCGCTAGAGCTCTGAAACTGTGGCAAAACGCACTTCCATGAAAACACGCTTCCTTGAGGTTTTAAACTCAGAAGGTGAATCTGTGCGTGTTTCTGGCTTGGGAACTGCTTCAGATCACAGTGCAATGCATATATGGTCTCATTTGGCCCAATGTGCTCGTACGGTCATTTGGAAGTGAATATAAGCTTCTGAAGTGAAGATTTGCACTTTTTCAAAAACTTTTTTTTTTTAAGTTTTGCTAGGCAAAAATTTTCATTCTCTGGGTAACTCTGTGGGAAAGTGACAAACTTGAGTGAATTGTGACTAAATGACTGAATTGTAGGGAAAATGCTCGTATCTCTCTAATTAAGCGCGCTAGAGCTCTGAAACTGTGGCAAAACGCACTTCCATGAAAACACGCTTCCTTGAGGTTTTAAACTCAGAAGGTGAATCTGTGCGTGTTTCTGGCTTGGGAACTGCTTCAGATCACAGTGCAATGCATATATGGTCTCGTTTGGCCCAATGTGCTCGTACGGTCATTTGGAAGTGAATATAAGCTTCTGAAGTGAAGATTTGCACTTTTTCAAAAACTTTCTTTTTTTTAGTTTTGCTTGTCAAAATTTTTCTTTCTGTGTGTAACTCAGTGGGAAAGTGACAAACGAGTGAATTGTGACTACACGACTAAATTAGAATGAATATGCGCCTATCTCTCTAATTAAGCGCGCTAGAGCTCTGAAACTGTGCCTATACGCACTTTCATATAAACACGCTTCCTTGAGGTTTTAAACTCAGAAGGTGAATCTGTGCGTGTTTCTGTCCTGGGAACTGCTTCAGATCACAGTGCAATGCATATATGGTCTCGTTTGGCCCAATGTGCTCGTACGGTCATTTGGAAGTGAATATAAGCTTCTGAAGTGAAGATTTGCACTTTTTCAAAAACTTTCTTTTTTTAGTTCTGCTTGTCAAAATTTTTCTTTCTGTGTGTAACTCAGTGGGAAAGTGACAAACTTGAGTGAATTGTGACTAAATGACTGAATTGGAGTTAAAATGCTCCTATCTCTCTAATTAAGCGCGCTAGAGCTCTGAAACTGTGCCTATACGCACTTTCATATAAACACGCTTCCTCGAGGTTTTAAACTCAGAAGGTGAATCTGTCCGTGTTTCTGGCCTGGAAACTGCTTCAGATCACTGTGCAATGCATATATGGTCTCGTTTGGTCCAATGTGCTTGAATGGTCATTTGAAAGTGAATATAAGCTTCTGAAGTGAAGATATACACTTTTTCAAAAACTTTTTTTTTTTTAAGTTTTGCTTGGCAAAAATTTTCATTCTGTGTGTAACTCTGTGGGAAAGTGACAAACTTGAGTGAATTGTGACTTAATGGCTGAATTGTAGGGAAAATGCTTGTATCTCTCTAATTAAGCGTGCTAGAGCTCTGAAACTGTGCCTAACGCACTTTCATATAAACATGCTTCCTTGAGGTTTTAAACTCAGAAGGTGAATCTGTGCGTGTTTCTGGCCTGGGAACTGCTTCAGATCACAGTGCAATCCATATATGGTCTCGTTTGGCCCAATGTGCTCGTTCGGTCATTTGGAAGTGAATATAAGCTTCTGAAGTGAAGATTGGCACTTTTTCAAAAACTTTCTTTTTTTTAGTTCTGCTTGTCAAAATTTTTCTTTCTGTGTGTAACTCAGTGGGAAAGTGACAAACGAGTGAATTGTGACTACACGACTAAATTAGAATGAATATGCGCCTATCTCTCTAATTAAGCGTGCTAGAGCTCTGAAACTGTGCCTAACGCACTTTCATATAAACAAGCTTCCTTGAGGTTTTTAACTCAGAAAGTGAATCTGTGCGTGTTTCTGGCCTGGAAACTGCTTCAGATCACAGTGCAATGCATATATGGTCTCGTTTGGCCCAATGTGCTTGAATGGTCATTTGAAAATGAATATAAGCTTCTGAAGTGAAGATATACACTTTTTCAAAAACTTTTTTTTTTTAAGTTTTGCTAGGCAAAAATTTTCATTCTCTGTGTAACTCTGTGGGAAAGTGACAAACTTGAGTGAATTGTGACTAAATGACTGAATTGTAGGGAAAATGTTCGTATCTCTCTAATTAAGCGCGCTAGAGCTCTGAAACTGTGGCAAAACGCACTTTCATGAAAACACGCTTCCTTGAGGTTTTAAACTCAGAAGGTGAATCTGTGCGTGTTTCTGGCTTGGGAACTGCTTCAGATCACAGTGCAATGCATATATGGTCTCGTTTGGCCCAATGTGCTCGTACGGTCATTTGGAAGTGAATATAAGCTTCTGAAGTGAAGATCTGCACTTTTTCAAAAACTTTCTTTTTTTAGTTCTGCTTGTCAAAATTTTTCATTCTGTGTGTAACTCAATGGGAAAGTGACAAACTTGAGTGAATTGTCACTACACGACTGAATTGGAGTGAAAATGCTCCTATCTCTCTAATTAAGCGCGCTAGAGCTCTGAAACTGTGCCTATACGCAATTTCATATAAACACGCTTCCTTGAGGTTTTAAACTCAGAAGGTGAATCTGTGCGTGTTTCTGGCCTGGGAACTGCTTCAGATCACAGTGCAATGCATATATGGTCTCGTTTGGTCCAAAGAGCTTGAATGGTCATTTGGAAGTGAATATAAGCTTCTGAAGTGAAGATTTGCACTTTTTCAAAAACTTTTTTTTTTTAAGTTTTGCTAGGCAAAAATTTTCATTCTCTGTGTAACTCTGTGGGAAAGTGACAAACTTGAGTGAATTGTGACTAAATGACTGAATTGTAGGGAAAATGCTCGTATCTCTCTAATTTAGCGCGCTGGAGCTCTGAAACTGTGGCAAAACGCACTTTCATGAAAACACGCTTCCTTTAGGTTTTAAACTCAGAAGGTGAATCTGTGCGTGTTTCTGGCTTGGGAACTGCTTCAGATCACAGTGCAATGCATATATGGTCTCGTTTGGTCCAATATGCTTGAATGGTCATTTGGAAGTGAATATAAGCTTCTGAAGTGAAGATTTGCACTTTTTCAAAAACTTTTTTTTTTTAGTTCTGCTTGTCAAAATTTTTCATTCTGTGTGTAACTCAATGGGAAAGTGAAAAACTTGAGTGAATTGTGACTAAATGACTGAATTGGAGTGAAAATGCTCCTATCTCTCTAATTAAGCGCGCTAGAGCTCTGAAACTGTGTCTATACGCACTTTCATATAAACACGCTTCCTCGAGGTTTTAAACTCAGAAGGTGAATCTGTGCGTGTTTCTGGCCTGGGAACTGCTTCAGATCACAGTGCAATGCATATATGGTCTCGTTTGGTCCAATGTGCTTGAATGGTCATTTGAAAGTGAATATAAGCTTCTGAAGTGAAGATATACACTTTTTCAAAAACTTTTTTTTTTTAAGTTTTGCTTGGCAAAAATTTTCATTCTGTGTGTAACTCTGTGGGAAAGTGACAAACTTGAGTGAATTGTGACTAAATGGCTGAATTGTAGGGAAAATGCTTGTATCTCTCTAATTAAGCGTGCTAGAGCTCTGAAACTGTGCCTAACGCACTTTCATATGAACATGCTTCCTTGAGGTTTTAAACTCAGAAGGTGAATCTGTGCGTGTTTCTGGCCTGGGAACTGCTTCAGATGACAGTGCAATGCATATATGGTCTCGTTTGGCCCAATGTGCTCGTACGGTCATTTGAAAGTGAATATAAGCTTCTGAAGTGAAGATTTGCACTTTTTCAAAAACTTTCTTTTTTTAGTTCTGCTTGTCAAAATTTTTCATTCTGTGTGTAACTCAATGGGAAAGTGAAAAACTTGAGTGAATTGTGACTAAATGACTGAATTGGAGTGAAAATGCTCCTAACTCTCTAATTAAGCGCGCTAGAGCTCTGAAACTGTGCCTATACGCACTTTCATATAAACACGCTTCCTTGAGGTTTTAAACTCAGAAGGTGAATCTGTGCGTGTTTCTGGCCTGGGAACTGCTTCAGATCACAGTGCAATGCATATATGGTCTCGTTTGGTCCAATGTGCTTGAATGGTCATTTGAAAGTGAATATAAGCTTCTGAAGTGAAGATATACACTTTTTCAAAAACTTTTTTTTTTTAAGTTTTGATTGGCAAAAATTTTCATTCTGTGTGTAACTCTGTGGGAAAGTGACAAACTTGAGTGAATTGTGACTAAATGACTGAATTGTAGGGAAGATGCTCGTATCTCTCTAATTAATTGCGCTAGAGCTCTGAAACTGTGGCAAAACGCACTTTCATGAAAACACGCTTCCTTGAGGTTTTAAACTCAGAAGGTGAATCTGTGCGTGTTTCTGGCTTGGGAACTGCTTCAGATCACAGTGCAATGCATATATGGTCTCGTTTGGCCCAATGTGCTCGTACGGTCATTTGGAAGTGAATATAAACTTCTGAAGTGAAGATCTGCACTTTTTCAAAAACTTTCTTTTTTTAGTTCTGCTTGTCAAAATTTTTCATTCTGTGTGTAACTCAATGGGAAAGTGACAAACTTGAGTGAATTGTGACTAAATGACTGAATTGTAGGGAAAATGCTCGTATGTCTCTAATTAAGCGCGCTAGAGCTCTGAAACTGTGGCAAAACGCACTTTCATGAAAACACGCTTCCTTGAGGTTTTAAACTCAGAAGGTGAATCTGTGCGTGTTTCTGGCTTGGGAACTGCTTCAGATCACAGTGCAATGCATATATGGTCTCATTTGGCCCAATGTGCTCGTACGGTCATTTGGAAGTGAATATAAGCTTCTGAAGTGAAGATCTGCACTTTTTCAAAAACTTTCTTTTTTTAGTTCTGCTTGTCGAAATTTTTCTTTCTGTGTGTAACTCTGTGGGAAAGTGACAAACTTGAGTGAATTGTGACTTAATGGCTGAATTGTAGGGAAAATGCTTGTATCTCTCTAATTAAGCGTGCTAGAGCTCTGAAACTGTGCCTAACGCACTTTCATATAAACATGCTTCCTTGAGGTTTTAAACTCAGAAGGTGAATCTGTGCGTGTTTCTGGCCTGGGAACTGCTTCAGATCACAGTGCAATGCATATATGGTCTCGTTTGGCCCAATGTGCTCGTTCGGTCATTTGGAAGTGAATATAAGCTTCTGAAGTGAAGATTAGCACTTTTTCAAAAACTTTCTTTTTTTTAGTTCTGCTTGTCAAAATTTTTCTTTCTGTGTGTAACTCAGTGGGAAAGTGACAAATGAGTGAATTGTGACTACACGACTAAATTAGAATGAATATGCGCCTATCTCTCTAATTAAGCGTGCTAGAGCTCTGAAACTGTGCATAACGCACTTTCATATAAACAAGCTTCCTTGAGGTTTTTAACTCAGAAAGTGAATCTGTGCGTGTTTCTGGCCTGGAAACTGCTTCAGATCACAGTGCAATGCATATATGGTCTCGTTTGGCCCAATGTGCTTGAATGGTCATTTGAAAATGAATATAAGCTTCTGAAGTGAAGATATACACTTTTTCAAAAACTTTTTTTTTTTAAGTTTTGCTAGGCAAAAATTTTCATTCTCTGTGTAACTCTGTGGGAAAGTGACAAACTTGAGTGAATTGTGACTAAATGACTGAATTGTAGGGAAAATGCTCGTATCTCTCTAATTAAGCGCGCTAGAGCTCTGAAACTGTGGCAAAACGCACTTCCATGAAAACACGCTTCCTTGAGGTTTTAAACTCAGAAGGTGAATCTGTGCGTGTTTCTGGCTTGGGAACTGCTTCAGATCACAGTGCAATGCATATATGGTCTCGTTTGGCCCAATGTGCTCGTTCGGTCATTTGGAAGTGAATATAAGCTTCTGAAGTGAAGATTTGCACTTTTTCAAAAACTTTCTTTTTTTTAGTTCTGCTTGTCAAAATTTTTCTTTCTGTGTGTAACTCAGTGGGAAAGTGACAAACGAGTGAATTGTGACTACACGACTAAATTAGAATGAATATGCGCCTATCTCTCTAATTAAGCGCGCTAGAGCTCTGAAACTGTGCCTATACGCACTTTCATATAAACACGCTTCCTTGAGGTTTTAAACTCAGAAGGTGAATCTGTGCGTGTTCCTGTCCTGGGAACTGCTTCAGATCACAGTGCAATGCATATATGGTCTCGTTTGGCCCAATGTGCTCGTACGGTCATTTGGAAGTGAATATAAGCTTCTGAAGTGAAGATTTGCACTTTTTCAAAAACTTTCTTTTTTTTAGTTCTGCTTGTCGAAATTTTTCTTTCTGTGTGTAACTCAGTGGGAAAGTGACAAACTTGAGTGAATTGTGACTAAATGACTGAATTGGAGTTAAAATGCTCCTATCTCTCTAATTAAGCGCGCTAGAGCTCTGAAACTGTGCCTATACGCACTTTCATATAAACACGCTTCCTCGAGGTTTTAAACTCAGAAGGTGAATCTGTGCGTGTTTCTGGCCTGGAAACTGCTTCAGATCACTGTGCAATGCATATATGGTCTCGTTTGGTCCAATGTGCTTGAATGGTCATTTGAAAGTGAATATAAGCTTCTGAAGTGAAGATATACACTTTTTCAAAAACTTTTTTTTTTTTAAGTTTTGCTTGGCAAAAATTTTCATTCTGTGTGTAACTCTGTGGGAAAGTGACAAACTTGAGTGAATTGTGACTTAATGGCTGAATTGTAGGGAAAATGCTTGTATCTCTCTAATTAAGCGTGCTAGAGCTCTGAAACTGTGCCTAACGCACTTTCATATAAACATGCTTCCTTGAGGTTTTAAACTCAGAAGGTGAATCTGTGCGTGTTTCTGGCCTGGGAACTGCTTCAGATCACAGTGCAATGCATATATGGTCTCGTTTGGCCCAATGTGCTCGTTCGGTCATTTGGAAGTGAATATAAGCTTCTGAAGTGAAGATTGGCACTTTTTCAAAAACTTTCTTTTTTTTAGTTCTGCTTGTCAAAATTTTTCTTTCTGTGTGTAACTCAGTGGGAAAGTGACAAACGAGTGAATTGTGACTACACGACTAAATTAGAATGAATATGCGCCTATCTCTCTAATTAAGCGTGCTAGAGCTCTGAAACTGTGCCTAACGCACTTTCATATAAACAAGCTTCCTTGAGGTTTTTAACTCAGAAAGTGAATCTGTGCGTGTTTCTGGCCTGGAAACTGCTTCAGATCACAGTGCAATGCATATATGGTCTCGTTTGGCCCAATGTGCTCGTACGGTCATTTGGAAGTGAATATAAACTTCTGAAGTGAAGATCTGCACTTTTTCAAAAACTTTCTTTTTTTAGTTCTGCTTGTCAAAATTTTTCATTCTGTGTGTAACTCAATGGGAAAGTGACAAACTTGAGTGAATTGTGACTAAATGACTGAATTGTAGGGAAAATGCTCGTATGTCTCTAATTAAGCGCGCTAGAGCTCTGAAACTGTGGCAAAACGCACTTTCATGAAAACACGCTTCCTTGAGGTTTTAAACTCAGAAGGTGAATCTGTGCGTGTTTCTGGCTTGGGAACTGCTTCAGATCACAGTGCAATGCATATATGGTCTCATTTGGCCCAATGTGCTCGTACGGTCATTTGGAAGTGAATATAAGCTTCTGAAGTGAAGATCTGCACTTTTTCAAAAACTTTCTTTTTTTTAGTTCTGCTTGTCGAAATTTTTCTTTCTGTGTGTAACTCTGTGGGAAAGTGACAAACTTGAGTGAATTGTGACTTAATGGCTGAATTGTAGGGAAAATGCTTGTATCTCTCTAATTAAGCGTGCTAGAGCTCTGAATCTGTGCCTATACGCACTTTCATATAAACATGCTTCCTTGAGGTTTTTAACTCAGAAAGTGAATCTGTGCGTGTTTCTGGCCTGGAAACTGCTTCAGATCACAGTGCAATGCATATATGGTCTCGTTTGGCCCAATGTGCTTGAATGGTCATTTGAAAATGAATATAAGCTTCTGAAGTGAAGATATACACTTTTTCAAAAACTTTTTTTTTTTAAGTTTTGCTAGGCAAAAATTTTCATTCTCTGTGTAACTCTGTGGGAAAGTGACAAACTTGAGTGAATTGTGACTAAATGACTGAATTGTAGGGAAAATGCTCGTATCTCTCTAATTAAGCGCGCTAGAGCTCTGAAACTGTGGCAAAACGCACTTCCATGAAAACACGCTTCCTTGAGGTTTTAAACTCAGAAGGTGAATCTGTGCGTGTTTCTGGCTTGGGAACTGCTTCAGATCACAGTGCAATGCATATATGGTCTCATTTGGCCCAATGTGCTCGTACGGTCATTTGGAAGTGAATATAAGCTTCTGAAGTGAAGATTTGCACTTTTTCAAAAACTTTTTTTTTTTAAGTTTTGCTAGGCAAAAATTTTCATTCTCTGGGTAACTCTGTGGGAAAGTGACAAACTTGAGTGAATTGTGACTAAATGACTGAATTGTAGGGAAAATGCTCGTATCTCTCTAATTAAGCGCGCTAGAGCTCTGAAACTGTGGCAAAACGCACTTCCATGAAAACACGCTTCCTTGAGGTTTTAAACTCAGAAGGTGAATCTGTGCGTGTTTCTGGCCTGGAAACTGCTTCAGATCACTGTGCAATGCATATATGGTCTCGTTTGGTCCAATGTGCTTGAATGGTCATTTGAAAGTGAATATAAGCTTCTGAAGTGAAGATATACACTTTTTCAAAAACTTTTTTTTTTTTAAGTTTTGCTTGGCAAAAATTTTCATTCTGTGTGTAACTCTGTGGGAAAGTGACAAACTTGAGTGAATTGTGACTTAATGGCTGAATTGTAGGGAAAATGCTTGTATCTCTCTAATTAAGCGTGCTAGAGCTCTGAAACTGTGCCTAACGCACTTTCATATAAACATGCTTCCTTGAGGTTTTAAACTCAGAAGGTGAATCTGTGCGTGTTTCTGGCCTGGGAACTGCTTCAGATCACAGTGCAATGCATATATGGTCTCGTTTGGCCCAATGTGCTCGTTCGGTCATTTGGAAGTGAATATAAGCTTCTGAAGTGAAGATTGGCACTTTTTCAAAAACTTTCTTTTTTTTAGTTCTGCTTGTCAAAATTTTTCTTTCTGTGTGTAACTCAGTGGGAAAGTGACAAACGAGTGAATTGTGACTACACGACTAAATTAGAATGAATATGCGCCTATCTCTCTAATTAAGCGTGCTAGAGCTCTGAAACTGTGCCTAACGCACTTTCATATAAACAAGCTTCCTTGAGGTTTTTAACTCAGAAAGTGAATCTGTGCGTGTTTCTGGCCTGGAAACTGCTTCAGATCACAGTGCAATGCATATATGGTCTCGTTTGGCCCAATGTGCTCGTACGGTCATTTGGAAGTGAATATAAACTTCTGAAGTGAAGATCTGCACTTTTTCAAAAACTTTCTTTTTTTAGTTCTGCTTGTCAAAATTTTTCATTCTGTGTGTAACTCAATGGGAAAGTGACAAACTTGAGTGAATTGTGACTAAATGACTGAATTGTAGGGAAAATGCTCGTATGTCTCTAATTAAGCGCGCTAGAGCTCTGAAACTGTGGCAAAACGCACTTTCATGAAAACACGCTTCCTTGAGGTTTTAAACTCAGAAGGTGAATCTGTGCGTGTTTCTGGCTTGGGAACTGCTTCAGATCACAGTGCAATGCATATATGGTCTCATTTGGCCCAATGTGCTCGTACGGTCATTTGGAAGTGAATATAAGCTTCTGAAGTGAAGATCTGCACTTTTTCAAAAACTTTCTTTTTTTTAGTTCTGCTTGTCGAAATTTTTCTTTCTGTGTGTAACTCTGTGGGAAAGTGACAAACTTGAGTGAATTGTGACTTAATGGCTGAATTGTAGGGAAAATGCTTGTATCTCTCTAATTAAGCGTGCTAGAGCTCTGAATCTGTGCCTATACGCACTTTCATATAAACATGCTTCCTTGAGGTTTTTAACTCAGAAAGTGAATCTGTGCGTGTTTCTGGCCTGGAAACTGCTTCAGATCACAGTGCAATGCATATATGGTCTCGTTTGGCCCAATGTGCTTGAATGGTCATTTGAAAATGAATATAAGCTTCTGAAGTGAAGATATACACTTTTTCAAAAACTTTTTTTTTTTAAGTTTTGCTAGGCAAAAATTTTCATTCTCTGTGTAACTCTGTGGGAAAGTGACAAACTTGAGTGAATTGTGACTAAATGACTGAATTGTAGGGAAAATGCTCGTATCTCTCTAATTAAGCGCGCTAGAGCTCTGAAACTGTGGCAAAACGCACTTCCATGAAAACACGCTTCCTTGAGGTTTTAAACTCAGAAGGTGAATCTGTGCGTGTTTCTGGCTTGGGAACTGCTTCAGATCACAGTGCAATGCATATATGGTCTCATTTGGCCCAATGTGCTCGTACGGTCATTTGGAAGTGAATATAAGCTTCTGAAGTGAAGATTTGCACTTTTTCAAAAACTTTTTTTTTTTAAGTTTTGCTAGGCAAAAATTTTCATTCTCTGGGTAACTCTGTGGGAAAGTGACAAACTTGAGTGAATTGTGACTAAATGACTGAATTGTAGGGAAAATGCTCGTATCTCTCTAATTAAGCGCGCTAGAGCTCTGAAACTGTGGCAAAACGCACTTCCATGAAAACACGCTTCCTTGAGGTTTTAAACTCAGAAGGTGAATCTGTGCGTGTTTCTGGCTTGGGAACTGCTTCAGATCACAGTGCAATGCATATATGGTCTCGTTTGGCCCAATGTGCTCGTACGGTCATTTGGAAGTGAATATAAGCTTCTGAAGTGAAGATCTGCACTTTTTCAAAAACTTTCTTTTTTTTAGTTTTGCTTGTCAAAATTTTTCTTTCTGTGTGTAACTCAGTGGGAAAGTGACAAACGAGTGAATTGTGACTACACGACTAAATTAGAATGAATATGCGCCTATCTCTCTAATTAAGCGCGCTAGAGCTCTGAAACTGTGCCTATACGCACTTTCATATAAACACGCTTCCTTGAGGTTTTAAACTCAGAAGGTGAATCTGTGCGTGTTTCTGTCCTGGGAACTGCTTCAGATCACAGTGCAATGCATATATGGTCTCGTTTGGCCCAATGTGCTCGTACGGTCATTTGGAAGTGAATATAAGCTTCTGAAGTGAAGATTTGCACTTTTTCAAAAACTTTCTTTTTTTAGTTCTGCTTGTCAAAATTTTTCTTTCTGTGTGTAACTCAGTGGGAAAGTGACAAACTTGAGTGAATTGTGACTAAATGACTGAATTGGAGTTAAAATGCTCCTATCTCTCTAATTAAGCGCGCTAGAGCTCTGAAACTGTGCCTATACGCACTTTCATATAAACACGCTTCCTCGAGGTTTTAAACTCAGAAGGTGAATCTGTCCGTGTTTCTGGCCTGGAAACTGCTTCAGATCACTGTGCAATGCATATATGGTCTCGTTTGGTCCAATGTGCTTGAATGGTCATTTGAAAGTGAATATAAGCTTCTGAAGTGAAGATATACACTTTTTCAAAAACTTTTTTTTTTTTTAAGTTTTGCTTGGCAAAAATTTTCATTCTGTGTGTAACTCTGTGGGAAAGTGACAAACTTGAGTGAATTGTGACTTAATGGCTGAATTGTAGGGAAAATGCTTGTATCTCTCTAATTAAGCGTGCTAGAGCTCTGAAACTGTGCCTAACGCACTTTCATATAAACATGCTTCCTTGAGGTTTTAAACTCAGAAGGTGAATCTGTGCGTGTTTCTGGCCTGGGAACTGCTTCAGATCACAGTGCAATCCATATATGGTCTCGTTTGGCCCAATGTGCTCGTTCGGTCATTTGGAAGTGAATATAAGCTTCTGAAGTGAAGATTGGCACTTTTTCAAAAACTTTCTTTTTTTTAGTTCTGCTTGTCAAAATTTTTCTTTCTGTGTGTAACTCAGTGGGAAAGTGACAAACGAGTGAATTGTGACTACACGACTAAATTAGAATGAATATGCGCCTATCTCTCTAATTAAGCGTGCTAGAGCTCTGAAACTGTGCCTAACGCACTTTCATATAAACAAGCTTCCTTGAGGTTTTTAACTCAGAAAGTGAATCTGTGCGTGTTTCTGGCCTGGAAACTGCTTCAGATCACAGTGCAATGCATATATGGTCTCGTTTGGCCCAATGTGCTTGAATGGTCATTTGAAAATGAATATAAGCTTCTGAAGTGAAGATATACACTTTTTCAAAAACTTTTTTTTTTTAAGTTTTGCTAGGCAAAAATTTTCATTCTCTGTGTAACTCTGTGGGAAAGTGACAAACTTGAGTGAATTGTGACTAAATGACTGAATTGTAGGGAAAATGTTCGTATCTCTCTAATTAAGCGCGCTAGAGCTCTGAAACTGTGGCAAAACGCACTTTCATGAAAACACTCTTCCTTGAGGTTTTAAACTCAGAAGGTGAATCTGTGCGTGTTTCTGGCTTGGGAACTGCTTCAGATCACAGTGCAATGCATATATGGTCTCGTTTGGCCCAATGTGCTCGTACGGTCATTTGGAAGTGAATATAAGCTTCTGAAGTGAAGATCTGCACTTTTTCAAAAACTTTCTTTTTTTAGTTCTGCTTGTCAAAATTTTTCATTCTGTGTGTAACTCAATGGGAAAGTGACAAACTTGAGTGAATTGTCACTACACGACTGAATTGGAGTGAAAATGCTCCTATCTCTCTAATTAAGCGCGCTAGAGCTCTGAAACTGTGCCTATACGCAATTTCATATAAACACGCTTCCTTGAGGTTTTAAACTCAGAAGGTGAATCTGTGCGTGTTTCTGGCCTGGGAACTGCTTCAGATCACAGTGCAATGCATATATGGTCTCGTTTGGTCCAAAGAGCTTGAATGGTCATTTGGAAGTGAATATAAGCTTCTGAAGTGAAGATTTGCACTTTTTCAAAAACTTTTTTTTTTTAAGTTTTGCTAGGCAAAAATTTTCATTCTCTGTGTAACTCTGTGGGAAAGTGACAAACTTGAGTGAATTGTGACTAAATGACTGAATTGTAGGGAAAATGCTCGTATCTCTCTAATTTAGCGCGCTAGAGCTCTGAAACTGTGGCAAAACGCACTTTCATGAAAACACGCTTCCTTTAGGTTTTAAACTCAGAAGGTGAATCTGTGCGTGTTTCTGGCTTGGGAACTGCTTCAGATCACAGTGCAATGCATATATGGTCTCGTTTGGTCCAATATGCTTGAATGGTCATTTGGAAGTGAATATAAGCTTCTGAAGTGAAGATTTGCACTTTTTCAAAAACTTTTTTTTTTTAGTTCTGCTTGTCAAAATTTTTCATTCTGTGTGTAACTCAATGGGAAAGTGAAAAACTTGAGTGAATTGTGACTAAATGACTGAATTGGAGTGAAAATGCTCCTATCTCTCTAATTAAGCGCGCTAGAGCTCTGAAACTGTGTCTATACGCACTTTCATATAAACACGCTTCCTCGAGGTTTTAAACTCAGAAGGTGAATCTGTGCGTGTTTCTGGCCTGGGAACTGCTTCAGATCACAGTGCAATGCATATATGGTCTCGTTTGGTCCAATGTGCTTGAATGGTCATTTGAAAGTGAATATAAGCTTCTGAAGTGAAGATATACACTTTTTCAAAAACTTTTTTTTTTTAAGTTTTGCTTGGCAAAAATTTTCATTCTGTGTGTAACTCTGTGGGAAAGTGACAAACTTGAGTGAATTGTGACTAAATGGCTGAATTGTAGGGAAAATGCTTGTATCTCTCTAATTAAGCGTGCTAGAGCTCTGAAACTGTGCCTAACGCACTTTCATATGAACATGCTTCCTTGAGGTTTTAAACTCAGAAGGTGAATCTGTGCGTGTTTCTGGCCTGGGAACTGCTTCAGATGACAGTGCAATGCATATATGGTCTCGTTTGGCCCAATGTGCTCGTACGGTCATTTGAAAGTGAATATAAGCTTCTGAAGTGAAGATTTGCACTTTTTCAAAAACTTTCTTTTTTTAGTTCTGCTTGTCAAAATTTTTCATTCTGTGTGTAACTCAATGGGAAAGTGAAAAACTTGAGTGAATTGTGACTAAATGACTGAATTGGAGTGAAAATGCTCCTAACTCTCTAATTAAGCGCGCTAGAGCTCTGAAACTGTGCCTATACGCACTTTCATATAAACACGCTTCCTTGAGGTTTTAAACTCAGAAGGTGAATCTGTGCGTGTTTCTGGCCTGGGAACTGCTTCAGATCACAGTGCAATGCATATATGGTCTCGTTTGGTCCAATGTGCTTGAATGGTCATTTGAAAGTGAATATAAGCTTCTGAAGTGAAGATATACACTTTTTCAAAAACTTTTTTTTTTTAAGTTTTGATTGGCAAAAATTTTCATTCTGTGTGTAACTCTGTGGGAAAGTGACAAACTTGAGTGAATTGTGACTAAATGACTGAATTGTAGGGAAGATGCTCGTATCTCTCTAATTAATTGCGCTAGAGCTCTGAAACTGTGGCAAAACGCACTTTCATGAAAACACGCTTCCTTGAGGTTTTAAACTCAGAAGGTGAATCTGTGCGTGTTTCTGGCTTGGGAACTGCTTCAGATCACAGTGCAATGCATATATGGTCTCGTTTGGCCCAATGTGCTCGTACGGTCATTTGGAAGTGAATATAAACTTCTGAAGTGAAGATCTGCACTTTTTCAAAAACTTTCTTTTTTTAGTTCTGCTTGTCAAAATTTTTCATTCTGTGTGTAACTCAATGGGAAAGTGACAAACTTGAGTGAATTGTGACTAAATGACTGAATTGTAGGGAAAATGCTCGTATGTCTCTAATTAAGCGCGCTAGAGCTCTGAAACTGTGGCAAAACGCACTTTCATGAAAACACGCTTCCTTGAGGTTTTAAACTCAGAAGGTGAATCTGTGCGTGTTTCTGGCTTGGGAACTGCTTCAGATCACAGTGCAATGCATATATGGTCTCATTTGGCCCAATGTGCTCGTACGGTCATTTGGAAGTGAATATAAGCTTCTGAAGTGAAGATCTGCACTTTTTCAAAAACTTTCTTTTTTTAGTTCTGCTTGTCGAAATTTTTCTTTCTGTGTGTAACTCTGTGGGAAAGTGACAAACTTGAGTGAATTGTGACTTAATGGCTGAATTGTAGGGAAAATGCTTGTATCTCTCTAATTAAGCGTGCTAGAGCTCTGAAACTGTGCCTAACGCACTTTCATATAAACATGCTTCCTTGAGGTTTTAAACTCAGAAGGTGAATCTGTGCGTGTTTCTGGCCTGGGAACTGCTTCAGATCACAGTGCAATGCATATATGGTCTCGTTTGGCCCAATGTGCTCGTTCGGTCATTTGGAAGTGAATATAAGCTTCTGAAGTGAAGATTAGCACTTTTTCAAAAACTTTCTTTTTTTTAGTTCTGCTTGTCAAAATTTTTCTTTCTGTGTGTAACTCAGTGGGAAAGTGACAAATGAGTGAATTGTGACTACACGACTAAATTAGAATGAATATGCGCCTATCTCTCTAATTAAGCGTGCTAGAGCTCTGAAACTGTGCATAACGCACTTTCATATAAACAAGCTTCCTTGAGGTTTTTAACTCAGAAAGTGAATCTGTGCGTGTTTCTGGCCTGGAAACTGCTTCAGATCACAGTGCAATGCATATATGGTCTCGTTTGGCCCAATGTGCTTGAATGGTCATTTGAAAATGAATATAAGCTTCTGAAGTGAAGATATACACTTTTTCAAAAACTTTTTTTTTTTAAGTTTTGCTAGGCAAAAATTTTCATTCTCTGTGTAACTCTGTGGGAAAGTGACAAACTTGAGTGAATTGTGACTAAATGACTGAATTGTAGGGAAAATGCTCGTATCTCTCTAATTAAGCGCGCTAGAGCTCTGAAACTGTGGCAAAACGCACTTCCATGAAAACACGCTTCCTTGAGGTTTTAAACTCAGAAGGTGAATCTGTGCGTGTTTCTGGCTTGGGAACTGCTTCAGATCACAGTGCAATGCATATATGGTCTCGTTTGGCCCAATGTGCTCGTTCGGTCATTTGGAAGTGAATATAAGCTTCTGAAGTGAAGATCTGCACTTTTTCAAAAACTTTCTTTTTTTAGTTCTGCTTGTCAAAATTTTTCATTCTGTGTGTAACTCAATGGGAAAGTGACAAACTTGAGTGAATTGTGACTAAATGACTGAATTGTAGGGAAAATGCTCGTATGTCTCTAATTAAGCGCGCTAGAGCTCTGAAACTGTGGCAAAACGCACTTTCATGAAAACACGCTTCCTTGAGGTTTTAAACTCAGAAGGTGAATCTGTGCGTGTTTCTGGCTTGGGAACTGCTTCAGATCACAGTGCAATGCATATATGGTCTCATTTGGCCCAATGTGCTCGTACGGTCATTTGGAAGTGAATATAAGCTTCTGAAGTGAAGATCTGCACTTTTTCAAAAACTTTCTTTTTTTAGTTCTGCTTGTCGAAATTTTTCTTTCTGTGTGTAACTCTGTGGGAAAGTGACAAACTTGAGTGAATTGTGACTTAATGGCTGAATTGTAGGGAAAATGCTTGTATCTCTCTAATTAAGCGTGCTAGAGCTCTGAAACTGTGCCTAACGCACTTTCATATAAACATGCTTCCTTGAGGTTTTAAACTCAGAAGGTGAATCTGTGCGTGTTTCTGGCCTGGGAACTGCTTCAGATCACAGTGCAATGCATATATGGTCTCGTTTGGCCCAATGTGCTCGTTCGGTCATTTGGAAGTGAATATAAGCTTCTGAAGTGAAGATTAGCACTTTTTCAAAAACTTTCTTTTTTTTAGTTCTGCTTGTCAAAATTTTTCTTTCTGTGTGTAACTCAGTGGGAAAGTGACAAATGAGTGAATTGTGACTACACGACTAAATTAGAATGAATATGCGCCTATCTCTCTAATTAAGCGTGCTAGAGCTCTGAAACTGTGCATAACGCACTTTCATATAAACAAGCTTCCTTGAGGTTTTTAACTCAGAAAGTGAATCTGTGCGTGTTTCTGGCCTGGAAACTGCTTCAGATCACAGTGCAATGCATATATGGTCTCGTTTGGCCCAATGTGCTTGAATGGTCATTTGAAAATGAATATAAGCTTCTGAAGTGAAGATATACACTTTTTCAAAAACTTTTTTTTTTTAAGTTTTGCTAGGCAAAAATTTTCATTCTCTGTGTAACTCTGTGGGAAAGTGACAAACTTGAGTGAATTGTGACTAAATGACTGAATTGTAGGGAAAATGCTCGTATCTCTCTAATTAAGCGCGCTAGAGCTCTGAAACTGTGGCAAAACGCACTTCCATGAAAACACGCTTCCTTGAGGTTTTAAACTCAGAAGGTGAATCTGTGCGTGTTTCTGGCTTGGGAACTGCTTCAGATCACAGTGCAATGCATATATGGTCTCGTTTGGCCCAATGTGCTCGTTCGGTCATTTGGAAGTGAATATAAGCTTCTGAAGTGAAGATTTGCACTTTTTCAAAAACTTTCTTTTTTTTAGTTCTGCTTGTCAAAATTTTTCTTTCTGTGTGTAACTCAGTGGGAAAGTGACAAACGAGTGAATTGTGACTACACGACTAAATTAGAATGAATATGCGCCTATCTCTCTAATTAAGCGCGCTAGAGCTCTGAAACTGTGCCTATACGCACTTTCATATAAACACGCTTCCTTGAGGTTTTAAACTCAGAAGGTGAATCTGTGCGTGTTCCTGTCCTGGGAACTGCTTCAGATCACAGTGCAATGCATATATGGTCTCGTTTGGCCCAATGTGCTCGTACGGTCATTTGGAAGTGAATATAAGCTTCTGAAGTGAAGATTTGCACTTTTTCAAAAACTTTCTTTTTTTTAGTTCTGCTTGTCGAAATTTTTCTTTCTGTGTGTAACTCAGTGGGAAAGTGACAAACTTGAGTGAATTGTGACTAAATGACTGAATTGGAGTTAAAATGCTCCTATCTCTCTAATTAAGCGCGCTAGAGCTCTGAAACTGTGCCTAACGCACTTTCATATAAACATGCTTCCTTGAGGTTTTAAACTCAGAAGGTGAATCTGTGCGTGTTTCTGGCCTGGGAACTGCTTCAGATCACAGTGCAATGCATATATGGTCTCGTTTGGCCCAATGTGCTCGTTCGGTCATTTGGAAGTGAATATAAGCTTCTGAAGTGAAGATTGGCACTTTTTCAAAAACTTTCTTTTTTTTAGTTCTGCTTGTCAAAATTTTTCTTTCTGTGTGTAACTCAGTGGGAAAGTGACAAACGAGTGAATTGTGACTACACGACTAAATTAGAATGAATATGCGCCTATCTCTCTAATTAAGCGTGCTAGAGCTCTGAAACTGTGCCTAACGCACTTTCATATAAACAAGCTTCCTTGAGGTTTTTAACTCAGAAAGTGAATCTGTGCGTGTTTCTGGCCTGGAAACTGCTTCAGATCACAGTGCAATGCATATATGGTCTCGTTTGGCCCAATGTGCTTGAATGGTCATTTGAAAATGAATATAAGCTTCTGAAGTGAAGATATACACTTTTTCAAAAACTTTTTTTTTTTAAGTTTTGCTAGGCAAAAATTTTCATTCTCTGTGTAACTCTGTGGGAAAGTGACAAACTTGAGTGAATTGTGACTAAATGACTGAATTGTAGGGAAAATGCTCGTATCTCTCTAATTAAGCGCGCTAGAGCTCTGAAACTGTGGCAAAACGCACTTTCATGAAAACACGCTTCCTTGAGGTTTTTAACTCAGAAGGTGAATCTGTGCGTGTTTCTGGCTTGGGAACTGCTTCAGATCACAGTGCAATGCATATATGGTCTCGTTTGGCCCAATGTGCTCGTACGGTCATTTGGAAGTGAATATAAGCTTCTGAAGTGAAGATCTGCACTTTTTCAAAAACTTTCTTTTTTTAGTTCTGCTTGTCAAAATTTTTCATTCTGTGTGTAACTCAATGGGAAAGTGACAAACTTGAGTGAATTGTGACTAAATGACTGAATTGGAGTGAAAATGCTCTTATCTCTCTAATTAAGCGCGCTAGAGCTCTGAAACTGTGCCTATACGCAATTTCATATAAACACGCTTCCTTGAGGTTTTAAACTCAGAAGGTGAATCTGTGCGTGTTTCTGGCCTGGGAACTGCTTCAGATCACAGTGCAATGCATATATGGTCTCGTTTGGTCCAAAGTGCTTGAATGGTCATTTGGAAGTGAATATAAGCTTCTGAAGTGAAGATTTGCACTTTTTCAAAAACTTTTTTTTTTTAAGTTTTGCTAGGCAAAAATTTTCATTCTCTGTGTAACTCTGTGGGAAAGTGACAAACTTGAGTGAATTGTGACTAAATGACTGAATTGTAGGGAAAATGCTCGTATCTCTCTAATTTAGCGCGCTAGAGCTCTGAAACTGTGGCAAAACGCACTTTCATGAAAACACGCTTCCTTGAGGTTTTAAACTCAGAAGGTGAATCTGTGCGTGTTTCTGGCTTGGGAACTGCTTCAGATCACAGTGCAATGCATATATGGTCTCGTTTGGTCCAATATGCTTGAATGGTCATTTGGAAGTGAATATAAGCTTCTGAAGTGAAGATTTGCACTTTTTCAAAAACTTTTTTTTTTTAAGTTTTGCTTGGCAAAAATTTTCATTCTCTGTGTAACTCAGTGGGAAAGTGACAAACTTGAGTGAATTGTGACTAAATGGCTGAATTGTAGGGAAAATGCTCGTATCTCTCTAATTAAGCGCGCTAGAGCTCTGAAACTGTGGCAAAACGCACTTTCATGAAAACACGCTTCCTTGAGGTTTTAAACTCAGAAGGTGAATCTGTGCGTGTTTCTGGCTTGGGAACTGCTTCAGATCACAGTGCAATGCATATATGGTCTCGTTTGGCCCAATGTGCTCGTACGGTCATTTGGAAGTGAATATAAGCTTCTGAAGTGAAGATCTGCACTTTTTCAAAAACTTTCTTTTTTTAGTTCTGCTTGTCAAAATTTTTCATTCTGTGTGTAACTCAATGGGAAAGTGACAAACTTGAGTGAATTGTCACTACACGACTGAATTGGAGTGAAAATGCTCCTATCTCTCTAATTAAGCGCGCTAGAGCTCTGAAACTGTGCCTATACGCAATTTCATATAAACACGCTTCCTTGAGGTTTTAAACTCAGAAGGTGAATCTGTGCGTGTTTCTGGCCTGGGAACTGCTTCAGATCACAGTGCAATGCATATATGGTCTCGTTTGGTCCAAAGAGCTTGAATGGTCATTTGGAAGTGAATATAAGCTTCTGAAGTGAAGATTTGCACTTTTTCAAAAACTTTTTTTTTTTAAGTTTTGCTAGGCAAAAATTTTCATTCTCTGTGTAACTCTGTGGGAAAGTGACAAACTTGAGTGAATTGTGACTAAATGACTGAATTGTAGGGAAAATGCTCGTATCTCTCTAATTTAGCGCGCTAGAGCTCTGAAACTGTGGCAAAACGCACTTTCATGAAAACACGCTTCCTTTAGGTTTTAAACTCAGAAGGTGAATCTGTGCGTGTTTCTGGCTTGGGAACTGCTTCAGATCACAGTGCAATGCATATATGGTCTCGTTTGGTCCAATATGCTTGAATGGTCATTTGGAAGTGAATATAAGCTTCTGAAGTGAAGATTTGCACTTTTTCAAAAACTTTTTTTTTTTAGTTCTGCTTGTCAAAATTTTTCATTCTGTGTGTAACTCAATGGGAAAGTGAAAAACTTGAGTGAATTGTGACTAAATGACTGAATTGGAGTGAAAATGCTCCTATCTCTCTAATTAAGCGCGCTAGAGCTCTGAAACTGTGTCTATACGCACTTTCATATAAACACGCTTCCTCGAGGTTTTAAACTCAGAAGGTGAATCTGTGCGTGTTTCTGGCCTGGGAACTGCTTCAGATCACAGTGCAATGCATATATGGTCTCGTTTGGTCCAATGTGCTTGAATGGTCATTTGAAAGTGAATATAAGCTTCTGAAGTGAAGATATACACTTTTTCAAAAACTTTTTTTTTTTAAGTTTTGCTTGGCAAAAATTTTCATTCTGTGTGTAACTCTGTGGGAAAGTGACAAACTTGAGTGAATTGTGACTAAATGGCTGAATTGTAGGGAAAATGCTTGTATCTCTCTAATTAAGCGTGCTAGAGCTCTGAAACTGTGCCTAACGCACTTTCATATGAACATGCTTCCTTGAGGTTTTAAACTCAGAAGGTGAATCTGTGCGTGTTTCTGGCCTGGGAACTGCTTCAGATGACAGTGCAATGCATATATGGTCTCGTTTGGCCCAATGTGCTCGTACGGTCATTTGAAAGTGAATATAAGCTTCTGAAGTGAAGATTTGCACTTTTTCAAAAACTTTCTTTTTTTAGTTCTGCTTGTCAAAATTTTTCATTCTGTGTGTAACTCAATGGGAAAGTGAAAAACTTGAGTGAATTGTGACTAAATGACTGAATTGGAGTGAAAATGCTCCTAACTCTCTAATTAAGCGCGCTAGAGCTCTGAAACTGTGCCTATACGCACTTTCATATAAACACGCTTCCTTGAGGTTTTAAACTCAGAAGGTGAATCTGTGCGTGTTTCTGGCCTGGGAACTGCTTCAGATCACAGTGCAATGCATATATGGTCTCGTTTGGTCCAATGTGCTTGAATGGTCATTTGAAAGTGAATATAAGCTTCTGAAGTGAAGATATACACTTTTTCAAAAACTTTTTTTTTTTAAGTTTTGATTGGCAAAAATTTTCATTCTGTGTGTAACTCTGTGGGAAAGTGACAAACTTGAGTGAATTGTGACTAAATGACTGAATTGTAGGGAAGATGCTCGTATCTCTCTAATTAATTGCGCTAGAGCTCTGAAACTGTGGCAAAACGCACTTTCATGAAAACACGCTTCCTTGAGGTTTTAAACTCAGAAGGTGAATCTGTGCGTGTTTCTGGCTTGGGAACTGCTTCAGATCACAGTGCAATGCATATATGGTCTCGTTTGGCCCAATGTGCTCGTACGGTCATTTGGAAGTGAATATAAACTTCTGAAGTGAAGATCTGCACTTTTTCAAAAACTTTCTTTTTTTAGTTCTGCTTGTCAAAATTTTTCATTCTGTGTGTAACTCAATGGGAAAGTGACAAACTTGAGTGAATTGTGACTAAATGACTGAATTGTAGGGAAAATGCTCGTATGTCTCTAATTAAGCGCGCTAGAGCTCTGAAACTGTGGCAAAACGCACTTTCATGAAAACACGCTTCCTTGAGGTTTTAAACTCAGAAGGTGAATCTGTGCGTGTTTCTGGCTTGGGAACTGCTTCAGATCACAGTGCAATGCATATATGGTCTCATTTGGCCCAATGTGCTCGTACGGTCATTTGGAAGTGAATATAAGCTTCTGAAGTGAAGATCTGCACTTTTTCAAAAACTTTCTTTTTTTAGTTCTGCTTGTCGAAATTTTTCTTTCTGTGTGTAACTCTGTGGGAAAGTGACAAACTTGAGTGAATTGTGACTTAATGGCTGAATTGTAGGGAAAATGCTTGTATCTCTCTAATTAAGCGTGCTAGAGCTCTGAAACTGTGCCTAACGCACTTTCATATAAACATGCTTCCTTGAGGTTTTAAACTCAGAAGGTGAATCTGTGCGTGTTTCTGGCCTGGGAACTGCTTCAGATCACAGTGCAATGCATATATGGTCTCGTTTGGCCCAATGTGCTCGTTCGGTCATTTGGAAGTGAATATAAGCTTCTGAAGTGAAGATTAGCACTTTTTCAAAAACTTTCTTTTTTTTAGTTCTGCTTGTCAAAATTTTTCTTTCTGTGTGTAACTCAGTGGGAAAGTGACAAATGAGTGAATTGTGACTACACGACTAAATTAGAATGAATATGCGCCTATCTCTCTAATTAAGCGTGCTAGAGCTCTGAAACTGTGCATAACGCACTTTCATATAAACAAGCTTCCTTGAGGTTTTTAACTCAGAAAGTGAATCTGTGCGTGTTTCTGGCCTGGAAACTGCTTCAGATCACAGTGCAATGCATATATGGTCTCGTTTGGCCCAATGTGCTTGAATGGTCATTTGAAAATGAATATAAGCTTCTGAAGTGAAGATATACACTTTTTCAAAAACTTTTTTTTTTTAAGTTTTGCTAGGCAAAAATTTTCATTCTCTGTGTAACTCTGTGGGAAAGTGACAAACTTGAGTGAATTGTGACTAAATGACTGAATTGTAGGGAAAATGCTCGTATCTCTCTAATTAAGCGCGCTAGAGCTCTGAAACTGTGGCAAAACGCACTTCCATGAAAACACGCTTCCTTGAGGTTTTAAACTCAGAAGGTGAATCTGTGCGTGTTTCTGGCTTGGGAACTGCTTCAGATCACAGTGCAATGCATATATGGTCTCGTTTGGCCCAATGTGCTCGTTCGGTCATTTGGAAGTGAATATAAGCTTCTGAAGTGAAGATTTGCACTTTTTCAAAAACTTTCTTTTTTTTAGTTCTGCTTGTCAAAATTTTTCTTTCTGTGTGTAACTCAGTGGGAAAGTGACAAACGAGTGAATTGTGACTACACGACTAAATTAGAATGAATATGCGCCTATCTCTCTAATTAAGCGCGCTAGAGCTCTGAAACTGTGCCTATACGCACTTTCATATAAACACGCTTCCTTGAGGTTTTAAACTCAGAAGGTGAATCTGTGCGTGTTCCTGTCCTGGGAACTGCTTCAGATCACAGTGCAATGCATATATGGTCTCGTTTGGCCCAATGTGCTCGTACGGTCATTTGGAAGTGAATATAAGCTTCTGAAGTGAAGATTTGCACTTTTTCAAAAACTTTCTTTTTTTTAGTTCTGCTTGTCGAAATTTTTCTTTCTGTGTGTAACTCAGTGGGAAAGTGACAAACTTGAGTGAATTGTGACTAAATGACTGAATTGGAGTTAAAATGCTCCTATCTCTCTAATTAAGCGCGCTAGAGCTCTGAAACTGTGCCTAACGCACTTTCATATAAACATGCTTCCTTGAGGTTTTAAACTCAGAAGGTGAATCTGTGCGTGTTTCTGGCCTGGGAACTGCTTCAGATCACAGTGCAATGCATATATGGTCTCGTTTGGCCCAATGTGCTCGTTCGGTCATTTGGAAGTGAATATAAGCTTCTGAAGTGAAGATTGGCACTTTTTCAAAAACTTTCTTTTTTTTAGTTCTGCTTGTCAAAATTTTTCTTTCTGTGTGTAACTCAGTGGGAAAGTGACAAACGAGTGAATTGTGACTACACGACTAAATTAGAATGAATATGCGCCTATCTCTCTAATTAAGCGTGCTAGAGCTCTGAAACTGTGCCTAACGCACTTTCATATAAACAAGCTTCCTTGAGGTTTTTAACTCAGAAAGTGAATCTGTGCGTGTTTCTGGCCTGGAAACTGCTTCAGATCACAGTGCAATGCATATATGGTCTCGTTTGGCCCAATGTGCTTGAATGGTCATTTGAAAATGAATATAAGCTTCTGAAGTGAAGATATACACTTTTTCAAAAACTTTTTTTTTTTAAGTTTTGCTAGGCAAAAATTTTCATTCTCTGTGTAACTCTGTGGGAAAGTGACAAACTTGAGTGAATTGTGACTAAATGACTGAATTGTAGGGAAAATGCTCATATCTCTCTAATTAAGCGCGCTAGAGCTCTGAAACTGTGGCAAAACGCACTTTCATGAAAACACGCTTCCTTGAGGTTTTTAACTCAGAAGGTGAATCTGTGCGTGTTTCTGGCTTGGGAACTGCTTCAGATCACAGTGCAATGCATATATGGTCTCGTTTGGCCCAATGTGCTCGTACGGTCATTTGGAAGTGAATATAAGCTTCTGAAGTGAAGATCTGCACTTTTTCAAAAACTTTCTTTTTTTAGTTCTGCTTGTCAAAATTTTTCATTCTGTGTGTAACTCAATGGGAAAGTGACAAACTTGAGTGAATTGTGACTAAATGACTGAATTGGAGTGAAAATGCTCTTATCTCTCTAATTAAGCGCGCTAGAGCTCTGAAACTGTGCCTATACGCAATTTCATATAAACACGCTTCCTTGAGGTTTTAAACTCAGAAGGTGAATCTGTGCGTGTTTCTGGCCTGGGAACTGCTTCAGATCACAGTGCAATGCATATATGGTCTCGTTTGGTCCAAAGTGCTTGAATGGTCATTTGGAAGTGAATATAAGCTTCTGAAGTGAAGATTTGCACTTTTTCAAAAACTTTTTTTTTTTAAGTTTTGCTAGGCAAAAATTTTCATTCTCTGTGTAACTCTGTGGGAAAGTGACAAACTTGAGTGAATTGTGACTAAATGACTGAATTGTAGGGAAAATGCTCGTATCTCTCTAATTTAGCGCGCTAGAGCTCTGAAACTGTGGCAAAACGCACTTTCATGAAAACACGCTTCCTTGAGGTTTTAAACTCAGAAGGTGAATCTGTGCGTGTTTCTGGCTTGGGAACTGCTTCAGATCACAGTGCAATGCATATATGGTCTCGTTTGGTCCAATATGCTTGAATGGTCATTTGGAAGTGAATATAAGCTTCTGAAGTGAAGATTTGCACTTTTTCAAAAACTTTTTTTTTTTAAGTTTTGCTAGGCAAAAATTTTCATTCTCTGTGTAACTCTGTGGGAAAGTGACAAACTTGAGTGAATTGTGACTAAATGACTGAATTGTCGGGAAAATGCTCGTATCTCTCTAATTAAGCGCGCTAGAGCTCTCAAACTGTGGCAAAACGCACTTTCATGAAAACACGCTTCCTTGAGGTTTTAAACTCAGAAGGTGAATCTGTGCGTGTTTCTGTCCTGGGAACTGCTTCAGATCACAGTGCAATGCATATATGGTCTCGTTTGGCTCAATGTGCTCGTACGGTCATTTGGAAGTGAATATAAGCTTCTGAAGTGAAGATTTGCAGTTTTTCAAAAACTTTCTTTTTTTAGTTCTGCTTGTCAAAATTTTTCATTCTGTGTGTAACTCAATGGGAAAGTGAAAAACTTGAGTGAATTGTGACTAAATGACTGAATTGGAGTGAAAATGCTCCTATCTCTCTAATTAAGCGCGCTAGAGCTCTGAAACTGTGCCTATACGCACTTTCATATAAACACGCTTCCTCGAGGTTTTAAACTCAGAAGGTGAATCTGTGCGTGTTTCTGGCCTGGAAACTGCTTCAGATCACTGTGCAATGCATATATGGTCTCGTTTGGTCCAATGTGCTTGAATGGTCATTTGAAAGTGAATATAAGCTTCTGAAGTGAAGATATACACTTTTTCAAAAACTTTTTTTTTTTTAAGTTTTGCTTGGCAAAAATTTTCATTCTGTGTGTAACTCAGTGGGAAAGTGACAAACTTGAGTGAATTGTGACTAAATGGCTGAATTGTAGGGAAAATGCTTGTATCTCTCTAATTAAGCGTGCTAGAGCTCTGAAACTGTGCCTAACGCACTTTCATATAAACAAGCTTCCTTGAGGTTTTTAACTCAGAAAGTGAATCTGTGCGTGTTTCTGGCCTGGAAACTGCTTCAGATCACAGTGCAATGCATATATGGTCTCGTTTGGCCCAATGTGCTTGAATGGTCATTTGAAAATGAATATAAGCTTCGGAAGTGAAGATATACACTTTTTCAAAAACTTTTTTTTTTTAAGTTTTGCTCGGCAAAAATTTTCATTCTCTGTGTAACTCTGTGGGAAAGTGACAAACTTGAGTGAATTGTGACTAAATGACTGAATTGTAGGGAAAATCCTCGTATCTCTCTAATTAAGCGCGCTAGAGCTCTGAAACTGTGGCAAAACGCACTTTCATGAAAACACGCTTCCTTGAGGTTTTAAACTCAGAAGGTGAATCTGTGCGTGTTTCTGGCTTGGGAACTGCTTCAGATCACAGTGCAATGCATATATGGTCTCGTTTGGCCCAATGTGCTCGTACGGTCATTTGGAAGTGAATATAAGCTTCTGAAGTGAAGATCTGCACTTTTTTAAAAACTTTCTTTTTTTAGTTCTGCTTGTCAAAATTTTTCATTCTGTGTGTAACTCAATGGGAAAGTGACAAACTTGAGTGAATTGTGACTAAATGACTGAATTGGAGTGAAAATGCTCCTATCTCTCTAATTAAGCGCGCTAGAGCTCTGAAACTGTGCCAAACGCACTTTCATATAAACAAGCTTCCTTGAGGTTTTTAACTCAGAAAGTGAATCTGTGCGTGTTTCTGGCCTGGAAACTGCTTCAGATCACAGTGCAATGCATATATGGTCTCGTTTGGCCCAATGTGCTTGAATGGTCATTTGAAAATGAATATAAGCTTCTGAAGTGAAGATATACACTTTTTCAAAAACTTTTTTTTTTTAAGTTTTGCTAGGCAAAAATTTTCATTCTCTGTGTAACTCTGTGGGAAAGTGACAAACTTGAGTGAATTGTGACTAAATGACTGAATTGTAGGGAAAATGCTCGTATCTCTCTAATTAAGCGCGCTAGAGCTCTGAAACTGTGGCAAAACGCACTTTCATGAAAACACGCCTCCTTGAGGTTTTAAACTCAGAAGGTGAATCTGTGCGTGTTTCTGGCTTGGGAACTGCTTCAGATCACAGTGCAATGCATATATGGTCTCGTTTGGCCCAATGTGCTCGTACGGTCATTTGGAAGTGAATATAAGCTTCTGAAGTGAAGATCTGCACTTTTTCAAAAACTTTCTTTTTTTAGTTCTGCTTGTCAAAATTTTTCATTCTGTGTGTAACTCAATGGGAAAGTGACAAACTTGAGTGAATTGTGACTAAATGACTGAATTGGAGTGAAAATGCTCCTATCTCTCTAATTAAGCGCGCTAGAGCTCTGAAACTCTGCCTATACGCAATTTCAGATAAACACGCTTCCTTGAGGTTTTAAACTCAGAAGGTGAATCTGTGCGTGTTTCTGGCCTGGGAACTGCTTCAGATCACAGTGCAATGCATATATGGTCTCGTTTGGTCCAAAGTGCTTGAATGGTCATTTGGAAGTGAATATAAGCTTCTGAAGTGAAGATTTGCACTTTTTCAAAAACTTTTTTTTTTTAAGTTTTGCTAGGCAAAAATTTTCATTCTCTGTGTAACTCTGTGGGAAAGTGACAAACTTGAGTGAATTGTGACTAAATGACTGAATTGTAGGGAAAATGCTCGTATCTCTCTAATTTAGCGCGCTAGAGCTCTGAAACTGTGGCAAAACGCACTTTCATGAAAACACGCTTCCTTGAGGTTTTAAACTCAGAAGGTGAATCTGTGCGTGTTTCTGGCTTGGGAACTGCTTCAGATCACAGTGCAATGCATATATGGTCTCGTTTGGTCCAATATGCTTGAATGGTCATTTGGAAGTGAATATAAGCTTCTGAAGTGAAGATTTGCACTTTTTCAAAAACTTTTTTTTTTTAAGTTTTGCTTGGCAAAAATTTTCATTCTGTGTGTAACTCTGTGGGAAAGTGACAAACTTGAGTGAATTGTGACTAAATGGCTGAATTGTCGGGAAAATGCTCGTATCTCTCTAATTATGCGCGCTAGAGCTCTCAAACTGTGGCAAAACGCACTTTCATGACAACACGCTTCCTTGAGGTTTTTAACTCAGAAAGTGAATCTGTGCGTGTTTCTGGCCTGGAAACTGCTTCAGATCACAGTGCAATGCATATATGGTCTCGTTTGGCCCAATGTGCTTGAATGGTCATTTGAAAATGAATATAAGCTTCGGAAGTGAAGATATACACTTTTTCAAAAACTTTTTTTTTTTAAGTTTTGCTCGGCAAAAATTTTCATTCTCTGTGTAACTCTGTGGGAAAGTGACAAACTTGAGTGAATTGTGACTAAATGACTGAATTGTAGGGAAAATGCTCGTATCTCTCTAATTAAGCGCGCTAGAGCTCTGAAACTGTGGCAAAACGCACTTTCATGAAAACACGCCTCCTTGAGGTTTTAAACTCAGAAGGTGAATCTGTGCGTGTTTCTGGCTTGGGAACTGCTTCAGATCACAGTGCAATGCATATATGGTCTCGTTTGGCCCAATGTGCTCGTACGGTCATTTGGAAGTGAATATAAGCTTCTGAAGTGAAGATCTGCACTTTTTCAAAAACTTTCTTTTTTTAGTTCTGCTTGTCAAAATTTTTCATTCTGTGTGTAACTCAATGGGAAAGTGACAAACTTGAGTGAATAGTGACTAAATGACTGAATTGGAGTGAAAATGCTCCTATCTCTCTAATTAAGCGCGCTAGAGCTCTGAAACTGTGCCTAACGCACTTTCATATAAACAAGCTTCCTTGAGGTTTTTAACTCAGAAAGTGAATCTGTGCGTGTTTCTGGCCTGGAAACTGCTTCAGATCACAGTGCAATGCATATATGGTCTCGTTTGGCCCAATGTGCTTGAATGGTCATTTGAAAATGAATATAAGCTTCTGAAGTGAAGATATACACTTTTTCAAAAACTTTTTTTTTTTAAGTTTTGCTAGGCAAAAATTTTCATTCTCTGTGTAACTCTGTGGGAAAGTGACAAACTTGAGTGAATTGTGACTAAATGACTGAATTGTCGGGAAAATGCTCGTATCTCTCTAATTAAGCGCGCTAGAGCTCTCAAACTGTGGCAAAACGCACTTTCATGAAAACACGCTTCCTTGAGGTTTTAAACTCAGAAGGTGAATCTGTGCGTGTTTCTGTCCTGGGAACTGCTTCAGATCACAGTGCAATGCATATATGGTCTCGTTTGGCCCAATGTGCTCGTACGGTCATTTGGAAGTGAATATAAGCTTCTGAAGTGAAGATTTGCAGTTTTTCAAAAACTTTCTTTTTTTAGTTCTGCTTGTCAAAATTTTTCATTCTGTGTGTAACTCAATGGGAAAGTGAAAAACTTGAGTGAATTGTGACTAAATGACTGAATTGGAGTGAAAATGCTCCTATCTCTCTAATTAAGCGCGCTAGAGCTCTGAAACTGTGCCTATACGCACTTTCATATAAACACGCTTCCTCGAGGTTTTAAACTCAGAAGGTGAATCTGTGCGTGTTTCTGGCCTGGGAACTGCTTCAGATCACAGTGCAATGCATATATGGTCTCGTTTGGCCCAATGTGCTCGTTCGGTCATTTGGAAGTGAATATAAGCTTCTGAAGTGAAGATTGGCACTTTTTCAAAAACTTTTTTTTTTTAAGTTTTGCTAGGCAAAAATTTTCATTCTCTGGGTAACTCTGTGGGAAAGTGACAAACTTGAGTGAATTGTGACTAAATGGCTGAATTGTAGGGAAAATGCTTGTATCTCTCTAATTAAGCGTGCTAGAGCTCTGAAACTGTGCCTAACGCACTTTCATATGAACATGCTTCCTTGAGGTTTTAAACTCAGAAGGTGAATCTGTGCGTGTTTCTGGCCTGGGAACTGCTTCAGATCACAGTGCAATGCATATATGGTCTCGTTTGGCCCAATGTGCTCGTTCGGTCATTTGGAAGTGAATATAAGCTTCTGAAGTGAAGATTGGCACTTTTTCAAAAACTTTTTTTTTTTAAGTTTTGCTAGGCAAAAATTTTCATTCTCTGGGTAACTCTGTGGGAAAGTGACAAACTTGAGTGAATTGTGACTAAATGACTGAATTGTAGGGAAAATGCTCGTATCTCTCTAATTAAGCGCGCTAGAGCTCTGAAACTGTGGCAAAACGCACTTTCATGAAAACACGCTTCCTTGAGGTTTTAAACTCAGAAGGTGAATCTGTGCGTGTTTCTGGCTTGGGAACTGCTTCAGATCACAGTGCAATGCATATATGGTCTCATTTGGCCCAATATGCTTGAATGGTCATTTGGAAGTGAATATAAGCTTCTGAAGTGAAGATTGGCACTTTTTCAAAAACTTTCTTTTTTTTAGTTCTGCTTGTCAAAATTTTTCTTTCTGTGTGTAACTCAGTGGGAAAGTGACAAACGAGTGAATTGTGACTACACGACTAAATTAGAATGAATATGCGCCTATCTCTCTAATTAAGCGTGCTAGAGCTCTGAAACTGTGCCTAACGCACTTTCATATAAACAAGCTTCCTTGAGGTTTTTAACTCAGAAAGTGAATCTGTGCGTGTTTCTGGCCTGGAAACTGCTTCAGATCACAGTGCAATGCATATATGGTCTCGTTTGGCCCAATGTGCTTGAATGGTCATTTGAAAATGAATATAAGCTTCTGAAGTGAAGATATACACTTTTTCAAAAACTTTTTTTTTTTAAGTTTTGCTAGGCAAAAATTTTCATTCTCTGTGTAACTCTGTGGGAAAGTGACAAACTTGAGTGAATTGTGACTAAATGACTGAATTGTTGGGAAAATGCTCGTATCTCTCTAATTTAGCGCGCTAGAGCTCTGAAACTGTGGCAAAACGCACTTTCATGAAAACACGCTTCCTTGAGGTTTTAAACTCAGAAGGTGAATCTGTGCGTGTTTCTGGCTTGGGAACTGCTTCAGATCACAGTGCAATGCATATATGGTCTCGTTTGGTCCAATATGCTTGAATGGTCATTTGGAAGTGAATATAAGCTTCTGAAGTGAAGATTTGCACTTTTTCAAAAACTTTTTTTTTTTAAGTTTTGCTAGGCAAAAATTTTCATTCTCTGTGTAACTCTGTGGGAAAGTGACAAACTTGAGTGAATTGTGACTAAATGACTGAATTGTCGGGAAAATGCTCGTATCTCTCTAATTAAGCGCGCTAGAGCTCTCAAACTGTGGCAAAACGCACTTTCATGAAAACACGCTTCCTTGAGGTTTTAAACTCAGAAGGTGAATCTGTGCGTGTTTCTGTCCTGGGAACTGCTTCAGATCACAGTGCAATGCATATATGGTCTCGTTTGGCCCAATGTGCTCGTACGGTCATTTGGAAGTGAATATAAGCTTCTGAAGTGAAGATTTGCAGTTTTTCAAAAACTTTCTTTTTTTAGTTCTGCTTGTCAAAATTTTTCATTCTGTGTGTAACTCAATGGGAAAGTGAAAAACTTGAGTGAATTGTGACTAAATGACTGAATTGGAGTGAAAATGCTCCTATCTCTCTAATTAAGCGCGCTAGAGCTCTGAAACTGTGCCTATACGCACTTTCATATAAACACGCTTCCTCGAGGTTTTAAACTCAGAAGGTGAATCTGTGCGTGTTTCTGGCCTGGGAACTGCTTCAGATCACAGTGCAATGCATATATGGTCTCGTTTGGCCCAATGTGCTCGTTCGGTCATTTGGAAGTGAATATAAGCTTCTGAAGTGAAGATTGGCACTTTTTCAAAAACTTTTTTTTTTTAAGTTTTGCTAGGCAAAAATTTTCATTCTCTGGGTAACTCTGTGGGAAAGTGACAAACTTGAGTGAATTGTGACTAAATGGCTGAATTGTAGGGAAAATGCTTGTATCTCTCTAATTAAGCGTGCTAGAGCTCTGAAACTGTGCCTAACGCACTTTCATATGAACATGCTTCCTTGAGGTTTTAAACTCAGAAGGTGAATCTGTGCGTGTTTCTGGCCTGGGAACTGCTTCAGATCACAGTGCAATGCATATATGGTCTCGTTTGGCCCAATGTGCTCGTTCGGTCATTTGGAAGTGAATATAAGCTTCTGAAGTGAAGATTGGCACTTTTTCAAAAACTTTTTTTTTTTAAGTTTTGCTAGACAAAAATTTTCATTCTCTGGGTAACTCTGTGGGAAAGTGACAAACTTGAGTGAATTGTGACTAAATGACTGAATTGTAGGGAAAATGCTCGTATCTCTCTAATTAAGCGCGCTAGAGCTCTGAAACTGTGGCAAAACGCACTTTCATGAAAACACGCTTCCTTGAGGTTTTAAACTCAGAAGGTGAATCTGTGCGTGTTTCTGGCTTGGGAACTGCTTCAGATCACAGTGCAATGCATATATGGTCTCATTTGGCCCAATATGCTTGAATGGTCATTTGGAAGTGAATATAAGCTTCTGAAGTGAAGATTGGCACTTTTTCAAAAACTTTCTTTTTTTTAGTTCTGCTTGTCAAAATTTTTCTTTCTGTGTGTAACTCAGTGGGAAAGTGACAAACGAGTGAATTGTGACTACACGACTAAATTAGAATGAATATGCGCCTATCTCTCTAATTAAGCGTGCTAGAGCTCTGAAACTGTGCCTAACGCACTTTCATATAAACAAGCTTCCTTGAGGTTTTTAACTCAGAAAGTGAATCTGTGCGTGTTTCTGGCCTGGAAACTGCTTCAGATCACAGTGCAATGCATATATGGTCTCGTTTGGCCCAATGTGCTTGAATGGTCATTTGAAAATGAATATAAGCTTCTGAAGTGAAGATATACACTTTTTCAAAAACTTTTTTTTTTTAAGTTTTGCTAGGCAAAAATTTTCATTCTCTGTGTAACTCTGTGGGAAAGTGACAAACTTGAGTGAATTGTGACTAAATGACTGAATTGTTGGGAAAATGCTCGTATCTCTCTAATTAAGCGCGCTAGAGCTCTGAAACTGTGGCAAAACGCACTTTCATGAAAACACGCTTCCTTGAGGTTTTAAACTCAGAAGGTGAATCTGTGCGTGTTTCTGGCTTGGGAACTGCTTCAGATCACAGTGCAATGCATATATGGTCTCGTTTGGCCCAATGTGCTCGTACGGTCATTTGGAAGTGAATATAAGCTTCTGAAGTGAAGATCTGCACTTTTTCAAAAACTTTCCTTTTTTAGTTCTGCTTGTCAAAATTTTTCATTCTGTGTGTAACTCAATGGGAAAGTGACAAACTTGAGTGAATTGTGACTAAATGACTGAATTGTAGGGAAAATGCTCGTATCTCTCTAATTTAGCGCGCTAGAGCTCTGAAACTGTGGCAAAACGCACTTTCATGAAAACACGCTTCCTTGAGGTTTTAAACTCAGAAGGTGAATCTGTGCGTGTTTCTGGCTTGGGAACTGCTTCAGATCACAGTGCAATGCATATATGGTCTCGTTTGGTCCAATATGCTTGAATGGTCATTTGGAAGTGAATATAAGCTTCTGAAGTGAAGATTTGCACTTTTTCAAAAACTTTTTTTTTTTAAGTTTTGCTAGGCAAAAATTTTCATTCTCTGTGTAACTCTGTGGGAAAGTGACAAACTTGAGTGAATTGTGACTAAATGACTGAATTGTCGGGAAAATGCTCGTATCTCTCTAATTAAGCGCGCTAGAGCTCTCAAACTGTGGCAAAACGCACTTTCATGAAAACACGCTTCCTTGAGGTTTTAAACTCAGAAGGTGAATCTGTGCGTGTTTCTGGCTTGGGAACTGCTTCAGATCACAGTGCAATGCATATATGGTCTCATTTGGCCCAATGTGCTCGTACGGTCATTTGGAAGTGAATATAAGCTTCTGAAGTGAAGATTTGCACTTTTTCAAAAACTTTTTTTTTTTAAGTTTTGCTTGGCAAAAATTTTCATTCTGTGTGTAACTCTGTGGGAAAGTGACAAACTTGAGTGAATTGTGTCTTAATGGCTGAATTGTAGGGAAAATGCTTGTATCTCTCTAATTAAGCGTGCTAGAGCTCTGAAACTGTGCCTAACGCACTTTCATATAAACATGCTTCCTTGAGGTTTTAAACTCAGAAGGTGAATCTGTGCGTGTTTCTGGCCTGGGAACTGCTTCAGATCACAGTGCAATGCATATATGGTCTCGTTTGGCCCAATGTGCTCGTTCGGTCATTTGGAAGTGAATATAAGCTTCTGAAGTGAAGATTGGCACTTTTTCAAAAACTTTCTTTTTTTTAGTTCTGCTTGTCAAAATTTTTCTTTCTGTGTGTAACTCAGTGGGAAAGTGACAAACGAGTGAATTGTGACTACACGACTAAATTAGAATGAATATGCGCCTATCTCTCTAATTAAGCGTGCTAGAGCTCTGAAACTGTGCCTAACGCACTTTCATATAAACAAGCTTCCTTGAGGTTTTTAACTCAGAAAGTGAATCTGTGCGTGTTTCTGGCCTGGAAACTGCTTCAGATCACAGTGCAATGCATATATGGTCTCGTTTGGCCCAATGTGCTTGAATGGTCATTTGAAAATGAATATAAGCTTCTGAAGTGAAGATATACACTTTTTCAAAAACTTTTTTTTTTTAAGTTTTGCTAGGCAAAAATTTTCATTCTCTGTGTAACTCTGTGGGAAAGTGACAAACTTGAGTGAATTGTGACTAAATGACTGAATTGTTGGGAAAATGCTCGTATCTCTCTAATTAAGCGCGCTAGAGCTCTGAAACTGTGGCAAAACGCACTTTCATGAAAACACGCTTCCTTGAGGTTTTTAACTCAGAAAGTGAATCTGTGCGTGTTTCTGGCCTGGAAACTGCTTCAGATCACAGTGCAATGCATATATGGTCTCGTTTGGCCCAATGTGCTTGAATGGTCATTTGAAAATGAATATAAGCTTCGGAAGTGAAGATATACACTTTTTCAAAAACTTTTTTTTTTTAAGTTTTGCTCGGCAAAAATTTTCATTCTCTGTGTAACTCTGTGGGAAAGTGACAAACTTGAGTGAATTGTGACTAAATGACTGAATTGTAGGGAAAATGCTCGTATCTCTCTAATTAAGCGCGCTAGAGCTCTGAAACTGTGGCAAAACGCACTTTCATGAAAACACGCCTCCTTGAGGTTTTAAACTCAGAAGGTGAATCTGTGCGTGTTTCTGGCTTGGGAACTGCTTCAGATCACAGTGCAATGCATATATGGTCTCGTTTGGCCCAATGTGCTCGTACGGTCATTTGGAAGTGAATATAAGCTTCTGAAGTGAAGATCTGCACTTTTTCAAAAACTTTCTTTTTTTAGTTCTGCTTGTCAAAATTTTTCATTCTGTGTGTAACTCAATGGGAAAGTGACAAACTTGAGTGAATTGTGACTAAATGACTGAATTGGAGTGAAAATGCTCCTATCTCTCTAATTAAGCGCGCTAGAGCTCTGAAACTGTGCCTAACGCACTTTCATATAAACAAGCTTCCTTGAGGTTTTTAACTCAGAAAGTGAATCTGTGCGTGTTTCTGGCCTGGAAACTGCTTCAGATCACAGTGCAATGCATATATGGTCTCGTTTGGCCCAATGTGCTTGAATGGTCATTTGAAAATGAATATAAGCTTCTGAAGTGAAGATATACACTTTTTCAAAAACTTTTTTTTTTTAAGTTTTGCTAGGCAAAAATTTTCATTCTCTGTGTAACTCTGTGGGAAAGTGACAAACTTGAGTGAATTGTGACTAAATGACTGAATTGTAGGGAAAATGCTCGTATCTCTCTAATTAAGCGCGCTAGAGCTCTGAAACTGTGGCAAAACGCACTTTCATGAAAACACGCCTCCTTGAGGTTTTAAACTCAGAAGGTGAATCTGTGCGTGTTTCTGGCTTGGGAACTGCTTCAGATCACAGTGCAATGCATATATGGTCTCGTTTGGCCCAATGTGCTCGTTCGGTCATTTGGAAGTGAATATAAGCTTCTGAAGTGAAGATTGGCACTTTTTCAAAAACTTTTTTTTTTAAGTTTTGCTAGGCAAAAATTTTCATTCTCTGGGTAACTCTGTGGGAAAGTGACAAACTTGAGTGAATTGTGACTAAATGACTGAATTGTAGGGAAAATGCTCGTATCTCTCTAATTAAGCGCGCTAGAGCTCTGAAACTGTGGCAAAACGCACTTTCATGAAAACACGCTTCCTTGAGGTTTTAAACTCAGAAGGTGAATCTGTGCGTGTTTCTGGCTTGGGAACTGCTTCAGATCACAGTGCAATGCATATATGGTCTCATTTGGCCCAATATGCTTGAATGGTCATTTGGAAGTGAATATAAGCTTCTGAAGTGAAGATTGGCACTTTTTCAAAAACTTTCTTTTTTTTAGTTCTGCTTGTCAAAATTTTTCTTTCTGTGTGTAACTCAGTGGGAAAGTGACAAACGAGTGAATTGTGACTACACGACTAAATTAGAATGAATATGCGCCTATCTCTCTAATTAAGCGTGCTAGAGCTCTGAAACTGTGCCTAACGCACTTTCATATAAACAAGCTTCCTTGAGGTTTTTAACTCAGAAAGTGAATCTGTGCGTGTTTCTGGCCTGGAAACTGCTTCAGATCACAGTGCAATGCATATATGGTCTCGTTTGGCCCAATGTGCTTGAATGGTCATTTGAAAATGAATATAAGCTTCTGAAGTGAAGATATACACTTTTTCAAAAACTTTTTTTTTTTAAGTTTTGCTAGGCAAAAATTTTCATTCTCTGTGTAACTCTGTGGGAAAGTGACAAACTTGAGTGAATTGTGACTAAATGACTGAATTGTTGGGAAAATGCTCGTATCTCTCTAATTAAGCGCGCTAGAGCTCTGAAACTGTGGCAAAACGCACTTTCATGAAAACACGCTTCCTTGAGGTTTTAAACTCAGAAGGTGAATCTGTGCGTGTTTCTGGCTTGGGAACTGCTTCAGATCACAGTGCAATGCATATATGGTCTCGTTTGGCCCAATGTGCTCGTACGGTCATTTGGAAGTGAATATAAGCTTCTGAAGTGAAGATCTGCACTTTTTCAAAAACTTTCCTTTTTTAGTTCTGCTTGTCAAAATTTTTCATTCTGTGTGTAACTCAATGGGAAAGTGACAAACTTGAGTGAATTGTGACTAAATGACTGAATTGTAGGGAAAATGCTCGTATCTCTCTAATTTAGCGCGCTAGAGCTCTGAAACTGTGGCAAAACGCACTTTCATGAAAACACGCTTCCTTGAGGTTTTAAACTCAGAAGGTGAATCTGTGCGTGTTTCTGGCTTGGGAACTGCTTCAGATCACAGTGCAATGCATATATGGTCTCGTTTGGTCCAATATGCTTGAATGGTCATTTGGAAGTGAATATAAGCTTCTGAAGTGAAGATTTGCACTTTTTCAAAAACTTTTTTTTTTTAAGTTTTGCTAGGCAAAAATTTTCATTCTCTGTGTAACTCTGTGGGAAAGTGACAAACTTGAGTGAATTGTGACTAAATGACTGAATTGTCGGGAAAATGCTCGTATCTCTCTAATTAAGCGCGCTAGAGCTCTCAAACTGTGGCAAAACGCACTTTCATGAAAACACGCTTCCTTGAGGTTTTAAACTCAGAAGGTGAATCTGTGCGTGTTTCTGGCTTGGGAACTGCTTCAGATCACAGTGCAATGCATATATGGTCTCATTTGGCCCAATGTGCTCGTACGGTCATTTGGAAGTGAATATAAGCTTCTGAAGTGAAGATTTGCACTTTTTCAAAAACTTTTTTTTTTTAAGTTTTGCTTGGCAAAAATTTTCATTCTGTGTGTAACTCTGTGGGAAAGTAACAAACTTGAGTGAATTGTGTCTTAATGGCTGAATTGTAGGGAAAATGCTTGTATCTCTCTAATTAAGCGTGCTAGAGCTCTGAAACTGTGCCTAACGCACTTTCATATAAACATGCTTCCTTGAGGTTTTAAACTCAGAAGGTGAATCTGTGCGTGTTTCTGGCCTGGGAACTGCTTCAGATCACAGTGCAATGCATATATGGTCTCGTTTGGCCCAATGTGCTCGTTCGGTCATTTGGAAGTGAATATAAGCTTCTGAAGTGAAGATTGGCACTTTTTCAAAAACTTTCTTTTTTTTAGTTCTGCTGGTCAAAATTTTTCTTTCTGTGTGTAACTCAGTGGGAAAGTGACAAACGAGTGAATTGTGACTACACGACTAAATTAGAATGAATATGCGCCTATCTCTCTAATTAAGCGTGCTAGAGCTCTGAAACTGTGCCTAACGCACTTTCATATAAACACGCTTCCTTGAGGTTTTTAACTCAGAAAGTGAATCTGTGCGTGTTTCTGGCCTGGAAACTGCTTCAGATCACAGTGCAATGCATATATGGTCTCGTTTGGCCCAATGTGCTTGAATGGTCATTTGAAAATGAATATAAGCTTCTGAAGTGAAGATATACACTTTTTCAAAAACTTTTTTTTTTTAAGTTTTGCTAGGCAAAAATTTTCATTCTCTGTGTAACTCTGTGGGAAAGTGACAAACTTGAGTGAATTGTGACTAAATGACTGAATTGTTGGGAAAATGCTCGTATCTCTCTAATTAAGCGCGCTAGAGCTCTGAAACTGTGGCAAAACGCACTTTCATGAAAACACGCTTCCTTGAGGTTTTTAACTCAGAAAGTGAATCTGTGCGTGTTTCTGGCCTGGAAACTGCTTCAGATCACAGTGCAATGCATATATGGTCTCGTTTGGCCCAATGTGCTTGAATGGTCATTTGAAAATGAATATAAGCTTCGGAAGTGAAGATATACACTTTTTCAAAAACTTTTTTTTTTTAAGTTTTGCTCGGCAAAAATTTTCATTCTCTGTGTAACTCTGTGGGAAAGTGACAAACTTGAGTGAATTGTGACTAAATGACTGAATTGTAGGGAAAATGCTCGTATCTCTCTAATTAAGCGCGCTAGAGCTCTGAAACTGTGGCAAAACGCACTTTCATGAAAACACGCCTCCTTGAGGTTTTAAACTCAGAAGGTGAATCTGTGCGTGTTTCTGGCTTGGGAACTGCTTCAGATCACAGTGCAATGCATATATGGTCTCGTTTGGCCCAATGTGCTCGTACGGTCATTTGGAAGTGAATATAAGCTTCTGAAGTGAAGATCTGCACTTTTTCAAAAACTTTCTTTTTTTAGTTCTGCTTGTCAAAATTTTTCATTCTGTGTGTAACTCAATGGGAAAGTGACAAACTTGAGTGAATTGTGACTAAATGACTGAATTGGAGTGAAAATGCTCCTATCTCTCTAATTAAGCGCGCTAGAGCTCTGAAACTGTGCCTAACGCACTTTCATATAAACAAGCTTCCTTGAGGTTTTTAACTCAGAAAGTGAATCTGTGCGTGTTTCTGGCCTGGAAACTGCTTCAGATCACAGTGCAATGCATATATGGTCTCGTTTGGCCCAATGTGCTTGAATGGTCATTTGAAAATGAATATAAGCTTCTGAAGTGAAGATATACACTTTTTCAAAAACTTTTTTTTTTTAAGTTTTGCTAGGCAAAAATTTTCATTCTCTGTGTAACTCTGTGGGAAAGTGACAAACTTGAGTGAATTGTGACTAAATGACTGAATTGTAGGGAAAATGCTCGTATCTCTCTAATTAAGCGCGCTAGAGCTCTGAAACTGTGGCAAAACGCACTTTCATGAAAACACGCCTCCTTGAGGTTTTAAACTCAGAAGGTGAATCTGTGCGTGTTTCTGGCTTGGGAACTGCTTCAGATCACAGTGCAATGCATATATGGTCTCGTTTGGCCCAATGTGCTCGTTCGGTCATTTGGAAGTGAATATAAGCTTCTGAAGTGAAGATTGGCACTTTTTCAAAAACTTTTTTTTTTTAAGTTTTGCTTGGCAAAATTTTTCATTCTGTGTGTAACTCTGTGGGAAAGTGACAAACTTGAGTGAATTGTGGCTAAATGACTGAATTGTAGGGAAAATGCTCGTATCTCTCTAATGAAGCGCGCTAGAGCTCTGAAACTGTGGCAAAACGCACTTTCATGAAAACACGCTTCCTTGAGGTTTTAAACTCAGAAGGTGAATCTGTGCGTGTTTCTGGCTTGGGAACTGCTTCAGATCACAGTGCAATGCATATATGGTCTCGTTTGGCCCAATGTGCTTGAATGGTCATTTGAAAATGAATATAAGCTTCTGAAGTGAAGATTGGCACTTTTTCAAAAACTTTCTTTTTTTTAGTTCTGCTTGTCAAAATTTTTCTTTCTGTGTGTAACTCAGTGGGAAAGTGACAAACGAGTGAATTGTGACTACACGACTAAATTAGAATGAATATGCGCCTATCTCTCTAATTAAGCGTGCTAGAGCTCTGAAACTGTGCCTAACGCACTTTCATATAAACAAGCTTCCTTGAGGTTTTTAACTCAGAAAGTGAATCTGTGCGTGTTTCTGGCCTGGAAACTGCTTCAGATCACAGTGCAATGCATATATGGTCTCGTTTGGCCCAATGTGCTTGAATGGTCATTTGAAAATGAATATAAGCTTCTGAAGTGAAGATATACACTTTTTCAAAAACTTTTTTTTTTTAAGTTTTGCTAGGCAAAAATTTTCATTCTCTGTGTAACTCTGTGGGAAAGTGACAAACTTGAGTGAATTGTGACTAAATGACTGAATTGTTGGGAAAATGCTCGTATCTCTCTAATTAAGCGCGCTAGAGCTCTGAAACTGTGGCAAAACGCACTTTCATGAAAACACGCTTCCTTGAGGTTTTAAACTCAGAAGGTGAATCTGTGCGTGTTTCTGGCTTGGGAACTGCTTCAGATCACAGTGCAATGCATATATGGTCTCGTTTGGCCCAATGTGCTCGTACGGTCATTTGGAAGTGAATATAAGCTTCTGAAGTGAAGATCTGCACTTTTTCAAAAACTTTCCTTTTTTAGTTCTGCTTGTCAAAATTTTTCATTCTGTGTGTAACTCAATGGGAAAGTGACAAACTTGAGTGAATTGTGACTAAATGACTGAATTGTAGGGAAAATGCTCGTATCTCTCTAATTTAGCGCGCTAGAGCTCTGAAACTGTGGCAAAACGCACTTTCATGAAAACACGCTTCCTTGAGGTTTTAAACTCAGAAGGTGAATCTGTGCGTGTTTCTGGCTTGGGAACTGCTTCAGATCACAGTGCAATGCATATATGGTCTCGTTTGGTCCAATATGCTTGAATGGTCATTTGGAAGTGAATATAAGCTTCTGAAGTGAAGATTTGCACTTTTTCAAAAACTTTTTTTTTTTAAGTTTTGCTAGGCAAAAATTTTCATTCTCTGTGTAACTCTGTGGGAAAGTGACAAACTTGAGTGAATTGTGACTAAATGACTGAATTGTCGGGAAAATGCTCGTATCTCTCTAATTAAGCGCGCTAGAGCTCTCAAACTGTGGCAAAACGCACTTTCATGAAAACACGCTTCCTTGAGGTTTTAAACTCAGAAGGTGAATCTGTGCGTGTTTCTGGCTTGGGAACTGCTTCAGATCACAGTGCAATGCATATATGGTCTCATTTGGCCCAATGTGCTCGTACGGTCATTTGGAAGTGAATATAAGCTTCTGAAGTGAAGATTTGCACTTTTTCAAAAACTTTTTTTTTTTAAGTTTTGCTTGGCAAAAATTTTCATTCTGTGTGTAACTCTGTGGGAAAGTAACAAACTTGAGTGAATTGTGTCTTAATGGCTGAATTGTAGGGAAAATGCTTGTATCTCTCTAATTAAGCGTGCTAGAGCTCTGAAACTGTGCCTAACGCACTTTCATATAAACATGCTTCCTTGAGGTTTTAAACTCAGAAGGTGAATCTGTGCGTGTTTCTGGCCTGGGAACTGCTTCAGATCACAGTGCAATGCATATATGGTCTCGTTTGGCCCAATGTGCTCGTTCGGTCATTTGGAAGTGAATATAAGCTTCTGAAGTGAAGATTGGCACTTTTTCAAAAACTTTCTTTTTTTTAGTTCTGCTGGTCAAAATTTTTCTTTCTGTGTGTAACTCAGTGGGAAAGTGACAAACGAGTGAATTGTGACTACACGACTAAATTAGAATGAATATGCGCCTATCTCTCTAATTAAGCGTGCTAGAGCTCTGAAACTGTGCCTAACGCACTTTCATATAAACAAGCTTCCTTGAGGTTTTTAACTCAGAAAGTGAATCTGTGCGTGTTTCTGGCCTGGAAACTGCTTCAGATCACAGTGCAATGCATATATGGTCTCGTTTGGCCCAATGTGCTTGAATGGTCATTTGAAAATGAATATAAGCTTCTGAAGTGAAGATATACACTTTTTCAAAAACTTTTTTTTTTTAAGTTTTGCTAGGCAAAAATTTTCATTCTCTGTGTAACTCTGTGGGAAAGTGACAAACTTGAGTGAATTGTGACTAAATGACTGAATTGTTGGGAAAATGCTCGTATCTCTCTAATTAAGCGCGCTAGAGCTCTGAAACTGTGGCAAAACGCACTTTCATGAAAACACGCTTCCTTGAGGTTTTTAACTCAGAAAGTGAATCTGTGCGTGTTTCTGGCCTGGAAACTGCTTCAGATCACAGTGCAATGCATATATGGTCTCGTTTGGCCCAATGTGCTTGAATGGTCATTTGAAAATGAATATAAGCTTCGGAAGTGAAGATATACACTTTTTCAAAAACTTTTTTTTTTTAAGTTTTGCTCGGCAAAAATTTTCATTCTCTGTGTAACTCTGTGGGAAAGTGACAAACTTGAGTGAATTGTGACTAAATGACTGAATTGTAGGGAAAATGCTCGTATCTCTCTAATTAAGCGCGCTAGAGCTCTGAAACTGTGGCAAAACGCACTTTCATGAAAACACGCCTCCTTGAGGTTTTAAACTCAGAAGGTGAATCTGTGCGTGTTTCTGGCTTGGGAACTGCTTCAGATCACAGTGCAATGCATATATGGTCTCGTTTGGCCCAATGTGCTCGTACGGTCATTTGGAAGTGAATATAAGCTTCTGAAGTGAAGATCTGCACTTTTTCAAAAACTTTCTTTTTTTAGTTCTGCTTGTCAAAATTTTTCATTCTGTGTGTAACTCAATGGGAAAGTGACAAACTTGAGTGAATTGTGACTAAATGACTGAATTGGAGTGAAAATGCTCCTATCTCTCTAATTAAGCGCGCTAGAGCTCTGAAACTGTGCCTAACGCACTTTCATATAAACAAGCTTCCTTGAGGTTTTTAACTCAGAAAGTGAATCTGTGCGTGTTTCTGGCCTGGAAACTGCTTCAGATCACAGTGCAATGCATATATGGTCTCGTTTGGCCCAATGTGCTTGAATGGTCATTTGAAAATGAATATAAGCTTCTGAAGTGAAGATATACACTTTTTCAAAAACTTTTTTTTTTTAAGTTTTGCTAGGCAAAAATTTTCATTCTCTGTGTAACTCTGTGGGAAAGTGACAAACTTGAGTGAATTGTGACTAAATGACTGAATTGTAGGGAAAATGCTCGTATCTCTCTAATTAAGCGCGCTAGAGCTCTGAAACTGTGGCAAAACGCACTTTCATGAAAACACGCCTCCTTGAGGTTTTAAACTCAGAAGGTGAATCTGTGCGTGTTTCTGGCTTGGGAACTGCTTCAGATCACAGTGCAATGCATATATGGTCTCGTTTGGCCCAATGTGCTCGTACGGTCATTTGGAAGTGAATATAAGCTTCTGAAGTGAAGATCTGCACTTTTTCAAAAACTTTCTTTTTTTAGTTCTGCTTGTCAAAATTTTTCATTCTGTGTGTAACTCAATGGGAAAGTGACAAACTTGAGTGAATTGTGACTAAATGACTGAATTGGAGTGAAAATGCTCCTATCTCTCTAATTAAGCGCGCTAGAGCTCTGAAACTGTGCCTATACGCAATTTCATATAAACACGCCTCCTTGAGGTTTTAAACTCAGAAGGTGAATCTGTGCGTGTTTCTGGCTTGGGAACTGCTTCAGATCACAGTGCAATGCATATATGGTCTCGTTTGGCCCAATGTGCTCGTACGGTCATTTGGAAGTGAATATAAGCTTCTGAAGTGAAGATCTGCACTTTTTCAAAAACTTTTTTTTTTTAAGTTTTGCTAGGCAAAAATTTTCATTCTCTGTGTAACTCTGTGGGAAAGTGACAAACTTGAGTGAATTGTGACTAAATGACTGATTGTAGGGAAAATGCTCGTATCTCTCTAATTTAGCGCGCTAGAGCTCTGAAACTGTGGCAAAACGCACTTTCATGAAAACACGCTTCCTTGAGGTTTTAAACTCAGAAGGTGAATCTGTGCGTGTTTCTGGCTTGGGAACTGCTTCAGATCACAGTGCAATGCATATATGGTCTCGTTTGGTCCAATATGCTAGAATGGTCATTTGGAAGTGAATATAAGCTTCTGAAGTGAAGATTTGCACTTTTTCAAAAACTATTTTTTTTTAAGTTTTGCTAGGCAAAAATTTTCATTCTCTGTGTAACTCTGTGGGAAAGTGACAAACTTGAGTGAATTGTGACTAAATGACTGAATTGTCGGGAAAATGCTCGTATCTCTCTAATTAAGCGCGCTAGAGCTCTCAAACTGTGGCAAAACGCACTTTCATGAAAACACGCTTCCTTGAGGTTTTAAACTCAGAAGGTGAATCTGTGCGTGTTTCTGTCCTGGGAACTGCTTCAGATCACAGTGCAATGCATATATGGTCTCGTTTGGCCCAATGTGCTCGTACGGTCATTTGGAAGTGAATATAAGCTTCTGAAGTGAAGATTTGCAGTTTTTCAAAAACTTTCTTTTTTTAGTTCTGCTTGTCAAAATTTTTCATTCTGTGTGTAACTCAATGGGAAAGTGAAAAACTTGAGTGAATTGTGACTAAATGACTGAATTGGAGTGAAAATGCTCCTATCTCTCTAATTAAGCGCGCTAGAGCTCTGAAACTGTGCCTATACGCACTTTCATATAAACACGCTTCCTCGAGGTTTTAAACTCAGAAGGTGAATCTGTGCGTGTTTCTGGCCTGGGAACTGCTTCAGATCACAGTGCAATGCATATATGGTCTCGTTTGGCCCAATGTGCTCGTTCGGTCATTTGGAAGTGAATATAAGCTTCTGAAGTGAAGATTGGCACTTTTTCAAAAACTTTTTTTTTTTAAGTTTTGCTAGGCAAAAATTTTCATTCTCTGGGTAACTCTGTGGGAAAGTGACAAACTTGAGTGAATTGTGACTAAATGGCTGAATTGTAGGGAAAATGCTTGTATCTCTCTAATTAAGCGTGCTAGAGCTCTGAAACTGTGCCTAACGCACTTTCATATGAACATGCTTCCTTGAGGTTTTAAACTCAGAAGGTGAATCTGTGCGTGTTTCTGGCCTGGGAACTGCTTCAAATCACAGTGCAATGCATATATGGTCTCGTTTGGCCCAATGTGCTCGTTCGGTCATTTGGAAGTGAATATAAGCTTCTGAAGTGAAGATTGGCACTTTTTCAAAAACTTTTTTTTTTTAAGTTTTGCTAGGCAAAAATTTTCATTCTCTGGGTAACTCTGTGGGAAAGTGACAAACTTGAGTGAATTGTGACTAAATGACTGAATTGTAGGGAAAATGCTCGTATCTCTCTAATTAAGCGCGCTAGAGCTCTGAAACTGTGGCAAAACGCACTTTCATGAAAACACGCTTCCTTGAGGTTTTAAACTCAGAAGGTGAATCTGTGCGTGTTTCTGGCTTGGGAACTGCTTCAGATCACAGTGCAATGCATATATGGTCTCATTTGGCCCAATGTGCTCGTACGGTCATTTGGAAGTGAATATAAGCTTCTGAAGTGAAGATTTGCACTTTTTCAAAAACTTTTTTTTTTTAAGTTTTGCTTGGCAAAAATTTTCATTCTGTGTGTAACTCTGTGGGAAAGTGACAAACTTGAGTGAATTGTGACTTAATGGCTGAATTGTAGGGAAAATGCTTGTATCTCTCTAATTAAGCGTGCTAGAGCTCTGAAACTGTGCCTAACGCACTTTCATATAAACATGCTTCCTTGAGGTTTTAAACTCAGAAGGTGAATCTGTGCGTGTTTCTGGCCTGGGAACTGCTTCAGATCACAGTGCAATGCATATATGGTCTCGTTTGGCCCAATGTGCTCGTTCGGTCATTTGGAAGTGAATATAAGCTTCTGAAGTGAAGATTGGCACTTTTTCAAAAACTTTCTTTTTTTTAGTTCTGCTTGTCAAAATTTTTCTTTCTGTGTGTAACTCAGTGGGAAAGTGACAAAGGAGTGAATTGTGACTACACGACTAAATTAGAATGAATATGCGCCTATCTCTCTAATTAAGCGTGCTAGAGCTCTGAAACTGTGCCTAACGCACTTTCATATAAACAAGCTTCCTTGAGGTTTTTAACTCAGAAAGTGAATCTGTGCGTGTTTCTGGCCTGGAAACTGCTTCAGATCACAGTGCAATGCATATATGGTCTCGTTTGGCCCAATGTGCTTGAATGGTCATTTGAAAATGAATATAAGCTTCTGAAGTGAAGATATACACTTTTTCAAAAACTTTTTTTTTTTAAGTTTTGCTAGGCAAAAATTTTCATTCTCTGTGTAACTCTGTGGGAAAGTGACAAACTTGAGTGAATTGTGACTAAATGACTGAATTGTTGGGAAAATGCTCGTATCTCTCTAATTAAGCGCGCTAGAGCTCTGAAACTGTGGCAAAACGCACTTTCATGAAAACACGCTTCCTTGAGGTTTTAAACTCAGAAGGTGAATCTGTGCGTGTTTCTGGCTTGGGAACTGCTTCAGATCACAGTGCAATGCATATATGGTCTCGTTTGGCCCAATGTGCTCGTACGGTCATTTGGAAGTGAATATAAGCTTCTGAAGTGAAGATCTGCACTTTTTCAAAAACTTTCCTTTTTTAGTTCTGCTTGTCAAAATTTTTCATTCTGTGTGTAACTCAATGGGAAAGTGACAAACTTGAGTGAATTGTGACTAAATGACTGAATTGTAGGGAAAATGCTCGTATCTCTCTAATTTAGCGCGCTAGAGCTCTGAAACTGTGGCAAAACGCACTTTCATGAAAACACGCTTCCTTGAGGTTTTAAACTCAGAAGGTGAATCTGTGCGTGTTTCTGGCTTGGGAACTGCTTCAGATCACAGTGCAATGCATATATGGTCTCGTTTGGTCCAATATGCTTGAATGGTCATTTGGAAGTGAATATAAGCTTCTGAAGTGAAGATTTGCACTTTTTCAAAAACTTTTTTTTTTTAAGTTTTGCTAGGCAAAAATTTTCATTCTCTGTGTAACTCTGTGGGAAAGTGACAAACTTGAGTGAATTGTGACTAAATGACTGAATTGTCGGGAAAATGCTCGTATCTCTCTAATTAAGCGCGCTAGAGCTCTCAAACTGTGGCAAAACGCACTTTCATGAAAACACGCTTCCTTGAGGTTTTAAACTCAGAAGGTGAATCTGTGCGTGTTTCTGGCTTGGGAACTGCTTCAGATCACAGTGCAATGCATATATGGTCTCATTTGGCCCAATGTGCTCGTACGGTCATTTGGAAGTGAATATAAGCTTCTGAAGTGAAGATTTGCACTTTTTCAAAAACTTTTTTTTTTTAAGTTTTGCTTGGCAAAAATTTTCATTCTGTGTGTAACTCTGTGGGAAAGTGACAAACTTGAGTGAATTGTGTCTTAATGGCTGAATTGTAGGGAAAATGCTTGTATCTCTCTAATTAAGCGTGCTAGAGCTCTGAAACTGTGCCTAACGCACTTTCATATAAACATGCTTCCTTGAGGTTTTAAACTCAGAAGGTGAATCTGTGCGTGTTTCTGGCCTGGGAACTGCTTCAGATCACAGTGCAATGCATATATGGTCTCGTTTGGCCCAATGTGCTCGTTCGGTCATTTGGAAGTGAATATAAGCTTCTGAAGTGAAGATTGGCACTTTTTCAAAAACTTTCTTTTTTTTAGTTCTGCTTGTCAAAATTTTTCTTTCTGTGTGTAACTCAGTGGGAAAGTGACAAACGAGTGAATTGTGACTACACGACTAAATTAGAATGAATATGCGCCTATCTCTCTAATTAAGCGTGCTAGAGCTCTGAAACTGTGCCTAACGCACTTTCATATAAACAAGCTTCCTTGAGGTTTTTAACTCAGAAAGTGAATCTGTGCGTGTTTCTGGCCTGGAAACTGCTTCAGATCACAGTGCAATGCATATATGGTCTCGTTTGGCCCAATGTGCTTGAATGGTCATTTGAAAATGAATATAAGCTTCTGAAGTGAAGATATACACTTTTTCAAAAACTTTTTTTTTTTAAGTTTTGCTAGGCAAAAATTTTCATTCTCTGTGTAACTCTGTGGGAAAGTGACAAACTTGAGTGAATTGTGACTAAATGACTGAATTGTTGGGAAAATGCTCGTATCTCTCTAATTAAGCGCGCTAGAGCTCTGAAACTGTGGCAAAACGCACTTTCATGAAAACACGCTTCCTTGAGGTTTTAAACTCAGAAGGTGAATCTGTGCGTGTTTCTGGCTTGGGAACTGCTTCAGATCACAGTGCAATGCATATATGGTCTCGTTTGGCCCAATGTGCTCGTACGGTCATTTGGAAGTGAATATAAGCTTCTGAAGTGAAGATCTGCACTTTTTCAAAAACTTTCTTTTTTTAGTTCTGCTTGTCAAAATTTTTCATTCTGTGTGTAACTCAATGGGAAAGTGACAAACTTGAGTGAATTGTGACTAAATGACTGAATTGTAGGGAAAATGCTCGTATCTCTCTAATTTAGCGCGCTAGAGCTCTGAAACTGTGGCAAAACGCACTTTCATGAAAACACGCTTCCTTGAGGTTTTAAACTCAGAAGGTGAATCTGTGCGTGTTTCTGGCTTGGGAACTGCTTCAGATCACAGTGCAATGCATATATGGTCTCGTTTGGTCCAATATGCTTGAATGGTCATTTGGAAGTGAATATAAGCTTCTGAAGTGAAGATTTGCACTTTTTCAAAAACTTTTTTTTTTTAAGTTTTGCTAGGCAAAAATTTTCATTCTCTGTGTAACTCTGTGGGAAAGTGACAAACTTGAGTGAATTGTGACTAAATGACTGAATTGTCGGGAAAATGCTCGTATCTCTCTAATTAAGCGCGCTAGAGCTCTCAAACTGTGGCAAAACGCACTTTCATGAAAACACGCTTCCTTGAGGTTTTAAACTCAGAAGGTGAATCTGTGCGTGTTTCTGTCCTGGGAACTGCTTCAGATCACAGTGCAATGCATATATGGTCTCGTTTGGCCCAATGTGCTCGTACGGTCATTTGGAAGTGAATATAAGCTTCTGAAGTGAAGATTTGCAGTTTTTCAAAAACTTTCTTTTTTTAGTTCTGCTTGTCAAAATTTTTCATTCTGTGTGTAACTCAATGGGAAAGTGAAAAACTTGAGTGAATTGTGACTAAATGACTGAATTGGAGTGAAAATGCTCCTATCTCTCTAATTAAGCGCGCTAGAGCTCTGAAACTGTGCCTATACGCACTTTCATATAAACACGCTTCCTCGAGGTTTTAAACTCAGAAGGTGAATCTGTGCGTGTTTCTGGCCTGGAAACTGCTTCAGATCACTGTGCAATGCATATATGGTCTCGTTTGGTCCAATGTGCTTGAATGGTCATTTGGAAGTGAATATAAGCTTCTGAAGTGAAGATATACACTTTTTCAAAAACTTTTTTTTTTTTAAGTTTTGCTTGGCAAAAATTTTCATTCTGTGTGTAACTCTGTGGGAAAGTGACAAACTTGAGTGAATTGTGACTAAATGGCTGAATTGTAGGGAAAATGCTTGTATCTCTCTAATTAAGCGTGCTAGAGCTCTGAAACTGTGCCTAACGCACTTTCATATGAACATGCTTCCTTGAGGTTTTAAACTCAGAAGGTGAATCTGTGCGTGTTTCTGGCCTGGGAACTGCTTCAGATCACAGTGCAATGCATATATGGTCTCGTTTGGCCCAATGTGCTCGTTCGGTCATTTGGAAGTGAATATAAGCTTCTGAAGTGAAGATTGGCACTTTTTCAAAAACTTTCTTTTTTTTAGTTCTGCTTGTCAAAATTTTTATTTCTGTGTGTAACTCAGTGGGAAAGTGACAAACGAGTGAATTGTGACTAAATGACTGAATTGTAGGGAAAATGCTCGTATCTCTCTAATTAAGCGCGCTAGAGCTCTGAAACTGTGGCAAAACGCACTTTCATGAAAACACGCTTCCTTGAGGTTTTAAACTCAGAAGGTGAATCTGTGCGTGTTTCTGTCCTGGGAACTGCTTCAGATCACAGTGCAATGCATATATGGTCTCGTTTGGCCCAATGTGCTCGTACGGTCATTTGGAAGTGAATATAAGCTTCTGAAGTGAAGATTTGCACTTTTTCAAAAACTTTCTTTTTTTTAGTTCTGCTTGTCAAAATTTTTCTTTCTGTGGGTAACTCAGTGGGAAAGTGACAAACGAGTGAATTGTGACTACACGACTAAATTAGAATGAATATGCGCCTATCTCTCTAATTAAGCGCGCTAGAGCTCTGAAACTGTGCCTATACGCACTTTCATATAAACACGCTTCCTTGAGGTTTTAAACTCAGAAGGTGAATCTGTGCGTGTTTCTGTCCTGGGAACTGCTTCAGATCACAGTGCAATGCATATATGGTCTCGTTTGGCCCAATGTGCTCGTACGGTCATTTGGAAGTGAATATAAGCTTCTGAAGTGAAGATTTGCACTTTTTCAAAAACTTTCTTTTTTTGAGTTCTGCTTGTCGAAATTTTTCTTTCTGTGTGTAACTCAGTGGGAAAGTGACAAACTTGAGTGAATTGTGACTAAATGACTGAATTGGAGTTAAAATGCTCCTATCTCTCTAATTAAGCGCGCTAGAGCTCTGAAACTGTGCCTATACGCACTTTCATATAAACACGCTTCCTCGAGTTTTTAAACTCAGAAGGTGACTCTGTGCGTGTTTCTGGCCTGGAAACTGCTTCAGATCACTGTGCAATGCATATATGGTCTCGTTTGGTCCAATGTGCTTGAATGGTCATTTGAAAGTGAATATAAGCTTCTGAAGTGAAGATATACACTTTTTCAAAAACTTTTTTTTTTTTAAGTTTTGCTTGGCAAAAATTTTCATTCTGTGTGTAACTCTGTGGGAAAGTGACAAACTTGAGTGAATTGTGACTTAATGGCTGAATTGTAGGGAAAATGCTTGTATCTCTCTAATTAAGCGTGCTAGAGCTCTGAAACTGTGCCTAACGCACTTTCATATAAACATGCTTCCTTGAGGTTTTAAACTCAGAAGGTGAATCTGTGCGTGTTTCTGGCCTGGGAACTGCTTCAGATCACAGTGCAATGCATATATGGTCTCGTTTGGCCCAATGTGCTCGTTCGGTCATTTGGAAGTGAATATAAGCTTCTGAAGTGAAGATTGGCACTTTTTCAAAAACTTTCTTTTTTTTAGTTCTGCTTGTCAAAATTTTTATTTCTGTGTGTAACTCAGTGGGAAAGTGACAAACGAGTGAATTGTGACTAAATGACTGAATTGTAGGGAAAATGCTCGTATCTCTCTAATTAAGCGCGCTAGAGCTCTGAAACTGTGGCAAAACGCACTTTCATGAAAACACGCTTCCTTGAGGTTTTAAACTCAGAAGGTGAATCTGTGCGTGTTTCTGTCCTGGGAACTGCTTCAGATCACAGTGCAATGCATATATGGTCTCGTTTGGCCCAATGTGCTCGTACGGTCATTTGGAAGTGAATATAAGCTTCTGAAGTGAAGATTTGCACTTTTTCAAAAACTTTCTTTTTTTTAGTTCTGCTTGTCAAAATTTTTCTTTCTGTGGGTAACTCAGTGGGAAAGTGACAAACGAGTGAATTGTGACTACACGACTAAATTAGAATGAATATGCGCCTATCTCTCTAATTAAGCGCGCTAGAGCTCTGAAACTGTGCCTATACGCACTTTCATATAAACACGCTTCCTTGAGGTTTTAAACTCAGAAGGTGAATCTGTGCGTGTTTCTGTCCTGGGAACTGCTTCAGATCACAGTGCAATGCATATATGGTCTCGTTTGGCCCAATGTGCTCGTACGGTCATTTGGAAGTGAATATAAGCTTCTGAAGTGAAGATTTGCACTTTTTCAAAAACTTTCTTTTTTTTAGTTCTGCTTGTCGAAATTTTTCTTTCTGTGTGTAACTCAGTGGGAAAGTGACAAACTTGAGTGAATTGTGACTAAATGACTGAATTGGAGTTAAAATGCTCCTATCTCTCTAATTAAGCGCGCTAGAGCTCTGAAACTGTGCCTATACGCACTTTCATATAAACACGCTTCCTCGAGTTTTTAAACTCAGAAGGTGACTCTGTGCGTGTTTCTGGCCTGGAAACTGCTTCAGATCACTGTGCAATGCATATATGGTCTCGTTTGGTCCAATGTGCTTGAATGGTCATTTGAAAGTGAATATAAGCTTCTGAAGTGAAGATATACACTTTTTCAAAAACTTTTTTTTTTAAGTTTTGCTTGGCAAAAATTTTCATTCTGTGTGTAACTCTGTGGGAAAGTGACAAACTTGAGTGAATTGTGACTTAATGGCTGAATTGTAGGGAAAATGCTTGTATCTCTCTAATTAAGCGTGCTAGAGCTCTGAAACTGTGCCTAACGCACTTTCATATAAACATGCTTCCTTGAGGTTTTAAACTCAGAAGGTGAATCTGTGCGTGTTTCTGGCCTGGGAACTGCTTCAGATCACAGTGCAATGCATATATGGTCTCGTTTGGCCCAATGTGCTCGTTCGGTCATTTGGAAGTGAATATAAGCTTCTGAAGTGAAGATTGGCACTTTTTCAAAAACTTTCTTTTTTTTAGTTCTGCTTGTCAAAATTTTTCTTTCTGTGTGTAACTCAGTGGGAAAGTGACAAACGAGTGAATTGTGACTACACGACTAAATTAGAATGAATATGCGCCTATCTCTCTAATTAAGCGTGCTAGAGCTCTGAAACTGTGCCTAACGCACTTTCATATAAACAAGCTTCCTTGAGGTTTTTAACTCAGAAAGTGAATCTGTGCGTGTTTCTGGCCTGGAAACTGCTTCAGATCACAGTGCAATGCATATATGGTCTCGTTTGGCCCAATGTGCTTGAATGGTCATTTGAAAATGAATATAAGCTTCTGAAGTGAAGATATACACTTTTTCAAAAACTTTTTTTTTTTAAGTTTTGCTAGGCAAAAATTTTCATTCTCTGTGTAACTCTGTGGGAAAGTGACAAACTTGAGTGAATTGTGACTAAATGACTGAATTGTAGGGAAAATGCTCGTATCTCTCTAATTAAGCGCGCTAGAGCTCTGAAACTGTGGCAAAACGCACTTTCATGAAAACACGCTTCCTTGAGGTTTTAAACTCAGAAGGTGAATCTGTGCGTGTTTCTGGCTTGGGAACTGCTTCAGATCACAGTGCAATGCATATATGGTCTCGTTTGGCCCAATGTGCTCGTACGGTCATTTGGAAGTGAATATAAGCTTCTGAAGTGAAGATCTGCACTTTTTCAAAAACTTTCTTTTTTTAGTTCTGCTTGTCAAAATTTTTCATTCTGTGTGTAACTCAATGGGAAAGTGACAAACTTGAGTGAATTGTGACTAAATGACTGAATTGTAGGGAAAATGCTCGTATCTCTCTAATTTAGCGCGCTAAAGCTCTGAAACTGTGGCAAAACGCACTTTCATGAAAACACGCTTCCTTGAGGTTTTAAACTCAGAAGGTGAATCTGTGCGTGTTTCTGGCTTGGGAACTGCTTCAGATCACAGTGCAATGCATATACGGTCTCGTTTGGTCCAATATGCTTGAATGGTCATTTGGAAGTGAATATAAGCTTCTGAAGTGAAGATTTGCACTTTTTCAAAAACTTTTTTTTTTTTAAGTTTTGCTAGGCAAAAATTTTCATTCTCTGTGTAACTCTGTGGGAAAGTGACAAACTTGAGTGAATTGTGACTAAATGACTGAATTGTCGGGAAAATGCTCGTATCTCTCTAATTAAGCGCGCTAGAGCTCTCAAACTGTGGCAAAACGCACTTTCATGAAAACACGCTTCCTTGAGGTTTTAAACTCAGAAGGTGAATCTGTGCGTGTTTCTGTCCTGGGAACTGCTTCAGATCACAGTGCAATGCATATATGGTCTCGTTTGGCCCAATGTGCTCGTACGGTCATTTGGAAGTGAATATAAGCTTCTGAAGTGAAGATTTGCAGTTTTTCAAAAACTTTCTTTTTTTAGTTCTGCTTGTCAAAATTTTTCATTCTGTGTGTAACTCAATGGGAAAGTGAAAAACTTGAGTGAATTGTGACTAAATGACTGAATTGGAGTGAAAATGCTCCTATCTCTCTAATTAAGCGCGCTAGAGCTCTGAAACTGTGCCTATACGCACTTTCATATAAACACGCTTCCTCGAGGTTTTAAACTCAGAAGGTGAATCTGTGCGTGTTTCTGGCCTGGAAACTGCTTCAGATCACTGTGCAATGCATATATGGTCTCGTTTGGTCCAATGTGCTTGAATGGTCATTTGAAAGTGAATATAAGCTTCTGAAGTGAAGATATACACTTTTTCAAAAACTTTTTTTTTTTTAAGTTTTGCTTGGCAAAAATTTTCATTCTGTGTGTAACTCTGTGGGAAAGTGACAAACTTGAGTGAATTGTGACTAAATGGCTGAATTGTAGGGAAAATGCTTGTATCTCTCTAATTAAGCGTGCTAGAGCTCTGAAACTGTGCCTAACGCACTTTCATATGAACATGCTTCCTTGAGGTTTTAAACTCAGAAGGTGAATCTGTGCGTGTTTCTGGCCTGGGAACTGCTTCAGATCACAGTGCAATGCATATATGGTCTCGTTTGGCCCAATGTGCTCGTTCGGTCATTTGGAAGTGAATATAAGCTTCTGAAGTGAAGATTGGCACTTTTTCAAAAACTTTCTTTTTTTTAGTTCTGCTTGTCAAAATTTTTATTTCTGTGTGTAACTCAGTGGGAAAGTGACAAACGAGTGAATTGTGACTAAATGACTGAATTGTAGGGAAAATGCTCGTATCTCTCTAATTAAGCGCGCTAGAGCTCTGAAACTGTGGCAAAACGCACTTTCATGAAAACACGCTTCCTTGAGGTTTTAAACTCAGAAGGTGAATCTGTGCGTGTTTCTGTCCTGGGAACTGCTTCAGATCACAGTGCAATGCATATATGGTCTCGTTTGGCCCAATGTGCTCGTACGGTCATTTGGAAGTGAATATAAGCTTCTGAAGTGAAGATTTGCACTTTTTCAAAAACTTTCTTTTTTTTAGTTCTGCTTGTCAAAATTTTTCTTTCTGTGTGTAACTCAGTGGGAAAGTGACAAACGAGTGAATTGTGACTACACGACTAAATTAGAATGAATATGCGCCTATCTCTCTAATTAAGCGCGCTAGAGCTCTGAAACTGTGCCTATACGCACTTTCATATAAACACGCTTCCTTGAGGTTTTAAACTCAGAAGGTGAATCTGTGCGTGTTTCTGTCCTGGGAACTGCTTCAGATCACAGTGCAATGCATATATGGTCTCGTTTGGCCCAATGTGCTCGTACGGTCATTTGGAAGTGAATATAAGCTTCTGAAGTGAAGATTTGCACTTTTTCAAAAACTTTCTTTTTTTTAGTTCTGCTTGTCGAAATTTTTCTTTCTGTGTGTAACTCAGTGGGAAAGTGACAAACTTGAGTGAATTGTGACTAAATGACTGAATTGGAGTTAAAATGCTCCTATCTCTCTAATTAAGCGCGCTAGAGCTCTGAAATTGTGCCTATACGCACTTTCATATAAACACGCTTCCTCGAGGTTTTAAACTCAGAAGGTGAATCTGTGCGTGTTTCTGGCCTGGAAACTGCTTCAGATCACTGTGCAATGCATATATGGTCTCGTTTGGTCCAATGTGCTTGAATGGTCATTTGAAAGTGAATATAAGCTTCTGAAGTGAAGATATACACTTTTTCAAAAACTTTTTTTTTTTTAAGTTTTGCTTGGCAAAAATTTTCATTCTGTGTGTAACTCTGTGGGAAAGTGACAAACTTGAGTGAATTGTGACTAAATGGCTGAATTGTAGGGAAAATGCTTGTATCTCTCTAATTAAGCGTGCTAGAGCTCTGAAACTGTGCCTAACGCACTTTCATATAAACATGCTTCCTTGAGGTTTTAAACTCAGAAGGTGAATCTGTGCGTGTTTCTGGCCTGGGAACTGCTTCAGATCACAGTGCAATGCATATATGGTCTCGTTTGGCCCAATGTGCTCGTTCGGTCATTTGGAAGTGAATATAAGCTTCTGAAGTGAAGATTGGCACTTTTTCAAAAACTTTCTTTTTTTTAGTTCTGCTTGTCAAAATTTTTCTTTCTGTGTGTAACTCAGTGGGAAAGTGACAAACGAGTGAATTGTGACTACACGACTAAATTAGAATGAATATGCGCCTATCTCTCTAATTAAGCGTGCTAGAGCTCTGAAACTGTGCCTAACGCACTTTCATATAAACAAGCTTCCTTGAGGTTTTTAACTCAGAAAGTGAATCTGTGCGTGTTTCTGGCCTGGAAACTGCTTCAGATCACAGTGCAATGCATATATGGTCTCGTTTGGCCCAATGTGCTTGAATGGTCATTTGAAAATGAATATAAGCTTCTGAAGTGAAGATATACACTTTTTCAAAAACTTTTTTTTTTTAAGTTTTGCTCGGCAAAAATTTTCATTCTCTGTGTAACTCTGTGGGAAAGTGACAAACTTGAGTGAATTGTGACTAAATGACTGAATTGTAGGGAAAATGCTCGTATCTCTCTAATTAAGCGCGCTAGAGCTCTGAAACTGTGGCAAAACGCACTTTCATGAAAACACGCTTCCTTGAGGTTTTAAACTCAGAAGGTGAATCTGTGCGTGTTTCTGGCTTGGGAACTGCTTCAGATCACAGTGCAATGCATATATGGTCTCGTTTGGCCCAATGTGCTCGTACGGTCATTTGGAAGTGAATATAAGCTTCTGAAGTGAAGATCTGCACTTTTTCAAAAACTTTCTTTTTTTAGTTCTGCTTGTCAAAATTTTTCATTCTGTGTGTAACTCAATGGGAAAGTGACAAACTTGAGTGAATTGTGACTAAATGACTGAATTGGAGTGAAAATGCTCCTATCTCTCTAATTAAGCGCGCTAGAGCTCTGAAACTGTGCCTATACGCAATTTCATATAAACACGCTTCCTTGAGGTTTTAAACTCAGAAGGTGAATCTGTGCGTGTTTCTGGCCTGGGAACTGCTTCAGATCACAGTGCAATGCATATATGGTCTCGTTTGGTCCAAAGTGCTTGAATGGTCATTTGGAAGTGAATATAAGCTTCTGAAGTGAAGATTTGCACTTTTTCAAAAACTTTTTTTTTTTAAGTTTTGCTAGGCAAAAATTTTCATTCTCTGTGTAACTCTGTGGGAAAGTGACAAACTTGAGTGAATTGTGACTAAATGACTGAATTGTAGGGAAAATGCTCGTATCTCTCTAATTTAGCGCGCTAGAGCTCTGAAACTGTGGCAAAACGCACTTTCATGAAAACACGCTTCCTTGAGGTTTTAAACTCAGAAGGTGAATCTGTGCGTGTTTCTGGCTTGGGAACTGCTTCAGATCACAGTGCAATGCATATATGGTCTCGTTTGGTCCAATATGCTTGAATGGTCATTTGGAAGTGAATATAAGCTTCTGAAGTGAAGATTTGCACTTTTTCAAAAACTTTTTTTTTTTAAGTTTTGCTTGGCAAAAATTTTCATTCTGTGTGTAACTCTGTGGGAAAGTGACAAACTTGAGTGAATTGTGACTAAATGGCTGAATTGTCGGGAAAATGCTCGTATCTCTCTAATTATGCGCGCTAGAGCTCTCAAACTGTGGCAAAACGCACTTTCATGAAAACACGCTTCCTTGAGGTTTTTAACTCAGAAAGTGAATCTGTGCGTGTTTCTGGCCTGGAAACTGCTTCAGATCACAGTGCAATGCATATATGGTCTCGTTTGGCCCAATGTGCTTGAATGGTCATTTGAAAATGAATATAAGCTTCGGAAGTGAAGATATACACTTTTTCAAAAACTTTTTTTTTTAAAGTTTTGCTCGGCAAAAATTTTCATTCTCTGTGTAACTCTGTGGGAAAGTGACAAACTTGAGTGAATTGTGACTAAATGACTGAATTGTAGGGAAAATGCTCGTATCTCTCTAATTAAGCGCGCTAGAGCTCTGAAACTGTGGCAAAACGCACTTTCATGAAAACACGCCTCCTTGAGGTTTTAAACTCAGAAGGTGAATCTGTGCGTGTTTCTGGCTTGGGAACTGCTTCAGATCACAGTGCAATGCATATATGGTCTCGTTTGGCCCAATGTGCTCGTACGGTCATTTGGAAGTGAATATAAGCTTCTGAAGTGAAGATCTGCACTTTTTCAAAAACTTTCTTTTTTTAGTTCTGCTTGTCAAAATTTTTCATTCTGTGTGTAACTCAATGGGAAAGTGACAAACTTGAGTGAATTGTGACTAAATGACTGAATTGGAGTGAAAATGCTCCTATCTCTCTAATTAAGCGCGCTAGAGCTCTGAAACTGTGCCTATACGCAATTTCATATAAACACGCCTCCTTGAGGTTTTAAACTCAGAAGGTGAATCTGTGCGTGTTTCTGGCTTGGGAACTGCTTCAGATCACAGTGCAATGCATATATGGTCTCGTTTGGCCCAATGTGCTTGAATGGTCATTTGAAAATGAATATAAGCTTCTGAAGTGAAGATATACACTTTTTCAAAAACTTTTTTTTTTTAAGTTTTGCTAGGCAAAAATTTTCATTCTCTGTGTAACTCTGTGGGAAAGTGACAAACTTGAGTGAATTGTGACTAAATGACTGAATTGTTGGGAAAATGCTCGTATCTCTCTAATTAAGCGCGCTAGAGCTCTGAAACTGTGGCAAAACGCACTTTCATGAAAACACGCTTCCTTGAGGTTTTAAACTCAGAAGGTGAATCTGTGCGTGTTTCTGGCTTGGGAACTGCTTCAGATCACAGTGCAATGCATATATGGTCTCGTTTGGCCCAATGTGCTCGTACGGTCATTTGGAAGTGAATATAAGCTTCTGAAGTGAAGATCTGCACTTTTTCAAAAACTTTCCTTTTTTAGTTCTGCTTGTCAAAATTTTTCATTCTGTGTGTAACTCAATGGGAAAGTGACAAACTTGAGTGAATTGTGACTAAATGACTGAATTGTAGGGAAAATGCTCGTATCTCTCTAATTTAGCGCGCTAGAGCTCTGAAACTGTGGCAAAACGCACTTTCATGAAAACACGCTTCCTTGAGGTTTTAAACTCAGAAGGTGAATCTGTGCGTGTTTCTGGCTTGGGAACTGCTTCAGATCACAGTGCAATGCATATATGGTCTCGTTTGGTCCAATATGCTTGAATGGTCATTTGGAAGTGAATATAAGCTTCTGAAGTGAAGATTTGCACTTTTTCAAAAACTTTTTTTTTTTAAGTTTTGCTAGGCAAAAATTTTCATTCTCTGTGTAACTCTGTGGGAAAGTGACAAACTTGAGTGAATTGTGACTAAATGACTGAATTGTCGGGAAAATGCTCGTATCTCTCTAATTAAGCGCGCTAGAGCTCTCAAACTGTGGCAAAACGCACTTTCATGAAAAGACGCTTCCTTGAGGTTTTAAACTCAGAAGGTGAATCTGTGCGTGTTTCTGGCTTGGGAACTGCTTCAGATCACAGTGCAATGCATATATGGTCTCATTTGGCCCAATGTGCTCGTACGGTCATTTGGAAGTGAATATAAGCTTCTGAAGTGAAGATTTGCACTTTTTCAAAAACTTTTTTTTTTTAAGTTTTGCTTGGCAAAAATTTTCATTCTGTGTGTAACTCTGTGGGAAAGTGACAAACTTGAGTGAATTGTGTCTTAATGGCTGAATTGTAGGGAAAATGCTTGTATCTCTCTAATTAAGCGTGCTAGAGCTCTGAAACTGTGCCTAACGCACTTTCATATAAACATGCTTCCTTGAGGTTTTAAACTCAGAAGGTGAATCTGTGCGTGTTTCTGGCCTGGGAACTGCTTCAGATCACAGTGCAATGCATATATGGTCTCGTTTGGCCCAATGTGCTCGTTCGGTCATTTGGAAGTGAATATAAGCTTCTGAAGTGAAGATTGGCACTTTTTCAAAAACTTTCTTTTTTTTAGTTCTGCTTGTCAAAATTTTTCTTTCTGTGTGTAACTCAGTGGGAAAGTGACAAACGAGTGAATTGTGACTACACGACTAAATTAGAATGAATATGCGCCTATCTCTCTAATTAAGCGTGCTAGAGCTCTGAAACTGTGCCTAACGCACTTTCATATAAACAAGCTTCCTTGAGGTTTTTAACTCAGAAAGTGAATCTGTGCGTGTTTCTGGCCTGGAAACTGCTTCAGATCACAGTGCAATGCATATATGGTCTCGTTTGGCCCAATGTGCTTGAATGGTCATTTGAAAATGAATATAAGCTTCTGAAGTGAAGATATACACTTTTTCAAAAACTTTTTTTTTTTAAGTTTTGCTAGGCAAAAATTTTCATTCTCTGTGTAACTCTGTGGGAAAGTGACAAACTTGAGTGAATTGTGACTAAATGACTGAATTGTTGGGAAAATGCTCGTATCTCTCTAATTAAGCGCGCTAGAGCTCTGAAACTGTGGCAAAACGCACTTTCATGAAAACAAGCTTCCTTGAGGTTTTTAACTCAGAAAGTGAATCTGTGCGTGTTTCTGGCCTGGAAACTGCTTCAGATCACAGTGCAATGCATATATGGTCTCGTTTGGCCCAATGTGCTTGAATGGTCATTTGAAAATGAATATAAGCTTCGGAAGTGAAGATATACACTTTTTCAAAAACTTTTTTTTTTTAAGTTTTGCTCGGCAAAAATTTTCATTCTCTGTGTAACTCTGTGGGAAAGTGACAAACTTGAGTGAATTGTGACTAAATGACTGAATTGTAGGGAAAATGCTCGTATCTCTCTAATTAAGCGCGCTAGAGCTCTGAAACTGTGGCAAAACGCACTTTCATGAAAACACGCCTCCTTGAGGTTTTAAACTCAGAAGGTGAATCTGTGCGTGTTTCTGGCTTGGGAACTGCTTCAGATCACAGTGCAATGCATATATGGTCTCGTTTGGCCCAATGTGCTCGTACGGTCATTTGGAAGTGAATATAAGCTTCTGAAGTGAAGATCTGCACTTTTTCAAAAACTTTCTTTTTTTAGTTCTGCTTGTCAAAATTTTTCATTCTGTGTGTAACTCAATGGGAAAGTGACAAACTTGAGTGAATTGTGACTAAATGACTGAATTGGAGTGAAAATGCTCCTATCTCTCTAATTAAGCGCGCTAGAGCTCTGAAACTGTGCCTATACGCAATTTCATATAAACACGCCTCCTTGAGGTTTTAAACTCAGAAGGTGAATCTGTGCGTGTTTCTGGCTTGGGAACTGCTTCAGATCACAGTGCAATGCATATATGGTCTCGTTTGGCCCAATGTGCTCGTACGGTCATTTGGAAGTGAATATAAGCTTCTGAAGTGAAGATCTGCACTTTTTCAAAAACTTTTTTTTTTTAAGTTTTGCTAGGCAAAAATTTTCATTCTCTGTGTAACTCTGTGGGAAAGTGACAAACTTGAGTGAATTGTGACTAAATGACTGATTGTAGGGAAAATGCTCGTATCTCTCTAATTTAGCGCGCTAGAGCTCTGAAACTGTGGCAAAACGCACTTTCATGAAAACACGCTTCCTTGAGGTTTTAAACTCAGAAGGTGAATCTGTGCGTGTTTCTGGCTTGGGAACTGCTTCAGATCACAGTGCAATGCATATATGGTCTCGTTTGGTCCAATATGCTTGAATGGTCATTTGGAAGTGAATATAAGCTTCTGAAGTGAAGATTTGCACTTTTTCAAAAACTTTTTTTTTTTAAGTTTTGCTAGGCAAAAATTTTCATTCTCTGTGTAACTCTGTGGGAAAGTGACAAACTTGAGTGAATTGTGACTAAATGACTGAATTGTCGGGAAAATGCTCGTATCTCTCTAATTAAGCGCGCTAGAGCTCTCAAACTGTGGCAAAACGCACTTTCATGAAAACACGCTTCCTTGAGGTTTTAAACTCAGAAGGTGAATCTGTGCGTGTTTCTGTCCTGGGAACTGCTTCAGATCACAGTGCAATGCATATATGGTCTCGTTTGGCCCAATGTGCTCGTACGGTCATTTGGAAGTGAATATAAGCTTCTGAAGTGAAGATTTGCAGTTTTTCAAAAACTTTCTTTTTTTAGTTCTGCTTGTCAAAATTTTTCATTCTGTGTGTAACTCAATGGGAAAGTGAAAAACTTGAGTGAATTGTGACTAAATGACTGAATTGGAGTGAAAATGCTCCTATCTCTCTAATTAAGCGCGCTAGAGCTCTGAAACTGTGCCTATACGCACTTTCATATAAACACGCTTCCTCGAGGTTTTAAACTCAGAAGGTGAATCTGTGCGTGTTTCTGGCCTGGGAACTGCTTCAGATCACAGTGCAATGCATATATGGTCTCGTTTGGCCCAATGTGCTCGTTCGGTCATTTGGAAGTGAATATAAGCTTCTGAAGTGAAGATTGGCACTTTTTCAAAAACTTTTTTTTTTTAAGTTTTGCTAGGCAAAAATTTTCATTCTCTGGGTAACTCTGTGGGAAAGTGACAAACTTGAGTGAATTGTGACTAAATGACTGAATTGTAGGGAAAATGCTCGTATCTCTCTAATTAAGCGCGCTAGAGCTCTGAAACTGTGGCAAAACGCACTTTCATGAAAACACGCTTCCTTGAGGTTTTAAACTCAGAAGGTGAATCTGTGCGTGTTTCTGGCTTGGGAACTGCTTCAGATCACAGTGCAATGCATATATGGTCTCATTTGGCCCAATGTGCTCGTACGGTCATTTGGAAGTGAATATAAGCTTCTGAAGTGAAGATTTGCACTTTTTCAAAAACTTTTTTTTTTTAAGTTTTGCTTGGCAAAAATTTTCATTCTGTGTGTAACTCTGTGGGAAAGTGACAAACTTGAGTGAATTGTGACTTAATGGCTGAATTGTAGGGAAAATGCTTGTATCTCTCTAATTAAGCGTGCTAGAGCTCTGAAACTGTGCCTAACGCACTTTCATATAAACATGCTTCCTTGAGGTTTTAAACTCAGAAGGTGAATCTGTGCGTGTTTCTGGCCTGGGAACTGCTTCAGATCACAGTGCAATGCATATATGGTCTCGTTTGGCCCAATGTGCTCGTTCGGTCATTTGGAAGTGAATATAAGCTTCTGAAGTGAAGATTGGCACTTTTTCAAAAACTTTCTTTTTTTTAGTTCTGCTTGTCAAAATTTTTCTTTCTGTGTGTAACTCAGTGGGAAAGTGACAAACGAGTGAATTGTGACTACACGACTAAATTAGAATGAATATGCGCCTATCTCTCTAATTAAGCGTGCTAGAGCTCTGAAACTGTGCCTAACGCACTTTCATATAAACAAGCTTCCTTGAGGTTTTTAACTCAGAAAGTGAATCTGTGCGTGTTTCTGGCCTGGAAACTGCTTCAGATCACAGTGCAATGCATATATGGTCTCGTTTGGCCCAATGTGCTTGAATGGTCATTTGAAAATGAATATAAGCTTCTGAAGTGAAGATATACACTTTTTCAAAAACTTTTTTTTTTTAAGTTTTGCTAGGCAAAAATTTTCATTCTCTGTGTAACTCTGTGGGAAAGTGACAAACTTGAGTGAATTGTGACTAAATGACTGAATTGTTGGGAAAATGCTCGTATCTCTCTAATTAAGCGCGCTAGAGCTCTGAAACTGTGGCAAAACGCACTTTCATGAAAACACGCTTCCTTGAGGTTTTAAACTCAGAAGGTGAATCTGTGCGTGTTTCTGGCTTGGGAACTGCTTCAGATCACAGTGCAATGCATATATGGTCTCGTTTGGCCCAATGTGCTCGTACGGTCATTTGGAAGTGAATATAAGCTTCTGAAGTGAAGATCTGCACTTTTTCAAAAACTTTCCTTTTTTAGTTCTGCTTGTCAAAATTTTTCATTCTGTGTGTAACTCAATGGGAAAGTGACAAACTTGAGTGAATTGTGACTAAATGACTGAATTGTAGGGAAAATGCTCGTATCTCTCTAATTTAGCGCGCTAGAGCTCTGAAACTGTGGCAAAACGCACTTTCATGAAAACACGCTTCCTTGAGGTTTTAAACTCAGAAGGTGAATCTGTGCGTGTTTCTGGCTTGGGAACTGCTTCAGATCACAGTGCAATGCATATATGGTCTCGTTTGGTCCAATATGCTTGAATGGTCATTTGGAAGTGAATATAAGCTTCTGAAGTGAAGATTTGCACTTTTTCAAAAACTTTTTTTTTTTAAGTTTTGCTAGGCAAAAATTTTCATTCTCTGTGTAACTCTGTGGGAAAGTGACAAACTTGAGTGAATTGTGACTAAATGACTGAATTGTCGGGAAAATGCTCGTATCTCTCTAATTAAGCGCGCTAGAGCTCTCAAACTGTGGCAAAACGCACTTTCATGAAAACACGCTTCCTTGAGGTTTTAAACTCAGAAGGTGAATCTGTGCGTGTTTCTGGCTTGGGAACTGCTTCAGATCACAGTGCAATGCATATATGGTCTCATTTGGCCCAATGTGCTCGTACGGTCATTTGGAAGTGAATATAAGCTTCTGAAGTGAAGATTTGCACTTTTTCAAAAACTTTTTTTTTTTAAGTTTTGCTTGGCAAAAATTTTCATTCTGTGTGTAACTCTGTGGGAAAGTGACAAACTTGAGTGAATTGTGTCTTAATGGCTGAATTGTAGGGAAAATGCTTGTATCTCTCTAATTAAGCGTGCTAGAGCTCTGAAACTGTGCCTAACGCACTTTCATATAAACATGCTTCCTTGAGGTTTTAAACTCAGAAGGTGAATCTGTGCGTGTTTCTGGCCTGGGAACTGCTTCAGATCACAGTGCAATGCATATATGGTCTCGTTTGGCCCAATGTGCTCGTTCGGTCATTTGGAAGTGAATATAAGCTTCTGAAGTGAAGATTGGCACTTTTTCAAAAACTTTCTTTTTTTTAGTTCTGCTTGTCAAAATTTTTCTTTCTGTGTGTAACTCAGTGGGAAAGTGACAAACGAGTGAATTGTGACTACACGACTAAATTAGAATGAATATGCGCCTATCTCTCTAATTAAGCGTGCTAGAGCTCTGAAACTGTGCCTAACGCACTTTCATATAAACAAGCTTCCTTGAGGTTTTTAACTCAGAAAGTGAATCTGTGCGTGTTTCTGGCCTGGAAACTGCTTCAGATCACAGTGCAATGCATATATGGTCTCGTTTGGCCCAATGTGCTTGAATGGTCATTTGAAAATGAATATAAGCTTCTGAAGTGAAGATATACACTTTTTCAAAAACTTTTTTTTTTTAAGTTTTGCTAGGCAAAAATTTTCATTCTCTGTGTAACTCTGTGGGAAAGTGACAAACTTGAGTGAATTGTGACTAAATGACTGAATTGTTGGGAAAATGCTCGTATCTCTCTAATTAAGCGCGCTAGAGCTCTGAAACTGTGGCAAAACGCACTTTCATGAAAACACGCTTCCTTGAGGTTTTAAACTCAGAAGGTGAATCTGTGCGTGTTTCTGGCTTGGGAACTGCTTCAGATCACAGTGCAATGCATATATGGTCTCGTTTGGCCCAATGTGCTCGTACGGTCATTTGGAAGTGAATATAAGCTTCTGAAGTGAAGATCTGCACTTTTTCAAAAACTTTCCTTTTTTAGTTCTGCTTGTCAAAATTTTTCATTCTGTGTGTAACTCAATGGGAAAGTGACAAACTTGAGTGAATTGTGACTAAATGACTGAATTGTAGGGAAAATGCTCGTATCTCTCTAATTTAGCGCGCTAGAGCTCTGAAACTGTGGCAAAACGCACTTTCATGAAAACACGCTTCCTTGAGGTTTTAAACTCAGAAGGTGAATCTGTGCGTGTTTCTGGCTTGGGAACTGCTTCAGATCACAGTGCAATGCATATATGGTCTCGTTTGGTCCAATATGCTTGAATGGTCATTTGGAAGTGAATATAAGCTTCTGAAGTGAAGATTTGCACTTTTTCAAAAACTTTTTTTTTTTAAGTTTTGCTAGGCAAAAATTTTCATTCTCTGTGTAACTCTGTGGGAAAGTGACAAACTTGAGTGAATTGTGACTAAATGACTGAATTGTCGGGAAAATGCTCGTATCTCTCTAATTAAGCGCGCTAGAGCTCTCAAACTGTGGCAAAACGCACTTTCATGAAAACACGCTTCCTTGAGGTTTTAAACTCAGAAGGTGAATCTGTGCGTGTTTCTGGCTTGGGAACTGCTTCAGATCACAGTGCAATGCATATATGGTCTCATTTGGCCCAATGTGCTCGTACGGTCATTTGGAAGTGAATATAAGCTTCTGAAGTGAAGATTTGCACTTTTTCAAAAACTTTTTTTTTTTAAGTTTTGCTTGGCAAAAATTTTCATTCTGTGTGTAACTCTGTGGGAAAGTGACAAACTTGAGTGAATTGTGTCTTAATGGCTGAATTGTAGGGAAAATGCTTGTATCTCTCTAATTAAGCGTGCTAGAGCTCTGAAACTGTGCCTAACGCACTTTCATATAAACATGCTTCCTTGAGGTTTTAAACTCAGAAGGTGAATCTGTGCGTGTTTCTGGCCTGGGAACTGCTTCAGATCACAGTGCAATGCATATATGGTCTCGTTTGGCCCAATGTGCTCGTTCGGTCATTTGGAAGTGAATATAAGCTTCTGAAGTGAAGATTGGCACTTTTTCAAAAACTTTCTTTTTTTTAGTTCTGCTTGTCAAAATTTTTCTTTCTGTGTGTAACTCAGTGGGAAAGTGACAAACGAGTGAATTGTGACTACACGACTAAATTAGAATGAATATGCGCCTATCTCTCTAATTAAGCGTGCTAGAGCTCTGAAACTGTGCCTAACGCACTTTCATATAAACAAGCTTCCTTGAGGTTTTTAACTCAGAAAGTGAATCTGTGCGTGTTTCTGGCCTGGAAACTGCTTCAGATCACAGTGCAATGCATATATGGTCTCGTTTGGCCCAATGTGCTTGAATGGTCATTTGAAAATGAATATAAGCTTCTGAAGTGAAGATATACACTTTTTCAAAAAGTTTTTTTTTTTAAGTTTTGCTAGGCAAAAATTTTCATTCTCTGTGTAACTCTGTGGGAAAGTGACAAACTTGAGTGAATTGTGACTAAATGACTGAATTGTTGGGAAAATGCTCGTATCTCTCTAATTAAGCGCGCTAGAGCTCTGAAACTGTGGCAAAACGCACTTTCATGAAAACAAGCTTCCTTGAGGTTTTTAACTCAGAAAGTGAATCTGTGCGTGTTTCTGGCCTGGAAACTGCTTCAGATCACAGTGCAATGCATATATGGTCTCGTTTGGCCCAATGTGCTTGAATGGTCATTTGAAAATGAATATAAGCTTCGGAAGTGAAGATATACACTTTTTCAAAAACTTTTTTTTTTTAAGTTTTGCTCGGCAAAAATTTTCATTCTCTGTGTAACTCTGTGGGAAAGTGACAAACTTGAGTGAATTGTGACTAAATGACTGAATTGTAGGGAAAATGCTCGTATCTCTCTAATTAAGCGCGCTAGAGCTCTGAAACTGTGGCAAAACGCACTTTCATGAAAACACGCCTCCTTGAGGTTTTAAACTCAGAAGGTGAATCTGTGCGTGTTTCTGGCTTGGGAACTGCTTCAGATCACAGTGCAATGCATATATGGTCTCGTTTGGCCCAATGTGCTCGTACGGTCATTTGGAAGTGAATATAAGCTTCTGAAGTGAAGATCTGCACTTTTTCAAAAACTTTCTTTTTTTAGTTCTGCTTGTCAAAATTTTTCATTCTGTGTGTAACTCAATGGGAAAGTGACAAACTTGAGTGAATTGTGACTAAATGACTGAATTGGAGTGAAAATGCTCCTATCTCTCTAATTAAGCGCGCTAGAGCTCTGAAACTGTGCCTATACGCAATTTCATATAAACACGCCTCCTTGAGGTTTTAAACTCAGAAGGTGAATCTGTGCGTGTTTCTGGCTTGGGAACTGCTTCAGATCACAGTGCAATGCATATATGGTCTCGTTTGGCCCAATGTGCTCGTACGGTCATTTGGAAGTGAATATAAGCTTCTGAAGTGAAGATCTGCACTTTTTCAAAAACTTTTTTTTTTTAAGTTTTGCTAGGCAAAAATTTTCATTCTCTGTGTAACTCTGTGGGAAAGTGACAAACTTGAGTGAATTGTGACTAAATGACTGATTGTAGGGAAAATGCTCGTATCTCTCTAATTTAGCGCGCTAGAGCTCTGAAACTGTGGCAAAACGCACTTTCATGAAAACACGCTTCCTTGAGGTTTTAAACTCAGAAGGTGAATCTGTGCGTGTTTCTGGCTTGGGAACTGCTTCAGATCACAGTGCAATGCATATATGGTCTCGTTTGGTCCAATATGCTTGAATGGTCATTTGGAAGTGAATATAAGCTTCTGAAGTGAAGATTTGCACTTTTTCAAAAACTTTTTTTTTTTAAGTTTTGCTAGGCAAAAATTTTCATTCTCTGTGTAACTCTGTGGGAAAGTGACAAACTTGAGTGAATTGTGACTAAATGACTGAATTGTCGGGAAAATGCTCGTATCTCTCTAATTAAGCGCGCTAGAGCTCTGAAACTGTGCCTATACGCACTTTCATATAAACACGCTTCCTCGAGGTTTTAAACTCAGAAGGTGAATCTGTGCGTGTTTCTGGCCTGGGAACTGCTTCAGATCACAGTGCAATGCATATATGGTCTCGTTTGGCCCAATGTGCTCGTTCGGTCATTTGGAAGTGAATATAAGCTTCTGAAGTGAAGATTGGCACTTTTTCAAAAACTTTCTTTTTTTTAGTTCTGCTTGTCAAAATTTTTCTTTCTGTGTGTAACTCAGTGGGAAAGTGACAAACGAGTGAATTGTGACTACACGACTAAATTAGAATGAATATGCGCCTATCTCTCTAATTAAGCGCGCTAGAGCTCTGAAACTGTGCCTATACGCACTTTCATATAAACACGCTTCCTTGAGGTTTTAAACTCAGAAGGTGAATCTGTGCGTGTTTCTGTCCTGGGAACTGCTTCAGATCACAGTGCAATGCATATATGGTCTCGTTTGGCCCAATGTGCTCGTACGGTCATTTGGAAGTGAATATAAGCTTCTGAAGTGAAGATTTGCACTTTTTCAAAAACTTTCTTTTTTTTAGTTCTGCTTGTCGAAATTTTTCTTTCTGTGTGTAACTCAGTGGGAAAGTGACAAACTTGAGTGAATTGTGACTAAATGACTGAATTGGAGTTAAAATGCTCCTATCTCTCTAATTAAGCGCGCTAGAGCTCTGAAACTGTGCCTATACGCAATTTCATATAAACACGCCTCCTTGAGGTTTTAAACTCAGAAGGTGAATCTGTGCGTGTTTCTGGCTTGGGAACTGCTTCAGATCACAGTGCAATGCATATATGGTCTCGTTTGGCCCAATGTGCTTGAATGGTCATTTGAAAATGAATATAAGCTTCTGAAGTGAAGATATACACTTTTTCAAAAACTTTTTTTTTTTAAGTTTTGCTAGGCAAAAATTTTCATTCTCTGTGTAACTCTGTGGGAAAGTGACAAACTTGAGTGAATTGTGACTAAATGACTGAATTGTTGGGAAAATGCTCGTATCTCTCTAATTAAGCGCGCTAGAGCTCTGAAACTGTGGCAAAACGCACTTTCATGAAAACACGCTTCCTTGAGGTTTTAAACTCAGAAGGTGAATCTGTGCGTGTTTCTGGCTTGGGAACTGCTTCAGATCACAGTGCAATGCATATATGGTCTCGTTTGGCCCAATGTGCTCGTACGGTCATTTGGAAGTGAATATAAGCTTCTGAAGTGAAGATCTGCACTTTTTCAAAAACTTTCCTTTTTTAGTTCTGCTTGTCAAAATTTTTCATTCTGTGTGTAACTCAATGGGAAAGTGACAAACTTGAGTGAATTGTGACTAAATGACTGAATTGTAGGGAAAATGCTCGTATCTCTCTAATTTAGCGCGCTAGAGCTCTGAAACTGTGGCAAAACGCACTTTCATGAAAACACGCTTCCTTGAGGTTTTAAACTCAGAAGGTGAATCTGTGCGTGTTTCTGGCTTGGGAACTGCTTCAGATCACAGTGCAATGCATATATGGTCTCGTTTGGTCCAATATGCTTGAATGGTCATTTGGAAGTGAATATAAGCTTCTGAAGTGAAGATTTGCACTTTTTCAAAAACTTTTTTTTTTTAAGTTTTGCTAGGCAAAAATTTTCATTCTCTGTGTAACTCTGTGGGAAAGTGACAAACTTGAGTGAATTGTGACTAAATGACTGAATTGTCGGGAAAATGCTCGTATCTCTCTAATTAAGCGCGCTAGAGCTCTCAAACTGTGGCAAAACGCACTTTCATGAAAAGACGCTTCCTTGAGGTTTTAAACTCAGAAGGTGAATCTGTGCGTGTTTCTGGCTTGGGAACTGCTTCAGATCACAGTGCAATGCATATATGGTCTCATTTGGCCCAATGTGCTCGTACGGTCATTTGGAAGTGAATATAAGCTTCTGAAGTGAAGATTTGCACTTTTTCAAAAACTTTTTTTTTTTAAGTTTTGCTTGGCAAAAATTTTCATTCTGTGTGTAACTCTGTGGGAAAGTGACAAACTTGAGTGAATTGTGTCTTAATGGCTGAATTGTAGGGAAAATGCTTGTATCTCTCTAATTAAGCGTGCTAGAGCTCTGAAACTGTGCCTAACGCACTTTCATATAAACATGCTTCCTTGAGGTTTTAAACTCAGAAGGTGAATCTGTGCGTGTTTCTGGCCTGGGAACTGCTTCAGATCACAGTGCAATGCATATATGGTCTCGTTTGGCCCAATGTGCTCGTTCGGTCATTTGGAAGTGAATATAAGCTTCTGAAGTGAAGATTGGCACTTTTTCAAAAACTTTCTTTTTTTTAGTTCTGCTTGTCAAAATTTTTCTTTCTGTGTGTAACTCAGTGGGAAAGTGACAAACGAGTGAATTGTGACTACACGACTAAATTAGAATGAATATGCGCCTATCTCTCTAATTAAGCGTGCTAGAGCTCTGAAACTGTGCCTAACGCACTTTCATATAAACAAGCTTCCTTGAGGTTTTTAACTCAGAAAGTGAATCTGTGCGTGTTTCTGGCCTGGAAACTGCTTCAGATCACAGTGCAATGCATATATGGTCTCGTTTGGCCCAATGTGCTTGAATGGTCATTTGAAAATGAATATAAGCTTCTGAAGTGAAGATATACACTTTTTCAAAAACTTTTTTTTTTTAAGTTTTGCTAGGCAAAAATTTTCATTCTCTGTGTAACTCTGTGGGAAAGTGACAAACTTGAGTGAATTGTGACTAAATGACTGAATTGTTGGGAAAATGCTCGTATCTCTCTAATTAAGCGCGCTAGAGCTCTGAAACTGTGGCAAAACGCACTTTCATGAAAACAAGCTTCCTTGAGGTTTTTAACTCAGAAAGTGAATCTGTGCGTGTTTCTGGCCTGGAAACTGCTTCAGATCACAGTGCAATGCATATATGGTCTCGTTTGGCCCAATGTGCTTGAATGGTCATTTGAAAATGAATATAAGCTTCGGAAGTGAAGATATACACTTTTTCAAAAACTTTTTTTTTTTAAGTTTTGCTCGGCAAAAATTTTCATTCTCTGTGTAACTCTGTGGGAAAGTGACAAACTTGAGTGAATTGTGACTAAATGACTGAATTGTAGGGAAAATGCTCGTATCTCTCTAATTAAGCGCGCTAGAGCTCTGAAACTGTGGCAAAACGCACTTTCATGAAAACACGCCTCCTTGAGGTTTTAAACTCAGAAGGTGAATCTGTGCGTGTTTCTGGCTTGGGAACTGCTTCAGATCACAGTGCAATGCATATATGGTCTCGTTTGGCCCAATGTGCTCGTACGGTCATTTGGAAGTGAATATAAGCTTCTGAAGTGAAGATCTGCACTTTTTCAAAAACTTTCTTTTTTTAGTTCTGCTTGTCAAAATTTTTCATTCTGTGTGTAACTCAATGGGAAAGTGACAAACTTGAGTGAATTGTGACTAAATGACTGAATTGGAGTGAAAATGCTCCTATCTCTCTAATTAAGCGCGCTAGAGCTCTGAAACTGTGCCTATACGCAATTTCATATAAACACGCCTCCTTGAGGTTTTAAACTCAGAAGGTGAATCTGTGCGTGTTTCTGGCTTGGGAACTGCTTCAGATCACAGTGCAATGCATATATGGTCTCGTTTGGCCCAATGTGCTCGTACGGTCATTTGGAAGTGAATATAAGCTTCTGAAGTGAAGATCTGCACTTTTTCAAAAACTTTTTTTTTTTAAGTTTTGCTAGGCAAAAATTTTCATTCTCTGTGTAACTCTGTGGGAAAGTGACAAACTTGAGTGAATTGTGACTAAATGACTGATTGTAGGGAAAATGCTCGTATCTCTCTAATTTAGCGCGCTAGAGCTCTGAAACTGTGGCAAAACGCACTTTCATGAAAACACGCTTCCTTGAGGTTTTAAACTCAGAAGGTGAATCTGTGCGTGTTTCTGGCTTGGGAACTGCTTCAGATCACAGTGCAATGCATATATGGTCTCGTTTGGTCCAATATGCTTGAATGGTCATTTGGAAGTGAATATAAGCTTCTGAAGTGAAGATTTGCACTTTTTCAAAAACTTTTTTTTTTTAAGTTTTGCTAGGCAAAAATTTTCATTCTCTGTGTAACTCTGTGGGAAAGTGACAAACTTGAGTGAATTGTGACTAAATGACTGAATTGTCGGGAAAATGCTCGTATCTCTCTAATTAAGCGCGCTAGAGCTCTCAAACTGTGGCAAAACGCACTTTCATGAAAACACGCTTCCTTGAGGTTTTAAACTCAGAAGGTGAATCTGTGCGTGTTTCTGTCCTGGGAACTGCTTCAGATCACAGTGCAATGCATATATGGTCTCGTTTGGCCCAATGTGCTCGTACGGTCATTTGGAAGTGAATATAAGCTTCTGAAGTGAAGATTTGCAGTTTTTCAAAAACTTTCTTTTTTTAGTTCTGCTTGTCAAAATTTTTCATTCTGTGTGTAACTCAATGGGAAAGTGAAAAACTTGAGTGAATTGTGACTAAATGACTGAATTGGAGTGAAAATGCTCCTATCTCTCTAATTAAGCGCGCTAGAGCTCTGAAACTGTGCCTATACGCACTTTCATATAAACACGCTTCCTCGAGGTTTTAAACTCAGAAGGTGAATCTGTGCGTGTTTCTGGCCTGGGAACTGCTTCAGATCACAGTGCAATGCATATATGGTCTCGTTTGGCCCAATGTGCTCGTTCGGTCATTTGGAAGTGAATATAAGCTTCTGAAGTGAAGATTGGCACTTTTTCAAAAACTTTTTTTTTTTAAGTTTTGCTAGGCAAAAATTTTCATTCTCTGGGTAACTCTGTGGGAAAGTGACAAACTTGAGTGAATTGTGACTAAATGACTGAATTGTAGGGAAAATGCTCGTATCTCTCTAATTAAGCGCGCTAGAGCTCTGAAACTGTGGCAAAACGCACTTTCATGAAAACACGCTTCCTTGAGGTTTTAAACTCAGAAGGTGAATCTGTGCGTGTTTCTGGCTTGGGAACTGCTTCAGATCACAGTGCAATGCATATATGGTCTCATTTGGCCCAATGTGCTCGTACGGTCATTTGGAAGTGAATATAAGCTTCTGAAGTGAAGATTTGCACTTTTTCAAAAACTTTTTTTTTTTAAGTTTTGCTTGGCAAAAATTTTCATTCTGTGTGTAACTCTGTGGGAAAGTGACAAACTTGAGTGAATTGTGACTTAATGGCTGAATTGTAGGGAAAATGCTTGTATCTCTCTAATTAAGCGTGCTAGAGCTCTGAAACTGTGCCTAACGCACTTTCATATAAACATGCTTCCTTGAGGTTTTAAACTCAGAAGGTGAATCTGTGCGTGTTTCTGGCCTGGGAACTGCTTCAGATCACAGTGCAATGCATATATGGTCTCGTTTGGCCCAATGTGCTCGTTCGGTCATTTGGAAGTGAATATAAGCTTCTGAAGTGAAGATTGGCACTTTTTCAAAAACTTTCTTTTTTTTAGTTCTGCTTGTCAAAATTTTTCTTTCTGTGTGTAACTCAGTGGGAAAGTGACAAACGAGTGAATTGTGACTACACGACTAAATTAGAATGAATATGCGCCTATCTCTCTAATTAAGCGTGCTAGAGCTCTGAAACTGTGCCTAACGCACTTTCATATAAACAAGCTTCCTTGAGGTTTTTAACTCAGAAAGTGAATCTGTGCGTGTTTCTGGCCTGGAAACTGCTTCAGATCACAGTGCAATGCATATATGGTCTCGTTTGGCCCAATGTGCTTGAATGGTCATTTGAAAATGAATATAAGCTTCTGAAGTGAAGATATACACTTTTTCAAAAACTTTTTTTTTTTAAGTTTTGCTAGGCAAAAATTTTCATTCTCTGTGTAACTCTGTGGGAAAGTGACAAACTTGAGTGAATTGTGACTAAATGACTGAATTGTTGGGAAAATGCTCGTATCTCTCTAATTAAGCGCGCTAGAGCTCTGAAACTGTGGCAAAACGCACTTTCATGAAAACACGCTTCCTTGAGGTTTTAAACTCAGAAGGTGAATCTGTGCGTGTTTCTGGCTTGGGAACTGCTTCAGATCACAGTGCAATGCATATATGGTCTCGTTTGGCCCAATGTGCTCGTACGGTCATTTGGAAGTGAATATAAGCTTCTGAAGTGAAGATCTGCACTTTTTCAAAAACTTTCCTTTTTTAGTTCTGCTTGTCAAAATTTTTCATTCTGTGTGTAACTCAATGGGAAAGTGACAAACTTGAGTGAATTGTGACTAAATGACTGAATTGTAGGGAAAATGCTCGTATCTCTCTAATTTAGCGCGCTAGAGCTCTGAAACTGTGGCAAAACGCACTTTCATGAAAACACGCTTCCTTGAGGTTTTAAACTCAGAAGGTGAATCTGTGCGTGTTTCTGGCTTGGGAACTGCTTCAGATCACAGTGCAATGCATATATGGTCTCGTTTGGTCCAATATGCTTGAATGGTCATTTGGAAGTGAATATAAGCTTCTGAAGTGAAGATTTGCACTTTTTCAAAAACTTTTTTTTTTTAAGTTTTGCTAGGCAAAAATTTTCATTCTCTGTGTAACTCTGTGGGAAAGTGACAAACTTGAGTGAATTGTGACTAAATGACTGAATTGTCGGGAAAATGCTCGTATCTCTCTAATTAAGCGCGCTAGAGCTCTCAAACTGTGGCAAAACGCACTTTCATGAAAACACGCTTCCTTGAGGTTTTAAACTCAGAAGGTGAATCTGTGCGTGTTTCTGGCTTGGGAACTGCTTCAGATCACAGTGCAATGCATATATGGTCTCATTTGGCCCAATGTGCTCGTACGGTCATTTGGAAGTGAATATAAGCTTCTGAAGTGAAGATTTGCACTTTTTCAAAAACTTTTTTTTTTTAAGTTTTGCTTGGCAAAAATTTTCATTCTGTGTGTAACTCTGTGGGAAAGTGACAAACTTGAGTGAATTGTGTCTTAATGGCTGAATTGTAGGGAAAATGCTTGTATCTCTCTAATTAAGCGTGCTAGAGCTCTGAAACTGTGCCTAACGCACTTTCATATAAACATGCTTCCTTGAGGTTTTAAACTCAGAAGGTGAATCTGTGCGTGTTTCTGGCCTGGGAACTGCTTCAGATCACAGTGCAATGCATATATGGTCTCGTTTGGCCCAATGTGCTCGTTCGGTCATTTGGAAGTGAATATAAGCTTCTGAAGTGAAGATTGGCACTTTTTCAAAAACTTTCTTTTTTTTAGTTCTGCTTGTCAAAATTTTTCTTTCTGTGTGTAACTCAGTGGGAAAGTGACAAACGAGTGAATTGTGACTACACGACTAAATTAGAATGAATATGCGCCTATCTCTCTAATTAAGCGTGCTAGAGCTCTGAAACTGTGCCTAACGCACTTTCATATAAACAAGCTTCCTTGAGGTTTTTAACTCAGAAAGTGAATCTGTGCGTGTTTCTGGCCTGGAAACTGCTTCAGATCACAGTGCAATGCATATATGGTCTCGTTTGGCCCAATGTGCTTGAATGGTCATTTGAAAATGAATATAAGCTTCTGAAGTGAAGATATACACTTTTTCAAAAACTTTTTTTTTTTAAGTTTTGCTAGGCAAAAATTTTCATTCTCTGTGTAACTCTGTGGGAAAGTGACAAACTTGAGTGAATTGTGACTAAATGACTGAATTGTTGGGAAAATGCTCGTATCTCTCTAATTAAGCGCGCTAGAGCTCTGAAACTGTGGCAAAACGCACTTTCATGAAAACACGCTTCCTTGAGGTTTTAAACTCAGAAGGTGAATCTGTGCGTGTTTCTGGCTTGGGAACTGCTTCAGATCACAGTGCAATGCATATATGGTCTCGTTTGGCCCAATGTGCTCGTACGGTCATTTGGAAGTGAATATAAGCTTCTGAAGTGAAGATCTGCACTTTTTCAAAAACTTTCCTTTTTTAGTTCTGCTTGTCAAAATTTTTCATTCTGTGTGTAACTCAATGGGAAAGTGACAAACTTGAGTGAATTGTGACTAAATGACTGAATTGTAGGGAAAATGCTCGTATCTCTCTAATTTAGCGCGCTAGAGCTCTGAAACTGTGGCAAAACGCACTTTCATGAAAACACGCTTCCTTGAGGTTTTAAACTCAGAAGGTGAATCTGTGCGTGTTTCTGGCTTGGGAACTGCTTCAGATCACAGTGCAATGCATATATGGTCTCGTTTGGTCCAATATGCTTGAATGGTCATTTGGAAGTGAATATAAGCTTCTGAAGTGAAGATTTGCACTTTTTCAAAAACTTTTTTTTTTTAAGTTTTGCTAGGCAAAAATTTTCATTCTCTGTGTAACTCTGTGGGAAAGTGACAAACTTGAGTGAATTGTGACTAAATGACTGAATTGTCGGGAAAATGCTCGTATCTCTCTAATTAAGCGCGCTAGAGCTCTCAAACTGTGGCAAAACGCACTTTCATGAAAACACGCTTCCTTGAGGTTTTAAACTCAGAAGGTGAATCTGTGCGTGTTTCTGGCTTGGGAACTGCTTCAGATCACAGTGCAATGCATATATGGTCTCATTTGGCCCAATGTGCTCGTACGGTCATTTGGAAGTGAATATAAGCTTCTGAAGTGAAGATTTGCACTTTTTCAAAAACTTTTTTTTTTTAAGTTTTGCTTGGCAAAAATTTTCATTCTGTGTGTAACTCTGTGGGAAAGTGACAAACTTGAGTGAATTGTGTCTTAATGGCTGAATTGTAGGGAAAATGCTTGTATCTCTCTAATTAAGCGTGCTAGAGCTCTGAAACTGTGCCTAACGCACTTTCATATAAACATGCTTCCTTGAGGTTTTAAACTCAGAAGGTGAATCTGTGCGTGTTTCTGGCCTGGGAACTGCTTCAGATCACAGTGCAATGCATATATGGTCTCGTTTGGCCCAATGTGCTCGTTCGGTCATTTGGAAGTGAATATAAGCTTCTGAAGTGAAGATTGGCACTTTTTCAAAAACTTTCTTTTTTTTAGTTCTGCTTGTCAAAATTTTTCTTTCTGTGTGTAACTCAGTGGGAAAGTGACAAACGAGTGAATTGTGACTACACGACTAAATTAGAATGAATATGCGCCTATCTCTCTAATTAAGCGTGCTAGAGCTCTGAAACTGTGCCTAACGCACTTTCATATAAACAAGCTTCCTTGAGGTTTTTAACTCAGAAAGTGAATCTGTGCGTGTTTCTGGCCTGGAAACTGCTTCAGATCACAGTGCAATGCATATATGGTCTCGTTTGGCCCAATGTGCTTGAATGGTCATTTGAAAATGAATATAAGCTTCTGAAGTGAAGATATACACTTTTTCAAAAAGTTTTTTTTTTTAAGTTTTGCTAGGCAAAAATTTTCATTCTCTGTGTAACTCTGTGGGAAAGTGACAAACTTGAGTGAATTGTGACTAAATGGCTGAATTGTAGGGAAAATGCTTGTATCTCTCTAATTAAGCGTGCTAGAGCTCTGAAACTGTGCCTATACGCACTTTCATATAAACACGCTTCCTCGAGGTTTTAAACTCAGAAGGTGAATCTGTGCGTGTTTCTGGCCTGGAAACTGCTTCAGATCACTGTGCAATGCATATATGGTCTCGTTTGGTCCAATGTGCTTGAATGGTCATTTGAAAGTGAATATAAGCTTCTGAAGTGAAGATATACACTTTTTCAAAAACTTTTTTTTTTTTAAGTTTTGCTTGGCAAAAATTTTCATTCTGTGTGTAACTCTGTGGGAAAGTGACAAACTTGAGTGAATTGTGACTAAATGGCTGAATTGTAGGGAAAATGCTTGTATCTCTCTAATTAAGCGTGCTAGAGCTCTGAAACTGTGCCTAACGCACTTTCATATGAACATGCTTCCTTGAGGTTTTAAACTCAGAAGGTGAATCTGTGCGTGTTTCTGGCCTGGGAACTGCTTCAGATCACAGTGCAATGCATATATGGTCTCGTTTGGCCCAATGTGCTCGTTCGGTCATTTGGAAGTGAATATAAGCTTCTGAAGTGAAGATTGGCACTTTTTCAAAAACTTTCTTTTTTTTAGTTCTGCTTGTCAAAATTTTTATTTCTGTGTGTAACTCAGTGGGAAAGTGACAAACGAGTGAATTGTGACTAAATGACTGAATTGTAGGGAAAATGCTCGTATCTCTCTAATTAAGCGCGCTAGAGCTCTGAAACTGTGGCAAAACGCACTTTCATGAAAACACGCTTCCTTGAGGTTTTAAACTCAGAAGGTGAATCTGTGCGTGTTTCTGTCCTGGGAACTGCTTCAGATCACAGTGCAATGCATATATGGTCTCGTTTGGCCCAATGTGCTCGTACGGTCATTTGGAAGTGAATATAAGCTTCTGAAGTGAAGATTTGCACTTTTTCAAAAACTTTCTTTTTTTTAGTTCTGCTTGTCAAAATTTTTCTTTCTGTGTGTAACTCAGTGGGAAAGTGACAAACGAGTGAATTGTGACTACACGACTAAATTAGAATGAATATGCGCCTATCTCTCTAATTAAGCGCGCTAGAGCTCTGAAACTGTGCCTATACGCACTTTCATATAAACACGCTTCCTTGAGGTTTTAAACTCAGAAGGTGAATCTGTGCGTGTTTCTGTCCTGGGAACTGCTTCAGATCACAGTGCAATGCATATATGGTCTCGTTTGGCCCAATGTGCTCGTACGGTCATTTGGAAGTGAATATAAGCTTCTGAAGTGAAGATTTGCACTTTTTCAAAAACTTTCTTTTTTTTAGTTCTGCTTGTCGAAATTTTTCTTTCTGTGTGTAACTCAGTGGGAAAGTGACAAACTTGAGTGAATTGTGACTAAATGACTGAATTGGAGTTAAAATGCTCCTATCTCTCTAATTAAGCGCGCTAGAGCTCTGAAATTGTGCCTATACGCACTTTCATATAAACACGCTTCCTCGAGGTTTTAAACTCAGAAGGTGAATCTGTGCGTGTTTCTGGCCTGGAAACTGCTTCAGATCACTGTGCAATGCATATATGGTCTCGTTTGGTCCAATGTGCTTGAATGGTCATTTGAAAGTGAATATAAGCTTCTGAAGTGAAGATATACACTTTTTCAAAAACTTTTTTTTTTTTAAGTTTTGCTTGGCAAAAATTTTCATTCTGTGTGTAACTCTGTGGGAAAGTGACAAACTTGAGTGAATTGTGACTAAATGGCTGAATTGTAGGGAAAATGCTTGTATCTCTCTAATTAAGCGTGCTAGAGCTCTGAAACTGTGCCTAACGCACTTTCATATAAACATGCTTCCTTGAGGTTTTAAACTCAGAAGGTGAATCTGTGCGTGTTTCTGGCCTGGAAACTGCTTCAGATCACTGTGCAATGCATATATGGTCTCGTTTGGTCCAATGTGCTTGAATGGTCATTTGAAAGTGAATATAAGCTTCTGAAGTGAAGATATACACTTTTTCAAAAACTTTTTTTTTTTTAAGTTTTGCTTGGCAAAAATTTTCATTCTGTGTGTAACTCTGTGGGAAAGTGACAAACTTGAGTGAATTGTGACTAAATGGCTGAATTGTAGGGAAAATGCTTGTATCTCTCTAATTAAGCGTGCTAGAGCTCTGAAACTGTGCCTAACGCACTTTCATATAAACATGCTTCCTTGAGGTTTTAAACTCAGAAGGTGAATCTGTGCGTGTTTCTGGCCTGGGAACTGCTTCAGATCACAGTGCAATGCATATATGGTCTCGTTTGGCCCAATGTGCTCGTTCGGTCATTTGGAAGTGAATATAAGCTTCTGAAGTGAAGATTGGCACTTTTTCAAAAACTTTCTTTTTTTTAGTTCTGCTTGTCAAAATTTTTCTTTCTGTGTGTAACTCAGTGGGAAAGTGACAAACGAGTGAATTGTGACTACACGACTAAATTAGAATGAATATGCGCCTATCTCTCTAATTAAGCGTGCTAGAGCTCTGAAACTGTGCCTAACGCACTTTCATATAAACAAGCTTCCTTGAGGTTTTTAACTCAGAAAGTGAATCTGTGCGTGTTTCTGGCCTGGAAACTGCTTCAGATCACAGTGCAATGCATATATGGTCTCGTTTGGCCCAATGTGCTTGAATGGTCATTTGAAAATGAATATAAGCTTCTGAAGTGAAGATATACACTTTTTCAAAAACTTTTTTTTTTTAAGTTTTGCTCGGCAAAAATTTTCATTCTCTGTGTAACTCTGTGGGAAAGTGACAAACTTGAGTGAATTGTGACTAAATGACTGAATTGTAGGGAAAATGCTCGTATCTCTCTAATTAAGCGCGCTAGAGCTCTGAAACTGTGGCAAAACGCACTTTCATGAAAACACGCTTCCTTGAGGTTTTAAACTCAGAAGGTGAATCTGTGCGTGTTTCTGGCTTGGGAACTGCTTCAGATCACAGTGCAATGCATATATGGTCTCGTTTGGCCCAATGTGCTCGTACGGTCATTTGGAAGTGAATATAAGCTTCTGAAGTGAAGATCTGCACTTTTTCAAAAACTTTCTTTTTTTAGTTCTGCTTGTCAAAATTTTTCATTCTGTGTGTAACTCAATGGGAAAGTGACAAACTTGAGTGAATTGTGACTAAATGACTGAATTGGAGTGAAAATGCTCCTATCTCTCTAATTAAGCGCGCTAGAGCTCTGAAACTGTGCCTATACGCAATTTCATATAAACACGCTTCCTTGAGGTTTTAAACTCAGAAGGTGAATCTGTGCGTGTTTCTGGCCTGGGAACTGCTTCAGATCACAGTGCAATGCATATATGGTCTCGTTTGGTCCAAAGTGCTTGAATGGTCATTTGGAAGTGAATATAAGCTTCTGAAGTGAAGATTTGCACTTTTTCAAAAACTTTTTTTTTTTAAGTTTTGCTAGGCAAAAATTTTCATTCTCTGTGTAACTCTGTGGGAAAGTGACAAACTTGAGTGAATTGTGACTAAATGACTGAATTGTAGGGAAAATGCTCGTATCTCTCTAATTTAGCGCGCTAGAGCTCTGAAACTGTGGCAAAACGCACTTTCATGAAAACACGCTTCCTTGAGGTTTTAAACTCAGAAGGTGAATCTGTGCGTGTTTCTGGCTTGGGAACTGCTTCAGATCACAGTGCAATGCATATATGGTCTCGTTTGGTCCAATATGCTTGAATGGTCATTTGGAAGTGAATATAAGCTTCTGAAGTGAAGATTTGCACTTTTTCAAAAACTTTTTTTTTTTAAGTTTTGCTTGGCAAAAATTTTCATTCTGTGTGTAACTCTGTGGGAAAGTGACAAACTTGAGTGAATTGTGACTAAATGGCTGAATTGTCGGGAAAATGCTCGTATCTCTCTAATTATGCGCGCTAGAGCTCTCAAACTGTGGCAAAACGCACTTTCATGAAAACACGCTTCCTTGAGGTTTTTAACTCAGAAAGTGAATCTGTGCGTGTTTCTGGCCTGGAAACTGCTTCAGATCACAGTGCAATGCATATATGGTCTCGTTTGGCCCAATGTGCTTGAATGGTCATTTGAAAATGAATATAAGCTTCGGAAGTGAAGATATACACTTTTTCAAAAACTTTTTTTTTTAAAGTTTTGCTCGGCAAAAATTTTCATTCTCTGTGTAACTCTGTGGGAAAGTGACAAACTTGAGTGAATTGTGACTAAATGACTGAATTGTAGGGAAAATGCTCGTATCTCTCTAATTAAGCGCGCTAGAGCTCTGAAACTGTGGCAAAACGCACTTTCATATAAACATGCTTCCTTGAGGTTTTAAACTCAGAAGGTGAATCTGTGCGTGTTTCTGGCCTGGGAACTGCTTCAGATCACAGTGCAATGCATATATGGTCTCGTTTAACCCAATGTGCTCGTTCGGTCATTTGGAAGTGAATATAAGCTTCTGAAGTGAAGATTGGCACTTTTTCAAAAACTTTCTTTTTTTTAGTTCTGCTTGTCAAAATTTTTCTTTCTGTGTGTAACTCAGTGGGAAAGTGACAAACGAGTGAATTGTGACTACACGACTAAATTAGAATGAATATGCGCCTATCTCTCTAATTAAGCGTGCTAGAGCTCTGAAACTGTGCCTAACGCACTTTCATATAAACAAGCTTCCTTGAGGTTTTTAACTCAGAAAGTGAATCTGTGCGTGTTTCTGGCCTGGAAACTGCTTCAGATCACAGTGCAATGCATATATGGTCTCGTTTGGCCCAATGTGCTTGAATGGTCATTTGAAAATGAATATAAGCTTCTGAAGTGAAGATATACACTTTTTCAAAAACTTTTTTTTTTTAAGTTTTGCTAGGCAAAAATTTTCATTCTCTGTGTAACTCTGTGGGAAAGTGACAAACTTGAGTGAATTGTGACTAAATGACTGAATTGTTGGGAAAATGCTCGTATCTCTCTAATTAAGCGCGCTAGAGCTCTGAAACTGTGGCAAAACGCACTTTCATGAAAACAAGCTTCCTTGAGGTTTTTAACTCAGAAAGTGAATCTGTGCGTGTTTCTGGCCTGGAAACTGCTTCAGATCACAGTGCAATGCATATATGGTCTCGTTTGGCCCAATGTGCTTGAATGGTCATTTGAAAATGAATATAAGCTTCGGAAGTGAAGATATACACTTTTTCAAAAACTTTTTTTTTTTAAGTTTTGCTCGGCAAAAATTTTCATTCTCTGTGTAACTCTGTGGGAAAGTGACAAACTTGAGTGAATTGTGACTAAATGACTGAATTGTAGGGAAAATGCTCGTATCTCTCTAATTAAGCGCGCTAGAGCTCTGAAACTGTGGCAAAACGCACTTTCATGAAAACACGCCTCCTTGAGGTTTTAAACTCAGAAGGTGAATCTGTGCGTGTTTCTGGCTTGGGAACTGCTTCAGATCACAGTGCAATGCATATATGGTCTCGTTTGGCCCAATGTGCTCGTACGGTCATTTGGAAGTGAATATAAGCTTCTGAAGTGAAGATCTGCACTTTTTCAAAAACTTTCTTTTTTTAGTTCTGCTTGTCAAAATTTTTCATTCTGTGTGTAACTCAATGGGAAAGTGACAAACTTGAGTGAATTGTGACTAAATGACTGAATTGGAGTGAAAATGCTCCTATCTCTCTAATTAAGCGCGCTAGAGCTCTGAAACTGTGCCTATACGCAATTTCATATAAACACGCCTCCTTGAGGTTTTAAACTCAGAAGGTGAATCTGTGCGTGTTTCTGGCTTGGGAACTGCTTCAGATCACAGTGCAATGCATATATGGTCTCGTTTGGCCCAATGTGCTCGTACGGTCATTTGGAAGTGAATATAAGCTTCTGAAGTGAAGATCTGCACTTTTTCAAAAACTTTTTTTTTTTAAGTTTTGCTAGGCAAAAATTTTCATTCTCTGTGTAACTCTGTGGGAAAGTGACAAACTTGAGTGAATTGTGACTAAATGACTGATTGTAGGGAAAATGCTCGTATCTCTCTAATTTAGCGCGCTAGAGCTCTGAAACTGTGGCAAAACGCACTTTCATGAAAACACGCTTCCTTGAGGTTTTAAACTCAGAAGGTGAATCTGTGCGTGTTTCTGGCTTGGGAACTGCTTCAGATCACAGTGCAATGCATATATGGTCTCGTTTGGTCCAATATGCTTGAATGGTCATTTGGAAGTGAATATAAGCTTCTGAAGTGAAGATTTGCACTTTTTCAAAAACTTTTTTTTTTTAAGTTTTGCTAGGCAAAAATTTTCATTCTCTGTGTAACTCTGTGGGAAAGTGACAAACTTGAGTGAATTGTGACTAAATGACTGAATTGTCGGGAAAATTCTCGTATCTCTCTAATTAAGCGCGCTAGAGCTCTCAAACTGTGGCAAAACGCACTTTCATGAAAACACGCTTCCTTGAGGTTTTAAACTCAGAAGGTGAATCTGTGCGTGTTTCTGTCCTGGGAACTGCTTCAGATCACAGTGCAATGCATATATGGTCTCGTTTGGCCCAATGTGCTCGTACGGTCATTTGGAAGTGAATATAAGCTTCTGAAGTGAAGATTTGCAGTTTTTCAAAAACTTTCTTTTTTTAGTTCTGCTTGTCAAAATTTTTCATTCTGTGTGTAACTCAATGGGAAAGTGAAAAACTTGAGTGAATTGTGACTAAATGACTGAATTGGAGTGAAAATGCTCCTATCTCTCTAATTAAGCGCGCTAGAGCTCTGAAACTGTGCCTATACGCACTTTCATATAAACACGCTTCCTCGAGGTTTTAAACTCAGAAGGTGAATCTGTGCGTGTTTCTGGCCTGGGAACTGCTTCAGATCACAGTGCAATGCATATATGGTCTCGTTTGGCCCAATGTGCTCGTTCGGTCATTTGGAAGTGAATATAAGCTTCTGAAGTGAAGATTGGCACTTTTTCAAAAACTTTTTTTTTTTAAGTTTTGCTAGGCAAAAATTTTCATTCTCTGGGTAACTCTGTGGGAAAGTGACAAACTTGAGTGAATTGTGACTAAATGACTGAATTGTAGGGAAAATGCTCGTATCTCTCTAATTAAGCGCGCTAGAGCTCTGAAACTGTGGCAAAACGCACTTTCATGAAAACACGCTTCCTTGAGGTTTTAAACTCAGAAGGTGAATCTGTGCGTGTTTCTGGCTTGGGAACTGCTTCAGATCACAGTGCAATGCATATATGGTCTCATTTGGCCCAATGTGCTCGTACGGTCATTTGGAAGTGAATATAAGCTTCTGAAGTGAAGATTTGCACTTTTTCAAAAACTTTTTTTTTTTAAGTTTTGCTTGGCAAAAATTTTCATTCTGTGTGTAACTCTGTGGGAAAGTGACAAACTTGAGTGAATTGTGACTTAATGGCTGAATTGTAGGGAAAATGCTTGTATCTCTCTAATTAAGCGTGCTAGAGCTCTGAAACTGTGCCTAACGCACTTTCATATAAACATGCTTCCTTCAGGTTTTAAACTCAGAAGGTGAATCTGTGCGTGTTTCTGGCCTGGGAACTGCTTCAGATCACAGTGCAATGCATATATGGTCTCGTTTGGCCCAATGTGCTCGTTCGGTCATTTGGAAGTGAATATAAGCTTCTGAAGTGAAGATTGGCACTTTTTCAAAAACTTTCTTTTTTTTAGTTCTGCTTGTCAAAATTTTTCTTTCTGTGTGTAACTCAGTGGGAAAGTGACAAACGAGTGAATTGTGACTACACGACTAAATTAGAATGAATATGCGCCTATCTCTCTAATTAAGCGTGCTAGAGCTCTGAAACTGTGCCTAACGCACTTTCATATAAACAAGCTTCCTTGAGGTTTTTAACTCAGAAAGTGAATCTGTGCGTGTTTCTGGCCTGGAAACTGCTTCAGATCACAGTGCAATGCATATATGGTCTCGTTTGGCCCAATGTGCTTGAATGGTCATTTGAAAATGAATATAAGCTTCTGAAGTGAAGATATACACTTTTTCAAAAACTTTTTTTTTTTAAGTTTTGCTAGGCAAAAATTTTCATTCTCTGTGTAACTCTGTGGGAAAGTGACAAACTTGAGTGAATTGTGACTAAATGACTGAATTGTTGGGAAAATGCTCGTATCTCTCTAATTAAGCGCGCTAGAGCTCTGAAACTGTGGCAAAACGCACTTTCATGAAAACACGCTTCCTTGAGGTTTTAAACTCAGAAGGTGAATCTGTGCGTGTTTCTGGCTTGGGAACTGCTTCAGATCACAGTGCAATGCATATATGGTCTCGTTTGGCCCAATGTGCTCGTACGGTCATTTGGAAGTGAATATAAGCTTCTGAAGTGAAGATCTGCACTTTTTCAAAAACTTTCCTTTTTTAGTTCTGCTTGTCAAAATTTTTCATTCTGTGTGTAACTCAATGGGAAAGTGACAAACTTGAGTGAATTGTGACTAAATGACTGAATTGTAGGGAAAATGCTCGTATCTCTCTAATTTAGCGCGCTAGAGCTCTGAAACTGTGGCAAAACGCACTTTCATGAAAACACGCTTCCTTGAGGTTTTAAACTCAGAAGGTGAATCTGTGCGTGTTTCTGGCTTGGGAACTGCTTCAGATCACAGTGCAATGCATATATGGTCTCGTTTGGTCCAATATGCTTGAATGGTCATTTGGAAGTGAATATAAGCTTCTGAAGTGAAGATTTGCACTTTTTCAAAAACTTTTTTTTTTTAAGTTTTGCTAGGCAAAAATTTTCATTCTCTGTGTAACTCTGTGGGAAAGTGACAAACTTGAGTGAATTGTGACTAAATGACTGAATTGTCGGGAAAATGCTCGTATCTCTCTAATTAAGCGCGCTAGAGCTCTCAAACTGTGGCAAAACGCACTTTCATGAAAACACGCTTCCTTGAGGTTTTAAACTCAGAAGGTGAATCTGTGCGTGTTTCTGGCTTGGGAACTGCTTCAGATCACAGTGCAATGCATATATGGTCTCATTTGGCCCAATGTGCTCGTACGGTCATTTGGAAGTGAATATAAGCTTCTGAAGTGAAGATTTGCACTTTTTCAAAAACTTTTTTTTTTTAAGTTTTGCTTGGCAAAAATTTTCATTCTGTGTGTAACTCTGTGGGAAAGTGACAAACTTGAGTGAATTGTGTCTTAATGGCTGAATTGTAGGGAAAATGCTTGTATCTCTCTAATTAAGCGTGCTAGAGCTCTGAAACTGTGCCTAACGCACTTTCATATAAACATGCTTCCTTGAGGTTTTAAACTCAGAAGGTGAATCTGTGCGTGTTTCTGGCCTGGGAACTGCTTCAGATCACAGTGCAATGCATATATGGTCTCGTTTGGCCCAATGTGCTCGTTCGGTCATTTGGAAGTGAATATAAGCTTCTGAAGTGAAGATTGGCACTTTTTCAAAAACTTTCTTTTTTTTAGTTCTGCTTGTCAAAATTTTTCTTTCTGTGTGTAACTCAGTGGGAAAGTGACAAACGAGTGAATTGTGACTACACGACTAAATTAGAATGAATATGCGCCTATCTCTCTAATTAAGCGTGCTAGAGCTCTGAAACTGTGCCTAACGCACTTTCATATAAACAAGCTTCCTTGAGGTTTTTAACTCAGAAAGTGAATCTGTGCGTGTTTCTGGCCTGGAAACTGCTTCAGATCACAGTGCAATGCATATATGGTCTCGTTTGGCCCAATGTGCTTGAATGGTCATTTGAAAATGAATATAAGCTTCTGAAGTGAAGATATACACTTTTTCAAAAAGTTTTTTTTTTTAAGTTTTGCTAGGCAAAAATTTTCATTCTCTGTGTAACTCTGTGGGAAAGTGACAAACTTGAGTGAATTGTGACTAAATGGCTGAATTGTAGGGAAAATGCTTGTATCTCTCTAATTAAGCGTGCTAGAGCTCTGAAACTGTGCCTATACGCACTTTCATATAAACACGCTTCCTCGAGGTTTTAAACTCAGAAGGTGAATCTGTGCGTGTTTCTGGCCTGGAAACTGCTTCAGATCACTGTGCAATGCATATATGGTCTCGTTTGGTCCAATGTGCTTGAATGGTCATTTGAAAGTGAATATAAGCTTCTGAAGTGAAGATATACACTTTTTCAAAAACTTTTTTTTTTTTAAGTTTTGCTTGGCAAAAATTTTCATTCTGTGTGTAACTCTGTGGGAAAGTGACAAACTTGAGTGAATTGTGACTAAATGGCTGAATTGTAGGGAAAATGCTTGTATCTCTCTAATTAAGCGTGCTAGAGCTCTGAAACTGTGCCTAACGCACTTTCATATGAACATGCTTCCTTGAGGTTTTAAACTCAGAAGGTGAATCTGTGCGTGTTTCTGGCCTGGGAACTGCTTCAGATCACAGTGCAATGCATATATGGTCTCGTTTGGCCCAATGTGCTCGTTCGGTCATTTGGAAGTGAATATAAGCTTCTGAAGTGAAGATTGGCACTTTTTCAAAAACTTTCTTTTTTTTAGTTCTGCTTGTCAAAATTTTTATTTCTGTGTGTAACTCAGTGGGAAAGTGACAAACGAGTGAATTGTGACTAAATGACTGAATTGTAGGGAAAATGCTCGTATCTCTCTAATTAAGCGCGCTAGAGCTCTGAAACTGTGGCAAAACGCACTTTCATGAAAACACGCTTCCTTGAGGTTTTAAACTCAGAAGGTGAATCTGTGCGTGTTTCTGTCCTGGGAACTGCTTCAGATCACAGTGCAATGCATATATGGTCTCGTTTGGCCCAATGTGCTCGTACGGTCATTTGGAAGTGAATATAAGCTTCTGAAGTGAAGATTTGCACTTTTTCAAAAACTTTCTTTTTTTTAGTTCTGCTTGTCAAAATTTTTCTTTCTGTGTGTAACTCAGTGGGAAAGTGACAAACGAGTGAATTGTGACTACACGACTAAATTAGAATGAATATGCGCCTATCTCTCTAATTAAGCGCGCTAGAGCTCTGAAACTGTGCCTATACGCACTTTCATATAAACACGCTTCCTTGAGGTTTTAAACTCAGAAGGTGAATCTGTGCGTGTTTCTGTCCTGGGAACTGCTTCAGATCACAGTGCAATGCATATATGGTCTCGTTTGGCCCAATGTGCTCGTACGGTCATTTGGAAGTGAATATAAGCTTCTGAAGTGAAGATTTGCACTTTTTCAAAAACTTTCTTTTTTTTAGTTCTGCTTGTCGAAATTTTTCTTTCTGTGTGTAACTCAGTGGGAAAGTGACAAACTTGAGTGAATTGTGACTAAATGACTAAATTGGAGTTAAAATGCTCCTATCTCTCTAATTAAGCGCGCTAGAGCTCTGAAACTGTGCCTATCGCACTTTCATATAAACAAGCTTCCTTGAGGTTTTAAACTCAGAAAGTGAATCTGTGCGTGTTTCTGGCCTGGAAACTGCTTCAGATCACAGTGCAATGCATATATGGTCTCGTTTGGCCCAATGTGCTTGAATGGTCATTTGAAAATGAATATAAGCTTCTGAAGTGAAGATATACACTTTTTCAAAAACTTTTTTTTTTTAAGTTTTGCTCGGCAAAAATTTTCATTCTCTGTGTAACTCTGTGGGAAAGTGACAAACTTGAGTGAATTGTGACTAAATGACTGAATTGTAGGGAAAATGCTCGTATCTCTCTAATTAAGCGCGCTAGAGCTCTGAAACTGTGGCAAAACGCACTTTCATGAAAACACGCTTCCTTGAGGTTTTAAACTCAGAAGGTGAATCTGTGCGTGTTTCTGGCTTGGGAACTGCTTCAGATCACAGTGCAATGCATATATGGTCTCGTTTGGCCCAATGTGCTCGTACGGTCATTTGGAAGTGAATATAAGCTTCTGAAGTGAAGATCTGCACTTTTTCAAAAACTTTCTTTTTTTAGTTCTGCTTGTCAAAATTTTTCATTCTGTGTGTAACTCAATGGGAAAGTGACAAACTTGAGTGAATTGTGACTAAATGACTGAATTGGAGTGAAAATGCTCCTATCTCTCTAATTAAGCGCGCTAGAGCTCTGAAACTGTGCCTATACGCAATTTCATATAAACACGCTTCCTTGAGGTTTTAAACTCAGAAGGTGAATCTGTGCGTGTTTCTGGCCTGGGAACTGCTTCAGATCACAGTGCAATGCATATATGGTCTCGTTTGGTCCAAAGTGCTTGAATGGTCATTTGGAAGTGAATATAAGCTTCTGAAGTGAAGATTTGCACTTTTTCAAAAACTTTTTTTTTTTAAGTTTTGCTAGGCAAAAATTTTCATTCTCTGTGTAACTCTGTGGGAAAGTGACAAACTTGAGTGAATTGTGACTAAATGACTGAATTGTAGGGAAAATGCTCGTATCTCTCTAATTTAGCGCGCTAGAGCTCTGAAACTGTGGCAAAACGCACTTTCATGAAAACACGCTTCCTTGAGGTTTTAAACTCAGAAGGTGAATCTGTGCGTGTTTCTGGCTTGGGAACTGCTTCAGATCACAGTGCAATGCATATATGGTCTCGTTTGGTCCAATATGCTTGAATGGTCATTTGGAAGTGAATATAAGCTTCTGAAGTGAAGATTTGCACTTTTTCAAAAACTTTTTTTTTTTAAGTTTTGCTTGGCAAAAATTTTCATTCTGTGTGTAACTCTGTGGGAAAGTGACAAACTTGAGTGAATTGTGACTAAATGGCTGAATTGTCGGGAAAATGCTCGTATCTCTCTAATTATGCGCGCTAGAGCTCTCAAACTGTGGCAAAACGCACTTTCATGAAAACACGCTTCCTTGAGGTTTTTAACTCAGAAAGTGAATCTGTGCGTGTTTCTGGCCTGGAAACTGCTTCAGATCACAGTGCAATGCATATATGGTCTCGTTTGGCCCAATGTGCTTGAATGGTCATTTGAAAATGAATATAAGCTTCGGAAGTGAAGATATACACTTTTTCAAAAACTTTTTTTTTTAAAGTTTTGCTCGGCAAAAATTTTCATTCTCTGTGTAACTCTGTGGGAAAGTGACAAACTTGAGTGAATTGTGACTAAATGACTGAATTGTAGGGAAAATGCTCGTATCTCTCTAATTAAGCGCGCTAGAGCTCTGAAACTGTGGCAAAACGCACTTTCATATAAACATGCTTCCTTGAGGTTTTAAACTCAGAAGGTGAATCTGTGCGTGTTTCTGGCCTGGGAACTGCTTCAGATCACAGTGCAATGCATATATGGTCTCGTTTAACCCAATGTGCTCGTTCGGTCATTTGGAAGTGAATATAAGCTTCTGAAGTGAAGATTGGCACTTTTTCAAAAACTTTCTTTTTTTTAGTTCTGCTTGTCAAAATTTTTCTTTCTGTGTGTAACTCAGTGGGAAAGTGACAAACGAGTGAATTGTGACTACACGACTAAATTAGAATGAATATGCGCCTATCTCTCTAATTAAGCGTGCTAGAGCTCTGAAACTGTGCCTAACGCACTTTCATATAAACAAGCTTCCTTGAGGTTTTTAACTCAGAAAGTGAATCTGTGCGTGTTTCTGGCCTGGAAACTGCTTCAGATCACAGTGCAATGCATATATGGTCTCGTTTGGCCCAATGTGCTTGAATGGTCATTTGAAAATGAATATAAGCTTCTGAAGTGAAGATATACACTTTTTCAAAAACTTTTTTTTTTTAAGTTTTGCTAGGCAAAAATTTTCATTCTCTGTGTAACTCTGTGGGAAAGTGACAAACTTGAGTGAATTGTGACTAAATGACTGAATTGTTGGGAAAATGCTCGTATCTCTCTAATTAAGCGCGCTAGAGCTCTGAAACTGTGGCAAAACGCACTTTCATGAAAACAAGCTTCCTTGAGGTTTTTAACTCAGAAAGTGAATCTGTGCGTGTTTCTGGCCTGGAAACTGCTTCAGATCACAGTGCAATGCATATATGGTCTCGTTTGGCCCAATGTGCTTGAATGGTCATTTGAAAATGAATATAAGCTTCGGAAGTGAAGATATACACTTTTTCAAAAACTTTTTTTTTTTAAGTTTTGCTCGGCAAAAATTTTCATTCTCTGTGTAACTCTGTGGGAAAGTGACAAACTTGAGTGAATTGTGACTAAATGACTGAATTGTAGGGAAAATGCTCGTATCTCTCTAATTAAGCGCGCTAGAGCTCTGAAACTGTGGCAAAACGCACTTTCATGAAAACACGCCTCCTTGAGGTTTTAAACTCAGAAGGTGAATCTGTGCGTGTTTCTGGCTTGGGAACTGCTTCAGATCACAGTGCAATGCATATATGGTCTCGTTTGGCCCAATGTGCTCGTACGGTCATTTGGAAGTGAATATAAGCTTCTGAAGTGAAGATCTGCACTTTTTCAAAAACTTTCTTTTTTTAGTTCTGCTTGTCAAAATTTTTCATTCTGTGTGTAACTCAATGGGAAAGTGACAAACTTGAGTGAATTGTGACTAAATGACTGAATTGGAGTGAAAATGCTCCTATCTCTCTAATTAAGCGCGCTAGAGCTCTGAAACTGTGCCTATACGCAATTTCATATAAACACGCCTCCTTGAGGTTTTAAACTCAGAAGGTGAATCTGTGCGTGTTTCTGGCTTGGGAACTGCTTCAGATCACAGTGCAATGCATATATGGTCTCGTTTGGCCCAATGTGCTCGTACGGTCATTTGGAAGTGAATATAAGCTTCTGAAGTGAAGATCTGCACTTTTTCAAAAACTTTTTTTTTTTAAGTTTTGCTAGGCAAAAATTTTCATTCTCTGTGTAACTCTGTGGGAAAGTGACAAACTTGAGTGAATTGTGACTAAATGACTGATTGTAGGGAAAATGCTCGTATCTCTCTAATTTAGCGCGCTAGAGCTCTGAAACTGTGGCAAAACGCACTTTCATGAAAACACGCTTCCTTGAGGTTTTAAACTCAGAAGGTGAATCTGTGCGTGTTTCTGGCTTGGGAACTGCTTCAGATCACAGTGCAATGCATATATGGTCTCGTTTGGTCCAATATGCTTGAATGGTCATTTGGAAGTGAATATAAGCTTCTGAAGTGAAGATTTGCACTTTTTCAAAAACTTTTTTTTTTTAAGTTTTGCTAGGCAAAAATTTTCATTCTCTGTGTAACTCTGTGGGAAAGTGACAAACTTGAGTGAATTGTGACTAAATGACTGAATTGTCGGGAAAATTCTCGTATCTCTCTAATTAAGCGCGCTAGAGCTCTCAAACTGTGGCAAAACGCACTTTCATGAAAACACGCTTCCTTGAGGTTTTAAACTCAGAAGGTGAATCTGTGCGTGTTTCTGTCCTGGGAACTGCTTCAGATCACAGTGCAATGCATATATGGTCTCGTTTGGCCCAATGTGCTCGTACGGTCATTTGGAAGTGAATATAAGCTTCTGAAGTGAAGATTTGCAGTTTTTCAAAAACTTTCTTTTTTTAGTTCTGCTTGTCAAAATTTTTCATTCTGTGTGTAACTCAATGGGAAAGTGAAAAACTTGAGTGAATTGTGACTAAATGACTGAATTGGAGTGAAAATGCTCCTATCTCTCTAATTAAGCGCGCTAGAGCTCTGAAACTGTGCCTATACGCACTTTCATATAAACACGCTTCCTCGAGGTTTTAAACTCAGAAGGTGAATCTGTGCGTGTTTCTGGCCTGGGAACTGCTTCAGATCACAGTGCAATGCATATATGGTCTCGTTTGGCCCAATGTGCTCGTTCGGTCATTTGGAAGTGAATATAAGCTTCTGAAGTGAAGATTGGCACTTTTTCAAAAACTTTTTTTTTTTAAGTTTTGCTAGGCAAAAATTTTCATTCTCTGGGTAACTCTGTGGGAAAGTGACAAACTTGAGTGAATTGTGACTAAATGACTGAATTGTAGGGAAAATGCTCGTATCTCTCTAATTAAGCGCGCTAGAGCTCTGAAACTGTGGCAAAACGCACTTTCATGAAAACACGCTTCCTTGAGGTTTTAAACTCAGAAGGTGAATCTGTGCGTGTTTCTGGCTTGGGAACTGCTTCAGATCACAGTGCAATGCATATATGGTCTCATTTGGCCCAATGTGCTCGTACGGTCATTTGGAAGTGAATATAAGCTTCTGAAGTGAAGATTTGCACTTTTTCAAAAACTTTTTTTTTTTAAGTTTTGCTTGGCAAAAATTTTCATTCTGTGTGTAACTCTGTGGGAAAGTGACAAACTTGAGTGAATTGTGACTTAATGGCTGAATTGTAGGGAAAATGCTTGTATCTCTCTAATTAAGCGTGCTAGAGCTCTGAAACTGTGCCTAACGCACTTTCATATAAACATGCTTCCTTCAGGTTTTAAACTCAGAAGGTGAATCTGTGCGTGTTTCTGGCCTGGGAACTGCTTCAGATCACAGTGCAATGCATATATGGTCTCGTTTGGCCCAATGTGCTCGTTCGGTCATTTGGAAGTGAATATAAGCTTCTGAAGTGAAGATTGGCACTTTTTCAAAAACTTTCTTTTTTTTAGTTCTGCTTGTCAAAATTTTTCTTTCTGTGTGTAACTCAGTGGGAAAGTGACAAACGAGTGAATTGTGACTACACGACTAAATTAGAATGAATATGCGCCTATCTCTCTAATTAAGCGTGCTAGAGCTCTGAAACTGTGCCTAACGCACTTTCATATAAACAAGCTTCCTTGAGGTTTTTAACTCAGAAAGTGAATCTGTGCGTGTTTCTGGCCTGGAAACTGCTTCAGATCACAGTGCAATGCATATATGGTCTCGTTTGGCCCAATGTGCTTGAATGGTCATTTGAAAATGAATATAAGCTTCTGAAGTGAAGATATACACTTTTTCAAAAACTTTTTTTTTTTAAGTTTTGCTAGGCAAAAATTTTCATTCTCTGTGTAACTCTGTGGGAAAGTGACAAACTTGAGTGAATTGTGACTAAATGACTGAATTGTTGGGAAAATGCTCGTATCTCTCTAATTAAGCGCGCTAGAGCTCTGAAACTGTGGCAAAACGCACTTTCATGAAAACACGCTTCCTTGAGGTTTTAAACTCAGAAGGTGAATCTGTGCGTGTTTCTGGCTTGGGAACTGCTTCAGATCACAGTGCAATGCATATATGGTCTCGTTTGGCCCAATGTGCTCGTACGGTCATTTGGAAGTGAATATAAGCTTCTGAAGTGAAGATCTGCACTTTTTCAAAAACTTTCCTTTTTTAGTTCTGCTTGTCAAAATTTTTCATTCTGTGTGTAACTCAATGGGAAAGTGACAAACTTGAGTGAATTGTGACTAAATGACTGAATTGTAGGGAAAATGCTCGTATCTCTCTAATTTAGCGCGCTAGAGCTCTGAAACTGTGGCAAAACGCACTTTCATGAAAACACGCTTCCTTGAGGTTTTAAACTCAGAAGGTGAATCTGTGCGTGTTTCTGGCTTGGGAACTGCTTCAGATCACAGTGCAATGCATATATGGTCTCGTTTGGTCCAATATGCTTGAATGGTCATTTGGAAGTGAATATAAGCTTCTGAAGTGAAGATTTGCACTTTTTCAAAAACTTTTTTTTTTTAAGTTTTGCTAGGCAAAAATTTTCATTCTCTGTGTAACTCTGTGGGAAAGTGACAAACTTGAGTGAATTGTGACTAAATGACTGAATTGTCGGGAAAATGCTCGTATCTCTCTAATTAAGCGCGCTAGAGCTCTCAAACTGTGGCAAAACGCACTTTCATGAAAACACGCTTCCTTGAGGTTTTAAACTCAGAAGGTGAATCTGTGCGTGTTTCTGGCTTGGGAACTGCTTCAGATCACAGTGCAATGCATATATGGTCTCATTTGGCCCAATGTGCTCGTACGGTCATTTGGAAGTGAATATAAGCTTCTGAAGTGAAGATTTGCACTTTTTCAAAAACTTTTTTTTTTTAAGTTTTGCTTGGCAAAAATTTTCATTCTGTGTGTAACTCTGTGGGAAAGTGACAAACTTGAGTGAATTGTGTCTTAATGGCTGAATTGTAGGGAAAATGCTTGTATCTCTCTAATTAAGCGTGCTAGAGCTCTGAAACTGTGCCTAACGCACTTTCATATAAACATGCTTCCTTGAGGTTTTAAACTCAGAAGGTGAATCTGTGCGTGTTTCTGGCTTGGGAACTGCTTCAGATCACAGTGCAATGCATATATGGTCTCGTTTGGTCCAATATGCTTGAATGGTCATTTGGAAGTGAATATAAGCTTCTGAAGTGAAGATTTGCACTTTTTCAAAAACTTTTTTTTTTTAAGTTTTGCTAGGCAAAAATTTTCATTCTCTGTGTAACTCTGTGGGAAAGTGACAAACTTGAGTGAATTGTGACTAAATGACTGAATTGTCGGGAAAATTCTCGTATCTCTCTAATTAAGCGCGCTAGAGCTCTCAAACTGTGGCAAAACGCACTTTCATGAAAACACGCTTCCTTGAGGTTTTAAACTCAGAAGGTGAATCTGTGCGTGTTTCTGTCCTGGGAACTGCTTCAGATCACAGTGCAATGCATATATGGTCTCGTTTGGCCCAATGTGCTCGTACGGTCATTTGGAAGTGAATATAAGCTTCTGAAGTGAAGATTTGCAGTTTTTCAAAAACTTTCTTTTTTTAGTTCTGCTTGTCAAAATTTTTCATTCTGTGTGTAACTCAATGGGAAAGTGAAAAACTTGAGTGAATTGTGACTAAATGACTGAATTGGAGTGAAAATGCTCCTATCTCTCTAATTAAGCGCGCTAGAGCTCTGAAACTGTGCCTATACGCACTTTCATATAAACACGCTTCCTCGAGGTTTTAAACTCAGAAGGTGAATCTGTGCGTGTTTCTGGCCTGGGAACTGCTTCAGATCACAGTGCAATGCATATATGGTCTCGTTTGGCCCAATGTGCTCGTTCGGTCATTTGGAAGTGAATATAAGCTTCTGAAGTGAAGATTGGCACTTTTTCAAAAACTTTTTTTTTTTAAGTTTTGCTAGGCAAAAATTTTCATTCTCTGGGTAACTCTGTGGGAAAGTGACAAACTTGAGTGAATTGTGACTAAATGACTGAATTGTAGGGAAAATGCTCGTATCTCTCTAATTAAGCGCGCTAGAGCTCTGAAACTGTGGCAAAACGCACTTTCATGAAAACACGCTTCCTTGAGGTTTTAAACTCAGAAGGTGAATCTGTGCGTGTTTCTGGCTTGGGAACTGCTTCAGATCACAGTGCAATGCATATATGGTCTCATTTGGCCCAATGTGCTCGTACGGTCATTTGGAAGTGAATATAAGCTTCTGAAGTGAAGATTTGCACTTTTTCAAAAACTTTTTTTTTTTAAGTTTTGCTTGGCAAAAATTTTCATTCTGTGTGTAACTCTGTGGGAAAGTGACAAACTTGAGTGAATTGTGACTTAATGGCTGAATTGTAGGGAAAATGCTTGTATCTCTCTAATTAAGCGTGCTAGAGCTCTGAAACTGTGCCTAACGCACTTTCATATAAACATGCTTCCTTCAGGTTTTAAACTCAGAAGGTGAATCTGTGCGTGTTTCTGGCCTGGGAACTGCTTCAGATCACAGTGCAATGCATATATGGTCTCGTTTGGCCCAATGTGCTCGTTCGGTCATTTGGAAGTGAATATAAGCTTCTGAAGTGAAGATTGGCACTTTTTCAAAAACTTTCTTTTTTTTAGTTCTGCTTGTCAAAATTTTTCTTTCTGTGTGTAACTCAGTGGGAAAGTGACAAACGAGTGAATTGTGACTACACGACTAAATTAGAATGAATATGCGCCTATCTCTCTAATTAAGCGTGCTAGAGCTCTGAAACTGTGCCTAACGCACTTTCATATAAACAAGCTTCCTTGAGGTTTTTAACTCAGAAAGTGAATCTGTGCGTGTTTCTGGCCTGGAAACTGCTTCAGATCACAGTGCAATGCATATATGGTCTCGTTTGGCCCAATGTGCTTGAATGGTCATTTGAAAATGAATATAAGCTTCTGAAGTGAAGATATACACTTTTTCAAAAACTTTTTTTTTTTAAGTTTTGCTAGGCAAAAATTTTCATTCTCTGTGTAACTCTGTGGGAAAGTGACAAACTTGAGTGAATTGTGACTAAATGACTGAATTGTTGGGAAAATGCTCGTATCTCTCTAATTAAGCGCGCTAGAGCTCTGAAACTGTGGCAAAACGCACTTTCATGAAAACACGCTTCCTTGAGGTTTTAAACTCAGAAGGTGAATCTGTGCGTGTTTCTGGCTTGGGAACTGCTTCAGATCACAGTGCAATGCATATATGGTCTCGTTTGGCCCAATGTGCTCGTACGGTCATTTGGAAGTGAATATAAGCTTCTGAAGTGAAGATCTGCACTTTTTCAAAAACTTTCCTTTTTTAGTTCTGCTTGTCAAAATTTTTCATTCTGTGTGTAACTCAATGGGAAAGTGACAAACTTGAGTGAATTGTGACTAAATGACTGAATTGTAGGGAAAATGCTCGTATCTCTCTAATTTAGCGCGCTAGAGCTCTGAAACTGTGGCAAAACGCACTTTCATGAAAACACGCTTCCTTGAGGTTTTAAACTCAGAAGGTGAATCTGTGCGTGTTTCTGGCTTGGGAACTGCTTCAGATCACAGTGCAATGCATATATGGTCTCGTTTGGTCCAATATGCTTGAATGGTCATTTGGAAGTGAATATAAGCTTCTGAAGTGAAGATTTGCACTTTTTCAAAAACTTTTTTTTTTTAAGTTTTGCTAGGCAAAAATTTTCATTCTCTGTGTAACTCTGTGGGAAAGTGACAAACTTGAGTGAATTGTGACTAAATGACTGAATTGTCGGGAAAATGCTCGTATCTCTCTAATTAAGCGCGCTAGAGCTCTCAAACTGTGGCAAAACGCACTTTCATGAAAACACGCTTCCTTGAGGTTTTAAACTCAGAAGGTGAATCTGTGCGTGTTTCTGGCTTGGGAACTGCTTCAGATCACAGTGCAATGCATATATGGTCTCATTTGGCCCAATGTGCTCGTACGGTCATTTGGAAGTGAATATAAGCTTCTGAAGTGAAGATTTGCACTTTTTCAAAAACTTTTTTTTTTTAAGTTTTGCTTGGCAAAAATTTTCATTCTGTGTGTAACTCTGTGGGAAAGTGACAAACTTGAGTGAATTGTGTCTTAATGGCTGAATTGTAGGGAAAATGCTTGTATCTCTCTAATTAAGCGTGCTAGAGCTCTGAAACTGTGCCTAACGCACTTTCATATAAACATGCTTCCTTGAGGTTTTAAACTCAGAAGGTGAATCTGTGCGTGTTTCTGGCCTGGGAACTGCTTCAGATCACAGTGCAATGCATATATGGTCTCGTTTGGCCCAATGTGCTCGTTCGGTCATTTGGAAGTGAATATAAGCTTCTGAAGTGAAGATTGGCACTTTTTCAAAAACTTTCTTTTTTTTAGTTCTGCTTGTCAAAATTTTTCTTTCTGTGTGTAACTCAGTGGGAAAGTGACAAACGAGTGAATTGTGACTACACGACTAAATTAGAATGAATATGCGCCTATCTCTCTAATTAAGCGTGCTAGAGCTCTGAAACTGTGCCTAACGCACTTTCATATAAACAAGCTTCCTTGAGGTTTTTAACTCAGAAAGTGAATCTGTGCGTGTTTCTGGCCTGGAAACTGCTTCAGATCACAGTGCAATGCATATATGGTCTCGTTTGGCCCAATGTGCTTGAATGGTCATTTGAAAATGAATATAAGCTTCTGAAGTGAAGATATACACTTTTTCAAAAAGTTTTTTTTTTTAAGTTTTGCTAGGCAAAAATTTTCATTCTCTGTGTAACTCTGTGGGAAAGTGACAAACTTGAGTGAATTGTGACTAAATGGCTGAATTGTAGGGAAAATGCTTGTATCTCTCTAATTAAGCGTGCTAGAGCTCTGAAACTGTGCCTATACGCACTTTCATATAAACACGCTTCCTCGAGGTTTTAAACTCAGAAGGTGAATCTGTGCGTGTTTCTGGCCTGGAAACTGCTTCAGATCACTGTGCAATGCATATATGGTCTCGTTTGGTCCAATGTGCTTGAATGGTCATTTGAAAGTGAATATAAGCTTCTGAAGTGAAGATATACACTTTTTCAAAAACTTTTTTTTTTTTAAGTTTTGCTTGGCAAAAATTTTCATTCTGTGTGTAACTCTGTGGGAAAGTGACAAACTTGAGTGAATTGTGACTAAATGGCTGAATTGTAGGGAAAATGCTTGTATCTCTCTAATTAAGCGTGCTAGAGCTCTGAAACTGTGCCTAACGCACTTTCATATGAACATGCTTCCTTGAGGTTTTAAACTCAGAAGGTGAATCTGTGCGTGTTTCTGGCCTGGGAACTGCTTCAGATCACAGTGCAATGCATATATGGTCTCGTTTGGCCCAATGTGCTCGTTCGGTCATTTGGAAGTGAATATAAGCTTCTGAAGTGAAGATTGGCACTTTTTCAAAAACTTTCTTTTTTTTAGTTCTGCTTGTCAAAATTTTTATTTCTGTGTGTAACTCAGTGGGAAAGTGACAAACGAGTGAATTGTGACTAAATGACTGAATTGTAGGGAAAATGCTCGTATCTCTCTAATTAAGCGCGCTAGAGCTCTGAAACTGTGGCAAAACGCACTTTCATGAAAACACGCTTCCTTGAGGTTTTAAACTCAGAAGGTGAATCTGTGCGTGTTTCTGTCCTGGGAACTGCTTCAGATCACAGTGCAATGCATATATGGTCTCGTTTGGCCCAATGTGCTCGTACGGTCATTTGGAAGTGAATATAAGCTTCTGAAGTGAAGATTTGCACTTTTTCAAAAACTTTCTTTTTTTTAGTTCTGCTTGTCAAAATTTTTCTTTCTGTGTGTAACTCAGTGGGAAAGTGACAAACGAGTGAATTGTGACTACACGACTAAATTAGAATGAATATGCGCCTATCTCTCTAATTAAGCGCGCTAGAGCTCTGAAACTGTGCCTATACGCACTTTCATATAAACACGCTTCCTTGAGGTTTTAAACTCAGAAGGTGAATCTGTGCGTGTTTCTGTCCTGGGAACTGCTTCAGATCACAGTGCAATGCATATATGGTCTCGTTTGGCCCAATGTGCTCGTACGGTCATTTGGAAGTGAATATAAGCTTCTGAAGTGAAGATTTGCACTTTTTCAAAAACTTTCTTTTTTTTAGTTCTGCTTGTCGAAATTTTTCTTTCTGTGTGTAACTCAGTGGGAAAGTGACAAACTTGAGTGAATTGTGACTAAATGACTGAATTGGAGTTAAAATGCTCCTATCTCTCTAATTAAGCGCGCTAGAGCTCTGAAATTGTGCCTATACGCACTTTCATATAAACACGCTTCCTCGAGGTTTTAAACTCAGAAGGTGAATCTGTGCGTGTTTCTGGCCTGGAAACTGCTTCAGATCACTGTGCAATGCATATATGGTCTCGTTTGGTCCAATGTGCTTGAATGGTCATTTGAAAGTGAATATAAGCTTCTGAAGTGAAGATATACACTTTTTCAAAAACTTTTTTTTTTTTAAGTTTTGCTTGGCAAAAATTTTCATTCTGTGTGTAACTCTGTGGGAAAGTGACAAACTTGAGTGAATTGTGACTAAATGGCTGAATTGTAGGGAAAATGCTTGTATCTCTCTAATTAAGCGTGCTAGAGCTCTGAAACTGTGCCTAACGCACTTTCATATAAACATGCTTCCTTGAGGTTTTAAACTCAGAAGGTGAATCTGTGCGTGTTTCTGGCCTGGGAACTGCTTCAGATCACAGTGCAATGCATATATGGTCTCGTTTGGCCCAATGTGCTCGTTCGGTCATTTGGAAGTGAATATAAGCTTCTGAAGTGAAGATTGGCACTTTTTCAAAAACTTTCTTTTTTTTAGTTCTGCTTGTCAAAATTTTTCTTTCTGTGTGTAACTCAGTGGGAAAGTGACAAACGAGTGAATTGTGACTACACGACTAAATTAGAATGAATATGCGCCTATCTCTCTAATTAAGCGTGCTAGAGCTCTGAAACTGTGCCTAACGCACTTTCATATAAACAAGCTTCCTTGAGGTTTTTAACTCAGAAAGTGAATCTGTGCGTGTTTCTGGCCTGGAAACTGCTTCAGATCACAGTGCAATGCATATATGGTCTCGTTTGGCCCAATGTGCTTGAATGGTCATTTGAAAATGAATATAAGCTTCTGAAGTGAAGATATACACTTTTTCAAAAACTTTTTTTTTTTAAGTTTTGCTCGGCAAAAATTTTCATTCTCTGTGTAACTCTGTGGGAAAGTGACAAACTTGAGTGAATTGTGACTAAATGACTGAATTGTAGGGAAAATGCTCGTATCTCTCTAATTAAGCGCGCTAGAGCTCTGAAACTGTGGCAAAACGCACTTTCATGAAAACACGCTTCCTTGAGGTTTTAAACTCAGAAGGTGAATCTGTGCGTGTTTCTGGCTTGGGAACTGCTTCAGATCACAGTGCAATGCATATATGGTCTCGTTTGGCCCAATGTGCTCGTACGGTCATTTGGAAGTGAATATAAGCTTCTGAAGTGAAGATCTGCACTTTTTCAAAAACTTTCTTTTTTTAGTTCTGCTTGTCAAAATTTTTCATTCTGTGTGTAACTCAATGGGAAAGTGACAAACTTGAGTGAATTGTGACTAAATGACTGAATTGGAGTGAAAATGCTCCTATCTCTCTAATTAAGCGCGCTAGAGCTCTGAAACTGTGCCTATACGCAATTTCATATAAACACGCTTCCTTGAGGTTTTAAACTCAGAAGGTGAATCTGTGCGTGTTTCTGGCCTGGGAACTGCTTCAGATCACAGTGCAATGCATATATGGTCTCGTTTGGTCCAAAGTGCTTGAATGGTCATTTGGAAGTGAATATAAGCTTCTGAAGTGAAGATTTGCACTTTTTCAAAAACTTTTTTTTTTTAAGTTTTGCTAGGCAAAAATTTTCATTCTCTGTGTAACTCTGTGGGAAAGTGACAAACTTGAGTGAATTGTGACTAAATGACTGAATTGTAGGGAAAATGCTCGTATCTCTCTAATTTAGCGCGCTAGAGCTCTGAAACTGTGGCAAAACGCACTTTCATGAAAACACGCTTCCTTGAGGTTTTAAACTCAGAAGGTGAATCTGTGCGTGTTTCTGGCTTGGGAACTGCTTCAGATCACAGTGCAATGCATATATGGTCTCGTTTGGTCCAATATGCTTGAATGGTCATTTGGAAGTGAATATAAGCTTCTGAAGTGAAGATTTGCACTTTTTCAAAAACTTTTTTTTTTTAAGTTTTGCTTGGCAAAAATTTTCATTCTGTGTGTAACTCTGTGGGAAAGTGACAAACTTGAGTGAATTGTGACTAAATGGCTGAATTGTCGGGAAAATGCTCGTATCTCTCTAATTATGCGCGCTAGAGCTCTCAAACTGTGGCAAAACGCACTTTCATGAAAACACGCTTCCTTGAGGTTTTTAACTCAGAAAGTGAATCTGTGCGTGTTTCTGGCCTGGAAACTGCTTCAGATCACAGTGCAATGCATATATGGTCTCGTTTGGCCCAATGTGCTTGAATGGTCATTTGAAAATGAATATAAGCTTCGGAAGTGAAGATATACACTTTTTCAAAAACTTTTTTTTTTAAAGTTTTGCTCGGCAAAAATTTTCATTCTCTGTGTAACTCTGTGGGAAAGTGACAAACTTGAGTGAATTGTGACTAAATGACTGAATTGTAGGGAAAATGCTCGTATCTCTCTAATTAAGCGCGCTAGAGCTCTGAAACTGTGGCAAAACGCACTTTCATGAAAACACGCCTCCTTGAGGTTTTAAACTCAGAAGGTGAATCTGTGCGTGTTTCTGGCTTGGGAACTGCTTCAGATCACAGTGCAATGCATATATGGTCTCGTTTGGCCCAATGTGCTCGTACGGTCATTTGGAAGTGAATATAAGCTTCTGAAGTGAAGATCTGCACTTTTTCAAAAACTTTCTTTTTTTAGTTCTGCTTGTCAAAATTTTTCATTCTGTGTGTAACTCAATGGGAAAGTGACAAACTTGAGTGAATTGTGACTAAATGATTTAATTGGAGTGAAAATGCTCCTATCTCTCTAATTAAGCGCGCTAGAGCTCTGAAACTGTGCCTAACGCACTTTCATATAAACAAGCTTCCTTGAGGTTTTTAACTCAGAAAGTGAATCTGTGCGTGTTTCTGGCCTGGAAACTGCTTCAGATCACAGTGCAATGCATATATGGTCTCGTTTGGCCCAATGTGCTTGAATGGTCATTTGAAAATGAATATAAGCTTCTGAAGTGAAGATATACACTTTTTCAAAAACTTTTTTTTTTTAAGTTTTGCTAGGCAAAAATTTTCATTCTCTGTGTAACTCTGTGGGAAAGTGACAAACTTGAGTGAATTGTGACTAAATGACTGAATTGTAGGGAAAATGCTCGTATCTCTCTAATTAAGCGCGCTAGAGCTCTGAAACTGTGGCAAAACGCACTTTCATGAAAACACGCCTCCTTGAGGTTTTAAACTCAGAAGGTGAATCTGTGCGTGTTTCTGGCTTGGGAACTGCTTCAGATCACAGTGCAATGCATATATGGTCTCGTTTGGCCCAATGTGCTCGTACGGTCATTTGGAAGTGAATATAAGCTTCTGAAGTGAAGATCTGCACTTTTTCAAAAACTTTCTTTTTTTAGTTCTGCTTGTCAAAATTTTTCATTCTGTGTGTAACTCAATGGGAAAGTGACAAACTTGAGTGAATTGTGACTAAATGACTGAATTGGAGTGAAAATGCTCCTATCTCTCTAATTAAGCGCGCTAGAGCTCTGAAACTGTGCCTATACGCAATTTCATATAAACACGCCTCCTTGAGGTTTTAAACTCAGAAGGTGAATCTGTGCGTGTTTCTGGCTTGGGAACTGCTTCAGATCACAGTGCAATGCATATATGGTCTCGTTTGGCCCAATGTGCTTGAATGGTCATTTGAAAATGAATATAAGCTTCTGAAGTGAAGATATACACTTTTTCAAAAACTTTTTTTTTTTAAGTTTTGCTAGGCAAAAATTTTCATTCTCTGTGTAACTCTGTGGGAAAGTGACAAACTTGAGTGAATTGTGACTAAATGACTGAATTGTTGGGAAAATGCTCGTATCTCTCTAATTAAGCGCGCTAGAGCTCTGAAACTGTGGCAAAACGCACTTTCATGAAAACACGCTTCCTTGAGGTTTTAAACTCAGAAGGTGAATCTGTGCGTGTTTCTGGCTTGGGAACTGCTTCAGATCACAGTGCAATGCATATATGGTCTCGTTTGGCCCAATGTGCTCGTACGGTCATTTGGAAGTGAATATAAGCTTCTGAAGTGAAGATCTGCACTTTTTCAAAAACTTTCCTTTTTTAGTTCTGCTTGTCAAAATTTTTCATTCTGTGTGTAACTCAATGGGAAAGTGACAAACTTGAGTGAATTGTGACTAAATGACTGAATTGTAGGGAAAATGCTCGTATCTCTCTAATTTAGCGCGCTAGAGCTCTGAAACTGTGGCAAAACGCACTTTCATGAAAACACGCTTCCTTGAGGTTTTAAACTCAGAAGGTGAATCTGTGCGTGTTTCTGGCTTGGGAACTGCTTCAGATCACAGTGCAATGCATATATGGTCTCGTTTGGTCCAATATGCTTGAATGGTCATTTGGAAGTGAATATAAGCTTCTGAAGTGAAGATTTGCACTTTTTCAAAAACTTTTTTTTTTTAAGTTTTGCTAGGCAAAAATTTTCATTCTCTGTGTAACTCTGTGGGAAAGTGACAAACTTGAGTGAATTGTGACTAAATGACTGAATTGTCGGGAAAATGCTCGTATCTCTCTAATTAAGCGCGCTAGAGCTCTCAAACTGTGGCAAAACGCACTTTCATGAAAAGACGCTTCCTTGAGGTTTTAAACTCAGAAGGTGAATCTGTGCGTGTTTCTGGCTTGGGAACTGCTTCAGATCACAGTGCAATGCATATATGGTCTCATTTGGCCCAATGTGCTCGTACGGTCATTTGGAAGTGAATATAAGCTTCTGAAGTGAAGATTTGCACTTTTTCAAAAACTTTTTTTTTTTAAGTTTTGCTTGGCAAAAATTTTCATTCTGTGTGTAACTCTGTGGGAAAGTGACAAACTTGAGTGAATTGTGTCTTAATGGCTGAATTGTAGGGAAAATGCTTGTATCTCTCTAATTAAGCGTGCTAGAGCTCTGAAACTGTGCCTAACGCACTTTCATATAAACATGCTTCCTTGAGGTTTTAAACTCAGAAGGTGAATCTGTGCGTGTTTCTGGCCTGGGAACTGCTTCAGATCACAGTGCAATGCATATATGGTCTCGTTTGGCCCAATGTGCTCGTTCGGTCATTTGGAAGTGAATATAAGCTTCTGAAGTGAAGATTGGCACTTTTTCAAAAACTTTCTTTTTTTTAGTTCTGCTTGTCAAAATTTTTCTTTCTGTGTGTAACTCAGTGGGAAAGTGACAAACGAGTGAATTGTGACTACACGACTAAATTAGAATGAATATGCGCCTATCTCTCTAATTAAGCGTGCTAGAGCTCTGAAACTGTGCCTAACGCACTTTCATATAAACAAGCTTCCTTGAGGTTTTTAACTCAGAAAGTGAATCTGTGCGTGTTTCTGGCCTGGAAACTGCTTCAGATCACAGTGCAATGCATATATGGTCTCGTTTGGCCCAATGTGCTTGAATGGTCATTTGAAAATGAATATAAGCTTCTGAAGTGAAGATATACACTTTTTCAAAAACTTTTTTTTTTTAAGTTTTGCTAGGCAAAAATTTTCATTCTCTGTGTAACTCTGTGGGAAAGTGACAAACTTGAGTGAATTGTGACTAAATGACTGAATTGTTGGGAAAATGCTCGTATCTCTCTAATTAAGCGCGCTAGAGCTCTGAAACTGTGGCAAAACGCACTTTCATGAAAACAAGCTTCCTTGAGGTTTTTAACTCAGAAAGTGAATCTGTGCGTGTTTCTGGCCTGGAAACTGCTTCAGATCACAGTGCAATGCATATATGGTCTCGTTTGGCCCAATGTGCTTGAATGGTCATTTGAAAATGAATATAAGCTTCTGAAGTGAAGATATACACTTTTTCAAAAACTTTTTTTTTTTAAGTTTTGCTCGGCAAAAATTTTCATTCTCTGTGTAACTCTGTGGGAAAGTGACAAACTTGAGTGAATTGTGACTAAATGACTGAATTGTAGGGAAAATGCTCGTATCTCTCTAATTAAGCGCGCTAGAGCTCTGAAACTGTGGCAAAACGCACTTTCATGAAAACACGCCTCCTTGAGGTTTTAAACTCAGAAGGTGAATCTGTGCGTGTTTCTGGCTTGGGAACTGCTTCAGATCACAGTGCAATGCATATATGGTCTCGTTTGGCCCAATGTGCTCGTACGGTCATTTGGAAGTGAATATAAGCTTCTGAAGTGAAGATCTGCACTTTTTCAAAAACTTTCTTTTTTTAGTTCTGCTTGTCAAAATTTTTCATTCTGTGTGTAACTCAATGGGAAAGTGACAAACTTGAGTGAATTGTGACTAAATGACTGAATTGGAGTGAAAATGCTCCTATCTCTCTAATTAAGCGCGCTAGAGCTCTGAAACTGTGCCTATACGCAATTTCATATAAACACGCCTCCTTGAGGTTTTAAACTCAGAAGGTGAATCTGTGCGTGTTTCTGGCTTGGGAACTGCTTCAGATCACAGTGCAATGCATATATGGTCTCGTTTGGCCCAATGTGCTCGTACGGTCATTTGGAAGTGAATATAAGCTTCTGAAGTGAAGATCTGCACTTTTTCAAAAACTTTTTTTTTTTAAGTTTTGCTAGGCAAAAATTTTCATTCTCTGTGTAACTCTGTGGGAAAGTGACAAACTTGAGTGAATTGTGACTAAATGACTGATTGTAGGGAAAATGCTCGTATCTCTCTAATTTAGCGCGCTAGAGCTCTGAAACTGTGGCAAAACGCACTTTCATGAAAACACGCTTCCTTGAGGTTTTAAACTCAGAAGGTGAATCTGTGCGTGTTTCTGGCTTGGGAACTGCTTCAGATCACAGTGCAATGCATATATGGTCTCGTTTGGTCCAATATGCTTGAATGGTCATTTGGAAGTGAATATAAGCTTCTGAAGTGAAGATTTGCACTTTTTCAAAAACTTTTTTTTTTTAAGTTTTGCTAGGCAAAAATTTTCATTCTCTGTGTAACTCTGTGGGAAAGTGACAAACTTGAGTGAATTGTGACTAAATGACTGAATTGTCGGGAAAATGCTCGTATCTCTCTAATTAAGCGCGCTAGAGCTCTCAAACTGTGGCAAAACGCACTTTCATGAAAACACGCTTCCTTGAGGTTTTAAACTCAGAAGGTGAATCTGTGCGTGTTTCTGTCCTGGGAACTGCTTCAGATCACAGTGCAATGCATATATGGTCTCGTTTGGCCCAATGTGCTCGTACGGTCATTTGGAAGTGAATATAAGCTTCTGAAGTGAAGATTTGCAGTTTTTCAAAAACTTTCTTTTTTTAGTTCTGCTTGTCAAAATTTTTCATTCTGTGTGTAACTCAATGGGAAAGTGAAAAACTTGAGTGAATTGTGACTAAATGACTGAATTGGAGTGAAAATGCTCCTATCTCTCTAATTAAGCGCGCTAGAGCTCTGAAACTGTGCCTATACGCACTTTCATATAAACACGCTTCCTCGAGGTTTTAAACTCAGAAGGTGAATCTGTGCGTGTTTCTGGCCTGGGAACTGCTTCAGATCACAGTGCAATGCATATATGGTCTCGTTTGGCCCAATGTGCTCGTTCGGTCATTTGGAAGTGAATATAAGCTTCTGAAGTGAAGATTGGCACTTTTTCAAAAACTTTTTTTTTTTAAGTTTTGCTAGGCAAAAATTTTCATTCTCTGGGTAACTCTGTGGGAAAGTGACAAACTTGAGTGAATTGTGACTAAATGACTGAATTGTAGGGAAAATGCTCGTATCTCTCTAATTAAGCGCGCTAGAGCTCTGAAACTGTGGCAAAACGCACTTTCATGAAAACACGCTTCCTTGAGGTTTTAAACTCAGAAGGTGAATCTGTGCGTGTTTCTGGCTTGGGAACTGCTTCAGATCACAGTGCAATGCATATATGGTCTCATTTGGCCCAATGTGCTCGTACGGTCATTTGGAAGTGAATATAAGCTTCTGAAGTGAAGATTTGCACTTTTTCAAAAACTTTTTTTTTTTAAGTTTTGCTTGGCAAAAATTTTCATTCTGTGTGTAACTCTGTGGGAAAGTGACAAACTTGAGTGAATTGTGACTTAATGGCTGAATTGTAGGGAAAATGCTTGTATCTCTCTAATTAAGCGTGCTAGAGCTCTGAAACTGTGCCTAACGCACTTTCATATAAACATGCTTCCTTGAGGTTTTAAACTCAGAAGGTGAATCTGTGCGTGTTTCTGGCCTGGGAACTGCTTCAGATCACAGTGCAATGCATATATGGTCTCGTTTGGCCCAATGTGCTCGTTCGGTCATTTGGAAGTGAATATAAGCTTCTGAAGTGAAGATTGGCACTTTTTCAAAAACTTTCTTTTTTTTAGTTCTGCTTGTCAAAATTTTTCTTTCTGTGTGTAACTCAGTGGGAAAGTGACAAACGAGTGAATTGTGACTACACGACTAAATTAGAATGAATATGCGCCTATCTCTCTAATTAAGCGTGCTAGAGCTCTGAAACTGTGCCTAACGCACTTTCATATAAACAAGCTTCCTTGAGGTTTTTAACTCAGAAAGTGAATCTGTGCGTGTTTCTGGCCTGGAAACTGCTTCAGATCACAGTGCAATGCATATATGGTCTCGTTTGGCCCAATGTGCTTGAATGGTCATTTGAAAATGAATATAAGCTTCTGAAGTGAAGATATACACTTTTTCAAAAACTTTTTTTTTTTAAGTTTTGCTAGGCAAAAATTTTCATTCTCTGTGTAACTCTGTGGGAAAGTGACAAACTTGAGTGAATTGTGACTAAATGACTGAATTGTTGGGAAAATGCTCGTATCTCTCTAATTAAGCGCGCTAGAGCTCTGAAACTGTGGCAAAACGCACTTTCATGAAAACACGCTTCCTTGAGGTTTTAAACTCAGAAGGTGAATCTGTGCGTGTTTCTGGCTTGGGAACTGCTTCAGATCACAGTGCAATGCATATATGGTCTCGTTTGGCCCAATGTGCTCGTACGGTCATTTGGAAGTGAATATAAGCTTCTGAAGTGAAGATCTGCACTTTTTCAAAAACTTTCCTTTTTTAGTTCTGCTTGTCAAAATTTTTCATTCTGTGTGTAACTCAATGGGAAAGTGACAAACTTGAGTGAATTGTGACTAAATGACTGAATTGTAGGGAAAATGCTCGTATCTCTCTAATTTAGCGCGCTAGAGCTCTGAAACTGTGGCAAAACGCACTTTCATGAAAACACGCTTCCTTGAGGTTTTAAACTCAGAAGGTGAATCTGTGCGTGTTTCTGGCTTGGGAACTGCTTCAGATCACAGTGCAATGCATATATGGTCTCGTTTGGTCCAATATGCTTGAATGGTCATTTGGAAGTGAATATAAGCTTCTGAAGTGAAGATTTGCACTTTTTCAAAACCTTTTTTTTTTTAAGTTTTGCTAGGCAAAAATTTTCATTCTCTGTGTAACTCTGTGGGAAAGTGACAAACTTGAGTGAATTGTGACTAAATGACTGAATTGTCGGGAAAATGCTCGTATCTCTCTAATTAAGCGCGCTAGAGCTCTCAAACTGTGGCAAAACGCACTTTCATGAAAACACGCTTCCTTGAGGTTTTAAACTCAGAAGGTGAATCTGTGCGTGTTTCTGGCTTGGGAACTGCTTCAGATCACAGTGCAATGCATATATGGTCTCATTTGGCCCAATGTGCTCGTACGGTCATTTGGAAGTGAATATAAGCTTCTGAAGTGAAGATTTGCACTTTTTCAAAAACTTTTTTTTTTTAAGTTTTGCTTGGCAAAAATTTTCATTCTGTGTGTAACTCTGTGGGAAAGTGACAAACTTGAGTGAATTGTGTCTTAATGGCTGAATTGTAGGGAAAATGCTTGTATCTCTCTAATTAAGCGTGCTAGAGCTCTGAAACTGTGCCTAACGCACTTTCATATAAACATGCTTCCTTGAGGTTTTAAACTCAGAAGGTGAATCTGTGCGTGTTTCTGGCCTGGGAACTGCTTCAGATCACAGTGCAATGCATATATGGTCTCGTTTGGCCCAATGTGCTCGTTCGGTCATTTGGAAGTGAATATAAGCTTCTGAAGTGAAGATTGGCACTTTTTCAAAAACTTTCTTTTTTTTAGTTCTGCTTGTCAAAATTTTTCTTTCTGTGTGTAACTCAGTGGGAAAGTGACAAACGAGTGAATTGTGACTACACGACTAAATTAGAATGAATATGCGCCTATCTCTCTAATTAAGCGTGCTAGAGCTCTGAAACTGTGCCTAACGCACTTTCATATAAACAAGCTTCCTTGAGGTTTTTAACTCAGAAAGTGAATCTGTGCGTGTTTCTGGCCTGGAAACTGCTTCAGATCACAGTGCAATGCATATATGGTCTCGTTTGGCCCAATGTGCTTGAATGGTCATTTGAAAATGAATATAAGCTTCTGAAGTGAAGATATACACTTTTTCAAAAACTTTTTTTTTTTAAGTTTTGCTAGGCAAAAATTTTCATTCTCTGTGTAACTCTGTGGGAAAGTGACAAACTTGAGTGAATTGTGACTAAATGACTGAATTGTTGGGAAAATGCTCGTATCTCTCTAATTAAGCGCGCTAGAGCTCTGAAACTGTGGCAAAACGCACTTTCATGAAAACACGCTTCCTTGAGGTTTTAAACTCAGAAGGTGAATCTGTGCGTGTTTCTGGCTTGGGAACTGCTTCAGATCACAGTGCAATGCATATATGGTCTCGTTTGGCCCAATGTGCTCGTACGGTCATTTGGAAGTGAATATAAGCTTCTGAAGTGAAGATCTGCACTTTTTCAAAAACTTTCCTTTTTTAGTTCTGCTTGTCAAAATTTTTCATTCTGTGTGTAACTCAATGGGAAAGTGACAAACTTGAGTGAATTGTGACTAAATGACTGAATTGTAGGGAAAATGCTCGTATCTCTCTAATTTAGCGCGCTAGAGCTCTGAAACTGTGGCAAAACGCACTTTCATGAAAACACGCTTCCTTGAGGTTTTAAACTCAGAAGGTGAATCTGTGCGTGTTTCTGGCTTGGGAACTGCTTCAGATCACAGTGCAATGCATATATGGTCTCGTTTGGTCCAATATGCTTGAATGGTCATTTGGAAGTGAATATAAGCTTCTGAAGTGAAGATTTGCACTTTTTCAAAAACTTTTTTTTTTTAAGTTTTGCTTGGCAAAAATTTTCATTCTGTGTGTAACTCTGTGGGAAAGTGACAAACTTGAGTGAATTGTGTCTTAATGGCTGAATTGTAGGGAAAATGCTTGTATCTCTCTAATTAAGCGTGCTAGAGCTCTGAAACTGTGCCTAACGCACTTTCATATAAACATGCTTCCTTGAGGTTTTAAACTCAGAAGGTGAATCTGTGCGTGTTTCTGGCCTGGGAACTGCTTCAGATCACAGTGCAATGCATATATGGTCTCGTTTGGCCCAATGTGCTCGTTCGGTCATTTGGAAGTGAATATAAGCTTCTGAAGTGAAGATTGGCACTTTTTCAAAAACTTTCTTTTTTTTAGTTCTGCTTGTCAAAATTTTTCTTTCTGTGTGTAACTCAGTGGGAAAGTGACAAACGAGTGAATTGTGACTACACGACTAAATTAGAATGAATATGCGCCTATCTCTCTAATTAAGCGTGCTAGAGCTCTGAAACTGTGCCTAACGCACTTTCATATAAACAAGCTTCCTTGAGGTTTTTAACTCAGAAAGTGAATCTGTGCGTGTTTCTGGCCTGGAAACTGCTTCAGATCACAGTGCAATGCATATATGGTCTCGTTTGGCCCAATGTGCTTGAATGGTCATTTGAAAATGAATATAAGCTTCTGAAGTGAAGATATACACTTTTTCAAAAAGTTTTTTTTTTTAAGTTTTGCTAGGCAAAAATTTTCATTCTCTGTGTAACTCTGTGGGAAAGTGGCAAACTTGAGTGAATTGTGACTAAATGACTGAATTGTTGGGAAAATGCTCGTATCTCTCTAATTAAGCGCGCTAGAGCTCTGAAACTGTGGCAAAACGCACTTTCATGAAAACACGCTTCCTTGAGGTTTTAAACTCAGAAGGTGAATCTGTGCGTGTTTCTGGCTTGGGAACTGCTTCAGATCACAGTGCAATGCATATATGGTCTCGTTTGGCCCAATGTGCTCGTACGGTCATTTGGAAGTGAATATAAGCTTCTGAAGTGAAGATCTGCACTTTTTCAAAAACTTTCCTTTTTTAGTTCTGCTTGTCAAAATTTTTCATTCTGTGTGTAACTCAATGGGAAAGTGACAAACTTGAGTGAATTGTGACTAAATGACTGAATTGTAGGGAAAATGCTCGTATCTCTCTAATTTAGCGCGCTAGAGCTCTGAAACTGTGGCAAAACGCACTTTCATGAAAACACGCTTCCTTGAGGTTTTAAACTCAGAAGGTGAATCTGTGCGTGTTTCTGGCTTGGGAACTGCTTCAGATCACAGTGCAATGCATATATGGTCTCGTTTGGTCCAATATGCTTGAATGGTCATTTGGAAGTGAATATAAGCTTCTGAAGTGAAGATTTGCACTTTTTCAAAAACTTTTTTTTTTTAAGTTTTGCTAGGCAAAAATTTTCATTCTCTGTGTAACTCTGTGGGAAAGTGACAAACTTGAGTGAATTGTGACTAAATGACTGAATTGTCGGGAAAATGCTCGTATCTCTCTAATTAAGCGCGCTAGAGCTCTCAAACTGTGGCAAAACGCACTTTCATGAAAACACGCTTCCTTGAGGTTTTAAACTCAGAAGGTGAATCTGTGCGTGTTTCTGGCTTGGGAACTGCTTCAGATCACAGTGCAATGCATATATGGTCTCATTTGGCCCAATGTGCTCGTACGGTCATTTGGAAGTGAATATAAGCTTCTGAAGTGAAGATTTGCACTTTTTCAAAAACTTTTTTTTTTTAAGTTTTGCTTGGCAAAAATTTTCATTCTGTGTGTAACTCTGTGGGAAAGTGACAAACTTGAGTGAATTGTGTCTTAATGGCTGAATTGTAGGGAAAATGCTTGTATCTCTCTAATTAAGCGTGCTAGAGCTCTGAAACTGTGCCTAACGCACTTTCATATAAACATGCTTCCTTGAGGTTTTAAACTCAGAAGGTGAATCTGTGCGTGTTTCTGGCCTGGGAACTGCTTCAGATCACAGTGCAATGCATATATGGTCTCGTTTGGCCCAATGTGCTCGTTCGGTCATTTGGAAGTGAATATAAGCTTCTGAAGTGAAGATTGGCACTTTTTCAAAAACTTTCTTTTTTTTAGTTCTGCTTGTCAAAATTTTTCTTTCTGTGTGTAACTCAGTGGGAAAGTGACAAACGAGTGAATTGTGACTACACGACTAAATTAGAATGAATATGCGCCTATCTCTCTAATTAAGCGTGCTAGAGCTCTGAAACTGTGCCTAACGCACTTTCATATAAACAAGCTTCCTTGAGGTTTTTAACTCAGAAAGTGAATCTGTGCGTGTTTCTGGCCTGGAAACTGCTTCAGATCACAGTGCAATGCATATATGGTCTCGTTTGGCCCAATGTGCTTGAAGGGTCATTTGAAAATGAATATAAGCTTCTGAAGTGAAGATATACACTTTTTCAAAAAGTTTTTTTTTTTAAGTTTTGCTAGGCAAAAATTTTCATTCTCTGTGTAACTCTGTGGGAAAGTGGCAAACTTGAGTGAATTGTGACTAAATGACTGAATTGTTGGGAAAATGCTCGTATCTCTCTAATTAAGCGCGCTAGAGCTCTGAAACTGTGGCAAAACGCACTTTCATGAAAACACGCTTCCTTGAGGTTTTAAACTCAGAAGGTGAATCTGTGCGTGTTTCTGGCTTGGGAACTGCTTCAGATCACAGTGCAATGCATATATGGTCTCGTTTGGCCCAATGTGCTCGTACGGTCATTTGGAAGTGAATATAAGCTTCTGAAGTGAAGATCTGCACTTTTTCAAAAACTTTCTTTTTTTAGTTCTGCTTGTCAAAATTTTTCATTCTGTGTGTAACTCAATGGGAAAGTGACAAACTTGAGTGAATTGTGACTAAATGACTGAATTGTAGGGAAAATGCTCGTATCTCTCTAATTTAGCGCGCTAGAGCTCTGAAACTGTGGCAAAACGCACTTTCATGAAAACACGCTTCCTTGAGGTTTTAAACTCAGAAGGTGAATCTGTGCGTGTTTCTGGCTTGGGAACTGCTTCAGATCACAGTGCAATGCATATATGGTCTCGTTTGGTCCAATATGCTTGAATGGTCATTTGGAAGTGAATATAAGCTTCTGAAGTGAAGATTTGCACTTTTTCAAAAACTTTTTTTTTTTAAGTTTTGCTAGGCAAAAATTTTCATTCTCTGTGTAACTCTGTGGGAAAGTGACAAACTTGAGTGAATTGTGACTAAATGACTGAATTGTCGGGAAAATGCTCGTATCTCTCTAATTAAGCGCGCTAGAGCTCTCAAACTGTGGCAAAACGCACTTTCATGAAAACACGCTTCCTTGAGGTTTTAAACTCAGAAGGTGAATCTGTGCGTGTTTCTGTCCTGGGAACTGCTTCAGATCACAGTGCAATGCATATATGGTCTCGTTTGGCCCAATGTGCTCGTACGGTCATTTGGAAGTGAATATAAGCTTCTGAAGTGAAGATTTGCAGTTTTTCAAAAACTTTCTTTTTTTAGTTCTGCTTGTCAAAATTTTTCATTCTGTGTGTAACTCAATGGGAAAGTGAAAAACTTGAGTGAATTGTGACTAAATGACTGAATTGGAGTGAAAATGCTCCTATCTCTCTAATTAAGCGCGCTAGAGCTCTGAAACTGTGCCTATACGCACTTTCATATAAACACGCTTCCTCGAGGTTTTAAACTCAGAAGGTGAATCTGTGCGTGTTTCTGGCCTGGAAACTGCTTCAGATCACTGTGCAATGCATATATGGTCTCGTTTGGTCCAATGTGCTTGAATGGTCATTTGGAAGTGAATATAAGCTTCTGAAGTGAAGATATACACTTTTTCAAAAACTTTTTTTTTTTTAAGTTTTGCTTGGCAAAAATTTTCATTCTGTGTGTAACTCTGTGGGAAAGTGACAAACTTGAGTGAATTGTGACTAAATGGCTGAATTGTAGGGAAAATGCTTGTATCTCTCTAATTAAGCGTGCTAGAGCTCTGAAACTGTGCCTAACGCACTTTCATATGAACATGCTTCCTTGAGGTTTTAAACTCAGAAGGTGAATCTGTGCGTGTTTCTGGCCTGGGAACTGCTTCAGATCACAGTGCAATGCATATATGGTCTCGTTTGGCCCAATGTGCTCGTTCGGTCATTTGGAAGTGAATATAAGCTTCTGAAGTGAAGATTGGCACTTTTTCAAAAACTTTCTTTTTTTTAGTTCTGCTTGTCAAAATTTTTATTTCTGTGTGTAACTCAGTGGGAAAGTGACAAACGAGTGAATTGTGACTAAATGACTGAATTGTAGGGAAAATGCTCGTATCTCTCTAATTAAGCGCGCTAGAGCTCTGAAACTGTGGCAAAACGCACTTTCATGAAAACACGCTTCCTTGAGGTTTTAAACTCAGAAGGTGAATCTGTGCGTGTTTCTGTCCTGGGAACTGCTTCAGATCACAGTGCAATGCATATATGGTCTCGTTTGGCCCAATGTGCTCGTACGGTCATTTGGAAGTGAATATAAGCTTCTGAAGTGAAGATTTGCACTTTTTCAAAAACTTTCTTTTTTTTAGTTCTGCTTGTCAAAATTTTTCTTTCTGTGGGTAACTCAGTGGGAAAGTGACAAACGAGTGAATTGTGACTACACGACTAAATTAGAATGAATATGCGCCTATCTCTCTAATTAAGCGCGCTAGAGCTCTGAAAATGTGCCTATACGCACTTTCATATAAACACGCTTCCTTGAGGTTTTAAACTCAGAAGGTGAATCTGTGCGTGTTTCTGTCCTGGGAACTGCTTCAGATCACAGTGCAATGCATATATGGTCTCGTTTGGCCCAATGTGCTCGTACGGTCATTTGGAAGTGAATATAAGCTTCTGAAGTGAAGATTTGCACTTTTTCAAAAACTTTCTTTTTTTTAGTTCTGCTTGTCGAAATTTTTCTTTCTGTGTGTAACTCAGTGGGAAAGTGACAAACTTGAGTGAATTGTGACTAAATGACTGAATTGGAGTTAAAATGCTCCTATCTCTCTAATTAAGCGCGCTAGAGCTATGAAACTGTGCCTATACGCACTTTCATATAAACACGCTTCCTCGAGTTTTTAAACTCAGAAGGTGACTCTGTGCGTGTTTCTGGCCTGGAAACTGCTTCAGATCACTGTGCAATGCATATATGGTCTCGTTTGGTCCAATGTGCTTGAATGGTCATTTGAAAGTGAATATAAGCTTCTGAAGTGAAGATATACACTTTTTCAAAAACTTTTTTTTTTATAAGTTTTGCTTGGCAAAAATTTTCATTCTGTGTGTAACTCTGTGGGAAAGTGACAAACTTGAGTGAATTGTGACTTAATGGCTGAATTGTAGGGAAAATGCTTGTATCTCTCTAATTAAGCGTGCTAGAGCTCTGAAACTGTGCCTAACGCACTTTCATATAAACATGCTTCCTTGAGGTTTTAAACTCAGAAGGTGAATCTGTGCGTGTTTCTGGCCTGGGAACTGCTTCAGATCACAGTGCAATGCATATATGGTCTCGTTTGGCCCAATGTGCTCGTTCGGTCATTTGGAAGTGAATATAAGCTTCTGAAGTGAAGATTGGCACTTTTTCAAAAACTTTCTTTTTTTTAGTTCTGCTTGTCAAAATTTTTATTTCTGTGTGTAACTCAGTGGGAAAGTGACAAACGAGTGAATTGTGACTAAATGACTGAATTGTAGGGAAAATGCTCGTATCTCTCTAATTAAGCGCGCTAGAGCTCTGAAACTGTGGCAAAACGCACTTTCATGAAAACACGCTTCCTTGAGGTTTTAAACTCAGAAGGTGAATCTGTGCGTGTTTCTGTCCTGGGAACTGCTTCAGATCACAGTGCAATGCATATATGGTCTCGTTTGGCCCAATGTGCTCGTACGGTCATTTGGAAGTGAATATAAGCTTCTGAAGTGAAGATTTGCACTTTTTCAAAAACTTTCTTTTTTTTAGTTCTGCTTGTCAAAATTTTTCTTTCTGTGGGTAACTCAGTGGGAAAGTGACAAACGAGTGAATTGTGACTACACGACTAAATTAGAATGAATATGCGCCTATCTCTCTAATTAAGCGCGCTAGAGCTCTGAAACTGTGCCTATACGCACTTTCATATAAACACGCTTCCTTGAGGTTTTAAACTCAGAAGGTGAATCTGTGCGTGTTTCTGTCCTGGGAACTGCTTCAGATCACAGTGCAATGCATATATGGTCTCGTTTGGCCCAATGTGCTCGTACGGTCATTTGGAAGTGAATATAAGCTTCTGAAGTGAAGATTTGCACTTTTTCAAAAACTTTCTTTTTTTTAGTTCTGCTTGTCGAAATTTTTCTTTCTGTGTGTAACTCAGTGGGAAAGTGACAAACTTGAGTGAATTGTGACTAAATGACTGAATTGGAGTTAAAATGCTCCTATCTCTCTAATTAAGCGCGCTAGAGCTCTGAAACTGTGCCTATACGCACTTTCATATAAACACGCTTCCTCGAGTTTTTAAACTCAGAAGGTGAATCTGTGCGTGTTTCTGGCCTGGAAACTGCTTCAGATCACTGTGCAATGCATATATGGTCTCGTTTGGTCCAATGTGCTTGAATGGTCATTTGAAAGTGAATATAAGCTTCTGAAGTGAAGATATACACTTTTTCAAAAACTTTTTTTTTTTTAAGTTTTGCTTGGCAAAAATTTTCATTCTGTGTGTAACTCTGTGGGAAAGTGACAAACTTGAGTGAATTGTGACTTAATGGCTGAATTGTAGGGAAAATGCTTGTATCTCTCTAATTAAGCGTGCTAGAGCTCTGAAACTGTGCCTAACGCACTTTCATATAAACATGCTTCCTTGAGGTTTTAAACTCAGAAGGTGAATCTGTGCGTGTTTCTGGCCTGGGAACTGCTTCAGATCACAGTGCAATGCATATATGGTCTCGTTTGGCCCAATGTGCTCGTTCGGTCATTTGGAAGTGAATATAAGCTTCTGAAGTGAAGATTGGCACTTTTTCAAAAACTTTCTTTTTTTTAGTTCTGCTTGTCAAAATTTTTCTTTCTGTGTGTAACTCAGTGGGAAAGTGACAAACGAGTGAATTGTGACTACACGACTAAATTAGAATGAATATGCGCCTATCTCTCTAATTAAGCGTGCTAGAGCTCTGAAACTGTGCCTAACGCACTTTCATATAAACAAGCTTCCTTGAGGTTTTTAACTCAGAAAGTGAATCTGTGCGTGTTTCTGGCCTGGAAACTGCTTCAGATCACAGTGCAATGCATATATGGTCTCGTTTGGCCCAATGTGCTCGTACGGTCATTTGGAAGTGAATATAAGCTTCTGAAGTGAAGATTTGCACTTTTTCAAAAACTTTCTTTTTTTTAGTTCTGCTTGTCGAAATTTTTCTTTCTGTGTGTAACTCAGTGGGAAAGTGACAAACTTGAGTGAATTGTGACTAAATGACTGAATTGGAGTTAAAATGCTCCTATCTCTCTAATTAAGCGCGCTAGAGCTCTGAAACTGTGCTTATACGCACTTTCATATAAACACGCTTCCTCGAGGTTTTAAACTCAGAAGGTGAATCTGTGCGTGTTTCTGGCCTGGGAACTGCTTCAGATCACAGTGCAATGCATATATGGTCTCGTTTGGCCCAATGTGCTCGTTCGGTCATTTGGAAGTGAATATAAGCTTCTGAAGTGAAGATTGGCACTTTTTCAAAAACTTTCTTTTTTTTAGTTCTGCTTGTCAAAATTTTTCTTTCTGTGTGTAACTCAGTGGGAAAGTGACAAACGAGTGAATTGTGACTACACGACTAAATTAGAATGAATATGCGCCTATCTCTCTAATTAAGCGTGCTAGAGCTCTGAAACTGTGCCTAACGCACTTTCATATAAACAAGCTTCCTTGAGGTTTTTAACTCAGAAAGTGAATCTGTGCGTGTTTCTGGCCTGGAAACTGCTTCAGATCACAGTGCAATGCATATATGGTCTCGTTTGGCCCAATGTGCTTGAATGGTCATTTGAAAATGAATATAAGCTTCTGAAGTGAAGATATACACTTTTTCAAAAACTTTTTTTTTTTAAGTTTTGCTTGGCAAAAATTTTCATTCTCTGTGTAACTCTGTGGGAAAGTGACAAACTTGAGTGAATTGTGACTAAATGACTGAATTGTAGGGAAAATGCTCGTATCTCTCTAATTAAGCGCGCTAGAGCTCTGAAACTGTGGCAAAACGCACTTTCATGAAAACACGCTTCCTTGAGGTTTTAAACTCAGAAGGTGAATCTGTGCGTGTTTCTGGCTTGGGAACTGCTTCAGATCACAGTGCAATGCATATATGGTCTCGTTTGGCCCAATGTGCTCGTACGGTCATTTGGAAGTGAATATAAGCTTCTGAAGTGAAGATCTGCACTTTTTCAAAAACTTTCTTTTTTTAGTTCTGCTTGTCAAAATTTTTCATTCTGTGTGTAACTCAATGGGAAAGTGACAAACTTGAGTGAATTGTGACTAAATGACTGAATTGGAGTGAAAATGCTCCTATCTCTCTAATTAAGCGCGCTAGAGCTCTGAAACTGTGCCTATACGCAATTTCATATAAACACGCTTCCTTGAGGTTTTAAACTCAGAAGGTGAATCTGTGCGTGTTTCTGGCCTGGGAACTGCTTCAGATCACAGTGCAATGCATATATGGTCTCGTTTGGTCCAAAGTGCTTGAATGGTCATTTGGAAGTGAATATAAGCTTCTGAAGTGAAGATTTGCACTTTTTCAAAAACTTTTTTTTTTTAAGTTTTGCTAGGCAAAAATTTTCATTCTCTGTGTAACTCTGTGGGAAAGTGACAAACTTGAGTGAATTGTGACTAAATGACTGAATTGTAGGGAAAATGCTCGTATCTCTCTAATTTAGCGCGCTAGAGCTCTGAAACTGTGGCAAAACGCACTTTCATGAAAACACGCTTCCTTGAGGTTTTAAACTCAGAAGGTGAATCTGTGCGTGTTTCTGGCTTGGGAACTGCTTCAGATCACAGTGCAATGCATATATGGTCTCGTTTGGTCCAATATGCTTGAATGGTCATTTGGAAGTGAATATAAGCTTCTGAAGTGAAGATTTGCACTTTTTCAAAAACTTTTTTTTTTTAAGTTTTGCTAGGCAAAAATTTTCATTCTCTGTGTAACTCTGTGGGAAAGTGACAAACTTGAGTGAATTGTGACTAAATAACTGAATTGTCGGGAAAATGCTCGTCTCTCTCTAATTAAGCGCGCTAGAGCTCTCAAACTGTGGCAAAACGCACTTTCATGAAAACACGCTTCCTTGAGGTTTTAAACTCAGAAGGTGAATCTGTGCGTGTTTCTGTCCTGGGAACTGCTTCAGATCACAGTGCAATGCATATATGGTCTCATTTGGCCCAATGTGCTCGTACGGTCATTTGGAAGTGAATATAAGCTTCTGAAGTGAAGATTTGCAGTTTTTCAAAAACTTTCTTTTTTTAGTTCTGCTTGTCAAAATTTTTCATTCTGTGTGTAACTCAATGGGAAAGTGAAAAACTTGAGTGAATTGTGACTAAATGACTGAATTGGAGTGAAAATGCTCCTATCTCTCTAATTAAGCGCGCTAGAGCTCTGAAACTGTGCCTATACGCACTTTCATATAAACAAGCTTCCTCGAGGTTTTAAACTCAGAAGGTGAATCTGTGCGTGTTTCTGGCCTGGAAACTGCTTCAGATCACTGTGCAATGCATATATGGTCTCGTTTGGTCCAATGTGCTTGAATGGTCATTTGAAAGTGAATATAAGCTTCTGAAGTGAAGATATACACTTTTTCAAAAACTTTTTTTTTTTTAAGTTTTGCTTGGCAAAAATTTTCATTCTGTGTGTAACTCTGTGGGAAAGTGACAAACTTGAGTGAATTGTGACTAAATGGCTGAATTGTAGGGAAAATGCTTGTATCTCTCTAATTAAGCGTGCTAGAGCTCTGAAACTGTGCCTAACGCACTTTCATATAAACACGCTTCCTTGAGGTTTTTAACTCAGAAAGTGAATCTGTGCGTGTTTCTGGCCTGGAAACTGCTTCAGATCACAGTGCAATGCATATATGGTCTCGTTTGGCCCAATGTGCTTGAATGGTCATTTGAAAATGAATATAAGCTTCTGAAGTGAAGATATACACTTTTTCAAAAACTTTTTTTTTTTAAGTTTTGCTAGGCAAAAATTTTCATTCTCTGTGTAACTCTGTGGGAAAGTGACAAACTTGAGTGAATTGTGACTAAATGACTGAATTGTAGGGAAAATGCTCGTATCTCTCTAATTAAGCGCGCTAGAGCTCTGAAACTGTGGCAAAACGCACTTTCATGAAAACACGCTTCCTTGAGGTTTTAAACTCAGAAGGTGAATCTGTGCGTGTTTCTGGCTTGGGAACTGCTTCAGATCACAGTGCAATGCATATATGGTCTCGTTTGGCCCAATGTGCTCGTACGGTCATTTGGAAGTGAATATAAGCTTCTGAAGTGAAGATCTACACTTTTTCAAAAACTTTCTTTTTTTAGTTCTGCTTGTCAAAATTTTTCATTCTGTGTGTAACTCAATGGGAAAGTGACAAACTTGAGTGAATTGTGACTAAATGACTGAATTGGAGTGAAAATGATCCTATCTCTCTAATTAAGCGCGCTAGAGCTCTGAAACTGTGCCTATACGCAATTTCATATAAACACGCTTCCTTGAGGTTTTAAACTCGGAAGGTGAATCTGTGCGTGTTTCTGGCTTGGGAACTGCTTCAGATCACAGTGCAATGCATATATGGTCTCGTTTGGTCCAAAGTGCTTGAATGGTCATTTGGAAGTGAATATAAGCTTCTGAAGTGAAGATTTGCACTTTTTCAAAAACTTTTTTTTTTTAAGTTTTGCTAGGCAAAAATTTTCATTCTCTGTGTAACTCTGTGGGAAAGTGACAAACTTGAGTGAATTGTGACTAAATGACTGATTGTAGGGAAAATGCTCGTATCTCTCTAATTTAGCGCGCTAGAGCTCTGAAACTGTGGCAAAACGCACTTTCATGAAAACACGCTTCCTTGAGGTTTTAAACTCAGAAGGTGAATCTGTGCGTGTTTCTGGCTTGGGAATTGCTTCAGATCACAGTGCAATGCATATATGGTCTCGTTTGGTCCAATATGCTTGAATGGTCATTTGGAAGTGAATATAAGCTTCTGAAGTGAAGATTTGCACTTTTTCAAAAACTTTTTTTTTTTAAGTTTTGCTAAGCAAAAATTTTCATTCTCTGTGTAACTCTGTGGGAAAGTGACAAACTTGAGTGAATTGTGACTAAATGACTGAATTGTCGGGAAAATGCTCGTATCTCTCTAATTAAGCGCGCTAGAGCTCTCAAACTGTGGCAAAACGCACTTTCATGAAAACACGCTTCCTTGAGGTTTTAAACTCAGAAGGTGAATCTGTGCGTGTTTCTGTCCTGGGAACTGCTTCAGATCACAGTGCAATGCATATATGGTCTCGTTTGGCCCAATGTGCTCGTACGGTCATTTGGAAGTGAATATAAGCTTCTGAAGTGAAGATTTGCACTTTTTCAAAAACTTTTTTTTTTTTAAGTTTTGCTAGGCAAAAATTTTCATTCTCTGTGTAACTCTGTGGGAAAGTGACAAACTTGAGTGAATTGTGACTAAATGACTGAATTGTCGGGAAAATGCTCGTATCTCTCTAATTAAGCGCGCTAGAGCTCTCAAACTGTGGCAAAACGCACTTTCATGAAAACACGCTTCCTTGAGGTTTTAAACTCAGAAGGTGAATCTGTGCGTGTTTCTGTCCTGGGAACTGCTTCAGATCACAGTGCAATGCATATATGGTCTCGTTTGGCCCAATGTGCTCGTACGGTCATTTGGAAGTGAATATAAGCTTCTGAAGTGAAGATTTGCAGTTTTTCAAAAACTTTCTTTTTTTAGTTCTGCTTGTCAAAATTTTTCATTCTGTGTGTAACTCAATGGGAAAATGAAAAACTTGAGTGAATTGTGACTAAATGACTGAATTGGAGTGAAAATGCTCCTATCTCTCTAATTAAGCGCGCTAGAGCTCTGAAACTGTGCCTATACGCACTTTCATATAAACACGCTTCCTCGAGGTTTTAAACTCAGAAGGTGAATCTGTGCGTGTTTCTGGCCTGGAAACTGCTTCAGATCACTGTGCAATGCATATATGGTCTCGTTTGGTCCAATGTGCTTGAATGGTCATTTGAAAGTGAATATAAGCTTCTGAAGTGAAGATATACACTTTTTCAAAAACTTTTTTTTTTTTTAGTTCTGCTTGTCAAAATTTTTCATTCTGTGTGTAACTCAATGGGAAAGTGACAAACTTGAGTGAATTGTGACTAAATGGCTGAATTGTAGGGAAAATGCTTGTATCTCTCTAATTAAGCGTGCTAGAGCTCTGAAACTGTGCCTAACGCACTTTCATATGAACATGCTTCCTTGAGGTTTTAAACTCAGAAGGTGAATCTGTGCGTGTTTCTGGCCTGGGAACTGCTTCAGATCACAGTGCAATGCATATATGGTCTCGTTTGGCCCAATGTGCTCGTTCGGTCATTTGGAAGTGAATATAAGCTTCTGAAGTGAAGATTGGCACTTTTTCAAAAACTTTCTTTTTTTTAGTTCTGCTTGTCAAAATTTTTATTTCTGTGTGTAACTCAGTGGGAAAGTGACAAACGAGTGAATTGTGACTAAATGACTGAATTGTAGGGAAAATGCTCGTATCTCTCTAATTAAGCGCGCTAGAGCTCTGAAACTGTGGCAAAACGCACTTTCATGAAAACACGCTTCCTTGAGGTTTTAAACTCAGAAGGTGAATCTGTGCGTGTTTCTGTCCTGGGAACTGCTTCAGATCACAGTGCAATGCATATATGGTCTCGTTTGGCCCAATGTGCTCGTACGGTCATTTGGAAGTGAATATAAGCTTCTGAAGTGAAGATTTGCACTTTTTCAAAAACTTTCTTTTTTTTAGTTCTGCTTGTCAAAATTTTTCTTTCTGTGTGTAACTCAGTGGGAAAGTGACAAACGAGTGAATTGTGACTACACGACTAAATTAGAATGAATATGCGCCTATCTCTCTAATTAAGCGCGCTAGAGCTCTGAAACTGTGCCTATACGCACTTTCATATAAACACGCTTCCTTGAGGTTTTAAACTCAGAAGGTGAATCTGTGCGTGTTTCTGTCCTGGGAACTGCTTCAGATCACAGTGCAATGCATATATGGTCTCGTTTGGCCCAATGTGCTCGTACGGTCATTTGGAAGTGAATATAAGCTTCTGAAGTGAAGATTTGCACTTTTTCAAAAACTTTCTTTTTTTTAGTTCTGCTTGTCGAAATTTTTCTTTCTGTGTGTAACTCAGTGGGAAAGTGACAAACTTGAGTGAATTGTGACTAAATGACTGAATTGGAGTTAAAATGCTCCTATCTCTCTAATTAAGCGCGCTAGAGCTCTGAAACTGTGCCTATACGCACTTTCATATAAACACGCTTCCTCGAGGTTTTAAACTCAGAAGGTGAATCTGTGCGTGTTTCTGGCCTGGGAACTGCTTCAGATCACAGTGCAATGCATATATGGTCTCGTTTGGCCCAATGTGCTCGTTCGGTCATTTGGAAGTGAATATAAGCTTCTGAAGTGAAGATTGGCACTTTTTCAAAAACTTTCTTTTTTTTAGTTCTGCTTGTCAAAATTTTTCTTTCTGTGTGTAACTCAGTGGGAAAGTGACAAACGAGTGAATTGTGACTACACGACTAAATTAGAATGAATATGCGCCTATCACTCTAATTAAGCGTGCTAGAGCTCTGAAACTGTGCGTAACGCACTTTCATATAAACAAGCTTCCTTGAGGTTTTTAACTCAGAAAGTGAATCTGTGCGTGTTTCTGGCCTGGAAACTGCTTCAGATCACAGTGCAATGCATATATGGTCTCGTTTGGCCCAATGTGCTTGAATGGTCATTTGAAAATGAATATAAGCTTCTGAAGTGAAGATATACACTTTTTCAAAAACTTTTTTTTTTTAAGTTTTGCTAGGCAAAAATTTTCATTCTCTGTGTAACTCTGTGGGAAAGTGACAAACTTGAGTGAATTGTGACTAAATGACTGAATTGTAGGGAAAATGCTCGTATCTCTCTAATTAAGCGCGCTAGAGCTCTGAAACTGTGGCAAAACGCACTTTCATGAAAACACGCTTCCTTGAGGTTTTAAACTCAGAAGGTGAATCTGTGCGTGTTTCTGGCTTGGGAACTGCTTCAGATCACAGTGCAATGCATATATGGTCTCGTTTGGCCCAATGTGCTCGTACGGTCATTTGGAAGTGAATATAAGCTTCTGAAGTGAAGATCTGCACTTTTTCAAAAACTTTCTTTTTTTAGTTCTGCTTGTCAAAATTTTTCATTCTGTGTGTAACTCAATGGGAAAGTGACAAACTTGAGTGAATTGTGACTAAATGACTGAATTGGAGTGAAAATGCTCCTATCTCTCTAATTAAGCGCGCTAGAGCTCTGAAACTGTGCCTATACGCAATTTCATATAAACACGCTTCCTTGAGGTTTTAAACTCAGAAGGTGAATCTGTGCGTGTTTCTGGCCTGGGAACTGCTTCAGATCACAGTGCAAAGCATATATGGTCTCGTTTGGTCCAAAGTGCTTGAATGGTCATTTGGAAGTGAATATAAGCTTCTGAAGTGAAGATTTGCACTTTTTCAAAAACTTTTTTTTTTTAAGTTTTGCTAGGCAAAAATTTTCATTCTCTGTGTAACTCTGTGGGAAAGTGACAAACTTGAGTGAATTGTGACTAAATGACTGAATTGTAGGGAAAATGCTCGTATCTCTCTAATTTAGCGCGCTAGAGCTCTGAAACTGTGGCAAAACGCACTTTCATGAAAACACGCTTCCTTGAGGTTTTAAACTCAGAAGGTGAATCTGTGCGTGTTTCTGGCTTGGGAACTGCTTCAGATCACAGTGCAATGCATATATGGTCTCGTTTGGTCCAATATGCTTGAATGGTCATTTGGAAGTGAATATAAGCTTCTGAAGTGAAGATTTGCACTTTTTCAAAAACTTTCTTTTATTAGTTCTGCTTGTCAAAATTTTTCATTCTGTGTGTAACTCAATGGGAAAGTGACAAACTTGAGTGAATTGTGACTAAATGACTGAATTGGAGTGAAAATGCTCCTATCTCTCTAATTAAGCGCGCTAGAGCTCTGAAACTGTGCCTATACGCAATTTCATATAAACACGCTTCCTTGAGGTTTTAAACTCAGAAGGTGAATCTGTGCGTGTTTCTGGCCTGGGAACTGCTTCAGATCACAGTGCAATGCATATATGGTCTCGTTTGGTCCAAAGTGCTTGAATGGTCATTTGGAAGTGAATATAAGCTTCTGAAGTGAAGATTTGCACTTTTTCAAAAACTTTTTTTTTTAAGTTTTGCAAGGCAAAAATTTTCATTCTCTGTGTAACTCTGTGGGAAAGTGACAAACTTGAGTGAATTGTGACTAAATGACTGAATTGTCGGGAAAATGCTCGTCTCTCTCTAATTAAGCGCGCTAGAGCTCTCAAACTGTGGCAAAACGCACTTTCATGAAAACACGCTTCCTTGAGGTTTTAAACTCAGAAGGTGAATCTGTGCGTGTTTCTGTCCTGGGAACTGCTTCAGATCACAGTGCAATGCATATATGGTCTCGTTTGGCCCAATGTGCTCGTACGGTCATTTGGAAGTGAATATAAGCTTCTGAAGTGAAGATTTGCAGTTTTTCAAAAACTTTCTTTTTTTAGTTCTGCTTGTCAAAATTTTTCATTCTGTGTGTAACTCAATGGGAAAATGAAAAACTTGAGTGAATTGTGACTAAATGACTGAATTGGAGTGAAAATGCTCCTATCTCTCTAATTAAGCGCGCTAGAGCTCTGAAACTGTGCCTATACGCACTTTCATATAAACACGCTTCCTCGAGGTTTTAAACTCAGAAGGTGAATCTGTGCGTGTTTCTGGCCTGGAAACTGCTTCAGATCACTGTGCAATGCATATATGGTCTCGTTTGGTCCAATGTGCTTGAATGGTCATTTGAAAGTGAATATAAGCTTCTGAAGTGAAGATATACACTTTTTCAAAAACTTTTTTTTTTTTTAGTTCTGCTTGTCAAAATTTTTCATTCTGTGTGTAACTCAATGGGAAAGTGACAAACTTGAGTGAATTGTGACTAAATGGCTGAATTGTAGGGAAAATGCTTGTATCTCTCTAATTAAGCGTGCTAGAGCTCTGAAACTGTGCCTAACGCACTTTCATATGAACATGCTTCCTTGAGGTTTTAAACTCAGAAGGTGAATCTGTGCGTGTTTCTGGCCTGGGAACTGCTTCAGATCACAGTGCAATGCATATATGGTCTCGTTTGGCCCAATGTGCTCGTTCGGTCATTTGGAAGTGAATATAAGCTTCTGAAGTGAAGATTGGCACTTTTTCAAAAACTTTCTTTTTTTTAGTTCTGCTTGTCAAAATTTTTATTTCTGTGTGTAACTCAGTGGGAAAGTGACAAACGAGTGAATTGTGACTAAATGACTGAATTGTAGGGAAAATGCTCGTATCTCTCTAATTAAGCGCGCTAGAGCTCTGAAACTGTGGCAAAACGCACTTTCATGAAAACACGCTTCCTTGAGGTTTTAAACTCACAAGGTGAATCTGTGCGTGTTTCTGTCCTGGGAACTGCTTCAGATCACAGTGCAATGCATATATGGTCTCGTTTGGCCCAATGTGCTCGTACGGTCATTTGGAAGTGAATATAAGCTTCTGAAGTGAAGATTTGCACTTTTTCAAAAACTTTCTTTTTTTTAGTTCTGCTTGTCAAAATTTTTCTTTCTGTGTGTAACTCAGTGGGAAAGTGACAAACGAGTGAATTGTGACTACACGACTAAATTAGAATGAATATGCGCCTATCTCTCTAATTAAGCGCGCTAGAGCTCTGAAACTGTGCCTATACGCACTTTCATATAAACACGCTTCCTTGAGGTTTTAAACTCAGAAGGTGAATCTGTGCGTGTTTCTGTCCTGGGAACTGCTTCAGATCACAGTGCAATGCATATATGGTCTCGTTTGGCCCAATGTGCTCGTACGGTCATTTGGAAGTGAATATAAGCTTCTGAAGTGAAGATTTGCACTTTTTCAAAAACTTTCTTTTTTTTAGTTCTGCTTGTCGAAATTTTTCTTTCTGTGTGTAACTCAGTGGGAAAGTGACAAACTTGAGTGAATTGTGACTAAATGACTGAATTGGAGTTAAAATGCTCCTATCTCTCTAATTAAGCGCGCTAGAGCTCTGAAACTGTGCCTATACGCACTTTCATATAAACACGCTTCCTCGAGGTTTTAAACTCAGAAGGTGAATCTGTGCGTGTTTCTGGCCTGGGAACTGCTTCAGATCACAGTGCAATGCATATATGGTCTCGTTTGGCCCAATGTGCTCGTTCGGTCATTTGGAAGTGAATATAAGCTTCTGAAGTGAAGATTGGCACTTTTTCAAAAACTTTCTTTTTTTTAGTTCTGCTTGTCAAAATTTTTCTTTCTGTGTGTAACTCAGTGGGAAAGTGACAAACGAGTGAATTGTGACTACACGACTAAATTAGAATGAATATGCGCCTATCTCTCTAATTAAGCGTGCTAGAGCTCTGAAACTGTGCGTAACGCACTTTCATATAAACAAGCTTCCTTGAGGTTTTTAACTCAGAAAGTGAATCTGTGCGTGTTTCTGGCCTGGAAACTGCTTCAGATCACAGTGCAATGCATATATGGTCTCGTTTGGCCCAATGTGCTTGAATGGTCATTTGAAAATGAATATAAGCTTCTGAAGTGAAGATATACACTTTTTCAAAAACTTTTTTTTTTTAAGTTTTGCTAGGCAAAAATTTTCATTCTCTGTGTAACTCTGTGGGAAAGTGACAAACTTGAGTGAATTGTGACTAAATGACTGAATTGTAGGGAAAATGCTCGTATCTCTCTAATTAAGCGCGCTAGAGCTCTGAAACTGTGGCAAAACGCACTTTCATGAAAACACGCTTCCTTGAGGTTTTAAACTCAGAAGGTGAATCTGTGCGTGTTTCTGGCTTGGGAACTGCTTCAGATCACAGTGCAATGCATATATGGTCTCGTTTGGCCCAATGTGCTCGTACGGTCATTTGGAAGTGAATATAAGCTTCTGAAGTGAAGATCTGCACTTTTTCAAAAACTTTCTTTTTTTAGTTCTGCTTGTCAAAATTTTTCATTCTGTGTGTAACTCAATGGGAAAGTGACAAACTTGAGTGAATTGTGACTAAATGACTGAATTGGAGTGAAAATGCTCCTATCTCTCTAATTAAGCGCGCTAGAGCTCTGAAACTGTGCCTATACGCAATTTCATATAAACACGCTTCCTTGAGGTTTTAAACTCAGAAGGTGAATCTGTGCGTGTTTCTGGCCTGGGAACTGCTTCAGATCACAGTGCAAAGCATATATGGTCTCGTTTGGTCCAAAGTGCTTGAATGGTCATTTGGAAGTGAATATAAGCTTCTGAAGTGAAGATTTGCACTTTTTCAAAAACTTTTTTTTTTTAAGTTTTGCTAGGCAAAAATTTTCATTCTCTGTGTAACTCTGTGGGAAAGTGACAAACTTGAGTGAATTGTGACTAAATGACTGAATTGTAGGGAAAATGCTCGTATCTCTCTAATTTAGCGCGCTAGAGCTCTGAAACTGTGGCAAAACGCACTTTCATGAAAACACGCTTCCTTGAGGTTTTAAACTCAGAAGGTGAATCTGTGCGTGTTTCTGGCTTGGGAACTGCTTCAGATCACAGTGCAATGCATATATGGTCTCGTTTGGTCCAATATGCTTGAATGGTCATTTGGAAGTGAATATAAGCTTCTGAAGTGAAGATTTGCACTTTTTCAAAAACTTTTTTTTTTTAAGTTTTGCAAGGCAAAAATTTTCATTCTCTGTGTAACTCTGTGGGAAAGTGACAAACTTGAGTGAATTGTGACTAAATGACTGAATTGTCGGGAAAATGCTCGTCTCTCTCTAATTAAGCGCGCTAGAGCTCTCAAACTGTGGCAAAACGCACTTTCATGAAAACACGCTTCCTTGAGGTTTTAAACTCAGAAGGTGAATCTGTGCGTGTTTCTGTCCTGGGAACTGCTTCAGATCACAGTGCAATGCATATATGGTCTCGTTTGGTCCAATGTGCTTGATTGGTCATTTGGAAGTGAATATAAGCTTCTGAAGTGAAGATTTGCAGTTTTTCAAAAACTTTCTTTTTTTAGTTCTGCTTGTCAAAATTTTTCATTCTGTGTGTAACTCAATGGGAAAGTGAAAAACTTGAGTGAATTGTGACTAAATGACTGAATTGGAGTGAAAATGCTCCTATCTCTCTAATTAAGCGCGCTAGAGCTCTGAAACTGTGCCTATACGCACTTTCATATAAACAAGCTTCCTCGAGGTTTTAAACTCAGAAGGTGAATCTGTGCGTGTTTCTGGCCTGGAAACTGCTTCAGATCACTGTGCAATGCATATATGGTCTCGTTTGGTCCAATGTGCTTGATTGGTCATTTGAAAGTGAATATAAGCTTCTGAAGTGAAGATATACACTTTTTCAAAAACTTTTTTTTTTTTAAGTTTTGCTTGGCAAAAATTTTCATTCTGTGTGTAACTCTGTGGGAAAGTGACAAACTTGAGTGAATTGTGACTAAATGGCTGAATTGTAGGGAAAATGCTTGTATCTCTCTAATTAAGCGTGCTAGAGCTCTGAAACTGTGCCTAACGCACTTTCATATAAACACGCTTCCTTGAGGTTTTAAACTCAGAAAGTGAATCTGTGCGTGTTTCTGGCCTGGAAACTGCTTCAGATCACAGTGCAATGCATATATGGTCTCGTTTGGCCCAATGTGCTTGAATGGTCATTTGAAAATGAATATAAGCTTCTGAAGTGAAGATATACACTTTTTCAAAAACTTTTTTTTTTTAAGTTTTGCTAGGCAAAAATTTTCATTCTCTGTGTAACTCTGTGGGAAAGTGACAAACTTGAGTGAATTGTGACTAAATGACTGAATTGTAGGGAAAATGCTCGTATCTCTCTAATTAAGCGCGCTAGAGCTCTGAAACTGTGGCAAAACGCACTTTCATGAAAACACGCTTCCTTGAGGTTTTAAACTCAGAAGGTGAATCTGTGCGTGTTTCTGGCTTGGGAACTGCTTCAGATCACAGTGCAATGCATATATGGTCTCGTTTGGCCCAATGTGCTCGTACGGTCATTTGGAAGTGAATATAAGCTTCTGAAGTGAAGATCTACACTTTTTCAAAAACTTTCTTTTTTTAGTTCTGCTTGTCAAAATTTTTCATTCTGTGTGTAACTCAATGGGAAAGTGACAAACTTGAGTGAATTGTGACTAAATGACTGAATTGGAGTGAAAATGCTCCTATCTCTCTAATTAAGCGCGCTAGAGCTCTGAAACTGTGCCTATACGCAATTTCATATAAACACGCTTCCTTGAGGTTTTAAACTCGGAAGGTGAATCTGTGCGTGTTTCTGGCTTGGGAACTGCTTCAGATCACAGTGCAATGCATATATGGTCTCGTTTGGTCCAAAGTGCTTGAATGGTCATTTGGAAGTGAATATAAGCTTCTGAAGTGAAGATTTGCACTTTTTCAAAAACTTTTTTTTTTTAAGTTTTGCTAGGCAAAAATTTTCATTCTCTGTGTAACTCTGTGGGAAAGTGACAAACTTGAGTGAATTGTGACTAAATGACTGATTGTAGGGAAAATGCTCGTATCTCTCTAATTTAGCGCGCTAGAGCTCTGAAACTGTGGCAAAACGCACTTTCATGAAAACACGCTTCCTTGAGGTTTTAAACTCAGAAGGTGAATCTGTGCGTGTTTCTGGCTTGGGAATTGCTTCAGATCACAGTGCAATGCATATATGGTCTCGTTTGGTCCAATATGCTTGAATGGTCATTTGGAAGTGAATATAAGCTTCTGAAGTGAAGATTTGCACTTTTTCAAAAACTTTTTTTTTTTAAGTTTTGCTAGGCAAAAATTTTCATTCTCTGTGTAACTCTGTGGGAAAGTGACAAACTTGAGTGAATTGTGACTAAATGACTGAATTGTCGGGAAAATGCTCGTATCTCTCTAATTAAGCGCGCTAGAGCTCTGAAACTGTGGCAAAACGCACTTTCATGAAAACACGCTTCCTTGAGGTTTTAAACTCAGAAGGTGAATCTGTGCGTGTTTCTGTCCTGGGAACTGCTTCAGATCACAGTGCAATGCATATATGGTCTCGTTTGGCCCAATGTGCTCGTACGGTCATTTGGAAGTGAATATAAGCTTCTGAAGTGAAGATTTGCAGTTTTTCAAAAACTTTCTTTTTTTAGTTCTGCTTGTCAAAATTTTTCATTCTGTGTGTAACTCAATGGGAAAGTGAAAAACTTGAGTGAATTGTGACTAAATGACTGAATTGGAGTGAAAATGCTCCTATCTCTCTAATTAAGCGCGCTAGAGCTCTGAAACTGTGCCTATACGCACTTTCATATAAACACGCTTCCTCGAGGTTTTAAACTCAGAAGGTGAATCTGTGCGTGTTTCTGGCCTGGAAACTGCTTCAGATCACTGTGCAATGCATATATGATCTCGTTTGGTCCAATGTGCTTGAATGGTCATTTGAAAGTGAATATAAGCTTCTGAAGTGAAGATGTACACTTTTTCAAAAACTTTTTTTTTTTTAAGTTTTGCTTGGCAAAAATTTTCATTCTGTGTGTAACTCTGTGGGAAAGTGACAAACTTGAGTGAATTGTGACTAAATGGCTGAATTGTAGGGAAAATGCTTGTATCTCTCTAATTAAGCGTGCTAGAGCTCTGAAACTGTGCCTAACGCACTTTCATATGAACATGCTTCCTTGAGGTTTTAAACTCAGAAGGTGAATCTGTGCGTGTTTCTGGCCTGGGAACTGCTTCAGATCACAGTGCAATGCATATATGGTCTCGTTTGGCCCAATGTGCTCGTTCGGTCATTTGGAAGTGAATATAAGCTTCTGAAGTGAAGATTGGCACTTTTTCAAAAACTTTCTTTTTTTTAGTTCTGCTTGTCAAAATTTTTATTTCTGTGTGTAACTCAGTGGGAAAGTGACAAACGAGTGAATTGTGACTAAATGACTGAATTGTAGGGAAAATGCTCGTATCTCTCTAATTAAGCGCGCTAGAGCTCTGAAACTGTGGCAAAACGCACTTTCATGAAAACACGCTTCCTTGAGGTTTTAAACTCATAAGGTGAATCTGTGCGTGTTTCTGGCTTGGGAACTGCTTCAGATCACAGTGCAATGCATATATGGTCTCATTTGGCCCAATGTGCTCGTACGGTCATTTGGAAGTGAATATAAGCTTCTGAAGTGAAGATTGGCACTTTTTCAAAAACTTTTTTTTTTTAAGTTTTGCTTGGCAAAAATTTTCATTCTGTGTGTAACTCTGTGGGAAAGTGACAAACTTGAGTGAATTGTGACTTAATGGCTGAATTGTAGGGAAAATGCTTGTATCTCTCTAATTAAGCGTGCTAGAGCTCTGAAACTGTGCCTAACGCACTTTCATATAAACATGCTTCCTTGAGGTTTTAAACTCAGAAGGTGAATCTGTGCGTGTTTCTGGCCTGGGAACTGCTTCAGATCACAGTGCAATGCATATATGGTCTCGTTTGGCCCAATGTGCTCGTTCGGTCATTTGGAAGTGAATATAAGCTTCTGAAGTGAAGATTGGCACTTTTTCAAAAACTTTCTTTTTTTTAGTTCTGCTTGTCAAAATTTTTCTTTCTGTGTGTAACTCAGTGGGAAAGTGACAAACGAGTGAATTGTGACTACACGACTAAATTAGAATGAATATGCGCCTATCTCTCTAATTAAGCGTGCTAGAGCTCTGAAACTGTGCCTAACGCACTTTCATATAAACAAGCTTCCTTGAGGTTTTTAACTCAGAAAGTGAATCTGTGCGTGTTTCTGGCCTGGAAACTGCTTCAGATCACAGTGCAATGCATATATGGTCTCGTTTGGCCCAATGTGCTCGCACGGTCATTTGGAAGTGAATATAAGCTTCTGAAGTGAAGATCTGCACTTTTTCAAAAACTTTCTTTTATTAGTTCTGCTTGTCGAAATTTTTCATTCTGTGTGTAACTCAATGGGAAAGTGACAAACTTGAGTGAATTGTGACTAAATGACTGAATTGGAGTTAAAATGCTCCTATCTCTCTAATTAAGCGCGCTAGAGCTCTGAAACTGTGCCTATACGCAATTTCATATAAACACGCTTCCTTGAGGTTTTAAACTCAGAAGGTGAATCTGTGCGTGTTTCTGGCCTGGGAACTGCTTCAGATCACAGTGCAATGCATATATGGTCTCGTTTGGTCCAAAGTGCTTGAATGGTCATTTGGAAGTGAATATAAGCTTCTGAAGTGAAGATTTGCACTTTTTCAAAAACTTTTTTTTTTAAGTTTTGCTAGGCAAAAATTTTCATTCTCTGTGTAACTCTGTGGGAAAGTGACAAACTTGAGTGAATTGTGACTAAATGACTGAATTGTAGGGAAAATGCTCGTATCTCTCTAATTTAGCGCGCTAGAGCTCTGAAACTGTGGCAAAACGCACTTTCATGAAAACACGCTTCCTTGAGGTTTTAAACTCAGAAGGTGAATCTGTGCGTGTTTCTGGCTTGGGAACTGCTTCAGATCACAGTGCAATGCATATATGGTCTCGTTTGGCCCAATGTGCTCGTACGGTCATTTGGAAGTGAATATAAGCTTCTGAAGTGAAGATTTGCAGTTTTTCAAAAACTTTCTTTTTTTAGTTCTGCTTGTCAAAATTTTTCATTCTGTGTGTAACTCAATGGGAAAGTGAAAAACTTGAGTGAATTGTGACTAAATGACTGAATTGGAGTGAAAATGCTCCTATCTCTCTAATTAAGCGCGCTAGAGCTCTGAAACTGTGCCTATACGCACTTTCATATAAACACGCTTCCTCGAGGTTTTAAACTCAGAAGGTGAATCTGTGCGTGTTTCTGGCCTGGAAACTGCTTCAGATCACTGTGCAATGCATATATGGTCTCGTTTGGTCCAATGTGCTTGAATGGTCATTTGAAAGTGAATATAAGCTTCTGAAGTGAAGATGTACACTTTTTCAAAAACTTTTTTTTTTTTAAGTTTTGCTTGGCAAAAATTTTCATTCTGTGTGTAACTCTGTGGGAAAGTGACAAACTTGAGTGAATTGTGACTAAATGGCTGAATTGTAGGGAAAATGCTTGTATCTCTCTAATTAAGCGTGCTAGAGCTCTGAAACTGTGCCTAACGCACTTTCATATGAACATGCTTCCTTGAGGTTTTAAACTCAGAAGGTGAATCTGTGCGTGTTTCTGGCCTGGGAACTGCTTCAGATCACAGTGCAATGCATATATGGTCTCGTTTGGCCCAATGTGCTCGTTCGGTCATTTGGAAGTGAATATAAGCTTCTGAAGTGAAGATTGGCACTTTTTCAAAAACTTTCTTTTTTTTAGTTCTGCTTGTCAAAATTTTTATTTCTGTGTGTAACTCAGTGGGAAAGTGACAAACGAGTGAATTGTGACTAAATGACTGAATTGTAGGGAAAATGCTCGTATCTCTCTAATTAAGCGCGCTAGAGCTCTGAAACTGTGGCAAAACGCACTTTCATGAAAACACGCTTCCTTGAGGTTTTAAACTCATAAGGTGAATCTGTGCGTGTTTCTGGCTTGGGAACTGCTTCAGATCACAGTGCAATGCATATATGGTCTCATTTGGCCCAATGTGCTCGTACGGTCATTTGGAAGTGAATATAAGCTTCTGAAGTGAAGATTTGCACTTTTTCAAAAACTTTTTTTTTTTAAGTTTTGCTAGGCAAAAATTTTTATTCTCTGTGTAACTCTGTGGGAAAGTGACAAACTTGAGTGAATTGTGACTAAATGACTGAATTGTAGGGAAAATGCTCGTATCTCTCTAATTAAGCGCGCTAGAGCTCTGAAACTGTGGCAAAACGCACTTTCATGAAAACACGCTTCCTTGAGGTTTTAAACTCAGAAGGTGAATCTGTGCGTGTTTCTGTCCTGGGAACTGCTTCAGATCACAGTGCAATGCATATATGGTCTCGTTTGGCCCAATGTGCTCGTACGGTCATTTGGAAGTGAATATAAGCTTCTGAAGTGAAGATTTGCACTTTTTCAAAAACTTTCTTTTTTTTAGTTCTGCTTGTCAAAATTTTTCATTCTGTGTGTAACTCAATGGGAAAGTGACAAACTTGAGTGAATTGTGACTAAATGACTGAATTGGAGTGAAAATGCTCCTATCTCTCTAATTAAGCGCGCTAGAGCTCTGAAACTGTGCCTATACGCACTTTCATATAAACACGCTTCCTTGAGGTTTTAAACTCAGAAGGTGAATCTGTGCGTGTTTCTGGCCTGGGAACTGCTTCAGATCACAGTGCAATGCATATATGGTCTCGTTTGGTCCAATGTGCTTGAATGGTCATTTGGAAGTGAATATAAGCTTCTGAAGTGAAGATTTGCACTTTTTCAAAAACTTTTTTTTTTTAAGTTTTGCTAGGCAAAAATTTTCATTCTCTGTGTAACTCTGTGGGAAAGTGACAAACTTGAGTGAATTGTGACAAAATGACTGAATTGTAGGGAAAATGCTCGTATCTCTCTAATTAAGCGCGCTAGAGCTCTCAAACTGTGGCAAAACGCACTTTCATGAAAACACGCTTCCTTGAGGTTTTAAACTCAGAAGGTGAATCTGTGCGTGTTTCTGGCCTGGGAACTGCTTCAGATCACAGTGCAATGCATATATGGTCTCGTTTGGTCCAATATGCTTGAATGGTCATTTGGAAGGGAATATAAGCTTCTGAAGTGAAGATTTGCACTTTTTCAAAAACTTTTTTTTTTTAAGTTTTGCTAGGCAAAAATTTTCATTCTCTGTGTAACTCTGTGGGAAAGTGACAAACTTGAGTGAATTGTGACTAAATGACTGAATTGTCGGGAAAATGCTCGTATCTCTCTAATTAAGCGCGCTAGAGCTCTCAAACTGTGGCAAAACGCACTTTCATGAAAACACGCTTCCTTGAGGTTTTAAACTCAGAAGGTGAATCTGTGCGTGTTTCTGTCCTGGGAACTGCTTCAGATCACAGTGCAATGCATATATGGTCTCGTTTGGCCCAATGTGCTCGTACGGTCATTTGGAAGTGAATATAAGCTTCTGAAGTGAAGATTTGCAGTTTTTCAAAAACTTTCTTTTTTGAGTTCTGCTTGTCAAAATTTTTCATTCTGTGTGTAACTCAATGGGAAAGTGAAAAACTTGAGTGAATTGTGACTAAATGACTGAATTGGAGTGAAAATGCTCCTATCTCTCTAATTAAGCGCGCTAGAGCTCTGAAACTGTGCCTATACGCACTTTCATATAAACACGCTTCCTCGAGGTTTTAAACTCAGAAGGTGAATCTGTGCGTGTTTCTGGCCTGGAAACTGCTTCAGATCACTGTGCAATGCATATATGGTCTCGTTTGGTCCAATGTGCTTGAATGGTCATTTGAAAGTGAATATAAGCTTCTGAAGTGAAGATATACACTTTTTCAAAAACTTTTTTTTTTTTAAGTTTTGCTTGGCAAAAATTTTCATTCTGTGTGTAACTCTGTGGGAAAGTGACAAACTTGAGTGAATTGTGACTAAATGGCTGAATTGTAGGGAAAATGCTTGTATCTCTCTAATTAAGCGTGCTAGAGCTCTGAAACTGTGCCTAACGCACTTTCATATAAACATGCTTCCTTGAGGTTTTAAACTCAGAAGGTGAATCTGTGCGTGTTTCTGGCCTGGGAACTGCTTCAGATCACAGTGCAATGCATATATGGTCTCGTTTGGCCCAATGTGCTCGTTCGGTCATTTGGAAGTGAATATAAGCTTCTGAAGTGAAGATTGGCACTTTTTCAAAAACTTTCTTTTTTTTAGTTCTGCTTGTCAAAATTTTTATTTCTGTGTGTAACTCAGTGGGAAAGTGACAAACGAGTGAATTGTGACTAAATGACTGAATTGTAGGGAAAATGCTCGTATCTCTCTAATTAAGCGCGCTAGAGCTCTGAAACTGTGGCAAAACGCACTTTCATGAAAACACGCTTCCTTGAGGTTTTAAACTCAGAAGGTGAATCTGTGCGTGTTTCTGGCTTGGGAACTGCTTCAGATCACAGTGCAATGCATATATGGTCTCATTTGGCCCAATGTGCTCGTACGGTCATTTGGAAGTGAATATAAGCTTCTGAAGTGAAGATCTGCACTTTTTCAAAAACTTTCTTTTTTTAGTTCTGCTTGTCAAAATTTTTCATTCTGTGTGTAACTCAATGGGAAAGTGACAAACTTGAGTGAATTGTGACTAAATGACTGAATTGGAGTGAAAATGCTCCTATCTCTCTAATTAAGCGCGCTAGAGCTCTGAAACTGTGCCTATACGCACTTTCATATAAACACGCTTCCTTGAGGTTTTAAACTCAGAAGGTGAATCTGTGCGTGTTTCTGGCCTGGGAACTGCTTCAGATCACAGTGCAATGCATATATGGTCTCGTTTGGTCCAATGTGCTTGAATGGTCATTTGGAAGTGAATATAAGCTTCTGAAGTGAAGATTTGCACTTTTTCAAAAACTTTTTTTTTTTAAGTTTTGCTTGGCAAAAATTTTCATTCTCTGTGTAACTCTGTGGGAAAGTGACAAACTTGAGTGAATTGTGACTAAATGGCTGAATTGTAGGGAAAATGCTTGTATCTCTCTAATTAAGCGCGCTAGAGCTCTGAAACTGTGGCAAAACGCACTTTCATGAAAACACGCTTCCTTGAGGTTTTAAACTCAGAAGGTGAATCTGTGCGTGTTTCTGGCTTGGGAACTGCTTCAGATCACAGTGCAATGCATATATGGTCTCATTTGGCCCAATGTGCTCGTACGGTCATTTGGAAGTGAATATAAGCTTCTGAAGTGAAGATCTGCACTTTTTCAAAAACTTTCTTTTAGTTCTGCTTGTCAAAATTTTTCTTTCTGTGTGTAACTCAGTGGGAAAGTGACAAACGAGTGAATTGTGACTACACGACTAAATTAGAATGAATATGCGCCTATCTCTCTAATTAAGCGCGCTAGAGCTCTCAAACTGTGGCAAAACGCACTTTCATGAAAACACGCTTCCTTGAGGTTTTAAACTCATAAGGTGAATCTGTGCGTGTTTCTGGCTTGGGAACTGCTTCAGATCACAGTGCAATGCATATATGGTCTCATTTGGCCCAATGTGCTCGTACGGTCATTTGGAAGTGAATATAAGCTTCTGAAGTGAAGATTTGCACTTTTTCAAAAACTTTTTTTTTTTAAGTTTTGCTAGGCAAAAATTTTTATTCTCTGTGTAACTCTGTGGGAAAGTGACAAACTTGAGTGAATTGTGACTAAATGACTGAATTGTAGGGAAAATGCTCGTATCTCTCTAATTAAGCGCGCTAGAGCTCTGAAACTGTGGCAAAACGCACTTTCATGAAAACACGCTTCCTTGAGGTTTTAAACTCAGAAGGTGAATCTGTGCGTGTTTCTGTCCTGGGAACTGCTTCAGATCACAGTGCAATGCATATATGGTCTCGTTTGGCCCAATGTGCTCGTACGGTCATTTGGAAGTGAATATAAGCTTCTGAAGTGAAGATTTGCACTTTTTCAAAAACTTTCTTTTTTTTAGTTCTGCTTGTCAAAATTTTTCATTCTGTGTGTAACTCAATGGGAAAGTGACAAACTTGAGTGAATTGTGACTAAATGACTGAATTGGAGTGAAAATGCTCCTATCTCTCTAATTAAGCGCGCTAGAGCTCTGAAACTGTGCCTATACGCACTTTCATATAAACACGCTTCCTTGAGGTTTTAAACTCAGAAGGTGAATCTGTGCGTGTTTCTGGCCTGGGAACTGCTTCAGATCACAGTGCAATGCATATATGGTCTCGTTTGGTCCAATGTGCTTGAATGGTCATTTGGAAGTGAATATAAGCTTCTGAAGTGAAGATTTGCACTTTTTCAAAAACTTTTTTTTTTTAAGTTTTGCTAGGCAAAAATTTTCATTCTCTGTGTAACTCTGTGGGAAAGTGACAAACTTGAGTGAATTGTGACAAAATGACTGAATTGTAGGGAAAATGCTCGTATCTCTCTAATTAAGCGCGCTAGAGCTCTCAAACTGTGGCAAAACGCACTTTCATGAAAACACGCTTCCTTGAGGTTTTAAACTCAGAAGGTGAATCTGTGCGTGTTTCTGGCCTGGGAACTGCTTCAGATCACAGTGCAATGCATATATGGTCTCGTTTGGTCCAATATGCTTGAATGGTCATTTGGAAGGGAATATAAGCTTCTGAAGTGAAGATTTGCACTTTTTCAAAAACTTTTTTTTTTTAAGTTTTGCTAGGCAAAAATTTTCATTCTCTGTGTAACTCTGTGGGAAAGTGACAAACTTGAGTGAATTGTGACTAAATGACTGAATTGTCGGGAAAATGCTCGTATCTCTCTAATTAAGCGCGCTAGAGCTCTCAAACTGTGGCAAAACGCACTTTCATGAAAACACGCTTCCTTGAGGTTTTAAACTCAGAAGGTGAATCTGTGCGTGTTTCTGTCCTGGGAACTGCTTCAGATCACAGTGCAATGCATATATGGTCTCGTTTGGCCCAATGTGCTCGTACGGTCATTTGGAAGTGAATATAAGCTTCTGAAGTGAAGATTTGCAGTTTTTCAAAAACTTTCTTTTTTTAGTTCTGCTTGTCAAAATTTTTCATTCTGTGTGTAACTCAATGGGAAAGTGAAAAACTTGAGTGAATTGTGACTAAATGACTGAATTGGAGTGAAAATGCTCCTATCTCTCTAATTAAGCGCGCTAGAGCTCTGAAACTGTGCCTATACGCACTTTCATATAAACACGCTTCCTCGAGGTTTTAAACTCAGAAGGTGAATCTGTGCGTGTTTCTGGCCTGGAAACTGCTTCAGATCACTGTGCAATGCATATATGGTCTCGTTTGGTCCAATGTGCTTGAATGGTCATTTGAAAGTGAATATAAGCTTCTGAAGTGAAGATATACACTTTTTCAAAAACTTTTTTTTTTTTAAGTTTTGCTTGGCAAAAATTTTCATTCTGTGTGTAACTCTGTGGGAAAGTGACAAACTTGAGTGAATTGTGACTAAATGGCTGAATTGTAGGGAAAATGCTTGTATCTCTCTAATTAAGCGTGCTAGAGCTCTGAAACTGTGCCTAACGCACTTTCATATAAACATGCTTCCTTGAGGTTTTAAACTCAGAAGGTGAATCTGTGCGTGTTTCTGGCCTGGGAACTGCTTCAGATCACAGTGCAATGCATATATGGTCTCGTTTGGCCCAATGTGCTCGTTCGGTCATTTGGAAGTGAATATAAGCTTCTGAAGTGAAGATTGGCACTTTTTCAAAAACTTTCTTTTTTTTAGTTCTGCTTGTCAAAATTTTTATTTCTGTGTGTAACTCAGTGGGAAAGTGACAAACGAGTGAATTGTGACTAAATGACTGAATTGTAGGGAAAATGCTCGTATCTCTCTAATTAAGCGCGCTAGAGCTCTGAAACTGTGGCAAAACGCACTTTCATGAAAACACGCTTCCTTGAGGTTTTAAACTCAGAAGGTGAATCTGTGCGTGTTTCTGGCTTGGGAACTGCTTCAGATCACAGTGCAATGCATATATGGTCTCATTTGGCCCAATGTGCTCGTACGGTCATTTGGAAGTGAATATAAGCTTCTGAAGTGAAGATCTGCACTTTTTCAAAAACTTTCTTTTTTTAGTTCTGCTTGTCAAAATTTTTCATTCTGTGTGTAACTCAATGGGAAAGTGACAAACTTGAGTGAATTGTGACTAAATGACTGAATTGGAGTGAAAATGCTCCTATCTCTCTAATTAAGCGCGCTAGAGCTCTGAAACTGTGCCTATACGCACTTTCATATAAACACGCTTCCTTGAGGTTTTAAACTCAGAAGGTGAATCTGTGCGTGTTTCTGGCCTGGGAACTGCTTCAGATCACAGTGCAATGCATATATGGTCTCGTTTGGTCCAATGTGCTTGAATGGTCATTTGGAAGTGAATATAAGCTTCTGAAGTGAAGATTTGCACTTTTTCAAAAACTTTTTTTTTTTAAGTTTTGCTTGGCAAAAATTTTCATTCTCTGTGTAACTCTGTGGGAAAGTGACAAACTTGAGTGAATTGTGACTAAATGGCTGAATTGTAGGGAAAATGCTTGTATCTCTCTAATTAAGCGCGCTAGAGCTCTGAAACTGTGGCAAAACGCACTTTCATGAAAACACGCTTCCTTGAGGTTTTAAACTCAGAAGGTGAATCTGTGCGTGTTTCTGGCTTGGGAACTGCTTCAGATCACAGTGCAATGCATATATGGTCTCATTTGGCCCAATGTGCTCGTACGGTCATTTGGAAGTGAATATAAGCTTCTGAAGTGAAGATCTGCACTTTTTCAAAAACTTTCTTTTAGTTCTGCTTGTCAAAATTTTTCTTTCTGTGTGTAACTCAGTGGGAAAGTGACAAACGAGTGAATTGTGACTACACGACTAAATTAGAATGAATATGCGCCTATCTCTCTAATTAAGCGCGCTAGAGCTCTGAAACTGTGCCTATACGCACTTTCATATAAACACGCTTCCTTGAGGTTTTAAACTCAGAAGGTGAATCTGTGCGTGTTTCTGGCCTGGGAACTGCTTCAGATCACAGTGCAATGCATATATGGTCTCGTTTGGTCCAATGTGCTTGAATGGTCATTTGAAAATGAATATAAGCTTCTGAAGTGAAGATATACACTTTTTCAAAAACTTTTTTTTTTTTTAAGTTTTGCTCGGCAAAAATTTTCATTCTCTGTGTAACTCTGTGGGAAAGTGACAAACTTGAGTGAATTGTGACTAAATGACTAAATTGTAGGGAAAATGCTCGTATCTCTCTAATTAAGCGCGCTAGAGCTCTCAAACTGTGGCAAAACGCACTTTCATGAAAACACGCTTCCTTGAGGTTTTAAACTCAGAAGGTGAATCTGTGCGTGTTTCTGGCCTGGGAACTGCTTCAGATCACAGTGCAATGCATATATGGTCTCGTTTGGTCCAATATGCTTGAATGGTCATTTGGAAGTGAATATAAGCTTCTGAAGTGAAGATATACACTTTTTCAAAAACTTTTTTTTTTTAAGTTTTGCAAGGCAAAAATTTTCATTCTCTGTGTAACTCTGTGGGAAAGTGACAAACTTGAGTGAATTGTGACTAAATGACTGAATTGTCGGGAAAATGCTCGTATCTCTCTAATTAAGCGCGCTAGAGCTCTCAAACTGTGGCAAAACGCACTTTCATGAAAACACGCTTCCTTGAGGTTTTAAACTCAGAAGGTGAATCTGTGCGTGTTTCTGTCCTGGGAACTGCTTCAGATCACAGTGCAATGCATATATGGTCTCGTTTGGCCCAATGTGCTCGTACGGTCATTTGGAAGTGAATATAAGCTTCTGAAGTGAAGATCTGCACTTTTTCAAAAACTTTCTTTTTTTAGTTCTGCTTGTCAAAATTTTTCATTCTGTGTGTAACTCAATGGGAAAGTGACAAACTTGAGTGAATTGTGACTAAATGACTGAATTGGAGTGAAAATGCTCCTATCTCTCTAATTAAGCGCGCTAGAGCTCTGAAACTGTGCCTATACGCACTTTCATATAAACACGCTTCCTTGAGGTTTTAAACTCAGAAGGTGAATCTGTGTGTGTTTCTGGCTTGGGAACTGCTTCAGATCACAGTGCAATGCATATATGGTCTCATTTGGCCCAATGTGCTCGTACGGTCATTTGGAAGTGAATATAAGCTTCTGAAGTGAAGATCTGCACTTTTTCAAAAACTTTCTTTTTTTTAGTTCTGCTTGTCAAAATTTTTCTTTCTGTGTGTAACTCAGTGGGAAAGTGACAAACGAGTGAATTGTGACTACACGACTAAATTAGAATGAATATGCGCCTATCTCTCTAATTAAGCGCGCTAGAGCTCTGAAACTGTGCCTATACGCACTTTCATATAAACACGCTTCCTTGAGGTTTTAAACTCAGAAGGTGAATCTGTGCGTGTTTCTGGCCTGGGAACTGCTTCAGATCACAGTGCAATGCATATATGGTCTCGTTTGGTCCAATATGCTTGAATGGTCATTTGGAAGTGAATATAAGCTTCTGAAGTGAAGATTTGCACTTTTTCAAAAACTTTTTTTTTTTAAGTTTTGCTAGGCAAAAATTTTCATTCTCTGTGTAACTCTGTGGGAAAGTGACAAACTTGAGTGAATTGTGACTAAATGACTGAATTGTCGGGAAAATGCTCGTATCTCTCTAATTAAGCGCGCTAGAGCTCTCAAACTGTGGCAAAACGCACTTTCATGAAAACACGCTTCCTTGAGGTTTTAAACTCAGAAGGTGAATCTGTGCGTGTTTCTGTCCTGGGAACTGCTTCAGATCACAGTGCAATGCATATATGGTCTCGTTTGGCCCAATGTGCTCGTACGGTCATTTGGAAGTGAATATAAGCTTCTGAAGTGAAGATTTGCACTTTTTCAAAAACTTTCTTTTTTTAGTTCTGCTTGTCAAAATTTTTCATTCTGTGTGTAACTCAATGGGAAAGTGAAAAACTTGAGTGAATTGTGACTAAATGACTGAATTGGAGTGAAAATGCTCCTATCTCTCTAATTAAGCGCGCTAGAGCTCTGAAACTGTGCCTATACGCACTTTCATATAAACACGCTTCCTTGAGGTTTTAAACTCAGAAGGTGAATCTGTGCGTGTTTCTGGCCTGGGAACTGCTTCAGATCACAGTGCAATGCATATATGGTCTCGTTTGGTCCAAAGTGCTTGAATGGTCATTTGGAAGTGAATATAAGCTTCTGAAGTGAAGATTTGCACTTTTTCAAAAACTTTTTTTTTTTAAGTTTTGCTAGGCAAAAATTTTCATTCTCTGTGTAACTCTGTGGGAAAGTGACAAACTTGAGTGAATTGTGACTAAATGACTGATTGTAGGGAAAATGCTCGTATCTCTCTAATTTAGCGCGCTAGAGCTCTGAAACTGTGGCAAAACGCACTTTCATGAAAACACGCTTCCTTGAGGTTTTAAACTCAGAAGGTGAATCTGTGCGTGTTTCTGGCTTGGGAACTGCTTCAGATCACAGTGCAATGCATATATGGTCTCGTTTGGTCCAATATGCTTGAATGGTCATTTGGAAGTGAATATAAGCTTCTGAAGTGAAGATTTGCACTTTTTCAAAAACTTTTTTTTTTTAAGTTTTGCTAGGCAAAAATTTTCATTCTCTGTGTAACTCTGTGGGAAAGTGACAAACTTGAGTGAATTGTGACTAAATGACTGAATTGTCGGGAAAATGCTCGTATCTCTCTAATTAAGCGCGCTAGAGCTCTCAAACTGTGGCAAAACGCACTTTCATGAAAACACGCTTCCTTGAGGTTTTAAACTCAGAAGGTGAATCTGTGCGTGTTTCTGTCCTGGGAACTGCTTCAGATCACAGTGCAATGCATATATGGTCTCGTTTGGCCCAATGTGCTCGTACGGTCATTTGGAAGTGAATATAAGCTTCTGAAGTGAAGATTTGCAGTTTTTCAAAAACTTTCTTTTTTTAGTTCTGCTTGTCAAAATTTTTCATTCTGTGTGTAACTCAATGGGAAAGTGAAAAACTTGAGTGAATTGTGACTAAATGACTGAATTGGAGTGAAAATGCTCCTATCTCTCTAATTAAGCGCGCTAGAGCTCTGAAACTGTGCCTATACGCACTTTCATATAAACACGCTTCCTCGAGGTTTTAAACTCAGAAGGTGAATCTGTGCGTGTTTCTGGCCTGGAAACTGCTTCAGATCACTGTGCAATGCATATATGGTCTCGTTTGGTCCAATGTGCTTGAATGGTCATTTGAAAGTGAATATAAGCTTCTGAAGTGAAGATGTACACTTTTTCAAAAACTTTTTTTTTTTTAAGTTTTGCTTGGCAAAAATTTTCATTCTGTGTGTAACTCTGTGGGAAAGTGACAAACTTGAGTGAATTGTGACTAAATGGCAGAATTGTAGGGAAAATGCTTGTATCTCTCTAATTAAGCGTGCTAGAGCTCTGAAACTGTGCCTAACGCACTTTCATATGAACATGCTTCCTTGAGGTTTTAAACTCAGAAGGTGAATCTGTGCGTGTTTCTGGCCTGGGAACTGCTTCAGATCACAGTGCAGTGCATATATGGTCTCGTTTGGCCCAATGTGCTCGTTCGGTCATTTGGAAGTGAATATAAGCTTCTGAAGTGAAGATTGGCACTTTTTCAAAAACTTTCTTTTTTTTAGTTCTGCTTGTCAAAATTTTTATTTCTGTGTGTAACTCAGTGGGAAAGTGACAAACGAGTGAATTGTGACTAAATGACTGAATTGTAGGGAAAATGCTCGTATCTCTCTAATTAAGCGCGCTAGAGCTCTGAAACTGTGGCAAAACGCACTTTCATGAAAACACGCTTCCTTGAGGTTTTAAACTCATAAGGTGAATCTGTGCGTGTTTCTGGCTTGGGAACTGCTTCAGATCACAGTGCAATGCATATATGGTCTCATTTGGCCCAATGTGCTCGTACGGTCATTTGGAAGTGAATATAAGCTTCTGAAGTGAAGATTTGCACTTTTTCAAAAACTTTTTTTTTTAAGTTTTGCTAGGCAAAAATTTTTATTCTCTGTGTAACTCTGTGGGAAAGTGACAAACTTGAGTGAATTGTGACTAAATGACTGAATTGTAGGGAAAATGCTCGTATCTCTCTAATTAAGCGCGCTAGAGCTCTGAAACTGTGGCAAAACGCACTTTCATGAAAACACGCTTCCTTGAGGTTTTAAACTCAGAAGGTGAATCTGTGCGTGTTTCTGTCCTGGGAACTGCTTCAGATCACAGTGCAATGCATATATGGTCTCGTTTGGCCCAATGTGCTCGTACGGTCATTTGGAAGTGAATATAAGCTTCTGAAGTGAAGATTTGCACTTTTTCAAAAACTTTCTTTTTTTTAGTTCTGCTTGTCAAAATTTTTCTTTCTGTGTGTAACTCAGTGGGAAAGTGACAAACGAGTGAATTGTGACTACACGACTAAATTAGAATGAATATGCGCCTATCTCTCTAATTAAGCGCGCTAGAGCTCTGAAACAGTGCCTATACGCACTTTCATATAAACACGCTTCCTTGAGGTTTTAAACTCAGAAGGTGAATCTGTGCGTGTTTCTGTCCTGGGAACTGCTTCAGATCACAGTGCAATGCATATATGGTCTCGTTTGGCCCAATGTGCTCGTACGGTCATTTGGAAGTGAATATAAGCTTCTGAAGTGAAGATTTGCACTTTTTCAAAAACTTTCTTTTTTTTAGTTCTGCTTGTCGAAATTTTTCTTTCTGTGTGTAACTCAGTGGGAAAGTGACAAACTTGAGTGAATTGTGACTAAATGACTGAATTGGAGTTAAAATGCTCCTATCTCTCTAATTAAGCGCGCTAGAGCTCTGAAACTGTGCCTATACGCACTTTCATATAAACACGCTTCCTCGAGGTTTTAAACTCAGAAGGTGAATCTGTGCGTGTTTCTGGCCTGGAAACTGCTTCAGATCACTGTGCAATGCATATATGGTCTCGTTTGGTCCAATGTGCTTGAATGGTCATTTGAAAGTGAATATAAGCTTCTGAAGTGAAGATATACACTTTTTCAAAAACTTTTTTTTTTTTAAGTTTTGCTTGGCAAAAATTTTCATTCTGTGTGTAACTCTGTGGGAAAGTGACAAACTTGAGTGAATTGTGACTTAATGGCTGAATTGTAGGGAAAATGCTTGTATCTCTCTAATTAAGCGTGCTAGAGCTCTGAAACTGTGCCTAACGCACTTTCATATAAACATGCTTCCTTGAGGTTTTAAACTCAGAAGGTGAATCTGTGCGTGTTTCTGGCCTGGGAACTGCTTCAGATCACAGTGCAATGCATATATGGTCTCGTTTGGCCCAATGTGCTCGTTCGGTCATTTGGAAGTGAATATAAGCTTCTGAAGTGAAGATTGGCACTTTTTCAAAAACTTTCTTTTTTTTAGTTCTGCTTGTCAAAATTTTTCTTTCTGTGTGTAACTCAGTGGGAAAGTGACAAACGAGTGAATTGTGACTACACGACTAAATTAGAATGAATATGCGCCTATCTCTCTAATTAAGCGTGCTAGAGCTCTGAAACTGTGCCTAACGCACTTTCATATAAACAAGCTTCCTTGAGGTTTTTAACTCAGAAAGTGAATCTGTGCGTGTTTCTGGCCTGGAAACTGCTTCAGATCACAGTGCAATGCATATATGGTCTCGTTTGGCCCAATGTGCTCGTACGGTCATTTGGAAGTGAATATAAGCTTCTGAAGTGAAGATCTGCACTTTTTCAAAAACTTTCTTTTATTAGTTCTGCTTGTCAAAATTTTTCATTCTGTGTGTAACTCAATGGGAAAGTGACAAACTTGAGTGAATTGTGACTAAATGACTGAATTGGAGTGAAAATGCTCCTATCTCTCTAATTAAGCGCGCTAGAGCTCTGAAACTGTGCCTATACGCAATTTCATATAAACACGCTTCCTTGAGGTTTTAAACTCAGAAGGTGAATCTGTGCGTGTTTCTGGCCTGGGAACTGCTTCAGATCACAGTGCAATGCATATATGGTCTCGTTTGGTCCAAAGTGCTTGAATGGTCATTTGGAAGTGAATATAAGCTTCTGAAGTGAAGATTTGCACTTTTTCAAAAACTTTTTTTTTTAAGTTTTGCTAGGCAAAAATTTTCATTCTCTGTGTAACTCTGTGGGAAAGTGACAAACTTGAGTGAATTGTGACTAAATGACTGAATTGTAGGGAAAATGCTCGTATCTCTCTAATTTAGCGCGCTAGAGCTCTGAAACTGTGGCAAAACGCACTTTCATGAAAACACGCTTCCTTGAGGTTTTAAACTCAGAAGGTGAATCTGTGCGTGTTTCTGGCTTGGGAACTGCTTCAGATCACAGTGCAATGCATATATGGTCTCGTTTGGCCCAATGTGCTCGTACGGTCATTTGGAAGTGAATATAAGCTTCTGAAGTGAAGATTTGCAGTTTTTCAAAAACTTTCTTTTTTTAGTTCTGCTTGTCAAAATTTTTCATTCTGTGTGTAACTCAATGGGAAAGTGAAAAACTTGAGTGAATTGTGACTAAATGACTGAATTGGAGTGAAAATGCTCCTATCTCTCTAATTAAGCGCGCTAGAGCTCTGAAACTGTGCCTATACGCACTTTCATATAAACACGCTTCCTCGAGGTTTTAAACTCAGAAGGTGAATCTGTGCGTGTTTCTGGCCTGGAAACTGCTTCAGATCACTGTGCAATGCATATATGGTCTCGTTTGGTCCAATGTGCTTGAATGGTCATTTGAAAGTGAATATAAGCTTCTGAAGTGAAGATGTACACTTTTTCAAAAACTTTTTTTTTTTTAAGTTTTGCTTGGCAAAAATTTTCATTCTGTGTGTAACTCTGTGGGAAAGTGACAAACTTGAGTGAATTGTGACTAAATGGCTGAATTGTAGGGAAAATGCTTGTATCTCTCTAATTAAGCGTGCTAGAGCTCTGAAACTGTGCCTAACGCACTTTCATATGAACATGCTTCCTTGAGGTTTTACACTCAGAAGGTGAATCTGTGCGTGTTTCTGGCCTGGGAACTGCTTCAGATCACAGTGCAATGCATATATGGTCTCGTTTGGCCCAATGTGCTCGTTCGGTCATTTGGAAGTGAATATAAGCTTCTGAAGTGAAGATTGGCACTTTTTCAAAAACTTTCTTTTTTTTAGTTCTGCTTGTCAAAATTTTTATTTCTGTGTGTAACTCAGTGGGAAAGTGACAAACGAGTGAATTGTGACTAAATGACTGAATTGTAGGGAAAATGCTCGTATCTCTCTAATTAAGCGCGCTAGAGCTCTGAAACTGTGGCAAAACGCACTTTCATGAAAACACGCTTCCTTGAGGTTTTAAACTCATAAGGTGAATCTGTGCGTGTTTCTGGCTTGGGAACTGCTTCAGATCACAGTGCAATGCATATATGGTCTCATTTGGCCCAATGTGCTCGTACGGTCATTTGGAAGTGAATATAAGCTTCTGAAGTGAAGATTTGCACTTTTTCAAAAACTTTTTTTTTTTAAGTTTTGCTAGGCAAAAATTTTTATTCTCTGTGTAACTCTGTGGGAAAGTGACAAACTTGAGTGAATTGTGACTAAATGACTGAATTGTAGGGAAAATGCTCGTATCTCTCTAATTAAGCGCGCTAGAGCTCTGAAACTGTGGCAAAACGCACTTTCATGAAAACACGCTTCCTTGAGGTTTTAAACTCAGAAGGTGAATCTGTGCGTGTTTCTGTCCTGGGAACTGCTTCAGATCACAGTGCAATGCATATATGGTCTCGTTTGGCCCAATGTGCTCGTACGGTCATTTGGAAGTGAATATAAGCTTCTGAAGTGAAGATTTGCACTTTTTCAAAAACTTTCTTTTTTTTAGTTCTGCTTGTCAAAATTTTTCATTCTGTGTGTAACTCAATGGGAAAGTGACAAACTTGAGTGAATTGTGACTAAATGACTGAATTGGAGTGAAAATGCTCCTATCTCTCTAATTAAGCGCGCTAGAGCTCTGAAACTGTGCCTATACGCACTTTCATATAAACACGCTTCCTTGAGGTTTTAAACTCAGAAGGTGAATCTGTGCGTGTTTCTGGCCTGGGAACTGCTTCAGATCACAGTGCAATGCATATATGGTCTCGTTTGGTCCAATGTGCTTGAATGGTCATTTGGAAGTGAATATAAGCTTCTGAAGTGAAGATTTGCACTTTTTCAAAAACTTTTTTTTTTTAAGTTTTGCTAGGCAAAAATTTTCATTCTCTGTGTAACTCTGTGGGAAAGTGACAAACTTGAGTGAATTGTGACAAAATGACTGAATTGTAGGGAAAATGCTCGTATCTCTCTAATTAAGCGCGCTAGAGCTCTCAAACTGTGGCAAAACGCACTTTCATGAAAACACGCTTCCTTGAGGTTTTAAACTCAGAAGGTGAATCTGTGCGTGTTTCTGGCCTGGGAACTGCTTCAGATCACAGTGCAATGCATATATGGTCTCGTTTGGTCCAATATGCTTGAATGGTCATTTGGAAGGGAATATAAGCTTCTGAAGTGAAGATTTGCACTTTTTCAAAAACTTTTTTTTTTTAAGTTTTGCTTGGCAAAAATTTTCATTCTGTGTGTAACTCTGTGGGAAAGTGACAAACTTGAGTGAATTGTGACTTAATGGCTGAATTGTAGGGAAAATGCTTGTATCTCTCTAATTAAGCGTGCTAGAGCTCTGAAACTGTGCCTAACGCACTTTCATATAAACATGCTTCCTTGAGGTTTTAAACTCAGAAGGTGAATCTCTGCGTGTTTCTGGCCTGGGAACTGCTTCAGATCACAGTGCAATGCATATATGGTCTCGTTTGGCCCAATGTGCTCGTTCGGTCATTTGGAAGTGAATATAAGCTTCTGAAGTGAAGATTGGCACTTTTTCAAAAACTTTCTTTTTTTTAGTTCTGCTTGTCAAAATTTTTCTTTCTGTGTGTAACTCAGTGGGAAAGTGACAAACGAGTGAATTGTGACTACACGACTAAATTAGAATGAATATGCGCCTATCTCTCTAATTAAGCGTGCTAGAGCTCTGAAACTGTGCCTAACGCACTTTCATATAAACAAGCTTCCTTGAGGTTTTTAACTCAGAAAGTGAATCTGTGCGTGTTTCTGGCCTGGAAACTGCTTCAGATCACAGTGCAATGCATATATGGTCTCGTTTGGCCCAATGTGCTCGTACGGTCATTTGGAAGTGAATATAAGCTTCTGAAGTGAAGATCTGCACTTTTTCAAAAACTTTCTTTTATTAGTTCTGCTTGTCAAAATTTTTCATTCTGTGTGTAACTCAATGGGAAAGTGACAAACTTGAGTGAATTGTGACTAAATGACTGAATTGGAGTGAAAATGCTCCTATCTCTCTAATTAAGCGCGCTAGAGCTCTGAAACTGTGCCTATACGCAATTTCATATAAACACGCTTCCTTGAGGTTTTAAACTCAGAAGGTGAATCTGTGCGTGTTTCTGGCCTGGGAACTGCTTCAGATCACAGTGCAATGCATATATGGTCTCGTTTGGTCCAAAGTGCTTGAATGGTCATTTGGAAGTGAATATAAGCTTCTGAAGTGAAGATTTGCACTTTTTCAAAAACTTTTTTTTTTAAGTTTTGCTAGGCAAAAATTTTCATTCTCTGTGTAACTCTGTGGGAAAGTGACAAACTTGAGTGAATTGTGACTAAATGACTGAATTGTAGGGAAAATGCTCGTATCTCTCTAATTTAGCGCGCTAGAGCTCTGAAACTGTGGCAAAACGCACTTTCATGAAAACACGCTTCCTTGAGGTTTTAAACTCAGAAGGTGAATCTGTGCGTGTTTCTGGCTTGGGAACTGCTTCAGATCACAGTGCAATGCATATATGGTCTCGTTTGGCCCAATGTGCTCGTACGGTCATTTGGAAGTGAATATAAGCTTCTGAAGTGAAGATTTGCAGTTTTTCAAAAACTTTCTTTTTTTAGTTCTGCTTGTCAAAATTTTTCATTCTGTGTGTAACTCAATGGGAAAGTGAAAAACTTGAGTGAATTGTGACTAAATGACTGAATTGGAGTGAAAATGCTCCTATCTCTCTAATTAAGCGCGCTAGAGCTCTGAAACTGTGCCTATACGCACTTTCATATAAACACGCTTCCTCGAGGTTTTAAACTCAGAAGGTGAATCTGTGCGTGTTTCTGGCCTGGAAACTGCTTCAGATCACTGTGCAATGCATATATGGTCTCGTTTGGTCCAATGTGCTTGAATGGTCATTTGAAAGTGAATATAAGCTTCTGAAGTGAAGATGTACACTTTTTCAAAAACTTTTTTTTTTTTAAGTTTTGCTTGGCAAAAATTTTCATTCTGTGTGTAACTCTGTGGGAAAGTGACAAACTTGAGTGAATTGTGACTAAATGGCTGAATTGTAGGGAAAATGCTTGTATCTCTCTAATTAAGCGTGCTAGAGCTCTGAAACTGTGCCTAACGCACTTTCATATGAACATGCTTCCTTGAGGTTTTACACTCAGAAGGTGAATCTGTGCGTGTTTCTGGCCTGGGAACTGCTTCAGATCACAGTGCAATGCATATATGGTCTCGTTTGGCCCAATGTGCTCGTTCGGTCATTTGGAAGTGAATATAAGCTTCTGAAGTGAAGATTGGCACTTTTTCAAAAACTTTCTTTTTTTTAGTTCTGCTTGTCAAAATTTTTATTTCTGTGTGTAACTCAGTGGGAAAGTGACAAACGAGTGAATTGTGACTAAATGACTGAATTGTAGGGAAAATGCTCGTATCTCTCTAATTAAGCGCGCTAGAGCTCTGAAACTGTGGCAAAACGCACTTTCATGAAAACACGCTTCCTTGAGGTTTTAAACTCATAAGGTGAATCTGTGCGTGTTTCTGGCTTGGGAACTGCTTCAGATCACAGTGCAATGCATATATGGTCTCATTTGGCCCAATGTGCTCGTACGGTCATTTGGAAGTGAATATAAGCTTCTGAAGTGAAGATTTGCACTTTTTCAAAAACTTTTTTTTTTTAAGTTTTGCTAGGCAAAAATTTTTATTCTCTGTGTAACTCTGTGGGAAAGTGACAAACTTGAGTGAATTGTGACTAAATGACTGAATTGTAGGGAAAATGCTCGTATCTCTCTAATTAAGCGCGCTAGAGCTCTGAAACTGTGGCAAAACGCACTTTCATGAAAACACGCTTCCTTGAGGTTTTAAACTCAGAAGGTGAATCTGTGCGTGTTTCTGTCCTGGGAACTGCTTCAGATCACAGTGCAATGCATATATGGTCTCGTTTGGCCCAATGTGCTCGTACGGTCATTTGGAAGTGAATATAAGCTTCTGAAGTGAAGATTTGCACTTTTTCAAAAACTTTCTTTTTTTTAGTTCTGCTTGTCAAAATTTTTCATTCTGTGTGTAACTCAATGGGAAAGTGACAAACTTGAGTGAATTGTGACTAAATGACTGAATTGGAGTGAAAATGCTCCTATCTCTCTAATTAAGCGCGCTAGAGCTCTGAAACTGTGCCTATACGCACTTTCATATAAACACGCTTCCTTGAGGTTTTAAACTCAGAAGGTGAATCTGTGCGTGTTTCTGGCCTGGGAACTGCTTCAGATCACAGTGCAATGCATATATGGTCTCGTTTGGTCCAATGTGCTTGAATGGTCATTTGGAAGTGAATATAAGCTTCTGAAGTGAAGATTTGCACTTTTTCAAAAACTTTTTTTTTTTAAGTTTTGCTAGGCAAAAATTTTCATTCTCTGTGTAACTCTGTGGGAAAGTGACAAACTTGAGTGAATTGTGACAAAATGACTGAATTGTAGGGAAAATGCTCGTATCTCTCTAATTAAGCGCGCTAGAGCTCTCAAACTGTGGCAAAACGCACTTTCATGAAAACACGCTTCCTTGAGGTTTTAAACTCAGAAGGTGAATCTGTGCGTGTTTCTGGCCTGGGAACTGCTTCAGATCACAGTGCAATGCATATATGGTCTCGTTTGGTCCAATATGCTTGAATGGTCATTTGGAAGGGAATATAAGCTTCTGAAGTGAAGATTTGCACTTTTTCAAAAACTTTTTTTTTTTAAGTTTTGCTTGGCAAAAATTTTCATTCTGTGTGTAACTCTGTGGGAAAGTGACAAACTTGAGTGAATTGTGACTTAATGGCTGAATTGTAGGGAAAATGCTTGTATCTCTCTAATTAAGCGTGCTAGAGCTCTGAAACTGTGCCTAACGCACTTTCATATAAACATGCTTCCTTGAGGTTTTAAACTCAGAAGGTGAATCTCTGCGTGTTTCTGGCCTGGGAACTGCTTCAGATCACAGTGCAATGCATATATGGTCTCGTTTGGCCCAATGTGCTCGTTCGGTCATTTGGAAGTGAATATAAGCTTCTGAAGTGAAGATTGGCACTTTTTCAAAAACTTTCTTTTTTTTAGTTCTGCTTGTCAAAATTTTTCTTTCTGTGTGTAACTCAGTGGGAAAGTGACAAACGAGTGAATTGTGACTACACGACTAAATTAGAATGAATATGCGCCTATCTCTCTAATTAAGCGTGCTAGAGCTCTGAAACTGTGCCTAACGCACTTTCATATAAACAAGCTTCCTTGAGGTTTTTAACTCAGAAAGTGAATCTGTGCGTGTTTCTGGCCTGGAAACTGCTTCAGATCACAGTGCAATGCATATATGGTCTCGTTTGGCCCAATGTGCTTGAATGGTCATTTGAAAATGAATATAAGCTTCTGAAGTGAAGATATACACTTTTTCAAAAACTTTTTTTTTTTAAGTTTTGCTAGGCAAAAATTTTCATTCTCTGTGTAACTCTGTGGTAAAGTGACAAACTTGAGTGAATTATGACTAAATGACTGAATTGTAGGGAAAATGCTCGTATCTCTCTAATTAAGCGCGCTAGAGCTCTGAAACTGTGGCAAAACGCACTTTCATGAAAACACGCTTCCTTGAGGTTTTAAACTCAGAAGGTGAATCTGTGCGTGTTTCTGGCTTGGGAACTGCTTCAGATCACAGTGCAATGCATATATGGTCTCGTTTGGCCCAATGTGCTCGTACGGTCATTTGGAAGTGAATATAAGCTTCTGAAGTGAAGATCTGCACTTTTTCAAAAACTTTCTTTTTTTAGTTCTGCTTGTCAAAATTTTTCATTCTGTGTGTAACTCAATGGGAAAGTGACAAACTTGAGTGAATTGTGACTAAATGACTGAATTGGAGTGAAAATGCTCCTATCTCTCTAATTAAGCGCGCTAGAGCTCTGAAACTGTGCCTATACGCAATTTCATATAAACACGCTTCCTTGAGGTTTTAAACTCAGAAGGTGAATCTGTGCGTGTTTCTGGCCTGGGAACTGCTTCAGATCACAGTGCAATGCATATATGGTCTCGTTTGGTCCAAAGTGCTTGAATGGTCATTTGGAAGTGAATATAAGCTTCTGAAGTGAAGATTTGCACTTTTTCAAAAACTTTTTTTTTTAAGTTTTGCTAGGCAAAAATTTTCATTCTCTGTGTAACTCTGTGGGAAAGTGACAAACTTGAGTGAATTGTGACTAAATGACTGAATTGTAGGGAAAATGCTCGTATCTCTCTAATTTAGCGCGCTAGAGCTCTGAAACTGTGGCAAAACGCACTTTCATGAAAACACGCTTCCTTGAGGTTTTAAACTCAGAAGGTGAATCTGTGCGTGTTTCTGGCTTGGGAACTGCTTCAGATCACAGTGCAATGCATATATGGTCTCGTTTGGCCCAATGTGCTCGTACGGTCATTTGGAAGTGAATATAAGCTTCTGAAGTGAAGATTTGCAGTTTTTCAAAAACTTTCTTTTTTTAGTTCTGCTTGTCAAAATTTTTCATTCTGTGTGTAACTCAATGGGAAAGTGAAAAACTTGAGTGAATTGTGACTAAATGACTGAATTGGAGTGAAAATGCTCCTATCTCTCTAATTAAGCGCGCTAGAGCTCTGAAACTGTGCCTATACGCACTTTCATATAAACACGCTTCCTCGAGGTTTTAAACTCAGAAGGTGAATCTGTGCGTGTTTCTGGCCTGGAAACTGCTTCAGATCACTGTGCAATGCATATATGGTCTCGTTTGGTCCAATGTGCTTGAATGGTCATTTGAAAGTGAATATAAGCTTCTGAAGTGAAGATGTACACTTTTTCAAAAACTTTTTTTTTTTTAAGTTTTGCTTGGCAAAAATTTTCATTCTGTGTGTAACTCTGTGGGAAAGTGACAAACTTGAGTGAATTGTGACTAAATGGCTGAATTGTAGGGAAAATGCTTGTATCTCTCTAATTAAGCGTGCTAGAGCTCTGAAACTGTGCCTAACGCACTTTCATATGAACATGCTTCCTTGAGGTTTTAAACTCAGAAGGTGAATCTGTGCGTGTTTCTGGCCTGGGAACTGCTTCAGATCACAGTGCAATGCATATATGGTCTCGTTTGGCCCAATGTGCTCGTTCGGTCATTTGGAAGTGAATATAAGCTTCTGAAGTGAAGATTGGCACTTTTTCAAAAACTTTCTTTTTTTTAGTTCTGCTTGTCAAAATTTTTATTTCTGTGTGTAACTCAGTGGGAAAGTGACAAACGAGTGAATTGTGACTAAATGACTGAATTGTAGGGAAAATGCTCGTATCTCTCTAATTAAGCGCGCTAGAGCTCTGAAACTGTGGCAAAACGCACTTTCATGAAAACACGCTTCCTTGAGGTTTTAAACTCATAAGGTGAATCTGTGCGTGTTTCTGGCTTGGGAACTGCTTCAGATCACAGTGCAATGCATATATGGTCTCATTTGGCCCAATGTGCTCGTACGGTCATTTGGAAGTGAATATAAGCTTCTGAAGTGAAGATTTGCACTTTTTCAAAAACTGTTTTTTTTTAAGTTTTGCTAGGCAAAAATTTTTATTCTCTGTGTAACTCTGTGGGAAAGTGACAAACTTGAGTGAATTGTGACTAAATGACTGAATTGTAGGGAAAATGCTCGTATCTCTCTAATTAAGCGCGCTAGAGCTCTGAAACTGTGGCAAAACGCACTTTCATGAAAACACGCTTCCTTGAGGTTTTAAACTCAGAAGGTGAATCTGTGCGTGTTTCTGTCCTGGGAACTGCTTCAGATCACAGTGCAATGCATATATGGTCTCGTTTGGCCCAATGTGCTCGTACGGTCATTTGGAAGTGAATATAAGCTTCTGAAGTGAAGATTTGCACTTTTTCAAAAACTTTCTTTTTTTTAGTTCTGCTTGTCAAAATTTTTCATTCTGTGTGTAACTCAATGGGAAAGTGACAAACTTGAGTGAATTGTGACTAAATGACTGAATTGGAGTGAAAATGCTCCTATCTCTCTAATTAAGCGCGCTAGAGCTCTGAAACTGTGCCTATACGCACTTTCATATAAACACGCTTCCTTGAGGTTTTAAACTCAGAAGGTGAATCTGTGCGTGTTTCTGGCCTGGGAACTGCTTCAGATCACAGTGCAATGCATATATGGTCTCGTTTGGTCCAATGTGCTTGAATGGTCATTTGGAAGTGAATATAAGCTTCTGAAGTGAAGATTTGCACTTTTTCAAAAACTTTTTTTTTTTAAGTTTTGCTAGGCAAAAATTTTCATTCTCTGTGTAACTCTGTGGGAAAGTGACAAACTTGAGTGAATTGTGACAAAATGACTGAATTGTAGGGAAAATGCTCGTATCTCTCTAATTAAGCGCGCTAGAGCTCTCAAACTGTGGCAAAACGCACTTTCATGAAAACACGCTTCCTTGAGGTTTTAAACTCAGAAGGTGAATCTGTGCGTGTTTCTGGCCTGGGAACTGCTTCAGATCACAGTGCAATGCATATATGGTCTCGTTTGGTCCAATATGCTTGAATGGTCATTTGGAAGGGAATATAAGCTTCTGAAGTGAAGATTTGCACTTTTTCAAAAACTTTTTTTTTTAAAGTTTTGCTTGGCAAAAATTTTCATTCTGTGTGTAACTCTGTGGGAAAGTGACAAACTTGAGTGAATTGTGACTTAATGGCTGAATTGTAGGGAAAATGCTTGTATCTCTCTAATTAAGCGTGCTAGAGCTCTGAAACTGTGCCTAACGCACTTTCATATAAACATGCTTCCTTGAGGTTTTAAACTCAGAAGGTGAATCTCTGCGTGTTTCTGGCCTGGGAACTGCTTCAGATCACAGTGCAATGCATATATGGTCTCGTTTGGCCCAATGTGCTCGTTCGGTCATTTGGAAGTGAATATAAGCTTCTGAAGTGAAGATTGGCACTTTTTCAAAAACTTTCTTTTTTTTAGTTCTGCTTGTCAAAATTTTTCTTTCTGTGTGTAACTCAGTGGGAAAGTGACAAACGAGTGAATTGTGACTACACGACTAAATTAGAATGAATATGCGCCTATCTCTCTAATTAAGCGTGCTAGAGCTCTGAAACTGTGCCTAACGCACTTTCATATAAACAAGCTTCCTTGAGGTTTTTAACTCAGAAAGTGAATCTGTGCGTGTTTCTGGCCTGGAAACTGCTTCAGATCACAGTGCAATGCATATATGGTCTCGTTTGGCCCAATGTGCTTGAATGGTCATTTGAAAATGAATATAAGCTTCTGAAGTGAAGATATACACTTTTTCAAAACCTTTTTTTTTTTAAGTTTTGCTAGGCAAAAATTTTCATTCTCTGTGTAACTCTGTGGTAAAGTGACAAACTTGAGTGAATTGTGACTAAATGACTGAATTGTAGGGAAAATGCTCGTATCTCTCTAATTAAGCGCGCTAGAGCTCTGAAACTGTGGCAAAACGCACTTTCATGAAAACACGCTTCCTTGAGGTTTTAAACTCAGAAGGTGAATCTGTGCGTGTTTCTGGCTTGGGAACTGCTTCAGATCACAGTGCAATGCATATATGGTCTCGTTTGGCCCAATGTGCTCGTTCGGTCATTTGGAAGTGAATATAAGCTTCTGAAGTGAAGATTGGCACTTTTTCAAAAACTTTCTTTTTTTTAGTTCTGCTTGTCAAAATTTTTATTTCTGTGTGTAACTCAGTGGGAAAGTGACAAACGAGTGAATTGTGACTAAATGACTGAATTGTAGGGAAAATGCTCGTATCTCTCTAATTAAGCGCGCTAGAGCTCTGAAACTGTGGCAAAACGCACTTTCATGAAAACACGCTTCCTTGAGGTTTTAAACTCAGAAGGTGAATCTGTGCGTGTTTCTGGCTTGGGAACTGCTTCAGATCACAGTGCAATGCATATATGGTCTCATTTGGCCCAATGTGCTCGTACGGTCATTTGGAAGTGAATATAAGCTTCTGAAGTGAAGATCTGCACTTTTTCAAAAACTTTCTTTTTTTAGTTCTGCTTGTCAAAATTTTTCATTCTGTGTGTAACTCAATGGGAAAGTGACAAACTTGAGTGAATTGTGACTAAATGACTGAATTGGAGTGAAAATGCTCCTATCTCTCTAATTAAGCGCGCTAGAGCTCTGAAACTGTGCCTATACGCACTTTCATATAAACACGCTTCCTTGAGGTTTTAAACTCAGAAGGTGAATCTGTGCGTGTTTCTGGCCTGGGAACTGCTTCAGATCACAGTGCAATGCATATATGGTCTCGTTTGGTCCAATGTGCTTGAATGGTCATTTGGAAGTGAATATAAGCTTCTGAAGTGAAGATTTGCACTTTTTCAAAAACTTTTTTTTTTTAAGTTTTGCTAGGCAAAAATTTTCATTCTCTGTGGAACTCTGTGGGAAAGTGACAAACTTGAGTGAATTGTGACTAAATGGCTGAATTGTAGGGAAAATGCTTGTATCTCTCTAATTAAGCGCGCTAGAGCTCTGAAACTGTGGCAAAACGCACTTTCATGAAAACACGCTTCCTTGAGGTTTTAAACTCAGAAGGTGAATCTGTGCGTGTTTCTGGCTTGGGAACTGCTTCAGATCACAGTGCAATGCATATATGGTCTCATTTGGCCCAATGTGCTCGTACGGTCATTTGGAAGTGAATATAAGCTTCTGAAGTGAAGATCTGCACTTTTTCAAAAACTTTCTTTTAGTTCTGCTTGTCAAAATTTTTCTTTCTGTGTGTAACTCAGTGGGAAAGTGACAAACGAGTGAATTGTGACTACACGACTAAATTAGAATGAATATGCGCCTATCTCTCTAATTAAGCGCGCTAGAGCTCTGAAACTGTGCCTATACGCACTTTCATATAAACACGCTTCCTTGAGGTTTTAAACTCAGAAGGTGAATCTGTGCGTGTTTCTGGCCTGGGAACTGCTTCAGATCACAGTGCAATGCATATATGGTCTCGTTTGGTCCAATGTGCTTGAATGGTCATTTGAAAATGAATATAAGCTTCTGAAGTGAAGATATACACTTTTTCAAAAACTTTTTTTTTTTTTAAGTTTTGCTCGGCAAAAATTTTCATTCTCTGTGTAACTCTGTGGGAAAGTGACAAACTTGAGTGAATTGTGACTAAATGACTAAATTGTAGGGAAAATGCTCGTATCTCTCTAATTAAGCGCGCTAGAGCTCTCAAACTGTGGCAAAACGCACTTTCATGAAAACACGCTTCCTTGAGGTTTTAAACTCAGAAGGTGAATCTGTGCGTGTTTCTGGCCTGGGAACTGCTTCAGATCACAGTGCAATGCATATATGGTCTCGTTTGGTCCAATATGCTTGAATGGTCATTTGGAAGTGAATATAAGCTTCTGAAGTGAAGATCTGCACTTTTTCAAAAACTTTCTTTTTTTAGTTCTGCTTGTCAAAATTTTTCATTCTGTGTGTAACTCAATGGGAAAGTGACAAACTTGAGTGAATTGTGACTAAATGACTGAATTGGAGTGAAAATGCTCTTATCTCTCTAATTAAGCGCGCTAGAGCTCTGAAACTGTGCCTATACGCACTTTCATATAAACACGCTTCCTTGAGGTTTTAAACTCAGAAGGTGAATCTGTGTGTGTTTCTGGCTTGGGAACTGCTTCAGATCACAGTGCAATGCATATATGGTCTCATTTGGCCCAATGTGCTCGTACGGTCATTTGGAAGTGAATATAAGCTTCTGAAGTGAAGATCTGCACTTTTTCAAAAACTTTCTTTTTTTTAGTTCTGCTTGTCAAAATTTTTCTTTCTGTGTGTAACTCAGTGGGAAAGTGACAAACGAGTGAATTGTGACTACACGACTAAATTAGAATGAATATGCGCCTATCTCTCTAATTAAGCGCGCTAGAGCTCTGAAACTGTGCCTATACGCACTTTCATATAAACACGCTTCCTTGAGGTTTTAAACTCAGAAGGTGAATCTGTGCGTGTTTCTGGCCTGGGAACTGCTTCAGATCACAGTGCAATGCATATATGGTCTCGTTTGGTCCAATATGCTTGAATGGTCATTTGGAAGTGAATATAAGCTTCTGAAGTGAAGATTTGCACTTTTTCAAAAACTTTTTTTTTTTAAGTTTTGCTAGGCAAAAATTTTCATTCTCTGTGTAACTCTGTGGGAAAGTGACAAACTTGAGTGAATTGTGACTAAATGACTGAATTGTCGGGAAAATGCTCGTATCTCTCTAATTAAGCGCGCTAGAGCTCTGAAACTGTGGCAAAACGCACTTTCATGAAAACACGCTTCCTTGAGGTTTTAAACTCAGAAGGTGAATCTGTGCGTGTTTCTGTCCTGGGAACTGCTTCAGATCACAGTGCAATGCATATATGGTCTCGTTTGGCCCAATGTGCTCGTACGGTCATTTGGAAGTGAATATAAGCTTCTGAAGTGAAGATTTGCACTTTTTCAAAAACTTTCTTTTTTTAGTTCTGCTTGTCAAAATTTTTCATTCTGTGTGTAACTCAATGGGAAAGTGAAAAACTTGAGTGAATTGTGACTAAATGACTGAATTGGAGTGAAAATGCTCCTATCTCTCTAATTAAGCGCGCTAGAGCTCTGAAACTGTGCCTATACGCACTTTCATATAAACACGCTTCCTTGAGGTTTTAAACTCAGAAGGTGAATCTGTGCGTGTTTCTGGCCTGGGAACTGCTTCAGATCACAGTGCAATGCATATATGGTCTCGTTTGGTCCAATGTGCTTGAATGGTCATTTGAAAATGAATATAAGCTTCTGAAGTGAAGATATACACTTTTTCAAAAACTTTTTTTTTTTAAGTTTTGCTAGGCAAAAATTTTCATTCTCTGTGTAACTCTGTGGGAAAGTGACAGACTTGAGTGAATTGTGACTAAATGACTGAATTGTAGGGAAAATGCTCGTATCTCTCTAATTAAGCGCGCTAGAGCTCTGAAACTGTGGCAAAACGCACTTTCATGAAAACACGCTTCCTTGAGGTTTTAAACTCAGATGGTGAATCTGTGCGTGTTTCTGTCCTGGGAACTGCTTCAGATCACAGTGCAATGCATATATGGTCTCGTTTGGCCCAATGTGCTCGTACGGTCATTTGGAAGTGAATATAAGCTTCTGAAGTGAAGATTTGCACTTTTTCAAAAACTTTCTTCTTTTTAGTTCTGCTTGTCAAAATTTTTCTTTCTGTGTGTAACTCAGTGGGAAAGTGACAAACTTGAGTGAATTGTGACTACACGACTAAATTAGAATGAATATGCGCCTATCTCTCTAATTAAGCGTGCTAGAGCTCTGAAACTGTGCCTAACGCACTTTCATATTAACAAGCTTCCTTGAGGTTTTTAACTCAGAAAGTGAATCTGTGCGTGTTTCTGTCCTGGGAACTGCTTCAGATCACAGTGCAATGCATATATGGTCTCGTTTGGCCCAATGTGCTTGAATGGTCATTTGAAAATGAATATAAGCTTCTGAAGTGAAGATATACACTTTTTCAAAAACTTTTTTTTTTAAGTTTTGCTAGGCAAAAATTTTCATTCTCTGTGTAACTCTGTGGGAAAGTGACAAACGAGTGAATTGTGACTAAATGACTGAATTGTAGGGAAAATGCTCGTATCTCTCTAATTAAGCGCGCTAGAGCTCTGAAACTGTGGCAAAACGCACTTTCATGAAAACACGCTTCCTTGAGGTTTTAAACTCAGAAGGTGAATCTGTGCGTGTTTCTGGCTTGGGAACTGCTTCAGATCACAGTGCAATGCATATATGGTTTCATTTGGCCCAATGTGCTCGTACGGTCATTTGGAAGTGAATATAAGCTTCTGAAGTGAAGATCTGCACTTTTTCAAAAACTTTCTTTTTTTAGTTCTGCTTGTCAAAATTTTTCATTCTGTGTGTAACTCAATGGGAAAGTGACAAACTTGAGTGAATTGTGACTAAATGACTGAATTGGAGTGAAAATGCTCCTATCTCTCTAATTAAGCGCGCTAGAGCTCTGAAACTGTGCCTATACGCACTTTCATATAAACACGCTTCCTTGAGGTTTTAAACTCAGAAGGTGAATCTGTGCGTGTTTCTGGCCTGGGAACTGCTTCAGATCACAGTGCAATGCATATATGGTCTCGTTTGGTCCAATGTGCTTGAATGGTCATTTGGAAGTGAATATAAGCTTCTGAAGTGAAGATTTGCACTTTTTCAAAAACTTTTTTTTTTTAAGTTTTGCTTGGCAAAAATTTTCATTCTCTGTGTAACTCTGTGGGAAAGTGACAAACTTGAGTGAATTGTGACTAAATGACTGAATTGTAGGGAAAATGCTCGTATCTCTCTAATTAAGCGCGCTAGAGCTCTCAAACTGTGGCAAAACGCACTTTCATGAAAACACGCTTCCTTGAGGTTTTAAACTCAGAAGGTGAATCTGTGCGTGTTTCTGGCTTGGGAACTGCTTCAGATCACAGTGCAATGCATATATGGTCTCGTTTGGTCCAATGTGCTTGAATGGTCATTTGAAAGTGAATATAAGCTTCTGAAGTGAAGATATACACTTTTTCAAAAACTTTTTTTTTTTTTAAGTTTTGCTTGGCAAAAATTTTCATTCTGTGTGTAACTCTGTGGGAAAGTGACAAACTTGAGTGAATTGTGACTAAATGGCTGAATTGTAGGGAAAATGCTTGTATCTCTCTAATTAAGCGCGCTAGAGCTCTGAAACTGTGGCAAAACGCACTTTCATGAAAACACGCTTCCTTGAGGTTTTAAACTCAGAAGGTGAATCTGTGCGTGTTTCTGGCTTGGGAACTGCTTCAGATCACAGTGCAATGCATATATGGTCTCATTTGGCCCAATGTGCTCGTACGGTCATTTGGAAGTGAATATAAGCTTCTGAAGTGAAGATCTGCACTTTTTCAAAAACTTTCTTTTAGTTCTGCTTGTCAAAATTTTTCTTTCTGTGTGTAACTCAGTGGGAAAGTGACAAACGAGTGAATTGTGACTACACGACTAAATTAGAATGAATATGCGCCTATCTCTCTAATTAAGCGCGCTAGAGCTCTGAAACTGTGCCTATACGCACTTTCATATAAACACGCTTCCTTGAGGTTTTAAACTCAGAAGGTGAATCTGTGCGTGTTTCTGGCCTGGGAACTGCTTCAGATCACAGTGCAATGCATATATGGTCTCGTTTGGTCCAATGTGCTTGAATGGTCATTTGAAAATGAATATAAGCTTCTGAAGTGAAGATATACACTTTTTCAAAAACTTTTTTTTTTTTTAAGTTTTGCAAGGCAAAAATTTTCATTCTCTGTGTAACTCTGTGGGAAAGAGACAAACTTGAGTGAATTGTGACTAAATGACTAAATTGTAGGGAAAATGCTCGTATCTCTCTAATTAAGCGCGCTAGAGCTCTCAAACTGTGGCAAAACGCACTTTCATGAAAACACGCTTCCTTGAGGTTTTAAACTCAGAAGGTGAATCTGTGCGTGTTTCTGTCCTGGGAACTGCTTCAGATCACAGTGCAATGCATATATGGTCTCGTTTGGCCCAATATGCTCGTACGGTCATTTGGAAGTGAATATAAGCTTCTGAAGTGAAGATTTGCACTTTTTCAAAAACTTTCTTTTTTTAGTTCTGCTTGTCAAAATTTTTCATTCTGTGTGTAACTCAATGGGAAAGTGAAAAACTTGAGTGAATTGTGACTAAATGACTGAATTGGAGTGAAAATGTTCCTATCTCTCTAATTAAGCGCGCTAGAGCTCTGAAACTGTGCCTATACGCACTTTCATATAAACACGCTTCCTTGAGGTTTTAAACTCAGAAGGTGAATCTGTGCGTGTTTCTGGCCTGGGAACTGCTTCAGATCACAGTGCAATGCATATCTGGTCTCGTTTGGCCCAATGTGCTCGTACGGTCATTTGGAAGTGAATATAAGCTTCTGAAGTGAAGATTTGCACTTTTTCAAAAACTTTCTTTTTTTTAGTTCTGCTTGTCGAAATTTTTCTTTCTGTGTGTAACTCAGTGGGAAAGGGACAAACTTGAGTGAATTGTGACTAAATGACTGAATTGGAGTTAAAATGCTCCTATCTCTCTAATTAAGCGCGCTAGAGCTCTGAAACTGTGCCTATACGCACTTTCATATAAACACGCTTCCTCGAGGTTTTAAACTCAGAAGGTGAATCTGTGCGTGTTTCTGGCCTGGGAACTGCTTCAGATCACAGTGCAATGCATATATGGTCTCGTTTGGTCCAATATGCTTGAATGGTCATTTGGAAGTGAATATAAGCTTCTGAAGTGAAGATTTGCACTTTTTCAAAAACTTTTTTTTTTTAAGTTTTGCTAGGCAAAAATTTTCATTCTCTGTGTAACTCTGTGGGAAAGTGACAAACTTGAGTGAATTGTGACTAAATGACTGAATTGTCGGGAAAATGCTCGTATCTCTCTAATTAAGCGCGCTAGAGCTCTCAAACTGTGGCAAAACGCACTTTCATGAAAACACGCTTCCTTGAGGTTTTAAACTCAGAAGGTGAATCTGTGCGTGTTTCTGTCCTGGGAACTGCTTCAGATCACAGTGCAATGCATATATGGTCTCGTTTGGCCCAATGTGCTCGTACGGTCATTTGGAAGTGAATATAAGCTTCTGAAGTGAAGATTTGCACTTTTTCAAAAACTTTCTTTTTTTAGTTCTGCTTGTCAAAATTTTTCATTCTGTGTGTAACTCAATGGGAAAGTGAAAAACTTGAGTGAATTGTGACTAAATGACTGAATTGGAGTGAAAATGTTCCTATCTCTCTAATTAAGCGCGCTAGAGCTCTGAAACTGTGCCTATACGCACTTTCATATAAAAACGCTTCCTCGAGGTTTTAAACTCAGAAGGTGAATCTGTGCGTGTTTCTGGCCTGGAAACTGCTTCAGATCACTGTGCAATGCATATATGGTCTCGTTTGGTCCAATGTGCTTGAATGGTCATTTGAAAGTGAATATAAGCTTCTGAAGTGAAGATATACACTTTTTCAAAAACTTTTTTTTTTTTAAGTTTTGCTTGGCAAAAATTTTCAGTCTGTGTGCAACTCTGTGGGAAAGTGACAAACTTGAGTGAATTGTGACTAAATGGCTGAATTGTAGGGAAAATGCTTGTATCTCTCTAATTAAGCGTGCTAGAGCTCTGAAACTGTGCCTAACGCACTTTCATATAAACATGCTTCCTTGAGGTTTTAAACTCAGAAGGTGAATCTGTGCGTGTTTCTGGCCTGGGAACTGCTTCAGATCACAGTGCAATGCATATATGGTCTCGTTTGGCCCAATGTGCTCGTTCGGTCATTTGGAAGTGAATATAAGCTTCTGAAGTGAAGATTGGCACTTTTTCAAAAACTTTCTTTTTTTTAGTTCTGCTTGTCAAAATTTTTCTTTCTGTGTGTAACTCAGTGGGAAAGTGACAAACGAGTGAATTGTGACTACACGACTAAATTAGAATGAATATGCGCCTATCTCTCTAATTAAGCGTGCTAGAGCTCTGAAACTGTGCCTAACGCACTTTCATATAAACAAGCTTCCTTGAGGTTTTTAACTCAGAAAGTGAATCTGTGCGTGTTTCTGGCCTGGAAACTGCTTCAGATCACAGTGCAATGCATATATGGTCTCGTTTGGCCCAATGTGCTTGAATGGTCATTTGAAAATGAATATAAGCTTCTGAAGTGAAGATATACACTTTTTCAAAAACTTTTTTTTTTTAAGTTTTGCTAGGCAAAAATTTTCATTCTCTGTGTAACTCTGTGGGAAAGTGACAAACTTGAGTGAATTGTGACTAAATGACTGAATTGTAGGGAAAATGCTCGTATCTCTCTAATTAAGCGCGCTAGAGCTCTGAAACTGTGGCAAAACGCACTTTCATGAAAACACGCTTCCTTGAGGTTTTAAACTCAGAAGGTGAATCTGTGCGTGTTTCTGGCTTGGGAACTGCTTCAGATCACAGTGCAATGCATATATGGTCTCATTTGGCCCAATGTGCTCGTACGGTCATTTGGAAGTGAATATAAGCTTCTGAAGTGAAGATCTGCACTTTTTCAAAAACTTTCTTTTTTTAGTTCTGCTTGTCAAAATTTTTCATTCTGTGTGTAACTCAATGGGAAAGTGACAAACTTGAGTGAATTGTGACTAAATGACTGAATTGGAGTGAAAATGCTCCTATCTCTCTAATTAAGCGCGCTAGAGCTCTGAAACTGTGCCTATACGCACTTTCATATAAACACGCTTCCTTGAGGTTTTAAACTCAGAAGGTGAATCTGTGCGTGTTTCTGGCCTGGGAACTGCTTCAGATCACAGTGCAATGCATATATGGTCTCGTTTGGCCCAATGTGCTCGTACGGTCATTTGGAAGTGAATATAAGCTTCTGAAGTGAAGATTTGCACTTTTTCAAAAACTTTCTTTTTTTAGTTCTGCTTGTCAAAATTTTTCATTCTGTGTGTAACTCAATGGGAAAGTGAAAAACTTGAGTGAATTGTGACTAAATGACTGAATTGGAGTGAAAATGCTCCTATCTCTCTAATTAAGCGCGCTAGAGCTCTGAAACTGTGCCTATACGCACTTTCATATAAACACGCTTCCTTGAGGTTTTAAACTCAGAAGGTGAATCTGTGCGTGTTTCTGGCCTGGGAACTGCTTCAGATCACAGTGCAATGCATATCTGGTCTCGTTTGGCCCAATATGCTCGTACGGTCATTTGGAAGTGAATATAAGCTTCTGAAGTGAAGATTTGCACTTTTTCAAAAACTTTCTTTTTTTTAGTTCTGCTTGTCGAAATTTTTCTTTCTGTGTGGAACTCAGTGGGAAAGTGACAAACTTGAGTGAATTGAGACTAAATGACTGAATTGGAGTTAAAATGCTCCTATCTCTCTAATTAAGCGCGCTAGAGCTCTGAAACTGTGCCTATACGCACTTTCATATAAACACGCTTCCTCGAGGTTTTAAACTCAGAAGGTGAATCTGTGCGTGTTTCTGGCCTGGAAACTGCTTCAGATCACTGTGCAATGCATATATGGTCTCGTTTGGTCCAATGTGCTTCATTGGTCATTTGAAAGTGAATATAAGCTTCTGAAGTGAAGATATACACTTTTTCAAAAACTTTTTTTTTTTTAAGTTTTGCTTGGCAAAAATTTTCATTCTGTGTGTAACTCTGTGGGAAAGTGACAAACTTGAGTGAATTGTGACTAAATGGCTGAATTGTAGGGAAAATGCTTGTATCTCTCTAATTAAGCGTGCTAGAGCTCTGAAACTGTGCCTAACGCACTTTCATATAAACATGCTTCCTTGAGGTTTTAAACTCAGAAGGTGAATCTGTGCGTGTTTCTGGCCTGGGAACTGCTTCAGATCACAGTGCAATGCATATATGGTCTCGTTTGGCCCAATGTGCTCGTTCGGTCATTTGGAAGAGAATATAAGCTTCTGAAGTGAAGATTGGCACTTTTTCAAAAACTTTCTTTTTTTTAGTTCTGCTTGTCAAAATTTTTCTTTCTGTGTGTAACTCAGTGGGAAAGTGACAAACGAGTGAATTGTGACTACACGACTAAATTAGAATGAATATGCGCCTATCTCTCTAATTAAGCGTGCTAGAGCTCTGAAACTGTGCCTAATGCACTTTCATATAAACAAGCTTCCTTGAGGTTTTTAACTCAGAAAGTGAATCTGTGCGTGTTTCTGGCCTGGAAACTGCTTCAGATCACAGTGCAATGCATATATGGTCTCGTTTGGCCCAATGTGCTTGAATGGTCATTTGAAAATGAATATAAGCTTCTGAAGTGAAGATATACACTTTTTCAAAAACTTTTTTTTTTTAAGTTTTGCTAGGCAAAAATTTTCATTCTCTGTGTAACTCTGTGGGAAAGTGACAAACTTGAGTGAATTGTGACTAAATGACTGAATTGTAGGGAAAATGCTCGTATCTCTCTAATTAAGCGTGCTAGAGCTCTGAAACTGTGCCTAACGCACTTTCATATAAACAAGCTTCCTTGAGGTTTTTAACTCAGAAAGTGAATCTGTGCGTGTTTCTGGCCTGGAAACTGCTTCAGATCACAGTGCAATGCATATATGGTCTCGTTTGGCCCAATGTGCTTGAATGGTCATTTGAAAATGAATATAAGCTTCTGAAGTGAAGATATACACTTTTTCAAAAACTTTTTTTTTTAAGTTTTGCTCGGCAAAAATTTTCATTCTCTGTGTAACTCTGTGGGAAAGTGACAAACTTGAGTGAATTGTCACTACACGACTGAATTGGAGTGAAAATGCTCCTATCTCTCTAATTAAGCGCGCTAGAGCTCTGAAACTGTGCCTATACGCACTTTCATATAAAAACGCTTCCTCGAGGTTTTAAACTCAGAAGGTGAATCTGTGCGTGTTTCTGGCCTGGAAACTGCTTCAGATCACTGTGCAATGCATATATGGTCTCGTTTGGTCCAATGTGCTTGAATGGTCATTTGAAAGTGAATATAAGCTTCTGAAGTGAAGATATACACTTTTTCAAAAACTTTTTTTTTTTAAGTTTTGCTTGGCAAAAATTTTCATTCTGTGTGTAACTCTGTGGGAAAGTGACAAACTTGAGTGAATTGTGACTAAATGGCTGAATTGTAGGGAAAATGCTTGTATCTCTCTAATTAAGCGTGCTAGAGCTCTGAAACTGTGCCTAACGCACTTTCATATAAACATGCTTCCTTGAGGTTTTAAACTCAGAAGGTGAATCTGTGCGTGTTTCTGGCCTGGGAACTGCTTCAGATCACAGTGCAATGCATATATGGTCTCGTTTGGCCCAATGTGCTCGTTCGGTCATTTGGAAGTGAATATAAGCTTCTGAAGTGAAGATTGGCACTTTTTCAAAAACTTTCTTTTTTTTAGTTCTGCTTGTCAAAATTTTTCTTTCTGTGTGTAACTCAGTGGGAAAGTGACAAACGAGTGAATTGTGACTACACGACTAAATTAGAATGAATATGCGCCTATCTCTCTAATTAAGCGTGCTAGAGCTCTGAAACTGTGCCTAACGCACTTTCATATAAACAAGCTTCCTTGAGGTTTTTAACTCAGAAAGTGAATCTGTGCGTGTTTCTGGCCTGGAAACTGCTTCAGATCACAGTGCAATGCATATATGGTCTCGTTTGGCCCAATGTGCTTGAATGGTCATTTGAAAATGAATATAAGCTTCTGAAGTGAAGATATACACTTTTTCAAAAACTTTTTTTTTTTAAGTTTTGCTAGGCAAAAATTTTCATTCTCTGTGTAACTCTGTGGGAAAGTGACAAACTTGAGTGAATTGTGACTAAATGACTGAATTGTAGGGAAAATGCTCGTATCTCTCTAATTAAGCGCGCTAGAGCTCTGAAACTGTGGCAAAACGCACTTTCATGAAAACACGCTTCCTTGAGGTTTTAAACTCAGAAGGTGAATCTGTGCGTGTTTCTGGCTTGGGAACTGCTTCAGATCACAGTGCAATGCATATATGGTCTCATTTGGCCCAATGTGCTCGTACGGTCATTTGGAAGTGAATATAAGCTTCTGAAGTGAAGATCTGCACTTTTTCAAAAACTTTCTTTTTTTAGTTCTGCTTGTCAAAATTTTTCATTCTGTGTGTAACTCAATGGGAAAGTGACAAACTTGAGTGAATTGTGACTAAATGACTGAATTGGAGTGAAAATGCTCCTATCTCTCTAATTAAGCGCGCTAGAGCTCTGAAACTGTGCCTATACGCACTTTCATATAAACACGCTTCCTTGAGGTTTTAAACTCAGAAGGTGAATCTGTGCGTGTTTCTGGCCTGGGAACTGCTTCAGATCACAGTGCAATGCATATATGGTCTCGTTTGGCCCAATGTGCTCGTACGGTCATTTGGAAGTGAATATAAGCTTCTGAAGTGAAGATTTGCACTTTTTCAAAAACTTTCTTTTTTTAGTTCTGCTTGTCAAAATTTTTCATTCTGTGTGTAACTCAATGGGAAAGTGAAAAACTTGAGTGAATTGTGACTAAATGACTGAATTGGAGTGAAAATGCTCCTATCTCTCTAATTAAGCGCGCTAGAGCTCTGAAACTGTGCCTATACGCACTTTCATATAAACACGCTTCCTTGAGGTTTTAAACTCAGAAGGTGAATCTGTGCGTGTTTCTGGCCTGGGAACTGCTTCAGATCACAGTGCAATGCATATCTGGTCTCGTTTGGCCCAATATGCTCGTACGGTCATTTGGAAGTGAATATAAGCTTCTGAAGTGAAGATTTGCACTTTTTCAAAAACTTTCTTTTTTTTAGTTCTGCTTGTCGAAATTTTTCTTTCTGTGTGGAACTCAGTGGGAAAGTGACAAACTTGAGTGAATTGAGACTAAATGACTGAATTGGAGTTAAAATGCTCCTATCTCTCTAATTAAGCGCGCTAGAGCTCTGAAACTGTGCCTATACGCACTTTCATATAAACACGCTTCCTCGAGGTTTTAAACTCAGAAGGTGAATCTGTGCGTGTTTCTGGCCTGGAAACTGCTTCAGATCACTGTGCAATGCATATATGGTCTCGTTTGGTCCAATGTGCTTCATTGGTCATTTGAAAGTGAATATAAGCTTCTGAAGTGAAGATATACACTTTTTCAAAAACTTTTTTTTTTTTAAGTTTTGCTTGGCAAAAATTTTCATTCTGTGTGTAACTCTGTGGGAAAGTGACAAACTTGAGTGAATTGTGACTAAATGGCTGAATTGTAGGGAAAATGCTTGTATCTCTCTAATTAAGCGTGCTAGAGCTCTGAAACTGTGCCTAACGCACTTTCATATAAACATGCTTCCTTGAGGTTTTAAACTCAGAAGGTGAATCTGTGCGTGTTTCTGGCCTGGGAACTGCTTCAGATCACAGTGCAATGCATATATGGTCTCGTTTGGCCCAATGTGCTCGTTTGGTCATTTGGAAGTGAATATAAGCTTCTGAAGTGAAGATTGGCACTTTTTCAAAAACTTTCTTTTTTTTAGTTCTGCTTGTCAAAATTTTTCTTTCTGTGTGTAACTCAGTGGGAAAGTGACAAACGAGTGAATTGTGACTACACGACTAAATTAGAATGAATATGCGCCTATCTCTCTAATTAAGCGTGCTAGAGCTCTGAAACTGTGCCTAACGCACTTTCATATAAACAAGCTTCCTTGAGGTTTTTAACTCAGAAAGTGAATCTGTGCGTGTTTCTGGCCTGGAAACTGCTTCAGATCACAGTGCAATGCATATATGGTCTCGTTTGGCCCAATGTGCTTGAATGGTCATTTGAAAATGAATATAAGCTTCTGAAGTGAAGATATACACTTTTTCAAAAACTTTTTTTTTTTAAGTTTTGCTAGGCAAAAATTTTCATTCTCTGTGTAACTCTGTGGGAAAGTGACAAACTTGAGTGAATTGTGACTAAATGACTGAATTGTAGGGAAAATGCTCGTATCTCTCTAATTAAGCGCGCTAGAGCTCTGAAACTGTGGCAAAACGCACTTTCATGAAAACACGCTTCCTTGAGGTTTTAAACTCAGAAGGTGAATCTGTGCGTGTTTCTGGCTTGGGAACTGCTTCAGATCACAGTGCAATGCATATATGGTCTCATTTGGCCCAATGTGCTCGTACGGTCATTTGAAAATGAATATAAGCTTCTGAAGTGAAGATATACACTTTTTCAAAAACTTTTTTTTTTTAAGTTTTGCTAGGCAAAAATTTTCATTCTCTGTGTAACTCTGTGGGAAAGTGACAAACTTGAGTGAATTGTGACTAAATGACTAAATTGTAGGGAAAATGCTCGTATCTCTCTAATTAAGCGCGCAAGAGCTCTCAAACTGTGGCAAAACGCACTTTCATGAAAACACGCTTCCTTGAGGTTTTAAACTCAGAAGGTGAATCTGTGCGTGTTTCTGGCCTGGGAACTGCTTCAGATCACAGTGCAATGCATATATGGTCTCGTTTGGTCCAATATGCTTGAATGGTCATTTGGAAGTGAATATAAGCTTCTGAAGTGAAGATTTGCACTTTTTCAAAAACTTTTTTTTTTTAAGTTTTGCTAGGCAAAAATTTTCATTCTCTGTGTAACTCTGTGGGAAAGTGACAAACTTGAGTGAATTGTGACTACACGACTAAATTAGAATGAATATGCGCCTATCTCTCTAATTAAGCGCGCTAGAGCTCTGAAACTGTGCCTATACGCACTTTCATATAAACACGCTTCCTTGAGGTTTTAAACTCAGAAGGTGAATCTGTGCGTGTTTCTGGCCTGGGAACTGCTTCAGATCACAGTGCAATGCATATATGGTCTCGTTTGGTCCAATGTGCTTGAATGGTCATTTGAAAATGAATATAAGCTTCTGAAGTGTAGATATACACTTTTTCAAAAACTTTTTTTTTTTAAGTTTTGCTAGGCAAAAATTTTCATTCTCTGTGTAACTCTGTGGGAAAGTGACACACTTGAGTGAATTGTGACTAAATGACTGAATTGTCGGGAAAATGCTCGTATCTCTCTAATTAAGCGCGCTAGAGCTCTCAAACTGTGGCAAAACGCACTTTCATGAAAACACGCTTCCTTGAGGTTTTAAACTCAGAAGGTGAATCTGTGCGTGTTTCTGTCCTGGGAACTGCTTCAGATCACAGTGCAATGCATATATGGTCTCGTTTGGCCCAATGTGCTCGTACGGTCATTTGGAAGTGAATATAAGCTTCTGAAGTGAAGATTTGCACTTTTTCAAAAACTTTCTTTTTTTAGTTCTGCTTGTCAAAATTTTTCATTCTGTGTGTAACTCAATGGGAAAGTGAAAAACTTGAGTGAATTGTGACTAAATGACTGAATTGGAGTGAAAATGTTCCTATCTCTCTAATTAAGCGCGCTAGAGCTCTGAAACTGTGCCTATACGCACTTTCATATAAACACGCTTCCTTGAGGTTTTAAACTCAGAAGGTGAATCTGTGCGTGTTTCTGGCCTGGGAACTGCTTCAGATCACAGTGCAATGCATATATGGTCTCGTTTGGCCCAATGTGCTCGTACGGTCATTTGGAAGTGAATATAAGCTTCTGAAGTGAAGATTTGCACTTTTTCAAAAACTTTCTTTTTTTTAGTTCTGCTTGTCGAAATTTTTCTTTCTGTGTGTAACTCAGTGGGAAAGTGACAAACTTGAGTGAATTGTCACTACACGACTGAATTGGAGTGAAAATGCTCCTATCTCTCTAATTAAGCGCGCTAGAGCTCTGAAACTGTGCCTATACGCACTTTCATATAAAAACGCTTCCTCGAGGTTTTAAACTCAGAAGGTGAATCTGTGCGTGTTTCTGGCCTGGAAACTGCTTCAGATCACTGTGCAATGCATATATGGTCTCGTTTGGTCCAATGTGCTTGAATGGTCATTTGAAAGTGAATATAAGCTTCTGAAGTGAAGATATACACTTTTTCAAAAACTTTTTTTTTTTAAGTTTTGCTTGGCAAAAATTTTCATTCTGTGTGTAACTCTGTGGGAAAGTGACAAACTTGAGTGAATTGTGACTAAATGGCTGAATTGTAGGGAAAATGCTTGTATCTCTCTAATTAAGCGTGCTAGAGCTCTGAAACTGTGCCTAACGCACTTTCATATAAACATGCTTCCTTGAGGTTTTAAACTCAGAAGGTGAATCTGTGCGTGTTTCTGGCCTGGGAACTGCTTCAGATCACAGTGCAATGCATATATGGTCTCGTTTGGCCCAATGTGCTCGTTCGGTCATTTGGAAGTGAATATAAGCTTCTGAAGTGAAGATTGGCACTTTTTCAAAAACTTTCTTTTTTTTAGTTCTGCTTGTCAAAATTTTTCTTTCTGTGTGTAACTCAGTGGGAAAGTGACAAACGAGTGAATTGTGACTACACGACTAAATTAGAATGAATATGCGCCTATCTCTCTAATTAAGCGTGCTAGAGCTCTGAAACTGTGCCTAACGCACTTTCATATAAACAAGCTTCCTTGAGGTTTTTAACTCAGAAAGTGAATCTGTGCGTGTTTCTGGCCTGGAAACTGCTTCAGATCACAGTGCAATGCATATATGGTCTCGTTTGGCCCAATGTGCTTGAATGGTCATTTGGAAGTGAATATAAGCTTCTGAAGTGAAGATTTGCACTTTTTCAAAAACTTTTTTTTTTAAGTTTTGCTAGGCAAAAATTTTCATTCTCTGTGTAACTCTGTGGGAAAGTGACAAACTTGAGTGAATTGTGACTAAATGACTGAATTGTAGGGAAAATGCTCGTATCTCTCTAATTAAGCGCGCTAGAGCTCTCAAACTGTGGCAAAACGCACTTTCATGAAAACACGCTTCCTTGAGGTTTTAAACTCAGAAGGTGAATCTGTGCGTGTTTCTGTCCTGGGAACTGCTTCAGATCACAGTGCAATGCATATATGGTCTCGTTTGGCCCAATGTGCTCGTACGGTCATTTGGAAGTGAATATAAGCTTCTGAAGTGAAGATTTGCACTTTTTCAAAAACTTTCTTTTTTTAGTTCTGCTTGTCAAAATTTTTCATTCTGTGTGTAACTCAATGGGAAAGTGAAAAACTTGAGTGAATTGTGACTAAATGACTGAATTGGAGTGAAAATGCTCCTATCTCTCTAATTAAGCGCGCTAGAGCTCTGAAACTGTGCCTATACGCACTTTCATATAAACACGCTTCCTTGAGGTTTTAAACTCAGAAGGTGAATCTGTGCGTGTTTCTGGCCTGGGAACTGCTTCAGATCACAGTGCAATGCATATCTGGTCTCGTTTGGCCCAATGTGCTCGTACGGTCATTTGGAAGTGAATATAAGCTTCTGAAGTGAAGATTTGCACTTTTTCAAAAACTTTCTTTTTTTTAGTTCTGCTTGTCGAAATTTTTCTTTCTGTGTGGAACTCAGTGGGAAAGTGACAAACTTGAGTGAATTGAGACTAAATGACTGAATTGGAGTTAAAATGCTCCTATCTCTCTAATTAAGCGCGCTAGAGCTCTGAAACTGTGCCTATACGCACTTTCATATAAACACGCTTCCTCGAGGTTTTAAACTCAGAAGGTGAATCTGTGCGTGTTTCTGGCCTGGAAACTGCTTCAGATCACTGTGCAATGCATATATGGTCTCGTTTGGTCCAATGTGCTTCATTGGTCATTTGAAAGTGAATATAAGCTTCTGAAGTGAAGATATACACTTTTTCAAAAACTTTTTTTTTTAAGTTTTGCTTGGCAAAAATTTTCATTCTGTGTGTAACTCTGTGGGAAAGTGACAAACTTGAGTGAATTGTGACTAAATGGCTGAATTGTAGGGAAAATGCTTGTATCTCTCTAATTAAGCGTGCTAGAGCTCTGAAACTGTGCCTAACGCGCTTTCATATAAACATGCTTCCTTGAGGTTTTAAACTCAGAAGGTGAATCTGTGCGTGTTTCTGGCCTGGGAACTGCTTCAGATCACAGTGCAATGCATATATGGTCTCGTTTGGCCCAATGTGCTCGTTCGGTCATTTGGAAGTGAATATAAGCTTCTGAAGTGAAGATATACACTTTTTCAAAAACTTTTTTTTTTTTAAGTTTTGCTTGGCAAAAATTTTCATTCTGTGTGTAACTCTGTGGGAAAGTGACAAACTTGAGTGAATTGTGACTAAATGGCTGAATTGTAGGGAAAATGCTCGTATCTCTCTAATTAAGCGCGCGAGAATTCTGAAACTGTGGCAAAACGCACTTTCATGAAAACACGCTTCCTTGAGGTTTTAAACTCAGAAGGTGAATCTGTGCGTGTTTCTGGCCTGGGAACTGCTTCAGATCACAGTGCAATGCATATATGGTCTCGTTTGGCCCAATGTGCTCGTTCGGTCATTTGGAAGAGAATATAAGCTTCTGAAGTGAAGATTGGCACTTTTTCAAAAACTTTCTTTTTTTTAGTTCTGCTTGTCAAAATTTTTCTTTCTGTGTGTAACTCAGTGGGAAAGTGACAAACGAGTGAATTGTGACTACACGACTAAATTAGAATGAATATGCGCCTATCTCTCTAATTAAGCGTGCTAGAGCTCTGAAACTGTGCCTAACGCACTTTCATATAAACAAGCTTCCTTGAGGTTTTTAACTCAGAAAGTGAATCTGTGCGTGTTTCTGGCCTGGAAACTGCTTCAGATCACAGTGCAATGCATATATGGTCTCGTTTGGCCCAATGTGCTTGAATGGTCATTTGAAAATGAATATAAGCTTCTGAAGTGAAGATATACACTTTTTCAAAAACTTTTTTTTTTTAAGTTTTGCTAGGCAAAAATTTTCATTCTCTGTGTAACTCTGTGGGAAAGTGACAAACTTGAGTGAATTGTGACTAAATGACTGAATTGTAGGGAAAATGCTCGTATCTCTCTAATTAAGCGCGCTAGAGCTCTGAAACTGTGGCAAAACGCACTTTCATGAAAACACGCTTCCTTGAGGTTTTAAACTCAGAAGGTGAATCTGTGCGTGTTTCTGGCTTGGGAACTGCTTCAGATCACAGTGCAATGCATATATGGTCTCATTTGGCCCAATGTGCTCGTACGGTCATTTGAAAATGAATATAAGCTTCTGAAGTGAAGATATACACTTTTTCAAAAACTTTTTTTTTTTAAGTTTTGCTAGGCAAAAATTTTCATTCTCTGTGTAACTCTGTGGGAAAGTGACAAACTTGAGTGAATTGTGACTAAATGACTAAATTGTAGGGAAAATGCTCGTATCTCTCGAATTAAGCGCGCTAGAGCTCTCAAACTGTGGCAAAACGCACTTTCATGAAAACACGCTTCCTTGAGGTTTTAAACTCAGAAGGTGAATCTGTGCGTGTTTCTGGCCTGGGAACTGCTTCAGATCACAGTGCAATGCATATATGGTCTCGTTTGGTCCAATATGCTTGAATGGTCATTTGGAAGTGAATATAAGCTTCTGAAGTGAAGATTTGCACTTTTTCAAAAACTTTTTTTTTTTAAGTTTTGCTAGGCAAAAATTTTCATTCTCTGTGTAACTCTGTGGGAAAGTGACAAACTTGAGTGAATTGTGACTACACGACTAAATTAGAATGAATATGCGCCTATCTCTCTAATTAAGCGCGCTAGAGCTCTGAAACTGTGCCTATACGCACTTTCATATAAACACGCTTCCTTGAGGTTTTAAACTCAGAAGGTGAATCTGTGCGTGTTTCTGGCCTGGGAACTGCTTCAGATCACAGTGCAATGCATATATGGTCTCGTTTGGTCCAATGTGCTTGAATGGTCATTTGAAAATGAATATAAGCTTCTGAAGTGAAGATATACACTTTTTCAAAAACTTTTTTTTTTTAAGTTTTGCTAGGCAAAAATTTTCATTCTCTGTGTAACTCTGTGGGAAAGTGACAAACTTGAGTGAATTGTGACTAAATGACTAAATTGTAGGGAAAATGCTCGTATCTCTCTAATTAAGCGCGCTAGAGCTCTCAAACTGTGGCAAAACGCACTTTCATGAAAACACGCTTCCTTGAGGTTTTAAACTCAGAAGGTGAATCTGTGCGTGTTTCTGGCCTGGGAACTGCTTCAGATCACAGTGCAATGCATATATGGTCTCGTTTGGTCCAATATGCTTGAATGGTCATTTGGAAGTGAATATAAGCTTCTGAAGTGAAGATTTGCACTTTTTCAAAAACTTTTTTTTTTTAAGTTTTGCTAGGCAAAAATTTTCATTCTCTGTGTAACTCTGTGGGAAAGTGACAAACTTGAGTGAATTGTGACTAAATGACTGAATTGTAGGGAAAATGCTCGTATCTCTCTAATTAAGCGCGCTAGAGCTCTCAAACTGTGGCAAAACGCACTTTCATGAAAACACGCTTCCTTGAGGTTTTAAACTCAGAAGGTGAATCTGTGCGTGTTTCTGTCCTGGGAACTGCTTCAGATCACAGTGCAATGCATATATGGTCTCGTTTGGCCCAATGTGCTCGTACGGTCATTTGGAAGTGAATATAAGCTTCTGAAGTGAAGATTTGCACTTTTTCAAAAACTTTCTTTTTTTAGTTCTGCTTGTCAAAATTTTTCATTCTGTGTGTAACTCAATGGGAAAGTGAAAAACTTGAGTGAATTGTGACTAAATGACTGAATTGGAGTGAAAATGCTCCTATCTCTCTAATTAAGCGCGCTAGAGCTCTGAAACTGTGCCTATACGCACTTTCATATAAACACGCTTCCTTGAGGTTTTAAACTCAGAAGGTGAATCTGTGCGTGTTTCTGGCCTGGGAACTGCTTCAGATCACAGTGCAATGCATATCTGGTCTCGTTTGGCCCAATGTGCTCGTACGGTCATTTGGAAGTGAATATAAGCTTCTGAAGTGAAGATTTGCACTTTTTCAAAAACTTTCTTTTTTTTAGTTTTGCTTGTCGAAATTTTTCTTTCTGTGTGTAACTCTGTGGGAAAGTGACAAACTTGAGTGAATTGTGACTAAATGGCTGAATTGTAGGGAAAATGCTTGTATCTCTCTAATTAAGCGTGCTAGAGCTCTGAAACTGTGCCTAACGCACTTTCATATAAACATGCTTCCTTGAGGTTTTAAACTCAGAAGGTGAATCTGTGCGTGTTTCTGGCCTGGGAACTGCTTCAGATCACAGTGCAATGCATATATGGTCTCGTTTGGCCCAATGTGCTCGTTCGGTCATTTGGAAGTGAATATAAGCTTCTGAAGTGAAGATTGGCACTATTTCAAAAACTTTCTTTTTTTTAGTTCTGCTTGTCAAAATTTTTCTTTCTGTGTGTAACTCAGTGGGAAAGTGACAAACGAGTGAATTGTGACTACACAACTAAATTAGAATGAATATGCGCCTATCTCTCTAATTAAGCGTGCTAGAGCTCTGAAACTGTGCCTAACGCACTTTCATATAAACAAGCTTCCTTGAGGTTTTTAACTCAGAAAGTGAATCTGTGCGTGTTTCTGGCCTGGAAACTGCTTCAGATCACAGTGCAATGCATATATGGTCTCGTTTGGCCCAATGTGCTTGAATGGTCATTTGAAAATGAATATAAGCTTCTGAAGTGAAGATATACACTTTTTCAAAAACTTTTTTTTTTTAAGTTTTGCTAGGCAAAAATTTTCATTCTCTGTGTAACTCTGTGGGAAAGTGACAAACTGGAGTGAATTGTGACTAAATGACTGAATTGTAGGGAAAATGCTCGTATCTCTCTAATTAAGCGCGCTAGAGCTCTGAAACTGTGGCAAAACGCACTTTCATGAAAACACGCTTCCTTGAGGTTTTAAACTCAGAAGGTGAATCTGTGCGTGTTTCTGGCTTGGGAACTGCTTCAGATCACAGTGCAATGCATATATGGTCTCATTTGGCCCAATGTGCTCGTACGGTCATTTGGAAGTGAATATAAGCTTCTGAAGTGAAGATCTGCACTTTTTCAAAAACTTTCTTTTTTTAGTTCTGCTTGTCAAAATTTTTCATTCTGTGTGTAACTCAATGGGAAAGTGACAAACTTGAGTGAATTGTGACTAAATGACTGAATTGGAGTGAAAATGCTCCTATCTCTCTAATTAAGCGCGCTAGAGCTCTGAAACTGTGCCTATACGCACTTTCATATAAACACGCTTCCTTGAGGTTTTAAACTCAGAAGGTGAATCTGTGTGTGTTTCTGGCTTGGGAACTGCTTCAGATCACAGTGCAATGCATATATGGTCTCATTTGGCCCAATGTGCTCGTACGGTCATTTGGAAGTGAATATAAGCTTCTGAAGTGAAGATCTGCACTTTTTCAAAAACTTTCTTTTTTTAGTTCTGCTTGTCAAAATTTTTCTTTCTGTGTGTAACTCAGTGGGAAAGTGACAAACGAGTGAATTGTGACTACACGACTAAATTAGAATGAATATGCGCCTATCTCTCTAATTAAGCGCGCTAGAGCTCTGAAACTGTGCCTATACGCACTTTCATATAAACACGCTTCCTTGAGGTTTTAAACTCAGAAGGTGAATCTGTGCGTGTTTCTGGCCTGGGAACTGCTTCAGATCACAGTGCAATGCATATATGGTCTCGTTTGGTCCAATGTGCTTGAATGGTCATTTGAAAATGAATATAAGCTTCTGAAGTGAAGATATACACTTTTTCAAAAACTTTTTTTTTTAAGTTTTGCTAGGCAAAAATTTTCATTCTCTGTGTAACTCTGTGGGAAAGTGACAAACTTGAGTGAATTGTGACTAAATGACTAAATTGTAGGGAAAATGCTCGTATCTCTCTAATTAAGCGCGCTAGAGCTCTCAAACTGTGGCAAAACGCACTTTCATGAAAACACGCTTCCTTGAGGTTTTAAACTCAGAAGGTGAATCTGTGCGTGTTTCTGTCCTGGGAACTGCTTCAGATCACAGTGCAATGCATATATGGTCTCGTTTGGCCCAATGTGCTCGTACGGTCATTTGGAAGTGAATATAAGCTTCTGAAGTGAAGATTTGCACTTTTTCAAAAACTTTCTTTTTTTAGTTCTGCTTGTCAAAATTTTTCATTCTGTGTGTAACTCAATGGGAAAGTGAAAAACTTGAGTGAATTGTGACTAAATGACTGAATTGGAGTGAAAATGCTCCTATCTCTCTAATTAAGCGCGCTAGAGCTCTGAAACTGTGCCTATACGCACTTTCATATAAACACGCTTCCTTGAGGTTTTAAACTCAGAAGGTGAATCTGTGCGTGTTTCTGGCCTGGGAACTGCTTCAGATCACAGTGCAATGCATATATGGTCTCGTTTGGTCCAATATGCTTGAATGGTCATTTGGAAGTGAATATAAGCTTCTGAAGTGAAGATTTGCACTTTTTCAAAAACTTTTTTTTTTTAAGTTTTGCTAGGCAAAAATTTTCATTCTCTGTGTAACTCTGTGGGAAAGTGACAAACTTGAGTGAATTGTGACTAAATGACTGAATTGTCGGGAAAATGCTCGTATCTCTCTAATTAAGCGCGCTAGAGCTCTCAAACTGTGGCAAAACGCACTTTCATGAAAACACGCTTCCTTGAGGTTTTAAACTCAGAAGGTGAATCTGTGCGTGTTTCTGTCCTGGGAACTGCTTCAGATCACAGTGCAATGCATATATGGTCTCGTTTGGCCCAATGTGCTCGTACGGTCATTTGGAAGTGAATATAAGCTTCTGAAGTGAAGATTTGCACTTTTTCAAAAACTTTCTTTTTTTAGTTCTGCTTGTCAAAATTTTTCATTCTGTGTGTAACTCAATGGGAAAGTGAAAAACTTGAGTGAATTGTGACTAAATGACTGAATTGGAGTGAAAATGCTCCTATCTCTCTAATTAAGCGCGCTAGAGCTCTGAAACTGTGCCTATACGCACTTTCATATAAACACGCTTCCTTGAGGTTTTAAACTCAGAAGGTGAATCTGTGCGTGTTTCTGGCCTGGGAACTGCTTCAGATCACAGTGCAATGCATATATGGTCTCGTTTGGTCCAATGTGCTTGAATGGTCATTTGAAAATGAATATAAGCTTCTGAAGTGAAGATATACACTTTTTCAAAAACTTTTTTTTTTTAAGTTTTGCTCGGCAAAAATTTTCATTCTCTGTGTAACTCTGTGGGAAAGTGACAGACTTGAGTGAATTGTGACTAAATGACTGAATTGTAGGGAAAATGCTCGTATCTCTCTAATTAAGCGCGCTAGAGCTCTGAAACTGTGGCAAAACGCACTTTCAAGAAAACACGCTTCCTTGAGGTTTTAAACTCAGATGGTGAATCTGTGCGTGTTTCTGTCCTGGGAACTGCTTCAGATCACAGTGCAATGCATATATGGTCTCGTTTGGCCCAATGTGCTCGTACGGTCATTTGGAAGTGAATATAAGCTTCTGAAGTGAAGATTTGCACTTTTTCAAAAACTTTCTTTTTTTTAGTTCTGCTTGTCAAAATTTTTCTTTCTGTGTGTAACTCAGTGGGAAAGTGACAAACTTGAGTGAATTGTGACTACACGACTAAATTAGAATGAATATGCGCCTATCTCTCTAATTAAGCGTGCTAGAGCTCTGAAACTGTGCCTAACGCACTTTCATATTAACAAGCTTCCTTGAGGTTTTTAACTCAGAAAGTGAATCTGTGCGTGTTTCTGTCCTGGGAACTGCTTCAGATCACAGTGCAATGCATATATGGTCTCGTTTGGCCCAATGTGCTTGAATGGTCATTTGAAAATGAATATAAGCTTCTGAAGTGAAGATATACACTTTTTCAAAAACTTTTTTTTTTAAGTTTTGCTAGGCAAAAATTTTCATTCTCTGTGTAACTCTGTGGGAAAGTGACAAACGAGTGAATTGTGACTAAATGACTGAATTGTAGGGAAAATGCTCGTATCTCTCTAATTAAGCGCGCTAGAGCTCTGAAACTGTGGCAAAACGCACTTTCATGAAAACACGCTTCCTTGAGGTTTTAAACTCAGAAGGTGAATCTGTGCGTGTTTCTGGCTTGGGAACTGCTTCAGATCACAGTGCAATGCATATATGGTTTCATTTGGCCCAATGTGCTCGTACGGTCATTTGGAAGTGAATATAAGCTTCTGAAGTGAAGATCTGCACTTTTTGAAAAACTTTCTTTTTTTAGTTCTGCTTGTCAAAATTTTTCATTCTGTGTGTAACTCAATGGGAAAGTGACAAACTTGAGTGAATTGTGACTAAATGACTGAATTGGAGTGAAAATGCTCCTATCTCTCTAATTAAGCGCGCTAGAGCTCTGAAAGTGTGCCTATACGCACTTTCATATAAACACGCTTCCTTGAGGTTTTAAACTCAGAAGGTGAATCTGTGCGTGTTTCTGGCCTGGGAACTGCTTCAGATCAAAGTGCAATGCATATATGGTCTCGTTTGGTCCAATGTGCTTGAATGGTCATTTGGAAGTGAATATAAGCTTCTGAAGTGAAGATTTGCACTTTTTCAAAAACTTTTTTTTTTTAAGTTTTGCTAGGCAAAAATTTTCATTCTCTGTGTAACTCTGTGGGAAAGTGACAAACTTGAGTGAATTGTGACTAAATGACTGAATTGTAGGGAAAATGCTCGTATCTCTCTAATTAAGCGCGCTAGAGCTCTCAAACTGTGGCAAAACGCACTTTCATGAAAACACGCTTCCTTGAGGTTTTAAACTCAGAAGGTGAATCTGTGCGTGTTTCTGGCTTGGGAACTGCTTCAGATCACAGTGCAATGCATATATGGTCTCATTTGGCCCAATGTGCTCGTACGGTCATTTGGAAGTGAATATAAGCTTCTGAAGTGAAGATCTGCACTTTTTCAAAAACTTTCTTATAGTTCTGCTTGTCAAAATTTTTCTTTCTGTGTGTAACTCAGTGGGAAAGTGACAAACGAGTGAATTGTGACTACACGACTAAATTAGAATGAATATGCGCCTATCTCTCTAATTAAGCGCGCTAGAGCTCTGAAACTGTGCCTATACGCACTTTCATATAAACACGCTTCCTTGAGGTTTTAAACTCAGAAGGTGAATCTGTGCGTGTTTCTGGCCTGGGAACTGCTTCAGATCACAGTGCAATGCATATATGGTCTCGTTTGGTCCAATGTGCTTGAATGGTCATTTGGAAGTGAATATAAGCTTCTGAAGTGAAGATTTGCACTTTTTCAAAAACTTTTTTTTTTTAAGTTTTGCAAGGCAAAAATTTTCATTCTCTGTGTAACTCTGTGGGAAAGTGACAAACTTGAGTGAATTGTGACTAAATGACTGAATTGTCGGGAAAATGCTCGTATCTCTCTAATTAAGCGCGCTAGAGCTCTCAAACTGTGGCAAAACGCACTTTCATGAAAACACGCTTCCTTGAGGTTTTAAACTCAGAAGGTGAATCTGTGCGTGTTTCTGTCCTGGGAACTGCTTCAGATCACAGTGCAATGCATATATGGTCTCGTTTGGCCCAATGTGCTCGTACGGTCATTTGGAAGTGAATATAAGCTTCTGAAGTGAAGATTTGCACTTTTTCAAAAACTTTCTTTTTTTAGTTCTGCTTGTCAAAATTTTTCATTCTGTGTGTAACTCAATGGGAAAGTGAAAAACTTGAGTGAATTGTGACTAAATGGCTGAATTGTATGGAAAATGCTTGTATCTCTCTAATTAAGCGTGCTAGAGCTCTGAAACTGTGCCTAACGCACTTTCATATAAACATGCTTCCTTGAGGTTTTAAACTCAGAAGGTGAATCTGTGCGTGTTTCTGGCCTGGGAACTGCTTCAGATCACAGTGCAATGCATATATGGTCTCGTTTGGTCCGATGTGCTCGTTCGGTCATTTGGAAGTGAATATAAGCTTCTGAAGTGAAGATTTGCACTTTTTCAAAAACTTTTTTTTTTTAAGTTTTGCTAGGCAAAAATTTTCATTCTCTGTGTAACTCTGTGGGAAAGTGACAAACTTGAGTGAATTGTGACTAAATGACTGAATTGTAGGGAAAATGCTCGTATCTCTCTAATTAAGCGCGCTAGAGCTCTCAAACTGTGGCAAAACGCACTTTCATGAAAACACGCTTCCTTGAGGTTTTAAACTCAGAAGGTGAATCTGTGCGTGTTTCTGGCTTGGGAACTGCTTCAGATCACAGTGCAATGCATATATGGTCTCATTTGGTCCAATATGCTTGAATGGTCATTTGGAAGTGAATATAAGCTTCTGAAGTGAAGATTTGCACTTTTTCAAAAACTTTTTTTTTTTTAAGTTTTGCTAGGCAAAAATTTTCATTCTCTGTGTAACTCTGTGGGAAAGTGACAAACTTGAGTGAATTGTGACTAAATGACTGAATTGTAGGGAAAATGCTCGTATCTCTCTAATTAAGCGCGCTAGAGCTCTCAAACTGTGGCAAAACGCACTTTCATGAAAACACGCTTCCTTGAGGTTTTAAACTCAGAAGGTGAATCTGTGCGTGTTTCTGTCCTGGGAACTGCTTCAGATCACAGTGCAATGCATATATGGTCTCGTTTGGCCCAATGTGCTCGTACGGTCATTTGGAAGTGAATATAAGCTTCTGAAGTGAAGATTTGCACTTTTTCAAAAACTTTCTTTTTTTAGTTCTGCTTGTCAAAATTTTTCATTCTGTGTGTAACTCAATGGGAAAGTGAAAAACTTGAGTGAATTGTGACTAAATGACTGAATTGGAGTGAAAATGCTCCTATCTCTCTAATTAAGCGCGCTAGAGCTCTGAAACTGTGCCTATACGCACTTTCATATAAACACGCTTCCTTGAGGTTTTAAACTCAGAAGGTGAATCTGTGCGTGTTTCTGGCCTGGGAACTGCTTCAGATCACAGTGCAATGCATATCTGGTCTCGTTTGGCCCAATGTGCTCGTACGGTCATTTGGAAGTGAATATAAGCTTCTGAAGTGAAGATTTGCACTTTTTCAAAAACTTTCTTTTTTTTAGTTCTGCTTGTCGAAATTTTTCTTTCTGTGTGGAACTCAGTGGGAAAGTGACAAACTTGAGTGAATTGAGACTAAATGACTGAATTGGAGTTAAAATGCTCCTATCTCTCTAATTAAGCGCGCTAGAGCTCTGAAACTGTGCCTATACGCACTTTCATATAAACACGCTTCCTCGAGGTTTTAAACTCAGAAGGTGAATCTGTGCGTGTTTCTGGCCTGGAAACTGCTTCAGATCACTGTGCAATGCATATATGGTCTCGTTTGGTCCAATGTGCTTCATTGGTCATTTGAAAGTGAATATAAGCTTCTGAAGTGAAGATATACACTTTTTCAAAAACTTTTTTTTTTTTAAGTTTTGCTTGGCAAAAATTTTCATTCTGTGTGTAACTCTGTGGGAAAGTGACAAACTTGAGTGAATTGTGACTAAATGGCTGAATTGTAGGGAAAATGCTTGTATCTCTCTAATTAAGCGTGCTAGAGCTCTGAAACTGTGCCTAACGCACTTTCATATAAACATGCTTCCTTGAGGTTTTAAACTCAGAAGGTGAATCTGTGCGTGTTTCTGGCCTGGGAACTGCTTCAGATCACAGTGCAATGCATATATGGTCTCGTTTGGCCCAATGTGCTCGTTCGGTCATTTGGAAGTGAATATAAGCTTCTGAAGTGAAGATATACACTTTTTCAAAAACTTTTTTTTTTTTAAGTTTTGCTTGGCAAAAATTTTCATTCTGTGTGTAACTCTGTGAGAAAGTGACAAACTTGAGTGAATTGTGACTAAATGGCTGAATTGTAGGGAAAATGCTCGTATCTCTCTAATTAAGCGCGCGAGAATTCTGAAACTGTGGCAAAACGCACTTTCATGAAAACACGCTTCCTTGAGGTTTTAAACTCAGAAGGTGAATCTGTGCGTGTTTCTGGCCTGGGAACTGCTTCAGATCACAGTGCAATGCATATATGGTCTCGTTTGGCCCAATGTGCTCGTTCGGTCATTTGGAAGAGAATATAAGCTTCTGAAGTGAAGATTGGCACTTTTTCAAAAACTTTCTTTTTTTTAGTTCTGCTTGTCAAAATTTTTCTTTCTGTGTGTAACTCAGTGGGAAAGTGACAAACGAGTGAATTGTGACTACACGACTAAATTAGAATGAATATGCGCCTATCTCTCTAATTAAGCGTGCTAGAGCTCTGAAACTGTGCCTAACGCACTTTCATATAAACAAGCTTCCTTGAGGTTTTTAACTCAGAAAGTGAATCTGTGCGTGTTTCTGGCCTGGAAACTGCTTCAGATCACAGTGCAATGCATATATGGTCTCGTTTGGCCCAATGTGCTTGAATGGTCATTTGAAAATGAATATAAGCTTCTGAAGTGAAGATATACACTTTTTCAAAAACTTTTTTTTTTTAAGTTTTGCTAGGCAAAAATTTTCATTCTCTGTGTAACTCTGTGGGAAAGTGACAAACTTGAGTGAATTGTGACTAAATGACTGAATTGTAGGGAAAATGCTCGTATCTCTCTAATTAAGCGCGCTAGAGCTCTGAAACTGTGGCAAAACGCACTTTCATGAAAACACGCTTCCTTGAGGTTTTAAACTCAGAAGGTGAATCTGTGCGTGTTTCTGGCTTGGGAACTGCTTCAGATCACAGTGCAATGCATATATGGTCTCATTTGGCCCAATGTGCTCGTACGGTCATTTGAAAATGAATATAAGCTTCTGAAGTGAAGATATACACTTTTTCAAAAACTTTTTTTTTTTAAGTTTTGCTAGGCAAAAATTTTCATTCTCTGTGTAACTCTGTGGGAAAGTGACAAACTTGAGTGAATTGTGACTAAATGACTAAATTGTAGGGAAAATGCTCGTATCTCTCTAATTAAGCGCGCTAGAGCTCTCAAACTGTGGCAAAACGCACTTTCATGAAAACACGCTTCCTTGAGGTTTTAAACTCAGAAGGTGAATCTGTGCGTGTTTCTGGCCTGGGAACTGCTTCAGATCACAGTGCAATGCATATATGGTCTCGTTTGGTCCAATATGCTTGAATGGTCATTTGGAAGTGAATATAAGCTTCTGAAGTGAAGATTTGCACTTTTTCAAAAACTTTTTTTTTTTAAGTTTTGCTAGGCAAAAATTTTCATTCTCTGTGTAACTCTGTGGGAAAGTGACAAACTTGAGTGAATTGTGACTAAATGACTGAATTGTAGGGAAAATGCTCGTATCTCTCTAATTAAGCGCGCTAGAGCTCTCAAACTGTGGCAAAACGCACTTTCATATAAACACGCTTCCTCGAGGTTTTAAACTCAGAAGGTGAATCTGTGCGTGTTTCTGGCCTGGAAACTGCTTCAGATCACTGTGCAATGCATATATGGTCTCCTTTGGTCCAATGTGCTTGAATGGTCATTTGAAAGTGAATATAAGCTTCTGAAGTGAAGATATACACTTTTTCAAAAACTTTTTTTTTTTAAGTTTTGCTTGGCAAAAATTTTCATTCTGTGTGTAACTCTGTGGGAAAGTGACAAACTTGAGTGAATTGTGACTAAATGGCTGAATTGTAGGGAAAATGCGTGTATCTCTCTAATTAAGCGTGCTAGAGCTCTGAAACTGTGCCTAACGCACTTTCATATAAACATGCTTCCTTGAGGTTTTAAACTCAGAAGGTGAATCTGTGCGTGTTTCTGGCCTGGGAACTGCTTCAGATCACAGTGCAATGCATATATGGTCTCGTTTGGCCCAATGTGCTCGTTCGGTCATTTGGAAGTGAATATAAGCTTCTGAAGTGAAGATTGGCACTTTTTCAAAAACTTTCTTTTTTTTAGTTCTGCTTGTCAAAATATTTCTTTCTGTGTGTAACTCAGTGGGAAAGTGACAAACGAGTGAATTGTGACTACACGACTAAATTAGAATGAATATGCGCCTATCTCTCTAATTAAGCGTGCTAGAGCTCTGAAACTGTGCCTAACGCACTTTCATATAAACAAGCTTCCTTGAGGTTTTTAACTCAGAAAGTGAATCTGTGCGTGTTTCTGGCCTGGAAACTGCTTCAGATCACAGTGCAATGCAAATATGGTCTCATTTGGCCCAATGTGCTCGTACGGTCATTTGGAAGTGAATATAAGCTTCTGAAGTGAAGATCTGCACTTTTTCAAAAACTTTCTTTTTTTAGTTCTGCTTGTCAAAATTTTTCATTCTGTGTGTAACTCAATGGGAAAGTGACAAAGTTGAGTGAATTGTGACTAAATGACTGAATTGTAGGGAAAATGCTCGTATCTCACTAATTAAGCGCGCTAGAGCTCTGAAACTGTGGCAAAACGCACTTTCATGAAAACACGCTTCCTTGAGGTTTTAAACTCAGAAGGTGAATCTGTGCGTGTTTCTGGCTTGGGAACTGCTTCAGATCACAGTGCAATGCAAATATGGTCTCATTTGGCCCAATGTGCTCGTACGGTCATTTGGAAGTGAATATAAGCTTCTGAAGTGAAGGTCTGCACTTTTTCAAAAACTTTCTTTTTTTAGTTCTGCTTGTCAAAATTTTTCATTCTGTGTGTAACTCAATGGGAAAGTGACAAACTTGAGTGAATTGTGACTAAATGACTGAATTGGAGTGAAAATGCTCCTATCTCTCTAATTAAGCGCGCTAGAGCTCTGAAACTGTGCCTATACGCACTTTCATATAAACACGCTTCCTTGAGGTTTTAAACTCAGAAGGTGAATCTGTGCGTGTTTCTGGCCTGGGAACTGCTTCAGATCACAGTGCAATGCATATATGGTCTCGTTTGGTCCAATGTGCTTGAATGGTCATTTGGAAGTGAATATAAGCTTCTGAAGTGAAGATTTGCACTTTTTCAAAAACTTTTTTTTTTTAAGTTTTGCTAGGCAAAAATTTTCATTCTCTGTGTAACTCTGTGGGAAAGTGACAAACTTGAGTGAATTGTGACTAAATGACTGAATTGTAGGGAAAATGCTCGTATCTCTCTAATTAAGCGCGCTAGAGCTCTCAAACTGTGGCAAAACGCACTTTCATGAAAACACGCTTCCTTGAGGTTTTAAACTCAGAAGGTGAATCTGTGCGTGTTTCTGTCCTGGGAACTGCTTCAGATCACAGTGCAATGCATATATGGTCTCGTTTGGCCCAATGTGCTCGTACGGTCATTTGGAAGTGAATATAAGCTTCTGAAGTGAAGATTTGCACTTTTTCAAAAACTTTCTTTTTTTTAGTTCTGCTTGTCAAAATTTTCTTTCTGTGTGTAACTCAGTGGGAAAGTGACAAACGAGTGAATTGTGACTACAAGACTAAATTAGAATGAATATGCGCCTCTCTCTCTAATTAAGCGCGCTAGAGCTCTGAAACTGTGCCTATACGCACTTTCATATAAACACGCTTCCTTGAGGTTTTAAACTCAGAAGGTGAATCTGTGCGTGTTTCTGGCCTGGGAACTGCTTCAGATCACAGTGCAATGCATATATGGTCTCGTTTGGTCCAATGTGCTTGAATGGTCATTTGAAAATGAATATAAGCTTCTGAAGTGAAGATATACACTTTTTCAAAAACTTTTTTTTTTTAAGTTTTGCTAGGCAAAAATTTTCATTCTCTGTGTAACTCTGTGGGAAAGTGACAAACTTGAGTGAATTGTGACTAAATGACTGAATTGTAGGGAAAATGCTCGTATCTCTCTAATTAAGCGCGCTCGAGCTCTCAAACTGTGGCAAAACGCACTTTCATGAAAACACGCTTCCTTGAGGTTTTAAACTCAGAAGGTGAATCTGTGCGTGTTTCTGGCTTGGGAACTGCTTCAGATCACAGTGCAATGCATATATGGTCTCATTTGGTCCAATATGCTTGAATGGTCATTTGGAAGTGAATATAAGCTTCTGAAGTGAAGATTTGCACTTTTTCAAAAACTTTTTTTTTTTAAGTTTTGCTAGGCAAAAATTTTCATTCTCTGTGTAACTCTGTGGGAAAGTGACAAACTTGAGTGAATTGTGACTAAATGACTGAATTGTAGGGAAAATGCTCGTATCTCTCTAATTAAGCGCGCTAGAGCTCTCAAACTGTGGCAAAACGCACTTTCATGAAAACACGCTTCCTTGAGGTTTTAAACTCAGAAGGTGAATCTGTGCGTGTTTCTGTCCTGGGAACTGCTTCAGATCACAGTGCAATGCATATATGGTCTCGTTTGGCCCAATGTGCTCGTACGGTCATTTGGAAGTGAATATAAGCTTCTGAAGTGAAGATTTGCACTTTTTCAAAAACTTTCTTTTTTTAGTTCTGCTTGTCAAAATTTTTCATTCTGTGTGTAACTCAATGGGAAAGTGAAAAACTTGAGTGAATTGTGACTAAATGACTGAATTGGAGTGAAAATGCTCCTATCTCTCTAATTAAGCGCGCTAGAGCTCTGAAACTGTGCCTATACGCACTTTCATATAAACACGCTTCCTTGAGGTTTTAAACTCAGAAGGTGAATCTGTGCGTGTTTCTGGCCTGGGAACTGCTTCAGATCACAGTGCAATGCATATCTGGTCTCGTCTGGCCCAATGTGCTCGTACGGTCATTTGGAAGTGAATATAAGCTTCTGAAGTGAAGATTTGCACTTTTTCAAAAACTTTCTTTTTTTTAGTTCTGCTTGTCGAAATTTTTCTTTCTGTGTGGAACTCAGTGGGAAAGTGACAAACTTGAGTGAATTGAGACTAAATGACTGAATTGGAGTTAAAATGCTCCTATCTCTCTAATTAAGCGCGCTAGAGCTCTGAAACTGTGCCTATACGCACTTTCATATAAACACGCTTCCTCGAGGTTTTAAACTCAGAAGGTGAATCTGTGCGTGTTTCTGGCCTGGAAACTGCTTCAGATCACTGTGCAATGCATATATGGTCTCGTTTGGTCCAATGTGCTTCATTGGTCATTTGAAAGTGAATATAAGCTTCTGAAGTGAAGATATACACTTTTTCAAAAACTTTTTTTTTTTTAAGTTTTGCTTGGCAAAAATTTTCATTCTGTGTGTAACTCTGTGGGAAAGTGACAAACTTGAGTGAATTGTGACTAAATGGCTGAATTGTAGGGAAAATGCTCGTATCTCTCTAATTAAGCGCGCGAGAATTCTGAAACTGTGGCAAAACGCACTTTCATGAAAACACGCTTCCTTGAGGTTTTAAACTCAGAAGGTGAATCTGTGCGTGTTTCTGGCCTGGGAACTGCTTCAGATCACAGTGCAATGCATATATGGTCTCGTTTGGCCCAATGTGCTCGTTCGGTCATTTGGAAGAGAATATAAGCTTCTGAAGTGAAGATTGGCACTTTTTCAAAAACTTTCTTTTTTTTAGTTCTGCTTGTCAAAATTTTTCTTTCTGTGTGTAACTCAGTGGGAAAGTGACAAACGAGTGAATTGTGACTACACGACTAAATTAGAATGAATATGCGCCTATCTCTCTAATTAAGCGTGCTAGAGCTCTGAAACTGTGCCTAACGCACTTTCATATAAACAAGCTTCCTTGAGGTTTTTAACTCAGAAAGTGAATCTGTGCGTGTTTCTGGCCTGGAAACTGCTTCAGATCACAGTGCAATGCATATATGGTCTCGTTTGGCCCAATGTGCTTGAATGGTCATTTGAAAATGAATATAAGCTTCTGAAGTGAAGATATACACTTTTTCAAAAACTTTTTTTTTTAAGTTTTGCTAGGCAAAAATTTTCATTCTCTGTGTAACTCTGTGGGAGAGTGACAAACTTGAGTGAATTGTGACTAAATGACTGAATTGTAGGGAAAATGCTCGTATCTCTCTAATTAAGCGCGCTAGAGCTCTGAAACTGTGGCAAAACGCACTTTCATGAAAACACGCTTCCTTGAGGTTTTAAACTCAGAAGGTGAATCTGTGCGTGTTTCTGGCTTGGGAACTGCTTCAGATCACAGTGCAATGCATATATGGTCTCATTTGGTCCAATATGCTTGAATGGTCATTTGGAAGTGAATATAAGCTTCTGAAGTGAAGATTTGCACTTTTTCAAAAACTTTTTTTTTTTAAGTTTTGCTAGGCAAAAATTTTCATTCTCTGTGTAACTCTGTGGGAAAGTGACAAACTTGAGTGAATTGTGACTACACGACTAAATTAGAATGAATATGCGCCTATCTCTCTAATTAAGCGCGCTAGAGCTCTGAAACTGTGCCTATACGCACTTTCATATAAACACGCTTCCTTGAGGTTTTAAACTCAGAAGGTGAATCTGTGCGTGTTTCTGGCCTGGGAACTGCTTCAGATCACAGTGCAATGCATATATGGTCTCGTTTGGTCCAATGTGCTTGAATGGTCATTTGAAAATGAATATAAGCTTCTGAAGTGAAGATATACACTTTTTCAAAAACTTTTTTTTTTTAAGTTTTGCTAGGCAAAAATTTTCATTCTCTGTGTAACTCTGTGGGAAAGTGACAAACTTGAGTGAATTGTGACTAAATGACTAAATTGTAGGGAAAATGCTCGTATCTCTCTAATTAAGCGCGCTAGAGCTCTGAAACTGTGGCAAAACGCACTTTCATGAAAACACGCTTCCTTGAGGTTTTAAACTCAGAAGGTGAATCTGTGCGTGTTTCTGGCCTGGGAACTGCTTCAGATCACAGTGCAATGCATATATGGTCTCGTTTGGTCCAATATGCTTGAATGGTCATTTGGAAGTGAATATAAGCTTCTGAAGTGAAGATTTGCACTTTTTCAAAAACTTTCTTTTTTTAGTTCTGCTTGTCAAAATTTTTCATTCTGTGTGTAACTCAATGGGAAAGTGAAAAACTTGAGTGAATTGTGACTAAATGACTGAATTGGAGTGAAAATGCTCCTATCTCTCTAATTAAGCGCGCTAGAGCTCTGAAACTGTGCCTATACGCACTTTCATATAAACACGCTTCCTTGAGGTTTTAAACTCAGAAGGTGAATCTGTGCGTGTTTCTGGCCTGGGAACTGCTTCAGATCACAGTGCAATGCATATCTGGTCTCGTTTGGCCCAATGTGCTCGTACGGTCATTTGGAAGTGAATATTCGCTTCTGAAGTGAAGATTTGCACTTTTTCAAAAACTTTCTTTTTTTTAGTTCTGCTTGTCGAAATTTTTCTTTCTGTGTGGAACTCAGTGGGAAAGTGACAAACTTGAGTGAATTGAGACTAAATGACTGAATTGGAGTTAAAATGCTCCTATCTCTCTAATTAAGCGCGCTAGAGCTCTGAAACTGTGCCTATACGCACTTTCATATAAACACGCTTCCTCGAGGTTTTAAACTCAGAAGGTGAATCTGTGCGTGTTTCTGGCCTGGAAACTGCTTCAGATCACTGTGCAATGCATATATGGTCTCGTTTGGTCCAATGTGCTTCATTGGTCATTTGAAAGTGAATATAAGCTTCTGAAGTGAAGATATACACTTTTTCAAAAACTTTTTTTTTTTTAAGTTTTGCTTGGCAAAAATTTTCATTCTGTGTGTAACTCTGTGGGAAAGTGACAAACTTGAGTGAATTGTGACTAAATGGCTGAATTGTAGGGAAAATGCTCGTATCTCTCTAATTAAGCGCGCGAGAATTCTGAAACTGTGGCAAAACGCACTTTCATGAAAACACGCTTCCTTGAGGTTTTAAACTCAGAAGGTGAATCTGTGCGTGTTTCTGGCCTGGGAACTGCTTCAGATCACAGTGCAATGCATATATGGTCTCGTTTGGCCCAATGTGCTCGTTCGGTCATTTGGAAGAGAATATAAGCTTCTGAAGTGAAGATTGGCACTTTTTCAAAAACTTTCTTTTTTTTAGTTCTGCTTGTCAAAATTTTTCTTTCTGTGTGTAACTCAGTGGGAAAGTGACAAACGAGTGAATTGTGACTACACGACTAAATTAGAATGAATATGCGCCTATCTCTCTAATTAAGCGTGCTAGAGCTCTGAAACTGTGCCTAACGCACTTTCATATAAACAAGCTTCCTTGAGGTTTTTAACTCAGAAAGTGAATCTGTGCGTGTTTCTGGCCTGGAAACTGCTTCAGATCACAGTGCAATGCATATATGGTCTCGTTTGGCCCAATGTGCTTGAATGGTCATTTGAAAATGAATATAAGCTTCTGAAGTGAAGATATACACTTTTTCAAAAACTTTTTTTTTTTAAGTTTTGCTAGGCAAAAATTTTCATTCTCTGTGTAACTCTGTGGGAAAGTGACAAACTTGAGTGAATTGTGACTAAATGACTGAATTGTAGGGAAAATGCTCGTATCTCTCTAATTAAGCGCGCTAGAGCTCTGAAACTGTGGCAAAACGCACTTTCATGAAAACACGCTTCCTTGAGGTTTTAAACTCAGAAGGTGAATCTGTGCGTGTTTCTGGCTTGGGAACTGCTTCAGATCACAGTGCAATGCATATATGGTCTCATTTGGCCCAATGTGCTCGTACGGTCATTTGAAAATGAATATAAGCTTCTGAAGTGAAGATATACACTTTTTCAAAAACTTTTTTTTTTTAAGTTTTGCTAGGCAAAAATTTTCATTCTCTGTGTAACTCTGTGGGAAAGTGACAAACTTGAGTGAATTGTGACTAAATGACTAAATTGTAGGGAAAATGCTCGTATCTCTCTAATTAAGCGCGCTAGAGCTCTCAAACTGTGGCAAAACGCACTTTCATGAAAACACGCTTCCTTGAGGTTTTAAACTCAGAAGGTGAATCTGTGCGTGTTTCTGGCCTGGGAACTGCTTCAGATCACAGTGCAATGCATATATGGTCTCGTTTGGTCCAATATGCTTGAATGGTCATTTGGAAGTGAATATAAGCTTCTGAAGTGAAGATTTGCACTTTTTCAAAAACTTTTTTTTTTTTAAGTTTTGCTAGGCAAAAATTTTCATTCTCTGTGTAACTCTGTGGGAAAGTGACAAACTTGAGTGAATTGTGACTACACGACTAAATTAGAATGAATATGCGCCTATCTCTCTAATTAAGCGCGCTAGAGCTCTGAAACTGTGCCTATACGCACTTTCATATAAACACGCTTCCTTGAGGTTTTAAACTCAGAAGGTGAATCTGTGCGTGTTTCTGGCCTGGGAACTGCTTCAGATCACAGTGCAATGCATATATGGTCTCGTTTGGTCCAATGTGCTTGAATGGTCATTTGAAAATGAATATAAGCTTCTGAAGTGAAGATATACACTTTTTCAAAAACTTTTTTTTTTAAGTTTTGCTAGGCAAAAATTTTCATTCTCTGTGTAACTCTGTGGGAAAGTGACAAACTTGAGTGAATTGTGACTAAATGACTAAATTGTAGGGAAAATGCTCGTATCTCTCTAATTAAGCGCGCTAGAGCTCTCAAACTGTGGCAAAACGCACTTTCATGAAAACACGCTTCCTTGAGGTTTTAAACTCAGAAGGTGAATCTGTGCGTGTTTCTGGCCTGGGAACTGCTTCAGATCACAGTGCAATGCATATATGGTCTCGTTTGGTCCAATATGCTTGAATGGTCATTTGGAAGTGAATATAAGCTTCTGAAGTGAAGATTTGCACTTTTTCAAAAACTTTTTTTTTTAAAGTTTTTGCTAGGCAAAAATTTTCATTCTCTGTGTAACTCTGTGGGAAAGTGACAAACTTGAGTGAATTGTGACTAAATGACTGAATTGTAGGGAAAATGCTCGTATCTCTCTAATTAAGCGCGCTAGAGCTCTCAAACTGTGGCAAAACGCACTTTCATGAAAACACGCTTCCTTGAGGTTTTAAACTCAGAAGGTGAATCTGTGCGTGTTTCTGTCCTGGGAACTGCTTCAGATCACAGTGCAATGCATATATGGTCTCGTTTGGCCCAATGTGCTCGTACGGTCATTTGGAAGTGAATATAAGCTTCTGAAGTGAAGATTTGCACTTTTTCAAAAACTTTCTTTTTTTAGTTCTGCTTGTCAAAATTTTTCATTCTGTGTGTAACTCAATGGGAAAGTGAAAAACTTGAGTGAATTGTGACTAAATGACTGAATTGGAGTGAAAATGCTCCTATCTCTCTAATTAAGCGCGCTAGAGCTCTGAAACTGTGCCTATACGCACTTTCATATAAACACGCTTCCTTGAGGTTTTAAACTCAGAAGGTGAATCTGTGCGTGTTTCTGGCCTGGGAACTGCTTCAGATCACAGTGCAATGCATATCTGGTCTCGTTTGGCCCAATGTGCTCGTACGGTCATTTGGAAGTGAATATAAGCTTCTGAAGTGAAGATTTGCACTTTTTCAAAAACTTTCTTTTTTTTAGTTTTGCTTGTCGAAATTTTTCTTTCTGTGTGTAACTCAGTGGGAAAGTGAAAAACTTGAGTGAATTGTGACTAAATGACTGAATTGGAGTTAAAATGCTCCTATCTCTCTAATTAAGTGCGCAAGAGCTCTGAAACTGTGCCTATACGCACTTTCATATAAACACGCTTCCTCGAGGTTTTAAACTCAGAAGGTGAATCTGTGCGTGTTTCTGGCCTGGAAACTGCTTCAGATCACTGTGCAATGCATATATGGTCTCCTTTGGTCCAATGTGCTTGAATGGTCATTTGAAAGTGAATATAAGCTTCTGAAGTGAAGATATACACTTTTTCAAAAACTTTTTTTTTTTTAAGTTTTGCTTGGCAAAAATTTTCATTCTGTGTGTAACTCTGTGGGAAAGTGACAAACTTGAGTGAATTGTGACTAAATGGCTGAATTGTAGGGAAAATGCTTGTATCTCTCTAATTAAGCGTGCTAGAGCTCTGAAACTGTGCCTAACGCACTTTCATATAAACATGCTTCCTTGAGGTTTTAAACTCAGAAGGTGAATCTGTGCGTGTTTCTGGCCTGGGAACTGCTTCAGATCACAGTGCAATGCATATATGGTCTCGTTTGGCCCAATGTGCTCGTTCGGTCATTTGGAAGTGAATATAAGCTTCTGAAGTGAAGATTGGCACTTTTTCAAAAACTTTCTTTTTTTTAGTTCTGCTTGTCAAAATTTTTCTTTCTGTGTGTAACTCAGTGGGAAAGTGACAAACGAGTGAATTGTGACTACACGACTAAATTAGAATGAATATGCGCCTATCTCTCTAATTAAGCGTGCTAGAGCTCTGAAACTGTGCCTAACGCACTTTCATATAAACAAGCTTCCTTGAGGTTTTTAACTCAGAAAGTGAATCTGTGCGTGTTTCTGGCCTGGAAACTGCTTCAGATCACAGTGCAATGCAAATATGGTCTCATTTGGCCCAATGTGCTTGTACGGTCATTTGGAAGTGAATATAAGCTTCTGAAGTGAAGATCTGCACTTTTTCAAAAACTTTCTTTTTTTAGTTCTGCTTGTCAAAATTTTTCATTCTGTGTGTAACTCAATGGGAAAGTGACAAACTTGAGTGAATTGTGACTAAATGACTGAATTGTAGGGAAAATGCTCGTATCTCTCTAATTAAGCGCGCTAGAGCTCTGAAACTGTGGCAAAACGCACTTTCATGAAAACACGCTTCCTTGAGGTTTTAAACTCAGAAGGTGAATCTGTGCGTGTTTCTGGCTTGGGAACTGCTTCAGATCACAGTGCAATGCAAATATGGTCTCATTTGGCCCAATGTGCTCGTACGGTCATTTGGAAGTGAATATAAGCTTCTGAAGTGAAGATCTGCACTTTTTCAAAAACTTTCTTTTTTTAGTTCTGCTTGTCAAAATTTTTCATTCTGTGTGTAACTCAATGGGAAAGTGACAAACTTGAGTGAATTGTGACTAAATGACTGAATTGGAGTGAAAATGCTCCTATCTCTCTAATTAAGCGCGCTAGAGCTCTGAAACTGTGCCTATACGCACTTTCATATAAACACGCTTCCTTGAGGTTTTAAACTCAGAAGGTGAATCTGTGGGTGTTTCTGGCCTGGGAACTGCTTCAGATCACAGTGCAATGCATATATGGTCTCGTTTGGTCCAATGTGCTTGAATGGTCATTTGGAAGTGAATATAAGCTTCTGAAGTGAAGATTTGCACTTTTTCAAAAACTTTTTTTTTTTAAGTTTTGCTAGGCAAAAATTTTCATTCTCTGTGTAACTCTGTGGGAAAGTGACAAACTTGAGTGAATTGTGACTAAATGACTGAATTGTAGGGAAAATGCTCGTATCTCTCTAATTAAGCGCGCTAGAGCTCTCAAACTGTGGCAAAACGCACTTTCATGAAAACACGCTTCCTTGAGGTTTTAAACTCAGAAGGTGAATCTGTGCGTGTTTCTGTCCTGGGAACTGCTTCAGATCACAGTGCAATGCATATATGGTCTCGTTTGGCCCAATGTGCTCGTACGGTCATTTGGAAGTGAATATAAGCTTCTGAAGTGAAGATTTGCACTTTTTCAAAAACTTTCTTTTTTTTAGTTCTGCTTGTCAAAATTTTTCTTTCTGTGTGTAACTCAGTGGGAAAGTGACAAACGAGTGAATTGTGACTACACGACTAAATTAGAATGAATATGCGCCTCTCTCTCTAATTAAGCGCGCTAGAGCTCTGAAACTGTGCCTATACGCACTTTCATATAAACACGCTTCCTTGAGGTTTTAAACTCAGAAGGTGAATCTGTGCGTGTTTCTGGCCTGGGAACTGCTTCAGATCACAGTGCAATGCATATATGGTCTCGTTTGGTCCAATGTGCTTGAATGGTCATTTGAAAATGAATATAAGCTTCTGAAGTGAAGATATACACTTTTTCAAAAACTTTTTTTTTTTATGTTTTGCTAGGCAAAAATTTTCATTCTCTGTGTAACTCTGTGGGAAAGTGACAAACTTGAGTGAATTGTGACTAAATGACTGAATTGTAGGGAAAATGCTCGTATCTCTCTAATTAAGCGCGCTCGAGCTCTCAAACTGTGGCAAAACGCACTTTCATGAAAACACGCTTCCTTGAGGTTTTAAACTCAGAAGGTGAATCTGTGCGTGTTTCTGGCTTGGGAACTGCTTCAGATCACAGTGCAATGCATATATGGTCTCATTTGGCCCAATGTGCTCGTACGGTCATTTGAAAATGAATATAAGCTTCTGAAGTGAAGACATACACTTTTTCAAAAACTTTTTTTTTTTTAAGTTTTGCTAGGCAAAAATTTTCATTCTCTGTGTAACTCTGTGGGAAAGTGACAAACTTGAGTGAATTGTGACTAAATGACTAAATTGTAGGGAAAATGCTCGTATCTCTCTAATTAAGCGCGCTAGAGCTCTCAAACTGTGGCAAAACGCACTTTCATGAAAACACGCTTCCTTGAGGTTTTAAACTCAGAAGGTGAATCTGTGCGTGTTTCTGGCTTGGGAACTGCTTCAGATCACAGTGCAATGCATATATGGTCTCGTTTGGTCCAATATGCTTGAATGGTCATTTGGAAGTGAATATAAGCTTCTGAAGTGAAGATTTGCACTTTTTCAAAAACTTTTTTTTTTTAAGTTTTGCTAGGCAAAAATTTTCATTCTCTGTGTAACTCTGTGGGAAAGTGACAAACTTGAGTGAATTGTGACTACACGACTAAATTAGAATGAATATGCGCCTATCTCTCTAATTAAGCGCGCTAGAGCTCTGAAACTGTGCCTATACGCACTTTCATATAAACACGCTTCCTTGAGGTTTTAAACTCAGAAGGTGAATCTGTGCGTGTTTCTGGCCTGGGAACTGCTTCAGATCACAGTGCAATGCATATATGGTCTCGTTTGGTCCAATGTGCTTGAATGGTCATTTGAAAATGAATATAAGCTTCTGAAGTGAAGATATACACTTTTTCAAAAACTTTTTTTTTTTAAGTTTTGCTAGGCAAAAATTTTCATTCTCTGTGTAACTCTGTGGGAAAGTGACAAACTTGAGTGAATTGTGACTAAATGACTAAATTGTAGGGAAAATGCTCGTATCTCTCTAATTAAGCGCGCTAGAGCTCTCAAACTGTGGCAAAACGCACTTTCATGAAAACACGCTTCCTTGAGGTTTTAAACTCAGAAGGTGAATCTGTGCGTGTTTCTGGCCTGGGAACTGCTTCAGATCACAGTGCAATGCATATATGGTCTCGTTTGGTCCAATATGCTTGAATGGTCATTTGGAAGTGAATATAAGCTTCTGAAGTGAAGATTTGCACTTTTTCAAAAACTTTTTTTTTTTAAGTTTTGCTAGGCAAAAATTTTCATTCTCTGTGTAACTCTGTGGGAAAGTGACAAACTTGAGTGAATTGTGACTAAATGACTGAATTGTAGGGAAAATGCTCGTATCTCTCTAATTAAGCGCGCTAGAGCTCTCAAACTGTGGCAAAACGCACTTTCATGAAAACACGCTTCCTTGAGGTTTTAAACTCAGAAGGTGAATCTGTGCGTGTTTCTGTCCTGGGAACTGCTTCAGATCACAGTGCAATGCATATATGGTCTCGTTTGGCCCAATGTGCTCGTACGGTCATTTGGAAGTGAATATAAGCTTCTGAAGTGAAGATTTGCACTTTTTCAAAAACTTTCTTTTTTTAGTTCTGCTTGTCAAAATTTTTCATTCTGTGTGTAACTCAATGGGAAAGTGAAAAACTTGAGTGAATTGTGACTAAATGACTGAATTGGAGTGAAAATGCTCCTATCTCTCTAATTAAGCGCGCTAGAGCTCTGAAACTGTGCCTATACGCACTTTCATATAAACACGCTTCCTTGAGGTTTTAAACTCAGAAGGTGAATCTGTGCGTGTTTCTGGCCTGGGAACTGCTTCAGATCACAGTGCAATGCATATCTGGTCTCGTTTGGCCCAATGTGCTCGTACGGTCATTTGGAAGTGAATATAAGCCTCTGAAGTGAAGATTTGCACTTTTTCAAAAACTTTCTTTTTTTTAGTTCTGCTTGTCGAAATTTTTCTTTCTGTGTGTAACTCAGTGGGAAAGTGAAAAACTTGAGTGAATTGTGACTAAATGACTGAATTGGAGTTAAAATGCTCCTATCTCTCTAATTAAGTGCGCAAGAGCTCTGAAACTGTGCCTATACGCACTTTCATATAAACACGCTTCCTCGAGGTTTTAAACTCAGAAGGTGAATCTGTGCGTGTTTCTGGCCTGGAAACTGCTTCAGATCACTGTGCAATGCATATATGGTCTCCTTTGGTCCAATGTGCTTGAATGGTCATTTGAAAGTGAATATAAGCTTCTGAAGTGAAGATATACACTTTTTCAAAAACTTTTTTTTTTTTAAGTTTTGCTTGGCAAAAATTTTCAGTCTGTGTGCAACTCTGTGGGAAAGTGACAAACTTGAGTGAATTGTGACTAAATGGCTGAATTGTAGGGAAAATGCTTGTATCTCTCTAATTAAGCGTGCTAGAGCTCTGAAACTGTGCCTAACGCACTTTCATATAAACATGCTTCCTTGAGGTTTTAAACTCAGAAGGTGAATCTGTGCGTGTTTCTGGCCTGGGAACTGCTTCAGATCACAGTGCAATGCATATATGGTCTCGTTTGGCCCAATGTGCTCGTTCGGTCATTTGGAAGTGAATATAAGCTTCTGAAGTGAAGATTGGCACTTTTTCAAAAACTTTCTTTTTTTTAGTTCTGCTTGTCAAAATTTTTCTTTCTGTGTGTAACTCAGTGGGAAAGTGACAAACGAGTGAATTGTGACTACACGACTAAATTAGAATGAATATGCGCCTATCTCTCTAATTAAGCGTGCTAGAGCTCTGAAACTGTGCCTAACGCACTTTCATATAAACAAGCTTCCTTGAGGTTTTTAACTCAGAAAGTGAATCTGTGCGTGTTTCTGGCCTGGAAACTGCTTCAGATCACAGTGCAATGCAAATCTGGTCTCATTTGGCCCAATGTGCTCGTACGGTCATTTGGAAGTGAATATAAGCTTCTGAAGTGAAGATCTGCACTTTTTCAAAAACTTTCTTTTTTTAGTTCTGCTTGTCAAAATTTTTCATTCTGTGTGTAACTCAATGGGAAAGTGACAAACTTGAGTGAATTGTGACTAAATGACTGAATTGTAGGGAAAATGCTCGTATCTCTCTAATTAAGCGCGCTAGAGCTCTGAAACTGTGGCAAAACGCACTTTCATGAAAACACGCTTCCTTGAGGTTTTAAACTCAGAAGGTGAATCTGTGCGTGTTTCTGGCTTGGGAACTGCTTCAGATCACAGTGCAATGCAAATATGGTCTCATTTGGCCCAATGTGCTCGTACGGTCATTTGGAAGTGAATATAAGCTTCTGAAGTGAAGATCTGCACTTTTTCAAAAACTTTCTTTTTTTAGTTCTGCTTGTCAAAATTTTTCATTCTGTGTGTAACTCAATGGGAAAGTGACAAACTTGAGTGAATTGTGACTAAATGACTGAATTGGAGTGAAAATGCTCCTATCTCTCTAATTAAGCGCGCGAGAGCTCTGAAACTGTGCCTATACGCACTTTCATATAAACACGCTTCCTTGAGGTTTTAAACTCAGAAGGTGAATCTGTGCGTGTTTCTGGCCTGGGAACTGCTTCAGATCACAGTGCAATGCATATATGGTCTCGTTTGGTCCAATGTGCTTGAATGGTCATTTGGAAGTGAATATAAGCTTCTGAAGTGAAGATTTGCACTTTTTCAAAAACTTTTTTTTTTTAAGTTTTGCTAGGCAAAAATTTTCATTCTCTGTGTAACTCTGTGGGAAAGTGACAAACTTGAGTGAATTGTGACTAAATGACTGAATTGTAGGGAAAATGCTCGTATCTCTCTAATTAAGCGCGCTAGAGCTCTCAAACTGTGGCAAAACGCACTTTCATGAAAACACGCTTCCTTGAGGTTTTAAACTCAGAAGGTGAATCTGTGCGTGTTTCTGGCCTGGGAACTGCTTCAGATCACAGTGCAATGCATATATGGTCTCGTTTGGCCCAATGTGCTCGTACGGTCATTTGGAAGTGAATATAAGCTTCTGAAGTGAAGATTTGCACTTTTTCAAAAACTTTCTTTTTTTTAGTTCTGCTTGTCAAAATTTTTCTTTCTGTGTGTAACTCAGTGGGAAAGTGACAAACGAGTGAATTGTGACTACACGACTAAATTAGAATGAATATGCGCCTCTCTCTCTAATTAAGCGCGCTAGAGCTCTGAAACTGTGCCTATACGCACTTTCATATAAACACGCTTCCTTGAGGTTTTAAACTCAGAAGGTGAATCTGTGCGTGTTTCTGGCCTGGGAACTGCTTCAGATCACAGTGCAATGCATATATGGTCTCGTTTGGTCCAATGTGCTTGAATGGTCATTTGAAAATGAATATAAGCTTCTGAAGTGAAGATATACACTTTTTCAAAAACTTTTTTTTTTTAAGTTTTGCTAGGCAAAAATTTTCATTCTCTGTGTAACACTGTGGGAAAGTGACAAACTTGAGTGAATTGTGACTAAATGACTGAATTGTAGGGAAAATGCTCGTATCTCTCTAATTAAGCGCGCTAGAGCTCTCAAACTGTGGCAAAACGCACTTTCATGAAAACACGCTTCCTTGAGGTTTTAAACTCAGAAGGTGAATCTGTGCGTGTTTCTGGCCTGGGAACTGCTTCAGATCACAGTGCAATGCATATATGGTCTCGTTTGGTCCAATATGCTTGAATGGTCATTTGGAAGTGAATATAAGCTTCTGAAGTGAAGATTTGCACTTTTTCAAAAACTTTTTTTTTTTAAGTTTTGCTAGGCAAAAATTTTCATTCTCTGTGTAACTCTGTGGGAAAGTGACAAACTTGAGTGAATTGTGACTACACGACTAAATTAGAATGAATATGCGCCTATCTCTCTAATTAAGCGCGCTAGAGCTCTGAAACTGTGCCTATACGCACTTTCATATAAACACGCTTCCTTGAGGTTTTAAACTCAGAAGGTGAATCTGTGCGTGTTTCTGGCCTGGGAACTGCTTCAGATCACAGTGCAATGCATATATGGTCTCGTTTGGTCCAATGTGCTTGAATGGTCATTTGAAAATGAATATAAGCTTCTGAAGTGAAGATATACACTTTTTCAAAAACTTTTTTTTTTTAAGTTTTGCTAAGCAAAAATTTTCATTCTCTGTGTAACTCTGTGGGAAAGTGACAAACTTGAGTGAATTGTGACTAAATGACTAAATTGTAGGGAAAATGCTCGTATCTCTCTAATTAAGCGCGCTAGAGCTCTCAAACTGTGGCAAAACGCACTTTCATGAAAACACGCTTCCTTGAGGTTTTAAACTCAGAAGGTGAATCTGTGCGTGTTTCTGGCCTGGGAACTGCTTCAGATCACAGTGCAATGCATATATGGTCTCGTTTGGTCCAATATGCTTGAATGGTCATTTGGAAGTGAATATAAGCTTCTGAAGTGAAGATTTGCACTTTTTCAAAAACTTTTTTTTTTTAAGTTTTGCTAGGCAAAAATTTTCATTCTCTGTGTAACTCTGTGGGAAAGTGACAAACTTGAGTGAATTGTGACTAAATGACTGAATTGTAGGGAAAATGCTCGTATCTCTCTAATTAAGCGCGCTAGAGCTCTCAAACTGTGGCAAAACGCACTTTCATGAAAACACGCTTCCTTGAGGTTTTAAACTCAGAAGGTGAATCTGTGCGTGTTTCTGTCCTGGGAACTGCTTCAGATCACAGTGCAATGCATATATGGTCTCGTTTGGCCCAATGTGCTCGTACGGTCATTTGGAAGTGAATATAAGCTTCTGAAGTGAAGATTTGCACTTTTTCAAAAACTTTCTTTTTTTAGTTCTGCTTGTCAAAATTTTTCATTCTGTGTGTAACTCAATGGGAAAGTGAAAAACTTGAGTGAATTGTGACTAAATGACTGAATTGGAGTGAAAATGCTCCTATCTCTCTAATTAAGCGCGCTAGAGCTCTGAAACTGTGCCTCTACGCACTTTCATATAAACACGCTTCCTTGAGGTTTTAAACTCAGAAGGTGAATCTGTGCGTGTTTCTGGCCTGGGAACTGCTTCAGATCACAGTGCAATGCATATCTGGTCTCGTTTGGCCCAATGTGCTCGTACGGTCATTTGGAAGTGAATATAAGCTTCTGAAGTGAAGATTTGCACTTTTTCAAAAACTTTCTTTTTTTTAGTTCTGCTTGTCGAAATTTTTCTTTCTGTGTGTAACTCAATGGGAAAGTGAAAAACTTGAGTGAATTGTGACTAAATGACTGAATTGGAGTGAAAATGCTCCTATCTCTCTAATTAAGCGCGCTAGAGCTCTGAAACTGTGCCTATACGCACTTTCATATAAACACGCTTCCTTGAGGTTTTAAACTCAGAAGGTGAATCTGTGCGTGTTTCTGGCCTGGAAACTGCTTCAGATCACTGTGCAATGCATATATGGTCTCCTTTGGTCCAATGTGCTTGAATGGTCATTTGAAAGTGAATATAAGCTTCTGAAGTGAAGATATACACTTTTTCAAAAACTTTTTTTTTTTTAAGTTTTGCTTGGCAAAAATTTTCATTCTGTGTGTAACTCTGTGGGAAAGTGACAAACTTGAGTGAATTGTGACTAAATGGCTGAATTGTAGGGAAAATGCTTGTATCTCTCTAATTAAGCGTGCTAGAGCTCTGAAACTGTGCCTAACGCACTTTCATATAAACATGCTTCCTTGAGGTTTTAAACTCAGAAGGTGAATCTGTGCGTGTTTCTGGCCTGGGAACTGCTTCAGATCACAGTGCAATGCATATATGGTCTCGTTTGGCCCAATGTGCTCGTTCGGTCATTTGGAAGTGAATATAAGCTTCTGAAGTGAAGATTGGCACTTTTTCAAAAACTTTCTTTTTTTTAGTTCTGCTTGTCAAAATTTTTCTTTCTGTGTGTAACTCAGTGGGAAAGTGACAAACGAGTGAATTGTGACTACACGACTAAATTAGAATGAATATGCGCCTATCTCTCTAATTAAGCGTGCTAGAGCTCTGAAACTGTGCCTAACGCACTTTCATATAAACAAGCTTCCTTGAGGTTTTTAACTCAGAAAGTGAATCTGTGCGTGTTTCTGGCCTGGAAACTGCTTCAGATCACAGTGCAATGCAAATATGGTCTCATTTGGCCCAATGTGCTCGTACGGTCATTTGGAAGTGAATATAAGCTTCTGAAGTGAAGATCTGCACTTTTTCAAAAACTTTCTTTTTTTAGTTCTGCTTGTCAAAATTTTTCATTCTGTGTGTAACTCAATGGGAAAGTGACAAACTTGAGTGAATTGTGACTAAATGACTGAATTGTAGGGAAAATGCTCGTATCTCTCTAATTAAGCGCGCTAGAGCTCTGAAACTGTGGCAAAACGCACTTTCATGAAAACACGCTTCCTTGAGGTTTTAAACTCAGAAGGTGAATCTGTGCGTGTTTCTGGCTTGGGAACTGCTTCAGATCACAGTGCAATGCAAATATGGTCTCATTTGGCCCAATGTGCTCGTACGGTCATTTGGAAGTGAATATAAGCTTCTGAAGTGAAGATCTGCACTTTTTCAAAAACTTTCTTTTTTTAGTTCTGCTTGTCAAAATTTTTCATTCTGTGTGTAACTCAATGGGAAAGTGACAAACTTGAGTGAATTGTGACTAAATGACTGAATTGGAGTGAAAATGCTCCTATCTCTCTAATTAAGCGCGCTAGAGCTCTGAAACTGTGCCTATACGCACTTTCATATAAACACGCTTCCTTGAGGTTTTAAACTCAGAAGGTGAATCTGTGCGTGTTTCTGTCCTGGGAACTGCTTCAGATCACAGTGCAATGCATATATGGTCTCGTTTGGCCCAATGTGCTCGTACGGTCATTTGGAAGTGAATATAAGCTTCTGAAGTGAAGATTTGCACTTTTTCAAAAACTTTCTTTTTTTAGTTCTGCTTGTCAAAATTTTTCATTCTGTGTGTAACTCAATGGGAAAGTGAAAAACTTGAGTGAATTGTGACTAAATGACTGAATTGGAGTGAAAATGCTCCTATCTCTCTAATTAAGCGCGCTAGAGCTCTGAAACTGTGCCTATACGCACTTTCATATAAACACGCTTCCTTGAGGTTTTAAACTCAGAAGGTGAATCTGTGCGTGTTTCTGGCCTGGGAACTGCTTCAGATCACAGTGCAATGCATATCTGGTCTCGTTTGGCCCAATGTGCTCGTACGGTCATTTGGAAGTGAATATAAGCTTCTGAAGTGAAGATTTGCACTTTTTCAAAAACTTTTTTTTTTTAAGTTTTGCTAGGCAAAAATTTTCATTCTCTGTGTAACTCTGTGGGAAAGTGACAAACTTGAGTGAATTGTGACTAAATGACTGAATTGTAGGGAAAATGCTCGTATCTCTCTAATTAAGCGCGCTAGAGCTCTCAAACTGTGGCAAAACGCACTTTCATGAAAACACGCTTCCTTGAGGTTTTAAACTCAGAAGGTGAATCTGTGCGTGTTTCTGTCCTGGGAACTGCTTCAGATCACAGTGCAATGCATATATGGTCTCGTTTGGCCCAATGTGCTCGTACGGTCATTTGGAAGTGAAAATAAGCTTCTGAAGTGAAGATTTGCACTTTTTCAAAAACTTTCTTTTTTTTAGTTCTGCTTGTCAAAATTTTTCTTTCTGTGTGTAACTCAGTGGGAAAGTGACAAACGAGTGAATTGTGACTACACGACTAAATTAGAATGAATATGCGCCTCTCTCTCTAATTAAGCGCGCTAGAGCTCTGAAACTGTGCCTATACGCACTTTCATATAAACACGCTTCCTTGAGGTTTTAAACTCAGAAGGTGAATCTGTGCGTGTTTCTGGCCTGGGAACTGCTTCAGATCACAGTGCAATGCATATATGGTCTCGTTTGGTCCAATGTGCTTGAATGGTCATTTGAAAATGAATATAAGCTTCTGAAGTGAAGATATACACTTTTTCAAAAACTTTTTTTTTTTAAGTTTTGCTAGGCAAAAATTTTCATTCTCTGTGTAACTCTGTGGGAAAGTGACAAACTTGAGTGAATTGTGACTAAATGACTGAATTGTAGGGAAAATGCTCGTATCTCTCTAATTAAGCGCGCTCGAGCTCTCAAACTGTGGCAAAACGCACTTTCATGAAAACACGCTTCCTTGAGGTTTTAAACTCAGAAGGTGAATCTGTGCGTGTTTCTGTCCTGGGAACTGCTTCAGATCACAGTGCAATGCATATATGGTCTCGTTTGGCCCAATGTGCTCGTACGGTCATTTGGAAGTGAATATAAGCTTCTGAAGTGAAGATTTGCACTTTTTCAAAAACTTTCTTTTTTTTAGTTCTGCTTGTCAAAATTTTTCTTTCTGTGTGTAACTCAGTGGGAAAGTGACAAACGAGTGAATTGTGACTACACGACTAAATTAGAATGAATATGCGCCTATCTCTCTAATTAAGCGTGCTAGATCTCTGAAACTGTGCCTAACGCACTTTCATATAAACACGCTTCCTTGAGGTTTTAAACTCAGAAGGTGAATCTGTGCGTGTTTCTGGCCTGGAAACTGCTTCAGATCACAGTGCAATGCATATATGGTCTCGTTTGGTCCAATGTGCTCGTACGGTCATTTGGAAGTGAATATAAGCTTCTGAAGTGAAGATCTGCACTTTTTCAAAAACTTTCTTTTTTTAGTTCTGCTTGTCAAAATTTTTCATTCTGTGTGTAACTCAATGGGAAAGTGAAAAACTTGAGTGAATTGTGACTAAATGACTGAATTGGAGTGAAAATGCTCCTATCTCTCTAATTAAGCGCGCTAGAGCTCTGAAACTGTGCCTATACGCACTTTCATATAAACACGCTTCCTTGAGGTTTTAAACTCAGAAGGTGAATCTGTGCGTGTTTCTGTCCTGGGAACTGCTTCAGATCACAGTGCAATGCATATATGGTCTCGTTTGGCCCAATGTGCTCGTACGGTCATTTGGAAGTGAATATAAGCTTCTGAAGTGAAGATTTGCACTTTTTCAAAAACTTTCTTTTTTTAGTTCTGCTTGTCAAAATTTTTCATTCTGTGTGTAACTCAATGGGAAAGTGAAAAACTTGAGTGAATTGTGACTAAATGACTGAATTGGAGTGAAAATGCTCCTATCTCTCTAATTAAGCGCGCTAGAGCTCTGAAACTGTGCCTATACGCACTTTCATATAAACACGCTTCCTTGAGGTTTTAAACTCAGAAGGTGAATCTGTGCGTGTTTCTGGCCTGGGAACTGCTTCAGATCACAGTGCAATGCATATCTGGTCTCGTTTGGCCCAATGTGCTCGTACGGTCATTTGGAAGTGAATATAAGCTTCTGAAGTGAAGATTTGCACTTTTTCAAAAACTTTCTTTTTTTTAGTTTTGCTTGTCGAAATTTTTCTTTCTGTGTGTAACTCAGTGGGAAAGTGAAAAACTTGAGTGAATTGTGACTAAATGACTGAATTGGAGTTAAAATGCTCCTATCTCTCTAATTAAGTGCGCAAGAGCTCTGAAACTGTGCCTATACGCACTTTCATATAAACACGCTTCCTCGAGGTTTTAAACTCAGAAGGTGAATCTGTGCGTGTTTCTGGCCTGGAAACTGCTTCAGATCACTGTGCAATGCATATATGGTCTCCTTTGGTCCAATGTGCTTGAATGGTCATTTGAAAGTGAATATAAGCTTCTGAAGTGAAGATATACACTTTTTCAAAAACTTTTTTTTTTTTAAGTTTTGCTTGGCAAAAATTTTCATTCTGTGTGTAACTCTGTGGGAAAGTGACAAACTTGAGTGAATTGTGACTAAATGGCTGAATTGTAGGGAAAATGCTTGTATCTCTCTAATTAAGCGTGCTAGAGCTCTGAAACTGTGCCTAACGCACTTTCATATAAACATGCTTCCTTGAGGTTTTAAACTCAGAAGGTGAATCTGTGCGTGTTTCTGGCCTGGGAACTGCTTCAGATCACAGTGCAATGCATATATGGTCTCGTTTGGCCCAATGTGCTCGTTCGGTCATTTGGAAGTGAATATAAGCTTCTGAAGTGAAGATTGGCACTTTTTCAAAAACTTTCTTTTTTTTAGTTCTGCTTGTCAAAATTTTTCTTTCTGTGTGTAACTCAGTGGGAAAGTGACAAACGAGTGAATTGTGACTACACGACTAAATTAGAATGAATATGCGCCTATCTCTCTAATTAAGCGTGCTAGAGCTCTGAAACTGTGCCTAACGCACTTTCATATAAACAAGCTTCCTTGAGGTTTTTAACTCAGAAAGTGAATCTGTGCGTGTTTCTGGCCTGGAAACTGCTTCAGATCACAGTGCAATGCAAATATGGTCTCATTTGGCCCAATGTGCTCGTACGGTCATTTGGAAGTGAATATAAGCTTCTGAAGTGAAGATCTGCACTTTTTCAAAAACTTTCTTTTTTTAGTTCTGCTTGTCAAAATTTTTCATTCTGTGTGTAACTCAATGGGAAAGTGACAAACTTGAGTGAATTGTGACTAAATGACTGAATTGTAGGGAAAATGCTCGTATCTCTCTAATTAAGCGCGCTAGAGCTCTGAAACTGTGGCAAAACGCACTTTCATGAAAACACGCTTCCTTGAGGTTTTAAACTCAGAAGGTGAATCTGTGCGTGTTTCTGGCTTGGGAACTGCTTCAGATCACAGTGCAATGCAAATATGGTCTCATTTGGCCCAATGTGCTCGTACGGTCATTTGGAAGTGAATATAAGCTTCTGAAGTGAAGATCTGCACTTTTTCAAAAACTTTCTTTTTTTAGTTCTGCTTGTCAAAATTTTTCATTCTGTGTGTAACTCAATGGGAAAGTGACAAACTTGAGTGAATTGTGACTAAATGACTGAATTGGAGTGAAAATGCTCCTATCTCTCTAATTAAGCGCGCTAGAGCTCTGAAACTGTGCCTATACGCACTTTCATATAAACACGCTTCCTTGAGGTTTTAAACTCAGAAGGTGAATCTGTGCGTGTTTCTGGCCTGGGAACTGCTTCAGATCACAGTGCAATGCATATATGGTCTCGTTTGGTCCAATGTGCTTGAATGGTCATTTGAAAATGAATATAAGCTTCTGAAGTGAAGATATACACTTTTTCAAAAACTTTTTTTTTTTAAGTTTTGCTAGGCAAAAATTTTCATTCTCTGTGTAACTCTGTGGGAAAGTGACAAACTTGAGTGAATTGTGACTAAATGACTGAATTGTAGGGAAAATGCTCGTATCTCTCTAATTAAGCGCGCTCGAGCTCTCAAACTGTGGCAAAACGCACTTTCATGAAAACACGCTTCCTTGAGGTTTTAAACTCAGAAGGTGAATCTGTGCGTGTTTCTGTCCTGGGAACTGCTTCAGATCACAGTGCAATGCATATATGGTCTCGTTTGGCCCAATGTGCTCGTACGGTCATTTGGAAGTGAATATAAGCTTCTGAAGTGAAGATTTGCACTTTTTCAAAAACTTTCTTTTTTTTAGTTCTGCTTGTCAAAATTTTTCTTTCTGTGTGTAACTCAGTGGGAAAGTGACAAACGAGTGAATTGTGACTACACGACTAAATTAGAATGAATATGCGCCTATCTCTCTAATTAAGCGTGCTAGATCTCTGAAACTGTGCCTAACGCACTTTCATATAAACACGCTTCCTTGAGGTTTTAAACTCAGAAGGTGAATCTGTGCGTGTTTCTGGCCTGGAAACTGCTTCAGATCACAGTGCAATGCATATATGGTCTCGTTTGGTCCAATGTGCTCGTACGGTCATTTGGAAGTGAATATAAGCTTCTGAAGTGAAGATCTGCACTTTTTCAAAAACTTTCTTTTTTTAGTTCTGCTTGTCAAAATTTTTCATTCTGTGTGTAACTCAATGGGAAAGTGAAAAACTTGAGTGAATTGTGACTAAATGACTGAATTGGAGTGAAAATGCTCCTATCTCTCTAATTAAGCGCGCTAGAGCTCTGAAACTGTGCCTATACGCACTTTCATATAAACACGCTTCCTTGAGGTTTTAAACTCAGAAGGTGAATCTGTGCGTGTTTCTGGCCTGGGAACTGCTTCAGATCACAGTGCAATGCATATATGGTCTCATTTGGCCCAATGTGCTCGTACGGTCATTTGGAAGTGAATATAAGCTTCTGAAGTGAAGATCTGCACTTTTTCAAAAACTTTTTTTTTTAAGTTTTGCTAGGCAAAAATTTTCATTCTCTGTGTAACTCTGTGGGAAAGTGACAAACTTGAGTGAATTGTGACTAAATGACTGAATTGTAGGGAAAATGCTCGTATCTCTCTAATTAAGCGCGCTAGAGCTCTCAAACTGTGGCAAAACGCACTTTCATGAAAACACGCTTCCTTGAGGTTTTAAACTCAGAAGGTGAATCTGTGCGTGTTTCTGGCTTGGGAACTGCTTCAGATCACAGTGCAATGCATATATGGTCTCATTTGGCCCAATGTGCTCGTACGGTCATTTGGAAGTGAATATAAGCTTCTGAAGTGAAGATCTGCACTTTTTCAAAAACTTTTTTTTTTAAGTTTTGCTAGGCAAAAATTTTCATTCTCTGTGTAACTCTGTGGGAAAGTGACAAACTTGAGTGAATTGTGACTAAATGACTGAATTGTAGGGAAAATGCTCGTATCTCTCTAATTAAGCGCGCTAGAGCTCTCAAACTGTGGCAAAACGCACTTTCATGAAAACACGCTTCCTTGAGGTTTTAAACTCAGAAGGTGAATCTGTGCGTGTTTCTGGCCTGGGAACTGCTTCAGATCACAGTGCAATGCATATATGGTCTCGTTTGGTCCAATATGCTTGAATGGTCATTTGGAAGTGAATATAAGCTTCTGAAGTGAAGATTTGCACTTTTTCAAAAACTTTTTTTTTTAAGTTTTGCTAGGCAAAAATTTTCATTCTCTGTGTAACTCTGTGGGAAAGTGACAAACTTGAGTGAATTGTGACTAAATGACTGAATTGTAGGGAAAATGCTCGTATCTCTCTAATTAAGCGCGCTAGAGCTCTCAAACTGTGGCAAAACGCACTTTCATGAAAACACGCTTCCTTGAGGTTTTAAACTCAGAAGGTGAATCTGTGCGTGTTTCTGGCCTGGAAACTGCTTCAGATCACATTGCAATGCATATATGGTCTCGTTTGGCCCAATGTGCTCGTACGGTCATTTGGAAGTGAATATAAGCTTCTGAAGTGAAGATTTGCACTTTTTCAAAAACTTTCTTTTTTTAGTTCTGCTTGTCAAAATTTTTCATTCTGTGTGTAACTCAATGGGAAAGTGAAAAACTTGAGTGAATTGTGACTAAATGACTGAATTGGAGTTAAAATGCTCCTATCTCTCTAATTAAGCGCGCTAGAGCTCTGAAACTGTGCCTATACGCACTTTCATATAAACACGCTTCCTCGAGGTTTTAAACTCAGAAGGTGAATCTGTGCGTGTTTCTGGCCTGGAAACTGCTTCAGATCACTGTGCAATGCATATATGGTCTCGTTTGGTCCAATGTGCTTGAATGGTCATTTGAAAGTGAATATAAGCTTCTGAAGTGAAGATATACACTTTTTCAAAAACCTTTTTTTTTTTAAGTTTTGCTTGGCAAAAATTTTCATTCTGTGTGTAACTCTGTGGGAAAGTGACAAACTTGAGTGAATTGTGACTAAATGGCTGAATTGTAGGGAAAATGCTTGTATCTCTCTAATTAAGCGTGCTAGAGCTCTGAAACTGTGCCTAACGCACTTTCATATAAACATGCTTCCTTGAGGTTTTAAACTCAGAAGGTGAATCTGTGTGTGTTTCTGGCCTGGGAACTGCTTCAGATCACAGTGCAATACATATATGGTCTCGTTTGGCCCAATGTGCTCGTTCGGTCATTTGGAAGTGAATATAAGCTTCTGAAGTGAAGATTGGCACTTTTTCAAAAACTTTCTTTTTTTTAGTTCTGCTTGTCAAAATTTTTCTTTCTGTGTGTAACTCAGTGGGAAAGTGACAAATGAGTGAATTGTGACTACACGACTAAATTAGAATGAATATGCGCCTATCTCTCTAATTAAGCGTGCTAGAGCTCTGAAACTGTGCCTAACGCACTTTCATATAAACAAGCTTCCTTGAGGTTTTTAACTCAGAAAGTGAATCTGTGCGTGTTTCTGGCCTGGAAACTGCTTCAGATCACAGTGCAATGCAAATATGGTCTCATTTGGCCCAATGTGCTCGTACGGTCATTTGGAAGTGAATATAAGCTTCTGAAGTGAAGATTTGCACTTTTTCAAAAACTTTCTTTTTTTAGTTCTGCTTGTCAAAATTTTTCATTCTGTGTGTAACTCAATGGGAAAGTGACAAACTTGAGTGAATTGTGACTAAATGACTGAATTGTAGGGAAAATGCTCGTATCTCTCTAATTAAGCGCGCTAGAGCTCTGAAACTGTGGCAAAACGCACTTTCATGAAAACACGCTTCCTTGAGGTTTTAAACTCAGAAGGTGAATCTGTGCGTGTTTCTGGCTTGGGAACTGCTTCAGATCACAGTGCAATGCAAATATGGTCTCATTTGGCCCAATGTGCTCGTACGGTCATTTGGAAGTGAATATAAGCTTCTGAAGTGAAGATCTGCACTTTTTCAAAAACTTTCTTTTTTTAGTTCTGCTTGTCAAAATTTTTCATTCTGTGTGTAACTCAATGGGAAAGTGACAAACTTGAGTGAATTGTGACTAAATGACTGAATTGGAGTGAAAATGCACCTATCTCTCTAATTAAGCGCGCTAGAGCTCTGAAACTGTGCCTATACGCACTTTCATATATACACGCTTCCTTGAGGTTTTAAACTCAGAAGGTGAATCTGTGCGTGTTTCTGGCCTGGGAACTGCTTCAGATCACAGTGCAATGCATATATGGTCTCGTTTGGTCCAATGTGCTTGAATGGTCATTTGGAAGTGAATATAAGCTTCTGAAGTGAAGATTTGCACTTTTTCAAAAACTTTTTTTTTTAAGTTTTGCTAGGCAAAAATTTTCATTCTCTGTGTAACTCTGTGGGAAAGTGACAAACTTGAGTGAATTGTGACTAAATGACTGAATTGTAGGGAAAATGCTCGTATCTCTCTAATTAAGGGCGCTAGAGCTCTCAAACTGTGGCAAAAGGCACTTTCATGAAAACACGCTTCCTTGAGGTTTTAAACTCAGAAGGTGAATCTGTGCGTGTTTCTGTCCTGGGAACTGCTTCAGATCACAGTGCAATGCATATATGGTCTCGTTTGGCCCAATGTGCTCGTACGGTCATTTGGAAGTGAATATAAGCTTCTGAAGTGAAGATTTGCACTTTTTCAAAAACTTTCTTTTTTTTAGTTCTGCTTGTCAAAATTTTTCTTTCTGTGTGTAACTCAGTGGGAAAGTGACAAACGAGTGAATTGTGACTACACGACTAAATTAGAATGAATATGCGCCTATCTCTCTAATTAAGCGCGCTAGAGCTCTGAAACTGTGCCTATACGCACTTTCATATAAACACGCTTCCTTGAGGTTTTAAACTCAGAAGGTGAATCTGTGCGTGTTTCTGGCCTGGGAACTGCTTCAGATCACAGTGCAATGCATATATGGTCTCGTTTGGTCCAATGGGCTTGAATGGTCATTTGAAAATGAATATAAGCTTCTGAAGTGAAGATATACACTTTTTCAAAAACTTTCTTTTTTTAGTTCTGCTTGTCAAAATTTTTCATTCTGTGTGTAACTCAATGGGAAAGTGAAAAACTTGAGTGAATTGTGACTAAATGACTGAATTGGAGTTAAAATGCTCCTATCTCTCTAATTAAGCGCGCTAGAGCTCTGAAACTGTGCCTATACGCACTTTCATATAAACACGCTTCCTCGAGGTTTTAAACTCAGAAGGTGAATCTGTGCGTGTTTCTGTCCTGGGAACTGCTTCAGATCACAGTGCAATGCATATATGGTCTCGTTTGGCCCAATGTGCTCGTACGGTCATTTGGAAGTGAATATAAGCTTCTGAAGTGAAGATTTGCACTTTTTCAAAAACTTTCTTTTTTTTAGTTCTGCTTGTCGAAATTTTTCTTTCTGTGTGTAACTCAGTGGGAAAGTGACAAACTTGAGTGAATTGTGACTAAATGACTGAATTGGAGTTAAAAATGCTCCTATCTCTGTAATTAAGCGCGCTAGAGCTCTGAAACTGTGTCTATACGCACTTTCATATAAACACGCTTCCTCGAGGTTTTAAACTCAGAAGGTGAATCTGTACGTGTTTCTGGCCTGGAAACTGCTTCAGATCACTGTGCAATGCATATATGGTCTCGTTTGGTCCAATGTGCTTGAATGGTCATTTGGAAGTGAATATAAGCTTCTGAAGTGAAGATTTGCACTTTTTCAAAAACTTTTTTTTTTTAAGTTTTGCTAGGCAAAAATTTTCATTCTCTGTGTAACTCTGTGGGAAAGTGACAGACTTGAGTGAATTGTGACTAAATGACTGAATTGTAGGGAAAATGCTCGTATCTCTCTAATTAAGCGCGCTAGAGCTCTCAAACTGTGGCAAAACGCACTTTCATGAAAACACGCTTCCTTGAGGTTTTAAACTCAGAAGGTGAATCTGTGCGTGTTTCTGGCCTGGGAACTGCTTCAGATCACATTGCAATGCATATATGGTCTCGTTTGGTCCAATATGCTTGAATGGTCATTTGGAAGTGAATATAAGCTTCTGAAGTGAAGATTTGCACTTTTTCAAAAACTTTTTTTTTTTAAGTTTTGCTAGGCAAAAATTTTCATTCTCTGTGTAACTCTGTGGGAAAGTGACAGACTTGAGTGAATTGTGACTAAATGACTGAATTGTAGGGAAAATGCTCGTATCTCTCTAATTAAGCGCGCTAGAGCTCTCAAACTGTGGCAAAACGCACTTTCATGAAAACACGCTTCCTTGAGGTTTTAAACTCAGAAGGTGAATCTGTGCGTGTTTCTGGCCTGGGAACTGCTTCAGATCACATTGCAATGCATATATGGTCTCGTTTGGTCCAATATGCTTGAATGGTCATTTGGAAGTGAATATAAGCTTCTGAAGTGAAGATTTGCACTTTTTCAAAAACTTTTTTTTTTAAGTTTTGCTAGGCAAAAATTTTCATTCTCTGTGTAACTCTGTGGGAAAGTGACAAACTTGAGTGAATTGTGACTAAATGACTGAATTGTAGGGAAAATGCTCGTATCTCTCTAATTAAGCGCGCTAGAGCTCTCAAACTGTGGCAAAACGCACTTTCATGAAAACACGCTTCCTTGAGGTTTTAAACTCAGAAGGTGAATCTGTGCGTGTTTCTGGCCTGGAAACTGCTTCAGATCACATTGCAATGCATATATGGTCTCGTTTGGCCCAATGTGCTCGTACGGTCATTTGGAAGTGAATATAAGCTTCTGAAGTGAAGATTTGCACTTTTTCAAAAACTTTCTTTTTTTAGTTCTGCTTGTCAAAATTTTTCATTCTGTGTGTAACTCAATGGGAAAGTGAAAAACTTGAGTGAATTGTGACTAAATGACTGAATTGGAGTTAAAATGCTCCTATCTCTCTAATTAAGCGCGCTAGAGCTCTGAAACTGTGCCTATACGCACTTTCATATAAACACGCTTCCTCGAGGTTTTAAACTCAGAAGGTGAATCTGTGCGTGTTTCTGGCCTGGAAACTGCTTCAGATCACTGTGCAATGCATATATGGTCTCGTTTGGTCCAATGTGCTTGAATGGTCATTTGAAAGTGAATATAAGCTTCTGAAGTGAAGATATACACTTTTTCAAAAACTTTTATTTTTTAAGTTTTGCTTGGCAAAAATTTTCATTCTGTGTGTAACTCTGTGGGAAAGTGACAAACTTGAGTGAATTGTGACTAAATGGCTGAATTGTAGGGAAAATGCTTGTATCTCTCTAATTAAGCGTGCTAGAGCACTGAAACTGTGCCTAACGCACTTTCATATAAACATGCTTCCTTGAGGTTTTAAACTCAGAAGGTGAATCTGTGTGTGTTTCTGGCCTGGGAACTGCTTCAGATCACAGTGCAATGCATATATGGTCTCGTTTGGCCCAATGTGCTCGTACGGTCATTTGGAAGTGAATATAAGCTTCTGAAGTGAAGATTGGCACTTTTTCAAAAACTTTCTTTTTTTTAGTTCTGCTTGTCAAAATTTTTCTTTCTGTGTGTAACTCAGTGGGAAAGTGACAAACGAGTGAATTGTGACTACACGACTAAATTAGAATGAATATGCGCCTATCTCTCTAATTAAGCGTGCTAGAGCTCTGAAACTGTGCCTAACGCACTTTCATATAAACAAGCTTCCTTGAGGTTTTTAACTCAGAAAGTGAATCTGTGCGTGTTTCTGGCCTGGAAACTGCTTCAGATCACAGTGCAATGCAAATATGGTCTCATTTGGCCCAATGTGCTCGTACGGTCATTTGGAAGTGAATATAAGCTTCTGAAGTGAAGATTTGCACTTTTTCAAAAACTTTCTTTTTTTAGTTCTGCTTGTCAAAATTTTTCATTCTGTGTGTAACTCAATGGGAAAGTGACAAACTTGAGTGAATTGTGACTAAATGACTGAATTGTAGGGAAAATGCTCGTATCTCTCTAATTAAGCGCGCTAGAGCTCTGAAACTGTGGCAAAACGCACTTTCATGAAAACACGCTTCCTTGAGGTTTTAAACTCAGAAGGTGAATCTGTGCGTGTTTCTGGCTTGGGAACTGCTTCAGATCACAGTGCAATGCAAATATGGTCTCATTTGGCCCAATGTGCTCGTACGGTCATTTGGAAGTGAATATAAGCTTCTGAAGTGAAGATCTGCACTTTTTCAAAAACTTTCTTTTTTTAGTTCTGCTTGTCAAAATTTTTCATTCTGTGTGTAACTCAATGGGAAAGTGACAAACTTGAGTGAATTGTGACTAAATGACTGAATTGGAGTGAAAATGCTCCTATCTCTCTAATTAAGCGCGCTAGAGCTCTGAAACTGTGCCTATACGCACTTTCATATAAACACGCTTCCTTGAGGTTTTAAACTCAGAAGGTGAATCTGTGTGTGTTTCTGGCCTGGGAACTGCTTCAGATCACATTGCAATGCATATATGGTCTCGTTTGGTCCAATATGCTTGAATGGTCATTTGGAAGTGAATATAAGCTTCTGAAGTGAAGATTTGCACTTTTTCAAAAACTTTTTTTTTTTAAGTTTTGCTAGGCAAAAATTTTCATTCTCTGTGTAACTCTGTGGGAAAGTGACAGACTTGAGTGAATTGTGACTAAATGACTGAATTGTAGGGAAAATGCTCGTATCTCTCTAATTAAGCGCGCTAGAGCTCTCAAACTGTGGCAAAACGCACTTTCATGAAAACACGCTTCCTTGAGGTTTTAAACTCAGAAGGTGAATCTGTGCGTGTTTCTGGCCTGGGAACTGCTTCAGATCACATTGCAATGCATATATGGTCTCGTTTGGTCCAATATGCTTGAATGGTCATTTGGAAGTGAATATAAGCTTCTGAAGTGAAGATTTGCACTTTTTCAAAAACTTTTTTTTTTAAGTTTTGCTAGGCAAAAATTTTCATTCTCTGTGTAACTCTGTGGGAAAGTGACAAACTTGAGTGAATTGTGACTAAATGACTGAATTGTAGGGAAAATGCTCGTATCTCTCTAATTAAGCGCGCTAGAGCTCTCAAACTGTGGCAAAACGCACTTTCATGAAAACACGCTTCCTTGAGGTTTTAAACTCAGAAGGTGAATCTGTGCGTGTTTCTGGCCTGGAAACTGCTTCAGATCACATTGCAATGCATATATGGTCTCGTTTGGCCCAATGTGCTCGTACGGTCATTTGGAAGTGAATATAAGCTTCTGAAGTGAAGATTTGCACTTTTTCAAAAACTTTCTTTTTTTAGTTCTGCTTGTCAAAATTTTTCTTTCTGTGTGTAACTCAGTGGGAAAGTGACAAACGAGTGAATTGTGACTACACGACTAAATTAGAATGAATATGCGCCTATCTCTCTAATTAAGCGCGCTAGAGCTCTGAAACTGTGCCTATACGCACTTTCATATAAACACGCTTCCTTGAGGTTTTAAACTCAGAAGGTGAATCTGTGCGTGTTTCTGGCCTGGGAACTGCTTCAGATCACAGTGCAATGCATATATGGTCTCGTTTGGTCCAATGTGCTTGAATGGTCATTTGAAAATGAATATAAGCTTCTGAAGTGAAGATATACACTTTTTCAAAAACTTTTTTTTTTTAAGTTTTGCTAGGCAAAAATTTTCATTCTCTGTGTAACTCTGTGGGAAAGTGACAAACTTGAGTGAATTGTGACTAAATGACTGAATTGTAGGGAAAATGCTCGTATCTCTCTAATTAAGCGCGCAAGAGCTCTCAAACTGTGGCAAAACGCACTTTCATGAAAACACGCTTCCTTGAGGTTTTAAACTCAGAAGGTGAATCTGTGCGTGTTTCTGTCCTGGGAACTGCTTCAGATCACAGTGCAATGCATATATGGTCTCGTTTGGCCCAATGTGCTCATACGGTCATTTGGAAGTGAATATAAGCTTCTGAAGCGAAGATTTGCACTTTTTCAAAAACTTTCTTTTTTTTAGTTCTGCTTGTCAAAATTTTTCTTTCTGTGTGTAACTCAGTGGGAAAGTGACAAACGAGTGAATTGTGACTACACGACTAAATTAGAATGAATATGCGCCTATCTCTCTAATTAAGCGTGCTAGATCTCTGAAACTGTGCCTAACGCACTTTCATATAAACACGCTTCCTTGAGGTTTTAAATTCAGAAGGTGAATCTGTGCGTGTTTCTGGCCTGGAAACTGCTTCAGATCACAGTGCAATGCATATATGGTCTCGTTTGGTCCAATGTGCTCGTACGGTCATTTGGAAGTGAATATAAGCTTCTGAAGTGAAGATCTGCACTTTTTCAAAAACTTTCTTTTTTTAGTTCTGCTTGTCAAAATTTTTCATTCTGTGTGTAACTCAATGGGAAAGTGAAAAACTTGAGTGAATTGTGACTAAATGACTGAATTGGAGTTAAAATGCTCCTATCTCTCTAATTAAGCGCGCTAGAGCTCTGAAACTGTGCCTATACGCACTTTCATATAAACACGCTTCCTCGAGGTTTTAAACTCAGAAGGTGAATCTGTGCGTGTTTCTGGCCTGGAAACTGCTTCAGATCACAGTGCAATGCATATATGGTCTCGTTTGGCCCAATGTGCTCGTACGGTCATTTGGAAGTGAATATAAGCTTATGAAGTGAAGATTTGCACTTTTTCAAAAACTTTCTTTTTTTTAGTTCTGCTTGTCAAAATTTTTCTTTCTGTGTGTAACTCTGTGGGAAAGTGACAAACTTGAGTGAATTGTGACTAAATGACTGAATTGTAGGGAAAATGCTCGTATCTCTCTAATTAAGCGCGCTAGAGCTCTGAAACTGTGGCAAAACGCACTTTCATGAAAACACGCTTCCTTGAGGTTTTAAACTCAGAAGGTGAATCTGTGCGTGTTTCTGGCTTGGGAACTGCTTCAGATCACAGTGCAATGCATATATCGTCTCGTTTGGCCCAATGTGCTCGTACGGTCATTTGGAAGTGAATATAAGCTTATGAAGTGAAGATTTGCACTTTTTCAAAAACTTTCTTTTTTTTAGTTCTGCTTGTCAAAATTTTTCTTTCTGTGTGTAACTCAGTGGGAAAGTGACAAACGAGTGAATTGTGACTACACGACTAAATTAGAATGAATATGCGCCTATCTCTCTAATTAAGCGTGCTAGATCTCTGAAACTGTGCCTATACGCACTTTCATATAAACACGCTTCCTCGAGGTTTTAAACTCAGAAGGTGAATCTGTGCGTGTTTCTGGCCTGGAAACTGCTTCAGATCACTGTGCAATGCATATATGGTCTCGTTTGGTCCAATGTGCTTGAATGGTCATTTGAAAGTGAATATAAGCTTCTGAAGTGAAGATATACACTTTTTCAAAAACTTTTTTTTTTTTAAGTTTTGCTTGGCAAAAATTTTCATTCTGTGTGTAACTCAGTGGGAAAGTGACAAACGAGTGAATTGTGACTACACGACTAAATTAGAATGAATATGCTCCTATCTCTCTAATTAAGCGTGCCAGAGCTCTGAAACTGTGCCGAACGCACTTTCATATAAACATGCTTCCTTGAGGTTTTAAACTCAGAAGGTGAATCTGTGCATGTTTCTGGCCTGGGAACTGCTTCAGATCACAGTGCAATGCATATATGGTCTCGTTTGGTCCAATGTGCTCGTACGGTCATTTGGAAGTGAATATAAGCTTCTGAAGTGAAGATCTGCACTTTTTCAAAAACTTTCTTTTTTTAGTTCTGCTTGTCAAAATTTTTCATTCGGTGTGTAACTCAATGGGAAAGTGACAAACTTGAGTGAATTGTGACTAAATGACTGAATTGGAGTGAAAATGCTCCTATCTCTCTAATTAAGCGCGCTAGAGCTCTGAAACTGTGGCAAAACGCACTTTCATGAAAACACGCTTCCTTGAGGTTTTAAACTCAGAAGGTGAATCTGTGCGTGTTTCTGACCTGGGAACTGCTTCAGATCACAGTGCAATGCATATATGGTCTCGTTTGGCCCAATGTGCTCGTACGGTCATTTGGAAGTGAATATAAGCTTCTGAAGTGAAGATTTGCACTTTTTCAAAAACTTTCTTTTTTTTAGTTCTGCTTGTCGAAATTTTTCTTTCTGTGTGTAACTCAGTGGGAAAGTGACAAACTTGAGTGAATTGTGACTAAATGACTGAATTGGAGTTAAAATGCTCCTATCTCTCTAATTAAGCGCGCTAGAGCTCTGAAACTGTGCCTATACGCACTTTCATATAAACACGCTTCCTCGAGGTTTTAAACTCAGAAGGTGAATCTGTGCGTGTTTCTGGCCTGGAAACTGCTTCAGATCACTGTGCAATGCATATATGGTCTCGTTTGGTCCAATGTGCTTGAATGGTCATTTGAAAGTGAATATAAGCTTCTGAAGTGAAGATATACACTTTTTCAAAAACTTTTTTTTTTTTAAGTTTTGCTTGGCAAAAATTTTCATTCTGTGTGTAACTCAGTGGGAAAGTGACAAACGAGTGAATTGTGACTACACGACTAAATTAGAATGAATATGCGCCTATCTCTCTAATTAAGCGTGCTAGAGCTCTGAAACTGTGCCTAACGCACTTTCATATAAACAAGCTTCCTTGAGGTTTTTAACTCAGAAAGTGAATCTGTGCGTGTTTCTGGCCTGGAAACTGCTTCAGATCACAGTGCAATGCATATATGGTCTCGTTTGGCCCAATGTGCTTGAATGGTCATTTGAAAGTGAATATAAGCTTCTGAAGTGAAGATATACACTTTTTCAAAAACTTTTTTTTTTTAAGTTTTGATTGGCAAAAATTTTCATTCTGTGTGTAACTCTGTGGGAAAGTGACAAACTTGAGTGAATTGTGACTAAATGACTGAATTGTAGGGAAAATGCTTGTATCTCTCTAATTAAGCGCGCTAGAGCTCTGAAACTGTGGCAAAACGCACTTTCATGAAAACACGCTTCCTTGAGGTTTTAAACTCAGAAGGTGAATCTGTGCGTGTTTCTGGCTTGGGAACTGCTTCAGATCACAGTGCAATGCATATATCGTCTCGTTTGGCCCAATGTGCTCGTACGGTCATTTGGAAGTGAATATAAGCTTATGAAGTGAAGATTTGCACTTTTTCAAAATCTTTCTTTTTTTTAGTTCTGCTTGTCAAAATTTTTCTTTCTGTGTGTAACTCAGTGGGAAAGTGACAAACGAGTGAATTGTGACTACACGACTAAATTAGAATGAATATGCGCCTATCTCTCTAATTAAGCGTGCTAGATCTCTGAAACTGTGCCTAACGCACTTTCATATAAACACGCTTCCTTGAGGTTTTAAACTCAGAAGGTGAATCTGTGCGTGTTTCTGGCCTGGAAACTGCTTCAGATCACAATGCAATGCATATATGGTCTCGTTTGGTCCAATGTGCTCGTACGGTCATTTGGAAGTGAATATAAGCTTCTGAAGTGAAGATCTGCACTTTTTCAAAAACTTTCTTTTTTTAGTTCTGCTTGTCAAAATTTTTCATTCTGTGTGTAACTCAATGGGAAAGTGAAAAACTTGAGTGAATTGTGACTAAATGACTGAATTGGAGTGAAAATGCTCCTATCTCTCTAATTAAGCGCGCTAGAGCTCTGAAACTGTGCCTATACGCACTTTCATATAAACACGCTTCCTTGAGGTTTTAAACTCAGAAGGTGAATCTGTGCGTGTTTCTGGCCTGGGAACTGCTTCAGATCACAGTGCAATGCATATATGGTCTCGTTTGGTCCAATGTGCTTGAATGGTCATTTGAAAATGAATATAAGCTTCTGAAGTGAAGATATACACTTTTTCAAAAACTTTTTTTTTTTAAGTTTTGCTAGGCAAAAATTTTCATTCTCTGTGTAACTCTGTGGGAAAGTGACAGACTTGAGTGAATTGTGACTAAATGACTGAATTGTAGGGAAAATGCTCGTATCTCTCTAATTTAGCGCGCTAGAGCTCTGAAACTGTGGCAAAACGCACTTTCATGAAAACACGCTTCCTTGAGGTTTTAAACTCAGAAGGTGAATCTGTGCGTGTTTCTGTCCTGGGAACTGCTTCAGATCACAGTGCAATGCATATATGGTCTCGTTTGGCCCAATGTGCTCGTACGGTCATTTGGAAGTGAATATAAGCTTCTGAAGTGAAGATTTGCACTTTTTCAAAAACTTTCTTTTTTTTAGTTCTGCTTGTCGAAATTTTTCTTTCTGTGTGTAACTCAGTGGGAAAGTGACAAACTTGAGTGAATTGTGACTAAATGACTGAATTGGAGTTGAAATGCTCCTATCTCTCTAATTAAGCGCGCTAGAGCTCTGAAACTGTGCCTATACGCACTTTCATATAAACACGCTTCCTCGAGGTTTTAAACTCAGAAGGTGAATCTGTGCGTGTTTCTGGCCTGGAAACTGCTTCAGATCACTGTGCAATGCATATATGGTCTCGTTTGGTCCAATGTGCTTGAATGGTCATTTGAAAGTGAATATAAGCTTCTGAAGTGAAGATATACACTTTTTCAAAAACTTTTTTTTTTTTAAGTTTTGCTTGGCAAAAATTTTCATTCTGTGTGTAACTCAGTGGGAAAGTGACAAACGAGTGAATTGTGACTACACGACTAAATTAGAATGAATATGCTCCTATCTCTCTAATTAAGCGTGCTAGAGCTCTGAAACTGTGCCGAACGCACTTTCATATAAACATGCTTCCTTGAGGTTTTAAACTCAGAAGGTGAATCTGTGCGTGTTTCTGGCCTGGGAACTGCTTCAGATCACAGTGCAATGCATATATGGTCTCGTTTGGTCCAATGTGCTCGTACGGTCATTTGGAAGTGAATATAAGCTTCTGAAGTGAAGATCTGCACTTTTTCAAAAACTTTCTTTTTTTAGTTCTGCTTGTCAAAATTTTTCATTCGGTGTGTAACTCAATGGGAAAGTGACAAACTTGAGTGAATTCTGACTAAATGACTGAATTGGAGTGAAAATGCTCCTATCTCTCTAATTAAGCGCGCTAGAGCTCTGAAACTGTGCCTAACGCACTTTCATATAAACAAGCTTCCTTGAGGTTTTTAACTCAGAAAGTGAATCTGTGCGTGTTTCTGGCCTGGAAACTGCTTCAGATCACAGTGCAATGCATATATGGTCTCGTTTGGCCCAATGTGCTCGTTCGGTCATTTGGAAGTGAATATAAGCTTCTGAAGTGAAGATTGGCACTTTTTCAAAAACTTTCTTTTTTTTAGTTCTGCTTGTCAAAATTTTTCTTTCTGTGTGTAACTCAGTGGGAAAGTGACAAACGAGTGAATTGTGACTACACGACTAAATTAGAATGAATATGCGCCTATCTCTCTAATTAAGCGTGCTAGAGCTCTGAAACTGTGCCTAACGCACTTTCATATAAACAAGCTTCCTTGAGGTTTTTAACTCAGAAAGTGAATCTGTGCGTGTTTCTGGCCTGGAAACTGCTTCAGATCACAGTGCAATGCATATATGGTCTCGTTTGGCCCAATGTGCTCGTTCGGTCATTTGGAAGTGAATATAAGCTTCTGAAGTGAAGATTTGCACTTTTTCAAAAACTTTCTTTTTTTTAGTTCTGCTTGTCGAAATTTTCCTTTCTGTGTGTAACTCAGTGGGAAAGTGACAAACTTGAGTGAATTGTGACTAAATGACTGAATTGTCGGGAAAATGCTCGTATCTCTCTAATTAAGCGCGCTAGAGCTCTGAAACTGTGGCAAAACGCACTTTCATGAAAACACGCTTCCTTGAGATTTTAAACTCAGAAGGTGAATCTGTGCGTGTTTCTGGCCTGGAAACTGCTTCAGATCACTGTGCAATGCATATATGGTCTCGTTTGGTCCAATGTGCTTGAATGGTCATTTGAAAGTGAATATAAGCTTCTGAAGTGAAGATATACACTTTTTCAAAAACTTTTTTTTTTTTAAGTTTTGCTTGGCAAAAATTTTCATTCTGTGTGTAACTCAGTGGGAAAGTGACAAACGAGTGAATTGTGACTACACGACTAAATTAGAATGAATATGCTCCTATCTCTCTAATTAAGCGTGCTAGAGCTCTGAAACTGTGCCGAACGCACTTTCATATAAACATGCTTCCTTGAGGTTTTAAACTCAGAAGGTGAATCTGTGCGTGTTTCTGGCCTGGGAACTGCTTCAGATCACAGTGCAATGCATATATGGTCTCGTTTGGCCCAATGTGCTCGTACGGTCATTTGGAAGTGAATATAAGCTTCTGAAGTGAAGATTTGCACTTTTTCAAAAACTTTCTTTTTTTTAGTTCTGCTTGTCGAAATTTTTCTTTCTGTGTGTAACTCAGTGGGAAAATGACAAATGAGTGAATTGTGACTACACGACTAAATTAGAATGAATATGCTCCTATATCTCTAATTAAGAGTGCTAGATCTCTGAAACTGTGCCTAACGCACTTTCATATAAACACGCTTCCTTGAGGTTTTAAACTCAGAAGGTGAATCTGTGCGTGTTTCTGGCCTGGAAACTGCTTCAGATCACATTGCAATGCATATATGGTCTCGTTTGGTCCAATGTGCTCGTACGGTCATTTGGAAGTGAATATAAGCTTCTGAAGTGAAGATCTGCACTTTTTCAAAAACTTTCTTTTTTTAGTTCTGCTTGTCAAAATTTTTCATTCTGTGTGTAACTCAATGGGAAAGTGAAAAACTTGAGTGAATTGTGACTAAATGACTGAATTGGAGTGAAAATGCTCCTATCTCTCTAATTAAGCGCGCTAGAGCTCTGAAACTGTGCCTATACGCACTTTCATATAAACACGCTTCCTTGAGGTTTTAAACTCAGAAGGTGAATCTGTGCGTGTTTCTGGCCTGGGAACTGCTTCAGATCACAGTGCAATGCATATATGGTCTCGTTTGGTCCAATGTGCTTGAATGGTCATTTGAAAATGAATATAAGCTTCTGAAGTGAAGATATACACTTTTTCAAAAACTTATTTTTTTTAAGTTTTGCTAGGCAAAAATTTTCATTCTGTGTGTAACTCAGTGGGAAAGTGACAAACGAGTGAATTGTGACTACACGACTAAATTAGAATGAATATGCTCCTATCTCTCTAATTAAGCGTGCTAGAGCTCTGAAACTGTGCCGAACGCACTTTCATATAAACATGCTTCCTTGAGGTTTTAAACTCAGAAGGTGAATCTGTGCGTGTTTCTGGCCTGGGAACTGCTTCAGATCACAGTGCAATGCATATATGGTCTCGTTTGGCCCAATGTGCTCGTACGGTCATTTGGAAGTGAATATAAGCTTCTGAAGTGAAGATTTGCACTTTTTCAAAAACTTTCTTTTTTTTAGTTCTGCTTGTCGAAATTTTTCTTTCTGTGTGTAACTCAGTGGGAAAATGACAAATGAGTGAATTGTGACTACACGACTAAATTAGAATGAATATGCTCCTATATCTCTAATTAAGAGTGCTAGATCTCTGAAACTGTGCCTAACGCACTTTCATATAAACACGCTTCCTTGAGGTTTTAAACTCAGAAGGTGAATCTGTGCGTGTTTCTGGCCTGGAAACTGCTTCAGATCACATTGCAATGCATATATGGTCTCGTTTGGTCCAATGTGCTCGTACGGTCATTTGGAAGTGAATATAAGCTTCTGAAGTGAAGATCTGCACTTTTTCAAAAACTTTCTTTTTTTAGTTCTGCTTGTCAAAATTTTTCATTCTGTGTGTAACTCAATGGGAAAGTGAAAAACTTGAGTGAATTGTGACTAAATGACTGAATTGGAGTGAAAATGCTCCTATCTCTCTAATTAAGCGCGCTAGAGCTCTGAAACTGTGCCTATACGCACTTTCATATAAACACGCTTCCTTGAGGTTTTAAACTCAGAAGGTGAATCTGTGCGTGTTTCTGGCCTGGGAACTGCTTCAGATCACAGTGCAATGCATATATGGTCTCGTTTGGTCCAATGTGCTTGAATGGTCATTTGAAAATGAATATAAGCTTCTGAAGTGAAGATATACACTTTTTCAAAAACTTATTTTTTTTAAGTTTTGCTAGGCAAAAATTTTCATTCTCTGTGTAACTCTGTGGGAAAGTGACAGACTTGAGTGAATTGTGACTAAATGACTGAATTGTAGGGAAAATGCTCGTATCTCTCTAATTAAGCGCGCAAGAGCTCTGAAACTGTGGCAAAACGCACTTTCATGAAAACACGCTTCCTTGAGGTTTTAAACTCAGAAGGTGAATCTGTGCGTGTTTCTGGCCTGGGAACTGCTTCAGATCACAGTGCAATGCATATATGGTCTCGTTTGGTCCAATGTGCTTGAATGGTCATTTGAAAATGAATATAAGCTTCTGAAGTGAAGATATACACTTTTTCAAAAACTTTTTTTTTTTAAGTTTTGCTAGGCAAAAATTTTCATTCTCTGTGTAACTCTGTGGGAAAGTGACAGACTTGAGTGAATTGTGACTAAATGACTGAATTGTAGGGAAAATGCTCGTATCTCTCTAATTAAGCGCGCTAGAGCTCTGAAACTGTGGCAAAACGCACTTTCATGAAAACACGCTTCCTTGAGGTTTTAAACTCAGAAGGTGAATCTGTGCGTGTTTCTGTCCTGGGAACTGCTTCAGATCACAGTGCAATGCATATATGGTCTCGTTTGGCCCAATGTGCTCGTACGGTCATTTGGAAGTGAATATAAGCTTCTGAAGTGAAGATTTGCACTTTTTCAAAAACTTTCTTTTTTTTAGTTCTGCTTGTCGAAATTTTTCTTTCTGTGTGTAACTCAGTGGGAAAGTGACAAACTTGAGTGAATTGTGACTAAATGACTGAATTGGAGTTGAAATGCTCCTATCTCTCTAATTAAGCGCGCTAGAGCTCTGAAACTGTGCCTATACGCACTTTCATATAAACACGCTTCCTCGAGGTTTTAAACTCAGAAGGTGAATCTGTGCGTGTTTCTGGCCTGGAAACTGCTTCAGATCACTGTGCAATGCATATATGGTCTCGTTTGGTCCAATGTGCTTGAATGGTCATTTGAAAGTGAATATAAGCTTCTGAAGTGAAGATATACACTTTTTCAAAAACTTTTTTTTTTTTAAGTTTTGCTTGGCAAAAATTTTCATTCTGTGTGTAACTCAGTGGGAAAGTGACAAACGAGTGAATTGTGACTACACGACTAAATTAGAATGAATATGCTCCTATCTCTCTAATTAAGCGTGCTAGAGCTCTGAAACTGTGCCGAACGCACTTTCATATAAACATGCTTCCTTGAGGTTTTAAACTCAGAAGGTGAATCTGTGCGTGTTTCTGGCCTGGGAACTGCTTCAGATCACAGTGCAATGCATATATGGTCTCGTTTGGTCCAATGTGCTCGTACGGTCATTTGGAAGTGAATATAAGCTTCTGAAGTGAAGATCTGCACTTTTTCAAAAACTTTCTTTTTTTAGTTCTGCTTGTCAAAATTTTTCATTCGGTGTGTAACTCAATGGGAAAGTGACAAACTTGAGTGAATTCTGACTAAATGACTGAATTGGAGTGAAAATGCTCCTATCTCTCTAATTAAGCGCGCTAGAGCTCTGAAACTGTGCCTATACGCACTTTCATATAAACACGCTTCCTTGAGGTTTTAAACTCAGAAGGTGAATCTGTGCGTGTTTCTGGCCTGGGAACTGCTTCAGATCACAGTGCAATGCATATATGGTCTCGTTTGGCCCAATGTGCTCGTTCGGTCATTTGGAAGTGAATATAAGCTTCTGAAGTGAAGATTGGCACTTTTTCAAAAACTTTCTTTTTTTTAGTTCTGCTTGTCAAAATTTTTCTTTCTGTGTGTAACTCAGTGGGAAAGTGACAAACGAGTGAATTGTGACTACACGACTAAATTAGAATGAATATGCGCCTATCTCTCTAATTAAGCGTGCTAGAGCTCTGAAACTGTGCCTAACGCACTTTCATATAAACAAGCTTCCTTGAGGTTTTTAACTCAGAAAGTGAATCTGTGCGTGTTTCTGGCCTGGAAACTGCTTCAGATCACAGTGCAATGCATATATGGTCTCGTTTGGCCCAATGTGCTCGTACGGTCATTTGGAAGTGAATATAAGCTTCTGAAGTGAAGATTTGCACTTTTTCAAAAACTTTCTTTTTTTTAGTTCTGCTTGTCGAAATTTTCCTTTCTGTGTGTAACTCAGTGGGAAAGTGACAAACTTGAGTGAATTGTGACTAAATGACTGAATTGTAGGGAAAATGCTCGTATCTCTCTAATTAAGCGCGCAAGAGCTCTGAAACTGTGGCAAAACGCACTTTCATGAAAACACGCTTCCTTGAGGTTTTAAACTCAGAAGGTGAATCTGTGCGTGTTTCTGTCCTGGGAACTGCTTCAGATCACAGTGCAATGCATATATGGTCTCGTTTGGCCCAATGTGCTCGTACGGTCATTTGGAAGTGAATATAAGCTTCTGAAGTGAAGATTTGCACTTTTTCAAAAACTTTCTTTTTTTTAGTTCTGCTTGTCGAAATTTTTCTTTCTGTGTGTAACTCAGTGGGAAAGTGACAAACGAGTGAATTGTGACTACACGACTAAATTAGAATGAATATGCTCCTATCTCTCTAATTAAGCGTGCTAGAGCTCTGAAACTGTGCCGAACGCACTTTCATATAAACATGCTTCCTTGAGGTTTTAAACTCAGAAGGTGAATCTGTGCGTGTTTCTGGCCTGGGAACTGCTTCAGATCACAGTGCAATGCATATATGGTCTCGTTTGGCCCAATGTGCTCGTACGGTCATTTGGAAGTGAATATAAGCTTCTGAAGTGAAGATTTGCACTTTTTCAAAAACTTTCTTTTTTTTAGTTCTGCTTGTCGAAATTTTTCTTTCTGTGTGTAACTCAGTGGGAAAGTGACAAACGAGTGAATTGTGACTACACGACTAAATTAGAATGAATATGCTCCTATATCTCTAATTAAGAGTGCTAGATCTCTGAAACTGTGCCTAACGCACTTTCATATAAACACGCTTCCTTGAGGTTTTAAACTCAGAAGGTGAATCTGTGCGTGTTTCTGGCCTGGAAACTGCTTCAGATCACATTGCAATGCATATATGGTCTCGTTTGGTCCAATGTGCTCGTACGGTCATTTGGAAGTGAATATAAGCTTCTGAAGTGAAGATTTGCACTTTTTTAAAAACTTTCTTCTTTTTAGTTCTGCTTGTCAAAATTTTTCATTCTGTGTGTAACTCAGTGGGAAAGTGACAAACTTGAGTGAATTGTGACTAAATGACTGAATTGGAGTGAAAATGCTCCTATCTCTCTAATTAAGCGCGCTAGAGCTCTGAAACTGTGCCTATACGCACTTTCATATAAACACGCTTCCTCGAGGTTTTAAACTCAGAAGGTGAATCTGTGCGTGTTTCTGTCCTGGGAACTGCTTCAGATCACAGTGCAATGCATATATGGTCTCGTTTGGCCCAATGTGCTCGTACGGTCATTTGGAAGTGAATATAAGCTTCTGAAGCGAAGATTTGCACTTTTTCAAAAACTTTCTTTTTTTTAGTTCTGCTTGTCAAAATTTTTCTTTCTGTGTGTAACTCAGTGGGAAAGTGACAAACGAGTGAATTGTGACTACACGACTAAATTAGAATGAATATGCGCCTATCTCTCTAATTAAGCGTGCTAGATCTCTGAAACTGTGCCTAATGCACTTTCATATAAACACGCTTCCTTGAGGTTTTAAACTCAGAAGGTGAATCTGTGCGTGTTTCTGGCCTGGAAACTGCTTCAGATCACAGTGCAATGCATATATGGTCTCGTTTGGTCCAATGTGCTCGTACGGTCATTTGGAAGTGAATATAAGCTTCTGAAGTGAAGATCTGCACTTTTTCAAAAACTTTCTTTTTTTAGTTCTGCTTGTCAAAATTTTTCATTCTGTGTGTAACTCAATGGGAAAGTGAAAAACTTGAGTGAATTGTGACTAAATGACTGAATTGGAGTTAAAATGCTCCTATCTCTCTAATTAAGCGCGCTAGAGCTCTGAAACTGTGCCTATACGCACTTTCATATAAACACGCTTCCTCGAGGTTTTAAACTCAGAAGGTGAATCTGTGCGTGTTTCTGGCCTGGAAACTGCTTCAGATCACAGTGCAATGCATATATGGTCTCGTTTGGCCCAATGTGCTCGTACGGTCATTTGGTAGTGAATATAAGCTTCTGAAGTGAAGATTTGCACTTTTTCAAAAACTTTCTTTTTTTTAGTTCTGCTTGTCAAAATTTTTCTTCCTGTGTGTAACTCAGTGGGAAAGTGACAAACGAGTGAATTGTGACTACACGACTAAATTAGAATGAATATGCGCCTATCTCTCTAATTAAGCGTGCTAGAGCTCTGAAACTGTGCCTAACGCACTTTCATATAAACAAGCTTCCTTGAGGTTTTTAACTCAGAAAGTGAATCTGTGCGTGTTTCTGGCCTGGAAACTGCTTCAGATCACAGTGCAATGCATATATAGTCTCGTTTGGCCCAATGTGCTTGAATGGTCATTTGGAAGTGAATATAAGCTTCTGAAGTGAAGATTTGCACTTTTTCAAAAACTTTCTTTTTTTTAGTTCTGCTTGTCGAAATTTTTCTTTCTGTGTGTAACTCAGTGGGAAAGTGACAAACTTGAGTGAATTGTGACTAAATGACTGAATTGGAGTTGAAATGCTCCTATCTCTCTAATTAAGCGCGCTAGAGCTCTGAAACTGTGCCTATACGCACTTTCATATAAACACGCTTCCTCGAGGTTTTAAACTCAGAAGGTGAATCTGTGCGTGTTTCTGGCCTGGAAACTGCTTCAGATCACTGTGCAATGCATATATGGTCTCGTTTGGTCCAATGTGCTTGAATGGTCATTTGAAAGTGAATATAAGCTTCTGAAGTGAAGATATACACTTTTTCAAAAACTTTTTTTTTTTAAGTTTTGATTGGCAAAAATTTTCATTCTGTGTGTAACTCTGTGGGAAAGTGACAAACTTGAGTGAATTGTGACTAAATGACTGAATTGTAGGGAAAATGCTTGTATCTCTCTAATTAAGCGCGCTAGAGCTCTGAAACTGTGGCAAAACGCACTTTCATGAAAACACGCTTCCTTGAGGTTTTAAACTCAGAAGGTGAATCTGTGCGTGTTTCTGGCTTGGGAACTGCTTCAGATCACAGTGCAATGCATATATCGTCTCGTTTGGCCCAATGTGCTCGTACGGTCATTTGGAAGTGAATATAAGCTTCTGAAGTGAAGATCTGCACTTTTTCAAAAACTTTCTTTTTTTAGTTCTGCTTGTCAAAATTTTTCATTCGGTGTGTAACTCAGTGGGAAAGTGACAAACGAGTGAATTGTGACTACACGACTAAATTAGAATGAATATGCTCCTATCTCTCTAATTAAGCGTGCTAGAGCTCTGAAACTGTGCCGAACGCACTTTCATATAAACATGCTTCCTTGAGGTTTTAAACTCAGAAGGTGAATCTGTGCGTGTTTCTGGCCTGGGAACTGCTTCAGATCACAGTGCAATGCATATATGGTCTCGTTTGGTCCAATGTGCTCGTACGGTCATTTGGAAGTGAATATAAGCTTCTGAAGTGAAGATCTGCACTTTTTCAAAAACTTTCTTTTTTTAGTTCTGCTTGTCAAAATTTTTCATTCGGTGTGTAACTCAATGGGAAAGTGACAAACTTGAGTGAATTCTGACTAAATGACTGAATTGGAGTGAAAATGCTCCTATCTCTCTAATTAAGCGCGCTAGAGCTCTGAAACTGTGCCTATACGCACTTTCATATAAACACGCTTCCTTGAGGTTTTAAACTCAGAAGGTGAATCTGTGCGTGTTTCTGGCCTGGGAACTGCTTCAGATCACAGTGCAATGCATATATGGTCTCATTTGGCCCAATGTGCTCGTTCGGTCATTTGGAAGTGAATATAAGCTTCTGAAGTGAAGATTGGCACTTTTTCAAAAACTTTCTTTTTTTTAGTTCTGCTTGTCAAAATTTTTCTTTCTGTGTGTAACTCAGTGGGAAAGTGACAAACGAGTGAATTGTGACTACACGACTAAATTAGAATGAATATGCGCCTATCTCTCTAATTAAGCGTGCTAGAGCTCTGAAACTGTGCCTAACGCACTTTCATATAAACAAGCTTCCTTGAGGTTTTTAACTCAGAAAGTGAATCTGTGCGTGTTTCTGGCCTGGAAACTGCTTCAGATCACAGTGCAATGCATATATGGTCTCGTTTGGCCCAATGTGCTCGTACGGTCATTTGGAAGTGAATATAAGCTTCTGAAGTGAAGATTTGCACTTTTTCAAAAACTTTCTTTTTTTTAGTTCTGCTTGTCGAAATTTTCCTTTCTGTGTGTAACTCAGTGGGAAAGTGACAAACTTGAGTGAATTGTGACTAAATGACTGAATTGTCGGGAAAATGCTCGTATCTCTCTAATTAAGCGCGCTAGAGCTCTGAAACTGTGCCGAACGCACTTTCATATAAACATGCTTCCTTGAGGTTTTAAACTCAGAAGGTGAATCTGTGCGTGTTTCTGGCCTGGGAACTGCTTCAGATCACAGTGCAATGCATATATGGTCTCGTTTGGCCCAATGTGCTCGTACGGTCATTTGGAAGTGAATATAAGCTTCTGAAGTGAAGATTTGCACTTTTTCAAAAACTTTCTTTTTTTTAGTTCTGCTTGTCGAAATTTTTCTTTCTGTGTGTAACTCAGTGGGAAAATGACAAATGAGTGAATTGTGACTACACGACTAAATTAGAATGAATATGCTCCTATATCTCTAATTAAGAGTGCTAGATCTCTGAAACTGTGCCTAACGCACTTTCATATAAACACGCTTCCTTGAGGTTTTAAACTCAGAAGGTGAATCTGTGCGTGTTTCTGGCCTGGAAACTGCTTCAGATCACATTGCAATGCATATATGGTCTCGTTTGGTCCAATGTGCTCGTACGGTCATTTGGAAGTGAATATAAGCTTCTGAAGTGAAGATCTGCACTTTTTCAAAAACTTTCTTTTTTTAGTTCTGCTTGTCAAAATTTTTCATTCTGTGTGTAACTCAATGGGAAAGTGAAAAACTTGAGTGAATTGTGACTAAATGACTGAATTGGAGTGAAAATGCTCCTATCTCTCTAATTAAGCGCGCTAGAGCTCTGAAACTGTGCCTATACGCACTTTCATATAAACACGCTTCCTTGAGGTTTTAAACTCAGAAGGTGAATCTGTGCGTGTTTCTGGCCTGGGAACTGCTTCAGATCACAGTGCAATGCATATATGGTCTCGTTTGGTCCAATGTGCTTGAATGGTCATTTGAAAATGAATATAAGCTTCTGAAGTGAAGATATACACTTTTTCAAAAACTTATTTTTTTTAAGTTTTGCTAGGCAAAAATTTTCATTCTCTGTGTAACTCTGTGGGAAAGTGACAGACTTGAGTGAATTGTGACTAAATGACTGAATTGTAGGGAAAATGCTCGTATCTCTCTAATTAAGCGCGCAAGAGCTCTGAAACTGTGGCAAAACGCACTTTCATGAAAACACGCTTCCTTGAGGTTTTAAACTCAGAAGGTGAATCTGTGCGTGTTTCTGTCCTGGGAACTGCTTCAGATCACAGTGCAATGCATATATGGTCTCGTTTGGCCCAATGTGCTTGAATGGTCATTTGAAAAGTGAATATAAGCTTCTGAAGTGAAGATATACACTTTTTCAAAGACTTTTTTTTTTTAAGTTTTGCTTGGCAAAAATTTTCATTCTGTGTGTAACTCTGTGGGAAAGTGACAAACTTGAGTGAATTGTGACTAAATGGCTGAATTGTAGGGAAAATGCTTGTATCTCTCTAATTAAGCGTGCTAGAGCTCTGAAACTGTGCCTAACGCACTTTCAAATAAACATGCTTCCTTGAGGTTTTAAACTCAGAAGGTGAATCTGTGCGTTTTTCTGTCCTGGGAACTGCTTCAGATCACAGTGCAATGCATATATGGTCTCGTTTGGCCCAATGTGCTCGTTCGGTCATTTGGAAGTGAATATAAGCTTCTGAAGTGAAGATTGGCACTTTTTCAAAAACTTTCTTTTTTTTAGTTCTGCTTGTCAAAATTTTTCTTCCTGTGTGTAACTCAGTGGGAAAGTGACAAACGAGTGAATTGTGACTACACGACTAAATTAGAATGAATATGCGCCTATCTCTCTAATTAAGCGTGCTAGAGCTCTGAAACTGTGCCTAACGCACTTTCATATAAACAAGCTTCCTTGAGGTTTTTAACTCAGAAAGTGAATCTGTGCGTGTTTCTGGCCTGGAAACTGCTTCAGATCACAGTGCAATGCATATATGGTCTCGTTTGGTCCAATGTGCTCGTACGGTCATTTGGAAGTGAATATAAGCTTCTGAAGTGAAGATCTGCACTTTTTCAAAAACTTTCTTTTTTTAGTTCTGCTTGTCAAAATTTTTCATTCTGTGTGTAACTCAATGGGAAAGTGAAAAACTTGAGTGAATTGTGACTAAATGACTGAATTGGAGTGAAAATGCTCCTATCTCTCTAATTAAGCGCGCTAGAGCTCTGAAACTGTGCCTATACGCACTTTCATATAAACACGCTTCCTTGAGGTTTTAAACTCAGAAGGTGAATCTGTGCGTGTTTCTGGCCTGGGAACTGCTTCAGATCACAGTGCAATGCATATATGGTCTCGTTTGGTCCAATGTGCTTGAATGGTCATTTGAAAATGAATATAAGCTTCTGAAGTGAAGATATACACTTTTTCAAAAACTTTTTTTTTTTAAGTTTTGCTAGGCAAAAATTTTCATTCTCTGTGTAACTCTGTGGGAAAGTGACAGACTTGAGTGAATTGTGACTAAATGACTGAATTGTAGGGAAAATGCTCGTATCTCTCTAATTAAGCGCGCTAGAGCTCTGAAACTGTGGCAAAACGCACTTTCATGAAAACACGCTTCCTTGAGGTTTTAAACTCAGAAGGTGAATCTGTGCGTGTTTCTGTCCTGGGAACTGCTTCAGATCACAGTGCAATGCATATATGGTCTCGTTTGGCCCAATGTGCTCGTACGGTCATTTGGAAGTGAATATAAGCTTCTGAAGTGAAGATTTGCACTTTTTCAAAAACTTTCTTTTTTTTAGTTCTGCTTGTCGAAATTTTTCTTTCTGTGTGTAACTCAGTGGGAAAGTGACAAACTTGAGTGAATTGTGACTAAATGACTGAATTGGAGTTAAAATGCTCCTATCTCTCTAATTAAGCGCGCTAGAGCTCTGAAACTGTGCCTATACGCACTTTCATATAAACACGCTTCCTCGAGGTTTTAAACTCAGAAGGTGAATCTGTGCGTGTTTCTGGCCTGGAAACTGCTTCAGATCACTGTGCAATGCATATATGGTCTCGTTTGGTCCAATGTGCTTGAATGGTCATTTGAAAGTGAATATAAGCTTCTGAAGTGAAGATATACACTTTTTCAAAAACTTTTTTTTTTTTAAGTTTTGCTTGGCAAAAATTTTCATTCTGTGTGTAACTCAGTGGGAAAGTGACAAACGAGTGAATTGTGACTACACGACTAAATTAGAATGAATATGCTCCTATCTCTCTAATTAAGCGTGCTAGAGCTCTGAAACTGTGCCGAACGCACTTTCATATAAACATGCTTCCTTGAGGTTTTAAACTCAGAAGGTGAATCTGTGCGTGTTTCTGGCCTGGGAACTGCTTCAGATCACAGTGCAATGCATATATGGTCTCGTTTGGTCCAATGTGCTCGTACGGTCATTTGGAAGTGAATATAAGCTTCTGAAGTGAAGATCTGCACTTTTTCAAAAACTTTCTTTTTTTAGTTCTGCTTGTCAAAATTTTTCATTCTGTGTGTAACTCTGTGGGAAAGTGACAAACTTGAGTGAATTGTGACTAAATTGCTGAATTGTAGGGAAAATGCTCGTATCTCTCTGATTAAGCGCGCTAGAGCTCTGAAACTGTGGCAAAACGCACTTTCATGAAAACACGCTTCCTTGAGGTTTTAAACTCAGAAGGTGAATCTGTGGGTGTTTCTGGCCTGGGAACTGCTTCAGATCACAGTGCAATGCATATATGGTCTCGTTTGGCCCAATGTGCTCGTACGGTCATTTGGAAGTGAATATAAGCTTCTGAAGTGAAGATTTGCACTTTTTCAAAAACTTTCTTTTTTTTAGTTCTGCTTGTCAAAATTTTTCATTCTGTGTGTAACTCAGTGGGAAAGTGACAAACGAGTGAATTGTGACTACACGACTAAATTAGAATGAATATGCTCCTATCTCTCTAATTAAGCGTGCTAGAGCTCTGAAACTGTGCCGAACGCACTTTCATATAAACATGCTTCCTTGAGGTTTTAAACTCAGAAGGTGAATCTGTGCGTGTTTCTGGCCTGGGAACTGCTTCAGATCACAGTGCAATGCATATATGGTCTCGTTTGGTCCAATGTGCTTGAATGGTCATTTGAAAGTGAATATAAGCTTCTGAAGTGAAGATATACACTTTTTCAAAAACTTTTTTTTTTACGTTTTGCTAGGCAAAAATTTTCATTCTGTGTGTAACTCTGTGGGAAAGTGACAAACTTGAGTGAATTGTGACTAAATGACTGAATTGTAGGGAAAATGCTCGTATCTCTCTAATTAAGCGCGCTAGATCTCTGAAACTGTGCCTAACGCACTTTCATATAAACACGCTTCCTTGAGGTTTTAAACTCAGAAGGTGAATCTGTGCGTGTTTCTGTCCTGGAAACTGCTTCAGATCACAGTGCAATGCATATATGGTCTCGTTTGGCCCAATGTGCTCGTACGGTGATTTGGTAGTGAATATAAGCTTCTGAAGTGAAGATTGGCACATTTTCAAAAACTTTCTTTTTTTTAGTTCTGCTTGTCAAAATTTTTCTTTCTGTGTGTAACTCAGTGGGAAAGTGACAAACGAGTGAATTGTGACTACACGACTAAATTAGAATGAATATGCGCCTATCTCTCTAATTAAGCGTGCTAGATCTCTGAAACTGTGCCTAACGCACTTTCATATAAACACGCTTCCTTGAGGTTTTAAACTCAGAAGGTGAATCTGTGCGTGTTTCTGTCCTGGAAACTGCTTCAGATCACAGTGCAATGCATGTATGTTCTCGTTTGGTCCAATGTGCTTGTACAGTCTTTTGGAAGTGAATATAAGCTTCTGAAGTGAAGATCTGCACTTTTTCAAAAACTTTCTTTTTTTAGTTCTGCTTGTCAAAATTTTTCATTCTGTGTGTAACTCAATGGGAAAGTGACAAACTTGAGTGAATTGTGACTAAATGACTGAATTGGAGTGAAAATGCTCCTATCTCTCTAATTAAGCGCGCTAGAGCTCTGAAACTGTGCCTATACGTACTTTTATATAAACACGCTTCCTTGAGGTTTTAAACTCAGAAGGTGAATCTGTGCGTGTTTCTGGCCTGGGAACTGCTTCAGATCACAGTGCAATGCATATATGGTCTCGTTTGGTCCAATGTGCTTGAATGGTCATTTGAAAGTGAATATAAGCTTCTGAAGTGAAGATTTGCACTTTTTCAAAAACTTTCTTTTTTTTAGTTCTGCTTGTCAAAATTTTTCATTCTGTGCGTAATTCAGTGGGAAAGTGACAAACGAGTGAATTGTGACTACACGACTAAATTAGAATGAATATGCGCCTATCTCTCTAATTAAGCATGCTCGATCTCTAAAACTGTGCCTAACGCACTTTCATATAAACACGCTTCCTTGAGGTTTTAAACTCAGAAGGTGAATCTGTGCGTGTTTCTGGCCTGGAAACTGCTTCAGATCACAGTGCAATGCATATATGGTCTCGTTTGGTCCGATGTGCTCGTACGGTCATTTGGAAGAGAATATAAGCTTCTGAAGTGAAGATGTGCACTTATTCAAAAACTTTCTTTTTTTTAGTTCTGCTTGTCAAAATTTTTCATTCTGTGTGTAACTCAGTGGGAAAGTGACAAACTTGAGTGAATTGAGACTAAATGACTGAATTGGAGTGAAAATGCTCCTATCTCTCTAATTAAGCGCGCTAGAGCTCTGAAACTGTGCCTACACGCACTTTCATATAAACACGCTTCCTCGAGGTTTTAAACTCAGAAGGTGAATCTGTGCGTGTTTCTGGCCTGGAAACTGCTTCAGATCACTGTGCAATGCATATATGGTCTCGTTTGGTCCAATGAACTTGAATGGTCATTTGAAAGTGAATATAAGCTTCTGAAGTGAAGATATACACTTTTTCAAAAACTTTTTTTTTTAAGTTTTGCTTGGCAAAAATTTTCATTCTGTGTGTAACTCTGTGGGAAAGTGACAAACTTGAGTGAATTGTGACTAAATTGCTGAATTGTAGGGAAAATGCTCGTATCTCTCTAATTAAGCGCGCTAGAGCTCTGAAACTGTGGCAAAACGCACTTTCATGAAAACACGCTTCCTTGAGGTTTTAAACTCAGAAGGTGAATCTGTGCGTGTTCCTGGCTTGGGAACTGCTTCAGATCACAGTGCAATGCATATATCGTCTCGTTTGGCCCAATGTGCTCGTACGGTCATTTGGAAGTGAATATAAGCTTCTGAAGTGAAGATCTGCACTTTTTCAAAAACTTTCTTTTTTTAGTTCTGCTTGTCAAAATTTTTCTTTCTGTGTGTAACTCAATGGGAAAGTGAAAAACTTGAGTGAATTGTGACTAAATGACTGAATTGGAGTGAAAATGCTCCTATCTCTCTAATTAAGCGCGCTAGAGCTCTGAAACTGTGCCTATACGCACTTTCATATAAACACGCTTCCTTGAGGTTTTAAACTCAGAAGGTGAATCTGTGCGTGTTTCTGGCCTGGGAACTGCTTCAGATCACAGTGCAATGCATATATGGTCTCGTTTGGTCCAATGTGCTTGAATGGTCATTTGAAAATGAATATAAGCTTCTGAAGTGAAGATATACACTTTTTCAAAAACTTTTTTTTTTAAGTTTTGCTAGGCAAGAATTTTCATTCTCTGTGTAACTCTGTGGGAAAGTGACAGACTTGAGTGAATTGTGACTAAATGACTGAATTGTAGGGAAAATGCTCGTATCTCTCTAATTAAGCGCGCTAGAGCTCTGAAACTGTGGCAAAACGCACTTTCATGAAAACACGCTTCCTTGAGGTTTTAAACACAGAAGGTGAATCTGTGCGTGTTTCTGGCCTGGGAACTGCTTCAGATCACAGTGCAATGCATATCTGGTCTCGTTTGGCCCAATGTGCTCGTACGGTCATTTGGAAGTGAATATAAGCTTCTGAAGTGAAGATTTGCACTTTTTCAAAAACTTTCTTTTTTTTAGTTCTGCTTGTCAAAATTTTTCTTTCTGTGTGTAACTCAATGGGAAAGTGAAAAACTTGAGTGAATTGTGACTAAATGACTGAATTGGAGTGAAAATGCTCCTATCTCTCTAATTAAGCGCGCTAGAGCTCTGAAACTGTGGCAAAACGCACTTTCATGAAAACACGCTTCCTTGAGGTTTTAAACACAGAAGGTGAATCTGTGCGTGTTTCTGTCCTGGGAACTGCTTCAGATCACAGTGCAATGCATATATGGTCTCGTTTGGCCCAATGTGCTCGTACGGTCATTTGGAAGTGAATATAAGCTTCTGAAGTGAAGATTTGCACTTTTTCAAAAACTTTCTTTTTTTTAGTTCTGCTTGTCGAAATTTTTCTTTCTGTGTGTAACTCAGTGGGAAAGTGACAAACGAGTGAATTGTGACTACACGACTAAATTAGAATGAATATGCTCCTATCTCTCTAATTAAGCGTGCTAGAGCTCTGAAACTGTGCCGAACGCACTTTCATATAAACATGCTTCCTTGAGGTTTTAAACTCAGAAGGTGAATCTGTGCGTGTTTCTGGCCTGGGAACTGCTTCAGATCACAGTGCAATGCATATATGGTCTCGTTTGGTCCAATGTGCTCGTACGGTCATTTGGAAGTGAATATAAGATTCTGAAGTGAAGATCTGCACTTTTTCAAAAACTTTCTTTTTTTAGTTCTGCTTGTCAAAATTTTTCATTCGGTGTGTAACTCAATGGGAAAGTGACAAACTTGAGTGAATTGTGACTAAATGACTGAATTGGAGTGAAAATGCTCCTATCTCTCTAATTAAGCGCGCTAGAGCTCTGAAACTGTGCCTATACGCACTTTCATGAAAACACGCTTCCTTGAGGTTTTAAACTCAGAAGGTGAATCTGTGCATGTTTCTGGCCTGGGAACTGCTTCAGATCACAGTGCAATGCATATATGGTCTCGTTTGGCCCAATGTGCTCGTTCGGTCATTTGGAAGTGAATATAAGCTTCTGAAGTGAAGATTGGCACTTTTTCAAAAACTTTCTTTTTTTTAGTTCTGCTTGTCAAAATTTTTCTTTCTGTGTGTAACTCAGTGGGAAAGTGACAAACGAGTGAATTGTGACTACACGACTAAATTAGAATGAATATGCGCCTATCTCTCTAATTAAGCGTGCTAGAGCTCTGAAACTGTGCCTAACGCACTTTCATATAAACAAGCTTCCTTGAGGTTTTTAACTCAGAAAGTGAATCTGTGCGTGTTTCTGGCCTGGAAACTGCTTCAGATCACAGTGCAATGCATATATGGTCTCGTTTGGCCCAATGTGCTTGAATGGTCATTTGAAAGTGAATATAAGCTTCTGAAGTGAAGATATACACTTTTTCAAAAACTTTTTTTTTTTAAGTTTTGATTGGCAAAAATTTTCATTCTGTGTGTAACTCTGTGGGAAAGTGACAAACTTGAGTGAATTGTGACTAAATGACTGAATTGTAGGGAAAATCCTCGTATCTCTCTAATTAAGCGCGCTAGAGCTCTGAAACTGTGGCAAAACGCACTTTCATGAAAACACGCTTCCTTGAGGTTTTAAACTCAGAAGGTGAATCTGTGCGTGTTTCTGGCTTGGGAACTGCTTCAGATCACAGTGCAATGCATATATCGTCTCGTTTGGCCCAATGTGCTCGAACGGTCATTTGGAAGTGAATATAAGCTTATGAAGTGAAGATTTGCACTTTTTCAAAAACTTTTTTTTTAGTTCTGCTTGTCAAAATTTTTCTTTCTGTGTGTAACTCAGTGGGAAAGTGACAAACGAGTGAATTGTGACTACACGACTAAATTAGAATGAATATGCGCCTATCTCTCTAATTAAGCGTGCTAGATCTCTGAAACTGTGCCTAACGCACTTTCATATAAACACGCTTCCTTGAGGTTTTAAACTCAGAAGGTGAATCTGTGCGTGTTTCTGGCCTGGAAACTGCTTCAGATCACAGTGCAATGCATATATGGTCTCGTTTGGTCCAATGTGCTCGTACGGTCATTTGGAAGTGAATATAAGCTTCTGAAGTGAAGATCTGCACTTTTTCAAAAACTTTCTTTTTTTAGTTCTGCTTGTCAAAATTTTTCATTCTGTGTGTAACTCAATGGGAAAGTGAAAAACTTGAGTGAATTGTGACTAAATGACTGAATTGGAGTGAAAATGCTCCTATCTCTCTAATTAAGCGCGCTAGAGCTCTGAAACTGTGCCTATACGCACTTACATATAAACATGCTTCCTTGAGGTTTTAAACTCAGAAGGTGAATCTGTGCGTGTTTCTGGCCTGGGAACTGCTTCAGATCACAGTGCAATGCATATATGGTCTCGTTTGGTCCAATGTGCTTGAATGGTCATTTGAAAATGAATATAAGCTTCTGAAGTGAAGATATACACTTTTTCAAAAACTTTTTTTTTTTAAGTTTTGCTAGGCAAAAATTTTCATTCTCTGTGTAACTCTGTGGGAAAGTGACAGACTTGAGTGAATTGTGACTAAATGACTGAATTGTAGGGAAAATGCTCGTATCTCTCTAATTAAGCGCGCTAGAGCTCTGAAACTGTGGCAAAACGCACTTTCATGAAAACACGCTTCCTTGAGGTTTTAAACACAGAAGGTGAATCTGTGCGTGTTTCTGTCCTGGGAACTGCTTCAGATCACAGTGCAATGCATATATGGTCTCGTTTGGCCCAATGTGCTCGTACGGTCATTTGGAAGTGAATATAAGCTTCTGAAGTGAAGATTTGCACTTTTTCAAAAACTTTCTTTTTTTTAGTTCTGCTTGTCGAAATTTTTCTTTCTGTGTGTAACTCAGTGGGAAAGTGACAAACTTGAGTGAATTGTGACTAAATGACTGAATTGTAGGGAAAATGCTCGTATCTCTCTAATTAAGCGCGCTAGAGCTCTGAAACTGTGGCAAAACGCACTTTCATGAAAACACGCTTCCTTGAGGTTTTAAACTCAGAAGGTGAATCTGTGCGTGTTTCTGGCCTGGAAACTGCTTCAGATCACTGTGCAATGCATATATGGTCTCGTTTGGTCCAATGTGCTTGAATGGTCATTTGAAAGTGAATATAAGCTTCTGAAGTGAAGATATACACTTTTTCAAAAACTTTTTTTTTTTTAAGTTTTGCTTGGCAAAAATTTTCATTCTGTGTGTAACTCTGTGGGAAAGTGACAAACTTGAGTGAATTGTGACTAAATGGCTGAATTGGAGGGAAAATGCTTGTATCTCTCTAATTAAGCGTGCTAGAGCTCTGAAACTGTGCCTAATGCACTTTCATATAAACATGCTTCCTTGAGGTTTTAAACTCAGAAGGTGAATCTGTGCGTGTTTCTGGCCTGGGAACTGCTTCAGATCACAGTGCAATGCATATATGGTCTCGTTTGGCCCAATGTGCTCGTACGGTCATTTGGAAGTGAATATAAGGTTCTGAAGTGAAGATTTGCACTTTTTCAAAAACTTTCTTTTTTTTAGTTCTGCTTGTCAAAATTTTTCATTCTGTGTGTAACTCAGTGGGAAAGTGACAAACGAGTGAATTGTGACTACACGACTAAATTAGAATGAATATGCTCCTATCTCTCTAATTAAGCGTGCTAGAGCTCTGAAACTGTGCCGAACGCACTTTCATATAAACATGCTTCCTTGAGGTTTTAAACTCAGAAGGTGAATCTGTGCGTGTTACTGGCCTGGAAACTGCTTCAGATCACATTGCAATGCATATATGGTCTCGTTTGGTCCAATGTGCTCGTACGGTCATTTGGAAGTGAATATAAGCTTCTGAAGTGAAGATATACACTTTTTCAAAAACTTTCTTCTTTTTAGTTCTGCTTGTCAAAATTTTTCATTCTGTGTGTAACTCAGTGGGAAAGTGACAAACTTGAGTGAATTGTGACTAAATGACTGAATTGGAGTGAAAATGCTCCTATCTCTCTAATTAAGCGCGCTAGAGCTCTGAAACTGTGCCTATACGCACTTTCATATAAACACGCTTCCTCGAGGTTTTAAACTCAGAAGGTGAATCTGTGCGTGTTTCTGGCCTGGAAACTGCTTCAGATCACTGTGCAATGCATATATGGTCTCGTTTGGTCCAATGTGCTTGAATGGTCATTTGAAAGTGAATATAAGCTTCTGAAGTGAAGATATACACTTTTTCAAAAACTTTTTTTTTTTTAAGTTTTGCTTGGCAAAAATTTTCATTCTGTGTGTAACTCTGTGGGAAAGTGACAAACTTGAGTGAATTGTGACTAAATGGCTGAATTGGAGGGAAAATGCTTGTATCTCTCTAATTAAGCGTGCTAGAGCTCTGAAACTGTGCCTAACGCACTTTCATATAAACATGCTTCCTTGAGGTTTTAAACTCAGAAGGTGAATCTGTGCGTGTTTCTGGCCTGGGAACTGCTTCAGATCACAGTGCAATGCATATATGGTCTCGTTTGGCCCAATGTGCTCCTTCAGTCATTTGGAAGTGAATAAAAGCCTTGAAGTGAAGATTGGCACTTTTTCAAAAAATTTCTTTTTTTTAGTCCTGCTTGTCAAAATTTTCCTTTCTGTGTGTAACTCAGTGGGAAAGTGACAAACGAGTGAATTGTGACTACACGACTAAATTAGAATGAATATGCGCCTATTTCTCTAATTAAGCGTGCTAGAGCTCTGAAACTGTGCCTATCGCACTTTCATATAAACAAGCTTCCTTGAGGTTTTAAACTCAGAAAGTGAATCTGTGCGTGTTTCTGGCCTGGGAACTGCTTCAGATCACAGTGCAATGCATATATGGTCTCGTTTGGCCCAATGTGCTCGTACGGTCATTTGGAAGTGAATATAAGCTTCTGAAGTGAAGATTTGCACTTTTTCAAAAACTTTCTTTTTTTTAGTTCTGCTTGTCAAAATTTTTCATTCTGTGTGTAACTCAGTGGGAAAGTGACAAACGAGTGAATTGTGACTACACGACTAAATTAGAATGAATATGCTCCTATCTCTCTCATTAAGCGTGCTAGAGCTCTGAAACTGTGCCGAACGCACTTTCATATAAACATGCTTCCTTGAGGTTTTAAACTCAGAAGGTGAATCTGTGCGTGTTTCTGGCTTGGGAACTGCTTCAGATCACAGTGCAATGCATATATGGTCTCGTTTGGCCCAATGTGCTCGTACGGTCATTTGGAAGTGAATATAAGCTTCTGAAGTGAAGATCTGCACTTTTTCAAAAACTTTCTTTTTTTAGTTCTGTTTGTCAAAATTTTTCATTCTGTGTGTAACTCAATGGGAAAGTGACAAACTTGAGTGAATTGTGACTAAATGACTGAATTGGAGTGAAAATGCTCCTATCTCTCTAATTAAGCGCGCTAGAGCTCTGAAACTGTGCTTATACGCACTTTCATATAAACACGCTTCCTTGAGGTTTTAAACTCAGAAGGTGAATCTGTGCGTGTTTCTGGCCTGGGAACTGCTTCAGATCACAGTGCAATGCATATATGGTCTCGTTTGGTCCAATGTGCTTGAATGGTCATTTGAAAGTGAATATAAGCTTCTGAAGTGAAGATATACACTTTTTCAAAAACTTTTTTTTTTTTAGTTCTGCTTGTCAAAATTTTTCATTCTGTGTGTAACTCAGTGGGAAAGTGACAAACGAGTGAATTGTGACTACATGACTCAATTAGAATGAATATGCTCCTATCTCTCTAATTAAGCGTGCTAGAGCTCTGAAACTGTGCCGAAGGCACTTTCATATAAACATGCTTCCTTGAGGTTTTAAACTCAGAAGGTGAATCTGTGCGTGTTTCTGGCCTGGAAACTGCTTCAGATCACTGTGCAATGCATATATGGTCTCGTTTGGTCCAATGTGCTTGAATGGTCATTTGAAAGTGAATATAAGCTTCTGAAGTGAAGATATACACTTTTTCAAAAACTTTTTTTTTTTTAAGTTTTGCTTGGCAAAAATTTTCATTCTGTGTGTAACTCTGTGGGAAAGTGACAAACTTGAGTGAATTGTGACTAAATGGCTGAATTGTAGGGAAAATGCTCGTATCTCTCTAATTAAGCGCGCGAGAATTCTGAAACTGTGGCAAAACGCACTTTCATGAAAACACGCTTCCTTGAGGTTTTAAACTCAGAAGGTGAATCTGTGCGTGTTTCTGGCCTGGGAACTGCTTCAGATCACAGTGCAATGCATATATGGTCTCGTTTGGCCCAATGTGCTCGTTCGGTCATTTGGAAGAGAATATAAGCTTCTGAAGTGAAGATTGGCACTTTTTCAAAAACTTTCTTTTTTTTAGTTCTGCTTGTCAAAATTTTTCTTTCTGTGTGTAACTCAGTGGGAAAGTGACAAACGAGTGAATTGTGACTACACGACTAAATTAGAATGAATATGCGCCTATCTCTCTAATTAAGCGTGCTAGAGCTCTGAAACTGTGCCTAACGCACTTTCATATAAACAAGCTTCCTTGAGGTTTTAAACTCAGAAAGTGAATCTGTGCGAGTTTCTGGCCTGGAAACTGCTTCAGATCACAGTGCAATGCATATATGGTCTCGTTTGGTCCAATGTGCTCGTACGGTCATTTGGAAGAGAATATAAGCTTCTGAAGTGAAGATTTGCACTTATTCAAAAACTTTCTTTTTTTTAGTTCTGCTTGTCAAAATTTTTCATTCTGTGTGTAACTCAGTGGGAAAGTGACAAACGAGTGAATTGTGACTAAATGGCTGAATTGGAGGGAAAATGCTTGTATCTCTCTAATTAAGCGTGCTAGAGCTCTGAAACTGTGCCTAACGCACTTTCATATAAACATGCTTCCTTGAGGTTTTAAACTCAGAAGGTGAATCTGTGCGTGTTTCTGGCCTGGGAACTGCTTCAGATCACAGTGCAATGCATATATGGTCTCGTTTGGCCCAATGTGCTCCTTCGGTCATTTGGAAGTGAATAAAAGCCTTGAAGTGAAGATTGGCACTTTTTCAAAAAATTTCTTTTTTTTAGTCCTGCTTGTCAAAATTTTCCTTTCTGTGTGTAACTCAGTGGGAAAGTGACAAACGAGTGAATTGTGACTACACGACTAAATTAGAATGAATATGCGCCTATTTCTCTAATTAAGCGTGCTAGAGCTCTGAAACTGTGCCTATCGCACTTTCATATAAACAAGCTTCCTTGAGGTTTTAAACTCAGAAAGTGAATCTGTGCGTGTTTCTGGCCTGGGAACTGCTTCAGATCACAGTGCAATGCATATATGGTCTCGTTTGGCCCAATGTGCTCGTACGGTCATTTGGAAGTGAATATAAGCTTCTGAAGTGAAGATTTGCACTTTTTCAAAAACTTTCTTTTTTTTAGTTCTGCTTGTCAAAATTTTTCATTCTGTGTGTAACTCAGTGGGAAAGTGACAAACGAGTGAATTGTGACTACACGACTAAATTAGAATGAATATGCTCCTCTCTCTCTAATTAAGCGTGCTAGAGCTCTGAAACTGTGCCGAACGCACTTTCATATAAACATGCTTCCTTGAGGTTTTAAACTCAGAAGGTGAATCTGTGCGTGTTTCTGGCTTGGGAACTGCTTCAGATCACAGTGCAATGCATATATGGTCTCGTTTGGCCCAATGTGCTCGTACGGTCATTTGGAAGTGAATATAAGCTTCTGAAGTGAAGATCTGCACTTTTTCAAAAACTTTCTTTTTTTAGTTCTGTTTGTCAAAATTTTTCATTCTGTGTGTAACTCAATGGGAAAGTGACAAACTTAAGTGAATTGTGACTAAATGACTGAATTGGAGTGAAAATGCTCCTATCTCTCTAATTAAGCGCGCTAGAGCTCTGAAACTGTGCTTATACGCACTTTCATATAAACACGCTTCCTTGAGGTTTTAAACTCAGAAGGTGAATCTGTGCGTGTTTCTGGCCTGGGAACTGCTTCAGATCACAGTGCAATGCATATATGGTCTCGTTTGGCCCAATGTGCTCGTACGGTCATTTGGAAGTGAATATAAGCTTCTGAAGTGAAGATATACACTTTTTCAAAAACTTTCTTTTTTTTAGTTCTGCTTGTCAAAATTTTTCATTCTCTGTGTAACTCTGTGGGAAAGTGACAAACTTGAGTGAATTGTGACTAAATGAATGAATTGTAGGGAAAATGCTCGTATCTCTCTAATTAAGCGCGCGAGAATTCTGAAACTGTGGCAAAACGCACTTTCATGAAAACACGCTTCCTTGAGGTTTTAAACTCAGAAGGTGAATCTGTGAGTGTTTCTGGCCTGGGAACTGCTTCAGATCACAGTGCAATGCATATATGGTCTCGTTTGGCCCAATGTGCTCGTTCGGTCATTTGGAAGAGAATATAAGCTTCTGAAGTGAAGATTGGCACTTTTTCAAAAACTTTCTTTTTTTTAGTTCTGCTTGTCAAAATTTTTCTTTCTGTGTGTAACTCAGTGGGAAAGTGACAAACGAGTGAATTGTGACTACACGACTAAATTAGAATGAATATGCGCCTATCTCTCTAATTAAGCGTGCTAGAGCTCTGAAACTGTGCCTAACGCACTTTCATATAAACAAGCTTCCTTGAGGTTTTAAACTCAGAAAGTGAATCTGTGCGAGTTTCTGGCCTGGAAACTGCTTCAGATCACAGTGCAATGCATATATGGTCTCGTTTGGTCCAATGTGCTCGTACGGTCATTTGGAAGAGAATATAAGCTTCTGAAGTGAAGATTTGCACTTATTCAAAAACTTTCTTTTTTTAAGTTTTGCTTGGCAAAAATTTTCATTCTGTGTGTAACTCTGTGGGAAAGTGACAAACTTGAGTGAATTGTGACTAAATGACTGAATTGTAGGGAAAATGCTCGTATCTCTCTAATTAAGCGCGCTAGAGCTCTGAAACTGTGGCAAAACGCACTTTCATGAAAACACGCTTCCTGGAGGTTTTAAACTCAGAAGGTGAATCTGTGCGTGTTTCTGTCCTGGGAACTGCTTCAGATCACAGTGCAATGCATATATGGTCTCGTTTGGCCCAATGTGCTCGTAAGGTCTTTTGGAAGTGAATATAAGCTTCTGAAGTGAAGATATACACTTTTTCAAAAACTTTTTTTTTTTAAGTTTTGCTCGGCAAAAATTTTCATTCTCTGTGTAACTCTGTGGGAAAGTGACAAACTTGAGTGAATTGTGACTAAATGACTGAATTGTAGGGAAAATGCTCGTATCTCTCTAATTAAGCGCGCTAGAGCTCTGAAACTGTGGCAAAACGCACTTTCATGAAAACACGCTTCCTTGAGGTTTTAAACTCAGAAGGTGAATCTGTGCGTGTTTCTGTCCTGGGAACTGCTTCAGATCACAGTGCAAAGCATATATGGTCTCGTTTGGTCCAATGTGCTTGAATGGTCATTTGAAAGTGAATATAAGCTTCTGAAGTGAATATTTGCACTTTTTCAAAAACTTTCTTTTTTTTAGTTCTGCTTGTCAAAATTTTTCATTCTGTGTGTAACTCAGTGGGAAAGTGACAAACTTGAGTGAATTGTGACTAAATGACTGAATTGGAGTAAAAATGCTCCTATCTCTCTAATTAAGCGCGCGAGAATTCTGAAACTGTGGCAAAACGCACTTTCATGAAAACACGCTTCCTTGAGGTTTTAAACTCAGAAGGTGAATCTGTGCGTGTTTCTGGCCTGGGAACTGCTTCAGATCACAGTGCAATGCATATATGGTCTCGTTTGGCCCAATGTGCTCGTACGGTCATTTGGAAGTGAATATAAGCTTCTGAAATGAAGATTTGCACTTTTTTAAAAACTTTCTTTTTTTTAGTTCTGCTTGTCAAAATTTTTCATTCTGTGTGTAACTCAGTGGGAAAGTGACAAACGAGTGAATTGTGACTACACGACTAAATTAGAATGAATATGCTCCTATCTCTCTAATTAAGCGTGCTAGAGCTCTGAAACTGTGCCGAACGCACTTTCATATAAACATGCTTTCTTGAGGTTTTAAACTCAGAAGGTGAATCTGTGCGTGTTTCTGGCCTGGGAACTGCTTCAGATCACAGTGCAATGCATATATGGTCTCGTTTGGCCCAATGTGCTCGTACGGTCATTTGGAAGTGAATATAAGCTTCTGAAATGAAGATTTGCACTTTTTTAAAAACTTTCTTTTTTTTAGTTCTGCTTGTCAAAATTTTTCATTCTGTGTGTAACTCAGTGGGAAAGTGACAAACTTGAGTGAATTGTGACTAAATGACTGAATTGGAGTAAAAATGCTCCTATCTCTCTAATTAAGCGCGCTAGAGCTCTGAAACTGTGCCTATACGCACTTTCATATAAACACGCTTCCTCGAGGTTTTAAACTCAGAAGGTGAATCTGTGCGTGTTTCTGGCCTGGAAACTGCTTCAGATCACTGTGCAATGCATATATGGTCTCGTTTGGCCCAATGTGCTCGTACGGTCATTTGGAAGTGAATATAAGCTTCTGAAGTGAAGATTTGCACTTTTTCAAAAACTTTCTTTTTTTTAGTTCTGCTTGTCAAAATTTTTCATTCTGTGTGTAACTCAGTGGGAAAGTGACAAACGAGTGAATTGTGACTACACGACTAAATTAGAATGAATATGCTCCTATCTCTCTAATTAAGCATGCTAGAGCTCTGAAACTGTGCCTAACGCACTTTCATATAAACATGCTTCCTTGAGGTTTTAAACTCAGAAGGTGAATCTGTGCGTGTTTCTGGCCTGGGAACTGCTTCAGATCACAGTGCAATGCATATATGGTCTCGTTTGGCCCAATGTGCTCGTTCGGTCATTTGGAAGTGAATATAAGCTTCTGAAGTGAAGATATACACTTTTTCAAAAACTTTTTTTTTTTAAGTTTTGCTTGGCAAAAATTTTCATTCTGTGTGTAACTCTGTGGGAAAGTGACAAACTTGAGTGAATTGTGACGAAATGGCTGAATTGTAGGGAAAATGCTCGTATCTCTCTAATTAAGCGCGCGAGAGCTCTGAAACTGTGGCAAAACGCACTTTCATGAAAACACGCTTCCTTGAGGTTTTAAATTCAGAAGGTGAATCTGTGGGTGTTTCTGGCCTGGGAACTGCTTTAGATCACAGTGCAATGCATATATGGTCTCGTTTGGCCCAATGTGCTCGTACGGTCATTTGGAAGTGAATATAAGCTTCTGAAGTGAAGATTTGAACTTTTTCAAAAACTTTCTTTTTTTTAGTTCTGCTTGTCAAAATTTTTCATTCTGTGTGTAATTCAGTGGGAAAGTGACAAACGAGTGAATTGTGACTACACGACTGAATTAGAATGAATATGCGCCTATCTCTCTAATTAAGCGTGCTAGAGCTCTGAAACTGTGCCTAACGCCCTTTCATATAAACAAGCTTCCTTGAGGTTTTAAACTCAGAAAGTGAATCTGTGCGTGTTTCTGGCCTGGAAACTGCTTCAGATCACAGTGCAATGCATATATGGTCTCGTTTGGTCCAATGTGCTCGTACGGTCATTTGGAAGAGAATATAAGCTTCTGAAGTGAAGATTTGCACTTATTCAAAAACTTTCTTTTTTTTAGTTCTGCTTGTCAAAATTTTTCATTCTGTGTGTAACTCAGTGGGAAAGTGACAAACTTGAGTGAATTGTCACTACACGACTGAATTGGAGTGAAAAAACTCCTATCTCTCTAATTCAGCGCGCTAGAGCTCTGAAACTGTGCCTATACGCACTTTCATATAAACACGCTTCCTTGAGGTTTTAAACTCAGAAGGTGAATCTGTGCGTGTTTCTGGCCTGGGAACTGCTTCAGATCACAGTGCAATGCATATATGGTCTCGTTTGGCCCAATGTGCTCGTACGGTCATTTGGAAGTGAATATAAGCTTCTGAAGTGAAAACTTTCTTTTTTTTAGTTCTGCTTGTCAAAATTTTTCATTCTGTGTGTAACTCAGTGGGAAAGTGACAAACGAGTGAATTGTGACTACACGACTAAATTAGAATGAATATGCTCCTATCTCTCTAATTAAGCGTGCTAGAGCTCTGAAACTGTGCCGAACGCACTTTCATATAAACATGCTTCCTTGAGGTTTTAAACTCAGGAGGTGAATCTGTGCGTGTTTCTGGCCTGGGAACTGCTTCAGATCACAGTGCAATGCATATATGGTCTCGTTTGGCCCAATGTGCTCGTACGGTCATTTGGAAGTGAATATAAGCTTCTGAAGTGAAGATTTGCACTGTTTCAAAAACTTTCTTTTTTTTAGTTCTGCTTGTCAAAATTTTTCATTCTGTGTGTAATTCAGTGGGAAAGTGACAAACGAGTGAATTGTGACTACACGACTGAATTAGAATGAATATGCTCCTATCTCTCTAATTAAGCGTGCTAGAGCTCTGAAACTGTGCCTAACGCACTTTCATATAAACATGCTTCCTTGAGGTTTTAAACTCAGAAGGTGAATCTGTGCGTGTTTCTGGCCTGGGAACTGCTTCAGATCACAGTGCAATGCATATATGGTCTCGTTTGGCCCAATGTGCTCGTACGGTCATTTGGAAGTGAATATAAGCTTCTGAAGTGAAGATTGGCACTTTTTCAAAAACTTTCTTTTTTTTAGTTCTGCTTGTCAAAATTTTTCTTTCTGTGTGTAACTCAGTGGGAAAGTGACAAACGAGTGAATTGTGACTACACGACTAAATTAGAATGAATATGCGCCTATCTCTCTAATTAAGCGTGCTAGAGCTCTGAAACTGTGCCTAACGCACTTTCATATTAACAAGCTTCCTTGAGGTTTTAAACTCAGAAAGTGAATCTGTGCGTGTTTCTGGCCTGGAAACTGCTTCAGATCACAGTGCAATGCATATATGATCTCGTTTGGTCCAATGTGCTCGTACGGTCATTTGGAAGAGAATATAAGCTTCTGAAGTGAAGATTTGCACTTATTCAAAAACTTTCTTTTTTTTAGTTCTGCTTGTCAAAATTTTTTATTCTATGTGTAACTCAGTGGGAAAGTGACAAACTTGAGTGAATTGTCACTACACGACTGAATTGGAGTGAAAAAACTCCTATCTCTCTAATTCAGCGCGCTAGAGCTCTGAAACTGTGCCTATACGCACTTTCATATAAACACGCTTCCTTGAGGTTTTAAACTCAGAAGGTGAATCTGTGCGTGTTTCTGGCCTGGAAACTGTTTCAGATCACAGTGCAATGCATATATGGTCTCGTTTGGTCCAATGTGCTCGTACGGTCATTTGGAAGAGAATATAAGCTTCTGAAGTGAAGATTTGCACTTATTCAAAAACTTTCTTTTTTTTAGTTCTGCTTGTCAAAATTTTTCTTTCTGTGTGTAACTCAGTGGGAAAGTGACAAACGAGTGAATTGTGACTACACGACTAAATTAGAATGAATATGCGCCTATCTCTCTAATTAAGCGCGCTCGAGCTCTGAAACTGTGCCTACACGCACTTTCATATAAACACGCTTCCTTGAGGTTTTAAACTCAGAAGGTGAATCTGTGCGTGTTTCTGGACTGGGAACTGCTTCAGATCACAGTGCAATGCATATATGGTCTCGTTTGGTCCAATGTGCTTGTACAGTCTTTTGTAAGTGAATATAAGCTTCTGAAGTGAAGATCTGCACTTTTTCAAAAACTTTCTTTTTTTTAGTTCTGCTTGTCAAAATTTTTCATTCTGTGTGTAACTCAATGGGAAAGTGACAAACTTGAGTGAATTGTGACTAAATGACTGAATTGGAGTGAAAATGCTCCTCTCTCTCTAATTAAGCGCGCTAGAGCTCTGAAACTGTGCCTATACGCACTTTCATATAAACACGCTTCCTTGAGGTTTTAAACTCAGAAGGTGAATCTGTGCGTGTTTCTGTCCTGGGAACTGCTTCAGATCACAGTGCAATGCATATATGGTCTTGTTGGCCCAATGTGCTCGTACGGTCATTTGGAAGTGAATATACGCTTCTGAAGTGAAGATTTGCACTTTTTCAAATACTTTCTTTTTTTTAGTTCTGCTTGTCAAAATTTTTCATTCTGTGTGTAACTCAGTGGGAAAGTGACAAACGAGTGAATTGTGACTACACGACTAAATTAGAATGAATATGCTCCTATATCTCTAATTAAGAGTGCTAGATCTCTGAAACTGTGCCTAACGCACTTTCATATAAACACGCTTCCTTGAGGTTTTAAACTCAGAAGGTGAATCTGTGCGTGTTTCTGGCCTGGAAACTGCTTCAGATCACATTGCAATGCATATATGGTCTCGTTCGGTCCAATGTGCTCGTACGGTCATTTGGAAGTGAATATAAGCTTCTGAAGTGAAGATTTGCACTTTTTTAAAAACTTTCTTCTTTTTAGTTCTGCTTGTCAAAATTTTTCATTCTGTGTGTAACTCAGTGGGAAAGTGACAAACTTGAGTGAATTGCGACTAAATGACTGAATTGGAGTGAAAATGCTCCTATCTCTCTAATTAAGCGCGCTAGAGCTCTGAAACTGTGCCTATACGCACTTTCATATAAACACGCTTCCTCGAGGTTTTAAACTCAGAAGGTGAATCTGTGCGTGTTTCTGGCCTGGAAACTGCTTCAGATCACAGTGCAATGCATATATGGTCTCGTTTGGTCCAATGTGCTCGTACAGTCATTTGGAAGTGAATATAAGCTTCGGAAGTGAAGATCTGCACTTTTTCAAAAACTTTCTTTTTTTCGTTCTGCTTGTCAAAATTTTTCATTCTGTGTGTAACTCAATGGGAAAGTGACAAACTTGAGTGAATTGTGACTAAATGACTGAATTGGAGTAAAAATGCTCCTCTCTCTCTAATTAAGCGCGCTAGAGCTCTGAAACTGTGCCTAACGCACTTTCATATAAACACGCTTCCTTGAGGTTTTAAACTCAGAAGGTGAATCTGTGCGTGTTTCTGGCCTGGGAACTGCTTCAGATCACAGTGCAATGCATATATGGTCTCGTTTGGTCCAATGTGCTTGAATGGTCATTTGAAAGTGAATATAAGCTTCTGAAGTGAATATATACACTTTTTCAAAAACTTTTTTTTTTTAAGTTATGCTTGGCAAAAATTTTCATTCTGTGTGTAACTCTGTGGGAAAGTGACAAACTTGAGTGAATTGTGACTAAATGGCTGAATTGTAGGGAAAATGCTCGTATCTCTCTAATTAAGCGCGCTAGAGCTCTGAAACTGTGGCAAAACGCACTTTCATGAAAACACGCTTCCTTGAGGTTTTAAATTCAGAAGGTGAATCTGTGAGTGTTTCTGGCCTGGGAACTGCTTTAGATCACAGTGCAATGCATATATGGTCTCGTTTGGCCCAATGTGCTCGTACGGTCATTTGGAAGTGAATATAAGCTTCTGAAGTGAAGATTTGCACTTTTTCAAAAACTTTCTTTTTTTTAGTTCTGCTTGTCAAAATTTTTCATTCTGTGAGTAATTCAGTGGGAAAGTGACAAACGAGTGAATTGTGACTACACGACTCAATTAGAATGAATATGCTCCTACCTCTCTAATTAAGCGTGCTCGAGCTCTGAAACTGTGCCTAACGCACTTTCATATAAACACGCTTCCTTGAGGTTTTAAACTCAGAAGGTGAATCTGTGCGTGTTTCTGGCCTGGAAACTGCTTCAGATCACAGTGCAATGCATATATGGTCTCGTTTGGTCCAATGTGCTCGTACGGTCATTTGGAAGAGAATATAAGCTTCTGAAGTGAAGATTTGCACTTATTCAAAAACTTTCTTTTTTTTAGTTCTGCTTGTCAAAATTTTTCATTCTGTGTGTAATTCAGTGGGAAAGTGACAAACTTGAGTGAATTGTGACTAAATGACTGAATTGGAGTGAAAATGCTCCTATCTCTCTAATTAAGCGCGCTAGAGCTCTGAAACTGTGCCTATACGCACTTTCATGAAAACACGCTTCCTTGAGGTTTTAAACTCAGAAGGTGAATCTGTGCGTGTTTCTGGCCTGGGAACTGCTTCAGATCACAGTGCAATGCATATATGGTCTCGTTTGGCCCAATGTGCTCGTACGGTCATTTGGAAGTGAATATAAGCTTCTGAAGTGAAGATTTGCACTTTTTCAAAAACTTTCTTTTTTTTAGTTCTGCTTGTCGAAATTTTTCTTTCTGTGTGTAACTCAGTGGGAAAGTGACAAACGAGTGAATTGTGACTACACGACTAAATTAGAATGAATATGCTCCTATATCTCTAATTAAGAGTGCTAGATCTCTGAAACTGTGCCTAACGCACTTTCATATAAACACGCTTCCTTGAGGTTTTAAACTCAGAAGGTGAATCTGTGCGTGTTTCTGGCCTGGAAACTGCTTCAGATCACATTGCAATGCATATATGGTCTCGTTTGGTCCAATGTGCTCGTACGGTCATTTGGAAGTGAATATAAGCTTCTGAAGTGAAGATTTGCACTTTTTTAAAAACTTTCTTCTTTTTAGTTCTGCTTGTCAAAATTTTTCATTCTGTGTGTAACTCAGTGGGAAAGTGACAAACTTGAGTGAATTGTGACTAAATGGCTGAATTGTAGGGAAAATGCTCCTATCTCTCTAATTAAGCGCGCGAGAATTCTGAAACTGTGGCAAAACGCACTTTCATGAAAACACGCTTCCTTGAGGTTTTAAATTCAGAAGGTGAATCTGTGAGTGTTTCTGGCCTGGGAACTGCTTTAGATCACAGTGCAATGCATATATGGTCTCGTTTGGCCCAATGTGCTCGTACGGTCATTTGGAAGTGAATATAAGCTTCTGAAGTGAAGATTTGCACTTTTTCAAAAACTTTCTTTTTTTTAGTTCTGCTTGTCAAAATTTTTCATTCTGTGTGTAATTCTGTGGGAAAGTGACAAACGAGTGAATTGTGACTACACGACTAAATTAGAATGAATATGCGCCTATCTCTCTAATTAAGCGTGCTAGAGCTCTGAAACTGTGCCTAACGCACTTTCATATAAACATGCTTCCTTGAGGTTTTAAACTCAGAAGGTGAATCTGTGCGTGTTTCTGGCCTGGGAACTGCTTCAGATCACAGTGCAATGCATATATGGTCTTGTTTGGCCCAATGTGCTCGTTCGGTCATTTGGAAGTGAATATAAGCTTCTGAAGTGAAGATTGGCACTTTTACAAAAACTTTCTTTTTTTTAGTTCTGCTTGTCAAAATTTTTCTTTCTGTGTGTAACTCAGTGGGAAAGTGACAAACGAGTGAATTGTGACTACACGACTAAATTAGAATGAATATGCGCCTATCTCTCTAATTAAGCGTGCTAGAGCTCTGAAACTGTGCCTAACGCACTTTCATATAAACAAGCTTCCTTGAGGTTTTAAACTCAGAATGTGAATCTGTGCGTGTTTCTGGCCTGGAAACTGCTTCAGATCACAGTGCAATGCATATATTGCATAGATTGGTCCACTGTGCACGTAAGGGCATTTGGAAGTGTATATGAGCTTCTGAAGTGAAAATATGCACTTTTTTAAAAACTTGATTTCATTTAGGTCTGCTTGTCAAAACTTTTCATCCTGGGAATAACTCAGTGGGAAAGAGTCTACTATGAGTGAAATGTGACTGTATGAGTGAATTAGAGAGAATATGCTTCTATCTCCGTCAGGAAGCGAGCTAGAGTGCTGAAACTGTGGCTCTACGCACTTTCATGGAAAAACCCTTTTTTTAAGTTTTTAGCTCATACCTTGAATCTGTGTGTGTATTAGGCCTGAATACTGCTTCAGATCACTTTGCAATGAATGAAATTTTCCATAAAATGGTCCAATGTGCATGTATGGCCATTTGGAAGTGTATATGAGTTTGTGAAGTGAAGATATGCACTTTTTCAAAAGCTTGCCTTTATTTAAATCTACTTGTCAAAACTTCTCATTCCGGGTATAACTCATTGGAAAATTGTCTATTATGAGTAAAATGTGACTGTAAGAGTGAATTAGAGTGAATAAGCTTCTATCTCCGTCAGGAAGTGAGCTGGAGTGTTGAAACTGTGGCTATGCGCACTTTCATGGAAAAACCCTTTTTTTAAGCTTAAAGCTCATACCTTGAATCTGTGCATGTATCAGGCCTGGGTAGTGCTTCAGATCACTGTGCAATGCATATATTGCATAGATTGGTCCACTGTGCATGTCAGGGCATTTGGAAGTGTAGGCTATATGAGCTTCTGAAGTGAAGATATGCACTTTTTTAAAAACTTGCCTTAATTTAGGTCTGCTTGTCTAAACTTTTCATTCTGGGTATAACTCATTGGAAAATTGTCTAACATGAGCGATATGTGACTATATGAGTGAATTAGAGAGAATATGCTTCTATGGCCGTCAGGAAGCAAGCTGAACCGCTTTAACTGTGGCTATACGACCTTTCATGGAAAAACGCTTTTTTGAGGTTTTATGCCCATACCTTGAATCTGTGCGTGTATTAGGCCTTCAGATCACTGTGTAATGCATATATTGCATACATTGGTCCACTGTGCATGTCAGGGCATTTGGAAGTGTATATGAGCTTCTGAAGTGAAGATATGCACTTTTTTTAAAACTTGCTTTTATTTAGGTCTGCTTGTCAAAACTTTTTATTCTGGGTATAACTCATGGGAAAAGTGCCTAACATGAGCGACATGTGACTATATGAGTGAATTAGAGAGAATATGCGTCTATCTCCGTCAGGAAGCGAGCTAAACCGCTGAAACTGTGGCTCTCCGCACTTTCATGGAAACACGCTTTTTTGAAGTTTTAAGCTCAAAATATAAAGTTTTAAGCTAAAATATATCTATAATCAATGTTATCGAATATAACAAACAATGCTGAAATAAAATCCTTAACAATGTGACTATATGAGTGAATTGGTGTGAATATGCTTCTATCTCCGTCAGGAAGTGAGCTAGAGCGCTGAAACTGTTGCTATACGCACTTTCATGGAAACACGCTTTTTTGGAGTTTAAAGCTCATACCTTGAATCTGTGCATGTATCAGGCCTGGGTAGTGCCTCAGATCACTTTGCAATGAATGAATTGTATAAAATGGTCCAATATGCATGTATGGCCATTTGGAAGTGTATATGACTTCTGACGTGAGGATATGCACTTTTTCAAAAACTTGCCTTTATTTAGGTTGCTTGTCAAAACTTTTCATTCTGGGTATAACTCAGTGGGAAAGTGTCCAACATGAGTGAAATGTGACTGTATGAGTAAATTAGAGAAAATATGCTTCTATCTCCGTCAGGAAATGAGCTAGAACGCTGAAACTGTGGCTATACGCACTTTCATGGAAACACGCTTTTATTAAGTTTAAAGCTCATACCTTGAATCTGTGCGTGTATCAGGCCTGGGTTCAGATCACTGTGCAATGCATATATTGCATAGATCGGTCCACTGTGCATGTAAGGGCAGTTGGAAGTGTATATGAGCTTCTGAAGTTAAGATATGCACTTTTTTAAAAACTTGCCTTTATTTAGGTCTGCTTGTCAAAACTTTTCAACCTGGGTATAACTCCGTGGGAAAGTTACAAATATCAGTGAATTGTGACTATATGAGTGAATTAGAGTGAATATGCTTCTATCTCCGTCAGGAAGCCAGCAAGAGTGCTATATGCAATTTCTGTTGCTATATGCAATTTCATGGAAACACGCTTTTTTGAGGTTTTAAGCGCATTCCTTGAATTTGGGCGTGTATCTGGCCAGGGAAGTGCTTCAGATCACTTGGGAATGCACATTTGGCATCGATTGTATGGCCATTTGTAGGTGAATATGAGCTGCTGAAATGAAAATATGCACTTTTTTAAAAAAAAACTTGCTTTTTTGGCATGTGTGTCAAAACTTTTCATTCTGTGTCTTACTCGGTGGGAAAGTGAGAAACATGAGTGAAATGTCACTATATGACTGAATGAGAGTGAATCTGCTCCTATGTCCGGAAGGAAGCGATCGAGATCACTGAAACTGTGGCTATACGCACTTTTATGAGAACACGCCTTTCCCAGGTTTTAAGCTCAGAACTTGAATCTGTGTGTGTGTGGGCGCATCTGGCCAGGGAAGGATCCTTCAGATCACTTGATAATGCACATATGGCATTGATTGGTCCAATGTACATGTATGCCATTTGTAAGTAAATATGAGCAACTGAAATAAAAGATATGTACATTTAAAAAAAAAGTTTTTTTTAAAAACTTGCCTTTATTTAGTTCTGCTTGTCAAAACTTTTCATTCTGTGTCTAACTCAGTGGGTGAGAAACATGAGTGAAATGTCACTATATGACTACGGAGATGGCAGCAAATTCACTCTCCTTCAAAGAAGCGAGCTAGAGCGATGAAACTTTGGCTATTCACACTTTCAGGAAGACACGTCTTATTCAGGTTTTAAGCTCAAAACTTGAATTTGTGTATGTCTCTGGCCTTGGATGTGCTTCAGATCACTGGGCAATGCATATATGGCATCCACTGGTCCAATGTGCAAGTCAATTGTAAGTGAATATGAGCTACTGAAATGAAGATATGCACTTTTTTTTAACAAACTTGCTTTTTTTTAGGTCTGCGTGTCAAAACTTTTCATTCTGTGCCTAACTCAGTGGGAAAGCGAGAAACATGAGTGAGTGAAATGTTTCTATATGACTGAATGAGAGAGAAGGTAGCGATCCAGAGCACTGAAACTGTGGCTATACGCACTTTCATGAAAACAAGCCTTTTTCAGGTTTAAAGCTCAAAACTTGAAACTGCATGTATCGCCTTCAGATCAGTGGGCGATACATAGATGGCATCCATTGGTCCAAAGTGCATGTATGGCCATTTGTCACTGAATACTTTAGTATGAGCTACTGAAGTGAAGACATGCACTTTAAAAAAAAAAAACTTGCTTTTTTTAGTTCAGCGTGTGAAAACTTTTCATTTTGTGGGAAAGTGAGAAACATGAGTGAAATGTCACTATAGGACAGAATTTGCTGCTATCTCCGTAAGGAAGCGAGCTAGAGTGCTGAAACTGTACACTAATCTGCAGTGGGTAGGTCAAGTCCTTCTTCTCACTGCACACTTTCGTACTCTTTTTATAATAATGGCCACCAGGTGTCAACCGCAAGTCGACGACGACTGAGCTTACGCCGAGCTTACAAATGCGTCGCCAGCAGCAGACGGAATAACGGAAGCAACATGTAAACGGTAAACAATACGCGATGATCATGGCAGAAAATACTCCCAAAAAAAGGATATACCTTTGTGCCGAAGGGCTTTCATGCTTCTGCGTGGTAAGTCAGTGGGATATGAGATTAGGAAATAAGTGCGCGTCCGGTGTGAAAGCGACTCTAGTATGTTAAATAACGTAACATTGGCATGCTAGCTAAAATATTATAGTTATCGAGATGTCTCTAGCAAAACAGCTCGCTCGCGAGTATTCAATTGTGAGCGAACTTTAGCCTTTAAGCTCGCTAGCTAGTTGGCTATGTAGCTAAATACAATGGCGCGCTAATTATGACTCTCAGCTTGGCATCACTTTGGCTTGGCCTATTGTCACTTTGGCCTATTATTAGCTAGGTAGCCAACTAACTAGGTAGCCAACTAGCTTGCTAGCGAGTAAGGCTCAAACTGTAGCCTTATTTCGCCGGCGTATATATGACCCAAATTGAGCCCTGTTTAAATCAGGTTAATTAAACTGTCACTTCACGCTCTGAACTGAATTTTAAGATGATACTTATAGAACTAGACAATTATTATAACAGATTTACAAACCTGTTCCCAGACTCCGTCTCCAACACCCGGTCCAAGTTGTCACTGTCAGCATGTAGGTTGATCGCCGTGATGCCGATGCTCCTCAAATGAGCAACCTGGGTGCTAATTAATGTCACCAACGGAGACACGACTAACACGGCTGGATCTGCAGCCTGGCCCGAGGGTGACAAAAGTGACAGGCCTGACTCACGAGCGGTTGAAATCGCCGAAGTCAGGCCTTCGAAACACCAGTCGGCAGTTTGCCAGTCGGCAAACAGACTTTGCCCAGCAGCACAGACTTTATAGCTTCCATCTGGTAGGTTCTTAAACTGTTGATATGCCTTATACCGCACAGTTTTTCCTCGACATTTTTCATCAAAACGTCCATGACGTCGCTTGTCGTGGAGGAAGCCATAATGTTTGATCACGTGGGTCGCCCGGAGCCAATGACAAAAGATGTCATAGATTCTGAATTTTAAGGCAAGATTAGTGCGCTTATTGGATGGTTGTGATCATGTGACCTAGTGGCCATTATTATGAAATGGTACGAAAGCGTGCAGTGGGTAGATGGAATTAACCTACCCACTGCAGATGGAGTGTAGAAAAAGGCATGTTTTCATAAAAGTGCGTATGGCCACAGTTTCAGCGCTCCAGTTTGCTTCCTTGCGGAGATGGAAGCAAATTCACTGTCATTCAGTCATATAGTGACATTTCACTCATGTTTGTCACTTTCCCACTGAGTTAGACACAGAATGAAAAGTTTTGACACGGAGACCTAAAAAAAGCAAGTTTTTTTTTTAAAAAGTGCATATCTTCACTTCAGTAGCTCATATTCTCTTAAAAATGGCCATACATGTACATTGGACCAATCGATGCCATATATGCATTACCAGATGATCTGAAGCATTTCCCTGGCCAGATACACACACAGGTTCAAGTTACGAGCTTAAAACCTGAAAAAGGCGTGTTTTCATAAAAGTGCGTATGGCCACAGTTTCAGCGCTCTAGCTTGCTTCCTTACAGAAATAGCAGCAAATTCACTCTCATTCAGTCATATCGTGACATTTCAATCATGTTTGTCACTTTCCCGTTGAGTTATACACAGAATGAAAAGTTTCGACGCGCAGACCTAAAAAAAGCGAATATCTTCACTTCAGATGATCAGATTCACTTCCAAATGGCCATGCATGTCCTGGCCATGTTTTCCAGGCCAGGACACCAAACTTGCTCAATATTTCACCAAATAATTTAATATATGGAGATATCTTATAGTGTAAATGTGCCCCCGCCATCCTTCAGTCCATCCGTTTGTCCCTCCACCACATTTTGTTTCCAGGCCAGACATCAGCCATCTCAATCTTTACCGGGCCAGAACTCCGTAACTGTTCATCAGGGTTTCCGTTATCCGGTAATTACCGGACTTTGACCGGTAAAATCTGCCGAAGTCCCAAATTTTTTCACACCGCCGGTCAAAATGTCCAGTGAAAATATTCCCTCCAAGCACTATTTGAATTATTAATAAAAAGCAATTTCCACGTCTCATTTTATTAAAAAAAAAAAAAAAAAGCCTGAATATTATTTTTTATGAATAGGCCTGGTCTATGTGGAACAAAACTTTTTTTTTTTCCACGCGCAACTAAACTTGTAGCACTTGTTTCATTTACTCTGACAAAGCCTGCAGTACAAAGACAATAGCGGGAGCCGGAGAAACATTTCAAAATAGGCGAAACTAAAAGACTATTTTATTAAACAGAATAGCTCAAAGGAGAAGGATGATGGTGAGGCTGAAATCCCGGAGACTGCAGCAGATGGCGCCGTGCCTCCCGCCGAAGAAAAAAAAAAGAAATGTCGATCGTTCCGGGCCGAATGGAAAGATAAATATCCCTGGCTAAGGTCAATTGACGGCACTCGTTTTATTTAATACAGCCTATACTTTTCAATAAAATGGATTATAAATTGACATGCTTTGATATCATTCTTATATATCCTTAATATCATTTATCATTTTAAGCCAGCCCCGTAACGTAAACATGTGAGGATCCATGTCAGCTCAAATGTCATGACTTTAAAAGCACCAAATTACTTGCCTTCACGAATTTCGTTAGTAAATAATGTGAAGAATTGTAAAATATCATTTCCGTGAGGCTGTTCAATCAGACAGTGACAGATCATCCTATAGAGCCCTAAGTGTCATAGTCGCTGTCAAGGTGCTGATCCTGTGACTGTCATTATACGGAGCGGTCCGTGCTCCGCTATTTAACTCCTAATTACTCATTGACACACAGTGCAGGATTTTATAATCAGTTTTTGTAAACAGCCCACTGAACAACTGTAACAACTGTACTGTGAAGATAGAACAAATGTTTCTAAGAGCAAATTATTTCTATTATAAATCGGTTTATCACGTAGAGCGACAAAGATTACATCAATTGTGAATACACGCTCACTTAGCAATAGGACTACGTTTTCTCACAGGCTTGCAGGTGAGTAGACTATATACACATGTTGTGATCCTTTGGCATATCGTCGAACAAATTCCTATTTAAATTCAGTCCGCACGAAGTTTTACAGGCAAGGGCGGGGCCCTTTGTAAACTATAACCCCCACCCCCCTTGCGGAGGCTGCGGGGGTATACTTAACGGCGCAGATTTAAGCTCAATGAAGTCAGATAATATTTGACCGGAATTTCGAACATTTGTCCGGTAAATTGAGAACCTGCCGGTCACGTTGTCCGGTGCCAATTTTTTCAAGCGGAAACCCTGCTGTTCATTATTTCTCAACAAAATTTAATACATTGCTACATCTTATTGTGTTGATGTGGCTTTTCATACTTTCCTCCAGGCTTCTGGTCCTCCCTTCACCGCATTTTGTTTCCAGGCCAAATATCCGCCATCCTGTCGCAAGTATGAGTATTTCATGCTTGTTTTTTGAAGAATCGCAACAGATACATTGCAACAATATATGTTATTGAATTCATTGTCATTCCCAGATTTATAAGGGAATGGAACCACAAAAACACCAAGAATATCCATCTGAGAAGCTACCTTATCAAACTGCATTCTTATTCGTATATGGCCATCCCAGATATTACCAATCACTGGATATTTCCTTTGTCAAAAGTCCCTAACAGTATATCAACTTCCAAAAATTAGTGATGAATGGATTGAAAGTCATGTTCACCAATCTTATGCCACTGTGTCAAAAAACTAGATTGCATATGTCTACTAAAGAAAATATATTGATGATTTGAAAACTTCTAGAGTATGGAAAAAATACCCCGAAACACCCTAGTCGCAGGCCCGTATTCAGAAATGACACTCACACTCACCCTCCACCATATAGTGAGTACGATTGAAAGAGTGTGAGAGAGAGATAGACCTACCACTAACCAAGAGAGCGGTCCCACAGTTGATATTCACAAATGCCACTAAAGCATAACGGAAATTATGACTGTAACTACGGTTCTATGAGTCCCGGATGACCGGCAGTGCTTAAAGCACTGGATGTCACCGCTAACGCAAGCGCGTGTCGAGTACAAATAACAACAATGTCACCTGTGACTCCCGGGAGGCTATATCTTCCAGTGTGCGCAGGTGTTCGGTTCCTAGAAACTACTCACGAGAGCGCGAGGCTTCTGAGTGACCGAATGTCCTAGTGGTCATCGGGGACTCATAGAACCGTAGTTAGAGTCGTAACTTTCATTCCATTTCGTCCCTCCATGACCGCCAGGCGGTGCTTAAAGCACTGGATGACATTTACCGACAACGTCACAAAGAAGCCCAAGCAGATACCTCAGTGACTGGAGGCAGAAGAAGCTGGGGAGCAGGACCACACCCACCGGTTGGGGAGAGGCAACGTTGATTCTATAAAAGCGGGCAAAGGTGTCAGGCGACGTCCAGGAAGCCGCCGCACAGATGTTTTCCAGAGGTACCCCCCTGAGGGCAGCCCACGAAGTAGAGATGCCCCTGGTGGAGTGGCACCTTACGCCCGGTGGCAAGGGACGGCCACTGACTCCATAAGCATGTTTAATCATCTGGACCACCCAGTGGGACAGGCGCTGTTTAGAGAGAGTGCAACCTCGATTAGGCCCACTGTAACAAATAAAAAGCTGCTCCGATCGTCGCACAGACGCCGTAGCAGTAACATAAGCATCAAGAGCCCGTACCGGGCACAGCAGTCTCAACCCATCCTCAGCTGAGGGACAGTTGAATCGGGCGAGCTGGATTGGCCAATTGACATGTGTCCGTGGCAATACTTTAGGGAGAAATGCCACGTTTCGCCATAGTGTAACCCCCGAGCCATGTGGGTCCCACCTAAGACAGGACTCACTGACTGACAGGGCATGTAATTCTCCAACTCTCTTTGCTAATGTAATAGCAAGGAGAAAGGCAGTCTTCATTGACAGCCATTTATGGTCCGCTCGAGCTAAAGCCTCAAAGGGTGGAGCATAGCATAGCATAGCATAGCATAACATAACATAACATAACATGAACAGGCCTTTCAGCCCAGCTAGGCTCGCCAGTTTCTTTATACTATTGTGAATATATCCCTTCAAATACTAAATGACTCAATGGTATCTAGCTTTAGGTCAAGCCTGCTCTTGAAAACCCCCCTGAACAATATGGTCAGGTAAGCTATTCCACATTGAAATTACTCTTTGGGTGAAGAAATATTTCCGAATATCAGTGCTAAATTTACCTTTGGTCAACTTCCATTTGTGACCCAGAGTTCTACTCACAACACTTGGTCGGGAGAACCCTACATGATTCACTTTGTTAATCCCTTTAACATATTTAAAGACCTCAATCAAATCACCCCTGAGTCTCCTTTTCCTAAGACTAAAGAGATTGAGGATCTTCAGCCTTTTCTCGTAGCTTTCATCTTTAATACCTGGAATAAGCTTGGTGGCTCTTCTCTGAACTTTCTCTTGAGCCTCTATATCTTTCTTATAGGATTTCAGAACTGTACACAATACTCCAGGTGTCTAACGAACGTGTTGTACAAAAGCATCATCACCTCCTTAGATTTGTACTCAATACTTTTGGCAATGTATTCTAGCATCCGATTAGCTTTTTTAACTGCTACGGCACAATGGCTAGAACCTGTGAGGGTTTGGTTAACCCCTTTCTGCAGACGTAGACGCCCGCATCTATAGACCTGCAAATTGGAAGCACGCTGTTACTGTACTCGATCACTCAATGGCACCCCCGGATCAGTTATTGAATGTTCACAAGCAAGCAGACCTCCAACGCTGTTCTGAATATGGGGAAGTTCACTCCACGCCCGGTTTTTCAAGAGCTGCATGAATTAAACTCCTCAGCTAAGCCTGATGTGCAAACTGGTCAGTATCCTTGCCTATAGTATCGATCCAGCAGTTTAAAAAAACGATATCTTGACACAGAAAAAATCGTTATCCTCTGTAGCAACCAGATAAGCCACAGTGAGCCAACAGTATTCCAAGTAATGGTTCAGAAAAATCAGTTTTCTGAGGCAAAAAAATCGACATGGTATTGATTCTCTCACATTCTACTGTTAATTACAGTCGTCACATACAAAAAAATTCGTAGTTCCCTACCGTGGATTTACGCGCAGATCCATTCATTGACAAATTCAGCGCTTCTTTATATCCACCCGGGTACTGGCGTTGATAGCCAACCACTCAACCATACGCTCAAGCTCTTCTGCGTAATTGGATAGTTACACTTCATGCCCTGTGAAGCTACCCTGGTAAAAATGTATTGATTGGCTCGTTTCTTATCCAATTCCCGAGTGTTTAAGCATTTTAGAGTAAGTGAAACTAATTGATTGGACAAACAGAGAGCATACAAACCTATGCGTATCAGCAGGCTCGGTTGTATCCTGTCTACGTTATGCACATTACGCGGTTAAAATAGACGCGATTTATAGAAAACGCGTTCGCAAAACTGGCCTTGAAGTGTCCAGTTACATTTACAGGATTTAAATGAGATAAGGATATGGTCAATTGGAATTATTTAGAATGAAACAGGACCGGAGGGTTCCTGCTATTGGATCGGTCTCTGGAGAAGGGATTCATGAGAAAGGTGAGGCTGCTACTTTATTATTTGTTGTTGTTGTTGTTGTTTTTGGAATGTATACGTACTCAACAAAGTCGAATGTCGAGGTTTTTTTCCTGTTTAAAACGCGAACTGCCCGTGCATTTGGATGGACCCCCTGGTACGTTCATTGCACGTTTCTTTTGAATCCAGGGAGGCAATGGATTGTTCCCTGAAAGTGGAGTGTCTGTTCTGTTAAAATAAGGTATATTTCAGAATTCAGATATTACTGAGTTAGTGAGTTGCACTTGTTCCTTATAAGTAATGAAATGAGTTTGTGAGCTTAGAAGAGGGGACTGGTAGCTTCCATTACAGGGTGAATGTTCTAACCGTTTAATAAGAAGTTTATTTAATGCGTGTTTGTGCTGGCTTGGGGCACTTTGAAGTAAAATGGCCAAAACTCTAAACTTTATTATGGAGAAAAGGCATATTTTGTGTTTGGAGTGGTTACTGGTGACCATTGATATTCAACTGCCCTGAGATTGATAAATTCATACTAAACTCAACCAGAAAATCATTTGTTCTTATTAAATTTCATGCCTTAAAACTTTGTGTTATATACATGATTTTTTTATGATTTGACAGGACTTCATTTTGAGACTTCGGGGAGACACTTGGGTAGCTGTATAATTTGGCTAAAAGCATGTAGGTAATCTAGAATGTAATGTTGAAGATGAATTGTACTTGTGGTCAAGGAGTTTATGATCCCAGAAATGTATAGTTTTAAGCCCCAGCAGTTTTTCAATCCTCAGAATTATTTTTTTTTGCAATTTCAATGGTGAATTCTCATGAAGATTTTTTATGTTTGCAGCTCATTTTCTCTACCATAATCATGAAAATTAACTGAAATACTTTGTAATTCTAAATGCTGTAAGTGTCTTTTCAGAATTGAGCCACATTTTCCTCTTTATGAAGCTTAAATCTTGAATTATACAGCATAAAAGTGGGTAACCCAAAAATAGCCAAATTTGGCTTCTGCACAAAGGGGTTAACAATCACTCCCAGATCTTTCTCTTGTGCAGCACATTCCAGTTTTAAACCTCCCATGAAGTAATCCCGTCTAATGTTTTTTATTACCTACATGTACAACTTTACATTTTGCTAGATTAAATTTAATTTGCCACATTTCTGCCCAATTCTGGATTCTATCCAAATCGTCCTGAATCACTTTAGTGGACCCTAGACTATTTGCCAAACCCCCCTATTTAGTATCATCTACAAATTTAACCAATCTGCTCTCAATATTCCTATCAAGGTCATTAATGTAAATGAGGAACAGTAGGGGTCCCAACACCGATCCCAGAGGGACGCCACTCCCCACCATACCTAGCTCAGATGAGATAACACAAAGGGTGGTGGTCAGTGATATGTCCTGTAACCAGTTTTGAATCCACTTCAGAATACTTCCTGTAATGGAGCTCATTTTAAAAATTAGTCTCTTATGCGGTACTGTATCGAATGCTTTCTGAAAATCCAAGTATATGATGTCATAAGCCCTACTCTGGTCGAAAATCCTGGTGGCCTCTTCAAAAAATTCCAGAAGGTTCGTTAGGCATGAACTTCGCTTCCGAAAACCATGTTGGCTATCCCTCAAGATACTGTTACGTTCAAGAAATAAGTCCAGCTCATCTTTAATGATAAATTCCAATATTTTGCACGAAATGCAAGTTAAACTCACTGGCCTGTAGTTTCCTGGCTTAGTACGGTCCCCTTTCTTATATATTGGTATTATATTGCCCTGTTTCCAATCATGTGGTACTTCTCCAGTTTCTAAAGACCGTCTGAAGATGGCGGATAGCGGCTTAAAGATGAACTCACCAGCTTCCCTGAGCACTCTAGGATATAAGCCATCAGGACCCGCCGCCTTAACTGCCTTTAGTTTATGCAACTTGTCTAATACTTCGCTATCCCGAACCTCAATTTCCGCTAAATAATCTTGAGCATTTTACATGCCCTCTGGCCAAATAAAGACCCCCTCTGAGGTAAAATTCTCAACAATGTAACTGATTAAGGCATCCGCAATATGCTTGTTATCATATAGCAGCGATCCATTTTTATTCTTTATGCACTTAACCTGCTCTTTAACTTCCCTTTTTCTGCTACAGTATTGAAAGAAGCGCTTAGGGCTAGTCTTTCCCCCTGTGCAATTTGTCTTTCATACAGTCTTCTAGCATTCCTCAGCTCTTTTTTGACCACAGCCCAAATTTTACAGTATTCAGCTTAAATATTCTCATTGTTTTCCTTTACATACATCTTATAAAGATTCCTCTTTTCCCTCAAAATCCTATGAATACTGTAATGTGAATATAGGCCACTAGATGGCAGTATTTACCTTTTTTTTGTTAAGCTCAGACTGGAGTCATGTTTAGACATGTCCTGGACATGTCTGGGGCAAGTCTCAGAAAATTAAAAAAAAGAGGTCTAAATGTGGGTGGGGTCTGCAAAAGAGTATATAAGGAAAAGAATTGAGACAGTAAAGTAGTAGGAGAAATTGCAAGAAGATGACCAGACCTGCCATTCTGTTCAAGACCTGTGACGTTTCTTTTGTGGATTTCTTTGCCTGTGTTTGAGCATTTTCATCATCCAGGACATCACCAAGCCACCCCCACGAAAAGGGATTGTAAATATTTATGTTTTGTACATAATTCAATCTTGGTCTAAGTTGTTAGTTGCTTAGTCGTTATTGTCTTTGTTTTAAAAATGAAATGTGTTTTAGTTGTTAAAACTGTGTCTGTCATCCCTTGCTGTTGCTGTTGCGCTATAAATGTAATAACAAATTGGGGCCATAACAAATTGGGGGCTCGTCCGGGATAGACCATTGTGAGAGTAATTTATTGAAAATCTAACACTTTCAAATTGTAAAATTGTTTTTTTGAATTTTCCTTTATAAATATATTGACAACAGCAATGGATGATTTCTTGGCATCACCAACCGAAGGGGTTTTGAAGTCTTTTGAAAAGACAGAACTGTTGGAAATATGCAGACATTTGGAGCTGACAGAGGTAAAACCAGCCATGCGAAAAGCAAGACTGGCTAGAGAGATAGTTGAATATTACATTGATGAAAATGTGTTTGCACCAGGAGATCTGGAACAGTTTCCAGTGGAAAATCCAAATATAGAAATGGAACTTAAATTAAAATTGCTAGAGATTGAAAGGGAGGAAAGAGAAAAAGAAAGGGAGGAAAAAGAAAACAAAGATAATTTGAGAGGGAAGAAAGAGAGAAAGAAAGGGAGGAAAAAGAAAAACAAAGAGAATTTGAGTTAGAAAAATTTGCAAGACAGAGAGATTTTGAAATAGAGAAATTCGATAGAGAAGAAAGACTCCAAATGGAGCAACTAAAAATTAAAATTGAAACTAAAAATACATTTTGTGCCAGTCAGGAGGTAAAACTGGTGCCTCCATTTTCGGAAAAGGATGTTGACAACTATTTCCAGTGTTTTGAAAAGGTAGCAAAGAGTTGCCAGTGGCCAAAGGAACACTGGCCTCTGATGTTGCAAACTGTCCTCAAGGGTAAAGCTCAACAAGCCTATTCGGCTTTGTCTGCAGATGATTCCTCTGATTATGAGGTTGTCAAAAAGGTTATTTTGAGAGCTTATGAGTTGGTTCCAGAGGCTTACCGACAGAAATTCAGAGGTCTGAAGAAATCTGAAAATCAGACTTATGTTGAATTTGCTAATGAGAAGCAGGTTTGCTTTGAGCGCTGGTGTACTTCTATGGAGGTCAAGGATGATTTCAACTCACTAAAAGAGAGGCCAGTGCACTGGCAAGCACTGAATTTGCAATCAGCTGCCAAATTTGCAGATGAATATGTTCTCACACATAAGTCCAAATTTCAGTCAAGCAGTAACCATAGATGGTCCCAATTTCAGAAAAAGGGTTACGGTGATACCCAAGATTCCTCACCCAAAGACAAAGACAAATCTGGTGATGGTGCTCAGAAATCCAGTAAAAGGTCTGATCAAAGTGTGAAAGCTAACAGTGACAAAAGTGGTCTAGTTTGCAGTTATTGCAAGAAATCTGGTCATGTTACAACTAACTGTTGGTTCCTTAAAGCTAAGAAAGAAAAAGAAAAGGATACCAAACAAAATGCCTTTGTGAAAACAAGGTTAGAAACCCCTGTAGTAGATAACCGATCTGCTAAATTGCCCGCTTCTTGTGGGGCTAAAAAGCCTGATACAGCTGACTTCGTGAGGGAGGAATTTCTTCCATTTGTGTCAGAGGGATTTGTGGCTCTGAATGAGCATACTACTCCTGTCCCCATATATATCCTAAGGGATACCGGAGCTTCTCAGTCACTTTTGTTGATGGACTCCTTGGAGTTACGTGATGAGACCGCTTCAGGGGATTTCATACTTGTACAAGGTATTGAAGGGAGGACTGTATCTGTACCCCTGCGCTCTATATTCTTGCAGTCAGATTTAGTTACAGGACAGGTAAAGGTGGGACTTATGTCAAGTCTACCTATAAAGGGTGTTTCTCTGTTGCTAGGCAATGACCTGGCTGGGGGCAAAGTAGTTCCCCCTGTACATCTTACTTCACAGCCGAGCACTGAAGATGGGGATGAGGACCCATCTCTGTATCCTTCTTGCGCAGTGACTCGTGCTATGGCTAAGAAGGCTAAAGAAGATGTTGTGGTGCCGCCCAGCACATTGAATAGTGAGGACTCAGGTGGTTTGCCTCATGACTCTGATTGGCCTGCTATGGTTTCTCCGTTTGAGAACTTATCAGACACTTTTATCAGTTCTCTATTCAGCCAGCCGGAAGGGTCTGGTGATTCTGATGTGTCTGGAGACTTGTCCCTGTCCAGAAAGCGGTTGATTGAGGAGCAAACTAATGATCCTGAAATGTGTGTACTAAAGAGGAGAGCCCTTCCTGATAAAGAAATAGACGCAGTTCCAGTTGGGTATTATCTCAAGGATGGTGTGTTGATGCGGAAGTGGCGCCCTCCTGATATCCCTGCCAATGCAGATTGGGCAGTGGTCAGGCAAATTGTTGTTCCGAAGGTCTATAGGAATGAGATCTTAACAATGGCTCATAGTTTACCTTTAGGAGGTCATCTTGGTGTTAACAAGACTGTTGATAAGATCATGAAACACTTCTTTTGGCCTGGGCTTCGGAAAGACGTTTCCAACTTTTGCTAAACCTGTCACACTTGTCAGGTAGTTGGAAAACACCAGTTAGACCCACCTGTAGCTCCATTGCAGCCTATCCCAGCATTTGGGGAGCCATTCTCTAGGGTCATTGTTGATTGCGTTGGTCCATTACCCAAGACTAGATCTGGAAATCAGTACTTGTTGACAATCATGTGTGCATCTACCAGATTCCCCGAAGCCATACCTCTACGTAACATCAAGGCAACTGCAATCTCAAAGCTTTGATAAAGTTCTTCACGTTGTTTGGCCTTCCCAGGGAAATTCAGCCAGACCAGGGTAGCAATTTCACTTCAGGATTGTTTCAGCAGGTTGTGTATGAACTAGGCGCAAAGCAGATTCTTTCTAGTGCCTATCATCCAGAAAGTCAGGGTGCCTTAGAGCGGTTTCATTCTACTCTCAAGACAATGATGAGGACTTATTGTTCTGACCATGAGAAAGACTGGGATGAAGGGGTTCATTTGCTGTTGTTTGCAGCTAGAGAAGCAGTGCAGGAGTCTACTGGATTCAGTCCATTTGAGCTAGTGATTGGTCATGAAGTGAGAGGACCTTTGCTATTGTTGAGTGAACAATGGCAAGAGAAAGAGCCGCATATCAGTCTGTTAGACTATGTTAGCAAGTTCAAGGAAAGATTGCGTGCAGCTTGTGACCTTGCCAAAGAGAACTTGAAATCAAGACAGGGAAAAATGAAAACTTGGTATGATCATAAGGCTAGTGTTATGGCCCCAATTTGTAATTAGATTTACAACGCAACAGCAACAGCAAGGGATGACAGACACAGTTTTAACAACTAAAACACATTTAATTTTTAAAACAAAGACAATAACGACTAAGCAACTAACAACGAAGACCAAGATTCATAAGTAAAAAAAAAAATATTTACAGTCCCTTTTTGGTGGGGTGGCTTGGTGATGTCCTGGATGAAGAAAATGCTGTAACAAAGGCAAAAATCCACAAAAGAAACTTCACAGGTCTTGAACAGAAAATGACTGATCTGGTCACATGTATCCTTCTTCTTGCAATTTCTCCTCCTACTTTACTGTCTCAATTCTTTTTCTTATATACTCTTTTGCAGACCCCACCCACATTTAGACCTCTTTTTTTTATTTTCTGAGACTTGCCCCAGACATGTCCAGGACATGTCTAAACATGACTCCAGTCTGAGCTTAACAAAAAAAAGGTAAATACTGCCATCTAGTGGCCTATATTCACATTACACCTCCATTCCAGGGGAAAAATTTTGACTCATGAAGGCAAAATTTTTCTTTTCAATACAAAATGGTTAAGTGAACACTTGTCTATATATACATATCATACAATATTCAAATAAACACAGGATATATATATATACATAGTCAAACACGAGATAAGCAATCAGCAATTACATTGTCTGTACCCTTCACATGCTTAATTTCCAAGTCAAACTCCTGTAAAATCAAACTCCAATTCAACAATCTCCGATTCTTGTTTTTCATCTTACTCAAAAACATTAACGGATTGTGGTCAGTGTACACAATCATTGGCTTTTCCCCTGTACAAACATAAACCTCAAAGTGTTGTAAAGAAAGGACCAGAGCCAACAGTTCCTTCTCTATTGTGGAATAGTTCCTTTGGTGGCGATTGAACTTCCTGGAGAAGTATGCCGAGGGATGCTCAATGTCATCAGAGTCACTTCTCTGTAGGAGCACAGATCCACAAGCTTGGTCGCTAGCATCGACCGCGATGGAGAACGGTTTGTTGAAGTCAGGAGATTTGAGCACGGGGAAGTGACACAGCAGAGACTTCAGGCGATCGAAGGCTCTCTGGCATGCATCATCCCAGGTGAACTTTACGCCTTTCTTCAGTTGGTTAGTTAGACTGAGAGCAATCTCAGCAAAGTTCTTGCAGAACTTGCGGTAGTACCCGATCATTCCAAGGAAGCGGCGCAAAGCTTTTTTGTTGTCAGGAACTGGAAAGTCCATGATGGCTTGGACTTTAGCATTTATGGGTGCCACCTTACCCTGGCCTATGACGTAGCCAAGATAGGTGACAGTAGCACAACCAAAGTCACTCTTGTTCAGGTTAACAGTCAGGTTAGCCTGGGTCAGGTGCTGGAACAACGTCTCTACATCTTTCAGATGTTCTTCCCAGGAGTCACTCCATGTGATCAGGTCATCGATGTATGCACCCGTGTGTGGCAATCCGGCGATTGTAGACTGTATCATCCTTTGGAACGTGGCTGGGGCATTTTTCATGCCAAAGGGTAGGACTTCATACTGGTACAACCCAGATGGTGTGGCAAAAGCAGAGATGCTCTTGGCCCTCTCAGTTAAAGGCACACACCAATAACCCTTCAATAAATCAATCTTGGTCAGAAACTTTGCTTGCCCTACTCTATCAATACAATCATCAATCCTAGGTATTGGAAACACATCAGTTCTAGTTACAGCATTGACTTTGCGATAATCTGTACAGAATCTAGTACTTCCATCAGGTTTTGGAACTAGCACACAGGGTGAACTCCAATCTGAGTTGGAGGGTCTGATAATATCATGTTCTAACATGTACTCAACCTCTTTCTCAGCAATCTTTCTCTTTTCAGGATTCATCCGGTACGGATGCTGTTTTATTGGTTTGGCATCACCAACATCTACATCATGAGAGGCTATAGAAACTCTCTTTGGAACATCAGGAAACAGATCCTCATATTTCGTGATCAACCTCTCAAACTGATCTTTCTGTGAGGGTTCTAAGTGCTGGAGTTTTACATCAAGATTTTGCAACACTTCAGAATTTGACAATTTGCATGAAAGAACTTCAGCTTTAATTCTCGGTTCATCATCTTGAAACTCCCCCTCATCTTCACATATCTCGGCCATTGGAGGATCTGAAGTGACAGCTGCAACCCTAGCATTTCTGTCATGATAAGGCTTCAGCATGTTAATGTGACACAACTGTTTTGGCTTTCTCCTATCTGGAGTCTTCACAATGTAATTGAGATCATTGAGTTTTGTCAGAATTTCATAAGGACCATGAAATCTAGCCTGCAATGGATTGGACTGCAAGGGAAACAACACAAGGACCTTGTCTCCTGGTTTAAACTCACGGCTTCTAGCCTTATGATCATACCAAGTTTTCATTTTTCCCTGACTTGATTTCAAGTTCTCTTTGGCAAGGTCACAAGCTGCACGCAATCTTTCCTTGAACTTGCTAACATAGTCTAACAGACTGATATGCGGTTCTTTCTCTTGCCATTGTTCACTCAACAATAGCAAAGGTCCTCTCACTTCATGACCAAACACTAGCTCAAATGGACTGAATCCAGTAGACTCCTGCACTGCTTCTCTAGCTGCAAACAACAGCAAATGAACACCTTCATCCCAGTCTTTCTCATGGTCATAACAATAAGTCCTCATCATTGTCTTGAGAGTGGAATGAAACCGCTCTAAGGCACCCTGACTTTCTGGATGATAGGCACTAGAAAGAATCTGCTTTGCACCTAGTTCATACACAACCTGCTGAAACAATCCTGAAGTGAAATTGCTACCTTAGTCAGACTGAATTTCCCTGGGAAGACCAAACAACGTGAAGAACTTTATCAAAGCCTTCGAGATTGCAGTTGCCTTGATGTTACGTAGAGGTATGGCTTCGGGGAATCTGGTAGATGCACACATGATTGTCAACAAGTACTGATTTCCAGATCTAGTCTTGGGTAATGGACCAACGCAATCAACAATGACCCTAGAGAATGGCTCCCCAAATGCTGGGATAGGCTGCAATGGAGCTACAGGTGGGTCTAACTGGTGTTTTCCAACTACCTGACAAGTGTGACAGGTTTTGCAAAAGTTGGAAACGTCTTTCCGAAGCCCAGGCCAAAAGAAGTGTTTCATGATCTTATCAACTGTCTTGTTAACACCAAGATGACCTCCTAAAGGTAAACTATGAGCCATTGTTAAGATCTCATTCCTATAGACCTTCGGAACAACAATTTGCCTGACCACTGCCCAATCTGCATTGGCAGGGATATCAGGAGGGCGCCACTTCCGCATCAACACACCATCCTTGAGATAATACCCAACTGGAACTGCGTCTATTTCTTTATCAGGAAGGGCTCTCTTCTTTAGTACACAAATTTCAGGATCATTAGTTTGCTCCTCAATCAACCGCTTTCTGGACAGAGACAAGTCTCCAGACACATCAGAATCACCAGACCCTTCCGGCTGGCTGAATAGAGAACTGATAAAAGTGTCTGATAAGTTCTCAAACGGAGAAACCATAGCAGGCCAATCAGAGTCATGAGGCAAACCACCTGAGTCCTGACTATTCAATGTGCTGGGCGGCACCACAACATCTTCTTTAGCCTTCTTGGCCATAGCACGAGTCACTGCGCAAGAAGGATACAGAGATGGGTCCTCATCCCCATCTTCAGTGCTCGGCTGTGAAGTAAGATGTACAGGGGGAACTACTTTGCCCCAGCCAGGTCATTGCCTAGCAACAGAGAAACACCCTTTATAGGTAGACTTGACATAAGTCCCACCTTTACCTGTCCTGTAACTAAATCTGACTTCAAGAATATAGATCGCAGGGGTACAGATACAGTCCTCCCTTCAATACCTTGTACAAGTATGAAATCCCCAGAAGCGGTCTCATCATGTAACTCCAAGGAGTCCATCAACAAAAGTGACTGAGAAGCTCCGGTATCCCTTAGGATATATATGGGGACAGGAGTAGATATATATATTGTGGTCATTCAGAGCCACAAATCCCTCTGACACAAATGGAAGAAATTCCTCCCTCACAAAGTCAGCTGTATTAGGCTTTTTAGCCCCACAAGAAGCAGGCAATTTAGCAGATCGGTTATCTACTACAGGGGTTTCTAACCTTGTTTTCACAAAGGCATTTAGTTTGGTATCCTTTTCTTTTTCTTTCTTAGCTTTAAGGAACCAACAGTTAGTTGTAACATGACCAGATTTCTTGCAATAACTGCAAACTAGACCACTTTTGTCACTGTCAGCTTTCACACTTTGATCAGACCTGTTACTGGATTTCTGAGCACCATCACCAGATTTGTCTTTGTCTTTGGGTGAGGAATCTTGGGTATCACCATAACCCTTTTTCTGAAATTGGGACCATCTATTATTACTGCTAGACTGAAATTTGGACTTATGTGTGAGAACATATTCATCTGCAAATTTGGCAGCTGATTGCAAATTCAGTGCTTGCTTCTCATTAAGGTAGGTCTTAACATCATCCTTAACACAGTTCTTGAATTCTTCAACTAACACCATCTCTTTTAGTGAGTTGAAATCATCCTTGACCTCCATAGAAGTACACCAGCGCTCAAAGCAAACCTGCTTTTCATTAGCAAATTCAACATAAGTCTGATTTTCAGATTTCTTCAGACCTCTGAATTTCTGTCGGTAAGCCTCTGGAACCAACTCATAAGCTCTCAAAATAACCTTTTTGACAACCTCATAATCAGAGGAATCATCTGCAGACAAAGCCGAATAGGCTTGTTGAGCTTTACCCTTGAGGACAGTTTGCAACATCAGAGGCCAGTGTTCCTTTGGCCACTGGCAACTCTTTGCTACCTTTTCAAAACACTGGAAATAGTTGTCAACATCCTTTTCCGAAAATGGAGGCACCAGTTTTACCTCCTGACTGGCACAAAATGTATTTTTAGTTTCAATTTTAATTTTTAGTTGCTCCATTTGGAGTCTTTCTTCTCTATCGAATTTCTCTAATTCAAAATCTCTCTGTCTCTGTCTCTCTCTTTCTGCTCTTTCCTCTTTCTCTCTCTCAAATTCTCTTTGTTTTTCTTTTTCTTCCCTCTCAATTTTCTCTTCTCTTGCTAATTTTTCTAACTCAAACTGCCTTTGTTTTTCTTTTTCTTCCCTTTCTTTCTCTCTTTCTTCCCTCTCAAATTATTTTTGAAAGGGAGGAAAAAGAAAAACTATCTCTAGCATTTTTAATTTAAGTTCCATTTCTATATTTGGATTTTCCACTGGAAACTGTTCCAGATCTCCTGGTGCAAACACATTTTCATCAATGTAATATTCAACTATCTCTCTAGCCAGTCTTGCTTTTCGCATGGCTGGTTTTACCTCTGTCAGCTCCAACTGTCTGCAAATTTCTAGCAGTTCTGTCTTTTTAAAAGACTTCAAAACCCCTTCGGTTGGTGATGCCAAGAAATCATCCATTGCTGTTGCCAATATATATCTAGGAAAATTCACAAAAACAATTTCACAATTTGAAATGTTAGATTTGCAATAAATTACTCACACAATGGTCTATCCCGGACCTTGAGCCCCCAATTTGTTATGGCCCCAATTTGTAATTAGATTTACAACGCAACAGCAACAGCAAGGGATGACAGACACAGTTTTAACAACTAAAACACATTTAATTTTTAAAACAAAGACAATAACGACTAAGCAACTAACAACTAAGACCAAGATTGATAAGTAAAAAAAAAAATATTTACAGTCCCTTTTCGGTGGGGTGGCTTGGTGATGTCCTGGATGAAGAAAATGCTGTTACAAAGGCAAAAATCCACAAAAGAAACTTCACAGGTCTTGAACAGAAAATGACTGATCTGGTCACATGTATCCTTCTTCTTGCAATTTCTCCTCCTACTTTACTGTCTCAATTCTTTTCCTTATATACTCTTTTGCAGACCCCACCCACATTTAGACCTCTTTTTTTTATTTTCTGAGACTTGCCCCAGACATGTCCAGGACATGTCTAAACATGACTCCAGTCTGAGCTTAACAAAAAAAAGGTAAATACTGCCATCTAGTGGCCTATATTCACATTACACTAGAAGCTGTGAGTTTAAACCAGGAGAAAAGGTCCTTGTGTTGTTTCCCTTGCAGTCCAATCCATTGCAGGCTAGATTTCATGGTCCTTATGAAATTCTGACAAAACTCAATGATCTCAATTACATTGTGAAGACTCCAGATAGGAGAAAACCAAAACAATTGTGTCATATTAACATGCTAAAGCCTTATCATGACAGAAATGCTAGGGTTGCGGCTGTCACTTCAGATTCTCCAATGGTCGAAACGTGTGAAGATGAGGGGGAGTTTCAAGATGATGAACCAAGAATTAAAGCTGAAGTTCTTTCATGTAAATTGTCAAACACTGAAGTGTTGCAAAATCTTGATGTAAAACTCCAGCACTTAGAACCCTCACAGAGAGATCAGTTTGAAAGGTTGATCAAGAAATATGAGGATTTGTTTCCTGATGTTCCAAAGAGAGTTACTATAGCCTCTCATGATGTAGATGTTGGTGATGCCAAACCAATAAAACAGCATCCATACCGGATGAATCCTGAAAAGAGAAAGATTGCTGAGAAAGAGGTTGAGTACACGTTAAAACATGATATTATCAGACCCTCCAACTCAGATTGGAGTTCACCCTGTGTGCTAGTTCCAAAACCTGATGGAAGTACTAGATTCTGTACAGATTATCGCAAAGTCAATGCTGTAACTAGAACTGATGTGTTTCCAATACCTAGGATTGATGATTGTATCGATAGAGTAGGGCAAGCAAAGTTTCTGACCAAGATTGATTTATTGAAAGGTTATTGGTGTGTGCCTTTAACTGAGAGGGCTAAGAGCATCTCTGCTTTTGCCACACCATCTGGATTGTACCAGTATGAAGTCCTACCCTTTGGCATGAAAAATGCCCCAGCCACGTTCCAAAGGATGATACAGTCTACAATCGCCGCATTGCCACACACGGGTGCGTACATCGATGACCTGATCACATGGAGTGACTCCTGGGAAGAACATCTAAAAGATGTAGAGACGTTGTTCCAGCGCCTGACCCAGGCTAACCTGACTGTTAACCTGAGCAAGAGTGACTTTGGTTGTGCTACTGTCACCTTTCTTGGCTACGTCATAGGCCAGGGTAAGGTGGCACCCATAAATGCTAAAGTCCAAGCCATCATGGACTTTCCAGTTCCTGACAAAAAAGCTTTGCGCCGCTTCCTTGGAATGATCGGGTACTACCGCAAGTTCTGCAAGAACTTTGCTGAGATTGCTCTCAGTCTAACTAACCAACTGAAGAAAGGCGTAAAGTTCACCTGGGATGATGCATGCCAGAGAGCCTTCGATCTCCTGAAGTCTCTGCTGTGTCACTTCCCCGTGCTCAAATCTCCTGACTTCAACAAACCGTTCTCCATCGCGGTCGATGCTAGCGACCAAGCTTGTGGATCTGTGCTCCTACAGAGAAGTGACTCTGATGACATTGAGCATCCCGTGGCATACTTCTCCAGGAAGTTCAATCGCCACCAAAGGAACTCTTCCACAATAGAGAAGGAACTGTTGGCTCTCGTCCTTTCTTTACAACACTTTGAAGTTTATGTTTGTACAGGGGAAAAGCCAATGATTGTGTACACTGACCACAATCCGTTAATGTTTTTGAGTAAGATGAAAAACAAGAATCGGAGATTGTTGAATTGGAGTTTGATTTTACAGGAGTTTGACTTGGAAATTAAGCATGTGAAGGGTACAGACAATGTAATTGCTGATTGCTTATCCCGTGTTTGAATGTGTATATATATATCATGTGTTTGAATATTGCATGATATGTATATATAGACAAGTGTTCACTTAACCATTTTGTATTGAAAAGAAAAATTTTGCCTTTATGAGTCAAAATTTTTCCCTTTTGGAATGGAGGTGTAATGTGAATATAGGCCACTAGATGGCAGTATTTACCTTTTTATTGTTAAGCTCAGACTGGAGTCATGTTTAGACATGTCCTGGACATGTCTGGGGCAAGTCTCAGAAAATTAAAAAAAAGAGCTCTAAATGTGGGTGGGGTCTGCAAAAGAGTACATAAGGAAAAGAATTGAGACAGTAAAGTAGTTGGAGAAATTGCAAGAAGATGACCAGACCTGCCATTCTGTTCAAGACCTGTGACGTTTCGTTTGTGGATTTCTTTGCCTGTGTTTGAGCATTTTCATCATCCAGGACATCACCAAGCCACCCCCACGAAAAGGGATTGTAAATATTTATGTTTTGTACATAATTCAATCTTGGTCTTAGTTGTTAGTTGCTTAGTCGTTATTGTCTTTGTTTTAAAAATTAAATGTCTTTTAGTTGTTAAAACTGTGTCTGTCATCCCTTGCTGTTGCTGTTGCGTTATAAATGTAATAACAAATTGGGGCCATAACAATACTTTTGGTCATCCACAGAGGATTCTGCTTTTTCAGCTTACTTTTGGACACCTTCGGAATAAATCTGCATTGTGATTCAAGTAAAACCCCCTTAAATCTTTCCCACATCTCATTTACGGACTTATAGTCCAGGAGTGTCTCACATTTTATTTCAGCTAGATATGAGCGCATCCTGCCAAAGTTTGCTCACCTAAAATTGAAAATTTTTGTTTTAGACAAAAATTTTTTTACTTCCCATGAAACATCAAAATTAACAGCAGAGTGATCACTTGTCCCAAGTGGCTCCAGTACCTCAACATTGCTAATTCTATCAGGGTCATTACAGAGCACTGAGTCTAAAATTTACTTCTCTCTGGTAGGTTTATTAACATACTGCACCAAGAAATTATCATTTATAACATCGAGACAGGGCACTTAGCACCAGGGACAGATCCCACACTGGGGCCCTTGGAGGGTGCAGCCTCAAAGCCCCTCTGAGGAAGAGAGACACCAACCGGTGGCATCCCACAGTAGCATTGTCAACCAAGGCATGTCGTGAGGAAATGGCTGCCAAATACACTTTCAAGGTGGAGTGAGCATGACCACTATCCAGGAGGGACTGAAGGAACTCCAGGATCATAGCCACAGGGCAAAGGGCACGATCCTCTGCCCTGCCTGCACACCAATGCTACCAGTGCTACCATTTGCTTTCATACTGAAGATGGGTGGATGCCACGTGGGCAATCTTAATAGTGGCCTGAACGGGCTCGGTACAGCTCATCAGGAGAGGGTCGGGCCCTGCAATAGCCAGACCCCTAGCTGGAGGCGACTGGGGTTGGGATGCCAAATCTGACCCCCCAGCTGTGACAGAAGGTCCTTCCTCTCTGGGAGGCGCCATGGAGAGCTGCAACGAAGCCTCTGCAGCATCGGAAACCAAGATCTCCCTGGCCAAAAGGGGGGCCACCAAGAGGAGCCTGAGGCCCTGCTGAAGGACCCTCTGCAACATTGGCGGAATTAGAGGCAGGGGTGAAAATGCATACAGGAGCACCTTAGACCACTCGTGCCCGAGGGCATCTTGTCCCAGAGGACCGGTCTCCTCTGTCCAAGAGAACCAGAGTGGGCAATGAAAAGATCTGCGGTGAAAAGATCCACCGCTGCTCTGCCGAAGAGGATCTATATCGTGTCCACCATCTCCGGGAGAAGCTGCCATTCCCCTGGTGGGGTCTTGCACCAGAAAAGAAAGTCTGCCACCTGATTCTGTTCTCCTGGCAGGTAAATTGCCCGCAGGCTGGAGTGGGCCACGTCAGGAGGCACCAGGACACCCGCAGCAGCTGCGCTGACCTGGTGCCCCCTGGATGATTGATCTGGGAGACATGTTGTCTGACTGAACAAGCACCTGCAGGCATGGCAGAAAATGCTGGAGTGCCAGATGCACAGCTCGACGCTCCAGCACATTGATGTGGCATTTGCGGTCGCAAGCAGACCACTGTCCTTGGGCAGGTCTTCCTCGCCAAGCTGCACCCCACCCTGAGAGAGAGGCATCCGTGATGACGGTCTCTCGGAAGGATGGAGGGTGCCCCTCCCAGCGGGAATGCCCTGTTCATCCAGGCGCCAAGGCACGAACACATGCCTGCGAGACCCTGACCAGCCTGCGCCTGAGTTTCCCAGCATCCAGGTGGCTGTTTAGCCACATTTGCAAGGGGCGTAGTGTCAGCAGACCCAAGGGTACAACAGCTGTGGCAGCTGTCAGTTTTCCCAAGAGCTGCAGAAACTTCATGAAGGGTAGCCGCCTGCCCCTCCTGAAGTGGGGAAGGAGATGCAAGACGTTGCTCACGCGCAGTGGCAAAATGTAGGCCTTCATGGCGACCGACTTGAGCACCAGCCCTAGATAGGCGACTTCCTGGGAAGGGACCAGACAGCTCTTCTCCTTGTTCACGTTGAGCCCCAACCTAGCCACTTGAGACAATAGACAGGCCGTATCCCGTAACACCTGATCCCGGGATGGCGCACACACTAACTAATTGTCGAGCTATGGAAGAATCTTCATACCTTGTGCCTGTAGAGGTGCAAGGGCTGCCGCTACACATCAGGTAAACACCCTTGGGGACCCAGTAGTGACCCTGGAAGGCAAACCTGATGAATGGCTGGTGATGTGCGCTGATCGGCACATGAAAATAAGCATCTTTCAGATCCACGGATGTAAACCATTCCCCCTGACTGATCACGCACAAAACATCCGCCGTGGTCAGCATCCGGAAGGGCAGAACCTTTAAGTACCTGTTGAGGCCTCTCAGGTCCAGGATGGGACGAAGTCCACCGTCTTTCTTGCTGAGAAGAAAGTAAGTGGAATAGAACCCCCCTGTCTGATTTAGAGGATCTATTGGCATGATGGCACCCTTGCTCAGGAGGACGGACAACTCCTGAGCCAGAGTTATTGCTATTGCTGGGTCGCTGATGATGGTCATTGTGACCCTGCCAGAAGTAGGGGGCCGGTGTCGGAACTGCAATTCGCACCCTCGGGTCAGGGTGGAAATCACCCAAGTGTCTGCAGAGCAGGCAGCCCAGTAACTGAGCAGCAGCAACCGACAACCGGCCCCACAGTCCTAGCACCGTCCCCCATGGCCTTTGGAAGTGCTGGGGGGATGGCGGTCAGACTCAGAGCCCCGACGCTGTCCAGACGATCTAAGTCCAGGAGGACGAGAGTCAGCAGCAGGCTGTTCAGCAGGCCGCTGGAAACCCGAACGGCAACTGTGTGTAAGCAACTGAGGGCGGCACCCAGAAGCAGATGAGGGGCCCCTTTGATTGCTGGGGGCAGGCGCTCTCCTGTGAAGGCTAGCCAGCCGCTGCCTGGTCTCACTGGCTAGGACAGTACAGTCCAGTGCCTCCTGAGCAGCCAAGCCAAACAGCTCCCCTGGTTTTGCTGGTACCTGACGAAGGATCTTTCTAGTGGCCTCCGTCAAAGGTAACTGCGCTAGCCAGACATGACGATATGTATGCACAAGTATGGACATCAACTGGCCTAGTTCTTTTGTCTGGAAGGCAAAAGCCTGCAGCGATGCATCACAGATGTCACAGGTAGATATCATCCACCTGTGCATCCTGCAGGAAAGTTGAGAGGGCAAGTAGTAGGTGGGAAAGGGAGTTGCCGAGCCGACCAATGCCTGCCGCTGTATCATAGGCCTTACAGATATATCCATCAGTGACCCGACACTCCGACAATCCTCCACAGAGGGGCACCTGGCGTTTGGCTTCAGAGCCTCATCAGGAGCCACAATCAGAGCCGCAACAGGGGTCTCAACTGCAGACATGTGTCCCAGGCCGATAGCTTCTGGATTCTCCATTGCGGCCAAAATCCGCTCATCAGATGTTAGCCTGGAGAGGGCTGTAGTATCTCTCCAACACGAATGCAGCTCTTTCAAGAAATCCGGAAAATGCGGGATGGTAATTTTAGCAGGAGAAGGATTGCGCCTGTGGAAGGTGCTAGGGGCCACATTTCCTTGTGGGGTGTTGAGCTGCACGTGCGCCAAAGCGATGCGGATAATGATCTCCATGGAGGAGGCATCTGACCCACAGTGAGAACTCGGCTGAAGAGTGCAAAGAATGCTCCTAAGAGGCAAGGTCACCAGACGAAGCATAAAACTGACTCGCCGAGGTCGCAATAGAAATGGTGACCTCTGACGGGGGTGGCTGCAGTGTATTCCCCGGTCCAACAGGTTCCCCCATTTGCACAGGCTGCAGATTCCAGAGAAGTGCTTTCATCTGCTCCATGTCAGCAGCCAAGCGAACCACTTTAATTGAGAGCTGGCTGTTTGACTTCTTCCGCTTGGGGGCACCCACAGCGCTCTGCATTGAGGGCCTCTTTACAGTCCCCCCATTACTGAAATCAACCCTCACCGGTTGGGATGAAGGGAGGCTGGCCAGTGGATCTAGCTGCGCTAACCTGGCTAGTCTCACTGACCAAGGTATCATGCTGCAATTCATGCAAGCATCTTCAGTGAGGACTTCCCAGGCAGAAGGGGCAGAGATCGTGGCCATCTGCTAAATCCAGGAGGGCCTGACATGCTTCATTACAGCAAAGGCTAGGGCAGAATAAATGTGTGACAGTGCTGGGAGAGGACAGCGAGCACACCACCTTCACCAACAGGGTAACACAGATAAAGATTGAAATAACAGAGCTGGGAGAGGGGAGTGGAAACGCTGCCTTCACCAAAAAAGTTAAAATAACGGTCAAACAAAAGAATCAATCGTGACAGTGCTGGGAGAGGGCGGCGAGCACACAACCTTCATCAACAGAGTAACAGAGCAGCAGTAATAGCACTACAAAACAGCTCTCCAGCTGCTGTGAGCAATGCCGGGCGGGAGGGAGGGGCAAACGGCGCCATCACCAGCAAAACTCGAGAAACTAAATCAAATAACGCGCCAGCCACAACCTCTCAGAGGACGATAAAATCGTTGCTCCTACTGTAATGGCACAAGGTTGCACAGAGCAAGCGACAATAATTGAAAAAAAGAAATAAGCGGAAGCAAGGGGATAGTAGCTTCTAAGCTTTAAAGTGTATACTCTTAACGCGATCGTGAGAAGAAAAAAGGAACCGAACACCTGCGCACACTAGAAGATATAGCCTCCCGGGATTGACGCAGGGGTCATGGGTGACATTGTTGTTATTTGACATGCACTTGCGCGAGCGGTGATATCCAGTGCTTTAAGCACCGCCTGGCGGTCATGAAGGGACGAAATACAACTGACAGTTGTGGGCACTGAGTGCGTCGGCTGCTGCAAAAGGACGCTCAATCCTCATCCTTCAGTGCTGAATGACCTGAACCTGTCAGTTTACTTTTCTTGATTAGAAAGTTTCTCAGACTAATTGGTAAAATGACAATGAAATGTATTTTTAATAGCGTTGTTATACATTGCTTTACAGAATTCTGTGGTCGAGTAGCTCGCGAAAGGTGCAGGACAACCCGCAGGACACTAAGCAACAAGCTGTGAAACGTGCCAGACATCAAGAATCAAGAATGTAGAAAAGAATGGATTCTCGTGACTTACAGCTACATGAGCCTCACAGACCAATCCACACGGCGCCCCACGAGCCAGCTGAGCGCAGAATTTTCCTACCTATCAGAAAAAAAAGTACGAGAAATCCAAATGCGTGAGAGTTGACATTAATACATACGATATATATATGATATATGTCATTAATGAAAACTGTTCGTAACCACTGAAGCAAGGTGGTCAGTCAGCAAGTTAAAATTTGCGTATTTGCGATTGCGTCGAGCACGTGACTGTAAATGAGCCAGTGTTTCTAATGTTTGTAACCACCTGAAAGCCCTGACAACGAAATACCGGCACAAGTTAGTGCGGGTCAAGGGAGATGTTCCCTGCACTCAACCTTCACTTAAAAAGGGATTCTAATTTCAGAGTAAGTGAGGTCTCTGAAAGCAAATGAGTGTTAGGGCAACCTCTGACTCATTTAGAATAACCTGACATTAATTAAGTTTTAGTACCCCAATGCTAACCTCGATTTCACCACAGGTGAAATCTGGTGAACTGGCAATAGGGGAAGCTCAAAACCATCCCTTAAAAATAATGATTGGACATAACCTGTTTTCAATCATTTAATAAAATTTTATTTACTTGAACTCCAAAAATCTTAAGGATTATCATGTGTTGCCAGTTCAACTGGTCAAGTTAGAATGAACACTGATAATTATTGCCCTGTTTTCAATTCATTTAAATTACCCTTGCAAAAACTCCGAAAACTCTCAACATTATCAGGTGTGGCCAGTTTTCATTAATGACGCATATCTGTCAACTGTCACGCATTTGGATTCGGAAAATTCTGCGCTCAGCTGGCTCGTGGGGCGCTGTGTGGATTGCCCAGCACACTTACACACTTACGTTGCCAAGACGTTTTGACAACGTAACCGGACGTCCTTAGATTCGTCGTGGCAACGTAACTACTTACGTCGTGACAACCGGAAAAGTGAAATTCCTAGATACGTCATGGCGACGTAACTTCGTAACGTTGTCAGTTCGTCTTCAGAACGTTGTCGCAACATGATTTATCAAAGGTCGCCAGTTGGTAACCTAAAAGTACATTATTGCGACCACGATGCTTGCACTCGGCTCTTCCTTCCTAACGCTTATTGGATGGATTCCTCGTGCTTTACCTGCGCGACTTAACAGGCCTACTAGTATTCACCTTGCGAGATAGAAAAAAAAAAAATCAACTTGTCTTACATTGGCACATGCTTAACCCTGCCCAACAGAGAGCACAAACATTGCAGGTCTGTTTAAAAACAATTTACCACAAAACTTCCTTCAGTCCAGGAATACCCAGTTCGGGTGGCTTAGGATGTTACATGCAGAATGTGCGTCACAAAACTGTTAAACCCCCGGCTAAGTCACGCATTTCAATTGATGACAATAAATACATGAATATAAATTGTATATGAACTATGTACATTAAATCTATTTTTAAACAGTATATAATATTTTAATTTACAATAGTGGTACTTTAATGAATTACGAGACAGAAACATGCATTTTGCACCACAGAGTATTTTATTAACATTACAAATGGAATATAGAGTCTGCAGAAGTATCCAACACTTTCCTTTTTCACTAAGGCAAACATCAGTTCAGTTAGGTATACAATCTTACATTGAGAGGGAATCTGATTATTATTATACACTACAATACACCAACCAACTTAAGGTTCAGAATGAGCCATCACAGATTTCAATTGAATTCACCAGTTTCAGAGAGGATGCCCAGTCAGTTAATGAAAGTCAGTTAATGAAGACTCAATCAGAAAAACCGTAACTTATCAAAAAAGAAAAAGATCAGGGGCCTTATTTACAAAAATTGGTGTGAATTTTATACCCAAGTAATGCATAAGCACAAAAAAATAAAAATGACATTTTGTGGACAATAACCCAATTTATAAACCTATGGGGAAAATAAACTGCATGGAATTTTCATTTAATCGGGATGGACTTGACGTTGTGCATAGTCTTAATAATTTCTCTTTTTATAATGTCAGATTTGTTTTTATAAATCAGAAATCTGCAAAGAAAGTGACGTACGTATCTTTTTTGAGCCTATGCGCCGTTTATAAATGAGGCCCCTGGTGCAGTTCAGTGTGAAGCTGTAGTGGCTCCAAAGCATACAGTAGACGTTGAAACCGTATTCTGTAAGAAAGAGTATGACCTAAAGAAACCTTTGAAACTGACCGTTAATTTCAGGTACATTTCCCCACCAATATAAGGCAGGCTCAGACTACATGAGTTTTAGGCTGATGTATCCCAGATTCACTCCTCCCAACAATCACAGAAATCTGGCCTGGGACCTTAGTCAGAAATGATCTTCAGCCAAGATTATCTGGTAGTGCAAGGAGTTTAAGGATCTAGTCTGATTCCTCCCAAACTGCTCACACACTCAGCAGGGCAGCGCTGATAATGTCAAACTTTTTTGATATTCAGGATTTAGAACTGGAATATTCTGTCAGAAAATAAATTTTAACATCCCATTCAGGGTTTCAGAGCCGACGGTATCAAACAGCAATGGTAAAACCTTAGCCACTGAGAGGCTAGCTGAGTATCAAGTTATAAAACCAAATTAAAACTGACCATTAAATTCTCAACCCCAGCTGTTGGAGAACAAATTAACTGTGTTGTCCACTTTCCCCAACCGCTCCCTCAAAACTTTTGTCTTGAAACATCTGCCTTCTGCCTCCCCATGATGTATCCATATAGTGCCTAATTCACATCGTTTACCATAAATTTCTAATTATAAAAGGTGCAGCAAACTAGCCATAACTGTGACTTGAAATAACGCCATAACACTCGGTACAAATTAAGTAAGAAAGTTAGCATTAGCTATTCTCGCTCAACCAATCGCGCAACTCAGTTGCACAAACAACAACACTGTTGTTGTTAGATGTAGCTAACGTTTGAGTATAGTCTTCATAAGGACTATACTCAAACGTTAGCTACATCTGACAACAACTGAAATTATAGCGCAGTGTTAATCAGTGTTGTTGTTTGTGCAACTGAGTTGCGCAATTGGTTGAGCGAGAATAGCTAATGCTAACTTTCTTACCCAGCTAACAATACAATGTTGGGCCAATGTTGGGCCAACGTAAGCAGTTATGTTGGCCCAACGTTGGGCCCCTACGTTGGGCCAACGTCATTTTGTTTGGGGGCATTTAGCGAGAGAGCATTGGGCCAACATTGGGCCACCGTATCTTGACGCAAACCAACCAGTTGGCCCAAGGTTGGCAGTCAACGTTGAGCTAACATTATTTTGTCTCATTTGTGCCAAACATATGTCCTTCGGCCCTACATGTTAAATTTATATTTATGGCTTATAAAAGTAGAAATATTATGTAATATAGAATTTACTTCATGACATGTACATTAGGATGGGGTGATAATGTATTAAGTGGTGGACTTACCAATCTCAGGGATGCCCAATTTTATCCAGAAATGGCCAGTGTGGGTGCAGGTTTACTGTATGAAATTACTCAGTTCCACTTTACCATGAAGTTGGTACTGCTGTGCTGATCTACAGCACTAGGTCTTCTCACAGTTCGGTGCTCCTTATGTATTATTGCATGATAATAATAATAATAATAATAATAATAACAATAATAATAATATTAACTACTTACTGTATTGGCTGATCCACTGTACTTCAAATTCACTCCATTCCTCATCAGGCATTGCTTGCAATTCAACTGCTTTCTTACATTTTTCAGTATTCTTATATGGTGGCCAAAATGACACTTTATCTGAACTCAGCCAGTTGCTTGCGATGATTTCGGTTTCGTTTGTTTCCGTAAAAATCACAATCGAATACATCTCATATTTAACAAGATAAGAACAAATGAAGATAAGATTAATGTGATATGATCAATTTGGTAAGGGGAGCCTGAATATTTAAGAAAATACTAATCTTTCACTGTGTGGAGTAAAGGGCATGACACAAACCCATCCTTGTGTGGCAACAAAACAACTTTAGACATTGGGTGATCTGTAGGGACTGATCAGGACTGTTCCTAGGTTTTTTACGAATGCTATATTCAGCTTCATTGAATCTACAGGATAGTTGAAAAAAGCTGACTTACTTTGAAACTTGAGGCAAATTAAATATGCGGTGCTTCCAAGTGATACAATATTTTTGACAATGAAAATGTCACCATTCACCATAATAGCATTGTCACCTGTGCTAATAGAGACTCGCATCCCAGTTAGTTCATATTGTTTGTACTGCCTTGCCTGTAGTGAGAATTCATACATAATAGGTATCAAAGGCCCTTCTCTGTGCTGATTTCTGCCCCAAATTTTTGATCTGACTACTCCACCTTTCCAAAAATAGTCCTGTCTCTCAGAAATCCTCCTTACGACTTGCTGCAGAGGATTTTTTGTACCTCGTATGGTCTTTTTCAGTGCCTGTAGAAAATTCTCAAATGGGAATGCTGAGAAAGAATGAAGTGCCCCAAACAGCCTGGCATCACTGGCTAAATGGACTAATCCATGAATGTTCTACACCACATAATTCCCATAAATTGACTTGAAATTCTGAACATATATGACCAATAATTGCTCAGCAAAGACGCAGAACTTAAAGCATAGGTGGGGACAGCATAAAATGGTGATTGCAACATGCAGAATAAGAAAGTTATGATATGGGGGCATATGCCTGGGGAGTTATAAGGCTACAGGCCCTGTGTAAAGTAGAAAATTCCTGAATTCAGTGGCCTTCCATCTGTCCATTTCTAAAAGGGATCTCCCCTTTCGCACAAACTCTCTTGGCATGTGTACCATGAAACTCAGAATGCATGCTGATATCAGCTGTATCTGATGCATCTGTTTCCCCTAGCGGGAAGAGGACCCTTTGTCCAAAATTTCATTAATGTTTTCATCACCCCCAAGCAAACAAGATGCATGAAATCCAGTGGAAACTGAGAGACTATGCCCACCATCCCCTGAAGGACACTCACACCTCTATGGTGGTGTTCATCAGACTGCATGATGAAAGCCTCATCAGTTCTTAAAGGGGCAGCAGTATCTGGGAATGTCATTCGGTTGTGTTCCCAGATACCGTCTTGAGTGCATTTCTCACAACCATGGTATGAATTGTGGGCCTTTATATTTTTAACAAAGGCCCTGGCCGGGGCATCACACACAAGCTTTGAAGTGTGGACTTTTAACACCCTATCCTTCACAACGAGACCCTCATTCAGCAGCCTTTCCAGTTCTACAGCAAATCCTTGCAAGTAATCATTCACATTCATGGGTTTCATTTTTCCCAGAAACAAACTGATTACAAAGGCGGCCTTACTCTCATCCTCCTCAACAATTCCAAGTATGGGCCAGATTTGCTCACAGCTATTCTTAAATAATGGTAGGCCATCTATGTTAAATTGTAATGTCACACAATTTGGCAAAGATTCCATGGCTTCTAAAACAGTGCTTACAGCTTTTTCAATTCCAAAACTGTACATGGTGCCACCTGCAATCTCTTCAACTGTGTACTTAGTGGGAGTACCTAAAAGAGTGCGCGCATCTTTAGGGAGGCTTGGAAACTATTTTTTCAATATCCCCAACAAACTGTTAACATGACAAAGGGATGTGTTGCTCATGGCAGCCCATTCCTTTAGCTCATCTCTTGGGGAAGGAGAGGCTGCCTCATCATCAGACGCTTCATCACTGGACTCACAATCTGATATCCTGCCTATGTTGGACTCTGAATCAGAATAGTCAAAATCACTGCTGTCAGCATCACCATCAAATTCACCATTATAGTAAGACTGTTTCTGAAATTGCGTTTCTGCATTGTAATTTTCGCATTGTGGATCCACCTCTATGTAACCCTCCAACAGTGTGTTTTCTGTTATTGGTCTTGAGTAATCAATCAAAATGTTACTCAGCTGCTCTTGAACCAGTCTTTTTGCGTGGCGTTTAATTGTTCTTTCAGAGCACAGTTTTTCCGCCATAAGTTAGTGCGGGTAACATTTGCTTGAAAATTTCTGAAAGCCTAAAAGCTTGAATTTTTTTTTTTTTAAATGACGGCACAGCTAGGCGGTAATGCCGCTTGCTAAGATTACTGCCAAGCCACAAGTTCGCCAAAGCAAGTCGACACTCGGCAGCCAACGAATATCAAAATAATAGCCAATGAGAAATAATAAATACCTAACAGATTGTTGTCCCAAGTTTATAATTATTATAAGTAGGTTATATAATATTTATACACAAATCACTAAGAAATAATTCTCATTAAAATTCATATAATAAGCAACGCAATCTGGCTGAGTATTACCTTAGCTGACAGCGGAGAGAACTCGTTAGCCAAGGTCGTTTAACGGAATTTGTTGGCTCGCGCAAACAGCTAGTTGTGTCGTCGCGCCCTTAAAAGTTGGCACGTGGCCCCTCTGATTTTCGTCTAGATGTGAACACGTTGTGGCATTTGTAGCTACAATAAGAGATTCTGAGTACTTCATAGGATAGGCGAGAAGCACTGCAAAATCAGTATTCCGGTGAAAAAGCGAATTGATATCAGAATCGTGTTCGTAAGGGTCATAACCCATTCAGTGACAAGATTGAAATCGCTGCACAAATCTGTGAAATGTTATCGAATATGGATATGCTAATTCGTCATCTATCAGAAATTGTAAGGTTAAATTGAAAACTCACCATAATGTTGGAGTTCCAAGTCAAGCCCCCGCGTGTTCTTCGTTGGTTTACAGGGCGGAGATCGCAGCAGACCAGTTGCAATCACCTCTGTGTTCCGCTGTTCTAAAGTATCTTGCCGAATGAAACGGTATCCGAAATGAGGTCGACACATTTTTTTCACGGTCGCTGTGATATGACGTATTATAATTTAGTTTCTGTGCCACTTGCTGAAACAGATTAAAGTAGGCTTACGGAATCCCGAGGCAACTGATAAAACATGTCTATATATCTCGACATTGTCTTGCTATTCATCTCAGAAATGTGCCACACATCCCATTCCTTTCCTTTATGTGGAAAACGTGTTGCAGGCTACAGGTGTATCTCAAAAAATAAGGATATCATGCAAAAGTTCGTTTTTTTTCTTTAGTTGTGCTCAAAAAGTGAAACCTTCATACATTTGATTATTTACACATAAAGTGAAATATTTCAAACCCTTTTTAAATTTAAAATTTTGATGATTACGGCTTAAAGTTTATGAAAAACAAAAGTCCAGCATCTGAAAATATTAGAATGCCACATAATAATCGTTTAAAAAAATGGATTGATAATGCAGAAATGTCTACATTCTAAAAAATATCTTTGTCGATACACTCAATAATTGGTCGGGGCTCTGCTTGCATGAATGACTGCATCATGCATCGTGGCATAGAGGCGATCAGCCTGTGGCACTGCTGAGGTGTTATTGAGGCCCAGGGTGCTGTGATAGCGGCCCTACATTGCAAAATTGTCCCATGACAAAGAGCCCTTAAATGTGTGTGGAAATCATGTGTGCATAACTGAGTTGCCAGATGACTCTACCATCTTAGTCAAGAGTTCAGAACAGATCCCTCCGCTAATCAAGATGATAACTGTTTTTTCAAGCTTTAGGTGTCATATATGACTATCCTCTGATAGATTTGTTTAAATTTTGAGCTAAAAAGAAAGTGAAATCCCAGCTGGCTCAATCATTTTGCCCCAATTGTGGCCCAAATGTGGTGAGCTGTTTGGTTAAGTTTTAGAAGGATGTACAGCCCCTAAATGGCCCAAGTTTGAAATGTCAAAGTCTAAATGAAAGTTGGCCAAACCTCACCCAAAACTCCTCTGGGGGTAAACTTCTGAAAATTTCCCATCTTTGCTCAATCTTTGGGCCTCATAAAATGATGAAAAAATGTATCAGGGTACATCATGAGACGATGTCCCCTCCCGCTCTTGACTAAGTCTTCTGGTCAACCAGACCTATGCCATCACTCAGCCAGTGGCTGGCTTTACTCTGGTGCTATTCTATTTCTTATGGTAAACCAGAATCATACCACAGGTCAGCCAAAGGCCTTAACCTTGCTTACCCCATCACAAAATTGCCACGTGCAAGCCAAACTACAGCCAGAATTATTGCTATCTTGGATACTTTGGAGTGTTAATAACAAACTTTGTCTACCGTACAGTTGAGCTGAAGACTTCCATCAAAGCAACCTGGGCTTTCATAACACCTCACCAGTGCAACAGGCTGATCGCCAACATGCCACGACGCATGATGCAGTCATTCATGCAAGATGAGCCCTGACCAAGTATTGAGTGTAATATTTCAATTTACATGTAATTAATCTTAAATATATGAAAGTTGCAGTAAAAAAATAGACTTTCATGATATTAAATTTTTTTGAGATGCACCTGTATTGTTTAAATGTTATCGTATACCTCCAGGATCAATGGCAAAATTAAAAAATGGGCCTTGCTGAAGCGGGCAATACCCCTCAGCCCCGAAGGTCACTGCTGCAAGGTCAAAGGTCAAACTGGGACGAATCCTCAAAGGCACACCTACCCCCCATGGGGAGTCCACATATGCAATATGAACTTTCTAACCCAAGTGGTTACAGAGAAATAGCCTGGACAAAATTGGCGGACGCCCGCCTGCCCGCCGAAGGGACGACAATAGCCCTTGTGCCCATGTCGAGCTGAGGGGTAAAAAGCCAGTGTTACAATCATCATCCCAGGTTGGCAAGGTGTCCAAAAATTTGCCAGCGTTGCAAACATTATGCCAACGTCAGCCCGACATTTGCAGTTTTCGAACATTTAAGGCAGAATCACACAGTCGGCGTAGGCCATCAGCACAGCTGAATGGTGGGAAAAAAAAAGAGCCAAACGTCAGAGAATTTGCACTCAAGAGTGCAAGAAATCTTGTACTGGACGCAGCTCGCTATCATGCAGAGGAGCTCAGCAGACCCCAGTGGAGTGCAATGTTGGTTGGAAAGTTGCATTGACTGGCTATAGTGATCTGAGTAGTGCAGCTGAGCATCGCACAACATCAAGTAAACGTGGACAAAATTTCAACTGTAGATTTCTACTGGACTTAAGATTTCTCTGCCTACTACTCTTCTCATCACATCATCCTCCTAAATAAATTCTCAAAATTCTACAAGACCACTTTTTTATTTCAACTTCATCATTGTGGCTGGAAAAGGAAGAGGCAGAAGCAGAAGCAAGAAGGCTGGCGGCCCTAAAGCCCCAAGAAGTGGCTAGCGGTCATCAGTGGAGCTGAGCGGACCCCAGCGGAGACCGGCACGCCTCAGGAGAAACCCAAGCAAAGTCCAGCTTTCATCAACATTTTGGCCGTAACACTTAAGATTTTAAGCATGCCAATCTTGCTGCAATCTTCCAGCTCTTCTCAACTTTACCCGGTAAAGTTTCAAAACCATAACCGACCTTGACAATGTTATGCCAACGTTGGGCCAACATTGGCACGGTGGCCTAAAATTTGCAAACAATTATCAACCTTTGCAACATTATGCCAACGTTGGGCCAACGTTGACAAAGTTTCCAAACAGTTACCAACCCTGACAATGTTATGCCAATGTTGGGCTAACATTGGCATGGTGGCCTAAAATTTGCAAACAATTACCAACCTTGGCAACGTTATGCCAACGATGGGCCAACGTTGACAAAGTTTCCAAACAGTTACAGACCTTGACAATGTTATGCCAACGTTGGGCCAACATTGTCTTGAGATTACCAACCAAAATCACGTTGGGCCAATGTTGGCTTGCTACCTGGGTTACTTAATTTGTACCGAGTGTCGTAAAACTTAAATTCAAAAACGATCAGTGGTTAACCACGTTGCTCCTGGGCAACAACTTCAATTATTGAAGTTTCAATCGTTTGCCATCGTTAACTACAAGCTAACATTAGCTAACGTTATCCAAGTTCCCCCCCCCCCCCCCAAATTACAGCAGGTAACGAAGAACAAAAATTAGTGATGTCTAAATTATTAGTTATTTTAGCTGCTGTACTATTTATATCTTACAAAATGGTTAATATCGAGAAATACAATGAAGGAAACTTACCTTTAGCGGACTGAAATGTTGAAGGTCCTTCACGGTTGAGAAAAAAATACGTTACGGAATCACTGTCCTCGAGAGTGAACTTCACTTCCCGCCGCTGCTGCTCCACGAGAACTGATTAACCTCAGCTTGCCAGCATTCATCACTTAATTACTAACAAGCGACGTGTCCTCGACGTATTGAAAAGGTTGTCAAGTTTGCCAGTATTCATAACTTAATTACCAGCAGGCGACGCAACCAAATAACCAACAAGCGACTTATTCACGACGTATTAAAAAAGGACGTCAAGTAACGTAACTGAATTACCAACTGACAACGTTGTCAGACCGTTTTCACATGGTCATTAACTTACCAAAAGAGCACGAATAGCTACGTCACCAGTTCATTGTGTGTTCGCTGGGTTGGTCTGTGAGGCTCATGTAGCTGTAAGTCACTAGAATCCATTCTTTTCTACATTCTTAATTACTGGATGTAGAAGGAAATGTTTGGCATGTTTCAAAGCTTGTAGTCAGCCTCGCGGGCTGTCCTGCGTCCTTCGTAAGCCACTCGGCCACAGAATTTATGAAGACATGCTGATATTTAACGTTGTCATTTATGTGCAAAAGAAACGCCTCAATTCTGTAAAGCAATGTATAACAATGCTATCATAAATAAAATAGATCGTCGTTTTACCAATTAGTCTGAGAAACTTTCTAATCAAGAAAAGTAAACTGCGACAGGTTTAGGTCATTCAGCACTGAAGGGTGAGGATTGAGCGTCCCTTTGCAGCAGCCGACGCACCGCCTGTGGTATCCAGTGCCCACTACTGTCAGTTATGCTCGAATGGGTTTGCGAATAGCAACTGGCGAGGAGTGGGACCACTCCCTCGGTAAGTGGAAGATCAATCTCTCTCTCACACACACCAGTTACACTTCAATCGTACTCACAATATGGTGAGTGGATGGTGAGTGTCGTTCCTGAATAAGGGCCTGAGTCTGAGAGGACTCCAGATGCTATAAATTGGAATGGAACAGCACTTACCCCCTTTCAAGTTGCCAAACTACGCACAGTTGTGACAATCAACGTTAATACTTCCATGTAAACTTTTTCTTTATTGCTCCTTCCATTAGCTCCGGACCGCTCTTTGGTTTATTTACCCTTTTTTTTTGTTTACATTTCCGGTATTCCGATTGCATTCCCCGTATTTCACTTCACAAGGTGATTGCAATGTGGGTAGTTTCCTAAGCCAAAGTCAACATCGGTGCTGACTTACGTTAAGGGCGCAGTAAGGGCTCATTCACAGACTCACTCACTCACTCACTAAATGATTTGATAATCTGACTATTGAACAGCCTTCACACACTCACGGACTTCCCGTGAACGCGCTTCCAATGCCTGTTATCCACTTACGCTTTTAAGGGTTCCGCACGCAAGCAATCATGGCCAGTCGGAAGCTTTTGGAAGTGCCGGGAACCATCCGAAACTCGCGCAAACAATCGCATAAAGTCAGAGTGATTGGGGGAAAATTTTTCATCCTATGATCCACTAACGCGAGCACTTCCGATTGATTTTTGCCAATATCCACAATAAAGATGACGGTTGTATTTGTAAACGGTTTCTAATTAGCTAATTGCAGTGGAAATATTCGCCACCTCATTTGCACTTGACGAACCGCTACTCCCCGCATCCTTCCAACAAAATCAAACTGGTTCCGCGTGATCTGATCCAATCGGAACCTCTTATTCAAGCGGAAGGGTCGGTACAGGTCGGAAGTCAGGATCCACCTATGTCTTGCGCGGAACTGAAATTTACACTCCTAATAGCTAGTAACTGGTCGGAAGGGGAGAATCGGGACAATCGGAGGCCTTAAAAGCGTAAGTGGATCACGGGCTGTAATGAGATTCTCGTGCGGAATTAAAATCCTCTTGTGCTGAAGTTTCTGTTTCACTTGCTCAAAGGTGCACCTCATCACAAGTGAAATGGAAAGCGATTATGACTCCGGACATGCATGTGTTTCATGATCGTTTGAATTGTTTTAATGAAATAAGACCATTTGAAACATTTTTATGCAATTCCATTGCAATCAGTCCCTCAGTAAAGACAAACCTGAGAATTCCCGAGTCATAATCGATGTCCGTGTCATTAGTGAGGAAATCCACCGTAATGCACGTGAAACTGATAAACTTGATGCACAATGACTTAAATTCCGCGAGTGAATTTCTTCAGTGCACTTTGAATAATTGCTGACTACGGCACAGAAACGTGAATGCTACTACGAGGAAAGACTCACGCCTAAGACGTAGGCTTTGGCATCTCTGATTAGGTCGCTTGTTACACTTCTCCAAGAAGCAACCATATTTTGAAAAACAAGACCAAAAAAAAAAAAAACGGCGACCCGTAGTTTTTTCAAGCAACTTCAGGAAAAATGAGACACAAAGTCGCGTATAAGCGGACTTGGCAACTCTGGTCTTGACACAGTGCGAGGTAGTTTACTGATTAATTGATACGTGGCGTTAACCAATTAAAATGCAGAATTCGCTGGAATGAATGGTAGAATTACAAGTATTCCAGGAGGGAGGTTGGACGTGCTGTACTGTACAAAAGTCGTGTAAAACACTGTGACTTTGAAAGTCACAGATGCTTTTAAAAAGTGATATTAAAATGTTTCCAAACGTCACAAAATGTGCAATAAAAACCATAAACTGTATCAATTGTCTTGGGCACAATGTCCTTCAGTTTTGCAAGAACATTGGCGAACAGACTCCACCAAGCATATCGGAGAGCTTCACATTTCTTCTGCAGACTGTCTGGCTCCGTTCAGTGTCTCTAAGTACATGCTGCTTTGATTATGCTGTGATCAGGTCTTTGTGAGTGCTATACAATATGTTACCTTTATCACAATACCAAAAATGTCAGCAACATTGAATTTTTTGGACAATGAATGTTTGGAGATTGACCATATGCTCTTCTCTGTTGGCAAACTCACACAGGAAGACAAAAATAGGCTTTCTGTGAGCAACAATGGGTGCCGGAAACTTTTTCTCAGTACAGTATAAAAATGGATGGAGAAAATGTGAACAGGACTTGTAGTAGTGGCAGCAGAGGTTTCACATTTTCCAGGAACTCAAAGGGATGTGTTAAGCTTGTGAAACAAGCTTTTCCTGAAAGATAATATTTTCAAACTTGGAATGACCTTGCACTTCAAACAAAATATGTGAATGTGTGCTGTTTTTCTGGACCGGGAGGGGGAAAATGGAGAGTTTACAAGCCATCAGATTTTTCACCTTCTATTGCCATGTAAAAGCTGGTCTACCCCTGCAGCTCCTACAAGATGTAAACATACTTAGGGGTGTGAAGTCTAAATTGGCCAGCTGATTTTTATTTGTTTGTTTATAATTCATTCCAGTTGTAAGCTTTGTCTCCTAGCTGGAGAATTATGCCAAAAAACTTGTCACATCCTGCCTTAGTTCAGGCAAACAAATGTGCTAGTCAGCTCTGAAATGTCAAAATATCCCCAGAAAAGTACAAATATAAAGGTTTTGAATGTGCTCGTATGAGTCTGTTGATATGAGGCGCTCATTAACTTTTTTATTTGTTGTTTTTTTTTTTATCCCTACATATACTCTGGCCAATCAAAAAATTGAATGAAAACTAAAAGGAGCACGTGTTCACTTCTGTCAACACCTCAGCAAACTACCCACTGCAAAATCGCCATCCCTCCATTTCTCCAAGAAGTGCATGTAAACCTGCTGTTTTTTTTTTCTTTTTTTGGAATGAATCCGATCGGACATTCTTTTCCGATTGCAAAATAATGCAGCCTGAGCCGTGAATCATGAGAGGAACATTTCTGAGAACACGACAACTTGATTCTGAAAATGGCGAACATCGAGAGAGAGAGGGTAAGGACAGGACACCGCGAGGTATTGCGGGGGCCTGATGATTTTAGCAGAGCCGGCAGACCTGGACTGCAAAACTCATTAAATTCTCTCGGCATAACTCCCTGCAACATACAAACACAACTCAAGCATCCTTTCGAGTTTGGTGGGGGTTCAAGTGCTGGGAAAGGGGGCTTTGGGAAGCAACTTATGTCAGAGCCTGGCCAAATTTCTCCTCTCCCGGCAGTGCCAGAAAACTAAATCACAGCCCAATAAAAGTGATTGAAAGCGAGCTAAAATGTACTCTCCTGTTTATTTTTTGTAAAATAAGAGTCTTATTTCACAATGTCAACATGAAACTCTTCTCAGATAAACAATTATTAGCCTCCCATTTGGTTAAATTTTCAAAGAGAATGCTTGCTTTGGTTTTTATAATACATTTTATGCCCTGGAAATTTTCAAGTGTATCTTCTGTCTGGAATATCATCAGCTGATTCACATTCTACAAATAAACTTGATTACGCTATCCTGGGCCTGATTACATTCTATATGTGAAGTTATATATTGAAGATCATATAAGTGTGGTTGGAAGAAGGATTGAGAGTTATATTTCGTTATTCGTGTCCAATCCTGTGCATTCAGCCATAGATCGCATTTCATGGAGCCATTGCCTTCGGCATTCCATCTAATCCGGGAGCCACTCTGTAAAATAGTTCATGCACGGTTGGCTGACTAGGGAACAGATGTACCCTGTATGGGTTTAGAGCTGAACCTTTTTATTTGTACATCAGGATGTCTTCCGGAATAAAATATGTGCAGCATTTGCAGAAAAAGTACCATTGCAATTGAAGGAATGCCTTTTAATTGTGGGGCTAACACATGGGCTAATATTTCACATCGCAATACTGAAATAGGATAAAACCATTATTCCAGTGTAACTGTTATTGGAATATGATCTGTATTGTTGAAGGCATGTAGGTTATGTGCAGCCTTACAAAGCCATCATAGAATACAGAAATGAAGGGTTAGATCACTGAAGAGAATCAGTCAGAATCAAGTCCAGTAGGGGACTGGCACAATGCATTTCCTGTGCTGTGGGCTTTGTTCAGTTCCTTGGAAACAGGATGTCTGTGAGGATTCTTCACCCCTTGGTTTCCTATGTTGTTTATTTTCCTGTTCTTTGGGGAGGGTCAAAGAGATGTCAACTTGAGAGATGAATTGGTCACCAAAGCCACTTTGGTTACAAAAATGTACAGATGTGATAGATTCATGGGTCATTCATTCATCACAAGTTCTGGATAAAAAATACTTCTACTAGGATGGTCTCACAGTTCCTGAACTAGAGGTACTGTAGCCACCTCTATTCCATTTTCATAACTCATTTTAGCGAGTGGAATCTCCTTAATGGCTGCAGCCTTGGATAGATATCTGATTCAGTCACTAGGATGGAAGGAAAGCAGTGAAAAATAAGCAGCTGGCCCGTAGGAATGAGCTAACTTTCTCTTTTTTATCGGACCAGTTCTCTTTCATAATATTTCGCTCGATGTCTCACTATGGGATGCACGCCTCGCTGCAGCCTCAGAAGCATTAATCTCATTACGCCAATCCTGATTAGCTGGTGAACGTGTCCGTCCGCCCAGGTGGTACACCCACCTTAAATAGCTCATGCGGACGGCACCACGTCATTCAAACACCTCTTCTCACTCGGAGCATATCTCGCGTCCAGGGCTAGTTAGCTGAACTGTCCACAGACGGATTTTCTGTCGCCGGGCGCTACTAGCTTTGGATACCTTTTTGCTTCGTCGGTCACACCAGACCGGACTCAGTGCTCTCCCGCCCTACACGGCTTGGTCAGCACTGTCCTCGACGCCTCACCACAGCACGTCGAGTACCGAAGGCTAGCACACCAGTTACCTCTCGGTTTTCTTCACTCGACGCCTCACCACGGCACGTCGAGTACCGAAGGCTAGCACACCAGCTACCTCTCGGTTTTCTTCACTCGACGCCCCACCACGGCACGTCGAGCTCCCAGCGCTAGCACACCAGCTACCTCTCGGTTTTCTTAAAAGTTAGCACATCAGCTAGCTGCCTCGTCTCCCGGCCTGCACACCAGCTAGCTAGGAATGGAGGCCCAAAACCCCCATACCAAGGGGCACGGAGACTCCGGGACCCGTCCCTGTCGCTGTGGGAACAAGATCTCGAGTAAAGATCCACACCAGGTCTGCTCGAGCTGCCTGGGGCTGGAACACGCCCGTATGGCTATCGAACTTCCCGGCTCGTGCCAACACTGCGCGGTGTTTACGGCGAAAAGTCTCCGCAGACGGCTAGCCCGCCAGGCTAGCTTGTCTGGAATTGACCCCCTCCTCCCCTCCGACGGTGCTGCCGCCGAGGGCAAGCAGGATTTGGCGGTCACTACGGCGGCGATTCCGGAGGCTAGCGCCAGCTGGGGCTTCCAGCTCGACCTAGCCGCGGATCCCCCGTGTGAGGAAGACGTCCTAGAACTGGACTATGGGGACGATGAAGATGGCGTCTCTGAACTCCTCATATCAGGGGATGAGGAAGATGACGACGTCTTCATTACTCCGGCTCGGGCTGCGCAGCCCGCGGCCTCCGTCACCTCTCGGGATGGAGATGAGAGTAGCATATCAGCTTCTCCTCTCCCCAGCTCCGACATGCTCGACGTGTGCAAACGCGCTGCTGTCCGGCTGGACATCCCCTGGCCCGTTGTCGTAGCTGAGACCACCAGATCCCGCTACAAGGGGAAGAAATTGCCCTTGGCTAAGAGTGCGACGAAATAACTTCTCCCCGTCTTCCCGGAGCTGCTAGATGAGGTTGCGCGCTCTTGGAAAGACCGCCCTTATAGCAGCAGGAGCCCAGTTCCCGGTGCCTCGTCCCTCGATTGTGAGGCGATGGAGAGCCTGGGTTTGCTCCGCATGCCTCCGATGGAGCCACTCGTGGCAGAGCACCTTCACCCCCGCCTGTCAGCGGTGTCCTCCCGGAGCCCCAGTCTGCCCTCCAAGTCGGACCGTTTTCAGTCAGCCTTGACTGAGAAGGCGTTTCAGGCGGCTGCGCTTTCGGCCAGAGCGCTCAATGTCCTCTCCCTGCTCACGGCTTATCAGGCTGAGTTGTGCGAGGATTTTGTGCTAACTCAGGACCCAGCTACATGGGAGGAAATACCGATCGTCACCGACCTGTGTCTCCTTGTCCAACGCTGCGCGGTCCAGGCCACGGGAAAAGCGCTGGGGACCATGGTCCTGCAGGAACGGGCGCGATGGCTCAACCTCGCCAACCTGTCGGACAAGGAGAAGGATGACATCCTGGACATGCCCATTGTCCCGAAGGGGATCTTCGGTTCCGCGTTGGCTTCTATGCAACGGCGGTGCGAAGCTAAAAAGAAGGAGGATGAAGCTCTCAAGCTCTGCCTCCCTCGAAAGCCCCCTGCTCCTCTTCCGCCTGCTCAGCGTAAGACCTTTGCACAGGCTGCTTCACAGGATTCGCAGTTTAAAATGCCGAAACTGCTGAGGCCTCAGCCCGCCCCGCCTGCTCCGCCAGGTCGGTCCGGCTGGCCCAAAAAGCCCTCGGCCCCGGCTGCGGCTGCGCCTGCGCGACCCGCGCATACCGCCAGCAGCCAGGCCAGGAAAAAGAAGAGAGCGGCCTGACCCCCCCTCTCTCCACTGGTGACGCAGCTGGAAGTTCCCCGTTCTCCGGCTCCACCTGTTTGGCTTTCGGGCGTGCACCCAGGGACTCCCCACGCCCCTATCTCCCAGCTGCCTCGGACCGTGCCAGTGCAAGCCGGGAGAGATGGACATTTGACGTCGCGGGGTTTAGCGGTTGCCCCCCTCTCATGTCCACAAGCACGCACATACACAAAAGTTTTCTCAAAGAGAATAAATTGTGTCCCGCTGTCGCAGCCAGGCCGAGTGCCGAGGGCGCAGCTGAAAATAAAGAAAGCCAATTCTGTCAAAATAAGCACGCCACCCGGGGGCCTTGTCATTCCGCCACAGGAGAGCGCCACTGCACTGCGGCTGGGCCCTCTTGTGGTGGGAGGGCTGCAGGGCACGTCACCCGGTGGCTGTGTCATTCCGCCACAAGAGGGCACCACCGCACTGCGGCTGGGCCCTCTTGTGGTGGAAGGGCTGCAGTGCACATCACCTCTCGCCCTCAGATGGCGGAGATGGGTCGCACTGGCAGCCCCACCCTGGGTGTTAAGGACGATTTCGAGGGGGTACAGGCTGCAATTCGCCGCTGTCCCCCCGCGATTCGCCGGCGTTATACACTCCCAGGCGCGGGGAGAGTCAGCTCGTGTTTTGCAGGAGGAAATTTTCTCACTGTTAAACAAAGGAGCAATCTGTGTCGTCCCTCCCGCACAATGTCAGAGCGGTTTCTACTCCAGGTATTTCCTAGTCCCCAAACGGGGGGGGAACGGTATTCGCCCTATCCTGGATTTTTACGGGCTCTGAACAAATATCTCAGGAAGTACAAGTTCAGGATGCTCACACACGCATCCCTGTTGCGTCTTGTACGTCAGAACGATTGGTTCACTTCAATCGATCTGAAAGACGCGTACTTCCACATCCCAATCTATCCTCCCCACAGAAAGTATCTGAGGTTCGCTTTCCAGGGGATCTGCTACGAGTATCGCGTGCTCCCTTTCGGTCTGTCATTAAGCCCGAGGGTGTTCGTGCGGTGCACGGAGGCAGCAATAGCCCTGCTGAGACGGCGGGGCATCCGTCTGGCCACTTACCTGGACGATTGGCTGCTTTTGGCGCAATCGGAGCAGGAAGCCAGGGCGCACACGCGTATTCTCACACAGCACCCAGTCGATCTGGGTTTTGTGATAAACGCGGAGAGAGCATGCTGTCCCCAGCGCAAGATGCTATCTTTCTGGGGTTATCCCTGAATTCGGTGTCTTTCACAGCTCGCCTCTCGGCGGAACGGGTGAGAGCTTTCAGGGCATGCCTCGCGCTTTTTTATCCAGGCAGGTTTGTTCCATTCAGACTGTGTCTTCGGTTACTCGGTCTGATGGCGTCTGCCATCCTCGTGATCCGTCTCGGTCGCCTCCTCATGAGAGAATTCCAGCTTTGGGTGGCCTCATGCGGGCCAGATCCCGTGCGTCACGGCACGCGGAGAGTCTTGGTCACACTGGAATGCGCCAGGGCGCTGCGTCACTGGCGGACCCGTCCTTTCTGACCCAGGGGGTCCCAATGGGCTCGGTCCTGTCCAGGAAGGTGGTCACTACAGACGCCAGCCTGACGACGGTGGCGTACATCAACCGTCAGGGGGGGTTGCGCTCCCGTCAGTTGCACATGCTGGCACGCAAACTGATCCTGTGGAGCTGCGGCCGTCTCCTCTCCTTGAGAGCGACGCACGTCCCGGGGGTCTTGAACACAGGCGCGGACCTGTTGTCCAGGGGTGCGCCGGTGTATGGGGAGTGGACTCTGCACCCGGAGATTGTGGAACAGATATGGGCCCGGTTCGGTCGGGCCGCGGTAGATCTGTTCGCGGCGAGAGAAAACGCGCAGTGCGCGCTGTTTTACTCTCTGCGCGGCATGGATGCTCCCCTTGGCATAGACGCACTAGCGCACGTCTGGCCGCACGAGCTTCTTTACGCGTTCCCTCCCCTGGCCTTGATATCCCCCACTCTGTCCAGAGTGAGGGAACGTGGTCACGCACTGATATTGATTGCTCCGCATTGGCCGGCGATGCATTGACTAGCGGAAATATATCGGTTACTGTGCACTCAGCCTTGGCAGCTCCCGCTGCGCAGGGACCTGCTATCGCGGGGGGGGGGGGGCGATCCTCCACCCGCACCCGGAACGCCTGGCGTTGTGGGCGTGGCCCCTGAGTGGCTCAGTCTCTCGGCTGTGGGATTGTCACAGCGTGTGATTTCCACTATACAAAACGCTAGGGCCCCATCCACTAGGTCTTTGTATGAGTGTAAGTGGAGGGTGTTTGAGGGGTGGTGTCACAGGAACGGCCACGTTTCTTTTCAGTGTCCGGTGAGTGCTATACTGTCATTCTTGCAGGACCTGATTGACAAAGGCAAAGCCTTCTCCACGAATAAGGTGTACTTGGCGGCGATCGCCGCCTGTCACGTGGGGTTTGAAAAGCGAACGGCGAGTCAGCACCCACTGGTTTGCCGTTTAATGAAGGGAGCGCGCAGGCTTCTCCCCGTGTCCAGACCACTGGTGCCACCGTGGGATCTGGCTGTGGTTCTGGAGGGGCTTAAGGGCCCTCCTTTTGAACCACTGGAAGGGGCAGACTTGAAGCACGTGTCTTTCAAGGCTGTGTTGTTGCTGGCTCTGGCTTCAGCTAAGCGAGTTAGTGACATCCATGCGCTTTCGGTGCATCCGTCATGCGCTCAGCTCTTCCCGGGAGATGTAAGGTTGATTTTGAGGCTTTTGTGCCTAAGGTGGTGGGCTCATATTCTCCAATTGACCTTCTGGCCTTTGCTGCCTCAACAGAGGAGCAGCAGTCGCACGCGTTATGTCCAGTCTGTGCGGTGCGCATGTACATGGACAGGACTAGGGGATTCAGGAGGAGCGATCAGCTGTTCGTCTCCTGGGCTAATCCTCATAAAGGAAAACCTATCACAAAGCAGCGCCTATCCCATTGGGTGGTGGAGGCGATTGCTTTGGCCTATACGTGTCGGGGTTTGCAGCCGCCTGTGGGCCTGCGGGCGCACTCGACTCGGGGCTTGGCCGCATCCTGGGCCTTATTCAGGGGAGTTTCTGTTCAGGACATCTGTGCAGCGGCGAGTTGGTCCTCGCCTCTCACTTTTGTCCGCTTTTATAAGCTGGACGTTTCCGCCCCGTGCGTGGCACGCGCGGTTCTGCTGTCCTGACTGGAACAGATTGCTTCTCTGTGGGTTGGTGGACGCTGGATAAGCTTGTCTGGCAATACGGGAGCTACGATATCCCATAGTGAGACATCGAGCGAAATATTATGAAAGAGAACTTTAGGTTATTTACATAACCCTGGTTCTCTGAGTAATATGAGTGAGAAGTTTCCTTTGTTGTTCAGCCTGTGAAATTTGCTGTGAAATTGTGAACTTTAATGTCACAAAAGAGAACTGTGTAAACTCAGTGTAACATCTCTTACTTATCCAGCTCTGCATTAGTTTGTTGTGAAATTTTATTTGGGGAAACAGCTAACATCATTTTGTAGATTGGTGTAATAGGAAATTTCAGGAAGTGTACAGTACCAGTGTTGAAGATTATATTTCAGTATTAGCCTACTAATCACATTCATCAGTAAATCAGTAATCATAATCAGTTGCCGCATTATGTCAGTAGTAGTAACATACACACACACACACACACACACACACACACACACACACACACAGTTGATTTCTGCTTTGATTAATATCTGAAAAGTTGATTTAATATCTGAAACGTTCATTTCTGCTTTAATTAATATCTGTTCAGTTGATTTAATATCTGAGTAGTTGATTTCTGGTTTGATTAATATCTGTTCGGTTGATTTCATCGATATCTGTTCAGTTGAATCAGCTATTAGTTCTATACTGTAACGGCAGTGCTGTCTGCACAGTTCAGATGCATGGAGGACAGGAAGATAAGGACTAGACTCAGGGGCAAGGATGGACTTGGCTGTATTTGTTATGCCTATTGCACAGCAGCAGGCACAAACGTTGCAATACAAAACAAAATGGAGAACGAGGTTCCTTTGACACTATACAGTCCTGTGAAAAAGTATTTGCCCTCTTCCTAATTTCTTTCTCTTTTTTTGCATATTTGTCTCTCTTAAATGTTTCAGGTAATCAAACACATTTGAATAGACAAAGATAACCCACGTAAATACAAAATGCAGTTTTTAGATTATGCTTTCATTTATTACGGGAAAAAAGCTATCCAAACCTACCGGGCCCTAATTGCCCCCCTCCCTCCCCCTGTTAAATCACAAATTAACTGTGATGAACCACATTTTTTTGTTCAATTTCACTGGTCAAACCCAGGCCTGATTACTGCTAAACCTGTTGAATTAAGAAATCACTAAAATAGAACCTTCACAAAGTGAAGTTGGCTTAAAGATCTCAAAGAGCAACACATCATGCCTTAATCTTAAGAAATTCAAGAACAGATGAGAAACAAAGTCATTGACATCGGTCAGTCTGAATAGGGTTACAAAGCCATTTCTAAGGCTTTGGGACTCCAGCAAACCATGGTGAGAGCCATTATCCAGAAATGGAGAAAACTTTGGAATAGTGAAGAACCTTCCCAGGAGTGGCCAGCCTACCAAAATTACTCCAAGAGCGCATCAATGACTCATCCAGGAGGTTACAAAAGAACCCAGAACAACAACAACTAAAGAACTGCAGGCCTCACTTGCTTCAATTAAAGTCAGTGTTCTTGATTCAACAATAAGAAAGAGACCGGGGAAAAATGGCATCCATGGGAGAGTTCTAAGGCGAAATGCACTGCTTACCAAAAAGAACACAAAGGCTCTTCCTACACTTGCCAAAAAACATCTTGATGATTCCCAAGATTTATTGAAAAATATTCTGTGGACTGACAAGAAAAAAGTTGAATTATTTGGAAGGTGTGCGACCCCTTACATCGGGCAAAAAACTAACACCGTATTTCATAAAAAGAACATACCAACAGTCAAACATAGTGGTGGTAGTGTGATGGTCTAGGGCTGCTTTGCTGCTTCAGGACCTGGATGTTGCGCCGTAATTGATGGAACCATGAATTCTGCTGTCTACCATAAAATCCTGATGGTGATTGTCCGACCATCAGTTCGTGACCTCAAGCACACGAGTTAGGTAGCAGGACAATAATCTGAGACACACTAGCAAGTCCACCTCTGAATGACTTAAAAAACAAAATGAGGGTTTTTGGAGCAGCCTTGTTGAAGTCCTGACTTAAACTGATTGAGATGCTGTGGCATGACCTTAAACAGACCGTTTATGTGTTTACCCTCCAATGTGGCTGAATTAAAACAATTCAGCAAAAAAGAGTGGGACAAAATTCCTCCACAGCAATGTGAAAAACTCATTGCCAGTAATCGCAAGCGCTTGATTACAGTTATTGTCACACAACCAGTGATTAGGTTTAGGGGGCAATTACTTATTCACATTGGGCTAGGTAGGTTTGGATAGCTTTTTCCCCTCAATAAATGAAATCATCATTTATAAACTGCATTTTGTATTTACTAGATTTATCTTTGTCTAATATTCCAATTTATTTGACGATCTGAAACATTTGAGTTTGACAAATATGCAAAAAAAAAAAAAAAAACATTAAAAAAAAACAGCTCTAAGCTTGAAGAGTTTAGCGTTTTGATCCGCGAATACGGAGAAAAAGTCTAAACAAGACTAACAATATCGCACAGGCGTGGATTTACAAGACTTCACAATGATATTGAGTGAAACTAGGTCTTAAATACACACTTCTACCACCCAGTGGAAACCGTTGCGAGAGATGATTGAATATTGAATGAAGTGTACTCCGTCTTAGTAGACTGGTGAGCTGGACGGCTAGAGGCGTGACCTTACATAGATGTTACTGGAAACATAATCACTTGAGCTACTTTTTTATGTATGTATTTGCATCCTATTTTTTTTGTGTATTTTTCTTTATCCCCTGCCATGAAGTGGGACGGGGAATATTGGATTGGGGTCCGTCTGTCTGTCCATGCGTGCATCAGTTCATCCGAGCCACAATGGGGAGAGGATTTTTCTGAAATTATAAACTCTTTGAAATTTTGTATGCATAATAAGCCACTCGTGAACTACATTGAGTTCGAAAATGGATGTCGAAGCATTTTTTTTACGGAGTTATAGCACATGAACGTGGCAGGGGATAGTAATGACACTGTTGTGTTGTTTTAAATGTTTTTTTTCTTTTTTATTGAGATTTATTTTATTTTTGGCAGAATATTGTTGACAAAAATGGAAGGGATTTCGAGATTAATTTACCCAGCTTATTCTTTGGCTGTTCCAAAGGTGATGTGGTCAAATCAGTCAAAGAAGGCGGGATGAATGTTATTGATTTTGAGGTGATGAATGGTGTCGTGAAGTTAAGATGGTTGCAGAATTTTTAAAATTATGAACATTTTCTGTGGTTCGGTTTACCTTCTTTCTTTTTGGCTATCTTATGACATCGTGCCGGAAATAAGCACCCACGGAACGCCATTTTTATAGATGTTGTCGGATGTTTTAAATCCGTTTCTCCTGGGCTGAGGTAGCTAGCCTAGCATCTCCCATTGAAAGTATTAGGGGTGATACTTCCTCGCTCTCTCCAGTTCTTTTATACCTCCATGGTTTGGGGCATGTAAAAATGGCTTATATATTCTTGTAGCTGAGGTTCTTCTGTTTAATTTAATGTGCAGCATGACTATATTGTTACATGGCTAATGCTTCATTTTTGCCGTTTCTTCTGGTGTGTTCTCAGGGGACCCTTTGGCGTAAAGGGTTAAATCAATCAAACAAACCAGCATTTGTTGTCATAACTGCTGAGCGTACTCATATAGAAATATATTTTTCACAAGGGCAGTTACATGGCTATGATGAGTTTGCTGCTTTGTGGCCGTCTAAGTTCCCAAAGATGTGCTGCGCTTGTGATTTGCTTCTCGTTGACCTTTTTGCTCAATTATTCCTAAAGGTTTGACTTTAATTTAGCCATTGGATAATGAAAGGTGCTTGATTGCCTATTTGCTTTGCAAAATATGGCTTCTTTGAGAATTCCAAAATTTTGGACTCTAATCAAACAAATTAACTTTCAACTTAAACTGTTACTCGCATTCTGAATTCATATTCTGCTCTGGGGTTTACCAAGGATTTCTGAGATCAGCCACTTTACTGTGTTTAGCCTGGTCCCACCCAAATCACATCAACCAAAATAAAAAAAGAGTCCTCCTGGGTTTTACTTTTTGAAGTTTTGCGTCTGGCTTGCTAAATTTGTAGCCTAAGACCCCAGGACTGCACATGGCGAGTTTATGTTCAGACAGCATGTTTTCCTCGCACTCTCTAATCTGGTTTCCTGTAAGCCGTGCAGAGCCGACCCTTGGGGCTGTCTGCATCACACTATATAAGAGACAGGCTGTGAGCATGCACACAACAGCAGCTGTTTGTCATCCTGGATGCAGGCACTGACTGGGGTAAGACTTCTATACTCCTTTTCCTTTTTTTTTTTGCTTTTTCCAGATATAAACTGTATCAAGCTTTTATCTCTCGCATTAGCCACGCTACGGAAAAAAAAAAAACTTCTGGATGTTTTGTGATTTCAATGTGTTGGAAATATATTCAGAAATGGGGATGTGCATTAATGAACAAAATCTTGCCTATGTTTGGCGTGTGTGTGTGTGTGTGTGTGCATTCAAGACTGTATGTATATACTTCCATGTGCTAGGGAGGATTGCATGAATACCGGTATGTGCAGGTCTGATTTCTGTGAATGAGATTCCCTTGACACTGGATGACTCTCACAGATGGACTATTTGAAAGGGGTCCATTTCACATCCAAAATGTTTTCCACTCTTGAGCCTCCTGTTAGTCCACAACCTTCCAGTCCCAAAATTGATGATAGATGATGCTACTACGAGATTATTGCAAATTAATTATTGGTCTCAAAAATTAATCTGCAGTAATTATTCTTAAATAATGCAAATAGTTATCTTAATAGAGGTGCAGATTTGGTCGAGCTTCATCCATGCATGTGTCAATTTGATGCCATGAAGCATGAATGTACTTGTGTTGTGTAGTTTTCTTTTTGTTTCATTGTTGTATTTGGTTGTTTTTATGGTTCATAACTGGGCTACGTTGCAAAAGAGAGCTTGCTCTCAATCGGACTCAAAGTATAAATAAATAAATACATTTTTTTTTAATTATATCTTGCTAGATGGTATCAGTGCTCTTATACATGAATAAATCAGAGAAGAACTTTACAGCATGACCACAAGCTTGGTCCTTGTTTATTGTGCATGTTGCATTGAATGGAAAAACAATTTTGGAAATTCATTTTCCAAATGTTTCACTTGCCTGGAAAGACATGGGCTGATTCCATTAAAAGTTTTAGGCCAACAATCACCTTATCATGAAATGTGCTGAGCATCGTGATAAATCACTGAGCATTAAATGCAATATCAGCACAAATTATAATTTTCTCACGAGTCCCATTATTAGACCCCAGGAGTTTCTTGCTGAAGTCTTGTTTTATACAGTCTGGTAAAAGGTACAATTTTGTTTCAACAGACCACTTGAAAAAACAGCACCAAGGAATGAATAGCAAGTAAATAACAGCAGTTACCAAATTATTTTTGTGGCATCTAGCCTGGAGCCTGCTAGTAACTTTTATGCTTCTCTGTTGTTCCACAGGATATCAGCTGCTTTTTGAGGGCCGGGTGTGTTAGAGTCATTGCCGGAGGTCAAAGGTGACTGCAGAGAGCCAGGATGAATGGCCTGTCAGTGAGGGCTTTGCTCTTCTTGGGAGTAATGTGCCACACTTGGGCACAAGGTTTGTTTCCATGCAAACTCGATGTCAGCAGAAACAAGACTGCTAAACCACAACATTATGGTTCACTGTTTGTGCATTACTGATAAAAATATGTTAAAAAGAAATCATGCGCATAATGAACATTTTTCAACATATACTTATATATCAGTTAAGATTTATTTCATTGATCAGTGAAATAACAGAATTTAAATTTATTTAGACAATACAAACAATGATCTTTGTGTCATGAGTCAAAAATGCATCATCACAGCACATTATTCAACTGCCAACGATGGACTGGATCGTGAACCAGGCGTGACCACAATAGTAATTCACGTCAAAGAAAAACCATACCCATGAAAATTACCCCACATTTTTACCCCCCACACAGAGGTAGATTAAGTAGCCTGATATGCACGACAGCAGTTGAATGAATGTTTTTATTGCTTAAACATAATACCGAGGAACATTTATAGGGTGAAAATTATTAATCTGGTAATAGCAGCCGTTTACCACCACCTATTTGTATGCTGGCAGTATCAGGACCTCTATTCCCAAACCCAGGCACTCCCACTCTAATTCAAAAAAATGTGGACCGTTTTCCAAATTCCAAGTTTCCTGATGAATGCAAACAGCTGCCTGGTCATATGACACCATTGAGCAGTTGTCCGTGAAACTGATTCTTCATTTCAGCCTCACGCTAACCCAGTTCTGTCACACCTATAGGGAAAGAGAGGAGGATCATTAATGATTTTCTAATGCTGGAAAGTCAAAAACCAGTTCTAGCCAGTCCGTAAGCCATGTCTAATTTTTGTTGCAGCCACTACCGAAGTCTGTTTTTGACAGCTCCGCAAGTGAAACTGGTTCACTTCAGTACTAGAGCGCGGTAAAAATCTTTTGGATACCACTGCAGCCCACCATGGCCACTGGTGCATAAACAAATGCTCAATCAAGATGTCCAATGATTATTGAGCCTGCTTATTTAAATTGTTATAAATTAGCCTGACATTCCTGTCTTTGGATGGTGGGAGTGAACTGGAGCTCCCAGAGAAAGCCCAATGAAAACCCACAAAGCAAGGCCTCAGGCTAGGTTTTGAACCCACTGCTCACCCACATCCAAAAGGATAGACGTAATTTAAACAGCGGAAAATACTGTAGAGACAGAATCTTGAAATGGACCATCCCCACGTTGAGCGAACTTATGTTTCAGTTGTGGTGGCGCTTGCCATTTAGCATAGTTTCAGTCATTTAACGCAGCCAAATTTCTCAGTGATTCAAATATCAAAATCAATGACAGCTGCTGATCCTCTGAAAGCATTTCAAAGAGCAAGCTATTTGTTAGCAGCTGGGGACAAGTCCATTTGGAGAGGACAGTTTCCCAATTGTTCTGTTTAAGTAATAAATCATCAACGATATTAACCCCTTGATTAAAAATTCCCTATTGTGAAAAGGTTTTTCCTTGCACTTAGACAAACTGATAAAAAATGAAAACAGGACTTAGTCCACGCATGCATGACTATTTAAAAAAATCTGGTTTTTCCCTCTTTATTTTCCAAATAAATTTCAGTTCATACGAGGACACAAAAACATTTAAGGCACTGTGCAGAGCATGTCTAATCAACAGGCGGCGATTAAATAATTTCAAGTAAGACCATGTTGGCCTATCAGAAGCCTTTAAAAGTTGATATAAGGCTCACAGCTCTTGGCTGTGCTGTTCGTTGGTAATCATTCTGCTTGAGTTGAGAGAGTTAGAGAGGAAGTCGTGTGGGATTGAAGCTGAGATTTTACGGTTGTGTAAACGGGGTTTTTTGAAAATAATTTGTGTTTTAAGACTCCAACAATAATGGAGATTAGACGATTTGCTCCGGAGGTGTAACCTTTGTCGCAGTAGGGACAGGGAGAATCTCCCCCCCGTATTTTTCCCCTTTTCCCCCCTGTAACAACTTGGTGAGCAAACAGCCAAATTAAGTCGCTAATCTGGTCAAACAAAGGCGACAGAGGTGTTTTTTGGGGTTTTGAGGGGGGTTTCAGTCTCCCGGGAGCAAAGCAAAGGTAAAGTAAAATAAATTTAAACGCTAAATTACAAGAATAAATGAAATACTAAATAATTGTCCAACTAAGTGAATTGTGCGATATACAAAGTTTTTTTAGTTTTTATCTGTAGCTGATTTAGCAAACGAACCCTCGCAAGCTCTCAATTTAATCGAATTACCCAGATATCTAACTATAGCCCGACTTGGTTCATACTAGGTGGCTTGCCTTTCATACGGTCTTCTAGCCAATAAATATTGACGTTCACCGGGGTTTTTAGTCCCCTTCGTTCTCTATCCTGACTGCATTACCGCATAAACGCATTGCCAAGCTGAATATTAATGCGAACCGGGGTTTTTGTCATTCTCGCTTTTTGTTATCACCGAAAGGGCTCTTCTGATTAAACACATTGTAAACACCCTATCTTTGTAATTTCCTCCGCTTGCTGTGCCTTGATCAGCTGATTAAAGTTTAACTGCTTGTTCGAGTGCTTAGGACAGCTTGTTGGGGGAGGTACCGTGTTTAATTCGCTCACATAGTAAACGACTTGTTTATTCGGTCCATTTTAATTAAAGGGAACCAGAGCATTACTCTTTTCTTGCTTACCCTTGGTTGTATTTGCGGCTAGCTAGCTAGATAAGTACTGTTTGCATTCTTGGCTGGGGATCTGAGATTTAGTATTTAGTTAGTAGGGCACAAGTCACTTGACTCGTCCGTTCGATTAGGCTGGAATTTAAAAGGTAAGTTTTCTACCTGAGTGCTCTGCCTCCTCCAGTTTCTCCTGGGCGTTGGAGCCAGTCTGTTTTATCTAGGTTCTCAGCTAAGCCCTGTGATATTTTCAGTTTAGTATATTAATAGTACTGGGACTAGATAAACTCAAGCCAGCTTATGAGGAGTGCTTATTACATATAGAGTTGGGCTCAATTTGGTATTTCATTTCTGTTAACAGAAATTAAGCCCCTGTTAAAAGAGGCTTATAATCCATTTACCTAGGTTTCCCCACGGTTTCTAATGTGACTGCTGCTTAGGGCTTCCTAGGTTAATAAATAAATTAATAAATTGTGGTTCCTCAGCTTCCGTCTCGGCATTAGTCATTTTTTTTTTATCTACGGTGAGCAAGGTCATTAGGGTGGGGGTTCAAAATATGGCCAAAACTATGTGACGGTTGCAAGATGATCGCACTTTTGGAAAGAGATTTCCTGGGTGGGTTTGTCTGCCGGCTAATTGAGCATCTGGAGAGCAAGATCCTTGATCTTCAGGGCCAGTTCGCAGCACGACGTAGTTCGCAATCAGTAGAGTTCCAAGAGGAACTAAGTACTATGTTGTTTAGAGAAATGGTGTGTACGCCGAAGCAGGGTGGTACTGGGATCCCAGAGCAGGCAGGGAGAGAAAGTTGGGCGACTGTAGGTCGACTGTGCAGGAAAGGGCATGCATTCCGTTCAGCGACAGCTTCTTCAGTGGTTGAGGTGTCCAACCCATTCCAGCCCTTGCAGGAACTCGACTTGGCCCCTGACCCTGAGAGTGAGGGGACTGATGAGCAGTAGGGCACCCTGTTGGACTCTACCCCTCAGAATAGAGAGTTATTGATAGTAAGGGACTCGATACTTAGAGGAATAGATAGCTTAATCTGTTCGCGCGACAAGGAGTCTCGTACGTTGTGTTGCCTGCCTGGTGCCCAGGTAGGAGACCTCCTGGAACATGCGGACAAGCTCCTGGCCAGAGCGGGGAGGGATCCAGTTGTCATGGTCCATGTTGGGACAAATGACATTGGTAAGGGTAGGTTTGAGGTTCTGCAAGGTGGAATTAGCTGAGAAGCTTAGGAGCAGATCCTCAACGGTAGTGTTCTCCAGGATTCTACCGGTACCACATGCAAGCAGAGGAAAGCAGAATTTTATCTGGAGGTTTAGGTTTAACATGTGGCTATCAACCTGGTGTAGGAAAGAGGGGTATAGGTTTATGGGGTACTGGAACTTTTTCTGGGACAGGGGTGACCTCTTCAAGCCTGACGGGCTGCACCTGAACCGGAGGGGTGCCTTTGCACTGGGCCAGTGTATGTTGAGGGTGGCACAGGATTATTTAAACTAGGGACTTGGGGGGGCAGGGAGGTTAGTGAGTGTAACACATAGGGAAATGCAGACTGCCCCGGTGGAAGCTGACGGTGTTACATGAACTAACGATGATTTACTTTTAAAGCAACAAAGCGAAGTGGGGGGCTTGAAGCACCGGCCACATGGGAAATCAAGGGGGAAGAGCATAAATAATAACCTGAGATGTTTTTATTTAAATGCAAGAAGCATAAAAAATAAATTTTCAGAACTTGAGGCTGTAATGATTAGTGAGGGCTATGACATTGTTGGGATTACAGAGACATGGCTAAGTGAAGAGGATGGAGATGAACATAATATAGAAGGTTATAAGCTCTTTAGGAAGGATAGATGTAATAGGCGTGGAGGGGGCGTAGCAATCTATGTGAACGAAAACATAAATGTATAGGAAATTCCCTAAATTGAACATTCCTTGTCCTGTGAAGATATCTGGGTCAGGCTCATTGGCAAACACGAGACAGGTTTAAACATAGGAGTACGCTATTGACCACCAGCTTTGGACAGTACAATCAATGAAATGCTTTTTAGGAGGATTACGCAAGCTTGTAGAGGTGGAGGGACTATTATTATGGGAGACACAAATTATCCTGGTATCAATTGGAAAATGGTGGAAGGACAGGGAAGGGGGGAGGAAGAATTTCTAGATGTTATGAATGATAATTTCTTGGTGCAGTATGTTAATAAACCTACCAGAGAGAAGGCAAATTTAGACTTAGTGCTCTGTAAATGACCCAGATAGAATTAGCAATTTTGAGGTACTGGAGCCACTTGGGACAAGTGATCGCTCTGCTGTTAATTTTAATGTTTCATGGGAAGTTAAAAGGGTGTATTCAAAAACAAAAATTTTCAATTTTAGGAGAGCAAACTTTGACAGGATGTGCTCATATCTAAGTGAAATGAAATGGGACACCCTCTTGGACTGTGAGTCCGAAAATGAGATGTGGGAAAGATTTAAGGGGGTTTTACTTGAATCTCAATGCAGATTCATTCCAAAGGTCCAAAAGTAAGACTTATGACCAGAGCAGGGCTTATAACATCATATACTTGAATTTTCAGAAAGCATTTGATACAGTACCGCATAAGAGACAAATTTTTTAAATGAGCTCCATTGGAGTCACAGGAGGTATTCTGAAGTGGATTCAAAACTGGTTACAGGAGAGAACACAAAAAGAGGTAGTCAATGATATCTCATCTGAGCTAGGTATGGTGGAGAGTGGCGTCCCCCAGGGATCAGTGTTGAGAACCCTGCTGTTCCTCATCTACATAAATGACCTTGATAGGAATATTGAGAGCAAATTAGTTAAATTCCCCGGTGATACTAAATTGGCAGGTTTGGCAAATAGTTTAGAGTCCACTAAAGTGATTCAGGATGATTTGGATAGAATCCAGAATTGGGCAGAAATGTGGCAAATTAAATTTAATGTAGTTGTACATGTAGGTAATAAAAACATTAGACGGGATTACTTCATGGGAGGTTTAAAACTGGAATGTGCTCCACACGAAAAAGATCTGGGAATAATTTACTCCAATTGTGAAGTTTTACCTTTCTCTTCTAAAGGTAAACATACCTTTACTACATGGCCAAAGATATTGGCCAATCAGGAGCATTAACTCCTGAATTAATAAGTTAACTATCTAACAGAAAAGAAAACCCGACCAGAGTTTAATTTTAAGGTCCAGATTTGGTCATCCTTGCTTTGCACCAATCTGAACAAACAATGTCCACATATTTTTGACGTGGTTCACCTTGCATCTCACGTGAAACCAAGCTTTGCCTTTCCACTGCCTGTGACAGATGATCATGAGTGGAGCACCTGGTTTAATGTGGACCATCCTGGGGGTCGAGGCGACTACGAGCAACTGGATGCCATCCGCTTCTACTACCGCGACCGTGTCTGCGACTCACCCCGGGCTCTCGAGGCCCGCACAACTGACTGGAAGCCCGCACACAGCACCGGTGAAACGGTCCATATTGACCCTGCCATTGGGTTTTGGTGCTCCAATTCAGAGCAGCCTGCTGGGCGCAACTGCTCCAACTACGCCGTGCGCTTCCTGTGCCCTGCAGGTGGGGATATGCGCAGAACAGGGAGAAGAGAGAGTGTGAATGTTTGGTTCTGGGTCATATCCAAGGCTGCAGTCAAAGTCATTTTTGCTTCGGAAAGTTCTTGACTCCTCGGAAATGACCGAGAAGCATTTACTTGGTAGCCATGAGAAGAGCTGTTCAAATTCTCTAAATGCTAAGGATAGGTGCTTAAATGCTTCCGTACTCATCTGCTTTAGCATTGAAAACACCTTTATAAAAAGTCAGAAGATGACACCATCCCACTATACCTTGGGGCAAGCACTACTGAATGCGATGCACCATCCATTCAGCCACTCACAAAAACAAACATCGCAAAGTATGACGACGTCGCTTAGCACAAGTTGGACTCTCCAAGCACCGCAGTTGTCTTTTCCTCAGTCATCATGAATTCTCCTGCACATCTTTTCTAAAGCTTATGACATTTTTCATCAAGGTAAAGGAAAGGTGTTTTGAAATTGAATGACAAGACATAATTTCCGACTATTCGACTGGAGCCTTGCTTTCATTAGTATTCATAGCTCATCATAGGGGCAGCTTGTACCCTGGTGATTATAAAATAAGAGGGGAACTCAGATGGCTGTTGGTTCAAGCCCCAGAGCAGTCATAATAAGATCACTGCAGCTGCTAGGCCCTTGAATAATGCCCGTAATCACCAATTGCTCCACACCCCTGAACTGGCCATTGCTTGGTAGATTCAACAGTTTTCTTTTAATAAAAGCATAAGCCATTTCTCAGTATTCTCATTAGCATTATTACTGAAATATATTAAGACGAATGACACCAATACATCTATACCTTCATAAATGATACAGAATTAACAACAACATAAAGCGACATTATTTAAATTCCTTTATACAATGAAAATAACAGCAGTAATATACTTAATATGGGTCAGGCCAAGAGTACATCACAAAATTAAAGGGTTACAAATATGAACAAGCCATTCCGCCAAGTGAGAGACACGATTATAAATTTGCTGGTAAAAAGAGCATGTTTGAGGAAAAACTTCACTCTTCAACAAGACCCAGTTGTCAGATGTTACCACTAGTATAAAATTATTTTCAATTATGAAGAGGTGTCCAACAATTGCAATAATATTACATAGAACACACAGTAAAGACACCAAGTCCAGACATGAATGGAACACTTATTAATTGTACCAGGGATGAGTAGGTAATTTTGTAATTTTTCTTGATTCCAGGAGCCTATGGCTCAGTGGCTCGGGATGCTTGGGGACCTTGGTCTGACTGGAATCAGTGCCCTGCCAAGTGTGGCCAGGAGGCGGTGCAAGTACGCTCCAGGAAATGCAATTCAAAATCCCACCACTGGGAGCAGCGGTGCGCTGGTCCCACAGTGGAAGGCCGGGTGTGCAATGGACCTGCTTGCCAAGGTACCAAGGAACTCTGGAACATGCTCAAGTCGTTTCTTTAAAATCCTTTCAGTAAAAATACATATAATAGACACACAGATGAGTATACTCATAGCAATAACTGGTTGCTTTTACACTGCAGTCCATAAGTATTTCAACAACAACACTTTGCTTTTAGGCTCCACATCCCAGCAACTGAATTTTAAAACCGTAAAATTGAGGTTTAAGTGGAGACGGTTAGCTTTCATTTGTGGCCATTCATTCCCATGTCATGTAAAGCGAGTAGGAATTTCAACATCTGTTAAGCAGCATAAATGGACAAATATTTATGGGAAGCATTGTATACAAAACAGTAATGATCATAAAGCCACACTGCACTGAAGAGTTCACTTCACTGCTACCGATGACCGTTTCAGCACTGCAATTTGGTGGCTGCCTGGTTTCACAAACACAGATTAAAGGTGACCTAATATGCTATTTTTCCAAGTTTATATTTTGGTCTTTCACTCTCCTAGAGTACTCCTGATCGCGCAAAGTAAAAAAAGGGTACTTATTTCACTCGTACTGCCAACCTCAAAAAACCTTATTTGTAGTCCATAGTTTTGTCTGCCCGAAACGTCTCATTGGGGTGGCTCTTCCGCTATTGCCCCCACTACCCCTGTGCCCATTTTATTCTGACTGGCCAGCTCTAGCGGATCTAGGTGGGACGATGCAGTGTCACAGTGAAACGTGAGATGCATCTGCCATCTGAGCAAAGGAATCAGCGGGGAAATTCTGCTATAAAACAATGAGACATGTGTTTAGATCTAATGAAATGAACTTGTTCTAATAAACGCAACGGCGAAAGTAAAGGACGCAGTGCGAAAGTCTGGCAGCTCAGGCACGAATGCCATCGGCTACAGTTTGCTACGGCAACAGTTGGTGAGTACAGCGGTTTTACTACTCCTAGCTAGGATGCAGGGGAAGCTAGAATCCACCCCACATACACACATTTGTAGAACGGGTCAACATGCCCAAGTGTAGACCAGAGACTGTAGAAATCCGATGGGTCTGAGTTTAGAGGGAAACGTCGACAGTGAGGAGCAGCTAAAAGTGGACCAACAGCTTATGGACTGCTTAGTTGTGGTGTGTTGTTAGCAAGGAGAAAAACAGCTTCCGCGCTGGTATATGACGGAGGGGCGAAAGCTCCAAGCTAAACAGCCTTTTCGGAAATTGGCCGTGGTAATGGTTCACTCATTGCTTCGGAATGACCAGTTTTTCCTCGCAGAAAATGGGCGCATTATGGATAGCGTGCTTGAGCTAGACAGAGCTCCGGTTATGTCATGAACATAATTCAGGTTTTAGAGACTATAAGTTCTGTCTGCGTGAACCGTTCCTTATGTGGACCTAGCGAATCGATCACTTTTACAGGAAAGAATTTAATATTCAATCGATGGCAATGCAGTGTTTGTTATACCGAACACCTTAGCCTGTGCACTTCCCTATTGCTTTCACCGGTAGTATCAGAGAGCTTGCCAAGCCTTTAGAGATGCATCAGGCTTACCCCAGTCATGGATAAGTGAAGGGATCGTTCCATAAGCACCAAAAAATGTACCCCAAGCTCTGCAAAATCTAAGTCTGGTCTAACTTCAGCCCAGCTTAGCAGACACATACAGCACCTCTCCGGTTAGCTTCAGCTGTAGTGGCTACAATTATGATGAAACTGCCACATTGATGTTTACCAAAGTAACACAAGCATACCGATCATCATTGCTGCAAATAAGTTAACCAGGAGTATTTTTAATTAGCAGAGCATGCAAACTAACATGCAGTGGCTGATTACATTCAAAGTCATGACTGCTTATGTCGCACTAAAAATTTGTTTCGCGTCCGGTGTGAAAGACGCTTAACGCCTGTATTCGCGTCTTTGCATTGACTTTGAATGTAGCTTAATCTGTTGCGCGAAAAATTTGTTTTGCGCCCGGTGTGAAAGCTGCTTGACGTGCCCATAACGTGTATTCGCGTCTTTGCATTGACTTTGAATGTAGGCTAATCTGTCCTGCTAAAAATTTGCTTTGTGTCTGATGTGAAAGCAGCTTTATGGATAGTACGCGCAAGCTAGAGAGCTTGGTTATGTTATGAACAGAATACAGGTTTTGCAGACCTTAAGTTCCGTTTGCGCGGACAAGTTGCTGATGTGGAGCTAGCGAATTGATCACTTCTACAGGAAAGAATTACCTATTTAATCTCCGCCCTTTTCAGCTTTTTATGAAATTATGTCAAGGTAGTGCAGAGAAATCATTTGTAAACTGGTAGAGCTTCTGCGTTTCGCATTGCTTTCATGGTAGCACCAGAGAGCTTGCCCAGACATTTGTGAAGTATCCGGTTGATCCCGGTCATGGATAAGTGAAGTGATCACTAACTGTAGTGGCTACAATCGGGCAAAGTTATGATGAAACTGCCACATTGATGCTAACCGAAGTAACACAAGCATACAGATCAGAATTACTGCATATAAGTTAACCAGGAGCATTTTTAATTAGCATAACACAAACTAACATGCAGTAGCTGGTAACTGAGCGGTCATAACCACAGAGACAAACCCTTGCAATACTGGTTTTACAAACAGCAAGTTCTGTTACTGTGAACAGTTCTACCAAGCATCCAAATTACAAACAAGTATTAAAAGTTAGCTTCAAATGAGGTTTATGTTCACACACCTTCTGTAGAATTTCCCCTGATATCACTCATGCATATTTAGGACACAAACATTAGCATCAGTAATATGGCTACGTTAGCCGCTGTGCTACAGCCACAATCAACTGGCTATCACGTCAGGTTGGCTTATGCAGTAAAAGCAAGTTACAGCTTCTGTGTCTGAGTCACGGACCGTTGCGACCGATACAGGCTTTATCTTCAGATATTTTACAAAGCCTGCGTTTGAGGCCAGTTGTTAGTGCTAACTATCGTTAGCGGTCCTGCTACCCACCCGTTACACATTAGCTTCACTTACATTATTTGCTGTTATATGGTTATTTACAGCTTGTGCCTCCAAGCGCTTGATCGATGCAACTGCTTCAGGTTTGCGGAGTAGCTGAAACGCTTATCCTGTGTCGAATTATCCTTTATTGATAAAGCTGTCTTTGGTGAAATGTTGAGCACAAGCAGCTAACGTTCCTTTTGGCTGTGGCTGTTTGCTGCCAGCAAACAAAAAAAGCTGCCCACTGATATCTGGTGGCATCGTCTTTTGGAAGAGAAATATTTGTTTTTTTTTTTTTTTTCCGTCCAAAAGTAAACCGACAAGTAGCTTTGGGAGAGATACTGACAAAATTGCACCTCAAATGATCTGCGGTTCTTCTTTTGTATTTCCAAAAGTGTAGACGCTGCTAAGGCATAGTATGATCTGCCGTCGTTAATGCCTGCTAGAACAGTTTCCGGTGTGGGCAGGTCCAGCGCAGTTGTTGGCTCTGGCTTGGTCTGTACTAATTGGACGGCACAACCTGACGTCAGGTTTTACCCAGATCTCGTGAAGATCTCAGGAGGATCTGTTCAGAGAGGAAATCACGCTCACGAAATCATGTTCTTGCATTAAAATCCCTGTATCTTATGTTTAGAAACGTTTCAGAGGTTGAGCATGGACAAACAACATTATAGCATTACTAATATTTATTAAAAGAAGGATCAGCATGTTAGGTCCCCTTTCAGACCTGCGATAATATTAAACATATTTGATATTATCGTTGCACTAAGAAGGGACAAAGACAGACCTAAAACAGCTCGGATTGAGTTTTGTGACCACCTTAAATCAAATAAACGGTAGCGCACTGCAACTCTAGCAAGGCACTCATGATTTCATTCTCACTTTGTAAAGAACTAGGTTCACTAACCCACATAACTGGCCCTGTATTTTCGTGAATTACCAAACACAACTTTGAACAATTTTCATTTGTCGAGTCAATCGTTAGAGATATATACTGTCCAACAATATACTTGCCGTTGGTTACCAAGACCCGAAATTGATTTTACGGATGCTTCAACTAGGCAATGACTTCACTTCAAGAGATTTCGAGCGAAAAAGACGACGTTCGAATCAGTTTTTCGCGTGGGCGGCCCAAAATAATTTATATATCAATCAAATCTATTGTAAATTCTTTACTTATTTGTGTAGGTTGTATTGTGGGCGAGGCCTGCCGCCCGAGTTTAATTTCGAAAATGAGTAGTTTACATTAGTGACGCGCTTAGTTACGCAAAATATATAAATGTGGGATTGGCATTTACAAACGGAAATAAAATTGAATTTCGTGATTTTTTTTTTAAAATAACGTTACATTTTAAGTTATTTCATACAACTGTAAGTATTTTTATGTGTAATCAAACAAATGTGTGGATTGTGTGTTTTTCGCTAAGGATTCAACACGAGGCACAAATCGTATTTCATATTGAAATCCAACTTTTCAATTGCACCTCTTGCGTAAGCGGCGTTCTTTGATGTACAGCTGTTCGCATTTCCTGCTTTGTTCACGCGTAATATTTTAAAATATGATTCTTCTCTAATATGTCTGATAAGTAAATATTGAGTAAATAGTTTAGTGTCCTTGAGTGTTAGGCCTAATTACTCAATGTACGAGCCAGATAATCAGTGGCGTCAGGCTTTTCGGCGCGATAACCCAGTTTCGTCTTTCGACAATGATCCGATGAGGAAATGCTCCAGGTGAACCCAGGTGAACTACAGGTACACGAGGAAAGGCAAGTTTTATCTTTGAAAAATCTATAAAAATCTGTTCATATACGGATATTCTGAGTTATGGTAGAGATGTAGAACCAATAAATGACTCTTTGAAAAATAAGATAGGCCTATGCTATCTGATGCCCGATCGATGCCCGACATTTCGCCCCTCGATCAGCTCGGCCCTTGAGCACGCATCATATTATGCAACTTTGAAGTTTGTGAACTGAATTGAATCTGGCCTTAATTTTGTTTTTAATATAATTAATGGGTAGCATAATTAATTCAGAAATATAAAAGAAAAATATAATTTTGCTCCAGTATAAGTGTGATAAGGCATAGAAAAAAATACCAGTGATTCCTCTTACCCGATAGTCCCCGTTTTCCCCCTACCCTACGCATTTTATTGGCGTTTTTGATTGCTAAAGGTATCCTGCCTACTGTCGTTGCAGACTTCTTGGACAAAAAAAATAATTTTTGAGATTACTGTTGAGATTTGAGTATAGGGCCTATAGACTGGCTTTATTGTGGTTTAAAATTTTATTAAGAAGTACTGCATTAAAATATTTTTAAATAAAATAATGTTCCTACCTACCTACCCACCCACCCTATTTCTATTTGGGTAGTAATAGGAATTAAACCTATTTTTTTCTAGACCTAATATTAGTATTTTTTTCTGACTGACTTAACTGTTTCATTAAATATTTCTGTTTATTATTTATAATTTATTTATTTATATTTATATCTCCCGTTGCCATGGCAACAATGGACCACTCATCTTGATAATGTTGAATTGTTAATTATTTATATAATAATTGATATACATAAATTATAAGACAATATATTGAACTCTTTTCCTCTTCGGATTGAAAATATGCCAAATAATGACATTTTGAATGGAACAATTTCCTCTCCCGTTGCCATGGCAACCATGGGCCAGACATCCTGGTAATGTTGAATTGTTAATTATTTATATAATAATTGATATACATGGTTTATAAGTCAATATATTGAACTCTTTTGCTCTTGGGATTGAAAATATGCCAAATAATGACATTTTGCATGGTACAATTTCCTGTTCCGTTGCCATGGCAACCATGGGGCAGTAAGGCTTATAACATTCATTTTTTTAAATTTTGGCTATTATGTCAATAAATGACACCAATGATTATTAGTTTTTAGACAGGGCCAATTTTGATGGTTAGTGAACCTTGTCCTTTGTCTGTGACTTTGAAATGGCTTGAAAAGTTGTTTGGTGTAAGCCCAGCATGAGGAAGAGATATCACTGTTGGAGACAAATTTATGAGTTTTGCTCGAGTTGGGGTGTACTCCCTTCATCTTGATTGTTGTCTAAGGCGGTCATAAAACTCAGTCTTTTCCTCATCCTGCAATTCTGATACAATCAAACATTGAATATCAGCTGCAATCTTTAGTCTTGGTGCATGTAAATTGTGAAGTCAACAACCAATAAGTGCACTCTGCAAGATCCCCAGTCTTAGCAAAATCTTATAGTCTGTGAGTGACATTACGACACATTGTCTTTAGATTTGAGAGGCATTCGGACAATGGTCCATTAAAAGTCTTTTAAAACCCTTCTATAGTGTATGATAGGCCCTTGTTTGGTTGCATCAGCTGGGGGAGGGGAAGGGAGAACACAAGAGATCTGGACTGCATCCGACAAGTAAAAAAAACACGGCCTATCCACTAATCCCCTACCACTTTCCTTTCACCTTTTTGGAAAACATCATAAGGGAACGGAAAGGTGTTTTAGGAAATTCCTAACGGCTTAGGAAGACAACCGCGCTAATTTGAGAACTTGAATGCACTTACACAAGGCAACATGATAATGAGTCCCCAGCCCATCAGTTTCTTTTCGTGATTGGCCAGATGAATGATCAACGCTTTAAATATTGCTGCTGCGCGGAATTGTGGGATAGCATTATCTCCTTTCCTTCTGAAAAGGATGGTTCTGTGTTCCCAATTCTACACGTCGTAAATTATGATGCACTTAGACACCTTTAACATTTGAAGAATTCGAATACACCTATCATGGCTGCCACGTAATTATTTCCGGATCGTTTTTTAGGAGTTAGGAACTTTCCTAGGCAAAAAGGACTATTCAAATGCAGCCCAGGATATGGGCTGAAGGTCCCTGACGAGCAGTTTGGGAACCACCCCTATAAAACAGGCATACAGTTTTCAACCTGATCCAGAATCAGAGTGAGAGGTGGCTTTCATTCCAGCCAATCAGGGACACACTTCATGCTCGCAGGGAGGGATCATCAACTCACAAGGTGCATCCAAATTCACTATGGAGCAAGAAACCTTCCTTGATAAAGGACAAGAAACAAATCAAGGAGAGCCAAGTTGTTCAATACATGAAGGATGGGAGTGAAAAAGCTCCTTCATTGCTCCCTGCCAGCATGAAAACACGGAACCAACCTTGGATGACAGGAATCATAGATAATGATTTTGCAGCGGTAGTGATTGGATCATCATCCAATCATGTATTGAAGGAAGGGACTTCTGAATTTTCTTTAACAGGCCTGCCAAAGAAAACGGCCAAGCTGTAATAAAATTTTGTCATCTACCTTTTTCAAAGAATCAGCCACACACAATGGAAAACTCATTTGGTTCGTATTTTCATTCGACTTTAAAGTGCTTGTGGTGCAAAATTTTTGTGTGAATTTGGCATGTTTTGGATATTGTATTGCTGGTTATTTGAAAAGGGTAGACATCTGAAAAACTTTTGTTACAGCTTGGCCATTTTCTTTGGTCAGCCTGTTTTGTCTTCAGGTCATGTGAAAATCTCCCTGCCACTTTCCCTCGACCTCTGTGACATTTTCTAGTAAAGTCAAGAAAAAGTGGCGAGGGAAGGAAAACTCTGCTCTCTGTTTATGAGAATTTGGATGCACTTTCAGCCTTGGAGAACTGCAGGTTTTCTTCCCTCTACCAGAGACTCGGTGTAAAGCACTATTTGTTCAGTTACTGTAAATGGTTCACAGAAAAATTGGAGAATTGGAGAAAATTGGTGATCCCTGCTCAAGGGGTCAGTAGAATTAGGAATGTTAGAGCATAGCTGAAACAAAAGGCTGTATCAACACCAGCCCATTCAAGGTGAATTTAACTACCCCGGTTGTTATGAATAGGATTGTAATAAGACAGGGATCACCTCCAAATTCAGCCCTTGATTCCGTTTCGCCACAGTAATTAACTAATTATCAAAACAATTAGCGCTCCCAGATTAGCCGGTCTGCATTGAACACCTGACTCACAGGGGCGTTACCAAGGAGGGGCGCCCTGAGAAAAGCTCTGCCCACCCAATGAAAACTCAAGATAAAAAAACTGATTTACTACTATTTGACAGCAAACACGGGATATCCAACTGATTCACAGCCGGAGATAGACAGCCATTTAGAGTGAGCTTTACCTATGCTTCATTCATCTATCACTATGTGTGATTGGTGGATTCCTTTGCCGGTCCATTCTGCTGTGAAACCAATGGGCACTTTCGAATTACTAGGGACCCTCCCATTCTCGAAGATTGCCGTCATCACTCATTAGTCTGAGGTCACTTCTCCAGACCAGTGCTTCTCTCAGGGAATTCAAACTTCGCCCATATCTCTTTTGTTGCTACTTCTGCCACCGCTTATTTTGTCAGTCTTGTTGTTTGACATTAAGGTAATTTGTGTACTAGTTTGCCATCTGTGTTGACTCGTGTGGTAATAACCTGAGTTGGCTACCGAGTGAGCCCATGCAGCTAGTCTGGAGCCTCCAGAAAAAAAAAAAAAAACTTGACTGGCATAAGTTTTTTTCGGCGACATGCTTCACGGAGTCAAGTGAAGGACGACAGAAGGCAACTCGAAGAAAAGAAAACGTGATCCCATTTACTTTGCTTGATTGGCTATCAAATGGTGGATTCGTTTACCCTCCAAGTTAAACGAGTAGAATTGTTTATTAAGACGGCATGTTTGATTGATGCATTTCGAAATTTAAATAGCCGTAGAGCAGCAGATTTTCATGAACATTGTCATTGCCACGCCATTTCGTGCGACTGATCATTTATATCTCACATTCATGATTCATCCGCGTTTCAGAATGTTTTCCCACCTTGCAGTCATGGGTGTGTAGGCAGTCGTGTAATTTCTTGAAACATACACACCTGAAGCGGCTTTAACTATTTAAAATGCCGCCGGGAAGAAGCCTGAGTTTAGATTTCGCTAATTGCAGGTGCTCCGCCCTTCCCTAAATCTTCTCCCGTGTACTTGGTCTAAATAACAATCAAGCAATTTCAGTGGCCTATAACGATTAAGATGTGATGGTGAAAAGCAGACAAACCTAACTGGGCTACGCTGTTAGATTGAAAGAATGCCAGTTTGAATAATTATAAAAAATCTTTCTCTTCCGCAAAAGCGGATGAAACGTGAATGTGAGATATAAATGATCAGTCGCACGAAATCGCTTGACAATGAAAATCGTGTAAATGCAAATCTGCTGTTCTATGGTCATTTAAATTTCAAAATGCATCGATCAATCATGTTGTCTGTCGTATCTTCTATTTATGAAAACTAATGAGAGCGCGCAACAATCTGTGTTTAGACAGAGCAAGCACTATTTTTTTTTCTGCCTCCTGATCCGTATGTTCCCTTACATCAAGTGACCCCACGCATACAATGCCATTGGTCTAACGACAACAACTAACGTAGACTGCGTAAAGAATTAACCCTTCATATAATATATTTAGGTACACCACATCTCCCTTTTTTTTCCAAGAACAAGTGTAACATTTTCAGAAAAGTCCATTCAAACCTGTGAAAGGAAAAACATCGTGAAACACAATTCTTAATAAACTGATTCTCCTTATTACTCCATTACCGTTTCTATTTCTTGACTTCTTAAATCATTTTTTTCAAACTTAAAATTTTCTGTTGTAAAACATTGCCAAACAACATTGTCAGCTCAACATGAACATTTGCCAAAATATTTTCTTCTCTTTTTTTTTTTTCACTTTTCTCTCCCACTCATAAGTTCAGTCTAGTGGGTTGTTTTATTGCTCTCCTGGACCTGGTTCTGGGAGTGGAAACCCCAGGAGAGGGAACAGGAGACCCCAAAGCAGGTGGTGTGTGACCCTGCTCTATGACCGGCAGTGGCTCCTGTAGCTGCTGTTCAGCCTCATCTTGAGATGGAGACTGGAGTGGTATGAGATGTTGGCGGTTACGTCTTACCACCCCATGTGGCGCTTCCACAAGGTAAGATCTCGGCGAGGTGTGATTGTGGATCACTGACCCTGTTGTTTTGCTATCAGTTATCCACACCTCCTGACCTGATGACAGGCTGCTGAGTGGCTTTGCGCCATGTCGCCTGTTGTAATTTGCAGCGTCTGATATCCTCTTCTCCCTATCTTTTTGGACCAGCGTGCTGTGGTTGGGCAGTACAGGACGTAGCTCAGAGGGATGAGTCGGCACTGTGGTGCGGAGACGTCGACCCATGAGCAACTGAGCCGGGCTGAATCCAGTCTGAAGAGGTGTGGCTCTGTATACGAGAAGAGCCATGATCATTTATATCTCACATTCATGTTTCATCCGCGTTTCAGAATGTTTTCCCACCTTGCAGTCATGGGTGTGTAGGTCAGTGGACTTCTTCAGAAGATTTTTCATGGTCTGAACGGCTTGCTCAGCCTCGCCGTCACTTTGCGGGAATTTAGGACTGCTGGTGTTTGAACCCATGAGCTGTGGCGAAGGAAGCGAACGCTTGACCGGAAAATTGAGGGCCATTATCAGACATTAAAACTCTGGGATGCCATGCCTGGCAAACATGGATTTCAGATGGTTATTCACATCATTACATTTTGTGTGTGTTAACAAAGCAATTTCGATGTACCTGGAGAGGTAATCGACGACCAGTAAGTATGTTTACCCCCCCAGTTCAAAGAGGTCGCCCCCCAGCTTTTGCCATGGACGCTCGGGGCAGTCTGATGGCATGAGTGGCTCACTGTGGTTGTGGCGCTCCTGCAGACACGTCCTGCATCTTAGCACCATGTCAGTGATTTGCTGTCCGAGTCCAGGCCACCACACAGTTTGACGGCCGCGTACTTTGCACTTCACAACACCTTGGTGGCCCTTGTGCGGTCTATCCAGCACGTCGTTCTGCATTGTTGCTGGAATGACTAGACGTGTCTTTCAGCAAAAGTCCGTCTTGCACTGTGAGTGTAGCCCGCTCGGCCCAAAAGCGTTTCAGCAGCAGTTCCTGCTTTGCGTGCTCTGGCTATCCATCTGCACACATTTTCATGACACGAGAGCATACACTGTCAGCCTCCAGCTCGGCTTTGAGTGTGTCCATGAACGTGGGACTGACAGCTAAGTTGCTGACAATGCAGTCCACGAAAATGTTTGTGTCGGCAGTCCAGAGAGATTTTCCAGGAATATACACGATGTCATAGGGGTAGCGCATGAGTCTCATTCGAAAGCGCTGTATCCTTGGTGGTAACAGGTCGAGTGCTTGTGCGCCTAGTAGGGAAAGGAGTGGCTTATGGTCCGTCTCTAGGCAGAAGTGCTTTCCTAACAGAAAGTCCCGGAAGCGTTCACATGCCCAGGTTAGACCCAGGGCCTCCTTTTCAACTTGCGCATAGCGCTGCTCAGTCGGTGAGAGTGAGCGGGATGCGTAAGCTAGCGGCCTCCATTCGCTGTCCCATTTCTGGAGGAGCATGCCTCCCAGTCCATAAGACGAAGCGTCTGCCGATACTTTGGTGTCCCTGCTCGTGTCGTACATGGCCAGGATCGGTGGAGAGGTGAGTGCTTCTTTCAGCACCCTGAAAGCCACTGCCTGGTCAGCACCCCACAGCCAACAGTTCTTCTTTGAGTGATCGCGAAGAGCTTTGTCTTTCTCGGCCAGCTGGAGTATGAATTTTCCCACCTGGTTTACCATCCCCAGGAAGCTCCTTAACTCACTCACATTTGTAGGCTCTTTCATGTCCCTGATGGCCTGTGTCTTCGTCCGAAGGGTGTAATGAATGTAGTGCATTTAGCTGCCAGCTAAAGGAGTCCCATGTTCGCGTCTAGCTTACTGAATACTCTGGCTCCAGCTAGCAGGGGAGGCTGGCTCCAGAGGCAGGGGAATTCTCCGTGGGGTTTTTAACAAGAATGGGACGGCGTCTGGCTTGAGCTTGACGTTGTATGGACGTTGGATGTCGCCTAGGCCCTTGAACAGTTTTGGGTAGGTTGTCTGTAAAGAGTCCATTGTGACATTGTCAACTCGAATGAGAAGGCCCAGAGCAGTAATGGCTGGCAGCCCGAGCAAAGGTGTGCTCAGGTTTTTGACCACGTACACTTTCTCCTCGGTCTGCTTGGGATTGTAGGTCAGCTGCATTTTAGTGAAGCCTGCTACCTCTAGCTGAATCTTCCCTGGACCCAGCAAGGGTTTCTCTGGCTTGTGGAGGACAGGCATTTGTACTCCTGTGAACAAGTCTCTCATGCTGCTTTCAGAAATGGCGGTTACGTCTGCGCCAGTGTCAAGTTTGAATTTAAGCATTTTCCCTTTAATCTGCACATCAGCTGTCCACACATTGTTCTCACATGACAGAGCCCAGAAAAAAAGCTTTTCTCCTCTTCCTCCTCAATGCACGCTACTACAGCCTTGTTTTGACAGACACGCTGATAATGCCCTTTTTTCCCCACAGCCCCGACATTTTGCATCGTTAGCGGGACACTGCTTTAGAGTGAGAAGGGCCTCCGCATTTGTAGCACTGGGTGCTGTGCATGCCTCTGTCTTCGCTACGCATGTGCTGGCGTGGCCATGCACCACTGTTTTTCTGGCTTGTGAATCTCTGCTTTTCAGTTTTCTGTCTTTTATCAGTCTGTCTATGGGGCTAGCCTCCATCTGCATCACACTGCTGGCTTCACTCCTAAGTGCACTCTGCTGTCTTTTTACCTCCTCAGACTGTCTTGCCATATCCATGGCTTTGTGCAAAGTTAAATTTTCCTCCATCTGCATGCGTTCAAAGAGTCTGGTGTCTGCCAGCCCCACTACGATGCTCTCTCTTATGAGTTCACTATGCAAGTCACCGCATTTGCAAAGCTCTGCTAAAGCATGTAGGGCAGTAATGAATGCATCGACGGACTCGTTAGCCTCTTGTTTTCGCATATTGAAGCACGCACTTTCGAACACAACGTTCTATTTCACAATAAAAAAATCGCGGAATTCGTCTTTTACTTTGTCGTACATTTTCGCATCAGCATCACATCAGCTTTAACCCACTCAATACATCGTCGGCTTCGTCCCCCATACAATATATTAGAGTGTTAACCTGATTCTCCTCGGACTTCGTCGTCAAGTTGCTCGCTTGGCGAAACCTCTCGAACCGCCGGATCCATTTAGTCCAGAGGTGGGCAGTGAGGGCCGTATCTGTCCCTGGTTTTCACACCAACGTCTGGTCTTTAATTAGTTGATTGTCTCAATTAGCCAAACCATTTATGAAATCTGATGTTTCATGCGCATTTCTTTAAATTATCATGAAACTACAAAGACTAGTCTTGTCTCCCTTCATAAAACATTTTCCTTTGATCGAATCATTGCGAAAATCTATATTTGTGCATGCAATCAATTAACTCAATTAGTCAGGGTAATTGATAGGAATAAAAACCTGCATACACACCGGCCCTCCAGGACCATGATTGCCCACCCCTGATTTAGTCCATTCGAGCGGCTTGCTGAAATCGAAGGGTTCCGGTGGCTGAATGGTGAATGTTGCAGTGGGTGCGCTAGCCACCATGCTCGCTTCCCTAGGCTGCACCACAACCTGTGGCTGATCGTTAACGTTTAACTCACGTTGTTCAGACATAAAAACATTCACCACTTTTTTTTCATAAACACAGGACTTCTGACACCATGTCGTATCTTCTATTTATGAAGATTAATGAGAGCGCGGAACAATCTGTTTAGACATAGCAAGCACTATTTTTTTTTCTGCCTCCTGATCCGTATGTTCCGCTACATCACGTGACCCCACACATACAATGCCATTGGTCTAACGACAACAACTAACATAGCCTGCGTAAAGAATTAACCCTTCATATAATATATTCAGGTACACCACAGTCTAAACAGCTCTACTCATTCAACTAGAGAGTAAACAAATCCAACATTTGACTGCCAATCTAGCAAAACAAATGGGAGCAGGTTTTTCTGAGAGTTGCCTAATTGTTTAATAGGAGGCGATTCTGAAGTCATTAACTTGGCTCCGTGCAGCATGGAGCCGAAAAATACTCAGTCATTTTTTTTCCGGAAGCATTTCACATGCCCTTTGATGTGTCGCACTTTCATTCAACCAGCGTTGGGTTAAATGAAGGAAAAGGGAAAGCTCGGATGTTCGCCCCATGGCAGCAGGAGGTGATGCTATACCTTAAAAAAAAAAAAATTGCAGTTCACGATTAGCACAACCCTAGACTGTGCATAATTAATGAAAACTGACCACACCTGCTAATGTCCCTCCTCTATCGCCATTTCACCAGCCGACACACACACACACACACACACACACACACACATATATAATTTTTTTTATTTTACAGCGATTAAGAGGTTCTTTTGCTTTCCCCCCCCCAAAGAGGACAAATGCCCACCCAAGCTTGGCATCCTGGTAACGCCTCTGCTGACTTGCAGGTAATGGGAGGGACGAAAACCAGTAGTTCTTAGCTCTCAAGGACCATGAGTTGATAAACCCTAAAATAAGCCCTGCGTCGGATGAGTCACACACCTAATCCCATTGCCTTTGTGCCAGTGTGCTCCATGCGCTGTGAAATGGGCCGGGTCAATGCCGACTGCGATGCCTGCATGTGCGAGGACCACCTCCTCCTGGGCTCTGTTCGCAGTGCCTGGGGTCTCCCCACCCCTGGGGCATCCCTCTTCCGCCTGAGTGTCCCCATCCCCAAGCTCCTCACCACTGCTGACCACAATGGCCACTTCCGAATCCCTGGAATCTGTCCTGACGGGAACAGCACCCTCATTGTCAGGCTGCCAAAACATGCTCCGCTCACCGTCATTGTTCCCCACAGCTCTGAGCGAACCTCTGTGCTCCACATCAAGCTAGACAGGGAAGGTAAGGGCACTCAAACAGCACTCATTTAGCTTTCAACTAAAGTGACTTGCAGTTAACCCAAGCCTGTTCCCCCTGGAACAATGTAGGGTTAACGGTTTTGCTCAAGGTACCAAAAGCTGCACTTATTGTTGCTACAACGATGCTTGAGACATCAATTTTCTGGGCTGTAGTCAACCATGCGAGAAAACAAATATATAGGCTGCTCCTGAGGCTTGCCATCAGGTTGGTGGTAACATAGCATTTTTTTGGGAAGAAATCAGATGGAAATGGAAAGTGCCCACAGGCCCAAGCATGAAAAAATGGGGAGAAAAAAGCTTAAATTTGTTAACAGCAGGTTTTGTTGATTTCTTTTTAAGGCAAAAAATTAACAGCCTTTTTAAATATTATCCCAAATGAATGTCAGCTGGATATCTGTTAGGAGTAAAACCCAAAACATCTCTTCTAATTTTAACAGTCCCAGTTCCAGAATTGGGTGGGGCCTAGATTTTTTTTGTGCAGTCTCTCAGCTGAATACTTTGTGAAACAATGTGATACGGAATGGAGTATCAAGTTCCCCTCTGCACCAGATTTCTGCCCTTGGGACGTTTTCCCAACTAGAACTGTCCCAGAGTTGTGCTGATAAGATGGTGTTCTTAAACTAACTAACTAACTAACTAACTGCATCCATCCCACTTAGAGAAACTACACATCCTTCAGAATCCTGAGCCAAAAGCCCAGAGAGAAGGCCAGTCGGTCTCTTTCTGTTGTAAAGCAGGCGGCACTCCCCCACCAGATGAGTACCAGTGGTAAGTAAGTGGGGATGACTGCCTACAAACTGGTTAGTCATACTGGCTCTTAAAGCCTATGCCAGCCTATTGTGGTAGACGTATATAATATTTCATTTCACGGGTTTCTGCATACATTCAGATATAAGACATTAAATATTTATCTTTTTCTTGTCGAATTTTGACAATAAAGTAATTTTTTAAAAACTGAAAATTCCATGTTTATGCTGCTTCCAGGTTTCACAATGGCACTTTACTGGCAGGCAAACACACCGCAGGTGATGGCTCTCTGGTGCTGAAGAATTTACGATTGGATCAAGCGGGGGAGTACTACTGCCGAACAAGCAATGTGGGTGGAGCCATCAAATCCAAACCAGCTCTTCTAACCATCATAGGTGTGTTGAGCCATGCCGCACCTCCCACAACATTGAATGAAATACTATACCCATCAGTGATTGTTATCATTAGAAGGTTCCACCTAAGCCAGCAAGGTGAAATCCAAAGGACCCATTTTAATGCATAATTAAACAAAGAATTTCATCCAGGAGTGCGATTGAATGAAACCTCCGAAAATTAAAGTACCATAAACTAAGGAGGAGAGATTATTATAATCAATTCCCTCCCAACCCAATTGCTCCACTACCTGTTACACTCAATTCTATACAGAACTTACATCCTCTATAGATAGCATCCCCATCCAGAGGCAACAATCTTCGATACAGGGAATCTTACTCAAACTGATGCCGGTAGTTTTGAGAACTTTAACCCTTTACACAACAGTTAGGGTCCTTCATATTAAAACACGTCAGGAAAAATGTTGAGAATTATTACGAGTGTTTAATTTTTTTTGGTTATCCTTTAAAAACAAAATTGTGGGGCCCTGAGATTTCTTAATGGAGCAATGCATGACAGGACAACTCCTACACAGACTCAATACTGCATGGAGACAAATAATATACCTGTCAAACAGAGAAATGACAAACATACAGGGAGTGCCCCAAGAAAAAACATGCAGGAGCATCCCCACCATTGCCCCTGACCAGGGCTCAGAACAGGCTGAAGAACTGTAGTTGGTCCCCAGATGCTGTAATGTGGCTGACCACTGGTCCTTAGTAATTACAATCGGTTCATTACAGGGAACAAACACACCAGAAGGCTAAATAAAGCACTTAAATAAGAGGTCAAATAAGAACTTAATATCTCACCCTTTCAAATAATAGCACAAATTATAAAATAGGTGCAATTATAATGCCCAAGATAGACACTTGTTTATAATTCAATCCAATATCCTCTCCTATTAGGTCAAGAGGCGCCTTCCTGCAACCCAAAGCCCAATTCCCACCTCATCAGGCTACCGCATGACTGTTACCAGAACGAGACCAGCTCTTTCTACTACAACGTGGGGAAATGCCCTACTGCAACATGCGCTGGACAGCAGGACAATGGCATCCGCTGCAAAGAGTCCACGACATACTGCTGCGGCGTGGCCAAAATGGAGGAGCGGCAGATCACTTGCCAAGGCCACCAGCTGCCCATCATGGTGGTTGCGCAATGCGGTTGCAATAAATGCGTGGAGACCAAAGCCATTGTGCGAGGACGGGTGCTGGCAGCAGACAACGGAGAGCCAATGAGGTTTGGGCATATCTTCATGAATGGTGCTCGAGTCAGCCGCACAGGGTACAAGGGAACCTTCTCTATCCAAGTGCCTCACGACATCGACCGATTGGTGCTGACCTTTGTGGACCACATGCAGAAGTTTGTAAACACCACTAAGGTGCTACCATACAGCAAGAAGGGGGGAGCCGTGTATCATGAGGTGAGGCTATTGAGAAAGAAGCCATCTACGGTGTTGCAGGCTACAGTGATAAACACCCTCCAGCTGGGAGAGGTGGCAGGTCAGGACCCCATCGCCATGATTGAAATCCCACCCAACTCTTTCTATCGTGAGAATGGCGAAGTTTTCACGGGGAACGTGAAGGCCAGTGTCACCTTCTTGGATCCAAGAAACATCTCCACAGCAGCCGCAGCGCAAAGCGACCTTAACTATGTTGGCAATGAGGGGGATGTGCTGCCCCTGAGGACCTATGGCATGTTCTCCGTGGACTTCCAGGACGAGGACAACGAGCCCCTCAATGTGGGAAAGGTGAAGGTGCTGCTAGACTCTAATCAAGTGAAGATGCCGGAGCACCGGAGTTCCATGAAGTTGTGGTCGCTTAACCCGAAAACCGGTTTATGGGAAGAGGAGGGGGACTTCCAGGCTGAGAAGCATCAGCGAGGTAAGCGTGAAGAGAGGACATTCCTCATCGGGAACATGGAGATCCGAGAGAGGAGGCTGTTCAACTTGGACGTCCCAGAGAACAGACGCTGCTATGTAAAGGTTCGCGCTTTCCGCAGCGATCGCTTCATGCCCAGCGAGCAAGTTGAGGGAGTTGTAGTGACCTTGATCAACATGGAGCCCACACCAGGGTATTCTTCTAACCCACGATCCTGGGGCAGGTTCGACAGCGTTATCACAGGCCCCAACGGCGCTTGCCTGCCAGCGTTCTGTGATGACCAGAAGGCAGACGCGTACTCTGCCTATGTCATGGCCAACCTGGGTGGAGAGGAGCTGGAAGCTGCCCCTTCAGCCCCAAAGTTTAACCCCAACACCATAGGGGTGCCACAACCCTGCCTTGGAAGGCTGAACTACAGAAGAACTGACCACGATGACCCCAAGATGAAGAAGACCGCCTTCAGCATCAACGCGGCAAAGCCAAGGCCTAACATGGCTGAAGAAGGCGATGGACCAATCTACACCTTTGACAGCCTAAAAGAGTGTGAGGAGGCCCCCTTTAACTCAGGACACTTCCGCTTCTATAGGGTAGAGGGGGATCGGTACGACTACAACACAGTGCCTTTCAATGAGGATGACCTCATGAGCTGGACAGCAGACTACCTGAGCTGGTGGCCAAAACCAATGGAGTACCGTGCATGCTATATCAAGGTCAAGGTCAATGGCCACCACAAGATCAACGTGCGCTCTCGCAACATGGGAGGCACACACCCTAGAACCGTGGGACAGCTCTACGGCATCCGGGATGCACAAAGCATTCGTGACATGGACAAGCCCTCCGTTTCTGCCATCTGCCTAGAGTTCAAGTGCAGTGGGATGCTGTATGATCAGGACCGCGTGGATCGCACCCTTGTAAAAGTAATCCCACAGGGCAGCTGCAAACGAGACGGCGTGGACTCCATGCTGCAGGAGTACCTCATCAATCACCTGCCACTTGCTGTCAACAATGACACCAGCGAGTTCACCATGCTTGCACCTCTCGACCCCCTTGGCCACAACTATGGCATCTACACTGTGACCGACCAAGACCCTCGCACAGCCAAAGAGATAGCCTTAGGCCGATGCTTCGATGGCACTTCTGACGGCACCTCGCGTGTTATGAAGAGCAACAAGGGCGTGGCGCTCACCTTTACCTGTGCTGACCGCCATATATCCCGACAAAGCTTCTTCCAGTCGCTCTCAAACTCCCCTGGCCAATCGCTTGTCGGCACTATACAGACAGGCAGGGGCCAGCGAAGGCAGAGAGGAGGAACAAACTTGCCCCACAACACCCGCAGGCGAAGCAGCAGAAACTCCCTCCTCACACGCAGTTGGATATCAAGCTGAGCCCCTTTAAGCCTCAAGTATCCAGGCTGACTCTGTGAGGGGAGTACCTGGAACTAATTCCGCAGCCTTAACCCTTGGGACATGCTTCCGAAGCAGTGAAAGGTTTTACAGAGGTCCCAAAGTTAACTGACCAAATCCCATGGGTGGGGTACCTGTGGTTAGCCTTTACTGTCTTTAGGCTAGTCCTCAACCTCATCCAGAAGCAGAATCCATATCGAACTTTTCTGCATAATGTTGAGAACCCCTACTCTGGACCAGCAGTTCCCAAACTTAGTCCTAGAGGACCCTGCGTGTGGTGGTTTTCATCCCAAACATAACTGTAATCAAGAATTTTTACAAGCTGTTAATTTTCTTGATTATGTGCTTTTGATATTCAGACGGACTACATATCTTCATTGCCTTATGCCAGAAAAAATGCTTTGTAGTGCCATGAAGAACAGATCATAGGTTTGGTAGCTAATTCACAAAGAATAGGCAAGTTCATATTGAACTTACAGCTCTATGGTAACCAATTAGATAAAATAGCTCGAGATCATCTTTAATTGTATCAACAAAACACAGGATATCATTTACTCAGTCATGGAATGAATTCTTCACAATCTAACAGATGGTTACCACCGGTGTCCAAGAGTCTTATGCCAATAAGGCAATTAATGGCTTGTTAAAATTATTATGAATGCAAGAGTTTGGACCAAAAACCAGCAAACACAGAGGGCCTCTAGGACAACTCCAAGCTTCCGTCTTGGGTAAAATTAACAGTCCAGTGACTCTATTTCCATAGCTGCAGTACAAAACAGCTGTTTAAATTAAAATTTAGTTTGTTTTCCCAGAATTCCCCAGGGGCCAGGAATAGTTACCTCTTCCAAAAAATTATCATTGTAAGCTCATTGATATTTTAGTGCTTTTTTAAATATTCTAGCATCTATCATTCTCTCTAAAGTCATTTCAAAACTGCTATTCCCAAACATCACTAACCGTAGCAATGGGAGGCTTCATGCTTGTCCACTCAGCCATAAGCATAGCAGAGGAGTCATTTGCTGGTTATTCTCAAGAAAAATGACTGGCATCCAGAATTCAGAACAGCCTTACAGAAGTCCTACATAGAATAAGCACATTAAGAAGCAGAATCTCAAATCTCACAGATAAGTGGTGGTGTTGGACAGAAGGGAAAAAACAAGAAACATTTTCATTTAAAGTTTTTAAACTCCACACAGTCAGGACATTCAAAATATGATGAGCACGCATAAAAGAATAAATGCATATTTTTCTTTTTACTCATTCAGCAAGCCAGACGCCCATTTGATAGCTCATAGCTCCGAGTTTGACCTCATTTTTTGCAAGTCAAAGTTCGGGCACGTACACTTGTAAGGCACTTTGAGGGGGTACACAGCACCGCATGCAATCTAGTTATATTTTTCATTATGTCCAGACATTTAGTACTTGAAATTGTAAATATTTTGGATATTTATTACAAAAACCAAGAAGAGCTACTCATTTCATCCCAAAATTAAATCAGCATACATAATTTTTGTTGGTTTTTGTTGGTTGATTTCCATTAATTGATGAGCATGTGCCTAATGGATTACCATGTTCATACGCCAAACAGCCACAATATTAAAACCACCTGATATAGTGAAGGTGCCCCAAAAACCTGCATCAAACTGATAGCACAATTCTCCCCAAAATCTGGGTTTCCCAGCAGATCTTTTCCCAGAGTACCACACTCCCTCCACTAGCTTGTCTTCTTCACACAAACATCCCGATGCAATCTCATCCCAGGTAAATGGTGCACATTACTAGCCAAAGCACATGATGTAAATGACAATGGGACTCCCTGGACCAGGCCACCTACTTCAGCTGCTCCAATGTCCAGTTCTGAGGCTCCAGGACCCATTGGGGGTGCCTTTAGCGGTGGACCAGAGCGGGCACACTGACTGGTCTGCAAGCTAAAAAGTGCAATAAACAGCAGGATATGATTCACATTCCTTACTGAAGGACTTAAGTTCTGTGTATATCATTTATGGCGTGATTTCTATGATACCCAATGATAGTGCACTTCAACACTTCAATAATAATAGAATTAACTGATCTTGTTCAGCCAAAAACGTGTGATTGAATGTGCAATAAAACCAACTTTTTGTTTAATCAATTTAGTTTGTTCTTAAACTATCATAGGGTCAGAAATCACACTGTAGATCATGTATGCAGAACTCGAGTCCTTCAGTACCGTTTATTTTTGAAAATCGCAGTTGCCCTTCAGTCAGTTTGGACCTGACGGGACATACTTCATAGCCCTTGTGCATCAATGAGCCTTGGGCACCAAAAACCTTGTTGCCAGTTTGTGGTTTGCCCCTCTTTGGACCACTGTAAGTAGGAACTCACATCTGCTGATAGGGAGAGCCCCAGAAGTCTTCCCACTTCAGAGAGGCTCTAACCCATTCATCAGGCCATTAACAATATGGCCCTTATTAAAGTTCCATTTCTCCCACATCCAACACATTGAATACAAGACCCAACTGTTCGTTTATCATCCAAGATCTGTCTGCAGACCTTAACATTTGCCGTTATGAGATATTCAACAGTGCTCGCATTTTCTCAATTAATGATGTAGGAACTTAACATTAAGAGTCAAAGTAGTTACAAAATAAACATTTTCATATCAGCACAATTTAAAGAACAACAAAAACAATTTTAGGTAACCAAGTTCCCACCACAAAAGCACTAGAAATTTACTGCCAATTAAAGTGATTATTCACTCATGTATTCTTCCCTTGTCAAGTACAGGAAATCACCTTTTTTTTTTTTTGAAATGGGAATCGGTTGAAACATTCATTTTTGGCAGCATTACATCATGCCACTAGTAATTTTCTTTGCAGAAGAATTGTTCTACTTCACGTCCAGGTGTTCATGCCTTTTATAAGTGCTTACAGTTGGACAAGGTCCAGCCTGAAATTGCCCACAAAAAAAAGCTCAAGAAAACTTTCCAATGCGCACCATTGTAACACCGATTTTATTGACATGTATATAAAATGCTGCTCTCGCCATCTTAATTTTTCCATAACAATCATCCAGGCCTTAAAATTCACGCGTTTTTTTTCAAATGTCGACAAAAATGGAAAAAAAACTCTAAATGCACCGCTCCCATAGCCAACGAAATGAGGACCGATGTCAATTCCGAGTGCAGGCCAAGTCCTTACCCGGTTTACAGAGAGCTGCAGAAGCTACTTTGCAAAGGCCATTTCCATTGATGCAACCAACCCCAAGTGCTTGTATCAGTAGCAGGCATTACAAATACAATGCGATTTTCCCCATGCAAAAAACTTGAGAAAAAAAGTATCAATAATTTTCCTCCAAAGCACTGCCAAGAGGAAAAGGAAAAAAATTACATTAAGTTCTACTGGCATGGCCGCATAAAGATTTCATAAAAGTTAGACAAAGCGATATGTCCTATAACAAGCCAATAACTAGCAATTAAATTATGAAGCAAAATCATAAGTGAGCTTAAAACTCCACATAAGTCTCACATTCGATTTCCACGCGTCGTCAGCTTGGGAAGCCTGAAGACAAAACAACTACCACAGCAACCTTTACATGATCCTTTGGCTAGCATGTGGTGATCTTACCAAGTTACCCTCTCAATGCTGGTTTCTTTTCAGTAGAAACTGTAAATCCAACCACAAGAGAAGTAGAAAAATACCCATGCGATATAGCCATTCTGATTTTATTTGCATAGAACAGACAATTTCCAAGTATTCATATTAATACCATGTAGCCATTTCACCACAGGCAAATTTAGTCAATTCTCTGAGAAAGAAGGCAAACCAGTTAGTCTGAATCCAGAGCAGCCAATCTCAAAAAGTCAAAAACTTACGATTTTAAGTACTTTTGCTTTCATGATGAAGAACAACTGCGGGTTGTAGTTTGTTTTTTTTTTTTGTTACTAGAAGACATAGTCACATGGAGTTCAATGTTCTCAGTAAAGCCATTCTAACCTTCCCCAATTTAGATTCATGACAGTCAAGGGATGCCGGGCATCTTTCCAGGATGGCGCTGGATCGAATGAGGAGCTCCCCATAAGGTCTTGGGATGGAGGCTGGGGGGAGGGGAGTCCCCCAGGAGAAAAGCCAAGCAGATGGGGTCCAGGGAGAGCTGCTGTCACATGAAGTCCTCGTAGTCCTGGGCATAGCCGCCATCAAACTCGCCATAGTCTTCAAGGTCGTCTTTGAGTTTGGCCTTCAGGCCACCCCCTGGCAGCACTCCTTTCTTCTTCTTTTTTGCCTTGATCTGCTGAATGGGTCAGAGAAAGGACAGATATTTCAACACAGAAACACAAAGGGTGTCAGATGCATTCCTCAAAAACTATACTCCACCAGAGCCTGAATACATTGCACCATTTCAGAAGTCACAACGTAATGTTATCAAGTGGTGCCAGGCACAACAAACCCCACCCCTCGCACATACTTTCACCTACTTGTATGAAATTCAATAGGGATCTATTGTGAGTCAGCGGCAATGCCTATACCGAATTTGGGGTGAATCTGCCCATTATTTTTGCCGCTAGAGTGTTAACAAACAAACAAACTCAAACACAGAAACAAACCGAACCAAAAACAATACCCCTTCCCTCACCCTTTGGGTGAGGCGGGGTAAAAATGAAAAAAAAAAAAAAAAAAACATGGATACGGACTCCCTCAATATATAAAACCACAACCACAAATCATGCTAACAAAAAACAATCAACTGATACTTAGAACAGCTACTTCAAAACCAAACACACCAATCGGTAGAAATATTTTTTTTTTTGGCTCATTTGACACTTAATGAAGGTAAACCAACATTAACACACATTAGTTCCATCACCTTACCTTCTCCTGTTTCTGTTTTTCATTAAGTAGTACAGTTAACGAGTTGCTGATTCTCTTTAAATCTTCCACTTCCACTGCAAAATACAGGCCAATGACTCATACCATTCTCAAAGGCTGAGTAAATCATTAACGCATGCACTAGAACAACTAATAAAAATATCTAAATGAACTTTAATTTCTTAAATGCACAAAAACAACCATTTAGCTGACAGAAACCATTAATATCTACATGTTTAAATATAATCAATGACAAATGGGTCCATCTACTTATCTGAACCAATAGTGCAGTCCCTAAAGCAGCACAATCAGAGACTCACATGATATACAGAGATCACGAAGCAGGGACTCCAGGAAGCTGGAATAATACACAGATCTTTCGTACTGAGAGATTTTCTCTTTAAGTAACCTGCTCAACTCCATGAAGTCATCTTTCGAAGAAGGGCATAGAACGTCGATGCCCGTTACTGTAGATCCAACTGGGACACTATTGGTAACACCTGCAAAACAAACAAAACACAAAGACTACAGCAGCAGGCACCAGCACTCGTTAAAATCTACCAATTACACAACACAAATGACTACTGATTCATAGAGGGCTCAACAATATGACCAAAATCATTCTCCATGTACTGTATTTCATATTGAGTGATAAGGATAATTTAAATCTTTTGTCAACATATAAGACACCTTTTGGTGCTTTAAATACAACACACGTGGAATTAAAGTTTATTCACTTAAATTTCAGATTTTGAGAAGTTTTTGCAGCCGAGGATGACGTAACAAGGGTCAATGACACCCGGGAGCCACTTTTTTTTTTTTCTTCTTCTCTTTATATGGATTTGATTGGGTTTAATTTTTTTGTTGGCAGGTGAAAATAAATAAAACTTGGAATAAGTCAGTTACCGTATGTTTGCCCTGTCAATGCCTCTCTCAAGACTGTTTGCGTATGGCTGCACAGCAAAATTGACACTTGGTTATAGCTTGTAAAAAAGCTCATATCCAGGAGCCCATTATTTCACAGCATAATTTTACTCATTGAATTTTTCACTTTAATTTTGCTAATTTATCCAACCTAAGATACCACAAGAGTAATGGCATGTTGCACTTATTTATGGATGTCAGAAGCTGGGAGCAGGAGGCACTTGAACAATAATCAATGTTACTCCCAACCAGCGGCATCCTGCCCATATCCCTCAGCAGCACGAGGCCAATTATATCCGGGACTCAAAAGGCTGCTGGCATGGCTGGATTCCTGATGGTCACTCAGATCTCACCACAGAGCAGAACCTTTACCAAGACAGCTAACCCAGGAGTGCGTCCTGTCATGGAGTTTCACTGCTGCTCTCAAACCCAAATGCTCCTTCCGTCTAGAGCCTTACCAAAGGCATCATTCGCCAGCTCTAAGTCTGAAGCCTCCTGAAGCCTCTTCATGCGGAGTTTCTCTGCTGCCTGCTGCTCTGGCGTGAGATTCTCCGGTACTATCTAACAAAGGTCGGGAGTGGACAAAAAAAAAAAAAAAAAAAAAAAAAAAGAACTGGAGCGTGGATGGATGAACAATCATGTGTTTAGTCTCGGTGCTAAAACTCATTCAGACAAAAAGAACACTTATCACCAATATGTCTACACAGAAAATTAGTTTTATAAAAATTAAATGAGTAAAGATGTTGTTTGCAAAGGTAATTTCGCTCTTAAAATCAAAAGCACATGAACTATTTTTTTTCCGATGTTATCATCATCAGATTGCCATCACTTATGAAACAGCCTACCAAGACTACAATTTTACGCCAAATGTTACAATGTCCAGCAATGAGAGGCAACACAAAGTGCCATAAAATCTACATGGCAAAACAAAAAAAAATGCATATCATCATCAAATAACATTTCATAACAAAAATAAAATACTAGACGCAGTCCAGTCGGTCGCCCGCGACCGGTGTCCCCTGGTGCGCAGCGGTCAGATGAAATTGGGCAAAACCCCATGGGCATGTCCACTGCCCATCTAGTAGACGTGTATATATATATATATATATACGTGGGGTTCAGGATTCCAAAGGAGCGGCTTAAGTAGGCAATGGAATCAGTCAGGGTAATTTTTGTTGAATTAGACCTCATTTTGAATGTTTAGGTGCAATGGATATGCCAAAGCTGCGACGGCATCTTAGTGATGCCAGTAAAACATCTAAAGGTAAATGGCTCTGGAATATTTATGCCAAATTTTGTACAAACTCACAGAATGGTTTTCACTGTGTGACTGGAATGGCACGTGGAACATGATGGCAGAAGTCCGTTGTACCATTGATCCAGATAACGCATGCATGGTGTGGTGTGGTGTGCGTGCATCTCTCACTGTCTCTCTATCTCTCTCTCAAATACCATGATGTACAACATATTGGGCCACTGGACGTTAATCGGGCTCCTGGAGGGAGAGGCTTACAAAAAATTCAAGATGGCCACCATTGCGGGCATGTTGTTTTTCCGATTTGGCCGAAATTCAACAGCAACCTACCTCGGGACCAGATATGTGTGTATGAAAAGTTTCGTAATGATATCTTCAAAAATGTTCATAAAAAGTGTGCGACGTCGTTTGGTACGGCGCACGATAACGATCGCGGCGCGCAGGAATTGTCACAAACGCTATATGTCCCCCCTCCGGGGCACATAATAAAGCACAGAGACACAAGAGGAACATTAGTAATTAATTGTCCCAAACATAATGGAGGGCGTGACCCTTGACTGCTGAGGCCGATCTCCCCTTCATGTCATTCTGATTATTATCATTTTTGAATGCTGCTCTGAAAACTTTCTAGTTCTAGTGATCAAATATCACTACAAAAACACACAGAAATCAATTTCACAACCCTAAATTTATTCCAAACACAGTTAGGCCAAATAAAAAAAATAATAAATTAGGTATGTTTCCGGATTTTGACCCTACCAACATAATTAGGGCCGACCCTAAATATTTTTCAACATTTTGAATCTAAAATAAAAAGAAATTAAGCCAACCACCGATGTCTGGCGCGACGTCATTGATTGCTCTAGACCAGCAGTTCCCAACCTTTTTAGGCCGCGCATCACCTTCTGCTTCCCAACCTAGCTGATGCACCATCACGCCCAACACATAAAAAGGCACCGTCTATTTATAGTCTCATTGAGGGCATCAAGTTTAATACAACAAAATATAAGAACACACACCTGTGCATTAGTGAATGTGCAATAATAGGCCAATTGTGCTGTCACGTTTGAAAGGTGAGGAGAATAATATGAAAATAAAAAGTATGGTCGCTGATCGAGCCCACAATTAACCGGCCAACAGACTACCGATCAAAAAAAGGCACAGTCTTTTTATAGCCTCATTGAGTGCATCAAGTTTAATATACTGAGCGCCATTAAAAATGCACAGGTGAGGCATGTACTGTATTTGTGGCAAATTGAAGAATCGATTGATTTTTATTGCTTTTCCAGTGTGGCACTCGAGGGGGAAAAAAAAAAAAAGCGTGTGGTATTGTAATCCTGACGCGCGCCACGTGCATGTGCCAAGCACCTCAGTAATAACAAACATTGAGCCGTTTGTGATGTGTACAGTGACACTTGACCCGTTCTTTTTGGTGTGGTCATAGCTTACATAAAGCCAACAAAGAAAAAAAAAACAAAAAATGCAACTGCATCAAGAAAATGGAATGGCTTGTGACACAGGAGAGAGAAAAAGAGCCTTTGGCATGTTAAGGGCAGATCTCAGCCACCGAGGGGTAGTGGGTCATTTGCACTGTTTTTGTTCAACAATCAGTCGGCTGTCTATCCGAGAATGGAACACAGGCACTGTCACTGACCCCGCATAGGGCAGCCATGAGTGACAATGGCAGCTCAAGAGCGCCACATCTGGTTACAGTCTGTATGTCACAGATTCCGGACAGCAACCAAAACTGATCATGAGATGAGGGGTCTGAGACAACTGAGGGTGAGTGCAAGTACCGTTTGATGCCTTCTACGTGAGCAACACATGCAAGCACACGGGCCCTACAGAAAATTGTCGCTAATGCAGTACATACCTCACCTGTGCATTTTTAATGGCGCTGAGTATACAAAAAATAATAAAAGAGAAATAAGAGTGAATTTTAAGTTAAATAAGAGTTTTGAATTAAAAGCCTGCAGATGATTTTCTTGAATTTTTCTAATGTGTGACACTGCCACATAAATTTTAAGCGTTCTCCTATTCTTTAAATTTCCCGTGATTCTTACTCGGACTAATGTATGAAGCTCTATTGCTCTCTAATGACGTCTTTTATCTTCATTTTTGCTTCATCATTGCGGGGTACTTTTTTGTGGCTCATTTGGGACTCACCTGGTGGACTGTCACTTTATATCTCACGGACGGATTTTTTTCCCTTTGCTTCACTTGCTACTGCTACCTCGTGGTTCTGCGCTTGCGCAACCCTAAAATCTCGGGCTGTTTCCGCGCTCACATCTTAAGTATCTTCAAAAATCATAAAAATGATGCATTTTCAGTGCGCATTTCGACCTGCAAGCGTAGATATATTTGCATGCACATGCTGGGTTTTCCTGAAAATGCAGAAATTAGATGATAATGGCGTATATGGGCATAGCTATATCTTTGAACAAATTTATCCAACTCGTTATAAAATCTGCTTTTGTTATGATAAGCTAACAAATAAAGTAACTACTGTAAACTGATTCATATTGCAATATCAAGTTGAAAACAAAGACTTTACGATCGCTTTGCATTAAGGTAGCATTTTTTGACGAGGGAGCAAAATTTGACAATACCGGCATTGCTACATTGACTGTGGAAAACGCATATGCACGCTAGACCTGTCTGAAGGTGCGCGTTTTGGGGACTGTAACAATGTTTTGAGCGATCCGAATTGATCTGTTTGAGCCGTTTGTTACAAGTGAAACTCCATTTGAAATAATGCATGATTTATTTTTTTTTTAGTAAAATAAAACACAATAGGCCGCCATTACCCTTATGTCACGCACCACCTAGCGGCAGCTTGCGCACCACACGTTGGGAATCCCTGCTATAGTCAATTTTTTTTTCTTGTTCACTAGTATTGTTCATTTTTGCGGCCAGTTTTTTCCCCAGCAAAGCTCTGTGCAAACTTCGAGTAAAAGCCTACTGACGGTTTTTAAGAGTCTTTGCTATTCGTCGGGAGTTTGAGGTGAGAGTTTGCGATAAATCTTAACCAATCAGAAGAGAAAAGGCGGTTCAAACCTGTTTTGCCAATTAGCCCATTGCATGATATGTACACGCTTGGCATTTTGAAATTGGAGTATGATCTCGTTGTTGCAGATGAGATGAGCACTACCTACCGCATTAAAATTATTAGCGATTCAGTCACAGAGCCCGATTTCACCGAAAGTCATGCCACCGAGGTCTTTTTGCGTTTCTGGCCCATCTGAAGTGTGCTGCACCGACAATACTTGCGCAGACTGTACCTTCATTTAACGTCTGCAGTAGCCAGCTAGCTAGCTACTGAGCTGCAGGATAACCATGGCATTGTAAACTGTGGCGTTATAAGGTTTTGATTGGATTGTAATCAATTTTAAAGCGCAAGATTGCCTAGTTCCAACTACACTCCATCTGCAGTGGGTAACTCCCCCTACCCACTGCACGCCTTTGTACTCCTTCATAATAATGGCCACTAGGTCACATGATCACAACCATCCAATTAGTGCAGTCATCCTGCTTTAAGCTGAGAATCTAACACATCGTTTGTCATTGGCTCTGGGCGACCCACGTGGTTCCTAATCTTATATCGCACTGACATACCACGCACAAGCATGAAAGCCCTTTGGCACAACGGTATACGCTTTTTTGGGAGTATTTTCTGCCATGATCATCGCGGATTGTTTACTGTTTACACGTGGTTTCCGCCATTCCGTCTGCTGCTGGCGACGCATTTGTAAACTCGGCGCTGATTGGTCCCCAGTCGTCGTCGACTTGCGGTTACCACCTGGTGGCCATTATTATGAAAGAGTACTGTAGCGACCCTGTATTAATGTAAATCTTCTTCGTTCAGTGTTTTATCCTGTTTTATGATGTTCTGCACTTGTTGGCCATCTATTTTGCATGCTGCGTGGGTTGGGGCGTGCCTATGTTCAGAGAGAGGGGGCTGGGAGGCGGGTGGAGGGGGAATGACCGGAAGCCTGTTGAGGTGGATAGAGAGCGAGGCTGTGTTGAGCATGTTAGGAGACAGCTGAGAGAAAATCTGACGGAAAACATTTTATTATCTGTGTCGGTTGCAACTGACCAAAGGCCATTTTTCTGTGCTCGTTTTGTAATAAAGTGACGGTCTGCAGCCAACTGTCCGTTGATCCTTTTTACACGTCCTTACGGACGCTACAGTACCAAAGCGTGCAGTGTATAGATGGAGTTAACCTACCCACTGCAGATGGAGTGTATATAAACTAGAGGCGCTATGCTATTTGTTCAAGATTGGCCAATGAACCTGTAAGATCTGACCTTGATCTTAGGACAGGCATACCTCTCGCTAACCCCGTTCATATACGCCAGGCTTCCACAGAGTAAGCGCAACATTTGCGGTAGATTTGCGGATGTGCTACCGATAGCGGTGTATATGAACAGCTCTCGCCCAAATAAGGCGGTATTTGCTTCCTCCTATTTTGCGGCACTTTCTCGCGGATCGCACCCTAGTAATATTACCGTAATATTGCCGATAGCCCATCGGATAACCTGCATCCGCAAAATAGCCGCAAAAGTTGCGGCTTGCGCATCGTACTCGCCACCTCGTTACTTATTAGCTTGTTAGCTTTCGCCTTCCTACATTACGTACCCTGTACACCTTATTCCGTATCCCGATTACTGACGACTTCCATCTGTTTCTCGCCTTCCTCTGTGGTAGTTTGTAAATTTCCGTTTTCCTGAGTCTTAATCCTACTGAATATGTCTGGAGGAAATTGGAGAGAGGAGGAAATCGGGGAGCTTTTGCTTGTCCATAGCGAGGAGGAAATCTGTTGGCAGATAGACGGTACGTGCCGCTCCGCCAATATTTACGGTAGGGTGAGCGAGCTACTGCAGGCTCGCGGCATAAATCGTACATCGTCTGCCATTTCGATTTTGACGGCCAGTAGCAGTATGCCGACCCACGCTTAATGTCCTCAACTCTCGGCCTAGCTGGCTGGCTGGGACCGACCAACACGACCTCTGTGCAGTAGCCCGTACGAAGTATGTACGTATATTTACATAAAGCGCGCGTGGGGAGCGGTAGAGTTGTAAATAAAACCGCAATGCATTGTGGATAACCGTGCGCTGCCAGATGTTTCCGAACGGTGAATACCGCAATATTTGCAGACACCGTTCATTTACGCCCTCGACCCAATACTGTCATATTGGGGCAATATAACGGTATTTTCGACGTATATGGACAGGGATTTTTGCAGTTCGCGAGAAAAATTGCGGTAATGGCGTATATGAACTTGATAGCTGAAACCCAGGTAAACTAATGCCCTTAGTTTAATATTTCTAGAAATGGTAAGTTAATAAACATTCAGCGGCGCTTCTGATATCCAGCCCATTTCTGACCGATTGCAAGAGAAGAGGTTGGCTTGAAGCGCCATTTCAGTCTGCTATTGCCAATATAGATCAGTGATTGCTAGTGTGCTTCAGTCATCATAGAGTTGTATCATTCCTTGAGGTGAGCTGGCAAGTGTTTCAGACGTTTGGCACCCTAAACAGGGAATTAAATAGAAAATCCCGATAAGAAGCCTGCCTCTTCCCGTATCTCCACCTATCCTTCTACGATGCGATCGCAGGCAATCGACCATTGAGCGCGGTGGTGTTTTTTTTCCAGCCGTTCGAGTGCATTGCAGCTCAGCTCTGGGGAGCAGTGAAGGCGACGGGATGGCGGATTATTTTTGCGGTAATTTTTGCGAAGAGCCGCCTTAAACGCAGCTGATGTGCGGGAAGGAGAGAGATGGGGAGCTACACTGGATGCTATTTCAAGCAGTAGCTAAACTCAATCCCTCTGTCACACACGGTATCCTTAGCACACGCGCTGGGGTACACCTCTTCAATTCGCGCTTAATTAGTTTGTATAAGAGCCACACACCAACCCTCCTAATCACATTCACGTATACGTAGGTCTATGTGTATACCTTATCAAAATTCGACAGCCAGTGGACTAACCAGCTGACTATCACATCGTATCAGTTTGATGATTTAAAGCCACTAATCTACATTGTTCAGGCTAAATACAAATTAATTGCAAAAAGTTATAACTAGTCCATTTTACCTCTCCTGTGACTGCAACTGACAGCGACAGTGGTCAGCCATTTCCAGAAAAATGTGGAACGAGACATACACCTTGCTGTCTAGGACACCCGTCCAAAGGTGGCCAGACTTGCGTATTGAAATAATAACGTCGCGTCTCTAGTTTATACTGCTCGTTGGCTAAGTTAACACAGGAGCAGATGTAAGCAACGTGCAGTTATAGAGTGCCCAATTTCGCACGATGCGGAGCAAGATTGCAAACAACAAAATGTGACGTGACTTCGCAGATTCAACGAAACTCTCGTCAGCTCAGATAAATCTGCTAATGTGCAATGCGAGATAGCGATACCTCACTTCAGTCCCATCGTGCCCAGCATGCATGCCATCATGCAATAGGATACATGAGTACTGCAAATGTGTAGGCATAAACCATGTTACCCACCAAATGTCATGAAGAAAAATGATTTGACTCACCAAATTAAAACATTGTCAGTTGGTGGGTTGGTTTTTCGAAGTTAGAAATTAAAGTTCAGTATGAGTCATGGATCGTTGCTTTAATTATTTTTTTTTAGGGATGTACGATAATATCGGTCTGCCGATATATGCTGGTATTCGCATAAAAATTTAGTTACGGAAATGATTGTTATTGGTTTTTTTTTGCCGATAACAAAAACCAATAAAACAAAAGCACTCCGAGAGTGCAGCGCCGCACCAGGGCCATATTACGGACCGGGCCAGTGGGGCCGGGGGGGGGGGGGGGGGGGCGAGGCAGATGCCGATGCCAATTGCGATGTCAGAGGGCCTCTATTCTCTGGGATCTCATGACTACTCGCACTATTATAGGGCATATCTCCAGAGAACAGAGAGAGGGGTGATAAGAATTCGGCGGGGGGGACGGCAATCAGAGGGCCCCTGGGCCACGGGGGACGGCAATCTGAAGGCCCCTGGGCTATGGGGTCCAGCAATCAGAGGGCCCCTGGGCTATGGGGGACGGCAGTCAGAGGGCCCCTGGGCTGGCCCTGCTGTAGTGCCTCTCGTGGTCTCCCGCTGGCACCTGTCCTATACGTCTTGGTAGCACCTGTTGTGCTGAGCGTTTCTATCCCATTTTTCTGTTAATATTACGTTGATTTTTTCTGAGAATTTTCTGCCTATAACGGAATACGGTCGCAAATTTTGCGCTTTTGACAGCCTGTACTTCTGCAAGACGCCCGTGAGGTGAACCTTGGACTTGGGCAACGCGGCATCCTACAAACGTAAGTTAATAACCATGATGGCTTCCCCTTGTTCGTCGACCTCTTTTCCGGTCTTGTGCTCTGAATGTAATATGTTTTGTAACGACTCCTCTGCGCTTAGTGGCACTTTCATTTGCAAGAAATGTGTCTCATACGCTAGCTTAGCTGAAAAGCTTTTACAGCTGGAAGGTCGCATAGTAACGCTGCAGGACATCAGGTCGAATGAGGAGTTCATCGATTCTTTCTCGGTCCAGCCTGAAACGAGTGTTAATGTTAGTTCTCTTTCTGTTTCCCGTTCATTACCTGCTGCAGCAGCTTCTTCACAGCGTGATGTATTTGTAACAGTTCGAGGTAAACGTAGGGGAAAGAAACTTGAGCAGCCATCCAGTCCCTCTCCCGTTAAACTGTTTAATTCATTTGCTCCCCTCGAAGAATTAGAGCCAGGCGAACGAGTACCGGAAAAGTCACTAATTATCGGGGATTCCATTGTTAGAGATGTAAGGGTGTTTAAACCAGCTACCACAGTGAGCTGTATTCCTGGCGCTCGTGTGACTGATATCGAGGCAAATCTGAAATTAGTCGATAAGGGCAAACGCAAGTTCTCCAAAATTATTATCCACGCCGGTACAAATGATATTCGATTACGGCAATCGGAGATCACAAAGAGCAGTTTTAAGTCGGCCTGCGCCCAAGCTCTAAAGATTTCACGGTCAGTAACTTTCTCTGGTCCGTACCCGATCCGATGTAGTGATGAAATGTACAGTAGATTGGACTCGCTCAATCGCTGGTTGTCTGAGTGGTGTGCAGATAATAACGTCGGTTTCGTGGACAATTGGCGAGCTTTCCGGCGAAGACCTGGTCTTTTGAGGAGGGACGGTGTTCACCCATCTCGAGAGGGCACTGCACTTCTGTCGAGAAATCTGGCCTAAGACTTAAATTATTGTAGTTGACTGCCGACAGCTAAATCTAAATTCCTGACATTCAGCTTTGATAAACCGTTGATTAGGTCAAACCCTATGGAGACTGTCTGTTCCTCGAATTCCAATTAAATTAAGAAAGAAGAATCGCGGAGTACATCACAAAAACTTGATTTGCATTAACACCAACTGTATCAATCTACCAATAAATAAATATTCTCTCAAAATCGGTCTATTAAATATTAGATCCTTAAACTCTAAAGCAGCTCTTGTGAATGAATTAATCTCCAATTGTTATCTTGATATACTGTGTCTCACAGAAACATGGCTGAGACCAGATGAAAACTTATCTTTGAATGGTTTTATATACACCCAAACCTACGCCTGGGCCGGAGAGGTGGGGGTGTTGCAGCTATTTATAGTGACTCCATTCACTCGGTGCCAAAACTACAGTATAAATTTGATACATTTGAGGTTTTAGCGATGAATTTTTCAGTGCTGGATACTGGTGCCGGCCCTGCCCCTGATCAGCCTTTAGCTCTGGTGACAGTCTACAGGCCCCCTGGCCTTTATTCAAGATTTTTCAGAATTCCTTTCAGACTTAGTTTTGAGCTATGATAGAATAGTTATATTGGGCGACTTTAACCTGCACTTTGAGAGGGCAGATGATTCTCGAACATCCGCATTCACTAACATTTTGGAGTCAGTCGGCTTCGCTCAGTGTTGCTGGCCCAACTCATTTTCATGGTCATACTTTAGACCTGATCTTAAGCTTTGGCATTAACATTGGGCAAGTCAGGATTCATTCACATAATCCCAGTTTGTCTGACCATTTTCTTCTCACATTCTGCTAACAATTGCCCCACCCTGCATTTTTAGAAACTAGGATGTGCACTGGTCGTACTTTTACTGCAACAACTTCAACAAAATTCACTGGGGTTTTCCCATCTTATTTTGAGCATCCAGTCAGTGCCTCCTCTATCGACGATACCACAGAAAAGTTTGCTGATGCTCTCCGTTGTACCCTTAATGTAGTCGCGCCACTGAAATATAAAAAGATTACTCAGAAGAAGAGGCCAGCCCCATGGTACACTGACCAGACAAGGACACTAAAGCAAAAATCTTGTCAACTAGAACGCAAATGGCGCTCCACTAAACTCCAGGTATTCCATGGTGCTTGCAAAGAGAGCCTTGTTGCATATAAGCATGCTCTCTCTTGTGCAAGGTCCTGTTACTTTTCAAATCTCATGCAGGAAAATAAAAATAATTCTCGATTTCTGTTCAAAACCATGGCTAAGTTAACTAACAGTCATGCTGCAAGTAACCCTCAAATTCCAGTCTCAGGCAGCAGTGATAATTTTTTAAATTTCTTTAATGGCAAAATTATTAGAATTAGAGAGAAGATCACTGCTTCCTTACCAGTTTGCGATGGCGTTTCTTATGATATGGAGTCTTCCACATTACACACAAACCAGTTTGAATCCCTTTCTCCTATATCCCTGAGTGAACTAGCCAAATTAGTTGTTACTTCCAAATCATCTACTTGTATCTTGGATCTTATTCCCACAAAGCTAATGAAAGAACTCCTGCCCATTCTTGGCAGCCCAATTCTTCACATAATTAATTCTTCTCTGATTTCCGGTATTGTTCCCACTTCATTTAAGATGGCAGAAATCAAGCCGCTGCTTAAAAAAACAGATTTGGATCCCACAGTCCTAGCCAATTATAGGCCAATCTCAAACCTCACATTTTTATCTAAGATATCTTGAAAAATGTGTCGCCTAACAGCTCTCTTCTTTCCTGCAAACTAATAAGGTATTTGACAGTTTTCAGTCTGCCTATAGAAAGCATCACAGCACTGAAACAGCCCTCACTGTTGTAGTAGATGATCTGCTTCTCTCTATGGATAGTGGTCGCATCTCTGTTCTCGTCCTTCTCGATTTAAGTGCCGCCTTTGACACTATAGACCACTATATTCTTCTTCGTAGGTTGGAAAAATTAGTTGGCATTTCTGGACTTGCCCTTTCATGGTTTAAGTCTCATCTGTCTGATAGATCTCAGTTTGTCCGGGCAAACAACAAGTGTTCAGAGTATTCCAAGATTAACTTTGGAATACCTCAAGGATCTGTTCTGGGCCCTTTGCTTTTTTCTCTATACATGCTTCCGCTTGAAAATATCATCAGTAGACTTGATGTTAAATACCATTGTTATGCAGACGACACGCAGCTCTATATATCCTTTAAACCGAGTGAAAATGATCCGGTTACTAGATTAGAGATGTTTCTTAAAGCTGTGAAAGCTTGGATGACGCAAAATTTTATATCACTAAACCCAGATAAGACTGAAATATTGGTACTGGGTCCCAAATCTCTTAGGGACTCATTCATTAAGTTCTCTCTTAACTTAGACGGTCTCTGTTTCTGCCAGAGCTGTCGTTAAAAACCTTGGGGTGACTCTTGATTCAGAACTCTTTCCAGGCTCACATCAACAATATCATCCGAGTGGCTATTTTCATCTTCGAAACATATCTAAACTTAGAAAAATGTTGCCTCTTCAAGATGCTGAAAAATTGGTTCACGCATGTGTGTCTTCTCAGCTGGACTATTGCAATGTCTTACACTAGCTCAGCCCTGAAACATCTTGAATTAGTGCAGAATGCTGCAGCTAGGGTTCTGACTAGGACTAAGAAATATGATCACATTAGCCCAGTGCTCAAAAATCTTCATTGGCTGCCTGTAAAATTTAGAATTGAGTACAAAATACTATTACGAACTTACAAAGCCTTAAATGACTTGGCCCCGGAATATCTTTGCAGTCTTCTTATTCCTTACTCCCCACCAAGATTACTTCATTCACAAGGTGCGGACTACTTGAAAATTCCAAATATATCTAGAATTACACTTGGAGGCTGAGCATTCTCTTACAAAGCACCAATTTTATGGAACAATCTCCCAAGACAAATTCGGGCTTCAGACACACTCTCTATCTTCAAGAGTAGGCTGAAAACTTATCTTTTTAGTCAAGCCTATGATTAGTTATGTGTTGGCTCTGGTGGGACTGACTACAACCTTGATTTATGATTTGTTCACGATATTGGAAGCCAGTGTTATGTAAATCCACGTGGAACCGGTGGCACTGAGCATGCATTAACGGTGCCAGTGGGGCTTGCTACTGCCTTAGTCACTGGGGAGGTCCATATGGTACTGGTGTACTGTTAAGCAAATCCATGTGGAACTGGTGTCACTGAGCATGCATTAACGGAGCCAGTGGGGCTTGCTACAGCCTTAGTCACCGGGGAGGTCCATATGGTTCTAGTGTCTAGAAAATCTGAAGTGATCTTCCTGGAATAAATGTAAGGCCTCTGTGCTGCAGGAAGTGGATGGAGCGGTGTTGACTGTTTCCTGACCAGTCAGCTCCTAAATTCTCATTTGGCATATGACACAGGACTGTATTTTTATTAATATGCAGTAGTTTTATCCAGTGCCTCACCCCACTTTTTTCTGTCTCTCTCCGAGGATCTTTCCCTCCACAACCCTGACTCCTGGACCATCCAAGCCCTGTCCCTCACCATGAGCGCTGGCTGCTGCTGTCCTAATCCAGTTCTGCACCATCCTTGGCATGCCACTTCCTCCAGCAACTGATAGCACTGTTTAGCTGGACTTTAATGGAACTGTATTGTCATTATCCTGCTATCAACTAGCTAGCCCGCGGAGGATGGGCTTCCCCACTATAGCCGGGTTCTGACTGAGATTTCTTCCCACTGGGGAGTTTTTTCTCACCACTGTTTGAGGATTTTTCTCCCTACTGGGAGTTTTTTTTGCCTCATTTGCTGTAGTGGGGAATAGGCTGAGCACTGCGCTTTCAGTGAGTCATCTGACTGTAAAGCGTCTTTGTGACAGTTTATCTGTGAAAAGCGCTATACAAATAAATTGAATTTGAATTTGAATTCGTGAATACTCCTAAAGGAGCCCTAATGTTTACCAACTCGGGGTTCAAGGAAGTAGGGGGGGAATGGTTTCAGAGGGCCCTATGATTATGAAAGCCCCTGCTAAGGGTCGCGACTTCTGCCTATGTGGGGGCCCTAGAGAGAGCCCTAATGGGAAGAACATACTGTTAAGAGAGCCCTCTGATTACAAATGTTCTTACAAAGGGCCTTGCATTTACCAAGGGTTTTGAATGAAAGTCCTTTCAGCGAGCCCTAAGGCCCAGGATATGCTAGCTGTGTGACTTCATATACGTGTGCAACCACACATACTTGCAGCAGAATGATCAGAGCACTATGCACAATACTGGTAGTGTTGCCAAAAACAAATCACCAAAAGTCGCTACTGGCTATCTGAAAAGTTGCTAGATTACATCATGACGTTACTATGATGTCATAACGTCACGCACGACTCACTGATCAAGAAAATGCGTCTACATGGCTATGTTGACAATCCCAAAGGGTACAGTTTCGAGATCAGGGCTAATGTGCAGAGCTGCTTAACCATGAAATAAGCTTCTGGTGGCGGTGCAGAGCTGAAGTTACACTGAAAAACAATGATTTTGACACTCGAGAGATGCGTTTTTTTAAAGTCGCAAGATTCACCTAAAAAGCCGCTAAGTCGCTAGATGAGGTTTTAGTCGCCAGAGAAGGCCAAAAGTCACTAAATCTAGCGACAAAGTCACTAAATTGGCAACATTGGATACTGTCGGTATCATGTAGGGAGCAGATAGCCAACCGGGCTCTCATTAATATTTTCCACCGTTGTTTAACTCTACCACGAACTCAACATGGAAGTTCGGATGATCGCCCCTCGCGGTTGTGTCGATATTGCAACATGCGCACATGTCTGCATACCTTTTGTTCAGGTGTGCTACCACGCGTAACATCGACATAAAATACGCATGGCAAGGCATTTGGGCATAAAATTTGCACACGGCAAGCATATCCTGGGCCGAACGCTGGCCCCAGTAGACAGCTAGTAGAAGCTGGACCTATTTTCTATGAGAAGTGATTTAGCTCCCGCACAGTATTGTGTGTACACAATACGACATGGTCCTTGGAGTGCATTGAAACTGTCATTGCGACACATCCAAAAGTTCAGAAATCTCTAACTCCAAGGAAATTTATCGCGTGTCGCGACCATATCGTGAAGCTAGGGTCCAATAGCCAAGCTAGACTCAGGGGCGGGCTGTACAGTGGTCCAGTCACAATACTCAGCAGATTCACGTGTCATAATAGCCTATAGTTGTCTTCGAGGAGAGTAGTAGACTGTAGACTGGTAGATATTCACCTTCAGAACACTGAGTTCCCCGCTTCACTTTGCAGATTTCGCTTCCATATGTCCCCACCGTAAAGGGGTGTACTGTACACACCATTGCCAACAAAGTGAAGTCCAAGTGAAAATCCAATATCGATACACTCCCACAATAGACTTCGCATTGCTTTTATTGTAACTCCTCACATGGCAGAAATATTGGAAGTTTAAGTGAAAATTAAATTTAATTTAAATCCATTTATCGAAACTCCTAACAACATTCTTACATTAAAACCTTTCCCAGACTATCAGATTTAGCATCCAACACCCTATTAAAAAGCTCATTGACATTTACATTATGTTATAAGGATCGACCGATATATTAGGCCGATATTTGCATTTTCTACTTGAATCGGCATCGGCCGATTCGCGCATGGGTTCGCCGATATATTTTTCCGCGCATGATTTCCAGACAGGCATCCAGGGGCAGCTATGTTTGCCGGAAGACCCTACAGCACATGCAGACGCATTACCCCTCCCCCACTGGAAGAGTGGTGAACGCAGTGGCTGCTTCAGAACAAGGTGTTTAAAATTTTCAATTAGCCTCTCACTGTTAAACTTTATATATTAATATATATAATATATTATTGAATATTGCCACCCATTTTGAAATAGGAAACATGAATGCCAAGTAATTGCCATGTAGCACACATGCTTGCAAACATAGTTAAATGTGTGGGTTAGAAAAACGGGAATGCTGCTGAATGCTTTGTCTTTAAAAGTGCTTACCATTGTATTTAGGGAGCTTGTTGACGTGTAGGCTAATATGTACAGATATAAAGAACACCGGTTTTAGGGTTAAGTATTGTCAATGTTGTCAATTCAGTTCCATCGTGTTTGTAGGAGTTTAATTCAGCGAACACCGGGGTGAGGTTAAATGCGTTTCGTGTCGCGTGTGTATGTGCAGGGCTCGAAATTGCAAACAAAATTAACACTATGCAACCTTCGAATTAAAATAGTCGCACCTGTGCGACCGCTTTTCCCCCCCAATTAATCGCCTCTTTTCGGGTACATTAGGTAGTCAGAAAGCATGCCAGCCGCTGCTGCAGCTTAAATAGAGATGGGCGTATGTCTCGGAGCAGTGCAAGAATCTACTGGACATACCGCAGCCGAGCGCACCGGAACAAGAATGGAGCGCAGCCAGTGTGTTCCCTCGAGCTGGCAGTAATCATTTTGACCAATCAAAGGGGAGGTTGACTTCGTGAACCTCTGTACTGATTTTAGAATGGTAAATATTAGCCGTCAAATACTCCATTTAGCGGGAATGAAAGTTACTATTGTAGCTATACACAAGATTTGGACAGAAAATGGAACGAAGAGCAATGGAAGGCTTCTTTTTTTTTGTTCCCGTTAACGTTAAAAAAGTCGAGTCAGTATCGAAAGTTAGGCTACTGAAACTGGAAATCATGACGGTGATTCGGATGAAACGGCGGCGAAATCAGTTGATTATTTTCGCAAAGAGTTGCATGGAAATTTTGAATGGCTGAGGTTATTAGAAGGTGAAGTGCACTGTGTTCATTGTAAAGATAATGGCCCAAATCTTGCTGTTAACAGCGCGTTATCTACCGAGTCCAAACACTTTAAACGTGAAAGTCCTTCCAAACGCGGAGAAAGCACGAAACACAGAAAATACTGTGACAAATGTGCGTACATGAGTAGGTCCGGTGTTCTGTTAATAGTTGCAACTTATCAAAATATGCGTTTGCGCTGGTCTGAAATCTCTGTCTCGGTTTCTTCGCTCATATCTTCAGTATCCTGTCTGCAAAGATCATTAACATTTTTTACAGCGCATCTTCAGACCAGTAAACGTTTATATATTTGCAAGTGCACGTAACTTTTTCCTGAAAATGCAGAAATTAGAAGATAGTGGCGTCTCTGGAAGTGATAATTGGTGGAGCCCGGACCATGCCTTTGCGTCAAGGATTGTTCCTGGCTTGTACTCAGTTATTTTCCGTTATTGACACGTTTTCCAATTTTGACAATGATCCTCTGGCAATCAAAGTTACGGTTTCTCTGCATGAGTTCTATTGACGACTAAATAGTGGGATAAATTCAGATCAGAAAAATTATTTAGGGTACTCAAAAATTGTTCAAGCTTTATAAATGACAAACTGCTCTCAAACGTCTGCGCTACCTTTTCCACGAATCAAGAGATTTAACTGGCGCTTCATGATCGTTCTGTTTAAATAAAATATAAGACCATTTGAGACGTCTGTGTGTAATTCTGAATACCGATGATTTAAATGCACGAAATTACGCTTCCAGATTAATGATTGTCGCCGTACCGAAATGTATCATTCCGTACTGGCGTGTTCTCGGAGTGAATCTATTGCTCAGTCCCTCAAGGAAGTTGCATGTCGCGATTGCAATTGTAAAAGCAAATTTAACCAATCCACGCAAATTTCTCGCGGACAAAAAAGAAATTGCCAAGACATTGCAACTTTCATTGCCACTTTTTGAAAAAGTTACCGCGAAAAAACAATTTAAAAAAGCCAGGAAAATCCTGGAAAGATCGTTTGTCAATTATGCGAATGATTGCGAGCAAGTCAGGGTTAGTTATTAAGAGGAGCTCAAGGCCGCACCAATCTTCAGTCCTAGATACGCCCCTGAGCGTGTGGCATACGCTATCTTAAAACAAACATATCCAACTCATTATTAAGTCTGCTTATGTTATAATAAGCCAACAAATAGCAAAGTTACCGCTGTGGACTGATTCATATTGCAATATTGAGGCGAAAAAAAGGACTTTACGACTTTACGTCAGATCTGCATTTAACCCTAACACAATTGAAGATTTGATTGGGATCAGTGTGGAGGGTCCTCTGGACATATTTGATGCCTCACACGCAGTGAGGAGATTTATAGAAGGGCAGAGAGCAAGGAGACCCAATGTCCAGCAGTAGTGGAGTTTTTCAGTCAGCGTCTGCTCAGCTGATGTGTGTGTGCGTGGGGGGGGGGGTTGCGTCTCACTGGGGAGGAGCAGCCATCACATCGATGGCTGGTTGAAACTTTTCAATAAATGTTTGTCTAACTTCAGACCTGTGATATTTGTTATCATTGTGTCATTTTTTTAATGTAAATTGAGGGAGCAGAAGCAGTATCGGCCACAAATATCGGCCCAAGAAAATCGGCAGTCCATAATCGGCCATCGGCTAAGGGTGATGGAAAAAAATCGGTATCGGCATCGGCCCTAAAAAATCCATATCGGTCGATCCCTATTATGTTATATTGTATTGTATTGTAATAATAGTGTACCTTAAGACTTAAAGCCAAATTTGGAAGTCTAAGTGGAATTCCAATATCGATTTTCCAATGGACTGAATGAAGGGGCGGAGACTTGAGCTGTCTCTATATATAGCCCCCTGCTTACTACTCCTCACAACCTGACCTTTCAGCTTGACAACTTGCTTTCTATTCAACCTGTGCGACCTGACTTGTTCAGCAGTTTAACATTCAACAGCCTTTTTAAAGGCTTACATCCATTTATATTATATTATACTATTAGAAACAACACTGTACCTTCAAAGGCTCAAAGCCTTTATAAAAGGCTTAAGCATTTCCAACGGCCTTTTTTAAGGCTTGTTGCCTTGTATTGTGGGTACTCGTTTATACTGTATTATATTATTGTTATACTATTACAATCAGTTGTGAAAGTCCCCGTGAGAATCCAATAGATATAACACTAACATTACACTTGGCATCAGCAGTATGGATTGCAAACAAAAAAGTGGGGCTTCAAAACGAAAAGCCAAAAAAATAAGGATCACTTGGAATTTCACAAATTCCTTAATCAAATGCTCTCTACCTAATGGCCAGTCTGTGACTAGGCAGTGGCTACTTTACTCCCCTTCATCTGGTTGCATCTTTTGTTTTGCTTGCAAACTGTTCTCAAGTAAGCACAATGCGTTTGTCCACGGGTTTTCTGATTGGAAACATTCTGAGTGTATCGGTGAGCATGAGAGGAGTGAGGAGCATAGGGCTTGCATGTTAGCATTACACAGTCGCTCCTAAAACACAGGAAGAGTTGATTCTGATCTTGTCAACAAATTGATGCAGAGAGGCAATACTGGCGGGAAGTTTTGAAAAGAGTTGTTGCTGTAATTCAGTTTTTGGGGGAGAGGGGCCTTGCTTTCAGGGGAGATGATGAGCGGTTGGGATCACCTCACAATGGTAAGTTCTTGGGCATTGTCGAACTGTTGGCTAAATTTGACCCTTTTCTAGCTGACCATTTCCAAAGGTTTGGAGGCAAGGGCAAAGGCTCTGTGTCCTACTTCTCATCCACAATCTGTGAGGAATTTATCCACTTAATGGGAGAAAGAACAAAGGAAGCAATTATCAGTGCGATTAGAGAGGCCAAATCCTTCTCTGTTATTGTTGACTCCACTCCAGACCTTGCTCATGTGGACCAACTCACTTTTATTTTCAGGTTTGTAAATAATGGTGGAGAAGTAGTTGAGCGTTTTCTGGCTTTTGAGCCTATTGAAAATCATAGTGGGTACAGTTTAGCTGAGTGTGTTGTTGCAATGGTGGAGAACCTGGGCCTAGACTTAACTAAATGTCGAGGCCAGTCTTATGACAATGCAAGTAATATGTCAGGAAAGTACAATGGAGTCCAAGCTCATTTGAAACAAATAAACCCATTGATTTGTTATGTCCCCTGCGCAGCACATTCATTGAATTTAGTTGGTGTCAATGCTATTGACAGTAGCCCAGAAGCTGGCCATTTCTTTGACTGTCTGCAATCAATGTACACATTTTGTGCCTCATCAACACACAGGTGGGGAAAGGTGTTCCATGATACAGATGTGAAACTCACACTGAAATCTTTGTCAGGTACTCGCTGGAGTTCAAGAGCTGAATCAACAAAGGCTCTTTGGAAATATTATGCACAATTGAGAGAGGCATTGAACAATATTTCCAAAGATTCACAGGAGAAATGTGAAAATAGAAGCGAGGCCTCTGCACTCTGTGGCAAGCTGGACACCCCAGAGATAGCTTTCATGGCACACGTTTGGGATACAATACTGCAGCGGTTCCAAGCCACAAGCCTGTAGTTGCGGAAACATGACATTGACATACATACAGCTACACAGCTTCTCTTTTCACTTCGTGACTTTGTGGCAGCACAGAGAGACAATTTTGCCTTTTTTAAAAGCTTTAAATGTTACCGATTCAGTCTCCCCAAGACTTCAGACATGACCTCCAGCGCACAAAGAAGCGCAAATGTATGGCTGATGAAAGTGCAGAGCCAGGTGTTGAATTTAGTGGAAAAGAAAAGTTTCGGATTCAAACGTTCAATGTTCTAATTGACAAACTTGTGTCCTGTCTTCACCATTAGTTAACTGCATACACACACTTGACCAATCTTTTTCATGTTCTTTTCATGCCTGATATGTCCAACTGTGAGCTCACTTTAAGGGCCGAATCTCTTGCTGCAGCATATCCCACTGATCTGGCCATGAGTTTGGCAGATGAACTTGTTTAGTACAAATCATTCATTTCAGAAAAACAAAAATGCCCAAATACAATGCTAAAGACCATGGTAAATTTGGATTCACAGTCCACTTTCCCAAATGTTTACATAGCACTCAGACTGTTTTTGACCCTGCCAATAACACTCTGTGAAGGGGAATGGTCATTCTCCAGACTGGCTCAAATTAAAAATGAGCTCAGGATGAAAATGTGCCAAAATCGGTTGAATTCACTCTCCCTTCTAGCAATAGAATCAGAGTTTGTTCGACAGCTCAACTTTGATGAGTTAGTGGACAACTTTGCGAGAAGAAAGAGCAGAAAGAAACCTTCGTAGAATCCTGAGGTACAGTAGGTTGGCATGGGGGTGGGGGCCTTTGCAAACTCCTGGCTCGGGGACCCAGACCGCCCAAAATCCGGCCCTGCACCACACCACGGCAACACTGTGCATTAGCCATTTTCGTTGGCCGATGTAGAATATTGTTGCATTCCACGCAGGGCCCCCCCCCCCCCAAATCCGCCACGGCACTTAACATGAACAAGGTAACGTTATACAACAGTGCTGACTATGCTAACTAAATGTTGCGAATATATTAGTTGGCTAGCTACAATAGCGTATAGATTAACGTTAGAAATACCAGTAATGACTAATCAACCCACATTTTCTCTCTTTTCTTTTAGTCCCATTCCCCAAAACAACTGTCGCCTCCTTTACATCTTTTTGCTGCTGCACCGCGTCCTGTCTGCTTGAGAGATCTAGCACTTAGCGTAGCTCTGAGTGAAGGGGGGGATTCTTCCGCGTGGTCCTAGTGAGCACACGGTTTTTTGTTGTTTGGCAATTACAGCCTACTGTTAGTTTTCGAACTGTAAAAAGTGGGTGGGACAAAAACGTGATTTTGAAAAGTGGGGGGACATGTCCCCCGTCCCCAGTGGAAATTGCGCCCTTGCTATCACCATTATGTCGTCACATCAAGTGCGAGAATTGTTGGAGCACGGAGGTGAAATGTCCATTTTGGCAATTCTAGCCATGATGTTACAGTACTACACTTATGAAAACTTACAAGTTCAGTATACGTCTGAACCATGCAATAAAAGAGTGACTGATATAAAAATTATGCAAATGATGTACCTGATTTAATAGAACATTTGCAAACCAAAAAAATCAATTTTTCGCAAAACCTCTGAAATGGGCCATTCTCTGAAAGATGAGCCTGGAAGGGCAAATTTTCAAATATGTCCCATCAAATAACTAGTGCATTTGTTTCTAACTACTATTATTAGGGCCCGAGCACGACTGCAAGTCGTCCGCGGAGGACCCTATTGAAATCGTGCTGTTTATTATTAGGGCCCGAGCATGACTGCAAGTCGTCCGCAGAGGACCCTATTGAAATCATGCTGTTTATTGTTATTATTAGGGCCCAAGCACGACTGCAAGTCGTCCGCGGAGGACCTAATTGTAATCATGCTGTTTATTATTAGGGCCCGAGCACCGACCGGTGCGACCGAAGGTGCGAGGAACCTATTGTTTTTGATGGGATTTTTATTCTTCTTCTTCTTCTTCTTCTTCTTCTTTTTATTCTGCTGCGAGAACGCATTTTTGAGGGCTTTGCCATGCACGAAAACTCACAAAAATTTGCCCACACGTCAGTCGTCGTGAAAATTGCAAAGTATTATTATTTTTGTGCTTGGACATGCCCCGGTGGCTCTATAGCGCCACCAAACACGAGGCCATTTTGGAACGCACTTGCTCGGATTCTCACGAAATTTTATAGAGTCATAGTAGTCTTCATAAATTTTTTTGTAAATTTTTTTGCCTCACAGGAAGTGAGCCATTTCCTGCGTTTTTTCAGATTTTACGAACACATTTTTGAGGGTTTTATCATACTCAAAAACTTACCAAACTTGGCTCATAGACTAGAAATATTACGTTCTGTGATTCGATATCTCATTTGGCACTGGGTGTGACATGGTAGCTCTATAGCGCCCCCTAATACATAATTGCATTTTTGAGGGCCTCAGCATGCTTGAAAACTCACAAAACTTTGCAAACATATTAAGCTGGTCTTACTTTTTACTAGGATTTAGGGTTTACAGATGGATGTGGCAAAATTGCATGACAGCGCCACCTAGAAAATTTCAATGAAGCTGCCCTCGCAGCGTGTTTGACCTACATGTACAAAATTCGGTGGACATGTGTACTATGCCAAGACCTAAAAAAAAGTCTCTAGGTGCCATGACCTAGACTCAACAGGAAGTCCGCCATTTTTAATTGAATTTGCAACTTTTTTTATTTTTTGCCATTCACAGGCGTCGTACTTTAACGAACTCCTCCTAGAAATTTTATCCGATCAACTTACAATTTGGCACAGGCCATCTAAAGACCTTTCTTATGTTAAATTGCGAAGCTTTTTTGGATTCATCGAAATTTGTGTCCGTGGCGTTGCGGCGAATTTTGATGTTCCGCCATGAAAATGGAAGTTGCTTTTATGAGCACTTGCTTTGTGAGATTTGCGTGAAACTTTCCAGGCTTAATAATAGTCTACTTCCAAATATACCTATATGTTGATATTGGAGTGGGTGTGGTCAGGTGGCTCCACAGCGCCCTCTTGACACGGCCTTGTTGATATAAAAGTGCTTGAATGTTCATGAAATTTTGTCTGATCATAGCATTTGTTTTTTTGGGCTATGCTGATTTTTTGGAAATTTTTCGGCCAAACAGGAAGTGAGCTATAGGCCATTTCCTGCGTTATTCCAAATTTTACGAACACACATTTGAAGGCCTTAGCATACTCGAAAACTTGCAAAACTTGCAAAAATTATACTTTTCTGATTGTCTTCAATTTGAGGCAGAAATTGGCAGTAACTGTGGCATAATGGCCCTATAGCGCCCCCAATCAGATTTTCGAAAGAATTGCCCTTTTGAGGGTCTCAACATGCTCAAAAACTCACAAAATTTTGTACAATTCTAAAGACCATCATTCCTATTACACTGATAAAAAATTTACATATAGGCCTGCAAAAATGGCATTATAGCGCCCCCTGGAAAATTTCAAATAAGCAGCCCTTGCATCGTGGTTGACCTGCATATATGAACTTCGGTGGACATGTGAAATATCTTGAGACCTAAAAAAAGTCTCTTGGAGCCATGACCTAGACCCAACAGGAAGTTTGCCATTTTTAATTGAAATTTCAACTTTTTTAGATTTTTCGCCATTCGAAGGTGTCGTACTTTAACGAACTTCTCCTAGAGATTTTATCCGATCAACTTAAAATTTCGCATATGACGTCTTAAGACCTTGTCGATGTTAAATTGCGAAGCTTTTTTGTATCAATCTTACTATGTATCTGTGGCGTCGCGGCGAATTTCGATGTTCCGCCCTGAAACAGGTAGTTGGTTTTACGCGCACATGCTTTGTGAGATTTGCGCGAAACTTCAAACGCTTGATAAGAGTCTACTTTCAAGTATACCTATATGTTGATATTAGATTGGGTGTGGTCAGGTGGCTCCACAGCGCCCTCTTGACACGGCCATATTGAGATAAAAGTGCTTGATTGTTCATGAAATTTAGTGTTATCATTGCATGTGTCATGTCAGGGAATGATAATTTTTTAGAAATTTTTTGGCCAAACAGGAAGTGAGCTATGAGCCATTTCCTGTGTTTTTCCAAATTTTAGAAACACATGTTTGGAAGCCTTAGAGTACTCGAAATCTTGCAAAAAGTTGCACAAATTTAATTGCCTTATTGTCTTCAATTTTATATATCAATTTACACTAAATTAAGTACAATGGCTCTTTAGCGCCCCCAATCAGATTTTTGAAAGAATTGCCCTTTTAAGGGTCTCACCATGTTCAAAAACTCACAAAATTCTTTAAATGTATAAAGACCATCATTTGTATTACTTTGACAAGAAACTTACTTATAGGCATGGCAAAAATTTAATTATAGCGCCCCCTGGAAAATTTCAAATAAGCAGCCCTCGCAGCCCAGTAAACCTACATCTATGAAATTTGGTATACATGTGGAATATGCCGAGACCTGAAAAAAAGTCTCTTGGTGCCATGACCTAGACTCAGCAGGAAGTCCGCCATTTTTAATTGAAATTGCAACTTTTTTGGATTTTTCGCCATTCACAAGTGTCGTACTTTAACGAACTCCTCCCAGAGGTTTTATCCGATCAACTTACAATTTGGCAACTGATATTACGAGACATTGCCGATGTTAAATTGCGAAGCTTTTTTGGATTCATTGAACGATGAATCCTAGGCGACGCGGCGAATTTCGATGTTCCGCCATGAAACAGGAAGTTGGTTTTACTCCAACATACTTGGTGAGATTTGACTGAAACTTTCCAAGCTTCATAAAAGTGTCCTCCCAAATATAAATAAATGCTGATATTGGATCAGGAGGTGCCAGGTGGCTCCACAGCGCCCTCTAGATATGGCCATGTTAAGATAAAAGTGCTTGAATGTTCATGAAATTTGGTGTGATCATTGCATTAGTCATTCCGGGCAAGGGTTAATTTTCTAAAAATTTTTGGCCAACCATGAAGTGAGCTATGAGCTATTTCCTGCGTTTTTCCAAATTTTACGAAAACACGTTTAAAGACCTTAGAATGCTCCAAAACTTGCAAAACCCCACAAATTATAAATGTCTTCTTCTCTTCAAAGTCATCCATAAATTGGCACTAAATGTGGCATAATGGCTCTACAGCGCCTCCAATCAGATATATATAAGAATTGCTCTTCTGAAGGTCTAAACATGCTGGAAAATTAACAAAAATCAACACACTCATGGAGCTCGGTATTACGATTACTCGGTTGTAGATTGTGCACAGGCATGTCAAAATGGTACAATAGCGTCCTCTAGAAAATTTTTGCACTCCCCTCAGGATACCACATTGTATGCAGTCCAGCAGTGTCCATTGGCTGTGAATGGACACCTGCACCCATCAAGATCTTGCTGCCACCCCAACGTGCACGAAGGGGGCGAGGGCCCTTTCAACGCTGCTTGCAGCTTTAATTATTATTAGGGCCCGAGCCGACTGAAAGTCGTCCGAGGACCCTATTGAAATCGAACTGTTTATTTTTATTATTAGGGCCCGAGCACCGACCGGTGCCAGGGCCCGGAACGGGTCCTGGAACCGAAGGTGCGAGGAACCTATTGTTTTTGATGGGATTTTTATTATTCTTCTTCCTTCTTCTTCTTATTAGGGCCCGAGCACCGACCGGTGCCAGGAACCTATTGTTTTTGATGGGATTTTTATTCTTCTTCTTCTTTTTATTCTGCTGCGAGAACGCATTTTTGAGGGCTTTGCCATGCACGAAAACTCACAAAAATTTGCCCACACATCAGTCGTGGTGAAAATTGCAAAGTATTACTATTTTTGTGCTTAGACATGCCCCGGCGGCTCTATAGCGCCACCAAACACGCGTCCATTTTGGAACGCACTTGCTCGAATTCTCACGAAATTTGATAAGGTCATCGTAGTCATCTTAAATTTTTTTGTAAATTTTTTTAAAATTTTTTTGCCGCACAGGAAGTGAGCTATGAGCCATTTCCTGCGTTTTTTCAGATTTTACGAACACATTTTTGAGGGCCTTATCATTCTTGAAAACACACCTAACTAGGCTCATAGATTGAAAATATGAAGTTCTTTGATTCAATATCTCATTTGGCACTAGGTGTGTTATGGTGGCTCTATAGCGCCCCCTAATACATAATTGCATTTTTGAGGGCATCAGCATGCTCGAAAACTCACGAAACTTTGCAATCATATTAAGCTGGTCATACTTTTTACTAGAAAGTGGGGTTTACGGATGGATATGGCAAAATTGCATTACAGCGCCACCTAGAAAATTTCAATGAAGCAGCCCTCGCAGTGTGTTTAACCTGCATGTACAAAATTCGGTGGACATGTGTACTATGCCAAGACATTGACACTTTTTTGGATTGTTGGCCATTCACAGGTGTTGTACTTTAACGAACTCCTCCTAGAGATTTCATCCGATCAACTTGAAATTTGGCTATTACTATCTAAAGACGTTGCTGATGTTAAATTGCGAAGCTTTTCTGGATTCATTGAATTTTGTATCCGTAGCGTTGCGGCGAATTTCGATGTCCCGCCATTAAACAGGAAGTTGGGTTTACTCCCACATACTTCATGGGTTTTCCCTGAAACTTTCCAAACTTTATTATATTGTCCTTCCAAGAATAAATATATGCTAATATTAGATCGAGAGGTGCCAGGTGGCTCCAGAGCGCCCTCTAGATATGGCCATGTTAAGATAAAAGTGCTTGAATGTTCATGAAATTTGGTGTGATCATTGCTTTAGTCATTCCGGGCAATGGCTAATTTTTTTGGCCAAACAGGAAGTGAGGGATGAGCTATTTCCTGCGTTTTTCCAAATTTCATGGACACACGTTTGAAGGCCTTAGAATACTCCAAAGCTTGCAAAACCGAGCACAATTTATTATTGTCTTATCCTCTTCAATGTCATCTATCAATTGGCACTAAATGTGGCATAATGACTCTTTAGCGCCCCCAATCACATTTATAGAAGAATTGCTTTTTTGCAGGTCTAAACATGCTGGAAAATTAACAAAAATCAACACACCCATGGAGTTCGGTAATACGATTACTATGTTGTAGATTTTAGGCACAGGCATATCAAAATGGTACTATAGCGCCCTCTAGAAAATTTTTGCACTCCCCTCAGGAAACCACATTGTACGCGGTCCAGCAGTGTCCAATGGCTGCGAATGGACGCCTGCACCCATCAAGATCTTGCTGCCACCCCAATGTGCACGAAGGGCGCGAGGGCCCTTTCAACGCTGCTTGCAGCTTTAATTTAGGGCCCGAGCACCGACCGGTGCCAGGGCCCGGAACGGGTCCTGGCACCGAAGGTGCGAGGAACCTATTGTTTTTGATGGGATTTTTATTATTCTTCTTCTTCTTCTTCTTCTTCTTCTTCTTATTCTTATTCTGCTACGAGAACGCATTTTTGAGGGCTTTGCCATGCACGAAAACTCACAAAAATTTGCCGACACGTCAGTCGTGGTGAAAATTGCAAATTATTATTATTTTTGTGCTTAAACATGCCCCAGTGGCTCTATAGCACCACCAAACACGCGGTCATTTTGGAACGCACTTGCTCGGATTCTCACGAAATTCGATAGGGTCATAGTAGTCATCATAAATTTTTTTGTCAATATTTTTGAAATTTTTTTGCCTCACAGGAAGTGAGCTATGAGCCATTTCTTGCGTTTTTTCAGATTTTACGAACACATTTTTGAGGGCCTTATCATTCTCGAAAACACACCTAACTTGGCTCATAGATTGAAAATATGAAGTTCTTTGATTCAATATCTCATTTGGCACTGGGTGTGTTATGGTGGCTCTATAGCGCCCCCTAATACATAATGGCATTTTTGAGGGCATCAGCATGCTCGAAAACTCACGAAACTTTGCAATCATATTAAGCTGGTCATACTTTTTGCTAGACAGTGGGGTTTACGGATGGATATGGCAAAATTGCATTACAGCGCAACCTAGAAAATTTCAATGAAGCAGCCCTCGCAGTGTGTTTAACCTGCATGTACAAAATTCGGTGGACATGTGTACCATGCCAAGACCTAAAAAAAAGTCTCTTGGTGCCATGACCTAGACTCAACAGGAAGTCCGCCATTTTTAATTGAATTTGCAATTTTTTTTAATTTTTTGCCTTTCACAGGCGTCGTACTTTAACGAACTCCTCCTAGAGATTTTATCCGATCAACTTACAATTTCGCATATGACTTTTTAAGACCTGGTCGATGTTAAATTGCGAAGCTTTTTTGGATTCATCGAACTTTGTATCCGTGGCGTCGCGGCGAATTTGATGTTCCGCCATGAAACAGGAAGTTGGTTTTACGCGCACATGCTTTGTGAGATTTGCGCGAAACTTCACAGGCTTGATAAGAGTCTACTTCCAAGTATACCTATATGTTGATATTAGATTGGGTGTGGTCAGGTGGCTCCACAGCGCCCTCTTGACACGGCCATGTTGAGATAAAAGTGCTTGAATGTTCATGAAATTTGGCGTGACAATTGCATGGGTTTTTTTGGGCTGTAATTATTTTTTTGAAATTTTTTAACCAAACAGGAAGTGAGCTATGAGCCATTTCCTGCGTTATTCCAAATATTACGAACACAGGTTTGGAGGTATTACCATACTCAAAAACTTGCAAAACTTTGCAAAAATTTTATTTGTCTGATTGTCTTCAATTTGAGACAGTATTTGGCAGTAAATGTGACATAATGGCTCTATAGCGCCCCCAATCAGATTTTTAAAAGAATTGCCCTTTTGAGGGTCTCAGCATGCTCAAAAACTCACAAAATTTTGTACAACTCTAAAGCCTATCATTCCTATTACAATAATAAAAAATTTATATATAAGCGTGGCAAAAATGGCATTATAGCGCCCCCTGGAAAATTTCAAATAAGCAGCCCTTGCATCGTGGTTGATCAGCATGTATGAACTTCTGTGAACAAGTGGAATATCCTGAGACCTAAAAAAAAGTCTCTTGGAGCCATGACCTAGACCCAACAGGAAGTTTGCCATTTTTAATTGAAATTTCAACTTTTTTAGATTTTTCGCCATTCGCAGGTGTCGTACTTTAACGAACTCCTCCTAGAGACTTTATCCAATCAACTCAAAATTGGCGAATAAATATCTTAAGACCTTGCTGATGTTAAATTGCGAAGCTTTTTTGGATATATCGAACGATGTATCCGTGGCATTGCGGCGAATTTCGGCGTCCCGCTATGAAACAGGAAGTTGGTATAACTCCCACATACTTTGTGGGATTAGTCTAAAACTTTCCAAGCTTGATAAAATTGTCTTCCCAAGTATAAATATATGCTAATATTAGATCGGAAATGGCCATGTAGCTCCACAGCGCCCTCTAGATACTACCATGTTAAGATAAAAGTGCTTGAATGTTCATAAAATTTGGTGTCATCATTGCATTAGTCATTCCGGGCAATGCTTAATTTTTTGAAATTTTTTGGCCAAACAGGAAGTGAGCTATGAGCTATTTCCTGCGTTTTTCCAAATTTTACGAATACACGTATTAAGGCCTTAGAATGGTCCAAAACTTGCAAAAACGTGGCAAAAATTATCATTGTCTTATTGCCTTGAATTTGATACATCAACTGGGACTAAATGTGGCATAATGGCTGTATAGCGCCCCCAGTCAGATTCTTTAAACAATTGCTTTTTTGGGGCTCGAAGCGTGCTTAAAAATTTACGAAAATCAACACACCCATGATGCCCGGTATTCCAATAACTATGTTGTAGATTTTGCGCACAGGCATAACAAAATGGTATCATAGCGCCATCCAGAAGATTTTTGCAATCCCATCAGGAAAACACATTGTACACAGGCTAGCAGTGTCCAATGGCTGTTAATGGACAACTGCACCCATCAAGGTCTTGCTGCCACCCCACTGTGCACGATGGGTGCGAGGGCCCTTTCAACGCTGCTTGCAGCTTTAATTAGGGCCCGAGCACCGACCGGTGCCAGGGCCCGGAACGGGTCCTGGCACCGAAGGTGCGAGGAACCTATTGTTTTTGATGGGATTTTTATTATTCTTCTTCTTCTTCTTCTTATTAGGGCCCGAGCACCGACCGGTGCGAGGAACCTATTGTTTTTGATGGGATTTTTATTATTATTCTTCTTCTTATTATTATTATTATTATTATTATTATTATTATTATTATTATTATTATTATTATTATTATTATTATTATTATTATTCTGCTGCGAGAACGCATTTTTGAGGGCTTTGCCATGCATGAAAACTCACAAAAATTTGCCAACACGTCAGTCATGGTGAAAATTGCAAAGTATTATTATTTTTGTGCTTGGACATGCCCCAGTGGCTCTATAGCGCCACCAAACACACGGCCATTTTGAAACGCACTTGCTCGGATTCTCACGAAATTCAAGAGAGTCATAGTAGTCATAATAAATTTTTTTGTCAATTTTTTTGAAATTTTTTTTGTCACACAGGAAGTGAGCTATGAGCCATTTCCTGCGTTTTTTCAGATTCTACGAACACATTTTTGAGGGTCTTATCATACTCGAAAACTCACCAAACTTGGCTCATTGACTAAAAGTATTAAGTTCTTTCATTCGATATCTCATTTGGCACTGGGTGTGACATGGTAGCTCTTTCGCGCCCCCTAATACATTATTGCATTTTTGAGGGCCTCAACATGCTCGAAAACTCACGAAACTTTGCAAACATATTAAGCTGGTCATACTTTACTAAAATATCGGGTTTACAGATAAATGTGGCAAAATTGCATTACAGCGCCACCTAGAAAATTTCAATGAAGCAGCCCTCGCAGCGTGTTTAACCTACATGTACAAAATTCGGTGGACAACTGTACTATGCCAAGACCTAAAAAAAAAGTCTCTTGGAGCCATGACCTAGACTCAACAGGAAGTCCGCCATTTTTAATTGAAATTGCAAATTTTTTAGATTTTTCGCTATTCGCAGGTGTCGTACTTTAACGAACTCCTTCTAGAGATTTTATCCTATCAACTTAAAATTTCGCATATGACATCTAAAGACCTTGTCGATGTTAAATTGCGAAACTTTTTTGGATTCATTGAATTTTGTATCCGTGGCGTTGCGGCGAATTTCGATGTTCCGCCATGAAACAGGGAGTTGGTTTTCCGCGCTTGTGCTTTGTGAGATTTGCGCGAAACTTAGGCTTGATTAAATTGTCTGCCTAAGTATAAATATATGCTAATATTACACTGGGAGTGGCCAGGTGGCTCCACAGCGCCCTCTAGATACGGCCATTTTAAGATAAAAGTGCTTAAATGTTCATGAAATTTGGTGTGATCATTACATTAGTCCAGTGGTTCCCAAAGTGGGGGGCGCGCCCCCTAGTGGGGGCGCAGAGCAATTGCAGGGGGGGCGCAGGGTGCGGGATGCAAATTTTTTTTCCCCGACTAAAGTTCCGGACACCAACAGGAAATTATTTGCATACAGCAAATCGGCAACCTTGTTCCGGGCCACTGAAGGAATGTCTTGAGACAATTTAACTTTTTCTGTCTTTACTGGACTTGCACCGAGATACGGTCTCAGAACCACTGACTGCACAGTCCTTTCCCGGCCCAGAATTCTGCGATTACATCGTAAATGCCCGCCTTACTCTCAACCATGCTCTCAACATAATTGTCGGCCAAATCATTCATCTAGCCTGCCATTGTCATAAATAATTTATGAATGTAGTTGTTCAAATATTTGAAGCTGGTAAAATGAGCTGGTTACAATCAATGTAGTCAAGCGATACCCAACTCGCTGCTTTTCTATCCTGCACTGATCTGGCATATAAACAATAACAGACCTGCCAACCTTGAAGAAAATTTATGAGTACTACCTGACACCCCCCCCCCCCCATCACCTCCCACCCTACTGGTAAATAAAATTGCATAGAGATACAATTTACTTCAAACAGCCAGCGAATTTATTGTCAGAACAGCAGTAAAAATGAATTTGAAATGTAGTACTTTGCTTTTCTTAGTTACACATAAAATAACTGCGTAATAGTCAATAATAACGGAAAATGTTGCCAGAAAAGCAAGTCAACAGAGGACATTCATTGCAAATCAATCAATTAATTAATTAAATAAATGGGCAAAAATACCAAAACAAATACAATTAGCCATGCATTAAACAATTGCACTGTTTAACTTTCCATCATTCTCATCTTATGGCCCTTTTCCACTACGCGGTACCGGCTCTACTCTACTCGCCTCTTTTGCTTTTCCATTAGAAAAAAGTACCTACTGGTACCACCTTTTCTGGTACCTGCTCTCCCGGGGTTCCAAAAAAGCCAACCGGGTACTAGGTACTAAAAAGTGATGTGACACACTAAGGCCTACTGATTGGTCAGAGTGTATCGTCACTGCGAAAGACGACTCTGTCGTCGACCTCTCATTCAAGTTAGATTGAGGAGTTTTAAAATGAGCACAGTTATAATAATCATCGAATTATACCGTTATAGGCATCTTGTTCGGTACACTGTGCGTTGCCTTACCTTTCAAACACGGTTTCGCTTATTTATCAAAGCTACATTCATGAAATGTGTTTCTCTTTGCTTGTGGCCCGTTCATGGCGAAATGAAGTGACGGTCTTGTGTCCAGTTATGTTCCCTAACTAATTCCCCTTAAGAAAGTTCTGCTATCAAGCCTCGTTTTAATAAAATCGCATAGAAAAAAACATGACGGATGTCAACGAATCATTTTTCTCTTAAAGTTATCACAAATGAGATGACGCATAAGCGATTAATTCTGATGGCTGCCTTGTCCTGCGATTTGCAACGAGGAACTCTGCTCTGCAATGATCACTTAAATATCACATACTTTAACAATTCGTTTGTTTTGCCGTGAACTTTAGAGTGAAATATACATTCGCTTTCCATGCCTTTTACGGATTTCACTGCTTTGCGTTGTGGGGTGGCACGTGTAACATGGTGAAAACAGTACATCATATGGTTTAAAACGTGTTTCAATAAATAAGTTTAAGTGATCTCATAGAAACATTACAAGGTACCAAGTAATAAATCAGTTTTAATGGTCAATGTATAATTATAAATGCGTTTATTTTGAAGAGTTCACTGCAGTAATAGGAAGTAGTAGTATGTTGAGATGAAGAGTCATACTGGTCATTCATTGGTGTGTTAAGTCCCAGCATGCGTGGCGGGAGAACTGAGGGAAGCTGGAGAGACTAATTTTTTTCTGGTCGCTTGACTGACTAAGTCGCGAGTGTTCATTAAAATAAGTCCATATAAAGTTTTGTAAACCAGTTTGTAGATGGTGTTTTCAGATTATCTACTCGACGGTCTGTATCAAGATACTACATATTTCCTGTGAACTGCGGGAGATATTTCTAACCGAAGTTTTTCCTATAGCTGTTCCAGCTTTTGCATTAGCTTCATACGTATGCAATAGCTCATTAGCTAAATGTGCTTATTTTCGCTCGCGTTCACTAACAAAGTGAATGGACTATTAGCCCCTGTATAGCTAACCAAGCTTGCACTGAAGGCTACAGTCCATTGTTTTCGACGTGGAAACTTCGTGATTGTTAAGACGGGTTTAGAGCTACCAAGCTAGCGCAAAGCTCCATTGAATTCGCGGTAGAGGCCGCACTCTTCTTAAACGTTCACCACCTGCATGTTCGCGGGACTGACTGAGAGGTTGGCTACCATTTCAAGCAAGAGAGAGACCACGCCATCACCGGATGCCTGCTTGCTGTATTATTTTCATCGGAGTGCCGAGAGACTGGTAACGCTGCAGACTGTGTGTGTATGCTGTGCTTTTGAGTGTGGGCCCACTGATTTGGTGTTTATTTGAATAATTCGTAACATGCGTTTACTTATTGGTATTGGTATACAATATTGGTAACGTGATTTAAGGTATCTTATAATTGAAAAGGCAACATTCTGGTAATCTAATTCAATTGAAGAAAATCCGTTATGTTTCAAAGAAGTACAGTTGAATCTAACGTTTTTTTATTTTGAATATTTCAAAAGTAAATAAGAAGCAGTTTACTTTTAAACTACATTTCGTGTGATGCTTGTTTTTTTCCCTTTTACTCGTGATGTTACAGCATTAAAGGAGCATTATAAGTGTTTAAATCATAAAGGTTTTAAGCAGATACACTGAATAACTGAGGTCAGAATACAGAATAATTGATTAAATAAACTCAAGACAGGGAAATTGTATTTAGGTAAGAGGAAATTTAAGTACTTGTTTAAGTGAAGGGATTTTAAGAACTCAGGGCCCTTCCCTCATAAATATAGGGATAAGTGGGCTACATAAAATGGAGGCACCGCTGGGATGAGTTGTCTTGGGTTGATAGCTGCACTATTTAGACTAAATTTGAAATAACTCAGTGAGTGTTGCCGTCATAAGGAAACATGCAGAGCCATACCGTGTACATCAGTAAACTGAAGAACTGGTGTCGAGGGGAGACACTAGATGAGACCCATGCCTTGCTGACAGTAGTCCCTGAAAACACAGAGATTGCACAAATAGAAGAGACATTGCAGACTGTGAAGTGCTTGGGACGAGTAAGAGTCCGAGGAAGAATGTTGAGTGATGTTGTCAATGAAGTACTTGTGCTTTGCGAGTGCAGAGAAAAAGTGACTGGTCCAAACGTTCCAGATGAAGTGCCAGCACCAGAAGGAATGACACCATGGCCAATCATCATCGTAGCTGGAAGTTCAGGTCCTGAGGTAGGCTTTAGCACTAAATTGAGCACTTTCCTACAGGCTGAGGGAAAATCTATGGATGATGTGCAGGCTTTACTAACAGGACCACAGCCAGTCTCCTCCTCCACAGAATCCATCCTTCGTGCTGTTGGGGACCTGTTGGACAGGACAGCCAAACCATCTACGGAGAGTGGAGGGTACCGCCGCCTGCGAATCTTCTCTGGCACCTTGCCAACTCCAGCAGGGGAGGAGCAATTCGACCATTGGCTAGAGCAAGCTTACTTAATGGTCGAAGAGAGTGACGGCTCAACAAAGGATAAAAGGAGACGAATCATGGAGAGTTTAAAGGGACCAGCTTTAGAGGTGATTAAAGCCGTGTGCCTATCTGACCCTGATGTTACCCCAGAAAAATGCCTAGAGGCTATTGAAAGCGCCTTTGGACTGGCAGAGTCGGGAGATGACTTGTATTTCACTTTTCGGCTACAGCAGCAACAGCCTGGAGAAAAATTGTCTGATTTTTTGAGGAGGCTGGAGCGTTGCCTGTCCAGAGTAGTACTAAGGGGTGGCCTCCCAGCCAGTGATATGGACAAAGCACGGATAGAGCAGCTACTCAAAGGGGCAGTGGGTGCTGATCTGATGCTAATCCAACTGCGATTGAGAGAGAGGAGGGCCAAACCACCAACTTTCCTTGAACTACTGCGTGAAATTCGAACAGAGGAGGAATATGACGCTTCTAGGGCAAAGCTTAACCAGTCAGTACGCACTGTACATACCAAACTTCAGGGGGACAACAAACAGTCGGAGATAGAAAGTCTGAGGGCTGAAATCAAGGAAGTAAAATCCATGTTTGCAGCACTCGCCACACATCCTCATCAAAACGCTGACGAGAGGAATGAAAAACCCCTAGTTAACATAGAACCAGCTATAGCTACTAGTTTAGACCCTGAAGTTGTAGCTCTAAAGAAACAAGTGAAACAACTACAACAGAAAATGAATTCAAAAATGTCCCATCCTGCTGGAACCACCCCAGCCATAATGACTGTAAATACTCAAAGCAGACAAAATACTGATTCAGAAGAACGTTTTTGTTACCGTTGCGGTGAAAATGGCCACATGGCAGGGAAATGCAGAAACCCAGAGAACCAAAATAAAGTAATCCAGAGGCTTATTCAAGCTCTTAAAAAAGCCAAAAGCAATAACTCTCAGTCTACTAGTGACACTGCACCAAACGAAACAGCCTGTACTGTTAGAAAGAGCGCAATAGATATGTTGATGCCAGTGGGAATCCCAGAAGGGTTAATAGGGCCGCCATCCTTGGAGCCACTGAAAGTGAATGGGCATCTGTGTAACGCCTTGTTGGACAGCGGTTCTAGGGTTAGCATAATTTTTGAATCCTGGTACAATAGCCATTTATCAGGTGTTCCCATCCACCCTGTGAGAAACTTGAACATCTGGGGTTTGAGTGATTCTAGTTACCCATACTTAGGCTATGTGGTAGTTGAGATAGAGTTTCCAAAGAAAGTGTCAGGAGCTCCAGCCACTGTGTCAGTTCTGGCCTTGGTTTGTCCTGACGCACCGGGCCCAGACCAGACACCTGTGGTTATAGGAACCAACGCTAAAGCCAGTCTTCCAAAGCGGCTGGCACAGCTGTGTGAAGACACATCTGGAGTGTCCGTGGCCCATACCTTAGGGATAAACAGCATATGCCTTGAGAAAGAAATGAGCACTACTGAGTTACTGAAAGAAAAAGATTGTGATGGAGTAGGCTGTGTGAAGTGGGAGGGCCCTGGGCCCCTAATACTACCCGCAGGAGGCAGCTGTAACACAATCTGCAAAGTTGTGCTAAGGCAGCCACAGCCTAATGAAATCTTAATGGTTGAGGCCTCCATCACAAACCCTCTTCCAGCTGGTGTATTCTTGCAGTCCATGGTGATCCCAAGCAATACTGTAGATGTTAACCAGTTTAGAGTCCTGATCCAGAGTGAATCGCTGAAAGATGCAACTATACCAGTTGGTACTGTTTTAGGTCAACTGTCTGTTGCTGATGTTGTTACAGCAGTGTCAAGCCGGCAGCCAGCATCTGAGGAGTTTGATGCCAGCTTGATTAACTTTGGCGGGTCACCTGTTCCTGAAATGTGGAAAACAAGGCTTCGTCAAAAGTTGTCTGAAAGAGCTGATGTCTTCTCGCTACACGAACTGGATGTGGGACTGGCAAAAGGGGTGGAGCACACTATTCGCTTGTCAGACCCACGGCCATTTCGTGAACGTTCCAGACGCATCGCTCCTGCGGATATTGACGATGTACGGCGTCATATCCAAAAGTTGTTCGTCACAGGCATCATCAAGGAATCAAAGAGCCCCTATGCATCCCCGATAGTAGTGGTCAGGAAGAAGAATGGAGAAGTAAGGATGTGCATCGACTACCGCACGCTCAACAGCCGTACCGTTCCTGACCAGTACACTACACCAGGCATCGATGATGCTCTGGACTGCCTATCAGGCAGTAAGTGGTTTTCCGTCCTAGATTTGAGAAGCGGTTATTGTCAAATAGCCATGAGGGAAGAGGACAAGGAAAAAAATGCTTTCATATGCCCTCTAGGATTTTACGAGTTCGAGAGGATGCCACAAGGCATCACAGGAGCACCCGCTACTTTTCAATGCATAATGGAAAAGGCAGTCGGCGACATGAACCTGCTCCAAGTATTAGTCTATCTTGACGACCTGATTGTTTTTGGCAAGACACTTGAGGAACATGAGCAAAGACTAATGAAAGTCCTCGACAGGCTCCAAGAGGTGGGCCTCAAGATTTCCCTTGACAAATGTCAGTTCTGCCAAACTAAGGTTAAATATGTGGGGCATATAGTTTCAGCTGAGGGTGTCGCAAACAACCTCCCAGAAAAATATACGGTACCGAGTAGAGTAGCGTAGAGCCCGTACAAAGTAGTGGAAAAGCGCCATTAGTGGTGCATTTGAAACAGCGTATCAAACGCTGCCTTTGGAGGCGATCATGTGGAACATTACACAGAATGTCAGAAAGCCTTTTGCGAACTTCGTTTTTACATTTCATTGTTTTAGGCCGTTTCACAGTATTTCTGCAAGCACAAACCCAAATAAAAGAGAAATTATCTCAAACTAAAGTAAATGGCGTTCGCTTTTCGTGACAATGAGATTAATACGCAGTGAAACGGCATTATAATCGAACGTCAGCTCTTCAAGCAGTGCCGGGTATTCTGCCGTAGGTATTCTACTAATCAAAATACAGGATTCGCTGCATCCATGGTAGAATTTACCATTTCACCGATGTTTGAATTGGGTGTATTTTCAACACATGATGACCCAGAGGTGAGGCGAAGAGGGTTTGCAGCCTATAACTTGGGAATGAGACTAAACTCAATTCGAAGCAAGGTTTTTTCCGAGAGGGCCGTGGTTGGGAGGGCAGGTGAGGCACACGTACTCGCTGATTGGTCGAAATATTTTCGTTATGCATACGCGCCTCTGCTCACCGGACATCAACTGATGAGAGTGTCAACTTAAACTGACGCATAAACAGAAACTGGAGAGATCCAGCGATATGCGTACTCAAATAGCATCAACTCGTACCAGCGTACTTTGATGTCAAAATGCGTACGTTGTACGCAAAATGCGCACATGTTGGCAGGTCTGCAATAAACTAGTTAGTGACACCAAACAAAATCCGATGAATATAAAGCAGAAGTAACCGAGATTGCGTCATCTTATTCTCGATAATATGAATGCTCTGTAAGCCTACAGATTACTTTTACCTGGCCGCGCTACTGAACGTTACTAACATATCCTCAGGTTTGGCAAGCGGTGTTCGTGAATTTTTTTCGCACTTCGCTGTTTGCTGTTAATATAGGTTGATTATGGTGCTTTCTTTCCGCATCATAGAAATATAATTTTAAGAAGACGGCTGTACTCCGGCAGAGGGGAGTGATACAGCCCAATGATTTTATACTTTAAAAGAGGTTTAGAATTATTAAATCTTCGTGTCCCTCATTTGAAAATTACGGTGGCCGTTTCTAAACCTGCCGATCATTTTTAATGTTTCCAGCTAGGCTAGACAAAAATCAGCTGTTCATAGCATTTATATTTTCTAGAATAAACTCACACAATCTCAGTTATTTTTACTTCATAAATGCAAGGCCAGTAAAATGAGAAAAATGTAACTATCTCGAGACACTCCATCCAGCACGAGGTCGCTGATTGGCTGTATGCAAATAAGTTTCTGTTGGTGTCCGGAAAATGCATTAATAGCAATGTTGTTAAGTATTTATAAAAAAAAAAGGTGGTTCGTTATTTTGTTATTAATTTCCGTTCTGAAAGTAGCCTAGTTGTAGTTGATGACAACCTACAGTTTATGACAGTTGACCTTTTTTTTTCAAAAAAGGTTGAAGTTTATATTAATTACAATGTGTGAAATTAACTGCAATGGACTCTGAAAACAAAATATGTGTATTACCTGTTTTTTTATTTGGGGGAGGGGTGGGGGCCGCAAAAATTTTCTTATGTACCAAAGGGGGGCCCAGCAGAGAAAGTTTGGGAACCTCTGCATTAGTCATTCCGGGCAATGAGTAATTTTTTGAAATTTTTTTGGCCAAACAGGAAGTGAGCTAAGAGCTATTTCCTGCGTTTTTCCTAATTTTACGAACGCACGTTTTAAGGCCGTAGAATCCTCCAAAACTTGCAAAACCCTGCACAAATTATAAATGTCTTACTCTCTTTAATGTCATTCATCGATTGGCACTAAATTTGGCATAATGGCTCTATAGCGCCCCCAATCAGGTTGTTAAAAGAATTGCCCTTATGAGGGTCTAAAAATGCTGGAAAATTTACAAAAATCAACACATTCATGGAACCTGGTATTACAATTACTATATTGTAAATTTTGCACACAGGCATGTTAAAATGGGATCATAGCGCCCCCCAGAAAATTTTTGCACTCCCCTCTGGAATCCATATTGCACACAATCTAGCAGTGCCCAAAGGCTCTGAATGGACACCTGCACCCATCAAGATCTTGCTGCCACCCCAACGTGCACGAGGGGGGCGAGGGCCCTTTCAACGCTGCTTGCAGCTTTAATTATTATTATTATTCTGCTGCGAGAACGCATTTTTGAGGGCTTAGGCATGCACGAAAACTCACGAAAATTTGCCGACACGTCAGTCGTGGTGAAAATTGCAAAGTATTATTATTTTCGTGCTTGGCCATGCCCCAGTGACTCTATAGCGCCACCAAACACGCGGCCATTTTGGAACACACTTGCTCGGATTCTCACGAAATTCGATAGAGTCATAGTAGTCATAATAAATTTTTTTGTCAATTTTTTTGACATTTTTTTGCCTCACAGGAAGTGAGCTATGAGCCATTATTGCATTTTTGAGGGCCTCAACATGCTCTAAAACTCACGAAACTTTGCAAACATATTAAGCTGGTCATACTTGTTACTAGGATATAGGGTTTACAGATAGATGTGGCAAAATTGCATTACAGCGCCACCTAGGAAATTTCAATGAAGCAGCCCTCGCAGCGTGTTTAACCTACATGTACAAAATTCGGTGGACATGTGTACTATGCCAAGACCTAAAAAAAAGTCTCTTGGTGCCATGACCTAGACTCAACAGGAAGTCCGCCATTTTTAATTGAATTTGCAACTTTTTTTTATTTTTTGCCATTCACAGGCGTCGTACTTTAACGAACTCCTCCTAGAGATTTTATCCGATCAACTTAAAATTTGGCACAGGCCATCTAAAGACCTTCTCCATGTTAAATTGCGAAGCCTTTTTGGATTCATCGATTTTTGTATCCGTGGCGTTGCGGCAAATTTCGATGTTCCGCCATGAAACAGGAAGTTAGTTTTACGCGCACATGCTTTGTGAAATTTGCGCAAGACTTTACAGGCTTCATAAGAGTCTACTTCCAAGTAGACCTATATGTTTATAGTAGATTGGGTGTGTTCAGGTGGCTCCACAGCGCCCTCTTGACACGGCCATGTTGAGATAAAAGTGCTTGAATGTTCATGAAATTTGGTGTGATCATTGAATTTGTCATGTCGAGTTATGGTAATTGTTTTGGAATTTTTTGGTCAAACAGGAAGTGAGCTATGAGCCATTTCCTGCGTTTTTCCAAATTTTATGAACACATATTTGGAAGCCTTAGAATACTCAAAATCTTGCAAAAAGTTGCAAAAATTATAATTGTCTTTTAATCTTCAATCTTTTACATCACTTGGCGCTAAATTTGGCACAGTGGCTCTTTAGCGCCCCCAATCAAATTTTAAGAAGAATTGCCCTTTTGAGAGTCTCAGCATGTTCGAAAACTCACAAAATTTTGTAAATGTATAAAGATCATCATTCGTATTACTCTGATTAAAAAAGCTTACATATAGGCATGGCAAAATTGCCATAATAGCGCCCCCTGGAAAATTTCAAATAAGCAGCCCTCGCAGCCCGGTAAACCTACATGTATGAAATTCGGTAGACATGTGGAATATGCCAACACCTAAAAAAAGTCTCTTGGTGCCTTGACCTAGACTCAACAGTAAGTCCGCCATTTTTAATAGAAATTGCAAATTTTTTTGACTTTTCGCCATTCACAGGTGTCGTACTTTAACGAACTCCTCCTAGAGATTTTTTCCGATCAACTTACAATTTGGTGTATAAAAACAAAAGACCTTGCTGATGTTAAATTGCGAAGCTTTTTTTAATTTTATCGAACTATGCATCCGTGGCGTCATGGCGAATTTTGATGTCCTGCCATGAAACAGGAAGTTGCTTTTACTTCCACATACTTTGTGGGATTTGCATGAAACTTTCCAAGCTTGATAAAATTGTCCGCCCAAGTATAAATATATGCTAATATCAGATCGGGAGGTGCCAGGTGGCTCCACAGCGCCCTCTAGATATGGCCATGTTCAGATATAAGTGCTTGAATGTTCATGAAATTTGGCGTGATCATTGCATTAGTCATTCCCCGCAATTGTTAATTTTTTGAAATTTTTTTGCCAAACAGGAAGTGAGCTATGAGCTATTTTCTGCATTTTTCCAAATTTTAGGAACACACGTTTTAAGGCCTTAGAATGCTCCAAAACTTGCAAAACCTTGCAAAAATTAGAACTGTCTTATTCTCTTCAATACATCCATCAATTGGCACTAAATGGGGCATAATGGCTCTATAGCGCCCCCAATCAGATTTATAAAAGAATTTCTCTTTTGAAAGTCTAAACATGCTTGAAAATTTACAAAAATGAACACACTCATGGAACCTTGTATTACGATTACTGTGTTGTAGATTTTGCGCACAGGCAAGTCAAAATGGTATCATAGCGCCCTCCAGAAAATTTTTGCACTCCCTTCAGGAAATCACATTGCACGCAGTCCAGCTGTGTCTAATGGCTCTGAATGGACACCTGCAGCCTTCAAGATCTTGCTGCCACCCCAACTTGCACGAGGGGGGCGAGGGCCCTTTCAATGCTGCTTGCAGCTTTAATTATTATTATTATTATTAGGGCCTGAGCCGACTGAAAGTCGTCCGAGGACCCTATTGAAATCGTACTGTTTATTTTTATTATTATGATTATTATTATTATTCTTACAACTTTTGAAAGGGCAATTTCACCCCTTTCCCAATGGTGAAAACGCGTCTAACTTTCCACATACGTCTGGCCACATCCGGAATTTGATATTTTTGTGTGGTCGCACTGGTGCGACCCCAAATGCCGAAATAGCGCCCCCTAAACATGTTTCAAAATTCCCATAGGGAAATTCGGTTACTTTGTCGTAGGCAGACGAAATTTGGTAGTTATATGCTTTGTAACAGGGCATACAAAAAACTTCATTGGAGCCACGCCCTAAACCCAACAGGAAGTCGGCCATTTTGATTTGAATTTTGAATTTAAAAAAAATCCTCCTAGGGATTTCGCCCAATTGACTTCAAATTTGGTTCAGATTATTGTGAGACCTAGCTGATCAAAAGTTGTGCTCTGCAGATTTGCAGGTCTAAGGCTGCTAGGGCGTGACAAATTTTTGTGACTTGAGAAAAAAATTTCACAATGCTCTCACACCCAAACACTCAATTTTAAAAGCTTCAAACTTGCTGAACATGATGAGGGCGCCGCCAGGAATGTCCTGATATATTAACTTGCCACTTTGCTAATAGCACCCCCCTGTGGTAACAGGAAGTGACCTCTCGTTACTTCCACTTCTACTGATGACACAATGTTGAACCCATCAACTTCATTCTACTTTTAAAACATGCAAAACTAGTTGATGAAGCTACATTATGAACGCTGTATAGCTACGAGTAATGGCGTCCCTGTGGCGTAGCGGCGACTTTGGATCCCTCGCCATGAAAATACGTTTGGGATTCCCAATGCTCTCACGCCCACATACTTGACTGTAGTTGCTTCAAACTAGCTGATCATAATAATTGCTCCGCCCTGAACGTCCTGATGCATTAACTTCTCACTTTGCTACTAGCGCCCCCCTGTGGTAACAGGAAGTGTCCAGTTATTACTTTCACTTCTACTGATGACACATAGTTGAACACATCAACCTCATTCCACTTCTATTACATGCAGAACAAATTAATGAAGCTACGTCATAAATGCTGTAAAGCTACGTTTAATGGCGTCCGTGTAGTGACGCGGCGACTATCCATCCCTCCCATGAAAATACGTTTGGGTTTTTGATGTCTTTAATAAACTTGTATCATCATAAAAATTGATAGACAGGTCAAGGGTGGCAAGCTCTCACATCTGATTGGGGCTTTGCTCATGAGGGCAGCAAAATGCCTCGATACACCCCCTTGAAATTTTCAAAAACCCCTCTCCATAGGGGTTTTTTTGGAGTAGAAATATGAAAATTGGTACACATATGTATTTGGCCAAGACGCAGAAAAAAAGTCTCTGGCATCATTTGTCTACTCCAAACAGGAAGTCGGCCATTTTGATTTTAACGTGTCATTTTTGCCTGATTTCCACATATTGTATTTTAACGCACTCCTCCTAGAGATTTCATCCAATCAAAACGACATTTATTAGTAAACATCAAGAGACCATGTTGATCTAAAGTTGTGCTCTGCAGGTCTGCAGGTCAGTGGCCGTGGCCGCTAACAGGAAGTGACCAGTTTTTCTTTTCACTTATACTGATGACACATAGTCGAACCCATCAACTTTATTCTCCCTGAACAACATGTAGAAGTAGTTCCTTAAGCTACCTTACGAATGCTGTGATGCTTCGAGTAATGGCGTCCGTGTGGCGATGCGGTGACAATGGATCCCTCGCCATGAAAATTCGTTTGGCTTTTTGATGTCGTTAATAAACTTGTATCATCATAGAAATTGATAGACAGGTCAAGGGTGGTGAGCTCTCACATCTGATTGGGGCGTTGCCCATGAAGGCAGCAACGTGCCTCGATAGCGCCCCCTTGAAATTTTCAATTCGCAATTTTTTCGGTATTAGGATGCGTTTACCCATGTACAAAGCAGGAAAGAATTTAGATGTAATATCGTACAATATGTAATGTTCAGAAAGTAATGTGAGAATGCTGTTAGTTGGATTAAATTAACCTCTTTGCACAGAAGGCAAATATGGCTATTTATACGTTACCATATTTAATGCTTTATAATTCAAGATGTAAACCTCATTGAGAGGGGGAATACGGCTCAAATGAGATAATACACTAGCAGCATGCAGTATTCCAGTTTATTTTCATGATTTTGGCAGAGCGGTGTTTCCCAAACCTCTCCTGGCGTACCCCTTGTCCTGCATACCTTAGATCTCTCCCTGCTCCAGCCCAGGTGATTCAAATGATTTGCTTATTATCAAGCAGCATCTTGGGTTAATTATGACCTGATCAATTGAATCACCTGTGCTGGAGCAGGGAAAGATCTTAAGCATTAAGGACAAGGGGTACGCCACGAGAGGTTTGGGAAACACTGTGATAGAGAAACAGGGCTGCAAACATTGAAAAAAACCTTCATGAAAATTCTGCATTGAAAAGATTTAAATTTTTTTTTAAATACAGAGGATTGAAAAATGGCTGGGGGTTAAAACAATACATTTTTGGGATCTTTAACTCTTAGACCACAAGTAATCTTCATCTGAGCATTAAATCTTATTAGGCTTCGAAAGAGGAAGCGAAATATGAGAGCTCTCCAGGTGGCTCCTTACACACACACAGCCCTCAAAATGGCAACCTGTCAAATCATAAAATATACTCAGCCAAAATAAAAACTACACACTCGTTTGATAAGTTGAACATACAAGAAATTAGGTTTTAAATAATGATTTTATTTAATTCTGTACTCATTAAAGATGGTTTATCATAAAAATAATGTCCATAATGTAGCCAGTTCCACCGGAAATGCTACGGAAATGTCCAAGAGTAAAAATGGCAAGTTACAACTTGAATAAGAGCAGTGCGCAGGCGATTACGTATGGTTTGGGCAGTCACACGACCTCTAAACAATTAATTCCTCGTGGACGTTGCAGTGACAAATCGATTATGCAAATGACGCAAGATAATTTGTCAGTCTTTTGTTTTTGACATCACACGTGGGCTACCAGAACGAGGTCGGTCAGCTGTGGTGCCAGTTTGTTGGAGACGTGCCCGAAGATCATGGAAAGTCTGTCGACTGCATCCCATAACCCTTGCAACGTCAGTGACGGACGTTTCCATATTCAGCATGCCAATGGCACGTTCCCGCTGAATGTTTGACACCCATGGCATTGAAAATCAACGAATAATTAACTGTAAAAACGTGATTTCCCAAGATGTCACTAACGTGAGCTCAGTTGCACATCTCTCATATGGTCACGAGACTAGGAACATGAGAAAACATGGTTTTAGCTCGCACGTGCTACGTACCTGTGCACGTAGGAGTTGATGTGTGTCATGATGTCTTTGACAACGCATTTACCCCCAGTGATGATAAAAACTTTATTAAAAGTTTCAAGAAAATATTTGCAAATTTATGAGTGTGAAGTTTCTTTTTTGACTCAGTATAATCATATTTTTTAACAAACATCAACTTTCAATGCATGAAATTCAATACGAATGAATGATTTTCTGGTTTAATTTAGCAAGAGTTTATCAATATAGGCGCAGCTGGACATCAATAGTTAACAGTACCCTCTCTAAACCAAAAAGATGCATTTTCTCCATGATAAAGTTCAGAGTTTCGTCCATTCTTCTACAAAGCCGCATCAGCAAGCACACTTACTCCAGTGTTTGCCCTACATTAATTTAGCAGCGGCATAGCGCCGCTGCTGGATTTCGAGCGCTGCTGCTGAAATTTCACATGATCATTAATATCAATGCTCCACGAATGATGTTTACTCGTACTGTGTAAACGCAACAACACAACATTATTTTGGACCTAAAATAAAGGAACCCCTTGCGCTTCAGCCCCTGTTAGTAGAGGCCGGTGCTCACAGAAAGGACAATAAATCTGAATAAAAAGAAAAAACTGGAGCACTCAAATCACCAGTATAATTTATTAAGGTGCCAAGAACTGACGTTTCGACGCACTGCGTCTTCCTCAGAGTCAAACATGTATGGTAAATCTGGGACAGCTAAATACTCTCCTACACACAGAGAAAAACTTCCCATTGGAAAACAAGGTAACAGGGAGGTAACCACAACATGCCAATACTGTGACCCCATACAACAAGGAGGTGTTACCTCGAGAATCACCGTAAATCCACTAACAATCATAGTAAAACAAGATGTAACACAGACCGTGAACAAGGAACTTACAATCCAACATTTTACAGAAAACAAGAAAGGTTTAACTCTTCATTTAATCCATGTGATTCCACTGTATTTAATGTGTAGATGCAGTAAGCCTCTCTTTTCAAGAATTTAGTCATAATATCTCCACCCCTCTGGGAAGGAACAATTTTTTCGATTCCGCAAAATTTTAATGATGCAGCCGAACCATGATTCATTTGGGAATAGTGTCTTGCTATCGCATAGTCCATATTTTGGTTACAAATAGCCGCCTTGTGTTCGGCGATGAGGAGTTTCAGGGAGCGTTTGGTTTGGCCAACAAAAAGCAGTCCACACGGACACTTGAGGATATAAACAACATGAGTGATGCAACAGTTTATGAATGAGTTTGTTGCAGATGTCAGGAAGGCCTTCAGTGAACACTCTTTCCCACATTATTGCTCTTATGGCTGGAGTGTTTGATATGACTTTGCTCACCTTGGCTTGATATACAAGTATTTCTAGTCAGGGGTTTGCCTATTTATATATATTTTCTTTGTTTCTGGGAAGCTTAGCTTCTTTAGGTTATTTGGCACTATTGTTTGGTGCCTTGTTTAGTTTTCTCTCTTATTGAGATTTATTTTTCTATCTGGTTGCTCACTTTGTTTCTGGCTCATAAGCAGGGCTGTGTCGCTTACGCTGCATACGCACTTCCTGTCTCATTTGGCACCTGTCCTATACGTCTTCGTAGCACCTGTTGTGCTGGGCGTTTCTATCCCATTTTTATGTCAATATCACGTTGATTTTTTCTGAGAATTTTCTGCCTTTAACGGAATACAGTCGCAAAATTTCGCGCTTTTGACGGCCTGAACTTCTGCAAGACGCCCGTGAGGTGAACCTTGGACTTAGGCTACGCGGCATCCTACAAACGTAAGTTAAAAACCATGATGGCTTCCCCTTGTTCGCCGACCTCTTTTCCTGTCTTGTGCTCTAAATGTAATATGTTTTGTTATGACTCCTCTGTGCTTAGTGGCTCTTTCATTTGCAAGAAATGTGTCTCATATGCTAGCTTAGCTGAAAAGCTTTTACAGCTGGAAGCTCGCGTAGAAACGCTGCAGAACATTAGGTCAAATGAGGAGTTCATTGATTCTTTCTTGGTCCAGCCTGAAACGAGTGTTAATGTCAGTTCTCTTTCTGTTACCCGTTCATTACCTGCTGCAGCAGCTTCTTCACAGCGTGATGTGTTTGTAACAGTTCGAGGTAAACGTAGGGGAAAGAAACTTGAGCAGCCACCCAGTCCCTCTCCCGTTAAACTGTTTAATTAATTTGCTCCCCTCGAAGAATTAGAGCCAGGCGAACGAGTACTGGAAAAGTCACTAATTATCGGGGATTCCATTGTTAGAGATGTAAGGGTGTTTAAACCGGCGACCACAGTGAGCTGTATTCCTGGCGCTCGTGTGACTGATATCGAGGCGAATCTGAAATTACTCGATCAGGGCAAATGCAAGTTCTCCAAAATTATTATCCACGCCGGTACGAATGATATTCGATTACGACAATCGGAGATCACAAAGAGCAGTTTTAAGTCGGCCTGCGCCCAAGCTCTAAAGATGTCACGGTCAGTGACCTTCTCTGGTCCGTACCCGATCCGATGTAGTGATGAAATGTACAGTAGATTGGACTCGCTCAATCGCTGGTTGTCTGAGTGGTGCGCAGATAATAACGTCGGTTTCGTGGACAATTGGCGAGCTTTCCGGCGAAGACCTGGTCTTTTGAGGAGGGACGGTGTTCACCCATCTCGAGAGGGCACTGCACTTCTGTCGAGAAATCTGGCCTACGACTTAAATTATTGTAGTTGACTGCCGACAGCTAAATCTAAATTCCTGACATTCAGCTTTGATAAACTGTTGATTAGGTCAAACCCTGTAGATATTGTGTCTATTCCTCAAATTCCAATTAAATTAAGAAAGAAGAATCGCGGAGTACATCACAAAAACTTGATTTGCATTAACACCAACTGTATCAATCTACCAATAAATAAATATTCTCTCAAAATTGGTCTATTGAATATTAGATCCTTGAACTCTAAAGCAGCTCTTGTGAACGAATTAATCTCTGATTGTTATCTTGATATACTGTGTCTCACAGAAACATGGCTGAGACCAGATGAAAACTTATCTTTGAATGGTTTTATATACACTCAAACCTACGCCTGGGCCGGAGAGGTGGGGGTGTTGCCGCTATTTATAGTGACTCCATTCACTCGGTGCCAAAACTACAGTATAAATTTGATACATTTGAGGTTTTAGCAATGAATTTTTCAGTGCAGGATACTGGTGCCGGCCCTGCCCCTGATCAGCCTTTAGCTCTGGTGACAGTCTACAGGCCCCCTGGCCTTTACTCTGCCTTTATTCAAGATTTTTCAGAATTCCTTTCAGACTTAGTTTTAAGCTATGATAGAATAGTTATATTGGGCGACTTTAACCTGCACTTTGAGAGGGCAGATGATTCTCGAACATCCGCATTCACTAACATTTTGGAGTCAGTCGGCTTCGCTCAGAGTGTTGCTGGCCCAACTCATTTTCATGGTCATACTTTAGACCTGATCTTAAGCTTTGGCATTAACATTGGGCAGGTCAGGATTCATTCACATAATCCCAGTTTGTCTGACCATTTTCTTATCACATTCTGCTTACAATTGCCCCACCCTGCATTGTTAGAAACTAGGATGTACACTGGTCGTACTTTTACTGCAACAACGTCTAAAAAATTCACTGAGGTTTTCCCATCTTATTTTGAGCATCCAGTCAGTGCCTCCTCTATTGACGATACCGCAGAAAAGTTTGCTGATGCTCTCTGTTGTACCCTTAATGTAGTCGCGCCACTAAAATATAAAAATATTACTCAGAAGAAGAGGCCAGCCCCATGGTACACTGACCAGACAAGGACACTAAAGCAAAAATCTCATCAACTAGAACGCAAATGGCGCTCCACTAAACTCCAGGTATTCCATGGTGCTTGGAAAGAGAGCCTTGTTGCATATAAGCATGCTCTCTCTTATGCAAGGTCCTGTTACTTTTCAAATCTCATGCAGGAAAATAAAAATAATTCTCGATTTCTGTTCAAAACCGTGGCTAACTTAACTAACAGTCATGCTGCAAGTAACCCTCAAATTCCAGTTTCTTGCAGCAGTGAAGATTTTTTAAATTTCTTTAATGGCAAAATTATTGGAATTAGAGAGAAGATCACTGCTTCCTTACCAGTTTGCTATGGTGTTTCTTATGATATGGAGTCTTCCACATTACACACAAACCAGTTTGAATCCCTTTCTCCTATATCCCTGAGTGAACTAGCCAAATTAGTTGTTACTTCCAAATCATCTACTTGCATTTTGGATCCCATTCCCACAAAGCTAATGAAAGAACTCCTGCCCATTCTTGGCGGCCCAGTTCTTCACATAATTAATTCTTCTCTGATTGCCGGTATTGTTCCCACTTCATTTAAGATGGCAGAAATCAAGCCGCTGCTTAAAAAACCAGATTTGGATCCCACAGTCCTAGCCAATTATAGGCCAATCTCAAACCTCACATTTTTATCGAAGATCCTTGAAAAATGTGTCGCCCAACAGCTCTCTTCTTTCCTGCAAACTAATGAGGTATTTGACAGTTTTCAGTCTGCCTATAGAAAGCATCACAGCACTGAAACAGCCATCACTGTTGTAGTAAATGATCTGCTTCTCTCTATGGATAGTGGCCGCATCTCTGTTCTCGTCCTTCTCGATTTAAGTGCCGCCTTTGACACTGTAGACCACCATATTCTTCTTCGTAGGTTGGAAAAATTAGTTGGCATTTCTGGACTTGCCCTTTCGTGGTTTAAGTCTTATTTGTCTGATAGATCTCAGTTTGTCCGGGTAAATAGCAAGTGTTCAGAGTATTCCAAGGTTAACTTTGGAATACCTCAAGGATCTGTTCTGGGCCCTTTGCTTTTTTCTCTATACATGCTTCCGCTTGGAAATATCATAAGTAGACTTGATGTTAAATACCATTGTTATGCAGACGACACGCAGCTCTATATATCCTTTAAACCGGGTGAAAATGATCCAGTTACTAGATTAGAGATGTGTCTTAAAGCTGTGAAAGCTTGGATGACGCAAAATTTTCTTTCACTAAACCCAGATAAGACTGAAATATTGGTACTGGGTCCCAAATCTCTTAGGGACTCATTCATTAAGTTCTCTCTTAACTTAGACGGTCTCTCTGTTTCTGCCAGAGCTGTCGTTAAAAACCTTGGGGTGACTCTTGATTCAGAACTCTCTTTCCAGGCTCACATCAACAATATCATCCGAGTGGCTTTTTTCCATCTTCGAAACATATCTAAACTTAGAAAGATGTTGTCTCTTCAAGACGCTGAAAAATTGGTTCACGCATTTGTGTCTTCTCGGCTGGACTATTGCAATGTCTTACTGTCTGGTTGCACTAGCTCAGCCCTGAAACGTCTTCAATTAGTGCAGAATGCTGCAGCTAGGGTTCTGACTAGAACTAAGAAATATGATCACATTAGCCCGGTGCTCAAAAATCTTCATTGGCTGCCTGTAAAATTTAGAATTGAGTACAAAATATTATTACTAACTTACAAAGCTTTAAATGACTTGGCCCCGGAATATCTTTGCAGTCTTCTTATTCCTTACTCCCCACCAAGATTACTTCGTTCACAAGGTGCTGACTACTTGAAAATTCCAAATATATCTAGAATTACACTTGGAGGCAGAGCATTCTCTTACAAGGCACCAATTTTATGGAACAGTCTCCCAAGACAAATTCGGGCTTCGGACACACTCTCTATCTTCAAGAGTAGGCTGAAAACTTATCTTTTTAGTCAAGCCTATGATTAGTTATGTGTTGGCTCTGGTGGGACTAACTACAACCTTGATTTATGATATGTTCACGATATTGGAAGCCAGTGTTATGTAAATCCATGTGGAACCGGTGGTACTGAGCATGCATTAACGGTGCCAGTGGGGCTTGCTACAGCCTTAGTCACTGGGGAGGTCCATATGGTACTGGTGTACTGTTAAGCAAATCCATGTAGAACCGGTCGCACTGAGCATGCATTAACGGTGCCAGTGGGGCTTGTTACAGCCTTAGTCACCGGGGAGGTCCTTATGGCACTGGTGTAGTGTTACGCAAATCCATGTGGAACCGGTGGCACTGAGATAGCACTTACACGGCACCAGTGGGGCTTGCTACGGCCTTAGTCCACATGGTGTTGGTGGTATCTGATTGAAAAATTACGCAGCCTTGGTCGGATGGAATTTCAGGGCCTCTGTGCTGCAATAAGTGGATGAAGGATACAAGCTTTTGGTCGTTAAAATTGCTTAAATCCATGTGGAACCGGTGGCACTGAGATTGCAATTACACGGCACCGGTGGGGCTTGCTACAGCCTTAGTCACCGGGGAGGTCCATATGGTACTATTGTTTAGAAAATGAAAAGTGATCTAACAGCCTGGAATAAGTGTTGGGCCTCTGTGCTGCAGGAAGTGGATGGAGGGGTGTTGACTGTTTCCTGACCAGTCTGCATATAACTTCTCACTTGGCACATGACAGAGGACGGTACTTTTATTATCATGCAGTAGTTATCCAGTGCCTCACATCCCTCTCTTCTGTGTCTCTTTCCGAGGATCTTTCCCTCCACTTCCCTGAGTCCTGGACTGTATGAGCCCTGTCCCTCACCATGAGCGCTGGCTGCTGCTGTCCTGCTGTCCTGGTCCGATCCGGTCCGGCCCTGGTCCAGTCCTGCACCATCCTCGACTTGCCACTTTCTGAAGCTACCGATGCCACTGTTTAGATGGACTTAAATGGAACTCTTCTGTCGTTTCACTCCCTTTTTACTTTTTTGTTCTTAATTAGCAAGCCCGCGGAGGATGGGCTCCCCTACTATGGCCGGGTTCCTCCTGAGATTTCTTCCCACTGGGGAGTTTTTTCTCACCACTGTTGGAGGATTTTTCTCCCTACTGGGAGTTTTTTGCCTCATTTGCTGTAGTGGGGAATAGGCTGGGCACTGCCTTTTTATTTCTTTAAACTCTCACTGTAAAGCGTCTTTGTGACAGTCTCTGTGAAAAGCGCTATACAAAATAAATTGAATTGAATTGAATTGAATTAAACTGTTGACGATCAGGTTTGCATGATTAACAATCACAGTTTATGAACTGAAAAGCCACCACCAATGCATGACACGTAATGATTAAGGAATGCTAATGACAAAGAGATTACCTATTGGCTATGTTGATGTAACTGATGTGACTCCGCAAGGATGACAATCTGCAAAAAATCTGAAACCTTCGCGGCAGTTGTTTTCGTTGTCACTCAGCTGAGCATCGTACCTAGCAACGCACTTTAGCTGTTACTTCAGACTATAGAATGGATTCTCATGGCTAATTTGTGCAAATCCAGAAATTATAAAGACATAGGCGATTGATATATTCCATTGTTATTGATGTGCGGAAGTATTCGCCGTATATTTTTGTAGTGCAATGTATAACAAGGCTTTCAAACATAAATTAGATTCTTATCGGTTCCACCAATCAGTATGAGCAACTGTTTCTAATCGGGGAGGTAAACCGCGAGAGGTGTCTGTCATTAAGTGAAAGGTGAGGTTATTGCTGGGTCTGTGTTTCGGCCAATGGACCGTCACTGCACATTAGCCGAATTTATACAGTTTAATCCATTTATACCGCCATATTTATATCTTTAATTCTGTTTATACTACTACATTTGCCATATTTATACTGTTTATATTTTTAGATATATTTTAGCTTGTATATATTTTTTTTCTACATGTTGATAGCCTAGTTGAGTGATATTTCAATTTTCAGATGAGTCTGTTAAACTGGGTGGTTAGGAAGAAAAAGGAGGATGGTGACCATGGAGGAGCTGAAATTAGTAAATTATGGATGCAAACTAGTGTTTTGCACCATGCACATATGCAGTTGATGCAGAGCAACATAATGAAGTTCGGCTTTCCTACACTGCTATAAACTGACTCAATTTAACAGTTTCTTTAACTGTTTTTAATTTAAAAAACAGTTAAAACTTGTTTTTTTTTATTTTATTTTTTTTTTTAAATTTTCACACTCATTGGTCGAATCCTCGTAAGTTCAGAACGAGGGCGGAGGATACCCGGACATGAACAGACCCAGAGTCTTCCTGACGAGCGCCCGTCTGGCCAACAGGAGGCGCTGGAGCTACGAACAAAGCTATCATTGTATCCCCAAATCTGGCAGTCCCTTCCCAATTTAAACCCTGTAGCGCGATGGCCAATTGTGCGCTACTCTGAAAAAGCTGCCGACCCCTGCCGGTGGGTACGCCGCGACGTGATAGCCACCTCTGCACTGCAGCGCAGTGCCTTAACCGAGTGAGCTATCCGGCAGCTCGTGTCCTTGTTATTTTCACTGTAAGTGGAGTCCTGCGCGCAATTTACTGTAGTTTACACTTAATATGGATGGAACTTAAATTGTTGTAAATTAATTGTAAAATTACAGTTAAAATAACTGACAAAAATGTGCAAGTTTATAACGGTGCGTTTGCGGAAACTGAAAAAGGCACGGTTCGTTTTTTTTGTCTTCGTCACTGATCCCAGTTGGAGCAACACGCAGTAGCCTATCATCCTTTTATCCATTGTGTCAGGGCAAAGACAGACTAAATGAAGTAGGTATGTGCATTCAGAATGAAGTTGTTCCAATCTTTATACACAAAGCAAACGTATAAATTCAATTCATACATGTATACAACGGATATAATCTGTTATGTGCATATAGTGGATATATTCGGTTTTATGCGTACAACGGATTTTGTCCGTTTTATGCATATTGCGGATTTCACTCATAACGACAATCAGCTGGTCCAATCGAATCCGTTATACGCAGGTTTTACTGTATGGGTATATAATTATTATGTTTTATAAAGACGTAAGTCATCGTTTGTTGTGTTGCGGAGAGGTTAGCGGTATGAGGGAACGATTTTTTATTTTTATGGGAGTGACATTCCCTACAGGTCACGCTAAATCTCTTCAGCTCCTAACAAAGTGACTGACAGGCTAGTTTGGAAATTACCGACGGTAACAGCCTTCCTATCTATTGTAATATTAAGCCTGATGATAAACGAAGTGTAATTCTTTATTGATGCGGTTCACTAGCTAGCAGACACTCTGGAATCTGTCTAGTTAGCTCACTGTGGCCCACTCTGACGACTTCAGTTGTGAATATCAGTGAATGAGTTGACGTTAGAATTAATACTGTCGATCAAGCTGTGACTAGGCCTACTCTTTTGTTAATAGAGTAAGCTGTTCTTCAATGTAAGGTTAAAATGCAGATTAGGCCTACATTACCAATGTTGGTATTCCACCAACTCCTCTGTTAATGAACGTTTTCCAAATAAAAAGATTGCAAGTCATATCCTGATAGTAGGTTAATAAACACTAATCCAATTTTAAGATGAGTGTCAAACTGGTTAAAGAGAAAGGTGAACGGTGACCACGGAGGAGCTCAGGTTAGTGAAGGAAATTAGGGCACGCAACGTCAAATTGGCTTCAATAAATTTCTGTGTTAAGCCACCCCATTATGTTAGTATCTTTTGTGACAAAGATAAGTTTAAAATCAATACAAAAATGGTACTTTGTGACTAGTTAAGTCCAACTATGGCCATGCTTTATAATCAGTATCTATGGTCAGTAGTCAGTAGAACTTGAATCTGTTGACTGTTTGGTAAATTGTAATTATACCCCCCGCAACGAAGTTTAGGGGGGTATACTGGATTTGCTTTGTCCGTCCGTCCGTCCGTGTGTGTCTGTGCGTCTGTCTGTGTGTGTGTGTGTGCGTGCGTCTGTGCGTCCGGACCTAGATCTCAGAACCTACTCATCCGATTTTGAAAATTTCTTTTCTTGGTGGAAGGTCTATTGACTGTGGTACTGCCCGACTACTTGTTGCGGGGGGTATCCTGGAAGCCATGCTTACTGACTAAATCTAGTTTGCCCAGAAAACTCACCAGAAGTCCCCATTTAAAGTGCAATTTTTCAAAATTTTCCTTTTGGGGAGAATCCCCCCCCCCCCGTGCTAGGTTATGGACACATAGCACCGCTGCTACAAAAAATTCTGGGGGAAACGCTGTACTCATTAAAGGTACTGCTTATTTTTCCAGTCAGAACATTCACTCAGATGGAAAGCTTGCCCTTTACAATTCCAAATTGAAGGGGACTAAAACGAACCTGTGTTCACTTCTGTCGACCATATTAATACTGCCGAACCCAATATTCTGATCATGAACATTGGCTAGTACAAAGAATGCATGTTAAACACCTCTATGCTTACTTACAAGGACTGACAATAGCCAGAGATATGATTTTATTTAAATGACAAGGACATTAAATGACATTGCAGGATTTGTTCGCGGTCACACACGCAACAAAGGCGTCACACACGTAACGCATGCAAATGAGGTTTTAGTATGCAAATGAGCAAGGTATTTCTATTAAAGTTTTAATTAATGCAAACAGGAATAACTATTGCTCAAGTTGATGAAGCCAAAGTGTCATAATCTTTGTTCAAATCACAGAACTTTCGGAATGTAATTTAAATGTAGCGATTGATCCATTTCCTGTGTCACACACGTAAAGCAGCCTCTTTCTCATCCTGTACTTCCAATGTTTTAGGTAAAAGCCAAGTTGATGCACCACATTGATAGTTAAGCCCAGGTATCTTGTGTTTGTCCTATATTGATCCCCATCTGCAACCCTTTCAGTTTATTTAAGTTTCTTACAAATATGACAGTTACACATTTATTTTATGTTGAATGTAGCATACACTAAAATTATTTACAGGTAGCATGTCTCAGGTTTGGCATATGCTGTACATGTTGCCGTGATGGAAAGGAAAGGAAAAAAAAAAAAAAAAAAAAAAAATCATTGATCACCAAACAACCCTAAAAATTTTACCAAAAAAAAATTCCAGCAAAAAATAAAAGGATGCCTACCTACCAGTTTTCAAATCAGCATAACACGAAACACCTATTATTTTATTTAGCCTAACCAGTAAATTCAAAGGGCAAACCTCAAATTGACTTATTGTGATAAAAAGAAATATAGTTACCGTGGGATTGAGCTTTGTTCTTTCTTTTGTTCCCGGTGTTTTCTTTTTGGGTGCTTCCGTTTTGACCTCTGAAAGACAGATATGAAATGAAGAGCCACACGTGGCTTGCAGTGAAAGTCAGAGCTCCGAGCACAGAATGCAGTCAGAGTTGTGTGGCCGCTCTAAGCCTCCGAGGAGTTCAGTTCTCACCTGGTTTTTTCTCTTTGTCCTGCTCCTCCTCTTCCTCGTCATCATCCCAGTTATCCTGCATGCAAATTAGAATAGAGGGAAAGATAATTCTCAGGACCTGGAGGGTGCAGACAACCTCTCCAAAAGTCCAGACATAGCTGGCTGAAATACGACCATGAACAAATAAATGAAATGGGCCTCGCTGAAGCGGGCAATACCCCTCAGCCCCGAAGGTCACTGCTGCAAGGTCAAAGGTCAAACTGGGACGAAACCTTGAAAAGGCACACCTACCCCCCCATGGGGAGTCCACATATGCAATATGAATTTCCTAACCCAAGTGGTTACGGAGAAATAGCCCGGACAAAATTGGCAGCCGCCCGCCCGCCCGCAGAAGGGACAACAATATCCCTCGTGCCCGTCGGGCTGAGGGGTAAAAATGAATGAAAAATCGATTTAAAATGAAGAATACAGATGGCCAGGTAGGTGATTGAAAAAAAAAAAAAAAAAAAAAAAAAAAAAAAGGAAATACATTGCTTGGCAATGCAGGGTGTCTCTGTCAGAGGTGGGCAAATTTGTGTTCAGGATGACGCCATCTCCATTGTGTAAATACGCTTCAGAACAGAAAAGGATGTAAATATACAAATCTGTCTGCCGCGGGTGCTGAAATATGAACAAAATTCAAAGAAAACTAGCATATTTGCATGCGCGATTCCTGGTTTATCATCTGATCTCTTCAGTGGCACACCGCCAGGAGAGACAAAACTAAACGTTTGAGCACTGCAATAAAATTTTCATAACTAGACCTGCAAGAGTTTTTTTTTTTTTTTGAAGACTTTTGTATTTAACTGCATCTGGCCGCCCATACCCAAATTATCTATCTCCTACACCTTCAGTACCCATATGATCTTTCTTGTAAGTTGTACATTGTAAGACTGGAAACATCATGGTGCATGTATGTGTATATTATGCTTTCCAAGTGCTTACCTGTGACCCCTCTCCCACTATTACTCCAGGTTTGAGAGTGGACAAATGTATTGCTTCTAATTATATGGATTATTAGAATGGAGTAAATGTGGAAATTTCTACTTTTTGTTTTTACATATTATAGACACTACAGTGACTCACGTTAATGGAGCTTAGACTACAAAGACCCCCCTAAGCAAAAAACCTAGGGGAAAAACTATCAAAAGTACAAAGCTTGTGCTTTTGGCAGAAGGCCTGCCAAAAAGACACTTTAGAGAATGACAGACAGGCAAATAGGCCATGAAACACCAAATAGTAAAAGTAACATTAATTACCTCATTCCACTGAACACAATCTAAAATACAAAAACAGTTCGCTAAATTACTTAAATCAATGTGACAGTGGCCAGCCTCAAAGCATTTGTAGATTTGGAAAGCTCCAGCAGTCCATGCTGAGTGGGAACCAATGAAAAGGGCTGCGCTGGTCTTTTCAGGTGTATTGACCCAACACCCCACCCAGGGCCTCAAATCGGGAGGCTTTCGGGCCGGGCGAAAACAAAGACTGTTTTCACCTTATAAGAGAGAAACCGTAAGATGTGGGCAGATGGCCAACGCAAAAATAAAACAAAATTAGATGCAAGAGGACATTCCATTCTATATTCAGCAACGCTGACGAAATCTATGAGTAATAAAACAGGGCCGTACACTTGCCGTAGATCCAGACCCCGAGAATCATATTACCGACGGGCGGCTCAGTAATTCCACAGGAGTCCCCGATACAAATGCGAAATAGTTGTACATGCCGGGAAGATAACGCAGTCTCATATAAAAGTGACAACTCTGAGAAACTGAGAAACATGCTCCCACTAAACACGTAGAAGAGCCCGATACGTTCGACAATATTCCAGGGACCCTGACATTTGAGACCAGCTGTTTGCAGCACAACAAAATGTGGTTAGCTTGCCATCGACTAAGCTGGTAACGTAACGTAAAAAAAAGAAAGTACGACACAATAGGTTTCCAGTGTAACACCAAGAGTGCCAACACACATGTAGAAAATGGTCACTAGCAGAACATTCCATTATCCTACCTAAACTAACTTTCCACCTTTACCTAACCTAGGACTGATATGTGCCAACTTGTTGCCGGTTCATGTCATCTGAACAATATTAAAGAGAAATATATTGCAAAAAATAAATATAAAACTAACTCATGATTTAAGGTGATATTAAGATTAACCAGCTAATTGGGCAACAGTTACGCAAATAGTCCAGTCAGTTCTCACTCAAAACTGTGGGCAGGTTGCCACGTTAGCCTAGCGAACTAGAACGCGCACTCTCATGGACAACACATGGCCTGTCAGTTTCCAGCTAGCTAGTTAGCTAGCGAAGTGCACTTCGCCAGACAACTCTTGGGTCGCTAGCAAACGGCTAGCACCTGCCATCACAGCTCCTCAACCATAGCCCTCAACACATGCCCAAGTAACATAAGTCTCACCAAACGTTCACCAAAATGAAACATTATTTAACCAGCTTTACAAGTTCATTTAGCCAAGAGATTGCAAAGTACGAAAACGCCCGCGAACTGACGTCTGTCAGTGTTCCGCTATGACTAGCGAACTTAAGTATCCGGGCAAGGAAAGCAGGCTCGCTACCAAATGCAAGTTACCATCTTGGTCCAAATACCGTCAGCGAACGAACTAATAATTCTGCTAATTAACCAGAAAGTTCCGAAATCTGAACTGGGTCAGACTGAAGCAAATTAGCGCATCGTTCCAGTTACCTTTACGTCTTCATCCTCGTCTTCGCCTTCCCATCTGTCCATTAGTGTTTCTGTCACCTTTTTAACAGGCTCATTCGGCTCGAAATTGTCCGCGTCTATGAAAGTGCACAGCCGAATAGTAACAAATGTGAGCCATTCACAGAAACACACAAATTGTGCCATGTATCCATGTTTCTAACAACGAGAAAGGGATTTCCCTCAGTTGAATTTCTCACCCCATGAATCCGCCATCTTGGCTCTGTGGATTGTTCGTCTTCTTTTTTCTTCTTCTTTAATATTTATTGGCGGTTTACACACTTGGTGCATTACCGCCACCAACTGAGGTGTGGAGCATCAGTGGAGCAAGAGTCAGACTGGTCTGTGCTATCGCACTGACATCCTCTATGAGCATTAATCTCTGCCTACAATATGCTTGGCACTCCAGTAATACGTGCTCAACTGTTTCCCTACTATTGTATTTGGGGCATAGACCGGTTTGATGTTTACCCATTAAATTAAGTTGTGATTTAAGCCTGTGTGACCTGCTCTTACACGTGTAATGACTACCTCTTCCCTGCAGTTCCATCTTCTTGTCTTCTTGCTCCTGTTTTTGTATTTTGTAAAGGACGCGGCCATTAACTTCCCTGTCTCATTGCTTTTGCCAAGCAAATTCATTTCTGTCATAATAATGGTTTTGACTTCAGCTTTGCTAAGTGGAACGTTAATCTGAGCATCTGAGTCCAGGGCCTCCTTAGCTAGACGGTCCACAGCATCATTACCCTTGATTCCAGAGTGGGATGGAACCCAAATAAAACTTACTGTAATGCATTGTTGCTGTAATCTATACAAACTTTGGAGATTCTCATAAACTAGGTCTGGTCTGCAAGCAGACTTTCCACCCTGAATGCTAATTAATGCTGACATAGAATCAGAACGAATAACATGTTGCCTGGTTTTCACTTCCTCAACCCATCCTAATGAGAGCCAAATCGCAAACAGTTCCACTGAGAACGCAGCTAAATGATCTAACAATCTTTAGTAATTGATGTATTGAATTGGGGAATATGAACAGCTACTCCAGTCTTTCCTGTAACAGGATCTTAAGATCCATCTGTGTATATCTGTATCATACCCAAATATTTAGTATCAAGATGATACTGAACCAGACTATTCATCCCATCATACTCATCATTCTTGCTAGTCAGCTTGACCATCTCCAAATCTACTAAAGGGATGGGGAACAACTAAGGAGGGACAACAGGAAGTGGTGCGACACAACTATGTGTTAATCTTGACAGACCTAGTTTCCTTGCATTACTATTCCCAACCCATACAAAACTATTACACTTTAGTTTAACATGTTCCCAACATTCGTTTAATAGGAATTCAGTGGAATGAGCCTGTTTGTGACCCTGCAAATTTGTCCAGTATACCATGGATAGTTAGAGTGGTCTCAAGGTTAGTGGTGACTCTCCTACTTCTACCTGAAGAGCAGGAACTGACGAGGTCTTGAAGGCTCCACTGCAGATACGAAGTGCCTGAGCCTGTATCCTGTCAAGTTTCTGTGGATGAGATTTTGCAGCAGAACTATATGCAACACATGCATAATCTAAGGCAGATCTTACTATGGCAGTATACATTTGCCTCAGAGACTTCATAGTGGCTCCCCAGCGACTTCCCACTAGGCACCTCATTATATTAACTGATTTTTTTACACTTGGTCACTACTCTCTGGATGTGTTCTCCAAATGTTAACTTGCTATCTAGCCACACACCCAAAAACCATACCGTCTGGACTTGCTTCATTGGCTGCCCATAAAGGTTAACCCGTATAGGAGGATTGTTTTTCTTTTTGGAGAAGCAAATGACTTGTGTTTTAACCACAGAGAAACGAAAACCCCATGCATTGCCCCATTTCTCTACCGCACTAACTGCTTCCTGTAGTTTCTTACCAATGAATGGTGCATTCCGGCCCTTGACCCACAGTGCCCCATCATCTGCATCTATAGACCCTCCTAGGTTGACATCAACGTCTGCGAAAATATCATTAATCATGATGTTGAACAGTAAAGGACTGCAAACACTCCCTTGTGGGATTCCATTTTCTATGTGGTAAATCCTGGAATGAGTTGCTCCAACTCGCACTTCAATAGATCTATTCTTCAAAAAGTTCATAATCCAATTATACATCCTCCCATCTATTCCCATGGCTTCTAGCTTAATAAGTAGACCCTCACGCCACAGCATATCATAAGCCTTTTCAATGTCAAAAAAGACTGTGTGTACCATTTCTTTATTTGCTTGAGCTTTCCGTATAAAATCTTCCAGAAACAGCACAGGATCCAAGGTCATTCTCCCTCCACGGAAACCACTCTGATTTGGACTAATCAAGCCTCTCACTTCTACCACAGAAGTTAATCTATCAGTGACCATGCGTTCCATTATCTTACATAAATTAGAATTCAAAGCAATTGGTCTATAGCTAGTTGCTTCACATTTATCCTTCCCTGGTTTTCCTATTGGGACAATATCAGCGTGCTTCCATGCTAGCGGAAGTTCCCCTGACTCGCACGCCCAATTATATAATTGCAAAATTACCTCCTGTGCCTGAAAAGACAGGTTCTCCATCATCTTATAACAGATCTCATCCTTCCCTGGAGAGGTGGTTCTGATTCCATCTTACGCTCGCTTCAACTCAAACATAGAAAAAGGGACATTTAATGCTGCCTCAAAATCAAGCTTCTTCTCTAGTAAGGTGGGATGCGCCCTCATTTCTTCCTCTCTACATAGCCTTGCTTCAGGAGTCAGGTTATCAGAACTGTGCACTCTAACAAAGGTTTTGCCAGAGTCTCTGCCTTGTCTTCATTACTTTTCATGATCTCATTCTTAAATCTAATAGCTGGCATTGTAAACTCCCTCCTTAGGCCACCCATCCTCCTAATCATGCCCCACACATCACTAATCCTAGTCTCCCTCCCAATTCTACCACAGAATTGTTGCCATTGATTCTGCTTAGCCTTCCTTACCACCCTTCTCACCACTGCTTTAAAGGCAGACAGGGGAATAAATGCTTCCAGTTTCAGTCCCTTCTGCAAATTATTCCAGTTCCTGGCCGCAGCAGCCTCAAAAGACGAAGAAACCAGTGCAGTTTTTGTTTTGGGAACCTTTAAAAGAATGTGGTGAGCAAGACGAGTACTGTACACAGGACTGGAGGTGTATAACAGATGACAAAGATATGGAGGGGACAAGCCAAGATGGGTCTTGTGAATGAGTGTGAACCAGTGAATAGTATGACAGATGTGTAAAGATGGCCAGTTTATGGAGGAGTAGAGTGTGCAGTGGTGAGTTCTGAATGGAGCATTTGTGGCAAACCGGATGGCCAAGTGATATAAAACATCAAGTTTGTGAAGTGCACCTTTGCATGCTGACCTATAAACTATAGGTCACAATAATCAAATAAGGGAAGTATGGTCATTTGCACAAGAGTTTTTCTGGCTGAGGAGGTGAAAGTGGAGTGCATTCTATACAGAAAACCTATTTTAGATTTTATCTTGACCTGTAACTTAGTGATATGGTGTGTGAATGACAGATTGCTGTCTAGCCATATCCCCAGATACTTGTACTCATTGAATTGTTCCAGGACAGCGCCATCAAGGGTGGTAAATTGTTGGGCTGGAGTGGACACAGCACCCTTTCTACCAAACTGCATGACCTTTCTCTTAGTAGTGTTTAGCAGGAGGAGTAAATTGAAGAAGTCAATAAAAATTGCTGCACAATGTTGCTTAGAGTTTAAAGCAGAGATGATGTCATTCAGCATATTCAGAGTTGCTGTAGCACAGCCGTACCCAGCTCTGAAACCAGACTGAGCATGGGATAGCATTCATGATTATCCAAGTAATTTGTCAATTGCTTGTTCACAATTCTTTCCATCACTTTGGATAAACATGGCAGCAGAGGTGGACAGAAAGGAGGTTCAGAAAGTAAAAGTCCTCCCCAGTATTTTGTTCCAACCTCCTGGATGTGCTACATAAAACAACCCTTCAGACCAGAGGTTGGACTAGTCAAGAAAATCAGCTAGTTGAGTTGATGGGTGGAAGTAAAACATGGTGGGACTTTTACTTTCTGACCCCTGGAATGTCCACCTCTGCATGGCAGTATGGAGTAACAGTTAGGATCAGCCTGGTCTCCCCCTTTAAAAAGAGGACGCACTACCGCTGCTTTCCACGCACGTGGAATTTCAGCTGTCTGAAAGGAAAGGTTAAGTATATCTGCAATGGGAGCAACAAGTCAGCAATTTTACAGAGACTTACAGACACAGGCTCCAAATCAGGGCCTGCTGAGATAGAACAGCTTCTGTAGCCTCAGGTATAGCCCAGGTAGGTAGCGCTGGCAGGGGTCATCCCTGTTGTAGCTGGTCTTAGTTGACAGTGGACGATCAGGGAAAATAGCGAATGATCGGAGCAACCGATTGCGCGGATCTTGTAATATGTTAAAACATAAGGCTCAGATGACCAGAGAGACTAAAATGACTAAAAATCACATTTAAACTGAGCATTCTGGCAGGGTTATTGAGCATGTGCGTGCCTTGGTTGCGTGCCTATAAAAAATAAAGGTAAAATAAATAAATACGGTTAAATAAATAAAATTGTCTTTCCGCTTTAAGCTGTTTCAGTTGCTCCCATCAGTTGTCTCATTATCAAAATAAAGACTACTGAAATTGGTGCAATTGGTGCCACCCACAAAAGCATGCATTATAGGAACACTCCCACCGTTACCTCTCACCAAGGTACTAGCTTCAGAACTAGAGTTGGTCTCTGTGGCTGCCCACTGCTCCTAACTATAGGATGGGTCAAATGCAGAGGACAAATTACATTTGTTATATGCAGGTTTTGGAGCAACATATACAGCCATTCAGATATCCTTTTCTGGTAAGGCTTGGCTTATTTCAGCAAAAGAATGCCAAACCACATTGTGTGCATGTTACAACATGGAGGCCAGGTGCTAAACTGGCCTGCCTGCAGTCCCGACAGGTCACCCATTGAAAATATGATGCATCATGAATTGACAAATGTGACAAAAGAGTCAGCAAAAGTGTAGAGAAGCAGAAATCTAAAATCAAACTAGGCTTATGCTGTCGGAGGCAACGGCTGGGGGTATATCCCCGAACGCCCCCAACCCTCCAATTCCCCAATCCTTGAATAGACCTTGGATAGACTTTCATTTGAATTTAATTTCAGGTCAATCGGTCAAATGGTTCTGAAGATATGGACAAAATGGTAATTTTCCATCACAAAGCACCACCTGATGGCAAGAAATTGAACCATACAGGTATGATGTCATTATGTGACACGTTGTGAGGTCATGACCTTGCAGTTGCACATAGTTTCATGTCAGTTGGAGAAATAGCTCCAAAGATATAGCAAAATGGTGAATTTTATGTGACAAAGCTCCACCTTGTGTCCAAATTTTGAACCAAACAGGTATAATGTCATCGTGGGACAAATCCTCAGGTCATGACCTTTCATTTGCACTTGATTTGAGGTCAATCGGACAAATATTTCCAGAGATATGATAAAAACAGTGATTTTTTTCAGTTTTTGGCCCCTGGTGGCAAATCTAGAAATTGTAAATTGTCCAAAATCGAATCAGTTCTTCCTCTTAATGATACTTACTTAGATGCAAAAGTAGGAAATTCTAATTGAAATATTACTGCAGTTTTCCTGTTAAAAGTGAAATCAGTTTTTGGCCCCTGGTGGCCATTCTAGACATCGTAATTTGTCCAAAATCGAATCAGTTCTTCCTCTTTATGATACTTTCTTATGTGCAAAATTTGGAGTTTGTAATTGAAATATTACTGAAGTTATGGCGTTAACACGTCGTATGGCGGCGGCGGCCGGGCCAAAAACATAATTAAAAATGTGTTTTTTTTTTTTTTTGAGGTACACCTATTGAACCCCGTGGGGTTCAATAGGTGTACCTCAAAAAAAAAAAAAAACACATTTTTATGATTAGTGACCTTGACCTTTGACCAGGTGAACCACAACTACACATTAGTATGAACACATGCCAAAAGTATGAACCCATTAGGCCAAGCAGTTGCTAAGATCTCATTGGCACAAGAAAGCATGACGTGAACGCCAACCAGACGGGAAACCAGGGTAAACCTTATATGTACGCCCTCCAGGCAACCTAATCAAACTAAAATCAATTTTAACTAGATGATGCGCACTGTGTAGAGATGCTAACCCAACCCCTCTTGTGGCCGAGCTGTTGTGCGGACAGACACAGACAGGCAGGCAGGCAGACAGACAGACAGACAGACAGACAGTGCTAAACTGTATACCCACGCCGCCTCATCGGGCGTGGGTAACTAATAATTCACCACTCTCAGTAAGGAAGAGAAATCACAAAAAGCAAATATTTTGTGGAGTTTATTTATTTATTATTATCACAGCAATTTTTACAAGGTTTGATCACACAAAGTAAAAATAAACACAATAGATAAAGGATCAATTTTTTTAAATTATTTGAGCAAAGTATAGTACTGTGCAAAAGTCTTCCACATCCTGTATTTTTTAAAAGACAGCATGGTGGCACAGTGGTTAGCACTACTGCCTCAGAGCAAGAAGGTTGAGGGTTTGAATCCGGCCTGGGGCCTTTGTGTGTGGAGTTTGCAGGTTCTACCCGTGTTCGCGTGGGTTTACTCCGGTTTCCCCCACCCACAAAACATGCAATACAGGAACACTCCTGTATGGCTGTGTGTGAATATTCGGTGGTGGTCGGAGGGGCCGTAGGTGCGTACTGTCAGCCTGCGCCAGGGCAGCTGTGGCTACAAAAATGTAGTTTACCACCATCAGAGTGTGAGTGAATGAATAATGTATCCATTGTGAAGTGTCTGAGTGCCCAGAAAAGCGCTTTATAAAATTTATGTTTTTTTTTTTTTATAAGAGTTTCTCGAAGATAAAAATTCCTAAAGCTAATTTAAAGAAAAGTTTAATTAACAAATGTTTGTATTCCATTAAAAACAGTTGATACAGATATTAGTCTCGACAGAACCCTGATGTCAACATCATCATGGCTATCTGGAGTTATCTGGACAGATGGAAGCAAGTGAGACAGTCAGTCTGCAGAAGAACAGTGGCAAGTTTTCCTCTCAGCTTGAAACAAGCAAAAAGCCAATCATCTTATAGAATTGTAGCACAACAGGACAATGTCCCAAACTTTTTGACAAAGGGTAGTTACACAAAATATTGATTTGATTAAGTTTTTAACAGGTTGCAGCTCTGTATAGCACATTTCTCAGTTATTATAAACTCTTAATTTCATCATTTTTGCAAGCATATTTGTCCTACAAAATTGCTTGAGCAAAATTGCACTTCTGCACAGTGCTGTAAATGTTACAAAGCCATTCTCCAGTAGAGAAAGTTGTACACAAAGCATAGCAACAAGGGTGGAAAAACAGAAACATAAATACATTTTTTCAAAGCCATTTATTTGAAGGTTCCTAACAGATCATTGGGTTTACAGCACACTCAAATTTTCAGTTCAAAACAATAAAATTACAACCACCAAAAATAGTCATTAAAACAAGACCTCTACAGACCATGAACATTTTGAGGTCATACATGTTACTCTTGAAAAAGATTTCGTACAGTGATGGTTGAGATATACATCTATTAAAAATGTACACTGCAGATCCTCAACAAAGAGAAATCTAAGAAATATATTGTTATAAATATAAGAGCCAGAATTTGTTGTATTTTTCATTTTACTGTGAATCGTTAAATTGTACAACCACCACAATATATTTTTGCAGTATTCAGTGCCGATTAATTTCTCTCCTCACATCATAATTCAACATATTTATATCTGGTGAGTTCAATATTAATCCGTTTTTAGAAAGGAGACAGTGACCAATGTAACTGTGTAGAGGCATGATTTTGGGAGGGTGGTGGGGTAGGTCACTCAGAATGAGCAGTGTGCGGACAGCAGCATCAGAATCAACACTTCCATAAGTAGGGAAAAGGGGCCTGGATGCAGAACAATTCCTGACGACCTTCCTATGAACACACAGGCAGGGACATCAACACTCACCAATGAGGCTGCAGAATTATTAACCCATTATGCTCCTAATAAATTAAAAACAAATCAGAAAGAGAACTTTAATGACCATTTAAGACACAATAAATACAGATATTCTAAACAAAATCACGTTATATGCAATATGTACTCAATGTTCATAGGATGCTCTGATAAAAATGTCATACTTGTGTGAAAATTCCACCTTTGACCTTATTTCTAGCTTTCTAAATACAAATCCATTTCTAGAAAAGTTGGGACACTGCATAAAATGTGAATAAAACAGAATGCAATGATTTGCACATCATTTAAAGGTACCCTATTACGCCACCAGGTAATTAGCCATTATGAGCCAGTTCAAAGTCTTCCCTTCCTAACATCACAAGGGGGAGTGACCACCCCGAATAATGAAATCTGATTGACTGCTTGGCTGAAGTTGATCAGTTATTTTTGCCCCTGGTTGGTTACATCCCCATGTGATATCAAGAGGGGAAAGATTTTGAAATGGCTTGTAATTGGCTGTGCGCTTGGTGACATAATCGGGGACCTTTGAACCCTATGTTAAATCGAAAATAGTTCAAAGACAAAATATCAAAATGTTGAAACGGAGAAATGAACAGTTTTTAGAAAAATATTTGCATAATTTGAACTTGATTCCAGCAACAAGAGGCTCCTCAGAGCCCGTACTCGGGCCAGGTCTAAGCCTGGGCCAATCGCGAAACCACGCGCACGCATGAGCAGGACAATCGCGACCCCGAGAAAAGAGATTAAAAAAAACCAAAACTTAGACCCGTGGCCTACCGGCCCGAGTAACAAGTTTTTAAGAAAGTTGGGACAGGGGCAACAAAAGATTCGAAGTGTTTTACAATGCAAAAAAAAAAACTGCACTGGATGGAACATCTCACTGCTAATTAGATAAATTGGCAATGGGTCAGTGACATGAATGCGTATTAACCCCTTTGAGCAGAAGCCAAATCTGGCTTTTTAGGGGTTACCTGAATGAAGGCTTTATAATTCAAGATTGCAGCTTCACAGACAGAAAAACTTTGGCTAAATTGAGTCTAGACACTTGTAGCATTTAGACTCCTATCGTATTTCAGTTTATTTTTATGATTTTTGTGGAGAAAAGGGGCTGCAAACATAAAAAATCTTCATGAGAATTCACCATTGAAGTAGCAAAAAAATAATACTGACAAATGAAAAACTGCTGGGGCTTAAATCTATACATTTCTGGGATCATAAACTTCTTGACCACAAGTACAATTCATCTTGAACATTACATTCCAGATTACCCGCTTGCTATGAGCCAAATTAGACAGCTATCCAGGTGTCTCCCCAAAGTCTGAGATCCATCAAAATGGCTCACTGTCAAATCATACATTAATCATATATTTAACACAAAATAACTTTTAGGGCGTGAAATTCAGCACGAACTAATGATTTTCTGGTTGAGTTTAGCATAAATTTATCAATATCAGTGCAGTTGAACATTATTAGTCACCAGTAACCTCTCCAAACACAAAACATGCCTTTTCTCCATAATAAAGTTAACAATATTGTCCATTTTTCTTCGAAGTCCCCCAGTGCTGATTAAACAGCCATAACATTCACGCTGCAATGAAAAGCTAACCGCTCTCACACCTGAGCTCATAACCTTACACCTTATAAGGGTAAAAACTCAGTAATATCTGAATTCTGAAATGTACCTTATTTTAACAGAACAGAAATAAAAAAAATCAAAATCAAACAACATATGCCTCCATATTCAACAGAATGGTGTAATGAACATACCGAGGGATCTACCGACGTGCATGGGCTGCATGCATTTGGAGAAACGAAAACCTCAGCATTCAATGTCTTTAAACGCGGTATAAATTCTACAGCAAAAAGCCATATTGAGCAAAATGCAAACAGAGTAGAAGTATTACCTGTTTTCTTCATTGATGCCCTCCTCCAGAGACAGATGTATCGGGTCGAAGGAACCCTCCAGTACTGTTTCATTCGGAATAATTCCCATTAGCCGCGTCCATACAACATGTATTTCATAAATGAAACTGAACACTTCAGGCCGGTTTCGAGTGTCTTAGTTTCGTTGATATCGCATCATTTTCAGCTGCGCAACCGTGGCCAACATTCAAAGAACACAACCGACCTTGCTTTTACGCTTAGCTTTGTATCCTATTCTTATTGTCCGATCAATGTATTTCAGTTATTGAGGAAAGTTTAAACACTCGGGAATTGGATAAGAAAGGAGTCTATCAATACTGTAATGTGAATATAGGCCACTAGATGGCAGTATTTACCTTTTTTTTATTCAGCTCAGACTGGAGCTATGTTTAGACATGTTCTGGGCATGTCTGGGGAAAGTCCCAGAAATTAAAAAAAAAGGTCTAAATGTGGGTGGGGTCTGCAAAAGAGTATATAAAAAAAAGAATTGAGACAGTAAAGTAGTAGGAGAAATTGCAAGAAGATGACCAGACCTGCCATTCTGTTCAAGACCTGTGACGTTTCTTTTGTGGATTTCTTTGCCTGTGTTTGAGCATTTTCATCATCCAGGACATCACCAGGCCACCCCCACGAAAAGGGATTGTAAATATTTATGTTTTGTACATAATTCAATCTTGGTCTTTAGGTTAGTTAGTTGTTATGGTGTTTGATAATTAAATGTGTTTGAGTTTTTAAAACTGTCTGTCATCCCTTGCTGTTGCTGTTGTGTAATAAATGTAATAACAAATTGGGGCCATAACAAATTGGGGGCTCAAGGTCCGGGATAGACTATTTTGTGAGTAATTTATTGAAAATCTAACATTTCAAATTGTAAAATAGATTTTTTTTAATTGAATACATATATATTGACAACAGCAATGAATGATTTCTTGGCATCACCAACCGTAGGGGTTTTGAAGTCTTTTAAAAAGACAGAACTGCTAGAAATTTGCAGACATTTAGAGCTGACAGAAGTGAAACCAGCCATGCGAAAAGCAAGACTGGCGCGAGAGATAGTTGAATATTACATTGATGAAAATGTGTTTGCACCCGGAGATCTGGAACAGTTTCCAGTGGAAAATCCAAATATAGAAATGGAACTTAAATTAAAAATGCTCGAGATTGAAAGGGAGGAAAGAGAAAAAGAAAGGGAGGAAAAAGAAAAGCAAAGCGAATTTGAGAGGGAAGAAAGAGAGAAAGAAAGGGAAGAAAAAGAAAAACAAAGGCAGTTTGAGTTAGAAAAATTAGCAAAAGAAGAGAAAATAGAAAGGGAGGAAAAAGAAAAACAGAGAATTTGAGTTAGAAAAATTTGCAAGACAGAGATTTTGAATTAGAGAAATTCGATAGAGAAGAAAGACTCCAAATGGAGCAACTAAAAATTAAAATTGAAACTAAAAAATAAATTTTGTGCCAGTCAGGAGGTAAAACTGGTGCCTCCATTTTCGGAAAAGGATGTTGACAACTATTTCCAGTGTTTTGAAAAGGTAGTGTTATGGCCCCAATTTGTTATTACATTTATAACACAACAGCAACAGCTTTACCTCCTGGCACCAGTTTTACCTCCTGACTGGCACAAAATTTATTTTTAGTTTCAATTTTAATTTTTAGTTGCTCCATTTGGAGTCTTTCTTCTCTATCTATTTTCTCTACTTCAAATTCTCTCTGTCTCTGTCTCTCTCTTTCTGCTCTTTCCTCTTTCTCCATCTCAAATTCTCTTTGTTTTTCTTCTCTTGCTAATTTTTCTAACTCAAACTGCCTTTGTTTTTCTTTTTCTTCCCTCTCAAATTCTCTTTGTTTTTCTTTTTCCTCCCTTTCTTTTTCTCTTTCCTCTCTTTCAATCTCTAGCATTTTTAATTTAAGTTCCATTTCTATATTTGGATTTTCCACTGGAAACTGTTCCAGATCTCCTGGTGCAAACACATTTTCATCAATGTAATATTCAACTATCTCTCTAGCCAGTCTTGCTTTTCGCATGGCTGGTTTTACCTCTGTCAGCTCCAACTGTCTGCAAATTTCTAGCAGTTCTGTCTTTTTAAAAGACTTCAAAACCCCTACGGTTGGTGATGCCAAGAAATCATCCATTGCTGTTGTCAATATATATCTAGGAAAATTCACAAAAACAATTTCACAATTTGGAATGTTAGATTTTCAATAAATTACTCACACAATGGTCTATCCCGGACCTTGAGCCCCCAATTTGTTATGGCCCCAATTTGTTATTACATTTATAACACAACAGCAACAGCAAGGGATGACAAACACAGTTTTAACAACTAAAACACATTTAATTTTTAACAAAGACAAAGACTAATAACAACCTACAACTAAAGACCAAGATTGATAAATAAGAAAAAACAGAAATAATTACAGTCCCTTTTTGGTGGGGTGGCCTGGTGATGTCCTGGATGAAGAAAATGCTCAAACACAGGCAAAGAAATCCACAAAAGAAACGTCACAGGTCTTGAACAGAATGGCAGGTCTGGTCATCTTCTTGCAATTTCTCCTACTACTTTACTGTCTCAATTCTTTTCCTTATATACTCTTTTGCAGACCCCACCCACATTTAGACCTCTTTGTTTTAATTTTCTGAGACTTGCCCCAGACATGTCCAGGACATGTCTAAACATGACTCCAGTCTGAGCTTAACAAAAAAAGGTAAATACTGCCATCTAGTGGCCTATATTCACATTACACCTCCATTCCAAAAGGGAAAAATTTTGACTCATAAAGGCAAAATTTTTCTTTTCAATACAAAATGGTTAAGTGAACACTTGTCTATATATACATATCATACAATATTCAAACACATGATATACACATTCAAACACGGGATAAGCAATCAGCAATTACATTGTCTGTACCCTTCACATGCTTAATTTCCAAGTCAAACTCCTATAAAATCAAACTCCAATTCAACCATCTCCGATTCTTGTTTTTCATCTTACTCAAAAACATGAACGGATTGTGGTCAGTGTACACAATCATTGGCTTTTGTCCTGTACAAACATAAACCTCAAAGTGTTGGAAAGAAAGGACCAGAGCCAACAGTTCCTTCTCTATTGTGGAATAGTTCCTTTGGTGGCGATTGAACTTCCTGGAGAAGTATGCCACGGGATGCTCAATGTCATCAGAGTCACTTCTCTGTAGGAGCACAGATCCACAAGCTTGGTCGCTAGCATCGACCGCGATGGAGAACGGTTTGTTGAAGTCAGGAGATTTGAGCACGGGGAAGTGACACAGCAGAGACTTCAGGCGATCGAAGGCTCTCTGGCATGCATCATCCCAGGTGAACTTTACGCCTTTCTTCAGTTGGTTAGTTAGACTGAGAGCAATCTCAGCAAAGTTCTTGCAGAACTTGCGGTAGTACCCGATCATTCCAAGGAAGCGGCGCAAAGCTTTTTTGTTGTCAGGAACTGGAAAGTCCATGATGGCTTGGACTTTAGCATTTATGGGTGCCACCTTACCCTAGCCTATGACGTAGCCAAGATAGGTGACAGTAGCACAACCAAAGTCACTCTTGTTCAGGTTAACAGTCAGGTTAGCCTGGGTCAGGCGCTGGAACAACGTCTCTACATCTTTTAGATGTTCTTCCCAGGAGTCACTCCATGTGATCAGGTCGTCAATGTACGCACCCGTGTGTGGCAATCCGGCGATTGTAGACTGTATCATCCTTTGGAACGTGGCTGGGGCATTTTTCATGCCAAAGGGTAGGACTTCATACTGGTACAATCCAGAATGTGTGGCAAAAGCAGAGATGCTCTTGGCCCTCTCAGTTAAAGGCACACACCAATAACCCTTCAATAAATCAATCTTGGTCAGAAACTTTGCTTGCCCTACTCTATCAATACAATCATCAATCCTAGGTATTGGAAACACATCAGTTCTAGTTACAGCATTGACTTTGCGATAATCTGTACAGAATCTAGTACTTCCATCAGGTTTTGGAACTAGCACACAGGGTGAACTCCAATCGGAGTTGGAGGGTCTGATAATATCATGTTTTAACATGTACTCAACCTCTTTCTCAGCAATCTTTCTCTTTTCAGGATTCATCCGGTATGGATGCTGTTTTATTGGTTTGGCATCACCAACATCTACATCATGAGAGGCCACAGCAACTCTCCCCGGAACATCAGGAAACAAATCCCCACACTTCTCGATCAACCCTTCAAACTGATCTCTCTGCGAGGGCTCCAAGCGCTGGAGCTCCACATCATGACCCTGCAACACTTCAGTGCTTGACAACCTACATGAAAGAACTTCAGCTTCAATTCTTGGTTCATCATCTTGAAACTCCCCCTCATCTCCACACGCCCCGACCACCGGAGAATCCGAAGTGACAGCTGCAACCCTAACATTTCTGCCATGATAAGGCTTTAGCATGTTAATATGACACAACTGTTTTGGTTTTCTCCTATCTGGAGTCTTCACAATGTAATTGAGATCATTGAGTTTTGTCAGAATTTCATAAGGACCATGAAATCTAGCCTGCAATGGATTGGACTGCAAGGGAAACAACACAAGGACCTTGTCTCCTGGTTTAAACTCACGGCTTCTAGCCTTATGATCATACCAAGTTTTCATTTTTCCCTGACTTGATTTCAAGTTCTCTTTGGCAAGGTCACAAGCTGCACGCAATCTTTCCTTGAACTTGCTAACATAGTCTAACAGACTGATTTGCGGCTCTTCCTCTTGCCATTGTTCACTCAATAATAGCAAAGGTCCTCTCACTTCATGACCAAACACTAGCTCAAATGGACTGAATCCAGTAGACTCCTGCACTGCTTCTCTAGCTGCAAACAACAGCAAATGAACCCCTTCATCCCAGTCTTTCTCATAGTCATAACAATAAGTCCTCATCATTGTCTTGAGAGTGGAATGAAACCGCTCTAAGGCACCCTGACTTTCTGGATGATAGGCACTAGAAAGAATCTGCTTTGCACCAAGTTCATACACAACCTGCTGAAACAATCCTGAAGTGAAATTGCTACCTTGGTCTGACTGAATTTCCCTGGGAAGACCAAACAACGTGAAGAACTTTATCAAAGCCTTCGAGATTGCAGTTGCCTTGATGTTACGTAGGAGGTATGGCTTCGGGGAATCTGGTAGATGCACACATGATTGTCAACAAGTACTGATTTCCAGATCTAGTCTTGGGTAATGGACCAACGCAATCAACAATGACCCTAGAGAATGGCTCCCCAAATGCTGGGATAGGCTGCAATGGAGCTACAGGTGGGTCTAACTGGTGTTTTCCAACTACCTGAAAAGTGTGACAGGTTTTGCAAAAGTTGGAAACGTCTTTCCGAAGCCCAGGACAAAAGAAGTGTTTCATGATCTTATCAACAGTCTTGTTAACACCAAGATGACCTCCTAAAGGTAAACTATGAGCCATTGTTAAGATCTCATTCCTATAGACCTTCGGAACAACAATTTGCCTAACCACTGCCCAATCGGCATTGGCAGGGATATCAGGAGGGCGCCACTTCCGCATCAACACACCATCCTTGAGATAATACCCAACTGGAACTGCGTCTATTTCTTTATCAGGAAGGGCTCTCCTCTTTAGTACACAAATTTCAGGATCATTAGTTTGCTCCTCAATCAACCGCTTTCTGGACAGAGACAAGTCTCCAGACACATCAGAATCACCAGACCCATCCGGCTGGCTGAATAGAGAACTGATAAAAGTATCTGATAAGTCCTCAAACGGAGAAACCATAGTAGGCCGAACAGAGCCATGAGGCGAACCACCTGAGTCCTGACTATTCAATGTACTGGACGGCACCACAACATCATCTTCTTTAGCCTTCTTGGCCATAGCACGAGTCACTGCGCAAGAAGGATACAGAGATGGGTCCTCATCCCCATCTTCAGTGCTCGGCTGTGAAGTAAGATGTACAGGGGGAACTACTTTGCCCCCAGCCAGGTCATTGCCTAGCAACAGAGAAAGACCCTTTATAGGTAGACTTGACATAAGTCCCACCTTTACCTGTCCTGTAACTAAATCTGACTTCAAGAATATAGAGCGCAGGGGTACAGATACAGTCCTCCCTTCAATACCTTGTACAAGTATGAAATCCCCTGAAGCGGTCTCATCACGTAACTCCAAGGAGTCCATCAACAAAAGTGACTGAGAAGCTCCGGTATCCCTTAGGATATATATGGGGACAGGAGTAGTATGCTCATTCAGAGCCACAAATCCCTCTGACACAAATGGAAGAAATTCCTCCCTCACAAAGTCAGCTGTATTAGGCTTTTTAGCCCCACAAGAAGCAGGCAATTTAGCAGATTGGTTATCTACTACAGGGGTTTCTAACCTTGTTTTCACAAAGGCATTTGGTTTGGTATCCTTTTCTTTTTCTTTCTTAGCTTTAAGGAACCCACAGTTAGTTGTAACATGACCAGATTTCTTGCAATATCTGCAAACTAGACCACTTCTGTCACTGTCAGCTTTCACACTTTGATCAGACCTGTTACTGGATTTCTGAGCACCATCACCAGATTTGTCTTTGTCTTTGGGTGAGGAATCTTAGGTATCACCATAACCCTTTTTCTGAAATTGGGACCATCTATTACAACTGCTAGACTGAAATTTGGACTTATGTGTGAGAACATATTCATCTGCAAATTTGGCAGCTGATTGCAAATTCAGTGCTTGCTTCTCATTAAGGTAGGTCTTAACATCATCTTTAACACAGTTCTTGAATTCTTCAACTAACACCATCTCTTTTAGTGAGTTGAAATCATCCTTGACCTCCATAGAAGTACACCAGCGCTCAAAGCAAACCTTCTTCTCATTAGCAAATTCCACATAAGTCTGATTTTCAGATTTCTTCAGACCTCTGAATTTCTGTCGGTAAGCCTCTGGAACCAACTCATAAGCTCTCAAAATAACCTTTTTGACAACCTCATAATCAGAGGAATCATCTGCAGACAAAGTCGAATAGGCTTGTTGAGCTTTACCCTTGAGGACAGTTTGCAACATCAGAGGCCAGTGTTCCTTTGGCCACTGGCAACTCTTTGCTACCTTTTCAAAACACTGGAAATAGTTGTCAACATCCTTTTCTGAAAATGGAGGCACCAGTTTTACCTCCTGACTGGCACAAAATTTATTTTTAGTTTCAATTTTAATTTTTAGTTGCTCCATTTGGAGTCTTTCTTCTCTATCTAATTTCTCTAATTCAAAATCTCTCTGTCTCTGTCTCTCTCTTTCTGCTCTTTCCTCTTTCTCCATCTCAAATTCTCTTTGTTTTTCTTCTCTTGCTAATTTTTCTAACTCAAACTGCCTTTGTTTTTCTTTTTCTTCCCTCTCAAATTCTCTTTGTTTTTCTTTTTCCTCCCTTTCTTTTTCTCTTTCCTCTCTTTCAATCTCTAGCATTTTTAATTTAAGTTCCATTTCTATATTTGGATTTTCCACTGGAAACTGTTCCAGATCTCCTGGTGCAAACACATTTTCATCAATGTAATATTCAACTATCTCTCTAGCCAGTCTTGCTTTTCGCATGGCTGGTTTTACCTCTGTCAGCTCCAACTGTCTGCAAATTTCTAGCAGTTCTGTCTTTTTAAAAGACTTCAAAACCCCTACGGTTGGTGATGCCAAGAAATCATCCATTGCTGTTGTCAATATATATCTAGGAAAATTCACAAAAACAATTTCACAATTTGGAATGTTAGATTTTCAATAAATTACTCACACAATGGTCTATCCCGGACCTTGAGCCCCCAATTTGTTATGGCCCCAATTTGTTATTACATTTATAACACAACAGCAACAGCAAGGGATGACAAACACAGTTTTAACAACTAAAACACATTTAATTTTTAACAAAGACAAAGACTAATAACAACCTTCAACTAAAGACCAAGATTGATAAATAAGAAAAAACAGAAATAATTACAGTCCCGTTTTGGTGGGGTGGCTTGGGGATGTCCTGGATGAAGAAAATGCTCAAACACAGGCAAAGAAATCCACAAAAGAAACGTCACAGGTCTTGAACAGAATGGCAGGTCTGGTCATCTTCTTGCAATTTCTCCTACTACTTTACTGTCTCAATTCTTTTCCTTATATACTCTTTTGCAGACCCCACCCACATTTAGACCTCTTTTTTTTAATTTTCTGAGACTTGCCCCAGACATGTCCAGGACATGTCTAAACATGACTCCAGTCTGAGCTTAACAAAAAAAGGTAAATACTGCCATCTAGTGGCCTATATTCACATTACAGTAGCAAAGAGTTGCCAGTGGCCAAAGGAACACTGGCCTCTGATGTTGCAAACTGTCCTCAAGGGTAAAGCTTAACAAGCCTATTCGGCTTTGTCTGCAGATGATTCCTCTGATTATGAGGTTGTCAAAAAGGTTATTTTGAGAGCTTATGAGTTGGTTCCAGAGGCTTACCGACAGAAATTCAGAGGTCTGAAGAAATCTGAAAATCAGACTTATGTTGAATTTGCTAATGAAAAGCAGGTTTGCTTTGAGCGCTGGTGTACTTCTATGGAGGTCAAGGATGATTTCAACTCAGTAAAAGAGATGGTGTTAGTTGAAGAATTCAAGAACTGTGTTAAAGATGATGTTAAGACCTACCTTAATGAGAAGCAAGCACTGAATTTGCAATCAGCTGCCAAATTTGCAGATGAATATGTTCTCACACATAAGTCCAAATTTCAGTCTAGCAGTAATAATAGATGGTCCCAATTTCAAAAAAAGGGTTATGGTGATACCCAAGATTCCTCACCCAAAGACAAAGACAAATCTGGTGATGGTGCTCAGAAATCCAGTCACAGGTCTGATCAAAGTGTGAAAGCTGACAGTGACAAAAGTGGTCTAGTTTGCAGTTATTGCAAGAAATCTGGTCATGTTACAACTAACTGTTGGTTCCCTAAAGCTAAGAAAGAAAAAGAAAAGGATACCAAACCAAATGCCTTTGTGAAAACAAGGTTAGAAACCCCTGTAGTAGATAACCAATCTGCTAAATTGCCTGCTTCTTGTGGGGCTAAAAAGCCTGATACAGCTGACTTCGTGAGAGAGGAATTTCTTCCATTTGTGTCAGAGGGATTTGTGGCTCTGAATGAGCATACTACTCCTGTCCCCATATATATCCTAAGGGATACCGGAGCTTCTCAGTCACTTTTGTTGATGGACTCCTTGGAGTTACGTGATGAGACCGCTTCAGGGGATTTCATACTTGTACAAGGTATTGAAGGGAGGACTGTATTTGTACCCCTGCGCTCTATATTCTTGAAGTCAGATTTAGTTACAGGACAGGTAAAGGTGGGACTTATGTCAAGTCTACCTATAAAGGGTGTTTCTCTGTTGCTAGGCAATGACCTGGCTGGGGGCAAAGTAGTTCCCCCTGTACATCTTACTTCACAGCCGAGCACTGAAGATGGGGATGAGGACCCATCTCTGTATCCTTCTTGCGCAGTGACTCGTGCTATGGCCAAGAAGGCTAAAGGAGAAGATGATGTGGTGCCGTCCAGTACATTGAATAGTCAGGACTCAGGTGGTTCGCCTCATGACTCTGATTGGCCTACTATGGTTTCTCCGTTTGAGGACTTATCAGATACTTTTATCAGTTCTCTATTCAGCCAGCCGGATGGGTCTGGTGATTCTGATGTGTCTGGAGACTTGTCTCTGTCCAGAAAGCGGTTGATTGAGGAGCAAACTAATGATCCTGAAATTTGTGTACTAAAGAGGAGAGCCCTTCCTGATAAAGAAATAGACGCAGTTCCAGTTGGGTATTATCTCAAGGATGGTGTGTTGATGCGGAAGTGGCACCCACCAGATATCCCTGCCAATGCAGATTGGGCAGTGGTCAGGCAAATTGTTGTTCCGAAGGTCTATAGGAATGAGATCTTAACAATGGCTCATAGTTTACCTTTAGGAGGTCATCTTGGTGTTAACAAGACTGTTGATAAGATCATGAAACACTTCTTTTGGCCTGGGCTTCGGAAAGACGTTTCCAACTTTTGCAAAACCTGTCACACTTGTCAGGTAGTTGGAAAACACCAGTTAGACCCACCTGTAGCTCCATTGCAGCCTATCCCAGCATTTGGGGAGCCATTCTCTAGGGTCATTGTTGATTGCGTTGGTCCATTACCCAAGACTAGATCTGGAAATCAGTACTTGTTGACAATCATGTGTGCATCTAGCAGATTCCCCGAAGCCATACCTCTTCGTAACCTCAAGGCAACTGCAATCTCGAAGGCTTTGATAAAGTTCTTCACGTTGTTTGGCCTTCCCAGGGAAATTCAGTCAGACCAGGGTAGCAATTTCACTTCAGGATTGTTTCAGCAGGTTGTGTATGAACTAGGTGCAAAGCAGATTCATTCTAGTGCCTATCATCCAGAAAGTCAGGGTGCCTTAGAGCGGTTTCATTCCACTCTCAAGACAATGATGAGGACTTATTGTTCTGACCATGAGAAAGACTGGGATGAAGGGGTTCATTTGCTGTTGTTTGCAGCTAGAGAAGCAGTGCAGGAGTCTACTGGATTCAGTCCATTTGAGCTAGTGTTTGGTCATGAAGTGAGAGGACCTTTGCTATTATTGAGTGAACAATGGCAAGAGAAAGAGCCGCATATCAGTCTGTTAGACTATGTTAGCAAGTTCAAGGAAAGATTGCGTGCAGCTTGTGACCTTGCCAAAGAGAACTTGAAATCAAGTCAGGGAAAAATGAAAACTTGGTATGATCATAAAGCTAGAAGCCGTGAGTTTAAACCAGGAGAAAAGGTCCTTGTGTTGTTTCCCTTGCAGTCCAATCCATTGCTGGCTAGATTTCATGGTCCTTATGAAATTCTGACAAAACTCAATGATCTCAATAACATTGTGAAGACTCCAGATAGGAGAAAACCAAAACAATTGTGTCATATTAACATGCTAAAGCCTTATCATGACAGAAATGCTAGGGTTGCAGCTGTCACTTCAGATTCTCCAATGGTCGAAACGTGTGAAGATGAGGGGGAGTTTCAAGATGATGAACCAAGAATTAAAGCTGAAGTTCTTTCATGTAAATTGTCAAACACTGAAGTGTTGCAAAATCTTGATGTAAAACTCCAGCACTTAGAACCCTCACAGAGAGATCAGTTTGAAAGGTTGATCAAGAAATATGAGGATTTGTTTCCTGATGTTCCAAAGAGAGTTACTATAGCCTCTCATGATGTAGATGTTGGTGATGCCAAACCAATAAAACAGCATCCATACCGGATGAATCCTGAAAAGAGAAAGATTGCTGAGAAAGAGGTTGAGTACGTGTTAAAACATGATATTATCAGACCCTCCAACTCAGATTGGAGTTCACCCTGTGTGCTAGCTCCAAAACCTGATGGAAGTACTAGATTTTGTACAGATTATCGCAAAGTCAATGCTGTAACTAGAACTGATGTGTTTCCAATACCTAGGATTGATGATTGTATTGATAGAGTAGGGCAAGCAAAGTTTCTGACCAAGATTGATTTATTGAAGGGTTATTGGTGAATGCCTTTAACTGAGAGGGCCAAGAGCATCTCTGCTTTTGCCACACATTCTGGATTGTACCAGTATGAAGTCCTACCCTTTGGCATGAAAAATGCCCCAGCCACGTTCCAAAGGATGATACAGTCTACAATCGCCGGATTGCCACACACGGGTGCGTACATCGACGACCTGATCACATGGAGTGACTCCTGGGAAGAACATCTGAAAGATGTAGAGATGTTGTTCCAGCGCCTGACCCAGGCTAACCTGACTGTTAACCTGAACAAGAGTGACTTTGGTTGTGCTACTGTCACCTATCTTGGCTACGTCATAGGCCAGGGTAAGGTGGCACCCATAAATGCTAAAGTCCAAGCCATCATGGACTTTCCAGTTCCTGACAAAAAAGCTTTGCGCCGCTTCCTTGGAATGATCGAGTACTACCGCAAGTTCTGCAAGAACTTTGCTGAGATTGCTCTCAGTCTAACTAACCAACTGAAGAAAGGCGTAAAGTTCACCTGGGATGATGCATGCCAGAGAGCCTTCGATCGCCTTTAGTCTCTGCTGTGTCACTTCCCCGTGCTCAAATCTCCTGACTTCAACAAACCGTTCTCCATCGCGGTCGATGCTAGCGACCAAGCTTGTGGATCTGTGCTCCTACAGAGAGGTGACTCTGATGACATTGAGCATCCCGTGGCATACTTCTCCAGGAAGTTCAATCGCCACCAAAGGAACTATTCCACAATAGAGAAGGAACTGTTGGCTCTGGTCCTTTCTTTACAACACTTTGAGGTTTATGTTTGTACAGGGGAAAAGCCAATGATTGTGTACACTGACCACAATCCGTTAATGTTTTTGAGTAAGATGAAAAACAAGAATCGGAGATTGTTGAATTGGAGTTTGATTTTACAGGAGTTTGACTTGGAAATTAAGCATGTGAAGGGTACAGACAATGTAATTGCTGATTGTTTATCCCGTGTTTGAATATGTATATATATATCACGTGTTAATTTGAATATTGTATGATATGTATATATAGACAAGTGTCCACTTAACCATTTTGTATTGAAAAGAAAAATTTTGCCTTCATGAGTCAAAATTTTTCCCTTTTGGAATGGAGGTGTAATGTGAATATACGCCACTAGATGGCAGTATTTACCTTTTTTTTATTCAGCTCATACTGGAGCTATGTTTAGACATGTCCTGGGTATGTCTGGGGAAAGTCCCAGAAATTAAAAAAAAAGGTCTAAATGTGGGTGGGGTCTGCAAAAGAGTATATAAGGAAAAGAATTGAGACAGTAAAGTAGTAGGAGAAATTGCAAGAAGATGACCAGACCTGCCATTCTGTTCAAGACCTGTGACGTTTCTTTTGTGGATTTCTTTGCCTGTGTTTGAGCATTTTCATCATCCAGGACATCACCAGGCCACCCCCACGAAAAGGGATTGTAAATATTTATGTTTTGTACATAATTCAATCTTGGTCTTTAGGTTAGTTAGTTGTTATGGTGTTTGAGTTTTTAAAACTGTCTGTCATCCCTTGCTGTTGCTGTTGCTGTTGTGTTATAAATGTAATAACAAATTGGGGCCATAACAATACATCGTTACAGGGGAAGCTTCACGAGGGCGTGAACTATAACTGTAGAGTAACGCAGATGAATCTGAGTATATAACTGAGGGACTGGCTATCGACACCAGTACTTGGGTGGATAGAAGGGAGCGCTGAATTTGTCAATGGAGGAATATACGCGTTAATCCATGGGAGGGAACTACACATATTTTGTGTGTGATGACTGCAATTGACAGTAGAATGTGAGAGAATCAATACAATGTTGGACTGTTTGCTTCACAAAACGTATTTTTTAACCACTAATTGGAATACTGTTGGCTCACTGTAGCTAAAATGGTTGCTTCCATGCTACCAGGTTTTTTTCTGTCGCAAGTGATAATTTTTTAAAACTACTGGATCGATACTATGAGCAAGGATATTGACCAGTTTGAACATCAGGCTCAGCTGAGGAGTTTAATTCATGCAACTCCTGAAAAACAGGGATTGGAGGGAACTTCTCCATACTCTAAATCGAGTTTCAGCTCTTCCTTCTTGTGAATATTCAATAGCTGATCCGGGGGTGCCATCTCGTGGTCGAGTACTGTCACGAAGTGCTTCAATTTGCATATCTATAGACGCGAGCGTCTACATCTGCAGAAAGGGGTTTAAAGAGCATCTCAGAGAGGCTGAGTCTCTCAGAAGATGTGAGGGCTTCACCAAGCTGTGACAGACTGCATGGGAAAATTGTTCATCAACTTAAGAAAGACACTGCAAAGAAACTAGGGATTTAATCATCTATGGTATGTAATATTATGGAATTATTTAGAGAATCCAGCGAAATGAGTGTGTGCAAGGGACAAGGCCAAAAACCAGTATTGAATAGCTGCAATCTTCAGGCCCACAGGTGGCACTGCTCGAAAAACAAACAGGATTCTGTGGTGGAAATCAATGCATGGGCTTAGAAACACGTCTGAAAATAGGTCTCAGAGAGCACAATTAATTACTGCACCCCCAAATGCAAGTTAAAACTTGAAAATGGGAAGAAAAAAAACCATAAATACTGAAGATCCAGAAATGCTGTTGCCTTCCCTGGGCCTCAGCTCATTTACAGTATGGCCTGAGACGTAGTGGAAAACTATCCAGTGGTCTCACCAATGAAAATCTGACATTTTTTTTGGAAATCAGGGATGCTACATCCTCTTGGCTAAGAGGGGAGGAAACATCAGGCTTTTCATCAGTGCACAATTCAAAAGAGAGCATCCATGATAGTATGGGGGTGCATTAGTGTACATGGCATGGGTAACTTGCACATCTGTGAAGATGTGCTGAACAATATATGCAGGTTTTGGAGCAACACATACAGCCATTCAGAGATCCTTTTCTGGTAAGGCTTGGCTTATTTCAGCAAGAGAATGCCAAACCACATTGTGTGCATGTTACAACATGATGGATCTGTAGTAAAAGAGGCCAGGTGCAAAACTGGCCTTCCTGCAGTCCCGGCAGGTCACCCTTTGAAAAGTTTGATGCATTATGAAATGAGAAATGTGACAAAAGAGTCAGCAAAAGTGTCGAGAAGCAGAAATCTAAAATCAGGCAAGGATGAGCAAACATTTTGCTTTCGAAACTACAGTAATTGGTCTTTTCAGTTCCAAAACACTTACGTGTCGTAAAAGAAGATATGTAACACAGTGGCAAACATGGCCCATTCCAAACTTTTTTGAAATGTATTGCTGACATTAAATAAAAAAAAACCAGATATTTTTCAAAAAACAATAAAATTTTGAGTTTCAACATTTGATATGTTGTCTTTGTACTATTTTCAATTTTATACAGCGTTTAAATGACTTGCCAAGTGTTGCAGCCTGTTTTTATTTAAATTGTACACAACGTTCCGAAACAAGGTAGTAAAATCTCTTTCAGACCAAAGTCACATCAGGGTTAGCAACTTGGCGCTTGCAGATGTTGTCACCGACAGAGAGATCTACCTAAATCTGTGGTCACAGAAACACAATGACAAATGGGTTATTCCAAGACAACTGTCCAATTGCTCCTACTTGACCATCTCAGATTTGGCTGAAAAAATTTCAGCAGGAGCATTCACCTCCTAATAGGTGTTATGACTTGAAAAAAATCCCAACAAAGAAAACCAGCAATGACAACTTAAACAAATTTATCCTTCTCTGAAGAAAAAAAAACTTCTACAAAAATCCACTGTTCAATCCTCTAATAACACTCAAATGCCACGAATTAACTCTGTTGCCAAAACAAAAACTCTGCTCATGTTGACCAAAATCACAGCATTTATATTGCCTAGCAATATTGTGGAAAGATCTACAGGATTCCTGGGAAATCCCGCCCCCTCCAGGCAGGAAGGTGCCAGAAGCTTCTAGAAAGCACTAGTCTATTTCATAGATATTACATCAGATTATGTTTTGCTACACAAACACCACCAGAGGGTGCCAAATGAACAAAATAAATAGCTGACCAGCAAGGCAGCAAAAACAGCAAGTAACAAATCTCCATTTACAAATGATATACAATGCTGTACATAAAATACTCATACATAACATAGGGGAAATCCAAAATTTTAGCTCTCAACTCCTTATAGTTTTGTCACAAAAAAATGTTTTTGCAACTAAGCTCCGGGCCTTTTTGAACAGCGATTTCTGAGGAGCCACTTTCACATGAATATATCTAGAAAAGTATTACAGCTAAGTCCTCATATTTTCAGGGGTGAAAATATGCAACTTTTACTTGAGGAATATGGACTTATAAAGGTGTCCCTTCAGTTTATCATATATTTTTGGGTGCTTAAAGTTGCTCACAAAGTTTTCTCTGGGCTCTGCAGTAGCATGTTTCACGGACTGTGAAAAGCCTAATTTCATAGACAGGGATTTGGTATTGCACATACAGCTTCCTAAAATTGTTGTGTATATTGAATTCTAATTCTGACCCTCTCTTATGAATAATCAAGAAAACATTAAGGCTTAAAAATGAAAAAAAAAACAATTTGTGCAATTTTTAACATTTTATACCAAAAAAAAAAACACCATCCACCAACATGAAATTGACTTTTCGAAAGATTAGATGCCTATCAACGTATCCAAAATTTGTGATGGTGTTCTGCTTTATTTTCTAAATTTTTGAAAATATGGTATTTTTGTGAATGCCCAGCATTTAATGGCGTCAAAGGCATATTCAAACATTATTTTATAAAATGCGTATAGTTAACGATTGAGAAAGCTCAAACTCTACAGAACGCTTCATTTCATAAATGTTAACATTGAATTGAATGTATTGAATGTACACTTGAATTATAATCCATATCCAGTTTTCAGATATATATATATATATATATATATATATATATATATACACTGTAGTCCCAGCATCAGTGGAAGATCAAACCTTTTACAAATCATTACTTTAAATTATTGCATCAATGAACATTTACATCCAAGTGGAATGAGCCTGTTCTGCCTGACCATGTTTTTGTTTCTGCCTGACTCCCATGTTTGATTATAAATTCTGCTTTGTCTGACCATACTTTGTATTTTGAATTGTGATTTAGATGCCTTGCCATGTTTTGTTTTTGCTTTGTCTGTGTATGTCTTCCATATTCCACATTTGCAGTTATATTCCGGTTTTGTGTCTTACCATGCATTGCACTTTGTCTCCCCCTGTCTGGTATTTTGTCATGTGATCGCTCACTGCCCCAGTATTGTGTGCCACACTTTCGGGTGATGGTTCATGGTTGCTCGGATTTCAACCATTCCTTCCAATCTCGTTTACTTCCTTCACCTTGCTTTTCTATTTTATTAACAATACTAACAGTTTGTAGTTTCAGTTAAACTTACTAACCAAGACTAACATTGTTTATAGTACTAACTTACTAACAAGCACTAGGGATTGTATAGCTGCACATTAATAATTGACCAACAAGCTCTCAGCACTCGCTCTGGTCTTTATAGAACTCCCTCACCGGAGTCGTATGTTTGTCAGTATGCGGTCTCTGTGATCCCTGTCCACGTTTTGGCTTTTGCTAATTTCTTGTAATCAGGAACTTCCTCATGTTCATTCCTTTGTAATTAGTCTAATCCAACTCATCTGTGCCATATCATAGCATGTGACTTCGCCTACGTGTATATAGTCATTTCCTTCACAGCTCTTATCAGAACTTTTTCCCTGTGCTGTGATTTTTGATGCCTTGCACTCTTAGTGGTATATTTCAGACTGGAACTGGAATAAAAACAAATTGCTGCTATTTGATAACAAGGATATTGCGGATGCCTTAAACAGTTACTTTGTTGAGAATTTTACCTCAGAGGGGGTCTTTATTTGGCCAGAGGGCATGTTAAATGCTCAAGATTATTTAGCAGAAATTGAGGTTCGGGATAACAAAGTATTAGACAAGTTGCATAAGCTAAAAGCAGATAAGGCGGCAGGTCCTGATGGCTTATATCCTAGAGTGCTCAGGGAGGTTGGTGAGATCATCTTTAAGCCGCTATCCACCATCTTCAAACGGTCTTTAGAAACTGGAGAAATACCAAATGATTGGAAACAGGGCAATATTATACCAATATATAAGAAAGTTGTCCGTACCGAGCCAGGAAACTACAGGCCAGTGAGTTTAACTTGCATTTCATGCAAAATATTGGAATCTATCATAAAAGATGAGCTGGACTTATTTCTTGAACGGAACAGTATCTTGAGGGATAGCCAATATAGTTTTCGTAAGGGAAGGTCATGCCTGACAAACCTTATGGAATTTTTTGAAGAGGCCACCAGGACTTATGACCAGAGCAGGGCTTATGAACCTTGAGCAGGGCTTATCTGTAAAAATGGAAAGTGTTCTGTCACTTACTGTCAGCACTTGTACTTGTCTCCTAGGAGCTCTGCACTTTTGTACTCATCCTGTGCACTTTTGTACGTCGCTCTGGATAAGAGCGTCTGCTAAGAACCTGTAATGTTATGTAATGTAATGTTATGACATCATATTCAGGATTTTCAGAAAACATTTGATACAGTACCATAAGAGACTAATTTTTAAATTGAGCTCTATTGCAGTTACAGGAGGTATTCTGGAGTGGATTCAAAACTGGTTACAGGACAGAACACAAAGAGTGGTGGTCAGTGGTATCTCATCTGAGCTAGGTATGGTGGGGAGCGGCGTCCCCCAGGGATCGGTGTTGGGGCCCCTGCTGTTCCTCATCTACATTAATGACCTTGATAGTAATATTGAGAGCAGATTGGTTAAATTTGCAGATGATACTGTAATGCGAATAGAAGCCACTAGATGGCAGTATTGACCTTTCTTATGTTAAGCTTAGACTGGAGCTAGGTTTGGGCATGTCTTGGGCATGTCTGGGACAAGTCCCAGAGAATAAAAAAAGAGGTCTAAATGTGGGAGGGGTCTGCAAAAGAGTATATATGCAAGGAGAAGGATACATTTGACCAGACCTGTCACTCTTTTCAAGACCTGTGTAGCTTTTTGTGGATTTTTGCCTGTGTTGGAGCATTTTCTTCACCGGGAACATCACCAAGCATCCCAACCAAAGGGACTGTAAATATTTTTTTTTTGTTGTATATATCAATCTTGGTCAGTAGAGTAGATAGTAGATTAGTTAAAAGTCTTTGTTTGATTTAATGTGTTTAAGTTTTAAAATTGTGTCTGTCATCCCTTGCGGTCGTAAATGTAATAACAAATCGGGGCCATAACAATACTCAATTGGGGGTTTGGCAAATAGTTTAGGTTCCACTAAAGTGATTCAGGATGATTTAGATAGAATCCAGAATTGGGCCTAAATGTGGCAAATGAAATTTAATGTAGCAAAATGTAAAGTTGTACATGTAGGTAATGAAAACATTAGATGGGATTACTTCATGGGAGGTTTAAAACTGGAATATGCTGTACACGAGAAAGATCGAAGAGTAATTGTTGACCAAATCCTCACAGGTTCTAGCCATTGTGCCATAGCAGTTAAAAAGGCCAATTGGATGCTGGGATACATTACCAAAAGTATTGAGTACAAATCTAAGGAGGTGATGCTTCTTTTGTACAACACATTCGTCAGACCACATCTGGAGTATTGTGTACAGTTCTGGGGACCATATTTTAAGAAAGATATAGAGGCTCTAGAATAAGTTCAGAGAAGAGCCACTAAGCTTATTCCAGGTATAAAAGATGAAAGCTATGAGAAAAGGCTGAAGATCCTTAATCTCTTTAGTCTTAGGAAAAGGAGACTCAGGGTTGATTTGATTGAGGTCTTTAAATATGTTAAAGGGATTAACAAAGTGAATTACGTAGGATTCCTTCGAACAAGTGTTGTGAGTAGAATTCGGGGTCACAAATGGAAGTTGACCAAAGGTAAATTTAGCACTGATATTCGGAAATATTTCTTCACCCAAAGAGTAATTTCAATGTGGAATAGCTTGCCTGACCATATTGTTGAGGCAGAGACCTTGGGGGTTTTCAAGAGCAGGCTTGACTTAAAGCTAGGGGATATATCTGAAGGGATATATTCACAATAGTATAAAGAAACTGGTGAGCACGTTGGGCTGAAAGGCCTGTTCTTGGCTGTCATGTCATGTCATGTCATGTCATGTCATACTTATCTACCCGTGTACTGTACCTGTTTTGCCCTACTCTGAATTTTGTGTTTGCTGCCCTGTTAACGGTTCGGATTACGCCCAGTGGATCTCGGCTTTGGACTCTCTGCTGCCCTGTGTACTGTTTGGATGACGTCCCTGGGATTCTGATTTTGGATTGGACTTTGTACCATTGCCTCCAGCCCTGTGGGGGTTTCTCCCCCCCCCCCCCAGAATGGTATCTCATACCAAGAAGAAAACATTAACCTGAATGCTTCAATTAGAAATAACCTGCGTTAAAGACAGGTTTGACAGTCCCCCAGAATTGGAAATAATGAAATACTTTAAATGACTAGCTGATAGCAGTTAGCACAGAGAATACACAAATTATTTGAACTCTTTCGTGAAGTTTTCAGCGTCTTTGGTGTCCAGCTCCTTGAGTCCAGTTGTAGTGCTTGGAACTTCAATCTTAGCAATGATATGCTGCACAGGTACAGCATAGGTCTTCCCTCCAGGGCCAGAAAACTGCCTGCTGGGCTATGTGGATGCATAAACTGTTGAGACAGGTTATAGCTTCTGCATGACTAAACATGTTTCTAAACTTACAGCTTAAAAAAAGTTTGTATGAATTTGTTTTATGAAATCATTTTATCTGTGATCAAATAAAATGGCATTCTTAACACATCCTATAAAAGCTAAATTCTATTAGATAATCATTGTAACAGTTCTGAATTCATAACTAACTTGAAGTTTTGGCCCGGTTAAGGTAATAATGTAATGTTTCAATATCTGCATATGGGTTATTCAAGTGTAAGTTAACATTGATGAAATAGTATTTTGTTGAGTTTGAGCTTTCTATCAGTAACTATGTGCATTTTGGAGCAGACCACCATCACAAATTTTGGATATGTTAACAGGCATCTATAATCTTTCTACAGTCAATTTTATGTTAGTGGATGGTGTCTTTTCTTGGTATAAAATATTGAAAAAAGCACTTTTTACCATTTTCAAGCCTTAATATTCACTAGATTATTAGTTAAAGGGGGCAAAATTAGAATACAAAATACACAACAAACATGGGAAGCTGTATGTGCAATCCAAAATCCCTGTCTTGGCTTTTTACAGTCTTCCAAATATGTGACCGCAGAGTAAAATTTTCTAGCAAATTTAAGCATCCATAAATATATGATAAAATGAAGGGTCACCTTTATAAGTCCATTTGTCATGATTCTGCCTCATGTGTGTTGTCTCTGTGCTTATTTGTGCTTGTTCCTTACTTTCGTTTTATTTTTTAGCTTTCATTGCCGCCGTCTGATGTTCGATTCTCTCTTTGCCCTATGCTAGTGATGTCACGTGACAGCCTTCAGCATGCCTGCATCTCGTTGTCCAATCACGTTTCCTCTTTCGGTTTCGGCTGTAGTATTTCATTCATTGTTTCCACCTGTTCTTAACTCTGGGTCTCGCTAAACTCTAAGGGGTCTACTCTCCCATTAGCCCGTAAGTCTTTTTTTACGCGATTCGAGTTAAGCGCTTTTGAGTTACGCGTATTCTCCCCAACGCGCTTCGATCACACCCACAGCGCTTAACTTCAGAATGTAGGCGGCCTCATGAAAGAGGTGTGACTAATGCAAAAGAGAGGCAGACTCTGTACAAAGCTCATTGATTATGGCTATGTAGAAAACAAGGAAAAAGGATTTTCTGATTAACCATGAAAATGCATTTGTGGTCCATGGAAAACGCAAACCAGACATTAAATTTGAATATCGTCAGCCTGCTGATAAAACCTCGTATCTCCAATCTGATAAGAAACAAAAACTCGTATGTCCACTATTCTTACATGTAAAAAAAACATTTTTTATTTTAAACTATATTTATCCATTCCAATCATTATTATTTAATTTTATATTTCTTTCTTATTTTCTTGGGAAGTTTGTCATTTTGAAGATACAAGGTTTTATATGCCACTGTAATAGTAGGCCTATGTATGTCTGTACCAATTACAAGAAGTAATTCAGATATCTCTTTTTTTATCCCCCGCCGAGCGATTAGCGCGAAGTGGAGGATATAACATTGGGCTCCAACCGTCCGTACATCCGTACGGACACATAAAATTGAGGCAACTAAAAATTGCAACTAAAGGACATGGAAATGCTTTAACAAGGATTCTTACCCTGCACGCAGTCATCCCCCGCCCCAAAACCGCCTCAGCAATGACGGAATTCCATATCAGTAGCCTATCATATCCAATTTGATTTGAGTGACACATTCACTTGAACTTGTGCCTAATACTTTATTATAATCAATTATCCCATTTACTGATAATGATTCTTCCCCTGTCGGCTATTCTTTATAGGCTAAAATTGATTAACAAATGGGTAGTGCTTTGGTATTGGCCAGGGTAGGGCTCAATCTAGAGTCGCCTATTTAATAATATCTTTATTCACAAAGTAAAATACACAGTAGCCTATTATTAATGGTAAAAAATTACAAAGACACAAGTTAGTTAATACAGATATCTTCAATTAGAAAATCAATCTCCTCACTCGTGAGACTATCACAACTTTTTAGATTATCGCGAACATATAGGGCAGTCGCATTTGTTAATGACAATGATGGCGACGTCGAGCCAAAGCCGAAAACCAAATTTCACAGATGTTGGTGTTGTATGGTAAGCGAGCACTGAAGGCTGATCCAAGGAATTAAGCTGTGAATCGTTCTGGATGTGGCTTCGGTGGTGAGATGTAAGCGCAGTATCCCCGATTTAAAGCATAAATGGAGAGATCTGCGGGGCGCTGTAAAAGCCAGGCTCTCTGCACACGCAACAGGTGGTGGGCAACCATCATCCACTGTGAATTTCACTGCACAGGAGGAGGGGATGGCATCCACTCTTTCTGCAGTGGAAGTGCATGGAGAAGAATTTGGAGCGTCAACAAACTGCGTCAGACACCTTGACACAGACGCCTGTGATGTGTATGACATCACCAGCCACTCTCTGGAACGACCCAGATGCCATGAGCGACAGCGCAGTTCAGATGTTGATGACCACGGGTATGTTCTGTGGATAATTGCTGCGGCTGGAGAGCTGTTCATCTAGAAGTCAGCAAAGATAGATGATTGCCTCATGCACGGTCCAGACGAAAGCGCTGGATGCAGTCGATGTTAGTCCCAAGATGTCCAAACGAAGCCCATATATGCATGTTTGTCTTTGAGCTCGGCGCGCTCCTCTTACTCTTTCCCAATCATGCAATAGTGCAAGCAAATGCAGGACTGGCATTTTGGTTTTAGATTTTGAAGGCATGGTAGAATGATGGTCATATGTATACTCATATTAATTAATTGTTTTGCGTTTGTAATTGAACTGATTGGAGAACAGGCTGATGCGTAATATGTGATGATTTCGTTTGATAAATTATTATGGCTTTGAGAGATGTCGTTGATAAATAAGGAAGAACAATTGAATATTAAATGTCTCAACCTTTACCATGTTAAATAAAATAAAATTTATGTTAAAATTCGGCCTATAACCGACATCAAACGCAATATTCCATTTTGCCTTATGTTGGCGCTTGACCTTAATACAGCCCTCAAAAGCGCTTAACAGAAAAAGCTCGTAAGCCAGGGAGAGAATACGCTTAAGTGTTATTTGCATGAGAAACGCCTGGAAACCCCCCGATTTTGGCCTTGCTCCACCCCAAGCGCGTAACTGCCTTCGGGGCGCGTAATGCACAGACTTACGCGTAGGCTGAAAAGCGCGTAGCTACGGGCTTTTTTCAACTTACGCGCATGGGAGTATCGGCCCCTACATCTACTGGTTGGAGCACAAAACGGTTTAGAGCTTTTTTCTTAAGTTTTGGAAAAAGCAATGTGAAACTAAAAAACAATATAGAAAAATATGATTTGCATCCAACCTCCAAGTTACAGCAAAGAATGTGTTGAACAGTTTTGTGCACCAAGCAGTCGACATGTGGCTGCATGTTGGCTGAGGTTTTTGGGTGCATTGAAGCCTTTAAGGTTAGTAAAATGCATGCGCATGAAATATGTACAGTGGCAATCAGGCTTCCAGAGCCATTTGGTTTAGGGTACTAGTTCCTCAATGTCTGATACTGGTGAGGTAAAAAATAAAATCCAAAAAAGGTCAGCAACTGTACTTAAAACACTTGCCTGGGTCCTGCAGACTTGTTCATTCACTCTTTGTAATGATCAAACTACAATCTTGCAAAAAAAAAAAAACCTGACGCACCCATCTCCATAATGAAAATCATTAAAAGACTGACATGCAGGGCTGTCTTACTCCCATCGCCTGAGCTGTTTTTTTTTTTTTTTTTTTGCATATTAACATTAGAAAATACAATCTGTACACTAAATGAACCGTTTCAATCACTCAACCGATGTTGTTTAACACTTAGACATGTGTTTCACGGTTCATCCATTTAAATTACTCTGCATTTGAAAGGTAAATGGCAGGCTTCACTCTATTTGCCAGCATTAACTGGCTAGCTAGGTGACAATTTGCTAGTTCGGTTACTCGATAGTTTGTTAAGTTAGTGATGTTCCAAGCACATATTTAACATCAACTTACCTGATACGTTTTATCCAGCTTCTCCTGGTCCTGTAATTCATCAGGGAGCGAAAACAAGTTACTTAATACCTTTTCAGATGGATTTTGTGAGACTCTGCATGGTGAAATCTCAGCTCCTTGTGCCTTCCGTGGATTTCCGAGTTTTGTATTTTGCTGCGCCCTCGTCTTGTCTGCCCCTTGTCTAGTCTCCCACTGTTATCCGTCAGTCTAGTTAGGTCCAGTTTTTCTTTTTCTCGTTTAGCCACTCTTGGAGTGTGTACTTCTGTTTCCGCCTGCCTTGGGCGGTGTACCTAACATTTTCCCATTTGTTCAGTGCATGTGCATATTGTTTTATTTCTGGCTTGGCTGCCAATTTTCTCCTAGTGTTTTGTGTTTCAATAAACATTTCAGTTCCAGCATCTGGTGTTCCCCTGACCTCTTAACACCATATTTCTCAAGTTATAGTAGCACATTTTCACCCCTGAAAATTTGAAGTACTTAGCTGAAACACTTTTCTAGATATAGCCATGTGAAAGTAGCTCCTCAGAAACGCTGTTCAAAAAGGGCCGGAACTTAGCCGCAAACATTTTTTTTCAGCCAAATCTGAGATGCTGAAGTGAGAAGTTTCTCTGAAATTCGGACCTTTGACGTGAAATCACCCAATGTAACATTGCCCTTCTCTCACGAGGTAACATCAATATAGCGCCAACCTTCATTTGCATTGAGAGTCATTGTCATTATCATGCCAATATACTGTTTAAGACTTTCAATTTAGCCAAAGGTATGTGGACATCTTATTCCAAAATCATGGGCATTATTATAGACTTTCCCCTACGTCTCTGCTATGACAGCTTCTACTTGGCTCATAAAGCTCTACACTTGTTTATGAATATTGCGGCCAGGATTTGCTTACATTACTGTACAGCCAGAAAGGCTTTACTGAAGCTGCACAGTGAGGTTGGGCTGTTAGGCTAGGCAAAATGCCAGCTTTCTGGTTGATGTCCTTAACAACTGGGTTGAGGTCAAGTCTCTCTGCTGACCAGTTAAGTTCTTCAACACCAATGAAGACCAACTTTGTATGGGTATCACCCTGAATATGGGAGTACTGTCATGTTAACCCAGGAATGGGCTTTTGCAAAAATCACCACTGATGCCAAACTGCCAAGCCCAAACCATGGGCAACAGCCCTGGGCCAAGGCATGCCCACGTACGTTTGGCATTGTAGTGAAGTGTATATCTTATGTGGTGCCACATGGGTATGTCAGCGAAAGGAGATGTGTAATTACCGCGGTAGTCCACAGGTCTGTTCTCCCAAGGGGTGAGTGCCATGGATAATGCGATCTGCTGCACAGGGCTCAGCGCTGAGCGCTGGGACTCCGTCACGGCGATCGCCTGCTCATATGAGAACATGCGGATCTGAGCATGGTTAAACACAACCTGGGGGAATAAAAGAAAAAGATACAGAGAATGTATTCAGCTCTATATGGGCCTTAACTCTACATTGCTTCGGGGGAAGATTTGCCCCTGATATAGTCAAATTTATTATAAGAATCTTTAGAAAAAAGTGTCAGCTAAATCATGGTTACTGTCATGAACCAAAAACAAAAACAATTCTATTTGTTGAACTGGATAGGGACCATCCATTTTTAAACATATAAAAAGCATCTTCGTGAAGCACCTTTTCAGGTGTCTTTTGCAGACCAGAGATGGGATTAGGTCTAAAAGGCTTTCTTTTTTGGAGTAATTTGATATGATCTCGGTGGAAACAGGTTTTAACAGGCTTCTGTTGAAACTCACTGCAAACTTGTCAGCAGGGATGACAGAAATGGCCAAAGGTGCGATTCCCTCAATCTGGTTCCTGACCAGCGCAGACATGGCGATGTCTGGGAGACCAGCTGCAAGCGGGGGGGTTAGAGGGGAGAGGGGTAATAGGAGCAAGGTGGAAGGGGGGAGAGAGGAGGATAAAGTGGGTGAGGAAGAAGGAGGCGAAGACAATTGGAGTGAGAATGTGGCTTGCAAGCAATGGCACAGGGTTTGGTGGGAGAAATATTGGGAGACAGGGGGGATGTGAGCGTGAGAGAGAGAGAGAGAGAGAGAGAGAGAGAGAGAGAAAGAGAGAGTGAGTATGTGAGAGAGAGACATAAAAGATAAGACCGGTGGCACAAAGAGTGAAGCAGGCAAACAGAGAGAGTGAAAGGGGGAGGGGGAGGAGATAAGGAACATGAGTTTTACGGGTGTTCCCGTCAGTTTTACGGGAGTGGAATCCTGTTAGAAACTGACCCCTGGTAGCAAAAGACAGAGCATAGTTGAAACTACAGGCTGATTTAGTCCCACTTAACAGGCAGAGAAAAGCCCAGTACCTGCCAGCACTCCGATCTCTATGAAGACCTCAGAGCCCCAGGAGCTGATGGGCCCAAAAGCCAGACTGTGACTGAGCAGCCCCACCAGAACCAGGAGCTGCTCCTCTGAACACGAGAGTCTCAATTGCCCCAGCCACTGCACAGCTTTACTGAGGAACGGAGAGAGGGTGAGAGAGCGAGAGAGCGAGGGGGGTAAGAGAGAGGGTGAGGGAGGAAGAGGGGAGAGAGAACAGGGAGAGAGACAACAAGAGTGCGAGAGATGGAGGGGGCGAGATATGGATGGGGAGAGGAAGAGAAGGAGAGAAGTGGATAGAGAGGGGGTGACAAAAAAACAGAAATGTGAGGAGGAGGGAGAAGAAGAAAGTTAGAGGGATGGAGGAAGCAGAGGGATATATTAAGGGAGGAGCAAGGCCCTTAATCCTATATTGCTCCAGACGGGATTGGACCCAACTAAGTCTAATAAATGCAAGTCACTTCTGGATAAAAAGGCATCAGCTAAGTTCCTGTGACTGAATGTCTGGGCGTGCCCTCCTCACCTGAACTCTACTGCGTTGAGTTTGCGCATGTCAGTGGTTCTGATACCACACACAATGTGACCTAGAGCTACTATGGAGCTGGAGTCCAACTGGCTAGGGCTTTGCTTGGTGTAGTTCAGGACGGACAGGAACAGCACAGGCAGCTGGGAGAGGAGAGACGAGGAGTTACCTCACACCATCTCAACAAGCTCACAGAGTAATAGCAGCACACTCAGGTCAAGGACTCCTGAGTTCATTACAAAAGGTAAACCAAAGAAAGGGTGTTTAGGTATTGAATTTTGGGGTAACGTAACGAAGTGAAGCATAACACAACACAACATAATATAATATAATATAATATAATATAATATAATATAATATAATATAATATAATATAATATACCGTATCGGCCCGAATATAAGACGACTCTGAATATAAGACGACCCCTCTTTTTCCAAGACCCTTATTTGGAAAAATTCTTTTTATTTGAATGAAATCTCATTTGCATAAAAAAAATTTCCTTGTACATATCAACATCTTTGATGTTTATCATGGGGGAAAAAAATCATAAAATCCTCTATAGCACCGCAAATAGGCAAAACGCAGAACGCACTTCACGGTTCTTTGCTATGAAAACAGTGCAACAAAACAGGCATAGACCTACTGGCCTAACTTGTGCAATAAACGGCACACATTTGCTTGACAGACAGTGTCAGAACAGTCTGCAAAATGTAAGAGCATTAACATCCAAAAAAAAAACACCACGAACAGTTTTTGCCACATTCATTTTGAATGACGTTGATTTAAATACAGCAAATACGCGTCCAGATGAATGACTGTCGTCTGACCTAATCGGGGAGAACAAGCAACACGTGTTAACTGTGGAGTGCTCTCGGAATGAACCTTCTGTTAATTGTGAAAATTACTGAGAACAGGTCAGGACTAATAATTGCATTAAACGGAAGTTTTGCGCAACCCAACTCTGTTCTTGTTCCGCAACTGTACTGAATTTAGCCCATGATTTAATTGCCGTTAGATTGCACATGCAGAGAAACCGTGTCTTCGGTTGACAATTATGCTAATTATGTTGTCACATCATGTCTTTTTACTGCCTTCACGTTGTTCGTTCTCTCAGCTCTGTTTACAACCATAAGTTTAAAATTCGCATCATAACTTCTCCTCTGACTTTTATTCACCTGACCGACTTCGGAAGCACGTTTTTTTAATTGGATCTCTGTGCTCTGGCTGCATCTTTCTGTCATTCAGTAGCTTATGCAAATCTAGCCTAACACACCCACTCCGACTTTACAGGATCACGTTAGGGTCACACTGCTCTAAACACTGACGGAGAGAAAAGCTCTCATATGGCGGCACCAATTGTTTTACATGGGTAACTCCTTAGACCCCGAATATAAGACGAGACGTCATTTTCAGGCATTTTTCAGGGGAAAAAATATCGTCTTATATTCGGATCAATACGGTAATATAATATAATATAATATAATATAATATAATATAATATGTAAGGGATAAGTAACGAGAAGGTGTGCATTCCACGGTTTTAATGCTCGACGCGGAGGCAAATAACTACCCGACGCGAAGCGGGCTATGGTTGCCTCCGCGAAGTGCATTAAACCTTCGAGTTGATTATCTCGCTTATACCATGGTCATTTGCCAGCAATATCAAATCGCAGCATTCAGAAATTTTGGTGAAAGTTTTGCACTAAAAAAAAATGAGCTGGTAATCATTAAACAGGCGCCGCGACTTCTCATACCCAATAGCCTACTACAGGCCAAGTTACATTGAGCCAGCTATCCTAGTTCATCTTACGTTCATGGAGAAAGATTTTTTTTTGCACATGCTTACATCCGTTTACCAGCTGATTTGTTAACGGATTCCAGCTGAAATGGAGATTATGCATAACGCAACATTATGTGCGATTATGCAGACTGTAGCTAACTTGCTACCCACAATTACAATGAACTTATGACGGTTTCCGCAGTCAGCGAGCTGAAGTCTGCTGGCACATCACGTAGCTAGCGAACTGTCAGCAGTTGCTGACACACGAAGTGGACATGTTAGCTTCCTTTGTAACCATACATAATTACAATCGTTTAATGAATAAAGCCTGATTACTTCGCTGCTATAATATTTCAGGTCATTATCGCTCGAGTACCTATTGTTAACCGCCCCGCTGGACGCAACTTGTATGACGCCGCTAAATTTACTGGAGATAAATTAGCAGCTAGGTTTCCGTTGTACTCAGCCGAATACCACGTTTAACGTTACTAGGGTTACAGGTTGGCTAGTGGATGAATTTCGAATGGTGAAACGACCGTAACCGAACTACCTGTGCGGTTCCACGGTTTTAATGCATACCTGCCAGCCAATCAGAAAAAAGTATTCACCCAGACCATGGTATAAATTATAATATAACATCATGTATTGTAGCGTGGCACAGTGTAACGTAACGTAACATTGTAAATCATATTTTAACATTACAAAACATAGTAACATAATGTGGCAGGCCAATGGAGGGCACGGGCAGGGAATTAAACCCCAGACTCCCGGGTAAGAGTCACATACGCTGACCACATCGCTAGGGCACATACATATTACGAGGCATTTCTAGTGACAGCACCTATCAACTGTCACAATGGCTTAGCATAGAGTAGGAAAATGTAACATGACATGATACAACATAAAATATATACAGAGGTTTAACACCTTTTAGGTTAAAAAAAATTCTTCTGGGGATTTTTCAGTGAAAATAAGTAGTCTTTACTTGGCTGATTAACATGGTGAAAAAAACAAAAAAAGTCTGTTGAGAATGTTTTTGGAAAATTTGATTTTTTTGAAATTTGCCATTTTGACGTATTGCAAAGTAATGGTCAAAGAATTTACCTGAAGATTCCTCTTTGGCAACACACTGCTCTTTCATGCTGTATCTTATTTGCCAAAGTATTGCAAACATAATGGTTGCCATGGCAGCAAATTAGCTTTTTTCAAATTTAAGTAAATGCAAGCCTATTGCAATGACAACAAACTAAAATTAATCCAGTTTTAAATTTAAAGAGGCAAAATCTTTACATTTAGAACTAAAATCTTTACACATGAATTAAAACTGACACCGGATTCTAGTCCATTAACTAGCTGATTCCCAAAATGTCTATAGTGACGGCCCCAAAACCGGGCTAGACCACAGTTGTGCTGGAGACAGAAGGCTGTCAGGTGGTCTCTGATGATCTAGCCCAGTTCTTGACTGCTGTCAAACGCGCACATGCAGATACTGTAGACCATCTTCCCCTGATGTCACAAAATCCGATGGGTCACAGATTTTGGCCAAACAGCTCACTTTCACAACAGAGAGAACTGCCTCTTTATGGTGTTCTCTCACCTAATTGGAAAGAGGCAGTGGGTGACTCCAGAATTTTACATACTGCTTTACTGCAGAGGACAGTGACTGAGTGACCTGTGTTACAGACCAGATACTCTAAATCAATGATCTGTCGGAATGTGGAACTATTAAACACTTGTTTTAAAAAGAAAATCACTTACAGCAGCTCAAACTTGGTTAATTCCTCACACAAATTTGAAAACCTCCATCAAATCACCTGACTGTCATTGTTCACTTAGCCTAATAGGTGTCTATGAAATGGGCCTTATGACCAGTTGGGACACATATCTTACAAAGAGGAAACAAATAATGGAACCACAGGAACGAACCGTAAGCTTGTGTCTTATAGAGTGATGGATGGAGGTTCACCTGTCGGCTGTTCCAGCTGCTGATAGACCCCAGGGCCGCAAAGGTGTTCACGTAGGAGAGCTGCAGGACTGCAAGCTCCCTGTCCGTCAACTGGCTGGCCAGGCGCCCCAGCTGGGAGATCACCAATGGGGAGAGGGTGGAGGCTGGCCCATATATCTGCACATAATAACCACACATAAAGGGGAGGGAAAGACCTTCAGCCCCCAGTGCAGCCACACACATCACCCAATCAGCCACTCAAAATCATTTAACTGATCACAATTTAAGAATGAATGGCCTGTATTGGCACAGACATCTGGTGCAATAAGACTGGCAAGTCAACAGATTTATTGCAGGTCCTAGTAAAATTAAAACACATAGATGTAAATAATTCCATTGGAGAGGATCGCCTAGTCCCAAGGCTTAAACGTCTTGCAGCCCCACTGATTGCACATTCAATAACTAATATTTATAACTTGTCAGTATAAACTGGGACCTTTCCCAGTGTATAGAAAGCAGCTCATGTTTTCCCATTGTTTAAGTGTGGTGACCCCAGTTCAGTAAACAGCAATCGGCCCATGTTAAAATTGGCTTGCCTGACAAAGATTTTAGAATCTTATGTTAAGCAACAACTTTGCAGCTTTTTAACTTTCAACAACATTTTAAGTTCACAGCAATCTGGCTTCAGGCCTGGACATAGCACCATCACAGCAGCTTCATTGGTTATAAATGATTTAGTAACAGCTGTGGATATTAAACACAAATGTGCAGCCCTATTTGTTGATCTAGCAAAAGCTTTTGACACAGTAGACAATATCATTTTACTAAAAAAGTTGTCCTCCATTGGACTTGATTGCATAGCTTGCTTGTGGTTCCATGACTACCTCTCTAATAGAACACGAGCTATTATAAATGGGGATGTGAAGTCTCAATTTTAAAGGTGATGAAAGGTGTACCCCAAGGTTCCATACTTGGACCAATTTTGTTTACAATTTATATAAATGATATTGTTTGTAATATAGCAAATTGCAAGGCTCATTTTTATGCCAATGACACAGTGCTTTACTCTTCAGCACCAATGTGCACCCAGGCCCATGTATACCCACAATCTGCCTTTAATATTATACAGCAAGCTCTTGCTCGTCTTAAAATTGTTAAATACTGATTAAACTAAGTTCATGATCTTTTCAACACGGAACACAATTATACCATATGCCGCCATTTTCTCATTGTCTGGCGCTCAAATTGAGCAGGTTCAGTTCTACAAATATTTAGGTATGAGCCTGGATCATGACTTCTCTTTGAAAGCACATGTGGCCAACTTGTCCAGAAAAATTAAAACTAAAATTGGGTTTCTTTACAGAAACAGATCCTGTTTTTCATTAGACTGTAGGAAGAGGACCGTCCAGGCGACAACCTACCCATATTTGACTATGGCGATGTCCTGTACATGCATGCCTCTAATAGTACCTTAAGACCCTTGGACACAATTTAACATAGCACACCACGCTTCATCACAGATGATGGTTTCCAAACTCATCACTGTGCTTGATATAGTTCAGTACGGTGGTTTTCCCTTCACTATAGAAGGAAGCAACACTGTATTTTATTAATTTATAAAGCATTGCTAGGCAAACTTCCTTTGCATCTTACAAGGCTTTTGTCCATTAAAATCACAAGTTAGCATATCCGATCACAAGAGTGGATTATTTCAGATGCACCCAGGACTAGAACAAATCTGGGCTGTACCAGTTTCAGGGCATCTTCACCTCATATGTGGAATAATTGTCAGGATATCCTGACAATAGATTGCCTTATCCCATTCGAGTTCGACAAGAAATTGGTATTGGATATGATGCTAAACGAGGCCAGATGTAGTTTTAATGAATGTCACTATTCTCTGTCCTATGTCTGCATATGTTTTTATCAGTGGCGGCTCGTGAACTGGCAACTGGGGAGGCTCAAAACAATCCCTTCAAATTAATGATTAGTCACGACTTGTTTTCAATCATTTATTCAAAGAGCAGATTGCAGGTTAGAGCCCATTTTTGACCAAAGTTTAGAAAAATAATGAAGGAGTTTGTTTTCTATTGAAAATATACTTATACATTTTTTAAGTTTTAGGGGTCATTTTTCGACAAATTTTTACGTCCATATCTGAAAATGCTTGACCGGAAGTGACGTAACGGGAGGGAGACCGGTCTCCTTGAACAAGAGAAAAACGATGGATCGCGATCAAAATTCCAACATGGAATTTTGGACTTTTAACGTTCATAATTACTCATATGACGGGCCACAGCCCTACAATTATGAGCCTGTTATGTGTCCCAGAGAGCAGAGAGAGACTAGGGGGAGAATGACTGGCCAAAGGAGGGAGATTGAGCTGTGGTGTCAGGAGAATCAGTGGAGAGTAGGGCAGGTGTCTTGGTGAGAGACCAGTGCTAGCTTATACACGTTAGCTGAGGACAATAATACTGTGCTCACGTCACAATATCCAGGGCCGGCGCTAGACGGCTAAATTAGGTGTAAACTATCCATCCCTTTATTGACTACAATTAGTCCTGGCTAATTCTATATGGTTTTCCTTATTAACAAGTTTTCCAATTCAAGAATAATCAAGTGGCAATTGAAGCACCTTTGACTAAAACCCCATAAGTCACACTTGACTTGACTTGTGGGGTTTTAGTAATCAGTGCTTCAATTTAAGACACGGCTTCTCTACCCCATGCAATCTAACAGCGACAAAATATTGGGCTACAGTCAATCCAGAAAAATAATTTAATTATAAATAAGTCTATGCACTGGCACAGAGTAATGGTAATTTTTTTCCCAGCGAGAGCAGCATTTCAGAACTCCCTTGCGAATGAACGTAACTTCGGCGACAAGTGCGCACATCTGTTTTTGCTGCACGATCACGCAACTTGCTGTCAAAAATAGACAGCTGTCCGATTGGAAAATGTAAACGGATGAAACCATGTACGTGTCACCAGAATTATCTGAAGAGTTCTGAAATGCGGCTCTCGCTAGAAACAAAAGTTACGTCGCTGAGTGCCAGTGCAGAAGACCAAATTATAATTATTTTTCTGAACTGAATGTAGCCCATTTGTCGCTGTTAGATCGCATAGGGGGAGAGAGGCCTTGTCTTCAATTGCCACTTGATTATTCTTGAATTGGAAAACGTGTTAATAAAGGAGAACCATTAAGAACAAGCCAGGACTAATTGTTGCTAATAAAGGGATGGATTTTTCCCTAGGCAATCGTATAGGCGAGGGTCTCCCCTGACAATATCGTTCAGAATACTATCATGAATCTGGCAATAAACTAGTATTGATCATCTAATGCCAGCAGAAGTATTGATACTTACCATAAACTACTAAGCTCGTGTCTCATTATCGTCATCTGTCCACATTACGTGTTATATCACTTTACCATTACAGGGAGGGAGGGAGAGAGAGAGAGCATTTCCCTGATAAACCTCTTGTTTGATAGGTGCTTGTGCGGGAAATGCAAGGCTATGACAAAAGCTGAGGAGAGTATGTGCTGCAGGGAGGTAGATGCCTACTGGGCGTTAGTGGACAGCGCCAGGCTTGAAGTGCAGTGTGTCATACAAGGCATGCTGTCTCAACCCATACGTGCTGCAGATAGCCAACATGCATTTCAGGCAGGAGTATGGACTTCTCCATGCCAACACACGAGTATGTTTAGGGTGCAAATTATTTATTATTCTTAGTTTTTTCACTTATTCTTAGTTTATTCACTTATTACCGTTTGTTTATTACTGAGATTCTAGTGAATGATGGTGGTGTATAAGGGTACAGTATGTTGAAAGGTGTTCTTAATATTTGGTTCACTCTATTATCATATGATAAGGGCAAAATAATAGGAACATGCTGTCAATATAAGGCAGTCTAATACACCACCATCATTTAGTACAGCCTCAGTAATAAACATAAAGTAGAATTATCACCTTGTCTGCAAAGTTAACATTCACTGAAAATATATAAACTTAATAAATGTAGAATGTATAGCCGAGTTGCAGTATAGCATTGAATTGGATTCTACACGTTATCATAATTAAATAGCCAGTGACTGTAGACAGCTAATAAGTTAAAGTGGCCAATATAAGATTAAGTAACTTCAAAATGTTTGTTAAAAAGAGCTATAATCTGGAAGGTATAGCTATGAGAAACCTGGGCAGAGCATCAGAATTTTTGAGGGTGTGGCAGAAAATAAGTACACTTGAGGGATGGGCATTACTCACCATATGAATGAATCTTATCTGCGTGAATAAGTTTGTGTGATCTGTTTTTTTTTTTTTCTTCTTCTCATGGAGACATCATTGCATGTAAAAATACAATTCCAATCATGCATTGGAATGATGAGGCTTCAGGAGGTTTGGGGGGTTCACTGAAGAATTGATAGCTTTGAGAGTTGTTGGTGTGTGGTTACGTTTCTTTATTTTCTAGGTTTTTATTTTCTTTTCATTGCTATATTATATATTTTTTTTCTTTTCTTTCTGTTTTTTTCTTCGTTTAGTCCCTCCCTCAAGAGGTGATACATCATTGTATTTAAGTCCGGCAAAATAATAAAGTTGTCCTCCAAAGAGGGGGGGTGGTGGCGGGCAAAAGGAAAAAAAAAAAAAAAGTGGCCAATATTTAGGCAATAGACTTAGACAGACTTTGTCATTGAGTACACAAAATTTGTAGAACAAAATTCCCTTACATATGGCTCAGCACAGTAGTACACATATATAAACATATACAATATAAAGTGCAAACATGATTACCTGTGTCACACTTTTTCATACCATTAGGATAAGACTAACAATACTGATATTTCGTCCCTATTCCCAGGCAATACCGCTACACTGCATACAGGCAGAATGTCCGCTGGGCCTATGGCATTCTGGGCAGGCGCATCAGAAAGCCCATACCAGCTTGTGTTGTGTCTGCTATTAGACAGCAGTTTCCAGAGGAAGGAGGGGTTTATAAAGATTTTGAATGGCCTCATTTGGGTGACAATGAATAAAAACAAATCTCAATCACAAAGTGTCTCAGTAAGAAAATGTGTTAAGAGTAGAACATTTATATAACAAGCAGAGCTGAATTTATGGTTAGGCCTGCAAGCAACAGTACTCAATTTATACAGCACTTAAAAAAAAACACACAGCTGAAAACAAAGTGCTGTACATAGCCTAAGGCCCGTATTCAGAAACGACACTCACACTAAATGAGTACGAGTGAGTAATAAAACCTAGTTAGTGTCAGGTTATACTAAATAAGTCAGAGGTTGCCTGAACACTCATTTGCTTTCAGAGACCTCACTCACACTGAAAATAGCGTCTCTTTCTGAGTGAAGGTTGAGTACAGGGAACACCTCCCTTGAGCCGCACTAACTTGCACCGGTATTTCATTATCGTGGCTTTCAGGTGGTTACAAACACTAGAAACTCTGGATCATTTACAGCCACGTGCTCAATGCAATCGCAACTATGCAAATTTTAACTCTAATGCTGATAACGATGCCGGTAACTTACTAACAGACCACCTGGTTTCAGTCTTTACGAACTGCACTGTGGTGAGCTCGAGGTTAGCATTTGTGTACTGAACCGACAATAGGGGAAGCTCAAAACCATCCCTTAAAGTTAATGATTGAAAAAAGGTCATATCCAATCATTGAATTAAATTTTATTTACTTGAACTACAAAAATCCAAAGGATTATCATGTATTGCCAGTTCTACTAGTTAAGTTAGAATGAGTATTGGCTATCGCCCTGTTTTCAATTCATTTAAATTACCATTGCAAAAACTCTGAGAACTCTCAACATTATCAGATGTGCCCAGTTTTCACGAATGACGCATATTTATTAACTCTCATGCATTCGGTTTTTTTTGCACTTTTCTTTACTCATGGGTTGGAAAATTCTGCGCTCAACTGGCTCGTGGGGCGCGTGTGGATTGGTCCGCGAGGCTCATGTAGCTGTAAGTCTGGAGAATCCATTCTTTTCTACATTCTTAATTGCTGAATGTAGAAGGAAATGTCTGGCACGTTTCACAACTTCCTGCTAAGGGAGCCTCGCGGGCTGTCCTGCGCCTTTCGCGAGCCACTGGACCACATAATTTATGAAGACATGCTGATATTTTACTTCGTCATTTATGTGCGAAAGAAACGCCTCAATTTTGTGAAGCAATGTATGACGACGCTATAAAAAATCAATTTGATTGTCGTTTTACCAGTTAGTCCGAGAATCTTTCTAATCAAGAAAAGTGAACTGCGTCAGGTTTAGGTCATTCAGCACTGAAGGGTGAGGATTGAGCGTCCCTTTGCAGCAGCCAACGCACCGCCTCTGGTACCTAGTGCCCATTATTGTCAGTTATGCTCGAGTGGCGTTTGTGAATAGCAACTGGCGAGGAGTGGGACCGCTCTCTCGGTTAGTGGTAGATCGATCACTTTCTCACACTCCAGTTACATTTCAGTCGTACTCACGATATGGTGAGTGGAGGGTGAGTGTGAGTGTCGTTTCTGAATACGGGCCGAAGACTGATAATAAGCATGTCCTTCATAAATAATTACCTATGCATTTCATGAATTAAAGTGAAGAGAATTAGGCACATTCGGTACAGCATATATAAATCAAATGTGAAAATCAAACTAACCCAATATTGCAACTGTTAAAATATATATGCAGATGTGCCAAATGTAAATATATTAACCAAAAGAAAAATATACCATCTGACCCATGTAAAAATAGAGAGCACTCAAGTGTGCAAACTTTCAACTAGTGTTGTCTCAATCTTCAATTTTACATTTTATTTACCAGACGTGCAACTGGATCGATATCAAAATTTAAAGAATATCACAAGGTGTGTGTACTTTGAGTGTGATAGGCCTCTGTGCAGGTATCGTATTAATGTCCCTTGTTAAACTGGGAATGTTGTGCAAGGTATGCCCCAACAGCCTCATCCTTGCTCGTCTTCTGGAGGGATCTGGAAAGGGGAGCAGGTGCAGAGTCTGTGCTCTCATAGAACCTGGGGTGACCTGGAGTATTCCACTCTGAGACTCTATGAGGGCTGGAGCATATTCTGGGGGAAGAAAAGATAACTTTAGATCACATTCACTTATACTGTTATTGACTTACGGACTAGCACATATAAGTATATTTAGGAATTGACTGGAACTACTGTAATGTGAATAGAGGCCACTAGATGGCAGTATTTACCTTTTTTTTTGGTTAAGCCCAGACTGGAGATAGGTTTGGGCATGTTTTAGGCATGTCTGGGACAAGTCCCACAGAAAAATAAAAAAAAAGCCTAAAAAAGTGGGAGGGGTCTGCAAAAGAGTATATAAGGGAGAGAATTGAGACAGTGAAGTAGTAGGAGAAATTGCAAGGAGAAGGATACATGTGACCAGACCTGTCATTCTGTTCAAGACCTGTGAAGCTTTTAGTGGATTTTTGCCTGTGTTAGAGCATTTTCCTCACCCGGGAACATCACCAAGCCACCTCACCAAAAAGGGACTGTAAATATTTCTGTTTTTTGTCTTGTTAATCAATCTTGGTCAGTAGCGTAGTTAGTTGCTTAGTTGTCTGTTCATTAAATGTGTTTAAGTTTTTAAAACTGTGTCTGTCATCCCTTGCTGTTGCTGTTGTGTTGTAAATGTAATAACAAATTGAGGCCATAACAATACACTGCAAAGACAAGATGTTTAATGTTCAAACTAAGAATCTTTTTTTTTTTGCAAATAATCATTAACTTAGAATTTAAAGGCAGCAGCACATAACAAAAAAGTTGGCACAGGGGCCTTTTTACCACTGTGCTACATCTCCTTTCCTTGTAACGACACTCAGTAAATGTTTGGGAACTGAGGAGACCAATTTTTGAAGCTTTTCAGGTGGAACTCTTTAAAAAAAGAACTCTTTAAAAAACTCTTTAAAATTGTGGAATAGTTCCTTTGGTGGCGATTGAACTTCCTGGAGAAGTATGCCACGGGATGCTCAATGTCATCAGAGTCACTTCTCTGTAGGAGCACAGATCCACAAGCTTGGTCGCTAGCGTCGACCGCGGTGGAGAACAGTTTGTTGAAGTGAGGAGATTTGAGCACGGGGAAGTGACACAGCAGAGACTTCAGGCGATCGAAGGCTCTCTGGCATGCATCATCCCAAGTGAACTTTACGCCTTTTTTCAGTTGGTTGGTGAGACTGAGAGCAATATCAGCAAAGTTCTAGCAGAACTTGCGGTAGTACCCGATCATTCCAAGGAAGCGGCGCAAAGCTTTTTTATCGTCAGGGACTGGAAAGTCCATGATGGCTTGGACTTTAGTATTTATGGGTGCCACCTTACCCTGACCTATGACGTAGCCAAGATAGGTGACGGTAGCACAACCAAAGTCACTCTTGTTCAGGTTAACAGTCAGGTTAGCCTGGGTCAGGCGCTGGAACAACGTCTCTACATCTTTTAGATGTTCTTCCCAGGAGTCACTCCATGTGAGCAGGTCATCGATGTATGCACCCGTGTGTGGCAATCTGGCAATTGTAGACTGTATCATCCTTTGGAAGGTGGCTGGGGCATTTTTCATGCCAAAGGGTAGGACTTCATACTGGTACAACCCAGATGGTGAAGCAAAAGCAGAGATGCTCTTGGCCCTCTCAGTTAAAGGCACACACCAATAACCCTTCAATAAATCAATCTTGATCAGAAACTTTGCTTGCCCCACTCTATCGATACAATCATCAATCCTAGGTATTGGAAACACATCAGTTCTAGTTCCAGCATTGACTTTGCGATAATCTGTACAGAATCTAGTACTTCCATCTGGTTTTGGAACTAGCACACAGGGTGAACTCCAATCTGAGTTGGAGAGTCTGATAATATCATGTTCTAACATGTACTCAACCTCTTTCTCAGCAATCTTTCTCTTTTCAGGATTCATCCGGTACGGATGTTGTTTAATTGGTTTGGCATTACCAACATCTACATCATGAGAGGCTATAGAAACTCTCTTTGGAACATCAGGAAACAGATCCTCATATTTCTTGATCAACCTCTCAAACTGATCTCTCTGTGAGGGTTCTAAGTGCTTGAGTTTTACAACAAGATTTTGCAACACTTCATAGTTTGACAATTTATATGAAAGAACTTCAGCTTTAATTCTAGGTTCACCATCTTGAAACTCCCCCTCATCTTCACAAATCTCGGTCATTGGAGGATCTGAAGTGACAGCTGCAACCCTAACATTTCTATCATGATAAGGCTTCAGCATGTTAATGTGACACAACTGTTTTGGCTTTCTCCTATCTGGAGTCTTCACAATGTAATGGAGATCATTGATTTTTGTCAGAATTTCATAAGGACCATGAAATCTAGCCTGCAAGGGAAACAACACAAGGACCTTGTCTCCTGGTTTAAACTCACGGCTTCTAGCTTTATGATCATACCAAGTTCTCATTTTTCCCTTACTTGATTTCAAGTTCTCATTGGCTAGGTCACATGCTGCACGCAATCTGTCCTTGAACTTGCTAACATAGTCTAACAGACTGATGTGCGGCTCTTCCTCTTGCCATGGTTCACTCAACAATAGCAAAGGTCCTCTCACTTCATGGCCAAACACTAGCTCAAATGGACTGAATCCAGTAGACTCCTGCACTGCTTCTCTAGCTGCAAAGAACAGCTAATGAAAACCTTCATCCCAGTCTTTCTCATGGTCATAACAATAAGTCCTCATCGTTGTCTTGATAGTGGAATGAAACCGCTCCTAGGCACCCTGACTCTCTGGATGACAGGCACTGGAAAGAATCTGCTTCGCACCTAGTTTATACACAACCTGCTGAAACAATCCGGAAGTGAAATTGCTACCTTAGTCTGACTGAATTTCCCTGGGAAGGCCAAACAACGTGAAGAACTCTACCAAAGCCTTCGTGATTGCAGTTGCCTTGATGTGACGTAGAGGTATGGCTTCAGGGAATCTGGTAGATGCACACATGATTGTCAACAAGTACTGATTTCCAGATCTAGTTTTGGGTAATGGACCAACACAATCAACAATGACCTTAGAGAAGGGCTCCCCAAATGCTGGGATAGGCTGCAATGGAGCTACAGGTGGGTCTAACAGGTGTTTTCCAACTACCTGACACGTGTGACAGGTTTTGCAGAAGTTGGAAACATCTTTCCGAAGCCCAGGCCAGAAAAAGTGTTTCATGATCTTATCAACAGTCTTACTAACACCAAGATGACCTCCTGAAGGTAAACCATGAGCCAGTGTTAAGATCTCATTCCTGTAGACCTTTGGAACAACAATTTGCCTGACCACTGCCCAATCTGCATTGGCAGGGATATCAGGAGGGCGCCACTTCAGCAGCAACACACCATCCTTGAGATAATACCCAACTGGAACTGCATCTATTTCTTCATCAGTAAGGGCTCTCCTCTTTAGTACACAAATTTCAGGATCATTAGTTTGCTCCTCAATCAACCGCTTTCTGGACAGAGACAAGTCTCCAGAATCACCAGACCCGTCCGGCTGTCTGAATAGAGAACTGATAAAAGAATCTGATAAGTCCTCAAACGGAAAAACCATAGTAGGCCGAACAGAGTCATAAGGCGAACCACCTGAGTCATGACTATTCAATGTGCTGGACGGCACCACATCATCTACTTCTTGAGCCTTCTTGACCATAGCACGAGTCACTGCGCAAGAAGGATACAGAGATGGGTCCTCATCGCCATCTTCAGTGCTCGGCTGTGAAGTAAGATGTACAGGGGGAACTACTTTGCCCCCAGCCAGGTCATTGCCTAGCAACAGAGAAACACCTTTGATAGATAGACTTGACATAGGTCCCACCTTTACCTGTTCTGTAACTAAATCTGACTTCAAGTATATAGAGCGCAGGGATACAGATACAGTCCTCCCTTCAATAACTTGCACAAGTATGAAATCCCCAGAAGCGGTCTCATCACGTAACTCCAAGGAGTCCATCAACAAAAGTGACTGAGAAGCTTTGGTATCCCTTAGGATATATATGGGGACAGGAGTAGTATGCTCATTCAGAGCCACAAATCCCTCTGACACAAATGGAAGAAATTCCTCCCTCACGAAGTCAGCAGTATCAGGATTTTTAGCCCCACAAAAAGCAGGTAATTTAGCAGATCGGTTATGTACTACAGGGGTTTCTAACCTTGTTTTCACAAAGGCATTTGGTTTGGTATCTTTTTCTTTTTCTTTCCTAGCTTTAAGGAACCAGCAGTTAGTTGTAACATAACCAGATTTCTTGCAATAACTGCAAACTAGACCACTTTTGTCACTGTCAGCTTTCACACTTTGATCAGACCTGTTACTGGATTTCTGAGCACCATCACCAGATTTGTCTTTGTCTTTGGGTGAGGAATCTTGGGTATCACCGTTCCCTTTTTTCTGAAATTTGAAATCTATTGTTACTGCAAGACTGAAATTTGGACTTATGTGTGAGAACATATTCATCTTCAAATTTGGCAGCTGACTGCAAATTCAGTGCTTGCTTCTCATTAAGGTAGGTCTTAATATCATCCTTAACACAGTTCTTGAATTATTCAACTAACACCATCTCTTTTAGTGAGTTGAAATCATCCTTGACCTCCATAGAAGTACACCAGCGCTCAAAGCAAACCTTCTCATTAGATAATTCCACATAAGTCCGATTTTCAGATTTCTTCAGACCTCTGAATTTCTGTCGGTAAGCCTCTGGAACCAACTCATAAGCTCTCAAAATAACCTTTTTGACAACCTCATAATCAGAGGAATCATCTGCAGACAAAGCCGAATAGGCTTGTTGAGCTTTACCCTTGAGGACAGTTTGCAACAACAGAGGCCAGTTTTCCTTTAGCCACTGGCAACTCTTTGCTACCTTTTCAGAACACTGGAAATAGTTGTCAACATCCTTTTCTGCAAATGGAGGCACCAGTTTTACCTCCTGGCTAGCCCGAAATTTATTTTCAGTCACTATTTTTATTTTTAGTTGCTCCATTTGGAGTCTTTCTTCTCTATCGAATTTCTCTAATTCAAAATCTCTCTGTCTTGCAAGTTTTTCTAACTCAAATTCTCCTTGTTTTTCTTTTTCCTCCCTTTCTTTCTCTTTTTCCTCCCTTTCTTTTTCTCTTCCCTCCCTTTCTTTTTTCTCTTCTCTAGCTAATTTTTCTAACTCAAACTGTCTTTGTTTTTCTTTTTCTTCCCTCTCAAATTCTCTTTGTTTTTCTCTTTCCTCCCTTTCAATCTCTAGCAGTTTTAATTTAAGTTCAATTTCTACATTTGGATTTTCCAATGGTAACTGTTCCAGATCTCCTGGTGCAAACACATTTTCATCAATGTAATATTCAACAATCTCTCTAGCCAGTCTTGCTTTTCGCATGGCTGGTTTTATCTCTGTCAGCTCTAAATGTCTGCATATTTCTAGCAGTTCTGTCTTTTTAAAAGACTTCAAAACCTCTACAGTTGGTGATGCCAAGAAATCATCCATTGCTGTTGATCTGTCTGTATATATATATATATATATATATATATATATATATATATTGGAAAATTCACAAAAACAATTTTACAGTTTGAAATGTTAGATTTTCAATAAATGACTCACACAATGGTCTATCCTGGACTTGAGCCCCCAATTTGTTATGGCCCCAATTTGTTATGACTTTAAAGACAGCAAAGGATGACAGACAAAAATTTTAAAACTAAAACACATTTAATTAAACAAAGGCAACTAACAACAAACTACTCTACTCTATAGACCAAGATTGATTATATACAAAAACTGAAATATTTACAGTCCCTTTGGTGGGATGCTTGGTGATGTCCTGGGTGAGGAAAATGCTCTAACACAGGCAAAAATCCACTAAAAGCTTCACAGGTCTTGGACAGAATGACAGGTCTGGTCACATGTATCCTTCTCCTTGCAATTTCTCCTACTACTTCACTGTCTCCGTTCTTCCCCTAATATACTCTTTTGCAGACCCCTCCCACCTTTTAGGCTTTTTTTTTTATTTTTCTCTGGGACTTGTCCCAGACATGCCTAAAACATGCCCAAACCTATCTCCAGTCTGGGCTTAACAAAAAAAAAGGTAAATTCTGCCATCTAGTGGCCTCTATTCACATTACACCTCCATTCCAAAATGGTAAAATTTTGACTCATAAAGGCAACATTTTTTTTTCAATACAAAATGGTTAAGTGGACACTTGTCTATATATACATGTAATACAATATTCGAATAAACGCGTGATATATATACATACTCAACCACGGGATAAGCAATCAGCAATTACATTGTCAGTACCCTTTACATGCTTAATTTCCAAGTCAAACTCCGGTAAAATCAAACTCCAATTCAACAAACTCCGATTCTTATTTTTCATCTTACTCAAAAACATTAACAGATTGTGGTCAGTGTACACAATCATTGGCTTTTGTCCTGTACAAACATAAACATCAAAGTGTTGTAAAGATAGAACCAGAGCCAACAGCTCCTTCTCTATTGTGGAATAGTTCCTTTGGTGGCGATTGAACTTCCTGGAGAAGTATGCCACGGGATGCTCAATGTCATCAGAGTCACTTCTCTGTAGGAGCACAGATCCACAAGCTTGGTCGCTAGCGTCGACCGCGGTGGAGAACGGTTTGTTGAAGTCAGGAGATTTGAGCACGGGGAAGTGAGACAGCAGAGACCTCAGGCGATCGAAGGCTCTCTGGCATGCATCATCCCAAGTGAACTTTGCGCCTTTTTTCAGTTGGTTAGTGAGACTGAGAGCAATCTCAGCAAAGTTCTTGCAGAACTTGCGGTAGTACCCGATCATTCCAAGGAAGCGGCGCAAAGCTTTTTTGTCGTCAGTAACTGGAAAGTCCATGATGGCTTGGACTTTAGTATTTATGGGTGCCACCTTACCCTGGCCTATGACGTAGCCAAGATAGGTGACAGTAGCACAACCAAAGTCACTCTTGTTCAGGTAAACAGTCAGGTTAGCCTGGGTCAGGCGCTTGTCGTTCTTTATTGGCTAAAATTGATTAACAAATGGGTAGTGCTTTGGTATTGGCCAGGGTAGGGCTCAATCTAGAATAGCTTATTTAGTAATATCTTTATTCACACATTAAAATACACAGTATTATCAATGGTAAAAATAAATAAATAAATAAAAAAATAGGCTACGAAGACACGAGTTAGTTAATACAGATATCCTCAATGAGAAAATCATTCTCCTCCCTCATGAGAATATCACAACTTTTTAGATTATCACAAACATATAGGGCAGTCGCATTTGTTAACAGAACATGAAGACAATGATGACGACGTCGAGCCAAAGCCGAAAACCAAATTTCACAGATGCGGACTTGCTGGTTTACAAATGATTTCTCTGCACTTCCTTGATATAATTTCATCCCCCTTTAGAAATTGTTGTGGCTAATAAAGCCGAAAAAGGCGGAGATTATATAGGTAATCGCTCTCTCTGTCGCGTACTGTCCATAAAGCTGCTTTCACTTCAGACACGAAACGAATTTTTCGCGCTACAGATTACATTCAAACTAAGTCATGACTGCTTATCAGCTACTGCATGTTAGTTCACGTACTCTGCAAATTAAAAAATGCTTCTGTTAACTTATGCCCAATACGACGGTCGAATAACATGGCGAACAGTTGTAGTGCCGTCCGCGGCAGTAGTAAAAAGTATAGCCTTGTGGAAAGTACGGCCTGAGCGGACGGCAAAATAACCTTCCAGCATGAATTGCCGTCTGGGCAGATGGCATAATAGCCCTTTACCGTGAATTCCCGACGCCGTGTATATGCCTACAAACTTTAAGTCCACATCTGTGACAACTGCGCATGTCAAGCGGACGTGACGGCAAAATAGTAGAAAATATTCAATAAAAAGAAAATAAATAGCTGCCTAGCCTAAATGGAGAGATCTGCGGGGTGCTGTAAAAGCCAGGCTCACTGCACACTGGAGAAGTGTGCACGCAGCATCATCCTCTGTGCATTTCACTGCACTGGAGGAGAAGGTGGCACCCACTCTTTCTGCAGTGGAAGTGCATGGTGAAGAACTTAGAGCGTCAATGAACTGTGTCAGATATGTGCATGACATCACCAACCACTCTCTGGAACGACCCAGATGCCAGGACCGACATCGCAGTTGTGAAATTCATGACCACCGGTATGTTTGTAATGTTTGTAATGCATTTGTAATTGAACTAATTAGAGAAGAGGCTGTTGCGTAATATCTTTCATTTGATAATTTATTATGGTCATGAGAAATGTAGTTTAGAAATAAGGATGAACAGTCGAATATTGAATGTCTCAACCTTTACCATGTTAAATAAAATAAAATTAGTGTTAAAATTCGGCCTATAACCGACATCAAACGCAATATTCCATTTCGCCTTATGTTGGCGCTTGACCTTAATACAGCCTTCAAAAGCGCTTAACAGAAAAAGCGCCAGGGAGAGAATACGCGTAAGTGTTATTTGCATGAAAAACGCCCGGAAAGGCCCCGATTTTGGCCTTGCTCCGCCCCAAGAGCGTAACTGCCTTCTGGGCGCGTAATGCACAGACTTAAGTCGAGGGGAGAATACGCGTAGGCTGAAAAGCGCGTAGCTACGCGCTTTTTTTGACTAAGGCACATGGGAGAATAGACCCCTTAGTGAAGAGAGACATCAGCTGGCTTTGGCACAGCTCTGTGATCTTTTCAGCAGCCCAGGAAAAAAGAAAATCACTTATTGTGTTTTTGGTCCGACCACCTTCGCCGCCGCCGCACTACGTGTTAACGCGATAACTTCAGTAATATTTGAATGAGAAACTTCAAGTTTTGCATATAAGTAAGTATCATAAAGAAGAAGAACTGATTCGATTTTGGACAATTAACAATTTCTAGATGGCCACCAGGGGCCAAAAACGGAATAAAATCACAGTTTTTAACATATTTCTGGAAATATTTGTCCGATTGACCTCAAATCAAGTGCAAATGAAAGGTCATGACCTGAGGATGTGTCCCATGATGACATTATACCTGTTTAGTTCAAAATTTGGACACAAGGTGGAGCTTTGTCACATAAAATTCCCCATTTTTGCCATATCTTTGGAACTATTTGTCCAATTGACATGAAACTATGTGCAACTGCAAGGTCATGACCTCACGTGTCACATGATGACATCATACCTGTATGGTTCAATATCTTGCCACCAGGTGGCGCTTTGCGATGGCAAATGACCATTTTGGCCATATCTTCAGAACCATTTGTCCGATTGACCTGAAATTAAGTTCAAATGAAAGTCTATTTGAGGATTGGGGGCATTCGGGGATATACCCCCAGCCGTTGCCTCCGACGGCATAAGCCTAGTTATTTTTGCACTATGATATAATTTGGTCACACACAAAATCCTAAATAAAAAGACTTGAAGCCAGGGTGAGATTCCTGCAGAGGTGGACTTGAAAGTTCCTCATCAGACGAGTCACTTCTCATTTCCTTCTCTGGGATCCACGGCACGTCTCCAGCTTCATCCATGAAAACAGATAATTCATCATCGCTCTGCAAAGGACTGGGCAGTGGAGTTGATGCTTGTATCTCAAACCTTTCTGTCTGAGTTCCCACCTTTATATAATTGTGTAACACCGTACACTCCATGGCTGCTTTAAAATATACCCCATCCAAAATGCAATCTCTTACAAAAGCACTTTCATAGAATGTGTTCCGACCTGCATCATACAGAAAGAATTATCTAATTATTTTATCTCTAACTTTCTGTAAACATATCTGTGGCATATACAATTAATTCTGCATACGAGTGATGTTACACTACCTGATGAACGATGAGAAGGTCTGAGGTTGCATTGTGAGCCACAGTGAAGCACAGATGACTGAGGACCAAGTGGAGGAAAATCCTCTTGCTCTGTGTCAACTTGTGCTGCTGCCCTGGCTGTAGCTCCCTCTGCACCACTGCTAATGTCTCCCAAGTCCTTGTAAACATACACACGTTACATTATCAATATATTTACAGGGCAAACAACATCTCTGAGCTCTAACTAAACTTGACAATTATGTTATTAACAAACCGAGAGCCTTTTCAGAAGATAGGTTTTTACAAAAAAAAGTTGCCAGCACTAGCTAACGTTGCTAGCGCTTTCCACTTCTACCTTATTAGCTTGAGGGGTTACAAGCTAACTGCGCTGTTCTACTCCAACAACCGAAACATATCCCGTTGCTTCTCATACCTGAAATCATTATGCCAACTAAGTTGGTAATTATATAATTGTTAGAAAATAATACTCACAGCGCACAGCTCTCGTTTTCTTCGAGCTGAGTCTTTGTCCGATCCATGTCCGTGTCTCCCGCCGGCGGCAAAACCCGCAGATGCTGCTGACAGCGGTCCTGATTAGGGCTGGGCGATATATCTATCGCGATATTTTTAAGCGCAATATAAGTAACTGCCAGTATGGGACAGACAGGCGAGGCTGCTTATTACCTTTTCTATACCTAATGCCGCGTGGCGCAAACATCAGAGGTCATTTGATGTGATTCCGGGAAGAAAAGTGCGATTTGAAGTCTGCTAATTACCAGCGAGGTTGGACGGCCTCTATCGCCATGGCATAATTATCTCACCTTAAATCAATTCCCGTGTACTTTGCCTAACTTGCACTCAAGCCGTTTTTTCAGCCAACTGACTGATCAAAACCAAGATGTGGCCAAAAATTATTTAGAACACATAATGAGAAGCAGATAGACGTAACCCTATGCAAGCTACGGTGTTAGACTGAAAGAATGTCAATAATCTGAATAAATATCAGGCTTCTGAATTCAGCTCTCATTGTTGCATTTTTACGTACTGTTAAAAAGACTTTGGAAAAAATAAAGTCAATTAAGATGGCCGTGGTTTTAAAAGGTTTAAAAAATACGCAGTGTATAGAGATACGGCTGTTCTTATTGGTACGGCAGCCGACTTCAAGGGATTAGGATAAGGATTATGGGAAGGGTTCGGCTGGGGTAGGGTTTGAAATCGGGGCTGCCGTACCGCTCTACATTGAAATGCATTGGAGAACTTTCCTGCCCGTAGCAACTGCCTTAAAAATATACGCGAAGTGGAAAACATTTTGTGAAGAATGTCGAACGTGAATGTGAGAAATTATTTTCGCATTGCACGCAATAGACGAATGCACCAAATTAATAACTGAACAGGAGTAATTTGAAATAAAGTCATGCATAGCTCTTGATTCTGGTTACTTTTGAGCGTATAAATTGCCTACAGTGAAGGTAGAAAACATTTTGTTTAAGTGTATCGAACGTGACATGTAAATTGTAAACGCATTCCCACACAGAGGCCAAATATGAAACTAGAAATAATGTACCAAACGCATTCAGGCAACGCATGTTTCATGGCCATTTAAATTTCAAAATACGACAAACAAACATGATGTCGAAATAAAATAGACTGCCTACCAAAAAAATGTAAATTGTTAACTGAGCGAATCAATTGTCAACTGTATGATTGCAAATTAGGCAAAGTAAATGGGAAGGGGGTGAAAGCAATTGTTGAGTAGAGGACGATGATTTTGAATACCTTTACACGTTGCTTGGTTCAGCACTTAGCCTGAATGTGTTTGGATTTGGCAATTGTGTGCAAATACGACAACAATTTACATGTCACGTTCAATATGCTTCACACTATGTTTTCCGCTTCGCTTACATTTTTAAACGCTAAAAAAATCATGTCAAATCTTATCGTGATTTTATTTTTAAGAAATCCTCTTGCATAATACGTTTTAGTTTCACGATGAGAGGCGGAATTCAGAGGTCTGCCATTTATTCAGATTGACATTCTTTTAATCTAATCTCAGCCTGGTTAGGTTTGTGGGCTTCTCTATCTCTTCGTAATCATTATAGGCCACATTTAGATTTTCATTGGACAGTTGGCTGAATAAATGGCTTGATTGCAAGTTAGACAAAGTAAGCGGGAATTGATTTAAGGTGAGCTAATTATGCCAAGGCGATAGAGGCTGTCCAACCTCGCTGGTAATTAGCAGACTTCAAATCGCACTTTTCTTACCGGAAGAATTTCAAATGGCCTCTGGTGTTAGTTCAACACTGAATTAAAAGTATGTGGCATAGAAAAGGTAATAATCAAACACGTCCGTCTGCCCCATAGAGGCAGTTACTTTCATTGCGCTTAAAAATGATATCGATATATATATCGCCCAGCCCTAGTCCTGATGAAAGTGGGTGCACCGAAGGAACCGCACCAGGTTTAAGTCGCACCTGGTTCTTGCTTCGGCATCCCATGTTGAAATCCATCAAATCGCTGGAATGATAATCCTCCAGTCTGAATTGAGCGCCACATTTGACTGCGTTTTTCGGAGCTTACGCGGCGGCGAAGTCCCGTCTCTTGTTGCAGAAAACGCACCCAGGCAACGGAAGGCAGCTCCGCTTTTTTTCGGTTCGGAAACCGGTGGACCCGATGTCCTGACCGGCTGGATTAACCCTAGTAATATCACCGTAATATTGCCGATAGCGCATCGTATAAACTGCATCCGCAAAATAGCCTCAAAAGTTGCGGCTTGAGCATCGTACTCGCCACCGTTGTTACTTGTTAGCTTTCGCCTTCCTACATTGCGTACCCTCTACACCTTATTCCGTATCCCGATTACTGACGACTTCCACCTGTTTCTCGCCTTCCTCTGTGGTAGTTTGTAAATTTCCGTTTTCCTGAGTCTTAATCCTATCGAATATGTCTGGAGGAAATTGGAGAGAGGAGGAAATCAGGGAGCTTTTGCTTGTCCGTAGCGAGGAGGAAATCTGTTGGCAGATAGACGGAACCTGCCGCTCCGCCAATATTTACGGTAGGGTGAGCGAGCTACTGCAGGCTCGCGGCACAAGTCGCTCATCGTCTGCCATTTCGATTTTGACGGCCAGTTGCAGTATGCCGACCCACGCTCAATGCACTCAACTCTCGGCCTAGCTGGCTGGCTGGGACCGACCAACACAACCTTCGTGCAGTACCCCGTGCTCCCGTACAGAGCATGTACGTACATTTACATAATGCGCGCGTGGGGAGCGGTAGAGTTATAAATAAAACCGCAATGCATTGTGGATAACAGTGCACTGCCAGATGTTTCCGAGCTGTGAATACCGCAATATTTGCGGACACCGTTCTTATACGCCCTGCAATGCAACGGTATTTTCGACGTATATGAACGGGGATTTTTGCAGTTCGCGAGAAAGTTGCTTACCGACGCGCATCGGCAAAATTGCGGTAATGGCGTATATGAACTTGACATATGACGCGACGGCTCTGAAACTATAGCAGCGGCTAGCTGATAACTCCCTCAGGTGACGTAATATGACTCGATCTTGAAACAAAGAGCAGTTATATTGGCTTTGTTACAAACAGTCACTTTTTCGGTTCAATTTGCACCATAGTGAGCTGAAAATCATTGCTTAATTTTTCAAGTGGTAATTTTTGGACAAGATTACATATACTAATACCATGGTCTGGGTGAATTCTTTTTTCTGATTGGCTGGCAGGTATGCATTAAATCGGGAACCGCACAGGTAGCTCGGCTACGGTCGTTTCACCATTCGAAATTCATCCACTGGCCAACTTGTAACCATAGAAATGTTGGAGCTGATATTTGACTGGGTACAACAGAAGCCTTGCTGGCCATTTATCTACACTAAATTTAGCAGCGTCATGTAAGTTGCGTCCTGCGGGGCGGTTAACAATAGGTACTCAAGCGATAATGACCGTAAATATTGTAGCAGCGAAGTAATCAGGCCTTATCCATTAAACGATTGTAACTGTGTTCGGTTACAAATGAAGCTAACGTGTCCACTACATGTATCAGCGACTGATGACAGTTCGCTAGCTACCTGCTATGCCAGCAGACTGATTTCACCTCGCTGACTCGTACTCAAGCGATAACGACCGTAAATATTCTAGCAGTGAAATAATCAGCCTTTATCCATTAAAAGATTGTAATTGAGTACGGCTACAAATGAAGCTAACGTGTCCACTTCATGTATCAGCGACTGCTAGCAGTTCGCTAGCAACGTGCTATGCCAGCAGACTGATTTCAGCTCGCTGACTGCGGAAACCGTCATAAGTTCATTGTAATCGTGGGTAGCAAGTTAGCTACAGTCTGCTTGATCGCGCATAATGTTGGGTTATGCATAATCTCCGTTTCAGATTAATGCTGCGATTTGATATTGCTGGCAAATGACCATGGTATAAGCGGGATAATCAACTCAAAGGTGAGCATTCCACGGTTTTAATGCACTTCGCGGATGCAACCACCCTCCGCTTCGCGTCGGGTGGTTATTTGCCTCCGCGTCGTGCATTAAAACCGTGGAATGCACACCTTCTCGTTAATTATCCCTTACATGTGTAATAAAGTATAACCTGCAATATGCTCTTTAAATTACCTTTACAGAAACTCCGAAAATTCCGATTCCGACCTTCTCGCGCTTTCCTATTGGTGGTACTCGATCCGCGTCATCATGTTCGATGCGGCCATATTGTTGACATCCCCTCTAATATTCCTGACTAGACTCTATCGAGAGGCTCTTACCTCACATTCTTAAGCGATCGTATCAACCCTGGTTGGTTCAACATGGTTTGCTGTGTGGTTCACGGCTGTTCTAATGACAGCAAAAAAAAAAAAAAACGGCGTTAATTTCTTTGCAATTCCCACTGTGAGGAGACGAGAGGGGCGAGACAGAGGAGTTGAGCCAGCGGAAGAGAGACCTATGGCTAGCTAGAATCAAGGAGAGACTTGAGGCTACTCCTTACAGCAAAGTCTGTTCCGGCCATTTTACCTCAGGTAACGTTAGAGTTAGATAAGCCACTTTTCCCAGTAAAGTGTGTGCATAGCATTTAATTACTGGTATTTAACGGTTTTATTAGTGAGAGTCAGAGATCGTTTTGTCGGACAGTGAATTTTGCTTGATGTGATAAATGATGCAAGGTGCAGCTACCGGCGCCTGACATCGTTTTGGTAGGAGGCGACATCAAGACAGCTGATATGACAGTCAATATAATAGACTAACGAGATTTACGGTGAGCTAAGTTACTGTTGAATGGAGTTAATGGCTGCATCCAAAATCCTCGTTCTGTAGCTACTCTGGCAAAACGTCGGTTTTGGCGTCAGCATTAAGATTTTGTATTTGTGTCTTAAGACGCCATGAAATGCCTGGTTAGCACTCTCTTATTGTACAACAGAAATAGCCAGTTAAGACACCATAAAATTCCCAGTTAAGACTCAGAAATACAAAATATTAATGCAGACACAAAAACCGACGTTTTGGACCAAACGCAAGTTTACAGAACGAGGATTTAATTCAGGCGCTTTGGGAGGCAGCCAATGTTAGCTTAGTTATATGAAATAGTTATACGACTCCTTACGCCTTCAGCTCCTGCGCCGTGTAGGCGTACACTGTGTGGATTAAATAGTGGCAAATGTGGTGGAAATTCTTATTTCAGTGTGTACCTCCTGAACTGTAGGTGTCGCTGTTTATACAAGGATTTGCTTACTGTAACCTTCCGGCCCACTGTAACTCCTCCCCTCCTGTTGTGAATAAGATCTGTGGTCACCGTTTCGGGGAGTCTCCACCTAGGACTTTTGTCTGTGAAGTGTGGCTTCCCGTGCACGTATAAACTAATATCAACTGCCTTTGACTGAGTGTGTTATTACTTATTGCTTACAATACTTAAAATACACAACGCAGAAGGGGAAATCCCCCACAATCAGTTTTTGGTGCCGTGACCCGGATCGGAATTGCATCAAGACCTGGACTTCTGCTTGTTTCCAGAGGAACGGTTCGTGTGCACTGTAAAAAACCAAGGAGTTTTTTCTCCATCCCTTGCTCTGGAAGGGAACAGAGTTCTGCCTGTGGGTGAGAAAGAGTAACCGCAAAGTATTTGAAACTGTTTTAACATGCTCAGCCTTATAGCGGGTGATCTTGGTTGCTTTGCTGTATGTTTATAATTGGGTACCTCGGATTTTTAGGGGATATTGCATACGCTAATATTAATTTTGAACCCTGTAATACTAATTGGAGTAAACTTACGGTTCTATTTTGTTTCTCCTGACCGCCAGAGGCGATGCTTTCAGCACATGGATATCCATCACACGAACGTGCAGGTCGAGTAATAGTAACAACAAAGTCACGTGTGACCTGGGTGACGTCACCCCGTGACCCCGGCATAAAAGACCGGTGAACCCAGGAAGTGACCTCTTTCATCTTCTCGCGTTTTGCAGGTTGCGAGTTGGAAATCGGATTCTGGACCAAACGCGTGTTGTTTTCGTTACCCGTGGGGTTGGGGCTGTGCTTTTACGCATCCCCCAAGAAACTGCGTTGAATCCGTTGTATCTTTTTTTCTTATTGTTTTGTTAGCACTACTCCGTTAGCTGAGAGCTCTCGCTCGGTGGAGTTAGCTGTGTAGCCCTCAGAGGCGGTGTCCTCGCCGCTGGAGGCCGGCTTGTTTTCCTTCAGGTAAGTGGTTTTCATTTCATTTGACTTAAAGCGGTGTTTCTCGCCGCTGATTTGCTAATCAGTTCTGTGGCGCACGGCGCCTATTTTCGTGAGTATTACTCCGTTAGCTGAGTACTCTCGCTCAGTGGAGTTAGCTGTGTAGCCCTCAGAGGTGGTGTCCTCGCCGCTGGAGGCCGGCTTGTTTCCTTCAAGTAAGTGTTTCATTTGACTTAAAGCGGTGTTTCTCGCCACTGATCTGTTAATTGGTACTGTGGCGCTCGGCGCCTATTTTCGTTAGTATTACTCCGTTAGCTGAGTACTCTCGCTCGGTGGAGTTAGCTATGTAGCCCTCAGAGGCGGTGTCCTCGCCGCTGGAGGCCGGCTTGTTTCCTTCAAGTAAGTGGTTTTCATTTCATTTGGCTTAAAGCGGTGTTTCTCGCCGCTGATTTGTTAATCGATTCTGGGGCGCACGGCGGTGTTCTCGCCGCTGATTGGTAATTGGTTCTGGGGCGCACGGCGCCTATTTTCGTTAGTATTACTCCGTAAGCTGAGTGCTCTCGCTCGGTGGAGTTAGCGGTGTAGACCTCAGAGGCGGTCCTCGCCGCTGGAGGCCGGCTTGTGTTCCTTCAAGTAAATGGTTTTCATTTTATTTGACTTAAAGCGGTGTTCTCGCCGCTGATTTGTTAATCGGTTCTGGGGCACACGGCGCCTATTTCGTTAATATTGTCGACCGCCTTGTTTTGGGTAGCCTTGCCTATGGCCTGTTCACGGGCTGGCTGTCTTGAGTGTTTTGCAGTGTGTGATGTCTTTTCACGCTAGTGAGTGACTGTTTATTTGCGGCCCCTCGAGCCGGAGGACTGCCACCGTGAGTGCCCCTCCTGCCTGGGTATTGAGCACCTGCGGCAGGGTCTGACTGACATGGCCTGCGCAGACTGCATGTGCCTGAGCGAGGCTGCCCGGACCGCCAGGCTGGCTAGGATGGATTCCCCATCCGACATCCCTTGGGTCTCGGGGGGGACAGGATGTGGTGCCGGCTGCAGCAGCGGGGCCCAGCAAGCGCCGTGGGGCTCCCCCACGTGTTGCCGCTCCCAAGGCGAAGAAGCGCACGGGCAATTTGGCTCGGAAAGTGGAGGTGATGTCCGCCGAGCTGGAGGAGATGAAGGCCCTGCTGTCGAATCTCCAGCCTCCGCCACGGGGCAGCAGTGTTCCCGCAGCCCGACCGATCGCCATCACCACCCATTCTGCCGCCGACCGTTGATGCACGCGGCCTCGATTAGCTGTCAATCTAGGTGTCGGAGAGCTTTGACTGCGATGGGTCTGACGGTCACGACTCCACCTCTCCGGCCAGTTCCCAGGCCGCCAGCCATGGCACAGTGACAGCATCGGAAGGCGGACGCTCATCACAGCTAACGCTGAGAGCTGCATTGGCCTGTCTGGGTATGGATACCCCCCCGGTGGCCCGGTATCAGAGCACTTTTTTCAGAGGCTCCACACAGCCTTCCTCGCTGTCTGTTCCGCCCTCAACCCCATACATCGAGGAGTTGCAGAGGTGCTGGGCGGACCCCAGGCGCCTTTCCCACCTCCCCAGTGACTGCAGGTTCCTGGCGGCAATGCAGGATGCCCCCACCTACGGCCTCCAGCAGATGCCCAACACTGAGCCCTCTGTGGCTGCCCTCGTCCTTTCGCCCAACGAGGCCTGACGCCCGATGCCCCTGCGCTCAATGCCGTGTGACCGACGACCTCATCGTGCAGGGATACGACACGGTGGCACGAATGGGCCGTATCGACAACTCCTTGTCCCACCTGCTGCTGGCCCTTGCCCAGACGCTGGAGGGGACGAGCGCAGCATCACAGGAGCTGTGCGACGCGGCGCTCCAGGCCTTTGCCTACTCGCCGCGGGAACTGGGCCGGCTGATGTCATTTCTCACTCTCGCCCGCCGGCAGATATGGCTGGCACAGTCCCCTCTGGCCGAGCCCAACTGGCGCGTGCCACGCTCTCTCCCTGTTTTCCCCGGGGAGCTGTTTGGTGAGGCCGCCCAACAAGCCCTGGACCGGAGTGCCCCGACTCCGTCTCGGCCACGCACCCGCCAGGAGACCAGACGGGTTGCTGACTTTCGTCGCCCCACCACCTCCTGGACCCGCAGCGCCACCCCCTACACCCAGTCCGCTCCCTGTCGCCCCCTTGGTGACCGACGGGGGCGGTCTGGGCAGCGCTGACATCAGCGCGCCGGCGGTCGGCCGCTTTTCCAGCGGACAGCTCCAACGCTGGAGAGCGTTGACCCCAGACCCCTGGGTGTGGGTGACCCTCACCGAGGGTTACCGCATCCAGTTCTGCCGCCGACTGCCTCGTTTTCATGGGGTCAAATACACCACCATGAGCCATCCGGGGAAGTCCCTTGTCCTCCGGCAGGAAATCGCCACTCTCCTGGAGAAAGGAGCAATCTCTCCCGTCGACAGGCAGAGACAGCAAGGTGGGTTCTACTCCAGGTATTTTCTGGTTCCAAAGAAGGACGGCGGTATCCGCCCGATCCTCGACCTGAGGTCCCTCAATTCCCACTTGAAGACCATTAGATTCGGCATGCTGCGTACGGTGGATGTCTTACACCACATCCAGGCCGGCGACTGGTTTGCCACCATCGACCTGAAAGACGCCTACTTTCATGTTCCCATTGCGCCATACCACAGGCAGTTCCTGCGGTTTGCTTTCGAGGGCTTGGCCTTCGAGTTCAATGTTCTGCTCTTTGGGATATCGCTGGCACCCCGTGTGTTCACCAGGTGTGTGGCAGCGGCATTGGCACCACTTCAGGCACGGGGTTTGCGTGTCCTGCCTTACCTAGACGACTGGCTCGTCTGTTTACAATCGGAAGCTCAGGCCCACACCGACATCGCGATTGTGCTCTCACATGTCGCAGAGCTGGGGCTCAGGGTGAATTACCAGAAGAGCTCACTGGTACCCAGCCAGGAGACGATCTTCTTGGGCATGCAGCTGAATTCGAGGTCCTTGATGGCAACCCCCTCCCTGACCAGGATCCACAACATCCGCCTGCTGCTTGGCCGCTTCAGACTGGGCAGGTCACTCGCCCTGAAGACCTTTCAGTGCCTGCTGGGCATGCTTACGGCGGCCTCCTCTCTGGTCCCGCTGGGGCTCCTACACTTGCGTCCACTTCAGAGGTGGCTCAACGGTCTCCACCTCCACCCGGCGCTGCATGGGCACAGGTTTGTGCAGGTAAAAGATTATTTTTGCAGACTCCTCCGTCCATGGAGGAGGAGGGCTTACTTTTTGCACGGTGTTCCACTGGTCGCTATCCCCTCCCGGAGGGAGGTCATCACCACGGACGCCTCCCTGGGAGGTTGGGGTGCAGTCTGGCAATGCCGGACCGTCAGAGGCTGCTGGAGTCCAGGGCAGTGACAGCAGCACATCAACGTGCTGGAGCTACGGGCTGTTTTCCTCAGCCTACAGCACTTCCTCCCAGGCCTAGCCGGCAGACACGTTCTGGTGCGGACGGACAACGCTACGGTGATGTATTACATCAACCACTAAGGAGGCACCAAGTCCCTCCAGTGCTTAGAAAAGTGGCCGGGCAACTTCTGCGGTGGGCCCATTGGCATCTCTTGAGCCTGCGTGCAATGTACTTTCCAGGCACTGCCAACAGGGCAGCGGATCTGCTGTCCCGCTAGGAACCCGATTCCGGGGAATGGACACTCAACCCAGTGGTGGTTCTTGCCATCTGGGAACGTTTTGGCAGGGCAGAGGTGGACCTCTTTGCCTGCCAAGAGTCGACACACTGGTTCAGCCTCCACGGCCCCAGCTCCCTGGGCCAGGACGCGCTGGCGCATGCTTGGCCGAGGCAACTGCTGTATGCCTTCCCCCCTCTGCCATTGATCGTGCCAACCCTGCACAGGGTTGCGATGGACCACCACGAGCTGCTGCTCGTCACCCCTTGGTGGCCGGGCCGAGTGTGGTTCCCCAAGTTGCTGCAACTTCTGAACGGCGACCCCTGGTGCCTACCAGTGAGGACGGACCTGCTATCACAGCTGGGAGGGCAGATCTGGCACCCGGATCCAGCCCATCTGCAGCTCTGGGTGTGGCCGCTGAAGGGCCATACCCCCTGCTAGGTCTTTGTGAGCCGGCAGTGGTCAACACCATTGCAAGCTCTCTCCACCAATGCCCTCTACGCCAACAGATGGAGGCTTTTCTCCCACTGGTGCTTGACTCGGGGGGAGGAGCCTACATGCTGCCCCCTGCCGACCATTCCACTGTTCCTCAAGTCTCTGTTTGACAAGGGTCTTACTCCTTCCATCATCAAGGTCTATGCAGCTGCCATCTCTGCTCAGCATGCCAGAATTGAGGGAAGGACCGTGGGGTCCCACCCCTTGGTGGCACGTTTCTTGAAGGGTGCTCTCCGGTTGAGACCCCCCCGACGGAGGCGGATACCCACGTGGGATCTTCACTTCGTGCTGCAGGCTCTCTGCGACACACCGTTTGAGCCCCTGCTCACGGCAGACATTTCATGGCTCTCCCTGAAGACTGCCTTTCTTCTGGCCATTACATCGACGAGGCGCGTCGGGGAATTACATGCGCTGTCAGTCAGTGGGGAGTGCCTGCAGTGGCACCCCGGCGACAATGGGGTAACTCTGTGGCCTAACCCCTCTTTCCTCTCGAAGACCCTCTCTGCTACCTTCGTCAACCAGCCCCTTGCGGCGTTCGAGGCAGGCCATGGTGAGAGGTCGGAACTTTTATGCCCAGTTCGCGCCCTCAGGGTGTACGTGTCCCGTACGGAAGGCTTCCGTAGGAGTGACGCCCTGTTTCTGTGCCACACAGGGCCGAGGAAGGGTCTGGCGCTCTCTAAACAGAGGCTTTCCAAGTGGATAGTTGAGGCCATATTACATGCCTACAGACATAGTGGCACCCCGGTTCCTCCGGCTGTTCGGGCGCACTCTGCACGGGCCGTGGCGGCCTCATGGGCATCACTGAAGGACGAACCCCTTTCAGACATATGCAGCGCAGCCTCCTGGGCGTCCAGCTGCACTTTTACCAGGTTTTACCGTCTTAATGTCGTCCCACATAACCCTGTAGCGACGGCTGTCATTCCAGGCCCGTCGCAGCAACACTGAGTACAGGTAGGCACTTCTCGTGACCTGGTTGGTATTAGTCATCCATGTGCTGAAAGCACCGCCTCTGGCGGTCAGGAGAAACGAAATAGAAGGAGGGTTTTGTAGATAACTGCGGTTCTATGAGTTTCGGATGACCGCCAGAGCTTGGCAGTCACTCGGAGTGTTCACGAGAAGATTTGCCAAGAGGTCACTTCCTGGGTTCATCGGTCTTTTATGCCGGGGTCATGGGGTGACGTCACCCAAGTCACACGTGAATTTGTTGTTACTATTACTCGACCTGCATGTTCGTGTGATGGATATCCATGTGCTGAAAGCACCGCCTCTGGCAGTCATCCGAAACTCATAGAACCGCGGTTATCTACATAACCCTCTCTTTAAGACTTGAACTGTTCGTTATTAAATTTGTCAGGTTGTTCGCGTTTCTAGGCTGTAATATCCTAGGTTTAAGAAAGGGAGCAGAAAAGACTGCAGTAATTATAGAGGTATTCCTCTTCTGTCAACTGCTCGTGAAATAATGGCCCGCATACTCCGAAACAGAATTAATGAAAACCTTACCCCAAATATCCTACCTGAGACGCAGTGTGGCTTTCGGAGTGGAAGAAGCACCATGGATATGGTCTTCAGTCTCCGTCAGATCCAGGAAAAGTGTATAGAACAAAACATGCCTTTGTATGCTGTTTTTATCGACTTTACAAAGGATTTTGATGCAGTGTCAAGAGAAGGCCTCTGGATTGTGCTGAAGAAGTATGGCTGTACAGACAAAGTCATTCACTTGATAAGATGCTTACACGATGGTATGCAAGCTCAAGTAGTTCTGGGAAATGCCATCTCCATGGAATTTGCTGTGACAAACGGTGTTAAGCAAGGTTGTGTGCTTGCTCCGACTTTGTTCTCGTTGTACCTGACTGCAATGCTAGAAATAAGAAGGTATCTTCATACAGACATGACATGATGCAGACCTCTTCAATGTGTCCCACTTCAAGGCGAAGACACGCATAACAAGGCACCTTGTGAGAGAATTGCTGTTTGCTGATGATAGTGCTGTGGTGGCGCACAGCTCTGAGGATATCCAAATGCTAATAGACAGATTTGCCAAAGCTGCCGCTCAGTTCAGCCTTAAGATCAATATAAAAAAGACTGAAGGCCTATACCAGCCGGTTAAACTGCTTATACCCCCACCTGCACCTGAAATCATAACAATAAACCAAGAGCCGCTCGTGCAATATACAGACTTCAAATACCTTGGAAGTACAATATCCAACAATGCCAAAATCGACAAAGAGATTAGAAATAGGATGGGCAACGCGAGTGCTGCCTTTGGCAAACTACAAGATCAGTTATGGAAAAACAGACATGTCTCAATTAGAGTAAAATGCAAGGTTTACAGAGCAGTTGTACTGTCAATCCTACTATATGGTGCTGAAACCTGGACTATCTACCGCGACCAGGTCAAGAAGCTTCATGCTTATATGATGAGACAGTTGAGGGCTATTATGAACATATCCTGGAAGGATAAAGTCACCAAGATAGCAATCTTGCAGTGTGCTGGTCTACCATTTATGGAAGACACCTTAATTGAGAAGGGCCTCGGATGGCTGGGTCATGTACACAGAATGGAAAACGAAAGACTTCTAAGACAACTGTTGTATTCCCAGCTCTGTGAAGGCAAAAGAAACCAAGGGAGACCTAACCTTAGGTTCAAGGATGTGGCAAAAAGAAACCTGAAATCTCGAGGAATAGACATAAAGAGCTGGCAACAAACGGCGACCATTAGGGCTGTTTGGAGAAGCATCATTAGGCCGAAGCCTTTATCATAACACAGTCCTTGTCGCTTCATGACCGACTGCGAGAGAGAGAGAGAGAATATCCTAGGTACCTCTTTATAAAACTCCCAGGATGTTTTGATATTGACAATGGGAACAGTACATACTCGACGCTGTACAAACTGTACCAAGGGGTACAAATACGACTATTGTAGTGCTGATTTGTGAATCAAATCTAGACGGTTCATTGCTGAATGTAGACCGATAGCACTTGCGGAATAGATTCAAAGCCGAAGAAATCTATTCTTGCCTTAATTCATAGTCGGCTTAAGCAAGAGATGTCTTAAGATTGTGGTGAGCTTAAGTTAATGCGTGATTCTTTGAGAATTGACGCTACTCTAACAAGAGACTAATCTAACATTCGTTGTGAGTTAGAGTTAATAAGTTGTGTACAAATCTTTTATGAGAGGCATAAAAGTAGTCGAGAATACCAAGGATCCTAGCTAGGCTTGGTTTACGAAAGTTTCAGAGGAGAAACAAAAAATCCCGAGGAGGGTCAGGAATAAGAGGTTCCTGTAGACCGCGGCAATCGTTGACTCATTGCCTATATCACTCATTCTGGGACAGCTCTGTTTGTTTTATGGTGTCTGTTTAATGTTATAGAAAGCATGATGCCTTGGCTTGTGTGTCTTGTATTCGTTTGTAATAACATGTCGTTTATGTGCTAATACTGTTTAATGCGCAGCGAAAAAGACGTTGGTCCGTAATTCAGCACGTGAGTAACCTCTAATACAGTCCTGAGTCCGTGTGTCCTCGCTACAATAAGGTAAGCGCATTTTCATTGTTCGGCTATTGTTAAGATTAAGTTTAAATTGTTTTGCTTCTCTAAACTGCATAAAGTATTTAATTGCCTTTTCCATAAGTTTTCTTGACTTAAGTGTGCTGGTGCTGAACAAAAGTGTTCAATTTGCATTTAACTTGAATATAGCCTACGAGTTTTGACAATATTGTAAATCATGGGTTCAACAAACAGCACAATGAAGCCAGAAAAACCACGTGCAGGGACTCCATATCGAGTAATGGAGGGAAAATATGGTGGTAATGCAGTTAAATACATGACCAAATGGTCTATCTGGACCAATAATAATTGGCCTGTTGATGGTTCATTGAATAATGATAGATTAAAATCAGTTTGTAATGTAATTGAGACAAAAGGTTTGAAATATAAAGAAGCTGAAGCACATAGAAATGCCTTACAATTATGGAAAGCGGAAATCCAAATTAGAGCAGAAAAGAAAAAAAGGGGAGAAGCTGAAAAAGCAATGAAACAAACACTAACTAGTTTTGTGCAAAAAGAACAAAAGGGCAATACTGAAGAAACCAAAAGGTGTGAAAACAAACTAGGTCTGTATCCCTCTCTTCCTCTTGCTAACCCTGTTGATCTTTCATCTCATTCCTCTGATGATGAGGGCATTGCTGTGTGTCTAGAGCTAGCACGGAGGCGCGATGCTGCAGAGGCACAAATGGAAGCGCGTGACGGTGAACAAATGGCCGCTGCTACAGCAGTACTGCCATCGCAGGGGGGGGGAGGAGAACACAGACAGGAAGAGCTGGGGAAAGAGTGCAGCCCTGGAGGTCATTGGGCAAGCCACCCCAGAGCTGCAACAAATGTGTCTCCGCATGAGACCTTTGGGTAATCTGCATGTCACCGCTGCCTCTTGGAATAGTGAAATCCCAGAGGAATATCAGCAGATGGCCGAGCATCATATGGGTAAGTCCATAACATTCCCAGCATTTTCAGACATTTTTATCTCAGATGTAGGTTTTGCAGCTACAGTATTATTAACCAAATCCCATAAATCATTGTGTAAGGACCCAGATTCCATACCATACATTGCTTTAGCGGTCTCTTCTGATAATACACCTAAGGATTTAAATTCTATGTTGCAAGTATTGTCAGCAGAGAAGCGTGAAAACCCTTTGAAGTTGGCTAATGGATGGACTTTAACCAAAGTTAAATCTGGATTTTGTGTCTCTCTCCCACCATTTACCGTTGAAGGATCATTTCAACATGATTCTCCAGCCCCTTCCCCCGAGTATCTTCCTAATGGGCCATTAGCCTCTGTTCCTGCTAATTTGTGGGCAACGCATTCAACAGATGTTGGCTTTGTTAATTCAGCGACCCCCCCATAAAATCACTCTAAAGGAAGATTGTAAATTCCCTAATCTCAGACAATATCCTTTGAAACCTGAAGCTATTGCTGGGATCACCACAGTCATTGAGTCTCTGTTGCAGCAGGGAGTGTTGGTCCCCTGCTGTTCACCATGTAACACCCCTATTCTACCCATACCCAAGCCAGGGAGACCTGGTGTATGGAGATTTGTACAAGATCTAAGGGATGTTAACAAATGTGTTGTACCCATGTATCCTGTCGTTGCTGATCCTTCCACCGTACTATCTTCCATACCTGCAAATACTACACATTATACAGTCGTAGATTTATGTTCTGCCTTTTTCTCTATTCCAATCCATAAAGATTCACAATTTCTATTTGCATTTACCTTTAATGGCACTCAGTATACTTGGACTCGGGCTCCACAGGGATATACTGAGTCCCCTACATTGTATAGCCGGGCTTTACATCAAGATTTAAGGAATGTACAATTACCTGAAGGTAGTGTTCTAATCTAATATATGGATGACTTACTTGTTGCTTCACCAAGCAAAGAAGCTTGTGAAAAAGATACTGTAATACTTTTGCAAGAACTAGAGAAAAAAGGTCACAAAGCTAGGCCCAAGGCCTACACCCTCCTGTTTGCGTGCAGTAGCAGCTGCAGCTCTCTGTCTCTCTAAATGTTCAACAATCACTTTTGATTCTCCAGTCACATTGCATGTTCCTCATTCAGTATCTATTCTGTTACAGAAAATTACCACTCAACATTTATCTTCCTCCAATTCCAGTCCAATTTATATGGATCGATGCCAATCAAACAAGGTTTCTCGTCGTAGCGCGATGAGGATGCCATGACGGCTCGTTTAACTCAATTGAAATCTTCGCTCTGCTCCTCAGCGACGTCAACAATGTGGCCGAATCGAAAGTTGATGACACGCATCGAATACCGTCAATACGGTTCAGCGGTTGGAAGCAATTCATGCGTTTCACAATCATTTAAATTAAATGAGATCATTTGAAATGTCTTCATGCAATTACATTGCTTCCAACCCCTCCATGCACAAGGATTTCAATTCCGCGCGAGAAGCTTTTACATAGCCTATGCGTTGATTGAATAATTGCTGACCACAACAGGGGAACGTAAATATGCATCTGAAACTCACACCGAATGCGTGAGAGTTGGCAGGTATGCGTTATAAATGAAAACAGGCCACACCTGATAAAGTTGAGAGTTTTCTGAGTTTCTGTAATTGTTATGATTCTGTCTCGAGTGCTTGTTTGTGCTTGTGCGTTTTTCCCCTGTGTCACTCTTGATTTGTTTTTCCCGCGATCTGACCATTGGATTCCCTCTTGCCCTGACTCTGTTGTGTGTTGTGTGACAGCCTTCAGCATGCCTGAGTCTCGTTGTCCAATCACGTTTTCTCTTTCGGTTTGGGCTTTGGTATATCATTCATTGCTTCCACCTTTGCTTAATTCTGGGTCTCGCAAAACTCTGAGTGAATGCATTGTCTGATAGGGCCATTACTAACCGTACTGTAGTGAGAGGGCGGATTGCCATCTCCCTGCTTCTGCTTTGGGGGGAGGGGCATTTGATTGTTAATGACTGTCACCTGTGCTTGGCGTGCAGAGAGGAGGACGCTGGATGAAAAGTGGAAAGAAAAACAGTGTGAGCATTTGTAAGACTGGCCTGGCTTTGCTCCTGTGGTGGTGGCACTGGGACGGGAGGGTGCTGCTCGCAACTTTTAGTGTTGCCGGCAGTGAAGATAGTTGAGTAGGGGAGTTGTTCCTGTGGTAGGAGGGGAGGCTAGATGCTTCCTGTAGGCAGAGAGGGACTGGGGTTTAGAGTGTCGCTGCCTGCTTGCAATAACAAACTTAGCGTGTGTCTTCCGCTTCCGTATCTTTTTCGATGTTGGCTGTATAAAATGAATTGTACTGACTTTTGTCGATGAATGTATCGCATGGATGATGTTAAGAGATGAATTACTGGAGCCATTTGTATTGAAGTGAAGTGTTGTTGCCAGACCGGGCGAGTGGAGAATATTTGTAACATTTTTAATGTTACTTGTTTTGTTATGGTGTATTTCGTATTGCGCAATTTTTAAATTTTTAAATTTTAAATCTTAATATGCGGGATAGCTCAGGTATTATGCTGAGGGCTGTGAAATTTACAAGGTGTATATAGAATAGCACTCAGACCAAACATACCAAAAATTGCATGGCTACTCCACGAGGTGGCGCTGTAACGGATGCAAACGCATTTTGCCTTAAAACTCCCACATTTTAAATCATATCTTCATAAACTTTACGTCCTCGTGTGCATTAGATAGAGTCGCATCTTCGGACATTGGCCATGCCCACTCTCACAGCGTATTTTTCTTTCTCCGTCACTACACATCAAAAACCTACTTTTTCGAACTCCTCCTAGTGTTTTAGCTCCATCTGCACGAAAATTTGCACATATAATCTCCAGACGGGCCTGATCAAAAGTTAACAAATGAATTTTGCTACGCCAAAAAATTTGGTACTTATAAATAAACAATTTTTTTCTGCTAGCTAGAAAAAACATATTGTTGCATAATTGTGTCATAGGCAAAGGTGTCTACATCAAACTCAAGGCACTTGTTTCTAACGTCAACCAGAGACTCTGTGCCAAATTTGGTGGAAATTGGCCAATAGGGGGCGTAATAAACAGAAGCATCAATTGACATGAAAGTTGAGAGGGCAGCCTTTTTTGACCCCACGTTTGAGAGCAAATATTAGTGATGTACCTCCTGGTAACGAAATACAGCTATTTGCATTCCATGGGCTCCGCGGGACCTGGGAGCCAAGTTGCGCGGGGAGGCTTGGCCCCCTTTTCATAACTGCTTGCAGTTCTACAAACCCAAAACCAGTGAAGTTGGCACGTTGTGTAAATCATAAATAAAAACAGAATACAATGATTTGCAAATCCTTTTCAACTTATATTCAATTGAATACACTGCAAAGACAAGTTACTTCATGTTCGAACAGGTAAACTTTGTAATTTTTTGCAAATATTAGCTCATTTGGAATTTGATGCCTGCAACATGTTTCAAAAAAGCTGGCACAAGTGGCAAAAAAAGACTGAGAGAGTTGAGGAATGCTCATCAAACACTTATTTGGAACATCCCACAGGTGAACGGGCTAATTGGGAACAGGTGGGTGCCATGATTGGGTATAAAAGCAGCTTCCCTGAAATGCTCAGTCATTCACAAACAAGAATGGGGCGTGGGTCACCACTTAGTGAACAAATGCGTGAGCTGATTGTCGAACAGTTTAAAAACAACATTCCTCAACGAGCTATTGCAAGAAATTTAGGAATTTCATCATCTACGGTCCGTAATATCGTCAAAAGGTTTAGAGAATCTGGAGAAATCACCGCACGTAAGCGACAAGGCCGAAAACCAACATTGAATGCCCGTGACCTTCGATCCCTCAGGCGGTACTGCATCAAAAACCGACATCAGTGTGTATAAGACATCACCACATGGCTCAGGAACACTTCAGAAAACCACTGTCAGTAACTACAGTTGGTCGCTACATCTGCAAGTGCAAGTTAAAACTCTACAATGCAAAGCGAAAGCCATTTATCAACAGCACCCAGAAACGCCGCCGGTTTCGCTGGGCCCAAGCTCATCTAAGATGGAGTGATGCAAAGTGGAAAAGTGTTCTGTGGTCTGACGAGTCCACATTTCAAATTTTTTTTTGGAAACTGTGGATGTCGTGTCCTCCGGACCAAAGAGGAAAAGAACCATCCGGACTGTTATAGGCGCAAAGTTCAAAAGCCAGCATCTGTGATGGTATGGGAGTGTATTCGTGCCCAAGGCATGGGAAACTTACACATATGTGAAGGCACCATTAATGCTGAAAGGTACATACAGGTTTTGGAGCATGCCATCCAAGCAACGTCTTTTTCATGGACGCCCCTGCTTATTTCAGCAAGACAATGCCAAGCCACATTCTGCACATGTTACAACAGCATGGCTCCGTAGTAAAAGAGTGCGGGTACTAGACTGGCCTGCTTGTAGTCCAGACCTGTCTCCCATTGAAAATGTGTGGCGCATTATGAAGCGTAAAATATGACAACGGAGACCCCGGACTGTTGAACAACTTAAGCTCTACATCAAGCAAGAATGAGAAAGAGTTCCACCTGAAAAGCTTCAAAAATTGGTCTCCTCAGTTCCCTAACGTTTACTGAGTGTCGTTAAAAGGAAAGGCGATGTAACACAGTGGTAAAAAGGCCCCTGTGCCAACTTTTTTGCAATGTGTTGCTGCCGTTAAATTCTAAGTTAATGATTATTTGCAAAAAGAAAAGGAAAAGGTTTCTCAGTTTGAACATTAAACATCTTGTCTTTGCAGTGTATTCAATTGAATATAAGTTGAAAAGGATTTGCAAATCATTGTATTCTATTTTTATCTACGATTTACATAATGTGCCAACTTCACTGGTTTTGGGTTTTGTAGTTATTAGGGGGCCAAGCCCGAGGGGCTTGGGAAACGTGTATGCACGCATACGCGTTTCCCAGGATCAGCAGTGCTGGGAACCCTATTGTTTTTGTTCGGATTTTTATTAGGGCCCGAGCACCGACCGGTGCCAGGAACCTATTGTTTTTGATGGGATTTTTATTATTAGGGCCCGAGCACCGACCTGGCACCGAAGGTGCGAGGAACCTATTGTTTTTGATGGGTTTCTTCTTCTTCTTCTTCTTCTTCTTCTTCTGCTGCGAGAACGCATTTTTGAGGGCTTTGCCATGCATGAAAACTCACAAAAATTTGCCCACACGTCAGTCGTGGTGAAAATTGCAAAGTATTACTATTTTTGTGCTTAGACATACTCAGGTGGCTCTATAGCGCCACCAAACACGCGTCCATTTTGGAACGCACTTGCTCGGATTCTCACGAAATTTGATAGGGTCATAGTAGTCATCATAAATTTTTTTTTAAATTTTTTTGAAATTTTTTTGCCGCACAGGAAGTGAGCTATGAGCCATTTCCTGCGTTTTTTCAGATTTTACGAACACATTTTTGAGGGCCTTATCATACTTGAAATTTCACCAAACTTGGCTCATAGACTAGAAATATTAAGTTCTTTAATTCGATATCTCATTTGCTAAAATTATAGTTGTCTGATTATCTTCAATTTGAGACAGGAATTGGCAGTAAATGTGGCATAATGGCTCTATAGCGCCCCCAATCAGATTTTTAAAAGAATTGCCCTTTTGAGGCTCTCAGCATGCTCAAAAACTCACAAAATTTTGGACCATTCTAAAAACCATCATTCCTATTACACTGATAAAAAAATACATATAGAGTTGGCAAAAATGGCATTATAGCGCCCCCTGGAAAATTTAAAATAAGCAGCCCTCGCATCGTGGTTGACCTGCATGTATGAAATTCGGTGGACATGTAGAATATCCTGAGACCTGAAAAAAAGTCTCTTGGTGCTATGACCAAGACTCACAAGGAAGTTCGCCATTTTTAATTGAAATTTCAACATTTTTAGATTTTTCGCCATTCGCAGGTGTCGTACTTTAACGAACTCCTCCTAGAGATTTTATCCAATCAACTTAAAATTTGGTGAATAATATCTCAAGACGTTGTCGATGGTAAATTGCGAAGCTTTTTTGGATTTATCAAACGATGTATCCGTGGCATTGCGGCGAATTTCGATGTCCTGCCAAGAAACAGGAAGTTGATTTTACTCCCACATACTTTGTGGGATTTGCTTGAAACTTTCCAAGCTTGATAAAATTGTCCTCCCAAGTATAAGTATATGCTAATATTACATCGGGAGTGGCCAAGAGGCTCCACAGCGCCCTCTAGATACAGCCATGTTAAGATAAAAGTGCTTGAATGTTCATGAAATTTGGTCAGATCATTGCATTTGTCATGCCGAAATTTCGTTATTTTTTTGAAATTTTTTGGCCAAACAGGAAGAGAGCTATGAGCCTTTTCCTGCGTTTTTCCAAATTTTACGAACACACGTTTAAAGGCCTTCCGATCATCCAAAACTTGCAAAATATTGCACAAAATATCAGTGTCTTATGATCTTCAGCTTGATGTCCCAATTGGCACTTAATGTGCCACAATGGCTCTATAGCGCCCCCTAATTATTTTTGCAAAAGAATTGTCCTTTTGAGGGTCTCAACATGATTGAAAATTTACAGAAATCAACACATTTGTAGAGCCAGGTACTCTGGGAGAGGTTTTGCACACAGGTATTTCAATTTGGTATCATTGCACCCTCTAGAAATTTTCAGCAAAAAGGTTCTCAGAGTTCAGTTAACCTACATGAACAAAATTTGGTGGAGACATTAAACGTGCCAAGACATGTAAAAAAATCATATAGTGCCGTTGCCCAAACCCAACAGGAAGTGCATTTTTTTTTAATTAAAATTTCAATTTTTTTTCATGAACAGGTGTTATACTTTTAGATGCTCCACCTATTGATTTCAGGAATGGTGTTTGCACTCCACTCAGGAAAACATATTGTGTGCAGTCTAGCAGTGTCCAGTGGCTGTTGACGGGTGCATTTGACCAGTCACATCACGCCACCACCCCAACGTGCACGAGGGGTGCGAGGGCCCTTTCAACGCTGCTTGCAGCTTTAATTATTATTATTATTATTATTATTATTATTATTATCCCCCGCCAACACGAAGTGGGAGGGGGATATAGGTTTGACCTCCGTCCGTCCGTTTGTGCGTCCGTCCGTCCGTCCGTCCGAGATAAAGGGGACAGCTTTACTCAGAAACTACTACAGCTACAGCAACCAAATTTGTTGTGTAGCTTCAGACCATAAAGGCCTTGATTGAGTTCGAAAATGAGAAGCGCACGATTGGTGGGGGATGTTGTAGACCATGTCGACTTGTTATTTTTATTTTTCCGATGGTAAAAGTGGTGCTGCAGCCTAAACCGTGCAAGGGAGGTTGGTGGAATTTGGAGGGTTGGTCCAGAACCCTGCACTCACCTCAGACACCAAAATTCACATATGTCCGCCAGCAGGGGGCGATATAACTACGAGCAACGCGTTTTGGGCTATAACTCTCACAACATACGTGTCACTTTCAAAAACTTTATATCCACAGATTCCCTGGAAAGCCTTGAATAACTTGGACTAGGCCACGCCCATTTGCGCCTTTAAATTTTTTTTTGCATAATTGCAAAAACTGGAAAACCTACTTTTTCAAACTTCTCCTTGGGATTTTGTCCGATCAGTCTGTAATTTGGCATGTACACTCTGGAGCCTCATTTGATTTAAATATATCAAAAAAATTATGTTCGGGGAAAATACGCGTAAATGATTAGCGAATAAAATTTTCTCGCTAGCTATGCAAATGTTTGCATTGCTATATCTCGGTAAAAATAAATGCTAACAACACCAAATCTGAGATGTTTGGTTGGAATGGGACTATGAAGGAATAAGCCAAATTTGGTAAATGTTGGCCACTAGGGGGCACTGTAAAGGTGGGAAATTTATATCTCTTAAATGCCATGACCGATTTTCACCAAATTCAGTGGGTAGGATGCTGGGTCACTCCTGAGGCCATGTTTTGAAATTCATTATGACTGGTCAAACTGGGCGTGGCTTATTACAAGATAAACAACAAACTTTTATTTTAGCTCAAGTATTTGGCTGAGGGCTCCCAAAATTACAGGGTATATCTAGAATAGCAGACAGACCACCCATACCAAAAATTGTGTGTCACGTCCACTAGGTGGCACTGTAAAAGATGCAAATGCATTTTGGCTTGTAATTTCCACATTTTAAATCAAATCTTCATTAACTTTGTTTCCGCTTATTCCCCAAATAGAGTCACATCATGTGAAATTGGCCTCGCCCCCTTTCACCACATATTTTTCATTTTAAGTTACTAGACATTAAAAACATACTTTTGCGAACTCCTCCTAGTATTTTAACTATATCTGCACAAAACTTTGCTCTAACAATTTTCAGACATGCCTCATCAATATTATCAAAAGAAATTTGCTACTCCAAAAAACATGGTTCTGATAAATAAACAATTTTTTTCTGCTAGCAAAAAAACACATATTGTTACATATTTGTGTCAAAGTTAAAGCTATCAACATCAAACTCTTTTCACTCGCTGCAGAGGTCAAACAGAGGCTCTGTGCCAAATTTGGCCCAAATTGGACGATAGGGGGCGCTATAAGCAGAGAAACATCAAGTGACATTAAAGTTGATCGGATTATGCATGAAATTTGGGGAATATCATGCTGGGGCACTCCTGAGACCATATCTTGAAGGGGATTGCAACTGGTCAAAATGGGCGTGGCTTTTACAAGATAAACAACAAACTTTAATTTCAGCTCAGGTATTATGCTGAGGGCTGTAAAATTTACAAGGTAAATATAGAATAGCACTCAGACCAAACATACCAAAAATTGCCTGGCGACTTCACGAGGTGGCGCTGTAACGGATGCAAATGCATTTAGCCTTAAAACTCCCACATTTTAAATCATATCTTCATCAACTTTACGTCCTCGTCTTCCTTCAATAAAGTAGCATCTTCTGACACTGGCCATGCCCACTCTCACAGCATATTTTTCTTTCTACGTCAGTACACATCAAAAACCTACTTTTTCGAACTCCTCCTAGTGTTTTAGCTTCATCTGCATGAAAATTTGCACATATAATCTCCAGACTGGCCTGATCGCATACGCGTTTCCCAGGACCAGCGGTGCTGGGAACCCTATTGTTTTTGTTCGGATTTTTATTATTATTATTATTATATATTTTTTTTATTTTTCCGTTGGTAAAAGTGGTGCTGCAGCCTAAACTGTGCAAGGGAGGGTGGTGCAATGTAAAGGGTTGGTCCAAAACCCTGCACTCACCTCAGACACCAAAATTCAAATATGTTTGCCGGCAGGGGGCGCTATAACTACAAGCAACGCGTTTTGGGCTATAACTCCCACGCCGTACATCTCACATTCAAAAACTTTATATCCACAGATTTCCTGAAAAGCCTTGAATCAGTTAAGTTTGGCCAAGCCTATTTTCGCCTCTCAAATTTTTTCGCAAAATCGCGAAAACTGGAAAACCTACTTTTTCAAACTTCTCCTTGGGATTTTGTCCGATCAGTCTGTAATTTAGCATGTACACTCTGGAGCCTCATTTAATATAAAGTTTTCAAAAGAATTTAGTTCAATCAAAATACGCGCAAATTATTAGCAAATAAAATTTTCTAGCAAGCTAAGCAAATGTTTGCATTGCTATATCTCGACAAAAATAAATGCTAACAACGCCAAATCTGAGATCTTTGGTTGGAATAGAACTGTGATAGAATAAGCCAAATTTGGCTAATGTTGGCCATTAGGGGGCGCTGTAAAAGTGGGAAATTTATATCTTCTGTCAAAAGTTTTCAAAAGAAATTGCTACTCCAAAAAATATGGTTCTTATAAATAAACTATTTTTTTCTGCTAGCTAAAAAACACATATTGTTACATATTAGTGTCTAAGTTAAAGCTGTCAACATCAAACTCTTTTTACTCACTGAAGCGGTCAAAGAGAGGCTCTGTGCCAAATTTTTCCCAAGTTGGACAATAGGGGGCGCTATAAACAGAGAAACATCAAGTGACATGAAAGTTGATCGGATTTGCACAAAATTTTGGGAGTATAATGCTGGGGCACTCCTGAGACCATATCTTGAAGGGGATTGCAACTGGTGAAAGTGGGCGTGGCTTATTACAAGATAAACAACAAACTTTAATTTCTGCAGCGAGTGAAAAGAGTTTGATGTTGACAGCTTCAACTTTGAAACAAATATGTAACAATATGTTTTTTAGCTGGCAGAAAAATATGGTTTATTTATAAGAACCATATTTTTTGGAGTAGCAAATTTCTTTTGTTTAAACACTAGGAGGAGTTCGAAAAAATATCGGGCTTGGCCCCCTAATAATAATAATAATAATAATAATAATAATACTAACTAGAACTGCAAGCAATTATGAAAGGGGGCCAAGCCTACCCCCGTGACTCGGCCCCCAGGTCTCGCTGAGGCCACGAAATGCAAATAGCTGTATTTCGTTACCAGGCGGTGGATTGACTCAATATCATACTCCCCAAATTTCATGCAAATCCGATCAACTTCCATGTCACTTGATGTTTCTCTGTTTATTACGCCCCCTATTGGCCAATTTGCCACAGAACCTCTGGTTGACGTTGGAAACAAGTGCCTTGAGTTTGATGTAGATACCTTTGCCTATGACACAATTATGCAACAATATGTTTTTTCTAGCTAACAGAAAAAAAATTGTTTATTTATAAAAACCGAATTTTTTGGCGTAGCAAAATTCTTTTGATAACTTTTGATCAGGCCAGTCTGGAGATTATATGTGCAAATTTTCGTGCAGATGGAGCTAAATCACTAGGAGGAGTTTGAAAAAGTAGGTTTTTGATGTGTAGTGACGAAGAAAGAAAAATACGCTGTGAGAGTGGGCATGGCCAAAGTCAGAAGATGCGACTACCGGAAGAACACAAGGACGTAAAGTTTATAAAGATATGATTTAAAATGTGGGAGTTTCACGGCCAAATGCATTTGCATCCGTTACAGCGCCACCTCGTGGAGTAGCCATGCAATTTTTGGTATGTTTGGCCTGAGTGCTATTCTATATACACCTTGTAAATTTCACAGCCCTCAGCATAATACCTGAGCTGAAATTAAAGTTTGTTGTTTATCTTGTAAAAAGCTTTGACCAGTTGCAATCCCCTTCAAGATATAGTCTCAGGAGTGCCCCAGCATAATACCCCCCAAATTTTGTGCAAATCCGATCAACTTTAATGTCACTTGGTTTTTCTCTGTTTATAGCGCCCCCTATTGTCCAATTTGGGCCAAATTTGGCACAAAGCCTCTGTTTGACCTCTGCGAGTGAAAAGAGTTTGATGTTGACAGCTTTAACTTTGACACAAATATGTAACAATATGTGTTTTTTTAGCTAGCAGTAAAAAATAGTATATTTATAAGAACCATATTTTTTTGAGTAGCAAATTTCTTTTGATAACTTTTGATGTGGCACGTCTGAAGATTGTTACAGCAAAGCTTTGTGCAGATATACTTTAAACACTTGGAGGAGTTCGAAAAAGTATGTTTTTGATGTCTAGTAACTTAAAAAATAAAAAATGTGGTGAAAGGGGGTGGGGCCTATGTCACGATGTGACTTTGGGGAATATGTGGATATAAAGTTTATAAAGATTTGATTTAAAATGTGGAAGTTACAAGCCAAAATGCATTTCCATCTTTTACAGCGCCACCTAGTGGACGTGACACACAATTTTTGGTATGGGTAGTCTGTCTGCTATTCTTGATATACCCCGTCATTTTGGTAGCCCTCAGCCAAATACTTGAGCTAAAATAAAAGTTTGTAGTTTGTCTTGTAATAAGCCACGCCCAGTTTGACCAGTCATAATGAATTTCAAAACATGGCCTCAGGAGTGACCCAGCATCCTACCTCCCAAATTTGGTGAAAATCGGTCATGGCATTTAAGAGATATAAATTTCCCACCTTTACAGCGCCCCGTAGTGGCCAACATTAGCCAAATTTGGCTTATTCCCTAACAGTTCCATTCGAACCTAAGATCTTAGATTTTTAGGCGGAAATGGGCGTGGCCTTGCTCATGTGATTTATGGCTATTTATGGAATCTGAGGATATCAAGTTTTTGAATGTGAGACATACGGTTTGGGAGTTATAGCCCAAAACGCGTTGCCCTCAGCTATAGCGCCCCCTGCTGGCAGACATATGTGAATTTTGGTGTCTGAGGTGAGTGCAGGGTTCTGGACCAACCTTCCAAATTGCACCCCCCTCCCTTGCACGGTATAGGCTGCAGCACCACTTTTACCAACGGAAAAATAAAAATAACTAATAATAATAATAATAGTAATTAAAGCTGCAAGCAGCGTTGAACGGGCCCTCACCCCCATGCGCACATTGGGGTTTGTGGTGAGATCCTGACGGGTGCAGCTGTGCACTCAAGACCATTGGACAGGTCAAGTGCCGGCCCCAACCTGAGAGAAAGTGTCAAGCGACTCGGACAAAGCTGAAGGAGTTATGATGAGTTGATACTTCATCCACCAGAAGGCGCTCAGAGTGTAACCAAATTTGGGCAGGTGCATTCAGGGGCAGACCCTAAGCACAAATGTGAAGCTTGGAGCAAATCGGCCAATTTCAACGGACAATATGGCATTTTCTGTTTCCATAAGGGGGCTTGATGAGGTTGATTGTTTAGTAGCACATCAAGACATTCAGGGTGGAGCTTTTACCATGTACGGGAATTTTGAATCCATTTGGATGAAGTATGAGGGAGAGGGAGCAGCTCGAATGTGTTTGGCGAGGCATCTGAAATGGGGACACCATGGCAGCCAGGCCCATTTAGCGACAGACATGCAGAGCGCTACGTTTGATCAGCATGGTCTCATGATGTTCTGAAATAAATATTAGGTTGATTGGACGGAATCGCTAGGAGGAGTTCGTTAAAATGCAATATGTGGAAATCGGGCCAAAATGACACATTAAAATCAAAATGGCTGACTTCCTGTTTGGAATTGACCGAAGGTGCCAGAGACTTTTTTGTTCGAATTGGCAACATACACATGTGTATCAATTTTCATTTTCCTATTCCAAAAAGACCCTTATGGGGAGGGGTTTTTCAAAATTTCAAGGGGGCGCTATCAAGGCATTTTGCTGCCCTCATGGGCACCGCTCCAATCAATTGTTGGAGCTCACCATCATTGACCGGCAGATCAATTTGCATGATGATACAAATTCATTAAGAACATCAAAAACCCAAACGTATTTTCATGTCGAGGGATCCATTGTCACCGCATTGCCACACGGACGCCATTACTCTAAGCATCACAGCATACGTAAGGTAGTTTAAGCAACTTTTTCTACATGTTGTACAGGGAGAATAAAGTTGATGGGTTCAACTATGTGTCATCAGTACAAGTGAAAGTAAAAACTGGTCACTTCCTGTTAGTGGCCACGCCCACTGACCTACAGACCTGCATAGCACAACTTTTGATCAGCATGGTCTCGCAATGTTTTTAAATAAATGTGGTTTTGAATGGATTAAATCTCTAGGAGGAGTTCGTTAAAATACAATATGTGGAAATCAAGCAAAAGTGACCCGTAGAAATCAAAATGGCTGACTACCTGTTTGGAGTAGAAAAATGATGCCAGAGACTTTTTTTTGCGTCTTGGTCAAAAACACATGTTTACCAATTTTCATCCTTCTACTCCAAAAAAACCCATATGGGGAGGGGTTTTTGAAAATTTCAAGGGGGCGCTATCGAGGTATTTTGCTGTCCTCATGGGCACCGCCCCAATCAGATGTGAGAGCTCACCACCCTTGACCAGCATATCAATTTGCATGATGATACGAATTCATTAAGAACATCAAAAACACAAATGTACTTTCATGGCGAGGGATCCAGTGTCACCGCATCGCCACACGGACGCCATTACTCGAAGCATCACAGCATTCGTAAGGTAGTTTAAGCAACTTCTTCTACATGTTGTACAGGGGGAATTAAGTTGATGGGTTCAACTATGTGTCATCAGAACAAGTGAAAGTTAAAACTGGTCACTTCCTGTTAGTAGCCACGCCCACTGACCGACAGACCTGCAGAGCACAACTTTTGATCAGCATGGTCTCTCAATGTTTAGGAATAAATCTGGTTTTGAAAGGATGAAATCTCTCAGAGGAGTGCGTTAAAATACAATATGTGGAAATCAGGAAAAAATGACACGTTAAAATCAAAATGGCCAACTTCCTGTTTGGAGTAGACAAATGATGCCACAGCCTTTTTTGTCCGTCTTGGTCAAGTACACATGCTTACCAATTTTCATCTTCCTAACCCAAAAAAACCCCTATGGGGAGGGGTTTTTGAAAATTTCAAGGGGGCGCTATCGAGGCATTTTGCTGCTCTCATGGGCAAAGCCCTAATCAGATGTGAGAGCTTGACACCCTTGACCTGTCAATCAATTTTTATGATGATACAAGTTTATTAAAGACATCAAAAACTCAAACGTATTTTCATGGCGAGGGATGGAAAGTCGCTGCGTCACTACACGAACGCCATTATGCGTAACTTCACAGTATTCATAGGGTAGCTTCATCTATTTCTTCTGCATGTAATAGAAGTGGAATGAGGTTGGTGTGTTCAACTATGTGTCATCAATACAAGTGAAAGCAATAACTGGTCACTTCCCGTTACCACAGGGGGGCGCTAGGAGCAAAGTGGGAATGTAATGTATCTGGATGTTCAGGGCAAAGCAATGATCATGTCCAGCAAGTTTGAAGCTATTACACTCAAGTATGTGGGCGTGAGAGCATTGGGAATCCCCAACGTATTTTCATGGCGAGGGATCCAAAGTCGCCGCTTCGCCAAACGGACGCCATTACTCGTAGCTACACAACGTTCATAATGTGGCTTCAGCAACTTGTTCTGAATGTTTTACTAGAAAAAAGAAGTTGATTGGTTCAACATTGTGTCATCAGTACCAGTGGAAGTAACGAGTGGTCACTTCCTGTTACCACAGGGGGGCGCTATTAGCAAAGTGGGAAGTTAGTATATCAGGCCGTTCAGGGCGGCGCCCTCATCATGTTCAGCAAGTTTGAAGCTACTCCAATCAAGTGTTTGGGTGTGAGATCGTTGTGAAATTTTTTCCTCAAGTCATTAAAATTTGTCACGCCCTAGCAGCCACGCCCTTTGACTTACAGATCTGCAGAGCACAACTTTTTATCAGCTTGGTCTGACAATATTATTTACCAAATTTGAAGTCAATCTGGCGAAATCCCAAGGAGGAGTTCGTTTTAAAATTCAAAAATTCAAATCAAAATGGCCGATTTCCTGTTGGGTATAGGGCGTGGCTCCAATGAAGTTTTTTGTATGCCTTGTTACAATGCATATAATCACCAAATTTCGTCTTCCTACGATAAAGTAACCGAATTTCCCTATGGGAATTTTGAAACGTGTTTAGGGGGCGCTATATCGGCATTTGGGGTCAAACATGTGCGACCGCACAAAAATATCAAATTTCGGATGAGGCCGGACGTATGTGGAAAGTTAGACGCGTTTTCATCATTGGGAAAGGGGTGAAATTGCCCTTTGAAAAGTCGTAAGAATAATAATAATAATAATTAAAGCTGCAAGCAGCGTTGAACGGGCCCTCACCCCCATGCGCACGTTGGGGTTGTGGTGAGATCCTGATGGGTGCAGCATGGTCTCTCAATGTTTTGTAATAAATATGGTTTTGAATGGATGAAATCTCTGGGAGGAGTGCGTTAAAATACAATATGTGGAAATCAGGCAAAAATGACACGTTAAAATCAAAATGGCCGACTTCCTGTTTGGAGTAGAGGAATGATACCAGAGACTTTTTTTTGCATTTAAGCTAAATACATATGTGTACCAATTTTCATCTTTCTATTCCAAAAAAACTCTCAGGAAACATGGGATCGTACGGCAAGGGTATCCGAAACAGCAATGGTAATGCTCTAATGGACTTCCTCACTACAAACGGCCTCTTTGTCAGCAACACGGCATTCCAACACCCAAGTAGGCACAGAACCACATGGACAGGACACATCAAAGACATCGAACAATGCAACAAGACCAAGCTAATCTTCAACCAAATTGACTACATCCTCTGCAATCAGAAGACAACACCTCTTCTCCGCGATTCACGCTCATATGGTGGAACAGATCTGAACTCTGATCATAAACTTGTTGTTACCAAACTACTGATGAACATCCATCTAGTATACAAGCCAGGAAAGAAACTATCAGGCCAAAAACGCGTCAACATAGAGCAACTAAGAAATGACCAGCCCACTAAAGAATCATACAAGGCAAAGCTCCACCACAAGATCACAAATCTAGAGGACAGCAACAACCCGAATGCAGCCTTAACCAACATCCTAGAATGCATGAGAGACACAGCTCTAGAAACCGCTGGGGAATGCAAGCCTAATAACAGACGTCAACTTACCAGCGATTCGGTGGTCCAACAACTGTCTAAAGAACAGAAAGCTCTTAGGCTGCGCATCTACCAACATGGCAACAGCGAAGACCGCAAACTGTTGAGAAGAAAACGCAACAAGATTCTAAAAGCCATCACAAGCAGACTCAAAACTATCGCGATAAACCATGCTGACAATATAGCAGAGGAACTTACAGATGCAGACGACTGCCAAAGAATGTTCAAAGCCGCAAAGCAACTAAGAGCAGCCAAACCAAGCCCACCTATCACTGTCCATGACACGGAAGGATGTTTCATTGGTTCAGACAAGGGAAAAGCAGAGGCAATAAAAACATGGTTTCAAGAACAGTTCACAGACAAAGAGGACTACCCACTCGATCCATTCATCGGCGACCCAAGACCTCTTCAGACACCCTTCAGTGAAGAGGAAGTCAAAAACGCCATACAAGCTCTGAAGAATGGAAAGGCGGCGGGGCCAGACAACATCAACAGTGAGCTCTTCAAAGAAGCCAAGGACACTGTCTCCAAATTCATTGCCGCCATTATAAACCAATCCCTGGAACATCATATCCCGATCGAAAGCCTTGGACAAGGAACTTTGATCCCACTGCCCAAACCAAGGAAGCCACCAGGGCCACCAGCAAACCTCAGACCAATAGTGTTGCTGAACAGCATAAGGAAAATACTCTCCACGATCACACTACGCAGAGTAAGCGACAAGATCGACGCCTACACAGGAACCTGTCAAAGTGGCTTCAAGAGGGGAAGAAGCACCGGAGACATCGTATGGGCACAACGCATGTTGGTCTCTGTTGTATTAACAAGGAAATGGGACTTCCACAAGATGGGAATTGACATGTCAAAAGCTTTTGACACCATCAAGCGCCAGCAAATCCTAGAATCCCTCAACAAGGCCAATTGCAATGAAGATGAACTCAGACTGGTCCGCATGCTCCTGGCAGAAACAAGACGAGCCATCAGAGTGAAATCAGAAACATCTGCAGAGTTTGTTACTTCAATCGGCTCCCCCCAAGGCGACAGTCTATCACCGGTTCTCTTCACCTGTTATCTTGCAACTGCCTTACAATCAATCAGGACGCTAACAGCAAGATCTGACCCCCCAATCTCCAACATTGGAATGCCACTGGAGATGGAATATGCTGTTGATGTGGATTTCCTTGATGAAGAAAGACCTCCGCTTGACAGTCTTCAAACCATTGCCAAAAACACCCTTGAGAAACACAACCTATTCATGAATGAAGCCAAGACTGAACACACTCATGTCTTCCTAGCTGAGAAGTCAGAATTGGACAAGGATGGTCAAGTGTCTCGAGGAAAAGAAGACTGGCGAAAGAGCAAGATCCTAGGCTCACTACTCTGCAGTAATGAAGATATCGACCTCCGCTGCAACCCAGGAAACATCGCTTTCCAAACCTACTGGAAAATCTGGTGCAGATCAAAAAACCCAGTGCAGAAGAAACTTCACCTCTATGATGCATACTGCACATCCATCATGCTGTACAACTGCAACAGTTGGGCCCCAACATCAAGCAACTTGAAGAAACTGGATGCATGCCATCGCAAACACCTGCGCAAAATCACTGGACACAGCTGGCCACACAGCCTCATCTCCAACAAGGCCCTGTACAAGACGTGCAACTGTGAACCACTCTCCAGGAGGGTTGTGAGACAGAGATGGTCCATGCTAGGCCACATCCTTCGCATGGACATACACTCACCAGCACAACAAGCCCTGCAATTTGCACTCGACGGAAGCCGGAAGTACCAGGCAAGGCAAGGAAGACACTGCACCAACCTCCTTGAAATAATCCGCCGAGACATCAAAAGAGCCGGCCTTGGACCCCTACGCACAACCACCCACTTAAACCACATGAGATGACTGGCTACGGACAAGGTCTTGTGGAGGGCACACCTTGAAGGACTGATTGCTGACTCAGGATGTCACAGACCACTGAGGCGGCAGAAACAGTATTAGTGAGTGAGTGAGTGAGATCATCACGGGTGCAGCTGTGCACTCTCGACCACTGGACAGGTCAAGTGCCGGCCCCAACCTGAGAGAAAGTGTCGAGTGAATCGAGCCAAGCTGAAGGAGTTATGATAGGTTGATACTTCATCCACCAGAAGGCGCTCAGAGTGTAACCAAATTTGGGCAGGTGCATTCAGGGGCAGACCCTAAGCACAAAAGTGAAGTTTTGAGCAAATCGGCCAGTTTCTACGTAAAATGTGGCATTCTGTGTTTTCATAAGGGGGCATGACGAGCTAGATTGTGTAGCAGCACATCGAGGCGTTCAGGGTGGGGATTTCACTACAGACAGGAATTTTGAATCCATTTGGATGAAGTATGAGGGAGAGAGAGCAGCTCGAATGTGTTTGGCGAGGCATCTGAAATGGGGACACCATGGCGGCCAGGTCCATTTAGCGACAGACATGCAGAGCACTAGTTTTGATCAGCATGGTCTCTTGATGATCTGAAATAAATATTAGGTTTATTGGACAGAATCGCTAGGAGGAGTTCGTTAATATGCAATATGTGGAAATCGGGCCAAAATGACACATTAAAATCAAAATGGCTGACTACCTGTTTGGAATTTATCCATGGTCCCAGAGACTTTTTTGTTCACATTGGCAACATACACATGTGTACCAATTTTCATTTTCTAATTCCAAAAAAACCCCAAAGGGGAGAGGTTTTTCAAAATACCAAGGGGGCGCTATCGAGGCATTTTGCTGCCCTCATGGGCACCGCCCCAATCAGATGTGAGAGCTTCCCACCCTTGACCGGCATATCAATTTCCATGATGATACGAGTTCATTAAGAACATCAAAAACACAAACGTATTTTCATGGCGAGGGATCCATTGTCACCGCATCGCCACATGGACGCCATTTCTCGAAGCATCAAAGCATTCGTAAGGTAGTTTAAGCAACTTCTTCTACATGTTGTACAGGGGGAATTAAGTTGATGGGTTCAACGATGTGTCATCAGTACAAGTGAAAGTAAAAACTGGTCACTTCCTCTTAGCGGCCACGCCCACTGACCTACAGACCTGCAGAGCACAACTTTTGATCAGCATGGTCTCTCAATGTTTATTAATGCATCTGGTTTTGAATGGATGAAATCTCTAGGAGGAGTGCGTTAAAATACAATATGTGGAAATCAGGCAAAAATGGCATGTTAAAATCAAAATGGCCGACTTCCTGTTTGGAGTAGACAAATGATGTCAAAGACTTTTTTGTGCGTCTTGGCCAAATACACGTGTACTAATTTTCGTCTTTCTACTCCAAAAAAACCCCTATGGGGAGGGGTTTTTGAAAATTTCAAGGGGGCGCTATCGAGGCATTTTGCTGCCCTCATGGGAAAAGCCCCAATCAGATGTGAGAGCTTCCCATCCTTGACCGGCATATTAATTTCCATGAAGATACGAATTCATTAAGAACATCAAAAACACAAGCATATTTTCATGGCGAGGGATCCATTGTCACCGCATCGCCACACAGGCACCATTACTCGTAGCATCACAGTATTCGTAAGGTAGTTTAAGCAACTTCTTCTACATGTTGTACAGGGGAAAAAAAGTTGATGGGTTCAATTATATGTCATCAGTACAAGTGAAAGTAAAAACTGATCACTTCCTGTTAGTAGCCACGCCCACTGACCTACAGACCTGCAGAGCACAACTTTTGATCAGCATAGTCTCTCAATGTTTTGTAATTAATTTGGTTTTGATTGGATGAAATCTCTAGGAGGAGTGCGTTAAAATACAATATGTGGAAATCAAGCAAAAATGACACGTTAAATTCAAAATGGCCGACTTCCTGTTTGGAGTAGACAAATGATGCCTGAGACTTTTTTTTGCGTCGTGACCAAATACACATGTGTACCAATTTTCATTGTTCTACTCTAAAAAAACCCCTATGGGGAGGGGTTTTTGAAAATTTCAAGGGAGCGCTATCGAGGCTTTTTGCTGCCCTCATGGGCAAAGCCCCAATCAGATGTGAGAGCTTGCTACCCTTGACTTGTTTTTCAATTTTTATGATAATACAAGTTTATGAAAGACATCAAAAACCCAAACGTATTTTCATGGCGAGGGATGGATAGTCGCCGCGTCACCACACGGACGCCATTATGTGTAGCCTCACTTCATTCATAGCGTAGCTTCACCAATTTGTTCAGCATGTAATAGAAGTGGAATGTGGTTGATGTGATAAAGTATGTGTCCTCAGTACAAGTGAAAGCAATAAGTGGTCACTTCCTATTACCATAGGGGGGCGCTAGTAGCAAAGTGGGAAGTTAATGCATCTGGACGTTCAGGGCGAAGCAATCATCATGTAGAGCAAGTTTGAAGCTACTACAATCAAGTATGTGGGCGTGAGAGCATTGGGAATCCCAAACATATTTTCATGGCGAGGGATCCAAAGTCGCCGCTTTGCCACACGGACGCCATTACTCGTAGCTTTACAGCGTTCATAAAGTAGCTTCAGTAACTTGTTCTGCATGTTTCAAAAGTAAAATGAAGTTGATGGGTTCAACAATGTGTCATCAGTACAAGTGGAAGTAAAGAGTGGTCACTTCCTGTTACCACAGGGGGGCGCTATTAGTAAAGTGGGAAGTTAATACATCAGGGTGTTCCCGGCGGCGCCCTTATCATGTTCAGCAAGTTTGAAGCTTCTACAATCAAGTATTTGGGTGTGAGAGCATTGTGAAATTTTTTCCTCAAGTCACTATAATTTGTCACGCCCTAGCAGCCACGCCCATTGACCTACAGATCTGTAGAGCACAACTTTAAATCAGCTTGGTGTCTCAATGATGTGTACCAAATTTGAAGCCGATCCGGCGAAATCCCTAGGAGGAGTTCGTTTTAAAATTCAAAAATTCAAATCAAAATGGCCGACTTCCTGTTGGGTTTAGGGCGTGGCTCCAATGAAGTTTTTTTTATGCCTTGTTACAAAGCACATAAAAACTGAATTTCGTCTACCTACGACAAAAAAACCGAATTTCCTTATGGGAATTTTGAAACGTGTTTAGGGGGCGCTATTTCGACAATTGGGGTCGAACTTGTGCGACCGCCCAAAAATATCGAATTTCGGATCCGGCCAGACGAATGGGGAAAGTTATACGGGTTTTAACAATTGGGAAAGGGGCGAAATTGGCCTTTGAAAAATCGGAAGAATAATAAAAAAAAAAAAAAAAAAATAATAATAATAATAATAATAAACAGCGCGATTTCAATAGGGCCCTCCGCAGACGACTTGCAGTCGGCTCGGGCCCTAATAATTAAAGCTGCAAGCAGCGTTGAAACGGCCCTCGCCCCCTTCGTGCACGTTGGGGTGGCAGCAAGATCTTGATGGGTGCAGGTGTCCATTCACAGCCAATGGATACTGCTGGACTGCATACCTTGTGGTATCCTGAGGGGAGTGCAAAAATTTTCTAGAGGACGCTATGGTACCATTTTGACATGCCTGTGCACAATCTACAACCGAGTCATCGTAATACCGAGCTCCATGAGTGTGTTGACATTTGTTAATTTTCCAGCATGTTTAGATCTTCAGAAGAGCAATTCTTCTATATATCTGATTGGAGGCGCTGTAGAGCCATTATGCCACATTTAGTGCCAATTTATGGATGACTTTGAAGAGAAGAAGACATTTATAATTTGTGGGGTTTTGCAAGTTTTGGAGCATTCTCAGGCCTTTAAACGTGTTTTCGTAAAATTTGGAAAAACGCAGGAAATAGCTCAAAACTCACTTCCTGTTTGGCCAAAAATTTTTAGAAAATTAACTATTGCCCGGAATGACTAATGCAATGATCACACCAAATTTCATGAACATTCAAGCACGTTTATCTTAACATGGCCATATCTAGGGGGCGCTGTGGAGCCACCTGGCACCTCCTGATCCAATATCAGCATATATTTATATTTGGGAGGACACTTTTATGATGCTTGGAAAGTTTCAGGCAAATCCCACCAAGTATGTTGGAGTAAAACCAACTTCCTGTTTCATGGCGGAACATCGAAATTCGCCGCGTCGCCTTGGATTCATCGTTCAATGAATCCAAAAAAGCTTCGCAATTTAACATCGGCAATGTCTCGTAATATCAGTTGCCAAATTGTAAGTTGATCGGATAAAACCTCTCGGAGGAGTTCGTTAAAGTATGACACTTGTGAATGGCGAAAAATCCAAAAAAGTTGCAATTTTAATTAAAAATGGCGGACTTCCTGCTGAGTCTAGGTCCTGGCACCAAGAGACTTTTTTTCAGGTCTCCGCATATTCCACATGTATACCAAATTTCATAGATGTAGGTTTACCGGGCTGCGAGGGCTGCTTATTTGAAATTTTCCAGGGGGCGCTATAATGAAATTTTTGCCATGCCTATAAGTAAGTTTCTTGTGAAAGTAATACAAATGATGGTCTTTATACATTTAAAGAATTTTGTGAGTTTTTGAACATGTTGAGACCCTTAAAAGGGCAATTCTTTCAAAGATCTGATTGGGGGGCGCTAAAGAGCCATTGTGCCTAATTTAGTGTAAAATGATATATACTCAGCAACAAAAGTTTCTGTGACACCAATATTGTTAATTATAACGCAATTATGAAATTGTCATACATGGTGATATCAGACTGAAACAGTACACGTAAACGCAACATTGAAATGGAAATCATGAAAATGCGAGAAAATGACTTTGCACGTGAAAATGTGCGTAAATCATGCTTGTGGATGGCAATAAAAGAGGAGAATTTTTGGAATGTTCACATTGTGCCTGATGAACGACGGAAGCATCACTTATCGAAAACACAGCCATTTCGGATCAGGAACTCTACCCTCTAAATGCCAAGACTGTCTGAAAATGATCGGTGGAGGGCCATTGGGATGATTGAATCCGGAACCTCGCAGAGGGAAGTTGCTCATCGCCTGAATGTCCACCGAAACACCATTTGGAACTTATGGCAGCATCATCAGCAGACAAGACATGTCAGAGACCGTCCTCGCAGCGGCCGTCCACGAGTAACCACTCCCAGACAGGACAACTGGATTCGAACAACCCATCTCCGAAATCGATTCCAACCTGCAACCATAACTGCAAGAACGATACCTGGTTTGAGGCGACTGTCTGCACAGACAATCCGTCGCCGTCTCCGTCATTTTGGCATTGTCCCACGTCGGCCAGCAAGACGTCCAATACTCACAGTACAACACCGACGACTGCGTCTACAGTGGGCACAACAACATCGACGGTGGATCCAACGTCAGTGGGATCTTGACTCTTCACTGATGAATCAAGATTCATGCTTAACCGATGTGATGGTCGTTTACGTGTATACCGTCGACGTGGAGAACGTTATGCCAACAACTGTGTTCAGGAATTTGATCGTTTTGGAGGTGGTAGTGTCATGATTTGGGGAGGGATCACGGCTAGAAACAGAACAGATTTGCTTGTTATTGATGGAAATCTGACAGGTCAAAGATATCGCGATGAAGTGCTACGGCCATTGGTGGTACCGTTTTTGATGCAACATGGTCCCGGAATAACGCTGCAACATGATAACGCCAGACCACACGTTGCAAGGATTGTACAGCAGTATCTGATGCAACAACATGTCAATGTCCTGCCATGGCCAGCCAGATCCCCAGACATGTCCCCAATCGAGCATCTTTGGGACGAGATGGATCGACGTTTGCGGCGGTTGGATAACCCGCCAGCTACACTCCAGGAATTGCGACAACGTCTACGTCAGATTTGGAATGACAGCCCACAGCAATTTCTGGCACATCTGATTCGGTCAATGCGCCGGAGATGCGTTGCTTGCATAATGGCACGAGGAAGTCACACCCGGTATTGAAGTGTGAAGGTCACAATTGGTTAGACGTCAGACAAGTGCTTCATGACGCATGAAAATGACATTTTTCGTTTTGAGTGACGTTGGCACTGAAAAGTCAGTGTTTCTCACAAAGCATGTGCGCGTAAAACCAACTACCTGTTTCAGGGCGGAACATCGAAATTCGCCGCGACACCACAGATACATAGTTCGATTGATACAAAAAAGCTTCGCAATTTAACATTGACAAGGTCTTTAGACGTCATATGCGAAATTTAAAGTTGATCGGATAAAATCTCTAGGAGGAGTTCGTTAAAGTACGACACCTGCGAATGGCGAAAAATCTAAAAAAGTTGAAATTTCAATTAAAAATGGCAAACTTCCTGTTGGGTCTAGGTAATGGCTCCAAGAGACTTTTTTTTAGATATCAAGATATTCCACATGTCCACCGAAGTTCATATATGCAGGTCAACCACGATGCAAGGGCTGCTTATTTGAAATTTTCCAGGGGGCGCTATAATGCCATTTTTGCCACGCCTAGATGTAAATTTTTTATCAGTGCAATAGGAATGATGGTCTTTAGAATTGTACAAAATTTTGTGAGTTTTTGAGCATGCTGAGATCCTCAAAAAGGCAATTCTTTCGAAAATCTGATTGGGGGCGCTATAGGGCCATTATGCCACAATTACTGCCAATTTCTGCCTCAAATTGAAGACAATCAGACAAATATGATTTGTGCAAAGTTTTGCAAGTTTTTGAGTATGCTAAGGCCTTCAAACGTGTGTTCGCAAAATTTGGAATAACGCAGGAAATTGCTCATAGCTCACTTCCTGTTTGGCTGAAAAATTTCAAAAAAATAGGCATAGCCCCAAAAAACAAATGTAATGATCAGACCAAATTTCATGAACATTCAAGCACTTTTAAATCAACATGTCAGTGGCAAGAGGGCGCTGTGGAGCCACCTGACCACACCCAATCCAAAATGAAAATAAAGGTATGTTAAGAAGTCGACTCTTATGAAGCCTGACAAGTTTCGGGCAAATCTCACAAAGCATGCGCTCATAAAAGCAACTTCCAGTTTCATGGCGGAACATCAAAATTCGCTGCAACACCACGGACACAATTTTCGATGAATCCAAAAAAGCTTCGCAATTTAACATTGAGAAGGTCTTTAGATGGCCTGTGCCAAATTTTAAGTTGATCGGATAAAATCTCTAGGAGGAGTTCGTTAAAGTACGACGCCTGTGAATGGCAAAAAATAAAAAAAAGTTGCAAATTCAATTAAAAATGGCGGACTTCCTGTTGAGTCTAGGTCATGGCACCAAGAGACTTTTTTTTAGGTCTTGGTATAATACACATGTCCACTGAATTTTGTACATGTAGGTTAAACACGCTGCGAGGGCTGCTTCGTTGAAATTTTCTAGGTGGCGCTGTAATGCAATTTTGCCACGCTTATCTGTAAACCCTATATCCTAGTAAACAGTATGACCAACTTAATAGATGTGCAAAGTTTCGTGAGTTTTCGAGCATGTTGAGGCTCTCAAAAATGCAATGGACGGAATCGCTAGGAGGAGTTCGTTAAAATGCAATATGTGAGAATCGGGCCAAAATGACACATTAAAATAAAAATGACTGACTTCCTATTTGGAATTGACGGATGGTGCCAGAGACTTTTTTGTTCAAATTGGCAACATACACGTGTACCAATTTTCATCTTCCAATTCCAGAAAAACCCCTATGGGGAGGGGTTTTTCAAAATTCCAAGGGGGCGCTATCGAGGCATTTTGCTGCCTTCATGGGCATTGCCCCAATCAGATGTTAGAGCTTACCACCCTTGACTGACACATTAATTTCCATGATGATATGAATTCATTAAGAACATCAAATACCCAAACGTATTTTCATGGCGAGGGATCCATTGTCACCGAATTGCCACACGGACGCCATTACTCGAAGCATCACAGCATTCGTAAGGTAGTTTATGCAACTTCTTCTACATGTTGTACAGGGGGAATAAAGTTGATGGGTTCAACCATGTGTCATCAGTACAAGTGAAAGTAAAAACTGGTCACTTCCTGTTAGTAGCCACGCCCACTGACCTACAGAGCACAACTTTTAATCAGCATAGTCACTCAATGTTTTTTAATAAATCTGGTTTTGAATGGATGAAATCTCTAGGAGGAGTGCGTTAAAATACAATATGTGGAAATCAGGCAAAAATGACACGTTAAAATCAAAATGGCCGACTTCCTGTTTGGAGAAGACAAATGATGCCGGAGACTTTTCTTTGCATCTTGGCCAAATACACATATGTACCAATTTTCATCTTTCTACTCCAAAAAAACCCCTATGGGGAGGGGTTTTTGAAAATTTCAAGGGGGCGCTTTTGAGGCATTTTGCTGCCCTTATCGGCAAAGCCCCAATCACATGTGAGAGCTTGCCACCCTTGACCTGTCTATCAATTTTTATGATGATGCAAGTTCATTAAAGACATCAAAAACCCAAACTTATTTTCATGGCGAGGGATGGATAGTCGCCGCTTCATTACGCGGACGCCATTATGCATAGCTTAATATTATTCATTAGGTAGCATTACCAATTTGTTCTGCATGTAATAGAGGTGGAATGAGGTTGATTTGATTAAGTATGAGTCCTCAGTACAAGTGAAAGTAATAACTGGTAACTTCCTGTTACCACAGGGGGGCGCTAGTAGCAAAATGGAAATTTAATGCATTCAGACGTTCAGGGCAGAGCAATGATCATGTCCAGCAAGTTTGAAGCTACTACAGTAAAGTATGTGGGCGTGAGAGCATTGGGAATCCCGAACATATTTTCATGGCGAGGCATCCAAAGTCGCCGCTTCGCCACACAGACGCCATTACTCGTAGCTAAGTTAACTTTTTAAGTTTTGTGTGCCTCCACAACTTGATGGCTAAATCCAAGATGGCTTCAGAATGAATGGCGTCTCTGTATGGCTTCAGTTTGTCTCCTGAATTTTAGTGTTTTTTAAAAAAAAAAAAAAAAGACATTGGGTTCAATATGTTTTTGAAGAAATAGATGGTGACAAGGCATACAAATATTCCTTTGTGTTTTACTTGACAAAACAAACTTTTTAATTTTTTAAACAGTAGTACACCAGTCAACCTGGAGGTATCTGGTTTATGTGTGGATTCTGTGGCCTATGTGGCTGCTTTTTTAAATCTTAATTGAAATTAAATTTTGCTGAAATAATATTTGTGGACCTGTCACTGAGGACCTTCTTTTCCTAAATGGAGCAAGGATCAACCGCAATTTTTTTCTGATTGTCCTGTTTGGCAAGGACACGCAAAGGGCCTTCTACAAAAAGCAAGGTCTCTTTCTGATCTGGGCTGAAAGTGGATCATCCGTGGCTCGAAAGCCACGAAGAGTGCGCTGAGGCCTATGCGGAGACCGGGACAACGCGTTTCGCCCAAGCAAGCCGCACGGATTCGTTTTTCCAAGGAAGCGCTCACTGGACTCGCGCAAAGGAGCCGCGCCTGTGAGCCGGACTACCTGCACTGAGTCGGCGCGTCTGCTGCTGTTTCAATCTCGCTGTTTGCTTAGCCAAAGCGATATTGCCTCCATCTAATCTATCAACTAAGTGGTAGGGCAAAGCATTACGGCCGTGGTTTATCCCTATTTGCTGCCTTTCAATCCTGATCTTCAATTATGTTTCATTTAATAAGTTTAGTACTTATTGCGCTTTATCCTGGCTCTGCCGGGAAAGGAGGAACTTGGGTGAGTGATTCGACGTTGCACCTCCCGTTGACATTGTCCAATTATAAACTGGAAACAAGCTGGTATCCCTCGATTAAACCTCTCCCGTCCCTCCCCAGTTTGCATACGAAAGATCTTGTGAATGTGTACTATTTGTCTGTACTCAATGACTGTTTTATTGCCTCCGACGCACTTCGCTCGCAATCTGTGTGTAATGATGTTTCAAAACGAAGAGCGCCCAAGGTTCATGCATTGCGATGTATTATCATGATTTTATTGTTAAAATCTGGAAACGTTCAGCCAAATCCAGGCCCCGTGGAAATGAATGTGTTGCAAACTCCTGCAGAATTTCAGCGGAGATCAGGGTTGGGCGTTCTTCATATGAATGTCAGGAGTTTGTTACCGAAAATGGATTCTGTTAGAATCTGGGCAAAATCGACGAATGCAGACATTATGGTTGTCTCTGAAACATGGTTATCTAAATCGGTGTCGGATGCGGATATACATATAAATGGCTTTAGTGTATTTCGCTGTGATCGCCCCAGGAAGGGTGGAGGTGTTGCCATATATTGCAAACCCCATTTCTTACCTATGGTTGTTATATCCAAATCTGTCCCCAAACAGTTTGAATTGTTGGCACTAAATGTACAGTTTTCCTCATCCAGTGCTTTGACGATTGTTGGTTGTTATCGTCCTCCGTCAGCTTCAAAAGAAGCTCTTACTTCCCTATTGGAGTTGCTTTTGAGTTTAAATTATGCCAAGATTCTTCTGGTCGGTGATTTAAACTGGGACTGGCTGTCCATATGTTCTGATCCTTTTAAAGTTCTCTGTAATTCATTGAATCTTACTCAGTTGATTGATTCTCCTACGAGACCTAACGTAAAACAACCTGAGAAATCTACCCTACTTGATGTAATGTTAACTAATATGCCACATAAATATTCGGCCACCGCAGTTTTTTCAAATGACATCAGCGATCACTGCGTTATCGCCACAGAAAGGAATACTAAAATCCCGAAATTAAAACCCCGCATCATTTATAAACGGAATTTTAAAGCGTTTGCTGCTCAAGCCTTTTTAAGAGATCTGTGTGAATCTGTGTGACTGGGAAAAGATTTTTTTAATTCCTGATGTGGAAAATGCTTGGTCTTATTTCCAGTCACTCTTTTTACAAGTGTCAGACAAACATGCTCCTTTCCGCAAGTACAGAATAAAATGTAGAGATAATCCATGGTTTTCTGATATTGCTGAATTGCTTCATCAGAGAAATTCGGCCTGGGCTTTGGCCAGGAGATCTCAGAGTGAAGTAGACTGGGGCAATTTTAGGTGCCTCAGAAATAAATGCACAAATTTAATTCGAAAGGCTAAATCAGATTTTTATTTAAAGAATACAACAGATAATTTAAATAATCCAGCTAAATTTTGGAAAACCATTAAGTCCATTTCTGCCCACAACTCCTCTTCTTCTCTTCCCGATTGTGTTAAAGTGGATAATACAACTATATCTGATAAAGTAACTATGCTAAATTGTTTTAACAAATATTTTATTTCATCTGGTCTTTTATTCCAGAATGCGAGCATTTTAAATAATGCTATACCTCCTGATCCTTCTCCCAATCTGACACACAATTTTAATCTCATACCTTTTACAGAACAGGAGGTATTAGATGCTATTAGTCAGGTAAATTCTTTAAAATCAGCTGGCCCTGATGGTCTAAATCCGAATTTGGTGAAAATTGCTGCTGCAGTCATAGCTAGGCCAGTGACATATATTTTTAATTTATCCTTAGAGACATGCGACATTCCCAAAATTTGGAAAACAGCATTTGTCTTACCGCTTTTAAAAGGTGGTGATCCTACACAGTTAAACAACTATCGACCAATCTCTCAACTTTCTGTTCTAGCTAAAGTACTTGAAAGTCTTGTCTGTAAACAGTTAAAAGCGTCTCTATCTGAAAATATGATTTTAAATGAATTCCAATCTGGCTTCAGGAAAAAACATAGTACAATCACCGCTGTCTTAAAGGTTTTAAATGATATAATTCAAGCCTTGGATAAGAAACAGCACTGCTTAGCTTTATTTTTAGACTTGTCCAAGGCTTTTGATACGGTGGACTATGCGGTACTGAAAGACAGACTGATCAATATTGGTCTATCATCACACCTAGTCAGTTGGTTCGAAAATTATCTGTCAGACAGAAGCCAATGTGTCAAAATGGATAATTACAGATCTGATTTTATGGCGACATGCAATGGAGTTCCTCAGGGGTCTATTCTCGGCCCTATTCTTTTTTCTATTTATGTTAATGAATTGGGCAAGAGAGTGTCAAATACACACCTTCATTTCTATGCTGACGATACTGTTTTATATACATGTGCAGCCTCCATAGATCAAGCCGTAGATGAGCTTCAAACTGCTTTTAATATCATTCAGGATGATTTGAGCAACTTAAAACTAGTTCTGAATGCCGACAAGACCAAGCTAATGGTTTTTAATAGAGTCAAAACGCAGGTATTGAAGCAAAACATTGTTACTCAGCAAAATAAGCCAATAGAGCAGGTAAGCACTTATAAGTACTTGGGATTTTATTTGGATGGTACATTGTCTTTTGTAGGTCATGTTGAAAAGCTTGTTCAAAAACTGAAAATTAAATTAGGTTTCTTTTATAGAAACAAAGCGTGTTTTTCATTGCATGCCAGAAAACAGCTTGTAATGGCTGCATTTCTTTCTGTTATTGATTATGGAGATATAATTTATATGCATGCAAGTAAGTCCTGCTTGCACATGTTGGACAGTGTTTACCATGCAGCTCTAAGGTTCATGACGGACTCTAATTATCAGACACATCACTGTACCCTATACCAGAAAGCTGGACTGCCCTCCTTGTTAGCCCGCCGACAATTTCATTGGTGGACAATGATCTATAAAGCTGTAGGGGGTCACCTTCCATCCTATTTATATTCCATGCTTGAGCGGACCACCACAAATGCTTATGCACTGAGATCACGTGAACTTATTTTATTTAATGTTCCTAAAACGCGTACTGCTTTTGGTGAAAAGGCTTTTAGCTGTGCTGCTCCTTCAGCTTGGAAGAAGCTACAAGAGAAAATCCAGCTTAAAACTCTGGTTTCTTTGGAAAGGTTTAAATTTCTTATTGCGAACACATTGGACACTGTATGCACTTGTTTTTCATCTTAAATGGTCTGTATCTTGTTTGTCTGAATGATACACTTGTAATTCTTGGTTTTTACACTGTTGAAGCCATTTTTGGCCAGGACTCCCTTGCAAAAGAGATGTAAATCTCAATGGGACCATTTTCCTGGTAAAATAAAGGTTAAAAAAAAAAAAAAAAAAGCTATACAGCGTTTACAATGTAGCTTCATCAACTTGCTCTCCATGTTTTAGAAGTAGAATGAAGCTGATGGGTTCAACAATGTGTCATCAGTACAGGTGGAAGTAACAAGTGGTCACTTCCTGTTACCACCGGGGGGCGCTATTAGCAAAGTGGCAAGTTAATATATCAGGATGTTCAGGGCGGCTCCCTAATCATTTTCAGCAAGTTTGAAGCTTCTAAGATCAAGTGTTTGGATGTGAGAGCATTGTGAAATTTTTTCCTCAAGTCACTAAAATTTGTCACGCCCTAGCAGCCACGCCCTTTGACCTGCAGATCTGCAGAGCACAACTTTTGATCAGCTTGGTCTCACAATGATCTTTACCAAATTTGAAGTTGTTTCGGCGAAATCCCAAGGAGGAGTTCGTTTTAAAATTCAAAAATTCAAATCAAAATGGCCGACTTCCTGTTGGGTTTAGGGCGTGGCTTAAATGAAGTTTTTTGTATGCCTTGTTACAAGTCATATAACTACCAAATTTCGTCTGCCTACGACAAAGTAACCGAATTTCCCAATGGGAATTTTGAAACGTGTTTAGGGGGCGCTATTTCGGCATTTGGGGTCAAACCTGTATGACCGCATAAGAATATCAAATTTCGGATGAGACCGGACGTCTGTGGAAAGTAAGACGCGTTTTCACCATTGGGAAAGGGGCGAAATTGGCCCTTGAAATGTCGGAGGAATAATAATAATAATAATCATAATAATCATAATAAACAGAATGATTTCAATAGGGTCCTCCGCGGACGACTTGCAGTCGTGCTCGGGCCCTAATAATAATAATAATGATAATAAAAATATACAGTACGATTTCAATAGGGTCCTCGGACGACTTTCTGGAGGCTCGAGCCCTAATAATAATAATAATAAACAGCATGATTTCAATAGGGTCCCCCGCGGACGACTTGCATTCGTGCTCGGGCCCTAATAATAAAAATAAACAGTACGATTTCAATACGGTCCTCGGACGACTTTCAGTCGGCTCGGGCCTTAATAATAATAATAATAAACAGCATGATTTCAATAGGGTCCTCCACGGACGACTTGCAGTCGTGCTCGGGCCCTAATAAACAGCACAATTTCAATAGGGTCCTCCGCGAACGACTTCCAGTCGTGCTCGGGCCCTAATAATAATAATAAACAGCATGATTTCAATAGGGTCCTCCGCGGACGACTTGCAGTCGTGCTCGGGCCCCAATAATAATAATAATAATAATAATAATAATAATAATAAACAGTACGATTTCAATACGGTCCTCGGACGACTTTCAGTCGGCTCGGGCCTTAATAATAATAATAATAAACAGCATGATTTCAATAGGGTCCTCCACGGACGACTTGCAGTCGTGCTCGGGCCCTAATAAACAGCACAATTTCAATAGGGTCCTCCGCGAACGACTTCCAGTCGTGCTCGGGCCCTAATAATAATAATAAACAGCATGATTTCAATAGGGTCCTCCGCGGACGACTTGCAGTCGTGCTCGGGCCCTAATAATAATAATAATAATAATAATAATAATAATAATAATAAACAGTACGATTTCAATAGGGTCTTCGGACGACTTTCAGTCGGCTCGGGCCCTTATAATAAACAGCATGATTTCAATGGGGTCCTCCGCGGACGACTTGCAGTCGTTGCTCGGGCCCTAATTATAACCAGAGTTCGGAAAGCTTCTAACAGCAATCTCTGAAAACCACATTGACCAGGAAAATGTATACTGGGACCCAATCAAAAGACATTCACCCCAAAATACACAGATGAAAATTATCCTCCCAGGCTAACTCTGCCACGTGTACAAGAACATCCATTAATGTCTGTTGACCTAAAGAATTACACAAATAAATGAAAGTGAAGCCTCAAAGATAAGTAAAGAAAATTTTCAGAACCTCCTTCACTTTGCTGAGGAGCAGTCCCAGGTCATATGGCGTGAAAAAGGGGTCCTGACCAATAAGCTCAAGGCAGCTGGCGAAGGCATCCACCGGCATACTCATCAGGCTGTCAATGCTCCAGGCCGACGGCTGCGTAGCGTGCAGGTTCTCACAGCTGGGAATCAACAGTCTAGCTGAAATTTAGAGACAGCAGGCAAAAAACCAAGGCAAATAATTAGCTTAAAAGAAGGCAGCGCAGTAGACAGCAGGGTGGTCTGTTGATCGGCTGCCTGACTGGCAGCTGTAGAGTTGCTGATTAGAGCCAAATGTCTCGTACTTGAGCTTGGGACTCAAATTGGAAGGAATCCTGCAGCTTGGCCTTTTGGCAAGCCCCTAAAGCCCAGGTGTATTTACTCTGTTTCTCTCTCACACTTACTCTACTCTTACCAGATCTCTCAGGAATCTCTGTCTGCCTGATAAAGAGAAACATATTCCCAGTGGATTTCCCCCTGGGTAAATCAAACTCAAATCAAATGGAGTTGTTTGAGCTGTTACATTGCACAAAGTCTACTGTAGTATATTTATTGTGGCCCACAGTGACACACGCTGCCCGTCCGAAAAAAAGTCACCATTTGGATTTAAATAGGCAAATACTCAAGAACCTATGATTGAATTATTATATGAACAGGCAAAAATTCTTTAAGTACAGACTGATTCAGTGGGTAACCTCTCATTTGTCAAACAACGATGTTGGATGTTGGATGTTTTCATGGTCACTGAAAATATGTTAGTGTTTCAAGAGGGGCAAATTTTTGGCCAGCATCAAGTAAAGAAAACTGCTTAGGATATTACTGAAGTCATAAGAATTGGGTCACTGTCAATCAATTCATTAAAACCTGGAAGGATAGTGGTGAACTGTCAATTTAGCAAAAAACATGGGTTGGAGAAAAATCATGACTGATCCTGATCAGAGATCACTAAAATGCAGAATTCACATCACAAAAAATCAAAAGTAGAACTCATGACTATGTTTAACCGCTTTGCACAGAGGCAAAATCTAGCTATTTTTGTGTTATCTTATTTAAGGCTTGAAAATTCAAGATTGGAGCTTCACAGAGGGGGAGGGGGTGAATGGCACAACTGACACAAGACACTGTTATGGCCCCAATTTGTTATTACATTTATAACACAACAGCAACAGCAAGGGATGACAAACACAGTTTTAACAACTAAAACACATTTAATTTTTAACAAAGACAAAGACTAATAACAACCTACAACTAAAGACCAAGATTGATAAATAAGAAAAAAACAGAAATAATTACAGTCCCTTTTTGGTGGGGTGGCTTGGTGATGTCCTGGATGAAGAAAATGCTCAAACACAGGCAAAGAAATCCAAAAAAGAAACGTCACAGGTCTTGAACAGAATGGCAGGTCTGGTCATCTTCTTGCAATTTCTCCTACTACTTTACTGTCTCAATTCTTTTCCTTATATACTCTTTTGCAGACCCCACCCACATTTAGACCTCTTTTTTTTAATTTTCTGAGACTTGCCCCAGACATGTCCAGGACATGTCTAAACATGACTCCAGTCTGAGCTTAACAAAAAAAAGGTAAATACTGCCATCTAGTGGCCTATATTCACATTACACCTCCATTCCAAAAGGGAAAAATTTTGACTCATAAAGGCAAAATTTTTCTTTTCAATACAAAATGGTTGAGTGAACACTTGTCTATATATACATATCATACAATATTCAAACACATGATATATATATATACACATTCAAACACGGGATAAGCAATCAGCAATTACATTGTCTGTACCCTTCACATGCTTAATTTCCAAGTCAAACTCCTGCAAAATCAAACTCCAATTCAACAATCTCCGATTCTTGTTTTTCATCTTACTCAAAAACATTAACGGATTGTGGTCAGTGTACACAATCATTGGCTTTTCCTCTGTACAAACATAAACCTCAAAGTGTTGTAAAGAAAGGACCAGAGCCAACAGTTCCTTCTCTATTGTGGAATAGTTCCTTTGGTGGCGATTGAACTTCCTGGAGAAGTATGCCACGGGATGCTCAATGTCATCAGAGTCACCTCTCTGTAGGAGCACAGATCCACAAGCTTGGTCGCTAGCATCGACCGCGATGGAGAACGGTTTGTTGAAGTCAGGAGATTTGAGCACGGGGAAGTGACACAGCAGAGACTTCAGGCGATCGAAGGCTCTCTGGCATGCATCATCCCAGGTGAACTTTACGCCTTTCTTCAGTTGGTTAGTTAGACTGAGAGCAATCTCAGCAAAGTTCTTGCAGAACTTGCGGTAGTACCCGATCATTCCAAGGAAGCGGCGCAAAGCTTTTTTGTTGTGAGGAACTGGAAAGTCCACGATGGCTTGGACTTTAGCATTTATGGGTGCCACCTTACCCTGGCCTATGACGTAGCCAAGATAGGTGACAGTAGCACAACCAAAGTCACTCTTGCTCAGGTTAACAGTCAGGTTAGCCTGGGTCAGGCGCTGGAACAACGTCTCTACATCTTTTAGATGTTCTTCCCAGGAGTCACTCCACGTGATCAGGTCGTCGATGTATGCACCCGTGTGTGGCAATCCGGCGATTGTAGACTGTATCATCCTTTGGAACGTGGCTGGGGCATTTTTCATGCAAAAGGGTAGGACTTCATACTGGTACAATCCAGATGGTGTGGCAAAAGCAGAGATGCTCTTAGCCCTCTCAGTTAAAGGCACACACCAATAACCTTTCAATAAATCAATCTTGGTCAGAAACTTTGCTTGCCCTACACTATCAATACAATCATCAATCCTAGGTATTGGAAACACATCAGTTCTAGTTACAGCATTGACTTTGCGATAATCTGTACAGAATCTAGTACTAGCACACAGGGTGAACTCCAATCGGAGTTGGAGGGTCTGATAATATCATGTTTTAACATGTACTCAACCTCTTTCTCAGCAATCTTTCTCTTTTCAGGATTCATCCGGTATTGATGCTGTTTTATTGGTTTGGCATCACCAACATCTACATCATGAGAGGCTATAGTAACTCCCTTTGGAACATCAGGAAACAAATCCTCATATTTCTTGATCAACCTTTCAAACTGATCTCTCTGTGAGGGTTCTAAGTGCTGGAGTTTTACATCAAGATTTTGCAACACTTCAGTGTTTGACAATTTACATGAAAGAACTTCAGCTTTAATTCTTGGTTCATCATCTTGAAACTCCCCCTCATCTTCACACGTTTCGACCATTGGAGAATCTGAAGTGACAGCTGCAACCCTAGCATTTCTGTCATGATAAGGCTTTAGCATGTTAATATGACACAATTGTTTTGGTTTTCTCCTATCTGGAGTCTTCACAATGTAATTGAGATCATTGAGTTTTGTCAGAATTTCATAAGGACCATGAAATCTAGCCTGCAATGGATTGGACTGCAAGGGAAACAACACAAGGACCTTGTCTCCTGGTTTAAACTCACGGCCTCTAGCCTTATGATCATACCAAGTTTTCATTTTTCCCTGACTTGATTTCAAGTTCTCTTTGGCAAGGTCACAAGCTGCACGCAATCTTTCCTTGAACTTGCTAAAATAGTCTAACAGACTGATTTGCGGCTCTTCCTCTTGCCATTGTTCACTCAATAATAGCAAAGGTCCTCTCACTTCATGACCAAACACTAGCTCAAATGGACTGAATCCAGTAGACTCCTGCACTGCTTCTCTAGCTGCAAACAACAGCAAATGAACCCCTTCATCCCAGTCTTTCTCATGGTCAGAACAATAAGTCCTCATCATTGTCATGAGAGTGGAATGAAACCGCTCTAAGGCACCCTGACTTTCTGGATGATAGGCACTAGAAAGAATCTGTTTTGCACCTAGTTCATACACAACCTGCTGAAACAATCCTGAAGTGAAATTGCTACCTTGGTCTGACTGAATTTCCCTGGGAAGACCAAACAACGTGAAGAACTTTATCAAAGCCTTCGAGATTGCAGTTGCCTTGATGTTACGTAGAGGTATGGCTTCGGGGAATCTGGTAGATGCACACATGATTGTCAACAAGTACTGATTTCCAGATCTAGTCTTGGGTAATGGACCAACGCAATCAACAATGACCCTCGAGAATGGCTCCCCAAATGCTGGGATAGGCTGCAATGGAGCTACAGGTGGGTCTAACTGGTGTTTTCCAACTACCTGACAAGTGTGACAGGTTTTGCAAAAGTTGGAAACGTCTTTCCGAAGCCCAGGCCAAAAGAAGTGTTTCATGATCTTATCAACAGTCTTGTTAACACCAAGATGACCTCCTAAAGGTAAACTATGAGCCATTGTTAAGATCTCATTCCTATAGACCTTCGGAACAACAATTTGCCTGACCACTGCCCAATCTGCATTGGCAGGGATATCAGGAGGTCGCCACTTCCGCATCAACACACCATCCTTGAGATAATACCCAACTGGAACTGCATCTATTTCTTTTTCAGGAAGGGCTCTCCTCTTTAGTACACCAATTTCAGGATCATTAGTTTGCTCCTCAATCAACCGCTTTCTGGACAGAGACAAGTCTCCAGACACATCAGAATCACCAGACCCATCCGGCTGGCTGAATAGAGAACTGATAAAAGTATCTGATAAGTCCTCAAACGGAGAAACCATAGTAGGCCAATCAGAGTCATGAGGCGAACCACCTGAGTCCTGACTATTCAATGTACTGGACGGCACCACAACATCATCTTCTTTAGCCTTCTTGGCCATAGCACGAGTCACTGCGCAAGAAGGATACAGAGATGGGTCCTCATCCCCATTTTCAGTGCTCGGCTGTGAAGTAAGATGTACAGGGGGAACTACTTTGCCCCCAGCCAGGTCATTGCCTAGCAACAGAGAAACACCCTTTATAGGTAGACTTGACATAAGTCCCACCTTTACCTGTCCTGTAACTAAATCTGACTTCAAGAATATTGAGCGCAGGGGTACAGATACAGTCCTCCCTTCAATACCTTGTACAAGTATGAAATCCCCTGAAGCGGTCTCATCACGTAACTCCAAGGAGTCCATCAACAAAAGTGACTGAGAAGCTCCGGTATCCCTTAGGATATATATGGGGACAGGAGTAGTATGCTCATTCAGAGCCACAAATCCCTCTGACACAAATGGAAGAAATTCCTCCCTCACAAAGTCAGCTGTATTAGGCTTTTTAGCCCCACAAGAAGCAGGCAATTTAGCAGATTGGTTATCTACTACAGGGGTTTCTAACCTTGTTTTCACAAAGGCATTTGGTTTGGTATCCTTTTCTTTTTCTTTCTTAGCTTTAAGGAACCAACAGTTAGTTGTAACATGACCAGATTTCTTGCAATAACTGCAAACTAGACCACTTTTGTCACTGTCAGCTTTCACACTTTGATCAGACCTGTTACTGGATTTCTGAGCACCATCACCAGATTTGTCTTTGTCTTTGGGTGAGGAATCTTGGGTATCACCGTAACCCTTTTTCTGAAATTGGGACCATTTATTGTTACTGCTAGACTGAAATTTGGACTTATGAGTGAGAACATATTCATCTGCAAATTTGGCAGCTGATTGCAAGTTCAGTGCTTGCTTCTCATTAAGGTAGGTCTTAACATCATCCTTAACACAGTTCTTGAATTCTTCAACTAACACCATCTCTTTTAGTGAGTTGAAATCATCCTTGACCTCCATAGAAGTACACCAGCGCTCAAAGCAAACCTGCTTCTCATTAGCAAATTCAACATAAGTCTGATTTTCAGATTTCTTCAGACGTCTGAATTTCTGTCGGTAAGCCTCTGGAACCAACTCATAAGCTCTCAAAATAACCTTTTTGACAACCTCATAATCAGAGGAATCATCTGCAGACAAAGCCGAATAGGCTTGTTGAGCTTTACCCTTGAGGACAGTTTGCAACATCAGAGGCCAGTGTTCCTTTGGCCACTGGCAACTCTTTGCTACCTTTTCAAAACACTGGAAATAGTTGTCAACATCCTTTTCTGAAAATGGAGGCACCAGTTTTACCTCCTGACTGGCACAAAATGTATTTTTAGTTTCAATTTTAATTTTTAGTTGCTCCATTTGGAGTCTTTCTTCTCTATCGAATTTCTCTAATTCAAAATCTCTCTGTCTCTGTCTCTCTCTTTCTGCTCTTTCCTCTTTCTCTCTCTCAAATTCTCTTTGTTTTTCTTCTCTTGCTAATTTTTCTAACTCAAACTGCCTTTGTTTTTCTTTTTCTTCCCTCTCAAATTCTCTTTGTTTTTCTTTTTCCTCCCTTTCAATCTTTAGCATTTTTAATTTAAGTTCCATTTCTATATTTGGATTTTCCACTGGAAACTGTTCCAGATCTCCTGGTGCAAACACATTTTCATCAATGTAATATTCAACTATCTCTCAAGCCAGTCTTGCTTTTCGCATGGCTGGTTTTACCTCTGTCAGCTCTAACTGTCTGCAAATTTCTAGCAGTTCTGTCTTTTTAAAAGACTTCAAAACCCCTACGGTTGGTGATGCCAAGAAATCATCCATTGCTGTTGTCAATATATATCTAGGAAAATTCACAAAAACAATTTCACAATTTGGAATGTTAGATTTTCAATAAATTACTCACACAATGGTCTATCCCGGACCTTGAGCCCCCAATTTGTTATGGCCCCAATTTGTTATTACATTTATAACACAACAGCAACAGCAAGGGATGACAAACACAGTTTTAACAACTAAAACACATTTAATTTTTAACAAAGACAAAGACTAATAACAACCTACAACTAAAGACCAAGATTGATAAATAAGAAAAAACAGAAATAATTACAGTCCCTTTTTGGTGGGGTGGCTTGGGGATGTCCTGGATGAAGAAAATGCTCAAACACAGGCAAAGAAATCCACAAAAGAAACGTCACAGGTCTTGAACAGAATGGCAGGTCTGGTCATCTTCTTGCAATTTCTCCTACTACTTTACTGTCTCAATTCTTTTCCTTATATACTCTTTTGCAGACCCCACCCACATTTAGACCTCTTTTTTTTAATTTTCTGAGACTTGCCCCAGACATGTCCAGGACATGTCTAAACATGACTCCAGTCTGAGCTTAACAAAAAAAAGGTAAATACTGCCATCTAGTGGCCTATATTCACATTACAACACGTGAAACAGTTAAAATTCAATCATATTTCAGTTTATTTTCATGATTTTGTAGAGAGAACGGGCTGCAAACAAAAAATTTTCATAAAAATTCAGCATTGAAATTGCAAAAAGCATAATACTGAGAATAGAAAAACGGCTAGGGGTTAAAATTTTACATTTCTGGCATTGGCCACAAGTATACTTCATCTAACCACGAAATTCTTATTTATCTACGCTTTAGGTGCCAAAATAACTGCTCTCCTGGTGGTTCCCTAAACTCTTAGATCCCCCAAAATGGCACACTGTCAAATGATATGATAATCATGTATTAAACATAAATCAATTTCTGACTAATAGAATGGAACATGTATTAATGATTTTCTGGTAGAAAAAAACTAGTTCAATTTGCCAAGGAGCAAAACGATTGGAATGAGGAGCCATGAAAAAAGGTCATGTGGTCTAATGAGTCCAGATTTACCCTATTCCAGAGCAACGGGCATGTCAAGGTAAGAAAGGCAGCCAATGAAGCGATGCACCTGTCATTCATAGCACCAACTGTGCAAGCCTATGGAGGCAGTATAAGGTTGTTTCAATTGGTCAGGTCTAGGCGCTGCACTGATCTACAGCAATAAAATGAATTCAGCAGACTGCCTGAATATACTGAATGACCAGAAACCCACCAGCAGACTTTTCAATCCCTGATGGTACAGACATATTCCAGGATGCCAAGATTCATCGGGCTGTTAAAGAGCGGTTCATTGAACATGAGGAATTATTTTCACACATGAATTGGCCACCTCAGGGTCTGAACCTTAACCAATTGAAAGTGTTTGGGATGTGCTGGAGAGGCTTAACAGAGGGGTTTGACTCACCCCTTGTCAATACAATAGCACGCCCAAAAATGAATGCAAATTTGTTCAGAGATAAATGCTGTAATATTTTATGAGATACCCCAACAAATGTGCGCCGTAATCAACGCTAAAGGTGGCCAAACAAAATATTATTGTGTGCAAGCTTTTTTTGGATGAGCAACATATATTGGATTTCTCTTCCAAAAAAGACAAAATATTTTAAAGCCCCACTAAGTAGGAATTTCACCTTAAAATATCAGTTTCAAAGTCTATCTATTGGTGGACTGGATTATTACAGTGAGAATAGCATCTCTCCCATTACCACAGAGGGACCTGGTGACACGCAAGATGTACGTTCTGCTTTACGGCATACACAAGCTTTTGGATAAGGAGCATAAGGAGAACGCAGCTAGGCTAGCCCGGAATCGTGTCTTGAAAGATGGCTGAGGCAAAGAAGCGAAAGGTGTCGGTGGAAGCCAGGATAAAAAAAAAAGGGAGAGTGACCGTGCATGGCACAAAACCAGAGTTAATATTGAACCGGCTTTTTCACAGTGGAGAGAGTTTATGGCAATAGAGGGCTGCAAGTCAGACACCGAGCTGGAAATGTTGCTGATTGAGAGGTGAGTTTTTTGCTCGTGTTCATGCATTGTATTTATCACACATTGTTTTTGTTGGCTGTGTTATTGTGTGCAGTCACAGTCACTATGTGGGTTATCAAAACGTAACTGATTGTAAGCCCTTTCAAATAATGTAAACAAGGTTAGCCTCACCGGCAGAGTTGGCCTCTTTTGGCAGTGTTTTTTATAACAAACTTTATGCTTCACGGTGAGAAAAGTTGTTGACTTGCAAGCAACTATTGTTTGAGAGCAAAGACAAGCCATATCAGCTTTGTAGGCTAGCACTGTACCGTCATTATATTGATATTGTCCTGTTACAATATCAATAGCTACTACGTCTGCTAACGTTACTCTGAGGAGCGGTACTCTTTGATGCATTGTTGTAGAGCAAGTTTTAATCCAACGCTGTTGAAGACTTCTATGTAAACACAATCATAACAAATAACTTTATTAATTCCAGCTCCACAAGTCTCAGGGTGTAAAAAATGCACGTTCTCACAGGGGACGTCAGCTGGCAACAGCGCTCTGTGTGTTTTATGACAGTGGTGTTGCGCTTCTACTTGCTCTAGTGGCCTTTAGTGGCCGCTAGAGCGCACAAAACTGGGATTCCTACCTAGTGGGGCTTTAATGCATGTCAAAACTGTTAGTTCTCTGAAAATTGGTCAATGTTTTCTTAAATTATAAGGCATCATGAACCAGAAATGACAACTTCACAAGTGCCCCTAAACCTGATCATGATAACTGTTCCTTTGAAAATGGATGCCACCACTCACATGTCCGCAAAAACTGCCCCGCTCCCAGGAACCCCAGGAAGTACTGAAGTACAAACTGCCTTCTGGCAAACAGCTCCTCCCGCTCTTGCTGTTCCCTGCTCTGCACACAGAGGGAGCCAAACTCCCCCTCCTCCCACTGCTGCTGGCTGAGGAAGAGTCTCTCAATACGTTCGAGCGTCATGAGCTCCTGAGGGGAGAATGTTAGACACCTGATCAGTTACACAGGAGAGGCTGTAATTCGACCTAGCAGAGATCACAAAATCCCCTGCTTCCTGAGCAATTGGTCAAGCTTATAGGCTCATGTTGCCCAGGTGTGAAAAACACATCAGGGGCCTCATTTACAAAACCCAAAACCAGTGAAGTTGGCACGTTATGTAAATCGTAGATAAAAACAGAAAACAATGATTTGCAAATCATTTTCAACTTATATTCAATTGAATACTGTCATGGCCCCAATTTGTTATTACATTTACCACAACAGCAACAGCAAGGGATGACCGACACAATTTAAAACTTAAACACATTTAATTAAACAGACAAAGACTAATAACAACTAACTAACTACACTAAAGACCAAGATTGATTTACAAGACAAAAATAAACAGAAATAATTACAGTCCCTTGGTGATGTCCTGGGTGAGGAAACTGCTCAAACAGGCAAAAATCCCACAAAAGAAACTTCACAGGTCTTGAACAGAAATGACAGGTCTGGTCACATGTATTCTTCTCCTTGCAATTTCTCCTACTACTCCACTGTCTCAATTCTTCTCCTTATATACTCTTTTGCAGACCCCACCCACATTTTGACCTCTTTTTTTTAATTTTCGGGGACTTGCCCCAGACATGTCCAGGACATGTCTAAACATAATCCCAGTCTGAGCTTAACAAAAAAAAAAGGTAAATACTGCCATCCAGTGGCCTATATTCACATTACACCTCCATTCCAAAAGAGAAAAATTTTGACTCATAAAGGCAAAATTTTTCTTTTCAATACAAAATGGTGAGGTGGACACTTGTCTATATATACATATCATACAATATTCAAATAAACACGTGATATATATATATATATACATATTCAAACACGGGATAAGCAATCAGCAATTACATTGTCTGTACCCTTCACATGCTTAATTTCCAAGTCAAACTCCGGTAAAATCAAACTCCAATTCAACAATCTCCGATTCTTGTTTTTCGTCTTACTCAAAAACATTAACGGATTGTGGTCAGTGTACACAATCATTGGCTTTTCCCCTGCACAAACATAAACCTCAAAGTGTTGTAAAGAAAGGACCAGAGCCAACAGTTCCTTCTCTATTGTGGAATAGTTCCTTTGGTGGCGATTGAACTTCCTGGAGAAGTATGCCACAGGATGCTCAATGTCATCAGAGTCACTTCTCTGTATGAGCACAGATCCACAAGCTTGGTCGCTAACATCGACCGCGATGGAGAACGGTTTGTTGAAGTCAGGAGATTTGAGCACGGGGAAGTGACACAGCAGAGACTTCAGGCAATCGAAGGCTCTCTGGCATGCATCATCCCAAGTGAACTTTACGCCCTTCTTCAGTTGGTTAGTTAGACTGAGAGCAATCTCAGCAAAGTTCTTGCAGAACTTGCGGTAGTACCCGATCATTCCAAGGAAGCGGCGCAAAGCTTTTTTATTGTGAGGAACTGGAAAGTCCATGATGGCTTGGACTTTAGCATTTATGGGTGCCACCTTACCCTGGCCTATGACGTAGCCAAGATAGGTGACAGTAGCACAACCAAAGTCACTCTTGTTCAGGTTAACAGTCAGGTTAGCCTGGGTCAGGCGCTGGAACAACGTCTCTACATCTTTCAGATGTTCTTCCCAGGAGTCACTCCATGTGATCAGGTCGTCGATGTACGCACCCGTGTGTGGCAATCCGGCGATTGTAGACTGTATCATCCTTTGGAACGTGGCTGGGGCATTTTTCATGCCAAAGTGTAGGACTTCATACTGGTACAATCCAGATGGTGTGGCAAAAGCAGAGATGCTCTTGGCCCTCTCAGTTAAAGGCACACACCAATAACCCTTCAATAAATCAATCTTGGTCAGAAACTTTGCTTGCCCTACTCTATCAATACAATCATCAATCCTAGGTATTGGAAACACATCAGTTCTAGTTACAGCATTGACTTTGCGATAATCTGTACAGAATCTAGTACTTCCATCAGGTTTTGGAACTAGCACACAGGGTGAACTCCAATCGGAGTTGGAGGGTCTGATAATATCATGCTCTAACATGTACTCAACCTCTTTCTCAGCAATCTTTCTCTTTTCAGGATTCATCCGGTACGGATGCTGTTTTATTGGTTTGGCATCACCAACATCTACATCATGAGCGGCCATGGAAACTCTTTTTGGAACATCAGGAAACAGATCCTCATATTTCTTGATCAACCTCTCAAACTGATCTTTCTGTGAGGGTTCTAAGTGCTGGAGTTTTACATCAAGATTTTGCAACACTTCAGAATTTGACAATTTACATGAAAGAACTTCAGCTTTAATTCTAGGTTCATCATCTTGAAACTCCCCCTCATCTTCACAAATCTCGGCCATAGGAGAATCTAAAGTGACAGCTGCAACCCTAGCATTTCTGTCATGATAAGGCTTCAGCATGTTGATGTGACACAATTGTTTTGGTTTTCTCCTATCTGGAGTCTTCACAATGTAATTGAGATCATTGAGTTTTGTCAGAATTTCATAAGGACCATGAAATCTTGCCTGCAATGGATTGGACTGCAAGGGAAACAACACAAGGACCTTATCTCCTGGTTTAAACTCACGGCTTCTAGCCTTATGATCATACCAAGTTTTCATTTTTCCCTGACTTGATTTCAAGTTCTCTTTGGCAAGGTCACAAGCTGCACGCAATCTTTCCTTGAACTTGCTAACATAGTCTAACAGACTGATATGCAGCTCTTTCTCTTGCCATTGTTCACTCAATAATAGCAAAGGTCCTCTCACTTCATGACCAAACACTAGCTCAAATGGACTGAATCCAGTAGACTCCTGCACTGCTTCTCTAGCTGCAAACAACAGCAAATGAACCCCTTCATCCCAGTCTTTCTCATGGTCAGAACAATAAGTCCTCATCATTGTCTTGAGAGTGGAATGAAACCGCTCTAAGGCACCCTGACTTTCTGGATGATAGGCACTAGAAAGAATCTGCTTTGCACCTAGTTCATACACAACCTGCTGAAACAAACCAGAAGTGAAATTGCTACCTTGGTCTGACTGAATTTCCCTGGGGAGGCCAAACAACGTGAAGAACTTTATCAAAGCCTTTGAGATTGCAGTTGCCTTGATGTTGCGTAGAGGTATGGCTTCAGGGAATCTGGTAGATGCACACATGATTGTCAGCAAGTACTGATTTCCAGATCTAGTCTTGGGTAATGGACCAACACAATCAACAATGACCTTAGAGAAGGGCTCTCCAAATGCTGGGATAGGCTGCAATGGAGCTACAGGTGGGTCTAACTGGTGTTTTCCAACTACTTGACAAGTGTGACAGGTTTTGCAAAAGTTGGAAACGTCTTTCCGAAGCCCAGGCCAAAAGAAGTGTTTCATGATCTTATCAACAGTCTTGTTAACACCAAGATGACCTCCTAAAGGTAAACTATGAGCCATTGTTAAGATCTCATTCCTGTAGACCTTCGGAACAACAATTTGCCTGACCACTGCCCAATCTGCATTGGCAGGGATATCAGGAGGGCGCCACTTCCGCATCAACACACCATCCTTGAGATAATACCCAACTGGAACTGCGTCTATTTCTTTATCAGGAAGGGCCCTCCTCTTTAGTACACAAATTTCAGGATCATTAGTTTGCTCCTCAATCAACCGCTTTCTGGACAGAGACAAGTCTCCAGACACATCAGAATCACCAGACCCTTCCGGCTGGCTGAATCGAGAACTGATAAAAGTATCTGATAAGTTCTCAAACGGAGAAACCATAGTAGGCCAATCACAGTCATGAGGCGAACCACCTGAGTCCTGACTATTCAATGTGCTGGACGGCACCACATCGTCTTCCTCTTTAGCCTTCTTAGCCATAGCACGAGTCACTGCGCAAGAAGGATACAGAGATGGGTCCTCATCCCCATCTTCAGTGCTCGGCTGTGAAGTAAGATGTACAGGGGGAACTACTTTGCCCCCAGCCAGGTCATTACCTAGCAACAGAGAAACGCCCTTTATAGGTAGACTTGACATAAGTCCCACCTTTACCTGTCCTCTAACTAAATCTGACTTCAAGAATATAGAGCGCAGGGGTACAGATACAGTCCTCCCTTCAATACCTTGTACAAGTATGAAATCCCATGAAGCTGTCTCATCACGCAACTCCAAGGAGTCCATCAACAAAAGTGACTGAGAAGCTCCGGTATCCCTTAGGATATATATGGGGACAGGAGTAGTATGCTCATTCAGAGCCACAATTCCCTCTGACACAAATGGAAGAAATTCCTCCCTCACGAAGTCAGCAGTATCAGGCTTTTTAGCCCCACAAGAAGCAGGCAATTTAGCAGATCTGTTATCTACTACAGGGGTTTCTAACCTTGTTTTCACAAAGGCATTTGGTTTGGTATCCTTTTCTTTTTCTTTCTTAGCTTTAAGGAACCAACAGTTAGTTTTAACATGACCAGATTTCTTGCAATAACTGCAAACTAGACCACTTTTGTCCCTGTCAGCTTTCACACTTTGATCAGACCTGTTACTGGATTTCTGAGCACCATCACCAGATTTGTCTTTGTCTTTGGGTGAGGAATCTTGGGTGTCACCGTAACCCTTTTTCTGAAATTGGGACCATCTATTGTTACTGCTAGACTGAAATCTGGACTTATGTGTGAGAACATATTCATCTGCAAATTTGGCAGCTGATTGCAAATTCAGTGCTTGCTTCTCATTAAGGTAGGTCTTAACATCATCCTTAACACAGTTCTTGAATTCTTCAACTAACACCATCTCTTTTAGTGAGTTGAAATCATCCTTGACCTCCATAGAAGTACACCAGCGCTCAAAGCAAACCTTCTTCTCATTAGCAAATTCCACATAAGTCTGATTTTCAGATTTCTTCAAACCTCTGAATTTCTGTCGGTAAGCCTCTGGAACCAACTCATAAGCTCTCAAAATAACCTTTTTGACAACCTCATAATCAGAGGAATCATCGGCAGACAAAGCCGAATAGGCTTGTTGAGCTTTACCCTTTAGGACAGTTTGCAACATCAGAGGCCAGTGTTCCTTTGGCCACTGGCAACTCTTTGCTACCTTTTCAAAACACTGGAAATAGTTGTCAACATCCTTTTCCGAAAATGGAGGCACCAATTTTACCTCCTGGCCAGCCCGAAATTTATTTTCAGTTTGAATTTTTATTTTTAGTTGCTCCATTTGGAGTCTTTCTTCTCTATCGAATTTCTCTAATTCAAAATCTCTCTGTCTTGCAAATTCTTCTAATTCAAATTCTCTTTGTTTTTCATTTTCTTCCCTCTCAAATTCTCTTTGTTACTCTTTTTCCTCCCTTTCTTTTTCTCTTTCCTCCCTTTCTTTCTCTTTTTCCTCCCTTTCAATCTCTAGCATTTTTAATTTAAGTTCCATTTCTATATTTGGATTTTCCACTGGAAACTGTTCCAGATCTCCTGGTGCAAACACATTTTCATCAATGTAATATTCAACTATCTCTCAAGCCAGTCTTGCTTTTCGCATGGCTGGTTTTACCTCTGTCAGCTCTAACTGTCTGCAAATTTCTAGCAGTTCTGTCTTTTTAAAAGACTTCAAAACCTCTACAGTTGGTGATGCCAAGAAATCATCCATTGCTGTTGTCAAGATATATCTAGGAAAATTCACAAAAACAATTTCACAATTTGAAATGTTAGATTTTCAATAAATTACTCACACAATGGTCTATCCCGGACCTTGAGCCCCCAATTTGTTATCGCCCCAATTTGTATTACATTTACCACAACAGCAACAGCAAGGGATGACAGACACAATTTAAAACTTAAACACATTTAATTAAACAGACAAAGACTAATAACGACTAACTAACTACACTAAAGACCAAGATTGATTTGCAAGACAAAAATAAACAGAAATAATTACAGTCCCTTGGTGATGTCCTGGGTGAGGAAACTGCTCAAACAGGCAAAAATCCCACAAAAGAAACTTCACAGGTCTTGAACAGAAATGACAGGTCTGGTCACATGTATCCTTCTCCTTGCAATTTCTCCTACTACTCCACTGTCTCAATTCTTCTCCTTATATACTCTTTTGCAGACCCCTTCCACATTTAGACCTCTTTTTTTTTATTTTTGGGGACTTGCCCCAGACATGTCCAGGACATGTCTATACATAATCCCAGTCTGAGCTTCACAAAAAAAAAGGTAAATACTGCCATCCAGTGGCCTATATTCACATTACAATACACTGCAAAGACAAGATGTTTAATGTTCAAACTGAGAAACTTTTTTCTTTTTGCAAATAATTATTAACTTTGAATTTAACGGCAACAACACATTGCAAAAAAGTTGGCACAGGGGCCTTTTTATCACTGTGTTACATTGCCTTTCCTTTTAACGACACTCAGTAAACGTTTGGGAACTGAGGAGACCAATTTTTGAAGCTTTTCAGGTGGAACTCTTTCCCATTCTTGCTTGATGTACAGCTTAAGTTGTTCAAAAGTCCGGGGTCTCCATTGTTGTATTTTACGCTTCATAATGCGCCACACATTTTCAATGGGAGACAGGTCTGGACTACAGGCAGGCCAGTCTAGTACCCGCTCTCTTTTACTACGGAGCCATGCTGTTGTAACACATGCAGAATGTGGCTTGACATTGTCTTGCTGAAATAAGCAGGGGCGTCCATGAAAAAGACGTTGCTTGGATGGCAACATATGTTGCTCCAAAACCTGTATGTACCTTTCAGCATTAACGGTGCCTTCACATATGTGTAAGTTTCCCATGCCTTGGGCACGAATACACCCCCATACCATCACAGATGCTGGCTTTTGAACTTTGCGCCTATAACAGTCCGGATGGTTCTTTTCCTCTTTGGTCCGGAGGACACGACATCCACAGTTTCCAAAAACAATTTGAAATGTGGACTCGTCAGACCACAGAACACTTTTCCACTTTGCATCAGTCCATCTTAGATGAGCTTGGGCCCAGCGAAGCCGGCAGCGTTTCTGGGTGCTGTTGATAAATGGCTTTCACTTTGCATTGTAGAGTTTTAACTTGCACTTGCAGATGTAGTGACGAACTGTAGTTACTGACAGTGGTTTTCTGAAGTGTTCCTGAGCCCATGTGGTGATGTCCTTTACACACTGATGTCGGGTTTTTTGATGCAGTACCGCCCGGAGGATCGAAGGTCAGGGGCATTCAATGTTGGTTTTAGGCCTTGTCGCTTACCTGCAGTGATTTCTCCAGATTCTCTGAACCTTTTGACCATATATGAAATCCCTAAATTTCTTGCAATAGCTCGTTGAGGAATGTTGTTTTTAAACTGTTCAACAATCAGCTCACGCATTTGTTCACTAAGTGTTGACCCTCGCCCCATACTTGTTTGTGAATGACTGAGCATTTCAGGGAAGCTGCTTTTATACCCAATCATGGCACCCACCTGTTCCCAATTAGCCCGTTCACCTGTGGGATGTTCCAAATAAGTGTATGGTGGGCATTCCTCAACTCTCTCAGTCTTTTTTGCCACTTGTGCCAGCTTTTTTGAAACATCTTGCAGGCATCAAATTCCAAATGAGCTAATATTGTGACGTACAGTTCAGGAACCACACACGAGAGACAGAAATCCAAAAAACGTATGCCTTTATTGGAGTCCGAGTCAAAGCCAGAAAACACAGGAATTGCCAAGCCACAATACGAAATCCAAAAACAGTATCGACTAGACAGGCCGGGGTCAGAACCGGTGAGACAGATGGGCAGAGGTACAAAAACGATAGGCAAAAAGTCGTAGTCGATGGGCAAAGCTGATGGTCATACACAGGTCATACAAAAATAGGTCAAAATCCAGAAAGGCAAAACAGTACAAGAAAGGCAATGGCAAGAATCAGGGTCGGACTATCCAGTAGAAGAAAAACAATAATCAAAGGCATACAAGGAGCTCGGCACAATGGAATATTGATCAAGGTTCTGACAAGAACTGTGAGTGAAAAGACTCCTTATATACACACAGGAAGGGTCACATGCTATACAGAGATCAGCTGTGGGGAATGAGTCGAATTACATTGGGAGAATCACATGAGGCAAACCCTAACCACGAAAACTGGCGAGAAACGAAATACGGACAGGAATCACACAAACAGCCTATGACATTTAAACAGCTCCGGTCCAGGAGTTCTACATGCACAGATAACAAGAGCAGGAAAGTAATTAAGCACGTGCTAGAGATTCTCGCTGAACATAGGGAGAGGACGGTGGAAAGCAAAAGGGGCGGAGAATACAACAGGGCGACTGCGAAGAGGGAATTAGTCTATAAGTAGTGGTGCGGTTTTAAAACTTAAACTAGAGTGCTCATTAGTAATTTAGTAATCGAATCTATATATACATGGTTGGTTGTGTTAGTATACTATAATACAAATGTTAGTCTCGTTAGTAATCAGAACAGAGGAGTGAAGGAGTGATACGAGGAAATGTTTTAAACACCAGACTGCCTTTAAAGCACCCGAAGTCAGTGAGCACGCAGACAGGGAAGACGGACTGAACCAACTAGATCACGAGACAGGGGAGACAAGTGCAACGGAACTGAAACATGGAATGAACCAAAAACCAGAATATTACAAAAACCAAAAAGAACAAATAAAAGACAATAATCATAAACACAAAACCAGCACATAAAACATGATCAAAAACCAGAATCATGACAAATATTTGCAAAAACTTAAAGGTTACCTGTTCGAATATTAAGTAACTTGTCTTTGCAGTGTATTCAATTGAATATAAGTTGAAAAGGATTTGCAAATCATTGTATTCTGTTTTTATTTACGATTTACACAACGTGCCAACTTCACTGGTTTTGGGTTTTGTATGAACGGTGCGTAGGCACAAAAAAGATACGTACGTTACTTTCTTTACACATTTCTGATTTATAAAAACAAACTTGATATTAAAAAAAAGGACATGATTAAGATTATGGCCACTAAATTCCCAAGTCCATCCTGATTAAATGAGTGAAAATTCCATGCAGTTTATGCTACCCATAGGTTTATAAATCAGGTTATTTTCCACAAAATGTCATTTTTATTATTTTGTCCATACGTATATTTTGATATGAAATCCACATAGATTTTAATAAATAAGGCCCCAGGGCTCCAGCTCACCGTTTCAATTAAAATTAGCCAACACATTCAGTAGGATTAGTCAGGTTTTTAGTTGTTATTCTCTCAAACTTCTGTTATACAAAGTACTTTTACCTGAAGTAAAATTGCAATGGTAAAGTAAATGGCTGAAGACATCGCTTCCAAAACATCTACCATATAAACATCGAGAGCAGAGAGCTGTCTTTTCTCGTACCTTGAAAACCGTGTATGCATGTAATGCATTCGTTACATTTAACTCCTTAATGTAAGGTATCGATCCGATAGAGAGGGGGGTAACCCCTGCAGGGCAGAAGGCAACAGCACAGAGTCCGCAATCCAAAAGTCAAAATCCAATGGGGCAGAAATGGAATTATAACCAGGGCAGCAATCACAAAAATCGTAGTCAGGCAAAACAGATTCGGTACACAGCCAGTGGTTTGTGGGAGAAGCAAACTCATAAACCAAAGGGCAACCCGAATCGTAAACAGGGCAGCAATCCACAAAATCGTAGTCGAGCAAAAAGGGTTGGAAGACACAGATGCAACAGTAAATCCAATAAGGGAAAGCCAAAAAAAATCAGTAGTCGGGCAATCCAGTTAGAATCAGAGACGCAATGAGTACAAGGCGAGAGAAATAGCAGCACAGGTAAACACGAGAAACAATCTGACAGAGAGCGACTGTGAGAAGACACCTAATATACACTAATAGGGAGATCACATGGGGAGAAACACAGGTGCAAGTTGTCAGACTGATTACAAGGGAGCAGCACATGAGGGAGAGCCTAATCACGAAATTTGGCAGAAGCCAAAACGTGAACAGGGAACACGGGACACGCCTATATACAAACAAACGGCTCCAGTCAAGGAGTTCTAACGTGCATAGATAATTAGAGAAAGGACAGCGTGATCAGATGTGGAGTTTCCACAAAATGCAGCAAAGGAGATTAGGGAGAGAAAAGAGGTGGAGACTAGAACAGGGCGAGTCCAGAGAGCTTGTTAATCAATTAGTAAGTGAAACGATATAATCCCTTAGTGCTTGTTAGTAAGTTAGTATGATATACAATGTTAGTTGTTGTTAATAACTTCTAGAGAAAACAACAAACTGTTAGTACGGTTAGTAAGATAGAAAAGTAAGGTGAAGTATGCAAACAAGATGGGAAGGAAGGCTGAAATCCAGAATCCAACTAGAAAAGCACTCAGAGAGCGCAGACCTCCGCCAGGGGGCAGCAAAACCCAAAAGCACGGCGACTGTAACTCCGGCCCATTGGAAAGACTTGAAATCTTGAACTTTGGCGTATATCTCAGCAGTACTTTGGCCGAGATATGCCAAAATTTAATAGCCTGTTCCTTGACTTAATACCCACCTTCTCTGAAAATTTAATCAAAATCTGTCCATAACTTTTTAAGTTATTTTGGAAACCAACAGACAGACAAACAAACAAACGAACAAACAAACCCAGGCAAAAACATAACCTCCTTGGCGGAGATAATAAATCACCCGAAGAGTGACTAGGAGTGACAGGACTGGAGCTGTGAACAATGACAAGACGAGAGACCAGACGGGGGAGACAAAATGCAATGCATAGTGGAAAACATGGACCGGAGTGAAACTATGGCAATATGCAAAATATGGAAAAGTAAAAATTAAGACAGTACATGAACAAATCAATGATAACAGTACACAGTACACATATCTAAGAATGGTCAGACATTGCAAAGTTCAAATACCAAATAAGACAAACACAAAAGCCAAGAAACAACACCAGGCAGAGCAGAATCATAATACTTAAGAACTACGGCCCGATACCGCGGGCGGGTATTTTGCATTATAAATACAGCATGTTTCCAAATACCCACATTCTCAAGAGGCATATCCACATTTCACGAAGAAACTCGGCCAAAAGCTCATGTAAAACATTTTCACCTCAACCGAACACAATTCAAGCACCATGCAAGTAAATAAGCATGTAGCAAAACAAAGGATAATATCATATCAGTGCGGAATTGCCAGAATTCCTGCTAAATTCGTGCTATGCATAAAAACGATACCTCAAATACAAGAGGAAAGTCCACAGAATGCAACGATATGAGCCCTGTCATTTTAAACCGACACCACGTTCAAAGAACAGCAGGCATAAACTATACAATCTACAGAGATGAGCAGAAAAAAAATATTTTGCTATAAAAAAACTGCTCGAGGGGAAATCCGCGCTTGCTATTGTTAGCCGAATGTGTTTCTGTTACAACAAAACTAGATCTGCTGGGATCCTAGCATGTTCTTTCCCAGGGCGTTGCTTCAAAGAAGTCAGCTCTGTAGCATTCAGCTTCCTTGCAATGTATTTTCCTGTCTGCCATCGGCTTGTGACGCTGTCAGTAAGACTATGCCGGTAGGAATTTGATTAAATGAGTCCTAAAGATTCTAACGAACTATAAACCACCTTAATTGCAGAAACCTAGCCTGAGCTACAGCCTTGCGTTCCGAGTGCGTCAAACTGAGTCCATAGGACATATGCATCTTCTTGAATAGTGCAACAATATAATCGCATAACTAGTTTGTTTGAGGTATTGTCCGAATAATCATCCGCTGAATATTCAACATTCATTTTCATAGTCGTTTTCTGACAGAATCTTTGCACTATTCCACATAAATACTAAGATTACAACAGTACAGTACATATTTCCTTCACCCATTCGTTGAAAGGGAAATTTGACCACAGGCTGTTGTCCAGTGGCGCAGCCTATTGGATAAAATGCGCGCTGCGAAGGAAATTGTGAAGGTTCGATCGCTGATCAGGGTACTTCTTTCTTTTCTTTTTTTTGGGAAATAATAGCAGTTTCCCTCTACAAATAATGGCTGGGGTATTGTTATTCTTATTTTTTCACATGGCCTTTGAATTTATCATTTTATTTATTTATTTGTTTTGCTTTTTAATAAATATGCTCCAGTGGAGTCAAACTTAATTTTCATTCTATGTATTATGTTTCAATGGAAAATTATATAGGCAACAAAACTGGCAGAAATAAAAATAATTTTTTTAATTCTAAAAATTAAAAAATGTTGTATTTGGATGGAATGGATGCCTGTAGTGATATATAAGTGAAATTTTATGGGTTTTACAGCTTGATATCTGAAAAATCTGAAATGGAACACAAGGTACCTAAATTGCCAAAATGGAGAAGCCACCAAGACATTCCTCTCAAATTTTGCTCTGATTGACCTGATCAGAATAAACTTTGGCACAGATAATAATGACATTCTGTGCTGTAATTTTTTTAGAGTTTTCAGGCTGCAACTCAACAAATTTACAAGGCATCGAAGTAAAACTTTGTTAGGTGCAAAATAAGATCTTTCATTTACACTGTGTTCCATCTCCATTTACTCTGACTCAGTGACATATATAGTGATTTTTACACCAGGGCTGAAATCCCAAATGGTTTTACCTTTTTTACGATACCAAGATTTTTCAAATTATTCAGTCGCAGAGATATACTCATTTCATTTCGGGCTTGCCATTTTCAAAAAAGAGGCTCAGGGCTTAAGGGGTTAACATAATACTGATTTTGTGCAGCTACATAGATCACAAATTCAGCAAAACTCATTTTGAAATGGTTAAGAGACACTTCACATAACTGACAGCAAACAATTATACAACATGGCAGGAGAGCGAGGTAGAGAGAGAGACAATGGAGTAGATTGTTTGCAAAATTATGCACAAGCTTCGTTGTGTGTGCTAGTCAGTTGGATAACATTTAAATAAAAAATTCCTAAGGTAATACATCCTCATTGTAAACTTCCCCTTCTGTAAACTTGCTTTACTGAGGTGGACAATCCCTATCATTGAACGTTTAAACCGTGAGTTGACATCAATGCGCACATAATGATCTATCCCAACCAAAATTGGGCTGTATGCTTGAAATCATACAAATATTGAAGATTGCATGGACAAAGGAAAACTCGCGATGACAGAAAGTAGGATTGAAAAGTTACCGCAGGGAGTCTCTGAATGGACTTTCTCGGCAGAAAGAAGAGGAACCGCCCCACCTGATCGAGAGTCCACAATGTCCAACTCTCCACTGGGCTGTGGAAAGCAGACAAAGAGAAACTGGTTACTACAAGCTGCGTTTATGCCATTTTAGTGGTATTCTTGTTACCTGTAACTGAGAAATAGGGGGAATAAAAGCTCATTTGTAAGCTAAATTTTAAAAAATTACCAAATTACAAAAATAATTATTGGACATGGAAGCTGAAAAAGATGCTGTAGTTGCAAAACTAACTGAAACAAGATAAGAATTGCAATTAATTATGTGATTTTTGTTTAAAGCTTGTATCATAACTGTGACACAAAACTTAAAGGAGCTGTGTTGCGATTACTGCGTATGCTCACAACTCTAAACAGAGTGAATCCGCTCGACTCAAAGTCACGATCTACTTCCATCCTTGCCAATCAGTCTTCATTTTGCATTGTTTTTTATAAATTTTAGTTACTTGGGCATTATGCTTTTCATATTAATGAGTATGTGTGCTACGGTATTGAAGAGAAATGGACAAAACTCTAAATTTTATCATGGAGAAACAGCATAGTTTTGATTTGGAGGGGTTACTGGTGATTATTTATGCTAAATTCCACTAGAAAATCATTAATTCATATTGAACTTTGTGAGTTAAAATTTAATTTGTGTTGAACATGTGATTATTACATGATTTGCCCATGCATAATTTTGGGGGCTCTGACAGCCTTGTGAAGCCACTTGAAGAGCTATCTTTGGGCTCATTAACAGTAGATAATTTTAAAAATCACAGTCAGATGAAGTACACTCATGGTTTCTGGGTTTATGATCCCAGAAATGTATTGTTTTAACTCCCAGCCATTTTTCAATTCTCAGCATTTTTTAAAAAATGATTTCTTTGCTAAATTTCATGAAAATTTCTTGTGTTTGTGGCGCCATATTCTAAACTAAAATTATTTTCAAAAAACTGAAATATGACGTAATTCTCAATGCAACAAGTGTCTTGGTTCATTTAAGGCATTTAAAGGGGTTGAGGAGTTTTCTCGGAAGACTCAAGGATTCAATTTTAGCCCCATAAGCGGAAGGATATGAAGAATGTAAACTGGTTTGTCAATGGAATTAATTATAAAAGTAGAGGGTATTCCTCCTCTGTTATGTTTTTAGATGGTTGGAAATCAGCTTACATTCTTCATGTCCTTCGATTAAAGCACTAAAACAGCGCTTTGAATGCTCAAGTCTCCGTAGAACGTGCCTTTATACCAAAAGCATAATGCCTGAGTCACGAAAATGAATAAAAATACAATTTGAATTCATCCCCAGTTAGCACGCATACAGTGCTTAACAAATTTATTAGACCACCTGTCATTAAAACAAGAAAACATTTATTTTATATTAATACAAAATACAATATTTTAGAAATTTCTCAATAACTTGTTTAAAAATAAAAGTTACATTGTTACTTCTTGGGCAAATAACAAACTGAAACAACTATATAGACCTTATTCACACATACAAACAAAAAAAAAAAAATTTTGTATGGCCTTGATAACAGCTTGTGTTCTTGCATTCAACCACTAAAACTAATTTTTATGTTCAGAAATGCAAGTACATAACTGTTATTTGGCATCTTTATCAAATAATAATAATAATAATAATAATGTGCTTAACTACCTGCCTTCTCTTTATTATTCACTTATCCCCTGCTCTCTTTCTGATGATTACACCTGGTTTCCATGACTATCATCCATGAATATCATTCCCCCTGTTCATACCTCAGTTATCCCCTTAACAGACAGGTAGCTTTACAATGTAACACCTTTTAGTTTACAGCATTCCTGTTTGGTTCGTTAGTTATATCTTCTCTGTAGTTTTACTTTCTGTTTTCTTATGCACTTTGTTTATCTCGTAAATTCCACATCCTTAGCACTTTGGTCCGCCACTCATATTCACTCTCTTGGTGCCCTTATTACATCTCTGGGCACCAGGAGTATTACAACAACATTTATTATCAGAAATGGTAGCATTTGTGATCATAATAGCATAAGTGGTGATACGCTGTAGATGTCTCCCAGTATCCTACCCAAAGACTCCTGGCTCCTGGGAGATCTGAGCCAGGATATCCCTCTTGCTGCTGCCGTAGCAGAAGCCCTGGAGGAAGTCAAGGTTCTCCATGAAGAAGGTCCTGTCCAGCTGGAGAAACACCTTATCCACCACAAAGGTGGACATCACACCTAGTGTGCGGAACTCCTCCTCAGTGTATTCACCCAAGTACATGCTCTGAAATTCCAGCAGAGTGACGCAAACATTTTCAAATAAATTCATAAAAGCTTCAGGGTATTCTATGCAGGATATTCGTCAGAAAGTTTGATTTGATTACATTGTATTTGTATAACAGTTATAACTGATGAACTGTCAAAAGGCGCTTTAAAGAGCTGCAGTAGAGCAGATGGGCAGGCCAAGTCCCCAAAATAGCTTGTTGCATAAAAAAAACTCCCAGTAGGGAAAAAAGACCTCAGAGGTGATAAAAGAACCACCCCATTGGGAGGATATTTCAGGAGGAACCCTGATTACAGGGCACAGCCACGTGCACAAAATTAACATTGGTGAATATTTAATTTAATGCAAGCAAAGGGGTAAATGAAACATTCCCTTCTGGCATTAAAGCAAATCCTCATCATTGCTTTGCGTGTTCAACTCTGATGAACTTGGACATTCGCAGGGTCAGCCAATTGCTCCGTTTAAGGAATGATTCAACCCAATGAGCTGTTGGCATCATAACTGTAACTGCTGAATGGAACGCTCATTTCACCCATCCATGCAGCTATGCAAATTCACCTTTATTTCACTTTTACAGAAGCCAGCTGGCTAGCTACAGAGCTACATGAAAATTGTGGTGTGGAGCAGTCCGTTTTTCACGTAGCTCTGTAGCTAGCTAGCTGGCTACTGTAGACGTCAAATTATGCTGGCAGCATCGCAAGGTCCTGTACAATCCAGTTAGATTGTACATTGCTTGTTAATTCAAATTTATGCATAATTACCAATCGAGCACCAAAGTACAAATTATCAAAAGGGGGGTTCCAAAATTACAAAACCTAAGTTTATTAATGATAGAAACACCCAGAGCAAAAAGAGACTATTTGATTGGGTTAATGTAATTATACAAAGATTGTCCTCACCAGTCTCTGTACAATCTTATCCACCAGGAGAACCTGTTTGATTTTGGGGAGGCGCAGGAAGTGCAGTGGGTCCTGTACAATCATCTCCCTGAGAGTGTCCATCAAATCAGCTGGAAACCTTTGGATGGTGCTCACCCTGCGCGCAAAAAAACACACAAGTAAATATACTCTCACTGAACATTTCATTAGGAACAAGAGCACATTGTTGTGATTCTGTCTTTGCCATGCCATGTCCCATGTTTATGCCCATGCCATGTTCATGTTTTATTGACCTATGTATTTCTTGACTTTTGCTCATGTCTGACCATTCTTTGATTATGTATTGTGTTCTGTTATTTTAGATTTTCATGTTTTGGTTTATTCATAGTTTCCATGCCATGTTTCATTTCCTTGCTATGTTTCATTTCCATGCATTGCACTTCGTCTCCCCCGTATTGTCTTGAGTGTTGTATTTGCTCACGGTCCCTTGTTTAGCGTGCCACTCATTCGGGTGATTTGTTGGTTTCTGGGTTTCAATCTTCTTTCATTATCTTGTGTTCTTCCTTCCCCTTACTTTCGCTATCTTACTAACACATACTAACAGTTTGTTATTTTGCTAATTACTAACCAACACTAACCTTGTATATTTTGACTAACTTACTAACGAGCACTTGAGATTGTATAGCTGCACTTATTAATTGACTAATGATCTCTCAGCATTCGCCCTATTCTAGTCTCCGCCTCTTGCCTTTCCCTAATTATCTCCGCCAAGGAGATTATGCGATCGAGTCGGTTTATTTATTTATTTATTTGTCTGTCTGTGGACAGGATTTCTCGGAAACTACTGAACGGATCTTCATGAAATTTTCACCAAGGATAGATCTTGGTTCAGGGACGACTCTATTAAATTTTGGTGATGATCCGGATCTGGATTTGGATCGGGATTTGGATCTACAAATTTAGTAACATTTCTCGGAAACTACTGAACAGATCTTCATGAAATTTTCACTAGAGATAGATCTTGGTCCAGGGATAACTCCATTAAATTTTGGTGATGATCCAGATCCAGATCTGGATCTACAAATTTAGTGACATTTCTCGGAAACTACTAAACGGGTCTTCATGAAATTTTCACCAGAGATAGATCTTGGTCCAGGGATGACTTCATTTAATTTTGGTGATGATCCAGATTCAGATCTGGATTCTGGATCCGGTCCTAAAATTTTCCCAAGCGACAGATCTTGCATGTGTATCAATGTCATCCTTTGGCGGAGATCAGAAATCTCGGATTGCTCTTGTTATCTCTGCTGCACTTTCTGTGGGTCTTCCACAAACTGCTTTGTGCTTTGCTTTCTCTAATCTATGCACTTTTAGTACTTCGTGACAGGAGCTGTTAGTCTGTCCATAGGTTTGTCTTGTGATCCCTGTCTGCGTTTTGGCTATGACCAAATTCATGTAATTAGGTTGTTCCTACTGTGTCTCTCTATGATTATTGTTTCCATTGATTGCACCTGTGTTCCCTAGTCATGTGGTTACCTGGAAATGTATATTAGATGTCTGTTTGTTTCACTTCCTTGTCAGAGTGCTCTTCCTTGCTACCTGTGCCATGCTTCTCTCGCCTTGTATCAATGTGATTTATCTTTCTGACTGGACCGTCCTAGACTTCGAGCTTTGCCTGATCCCTGTACTGTACCGCATTCTTGTTTATTGACCCATTTTTGTATGACAACGATTTTTGTGATTGGTGCCCTGTTTATGATTCTGGATTTCACTCCTTGGACTCTCATTTTGGATTGCGGACTTTGTACTGTCACCCGCTCTGTTGGGGGGTTTCCCCCTTCAGAAATAAAGCCTCCTTTTTGCATTTTACTGGTGTCTGCTCTTGGTTCATTTCGTAAAAACCTCACACATCTGCTTATTCGTTGCAGTCATCCAATCACTGCTTATTCATTGCAGTCATCCAATCAGCCAATCATGTGGCAGTAGTATAATGCTTCAGAGCAAGCAGATACAGTGTGGGAGCCTCAGTGAATGTCTACATTAATTATCATAATGGGGTAATATAAATTAGACCATGGGTTCTGTAGCTTACCGGCAAGCAGTCTTACAGCGATGATAGAAGTTATGAAAATTTTATGTGAAGTTTGACATTTGAATTAATGAAAATCAATGTCAAGGTCACTAAATAAAACTTCAAATACATTTATAAGACCTTCTGTAATACAATCCTAAGCTCTGAAGCAGTTTTGGAGATACAAGTCTTTGAGATATGTCGATATGTATTCAATATGTCAATTGTGAACTTTAAAGGTGACAGAATGTCAAGTTGGACTTCATATATGATTTTCTAAATGTCTCTATACAAACCTTGGCTCAATCTGTGACCATTTTGGTGATACAAGTCATTGTAATTTTACCGTTGAGTTTGACCCTCAAACGTCACTGACAATCAAGTTGAATGTCACCAAATGAAAGTTCATATGTGACTTCCTATAAGTCAGTAACACAATCCTAGGCTCCATCTGTGACCATTTTAGTGATACAAGTCATTGAATTTTCACTATGTCACATTTGACCTTTGATGGTCAATACAAAGGTCACCAAATAAAAGTTCATACATGACTTCCTATATGTCTCTAATACAAACCTAGACTCCATCTGTGACCATTTTGGTAGTACAAGTCATAATTGTATCATGTCAAGTTGAATGTCACCAAATGAAAGTTCATTTGTGACTTCCTATGACAGTAACACAAACCGAGGCTCCATCTGTGACCTTTTCAGAGACAGAAGTCATTTACTCTTGGTCAGGTTTGACCTTCGAAGGTTGATATGAAGGTCACCAAATGAAAGTTCATACATGACTTCCTATTTGTCTCCAGTACAAACCTACACTCAGTCTGTAACGATTTTGCTGATATAAGTCATTGAAATTTCACTGTATAGTTTGGCCATTGAAGGTCACTGAAAGTCAAGTTCAAGGCCACCCAATAAAACTTCATACATCACTCCCTATATGCTCACAATATAAACCGTTAAACCTCTATCTCTAATAGTTTTGGTGATAGAAGTCATTGAAATTTCACCATGTGAATTTTGACCTTCGAAGGGCACCAGAGGTCAAGTTCAAGGTCACCAAATCAAGGTTCATGTATGACTTCCTATAAATCTCCAATACAAAGCGAAACTATCTGTAACCATTTTGCTGATATAAGTCATTGAAATTACATTGTGAAGCTTGGACATTCAAGGTCACTGAAGGTCAAGTTCAAGGCCACCAAATGGAACTTCGTACATGATTTCCTATAAGTCCAGAATATAAACGTAAGCTCTACCTGTGATAGTTTTGGTGATAGGAGTCATTGAAATTTAACTATGTGAAGTTTGACCTTTGAAGGTCGCTGAAGGTCAAGTTCAAGGCCACCAAATGAAAGTTCATGCATGACTTCGTATAAGTGTTCAATGCTCATATGTTCCCAATCTTCAATATTTTGAAGCCAAGTAGCCTTTGAAAATTGTAACATTTTGCTTGACCTCAAGTTTGACCTTCCAAGGTCATCTGAGGTCAACTTTAACGCAGCCAAAATATAGGTCATATATTACTTCCTATATGTCTCTAATACAAACTTAATCTCCATCTGCAACCATTTAGCTTTCATAGTCAATTTGCCCCATTCTCCATAAGACCCAAAGTTAAAGTACAGTGCCCCCACTAGACCCACTTCCGTCGATTCAATCAAAATGGCACTCGCACTGTACATAAAGGGTATCAAGGCGAGGTGACTGCCAGATTAAGATATCTCTGACAGTTGTTGAGAAATAATTTTTTGAAATTTCAAGTCATATCTTTTAACATTGTTAATTTATTCACTGACCTCGAGTTTGACCTTTCAAAGTCACCTGTGGTCAAATTCAATATTGCCAAAATAAAGATCATATATGACTTCCTATAGGTAGATAATAAAAACTTAATCTCGATCTGCAACCATCTGGCCTCCACAGGCCATCTTGCATATGTAAAAAGCATAACGCCCCCAATAGACCCACTTCCATCGATTCAATCATAATGGCGCTCGCACTGTACATTGACGGTACCAAGGTAAGTCGATTGCCTGATGTAGAAAAAAATTATTACATAGTTTTTGAGAAATAATTTTTTAAAATTACTCAGCCCTATCTTTATCTCTGGGGCCAAAATTTAAAGGGCTCATAAAACGGACAAAAATGATGCAATCAAAAATCCGAGAAAAACATCTGGAGGTATGGTCCAGTAGTATGTTATTGCAAATTTACACGAAAATTTATTTGGCCAAAAAATGATAAAAAATGTCCCGGATGACAAACGACAGACGCCACACCACAACAACAGCTTATCGGCCCATAGGGCCGGTAAGCTAAAAATATGATCTCAGAGGCTTTGACCAAGGCTGACTTCTATGGGTACCAAATGGGTAGTTTGAATTTTTTTCTTTACATTCACAATAGTTTCTGGAGTCTATAATAAATAGTGCAATAAATAAAAAAAATCCAGTGATCAGCAGTTCTGTGGAAAGAAATGCTTTGCTGATGAGAGAGGTCTTTGGAAAATGGTCAGATGAGTTGGAGCTCACAGAATGGTCACAATACACAAGCAAGTGCAAAAGCAGAACCTAAAACAAACTCACAGACCTCTTTAATACCAAATTATTCTCTAATAGCTTAATAACAGAGTAATTAATTACAAAATAGGAAAGACAGCGGTTACTCACGAGAGCTCAAGAGCAATCTGTGAGCCCAGGTCTCTCAGTAACTGTGAGAAGAAGTCAAACTGGTACAGCTCCTCGATGATGCATTTTTTCTATCAGGAATACAGTTTAGTTATATAGTTGATACTTTCATTCCATGCATTTTGATGGATATGATTTTAAAGATAATGTCATTGTAATGCAACTGGTCAAACAGTTTTATGGATATGAGCATAATAACAATATTATACCACTGTTATTGGCCAGATAAATGGGTAGATTTGATGGGAATGACCGTGCTATTGGTCATATGTGAGGATAACAACATAATAATAACAGTGCTATTTTGCAGACATTTTTATGGATATGACAACAACGACAGTGATATAACAGTGGATATACAGCTTGGTGGATGTGAGCATGATAACAGCATTATTACGTTATTAATCAGAAAATTTTGTGGATATGATCCTAATGACAGTGTTATAACAGTGCTTTTGGTCAAACAGTTTTACGGGTATGAGCATAATAATAGTGTTATCACACTGTTATTTGCTAGAGAGATTGGTGGTTATAAGCATAATGGCAGTGATACAACAGTGTAATTGGTTAAACTGTTTGGAGATAAAAATGTTATAGCAGCTAGTGTTATTGGCCAGATGTACCAGTGAGGTGTGGAGAAGGACTTGCTGATTTCGGAGGAAGGACAGGACATCTTGCAACTGGAAGGCTGGCTGGGAGAGGAAGATCCAGCGCAGGGTCTCACAGTCTGCTCCCCGCGCGATAGTGCCAAGAGTCCTGAGCAAAACCACATAGACACACCACCCAAACACACATACACACACACAAGATATACATACACTCACAAACATGCATATACACACAAATGCAAACACAGACAAACACAAAGACGTCAGATTAGGTTCCACCACATGTATCCATGAGGGAGGAGGGTGTTTTGGAGAACAGAGAACTATTAGTCACATAGGGCTCCAATTTCGTAGACCAGGCGCAGGCACGGCGCAGGGGTGTGTCCAGGCGTATGTGGCAATTTCGTGCCCGGCATAGCCTGGCGCAAGTACTCCTCTGTCCCACCTTCCAGCGCAAGTTGGCAAAGAAGGCGACACAGCCGAGTCAAATCTTGCTCACTGGCAAGAGAAACGATGTATAGCGTGTTCCTGGTATTACAAATTGTGGCTGCTTTAAATTTTGGGATTAACATGCAAGGACAACAATGCAAGATGCGTGACACACTTATTTTCAATATGTGATCTTAACTCAGTACGAGATCATAGCAATCAGGCTGTATTCCTTTCCTCCACTAAAGACAATAAAATGTAAGTGACAATAATATTAGCCTAGTATTAAGCCGCTTGCATACTGGTCGCGAAACGAATTTTTCGCTCGACAGATTGCGTCTTGTGTCCGAAAGTCTGACAGGGTTTTAATAAATCTCCGTGTCCGACAGTCTATTATTGTTTTTAATTTCTTCAGATCAACCGACTCTTTTAGATATTAAACGTGAATGTTTTGATAAGAGGGCTCAGTTCTTCAAGATGAGTACCGAGAATTTCAATCAATGTTTCTGTTTAAGCTCTTTTCAATAAAGAGAGTCGACATTGGCGCGAGACAATGTACAATGCCTCCGTGTCTGACAGCCAAAAAAAAAAAAAGAGGAGGATTAGAACAGATTGATAACGAAATATAGAATAAAAAGAATCATTTTAACAACAGAACATCCAATGAACACTGCGATTTATTTATTGGTGGGTCATCTTTGTTGGATATCCCGTTTGTTGGTGATATGTTTTTATTCTTTATTTCGTTATAAATCTGTTCTCATATCAATACTTTTACTTTTTTCTGGCTGCTGGACATGGAGTATTTTGCATTTCGCGTCGGACAGTCTTGATCGTGCATGCGATAATTTATTCACAGGCCATGGAATTGATTTGCTCTCTGATTGCAAGCACTATTTTATCTCTGCTGCGGAAATAAAGCGTGAATCTGTTCGATCCATCTGACTAATTTTCAAAAGAAAGACCGAATAAAGACTGCTGTCTATCTTCAACGGAAGAAAACAGACGAATAGGCTAAAAAGACCAAGAAAAGTCGATAGCTATCAATTGGCAGTTTGTGAAGGTCGAACACAAATATAAGTTTGCACGTCTAATAATTCCTGGAATACTCGGAAAAATTTGAACTTTTATGTCTTTCGGACACGGAGCTAGTTACATTAAATAGTGCTTCCTGTAATTATTTCTTGCATTGAAATGTACCTGACATTCTGGAAACCTGCCTGTGAGGTTTCGGTGATGTGTGCGTACTCTGCGCCGGTCAGCCAAATTACCACTACACAGAAATTAAACCAGTTTGGAGATGGCAAGATTTCTGCGCAACTCCAGCGGAGACTTTTTCTACGAAATTGTCACTGCGTCTTGATGAATATGTGACACCTCCCCCTACTACGCCGCCACACCCATCTCGGCGCACGTTCGTCAACCAAAGGCTGCGCACCTCACGAAATTACCACTGCGTGGACTGCGCCGGACGAAATTACCACTGCGCGGGCTGCGCCACGCTACGCCACCTGCGCTGTGCCAGGAAGTTAGAGCCCATAGAAATCGTCATATCAAACCAAAAAATATTTAATTGCCAAATATCCGTAATTTTGCTGAAAATGGAGGTAAATTGATATTGCTCATGTAAATCCCAACAATAGACAGCATTCACAAGTCTCTGACTGTGGTGTTTAGTTGATAGTGTGTAATAAATGAGTAATATTTGCTGCTCATAGGATGAGTAAATGCAGTGCTGTAAAATCCTTACAGAAATTCCTGGATCGAAAGCCCTGGCTTGCCCCTCACTGCTTCTTTAAAAAGAGCTTTGGCCTGGGAGAGAAAAACACACAGTTATCAATCTTTCTCTTTCTCGCACCCTTCCTTTCACAAGTCATCACATCTGCTGAGTCTTCTAGTACTTTTCCAGGTCACTAGGAAGTTTGACAGTATCAGTGAGTGAAAACGCATGGAGGACCTTGTTGTCAACGCCTCAATTCATTTGTGAATTCAGTTGCCCAGACCAGTGTGTAAATGAGTTCAGGAGGTGGAAAACAAAGGTCACCTCTATAGTCAGCCCCAAATTGTTTGGGACAAAGATATTTTCCTCATTTGGGTTTGTACACAACAATTTTAGATTTGTAATCGTACAATAAATTCTCAACACTTTTAAAGAGTATATTTTTAATACACTGAGTACATTTTATATTTTTTTTTCGCCACAAAGAAATGACAACCCTTTTTATTTTAAGACTGCAAGTTTGGGACAAGTGTTTTTCCAGGCATTTCTGAATGAATTATGATCCATTTAAAACTGAAGAGAGCTTAAGTTTGACACCACATTTTTTAGGTCTAAATTGGCACTTAAATGGAATTAAATGAGAATTCAAGCTAAGCACTTGAGCTCCAAATGTATGGTTTAGGTCAGGGATTCCCAACCTGTGGTGCGCAAGCTGCCGCCAGGTGGTGCGCGACATGAGAAGGGTAATGGTGGCTTTTTGCGTTTTATTTTACTAAAAAATACATAAATCATGCATTATTTCAAATGGAGTTTCACTTGTAACAAACAGCTCAAACAGATCAATTCGGATCGCTCAAAACATTGTTTCAGCCCCACAAAACGCCCACCTTCAGACAGTTCTAGCGTGCATATGCGAGACAGTTCAAGCGTGCATATGCGTTTTCTACAGTCAATGTGGCAACGCCGGTATTCTGCCAAATTTTGCTCCCTTGTCAAAAAATGCTACCTTAATGCAAAGCAATCGTAAAGTCTTTGTTTTCGACTTGATATTGCAATATGAGTCAGTTTACAGTAGTAACTTTGCTATTTGTTAGCTTATCATAACAAAAGCAGATTTTATAACGAGTTGGATAAATTTGTTCAAAGATATAGCTATGCCCATAGGGCCTATACGCCATTATCATCTAATTTCTGCATTTTCAGGAAAATCCAGCATGTGCATGCAAATATATGTATACTTACAGGTCGAAATGCGCACTGAAAATGCATCTATTTTTATGATTATTGAAGATACTTAAGATATGAGCGAGGAAACAGCCCGAGATTTTAGGGTTGCGCAAGCGCAGAACCGCGAGGTAGCAGTAGCAAATGAAGCAAAGGGAAACAAATCCGTCCGTGACATATAAAGTGACAGTCCACCAAGTGAGTCCCAAGCAAGCCACAAAAAAGTACCCCGCAATGATGAAGCAAAAATGAAGATAAAAGACGTCATTAGAGAGCAATAGAGGTTCATTCATTAGTTCGAGTAAGAATAACGGGAAACTCGTAAAATGCAATTACAACCATATTTCGGAACTTAATATAATTCAAAGAATAAGAGAACACGTAAAATTTATTTGGCAGTGTCACACATAAGAAAAAATCAAGAAAATCATCTGAAGGCTTTCAATTCAAAACTCTTATTTAAATTAAAATTCACTCTTTTATTATTTTTTGTATTAAACTTGATGCACTCAAGGAGGCTATAAAAAGACTGTGCCTTTTTTTGATCGGTAGTCTGTTAGCCGGTAAATTGTGGGCTCGCTCAGCGACCATACCTTTTATTTTCATATTATTCTCCTCACCTTTCAAATGTGACAGCACAATTGGCTTATTATTGCACATTCAATAATGCACAGGTGTGTGTTCTTATATTTTGTTGTATTAAACTTATGCCCTCAATGAGACTTTAAATAGACGGTGCCTTTTTATGAGTTGGGCGTTGTGGTGCATCAGCAAGGTCGGGAAGTAGAAGGTGTCCATCTGCTGTCCACACTGTGAAACATGTTTGGACTGCCGACTACTTCCCATTGGATTTTGAGGACAGTATAGGTACAAATTTAAAGACTTGTGTAATGTGAATAGAGGCCACTAGATGGCAGCATTTACCTTTTTTTGTTAAGCTCAGACTGGAGCTATGTTTGGACATGTTTCAGACATGTCTGGGGCAAGTCCCCGAAAATTAAAAAAAAAGGTCTAAATGTGGGTGGGGTCTGCAAAAGAGTATATAAAGAGTAGAATTTAGACAGTAAAGTAGTAGGAGAAATTGCAAGGAGAAGGATACATGTGACCAGATCTGTCATTTCTGTTCAAGACCTGTGAAGTTTCTTTTGTGGATTTTTGCCTGTGTTTGAGCATTTTCCTCACCCAGGACATCACCAAGCCACCCCACCAAAACAAGGGACTGTAAATATTTCTGTTTTTGTTGTAAATCAATCTTGGTCTTAGTTGTTGATAGTAGATTAGTTAGTTGTTATTGTCTGTTTAATTAAATGTGTTTAAGTTTTAAATTGTGTCTGTCATCCCTTGCTGTTGCTGTTGTGTTGTAAATTGTAATAACAAATTGGGGCCATAACACTTGTCTGTCTGGTTTGTGGGTCCATTTAAACGCCTGTACTGTGGAACCAGTGCAGAAATTGACAGCTCTTCTTATACAGTGTCATTATCTTAATACTTGTGAACTTCAAGCTCATAGTTGTTCCACTCACCTGCACATTTAGAGGCAGTGTTGGGGTTTGACTGCACATTGTGGCGGTGTTGGGGTTTAACTGCAAACTGTGGCGGTGTTGGGGTTTAACTGCACACTGTGACGGTGCTGGGGTATACCTGCTGAGTGTTCCACAAACGCGTGTGTGCAGTGGTGGTGTTGGTCAGCAGCATGGAGGCTCGGACCTGCACACTCAGCAGGGGAGTGTCAGGAACCAGCGGCTCCACCTCGTCCAGCCAATGAATCACCTCCTCAGAGCCCTGGAGTTACACAAGCATTACATACATAACACAAACTTGTTACATACACAATACGCACTCAAACGCATTTAACACACATTTTACACCTAAATTACACAAACACAAGGATTACACAGATAACTGGAACACATGGGATACACACACACACACACACAATGCGCAAAAACAAGAACACACACAAAAATCATCACACGCACAAACAGTTATTATACACATAGACACATTTTAATCAGAGCAGACAAAATATAAGGGAGAGTGATGGAAGTTTAACACGCTGATGTTTATTAATCAGCATAGAATATAGTCTTATGCCCCCGTCACACTTATTCAAAATCAGCAGGAATCAAGCGGAACCAGCCGGAATGAAGAATTCGCGCAACATTTGGGCGGGAATTTAAAATTGACCAAAATTCTGAAAGCTTTGAAAGAATGCTGTTCGAATACTTAGCATGCGCTTTGAACCCACCTCAAAGCGGCGGCTCGTGAATTGGCAACAGGGGAAGCCCAAACAATCCCTTAAAGTTAATGATTGTTCATGACCTGTTTTCAATCATTCATTTAAATTACCATAACAGAAACTCCGAAAACTCTCTACATTTTCAGATGCAGCCAGTTTTCATTAATAACGCATATTGATTACGCCTCCAGACTTCTCACGCTTTTATTTACTCAGGGGTTGGGGTTGGAAGCAATGTATTTGTTTCATGATTGTTTGAATGAAATAAGATAATTTGAAATGTCTTTATGCAATTCCATTGCTTCAAACTCCTCCATGCACAAGTACTTAAATTCCACGGGAAAATCTCTTACATACTCGTGGATAAAATAATTGCTGTCTACAGCAGAGGAACGTAAAAGTGCCACTTAAACACATGCCGAATGCGTGAGAGTTGACAGGTATGCGTTATTAATGAAAACTGGCCGCATCGGATAATGTTGAGTTTTCGGAGTTTCTGTTATTGTAATTTAAATGAATGATTGAAAACAGGTCATGAACAACCATTAACTTTAAGGGATTGCTTGGGCTTCCCCTGTTGCCAATTCACGAGCCGCCACTGCTCAAATGATTCTTGCACATTCTGGGTGTATTCGTTCTTGAATGCAGCTTGAATGTAGTTGGAACACAGTAGGAATACTTAGAATACAGTTAGAATTCAGTCAGAATATTTAGAATACCCTTAGAATGCTGTACGAGTGCAGTTCAATTGCTGCCAGAACACCACCCGAAGTCTGGTTGGAAGGTGCCGCAAATACTGTACGAATTCACCTCAAATGCAGTCAGCACAATCCTGGATTGGCCGCCGAATATGGTTGGAACGTCCAAGAATTCAAACAGAATGCTGTCATGGTTCTGGAGGCTGGCGTTTGCTTGGGAGCTTTCTCTGTTGTTCTCATCCGGGACGATATCCTTTTGCCCACAATCGAATTGTTTGGCCAGCTGGCATCAATTGTGGGCGGCACCCGGACGCTATTTAAGCCCAAGTTATGCCTCGCCACCTTTGCAAAAGGGTCAGTGTTTTGTTTGCACTATAGCGCGTAAGTTCTTGAGCTAGAAAGTTGGTGAGGAATTAGTTGCAAAGAGGAAAGTGTTCGTAAGGGAATCTTTCTCTCTCTTTTCCTATCTGCGCACCGTCTGGGTGGTTGATCTTTTTATCTCAGTTTCCGAGATTTTTACTTTATTTCCTTCAGTCTAGCTCGTGTTGCTTCCTTATTTTTACTCGGACTAGATTTATGTCCTTTGGAAGCGCGAGCCTCTCTCTCTTATTTTGTCTGTGTTTGTCATATTGCTGTACTTCCTTTCGAACAGATGTTGTGCCGTAGAATGCACCCCTGCCGCAGATTGCACCCCCTTCGCGGCAGCGCGCGTACGTCATTCCAATACAAAAGTGACCCAGTTCGCTTTTATTTCGTAGAGAGTAACACAGTTTCACGTGTTAAAATCTTGCCAAGGATTTACTGCTTTAATTCCGCAACTAATCACAGTGCTAAAAAGTCCGAACGACAGTATCATATATTTAATTTTTGCGAAGGAGGTACTGAAATTAAATAACAAATGGTATGGCTTCGCGACATAATATCCTAAAGCCACGTGATACGAGTGATAACGAAAGCAGAATGATCTTATATCTAGCCTTCGTATTTCACAACATCGGTTTTGTGGAAATATATAGCTATACAGCCAGACAAAATGAAGTGCTGATAATATGAGCAAGCAGGCGTTTCGCGGCTAAATTGCATTAGGCCTACTATTATGTTGGTTGAAAGGCATTTGCGGGATACGCATATATGCCCACCACATCAGATGTTCTTCTTTTCAAGAAGTCAAATGTTTGTCTCAGGTCTTAACAAAATTAAATTAAGTGAACGAACTAATGAATGATCAAATAAAAAAAATCCATAAAGACTTTAATGAACTATTTTTACTTAAAACAGATAAACTCCTACAAATAGACCTGTATGAATTGAAAACAATATTTACATCAAAATGCAGCTAATTCTGGGCAGAACAGGAATAACACTATGGAGGGTGGCCAGCTCGTCTTCAGGTGGTCCCACTCCCGACCTGAATCAAACTAGAAAAGCATCAAATGGATGAAACTTACTCAGGTTCCATGAACTGGGCACCTATGCACAGTGCTAAAAGCACTTGAAGCTGAGGAAAACAAGGGAGAAAAACTCCAGGAGCGTATTCCACGGCAGTGAATGTTTATGGCTGGCTGTGAATTGCACCCCCTGTCTCTCTCAGACAAGGAAAGTGCTACATACATGAAATTCCTTCAGGTAAAATGTACTAGGGCCCTTTGCATACTGTTAAAAGGAATTGATGCTGGGACTGACAAATATAAAATTCCAGGGGGGGTGCATTCCACGGCAGCCCATGTTTTTGGCTTGCCATGAATTGCACCCCCTGTCTAACTCAGACAAGGAAAGTGCTACATGCCTGAAATTCCTTCAGGTTACATGTACTAGGGCCCTATGCATGCTGTGAAAAGGAATTGATGCTGGGACGAAGAGAAATAAAATTCCAGGGGGGGTGCATTTTATGGCAGCCCGTGATTTTGGCTTGCCATGAATTCCACCCCCTGTCTAATTCAGACAAGGAAAGTGCTACATGCCTGAAATTCCTTCAGGTTACATGTACTAGGGCCCTACGCTTGCTTTTAAAAGAAATTGATGCTGGGACTAACGGAAATAAAATTCCAGGGGGGGGGCGTGCATTTTATGGCAGTCAATGTTTATGGCTTGCCGTGAATTGCACCCCTTGTCTAACTCAGACTAGTAAAGTGCTACATGCATGAAATTCATTCAGGTTCCATGTATAGGGTCCTATGAACGCTGTTGTGATATGGAATCAGTTAGACACCAGATGCGGGAAAAGGGAATGAGGATTTTATTTTAAACAAAACAAAACAGGCATGAGGGCCAACGAAAAACTTGGCCCAAAGGGTTGCAAAAGGACAAACTAAAGTACGCTACACAGAGCAGGGAACTAAGGATCTAAAAAGACAAGAACAAAAAACCACTGGAAACTCCAGGCAGAAATCCAAGAAAAATAAACAAGACTATGGCTATATTTACAAGGGCTATGAACATGAGCAAAGACTTGAACATGAAACGAGACTTGACTAGAACCAAAACTTGCACATGGAACGAGACTTGGAAACAAGAGCTTGAACATGGAGCGAGACTCGAGACACTGTCTGCCAGCCAACTTCCACCGCATCCAGATAAAGGGTAAGTAATCAAGGACACATGAGGGGCAACACCTGGAGAAGCAGAAACAAGAGGCATAGCAAGATCAAGACATGGACAGAGATTGGATGACAAGACTTGCTCATTAAGAGACTGAGCATGCTCAGCTTAGGTACCAATTAAGTATGCAGTTTGGAAGCAAGCATGAATGTTAAGAACAGAAAAGCACAGCAGACTTGAAATAGCAAAGCAGGAATCATGACAATAAACTCCCTGTCTAAATTAGTAATACTAGTAATGTGCCTATCTAAGAATTACACCAACCCAGTGAGTGTTAGTAAATGTTAGTAACTTAAAACAGTTAATTGTCAATTAAGCTTGGAAAGGCCCGAAGCCAGCACAGCACAGAAGGAAGGGGAAATACCAAAGCCAACCATAGCTCAGAAATGTGCAACAACGAAGGCACGGGGCGGAACGCAGACAAGCGGTGGAGTGGCATGGCAGACCTGGCAAAAACAAAAACATGGAAAAGTAAAAACATGGACAATAAACATGAATTATGAAATGCAATGACCTGATACAAGAAACTGTTAAAACTGTGACATGAACTATGAACTATGAAACTATGAACTATGGAATCTTGAACATGAAACTGTTAAAATCATAAATGCTGTCCTGGCCAAAGGCCAGGACCCCAGAACACAACATGTTGAAAGAAACTGGTTCTGTTACATAAATGTTAACTACTTAAGATCTGTCAATTTAATTACTTTATTGGCCTCGTCCGTGGTCCGGTCAATAAACTCTGATATCATTATATGTCTGTTCCCAATATACTCTCCAAGTAATTTGCCACATGAAAGTCCCCAAACAACTTGAGCATTTTTGCAGCACAGCTGCACATACATTCCAAATCCTTTTATTTATTTAAAATGTGTGCATATATATAAATTAAATTAAACAAGACAAATATAACAAGCCTGAACCTTCAGTGATGTGGACAGATAGGAAATTTACTTTAGTCTGACAACATTTAATCACAATGAACCGTGAAACCTTTATTTGTCCACAAATAAATTAAGCAACGAACAATAAAGCAAGAAACTTTCTGCTACTAAAATACTTTTTAAAAATAATCTAATGGAACTGAAAGGAAAAATTTATTAAAGACAAGAAATAAAAATGACTGCAGTCATTCAACCCTTTGAGCGCCACAGGCAACTGTAGTCGCCCGATGATGAAAGATATCAAAACCAGATGCTTTTGAAAACCTATTATGTGTCAACTTGTTTGAAAAAGCTCCCGCAGGGAAGCTCTTTTAAACAAGTTGACACATGATAGGTTTTCAACAGCTCAGGATAATTAAATGTTTAATTCCTTGAAAGTTTATTCAGCGTGAAAGGGTTAAATGTAGAAAATGACACAAAATAAACAATCAAACTCGATAGGGAAATTAACCTGCTGCATCTCACCTTTCCCACTTGCTTTGTGAAAGCCACTGCTGCCAGCCCAAAATAACTATTTAACAGCCCAAACTCTTTCAAAAAAGAGAAAAGAAAAAACATTATTTTAAATGGCTGCATATTCATTAAGGGGTCTATTCTCCCATGCGCTTAAGTCGAAAAAAGCGCGTAGCTACGCGCTTTTCAGCCTACGCGTATTCTCCCCTCGACTTAAGTCTGTGCATTACGCGCCTTGAAGGCACTTACGCGCTTGGGGCGGAGCAAGGCCAAAATCGGGGCGTTTCCGGGCGTTTCTCATGCAAATAACACTTACGCATATTCTCCCCCTGGCTTACGCGCTTTTTCTGTTAAGCGCTTTTGAGGGCTGTATTAAGGTCAAGCGCCAACATTAGGCGAAATTGAATATTGCGTTTGATGTCGGTTATAGGCCGAATTTTAACATTACTTGTATTTTATTTGACATGGTAAAGGTTGAGACATTTAATATTCGATTGTTCTTCCTTATTTCTAAACTACATTTCACAAAGCCATGATAATTTATCAAACGAAATCATCACATGATATTACGCATCAGCCTCTTCTCCAATCAGTTAAATGACAAACGCAAAACTATTAATTAATTCAAGTATACATACCATACCATGTATACCATTCTACCATGCTCTCAAAATCTAAAGCCAAAATGCCAGTCCTGCATTTGCTTGCACTCTTGCGTGATTGGGAAAGAGTAAGAGGAGCGCGCCGAGCTCGAAGACGAACACGCATATATCGGCTTCGCTTGGACATCCTGGGACGAACAAACATCGAGTGCATCCAGCGCTTTCGCCTGGACCGTGCATGAGGCAATCATCTATCTTTGCCGACTTCTGGATGAACAACTATCCAGCCGCAGCAATTATCCACAAAACATACCCGTGGTCATCAACGTCAGAACTGCGCTGTCGCTCCTAGCATCTGGGTCGTTTCAGAGAGTGGCTGGTGATGTCATACACACATCACAGGCGTCTGTGTCAAGGTGTCTGACGCAGTTCGTTAGCGCTTCAAGTTCTTCTCCATGCACTTCCACTGCAGAGAGAGTAGATGACATCCCCTCCTCCTGTGCAGTGAAATGCCCACTGTTGCGTGTACACTTCTCCAGAGAACCTGGCTTTTACAGCGCCCCGCAGATCTCTCCATTTATGCTTTAAATCGGGGATACTGTGCTTACATCTCACCACCGAAGCCACATCCAGAACGATTCGCAGCTAAATTCCTCGGATCAGCCTTCATTGCTTGCTTGCTTGCCATACAACACCAACATCTGTGAAATTTGGTTTTCGGCTTTGGCTCGACGTCGCCATCATTGTCTTCCATGTTCTATTAACAAATGCGACTGCCCTATATGTTCGTGATGATCTAAAAATTTGTGATATTCTCACGAGTGAGGGGATTGATTTTCTCATTGAGGATATCTGTATTAACTAACTCGAGTCCTAGTAATTTTTTACCATTGGTAATACTGTGTAATTTAATGTGTGAATAAAAATATTATTAAATAGGCTACTCAAGATTGAGCCCAACCCTGGAAAATACCAGAGCACTATCCATTTGTTAATCAATTTTAGCCTTTAAAGAATAGCCGACATGGAAAGAATCGTTATCAGTAAATGGGATAATTGATTATAATAAAGTATTAGTGTCAAGTTCAAGTGAATGTGTTGCTCAAATCAAATAGGATGATACACAGCAAAAATCGCAGTGTTATCTGAACTCCAGTAGTGTTTATTTGAGACCAGTTGGTCTCATATAAACTCTACTGGAGTTCAGTTAACACTGGGACGTTTGCTGTGTAGGCTATGGATATGGAATTCCGTCATTACTGAGGCGGTTTCGGGGCGGGGAAAGAATCCTTGTTAAAGCGTTTCCATGTCCTTTAGTTGCAAACCTGACATCGGAGTAGTTTTCAAGTACGCAATTTCTAAATGAGATCATATAAACTGTCTTTGATTGTCTTTGTGTGACTAGAATGTTCCCTTTGTCTTCTTCCCTGTCTTCCACGGAACAAACAGGCTGGTGTAAGAGGGGCACATTTTCAATGATCTGATTGCGCTGATTGAGAAGCGCTAAATTCTTTATTTATTATTTCGTTATCGCGGCAATTTGTTTGTATGCATAGCTTTAATGCCATGGTGGCTAGAGTAAGAAATAACAAGTGTTTGTCACTAACATATCCCCCGCTGAGCCCAATGCTATATCCCCCGCTTCGCGCTAATCGCGCGGCGGGGGGTAAATAAAGAGATGTCTGAATTACGTCTTGTAATTGGTACGGCCTCCTATTACAGCGGCATAAAAAAACCTCATATCTTCACAATGACTAACTTCACAGGAAAATAAATTATAAATATAAAATAAAATAATAATAATTATTATTATAATACAAATGGATAAATATAGTTTAAAATAAAAATGTTTAATTTTGCGTGTAAGAATAGTGGACATATGAGTTTTCGTTTCTTATCAGTTTGGAGATACGAGGTTTTATCAGCAGGGCGACGATATTCAAATTTAAAGTCTGGTTTGCGTTTTCCATGGACCACAAATGCGTTTTCATGGTTAATCAGAAAACCCTTTTTCCATGTTTTCCTGATAGCCATAATCAATGAGCTTTGTACAGAGTCTGCCTCTCTTTAAGATCAGTCACACCTCTTTCATAAGGCCGCCTACATTCTGAAGTTAAGCGCTGTGGGCGTGATCGAAGCGCGTAGGGTAGCTACGCGCTTTTTTCGACTTAAGCGCATGGGAGAATAGACCCCTAGGGGTCTATTCTCCCATTAGCGCGTAAGTCCTTTTTTACGCGCTTCGAGTTAAGCGCTTTTGAGTTACGCGTATTCTCCCCTACGCGCTTCGATCACGCCCACAGCGCTTAACTTCAGAATGTAGGCGGCCTTATGAGAGAGGTGTGACTGATGCAAAAGAGAGGCAGACTCTGTGCAAAGCTCATTGATTATGGTAATCGGGAAAACATGGAAAAAGGATTTTCTGATTAACCATGAAAACGCATTTGGGGTCCATGGAAAACGCAAACCAGACTTTAAATTTGAAAGTCGGCCTGCTGATAAAACCTCGTATCTCCAGACTGATAAGAAACGAAAACTCGTATGTCCACTATTCTTACATGCAAAATAAATTTTTTTTTATTTTAAACTATATTTATCCATTTATATTATCATTATTATTTTTTTTTTCCTGTGAAGTTTGTCATTGTGAAGATACGAGGTTTTATACGCCGCTGTAATAGTAGGCCGTACCAATTACAAGACGTAATTCAGACATCTCTTTTTTTCTCCCCCGACGCAGGATAAGCGCGAAGCGGAGTATATAGCATTGGGCTCCGTCCGTACGGACACATAAAATTGCGGCGGCGGGGGATATGTTAGTGACAAACACTTGCTATTTCTTACTCTAGCCACCATAGCATTAAAGCTATGCAAACAAACAAATTGCCGCGATAATGAAATAATAAATAAAGAATTTAGCGCTTCTCAATCAGCGCTATCAGATCATTGAAAATGTGCCCCTCCTACACCAGCCTCTTTGTTCCGTGGAAGACAGGGGAGAAGACAAAGAGGTCTATTCTCCCATTAGAGCGTTAGTCTTTTTTTACGCGCTTCGAGTTAAGCGCTTTTGAGTTATGCGTATTCTCCCCTACTCGCTTCGATCACGCCCACAGCGCTTAACTTCAGAATGTAGGCGGCCTAATGAAAGAGGTGTGACTGATCTAAAAGAGAGGCAGACTCTGTACAAAGCTCATTGATTATGGCTATCAGGAAAACATGGAAAAGGGATTTTCTGATTAACCATGAAAACGCATTTGTGGTCCATGGAAAACGCAAACCAGACTTTAAATTTGAATATCGTCGGCCTGCTGATAAAACCTCGTATCTCCAAACTGATAAGAAACGAAAACTCGTATGTCCACTATTCTTACATGCAAAATTAAACATTTTTATTTTAAACTATATTTATCCATTTATATTATTATAATTATTATTATTATTTTTTTTTTTTTATTTTACTGTGAAGTTTGTCATTGTGAAGATACGAGGTTTTATATGCCGCTGTAATAGTAGGCCGTACCAATTACAAGACGTAATTCAGACATCTCTTTATTTATCCCCCACCGCGCGATTAGCGCGAAGCGGGGGATATAGCATTGGGCTCAGCGGGGGATATGTTAGTGACAAACACTTGTTATTTCTTACTCTAGCCACCATGGCATTAAAGCTATGCATACAAACAAATTGCCCCGATAATGAAATAATAAATAAAGAATTTAGCGCTTCTCAATCAGCGCAATCAGATCATTGAAAATGTGCCCCTCCTACACCAGCCTGTTTGTTCCGTGGAAGACAGGGAAGAAGACAAAGGGAACATTCTAGTCACACAAAGACAATCAAAGACAGTTTATATGATGTCATTTAGAAATTGCGCACTTGAAAACTACTCAATTGTCAGGTTTGCAACTAAAGGACATGGAAACGCTTTCACAAGGGTTCTTTCCCCGCCCCGAAACCGCCTCAGCAATGACAAAATTCCATATCCATAGCCTATCATCCTATTTGATTTGAGCGACACATTCACTTAAACTTGTGCCTAACACTTTATTATAATCAATTATCCCATTTACTGATAATGATTCTTCCCATGTCGGCTATTCTTTAAAGGCTAAAATTGATGAACAAATGGATAGTGCTCTGGTATTTGCCAGGGTAGGGCTCAATCTAGAGTAGCCTATTTAATAATATATTTATTCACACATTAAATTACACAGTATTACCAATGGTAAAACATTACTAGGACTCGAGTTAGTTAATTCAGATATCCTCAATTAGAAAATCGCTCCCCTCACACGTGAGAATATCACAACTTTTTAGATTATCACGAACAGGCTGAGCCGAGGAATTAAGCTGCGAATCATTCTGGATGTGGCGTCGGTGGGGAGATGTAAGCGCAGTATCCCTGATTTAGAGAATAAATGGAGAGATCTGCGGGGCGCTGTAAAAGCCAGGTTCTCTGCACACCGGAGAAGTGTACACGCAGCAGGTGGTGGGCAACCATCATCCCCTGTGCATTTCACTGCACAGGAGGAGGGGATGGCATCCATTCTTTCTGCAGTGGAAGTGCATGGAGAAGAGCTTGAAGCGCCAACGAACTGCGTCAGACACCTTGACACAGACGCCTGTGATGTGTATGACATCACCAGCCACTCTCTGAAACGACCCAGATGCCAGGAGCGACAGCGCAGTTCTGACGTTGATGACCACGGGTATGTTTTGTGGATAATTGCGGCGGCTGGATAGCTGTTCATCCAGAAGTCGGCAAAGATAGATTATTGCCTCATGCACGGTCCAGGCGAAAGCGCTGGATGCACGCGATGTTTGTTTGTCCCAGGATGTCCAAACGAAGCCGATATATGCGTGTCCGTCTTAGAGCTCGGCGCGCTCCTCTACTCTTTCCCAATCACGCAAGAGTGCAAGCAAATGCAGAACTGGCATTTTGGCTTTAGATTTTGAGGGCATGGTAGAATGATGGTCTTATGTATACTCGTATTAATTAATTGTTTTGCGTTTGTAATTTAACTGATTGGTAAAGAGGCTGATGCGTAATATCATGTGATGATTTCGTTTGATAAATTATCATGGCTTTGAGAAATGTAGTTTAAAATTAAGGAAGAACAATCGAATATTAAATGTCTCAAACTTTACTTATATTTTATTTAACATGGTAATGTTAAAATTCGGCCTATAACCGACATCAAACGCAATATTCAATTTCGCCTAATGTTGGCGCTTGACCTTAATACAGCCCTCAAAAGCGCTTAACAGAAAAAGCGCGTAAGCCAGGGGGAGAATACGCGTAAGTGTTATTTGCATGAGAAACGCCCGGAAACGCCCCGATTTTGGCCTTGCTCTGCCCCAAGTGCGTAACTGCCTTCAAGGCGCGTAATGCACAGACTTAAGTCGAGGGGAGAATACGCGTAGGCTGAAAAGCCCGTTGCTATGCGCTTTTTTCGACTTAAGCGCATGGGAGAATAGACCCCAAAGGAAACATTCTAGTCACACAAAGACAATCAAAGACAGTTTATATGATCTCATTTAGAAATTGCGCACTTGAAAACTACTCCGTTGTCAGGTTTGCAACTAAAGGACACGGAAACGCTTTAACAAGGATTCTTACCCCGCACGCGGTCATCTCCCCGCCCCGAAACCGCCTCAGTAATGACGGAATTCCATATCCATAGCCTATCATCCTATTTGATTTGAGTGACACATTCACTTAAACTTGTGCCTAACACTTTATTATAATCAATTATCCCATTTACTGATAATGATTCTTCCCATGTCGGCTATTCTTTAAAGGCTAAAATTGATGAACAAGTGGATAGTGCTTTGGTATTTGCCAGGGTAGGGCTCAATCTAGAGTAGCCTATTTAATAATATCTTTATTCACACATTAAATTACACAGTATTACCAATGGTAAAAAAATTACTAGGACTCGAGATAGTTAATACAGATATCCTCAATTAGAAAATCAATCCCCTCACTCGTGAGAATATCACAACTTTTTAGATTATCACGAACATACAGCGCAGTCGCATTTGTTAATAGAACATGGAAGACAATGATGGTGACGTCGAGCCGAAAACCAAATTTCACAGATGTTGGTGTTGTATGGCAAGCAAGCAATGAAGGCTGAGCCGAGGAATTAAGCTGCGAATCGTTCTGGATGTGGCGTCGGTGGGGAGATGTAAGCGCAGTATCCCCGATTTAAAGCATAAATGGAGAGATCTGCGGGGCGCTGTAAAAGCCAGGTTCTCTGCACACCGGAGAAGTGTACACGCAGCAGGTGGTGGGCAACCATCATCCCCTGTGCATTTCACTGCACAGGAGGAGGGGATGGCATCCATTCTTTCTGCAGTGGAAGTGCATGGAGAAGAACTTGAAGCGCCAACGAACTGCGTCAGACACCTTGACACAGACGCCTGTGATGTGTATGACATCACCAGCCACTCTCTGAAACGACCCAGATGCTAGGAGCGACAGCGCAGTTCTGACGTTGATGACCACGGGTATGTTTTGTGGATAATTGCTGCGGCTGGATAGCTGTTCATCCAGAAGTCGGCAAAGATAGATGATTGCCTCAAGCACGGTCCAGGCGAAAGCGCTGGATGCACTCGATGTTTGTTTCTCCCATGATGTCCAAACGAAGCCGATATATGCGTGTCCGTCTTCGAGCTCGGCACGCTCCTCTACTCTTTCCCAATCACGCAAGAGTGCAAGCAAATGCAGGACTGGCATTTTGGCTTTAGATTTTGAGGGCATGGTAGAATGATGGTCTTATATATACTCGTATTAATTAATTGTTTTACGTTTGTAATTTAACTGATTGGAGAAGAGGCTGATGCGTAATATCATGTGATGATTTCGTTTGATAAATTATCATGGCTTTGAGAAATGTAGTTTAAAATTAAGGAAGAACAATCGAATATTAAATGTCTCAAACTTTACCTATATTTTATTTAACATGGTAATGTTAAAATTCGGCCTATAACCGACATCAAACGCAATATTCAATTTCGCCTAATGTTGGCGCTTGACCTTAATACAGCCCTCAAAAGCGCTTAACAGAAAAAGCGCGTAAGCCAGGGGGAGAATACGCGTAAGTGTTATTTGCATGAGAAACGCCCGGAAACGCCCCGATTTTGGCCTTGCTCCGCCCCAAGCGCGTAACTGCCTTCAAGGCGCGTAATGCACAGACTTAAGTCGAGGGGAGAATACGCGTAGGCTGAAAAGCCCGTTGCTATGCGCTTTTTTCGACTTAAGCGCATGGGAGAATAGACCCCAAAGGAAACATTCTAGTCACACAAAGACAATCAAAGACAGTTTATATGATCTCATTTAGAAATTGCGCACTTGAAAACTACTCCGTTGTCAGGTTTGCAAGTAAAGGACATGGAAACGCTTTAACAAGGATTCTTACCCCGCACGCGGTCATCTCCTCGCCCCGAAACCGCCTCAGTAATGACGGAATTCCATATCCATAGCCTATCATCCTATTTGATTTGAGTGACACATTCACTTAAACTTGTGCCTAACACTTTATTATAATCAATTATCCCATTTACTGATAATGATTCTTCCCAAGTCGGCTATTCTTTAAAGGCTAAAATTGATTAACAAATGGATAGTGCTTTGGTATTTGCCAGGGTAGGGCTCAATCTAGAGTAGCCTATTTAATAATATCTTTATTCACACATTAAATTATACAGTATTACCAATGGTAAAAAAATTACTAGGACTCGAGTTAGTTAATACAGATATCCTCAATTAGAAAATCAATCCCCTCACTCGTGAGAATATCACAACTTTTTAGATTATCACGAACATAAAGGGCAGTCACATTTGTTAATAGAACATGGAAGACAATGATGGCGACGTCGAGCCAAAGCCGAAAACCAAATTTCACAGATGTTGGTGTTGTATGGCAAGCGGGCACTGAAGGCTGAGCCGAGGAATTAAGCTGCGAATCGTTCTGGATGTGGCTTCGGTGGGCAGATGTAAGCGCAGTATCCCCGATTTAAAGCATAAATGGAGAGATCTGCGGGGCGCTGTAAAAGCCCGGTTCTCTGCACACCAGAGAAGTGTAGGGTACATGCAACAGGTGTTGGGCAACCATCATCCCCTGTGCATTTCACTGCACAGGAGGAGGGGTTGGCATCCATTCTTTCTGCAGTGGATGTGCATGGAGAAGAACTTGAAGCGCCAACGAATGTTGGCGCTTTACCTTAATACAGCCCTCAAAAGCGCTTAACAGAAAAAGCGCTTAAGCCAGGGGGAGAATACGCGTAAGTGTTATTTGCATGAGAAACACCCGGAAACGCCCCGATTTTGGCCTTGCTCCGCCCCAAGCGCGTAACTGCCTTCATGGCGCGTAATGCACAGACTTAAGTCGAGGAGAGAATACGCGTAGGCTGAAAAGCACGTAGCTATGCGCTTTTTTCGACTTAAGCGCATGGGAGAATAGACCCCTAAGTGCATGCAGGGCACAGGTATTTTTCATTCAGTGGAGGCCTCTGCACGCATGCATGATGGTACCACCTCTGGCAGACATCACAGCATATCCGAAATAAGAGAAATCATTATCCTAAAGGCTTTACATCAGATATATAAGCGACTTAATTGTGACATTAATATATTAATTCATGTGCCGTTACAAATATTAATATTCTTTCAATTCACAGAATTTCTCATGCACATACTGTAAGTGATGCGCCGTAGGTCTACTGCAAAAACCTGCCATGCATGCCCAGTTTGAGTTTTCAACAATATGTGTATGAACTGAATAATGAAAAAGGCACAATATAAATTTAAGTTCTTTCATTCCTTTATTCACAGGATCAAAACTAGTCTTCACAAAAAACAAAAGCATAGAAATTACCGAAGTGATCATAATAATTCTCATCTGAAAGGTGCAAAATATTTCTTTCCCATAGGAAACGGTTCTTGCTCATCTCTTGAGATGAAGTTGAGCTTCTCATATTTGTACTATTCTGTGATCATTTGTTTCTGAGTTACTTCTCCTAAAGGTCCCTTAGAGATAAGCTAAAAAGCGACAAGACATCACTGAAACAGAGGAAGTTGATTTGAGATAACCATTTCAGCAATACTTGAGAAGTGGGATAAACAGAAGAGATCTCAATTTTATGCCCCTGATCTCAATTATATCTTGTTTATTTGGAAGGAGAGTTAAAGAGAACAACTCAAAAAAAAAAAAAAAACCTTCAAAATCCTCCAAGCAGTGGAATGCAGAATTATGTTTTTTGGGAAAACTTTTATTTGGTTTTGCCTGTGATTACCATAGAAATCTTTTTTTTTTTTTAAACTGTTCTCTTTAATTCTCCTTCAAAATAACCAAGACAAAATTGAGATCAGGGGCATACAATTATGAGATCTCTTCTGTTTATCCCACTTCTCAAGTATTGCTGAATCACAAGGTAACTTCTGAAAGACAGAACCAGTTTCTTTCAACAGCGTTCATAGGACCCTATTCATGGAACCTGAATGAATTTCATGTATGAAGCACTTTCCTTGTCTGAGTTTGACAGGGGGTGCAATTCACAGCCAGCCATAAACATTCACTGCCGTGGAATACGCTCCTGGAGTTTTTCTCCCTTGTTTTCCTCAGCTTCAAGTGCTTTTAGCACTGTGCATAGGCGCCCAGTTCATGGAACCTGAGTAAATTTCATCCATTTGATGCTTTTCTCGTTTGATTCAGGTCGGGAGTGGGACCACCTGAAGACGAGCTGACCACACTCCATAGTGTTATTCCTGTTCTGCCCAGAATTAGCTGCATTTTGATGTAAATATTGTTTTCAATTCATACAGGTCTATTTGTAGGAGTTTATCTGTTTTAAGTAAAAATAGTTCATTAAAGTCTTTATGGATTTTTTTTATTTGATCATTCATTAGTTCGTTCACTTAATTTAATTTTGTTAAGACCTGAGACAAACATTTGACTTCTTGAAAAGAAGAACATCTGATGTGGTGGGCATATACGCGTATCCCGCAAATGCCTTTCAACCAACATAATAGTAATGCAATTTAGCAGTGAAACGCCTACTTGCTCATATTATCAGCACTTCATTTTGTCTGGCCGTATAGCTATATATTTCCACAAAACCGATGTTGTGAAATACGAAGGCTAGATATAAGATCATTCTGCTTTCGTTATCACTTTAGGATATTATGTCGCGAAGCCATTCCATTTGTTATTTAATTTCAGTACCTCCCTCGCAAAAATTAAATATATGATACTGTCGTTCGGACTTTTTAGCACTGTGATTAGTTGCAGAATTAAAGTAGTAAATCCTTGGCAAGATTTTAACACGTGAAACTGTGTTACTCTCTACGAAATAAAAGCGAACTGGGTCACTTTTGTATTGGAATTACGTATGCGCGCTCCCGTGAAGGGGGTGCAATCTGCAGCAGGGGTGCATTCTACGGCACAACACCTGCCACTGCATTTGGTGTCTCGAAATACCAGCCATCACAAATGCAGCTTGAATACTTAGAATGTACTTAGAATGTAACACGAGTGTCCCATATGCGTTGATTGAGTAATTGCTGACTACAGCAGGGGAACGTAAATATGCAACTAAAACTGACGCTGAATGCATCAGAGTTAAGAGGTATGCGTTATTAATGAAAACTGACCACACCTGATAATGTTTAGAGATTTCAGAGTTTCTGTAATGAAAATTTAAATGAACAATTGTTCAGGAACAACAACACGAATCAGGTCATGACCAATCATTATTATCCCCCGCCAACACGAAGTGCGTCCGTCCGTCCTTCCAAGATAAAGGGGACAGCTTTACTCAAACTACTACAGATACAGTAACCAAATTTGGTGTGTAGCTTCAGACCATAAAGGCCTTGATGGAGTTCGAAAATAAAAAGCACACGATTGGCGGGGGATGTTGTTGACCATGTCGACTTGTTTTTATGGGGTAATTTCCAAGGTGAATTGTTTAAATATCGAAATAGATTCCGGCAGCAATCGAGATGCATTCGAGGTGCATTCTGGCAGGATTTGACGTGGCTTGCCATTTCAATTCTCCCTCAAATGCAATCAGAATGTTTTGAATGCTGTTGGAATGCCATAATAACACAATGTAACTCCAAGTCAATCACACTTCTGTGAAATCAAACTGTCCACTTAAGAAGCAACACTGATTGACAATCAATTTCACATGCTGTTGTGCAAATGGAATAGACAAGAGGTGGAAGTTATAGGCATTTTGCAAGACACCCCCAATAAAAGAGTGGTTCTACAGGTGGTGACCACAGACCACTTCTCAGTTCCTATGCTTTCTGGCTGATATTTTGGTCACTTTTGAATGCTGGCGGTGCTTTCACTCTAGTGGTAGCATGAAACGGACTCTACAACCCACACAAGTTGCTCAGGTAGTGCAGCTCATCCAGGATGGCACATCAATGCGAGCTGTGGCAAGAAGGTTTGCTGTGTCTTTCAGCGTAGTGTCCAGAGCATGGTGGCGCTACCAGGAGACAGGCCAGTGCATCAGGAGACGTGGAGGAGTCTGTAGGAGGGCAACAACCCAGCAGCAGGACCGCTACCTCCAATTTTGTGCAAGGAGAAACAGGAGGAGCACTGCCAGAGCCCTGCAAAATGACCTCCAGCAGGCCACAAATATGCATGTGTCTGCTCAAACGGTCAGAAACCGACTCCATGAGGATGGTATGAGGGCCCGACGTCCACAGCTGGGGGTTGTGCTTACAGCCCAGCACCGTGCAGGACGTTTGGCATTTGCCAGAGAACACCAAGATTGGCAAATTCGCCACTGGCACCCTGTGCTCTTCACAGATGAAAGCAGGTTCACACTGAGCACATGACAGACGTGACCGAGTCTGGAGACGCGGTGGAGAACGTTCTGCTGCCTGCAACATCCTCCAGCATGATTGGTTTGGCAGTGGGTCAGAAATGGTGTGGGGTGGCATTTCTTTGGGGGGTTGCACAGCCCTCCATGTGCTCGCCAGAAGTAGCCTGACTGCCATTAGGTACCGAGATGAGATCCTCAGACCCCTGGAGAGACCATATGCTGGTGCGGTTGGCCCTGGGTTCCTCCTAATGCAAGACCTCATGGGGCTGGAGTATGTCAGCAGTTCCTGCAAGACAAAGGCATTGATGCTATAGTCTGGCCCATCTGTTCCCCAGACCTGAATCCAATTGAGCACATCTGGGACATGTCTTGCTCCATCCACCAACGTACCGTTGCATCACAGACTGTCCAGGAGTTGGCGGATGCTTTAGTCCAGGTCTGGGAGGAGATCCCTCAGGAGACCATCCGCCACCTCATCAGGAGCATGCCCAGATGTTGTAGGGAGGTTATACAGGCACGTGGAGGGCACACACACTACTGAGCCTCATTTTGACTTATTTTCAGGACATTATATCAAAGTTGGATCAGCCTATAGTATGTTTTCTCCACTTTAATTTGGAGTGACTCCAAATCCAGACCTGTATGGGTTAAATTTGATTTCCATTGATAATTTGTGTGATTTTTTTGTTGTCCGCACATTCAACTATGTAAAGAACAAAGTATTTAATAAGAATATTTCATTCAAATCTAGGATGTGTCATTTAAGTGTTCCCTTTATTTTTTTTTCAGCAGTGTATTTATAATGCAGTCAGACCGCAGTTAAAACAGACTTTGAATGCCGTTTGATATTTCTCCACTTCGAATGCAGCTGGAAAGTTTTGAGCTTGAGCAAAACATTCGGGCCAGCCAGAAGAATGGGCCCGAATATTTGGAATGCGCTCAGAATGCAGTCAGAATTTTTAGAACGCACTTCGAATATCCAGGAATATTCAAAGAATTTTCATTCCGACGGCATTCTGGCTCATTCCACCTCTAGTGAGACTAGGGTTTTAGGCGCTAAGACCCAGGCAGTAAATCTGTCTATATCCTCATCGATGATTCCATAAATCATGCTGAGAGTAGGAATCCCCCTGGGGCATCTGGTGGTGGTGAATAATCAACAATATTTAAGCTGAGGGACTGGATGGACAAGAGCCAGGCTTTCTTCATGAGGTAGTGAAGCGGAGGAGGAGGGTTGCACAAAATGTCAGTACTGATTTAACTGCTTAATGAGTGCAGAGAACTTTGAAAGTTTGCCAGCAGCTCATGACTGGTTGATGGTTATTTCATCTAGCTTTGTTTGGCTCAGGAAAGGAGGGGCTGGTAGAGTTAAATAAGTATAATAGAAAATCAGTGCTAGAGTTTGAGAACGCGCGGAAGAAGATAGATTTCATGCTTGAATTTTCGCTTAGCTTCATTATGCACCCAGAAAGCACTTCTGTAAGGCTGGACTCTTCAGAGATTACAAAGCTACAGCTATGAAGACTGGTATGAATATACACTATACTGCTGCTCTTCCAACATGCTAGCCCAACATGATGGGAATTAATGAGGTGTTGGCTACTGTAACAGCCTCCAGTGTCCTTAGAAGGCTTTAACTGTCTGTTAGAACATTCCTACAAGGATTTGCTCCCATTTCAGCTGGAAAAGCATTTGTGAGGTCAGGGAGTGATGTTGGGTGATTAGATCTGGCTCATTTCAGATCTTTCCAGTTGATTTCACCAGTATTTGTTGTAGCCGAGTAAATTTCAAACATGACGTACCACGTGACATGTATGTGGACGTCTACAATGGAGGCATGCTGAAATAGAATCATCTGGATTATCAATGAATGGTTCTGCAAGAACAAAGCAGAAATATGAAGAAGCCTTTCCCAAACACTGGTGAACAACTCAAGATCAATGAGAGTCTACATACACTTGGCCATATGGTGTGTACTAAGACACAGGTAAAACCATGCTGCGAACCCTTAGGGTTTTCACAAACAAAATATGGGTTTTCCCTCTTCATGAAGGCAAACTGTACAGGTAAACATACAGGGCTAGAATAGGGAATTCTTCCCATTTTTAAAAATGAAAAAACTCATATAACAAGACAAATAAAATTTACCAGAAACTTCAAAGTAAAGCTCCCTCTTCCTCATTCTCCTGCACTGGGTAATATAGAATGCAGTCAGTCATATGGAGTGCCTTTGTATTAACGGTTTCATTATAAGCATGTCATTGAATTTGTATGTAGTTACACAAAGCCAGTACATTTGAACATTTACATTTTTGAATATATAAAATGTTCTGAAAAAAAAATTCTAGTACCTAAACACACAGATGCTGTAAAATGCTCTCCTATTTTTTAAAGTACAATTGCATAGGACTTCATGGCAACAAGAAAAAGGCAGCTCTTTCCAGAGGATACGCTCATGGAAAAAGTCACAATGCATTTAAATAAAAAGGCCAAGGTCCCTAGCGCTAGCACAAGCCCGGGCTTGGGCCCAGAACCGCTCAATTCCAGCTGGGCTGGGACCAACCCAGCCCTCCCTTTAATACTGACAGGGAGGGAGCTGAGGTCAGACGCTTGATAGCATGTATTCCTAATATCACAGGCTGTTAGGCTCCGACGTAGCATCATTTCCCGTACATTTATCATGCGCATTCACACATTTTAAAGCACACATCTCCCTCGAGCCACAAAGGGGTCGACTGAGGTCAGGTTACAGTGGACATCTGCATCTCATTTGTGCCCTTTTCTTCTGCTCCTCTTTTGCAACTGTACATCAAATAAGAAGTTTTCACATTTTTATTTTAAATATCAGGGAATGTGATGTTATGTGATGTTATGACAGTGCAAACAACTGAAATGTATTTACAAAAGTGAGTTACACAAATGCGTACCGTAATACATGACTTGCCAAACACTTAACAGTAAACATTAAGGTGATTAAAATACTTCTAAAAAATAAAACTTTCACAATAAAGTACTTGCAGCTTCCACTTTGTAAAGAATGGTCCCACTGTGTAAAGCACATGGTAACATGCTGTATTTTGCAACATCACAGATATTCACCATTAATAATACAATTTCTTTCACATCTTCACTCTTCAACAAACCCTTCCTGAAAACTTGAAGGACAGAAACATTTGCAATGTCGAGGTGAAGTTCTGGCTACTATATTTTGCCACAAATAGCCATGAAACATTCAAATAGCACACTTGGAAGCAGTGTGGAATCTATATATAAGAACTGGATAGCTGATGACGTCATAATTTTGAAGTAACCCTGCCGCCGTATTTGCATGTCCAACTATAATCTCTCAGAGCATTACTCAGATTGAACACTTTGCAGCCAATGATATAATTAATTGAGAAGATAACTTTTCACAGACACGGAAGAGGCAGTATTTTTGTTTCCTCCTCAGATCGACCTGACTGTACGAGAAATGCCTCAAGGACCGCAAATTTAACCACAGTAGGCAGCAGTTGTACGTGTCTTTAACATTTTCAATGGACAATATCAGCATTTGACAGAACGACTTATAAGTCGTTGAAAAAGTCGACAATTTATTGGTAATAATGCAACAATAAAATTGAGAACTTCTTCCACTAAGCAAGATAGAGAGGACAGAATGGTTGGACAGCATTGTCATGTCACATCAGGCTTTTTGGGCTCGCTAATGTAAATATACTATGAAAGCAGGCTATTTTTAATGTCTCCTTCGATCTCCCGAAGACTCTGTTATATAATTTTACGCTCGTTTCGGTTTTCGAATTTCCTTGTTCTCAACTTGCGCCGATCGGCCAAATCAATACAACCAGCAGCGAGAGTAGGTAGCGATTGACTTTTGTTCCCCACACTTGCCGGTGTCCAGGAAAATATGTTGAATTGTGCATTAGTTTGCTAGCCAGCTTGTCAACTAGCTAGCGTTCACTACGGTGGATGTGGTTACCCTACACATAGCGCATAAAATAAACACACAAGAAAAAGTCAACAATTTATCACTAATAGGCTACTGAAATGGCGAGCAAGTTGGCAACATAGCTTGCAACGCAAAAGTGATATCGAACTCTGTAATGCAATGGCTAGCTAGGTAGATAGCCAACTGGTTATCGGGTTAAAAGGCTAAACATTGCTGACACTGAAATAGCGAGCTAAAAGTCTTGAAACAGACGTAACCTAACGAGTCAGTTGAGTGCAGAGAAGTTCATTGCGCGCAGAGATATTTTGTGCTGCGGCCTTCCACAGTGCGTTACAGTAATTTTATTCTGGCATGGAACGCGGCTCAGCCAATCACATTTAAGGATGGGAAAAACCCGTTTTATTATTGCGCATAACGCATCTGTATCGCCCAACGGATGTGTTGTAGGCCTATTGAGTTTTCTCTTGCGCTGTCTTCACTCAGTTTACATACGGAAGCCCTGAACTGCACCGTGAAAAAAAAATTTTTTGTGGTGTAGTTAAAGTGTAATTTTTTTCCTTTTGTTATTTTGCGATATTATCTCGTTATTTCGAGAAAATATCTCATTATTACGAGATATATCTCGTTATTTCGAGAAATTATCTCGTTATAAAAGTCTGAGTGCTGAACTGGCCTACCTGCAGTCCAGACCTTTCGCTGATAGAAAACAGTTGGTGCATCATTAAATGAAAAATCCAGCAAAGATGACCCAGGATGTTGAGCTGCTAGAATCCAACATTCCTCTCCCAAAACTTAAGCATTTGGTCTCCTCACCTCCCAGACATTTACAGACTGTGGTTAAAAGAAGAGGGGACACCAAACAATAGTAAACATGGCCCTTTCCCAACTTTTTTGAGATGTGTTGCTGCCATCAAACTCAAAATGAGCTAATATATTTCATGAAATGGTAAAATGTCTAACTTTTAAGATGTGATTTGTTTTTTATGTTGGACTGCGAAGAAAATGTCAATTTATGAGATTTTAAAACCATTGCATTCTGTTTTTATTTACATTTTCCACAGCATCCCAACTTTTTCGTAATTGGGGTTGTATATCTTTTTTATTTTGTGACATTTTCTGCATTTAAATGAATGTATTTTTTTTTTAGATCTTACCTTGAATAAATTTACTATTCAGTTCCATTTGATTTTTTTTAACTCCATGTTGTTCATAGGTTTTCTCAGTAGCAGAAAGTTTTTTTTTTGTTATTCTGTTTGTTTCTTGATTTATTTGTGGACAAATGAATGTTTCGTGGTTCATTGTGATTTATTGTTGTCAGACCAAGGAATCTTTGCTGTCTCTTGACTGTTAAGGAAAAACCTAGTAAGTATATTTTCAGTCAACACTGAGTTAGGTCCATTTTTGAACATACTTAGCTTTGCCTCATTATTTACAGTATTAATAAGATATATACACTCCTGATCAAAATCTTAAGACCAGTTAAAAAATTGCAAGAATTTACGTTTTGCACTGTTGTATCATAAGAAGGTTCTAAGTAGAGTTTCAAAATGCAAAAAGAAGAAATGTGAGCAAGAGACTAAATGTTTTGAGCAGGCAATTTATTGAAAAGAACAATTTAACTAAAATAGGCTGTTCATCAGCTGATCAAAAGTTTAAGACCATAGCTCAAAAAAACCCCTAAAACAGAAATTAAAGTCTCAAAAACAGACTCAGTAATGAGTAGCTCCACCATTATTGTTGATCACTTCAAAAATTCGTGTTGGCATGCTTGATGCGAGTGTTTCCAAAAGGCTTGTAGGAATGTTGCTCCAAGTGGTGAAGATGGCTTCACGAAGGGCATTCACTGTCTGGAGCTGATGTCCATTTTTGTAAACTTCCCTTGCCATCCATCCCCAAATGTTCTCAATTGGATTTAGATCAGGGGAACATGCAGGATGATCCAAAAGAGTGATGTTATTCTCCAGAAAAAAATCCTTTGTCAGACGGGCATTGTGAATTGCAGCATTGTCCTGCTGAAAGACCCAGTCATCACCACACAGACGAGGGCCCTCAGTCATGAGGGATGCCCGCTGCAACATCTCCACGTAGCCAGCTGCTGTTTGACGCCCCTGCACAACCTGGAGCTCCATTGTTCTATTGAAGGAAAAAGCACCCCAGATCATGATGGCGCCCCCTCCGCTGTGCCGTGTTGAAAAAATCTCAGGTGGCATCTCCTTGTCATGCCAGTAGCGTTGGAAGCCATCAGGACCATCAAGGTTAAATTTTTTCTCATCAGAGAATAAAACTTTCTTCCAACTTTGAACGTCCCATGTTTGGTGCTCCCTTGCAAAGGCCAAACGGGCAATTTTGTGGCGTTGAAGGAGACGTGGCCTTTGAAGACGTTTTTTGTTTTTGAAGCCGTTCCTTTGCAGATGCCGTCTAATGGTTATTGGGCTGCAGTCAGCACCAGTAATGGCCTTAATTTGGGATGAGGATCGTCCCGTGTCTTGACGGACAGCCATTCGGATCTCCGGCTCAGAGCCGGTGAGATTTTTTTGGGTCTACCACTTGATTTTTTTGTTCCATAAACCTCAGGATCTTTTAAGAAATGCAAAATGACTGTCTTACTGCGTCTAACCTCAGCAGCGATGGCACGCTGTGAGAGGCCTTGTCTATGCAGCTCAACAATCCTGCCACGTTCGAAGGCAGTGAGTTTTTTTGCTTTTCCCATCAAGAGGTCTTGACAGTGTGATTACTTGACAGAAAATGACATGGAATCCAAATTTTTTCCACAGATTTGGGCTTTTAAAGGATGTGGTCTTAAACTTTTGATCAGCTGATGAACAGCCTATTTCAGTTAAATTGTTCTTTTCAATAAATTGCCTGCTTAAAACATTTGGTCTCTTGTTCCCATTTCTTCTTTTTGCATTTTGAAACTCTACTTAGAACCTTCTTATGATACAACAGTGCAAAACGTAAATTCTTGCAAATTTTTAACTGGTCTTAAGATTTTGATCAGGAGTGTATACATAAAAAATCTGTGATTCCCTATCTTTTGCTATAGCAAAACCTAACAAGTTATCAAATTTTTTCACTTCAAATTTTCTAATTTTTGTTATGGCAAAACTTGGCACGTTGAATGAGCCAATTATGAAGCAGCATTCCTATTACATGATCTGTCAGGTTAGTCCCCATGCAGGGCGTTGGATGTGCAGCACATTTATGGTCTGAATTCATAATTCATATAATTTGCGGGGAAATAACATTGGAAAAATTGCTTCAAGAGGGGAGCAGATAAAGTACAGAGAAGAACGCATTTTGAGAAACGGCCAGGTGAATAGGCCGAGACGGCCGTGTCTGCCGTCTGCGGTCATTGTCTGCCCTTTAGTGGCTGATATTAATATTGATTCAATCCCAGACAGGGCGTAATGTTATCTCGAAATGATGAGATAATCGCTCGTAATAACGAGATATTATCTCGAAATAACCAGATATTATCTCGAAATAACAAAATAATATCTTGAAATAACCAGATATTATCTCGAAATAACGAGATAATATCGCAAAATAACAAAAGGAAAAATATTACACTTTAACCTCACCACAAAATTTTTTTTTTTCCACGGTGCGGTTCAGGGCTTCCGTAGTAGCTGCCATGAAGCTAGGCTAATTTTCCTACGAGGCGGAAGTGGGTTCGTTGAAGAGAACGCAATGTAAACTTATCAAGCTCGCTAAATCAGCGTTCACTTGAGAAGTGACGTGAGTTGTGCGTTGTGGAGATGTATTTAAAACTGCTTGCCATTCATTGTCGAGTGTGAATCATATTATCTATTTAAGTAGCTCTCACATTACATTCTCATTGATAACCTGGCAAATTAAATTTGTCCGTCAACGGTAATTGAGTGTCAGCGGAACATTAGCCTTTTTTAGTGCTGGTATAAATTTGCCTTGACGATTAGACCAGTCAACAGCTAGTTTTGTTGTCTAGTTAGTCTGGACTAATACAATAGACAGCGTTACACAGCATTTTACTGGATTATCTAATTATGCTGTGTGACATTGATTGATTTGGTTAACTTCAGTTTGGTAATCTAGGTAGCTTTAGGCTAACCTGCTGGATCACTTTAGCGAACATTGATTTGATTTGTTCCAATAATAGCCGTTAGCTGGGCAAACACTGACACATTATACATTGTTAAGGTAGATCGCCAGTGGCTTAGAATAAGCAATATATTCATTGAAATTCATTTATGTGTATCAGTCTTCACTACACTCAGTTCATTGTCTCGCCACATCCCCCAAAATGTCGCTCCACATTACAAGGCTGCACATCAGCGCTTCTCTGCCATAGAATAGTGACTATAGTATAGTATTATACTATACAACGGTTGCTTACTAACGGGCATAGTAAAATGGCCGCTCAACAACTTCGGCTTGCTTCAACCTCCCAACGCAGTTCTCTATTACGTCAGAAATCCAGTTATTCTATAGAGATCAGTGGCAGAGCTATGTTCCTCCTCATTAGAATTCTTCCCACTGAGGTGTTTGTTTCTCACTAGTTTTAGAGGTTTTTGCTTCCAACTGGAAGTTTGTTCTGCGGAAAGTGCAAGTTAAACTGAATGGAACTCAATTGGTGCAGAGGAAAGGTACTGACCCACAGTTTGGTGTTGATGGCATTGGCCTGTGGAGCGCTCAGACCCGGGGAGTGTCGGGCCATATCCGGCAGAGCGGAGAGCAGGGTATCGGAGGCCAGCGACCAGATGGTCTCCACCTTCACCCCACTGACCAGAGTCCCCAGCTCCTGCAGCTGCCCCGGGAGTGCCAACTACGAGGGAAGGATATGAGGGTGCATTATATTACATTAGTTTACTGTTATTTGGCTGATGCTCCCATCCAAAGAGATTTAAGTTTGTTTAGACTATGCAGGGGCTCATCCCAAGATAGTGCAATAATGGGTTAAGGGCCTTTACGCAGCAATTCAACAACTGCATTGATCTTGTTGAGTCTGCCTCGGGCTTGAATCACTAAGCTTCTCAGTCACAGCTAAAAACCTTCACCAAAAAACATTTTGCAACATTACAAGTAAACAAGTGTAGCCAAGGTGGTGATATGTTTAATTGACCAAATAAGCTGCTAATTAGGCCTTTGAATGAAAGTGTTTAAGTTGTTTTCAAACATTTTTTTTTAAACCAAACACAAAAATTACACCAAGCAGGTTTGACTCATTGTAATTTGATTTGTCCCTGAACTCTTAATGACATGATAAATGGTTAGTTTTAATAACCACATGTCCACAAGTTAAACTTATAGAAGCCAATTGATACAATTTCAAAACTCACAAGTTTATCCTTCTTTTAAAGCAATAAAAAGTCATTTGCTGGGCTGCTGGGTTGTCTCACTTGGAAAAGTTGCCACACTATGGTACAGGAGTGACCAACACAGCATTCGATTGAATCTAGCTTTGCTAGTGCCCACTGTGGCCTGATGAGAGCCGAGTATAATTGGCTTCACCCTGCTAACGGATAAGGGAAGCATGCAGTCAGTTGCAGTTAGCAGTGTTCATAGCTCAAATGACTCCAGCTGGCCATCAGTAACATTTTTAGCTAGCACATTCTTCCCCCACCCGTGTTCTGTGGATGCAAGGTTTGAAACTGTGAGTGTAAAGAAGCAGTGGCTGACAGGCACGTGTTTCGTCGGAAAACTGCAAACTGTCTATTGCTCCCCCAAGATGGCAGCATGAGTTACGAATGAGCATGCATGTACATATTTCACTGATTAGTCATGCCAGTTTTTTTAGGGAAAAAAAATATTAAATAATTTGCAATCTTGCAGAATATAGAGCTCATCAGTACATGCACCTCTATTTCTTACATAATGTGGCTTCAAATGGTAAATAAATCTCATAATCATTGGTAATACAATTGAGAAAATTAGCAACTTAAGGTAATTGCGGGATTGTGGTTGAAACAATAACCCCAGCAGACACACTCAGTACGTTTAAATGCACTGTTAAGTCGAGGTACCGCAATAGCTCGATTAGGCCATTTAATCAGACTACTGTCCTTGTCCCAGTATACATGCACACAAGCAAAGTTGATTTGTTGAGCAAAGCATGTCCGTCTCCACTATGATATATATATATATATATATAAATATACACATATATATATGCCCCCTTTCAGTTTATTTGAGTTGGACCTTTTTCTGATCGACCAATTACGTCACAGACCAATCAGTTGACAAATAAGTTAGCAGGCAGCAAACTTGAGGCATGTCCCGTGGTGAGAACAAGGAAAACCTAATGGCTCTGTACATTTCTTAGATGTATGATACGCTTATCGTACAATTGAGATGCACACTATCCCCGGTGGTTATGGCATTAGCCGAAGCTAGGCGGCAACACTGCTATGTTCTACTTTGTGCCCTCTGTACTACCCAGGAATGCATTTCCCAACAGTGTAGTTGCTAACTAAGATAGCAACTAACATAGTTCATCAATTCTCAGTCTGTGGTTCTAACTATGTAAGTTAGCTTCTGTGTTTTTGGGAAACACACTCCTGGGCTTCATTTTGGATGCGGGTCAGGAATAAAGACTAGTGGGAGAGAGTCGTTTTTCCAATGAAAAATTTTTGGATGATAAATTATGTGGATTAATGGAAGAAGTCATGAGCCCCTAAGGCGTGACTGCTCAATCACTAATACCTTTCCAGATGAGGATTGCGACTGTCCTGTGCAAGCTTGCTGGTAGAGCAGAGCACAGAGTTGCTGCCAATTAGTTTAGAATTTAGTCCACAAGACTACCGGGTCAAAGGCCTGGAGTGAACTGTAGAGCATGCGCAGACCGTATAGTCCAGTTTGGTTCAATTCATTCAATTCATGGAGGAATAATGCAACTAATATGATAAATTTTTGTGTTCTGGGGTCCTGGTTTTTGGCCAGGACAGCATTTATGGTTTTAACAGTTTCATGTTCCATAGTCATAGTTCATGTCGCAGTTTTAACAGTTTCTTGTATCAAGTCATTGCATTTCATCATTCATGTTCATTGTCCATGTTTTTACTTTTCTGTGTTTTTGTCTTTGCCAGGTCTGCTAAGCCACTCCACCGCCTGTCTGCGTTCCGCCCCGTGCCTTTGTGTTTGCACATTTCAGAGCTCTGGTTGGCTTTGGTATTTCCCCCTTCCTTCTGTGCTGTGCTGGATTTGGGGCTGTCTAATCTTGATTGGCAATTAACTGTTTTTAAGTACTAACATTTACTAACATTCACTGGGTGGTGTAATTCTTAGATAGGCACATTACTAATATTATTAATTTAGACAGGGAGTTTATTGTCATGATTCCTGCTTTGCTATTTCAAGTCTGCTGTGCTTTTCTGTTCTTAACACTCATGCTTGCTTCCAAACTGCATACTTAATTGGTACCTAAGCTGAGCACGCTCATTCTCTTAATGAACAAGTCTTGTCATCCAATCTTAGTCCATGTCCAATGATCTTGCCATGCCTCTTGTTTCTCCTTCTCCAGGTGTTGCCCCTCATGTCTTGATTTCTTACCCTTTATCTGGATGCGGTGGAAGTTGGCTGGCAGACAGTGTCTGAAGTCTCGTTACAAGTTCTTGCTCAAGTTTTGTTGCCTAGTTTCTTTGCTCAAGTCTCATGCTCATGTTCATAGTCATAGTTTTTTTCATTTTGTATATAGCCTTTGCATTCTTAGCATCTTTGTTCTTTTCTGTTTATGAATTATCTGCCTGGAGTTTCCAGTGGCTTTTGTTTTCGTCGTTTTTGATCCTTTGTTATTAGCTCTGTGAAGCTCTCTTTAGTTTATGTTTTGCAACCCTTTGGGCCAAGATTTTTGTTGGCCCTCATGCCAGTTTTGTTTATTTTCAATAAACTCCTCATTCCCCTTCACCTCGCTCCTGGTGTCTACCTGATCTCGCATCAATAAATAATAATAATGCATTATCTAGGTGTGTTAATCAATGAGAAATTTGATTTCGTACGATTCCTGTTGGACCAATATGTTTACATGTTCGTTGTACAGTAATCTTTCACGGTGCTAAATATTGTGAAACCTTGATTTAGAGGAAAGTGATTCTTAAATAAATCAGGAAATGATTTTGGTTGTTTCCATTCGACCATTAATATTGTGTTGTATTTCTCACATGATGTTATTTCAAATTTATTCATAAATATATTTTTTTGAATTTTTTTAGTATTGTTTGTGCATTGCCAGTCAGGGATGCCAGTAATTTTGAAGCGCACTACACCTTTATCTGCTCTGTTTTACACCTGGCGCAAAGAGTGATGCTAGTGTCCTTGCTAAATCATGTAGCAGCGCATCTGTCATAATCTTGTCCAGCACCCAGTTTGCATCAATAGGAATTGTAATTGACCCAAACTGAGAGCTCATGGGCGTGTTGGTCTTAAAATGAGTTAAGGTCAGGCGCATTTATGGCAGATTTTTATCAATATACCCCGCAAAAAGAGATTGCATTATTCACCAACAAATACCAGGTCTGAAGTCAATGGTTAGTTTTGACTGCTAATTTTGGCATGTTGAAAATTGTAAAGCCGAGTTCTTTTCGCTCAAGAAGAACTTGGGTTTACATTTATCAGCACAACACAATAAAGCCTAATTCTCTGAAGAATCTGTCTCTCTCCAACTGCTTGAGGATGGGGGAACCTCACTATCTGAAAATATGTTTGAATGAAAACCACAACATATTTGGCGAGCCAGCGCCAAGAGTCAGCAAAGGTCAGTTACACTCGTAAGGATGGGGAGTCTTCTGGTGCTCAGAGATGGTGCAGGGAGCACGCACACACACAACCTAAGATGCCAGCAAACTAAGGATAAGGTGAGCAATTTAATTAATTTATTAATATAAGATAAGATAATTCATTCTCTTGCTCAGATAGATAAGTGAGGGTGTTATTTTGTGTTGTCCTGGCCCTGATCTGGAGCACTGGAGACAAGTGACCTTTCGACTCAAAGAGTCTAGACACTAAATTGGGGAAATTAAAAGGAGACAGACAGAATCTGCAGAATTGATATGTAACTACTAACCACTAACAATCAATTCGCAACAAGTCACAGTGAGTGAGTGTTTGGAATCAGACCGCGTTCTGTAACTGGTTTGGTGTATGACTGTTGTTATATGTGAGGCCTATGCTGGGACCCGAAAGGGAGGGAATAAACCCGCAGGCCTCCCCGCTTGAGATTGGGATACGGCCTGGATGACCTAGAGGAGGTACTGGGATCCGTTTTTGTAGTGGTCTGGATGACCTGGAGAGGTATTGGGATACGGCCTGGATAACCTAAAGAGGTACTGGGATATGCCTGGATGACCTAGATAGGTACTGGGATCCATTTTTGCAGTGTTGTCTGTCTTGTTGTTTATTATTTTTATAAAAGGGTGCGCAGCATATTTGGCGTATGGAGCAAGCCGATTAATGGGTTTGTGAGAACATTGATGCAAAGTAAGTGTTGCTGGGTCCTAAAGGTGGATTGACTGGTAGTAAGGATTGCGAGGTCCCATACAGATGCTTTTTGACGGGAAGTTTGTTGGGTGGGTGCGGTGCCCTTTTTGCATGAGTGTAGAGTAAATATGGATATGAACAGTGCTTTTGTTGCTTATTGCATTAGTTGGGAGTGTTAAGAGTGCACTAAATATTAATAGATAACCCCTAGTTTACATGCAATAAGTTAAAATTATTATTAATGGTCATTACTAATTAGCAGATTAAAAGAAGTAGTTAATTGCATGTTTTAAAAGATGATTATTTTAGCATTATTTTGATTGTTGTACTATCATCATTGAATAGGTGAGGAAAAAAAACAATTTGGCCGAGAATTGAAATTTGGAATAAAAAATAAATAATGAAGATTACTGCAAAGCTGGTAGTTAGGGGAAGAAAGGGGGGAAAAAAGTAAAATCAACTTCCTATGTTTGAGGAAAAAAGAAAAAAAAAGACAAATGGAACTAAACAAGAAATACAATTGATTAGACAACTAGATGGTTATACACTGAACATAACACTGGTTTAGGAATGCGTAAGAAAATATGATCTGTCTAAAAGGAAGAGGAGAATTCCCATAAGCGGGTTTATAATATGAACTATAAACTACAGAGCAGTGTAACTGGTGAAATAGACATATTGCAATTCAATATGTGGGGAAAAATAATTTAGCTTAAGTAATAAATAACAATGGCAGCGCCTGTGGAGGAATTAAGAGAACAATTTCCTACCTTTTAGAATGATATAAAAAAATGTTAAATTAGCAGGCAGAAAGAAATTAAAAGAATTTGTCAGATAACTGGAAAAAAAAGAACTAAAAAAAATTTTGATCTTTCAATATGTGAAAAAATAATGGGTATAATGATAAATTATGCATTGGTGGCAAAAAAGGGTAAAAAAAAAGAATAAAATAAGCTGGCAGTTCTGAAATTGTTTGGAGAAAGGGGAATGCTAAACATTCAGGAGTAGGATAAATATTTTGTGAAGCAAAGTGAAGCTGCGTCTCAGTCCAAGTCATCTGAAAATATTACTGACAATGAATTGTTTAATCCAGCGCCATATGCCCCCCCCCCCAGTTTCAGGAATAGAGAGAGAGACCGCAGCTGAAAAAACCTATCGCAAATCAGAGAGAGAGAAAAAAAAGTGAATTAGCAGATGTTTATTGGTTTGGGGATATAGTAGACCAAATTAAAGAGCATGTTTGGAGTAACCTGGAAAAAATACTGTATGTAGAGGCCCAAATACCCCAGGCTACATGCCAGAAACTGAATTGCATTGTACAATGATATTCGACCCCATACAGCACCCAGAATTAGAGAGAGACAAAAAAGAGCCCGTAATGTTGATTTGGAACAGGACAGGAAACAAATATTAAGATTATTATTAACTGTCAATTAATAGAGAAAATAAAGCAATTGAAAATTCCAGATAAGGTCGACATACCGAAGTCAGAAAACAGAAGGGGAGAAAGGGGAGTCTGAGCAATACGATTTCATGTGGAATTCTTGATTTGTTTAACAAGAATAAGTTTTGTCCAGCAAAGGGGTCATTTAAAGGATCAATGCTATAACAAATGAGGTGAACAAATGTTTCTGAAAGCTTTCCTGACCAAAGAAATGCAATTAATAAATTCATGATCTTTTCTCTGTTTCTGAACAGGAGTGGACCAGCAATTCAAGAAGACGAAATGACTAAAAAACTTCCCCTGATTTTTTACCTTGACAGGAAAAGATCCAAGCCCAAGCAAGAGGAAAAGCAACAAAATTATAATGACTGAGTTTAGTTCATTGTTGCAAGCATTTAACACATTCTACTGAAACTTTTCCACAGAGTGTGCACACCAGAAGAGAAGAGATTAAAATGACCTTGAGTGAAAAGATAAGCTGGCCAGCTAAGGATTCAACTGCGGGGTTGCAACTTAAAAGTTTACCCTCTAAAATAAATTTGGGGAAATCCAATTTGGAGTATTAACACAAGACTAAGACTAAATTCAAAAGGTGGACTACCATATAATTGAAAAAGTCGACTTATAACGTGATCACATTCTAAATTTATTTTGATTAGGCTGACAAAATCTTTTCCTCTGACTATTCGTGAAGTAATGAGAAAGACGGGAACTGTGACAGTGACGGCAACCTGAGTCCTCAGTGCTCAAATAACAGAAACGGACTGAACTGACCAAATCTGGAATGATTGTTTTCCTTTATGTGCTGGGATCCCAATAAAAAAAAAAAAACTATATTACAGTTGAATATTCAGTATGTGACCGTTTTTGGTGAATTGTGTGGAAAAAAAAAAACAAAAAACTGCAAATTGTAACATACGGTCGAAAGCAACTCCACCCGGTTCTGCTGAGGATATAGGGAGTTACCATGGCTGGGGCTAATAAGCCCTGACTGTGCATCTCCTCCATGGTCTTAGCGGAACCCTAGATTGTGGTGGGTTGCTAAATCAAAATTCATTGAAAAAAGACACTTTGAAATGATATTATTGTTACTGCCCTATCTTTTGATCCGAAATACACTGAAACACAAAATTATAAATACACTGCCGAAAAATATTGATTTAAAATTGACAGGAGCTCAGTAGTGAGGGTGAGCAATTTGGGTAATTATGAATTTTTCAGGGTGGCAAATCGACGACATTGATGATTTTGTAAAGCACATTCAGACTGAGGGGAAAAATACACAAGACAAATATCTTGAATTGGGACTTATTTGGCTGGTTAAAGAAGAATCTGAGAGTCAGAACTTTAATTGCAGCATCTGTTTCAAATTGTTATTGATGAGTTGTTACTTTAACTGTTTCATCTATTATGCTCAGTGTAATGTGAATATAGGCCACTAGATGGCAGTATTTACCTTTTTTTTATTTAGCTCAGACTGGAGCTATGTTTGGACATGTTTCAGACATGTCTGGGGCAAGTCCCAGAAAATAAAAAAAAAAAGGTCTAAATGTGGGTGGGGTCTGCAAAAGAGTATATCAGGAGTAGAATTGAGACAGTAAAGTAGTAGGAGAAATTGCAAGGAGAAGGATACATGTGACCAGACCTGTCATTCTGTTTACGACCTATGAAGCTTCTAGTGGATTTTTGCCTGTGAAAGAGCATTTTCCTCACCCAGCACATCACCAGGAAACCCACAAAAAGGACTGTAAATATTTCTGTTTTTTTTCCAATCAATCTTGGTCTGTAAACGCATTAAATGTGTTTAAGTTTTAAATTGTGTCTGTCATCCCTTGCTGTTGCTGTGGTGTTGTAAATTGTAATAACAAATTGGGGCCATAACAAATTGGGGGCTCAAGTCCGGGACAGACCATTGTGTGAGTAATTTATTGAAAATCTAACATTTCAAATTGTAAAATTGTTTTTTGAATTTTCCTATATAAATATATTGACAGATCAACAGCAATGGATGATTTCTTGGCATCACCAACCGTTGAGGTTTTGAAGTCTTTTAAAAAGACAGAACTGCTAGAAATTTGCAGACATTTAGAGCTGACAGAGGTAAAACCAGCCATGCGAAAAGCAAGACTGGCTAGAGAGATAGTTGAATATTACATTGATGAAAATGTGTTTGCACCAGGAGATCTGGAACAGTTTCCAGTGGAAAATCCAAATATAGAAATGGAACTTAAATTAAAAATGCTAGAGATTGAAAGGTAGGAAAAAGAAAAACAAAGAGAATTTGAAAGGGAAGAAAAAGAAAAACAAAGGCAGTTTGAGTTAGAAAAATTAGCAAGAGAAGAGATTGAAAGGGAGGAAAGAGAAAAACAAAGAGAATTCGAGAGGGAAGAAAAAGAAAAACAGACAGTTTGAGTTAGAAAAATTTGCAAGACAGAGAGATTTTCAATAAGAGAAATTCGAGAGAGAAGAAAGACTCCAAATGGAGCAACTAAAAATAAAAATAGCAACAGAAAATAAATTTCGGGCTAGCCAGGAGGTAAAACTGGTGCCTCCATTTGCAGAAAAGGATGTTGACAACTATTTCCAGTGTTTTAAAAAGGTAGCAAAGAGTTGCCAGTGGCCAAAGGAACACTGGCCTCTGATGTTGCAAACTGTCCTCAAGGGTAAAGCTCAACAAGCCTATTCAGCTTTGTCTGCAGATGATTCCTCTGATTATGAGGTTGTCAAAAAGGTTATTTTGAGAGCTTGTGAGTTGGTTCCAGAGGCTTACCGACAGAAATTCAGAGGTCTGAAGAAATCTGAAAATCAGACTTATGTTGAATTTGCTAATGAGAAGAAGGTTTGCTTTGAGCGCTGGTGTACTTCTATGGAGGTCAAGGATGATTTCAACTCACTAAAAGAGATGGTGTTATTCAAGAACTGTGTTAAGGATGATGTTAAGACCTACCTTAATGAGCAGCAAGCACTGAATTTGCAATCAGCTGCCAAATTTGCAGATGAATATGTTCTCACACATAAGTCCAAATTTCAGTCTAGCAGTAACAATAGATGGTCCCTATTTCAGAAAAAGGGTGATACCCAAGATTCCTCACCCAAAGACAAAGACAAATCTGGTGATGGTGCTCAGAAATCCAGTAACAGGTCTGATCAAAGTGTGAAAGCTGACAGTGACAAAAGTGGTCTAGTTTGCAGTTATTGCAAGAAATCTGGTCATGTCACAACTAACTGTTGGTTCCTTAAAGCTAAGAAAGAAAAAGAAAAGGATACCAAACCAAATGCCTTTGTGAAAAGAAGGTTAGAAACCCCTGTAGTAGATGACCGATCTGCTAAATTGCCTGCTTCTTGTGGGGCTAAAAAGCCTGATACTGCTGACTTTGTGAGGGAGGAATTTCTTCCATTTGTGTCAGAGGGATTTGTGGCTCAGAAGGAGCATACTACTCCTGTCCCCATATATATCCTAAGGGATACCGGAGCTTCTCAGTCACTTTTGTTGATGGACTCCTTGGAGTTACGTGATGAGACCGCTTCAGGGGATTTCATACTTGTACAAGGTATTGAAGGGAGGACTGTATCTGTACCCCTGCGCTCTATATTCTTGAAGTCAGATTTAGTAACAGAACAGGTAAAGGTGGGACTTATGTCAAGTCTACCTATAAAGGGTGTTTCTCTGTTGCTAGGCAATGACCTGGCTGGGGGCAAAGTAGTTCCCCCTGTACATCTTACTTCACAGCCGAGCACTGAAGATGGGGATGAGGACCCATCTCTGTATCTTTCTTGCGCAGTGACTCGTGCTATGGCCAAGAAGGCTAAAGAGGAAGATGATGTGGTGCCGTCCAACACATTGAATAGTCAGGACTCAGGTGGTTCGCCTCATGACTTTGATTGGCCTACTATGGTTTCTCCGTTTGAGAACTTATCAGACACTTTTATCAGTTCATTGTTCAGCCAGCCAGATGGGTTTGAAGATTCTGACGTGTCTGGAGACTTGTCTCTGTCCAGAAAGCAGTTGATTGAGGAGCAAACTAATGATCCTGAAATTTGTGCACAAAGGAGGAGAGCCCTTCCTGCTGAAGAAATTGACGCAGTTCCAGTTGGGTATTATCTCAAGGATGGTGTGTTGATGCGGAAGTGGCGCCCTCCTGATATCCCTGCCAATGCAGATTGGGCAGTGGTCAGGCAAATTGTTGTTCCGAAGGTCTTCAGGAATGAGATCTTAACAATGGCTCATAGTTTACCTTTAGGAGGTCATCTTGGTGTTAACAAGACTGTTGATAAGATCATGAAACACTTCTTTTGGCCTGGGCTTCGGAAAGACGTTTCCAACTTTTGCAAAACCTGTCACACTTGTCAGGTAGTTGGAAAACACCAGTTAGACCCACCTGTAGCTCCATTGCAGCCTATCCCAGCATTTGGGGAGCCATTCTCTCAGGTCATTGTTGATTGTGTTGGTCCATTACCCAAGACTAGATCTGGAAATCAGTACTTGTTGACAATCATGTGTGCATCTACCAGATTCCCCAAAGCCATACCTCTACGTAACATCAAGGCAACTGCAATCTCGAAGGCTTTGATAAAGTTCTTCACGTTGTTTGGCCTTCCCTGGGAAATTCAGTCAGACCAAGGTAGCAATTTCACTTCTGGTTTGTTTCAGCAGGTTGTGTATGAACTAAGTGCAAAGCAGATTCTTTCTAGTGCCTATCATCCAGAAAGTCAGGGTGCCTTAGAGCGGTTTCATTCCACTCTCAAGACAATGATGAGGACTTATTGTAATTACCATGAGAAAGACTGGGATGAAGGTGTTCATTTGCTGTTGTTTGCAGCTAGAGAAGCAGTGCAGGAGTCTACTGGATTCAGTCCATTTGAGCTAGTGTTTGGTCATGAAGTGAGAGGACCTTTGCTATTATTGAGTGAACAATGGCAAGAGAAAGAGCCGCATATCAGTCTGTTAGACTATGTTAGCAAGTTCAAGGAAAGATTGCGTGCAGCTTGTGACCTAGCCAAAGAGAACTTGAAATCAAGTCAGGGAAAAATGAAAACTTGGTATGATCATAAGGCTAGAAGCAGTGAGTTTAAACCAGGAGACAAGGTCCTTGTGTTGTTTCCCTTGCAGTCCAATCCATTGCAGGCTAGATTTCATGGTCCTTATGAAATTCTGACAAAACTCAATGATCTCAATTACATTGTGAAGACTCCAGATAGGAGAAAACCAAAACAATTGTGTCACATTAACATACTGAAGCCTTATCATGACAGAAATGCTAGGGTTGCAGCTGTGACTTCAGATTCTCCTATAACCGAGATTTGTGAAGATGAGGGGGAGTTTCAAGATGATGAACCTAGAATTAAAGCTGAAGTTCTTTCATGTAAATTGTCAAATTCTGAAGTGTTGCAAAATCTTGATGTAAAACTCCAGGACTTAGAACCCTCACAGACAGATCAGTTTGAGAGGTTGATCAAGAAATATGAGGATCTGTTTCCTGATGTTCCAAAAAGAGTTTCTATAGCCGCTCATGATGTTGATGTTGGTCATGCCAAACCAATAAAACAGCATCCGTACCGGATGAATCCCGAAAAGAGAAAGATTGCTAAGAAAGAGGTTGAGTACATGTTAGAACATGATATTATCAGACCCTCCAACTCAGATTGGAGTTCACCCTGTGTGCTAGTTCCAAAACCTGATGGAAGTACTAGATTCTGTACAGATTATCGCAAAGTCAATGCTGTAACTAGAACTGATGTGTTTCCAATACCTAGGATTGATGATTGTATTGATAGAGAAGGGCAAGCAAAGTTTCTGACCAAGATTGATTTATTGAAGGGTTATTGGTGTGTGCCTTTAACTGAGAGGGCCAAGAGCATCTCTGCTTTTGCCACATCATCTGGGTTGTACCAGTATGAAGTCCTACCCTTTGGGATGAAAAATGCCCCAGCCACGTTCCAAAGGATGATACAGTCTACAATCGCCGGATTGCCACACACGGGTGCATACATTGATGACCTGATCACATGGAGTGACTCCTGAGAAGAACATCTAAAAGATGTAGAGACGTTGTTCCAGCGCCTGACCCAGGCTAACCTGACTGTTAACCTGAACAAGAGTGACTTTGGTTGTGCTACTGTCACCTATCTTGGCTATGTCATAGACCAGGGTAAGGTGGCACCCATAAATGCTAAAGTCCAAGCCATCATGGACTTTCCAGTTCCTGACAACAAAAAAGCTTTGCGCTGCTTCCTTGGAATGATCGGGTACTACCACAAGTTCTGCAAGAACTTTGCTGAGATTGCTCTCAGTCTAACTAACCAACTGAAGAAAGGCGTAAAGTTCACTTGGGATGATGCATGCCAGAGAGCCTTCGATCACCTGAAGTCTCTGCTGTGTCACTTCCCCGTGCTCAAATCTCCTGACTTCAACAAACCGTTCTCCATCGCGGTCGATGCTAGCGACCAAGCTTGTGGATCTGTGCTCCTACAGAGAAGTGACTCTGATGACATTGAGCATCCCGTGGCATACTTCTCCAGGAAGTTCAATCGCCACCAAAGGATCTATTCCACAATAGAGAAGGAGCTGTTGGCTCTGGTTCTATCTTTACAACACTTTGATGTTTATGTTTGTACTGGGCAAAAGCCAATGGTTGTGTACACAGACCACAATCCGTTCATGTTTTTGAGTAAGATGAAAAACAAGAATCGGAGATTGTTGAATTGGAGTTTGATTTCACAGGAGTTTGACTTGGAAATTAAGCATGTGAAGGGTACAGACAATGTAATTGCTGATTGCTTATCCCGTGTTTGAATATGTATATATATATATATATATATATCACATGTTTATTTGAATATTGTATGATATGTATATATATAGACAAGTGTCCACTTCACCATTTTGTATTGAAAAGAAAAATTTTGCCTTTATGAGTCAAAATTTTTCCCTTTTGGAATGGAGGTGTAATGTGAATATAGGCCACTAGTATTTACCTTTTTTTTATTCAGCTCAGACTGGAGCTATGTTTAGACATGATTCAGACATGTCTGGAGCAAGTCCCCGAAAATTAAAAAAGAAAGGTCTAAATGTGGGTGGGGTCTGCAAAAGAGTATGTAAGGAGTAGAACTGAGACAGTAAAGTAGTAGGAGAAATTGCAAGGAGAAGGATACATGTGACCAGACCTGTCATTCCGTTTAAGACCTGTGAAGCTTCTAGTGGATTTTTGCCTGTGTAAGAGCACTTCCCTCACCCAGCACATCACCAGGAAACCCACAAAAAGGACTGTTAATATTTCTGTTTTTTTTTTCCAATCAATCTTGGTCTGTAGATTAGTTCAGTCATTATTGTCTTTGTTAAAAATTAAATGTGTTTAAGTTTTAAATTGTGTCTGTCATCCCTTGCTGTTGCTGTGGTGTTGTAAATTGTAATAACAAATTGGGGCCATAACACCAGAAAGTTGCTGCAATAGCCCCAAATTCAACTGGAATGGTCTCATAACTATCCCAGTATGAGAAGGACAGAGCTCAATGCTGAACACCTGTGTGTGTGGTGTGACTCACTCCAGAGGCGGGTAAGATCTCCTATCATGGAGACAACCTAAGGCAGGGGTGAGTCGACCCCCAGGTCATTGTTGAAATCAAAGTCTTTTTTGAGATTATTATTATGGGCTATTGCATGGAGAAGCTATTGGAAGTCTTTAGGCAGGCCTGGATGAAACGGATTTTAAAATGTTCTGACACAAAAGTGTCTGCGTTGTCTTTGCAGCAAAAGTAAATATTATGAAATCTGGTACATCTAAGACTTAAAGTGAAATTATGCAGGAACAGATGACCCTCGTTCTATATGTGCCGAGTACATAGTGAATCTGCATGTGTATGTGTCTGTGTCTGTGTTTATATTTTAGTTTCTCACTCCAGTGACTGGCGGGTGGCGGTTTAGTATACCAGGCGGTCAAGGCCCGCTCCTTCCTGGAGGCTCCCTGAAGTTCTGAATAAATATGCTGAGACAGTGATTCCAGTCATGGAGGCCCGTTCACCAAAACAATCAGATGGAAAAATCACAAATCAATGTTGAATATGGACTTGGACAATGGACTAACTTTGGACTGAATATCTGCAATAAGCAACGTTACTGGATTCAAGTGGGACATTAGACTGGGACTTTATTTACCAAAGCAACGAAAGGCCTTAAGGCCTTGAGAAACCTTGAAGCAAAAACAACTGGAGTTCACATGCTGGCGTACACGACAGACTGTTTTTACTCAAAGTGTTACAGTCGGAAAGGACCAACAAAGGCCCAACAAATGATTTTATGTTCGGGCTCATAAGAAATTCAGAAATTGTATATGGGGTCATGGACCAGGGGTAAACAATGCTGTGCCATTTTTCGACCGTGGTTAATGTGAGGCCATGACTGGGATGGCCTCAAAGGGAGGATTGTTGAGGATTATATTTAGGGCCCGAGCACGACTGCAAGTCGTCCGCGGAGGACCCTATTGAAATCATGCTGTTTATTATTATTATTATTATTATTCCTCCGACATTTCAAGTTGTGCTCTGCAGATCTGCAGGTCAAAAGACGTGGCTGCTAGGGCGTGACAAATTTTAGTGACTTGAGGAAAAAATTTCACAATGCTCTCACATCCAAACACTTGATTTTAGGAGCTTCAATCTTGCTGAAAATGATGAGGGCGCCGCCCTGAACATCCTGATGTATTAACTTTCCACTTTGCTAATAGCGCCCCCCGGTGGTAACAGGAACTGACCACTCATTACTCCCACTTGTACTGATGACACATTCTTGAACCCATCAACTTTATTCTACTTCTAAATCATGCAGAACAAGTTGATGAAGCTACATTGTAAACGCTGCATGGCTACGAGTAATGGCGTCCGTGTGGCGAAGCCACAAAATATGTTTGGGATTCCCAATGCTCTCACGCCCACATACTTGACTGTAGTAGCTTCAAACTTGCTGGACATGATCATTCCTCCGCCCTGAACATCCAGATACATTAAATTCCCACTTTGGAACTTGCTGTGGTAACAGGAAGTGACCAGTCATTACTTTCACTTGTACTGATGACACATAGTTGAACACACCAACCTCATTCCACTTCTATTACATGCAGAACGTAAAGATGAAGCTACCTTATGAATGCTGAAAAGCTACGCATAATGGTGTTCATGTAGTGACGCGGCGACTTTCCATCCCTCGCCATGAAAATACGTTTGGGTTTTTGATGTCTTTAATAAACTTGTATCATCATAAAAATTCATGAAGAGGTCAAGGGTGGTAAGTTCTCACATCTGATTGGGGCTTTGCCCATGAGGGCAGCAAAATGCCTCGATAGCGCCCCCTTGAAATTTTCAAAAACTCGGGGTTTTTTTGGAGTAGGAAGATGAAAATTGGTACACGTGTATTTCGCCAAGACGCAAAAAAAAGTCCCTGGCATCATTTGTCTACTCCAAACAGGAAGTCGGCCATTTTTACCGTGTCATTTTTGCCTGATTTCCACACATTGTATTTTAACACACTCCTCCTAGAGATTTCATTCAATCAAAACCACCTTTATTAGTAAACCTCAAAAGACCATGTTGATCAAAAGTTGTGCTCTGCAGGTCTGTAGGTCACTAACTTAGTCACTTAGTCACGAACAGGAAGTGACCTGTGTTTACTTTCACTTGTACTGATGACACATTGTTGAACCCACCAACTTTATATCCCCTGCACAACATGTAGAAGAAGTTGCTTAAACTACCTTACGAATGCTGTGATGCTTCGAGTAATGGCGTCCATTTGGCGATGCGGTGACAATGGATCCATCGCCATGAAAATACGTTGGGGTTTTTGATGTTCTTAATGAATTCGCATCATCATGGAAATTGATATGCCGGTCAAGGGTGGTGAGCTCCAACATCTGATTGGGGCGGTGCTCATGAGGGCAGCAAAATGCCTCGATAGCGCCCCCTTGAAATTTTGCAAAACACCTCCCCATAGGGGTTCTTTTGGAATATGAAAATGAAAATTGGTAAACATGGGCATGCTGCCAATTCGTACAAAAAAGTCTCTGGCACCATCGCACAATTCCAAACAGGAAGTCAGCCATTTTGATTTTAATGTGTCATTTGACCCGATTTCCACATATTGCATTTTAACGAACTCCTCCTAGCGATTCCGTCCAATCAATCTAATATTTATTTCAGATCATATTGAAACCATGCTGATCAAAAGTAGTGCTCTGAATGTCTTTCGCTAAATGGGCCTGGCCGCCATGGTGTCCCCATTTCAGATGCCTCGCCAAACACATTCGAGCTGCTCCCTCTCCCTCATACTTCATCCAAACGGATTCAAAATTCCTGTACACCGTAAAAGCCCCACCCTGAACGCCTTGATGTGCTGCAAGACAATTTAGCTCATCATGCCCCCTTACAGAAACAGAAAATGCCACATTTTACGTTGAAATTGGCCGATTTGCTCAAAACTTCACATTTAGGCTTAGGGTCTGCCTCTGAATGCACCTGCCCAAAGTTGATTACTCTCTGAGCGCCTTCTGGTGGATGAAGTATCAACTTATCATAACTCCTATAGCTTTGTCCGATTCGCTCGACACTTCCTCTCAGGTTGGGGCCGGCACTTGACTTGTCCAATGGTCGTGAGTGCACAGCTGCACCCGTCAGGATATCACCACAGCCCCAAAGTGCGCATGGGGGCGAGGGCCCGTTCAACGCTGCTTGCACCTTTAATTATTAGGGCCCGAGCCGACTAAAAGTCGTCCGAGGACCCTATTGAAATCGTACTGTTTATTTTTATAATTATTATTATTATTATTATTAGGGCCCGAGCCGACTGAAAGTAGTCCGAGGACCCTCTTGAAATCGTACTGTTTATTAGGGCCCGAGCACCGAGGGTGCGAGGACCCTCTTGTAATTCTAATGTTTATTAGGGCCCGAGCACCGAGTGTGCGAGGACCCTCTTGTGATTGTAATGTTTATTATTATTATTATTATTATTATTATTATTAGGGCCCGAGCACCGAGGGTGCGAGGACCCTCTTGTAATTGTAATGTTTATTATTATTATTATTATTATTATTATTATTTTTAACACGAAATGAACTGCATTTTTGAGGGCATAAACAAGCTCAAAAACTCATGAAAATTGGCAGGAACCTCAGGCCTGGCGAAAATTTTAATGTTCTGCAGGCAAGGTATATGTACTTTAACTTTACAAACTTTACGCAGAGGTGGACAATATGAAGTTGTTCAATTTAATATCCCATTTGGCTCTAAATGTGAGACTATGGCTCTATAGTGCCCCCTAATACATAATTGCATTTTTGAGGGCTTTAACATGCTCAAAAACTCATCAAATTTAGTACAAATAATAAGCCTATTAAACATTGTACTATCATATAGGTTTTACAGCTAGGCGTGGCAAAATGGCATTAAAGCGCCACCTAGAAAATTTCAATGAAGCAGCCCTCGCACCGTGTTTGACCTATATGGATGAAATTCGGTGGACATGTGGAATATGCCGATACCTAAAAAAAGTCTTTTGGTGCCATGACCTAGACTCAACAGGAAGTCTGCCATTTTTAATTGAAATTGCAAATTTTTTGGGTTTTTCGCCATTCACAGGTGTCGTACTTTAACAAACTCCTCCTAGAAATTGAAATAGATCAACTTAAAATTTGGCCAGTAATATCCAAAGACCTTGCTGATGCTAAATTGCGAAGCTTTTTTGGATTGATGCAACGGTGTATCCGTGGCGTCGCGGCGAATTTTGATGTCCCGCCGTGAAACAGGAAATTGCTTTTACTCCCACATACTTCGTTCGATTTGCCTGAAACTTTCCAAGCTTGATAATATTGTCCTCCAAAGTATACATATATGCATATATTAGATAGGGAGTGGCCAGGTGGCTCCACAGCGCCCTCTAAATACGGCCATGTTAAGTTAAAAGTGCTTGAATGTTCATGAAATTTGGGGTGAACATTGCATTTGTCATTCTGAGCAATGGTTAATTTTTTGAAATTTATTGCACAAATAGGAAGTGAGCTATGAGCTATTTCCTGCATTTTTCTAAATTTTAAGAACTCATGTTTTCAGGCCTTAGAATGCTCCAAAACTTAAAAAACCTTGCAAAATTATATATGTCTTATTCTCTTCAATGTCATCGATCAATTGGCTTTAAATATGGCATAATGGCTCTATAGCGCCCCCAGTCAGATATTTAAAAGTATTGCTCCTTTGATCGTCTAAACATACTGGAAAATTGACAAAAATCAACACACTCATGGAGCCTGACATTACGATTACCTTGTTGTAGATTTTGCACACAGGCATGTCAAAATGGTATTGTAGCACCCTCTAGAACATTTTTGCACTCCCCTCAGGAAACCACAATGCACACAGTCTAGCAGTGCCCAATGGCTCTTAATGGACACCTGCACCCATCAAGATCTTGCTGCCACCCCAACGTGCACGAGGGGGGCGAGGGCCCTTTCAACGCTGCTTGCAGCTTTAATTATTATTATTCTGCTGCAAGAACGCATTTTTGAGGGCTTTGCCATGCACGATAACTCACAAAAATTTGCCCACACGTCAGTCGTGGTGAAAATTGCAAACTATTATTATTTTTGTGCTTGCACATGCCCCGTTAGCTCTATAGCGCCACCAAACACGAGGCCATTTTGGAACGCACTTGCTCGGATTCACACGAAATTCCATAGGGTCATAGAAGTCATAGTAAATTTTTTTGTCAATTTTTTTAAAATTTTTTTGCTGCACAGGAAGTGAGCTATGAGCCATTTCCTGCGTTTTTTCAGATTTTACAAACACATTTTTGAGGGCCTTATTATGCTCGAAAATTCACCAAACTTGGCTCATAGACTAAAAATATTAAATACTTTGATTCGAGATCTCATTTGGCACTGGGTTTGACATGGTAGCTCTATAGCGCCCCCTAATACATAATTGCATTTTTGAGGGCCTCAGCATGCTCGAAAACTCACGAAACTTTGCAGACCTATTAAGCTGGTCATACTATTTACTAGGATATAGGGTTTGAAGAAAAATGTGGCAAAATTGCATAACAGCGCCACCTAGAACATTTCAATGAAGCAGCCCTCGCAGCGTGTTTCATCTACATGTTCCAAATTCGGTGGACATATGTACTATGCCAAGACCTAAAAAAAAGTCTCTTGGTGCCATGACCTAGACTCAACAGGAAGTCTGCCATTTTTAATTGAATTTGCAATTTTTTTTAATTTTTTGCAATTCACAGGCATCGTACTTTTACGAACTCCTCCTAGAGATTTTATCTGATCAACTTAAAATTTGGCATATGACATTGAAAGATGTCGTCGATGTTAAATTGCGAAGCTTTTTTGGATTCATCGAACTTTGTATCCGTGGCGTCGCGGCGAATTTCGATGTTCCGCCATGAAAATGGAAGTTGCTTTTATGAGCATATGCTTTGGGCGATTTACGTGAAACTTTACAGGCTTAATGATAGTCTAATTCCAAATATACCTATTTGTTGATATTGGAGTGGGTGTGGTCAGGTGGCTCTACAGCACGGCCATGTTGAAATAAAAGTGCTTGAATGTTCATGAAATTTGGGTCTGATCATTGCATTTGTTTTTCTGGGCTGTGCTGATTTTTTTGAAATTTTTCGGCCAAACAGGAAGTGAGCTATGAGTCATTTCCTGCGTTATTCCAAATTTTATGAACACACATTTGAAGGCCTTAGCATACTCGAAAACTTGCAAAACTTAGCTAAAATTTTATTTGTCACATTGTCTTCAATTTGAAACAAAAATTGGCAGTAAATGAGGCATCATGGCTCTATAGCGCCCCAATACGATTTTTAAAAGAATTACCCATTTGAGGGTATTTTGATGTCCTGCCATGAAACAGGAAGTTGCTTTTAGTCCCACATACTTTGTGGGATTTGCCTGACACTTTCCAAGCTTGATAAAATTGTCCGCCAAAGTATAGATATATGCTTATTTTATATCGAGAGGTGCCAGGTGGCTCCACAGCGCCCTCTAGATATGGCCATGTTCAGATAAAAGTGCTTGAAAGTTCATGAAATTTGGTATGATCATTGCATTAGTAATTCTTCGCAATTGTTAATTTTTTGAAATTTTTTTGCCAAACAGGAAGAGAGCAATGAGCTATTTCCTGTGTTTTTCCAAATTTTACGAACACACGTTTTAAGGCCTTAGAATGCTCCAAAACTTGCAAAACCATCCAAAAATTAGAACTGTCTTATGCTCTTCAATACATCCATCAATTGGCACTAAATGGGGCATAATGGCTCTCTCGCGCCCCCAATAATATTTATAAAAGAATTGCTCTTTTCAAAGTCTAAACATGCTGGAAAATTTACAAAAATCGAAACACTCATGGAGCCTCGTATTACGATTACTGTGTTGTAGATTTTGTGCACAGGCAAGTCAAAATGATATCCGCCCAAGTATAGATATATGCTTATTTTATATCGAGAGGTGCCAGGTGGCTCCACAGCGCCCTCTAGATATGGCCATGTTCAGTTAAAAGTGCTTGAAAGTTCATGAAATTTTGTATGATCATTGCATTAGTCATTCTCCGCAATTGTTAATTTTTTGAAATTTTTTTGCCAAACAGGAAGAGAGCAATGAGCTATTTTCTGCGTTTTTCCAAATTTTACGAACACAAGTTTTAAGGCCTTAGAATGCTCCAAAACTTGCAAAACCATCCAAAAATTAGAACTGTCTTATTCTCTTCAATACATCCATCAATTGGCACTAAATGGGGCATAATGGCTCTATAGCGCCCCCAATAATATTTATAAAAGAATTGCTCTTTTGAAAGTCTAAACATGCTGGAAAATTTACAAAAATCGAAACACTCATGGAGCCCCGAATTACGATTACTGTGTTGTAGATTTTGTGCACAGGCAAGTCAAAATGGTATCATAGCGCCCTCCAGAAAATTTTTGCACTCCCATCAGGAAACCACATTGTACGCGGTCCAGCTGTGTCCAATGGCTCTGAATGGACACCTGCAGCCATCAAGATCTTGCTGCCACCCCAATGTGCACAGGGGGGGGCGAGGGCCCTTTCAACGCTGCTTGCAGCTTTAATTAGGGCCCGAGCACCGACCGGTGCCAGGGCCCGGAACGGGTCCTGGCACCGAAGGTGCGAGGAACCTATTGTTTTTGAAAGGATTTTTATTATTGTTCTTCTTCTTCTTCTTCTTATTATTATTATTCTGCTGCGAGAACGCATTTTTGAAGGCTTTACCATACACGAAAACTCACAAAAATTTGCAAACACGTCAAACATGGTGAAAATTACAAATTTTTATTGTTTTTGTGCTTGGACATGCCCCAGTGGCTCTATAGCGCCACCAAACACTCGGCCATTTTGGAACGGACTTGCTCGGTTTCTCATGAAATTCAACAGGGCCACAGCAGTCATAATAAATTTTTTTGTCAATTTTTTTGAAATTTTTTTGACGCACAGGAAGTGAGCTATGAGCCATTTCCTGCGTTTTTTCAGATTTTACGAACACATTTTTGAGGGCCTTGTTATGCTCGAAAATTCACCAAACTTGGCTCATAGACTTAAAATATTAAGTTCTTTGATTTGATATCTCATTTGGCAGTAGGTGAGACATGGTGGCTCTATAGCGCCCCCTAATACAATATTGAATTTTTGAGGGCCTCAGCATGCTCGAAAACTCACAAAACTTTGCGCACCTATTAAGCTGGTTATACTATTTACTAGGAGATAGGATTAAAAGAAAAATGTGGCAAAATTGCATTACAGCACCACCTAGAAAATTTCAATGAAGCAGCCCTCGCAGCGTGTTTAATCTACATGTTCCAAATTCAGTGGACATATGTACTAAGCCAGGACCTAAAAAAAAGTCTCCTAATGCCATGACCTAGACTCAACAGGAAGTCCGCCATTTTTAATTGAATTTGCAATTTTTTAAAATTTTTTGCAATTCACAGGCATCGTACTTTAACAAACTCCTCCTAGAGATTTTATCTGATCAACTTAAAATTTGGCATATGGAATTGAAAGACCTCTTCGATGTTAAATTGCGAAGCTTTTTTGGATTCATCGAACTTTGTATCTGTGGCGTCGCGGCGAATTTTGATGTTCCGCCATGAAAATGGAAGTTGCTTTTATGAGCATATGCTTTGTGAGATTTAAGTGAAACTTTACAGGCTTAATAATAGTCTAATTCCAAATATACCTATATGTTGATATTGGAGTGGGTGTGGTCAGGTGGCTCCACAGCGCCCTCTTGACACGGCCTTGTTGATATAAAAGTGCTTGAATGTTCATGAAATTTGGTCTGATCATTGCATTTGTTTTTCTGGGCTGTGCTGATTTTTTTGAAATTTTTCGGCCAAACAGGAAGTGAGCTATGAGCCATTTCCTGCATAATTCCAAATTTTATGAACACACATTTGAAGGCCTTAGCATATTCGAAAACTTTCAAAACTTTGCTAAAATTTAATTTGTCACAATGTCTTCAATTTTAAACAAAAATTGGCAGTAAATGAGGTATCATGGCTCTATAGCGCCCCCAATACGATATTTAAAAGAATTACCCTTTTGAAGGTTTCAGCATGCTCAAAAACTCACAAAATTTTGTACAATTTTTAAGACCATCATTCCTGTTACACTGATATAAAATGTACAAAAAGGCATGGCAAAAATGGCATTATAGCGCCCCCTGGAAAATTTCAAATAAGCAGCCCTCGCAGCCCGGTGAACCTACATGTATGAAATTCGGTAGACATGTGGAATATGCCGAGACCTACAAAAAAGTGTCTTAGTGCCATGACCAAGACTCAACAGGAAGGATGCCATTTTTAATTGAAATTGCAACTTTTTTTTATTTTTTTTGCCATTCACAAGTGTCGTACTTTAACAAACTCCTCCTAGAGATTTAATCCGATCAACTCAAAATTTGGCGAATCATATCTAAAGACCTTGCTGATGTTAAATTGCAAAGCTTTTTTGGATTCATCGAACGATGTATCCGTGGCATCGCGGCGAATTTCGGTGTCCCGCCATGAAACAGGAAGTTGGTTTTACTCCCAAATTCTTGGTGGGATTAGCCTGAAACTTTCCAAGCTTGATAAACTTGTCCTCCTAAGTAAAAATATATGCTATGATTAGATCGGGAGTGGCCATGTTGCTCCACGGCGCCCTCTAGATACGACCATGTTAAGATAAAAGCGCTTGAATATTCATTAAATTTAGTGTGATCATTGCATTAGTCATTCCAGGCAATGCTTAATTTTTTGAAATTTTTTTGCCGCACAGGAAGTGAGCTACGAGCCATTTCCTGCGTTTTTTCAGATTTTACAAACACATTTTTGAGGGCCTTATCATACTCGAAAACTCACCAAACTTGGCTCATAGACTAAAAATTTTAAGTTCTTTGATTCGATGTCTCATTTGGCACTAAGTGTGACATGGTGGCTCTATAGCGCCCCCTAATGCATAATTGCATTTTTGAGGGCCTCAGCATGCTCAAAAACTCACGTAACTTTGCAACGATATTAAGCCGATCATACCTTTCACTAGGCTATGAGGTTTACAGATGGATGTGGCAAGATTGCATTACAGCGCCACCTAGAATATTTCAATTAAGCAGCCCTCGCAGGGTGTTTAACATACATGTACAAAATTCGGTGGACATGTGTACTATGCCAAGACCTAAAAAAAAGTCTCCTGGTGCCATGAACTAGACTCAACAGGAAGTCCGCCATTTTTAATTGAATTTGCAACTTTTTTTTATTTTTTGTCATTCACAGGCGTCGTACTTTAACGAACTCCTCCTAGAGATTTTATCCGATCAACTAAAAATTTGGCACAGGCCATCTAAAGACATTCTCCATGTTAAATTGCGAAGCTTTTTTGGTTTTATCGAAAATTGTGTCCGTGGCGTTGCGGCGAATTTCGATGTTCCGCCATGAAAATGGAAGTTGCTTTTATGAGCACATGCATTGTGAGATTTGCGTGAAACTTTACAGGCTTAATAGTAGTCTACTTCCAAATATAACTATATGTTGATATTGGATTGGGTGTGGTCAGGTGGCTCCACAGCGCCCTCTTCACACGACCATGTTGATAAAAAAGTGCTTGAATGTTCATGAAATTTGGTCTGATCATTGCATTGGTTTTTTTGGGCTATAATTATTTTTTTGAAATTTTTCGGCCAAACAGGAAGTGCGCTATGAGCCATTTCCTGCGTTATTCCAAATTTTACGAACACACATTTGAAGGCTTTAGCATACTTGAAAACTTGTAAAACTTTGCAAACTTTATATTTGTCCAATTGTCTTCAATTTGAGACAATAACTGGCAGTAAATGAGGCATTATGGCTCTATCGCGCCCCCAATCAGATTTTTCAAATAATTGCCTTTTTGAGGGTCTCAGCATGCTCAAAAACTCACAAAATTTGGTACAATTCTATAGACCATCATTCCTATTACACTGATAAAAATTTACATATTGGCGTGGCAAAAATGTTATTAAAGCGCCCCCTGGAAAATTTAAAAAAAGTAGCCCTCGCACCGTGGTTGACCTGCATGTATGAACTTTGGTGGACATGTGGAATATCCTGAGACCTAAAACAAAGTCTCTTGGTGCCATGACCTAGACCCAACAGGAAGTCCGCCATTTTTAATTGAAATTGCAACTTTTTTTGATTTTTTGCCATTCACAGGCGTCGTACTTTAACGAACTCCTCCTAGAGATTTTATCCGATCAACTTAATATTTGGCAAGTAATATCCAAAGACCTTGCTGATGTTAAATTGCGAAGCTTTTTTGGATTGATACAACGGTGTATCCGTGGCGTCGCGGCGAATTTTGATGTCCCGCCATGAAACAGGAAATTGCTTTTACTCCCACATACTTTGTTCGATTTGCCTGAAAGTTTCCAAGCTTGATAATATTTTCCTCCAAAGTATAACTATATGCTAATATTAGATAGGGAGTGGCCAGGTGGCTCCACGACGCCCTCTAGATACGGCCATGTTAAGTTAAAAGTGCTTGAATGTTCATGAAATTTGGGGTGATCATTGCATTAGTCATTCTGGGCGATGGTTAATTTTTTGAAAATTATTGCATAAACAGGAAGTGAGCTATGAGCTATTTCCTGCGTTTTTCCAAATTTTACGAACTCATGTTTTCAGGCCTTAGAATGCTCCAAACCTTAAAAAACCTAGCAAACATTATAAATGTCTTATTCTCTTCAATGTCATCCATCAATTGGCATTAAATATGGCATAATGGCTCAATAGCGCCCCCAGTCAGATATTTAAAAGTATTGCCTCTTTGATTGTCTAAACATGCTGGAAAATTTACAAAAATCAACACACTCATGGAGCCTGACATTACGATTACCTTGTTGTAGATTTTGCACACAGGCATGTCAAAATGGTATCGTAGCGCCCTCTAGAAAATTTTAGCACTCCCCTCAGGAAACCACAATGCACACAGTCTAGCAGTGCCCAATAGCTCTTAATGGACACCTGCACCCATCAAGATCTTGCTGCCACCCCAACGTGCACGAGGGGGGCGAGGGCCCTTTCAACGCTGCTTGCAGCTTTAATTATTATTATTCTGCTGCGAGAACGCATTTTTGAGGGCTTTGCCATGCACGAAAACTCACAAAAATTTGCCCACACGTCAGTCGTGGTGAAAATTGCAAACAATTATTATTTTTGTGCTCGGACATGCCCCGGTGGCTCTATAGCGCCACCAAACACGCAGCCATTTTGGAACGCACTTGCTCGGATTCTCATGAAATTTGATAGGGTCATAGTAGTCAAAATAAATTTTTTTGTAAATTTTTTTGCCTCACAGGAAGTGAGCTATGAGCCATTTTCTGCGTTTTTTCAGATTTTACGAACACATTTTTGAGGGCCTTATCATACTCGAAAACACACCAAACTTAGCTTATTGACTAAAAATATTAAGTTCTTTGATTCAATATCTCATTTGGCAGTGAGTGAGACATGGTGGCTCTACAGCGCCCCCTAATACATAATTGCATTTTTGAGGGCATCAACATGCTCGAAAACTCACAAAACTTTGCAAACATATTAAGCTGGTCATACTTTTTACGAGGATATAGGGTTTAGAGAAGAATGTGGCAAAATTGCATTACAGCGCCACCTAGAATATTTCAATGAAGCAGCCCTCGCAGCTTGTTTAACCTACATGAACAAAATTCGGTGGACATGTGTACTATGCCGATACCTTAAAAAACTCTTTTGGTGCCATGACCTAGACTCAACAGGACGTCTGCCATTTTTAATTGAAATTGCACATTTTTTGGATTTTTCGCCATTCACAGGTGTCGTACTTTAACGAACTCCTCCTAGAGATTTTATCCGATCAACTTAAAATTTGGCAAGTAATATTTAAAGACCTTGCTGATGTTAAATTGCAAAGCTTTTTTGGATTGATGCAACGGTGTATCCATGGCGTCGTAGCGAATTTTGATGTCCCGCCATGAAACAGGAAATTGCTTTTACTCCCACATACTTCGTTCGATTTGCCTGAAACTTTCCAAGCTTGATAACATTGTCCTCCAAAGTATAAATATATGCTAATATTAGATAGGGAGTGGCCAGGTGGCTCCACAGCGCCCTCTAGATACGGGCATGTTAAGTTAAAAGTGCATGAATGTTCATGAAATTTGGGGTGATCATTGCATTAGTCATTCTGGGCAATGGTTAATTTTTTAAAATTTATTGCATTAACAGGAAGTGAGCTATGAGCTATTTCCTGCGTTTTTCCAAATTTTACGAACTCATGTTTTCAGGCCTTAGAAAGCTCCATTTTATTTTCTTCAATGTCATCCATCAATTAGCATTAAATATGGCATAATGGCTCTATAGCGCCCCCAGTCAGATATTTAAAAGTATTGCTCCTTTGATTGCCTAAACATACTGGAAAATGTACAAAAATCAGCACACTCATGGAGCCTGACATTACAATTACCTTGTTGTAGATTTTGCACACAGGTATGTGAAAATGGTATTGTAGCGCCCTCTAGAAAATTTTAGCACTCCCCTCAGGAAACCACATTGCACACAGTCTAGCAGCGCCCAATGGCTCTTAATGGACACCTGCAGCCATCAAGATTTTTCTGCCACCCCAACGTGCGCGAGGGGGGCGAGGGCCCTTTCAACGCTGCTTGCAGCTTTAATTAGGGCCCGAGCCGACTGCAAGTCGTCTGCGGAGGGCCCTATTGAAATCGCGCTGTTTATTATTATTATTATTTTCTTTTTTTAAATTTTTTTATTATTCTTCCGATTTTACATAGGCAAATTTCGCCCCTTTCCCAGTTGTGAAAACGCGTCTAACTTTCCCGAGTCGTCCGGCCGGATCCGAAATTCGATATTTTTGGGTGGTCGCACAGGTTCGACCCCAAATGTCGAAATAGCGCCCCCTAAACACGTTTAAAAATTCCCATAGGGAAATTCGGCTACTTTGTCGTAGGCAGACGAAATTCAGTTGTTATGTGCCTTGTGACAAGGCATACAAAAAACTTCATTGGAGCCACGCCTTAAACCCATCAGAAAGTCGGCCATTTTGATTTGAATTTTTGAATTTTAAAACGAACTCCTCCTAGGGATTTCGTCGGAACGGCTTCAAATTTCGTAAACATCATTGAGAAACCAACCTGATTAAAAGTTGTGCTCTGCAGATCTGTAGGTCAAAGGGCGTGGCTGCTAGGGCGTGACAAATTTTAGAGACTTGAGGGAAAAATTTCACAACAATCTCAAACCCAAATACTTGATTGGAGTAGCTTCAAACTTGCTGAACATGATGAGGGCACCGCCCTGAACGGCCTGATATACTAACTTTTCACTTTGCTAATAGCGCCCCCCTGTGGTAAAAGGAAGTGACCAGTTATTGCTTTCACTTGTACTGATGACACATAGTTGAACACACCAACCTCATTCCACTTCTATTACATGCAGAACAAATAGATGAAGCTACCTTATGAATACTGTGAAGCTACGCATAATGGCGTTTGCGTAGTGATGCAGCGACTTTCCATCCCTCGCCATGAAAACATGTTTGGGATTTTGATGCCTGTAATAAACTTGTATCATCATAAAAACTGATTGACAGGTCAAATGTGTCAAGCTCTCACATCTGATTAGGGTTTTGCCCATGAGAGCAGCAAAATGCCTCGATAGCGCCCCCTTGAAATTTTCAAAAACCCCTCCTCATAGGGGTTTTTTTGGGTTAGGAAGATGAAAATTGGTACACATGTTTATTTGGCCAAGACGGACAAAAAAGTCTCTGGCATCATTTGTCTACTCCAAACAGGAAGTCGGCCATTTTGATTTTAACGTGTCATTTTTTCCTGATTTCCACAGATGGTATTTTAACGCACTCCTCCTAGAAATTTCATCCATTCATAACCAGATTTATTAATGAACATTGAAAGACCATCCTGATCAAAAGTTGTGCTCTGCAGGTCTGTAGGTCAGTGGGCGTGGCTCCAAACAGGAAGTGACCAGTTTTAACTTTCACTTGCACTGATGACATATAATTGAACCCATCAACTTTATGTCCTGTGTACAATATGTAGAAGAAGTTGCTTAAACCACCTTATGAATGCTGTGGTGCTTCGAGTAATGGCGTCCGTGTGGCGATGCGGTGACAATGGATCCCTCGCCATGAAAATACGTTTGGGTGTTTGACGTTTTTAATGAATTCCTATCATCATGGAAATTGAAATGACGGTTAAGGGTGCCAAGCTCTCACATCTGATTGGGACTTTGCCCATGAGGGCAGCAAAATGCCTCAATAGCGCCCCCTTTAAATTTTCAAAAACCCCTCCCCATAGGGGTTTTTTTTGGAGTAGAAAGATGAAAATTGGTACAAATATGTATTTGGCCAGAACGCAAAAAAAAGTCTCTGGCATCATTCGTCTACTCCAAACAGGAAGTCGGCCATTTTGATTTTAATGTGTCATTTTTGCCTGATTTCCACATATTGTTTTTTAACGCACTCCAAGAGATTTCATCCTTTCAAAACCAGATTTATTCCTAAACATTGAGAGACCATGCTGATCAAAAGTTGTGCTCTGCAGGTCTGTAGGTCAATGGGCGTGGCTCCAAACAGGAGGTGACCAGTTTTTACTTTCACTTGTACTGATGACATAGAGTTGAACCCATCAACTTTATTTCCCCTGTACAACATGTAGAAGAAGTTGCTTAAACTACCTTCCGAATGCTGTGATGCTTCGAGTAATGGCGTCCGTGTGGCGATGCAGTGACACTGGATCCCTCGCCATGAAAATACGTTTGTGTTTTTGATGTTCTTAATGAATTCGTATCATCATGCAAATTGATATGCTGGTCAAGGGTGGTGAGCTCCAACATCTGATTGGGGCGGTGCCCATGAGGACAGCAAAATGCCTCGATAGCGCCCCCTTGAAATTTTGAAAAACCCCTCCCCATAAGGGTTTTTTGGGTATAGGAGAATGAAAATTGATACACATGAGTATCTTGCCAGTTAAAACAAAAAAGTCTCTGGCACCATTGGTCAATTCCAAACAGGTGGCCAGCCATTTTGATTTTACTGTGTCATTTTGGCCCATTTTCCGCATATTGAATTTTATTTTAATTGAAATTTTTCGGCCAAACAGGAAGTGAGCTATGAGTCATTTCCTGCGTAATTCCAAATTTTATGAACACACATTTGAAGGCCTTAGCATACTCGAAAACTTGCAAAACTTAGCTAAAATTTTATTTGTCACATTGTCTTCAATTTGAAACAAAAATTGGCAGTAAATGAGGCATCATGGCTCTATAGCGCCCCCAATACGATTTTTAAAAGAATTACCCTTTTGAGGGTTTCAGCATGCTCAAAAACTCACAAAATTTTGTACAATTTTAAAGACCATCATTCCTATTACACTGATAAAAAATTTACAAAAAGGCGTGGCAAAAATGGCATTATAGCGCCCCCTGGAAAATTTCAAATAAGCAGCCCTCGCAGCCCAGTTAACCCACATGTATGAAATTCGGTAGACATGTGGAATATGCCGAGACCTACAAAAAAGTCTCCTGGTGCCATGACCTAGACTCAACAGGAAGGCTGCCATTTTTAATTGAAATTGGAACTTTTTTTTTTTTTTTTGCCATTCACAGGTGTCGTACTTTAACGAACTCATCCAAGAGATTTTATCCGATCAACTTAAAATTTGGCATCTAATATCTAAAAACCTTGCTGACGCTAAATTGCGAAGCTTTTTTGATTTCATCGATCGATGCATCCGTGGCGTCACGGCGAATTTTGATGTCCTCTCATGAAACAGGAAGTTGCTTTCAATTCCACATTCTTTGTGGAATTTGCCTGAAACTTTCCAAGCTTGATAAAATTGTCCGCCCAAGTATAGGTATGTGCTTATTTTATATCGAGAGGTGCCAGGTGGCTCCACAGCGCCCTCTAGATATGGCCATGTTCAGATAAAAGTGCTTGAAAGTTCATGAAATTTGGTATGATCATTGCATTAGTCATTCTCCGCAATTGTTAATTTTTTGAAATTTTTTTGCCAAACAGGAAGAGAGCTATGATCTATTTCCTGCGTTTTTCCAAATTTTACGAACACATGTTTTAAGGCCTTAGAATGCTCCAAAACTTGCAAAACCATCCAAAAATTAGAACTGTCTTATTCTCTTCAATACATCCATCAATTGGCACTAACTGGGGCATAATGGCTCTATTGCGCCCCGAATAATATATAAAAGAATTGCTCTTTTGAAAGTCTAAACATGCTGGAAAATTTACAAAAATCAAAACACTCATGGAGCCCCGTATTACGATTACTGTGTTGTAGATTTTGTGCACAGGCAAGTCAAAATGGTATCAAAATGGACAAATTATAGTGACTTGAGGAAAAAATTTCACAATGCTCTCACACCCAAATACTTCACTGTGGTAGCTCCAAACTTGTTCTACATGATGAATGCTCTGCCCTGAACGTCCAGATGCATTAACTTCCCACTTTGCTACTAGCGCCCCCCAGTGGTAATAAGAAGTGGCCACTTATTACTTTCACTTGTAGTGAGGACACATACTTAATCACATCAACCTCGTTCCACTTCTATTACATACAGAACAAATTGCTGAAGCTACCTAATGAATGCTGTGAAGCTACGCATAATGGTGTCCGTGTAGTGACGCGGCGACGATCCATCCCTCGCCATGAAATTACGTTTGGGTTTTTCGTTTCTTTAATAAACTTGCATCATCATAAAAATTAATAGACAGGTCAAGGGTGGCAAGTTCTCATATCTGATTGGGGCTTTGCCCATGAGGGCAGCAAAATGCCTTGATAGCGCCCCCTTGAAATTTTCAAAAATCCCTCCCCATAGGGGTTTTTTTGGAGTAGAAAGATGAAAATTGGTACACGTGAAATTGGCCAAGACGCAAAAAAAAGTTACTGGCATCATTTGTCTACTCCAAACAGGAAGTCGGCCACATATTGTATTTCAACGCACTCCTACGAGAGATTTAATCCATTCAAAACCACATTTATTTAGTAACATTGAGAGACTATGCTGATCAAAAGTTGTGCTTTGCAGGTCTGTAGGTCAGTGGGCGTGGCCACTAACAGGAAGTGACCAGTTTTTACTTTCACTTGTACTGATGACACATAGATGAACCGATCAACTTTATTCCCCCTGTACAACATGTAGAAGCAGTTGCATAAACTACCTTACGAATGCTGTGATGCTTCGAGTAATGGCGTCTGTGTGGCGATGCGGTGACAATGGATCCCTCGCCATGAAAATACGTTTGGGTTTTTGATGTCCTTAATGAATTCGTATCATCATGGAAATCGATATGTCGGTCAAGGGTGGCAAGCTCTCACATCTGATTGGGGCTTTGCCCATGAGGGCAGCAAAATGCCTCGATAGCGCCCCCTTTAAATTTTGAAAAAAACCCCTCCCCGAAGGGGTTTTTTTGGAGTAGAAAGATGAAAATTGGTACACGTGTATTTTGCCAAGACACAAGAAAAAGTCACTGGCATCATTTGTCTACTTCAAACAGGAAGTCGGCCATTTTGATTTTAACGTGTCATTTTTGCCTGATTTCCACATATTGTATTTGAACGCGCTCCTACGAGAGATTTAATCCATTCAAAACCACATTTATTTAGTAACATTGAGAGACCATGCTGCCCCCATCAGGATCTCACCACAACCCCAACGTGCACATGGGGGCGAGGGCCCGTTCAACGCTGCTAGCAGCTTTAATTATTATTATTATCATTATTATTATTATTCCTCCGACATTTCAAGAGCCAATTTCGCCCCTTTCCCAATGATGAAAACGCGTCTAACTTTACACATACGTCCGGCCTCCCTTCAAATTTGATATTTTTGTGCGGTCGCACAGGTTTGACCCATAATGCCGAAATAGCGCTCCCTAAAGACGTTTCAAAATTCCTATAGGAAATTCAGTTACTTTGTCGTAAGCAGACGAAATTTGGTAGTTATATGCTTTGTAACAGGACATACAAAAAACTTCATTGGAGCCACGCTCTAAACCCAACAGAAAGTCGGCTATTTTGATTTGAATTTTTGAATTTTAAAACGAACTTCTCCTAGGGATTTCTCCGGATCGACTTTAAATTTGGTAAAGATCATTGTGAGACCACGTTGATCAAAGGTTGTGCTCTAAAGATCTGCAGGTCTTAGGCTGCAGGCTGCTAGGGCGTGACAAATTTCAGTGACTTGAGGAAAAAATTTCACAACGCTCTCACACCCACATACTTGATTTAAGAACCATTAAACTTGCTGAACATGATGAGGGCGCCACCCTGAACGTCCTGATGTATTAACTTCCCACTTTGCTAATAGCGCCCCCCTGTGGTAACAGGGAGTGACCACTCGTTTCTTCCACTGGTACTGATGACACAATGTTGAACCCATCAACTTCATTCTACTTCTAAAACATGCAAAACAAGTTGATGAAGCTACATTATGAACGCTGTATAGCTACGAGTAATGGCGTCTGTGTGGCGAAGCAGTGACTTTGGATCCCTCGCCTTGAAAATACGTTTGGGATTCCCAATGCTCTCACGCCCACATACTTGACTGAAGTAGCTTCAAACTTGCTGGACATGATCATTGCTACGCCCTGAACATCGAAATATATCAAATTCCCACTTTGCTACTAGCGCCCCCTTGTGGTAACAGGAAGTGACCAGTTATTACTTTCACTTGTACTGATGACACATAGTTGAACACATCAACCTCATTCCACTTCTATTACATGCAGAACAAATTGATGAAGCTACCCTATGATTGCTGTGAAGCTACGCATAATGGCCTCCGTGTAGTGACGCGGCGACTTTCCATCCCTCGCCATGAAAATACGTTTTGGTTTTTGATGTCTTTAATAAACTTGTATCATCATAAAAATTGATTCACAGGTCAAGGGTGTCAAGCTCTCACATCTGATTGGGGTTTTGCCCATGAGAGCAGCAAAATGCCTCGATAGCGCCCCCTTGAAATTTTCAAAAACCTGTCATCTTCGGGGTTTTTTTGGGGTAGGATTATGAAAATTGGTACACGTGTATTTGGCCAAGACGCACAAAAAAGTCTCTGGCATCATTTGTCTACTCCAAACAGGAAGTCGGCCATTTTGATTTTAACGTGTCATTTTTGCCTGATTTCCACATATTGTATTTTAACGCACTCCTCCTAGAGATTTCGTCCATTCAAAACCAGATTTATTAATAAACATTGAAAGACCATCCTGATCAATAGTTGTGCTCTGCAGGTCTGTAGGTTAGTGGGCGTGGCTACTAACAGGAAGAGACCAGTTTTAACTTTCACTTGTACTGATGACATAGAGTTGAACCCATCAACTTTATTCCCCCTGTACAACATGTAGAAGAAGTTGCTTAAACTACCCTAAGAATGCTGTGATGCTTTGAGTAATGGCGTCCGTGTGGCGATGCGGTGACAATGGATCCCTCGCCATAAAAATGCGTTTGGGTTCTTGATATTTTTAATGAATTCGTATCATCATGGAAATTTATATGCCGGTCAAGAGTGGCAAGCTCCAATATCTGATTGGGGCGGTGTCCATGAGGGCAGCAAAATGCCTCGATAGCGCCCCCTTGAAATTTCTAAAAAACCCCTCCCCATAAGGGTTTTTTTTGGAATAGGTAAATGAAAATTGATACACATGTGTATGTTGCCTAATCGTACAAAAAACTCTCTGGCACCATCGGTCAATTCCAAACAGGAAGTCAGCCATTATGATTATAATGTGTCATTTTGGCCCTATTTCCACATATTGCATTTTAACGAACTCCTCCTAGCGATTCCCTCCAATCAACCAAATATTTTTTTCAGATCATCAAGAGACCATGCTGATCAAAAGTGGTGCTCTGCATGTCTGTCGCTAAATGGGCCTGGCCGCCATGGTGTCCCCATTTCAGATGCCTCGCCAAACACATTCGAGCTGCTCACTCTCCCTCATACTTCATCCAAATGGATTCAAAATTCTTGTACATAGTGAAAGCCCCACCCTGAACGCTTTGATGTGCTGCTAAACAATCTAGCTCATCGCGCCCCCTTATGGAAATAGAGAATGCCACATTTTACGTTGAAATTGGCAGATTTGCTCAAAACTTCACATTTCTGCTTCGGGTCTGCCCCTGAATGCACCTGCCCAAATTTGGTTACACTCTGAGCGCCTACTGGTGGATGAAATATCAACTTATCATAACTCCTTCAGCTTTGTCCGATTCACTCGACACTTTCTCTCAGGTTGGGGCCGGCACTTGACCTGTTCAGTGGTCGTGAGTGCACAGCTGCATCCGTCATGATCTCACCACAACCCCAACGTGTGCATGGGGGCGAGGGCCCGTTCAACGCTGCTTGCAGTTTTAATTATCATTATTATTATTATTATTATTATTATTATTCCTCCGACATTTCAAGGGCCAATTTCGCCCCTTTCCCAATAGTGAAAACGCGTCTTACTTTCCATATACGTCCGCCCTTTTTCGAAATTTGATATTTTTGTGCAGTCCCACAGGTTTGACCCCAAATGCCGAAATAGTGGCCCCTAAACACGTTTCAAAATTCCCATAGGGAAATTCGGTTACTTTGTCGTAAGCAGACAAAATTTTGTAGTTATATGCTTTGTAACAAGGCATACAAAAAACTACGTGGAACCATGCCCTAAACCCAACAAGAAGTCGGCCATTTTGATTTGAATTTCTGAATTTTAAAACGAACTCCTCCTAGGGATTTCGCCGGATCGACTTCAAATTTGGTAGAGATTATCGAGAGACCAAGATGATCAAAAGTTGTGCTCTGCAGATCTGCAGGTCTAAGGGCATGGCTGCAAGGGCGTGACAAATTTCAGTGACTTGAGGAAAAAATTTCACAACGCTCTCACACCCACATACTTGATTTAAGAACCATTAAACTTGCTGAACATGATGAGGGCGCCACCCTGAACGTCCTGATGTATTAACTTCCCACTTTGCTAATAGCGCCCCCCTGTGGTAACAGGGAGTGACCACTCGTTTCTTCCACTGGTACTGATGACACAATGTTGAACCCATCAACTTCATTCTACTTCTGAAACATGCAGAACAAGTTGATGAAGTTACATTATGAACGCTGTATAGCTACGTGTAATGGCGCTTGTGTGGCGAAGCGGCGACTTTGGATGCCTCGCCATGAAAATACGTTCGAGATTCCCAATGCTCTCACGCCCACATACTTGACTGTAGTAGCTTCGAACTTGCTGGACATGATCCTTGCTCCACCCAAAACGTCAATATGCATTAAATTTTCACTTTACTACTAGCGCCCTCATGTGGTAACAGGAAGTGACCAGTTATTACTTTCACTTGTACTGAGGACACATACTTGATCCAATCAACCTCATTCCACTTCATGCATGCAGAACAAATTGGTGAAGCTACCTCATGAATGCTGTAAAGCTACGCATAATGGCGTCCGTGTAGTGACGCGGCGACTATCCATCCCTCGCCATGAAAATACGTTTGGGTTTTTGATGGCTTCAATAAACTTGTCTCAACATAAAAATTGATAGACAGGTCAAGGGTGTCAAGCTCTCACATCTGATTGGGGTTTTGCCCATGAGGGCAGCAACATGCCTCGATAGCGCCCCCTTGAAATTCTGAAAAACCCTTCCCCATAAGGGTTTTTTTATGAATAGGAAAATGAAAATTGGTACAAATGTGTAGGTTGCCTATTCGAACAAAAAAGTCTTTGGCACCATTGGTCAATTCCAAACAGGAAGTCAGCCATTTTGATTTTAATGTGTCATTTTGGCCCGATTTCCACATATTGCATTTTAACGAACTCCTCCTAGCGATTCCGTCCAATCAACCTAATATTTATTTCAGACACTCAAGAGACCATGCTGATCAAAAGTAGTGCTCTGCATTTCTGTCACTAAATGAGTCTGGCCGCCATGGTTCCCCCATTTCAGATGCCTCACCAAACACATTCGAGCTGCTCGCTCTCCCTTATACTTCATCCAAATGGATTCAAAATTCCTGTGCATGGTAAAAGCCCTACCCTGAACGTTAGGGTCTGCCCCTGAATGTACCTGCCCAAATTTGGTTACACTCTGAGCGCCTTCTGGTGGATGAAGTATCGACTTTTCATAACTTCTTCAGCTTTGTCCGATTCGCTCGAGACTTTCTCTCAGGTTGGGGCCGGCACTTGACCTGTCCAATGGTCGTGAGTGCACAGCTGGACCTGTCAGGATCTCACCACAACCCCAATGTGCGCATGGGGGCGAGGGCCCGTTCAACGCTGCTTGCAGCTTTAATTCAGTATTATATTTACTAATACTAATTACATTTCAGCATTATTCATTATATTTCCTAATATTATTTAATCATATTGACTCATACGGATTATATATTTTTTAGCATTATTCATTATATTACTCATTCTAATAATCAGTAAACAAAAAATTAGATTTAGATCATATGTAACCATAAATAATCATAATCAATAACCATATTATGTAGGCAGCAGAAACACACACAGACACATATACAAGCAATACAAGCAGTTCACACGCACACAAGTAGTACACACAGACGCATGTAGTCCAGAGATACACACGCAGCACACGTACACATGCACACATACAAACATACAAGCAGTTAAGTTCACGCATGCATGAGCAGCTCACACACGTCAGCTGTAGCTTTGATTAGTAAGCAGGCTTCTGTTTAGTTGATTCAAAAAACATAATCAGAGGATGTATTTAATTTCTGTAGCTTGGATCAATATTCGTTCAGTAAAATCATTAGTTGTTACTGAAAAAAAACCATTGAATCATTTATGTATCTAATTCATCTGGCTGTATCCTCTGTCTGTACTTTCATCTCTTGTCTGGAAGTTTCCACTCCTTTTTAGTGATGTCCTATGTCTGTACTTTTCATCCTTTAGCTGTAAGTTTCCACTCCTTTGTAGTGATGCGCATGCGTATCTTTGCTTTGAATTCCTGAAGGATTAGCTAGCCATGTTCTGATTTGCCAGTCCAATTGTAGCACGATAATGAGAATACGGAAAGACCATATTTGGAAAATATTTCCTGTGATAAGGGTATAAGACCTGGGTGTGAAAATTGGGAAATCAGATCTTCTTGTGCAAAAAGAACTCAGCTTTACATTTATCAACATAACACAATAAAGCCTAATTCTCTGAGGAATCTGTCTCTCTCCAATTGCTTGAGGATTGGGGAACCTCACAACCTGAAAATATGTTTGAATGAAAACCACAACAGTTCCCCACCAGCATGAAGGTATTTTTTAACCGTGAGCTTGAATTAGAATCATTTTTATTCATTTGCTCGTTCTATCCCCGAGTTGTAATGAAATGTAAAGTTCAAATGCAGCCCCGCAAATTCACTATGATGATTTTTAACGTCTAGATATGAGTAAAACAATTTTGAACGATACTTTAAAATGCTTTTGGAGATCACCATGTTCAGTTCTCCATACTTTAAGTAACAGTTTATTCGCCACGTGCTTTGCAGAGCCTTTCACCTGCAGCTTACATTTCTTTCCCCCTGCTGCTAGGCAGGTAAGCCCTTGTAATAGCAATTGAAGCACCTATTACTAAAACCCCATAAGTCACACTTGACATGACTTGTGGGGTTTTAGCAATCAGTGGTTCAATTTGTGAGGGTACAAGGGCATCTGGCTTTTAACGAACATAGGAGATAACACGACAATTGGTTTATTTTATGTTACTCCCAAAACATGCTTATGATTAATTAAGAGATTAAAGTTGCTATGACCCCTTTAAACCTTGATGCGCCACATTTCACCCTGATAACCCCCCCTTTAAAATAGCAAAAATAGATTTGGAAACGCCCTAAATGCAATTGCGCCACTCGCTTCAGACCGTGTGCTTAGATTGTTAAAATAGGGCTCTATGCTCTCTATATATCTGATGATGTGCGTTTGACAACTGCCCAATATCTAGAACCATTCAAGGCTAATACCCAATAGATTCTCTCCAAACACACAGGCTGTATTTTTAATGTAACTGCTATTTTAGAATGGAATAGCATTTTTGGCTGACAGCCACTGTTTATGAACTTATCATAAACACTTTTCAAAAAGGTTCCATTGACAAACACAAGTGAATGCATGAACTGACCTGTGTCAAGAACAAACTATCCAGCTAACTAGATGACAAAATAATTTTCAACTTTGTATCAGGTCATGTGCAATTCCTTTCCAAATAAACTGATAATGAATGAACTGTGATTTGTTTCCTCATTGAGAATATATGAGGTAATGCTTCATATATGGATTGGAATTACATAAATATTTAAAGGATGCAATTTGCCCAAAAATGCTCAGAGAAGTTGAATAAAAAGAGACTTCCAGCCATCCAAAGTACAGTACCTGTCAAAATTTAGACACACCCACATTTTTCTTGAAATATACGTTAAATTCTGGAAGTGGATGGAGCGGTGTTGACTGTTTTCTGACCAGTCAGCTCCTAAATTCTCATTTGGCACATGACCCTCCCCTAGGGGGCCAGGTTAAGCAATGATCGTGTGTGTGTGTGTGTGTGTGTGTGTGTGTGTGTGTGTCAGTCTGTCTGTCAGCCCGTGGCTGGGGCCAGGGCTGCTATCTCTGATTGCCTTGTTATTAATATGCAGTAGTTTTATCCATTGCCTCACCCACTTTTTTCTGTCTTTCTCCGAGGATCTTTCCCTCCACAACCCTGAGTCCTGGACCATCCGAGCCCTGTCCCTCACCATGAGCGCTGGCTGCTGCTGTCCTGATCCAGTCCTGCACCATCCTTGGCATACCACTTCCTCGAGCAACTGATAGCACTGTTTAGATGGACTTTAATGGAACTCTATTATCATTATCTTGTTATCAACTAGCTAACTAGCTAGGAGGATGGGCTTCCCCACTATAGCCGGGTTCCTCCTGAGATTTCTTCCCACTGGGGAGTTTTTTCTCACCACTGCTTGAGGATTTTTCTCCCTACTGGGAGTTTTTTTGCCTCATTTGCTGTAGTGGGGAATAGGCTGGGCACTGCCCTTTCAGTAACTCATCTCTGAATGTAAAGCGTCTTTGTGACAGTTTATCTGTGAAAAGCGCGATACAAATAAATTGAATTTGAATTTGAAAATAAAGACATAAGTAGCCATATTTTGCAAAAAAAAAAAAAAGAGTTGTCAGAAAGACAACAAAGCTCGCCGGGGGGCAAGGTTAAAGTTTTTCTGCACGCGGACGGACGCGAACGCCGGGGGTACGACAATAGCTCCCTCCGGACATTCGTCCCGGCGAGCTAAAAAAAAAGAATTAATTCTTAAATTCTTCAAACTAACCACCATTTGTTGTCATATTTGCAGCGCATTCTCACATTTTTTTTAACAAGGGCAGTCATATGACTATAATGAATTTGCTGCTGCATGGCTGTCTAATTTCTCAAAGACGTGCAGCACTTGCAGTGGCTTTTCATCAACCTATTCACCCAATAAATCCCAAAACCACTTGACTTTAATTCAGCTGTTGGAAAACAGTAAGAGCTTATTTGTCTATTTACTTCGCAAAATATGGCTTCTTTAAGAATTCCAAAACTTTGGACATTATTCAAACAAGTCAGTTAATCTCTTTTCACTTCTGTCTGTTTATCTTTTACAAAATTCCATTTGAGATTATATAGAGAAGTAAAGCTGCTTAAATTTCTCCAAAAACAGACTGCTGTGACATTAGCAAAGTGTGTCAAAACTTTTGACTGGTACTGTAATGTGAAAGCAGAAATTAGTCGCTTAACAGATGAAGACTTTACCTAAGCAAATAGCAGGAATGTTGGGGCAAGTCTGTATCAGCAGGATGAGGTAACTTTAACAAGGAAAGTCTATAATACTAATTCATGAATATTATTTTTCTGAGCAAAAGTAATCCTTAAACTTCATTTCTCAACTTTTACACTGAGATTCTACCATGCCTCAACATTCCCACATCAATTTCATTCAGTCATTTTGCAGGTGCTTGAGACATGAACCAGCCATGATTTTGTATTTTGCACTTACACTGCCACTCGGTAACACCTTTTCTACTATTGCCTGGGCCTGCAAAGAAACACAATGTCAGTTTTGTCCAAATACTCAACTAGACAGTCAATGCTCCTGAGATACAGACTTTAATTTTGCACGCCAAGTCTAAATGCGATGACCTCATTTGAGGACACAGGGTGTCAGGAGGTTAATAACACTCATTCTTTTCACATGCCTAAAGTAGCCATGCATCCAGTAGATAGATGACATGTCATATTAATGAATTCTGAGTAACTTCTGGTAAAAGATGGGCTACAAAAGCATTTACTTTTAATTTGTTACATGCCAACAAAAGTGTAAAGTAATTATGCCCCAAAGCAGGTGGGTGCGCACACTTAAATCTTTGGGCCTGAGCTCGGGTTCAGACACGCTCCTGTAATCACAAGTTAACTTCCTCTGGGGGTGTCAGCTACCCCAGCATTGCCCCTGTCTCCCACATGTCACATGTGACCTCTCAGCCAGTCAGATTCCAGAACACATTGAACTTTGAGCCCACAGCACACTGCAATATACAATACTACACACACAAGCTATGAAAGATGCACACTCAAACACACACTAACACAAACACAGTCTTGTACAAATTAATTGGATAAAGCAGGCTGGAGTGGCGAAAGCCAAACAACGAAGGTTTGAAGGCTTTATTACTTTAATAGCATCTACATTCAGCACTGAGTACGAGATGTGTCCTCCACAGTTTTTGATAAGCTTTTCCTCCTGTTTTGGCATGGAGCTGACAAGGTTTTTGCAGATTGTTTTGATTTCATCATCATGATGCCACATCTTGACAACTGTATCAGTGTCAATGGCTTTTTTGGTGCAGTCATCTTACTGCAGCCTAAACTTTATGATGGACCAGAGATTCTCAGTGGGACTGAGGTCAGGTGAATTACCAAGCCGGTCCAACACAATTACAGCACTGTGTTGATGATGCAATCACATTAGTTGCATCATATAAGTCAAGGAAATTAATGAAACATGGCTAAAAGGCACTATGTGGTGATCTTTGAGGTGGTTATGTAAAATGTCCATTACTCGGCACAGCATTTTACACTTCATTCAGCTCATTCAATTGACAAGCACCTTAATTTGCACAAGACTGTTTCAACAAACATACACACAAACGCACGCACATGCACAAGCTCGCTCTCACTCAAAGACATGCACGCACTCAAGCATGCAAGAAACACACTCAAAGATGCACACACACAAACGCATACACACACACACACACACACACACACATACAATCACACACATGGACATGCACTAGTATAAACATACAACCAAAGACACACACACAAACATGCACAGACACATGTACAATCACACACACAAACATGCACAGACACACTCACACTGAAAGATGCAGCCATGTGTACACACACACACACACACACACACAAACACACACTCCCTCTCTCACTCCCGGCTAAGTGCTCAGTATACCTGGCTCTGGCTGAAGGGCACGGTTGCCAGGTCAGGCAGCGCTGGGCGGAGCTGTGCCGGGGACAGCTTCCAAAGGAAGTTTACACCCAACAAGGGCAGGAAGTCGCCCAGCTGAGAGATGCGCTCAGCAGAGAGAAAGGCAGGGTTCTGCAGCTCCGTCTCATTCAGGAATAAACCTGAGATCTGTGGAGGGAGGAGCATGCACCATAGATAAATATGGAAGTAGACACGGCTCAGAAATCCCAGGTCAACCCAATTGAACCATTACCATGGACTTCTGAGAGGAGCACACACAAAACAGGCACTTCTACCCATACCTCAGCTCAATTCGGTTAAATTTTAGTTGTATAGTGCTTTGTGCAGAAGAACTGTCTCAAAGGCACTTAAATACAGAGTAGCTTTTGCTTGCAAGCCCAAGAAGGATGGGCACCCCATTCTAAATTCAGATTCCTCCAGATGTTTTCTATTTGCACAGAAGAGATATCTTTAAAACCAAACTTGCCATTTTGGGGGTCTTCAATGGGTGACTATCCTTCTGCTACGCTAAAAAACATCATACCCTGGGAAAAATTCCCAGTGGAGCCAATCTCACCATATCACTGGGCAGTTTCATGCCCTGCTGCACACATGTATGGATGTTCTCCTGGATGACAGTCATCATCTCCAAATCCCTGCCGATTAACAGGTCTTCAGGCTCAGCCAGACAAGTCAGGTTGCCCAAACTGTAGCGATGGCAAAGAACAGAATGTTTTATCTTTATTATTATTACTTTGAGAATACTTCAAAACTAGGCTGAATGTGAGAGATGGTGGAAAATAGTGAATTATTATTTCGTGGTCAAGCTGGAACCCTACCATTTTTTTCAGACTTAACCCCTTTGTGCAGATGTGCCCACGAGCGAATATGGAGCCGCAAATTTATGCACGCATTTACAATATTCTATCACTAGATGGTACATCCGGATCAGTTATTGAATATTCACAAGCAAGCTGAGCTCGAACATGGTTTAGAGATGGACAAGTTCATTCCCATTCCTGTTTTTCAGGAGTTACATTAATTAAACTCCTCAGCTAAGCCTGATGTGCAAACTCCTCACTATACTTGCCCATAGTATCTATCAAGCAGTTCAAAAAAATGATCTCTTGTGACAGGAAAAATCTTTGTCCTCTGTAGCAAGCACTTCAGCTACAGTGAGCAAATGGCATCCCAATTAGTAGTTAAGAAAAATAAGTTTACTGAAGCAAAAATTTGACTTGGTATTGATACTATGTCATTCTGTTCTCAATTATAGTCATCGCATATCAAAAATGCGTTGTTCCCTACTGTGTATTAATGCGTACATTCCTCCATCAACAAATTTAGCGCTCCTGTATTTCCTCCTAATTACTCACGTTGATAGCTAATCACTCAAATAGACAGTCCGGCTGGCTGCGACCGCAAGGATGTAACCCTTGAAAGCCCACTTTGTGCATTATTCGACCAAAACTGTCACCATGGCGACCGAAATCGATAGGTGTTATCAGTGAAGTATATCACGCGTCCATGCCAAATATGAAAGTAATCGGTCCAAAATTGCAGCCTGTACTGCGTCCACATAAAAATCTCTATGTTTTGCCACTAATGTATGTATAATTCAGCCAACAGTGTAGCTATGGCAACCAAAATCGATAGGGGTCATGAGTGAAGTGTAACACATGTACAACTCCAATCCAAGGAACATTGTTTTTCAAGTATTCCACAATTTTTTTACGCAAGTCTTCACAGGTTGGAGAGCCTCTGGCCATCAATACGTCTGAGAGACTCAGCCTCTCTAAGACATCACTTTAATAGCCAATCATGTTACACACCTGATGCCAGTTAACTTAATTACATGCTAAATGTTCTTTCAGCTGATTTTCTTATATATTAATTGCATTTTCAATCCTTTTTTGCCTGTGTCCCAACTTTTTTGAGACCTGCAGCAGCCAGAAATTTTAAAATAAGCTCATTTTGTGGATAAAAATGTAAAATGTCTCAGTTTCAACATTTGAAATATTATCCATGTTCTATTGTAAATTACATGTTGGCTCATGTGATCTGAAAGTCATTGCATTTTCATTTTATTCACAATTTACACTTTGTCCCAACTATTTTGGAATTGGGGTTATACATACCAAATATGAAAGTAATTGGTCAAAAATTACAGCTTGTTTAGCATCCACAAGGAAGAATGCATGTTTCTGCACAAATGTGCAAATTATTCGGCTTATACTGTCGCCCTGACAAAACTAGAGTGTTCAGGTGAACACGTGTCGCCTGCGAAGCTTATGTGAAAGTGTGACTACCAACTGAAAGTGTGACTACCGGACAGACAGACAGACGGACGGACAGACAGACGACGGACAAAGTGATCCCTATGTGCCGCTATGCTTCGCAGGCGACACAAAAATTGATTGGTATCCTAAGTGAAGTGAAATACATGTCCATACCAAACATGAAAGCAATTGGTCAAAAATTGCAGCCTGTACTGCATCCGCAATGAAATCACAATGTTTTGCCACTAATTTGCATATTATGCGGCCAATACTGTCGTAAGTAATCAGTCAAAAATTGCAGCTTGTACAGCGTCCACAAGAAACTGCCTATGGACGCGGGGGTGGCAGCAGCGGAGTTGACCAACGTGAATCCATAGTAGCCGCCCGACTTCGTCCGGGGGCTACAATTATTTACTTAGGCTCATCTGCGTAACTGTACTTTTTTAGTTCATGCCCACTTAAAGCTTCCCCCGTAATGATGTCTTGATTGACTAATTTTTTATCCAACGCCAGACAGTATGAACTTCACACAGTGACTGATAGTCACTGATTCGACAATCAGAAGAGTATAAAAGCCTTTGCGTAAAAGCAAGGAAGGTTGTATTCTCTTAACATAGGCCACAGTTGCGCAGCGGAAAATGACAGGATTTAAAGGAGAAAAAAACCGGCCTGAAGTGTTCAGTACATTTACAGGATTTAAATGAGGTATGAACATGGTCAATGTGAATTATTCTGAATGAAACAGGACTGGAGGGTTCCTTCGCTCGGATACATCTGTCTCTGGTTGAGAGATTCAATGAAGAAATACTGCTACTTCTACTGTGGTAACATGTTGCTCAATATGCACCATTCTGTTCAATCTCGGTAGATTATAGCCCGATATTCCTGATATCGAATGTCTGTTCTGTTATAATAGAGTATATTTCAGATATTACTGAGTTAATAACTTATACTTGTTCCTTGTAAGGTGTGGAAAGTGTTCATATAAGGTTGCAAGCTCAGAAGTGGGAACAGCCGGCTTTTCATTGTAGGATGAATGTTGTGACTGTTAGATAAGAATTTCCATTAATGAGAGTGTGTGCTGGTTTGTGGGACTCTGAAGACATATAGACAAAATTATCAATTTTATCATGGAGAAAAGGCATGTTTTGTGTTTGGAGAGGTTGCTGGTGACCACTGATGTCCAACTTGACTTATATTGATAAACTCATGCTAAATTCAACCAGAAAATCATAAATTCATATTGAATTTCATGGGTCAAAAGTTGATTTGTGTTAAATATGTGATTATTTCATGATTTGACAGTGCACTATTTTGAGGGATCTTAAGAGTTTGGGGAGCCACCTGAATAGTGGTCTTATTTGGATCCTAGAGAGTCGGTAATTTATAGTTTAATGCTCAGATAAAGTTTACTTTAGCTCAAGGAGTTAATGTTCCCAGAAATGTATAGTTTTAACCCCCAGCCATTTTTCAATGCTCAGTATTTTTTTGTTTTTTACAACTTCAATGCTGAATTTTCATGAAGATTTTTTGTATTTGCAGCCCTTTTTCTCTACCAAAATCACGAAAATAAACAGAAATACAATGGAATTCTAAATGCTTAAAGTGTCTTGACTAAGATGGCTCAACTTCCCTTCCTCTCTGTGAAACTGCAATCTTGAATTTTAAAACATTAAATAAGGTAATACATAAATAGCCAGATTCGGCTTCTGCACAAAAGGGGTTAATATTATGCTTTTTTTGCCCTGAAAGTGCTTGCACAGCAAAAACTGTATGCTAGAGTGACCAGCTAGGTTCCTGTGGTCATCAATTGCTCAGATCAGAAAAATTTCTCCAATTGACCACATAGCAGTGCTACAGCAAGTCAAAATATGTTTTGGTGTAGAACTCTTGGACCATGCAGCCAAAAAATATATTTTCATTATTATGATTATTACTATTATAATTATGCAAAATTCCCCAGCTCCAATTGCACAAAAATGCCTCCGAGATCAAAATGAAGCCCCATACTGGATTTTCTACTGCTTTGAATTTTATGCAAAACCGTCAAAATCAACCTCCTCCTAGAGAGTTTGTCTGGATTGAATGTAATTTGATACACAGCATCATCAGAGCAATACCCTCACTAATTTTATAACAAAAGCTGCAAGACTGAGAAACGTGGCCACAGTAAGCCAATACGTTTTTGTGGGCATGGCCTCCACTAATATAACAGGGTGTAACTCCTGAATGCAAAGTCAAATCATCATAAAAATTAAGAGTTTCAGTACATCAGAAGGACATGAGGCTGAAACTAAAAAAATCTGCCAGCAGTTATCAATCAGCAGTGCTATAGCAAACAAATGGCTTACAAATCCTAAACCACGCGTCCAATTAAAGTTCAAATTTTGAATGATGTGTCTAAGTCAAACGTCCTCATAAAACCTGTAAGAACAAAATGATAGTACAGACAGAATGGCCAACATCAGCCAGAGCCTCATGAAACAAGCAAGGCAAGGAATATAATGATTATGATAACAAGAGCCATCTGGCAATGGCGTATCCCCCTGGCCCCCCACATTCATGGATTAACTGCTCAAGAAATTCCTAAGTACCGAAAGGCACATCTACATATGACACCTGACCTACATATCAAATGTCGTGAAGAAATATTGAACGGTTTTCAAGTTATGCTCCGGACAAAATAATGTTTACAGACGGACAGACGAACGGACAGACAGACGGACGAACAGAGCAATAGCTATATCCCCCCGCATTATATGCCGGGGGATAATAATAATTATGTGCTACAAACTAGAAGCGGTTTTAAAAATTCATACGATATGTTCCTTTACTGCTTCAAAATTCATAATTTCCATGCGTTGCTCAGATGTTAAATACCTCAAATACCATAATTACCACTAACATAATAAACCTTGTTAATTTCCACTGACGGTTACGTGTATTATGATGATTATTATCATCATTGTAAGAATTCAGGTAGAATGTCAGGTTACCCAAACAAGAGCAATATTGGAGAACACCATTTACCAGTATGGGCTAATAATCAGGAAAAACTCTTTAATCATAATAAAAACATATTTTGTTTTAACCTTTCAGGTTTCATTACCATAACAAAAGAAATCATGGAAGCACCTTTGAAAATGGCTACATCTTTGAGGTTTATTTACCACAATAAAAAAATGATCTAAGCAGGTTGTTCCAATTAATTCTTATTAGTGGCATACATACGCTTACTTCAACAACAATTTGCAAGGTAAGTTTCCAAAGCAAGATGAAGATTATTACAGAATTTCAAAGGGGCCAAATATTTGGTATCGAATTCTCAGAGTGTCAGTCACAAATTTTGAAAAATTATTGAAGGTGGCCAAAGAAATAATAATAATAATAATAATAATAATAATGTGTCAATAATAATGACAAAATAATTCCAATCACCATAAAACAGCAACAGAATAAAGAACAGCTGCTCCACGTCAAATCTCTCTGACAGGGACAGGATAGTAACTAATAATCACTGACCTACAGCTATGAAAATGACCAAAGTAGAATCAATCCATATGTGAACCAGTCTCAACAAAAACAATGAGTAGTGTACACTACAATGCTGGAATCTATGGCAGTATTTCTGATTATTAGACCACCTCCTGTACCAGTGCATGCATACTGACCTCTGAAACACGTCTGCTGTTAGGTTTTTGTAAGTTCCCACCAAGGATTGGGCCACAAACTGCTTCTGAACAGGGCTCAGGGGGTTCCTCAATAGAATATCCAATCCATCCAGCAGCTATGAGCATGAACATCACACACAGAGACGCGCACCCATATGCGTGCAACACACACACACAAGCCCGAGCGCACGCACACACACACAAAGCACAGATGCATACACATGCATGCAAACACATATTTGCATCATACATTGGTCAGTAGTGTTACGTTCTAGTATACTGTACAACTCATTATGCCGTAACATGACAAGTCCAATATCAAAATATACAGCATGTATATAATGACTTTTCTGACAGAGGTGAGACAAAATAGCATGAATAGAAGGAAGACATAAGAAACAAACACAAATAGTATTTTGTCATTCTGATGAAGGAGGAATGTTTATCATACAGGCTAATAATAATAAAAAAAACTCCTCATTCTGTTTTAAGAGAGCAAGCAAGCTAGGGAGTGACCCTTCATTTTTGAATGAAACACATGGTCCACTATTATGCTGAGACCGACACTGCGAGGGACACCAAATAAAAATGAATGAAAAGCTGCTTGAGAAAACATTATTAAATCAGAATGTAAAAAGTTTTATTTATTGCGTAAAAAATAGAAAAATAATATTTTTGCATTAACATCTAAGAAGGCTATCACAATAATGAAAACCAACACGTTGTCCAACAATATGAATAATCGATCCATTAGCAAATGAACACATGGTTTCCTTTTTTCCTTTTTAATGAAATATTAAGGCAAGTGAATAATAAATAAAAATGTTTTATTCACTTGCCTTGATAGACTAATGTTCACTGAAAAAAAAACCTACTCTGGATTTTCCGCGTTAACTGTTGTCATGTGTCAGGCCTTCAAACTTGCACTTCACTTGACCCAAATCCGTGCAGCATTCAACTACATCAGGTGGAAGTTTTTCATTTTACAAATTAACCCTGAAAGTTCAAGCACATGTAAAGCTATGGATACGGAGAAGTCGAGGCACCGAATGTGTATAAAGGAAAGAGCTCACAAGCAAACCTCCATCTCAAGGGAAACAGTGACAAAGCCTTCCAGAAGAGTCACCCTAACTTCATACCTTTATAAACAGGCAGCACAGATGGACCTCTTTCTGCGGTTCATATGCTCCCCACCCCTTCACTGCAATACCAGCTATCATGTTTACATATTAGCCCTAAATGTGGCAGAATACCCGTCACTACTCAACATGATACATGAGAGTCTCCTTTCACACTTCCTTTTTTTAATTTATGTGTCGACGCGTTTATTTATTTAACACGAGTAACAATAAAGGGTATGCCAAACACAACTGAGGCATTCTACTTTTTGACGATCGCCGGCTTTTCTCCTCGGCCGGTCAAGCAGTGTTGGGTTCCTGATACCTGAGAGGGTGTGAGCAGCTGGAAGCTGCTGAACGGCAGATAGGCGATTAGGTTCCCTGTGACCCTGATGAAAGAGGGACCTGCTGCAGAGATGCTCTGGGCGCTGAAGGACCTGCCCAGCCACTTCCCGAAGGCACGCCGCTGCGCCAAGGAAAGCTGATCGATGCTGGTGTCTATGGTGCTTAACCTGTCGGCAAAGGACAGGAAGTTAGTGGAGTGGGGTGGTCTCTGGCTTAGTGGGTAGGGTGTAGGATTGGAACTCAGACCGTTGGATGTTATTTGCCATTTTGGGGTTTAGCCGTAGCTTCAGCCCACCCACTTCTTTATAAAGCCTGTTTTTCACCGTCCTTTTGTCAAAAAAAAAAAAAAAACACGCACGCACGCACGCACGCACGCACGCACGCACGCACACACACACACAAAAAAACATCCCAAAATCTTCTAAAAAAAAAAAAACCCTTCCATTTTGCTTGCTGATTGGATTTCAACCTGAGACCTCGCACAGAGTGTGACACCAACTGAGCAAAACCTAAGAGAATGAAACCTGTAACTTGAGTACGCAGGGCAAGCATTGATATCCTAACAATCAATTCTGCATTGTGTTGATGCAGACTTGTCAATGCAATCAGCAGATCCCATCTTAATTTAAGGAATACAATCCAGATAAAACAGTAAAAACATCCGTGAATTTGAATATTCGCTAATTTCAGATTAGACAATATTATCAGTGTCTCGCAATGCATTCCCTTGGTAGGATACTGTATAACATCTTCAAAATAAGCAGCAGCATATATACCATCACCTAGTTGATTTGAAGAATCACTCTGCAGAAAGTGTCTGTCTTCATGAGTAATTTATTGCCATTAGAAGACTTCTTATTTTTCTCTCACAAGTGGAAAAAATTCTCACATCAGTTGCAGAATTTTTGTTTCACTGAGATAAAAGGTTTGCTTTTCTGTTTGTTTGTTATTCTGTGAGTCACTCCCTTAACTGCCCGTTATCTTGTAGTGACCATCTTCGTTTTATGTCATATAGTCCGAAAGTGAAGCCCATACTTTTCTTTTATCCTATCATCAAGGCCAAGGTCAAGGTCATCAAAAAAGTTAAAATATATTTTGTCGGATAACATTGCTTTTATTTAAGCTATAGATTTCAAACTAATGCCATTCTGTTCATCAGGTCAATGCGGTCATGGGTCACGATGATGACACTCTGATGTAAGTGGCTGGAATTTCGGCAAGTCATCATTCTATGAATGATCTTCCATTTTTTTAAAAATATTTTATTTTTGCAGTGCAGGATTCAGGAACAATGAGGGGTTTTAAGGGCCTTTCATTAATTGTACTGTAGCTAAAAAGGGGGAACCACGAATCTTCCTAGCTTGAGTCAAATACCTTAGATAGTGGGCAACTGAAATCTCCATGATGTCTAAGTTAAATTAAGACATTTCAGACATAATATGACTATTGGAATTTATTCCTCGGAGAGGTCACCGTACTTACACATTAGCAGAGCTCTGAAGGTCAGGAAGGGACAGAATATCTGATGGAGGCAAAAGGCCCAACAGAGGGCCCAGGTGGGGGAAAAGGGTCTTGTCCTGGGTCAGGTGGGTCCCAAACAACACAGACATCATGATCTGGCGGTACTCCTCAGGCAGCTGCAGGCAAAGAGATCACTATTTATGAAAATTAAACATTATAAGAGAGGCAACCTTCCTGATCTGCTTCCACACTTCAGGTGTTATGAAAATCTACAACGGGCTTTGCCCTATCCTTGAGAAGTACAAAATATAGGCTGGTTTAACTTATACATAAAGAACTGTGTACCCAGTGAGGTTAGGTAACTGCACAATAACTTGCTTTGCTGAAGTAATACCCGAGTCACAAGAGACCACAGAACAACAAACCCAGAGGGCCTTCAAGTCCAAATTTATTCACCCCTCCTCCAGAGGCAAATGTTTAAACTTCATTGACTGCTCACAGGCCCAAACGCTCTCCCCAACTGCACCTCTCCAACCACTAGTCAGAATCCCACTAGGGTCTCGAACCTGCACTCTACAGTTGCCAGGTATGCAAGGTAACATTTCTTCACAACATCATCTTGCAAGACACAAAGTCTGAGATGAGCCAGTGGTCTCACCTGCGGCATTTCCAGATTCCTGCTATAATGCTCTAGGATCTGCCTCACAGTAGTGATGTCCACTGCAGTCAGCACTGCCCTCAGACTGTGCAGCGGTATCCGAAAGTACTCCTGCACATCAACAAAAACAAAAAACATCAACCAGGTAACACATGCCGTGACAGCTGGGTCTCATCCCCATAGATTGAGTAAAGGGGCCAGAGAGTTATTAAAGAACAGAGGTACTGCTAAATACCAAAGTTAACCTGCTTGCCAAAGAACAAAAAGTATGATATGGATAATTATTTAAAACTGAAGCCTAAGTGAACTCCCTTGTACAACTATTATTGAAAATATCATTTGACCAGAATAATGTACCTTCAACTACAAAAAAAGTCATGTGACACTTAATTGCAATTATACAGCCAGCTCATTGCACAGTAAAATTCACTGATGAGAATGGAATTTTTCTTCAATAATTTTAATAACATTATAAACAAACATTTGTGTGTAATTTTAAATTTTAGAGTAATTAATTTTAAATGATCACAAATGTAAACAAATATAAATGCTTTTGCATTACTACAGAAATAAAAGAGTGCTCTTAAGTAGACTTCTAGTGAAGTATCAAAGAAAAACAACACAAAATGCACCACCAGATACTTGTCAAAATTAATCCAGGCTTAAGATGCTTGGTCTAAACCATCTGACCTTGATAATGAAGTAATCATCGCTGGTCACATCTCTCCCAGTCTGCATCAGGCCCGTCAGTACTTTCTGTCCACACACACACACACACACACACACACACACGCCCAAGCACAGATACATGCACGCAAATACACAATATCAGAATCTCTGAGTGAAATTCAGATTCATATATTGATATATGTTATATATATCAATATGATATATATATATTCAGACATATTTATGGAAAACACAGCACACAGAGATCACATATGTATATACACACTTACTGAAGTAAATAAACAAACAGGAAAACAAAGGCCATGCAGAGTTAACAAAAGGGCCATTATATAAGAAATTTGTAAATTCTCACAATATCCAAAAAATAGTGGAGCAAATCACACTTGAAAAAAAGAAAAGCGACAGCGCCATTTACTTTGCCGTGATTCGGGTTATCAAGTCAACCGAAAAAGTTAATTGAAACAATTAAAGCAGGGGATTTGAAGTCGACTTCAGTTAACTGTGCAAGTTAGAATACATTGAAATGAAAGAGAACACTATTATTTTTAACTGCAGACGAATGTCCAATAACAATCATAACCCCTCATACCAAACATTAGCTGTCTCTGGGGTAATACAGAGCATGCTTAAATGACATATATGGCAATTTGACATGCTTGGCTACACAACAGAAAATGACTCATGACCAGAACAGATGTATTCCATTTCATCATAAAAGTAAGGTCTGATTCATAAGTAAGGTCTGATTCATTTAATTGCAAGGGGAAAAAATCCCTTATTGTTCTTTTTGAGGAGTGAGCTTGCAAGTATGACATGAAAATGTAATTAACTTAACTTTCCAATACTCAAGTAAGAATCAATCCTGGTAATAAATGCAATGACATTGAAACACATGGATCTGAATGTTGGAAAAAAACATTTAAAACATCAACCCTTCAAATGATTATGCATAATTCAGTTGTCCTACCCAAACCATTACAAGCATGTACATACATATAACCAAATCGACACATACACCCCCAGGGCTCGAAATTGCGACCGAAATTAACACTGTGCGACCTTCGAATTAAAATTGTCGCACCTGTGCGACCGCTTTTTCCCCCAATTGAATGCTTCTTTTCGGGGACATTTGGTAGTCAGAAGTAGGGGTGGGCAATATGACCTAAAATTTATATCACTGTATTTTTCCTTCATATTGCAATAACGGCATTATATCACGGTATTCCAGCAAGAAATTGGGTGGTCTTTTCAAAACATGATTCTAGCTCTGTTTGTTCTGTGTTGTACGTGTACACATCCTAGCAGGTGGAAAAAGTCTTCTAATGTGTTTCAAAAAGGCCTTGGCCACAATGTGCTTTTGTTAGAGTAGCTAACCCCATTTCAAGCTGAAAGTTAACTCCACTAGTCAGCAGACTGGATCTGAGGAATGAAGAATTTTTACAGAAAAAAATGCTTTTTTGCATTTTATTTTTTCCCCACTTAATATTTTTGTTCCACAATACAACCACAATAGTTTCTTTCAGACTTTCAAATCCAAACAACAACCAACTTTACCATCAGCCAGTGCCAGGGTCAACATTGCAAGTCTGTTAACTTTTCAACATGTTTGTCAGGCCTTTTCTAGAAAAAAATCTTTAGGTGCACAAACATCTGTGCCCGTAAACTTTAATTTTCAGCCTTAGGGGCACATTTTCTTTTGTTTGTTTTTTTTTTAAACACAGCTCAAATGCCATTTTAGGCACGTAAAAAGTTAAGGTGATATTGATGTGGAGCATAATTCATCTAAACTAATATAAGCGACATATCATAATATCTTAATATGCAAAACTAACATGAGTTACACTTCTCATTTCTCATACAGGCACGCAAATGTGCATTTCAATTGCCGCTTAGGATCTACCCGGGCTTCAGTTAAGATTATTGATAGTGATATAGGCTTATTTCAGTTGCTCACTTCGACATGACCTTGGAACATGATGTTTAAGACAAAAATCAGGAGCTTGGCAGAATTTTGTTTAAGTCACAGATAATCTAAAAACTGGAATGAATATACAAAGATACACGCAGTGTCTAGAGACACGGTAGTTTTTATTGGTACGGCAGTCGATTTCAAGGGATTAGGATAAGGATTCAGGATTAGGGTCAGATAAAGGTTGTTTTACAACAAGCCACAACGTTATGACAACTTCATGGCGATGTCATGACAACGTTGTATCAGCTTTGTGTTCAGGTTGTGACGACGTTGTTTAGTAGTTGTACCACAATTTAATGTAACACAATTTTTTTTTTTTTTTTTTTTAATTAAATTTGGCATCTCCAATCCCACCCGAATCTGGAATGCCCAATCGGGGAACAACGCACAAAGCCCGCCCGCACGCGACCCCCCGCCGCCAACCCAGGATAGCGAGACAGCTCACGGCTCCCCTCTGAAGCACGCGCCCGCCCGTCACCGATTCCTACACACTCATTGGCTGAATCCTTGTAAGCCCAGAACCAGGGCAGAGGACACCCGGACACGAACCAACCCGTAGTCCCCCCGACGAGCGCCCGTCCGGCCAACAGGAGGCGCTGGAGCAACGAACAAAGCTGTTATTGTATACCCAAATCCGGCAGTCCCTTCCCAGTTTGAAACCCTGCAGCGCGATGGCCAATTGTGCGCTACTCTGAAAAAGTTGCCGACCCCTGCCGGTGGGTACGCCGGGACTCAAACTTGCGACGTGGTGATCACCCCTGCCTTAACCGTGTGAGCCACCCGGCAGCAATGTAACACAATTTACATTGCGAGAGGGGCATTTCAGAACTCTTGCGAATGAAGATAATTTCTCGACAAGTACGCACACCTGTTTTTGCAGCATGGTCACGCAACTTGCAGTAAAAAATAGACGGCTGTCAGATTGGAAAATGTAAACGGACAAAACCACGTACTAGTCACCAGAATTACCATCATTTGTTGAAGGGTTCTGAAATGCCGCTCTCGTTGGAAAAGAAATTACCTTTGCTGAGTGCCAGTGCATAAACCTATTGAAAATTAAATTGTTTTTCTGTACTGAATGTAGCCCATTATTTTGTCGCTGTTAGATCACATGGGGGAGAGAAGCCGTTTCTTCAATTACCATTTTATTATTGAATTGGAAAATGGGTTAAGAAAGGAAAACCATCTAGAATTAGCCAGGACTAATTGTCGTTAAAGGGATTGAGATTTTCCCCCAACATTTTAAGGTCTCGCGCCGGTGTTCAGTCAAATTTTGCTCCCATGTCAAAAAATGCTACCGTAATGCAAAGCGATCGTAAAGTCTTTGTTTTCTCCTTGTTATTGCAATATGAATCTGGTTACAAACTTTGTTATTTGTTATCTTATTATAACAAAAGCAGACGTTAGAATGAGTTGGATAAGTTTGTTTGAAGATATATGCCCATATACGCCATTATCATCTAATTTCTGCATTTGCATGAAAACCCAACGTGTACATACAAATAAACGTACGCTTACAGATCGAAATGCGCACTGAAAATACATTTATTTTTTATGATTTTTTGAAGATACTTAAGATATGAGCGAGGAAACAGTCTGAGATTTCAGGTTTGCGCAAGCGCAGAACCGCAAGGTAGCATATTTTGATATGTAGCAAAATTTGTCAGAAATAACACCTGCCCTGCAATTACGGTTCCAGGTGAAAAGTTCGATTTGTCCTACTTTGGCCTTCATAGGAGACCTCTGCCGAAGCAGAGGTCCGGAGAGTGGCGACAAGGTCTTACATACTCTTCGGTGGCACGTACTCATACCACGAAAATGGATCTGCCTCATAACTTTAGCTGCAAGACTTTGGCACCGGGTCGCGCACTTGGATATAACTATCGCAGCGTCAGTTTCTTTAATTTGTCACGACATTGATCTACTGTTCTGTCATAAGCACGCGAATGTAACTGCTCACAAATTATTCCAAAAACCTCCGAGTAGTACCCAGTAGTGATTGTGTTTTCGTCCGCCTACATTTCGAGCAAGCATTGAATTTCTTCGTTTGAATGGAGAGATCCTTTCGCCACTGCATTAGTTAGAACAAGAGAACTGTGACACATAACAGTAATCTGCCGTGCTGAAGTACGGTTGCTGCTTTCACATTTCATACGAGTACGGATGGATCGTGGCCGAGCCCACCTATTCCAACCGTACTCGCGTACCGTGCCCGAGCACGTACACTCGTGCTCACACTTATCAAACGAACTAAACTATCTGTTTCCCTATCCCTGCCCCAAACCCAAATCCAAGTGAATGCTATCCCTATCCCTGTGCCTAACCTTAACCCCTGAAACCCTGAGCCTCTTATTCGAAAATGGCAATCTCAAAATGAAATGAGTATATCTCTGCATCTCTTTAGTCCATTTGAATAATCTTGGTATCATAATAAAGGTAAAACCACTTTGGATTTATGCTATGGTGTACGAATCAGTTTATATGTCACTGAGTCAGAGAAAATGAAGATGGAACACAATATAAATCAAAGACCTCATTTTGCACCAAACAAAGTTTTACCTCTATCCCTTGTGAACTTAGAGTTGCAGTCTGAAACCCCTAAAAATTCACAGCACAGAACCTCACCATTATCTGTGCCAAATTTTATTCTAATCAATTAAATCAGAACAAAATTAGAGAGGAATGTCTAGGTAGCTTCTCCAAATTGGTTATTCAGGTACCTTGTGTGCCAAATCAGACTTCTCAGATATTAAACTGTAAAACCCATCTTATTTTACTTACATGTCACTACAGGCATACAGTCCCAACTACAACCAATTTTGAATTTTTTTAATTTTTAAAAAAATATTAATATTATTTCTGCCAGTCCTGTAGCCTATACAATTTCCAATTCAAAGACAATAAATACAAAGAAAATGAAGTTTGGGCTCCACTGGAGCAGATTTATTTTAAAAAAGCAAATTAAGATTATGAATACAAAAAAGGTTAAAGAATGAGGGAAAAAGTAAAAAGAACAGAAACCCCAGCAATTATTTATACAAGAAAAATACTACCAATCTTTATTTTGTATACCGTCTTGTCAAAGCTTACCAATCCAGCAGCAAACCTCAAATCTTCAGCTTCGCAATGTTTTAGCCTAACCACTAAGTTACGACTTCTGTCTGACTTTGATTAGGTCATTTGCTTGTAATAAAAATGAGTCGAGAAAACAAGTCACTCACCTTGTTCGTACTGTGCTATCAGTATTCAAATGTTTAGACTTTGAAAACGAAAGTCTAATATTTAGCGGATATCAAAATGTAAGACATTTCTTGACTCATCTCTGTGGACTGAAAAGTGCCTGCTGTTCTTTGAATGTGGTGTCGGTTTAAAATTACAGGGCATACATCGTTTAATTCTCTGGACTTACCTCTTTCATTTCAGGTATTGTTTGTATGCATAGCACATGCTTATTTACTTGCGTGGTACTTGAATTGCGTTCGGTTGAGGCAAAAATGGTCTCTTCGTGAAAAGTGGATATGCCGTATGAAAGAAAAAATTTATATAGGCTATGTATAAGCGTCAAAGACAACCAAAGGTATATATGCCTTTGGTTGTCTTTCACGCTTCAGCAATGAATGGAAACTGATGCGTTCAGCTGGCAACAATACAGTTGGTGTAGTGGTGAAGATACACTCCATCTGCAGTGGGTAACTCCACTGCAGGTGGAGTGTATGGTTAAGATCACAGTTACTAATGTGTTTGATATTGCTTTGCCCTCAGGGTCCCCAGTTTGATTCCTGATGCAGTCATTAATGTAATGCTTTACTCAACCCATGTTCACAGCGCCATCGATGGAGAAGAGAAAGAAAAAAGAAAACAAATAATAAATGAAAGTCAGAAGGAATTGGAAGGAACGGACGCAGAGTGAATGTCACAACGCGAGCTCTCAGCAGTGAACACTAGGATTACTGCAAAAAATAAAAATAAAAATTCTCGCGCCGCATGTACCCCTTCCTTTTAAAAATTTACCCCCATCATTCTAAACCCCTTGACATGGTACTCATGCTCAACTTTCATCCGACCGAAATCCAACGTTGAGGTAGCCTACAACTACTATGCAACATGGTCACAACCTAAACACAAGGTTGATACAACGTCGTCATGACATCGCCATGAAGTTGTCATAACGTTGTGACTTGTTGCAAAACAACCTTCATCCGACCAAAATCCAACGTTGTGGTACAACTACTAGGCAACGTCGTCACAACGTTGTGTGCTCGCTGGGACGTAAAATTTGGAAACAGTACATCAGCCGACGTTGAGTTCTCTCAGTGTATACGCCTCTTTTATCTGCTTCATAGGTGAACATTAGGATTGAGCTGTTCTGTGTCACCTATTAGTAATGCGAACTAATCATTATTTTGGCTATTTAATTCGAAACTGAATGAGAAGGTGCTTCACCACGACATCGCGAGCAGTGCAGCACTGCAGGTTTCAGGGCTGACAAACAGATAGCACGGCAGTATCTTCGGAAAAGGGAGCGCGATAACTGATCCTCTTGTCACCGAAGTCAGTCTGACGAGCCTAAACCACGAGAAAACTAACCCAAAAAGCGTGCCTGTTTGCTTATTTTGTTTCTTAGCGGAAGGAGATTATACCGTATCAAACTTTACGTCGAAGATTATTCACCAGACACGAGAGGCATTTTAGCACAATTGATAAAATGGCACTTTTAAGTGGCTGAGTTGGGTAAGTTTACTGTACACCGTTTATGTTCGCTCAGCATTAGTACAGTTTGCAAGTGGCGATTTAAGGCATAATATGTGAATTTGCCTTTTCCTATTTCCTCAGTCGGCTAAGCTCTTAGATTGGTCATAATTGGCATACTGCGGTATCAAATGATGAGGAAAAGCCAGGTGTCCGTTGCGGTAGTCTGTTGGAATGGTCTGTAACATAACGCTTATGAGTAAGCACAAATTAAAAAAAAAAACAAATAAATCATTAACAATTAATAGCAGAAATGAAAACAACAAGTATTTGCCACTAACGTGTCTTTGTCCCCCGCCACAAGATGTGCAATCGAGTCAAAATGAGCAATCTCTCGGTGTGACTTTGAGAGTGACGTGAAGGTCACCAAAATCGACTGGCGCCGGGGTATGACCCTAATACATGTTGACATCAAATTTGAAGGAAATCCGTCAATTCGTTCTTGAGATATCTCGCCGACAAGGATTCGGGACGGACGGACGAACGGACGGTCGTGAATACTATGTACCGCCGCTTCTCGGGGGACAAAAATAACTGATTCAACTCAATTCTTTATTCTATGTTATTTTCACTGCGTGTCAATTTGAGAGCCACTATCGAAGAGAAAGAGAATTTTCAACTCCATGATTGCAACAGCTAACAATAAAATGATACTGCTACTAGATGAACCAGATTTATTAAATAACATATAACTTACAAAGTGGAATGTTTTACGGTAAGGTCAAATACTGAGTTCAAAAATTTAGAACAATCGGAAAAAACAGCAGATTGTTGGTTGACCAAAATTTGTTTTAACAGGGGACAAACCTAATAATTAGGGCCTGAGCCAACTGCAAGTCGTCTGCGAAGGCCCTCTTGAAACCGCGCTGTTTATTATTATTATTATTATTATTATTATTATCTCTTTTATCACAGTCTTTGCTGCTACAGAGCTGCTACAAGAAGTCCCTCTGCCCATTTGTTGGTGGTTACTGTGTCTACATGAGGCATCTCTAGGATCTTGGGATACTGGCCATGCAATGCCTTGTTTTTCCACTTTTCCTCTTTCATTGACTTAATCTTGGACTTGAACACGTTTCAGAGCTTTGGCATTTTCAGAGGCAGATTTATTTTCTCTGTTCTCAATCTCTACTTCCCTTCCCTTTTGAATTTAGTAGCATTCTTGGCTATTGAATTTTTGGCTTTAGATCTTTCATGTTCAAGCACCTGCTTTAGATATTGCCCTTCTTTGTGCTTCAGATAGTGGTCAAGCCCTATTGTTGCTGTTTTGAATTCTGTTTCTACATCACTCATTCCTCCATCTTTTCTTGGGATGTACAGCCTTTCCACATCTGCTTTAGGATGTAACATATTGTGCATGTTCAGTAGCTTGCGTGTTTTTGTGTCAATCTTCTTCAGTTCAGAGATTTTCCAGTCAATGATGCCAAAGCTATATTGTACAACTGGGACTGCAAGACTATTGATAGCTTCTATTTTGTTTCTTCCATTAAGCTCAGTTCTTAGGATTAATCTTACTCTCCTGTTATATTCTTTTCTTATTTTCTCTTTCATTTTGCTGTGCTGAATACCATCACTTTCATCTACACCCAGGTATTTGTATACTCCTTCCTGGTCCAACTCTTTTATTTCTATGTCATCATATTACTATGTTTCCAGTTGAGGCCAGTTTACCCTTCTTGAAACTGGCTTTGGCAGATTTCTCAAGTCCAAACTCCATGCCAATATCATCACTGAATTGTTTCAGTATTTTCAGTCCTCCAACTTGTTCTTGCTCGTTCCTGCTATACAATTTTAGATCATCCATATAAAACAGATTGCTGATTGGAGCGCTTGTGTTTAGGATCTTATATCCATACCCAGATGTAGCCAGCTCTGATGTTAAAGGCACAAGGGCTAGACAAAATAGCAGAGGCGAGAATGAGTCTCCTTGAAAGATCCCTCTTTTGATCTTGATCTGATCTGTTGTGATACATCCATCACTGTAAGATAGCTTCATCGTAGTTTTCCAGTTGCTCATTGAGGTTCTCATAAAATTGATTAGTTTTTCATTAAATCTGTACATCTGTAAGGTCTTCAGTATCCAACTGTGAGGAACACTATCATAGGCTTTTCTGTAGTCTATCCAAGTCATACTCAAATTCTTTTTCTTCTTTTTGCAGTCTTCTATGATCATTATATTTATTAAGAGCTGATCTTTACATCCATATGAATCCCTGACACAACCTCTCTGTTCCTCCGGCAATATATCATTCTTTGTGATATGAGTGTAGCTCCTTTCAGTCAAAATCGATGTGAGCACCTTGTAGGATGTTGGTAAACAGGCAATTGGTCTATAGTTTTTGGGGTTCTCTGTGTCTTTGTTCTTTGGTAGTAAATATGTTTGTGCTGTAGTGAACCAATCAGGCAGATTTTCTGGGTCTTCTATTGCTTGGTTATTATTATTATTATTATTATTATTATTAGGGCCCGAGCCGACTGAAAGTCGTGACTAATAGGAAGTGACCAGTTTTTTACTTTCACTTGTACTGATGACACATAGTTGAATCCATCAACTTTATTCCCCCTGTACAACAAGTAGAAGTTGTTGCTTAAACTACCTGACGAATGCTGTGATGCTTCGATTAATGGCGTCCGTGTGGCAATGCGGTGACAATGGATCCCTCGCCATGAAAATACGTTTGGGTATTTGATGTTCTTAATGAATTCGTATCATCATAGAAATTGACATGCCTGTCAAGGGTGGTGAGCTCTAACATCTGATTGGGGCAATACCCATGAAGGCAGCAAATTGCATCAATAGCGCCCCCTTGAAATTTTGAAAAACCCCGCCCCATAGGGGTTTTTCTGGAAGAGGAAAATGAAAATTGGCACACGTGTATGTTGCCAATTCAAACAAAAAAGTCTCTGGCACCATCGGTCAATTCCAAACAGGAAGTAAACCATTTTTCATTTTGGCCCGATTTTCACAAATTGCATTTTAACGAACTCCTCCTAGCGAATCCGTCCATTCAACCTAATATTCATTTCAGATCATCAAGAGACCATGATGATCAAAAGTTGTGCTCTGCATGTCTGTCGCTAAATGGGCCTGGCCGCCATGATGTCCCCATTTCAGATGCCTCGCCAAACACATTCAAGCTGCTCCCTCTCCCTCATACTTCATCCAAATGGATTCAAAATTCCTGTACATGGTAAAAGCTCCACCCTGAACGCCTCGATGTGCTGCTAAACAATCTACCTCATCATGCCCCCTTATGGAAACAGAAAATGCCATATTTTACGTTGAAATTGGCCGATTTGCTCAAAACTTCACATTTCTGCTTAGGGTCTGCCCCTGAATGCACCTGCCCAAATTTGGTTACACTCTGAGCGACTTCTGGTAGATGAAGTATCAACTTATCATAGCTCCTTCAGCTTTGTCCGATTCGCTCCACACTTTCTCTCAGGTTGGGGCCGTCACTTGACTTGTCCAATGGTCATGAGTGCACAGCTGCACCCGTCAGGATCTCACCACAAACCCAAACGTGCGCATGGGGGCGAGGGCCCGTTCAACGCTGCTTGCAGCTTTAATTATTAGGGCCCGAGCACCGACCGGTGCGAGGAACCTATTGTTTTTGATGGGATTTTTATTATTCTTCTTCTTCTTCTTTTTATTCTGCTGCGAGAACGCATTTTTGAGGGCTTTGCCATGCACGAAAACTCACAAAAATTTGCCCACACGTCAGTCGTGGTGAAAATTGCAAAATATTACTATTTTTGTGCTCAGACATGCCCCGGTGGCTCTATAGCGCCACCAAACACGCGTACATTTTGGAACGCACTTGCTCGGATTCTCACGAAATTTGATAGGGTCATAGTAGTCATCATAAATTTTCTTGTAAATTTTTTTGAAATTTTTTTGCCGCACAGGAAGTGAGCTATGAGCCATTTCCTGCGTTTTTTCAGATTTTACGAACACATTTTTGAGGGCCTTATCATACTTGAAATTTCACCAAACTTCGCTCATAGACTAGAAATATTAAGTTCTTTAATTCGATATCTCATTTGGCACTAAGTGTGACATGGTAGCTCTATAGCGCCCCCTAATACATAATTGCATTTTTGAGGGCCTCAGCATGCTCGAAAAACTCACGTTACTTTGCACATCTATTAAGTTGGTCATACTGTTTACTAGAATATAGGGTGTACTGATGAGCGTGGCAAAATTGCATTACAGCGCCACCTAGAAAATTTCAATGAAGCAGCCCTCGCAGCATGTTTAACCTACATGTACAAAATTCGGTGGACATGTGTACTATGCCAAGACCTAAAAAAAAGTCTCTTGATGCCATGACCTAGACGCAACAGAAAGTCCGCCATTTTTAATTGAATTTGCAAATTTTTTTTATTTTTTGCCATTCACAGGCGTCGTACTTTAACGAACTCCTCCTAGAGATGTTACCCGATCAACTTAAAATTTCGCATATGGCATCTTAAGACCTTGTCGATGTTAAATTGCGAAGCTTTTTTGGATTCATTGAACTTTGTATCCGTGGCGTCGCGGCAAATTTCAATGTTCCGCCATGAAACAGGAAGTTGGTTTTCCGCGCACATGCTTTGTGAGATTTGCGCAAAACTTTACAGGCTTCATAAGAGTCTACTTCCAAGTAGACCTATATGTTGATATTAGATTGGGTGTGGTCAGGTGGCTCCACAGCGCCCTCTTGACACAACCATGTTGAGATAAAAGTGCTTGAATGTTCATGAAATTTAGTTTGATCATTGCATTTGTCATGTCAGGTTATGGTAATTTTTTTGGAATTTTTTGGCCAAACAGGAAGTGAGCTATGAGCCATTTCCTGCGTTTCTCCAAATTTTATTAACACATATTTGGAAGCCTAAGAATACTCGAAATCTAGCAAAAAGTTGCACAAATTATAATTGTCTTATTATCTTCAATCTTCTACATCAATTTGCACTAAATTTGGCACCATGGCTCTATAGCGCCCACAATCAGATTTTAAAAAGAATTGCTCTTTTGAGGGTCTCAGCATGTTCGAAAGCTCACAAAATTTTGTAAATGTATAAAAATAATCATTTGTATTACTCTGATAAAAAGCTTATATATAGGCTTGGAAAAATTGTCATAATAGCGCCCCCTGGATAATTTCAAATAAGCAGCCCTCGCAGCCTGGTAAACCTACATGTATGAAATTCAGTAGAGATGTGGAATATGCTGAGAACTAAAAAAAAGTCTCTTGGTGCCATGACCTAGACTCAACAGGAAGTCCGCCATTTTTAATTGAAATTGCAACTTTTTTTGATTTTTTGCCATTCACAGGCGTCGTACTTTAACGAACTCCTCCTTGAGATTTTATCCGATCAACTTAATATTTGGCAAATAATATCTTAAGACCTTGCTAATGTTAAATTGCGAAGCAATTTTGATTTCATCGAACAATGTATCCGTGGCTTCGCGGCGAATTTTGATATCCCGCCATGAAACAGGGAGTTGCTTTTACTGCCACATACTTTGTGGGATTTGCCCGAACCTTCTTCTGCTTGATAAAATTGTTCTCCGAAGTAAAAACATATGCTAATATTGGATCGGGAGGTGCTAGGTGGCTCCACAGCGCCCTCTAGATATGGTCATGTTGAGATAAAAGTGCTTGAATGTTCATGAAATTTGGTGTGATCATTGCATTGGTCATTCCAGGAAAGGGTTTAATTTTTTGAAATTTTTTGGCCAAAAAGGAAGTGAGTTATGAGCTATACACTGCGTTTTTCCAAATTTTATGAACGCGCGTTTGAAAGCCTTAAAATACTCCAAAGCTTGCCAAACCTTGCTCAAATTATAAATTTCTTGTTCTCTTCACTGTCATCCATCAACTGGAGCCTAATGTGGCATAATGGCTCAAGAGCCCCCCCAATCAGATTTTTCAAAGAAATGCCTTTTTGAGGGTCTCAGCATGTTCGAAAACTCACAAAATTTTGTAAATATATAACGACCCTCATTCAAAATACTCTGATAAAAAGCTTACATATTGGCGTGGCAAAAATTTCATTATAGCGCCCCCTGTAAAATTTCAAATAAGCAGCCCTCGCAGCCTGGTAAACCTACATGTATGAAATTCGGTAGAGAAGTGAAATATGACAAGACCTAAAAAAAAGTCTCCTGGTGCCATGACCTAGACTCAACAGGAAGTCCGCCATTTTTAATTGAAATTGCAAATTTTATGGATTTTTTGCCATTCACAGGTGTCGCACTTTAACGAACTCCTCCTAGAGATTTTATCTGATCAACTTAAAATTTGGCATATAATATCTAAAGACCTTGCAAATGTTAAATTGCGAAGCTTTTTTGATTTCATCAAACGATACATCCGAGGCGTCACGGCGAATTTTGATGTCCTGCCATGAAACTGGAATTTACTTTCACTTCCACATACTTTGTGAGATTTGCCTGAAACTTTCCAACCTTGATAAAATTGTCCGCCCAAGTACAGATAAATGCTAATTTTAGATAGACAGGTGCCAGGTGGCTCCACAGCGCCCTCTAGATATTGCCATGTTCAGATAAAAGTGCTTGAATACTAATGAAATTTGGTGTGATCATTGCATTAGTCATTCCCCGCAATTGTTAATTTTTTGAAATTTTTTTGCCAAACAGGAAGTGAGCTATGAGCTATTTCTTGTGTTTTTCCAAATTTTACGAACACACGTTTTAAGGCCTTAGAATGCTCCAAAACTTGCAAAACCTTGCAAAAATTAGAACTGTCTTATTCTCTTCAATACATCCATCAATTGGCACTTAATGGGGCATAATGGCTCTATAGCGCCCCCAATAATATTTATAAAAGAATTGCTCTTTTGAAAGTCTAAACATGCTGGAAAATTTACAAAAATCAACACACTCATGGAGCCCAGTATGACGATTACTGTGTTGTAGATTTTGCGCACAGGCAAGTCAAAATGGTATCATAGCGCCATCTAGAAAATTTTTGGACTCCCATCAGGAAACCACATTGTACGCGGTACAGCTGTGTTCAATGGCTCTGAATGGACACCTGCAGCCATCAAGATCTTGCTGCCACCCCAACGTGCACAAGGGGGGCGAGGGCCCTTTCAACGCTGCTTGCAGCTTTAATTAGGGCCCGAGCCCCGACCGGTGCCAGGGCCCGGAACGGGTCCTGGCACCGAAGGTGCGAGGAACCTATTGTTTTTGATGGGATTTTTATTATTCTTCTTCTTCTTCTTCTTCTTTTTATTCTGCTGCGAGAACGCATTTTTGAAGGCTTTACCATGCACGAAAACTCACAAAAATTTGCCCACACGTCAGTCGTCGTGAAAATTGCAAAGTATTATTATTTTTGTGCTTGGACATGCCCCGGTGGCTCTATGGCGCCACCAAACACGCGGCCATTTTGGAAAGCACTTGCTCGGATTCTCACGAAATTTTATAGAGTCATAGTAGTCATCATAAATTTTTTTTTAAATTTTTTTTAAATTTTTTTGCCTCACAGGAAGTGAGCTATGAGCCATTTCCTGCGTTTTTTCAGATTTTACGAACAGATTTTTGAGGGTTTTATCATACTCGAAAACTCACCAAACTTGGCTCATAGACTAGAAATATTACGTTCTTTGATTCGATATCTCATTTGGCACAGGGTGTGACATGGTAGCTCTATAGCGCCCCCTAATACATAATTGCATTTTTGAGGGCCTCAGCATGCTTGAAAACTCACAAAACTTTGCAAACATATTAAGCTGGTCATACTTTTTACTAGGATTTAGGATTTACAGATGGATGTGGCAAAATTGCATTACAGCGCCACCTAGAAAATTTCAATGAAGCAGCCCTCGCAGCGTGTTTGACCTACATGTACAAAATTCGGTGGACATGTGTACTATGCCAAGACCTAAAAAAAAAGTCTCCAGGTGCCATTACCTAGACTCCACAGGAAGTCCGCCATTTTTAATTGAATTTGCAAATTTTTTAAATTTTTTGCCATTCACAGGCTTCGTACTTTAACGAACTCCTCCTTGAGATTTTATCCGATCAACTTAAAATTTTGAATTTAACATCTTAAGACCTTTTCGATGTTAAATTGCGAAGCTTTTTTGGATTCATTGATTTTTGTATCCGTGGCGTCGCGGCGAATTTCCATGTTCCGCCATGAAACAGGAAGTTAGTTTTACGCGCACATGCTTTGTGAAATTTGCGCGAAACTTTACAGGCTTTATAGGAGTCCACTTCCAAGTAGACCAATATGTTGATATTAGATTGGGTGTGGTCAGGTGGCTCCACAGCGCCCTCTTGAAACGGCCATGTTGAGATAAAAGTGCTTGAATGTTCATGAAATTTAATGTGATCATTGCTTTGTTCATGTCGGGTTATATTAATTTTTTTGACATTTTTTGGCTAAACAGGAAGTGAGCTATGCGCCATTTCCTGCGTTTTTCCAAATTTTATAAACACATGTTTGGATGCTTAAGAGTACTCGAAATCTTGCAAAAAGTTGCACAAATTATAATTGTCTTATTATCTTCAATTTTTTATATCAATTTACACAAAATTTGGCACAATGGCTCTATAGCGCCCCCAATCAGATTTTTTTAAAAATTGCCATTTTGAGGGTCTCAGCATGTTCTAAAACTCACAAAATTTTGTAAATGTATAAAGACCATCATTCGTATTACTCTGACAAAAAACTTATATCTAGACATGGCAAAAATGTCACTATAGCGCCCCCTTGAAAATTTTAAATAAGCAGCCCTCGCAGCCTGGTAAATCTACATGTATGAAATTCGGTAGACATGTGGAATATGCCGAGACCTACAAAAAAGACTCTTGGTGCCATGACCTAGACTCCACAGGAAGTCCGCCATTTTTAATTGAATTTGCAAATTTTTTTAAATTTTTTGCCATTCACAGGCTTCGTACTTTAACGAACTCCTCCTAGAGATTTTATCCGATCAACTTAAAATTTTGAATTTAACATCTTAAGACCATCTCGATGTTAAATTGCGAAGCTTTTTTGGATTCATTGAACTTTGTATCCATGGCGTCGCGGCGAATTTCGATGTTCCGCCCTGAAACAGGAAGTTAGTTTTACGCGCACATGCTTTGTGAAATTTGCGCGAAACTTTACAGGCTTTATAGGAGTCCACTTTCAAGTAGACCTATATGTTGATATTAGATTGGGTGTGGTCAGGTGGCTCCACAGCGCCCTCTTGAAACGGCCATGTTGAGATAAAAGTGCTTGAATGTTCATGAAATTTGGTGTGATCATTGCTTTGTTCATGTCGGGTTAGATTAATTTTTTTGAAATTTTTTGGCTAAACAGGAAGTGAGCTATGCGCCATTTCCTGCGTTTTTCCAAATTTTATAAACACGTTTGGATGCTTAAGAATACTCGAAATCTTGCAAAAAGTTGCACAAATTATAATTGTTTTATTATCTTCAATTTTATATATCAATTTACACAAAATTTGGCACAATGGCTCTATAGCGCCCCCAATCAGATTTTTAAAAGAATTGCCATTTTGAGGGTCTCAGCATGTTCTAAAACTCACAAAATTTTGTAAATGTATAAAGACCATCATTCGTATTACTCTGACAAAAAACTTATATCTAGACATGGCAAAAATGTCACTATTGCGCCCCCTGGAAAATTTTAAATAAGCAGCCCTCGCAGCCTGGTAAACCTACATGTATGAAATTCGGTAGACATGTGGAATTTGCCGAGACCTACAAAAAAGACTCTTGGTGCCATGACCTAGACTCAACAGGAAGTCCGCCATTTTTAATTGAAATTGCAACTTTTTTGGATTTTTCGCCATTCACAGGTGTCGTACTTTAACAACTCCTCCTAGAGATTTTATCCGAACAACTTGAAATTTGGCTCATAGTATCTAAAGACATTGCAGATGTTAAATTGCGAATCTTTTTTGGATTCATCGAATTTTGTTTCCATGGCGTTGCAGCAAATTTCGATGTCCCGCCATGAAACAGGAAGTTGGTTTTACTCCCACAAACTTCATGGGTTTTCCCTGAAACTGTCCAAGCTTTATAAAATGGTCCTCCCAAGTATCAATATATGCTAATATTAGATCAAGTGTGGCCAGAAGGCGCCACAGCGCCCTCTAGATACGGCCATGTTAAGATAAATGTGCTTGAATGTTCATGAAATTTGGTGTGATCATTGCATTAGTCATTCCGGGTTATGGTTTATTACTTTGGCCAAACAGGTATGAGCTATTAGCTATTTCCTGCGTTTTTCCAAATTTCACCAACATACGTTTGAAGGCCTTAGAATACTCCAAAGCTTGCAGAACCTTGCACAATTTATAATTGTCTTATTCTCTTCAATGTCATCCATCAATTGGCACTAAATGTGGCGTAATGGCTCGAAAGCACCCCCAATCAGATTTTTAAAAGAAATCTCTTTTGTGGGTCGAAACGTGCTGTAAAAATTACAAAAATCAACACGCTCAAGGAGCCTGGTATTACAATTACTATGCTGGAGATTTAGCGCATGGGCATGTCAAAATGATATCAAAGCACCCCTCCAGAAAATTTTTGCACTCTCCGCAGGAAACCACATTGTTCACAGTCTAGCAGTGTCCAATGGCTGTGAATGCACACCTGCACCCATCAAGATTTTGCTGCCTCCCCAACGTGCAAGAGGGGGGCGAGGGCCCTTTCAACGCTGCTTGCAGCTTTAATTAGGGCCCGAGCACCGACCGGTGCCAGGGCCCGGAACGGGTCCTGGCACTGAAGGTGCGAGGAACCTATTGTTTTTGATGGGATTTTTATTATTATTCTTCTTCTTCTTCTTCTTCTTCTTCTTCTTCTTTTTATTCTGCTGCGAGAACGCATTTTTGAGGGCTTTGCCATGCACAAAAACTCACAAAAATTTGCCGACACATCAGTCGTGGTGAAAATTGCAAATTGTTACTATTTTTGTGCTTAGACATGCCTAGCTGGCTCTATAGCGCCACCAAACACGCGGCCATTTTGGAACGCACTTGCTCGGATTCTCACGAAATTTCATAGAGTCATAGTAGTCATCATAAATTTTTTTGTCAATTTTTTTGAAAATTTTTTGCCTCACAGGAAGTGAGCTATGAGCCATTTCCTGCGTTTTTTCAGATTTTACGAACACATTTTTGAGGGTTTTATCATACTCGAAAACTCACCAAACTTGGCTCATAGACTAGAAATATTACGTTCTTTGATTCAATATCTCATTTGGCAGTGGATATGACATGGTGGCTCTATAGCGCCCCCTAACGCATATTTGCATTTTTAAAGGCATCACCATACTCGAAAACTCACGAAACTTTGCAAACATATTAAGCTAGTCATACTTTGTACTTGAATATAGGATTTCCAGATAGATGTGGCAAAATTGCATTACAGCGCCACCTAGAAAATTTCAATGAAGCAGCCCTCGCAGCGTGTTTAACCTACATGTACGAAATTCGGTGGACATGTGTACTATGCCAAGACCTAAAAAAAAGTCTCTTGGTGCCATGACCTAGACTCAACAGGAAGTCCGCCATTTTTAATTGAATTTGCAAATTTTTTTAATTTTTTGCCATTCACAGGCGTCGTACTTTAACGAACTCCTCCTAGAGATTTTATCGTATCAACTTAAAATTTCGCATATGACATCTAAAGACCTTGTCGATGTTAAATTGTGAAGCTTTTTTGGATTCATTTAACTTTGTACCCATGGCGTTGCGGCGAATTTCGATGTTCCGCCATGAAAAAGGAAGTTGGTTTTACGCGCACATGCTTTGTGAGATACGCGCAAAACTTCACAGGCTTGATTAAATTGTCCCTTTAAGTATAAATATATGCTAATATTAGATCGGGAGTGGCAAGGTGGCTCCACAGCGCCCTCTAGATACATCCATGTTAAAATAAAAGTGCTTGAATGTTCATGAAATTAGGTGTGATCATTGCATTTGTCATTGCAGGCAATGACTAATTTTTTGAAATTTTTTGGCCAAACAGGAAGTGAGTTATGAGCTATTTCCTGCGTTTTTCCAAATTTTACGAACGCACGTTTGAAAGCCTTAAAATACTCCAAAGCTTGCCAAACCTTGCACAAATTATAATTGTCTTATTCTCTTCACTGTTATCCATCAACTGGAGCCTAATGTGGCATAATGGCTGAAGAGCGCCCCCAATCAGATTTTTAAAAGAATTGCCTTTTTGAGGGTTTCAGCATGTTCGAAAACTCACAAAATTTTGTAAATATATAAAGACCCTCATTCAAAATACTCTGATGAAAAGCTTACATTTTGGCATGGCAAAAATTTCATTATAGCGCCCCCTGTAAAATTTCAAATAAGCAGCCTGGTAAACCTACATGAACAAAATTCGGTGGACATGTGTACTATGCCAAGACCGAAAAAAAAGTCTCTTGGTGCCATGACCTAGACTCAACAGGAAGTCCGCCATTTTTAATTGAATTTGCAATTTTTTTTAATTTTTTGCCATTCACAGGCGTCATACTTTAACAAACTCCTCCTAGAGATTTTAACCGATCAACTAAAAATTTTGCATATGACATCTAAAGACGTTGTCAATGTTAAATTGCGAAGCTTTTTTGGATTCATTGAACTTTGTATCCGTGGCATCACGGCGAATTTCGATGTTCCGCCATGAAACAGGAAGTTGGTTTTATGCGCATATGCTTTGTGAGATTTGCCTGAAACTTTAGAGGCTTAATAAAAGTCGACATCTAAATATACTTATATGTTGATATTGGATTGGGTGTGGTCAGGTAGCTCCACAGCGCCCTCTTGACACGGCCATGTTGAGTTAAAAGTGCTTGAATGTTCATGAAATTTGGTCTGATCATTACATTTGTTTTTTTGGGCTATGCTTATTTTTTTGAAATTTTTCGGCCAAACAGGAAGTGAGCTATGAGCCATTTCCTGCGTTATTCCAAATTTTACGAACACAAGTTTGAAGGCTTTACCATACTCGAAAACTTGCAAAACTTTGCAAAAATTATATTTGTTTGATTGTCTTCAATTTGAGACAGAAATTGGCAGTAAATGTGCCATAATGGCTCTATAGCGCCCCCAATTAAATTTTTAAAAGAATTGCCCATTTGAGGGTCTCAGCATGCTCAAAAACTCACAATATTTTGTACCTTTCTAAAAACCATCATTTCTATTACACAGATAAAAAAATACATATACAGTATCTCACAAAAGTGAGTACACCCCTCACATTTTGACAATTAATTTATTATATCTTTTCAAGGGACAATGCTACAGAGGTGAAACTTCTATATATTCTAGAGTAGTCATGGTACAATATGTGTAGCAGTGTAGATTTACTGCACTGTCCAAATACCTGAACAAACAGTCACTATTTCCAAAATGGATGGCAACAAAAGTGAGTACACACCCCAATTGATAATGGTCAACCAAGCAATGAAACGCGACCGGTTCATCATGTTCATGCCTTTGTCTGTTCGACTGGGCCATATGAGGTTGTGTAACATGTTGAAGGGTTAAATTGTAGTGCTTTGGACGCAATGCTCTCATTCTGGTCACTGGATAGTCAACATGGCACCTCATGGGAAAGAACTCTCTGAGGATCTGAAAAAGAGAATTGTTGCTCTCCACAAAGATGGTCTAAGCTACAAGAAGATCCGTGAAACCATAAAACTGAGCTACAGCATGGTGGCCAAAACCATCCAAAAATTAGAACTGTCTTATTCTCTTCAATACATCCATCAATTGGCACTAAATGGGGCATAATGGCTCTATAGCGCCCCCAATAATATTTATAAAAGAATTGCTCTTTTGAAAGTCTAAACATGCTGGAAAATTTACAAAAATCGAAACACTCATGGAGCCCTGTATTACGATTACTGTGTTGTAGATTTTGTGCACAGGCAAGTCAAAATGGTATCATAGCGCCCTCCAGAAAATTTTTGCACTCCCATCAGGAAACCACATTGTACGCGGTCGAGCAGTGTCCAATGGCTCTGAATGGACACCTGCAGCCATCACGATCTTGCTGCCACCCAAACGTGCACGAGGGGGGCGAGGGCCCTTTCAACGCTGCTTGCAGCTTTCATTCTTCTTCTTCTTCTTCTTTTTATTCTGCTGCGAGAACGCATTTTTGAGGGCTTTGCCATGCACGAAAACTGACAAAAATTTGCCCACACGTCAGTCATGGTGAAAATTGCAAAGTATTATTAATTTTGTGCTTGGACATGCCCTGGTGGCTCTATAGCGCCACCAAACACGAGGCCAATTTGGAACGCACTTGCTCGGATTCTCACAAAATTTGATAGGGTCATAGTAGTCATCATAAATTTTTTTGTCAATTTTTTTGAAATTTTTTTGCCCCACAGGAAGTGAGCTATGAGCCATTTCCTGCGTTTTTTCAGATTTTACGAACTCATTTTCGAGGGCCTTATCATACTCGAAAACTCACCAATCTGGGCTCATAGACTAAAAATATTGAGTTCTTTGATTCGATATCTCATTTGGCACTTGATGTGACATGGTGGCTCTATAGCGCCCCCTAACACATAATTGCATTTTTAAGGGCCTCAGCATGCTTGAAAACTCACAAAACTTTGCAAACATATTAAGCTGGTCTTACTTTTTACTAAGATTTTGGGTTTACAGATGGATGTGGCAAAATTGCATTACAGCGCCACCTAGAAAATTTCAATGAAGCAGCCCTCGCAGCGTGTTTGACCTACATGTACAAAATTCGGTGGACATGTGTACTATGCCAAGACCTAAAAAAAGTCTCTAGGTGCCATTACCTAGACTCAACAGGAAGTCCGCCATTTTTAATTGAATTTGCAAATTTTTTTAATTTTTTGCCATTCACAGGCTTCGTACTTTCACGAACTCCCCCTAGAGATTTTAACCGATCAACTTAAAATTTTGAATTTAACATCTTAAGACCATCTCGATGTTAAATTGCGAAGCTTTTTTGGATTTATCGAACTTTGTATCCGTGGCGTCGCGGCAAATTTCGATGTTCCGCCATGAAACAGGAAGTTGGTTTTACGCGCACATGCTTTGTGAAATTTGCGCGAAACTTTACAGGCTTTATAGGAGTCCACTTCCAAGTAGACCTATATGTTGATATTAGATTGGGTGTGGTCAGGTGGCTCCACATCGCCCTCTTGAAACGGCCATGTTGAGATAAAAGTGCTTGAATGTTCATGAAATTTGGTGTGATCATTGCTTAGTTCATTTCGGGTTCTATTAATTTTTTTGAAATTTTTTGGCTTAACAGGAAGTGAGCTATGCGCCATTTCCTGCGTTTTTCCAAATTTTATAAACACATGTTTGGATGCTTAAGAATACTCGAAATCTTGCAAAAAGTTGCACAAATTATAATTGTCTTATTATCTTAAATTTTATATATCAATTTACACTAAATTTGGCACAATGGCTCTATAGCGCCCCCAATCAGATTTTTAAAAGAATTGCCCTTTTGAGGGTCTCAGCATGTTCTAAAACTCACAAAATTTTGTAAATGTATTAAGACCATCATTCGTATTACTCTGACAAAAAACTTATATATAAACATGGCAAAAATGTCACTATAGCGCCCCCTGGAAAATTTTAAATAAGCAGCCCTCGCAGCCTGGTAAACCTACATGTATGAAATTCGGTAGACATGTGGAATATGACGAGACCTACAAAAAAGACCCTTGGTGCCATGACCTAGACTCAACAGGAAGTCCGCCATTTTTAATTGAAATTGCAACTTTTTTGGATTTTTCGCCATTCACAGGTGTCGTACTTTAACAAACTCCTCCTCGAGATTTCATCCGAACAACTTGAAATTGGGCTAATAGTATCTAAAGACATTGCCGATGTTAAATTGCAAAGCTTTTTTGGATTCATAGAATTTTGTTTCCATGGCGTCGCGGCAAATTTTGATGTTCCGCCATGAAAATGGAAGTTGCTTTTATGAGCATATGCTTTGGAGAATTTACGTGAAACTTTACAGGCTTAATGATAGTCTAATTCCAAATATACCTATATATTGATAATGGAATGGGTGTGGTCAGGTGGCTCTACAGCGCCCTCTTGACACGGCCATGTTGATATAAAAGTGCTTGAATGTTCATGAAATTTGGTCTGATCATTGCATTTGTTCTTCTGGGCTGTGCTGATTTTTTTTTAAATTTTTCGGCCAAACAGGAAGTGAGCTATGAGTCATTTCCTGCGTTATTCTAAATTTTATGAACACACATTTGAAGGCCTTAGCATACTAGAAAACTTGCAAAACTAAGCTAAAATTTTATTTGTCCCATTGTCTTCAATTTGAAACAAAAATTGGCAGTAAATGAGGCATCATGGCTCTATAGCGCCCCCAATACGATTTTTAAAAGAATTAACCTTTTTGAGGGTTTCAGCATGCTCAAAAACTCACAAAATTTTGTACAATTTTAAAGACCATCATTCCTATTACACTGATAAAAAATTTACAAATAGGCGTGGCAAAAATGGCATTATAGCGCCCCCTGGAAAATTTCAAATAAGCAGCCCTCGCAGCCCGGTAAACCCACATGTATGAAATTCGGTAGACATGTGGAATATGCCGAGACCTACAAAAAAGTCCCTTGGTGCCATGACCTAGACTCAACAGGAAGGCTGCCATTTTTAATTAAAATTGCAACTTTTTTTATTTTTTTTGCCATTCACAGGTGTCGTACTTTAACGAACTCCTCCTAGAGATTTTATCCGATCAACCTAAAATTTAGCATATAATATCTAAAAACCTTGATGACGTTAAATTGCGAAGCTTTTTTGATTTCATCGAACGATGCATCCGTGGCGTCACGGCGAATTTTGATGTCCTGCCATGAAACAGGAAGTTGCTTTCAATTCCACATACTTTGTGGGATTTGCCTGAAACTTTCCAAGCTTGATAAAATTGTCCGCCAAAGTATAGATATATGCTTATTTTATATCGAGAGGTGCCAGGTGGCTCCACAGCGCCCTCTAGATATGGCCATGTTCAGATAAAAGTGCTTGAAAGTTCATGAAATTTGGCATGATCATTGCATTAGTCATTCTCCGCAATTGTTAATTTTTTGAAATTTTTTTGCCAAACAGGAACAGAGCTATGAGCTATTTCCTGCGTTTTTCCAAATTTTACGAACACACGTTTTAAGGCCTTAGAATGCTCCAAAACTTGCAAAACCATCCAAAAATTAGAACTGTCTTATTCTCTTCAATACATCCATCAATTGGCACTAAATGGGGCATAATGGCTCTATAGCGCCCCCAATAATATTTATAAAAGAATTGCTCTTTTGAAAGTCTAAACATGCTGGAAAATTTACAAAAATCAAAACACTCATGGAGCCCCGTATTATGATTACTGTGTTGTAGATTTTGTGCACAGGCAAGTCAAAATGGTATCATAGCGCCCTCCAGAAAATTTTTGCACTCCCATCAGGAAACCACATTGTACGCGGTCCAACTGTGTCCAATGGCTCTGAATGGACACCTGCAGCCATCAAGATCTTGCTGCCACCCCAATGTGCACCGGGGGGGCGAAGGCCCTTTCAACGCTGCTTGCAGCTTTAATTATTCTTCTTCTTCTTCTTCTTTTTATTCTGCTGCGAGAAAACATTTTTGAGGGCTTTGCCATGCACGAAAACTCACAAAAATTTGCCCACACGTCAGTCGTGGTGAAAATTGCAAAATATTATTATTTTTGTGCCTGGACATGCCCCGGTGGCTCTATAGCGCCACTAAACACGCTGCCATTTTGGAACGCACTTGCTCGGATTCTCTCGAAATTTGATAGGGTCATAGAAGACATCATAAATTTTTTTGTAAATATTTTTGAAATTTTTTTGCCTCACAGGAAGTGAGCTATGAGCCATTTCCTGCGTTTTTTCAGATTTTACGAACACATTTTTGAGGGCCTTATCATACTCGAAAACACACCAAACTTGGCTTATTGACTAAAAATATTAAGTTCTTTGATTCAATATCTCATTTGGCAGTGAGTGAGACATGGTGGCTCTACAGCGCCCCCTAATACATAATTGCATTTTTGAGGGCAACAACATGCACGAAAACTCACAAAACTTTGCAAACATATTAAGCTGGTTATACTCTTTACTAGGATATAGGGTTTAGAGATGGATGTGGCAAAATTGCATTACAGCGCCACCTAGAAAATTTCAATGAAGCAGCCCTCGCAGCGTGTTTGACCTACATGTACAAAATTCGGTGGACATGTGTACAATGCCAAGACCTAAAAAAAAGTCTCTAGGTGCCATTACCTAGACTCAACAGGAAGTCCGCCATTTTTAATTGAATTTGCAAATTTTTTACATTTTTTGCCATTCACAGGCTTCGTACTTAAACAAACTCCTCCTAGAGATTTTATCCGATCAACTTAAAATTTTGAATTTAACATCTTAAGACCTTCTCAATGTTAAATTGCGAAGCTTTTTTGGATTCATTGAACTTTGTATCCGTGGCGTTGCGGCGAATATTGACGTTCCGCCATGAAACAGGAAGTTGGTTTTACGCGCACATGCTTTGTGAAATTTGCGCGAAACTTCACAGGCTTGATTAGATTCTACTTTCAAGTATACCTATATGTTGATATTAGATTGGGTGTGGTCAGGTGGCTCCACAGTGCCCTCTTGAAACGGCCATGTTGAGATAAAAGTGCTTGAATGTTCATGAAATTTGGTGTGATAATTGCTTTGTTCATGTCAGGTTATATTGATTTTTTTGAAATTTTTTGGCTAAACAGGAAGTGAGCTATGCGCCATTTCCTGCGTTTTTCCAAATTTTATAAACACATGTTTGGATGCTTAAGAATACTCGAAATCTTGCAAAAAGTTGCAAAAATTATAATTGTCTTATTATCTTCAATTTTATATATCAATTTGCACTAAATTTGGCACAATGGCTCTATAGCGCCCCCAATCAGATTTTTAAAAGAATTGCCATTTTGAGGGTCTCAGCATGTTCTAAAACTCACAAAATTTTGTAAATGTATAAAGACCATCATTCGTATTACTCTGACAAAAAACTTATATATAGACATGGAGAAAAATGTCACTATAGCGCCCCCTGGAAAATTTTAAATAAGCAGCCCTCGCAGCCTGGTAAACCTACATGTATGAAATTAGGGAGACATGTGGAATATGCCGAGACCTACAAAAAAGTCTCTTGGTGCCATGACCTAGACCCAACAGGAAGTCCGCCATTTTTAATTGAAATTGCAAATTTTTTGGATTTTTTTTGCCATTCACAGGTGTCGTACTTTAACGAACTCCTCCTAGAGATTTTATCCGATCAACTTAAAATTTGGCAAATAATATCAAAAAACCTTGATGACGTTAAATTGCGAAGCTTTTTTGATTTCATTGAATGATGCATCCGTGGCGTCATGGCAAATTTTGATGTCCTGCCATGAAACAGGAAGTTGCTTTCAATTCCACATACTTTGTGGGATTTGACTGAAACTTTCCAAGCTTGATAAAATTGTCCGCCCAAGTATAGATATATGCTTATTTTATATCGAGAGGTGCCAGGTGGCTCCACAGCACCCTCTAGATATGGCCATGTTCAGGTAAAAGTGCTTGAAAGTTCATGAAATTTGGTATGATCATTGCATTAGTCATTCTCCGCAATTGTTAATTTTTTGAAATTTTTTTGCCAAACAGGAAGAGAGCTATGAGCTATTTCCTGCGTTTTTCCAAATTTTACGAACACACGTTTTAAGGCCTTAGAATGCTCCAAAACTTGCAAAACCATCCAAAAATTAGAACTGTCTTCTTCTCATCAATACATCCATCAAATGGCACTAAATGGGGCATAATGGCTCTATAGCGCCCCCAATAATATTTATAAAAGAATTGCTCTTTTGAAAGACTAAACATGCTGGAAAATTTACAAAAATCAAAACACTTATGGAGCCCCGTATTACGATTACTGTGTTGTAGATTTTGTGCACAGGCAAGTCAAAATGGTATCATAGCGCCCTCCAGAAAATTTTTGCACTCACATCAGGAAACCACATTGTACGCGGTCCAGCTGTGTCCAATGGCTCTGAATGGACACCTGCCGCCATCAAGATCTTGCTGCCACCCCAATGTGCACAGGGGGGGGCGAGGGCCCTTTCAACGCTGCTTGCAGCTTTAATTAGGGCCCGAGCACCGACCGAAGCCAGGGCCCGGAACGGGTCCTGGCACCGAAGGTGCGAGGAACCTATTGTTTTTGATGGGATTTTTATTATTCTTCTTCTTCTTCTTCTTTTTATTCTGCTACGAGAACGCATTTTTGAGGGCTTTGCCATGCACAAAAACTCACAAAAATTTGCCGACACGTCAGTCGTGGTGAAAATTGCAAAGTATTATTAGGGCCCGGGCACCGACCGGTGCCAGGGCCCGGAACGGGTCCTGGCACCTAAGGTGCGAGGAACCTATTGTTTTTGATGGGATTTTTATTATTCTTCTTCTTCTTCTTCTTCTTCTTTTTATTCTGCTACGAGAACGCATTTTTGAGGGCTTTGCCATGCACAAAAACTCACAAAAATTTGCCGACACGTCAGTCGTGGTGAAAATTGCAAAGTATTATTATTTTTGTGCTTGGACATGCCCCAGTGGCTCTATAGCGCCACCAAACACACGGCCATTTTGGAACGCACTTGCTCGGATTCTCACAAAATTCAATAGGGTCATAGTAGTCATCATAAATTTTTTTGTGAATTTTTTTGAAATTTTTTTGCCTCACAGGAAGTGAGCTATGAGCCATTTCCTGCGTTTTTTCAGATTTTACGAACACATTTTTGAGGGCCTTATCATTCTCGAAAACACACCTAACTAGGCTCATAGATTGAAAATATGAAGTTCTTTGATTCAATACCTCATTTGGCACTAGGTGTGTTATGGTGGCTCTAAAGCGCCCCCTAATACATAATTGCATTTTTGAGGGCATCAGCATGCTCGAAAACTCACGAAACTTTGCAATCATATTAAGCTGGTCATACTTTTTACTAGAAAGTGGGGTTTAAGGATGGATATGGCAAAATTGCATTACAGCGGCACCTAGAAAATTTCAATGAAGCAGCCCTCGCAGTGTGTTTAACCTGCATGTACAAAATTCGGTGGACATGTGTACTATGCCAAGACCTAAAAAAAAGTCTCCTGGTGCCATGACCTAGACTCAACAGGAAGTCCGCCATTTTTAATTGAATTTGCAATTTTTTTAAATTTTTTGCCATTCACAGGCGTCGTACTTTAACGAACTCCTCCTAGAGATTTTATCCGATCAACTTACAATTTCGCATATGACTTTTTAAGACCTGGTCGATGTTAAATTGCGAAGCTTTTTTGGATTCATCGAACTTTGTATCCGTGGCGTCGCGGCGAATTTTGATGTTCCGCCATGAAACAGGAAGTTGGTTTTACGCGCACACGCTTTGTGAGATTTGCGCGAAACTTCACAGGCTTGATAAGAGTCTACTTCCAAGTATACCTATATGTTGATATTAGATTGGGTGTGGTCAGGTGGCTCCACAGCGCCCTCTTGACACGGCCATGTTGAGATAAAAGTGCTTGAATGTTCATGAAATTTGGCGTGACAATTGCATGTGTTTTTTTGGGCTGTAATTATTTTTTTGAAATTTTTTAACCAAACAGGAAGTGAGCTATGAGCCATTTCCTGCGTTATTCCAAATATTATGAACACAGGTTTGGAGGTATTACCATACTCAAAAACTTGCAAAACTTTGCAAAAATTTTATTTGTATGATTGTCTTAAATTTGAGAAGAATTTGGCAGTAAATGTGACATAATGGCTCTATAGCGCCCCCAATCAGATTTTTAAAAGAGTTGCCCTTTGAAGGGTCTCAGCATGCTCAAAAACTCACAAAATTTTGGACAACTCTAAAGCCTATCATTCCTATTACAATAATAAAAAAATTTTATATAGGCGTGGCAAAAATGGCATTATAGCGCCCCCTGGAAAATTTCAAATAAGCAGCCCTTGCATCGTGGTTGACCTGCATATATGAACTTCGGTGGACATGTGAAATATCTTGAGACCTAAAAAAAGTCTCTTGGAGCCATGACCTAGACCCAACAGGAAGTTTGCCATTTTTAAGTGAAATTTCAACTTTTTTAGATTTTTCGCCATTCGCAGGTGTCGTACTTTAACGAACTCCTCCTGGAGATTTTATCCGATCAACTTAAAATTTTGCATGTGACGTCTAAAGACCTTGTCGATGTTAAATTGCAAAGCTTTTTTGTATCAATCGAACTTTGTATCTGTGGCGTCGCGGCGAATTTCGATGTTCCACCCTGAAACAGGTAGTTGGTTTTACGCGCACATGCTTTGTGAGATTTCCGCGAAACTTCAAAGGCTTGATAAGAGTCTACTTTCAAGTATACCTATATGTTGATATTAGATTGGGTGTGGTCAGGTGGCTCCACAGCGCCCTCTTGACACGGCCATATTGAGATAAAAGTGCTTGATTGTTCATGAAATTTAGTGTGATCATTGCAAGTCAGGGAATGATAATTTTTTTGAAATTTTTTGGCCAAACAGGAAGTGAGCTATGAGCCATTTCCTGTGTTTTTCCAAATTAGGAATATGCCGAGACCTGAAAAAAAGTCTCTTGGTGCCATGACCTAGACCCAACAGGAAGGCTGCCATTTTTAATTGAAATTGCAACTTTTTTGGATTTTTCGCCATTCACAAGTGTCGTACTTTAACGAACTCCTCCAAGAGGTTTTATCCGATCAACTTACAATTTGGCAACTGATATTACGAGACATTGCCGATGTTAAATTGCGAAGCTTTTTTGGATTCATTGAACGATGAATCCAAGGCGACACGGCGAATTTCGATGTTCCGCCATGAAACAGGAAGTTGGTTTTACTCCAACATACTTGGTGGGATTTGCCTGAAACTTTCCAAGCTTCATAAAAGTGTCCTCCCAAATATAAATATATGCTGATATTGGATCAGGAGGTGCCAGGTGGCTCCACAGTGCCCTCTAGATATGGCCATGTTAAGATAAACGTCCTTGAATGTTCACGAAATTTGGGGTGATCATTGCATTAGTCATTCCAGGCAATGGTTAATTTTCTAAAAATTTTTGGCCAAACAGGAAGTGAGCTATGAGCTATTTCCTGCGTTTTTCCAAATTTTACGAAAACACGTTTTAAGGCCTTAGAATGCTCCAAAACTTGCAAAACCCCACAAATTATAAATGTCTTCTTCTCTTCAAAGTCATCCATAAATTGGCACTGAATGTGGCATTATGGCTCTACAGCGCCTGCAATCAGATATATAGAAGAATTGCTCTTCTGAAGGTCTAAACATGCTGGAAAATTAACAAAAATCAACACACTCATGGAGCTCGGTATTACGATTACTCGGTTGTAGATTGTGCACAGACATGTCAAAATCGTACCATAGCGTCCTCTAGAAAATTTTTGCACTCCCATCAGGATACCACATTGTATGCAGTCCAGCAGTGTCCATTTGCTGTGAATGGACACCTGCACCCATCAAGATCTTGCTGCCACCCCAACGTGCACGAAGGGGGCGAGGGCCCTTTCAACGCTGCTTGCAGCTTTAATTACATTTGTTTTTCTTGGCTATGCTTATTTTTTTGAAATTTTTCGGCCAAACAGGAAGTGAGCTGTGAGCCATTTCCTGCGTTATTCCAAATTTTACGAACACACATTTGAAGGCCTTAGCATACTTGAAAACTTGCAAAACTTTGCAAAATCTTTGTTCGATTGTCTTTAATTTGAGAGAAAAATTGGCAGTAAATGAGGCATTATGGCTCTATACCGTCCCCAATCAGATTTTTAAAATAATTGCTCTTTTGAGGGTCTCAGCATGCTCAAAAACTGACAAAATTTTGTACAATTCTAAAGAGCATCATTCCTATTGCAATGATTATAATTTTCATACAGGCGTGGCAAAAATGGCATTATAGCGCCCCCTGGAAAATTTCAAAAAAGCAGCCCTCGCATCGTGGTTGACCTGCATGTATGAACTTCGATGGACATATGGAATATCCTGAGACCTAAAAAAAAGTCTCTTGGTGCCATGACCTAGACCCAACAGGAAGTTTGCCATTTTTAATTGAAATTGCAACTTTTTTAGATTTTTCGCCATTCACAGGTGTCGTACTTTAACGAACTCCTCCGAGAGAATTTATCCGACCAACTTAATATTTGGAAAATAATATCTAAAGACATTGCTGATATTAAATTACGAAGCTATTTTCATTTCTTCAAACGATGTATCCATGGCGCTGCGGCGAATTTTGATGTCCCGCCATGAAACAGGAAGTTGCCTTTCCTCCCATATACTTGGTGGGATTTGCCTGAAACTTCCTATGCTTGATAAAATTGTCCTCTGAAGTGTAAACATATGCTAATATTGGATCAGGAGGTGTTAGGTGGCTCCACAGCGCCCTCTAGATATGGTCATGTTCAGATAAAAGTGCTTTAATGTTCATGAAATTTGGTGTGATCATTGCATTCGTCATTCCGGGAAATGTTTAATTTTTAGAAATTTTTTTGCCAAACAGGAAGTGAGCTATGAGCCATTTCCTGCGTTTTTCCAATTTCTTTTTGAACACACGTTTGAAGGCCTTTGAATGCGTCAAAACTTGCAAAACCTTGCAAAAATTATAAATGTTTTATTTTCTTTAATATCATCCATCAATTGGCACTAAATGTGGCAATATGGCTTCTATAGCGCCCCAATCAGATTTATAGAAGAATTGCTCTTTTGAAGGTCTAAACATGCTGGAAAATTTACAAAAATCAACACACTCATGGAGCTCGGTATTACGATTACTATGTTGTAGATTTTGTGCACACGCATGTCAAAATGGTATCATAGCGCCCTCCAGGAAATTTTTGCACTCCCCTCAGGAACACACATTGCACGCGGTCTAACAGTGTCCAATGGCTGTGACTGGAGACCTGCACCCATCAGGATCTTGCTGCCACCCCAACGTGCACGAGGGGTGCGAGGGCCCTTTCAACGCTGCTTGCAGCTTTAATTAGGGCCCGAGCACCGACCGAAGCCAGGGCCCGGAACGGGTCCTGGCACCGAAGGTGCGAGGAACCTATTGTTTTTGATGGGATTTTTATTATTCTTCTTCCTTCTTCTTCTTCTTCTTCTTCTTCTTATTATTATTCTGCTGCGAGAACGCATTTTTGAGGGCTTTGCCATGCACGAAAACAGACCAAACTTGGCTTATTGACTGAAAATATTAAGTTCTTTCATTCGATATCTCATTCGGCACTGGGTGTGACATGGTAGCTCTATAGCGCCCCCTAATACATTATTGCATTTTTGAGGGCCTCTACATGCTCGAAAACTCACCAAACTTTGCAAACATATGAAGCTGGTCATACTTTTTACTAGGATATAGGGTTTACAGATAGATGTGGCAAAATTGCATTACAGCGCCACCTAGAAAATTTCAATGAAGCAGCCCTTGCAGCGTGTTTAACCTACATGTACAAAATTAGGTGGACATGTGTACTATACCAAGACCTAATAAAAAGTCTCTTGGTGCCATGACCTAGACTCAACAGGAAGTCCGCCATTTTTAATTGAATTTGCAAATTTTTTTAAATTTTTTGCCATTCACAGGCATCGTACTTTAACGAACTCCTCCTACAGATTTTATTCGATCAACTTAAAATTTGGCACAGGCCATCTTAAGACCTTCTCCATGTTAAATTGCGAAACTTTTTTGGATTCATGGAAATTTGTGTCCGTGGCGTTGCGACGAATTTTGATGTTACGCCATGAAAATGGAAGTTGCTTTTATGCGCACAAGCTTTGTGAGATTTGGGCGAAACTTTACAGGCTTGATAAGAGTCTACTTCCAAGTATAGCTATATGTTGAAATTAGATTGGGTGTGGTCAGGTGGCTCCACAGCGCCCTCTTGACACAGCCATGTTGATATAAAAGTGCTTGAATGTTCATGAAATTTGGTCAGATCATTGCATTTGGTTTTCTGGGCTGTGCTGATTTTTTTGAAATTTTTCGGTTAAACAGGGAGTGAGCTATGAGTCATTTCCTGCGTTATTCAAAATTTTATGAACACACATTTGAAGGCCTTAGCATACTCGAAAACTAGCAAAACTTTGCTAAAATTTTATTTGTCACATTGTCTTCAATTTGAAACAAAAATTGGCAGTAAATGAGGCATCATGGCTCTATAGCGCCCCCAATACGATTTTTAAAAGAATTACCCTTTTGAGGGTTTCAGCATGCTCAAAAACTCACAAAATTTTGTATAATATTAAAGATCATCATTCCTATTACACGGATAAAAAATTTACAAATAGGCGTGGCAAAAATGGCATTATAGCGCCCCCTGGAAAATTTCAAATAAGCAGCCCTCGCAGCCCGATAAACCCACATGTATGAAATTCGGTAGACATGTGGAATATGCTGAGCCCAACAAAAAAGTCTCTTGGTGCCATGACCTAGACCCAACAGGAAGGCTGCCATTTTTAATTGAAATTGCAACTTTTTAAAATTTTTTTTGCCATTCACAGGTGTCGTACTTTAACGAACTCCTCCTAGAGATTTTATCCGATCAACTTAAAATTTGGCATATAATATCTAAAAACCTTGCTGACGTTAAATTGCGAAGCTTTTTTGATTTCATCGAACGATGCATCTGTGGCGTCACGGCGAATTTTGATGTCCTGCCATGAAACAGGAAGTTGCTTTTACTCCCACATACTTTGTTCGATTTGCCTTGATAAGCTTGATAATATTTTCCTCCAAAGTATAACTATATGCTCATATTAGATAGGGAGTGGCCAGGTGGCTCCACGACGCCCTCTAGATACGGCCATGTTAAGTTAAAAGTGCTTGAATGTTCATGAAATTTGGGTGATCATTGCCTTAGTCATTCTGGGCGATGGTTAATTTTTTGAAAATTATTGCATAAACAGGAAGTGAGCTATGAGCTACTTCCTGCGTTTTTCCAAATTTTACGAAGTCATATTTTCAGGCCTTAGAATGCTCCAAACCTTAAAAAACCTAGCAAACAGTATAAATGTCTTATTCTCTTCAATGTCATCCATCAATTGGTATTAAATATGGCATAATGGCTCAATAGCGCCCCCAGTCAGATATTTAAAAGTATTGCCTCTTTGATCGTCTAAACATATTGGAAAATTTACAAAAATCAACACACTCATGGAGCCTGACATTACAATTACCTTGTTGTAGATTTTGCACACAGGCATGTCAAAATGGTATCGTAGCGCCCTCTAGAACATTTTTGCACTCCCATCAGGAAACCACAATGCACACAGTCTAGCAGTGCCCAATGGCTCTTGATGGACACCTGCACCCATCAAGATCTTGCTGCCACCCCAACGTGCACGAGGGGGGCGAGGGCCCTTTCAACGCTGCTTGCAGCTTTAATTAGGGCCCGAGCACCGACCGGTGCCAGGGCCCGGAACGGGCGAGGAACCTATTGTTTTTGATGGGATTTTTATTATTATTCTTCTTCTTCTTCTTCTTCTTCTTTTTATTCTGCTACGAGAACGCATTTTTGAGAGCTTTGCCATGCACGAAAACTCACAAAAATTTGCCGACACGTCAGTCGTGGTGAAAATTGCAAAGTGTTATTATTTTTGTGCTTGGACATGCCCCAGTGGCTCTATAGCGCCACCAAACACGCAGCCATTTTGGAACGCACTTGCTCGGATTCTCACGAAATTTGATAGGGTCATAGTAGTCATCATAAATTTTTTTGTCAATTTTTTTGAAATTTTTTTGCCTCACAGGAAGTGAGCTATGAGCCATTTCCTGCGTTTTTTCAGATTTTACGAACACATTTTTGAGGGCCTTATCATTCTCGAAAACACACCTAACTTGGCTCATAGATTGAAAATATGAAGTTCTTTGATTCAATATCTCATTTGGCACTAGGTGTGTTATGGTGGCTCTATAGCGCCCCCTAATACATAATTGCATTTTTGAGGGCATCAGCATGCTCGAAAACTCATTAAACTTTGCGATCATATTGAGCTGGTCATACTTTTTACTAGAAAGTGGGGTTTACGGATGGATGTGGCAAAATTGCATTACAGCGCCACCTAGAAAATTTCAATGAAGCAGCCCTCGCAGTGTGTTTAACCTGCATGTACAAAATTCGGTGGACATGTGTACTATGCCAAGACCTAAAAAAAGTCTCTTGGTGCCATGACCTAGACTCAACAGGAAGTCCGCCATTTTTAATTGAATTTGCAATTTTTTTTAATTTTTTGCCATTCACAGGCGTCGTACTTTAACGAACTCCTCCTAGAGATTTTATCCGATCAACTTACAATTTCGCATATGACTTTTTAAGACCTGGTCGATGTTAAATTGCGAAGCTTTTTTGGATTCATCGAACTTTGTATCCGTGGCGTCGCGGCGAATTTCGATGTTCCGCCATGAAACAGGAAGTTGGTTTTACGCGCACATGCTTTGTGAGATTTGCGCGAAACTTCACAGGCTTGATAAGAGTCTACTTCCAAGTATACCTATATGTTGATATTAGATTGGGTGTGGTCAGGTGGCTCCACAGCGCCCTCTTGACACGGCCATGTTGAGATAAAATTGCTTGAATGTTCATGAAATTTGGCGTGACAATTGCATGTGTTTTTTTGGGCTGTAATTATTTTTTTGAAATTTTTTAACCAAACAGGAAGTGAGCTATGAGCCATTTCCTGCGTTATTCCAAATATTACGAACACAGGTTTGGAGGTATTACTAAACTCAAAAACTTGCGAAACTTTGCAAAAATTTTATTTGTCTGATTGTCTTCAATTTGAGACAGAATTTAGCAGTAAATGTGACATAATGGCTCTATAGCGCCCCCAATCAGATTTTTAAAAGAATTGCCCTTTTGAGGGTCTCAGCATGCTCAAAAACTCACAAAATTTTGTACAACTCTAAAGCCTATCATTCCTATTACAATAATAAAAAATTTTTATATAGGCGTGGCAAAAATGGCATTATAGCGCCCCCTGGAAAATTTCAAATAAGCAGCCCTTGCATCGTGGTTGATCAGCATGTATGAACTTCTGTGAACAAGTGAAATATCCTGAGACCTAAAAAAAAGTCTCTTGGAGCCATGACGTAGACCCAACAGGAAGTTTGCCATTTTTAATTGAAATTTCAACTTTTTTAGATTTTTCGCCATTCGCAGGTGTCGTACTTTAACGAACTCCTCCTAGAGACTTTATCCAATCAACTCAAAATTTGGCGAATAATATCTTCAGACCTTGCTGATGTTAAATTGCGAAGCTTTTTTGGATATATCGAACGATGTATCCGTGGCATTGCGGCGAATTTCGGCGTCCCGCCATGAAACAGGAAGTTGGTATAACTCCCACATACTTTGTGGGATTAGTCTAAAACTTTCCAAACTTGATAAACTTGTCTTCCCAAGTATAAATATATGCTAATATTAGATCGGAAATGGCCATGTAGCTCCACAGCGCCCTCTAGATACTACCATGTTAAGATAAAAGTGCTTGAATGTTCATAAAATTTGGTGTCATCATTGCATTAGTCATTCTGGGCAATGCTTAATTTTTTGAAATTTTTTGGCCAAACAGGAAGTGAGCTATGAGCTATTTCCTGCGTTTTTCCAAATTTTACAAATACACGTATTAAGGCCTTAGAATGGTCCAAAACTTGCAAAAACGTGGCAAAAATTATCATTGTCTTATTGCCTTGAATTTAATACATCAACTGGGACTAAATGTGGCATAATGGCTCTATAGCGCACTCAGTCAGATTCTTTAAACAATTGCTTTTTTGGGGCTCGAAGCGTGCTTAAAAATTTACGAAAATCAACACACACATGATGCCCGGTATTCCAATAACTATGTTGTAGATTTTGCGCACAGGCATAACAAAATGGTATCATAGCGCCATCCAGAAAATTTTTGCGATCCCATCAGGAAAACACATTGTACACAGGCTAGCAGTGTCCAATGGCTGTTAATGGACAACTGCACCCATCAAGGTCTTGCTGCCACCCCACTGTGCACGAGGGGTGCGAGAGCCCTTTCAACGCTGCTTGCAGCTTTAATTAGGGCCCGAGCACCGACCGGTGCCAGGGCCCGGAACGGGTCCTGGCACCGAAGGTGCGAGGAACCTATTGTTTTTGATGGGATTTTTATTATTCTTCTTCTTCTTCTTCTTTTTATTCTGCGGCGAGAACGCATTTTTGAGGGCTTTGCCATGCACGAAAACTCACAAAAATTTGCCCACACGTCAGTCGTCGTGAAAATTGCAAAGTATTATTATTTTTGTGCTTGGACATGCCTCGGTGGCTCTATAGCGCCACCAAACACGCGGCCATTTTGGAACACACTTGCTCGGATTCTCACGAAATTTTATAGAGTCATAGTAGTCATAATAAATTTTTTTGTAAATTTTTTTGCCTCACAGGAAGTGAGCTATGAGCCATTTCCTGCGTTTTTTTAGATTTTACGAACACATTTTTGAGGGTTTTATCATACTCGAAAACTCACCAAACTTGGCTCATAGACTAGAAATATTACGTTCTTTGATTCGATATCTCATTTGACACTGGGTGTGACATGATAGCTCTATAGCGCCCCCTAATACATAATTGCATTTTTGAGGGCCTCAGCATGCTTGAAAACTCAAAAAACTTTGCAAACATATTAAGCTGGTCTTACTTTTTACTAGGATTTAGGGTTTACAGATGGATGTGGCAAAATTGCATTACAGCGCCACCTAGAAAATTTCAATGAAGCAGCCCTCGCAGCGTGTTTGACCTACATGTACATAATTCGGTGGACATGTGTACTATGCCAAGACCTAAAAAAAAGTCTCTAGGTGCCATGACCTAGACTCAATAGGAAGTCCGCCATTTTTAATTGAATTTGCAAATTTTTTAAATTTTTTGCCATTCACAGGCTTCGTACTTTAACGAACTCCTCCTAGAGATTTTATCCGATCAACTTAAAATTTTGAATTTAGCATCTTAAGACCTTGTCGATGTTAAATTGTGAAGCTTTTTTGGATTCATTGAACTTTGTATCCGTGGCGTCGCGGCGAATTTCGATGTTCCGCCATGAAACAGGAAGTTGGTTTTACGCGCACATGCTTAGTGAAATTTGCGCGAAACTTCACAGGCTTTATAGGAGTCCACTTCCAAGGAGACCTATATGTTGATATTAGATTGGGTGTGGTCAGGTGGCTCCACAGCGCCCTCTTGAAACGGCCATGTTGAGATAAAAGTGCTTGAATGTTCATGAAATTTGGTGTGATCATTGCTTTGTGTATGTCGAGTTATATTAATTTTTTTGAAATTTTTTGGCCAAACAGGAAGTGAGCTATGCGCCATTTCCTGCGTTTTTACAAATTTTATAAACACATGTTTGGATGCTTAAGAATACTCGAAATCTTGCAAAAAGTTGCACAAATTATAATTGTCTTATCTTCAATTTTATATATCAATTTACACTAAATTTGGCACAATGGCTCTATAGCGCCCCCAATACGATTTTTAAAAGAATTGCCATTTTGAGGGTCTCAGCATGTTCTAAAACTCACAAAATTTTGTAAATGTATAAAGACCATCATTCGTATTACTCTGACAAAAAACTTACATATATACATGGCAAAAATGTCACTATAGCGCCCCCTGGAAAATTTTAAATAAGCAGCCCTCGCAGCCTGGTAAACCTACATGTATGAAATTCGGTAGACATGTGGAATATGCCGAGACCTACAGAAAAGACTCTTGGTGCCATGACCTAGACTCAACAGGAAGTCCGCCATTTTTAATTGAATTTGCAAATTTTTAACATTTTTTGCAATTCACAGGCATCGTACTTTTACGAACTCCTCCTAGAGATTTTATCTGATCAACTTAAAATTTGGCATATGACATCAAAAGACCTCGGCGATGTTAAATTGCGAAGCTTTTTTGGATTCATCGAACTTTGTATCCGTGGCGTTGCGGCGAATTTCGATGTTCTGCCATGAAAATGGAAGTTGCTTTTATGAGCATATGCTTTGGGAGATTTACGTGAAACTTTACAGGCTTAATGATAGTCTAATTTTAAATATACCTATATGTTGATATTGGAGTGGGTGTGGTCAGGTGGCTCTACAGCGCCCTCTTGACACGGCCATGTTGATATAAAAGTGCTTGAATGTTCATGAAATTTGGTCAGATCATTGCATTTGTTTTTCTGGGCTGTGCTGATTTTTTTGAAATTTTTCGGCCAAACAGGAAGTGAGCTATTAGTCATTTCCTGCGTTATTCCAAATTTTATGAACACACATTTGAAGGCCTTAGCATACTCGAAAACTTGCAAAACTTAGCTAAAATTTTATTTGTCACATTGTCCTCAATTTGAAAAAAAAATTGGCAGTAAATGAGGCATCATGGCTCTATAGCGCCCCCAATACGATTTTTAAAAGAATTACCCTTTTGAGGGTTTCAGCATGCTCAAAAACTCACAACATTTTGTACAATTTTAAAGAGCATCATTCCTATTACACTGATAAAAAATTTACAAATAGGCGTGGCAAAAATGGCATTATAGCGCCCCCTGGAAAATTTCAAATAAGCAGCCCTCGCAGCCCGGTAAACCCACATGTATGAAATTCGATAGACATGTGGAATATGCCGAGACCTACAAAAAAGTCTCTTGGTGCCATGACCTAGACTCAACAGGAAGGCTGCCATTTTTAATTGAAATTGCAACTTTTTAACATTTTTTTTGCCATTCACAGGTGTCGTACTTTAACGAACTCCTCCTAGAGATTTTATCCGATCAACTTAAAACTTGGCATATAATATCTACAAACCTTGATGACGTTGAATTGCGAAGCTTTTTTGATTTCATCGAACGATGCATTCGTGGCGTCACGGCGAATTTTGATGTCCTGCCATGAAACAGGAAGTTGCTTTCAATTCCACATTCTTTGTGGGATTTGCCTGAAACTTTCCAAGCTTGATAAAATTGTTCGCCCAAGTATAGATATATGCTTATTTTATATCGAGAGGTGCCAGGTGGCTCCACAGCGCCCTCTAGATATGGCCATGTTCAGATAAAAGTGCTTGAAAGTTCATGAAATTTAGTCTGATCATTCCATTAGTCATTCTCCGCAATTGTTAATTTTTTGAAATTCTTTTGCCAAACAGGAAGTGCGCTATGAGCTATTTCCTGCGTTTTTCCAAATTTTACGAACACACGTTTTAAGGCCTTAGAATGCTCCAAAACTTGCAAAACCATCCAAAAATTTGAACTGTCTTATTCTCTTCAATACATCCATCAATTGGCACTAAATGGGGCATAATGGCTCTATAGCGCCCCCAATAATATTTATAAAAGAATTGCTCTTTTGAAAGTCTAAACATGCTGGAAAATTTACAAAAATCAAAACACTCATGGAGCCCCGTATTACGATTACAGTGTTGTAGATTTTGTGCACAGGCAAGTCAAAATGGTATCATAGCGCCCTCCAGAAAATTTTTGCACTCCCATCAGGAAACCACATTGTACACGGTCCAGCTGTGTCCAATGGCTCTGAATGGACACCTGCAGCCATCAAGATCTTGCTGCCACCCCAATGTGCACAGGGGGGGCGAGGGCCCTTTCAACGCTGCTTGCAGCTTTAATTAGGGCCCGAGCACCGACCGGTGCCAGGGCCCGGAACGGGTCCTGGCACCGAAGGTGCGAGGAACGTATTGTTTTTGATGGGATTTTTATTATTCTTCTTCTTCTTCTTCTTCTTCTTCTTCTTCTTTTTATTCTGCTGCGAGAACGCATTTTTGAGGGCTTTGCCATGCACGAAAACTCACAAAAATTTGCCCACACGTCAGTCGTCTTGAAAATTGCAAAGTATTATTATTTTTGTGCTTGGACATGCCCTGGTGGCTCTATAGCGCCACCAAACACGAGGCCATTTTGGAACGCACTTGCTCGGATTCTCACGAAATTTTATAGAGTCATAGTAGTCATCATAAATTTTTTTGTAAATTTTTTTGCCTCACAGGAAGTGAGCTATGAGCCATTTCCTGCGTTTTTTCAGATTTTACGAACACATTTTTGAGGGTTTTATCATACTCGAAAACTCACCAAACTTGGCTCATAGACTAGAAATATTACGTTCTTTGATTCGATATCTCATTTGGCACTGTTTGTGACATGGTAGCTCTATAGCGCCCCCTAAAACATAATTGCATTTTTGAGGGCCTCAGCATGCTTGAAAACTCACAAAACTTTGCAAACATATTAAGCTGGTTTTACTTTTTACTAGAATTTAGAGTTTACAGATGGATGTGGCAAAATTGCATTACAGCGCCACCTAGAAAATTTCAATGAAGCAGCCCTCGCAGCGTGGTTGACCTACATGTACAACATTCGGTGGACATGTGTACTATGCCAAGACCTAAAAAAAAGTCTCTAGGTGCCATTACCTAGACTCCACAGGAAGTCCGCCATTTTTAATTGAATTTGCAAATTTTTTTAATTTTTTGCCATTCACAGGCTTCGTACTTTAACGAACTCCTCCTAGAGATTTTATCCGATCAACTTAAAATTTGGCACAGGCTATCTAAAGACCTTTCTTATGTTAAATTGCGAAGCTTTTTCGGATTCATCGAAATTTGTGTCCGTGGCGTTGCGGCGAATTTTGATGTTCCGCCATGAAAATGGAAGTTGCTTTTATGAGCACTTGCTTTGTGAGATTTGCGTGAAACTTTCCAGGCTTAATAATAGTCTACTTCCAAATATACCTATATGTTGATATTGGAGTGGGTGTGGTCAGGTGGCTCCACAGCGCCCTCTTGACACGGCCTTGTTGATATAAAAGTGCTTGAATGTTCATGAAATTTTGTCTGATCATTGCATTTGTTTTTTTGGGCTATGCTGATTTTTTTGAAATTTTTCGGCCAAACAGGAAGTGAGCTATGAGCCATTTCCTGCGTTATTCCAAATTTTATGAACACACTTTTGAAGGCCTTAGCATACTCGAAAACTTGCAAAACTTTGCAAAAATTATAATTTTCTGATTGTCTTCAATGGGAGGCAGAAATTGGCAGAAAATGTGGCATAATGGCTCTATAGCGCCCCCAATCAGATTTTTAAAAGAATTGCCCATTTGAGGGTTTCAGCATACTCAAAAACTCACAAAATTTTGTAGCATTCTAAAATCTATCATTCCTATTACACTGATAAAAAAATACATATAGAGTTGGCAAAAATGGCATTATAGCGCCCCCTGGAAAATTTCAAATAAGCAGTTCTCGCATCGTGGTTGACCTGCATGTATGAAATTCGGTAGACATGTGGAATATGCCGATACCTAAAAAAAACTCATTTGGTGCCATGACCTAGACTCAACAGGAAGTCCGCCATTTTTAATTGAAATTGCAAATTTTTTGGATTTTCCGCCATTCACAGGTGTCGTACTTTAACGAACTCCTCCTCTAGATTTTATCCGATCAACATAAAATTTGGCAAGTAATATCTAAAGACCTTGCTGATGTTAAATTGCGAAGCTTTTTTGGATTGATGCAACGGTGTATCCGTGGCGTCGCGGCGAATTTTGATGTCCCGCCATGAAACAGGAAATTGCTTTTACTCCCACATACTTCATTCGATTTGCCTGAAACTTTCCAAACTTGATAATATAGTCCTCCAAAGTATAAATATATGCTAATATTAGATAGTGAGTGGCCAGGTGGCTCCACAGCGCCCTCTAGATACGGGCATGTTAAGTTAAAAGTGCTTGAATGTTCATGAAATTTGGGGTGATCATTCCATTAGTCATTCTGGGCAATGGTTAATTTTTTGAAATTTATTGCATAAACAGGAAGTGAGCTATGAGCTATTTCCTGTGTTTTTCCAAAATTTTACGAACTCATGTTTTCAGGCCTTAGAAAGCTCCAAAACTTAAAAAACCTTGCAAACAGTATAAATGTCTTATTTTCTTCAATGTCATCCATCAATGAGCACTAAATATAGCATAATGGCTCTATAGCGCCCCCAGTCAGATATTTAAAAGTATTGCTCCTTTGATCGTCTAAACATACTGGAAAATTTACAAAAATCAACACACTCATGGAGCTTGACATTACAATTACCTTGTTGTAGATTTTGCACACAGGTATGTCAAAGTGGTATTGTAGCGCCCTCTAGAAAATTTTAGCACTCCCCTCAGGAAACCACATTGCACACAGTCTAGCAGTGCCCAATGGCTCTTAATGGACACCTGCAGCCATCAAGATTTTTCTGCCACCCCATCGTGCGCGAGGGGGGCGAGGGCCCTTTCAACGCTGCTTGCAGCTTTAATTCTTCTTATTCTTCTTCTTCTTATTATTATTATTCTGCTGCGAGAACGCATTTTTGAAGGCTTTACCATGCACGAAAACTCACAAAAATTTGCACACACGTCGGACTTGGTGAAAATTACAAAATTTTATTGTTTCTGTGCTTGGACATGCCCCAGTGGCTCTATAGCGCCACCAAAAACGCGGCAATTTTGGAACACACTTGCTCGGATTCTCATGAAATTCAACAGGGTCACAGCAGTCATAATAAATTTTTTTGTCAATTTTTTTGAAATTTTTTTGCCGCACAGGAAGAGAGCTATGAGCCATTTCCTGCGTTTTTTCAGATTTTACGAACACATTTATGAGGGCCTTATTATGCTCGAAAAATTCACCAAACTTGGCTCATAGACTAAAAATATTAAATACTTTGATTTGATATCTCATTTAGCACTGAGTTTGATATGGTAGCTCTATAGCGCCCCCTAATACATAATTGCATTTTTTAGGGCCTCAGCATGCTCGAAAACTCACGAAACTTTGCAGACCTATTAAGCTGGTTATACTATTTACTAGGATATAGGGTTTGAGGAAAAATGTGGCAAAATTGCATTACAGCGCCACCTAGAAAATTTCAATGAAGCAGCCCTTGCAGCGTGATTAATCTACATGTTCCAAATTCAGTGGACATATGTACTGTGCCAAGACCTAAAAAAAAAGTCTCTTGGTGCCATGACCTAGACTCAACAGGAAGTCTGCCATTTTTAATTGAATTTGCGATTTTTTAAAATTTTTTGCAATTCACAGGCATCGTACTTTAACGAACTCCTCCTAGAAATTTTATCTGATCAACTTAAAATTTGGCATATGACATTAAAAGACCTCGTCGATGTTAAATTGGGAAGCTTTTTTGGATTCATTGAACTTTGTATCTGTGGCGTCGCTGCGAATTTCGATGTTCCGCCATGAAAATGGAAGTTGCTTTTATGAGCATATGCTTTGGGAGATTTACGTGAAACTTTTCAGGCTTAATAATAGTCTAATTCCAAATATACCTATATGTTGATATTGGAGTGGTTGTGGTCAGGTGGCTCTACAACGCCCTCTTGACACGGCCATGTTGATATAAAAGTGCTTGAATGTTCATGAAATTTGGTCTGATCATTGCATTTGTTTTTCTGGGCTGTGCTGATTTTTTTGAAATTTTTCGGCCAAACAAGAAGTGAGCTATGATTCATTTCCTGCGTTATTCCAAATTTTATGAACACACATTTGAAGGCTTTAGCATACTCGAAAACTTGCAAAACTTAGCTAAAATTTTATTTGTCACATTGTCTTCAATTTGAAACAAAAATTGGCAGTAAATGAGGCATCATGGCTCTATAGCGCCCCCAATACGAATTTTAAAAGAATTACCCTTTTGAGGGTTTCAGCATGCTCAAAAACTCACAAAATTTTGTACAATTTTAAAGACCATCATTCCTATTACACTGATAAAAAATTAACAAATAGGCGTGGCAAAAATGGCATTATAGCGCCCCCTGGAAAATTTCAAATAAGCAGCCCTCGCAGCCCGGTAAACCCACATGTATGAAATTCGGTAGACATGTGTTATATGCCGAGACCTACAAAAACTCACTTGGTGCCATGACCTAGACTCAACAGGAAGGCTGCCATTTTTAATTGAAATTGCAACTTTTTTTAATTTTTTTTGCCATTCACAGGTGTCGTACTTTAACGAACTCCTCCTAGAGATTTTATCCGATCAACTTGAAATTTGGCACTGGCCATCTAAAGACCTTCTTCATGCTAAATTGCGAAGCTTTTTTTGGATTCATCGAAATTTGTGTCCGTGGCCTTACGGCGAATTTCGAAGTTCCGCCATGAAACTGGAAGTTGCTTTTATGAGCACATGCTTTGTGAGATTTGCGTGAAACTTTACAGGCTTAATAATAGTCTACTTCCGAATATACCTATTTGTTGATATTGGATTGGGTGTGGTCAGGTGGCTCCACAGCGCCCTCTTGACACGGCCATGTTGACATAAAAGTGCTTGAATGTTCATGAAATTTGGTTTGTTCATTGCATTTGTTTTTTTGGGCTATGCTTATTTTTTCGAAAATTTTCAGGCAAACAGGAAGTGAGCTATGAGCCATTTCCTGCGTTATTCCAAATTTTACGAACACACATTTGAAGGCCTTAGCATACTCGAAAACATGCAAAACTTTGCAAAAATCATATTTGTCTGATTGTCTTCAATTTGAGAGAAAAATTGGCAGTAAATGTGGCATTACGGCTCTATAGCGCCCCCAATCAGGTTTTTAAGGGAATTGCCCTTTTGAGGGTCTCAGCATGCTCAAAAACTCACAATATTTTGTGCAATTCTAAATACCATCATTCTTCTTACACTGATAAAAACTTAACATATAGGCGTGGCAAAAATGGCATTATAGCGCCCCCTGGAAAATTTCAAATAAGCAGCCCTCGCATCGTGGTTGACCTGCATGTATGAACTTCGGTGGACATGTGGAATATCCTGAGACCTAAAAATAATTCCCTTGGTGCCATGACCTAGACCCAACAGGAAGTTTGCCATTTTTAATTGAAATTGCAACTTTTTTAGACTTTTCGCAATTCGCAGGTGTCGTACGTTAACGAACTCCTCCTAGAGATTTTATCCGATCAACTTAATATTTGGCAAATAATATCTTAAGACCTTGCTAATGTTAAATTGCGAAGCAATTTTGATTTCAGCGAACAATGTATCCTTGGCGTCGCGGCGAATTTTGATATCCCGTCATGAAACAGGGAGTTGCTTTTACTGCCACATACTTTGTGGGATTTGCCCGAACCTTCTTCTGCTTGATAAAATTGTCTGCCCAAGTATAGATATATGCTTATTTTATATCGAGAGGTGCCAGGTGGCTCCACAGCGCCCTCTAGATATGGTCATGTTAAGATAAAAGTGCTTGAATGTTCATGAAATTTGGTGTGATCATTTCATTCCTCATTCCGGGTAATGTTTAATTTTTTGAAATTTTTTGGCCAAACAGGAAGTGAGCGATGAGGTATTTGCCTCGTTCTTCCAAATTTCTCTGAACACACGTTTTAAGGCCTTAGAATGCTTCAAAACTTGCAAAACCTTGCACAAATTATAAATGTCTTATTTTGAATAATATCATCCATCAATTGGCACTAAATGTGGCATAACGGCTCTATAGCGCCCCCAATCAGATTTATAAAAGAATTGCTCTTTTGAAGGTCGAAAAATGCTGGAAAATTTACAAAAATCAACACACTCATGGAGCTCGGTATTACGATTACTATGTTGTAGATTTTGCGCACAAGCATGTCAAAATGGTATCATAGCGCCCTGCAGAAAATTTTTGCACTCCCCTCAGGAAAACACATTGTACGCGGTCCAGCAGTGTCCAATGGCTCTAAATGGACACCTGCACCCATCAGGATCTTGCTGACACCCCAACGTGCACCAGGGGTGCGAGGGCCCTTTCAACGCTGCTTGCAGCTTTAATTAGGGCCCGAGCACCGACCGGTGCCAGGGCCCGGAACGGGTCCTGGCACAGAACGTGCGAGGAACCTATTGTTTTTGATGGGATTTTTATTATTAGGGCCCGAGCACCGACCGGTGCCAGGGCCCGGAACGGGTCCTGGCACCGAAGGTGCGAGGAACCTATTGTTTTTGATGGGATTTTTATTATTCTTCTTCTTCTTCTTCTTCTTTTTATTCTGCTGCGAGAACGCATTTTTGAGGGCTTTGCCATGCACGAAAACTCACAAAAATTTGCCCACACGTCAGTCGTCGTGAAAATTGCAAAGTATTATTATTTTTGTGCTTGGACATGCCCTGGTGGCTCTATAGCGCCACCAAACACGCGGCCATTTTGGAACGCACTTGCTCGGATTCTCACGAAATTTTATAGAGTCATAGTAGTCATCATAAATTTTTTTGTAAATTTTTTTGAAATTTTTTTGCCCCACAGGAAGTGAGCTATGAGCCATTTCCTGCGTTTTTTCAGATTTTACGAACACATTTTTGAGGCTTTTATCATACTCGAAAACTCATCAAACTTGGCTCATAGACTACAAATATTGCGTTCTTTGATTCGATATCTCATTTGGCACTGGGTGTGACATGGTAGCTCTATAGCGCCCCCTAATACATAATTGCATTTTTGAGGGCCTCAGCATGCTTGAAAACTCACAAAACTTTGCAAACATATTAAGCTGGTCTTACTTTTTACTAGGATTTAGGGTTTACAGATGGATGTGGCAAAATTGCATTACAGCGCCACCTAGAAAATTTCAATGAAGCAGCCCTCGCAGCGTGTTTGACCTACATGTACAAAATTCGGTGGACATGTGTTCTATGCCAAGACCTAAAAAAAAGTCTCTAGGTGCCATGACCTAGACTCGACAGGAAGTCCGCCATTTTTAATTGAATTTGCAAATTTTTTAAATTTTTTGCCATTCACAGGCTTCGTACTTTAACGAACTCCTCCTATAGATTTTATCCGATCAACTTAAAATTTTGAATTTAACATCTTAAGACCTTGTCAATGTTAAATTGCGAAGCTTTTTTGGATTCATTGAACTTTGTATCCGTGGCGTCGCGGCGAATTTCGATGTTCCGCCATGAAACAGGAAGTTGGTTTTACGCGCACATGCTTTGTGAAATTTGCGCGAAACTTTACAGGCTTTATAGGAGTCCACTTCCAAGTCGACCTATATGTTGATATTAGATTTGGTGTGGTCAGGTGGCTCCACAGCGCCCTCTTGAAACGGCCATGTTGAGATAAAAGTGCTTGAATGTTCATGAAATTTGGTGTGATCATTGCTTTGTTCATGTTGAGTTATATTAATTTTTTTGAAATTTTTTGGCCAAACAGGAAGTGAGCTATGCGCCATTTCCTGCGTTTTTCCAAATTTTATAAACACGTTTGGATGCTTAAGAATACTCGAAATCTTGCAAAAAGTTGCACAAATTATAATTGTCTTATTATCTTCAATTTTATATATCAATTCACACTAAATTTGGCACAATGGCTCTATAGCGCCCCCAATCAGATTTTTAAAAGAATTGCCATTTTGAGGGTCTCAGCATGTTCTAAAACTCACAAAATTTTGTAAATGTATAAAGACCATCATTCGTATTACTCTAACAAAAAACATATATAGACATGGCAAAAATGTCACTATAGCGCCACCTGGAAAATTTTAAATTAGCAGCCCTCGCAGCCTGGTAAACCTACATGTATGAAATTCGGTAGACATGTGGAATATGCCGAGACCTACAAAAAAGACTCTTGGTGCCATGACCTAGACTCAACAGGAAGTCCGCCATTTTTAATTGAAATTGCAACTTTTTTGGATTTTTCGCCATTCACAGGTGTTGTACTTTAACAAACTCCTCCTAGAGATTTCATCCGAACAACTTGAAATTTGGCTAATAGTATCTAATGACGTTGCCGATGTTAAATTGCGAAGCTGTTTTGGATTCATCGAATTTTGTTTCCATGGCGTTGCAGCAAATTTCGATGTCCCGCCATGAAACAGGAAGTTGGTTTTACTCCCACAGATTTCATGGGTTTTCCCTGAAACTGTCCAAGCTTGATAAAATGGTCTTCCCAAGTATCAATATATGCTAATATTAGATCAAGTGTGGCCAGAAGGCTCCACAGCGCCCTCTAGATACGGCCATGTTAAGATAAATGTGCTTGAATGTTCATGAAATTTGGTGTGATCATTGCATTAGTCATTCCGGGTTATGGCTTATTATTTTGGCCAAACAGGTATGAGTTATTAGCTATTTTTTGCGTTTTTCCAAATTTCACGAACATACGTTTGAAGGCCTGAGAATACTCCAAAGCTTGCAGAACCTTGCACAATTTATAATTCTCTTATTCTCTTCAATGTCATCCATTAATTGGCACTAAATGTGGCATAATGGCTCGATAGCGCCCCCAATCAGATTTTTAAAAGAAATCTCTTTTGTGGGTCTAAACGTGCTGTAAAAATTACAAAAATCAACACGCTCAAGGAGCCTGGTATTACAATTACTATGCTGGAGATTTAGCGCACGGGCATGTCAAAATGATATAAAAGCACCCCTCCAGAAAATTTTTGCACTCTCCGCAGGAAACCACATTGTTCACAGTCAAGCAGTGTCCAATGGCTGTGAATGCACACCTGCACCCATCAAGATTTTGCTGCCTCCCCAACGTGCAAGAGGGGTGCGAGGGCCCTTTCAACGCTGCTTGCAGCTTTAATTAGGGCCCGAGCACCGACCGGTGCCAGGGCCCGGAACGGTCAGTTTTGCGAACGTGTTTTCTATAAATCGCGTCTATTTTAACCGCGTAATGTGCATAACGTAGACAGGATACAACCGAACTTGCTGATACGCATAGGTTTGTATGCTCTGTGTTTGTCCAATCAATGTGTTTCACTTACTCTAAAATGTTTAAACACTCGGGATTTGGATAAGAAACGAGCCAATCAATACATTTTTACCGGGTTAACTTTGCGAGGGCATGAAGTGCAACTATACAATTACGCAGAAAACCCTGAGTGTATGGTTGAGTGATTGGCTATCAACGGCAGTACTCGGGTGGATGTAAAGAAGCGCTGGATTTGTCAATGAATGGATCTGCGCGTAAATCCACGGTAGGAAACTACGATTTTTTTTGTACGTGACGACAGTAATTAAAAGTAGAATGTGAGAGAATCAATGCCATGTCGATTTTTTTGCCTCAGAAAACTGATTTCTCTGAACCATTACTTGGAATACTGTTGGCTCACTGTGGCTTATCTGGTTGCTACAGAGGATAGCGATTTTTTCTGTGTCAAGATATCGTTTTTTTAAACTGCTGGATCGATACTATAGGCAAGGATACTGACCAGTTTGCACATCAGGCTTAGCTGAGGAGTTTAATTCATGCAGCTCTAGAAAAACAGGGCGTGGAGTGAACTTCCCCATATTCAGAACCGCGTTCGAGGTCTGCTTGCTTGTGAACATTCAATAACTGATCCGGGGGTGCCATTTAGTGATCGAGTACAGTAACAGCGTGCTTCCAGTTTGCAGGTCTATAGATGCAGGCGTCTACATCTGCAGAAAGGGGTTAATAAACTTGTATCATCATAAAAAATTAATAGACAGGTCAAGGGTGGCAAGCCCTCACATTTGATTGGGGATTTGCCCATGAAGGCAGCAAAATGTCTCGATAGCGCCCCCTTGAAATTTTCCCTGTAAGGGTTTTTTTGGAGTAGAAAAATGAAAATTGGTATACATGTGTATTTGGCCAAGACACAAAAAAAATGTCTCTGGCATCATTTGTCTACTCCAAACAGGAAGTCGGCCATTTTGATTTTAATGTGTCATTTTCGCCTGATTCCCACATATTGTATTTTAACGCACTCCTCCTACAGATTTAATCCATTCATAACCAGATTTATTAAAAAACATTCAGAGACCATGCTGATCAAAATTTGTGCTTTGCAGGTCTGTAGGTCAGTGGGCGTGGCCACTAACAGGAAGTGACCAGTTTTTACTTTCACTTGTACTGATGACACATAGTTGAACCCATCAACTTTATTCTCCCTGTACAACATGTAGAAGCAGTTGCATAAACTACCTTACGAATGCTGTGATGCTTCGAGTAATGGCGTCCGTGTGGCGATGCGGTGACAATGGATCCCTCGCCATGAAAATACGTTTGGTTTTTTGATGTTCTTAATGAATTCCTATCATCATGGAAATTGATATGCCGGTCAAGGGTGGCCCGCTATCGCATCGAATTGGGGCTTTGCCCATGAGGGCAGCAAAATGCCTCGATAGCACCCCCTTGAAAATTTCAAAAACCTCTCCCCATAGAGTTTTTTTTGGAGTAGAGAGATAAAAATTGGCACACACATGTATTTAGCCAAGACACAAAAAAAAGTCTCTGACATCATTTGTCTACTCCAAACAGGAAGTCGGCCATTTCCACATATTGTATTTTAACGCACTACTCCTAGAGATGTCATCCATTCAAAACCAGATTTATTAAAAAACATTGAGAGACCATGTTGATCAAAAGTTGTGCTCTGCAGGTCAGTAGGTCGGTGGGCGTGGCCGCTAACAGGAAGTGACCAGTTTTTACTTTTACTTGAACTGATGACACATAGTTGAACCCATCAACTTTATTCTCCCTGTACAACATGTAGAAGAAGTTGCTTAAACTACCATACGAATGCTGTGATCCTTTGAGTAATGGCGTGCGTGTGGCGATGCGGTGACAATTGATCCCTCGCCATGAAAATACATTTGTGTTTTTGATGTTCTTAATGAATTCGCATCATCATACAAATTGATATACCGGTCAAGGGTGGTGAGCTCCAACATCTGATTGGGGCGGTGCCCATGAGAGCAGCTAAATGCCTCGATAGCGCCCCCTTGAAATTTTGACAAACCCCTCCCCGTTGGGGTTTTTTTGGAATAGGAAAAAGAAAATTGGTACACATGTGCATGTTGCCAATTCGAACAAAAAAGTCACTGGCACCATCGATCAAATCCAAACAGGAAGTCAGCCATTTTGATTTTAATGCGTCATTTTGGCCCGATTTACACATTTACATTGCATTTTAACGAACTCCTCCAAGCGATTCCGTCCAATCACCCTAATATTTATTTTTAGATTATCAAGAGACCATGCTGATGAAAAGTAGTGCTCTGCATGTCTGTAGCTAAATGGGCCTGGCCACCATGGTGTCCCCATTTCAGATGCCGCGCCAAACACATTCGAGCGGCTACCTCTCCCTCACACTTCATCCAAATGGATTCTAAATTCCTGTACAGGCGAAAAGCCCCACCCTGAACGGCTCAATGTGCTGCTAAACAATCTAGCCCATCTCGCCCCCTTATGGAAACAAAAAATGCCACATTTTACGTTGAAATTGGCCGATTTGCTCAAAACTTCACATCTGTGCTGAGGGTCTGCCCCAGAATGCACCTGTCCAAATTTGGTTACACTCTGAGCGCCTTCTGGTGGATGAAGTATCAACTTATCATAACTCCTTTAGCTTTGTCCGATTCGCTCCGCACTTTCTCTCAGGTTGGGGCCGGCACTTGACCTGTCTAATGGTCGTGAGTGCACAGCTGCACCCGTCAGGATCTCACCACAACCCCAACGTGCGCATGGGGGCGAGGACCCGTTCAACGCTGCTTGCAGCTTTTATTATTATTATTCCTCCGACATTTCAAGGGCCAATTTTGCCCCCTTCTCAAACTCAAAAACGCTTGTAACTTTCCAAATTCGTCCGCCCACATCTGAAATTTGATATTTTTGTGCGTTTGTTCATGGTCGACACAAAATGCCAAAATAGCGCCCCCTAAACATGTTTCAAATTTCCCATTAGGAAATTCGGTTACTTTCTCGTAGGCAAAGAAAATTCAGTATACATGTGTATCGTAGCTAGTCATACAAAAAATTTCATTTCAGCCACACCCTAAACCCAACAGGAGGTCGGCCATTTTGATTTGAATTTTTGAATTTTAACACTAACTCCTCCAAGGGATTTTGCCTGATCAACTTCAAATTTGGGATACATCATTTAGAGACCAAGCTGATTAAAAGTTGAGCTGTGCATGTCTGCAGGTCAAAGGCTGCTAGGGTGAGACAAATTTGGGCGACTCAACCAAGAAATTTCAAAATTCTCTCACGCCCAAATACTTGATCTGAGCAGCTTCAAGCTTGCTGCTCATGATGACTTCTCTGCCCTGAACGTCCCCATATTATAACTTTTCACATCATTAATAGCGCCCCCCAGTGGTAACAGGAAGTGACCACTCGTTTGAATTTTAATTTTTTACTTTGAAAAAGAACTCCTCCTAGGGTTTTCGACCGATTGACTTCGAATGTGGTACATAACATCAAGAGCCCAAGCTGATCAAAAGTTGTGCTCTGCATGTCTGCAGGTCAAAGGGCGTGGCTGCGAGGTTGTGCCAAAGTTTGGCGACTTGCCAAAAAAATTTCAAATTGTTCTCACGCCAACAAACTTGATTGTAGAAGCTTCAAACTTTTTGAAGATGATTTTGACCCCGCCCTAAACACCAAGTTATAAATATTTCCCACTTTACTAATAGCGCCTCCTGGTGGTAACAGGAAGCGACCAGTCCAGTTACTTTGTTGTAGGCATACGAAATTCGGTTCACATACGTAGCCTACTCAAACATACAAAAAAACTCATTGGAGCCACGCCCTAAACCCAACAAGAAGTCGGCCATTTTGATTTGAATTTTTGAATTTTAAAAAGAACTCCTCCTCAGGTTTACGAACGATTGACTTAATTTGGTACAGACCATCTAGAGACCAAGCTGATCAAAAGTTGTGCTCTGCATGTCTGTCGGTCAAAGAGTGTGGCTGCTAGAGCATGAAAAAGTTTGGCGACTCGCCAAAAAAATTCCTAAATGCTCTCACACCAACATACTTGACTGTAGAAACGTCAAACTTGCTGGAAATAATGATGGCTCAGTGCTGAACGTCATGCTATCATACCTTCCCACTTTACAAATAGTGCCCCATGGTGGTAACAGGAAGTGACCATTTTTTACTTTAACATGTACTGATGACACATAGTTGAACCCATCAACTTTATTCCACTTCTAAAACATGCAGAACAAGTTGGTGAAGCTACATTATGAATGCTGTGAAGCTACAAGTAATGGCGTTTGTGTGGCAACGCGGCGAAGATGGATCCCTTGCCATGAAAATACATTTGTGTTTTTGATGTCTTTACTGAACTCGCACCATCAAAGTTGATACATAGGTCAGGGATGGCAATCTGTTACATCTGATAGGGGCCTCGCCCATGGGAGGAGGAAAATTTCTCTATAGCGCTCCCTTGTGGAAACAGGAAATGCCATATTTTACATTGACATCGGCTGATTTGCTCGAAACTTTGCATTTGTGCAGACGGTCTGCTCCTGAATGCACCTGCCCACATTTTGTTTCGCTCAGAGCGCCCCCGGCTGGATGACCTATCAACTTCTTCCTGCTTTGTCCGATTCGCTTGAAACTTTATCACAGGTTGATGCCTGTAATTGACCCGTCTACTGGTTGTGAGTGCGCTCCTGCACCCGTCAGGATCTCACCACTACCCCCAACGTGCACATGGGTGCGAGGGCCCATTCAACGCTGCTTGCAGCTTTAATTTATTAATGAAATCACAGCGAAAACTGCCATCAAGATGAGAATCGAGCAAATCCGGCTGCAAAATGAGCAAGAATTACCGACTGATCGCGCCAAGCTTCACCATCAAAAAACAAACAAAAAATAATAATAAAAATCAGTCATAAAAAACCCTCTCAAGATGTGTAAAAACATGCCTATTTCCGTAACCCACTCCTTCCCGTCCTCTTAGATAATGATCGGCCTAAAACCTGTGAAAATTTCCACATCAGTGTCATAAAGGAGAAAAGTAGGACGATATGCGCTGCCTGCTTTGCCAGTTTTACTGGCTGGGGCAACGTGCCGTTCCATTGGTTGAAGAAGTTTCGCATAGCTGGGAATCCACCAATGAGAAATACTCACTGAATGTACAGACTGTTGATGGATACTTTATTTGCGCAGCATAAATGCAATTTTAGGCACGCAAAGGCGCAAACGCGCAAATGCACGCCTTTCATAAAAAGGCCTGGTAACAACCCCTTTACCGTGGTAATTACAGTATTGCAAAATCCATTTTGTGGCAACATATTATACCAGTGACCGTGATGAAACCGGTTTCCCGTCCACCTCGTCAGAAGGCATGCCAGTGCCAACCACTGCTGCGGCTTAAATAGAGATGGGCATATGACTTGGAGCAGTCAGTGCATGAATCTACTGGACATACCGCAGCCAGGCGCACCGGTATAAGAATGTAGCGCACCCAGTGTGTTCCCTTGAGCTGACAGTGACCATTCTGGCCAATCAACGGGGAGCTTGACGTCCTAAACCTCAGTACTGATTCTATAATGGCTAATATTAGCAATCACTCACTCCATTTCGAGGTACTGAGAGTTACCATTGTAACTATACACAACATTTAGACAGAAAATGAAAAAAGAGCAATAGAAGACTTTTTTTTTGGTACCAATAACTTTCAAAAAAGTCCAGTCGGTAACAAAAGTTACTGAAACTGAGAATCATGACGGTGATTCGGATGAACCGGCGGCGAAATCAGTTTATTATTTTCGCAAAGAGTTGCTTCGAAATTTTGGATGGCTGAGGTTATAAGAAGGTGAAATGCGCCGTGTTCATTGTAAAGATAATGGCCCGGACCACACAGGTAACAGCGTGTTATCAACTGAGTCCAAATACTTTAAAGTGAAAGTCCTTCCAAACACAGAGAAAGCACAAAACACAGAAAATACTGTGACCAACATGCGTCAACGAGTAGGTCCGGTGTTCTGTTAATATTGCAACCTATCAAAATATGCTGCCTTGCGGCTCTGCACTTGCGCAGACCTAAAATCATGGTCTCGTTTTCTTTGCTCATATCTTCAGTAGCCTATCTGCAAAAATAACAAACGCACATTTTTTTCAGCGCGTCTTTTGACCAGTAAATGTTTATATATTTGCATGTACATGCATCGTTTTCCTGAAAGAAATTAGATGACAATGGCATGTGGCGTACTATATCTTAAAACAAACATACAACTCATTATAACATCTGATTATGTTATTATAATAAGCTAACAAATAGCAAAGTTACCTCTGTGAACTGATTCATATTGCAATTGTAATGTGAATATAGGCCACTAGATGGCAGTATTTACCTTTTTTTTTGTTAAGCTCAGACTGGAGTCATGTTTAGACATGTCCTGGACATGTCTGGGGCAAGTCTCAGAAAATTAAAAAAAAGAGGTCTAAATGTGGGTGGGGTCTGCAGGGGAGTATATTAGGAAAAGAATTGAGACAGTAAAGTAGTAGGAGAAATTGCAAGAAGATGACCAGACCTGCCATTCTGTTCAAGACCTGTGACGTTTCTTTTGTGGATTTCTTTGCCTGTGTTTGAGCATTTTCATTATCCAGGACATCACCAAGCCACCCCACAAAAAGGGACTGTAAATATTTCTTTTTTTTTTCCTATTCAATCTTGGTCAGTTTAGTTAGTTGTTGTGTTTAATTAAATGTGTTTAAGTTTTAAAACTGTGTCTGTCATCCCTTGCTGTTGCTGTTGTGTTGTAGATTGTAATAAGAAATTGGGGCCATAACAAATTGGGGGCTCAAGGTCCGGGATAGACCATTGTGTGAGTAATTTATTGAAAATCTAACATTTCAAATTGTAAAATTGATTTTTTTTTTTAATTGAATACATATATATTGACAACAGCAATGGATGATTTCTTGGCATCACCAACCGTAGGGGTTTTGAAGTCTTTTAAAAAGACAGAACTGCTAGAAATTTGCAGACATTTAGAGCTGACAGAGGTGAAACCAGCCATGTGAAAAGCAAGACTGGCTAGAGAGATAGTTGAATATTACATTGATGAAAATGTGTTTGCACCAGGAGATCTGGAACAGTTTCCAGTGGAAAATCCAAATATAAAAATGGAACTTAAATTAAAAATGATAGAGATTGAAAGGGAAGAAAAAGAAAAACAAAGGCAGTTTGAGTTGGAAAATTAGCAAGAGAAGAGAAAAAAGAAAGGGAGGAAAGAGAAAAAGAAAGGGGGGAAAAGAGAAACAAAGAATTTGAGAGGGAAGAAAAAGAAAAACAAAGAGAATTTGAGTTAGAAAAATTTGCAAGACAGAGAGATTTTGAATTAGAGAAATTCGATAGAGAAGAAAGACTCCAAATGGAGCAACTAAAAATAAAAATTCAAACTGAAAATAAATTTCGGGCTAGCCAGGAGGTAAAACTGGTGCCTCCATTTTCGGAAAAGGATGTTGACAACTATTTCCAGTGTTTTGAAAAGGTAGCAAAGAGTTGCCAGTGGCCAAAGGAACACTGGCCTCTGATGTTGCAAACTGTCCTCAAGGGTAAAGCTCAACAAGCCTATTCGACTTTGTCTGCAGATGATTCCTCTGATTATGAGGTTGTCAAAAAGGTTATTTTGAGAGCTTATGAGTTGGTTCCAGAGGCTTACCGACAGAAATTCAGAGGTCTGAAGAAATCTGAAAATCAGACTTATGTGGAATTTGCTAATGAGAAGAAGGTTTGCTTTGAGCTCTGGTGTACTTCAATGGAGGTCAAGGATGATTTCAACTCACTAAAAGAGATGGTGTTAGTTGAAGAATTCAAGAACTGTGTTAAGGATGATGTTAAGACCTACCTTAATGAGAAGCAAGCTCTGAATTTGCAATCAGCTGCCAAATTTGCAGATGAATGTGTTCTCACTCATAAGTCCAAATTTCAGTCTAGCAGTAACAATAAATGGTCCCAATTTCAGAAAAAGGGTTACGGTGATACCCAAGATTCCTCACCCAAAGACAAAGATAAATCTGGTGATGGTGCTCAGGAATCCAGTAACAGGTCTGATCAAAGTGTGAAAGCTGACAGTGACAAAAGTGGTCTAGTTTGCAGTTATTGCAAGAAATCTGGTCATGTTACAACTAACTGTTGGTTCCTTAAAGCTAAGAAAGAAAAAGAAAAGGATACCAAACCAAATGCCTTTGTGAAAACAAGGTTAGAAACCCCTGTCGTAGATAACCAATCTGCTAAATTGCCTGCTTCTTGTGGGGCTAAAAAGCCTGATACCGCTGACTTCGTGAGGGAGGAATTTCTTCCATTTGTGTCAGAGGGATTTGTGACTCTGAATGAGCATTCTACTCCTGTCCCCATATATATATCCTAAGGGATACCGGAGCTTCTCAGTCACTTTTGTTGATGGACTCCTTGGAGTTACGTGATGAGACCGCTTCAGGGGATTTCATACTTGTACAAGGTATTGAAGGGAGGACTGTATCTGTACCCCTGCGCTCTATATTCTTGAAGTCAGATTTAGTTACAGGACAGGTAAAGGTGGGACTTATGTCAAGTCTACCTATAAAGGGTGTTTCTCTGTTGCTAGGCAATGACCTGGCTGGGGGCAAAGTAGTTCCCCCTGTACATCTTACTTCACAGCCGAGCACTGAAGATGGGGATGAGGACCCATCTCTGTATCCTTCTTGCGCAGTGACTCGTGCTATGGCCAAGAAGGCTAAAGAAGAAGATGATGTGGTGCCGTCCAGTACATTGAATAGTCAGGACTCAGGTGGTTCGCCTCATGACTCTGATTGGCCTACTATGGTTTCTCCGTTTGAGGACTTATTAGATACTTTTATCAATTCTCTATTCAGCCAGCCGGATGGGTCTGGTGATTCTGATGTGTCTGGAGACTTGTCTCTGTCCAGAAAGCGGTTGATTGAGGAGCAAACTAATGATCCTGAAATTTGTGTACTAAAGAGGAGAGCCCTTCCTGATAAAGAAATAGACGCAGTTCCAGTTGGGTATTATCTCAAGGATGGTGTGTTGATGCGGAAGTGGCGCCCTCCTGATATCCCTGCCAATGCAGATTGGGCAGTGGTCAGGCAAATTGTTGTTCCGAAGGTCTATAGGAATGAGATCTTAACAATGGCTCATAGTTTACCTTTTGGAGGTCATCTTGGTGTTTACAAGACTGTTGATCAGATCATGAAACACTTCTTTTGGCCTGGGCTTCGGAAAGACGTTTCCAACTTTTGCAAAACCTGTCACACTTGTCAGGTAGTTGGAAAACACCAGTTAGACCCACCTGTAGCTCCATTGCAGCCTATCCCAGCATTTGGGGAGCCATTCTCTAAGGTCATTGTTGATTGTGTTGGTCCATTACCCAAGACTAGATCTGGAAATCAGTACTTGTTGACAATCATGTGTGCATCTACCAGATTCCCCGAAGCCATACCTCTATGTAACATCAAGGCAACTGCAATCTCGAAGGCTTTGATAAAGTTCTTCACATTGTTTGGCCTTCCCAAGGAAATTCAGTCAGACCAGGGTAGCAATTTCACCTCAGGATTGTTTCAGCAGGTTGTGTATGAACTAGGTGCAAAGCAGATTCTTTCTAGTGCCTATCATCCAGAAAGTCAGGGTGCCTTAGAGCGGTTTCATTCCACTCTCAAGACAATGATGAGGACTTATTGTTATGACCATGAGAAAGACTGGGATGAAGGGGTTCATTTGCTGTTGTTTGCAGCTAGAGAAGCAGTGCAGGAGTCTACTGGATTCAGTCCATCTGAGCTAGTGTTTGGTCATGAAGTGAGTGGACCTTTGCTATTATTGAGTGAACAATGGCAAGAGAAAGAGCCGCATATCAGTCTGTTAGACTATGTTAGCAAGTTCAAGGAAAGATTGCGTGCAGCTTGTGACCTTGCCAAAGAGAACTTGAAATCAAGTCAGGGAAAAATTAAAACTTGGTATGATCATAAGGCTAGAAGCCGTGAGTTTAAACCAGGTGAAAAGGTCCTTGTGTTGTTTCCCTTGCAGTCCAATCCATTGCAGGCTAGATTTCATGGTCCTTATGAAATTCTGACTAAACTCAATGATCTCAATTACATTGTGAAGACTCCAGATAGGAGAAAACCAAAACAATTGTGTCACATTAACATGCTAAAGCCTTATCATGACAGAAATGCTAGGGTTGCAGCTGTCACTTCAGATTCTCCAATGGTCGAAACGTGTGAAGATGAGGGGGAGTTTCAAGATGATGAACCAAGAATTAAAGCTGAAGTTCTTTCATGTAAATTGTCAAACACTGAAGTGTTGCAAAATCTTGATGTAAAACTCCAGCACTTAGAACCCTCACAGAGAGATCAGTTTGAAAGGTTGATCAAGAAATATGAGGATTTGTTTCCTGATGTTCCAAAGAGAGTTACTATAGCCTCTCATGATGTAGATGTTGGTGATGCCAAACCAATAAAACAGCATCCATACCGGATGAATCCTGAAAAGAGAAAGATTGCTGAGAAAGAGGTTGAGTACATGTTAAAACATGATATTATCAGACCCTCCAACTCCGATTGGAGTTCACCCTGTGTGCTAGTTCCAAAACCTGATGGAAGTACTAGATTCTGTACAGATTATCGCAAAGTCAATGCTGTAACTAGAACTGATGTGTTTCCAATACCTAGGATTGATGATTGTATTGATAGAGTAGGGCAAGCAAGTTTCTGACCAAGATTGGTTTATTGAAGGGTTATTAGTGTGTGCCTTTAACTGAGAGGGCCAAGAGCATCTCTGCTTTTGCCACACCATCTGGGTTGTACCAGTATGAAGTCCTACCCTTTGGCATGAAAAATGCCCCAGCCACGTTCCAAAGGATGATACAGTCTACAATCGCCGGATTGCCACACACGGGTGCGTACATCGACGACCTGATCACATGGAGTGACTCCTGGGAAGAACATCTGAAAGATGTAGAGACGTTGTTCCAGCGCCTGACCCAGGCTAACCTGACTGTTAACCTGAACAAGAGTGACTTTGGTTGTGCTACTGTCACCTATCTTGGCTACGTCATAGGCCAGGGTAAGGTGGCACCCATAAATGCTAAAGTCCAAGCCATCATGGACTTTCCAGTTCCTGACAACAAAAAAGCTTTGCGCCGCTTCCTTGGAATGATCGGGTACTACCGCAAGTTCTGCAAGAACTTTGCTCTCAGTCTAACTAACCAACTGAAGAAAGGCGTAAAGTTCACCTGGGATGATGCATGCCAGAGAGCCTTCGATCACCTGAAGTCTCTGCTGTGTCACTTCCCCATGCTCAAATCTCCTGACTTCAACAAACCGTTCTCCATCGCGGTCGATGCTAGCGACCAAGCTTGTGGATCTGTGCTCCTACAGAGAAGTGACTCTGATGACATTGAGCATCCCGTGGCATACTTCTCCAGGAAGTTCAATCGCCACCAAAGGAACTATTCCACAATAGAGAAGGAACTGTTGGCTCTGGTCCTTTCTTTACAACACTTTGAGGTTTCTGTTTGTACGGGACAAAAGCCAATGATTGTATACACTGACCACAATCCGTTAATGTTTTTGAGTAAGATGAAAAACAAGAATCGGAGATTGTTGAATTGGAGTTTGATTTTACAGGAGTTTGACTTGGAAATTAAGCATGTGAAGGGTACAGACAATGTAATTGCTGATTGCTTATCCCGTGTTTGAATGTGTATATATATATCATGTGTTTGAATATTGTATGATATGTATATATAGACAAGTGTTCACTTAACCATTTTGTATTGAAAAGAAAAATTTTGCCTTTATGAGTCAAAATTTTTCCCTTTGGAATGGAGGTGTAATGTGAATATAGGCCACTAGATGGCAGTATTTACCTTTTTTTTTGTTAAGCTCAGACTGGAGTCATGTTTAGACATGTCCTGGACATGTCTGGGGCAAGTCTCAGAAAATTAAATAAAAGAGGTCTGAATGTGGGTGGGGTCTGCAGGGGAGTATATAAAGAAAAGAATTGAGACAGTAAAGTAGTAGGAGAAATTGCAAGAAGATGACCAGACCTGCCATTCTGTTCAAGACCTGTGACGTTTCTTTTGTGGATTTCTTTGCCTGTGTTTGAGCATTTTCATTATCCAGGACATCACCAAGCCACCCCACAAAAAGGGACTGTAAATATTTCTTTTTTTTTTCCTATTCAATCTTGGTCAGTTTAGTTAGTTGTTGTGTTTAATTAAATGTGTTTAAGTTTTAAAACTGTGTCTGTCATCCCTTGCTGTTGCTGTTGTGTTGTAGATTGTAATAAGAAATTGGGGCCATAACACAATACTGAGGCGAAAACAAGGACTTTACGACTTTACGACATATCTGATGCCTCACAGGCAGAGGAGATGCATGCAGGGGCAGAGAGCCAGGAAACCCAATTTTAAATCTTGGCCTCCGGATATGGCATAAAGCCAATGTAGTGGAAACCTTTGTTAATCAATAAACTCAAGACTCTCATATTATTTAATAACTGTCATTTGCTGGAGGCAGAGTTGTATTATTAATGTGGATTGTTATATTGTAGTTTTTTAAACATTAAAAATATATATATTGGTGCTTCTTAGGTTTAGGTGTTTATGCTCCTAACTTTTTGAAGTTGGGAGAGCAGCGCTACCAAACAAAAAAGTTAATTTCGAGCCCTGACCCCCCCCCACCACCACCTTCCTGGGACTATTTACCCCAAAGCACTGCAGCACGACCCTCTTGTCGGGAAAGTCGGTCTCCTGCTCGAGGTAAGCTGTAACAGACTCGAGCACGCTCAGGCGGATGTTCTCTGTGATGCGAAGTGAGGTCAGGTGGCTCTCCTCCAGGGACAGGAGCAGCACCATCACCAGGCTGGTGGCCTGGTTCACCACAGAGGCCATGGGCTCAGGCAGGAGACTGCCCACCCGTGGCCCCAGCGCCTCCGCACCGCAGCGCACCAGCAGCTGCAAGCCCACCAGACGGCTGGCCGCCGGGTGGCAGGCCACACGCAGGTCCGTCTTGCAGGTCCAGTTCAGCCACCAGACGAGGTCCTGGATCAGGCAGGATTGAGGGTCAGTGCCGTTATTTGGGGTGTTGCCATGATTCCCGCCATCATTTTTCCCATAGTCATTCCCGCCACCGGTGTTCCAAATGTCACCATCCCCACCACCAGTGTTCCCAGTGTTATCATTCCCACCATTCCCATCATTAGTGTTCCCATTGTCACCATTTCCGTTGCCTCCATTATTGCCGTTGCCATTGTCTTTATTTGTCATGTTGGCATACGTGTTGCAAAGTGTAGCCACCCACGCACTGGAGGGCTCCTGGGTCAGCCGATCCAGGAGGCTGGGGTCAGGGCAGATGGCAGACACAAAGTTGGCCTGGTCATAGTCCCAGCAGAGGGCCAGGAGGGTGGCTCCTGGGAGTGCCACCGTCCAGGTGTTGTACTGGCACAGCTCAGCCGGATTAAACCCAAGCAGACTTCCATCACCACCATCGCCACCCCCACTTCCCCCCAGGCCAGAGTGGTTGGTGCAGTATTGGACCAACCAGGTGTTGTCCAGGTTAGCCAGAAGGTTCTGAAGCACTGTTTCATTGGCACAAACTAGAACACTGAAGTTCAGAGGGTCCATCTCGGCACAGAACGCCAGGTCAGTCATGTCCACAATAATGGGGTGGCCCCACTCACCATAGCGGCACACCTCAGGCAGCCGGTCGAGGGTCTCCCTGTCACTGCAGACTGCCATCAGCCACTCATTCTGCGGGTCCTGGGTTAGCCACTCGAACAGCACCACACTGCAGCACACATTCCCATGGAATGCTGCCTGGTCGTGCTGCCAGCATAGCCCGACCACAGAGGGGTCCACATACTGCTCAGGCCAATGCTGGTAGTCGCACCACTGTAGCATGGTAAAGGTAGCAGGAGGGTCGGTGGGTGGGGTGCTGAGGGAGACAGTGCAGTAGTCTTCAACCCACCTATTCATTTCATTTAGCAGCAGGGCAGCGACGAACGTCGAATTTGTGCAAACGTCCCGCAAGAAGCCGTGTTCGTCATACTGGACACACGCAGTCACCATGTCCGTAGTGATGAACGCTGGGTTGTGCCACTCCGAGTAGACACACAGGTCACCGATGTAGTCATTTACACTGGCTGGCGTGGTGGGCTCCAATCTGGAGCAGTTGGGTGCGATATAGGAATTCAGTGGGTTGGACAGCACAAGCAAAAAGAAGTTGAGGTCATTGCAGAGAAGACGCTCCAGCCGCTCACGGTCCTGTTCCCAGCACAAGGACACTACCAAGGCGTCCACCAGCTGCATCCTCCACATCTCATATGTGCAGTGCTGCGCCACCATGATTCCTCCGGAGACATTGGCACAGAACCCCAACACCCAGCCGTTCGCTGGGTCTGTTGCCAGCAGCCGAATCATGTCGATGTTGCCGCACACCGCCCCAAGGAAACTATCTCGGTCGTTATCAGCACAAAAGGCCACAGAAGCTGGGTCTGGCTGGCCTGCCCTAGTCCAGTTGGAATAGAAGCACATCAGATCCCTTAGGCTTAAGGTGGACCTGGAGACCCTCGATGATGGATGGAGGTTCCCACTGCAGGTGGATTCATCCAGGAGGGGTGCAAGCACTGAGCTTACGATGCCACAGCCGTTCACCCACAAGAGCTCCAGCTCTGCAGGAGCAAGACCGTTCAAGACCTGGCAGAGGGAGAATACCGCGGGCCTATCCACCAGACTAGAGCGTTGCACCTTAGCACAAACGGTGTTGTTGAGGCTCACACGGGGGCGCCGCTCACAGCTCAACAAGAGCGGAGATCCGTCCTCGCCCTGCACCAGAGACCGGGTGAACTGGATGATGTGGCACTCAGGATTCGCGTAGCCACATGGCGGAGGCTCAGGGGCCAGAAAAATGTCCAGCATCGCACTCCAGAATGACCAACTCACATTGTGCATCATACCCCTGAATAAAACATAAGATTCTGGTAAGTCATTTAAAGCCATGGCAACTTATTTTTCTCTCAGTCATGTGAATGTTCTATACTGCCTATCCTTGCAATGAAGATTTAAAAAAGTTCAAATTTTCAAAATAAAGATTTTGCTAATTATAGCAATATAATGAAGTATTTTATAAGCTGTTTATGCATTTCTAGTTTAAGCTCTATCTTCACGAGAAATTGCATGTATGCTTTACCCAAAAAACTACATAAAATGGACACCAACCTTTAATTAATTGAACTTCAAAAACATTAGAAAATGATTATATTCAGAAAACAGTTGCGTAATCGCATGTAAAACAGTAACGTGTTCTCAGAACATGTTTGTTCATGCATCTCTAAGGATATGATATTAAATATTCAACACAGCCATTATAATATTGTAACTAAATTTGTTTCAGGTTGTCACAGTATGTAACCTTCTACCATGTGCATGTGTCACTAAGACTGGTGAAGGTAAAGGTTTCACAAGTCAAGGCTTACCACATAATCAGCTGTTTTAGATCACCTGAAAATGAAAAATTGGGGGGAAAAAAAATCCTTAATCACTTTTCATAGAAAAGATACATGGATTGATTCATTTTTATTTTTTTCTGAATTAAGTAGGAAGGAAATTAATACAAGGAACAGAATATGAGCTATGATAGGTAAGAATTATGATTTGAACATTACAGTGCCCTCCAAAATTACAGGCACCCTTGCGTGAATATGAACAACACAGGCGGAGAAAAAGATCTTTGCAATTTTCCCTTTTGGTGTTTCATTCAAAATATTTCCAAAAATTTTTCCTATTCATCGAAGTCAAATTGTTGAAAGAAAAAATTTGACATTAAATAAATGTTTTTCTCCACAACATGTACATCACGATTATTGGCACCCCTAAAAAATCCTATGATTAAAATCTAACTGAACTATATTTCATGTACAAAATCATATGAATAAAATGTAACTGAACAGTATTTCTAGTCATATTTTACATATTTCAAGTTCACTTATTTGATTATGAACACTTAGAAAGTCAACCATTACATCATGTTTCACGAGTATATAAATATGAGGCGACACAAGAAAAATTCCAAAAGTCATTCATCACTACCAGACAGACCAAAAAACACAGTGATACTAGGCAACAAAAAGTTGTTGAGCTGGGTAAATTGGAATATGAACAAAAAAATCTCTAAGCAGATGAAAGCAGCCGTTTACATTTCAAGTGAAATAATTAAGAAGTTTAAAAAGTGACGGGAAATGTAAAGAATCAGCCTGGAAGAGGACATGTGCGCACTGACCGCATGCACCTCAAAGGAGGATGGTTTGACTAGCAACAGAATCCCTAAGAATCACAGCTAGAGAATTGCACAGGTTAGTTTAATCTTGGAGTCAGAAAGTTCCTAAAAACGACAATCAGACACCTCCTATCATCACCAAAGGTTGTTCGGAAGGATTCCAAGGAAAAAGCCTCTGCTGTCAATCAACAACAAACTAAAGCACCTACCATTTGCCAGATATTCCTGGAACTTTCAATGGGACTAGATAAACCACAACTTTATGCCTATATTTGTTTTAAGAATTATAAGGTTTCCCAAAAGCACCTCATACCCTGTGTGAAATATGGTGGTGGATTCTTTTAAGTTGTTGGTTTGTTATTCTTCCAAAAGTATCAGACATCCTATCAGGACATCATGGTATCATGGACTCAGTTAAATACCAGCATATATGAAAGAAAGATGAAATGGCCTACGCCAGGGGCTTAAACTAGGATATAGTTGGACCTTCCAGCAAGGCAATACCCCGAAGCAAACCCCGAAATCAACACAAAAATGGTTCCTGACTGCTGGATAAAGGTTTTACCTTGGCCATCACCCAGTGGTGGTCCTACAGGAGGGGCAAAGACACGTCCCTTTTAGTCCTGGCTAGATCTCAATCATTTTCCTTTATTGACGTCTTTTCCAATTATCGTAATTGGCAACTGAAGACATGGTTTTTCACCGTATGCGATCTAAAAGCGATGAAATCATTGGCTAAATTCAGTGCAGGAAAATAATTTGCTTATTAATTGGCCAATGCTTCGCGTGATTGAACTGGTCCGTGTTCCAATGAAACGCGGACTCTCTCTCTCGGTATTTCGTGGGTTGACTTAAAAAAGAAAAAACAGTGGCACTAGGCACTAGGTTATAAAAAGCGTGCGGCTCTAGCGATTAGCGAGAGTCGACAGATAGGCTATACAATTTTGAATAACGTAGATTTAAATACAGCAAATACACGTCCAGATGAATGATTGTCGTCTTACCTAATTGGGGAGAAAAAGCAGCTCATGTTAAATGCGAAGCGCTGTCGGAATGAACCTTTTGTTAATCATGAAGATGACTGAGAACAGGTCAGGATTTATAATTGTTTTCAACGGCTGTTTTGTGCAACACAATTCTCAGTTCCGCCACTGTACTGAATTTAACCCGCGATTTGATCGCTATTAGATCGCATGTGGAGAGAAACCGTGTCTTCAGTTACCACGTACAATAATTGGAAAAGACATCAATAAAGGAAATTAATTGAGATCTAGCCAGGACTAAAAGGAACATGTCTTCGCCCCTCCTGTAGGACCGCCACTGCCATCACCTGACCTAAACCCCGTAGAAAATCTGTGGGATGAGTTGAAAATGAGAGTCCATAAGTGCCAATCGTTAAATTTTAAGGATCTGGAATGTGTAGATTAATGGTCTCAGATCCCACATCATGTGCTCACCAGCCTTATCACCCATTACAGGGGAAGACTCTGTGCACTTATCTTGGCAAAGGGAGGCTTCACAAAATACTAAATGAAGGGGTGGCAGTAACTTTGGCACACATTTTATTGAGAAAAATATTTGAGTTGCTTCAATTAAACATTAAACTGTTGTGATTATTTTGACTCATGGAGGAAAACAATAATGACATTTTTGCATCTGTTTTTTCCTCAATGATTCTTGATTCAATGATTCACTGCCTAACAACTTGGCCTACATGTAGATAGCCGATCTGTGAGGAGGGTAGGCTTCGGTCGGCTACAAACCTTGATGACATTGTTCGTTTTGATCTAAAACAGGGATTTCGATACCGAATTGCAATCCGATTTGGAAGTAGTCAATCGGGGTTTCCAAAATTTTCACCATGAAGTCAGAAATGTAATTCACCAAGGGCGGCAACGTCGCGTCGCTAAAGACACTCCATGCAGTTAACAAGTACTTTGAATAGTGCTGAGGCAGGTGAACCACATTGGACAGCAACAAGTCCTGAATTGCTGCTATTCGCCCCAGCGTAGTTTCGTCAAACCAGGCATGTAAAAAGTTCGTCGCCCGATAACTCCTGCTGTCAGGTGACGGATACTGACATGTCAATCTTTTCACAGACGTGAGGACAGACCTAATGGGTTGATCTAATTGAGTGAACATGCTCTTTGCAATATATCCCTCCAGGCCACAGTCCCCTCTTCCAGTCAGAATACAAACAACAGCTCTAGGAAGGTTATCCATGAACCTCCTTGTCAGGAGTGGCCGGTAAACGGCAAAAAGGGTGTTCAAGACATTTTGGTACGTCAAAATTCCGCTGTCTTCCGAAAAAATATCAGTTTGCTGTCCAGTTCTGGCCGTGGTTTGGTCTTGGTGGCTAGGATCCGACACAGTCTTGCGTCTCGAATTGGAATTTGCTTCCCCGTGCAAGTGATTTTCGTCCGTCAAATCGGTCTCACTCGCCTCCACGGCACCCGCATTTGTTCTCTTGATGGCTACAGCTCGGGGCCTTCTGGATCGCATCGAGTCCTCGGAATGACAGGACGAACGCCCTAACAAAATACAGTTAATTAGTTGCGATCAGATATGATTCGCCAAACATTTGTCTACGGTAACGCACAGCCGAACATCAGATGTGCCTGCAAAGCAACGTAATACCAAAACTAAACAGCCTGTAGGCTATATTTGAAAATTTATTTCTACAAATACGGTACACTAAAAATGAATGTAAATATGCAAGGACCAATATACTTACCAAAGAGTATGCAAAGCGCAAAAAATATGAAAAAGGTATATCTTGGCATTCTTTGACTAAAATGTTTGATTTTTTTCCCCACAGGGCTCAATTTATACCTGTTCAAGCGCGCTTCCACAAGATAACTAGACATACGTAAACTGAAGGGCTTCTCTCAATTTACGACATAACTTCCGGCTAAAAAGGAGGCAAAATCCAAGATTAGTCAAGCATTAGACCAAAAAAAGATAATCTTAAGCAGTCGATTGAAATTATTAAACCATTATCACCGAGAAAATGTAGGCCGCATTGGTACCTCAATATCGGCAACGGAAAAATAAAAGATCGGAGGTCTCCCCAACTCTTCACCATCCCTGAGAAATTGGGCCACACAGGGCTGGCCTGTGACTGTCCTCCCTAGTGCACAGTAAACTATTTATAAAGCTAACTAAACAAAGCAATCAGAGATAGCAGACCTGGCCCCAGCCACGGGCTGACAGACAGACAGACACACACACACACACACACACACACATGATCATTGCTTAACCTGGCCCCCTAGGGGAGGGGCCAGGTAATTAGGTAGCCTTTCCGCTCTAGGCGCGTTTCATCTTGCGGACTACACTGCAGTTTCCTATACACCTGCAACTCTATCACAGGGTAGTGTAGGCTGCCAATTAAAACACCAGCAGAAAAGAGGTGCGAATGACGAAGTTACGAAAATACACGGAACAGATTTCGCCGCTCAAACAACACACTCCACTGAAAAATTTATGCGACGTGTTGAATCCTCGGTCTCCGGGCGTTTTCTGTAATAGACACCCCGAGCCTGTGAAAGAGGACGCGTTCGCAACATTCAAAGGGTGCAAGGTTGCGCTGAAACGCCGCCTTGAGCCAGGTCGAGCTATCTCTTGACGGTCAGGACACAAAAGCGAATAACAAAGGCATGGTTTTTCACTGCGGTCAAGCTATCCGCGCTTTGGCAATTCTCGGTCAACCCATCAGCGGCAAAAAATTTACCTGCGCGTATATACGTAAAATTGCGGTAGCAAACGAAACTGGGACGTCACCACTCAATCGAATTTAAAGAATGAGCGCACTTAGGAGATGTTCTGTGAATTAAACTGTTTTATCAAAGGTCTGTGTGAACTGACAGCATATTATTATAGAACATGTTATTATCCACATTATGTGTATGTCTGGAGTGATTTTACTGCACAGTTTTTGAGTTCACCATTTCTGAGTGTTTAATGGATGTACATGCTCATTTTAGGGATGTCAAATTTGATTGACAGTGTATAAAAAAATAATGAGAGGTCTGTCCAAACTGACCCCAAAAATCATAATTTGGTCTATGATAATATCTCAGGGCTGAGTCTGTAGACATTTTACTCTATAGTTTTGGAAATAACCCCTTGTGAACATGTAAGGCATGTAAATAGGCATTTTGGTTCTGTCAACTTTGATTGACAATTTATGAAAAATTAACAAAGGTCTGTAAAAACTAAAACATAGTCTAATAGAACAAGGTGTGCTCTACCAAAGTGGTAAGTCTGGGGACAATTTACGGCATAATTTTTTAATTAACCCCTTGTGAATGTAAGGCATGTAAATAGCTATTTTGTTTTTGTCAACTTTGATTGGCAATGTATGAAAAATTAACAAAGGTCTGTCTAAACTGACACCATATGATCTTAGATGAAGGTAAGATCTACCAAACAGGTAAGTCTGGAGGCATTTTACTGCATCATTTTTTAATTAACCCCTTGTGAATGTAAGGCATGTAAATAGGCATTTTGGTTCTGCCAACTTTGACTGACAATTTATGAAGAATGAACAAAGGTCTATAAAAACTGACACCATAGTATAATAGAACAAGGTGTGCTCTACCAAATTGGTAAATCTGGGGACATTTTACTGTGTAATTTGTGAATTAACCTCTTGTGAATATGTAAGGCATGTAAATGGCTATTTCAGTTCCGTCAACTTTGATTGAATTTTTATGAAAAATTAGCCAAGGTCTGTCTAAACTGACATAATTACATTATAGACCAAAGAATGATTCATCTCACGGCTGAGTCTGGTGTCATTTTACTGCATAGTTTTTGAAATAACCCCTTGTGAATATGTAAGGCATGTAAATGGCCATTTTGGTTCTGTCAACTTTGACTGACAATTTATGAAAAATTGGCAAAGGTCTGTAAAAACTAACACATAGTATCATAGAACAAGGTATGCTCCACTAAAGGGGTAAGGCTGGAGACATTTTACTGCAAAATTTTTGAATTTACCCCTTGTGAATGTAAGGCATGTAAATAGCTATTTTGTTTTTGTCAACTTTGATTGGCAATGTATGAAAAATTAACAAAGGTCTGTCTAAACTGACAACATACAATCATAAATTAAGGTATGATCTACCAAATTGGTGAGGGGTAATTTTACTGTGTAATTTTTGAATTAACCCTTTGTGAATATGTAAGGTATGTTAATAGCTATTTTGGTTGTCAAATTTGATTTGCAATTTATGAAAAGTTAACAAAGGTCTGTAAAAATTCACACCATAGTATCATAGATCAATGTATGCTCTACCAATTTGGTAAGTCTGGGCACATTTCACTGTGTAATTTTTGAATTAACCCTTTGTGAATATGTAAGGCATGTTAATAGCTATTTTGGTTGTCAAATTTGATTGGCAATTTATGAAAAGTTAACAAAGGTCTGTAAAAATTGACACCATAGTATCATAGAACAATGTATGCTTTACCAATGTGGTAAGTCTGGGGACATTTTACTGTGTAATTTTTGAATTAACCCTTTGTGAATATGTAAGGCATGTTAATAGCTATTTTGATTGTCAAATTTGATTGTTAACTTTTCATAAATTGCCAAAGGTGTGTAAAAATTGTCACCACAGTATCATAGAACAATGTATGCTCTACAAATGTGGAAAGTCTGGGGACATTTTACTGTGCAGTTTTTGAATTAACCCTTTGTGAATATGTATGGTATATCAATAGCTGTTTTGGTTCTGTCAAATTTCATGGACAATTTATGAAATTTGCATGGAGTGTCTAATCTGTCGACATTTTGACATAGATCAAGGCAATATCTATCACAAGGGTGAGTCAGGAGGAATGTGGCTGTATAGTTCTTCAGTTAAACCTTTCTGAGCTTATAATGCATGTAAATGCTCACTTTAGGCATGTCAAATTTGACTGACCGTTTATAAGAAATGATCAAAAATCTGTCCAAACTAACATGATATTAACAAATACAAAAGGTATTATCTACATTACGGGTACATCTGGAGTCATTTAACTTTGTAGTTTTTGAGTTAACTCTTCGTGAGCATGTAATGCATGTAAAAACCCATTACAGCTTTGAATGACCATTCACAAAAATTTATCAATGGTCCGTTCAAACTGACACCATGTTATCATTGGTCTCATCTGTTCCCACTATTGTCAACTCTGGAGACACTTTACTTTGTAGTCTCTGACTTCTCCCTGAATTTGTATATAAGCGCATTTTGGCTACATCGATTTTAAATTACAGTTTGTATTAAATGTATCAAACGTCCGCAGAAAGTCACACTGCGTTTTCAGTGAATGGAGTGTTATTTCCCACTTTGACAAACCTTTCTTCTGTGAGTTTTCTTGAAATCAGATCATTAAGTTTGAGAAAAATGCAGCATATAAAAATGTTTGCTTGTCTCTTTCACCTTTGATTGACACATTATACAGCACCCTCCATAATTATATAAAATCACCTGTTCCACAATTATTGGCACCCCTAACAATTCCTAGGAAATAAATGTAATTGAAGTATTTCTGTCATTTCTACAGTAGTTTACAAATTTGATCAGAGTATCTAGGAACATTTAATCAGTAAATCATCACTTCCTGTTTCCCTGGGGTATAATTATGACGTGACACAGAGGCCATATCTCTTATCTACTCTTCAACATGGGAAAGACAAAGGAACACACCATTCAAGTAAGGCAGATGTGTGTCGACCTTCACAAGTCAGGCAATGGCTACAAGTAAATAGCCACTCGCCTGTACCTGCCCATATCTACTGTCAGAAGAATCAGTTAGAAGTTTACAACAACTGGAACAGTGGAAAACAAGCCTGGACGAGGATGCAAGGTTATTCTGCCACCACCAACAGTGAGTAGGATGGTAAGAAAAATAAAAAGTTATCCAAAGCTCACTGTTAAAAAATTGCAACAAATGGTAGCATCTTGGGGTCACAAAGTTTACAATACAGCCATCAGGCGCTATCTACATGGCAACAAGCTGTTTGGGAGGCATGCACGGAAAAAACCTTTTCTCACTCACAATCATTAACGCAAACGTCTGAGGACTTCAACTGGGACCGTGTGCCTTGGTCAGATGAGACCAAGATAGAGCTTTTTGGCAACAAACACTCTTAGTGGGTCTGGCTGAACACAAAAGATGAGTATGCAGAAAAGCACCTCATGCCCACTGTGAAGTATGGGGAGGATCGGTGATGCTGTGAGCCTGTTGTTCTTCCAGAGGCTCTGGGAACCTTGTTAGGGTGCATGGTATCATGAACGCTTTGAAATACCAGGACATTTTATTTCAAAATCTGGTGACCTCTGCCCAAAAGCTGAAGATGGGTCGTCACTGGGTCTTTCAGCAAGGTAATGACCTAAACATGTGGCCAAATCTACACAGAAATGGTTCACCAGACACAGAATTATGCTCCGCCCATGGCCATCTCAGTCCCCAGACCACAATCCCATTGAAAACCTGTGGAGTGAGCTGAAGAGGAGAGTGCAGAGGAGAGGACCCAGGTCGCTGGACGATTTAGAGAGATTGTGTAAAGAGGAATGGTCGAAGATCCCTCTTTCTGTACTCTCCCATCTTGTGAAACATTATAAGAGAAGATTAGGTGCTGTTTTGTTGGCAAAAGGAGGTTGTACAAAATATTAAAATCAGGGGTGTTAATAATTGTGGCACACAGGATTTGATGTAAAAGAATTATTTCTTAATGTGGGATTTTGTTCCCCACTGAATAAATGCACTTGAATTAAAGGTTGGATTTTCCACTTTTTTTTCATTGTGGTCCTATGTTATTTAGAAAAAACCTGAATTTATTAGAAGCTAAAGAACACATCTTAACCAGGGGTGCCAATAATTATGGAGGGCGCTGTATAATGTGTCAATCAAAGGTGAAAAAGACAAGCAAGCATTTTTATATGCTGCATTTTTCTCAAACTTAATGATCTGATTTCAAGAAAACACACAAAAGAAAGGTTTGTCAAAGTGGGAAATAACACTCCATTCACTGAAAACGCAGTGTGACTTTCTACGGACGTTTGATACATTTTATACAAACTGTAATTTAAAATCGATGTAGCCAAAATGCGCTTATACACAAATTCAGGGTGAAGTCAGAGACTACAAAGTAAAGTGTCTCCAGAGTTGACAATACAGTGGGAACAGATGAGGCCAATGATAACATGGTGTCAGTTTGAACGGACCATTGATAATTTTTTGTGAATGGTCATTCAAAGCTGTAATGGGTTTTTACATGCATCACATGCTCACTAAGAGTTAACTCAAAATGTACAAAGTTAAATGATTCCAGATGTACCCGTAATGTAGATAATACCTTTTGTATTTGTTAATATCATGTTAGTTTGGACAGATTTTTGATCATTTCTTTTCAACGGTCAATCAAATTTGACATGCCTAAAATGAGCATTTACATGCATTATAAGCTCAGAAAGGTTTAACTGAAGAACTATACCGCCAAATTTCTCCTGACTCGCCCTTGTGATAGATATTGCCTTGATCCATGTCAAAATGTCATCAGATTAGACACTCCATGCAAATTTCATAAATTGTCCATGAAATTTGACAGAACCAAAACAGCTATTGATATACCATACATATTCACAAAGGGTTAATTCAAAAACTGCACAGTAAAATGTCCCCAGACTTACCACATTGGTAGAGCATACATTGTTCTATGATACTGTGGTGACAATTTTTACACACCTTTGGCAATTTATGAAAAGTTAACAATCAAATTTGACAACCAAAATAGCTATTAACATGCCTTACATATTCACAAAGGGTTAATTCAAAAATTACACAGTAAAATGTCCCCAGACTTACCATATTGGTAGAGGATACATTGTTCTATGATACTATGGTGTCAATTTTTACAGACCTTTAACTTTTCATAAATTGCCAATCAAATTTGACAACCAAAATAGCTATTAACATGCCTGACATATTCACAAAGGGTTAATTCAAAAATTACACAGTGAAAGGTCCCCAGACTTACCACATTGGTAGAGCATACTGTGATGTGAATAGAGGCCACTAGATGGCAGTATTTACCTTTCTTTTATTAGGCCCAGACTGGAGCTAGGTTTAGACATGTCTTGGGCATGTCTGGGGCAAGTCCCCAAAAATAAAAAAAGAGAGGTCTAAATGTGGGTGGGGTCTGCGAAAGAGTATATAAGGAAAAGAATTGAGACAGTAAAGTAGTAGGAGAAATTGCAAGAAGAAGGATACATGTGACCAGACCTGTCATTCTATTCAAGACCTGTGAATTTTCTTTTGTGGATTTTTGCCTGTGTTAGAGCATTTTCCTCACCCAGGACATCACCAAGCAACCTACAAAAGGGACTGTAAATATTTCAGTTTTTTTTGTATATATCTAATCTTGGTCAGAAAATTAGTTTAGTCGTTATTGTTAGTTGTTGTCTTTGATAATTAAATATGTATAAGTTTTAAAAACTGTGTCTGTCATCCCTTGCTGTTGCTGTAGTGTTGTAAATGTAATAAATTGGGGCCATAACAATACATTGTTCTATTATACTATGGTGTCAATTTTTACAGACCTTTAACTTTTCATAAATTGCCAATCAAATTTGACAACCAAAATAGCTATTAACATGCCTTACATATTCACAAAGGGTTAATTCAAAAATTACATAGTGAAATGTCCCCAGACTTACCACATTGGTAGATCATACCTTAATTTATGATTGTATGTTGTCAGTTTAGACAGACCTTTGTTAATTTTTCATACATTGCCAATCAAAGTTGACAGAAACAAAATCGCTATTTACATACCTTACATTCACAAGGGGTTAATTCAAAAATGATGCAGTAAAATGTCTCCAGACTTACCTGTTTGGTATATCTTACCTTCATCTATGATCATATGGTGTCAGTTTAGACAGACCTTAGTTAATTTTTCATACATTGCCAATCAAAGTTGACAAAAACAAAATAGCTATTAACAAGCCTTACATTCACAAGGGGTAAATTCAAAAATTATGCAGTAAAATGTCTCCAGACTTACCCCTTTAGTGGAGCATACCTTGTTCTATGATACTATGGTGTTAGTTTTTACAGACCTTTGCCAATTTTTCATAAATTGTCAGTCAAAGTTGACAGAACCGAAATGGCCATTTACATGCCTTACATATTCACAAGGGGTTATTTCAAAAACTATGCAGTAAAATGACACCAGACTCAGCCCTGAGATGGATCATTCTTTGGTCTATAATGTAATCATGTCAGTTTAGACAGACCTTGGCTAATTTTTCATAAAAATTCAATCAAAGTTGACAGAACTGAAATAGCCATTTACATGCCTTACATATTCACAAGAGGTTAATTCAAAAATTACGCAGTAAAATGTCTCCAGACCTACCTGTTTGGCAGATCTTACCTTCATCTATGATCATATGGTGTCAGTTTTTACAGACCTTTGTTCATTCTTCATAAATTGTCAATCAAAGTTGACAGAACCAAAATGCCTATTTACATGCCTTACATTCACAAGGGGTTAATTAAAAAATGATGCAGTAAATTGACCCCAGACTTACCACTTTGGTAGAGCACACCTTGTTCTATTAGACTATGTTTTAGTTTTTACAGACCTTTGTTAATTTTTCATAAATTGTCAACCAAAGTTGACAGAACCAAAATGCCTATTTACATGCCTTACATGTTCACAAGGGGTTATTTCAAAAACTATAGAGTAAAATGTCTTCAGACTCAGCCCTGAGATATTATCATAGACCAAATTATGATCTTTGGTGTCAGTTTGGACAGATCTCTCATTATTTTTTTATACACTGTCAATCAAATTTGACATCCCTAAAATGAGCATGTACATCCATTAAACACTCAGAAATGGTGAACTCAAAAACTGTGCAGTAAAATCACTCCAGACATACACATAATGTGGATAATAACATGTTCTGTAATAATATGCTGTCAGTTCACACAGACCTTTGATAAGACAGTTTAATTCACAGAACATCTCCTAAGTGCGCTCATTCTTTAAATTAGATTGAGTGGTGACGTCCCAGTTTCGTTTGCTACCGCAATTTTACGTATATACGTGCACGTAAATTTTTTGCCGCTGATGGCTTGACCGAGAATTGCCGAAGCGCGGATAGCTTGACCGCAGTGAATTACCCAGATTGTAGTCGGAACCATTTGTCATAGCCCATACGATGTTGTGCACAAATAATTTGGACCTGCACCTTAATTGCTCCGAAAACATCGACAAAGTATTCAAGGTCCCCTTTCATTTCACCAGGTGCATAACCAATAGGCCATTACAAGCAATTTCAAATGATGAAGAAACTGACGAACTGGTTGGCTTAAGATAAGTCCTTTTTGCTCTGGCCAGTCACATCGAATGGCTTAAAAGAAACAAAATGCAGATTTTTAAGAGGCTTAGTCAAACAACTGACATGAATCCAACTGAGATTGTGTCACACTATCTTAAACAGACAATTCATGCTTGAAAATCCTCCCGTGTGGCTGATTTAAGACATAGTGTAGACCAAAATGCCTCCACAGTGATGTAAGAGACTCATTGCCTGTGATTACAAAAGTTTGACTGTAGTTGTTGCCACCAAGATGCCCATTCTAACCTGTTTGACTGCCAGACGTGCCTCCGAAGGACAGGACTGGACCTTGAGCAATTTAAGAGGGTCTACTGGTCCAGTGAGTCCCCTTTACTTTCACATCATGTGCATTGGCCAGGTATGTGTGTACTCTCCTGGGGATGAAATGGAACCTGGAGGACACTGTTGGAAGAGGATAAGCTGGTGGAGGGCATATAATGTTCTGGGAAAGGGTCTAGGTCTGGGAGTTCAAGTTTAATAAAACCATTTGGGCAGGATGAAGTGGGCCAAAAAAATATTAGGGAGGTTTAACATAAAAACTTCTTGGACAGCGAAGGTGCCTAATGTTTTCGGAACCAGTTTGGGTGCAAGTTTTAACATCATTTCCAGCACAACAAAAACTGATTGAATTAAAAGGCTGGTCAGAGATCGCTGAAGTCTACTGTTAGAGATAGGACGCATGTGCGCGCTGACAGACATGGCCTGAATCAGTATTCCCCTGACCTGCCCTTGGGGGTTGGGGGGGGGACTAATTCACTAATCACACGCTTATAAACTGGCCCATTTTTGCCAGTTACTGTACTTTAACTATAAATTTTACAATCAGTTTATAACAGATGTTCTGTGTATTTTAACTGTAAACCACAGTTAAATGCACGCAGGACACTACTTACTGTTAAAATAACAAGGAGACAATGCGTTAATTTTGTTAATTTCAGTCAGTTGCGACAGTGCAGGGTCTTCAATCAGGATCTTGGTAGAATCAAGTGTGTAAGAGTTCTGCTTTAAAAAAAAAACAAAAAAAAAAACACCTGCACCCACACAGGCCCCTTTCAAATAAGACTGGACACCCAACTCTGGACAACTGCTGACAGAAAACATACTCAATCATAATAAATACTGTAAAAAAACACATTCAAAGACTCAGTGCTGAAATGTTGGCTGTCCCAGCCAAAACAACACAGCTAAAACAAGCCTGAGAATGCTAAGACCCAGTCGAGGGAATGCTACAAATAAACTTTAGCCTTTGGCACATAGACTGTATAAAAAGATGTATGAAGCAACCGTGATGTTACCCATTGGTGTCAGCATACCATTTAGGAAGCTTTGATTTTGGCAATTTGAACAACGCCATTTTGCATTTTGAAACCGGATGTGATTCGTATTGGACAAGAGCGTGAATTGAAGATCCAGGGAGGAGCGAGGGCTGGTGCTACGGGTGAATCTGGCCGTATCGGACGAGGACCAGAGGACAGTCGCCCCCCAAAGCATATCTGGCTTTATCCTTTATTCTAGTCTATTTGGGACCATAATCTACAAAAATGAACATCATAATATATGGAAGGACACTTGAAACTTTCAATAGATACCATAAAATAATGTGGAAAATCACTATTGAAATAATAAATCAGGTGGGAAAATAGGGTCATTTTCTCATAGACTTCTACAGCAGTGAACTTCTTTTTGCAACCACCGACGGCACCATCTGCTGGCAATTAAAGGTATTGTTGGTAATCCTGTTCAGAAACACTTTTTGTTATAGTGGGTGAAATGGTCCATCAATCCTGAGAGTAGTCAATACATTATGTATTCAGAAAAAGGAACGAAAAGAATCAGACCTCTGTGTTGGCTGCAGGACTGTAAAAACTCTGAAAAATCCCTGCCATTCGGTCCGAATGGAAAGAACCAATCAGATCCCTTCTGCTGCCCATGCCACCCTCTGTCCCTCCCTCCTCCCCGCGTGCACGCTCATCACGTTTCACCTTTGCCGGAAATATTCTGCCAGTAGTTGTCGCTAATACACCTTTGGTATTGAAATCTCCATAAAACTCCAAAAAAGAAGAAGAAAGAAAACTTCTTTTTTTCGTAACTGAGAACTTTGGGGCATTTGTTTACATGCGTGATCAGTTGATTTCCCTGTGTAAGCCTGTGCTGTTGCCCGGAGACAGACCTCTGATCCCGCAGGAGTTATGGAAGAGACGTCGGGGTTGCAGATCTGGAGTCAAGCGGAAGGAGAAAAGGAGAAGACAGAAGCCAGCGGTCTCGGCGATTATAATGGGAAACGTGAGGTCTTTTCCATCTTTTTATACAGTCAATGCTCTGGCACCTACAGGAGATGAAAAGTTCTGAAATGGAGTGGTTGTTTGAGACACACATTGGCCACACAAAGAAACACTGCATGATTCAGCCTAGCTGGTCCAGTGCCACCCTCCTCAAGAGACCACCCTTAGTCTTTCTCTCATCAATCTTGATGAGATTGATCAACTCACCAACTCAATCTTGCAACAAATACATCAATACAAAAGTCAAAATGGTGGCAAGCCAGCTGACTGTGGAAAATTTACGGGGGTGAACATAAATGGCAAGCGTACAAACCCTCCACGTTCTACTTTGCATTTGCCTCCTTATCCACTGCATCTCATTCTAGAAACAAACCACCACGACCCAGAAAGCTGCTTTCCCTCACTTCAACATTCGCTGCAATTTTTTTCCCCTTTGGTGGGTGAGCGGCTGGTATTTGTACTTTTCAACTGTCCTAACTTACATCTGATGAATTAAAAACAGTCAGATTATGTGATACAAAAGAAATTCAGAAGTCATAAGAGCCTTCTTTACACACAAAAACACCTTAAGGTATAATTTGAAACACTTACAAGAACTGTGTACTAACAAAGACTCAAACACTCATTGAAAACTAGACAGTCCGGTCACCCGCAACCGTATGGATGTGGCCCCCGAAAGCCCGCTTCTCCCCTTTTTTACACATTATTCAGCCAATACTGTCGCCCTGGCAACTAAAATCGATAAGTGTCATGACTTAAGTATAACACATGCTCATATCGAATATGAAAGTAATTGGTCAAAAATGACTGCCTGTACAGCGTCCACAAGGAAGTATGGACATGTAGAGGCCAAGCGGGCCAATAAAACATACTGAAACTTTTTTATTGCCTACACACAACCATACACAGGAGACATTCAGCTCCGAAAGATGCGTTTTCCCTCGCGTGCTACTTTTCTCCTACAGTTACATGCATCGAGCAGAAAACACACTGGAAATGACTTCACCTCTCTGGTTACTAAAATAAAGGCTCTCAAACAACAAACTCGAGCCTGAAAAGTTTTTGTGTTTAATAAGAACAGTGAAAATTATTCATTCTTCAAAAATCAACTGAGAAGAAAATGACCCGCTCGTATAATCAAGTCTTTCCTGGGATCCAAAAAAAAAAAAACACAAAACAAATGAAATGCAAAACAGCATGACAAATGTTTTACTTTTTAGAAAGGCTATATAGTGTCAGAAAATGAGGAAATGAACACCATTTGCACTGGTGGTGGTGGTGGGGGGTGGGGGGTGTTGGCCCCTGAAAATCGATTCAATGGTCCCCTCTAGTAGTAATGTCAGCTATATGACAGTAACAGATAAATTCTGGACAACTAGGGCAATTCAACAACCAGCCCTATGAATGCATCAGTCCCACAAAAACCTGAGGATATTGAACGCAGGATGTCTTGTGTTTGACCTAGTCAAGCGCCCTCACACAATGGCCATTCTGGGTCTTGCAACTGACCCAACAAACATGTGCTACTACTAAAAAATGACAATTTGGCCTACTTTATATTCTTCTCCCACATAAATTTGTTTAATGTGCTGTATAAGTGAACATTTACAGTTGTGCCCACAAGTTTGCATACCTTGGCTGAATTTGTGAAATAGGTAACCTTTTTTAACCCCTTTGTGTAGGAGCCAAATTTGGCTATTTATGGGTTACCCACTTTAATGCTGGATAATTCAAGATTTAAGCTTCATAAAGAGGAAACATTTTGCTCAATTCAGAAAAGACACTTACAGCATTTAGAATTACATAGTATTTCCGTTTATTTTCATGATTTTGGTAGAGAAAATGAGTTGCAAACATAAAAAAAAATCTTCATGAGAATTCACCATTGAAATTGCAAAAAAAAAAATTGAGGATTGAAAAACTGCTGGGGCTTAAAACTATACATTTCTGGTATCATAAACTCCTTGACCACAAGTAGAATGCATCTTCAACATTACATTCTAGATTACCTCCATGCTATTAGCCAAATTATACAGCTGTCCAAGTGTCTCCCCGAAGTCTTAAAATTATGTCCAGTCAAATCATTAAAAAATCATGTAATGATTTTTTAAAATAAAGTTTTAAGGCATGAAATTTAATATGAACAAATGATTTTCTGGTTGAGTTTACTATGAATTTATCAATATCAGTGCAGTTGAATATCAGTGGTCACCAGTAACCTCTCCAAACACAAAACATGCCTTTTCTCCATAATAAAGTTTAGAGTTTTGGCCATTTTTCTTCAAAGTACCCCAAGCCAGCACAAACACACACGCATTAAATGAACTGCTTATTAAACGGTCAGAACATTCACTCTGTCATGGAAGCTACCAGTCCCCTCTTCTAAGCTCACGAACCCATTTCAACACTTATACGGAACAAGTACAACTCACTAACTCAGTAATATCTGAATTCTGAAATATACCTTATTTTAACAGAACAGACGTTCCACTTTCAGGGAACAATCCATTGCCTCCCTGGATTCAAAAGAAACGTGCAATGAACGTACCTGGGGGTCCACCCAAATGCACGGGCAGTTCGCGTTTTAAACAGGAAAAAAACCTCGACATTCGACTTTGTTGAGTACGTATACATTCCAAAAAAACAAAAAAAAAAAAAGTAGCAGCCACGTAATGTGCACAACGCAGACAGCATACAACCGAGCCTGCTGATACGCATAGGCTTATATGCTCTGTGTTTGTCCAATCAATGTGTTCACTTACTCTAAAATGTTTTAACCCTCGGGAATTGGATAAGAAACGAGCCAATCAATACATTGTTACCAGGGTAGCTTCACGAGGGCATGAAGTGTAACTCTACAATTACGCGAAGAGCCTGAGTGTATGATTGAGTGATTGGCTATCAACGTCAGTACTCGGGTGGATATAAGGAAGCGCTGAATTTGTCAATGAAGGAATCTACGCGTAAATCCACGGTAGGGAACTACAAATTTTTTTGTATGTGACGCCTGTAATTAATAGTAGAATGTGAGAGAATCAATACCATGTCGATTTTTTTTGCCTCAGAAAACTGATTTTTCTGAACCACTAATTGGAATACTGTTGGCTCACTGTGGCTAAACTGGTTGCTACAGAGGATAACGATTTTTTCTGTGTCAAGATATAATTTTTTTAAACTGCTGGATCGATACTATGGGCAAGGATACTGACCAGTTTGCACATCAGGCTTAGCTGAGGAGTTTAATTCATGCAGCTCTTGGAAAACAGGGCGCGGAGTGAACTTCCCCATATTCAGAACCGCGTTCGAGGTCTGCTTGCTTGTGAACATTCAATAACTGATCCGGGGGTGCCATCTTGTGATCGAGTACAGTCACAGCCTGCTTAAATTTGCAGGTCTATAGACGCAGGCGTCTACATCTGCAGAAAGGGGTTAAAGAAAACACAAATGGCCGGGCAAAACAAATGTCTTTTTTTCCTATTGGATTCACATCCAACATTTAGAATGGCACAATCATCAACTAAAACATGGCAATAAGGGAAAAAAATGCAATGTACTCAGTTCAAACGTTTACATAGCCTTAGTTCTTAATACTGTGTATTGGCCCCTTTAGCATCAATAGCAGCAAGCAGTCTTTTATGATAGTTGTCACTGAGGCCCCCAATTTTCTCAGGTGGTATAGCTGCCCATTCATCCTAGCAAAATGCCTACAGCTCCTGCAAATTCTTTAGTCGTCTTGCATGAACTGCAAGTTTGAGATCACCCAAAGGGGCTTGATGATATCGACATCAGGAGACTGTGATGGCCATTCCAGAACCTTCACCTTTCTCTTCTGTAACCACTGGAGGGTCAACTTGGCCTTATACTTTGTATCATTGTCATGCTGATTGTATATTTTGTGATATCATGCTGCATTCATCTTGCCATCAATTTTCACAAGATTCCCTGTGCTGTAAACTTACGATTAGGGCTGTTTGGGTGATTTCGGTTATCATTATCCTTTTAAAAAAGAGCCAAACACCTATGCAATGATAAATGGCTTCACATGATCACTATCCTTAAATAAAAGACACGTTTTTCAACTTAAATTATATTTTCAGAATAAATGACTCCTTTTCACAAATTCAGCTAGGGTATGCAAACTTTTGAGCACAACTGTAAGACTGAGTTGTCATTTGTTCGCTACAAGTAATGCGTTCCAAGTAATTTATGGGCTATTTAATTTGAAACTGTATATTTATAGGTATATCCCCATTATATCGAGATCAGTCCTGCGCAATTTCAGGTTCAAGGCATATTTAGGGCCAGAGCACCAAGGGTGCGAGGTCCCAATTGTAACTGTCGTGTTCATTATCATGATGATAGTGATGATTATTAATGCTTTTCACATGGGCAGAAACTCATCAAAATTGGCACTTGCATAGGGCCTGGCAAAAAATGTGATATTTTATTTCTTATCTAAATGAACAAATCAAAATGGCTCTGTAGGACCATCTAGAATTTTTTAAATTCAGTGGAAAATTGGCAGAAATATGTTTGACCTACAGACGCGAGAACTGTGCCGAATGATGTATCAAAAAAAAGCCTCAGGAGTTTGACCCAAAATCCAACAGGATATCCGCCATTTTGAATTTCTCTTCCTAGGCTTTATATCCAAATGACTTCACATTTGGTGAGGATCATGCAAAGGTTTGTGCAATGAAGTTATTGAAATGGCGAGTTTTTGTTGATGGGCATGGCGAATTCTGATGTCTCGCCATGAAACATGAGATTGCTATAATTTGCGCATACATTGTTAGTCTCCACCAAATTTCGCATGTTCATTCTTCTCTACTGACAAAATCTGCATGTCAATTGAGCTTGGGCGTGCCGGGGTAGCTCTATAGCACCACGAAACACACGGCCATTTTGGGATCAAGATGCTTGGATTTTCATGAAATGTGGTGGGTTGATTGGGTTTACACGGTTTTTTGTAAATTTTTCTGAGCAATGAGGCATTTCCTGCTTTTTCACAAATTTTAAGAACACATTTTTGGTGGCCTTAGCATGCTTGAAAACTTGCAAAACTTTGCATACCAGTTAAAAGCATCATTTCTTCTATATGATATCCCAATTGGCCCTGGGCATAAGAGACAGGTTCGAAAGCGCCCCCTAATCAAAAATTGCATTTTTGAGATTTTTTGTGGGCTCAGAATGCTGGAAAACTCAAGAGACTTTGCATACAAGTAAGTTTTTTTTCTAATGGCTAAAGCATATTTTTTGTAACTATTGGCTATTTTTGCAAAACTCTTCACGCTAATAAGAAAACTTGTCACCAAATCGGCAAAACATTGTACTAGTAGTTCTCTTGCAAAAGCTAATAACTCTTCAAACCTTCGTAAAAATGGCATTTTTGTAACAAACAATTAACACAAGCCATCACATAATTAAACACACAATGCGCCAACTACACACTGATGGTATTAATGAAAAACACATCTGGCTTTTGCTTTCTCTGTGCACAGGGCTGGCTATGTCAGTTTGAGGTCATGCTTTTGTCATAGTTCTGTAAATACACAGGGATCAAAATTTCACGTATTTTCAAGTATTTTTTTTCAAGGTGTTTACTGTATTTACTATGAACACATAGAAACAAACACAAAACAGTGTTTTTTCCATGTGAAAACACACACACCAAAAAAAAAAAAAAAAAAAGTCATTTCACTGAGAGATAGACTGAGTATTTTTTTTTTCTCACTCTAACTCGTGTCGTCTCTCTAGGTGCGGCCACAAGATTTTGTCAACATCGCATGCAATGTCTTCAAGTCCAAGGCACCGGGGAAAATACCTCTTGGAGTGCCGTATCCAGGCCTGACATGACGCCTGGTCAATATCCCCACATGCCTGCTCCATTGCCTGTAAAAGGGCCATGCGTTGATATATGACGGTCATATACCTTCCAGCGCCAGGCAGAGAAGAACTCTTCAATCAGGTTCAAGAATGGAGAGTATGGGGGGGATGTAGAGAACAGTAAAGAGTGGGTGATCTATAAACCAGTTGCAGACCAAAGCAGCCCTATTGAAACTAACATTGTCCCATATGATGACATGCCTGGTTTGCTCTGGTCTCTGAACATGAGTGAACATGTCATGTAAGGTGTCCAGGAATGTAATAATGTGTGCACTGTTATACGACACCATTCTGACTTATAGCTGCACGCAGAGTTATTTTGCCATGGCATCTTGTCCAATAATGTTCCTGCCACGTGTCCTCGTTTTAGTGAGGTTAAAACCTGCCTCATCCACAAAAATCAGCTCATGACCCATGGCATCTGCCTCTAGTTCCATGACTCTCTGGAAAAGCTAAACAAATTCAGCACAGCAGGCCCATGCACAGCACTACAGATTGCACTTCCAGATCCAGTACCAATGATACTATAGCTTAGCTGCAATTATTCATATCGCAGTCATTTCACACGTTCACCGTTTCTTTCAAAAGGGACTCTGTAGATTTGCTTCATTCGGATTTTGTTGCGGGCAAGTACACGAGACAATACAGAAATGCCCACGTTGTTTATTTCTTGGAAAGTGGCGTCATCCTCAATTATGCGCTGCTGTATTTCTCGTAGTCATATGGAATTATTTGCAATCACCATATTGACTAAATGAGTCTCTTGTTCTACAGTGCACATTCTTCCTCTGCCCCAAAATCCTTGACATCTAGCAATTCAGTAAAGTAACAATTTCAGAATTTTTACATGCATGGTACTGTTGTTTCTCATTAAATTTTGTAGCACAGCCATACTCTAGTGTAAAGTGACTGTACTAACAGATTCTCATTTCGAAATGTTCTTATGATGCTAGCTACAGTGTAGCGGCTCAAGTTAGGCTGAACCAGTTGGCCAGCTTCCCTCAGGGTCATTCCATGTTTGATTACATGGTCCACTATTGTAGCTCTGATTTCATCAGAAATTTTATTTCTTACACTCCTTCCTCCTTCACCTCCTTGTCCTCCTCTTGCTCCTCCTCATCCTCTTCCTCTAACTCCACCTTCTTGTCCTCCTCTTCTCCCTATTGCTTCTTCGCCTCTACGTCCTCTTCCTCGGCCTCCTCTAATTCTTACTCTTCCTGCTCCCTCCAACCAGTGAAGTTGGCATGTTGTGTAAATCGTAAATAAAAACAGAATACAATGATTTGCAAATCCTTTTCAACCTATATTCTATTGAATACACTGCAAAGACAAGTTACTTCATGTTAGAACAGGTAAACTTTGGAATTTTTTGAAAATATTAGCTCATTTGGAATTTGATGCCTGCAACGTTTCAAAAAAGCTGGCACAAGAGGCAAAAAAGACAGTTGAGGAATGCATATCAAACACTTATTTGGAACATCCCACAGGTGAACGGGCTAATTGGGAACAGGTGGGTGCCATGATTGGGTATAAAAGCAGTTTCCCTGAAATGCTCAGTCATTCACAAACAAGGATGGGGCGAGGGTCACCACAGGCTGGACCGCGGCTCCATGGGTTAATAAATTTGATTACCATTGATAATTTTTGTGTGATTTTGTTGTCAGCACATTCAACTATGTAAATAACAAAGTATTTAATAAGAATATTTCTTTCATTCAGATCTTGGATGTGTTATTTTAGTGTTCCCTTTATTTTTTTGAGCAGTGTATAACGTACGTACTTAATATTGTAGTTCTAAGCATATTTCTTCCAGTTGAACTGCTGCGGTTTCAATTAGAGAGGAAAAACAAGGCATCTGTTGCAGTTGGCTTTTGGTTTATTCTGTGACCACTCAACAAGGCTTTCAACTAAACAGCCCGATTGAAAATAAACACAACTTTTAGAACCAACCATATTCTTCATGTCATTCTTCCATTTTGTGTCAATTTTAGAGACTATCAGAGTCCATAGGAATTGTAGACGTTGTAGATTGTTTTTCTTATCCTATAACATTTTTGCGACAGATATTTTCAGTCCTGAAGAGACCAACCAGGTTTATGAAATAGAACCGTCTACACATTAGAAAATGTCATAGTTTCGTCAAATAAAAGCATCAGCAGATTGGGGCCATACTGTGGCTTTGCCAATGCAGAATCTGCAGGGGCAGCATGAAGGGGAGAAAAAAATTCTACTCATCAGAAAAAAAATTGCCGACTGTTGGCTGACCAAGATTTGGGGACAACCCTACTGGAAACAATACCAGCTTCGCCATCACTGCTAGTAAATGTATGCACCTGAAACGTGGAAAAACTCATCTGTTGGCCTAAAATTACCTTCTTGCTCAGAAATGCTTCCCAATTTGCAATTCCAAAAATGACACCACGAACAAGCAACAAAAGAATATTAGAAAAGGAAACTACAAAATTTGGCACTTGCATCCACCATATAGCCTTTCTTCCCTGTTAATTGAGAACATTAAAATGACATTTAATTTCCTCTCCACAGGTCAGCTAATAAAAACCAGCTTGATTAGCAAGGCAGTGCCTCAAACAGCCAGCACACGGAAGCTATAATTTCGTTTTAATACATTTTAAGGGGAGGTGAAAAGTGTTGACAGTTTATACAGTTCTTTCCATACAAAGAAAGCGCACAAAAACATTGGCTTGTCAAAAATGTAGAGAAAGAGTAAGAGGGAAAACAATGACCGGGCAAAGAAATGAACCATAAAATCCTAGAATCTCGACACATTGGCAGTCCAGGGCAGTAAACAAGCCATTACTATGGTTTTCAAAGAGTCTCATGTCCCACTGGATAGAAAACAGTAACCCTTTCCAATTAATTGCCTCCCCCCAACAAATTGTCATATCAATTTTAAAACTATGTAAATATGTTACAGAAACTATATAATTAGCTTCTTTAATGAACTGACCAGCAACTACATTTCCCCAATAATAATAATTAAAAAAAAAAGTTCACTTTGCCAGGAAAAAGCCATTAAAAAATTCCTTTAAAAAATGCTAAAACTCAAAGCAACTAAAATGTACAGGGAATGCATAATGAAATCATCCTGTGCTAAAAGTATACAAAGTTTTAAAAACCTGATGAAGGAAAAGGGTGAGAAATGCACATATATACAGTTTGCTTTACTTGACAGGCCAGTTGAAATCAAGTCTGTTGTCAACAGCCTTAACCGGAGCACCGGGTGGAGCGCAATCCAACGTCTGTGCATAATCTCACACTCCGTCCAATCAGGATGTGAACTGCATCAGCTGAGGCAGGATATACCACAATCCACTGCAGCAATACAGACAGATACTGCTCTTGTATTCAGGGGGGGGGGAATCAGTCCAAAAAATATCCCATTCCTGGTCCTGACTACAGCTATGCCAGTATAATCCTATACACACACACACACATATATAAAGAGGAGATAGATTTGTATTTATAAATTCTATATTCAGCAATGTCTCTTCATACATTTCCTGCATCTGATCATTCACTTCCTCCATCTTCTTTGGAAACAATTCTTTTCTTCCTCCTTATTTTTATTTATTTATTTATTTTTTTAAAGCAACATGAGTCGGACAAAAAAAAAAAAAGTTAAATGGTATTGGTTTTCCCCGTTGTATTCCAAAGTGTCTTTTTTTTTTTTTTTTTTACATGTTGGTGAGTCATACGTTTAGTCAGTTTTCATCCTCTGTTTCCTCAGCTGAGAGCACTCCTCAGTCCGTGGGCAGCAGGTCATGCAGGCGAAACTGCTCTCGTACGTGAGGTCGCACGTCTTCATTCTGGAGAGCGGAAAGGAGATAAATTTGAGGATTCCTTCAAGTTTAATTTCAAGTTTAGTGAGGGCGTCTGCACACAGATTTTATATGGGGACAATTGGCTCCCAAATTACTGGCACCCCTGACTGGCAATACACAAACAATACACGCACAAAGAAATAAGAAAAAAAAATTATACACACACACACACGCATATATATATATATATATATATAGAAATGTAATATGCTAACATGTGCAAAATACAACCTCAATTCCGAAATAGCAGGGACAGAGTGAATTGTGAATAAAAATGACTTTCAGATCACGAGCCAACATGTTATCTATGTTCTATTGTCAATAACATTTCAAATGTTGAAATGGAGACATTTTACATTTTTATCCACAAAATGAGCTTATTTCAAGTTTTCTGGCTGCAACAGATCTCAAAAAAGTTGGGACACGGGTAAAAAGGGCTGAAAAAGCAATTAATATATGAAAGAATCAGCTGAAAAAACATTTAGCAAGTAATTAAGTTAACTGGCATTAGGAGTGTAACATGACTGGCTATAAAAAGGATGTCTTAGAGACACTGAGTTTCAGAAGTAAAGATGGCCAGTGGCTCTCCAACCAGTGAAGCCTTGCGTTAAAATTGTGGAATACTTTAAAAACAATGTTCCTCAATGTCAAATTGCAAAGGCTTTGAAGGTCTCATCATCGACAGTGCAAAACATCATCAAAAGATCCAGAGAAACTGGCAAAATCTCTGTGCGTAAGGGACAACGGCGAAGACCTTTACTGGATGCCAGCGAGCTTTGGGCCCTCAGACGCCACCGCATCACTCATTGGCATGATTCTGTCATTGACATTACTAAATGGGCCCAGGAATACTTCAAGAAACCACTGGCTGTAAACACAGTCTGCAGTGCCATCCACAGATGCCACCCTAAAACTCTATCATGCAAAAAGTAAGCCATTGTTGAGCATGATCCAGAAGCGCCGCTGTGTTGTGTGGGCCAAGGCCCATTTAAAATGGACTGTAGCAAAGTGTCCTGTGGTCAGACGAGTCCAAACTAGACATTCTTGTTGGAAATCATGGCCGTCATGTCCTCCGGGCTAAAGAAAGACCAGCGTTCAGTTCAAAAGCCAGCATCTCTGATGGTATGGGAATGCATTAGTGCACATAGTGTGGGACATTTGCATGTTTTATAAAGCACCATGAATGCTGAAAGGTATATAATGCTTTTAGAGCAACATATGCTCTGCTCCAGAGGGCATCTATTCCACGGAAGGCCTCGTGTATTACAATGCAAAACCACATACTGCAGCTATTACAACAGCATGGCTTCGTAGTAGAAGAGTCCATGTGCTGAACTGGCCAGCCTGCAGTTCCATCTTTCACCGATTGAGAACGTTTGGCGCATAATTCAACGGAAAGTCCGTCAAAGGAGACCTAAAACTCTCCAGCAATAGCAAGAGTGGGATCAAATTCCAATGGTTAAACTCAAGAAACTTGAATCTTCAATGCCCAGACGCCTTCACTCTGTGTTAAAAAGAAGAGGGGATGCTAAACCATAGTAAACATGCCCCTGTCCAAACTTTTTTGAGACCTGTAGCAGCCATCAAACTTGAAATGAGCTAATTTTTTGGATAAAATTGTAAAATTTCTCAGTTTCAACATTTGCCATGTTATCTCTGTTCTATTGTGAATAAAATACTAGCTGGTGTAATTTGAAAGTCATTGCGTTTTGATTTTATTCACAATTTACACTTTGTCCCAACTATTTCGGAATTGGGGTTGTACTTTATAAATGAATCAATGGAGGCAACCAAAATCATAATCATTTAATATAAAATAAATTTTAACAAAATCAAGTTCTCAATTATTGGCACCCTTTATTCAATACTGCAACAACCTCTGGCAAGGATAATAGCATGTAGTCCATTCCTGTGATTTTGGAGAAGGTTAAGGGGGGGTGGGGGTTATGAACCATTCCTCTAAGCAAATCCTTTCAAGATCCTTCATATTTTTGGGCTTGCGTTTATCAACTGGCCTCTTCAACTCAGCCCACAGGTTTTCAATTGGATTGAGGTCTGGCAACTGAGATCTCCATTGTGGAACACTGATTTTTGTTCTCACAGAACTATTTCAGTGTGGATCTTGAAGCTTGCTTTGAGTCATTGTCTTGTTAGAAGGTCTACCTATGCCAAAGTCCCTTGCTTCTCCTTGTTTGCATGCATCTCTGTTTTGACGCCAAATATGCCAATGCTGTATCCAGGCCTTATGAAATTACGCAAATAAATGTGCACGTACGCATCAAAAACATTAATTTTTTGCACGCTTAGCTATCCAAACTTCAGCGCCATCTAGACAACATTTCCAAAATCTTTTGACAAGCGTGGAAAGGCTCACGAGAAAGAGTACATAAGAGTTTCTCATCGGTGGATTCCCAGCCATGCGAGACTTCTTCAACTGATGGAACTGAGGGTTACATCAACCAGATGGCGTACCAGGCTGAGCCCAGCTTTTCACAGTAAAAACGAATATGTGGAAGCTATGGACATGAAATCAGTAAAAATCCTCAAAACGGAGTGGATTATAAAGTAAGCGTCCTTTTATCTACTGTAAGATAGTTTCTGTTGTCGAATTTTGGTTGTTTTGATGGTGAAACTTGGCGTAATCGATCGAATAATCCTTCTAATACACATCTCGAATGCAGTTTGCGCCACAATTTGATTAATAAATTACCAGGGCTGCAGCTTAACTTGCAGATTCCGCCATTGCACTTGAGTGGTTGTAATATGACTACAGAATAGACTGATGCTTGTATTTCACCTTACCATAAAACACTTAATTGAACTGGTTCATCTCATTTTTGCAAATGAGAAATTGAGTCCCAGTGTCCTTTTGTTAGCTGTAGCAATCACGAAGTTGAAAATTCTCATGGACTGCAATAGCGTCTCAAGTAGACACAGAGTGGACATAACAATAAATAAAGAATTGGGTTGAATGAGTAATTTGTTTTCATTTCTGCAATTAGTTGGGAAAGAATTCCATAACCAAACTCAACTTCTTTCCGCTTTTTATTTCCCAGAACGATTTTAAAAGTGGGCGCAAATATATTTCAGGGGTTTTATTAGTGAGGAGGTGAATTAGAACATTAATATTAAGTATTAATATCGCAAATGCATATGCTGCACGTGCCCGAGCAACCCGGTGTGTCTCATCAGTAATACGGCTGCCGCGGTTATATGCTATTCACTAGCGTACGCGCCATTTTTTTCATTTTGCCCGGCAATACCCCTTGAATTTTTGAAATGACTCAGTTTTATTGGCCCAAACTACCCATGTGAATAGCTGATTTCAGGATTCCTTGGCAGAATGCACAATCGCCATTCAATTTAAAAAATAAAAATAAAAAAACTCCATGCACCACAGTGTAGTGTAAAAAAGGAGGCCAAGTTTCCCTTCCTATCACACAAAATTGTATTATAGGCCTATAACAGATGTGAACGCAGTCAGGTGTATGTGAAACAAATTTTTTTAATTTGATTTTTTACTCTGTACCCTCAGTTGTCCGTATGCCTATTTATTTTTATGACCTGGATTGTTGTAAAGCCCCATGAGATCGTCTTGGATAGGTTTACAGTTCTCCTGAAACAATGTTTATGGGGAAAAGATAAGTGAGTTCAATTTCCCTAATTCTCAAACACAATGATGCCATGTGTGATTTAATTATTATTATGCATAGCTAATTTCAGCCGCATTACAGCATTATGTATGCAATCGTATAACACGTTACTCTTAAGCTGATATGGCCATCTAACTAGCTAGCTAACACTTTTCAGGAACATTTTTTGTAAATTGTAGTCATATTTAAGCCATTAAGCAAAAGTTCAGTTTGGACACATGAAAGCGCCACAAAACATCAGAAGTTCATACCCATTGCAGCTAGCCAAGTCAGTAAAGTTAGGGCAAAACCAAATCATATTTCATTATTATCACAATTATTTTGAAAGATTTTTAATTGTTAACATTAATTAGCTAGATGGCTATATGATCTAATTGGGGACATTCTAAAATGCTTAACGTGAAAAAAAGCTTAACTTGGCTTAAAGTAACAGAACAGCGACCAAAAAAAAAAAAAAAAAATCAAAACCAGAGTGCTTTTTCTTGTAATGTGCTTAAATGGAGGGGAAAATGCTTAACATGTGGAACATCTGTTTTCTTGGGACTTTGGTTCCATTTTTCTGAATAAAGACAGTGCTGATGACAAGAAATTTTTGTGATTATTAGTTGCTGTTTTGGAGGATTAAGCCATGTTAAGCTTTCTCCTAATAATGAGCGTCAAAGGAGGGGAACATGCCTATTGTGATATGACCCCCGTTTTCCAAGTATTTCAGTTTTGAGGTTTAGGTAGGAAGAAGTGTTCCTGACGAGAAATGTCTGAGACGTCTTTGGTGATTATTGGTTGCTGTTTTGGTACATTAAGCCACATTAAGCTTTTTTCACGCTCAGCGCTTTAGACGGTCGCATTTAATTGTCTCCTAAATATATGCTAGTGCTGGTCGTCTCCGAAAAAGAATTCCTACTCAGGTAGTGTGTTGAAGCATTTTTATGGGAAGGTGTTAGGGGAGGAGGCTCAGGGAAAATGTATGTCGGACGTGAGCCAGGATCCTGGAAATACCCCCATGACCCCCCTCACGTATACCCCTGCTATTACCACGTATAGCAGCCAGAGAAATAAAACTCAAATTTTCTTACCTAGATGTACGCTTCATGTTTTTACACACCGAATGTCTCTCTGGGTACCCAAACATCACGGTAAGCTGAAAAAGTACTGATTTCATTTGATACTAGTGCAGTGCCCATTGGAAGTATGTATTCCTATAGAAAAGTGGGAGCTTAAGTAGCTTTTTCATGGATGGACAAATGAGGCTGTGTTAGCTTCTGAGACCAGCGTTTATTTGTCAGGGAAGATGGGGAAAAAAATTGTTAACTCAGCATTTCGAACAGTATCTAGCAATAGGTTAGAAATGCCAGCGAGTGAAATTACAGGAAAGAGAATGGACAGTGGTCTCAAAATTAATGCGATAAAGCAACAAATAGCCTATTCACAAGCGTATGCTATAAAAAACACCGAGTGTATCAATCAAGACTGCACACACGCGGTACTTTCAATAGTAAGGATGATCTGGACATGAAAATGAAATAATGAAAACATGCTGAGATGAGCTGGACTTATTTCTTGAACGTAACAGTATCTTGAGGGGTAGCCAACATGGTTTCCGTATGGGAAGGTCATGCCTGACAAACCTTTTTTGAAGAGGTCACCAAGACTTATAACCAGAGCAGGGCTTATGACATCATATACTTGGATTTTCAGAAAGCCTTTGATACAGTACTGCATAAGAGACTAATTTTTAAAATGAGCTCCATTGGAGTTACAGGAGGTATTCTGGAGTGGATTCAAAACTGGTTACAGGACAGAACCCAAAGAGTGGTGGGTCAGTGGTATCTAATCTGAGCTAAGTATGGTGGGGAGTGGCGTCTCCCATGGATCGGTGTTGGGACCCCTGCTGTTCCTCATCTACATTAATGACCTTGATAGGAATATTGAGAGCAGATTAGTTAAATTTGCAGATGATACTAAACTGGGGCGGGTTTGGCAAATAGTTTAGAGTCCACTAACGTGATTCAGGATGATTTGGATAGAATCCAGAATTGGGCAGAAATACGGCAAATGAAATTTAATGTAGCAAAATGTAAAATTGCACATGTAGGTAAAAAAAAAAAAACATTAGACGGGATTACTTCATGGGAGGTTAAAAACTGGAATGTGCTCCACACGAGAAAGATCTGGGAGTGATTGTTGACCAAACCCTCAGAGGCTCTAACCATTGTGCCATAGCAGTTAAAAAAGCCAATCGGATGCTGGGATACATTGCCAAAAGTACTGAGTACAAATCCAAGGAGGCGTTGCTTCTTTCGTACAACACATTTGTCAGACCACATCTGGAGTATTGTGTACAGTTCTGGGGACCATACTTTAAGAAAGATATAGAGGCTCTAGAGAAAGTTCAGAGAAGAGCCACTAAGCTGATTCCAGGTATAAAAGATGAAAGCTATGAGAAGAGGCTGAAGATCCTTAATCTCTTTAGTCTTAGGAAAAGGAGACTGAGGGGTGATTTGACTGAGGTCTTTAAATATGTTAAAGGGATAAACAAAGAGAATTATGCAGGATTCCTTTGACCAAGTGTTGTAAGCTGACCAAAGGCAAATTTAGCACTGATATTCAGAAATATTTCTTCACCCAAAGAGTAATTTCAATGTGGAATAGCTTGCCTGACCATATATATATATTTTTTTTTTTTTTCTTGAAATAAAAATTTGGCATCTCCAATCCCACCCGAATCTGGAATGCCCAATTAGTGAACTATGTACAAAGCTTGCTCGTATGCGACCCCTTGCTGCCAACTCAGGATAGTGAAGACAGTTCACGACTCTCCTCCGAAGCACGTGTCCGTCAGCCACTGATTCTTATACACTCATTGATCGAATCTTCGTAAGTTACGAACGAGGGCAGAGGATACCCGGACGTGAACAAACCCAGAGTCTTCCTGACGAGCGCCCATCTGGCCAACAGGAGGCGCTGGAGCAACGAACAAAGCTGTCGCTGAACACCCAAATCCGGCAGTCCCTTCCCAATTTGATACCCTGTAGCGCGATAGCCAATTGTGCGCTACTCCGAAAAGGCTGCCGACCCCTGCCGGTGGGTTCGCCGAGGCTCGAACCCGCGACGTGGTGATCACCTCTGCACTGCAGAGCAGTGCCTTAACCGTGTGAGCCACCCGGCAGCTCGACCATGTTTTTGAGGCAGAGACCTTGGGGGTTTTCAAGAGCAGGCTTGACTTAAAGCTAGATACCATAGAGTCATTGAGTATCTGAAGGGATATATTCACAATAGTATAAAGAAACTGGTGAGCGTAGTTGGGATGAATGGCCTGTTCTCGCCATTCATGTAATGTTATGCTTTGGTAGGGTAACTTTAGGCAATGTTTTAGTCAATCAGACCATGTTCTAGCCATGTCAGTAAGCGCGATGAGTAGATGAGAACAGCGTGGTGAAACTTAAGAAATAGCCTACTTACAGATGAGAATCCCAAAAGCATATGCAAACTTTCCAGGGACCAAGAGCAGTATAGCAGTAGCATATGGGACTCAACTTTTTTTCCTGAGGTGTGGCTATAGCGGAGAGCGAGAGTGCCACAACGTAGATAGTATCCCATACACTTGGGTAACCTAACTTTTTGAAAATTAAATAAAAAAAGCTTCAAAATGCAGGATGCGCACCATCGTGCCATGCGAAAGCCATATCCAACAGCTTTGGCAAATCTGACAAACAGTCAGAGATATGCGAGCCACAGACACAGAGACTGACGCTTCTTGCTTTCCAGCTAGATTGGAGGAGGTCGAATGTGGAACTCCTTCCCAACAGACTATCGCAAGGGATACCTTGCTTTCCCCAATTATTCAAACTGCAATACCAAATAAACCAGTCGAAGTTCACTTTGAGTCTAACAATATTTAGCACACATTAATACTTTAATCCATCCATCCATCCATTTTCAACCGCTTATCCGGGGCCGGGTCGCGGGGGCAGCAGTCTAAGTAGGGATGCCCAGACTTCCCTCTCCCCGGACACTTCCTCCAGTTCTTCCGGGGGTATCCCGAGGCGTTCCCAGGCCAGCCGAGAGACATAGTCCCTCCACCGTGTCCTGGGTCTTCCCCGAGGCCTCCTCCCGGTGGGGCATGCCCGGAACACCTTCCCAGGAAGGCGTCCAGGGGGCATCCGATAAAGATGCCCGAGCCACCTCAGCTGGCCCCTCTCGACGTGGAGGAGCAGCGGCTCTACTCTGAGCTCCTCCCGGGTGACAGAGCTCCTCACCCTATCTCTAAGGGAGCGGCCCGCCACCCTGCGGAGGAAACCCATTTCAGCCGCTTGTACCCGAGATCTCGTTCTTTCGGTCATGACCCAGAGTTCATGGCCATAGGTGAGGGTAGGAACGTAGATTGACTGGTAAATCGAGAGCTTTGCCTTTCGGCTCAGCTCCTTCTTCACCACGACAGATCGGTACAACGACCGCATGACTGCTGCCGCTGCACCGATCCGTCTATCAATCTCACGCTCCATCCTTCCCTCACTCGTGAACAAGACCCCAAGATACTTAAACTCCTCCACTTGAGGCAAGAACTCTCCTCCAACCCAGAGGGAACATATCACCTTTTTCCGGTCGAGAACCATGGCCTCGGACTTGGAGGTGCTGATTCTCATCCCAGCCGCTTCACACTCGGCTGCAAACCGCCCCAGTGCATGCTGAAGGTCCTGATTCGAAGGAGCCAACAGGACAACATCATCCGCAAAAAGCAGAGATGAGATCCTGTGGTCCCCAAACCGGACTCCCTCCGCCCCCTGGCTGCGCCTAGAAATTCTGTCCATAAAAATAATGAACAGAACCGGTGACAAAGGGCAGCCCTGCCGGAGTCCAACATGCACCGGGAACAGGTCTGACTTACTGCCGGCAATGCGAACCAAGCTCCTGCTCCGGTCATACAGAGACCGCACGGCCCTTAGTAGAGGGCCCCGGACTCCATACTCCCGAAGCACCTCCCACAGAATGCCACGGGGGACACGGTCGAATGCCTTCTCCAAGTCCACAAAACACATGTGAACAGGTTGGGCAAACTCCCATGCACCCTCAAGCACCCTGCGGAGGGTATAGAGCTGGTCCAGTGTTCCACGACCAGGACGAAAACCGCATTGTTCCTCCTGAATCCGAGGTTCGACTATCGGCCGGATTCTCCTCTCCAGCACCCTGGAATAGACTTTACCCGGGAGGCTGAGAAGTGTGATCCCCCTATAGTTGGAGCACACCCTCCGGTCCCCCTTTTTAAATAGAGGAACCACCACCCCGGTCTGCCAATCCAGAGGCACTGTCCCCGACTGCCACGCGATGCAGCAGAGGCGTGTCAACCAAGACAGCCCTACTACATCCAGAGACTTGAGGTACTCAGGGCGGATCTCATCCACCCCCGGTGCCTTGCCACCGAGGAGCTGCCGAACTACCTCAGTGACTTCAGCCCGAGTGATGGATGAGTCAGCCTCTGAGTCCCCAGCCTCTGCTTCCTCTACGGAAGGCGTAACAGCGGGATTGAGGAGGTCCTCGAAGTATTCCTTCCACCGGCCGACAATATCCCCAGTCGAAGTCAACAGTTCCCCACCTCCACTGTAAACAGTGTTGGCAGGGTACTGCTTTCCCCTCCTGAGGCGCCGAACGGTTTGCCAGAATTTCTTCGGGGCCGACCGATAGTCCTCCTCCATGGCCTCCCCGAACTTTTCCCATACCCAAGTTTTTGCTTCCGCCACCGCCCGGGCCGCAGCACGCTTAGCCTGCCGGTACCGGTCAGCTGCCTCAGGCGTCCCGCGAGCTAGCCAAGCTCGGTAAGACTCCTTCTTCAGCTTTACGGCATCCCTTACTTCCGGTGTCCACCACCGGGTTCGGGGATTGCCGCCACGACAGGCACCGGAAACCTTACGGCCACAGCTCCGAACAGCCGCGTCAACAATGGAGGTGGAGAACATGGTCCATTCAAACTCAATGTCTCCAGCCTCCCTTGGGATCTGGTCAAAGCTCTCCCGGAGGTGAGAGTTGAAAACCCCTCTGACAGAGGGTTCCGCTAGACGTTCCCAACAAACCCTCACAACACGTTTGGGCCTGCCAAGTCTGTCCAGCTTCCTCCTCCGCCAGCGGATCCAACTCACCACCAGGTGGTGATCAGTGGACAGCTCAGCCCCTCTCTTCACCCGAGTGTCCAAGACATACGGCCGGAGGTCAGATGACACGACTACAAAGTCGATCATTGACCTCCGACCTCGGGTGTCCTCGTGCCACGTGCACTGATGAACACCCTTATGCTTGAACATGGTGTTTGTTATGGACAAACCGTGACTAGCACAGAAGTCCAATAACAGAGCACCACTCGGGTTCAGATCGGGGAGGCCGTTCCTCCCAATCACGCCCCTCCAGGTAACACTGTCGCTACCCACGTGGGCGTTGAAGTCCCCCAGTAGAACGATGGAGTCCCCAGTCGGAGCACTTTCCAGTACCCTTCCTACGGACTCCAAGAAGGTCGGGTACTCTGCACTGCCATTCGGCCCATAAGCCGAAATGACAGTGAGGCACCTGTCCCCGACCCGAAGGCGCAGGGCAGCGACCCTCTCGTTCACCGGGGAAAACTCCAACACCTGACGGCTAAGCTGGGGGGCTATAAGCAAACCCACACCAGCCCGCCGCCTCTCACCGCGGGCAACTCCAGAGTAGAAGAGAGTCCAGCCTCTCTCAAGGAGTTGGGTTCCAGAGCCCAGACTGTGCGTGGAGGTGAGCCCGACTATCTCTAGCTGGTATCGCTCAGCCTCCCGCACAAGCTCAGGCTCCTTCCCCCCCAGTGAGGTGACATTCCATGTCCCCAGAACCAGATTCAGAGTCTGGGGATTGGGTCGCCGGGGCCCCCGCCCACGACTGCCACCCAAAACACAACGCATCAGCCCCTTCTGAACCCTCCCGCGGGGGATGGGCCTACGGGAAAGCGGGCCCACGTCGCTCGTTCGGGCTATGCCCGGGCGGGTCCCGTGAGCAGAGGCCCGACCACCAGGCGCTCGCCTACCAACCCCAACCCCAGGCCTGGCTCCAGGGTGGGGTCCCGGTGACGCCAATCCGGGCGACGTAAGCTTCCTTGATTTTTAAACATTCATTCGGGGTTTTCGAATCGCTCTTTGTCTGACCTGTCACCTAGGACCTGTTTGCCCTGGGAGACCCTACCAGGGGCAAATAAGCCCCAGACAACATAGCTCCTAGGATCATCCAGGTGCTCAAACCCCTCCACCACGATAAGGTAGCGAGGGGTTGAATCGCTACCTAATACTTTAATAATTAAGAAATTACTGAAGAAATGTATAGGATAAAGCAAATTCGCATATGATAACTTAGATCGCAACCTGCAAATTGTAATGCTGAGTGAACATAAACGGCGTTCAGTAAACTTACCCAACCCAGGTACTTAACAGCATCGTCACTTAAACAATTAAATTGATCTAAAATGCCTTACATGCCTGGTGAATGATCCATGACAAAATTTGATATGGTGTCATTCCATTCCTCTAATAAACGGACTAAGCAATCAGGCCAGTTTAACTGGGTTAGTTCCCTCATGGATTAGGCTAGTCAGACTGGCTTTGTTGATGGAAGGATTAGTTATTTGCGCTCTCTATTTCAGAGATACAGGAGTGCTTTGTGTTAAACCTGCAAGCTGCAGTATTTAACTGCTCGCAATGTCATTCAAATTCAGTTTCAAATTAAGTAGCCTAAATAAGTATTGGTTCGCATTACCAATAGCTGAAATGGAACTACTCAATCTTCACGTTCACCTATAATGCAGATAAAACACATGCATACAAAGTAGGCTTATTTACTGTTTTCAAGTCGTACATGGTCGTTGTTGAGCCGGGTAAGCGAAACGTCGCTCGTATATTAATCCCAGTTTTTTGATCATCAGCGACTTAAACGCTGCCCAGCTCCAGATTTTTGTCTCCAACATCATGTTACAAGGCTGTATCGAAATACGCCCATATCACTAATCTTAACTGTAGTGCGGGCAGATCTTAAGCTACAACTAGATTTAGTCAGTAAGCATGGCTTACAGGATACCCCCCGCAACAAGTAGTCGGGCAGTACCACAGTCAATAGACCTTCCAGCAAGAGAAAAAATTTTCAAAATCAACGCACGCACGGACGGACAAAGCAAATCCAGTATACCACCCTGAACTTCGTTGCGGGGGTATAATAATAACGCATATTTACAAGCCTATATAAGGATATAATGTAGGTGTTACCCATGTTAGTTTCACATATTAAATATCTGTATGTTGCTTGTATTAGATGAATTATGTATACTTCATACATACAGTACAAATGAAAACGCACCACTCACGAAATCTGGAATAGCTCCACGGATTGATATGTGAAGTATATACGTATGATGCATTTAAGATAATGAATGATTGAAGAAGACATGTAAACATCATTCACGATAATGCTAATGCGCGAGAGAGGTTGAACTGGTGTAGGGGTCAAACAGGAAAGTCAATAACGGGTGTGACCGCCATTTGCATTGACACATGCGGTGCATCGTCGTCGCATGGAGTTGATCAGTCTCTGGATAGTGTTCTGAGGGATAGCATTCCACTCCTGAACAAGGGCAACCTCAAGTTCTCAGATGTTGTTCATCTGGCGTCGACGTGAAAGACGTCGTCCAATTTCATCCCATAAGTGCTCGATAGGGGAGAGGTCGGGTGACGGAGCTGGCCACTGAAGCCACGGGGATCTTCTGCTGTGCAAGGTACTGCATGGACACCCTTGCAGTGTGTGCCCTAGCGTTGTTCTGTTGGAACGTGTGGACATGGTGATGGTTGAAGAACGGCACAACATGGTTCTGCAGCACCTGGTCCCAGTAGTAGATGCCGTTCACCCTTCCTCTGCAGATATGGAGAGGGGTTCTGTGACGGTAGCTTATTCCACCCCACACCATAACGCTGCCACCACCCCAACGGTCCGTTTGAACGACACAATCGGCCTTACAACGTTCACCACGTCTCCGCCAAACACGTATACGGCCATCTGCGTTCCTAAAGTGAAATCGTGACTCGTCAGAAAAGATGACACCGTGCCATTGTCGTAGTCGCCAATTCTGGTGCCTGTTTGCCCACTGTAGACGCTAGTTTCGGTGACGATCCGTCAATATGGGGCCGAAATAAGGACGTCGTGCAGGCAGGCCTGCAGCTCGCAGACGGTTCCGTACGGTGTGGGGGTGACTGAATCCACGTCGTCCTTGGACTTGAGCAGCCGTTCTTGTCGCTGGTAGTGTTCGGTCTCGGACATGATCCCGTACGATCTGACGGTCCTGACGTGCCGTTGTCAGTCTTGCGATCGTTGTGTGTGCGCAGTGTAGTCGTCTGGCAATTTCCCTGGAGCTGGCGCCAATTTGAAGCATGCCTATGGCACATTCCCGTTCAGGGGCTCTAAGTCGTGGCATAGTGTCGACGTTTCACAAGTGTCAGTGAAGAAGTGAAATTTTATTCGGATTCACATGCTTTTAAAGGCAATGTGTGCACAAATTCAGAGTGAAATTCATTTTTCCCGTGGTGTGCTAGCAAGATGCTGCGTTTTTGCAAATTGCCTAGCGTTACTGTTAATTTGAAATTCTCGCATTTCTTGAACCTGGCATGTCGGGTGACATCACTGTAGTGCTGTTGTTGTATAAAAATTATATTGAAGTTCATTTTAACTTAAATATTGACTTTTTTCAAGTGGTGCGTTTTCATTTGTACTCAGTATATTTGCTTTGCATTATGATTAATTCTGCACAATATTAATATCACCTTAACTTTTTATGAATGGCGAGCGCTTGCGCACCCTAAATAGCATTTGAGATGTGTTTTTTTTTTTTTTTAAAATGGGGAAAAAAATCCACACCTTAGGTTGAATAATGAAGTTTAAAGGCGCAAATATTTGCACAACTAAAGATTTTTCAAGAAAAGGCCAGTGCATCTGTCTGAAATGTGTAACTTTGGCCTCATTTGACGTTTGGCAAACTCCAAACTCCGAAAAGGTTTTCTTATGACAACCTTTGCAAAGGGCATGTGGTTGTGGAGGTGGTGCCTGATGGTGGCATCTTGGGGTCACCAGGATTCAAAAAGCACCAAGGCCTGCAACTCCTTCACAGTGATTCTAGGGGAATATGTTGCTTCGCACACAACCGTCCTCAATATCCTGGGGGGCGAAATGTAGTTGCGTACTCTTCCCTTGAGGTTTCCAACAGGTCCATATCTTTGGAATTTTCTAATAATTGCACTGACTGTGCTCAGCGGCAAATTCAAATATTCGTGAATCCTCTTGAAGCCATTATAACTGACAGTACCTTGGTTTTCTTCATGATGTTGGATGACACATTGCATGTCTAGTACCCAAGTTTACACCCTAGTAAAACAGGAAGTGATGTAATAACTCAATATAGTCCCTTAAAACTGAAATGTAATTTAATACCAGATTTAATTTTGGTAGATGACATTTACAATAATCTTAAGGGGTGCCATTAATTGTGAAACCTCGATTTGGAGGAAATAGATTTTTAATTAAATCAGTAAATGATTTTGGTTGGTTCCATTGGAATATTAATATCATCTCGTATTTCTCAATAGTCACCCTATGAAAATAATGGCCCTAGTCATTTTTTGACGAAAATGAGTTTGTTTTTTTCGTGTTTTCCCAAAAACTTAAAAATGACTTAGGTCATTATTTTAATAGGGTGACATTATGTTGTCATTTAAGAGTCTCTCAACAAATTGTTTTTTTTTTTCTTAGAATTTTTTAAAGCTTTTTTTTATGCATTGTCAGTGAGAGGTGCCAGTAATTTTTTATTCCATTGTACATTGCTGTGAAAAAGTATTTTCCCCCTTCCGGATTTCTTTTCTTTTTTTTTTTTTTGCATATGTGTCGTATTTAAATGTTTCACATCAAACTGATTTCCATTTTAGATAAAGATAACCCAAGTAAAGAAAAAATAGCAGTTTTTAGACGATTGCATTTTTTAAGGGGGGGGGGGGGTACTTTCCAAACCTAGGTGGCCCCATGTGAAAAAGTATTTGCCCCCCCTTCCTCCTGATAAATCAGGAATTAACTGTGATAAATGACATTTTCTGAGTTCAATTTCACAAGCCACACCCAGGCATGATTACTGCCAGACCTGTTAAATCACTAAATCACTAAAATGGAACCTGTCTGACAAAGTGAAGAAGGTTAAAAGATCTCAGAAAGCAAGACATCATGCCGCAATCTAAAGAAATTCAAGAACAGATAAGAAACAAAGTAACTGTCACGCAGACCTGGTCTGTGAAGTTGGTATGGTCACGTGACGACTTGCTACAGTTCGCAGTGACCAACACTGAAGAATATCAGGAGCAAGAGCAAGCTCAGGCTGAGTGCGAGTTAAACAACAGCCATCTGGCAATGGCGGATCCCCCGGCTGTAGGTTGTGTAACCTACAGGTTGTGTGGACAGACGGACGGACCGAAACCCCCAAAAGGCACAACTAGACCATAAGGAGAAGCTCCATTCCAAATTTGGTGTATGTGGTATAGTTTTCGAGTTCTGGTCCGGAAACGATTTTATTACAGACGGACGGACAGAGGGAGGGACGGACACACTAAAAAACGCTATCATATGCCAATAATTCAATTCCAGGTACGGTGACGTTGAACAGAAGGACGTGTTGTGTAAAACTTGCAAAGTTAAAATCGCCACATCCCGGCAGCATCACTACCAATATGTATCAACACTTGAGACAGCAGAGAAAAGCATGAAGAATGCATGCAAGTGAAAGCCCAGCAAAGTAAAGCGAAAGAGAGAACTGAAAGCCGCTAATACCCAATTGTGCTACTGCTTTTGTACTTTGCAGAAATGCCTTTATTTTTTTAACAGTACTGTACAAACTTTTAGGTTTTTGTATCACGTAGTACTTTATAGGTTTACAAAAATGCCTGCAGATAGACATCTAAGTTTACAATAGTGCCACTGCATTTGCACAGAAATATCCTTATTTTCAAAAAAGGAAAAATGTTTCGAAAATTTTGAAAACTGTGCTATAAACTTGTTTATTTTTTTATACATTTTATGTTTTGAGTTGAAAAATATACATTTCAAAACTATCATTACTCTCTACATTTTCCTTGATATCCAAGCAAGTAGCCTCAAGATACAATATAATAATAATTTTAAAAAAGGTAACTGAAATCGCAAACTGCGATATGGCCCACTATAATCGCAATTGCACATTTTTACCAAATCGTGCAGCACCATCACAAAGCCAATTCTCAGGCTTTGGGACTCCAGCAAACCACAGTGAGAGCCATTATTCACAAATGGAGAAAACTTGGAACAGAGGTGACCCTTGCTCACTCGGTTAAAGCACCGTATTGCGGAGCAGAAGTGACCATCGCGGCACAGGTACGAGCCCTGGTCGTACCAACCAGCAGTGGTCGGCAGCCTTTCCAGAGTAGCGCACAATTGGGGTCTACCGGGTAGAGTAATATAAAAATGGTTCCTTTGATCGTTGCTCAAGCGCCTCCTGCTGGCCAGCCGCGCGCTCGTCAGGAGGATTCTAAGCTTGTTCATGTTCGGATATGCTCCACCCTCGTTCTGAACTTGCAAAGTTTCCACCAATGAGTATAAAGAAGCAGTGGCTGACAGACGCATGCTTCAGAGAGCTGCGAACTGTCTTTGCTCTCCCAAGTTGGCAACATGGGTTCGCATCCGAGCAAGCCTTCTACATAGCTCCCCAATTGGGCGGGATTGGAGATGCCAAATTATTAAAAAAAAAAAAAAAAAGAACCCAGAACATTCAAAGAACTGCAGGCCTCACTTGCCTCAGTTTAAGTCAGTATTCATGATTCAACTGGGCGAAAATGGCATCCATGGGAGAGTTCCAAGGCAAAAAACACTGCTGACCAAAAAGAGCAAGGTGGCTCATCTCACATTTGCCAAAAAACATCTTGATGATCCAAGACTTTTGTAAAAATCTTCTGTGGACTTACGAGACAAAAGATGAACTTTTTGGGAGGTCTGCATCCCGTTACACATAGCATAAAACTGGTGGTAGTGTGTGACTGTCTGGGGCTGCTTTATTGCTTCAGGACAAGGCTTGTTCCAATTGAGATGCTGTAGCATGACCTTAAACAGGGCGTTCATGCTCGAAAAACCCTCCAGTGTGGCTGAATTAAAACAATTCTGCAAAGAAGAGGAGAGGGCCAAATTCCTCCACTGCGTGAAAAGTGAAAGACTCATTGCCAGTTATCGCAAACGCTTGATTGCAGTTGTCGACGAAGATGGCACAACCAGTTATTCGGTTTAGGGGGCAATTACTTTTTCAAACAGGGCCAGATAGGTTTGGATCGCCATTTCCCTCAATAAATGAAATCATTTTTAAAAACTGCATTTTGTATTTACTCAGGTTATCTAATATTAAAATTTGTTTGACAATCTGAAACATTTAAGTGTGACAAATATACAAAAAATAAGCAATCGGGAAGGGGGCAAACACTTTTTCACAGCACTGCCTGTATGTGTGTGTGTGTGTGTGTGTGTGTGTGTGTGTGTACATAGATAAAAACCATGTAGTTAAAATTTTCTCCAAAGTAGATGGCAAAGCCACATGAGGCTCATTCTAATAGCTCATTTTTCAAATGTTCCCTGAATTTCCTTCCTTTCATGCTTGCTCAAGGAGGCAAGCAGTAGAATGAAGAAAAGGCAGTGAATTAGAGGACTCAAAGAAATGTGTATGGGGACATTTCTGGGTCAAGCATTAGGGAGGAGGAAAGGAAGGATGTGGGTTAATAAGGGACTGGAGTAAGCCCAGCGAAATGGAGCACATACCAGCTCAACCAGCTTCTCCAAGAATGGAACCAGTTTCAGGAGTTCACTGTCGTTCTTATCCATGAACCAACTCTCGATTGGAATCCCATTGGACAGCTGTGTGGGTGTCGAGAAGAATTTGGTGTTTGATCATTAGCATTGAACAGTGAGGACTATAATGGCGGTGGTGAACTGGTAACGCACCATAATTGGGCCCTCATGAAATGGCGATTAAACTTAAGGTGGCAACTACCCATCACTTTCAAGAAAAAGTCCAAATTTAAGAGCAATTTTTTTTTATCCTCACAGGCTACCACACTGAAAACACTTGGTGTTTAAAACTTAGTTTTATGACTTCAAACAGTGATGTTGCCAAAAGTATTAGTCCTAGTAACTTGAGCTTTGAATAGAAGCTAGAATTGAAGAAGTTTTATGCAACCTACCAAATTGAACTTTCAACTATAAATACTGAGGTAGCTGCTGCAGTGCTGCCAACACTCGAATTTTCCGGGAGTTTTCGTGGCATATTCATGTTCCTGTGGCGTACTGTAACAACCTCTGCCTTTCGAAAATGTCAGTTTTTTTTTTTTCCTGAAGTTATTCCTGTCAAAGCATTCCGGCGGATTTGCCTGGTCTTTCAGTGTAATGCCTAGACCAAACATATGTCGGAGTGGCGCTGTTACGCTAAATGGCCTCACCAATTTTGTATAAACACGAAGAAGACACCGGCTTAATGTCATAGACAAGTATCCAGCTGGATGTCTCTGGAGAACTTCCTTGTGCGGTTTTTGTTTTATGTCGCCAGTTGTCACGACGCTGTCGGCATGGGGCCAACCGCTTCTCTGTGGATTATGCAATATCGAAAAAACTAATCGATACCTCTGCTGTCTGCCTTGAATACGGATTATACTGTAGGAGGAAAGTTGTTGCTTGCTGCTGAAATCCTGGACTGGAGTAAACTATGCTACGCATCTGGTAGGCTCGCTGACACTGACTGACGCCGACACTGACTATCTTTTTTTATTTTCACTGCTGCTTCGTCTTTGAAGAGTTGACTTTGCGGGTGTTGGGGTTTTCTATTGATCGTGGATGTAAAGACTGTGGGAGATCTGCTCGTTCTTTGCTATGCGAACTGGAATGACTTTGTTTATTACGGAACGGATTCTCGGTTGATGGACTGAACTGCAGTGCTGTGAACTGAACGAACTTTTGGGTGAACTGAACAATATACTGCAAACGTGAAATTGGGTCGGTTGCTGAGTATTCTTTCCTTGTTGATGTGTTTATTATCCTGTGTTGCATTAGAAACTTTTGAATTGTTGCATTTAAAAAGGGTACATGTTGCATTTCCTGCGATTTAAGCTGTATGCATTCATACATGTAATCTTGTGACGTTTTTCCGACCTGACGTGACTTAACTCACTTCCTAAGAAAATTATTGGCAGTTTTAAGCTGCCTGGCACCCCGGCAAACTTTTAATATGGAAAAACCGTTACAGTACACAGCAATTATTCAATTAACGCATATCAAAGAGGTCCGCCCACAGAATTGAAGTCGTTGTGCGAGGTGGTTTATCAGACTCACATGCGGTAAGGTGGATTTCACCACTAGGATTATGGAAACCGATTATGACTCAAGACTTCTACTCTTTTCTTTACTCAGGGGATGGAAGCAATTAAAGATGTTTCACATGGTCTTGTATCATTTAAACAATCATTAAACACATGCTTTACTTCCAATCCCTGAGAGAAAGAAAACCGCAAGAAGACAGGAGTTATAATCAGTTTCCATATTACTCGTGGTGAAATCCACCGTAACACACGTTAAGCTGATAAATCTCCATGCGCAAGGACTTCAATTCCGTGTGAGATTCTTTTAAATACACATTGGTTGAATAATTGCTTACTACAGCACAGGAACATGAACATGCCACTAAAACTCCCGGAAAAAACATGAGAGTTAGCAGCGCTGCTGCTGCAATGGATACCCCTCAAAACACAGAATGTGAAGGTCTAAATCTAAATTAAAGCTGCAAGCAGCGTTGAAAGGGCCCTCGCACCCCTCGTGCACGTTGGGGTGGCGGCAAGATCTTGATGGGTGCAGGTGTCCATTCAGAGCCATTGGACACTGCTGGACTGTGTACAATGTGGTTTCCTGAGGGGAGTGCAAAAATTTTCTGGAGGGCGCTATGATACCATTTTGACTTTTCTGTGCGCAAAATCTACAACACAGTAATCGTAATACCGAGCTTCATGAGTGTGTTAATTTTTGTAAATTTTCCAGCATGTCTAGACCTTCAAAAGAGCAATTCTTTTATAAATCTGATTGGGGGCGCTATAGGGCCATTATGCCACATTTAGTGCCAATTGATGGATGACACTGAAGAGAATAAGACAATTATAATTGGTGCAAGATTTTGCTAGTTTCGGAGCATTCTAAGGCCTTAAAACGTGTGTTCGTAAAATTTGGGAAAACGCAGGAAATAGCTCATCTCACTTCCTGTTCGGCAAAATGTCAAAAAATTAACCCTTGCCCGGAATGCCTAATGCAATGATCACACCAAGTTTCATGAACATTCAAGCACTTTTAACATGGCCATATCTAGAGGGCGCTGTGGAGCCACCTGGCACCTCCCGATCCAATATTAGCATATATTTATACTTGGGAGGACAACTTTATCAAGCTTGGAAAGTTTCAGGCAAATCCCACAAAGTATGTGGGAGTAAAACCAACTTCCTGTTTCATGGCGGGACATCGAAATTCGCCGCGACGCCACGGATACATCGTTTGATGAAATCGAAAAAGCTTCGCAATTTAACATCAGCAAAGTCTTTAGTTATTATTCACTAAATTTCAAGTTGATTGGATAAAATCTCTAGGAGGAGTTCGTTAAAGTACGACACCTGTGAATGGCATAAAATCCCCAAAATTTGCAATTTCAATTAAAAATGGTGCTCTTCCTGTTGAGTCTAGGTCATGGCACCAAGAGACTTTTTTTTTGGTCTCTGCATCTTCCACAGACATCTTCAGGGTGCGACTGTCATTATATGTAGGAAGTTTCGGGCGGATAAGATTATGTATGCCTGAGTTATAACAACATATGTCTTATGGCAAACATCAAAGTTTGCCACGCCCCCATGGCCGTAGTACACGTCTTACACAACTTTTGCTCTCATAGGTCTTATGAAGGCACAGACCAAATTTGAAGTCGATCTCATTAAATGTCTAGAAGGAGTTAGTTAAAATACAACACCTGCAAATTGTCCCAACATGACCATAAAATTCAAAATGGCTGACTTCCTGTTGGTTTTACGATATCACTCCAAGAGGCTTTTTTGTACGTCTTGACCCCCTACAGGTGACTGGCGATTTTCATACTTGTAAGTGAAACTGTACGCGGGGGCTGCATCATTGAAACACTATTGGCAGTGCCTAGGGGGCGCCATGCAGCCAATTTGCCACGCCCATGCCCGCAACCCCCCTAAAAAATCAAGTACCGTACCTTACAACATATGTGCCATGTATCATGAGCCTACAAGCTATCCTCCACCTCTAATACCATAAAATGCATTAGGGGGCACAACAGAGCTGATCTGCCACGCCCGTGGCCAGCTGTGATATATATGAAATTGCATTGGGATTCACATAAATGTGCAAAGTTTCGTTGGTTTTCGCACATCCTAAAGGCCTCAAAACTGCAATCGTATATTGAAAATTTCCGCAGGAAACGGTCCATGGCTGACTTCCTGTTGGGCAAAAATTTTTTTTTTTTAAATCTCATGACATCGTACTCAGGAGACCTATGATGTCACCGAATTTCGTGCACCTCGGACGAAATATGTTTGGGGGGCGCTATTGAGCCCCCTGACCACGTCCACGCCCAGTCACTCCAGAAAATGTTGAGTTTCACCAGGCTTGAGGTCTGTGCCAAATTTGGTGCGGCTCGCACCGCGGGAAAGGCCTCAAAACGGGTCGCAAAGCCGCGGAAGTATAATAATAATTAAAGCTGCAAGCAGCGTTGAAAGGGCCCTCGCACCCCTCGTGCACGTTGGGGTGGCGGCAAGATCTTGATGGGTGCAGGTGTCCATTCAGAGCCATTGGACACTGCGGGACCGCGTACAATGTGGTTTCCTGAGATAAAAACAAAAAAAAAATTTTCTGGAGGGCGCCATGATACCATTTTGACATGCCAAACACCCCTCCCCCTCCCCTACCTGCCCTGAGACCAAGCAATCTCTACAAAAACAATAGGTTCCTCGCAACTTCGTTGCCAGGAGCCGTTGGCCCCAGGCGACTTCGTCGCTCGGGCCCTAATAAAATTTGTAAAAATATTTCCTGTGGACCGAGATTCTAGATTTTGGTAGGTTGCATAAAGGAAATGGTCTTGTTTTATTTGAAAAAAAAAATCCAAATCAATGTATGAATTAGCTTCAGAGTATTTATTCTTTAATGTTTTTGTCTACACAATGGCGGCCATCTTGAATTCTCGTTGCCATGGTAAACAAAACGACCAAAGTTAGGGGTCAAATGTCAGATAGTTGTTGGGAGTGAAACATTACAAGTTGGAATTAAAAAAAATCCTTACTCTATGAAAACTGGTCTCCTTGGGGTAGTTACCACTTGAAGTACTTATCTACAAACAGAGGCCATTATTTACAAATCAAGTGAAGAAATATTTCTCCCCCCCCCCCCCCCCCCAACTTCCTCAGAGGCCTTGCATTAAGTTTCTAGAATAACCAATAATATGCCGAACCCCCGCAAAAAAATTTCAGTTGGTAGAGGCAAAAGAAAGCACAAAGGTAGCGTTGTGGATCCCTGACACAGAGACACAGAGGGTTAAATGCAGTGAGAAAGCACACAAAGCTGCACCTGATAGGCAAAGGCTTGAGGTGAATTGTCAATGATGATGGTCTTGGACAGATCCCTCCCCAGGATGTTGAGGTCCTTGATGTAGTTTCCCTGCACACAGACGCAGTGCTCTCGAAACAACCTGTGCCTGCAAATCACATTCGAGAAGGGAGAAGGAATCAATGCCCGATAGAGCCCGCCATCAATAATGCAGCACAATCACCATTGGTTGACACTTGAACGCCTGAGGAGCTCATGGCGCTGCAGCCCAACAAACCCCACATCAGAAACTGAGTCCCGACAATGAACACAAAATACACTCCAGTGTGGGACCGGTGTCCACTTACACAGCAGGGTTAAAGTCAAGGCCTTGGACTGTGAACAATGTCAGATTGCCAAGGTGATTGGGTTACAAGCTTGGGTGTGAAAAAATAAATGGCCTCCAATACGCTGGTTTTGCATCAAGACGGCCATCAGTCGGTTACAGAAAGTTACGAACAAAAATCAGGAGCGTATGCCACTTTTTGAAAAGTAATACAACCATGTTTGTGGGTGAACCTTTCGGCCCGTATTCAGAAACGACTCTCACGCTCACCCTCGACTCACCATATAGTGAGTACGATTGAAATGTACCTGGAGTGAGAGAGAGATCGACCTACCTCTAACCGAGGGAGCAGTTCCACTCCTCGCCAGGCGATATTCACAAACGCCACTAGAGCATAACGGACAGTAGTGGGCACTAGGTAACTGCTAGTGCTAGGGCACTGCTGCTGTAAAGGGACGCTCAATCCTCACCCTTCAAGTGCTGAATGACCTAAACCTGTCGCAGTTCATTTTCTTGATTAGAAAGTTTCTCAGACTAATTGGTAAAACGACGGTGAAATGTATTTAAATAGCGCTGTCATACATTGCTTCACAAAATTGAGGCGTTTCTTTCGCACATAAATGACGACGTGAATATCAGCACGTCTTCATAAATTCTGCGGTCGAGTGGCTCGCGAAAGGCGCAGGACAGCCTGCGAGGCTCACTAAGCAACAAGCAGTGAAACGTGCCGGACATTTCCTTCTTTATTCAGCAATTAAGAATGTAGAGCAGAATTATGTCTCATGACTTACAGCTACACGAGCCTCGCAGACCAATCCACACTCGTCCCACGAGCCAGCTGAGCGCAGAATTTTCCAACCCAGCAGTAAAGAAAAGCATGAGAAATCCGAATGCGTGAGAGTGGACATGCGTCAATGAAAACTGGCCATACCTGATAATACTGAGAGTTTTCAGAGTTTCTGCAATGGTAATGTAATGAATTGAAAACTGCAATAATTATCAGCGCTCTTTTTAACTGCAGCCAAGCTATCACCAGTTCACAACTTAACAAGTAGAACTAACGACACATGATAATCATTAGGATTTTTGGGGTTCAAGTAAATAAAATTTTATTAAATGATTGAAAACAGGTCATGTCCAATCATTATTTTTAAGGGATGGTTTTGAGCCTCCCCTATTGCCAGTTCACCAGTAGCCACTGGTGGGTACACAAATGCTAACCGAGTTCATCACTTCGCAGTTCGTAAACACTGAAACCAGGTGGTCAGTTAGCAAGTTACCGGCATCGTTATCATCATTAACGTTAAAATTAGCATATTTGCGATTGCGTTGAGCACGTGGCTGTAAATAATTCAGAGTTTCTAATTTTTATAACCACCTGAAAGCCATGACAACAAAATACTGGCGCAAGGGAGGTGTTCCCTGCACTCAACCTTCACTCAGAAACAGATGCTATTTTCAGTGTGAGTGAGCTCACTGAAAGGAAATGAGTGTTAGGGCAACATCCGACTCGTATAGTATAACCTGACACTAAGTTTTAGTACTCACTCACACTCAATTAGTGAGAGTGTCGTTTCTGAATATGGGCCTAAGGCTTTCTTCAACTGGCATGAACAAATGCAGTTTATCATTCACAATTAGATAGACTGTACATCATTAATCATTTACAAAAACTATAACAGATGACACCATATGAAATTCGAGGGGGAAAAAACAGGTCTAAAATTTGCTAATTGTTAGGCAATAATTAAGTTTAACCCATGCTCTGCTAATTTATTGATCATCGTTTATGGATTTGTTTTTTTTATAAATGAATTCATGCCCCTAACATGAACTTTTATAGTTAATGTTAATGACTGCAATCACGGCATTATAGGTAATGCCAGTTCACGCAAGCCGGGTGTGAACTAACCGAACCAACTGTTTCTTGGGATCCAGGATGTTAAGTAGTTTGTCAGCGTACACTTTCTTGGAAGCCGTGAAGAGGATGATCTGCACAGTGAAAAAAACACCTTAAACTTACTTCGTGGTTTGGGGGGGGGGGGGGGGGGGGGGGAGGAAGCAACTACAGTAAAAACAAGAAAGTGTCAGATGCAGCGCAAAAACATTCAAGTCCAGCTCAAGCATTTTACCCATTTATACAAGAAAATCAGATTCCGAATACTTTTTTTTTTTTTTAATCTGAGGCAATCGGGTAATGCAATTGAACTCAATTCGAGATTAGCCAATAGGATGGGAAATTTACACATGGAAAGAACAGTTTTTATCGACAACCAAGAGGACTAAAAGAACATAAGTCAGTAGAGACGGAGACACTCGTTAAGAGACATTTTTGGAACCACAGCAAGCGTTCTACCTCATAAATTTGAGACATACGTTCCAGGAATTCTCGGAAAAATGGCCTCAACCGGACATAAACCTGGAAAGGAACGGAGGCAGGCTATTAACAATTGCAGTTCTTCTGATGACGTGTTCATACAAGGCAGCTTTCAATTAGACAAAGTACGGGGCCAAACTCCTTTACAGAAAAGTTGGGATAAAGACCTAGCTCAAGGCTGCAACAGCTACACTGGTCATATTGTTGCTTAACTCAAACTTGAACCACAAACATTCTGAGCCCCAGCCAATCGTTAAAAAGGCACACAAATTCACCAAGGGCCTTAATTGAAATTAATACATTTTCCAAAAATACTTCCAAAAAATTTTAATAAAAATATCAGTAAAGACCATTAGTAAATATTTACATCTTACATTTTCTTCCAAAGCCAGCATAAACAACTATCAAAATAACACTACGTGTATCTGTGCATATCACCCAGAATACTTTAATGATTAAAGAATTATCTTCAAACCCATTAATTTGGAAAAATGTAAGCAAATTTTCAAACAAAAAGAAAAAAAAAAACTTGTGTCTACTTCTCAGCAATGTGCCCCCAAATTCGCTTGGGCCAACTGTGCCCTCTAGTGGTGCATATGCGCCAAAACAACGATCGACAAGAGGCAGAGTAAAATGTACTTAGCCGTGAATTTGTTTTCTTTCACTCCGTTATAGAACAGTTTACCAAATTGTTATTGAACATGGCATTTAATATTTTTTCCCCATTTTTGAATTTGATTCCCAAGATCATATCTCAGCAGAAATTCAGCAGGGGGTACCTGATATATGACATCTTGAAAGAGGACTGGGAAGGTGAGTGCAGCATCTTCAAGCTCATTCAAGCTGCAGTGTACCAGTGTTTCATCCTAAAAGGAGAGGCGCATCAGGGAACTGAACAATAGATGGTGAGGAAAAATACCTGAAAAAGTTGCATTCAATAGTAATTTTACTGATGCATCCAGAATGTCAGAGATTCATGAATTCTTTATTGTCTTAAGTGTCTTAAGTCAGTTGGAATGATTTGCCAAGGCAGTGGAAACAAAACATGAAGCAAGAGATCTTCTATCTAGATTTTAACTTAAACCATGACTAAGCGCTGCTCATTCAAAAGCAAGACATCCAATTGAGCTTTTAATTAGTAGTCAGGCATTCCATATTGAGATGGTAACGAAAACGAAGAAGATGATCTCCAAAAACGCCAAGTTACAACAGCCCAAATGATCATAATGAATAGTCACATGCATGGAAATAGAATAACTTGTAGCCTTAAGCTGCTTTCACACCGGACGTGAAACAAATTTTTCGCACAACAGATTACATTCAAAGTCAATGCAAAGACGCATCTTTGCATTAACTTTGAAAGTAATCTGTCGTCGATAAAATTCGTTTCGCGTCCAGTGTGAAAGCGGCTTTACATGGGTGTACTCGAAAGACCAAGCCCTGGCAGAAACATTGTCCTTCACGATGTAAAAATAAAAAATTTCACAAGTGACACAGGGGACACATCTTTTTGGGTTTTATTTTACATCTGAAAACCCTAGGAATATATGCACGCCATTTTGGGAACAGATCAAAGGCAGTTTTTCATGTGAAGCCAGATGAATAAAAATACTCTCAACATCTGCCACCTAATATTCCCAAATAAGCATGAGACCAGGGGTGAAAAAGAAGTCCTGCCAAGTGTTTCCTCTATCCATGAATGCCTCTGAACAATCACACCAATTAGATGGACCTCCTGAATGAAGAATTAGGCCTAATTCTTCATTCAGGAGGTCCATCTAATTGGTGTGATTGTTCGGAGGCATTCATGGATAGAGGAAACACTTGGCAGGACTTCTTTACATGGTGCTTACATGGTCAAGCTCGAGTGTCAACACCATAGATATAAAAATAGGCGTGCAATGCACAGAATACCCCTCAGCCCGATGTCGAAGTTTTTGGAGAGGCCCGCCTGCCCAACTGCACGAAGGATAGCAATACCCCGTCAGCCTTGAGGGCTGAGGGGTAAAAAACAGGAATGTACAGTGTCATAGGATGCTTGTGATATGGAAAGTGATGACAGGTGCCATCTTTGGTAAAGCTGATATCCTACTGCAGAGACATCTGGGAGGTAAGACCACAAAATTCTACACAGGTATGCCCACAGGAGGATGTTCTTTAGCGCAACATAGGGTCACATAGCAACTAGAGGTGCAAACCAGTACTGGAATAAACGAGTGCTCGGTGTATAAATTATAACCAGTTACAAAAAAAAAATTATATTCGTTTTGTAGCCCCATATTTTTTTCTACATTTTATCACAGGAAGTTCCTTTATTATTCAGGTCTGTGTGTGTGACTGAAAAAGCCATCATGCTCGTTGCTTTATTTGTTTCAACCTCTTCAACCCCCGACTCTTGGTAATGTCGGCGTTACAGGATTTCCTGCTAACCTTTAACACATGATGGATAAAAACCCTTCGCCTTTTGAGATCGCCGGATTAACAACATACAATTTATTACCAAGACTAATACGCGAGCGTGTAATGATGAAGAAATCATTGTAGGAATGACAATTATTCACATAATTTCACATTTTTTCACATTTAAAATGGAAACATCTTTGTGTCAAACCCTATGAAACATTAACGCAGAATGGTGTCTTTTAGCCTAAAGGCCCAGCTATAATGTGCCGTTTTATGAGCTCAAGCCATCAGCCCAAAAAAATTAAAAGAAAAAATTCTTGGACAAAATCCTCAATTGTCAATTTGAATAGGCCACGGTGATTCATCGCAATTCAATTAGCAACTTTTTATTCAACTGACAATCTTTGAAGAAACAGACAAGCTAGATTCATTAACATAAATGCATGTAGGTAGCAGGCTAATCGGATTTAAGGCATAAAATAACAATAGCCTAATACTCGTGCCCTCAGGGATCATGAGCAGCAATCTTAAAATGCTTCCTAACCGGCAAGTTGACATCTTTCCACTGCGGGTATGAAAGTGACATTGTGATGGAGCACCGAGCATTAAGCAGAATCAGAAAGATAATAATATGAACTTTATAAGGACTAAGTCACTATAATGGTGCAAGAACCAAAAATGTGAAATAGGTGATTTTTTTAGTTACTGTAGTTATATATGGACTGCATGTTTATGTAGCGCTTTCTAGCCACATACCATGACCCCAAACTGCTTTACATTTATGCCTCGCATTCGCCCTGATGGCATAGGCTGCCATGCAAGGTGCCACCCAGCACATCAGGAGCAGTGTGGGGTTCAGTGTCTCGCTCAAGGACACTTCGGCCATATTCAGACAGCAGGCAAATGTGGCCCAAATCCGATTTTTTTGCCCATATGTGACCTGTATCCGATCTGTGAGACAGTCTGAACAGCACAAATCTGATTTTTTTTAATCCAACCTAGGCCACTTTCATATGTAGTCCTAAATCCGATATGTATCTGATATTTTGCAATGTGACTGCTGTCTGAACGACCAGATCGCATTTATACGACCTTTACATCATTATTTGTCTATAATGGTACAGACTTCGGTTGTAGATAAACTTCCAGTGCGACACACGCGCCGAGACGAGATGCCTCCATATTTACAGCAGAGAGTCGGTTGCCCTCCGACAGAAATTAGAGAACCCCATGTTAAATACTGCGCAGAGTGGTGTTTGTAAATGAAGCTCAGTTCTGTACTAAACACAAGTGCCATGTCAGGACAGCATTTTCTCAGGAATTTCTCTTTCCCAGCAGCCTTGCTTTACCCAGGTTTTGAAAGGGTCCTCATCGGTACAGCTCAATGTTGCATGACCGCAAGTCTTCATTAAATCCTGCTGCTGAGTAAAACAATGCGTGGAAAGATGATATAGGTGTAGCTTTGGGCTATGCATTCATGTGAAGATACCCTGAGCCAAAAGACTAAATAAGGCATTGCTGAAAAAAATTCTAGAGGCAGGCGTAGCACTGCTCACCTCTCCATACAGGCAAACACTGAAAACTGTCAACCAATATCCCTCCAAAAAATTATTTGCAAAACACCCCAGGATGATGGTGGGGGCCAGAGATTGTCCCGTGCTGCTCACCAGATCCAGGACGAGGGAAAACTCTGGCGTACTGCGGGTTTTGAGAGGGAGAGCGGGCTTCCGGGTGAGCTGCTCCTCTGTCAGTGGGGGAACGTGTTTTATGAAGAAATATCTACAGCAAACAAATTAACACAAAGGGGAGAAAAAGGAGACATTTTTGGTCAATGTTTTGTCAATGTTACTGGAATGGTTTTGTCAACATTATGACATGATGACAACTTTGCCTCAAAGTGAAATAAAAAAAAAATAAATAAATAAAAAAAAATTCAATAGGTTTTGTGAAAGTATCGTGAGCCAGCACAACCACCAAGTGCATGATTAATACCTGAAAGGTACTACGTAGCCAGAGAAAGATCAGTGCAGCTATTGGTCCTTCAACAAGGCTAGAAAGCCTTTGCTTATGCTGCCCAAATGTAAGTCCCTTTGAATAAAACATTTAGCCAAGTGAGTGTGAAAATGTGTCAGCCCTTCCGTCACTCACGGGTCAAACACCTCCCAGTCCTCCCCGTACGAGCCCTCAGTTGAAACTGTGGTTGGAGCCACAGAGTACCCGCCATCGGGAATGGACCCGGGTGCTGGAGGAGGACAGAAAATGGCAGTTAGTGCAGCAACTCCGAAGTGAATGATGCTAGGTTCGAGTCCCGGTCAAGAACATTCATGCATGAGACTCGGCAAGGTCACCTATGCCTTTGTGTCGATTTCCTCCCACATAAAATCCAAAACACATGTACACCCAAATCAACGGATGATATGGTTTTCCATTAAATTACTGCAATTCAGTTGAGCTTGCTAAAGCTCGCAACAAACGAAAACTTCACTCAACGCGCTTCATAACTTATGACACACCCACTTGTGCAAGATCGTCCATACCAGTGGTCGTCAACACCGGTCCTGGAGGGCCGGTGTGTCTGCTGGTTTCTGACGTTACCCTGCACTTAATTGGTGAATGAAAGCAGCTCATTACACACTTAACTCATCTCACCTCACTCATCTCTTAGGTTTAAATAGGGTGGAGAAAACCAAACTCCGCACACCCTGTGGCTCGCACACCCTGTGGCTTTGTTTCCCTGTGGTAGACATATGTATTTGGCCAAGACGCAAAAAAAAGTCTCTGGCATCATTTGTCTACTCCAAACAGGAAGTCGGCCATTTTGTTTTTAACGTGTCATTTTTGCCTGATTTCCACATATTGTATTTTAACGCACTCCTCCTAGAGATTAATCCATTCAAAACCACATTTATTAAAAAACATTGAGAGACCATGCTGATGAAAAGTTGTGCTCTGCTGGTCTGTAGGTCAGTGGGCGTGGCCACTAACAGGAAGTGACCAGTTTTTACTTTCACTTGTATTGATGACATATAGTTGAACCCATCACCTTTATTCCCCCTGTACAACATGTAGAAGAAGTTGCTAGAACTACCTTACGAATGCTGTGATGCTTCAAATAATTTCTTCCGTATGGCGATGCGGTGACAATGGATCCCTCGCCATGAAAATACGTTTGGGTTTTTGATGTTCTTAATGAAATCGTATTATCAAGGAAATTGACATGCCTGTTAAGGGTGGCAAGCTCTCACATCTGATTGGGGCTTTGCCTATGAGGGCTGCAAAATGCCTCGATAGCGCCCTCTTGAAATTTTCAAAAAACCCCACCCCATAGGGGTTTTTTTTTGGAGTAGAAAGATAAAATTGGTACACATATGTATTTGGCCAAAACGCAAAAAAAAGTCTCTGGCATCATTCGTCTACTTCAAACAGGAAGTCGGCTATATTGATTTTAACGAGTCATTTTTGCCTGATTTCCGCATATTGTATTTTAACGCACTCCTCCTAGAGATTTCATCCATTCAAAACCAGATTTATTACTAAACAATGAGAGACCATGCTGCACCCATCAGGATCTCACCACAACCCCAAGGTGCGCATGGGGGCGAGGGCCCGTTCAACGCTGCTTGCAGCTTTAATTATTATTATTATTAGGGCCCGAGCACGACTGCAAGTCATCCGCGGAGGACCCGATTGAAATCATGCTGTTTATTATTAGGGCCCGGGCACGACTGCAAGTCGTCCGCGGAGGACCCTATTGAAATCATGCTGTTTGTTATTATTATACTCAGCAACAAAAGTTTCTGTGACACCATTTATGTGTATGTTATAAATGACACGCAAAGATCTCAATGCAACCAATATGTTTATTTAACAGGAGAAACACTGACTTTTCAGTGCCAACGTCACTCAAAACGAAAAATGTCATTTTCATGCGTCATGAAGCACTTGTCTGACGTCTAACCAATTGTGACCTTCACACTTCAATACCGGGTGTGACTTCCTCGTGCCATGATGCAAGCAACGCATCTCCGGCGCATGGACCGAATCAGATGTGCCAGAAATTGCTGTGGGATGTCATTCCAAATCTGACGTAGACGTTGTCGCAATTCCTGGAGTGTAGCTGGCGGGTTATCCAACCGCCGCAAACGTCGATCCATCTCGTCCCAAAGATGCTCGATTGGGGACATGTCTGGGGATCTGGCTGGCCATGGCAGGACATTGACATGTTGTTGCATCAGATACTGCTGTACAATCCTTGCAACGTGTGGTCTGGCGTTATCATGTTGCAGCGTTATTCCGGGACCATGTTGCATCAAAAACGGTACCACCAATGGCTGTAGCACTTCTCGCGATATCTTTGACCTGTCAGATTTCCATCAATAACAAGCAAATCTGTTCTGTTTCTAGCCGTGATCCCTCCCCAAATCATGACACTACCACCTCCAAAACGATCAAATTCCTGAACACAGTTGTTGGCATAACGTTCTCCACGTCGACGGTATACACGTAAACGACCATCACATCGGTTAAGCATGAATCTTGATTCATCAGTGAAGAGTACAAGATCCCACTGACGTTGGATCCACCGTCGATGTTGTTGTGCCCACTGTAGACGCAGTCGTCGGTGTTGTACTGTGAGTATTGGACGTCTTGCTGGCCGACGTGGGACAATGCCAAAATGACGGAGACGGCGACGGATTGTCTGTGCAGACAGTCGCCTCAAACCAGGTATCGTTCTTGCAGTTATGGTTGCAGGTTGGAATCGATTTCGGAGATGGGTTGTTCGAATCCAGTTGTCCTGTCTGGGAGTGGTTACTCGTGGACGGCCGCTGCGAGGACGGTCTCTGACATGTCTTGTCTGCTGATGACGCTGCCAAAAGTTCCAAATGGTGTTTCGGTGGACATTCAGGCGATGAGCAACTTCCCTCTGCGAGGTTCCGGATTCAATCATCCCAATGGCCCTCCACCGATCATTTTCAGACAGTCTTGGCATTTAGAGGGTAGAGTTCCTGATCCGAAATGGCTGTGTTTTCGATAAGTGATGCTTCCGTCGTTCATCAGGCACAATGTGAACATTCCAAAAATTCTCCTCTTTTATTGCCATCCACAAGCATGATTTACGCACATTTTCACGTGCAAAGTCATTTTCTCGCATTTTCATGATTTCCATTTCAATGTTGTGTTTACGTGTACTGTTTCAGTCTGATATCACCATGTTTGACAATTTCATAATTGCGTAATGAAAAATAATTAACAATATTGGTGTCACAGAAACTTTTGTTGCAGAGTATATTATTATTATTATTCCTCCGACATTTCAAGGGCCAATTTCGCCCCTTTCCCAATGGTGAAAATGCGTCTAACTTTCCACAGACGTCCGGCCTCATCCGAAATTTGATTTTTTATGCGGTCATACAGGTTTGACCCAAAATGCCAAAATAGCGCCCCCTAAACACGTTTCAAAATTCCCATAAGGAAATTCGGTTACTTTGTCGTAGGTAGACAAAATTTGGTAGTTATATGCTTTGTAACAAGGCATACAAAAAACTTCATTGGAGCCACGCCCTAAACCCAACAGGAAGTCGGCCATTTTGATTTGAATTTTTGAATTTTAAAACGAACTCCTCCTAGGGATTTCACCGAATCAACTTCAAATTTGGTAGAGATCATTGTGAGACCAAGTTGATCAAAACTTGTGCTCTGCAGGTCTGCAGGTCAAAGGGCGTGGCTGCTAGGGCGTGACAAATTTTAGTGACTTGAGGAAAAAATTTCACAATGCTCCCACATCCAAACACTTGGTTTTAGAAGCTTCAAACTTCCTGAAAATGATGAGGGCGCCGCCCTGAACACTAGGATATATTAACTTTCCACTTTGCTAATAGCATCCCCCGGTGGTAACAGGAAGTGACCACTCGTTACTTCCACTTGTATTGATGACACATTGTTGAACCCATCAACTTCATTCTACTTTTTAAACATGCAGAACAAGTTGATGAAGCTACATTGTAAACGCTGTATAGCTACGAGTAATGGCGTCCGTGTGGCGAAGCGGCGACTTTGGATGCCTCGCCATGAAAATATGTTCGGGATTCCCAATGCTCTCACGCCCACATACTTGACTGTAGTAGCTTCAAACTTGCTGGACATGATCATTGCTCCGCCCTGAACGTCTATATGCATTAAATTTCCACTTTGCCACGAGCGCCCACCTGTGGTAACAGGAAGTGACCAGTTATTACTTTCACTTGTACTGATGACACATACTTCATCAAATCAACCTCATTCCACTTCTATGACATGCAGAACAAATTGGTGCAGCTACCTAATGAATAATATAAAGCTACGCATAATGGCGTCCGTGTAGTGACGCGGCGACTATCCATACCTCGCCATGAAAATACGTTTGGGTTTTTGATGTCTTTAATAAACTTGTATCATCATAAAAATTGATAGACAGGTCAAGGGTGCAAGCTCTCATGTGATTGGGGCTTTGCCGATGAGGGCAGCAAAATGCCTCGATAGCGCCCCTTGAAATTTTCAAAAACCCCTCCCCATAGGGGTTGTTTTGCAGAAGAAAGATGAAAATTGGTACACGTGTAATCGGCCAAGACGCAAAAAAAGTCTCTGGCATCATTTGTCTACTCCAAACAGGAAGTCGGCCATTTTGATTTTAACGTGTCATTTTTGCCTGATTTCCACATATTGTATTTTAACGCACTCCTCCTAGAGATTTAATCCATTCAAAACCAGATTTATTAAAAAACATTGAGTGACTATGCTGATCAAAAGTTGTGCTCTGCAGGTCTGTGTCTGTAGGCTACTAACAGGAAGTGACCAGTTTTTACTTTCACTTGTACTGATGACACATGGTTGAACCCATCAACTTTATTCCCCCTGTGCAACATGTAGAAGTTGTATAAACTACCTTACGAATGCTGTGATGCTTCGAGTAATGGCGTCCGTGTGGCAATTCGGTGACAATGGATCCCTCGCCATGAAAATACGTTTGGGTATTTGATGTTCTTAATGAATTCATATCATCATGGAAATTGAGGTGTCAGTCAAGGGTGGTGAGCTCTAACATCTCATTGGGGCAATGCCCATGAAGGCAGCAAAATGCCTCGATAGCACCCCCTTGGAATTTTGAAAAACCCCTCCCCATAGGGGTTTTTCTGGAATAGGAAGATGAAAATTGGTACACATGTGTATGTTGCCAATTCGAACAAAAAAGTCTCTGGCACCATCGGTCAATTCCAAACAGGAAGTCAGTCATTTTTATTTTAATGTGTCATTTTGGCCCGATTTTCACATATTGCATTTTAACGAACTCCTCCTAGCGATTCCGTCCATTCAACCTAATATTTATTTCAGATCATCAAGAGACCATGATGATCAAAAGTTGAGCTCTGCATGTCTGTCGCTAAATGAGCGTGGCCGCCATGGTCTCCCCATTTCAGATGCCTCGCCAAACGCATTCCAGCAGCTCTCTCTCCCTCATACTTCATCCAAATGGATTCAAATGAAAGTCCCATTGAGATTTATGATCTCTTTTTCAAGGGAGACCTGGCCAAGATAGCGGCATTACATGGTACATATACAGGACAAACACAAAAGAATATACGGTGTAAACACAAAAAACGTAGAATAGCTTCAAATGATACCAACTGACATCAAAAGATATTCAATAAACTGTGGACTCACATTAACATGGTCAACTGCATTAACAAGTTCCAACCATTGTACTAATAAAAGATTTGAAAACCGACAAGGAGACCAAATCCTTTAGTTTCAAATCTTTTTGCAGGCTATTCCAGGTGAGGGGAGCCAAGCACTTAAAAGCTTTCTTACCCAAATTAGTCCTACGCTTGGAACTGACAATGACATCACATCTTGAGATCTCAAATTATAACTGCAATCAGATCTTAGTTCAATCAAAGAACAAATATAAGAAGGGAGTTCACCTAAAATAGCTTTATAAATAAACGAATACCAGTGACTGAGCCTACGCATGGTGAAAGATGGCCACCCAGCCCTGGCATACAGAGTATAACGGTGAGTAAGGGCTTTACAATTGGTCATAAATCTCAAGGCACTGTGATAAACACTGTCCAACTTTTGCAAGCAATGGGCAGATGCATGCATGTATAAAAGATCACCATAATCAATAACTGATAAAAAAGCAGCAGAGATCAGATTCTTTCTCGTCTCAGTATTGCATTTTAAAGAACTCCTCCTAGCGATTCAGTCCAATTCAACCTAATATTTATTTCAGATCATCAAGAGACCATGCTGGCCAAAAGTAGTGCTCTGCATGTCTGTCGCTAAATGGGCCTGGCCGCCATGGTGTCCCCATTTCAGATGCCTCGCCAAACACATTCGAGCTGCTCACTCTCCCTCATACTTCATTCAAATGGATTCAAAATTCCTGTACATAGTGAAAGCCCCACCCTGAACGCTTCGATGTGCTGCTAAACAATCTAGCTCATCGTGCCCCCTTATGGAAACAGAAAATGCCACATATTACGTTGAAATTGGCCGATTTGCTCAAAACTTCACTTTTGTGCTTAGGGTCTGCCCCTGAATGCACCTGCCCAAATTTGGTTACACTCTGAGCGCCTTCTGGTGGATGAAGTATCGCTTATCATAACTCCTTCAGCATTGTCTGTTTCACTCGACACTTTCTCTCAGGTTGGGGCCGGAACTTGACCTGTCCAATGGTCGTGAGTGCACAGCTGCACCCGTCAGGATCTCACCACAACCCCAACGTGCGCATGGGGGCGAGGGCCCGTTCAACGCTGCTTGCAGCTTTAATTAGGGCCCGAGCACGACTGCAAGTCGTCCGCGGAGGACCCTATTGAAATCATGCTGATTATTATTATTATTATTATTATTATTATTATTATTATTATTCCTCCGACATTTCAAGGGCCTATTTCGCCCCTTTCCCAATGGTGAAAACGCGTCTAACTTTCCACAGACGTCCGGCCTCATCCGAAATTTGACATTTTCGTGCAATCGCGCAGGTGCGACCCCAAATGCCGAAATAGCGCCCCCTAAACGCGTTTCAAAATTCCCAGAGGGAAATTCAGTTACTTTGTCTTAGGCAGACGAAATTTGGTAGTTATATGATTTGTAACAAGGTATACAAAAAACTTCATTGGAGCCACGCCCTAAACCCAACAGGAAGTCGGCCATTTTGATTTGAATTTTTGAATTTTAAAACGACCTCCTCCTAGGGATTTCGCCGAATCAACTTCAAACTTGGTACAGATTATTGAAAGACGTAGCTGATCAAAAGTTGTGCTCTGCAGATCTGTAAGTCAAAGGGCGTGGCTGCTAGGGCGTGACAAATGTTTGTGACTTGAGGAAAAAATTTCACAACGCTCTCCCAGCCAAATACTTGATTTTAGAAGCTTCAAACTTGCTGAACATGATGAGGGCGCTGCCCTAAATGTCCTGATATATTAACTTGCCACTTTGCTAATAGCGCCCCCCCGTGGTAACAGGAAGTGACCACTCGTTACCTCCACTTCTACTGATGACACAATGTTGAACCCATCAACTTCATTCTACTTCTAAAACATGCAAAACAAGTTGCTGAAGCAACATTATGAACGTTGTATAGCTACGAGTAATGGCGTCCGTGTGGCAACGCCGTGACTTTGGATCCCTCGCCATGAAAATATGTTTGGGATTCCCAATGCTCTCACGCCCACATACTTGACTGTAGTAGCTTCAAACTAGCTGATCATAATAATTGCTCCACCCTGAACGTCCTAATGCATTAACTTCCCACTTTGCTACTAGCGCCCCCCTGTGGTAACAGGAAGTGACCAGTTATTACTTTTACTTGTACTGAGGACACATACTTGATCAAATCAACCTCATTCCACTTTATTTCATGCAGAACAAATTGGTGAAGCTACCTTATGAATAATGTAAAGCTACGCATTATGGCTTCCGTGTAGTGACGCGGCGACTATCCATCCCTCGCCATGAAAATACGTTTGGGTTTTTGATGTCCTTAATAAACTTGTATCATCATAAAAATTGATAGACAGGTCAATGGTGGCAAACTCTCACATCTGATCGGGGCTTTGTCCATGAGGGCAGCAAAATGCCTCGATAGCGCCCCCTTGAAATTTTCAAAAACCCCTCCCCATAGGGGTTTTTTTGGAGTAGAAAGATGAAAATTGGTAGACATGTGTATTTGGCCAAGACGCAAAAAAAGTCTCTGGCATCATTTGTCTACTCCATACAGGAAGTCGGCCATTTTGTTTTTAACGTGTCATTTTTGCCCGATTTCTACATATTGCATTTTAACGCACTCCTCCTCGAGATTTAATCCATTCAAAACCACATTCATTAAAAAACATTGAGAGACCATGCTGATCAAAAGTTGTGCTCTGCTGGTCTGTAGGTCAGTGGGCGTGGCCACTAACAGGAAGTGACCAGTTTTTACTTTCACTTGTACTGATGACACAGTAGAACCCATCAACTTTATTCCCCCTGTACAACATTAAGAAGCAGTTGCATAAACTACCGTATGAATGCTGTGATGCTTCGAGTAATGGCGTCCGTGTGGCGATGCGGTGACAATGGATCCCCCGCCATGAAAATACTCATAAAATTCAACGATTGAGAACAACTCAGGACTAATAATTGTTTGAAAGGGATGATCTGTGCCCCACCAAATTTTCAGTTCTCGCTAGGCCACTAGCTGGTTGAATGGCGTGAGATTGACAGAATTTACCTTAACTGAAAATAGACAAGTCGACATGGTCAACAACATCCCCCGCAAATCGTGTGCTTCTTAACTTTCGAATTCCATCAAGGCCTTTATGGTCTGAAGCTACACACCAAATTTGGTTATTGTATCTGTAGTAGTTTCTGAGTAACGCTGTCCCCTTTATCTCGGACGGACGGATGCACGGAAGGACGGCTGGACGGTAGTCAAACCCATATCCCTCTCCCACTTCGGGTTGGCGGGGGATATTAAGCTGAGAAGTGAAATAACTCCGATAAGCAGGTGCAAGTATACATGAATACATTCATCCACCTCATGCAAGTTTCTGTATACAACAGATCCATCCAACCCCGAGGAAGAGATGGCTGAGCAATTGCATTGTCATGGCATAGGGAAGATTTCTCAGAGCAGCTGGCTTCCTGAATGACGTCAGGAATGCAGAAAAACCCAAAATCAGGCCGAGATCTGAAAAGCGTGCAAGTTGGTTAATTTTTTTCTCGTTTTCTTTGACCCATATAACGGGCCAATGAAATTACGTTTCTGGCAGTCTGATAGACGCGTATACTTTCACCTGGAAGCACAATCTTTAAAAACTCAGGAACCCGTCTATTCGCCCTTTCAGTACATTTTTACAGAAACATTCATTGAAGATGTTGTCTTTGTTGAAAAGACTAAACAAACCTTAACCTTAAAATCGCTGGACATACCTGTGAGTGGGGGCAGGTCGGGGTCTGCAGTGATCTCCCCGTCTTCGAGAGTGGTTTCAGGAGGCAGCAGGGCAGAAGCGCTGGGGGGGAGTGAGAGGGAGAGCGGGATGCCTGTGCCCTCAGTTGAGGAGGGGACCGTGGCTGTCGCTGTACTGGTGGGAGTCTCCTCGACCCAATCCATGTCTAGCTGCTTCACTATCTCCTCTGCTTCAACCGCCTGGCCTGGCGAATCAGAGCCCACCGTCCCTGCAAAATACGTGTACAAAGTGTTATAGGGGATAATAGGTGGATATAAATTTAGAGGGGATAATAGGTGAATTCAGCGTTAGAGGGGAAGATACGGGGACAGAACATTAGAGGGGCTAATAGGGAGTGTTGCAGGAGGCACTCCTCCCCTCTCTCTTCCCCAGGATTTTGAGTGCGTACCTGGTTATTCCACCAATCTACTTTCATTGTAATGTCCCTACAAACCCCCGCCCCCCACCGCAGATCATTCATTGGTTTTCCCTTCATTTGTATTTTTGCATCCAATAAGTTCAAACTAAACTAATGAACAGCCCACCTTGTTTCAGGATAAATCTCTGGGCCTCCATCTTTAGGGCCTCTTGCCATGCTGGTACCTGACAGAGCCACAGACTTCAGCAGTTGGGTTTCATTCGTATTGTTGAACCACTTGTTCACAATTTTACCCATACAATAAACTTGATAAGAGACTACTGGCTTTAATCTCTCAGTTCTACGACAGTAGACAGAGCATTAGAGGGGATAATAGGTGGACAGGGTAAGAGAAGGGATGACATATGGAGAACATCATATGGGCATTTTCATATCACATGCTGTATGAACCCGAAACCCCAAAATCGAGCTCTCGGGCTGAGACTGGTCGAGGATTGATACACGGTGTGATGTGAAAATGCACATATGATATTCTATTTATGATATACTCATTTTGACCATAATTAACAATGCATTTTACCCAAAACATTTCAGGTTATTATTGTCATCATTACCTTTTAGTCAGCGGTGTATTCAAGTCAATGGAAAGGCTGATTAGCTTCCGAGTATGCAAACACGATTTTCTCTATTAGAGTAATAAATATGCATTTCTATAATAAGTTACGCATAAAATGTTTTACCGCCCTTCAAATGAATATTGCTGAAAAACACAGCATTACGTAAACTGTTTACAGATAATTCTGTATCATATTTCTGATCGATGACATAGTCCACTTAAGAAATTTCAGCCACTGAGGAATTCATGAGTCTCTCCGCCTGACAGTGTCTAATCAGCGTCTGCAGCGATGCGTTGCCAACAACGCTCATGACTGTTGCTATGGCAACGGTTGCTGCCTCCAATGTAGGATTTTGCCCGGCGGGCAGATACGGGTGATACAGCATTTTTGCCCAGCGGGCTGATGCAGCCTCGTGCTCGTACCACATGGGCTGATTACCCGTATTTATGAGGAAGTATATGACAAAAGGGGAGAGCTTTGGAGGGGATAATATGTGGACAAAGCATTAGAGGGGCTATCCGTGCATGAGAAGGGCGAATGAACGCATTGAGGTTGAGGGGATAATGGGTTGATATGGTATTGAAATTAATTCTTTCCTATTAACCCCTTTCTGCAGATCTAGACGCTGTATAATTTGGCTAAAAGCATGTAGGTAATCTAGAATGTAATGTTGAAGATGAATTCTATTTGAGGTCAAGGAGTTTATGATCCCAGAAATGCATGAATTTATACCCCCGCAGTTTTTTTAATTCTCAGTATTAGTTTTTTTGCAATTTCAGTGGTGAATTCTCATGAAGATTTATGTTTGCAGCCCATTTTCTCTACCAAAATCATGAAAATAAACTAAAATACAATGTAATTCTAAATGGTGCAAGTGTCTTTTCAGAGTTTAGCCACAATTTTCTTCTTTATAAAGCTAAAATCTTGAGTTATAAAGCATTAAATGGGGTAACCCATAAATATCCAAATTTGGCTTCAGCGCAAAGGGGTAAAGAAAAAAGATGGTCCGATATCAGTCCATCTCAATTCTAGGTGGAAGTATCGTCCCATCTCGAGAGGCTATAATGAGGACTGTGGAAGTGGTCTGTACCATTTTTGTTGGTTGGTGAGAAGAAGTTGAAGACGGGGGAGAAGATTGTGCCAAGCAGTGTGGTGCGAGGCGGGCTGCTGGGGGTTTTGCTGGGCTCCTCGAGCTTCCCATTTGGCTTCGTCCGTTTGCGCCTGTCGTGATTCGTGGAGTCTGGAGAGAAAAAGAAAGGCGTCACAAGCCCTCGTGACAGTCGTTTAACCCCATTACAGCAGGATGATGGCCTAGTGGTAGGCTGCTAAACAGACAGCTGTAGAGGTAGGGGTTGGGAAGGCCACGTGCCATGCGCAAATGGCGCATAAAATCAAAATATGGCGCATTAGAAAGCCACTGAGCGGCCCATGAATGCTCCCGTGTGCCACTTAAATCTAAACTTTTTTGGTTTTATACAGTACCAAAATTCTACGGAAGAAAACTCTGATCGCAGTTGGTCGAGTGCATTCTGATGCTCGATTGATCAATTCTAATTCCAGGTCCTAGCGCCATTACTATTGCGAGGCTAGGAAAATGCCCATAGGATGAACAACTGATTCTGAGTGTATTTTCTTAGCAGAATGAGTTTGTGACAAATTCCTTTATCACGTCGAATTTATATCAGTGTGCAGTACCAAATACACTAAATACACTACACTGCAACTAAAATGCAAAGAGCTGCTTTCACACTGGACGCAAAACAAATTTTTCGCATGAAAGATTACATTCAAAGTCAATGCAAAGATGCGAATAGATGCGTTTTTCTCGTGTATTCGCGTCTTTGCATTGACTTTAAATGTAATCTGTCGAGCGAAAAATTCATTTTGCGTCCAGTGTGACAGCAGCTTAACTGTTAATAAAAAATAAATAAAGTAGAACTGCAAGCAGTCATGAAAGGGGGCCAAGCCTCCCCTCGCAACTTTGCTCCCAGGTCCCACGGAGCCCATGGAATGCAAATGGCTGTATTTCGTGACCAGGAGGTACATCACCAAGATTTGCTCTCAAACGTGAGGTCAAAAAAGGCTGCCCTCTCACCATTCATGTCAATTGATGCTTCTGTTTATTACGCCCCCTATTGGCCAATTTGGCAGAGTCTCTGGTTGATGTCGGAAACAAGTGACTTGAGTTTTATGTTGATAGCTTTGACTGACACAAATATGCAACAGTATGTGTTCAGTAGCTAGCAAAAAAAAATTGTTTATTTATAAGTATCGTACTTTTTGGTAAAGCAAAATTCTTTTGATAACTTTTGATCAGGCCTGTAGGGAGATTATATATGCATATTTTCCTGCAGATGGAGCTGAAACACTAGGAGGAGTTCGAAAAAGTAGGTTTTTGATGTGTAGTGATATAGAAAGAAAAATATGCTGTGATAGTGGGCATGTCCAATGTCAGAAGATGCGACTCTATTGGGGGAACACGAGGATGTAATGTTTATGAAGATACGATTTAAATTGTGAAAGTTACAGGGCAAAATGCATTTGCATTCGTTACAGAGCCACCTTGTAGAGTAGATATGCAATTTTTGGTTTGTTTGGTCTGTGTGCTACTGTATATACAGCCAGTAAATTTCACAGCCCTCAGCATAATACCTGAGCTGAAATTGAAGTTTGTTGTTTATCTTGTAATAAGCCACGCCCACTTTGACCAGTTGCAATCCCCTTCAAGATATGGTCTCAGGAGTGCCCCAGCATGATACTCCCCAAGTTTCGTGCAAATCCGATCAACTTTCATGTCACTTGGTGTTTCTCTGTTTATAGCGCCCCCATCGTCCAATTTGGGCCAAATTTGGCACAGAGCCTCTGTTTGACCTCTGCAGCGAGTGAAAAGAGTTTGATGTTGACAGCTTCGACTTTATCACAAATATGTAACAATGTGTGTTTTTTAGCTAGCAGAAAAAAATGGTTTATTTGTAAGAACCATATTTTTTGGAGTAGCAATTTTCTTTTGATAACTTGATGAGGCACATCTGAACATTGTTACAGCAAAGTTTTGTGCAGATATAGTTTAAACACTAGGAGGAGTTTGAAAAAGTATGTTTTTGATGTCTAGTAACTTAAGAAAAATATGCGGTGGAAGGGGGTGGGGCCTATGTCACATGATGTGACTCTATTTGGGGAATAAGTGGATATAAAGATTATGATGATTTGATTTAAAATCTGGAAGTTACAAGCTAAAATGCATTTGCATCTGTTACAGCGCCACTTAGTGGACATGACACAATTTTTGGGGTTCGTGGTCTGTCTGCTATTCTACATATACCCTGTAATTTTGGGAGCCCTCAGCCAAATACTTGAGCAAAAATAAAAGTTTGTTGTTTATCTTGTAATAAGCCACGCCCAAGTTGACCAGTCATAATGAATTTCAAAACATGGCCTCATGAGTGACCCAGCATCCTACCAACCAAATTTGGTGAAAATCGGTCATGGCATTTTAGAGATATAAATTTCCCATCTTTACAGCGCCCCCTAGTGGCCAACATTAGCCAAATTTGGCTTATTCTCTCACAGTCCTATTCCAACCAAACATCTCAGATTTGGTGTTGTTACATTTATTTTAATCAAGATATAGCAATGCAAACATTTGCATAGCAAGCTAGAAAATTTTATTCCCGTATAATTTGCGCGTATTTTGACCGAACAAAATTCTATTGATAACTTTAGATCAAGTAAGGCTCCAGAGTGTACATGCCAAATTACAGACTGATCGGACAAAATCCCAAGGAGGAGTTCGAAAAAAAAGGTTTTCCAATTTTTGCGATTTTGCGAAAAAATTTTATAGGCGGAAATGGGCGGGGCCTTGCCCATGTGATTCATGGCTATTCAGGGAATCTGTGGATATAAAGTTTTTGAATGTGAGACGTACGGTGTGGTAGTTATAGCTCGAAATGCGTTGCCCGTAGTGATAGCGTAGTTATATTTTGGTGTCTGAGGTGAGTGCAGGGTTCTGGACCAACCCTCCAAATTGCACCACCCTCCCTTGCACGGTTTAGGCTGCAGCACCACTTTTACCAATGGAAAAATAAAAATAACTATAATAATAATAATTAAAGCTGCAAGCAGCGTTGAACGGACCCTCGCCCCCATGCGCACGTTGGGGTTTGTGGTGAGATCCTGACGGATGCAGCTGTGCACTCACGACCATTGGACAGGTCAAGTGCCGGCCCCAACATGAGAGAAAGTGTCGAGCGAATCGAACAAAGCTGAAGGAATTATGATAAGTTGATACTTCATCCACCAGAAGTCGCTCAAAGTGTAACCAAATTTGGGCAGGTGCATTCGGGGGCAGACCCAAAGCACAAATGTGAAGTTTTGAGCAAATCGGCCAATTTCAACGTAAAATATGGCATTTTCTGTTTCCATAAGGGGGCATGATGAGGTAGATTGTTTAGCAGCACATCAAGGCGTTCAGGGTGGAGCTTTTACCATGTACAGGAATTTTGAATCCATTTGGATGAAGAATGAGGGAGAGGGAGCAGCTCGAATGTGTTTGGCGAGGCATCTGAAATGGGGACACCATGGCGGCCAGGCCCATTAAGCGACAGACATGCAAAGCACTACATTTCATCAGCATGGTCTCTTGATGATCTGAAATAAATATTAGGTTGATTGGACGGAATCGCTAGGAGGAGTTCGTTAAAATGCAATATGTGGAAATCGGGCCAAAATGACACATTAAAATCAAAATGGCTGACTTCCTGTTTGGAATTGACCGCAGGTGCCAAAGACTTTTTCGTTTGAATTGGCAACATACACACGTACCAATTTTCATTTTCCTATTCCAAAAAAAACCCATATGGTTTAACCCAAATTTCAAGGGGGCGCCATCAAGTCATTTTGCTGCCCTCATGGGCAACGCCCCAATCAATTGTTGGAGCTCACCATCCTTGACCGGCAGATCAATTTGCATGATGATACGAATTCATTAAGAACATCAAAAACACAAACGTATTTTCATCGCGAGGGATCCATTGTCACCGCATCGCCACACGGACGCCATTACTCGAAGCATCACAGCATTCGTAAAGTAGTTTAAGCAACTTCTTCTTCATGATGTACAGGGGGAATAAAGTTGATGGTTTCAACTATGTGTCATCAGTACAAATGAAAGTCACAACTGGTCACTTCCTGTTAGCGGCCACGCCCACTGACCTACAGACCAGCAGAGCACAAGTTTTGATCAGCATGGTCTTTCAATGTTTCATAATAAATCTGGTTTTGAATGGATGAAATCTCTGGGAGGAGTGCGTTAAAATACTATATGTGGAAATCAGGCAAGAATGGCACGTTAAAATCAAAATGGCCGACTTCCTGTTTGGAGTAGACAAATGATGTCGGAGACTTTTTTGTGCATCTTGGCCAAATACACGTGTACCAATTTTCAAATTTATACTCCAAGAAAACCCCTATGAGGAAGGGTTATTTGAAAATTTCAAGGGGGCGCTATCGAGGCACGTTGCTGCCTTCATGGGCAACGCCCCAATCAGATGTGACAGCTCACCACCCTTGACCTGTCTATCAATTTCTATGATGATACAAGTTTATTAAAGACATCAGAAAGCCAAACGTATTTTCATGGCGAGGGATCCATTGTCACCGCATCGCCACACGGACGCCATTACTGGAAGCAACACAGAATTCGTAAGGGCGCTTAAGAAACTTCTTCTACATGTTGTACAGGGAGAATAAAATTGATGGGTTGGACTATGTGTCATCAGTACAAGTGAAAAGAAAAACTGGTCACTTCCTGTTAGCGGCCACGCCCACTGACATGCAGACCTGCAGAGCACAATTTTTGATCAACATGGTCTCTTGATGTTTACTAATAAATGTGGTTTTGATTGGATGAAATCTCAAGGAGGAGTGCGTTAAAATACAATGTGTGGAAATCAGGCAAAAATTAAAGCTGCAAGCAGCGTTGAAAGGGCCCTCGCCCCCCTCGCGCACGTTGGGGTGGCAGAAAAATCTTGTTGGCTGCAGGTGTCCATAAAGAGCCATTGGGCACTGCTAGACTGTGTGCAATGTGGTTTCCTGAGGGGAGTGCTAAAATTTTCTAGAGGACGCTACCACTTTGACATACCTGTGTGCAAAATCTACAACAAGGTAATTGTAATGTCAAGCTCCATGAGTGTGTTGATTTTTGTAAATTTTCCAGTATGTTTAGACGATCAAAGGAGCAATACTTTTAAATATCTGACTGGGGGCGCTATAGAGCCATAATGCTATATTTAGCGCTCATTGATGGATGACATTGAAGAAAATAAGACATTTATACTGTTTGCTAGGTTTTTTAAGTTTTGGAGCTTTCTAAGGCCTGAAAACATGAGTTCGTAAAATTTTGGAAAAACACAGGAAATAGCTCATAGCTCACTTCCTGTTTATGCAATAAATTTCAAAAAATGAACCATTGCCCAGAATGACTAATGGAATGATCACCCGAACTTTCATGAACATTCAAGCACTTTTAACTTAACATTCCAGTATCTAGAGGGCGCTGTGGAGCCACCTGGCCACTCACTATCTAATATTAGCATATATTTATACTTTGGAGGACAATATTATCAAGTTTGGAAAGTTTCAGGCAAATCGAATGAAGTATGTGGGAGTAAAAGCAATTTCCTGTTTCATGGCGGGACATCAAAATTCGCCGCGACGCCACGGATACACCGTTGCATCAATACAAAAAAGCTTTGCAATTTAACATCAGCAAGGTCTTTAGATATTACTTGCCAAATTTTATGTTGATCGGATAAAATCTCTCGGAGGAGTTCGTTAAAGTACGACACCTGCGAATGGCGAAAAATCCAAAAAAGTTGAAATTTCAATTAAAAATGGCAAACTTCCTATTGGGTCTACGTCATGGCTCCAAGAGACTTTTTTTTTAGGTCTCAGGATATTCCACTTGTTCACAGAAGTTCATACATGCTGATCAACCACGATGCAAGGGCTGCTTACTTGAAATTTTCCAGGGGGCGCTATAATGCCATTTTTGCCACGCCGTTATAAAAATTTTTTATTATTGTAATAGGAATGATAGGCTTTAGAGTTGTACAAAATTTTGTGAGTTTTTGAGCATGCTGAGACCCTCAAAAGGGCAATTCTTTTAAAAATCTGATTGGGGGCGCTATAGAGCCATTATGTCACATTTACTGCCAAATTCTGTCTCAAATTGAAGACAATCAGACAAATAAAATTTTTGCAAAGTTTTGCAAGTTCTTGAGTATGGTAATACTTCCAAACCTGTGTTCGTAATATTTGGAATAACGCAGGAAATGGCTCATAGCTCACTTCCTGTTTGGTTAAAAAATTTCAAAAAAATAATTACAGCCCAAAAAAACACATGCAATTGTCACGCCAAATTTTATGAACATTCAAGCACTTTTATCTCAACATGGCCGTGTCAAGAGGGCGCTGTGGAGCCACCTGGCCACACCCAATCTAATATCAACATATAGGTATACTTGGAAGTAGACTCTTATCAAGCCTGTGAAGTTTCGCGCAAATCTCAGAAAGCATGTGCGCGTAAAACCAACTTCCTGTTTCATGGCGGAACATCGAAATTCGCCGCGACGCCACGGATACAAAGTTCGATGAATGCAAAAAAGCTTCGCAATTTAACATCGAGCAGGTCTAAAAAAGTCATATGCGAAATTGTAAGTTGATCGGATAAAATCTCTAGGAGGAGTTCGTTAAAGTACGACGCCTGTGAATGGCAAAAAATAAAAAAAAATTTCAAATTCAATTAAAAATGACGGACTTCCTGTTGAGTCTAGGTCATGGCACCAAGAGACTTTTTTGTCGGTCTCGGCATATTCCACACGTCTACTGAATTTCATACATGTGGGTTTACCGGGCTGCGAGGGCTGCTTATTTGAAATTTTCCAGGGGGCACTATAATGGTATTTTTTCCACGCCTATATGTAAATTTTTTATCAGTGTAATTGGAATGATGGTTTTTAGAATTGTACAAAATTTTGTGAGTTTTTGAGCATGCTGAGACCCTCAAAAAGGCAATTATTTTAAAAATTTGATTGGGGGCGCTATTGAGCCATAATGCCTCATTAACTGCCAATTATTGTCTCAAATTGAAGACAATCGGACAAATATCATTTTGGCAAAGTTTTGCAAGTTTTCAAGTATGCTAAGGCCTTCAAATGTGTGTTCGTAAAATTTGGAATAACGCAGGAAATGGCACATAGCGCACTTCCTGTTTGGCCGAAAAATTTCAAAAAAATAAGTATAGCCCAAAAATACCAATGCAATGATCAGACCAAATTTCATGAACATTCAAGCACTTTTTTGTCAACATGGCCGTGTCAAGAGGGCACTGTGGAGTCACTTGACCACACCCAATCCAATATCAACATATAGTTATATTTGGAAGTAGACTACTATTAAGCCTGTAAAGTTTCACGCAAATCTCACAATGCATGTGCTCATAAAAGCAACTTCCATTTTCATGGCGGAACATCGAAATTCGCCGCAATGCCACGGACACAATTTTCGATAAATCCAAAAATGCTTTGCAATGTAACATGGAGAAGGTCTTTAGATGGCCTGTGCCAAATTTTAAGTTGATCAGATAAAATCTCTAGGAGGAGTTCGTTAAAGTACGACGCCTGTGAATGGCAAAAAATAAAAAAAAGTTGCAAATTCAATTAAAAATGGCGGACTTCCTGTTGAGTCTAGGTCATGGCACCAAGAGACTTTTTTTTAGGTCTTGGCATAGTACACATGTCCACCGAATTTTGTTGATGTAGGTTAAACACGCTGCGAGGGCTGCTTCATTGAAATTTTCTAGGTGGCGCTGTAATGCAATTTTGCCACATCCATCTCTAAACCCTATATCCTAGTAAAGAGTATGAACAGCTTAATATGATTGCAAAGTTTTGTGAGTTTTCGAGCATGTTGATGCCCTCAAAAATGCAAATATGTATTAGGGGGCGCTGTAGAGCCACCATGTCTCACTCAGTGCCAAATGAGATATGGAATCAAAGAACTTAATATTTTTAGTCAATAAGCCAAGTTTGGTGCATTTTCGAGTATGATAAGGCCCTCAAAAATGTGTTCGTAAAATCTGAAAAAACCCAGGAAATGGCTCATAGCTCACTTCCTGTGTGGCAAAAAAATTTCTAAAAAATTGACAAAAAAAATTTATGATGAGTACTATGACCCTATAAAATTTCATTAGAATCCGAGCAAGTGCGTTCCAAAATGGCCGCGTGTTTGGTGGCGCTATAGAGCCACCGGGGCATGTCCAAGCACAAAATAAATTAAAGCTGCAAGCAGCGTTGAAAGGGCCCTCGCACCCCTCGTGCACAGTGGGGTGGCAGCAAGACCTTGATGGGTGCAGTTGTCCATTAACAGCCATTGGACACTGCTAGCCTGTGTACAATGCGTTTTCCTGATGGGATTGCAAAAATTTTCTGGATGGCGCTATGATACCATTTTGTTATGCCTGTGCGCAAAATCTACAACATAGTTATTGGAATACCGGGCATCATGTGTGTGTTGATTTTCGTAAATTTTTAAGCACGCTTCGAGCCCCAAAAAAGCAATTGTTTAAAGAATCTGACTGAGTGCGCTATAGAGCCATTATGCCACATTTAGTCCCAGTTGATGTATCAAATTCAAGGCAATAAGACAATGATAATTTTTGCCACGTTTTTGCAAGTTTTGGACCATTCTAAGGCCTTAATACGTGTATTTGTAAAATTTGGAAAAACGCAGGAAATAGCTCATAGCTCACTTCCTGTTTGGCCAAAACATTTCAAAAAATTAAGCATTGCCCGGAATGACTAATGCAATGATGACACCAAATTTTATGAACATTCAAGCACTTTTATCTTAACATGGTAGTATCTAGAGGGCGCTGTGGAGCTACATGGCCATTTCCGATCTAATATTAGCATATATTTATACTTGGGAAGACAAGTTTATCAAGTTTGGAAAGTTTGAGACTAATCCCACAAAGTATGTGGGAGTTATACCAACTTCCTGTTTCATGGCGGGACGGCGAAATTCGCCGCAATGCCACGGATACATCGTTCGATATATCCAAAAAAGCTTCGCAATTTAACATCAGCAAGGTCTTAAGATATTATTCGCCAAATTTTGAGTTGATTGGATAAAATCTCTAGGAGGAGTTCGTTAAAGTACGACACCTGCGAATGGCGAAAAATCTAAAAAAGTTGAAATTTCAATTAAAAATGGCGAACTTCCTGTTGGGTCTACGTCATGGCTCCAAGAAACTTTTTTTTAGGTCTCAGGATATTCCACTTGTTAACAGAAGTTCATACATGCTGATCAACCACGATGCAAGGGCTGCTTATTTGAAATTTTCCAGGGGGCGCTATAATGCCATTTTTGCCACGCCTATATATAAATTTTTTATTATTGTAATTGGGATGATAGGCTTTAGAGTTGTACAAAATTTTGTGAGTTTTTCAGCATGCTGAGACCCTCAAAAGGGCAATTCTTTTAAAAATCTGATTGGGGGTGCTATAGAGCCATTATGTCACATTTACTGCCAAATTCTGTCTCAAATTGAAGACAATCAGACAAATAAAATTTTTGCAAAGTTTTGCAAGTTCTTGAGTATGGTAATACTTCCAAACCTGTGTTCGTAATATTTGGAATAACGCAGGAAATGGCTCATAGCTCACTTCCTGTTTGGTTAAAAAATTTCAAAAAAATAATTACAGCCCAAAAAAACACATGCAATTGTCACGCCAAATTTTATGAACATTCAAGCACTTTTATCTCAACATGGCCGTGTCAAGAGGGCGCTGTGGAGCCACCTGGCCACACCCAATCTAATATCAACATATAGGTATACTTGGAAGTAGACTCTTATCAAGCCTGTGAAGTTTCGCGCAAATCTCAGAAAGCATGTGCGCGTAAAACCAACTTCCTGTTTCATGGCGGAACATCGAAATTCGCCGCGACGCCACGGATACAAAGTTCGATGAATGCAAAAAAGCTTCGCAATTTAACATCGAGCAGGTCTAAAAAAGTCATATGCGAAATTGTAAGTTGATCGGATAAAATCTCTAGGAGGAGTTCGTTAAAGTACGACGCCTGTGAATGGCAAAAAATAAAAAAAAATTTCAAATTCAATTAAAAATGACGGACTTCCTGTTGAGTCTAGGTCATGGCACCAAGAGACTTTTTTGTCGGTCTCGGCATATTCCACACGTCTACTGAATTTCATACATGTGGGTTTACCGGGCTGCGAGGGCTGCTTATTTGAAATTTTCCAGGGGGCACTATAATGGTATTTTTTCCACGCCTATATGTAAATTTTTTATCAGTGTAATTGGAATGATGGTTTTTAGAATTGTACAAAATTTTGTGAGTTTTTGAGCATGCTGAGACCCTCAAAAAGGCAATTATTTTAAAAATTTGATTGGGGGCGCTATTGAGCCATAATGCCTCATTAACTGCCAATTATTGTCTCAAATTGAAGACAATCGGACAAATATCATTTTGGCAAAGTTTTGCAAGTTTTCAAGTATGCTAAGGCCTTCAAATGTGTGTTCGTAAAATTTGGAATAACGCAGGAAATGGCACATAGCGCACTTCCTGTTTGGCCGAAAAATTTCAAAAAAATAAGTATAGCCCAAAAATACCAATGCAATGATCAGACCAAATTTCATGAACATTCAAGCACTTTTTTGTCAACATGGCCGTGTCAAGAGGGCACTGTGGAGTCACTTGACCACACCCAATCCAATATCAACATATAGTTATATTTGGAAGTAGACTACTATTAAGCCTGTAAAGTTTCACGCAAATCTCACAATGCATGTGCTCATAAAAGCAACTTCCATTTTCATGGCGGAACATCGAAATTCGCCGCAATGCCACGGACACAATTTTCGATAAATCCAAAAATGCTTTGCAATGTAACATGGAGAAGGTCTTTAGATGGCCTGTGCCAAATTTTAAGTTGATCAGATAAAATCTCTAGGAGGAGTTCGTTAAAGTACGACGCCTGTGAATGGCAAAAAATAAAAAAAAGTTGCAAATTCAATTAAAAATGGCGGACTTCCTGTTGAGTCTAGGTCATGGCACCAAGAGACTTTTTTTTAGGTCTTGGCATAGTACACATGTCCACCGAATTTTGTTGATGTAGGTTAAACACGCTGCGAGGGCTGCTTCATTGAAATTTTCTAGGTGGCGCTGTAATGCAATTTTGCCACATCCATCTCTAAACCCTATATCCTAGTAAAGAGTATGAACAGCTTAATATGATTGCAAAGTTTTGTGAGTTTTCGAGCATGTTGATGCCCTCAAAAATGCAAATATGTATTAGGGGGCGCTGTAGAGCCACCATGTCTCACTCAGTGCCAAATGAGATATGGAATCAAAGAACTTAATATTTTTAGTCAATAAGCCAAGTTTGGTGCATTTTCGAGTATGATAAGGCCCTCAAAAATGTGTTCGTAAAATCTGAAAAAACCCAGGAAATGGCTCATAGCTCACTTCCTGTGTGGCAAAAAAAATTTCTAAAAAATTGACAAAAAAAATTTATGATGAGTACTATGACCCTATAAAATTTCATTAGAATCCGAGCAAGTGCGTTCCAAAATGGCCGCGTGTTTGGTGGCGCTATAGAGCCACCGGGGCATGTCCAAGCACAAAATAAATTAAAGCTGCAAGCAGCGTTGAAAGGGCCCTCGCACCCCTCGTGCACAGTGGGGTGGCAGCAAGACCTTGATGGGTGCAGTTGTCCATTAACAGCCATTGGACACTGCTAGCCTGTGTACAATGCGTTTTCCTGATGGGATTGCAAAAATTTTCTGGATGGCGCTATGATACCATTTTGTTATGCCTGTGCGCAAAATCTACAACATAGTTATTGGAATACCGGGCATCATGTGTGTGTTGATTTTCGTAAATTTTTAAGCACGCTTCGAGCCCCAAAAAAGCAATTGTTTAAAGAATCTGACTGAGTGCGCTATAGAGCCATTATGCCACATTTAGTCCCAGTTGATGTATCAAATTCAAGGCAATAAGACAATGATAATTTTTGCCACGTTTTTGCAAGTTTTGGACCATTCTAAGGCCTTAATACGTGTATTTGTAAAATTTGGAAAAACGCAGGAAATAGCTCATAGCTCACTTCCTGTTTGGCCAAAACATTTCAAAAAATTAAGCATTGCCCGGAATGACTAATGCAATGATGACACCAAATTTTATGAACATTCAAGCACTTTTATCTTAACATGGTAGTATCTAGAGGGCGCTGTGGAGCTACATGGCCATTTCCGATCTAATATTAGCATATATTTATACTTGGGAAGACAAGTTTATCAAGTTTGGAAAGTTTGAGACTAATCCCACAAAGTATGTGGGAGTTATACCAACTTCCTGTTTCATGGCGGGACGGCGAAATTCGCCGCAATGCCACGGATACATCGTTCGATATATCCAAAAAAGCTTCGCAATTTAACATCAGCAAGGTCTTAAGATATTATTCGCCAAATTTTGAGTTGATTGGATAAAATCTCTAGGAGGAGTTCGTTAAAGTACGACACCTGCGAATGGCGAAAAATCTAAAAAAGTTGAAATTTCAATTAAAAATGGCGAACTTCCTGTTGGGTCTACGTCATGGCTCCAAGAAACTTTTTTTTAGGTCTCAGGATATTCCACTTGTTAACAGAAGTTCATACATGCTGATCAACCACGATGCAAGGGCTGCTTATTTGAAATTTTCCAGGGGGCGCTATAATGCCATTTTTGCCACGCCTATATATAAATTTTTTATTATTGTAATTGGGATGATAGGCTTTAGAGTTGTACAAAATTTTGTGAGTTTTTCAGCATGCTGAGACCCTCAAAAGGGCAATTCTTTTAAAAATCTGATTGGGGGTGCTATAGAGCCATTATGTCACATTTACTGCCAAATTCTGTCTCAAATTGAAGACAATCAGACAAATAAAATTTTTGCAAAGTTTTGCAAGTTCTTGAGTATGGTAATACTTCCAAACCTGTGTTCGTAATATTTGGAATAACGCAGGAAATGGCTCATAGCTCACTTCCTGTTTGGTTAAAAAATTTCAAAAAAATAATTACAGCCCAAAAAAACACATGCAATTGTCACGCCAAATTTTATGAACATTCAAGCACTTTTATCTCAACATGGCCGTGTCAAGAGGGCGCTGTGGAGCCACCTGGCCACACCCAATCTAATATCAACATATAGGTATACTTGGAAGTAGACTCTTATCAAGCCTGTGAAGTTTCGCGCAAATCTCAGAAAGCATGTGCGCGTAAAACCAACTTCCTGTTTCATGGCGGAACATCGAAATTCGCCGCGACGCCACGGATACAAAGTTCGATGAATGCAAAAAAGCTTCGCAATTTAACATCGAGCAGGTCTAAAAAAGTCATATGCGAAATTGTAAGTTGATCGGATAAAATCTCTAGGAGGAGTTCGTTAAAGTACGACGCCTGTGAATGGCAAAAAATAAAAAAAAATTTCAAATTCAATTAAAAATGACGGACTTCCTGTTGAGTCTAGGTCATGGCACCAAGAGACTTTTTTGTCGGTCTCGGCATATTCCACACGTCTACTGAATTTCATACATGTGGGTTTACCGGGCTGCGAGGGCTGCTTATTTGAAATTTTCCAGGGGGCACTATAATGGTATTTTTTCCACGCCTATATGTAAATTTTTTATCAGTGTAATTGGAATGATGGTTTTTAGAATTGTACAAAATTTTGTGAGTTTTTGAGCATGCTGAGACCCTCAAAAAGGCAATTATTTTAAAAATTTGATTGGGGGCGCTATTGAGCCATAATGCCTCATTAACTGCCAATTATTGTCTCAAATTGAAGACAATCGGACAAATATCATTTTGGCAAAGTTTTGCAAGTTTTCAAGTATGCTAAGGCCTTCAAATGTGTGTTCGTAAAATTTGGAATAACGCAGGAAATGGCACATAGCGCACTTCCTGTTTGGCCGAAAAATTTCAAAAAAATAAGTATAGCCCAAAAATACCAATGCAATGATCAGACCAAATTTCATGAACATTCAAGCACTTTTTTGTCAACATGGCCGTGTCAAGAGGGCACTGTGGAGTCACTTGACCACACCCAATCCAATATCAACATATAGTTATATTTGGAAGTAGACTACTATTAAGCCTGTAAAGTTTCACGCAAATCTCACAATGCATGTGCTCATAAAAGCAACTTCCATTTTCATGGCGGAACATCGAAATTCGCCGCAATGCCACGGACACAATTTTCGATAAATCCAAAAATGCTTTGCAATGTAACATGGAGAAGGTCTTTAGATGGCCTGTGCCAAATTTTAAGTTGATCAGATAAAATCTCTAGGAGGAGTTCGTTAAAGTACGACGCCTGTGAATGGCAAAAAATAAAAAAAAGTTGCAAATTCAATTAAAAATGGCGGACTTCCTGTTGAGTCTAGGTCATGGCACCAAGAGACTTTTTTTTAGGTCTTGGCATAGTACACATGTCCACCGAATTTTGTTGATGTAGGTTAAACACGCTGCGAGGGCTGCTTCATTGAAATTTTCTAGGTGGCGCTGTAATGCAATTTTGCCACATCCATCTCTAAACCCTATATCCTAGTAAAGAGTATGAACAGCTTAATATGATTGCAAAGTTTTGTGAGTTTTCGAGCATGTTGATGCCCTCAAAAATGCAAATATGTATTAGGGGGCGCTGTAGAGCCACCATGTCTCACTCAGTGCCAAATGAGATATGGAATCAAAGAACTTAATATTTTTAGTCAATAAGCCAAGTTTGGTGCATTTTCGAGTATGATAAGGCCCTCAAAAATGTGTTCGTAAAATCTGAAAAAACCCAGGAAATGGCTCATAGCTCACTTCCTGTGTGGCAAAAAAATTTCTAAAAAATTGACAAAAAAAATTTATGATGAGTACTATGACCCTATAAAATTTCATTAGAATCCGAGCAAGTGCGTTCCAAAATGGCCGCGTGTTTGGTGGCGCTATAGAGCCACCGGGGCATGTCCAAGCACAAAATAAATTAAAGCTGCAAGCAGCGTTGAAAGGGCCCTCGCACCCCTCGTGCACAGTGGGGTGGCAGCAAGACCTTGATGGGTGCAGTTGTCCATTAACAGCCATTGGACACTGCTAGCCTGTGTACAATGCGTTTTCCTGATGGGATTGCAAAAATTTTCTGGATGGCGCTATGATACCATTTTGTTATGCCTGTGCGCAAAATCTACAACATAGTTATTGGAATACCGGGCATCATGTGTGTGTTGATTTTCGTAAATTTTTAAGCACGCTTCGAGCCCCAAAAAAGCAATTGTTTAAAGAATCTGACTGAGTGCGCTATAGAGCCATTATGCCACATTTAGTCCCAGTTGATGTATCAAATTCAAGGCAATAAGACAATGATAATTTTTGCCACGTTTTTGCAAGTTTTGGACCATTCTAAGGCCTTAATACGTGTATTTGTAAAATTTGGAAAAACGCAGGAAATAGCTCATAGCTCACTTCCTGTTTGGCCAAAACATTTCAAAAAATTAAGCATTGCCCGGAATGACTAATGCAATGATGACACCAAATTTTATGAACATTCAAGCACTTTTATCTTAACATGGTAGTATCTAGAGGGCGCTGTGGAGCTACATGGCCATTTCCGATCTAATATTAGCATATATTTATACTTGGGAAGACAAGTTTATCAAGTTTGGAAAGTTTGAGACTAATCCCACAAAGTATGTGGGAGTTATACCAACTTCCTGTTTCATGGCGGGACGGCGAAATTCGCCGCAATGCCACGGATACATCGTTCGATATATCCAAAAAAGCTTCGCAATTTAACATCAGCAAGGTCTTAAGATATTATTCGCCAAATTTTGAGTTGATTGGATAAAATCTCTAGGAGGAGTTCGTTAAAGTACGACACCTGCGAATGGCGAAAAATCTAAAAAAGTTGAAATTTCAATTAAAAATGGCGAACTTCCTGTTGGGTCTACGTCATGGCTCCAAGAAACTTTTTTTTAGGTCTCAGGATATTCCACTTGTTAACAGAAGTTCATACATGCTGATCAACCACGATGCAAGGGCTGCTTATTTGAAATTTTCCAGGGGGCGCTATAATGCCATTTTTGCCACGCCTATATATAAATTTTTTATTATTGTAATTGGGATGATAGGCTTTAGAGTTGTACAAAATTTTGTGAGTTTTTCAGCATGCTGAGACCCTCAAAAGGGCAATTCTTTTAAAAATCTGATTGGGGGTGCTATAGAGCCATTATGTCACATTTACTGCCAAATTCTGTCTCAAATTGAAGACAATCAGACAAATAAAATTTTTGCAAAGTTTTGCAAGTTCTTGAGTATGGTAATACTTCCAAACCTGTGTTCGTAATATTTGGAATAACGCAGGAAATGGCTCATAGCTCACTTCCTGTTTGGTTAAAAAATTTCAAAAAAATAATTACAGCCCAAAAAAACACATGCAATTGTCACGCCAAATTTTATGAACATTCAAGCACTTTTATCTCAACATGGCCGTGTCAAGAGGGCGCTGTGGAGCCACCTGGCCACACCCAATCTAATATCAACATATAGGTATACTTGGAAGTAGACTCTTATCAAGCCTGTGAAGTTTCGCGCAAATCTCAGAAAGCATGTGCGCGTAAAACCAACTTCCTGTTTCATGGCGGAACATCGAAATTCGCCGCGACGCCACGGATACAAAGTTCGATGAATGCAAAAAAGCTTCGCAATTTAACATCGAGAAGGTCTTAAAAAGTCATATGCGAAATTGTAAGTTGATCGGATAAAATCTCTAGGAGGAGTTCGTTAAAGTACGACACCTGTGAATGGCAAAAAATAAAAAAAAATTGCAAATTCAATTAAAAATGGCGGACTTCCTGTTGAGTCTAGGTCATGGCACCAAGAGACTTTTTTTTAGTTCTCAGCATATTCCACATGTCTACCGAATTTCATACATGTAGGTTTACCAGGCTGCGAGGGCTGCTTATTTGAAATTATCCAGGGGGCGCTATTATGACAATTTTGCCAAGCCTATATGTAAGCTTTTTATCAGAGTAATACAAATGATGATTTTTATACATTTACAAAATTTTGTGAGTTTTTGAACATGCTGAGACCCTCAAAAGAGCAATTCTTTTTAAAATCTGATTGGGGGCGCTATAGAGCCATGGTGCCAAATTGAGTGCAAATTGATGTAGAAGATTAAAGATAATAGGACAATTATAATTTGTGCAACTTTTTGCAAGATTTCGAGTATTCTTAGGCTTCCAAATATGTGTTAATAAAATTTGGAGAAACACAGGAAATGGCTCATAGCTCACTTCCTGTTTGGCCAAAAAATTCCAAAAAAATTACCATAACCTGACATGACAAATGCAATGATCAAACTAAATTTCATGAACATTCAAGCACTTTTATCTCAACATGGTTGTGTCAAGAGGGCGCTGTGGAGCCACCTGACCACACCCAATGTAATATCAACATATAGTTCTACTTGGAAGTAGACTCTTATGAAGCCTGTAAAGTTTTGCGCAAATCTCACAAAGCATGTGCGCGGAAAACCAACTTCCTGTTTCATGGCGGAACGTTGAAATTTGCCGCGACGCCACGGATACAAAGTTCAATGAATCCAAAAAAGCTTCGCAATTTAACATCGAAAAGGTCTTTAGATGCCATATGCGAAATTTTAAGTTGATCGGGTAACATCTCTAGGAGGAGTTCGTTAAAGTACGACACCTGTGAATGGCAAAAAATAAAAAAAATTTGCGAATTCAATTAAAAATGGCTGACTTTCTGTTGAGTCTAGGTCATGGCATCAAGAGACTTTTTTTTAGGCCTTGGCATAGTACACATGTCCACCGAATTTTGTACATGTAGGTTAAACATGCTGCGAGGGCTGCTTCATTGAAATTTTCTAGGTGGCGCTGTCATGCAATTTTGCCACGCTCATCAGTACACCCTATATCCTAGTAAACAGTATGACCAACTTAATAGATGTGCAAAGTAACGTGAGTTTTCGAGCATACTGAGGCCCTCAAAAATGCAATTATGTATTAGGGGGCGCTATAGAGCTGCCATGTCACACTTAGTGCCAAATGAGATATCAAATTAAAGAACTTAATATTTCTAGTCTATGAGCGAAGTTTGGTGAAATTTCAAGTATGATAAGGCCCTCAAAAATGTGTTCGTAAAATCTGAAAAAACGCAGGAAATGGCTCATAGCTCACTTCCTGTGCGGCAAAAAAATTTCAAAAAAAATTGACAAAAAAATATATGATGACTACTATGACCCTATCAAATTTCGTGAGAATCCGAGCAAGTGCGTTCCAAAATGGACGCGTGTTTGGTGGCGCTATAGAGCCACCGGGGCATGTCTAAGCACAAAAATAGTAATACTTTGCAATTTTCACCACGACTGACGTGTGGGCAAATTTTTGTGAGTTTTCGTGCATGGCAAAGCCCTCAAAAATGCGTTCTCGCAGCAGAATAAAAAGAAGAATAATAAAAATCCCATCAAAAACAATAGGTTCCTTGCATCTTCAGTGCCAGGACCCGTTCCGGACCCTGGCACCGGTCGGTGCTCGGGCCCAAATAATAAAAAAAATCCGAACAAAAACAATAGGTTTCCCAGCACCACTGGTCCCAAGCCCCTAGGGCTTGGCCCCCTAATAAATCATGAAGAGGAGAAAATGTGAAGCAAAAATGATAATTGGTTTAGAAGTGGCAGGAGTAGCTAATGCTAAGGAAATTTTAAGCATTTTCTTCCCAAGTAAAAAGAGCTGCGCTCTCTCCGGCTCACCACCGCTGACTGGGCCCCGTCGGACAGCCCCAGTTGCAGCCCGATCTCCTGTCTGCGGTGTGGAGGAGATCAGGTTGTTGTCCAGGTCCACATGGCTCCTCTTAACGGGAGGTTTCGGCTCCACCTGCAGGGCATGTCGGGAATAACTCCAAAATTAGCATCAGACACACTTCAATAGAACCCAGAATTGGGCAGAAATGTGGCAAATTAAATTTAATGTAGTGAAATGTGAAGTGGTACATGAAAGTAATAAAAACATTAGACAGGAGAACGGCCAGTTCTCACCACTCATGTTATTTTATGTTAATATCTGCCCAAACTATGCATGGTACTAGGGATCGACCGATATGGATTTTTTAGGGCCGAAGCAAATACCGATTTTTTTCCATCACCCTTCGCCGATGACCAATTATGGACTGCCGATTTTCTTGGGCCGATATTTGTGGCCCGATGCCGATTTTGGTCCCTCAATTTACATAAAAAAATGACACAATGATAACAAATAATATGTTCGACAAACATTAATTGAAAAGTTTCAACCAGCCATCAATGTGATGGCTGCTCCTCCCCAGTGAGACGCACACCCCCCCTCCTCATACACGCACATCAGCTGAGCAGATGCTGACTGAAAAACTCCACTACCGCTGGATTGATAAGGCCAGCAAACGGCTCTAAACACGTTTACACAAAACACTGACACAATTTAGTACGACATATAAAACATTTCTCTCAACACTTAAGTTCCTCTAGTCCACACTTAAGACCTCTCTGATAGCAGACATGGCTGCGCCACTCCACTAAGGGAGAGAGCACACACACACACCAGTGCTCGAAATTAACTTTTTTGCTTGGTAGCGCTGCGCTCCCAAGTTCAAGAAGTTAGGAGCGCACGCACCGAATATATACCTAAAGAAGCTATTATATAACACCACGTAAAAAATACAACTCCAACAAATCACAATCATTTAACGATATGAGAGTCTTGAATTCATTGATTAACAAAGGTTTCCACAACATTGGCTTTATGCCATATCTGGAGGCCAGGAATTAAAATTGGGTCTCCTTGCTCTCTGCCCTTCTTTCCATCTCCTCACTGCATGTGAGGCATCAAATATGTCCAGAGGACCCTCCACAATGATCCGAATCAAATCTTCAATTGTGTTTGGGCCCAGGGGCGTCTCTAGGAGTAAAGATTGGTTGGTCCCAGAGCTACCCTTTAAAACAATTACTAACCCTGACTTGCTCGCAATCACTCGCATAATTGACAAACAATCCTTCCAAGATTTTCCCGGCTTTTTTTTTTTCCCCCCCCAAAAAGTGGCAATAAAAGTTGTAATGTTTTGGCCATTTATTTTTTTGTCCGCGAGAAATTTGCGTGGATTGGTTGAATTTGCTTTAATAGTTGCAATTGCAACATGCAACTTCCTTGAGGGACTGAGCAATAGATTCACTCCGAGAACACACCGATACGTTACCTTTTGGTACGGCGACAATCATTAATCTGAAAGCATAATTTTGTGCATTTAAATCAGCGTTATTCAGAACTGCAGACAGGCATTTCAAATGGTCTTTCATTTTATTAAAACAAAATGATCATGAAGTGCCAGTTAAATCACTTGATGTGTGGAAAAGCCAGTGCAGACGTTTGACAGCAGTTTGTCTTTCATAAAGCGTTGAACAATTTTTGAGTGGCCTAAATAATTTCTGATCTGCATTTATCCCATTTTTTCGTCGTCAATAGATGTCATGGAGAGAGAAACCGTAACTTCGATTGCCAGAGGATTATTGTCAAAATTGGAAAACATGTTAATAACGGAAAATAACTGAGTACAAGCCAGGAACAATCATTGACGCCAAGGCATGGGTCCGGAACTCCACCAATTATCACTTCCAGAGACGCCACTGCACACGCCATTGTCATCTAATATCTGCATTTTCAGGAAAACGTTGCGTGTACTTGCAAATATATAAACGTTTACTGGACTAAAGACGCGCTGTAAAAAATGCATATAAATGATTTTTTGCAGATAGGATACTGAAGATATGAGCAAAGAAACCGAGACGGAGATTTTTGGGCTGCACAAGTGCAGAGCTGCGAGGCAGCATAATTTGATAAGTTGCAACTATTAACAGTACACCGGACCTACTCGTTCACGCACATTTGTTATAGTATTTTCTGTGTTTCGTGCTCTCTCCATGTTTGAAAGGACTTTCACGTTTTAAGTGTTTGAGCTCGGTAGATAACGCGCTGTTACCAGCGAGATTCAGGCCATTATCTTCACAATGAACATGGTGCACGTAACCTTCTTATAACCTCAGCCAATCAAAATTTAGATGCAACTCTTTGCGAAAATAATCAACTGATTTCGCCGCCCGTTCATCTGAATCACCGTCATGATTCTCCGTTTCAGTAATTTTTGATACCGACAATTTTTATTATACAAGTTTTATTATACTCCGCCAGAGGCGGTGGTATATTGGCGTCATCCGCTGTCCGGATCCAAGTCTGTCCGTCCGTTCGTCTGTTAACATTTGCCTTGTCCGCAAATTTGTGTGCAAAGCTTCAGGCCGATCGGGACGAAACTCCACAGGAACATTACCTGGGTCAGGGTCTAGACACCGAATGACTGTCAGCTCCGTCACTCCAAGGTCAAGGTCACACATGGAGGTCAAAGGTCAAATTTATACCAAAATTACCTTTGTCCGCGCATTTGCGTCCGAGCCTTCCGACCGATTGGGACGAAACTCCACAGATACATTACATGGGTCAAGGTCTAGACAAAAGACAACTGTCGGCTCAGTCACTCTAAGGTCAAAGGTCAAATTTATACCAAAATGACCTTTGTCTGCGAATGTGTGTCAAAGTCGTCTGTTCGATAGGGTCAAAACTCCACAGGTACATTACCTGGGTCAGGGTCTAGACACTTAACGACTTTCGGCTCGGTCAGTCCAAGGTCAAGGTCACACATCGAAGTCAAAGGTCAAATTTATACCAAAATTACCTTTGTCCACCAATTTATCTCCAAGCCTTCTGGCCGATTGGGAGGAAACTTCACAGGTACATTACCTGGGTCAGGGTATAGACTCCGGACGAGTGTCGGCTTCGTCTTAGCTAATATTTTTCTTCTTCGCCTGTCGTGCCTGTTCGAAAACTTGATGCCTGCAGAAATTTGATGATGCCTCTGACAAGTACTTGAGGTAAGATTATTAGAATTTTCCTTACCACTTTCTTTCAAATGATTTCTCAATGTTGTTACTATGCATGGTGCCCATTTCAAATTTCTAGTATTGTCAATGGGCAGAAAAACAACAGGAATGGAACAGAATTTTATGGTCTGTACAACTCGTGTACCTGTACCCTTTCTCACATACAATACCAGGAATCTTTATTTCTGCTGCTTTAGTGATATCTCATTTCCATCTCCCAGTCCTTCTGTCCACTATTGCTTCTCCAAGCTCGGTCAACAAACCCGACAGATACATTGGACGATTTCAAGATATTTTGTCGGCGGCGTATAATGTACCAGCTCCTGGTGCTCTTGTTTTAACGTTAACGGTACCAAAAAAAAAAAAAAAAAAAAGTCTACCATTGCTCTTCGTTTCATTTTCCGTCCTAATCTTGTGCATAGCTACAATAGTAACTCTCAGTCCGAAGAAATGGAGTGATTGACTGCTAATATTAACCATTCTAGATTCAATACTGAGGTTTAGGACGTCAACCTCCCCCTTTGATTGGTCAGAATGGTTACTGGCAGCTCGAGGGAACACACTGGGTGCGCTCCATTCTTATACCGGTGCGCCCGGCTGTGGTATGTCCAGTAGATTCATGCATTGCTCCGAGACATACGCTCATCATTTAAGCTTCAGCAGCGGCTGGCAGGCCTTCCGATGACCAGATGTACCCAAAAAGAGGCGATTAATTGGGGGGAAAAGCGGTCGCAAAGGTAACTATTTTAATTCGAAGGTCGCACAGTGTTCGTTTTGGTCACAATTTCAAGCCCTGCACATACACGCACGACACGAAACACATTTAACGTCAGCCCGGTGTTCACTGAATTGAACTCCTACAAACACCATGGAACTGAACTGACAACATTGACATTACTTAATCCTCAAACCGGTGTTCGTAACATCTGTTCATATTAGCCTACAACTACGTCAACAGCTTCCTAAATATAATGGGAAGCACTTTTAAAAACGAAGCATTCAGCAGTATTCCCATTTTTCTGACCCACAAACATAACTATGCTTGCAAGCACGTGTATTACATGGCAATTACTTGGCATTCATGTATCCTATTTCAAAGTGCGTGGCAATATTTCAACTAGAAATGGTTTTTACACGTAAAAACAGATGTCTCCCCCTTCCCCCATTTCACATTTTAGAGTTATGGTCCGGAAACAAGTCCCACCCTTCAATATGCCTTAGTCCAAATTGTTGCCAAGGAAACCGAAAAAATATTAAAGCTGCAAGCAGCGTTGGACGGGTCCTCGCCCTCCCGCGCATGACGAAACGGGGGCGAGACGCGTTCGAGCGCAGTTGAGCATTGTCATTCGTTGGACAGCACGAGACTGAGGAAAATGTTTTACGTTGAGTTGAGTGCAAACCCCTTTACTGAAAGAGATTTTTCTTTAGCATAATGGAGCTATGACCCATGTGACCTGGTCAAACTTTCTGAAGCAGATTTTATCACTGCTGAGTATTGTGCAATCTTCCCCCATTCATGAACTGACTGAAGGGAGATGAGCCATGTGATCCTACTGCCACCCGGTGGTCAGAATGTGTAGCAGCACAAAGAGAAACACTGAAAATCAATAATAATCAAGAAATTAATAAATGCTTCTTCCAGGTAAATCGTAGAAAGCTGAAATTTCGGGAGCATGTTCACTGAAGAAAGACAAAAGTGTTATACCCTGCAATTTATGGTGAATTCAGAAGCGCTTCACTCCATTTTTCAAAATATGAATATTCAGAACGTTTATATCTCAAGAAATATCAATTGAAATGGTACCACACTCGGCAGTTTGTTTGGCGACAGAGATTATGAAGTGTACCAATGGACATTTTGATACGATGAACGGTTTGTCCACAGCAAGAATGTACATCTTACTGTACAGTGTATTATATACGTAAAAATTTTTATTTCAAAAAAGTCTCATATGGATTTTCATGAAATTAGGTCACAGTACAGGGCATGGTACAGCAATGATGAATGATTTTTTTCAGAATTTTGTGACATTGCATCAGGCTGCGGTGAAAGCGAAAGTCCCATTTTGGCGTATTTAGGTGGCGCTAGAGAGCCATTTTGTCTCTTTAGTGGAGAATTTTCAGATTGTGAAAATATTCTAAGCCAATTAGAAATTACTGCAAAATTTGGTTCGTTTTCGAGCATGTTAAAGCGGTCAAATGAAGGTTGGAAATTGCCTACGCATCGAGAAAAGGCAGTCAAAGTGGCTGGGGACCCCATCTTTGACACCTCATGAAATCCAAACCGTTCAACTTTTGAAAAAGTTGTACAGTTGTTTTCATCGGCAGAGTGTGCTTTGTCATCTATTAGCATTTGGGGTCGATACGAAACATAATGAAATATGTTTTTCTATGAAATGAGACGAGATGATACGTACCTCTCCGAGCTTTGAGCGACCACCCAGTCAGCCAGACGGGCTGCCACTCCTGTTAGCATTTGTAGCTAGACTCATTGTGGTCAACGGTATTTTTCGGGGCTGTAGTTAGATGCGACCAATGTCTTCCACGTTTTTCCTGTTTACATAGGTTTATATGACCAGTGACATGAGTTCGGGTTCTGGTACGCAAATCCAAAAGTGGCTTTTTCTATGCTGTGTGAAGTGCGTACTATAATGACAGGCGTAGTAACACCTTCTGCGCGCTTCGACAGCGCATTGATACCTTCACTTCTGATTTCCTTTCTCTCCCACGACCCCCCCCCTACTTCCATAAATACAACCAACGTGACTGCACTGCACAACTTGGCACACAGTCAGGAAGCCAGAGCTTGCAGAAAATTATAAGTAAGGGATAATTAACGAGAAGGTGTGCATTCCACGGTTTTAATGCACGACGCGGAGTTCGCGTCGGGTGGTTGCCTCCGCGAAGTGCATTAAAACCGTGGAATGATCACCTTCGAGTTGATTATCCCGCTTATACCATGGTCATTTGCAAGCAATATCAAACCGCAGCATTAATCTGAAACGGAGATTATGCATAACCCAACATTATGTGCGATTATGCGGACTGTAGCTTACTTGCTACCCACAATTACAATGAACTTATGACGGTTTCCGCAGTCAGCGAGCTGAAATCAGTCTGCTGGCATAGCACGTTGCTAGCGAACTGTCAGCAGTTGCTGATACATGAAGTGGACACGTTAGCTTCATTTGTAACCGTACACAGTTACTATCGTTTAATGGATAAAGCCTGATTACTTCCCTGCTACAATATTTACGGTTGCTCTTCACGGAGGCAACCACTTGACGCGAACTCCGCGTCGTGCATTAAAACCGTGGAATGCACACCTTCTCGTTAATTAACCCTTACTTATAATTTTCTGCAAGCTCTGGCTTCCTGACTGTGTACCAAGTAGTGCAGTGCAGTCACGTTGGTTGTATTTACGGAAGTAGGGGGGGTCGTGGGAGAGAAAAGAAATCAGAAGTGAAGGTATCAATACGCTGTCGAAGCGCGCAGAAGGTGTTACTACGCCTGTCATTATAGTACGCACTTCCCACAGCATAGAAAAAGCCACTTTTGGATTTGCGTACCCGAACCCGAACTCATGTCACTGGTCATACAAACCTTTGTAAACAGGAAAAACGTGGAAGACTTTGGTCGCATATAACTACAGCCCCGAAAAATACCGTTGACCACAATGAGTCTAGCTACAAATGCTAACAGGAGTGGCAGCCCGTCTGGCTGACTGGGTGGTCGGTCAAAGCTCGGAGAGGTACGCATCATCTCGTCTCATTTCATAGAAAAACATATTTCATTATGAAATTACGGTGGACTGTTCCTTTAAAATAGCACGAATGCGTCCAAACTGTTAAATAAATAAAAAATAAAAAAGGTTGCCATCTTTCCATTCCGCAAAAAGGTTGAGCCAATGAGAGGCTGAGGAACACTTTGTAAGTCAGGTGACAGTAACGTTGAATGACAATAGCTTAGCTCATTTTGTACCAGCTTCTCACTCCTCGACCATTTTCTCAGCTAAAAAGGGTTTATACACAAGCGAGTGCTCCTCCACCCTTTCTGTGTTGACTGTCAAGCAACCGGAGAATTGTTTATGTTCCTTTTCTTCTCCCTCATTCTTAGAAGGGTATTGCCACAGATTTTCTGAATCAATTCGATTTCGATTCACAAGGTCCAGATTCGATTCGATCCAATATCCATTCATTGAAGGATATTTCAGCTTCAGTACCTGTTTTTCTGGAATATGAAAGGTAGTCTTGGAGAACTAATGGCAGAAATTATACTTTCAGTTGAAGTACTAATAAGAAACCCAACTCGGCACAATATTTCAAATATTAAAGTTCACAATAAAAAGTGACCCCAAACTTGTTTCCTGAAAAAACTTTTTATTGACCAATACATTTCATTAATCAACATAATAAAGTGCAACATAGACTTAACAGTCAATCGACTATTATTCTCTGAAACTGGGTCAATATTACATGCTTCACTTTGCAAGTTCATTTTCTAGTAAATGTTATTGAATTTAAACCAATATCCGAGGCAAAAATACACCACATGGACATGTTCCACTGTACAGAAATAGATATTACCATACATTCAAAGAATATTGGATTTTTTTTAATTCGAAAACTGGCTGAAATGGTGGACGAAAATTGGCACGTTTTATTACTAAACTTCCACCCGACGCAGTTACTGTAAATATATCTCCCAAGACATGTAGTTGAGCTTTAAATAAAGATCTGATACTGAAATTTATATCCAACATTGACGTTGTTCTGTCATCATTACTTGTAGCTTGAAAATCTGGCGTCAATTTACCGTTCCGTGCGTGTCCAGTCGTGTCCACTGCAGTTATGTACGGATCACACTACGTTTTCACCGTCATGAGGTAGTTTCGCAATTGCAGCATGCCTTCCATCAATGAAATGGAAATGCTCGGTGTACATTTATGATACAGTCAAAATGCCTCTACCCGCAATGAACTTATTCATTATTATCAGTTACGTCGAGAAATTTATTACTTTAGCTTTTTTTTTTGAGGATTTGTACGATTTTAACTTGGACTCATACTTTTACTCTACTACATTTAAAAGATAAAAAGTATACTTTTACTTCGTTACTTTGACACTGGCCACTTCGCTATTTGTTACAAATTAAAATATGAAGGCAATTCATCATTTAAGGATTATCTGGATTTGGCGTGTTCCAGAAGAACAACGGTGCTCGGCAGGGTATCTTAAGCGCCTTGTGCAGACGTGTCCGCCAGCAGACATGGAGCTGCAAATTAATGCATGCAGAACAATATTGTATCACTAGATGGCACTCCCGGATCAGTTATTGAATATTCACAAGCAAGATGGAAATGCACTAATAAAATATCGATCTTTGAATAAAATGAATCGATATCTAAAATTTTAATTTAAAAAAAATAAATAAATAAAAAAAAATAAAAATCGATCTGGATCAGAAAATCGATTTTTTGAACACAGCCTTAATTGTTAGTTTATTATCTAAACTGACTGAAAAGCCAGTTGCCTTTCATATTCATTATATTAGGACACTTGCATCATTGCTGGTATTAACATTATTATAATAAGGATTTCCATCCTTCCTTGGAATCTGGGAAATTCACAGCAGATTTGATCACTACACACTGCTAATATTTTTAGCAAACAAATTCATATACTCTTCCAAAAAAAAAACTATACATTGTTTTGAGCATCAATTTATTATACATGAAACGTTTTGACAAATGTGGAAAACATATTGAGATATACTCTTCCAAAAAAGAAACTATACAAATATTGAATTATTGATTACACTCTCTTTTCAATATGTTTTCCACATTCGTCAAAACATTTCATGTAAAATACATTGATGCTAAAAACAATGTATAGTTTCTTTTTTGGAAGAGTATATTTTATTTAGCTTATGTTGCTGGCCAGGATGGTATCGTTACTAGATTAATGTAACTAGGTATGTGCAATATCTCCTTTCTCACCTCTCCCTTCAGGGAAACCACGCATACATCAGTATCCATTCAAACATCACACAAATGTATACGGGCGATTTTCAGCCAAGTGTGCAAGTAACATGAAATACACTTTCGAAAAATCAAACCCATTTTTTCACCATAATTTGGCCTGATTTTGTTATCTCTGAATTTCTAAGGATCCTACAAAGCTGCAATGCAAGAACTCTCTTTAATTATGAGAAAATGCATTTTTAATTTTTTCATGTTGTCTTTCGTGTTACCGCAGTAACACGGGCTTGCAAGCTGTCATAGCTGCCCGAGGAGGAGTTAGGAAATACTGCTGACAGGGCTCCTGAACTTTTGCACAAGCCCTTTTTCCTTGTTTTATTTTGAAAGTGTAAAATGTTCAAAAAAAAAATTTCTTGCTTTAAAATGTGATGAAATGTGCAATGTTTAACTTTGTAGCGTTTAGTGTTCAGGTTTTCTTTCAGCCACTTAGGGGTCCATTCTCCCATTAGCGCACAAGTCCTTTTTTTACGCGATTCGAGTTAAGCACTTTTGAGTTACGTGTATTCTCCCCTACTCGCTTCGATCACGCCCACATCGCTCAACTTCAGAATGGAGGCGGCCTTATGAAAGAGATGTGACTAATGCAAAAGAGATGCAGACTCTGTACAAAGCTCATTGATTATGGCCATCAGGAAAACAAGGAACAAGGATTTTCTGATTAGCCATGAAAATGCAGTTGTGGTCCATGGAAAAGGCAAACAAAACTTTAAATTTGAATATCAAGGGCCTGCTGACAAAACCTCATATCTCCAAACTGATAAGAAACAAAAACTTGTATGTTCACTATTCTTCCAAGCAGAATTAAACATGCTTTATTTTATTTATATTTTAAATTATATTTATCAATTTATATTTATATCCTTTATTTTGTGTTGCATTTATTTTTTATTATCCTGTGAAGTTTATCATTTTGAAGTTACAAGGTTTTATTAGCAGGCCAATGATATGCAGCTGTAATAGCAGGCCTTTGTATGTCTGTGCCAATTACAAGAAGTAATGCAGACATCTTTCAGGGTTCCCACAGTTTAGGGCAAGTTAAATTCAAGACTTTTTAAGACTTTTTTAATGCCATTTGATATTAAATTTAAGACCAACTTCATAATAAACACAAATGGAAAAATAACACCTCATCATAGGATTCGGGATAATTTTGCCCAAATGTTTATTTGAACATGAAATATGACCTTTTGATCAAATGACAACGTTTTTTTGAAAAACATTAATACTAGGGATGGACGATATTAGATTTTTGGCCGATATCCGATACGGATACCGATATTTTTTCCCCCACATCTAATTGCAGTGTTCATCTAGTTTGTGCAGGGGAATTAACAGACAGAATTATTCTGCACTCTTCATCATGTCGGCCTGCTGGCAAATGCAGACATAAGACAAAGCTGAAAATGATGTAACATCAGTAATCACTCCTTGTGCAAAATAAGAAAAATACCTCAATTTACGTTATTTAAAACATGTCATATTTATTCATTACAATTGTTTTTAAACAAAACAAATAAGATACTTTCAGCCTGTCCTACTTAAAACAGACTTATGACAACACCCACAACCAATTTTACCTCTATTCACAAGGAACATGTATGAAGTGCATTGTACAACTGTACAGCAATGCCCGTGACCTTCGATCCCTCAGGCGGTACTGCATCAAAAACCAACATCAGTGTGTAAAGTACATCGCCACACGGGCTCAGGAACACTTCAGAAACCACTGTTAGTAACTACAGTTCATCGCTACATCTGCAAGTGCAAATTAAAACTCTACAATGCAAAGTGAAAGCCATTTATCAACAGCACCCAGAAACGCCACCGGCTTTGCTGGGCCCGAGCTCATCTAAGATGGACTGATGGAAAGTGGAAAAGTGTTCTGTGGTCTGACGAGTCCACATTTCAAATTGTTTTTGGAAACTGTGGACGTCGTGTCCTCCGGAGCAAAGATGGAAAGAACCATCCGAACTGTTGTAGGCGCAAAGTTCAAAAGCCAGCATCTGTGATGGTATAGGGGTATATTAGTGCCCAAGGCATGGGCAACTTACAGATATGTAAAGGCTCCATTAATGCTGAAAGGTGCATACAGGTTTTGGAGCAACATATGTTGCCATCCAAGCAACGTCTTTTTCATGGACGCCCCTGCTTATTCCAGCAAGACAATGCCAAGCCACATTCTGCACGTGTTATAACAGCATGGCTCCGTAGTAAAAGAGTCTGGGTACTAGACTGGCCTGCCTGTAGTCCAGACCTGTCTCCTTCTGAAAATGTGTGGTGCATTATGAAGCATAAAATACAACAACAGAGACCCCGGACTGTTGAACAACTTAAGCTGTACATCAAGCAAGAATGGGAAAGAGTTTCACCTGAAAAACTTCAAAATTGGTCTCCTCAGTTCCAAAACATTTACTGAGTGTCGTTAAAAGGAAAGGCGATGTAACACAGTGATAAAAAGGCCCCTGTGCCAACTTTTTTGCAATGTGTTGCTGCCTTTAAATTCTAAGTTAATGATCATTTTCAACAACAAAAAAAGTTTCTCAGTTTGAACATTAAACATCTTGTCTTTGCAGTGTATTCAATTGAATATAAGTTGAAAAGGATTTGCAAATCATTGTATTCTGTTTTTCTCTACAATTTACACAACGTGCCAACTTCACTGGTTTTGGGTATGTATATCGGCAGATATCAGCAGAATGGCCGATGTGCGATATTTAATTTTAAAGCCAGTATCGTTCACTGATATGGCACTGCTTTTTTCAGTTCCTCCTCCACCTCTGCCAATTCTGCCATTTTTTCTTTGTGGCGCTTTCTCAGTGTGTTCACTAATTCATCACGAGTTAAGACTTTTTAAGGATCCGTGAGAACCCTGTCTTTTCTATTTCTTACTCCAGCCATCATGGCATTAAAGCTATGCAAACAAACTAATTGCCGCGATAATGAAATAAAGAATTTAGCGCTTCTCAACCAGCGTAATCAGAGGATTGAAAATGTGCCCCACCTGCACTAGCCTGTTTGTTCCGTGGAAGACAGGAGAGAAGACAAGTAAAAAGAATATTTTTCTGGTCACACAAAAATATCAATGACAGTTTATATGATCTCATTTAGAAATTGCAAGCTTGAAATTTCAAACTACTCCGATGACAGGTTTGCAACTACAGGACAAGGCAACGCTTTAACAAACAAATGATTCTTATCCCGCACGCGGAAAAATCTGCGGGGCACTGTAAAGGGCTGGCTCTCTGCACACCTGAGAAGTATGTACGCATTTCACTGCACTGAAGGAGGAGGTGGCATCCACTCTATCTGCAGTGGAAGTGCACGGAGAAGAACTTTGAGTGGATACGGATGAAGGAGGGTTAAATAAAATGGTCATTTTTATTTGCCTATACTCAAAGTATCACTGTGATAGATACTGGAAACAAGCTTAATATAGTTTCAAATATTTATTGTGTTTTGGCAGTTCAAGCAGTCGCGCAGTATATAGGCGTCATGGGCCGAGCCAGGGAATTTGGCGCAGATGCTTAATATGCACGTATCATGATCGCACACAACCAGAACCTTAATGCTGTGCCGACGTCTACGGTCTCTGTACATATTCTTATGAGTGGAGGGGGTTCTGATTGCAACGTGAGTGCAATCAATGGTTCCCACAACACTGGGGAACCAGGCGACCCAGTAGAACCCCCCCTTAACTCTCCGTCTTTCAGCTGGTGTTTCGGGGAACTTTATGAAGTGGCTGATGTGGTGCAGCATAGCGTCAACCAACTATGTCAGACACCTTGACACAGACGCCTGTGATATGTGCATGACATCACCAGCCACTATCTGTAACGACCCAGATGCCAGGACCGACAGCGCAGTTGCGACCTTGATGACCACCGGTATGTTTCTAATTGTTTGTAATGCGTTTGTAATTGAACTAATTGGAGAAGAAGCTTTTGCGTAATATCATATGATGATTTCATTTGATAATTTATTATGGTTATGAGAAATGTAGTTTAGAAATAAGGATGAACAATCGAATATTGAATGTCTCAACCTTTACCATGTTCAATAAAATAAAATGAATGTTAAAATTCGGACTATAACAGACAAACGCAATATTCCATTTCACCTTATGTTGGTGCTTGACCTTAATATAGCCCTCAAAAGCGCTTCACAGAAAATGTGCGCAAGCCAGGGGGAGAAAACGCGTGTTTTTTGCTTGAGAAATGGCCGGAAATGCCCCGATTTTGGCCTTGATCCGCCCCAAATGTGTAACTGCCTTCGGGCGCGTAATGCACAGGCTTAAGTCGAGGGGAGAATATGATTAGGCTGAAAAGCGTGTAGCTACTCGCTTTTTTCCACTTAAGCGAATGGGAGAATAGACCCCTTTGAAATTAATTGAAACAGACTGGGGGCGCCCAAATTTTTGCACCCCACTGTAGTAGGCCTAGGCCTCGTTTCATCAAGATTTCATCAAAATTGTGTGTCTGTGAACTGGATTTTCTATTTTATTTTATTTTTTTAATTGTGGCGTCATACCCTTCTTTTGAGTAACCAATTTGTCTTTTTTGTGGTGGTAACAATACAGACAAAATACGGTAACATGAAACACACATCCAAAAGTTCTTCAGGGTAAAAGTTTTTCACTTGTCCACAAACAAACATGCCTTAATTATGGCAAACTGAAGCAGTTACACTATTACAGATCACTCTTTCAGTTTCTACCTGGAATCATGCATTATTTTGTGGTAACAAGAAAGACGTGCAATTTGTGAGAGACAAAATTTGGAAAAACTTGCAGAGCTGTCTCTTCCTCCCACAGCTCTTCAAATTCTAAAATGCAGCCAAAATAGATTCCTTACATCCTGGTATTTAAAGAAGAGCCATCTGGCAAAATGGGAAAAAAGGAAATTTTTTAGGGAAAAAAGGAAATTTTGACATGCAAATTGCGGACTTCCTGTTCGATTTAGATAAAGGGTGTTGATTGTTTATTTTTAGGCCTTGATGAGTTGAACAATATAGTGTTGGTTCCATCTCTCTACAACTTTCCTAACGGTCGTGGTGGCCGTCTAAGTGCCAGTGAAATGTGTCTTGGTGGCGCTAGAGAGCCTAAGGGGATACTACCCCCTAGTGATGCGCGGGTCAGCCCGGAACCCGTGGGTCCCGCGTGTTGACCCGCGAGTCGGGCAGGGCGGGTCAATATTTTAATAACATTTAGCGGGTGCGGGCGGGTTGGGCCAAACAGTGGCGACATCTAATTACCACAAAATTGCGAATAAAAAGTATAATAGGCTATCGGCCACTTGAGGGCTCTAGATAGTCCCCCCAGGAATCTGCAGAGAAAAAGTGTTGATTCCGCGGAGAACATTCCTGATTCTGCGGAGAGTAATTCTTGATTCCGCGGCTTGAAAGTTGATTTTCTGCGGGTATTAAAAAAAAACCTAAAATGACCAGTTATAAAGCAAATTTTAAGTAATAATAATGAAGCAAAAATTGTCTTATGAAATTATTTGCAATACCAAAACACTGCGAAACATTGTGGTTATAAAATAAGCAGCATCAATATTCTTTTTGTCCCTCTTGAGCAGATTTATTTGCATAACTTATAAAGTGCAAAACATTTCACCAAACTATGGGTGAACGAGGCTTAGTAACTGAACAAGTGCCAAAGATCAAAGTAAAGATTTAAACAAAGTGTACACTATTCACTGTATCCTCAGGATATTGTAAACGTTACTGCATACCATAGACTGTATAAAAAGATGGATGAAGCTACCGTGATGTCACCCACTGGTTCGAAGATGAAGAAGTGAATCGAAGATCCGGGGAGGAACGTGGCTCTGGATCTGACCGTATCGGACGAGGACCAGAGGATAGCGACGCCCCAGAAGCATATTCTGGCTTTATACTTTATTCTAGTTTATATGGGACCATAATTCACGATAATGAATATCATGATATATCGAAGGAGACCTGAAACTTGCTATAGCTAACATAAAATGATGTGAAAAATCATTATTTAAATTAAAAATCAGGTCGGAAAGTAGGATCATTTTCTCATAGACTTCTATTGCATTGAACTTCTTTTTGCAACCACTGACGTCGCCATCTGCTGGCCATTAAATAGAATGACATTCTACGGTACTTCCAGATGGGATTCTTTTTTCAAATCCGGGTGCTGCGTCCATCTTTTAATATAATTTATGCTACGTACAGCAGAAAAAAATCAGTTTCCGTAACCGGCAGCACCAGCTGTGAGTCTTAGATCCCGTTTATCTGACCGCAAAATCTAGCGGCCGGGATGAAAAATACATGTAAAATATAAAATTCTGCACCTCGCCCTATATTCCGCGGACTGCTCTGATTTCCGCGGAGGGCTCTGAAATCTGCGGTAAATTCCGCGATCGCGGAATCGCGGATTCCTGGGGGGACTATCTAGACATACAGCCTAGATAATATGCTCTTGATGTAACGCTACCTTAAGCAGGATAGAATGCCAATTATACCTCTCCCTCTTCCTACTCTCGATGTACACGCACTCACTGGTGCACGGCTTAATCCTCCACGGTTAGACTAAGGATCTTAAGGTTGAATGATAGCTCATCTTATAAATCATTCTGCAGTCAGCACCGAAATATTATATAGTAGAAGTAATTTTATTGACCTGAGGGTCCAAACAGCACATAGACAAAACATTTTTTCGCCACTTTACAGTGAAAGGCATATCACGATTCTTATTCAAAAATAAAATGAACTTGTTGAGGTGCTTCCGTTTATCAACTACGTGTTCTCTGACAGTAGAGCGTGTGCTGCCATCGGCAGTAAAGACACTTCTTGGATATACATTTCTATAACACCATTCTACAGATCACCCAAACGAATAGGTAACTTATTACTGGAGCATGTATGGTCATAAACTTAGTCTTGCTGTCATTAATTACTATACCATGAGACAAAGAATAATCGTGTAAAACTCCATGGTGGCCAAAGCAGTCCACTGCGTCCCGGCAACAAGCGAGCGAACCTTCAGTTCGGCTGGCCGTGTCTTGGAAGCGCACTGTAATCGCTTAAACCCTGGCACTGTTGACACGATTTTGTTTTTGCATAGTTTGGGAAAAAATACGCCTAAGCCTACATTATAAGCCGTGTTAAAAAATACCCTAAAAGCCCACCCCCCCAAAAAAACAATCTTGAAACTAGAAGAGCACTCAGAGAGCGCAGAACCTCCACCGCCAGGGGGCAGCAAAGCCAAAAGCAAGGCAATTGGAACTCTGGCCCATTGGAAAGACTTGAAATCTTGAACTTTGGAGTATATCTCAGCAGTACTTTGGCCTAGATATGCCAAAATTTAATCACCTCTTCCTTGATACCCACCTACCCCGAAAATTTCATAAAAATCCGGCCATTAGTTTTTGAGTTATCTTGTACACGAACAAACAAACAAACCAACAAACAAATAAACGGCACCGAAAACATAAACCTCCTCGGCGGAGGTTAATAAATATACAAGGAAAATAAAATTTCCTCGTAGACGGGATATCGCAACCCAACATGGGAGAGTAGGCAATAGCGCCAGTGCGCCACAGTCATGCTAATTTTGTTCCAATAAAACAGCCTGTTTGCAATATTTTGCCTGATGCCATTTCGTTTGGTTGCAAAGATCAGAAATCAGGGTAAGGTTCAATTAATAGACAGCGCCTAAACTTTGTATTAAGAATTCCAGCCAAAAGCTAAATGTATGTTGTGCTCCACTCAAATCCATAGCGTGACAGAGGAATTGTTTTTTTTTCATTGCAAATCATGTCACACAGACCCACAGTATTCTTTTTCTCTTTCCTTCTTTTTGTGTTGGGTCGGACTCGGGTTGAAAATTAGTGCAAGTTTTAGCGGGGCGGGCGGGTCGGGTTACTGTCACGTCGGGTCGGGTTGGTGCGGGTGTTAAAAAACCTCGACCCGCGCATCACTACTATCCCCAAAAGGCACAACTGGACCATAAGGAGAAGCTGCATACCAAATTTGGTGTTTGTAAGTGGTATAGTTTGAGTTCTGGTCCGGAAACAATTTTATTACAGACGGATGACAGACGGACGGACACACTGATCGCTATACCCCCCCGCATTACATGCCAGGGGGATTTAAAAAAAAAAAAAAACCATGGTAGTGACACCTATTGGAGACAACGTTAATTATTGTCCTCAGATGTGATGGTGGTAACCAAAAAGACAGTGACTGAACCAAGTTTGCGACATTGCTTTATTGACTAATATCTTTAGAGGAAAACTAGGGCTACGCAAATGCCGAGCCGCGAGGCAGCATATTTTGATAAGTTGCAACTATTAACAGAAATACGGATCTACTCGTTTACGCATATTCATCACAGTATTTCCTGTGTTTCGTGCTCTCTCCATATTTGGAAGGACGTTCACGCTTTAAGTGTTTGGACTCAGTAGATAACGCGCTGTTACCAGCGAGATTCGGGCCATCATCTTTACAATGAACACGGTGCACTTCATCTTCTTATAACCTCAGCCAATCAAAATGTCAATGCATCTCTTAGCGAAAATAATGAACTGATTTCTCCGCAGCTTCATCCGAATCACCGTCATGGTTCTCAGTTTCAATAACTTTTGATACCGACTCAACTTTTTTAATGTTAATGGTACCAAAAAAAAAAAAGTCTACCATTGCTCTTCGTTTCATTTCCGTCCAAATGTTGTGCATAGCTACAATAGTAACTCATTCCCGCGAAATGGATTGTTTGACGCCTAATATTAACCATTCTAGAATCAGTACTGAAGCTTAGGACGTCGACCTCCCTTCTGACTGGTCAGAATAGTTACTGTCAGCTCGAGGGAACAAACTGGGTGCGCTCGGCTGCGGTATGTCCAGTAGATTCATGCACTGCTCCGAGACATACGCCCATCTTTATTTAAGATGCAGCGGCGACTGGCTTGCCTTCTGACTACCAAATGTACCCGAAAAGAGGCAATTAATTGGGGGGAAAAGCGGTCGCACAGGTGCGACCATTTTAATTCGAAGGTCGCACAGTGTTAATTTTGGTCGCAATTTAGAGCCACACACACACACACACACACACACACACACGAAACGCATTTAACCTCACCCCGGTGTTCGCTGAATTAAACTCCTACAAACACCATGGAACTGAATTGACAACATTGTCATTACTTAATCCTTAAAACGGTGTTCGTAACATCTGCACATATTAGCCTTCAACTACGTCAACAGCTCCCTAAATACAATGGTAAGCACTTTTAAAGACAAAGCTTTCAGCAGCATTCCCATTTTTCTGACCCACAAACTTAACTATGTTTGCAAGCACGGTTACTACATGGCAGTTACTTGGCATTCAGGTTTCCGATTTCAAAGTGGGTGGCAATATTTCAACTAAGTTTAACAGTGAGAGGCTAATTGAAATTTAAAAACACCTTGTTCTGAAGCAGCCACCAGGTTCACCACTCTTCCAGTGGGGGAGGGATAATGCGTCTGCATGTGCTGCAGGGTCTTCCGGCAACAATGAGCTGCCCCTAGATGCCTGTCTGTAAATCATGCCACGGGAAAATATATCGGCGAAACCACGCGCGAATCGGCCAATGCCGATTAAGGTAGAAAATGCAAATATCGGCCTAATATATCAGCCGGCCGATGTATCGATTGATCCTTACATTGTACATCTATGGGTCATAGTGAGTTACCATAATTAGTGGGAGAATTAGTTGCAGAGTACAGACCCAGACAAGATTTGGAGATCAAGGTCACAGCGCTAAGGTGAAAGGTTAAATTCAGCAAAAAATGTGACATTGCACATCTATGGGTCATAGTGAGTTACCATACCAAATTTGGCGAAACTGCGATAATTAATTGCCCAGTACTGACCCGGACAAAATCATGGACGGACGACGGACGGACATGCAGGGTGACGACAATACCCCGCTGGGCCGGAGTCCTGAACATATTTCATTATTAGCCGTTTATACATGCCACGTTGACTCATTACCTTCCCGCAGGATTGTAAGCCATATTTAAAAGAACTCCAGTTCCTTGTGAAATGTCCATTGCTATTTTTTAAAACATACTTGCTTATGTGGAGTGTCATTATGTAACCATCCCATTCCCTATTCTTTGAGTATGGTTGCAGTTCTCAGGTAAGCACCAACACCCCTCACAGCGTTTCTGGAAGGAACATGAGACGAGGCGGGGCCCGGACAAATCAAATTTACACCTGAAATTGGGATTGCTGCAGCAGCGGGGGGTCTGGAAAAGAGGGATGGGGAGCAGAGGTGCTTATTGACAAGACACAACTTAAAGCAAAGTGTTAATTGCTATGCCTCGGCCTGTCATAACTTCAAACCCCCTAAACAGGGATCTTTGGTCCTCATATACAACTGACCTCGTGCGACCTAAACCTTTCACCAGATCACCTCAAAAACTGAACACATTCAGCTCCTCGATGGGGAGTTACCGCGTCCGATTTGGCAAAAATTTTGTCACACTTGGACTGTGTACAGAACGCAAGTGCACACGGACAACTGGTGAACAGTACAACTCTGACCCACTGTGTGGTGAAGGAATAATAAAGCGAGCTAGTAAACTGTGCAACCACATGCGGGGAGAAGCAATTTTCGTAATAAAAATCAATCAAACGACTATGACATGGTCAGTGGTGAAGGGGACACAAAAAAAATCCAAAGTTTTTTTCCTTTTTCGCAATTATTTTGGATGAAGCCCTTATTCCAAGCGTCGTACAGTTTATTAGGCTGGTCGGGGATAATGTAACCTGGTGCTAAGCAAGACTTTCTCGGGGCACCTTCACCTGCCAAGATCTTCAACCACCACTCATCAAGGTCCCAGTCAAACGCCCTGAATTATCCACGTGTTGGACGTCACCACCCTAACACACACCTTGACAGTGTTCCCTCTGATGAACTTCCTGATGGTGGAGAAGATGCCAGTTTCAGGATTCTCCATCTCGTCTCCGCTGGGGGGCGAGCACTCCTCCACCTCTGAGTGTTTCCTCTTGGTCCGTGATGGGCGGGGCGAGTGGACGGGGCTTGGTTGCTGAGAAGCTTTGCGCATTCTCAGCCTCATCGTCCCCCGGCGTCACATGTAAGACTGGAGGAGGAAAGAGAGGGATGGGGAAAGAGAAAGGAAGTAGAGAGTGAAGGATAAAAGGAGAAACGAAGGGGACAGGACAAAAAGGATATTCACGTTATTGCACCTCGCACAGATCCTGCAAGAGTCCGACTCGATAAGTTGATCTGAATGTGAGGTCACTACTACAACCATTTCAACAGGAAGAACTCCTGAATGTAGGCCACTTTCTACTAGAAACATTCATCCCCTATATACAGCTAGTAGAACCCCCTCTCCTTCCATGGAGTGGCTGACATGGACCCTTGAGGGACTTGAAGACAATGCATAAGTGCACAGAGGAAAGGAGCCTCAACTGAGAACAGCCAGAAAAAAGGTCCAATCTTTACCATCCAAACTAGCATGAAATACTCAAATCTTCCACCACAGCGTGGCTGTTATCTTGCCTGGAAGCAAAATGCAGTGGAGGGACAAACAGGATCACAGATGTATGAAAAGGCATATGGTAAATGGGGGCCGCCAAGCCAATGTTGACATGGAGATTAAAAAAAAAATTTTGAAGCATGTATAATGATTGGTCATAAGTGGAAAATATATTTCTATATATATTCTATATATATATATAAACCGGGTGAAAATGATCCGGTTACTAGATTAGAGATGTGTCTTAAAGCTGTGAAAGCTTGGATGACGCAAAATTTACTTTCACTAAACCCAGATAAGACTGAAATATTGGTACTGGGTCCCAAATCTCTTAGGGACTCATTCATTAAGTTCTCTCTTAACTTAGACGGTCTCTCTGTTTCTGCCAGAGCGGTCGTTAAAAACCTTGGGGTGACTCCTGATTCAGAACTCTCTTTCCAGGCTCACATAAACAATATCATCCGAGTGGCTTTTTTCCCCATCTTCGAAACATATCTAAACTTAGAAAAATGTTGTCTCTTCAAGATGCTGAAAAATTGGTTCACGCATTTGTGTCTTCTCGGCTGGACTATTGCAATGTCTTACTGTCTGGTTGCACTAGCTCAGCCCTGAAATGTCTTCAATTAGTGCAGAATGCTGCAGCTAGGGTTCTGACTAGGACTAAGAAATATGATCACATTAGCCCGGTGCTCAAAAATCTTCACTGGCTGCCTGTAAAATTTAGAATTGAGTACAAAATACTATTACTAACTTACAAAGCTTTAAATGACTTGGCCCCGGAATATCTTTGCAGTCTTCTTATTCCTTACTCCCCACCAAGATTACTTTGTTCACAAGGTTCTGACTACTTGAAAATTCCAAATATATCTAGAATTACACTTGGAGGCAGAGCATTCTCTTAAAAAGCGCCAATTTTACGGAACAATCTCCCAAGACAAATTCAGGCTTCAGACACACTCTCTATCCTCAAGAGTAGGCTGAAAACGTATCTTTTTAGTCAAGCCTATGATTAGTTTATGATTAGTTGTGTTGGCTCGGGTGGGACTGACTACAACCTTGATTTATGATGTGTTCACGATATTGGAAGCCAGTGTTATGTAAATCCATGTGGAACCGGTGGCACTGAGCATGCATTAACGGTGCCAGTGGGGCTTGCTACAGCCTTAGTCACTGGGAAGGTCCATATGGTACTGGTGTACTGTTAAGCAAATCCATGTGGAACCGGTGGCACTGAGCATGCATTAACGGCGCCAGTGGGGCTTGCTACAGCCTTAGTCACCGGGGAGGTCCATATGGTACTAGGGTCTAGAAAATCTGAAGTGATCTTCCTAGAATAAATGTAGGGCCTCTGTGCTGCAGGAAGTGGATGGAGTGGTGTTGACTGTTTCCTGACCAGTCAGCTCCTAAATTCTCATTTGGCACATGACACCGGACTGTATTTTTATTAATATGCAGTAGTTTTATCCAGTGCCTCACCCCACTTTTGTCTGTCTCTCTCCGAGGATCTTTCCTTCCACTACCCTGACTCCTGGATCATCCGAGCCCCGTACCTCACCATGGGCGCTGGCTGCTGCTGTCCTGATCCAGTTCTGCACCATCCTTGGCATGCCACCTCCTCCAGCAACTGATAGCACTGTTTAGATGGACTTTAATGGAACTATATTGTCATTATCTTGCTATCAACTAGCTAGCCCGCGGAGGATGGGCTTCCCTACTATAGCCAGGTTCCTCCTGAGATTTCTTCCCACTGGGGAGTTTTTTCTCACCACGGTTTGAGGATTTTTCTCCCTACTGGGAGTTTTTTTGCCTCATTTGCTGTAGTGGGGAATAGGCTGGGCACTGCGCTTTCAGTGACTCATCTGACTGTAAAGCATCTTTGTGACAGTTTATCTGTGAAATGAGCTATACAAATAAATTGAATTTGAATTTGAAAACTCATTGTAATATATTGCTAAACTGTAAAAATGCAAATAATCATGTATATATGTATAATATATTGAAATAAATACATTGAAACTAATTTATACTATTGTTGTCATTCCTTGACATTGACTTTTTGAAATTTCTTGCCCATAAAGCAGGGTTTAAGTCAATATTTGATTCTATAACTGACAGTATTAACAAAAACACCTTAAATATGAACATATTGAAGTTTCATAACTATGATAGGAACATCACTTTCTGGATATTTAAACACAACATTAAAAAAACCACGTCAATTTTGTGTAATTCCGTGACGGAGTAGTTTTTGCTTGTTTCTTCCATGAAAATTTCTCAAAAAATATATTTTCACATAATAATATTAAAGAACAAGTTTATACCTTCAATTTGACATGACATATACTTCAGGCCTACCAAAGAAAACGTAGCCTCAGCACACAAAAACTTTGAAATGCCTACATTAATCGCGGAGATAGCAACTGAAAAATAATACCCCGCTACCGAAACTGCAAAAACCGCAACATAAACTGTTGACTCGTAGCATAAGACTATGAAACTGCAACATTTTCTATCACATCCGTCTTTGCCATTTACTGCGCTTGCGCGTACCGGCCCAGGCTGCTTTCAGAGATAGCGGAATCAGGCGTGTCTCCTTCGGTTGGAAAGTAAAACTTCCAAATATGACGTTATTGTTAATGCAGATGTTTAACAATGACTTGTAAGACGTAGCTGTTACATCCACATTCTCGTAAATTCGCTTATTTTAGCATGTCACCCTGCCGAAAATGAACGATGCACTGTCGATTTCGCTATAGTCTTCGAGTTGCCAACTTGACGACTTTCTCAAGACGTATACATACGTCTTGAATGGACGAACAAACCCGATTTGGAAAGTCGCCAGATTAAGCGAGAAAGTTGTCAAGTTGGCAACTCTAAGACTAGCGAAATCGACAGTGCATCGTTCATTTTCGGCAGGGTGATATGCCGAAATAAGCGAATTTACGAGAATGTGGATGTAACAGCTACGTCTTACAATTCATTGTTAAACATCTGCATTAACAATAACGTCATATTTGGAAGTTTTACTTACCAACCGAAGGAGACACGCCTGATTCCGCCATCTCTGAAAGCAGCCTGGGCCGGTACGCGCAAGCGCAGTAAATGGCAAAGACGGATGCGATAGAAGATGTTGCAGTTTCATAGTCTTATGCTACGAGTCAACAGTTTATGTTGCGGTTTTTGCAGTTTCGGTAGCGGGGTATTATTTGTCAGTTGCCATTTCCGCGATTAATGTAGGCATTTCAAAGTTTTTGTGTGCTGAGGCTACGTTTTCTTTGGTAGGCCTGTACTTGATTTTATCTTATTTAGTTGTAGAGTTACAACCCAAAATGTAATGGGACTGTAATTCTGTGACAGCTTGGCGGCCCCCAAATGGTAAATAGACTGCATTTATATAGCGCTTTCTAGTCATGTGACATGACCCCAAAGCGCTTCACATTTATGCCTCTCATTCACCCTGATGGCGGAGGCTGCCATGCAAGGCGCCGCCCAGCACATCAGGAGCAGTGTGGTGTTCAGTGTCTTGCTCAAGGACACTTCGACTCTTTCTCTGGAGAAGCCAGGGATCGAATCAGGAACCTCCTGATTCCTTGACCACCTGCTCTACCTCTTGAGCCATGCCGCCCCATATCTATACACAACCCCATTTTCAGAAATCAGAGTTTACGCTACATGTAATTGATCGTGGCGCACCACCACGGCAAAATAAAAGCCACCACGCCTATGTAAAAAGACTTTAAATAAACTTCGAAAATCCTAAGGACAATCAGGTGTCACCAGTTCTCCTCGTTAAGTTAAAATGAGCACTAATAATTCTTGACCTGTTGTCAATCATTTTGCTCAATGAGTACATTTTCCAATGAATAAAAATTAGCCATTGGCAGTAAAACGCGCTGCTTTCTTAAAATGCAATGTGTGCAAAGGTTAGAGAAAAAATGTTTCGCAAAACAATGAACTACGATGTTAACTTCTGTGTTTGCTGTGAGCACATCCTGCTCTACCTAATTGTATCTTCATGATCATTTAATTCCAAATCCGCAGTCATAATCGGTTTTCATATTTTATGTGAAATCCATCGTGGCGCATGCGAAACTGATAAACCTCTGTGCACACAGACTTCAATTATTACACCGCCTGCGTGCTGATTCATGGTAACTGGCCACACTTGATAATGCCGAGTTTTGACTCGATGCTGAAGCCCTCCGCCATGGTTTCAAAAAATCCTGGAGGAAACCCTGGAAATGTTGGGACACTGCGTATAATGTAAAGAATACTGGCAAAGCCCTGTTCCCACTAGGCCAAACGGGGCCAAAATGGAATGCCCCCTATTGGCCATAGTATCGATCCTATTGGGCTGAAAATCAAACTTGGTCAGGGCGCTAAATACACATATGAAATATGAAAAGGATCGGTGAAAAACTGAAGACGCTAGAGCGCAGAGAAGCCAAAAGTTTACGCACACACACACGGATGCACGACATACCACTGCTAAAGATCCCGAGCATAGCATAAGCCCATTGGGCCTTATGACCAAGCGGGCAAAAAACTGAATCATCTTATCAGCTAGACAGCTGTTTGAAGTTTTGCAGAAAAGGCCCCCTGGCAGCCAACCCGAGAATCGCAGCATGCCCAAAATCGAACACGGGCTAGATCTTGGGCCCAAATACATGCATATGAAATAAGAAAAGGATCCTTTGAAAAGTGAAGGCACTATTGCAGTGAAACAAAATCTGTGCATTTTATGACCTTTGACCTTAACCCTTGACCCAAACCCACTGTATTTCTGTTTTTACTCGAAATGACACAGCGTCTATTTAAAAGGTCACTGTGTCCACATACTTTGGCCTATCATCAAATGCTTGACCTCCTTTGAAACCTGAGACCTTGTAGAATGTCTATGAATTGTCAAAATAACTCTGTGATTTACTGTCAAAGAGGAACAGAGGGTAGAATTTTGTTTTTTCTTCCATGCAGATTTTTACATCTCTGGAAATGACCCCATGACAGCACTCTAAGTCACTTATTTCCCCATGGAAACAACTCTGGCCCACTCCCAGGTCTTTTGAAATCAAGTGTCAGAGGAAATGACTATACAATGAACTATGACACTTAGAGAGCCATTTTTGTGTGGTAATACTCATGCGTTTTGCAGAGTGTCCATTTGGAGACTCCAAAAGGACCTTTGGATACTCTAAATAAAGCTCTAAATAAAGCTTGATTGCTCATGAACCCCTTGGTCTAGAAACATGACCTTGGTCTCAAATGAAAGACAACCATCTTTCGTATCTTACTCATATCTGGATTAGTTAGTAAAAGTTGTGTCATGGTATTACAGAGGCCTTATTTCACATAAAACTATTTTTGCCACTGCACCCACGATTTTCTATAGAAAAAAGGACAGACAGTGATGAAGTGCAAATGTGTAGTTGTAAAAGTGGATCCCCTCCCCCTGCACTCTCACCTTTCTACTCTCCTTTACAAAAAAACACTATTGGAATACCATAAAATTTACCACCAAAAACTATAGTATTACTGTTATAATTGTATGGTTTTTTGGACTGCACTATGGCGATTTTAGTATTATTATTGAAATATTGTAGGGCTACCATAGCTAATAAAATAACACTACAGAAAAAAAACTATTGTAAACCATAGCTGGTGAAATGTACAATAGAACACCATAACCACACTTTAGAACACTATGCAATTATTATAGTACACTATAGTAACTCTTCAGTTCATTTTCGTAAGTGCTTCCCCAGGCAACCCAATTCACGTTCTACACACACAAACATGCTACACATCATTGGAAACTCCTCATCATGCATTGTAATTATGTTAGGATAAAAGCATCGTTTTGTTTGTATAGACATTTTGATTAGGCTACGCACCATTCAAGATCAGGGTTCTTCCCTTCCAGGAAATCAATGAACACTCAGATTTCACTTATTTCGATTTCTTTTATTTCTTCCTCAATATAACTTTCTCTCTTTTCCTCTTCCTTTGCCCTGTAATGTGAATATAGGCCACTGGATGGCAGTATTTACCTTTTTTTGTTAAGCTCAGACTGGAGCTAGGTTTGGGCATGTCTGAAACAAGTCCCAGAGAAAAGAAAAAAAAAGTCTAAAAAGGTGGGAGGGGTCTGCAAAAGAGTATATAAAGGGGAGAATTGAGACAGTAAAGTAGGAGGAGAAATTGCAAGAAGAAGGATACATGTGACCAGACCTGTAATTCTGTTCAAGACCTGTGAAGTTTCTTTTGTGGATTTGCCTGTGTTAGAGCATTTTCCTCACCAAGGACATCACCAAGCCACCACACCAAAAAGGGACTGTAAATATTTCTGTGTTTTGTTGTATTCAATCTTGGTCAGTAGGTTAGTTAGTTGTTTCGTTGTCTGTTCATTAAATGTGTTTAAGTTTTTAAAACTGTGTCTGTCATCCCGTGCTGTTGGGTTGTGAATGTAATAACAAATTGGGGCCATAACAAATTGGAGGCTCATCCGGGAGAGACCATTGCGTGAGTAATTTATTGAAAATCTAACATTTCAAATTGTAAAATTGTTTTTTTTTAATTGAATACATATATATTGACAGATCAACAGCAATGGATGATTTCTTGGCGTCACCAACCGTTGAGGTTATGAAGTCTTTTAAAAAGACAGAACTGCTAGAAATTTGCAGACATTTGAGAGTTAAAACCAGCCATGCAAAAAGCAAGACTGGCTAGAGAGATAGTTGAATATTACATTGATGAAAATGTGTTTGCACCAGGAGATCTGGAACAGTTTCCAGCAGAAAATCCAAATATAGAAATGGAACTTAAATTAAAAATGCTAGAGATTGAAAGGGAGGGAAAAAAAAGAATTTGAGTTAGAAAAATTAGCAAGAGAAGAAAGAAAGGGAGGAAAAGGGAAAACAAAGAATTTGAGAGAGAGAGGAAAGAGCAGAAAGAGAGAGACAGAGATTTTGAATAAGAGAAATTCGATAGAGAAGAAAGACTCCAAATGGAGCAACTAAAAATTAAAACTGAAACTAAAAATACATTTTGTGCCAGTCAGGAGGTAAAACTGGCGCCTCCATTTTCGGAAAAGGATGTTGACAACTATTTCCAGTGTTTTGAAAAGGTAGCAAAGAGTTGCCAGTGGCCAAAGGAACACTGGCCTCTGATGTTGCAAACTGTCCTCAAGGGTAAAGCTCAACAAGCCTATTCAGCTTTGTCTGCAGATGATTCCTCTGATTATGAGGGTGTCAAAAAGGTTATTTTGAGAGCTTATGAGTTGGTTCCAGAGGCTTACCGACAGAAATTCAGGGGTCTGAAGAAACCTGAAAATCAGACTTATGTGGAATTTGCTAATGAGAAGGTTTTCTTTGAGCACTGGTGTAGTTCTATGGAGGCCAAGGATGATTTCAACTCACTAAAAGAGATGGTGTTAGTTGAAGAATTCAAGAACTGTGTTAAAGATGATGTTAAGACCTACCTTAATGAGAAGCAAGCACTGAATTTGCAATCAGCAGCCAAATTTGCAGATGAATATGTTCTCACACAAGTCCAAATTTCAGTCTAGCAGTAACAATAGATGGTCCCAATTTCAGAAAAAGGGTTACGGTGATACCCAAGATTCCTCACCCAAAGACAAAGACAAATCTGGTGATGGTGCTCAGAAATCCAGTAACAGGTCTGATCAAAGTGTGAAAGCTGACAGTGACAAAAGCGGTCTAGTTTGCAGTTATTGCAAGAAATCTGGTCATGTTACAACTAACTGTTGGTTCCTTAAAGCTATGAAAGAAAAAGAAAAGGATACCAAACCAAATGCCTTTGTGAAAACAAGGTTAGAAACCCCTGTAGTAGATAACCGATCTGCTAAATTACCTGCTTCTTGTGGGGCTAAAAAGCCTGATACAGCTGACTTCGTGAGGGAGGAATTTCTTCCATTTGTGTCAGAGGGATTTGTGGCTCTGAATGAGCATACTACTCCTGTCCCCATATATATATCCTAAGGGATACCGGAGCTTCTCAGTCACTTTTGTTGATGGACTCCTTGGAGTTACGTGATGAGACCACTTCAGGGGATTTCATACTTGTATAAGGTATTGAAGGGAGGACTGCATCTGTACCCCTGCGCTCTATATTCTTGAAGTCAGATTTAGTTACAGGACAGGTAAAGGTGGGACTTATGTCAAGTCTACCTATAAAGGGTGTTTCTCTGTTGCTAGGCAATGACCTGGCTGGGGGCAAAGTAGTTCCCCCTGTACATCTTACTTCACAGCCGAGCACTGAAGATGGGGATGAGGACCCATCTCTGTATCCTTCTTGCGCAGTGACTCGTGCTATGGCCAAGAAGGCTAAAGAAGAAGATGATGTGGTGCCGTCCAGTACATTGAATAGTCAGGACTCAGGTGGTTCGCCTCATGACTTTGATTGGCCTACTATGGTTTCTCCGTTTAAGAACTTATCAGACACTTATCAGTTCATTGTTCAGCCAGCCAGATGGGTTTGGTGATTCTGATGCGTCTGGAGACTTGTCTCTGTCCAGAAAGCGGTTGATTGAGGAGCAAACTAATGATCCTGAAATTTGTGCACCAAGGAGAAGAGCCCGTCCTGATAAAGAAATAGACGCAGTTCAAGTTGGGTATTATCTCAAGGATGGTGTGTTGATGCGGAAGAGGCACCCTCCTGATATCCCTGCCAATGCAGATTGGGCAGTGGTCAGGCAAATTGTTGTTCCGAAGGTCCACAGGAATGAGATCTTAACAATGGCTCATAGTTTACCTTTAGGAGGTCATCTTGGTGTCAACAAGACTGTTGATAAGATCATGAAACACTTCTTTTGGCCTGGGCTTCGGAAAGACGTTTCCAACTTTTGCAAAACCTGTCACACTTGTCAGGTAGTTGGAAAACACCAGTTAGACCCACCTGTAGCTCCACTGCAGCCTATCCCAGCATTTGGGGAGCCATTCTCGAAGGTCATTGTTGATTGTGTTGGTCCATTACCCAAGACTAGATCTGGAAATCAGTACTTGTTGACAATCATGTGTGCATCTACCAGATTCCCCGAAGCCATACCTCTACGTAACATCAAAGCAATTGCAATCTCGAAGGCTTTGATAAAGTTCTTCACGTTGTTTGGTCTTCCCAGGGAAATTCAGTCAGACCAAGGTAGCAATTTCACTTCGGGATTGTTTCAGCAGGTTGTGTATGAACTAGGTGCAAAGCAGATTCTTTCTAGTGCCTATCATCCAGAAAGTCAGGGTGCCTTAGAGCGGTTTCATTCCACTCTCAAGACAATGATGAGGACTTATGACCATGAGAAAGACTGGGATGAAGGTGTTCATTTGCTGCTGTTTGCAGCTAGAGAAGCAGTGCAGGAGTCTACTGGATTCAGTCCGTTTGAGCTAGTGTTTGGCCATGAAGTGAGAGGACCTTTACTATTATTGAGTGAACAATGGCAAGAGGAAGAGCCGCACATCAGTCTGTTAGACTATGTTAGCAAGTTCAAGGAAAGATTGTGTGCAGCTTGTGACCTAGCCAAAGAGAACTTGAAATCAAGTCAGGGAAAAATGAAAACTTGGTATGATCATAAGGCTAGAAGCATTGAGTTCAAACCAGGAGACAGGGTCTTTCTGTTGTTTCCCTTGCAGTCCAATCCATTGCAGGCTAGATTTCATGGTCCTTATGAAATTCTGACAAAACTCAATGATCTCATTTACACTGTGAAGACTCCAGATAGGAGAAAACCAAAACAATTGTGTTACATTAACATGCTGAAGCCTTATCATGACAGAAATGCTAGGGTTGCAGCTGTCACTTCAGATTCTCCTATGGCCGAGATTTGTGAAGATGAGGGGGAGTTTAAAGATGATGAACCTAAAATTAAAGCTGAAGATCTTTCATGTAAATTGTCAAATTATGAAGTATTGCAAAATCATGATGTAAATCTCCAGCACTTAGAACCCTCACAGAGAGATCAGTTTGAGAGGTTGATCAAGAAATAAGAGGATCTGTTTCCTGATGTTCCAAAAAGAGTTTCTATAGCCTCTCATGATGTAGATGTTGGTGATGCCAAACCAATAAAACAGCATCCGTACCAGATGAATCCTGAAAAGAGAAAGATTGCTGAGAAAGAGGTTGAGTACATGTTAAAACATGATATTATCAGACCCTCCAACTCAGATTGGAGTTCACCCTGTGTGCTAGTTCCAAAACCTGATGGAAGTACTAGATTCTGTACAGATTATCGCAGAGTCAATGCTGTAACTAGAACTGATGCGTTTCCAATACCTAGGATTGATGATTGTATTGATAGAGTAGGGCAAGCAAAGTTTCTGACCAAGATTGATTTATTGAAGGGTTATTGGTGGGTGCTTTTAACTGAGAGGGCCAAGAGCATCTCTGCTTTTGCAACACCATCTGGGTTGTACCAGTATGAAGTCCTACCCTTTGGAATAAAAAATGCCCCAGCCACGTTCCAAAGGATGATAGTCTACAATCGCCGGATTGCCACACACGGGTGCGTACATTGATGACCTGATCACATGGAGTGACTCCTGGGAAGAACATCTGAAAGATGTAGAGACGTTGTTCCAGCGCCTGACCCAGGCTAACCTGACTGTTAACCTGAACAAGAGTGACTTTGGTTGTGCTACTGTCACCTATCTTGGCTACGTCATAGGCCAGGGTAAGGTGGCACCCATAAATGCTAAAGTCCAAGCCATCATGGACTTTCCAGTTCCTGACAACAAAAAAGCTTTGCGCCGCTTCCTTGGAATGATCGGGTACTACCGCAAGTTCTGCAAGAACTTTGCTGAGATTGCTCTCAGTCTAACTAACCAACTGAAGAAAGGCGTAAAGTTCACTTGGGATGAGGCATGCCAGAGAGCCTTCGATCGCCTGAAGTCTCTGCTGTCACTTCCCCGTGCTCAAATCTCCTGACTTCAACAAACCGTTCTCCATTGCGGTCGATGCTAGCGACTAAGCTTGTGGATCTGTGCTCTTACAGAGAAGTGACTCTGATGACATTGAGCATCCCATGGCATACTTCTCCAGGAAGTTCAATCGCCACCAAAGGAACTATTCCACAATAGAGAAGGAGCTGTTGGTTCTGGTTCGATCTCTACAACACTTTGATGTTTATGTTTGTACAGGGCAAAAGCCAATGATTGAGTACACTGACCACAATCCGTTAATGTTTTTGAGTAAGATGAAAAGCAAGAATCGGAAATTGTTGAATTGCAGTTTGATTTTACAGGAGTTTGACTTGGAAATTAAGCATGTAAAGGGTGCTGACAATGTGATTGCTGATTGCTTATCCCGTGTTTGAATGTCTATATATATCATGTGTTTATTTGAGTATTGTATGACATGTATATATAGACAAGTGTTCACTTAACCATTTTGTATTGAAAAGAAAAATTGCCTTTATGAGTCAAAATTTTTCCCTTTTGAAATGGAGGTGTAATGTGAATGTAGGCCACTGGATGGCAGTATTTACCTTTTTTTGTTAAGCTCAGACTGGAGCTAGGTTTGGGCATGTTTCGGGCATGTCTGAAACAAGTCCCAGAGAAAAGAAAAAAAAAACTCTAAAAGGTGGGAGGGGTCTGCAAAAGAGTATATAAAGGGGAGAATTGAGACAGTAAAGTAGTAGGAGAAATTGCAAGAAGGATACATGTGACCAGACCTGTCATTCTGTTCAAGACCTGTGAAGTTTCTTTTGTGGATTTTTGCCTGTGTTAGAGCATTTTCCTCACCCAGGACATCACCAAACCACCACACCAAAAAGGGACTGTAAATATTTCTGTTTTTTGTTGTATTCAATCTTGGTCAGTAGGTTAGTTAGTTGTTTAGTTGTCTGTTCATTAAATGTGTTTAAGTTTTTTAAACGGTGTCTGTCATCCCTTGCTGTTGGGTTGTGAATGTAATAACAAATTGGGGCCATAACAGCCCCTCCATCCTTCGCGAGGTTTGTTTTTCCTTGTCGTTGAGGCATTTTTGACCAAAATACGAAAGTTTTGGGGAGGCACAAGACAAGGCTATAATCCAGCTTTTTTACGCACGGACTTGCAGCGAGAAAAGCGCACTCAATCACCCAGATTTTCCAAGGCAGTGAGGGGAAGTTCTATACGTCATTGGAAAGGTCTCCTCATTGGCTACAAGGACATCTTGGGCTCATCTTTGTAGCTTGTGATATGACGCAGCAACCGTCAAGCAAAGCAAGTTAGTGCAATTTCATTCGTGCGAGCCTCACTCGCTTTCAAGACTTGTAACTCGACACCGATAGGTCCCACAGACATGCATATGGTGTCTACATAATCGTGAGAGTCGAACAAACGCAGCTAGCTGTGTCTTTCCGCTGAAAATCACTCAGAACGGCTTAATCACAATCAAAGGGAGCTCATGAACTGACTATCTTATGTGTATTTCAATGAAATGTGTTTTACCCAAGAGTGTATCAAATGTGTTTAGAAAATACAACGTTGCTTCATGCTGCTAACTTGAAAATTTCAGGCGGATTGGGTAAAAACTTGCGAATTGGCACCGTTTTTCGTCTTCTCAACGAGGCATTTTTTCTTTGTTATACCGGTGCATTTTTTCTCTCGACTGAAATGGCTATAAGGTATAGCTAAGTTTTTAGTACTTCATAATGTATTGATTGTTTCCACAGGTTCAACCCAAAGAAGATAACAGAATAGAAGTCATTTTGGGGTCACTTAGTATCAAGATTTGTCCGATTTTGCTGTTTTCCCATATATGTATCACGTTATGAAATTTGAAAATACTAATTATGTCCCAATTTACTATATGGCAGAAAGAGAATAAAGATACTGAGGCACATTTTTCTTGCTTGTTTATAGGGGAAATATAGATAAGAATATCCACTACAAATTTCAGTTGATTATGTTATCTATTGTTATCTTCATGACTTAAAGACTCTCGGAATCACCTGTTCACGAAAATCCTTGTAGTGTCTGTACACCATCTTCTATGTTGTGTTCTTGACAAGGCATAAACACCAGTTATGTTGTGTTTTCTGTTTACTGACTTTGCAACTTTAAAGACTTAATAGGAACACCAAATATTGGATTGGGCTTGCTGGAGACGTGTTTATGCCTGTCGTGTAGTGTCTGTACACCGTGTAGTGTCTGTACACCAGTTTTATGAAGTGCCTATTCACCTGGCACACAGCGGTGATTAGCATGTGTTTTGTCACATCTCTTTTTTAATGCAAAAATAAGATGAATTTCTATCAAATTTTCTATGATTTCTGGAAATTTCACCAGTGTTGCATGTATACGGTCATGCTGGAACGGTCCAATATGTGATCTCAAAATTCAAATCACAAGAAATTATCTTCATTGGGTGTTTTACATGTTAATGCGAGATGGTTACTTATTAGAATACTTTCCATTTAAATCATGAAAATATTTATGCTTGAAGGCTTTGGTGGTGTAAAAGGCTGCACCGAACAATTCACAGCAGAGTAGTGTCTGTACACCTCAGAGTTCTTCGGTTATGGTGGGATATTGGGTTCTTTTTCCACAAGAATGTGATTAAATTGCTGTGTACAATTCAGAGTGGTCCACTCTTGATGATCTAAGTCACACAAAGATGATGTAATATATTTGTGTTGAGTTTAGAATTAAAAATTGCTCTCTATAGTTTTATACAAGGTACATCACATTAAATCGTAGAAATATGCCAGTTTTTATATAATTGCTTGTTGTAATAGATACTTATGATGTTTTTGTCTTTCCTTTGCTTACTCACTGAAAACTATTGTTATTAAGGCATTAGTTGTAAGTGTTATGCTGTTATGTAGTGTCTGTACACCTCACAATCAGAAATTACATGCTCCTGTTATGGATTGATACAGACATTGTTTACAATAGCACTGCAGATTTAATTTTCAAGACAGCTTTCAGAGGATTTGTCAATATGAAAAATACATAAATACATGAAATAAATTCAGTAATTCTGATTACAATTTGTTTATGTACCTAGAAAATAATGTTCATTTGTGTACTTTTCAACTTTAAGACAGAATCACAATCAATAATTTTGCTTTATTGCAAGGAAACCTGCCTTTTTAAAACATATGACATCTGCACTTCTAATACTTCAAATACAGTGTCAATGTATAACCTCGATGTATAATTTCTACCTTGATAACTAGGAGTGTTGTCACACGATAGTGTCTGTACACCGCTAATTACCAAAAATTGTCACAATATGAAATGCATTGTATCTTTTTAATAAATAGAGTTGATACAAAAATATTTTAGGGTTAATTGTGCAAATTTGTGGTGTTTCAGATAAATATGACAGTTAATCCATAGCACACATGTACAAATTTACCATTTTTGCACCCAAGTACCCCATTTGATTGTGATTCGGCCAAGAACTATTCAAAATGTCTCATTTTTTACCGGAGAAAAGTTGGCGTTTGTTTTTTTTTTTATAACGAAACTGTTTTGTTTGAGTTGGATAATGCATCTACCAATCGTTATATCAGCAAAACACGGTGGATATTCGAATTTGCTGGGTTCTTCCCAATATTTCAAGACCAAGCATGCTAGGGTCGGATACAGGCTTTGGATGTAAACATCGGTTTCAAGGTAAGATGACGCGGTTCAAAAGGGAGTTTCGGGGGGTGTTTTAAAACGTGACGCAGTGACGTAATTTGACCGTTTCAGCGAACAAAACATGTTATTTCACTGTAACTTATGTTTATAAGGATTCCCAAGACTCTCAGCTTTCAAACGATATACGCTGTTACTATGTTTTGTAATGATGGGTTGCGTTCCAATTCGTTTACCGTTCTTTTCAATTATCGTGCGAGGCCCTTTGGGTCGGTACCGGGACGTCTGCTGGGTAACAGGTTAATAACCTTTAAATTTAGGTCAAATTAAAAACCCATGATATACATGAACCCTTGGCAGCACAACCGACAGTAAAAATTTGAGCATCTTAGCTCATAGAATAAGGGAGTCAGAGCTGTTTGAGGTTTTGCAGAAAAAGCCGCCTGGTGGCCAAAACAATCGGAGCATTACAAAAATCAATCTGGGGCTAGATCTTGGGCCCATATGCATGCATATAAAATAGGAAAAGGATCTGTTGAGAACTGAGGGCCCTATGGCGCTGAAACGAAATTGGCATATTTTATGACCTTAGACCGAGGGCTGCACGATATACGGAATCACGGTTATCGCAAGCGCAATAAAAGTAACTGCCGCTAGGAAGCAGACAGACGGGCTTGCTTATTACCTTTTCAATGACACATTCCTAATGCGCTCCTTTGAAATGCTTCCGGGAAGAAAACTGCGTTTTGAAGTCCGCTAATTACCAGCGAGGTTGGACAGCCTCCATCACCTTGGCCTAGTTAGCTTACCTAAAATCAATTCCCGTTGTTATGGCCCTAATTTGTTATGACATAACGGACAGCAAGGGATGACAGACAGAATTTTAAAACTTTCCCAGATTTAATTAAGTAAACAAAAAATGACCAAGATTGAGATAAAGAGTGAGATGGTTACAGTCCCTTGTAATCGAGATGGGGGTTGCTGTGTTGCGATGTCCTGGGACAGGAAAATGCAAAACGAGCTTCACAGGTCTTGTAAAGAGTGACAGGTCTGGTCAAATGTATCCTTCCCACAATTTCTCCTACTACTTTACGCTCTCAATTTTTCTCCTTATATACCCTTTTCCAGCCCCCTCCCACCTTCCAGAATTTTTTCAATTCTCTGGGACTTTCCCCTCTGAGGCATGCCCAGGACATGCCCAAAAACCTAGCTCCAAACTGGCTTAACAAAAATGTCAATGGCTCCCCCCCCACGTTACACCTCCATTGCAAAAGGGAAAAATTGACTCAAAGGCAAAATTTTTCTTTTCAATACAAAAATGGTTAAGTAGACACTTGTATGTATGTATGCATGTATGTGTGTATATACGCACGCGCGCACACACACACACACACACACACACACACAATATGCTAATAAACACATCGGGGACCTTGATGCAGTCAGTGGGGGATGCAATAAATAATTTGTAAATATGACCCCACTCACCAAATGGCACAGGCTTTAAGTTACATCAGAAAAAGCACTTCCTTGTAGCCCAGGTTAACCTTTTTTCATATTTTCCCTTGATAAGTTTAGAAAGTTGGCAACAACTACTGAACTCTTGGCATGCACGCACCCCATCTTTGTAGATTGAAAGAAATAAATTACCCCATATTTGTAGATTAAAAGAAAAAAAAATTAGGTGCCAAAGTAAAAGCAAGCAAAATTCATTTGCACCCAATTAACCCATTAAAGACCACTGTCCCATTCCTGACATGTGGCACATTTTAACCTCAGTAAGCAAAATGACCTGCTGTAAGTTAACCAAGGGAAGTCATTTGCAACCAAGATAGATGCTTGAGTCGTCTACCTTTTCAGCAGTGGAGTGGGTCGTCTGCATTAATTTCTAGAGTCTGTAACAGCACTATGCGACGCTCCAAAAGGTAAGCGTGCCATTTCTTTCAGAGACAAATTTTTATACAACGCAGAGAACAAAAATGGAGATTATAGCGTTATCTCAATACATTTCTCTCAGTGATGACTTTAACGCTTTCAACAATCTATGTCCACTTTTCATGGGACATACATATTATGGGTCCTCAATGACAAAATATTGATTATTTTCACTAGAATTTCACCGCTTCATGTTCGCTGGTCATCGTATCCGATAAAATTTAACTTTTACTTTGAAAAGAAATTGGGGCAAAACGACTTAAAGATTAACCTTGGCTGCATCTTCCCTCTACATTGTAAGGAGCACTTGAATTTTATCTGTTGACAGCAGAAGTGATAAAAGCTCATCAGAATCAAGTGGCCTAGTCCAAAAAGACATACTGTGGCGCTGATTTTACAGACTCAGGGAATTCCAAGTCCACAGCATTTCGCCCTAAAAAATTCTCAATTCAGAAACAGAATTTAGTCTCGAAAAGGCTTAATCGGTATCGAACTCGAGGCACTGCCCTTTAAATCAAGATTACTCAACAAACCGTATTCTGATCCCCACAAACAATTATTTAACCAATTCAGCATTCAATGTGTTAACTCCCAGTTGATAACGAACCTGATAAGATGCAAAGCACATTGATAGCTAGTATATCAGAAAATATCACTATCAATCAGGTTCATGATCCAATACAGAGAGTGAACCGGGATCATTAATCTGCAAAATAAATACAAATGTAAGATGCACAAATATTTGATGCAGTTAGCTCAGTTCTCTCATGCCTGTCCATCTGAGTCAGTTTTCTTTTCCCCCAGGTAAATCCGTCGTGACAGACACCGCAAGTTAGACGGTTATGTGAAAAAGAAAATAGTACATATGGCAAAGCCATGAATTATCCAGCTGCAATTTTTGTGGCTTGCTAGACTTGGCCCTAGCTCAATACAGAAAAATCATCATCATTAGCTCCATGTTTGTGTTGAAGTGGAAGTTTCAAGCGTGACTGACATTATGAAAAATGGACAGTGAAAAAATCTGGAAAACTTTGATTCAAACCATTCTTCAAACTATTGGAAATAGAAAGTTGTCATTCCCATTACAAGGCCATATCCCACTGAAATACACAGGGGAAAAAAATAATAAAATTGCCGCTCTAACGCAGGCGCCCCGTGCATAGTTGAAGCGTGTGTACCAATTGTGTTAAAATCTCCACACCAGCAACAGTGAAGCTTTGTTTGCTGAAGGAGAGATTTAACAAAGAGGCAATAGTACAGTTGAGGAATGGAGTTTGCTGAATTTTACCTCTCAGGGAATAATCACATCAGTGGCAGCCATATTTGATTTCAGATCGTCAACGAAATTGATAGACTTGTGCAGCAACTGTACCCCGATGTCCTCACCAAAACACCTGATGATCGGTGGTGGTGTTTTTCAGTTATAGCACAGAATGGAAATTCAAGATGGCGGCTCAGGCAGCCTTATTTGATTTCAGATTGTGACCGAAATTAATAGGATTGTGGAGTAACTGTTCCCCGATGTAATCACCAGAAACAGTGATGATTGGTGATGACATTTTTTTAGTTCGCACGAAATCAAATGTGGACGGACAGACAACCATCCGGGTCGCCAGATGCATGATGGCAATACCCCACAGCCTCTTTCAGGGCTGAGGGGTAAAAAAAAAAAAAAAAAAAACCAAGAAAAATGCGTCTTTATTTTTACCAACAATGTTCGTGAATACAGTGTGACTAACGCTACACATTTCCGCCCTGCCCTATCTGCACAAATTAGTCCCCCCAGGAATCCGCGATCGCGGAATTTACCGCAGATTTCAAAGCCCTCCGCGGAAATCAAAGCAGTCCGCAGAATATAGGGCGAGGTGCAGAATTTTATATTTTAAATGCATTTTTAATCCCAGCCGCTATATTTTGCGGTCAGATAAACGGAACGTAAGACTCACAGCTGGTGCTGCCGGTTACGGAAACTGATTTTTTTCCTGCTGTATGCAGCATAAACTATATAAAAAGATGGACGCAGCACCCTGATTTGAACAAAGAAGCCCATGTGGAAGTACCGTAGAATGGCATTCTATTTAATGGCCAGCAGATGGCGACGTCAGTGGTCGCAGAAAGAAGTTCAATGCAATAGAAGTCTACGAGAAAATAAAAATCAGGTCGGAAAATAGGATTAATTTAAATAATGATTTTTCACAGCATTTTATGTTAGCTATAGCACGTTTCAGGTCTCCTTCGATATAAAATGACATTCATTTTCGTGAATTATGGTCCCATATAAACTAGAATAAAGTATACGGCCAGAATATGCTTCTGGGGCGTGGCTATCCTCTGGTCCTCGTCTGATACAGTCAGATCCAGAGCCACGTTCCTCCCCGGATCTTCGATTCACTTGTTCATCTTCGAACCAGTGGGTGACATCACGGTAGCTTCATCCATCTTTTTATACAGTCTATGGTATGCAGTAACGTTTACAATATCCTGAGGATAAAGTGAATAGTTTACACTTTGTTTAAATCTTTACTTTGATCTTTGGCACTTGTTCAGTTACTAAGCCTCGTTCACCCATAGTTTGGTGAAATGTTTTGCACTTTATAAGTTATGCAAATAAATCTGCTCAAGAGGGACAAAAAACATTGATGCTGCTTATTTTATAACCACTATGTTTCGCAATGTTTTGGTATTGCAAATTATTTCATAAGAGAATTTTTGCTTCATTATTAGGCCTACATAAATTTGCTTTATAACTGATCATTTTAGGGTTTTTTTTAATGCCCGCGGAAAATCAACTTTCAAGCCGCGGAATCAAGAATTGCTCTCCGCGGAATCAGGAATGTTCTGGGGGGGACTAACAAATAGCTGAAGTGAAGGCTTTTTTTGCTGCTGTGAATGAGTAAAAACCTCTGTGAACTGCAAGACACATCTAAATCATGGCGGAAAGTTTAGCAGTGAAATAATTATGTATTCTGTGACTGACGTTACACGTGTGCTATAGCCATCTTTGGAACTACGAGCTGAGAAAAGCGATCGGATTTTCATTCTCAAAATTGAAAACTATGCAAATTCTTTTATTAACCAACGCAAGCAAAAAGTTATAATGAAAGCCTGTCTATGCATCACCAAGGAGCTGTTGAATACCAGAAAAGTTTACCGTTTCTGACAGTCGAGATATTTCCTTGTGACAGCCATCTGCATTGACTTTGAATGTTATCAGTCGTGCGGAAAATTCGTTTCGCGTCCATTGTGAAGGCGGCTTAAGTGTTAAGTAGAGTCTGAGATGCTCGCTGATGTTGCAGCAACGTTGCAATAAATCTCAAGAACGTTGGGACTGAAAACAAATATCTGGCGATTGCGCGGAAATTGGGAAGCAACTAAGTAGCATAAGGGTCGTTGAATCTATTAACAGATTGAAAACGGTTAACGTAACTTGGTCAAATTTTAACTTACTTCAGAGGTGTCGACTGTATATGCCACTCAAAAGACTGATTGAATGACAGCTAACAATTCAATTCCTCCAATTGACTTCCTAACAATAACACTCCCAAGCGTGGATCATTCGATTAACTCAGACTGACTTTGCTTTAAAACGTTACACTTTAAAGCCAAGCCAAAAAATAAAAAATAAAAAATCACATTTGAAGAAAAAAATTGCTAACTTTGCTGTATAGTGTGGCACGATCACGAGAAAGTTAGTCGAACCCTATCTAGTGTTTGGGTATTGCAAAGTTACAACATAAGTTAAACGTAAATAACGGATTCAAACAACTGAAACTATCTACTCCAGCCTAGCCCAACTGAGACGGGTTTCGTGACATGCATTTAACTAGCTAACTGGAGTTAACAGATACTATGCAAAACAATTGTTACCTCCATGCAGTCACAACTTTGAACTCCGTGCAAAAAGAGTCCCAATCAAGAGCAACGCCCCCTTCAAGCATCTTTAACAGAATGGGAATAGAATAGCTTGCTGACTCAGCCGACTATTGAATTGTTTGGTTGCAGGCCATTATTAAAATCAGACTGCCAGAATTACCTAACCGTAGTGGGAACCGTGACATTCAATTATTTCCCCGTGCATCATTCCATTCGTGCAAAGTTAGCTAGCTAGCCTAACGTTCAGTATGATTTTATAGGCAACTTCGCAAGCCAAGTTACTTATATAACAGGACGCCTAGCTTGCTCCATTCAGTTAGCATAGCTTCTTTTCCATGGGGCACCGATAGCGGTTACCAGTTCACACCTCCAGCGGCGGAGTAGATGGGAACGTGGTTGTTCATTCCTACTCTACACGCAGGCGGATGGTCTGCAAGCAGGCCTAATTCTCACACAAAACCCTTCGCACATGTAATGTTACGTTAAACGGAGAATATTTATTTCTCATTATTATGAATGCACAATATAATGATAACAAATGTTTAGTGTGTGGAGCTGCTTTAGAGCAGCCAGTCAACAGGCAAGTTCACCACCACGTCACGTTAGCCAGCCAGCAGCAGTGCCTGAAAGGTAGCAAATGAGTCAGTCAAGGCTACCATAATTGCTCATTAGCTAGCAGACAGCCTAGCTAGCGAGTTACCAATGCATCAAACAAGCTGGGAATCCTCTCCGATGAAAACAACGGCCAAGTTACCCGTGCAGTACACCATGATCAGTGAGCGTTACGCCACATCGAAGACTATTTCTGAATTAACGTTGACCACAAACTATTGCATAAATAGGCCAACTCGCTTAAAATTTAGCGAATGAGAATTGCCAGTTTTGGAGCAATAAATCGGTCGTTCTCCGCGATATTTGCAAATGCGCGGTGGCAGTCGAGATCTCAAGAGTAACGTTTACGGGTGTGCAGCATCCGCAGTTCGCTCCACTTCACTTTCACGTCATGTGAATGAGTGGAGTAACTCAATATTTACACCGCGCACACAATCCCTACACTCGAAAAACCACCACTGTTCACCTTGACTTAGCGACCCACCGGCCTCCCAGATGCGGAGTGGGTATGTCTGTCGGGCTGTTGGTGCCCGTTACAGAGAAGGCTGGTATTTTCAGCCCTCTCCAGTTAGCCGTACTCACTCAGTGCCTGTCTCTCCGCTTTTGCAATGTTCCAGTGGACGCCATTTCCCGCCTCCTTCAGACAGGCTCAATGGCAGAGACCCGGATGATCTGGTCACCGGCACATGCGCAAAACGACCACTACCCCGACTCCGTCTACTAATCAAAACAGCCCCCCCCCCCCCCCACTATTTTGAAGCATGGATTGTAAATGTCATAGCGAAAGGAGGGGGGCGGCGGAAGAGAAGCGAAAACACGCACAGGCAGACCAACATTTGTGCGCAAAACACGCAGAGAAAGACAAATCAATTCGACAAAATGTGTTTTGTCCAGATAGCTAGTGATGTGATCTTTGTCCATTTTCGTACAAGTTTTGGTAAACTTTCATTTCATGATTTCATGGAAAAGTCAGTGGAGGCTGTTTTTTCTTTCCGTTGAGCAACTCGCGAATAGGACTATCCAGTGCGTGTAGTTAGTCTGCACAGGTCTTCACCTTTCCATTTAAGCGATGAAATGAAGTGCCGGAGTAAAAGCAAAATGGATCCAAACCAAAAGTGCCCTTTATGAAAATCTGAGATTATTAAATGTGCTTGATACATCACAAGGTAAAGAATGGATTGATGCTTCAATCCAATGAGTTTTCATCAATTTTTTTGAGCAGTATGTTAATAAACCTTCAAGAGAGCAGGCTATTTTACATTGACTGCTTTGCAATGATCCTGATAGATTTTGTAATGTTGAGCAAATGGAGCCACTTGGGATTGGTGATCATTCTACTGCTAGTTTTGACATTTCACGGCATGTAAAAAAGTTATCTTCAAAACCCACAATTTTCAATTTCTGTCGAGCAAACTTTGACGAGATGCGCTCATATCTCAGCAAAATAAATTAGAGACACTCCTTGATTGCAAGTCTGTAAATGAAATGTGGGGTATATTCTGCACAATGCAAATTCATTCCAAAGACATGCAAAAGTAAGTTTAAAAAGCAGAATCCTCAGTGGATGACCACAGAAATTTGTCAGAGTTTGAGGGAAAAGAGAAATCTTTCTATGATGTACACGAAGGACAGTAATGAAAAAGACTAAGGCTGAATACTCTAAAATGCAGGCTAAGGTAAAAAAAACAACAAAAAAAAACTGAGGAATAATAGACGACCATATGAAAGGCAAATTGTGGAAGGGGAAAAAACTAATCCTAAGTGCTTTTTCAGTACTTTAGTAGAAAAAGGAAAGTCAAAGAGGAGGTTAAGTGAATAAAGATGGGTCACTGCTGTGCGAGAACAAGGATGTTGCTGATACCTTAAGTAGTTATTTTGTTGAGACTTTTACCTCAGAGCGGGTTTTTACTCAGCCAGAGGGCATTTCCAGTGCTCAAAATTATTTAGCAGAAATTGAGGTTAGGGATAATGAAGTATTTTACAAATTGCATAACAGATTTCATAACACATATTACCCTCGAGTGCTCAGGAAAGTTAGTGAAATCATGACTAAACCACTGTCCGTTATTTTCAAGCGGTCTTTAGATACTGAAGGCAGGGCCGGCGCTAGACCTGAAAATTTGGGGGGGAATATCCATCCCCTTATGACTACAATTAGTCCTGGCTAATTCTAGATGGTTTTTCTTTATTCTTGAATTGGAAAATGTGTTAATAATCAAGTGGCAATTGAAGACACAGCTTCTCTCCCCCATGTGATCGAACAGCGACAAAATAATGGGCTACATTCAGTACAGAAAAATAGTTAAATTATAAATAGGTCTAAGCTCTGGCACTCAGTATCCGCAATTTTTTTTCCAGCGAGAGTGGCATTTCAGGACTCTTTTGCAAATTAAGGTAATTTCGGCGACAAGTACGCACAAGTACTGTTTTTGCAGCACAGTCACGCAACTTGCTGTAAAAAAATGGATAGCTGTGCGATTGGAAAATGTAAACGGATTAAACCACGTACTTGTCACCAGAATTATCTTCATTCGCTGAAGAGTTCTGAAATGTCGCTCTGGCTGGGAAAAAGTTACGTCCCTGAGTGCCAGTGCATAGACCTAATTATAATTATTTTTCTGAACTGAATGTAGGCCATTTGTCGCATAGGGGGAGAGAAGCCGTGCCACTTGATTATTCTTAAATAGGAAAACGTGTTCATACAGCCAAACCATTGAGAACAAGCCAGGACTAATTGTTGCCAATAAAGGGATGGATTTTTGCTGAGGCAATCGTCTAGGCGAGCACTGGCCCTGTATGAGGAAATATCAAATGAAAAGAAGCAGGGCAATGTAATACCAATATATGAGAAAGGGGACCATTCTGTGCCAGGAAATTACGAGCTAGTCTATTTAACTTGCATATAAAATACTGGAATCTATCATAAAAGAAGAGCTGGAATTATTTCTTGAGCGTAATAGTATCATGAAGGTTTCTGTAAGGGAATGTCATGCCTGATAAACCTTTTGGAATTATTTCTTGAGCTTAATAGTATCATGAAGGTTTCTGTAAGGGAATGTCATGCCTGACAAACCTTTCGGAGTTCATTGAAGAAGCTACCAAGACTTATGATCAGAACAGGGCTTATGACATCATATACTTGGATTTTCAGAAAGCATTGGATACAGTACTGCATGAGAGACTAATTTTTAAAATGGGGTCCATTGGAATTACAGAAAGTATTAAAAACATTAGGATTACTTCATGGGAGGTTTAAAACTGCAATATGTTCCACATGAAAAAGATCTCGGAGTGATTGTTGACCAATCCCTTACAAGCTCTAGCCACTGTGCCTTAGTAGTTAACAAGAGTTGTCAGAAAGACAACAAAGCTCGCCGGGGGGCAAGGTTAAAGTTTTTCTGCATGCGGACGGACGCGGATGCGGACGCCGGGGGTACGACAATAGCTCTCCGGACGTTGTTAGTCCCGGCAAGCTAAAAAGGTCAGGTGAAGGTCATGTTCAAGGTCACCAGGCCAAAATTTCGGCATCAGGACATAGGTCTTGCACCAAGGAGTATACATGCAAAGTATGAAAGCCCTATCTCTCACGATTTAAAAGTTATAGACAAGGTTAAAGTTTTTGTAATGGGCAAGGTTAAAGTTTTTTAAAGGTCGGGTAAAGGTCAAGGTCAAGGTCATCAGGTCAAACTTCAGCATCAGTAGGTAGGTCTTGCACCACAGAGTAAACATGCAAAGTATGAAAACCCTGTCTCTCACGGTTCAAAAGTTATGGGCAAGGTTAAAGTTTTCTAAAGGTCGGTCAAAGGTCAAGGTCACGAGGTCAGACATTTTGGCATCGGTAGGTAGGTCTGGCATCAAGAAGTACACATGCAAAGTATGAAAGCCCTCTCTCTCACGGTTCAAAAGTTATGAGCAAGGTTAAAGATTTTCTGCACGCAGACGGACACGGACGCGAACGCGGACGGACGCGGAGCCGGGGGTACGACAATAGCTCTCCGGACATTCGTCCCGGCGAACTAAAAAGGCTAACAGGATGCTGGGATATATAGCCAGAAGTGCAGAGTATAAATCAATGGAGGTTATACTTTTCTTCTACAACAGTCATCAGACCACATCTAGATTATCGTGTACAGTTCTGGGGACCGTACTTGATGAAAGCTATAGAGGCCCTGGAAAAAGTTAAGAGAAGAGCAGCAAGGTTAATTCCTGGCATGAAAGGTGAAATCTATTAGGAGAGGCTGAAGATCCATAGTCTCCTCAGTCTTGGGAATAGGAGACTTAGGGGTGATCTGATTGAGGTCTTTAAATATGTTGAAGGGATTAAACAAAATTTATGATGTAGAATTACTTGGGCCAAGTTTTGTTAGTAGAACTCAGGGTCACAAATGGAAGTTGGCCAAGGGTAAATTTAGCACTGATATTAGGAAATATGTTTTTCAAGCAGAGAGTAATCTCAGTGTAGAACAGGTTGCCTGACCATATTATTGAGGCAGAAACCTTAGGAATTTTCAAGAGCAGGCTTGATTTAGTGCCAAATACCATTTAGTCATTGAGCATCTGAAGCGTCAGATTCACGACAGTAATAGGAAAATGGCGAGCCTAACTGGGCTGAGCGGCCTCTTCTCTTATCACTCATGTTATTAGGGCCCGAGCGACGAAGTAGCCAGGGGCCAACGGCTCCTGGCAACGAAGTTGCGAGGAACCTATTGTTTTTGTAGAGATTATTATTATACTTCCGCGGCTTTGCGACCCGTTTTGAGGCCTTTCCCGCAGTGCGAGCTGCACCAAATTTGGCACAGACCTCAAGCCTTGCGAAACGCAACATTTTCTGGAGTGACTGGGCGTGGTCGTGGTCAGGGGGCTCAATAGCGCCCCCAAACGTAGGGCCGTTTTTGGGCATATTTCGTCGGAGGTGCACGAAATTCGGTGACATCATAGGTCCCCTAAGTACGATGTCATGAGATTTTTAAAAAATTTTTTACCCCAGCAGGAAGTCAGCCGTGAACCGTTTCCGGCAAAAATTTTCAATATACGATTGCAGTTTTGAGGCCTTTAGGATGTGCGAAAACCTACGAAACTTTGCACATATGTGTGAATCCCAATGCAATTTCATATATATCACAGCTGGCCACGGGCGTGGCAGATCAGCTCTGTAATGCATTTTATTGTATTACAGATGGAGGATAGCTTGTAGGCGCATAAGTGGCACATATGTTGTAAGGTACGATACTTGACTTTTGAGGGGGGTTGCGGGCATGGGCGTGGCAAATTGGCTGAATGGTGCTCCCTAGGCACTGCCAATAGTGTTTCAATGAAGCAGCCCCCGCGTACCATTTCACTTACAAGTATAAAAATCGCCAGTCACCTGTAGGGGGTCAAGATGGACAAAAAAGCCTCTTGGAGCGATATCGTAAAACCAACAGGAAGACAGCCATTTTGAATATTATGGTCATGTTGGGGCAATTTGCAGGTGTCGTATTTTAACGAACTCCTCCTAGACATTTAATGCGATCGACTTCAAATTTGGTCTGTGCCTTCATAAGACTTGTGAGAGCAAAAGTTGCGAAAGATGTGTACTACAGTCTTAGTGTGTGGCCGTGGGGGTGTGGCAAACTTTGATGTTCGCCATAAGACAGATGTTGTTATAACTCGGCCATACATAATTGTATCCGCCCGAAACTTCCTACATATGATGACAGTCGTACCTTGAAGATGTCTGTATGTCAACATTTGTTAGAAGTCACAGCGCCACCTGCTGGCGACAGGAAATGGCATGTTTTACGGCTTTGATGTGCACTTCCAATATATGTATGCACATTTCCTAGACCGTTCATCATATCCTCTTCAAAATTGGGGATATTAGCCTTAAGGCCTTGCAGATGAAGTGCTTCGAATATTGTGCACTTTTGTCAAACGGCGCGGCCGTGCCAGCCCATCAAATTTTAGGTGGTGCCGTGATAGAGGAAGTGATAGAGAAAGTGGATGAAAAAAAATCCCCAAAATTCACCAGAAAGTCCAAATGAGCTTAAACTTTGACGAGTAAACAAGCAGACCGAGGCTAAACCTTCATACCCTGCAACCCATACTGCGTTTTGAAGTCTGTCACTCTAAATTTTTCAATATATATAGACAGTCATAACATAATAATATTTCCAAAAGTTTAGTTTCAAATTCTACCAAAGTTGGTAATAATGATCCCTGTGTTGTGTTGATGAAGTGTATCAAACGGTGTTTGATTCCGTCAAACGGTTCATGACATATGATGTAAAGATGACAGTGAGTGCTGCAGCAGCAGTCATTGTGTAATTTGAGCTGCTTGGTCTCAGGGCAGGTAGGGGAGGGGGAGGGGTATTTGGCATGTGAAAATGGTATCATAGCGCCCTCCAGAAAATTTTTGCACTCCCCTCAGGAAACCACATTGTACACGGTACCGCAGTGTCCAATGGCTCTGAATGGACAACTGCACCCATCAAGATCTTGCCGCCACCCCAACGTGCACGAGGGGTGCGAGGGCCCTTTCAACGCTGCTTGCAGCTTTAATTAAACGACTGCAAGTGGTCCGCGGAGGACCCGATTGAAATCATGGTGTTTATTATTAGGGCCTGAGCCCACTGCAAGTCGTCTGCGGAGGGCCCTATTGAAATCTTGCTGATTATTAGAGCCTGAGCCGACTGAAAGTCGTACGAGGACCCTATTGAAATCGTACTGTTTAATTTTATTATTATTAGGGCCCGAGCACGACTGCAAGTCTTCCGCGGAGGACCCTATTGAAATCTTGCTGTTTATTATTATTATTAGGGGCCGAGCCGACTGCAAGTCGTCTGCGGAGGGCCCTATTGAAATGGCGCTGTTTATTATTAGGGCACGAGCACGAATGCAAGTCGTCCGCGGAGGACCCAATTGAAATCATGCTGTTTATTCTTATTAGGGCCCGAGCACCGACTGGTGCCAGGAACCTATTGTTTTTGATGGGATTTTTCTTCTTCTTCTTCTTCTTCTTTTTATTCTGCTGCGAGAACGCATTTTTGAGGGCTTTGCCATGCACGAAAAATTTGCCCACACGTCAGTCGTGGTGAAAATTGCAAACTATTATTAGGGCCCGAGCACCGACCGGTGCCAGGAACCTATTGTTTTAATGGGATTTTTATTATTAGGGCCCGAGCACCGACCGCCGAAGGTGCGAGGAACCTATTGTTTTTGATGGGATTTTTATTAGGGCCCGAGCACCGACTGGTGCCAGGGCCCGGAACGGGTCCTGGCACCGAAGGTGCGAGGAACCTATTGTTTTTGATGGGATTTTTATTAGGGCCCGAGCACCGACCGGTGCCAGGAACCTATTGTTTTTGATGGGATTTTTATTATTCTTCTTCTTCTTCTTCTTCTTCTTCTTTTTATTCTGCTGCGAGAACGCATTTTTGAGGGCTTTGCCATGCACGAAAACTCACAAAAATTTGCCCACACGTCAGTCGTCGTGAAAATTGCAAAGTATTATTATTTTTGTGCTTGGACATGCCCCGGTGACTCCATAGCGCCACCAAACACACGGCCATTTTGGAACGCACTTGCTCGGATTCTCACGAAATTTTATAGAGTCATAGTAGTCATCATAAATTTTCTTGTAAATTTTTTTGAAATTTTTTTGCCGCACAGGAAGTGAGCTATGAGCCATTTCCTGCATTTTTTTAGATTTTACGAACACATTTTTGAGGGTTTTATCATACTCGAAAACTCACCAGACTTGGCTCATAGAGTAGAAATATTACGTTCTTTGATTCGATATCTCATTTGGCACTGGGTGTGATATGGTAGCTCTATAGCGCCCCCTAATACATAATTGCATTTTAGAGGGCCTCAGCATGCTTGAAAACTCACAAAACTTTGCAAACATATTAAGCTGGTCTTACTTTTAACTAGGATTTAGGGTTTACAGATGGATGTGGCAAAATTGCATTACAGCGCCACCTAGAAAATTTCAATGAAGCAGCCCTCGCAGCGTGTTTGACCTATATGTACAAAATTCGGTGGACATGTGTACGATGCCAAGACCTAAAAAAAAGTCTCCAGGTGCCATGACCTAGACTCAACAGGAAGTCCGCCATTTTTAATTGAATTTGCACATTTTTTTAATTTTTTGCCATTCACAGGCTTCGTACTTTAACGAACTCCTCCTAGAGATTTTATCCGATCAACTTAAAATTTTGAATTTAACATCTTAAGACCTTGTCGATGTTAAATTGCGAAGCTTTTTTGGATTCATTGAACTTTGTATCCGTGGCGTCGCGGCGAATTTCGATGTTCCGCCATGAAACAGGAAGTTGGTTTTACGCGCACATGCTTTGTGAAATTTGCGCGAAACTTTACAGGCTTTATAGGAGTCCACTTCCAAGTAGACCTATATGTTGATATTAGATTGGGTGTGGTCAGGTGGCTCCACAGCGCCCTCTTGAAACGGCCATGTTGAGATAAAAGTGCTTGAATGTTCATGAAATTTGGAGTGATCATTGCATTGTTCATGTCGAGTTATTTTAATTTTTTTGAAATTTTTTGGCCAAACAGGAAGTGAGCTATGCGCCATTTCCTGCAATTTTCCAAATTTTATAAACACATGTTTGGATGCTTTAGAATACTCGAAATCTTGCAAAAAGTTGCACAAATTATAATTGTCTTATTATCTTCAATTCTATATATCAATTTACACTAAATTTGGCACAATGGCTCTATAGCGCCCCCAATCAGATTTTTAAAAGAATTTCCATTTTGAGGGTCTCAGCATGTTCTAAAACTCACGAAATTTTGTAAATGTATTAAGACCATCATTCGTATTACTCTGACAAAAAACGTATATATATACATGGCAAAAATGTCACTATAGCGCCCCCTGGAAAATTTTAAATAAGCAGCCCTCGCAGCCTGGTAAACCTACATGTATGAAATTCGGTAGACATGTGGAATATGCCGAGACCTACAAAAAATTCTCTTGGTGCCATGACCTACACTCAACAGGAAGTCCACCATTTTTAATTGAAATTGCAACTTTTTTCGATTGTTGGCCATTCACAGGTGTCGTACTTTAACGAACTCCTCCTAGAGATTTTATCTGATCAACTTAAAATTTGGCATATGACATTGAAAGACGTCGTCGATGTTAAATTGCGAAGCTTTTTTGGATTCATCGAACTTTGTATCCGTGGCGTCGCGGCGAATTTCGATGTTCCGCCATGAAAATGGAAGTTTATTTTATGAGCATATGCTTTGGGAGATTTACATGAAACTTTACAGGCTTACTGATAGTCTAATTCCAAATATACCTATATGTTGATATTGGAGTGGGTGTGGTCAGGTGGCTCTACAGCGCCCTCTTGACACGGCCATGTTGATATAAAAGTGCTTGAATGTTCATGAAATTAGGTCAGATCATTGCATTTGGATTTCTGGGCCGTGCTGATTTTTTTGAAATTTTTTTGGCCAAACAGGAAGTGAGCTATGAGTCATTTCCTGCGTTATTCCAAATTTTATGAACACACATTTGAAGGCCTTAGCATACTGGAAAACTTGCAAAACCTAGCTAAAATATTATTTGTCACATTGTCTTCAATTTGAAACAAAAATTGGCAGTAAATGAGGCATCATGGCTCTATAGCGCCCCCAATACGATTTTTAAAAGAATTACCCTTTTGAGGGTTTTAGCATGCTCAAAAACTCACAAAATTTTGTACAATTTTAAAGACCATCATTCCTATTACACTGATAAAAAATTTACAAATAGGCGTGGCAAAAATGGCATTATAGCGCCCCCTGGAAAATTTCAAATAAGCAGCCCTCGCAGCCCGATAAACCCACATGTATGAAATTCGGTAGACATGTGGAATATGCCGAGACCTACAAAAAAGTCTCTTGCTGCCATGACCTAGACCCAACGGGAAGGCTGCCATTTTTAATTGATATTGCAACTTTTTAAAATTTTTTTTGCCATTCACAGGTGTCGTACTTTAACGAACTCCTCCTAGAGATTTTATCCGATCAACTTAAAATTTGGCATATAATATCTAAAAACCTTGCTGACGTTAAATTGCGAAGCTTTTTTGATTTCATCGAACGATGCATCTGTGGCGTCACGGCGAATTTTGATGTCCTGCCATGAAACAGGAAGTTGCTTTCAATTCCACATACTTTGTGGGATTTGCCTGAAACTTTCCAAGCTTGATAAAATTGTCCGCCCAAGTATAGATATATGCTTATTTTATATCGAGAGGTACCAGGTGGCTCCACAGCGCCCTCTAGATATGGCCATGTTCAGATAAAAGTGCTTGAAAGTTCATGAAATTTGGTATGATCATTGCATTAGTCATTCTCCGCAATTGTTAATTTTTTGAAATTTTTTTGCCAAACAGGAAGAGAGCTATGAGCCATTTCCTGCGTTTTTCCAAATTTTACGAACACACGTTTTAAGGCCTTAGAATGCTCCAAAACTTGCAAAACCATCCAAAAATTAGAACTGTCTTATTCTCTTCAATACATCCATCAATTGGCACTAAATGGGGCATAATGGCTCTATAGCGCCCCCAATAATATTTATAAAAGAATTGCTCTTTTGAAAGTCTAAACATGCTGGAAAATTTACAAAAATCGAAACACTCATGGAGCCCTGTATTACGATTACTGTGTTGTAGATTTTGTGCACAGGCAAGTCAAAATGGTATCATAGCGCCCTCCAGAAAATTTTTGCACTCCCATCAGGAAACCACATTGTACGCGGTCCAGCTGTGTCCAATGGCTCTGAATGGACACCTGCAGCCATCAAGATCTTGCTGCCACCCCAATGTGCACAGGGGGGGCGAGGGCCCTTTCAACGCTGCTTGCAGCTTTAATTATTCTTCTTCTTCTTCTTCTTTTTATTCTGCTGCGAGAACGCATTTTTGAGGGCTTTGCCATGCACGAAAACTCACAAAAATTTGCCCACACGTCAGTCGTGGTGAAAATTGCAAAGTATTATTATTTTTGTGCTTGGTAATGCCCCGGTGGCTCTATAGCGCCACCAAACACGAGGCCATTTTGGAACGCGCTTGCTCGGATTCTCACGAAATTTGATAGGGTCATAGAAGTGATCTTATATTTTTTTGTCAATTTTTTAAGAAATTTTTTTGCCACACAGGAAGTGAGCTACGAGCCATTTCCTGCGTTTTTTCAGATTTTACGAACACATTTTTGAGGGCCTAATCATACTCAAAAAGACACCAAACTTCACTCAAAGACTTAAGATATTAAGTTCCTTGATTCGATATCTCATTTGGCACTATATGTGACATGGTAGCTCTATAGCGCCCCCTAATACATAATTGCATATTTGAGGGCATCAACATGCTTGAAAACTCACAAAACTTTGCAAACACATTAAGCTGGTCATACTATTTACTAGGATATAGGGTTCACAGATTGATGTGGCTAAATTGCATTACAGCGCCACCTAGAAAATTTCAATGAAGCAGCCCTCGCAGCGTGTTTAACCTACATGTACAAAATTCGATGGACATGTGTACTAGGCCAAGACCTAAAAAAAAGTCACTTGGTGCCATGACCTAGACTCAACAGGAAGTCTGCCATTTTTAATTGAATTTGCAAATTTTTTAAATTTTTTGCCATTCACAGGCTTCGTACTTTAACGAACTCCTCCTAGAGATTTTACCCGATCAACGTAAAATTTCGCATATGACATCTTAAGACCTTGGCAATGTTAAATTGCGAAGCTTTTTTTGATTCATCGAACTTTGGATATGTGGCGTCGCGGCGAATTTTGATGTTCCGCCATGAAACACAAAGTTGGTTTTACGCACACATGCTTTGTGAGAGTTGCGCGAAACTTCACAGGCTTGATAATAGTCTACTTCCAATTATACCCACATGTTGATATTGGATTGGGTGTGGTCAGGTGGCTCCACAGCGCCCTCTTGACACGGCCATGTTGAGATAAAAGTGCTTTAATGTTCATGAAATTTGGTGTGGTCATTGCGTTTGTCATGTCGAGTGATGGAAATTTTTTTGAAGTTTTTTGGCCAAACAGGAAGTGAGCTATGAGCCATTTCCTGCGTTTTTCCAAATTTTAGAAACACATGTTTGGAAGCCTTAGAATACTCAAAATCTTGCAAAAAGTTGCACAAATTATAATTGTCTTATTGTCTTCAATTTCATACATCAATTTACACTAAATTTGGCACAATGGCTCTTTAGCGCCCCCAATCAGATTTTTAAAAGAATTGCCCTTTTGAGGGTCTCAGCATGTTCGAAAACTCACAAAATTTTGTAAATATATAAAAACCGTCATTCGTATTACTCTGACAAAAAACTTACAAATCGACATGGCAAAAATGGCATTATAGCGCCCCCTGGAAAATTTCAAATAAGAAGCCCTCGCAGCCCGGTAAACCCACGTGTATGAAATTCGGTAGACATGTGGAATATGCCGAGACCTACAAAAAAGTCTCTTGCTGCCATGACCTAGACCCAACGGGAAGGCTGCCATTTTTAATTGATATTGCAACTTTTTAAAATTTTTTTTGCCATTCACAGGTGTCGTACTTTAACGAACTCTTCCTTGAGATTTTATCCGATCAACTTAAAATTTGGCATATAATATCTAAAAACCTTGCTGACGTTAAATTGCGAAGCTTTTTTGATTTCATCAAACGATGCATCCGTGGCGTCATGGCGAATTTTGATGTCCTGCCATGAAACAGGAAGTTGCTTTCAATTCCAAATACTTTGTGGGATTTGCCTGAAACTTTCAAAGCTTGATAAAATTGTCCGCCCAAGTATAGATATATGCTTATTTTATATCGAGAGGTGCCAGGTGGCTCCACAGCGCCCTCTAGATGTGGCCATGTTCAGATAAAAGTGCTTGAAAGTTCATGAAATTTAATATGATTATTGCATTAGCCATTCTTTGCAATTGTTAATTTTTTGAAATTTTTTTGCCAAACAGGAAGTGAGCTATGAGCTATTTCCTGCGTTTTTCCAAATTTTACGAACACACGTTTTAAGGCCTTAGAATGCACCAAAACTTGCAAAACCATCCAAAAATTAGAACTGTCTTATTCTCTTCAATACATCCATCAATTGGCACTAAATGGGGCATAATGGCTCTATAGCGCCCCCAATAATATTTATAAAAGAATTGCTCTTTTGAAAGTCTAAACATGCTGGAAAATTTACAAAAATCAAAACACTCATGGAGCCCCGTATTACGATTACTGTTTTGTAGATTTTGTGCACAGGCAAGTCAAAATGGTATCATAGCGCCCTCCAGAAAATTTTTGCACTCCTATCAGGAAACCACATTGTACGCGGTCGAGCTGTGTCCAATGGCTCTGAATGGACACCTGCAGCCATCAAGATCTTGCTGCCACCCCAATGTGCACAGGGGGGGCGAGGGCCCTTTCAACGCTGCTTGCAGCTTTAATTAGGGCCCGAGCACCGACCGGTGCCAGGGCCCGGAACGGGTCCTGGCACCGAAGGTGCGAGGAACCTATTGTTTTTGATGGGATTTTTCTTCTTCTTCTTCTTCTTCTTCTTCTGCTGCGAGAACGCATTTTTGAGGGCTTTGCCATGCACGAAAACTCACAAAAATTTGCCGACACGTCAGCCGTCGTGAAAATTGCAAAATATTATTATTTTTGTGCTTGGACATGCCCCGGTGACTCCATAGCGCCACCAAACACACGGCCATTTTGGAACGCACTTGCTCGGATTCTCACGAAATTTTATAGAGTCATAGTAGTCATCATAAATTTTTTTGTTAATTTTTTTGAAATTTTTTTGCCCCACAGGAAGTGAGCTATGAGCCATTTCCTGCGTTTTTTCAGATTTTACGAACACATTTTTGAGGGTTTTATCATACTCGAAAACTCATCAAACTTGGCTCATAGACTACAAATTTTACGTTCTTTGATTCGATATCTCATTTGGCACTGGGTGTGACATGGTAGCTCTATAGCGCCCCCTAATACATAATTGCATTTTTGAGGGCCTCAGCATGCTTGAAAACTCACAAACTTTGCAAATATATTAAGCTGGTCTTACTTTTTACTAGGATTTAGGGTTTACAGATGGATGTGGCAAAATTGCATTACAGCGCCACCTAGAAAATTTCAATGAAGCAGCCCTCGCAGCGTGTTTAACCTACATGTACAAAATTTGGTGGACATGTGTACTATGCCAAGACCTAAAAAAAAGTCTCTTGGTGCCATGACCCAGACTCCACAGAAAGTCCGCCATTTTTAATTGAATTTGCAAATTTTTTTTTTTTTTGCCATTTACAGGCGTCGTATTTTAACGAACTCCTCCTCGAGATTTTATCCGATCAACTTAAAATTTCACATCTGACTTCTTAAGATGTTGTCGAAGTTAAATTGCGAAGCTTTTTAGGATTCATCGAACTTTGTATCCGTGGCGTCGCGGCGAATTTCGATGTTCCGCCATGAAACAGGAAGTTGGTTTTACGCGCACATGCTTTGTGAGATTTGCTCGAAACTTCACAGGCTTGACAAGAGTCTACTTCCAAGTATACTTATATGTTGATATTAGATTGGGTGTGGTCATGTGACTCCAGAGCGCCCTCTTGACACGGCCATGTTGAGATAAAAGTGCTTCAATGTTCATGAAATTTGGCGTGATGAATGCATTTGTTATTCTGGGCTGTATTTATTTTTTTGAAATTTTTTGGCCAAACAGGAAGTGAGCTATGAGCCATTTCCTGCGTTATTCCAAATTTTACGAACACACGTTTGAAGGCCTTACCATACTCGAAAACTTGCAAAACTTTGCAAAAATTTTATTTGTCTGATTGCCTTCAATTTGAGACAGAATTTGGCAGTAAATGTGGCATAATGGCTCTATAGCGCCCCAATCAGATTTTTAAAAAAATTGCCCTTTTGAGGGTCTTAGCATTCTCAAAAACTCACAAAATTTTGTACTAGTCTAAAGCCCATCATCCCTGTAACAATAATAAAAAATTTATATATAGGCATGGCAAAAATGTCATTATAGCGCCCCCTGGAAAATTTCAAATAAGCAGCCCTCGCATCATGGTTGACCTGTATGTATGAAGTTCAGTGGACATGTGGAATATCCTGAGACCTAAAAAAAAGTCTCCTGGTGCCATGACCTAGACTCAACAGGAAGTCCGCCATTTTTAATTGAAATTGCAACTTTTTTGGATTTTTTCCCCATTCAGAGGCATCGTACTTTAACGAACTCCTCCTAGAGATTTTATTCGATCAACTAAAAATTTGGCGAGGAATATTGAAAGACCTTGCCAATGTTAAATTGCGAAGCATATTTGGATTCATCGAACGATGTACCCGTGGCGGCGCGGCGAATTTCAATGTCCCGCCATGAAACAGGAAGTTGGTTTTACTCCCACATACTTTGTGGTATTTGCCTGAAACTTTCCAAGCCTGATAAAATTGTCCTCCCAAGTATTAATATATGCTAATATTAGATCGGGAGGCGCCAGGTGGCTCCACAGCGCCCTCTAGATATGGCCATGTTAAAATAAAAGTGCTTGAGTGTTCATGAAATTTGGTGTGATCATTGCCTTAGTCATTCCGGGCAATGCTTAATTTTAAGAAATTTTTTCGCCAAACAGGAAGTGAGCTATGAGCTATTTCCTGCGTTTTTCCAAATTTTACTAACACACGTTTGAAGGCCTTAGAAAGCTCCTAAACTTGCAAAACCTTGTAGAAATTATAAATGTCTCACTCTCTGGAATGTCATCCATCAATTTACACTAAATGTGCCATAATGGCTCTATAGCGCCCCCAATCAGATTTACAAAAGAATTGCTCTTTTGAAGGTCCAAACATGCTGGAAAATTTACAAAAATTAACACACTCATGTAGCCCGGTATTACGATTATTATGTTGTAGATTCTGCGCAAAGGTATGTCAAAATGGTATCATAGCGCCCTGCAGAAAATTTTTGCACTCCCCTCAGGAAACCACATTTTACACAGTCGAGCAGTGTCCAATGGCTCTGAATGGACACCTGCACCCATGAAGATCTTGCTGCATCCCCAACGTGCACGAGGGGTGAGAGGGCCCTTTCAACGCGGCTTGCAGCTTTAATTAGGGCCCGAGCACCGACCGGTGCCAGGGCCCGGAACGGGTCCTGGCACCGAAGGTGCGAGGAACCTATTGTTTTTGATGGGATTTTTATTCTTCTTCTTCTTCTTCTTCTTTTTATTCTGCTGCGAGAACGCATTTTTGAGGGCTTTGCCATGCACAAAAACTCACAAAAATTTGCCCACACGTCAGTCGTGGTGAAAATTGCAAAGTATTACTATTTTTGTGCTTAGACATGCCTAGGTGGCTCTATAGCGCCACCAAACACGCGGCCATTTTGGAACGCACTTGCTCGGATTCTCACGAAATTCGATTGGGCTATAGCAGTCATGATAAATTTTTTTGGTAATTTTTTAGAAATTTTTTTGCCTCACAGGAAGTGAGCTACGAGCCATTTCCTGCGTTTTTTCAGATTTTTCAAACACATTTTTGAGGGCCTTATCATACTCGAAAACTCACCAAACTTGGCTCATAGACTAAAAATATTAAATACTTTGATTCAATATCTCATTTGGCACTGGGTTTGATATGGTAGCTCTATAGCGCCCCCTAATACATAATTGCATTTTTGAACACCTCATCATGCTCGAAAACTCACGAAACTTTGCAGACCTATTAAGCTGGTCATACTATTTACTAGGATATAGGGTTTGAAGAAAAATGTGGCAAAATTGCATTACAGCGCCACCTAGAAAATTTCAATGAAGCAGCCCTCGCAGCGTGTTTAATCTACATGTTCCAAATTCGGTGGACATATGTACTATGCCAAGACCTAAGAAAAAGCCACTGGTGCCATGACCTAGACTCAACAGGAAGTCAGCCATTTTTAATTGAATTTGCAATTTTTTAAAATTTTTTGCAATTCACAGGCATCGTACTTTAATGAACTCCTCCTAGAGATTTTATCTGATCAACTTAAAATTTGGCATATGACATTGAAAGACGTCGTCGATGTTAAATTGCGAAGCTTTTTTGGATTCATCGAACTTTGTATCCGTGGCGTCGTGGCGAATTTCGATGTTCCGCCATGAAAATGGAAGTTGCTTTTATGAGCAAATGCTTTGGTAGATTTACTTGAAACTTTACAGGCTTAATGATAGTCTAATTCCAAATATACCTATATGTTGATATTGGAGTGGGTGTGGTTAGGTGGCTCTACAGCGCCCTCTTGACACGGCCAGACACGGCGCTCGGCATACGCTTATCACGCACTGCGCGTAGGGCACCAACTGCTTGGGGGGGCACCAAAAAAATAAAGCCCATAAAAAAATTATAATAATAACAGTATTTAATATTTAAAATAAAAGTTTGTAAAGCATGTTAATAAATATAAGTAATAGAAAAATAACGTAGGCTTATTTACGCTAAAAAAGATTAATCTCCTGCGAGGCCTTCTCATCGGTCTACCTCTGGTGCCCCCTCCCCCCCTCTCCCATTCCCTAGTAGTTTGCTCCATTATGCTTCAATCGCAAATTTGGCAGAAGTTTATTCCGGAGATCTGGACATGTCATCGAAATCGAAAAGGCATCAAGAGTCGGGGGCGGAAAAGCGGAAAAGAAAAAAACTGCGAGATGATGCTCGCGCGTCACTGGCAGGTAAGACAATGTTTTAATTAACAATGATTTATTTTGTAACTGCTACGTTTACATGACCACAATCATCCGATAACTGGGAATAATCGGGTAATGGCAATAATCTGATTTGACGCGTTTTCATCTACTTCAGACATGTGATAATCGGAAAAACCTGGTTTACATGGTTCAGTCAATAGTTTTATTTCTTTCCAAGTACATGACGTAAAACTCTTGGTCTCCGCATAGGCCTTCCTCCACTCCTACCAAAAACCCGTGCTTGCTGGATGTGCGTTAGGAGTAAGGACTGGTGGGAGAGAGTGGTGCTCAATGAATTTTTTAGATGCAAAATGAAGAGAGAATTTCAGGATGTCTCGGGGATCATTCGTGCAACTGTGTGATGAAATGAAGGATATCTTGAGCCCAGAAGAGATGACCGCTGTTCCTCTAGAAATGCGAGTGGCGATTGAGTTATATGAGCTCGCTAGCTGCGGAGAGTATAGGCTGATAGCGAATCAGTTTGGTGTCCATAAAGCGTCTCTAGTTAGCTACATCCGTTTTTCTATTTGTGCGCATTCGCAGATGTATCCCTGTCAGTTTCCTCTGCTGAGCGAAGCTTCTCCAAACTTAAACTCATTAAAACATACCTGCGCTCATCAATGGGCCAGAAGCGTTTAAGTGGTCTGGCTGTCATCAGCATCAATGGGGAAATTGCTCATAAACTGTCATATGATGACCTGATAGCTGATTTCGCAGCCCGAAAATGCAGACGTGTACCTCTGTAGGGCCTTTAACAACTGGTGCTTGCATTTTAAAATATGTATTTAAAGTTCCTTACTCAGAACTGTGATAACAGTTAAAAACATGTTTATTTGTTAATAGTCGTGGCATTTTTAAAAATTTAGATTATTTATTTTTATTTGAGTATTTGATGCTATTGTTCGTGTTTTATAAAGACTTAATTATTGTTATTTATCTCTTAATAATAATAATACTAATAATAATAATTATTATTATTCTGATTGTTATTATTATATTATTATTATTATTTATCTCTATCTCAGTTTTTGAACCATTAATATTGACAACTAATTTTGTAAAATAAAGCAAAACTGACAAATACTCAGATATTGTTCATTTCTGTCAGGGGTGGGGTTGGGTGGGTGGTTATGTGGGGGGGGGGCACCACAAAGTATTTATGCTTAGGGCACCAAAATGGCTAGCGCCGGCCCTGGACACGGCCATGTTGATATAAAAGTGCTTGAATGTTCATGAAATTTGGTCTGACCATTGCATTTGTTTTTCTGGGCTGTGCTGATTTTTTTGAAATTTTTCGGCCAAACAGGAAGTGAGCTATGAGTCATTTCCTGCCTATTCCAAATTCTATGAACACACATTTGAAGGCCTTAGCATACTCGAAAACTTCCAAAACTTAGCTAAAATTTTATTTGTCACATTGTCTTCAATTTGAAACAAAAATTGGCAGAAAATGAGGCATCATGGCTCTATAGCGCCCCCAATACAATTTTTAAAAGAATTACCCTTTTGAGGGTTTCAGCATGCTCAAAAACTCACAAAATTTTGTACAATTTTAAAGACCATCATTCCTATGACACTGATAAAAAATTTACAAATAGGCGTGGCAAAAATGGTATTATAGCGCGCCCTGGAAAATTTCAAATAAGCAGCCCTCGCAGCCCGGTGAACCCAGATGTATGAAATTCGGTAGACATGTGAAATATGCCGAGACCTACAAAAAAGTCTATTGGTGCCATGACCTAGACTCAACAGGAAGGCTGCCATTTTTAATTGAAATTGCAACTTTTTTTTTTTTTTTTTTTGCCATTCACAGGTGTCGTACTTTAACGAACTCCTCCTAGAGATTTTATCCGAACAACTTAAAATTTGGCATATAATATCTAAAAACCTTGCTGACGTTAAATTGCGAAGCTTTTTTGATTTCATCAAACGATGCATCCGTGGCGTCATGGCGAATTTTGATGTCCTGCCATGAAACAGGAAGTTGCTTTCAATTCCACATACTTTGTGTGATTTGCCTGAAACTTTCCAAGCTTGATAAAATTGTCCGCCCAAGTATAGATATATGCTTATTTTATATCGAGAGGTGCCAGGTGGCTCCACAGCGCCCTCGAGACATGGCCATGTTCAGATAAAAGTGCTTGAAAGTTCATGAAATTTGGTATGATCATTGCATTAGTCATTCTCCGCAATTGTTAATTTTTTGAAATTTTTTTGCCAAACAGGAAGTGAGCTATGAGCTATTTCTGCGTTTTTCGAAATTTTACGAACACACGTTCTAAGGCCTTAGAATGCTCCAAAACTTGCAAAACCATCCAAAAATTAGAACTGTCTTATTCTCTTCAATACATCCAATTGGCACTAAATGGGGCATAATGGCTCTATAGCGCCCCCAATAATATTTATAAAAGAATTGCTCTTTTGAAAGTCTAAACATGCTGGAAAATTTACAAAAATCAAAACACTCATGGAGCCCCGTATTACGATTACTGTGTTGTAGATTTTGTGCACAGGCAAGTCAAAATGGTATCATAGCGCCCTCCAGAAAATTTTTGCACTCCCATCAGGAAACCACATTGGACGCGGTCCAGCTGTGTCCAATGGCTCTGAATGGACACCTGCAACCATCAAGATCCTGCTGCCACCCCAACGTGCACGAGGGGGGCGAGGGCCCTTTCAACGCTGCTTGCAGCTTTAATTAGGGCCCGAGCACCGACCGGTGCCAGGGCCCTGAACGGGTCCTGGCACCGAAGGTGCGAGGAACCTATTGTTTTTGATGGGATTTTTAGGGCCCGAGCACCGACCGGTGCCAGGGCCCGGAACGGGTCCTGGCACCGAAGGTGCGAGGAACCTATTGTTTTTGATGGGATTTTTATTCTTCTTCTTCTTCTTCTTCTGCTGCGAGAACGCATTTTTGAGGGCTTTGCCATGCACGAAAACTCACAAAAATTTGCCCACACGTCAGTCGTGGTGAAAATTGCAAAGTATTACTATTTTTGTGCTGAGACATGCCTAGGTGGCTCTATAGCGCCACCAAACACGAGGCCATTTTGGAACGCACTTGCTCGGATTCTCACGCAATTCGATTGGGCCATAGCAGTCATGATAAATTTTTTTGATAATTTTTTTGAAATTTTTTTGCCGCACAGGAAGTGAGCTACGAGCCATTTCCTGCGTTTTTCCAAATTTTACGAACACACGTTCTAAGGCCTTAGAATGCTCCAAAACTTGCAAAACCACCCAAAAATTAGAACTGTCTTATTCTCTTCAATACATCCATCAATTGGCACTAAATGGGGCATAATGGCTCTACAGCGCCCCCAATAATATTTATAAAAGAATTGCTCTTTTGAAAGTCTAAACATGCTGGAAAATTTACAAAAATCAAAACACTCATGGAGCCCCGTATTACGATTACTGTGTTGTAGATTTTGTGCACAGGCAAGTCAAAATGGTATCATAGCGCCCCCCAGAAAAATTTTGCACTCCCATCAGGAAACCACATTGTACGCGGTCCAGCTGTGTCCAATGGCTCTGAATGGACACCTGCAGCCATCCAGATCTTGCTGCCACCCCAATGTGCACAGGGGGGGCGAGGGCCCTTTCAACGCTGCTTGCAGCTTTAATTATTCTTCTTCCTTCTTCTTCTTCTTCTTATTATTATTATTCTGCTGCGAGAACGCATTTTTGAGGGCTTTGCCATGCACGAAAACTCACAAAAATTTGCCGACATGTCAGTCGTGGTGAAAATTGCAAACTATTATTATTTTTGTGCTGGGACATGCCCCAGTGGCTCTATAGCGCCACCAAACACGTGGCCATTTTGGAACGCACTTGATCGGATTCTCACAAAATTCAATAAGGTCATAGTAGTCATAATAATTTTTTTCTCAATTTTTTTGAAATTTTTTTGCCACACAGGAAGTGAGCTACGAGCCATTTCCTGCGTTTTTTCAGATTTTACGAACACATTTTTGAGGGCCTTATCATACTCGAAAAGACACCAAACTTCACTCAGACTTAAAATATTAAGTTCCTCGATTCAATATCTCATTTGGCACTATGTGTGACATGGTGGCTCTATAGCGCCCCCTAATACATAATTGCATATTTGAGGGCATCAACATGCATGAAAACTCACAAAACTTTGCAAACACATTAAGCTGGTCATACTATGTACTAGGAACTAGGGTTCACAGATAGATGTGGCTAAATTGCATTACAGCGCCACCTGGAAAATTTCAATGAAGCAGCCCTCGCAGCGTGTTTAACCTACATGAACAAAATTCGGTGGACATGTGTACTATGCCAAGACCTAAAAAAAAGTCTCTTGGTGCCATGACCTAGACTCAACAGGAAGTCCGCCATTTTTAATTGAATTTGCAAATTTTTTTAATTTTTTGCCATTCACAGGCATCATACTTTAATGATCTCTTCCTAGAGATTTTATCCGATCAACGTAAAATTTTGCATATGACATCTTAAGACCTTAACAATGTTAAATTGCGAAGCTTTTTTTGATTCATCGAACTTTGTATCCGTGGCGTCGCGGCGAATTTTGATGTTCCGCCATGAAACAGGAAGTTGGTTTTACGCACACATGCTTTGTGAGAGTTGCGCGAAACTTCACAGGCTTGATAATGGTCTACTTCCAAGTATACCCACATGTTGATATTGGATTGGGTGTGGTCAGGTGGCTCCACAGCGCCCTCTTGAAACAGCCATGTTGAGATAAAAGTGCTTTAATGTTCATGAAATTTGGTGTGGTCATTGCGTTTGTCATGTCGAGTGATGGTAATTTTTTTGAAGTTTTTTGGCCAAACAGGAAGTGAGCTATGAGCCATTTCCTGCGTTTTTCCAAATTTTAGAAACACATGTTTGGAAGCCTTAGAATACTCAAAATCTTGTAAAAAGTTGCACAAATTATAATTGTCTTATTGTCTTCAATTTTATACATCAATTTACACTAAATTTGGCACAATGGCTCTTTAGCGCCCCCAATCAGATTTTTAAAAGAATTGCCCTTTTGAGGGTCTCAGCATGTTCGAAAACTCACAAAATTTTGTAAATGTATAAAGACCATCATTTGTATTACTCTGACAAAAAACTTACAAATCGACATGGCAAAAATGACATTATAGCGCCCCCTGGAAAATTTCAAATAAGCAGCCCTCGCAGCCCGGTAAACCCACATGTATGAAATTCGGTAGACATGTGGAATATGCCGAGACCTACAAAAAAGTCTCTTGGTGCCATGACCTAGACTCAACAGGAAGTCCGCCATTTTTAATTGAAATTGCAACTTTTTTTTTTTTTTTTGCCATTCACAGGTGTCGTACTTTAACGAACTCCTCCTAGAGATTTTATCCGATCAACTTAAAATTTGGCATTTAATATCTAAAAACCTTGCTGACGTTAAATTGCGAAGCTTTTTTGATTTCATCGAACGATGCATCCGTGGCGTCATGGCGAATTTTGATGTCCTGCCATGAAACAGGAAGTTGCTTTCAATTCCACATACTTTGTGGGATTTGCCTGAAACTTTCCAAGCTTGATAAAATTGTCTGCCCAAGTATAGATATATGCTTATTTTATATCGAGAGGTGCCAGGTGGCTCCACAACGCCCTCTAGATATGGCCATGTTCAGACAAAAGTGCTTGAAAGTTCATGAAATTTGGTATGATCATTGCATTAGTCATTCTCCGCAATTGTTAATTTTTTGAAATTTTTTTGCCAAACAGGAAGTGAGCTATGAGCTCTTTCCTGCGTTTTTCCAAATTTTACGAACACATGTTTTAAGGCCTTAGAATGCTCCAAAACTTGCAAAACCATCCAAAAATTAGAACAGTCTCATTCTCTTCAATAAATCCATCAATTGGCACTAAATGGGGCATAATGGCTCTATAGCGCCCCCAATAATATTTATAAAAGAATTGCTCTTTTGAAAGTCTAAACATGCTGGAAAATTTACAAAAATCAAAACACTCATGGAGCCCCGTATTACGATGACTGTGTTGAGGATTTTGTGCACAGGCAAGTCAAAATGGTATCATAGCGCCCTCCAGAAAATTTTTGCACTCCCATCAGGAAACCACATTGTACGCGGTCGAGCTGTGTCCAATGGCTCTGAATGGACACCTGCAACCATCAAGATCTTGCTGCCACCCCAATGTGCACGGGGGGGCGAGGGCCCTTTCAACGCTGCTTGCAGCTTTAATTATTATTATTCTGCTGCGAGAACGCATTTTTGAGGGCTTTGCCATGCACGAAAACTCACAAAAATTTGCCCACACGTCAGTCGTCGTGAAAATTGCAAATATTTTTATTTTTGTGCTTGGACATGCCCCGGTGGCTCGATAGCGCCACCAAACACGCGACCATTTTGGAACGCACTTGCTCGGATTCTCACGAAATTTTGTAGAGTCATAGTAGTCATCATAAATTTTTTTGTAAATTTTTTTGAAATTTTTTTTGCCTCACAGGAAGTGAGCTATGAGCCATTTCCTGCGTTTTTTTAGATTTTACGAACACTTTTTTGAGGGTTTTATCATACTCGAAAACTCACCAAACTTGGCTCATAGACTAGAAATATTACGTTCTTTGATTCGATATCTCATTTGGCACTGGGTGTGACATGGTAGCTCTATAGCGCCCCCTAATACATAATTGCATTTTTGAGGGCCTCAGCATGCTTGAAAACTCACAAACTTTGCAAACATATTAAGCTGGTCTTACTTTTTACTCGGATTTAGGGTTTACAGATGGATGTGGCAAAATTGCATTACAGCGCCACCTAGAAAATTTCAATGAAGCAGCCCTCGCAGCGTGTTTGACCTACATGTACAAAATTCGGTGGACATGTGAACTATGCCAAGACCTAAAAAAAAGTCTCAGGTGCCATGACCTAGACTCAACAGGAAGTCCGCCATTTTTAATTGAATTTGCAAATTTTTTTAATTTTTTGCCATTCACAGGCTTCGTACTTTAACGAACTCCTCCTAGAGATTTTATCCGATCAACTTAAAATTTTGAATTTAACATCTTAAGACCTTGTCGATGTTAAATTGCGAAGCTTTTTTGGATTCATTGAACTTTGTATCCGTGGCGTCGCGGCGAATTTTGATGTTCCGCCATGAAACAGGAAGTTGGTTTTACGCGCACATGCTTTGTAGAATTTGCGCAAAACTTTACAGGCTTTATAGGAGTCCACTTGCAAGTAGACCTATATGTTGATATTAGATTGGGTGTGGTCAGGTGGCTCCACAGCGCCCTCTTGAAACGGCCATGTTGAGATAAAAGTGCTTGAATGTTCATGAAATTTGGTGTGATCATTGCTTTGTTTATGTCGAGTTATATTAATTTTTTTGAAATTTTTTGGCCAAACAGGAAGTGAGCTATGCGCCATTTCCTGCTTTTTTCCAAATTTTATAAACACATGTTTGGATGCTTAAGAATACTCGAAATCTTGCAAAAAGTTGTACAAATTATAATTGTCTTATTATCTTCAATTTTATATATCAATTTACACTAAATTTGGCATAATGGCTCTATAGCGCCCCCAATCAGATTTTTAAAAGAATTGCCATTTTGAGGGTCTCAGCATGTTCTAAAACTCACAAAATTTTGTAAATGTATAAAGACCATCATTTGTATTACTCTGACAAAAAACTTAAATATATACATGGCAAAAATGTCACTATAGCGCCCCCTGGAAAATTTTAAATTAGCAGCCCTCGCAGCCTGGTGAACCTACATGAATGAAATTCGGTGGACATGTGGAATATGCCGAGACCTACAAAAAAGACTCTTGGTGCCATGACCTAGACTCAACAGGAAGTCCGCCATTTTTAATTGAAATTGCAACTTTTTTGGATTTTTCGCCATTCACAGGTGTCGTACTTTAACAAACTCCTCCTAGAGATTTCATCCGAACAACTTGAAATTTGGCTAATAGTATCTAAAGACGTTGCCGATGTTAAATTGCGAAGCTTTTTTGGATTCATCGAATTTTGTTTCCATGGCGTTGCAGCAAATTTCGATGTCCCGCCATGAAACAGGAAGTTGGTTTTACTCCCACAGACTTCATGGGTTTTCCCTGAAACTGTCCAAGCTTTATAAAATGGTCCTCCCAAGTATCAATATATGCTAATATTAGATCAAGTGTGGCCAGAAGGCTCCACAGCGCCCTCTAGATACGGCCATGTTAAGATAAATGTGCTTGAATGTTCATGAAATTTGGTGTGATCATTGCATTAGTCATTCCGGGTTATGGTTTATTATTTTGGCCAAACAGGTATGAGCTATTAGCTATTTCCTGCGTTTTTCCAAATTTCACGAACATACGTTTGAAGGCCTTAGAATACTCCAAAGCTTGCAGAACCTTGCACAATTTATAATTGTCTTATTCTCTTCAATGTCATCCATCAATTGGCACTAAATGTGGCATAATGGCTCGATATCGCCCCCAATCAGATTTTTTAAAGAAATCACTTTTGTGGGTCTAAACGTGCTGTAAAAATTACAAAAATCAACATGCTCAAGGAGCCTGGTATTACAATTACTATGCTGGAGATTTAGCGCACGGGCATGTCAAAATGATATCAAAGCACCCCTCCAGAAAATTTTTGCACTCTCCGCAGGAAACCACATTGTTCACAGTCTAGCAGAGTCCAATGGCTGTGAATGCACACCTGCACCCATCAAGATTTTGCTGCCTCCCCAACGTGCAAGAGGGGTGCGAGGGCCCTTTCAACGCTGCTTGCAGCTTTAATTAATTTTGTGCTTGGACATGCCCCGGTGGCTCTATAGCGCCACCAAATACGCGGCCATTTTGGAACGCACTTGCTCGGATTCTAATGAAATTTTATGGGGTCATAGTAGTCATCATAAATTTTTTTGTCAATTTTTTTGAAATTTTTTTGCCACACAGGAAGTGAGCTATGATCCATTTCCTGCGTTTTTTCAGATTTTACGAACACATTTTTGATGGCCTTATCATACTCGAAAACTCACCAAACTTGGCTTATAGACTAAAAATATTAAGTTCTTTGATTTGATATCTCATTTGGCAGTAGATGCGACATGGTGGCTCTATAGCGCCCCCTAATACATAATTGTATTTTTGAGGGCATCAGCATGCTCGAAAACTCACGAAACTTTGCAAACATATTAAGCTGGTCATAATTTTTACTAGGATATGGGGTTTACAGATGTTTGTGGCAAAATTGCATTACAGCGCCACCTAGAAAATTTCAATGAAGCAGCCCTCGCAGCATGTTTAACCTACATGTACAAAATTCGGTGGACATGTGTACTATGCCAAGACCTAAAAAAAAGTCTCTAGGTGCCATGACCTAGACTCAACAGGAAGTCCGCCATTTTTAATTGAATTTGCAAATTTTTTAAATTTTTTGCCATTCACAGGCGTCGTACTTTAACGAACTCCTCCTAGAGATTTCATCCGATCAACTTAAAATTTTGCATATGACATATAACGACCTTGTCAATGTTAAATTGCGAAGCTTTTTAGGATTCATCGAACTTTGTATCCGTGGCGTCGCGGCGAATTTCGATGTTCCGCCATGAAAGAGGAAGTTGGTTTTCCGCACACATGCTTTGTGAGATTTGCGTGAAACTTTACAGGCTTCATAATAGTTTACTTTCAAGTAGACTTATATGTTGATATTAGATTGGGTGTGGTCAGGTGGCTCCACAGCGCCCTCTTGACACGGTCAAGTTGAGATAATAGTGCTTGAATGTTCATGAAATTTGGTGTGATCATTGCATTTGTTTTTCTGGGCTATTATTTTTTTTTTGAAATTTTTTGGCCAAACAGGAAGTGAGCTATGAGCCATTTCCTGCGTTATTCCAAATTTTACGAACACACGTTTGAAGGCCTTAGCATACTCGAAAACTTGCAAAACTTTGCAATAATTATATTTGTCTGATTGTCTTCAATTTGAGACAGAAATGGGCAGTAAATGTGCCATAATGGCTCTATAGCGCCCCCAATGAGATTTTCAAAAGAATTGCCCTTTTGAGGGTCTCAGCATGCTCAAAAACTCACAAAATTTTGTACAATTCTAAAGACCATCATTCCTATTACACTGATCAAAAATGTACATATAGGCGTTGCAAAAATGGCATTATAGCGCCCCCTGGAAAATTTCAAATAAGCAGCCCTCGCATCGTGGTTGACCTGCATGTATGAATTTCGGTGGTAATGTGGAATATTCTGAGACCTGAAAAAAAGTCTCTTGGTGCCATGACCTAGACCCAACAGGAAGTTCGCCATTTTTAAATGAAAATGCAACTTTTTTAGATTTTTCGCAATTCGCAGGTGTCGTACTTTAACGAACTCCTCCAAGAGATTTTATTCGATCAACTTAAAATTTGGTGAATAATATCTAAAGACGTTGCTGATGTTAAATTGCGAAGCTTTTTTGGATTTATCAAACGATGTATCAGTGGTATTGCGGCGAATTTCGACGTCCTGCCATGAAAGAGGAAGTTGATTTTACTCCCACATACTTCGTGGGATTTCCCTGAAACTTTCCTAGCTTGATTAAATTGTCCTCCCAAATATAAATATATGTTAACAGTAGATCGAGAGTGGCCAAGAGGCTCCACAGCGCCCTCTAGATACGGCCATTTTAAGATAAAAGTGCTTGAATGTTCATGAAATTTGGTGTGATCATTGCATTATTCATTCCGGGCATTGGTTAATTTTTTGTGAAATTTTTTGGCCAAGCAGGAAGTGAGCTAAGAGGTATATCCTGCATTTTTCCAAATTTTACGAACAAACGTTTAAAGGCCTTAGAATACTCCAGAACTTGCAAAATCCTGCACAAATTATAATTTTCTTATTCTCTTGAATGTCATCCATCAATTGGCATTAAATGTGGCATAATGGCTCCATAGCGCCCCCAATAAGATTTTTAAAACAATTTCCCTTTTGAGGGTCAAAACTTGCTGGAAAATTTACAAAAATGAACAAATTCATGGAGCCTGACATTACAATTACCTTGTTGTAGATTTTGCGCACAGTCATGTCAAATGGTATCATAGCGCCCTCCAGAAAATTTTTGCACTACCCTCAGGAAACCACATTGCACACAGTCTAGCAGTGCCCAATGGCTCTTAATGGACACCTGCTCCCATCAAGATGTTGCTGCCACCCCAACGTGCACGAGGGGTGCGAGGGCCCTTTCAACGCTGCTTGCAGCTTTAATTTATTTTGTGCTTGGACATGCCCTGCTGGCTCTATAGCGCCACCAAACACGCGGCCATTTTGGAACGCACTTGCTCGGATTCTAATGAAATATCATAGGGTCATAGTAGTCATCAGAAATTTTTTTGCCACACAGGAAGTGAGCTATGAGCCATTTCCTGCATTTTTTCAGTTTTTACGAACACATTTTTGAGGGCCTTATCATACTCGAAAACAGACCAAACTTGGCTAATTGACTAAAAATATGAAGTTCTTTGATTGGATATCTCATTTGGCAGTGGGTGAGACATGGTAGCTCTATAGCGCCCCCTAATACATAATTGCATTTTTGAAAGCATCAGCATGCTCCAAAACTCACAAAACTTTGCAAACATATTAAGCTGGTCATACTCTTTCCTAGGATATAGGGTTTACAGATAAATGTGGCATAATTGCATTACAGTGCCACCTAGACAATTTCAATGAAGCAGCCCTCACACTGTGTTTAACCTAAATGTACAAAATTCGGTGGACAAGTGTACTATGCCAAGACCTAAAAAAAAGTCTCTTGGTGCCATGACCTAGACTCAACAGGAAGTCCGCCATTTTTAATTGAATTTGCAAATTTTTTACATTTTTTGCCATTCACAGGCGTCGTACTTTAACGAACTCCTTAAAGAGATTTTATCCGATCAACTTAAAATTTGGCACAGGCTATCTAAAGACCTTCTCCATGTTAAATTGTGAAGCTCTTTTGGATTAATCGAAATTTGTGTCCGTGGCGTTGCAGCGAATTTCGATGTTCCGCCATGAAAATGGCAGTTGCTTTTAGGAGCACATGCTTTGTGAGATTTGCGTGAAACTTTACAGGCTTAATACTCGTCTACTTCCAAATATACCTATATGTTGATATTGGATTGGGTGTAGTCAAGTGGCTCCACAGCGCCCTCTTGACACGGCCATGTTGATATAAAAGTGCTTGAATGTTCATGAAATTTGGTTTGATCATTGCATTTGTTTTTTTGGGCTATGCGTATTTTTTTTTTTTATTTTTCGGCCAAACAGGAAGTGAGCTATGAGCCATTTCCTGCGTTATTCCAAATTTTACGAACACACATTTGAAGGCCTTAGCATACTCGAAAACATGCAAAACTTTGCAAAAATTATATTTGTCTGACTGTCTTCAATTTGAGACTAAAATTGGCAGTAAATGAGGTATTATGGCTCTATAGCACCCCCAATCAGATTTTTAAAATAATTGCCCATTTGAGGGTCTCAGGATGCTCAAAAACTCACAAAATTTTGTAAAATTCTAAAGAACATCATTCCTATTACACTGATAAAAAATTTACATATAGGCGTGGCAAAAATGGCATTATAGCGCTCCCTGGAAAATTTCAAATAAGTAGCCCTCGCATCGTGGTTGACCTGCATGTATGAACTTCGGTGGACATGTGGAATTTCCTGAGACCTAAAAAAAAGTCTCTTGGTGCCATGACCTAGACCCAACAGGAAGTTTGCCATTTTTAATTGAAATTGCAACTTTTTTAGATTTTTTGCCATTCACAGGTGTCGTACTTTAACGAACTCCGAGAGATTTTATCCGATCAACTTAATATTTGGCAAATAATATCTAAAGACATTGCTGATGTTAAATTGCGAAGCTATTTTGATTTCATCGAACGATGTATCCGTGGCGTCGCGGCGAATTTTGATGTCCCGCCATGAAACAGGAAGTTGCTTTTACTCCCACATAGTTTGTGGGATTCGCCTGAAACTTCCTATGCTTGATAAAATTGTCCTCCCAAGTATAAATATATGCTACGATTAGATCGGGAGTGGCCATGTTGCTCCACGGCGCCCTCTAGAAACGACCATGTTAACATAAAAGTGCTTGAATATTCATGAAATTTGGTGTGATCATTGCATTAGTCATTCCAGGCAATTCTTAATTTTTTGAAATTTTTTGGCCAAACAGGAAGTGAGCTATGAGCTATTTCCTGCGTTTTTCCGAATTTTACTAACACACGTTAGAATGGTCCAAAAGTGTTAAATGTGGCCAAAATTATCATAGTCTTACTGTCTTGAATTTAATACTTTAACTGGGACTAAATGTGGCATAATGGCTCTATAGCGCCCCCGGTCAGATTTATAAAAGAATTGCCCTTTTGAAGGTCTAAACATGCTGGAAAATTTACAAAAATCGACACACTCATGGAGCTCGGTATTACGATTACTATGTTGTAGATTTTGCGCACAGGCATGTCAAAATTCTATCATGGCGCCCTCAAGAAAATTTTTGCACTCCCCTCAGGAAACAACATTGTACACAGTCTAGCAGTGTCCAATGGCTCTGAATGGACACCTGCACCCATCAAGATCTTGCTGCCACCCCACTGTGCACGAGGGGTGCGAGGGCCCTTTCAACGCTGCTTGCAGCTTTAATTATTATTATTATTCCTCCGACATTTCAAGGGCCAATTTCGCCCCTTTCCCAATAGTGAAAACGCATCTAACTTTCCACAGACGTTTGGCCTAATCCGTCATTTGATATTTTTATGCGGTCATACAGGTTTGACCCCAAATGTCGAAATAGCGCCCCCTAAACACGTTTCAAAATTCCCATAGGGAAATTCAGTCACTTTGTCGTAGGCAGACGAAATTTGGTAGTTATATGCTTTGTAACAAGGCATACAAAAAACTTCATTGGAGCCATGCCCTAAACCCAACAGGAAGTGGGCCATTTTGATTTGAATTTTTGAATTTTAAAACAAACTCCTCCTAGGGATTTCACCGAATCTACTTCAAATTTGGTAGAGATTATTGTGAGACCAAGCTGATCAAAAGTTGTGCTCTGCAGATCTGCAGGTCAAAGGGCGTGGCTGCTAGGGCGTGACAAATTTTAGTGACTTGAGGAAAAAATTTCATAATGCTCTCACATCCAAACACTTGATTTTAGCAGCTTCAAACTTGCTGAAAATGATGAGGGCGCCGCCCTGAACATCTTTATATATTAACTTGCCACTTTGCTAATAGCGCCCTCCGGTGGTAACAGGAAGTGACCACTTGTTACTTCCACTTGTACTGATGACACATTATTGAACCCATCAACTTCATTCTACCTCTAAAACATGCAGAACAAGTTTATGAAGCTACATTGTAAACCCTGTATAGCTACGAGTAATGGCGTCCGTGTGGCGAAGCGGTGACTTTGGATCCCTCGCCATGAAAATACGTTCGGGATTCCCAATGCTCTCACATCCACATACTTGACTGTAGTAGCTTCAAACTTGCTGGACAATCACTGCTCCGCCCTGAACGTCTAAATGCATTTAATTTTCACTTTGCTACTAGCACCCCCCTGTGGTAACAGGAAGTGACCAGTCATTACTTTCATTTGCACTGATGACACATAGTTGAACACACCAACCTCATTCCACTTCTATTACATGCAAAACTAATAGATGAAGCTACCTTTTGAATGCTGTGAAGCTACACATAATGGCGTCCGTGTAGTGACGCGGCGACTTTCCATCTCTCGCCGAGAAAATACGTTTGGGTTTTTGATGTCTTTAATAAACTTGTATCATCATAAAAATTGATTTACAAGTCAAGGGTGTCAAGCTCTCACATGTGATTGGGGCTTTGCCTATGAGAGCAGCAAAATGCCTCGACAGCGCCCCCTTGAAATTTTCAAAAAACCCTCCCCATAGGGTTTTTTTTTGGGGTAGGAAAATAAAAATTGGTACACGTGTATTTGGCCAAGTCGCACAAAAAACTCTCTGGCATCATTTGTCTACTCCAAACAGGAAGTCGGCCATTTTGATTTTTACGTGTCATTTCTCCCTGATTTCCACATATTGTAGTTTAACGCACTCGTCCTAGAGATTTCATCCATTCAGAACCAGATTTATCAATAAACATCAAAAGACCATGCTGATCAAAAGTTGTGCTCTGCAGGTCTGTAGGTCAGTGGGCGTGGCTACCAACAGGAAGTGACCAGTTTTTACTTTCACTTGTACTGATGACATATCAACTTTATTCCCCCCGCATAACACGTAGAAGAAGTTGCTTGACCTACCTTACGAATGGTGTGATGCTTCGAGTAATGGCTTCCGTGTGGCGATGCGGTGACAAGGGATCCCTCGCCATGAAAATACGTTTGGGTTTTTCATGTTGTTAATGAATTTGTATCATCATGGAAATTGACATGCCTGTAAAGGGTGGCAAGCTCTCACATCTGATTGGGGCTTTGCCTATGAGGGCTGCAAAATGCCTCGATAGGGCCCCCTTAAAATTTTCAAAAACCCCTGCCCATAGGGGTTTTTTTGGAGTACAAAGATGAAAATTGGTGCGCACGTGTATTTGGCCAAGACGCAAAAAAAAGTCTCTTGCATCATTTGTCTACTCCAAACAGGAAGTCGGCCATTTTGATTTTAACGTGTCATTTTTGCCTTATTTCCACATATTGTATTTTAACGCACTCCTCCCAGAGATTTCATCCATTCAAAACCAGATTTATTACTAAACATTGAGAGACCATGCTGCACCCATCAGGATCTCACCACAACCCCAACGTGCGCATGGGGGCGAGGGCCCGTTCAACGCTGCTTGCAGCTTTAATTAGGGCCCGAGCCGACTGAAAGTCGTCCGAGGACCCTATTTTTTATTAAATTATTTTTATTAAACCTTTATTTAACCAGGTAAGACTCATTGAGATTTAAAATCTCTTTTTCAAGAGTGACCTGGCCAAGAAGGCAGCAAAAATAAAAAGGACACATATAAGTTTCATACAAGGACAGTGACACAGATATCAAAACATTTAAAAATAAGAATAAATACATAAGTAAATTAGGCACGTAGACAGTTTCTCATGCTTTCACAATCTAAATCCTTTAAAATTGAACCAAAAGCATTAATAGAAATCAGTTCTGACAATCTCAAGTCCTTTTGAGGGATGTTCCAGGCAGAGGGGGCAGCATATTTAAAAGCTTTTTTTTCCAAGCTCCGTGCGAGCACGTTGAACAGTCAAATGCAAAATATCTTGAGAACGGAGGTTGTAATGGCCTTCACTTCGAAAAAGATAAGTGGACAGGTAAGAAGGGACCAGCCCAAGGAGTGTTTTATAAATAAAATTCAACCAATGGGTACGCCTACGTACATACAGTGATGGCCACTCAGCCTCAGAATACAAAGTACAATGATGGGTGAGATATTTAAGACCAGTAACAAACCGCAGGGCACAGTGATAGACAGTATCCAGGGACCGTAAACATTGAGCAGAAGCATTCATATATAATAAGTCACCATAATCTAGCAAAGGCAGGAAAGTAGCTGACACGATATTTCCTAGCTGGAAAGGAGAAGCAGGATTTATGTCTAAAGTAAAAGCCAAGCTTTAACTTAAGCTTAATGACTAGATTTGCAATATGGGACTTAAAAGTCAGCTGACGATCAATAAGAATGCCTAAATACTTGTAACTTGAAACAAGTTCAATTACTCTTCCTTGAGCAGTGATTATGTTTGGAAGATTTGTTGGTATTTCACTACTGTTAGAAAAAAGCATGAGTTTAGTTTTTTCTGTATTCAATACCAATTTCAGTTTCTGCAGTCGGGACTGAACAATATCAAATGCAGACTGTAGAAAGTTAATGACCTGTATGACAGATGAACTGCAATAAATAACGGTATCATCAGCATAAAAATGATAATTTGCATTTGAAAGATTTTCACATAGGTTATTAACATAAAGGGTAAACAGAATAGGTCCTAAAACAGAACCTTGCGGCACCCCTTTGGATACTGTTAAGAAAGAGGAGGTGGACCCAGCTATTTGAACACACTGCGTTCTAGCAGATAAATAGTTGGAGAACCAAGCTACTGCTCGCTTAGACAATCCAATTTGGTGAAGTATGTTGACTAAAATGCTATGGTCAACTGTGTCGAAAGCTTTCGATAAATCAATAAAAAGTGCTGCACAATATTTTTTGCAATCTATTGCCTCAATAATGTCATTTGTGACTTTAAGAGCAGCAGTCATAGTGCTGTGTTTTTTCCTAAAACCAGACTGATAATTTGATAATATGCCTTTAGAATCTAAAAATTCCTTTCATTGATTGCTCACAAGCTTTTCAAATACTTTAGCTAGGACACAAAGTTTGGAGATTGGTCTCTAGTTATTTAAGCAAAAGGGTTGCCCCCCTTTCAAAAGAGGAAGAACAAAGGCAGATTTCCAGACTTTTGGGATCTCACTGCTAATAACACTAAGATTAAAAATCAAAGACAGAGGTTCAGCAATGAAATCAGCAGCTAACTTAAGAAAATAAGGGTCCAGCTTATCAGGGCCTGCAGATTTCTTGGGGTCCAGGTGCCTTAATTCTCTATGGACCTCAGCAACAGATATAGGCATAAGCTTAAATGTGCAATCGGTAGGCCTATATGAGCTTTTGGAAGCATTGTCTATTTGTACAACAGAGTTTATTTTTTTCAGGAAACAAAGATTCAAACAAAAAACCAGAAGAAATAAAATGCTCATTAAAACAATTAAGTATGGCTGACTTGTCGGTCACAGTACAGGAATTTTGAACAATGTAAGTAGGAAGTTCACCAGAGGGTACATGGCCAGACGTTTGTTTAATTATTTTCCAAAACTTTTTCGGATCATTTAATGTTTTTGTAGTTTCAGAGAGAAAATAATCAGATTTAGCCTCCTTTATAAAAAATGTACACTTATTACGAAGCTGTCTAAAACGGAGCCAGTTTATTTCCGTTTTAAATTTTCTTGCCCTGGCCCAGGCAACATCCCTTTCTTTCAGGAGACTATTCAGCTCAGGAGAAAACCATAAATTATTTCGACCTTTCACTCTGAACTGGCGGGGCGGGGCATGTTTATTTACATTACTTGAGAAACCATCATAAAAGAACTTCCAGGCCAGTTCCACATCATCAAAAAGTGAAATTTTATCCCAATCATAATGAGACAGGTCACGAAAAAAGGCTTGTTCACAAAAATGTTTTCAGATCTCTTTTAAGAATGACTCGTGGCTTAGACTTTGGGAGTTTAGCCTTTCTAACTGCTGCTACGACACAGTGGTCACTCATATCATTTGCAAAAATTCCCATGTCTGAGAATTTATGTGGTGCGTTCGTAAGAATTAAAATCAAGCAAGGATGATCTCTCAGGACATTTAATATTCAGACGAGTTGGACCATCAATTAATTGAGTCAGATTAAAAGAATCACAGATAGATTTAAAGCTGTCTGAAGCCGAGGACAGCCAATCAATATTAAGATCTCCGACAAGAAGCAGCTCATTCGAACTAAATCTAGATAAGTGTTGAGTTAAAGAACTCAGGGCTTCTTTACAGGCTGATGGTGATCAAAAACAACCAATTACAGTCAAGAACTGACCCGGCATGAACTCAAGCTTCAGGGCAAGTAGCTCAAACTGCCTGCTAATAGATACAGCGGTTACGGTGTTGCAGTGGAATTTGTTTTTTACATAAATAGCGATGCCACCGCCCTTCCTGGGGCGATCGCAGCGAAAAACGTTGTAACCCTTTATGAAAATATCCATATCTGAGATAGATTTATTAAGCCATGTTTCAGATATAACAAAAATATCAGTGTCAGTTGAATTGACCCAAATTCTGACTCGATCCATTTTTGAAAGCAAGCTTCGAACATTTACGTGAATAATACCGAGACCAGATCTAGTTTTGAATACATCTGGCTGAGTAACACAATTAAAAGTAGGTCCTGGGTTAGGCTGCACGTCGCCTGAGAGTATAAGTAAAAGGAGAACGAAATATTTTCGCTTGATATAATGCGATTCAATACCGGATAGGTGATTCATTCTTGGCTTCACGAGATCAAGAAAAGAGTTTTCAGAAAGCGTAAAACAATTTTTCAAAACAGACAGGTATATAAAGCGAAACAATTGCGCATAATTAAAAGACACTACGAAAGTTAGTTCCAACATCTGCACAACCATTTCACGGTGGAGCACAGTGCTGGTAATGGAATTCGGAACAACCGGAGGAGAGAGCGCCTTCTCAAACTCACAGCCCCGTTGGGGGACTGAATTCCAAGGAATCCATTATGACATTGCAATGAACAGCCCAAATAAAATTTTCATTGTCACTGATTCAGCTCGGTTCGGTTCAGTTTATTTCAACAGTTCAATGTATAACTGAGAGTTAGCGCCAGAGAAGGGAAAAGCACCGCTCTTCAGCAGTGAAGCCTGCAGGTACTTGCGGAGAGCTAAGCAGCAGTAGAGAGGAGGTACACCCTCCCGAAAGTAGTAGCGAACAGATCGTAGCAGCACGAGGACAAAGCATACAGACCCATCAACTGATCAGAGAGGGCCGTGGTTGCAGAAATAGCGGGTCACCCTCCGATCTCGGCAGCGAAGCAACAGGCAGTAGCTCAGTAGAGACGGAATAACCAAGCCCAGCGACAAACTGTAGCCCAACAAGGACAGAGCAGTAAAACAGACCCAGCAGCTGATCGGAGAGGGCCGCGATTGCAGAAATAGCGGGTCACCTTCCAATACCGACAGCAAAGCAACAGGCAATAGCTGAGTAGAGAGGAGACGACCAAACCCATCAGCTGATCGTAGAAGGCAGCAGGCAGGTAGCAGTGGAGCAAGTCGCAGAGTCGGTCGGCCGCCTGTGGAGACTTGCCGGAAAAGATCCCGCTGATTTTTTTTTTTTCAATCCATATATATATATTGATTTAGTGTATTTCAAAAGATAGCAGGGAGGGAGAATTTTCAACTAGACTTGATAAAAAAAACCTAAGTACAAAGCACAATAAAAACACGATAAGACTCTATTCACAGGACAAACAAACGAGGATATGTGCATGCTGCCATCTTGGATTTGCGAGCTATTGAAATCGTACTGTCTATTAGGGCCCGAGCCGACTGAAAGTCGTCCGAGGACCCTATTGAAATCGTACTGTTTATTTTTATTATTATTATAATTATTATTCTAACGACTTTTCAAAGGGCAATTTCACCCCTTTCCCAATGGTGAAAACGCGTCTTACTTTCCACATACGTCCGGCCTCATCCGAAATTTGATATTTTTGTGCGATCGCACAGGTTTGACCCCAAATGCCGAAATAGCGCCCCCTAAACACGTTTCAAAATTCCCAGAGGGAAATTCAATTACTTTCTCGTAGGCAGACGAAATTTGGTATTTATATGCTTTGTAACAAGGCATACAAAAAACTTTATTAAAGCCACGCCCTAAACCCAACAGGAAGTCGGCCATTTTGATTTGAATTGTTGAATTTCAAAACGAACTCCTCCTCGGGATTTCGCTGGATTGACTTCAAATTTGGTAAATATCATCGGCAGACCAAGCTGATTAAAAGTTGTGCTCTGCAGATCAGTAAGTCAAAGGGCGTGGCTGCTAGGCCATGACAAATTTTAGTGACTTGAGAAAAAAATTTCACAACAATCTCACACCCAATTACTTGTTTGGAGTAGCTTCAAACTTGCTGAACATGATGAAGGCGCCGCCCTTAACAGCCTGATAGACTAACTTTCCACTTTGCTAATAGCGCCCGCCAGTGGTAACAGGAAGTGACCACTCGTTACTTCCACTGGTACTGATGACACAATGTGGAACCAATCAACTTCTTTCTTCTTGTAAAACTTTCAGAACAAGTTGCTGAAGCTACCTTATGAACGTTGTATAGCTACGAGTAATGGCGTCCGTTTGGCGAAGCGGCGACTTTGGATCCCTCGCCATGAAAATACGTTTGGGATTCCCAATGCTCTCACGCCTACATACTTGACTGTAGTAGCTTCAAACTTGATGGATATGATCATTGCTCCGCCCTGAACATCCAGATTCATTAAATTCCTACTTTACTCCTAGCACCCCCCTGTGGTCACAGGAAGTGACCAGTTATTGCTTTCACTTGTATTGATGACACATAGTTGAACACACCAACCTCATTCCACTTCTATTACATGCAGAACAAATAGATGAAGCTAAATTATGAATGCTGTGAAGCTACGCATAATGGTGTCCGTGTTGTGACGCGGTGACTTTCCATCCCTCTCCTTGAAAATACGTTTGGGTTTTTGATGTCTTTAATAAACTTGTATCATCATAAAAATTGATTGACAGGTCAAGGGTGTCAAGCTCTCACATCTGATTGGGGCGATGCCCATGAGGGCGGCAAAATGCCTCGATAGCGCCCCCCTGAAATTTTCAAAAACCCCTCCCCATAGGGGTTTTTTTTGGGTTAGGAAGATGAAAATTGGTACACGTGTATTTGGCCAAGACGCACAAAAAAGTCTCAGGCATCATTTGTCTACTCCAAACAGGAAGTCGGCCATATTGATTTTAACGTGTCATTTTTGCCTGATTTCCACATATTGTATTTTAACGCACTCCTCCTAGAGATTTCATCCATTCATAACTAGATTTTTTAATGAACATTGAAAGACCATCCTGATCAAAAGTTGTGCTCTGCAGGTCTGTAGGTCGGTGGGCGTGGCTACCAACAGGAAGTGACCAGTTTTTACTTTCACTTGTACTGATGACATACAGTTGAAACCATGAACTTCATTTCCCCTGTACAACATGTAGAAGAAGTTGCTACAACTACCTTATGAATGCTGTGATGTTTCGAGTAATGGCGTCCGTGTGGCGATGCGGTGACAATGGATCCCTCGCCATGAAAATACGTTTGGCTGTTTGACGTTTTTAATGAATTCGTATCATCATGGAAATTGATATGCCGGTTAAGGGTGCCAAGCTCTCACATCTGATTGGGACTTTGCCCATCAGGGCAGCAAAATGCCTCAATAGCGCCCCCTTGAAATTTTCAAAATCCCCTTCCCCTAGGGGTTTTTTTGGAGTAGAAAGATGAAAATTGGTACAAATATGTATTTGGCCAGAACGCAAAAAAATGTCTCTGGCTTCATTCGTCTACTCCAAACAGGAAGTCGGCCATTTTGATTTTAACGTGTCATTTTTGCCTGATTTCCACATATTGTATTTTAACGCACTCCTCCGAGAGATTTCATCCTTTCAAAACCAGATTTATTCCTAAACATTGAGAGACCATGTTGATCAAAAGTTGTGCTCTGCAGGTCTGTAGGTCAGTGGGCGTGGCTCCAAACAGGAGGTGACCAGTTTTTACTTTCACTTGTACTGATGACATATAGTTGAACCCATCAACTTTATTTCCCCTGTACAACATGTAGAAGAAGTTGCTTAAACTACCTTACGAATGCTGTGATGCTTCGAGTAATGGCGTCCGTGTGGCGATGCGGTGACACTGGATCCCTCGCCATGAAAAAACGTTTGTGTTTTTGATGTTCCTTATGAATTCGTATAATCATGCAAATTGATATGCTGGTCAAGGGTGGTGAGCTCCAACATCTGATTGGGGCGGTGCCCATGAGGACAGCAAAATGCCTCGATAGCGCCCCCTTGAAATTTTGAAAAACCCCTCCCCATAAGGGTTTTTTTGGAATAGGAGAATGAAAATTGATACACATGTGTATGTTGCCAGTTCAAACAAAAAAGTCTCTGGCACCATTGGTCGATTCCAAACAGGACGTCAGCCATTTTGATATTACTGTGTCATTTTGGCCCGATTTCCACATATTGCATTTTAAAGAACTCCTCCGAGCTATTCCGTCCAATCAACCTAATACTTATTTCTGATCATCAAGAGACCATGCTGACCAAAAGTAGTGCTCTGCATGTCTGTCGCTAAATGGGCCTGGCCGCCCTGGTTTCCCCATTTCAGATGCCTTACCAAACACATTCTAGCTGCTCGCTCTCCCTCATACTTCATCCAAATGGGTTCAAAATTCCTGTACATGGTAAAAGCCCCACCCTGAACGCCTCGATGTGCTGCTAAACAATCTAGCTCATCATGCCCCATTATGGAAACAGAAAATGCCACATTTTACGTTGAAATTGGCCGATTTGCTCAAAACTTCACATTTGTGCTTAGGGTCTGCCGCTGAATGCACCTGCCCAAATTTGGTTACACTCTGAGCGCCTTCTGGTGGATGAAGTATCAACTTATCATAACTCCGTCAGCTGTGTCCGATTCGCTCGTCCTTTCTCTCAGGTTGGGGTAGGCACTTGACCTGTCCAATGGTCGTGAGTGCACAGCTGCACCTGTCAGGATCTCACCACAACCCTAATGTGCGCATGGGGGCGAGGGCCCGTTCAACGCTGCTTGCAGCTTTAATTATTATTATTATTATTATTATTATTCCTCCGACATTTAAAGGGCCAATTTCGCCCCTTTCCCAATGGTGAAAACGCGTCTTACTTTCCACAGACGTCCGGCCTCATCCGAAATTTGATATTTTTGTGCGGTCGCACAGGTTTGACCCCAAATGCTGAAAAAGTGCCCCCTAAACACGTTTCAAAATTCCCATAGGGAAATTCGGTTACTTTGTCGTAGGCAGACGAAATTTGGTAGTTGTATGCTTTGTATCAAGACATACAAAAAACTTCATTGGAGTTACGCCCTAAACCCAACAAGAAGTCGGCCATTTTGATTTGAATTTTTGAATTTTACAACAAACTCCTCCTAGGGAATTCTCCGGATCGACTTCAAATTTGGTAGAGGTCATTGGGAGACCAAGGTGATCAAAAGTTGTGCTCTGCAGATCTGCAGGTCAAAGGGCGTGGCTGCTAGGGCGTGACAAATTTTAGTGACTAGAGGAAAATATTTAACAACCCTCTCACAGTCAAATACTTGATTTTAGAAGTTTCAAACTTGCTGAAAATGATGGCGCCGCCCTGAACATCCTGATGTATTAACTTCCCACTTTGCTAATAGCGCCCCCCGGTGGTAACAGGAAGTGACCACTCGTTACTTCCACTTGTACTGATGACACATTGTTGAACCCATCAACTTCATTCTACTTCTAAAACATGCAGAACAAGTTGATAAAGCTACATTATAAACGCTGTACAGCTACGAGTAATGGCGTCTGTGTGGCGAAGCGGCGACTTTGGATGCCTCGCCATGAAAATATTTTTGGGATTCCCAATGCTCTCACGCCCACATACTTGACTATAGTAGCTTCAAACTTGCTGGACATGATCATTGCTTCGCCCTGAACTTCAAGATGCATTAAATTCCCACTTTGCTACTAGCGCCCTCCTGTGGTAACAGGAAGTGAACAGTTATTACTTTCACTTGTACTGAGGACACGTACTTGATCAGATCAACCTCATTCCACTTCTATTACATGCAGAACAAATTGGTGAAGCAACCTAATGAATAATGTAAAGCTATTCATAATGTACGTTGAAATTGGCAGATTTGCTCAAAACTTATCATTTGTGCTTTGGGTCTGCCCCTGAATGCACCTGCCCAAATTTGGTTACACTCTGAGCTCCTTCTTGTGGATGAAGTATCAACTTATCCTAACTCCTTCAGCTTTGTCCGATTCGCAACGACATTTTTCCTCAGATTGGGGCCGGCACTTGACCTGTCCAATGGTCGTGAGTGCACAGCTGCACCCGTCAGGATCTCACCACAACCCCAACGTGCGCATGGGGGAGAGGGCCCGTTCAACACTGCTTGCAGCTTTAATTATTATTATTATTATTATTCTTACGACTTTTCGAAGGGCAATTTCACCCCTTTCCCAATAGTGAAAACGCATCTTACTTTCAACATACGTCCGGCCCCATCCGAAATTTGATATTTTTGTGCGATCGCGCAGGTGCAACCCCAAATGCCGAAATAGCGCCCCCTAAACACGTTTCAAAATTCCCACAGAGAAATTCGGTTACTTTGTCGTAGGCCAATGAAATTCAGTAGTTATGTGCTTTGTAACAAGGCATACAAAAAACTTCATTTAAGCCACGCCCTAAACCCAACAGGAAGTCGGCCATTTTGATTTGAATTTTTAAATTTTAAAACAAACTCCTCCTAGGGATTTCGCCCAATCGACTTCAAATTTGGTACAGATTATTGTGAGTCCTAGTTGATCAAAAGTTGTGCTCTGCAGATCTGTTAGTCAAAGGGCGTGGCTGTTCGGGCGTGACAAATTTTTGTGACTTGAGAAAAAATTTTCACAACGCTCTCCCAGCCAAATACTTGATTTTAGAAGCTTCAAACTTGCTGAACATGATGTGGGCGCCGCCCTGAATGTCCTGATATATTAACTTGCCACTTTGCTAGTAGCGCCCCCCTGTGGTAACAGGAAGTGACCACTCATTACTTCCACTTCTACTGATGACACAATGTTAAACCCATCAACTTCATTCTACTTCTAAAACATGCAAAACAAGTTGCTGAAGCTACATTATGAACGTTGTATAGCTACGAGTAATGGCGTCCGTGTGGCAACGCGGTGACTTTGGATCCCTCGCCATGAAAATACGTTTGGGATTCCCAATGCTCTCACGCCCACATACTTGACTGTAGTAGCTTCAAACTAGCTGATCATAATAATTGCTCCGCCCTGAACGTCCTGATGCATTAATTTCCCACTTTGCTACTAGCGCCTCCCTGTGGTAACAGGAAGTGTCCAGTTACTACTTTTACTTCTACTGATGACACATAGTTGAACACATCAACCTCATTCTACTTCTATTACATGCAGAACAAATTAATGAAGCTACCTCATGAATGCTGTGCAGCTACGCATAATTGCGTCCGTGTAGTGACGCGGCGACTATCCACCCCTAGTCATGAAAATGCGTTTAGGTTTTTGATCCCTTTAATAAACTTGTATCATCGTAAAATTTGATAGACAGGTCAAGGACGGCGAGCTCTCACACTGTATTGGGGGTTTGCCCTTGAGGGCAGCAAAATGCAACGATAGCGCCCCCTTGAAATTTTCAAAAACCCCTCCCCATAGGAGTTTTTTTGGAGTAGGAAGATGAAAATTGGTACACATGCGTATTTGGCCATGACGCACAAAAAAGTTTGTGGCATTATTGGTCTACTCCAAACAGGAAGTCAGCCATTTTGATTTTAACGTGTCATTTTTGCCTGATTTCCACACATTGTATTTTAACGCACTCCTCCTAGAGATTTCATCCATTCAAAACCAGATTTATTAAAAAACATTGAGAGGCCATGCTGATCAAAATTTGTGCTTTGCAGGTCTGTAGGTCAGTGAGCGTGGCCGCGAAGAGGAAGTGACCAGTTTTTACTTTCACTTGTACTGATGACACATAGTTGAACCCATCAACTTTATTCCCCCTGTACAACATGTAGAAGAAGTTGCTTAAACTACCTTACGAATGCTGTGATGCTTCGAGTAATGGCGTCCGTGTGGCGATGTGGTGACAATGGATCCCTCGCCATGAAAATACGTTTGGGTTTTTGATGTTCTTAATGAATTCGTATCATCATGGAAACTGATATGCCGGTCAAGGGTGGTGAGCTCCCACATCTGATTGGGGTAGTCCCCATGAGGGGAGCAAAATGCCTCGATAGCGCCCCCTTGAAATTTTGAAAAACCTCTCCCAGTAGGGGTTTTTTGGAATAGCAAAATGAAAATTGGTACACATGTGTATGTTGCCAATGTGAACAAAAAAGTCTCTGGCACCATCGATCAATTCCAAACAGGAAGTCAGCCATTTTGATTTTAATATGACATTTTCTTCTTCTGATGTCCTCTGTTTTCGATTTTTCATTTTTTGCTTTAGTTTTTAAATATTTAATTGCTTGAAGGGTTTATAACCACTTTAAACCATCTTAAAGTTACATCTGAGTACCTTATGACCACTCCCTACCAAGAAATGATGACACATCTGACAAGGAAAAACTTTCCAGTCAGGTATGTTGCCTTGATTTTGGTATTGAATGGTGTCGCCAAAAATATGTAGTGTCTGAAATGGTATACGGTCAAGCAAATATATCTGTACTGACTTGGCTGAGTGGGATTATCCAACCTAAGTTGAATAATGTTTTTAAGATGAGGTTAATATTCAATAAAATCAACTCAAGATATAGGTCCTTTTGTGGTGCACAAATGAATTCAAATATTGTTTGTAGTGTTCACATTTTCCCTTACATCTTCCACTACTGCATCAATCACTCTTCAAATGAATACATTCATAAAATATCATCATTAAAAGTTAAAACTAGAGAAATTACCTAATGACAGAACTAATCCACACCCACTGAAGATATACAGGGTGCTCAAAAAGTAAAAGTGCACTAAAATATTTGTGGGGCAAAAATAGAAAAAAAAAATTTAACCTAAGTCAGAAGATTGATTTGGCCTATGCTTGCAGTTGAGTTTATGACGTAACAATACTGATCTGCCAGAACATTCTAAGATGAGAATCTCAGCTGTTGATGTTGTATTCCAGGTCTCCTGGATGTTGACATCCAGGTCTCTGATGTCTTCCATGCCTTACAAACACTTGACCCCAAAAAGGCTGCTGGACCTGATGGCCTTGAGCCATTTTTCTTGAAAGTTGCAGCCCTAATTATAGCTTGCCCAGTGGCCGACATCTTTAATCTTTCCATTGCCTCACGTAACTTCCCTGTCTTATGGAAACAAGCTATACAGTTTATACAGTACCTTTACTGAAAGCTGGTGATCCCACAAACCTGAATAATTATAGACTAATCTCTAATCTCTCAACCTTGGCAAAAATATTGGAATCTATAGTGTCTGGTCAGCTCAAATTTTTCCTGGATTCTAATAATGTATTTAATCCATTGCAATCAGGTTTCAGATCTAAGCATAGCACTTTCTCAGCCACTCTAAAAGTTCTTGATGATATAAGAGCTGTCATTGAAAATAAAATGTTCACTGTTGCTCTATTCTTCGATATGTCCAAAGCGTTTGACACTGTGGCTCATCAAATTTTAATTAATAACCTGCAAAAGGTTGGTGTTGGTTATGATGAGGTTGGTTGGTTTCAAAGTAACTTAACAGATTGAGTCCAGATGGTTAGATTTAGCAATATTGTGTCTGATCCAGTCACCTTGGTTAAGGGGGTGCCACAAGGTACCATCTTGGGGCCATTACTCTTTCTCCTATATACAAATGATCTCTGCAACCAGTCAAGATATTCTTTATATCATATGTATGTGGATGATACAGTTTTATATTCTTCTGCTCCCACTCTGGAGGTAGCACTTTCAAACCTTCAGGCTGATTTTATTCCTTTAGGCGAGATGTTTTTGATTGTTTGGTTCACGGATCCGCCGACGTAAAAAATTGGCATTCTTGGAAAAAAATAAATTTTTATTTTTCGCATATTCGCGAATCCGCCAATCTATATTTCACCAAAATTAGGAAAAAATTATTATTTTATTTTATCGCCCGCCCACATTTTGAATAGTTCTCCGATATGTACACTGTGTAACAATTCACTTAAACCAAATAGATATATGAACGCTACAACGCAATTTGAGGGCCGGTTCATACTCTACGCAAGGTACTCGAGCAAACGCGAGCACAGGTTCCTTCCATTCCGTTCACAGAGAAGCCTGAACGCGCGTCCCTTGCTGCGCTGTGCCTCGTTAAAAAGCAGTACATTGCTCATACAATGGGGGGTAGCATGGTCTTCTCCTTCTGCTTCTTTTTTCTTTTTGGTGTGTTGAACACAGCGTATGGTGCATTATTTGCTTTATCTCCCCTATTGGAATTTCACGGAAATACACGCGTCGATGCGTCGCGCTACAAAAATTTGGACGACACACTTTGCTACGCAAGGACGCAGGATGGCTACCTTGCGTTGCTCGATTCGTTGCCTTTCGTTCGCGCTCGCGTACCTTGCGTAGAGTGTGAACCGGCCCTAAGGCAGCAGGCGGACCTGATATTGCATGCAGTTATTAGACTGCGCCGACCGTCCGACCTAAAAGCAACAAAAAATGCCAAGATCAGAGGAAATTCTCACCTTTAAAGCTGCAGTCCGTAACTTTGAGGAGAGAGGGGACTTCGAACAAAAATTTGAAAAAAATCAACTTTCAGATCCCTCCCCCTCCCTCTCCACTGCACTCCTCAGACCCTGCCGTAGAAAGCTACCGTGCACGCGAAGGCGCGCGAACTGTTATCCATGCAACTGCGGAGAGATTTTGCACGTTCACAGTAACAAAGCGGCCAAGTTGCCGAGGCGAGACGTTACTGTTGCGAACAGTCAACACTGCTGGCCAACACACGGCACGTTGTTAGACCTGAAAATTCCGGGGCTAATATCACTCCTTTTATTGAAAACAAGTGTTTGCCACCAACATGGCAATATCCCCCGCCGCCTCAATTTTGTGTCTGTACAGACGGAGCCCGATGCTAATCGCGCAGCAAGGGATGATAATTAGTCCCGGCAGATTCTAGATGGTTTTCCTTCATTGACACGTTTTCCAATTCAAGAATAATCAAGTGGCAGTTGAAGACACGGCTTCTCTCCCCCATGCGATCTAAAAGCGACAAAATATTGGGCTATATTCAGTCCCGAAAAATTATTAGATTATAATTAGGTCTATGCACCATCACTCGGTGATGGCATTTCATAACTCTTCAGCGAATGAAGGTAATTTCGGCGACAAGTACATACTCCTGTTTTTGCAGCACGGTCGCTCAATTCGTAGTTAAAAAAAAAAAAATAGACAGCAGTCCGATTGGAAAATGTAAACGGACGAAACCACTTACTAGTCTGAAATGCCGTCGCCCAGTGCAGGTGCATCGAACTAATTATAATTAAATTATTTTTCTGTCCCGAATGCAGCGCATTATTTTGTCGCTTTTACATTGCATGGGGGAGAGAAGCCGTCTCTTCGATTGCCACTTGATTATTCGTGAATTAAAAAACTTGTAAATAACGGAAACCCATCTAGAATTAGCCAGGATTAATTATTTTCAAAAAAAGGAGGAATATTAGCCCCGGATTTTTCAGGTCCAACGACACGCCTGCCAACAAAGGAGCAGAAATGAATCATGTCGACATGAAAAGTAGTCTACAGCAGTATGTATTCATTTAAAACCCACCACACACTTATTTCGGGAAATTATCCGTTTTTTGAGTACAGAAACTGTCGTGAATCCAGCTGAATGGCCAGTAAATCATGTATGTCAGCATTTAGCTGTGAGAGAACAGAAACGTTGCACATATTTATAAAGACAACAACACAACAGATAAGACTGCCAGGTCACTTACAGAGATTTTCTGCTGCTTTCTAAAGAAACAACGCCAGTAACGTTTGCCCAAGCATCTGAAACAGGCTAACGTTAGTTCGACTGCAACATCACAGTAACATCACATGCACTGCGGAGTACTGTAACAATTACAAGACTGGCTATTCGAACAGCGACTGTGCTTGCAAGGACGTTCACTCGCTTATTTGCAGAGCGAAAATGAATTGATGCTGGTAGGGCTGGGGTTAGTTTGGTGATCATGTCAGCGACTCCAAATCGCTTATTTGCAAAGCAAAAATGAACCAACAAATACGCTATAGCAGGGGTTTACCTGTCAAGGAGAAAAGTTGCAAACTCCGCGTCAATTTTTAATCCTTCCAGATCACGGAGTTCCTTCCACTTCTAAAAATCCACTCCGATGTTCACTCTGGTTTTATCCTGGGTTTTGTTAAATTCTTTCTTTTGCACTTTTTTTTCTTCTGGCTTCCTTTTTTACTAGTCTTAGCCATGTGTGCCGTTTCTGGTAACTGAGGTATCGGTATTTTTTTCCTCGCTGATGGCTCTAAGCTCCTGAACCCGCTCTCGGAGATTTGAACTTGACTGAGCACTGGCGTGAACTGAGGAGGAAGGGGGAGGGGGCTGTCTGCAGCGCGTGCATGTGCACTGTTTGACGGCTGTCAGACACCATCCTGGCTCTAATTGGTTCTTTTAGTCGGTCCGAACGAATATTTTAAATTGCAGTAGGAGCATTAGGTGGGTTCAAATTAGCCTTTTATAAAATTATAGAGTACTAGTTTTATGTAATACTGTCTGTACACAGTGACAGTTTTAGCAAAAATGACAAAAAGTTATTTTTCTAAAACTTACATACTGCAGCTTTAAGTGACTTAATTATTTAAATACAATACACTCTAACGAAAAAAGTCGAGAGAAAGTTCAGTTTTCAAAAGTATATTAATGTAACAAGTAAACAAAAAATCGCATCCTAACTGGACGGAAAGCATTCAAAAGACATTGGGGCGATAGGTGCGCGCCGCAACAATCAAAGGAAATAATAATCACAAACACAAATCAGATGGCATTCGCAAAACCCAAGTCCATATAAAAAAGTCCCAAATTTCCCAAAAGAAATTATGTCGACCTTAACACTCAGTTAGTGTAGGATCCGGAGTTCAGGTGAGATGAGAGGGTCGCCGCGGCAGTAGATGACTCTGACTCCACTGCGGTATAGCTCACCCACTCCCATACGCCGGGTAAAGGGGGTCCAGAACGGTCGCCAGGAAATTTGATCCCCCAAAAAAAGCAAAAAGATATCCAAATCGACAGGGATATTCCACAAAATACGCCGCTTGGGATCCACAGACGCCGGCTCCTACGTGGACGTCATTTCCCTCCTGAGGACTAAAGTTAATTGTCAGATCAACTCAACTGCTGATATAAACCTGACTAAAAAAAATGACAGCCAACGTGCAGCTCATCTTAAAATGCACAGGGTGTACTGCATGAGGGTATGCGAGCCTTACAACTGGATTGACACTGTTCGCCATGTTTGTTAGACTCTCACGATCATGTAGACACCCTATGCATGTCTGTTAGGGGAGCAACGATTCATCGACATTGTCGACAAAATTTGATAACAAAGTTCGTTGTTGACTAATTTATTCATCGATAATTTGTCGTTGCGTCATTGAAAAAGTATTTCACGCATTGGAACTGGACTAAGCGTAGTTTCACAGGAGATGGAGATGAAGGCAGCTGTATAGTGAGCCATTTGACTTCCTCGCAACTCAGTCACGCCTGCACAAATGCGACCGGTGGGAGGAGAGCGGAAAGCGACAGGATAATGCGGGCATGGAGCTGCAAATGTATACACGCAGTTACAATATTCTATCACTAGATGACACACCAGGATCATTTATTGAACATTCACAAGCAAGCCGAATACTGAATACCGCATTTTTCATACACCTAAAAATTGATTAAAGAGCACCAGGAGAGAACAAAGATTGGTTGTTCCTTTTTTCACAAAATACTTCTGGCACTTAAGTACATTTAATCTGAGCTACTTTAAGACTTTTTTGCAAGTTATTTTCTTATGGGTGACTTCAACTTTTACCAAAGTAACTGTCAGTTATGGTACTTCTACTTTTACTCAGTTATTTTATTCCAGTACTTTATACACCTCTGGATATACCTGGTTTAATATCAAAGACTCTAGACCAAAGAATGTTATTCACAAAATGCAGATTTTTTTAATTAAAGGAAAACTTTTTTTTTCTGCTGCTGCTGCTGCTGCCTGTCCTTGGTGATCAGAAAAATAATGTATTTATTTTTTTATATTCACACTTTAGCCTGACAACAATTCAAAAACTTGAATTCTGACTTGAATTTTTAGCAAAGTTTAATATTTCTTTTAAAATTCTTTTATTAATCCTTATTGTCTGTATTGTTAGCACATGGGTAAAATGACCTCAAGCCAAATTGAAAAGCCAATAGCTAAATAGCCGTTGCACTGTGCAAGTCAATTTAGTCGATTAATCGTTTCAATAATCGTCGACAAATCGACAATCAAAATAATCGTTAGTTGCAGCACTAATGTCTGTAGGATCTATCGTTGTCGAGTTACAAGTCTTTAAAGCTAATGAGCCTCGCATACTTGAAATCACACTAACTTCTTTGATTGACGGTTGCTCCGTCATATCACAAGCCAAGAAGATGGGACCAAGATGTCCTTGTAGCCAATAAGGAGACCTTTACAACGAGGGACAGCACTTCCCCTCATTGTCTCGGGAAACCTGGGAAACTGAGTGCGTATTTCTCATTGAACGCCAGTGCGTAAAGAGGCTCTATTATAGCGGTCTTGCTCCTACGCAAAACTTTCGTATTTTGCGCAAAAATGCTTAAACGGCAGGAAAAACAAAACACACTGAGGAAGAAGGGGCGAAGGAAGAGGAGAGAGGGAAAGTGATATTGAGGAAGAAATAAAAGAAATTGAAGAAAGTGAATCTCTACAGACAACTATTAACTGGACAATGTGATGGCATGCAAAAGGAAAGTGCAGACTATGCTGTATCAGGCAGGATTACAGTCCACCACCAGAATGAGTATTACTGTGAAAGAACACTGAACAGTACTACAAAGTACATATTAATTAATGACAATAGAGGAGATCATGCAAAAATATGTCAACACTAATGCAGCGAGCAATGTGAACCAATGTGAGCCTGGGGGAGGGACATGATGGGGGTCTCTTTGTTTCGGGTAAGGCAGTAAGAGCCCCATCATGTCTCTTTGAGTATGATTAATGAGTGTGGCTCCCCCAAGCTATCCTAAGAGAGTGATTTTGAACTCTCCTGTACTTCTCAAATCTGAAGTTTCACATGCACAAACGGACGGGTGGTACCACTGTTTTCTCAATGTACACCAAATTTTATCGCCCGCTAGAAGTCAGGTCTGAACTATATTTTATTCATTTGTGATCAGTTTCTCACTTGACTGATTGGAGTTGAGGGCCCAATGCATTTGCCATTGTGCCTACTCAGTATATAAATGTTCTAGTATTGACATTCAATGTATTGGAAAACTGTAATATTTTGTAAAAAAAAAAAAAATTATTCTGTCTTCCGATCTTTATTCTGTCTTCCGATATCTTGACATAATCCGTGAATATCGGGAAAATAAATATTTATTTTTATTTTTATTCCCCCATCCCCAAAATATTTTGCCCGAAAAAATCCATGAACCAAACAATCAAAAAAGTCTCGCCTTACAAGAGTGCACTTAGTGACGCCTGACTTCTGAATGCAAATAAAACCAAAGCCATGCTGTTTGCGAGTAGTCATCCTGAGGTCTCCTCATCTCCAATCAGATCTATTGACTGTGTCCCTATTGAGTTTGTTGATAAGTATAAATATCTTGGCATATGGCTGGACAAAGATCTCAATTTTAAACATCTTTTGCAAATCTGATGAAAAAGCTCATTCATGCTAAGCTTTCTACACAGATTAAAAACCTGTTTCTCAATTTCTTCACGTAAAAGTTTGGTTACTGCCCTTTTTCTTTCTCAGCTAGATTATGGAGACACTGTTTATAGATTTGCTTGCCCCACTGTCTTGGCCAATCTTGACCCTCTTTATCATGCATCATTGAGATACATCACTAACTCTGCATTCAGGACACATCACTGTATCTTGTATAAACTTACAGGGTGGTCCTCGCTTGTTCAGCACAGGATGCAGCATTGGTATATTTTAACATATAAGGCTATTCTTGGGAAATGCCTTCTTACATATGTTCCAAATTTATGCCTGTAAGTAACCCCTATAACCTTAGATCCCACAGTTTGCTTCAGTTCAAAGTGCCATTTGTTCGAACCGAAACTGGAAAAAAGAGTCTGTCTTACTTTGGTCCATAGGCTTGGAATGACCTGCAAAAACAGCTTAAACTAGATTCTCTTATTTATTTTATTTATCGTCTTTTAAACAAAAAACTCTCAGCAGTCATTAGCACAAACTGCACCTGCCATGACTAAACAAATGATCTCTCTCTCTTTTCTGCTCTTTGCACTGTAGCACTACAGCTGTTATTTAGATTTTTTTGGTTTTAAGATTAGACTTTAGATTTTGGGTCTAAACTTTTGGCCCGAAATTTTTTTGTCTTTTTTTTTTTTTTTTTTTTAAACCTGAGTAACAATGTCTTAATTATGTATTAACAGATTTTAGCTGATTGTATACGTGCACTTCCATTTTGGTTCTGTAGTATTATATTCCAATTGAATACTCAGTATTTTTATTGTTTGTGGTTGGTAGACTGATTATTTTGTATTTTTTGTAATCTATATATATATTGTGTTGTTTTGTCTGAATATGCAAACTGCTGTGTGCTGCCTACTTGGCCAAGTCACAATTGTAAAAGAGATTTAATCTCAATTGTCAATCTGGTTAAATAAAGGTAATTATTATTATTGTTATTATTATTATTATTGTACAGTGGTTATAAAAAGCAATATTTTAGGTATGCATCACTAATGTATGGAAAACAAAAAGGCTTTAATATTGTTTTTATATTATGATAAAATGTGTGAATTTAGCATGTTTCATTCAATAAAACTTGTCCCCCCCCAAAAAAGACATTTAAGTCATTATTCTTAGTAGTATCCTCAATGTCACAGAATGGATCTCGGGTATTGTGTACAATTAGGACCATAGAATTCTTCGTATTTATGACTGGTGCATGAAATTTGAAGCAGTTGTCAGGGGAATAAGATAGTGACTGAAAATAACACAAAATGTAAAATTAGATGCATTTGAATTTTAACCCCCAGTGCCTCTAAAGCTGCAACCTGATCTTGATTAATATGCAATCAAAGAAAACAGCAAAGGAGATTGCTGAAATCACTAGAATTGGGTCATGAACGGTTTCAGTTATTAACCTGGAAGATAGTGGTGAACTGTTAACTTTGTGGATAAATGCGTTGGGGGTGGGGGATCACAGTTGATCCTGATCGAGGATCACCAAAATACTCGGTGAAGTCTCTTTTTAGAGAGAGAGAGAAAAAAAAAATCAAAGTCGAACTTGTGGCTATATTTAATTTTGAAGGCAAGAGCATTTCCACATGCATAATCCAACATTAACTTTGAGGTTTGGAACTAAGAGTTGTGAGGCTACAACAAAGCCACTTGTCAGTGAGACTTTTTGGGAGGAAAGCAACTTCATTTTGCAGGGGAGCATAAAGATTGGACTCAGAGGCAATGGAAAAAAAGTCTTGTGGCCTATCGAATTCAAATTTACCCTGTTCCAGACTGATGGGCACGTCAAGGTAAGGAAGGAAGCCCATGAAGAGATACACCCGTCATGCATACTGCCCGCAGTACTAGACATTGGAGGCAGTGTTATGATCTGGGGTTGCTTCAATAGGCCCATTTACAGCCGACGTCATTAAAAAAGATGTGTGCGCATCTTGGCAACGGAAGTAGCGGTCTCCCCAATTCAGTCTGACGAGTTATGAATCTGCAAACATTGAATTAGATATTTTACCAGCACCGAAATGCCTGGTTGTTGCGTGTACAGCTTTCAGAATTGATATTTCATTGGTGGACTCAAGTTTTACAGGATTCCGAGAGGATCACATCCGTATAACGCCCACTGGCCGAAGGGAAGCATCTAGTCAAACTCCGAACGCTGCCTTGATGCTTTTAAACGCCCAGTGAAAGCGTCAGCCGCATCAACATTGACAGCTGTCAACACGACCGAGAAGCCATGGGTGTCACTCTCAAAATATTCAATAAGATAACGTTTAATTTTGAAAACACCTACCGATAAAGCTTATTTTAAATGATGAAAAAGTGCAACGTTCAGGTTACTGCGCACTATGTTACACAGGCATAATTTTCCTCCTAAATTTAGCTATCTAGTAAATTAAAATTATGATTCCCTTTACTTCACCCAGCAGCAAGTTAGCTAGCTAGCTAACTTAGCAGTGTTAAATTCTTACCAGTGTACCTTGAATTAGGTTCTGTCTAACTGTAGACCGCTTGATAACTTAAATGCGCACAAAATAATGGATTACCTCTCAAAACTTTGACTTGGTTAAAAAGTAGGAATATCGGTTCCGACAACTGCATGCGACATCTCCGTGTGTGCCACCAACCATGACAAGGCGAAATAGTTAAATAGCTAACCTAGAAGACAACTGCGTTTCTATTGAGTTGACGCTCAAGAAATTGAGCAATGGCGAAAAGTAAAAATCTGTCGCGTGTCACACGCTGCCAGTGGGCTTTGCTCCATTGAAATGAATGTAACCAATTTTTTGACGCACGTCTCACGGATACAGACATTAAATGAAATTGTGAGAACAATGGTAAACCGAAGCAGATTTCATGTTTGCATGACAACTACGCAGACTAACTCGCTCACTAGCAAGCCAACAATATGAAGATAAATAGTTACGTTCTGAAATTTCCGGGATTCATTGGAATTCAACGCCCGCAAATTTAGTTTAAAACCGACGACGTAAGTCAGAGGTTTTAAACGTTTAAATTTGTGGGCGTTGAATTCCATGAATCCCAGGAAATTTCACAAACATAACTATTTATCGATATTGTAAACCATAAATTTCACAAACGTAACTATTTATCGATATTGTAAACCATAAGCGAGAAAGAAACGTGTTTTGCACGGACTCTTTCGTATGGCGACGTGATCCATCACAATTAGGTCATCGGGTCACGCGCTAGAATTCCGCAACCAGTCAAGTTGAAGTGATGGGCTGAATGAGTGAAAGTAGGTCCGTTTTCATGCTAACAGAGGTGCATAATCCAGGTTCAGATAGTAAAAGTCCATCCCAGGATATTGTTCCAGCCACAAAAGACCTGGCAGCTGACACTATTCTTCAGCTGGGTGGTAAAACAAGTCAAATCTGCTGACAGGAGTTTACGGTTGGAATGAAAACATGGTAGGATTTTTACTTTCTGACCCCTGGATTACATACATACATACATACATGCATACACCTCTGCTTGCTAATGTATTCATGAGCAGGTGAAAAGGTCCTGTCATTTCAGGGATGTTGAACACTATTCGACAAGGGTAATTAACCAGTCAGATTGAGGAAAACACCTACTATTGGTTTACAATACAAAATAATACTTAGCTAATTGTACCTGCTGACTGTCAGGTTTTCTAGTTTTATGTTTATTTATTATCATAACCCATGTGTCATACACAGAGATGCCAAGTCTCACGCATTCGGCGTAGGTCTTGCGCATTTTTACTTTATTCACCGTAGTCCGTAATTATTCATTGAATGCTTTAAGAGATTCTTGTGCGGAATTAAAATCCTTGTGCATTGAAGTTTCCGTTTCACTTGCGTCCACCTCATCACAAGTCACATGGAAAGCGATTATGACTCCGGACTTCCCGTGCTTCTCTTTACTCAGGGATTGGAAACAATACATGAGTTTCATGATCGTTTAAATTGTTTTAATGAAATAAGACCATTTGAAACGTTTTAATGCAATTCCATTGCTTTTAATCCCTCAGTAAAGACAAACCTGAGAATTCGCGAGTCATAATCGATTTCATAGTCATTAGTGGGGAAATCCACCGTAATGCACGTGAAACTGATTAACTAGATGCATAATGACTTAATTCCGCGAGTGAATTTCTTCAGTGCGCTTTTTTTGAATAATTGCCGACAACGGCACAGAAACGTAAATGCCACTAAGAGGAAAAACTCACGCCTAAGACGTAATGGCATCTCTGCATACAAGGCAGTTTTATGCCCTTGTGTTTCACTAGGAAGGACCTCTGATTTCGAGACTAACGCAGTCGTAAGCATCCAGTGACTTGTATGCTCGTAGTTCCTCCCTATTGTACACGGTAGGTTTCTCGATCAAATGGTTATATATATCAGGCCACGGAATACTGGGCCACTAACTTATGTCATCGATCTATACTCACTGATACCATAGGGATCTGGAAATTGGTTGCCATTTGTGAAAGTTAATTTGTTTAGGTAGAATTCGCGATCTTTGATGGCTAATGCCCTCACATAGTTTGACAAGCCACTGTAGTTCGTCATACTTCCGTTGCCAAGATGCGCGCGCAGCCTGTATTGTTTGCAAACAGTAAATGGGTCTATTGGTCAGGCCTAAGCTCAGCACTGTTGTGCAGCAATAAAATAAATTCAGCCAACAACCTGAATATACTGAATAACCCATCAGAGGACTTTTTAATCCCTGATGGCTCGGCCATATTCCAGGATAACAATGCCAACATTCATCGGGCTCAAATTGTGAAAAACGGATTCATCGAGTATGAGTTATTGTTTTCATGCATGAATTGGCCACCTCAGAGTCTGGGCATTAACCGATTGAGAGTCTTTGGGATGTGCTACAGAAGGCTTAATAGTGTGGCTTGACCTGCCTATCGTCAAAACAATATCTCAGCCAAAAATGAACGCATATCTAGTTGAAATAAATGCAGTCACATTTTAGAAGACAGTCAAAAGGATACCACAAGGAGTGTGTGCCATGATCAGTGCTAAAGCTGGCCCTACAAAATATTATCATTTGCAACTGGCAGCGTGTGCGTATGTGTGTTCATATTTATATACAGTATATAAACATATATGCATATAACTATGCAAGACTCAATACTCAAGTCCAAAAACTGACAAAACATGTCACCAAAATCCTGCCTTCAATAAATTATTATTACACTGCATTCAGGCGGTATAGAGATAATTCTCCTCTTTCGTGATTATGAGGAACAATTATTGTGATATTTGTAATTGGTGTATGCGTGAATTGTCAATTGTTCAGGTCTGGACAGCTGATATCTATCGATATAATTTTGATGACTGCATCTCCTGAACCTTCACAGTTCCTTCTGGAAAATTCTCTCTCTGTCGTGGCTTTATAATCTACGGAAAAACTGGAGTTCTTATATAACAAAACAACAATGTTTTAAGCATTTTCATTGTCAACTTGGCCACGCAAAATACCTTATAGCATTATTTTACACATTTATAAAAATTAATACCATATTACATTCAATATGCCAGCCTTCATTCTTGCAGTTTTGAAAGCATGGAAAAGTGAACCACAGCCATTTAACAGCCAAGAACCATTGCCCCAAGACTTCAGAGATCTGTTCAGTTTTTGCTGCATGGCAGATAAGGTCTCTCTTCAAGTTACATTATGGAGAACATGTCATCAAGTGAAGAACTGGGTCTGCGGCACTGGTCTTTTGCTTGAGAGGAGTAAGGATTTTGTCATCCATACATGAACTTGATCTTCATTACACCAGTATTCTTGAGGTTGTACAATCAAACTGATCATTTAATGCATGCAGCAACATCCCGCGAATAGATGTCCAACATATTTATTCACTGCTGTAATAAAAAACAGAAAAAGGGGTTTAAAGTTTTAGAGAAGACCTTGGCTTCAGCTGCAGAGGCTGGAACGTCCTCTGCTTTGCAACAACAAAGAATGATTCAGACAAACTTTGTGTAGTTGCAAGGAAAAAAAAAAAAAATTACTAACCTGCTAAAAACAATAAAAAGAAAAAGCAGGAAGACCCCAGGTTAGAAAAAGCAAGATATTCCCAGACAGTGATGAATTCTGCTCAGATAGGTCTGTATCAAAGAGTTCAAGTCCAGGTTAACAGTGGTACTTCAGTTACCGCTGAGACACTCCTGCTGAGTTCAATAACCTTTCCCCACAACTACACAGGCTAACATTTTACACTTTTTTTTAACAAAACAACTTGATATCTGGAAAAATCATTACCTTAAAAAAATAACAAATGGGGAAAAAAGTGCAAATATACAACCTTTTGTTAGACTTCATTTGTCAAATGATTACAATCAAATTTTAATTTTGAAAAACAAAAATGAAAACTGATCTTTTCCCACTGATTTAATATTCATTAAACTTTTAAAAGAAATAAAGAAAAAAAATAAAACCAGAAATAAATTATCCTCACACAAATGTTATTATGAAATGAGCTGTGGCAGATAGATTTACAGTGATATTCTTCACTTTAATTCCCAAAAAACTGCTCCAGAGGATGAAGTACATGGCTAACCAGTGTTTGAATGGAATTTAATTCTAACCTAAACAATTCTATCCCAAATTAGAGCTTCCCACCGAGTACTTTGTTGACATTAAAAAAATATATATTCGAAAAATAACAAAAAAACGAAAAGCTACTGCCCAGGCAGTTGGATGGCATATGAAGCCCATGAGGTCCAGAAGGCCAACAAAGAAAAATATTTCTTTCACACATTGGTCCTTCTGTTCAGTGTTTTGAGCCTTCAAGAGCTGCAATGAATTCTCTGACCTCGCTTAAATTCACAGGATATCAATGGCTTGATGTCGCTTTCCATAGTCCACATGGTGATCTCCCTGAAGTTCGCGGTCATCATCGTCTACAAGGGAGGCAATAACAGAAAGAGAGCCGGGGTCAGGGATTAGCACTGGGCCCACCAGCATTGACTCTGCCACTTCCCAGCCTAAGCACAACTTGAATTAAAGGTGTTGCCATTCACACGACAATTAAAAGCAACTGGCAAGGCACTGGTTCGCTCATGACAAGAAAGGTATAGTTCTTCCCCAAAAACTCTATGTAATCCATGCTTTGAGTGACACCATTGCAATGTTTTTAAAAAGTACAGATATTAATTTAAAAATAAATAAATAAATGAATAAACCAAACACGTGCCAAGTGGCAAAGAGGTGTCACTAACTTCCTACTAGTCATGCCATGGTTCCGCAACATTGTGCTGACGATCAGTTGGTTTGCCAACAGGCACAGTACAAACTGGCACAAGTACTAAAACAGCATCTTTATTCTCCATTACATAAGCACGCATATACAGACAGACTGACAGAAACACACCACACACACACACGCATGCACAATTACATTTGCAGTCAACAGCCCATTTTCAAGATACGTGCTGAAACGATCCTAAAGTTACAAGCAACCGAAGGAGAAATGTAAGCAAACATGCATGGGAAGATGGAGCATCACATGATTCACATCATACTCGCCAACTTTGCCAAGTGAGCGGACGAACAAGAGTCGAGGAGGCAGAATATTAAGCACAGAGCCAGAATTAAGCAGAGCCCGGCAGAGGAAGAGGTTGAAACACAACACAGAGAACAGATGAAGCAAACCAAGTAAAGGCAACGACATGGCAAGAGGGTGCATGCATGCACAAAGGGTTTGGGAAAACTTGAGGACCTTGAGTTATCAGCGAGTAGAGGAGAGCACCTGTGCCAACAAACGACACGTTATGGTATGGAGGGTGCAACTGGCTTAGGTCATCTGGGGAGGCTCTGTCTGCCTGGTTTCCCCTGGGCCCAAAACGGGTCCCCATAGACGGTTTGGATGGGGCAGGCACTGGGATAACTCAGGGTGCTGTCGAGGTGGTGAGGTGGAGGTGGGGGGGTGGTTGATGGGAGCCCCTCTTCCCCAAGCTCACCTTGAACGTCTTCTTCCCCACCATCACCATCCTCTTCCTCATTGTAGGCCAGTTCGGCCTGCTTGTCCGCCTCGTACTCACCCACGTTCCCATCGTCCCCGTTATAGTCCGCCAGCTTAGAGCCGTGCTGCGGATCTACAGGGGACTCATTCTCATCAAAGAACCGGCCTGCAGGAAGCACACAAGGTTCCCCATGAGGACAGAGAGAGCAGGAAGGACCCAGGGAGGGTGCAGGATGGCACAGGGAGGGTGGGAAAGGAGGGAGAGAGAGGAGGCCGCAAGGGTGAACATGAGGCAGGTTGGAAGAGGGCCAAGGGGGAAACAGGAGGGAGGAAGGGAAGCGAGGAGTGGTACGAATAATCGCTTTATCCCAATACCTACCCTTAGCCCTGTAGTCCTACGTGAAGTGCGCAAATGAGCGACATACGAGAAGTGCACACAAAGTGTGGACCTCAAAGTCTGCGTTTCTCCAGGGGTGAATCTCAATTTTCAGAGCAGAATTGGGACATACCTCCACATGTCACTCCAGCCACTCGATTTGAAAGCGTCACTCATTGGTCCTACATTGTTGCAGGATTCACTTGACATTGTCACAAAACTGGATTTAAGGGCGACAGTCTTCAGCAATGTCTGGTCAGACGCAGACCCGCAGGAAGGGCACATTAGGGGTGCTTGTGAGCAGCACCCCTAGAAAACAACATTAGAGAAATCAAAACACCCTGCAGTCATGCAAACCATGACTACATGCACATAAGGAGCGCATGGATGCGAGTGCAAATATAAAGGCCAGTGAAAGAAGGGAAGGTGGGGGTGAAAACTAAGGACACCAGCGTCTCGATCAGATGGAACAAGGGTAAAAAAAAAAAAAAACGCAATGTGAGAAGGATCTTGGAAAGAAAAAAATACAAATAAAGAGCGAATAACAGCTAATAATGGTATGGTGGGCACACTGGTTCAGGTCAGGATAGTATTACAGGAATACTGTATTTATAATGGGAACACTTCATCTATGGATGTTAAGATGCGGATACTGAACCCAGTGATGAGGAAATTATCATGGGAACAATGAGCAAGAGACAGGAACACATCCATAGATCCACTGTACCATTCACGCATACGGTCTTATGGGCACTTTAGAATCTCGGCTGGTCCTAGTGAGGACAGTAATGATGATGATACTGGTCTAGGTGAAGATGATATCATGGGTACACTGGTCCAGATGAGGTTCATATGAAGACTCCAAGGGATAATGGCATGATAGGATACTGGTAGGAATGAGTTCGTATGATGGGGACACTGGTCTGGGCGAGGATGGCGCTTTGGAAATATTGGTCGAGCTGTTACGATGGGGACATTAGTCCAAGTACGGCTGGTCCAAGAATAAAAGTTATGATGGGCATACTGGTACCAGTGAGAAAACTATGATGGGAACACTGGTCCAATATGGATGGTATGATCAGGATAGTGGTCTAAGTGAGGCTAGTATAATGGTCCGAATGAGGGTTGTACGATGAGGACATTGGTTCGGGCGAGAATGGCAGGATAGGGATGCTAGTCTGAGTGAGCAAGTCACAGTGGGAACAATAGTTCAAGTGCAGAGCTCTTGATGAGGATACTGGTCCAAAACGGAAGCTATTATGGGAACACTGATCTGAATAAGGATTGTACTATTAGGACACTGGTTTAGGTGAGGATGATATGACTGGGATCGTGACCTCAATAAGGGTACTATGATGGAAACACTGGTCAAGGAGAGGATAGCACGATGGGACACCGCTCCACGGCGAGGGTTGTACGATGAGGAGGGGGGGGACTGAAGAGGGAAAAGTCGGCAGCTTAGAGAGAATATGATGGAAACATGCAGTCCAATTGTTCTTTCCAGCAAGCATGGCCATCACATCAGCAGTACAAAGACTTGCTGCTCAATGACAAACAATGAAAACTAATTCATTGCTTGAAAATTAATCTTGTGAAAGAGTTAAAGGGATGCTCCAACTACCTTGAAAGAGTTAGTAATGCAGCAAGAACTAGTTCCACAATAGTTAGAGTAACAATAAAAGAGTACCATTGTGGTCAAGGCTTATTTTTAACTCTTAGATTGGTCTTGACCCTGGGTCGAGACAATACTAATGCATTGAAATTCCGAGATTTCTCTATGTCTGCGGCGCGTAAGGCATTCAGTTTCTTCTCTACCAGTGCTCAGAGCAATCGTTGGGGTACCAAATACATATGCTCTTCCAATAGAAATTCACCCAGCAATTTTCGCAAGAAAAGTTCTGAATTTTTGTGAATTGATGATGAATGTGGACCAAGTACTTGACAAATTATTTGCCGATGAGGACTCTGGGGATGAAGGTTTCGGCTCTGAACCAAGTGGCAATGAAAATACAAGGTCATTCATAGAATGACGACTTGCCAAAATCATGCACAGATCTCTGAAACAGAATGAACCAAACGGAGTTGGTTTCAAGTCTGTAGCTGTAATAGTAGCGAAGTTATGAACCAAAATGTAGCTTTAATGTATTTGGTGACCTTGAATTTGACCTAGGGACTAAACAAAGAATAGGCGTCTGGTGACTAACCTCCTATATCACATGGTGAAGTTTCATGAATATATACAATATTGAAAGAGTAAAAAAGTGTGTTACTAAAAAACAAGCAGACAGACTGACAGACAAATCAGAAAACGTCAATTACGTCACCGTGCTCAAATTTAGTGCGTGAGGTTCTTGATCCATGGGCTATCCAATGAAAGTGATAAGTTCAGCAAAATCAAAACTTGAAAGTTTAAGTCATTTTGACGTACGTGCAATGATGTCAAATGTGGAATTTGATGGCATATTTTCCACGATGCACAAAATGGCATTGAATTGGCATTGAGATCCTAACCGAATTGACATTATTTGTCAAATCGTGATTTTCACCTTGATCATGATCATGACCTTGACCTTGAAGATAGCAACTTCTAACTTCTTACAGCATCTTCTTATATATATCCCTGATGTCAACAGTTAGTCAATATTTAGTCTTTACACAATGGTTCAATAGCAAAATGAAAATAATGGTAATGGTATTTTTGTAAAATGTGATTTTGAGGTCAGGAAAACGTCAATTATGTCATAACCGTTTGAGCTCAAATTTGGTGTGTGAGGTACTTGAACAATAGGCTATATGATGAAATAAAAAATCTAGTAAAATCAAAAATTTTAAATTTCATCATTTTGACGTACTTTGACTGGAGGATCGTCTTCGGGACCCGTAACCGCTAAAATGGGCTATGTATGGTGAACAAAATGGCGTTGGATTCAAGTTATCATCTCAAAAACAAAGCTATGAACCAAAATGTGTTTTTGACATTCTGAGTCACTTTGACCTTGAAGTTTTTACAAAAATCGATAGACTTCTTACAAGGTCATCGGAGATATAAAGGCTGCAAAAAAGATTTTGATTAAAGCAAGAGTTTAAGAAAAAAAAATAGCATTTGTTACAAACAGACAGACGGACAGAAAAACAGACTAACGGAACTGACCAACATACTTGCCGAAATTCCACTTTGCTTCATGCTTCAATGCCAAAGGGTTAACAGAAACATTGCAACAGTCAATATTATGAATGCTGTCAGCTCCCCTGTTAGCAATTTTAAATGAAAGAAAATTAAAGACTAAGAAATGTTCATTCTGCCTGTTTGAGTGGGTCACTTGACTGGGACAATCTAATTTTTTGAGGGACGGCTAAAAATGCCCCATGTATGTTGTACAACAAGAAATTTACCTTAAAATTGATCCCTGCTAAGTCATATGAGGACCGTATGGGGACATACACATGAAGATGGTAAAGTTTGGGGCGGTTAGAAAGAAGGGAACAATTAATTTAAGTCGCTTTCACTCCGGAGGCGAAACGAATTTTTCGCTCCACAGATTACATCCAAAGTCAATGCAAAGACGCAAATACACACGTTTCGCGTGCATTTGCAGATTACATTCAAAGTCAATGCAAAGATGCGAATATCTTTGCATTGACTTTGAATGTAATCTGTCGTGCAAAAAAATCGTTTTGTGTCAGATGTGAAAGCAGGTTTATGAGGCAAAGCTCAGGCCTTCACTGCCCAGAACTGAAGAATACTTTCTCATGAAAACAGGTCTTCACCTTCTATTGCCTCATTTAAACTTATTTTTACTCCTGTGCTTTTCAACCCGCTTGTTCCTTTGTTTTTGGTCGTGTCAAGTTTTTATTATGATGTCTTCCTGTTCTGCTTTTCTGGTTCTGTCTCTCATCCGTCGCTTTAAATTGTGTGCCTTCTGTGCCATTTTTATTTTACAGCTTACTTTTTTATGAATAATTTCTCTTTATTTTGTTTTACAATAATAGATTTTATTGATGACTATTGTATTTCTATTTTATTTCTTTCACAGATATAACTGCAGAGCACTTTTGTTGTGGTTTCCATTTGGAAATATTTCCATATTTCTGAGGTTCCTCCATCCTCAAATTGGAGACAGACAGATTCTTCAGAAAATTTCTTGTAGTGCAACAAGAACCGACATTCCACTTTTCACTCCCAATTTTATACCTTCATCACCAGAAATTTCTTCCAAATATGGTCTTTCTGTCCTCTCATGTTACAGTGGTTCAATAACATAATGTCTGCCTCTTACTTGTTTTTCCCAATGGTGCAATAACGTTATGTCTGCATCGAACTTTTTTTTCTCTTTTCTCATTGATTGGCATCCTTTGCAAAATAACTACTTCAAGGCTACTTCATTGTTCAAGAGAACTTTTAAATGGGTCATAGGTCATCCCAGAGACAGGCAAACCAAAACACTGCCGATTTGCCTTGAAAACTGCAAGCAAATAACCCCACTTTTACAGTCTAATATTGGTTATACATATTTCTAATCCATATAACTCACATAGCGGTGATGGTGAATAATGCTATATGGTGAATAAACTGATACTGACTGAATCAAATGAACAGATGTTAATCAAAGCTACTGGAATGAACTGAACAGATAGTGATCAATTGAACAAATATTGATTGAATCAAGTGAAAAGATATTAATCAAAGCAGAAATCAACTGCTTGTGTGTGTGTGTGTGTGTGTGTGTGTGTGTGTGTGTTATGGCTGCTTGCATAATATGGTATATGATTATACCATAATATGGTATCAATGATTATGATTGATTATGAATTATAGTCATTGATTTACTGATATATGAATATGATGAGAAATATTGAAATATGATCCTCAACACTCAATCCTCAATCCCAATCATGGCCTCACATCAATGATGATCGCAAGATGGCATAGCAATTGCCTACTCATGGTGTATGACCCCCATACTCACGCAAGTGAATCTCTTAAATTCTCACGGATCCTGCAGTTAGACTTCTCACTTGAGTCTCTGTCCAGGCCCAACCTCAGAAAACCTTCCGGTTTCCCATTTTACCTTAGGTTCCAGCTCAGAACTAACACTCATACCAAATCAACAGTCATACACCAATCACAGAACGTGCTCTGAATTTCACACAATCACTCAGTTATTTGTTGCGCAACCAGTGTGTAAGTAGTTGCTCAACTATTCTGCAGATTCTGTCGCTCCTTTTCATTTCCCCCAATTTAGAGTCCAGAGTCTCCGAGTCCGAAAGGTCGCTTGTCTCCAGTGCTCCAGATCAGGGCAGGGACAACACAGAACAACATCCCAAATTATTTATTTCAGCAAGATAATTGAATCAAATTGCTCACTTTTTACTTAGTTGGCTGGCAGCCTAGCGTGTGTGTGTGTGTGTGTGTGTGTGTGTGTGTGTGTTTGTGTGTGTGCGTGTGCGCGTTCCCCCCACCATGTCCGAGCACCAGAAGACCGATCACCCTTCCGAGTGAAACTGACCTTTGCTGACTCTTGTCTGCTGGCTTGTCAACTTTCTCCTGGTTTCCATTCCAAAATATTCTCCTATTTCTGATGTTCCCCCATCCTCAAACAATCAGAGAGAGACAGATTCTTCAGAAAATTTAGTTTTATCAGGCATATGAACCAATACAAAGCTGAGTTCTTGTTGCACGAGAAGAACTGACAATCCACTTTTCACGCCCAATTTTTACACCTTCATCACAGAGAATTTCTTCCAAATATGGTTTTTCCGTCCTCTCATGTTACAGTGGTTCAATAACGCTATGTCTGCATATTACTTGATTTTCTCTCTTCTCATTGGTTGGCACCCTTTGCAAAATAAGTACTTCAAGGCTACTTCATTGTTTAAGAGAACTTTTAAATGGGTCATAGGTCATCCCAGAGATAGGCAAACCAGTACACTGCCGACTTGCCTTGAAAACTGCAAGCAAATATTACTCCCCTTTCATAGTCTAATATTGGTTATACATATTTCTAAATCATATCACACATAGCGGTGATAGTAAATAATGCTGATGTCGAGGTAAGAGTACCACACACAACCTCCAGCAAAACCAAAGAAAAAAAATCACGACTTTTTTCAGTTTACCTTAATGTTTAGATACCAAGTTAAATATGTGGGTGCGTAAAATCGTCGAGCGCACATCCAGTAAAGATAATTTACACTTTCATTTCTAGAGCGGCTATACGTGCTACTAGCTTATAAAGGTGGCAGCCAGGACACTGTTGACAATACTGGGGCATGTGCAACGTATGCATAGTTCGCGATTTCACATAGGCATGCGCATGCAGCGAGGGCGAGCGCCCAGTTTTCCTGTGCTAGTGTGTTCAACACCCAGCCGTTAGTGTCATTGTGGGGTTTTGTTATTCACATCTGGACCTTTGGTTGAGTAAGAATTCGCGTGCTTAAGCTTGCCTGGCGCCTAACAACATTAAGTGTGGAACTTACATCGAAGTTAGCTTTATGATATTATTCTATTGATGTTGTCTCGGTGTTACATACTCTTAGGTGGCGCGCATAGTAGCAGGATGTCTGCTAAAATTTGAGTAAAGTGGTTGACGCCGCTGTGTTTATGTAGGCTCGTATACTCGGCCAGATAATAACTTAGGGCGTCGCTGCTGCTCCTATGCGTGAATGGAAGGACCTCTTGATCTGCCACCACTGTCACTCAATCAATAAATTCCACACATCTTGCACCGTGCAAGCACTCATTTTTCTTCTTGTTTGTCGCTGATTACTACACGACCCTTTATGGTCTTGAAACTAATTCTGTGCATTTGTATAACCAATTTCCTTTTATTTTCCATTCTTTGCCTGACCACTGCCCAATCTCCATTGGCAGGGATATCAGGAGGGCGCCACTTCCGCATCAACACACCATCCTTGAGATAATAACCAACTTGAACTGCGTCTATTTCTTTATCAGGAAGGGCTCTCCTCCTTAGTGCACAAATTTCAGGATCATTAGTTTGCTCCTCAATCAACCGCTTTCTGGACAGAGACAAGTCTCCAGACACATCAGAATCACCAAACCCATCTGGCTGGCTGAACAATGAACTGATAAAAGTGTCTGATAAGTTCTCAAACGGAGAAACCATAGTAGGCCAATCAGAGTCATGAGGCGAACCACCTGAGTCCTGACTATTCAATGTGCTGGACGGCACCACAACATCATCTTCTTTAGCCTTCTTGGCCATAGCACGAGTCACTGCGCAAGAAGGATACAGAGATGGGTCCTCATCCCCATCTTCAGTGCTCGGCTGTGAAGTAAGATGTACAGGGGGAATTATTTTGCCCCCAGCCAGGTCATTGCCTAGCAACAGAGAAACACCCTTTATAGGTAGACTTGACATAAGTCCCACCTTTACCTGTCCTGTAACTAAATCTGACTTCAAGAATATAGAGCGCAGGGGTACAGATACAGTCCTCCCTTCAATACCTTGTACAAGTATGAAATCCCCTGAAGCGGTCTCATCACGTAACTCCAAAGAGTCCATCAACAAAAGCGACTGAGAAGCTCCGGTATCCCTTAGGATCAGTAGCGGCTCTAGACCCGGGAATGGCGGGGCGCACTCATGTCCCTTTATGACAATTAGTCCTGGGTAGTTCGCAATCATTTTCCTTTACTGACGCGTTTTCCAATTATCGTACTTGGCAACTCAAGACACGGTCTCTCCAAATGCGATCGAACAGCGATGAAATCATGGGCTTAATTCAGCTCAGTGGCGGAACCTGAACTGAGAATTGTGACAAAACATCCGTTTAAAACAGTCCTTAGTCCTGACCTGTTCTCAGTCATTTTCATGAGTAACCGAAGGTTCGCTCCGAGAGCACTCCACAGTTAACAGCTGCTGCTTGTTCTCCCCGATTACGTAAGAAGACAATCGTTCATCTGGACGCTTATTTGCTGTATTTAAATCAACGTTAGTCAAACTTGCATACCTGACGACTCTCACGCAAACAGCTTGAGCAGCACGCTGCCTATTTAACTGCCAAGTGCCTCTTTTTTATCAACCCACACAATACCGAGAGTGAAAGGCGATATTTCACTGGAACACGGACCTGATCAATCAACGCGAAGCACTGGCCTATTAATAAGTAAATTTTTTTTCTGTACTGAATTTCGCCCATGATTTCATCGCTGTTCGATCACATTTGGAGAGACCGAGTCTTAAGTTGCCAAGTACGATAATTGGAAAACGCGTCAGTAAAGGAAAATCATTGCGAACTACCCAGGACTAATTGTCATAAAGGGACGTGTCTGCGCCCCGTCATTCCCGGGTCTATAGCCGCTACTGCTTAGGATATATATGGGGACAGGAGTAGTATGCTCATTCAGAGCCACAAATCCCTCTGACACAAATGGAAGAAATTCCTCCCTCACAAAGTCAGCTGTATCAGGCTTTTTAGCCCCACAAGAAGCAGGCAATTTAGCAGATCTGTTATCTACTACAGGGGTTTCTAACCTTGTTTTCACAAAGGCATTTGGTTTGGTATCCTTTTCTTTTATTTTCTTAGCTTTTAGGAACCAACAGTTAGTTGTAACATGACCAGATTTCTTGCAATAACTGCAAACTAGACCGCTTTTGTCACTGTCAGCTTTCACACTTTGATCAGACCTGTTACTGGATTTCTGAGCACCATCACCAGATTTGTCTTTGTCTTTGGGTGAGGAATCTTGGGTGTCACCGTAACCCTTTTTCTGAAATTGGGACCATCTATTGTTACTGCTAGACTGAAATTTGGACTAATGTGTGAGAACATATTTATCTGCAAATTTGGCAGCTGATTGCAAATTCAGTGCTTGCTTCTCATTAAGGTAGGTCTTAACATCATCCTTAACACAGTTCTTGAATTCTTCAACTAACACCATCTCTTTTAGTGAGTTGAAATCATCCTTGACCTCCATAGAAGTACACCAGCGCTCAAAGCGAACTTGCTTCTCATTAGCAAATTCCACATAAGTCTGATTTTCAGATTTTTTCAGACCTCTGAATTTCTGTCGGTAAGCCTCTGGAACCAACTCATAAGCTCTCAAAATAACCATTTTGACAACCTTATAATCAGAGGAATCATCTGCAGACAAAGCCGAATAGGCTTGTTGAGCTTTACCCTTGAGGACAGTTTGCAACAGCAGAGGCCAGTGTTCTTTTAGCCACTGACAACTTTTCGCTACTTTTTCAAAACACTGGAAATAGTTGTCAACATCCTTTTCCGAAAATGGAGGCACCAGTTTAACCTCCTGGCTAGCACAAAATTTATTTTCAGATTCAATTTAAATTTTTAGTTGCTCCATTTGGAGTCTTTCTTCTCTATCGAATTTCTCTAATTCAAAATCTCTCTGTCTTGCAAATTTTTCTAACTCAAATTCTCTTTGTTTTTCTTTTTCTTCCCTCACAAATTCTCTTTGTTTCTCTCTTTCCTCCCTTTCTTTTTCTCTTTCCTCCCTTTATCTTTTTCCTCCCTTTCTTTTTTCTCTTCTCTTGCTAATTTTTCCAACTCAAACTGCCTTTGTTTTTCTTTTTCTTCCCTTTCAATCTCTAGCATTTTTAATTTAAGATCCATTCCTATATTTGGATTTTCCACCGGAAACTGTTCCAGATCTCCTGGTGCAAACACATTTTCATCAATGTAATATTCAACTATCTCTCTAGCCAGTCTTGCTTTTCGCATGGCTGGTTTTACCTCTCTCAGCTCTAACTGTCAGCAAATTTCTAGCAGTTCTGTCTTTTTAAAAGACTTCAAAACCCCTATGGTTGGTGATGCCAAGAAATCATCCATTGCTGTTGATCTATATATATGTATTCAATTAAAAAAATCAATTTTACAATTTGAAATGTTAAATTTTCAATAAATGACTCACACAATGGTCTCTCCCGGATGAGCCCCCAATTTGTTATGGCCCCAATTTGTTATTACAATTTACAACACAACAGCTACAGCAACAGCAAGGGATGACAGAAACAGTTTTAAAAACTTGAACACATTTAATGAAAAAAACAAAGACTAAACTACTATCTACACTTAAGACCAAGATTGAACACAACAAAAACAGAAATATTTACAGTCCCTCTTTGTTGGGTTGGCTTGGTGATGTCCTGGGCAGGGAAAAATGCTCTAACACAGGCAAAAATCCACAAAAGAAAACTTCACAGGTCTTGAACAGAATGACAGGTCTGGTCACACGTATCCTTCTTCTTGCAATTTCTCCTACTACTTTACTGTCTCAATTCTTTTCCTTATATACTCTTTTGCAGACCCCACCCACATTTAGACCTCTTTTTTTTAATTTTCGGGGACTTGCCCCAGACATGTCCAGGACATGTCTAAACATAGCTCCAGTCTGAGCTGAATAAAAAAAAAGGTAAATACTGCTATCCAGTGGCCTATATTCACATTACATAATCAATATGTTTTAAACAAATATTTAATGTCAAAATGGCATATTGGTCAGAAAGGCGATTATCTGACCCAATAAGTATCTGTACAGTTCTATTAGTGAGTCACAAAACTTATAATACTCACCTAAAATTAACTCAAGATGTTTACAAGACATGGTTGACTCACTAGGTCTGATTTGGTCAAGCGTGACCATACTGGACACTCCCTCTGTAAACAGACTGGCCTATGTAAATGGCCTAACTATGCCCATAATGCATTTCTGTGATATATGGCTAAGACAGGCGAGATACCCTGTCGAATGCGGGAGCAAATCATTCAGCTACATAAAGAAGGCCAAAGCACCTGAAAAATTGTAACTCGGCTATCGTTACGCCACACAACCGTACAGTACATCATCAAGAAGTACAAACAGTCTGAACGCATAGCCAATGCAGCCAGGAAAGGACGTCCCAGGAAGACCAGCCAGCGCATTGACCGGTGCATCTCCCTGCTGGTACAGAGGGAGAGACAGTCCTCGGCCTCCAGTCTTGCCACCAAAGTGGAGGAAGCAACTGGAAGCCATGTTTGTGCCCAGGCCATCCGTAACCGGCTCCATGAAGTACAGTAGTGTACAAATACTTATTGGAGCCACTGTATATTTCATACAGAATTGTTCATAAGTTAAGAAATTGCCATTCGTGTCCATCAAGTCAACTATAGACCATATATTCCTCTCATACCAATCTTCAAAAAATGAGGATTTACAGTGGCTCCAATAAGTATTTTTACACTACTGTACTTCATGGAGCCGGCTACGGATGGCCTGGGCACAAACATGGCTTCCAGTTGCTTCCTCCACTTTGGTGGCAAGACTGGAGGCCGAGGACTGTCTCTCCCTCTGTACCAGCAGGGAGATGTACCGGTCAGTGCGCTGGCTGGTCTTCCTGGGACGTTCTTTCCTGGCTGCATTGGCTATGCGTTCAGACTGTTTGTACTTCTTGATGATGTACTGCATGGTCGTGTGGCGTAACGATAGCCGAGTTACAATTTTTCTGGTGCTTTGGCCTTCTATATTGATTATCAAATATTTTAATCACTTTTACACACAATAGCAAGCATTTAGCCGAATATACAAAAGCTGTCATGTTGTCGAATTTTCAAGTAGTGTACAAATACTTATTGGAGCCACTAAATAAATAATAGTCACACACACACACACACACACACACACACACACACACACACACACACACAGCGCCATTAAAAATGCACAGGTGAGGTATACATTGTATTTGCGGCAAATTTAAGAATCGATTGATTTTTATTGCTTTTCCAGTGAGGCACGAGAGGAAATAAAGAAAAAGAGCGTGGTATTGTAATCCTGACGCGTGCTACCTGCACGCGCTAAGTACTTCAGTAATAACAAACATTGAGCTGTTCGTGATGTGTACAGTGACACTTGACTTGTCCTTTTTGGTGTGGTCAATAGCTTATATAAAGCCAGAAAAAAAAAAAAAAGAAAAATTCTACGGCATCAAGAAAATGGAACGGCTTGTGACACAGCAGAGAGAAAAAGAGCCTTTGGCATGTTACGGGCAGATCTCAGCCGCTGAGAGGTAGCGTGTCATTTGCACTGTCACTGTTCAACAATCAGTCGGCTGTTTATCGGAGAATGGAACACCGGCATTGTCACTGACCGACCTCGCTTAGGGCAGCCATGAGTGACGATGGCAGCTCAAGAGCACCACATCTGGTTACAGCCTGTACGTGACAGATTCCGGATAGCAGCCAAAACTGATCATTAGATGAGGGGTCCGAGACGATTGAGGGAGAGCGCAAGTACAGTTTGACGCCATCTACAGTGCAATGTGCAAGTCAAATTATTAGGAATGGCATCTGCAGGATCCTGTCCCACACCAGTTAGCCACCTGAGATGAGCATCCAGCGAGTGAATCCAAAAACTTGCAGTAGCCACTTTATCTGCACCGCTCTGGGGCCACAACAAAGTGATACGAGATGAGCAATGCCACTCTTCCTTACCCGATACACACTCTCGAAAGAATGCAAGAACAAGTCTGAGGGCAGGTAATGCCAATCCACAAGGTGGCAGTCAGGGCTAACATGGACAGAGTTCACAGCACCGCGCTCCCCCACACCAAGAGGATGTCTATTTCTGAAGATGCTTCTCACCCAAAAGTATTTCAAGATGGCAACAGGGCACCACTGTATCCATGTCATATTGCCATATGATGCGCAATGAGACTTGTAAAGTCTTGTGAAAATGGCTCTAGTTACCAGATGGGCTTCCAACAAGGCAAACATTTACAGTAAACTTGTTTGCTTCAAACGTTTGCAGCTGAATAATTTTAACCGAACAGCTGCATCATTGGTTAACTTTGCCACCAACGATTTTTTATTATGAAAATAAAGCAGCTTCGGACATTCATTTTCACCTTGGCCTCCATATTAGAGGGCTTCACTGATATTTGTATTATCAGGAGGGATACTATTATACAAGTCCAGATAAGAAATGCAACAAATTTAATCAAAATGATTTTCATTAGGGGTTCAAGCCCGTAGGGCTGAAACCCTATTCTTTTCGCTTTTTATTATTATTATTATTATTATTAGGGGTTCAAGCCCGTAGGGCTGAAACCCTATTGTTTTCGCTTTTTATTATTATTATTATTATTATTATTATTATTATTATTATTATTCGGGGTTCAAGCCCGTAGGGCTGAAACCCTATTGTTTTCGCTTTTTATTATTATTATTATTATTATTTTCCTTCTTCTTCAGAAATGTTTTTGCAAATTCCCGTGAGATAGTAAATGGCAGAGTCCTGAAATTTTGCACACTGGTTGGAAGTTGTGTGTAAATGCTGACCAAGGCATTTTTAACTCAATCGGCCTAATGCTGGCGCTATTATTCAAGAAAAACAGGTTTTCACTTCAACGGTCATAGCTCCTACTGTGTAAGTCTAAATTACACAAAATTTGGTAGAGACTTTCCTTGAAATATTCTCTACAACTTTCCCATTTGAATCTTGAAGGTCTGCCATATTTGATTTTCTGGAATTTTGAATTTTTTGAAAAACACATTTTAAACATCTCCTCCTAAACCGTAGGTCCGATTCCTTCGATATTTGCTGTGGATCATCAGTGGATCAAGCTTATAAAAGATTGCATAAAGCTTGTCGAAATCTCATTTTTTTTCCCAAGATATTAACCAATGAACTTCGGGAGGGGCGTGGCTTAGCACATAAATAGACAAAATTCAACAACCACTGGACCAATCATCACAGAAGTTCATGCAAATCGGCCCATAGATGGCGCTATAACAGAAATCAGGCTATAAATCAGCAACTGCTTGTCCTATAGCCATGAAACGCGCAGGATATATTCATATGATCCGAGATCCGAGGATCTTCCCTCCACTTCCCTGAGTCCTGGACCGTATGAGCCCTGTCCCTCACCATGAGCGCTGGCTGCTGCTGTCCTGCTGTCCTGATCCGATCCGGTTTGGCCCTGGTCCAGTCCTGCACCATCCTCAACTTGCCACTTTCTGAAGCTACCGTTGCCACTTTCGATGGACTTAAATGGAACTCCTCTGTCGTTCACTCCATTTTACTTTTTGTACTTAATTAGCTAGCCCGCGGAGGATGGGCTCCCCCACTATGGCCGGGTTCCTCCTGAGATTTCTTCCCACTGGGGAGTTTTTTTCTCACCACTGTTGGAGGATTTTTCTCCCGACTGGGAGTTTTTTGCCTCATTTGCTGTCGTGGGGAATAGGCTGGGCACTGCCTTTTTATTTCTTTAAACTCTCACTGTAAAGCGTCTTTGTGACAGTCTCTGTGAAAAGCGCGATACAAAATAAATTGAATTGAATTGAATATGAGTACCCAAAACATACTCAGAAAATTTCTTTCTAATTTACTGATAGGGGGCGCTATAACTGCTAAACAAAGCAGAATGGTAAAACACAAATCAGACTGTAGATCAGCAATTGTTTGTCCCATAGCCATAAAACTTGCAGGATATATTCACATAAGTACCTGCAACCTAACCAGGAAATGTCATTCAAATTGACTGATAGGGGGCGCTATAACTGCTAAACAAAGCAGAATGGTATAACACAAATCAGACTATAGATCAGCAATTGTTTTTCCCATAGCCATAAAACTCACAGGATATATTCATATAATTACCTTAAACATACTCTGAAATTTTTGTTCAAAATGACTGATAGGGGGCACTATACATGCAAAACAAAGCAGTTTGGTATGACACAAATCAGACTATAAATCAGATATTGTTTGTCCTATAGCCATAAAAGTCACAGGATATATTCGTATAAGTACTTGAAACATACTCTGAAAATTTCATTGGAATTGTCTGATAGGGGGTGCAATAAATGCCAAACATAACAACATAATGTAACACAAATCGGACTATAAATCATAAATAGTTTTTCCACTCTTTACAAAACTCACAGGATATGTCCACATAAGAACCTGAAACATAGCCTGAAATTTTAAATCAAATAGACCAGTAGGGGGCGCCATAAATGCACAAGATGGACTAACATAACACAAATCAGACTATACATCATAAATTGTTGGTCCAATCATTACACTGGAAAAATAGCTCCACATAAATACATAAAACACACTCTTAAAGTAGTTTTTGTCCTCCGCTTTGCTTGCTATCGTGGCAGCGGGGGGGCTGTCAGCTCCGTCCGGCTGTCCATTATGTCCTGTTTGTTCTGAACGCGATATCTCAAGAACGGTTTGACCGATTCCATTTATCTTTGGTGTTGAGGTATATTGGTGTGACATGCCGACCCCAGTAGATTTCGGTGACTTTGGCATTATTCTCAAGGTCATTCCGATCATTTGACCACTTACGAATTTCTTGTCAACATATCTCAAGAATGGTTTGACCGATTCCATTCATCTTTGGTGTCAAGGTGTATTTGGGGCGGGGGACATGGTGTTCAGCTCCGTACGTCTGTCTGTCTGTCAGTCATGTCCCATTTGTTGTGAACGCGATATCTCAAGGATGGTTTGACCAATTCCATTCATCTTTGGTGTCAAGGCGTATTACGGGAGTGCTCACAGCCTACTTGATTGACGTGACCTTGCCATTATTCACAAGATCATTACGACCATTTGACCACTTACAAATACTTTGTCCAACATCATATCTTAAGAACAGTTTGACTGATTCCATTCATTCTTGGTGTCAAGATGCATTGGGGCGGGGGACATAGTCTTCAACTCGGTCCATCCGGCCATCTGTCCGTCATGTCCCATTTGTTGTGAACGCGATATCTCAAGAACGGTTTGACCGATTCCATTTGTCTTTGGTTTCAAGGTGTATTAGGGGTGGGGGACATAGAATTCAGCTCGGTCCGTCCGACCATCTGTCCGTCATGTTCTGTTTGTTGTGATCACAATATCTCAAGAATGGTTTGACCGATTCCATTCATCTTTGGGGTCAAGGTGTATTAGGGCCGGTGGACATAGTCCTCAGCTCCATCAGTCCATCTGTCCAGCTGTCCGTCCGTCACGTCCCGTTTGTTGTGAACGCGAAATCTCAAGAATATTTCCCTGATTTTATTCGTCTTTGGCTTCAATGTGTAATTTTGTGATACGCCCACCAGTGGCGGTTTGTCAATAGGGAACGCAGGGGCGCCACCCCCTCCATCGATACAGCTAAAATTCAACAGAGGAAGTCCACTTAAACATACCAAAATTTGTCATTAAATTATAAAAAAAATAACCAATTAAATGATTTATTTTTTCCAAACAATGCTAGCCTGTCGGCACCTGCCGCCATTTCATAAAAGTGGTTTCACACTATTTATTAATAATAAAATATGTTGTGTATACATAGTTTATTAACACAGGGGCGCCGGTCCAATGAGGGTCAATGCATGTCCTTCAACTTTTGCCCAGCATGTGACCTGAGGCTTCTTTCTAATCGGTCGCTTCAACCTTTCCTGCGGGAAAAGTGTTTGATTAAGTCAGGTAAAGGACTTGGCCTGTAAGTCTATTGTATGGTCTACACTCTGGAACAGAAGGTGGCAGTAATGCACCAATGAGCTGGAAATTTAACCACCGTTAAACTAGAAGAAGAAGAAGATACACGCTCATTCTCTGTGCGATAGATGTAAAAATGGCAGCTACAACTGGATCCGCGGAAAACTCGGATATTTTACTACAGAATAACTTATTCTCAAGGCGTAGCGTCACACTGGAAGTAGTGATGGCCTAACGAGGCTTTATGAAGCTTCGGACCCTTTCGGACCTTTGTATTGAAAATTGGTTCACTACTCGAAGCTCCATTCATTGAGCACGTGGGTGACATCTGCTGGCAGAGAGATTGTTGTACAGCCTTGCAAAGGTGACGCTGACGCACCTTGCGTGTGCACTTCGAGTATGTTATATTGTGAAAAATACTTAAATAAAGCTGAAATCGAACTTCCTCTTACACGTGTCTGTTGTTTTTCTTCCTTACCTTAATTATTCATATTATATTGAAATAACAATAATTACATCCACAGGCTCATTGAATCCTGTAAATATTTCGTCTGTCCAAAAAACATTGTATTGTTTTTTCTTGTTCTTGGTGTATACTGGGTGTGCTTGAGCGACTTTGCCATTATTATTTATGAATAAAAATGTCTAACAGAGCGCTGTTTCATCCATGTTAAATACATTTGATTTGCGGCAATGTTTCAAAGCTCCGCCTATCGAACCAAACCAGTCAGCTGATTCAGTCTGAATGAAGCAGTGAAGTGGTTCGAACGTCATCAGTCACGTGGTTTTTCACAATATGATGCAAGCTCCGGCACAGTGCTTCAGAAAAATATGCCGTCGAGTTTGAAGCGTGCTTCGGAGCCTTGGTATCAGCGGTAACATCACTAACTGGAAGAGAAAAAGAGAATAACGGAGCTTGGACCTGACCGACCCGATTTAAAGATTCTGCAGCAGGCAAGTGATCGTGGGCGAGCTGACACCCGGGGCTTCTCCCGCACTTGTTACGACAAACAGCGATGGCTAGCCGGATTAGCAACGCCTTTTATTGCTTTTCCTGTTTGCTGTTCCAAGTTTGATAGATTTAACAGGGCCATTGTGAAAAGAACAGCACATCTACTACTGAGGGTCTGGCCAGGAATATGTGCCCCATTCTTTATTTTACCATGCTAGATACCATTTTGAAACATCCTGAGCCCTATTTCATACTGAGAAGCCAGTTTTTGCCGCGAGCGTAATTTCTGTCCGATGTGTGGTCTTAACGTTCGCTCTGCATTCCGCATTGAAGTCCCTATTTTATAACAACCGGTAGTGGGAAAGCGGGGTATAGTGCTAACGGATGTTTACTTCTTGGCCTTGTAGAATCTTCACCAACTCGCATTTGTGTCCCTTGTCAAAAAGGTAAAAATTTCCGTCCACAGTGATAACGTCAGCAACAACCTGTAATCTCAGTGCAGCACTGCTGTGAGATTTGGCGGCTGCTGGCAGGGTATTTCAACCCTTTTGTGCAGATTTGTTCGCCAGTGGACACGGAGCTGCAGATTTATGCACGCAGTTACAATATTCTATCACTAGATGGCACTCCCAGATCAGTTATTGAATATTCACAAGCAAGTCAAGTTCGAACGGTTTTTATATTAAACGTTAGAATTTACTCCAATCCCTTTCAAGCCAACCTTGGTTTGACTTAAAGGGGTTGGCACATCCATACAACAGGTTGGCCCAACAAAGCGTCTCTCCTTCCCCTCAGAACTCCAGGATGGATGAGGAACATGGAAATGAGTGGGCAGGATTGACTCATTATCCAGTGTATGAATTTTATTGCCTCAAAATAATCCCGGGGAAAAACTGTGCATTTCAAGTCACTGTTCAAGAGTAGATTTACAGACTTTTAACAAAGCCCTACTTATCATGGATTAGCGGGTTGGTCACTGGTCGGCCTTCCCTTTACTCTTTGGCATTGGCTCAGACAGTCTTGGCACCGTTTGAGTTCCGTCCAGTGAACACCAATTTTCCGTTCATGTAACATCAGCAACAAGACCAAATTTTTAAATCCCCCCCTTTTTTACCAAAATTGCAGCGATCCAGGTCTGAAACTTCCTGTAAACGTTTGTTTTTATGTCATCGATGAAATAAACCGCATATATACCATTAATTTATAATTTCATCCTGTTAAGTACAGTGAGACCTGTTGGTTACACTTTCTGTGAAATCTGTCATATATGTATATAAATATGTAATTTACCACAGCTGTAGGGTGCTGGAAAAGCATGAAAATACACCTTGAAAATCCTTGAAAAGTGCTTGAATTTCACTTTGTAAAAGGTGTACGAACCCCGTAGACAACATCACAGTGGTGTGTTTTTAGATTTTTGTTTTTCTGTTTAACTAAGTTTCCTTTTTTGTTTGCATCTTTACAGAACATCAAAATCCCAGTTAGTTCGTGGAACATCTTTAACATGACTGCTTTTACAATCAAACTGGAAGTAATGTAAGGACATAGTGATCTGTCGACATGTGGACATAGGGGATACATTGTCAATTCGTAAGAAAGGGTTCAAACCATGAAAAACTATATGCCACATTATCCTTCTTAATAACTGACTGTCGACATCACAGCAGCTGCGCCTAGGTAAATTGCACCCCCCCAAAATTTTTGACACCAGCCCACCCCAGTCGATTTCTGTGACCTTGCGGGGGACATGGCCATGTTTAGTGACACTTGTTTTTTAAGCTGTTAAAGCTTTCAACGACTAATGGTCATTCTTGGCTTGAACCCCGGAATTGCCGCTCGCGGCTATATTTATTATTATTTTCCTTCTTCTTCAGAGATGTTTTTGCCAATTCCTGTGAGATGGTAAAGGGCAGAGTCCTGAAATTTTGCACTCTGGTTGGAAGTTGTGTGTAAATGCTGACCATGGCATTTTTAACTCAATCGGCCTAATGGTGGCGCTTTTATTCAAGAAAAACAAGTTCACTTTAAAGGTCATAGCTCCTACTGTGTAAGTCCAAATTACACGAAATTTGGTAGAGATATTCCTTGGAATATTCTCTACAACTTTCCCCAGGACTTTGAAGGTCCAATATATTTGATTTTCCGGAATTTAAAATTTTTTGAAAAACACATTTTAAACATCTCCTCCTAAACCGTCGGTCCGATTCCTTCGATATTTGCTGTGGATCATCAGTGGACCAAGTTTATGAAAGATTGCATAAAGCTTGTTGAAATCTCATTTCGTTTGCAAGATATTAACCAATGAACTTCAGCAGGGGCGTGGCTTAGCACATAAATGGACAAAATTCAACAACCACTGGACCAATCATTACAGAACTTGCAGAATATGTCCATATAATGACCAGGAACATACCCTGACCGATTCATGCAAATCGGCCCATAGAGGGCGCTATGACAAAAATAAGGCTATAAATCAGCAACTGCTTGTCCTATAGCCATAAAACTCACAAGATATATTCATAAGAGTACCCAAAACATCCAAGCGAAAGTAAAATACAGTAGGTGGCGGTAATACACAAATTGGTTTGTCAACCGCCATAAAACTCCAAAAAGAAGAAGAAGAAGATCACGCACACGCTCATTCTTTGTCCAATTCATAGATATATATAAGCACTAGATGGCTCAAGGCAGAGTCGGCAGTGTCAACACTGGTTGGCCATCTTAGGACAGGGACTGCTCTGGTGCGCTGTGCTATAGTCGGAGGTAAGGTGGATGATTTACTCGCTTTAATACTCGTAAGTCGCTGAATTCTTGACGGATTTACAAACGGATTGGGTTATTACAAACCTTAATGTACTTTTTATATCAAATTCAATGGTTTTAATCATTCTTAAAATGCAGTTAAATAACTACATCTCTGATGTTTACCCGACAAACCAAGCCGTTTGCTTGAAAATCAGTCGAGAATTTGGGAGAGTTGAGCAATTTACAGTTATTTCAAAGTCTGTGCTCCATTGGCTGTAATGTTATGAGTGATCGAGCAGCCCTGTCCCAAGATGGCCGCCCTGTGACGACGTTACTTCACATTGGCTCGCAGCGTGCTTGAGCCATCTAGTGTTTATGTATATCTATGGTCCAATAGATGGCAGCTTCAAAATGGCAGCTTCAAGTAGATCCACGGAAAACTCGGTTTTTTCACTACAGAATAACTCGTTCTCCAGGCGTAACGTCACACTGGAAGAGAAAAAGAGGATAACGGAGCTTGGACCTGACCGACCCGATTTAAAGATTCAGCAGCAGGCAAGTGATCGTGGACGAGCTGATACCCGGGGCTTCTCCCGCACTTGTTACGACAAACAGCGATGGCTAGCTGGATGTGGCATTAGCAACGCCTTGTATTGCTTTCCCTGTTTGCTGTTCCAAGTTTGATACATTTAACAGGGCCTACATCTACTACCGAGGGTCTGGCCAGGAATTTGTTCCCCATTCTTTATTTTACCATGCTAGATACCATTTTGAAATATCCTGAGCCCCATTTCATAACGTGAAGCCAGTTTTTGCCGCAAATGTAATTTCTGTCCGATGTGTGGTCTTAACGTTCGCTCTGCATTCCGCATTGAAGTCCCTATTTTATAACAACTGGTAGTGTGAAAGCGGGGTAAAGTGCATGCGGTAACTGACTTTGGCCTTTGGCTTACTTCTTGGCCTTGTAGAATCTTCACCGACTCGCGTTTGTGTCCCTTGTCAAAAAGGAAAAAATTTCCGTCCACAGTGATAACGTTAGCAACGACGTGTAATCTCAGTACAGCACTGCTGTGACTGACATTTGGCGGCTGCTGGCAGGGTATTTAGACCCTTTTGTGCAGATTTGTTCGCCAGTGGACACGGAGCTGCAGATTTATGCACGCAGTTACAATATCCTATCACTAAATGGCGCACCCGGACCAGTTATTGAATTTTCACTCGCAGCCAAGTTAAAACGATTTTTATATTAAATGGTCGAATTCATTCCAATCCCTGGATGGATCAAGCCAACCTTGGTTTCACTTAAAGGGGTTGGCACATCCATACAACAGGTTGGCCCAACAAAGCGTCTCTCCTTCCTCTCAGAACTCCAGGATGGATGAGGAACATGGAAATGAGTGGGCAGGATTGACTCATTATCCAGTGTATGAATTTTATTGCCTCAAAATAATCCCGGGGAAAAACTGTGCATTTCAAGTCACTGTTCAAGAGTAGATTTACAGACTTTTAACAAAGCCCTGCTTATTGTGGATTAGCGGGTTGGTCACTGGTGTGCCTTCCCTTTACTCTTTGGCATTGGCACCGTTTGAGTTCCGTCCTGTGAACACCAATTTTACGTTCATGTAACATTAGCAACAAGACCAAATTTTTAACCCCCCCCCCTTTTTTTGACCAAAATTGCAGCGATCCAGGTCTGAAACTTCCTGTAAACATTTGTTTTTATGTCATCAATGAAATAAACCGCATATATACCATTAATTTATAATTTCATCCTGTTAAGTGCAGTGAGACCTGTTGGTTACACCTTCTGTGAAATCTGTCATATATGTATATAAATATGTAATTTACCACAGTTGTAGGGTGCTGGAAAAGCATGAAAATACACCTTGTAAATCCTTGAAAAGTGCTTGAATTTCACTTTGTAAAAGGTGTACGAACCCCGTAGACAACATTACAGTGGTGTGTTTTTAGATTTTTGTTTTTCTGTTTAACTAAGTTCCCTTTTTTGTTTGCATCTTTCCAGAACATCAAAATCCCAGTTAGTTGGTGGAATATCTTTAAGATGACTGCTTTTACTATCAATCTGTAAGTAATGTAAGGACATAGTGATCTGTGGACATGTGGACATAGGGGATACTTTGTCAATTCGTAATAAAGGGGTACAAACCATGAAAAACTATAGGCTACATTTTCCCTCTTAATAACTGACTGTCGGCATCACAGCAGCTGTCCGGTGTGCGGCGCCTAGGTAAATTGCGCCCCCTCCAAAATTTTTGACACCAGCCCACCCCAGTCGATTTCTGTGACCTTGCGGGGGACATGGCCACGTTTAGTGACAACACTTGTTTTTGAAGCTGTTAAAGCTTTCAACTATACTCAGCAACAAAAGTTTCTGTGACACCAATTATGTGTATGTTAAAAATGACATGCAAAGATCACAATGCAATCAATATGTTTATTTAACAGGAGAAACACTGACTTTTCAGTGCCAACGTCACTCAAAACGAAAAATGTCATTTTCATGCGTCATGAAGCACTTGTCTGACGTCTAACCAATTGTGACCTTCACACTTCAATACCGGGTGTGACTTCCTCGTGCCATGATGCAAGCAACGCATCTCCGGCGCATGGACCGAATCAGATGTGCCAGAAATTGCTGTGGGATGTCATTCCAAATCTGACGTAGACGTTGTCGCAATTCCTGGAGTGTAGCTGGCGGGTTATCCAACCGCCGCAAACGTCGATCCATCTCGTCCCAAAGATGCTCGATTGGGGACATGTCTGGGGATCTGGCTGGCCATGGCAGGACATTGACATGTTGTTGCATCAGATACTGCTGTACAATCCTTGCAACGTGTGGTCTGGCGTTATCATGTTGCAGCGTTATTCCGGGACCAAGTTGCATCAAAAACGGTACCACCAATGGCCGTAGCACTTCATCGCGATATCTTTGACCTGTCAGATTTCCATCAATAACAAGCAAATCTGTTCTGTTTCTAGCCGTGATCCCTCCCCAAATCATGACACTACCACCTCCAAAACGATCAAATTCCTGAACACAGTTGTTGGCATAACGTTCTCCACGTCGACGGTATACACGTAAACGACCATCACATCGGTTAAGCATGAATCTTGATTCATCAGTGAAGAGTACAAGATCCTACTGACGTTGGATCCACCGTCGATGTTGTTGTGCCCACTGTAGACGCAGTCGTCGGTGTTGTACTGTGAGTATTGGACATCTTGCTGGCCGACGTGGGACAATGCCAAAATGACGGAGACGGCGACGGATTGTCTGTGCAGACAGTCGCCTCAAACCAGGTATCGTTCTTGCAGTTATGGTTGCAGGTTGGAATCGATTTCGGAGATGGGTTGTTCGAATCCAGTTGTCCTGTCTGGGAGTGGTTACTCGTGGACGGCCGCTGCGAGGAGGGTCTCTGACATGTCTTGTCTGCTGATGACACTGCCATAAGTTCCAAATGGTGTTTTCAGTGGACATTCAGGCGATGAGGAACTTCCCTCTGCGAGGTTCCGGATTCAATCATCCCAATGGCCCTCCACCGATCATTTTCAGACAGTCTTGGCATTTAGAGGGTAGAGTTCCTGATCCGAAATGGCTGTGTTTTCGATAAGTGATGCTTCCGTCGTTCATCAGGCACAATGTGAACATTCCAAAAATTCTCCTCTTTTATTGCCATCCACAAGCATGATTTACGCACATTTTCACGTGCAAAGTCATTTTCTCGCATTTTCATGATTTCCATTTCAATGTTGTGTTTACGTGTACTGTTTCAGTCTGATATCACCATGTATGACAATTTCATAATTGCGTTATGAAAAATAATTAACAATATTGGTGTCACAGAAACTTTTGTTGCTGAGTATACTAATGGTCATTCTTGGCTTGAACCCCGGAATTGCCGCTCGCGGCTATATTTTCACTTGTTCTCTTGATATTTGCCCTGTTGGCAGCTATCTTTGATCACCAAACTCAAACTTTTCAGAACTGTTAATGTTTGTACCAAACAGAAAGTTAGAATTTGCCAGCGAATATTAGCTAATGTTAGCTGACATTACATTAATAGCCAACGCAACCATCTGAAATCTGCCGCAACTGGTAAGAGTGTGATTGATCAGGTTTATACTTTTGTCATTCACTAATCAAATGGAAAAAACACTATTCCCAGACACTTCAGGACTATTCCTGGCACTGCAAGGACCACTGCGACGAGACTCACTCTGCCGGTGACGGGGCAGCTGGGCGGGCAGGGAATCTTTGGCGTGCTGTAGTTCAGCGGGATTGGGCAGGACCTGGGCGCGGTTGGGGAGTGGTGGCACGGCAACACCCATCTTGTCACCATCGTCAACCTTCCCACCACCAAGGACTGAGGAGGAAAATTGATAAATTCCCTTCAATCAATGAAAAGCGTCAATTGCGTTCAGATGGCAAGGCAGGCTACCAATCGAGATGCAAATACTCTTAAGTTACCAGTGAATGATGCTAAACTATCCTGCAAGATGCTGGATTGTTAGGGTTAAAAAATGAAACATCAGTGGTGTAAATTAAAACATTAGTGCTGAAACGTCAATGCTACGTAACAAGACTGCCGCTCACGGATTCTAGAACTTTGGCGTAAGATCAAGAATGACCAGTCAACACAAAGAAGGGTGCGTCGAAGCCATTCAGGACTATCAAAAGGCCAAAAGGGAGAATGAAATGAGGAGATGTTCTTCCCATGATTCGATTCAACAATGAAGAGGTTGGGGGTAAAAGAAATGCAGGAGCGCTGAGCATAGGGACTCCACAACATACCCTTCAGCTGTTGATTCTCCCCAAGTTCTTCTGCGTGTACTCCAGCCTTGTCGGCCGCAGGAGGCTGCTGCCAGTGCTTCTCCGATGATGCGCCTGGCAATGCCACCCTCGCAGCCAAATTGTCCTTCTTTAGGTCAGGGCCCGCCCCTGCCCCTGCCTCTGGCCCCACCCGCTCCTCCTTCTTTCCCACCTCTCCACCATGCTCCGCGATATCCTTGGTTACCGCCGGTTTTTTCAGAGCTGGAGCAAGACAGGCAAGAGACATTTTATTTTCACTCCGATCGTTCCATAATGGGAGGGATGGATGGCCAGAAGAAACAGGGAAAGCAAGCAGAAAAGAGAGATAAAAACAGAAAAGGAATAAAAAAAAAAACAACAAAAAAAACAAACCATACCATACTGCAACTCCGGTTTTCCCATCTCGCCATCCTCAATGCCAGGCATACCAGCATCACTGGCAAGCTTGCTAACTGCAGACAAATGGAACCAGAGATTTGGATTGGTTCATGGGGTTTGGGGATTGCAGACAGTGCCTCTTGACTTCTCAGCACACCAAACCGCACAGAATGGGCTGACTATGGAGTCACACATAACAGTACTAAAGGGCCACAGTCCTTGCTTTAGTGATTTATTTCCAACCACTATCTCACAATGATCTTGGGGACATGGTGCACCTACTCTTCAGCCAATGAATAATTTACAAAAAGTAAAACCAGAAGCCCATCAGGACTAAAGCTTGACCTCCCAGCTAAAACCCAATTTCCAAAAAAGTAGGGATGCTGTGTAAAATGTAAATAAATAAAAAAAAAAATTTGGTCTTTGACTCCCCTAGAGTACTCCTGATCGCGCAAAGTAAAAACTAGAGTGTTCAGGTGAACACGTGTCACCTGCAAAGCTTTAGTTTGAAAGTGTGACTACCAACTGAAAGTGTGACTACCGGACAGACAGACAGACAGACAGACGGACAGGCAGACGCCGGACAAAGTGATGTGCTATGCTTCGCAGGCGACACAAAAAGACTTATTTATTTCGCTCATACTGCCATCCTCAAAAAAAAACCCATTTGTAGTCCATAGTATTCTCTGCCTGAAACGCCTCATTTGGGGTGGCTCTTCCGCTATGGGCCCCACTCCCCGTGTGCCCACTTTCTTGTGACAGGCCAGCTCTGTGGCGGGCGGATCTAGGCGGGACGAGGCAGCAGAACGCAGTTTTCCTGGTCCGGCTCCAAAGTGAAACTGACGGGAATCGAGGGGTATATTCTGAAATCTAACGCAGTACATGTGTATAGATCTAATGAAATTAACTTTTTCTAATAAACGCAACGGCGTAAGTGAAGGAGGCAATGTGAAAGCCTAGCAGCTCAAGCATTAATTTGCGATCGGCTTCAGTTTTCTACGGCAACAGTTGGTGAGTACAGCGGTTTTTCTACTTCGTAGCTAGAATGCTGGCAAAGCTAGAATCCACCCCATATAGACACTGTAGAGCGGAGAAATGAACAGCTTCTGCGCTGGTATATGACGGAGGGTTAAACGCTCCAAGCTAAACGGCCTTTTCGGAAATTTCAGGAACATAATACAGGTTTTACAGATCGTAAGTTCCGTCTGCGTGAGCCGTTGCTTATGTGGAGCTAGCGAATCGATCACTTTTACAGGAAAGAATTTAATATTCAATCGATGGCAATGCAGAGAAATCATTTGTTATACCAGATGCGTTATAGCCTGAGCGCTTCCCTATTGCTTTCACCGGTAGTATCAGAGAGCTTGCCCAGACATTGGAGATGTATCAGGCTGACCCCGGTCATGCAAAGTAAAGCGATCATTTCATAAGCACCCAAAAACGCACCCCAAGCTCTGTAAAATCTACGTCTGGTCTAACTGCAGCCCAAACTCGGCAGACACATACAGCACCTCTCCGTTTAGCTTCAGCTGTAGTGGCTACAATCAGGCGACGCCATGATGAAACTGTCACATTGACGCTGACTGAAGTAACACAAGCATAACGATCATAATTGCTGCATACAAGTTAACCAGAAGCATTTTAATTAGCAGAGCACGCAAACTAAAATGGAGGAGCTGATAAGCGGTCATGACTTTGAACGTAATTAGTTTCGCGTCCGGTGTGAAAGCGGCTTGACATGCCCTTAATGTGTATTCGCGTCTTTGCATTGACTTTGAATGTTGGCTAGTCCTGCAAAAAATTTGTTTCGAGTCTGATGTGAAAGCAGCTTTATGTATAGATCCTAATGCTAGAGAGAGCTTGGTTATGTTATGAACATAATACAGGTTTTGTAGACCGTAAGTTCCGTTAGCGCGGACAAGTTGCTTATGTGGAGCTAGCGAATTGATCACTTCTACAGGAAAGATTTACCAATTTAATCTCCGCCTTTTTCTGTTTTTTAATAGCAACAACAATTTCTAAAGGGGGATGAAATTATGTCAAGGTAGTGCAGAGAGATCGTTTGTAAACCAGTAGAGCTTCTGCTTTTTGCATTGCTTTCATAGTAGCACCAGAGAGCTTGCTCAGACATTTGTGAAGTATCCGGCTGATCCCGGTCATGGATAAGTGAAGCGATCACTAACTGTAGTGGCTACAATTGGGCACCGTTATGATGAAACTGCCGCATTGATGCTTACCGAAGTAACACAAGCATACCGATCAGAATTACTGCATATAAGTTACCCAGGAGCATTTTTAATTAGCATGATATGCAAACTAACATGCAGCAGCTGGTAACCGAGCGGTCATAACCACAGAGACAAACCATTGCAATACAGGTTTTACAAACAGCAAGTTCCGTTACTGTAAACAGTTGTACTAAGCATCATAATTACAAACAAGTCTTAGAAGTTAGCTTCAAATGAGGTTTATATTCACACACCTTCTGTAGAATTTCCCCAGATATCACTCTTGCTTATTTAGGACACAAATATTAGCAACAGTAACTTGGCTACGTTCGCTGCTGTGCCACAGCCACAATCAACCGACTATCAGGTCAGGTTGGCTATGGAGTAAAAGCAACTTACAGCTTCTGTGTCTGTGAGTCACAGACAGTCGCAACAGATACAGGCTTCAGATATTTCACAAAGCCTGCGTTTGAGGCCTGTTGTTAGTGCTAACTATCGCTAGCGGTCCTGCTAGCCACCCATAACACGTTAGCTTCACTTACATCATTTGCTGTTATATGGTTACTTACAGTTTGTGGCTCCGAGCGCTTGATCAATGCAACTGCTTCAGGTTTGAGAAGCAGCTGAAATGCTTATCCTGTGTCGAATTATCCTTTATTGACAAAGCTTTATTTGGTGAAATGCTGAGCACAAACGGCTAACGTTCCTGTTGTCAGCATACAAAAAAAAGCTACCCACTGATTTCTGGTGGCATTGTCTTTTGAAGGAGAAACATTTGTTTTTCTTTGCGTCCAAAAGTAAACAGACAATTAGCTTTGGGAGAGATACTGACAAAATTGCACCTCAAATGATCTTTTGTATTTCCAAAAGTGTAGACGCTACTAAGGCATAGTATGACCTGCCATTGTTAGTGCCTGCTAGAATAGTTTGTGGCGTGGGCAGGTCTAGCGCAGTGGTAGGCTCTGGCTAGGTCTGTACTAATTGGACAGCACAACCAGACGTCAGGTTTTGGCCATATCTCGGGAGGAGCTGTTCAGAGAGGAAATCACGCTCACGAAATCACGTTCTTGGATGACTGCAAAATCCCTGTATCTTATGTTTAGAAACTTTTCAGAGGCTGAGCATGGACAACCAACATTATAACATAACTAATATGTATTAAAAGAAGGATCAGCATGTTAGGTCCCTTTTTTAAACTTTATATTTATTCGAAACAAGTACAAAGACAGTATCATAGGTTAAAACGGAGATATTTTATTTATTTTTTTTTTCGAAAATACGTGCTTATTCTGAATTTGATGTCAGAGACACATTTCAAAAAAGTTGGCACAGGGACGTTTGCCACTGTGTTACATCGCGTCTTCGTTAATCAACAATAAGCGTTTGGGAACTTAGGAGTTTTTGTTGTTTTGAAAACAAAGTGTTTTCCCATTCTTGCTTCATGTAGGATTTCAGCCACTCAATACATTGCAGTCTCCTTTGTTATATTTTTCATTACATAATATTGTCAAATATTGTCAGTGGGTGACAGGTCTTGACTGCACTTTAGCACCCAGAGTCTTCTACTACAAAGCCATGATGTTTTAATACATGCGGAGTATGGAGTTTGGCATGGCGTTGCTGAAATGAGCAAGGCCTTCCCTTAAAAAAACATCTGGATGGCAGTAAATGTTCTACCAAAACCTGTATATATCGTTTACCATCTTCACGGACGTGCAAGTTATCCATGCCATGTGCAATAATGCACCCCCATACTATCATGGATGCTGGATTTTGAATTGTGTGCTGATAGACTGGACGGCCCCTCTCCTCTTTTGCTCAGAGGATGCAACATCCATGATTTCCAACAAGTATTTCACATTTTGATTAGTCACACCACAGGGCTGTTTTCCAATTCGCCTCAGTACATTTTAAATGAGCTTGAGCCCACAGAAGAAGGCAGTGTTGCTGGATCTTGTTTATACATGGTTTAAACTCAACATGGCAGAGTTTCAACATACATTTGTGAATGCAGAGAAAAACTGTTTACTGACAGTTTTTTACAGAAGTTTTCCCGAGTCCTTGCAGTGATTTACACTACAGACTCCTGTTTCTAATGGAGTGCCGCCTGAGGACCTCAAAATTACAGCTAATCGAAATTGGATTTTGGCCTTGTCCCATGCATACAGAGATTTTTGGAATCTTTTAATGATATCATATGCCACAGAAGATAAAATTGATAAGAACTTGGGAATTTTAAGGTGAAACAGTATTCTTAAATTGTGAACTATTTACCCATGCAGCCTTTCATAGGGTGGTTAAGCCCTCTCCATTTTAACTTATGAAAGACTTTTTATACCCCCTCTTGTCACTGACCTATTGCCAAATAATCTGCTAGTTGTCGTTTTTTTTTTTTTTTTTTACTTACTTTTTTACAAACTTAAACTCTTCTGGTCCTCTCAACTGAAACGTGTTGCTGGCATCAAACTTACACTGAGCACATATTTTCCAAAAAAACTAAAAAATATCTGTTTCAACATTTGATATATTGTCTTTGTATCACTTTCAAACAAAGAAAGTTCAAATGATTTGAAAATCATTGCATTCTGTTATTTATTTGCATTTTACACAGCGTCCCAACTTTTTGGGAAACGGTTTGTAAATGGTTTAAACAACATGCAAGACAACAATAAAAGTATTATTTTAGAACAAGATATTCCAGTTACCAAAAAAAACAACAACAACAAGATTATGCAGTGACAACAGCTACCTTTCAATTCAGAGTTGTCGCGCTTCTTGGAGACTTCTGGGTGGTGCTCTTGGGCATTCTCTCCCTTTGTGGCCCCTGCTACCTGATTCTCCAGCAGACTCTGAAATAGACAGCACCAGGAAATGATGTGGCCTCAGTACACAACAGCCCAATACCAAACAGCTCCCCCACCACTGGCACTTCACTAGCGAGTGTCACTCTGTGAGATGACTCCCTCACACCAATGGAGGGAGCATCATAAAGTTGTGTTGCATTGTATATGACAGTCTACTTCCATAATGATACATTTCTTACCCAAAATACTTTAGAAAGGGTAATGTAATTAAATGAAATTTATCTGAAAAATAGATGGTGGGTAATGTTTTACTTATCTTTCAGAAAAAGCCACATGGAACTGACATTTGTAGATATGCAGTGTTTCTTCCATCCCGGACACAAAATAAGTGCTGCATTTGAAAAAAGTGCTGCACTTAGTAAGCTTGCATCAGTGTACACTCGCTGTGGACCGTTTACCAAGCCACTTGCACCCCACGGGGATTGGTTTGGGATGGCACAATGTGGCTGTCCCTCCGCGGGAACGCGCAGAAGGAGGGAGAGTGGATAGGGCGAGTGGATAGGGACCGGTTTGGGATCGGGCAGATAAATGCACTGCAGTTTCACTTTGCCCTGTAAATTTCATGCTAAATTCAGTCAATAACGGTTGAGCATAGTAATTACCACTAGGTGGCGACAAAAAATCAACTGCTAAACACAATCCTGGGCAGAATGTACAGCAGGTCTGACGGACCAACCCATCCCTGAGGATCCAACACCCTGTATGTTCACTCCCTATCCAACAATGCACTCGTCACTCAATAGCTACAGCGGGACAGCCCAATCCTGTTGCAGGAGATCAACCAGTTCTTACATCAGCCCAAATAATGTGTAAGTAATTTAACGAGAAGACGTTTTAAATTTCTTTGTTGTAGAAACAGAGGCATTGAATTAATGTTAATATGAAATCCTGCAGAACTGTAGACCACCACAGAGGAGAGCGCGCAGCTCTGCTGTAAAGGTTTCAAAATTACTGGGGAGTTTCATAAAATTACAGTAATTAAGGGGCCAGACATCAATCACCAACAAATGGGCATAATGGCCGATACTGATGCTGAAACCTTTCTGAACTGCACATAATGGAGTCTATACATTTGTAGAAGAGGCACAGACATCATTATCCTATAGAAAACCACATGCATTTTACTCATATGGCATCATTTAAAGCCAACAACATCATTATGACAGAGGAGAGCAGGAGAGCAGAGCTAGAGCCAGTACAGTCAACTTCTGAATTTGCATGGACTATAAAACAATATTGACTGTGCAAACGTTTGGCTGCGGATTATCTAATACTATTAGCTGAGGGTATCTTATCTGCCCAGAGCTCTGTAGTCATTTCAATGACCCGGAGTGTTCACAACTCTATCGTGAATCTAAAAGCCTCCGCCAAATAAAATTCACATGATCGAAACAAGGCACAAAAAAGCCGCTGTGCCCGCTTGGTCAAACAAGGCCAAGATCTAACTTTTAGATTTTCATCCCATATACAGGCATACAAAATATGACAAAGTATCTGTGAAAAACTGAAGGTGCTCGAGCGCCTACAAGGCAAAAAGTTTACGGACGCACGACAGACCACCATGAAGGCATCAAACCGCAGCATAAGCCCGACTGGCCCGAGGCCAAGTGGGCTAAAAATGACAGCCATAAGGCAAGATTTTGAGCACCATACCTGCACCTGACTTACAATCTGGAGTGTGAGAACCGCAAGACAATCCTGTCAAGGATCAAATGTGATACAATGATACAGTACAGGACAGTACAAGAGACCTGGTGGCAAGGGTAGGCTGTGTGAAGGTAACAGACTGACGATACAACAAGACCCCAAATAAGTGTCTGCCGACCACTCAGATGCAGACATGTGGCACCGTGAGGAATCAATCCTGAACAACGAAAGCAAAATCGTCGCCATCCATTATCAGTCCCTGGGAGTAAATACAAGGACAAATGAGGTTTCTTCGCAAAAACATTCAAATTTTAGAGTTCTCTGTGCCCCAACAGATTAGATCAGACATGTATATCATAGTCAGCCTTCTCATAAATAACCAAGTACACATGACCAGATGCAAACTTGCGTTGCTATGCCTCTAACTTTGCGTGTTGGCGATCTCCCCGCTCGCTATTTTGACAGCAGTAAACCAATACTTTCTCCAACAAAAAGAAACCGTTGTCTTGGCAACCTCCTACTTTGTCCTGCATTTGATTTGCAGAGAGACACACGCATTGGGTTGCTGACGTGTTTCCAGTCAACATCAGCTAACAGAACCCAGTATTATCCAACATCAACAGCAATGACCTCTGTTTCCGGTAGGTGGGGCACACAAGCACAGAGTTTATATAGGTCTCATCTGTGTGGTCCACCTGCGCCCAGGCAGAGTATAATGAAAGGATCTGAATGCAAAATGCTGGTAATTTCAGGGAGAGTGAATTATATTACAGAGCTGCAATAACGCCCAAGCGTGTCTGGTATGGCGCTGCCACCTATTGAATTAGATCCCGCTCCATCTGATGATGCGAAATGCATTTTGCCGCACCTAGTTTAAAGCTGCTTCCACATAGGACGCGAAACAAATTTTTCACACGACAGATAACATTCAAAGTAAATACAAAGACGCGAACTTCCATTTGTGACCCCGAGTTCTACTAACAACTGACTAACTTGGTCGAAAGAATCTTACATAATTCACTTTGTTAATCCCTTTAACAATAATTTAAAGACCTCAATCAGATCACTCCTAAGTCTCCTTTTCCAAAGACTAAAGAGATGAATGATTCTCAGCCTCTTCTCGTAGCTTTCATCTTTTATACATGGAATTAGCATAGTGGCTCTTCCCAGAACTTTCTCTAGAGCCTCTATATCTTTCTTAAAGTATGGTCCCCAGAACTGTACACAATACTCCAGATGAGGTCTGACGAATGTGTTGTACAAAAGAAGCATCACCTCCTTAGATTTGTGCTCAATACTTTTGGCAATGTATCCCAGCATCCGATTGGCTTTTTTAACTGCTACGGCGCAATGGCTAGAGCCTGTGAGGGTTTGGTCAAAAATCACTCCCAGATCTTTCTCGTGTGGAGCACATTTCAGTTTTAAACCTCCCATGAAGTAATCCCATCTAATGTTTACAACTTTACATTTCGCTACATTAAATTTCATTTGACACATTTCTGCCCAATTCTGGATTCTATCCAAATCATCCTGAATCACTTTAGTGGACCCTAAACTATTTGCCAAACCCCCCAATTTAGTATCATCTGCAAATTTAACTAATCTGCTCTCAATATTCCTATCAAGGTCATTAATGTAGATGAGGAACAGCAGGGGTCCCAACACCGATCCCTGGGGGACGCCACTCCCCACCATACCCAGCTCAGATGAGATATCACTGACCACTACTCTTTGTGTTCTGTCCTGTAACCAGTTTTGAATCCACTACAGAATACTTCCTCTAACTCCAATAAAGCTCATTTTAAAAATTAGTCTCTTATGTGGTACTGTATCAAATGCTTTCTGAAAATCCAAGTATATGATGTCATAAGCCCTGCTCTGGTTATAAGTCTTGGTCGCCTCTTCAAAAAATTCCAGAAGGTTTGTCAGGCATGACCTTCCCTTATGGAAACCATGTTGGCCATCCTGCAAGATACTGTTACGTTCAAGAAATCCAGTCCAGCTCATCTTTTATGATAGATTCCAATATTTTGCACACAATGCAAGTTAAACTGACTGGCTCAGTATGGTCTCCTTTCTTATATAGTGATATTATATTGCCCTGTTTCCAATCATTTGATATTTCTCCAGTTTCTAAAGACCATCTGAAGATGGTGTATAGTGGCTTAAAGATGATCTCACCAACTTCCCTGAGCACTCTAGGATATAAGCCCTCAGGACACGCCGCCTTATCTGCCTTTAGTTTATGCAACTTGTCTAATACTTTGTTATCCCTAACCTCAATTTCCGCGAAATAATCCTGAGCATTTAACATGCCCTCTGGCTGAATAAAGACCCATTCTGAGGTAAAATTTTCAACAAAGAAACCATTTCAGGAAACCACAATATCCTTGTTATCATATACCAGCGATCCATTTCTATTCTTTATGTACTTAACCTGCTCTTTGACTTTCCTTTTTCTGCTACAGTACTGAAAGAAGCGCTAAGGGTTAGTTTTTGCCCCCTCGGCAATTTGTCTTTCATACAGTCCTCTAGCATTCCTCAGCTCTTTTTTGACCACAGCCCGCATTTTACAGTATTCAGCCTGAGTGTTCTCATTGTAATCCTTTATGTACATCTTATAAAGATTCCTCTTTTCCCTCAAAATCCTACAAATACTTGTGGTCATCCACTGAGGATTCTGCTTTTTCAGCTTACTTTAGAACACCTTTGGAATGAATTCACATTGTGAATCAAGTAAAACCCCCTTAAATCTTTTCCACATCTCATTTTACAGACTCACAGTCCAGGAGTGTTTGTTTCGCGGCCGGTATGAAAGCAGCTTAAGAACTCAGATTTCATCAGTGCTAGTACAGTTATGAATAATGCTGGAGTCAGTCGAACTACACTACTACACCATTCATGGGTTGTGCACCTCCAGGCACCCAGTTGTGATAAGTGCACCTCCTCTGTGTAACTTCCCACCCTCTCCTCCTCCCTCCTCTCTCCTCCCTGCCAACTCACTCACCTGTTTCATCTTAGCTGCCTCTGCCTCCACTTTCTTCTGTTTGTCCTCATATTCCTCCTTGAGCTGGGCGATCTGCTGCCCGCACTGCAAACTAAGACACACACACACACACACAGGGAGAGGGAGAGGATCAAAGAGGGAGATAAGCAGGAGAGAAAAAGAGAGAGGTAAGATGGCACCAAAAGTCACCATTTATTCATCTTCTCCAGATGAAATCTAGGCAGCAGTGATGCAGATCTCAGACAGTGAGAGTGAGCCTTACTCTTGCTCTTCTGAAACCAGAGGCCCACATGACACAGAGGGCCAATCAGCAACCACAGCAACTGATAGAGGACGACCGTGTACAGTAACACAGGGTGTCCTGTGCATGTGTGCGTGTGCATGTGTGCATATTACTGTACTTGCTACCAAGTCAGAACCAGAAAACCTTTTATTCCTGCTGAGGGGGAACATTTATGGGACGCAAGAACATGTGCTCCTGTCCTCACAACTAGAAAGGCAAATTGTAAGTTCAGGGGGTAAGGTAAGAAATATGGATCAGTTAGAGTAAAGGTTTGGGTTAGGCATGCACAGCTTATTGTCAAGATCAGGGAAAGGCTGTGGAAAGGCGGAATGGAAGTCAATTGTATGTATGTGTGTGTGTGTGTGTGTGTGTGTGTGTGTGTGTGCGCGCGCATGAGAATGAGTGCGTGCATGAGAATGCGTGCGTGAGAATGAGTGCATGAGTGAGAATGAGTGCCAGAGAATGAGTGAGTGAGTGAGAATGAGTGCGTGTGAGAGGATGAGTGCGGGCGAATGAGTGCGTGTGTGCATGAGAATGAGTGCGTGCGTGCGTGAGAATGACTGCGTGCGTGAGCACGTGCATGTGTGAGAATGAGTGCGTGTCTGAGAATGAGTGCGGGCGTGAGTGCATGCATGTGTGAGTATGAGTGCGTGCGTGCTTGCGTGCTCCTCACCTCTCGTACTCAAGCTTCTTCTCCAGTTGGGTTCTATTCAGTCTCACCTCCCTCAGCTGCTCCTCCTGCTTTAGCACCTCCTGCCTCAGCTCCTTCAGCTGCTCTGTATGTACACACACACACACACACACACACACCACAAATCATCAGGCTGTATCATTTGAACACCGCACCCCTCATCAAGACAGTCAGAGACGGTTCGTTAGCAGTAAAGGCTTTCAGTAACTTCCTTTTAATGCATAATTACCTAATCCTGCTGAAGTTTACTTTGCCTGATTAGCAACAGTTGTGAAGAATAATTGGTAGAACAACAGTCAAACTTATTTTCAATGGCATTTGTCTTTTTTACATTGCATTGCTAAGTTATGATAACAAAACATATCATAACATGAATGGCAAGAACCATTTCAGCCCAATTAAGCTCACCAGTTTCTTTATACTATTGTGAATATCCCCCTTCAGATAACGAATGACTCAATGGTATCTAGCTTTAAGTAAAGCCTGCTCTTGAAAACCCCCCAAGGTCTCTGCCTCAATAATACGGTCAGGTAAGCTATTCCACATTGAAATTACTCTTTGGGTGAAGAAATATTTCCAAATATAATATTACCTATATAATATTACCCATTACCTGATATAATATTAATATAATATTACAATAAGCATCTCGAATATTTCAAGCTCATGCAGATTTGCGTAAATTAGTTTGTGAGGCTCGTGAAATACCTTTATACGGTACAAGAGCACAGCTAGGGCGTCATTAGGCACAATGCAGCAAAGTGGCATTATGGCAATTAGGACGGCAATATTCTAAATAAAAGTAAAATCAAAAATCAAAAAACTGTCGGTGACTGAAAGAAAAACACTAAAATAAGATATGGAAGTCAGCAAATGTTTAAGTTTTGCATTTATTCAAAAAAGCTACCATGCCTATGATGTCACATCAATTGCATAAATGTAGCCAATAGCCACTTTGTCACAATGATTTCTTAATCAATATAGGCTATGTATTGACAATTTGCAACTGAAGCTTTCCATAATTTCTATCCATCTGTTGTCCCCCCTCCGGAACCCCCTGGACCCCCATGCTGAACACCATCATCGTAGAGCACCCGAAAGAGAAAAGGCGCCCGGCACTGGACCCTACCTTGTAGCTTCTGGATCTCTCCCCGCTGGGCAGAGACATCGCTTTGTTGCTTCACCTGAGAGAGAACAGATATACGGTTAGCCAGCTGGCTAATACAGGTCTCAGACGCAGCCATATTACCTGGACAGGAGATCTAGATAACGACTCGTGAACACTGGAGGTACCCTGATTAAGAAAGACAAGGAACCTGCACTGGAGAGTGTGGGGATGAGCTGTCAGTCAGGTCAATCATTTCGCATTATTAGCCTTTAAAGTGCACATACTCGCTGATGTAAAATGTAAAATGCATCCAATTTTGAGATACTATACAGGTTTTTTAGTCACTTATTGCATTTTAACCAATATAACACATCGGTCAGTGTCAGATAAACTTTAATATCAATATTTCAGGCTGAATTTGTCTAGCGCAAAAAAAGCTTGCGATTTGACTCAACCGGGGAAAATGACTCTCTCTGACGTCACGTGAGGTTCCCGCAGCCTATATAGGTGAAGCTGGTCATTCTGTTGATAGTGGATATACTCGGAGGTTGCGTTATTGTTTATGGTCTTTACTTTTGCAATTTTGGGCATCATTTGAAGTATTTGGCCAGCATGGTCAAAAGGTTTGTTGTGGGAGGGTGCAGTAACACCAATCCCGACGGTAGTTAGTACCCACAGATTCCCCAAAGACAAGACTGTGAGGGAAAAATGATCCATGTGGGCAGTGGGCACTGGGTCTCTCAGCGCCCCGGATACAGGGAAACCGCACATGACATCACTAATCTGGATCAATATGGCTAAGGACTCCCTGGGAATTTTTCCAGAAGCTTCTGGTAATTTTTTCACGGACCACCCTTGAAAAATAATCCTTAGGATTTGGTGTATTAAGTCACAATCTTTTTGACCAAAAAAAAAAAAAAAAAAAAGACAAATTTGGTCCAGGATATGCGCTTTAAGACATGCCCTCTGCACCATTCTTTCTTTGGCCAACTGACTGAGTTGGCAACTCTGATAAATGTTGGTTGTAGTCATATTTATAGTAGCTTCACAAGGCTCTGTTCAGATTAGGGATTCACTGAATTACTTCCATTTAAATAAGCTAGGATTGAGCCATGCCGTAGTGTACATCACCAAGCATGTAAGAGCCAGACGGAAACCGCAGTGCTAAATCGATTCTAGAAAGTGTCAGATATTGGATATAAAAGCATCATCAACACAGCAACTTATACCTCCAGGAAAAATGACAGACTGCAAGACAGTTATATCACATATCAGTTGCTGACAAGTTTTGTAAAATAATCGCACACAACAGCAAACATGGCTTGCTCATTTTGTGTGTGCAATACCAGTCAGCGCTTTAGCCGCGGTACATTACAGGCGGCCTTTTGTCCAAGATAAAGACTGAGGATTACTCCTGTAGACCTTGTGGGGCAATTTGGTCTTTGTACTTGACCAATTCTGATTATTCAATAGCACTGGGCAGCTACAGCGCTGCACACCAGGGACTGACTTCTAAAGCCAGAAGAGCTTGGTCAGGGGCAAAAGCAAATATATCCATCCTGATACTCATGTCTTTTATGGAGGTAACCCAGAGTAAGATGCCGAAACCCAAGCAAGAGCACTTGTTTTGGCTTCCATTCAGACGTGTTTTCCTATTTTCGAGGTCCACTTATCTTTAAATAATTCAAGAGAGCTAGTGGCTTGAGAAAATTATCGGACATTATTCTAGCTCATGATGATACAATGACCTAAAGCCTGAAGTAGTATTCTTTGCATGCACACTAAATCCAAAAATTTCAACCTGGCTTTTTTTTTAGGAGGACCTCCTTCTGATCACATTACACAGGTCATCTCTACTCTCTTTCCCTTCCCCTATTGGTTGGCATGTTCTCTATGGAATTTTCTGGGGAAGGGGGGGGGGAAGAAAAAAAATAGAAATAGAGGTATTATCCTCATTAAAAAAAGAAAGAGAAATGAATTTAAAATAAGAGAAATACATTTAAAAAATAGGATACAAAGGGATATCTAAATGGCTCTACTGATTATGTTTTCAATAATATAACTAATGATTCTACTGAACAGAGATATTGATTAAATGAAGTGAACAGATACCATCAAAGCAGAAATTAAATAAACAGAATATGATGAGAAGTTTTAAAATATGATCTCAACACACTCAAACACGCAGAGAGGACCTGCCTGGTTGGGTTGACACATGGCACACTCCTCCCCCACACCCAACACATTCAAGGCCGGCGCGATACTCAGCAAAAACATTCAAAAACCAACAGGAAGGACAAGGACCAGACAGTGCACTGAGGCAATTCAGTTTTGTCACACAGGACTTTTCACTAAGGAATACCCACAAAGACGTATAATTTCTAGAGTAAAAGTAGGTCAGATTCCCAGCCCAGGACCCCAAAATATCAGCTGAGGTGTAAAAAATATCGCCATAGAGGGGAAATACAGGAAAACTCAAAAAGTTGCATGAAGAAGAAGAAGAAAAAAACACGAGACAGTCAGTCGCCTGCAGGTCGAATTGTGTTCCCCGATGTCATATATTTGAAAACGCTGACGCATCCTGTATGCAGTTAAAAAAAACATGCTATTAGTAAAGCAATCACTCCCAAATTCGATGCGGTTCATGTCCTTACCACACACACAAGGTCCATGCCAAATATGAAATCTATCAATCAAAAGCTGTGACCAGATGAGCACTCACAAGAAATCTCTACAGACGTGGCGACGAACGCAAACTGAAGATTGTTGATCCATAGTTCTTCCGAATGTCTGGGGATAAAATAAAAATTCCCCAATGGGGTAAATCTCAGGAGGAACACTGGCTAAGCCTGTACTCAGCAGGCCAGCAAAGTGTGTGAAAGTGGAATGTGAGTGGTCAGAGGTCCATCATAATTATTCAGACAGGTAAAAGTCCAAATGAAGAGGGGGGGGAAAAAAAAATAAAAAATTGTGGGACTAGTGCAACCCCAATTCCAAAATAGTTGGGACAAAGTGTAAATTTTGAATAAAATCATAACGCAATGACTTGCAAATCACATCAGCCAGTATCTTATCCACAATAGAACAGACAACATTGCAAATGTTGTCACTGGAAAATTTTTAAATTTTACCCACAAAATGAGCTCATTTCAAATTTGATGGCTGCTACAGGTCTCAAAAACGTTGAGACAGGGGCCTGTTTACCACGGTGTAGCATCCCCTCTTCTTTTTAACACAGAGTGGAGGCGTATGGGCAAGTTTCTTGAGTTTAGCCATTGGAGTTTGATCCTACTCTTGTTTAATACAGGCTTCCAGCTGCTGGAGAGTTTTTGGTCCCCTTTGACGGACTTTTCATTTAATTATGCACCAAAAATCTCAATCAGTGAAAGATCAGGACTGAAGGCAGGACAGCACTCAGACTCTTCTACTACGAAGCCATGCTGTTGTAATGACTGCAGTATGTGGTTTTGCATTGTCCTGCTGAAATACACCAGGCCTTCACTGGAATAGATGTCATCTGGAGGGGAGCATATGTTGCTCTAAAACCTTTAAATACCTTTCAGCATTCATGGTGCTTTTAAAAACATGCAAATGTCCCACACCATATGCACTAATGCATCCCTATACCATCTGTGATGCCTGCTTTTGAACTGAATGCTGATAACGGGAGGGGTGATCTTTCTACTCTTCTGCCCGGTGGACATGACGCCCATGATTTCCAATAAGAATGTCAAATTTGGACTTGTCTGGCCACAGGACACTTTGCCACTTTGCTACAGTCCATTTTAAATGAGCCTCGGCCCATAGAACACAGTGGCGCTTCTGGATCATGCTCAACAAAGGCTTCCTTTTTGCATGATGGAGTTTGAGGTGGCATCTGTGGATGGCACAGCAGACTGTGTTTCCAGATAGTGGTTGCTTGATGTATTCCTGGGCCCATTTAGAAATGTCAATGACAGAATCATGCCGGTGAGTGATGCAGTAGCGTCTGAGGGCCTGAAGATCACGGGCATCCAGTAAAGGTCTTTGGCCCTGTCCTTTACGCACTGAGATTTTTCCAGTTTCTCTGAATCTTTTGATGATGTTATGCACGGTCGATGATGAGACCTTCAAAGCCTTTGCAATTTGACATTGAGGAACATTGTTTTTAAAGTATTCCACAATTTTTTTTACACAAGCCTTCACTGGTTGGAGATCCTCTGGCCATCTTTACTTCTGAGAGACTCAGCCTCTCCAAGACATCCCTTTTATAGCCAATCATGTTGTACTCCAGATGCCAGTTAACTTAATTACTTGTTAAATGTTCTTTCAGCTGATTCTCTTATATAATAATAGCTTTTTCAGCTTTTTTGCTCGTGTCCCAACGTTTTTGAGACCTGTTGCAGCCAGAAAATTTTAAATAAGCTCATTTTGTGGACAAAAATGTCAAAAATGTCAGTTTCAAAATTTAAAATGTTATCTAGGTCCTATTGTAAATAACGTATTGGCTCATGTGATCTGAAAGTCATTGCATTCGTCCCAACTATTTCAGAATTGGGGTTGTAAATAATAATAATGAAAAATATTTACACAGATCCTGTGTGCTTCATTCTCCTGTCCTTACATTTCTTTTTGCCAAGCAAGTCACGCACTTACATTTGGTTGGACTGCCTTTAGCTTGGACTTTTAATGGGGTGAATAATGCGCGGGACTGTTATTAACCCAATTCCAGTGATTTCAGCAATCTCGGTTGTTTTCTTTGCTTCACGAAACCTGATAATTTGTCCTTCTTGAAACACAGTAATATCTTTGCAATCATAATGGGATACATTTTCTGACATGGTTCTTTAAGAAATGGGGAACTACTCAATTATACTACTTAAATCAAGCTGCAGTGTTCTTTTCTTAACCAGGCAGTGAAGTCATTTATCAGGTGCTTTTTAACCAGTAGTGACTGGTGAAAGTGGATTAGCCGAAGCAGGGGCCAGTTTTTCCAGGTGCACTATGGGCATTGGGGTCTTGCTCAAGAGCCCCTGTAGTTTCACTGATCTCACTGCAGCTTGATCCACTAATCTTGGCTCTGATGGGACTGACTAAAACCTAGTTGATGGGTTCATAAGATATTGGAAGCCTGAGTTAAGTAAATCCATGTGGAACTGGTGGCACTGAGCATGCATTAACGGTGCCAGTGGGGCTTGTTACAGCCTTAGTCACCGGGGAGGTCCATATGGCACTGGTGTAGTGTTACGCAAATCCATGTGGAACCGGTGGCACTGAGATAGCACTTACACGGCACCGGTGGGGCTTGTTATCCAGTGCCTCACACCCCTTTCTTCTGTGTCTCTTTCCGAGGATCTTTCCCTCCACTTCCCTGAGTCCTGGACCGTATGAGCCCTGTCCCTCACCATGAGCGCTGGCTGCTGCTGTCCTGCTGTCCTGATCCGATCCGGTTTGGCCCTGGTCCAGTCCTGCACCATCCTCGACTTGCCACTTTCTGAAGCTACCGTTGCCACTGTTTAGATGGACTTAAATGGAACTCCTCTGTCGTTCACTCCATTTTACTTTTTTGTTCTTAATTAGCTAGCCCGCGGAGGATGGGCTCCCCCACTATGGCCGGGTTCCTCCTGAGATTTCTTCCCACTGGGGAGTTTTTTCTCACCACTGTTGGAGGATTTTTCTCCCGACTGGGAGTTTTTTGCCTCATTTGCTGTAGTGGGGAATAGACTGGGCACTGCCTTTTTATTTCTTTAAACTCTCACCGTAAAGCATCTTTGTGACAGTCTCTGTGAAAAGCGCTATACAAAATAAATTGAATTGAATTAATCTTCTGAGCAGCAGTCGAGCCCCTTCCTCACCTGACTATAGGCCACTTCCTCCCTCTACCGAACACTCTTCAATCAGCCTCCTTCCTGCCCTGAAGTTCCGAAGGAAACCCGAGCGAGAACCCAAACAGGATTAACTTCAAAACCAACTGTGCTAGATGATGGGGGCTGCAGATACCCCAAATGCACTTTCCTGCTGCCCCTGTGCCTTTTCTCCAAGATTTGCACACCCAAGCTCTCGCACATGCATTTTTGTACTTCACTCTTTGTTTGTGTCTCTACAGCCTTTCCCTAATCTTAACAATAAGCAGCGTATGCCTAACCCAAACCCTTACCCTAACATTAATCTATCATTAATTCTAATGTTACCCTGAACATTAATTAATAAGTTGCAATTTGCCTTCGAAGTTGTGAGGACAGTTGAAAATGTCCTCACTTCTCAATAATGTCCTCACTCGGTGGTGGTGGGGGGGGGGACATTATCTGGTTCTCACTTTGTAGCATATACAAGAGCACACATATACACACACGCACACACACAAGCACAAAATCAGTCCGGCTAAAGGCTGGGGGTGTTCAGGAGCAGCAGGAGTGGAACTGAATGATTAATGGAGAGAGATGAGAAGTGGACAAATTGGAAATTCAGCTGGATTTGGGACTAAGGGGGCTGCAGGTCGGGCAAAATCCCAAGCTCACACGTGGTCAGCAGGCGTTTACATGCGCATACTGCAAGCCCTGTCCCTTTCCGTACGTGGGAGGTAGTTGTGACTCGCACGCAAGTTCATTTGGCCCATTATCAAAAATCAGCAGCTTCGTCACTTACTAATTGGCACTAATACAGCAGAAGAGCTAAAAACATGAAATTTCAAACTTAGCCCTATTGAAATAAAATGGTATTGGCTAGGAATTTTGAGAAATACAGAGCAAAAAACCATTCTTTGACATCTTGATTTGTTGTTTTTTTCTGCTCCAATGAAAACATGCCCATTTTTGTCTGTTTCCATTAAAAAATAATCAATTTGTTCCTTATACTCAACTTTTTTTTCATAATTTGCTAAGCAGTTCCAATAAAAAGAAGCGTGTGTAAGTTTTAAATGTTGTCCTCAACCACCAACAAGGATAAAGTCCGAACAAAAGCAATCACTCGACCGTTAAGATCAGCCATTGTGGCTGCTGGACTGTGGCCATTTCGACGTGCAGACTACTTAATATGCATGAGCGATTTGCATGAAAAGTCACGTCAGATTGGTTATCAGATTCAGCGGACAGTAAATAAATTACGTTTATGCATTGCTATTCATTGCTATAAATATTTCTAGTCACAAATACGGGACGATTTCAAGTTCATTAACGATTTACGAAAGTGCAAGAAAACAAGGAAATCAAGCATTTTGCACCAGGCAACAAGTTTACTTACGCATCCAGCAAAAGTTAGGCCACATCTTCATCGGAAATATCACCAAACCTGGCTTTAAATGTTTGCCAGCAATCACTTCAGCATTTTATATTTCTTCTGGCCTTCAATCGATCTTCTTCCTGGCCTTTTCTAGCACTTATACAGGCAGAATCAATCAGATATTTCTTTGGCTGCGGCATTTTGCTGTTGGCCATCTTCTCTTCATTCCTGCATCCGCCGCGCACATCTGCCTTTGTGTGAATATCATTTCTGCATACTCATGAAGACTAACGAGGTATCTCAAATGGTGCGGGGAGTTTTTGTGAGTCGCAAAAACTATTTTCACATTAATATTCAGGGGATTCTCGGGGAAAACATTTATTTATTCCCGTTTGTTTTGGTCATACCTATTAAGAGCCATTCTGTGATAAAATGGCACCTTTTAAAGAAGTTGAGGACTTGACCCCCTGTGGAATTGAATGAAACTTGGCAGATCGGTAGATATGGGAGTCTCACAGAAAAAGCCAAATTTTTAGGTTCGTATCTCAATAAATCTGAAGTGGCTCAGTTTGGCTTTTGACACCAAATTTTACATCAATTATTATGACTCAAGGGTACACAGTACCGGATGTGTAATACTTATCATGACCTGTCATCATGACCTATGACCATCAAGTCTTTTGATAGACATTAGCACCACATCAGCGCCAAGCTGAGCCGGAATTATTTGAGAAATCACAGTAAAAATTGAAAATGGTAATAGGAATAAAATAATATCCCAGACATATACCAAACTAGAATGCTTTATTATGCGTTTACTCACTACAAAACTATCATTTTCAGTTAATATTCCCTTGGTATCTTGCTGAGTTCGTGCAATAGATGGCTGGAAAGATGGTCGAAATTGATTTTGGTGCATGTTTGCGGTATATTTTCTGAGTAACCCAGATATGTTCCATGGTGATAAATGCAGTTTGTTTTGCTTCTGGAGCTCTGTTTTCAGGAATGTTAAGAATTTCTTTAGTAGTTTCTACACTTTCAAGTTAGATGGTGCCAAAGTTGGAGGAAAACTCAAAATGGACCATTTCATTGCAGATTGTGCTTATGTATAGGTGGCATGATTTTGTTTACCCAGCAAGATCGAGATTGGAAATTCTGGGGATTCATAGTCCTTTGGGGTACATTAGTAAAATTTCAATGGTAATATTTTCAGTGTCGATGATTTTAAACAACCAATCTTGGAAAAATTTGCCTTTAGAGGGCACTGTTGGCTGGATGCAAGTACTGGCCATCCCCAACAATATACCAAAGAATTTTTTTTTTTTTGAATTGTGATACACACTGCTAGTTTTCCCAGAAAGTGAAGAACTTGGTTTGGTACTATACTGGGTATATTGCTTTCTGACTAAAGGTGGCGGTCTAAAGAGCTAATGTTCCATATTCCCAGACATATACCAAAGTTCTGTCTTCTGAAATATATGAAGCACAAATACAGTTATACATTAAATTTGTAATCCCTTTGGTATATAGCAAGGGTGGCCAACCCTGGTCCTGGAGAGCCGCAGTGTCTGCTGATTTTTAGTGTTACTCAGCACTTGATGGATGGATTAAAGTAGTTGACTACTCACTTAACTGAACTCACCTGGTGTCTCAGGTTTAATTCTGTAATAATGAGTCAATCAAGCAATTGGTAGGAACAACCGACAAGACTCCTAGAGCCAATTAAGCAGACTTGCAGGTTGTGACAGCAATCTTCATGTTAACAAAGATTTCTCAATGTGGTTGGATATTTGGCGTAGTTTTAATGCAGACAAAGTAGTACAGAGTAGATAAAAGTTTATAGAGCAGGGGTGGAGAACGCTGGTCCTGTAGAGCCAGACGTGTGCTGAGTTTGGTTTTCTCCACCTGATTTAAACCTAAGACATCAGGCGAGATAAGTGAAGTGTGTAATCAACTGCTTTGATGCATCAATTAAGTGCTGAGTAACGTCAAAAACCAGCAGACACTGCGGCTCTCCAGGACCAGGGTTGGCCACCCCTGGTATATAGCTTGTTTGGTTGTAAACTGGTGGTGACTGTGAGCATTACAAACGCACAATGGGTTATTACCAAGTACAGGTACAGCCGCAGACGTTGGAGTGGGAGGTGGGGGGGGGGGAAGCGCTTTTTATTTATTCATATATATATATATAAAGAATCTGAATTAAAATGTGGCAGACTTGCATTTAGGCCTATGTCTTTCATATCATTAAAAAATATATCCTTTCTATATCTTATATGCATATATGCAGCCTTAAGACACATGCAAGATGTAGCATATAGAGACAGTACAATTTGGGAACCTTTGTTTTGATACGTAAGCACGTGCATCGTTATTTCCTGTTCGCTCGCAAAGGCGGTAAATTCAAGCAACGATCAAGACACTGGCCGTGTTCGAAACCGCGTACTAACGAACTACTCGCACTACCGATGACGTCAGATTTAGGGGATATGGGCCGTAGTCGAAACCGCGCCCTATGGTCTACATACTACTCTCCCTACACACCAGTCGCACCACTCGGTTCTCCCAACGACCGAACCCTTCCTTCTTCTTCTTCTTCTTTTGAATTATATGGTTAATTACACACCAATTTGTGTATTACCGCCATCATCTGTGTGGTATAAAATAATGATTTACGAACGAACCTGTTTGAGAAATTAATATTTTCCAATGTGATCTATAAAATAAAACCCTCTTAACAATACGCGGAAGACCAAAAAGGGAAAAATGTGCATTCGTTTTGAGGGGATTGAGGGGATGTTTAGCCAACCTGACTTTAGCCAACCTAAAATAGCAGTTTTCAACCCCCCGACCGGAATTTCGCCGTTTTGCCTTATCTGCTGAAGATGCGCCAAGGACACGACGGAGTCAGTCGGGCCACCGTCGGCGTTTCATCTGTGCACTTATGAATATTCACAGAGGTAAGATACCATTTAAAAGCAAGTCTCTACTTTCACTCAGCTTACTTACTCCCAGTGGATGATGTGAACAGATGAGAGTGAAATGTTAACCTGGCTTCAACCAAAGAACAGTAGTCAAGTAGTCAGTAGCCACGAAGAAAGTATTCTTTAAATAACCATCTAATGTTAATTATCATGCATAATGTTATCGTATTTCTACTTGAAACAAAACTTAAACCCAAACAGTTACGTATATAGAGCAGAACGCGCCAAATGCTCTGCAAATGAAATTGTCGGGAAAAAGTAGCCTACATTCACAATTCACATTAACCTCTTAGCGCAGGTATATACACCTGAATTCATGAATACCGAAATGTAATGGCTAACTTAATTCTGTAATTGAATTTTTGAATGTTTTACTTCAATTGAGCCATTTTGGCCAGTATCTGCGTTACAAATACTGAGTGATGAAGCATTAAATAAGCTCATGCACAACAGGAAAAAACTCCTTTATTTGTATTCTGCATAAAGGGGAATATTTGAGCTCAGATATATTAAAATAAGACACAAAATAATAAGACTGCAAATGTGAATTTAATCTTTAGAAAACAGTCAATATGCAATAATTTCATAGAAATATTCCAATGAGAAATTTAATAAATTACTTCCATCACTTTTTCTTAAAGTTTAATAAATAATTACATTATCATATAATTTAACATAATGGCTCAGTAAATAATTGCATTAAATAGTTAACAGTGTATATGAAATTATTTAACAACATTCAATACATAGTCCAATTAATAATTTTAAATATTGTCCTTTACAGGTGGGTTCGAGAGGGCTATACTGCGGGTGACTCCCAAGGGTCCCCTGTTGTGCCTCTATTTTGAGGGAGGTGACCTGCGGAAGGACTTCCACCAATGAAGGTCATCGCTGGAGAGCCTTGTCCATCTCCTGGGAGAGAACGACCATGGATGGGGGAAGTCGACAGAGGTGCTGGCGTTGGTGTACTGGCTGGCCTTTGGAAAGTCCTACCGGGTCGTGCCAGAGGCCTTTCATTCCCCGCACCACATGCCATGACATGATCCACTGAGTCAGTAAGAGCATCCAGGGGGTTTTCAGGAGGCTCATCCTCCTCCCCACCCCCGAAGAGCTGGAGGAGACTGGAGCCGGGTTCCAGCAGCTGTCTGGTTCCCCAGTCTTTGGTTGGGTGGGAGGGAGAATTTATGGCTGCCATGTCCACATTGTTCCACATGGGCGGTTTGCAGTGGACTATTACAACAGGAAGCTGTTCAACCCTGTCCAGTTCCAGGCCATCTGCGACCACAAGGATCGCTTTCTGGATGTGGTGGTGGGCTTCTGTGGCTGCGTCCCTGATGCCCAAGTCCTGAGGTGCAGCCCCTTGTATGGTCACCAACTGTACTCACCTCCTGGATGGTGTCTGCTGAGCAATGGCGGATTCCCGTGCTTGGCAGATCCATTCCAGGAGCCTGTCCGGGATCCTGTGGAGGCCAGGTACAACACCAGGCTGTCCAGGGCACAGTGCGTGGTGGAGAGGGAATTTGGGGTCCTCAAGACCAGGTGGCATTTAATTTTCCTGAAGGCAATGTAGGCAAAGGTGGAGTTTGTGCCTGAGGTCATATGTGCCTGCCTTTTCCTGCACAAAGTCTGCCTCGAAAACGGGGACGTCTTGGAGCCTGAGGTCAAAGACGAGGATGACTGTGTGAAAGACGAGTGATTCACCCCGAGTGTACATAGTTGTATTATAGTTCTTTTATGCCTCTCAAAAATCTAACCCCTCGTCCGAGTCATAAGAGGTGGGAACAGGTGAAGTACAGGACTGACAGACAGGGAGAAGTTTAGCGGGTGGTTTAACCATCTGGACCAATACAGTATCATGAAGGCCGGTCTTAATCTACCTGGAAACTGGCAAAACTATGTGGACAAATCACCTGCTTTGTGGATAAGTTATGATTACAGAAACATTGCTGGAAGACCTATGGCTAAGTGTTGAAGTCAAAGCTCTCTCCCTCAAACATGGTGCTGGACAATGAAAGCTAAAAAGAAGTTGCTCAATTAATGTATGATTGTTGCCACCTGAAAAAGAGGGGTTTTTAGTGAAGTTAGTCAATGGTTGATATTTTACTTTTTCATGTTCCCTTGCAATATTTAATACATTTCTGCAGAGCAAAAACCAGACGCAACACCTTCCATTATTATTTAGGTTCTCTCAGGCAATGCAATTTGTGTGGGTATTCCATGGTACTTGACAGTTTTTTCTCTCGTGCTAGGCTGCTATGCAAAATCAGACCAAAGTAATGTACAAAACCCAAAACCGGTGAAGTTGGCACGTTGTGTAAATCGAAAATAAAAACAGAATACAATGATTTGCAAATCCTTTTCAACCTATATTCAATTGAATACACTGCAAAGACAAGTTACTTCATGTTCGAACAGGTAAACTTTGTAATTTTTTGCAAATATTAGCTCATTTGGAATTTGATGCCTGCAACATGTTTCAAAAAAGCTGGCACAAGTGGCAAAAAAGACTGAGAGTTGAGGAATGCTCATCAAACACTTATTTGGAACATCCCACAGGTGAACGGGCTAATTGGGAACAGGTGGGTGCCATGATTGGGTATAAATGCAGCTTCCCTGAAATGCTCAGTCATTCACAAACAAGGATGGGGCGAGGGTCGCCACTTAGTGAGTAAATGCATGAGCTGATTGTCGAACAGCTTAAAAAAACATTCCTCAACGAGCTATTGCAAGAAATTTAGGGATTTCATCATCTACGGTCCGTAATATCGTCAAAAGGTTCAGAGAATCTGGAGAAATCACTGCACGTAAGCGACAAGGCCGAAAACCAACATTGAATGCCCGTGACCTTCGATCCCTCAGGCGGTACTGCATCAAAAACCGACATCAGTGTGTAAAGGACAACACCACATGGGCTCAGGAACACTTCAGAAAACCACTGTGAGTAACTACAGTTCGTCACTACATCTGCTGGTGCAAGTTAAAACTCTACAATGCAAAGCGAAAGCCATTTATCAACAGCACACAGAAACGCCACCGGCTTCACTGGGCCCAAGCTCATCTAAGATGGACTGATGCAAAGTGGAAAAGTGTTCTGTGGTCTGACGAGTCCACATTTCAAATTGTTTTTGGAAACTGTGGACGTCGTGTCCTCCGGACCAAAGAGGAAAAGAACCATCCGGACTGTTATAGGCGCAAAGTTCAAAAGCCAGCATCTGTGATGGTATGGGGGTGTATTAGTGCCCAAGGCATGGGCAACTTGCACATATGTGAAGGCACCATTAATGTTGAAAGGTACATACAGGTTTTGGAGCAACATATGCTGCCATCCAAGCAACGTCTTTTTCATAGACGCCCCTGCTTATTTCAGCAAGACAATGCCAAGCCACATTCTGCACGTGTTACAACAGCATGGCTCCGTAGTAAAAGAGTGCGGGTACTAGACTGGCCTGCCTAGTGTGGTGCATTATGAAGCGTAAAATAAGACAACGGAGACTGTTGAACAACTTAAGCTGTACATCTAGCAAGAATCCACCTGAAAAGCTTCAGAAATTGGTCTACTCAAGTTCCCAAACGTGTACTTAGTGTCGTTAAAAGGAAAGGCGACGTAACACAGTGGTAAAAAGGCCCCTGTGCCAACTTTTTTGCAATGTGTTGCTGCCCTTAAATTCTAAGTTAATGATTATTTGCAAAAAAAAAAAAAAAGTTTCTCAGTTTGAACATTAAACATCTTGTCTTTGCAGTTTTTTCAATTGAATACAAGTTGAAAAGGATTTGCAAATCATTGTATTCTGTTTTTATCTACGATTTACATAACGTGCCAACTTCACTGGTTTTGGGTTTTGTAAATGATATTGCTCGTAATGTAATGAATTGCAAGGTTCATTTTTATGCTGATGACACAGTGCTTTATTCCTCTGCTCCAACATGCTTACAGGCCCTCACATTTTTACAATCTGCTTTTAACGTCACAGAGAATGCTCTAGCTGATCTTAAACTGGTTTTAAATACTGATAAAACAAAGTTCATAATCTTTTCAGCACAGAATGCAATTATCTCAGGAGACTCCATTTTCTCAGTGACTGGGGCTCAAATTGAGCAGGTTCAGTCTTATAAATATCTGGGTATCTGGTTGGATCATGACTTTTCTTTTAAGACGCATGTGTCTATCCTGTCCAAGAAACATAGAATAAAAATTGGGTTTTTTTTTTACAGAAACAGGTCCTGTTTTTCTTTGAACAATAGGAAGAGGATTGTAGAGGCAACAATATTACCTATACTTGATTACGGAGATGTCCTTTACCGACATGTCTCTGTTAGTACGTTAAGATTCTTGGATGCAATATATCATGGCACGTTGCGCTTCATCATAGGCGATTGTTTATATAATTCTGTGGGGTGGTTTTCCCTTCATTTAAGAAGGAAGCTACATTGTATTTTATTTATCTATAAAGCCTTGCTAGGCAAACTTCCCTCATATCTCACTAATCTCTTATCCTTCAAAGGGAGGCTCCCAGGATTAGAACAAATTTGGGATGTACCTCTTTTAGTGCATTCACTCCTTGTATGAAGAATAATTTCCAGGATACATTGACGCTAGACAGCCTTATCCCCTTTTTGTCTTTCAAGAAATTAGAGTTGGATATATTGCTTTTAGAGGCCAGATGTATTTGCTTTTAATTGATGGTAGGATTTGCTCATTTGTTTTACTCTGTCCTATGTTCTTATATGTTTATTTATTTATTTTATTTTTTATTAATTTTATTATGTTTTATTCGAGTTCAAAACTTGTTATTCCTTTAATCTGAAATTGTTGTGACTTTAGTGTATTTTATGTCTGCTATTTGTCTTTAACCTTTCATTGTAATTGTCTTACTGTAATCAGGGCACCCCTGCAAAAGAGACCTCGGTCTCAGTGGGACTTCCCAGCAATAAAGGTTATTGATTGATTGATTGATTGATTGATTGTCTCCGTAGACGGGCTGGAGGCTCATCGGGCTCTGAGGTGATTCAGAAATAGCCAGAGGTGCTGCTTTATGGCAGTGACGTCATCGGGTTATTTTGAACGGCTTTTTAGAACAGATAAGTGAACTTAAAAAATCCAATATTGAGCCAAGTGCATATTCAAATTACTTGGAAAAAAAATTATTTCCAGAGAAATGTGGATTTTTAGGGGTGTATCCCCATCGACTCCCATTCATTCTGCACTCGCCCGCGAGCGCCCCCACATGGACAGAGACGTGTTCCGAGAACCGGAAGTTGAACGAGAGTGGCACTTCTCAATATTAGAAATTCTCTGGCACTATAACGTGTGTCCGCCATTTTGCACTATTGTTCGAATTCGTTTCATCCACTAAATATAGTGGACTATAAAATACCCATAATGCACAGCGGAACCAAGTGAGCAAGCGATGTACACTACGTTGTAGTGCCGTATACCACAATGCACAAGGTTGTGTTTTCCACAGAAGAAGAATGTGAAGGGTGAGGTGACACCAAGGACTGTATAAAAGATGGACGGCCGAACGTCTCCTGAAAAGTGAAGCAAAAGCGTCTCGATCGCCAACTACTGGCAGGCTGCAGTACAAATTATAGGCCCGCCCCCTCCATGTTAGTGAAGGGGAGAAATGCGAGACAGGAAAAATTGTGTACATGAAAAGTAATTTATTTCTGAAGATGGTTTCTTCATTTTTAGGAAGTTCTTACCAAACTGATATATATTCTAGCGTCAATTTTTCTGATCAGTTTTCTGTAAACCTTTTATTTGATATTATGCAAAAGGGGCGTGTAGTCATAATAAACACAGTGATTGACAACCGCAGTGCGCGTGGACTAAGTCCCGATAGCGCCTGCCCCCTGCGTACTTCGTTTTGTGAATAGTAATTTCGCGTAGAGCTGGAGCGGGAACGTCGACAGGAGGCTTGACGTTATCTGACATTCTTCACAGCTAACAGCGATTGTGCTTCAAGCAGGGCAGACTGCAACCAAAAACGACGAAATGAGTTGCTCTGCTGTGAATTTCACTAACAAGTTAACCGTCCGGACCGATGGAAAGGATCTTTGCAGTTTTTTTGGTAAGTTAATTTTATTTTTTGTTTGTTGAAGTTGTACGGTCAGTGAAGTTATTACCAAGTAAGCTAGCTACCTTGGCTACGTTAAGACAGCAAGCAGAGTAGCAGACGTTTACGATGAATATGGAGAAAATGGTTATCGGTAGCCATTCGTAACTGGCAAAATATACATTTTTAATTTTAGAGAATACCTATTAAGGTAAGCTTTTGAATGAAGTCAACGGCTCTGTGTCATATAATGTCGTTCTTATGTACTTGAACTTGAAATTTTGAGCCAGTGCCGCAGTAGGTTCAGCCTTTAGCTTCCTGCGAGTGTCTCGGCCCGGTAGGAATTCTGCTAGATGTCGCTTAGGCTAATAAAGGGTAAAGACTGTAGCGAGCTAATCTACCTTTCAACAGACGAGCCCTGGGTTCGAGTGTTTTCTTAAGCATCAGCAAGCCAACTTCTCGTTTTTCAGTGGGTAACGTCAATACAACTAAAGTCCAACCTTATTTTGTAATCCTACGGACAGCGGCTAAAACTGCAAGGAAAACTAATTGGATCAATGGTACAAATTATTTTACCAACGACAGTATGACAAAAATGAGACATGCCGAAAGCGGATTCAATTCATTCATACTTTCAATGTGAATTCGGCAGGTTTCGGATGAAATTACGGATGGAATCAATGCATCTACTTCAGTGGAATTGGCTAGTTAACGGGATAACTCTTAAAAGATTGATCAGACGAAGTATCGAGAAAAGCTGACATTTCGAGTTTGGCCTGGAAAGAGAAGGGGCACAAACTGTAAATGAGGGAGTGGTGTAAACTGGGAATAATAACATTTAGAAATTGTTTGTCGCGTAATGGATGTTGCGCTATTAAATTATACATTCATTATTGCTGCGTTTGCTATGGAGTCACGTTAACTAGCGAGCTAGCTGACTTCAGTTAACGTTAACTGACCTTGCACACGGCAATTTATGATCATTTAATTCAGCCAATGAAACACATTTGTTAAAGTAGTGCTTTCAGTATCTTAATTTTCAGTCAGAGCTGAGTTTGGGCGTTCCACAATGACAAGATAATATTTTCCATGATCAGCTTTATAATTTCTCGAAAAACAGAGTGAGTTCTTTTGAAATGTGATGTCTCTTCATATACAAACTATGTTTGAGACACGTTTCAAGTCCGAATAGGTGCATGTATTTCTCAAATTCATTCAACTATCTGGTTGTCAATACGAGATCTCAGCCATAGTTAATGCAATTCCGATTGAAAGTAAATGTTCTGACCTTGCATACAGTTGTCAAGAGAATAACACAAAGAATTTGTGCTGTAATTCAAGCTACCGTGGTTTCATTTAAATATTTGTGTGCGCAGCTGTTTTTTGACTGGTGGAGTATTTCTGTATCAGACTTGCTGTACCATGTTACCCCACATAAAAAGGAATGTAAATTGATAGCAGGAAGAATTTAGTTTCTAAGTATTTAAAGCTGTATATCACTCCATTCTATTTTTTTATGTATGTAAAACCTGCCATGAGAAAAATTGCCAGATGTATGGGTTGGAATTCTACTTTACTGCTGTCATGGTAGGGCAGACCGCACTTTAGCTTTCAGACAAAAGCTTCACAAATAATTCCAATGTTTTTTTTTTTTTATCAGGTGATTACAGAAGCCGCCCTCAAATTCAGACCTCAGCATTACCCAGTGAAGACTTGGAGCATGCCACAAGCAATTATTTTGTTGTATTGCTGGAAGATACTTCTGAAGTAATTTGTAAATGAAAACCTGATAAAATGCTTGTCAAAACTGCTCAACTATGCATTGTCACAGAAACCTGCAATGGTTCTGTTTGACCATAATTTACAAGGAAGTAGGTAAGTCCATGTTGACAGAGTAATAATGGACTTCTAACTGGTTTCTCCTATGTATGCTTGTTCCGTCTGTGTCACCTTCCTTATATGTCATCGTCTTCAAAAATTGGCATAAACTGTCTTTTTTTTTAAATAATGCATTCAGAAGCTGTTCATCTTCACTACTGAGCCTTCAGTATTCCAACAAAGACTCGAGTCATCTCTCCTTGGACTGGGAGCACATGGGAAATGTTATGTAATTGAATGCACATTTCCTGTTATGTACAATAAAGGTCTTTACATTTTCATTGAGCAAAGACTTCACTCTGGAATTCTTTCACATACATGTCCTCTGCTGCAGTAAATCAGGCATGCAAAGGAGTGTTAAATAAAAAAATGTATTTAAACAAAAACCACATGTAGTTGTCTGTGGTCCATCAACAACCTACTGGCTACATTGGCCGTGGGGAAACATGAAGGAGGCCCCATCAGGTGGAAAGGCTGGGGAAAGCAAATGGTTTGGAGAAAGGAAGGTGGATTGAGAGGAAGAGCTGGGAAAACAATAGGTATGATGGCTAGTATAAAATAAATGAATAAAAAGTACATCAAACATCACATATAGCAAACAAACTATGACTTTTTTTGTGCCCATAATTGATGTTGAAAATCCAAATCCAGCATCACCCTTCTGGATTTGGTCTTTCAGATGCAGGGCAATGTTATTTAAAAATATCATTTCCCATAGGGGTGAAATGAACTCTGTCATGCAAAAATTGGCCAGGATCTCTGCTTTATCTGATGATGATACAAGATCTCTCCACCAATATGCGTAACAAAGGTAGCCATCACACAGTTGATATATCGCCGGGCTTTTTCAATCCTCTGGATGGGAAGACCTGCACCGGCATCGCTGGGTGATGGCAAAGAAGATAATCTTCATCCAAGGGAACTGCCTATGAACATCTCCCAAGTCCTGCTTCATCCCTGCGACAAGCTTCACACTCTTGATTTTTCCGAAGTCATTCCCACCACAGTGGACCAGCAGGACCTCCTGCACAGCTCTTCCTCTCAGGTACTGGTGGATAAAGCCACCCTAGCCAAACCACTGGACTTGGGCATCCAAACCAAGGTTGGTCTCAATGGTCTCCATGCGCGGTTTTCCCCACGGCAGATGTAGTTGTCCCCTATGATATAAACTTTTGGCCCTGTTGGTTGTTAAGTGCAAATGTCACCTTTAAATGATACACTTCTGCTGGCTTTTTTATGGAATTTAGCGCATTTAATATTTCTGTTCTATTTCTCCATATTTTATCTGGTGGTATTGTGCTTTTTATGCATGAAATGGATGTGATTTAATGTTATAAATCAGTTTTTAAGGCATTCTCCCGTGAAAAGTCTTGTGCGTTAATAACCGCAAGCGTCGGTTTTTTTTACATATTTCCATGAGATTTATACATACTCTTGGCCACTGTGGAGGATGCTGACTCCATTTCGTCGTCTAAAAATTAGGATAACAAAAATTGAACAATTACTATGCATTCAAATACATCGAGTCCACAAAAAAGAACGTGGAGGGGGGTTGCATTGCTAAGTTAACTATCACAGAGAATGAATTGCCGGTCCTCCAAGCCTGGTCAGGATGGTTATCTTCAACTGCAAACATTTTTAACAAATACAACATTAGCTAGCGGTAAGATATGCGACTACTTAAACACAGCAAGCTAACTTTGGTTCGAAGGACAGTGTATTTTAATTCAAAACTCGATTTAGCGTTCTAACGTGTTAATTAAAAGTTCGACCCATTAATCAGCTAGTACATGCGCATACGAAATGGAACTTTCCCGGTGGAACGTCAATTAGAAAATACAACGAAAGTCGGCGTTAATATGCTCGCCACTCGCAACGTTGGGTAAGTGACGATGGAGAACATTGGCTTACATTACTTAATGTAATTAGCTGCATACCTAGCTAGTCAAACAAGATTCAGTTCTAAGATATCATAGATAGCCAGTTAGGTACTTCAACTAATTTCGTAACAGATGACTGTGAGGTGGGGAATGTTTTGCCAATGAGGCCATTAACTTTTTGAACGAGCCCGCGAATATTTATGCTGCCGGCAGTCGTTGGGTCCTTTCACTTTCCTGCACCGTCTCCGTGTTACGGGCACTTACGTTAATAGCGCAGCTGCCAGACCAGGTGAAAAGTTCAGGGGGCTGGTCGGATGGTGTGTGGGTTGGATTCGATAGCGCGGCTCTACCCCCCGATCACTACTGCGCCGACTCAGGCTCCAGATGTGCAACATGGCAGCGGCCATATCGAGGATATTTTGGCTCCATTTTTGTTGAATGGGAGTGAATGGAGACGCGTCGTCCATCTTTTATACAGTCCTTGGGTGACACACGGGGTGGAGGATTTAACGGATCCCTGAAATTCCTAAATGTTCCCGTAAAACTGCTTTCACATCGGACGCGAGACGAATTTTTCGCACGACAGATTGCATTCAAAGTCGTTTTTGCATTGACTTTGAATGTAATCTGTCTTGCGAAAATTCGTTTCGCGTCTGGTGTGAAGAAAGCGACTCAAGGAAGTGAGATACATTGGCATGCTAGCTTTAACATTGAAGTTATCGATGTCTCTTAATCTTGCGAGCTAGCAAGCCAAATGGCTCGCTCGCGAATATTTCATTGCGAGCGAACTGCAGCCTTTTTAGCTCGCTCGCGAGTTGGCCATGTAGCTAACCAAAATACATTGGCGTGCTAGTTATGCCGCACAGTTCGATATCACTTTTGCTTGCTAGCTATACTATTGCTAGCTAGGTTGCCAACTAGCGAGTAAGACTCAAACTATAGCCTCATTTCGTCGGCGTAATCATGACCTAAATTGACGTACATTAAGGGACGAAAGTCACGTGGGGGGACTAGAATTTCAGAACAGCGACGCATTAATGGTAGGGGGGAAACAAATATCGTTCGGTCTGTCTACAGGATGCGCGGCACTTCAGCTTTCATCACAGGAATATCCAGCGCGTTTGCTGACGCAATCATGTTCAGAAAATTCCGGTGTAGTGTCCGAAATCTCCTTTGGTCATTCCCTATGTAGTGCACTATATCATAGACACGATGTAGGGAATAGGGAGTGAGTGGATTAGTGGACGATTTCGAACACAGTCACAGAAGCGGATTTCGCATTTCTTTTCCAAAGCTCGCACAGAGTCTGCTAAGCGTCTAAGAGAAGCTTAACCGAGAAAGAGACGCTGGAACAAGTGCATGCTGAGGAAAAAGGAATGCGATTGCAGCTATGCGAAGTCCCGAATTAACATAGGGAAAGCATGCCAACGTTGGAGAGAATTCCGGGATTTGAATGGTTTCAATTCTGACGCCCAGATCGCCTTGCTTCTACTTGAGGGGAGTACAGCTGGGCCCGTTTCAAAAAGCGGTGTTAGTGGTAAGTCTGATTTTGTTCGCTCAGAGTTGCAGGGAACTCCGAGTTTCCCGGTTCACATTGCGAGTTCAGTCCAACTCTGAGTCAGTTAGCGCGGCAACAGAAGCCTACTCCGTGAAGCAAACCTGCTCGCTGGCAGGTTTTCTAATAACTCCGTTTCTTCTCCTGAAACTGCTGACTGGTTCCATGTTCGAGACAGAGGACATTGAAGCGCAAATAATGAGAGGAATTCTCCGTTAGGAGAGTTATCCGACCACGTTTGGATGTTTTATCGTTTTCGGTCGGACGAATATTCGAGCGTTCCGTTTCTCTGTGGAATATATAATTTATTTCAACAAAATTTTCAGCCCGCATATTGCTCGTGCGACACACCGAGGACATTTTCTCAGTTCAGAACAGTTCTTTTTTTTTTTTTTGTTTTGTTTTTTCTTTTTTTTTTGCAAGCGGCAGTTTTCATTATCGTTTCATAATACTGAAAGAAACAACCACGACTTCATCCATTAAAGGCACAGTCAGTTTCTACCACGAGTGGGCTCTTCAAAGTACAAAATAATGAATAACTCTCTGGAGAGTTTCTCTTTTTAATTCTTCACAAAACATGATGGAAAGTCTGCTAATTTGCTGTCATGAATGATCAGCAGTTCGAATGTTCATTTCAAGTCAAAAGACCTCAAGATAGAACAATGTTTCAAATGTGAAAATTGAGGTCTGTGGAATTATCCTGAAATAAGTAATTTGTATCAGCTTGGAATGATACTGGGCGTTTATCACAACGTGCTGAACACGTCCATGTACCCAACTGAAAAAGCCATTCTTAAGCTTCTTTCACACCGGACGCGAAACGACTTTTTCGCGCGGCAGATTACATTCAAAGTCAATGCAAAGACGCGCCTTGTATTGACTTTGAATGCCATCTGTCGCACGAAAAATTCGTTTCGCGTCCGGTGTGAAAACAGCTTTGCTGAGAAGTTTCACTTTAAGAAAAGCGCGTTCATGTTCCAAGCTTCTGAAGGAGAGGGGCGAGCGGCTTTGTAGTGTTTTGAGAACATTTAGACTGTCAACAATAGTGACGTCATATCGCTGATACAGCCTTTAGTAACTGTGTGGTAATGAAAGTAACCTGCTTAAAATCAAATCCTTGTTAAGAAAACATTGTGCGTACATATATGAGCACAAACCCCCGTCAAAAATCCCTGAAGCCAGTCTGTTTTATCTGGGCTCTCAGCTAAGCCCTGTGATATTTTTAGTTTAGTATATCAATAGTATTGGGACTATATGAACTCAAGCCGGCTATTTGGAGTGCTTATTACATATCGAGTTTGGCTCAGTTTAGTATTTCATTTCTGTTAACTGAAACTAAGCCCCCGTTTAAAGAGGCTTACAATCAATTTACATAGTTTCCCAGGGGTTTCTTTTGTGACTGCTGCTTAGGGCTTCCTAGGTTAATAAATAAATTAATAAATTGTGGTTCCCCGGCTTCTATTTCGGCATTAGAAATTTTCTTTTATCTAGGGTAAGCAAAGTGATTAGGTAGGGGGTTCAAAATGTGGCCAAAACTATGTGACGGTTGCAGGATGATCACACTTTTGGAAAGAGATTTCCAGGGTGGGTTTGTCTACCACCGGTGCCAGCTAATCGAGCATCTGGAGAGCAAAATCCTTGATCTTCAGGGTGAGTTGGCGGCGCGACATAGTTCGCAATCAGTGGAGTTCCTGGAGGAACTAAGTAGTATGTCGTTTAGAGAAATGGCGTGTACGCCAAAGCAGGGAGAGAAAGTTGGGTGACTGTAAGTCGGCAGCGCAGGAAAGGGCGTGCACGCCGTACAGCAACAGCTTCTGCAGTGGTTGAGGTGTCCAACCGATTCCTGCCCTTGCAGGAGCTCGACTTGGCCCCTGATCCTGAGAGTAAGGGGACTGATGAGCTGCAGGGCACCCTGTAGGCCTCTACCCCTCAGAAAAGAGAGTTATTGATAGTTGGGGACTCAATACTTAGAGGAATAGATAGCTTAGTCTGTTCACGCGACAAGGAGTCTCATATGTTGTGTTGCCTGCCTGGTGCCCAGGTAGGAGACCTCCTGGAGCGTGCAGACAAGCTCCTGGCCAGAGCGGGGAGGGATCCAGTTGTCATGGTCCATGTTGGGAAAAATGACATAGGTAAGGGTAAGTTTGAGGTTCTGCAAGGCAAATTTGTGGAATTAGCTGAGAAGCTTAGGAGCAGATCCTCAACGGTAGTGTTCTCCGGGATTCTGCCGGTACCACGTGCAAGCAGAGGTAAGCAGAATTGTATCTGGAGGTTTAACACGTGGCTGCGAACCTGGTGTAGGAAAGAGGGGTATAGGTTTATGGGGCACTGGAACTTTTTCTGGGACAGGGGTGACCTGTTCAAGCCTGACGGGCTGCACCTGAACCGGAGGGGTACCTTTGCACTGGGCCAGCTTATGTTGAGGGTAGCACAGGATTATTGAAACTAGGGACTTGGGGGGCAGGGAGGTTAGTGAGTGTTACACATAGGGAAATACAGACTGCCCAGATGGAAGCTGACGGCGTAACATGCACTAATGATGATTTACTTCTAAAGCAACAAAGCGTAGTGGGGGGGCTCGAGGCGGCGGCCACATGGGAAATCAAGGGGGAAGAGCATTAGTAATAACCTGGAATGTTTTTTTTTTTTTTAAATGCAAGAAGCATAAAAAATAAATTTCCAGAACTTGAGGCTGTAGTGATCAGTGAGGGCTATGACATAGTTGGGATTACAGAGACATGGTTATGTGAAGAGGATGGAGATGAATATAATATAGAAGGTTATAAGCTCTTTAGGAAGGATAGATGTAATAAGCGAGGAATAGGCATAGCACTCTATGTGAACGAAAACAATAATGTACAGGAAATTCCCGAAATTGAATATTCCTTGTCCTGTGAAGATGTCTGGGTCAGGCTCATTGGCAAACACGAGACAGGTTTAAACATAGGTGTATGTTATCTACCACCAGCTTTGGACAGTACAATCAATGAAATGCTTTTTAGGAGGATTAGCGCAAGCTTGTAGTGGTGGTGGGACTATTATCATGGGAGACTTAAATTATCCTGGTATCAATTGGGAAATGGTGAAAGGACAGGGTAGGGCAAAAATTTCTAGATGTTAGTAATGATAATTTCTTGGTGCAGTATGTTAAAAAACCTACCAGAGAGAAGGCAATTTTAGACTCAGTGCTCTGTAATGACCCCAATAGAATTAGCAATGTTGAGGTACTGGAGCCACTTGAGACAAGTGATCACTCTGCTGTTAATTTTGATGTTTCATGGGAAGTTAAAAAGGTGTATTCTAAAACAAAAATTTTCAATTTTAGGTGAGCAAACTTTGACAGGATGTGCTCATATCTAGCTGAAATAAAATGGGATGCACTCCTGGACTGTAAGTCCGTAAATGAGATGTGGGAAAGATTTAAGGGGGTTTTACTTGAATCACAATGCAGATTCATTCCGAAGGTGTCAAAACTGGATTGGATTCAAAACTGGTTACAGGACAGAACACAAAGAGTAGTGGTCAGTGATATCTCATCTGAGCTGGGTATGGTGGGGAGTGGCGTCCCCCAGGGATCGGTGTTGGGACCCCTGCTGTTCCTCATTTACATTAATGACCTTGATCAGAATATTGAGAGCAGATTGGTTAAATTTGCAGATGATACTAAATTGGGGGGTTTGGCAAATAGTTTAGGGTCCACTAAAGTGATTCAGGACGATTTGGATAGTATCCAGAATTGGGCAGAAATGTGGCAAATGAAATTTAATCTAGCAAAATGTAAAGTTGTACATGTAGGTAATAAAAACATTTGACGGGATTGCTTCATGGGAGGTTTAAAACTGGAATGAGCTGCACAAGAGAAGGATCTGGGAGTGATTGTTAACCAAACCCTCACAGGTTCTAGCCATTGTGCCGTAGCAGTTAAAAAAGCTAATCGGATGCTAGGATACATTGCCAAAAGTATTGAGTACAAATCTAAGGAGGTGATGCTTCTTTTGTACAACACGTTCGTTAGACCACACCTGGAGTATTGTGTACAGTTCTGGGGACCATATTTTAAGAAAGATATAGAGGCTCTAGAGAAAGTTCAGAGAAGAGCCACCAAGCTTATTCCAGGTATAAAAGATGAAAGCTACGAGAAGAGGCTGAAGATCCTTAATCTCTTTAGTCTTAGGAAAAGGAGACTCAGGGGTGATTTGATTGAGGTCTTTAAATATGTTAAAGGGATTAACAAAGTGAATCATGGATTCCTTCGACCAAGTGTTGCGAGTAGAACTCGGGGTCACAAATGGAAGTTGACCAAAGATAAATTTAGCACTGATATTCGGAAATATTTCTTCACCCAATGAGTAATTTCAATGTGGAATAGCTTACCTGACCATATTGTTGAGGCAGAGACCTTGGGGGTTTTCAAGAGCAGGCTTGACCTAAAGCTAGATACCATTGAGTCATTTAGTATCTGAAGGGATATATTCAAAATAGTATAAAGAAAATGGCAAGCTTAGTTGGGCTGAAAGGCCTGTTCTTGCCATTCATGTTATGTTATATAGTTCCAACGTCTATGGGTACAGCGCAGTCAGAAACGTACGGCACGTTATAAAACATTACCAGTCCAAAATTTTTATTTGCCAAAAAAGAACTAATGTAAAAGACATACCACCGCAAGTACATATGTACACATGCTTCAGCAGTATAGGTACACTTACATGAAATAATAGTCCATAATTAGAACCTCAGCCAAACTTTGGCCAGAGGGGTATTGTTGTCACCTGCCTGTCTGTCGTCTGTCATCTGTCGTCTGTCCATGACTTTGTCCGGGTCAGAACTCAGCAACTAATGATCGCAGCTTCACCAAATTTGGTATGGTAATTCTCTGTGACCCATAGATGTGCAACGTCAGGTTTTTTGCTGGATTTGACCTTTGACCTTAGCACTCTGACCATCATGGAAATTTTTCTCCGGCTAAGTACAAAGTAACTGTTGGTTGTAGCTTTGTCAAATTTGGTATGGTAACTCACTGTGACCCATAGATGTGCAATGCCAGGGTTTTGGCTGGATTTGACCTTTGACCTTAGCGATGTGACCTTCACCATGGAAATCTTGTCTGGCCGAGTACTCAGTAACTATTGATGGCAGTTTCATCAATTTTGGTATGGTAAATCTCTGTGACTCGTGTACAGGCCGAGGGGTATTAAGCAACGCATTACGTTTTACTTTTCACCTTATCCTAAGCAAAATTATGTCAATACAGCATGTGACTAGCTCTATCCGGCAGTCTGTTTTTGGAATAGGATTGTGGGTTGGCAGCACCTGGTGCGCACCAGTTGTGCTCGTGGCCTTGGCCTTGAGCAGCCGTCCATTGCCTTCTTCATTGGATCCGGGTCGATGTTACCCACCGAGCCAGTTGAGCCTGAGGCAAGCCATGCTACACTGCATCCTGGGTCTCTACAGGGCTGCTTACAGGCCTTTGATTGTGAGCATGTCTGTCTCTGAATTAAATAGAGGGCTACAGCCTATATGGCACAATAGTTGCGTCAACACTCATGGCTTGGTACGCACGGAAATGGGAAGTCTGTAAAGGAAACCCCACCCTCCCACCCAGCGGGCATTCCGTGGGCTCGACATCATGGGCAGGTGTTAGGAATGAAGGCATGTAAGTTACCACTATAAATGAATTGCCCTTTTCTTGGCAGGGTGCTGCTCCCTTGCTAGGACCTCTGTGCCCTTTATCAGGATAACCACTCGCTAGAGGCGACTGTTGTGCCCTTTTTCATTCCCAAGCACCATACCCAAGGGAAATCCTAGAAGTAACACTGAAGCCTGCTTTCTAATTCTAATAGTAATGCAAAAATACAGAGAATTTGTTATTTTCTGAAACTCTCCAACACGACAAAACTGTACACTGTACTGACTACTGGTAAAAGTCTTGCATGTAGACACAATTCTACAACTACCACCAATATTGTTTTTCAATATACAACCAACCCAGCTTTATACCAAGGAGATTACTAATTTTATGTTTAAGTGCGCACGTACTTTATACATGTGGAAAGACAGAACTTTGGTATGTCTGGGAATATGAAATATTAGATCGGTGGAATATTAGGTCTTTAGAGCACCAACTTTGGTGGGATTGCTATCCACCCAAGGGTGTGTTTCCCAAAATCACCGATGCCAACTTACAAAGTTGGGCCCATTGCCGGTGAATGGGCGAACTATAAAACTACGTTTTTGGGATGTGCGCCCCAGAATAGTAACAAAAGCTAAACTTTTCATTTTCAGAGAAAACTAGCCGTGTGCATCACAATTCAAAAACCATTTCTGTGGTACTTTGCTGCAGATGGGCAGTAGTTTCATCCAGCCTACAGTGCCCCCTGGAGGCAAATTTTTCTGACTTTTAATGTTTCAAATCATCTTCACTGAAAATACTTCCATTGATATTTTACTAATGCTGTAATGTACCCCAAAGGGACTATGTATCCAGGGAATTTCAGAGCTCAATATTGCTGGGTAAAAAAAATACTGCAACCTAAACGTGCACAATCTGCCTTGAAATGATCCATTTTGAGTTTTCCTCCAACTTTGGTAGTATCTATGCTTTCAATCTAGATGGAGCCAAAGCAATGCTTGGTATTCCTGAAAAGAAAGTTCCAAAAGCACAGCAAACAGCATTTACCCTCACAGTCCAAATCTGGGTTACAGAGAAAAGATGCACCAAAAATGAATTTCAACGATCTTTCTGGCCGCCTATTGCACAAACACAGCAAGATACCTAGGTGCTATTCACTGTAAATAATAGTCTTGTTGTACATAAACACATAGGGCATTCTAGTTTGGCTCATGTCTAGAGTATTATTTTATTCCCATTTTCAATTTTTATTGTCATTTCTCAAGTAATTCTGGCTCGATAATGTAGTAACCCAGCTTGGCACTGATGTGCTGCAAGTCTAACTGGACTTGAAGGCCCGAATACCTGAACGAGGTCTGACTTGTACTGGGTGTAAGCTTGTACCGAGAATAGTTATTGCAGCCCCTGTGGTGTAAGAAAATTTGTTTGCACAAAATGTAGTTTAACTATTTGCAGAATAACTATTATGCGAATAAGCTATTCTACAGTCATAGGGTTATTCAATGATTTACGGCTGTTGTTTACCGCAGATCTATTAATAGGCCAGCCCTCGCACTTCTTTACTCAGAATAAATGGTTTTCGCGAGCCAGTACGCGAACGCCAATCTATTGTTCAAACGCTATTTTCGTGGTCAACGCACGAAAGATGGAAGTTCGCGTTCACGTTTTGGGGGAGTTTGCGGAAACTCCCTAATCACATTAGGGTGACACTGGCGCTGAGGACGATGAGGTGGAGCCAAATGAACATGTCGAGGACAATATGCAAACGGTTCGAGTCAGGGTCAGGCTGACTGCCGATCATTTTGCCAGTTAAATGAATATGCACAGCAACCTTGAATGTTTGTTCAGGCATTCAGTTATACTTTTTTTTTTGGAAAAGATAAGTATAAAATGAGTTGAAAATTTACGTCTCCAAATGAGTGTCAATCTATACAGGGTAATTTGAACATCACTTCTCGCCAGTATCCTAAAAACAGAAAGCACAGATTTGAGACACACACTGAGAGCGGACTGCATATTGTCTTATTCTACTCCTTAAACCTACCCCTTGGTTTGTATAAGTTACACCAGGAAATCTGCAGTATTTACACCACAGATTAAGCTATTCATTATTTAAGCATACGGTTTCGTATTCGAGGTTTAAAGTAATACTGCAGTTTAACTTATAACACATTCATTCCTAACAACAGTGGTTAAACCATTGATTTATACCTGGTATAGGCTATTCTATCCCTATTCTGCTTTCATGCATACAGCCTGAAGTGTCACAGGTCAAGATAAAAGTATCACATATTTGGTATTGTGTACCCTTAAGTCATGATAGTTGATGTAAAATGTGGTGTCAACAGCAAAATGGAGCCACTTAAGTGGATTCCAGATGGCGCTATCTGCAGGCTCAGTGAAATATGGACCTAAAAACTTGGCTCTTTCTGTGAGACACCCATATCTACCTATGTGCCAAGTTTCATTCAATTCCAGGGGGGTCAACTGCGCACCAAATGTCAATATCTCATGGGTGGCTCTTAAATTACATCAAAAAAAAGATCAGATTGGTTACCTCAAAGTCATCTGTGCATTTTTTTCTTCACACAATGAACTGTAAAACTACTGGAATCCCTTGTTTTAAAAAGGCCTGTATAATGGGCTCAAGGCACAGGATTTTATTTTCTGCCATTTGTTTCAACTACCTTATTCCTGGAATTCACATGGATGTTTGGAAATTTACCCCATTTTGTGGGAATTCCGTTGCCATAAGTCGTGAAGTAAATCGCTGTGCCAACATATTCCATAATTTAGGAGAACTTCCTTTAAGATTCTCTTCATTTGAGAGCTTCTGGAACAGATTGTAGCCAAATTTCTATTCTAATATCTCATATTCTGAGAAAATGTGATCACGGAATTACAAGATAACAGAATTACAGTAAGTACACAAGCTTGTGTTGAGTTCACAAACTTGCCTATTCTTGATTTTGCAGATGAATATTTCGTTTCTGTCAGTAATAGTAAGTGTCAGCACTGCTTCATTTAATTGATTTATTTCATTGCACTTAGGCCCAATAGTTGACACCGTTTAACTGTTTGAGAAGCCATGAGGGCTGTGAAGACAGTGCCAAAACAGAGCAAATTTTTCATCCATCTACATAGAGGAAAGTTGTAGGTTTGGTCTTTTTCACTTAAGATATTAATGGTGATTATTGCCAGTAGATTACAGTGTTTTAAAGTAGACATGCAATGAGAAATCAGAAAATGGGGAAATTATACCTCTACGGACAGCAAACATCATGGAGACGATGAATAAAACACTTTCTGGAAACTCAAACAGGAAGAGAATTAAAGAGGCATTTAACACTTTTTCAACTCATGCACATCCCTAGAAAAACACAAACAAAAATAGACCATTTTTTATGATGTAATTTGTGGGAGACAAGGACACACGGTAAGGAGGTCGAATGCATCGACCATCATCTGCCTGTTGCAATTTGTTCATTCCTTGGTCTCTTTTGTTGATGTAGAGCACACGTCCCTGTATTGTCCTGTTTCTGAATTTTTACCTTGTGACGAGCAGAAGTGTAAACTTTCCTTGACACAGTTCTGGGTCATAAAAGTCTACATTACGTGACCTCATGGAAACTGGAAAGTCCTTCAAACCTATAACAAAGCAGTAGATCATGTAATCGTCAACATATATCTGAAGTTGTATACACAATGGACGATTCCCGGTGTATTTTATTTGAATCCCAAACCCGGACGGTGGGACTGCTTGGCAGCCAATTTGCATCTCACTTGTGGCCAGAGGTTGAGGAAATCATTTCAACCAGTGAATATTGTTGAAATTCTTCTGAACCAGAAATACGCCAGAGAGACAGGATCCCCAAGTAGATGTAGCGCTGCCCCAGGCCACTAGATACAAGTGCAGAATGATGGTCTTATTGTAATCCTTTTTGGTGCATGAGACATACTTAACCAACGCACTCATGCATCTTATATTGTTACATGACAAGGCTAAGGGTGGTAAAACCTGTTCAGTGTGAAGCATGCATAATCTGTGCAGTCAAATGGCTTACAGTGACCCAATTTTACACCATTGAACCATGTACTAAATCAAAGTTGCATGTAAACATTCCTCAGTTGACAATGTTGTTTGAGGACTCCAAGGAGGGTTAAAACGTGTCGTTGGTTGGAATTACCAGGTCAATGCCATTCTGACATTTTGCAACCCATGGGTTCAAAATTATGGGAACAATGAGCAAAATGCTCGACCAGAACAAAAGATGTAAGTAAGTCTGTTGTGAGTCTAGTAACCCATCTGGCCAGTGCTTAACCCCAGTTTCCTTTGGCATGAAGCAACTAGGAGTATTGCTACTCCCCCTAGATGGGATGCCATTCCATCGCAAGTTCCATCCCCAGCTCTTAGTCAGGTTTTCCTGACAATTTGCTGGTAGCTATTTATACACCTGGGTGGAGTGAGGGACTGTGGGAGTGAAGCGTTTTTTCCCCAAGGACACACTGTGAAGGCCATGGCAAGGGCTTGAACTCAGGATTGATCAATCCCAAGTCAAGCACACTAAACCATTGTGCTACCACATCTCCTACACAAAAGATGTGGTTTTTGTAATTCTCTTACCATACGTTTTCTCCATAATTGTTGTTTTGATGGGAAAGGCTGCAAAATTGGTTGAATATTTGACCAAAATCATCCGCCAAACAATTAGAGATGGAGCTCCAGTGGTCAACTAATTTTTTCAGGAGTTAGTGTTCAATTTAAATTCAATTATTGCCTGAACTGCAGTCCTGGTTGCCAAGTACTGCTACGTATTAAGAAGTGGTAACACATAGATGTACCCATGCAAATGCATATGCAGGCTTATGCAATCCACCCTATACAACTGATCTATCGAGATGCTGTAAATCTAAACAGACCCCAGTCTCCTGATACAGAGGCAGGCTTCAGACGCATTAAAATAAACTGGCTCGGCTGGTCCGCCTCCTTTTGTCCACCCTTTCTCCAGTCCCCTCACTGCCCCCCATATCAGTGAAAGCCCCCATTCCTACGGACATGGCAGTGGCCTGCAGGGGGAGCCAGCGTGCCAGCAGTGTGACTGCAGTTCCATTCCCAACAGAATGGTGCTTTTTTAGAGATGCATCATCCCTTCCTTTCCAGCACACCTTTATTTTTAATATTCTAACCAAATACACCCACCAATTAAGATTACATTTTCTTGAAAAATAGGATACATGGACTCCCAACCTCTCGCACAGCATTTAATTTTAGCAGTTGGTGTGCAGATGTGAATCCTGACCGTGCAACCATGCACAAAGGTTCTGAGAGTCGTTCAAGGGTGCATTTCCCAAAAGCGTTGTTGGAAACTTGGGTACTTCATCCATTCACAGTCCATGGGTCCAACTATGCAAGTTAACATCTGTGATTTTGGGAAATACACCCCAGAAAGCGAAGAATTTTCTTGCTCAGACAGGCAGAGAAGGTGTTAACTGCTGGCATAAATTTCCCATCCAAACACACACACACTGCAATACACATGACACATGGAACTCAAACAGAGTTTGTGCAATAATTAAACTACCAGGAAGGCCCAGACTGGCTGTACTGGTTTAGCAGGTACATCACAGGCGTAGGGCAGGACTGCACTCCTGTAAAACTGCAGCTGTAAGTAAATACTAGTCTCCTTCCTTATAACCTCCAGCAAACCGATCCCTGTGCTCGAAGAATGTGCCCATGTTCACGTGGACACGCATTATACATCAACTCTCCTACCATCATCCCTGACCAATGCTGTGGCTTTGGAGCTGGGATTGGTCACCAGGGGCAGCACGAAGGAGTTGCCCAATGCGCTGAACTGACTAAGATGGGGTCAAATGCAGAGGACAAACTAACTACCCCACAAGGTTCAATCAAGTATAACATCATCTCATGCAGTCTGTGATAGCTGAGAAGGGATTTATATCTGAGCTTCAGGACAAACATAAATTGAAACAGTTTCAGAATACAACATTATTGCCTTTAACATGACATAACATGAGTGGCGAGAAAAGGCCTTTCAGCCCAACTGGGCTCACCATTACTAAAGTGAATCTAACGCTTCAGATACTCGATGACTAAATGGTATCTGGCACTGAATCAAACCTGCTTGAGAGGTTTAAGAGAATACAAACAAAGACACGCATTTCGTGTGTATTCGCATTGACTTTGAATGTAATCTGTTGTGCGAAAAATTAGTTTCGCGTCCTGTGTGAAAGTAGCTTTAATATGGGGAAAAAAGTTATTCTTATGAAAAGGCAGAAGAGCAGGCCAAAGCACATTTTGAAATGTCCTGTGTTCCAATGACTCAGCATTCCATGACGTGAATTATTAACCCAACTATAATAAAAGTTGAAAGAAAAATCTGTGCATTCTGTTTTGTCCTGGGGAGGGGCTAACAACCACCCAATAGCAATTTTTAATTCTTGGTGACATTTGACCTCATTTTAGTTTTGTGACATATCTCACAATGGGCATTTCGGGGACCTTATTGCTAAAATGACTTGAATGACAAAACAGTTGACATATAGCTTAATTATTAGGCTCAGCTTATTTTTCATTAGATTACCTGTTTGTCTACTTTATGCAGTGTAGTGTCAGTTCCACTTTTATGCATCAGATGGCAGCACTGATGGTCTAAATATGTCACTATGGGCATTAGGTTGCAAAATTTATGTGGAGTCAGTGGTTTTGACAACCCCCAAAATCATGCGACAAATTTGTCACAAGGGGCATTTCAGGGTTAATGGGTAAATGATGAGCTTGATCATAAGAAACAGGATTCAGTCAAACCATCTCCTCATCAGTTACGCCTTGGAACAGAATTGAATGCCACTGGTGGACACAGTGATCAGGAAAAAATAAAGTCTCCACTGCAATAATTCAATACAGTCCACGTTCTAATGAGGTCAATGCAAGATCATGAATGAGTGGAAGGCTTCATTATCAAGAGCATGGCTTGAGGAGCCAAATTTATGGGCCAAACCATAATTACAGCATTGACAGCACTCGCACTGGGAGATAAAAGCTTACCCATGTCACACATCGGGCAGTTAAACAGAACAGGAAAGCAGTAGTCATGCTTCCCCATCCACAGAGCCGGATCAAGGTCCTGTTAAGCCCCAGGGCACGTCTATTGGAGACCCCCACTCCCCCACTTCGGCCTCACAGCTCCACGGCCACCGGAGGCCCACCCTCCCCCCTAACAGACAAACACACTTTATTATAGTGAGGGCTGGACTGAGACAAAAGGTACTGTGGGCCAAGCAGCCCGCCACCAGCTATCGCTGCTTGGACCCCTAATTACATTAAAAAGCATCAGCCCACTGTGCCAGATGACCGGTCCAGCCCTGCCTATAATGGAACCTATTTTACCTTCCTCCTTGCAAAATCATCAATTGCATCTTAAAAATCTAGCTGCCTGACAAGGTCCGACTCTTCAGAAGTGATAAAGAGCCGGGACGTGTTTGGCGCATACTACTCCGCAACGGGACGGGAAAATGTCCGCTCACCCTGACAGTTCATCACAGGCACAGTAAATAAAAATAAATACATAAATGGAAAAGCCGAAGTGCTACGCAAACATTGGGGAACACTGACTGTAAATTAAGGGCCTGCACAGTGTCGAGCATTTGAGACAGGCACTTCTCACTAGCAGAATCAGGCATGAAAGACTTTAATTGGATGAGTTCAATGACAAAGTTCATGTCCAGATCTGATGGATATGCTGCAGGCAGTGCATTCATCTTTTCAACTATGACATCCGTCAGACACCTGATCTGACAAAGAGAACGACAAACACAATGATAACCAATGAGAGAAATATGCTGCCTTCACTAAATGTCGTTTTGTGGGCCAAAGCATATAACAAAATGAGACAACGGCTTATGTAGACATGCAGCTACATTGCATCTTGACTTTAAAAATATGGTTTATCCATTTTAAAAACAATTCAATTCAATTTCAATTCAATTTATTTTGTATAGCGCTTTTCACAGAGACTGTCACAAAGACGCTTTACAGTGAGAGTTTAACCCTCTCCAGCTCGAATTATTATATTGACATATGAAAAATCTTTCATTCGTGGAGAATAGTTCCCATACACTAGTGGCTGCAGGTGGAACTAATGTTGCATTTTTGCAATACTGAGCTGGAAGAGTAACTTTATCAAACCATTTCCCATGTGGTTTTTATATTTTATCATCAGTCATCTATTAATTTATTGTTGCAAATTTGCAACATGAGCCTGGAGAGGGTTAAAGAAATAAAAAGGCAGTGCCCAGCCTACTCCCCACTGCAGCAAATGAGGCAAAAAAAACTCCCAGTAGGGAGAAAAATCCTCCCTACTGGGATCCTCCAACATTGGTGAGAAAAGTGGGAAGAAATCTCAGGAGGAACCCGGCCATAGTGGGGGAGCCCATCCTCCACGGGCTAGCTAATTAAGAACAAAAAAGTAAAATGGAGTGAAACGACAGAAGAGTTCCATTTAAGTCCATCTAAACAGTGGCAACGGTAGCTTCAGAAAGTGGCAAGTCGAGGATGGTGCAGGACTGGACCAGGGCCGGACCGGATCGGACCAGGACAGCAGGACAGCAGCAGCCAGCGCTCATGGTGAGGGACAGGGCTCATACGGTCCAGGACTCAGGGAAGTGGAGGGAAAGATCCTCGGAAAGAGACACAGAAGAAAGGGGTGTGACGCACTGGATAACTACTGCATGATAATAAAAGTGCCGTCCTCTGTCATGTGCCAAGTGAGAAGTTATAAGCAGACTGGTCAGAAACAGTCAACACCCCTCCATCCACTTCCTGCAGCACAGAGGCCCAACACTTATTCCAGGCTGTTAGATCACTTTTCATTTTCTAAACAATAGTACCATATGGACCTCCCCGGTGACTAAGGCTGTAGCAAGCCCCACCGGTGCCGTGTAAGTGCAATCTCAGTGCCACCGGTTCCACATGGATTTAAGCAATTTTAACGACCACAAGCTAGTATCCTTCATCCACTTCCTGCCGCACAGAGGCCCAACACTTATTCCAGGCTGTTAGATCACTTTTCATTTTCTAAACAATAGTACCATATGGACCTCCCCGGTGACTAAGGCTGTAGCAAGCCCCACCGGTGCCGTGTAAGTGCAATCTCAGTGCCACCGGTTCCACATGGATTTAAGCAATTTTAACGACCAAAAGCTAGTATCCTTCATCCACTTAATGCAGCACAGAGGCCCTGAAATTCCATCCGACCAAGGCTGCGTAATTTTTCAATCAGATACCACCAACACCATGTGGACCTACCCGGTGACCAAGGCCGTAGCAAGCCCCACCGGTGCCGTGTAAGTGCTATCTCAGTGCCACCGGTTCCACATGGATTTGCGTCACACTACACCAGTGCCATATGGACCTCCCCGGTGACTAAGGCTGTAACAAGCCCCACTGGCACCGTTAATGCATGCCCAGTGCCACCAGTTCCACATGGATTTACTTAACTCAGGCTTCCAATATCTTGTGAACCCATCAACTAGGTTTTAGTCAGTCCCATCAGAGCCAAGTAATGTTTTATACATAATAATCATGATCTAATCATAGGCTTGACTAAAAAGGTAAGTTTTTAGCCTACTCTTGAACACAGAGACTGTGTCTGAGGCCCGAATGTCCATTGGGAGATTGTTCCACAAGATTGGGGCTTTGTAGGAGAATGCTCTCCCTGCAGATGTAACTCTAGATATAGTTGGAATTTTCAAATATCCTGCACCTTGTGAGCGAAGTAATCTTGCGGGGGGGGGGGGGGTAAGGAATGAGAAGTGCACTAAGATATTCTGGGGCCAAATCATTTAAGGCTTTGTAGGTAAGCAGTAGGATTTTATATTCAATTCTAAATTTGACAGGCAGCCAGTGAAGATTTTCGAGTACTGGGCTAATGTGGTCATGTTTCTTCGTCCTGGTCAGAACCCTAGCAGCAGCATTCTGCACTACTTGAAGGCAATTCAGGATAGAACTGGCGCAGTCTGACAGTAAAACGTTACAGTAATCCAGCCGAGAGGACACAAATGCATGAACCATTTTTTCAGCATCCTGAAGAGACAGAATTTTTCTCAGCTTAGATATATTTCTAAGATGAAAAAAAGCCACTTTTATGATGTTATTAATGTGACAGTGCAGAGAGAGTTCTGAATCAAGGGTGACACAAAGGTTTTTAACAACAGCTTTGGCAGAAACCCGGAGACTGTCGACGTTGAGAGAAAACTTGAGGAATGTGTCTCTGAGTGATTTGGGACCAATCACCAATATTTCAGTTTTATCTGGATTTAAAGAGAGAAAATTCTGTGTCATCCATGCTTTAACGGCTTGAAGACACATCTCTAATCTAGTTAGTGGGTCAATTTCACCTGGCTTAAAAACAAGGACTGGAGGAAACAGCAGTTTGCTAAACCATATTGCAGCTGGAAAAAACACACCTATAGCTAAGGTAGTTCAACAAACTAAGATTCTCCAAAAGTGAAATTTCATTGGGTGGAATTCGCTCGGCGGAAGATTGTGCAGGGTTTAAAAAGGGGAAAAAAACCGCCACTACAGCAAATAACTCCCAGGTCCTTAAATGCCAAGGGGCTCTCAGGGCCCAAACACTTGGGAAGTATCTATTACAACTGGTTCCGGAACCTTTTTAAACACGAACTGGGTCGTTTTGAAAGTCTCCAGTGGCAGCAACAGCCCTGTAGGAGCAGTCTTGGAACCAACCTGATGAGCCAGATCCTGCTGATGTCAATACTTAGATCTTGGACGCATACAAAAAATGTAATTATGAGGCTTTGAGCCAAAATACATAATGGCAAAGCATACATGGTGAAACGTGCAAAGGTCCAGGATATGTTGGCCTTTAGATTTCTCCACTCCAAAGTGCAGAACTTGTATTTTGCTTTGCTGGGAGAGGTCAAGGTGGGGGCATAGGCGCACAGTAAGTTTGCTGGGCCAGCTGTAGTGCTGACGAGGAGGGCCAGGAGGCGCTCAAACCTCATGGCGGTTAAAGTTCTACTGAGCAGACTTGAGTCTCCTGAATGACAAAATATATTCTGCACTCTCTTACATCCTTCTCCTCTTTCCCCGGCCAGAGGGTATCAGCTTTTGCTTTCAGATATCTTGATATCAGCCAGGTAGGTTTCCTGAAGAGCAGCTATGTCTATCTGTAACGGCACTGCCTAATGTCACAACAGGTTAATGCTTGTATAGTCATTGCCGTGCAGTGTTGTGCGGACTACACATGAATTTAAAGTGGACTGCTGGGAAGTTTAAGATGGGGTACAAGAACCTTAAGATGTCCCAATCTGATGGTCCTCTGAGGTTCAGGGAGATTTTATCAGATTCAACATTTTTCATCATGTAATGAATTCAGAATAGAAAGCACGCCCAAAATGGCTGGTGCCGTAGGGCTGTTTGGAATATACCCCGACAGTGTAAACCAATGAGACCAAATATATTAACAACAAATTTTCTTTCCATAGTGGGAACAACAAGGGTCTGCGAGTCTGCATTTGATGATTTTACAGGGATAATCTACTGAAAACCGCAAACAGTTGCTGCCTTGGTTTACAAATGGCATGCAAAGGAAAAAAAATATTCTAGAACTCAAAGGAAAACACAAACAAAAACAGATAAGCCAAAATAATAAGCTTTATTGCCTTTCCCTCTTGTTAACAAAAAATGCTCCTTAAAATTCCACAGCAACTCAGGTCAACTTCCACTTTCTTTTAACTACAACAAGCTCAAGCCACACACTCGCCTGCCTCTACTTGACTCTGAATATAAGCAGTACCCCTGAAAATGGTGGCCACAGTTGACTAATTGAGGGTAGTGTCATAAAGAACTGAAAATGCGATAACGTAGTTAGAAGGGAGTGTGGGAATCTCGGTGGCACAACCTGTTGAGTCCTATCCACGTGCTCATTACGAAACTCAACGCTGGCGATTCAAAATGAAATGTGGGAAAGATTTAAGGGGGTTTTACTCGAATCACAGTGCAGATTCATTCCGGAGGTGTCCAAAAGTAAGCTGAAAAAGCAGAATCCTCAGTGGATGACCAAAAGTATTCGTAGGATGTTGAGGGAAAAGAGGAAACTTTATAAGATGTACTTAAAGGATAACAATGAGAATACTAGGGTTGAAGACAATAAAATGCGGGCTGTGGTCAAAAGAGAGCTGAGGAATGCTAGAAGACTGTATGAAAGACAAATTGCAGAGGGGGAAAAAACTAGCCTTAGGCGCTTCTTTCAGTACTGTAGCAGAAAAAGGAAAGTTAAAGAGCAGGTTAAGTGCATAAAGAATAAAAATGGATTGCTGCTATATGATAACAAGCATATTGCGGATGCCTTAAACAGTTACTTGGTTGAGAATTTTATATATATATATATATATATATATATATATATATATATATATATATATATATATATATATAATACCAATATATAAGAAAGGGGGCCGCAGCGAGCCAGGAAACTACAGGCCAGTGAGTTTAACTTGCATTTCATGCAAAATATTGGAATCTATCATAAAAGATGAGCTGGACTTATTTCTTGAACGTAACAGTATCTTGAGGGATAGCCAACATGGTTTGCGGAAGGGAAGGTCATGCCTAACAAACTTTCTGGAATTTTTTGAAGAGGCCACCAGGACTTATGACCAGAGCAGGGCTTATGACATCATATACTTGGATTTTCAGAAAGTATTCGATACAGTACCGCATAAGAGACTAATTTTTAAAATGAGCTCCATTGGAGTTACAGGAGGTATCCTGAAGTGGATTCAAAACTGGTTACAGGACAGAACACAAAGAGTAGTGGTCAGTGATATCTCATCTGAGCTGGGTATGGTGGGGAGTGGCGTCCCCCAGGGATCGGTGTTGGGACCCCTACTGTTCCTCATCTACATTAATGACCTTGATAGGAATATTGAGGGCAGATTGGTTAAATTTGCAGATGATACTAAATTGGGGGGTTTGGCAAATAGTCTAGGGTCCACTAAAGTAATTCAGGACGATTTGGATAGTATCCAGAATTGGGCAGAAATGTGGCAAATGAAATTTAATCTAGCAAAATGTAAAGTTGTACATGTAGGTAATAAAAACATTAGACGGGATTACTTCATGGGAGGTTTAAAACTGGAATGAGCTGCATAAGAGAAGGATCTGGGAGTGATTGTTAACCAAACCCTCACAGGTTCTTGCCATTGTGCTGTAGCAGTTAAAAAATCTAATCGGATTCTAGGATACATTGCCAAAAGTATTGAGTACAATATCTAAGGAGGTGATGCTTCTTTTGTACAACACGTTTGTGAGACCACACCTGGAGTATTGTGTACAGTTCTGGGGACCATACTTTAAGAAAGATATAGAGGCTCTAGAGAAAGTTCAGAGAAGAGCCACCAAGCTTATTCCAGGTATAAAAGATGAAAGCTATGAGAAGAGGCTGAAGATCCTTAATCTCTTTAGTCTTAGGAAAAGGAGACTCAGGGGTGATTTGATTGAGGTCTTTAAATATGTTAAAGAGATTAACAAAGTGAAACATTTAGGATTCCTTCGACCAAGTGTTGTGAGTAGAACTCGGGGTCACAAATGGAAGTTGACCAAAGGTAAATTTAGCACCGATATTCGGAAATATTTCTTCACCCAAAGAGTAATTTCAATGTGGAATAGCTTACCTGACCATATTGTTGAGGCAGAGACCTTGGGGGTTTTCAAGAGCAGGCTTGACCTAAAGCTAGATACCATTGAGTCATTTAGTATCTGAAGGGATATATTCAAAATAGTATAAAGAAAATGGCAAGCTTAGTTGGGCTGAAAGGCCTGTTCATGTTATGTGTTATGTGTTATGTGTTGTTATGTTAAAACCAGTGACTGACCTAGCTGCACGGGTTCTCCTCCTCACATTCCCCGATGGGCTCAATAGAAGTTTCAGCTTCAAAGGGGTTAGTGAAGGACCCAACAGCAGAGCTCGTGTTCATCAGCCAAAATGCTCATTGGAATCCAAACTGTCCAGTTTACCAGTCAAGCAACCTCCCACAACGCAACCCCATCTCCCACGACTCCCTGCAGTCAAGGATAAACTAACAACTTACCACATGTTTAATCCTGGTTAGGGTGCCAGGGTGCCGGAGCAGAACCCAAATACTATGGAATGGAGGCTGGAATACATCCCAGATGTTACAGCGAACCAGAGCATGTCGTTCAATCATACAGTACACTCATATCTATTGGCAGTGCTGTCTTTGGGGGCAGCCTCAAGCGCCCCCAAGTATGGAAGCAAATAGTTAACAAAATTAAAATGAAAATGCAATGTCAGCATTTTCATTTTCAAGATACAAGCGCATTATTTGTATCAATGAAAATGCAAATGTAATCCTCCACTTCGCATTTTCATTTTCAAGTCCATGCGTGCAATTTTTATAACAATTGGAAAATGCAAATACATTCCTCATTTACATTTTCGAGAAGTGCCCTGCAATATCACGAACAAAATGAAAACGAAAATCGTATAAAGCAAATACATTCTCGGAAAAGCTTTTTCGTTTGAGAAGCACGCGCATTATTAGCATCATCACGAAAATGCTAAAATAATCCTCCACTTTGCGTTTGCATTCTCAAGTCCATGTAGGCACTGTTTTCATTTGCTAGACGAGCCCGCAATATCTCTCACAAAACTAAATCGAAAACGCTAATCTCATAAAGGAAATGCATTCTCTGGAATGCTTTTTCTTTTTCAAGAAGCAGACGCGAGATCTGTCACATACTTAAATCGCTAACGCAGTTCGCCACTTTTTCATTTTCGTGACAGACTGCCCTGCCTGGCTTTGCATTTTCGTTTGAGGTCCCACGCGCTTTTCCTAACAAAATTAAAAAGAAAATACCCAAAGCCATGTAGAGAGAGAGTCGCGACAACTCCGTTCACTCTAACGGTTCAGTTTCTTTCACAGCAATGACGGATCGTAGAGGCTCAAAATAGTTCCCGGAAGTTCGCAAAAATATCTAGTCCCACCGTTCAATTGAAGCGGAATGGATGGCTCATGATGCACTTTCAAAGGGTAAGACTTTTAAAGAATTAGATTTTATATTATCAGCTCACATGAATCAAATTAATGAATGCAGTACAGCTTTTTATCGGATTATCCCCCGCTAAATCAGGCAATGTATTGAACATTGACGGACTACAAATTAAGCTGGGATACTAGCCAGATGAAGTCAGCAACACATTACTAGCTAGCTAACTCGTGTTAACCACGAACACTATTAGTCTTAAATTTCGTTCTCTCTGTGTTCTTTCATTCGATTTTGGGGAATTAGATAAAATGCTTCCAAATGTGATTTTTCTACAGGGTGGGGTGAGGGAGTTAAATATTGGCGAGTTAACATAACATTGGGCTTGTCGGTGTGGGTGGAGGTGGTGAAGTGAAATGAGATTCAGCATGTTGAAATACGAGGCAACGGTCGCATAATAAAGTGAACTTTATGCAACTGTAAGAGAGCTATTATGTTGCCATACACCGCTATTATTTATTTTTCAGCGTTTATTTTTGGCTTCTATACCGTAAACCATCATAATTTATGGATTTTGGATTCTGATGCTTATTATCTGTCTGCATTATGTTGCTGCTGGGCTGATTTTGGATTGATGGCAAAGGGAGAGGGAAGCTGGAAGACCAAGCTCAAGAATGAAAAATGAAAAGTGTAAAATGTGCCAAAAAATGAAGAATACAAGGCTAAGTGGAGAATCGCACTAAATACTAAAAATGTCAAGTTCCTGTTTTATACAATTAATTATACTAATCATGTTTTCACTTAAGTTGCCCTCTTAATGTATGTTAATGACCAACTGTGGGCGCGTTGGGTTTGTGAGGTCGAGGAGCTGTGACACCGCAGGACTTTTGATCTGATCAAGCTTTTGAAATGCTGCAGGTCAGGAGTGCTGAGTAGACCAAGCGAGACTGTAAACATGGCAAGGTACATTTAATTTACTGCCATACTATATATGGAATTACACAAAACATTTTAAATTATATACAAAAGCAATAATACTGAGGATTATAAGTGATCATTTTAAGGAATTATACCACTGGGATGCCCCATTGGGATTGCTGCAGGGTGAGGACGAGTGATGTTTCAGGTCAGGAGTGGGAGGGACCATTGGTGTTACTGTACAGGAGTGGTGAGGACCGTTGGGGTTACTGGTCAGGAGTGGTGAGGACCAGTGATGTTTCAGGTCAGGAGTAGGAAGGACCATTAGTGTTACTGGTCAGGAGCTGTGAGGACCAGTGATGTTACTGGTCAGGAGCAGTCAGTACCATTGGTGTTACTGGTCAGGAGTAGGAAGGACCATTGGAGTTACTGGTCAGGAGTGGTCAGGACCATTGGTGTTACTGGTCAGGAGTAGGAAGGACCATTGGAGTTACTGGTCAGGAGTGGTCAGGACCATTGGTGTTACTGGTCAAGAGTGGGAAGGACCATTGGAGTTACTGGTCAGGAGTGGTTAGGACCATTGATGTTACATGTAGAGAAGCAGTTTTATTTGGGTGCTGGGAGGTGGAGCAGCACTGACTGTAGCTGGGTGCTGATAGGTGGAGGAACAGTGACCTTGGTGGGTTGCTGGCAGGGGGAGGTGCAGTGACTTTGGTTTGTCTTTGGCATTTGGAGCAGCAGTGATGTTACAGTGGGGGAAATAAGCATTTGACCCCTTGCTTATTTTGCAGGTTTGCCCACTGACAAAGAGTGCAACGGTCTGTAATTTTAATGATAGGTTTATTTTAACAGTGAGAGACAGAATATCACCAAAAAAGTAGAATAAGACATTGTATGCATTTTAGGAATTTATTTGCATGTTTTTGGTCAAAAATAAGTATTTGACCCCCTGGACAAACAGCATGTTCATATTTTGTAGAAAAGCCATTATTGGCCAGCACAGATGTCAAACAATTTTTATAGTTGTTGACAAGGTTTGTGCACATTTTGGCAGGGATGTTGGCCCACTCCTCCCAGCAGACAGCCTCCAAATCATTCAGGTCCCGAAGCTGTCGCCTTGCAACCTGAATTTTAAGCTCCCTCCAAAGATTTTCAATTGGATTCAGGTCTGGAGACTGGCTAAGCCACTCCAGACCCTTGATGTACTTCTTCTTCAGCCACTCTTTTGTTGCTTTGGCGGTGTGCTTTGGGTAGTTGTTGTGCTGAAACACCCATCCTCGACCCATGTTCAGCTCTCTCACTGCGGGAAGGAGCTGTTGGTCCAGAATTCCACAGTATATGGCCCCGTCCATCCTCCCCTCAATGCAATGGAGTTGTGCCGTCCCCTTGGCTGAAAAGCACCACTGTGCTTGATGGTGGGGATGGTGTTCTTTGGGTTGTACTCTGTGTTCTTTGCCCTCCAAACACGGTGAGTTGAGTTGAGGCCAAAAAGTTCTATTTTGGTCTCATCTGACCACATCACCTTCTTCCAGGCCTCTTCTGAGTCATCCAGGTGGTCAATGGCAAACTTCAGGCAGGCCTGTACATGTGCCTTCTTGAGCAGGGGGACCTTGCGTGCGCTGCAGGATTTCAATCCATGACCGCGTAGTGTGTTACCAACTGTTTCTTTTGTAACTGTGGTCCCAGCTGCCTTCAGTTCATTAACCAGTTCCCCCCCTTGTGATTCCTCACCGTTCGTATGATCGGGGACATCTCACGAGGCGAGACCTTGCTTGGAGGCCCAGACCGAGGGAGGTTGGCGGCAGTGTGGTACTTCTTCCATTTCCTGATAACTGCACCGACAGTTGATCTTTTCTCTCAAAGTTGCTTTCCGATTCTCTTGTAGCACATGCCATGTTGAAATCTGGTTGTTTGGGAGTGGACCGGTGTCTTTTATACAGGTAATGAGGAGAGGCAGGTGTATTTGATGTAAATAATTAGTTGGGATTGGGGGTGTGTCTTAAAGAAAGACTAACTGGCTTGTGGGACCCAGAATACTTGCTGTTTGGTAGGGGGTCAAATACTTATTTTTCCTCATCAGATGGTTATCAATTTTTATAAATTCATATGATGTGATTTTCTGGAATTTTCTTTGTGATTCTGTCTCTCACTGTTAGAATGTATATACAATTAAAATTATAGATCGTTGCATTCTTTGTAAGTGGGCAAACCTGCAAAATCCGCGAGGGGTCAAATACTTATTTCCTCCACTGTTAATTGGGTGCTTACAAGTGGAGGAGCTGTGACAGTAGTGGGTTGCAGGCAGGGGGAGCGGCAGAATTGTTGATTGTGTGCTGGCAGGTGGAGGAGCAGTGAAATTGGCTGGGTTCTGACAGCAGTAGTGACATTGGTGGACTGCTGGGAGGGGTAGTTGCCGTGATGTTGGCTGGGTGCTGAAGTGCTTATTGGAGCAACAGCTAGACCGGATCTTTCCATTGTATTGATTAATTGGCCAGATAGCAACTTTGGATCCGTTTTGGGGTTGTCGGATGTTGAAGCTTTGCTATTATTAATTTCCCTTCTTTTGGACTGGCTTTTGCTTCCAAAATGGCCATCTTTTAATTTTGAACATTTCCTGTCATTTCGTATTTTTTTTGCTTCAATTTTCAACCTCAGACGTATGAATCTTTTAAGGATTTTTTCTTTTACGCCACAGCATGAGGGAAGCCTGCATGAGAGTGCCCGAGCTTCTTTCTCCAAGACACCTACTGCATTGGGGAGCTCCATGAGGGAGGAACTTGTTTTTGCCCTAAACAGTTTCTCAATTTGGTGAATAAAATCATAGGCTTCGCATGAGGGAGGACAAAGAGCACCTGCCTTGAACTCTTTCAAGCTCACCAATATGCCGTTTTCTCCAGCAGGACTGTCATTGTGCTCTCTTGCAATTTGGCATTTTTCACAGATGCTGGCAAATCTGATGACTTTGTGGACAATATAGGCTGCAAGATAAAAAAGAATGCATTCCTCAGTTTTTGTGAGTTCTGGTGCCGCTCTGTTCTCTACAATCAGCTGTTCCACTCTGATTGATGTTAATTAATGTTCTGCTCTACTGTGTCGAGAAAGTCTGCCAAAAAGCTATTGTCATCATCCTCCAGCTCCCAGACCTGATGGTGGTGAGGAATTGCCCCAGATATGAGTCTCAATGCATGATGGAATTCTACTGGAGTTGGGACAGGATTTTTTGACCTCACACAGCTGAATGTGTTTTCAAGGCAATCCTGTGTGAACCTTGATGTTAAGACAAACCTTGTGTCCTTGTGTCAGCATTTCCTCCTGTATGGCCAAAATTGATGATGTTTCCATTATCATCCCTGTTTGACCAGGACCAGTCATGATTTTTCTCCAACCCATTTTTTTCCCCATGAAGTGGACAGTTCGCAACTGTCCTTTGAGGTTTTTAATGAAGTGTCGGACTATTCATGACCCAATTTCAGTGATTTCAGCATTCCCTTGCTTGCTTAATGCTAGCCAATCATTTGCCCCTCTTGAAACACAGTACCACTTACTAACAACCATAAGATATAACGTTGTCTGACATGTTTGTGTAAGAAATGAGAAGCTACACACAGAATCAGTCAGAATTAATAGAATTATTTCCAGCTGAAACATTTTCATCACTGCAATAATGATTCAATCATTGTTTCTTAAGTATTTGCTTGTTTAAATCCAAACGGTGACTTTTTGGGTTTTTTTTTTTTTTGTCGGGCAGTGTATTACCATCATTAAGAATTGATAATTATTATACCTGCACCACATTTAATACTATAGCTGTGATCAGCAGCTATCTGCACTATATTTACAGGTCCAGTGGTGCATCGTGATGCTGGGGCCCTCCTCTTTTTCACCACAGGGCGATGCACAAAGATGGTCGGAACAGCATCTGCTCTCAGCCTGGTCTTGCCTTTTTTGGACTGGATAAACTGGTCAGCCTCAAAAAGTGCCAGCAGAGTGACTTGAGTTTACTTCCACGGGCAGCAACTCATTCTTTTATACTTGCATACATATCCGTTGTGTTGGAATGCACAGTATTGGAGAACAATTTATATTTATTGAACCTGCGTATGCTCATGACATGTTAGCAAGGTCACAAAGAACATGAGACAACTTTAGACAAATTCCTATCACATCAGTAATTGATGCTGCAATCATACCTTGTTAAACATCAACGGCAAAAGCTGTTGATAATGACAACCACTGAAGTTCCATTACATAAGTTGGGAAACAAAGACCGCTTCTAATCTTTCTGTGCAAAATCCCTTTTAAGCCTACATAGGTTTGTGTAACCCTCTGTCCTGTCTTTTTCTCTTTCTCTGCACTAGAACCACCATGGATTCAGTCAGAGATCGAGGACTCCGTGCAATGAGACTGAAAACACCCCGTGTACCCCAAGTCTCTACTCACAATGCTATGCTAGCCTTTTCCTGTATTATTTTGAATAAACTAAAAAAATTGGAATGTGATTACTTCACATATTTTTGTTGTTGTTGTAATTTTTGATGATTTTAAGTTTGCTCCTGCTGACTTGAGCCAACCATTTCTTTCTCCTTTCCACGTCACTGGGGAAACCATACATTCGTACTCCCCTCTCCCAGCGATTGGAGCATCCCCATGCAGTGCAGCAAACCATGGTGGAAACTATATCCAAGGATAACATGGAAGAAAGGACAGACTAACTGCTTGAAATGCTATTTGATCTCTGAGTTTATTCAAGATTTCCTCAATGAATTCAGTGAGGTATAGTAGTACAAATATACAAGATACATAAAATGTATGCCCTCATATGAATATTTGTGTGCTTTAAGGTGACCTGAACTGACGATATTTGATACATTTTTATAAATTTGTAAATACATTTCTGTCAATGCAAGCCTAAAATCAAATTCTACCTTTAGCATGCAAAAGGTCATCAGCACGGTTGATTCGAATTTATGTATATGTAGTAGTAAATGCTACAAATTGTGAACAGATCATATTCCACTCATTAGCAATAGATTTTCTTGGATACCACATTTACCATCATGCTGCTGCTAATCCATTGACTCATGGTGCTGTCAGTCGATAAATCATTGATAGTCACCTGTCGGTAGTCTTCTGTGCTTTCTGAAAATCATAAGAATTACATTAGTAATTATTCTGTTGATTATGAAGGTCCTCAGTTTCCATGTATTGTATCATGTAAAAGATGCTAAAACAGTTGGAATACTGCATCAATCGCGTGCAAATGTCATACATTCTGTGGTTACCTCTTTCGCGAATGTTCAACATTGGTGACGCTGAATTAAGGTAGCTAGGAAGCCTGAATGTACGAAGAAGAAATACCGCTCGCTGTTCACACGTATCAACGACTATGAGTGAATTTTGCATATAAAATGATGTAGCAACAATCACGTGTTGTGTAAATATGGTAATTTAATGTAATTATTGGCTACCCTCCCTAGTTGGTGTCAGGAAGAAACCGAGAGGTTCTGGTGTGATAACCACGTTTTAATATGTTTAATAATCAACACACAATCATCAGGCTTAGTGTGCGTATTCTCTCTTTGTCTGTCTGTCTGTCTGAACTCGGCTCGCGCGTGCGCGATATATTACTCTAGTCACTACAGTGCAACAACAGGCTAATAACTTCCTATATCAGGGGTTCCCAAACTTTTCCAAATCAGGGCCCACTTGAAAATCTAAAAAATGTCCCCGGCCCACCTTTGACCTATAAACAGTACATAGACAAAATTATGCATTCTCAGAACACTTAACAGCAACAATAATTGTTGTTGTTGTTAAGAAAATAAAATAAATTAAAAAAACAACAACAATATTTGTTGTTGTAGTTATTTATTATTATTATTATTATTATTATAAAGATTCAGGATTGAAATGAAAGCAGGGGGATAAAGGAAGCCCAAACTTCTAATCTGTCGTGTACCGTTTCTCAATATGCGTTCTTCTCTGTACTTCTGTTCTCGTGAACTTAAGAAACGTCATCCGTCTGAGACCAAGTACTTTCTCAATTCAAAGTTCGCATCTCGACGAGAACGGTTACCAGTCACGGAAGTGTTCTTGACACGCCCATTTTGCCGAGGATGCATCGGATGGTAACTTGTGTGAACTTGACAGCACGCACAACCCAGAATTCTTTTCGGCATCCAAGCGCGAGCGGGGCGCGATATTTTTTTCCATAACGTTAATGCGTCGCTATTCTGGAATTCTGGTCCCCCTACCGTTTGCCTTCAGTGTTACTCGCAAGCGAGCTGTTTGGCTACCTAGCTAGTAATAGTATAGCGAGCGCGTCAGTGTATTTAGCTACACAGGCAATTGGCTTGCGCACTGAAAAAGCTGCAGTTCGCTTTCAATGATCGAAATATTCTCCGACATAATTACGCCGACAAAATAAGGCTGCAGTTTGCGTACACTGTCATACTCATTAGCGAGCTAGTTGGCTTCCTAGAAATCAAGCTCCTCCGCTCCGGATCTGCCCTGGCTCTGAGCCGGATCAGCTGGAGTCGGCACATAGCAAGCACCTCTGCTCCAGATCTGCCCCGGCTATCTGGGTAGCTATTATTGAACTGTGTATCATAACAAGCACTCCAATGTAGTTCCATGGCCAACTGGCTAGCGAGCTAAAAAGGCTACAGTTCGCTCACAATGGAATAGTCGGCTAGCTAGCTAGCAAGATAGAGACCTCGATATCTATAATGTTATAGCTTGCATGCCAATGTATTTCACATCCTAAAGTCGCTTTCATATCGGACGCGAAACGAATTCTTCGCCCGACAGATTACATTCAAATTCAATGCGAAAACGCGTGTGTTCGCGTCTTTTCGTTGACTTTGAATGTAACCTGTCGTGCGATAAATTCGTTTCGCATCCAGTATGAAAGCGGCTTAAGTCTTTTGTTGCAATATTCGTTTGCCATTTCTTGGCTGAATTCTCTTCTGGTGATTTTAAGGCGAGGAACCATTATCCGAGTACATTCGGAATATTGCCTGCTTTACGATGTTTTATGTCGAATATGCTCCAGTGTTTTCGGAGTCGAGAAACTCCGCAATAGCTGGCGGAATGTAGCTAAGCACCTAAAGTTGCTCACGTTCACAGACCCCTCTTCCCCTCTTCTGAGTGTTCCTAGCCTTGGAAGTGCACATTGTGTTTGCATTTCATTTTAAGTAAACCAGTGAAAATAATCAGAAGTTGAAATGCCGACACCAGCGAAAACGACAACGTTAACGTCATCAAGTACGTTCCTGCTCCAATTGCAGAAAGACCGTACTCTCGTCCTCCCACCCCCAGGGAGTTCGTTCTTTCATCTGAACTCGGCAAGTCCAGACTCATGGAGTTCACAAGTGCGAACTTTGTGTACTTGTTACTGAGAAACGGCCAGAATTAATTATCGAACACAGTACGTGCTACTCCGATTATGACCCCCGGTCATGATGACCAGAAAGCTACGTTCCAATCATAAACTATAGAAGGTTCCTAAAATATTATGAGGTCAGTAACACTCAATAGGTTATTACTTCTAAATATTTTTAAAAATCGTGCAATAAATATTTTACAATAAAAATTATAAAAAATCATATTTGCAAAAATGAATAATATTTTGCATGACCTTTCACGGCCCACCTGCAGTACCACCAGGGGGCCGCGGCCCACACTTTGGGAATCACTGTCCTATATGTATTAACACGTTGCACTAAATAGCTGGACAGTTGGGTGTGCCCTGTCGATGAGAAGGCGGGACTTCCTGCACAATTTGGTACGGATTGGATATGAACAAATACAAGTGATCTCTTTGGTTATCAATCAGGGCCAAACTGCTGTTGCACGAACGTTTATGTCAATGCACAAATTGCAACATAAATAACTGGAGCCAATGACTGTGCATGGACGCCCCCTGGACATTGCGGAGTTAGATTGAGAGTATAGCTAAAGTTTTCCCCCGAAACACACTGCTCTCGCACTCAATTACCCCTGTGTGCGCCCGGATTAGCGCTGCTTCCACTGAAATTGTGTGCTTTACACTCAGATATGTCCATCTTCGGACGGGTTAACGTTAACTGCGCATCATCCGTTTTGTAATTCAGTCGGCCACAAACAAAGTTCATACGCTCCTGTTCTTTTGAGCTTCACGAACTTCCATTGCTTTCTTCGTGCATTTAGAGTGAAAGGACGGTTAGAAACAGTTGGAGCCAAGAGATGGTCAGATTCATCCTGTTCGCTTGCATGCTGCTGCTGCAGCAGAAGAAAGGCTTGCGAAATCCATATATCTATGATTTCTCTCATTATAACGTGAAGTCGCTTGTAATAATATGTCGTCGCATCCCATAGCCAGACGTCGACACAGTGATATGTTAAGGCCAATCGATGTGTTTTTCGTGAACGGTAACATCGTCAAACTAAAATTGCAATGATCCTGCTCTCGCACTCAGTGAGCCCCCGCGTACGCTTGGATAATACCTGCTTGCACTCAATCAGTGTGCTTACACTCGATTTGCACGCAATCTTCTGCAGGTTCATAGGTCTACGATCCTGCCCACTGGGGCTGCATAAGTAGCTACTTCCGTGGCTTTCTACACGATTTTGGAATTAATCGGACCGCGTGTATATCAATATGAGTACCCATACTTCTCTTCTACCTTAGTTGCTGCTACATATAAGGGTTACCGGGTAACAAACACATCGGGTCATGAATCGCAGGGGTGCACTGAGCTGCGGGAGAGAGACGCATCCTGCTGCAAGCATAGTGTTACCAAGTAAAAACAGACGTGCGAAACTGATCGCAATCTGGTCAGGTTAAATGGACTGAAAGCAATAGTTGTTCGCAATGTTCGTCATCTTGAAGGAAAGTAGTTGTCTAACTAATTAATATGGCGTTAGTTTAACACGGTTACCGTTCACGAAAAACACATCGATTAGCCGAAACATATCACTATGTCGACATCTGGCTTTGGCCAGCGACAACACATTATTACAAGCGACTTTATGGTATAATAAGAGAATTCATAGATCCATAGATTTCGCAGTGGCTTTCTTCTGCAGCAGCAGGATGAAAGCGAACAGGATGAATCTGCCCCTTTCTTAGCTCAGTCTACCTCTGCGATTCATCCACAGACTCGCATAATAAAGAACTGGAGGTCGAAGTGTTACACGGCTACCATTGTATGTAGCCAGCTATTAAGGTAATGAGACGTATAGGCACTGGTGTATTAATACGAACCGTCCTTTCACTCCAAATTCGCGAAGAAAGCAATGAAAGTACATGAAGCTGAAGCCCAAGAGAGCAGGAGCGTATGAACTTGCTTTGCAACCGACTGAACTAATTAGCAGATGATGCGCAGATAACACGTCCGAAGATGGACAGATCTGAGTGTAAAGCACACAATTTCAGTGGAAGCAGCGCCAATCCAAGCGAACACAGGGGCAATTGAGTGCGAGAGCAGTGTCTTTCGGGGGAAAACTTAAGCTATACTTTCAAACTAACTCCGCAATGTCCAGGGAGCATCTGTGCACAGTCAGTGGTTCCAGTTATTAGGGTTCGAGACTCCAGGCCTGCAAGGCCTCGGAGAGAACCCTATAGGCTCGGACCCTAATAATAATAATAAGAAACACATCAATAATTAAAACTGCAAGCAGCGTTGGACGGGTCCTCGCCCACCCGCGCATGTCGAAACGGGGGCGAGACGCGTTCGAGCGCCGTCGAGCATTGTCATTCGTCGAACAGTACGAGACAGAGTGAAATGTTTTATGTCGAGTTGAGTGCAAACCCTATTACTGAAAGTGATTTTTCTTTTGTAAAATGGAACTATGAGCAATGGGACCTGGTCAAAGTATCTAAAGCAGATTTGATCACTGCTATGCATTGTGTAATTTTCCCCCATGCATGAACTTAGTGAAGGGAGATGAGCCGTGCGATCTTACTGCCACCCGGTGGACAGAATGTGTAGCAGCACAAAGAAACTCTGTAAATCAATAATAATCAAGAATGTAATAAATGCTTCATCTACGTAAATCCTAGAAAGCTGTAATTTTGGGAGCATGTTCTCTGAACACAGACAAAAGTTTCATATGCAGCAACCTATGGTGAATTCAGAAGTGCGTCACTCTATATTTTTCAAAGTATGAATATTCATAACATGTTAATATCTCCACAAATATTCATTCAAATGGTACCATGCTTAGCACATTGTTTCTCCAAATAGAGATTATGAAGTATACCAAAGATTATTTTGATCCGATTAACGGTTTGTCCACAGCAAGAGAAAGTGTATTACTGTACAGAGTATTATGTACATAATATTTTTTATCTCAAGAAGTCTTGAATGGATTTTCATGAAATCAAGTGTCAGTACAGGGCATGGTACATCAATGATGTGTGATTCTTATCAAAATTTTATGACATTGCGACAGGCCGTGGTAAAAGCGAAAGGATTTAGGTGGCGTTAGAGAGCCATTTTGTGTCTTTGGTGGAGAATTTTGAGATAATGCATAGTGCCTTCAAAGGTATTTACTAACTGCAAAATTTGGTTTGTGAGCATGCTTAAGGGGTTAAATTAAGGTTGGAAGGCGAGGAGGTATGAAAAAAAGGCAGTGAAAGTGGCTGGGGACCCCATCTTTGACGCCTCATAAATTTCAAACCGTAAGACTTTTGACAAAGTTGTACTGTAGTTTTCATCGGAAGAGTGTGCTTTGTCATCTATTTGCATTTGGGGTCGATACGATGAACGCCCTTAAAGGAGTTCTCGTTTGTTCGAGGGCAAATTTTGGACAAATTTTGGGGGAAATGGAAATTTTGATATGCAAATTGCGGACTTCCTGTTCGATTTAGGTCAAGGGTGTCGATTGTTCATTTTTAGGTCTGATGAACAATATAGTGTTGGTTTCATCTCTCTATGACTTTCCTACCGGTCGTGGTGGCCCTCTAAGTGCCGATAAAATGTTTCTTGGTGGCGCTAGAGAGCCATTTTGTGACCGATGGGGATAAATTTTACATTTTATCAAATTTTTCGCCAGACATGAGGTGTGTGCCAATTTTGGTGAGTTTTTGAGCATGTTTAGGGGGTCAAATTTGAGCGCAAAGAGGTGTAAGAAGAAAGAAAGAAAGAAACAAAGAAAGAAAGAAAGAAAGAAAACACGAGAAGAACAATAGGGTCCCTATTGTTCTTCTCGCATTTCTTCTTTATTATTCCTTCTTCTTACGCCTCTGAGCTTAAATTTGACCCCCTAACCATGCTCAAAAACTCACCAAATTTGGCACACACCTCATGTCTGGCGAAAAATTTGATAAAATGAAAAAATTATCCCCATCGGTAACAAATTGGCTCTCCAGTGCCATCCAGAATCATTTTCTTGGCCTTCAGAGGGCCACCACGACCTGTAGGAAAGTCATAGCGAGATGGAACCAACACTATATTGCTCATCTCATCAAGGCCTAAAATGCACTTTGGACACCCATTACCTAAATTGAACAGGAAGTTTGCAATTTGCATATCAAAATTTCCTTTTTCCCCTAAATTTGGCCAAAATTTGCCCTCAAACAAACGCGAACTCCTTTAATGGCGTTCATCGTATCGACCCCAAATGCTAATAGATGACTAAGCGCACTCTGCCGATGAAAACTACAACTTTTTCAAAAGTCGAACGGTTCGGATTTTATGAGGCGTCAAAGATGGGGTCCCCAGCCACTTTCACTGCCTTTTTTCGATGCTTACGCAATTTCCAACCTAAATCTGACCCCTTAAACATGCTCAAAAACCATCCAAATTTTGCAGTTAAGAAATATGTTTAAAGCGACTATGAATTATCTCAAAATTCTCCACCATACACACAAAATGGCTCTCTAGCGCCACCTAAATCTTCCAAAATGGCACTTTCGCTTTCACCACGGCCTTTCGCAGTGTCATAAAATTCTGAAAAAAATCCCACATCATTGCTGTACCATGCCCTGTACTGACACTTGATTTCATGGAAATCCATTCAAGACTTCTTGACATAAAAAAATATTATGTACATAATACGCTGTACAGCAATACATTTTCTCTTGCTGTGGACAAACCGTTGATCGGATCAAAATGATCTTTGGTATACTTCATAATCTCTATTTGGAGAAACAATGTGCCAAGCATGGTACGATTTTAATGAATACTTGTGGAGATATTAACATGTTATGAATATTCATATTTTGAAAAATATAGTGTGACGCACTTCTGAATTCACCATAGGTTGCAGCATTTGAAACTTTTTTCTGTGTTCAGGGAACACGCTCCCAAAATTTCAGCTTTCTAGGATTTACGTAGAAGAAGCATTTATTACATTCTTGATTATTATTGATTTACAGAGTTTCTTTGTGCTGCTACACATTCTGTACACTGGGTGGCAGTAGGATCACACGGCTCATCTCCCTTCATTAAGTTCATGCATGGGGGAAGATTACACAATGCACAGCAGTGATTAAATCTGCTTCAGATACTTTGACCAGGTCCCATGGCTCATAGAGATTTTTCTTTTGTAAAATGGAGCTTTCAGTAAAGGGGTTTGCACTCCACATAAAACATTTCCCTCAGTCTCGCACTGTCCAACAAATGAGAGTGTTCAATGCCGCCTGAACACGTCTCGCTCCCAAATTGACATAGGTACCAAAATGGCTCTCTAGTGCCACTTAGAAACATTAAATTGGTACTTAGATGGCCACCACGGCTGGTAGGAAACTCAGAGGGATGGAACCAAAACTATATTGTTCATCTCATCAAGACCTAAAAAGTAAGAATCAACACTCCTGACCTAAATCGAACAGGAAGTCCGCAATTTGCATATCAAAATCGTAAAGGGTTTGCATTCAACTAAAGATAAAACATTTTACTCAGTCTCGTACTGTCCAACAAATGATAGTGTTCAACGGCGCCTGAACACGTCACGCTCCCACATCGACATAGGAGCCAAAATGGCTCTCTAGCGCCACCCAAAAACATTAAATTGGTACTTAGACAGCCACCACGACCGGTAGGAAACTCAGAGAGATGGAACCAAACTAAAATGTTCATCTCATCAATACCTAAAAATTGAGAATTAGCTCCTCTGACCTAAACGATGGTGCTCGAACGCGTCTCACCCCCGTTTCGACGTGCGCGGGTGGGCGAGGACCCGTCCAACGCTGCTTGCAGCTTTAACTTATGTTGCAATTTGCGCATTGACATAAACGTGCGTGCAGAAGCAGTTTCGCCCCGATTGATAACCAAAGAGATCACTTGTATTTGTTCATATCCAATCCGTACCAAATTGTGCAGGAAGTCCCACCTTCTCATCGACAGGGCAAACCCAACTAGGGAGGGTATTTTCTTTTTAATTTTGTGATGAAAAGCGCATAGGACCTCGAAAACGAAAATGCAAAGCCTGGCAGGGCAGTCTGTCACGAAAATGAAAAAGAATGTGGCGAACTGCGTTAGCGATTTAAGTATGTGACAGATATCGCATCTGCTTCTTGAAAAAGAAAAAGCATTTCAGAGAATGCATTTGCTTTATGAGATTAGCGTTTTCGATTTAGTTTTGTTGGAGATATTGCGGGGCACGTCTTGCAAATGAAAACAGTGCCTACATGGACTTGAAAATGCAAACGCAAAGTGGAGGATTACTTTAGCATTTTTGTGATGATACAAATAATGCGCGTGCTTCTCGAAAACGAAAAAGCATTTCCGAGAATGTATTTGCTCTATACGATTAGCGTTTTCGTTTTGTTAGAGATATTGCAGGGCACTTCTCGAAAATGCAAATGTAAATGAGGAATGCATTTTCATTTTCCAATTGTTATAAAAATTGCACGCATGGACTTGAAAATGAAAATGCGAAGTGGAAGATTACATTTGCATTTTCATTACGATACAAATAATGCGCTTGTATCTTGAAAATGAAAATGCATTTCTGACATTGCATTTTCATTTTAATTCTGTTAACTATATGCTTCCATACCCAAGAGACCACCTACTACTCACTTTCTTTGAAAACTACAAGTTTGTTTGTTCTGCGGCTCCTGAAATAATGCTGGAAAATCGTTGACATATATAAATTAGATTGCGCATGGGAGTGAATCAAGATTACAATCTTCTGGCGATTTATTGAGCAGATCTATTAGATAGATATTAATTTTATGGATTTGCCAACGTTCCTTCATTGTGCTACACAAAAGGATTATTTACCATTTTAAACCACATTATTCACAGAAATAGCCTAGCTATGCACGCCCCGAAGAGCTCAATATTCAACTTTTACTATATCACAAATGACTTTTCACTGCAGAAAGAGGATAAAATTATGACTTGTAATTGAAGAATCAATTAACCTCCAATAGTTGAAATTGTGAATATGTGGTCAATAATCTAAGCATTTATTATGAAATTAATAATTCAAAAAAAAAAAAAGCAAATTAGTCAAACCTGTGTGGAGTTATTTTTTCTGCCTGGTTTGAGGACTAAACTTGAATATCTGTTCAGACCAGTAAGGGTCATTCCATGCCAAATGTCCGAATGCCCCACTCGACCATCTCAGATTTGACTGAAAAAATTCCAGGAGGTTCACACACTTCCCATAGGAAAAGTCCCTAATTTTAGCTCCCAACTCCTTATAGTTTTGTCATAAAAAAACATTTTGTCAACTACCCCCGACCTGTTTTGAGCAGAGTTTTCTGGGGAGCCACTTTCAGATTGTTGTATCTACGAAACTATATAAGGTAGGTCCTTCAAATTTTCAAGGGTTGAAATCTGGCGAAAGTACTTAACCTTAATATCTCCTAGACCGTTCATCACAGAGGGCCAGTTTTAAAATACGAAGTACACAGCATGTGTAAGATGGTGCATGTTCAATATCAAACCTCTGTCATTCAAATTGCATTTTCCACAGTCCTTCAAATATACAGTCATATTTGAAGAGTAGAATTTTCGATCAAATTCAAGCCCCCAGAATTCTGTGATAAACGAAAAGCACATGTTAAAGTCCATATTCTACAAGTACTTTTGATTTCAACCCTTAAAAATTTGAAGGACCTACCTTAAATAGTTTTGTAGATACAACAATCTAAAAAATGGCTCCCCAGAAAACTCTGCTCAAAACAGGTCAGGGGGGTAGTTGACAAAATGTTTATGACAAAACTATAAGGAGTTGGGAGCTAAAATTTGGGACTTTTCCTTTTGGGAAGTGTGTGAACCTCCTGGAATTTTTTCAGTCAAATCTGAGATGGTCGAGCGGGGGTATTCGGACGTTTGGCGTGGAATGACCCATGAGTAATAATACATCACAGTCTTGAATTGAATAAGTTAAAACATATTGCAACATTGGCTTGGCTTTCTTACTTGTAATATCACAAAACAAACATGAACACTGTCCTTTTAAAGCAGCACTATGAATTTTTTTCACTCTGAAATATATATTTCCAAGATCATTCTGGCAATACATCAACTCACAATAGGTTGAATGACACCTTTGTCATGGCTCGATTACGCCTGCGTCGCCTTCACCGGCACGATGTAACTTCGGGTTTCGGGTAGGAACCCAGGCTACCTAGGCCCAAAAAGAACTACAAACTAACTTACTGCTTTATGGCATACATCACACAATCCCCCTCCCCCATGTCTCTCAAGACCAGCGAGTGAATGTAGATTGAAGCAGCGTTGGAAGTGGTTGTAATGGCTGAAGCGGCGAGGAAATTGAAGAAGGCAACGGTTTGTCAGGAGACATAAGAGAAAAAGAGAAAGCGATAAAATAAGATCCAGGACTAGGGTCAACATTGGACTGGCTTTCACTCGCTGGCGAGAACTGAAAGAATAGAAGATGAGGGATGTCCGACCCATGGCGACCAGGCGTTCTTACTTTTGGACAATTTATCTTTCATTCTAGATCTGGTTCTAGCACGTTTGAACTTGCTTTGTGTCAGGCTGTGTCATCAAAATCATCTAGTACCCCGGTTTATGCTCAGTCAAATAATTGTCTCCAGCGATTTATCTAGCTAGCTGGTATCTGTCATGCTAGCAAGTTGACATGTTATCGCTAGCAGGCAAACATTGCTAAACTATTGCCCAGTCGAAATGTGCGATCATAAACGTCGTAACAAGCATGATAAACCAGTATGCGCGTGTGACTGAATGATAAAAGTTCCCTGGAATCAATATGATGACGTGTATTTACATGCGACGTGGTGATATACAAGGATCTGGTGTTGTGCAGATTACCTGTAGGCGTGAGAATGAGAGAAGGAAAATGGTGGACCACTCGTTGGGCATTACACATGGCTATCAAGTGCCTTAATAAAGTTACTATCTAGCTGCCCCCAAGTTTGAGTCCGTCACCTTTATGAATATGGATCGGGTTGCCTACCCCGCATTCTTCTCCTCTCACCACTTGGCTGATCCAACCGTTGGAGCAGGAGCGAGCCCTTCCCGGTCAGTGAACCCGAACTCACCCCCCTCAGCCACAGACAAATTCGTCACAATGTGAGCTTCAGTCCCATATTAGTCCCCCCAGGAATCCGCGATTCCGCGATCGCGGAATTTACCGCAGATTTCAAAGCCCTCCGCGGAAATCAAAGCAGTCCGCGGAATATAGGGCAAGGTGCAGAATTTTATATTTTACATGTATTTTTCATCCCAGCCGCTAGATTTTGCGGTCAGATAAACGGGATGTAAGACTCACAGCTGGTGCTGCCGGTTACGGAAACTGATTTTTTTCTGCTGTATGCAGCATAAACTATATAAAAAGATGGACGCAGCACCCTGATTTGAAAAAAGAAGCCCATGTGGAAGTACCATAGAATGGCATTCTATTTAATGGCCAGCAGATGGCGACGTCAGTGGTTGCAGAAGAAGTTCAATGCAATAGAAGTCTATGAGAAAATGATCCTACTTTCCGACCTGCTTTTTAACTTAAATAATGATTTTTCACATCATTTTATGTAAGCTATAGCAAGTTTCAGGTCTCCTTCCATATATCATGACATTCATTTTCGTGAATTATGGTCCCATATAAACTAGAATTTTTGCTTCATTATTACATAAACCTGCTTTATAACTGGTCATTTTAGGTTTTTTTTTTAATGTCGGGAAAATCAATTTTCTAGCCGCGGAATCAAGAATTGCTCTCCGCAGAATCAGGAATGTTCTCCGCGGAATCAACACTTTTTCTCCGCAGATTCCTGGGGGGACTACCATATAGAGCACTAAAGGTAGATTTGTCATGTTTTATTTTGGAAGGGTAAGGTAATGATCTGAGTTGGCATGTACTCATGTAATTATAGGGATTTTCTGTCAACTCCCTGCCCCCCTCTTGTTTTATTGCACAAGCTAATCGGTTTCGTGCATGACGACTTAGTGGTTGGACTCTACAAAGGGACTGCCTATTCAAAAAGCAACTCTGCATGTACAGCAACTCTGCATGCAAGTGACGTCCACTCACTTCTTAGGAGAGCAAAAATGAATTGATGCCAGTTAGGGCTAGGATTAGTAGCAGCTGTGCATGTAAGCGATGCCGACTTCCGAGTTAGGTTTCGTTCCAGACATTCAAAGAGCACGCATAAAATGCTATACAGAGCCTTCCACACTGAGAAAGATAACTATAATGATAATCATAAGCACACTGATGAAAGATATCGCTGTGTAAACATTGATGTTGTGCATTCCAGCTGTGTCAGAGCCCGTTTTTCTCTGCAATGTCATCTGCAATCTTGAATGAACGCGAAGCCCTGTAAATTCTGACTGACTTTGATTGTCGGTCAGTTTTTCTAATGTGCATAAAATCGCCCTCAAATTGACCACAATGTCATTTGCCATAAACATTGTTGTTAAAGACCAATTTTTAAGTCATCCTTAACTGGTCTGAAGACATGGTTGATCGGATCGCACATTATATGTCCTGCTTCAGAAGGAACGCTAGTGTAGTTGGCTTGTCAACAAATGCAGGTGTAGACAGATTTTACGACAGTTGTTACAGACAATACCGTTTATCAACTGCAGGGGGACACCGCGAGCGAATACAGCGAAATCTACATAGTGCTGCTTTAAACATCATTGGTTGAATGGCCAATTCTGTCAAAACGGTTTGAGAGGATATGATGTCTCACTAGCCAAAGAAGGAACTAATTGGGAAAAATCTTGTTTATTCAGGGATAATAACTATGGCAGGAACAAATACCAGCATGCCCAGTTGGTCCCCAGGAACGAGTTTGGAAACCACAACTCTACTTCGCAATGCTGATGAAAATCAGTCTGCGTTGGCATATAGTCCTCCAACAGCAGCAAACAAGCCTCAGTTACACACTTACAGTTGTGACTGTGACAAACCTGGAGCCAGTCCCTGAGATAAGCATACGGATTGAAAACCCAGAATGTGTCTTATTCAACCAGGTAAATAAAGAAATGAACGAAAAATATATTCTTTCAAGAGAGACCAGGCAAAATCAAGAAACAGAATATACCCTGCATCACAAAAAAATCTGATTAAAATGGATACAAATGGACATAAATTCGAGATGGTAACCAATAAAGACTATTTGAACCAGTCAAAGACTCTGGAAGATGGCAAAACGCATCTTGTTAAAGAGTGCGACATCTGATTGCATAAAAATTATCCATAAAAAAACCTTACGGGGTAACTGTCGCAGGAACTCATTTTTCCTATATCAGTTCTTGCCCTGAGAACGCAAATTGATAACATGGAAGACTTTGCTTCCAAGATGTTTTAGTAGAGCGCTGGAGCTTTCACATAATGGAAACGGAGGACAGATTTGCTAAAATGTGCCGACACTGCACAGACTTTCAAATACGAGTAGAATAATGCCATCAAATTACAACCCATGCCCGGACAACTTTTTCACAGATTAGAAAGACCGATGCGGTCTCAGGTCAGGGCTGCCTAGCTTAATCTGCGGCCTCCGCCAGTGTTACGTGACGTGATAGTTCACATCCAAGCCAAATGGTTCAGGGCGAGTTCCGCTCCTCACAACCGGCCACGTTTCAAAATTCTCAACGTCTTACTGACGGTCTAGTTAAACCGGCCTGGGCCAACGTCAGTCCGTGCTGTACAATAAACCCTGAGAAAGGGAACCCAGAGTGCACTTCAAATATGCATCAAAAAACTGCCTTAGGCAAATTCAGGCACTAATCAAAGGTATGGATACCAAGCGGAAAGTTCTTGGAATAGCAAAACCAACGATTAAATGCATGCACCATATTACCGTTTTGGATAATTTGCACCAGCAACCTCAATGTAACAGAAACGAAGCTCTTATGCTTGTCATTTATCTTCATGCCAGTAATAGACACAACCACTACGTTCAATACTTCATTTAGAGCGATATTGCACACGATTACTGCAGCAAGTATGATCTGCGCGAGCCATACTTTCGAATAGGTAATAGCTTGACCGCAGTCCAGCAGAGCTGTGGTTACAGCCTGCTTAAAGCCTACCTTATCGTCTGCGCACTGCTTGAGCTGCGTCTCGCACGATTTAAGATCGGTCTCCAGCGTTCTGAAGCGGCCATCCTTCTGATCAATCTGCTTCCGATGCGCGTCCACCTGTACCATCAGCTCCGAGTTGCGCTTCTCCAGCCGGCTGCGCGCCCCATCCGTGCGCTTCACTTGCATCTGAACCTCCGCTAACTCGTCCAGCAGACTGGTGTTTCTTCTGGCCACGGTCCAGTAGTTGTAAGACAGGATAAGTGTAACCACCATCAATGCGATCAGGATGAAGGTCGGAAGACGACCTCCTCTTCGATTCGCACCAAACCCCATCATTTTGGCAAGCCTTTATTTATCCGGATGCTGACCACTGCTGCTTTGACTGTTTGCAAGCGGTATTCAGCGCGACACTGCACGATACTCTGACGATAATTCACTTGCTAGATATCAAGAAGCATCCAGACACACCTGACTACACATGACATAAATCTAGGCTTGCGTCAGAGCTCCTGAGATTGAGGCTGAATAGTTTTATCAACATTTCTTTCCTTTACTTCCGCAATTGACCATTGCAGCTAAACTCGCTGACATTCATCAGACAGTGCAACTAAAATTAGCCCACGTAAGATGCTCCCTTCGTCCGTGGCCAAAGGAAATAACTAGTTTTCCGCTGTGTAACTAAATGCAATTTCGCAGACCTTAAGATGACAGACGGACTGACTAACGTTAAAGCAAACTCTTTGATCCAACGTTAACCACGTGACCATGCACCCGTAGTGAAATGACAACAGGATATTCAAACGAAATGCAAACACTAAAACATTGAGACTCTAAAAGAAAAACGCAGCTCGAATCAAATTACTTATCACCGGCGACTGGCGATTATGGGAATCGACTGATTCATACAAACGACTAGTTTTTACTGATGAACTGTAACCGCTGCAAACGCTAGCTGTCCATCAGCAGTCATGAGTAACACAATTGACATTCAGTGCTAGCTGCAGGTAGGACATCTCTCCCATACGACCTGCGCGCTACGAAGCTTGATACCGAACCAGAAGTGTCATCCACCTCGAAAACGCGGAGATTCAGGCGAAACCTACGATTTACAAGCATTAATGCTAGCGAAACAACGTTGGGTAAGCAAAGTTAACTCAAGCTAGCCAGCGACATACTATGGTAGCCAACGGGAAAGCCACCCATAACAAATGTAATCACATCTCCATCACGTAAGTTTTCGCGTTTGAAGAGACGTATTTAATTCGACGTTTTCACCTAATTACTTCAAGACGAGTCGTTACGCGTGTACAAGACCCAGCAGAAGATCCTGAACCAAAGAGGTCAATTATTTATAATTGGCAATGAGGAAACCAATCACTAAGTACGGCTTCCAGTCACAGTAATTTTTGATTGGTTTCTTCTAAGGTAATACTCTTGAAGACGAAACTGATTGGATGTAAGTATTATAAATAGGCAGGCTTAGTGTACGGCTGCAGGGTTCGGGTGAACGCTTACCAAACGCATGCGTCGTACAGTTCCGTGTTCGTAGGCAAAGGTGCCGTTTGCCACATATGTCGTCAAAGAATACGTCAGTATTTTATAGCTGACAGAGAATAGATATTGAGATCTTAAGCCGATTTATATGACACAATGCTGGCACGGCGGCTGCAGTTGATTGCAAATATTATGCGAGTCGTAGGTAGAAAAAATTTAATAACATTCCTGGTGATAAACTATTATCATATACAATTTGCAAAATCAAACGGCGTCATGTGTCGAACGATCGTCAAATTAATTGATCTTCCAATGTTGATTGTAACACTTGTGCATGTTATTATCTCAAAAATATATCAAAAACCGATACGGAAATGATAAATAATTATAAAGCACTATGCATGGTCGATAGAAGAAATAAAAAGCACCAAATACCTAAAACCAATGCTTGAAATTTTTACAAAGTTTAACAAATCAAGTGCTGCCATCTTGCGTTCTTGGTATGTAAAAGCATCACATTTGAGAGCTTTCTCTTGATCCTGGAGATCAGTCATCTTCCAGGTTCTCTCGAACCATTCCTTATTCAACCGCTGAATAACAATTTGTGCTATAAAAAGAAGCATAATTATATGTGCCAAATTTGGATGAATATGAAAATCTGCATGATGTTCGAGCAGGGATTCGTTAGTCTTGATCTTGACTGACAGTTCCTTGACTCTACTGTGAAAGCTACTTTTCACTTCGATCTATTATCAGGCACCAATATAAACAGAGACCCACTAGGCAGCTACAATCTTTGGCCACTGACATTCTTGGACTTTGGACAGGCAGGAAGAAGAGAAAACCACAAGGACTCCTGACCATAAGGGACAGGAGTCGATGACAACTCTTATACTTTATTCATTTATTTTTTTGTGAGAGTGCTCACTTTATTATTGAACTAGATTGGGGTTGTCAGGTAATTTTGTGCCTTTGTGTGAAAAATATTTCCCTTGAAATTTTGGCTGGCAAAACTGGAAGTTTATTATAAATATTGTAATGTGAAATAGAACTGCTGAATAAAATGGCTTTCCCTGAAATATGCTAACTATTTGCCAATCATTTTGTTAACATAACTGTACAATTCAAAGCAGTGCAGTAATGTGCATTCATATAAATGCATACTGTAGTGGCACACATGAATTGACACTTGTTGGAAGGGGAAAACAGGTCAGTCTCACAAAAACATATATATTGTATTTTAACACTAATAAGAACACATTGAGGTAAGTTATACAGTTACATTTTAAAGTCGCTGAATCCACTTTAAGCCCACTGTTCCATCCACACTGTTTTGCTGTGAGTTCAAGAATGATCGGCTGGCTGGTCACATTCCCAAAAATTGGGAATTTACGGGATCCTCTTTGCTCCAAAAAATCTGTCAGATTCATATTTCAGCGAAGAAGTTTCAGATGTTGCCCATTGTTTTTGAAATTATAAAAAAAATAAATAAATAATAACCAAGTTAGCTTAGCAGGATCACTCCCCTCATTTTTTTAACCAGTGTGTTTTGTAGAAAAACACAAACAAAAAAATTCCTGCAGTCCAACAGTCTTTTTTTCAATTTTTTTCTACTGCTGGAAAAACTGGTGTTTCTCTGCTGGTGGATGAAGATGGAGGCCTTCATTTTAGTTGGTTCTTCTGAGGGGAGATTGTTTTGGCTTGTCTGAGTGAGATGATGATATGGGAGATGTACATTCTGTCTGAGGAGATATAATGGTAGCAGTGTAGCAGTTGGACTATCTCTTTGAGGGGATACTGTGGGAAACTTTAGCTCTTGGCTTGTCAGAGGATATGTAATGGGAGATTGCAGTTCTTGATTTGTCTGTCTGATATAATGGGGGACTGTAGCTCCTCGCTTGTCTGTCCGAGGAGACATCATGGGACTGTAGCTTCTCAGGAGAATGGAGTGTAGATGTCTGAGGTGAATGTGTATGTAAGGGTCAGAGTATAGTCTCTCGACACATGCTGACGAGGCTGTGTGTGCAGTCGGTGAGGGTAGGAGCGAGAGCAGGACCGGGGGGCTTGGGCAGGGGGAGTCCAGGCAGGTGGGGGGCTGGGCCCCGGGACCTCCGCAGAGGGGCAGATGGGGAGCTGAGAGCCCCGCAGCTCTGTAAATGCAGCTCTTCACAGGCATGCTTTCTGGGGTGCCCAACGACATGCTGGGACTGCATCATCACCTGGGGATAGTACAATTTATCACTGCATCGTCTCAATTTTCACAGCAAGCATCAGATTGCCCTGCAATGTTTCTTTCATTCAGGACAGAAACACACTGATGTAATATTTTACCATTTCTGTTTGCTCTGTTAGAATAAATGCCAACCTTGACCTCAAAGCAACATAGCTTTTAACAACAACTGAAAATTTTGTACAATCATTGGTGTCGACTTACATGATTGTAAAATATGATTTTTCCATCTTTTTCAAGGTATAGCACAATATCAAACATTATTTGATTTTTTAGACAGTTCAATATATTTTTTCAACATTTTCCAAATAAAAACGTCATACAACACAAATTGCGTATAATTGCCTATAACCTCCATGCTTCCAACAGTTTGGGGAAGGTCAGAGTCATTATCTTGTTTCTCTTCTGCACTAAGCTCCATATATTCTTTAGCATCTGGTGGAAAACTTTCACAAATGAAAGAGGCCACTACACCACAAATGGGGGACAATTTGAATGCCCATGCATAATAACTGAGAAGTTGACCCTTTCCTTCTGGAAACCCACTTCAGTGGGTTCACTTGTTTTGATTGTCAGGCCATCATGTTACCACGGTTCCAGACAGGATGGACAAGTGACAAATATTTTGTAAGCGAAACTTTTCAGGATCTCAAACCTAAACATAAACCAGAAGTGTTCTACTCACTGCTGACAACCTGGAAAAAAATTCTCAGAATATCTCGGGAGGGATAAATTAACAAAAATCCAGGCAGTTTTGGCCATGACAGCCCCCTCTAATACTCTCACCTGGTCGATGATATTGGCACTGAACATGGCCTCCTCCATGTGTCTCTCGTCAGACTTGATGACAAGCTTGATGTTATTGACCACCTGGCGGACCTCAGGAGGTAGACTGCAGCTAGAGTGCTCCAGGAATTTGGCCACCAATACTTTGGTGTCCTTGTAGGTCTTTAGATCGGCTAGTGATTGCGGCCGCTCACGAGAGAGAGCGTGAGATGGTCGGTGTTTGACATGGATGTCCACTTTTGCGCCGTCTTTCTGCTTTCTGACCCCAAAAATGCCTGGCAAAGGCTTGGCAGAGGGTAAGGACAGCACCAGTGCTGTTTGCTCCGAACATGCAGCTGAAATGATCCCATCATGGAAAATAGAAGAAATCAGCAGTGTAAAATTCAGGCAGAGAGAGTAAACAAATCCTCCCCAGAGAGCACGGGTGAAACATCAATCTTACCTCCATACCCCATTGGATCTTACAGTGCTGTGAAAAAGGATTTGCCCCCTTCCTAATTTCCTTTATTTATGTCTATTTGTCATAATGGGCTCCAAAATTACTGAAACTTCGGGCTGGCATTGCACAAAAAATACAAACAATATTAACAATATACAAGTAGTTATAGAGAAATGGAATATACCGACGTATGAAATACTTTATTAGTGTTTCAATGGAAACAATCAAAATCATAGCAATTTTTAAATGTAAAATAAATTTTTACAAAATCAAGGTTTCATAATTATTAATAATTGGCACCCTTCGTTTACTACTCAGTGATTCCACCTCTGGCAAGTGTAATGTGAAAAAAAGCCACTAGATGGCAGTATAGAGATGCACCAATTAAGTTTTTTTCTATTCCGATTCGATACGATATTTTTATCGGAATACTTTCCAATACCGATACCGATAGCCGATATACAATGGGCTACACAGGAGGTATTAAAAAATGAATCAACTGTCAATTTACAGCCATTTATTTACACATTTAGTGCAATAAAAGAAAGAAATGAACATAAATAAATAAAAGCACAATTATCAAAATAAATACCAAATACCTTTGGATACTCTAAATAAAGCTTGATTGCTCATGAACCCCTTGGTCTAGAAACATGACCTTGGTCTCAAATGAAAGATAACCATCTGTAGTTTCTTACCCATATCTGGATTTATAGTAAAAGTTGTGTCATGGTATTACAGAGGCCTTATTTCACATAAAACTATTTTTGCCACTGCACCCACGATTTTCTACAGAAAAAAGGACAGACAGTGATGAAGTGCAAATGTGTAGTTGTAAAAGTGGATCCCCTCCCCCTGCACTCTCACCTTTCTACTCCCCTTCACAAAAAACCACAATTGGAATACCATAAAATTTACCACCAAAAACTATAGTACTACTGTTGTAATTGTATGGTTTTTTTGGACTGCACTATGGTGATTTTAGTATTATTATTGAAATATTGTAGGGCTACCATAGCTAATAAAATAACACTACAGAAAAAAAACTATTGTAAACCATAGCTGGTGAAATGTACTATAGAACACCATAACCACACTTTAGGATACTATAGTAACTCTTCAGTTCATTTTCGTAAGGGCTTCCCCAGGCAACCCAATTCACGTTCTACACACACATACATGCTTCACATCATTGGAAAATCCTCAATATGTATTGTAATTTTGTTAAGATAATAATAAGCAAAGTATCGATTTGTTTATATAGACATAATGATTAGACTAAGCCATTCAAGATCGGGGTTCTTCCCTTCCAGGAAATCAATGAACACTCAGAGATTTCACTTATTTCGATTTATTTTATTTCTTCCTCAATATAACTTTCTCTCTTTTCCTCTTCCTTTGCCCCTTCTTCCTTCGCGAGGTTTTTTTTCCCTTGTCGTTTAGGCATTTTTGACCAAAATACGAAAGTTCTGAGGAGGCGCAAGATGGCTATAATACAGCTTTTTTACGCACGGGCTCCGAGCGAGAAATTCCCACTCAATCTCCCAGGTTTCCCGAGGCAGTGAGGGGAAGTGCTATACGTCGGTGGAAAGGTCTCCTCATTGGCTACAAGGACATCTTGGGCTCATCTTCGTAGCTTGTGATATGACGGAGCAACCATCAATCAAAGCAAGTTAATGCGATTTCATTCGTGCAAGCCTCACTCACTTTCAAGACTTGTAACTCAATAGGTCCTACAGACATGCAGATTGTGTCAACGTAATCGTGAGAGTCTAACAAACACAGCAAGCTGTGTCATTCCGCTGAAAATAACGCACAACTATTCAAAATGTCTCACTTTTTTACTGGAGAAAAGTTCGCGTTTGTTTTTTTTAATAACCAAATTGTTTTGTTTGAGTTGGATAATGCGTCTACCAATCGTAATATCAGCAAAACAGGTGGATATTCGAATTTGCTGGGTTCTGATGGATATTTCAGGACCAAGCATGCCAGGGTCAAATACAGGCTTCGGATGTAAACACCGGTTTAAAGGTAAGATGACGCGATTCAAGGGGGAGTTTCGGGGGGTGTTTTGAAACGTGACACAGTGACGTAATTTGACCGTTTTAGCGAACAAAACATGTTATTTCGCTGTAACCTATGTTTATGAGGATTCCCAAGACTCTCACCTTTCTAATGATATTCGCTGTTACTATGTTATGTAATGATGGGTTGTGTTCCAATTTGTTTACCATTCATTTCAATTATCGTGCGAGGCCCTTTGGGTCGGATCCGGGTCGTCTGCTGAGTAACAGGTAAAAAAAAAAAACACTTTTTTTTCTTAATCGGCGGGTAATGTCTAGTCTGATGTCCAATACATTAATTTGCTCATATCGGGAGCCGATACTGATAGGATATCGGTATTGGTGCATCCCTATGGCAGTATTGTCTGGAGCTAGGTTTTGGGCATGTCCTGGGCATGTCTGAGAGGGGAAAGTCCCAGAGAATTGGAAAAAAAAAAAAAAAAAGTCTAAAAGGTGGGAGGGGGCTGGAAAAGAGTATATAAGGAGAAAAATTGAGAGAATAAAGTAGGAGGAGAAATTGCAAGGAGAAATTGTGGAAGGATACATTTGACTAGACCTGTCACTCTTTTCAAGACCTGTGAAGCTCTTTTCGTGGATTTTCGCCTGTGTTAGAGCATTTTCCTGTCCCAGGACATCGCACCATAGCAACCCCATCTCAATCACAAAGGGACTGTAACGATCTCTTTTTTTTCCTTTATATTTCAATCTTCGTCAGTTTTTGTTTTATTAAATCTGCTAAAAGCAGGGGTTCCCAAACTTTTCCAAATCAGGGCCCACTTGAAAATCTAAAAAATGTCCGTGGCCCACCTTTGTCCTCTAAACAGTACATAGACTAAATTATGCATTCTCAGAACACTTAACAGCAACAATAATTGTTGTTAAGAAATTAAAATAAATAAATAAATAAATAAATAAAAAACAACAACAATAATTGTTGTTGTTGTTTATTATCCCCCGCCAACACGAAGTGGGAGGGGGATAAAGGTTTGACCTCCGTCCGTCCGTCCGTCCGTCCGTGCGTACGTCCGTCCGTCCGTCCGTCCGAGATAAAGGGGACAGCTTTACTCAGAAACTAACACAGATACAGTAACCAAATTTGGTGTGTAGCTTCAGACCATAAAGGCCTTGATCGAGTTCGAAAATGAGAAGCGCACGATTGGCGGGGGATGTTGTAGACCATGTCGACTTGTTTATTATCCCCCGCCAACACGAAGTGGGAGGGGGATATAGGTTTGACCTCCGTCCATCCGTCCGTCCGTCCGTGCGTCCATCCGTCCGTGTGTGCGTCCGTCCGTCCGTCCGAGATAAAGGGGACAGCTTTTCTCAGAAACTACAACAGATACAGTAACCAAATTTGGTGTGTAGCTTCAGACCATAAAGGCCTTGATTGAGTTCGAAAATGAGAAGCGCACGATTGGCGGGGGATGTTGTAGACCATGTCGACTTGTTATTATTATTATTATAAAGATTCAGGATTGAAATGAAAGCAGGGGGATAAAAGAAGCCCAAACTTTTAGTCTCTGCTGTACACACAAGACAGAATTAATTATCGAACACAGTACGTGCTCCTCTGATTATGACCCCCAGTCATGATGACCAGAAAGCTACGTTACGATCATAAACTATATAAGGTTCCTAAAATACTGTGAGGTCAATAACACTCAATAGGTTATTACTTCTTAATATTTTTTAAAATCATGCAATAAATATTTTACAATAAAAATCATAAAAAATCATATTTGCAAAAACGAATCATATTCTAAATGACCTCTCACGGCTCACCTGCAGTACCACCACGGCCCACCAGGGGGCCGCAGCCCACACTTTGGGAATCACTGTGCTAAAGTTTTACAATTTTGTCTGTCATCCCTTGCTGTCTGATAACTAATTGGGGCCATAACAGAAGAATAACAGCATAGATTCTTTTCCTGAAATTTTTGACAAGGTTAAGCCACACATTTGAGGGAATTTTGGACCATTCCTCAAGGCAGATCCTTTCAAAATCCTTCACATTCTTGGGTTTGTGTTCATCAACTGCCCTCTTCAACTCAGCCCGCGGGGTTTCAGTTGGATTTAGGTCTGGCAACTAAGATAGCCGTTGAAGAACATTGATTTTGTTGTTACAGAACCATTTCTGTGTGGATCTTGAGTTATGCTTTGGGTCATTGTCTTGTTAGAAAGTCCATCTATGGCCATGCCCCAGCCTTCTGACAGGGCAACCAGATTGTCAATCAAAATACGAGGTATATTCAAAAAGTATCCAACCTTAGTTCATAAAAAATACTTGTAACCAGATACAACAAACTTACAATCATCTCCTTCAAAGTAGTGCCCTTGGGCTGCCACGCACTTCTCCTAACGGTCCTGCCACTGTCGGAAGCATCACTGGAACGCCTCTTTTGGGATGACACGCAGCTGGGCGGTCACATTCTGCATGAGGTCTTCTCTGGACTGAAATCTGGTCCCTTTCAGCGACTTTTTCAGCTTGGGGAAAAGCCAGAGATCACACGGAGCCATGTCGGGAGAGTAGGGAGCCTGATGAAGCACAGGTGTGTTGTGTTTGGCCAGGAAATTGTATCAAATGTGAAGAATGGGCGGGTATGTTATCGTGATGGAGCTGCCAATTGCCCACTGCCCACAGGTCCGGCCATCAACCATCACCAAGGAGGACTACCAAGAGGTTATGCGTCGCCTTCGTGCCACTGTGAATTCTGGCTTCCCCCATTCCCCATGATTCAGAATTTTTTAAAGTATTGTTTGTGCATCGCCAGTCAGGGTACCAATAATTTTGGAGCCCACAGTAAATTTTTTGATTATCCAACTAGTTTTGATATAAGACAAAAACAGCATGAGCAAACAAAAAGTGCGGCTTTTAAATTATGATTTTATTTATAGAAGATAAAGATTTATTCAAAAGCTATTTCATCCATGTGATAAAATAATTTCCCCCCTAAACATGATAACTGGTTGTGTGCACTCAAACGTTAGCGATAACTAGCAATGAGTCTTTTGCCTCACAGTGGAGGAATTTTGGCTCATTGTTTTTTGCAAAAATTGTTTTAATTCAGCCACTTTGGAGGGTTTTCAAGCATGAACTGCTTACGATTATGCCACCGCATCTCAAATGGATACAAGACTGTGATTTGACCAAGCCACTCCAAAACATTCACTTTGTTTCTTTTGAGCCATTCAGAGGTGATCTTGCTTGAGTGCTGTGGATTATTGTCTTGGTGAATAACCCAGCTACGCTTGAGCTTTTGGTCGTAAACTGATGGCTTGAAATTCTCTCAGGAATTTGTGGTAGAGAGCGGAATTTAAGGCTTCATGAATTATGGCAAGTTGCCCAGGGTCTGAAGCAGCAAAGCAGCTCCAGACAATTGCACTACCACCATGTCTAGCTGTTGGTATGATGTTTTTATTGTGGTGTGCTGTGTTAGCTTAGATGTAATGGGACTCATGTCTTCAAGAAACTTCAAGACAGAATATTATCCCAAAAGTCTTGGAGTCATCAAGACTTTTTTTTTTTGGCAAATGTCAGATAAGCCTTTGTGTTCCTTTTGAACAACTGTGGTTTTCACTTTGCAGCTCTCCCATAAGATGCCGTTTTTGCCAAGTTACTTTTCATTGTGGGATTACGAACACTGACCTTAGTTGAGGCAAGTGAGGCCTGCAGTTCTTTAGATGTTAGTCTAAGTTCTTTCGTGACCTCTTGAATGAGTTGCCAAATGCGCTTTTGGAGGAAGTTTGGTTGGCCAGCCTTAGGAAGGTTCACCACTGTTCCATGTTTTCTCCATCTGTACATAGTGGCTCTTATCATGGCTTGGTGGAGTAGCAGAGCCTTAGAAATAACTTTGAAACCCTTTCCAGACACCTAACTGTCAATGATTTTGTTTTGCATCTGTTCTCACATTTCTTTGGTCACAGAATCAGGGGCTTTTTTTCGCCTACTTCACATTGCCAGAAATGTTTTACTTTAAATGCTGTTTAGATTAAACAGGGCTGGCGGTAATCATGCCAGGGTTTGTCTAGTAAAACTGAACTCAAATATGAATGAATTTTTTCCCCCCAGTTTGTTCATTCAGTAACAAAAGCGCAATTACTTTTCCACCTTGGAAAAGGCAAGGTTGCATTGCTTTTTTCCGTCAATAAATGAAATATCATGGAAACACTGCAATTTGCAGTTACGCAAGTAATCATAATCCAAAATTAAAATAAGTTTCATGATCTTAAACATTTAAGTGTGACAAATATGCAAGAAATCAGCAAGGAGGCATACATTTTTTCTTAGCACTGTATTTTCAAAATAAAAAATCTATTTTTCATTTAATGAATCAGGTCTGACAACAAATTTTTCATATTAATTTTGCAGTTTTTAATATTGTTTGTTTGTTTTAATCTGGAAAAAAAGGTGCATACGCATACTTTCTGTGCCTTAGCACCACATATGAATGAGAACCCTTAATTCTCCAGCTGTATAGTATACTTGTAAGCACAGAGGCCACAGAATTACCTGGTTCAGGTGAGGTCTGTTCGGAATTTTCAGGTGGGGAATGAGCAGGGGCACAGCTACAGCTATCACCTGTGGTAAAGCAAAGTGGTAAATAAAATTATGGGTAAAAATACTGAATAGAAAACAAGTTTATATCTTTAAATGTGCAAGAAGAGCACAGGCTAACTTAAAATATGATTTGTCAACTTTTGTTGTATCTATCACACCAATTATAAGAAAATTATTTCATCATACTTCACATGATTACATATTATCATCAGAAGTAATGAAGTTAATAGCTTGCCTTTCATCAATGCCCAATTTAATCTAATTTTACTTTGAATTAAATATCTTATGAGCAGTAATAAAATGTAACATGATACTCTGTACAGTATCGTACAATCCCTCTTACATCTCACAAAACAGAAACCCGTTACATCAATTCCATCTGTTATCAATCAATGAATTGGCTTCTCATTTAACCTAGTAAACTCTGGAGCTCAACACACCATGACTAGGTCTCAAGCAGTTTTCATATAACAGTTCCAGAGAAACATGATGTAGGTGAGGTACAAATCTGTATTGCACAAGACAGAACAAAGTTATAAGGAATACAAAGGTATGGTCATATTTTAAGCATCTGAACAGTAAACAGTCATTACTCTGCTCAAGATCTAGGGAGGTCACTCTTTCACTCCCCAGAAACCTTAAAATAAAAGCTGTGCCTCTACTTTTAAACTCAAAATATAATCCCACTGACAACGAGAGCCTGTGATTGTAAGGCTGTATTCAGCAGGCTGACCGTGTCTGTCGAGGATTTGAGAGCAACACTGGTAACACTTACAGGCTCTGAGACGGGCCCATTCTGGCAACAGCATAAGCAGATACACAATACCCGCAAGCTTTGTGCTTCATGATTGTCATTGCTGACATGGATCCTTCAAAGAGAAGCCACTCACGACATCAAAATTAATCAGCCACAGCACAGTGCCCGCACCTGACTGATGCAATGTGTAAGGCGCTTTTTGAAAAAAAAAAAAAAAAGCAGAGCAACATGATCAACCATAAAAAATAATGTACCATTAACATTAATGGTTGACAAAACATAAATAAAAATTAAATTTTCATATAAAACATAAGCAGTTGGCCAAAATCTGAACAGTGAAAGATGGATGGAATTCAATTCATATAGGATCAAGGCAGGGTTTACTATATCCAAATACTAAATTATTGAACATACTGTGCTGCTAACGGTATTGCATCCATTAAAATTGCACGGTCTCTGCATAGAAAATGAACAGAAAGTGTTGAGAGCCAGTGTTTGCAAACAATTTGTGTGACTAAGTTTTCTCCTTGCTATGTCATACTTATTGTGACATTTTGATTGCAGAAAACTAGGGATCGCACAATGAAAGTACAATTGAGTGTTACATTGAGTAACTTGAGACTGTTTTTAAGGCAAAAAACAAATGTCTCTCCACACCCCAACCCAGCCTCCTCTCACTGAAGTTCACAGACATCAGGAAGAAACTAGAAAAGGGAATAACCTCAAAATAGCAAAAAGCGTATCTGCACAACCTGATGCAAATGTATGCAAATTTTCATGGAAATATCTTAAACGTTTCATGACTTACGGTCTGGAAATGGTGGGATTGCCAACGCGGGCACGCTTGAGAAACCGGACAAAAACATAAATATATCCAAATTCTTTACCATTGGTGTGACCATAAGCTAGCCTCTGTAATGAGAAATCGGGTAACTTTAAAAAATTCAGCAGTATACTTGTGTTTGCTTCAATGCAATTTCATGGCAGTGTAATTATTTTTATATATTTAAGAAGCAACTAGACAAAAATGTTCACAAATGGCTTCTTGTTTTAGGTGGCATTTCAGGTGTTTGAAGGTTTACCCCAATCAAAATATGAGGTGTCACAATCGGTCAGCACAGTTCTAGCGCAGAGATTCAAGTCATGCAAATCACGCGCCGACATGGCATTCAGGGTACACGGCCCATAACGGGGGATTGGGGGGGGGGGGGGGGGGTAGATTCACGTACTTCCAGAAAGGGAGGCACAGGAGATGGGGTCGCTGGAGGACCGCACGATTCGGGCCAGCCTGCGGTGCCTCCTGCTGGAGCGAGAGCCCCACGCGGGCTGGGAGGCAGAGGAAGATGAAGAGGAAGGAGCCCAGACACTGAAGTGCAGATTGTGGCCCCGGGGCCGGGTGGGCGGAGAAGGGGAGGGGCTGCAAGCGGCTGACAAGGAAGGGGTGGGGACCAAAGGCGGGTTGAGAAGTGGCGCGCAGGCAGAAGCGGAAGCCAGGGCGGAAGGAGGAGGAGGAGGATCGAGGGTCCTACTGGCTTTCTCTCGACAGAGCTTGGGTCGCTCTTGCGGCAGCGCGATGATGGTCTCCGGCAACCGTTTGGGGGAGGGGCCCTGGGTGTGGCTGTGGGGGGCTTCGACACCGCTGAGCTCTGGGTTGGTGCAGCTGCCATCGGTGAGGGCAGTGGTTGGAGAGAGGGAGAGGTCAGAGGTCGAGTGTGGGGAGTCCTGGACCTCCAGGGAGCTGAGGTCCTCGGAGGAGCAGCAGTGGCTGGGCATGTGTGCCCATCCCGAGGCCATGAGGGAGGCCTGGTCAGCAGAGGCTACAGGGAGTCCAGATGAGCAACACACAACACAACACAGCACAGCTCAGTAAAACAATCAGACCTCTTTTTCAGCCTTTTTAAACCATATAACTCCAGCTCAAATAAAGCAGGGCCACTGCATCAGCTGTTCTTTTTTTGTTTTTCCCACCCCTGAAATGCTTTGTTTTAGTCATTAACTGCCAATGGAGTGGAATGCAAGCTTTCTGTTGTACACCAAGTTTTTTTCCAGTTTGCAGTTTAGCACGTCAGCAATAGATTTTAATTGTCTTCAGAGGTCTGTTTCAGAACTGGTCACATCAGGCTCAAAATTTCAAATATATTGAATGTGCATTTAGGTTCTCTTTATTGGTAGTTATGGTAGTCAATTTAATGAATTTGTATGAATTTTAAAATACTAATCATCCAATAATGATTTTTCAGCTGTTTGTTACTGAAAATCTATGGAAAATTTTGACGTCGGATAGAAAATGTAAAAAATTTCCAAAAAATTTACTAAGTAGGCAAGGAATATTGAGGTTGCTGTTGTTGAAATATAATAGCAATAACTGTTTTGCCCACTTCCTGCATTTGATAGTATTTGAATATAAAAGTTTGGAATACAAAATGGCTCATTTGGACTTGACATGGCACATTTCCTTTTCTGACAAGATCCTATGCAGTTGACTTGAACAACCCCTGTAAGTTATCAATGAATAAGTGGGAGAACAACATGGATTAGGAGAATTCAATATTGACCCATTCACTGAATCACACTTGACCTCCAACATATTTTCCGTCCGATTGAAAACTAGTCAGAAGACTGAAGGAAAGTGTTGTTCAAATGGAACAGTAATATTGAAAACCAGTCAAGTCATCAAATGTAAACAGAAGAATTAAAATGGAAAAATGTTACTGGAACTAGTCACGTACACTGTTAAGAAAAGCTGTTCAAATGGAACCGCAATTTTGAAAACTATGGTAGAACTACCGTACTACGGTAGGCCTTGTAGGAGCAGTCATCTCCACCCTCCACCAATATCACAAATATCTCCGGCTGATTAACATAACATAACATAACATAACATAACATAACATAACATAACATAACATAACATAACATAACTTAAGATAACATAACATAACATAACATAACATAACATAACATAACATAACATAACATAACATAACATGAATGGCAAGAACAGGCCTTTCAGCCCAACTACGCTCGCCAGTTTCTTTATACTATTGCGAATATATCCCTTCAGATACTCAGAGACTCAATGGTATCTAGCTTTAAGTCAAGCCTGCTCTTGAAAACCCCCAAGGTCTCTGCCTCAACAATATGGTCAAGCAAGCTATTCCACATTGAAATTACTCTTTGGGTGAAGAAATATTACCGAATATCAGTGCTAAATTTACCTTTGGTCAACTTCCATTTGTGACCCCGAGTTCTACTCACAACACTTGGTCGAAGGAATCCTACATAATTCACTTTGTTAATCCCTTTAACATATTTTAAGACCTCAATCAAATCACCCCTCAGTAACCTTTTCCTAAGACTAAAGAGATTAAGGATCTTCAGCCTCTTCTCATAGCTTTCATCTTTTATACCTGGAATAAGCTTAGTGGCTCTTCTCTGAACTTTCTCTAGATCCTCTATATATTTCTTAAAGAATGGTCCCCAGAACTGTACACAATGCTCCAGATGTGGTCTGACGAATGTGTTGTACAAAAGAAGCATCACCTCCTTAGATTTGTACTCAATACTTTTGGCCATGTATCCCAGCATCCGATTGGCTTTTTTAACTGCTACGGCACAATGGCAAGAGCCTGTGAGGGTTTGGTCAACAATCACTCCCAGATCTTTCTTGTGTAAAGCACATTCCAGTTTTAAACCTCCCATGAAGTAATCCCGTCTAATGTTTTTATTACCCACATGTACAACTTTACATTTAACTACAGTAAATTTCATTTACCACATTTCTGCCCAATTCTGGTTTCTATCCAAATGATCCTGAATCACTTTAGTGGACCCTAAACTATTTGCCAAAACCCCCAATTTAGTATCATCTGCAAATTTAACCAATCTGCTCTCAATATTACTATCAAGGTCATTAATGTAGATGAGGAACAGCAGGGGTCCCAACACCGATCCCTGGGGGACGCCACTCCCCACCTTACCTAGCTCAGATGAGATACCACTGACCACCACTCTTCTCTCCTGTTACCAGTTTTGAATCCACTCCAGAATACCTCCTGTAACTCCAATGGAGGTCAATTTAAAAATTAGTCTCTTAAGTATATGATGTCATAAGCCCTGCTCAGGTCATAAGTCCTGGTGGCGTCTTCAAAAAATTCCAGAGGGTTTGTCAGGCATGACCTTCCCTTACGAAAACCATGTTGGCTATCCCTCAAGATACTGTTCCGTTCAAGAAATAAGTCCAGCTCATCTTTTATGATAGATTCCAATATTTTGCACAATAAATGCAAGTTAAACTCACTGGCCTGTAATTCCTGGCTCGGTACGGTCCCCTTTCTTATATATTGGTATAATATTGCCCTGTTTCCAATCATTTGGTATTTCTCCAGTTTCTAAAGACCGCCTGAAGATGGTGGATAGCGGCTTAAAGATGATCTCACCAACTTCCCTGAGCACTCTAGGATATAAGCCATCAGGACCCGCCGCCTTATCTGCCTTTAGTTTATGCAACTTGTCGAATACTTCGTTATCCCAAGCCTCAATTTCTGCTAAATAATCTTGAGCATGAAACATGCCCTCTGGCCAAATAAACACCTCCTCTGAGGTAAAATTCTCAACAAAGTAACTGTTTAAGGCGTCCGCAATATCCTTGTTATCCGATAGCAGCAATCCATTTTTATTCTTTATGCACTTAACCTGCTCTTTAACTTTCCCTTTTCCGCTACAGTACTGACAGAAGCGCTTAGGGTTAGTTTTTGCCCCCTTTCCAATTTGTCTTTCATACAGTCTTCTAGCATTCCTCAGCTCTTTTTTGGCCACAGCCCGCATTTTACAGTATTCAGCCTTAGTATTCTCATTGTTACCCTTTATGTACATCTTATAAAGATTCCTATTTTCCCTCAAAATCCTACAAATACTTCTAGTCGTCCACTGAGGATTCTGCTTTTTCAGCTTACTTTTGGACACTTTTGGAATGAATCTGCATTGTGAATCAAGTAAAACCTCCTTAAATCTTTCCCACATCTCATTTACGGACTCACAGTCCAGGAGTGTCTCCTATTTTATTTCATTTTGATTAAGTCGCTCGCCATGACGCTGTCTTATTGTACGCTTAATCGTCCACTTGGCTGGCGAAGTGCAGCTTGCGTTCCCATAAACAATGGTGGTTATAACCTCATACAGTATATGTGATATTGGTAGTTGGTGGACGGGACGGCTCTTACAAGATTCTACAGTCGTCATGTAAACTGAAGGAAAGCAGATAAATACTTTTTATTACAAAAAACCTGTGCCTTTGTCTTTCTATGATGGTCAGAAATGTTAAGATCAGATATTGTGACTTTCAGCATGCTAAAGACACATAGTTGACATGGATTTAAGTAGCCAATTATGTTCATTTTCTCTACAAAGGATCAGACAAATCGATGTTGAATGGTCAACATTTATAAAATTAAATTTGACCAAAAAAAAAAAAAAACACAGATACTTTGAAATGTCTGAAAAAGGTGTTTTAAAGTAAAAGATTTAATGAACTGTAATGTAGCATTTTTGTATGAAATCCTCTGAATAATCCATCAATATACTGTATAAATAAAATTTAGAAGTATCTAATTAATTTACAGAAGCGAGGAAAAGAACTGTTTTATTCATATTTTCAAAAGAAGTTATGCTTGAGTCAAAATTTCCTTCCGTCCGACACCAATACTAATAAATTTGCACAGGGAGGGTTAGTCACAGGGTTTTGAAAAAAATATGTTACGAGGCATTTACCCTGCATGGATATGGAAGGGACTTTAAAAAGCATTCTTTTTTACTTTTGATAAAATCTTTGATAATTTTGACCGAGGTGGTGTGGTCCATTTTAATCATTCCATCCGACACCAAAACTATTTCCAGGCCTCAACCACCAGTGGGTTAACCCTCAAATAAAAAAATTTGGTCAAAGATGTAAGCTACTTAAGGCCTCCATATGTAGCCTACTCTTAGACGTGGGATTGCTACTAGTTCTGTACTCCCTCTATAATAAGTTATCAAATTCTGTCCGAACCAAAACTGACTTTCTGAAACGGACCCAGAGATTAACCACCACCTCGCGACATTACACTGTGCACAATGTTCAGCTTCTTTCCTTCAACAGGTTAAGGATCGTGAAAGCTGTGTTCTTGAGATTGTTCATCTCTGGTATGAGGCTAACTGTTCCATAGCTTGCAAAATCACTCCACTTGAAAAATCGCACAGAGGAGCACAAGCTGAAATAGAACTATACTTCTGCCCCGCTGGAGGAGGGGGTATACATTTTTCATGAAGTGAACAATTAATTTTTGCGCCAGATATTTCTTTTCTTACCTGGGGTGTTGAAGTCTCCTGCGGTATATCTCTCACGCCGGCTGGACTCCGTGGCCTGCTGTTCCAAGCATGTGACCTGCGGGGGGCGCCAGAAACACATGCACTCCAAAGTAATGAAAATAGTTTGGCCAGTTTGCTTTGAGTCTGTCTGTGCGGTGATTGCATTGCAGCTGGGCTACTCAACATTATCCTGTGTGGGTGCAGGCTTTCACTCCAACCAAGCACTTACACACCTGATACTACTAATCAAGTGCATTAGCAAAGACTCTTGGTGTTGATTAGTGGTATAAGGTGTGTAAGTGCTTGGTTGGAATGAAAGCCTGTACCCACAACGGCCCTTGCAGGATAATATTGAATAGCCCTGAATTACAGAATTATAGCGAATCACGCGACTCACGGAACCAAGTAGTTACCCCAACAGAGAATTTCAAATACATTCTATATTGCAATTAGACCTAGACCTTTTTATAGTCCACCAGTTTGGACCAACAGCAATAACAGCATGTTGTGTAGTAAGGGGATGTACAAATTGAGCTGACATAACAATGTACAAAGTCCCTTGTGATCCCCTGCGAAGAAGGTAATGGGAACTTTCTCTTTTCTTGAAGGAGATGAAGAGAGATAATTATTTAGTAAGTCTGACTTCTTCCATAGTTGCTCTAATGGTCAGCCTATATTCTCAGTCGATCATGAACTCTGAAGAGAGTCTTTGCATGTCTCCTTCTTGTTAGTTTTAAAGCATACTTGTGAGCACTGTCGCCTCACAGCAAGAAGGTCATGGGTTCGAATCCGGCCTGGGGGCCTTTCCGTGTGGGGTCTGCATGTTCTTCCTGCGTTTGTGTGGGTTTCCTCCCAAGGTCCATAGGCTCATATGCCAGACAAATTGGGAGACTCTAAATTTTCCATATATGTGAGTGAATGGTGTGTGTGCACCCTGAAATGGATTGGCTAGCTGTCCAGGATGTGTTCCTGCCTTTTGCCCAAAGTCAGTTTGGATAGGAGTGCACAACCCTGATGTGTAAGAAGCACTTTCGATAATGGATGGAGGCGTGGATAAAAAATTTGACCAGCATAATCAGTCACTCCAAACACAGTATTTTCTCATGAGAGAGGAGCGAGAGGTAAGATTTGGTGGCCAGCCAGTCCTGCAAATCCTCCCTGAGTTTCATAGTGCACATACAATGGACAAACAGATGATCAGTAGTAATTTCAATTTCAGTATCACAAAAGCTGCATAGTGACCAACAGTAAATCTGTCTCAGCAGTTGGGAAGTTGAAGTTTATCATGAAAACTGAAAAGCAAATATCTGCGCTTTTTGCGTTTTGTGTGTAGCCTCTTCACATACAGGCAAATATCGCAACCACAATCATTTCTGGTATAAAAGGACCAAATAATTAGTTTTTTGAGCTTCTGTGAGAAAGAAATGCCAGTGAAAAACATGAAGTGATTCTGGGCTTTCCCAAATCTAATCAGTTAATCAATGTAACAATAAGCATGGAACACAATGCTGTAATGTGAATATAGGCCACTAGATGGCAGTATTTACCTTTTTTTTGTTAAGCTCAGACTGGAGTCATGTTTAGACATGTCCTGGACATGTCTGGGGCAAGTCTCAGAAAATTAAAAAAAAAGAGGTCTAAATGTGGGTGGGGTCTGCAAAAGAGTATACTGTATAAGGAAAAGAATTGAGACAGTAAAGTAGTAGGAGAAATTGAAAGAAGATGACCAGACCTGCCATTCTGTTCAAGACCTGTGACGTTTCTTTTGTGGATTTCTTTGCCTGTGTTTGAGCATTTTCATCATCCAGGACATCACCAAGCCACCCCCACGAAAAGGGATTGTAAATATTTATGTTTTGTACATAATTCAATCTTGGTCTTAGTTGTTAGTTGCTTAGTCGTTATTGTCTTTGTTTTAAAAATTAAATGTGTTTTAGTTGTTAAAACTGTGTCTGTCATCCCTTGCTGTTGCTGTTGTGTGATAAATGTAATAACAAATTGGGGCCATAACAAATTGGGGGCTCAAGGTCGGGGATAGACCATTTTGTGAGTAATTTATTGAAAATATAACATTTCAAATAGTAAAATTGATTTTTTTTAATTGAATACATATATATTGACAACAGCAATGGATGATTTCTTGGCATCACCAACCGTAGGGGTTTTGAAGTCTTTTAAAAAGACAGAACTGCAAGAAATTTGCAGACATTTAGAGCTGACAGAGGTGAAACCAGCCATGCGAAAAGCAAGACTGGCTCGAGAGATAGTTGAATATTACATGGATGAAAATGTGTTTGCACCCGGAGATCTGGAACAGTTTCCAGTGGAAAATCCAAATATAGAAATGGAACTTAAATTAAAAATGCGAGAGATTGAAAGGGAGGAAAGAGAAAAAGAAAGGGAGGAAAGAGATAAAGAAAGGGAGGGAAAAGAAAAGCAAAGAGAATTTGAGAGGGAAGAAAAAGAAAAACAAAGGCAGTTTGAGTTAGAAAAATTAGCAAGAGAAGAGAAAATAGAAAGGGAGGAAAAAGAAAAACAAAGAGAATTTGAGTAAGAAAAATGTGCAAGACAGAGAGATTTTGAATTAGAGAAATTCGATAGAGAAGAAAGACTCCAAATGGAGCAACTAAAAATTTAAATTGAAACTAAAAATAAATTTTGTGCCAGTCAGGAGGTAAAACTGGTGCCTCAATTTTCGGAAAAGGATGTTGACAACTATTTCCAGTGTTTTGAAAAGGTAGCAAAGAGTTGCCAGTGGCCAAAGGAACACTGGCCTCTGATGTTGCTAACTGTCCTCAAGGGTAAAGCTCAACAAGCCTATTCGGCTTTGTCTGCAGATGATTCCTCTGATTATGAGGTTGTCAAAAAGGTTATTTTGAGAGCTTATGAGTTGGTTCCAGAGGCTTACCGACAGAAATTCAGAGGTCTGAAGAAATCTGAAAATCAGACTTATGTGCAATTTGCTAACGAGAAGCAGGTTTGCTTTGAGCGCTGGTGTACTTCTATGGAGGTCAAGGATGATTTCAACTCACTAAAAGAGATGGTGTTAGTTGAAGAATTCAAGAACTGTGTTAAGGATGATGTTAAGATCTACCTTAATGAGAAGCAAGCACTGAATTTGCAATCAGCTGCCAAATTTGCAGATGAATATGTTCTCACACATAAGTCCAAATTTCAGTCTAGCAGTAAAAATAAATGGTCCCAATTTCAGAAAAAGGGTTACGGTGATACCCAAGATTCCTCACCCAAAGACAAAGACAAATCTGGTGATGGTGCTCAGAAATCCAGTAACAGGTCTGATCAAAGTGTGAAAGCTGACAGTGACAAAAGTGGTCTAGTTTGCAGTTATTGCAAGAAATCTGGTCATGTTACAACTAACTGTTGGTTCCTTAAAGCTAAGAAAGAAAAAGAAAAGGATACCAAACCAAATGCCTTTGTGAAAACAAGGTTAGAAACCCCTGTAGTAGATAACCAATCTGCTAAATTGCCTGCTTCTTGTGGGGCTAAAAAGCCTAATACAGCTGACTTTGTGAGGGAGGAATTTCTTCCATTTGTGTCAGAGGGATTTGTGGCTCTGAATGAGCATACTACTCCTGTCCCCATATATATCCTAAGGGATACCGGAGCTTCTCAGTCACTTTTGTTGATGGACTCCTTGGAGTTACGTGATGAGACCGCTTCAGGGGATTTCATACTTGTACAAGGTATTGAAGGGAGGACTGTATCTGTACCCCTGCGCTCTATATTCTTGAAGTCAGATTTAGTTACAGGACAGGTAAAGGTGGGACTTATGTCAAGTCTACCTATAAAGGGTGTTTCTCTGTTGCTAGGCAATGACCTGGCTGGGGGCAAAGTAGTTCCCCCTGTACATCTTACTTCACAGCCGAGCACTGAAAATGGGGATGAGGACCCATCTCTGTATCCTTCTTGCGCAGTGACTCGTGCTATGGCCAAGAAGGCTAAAGAGGAAGATGTTGTGGTGCCGTCCAGCACATTGAATAGTCAGGACTCAGGTGGTTCGCCTCATGACTCTGATTGGCCTACTATGGTTTCTCCGTTTGAGGACTTATCAGATACTTTTATCAGTTCTCTATTCAGCCAGCCGGATGGGTCTGGTGATTCTGATGTGTCTGGAGACTTGTCTCTGTCCAGAAAGCGGTTGATTGAGGAGCAAACTAATGATCCTGAAATTGGTGTACTAAAGAGGAGAGCCCTTCCTGAAAAAAGAAATAGATGCAGTTCCAGTTGGGTATTATCTCAAGGATGGTGTGTTGATGCGGAAGTGGCGCCCTCCTGATATCCCTGCCAATGCAGATTGGGCAATGGTCAGGCAAATTGTTGTTCCGAAGGTCTATAGGAATGAGATCTTAACAATGGCTCATAGTTTACCTTTAGGAGGTCATCTTGGTGTTAACAAGACTGTTGATAAGATCATGAAACACTTCTTTTGGCCTGGGCTTCGGAAAGACGTTTCCAACTTTTGCAAAACCTGTCACACTTGTCAGGTAGTTGGAAAACACCAGTTAGACCCACCTGTAGCTCCATTGCAGCCTATCCCAGCATTTGGGGAGCCATTCTCGAGGGTCATTGTTGATTGCGTTGGTCCATTACCCAAGACTAGATCTGGAAATCAGTACTTGTTGACAATCATGTGTGCATCTACCAGATTCCCCGAAGCCATACCTCTACGTAACATCAAGGCAACTGCAATCTCGAAGGCTTTGATAAAGTTCTTCACGTTGTTTGGTCTTCCCAGGGAAATTCAGTCAGACCAAGGTAGCAATTTCACTTCAGGATTGTTTCAGCAGGTTGTGTATGAACTAGGTGCAAAACAGATTCTTTCTAGTGCCTATCATCCAGAAAGTCAGGGTGCCTTAGAGCGGTTTCATTCCACTCTCAAGACAATGATGAGGACTTATTGTTATGACCATGAGAAAGACTGGGATGAAGGGGTTCATTTGCTGTTGTTTACAGCTAGAGAAGCAGTGCAGGAGTCTACTGGATTCAGTCCATTTGAGCTAGTGTTTGGTCATGAAGTGAGAGGACCTTTGCTATTATTGAGTGAACAATGGCAAGAGGAAGAGCCGCAAATCAGTCTGTTAGACTATGTTAGCAAGTTCAAGGAAAGATTGCGTGCAGCTTGTGACCTTGCCAAAGAGAACTTGAAATCAAGTCAGGGAAAAATGAAAACTTGGTATGATCATAAGGCTAGAAGCCGTGAGTTTAAACCAGGAGACAAGGTCCTTGTGTTGTTTCCCTTGCAGTCCAATCCATTGCAGGCTAGATTTCATGGTCCTTATGAAATTCTGACAAAACTCAATGATCTCAATTACATTGTGAAGACTCCAGATAGGAGAAAACCAAAACAATTGTGTCATATTAACATGCTAAAGCCTTATCATGACAGAAATGCTAGGGTTGCAGCTGTCACTTCAGATTCTCCAATGGTCGAAACGTGTGAAGATGAGGGGGAGTTTCAAGATGATGAACCAAGAATTAAAGCTGAAGTTCTTTCATGTAAATTGTCAAACACTGAAGTGTTGCAAAATCTTGATGTAAAACTCCAGCACTTAGAACCCTCACAGAGAGATCAGTTTGAAAGGTTGATCAAGAAATATGAGGATTTGTTTCCTGATGTTCCAAAGAGAGTTACTATAGCCTCTCATGATGTAGATGTTGGTGATGCCAAACCAATAAAACAGCATCCATACCGGATGAATCCTGAAAAGAGAAAGATTGCTGAGAAAGAGGTTGAGTACATGTTAAAACATGATATTATCAGACCCTCCAACTCCGATTGGAGTTCACCCTGTGTGCTAGTTCCAAAACCTGATGGAAGTACTAGATTCTGTACAGATTATCGCAAAGTCAATGCTGTAACTAGAACTGATGTGTTTCCAATACCTAGGATTGATGATTGTATTGATAGTGTAGGGCAAGCAAAGTTTCTGACCAAGATTGATTTATTGAAGGGTTATTGGTGTGTGCCTTTAAGTGAGAGGGCCAAGAGCATCTCTGCTTTTGCCACACCATCTGGATTGTACCAGTATGAAGTCCTACCCTTTGGCATGAAAAATGCCCCAGCCACGTTCCAAAGGATGATACAGTCTACAATCGCCGGATTGCCACACACGGGTGCGTACATCGATGACCTGATCACATGGAGTGACTCCTGGGAAGAACATCTAAAAGATGTAGAGACGTTGTTCCAGCGCCTGACCCAGGCTAACCTGACTGTTACCCTTAGCAAGAGTGACTTTGGTTGTGCTTCTGTCACCTATCTTGGCTACGTCATAGGCCAGGGTAAGGTGGCACCCATAAATGCTTAAGTCCAAGCCATCATGGACTTTCCAGTTCCTGACAACAAAAAAGCTTTGCGCCGCTTCCTTGGAATGATCGGGTACTACCGCAAGTTCTGCAAGAACTTTGCTGAGATTGCTCTCAGTCTAACTAACCAACTGAAGAAAGGTGTAAAGTTCACCTGGGATGATGCATGCCAGAGAGCCTTCGATCACCTGAAGTCTCTGCTGTGTCACTTCCCCGTGCTCAAATCTCCTGACTTCAACAAACCGTTCTCCATCGTGGTCGATGCTAGCGACCAAGCTTGTGGATCTGTGCTCCTCCAGAGAAGTGACTCTGATGACATTGAGCATCCCGTGGCATACTTCTCCAGGAAGTTCAATCGCCACCAAAGGAACTATTCCACAATAGAGAAGGAACTGTTGGCTCTGGTCCTTTCTTTACAACACTTTGAGGTTTATGTTTGTACAGGACAAAAGCCAATGATTGTGTACACTGACCACAATCCGTTAATGTTTTTGAGTAAGATGAAAACCAAGAATCGGAGATTGTTGAATTGGAGTTTGATTTTACAGGAGTTTGACTTGGAAATTAAGCATGTGAAGGGTACAGACAATGTAATTGCTGATTGCTTATCCCGTGTTTGAATGTGTATATATATATCATGTGTTTGAATATTGTATGATATGTATATATAGACAAGTGTTCACTTAACCATTTTGTATTGAAAAGAAAAATTTTGCCTTTATGAGTCAAAATTTTTCCCTTTTGGAATGGAGGTGTAATGTGAATATAGGCCACTAGATGGCAGTATTTACCTTTTTTTTTTGTTAAGCTCAGACTGGAGTCATGTTTAGACATGTCCTGGACATGTCTGGGGCAAGTCTCAGAAAATTAAAAAAAAAGAGGTCTAAATGTGGGTGGGGTCTGCAAAAGAGTATACTGTATAAGGAAAAGAATTGAGACAGTAAAGTAGTAGGAGAAATTGAAAGAAGATGACCAGACCTGCCATTCTGTTCAAGACCTGTGACGTTTCTTTTGTGGATTTCTTTGCCTGTGTTTGAGCATTTTCATCATCCAGGACATCACCAAGCCACCCCCACGAAAAGGGATTGTAAATATTTATGTTTTGTACATAATTCAATCTTGGTCTTAGTTGTTAGTTGCTTAGTCGTTATTGTCTTTGTTTTAAAAATTAAATGTGTTTTAGTTGTTAAAACTGTGTCTGTCCTCCCTTGCTGTTGTGTTATAAATGTAATAACAAATTGGGGCCATAACAATGCACATAAAAACCTGTGGTTGTCTTCCAGTTTAGCCCTTCTGGAAAAATCAGGAATGCCTCTCTTCAAAATAATCCCCATGGGGTATTATACTTGAGCAAAGTTTTATGCTTGTGTTGGGAAACAGGATTTTTAGGTGTTAGCAATATGGGGAGCCAGACGGTTTGATCAATGGGTAATGAATGCGAATTAGGAGATAAAGAGAAGCCGTCAGGTCCGGCAGGACATATCGCCTATTTGTGACTTCCAGCTGGGATCTCCGTTTGTCTTCAGTTCCGACAGGACAATAGGCACCAGCACCTCTTAGTTGGAGGTTCCGTATGCCCACATATGGAGCTCACTTCCAGGGGTTGGAAATCTATTGAACCAATTAAGTTGGGTGGTTCAGGAGAGGCCCAATTGTAGAGTATTGCTTTTTATCAATGTGTAAACCCTGGAACCAATCAGCAACAACTTCTGATAACATTAAAGAAATCATATGCAAATGTCTGTACTTTAACATGTATAAAGTTTCTTACAAAATGAAGGAATTTTAGAACTTTGCATCATGCTGTTGTTCTCACGGCCGGCTGTGGAATAAACTTTTCCTGCTTTTGACACGAACAATCGGAATCTGCTTCTTAATCGGGACAACGTTCTTGGTTTTTTCTTAATTTACCGACACTTGTTTAATAAAGTGCACGACTTTCAAAATACAGGTATGCACAAGTGCTCCTCTATAATGGGATGGGTGACAGTATGGTGCTTGTTGAGTAGTTGGACAAACTCTCTATATTTACAGCTCTGATGCACATTTAAACACATGCACACCCACGCACACATGCACACAAAAGCCCAGGGGCACAACTGAATCTGCCACCCTGCCACTCAAAAATATTTCCTCTTTTATTCCTCAAGACTGACAAGCAGCCGGAAGATATATTCCTGGTGTCTGAGACTGCAGCATTGCAGTACTAATCTGTCCTCAGTCTGAAAGCTCAGGGTGAGATCTGAAGGCTTACAGTCACGCTGGAGAGAGTCCGATTCGGATGCTTGACAATATTATTCCATGTCTAACCACTAGCTAATATCAATAACTCTTACACAGAGTACCACAACTTCAGTTCCCACTTAAACCACCTAAGGGACACCAGTGAACCTTCTCACACTCAGAAAGTGTTTTTAGCCTGATTTTTAGCCTCACTATCCTGACGAATCAGCTATTAAATCCCAGCCAGGTGTAAGCCGTATTTTCGACACTTCCGGATGATTTTAGCGGATTGACCAACAACTGACCAGCTGAGCATCCCCTAGTTTGCTAGTCCACCTATCAGGCCATTAGCATACTCTACCAGCTAAATTAGCTTCGGCAATTTATGACCAGCTTGGTTTGAAAATATCTGAAACTACCTTAAAATGTCAGCTGGTGGCTGTTCCACACAGAAGGAGCATTGAGTTAGCCAGTGCACTGACTAAAATCTGGACCACTCTTAAATCTTGAACACTGACTGAAGTAAATAAGAGTTATATTTTGTGCAGTTATCAAACAAACATGGTAAACCTGCTTTGTGGGATTGATTCTGGATTTTTCAGCAGTTACACTGGTTGGATGTTCGGCATAAGCCAGAGCAAGCTCAGTGTTTTGCTTTCAAAGCCATGTATTGATCCAAGGAAACAGGGCAAAGCTCTCGCAGGAAAGGCACATAAGACGAGAATAGAATAGAAAAGGAGGGTTGGGGGATAATCTTTCACAGAAACATCTTCGGTGCTCTTCAAATAGCAATTTGTAATTCTTAAGATTAATTCATTTTGGATGAATAGGCAAATGAGCAGTAGCAACAAGGCCATTAATTAAATCAATAAAAATAATCTTTGCCATCTCTCCACGCACCAGTGGTCTTTGAGTGGCTGGGTGATGATACGCGAGGGGAAGGCGGAGGGGAGGGGGGAAGGTCTAAGGGCTCCTCGGGGTGTAGTTATTCCCTGTCAGTGGACCACCTGTTTATTTGCTCATTGCTGCTATAAAAGCTGACCGGAAAGTGCGCACGATATTGACCCGCCCAGGCACCAAGCTGTCTCCCTTCGAACACTCATTGTGTCACGATCTCCAAAAAAGTCCCATCGGGCCTTGTTTCCCATAAAGGGTCAATCGTATGTTTCATTTTTTATTAATCATCTCTTCGATAGCATTTTTTAAAACCTTTATTGAATCAGGACGGTCCACTGAAGATGTTTCTCTTTTGCGAGGATGCCCAGGGAAAGAGGTCGAGAGAAAACAGTTAAAAGTTGGAAGTGCAGAAGAGAATAGTAATGGTCCCTGTAGCAGTTTTGGGGTTCAGGGCCTTGCTCAAGGGTCTATCAGCAGAACTCTTCCCAACATCACCTCTCCAGGTGCGAGTCAGAATGCAAAACCCCACCAAGGGCACCAAGTCAAGCATCTGCTCAGTAAGCTTTCCTGGCCACTCCATCATAGCATTCATTACATTATAATCATGATGCATAGACTGCATCTTCAGATGATAAAAATTATCATGCAGTATTATCAAGAATTTTTGCTTGCTTAGTTCAACCAGCGATTGAACGGAGCTTTGATCTCCAAAAATAGCACATTCGCACTGCAGATCTTTGCAATACCACCAGGACCATCTTTCAAAAAATTCTAAACTACCGTGAATGCTCACAACCAAAAACCCCAGGACAACCACGTTAAAAAGCCTCCTTGTATCATTACAATTGTTCAGCTGTTACTTCAACTGAAAGTCAGGCAAAGTAGATCAGACTAAATACTGGGCCAATCCATAATGGTGCAATATAGGGTAAGTGGTCTTGTTCAAGGGTGCCACCGCCAACCGTTCAGATCCTAGTCCAGCTACTTAGTCACTGGCCACTCCCATGCTAGTGAGACAATAGCCACCCTGTCACAGAAACAGAACGTCAGAGACAGGGTAGCACATTGACAGGGTATGGGACAAGAACAGGTATAATACAGAGACAGGGTATGGGACAAGAACAGGTATGGGACAGAGACAGGATTTAGGACAAATACAGGTATGGGACAGAGACAGGTTTAAGGACAAATACAGGGATAGCACAGAGACTAAGTATGGGACAAGAACAGATATGGGACAGAGACAGGGTTTAGTGCAAATACAGGTATGGGACAGAGACAGGATTAAGGACAAATACATGTATGCAACAGAGACAGGGTTAAAGGACAAATACAGGTATAGCACAGAGACAGGGTATGGGACAAGAACAGATATGGGACAGAGACAGGGTTTAGTACAAGAACAGGTATGGGACAGAGACACGATTTAGGACAAATACAGGTATGCAACAAAGACAGGGTTTAAGACATTAACTGGGTACGGGACAAAAAGAGAGGCTCACCGGGTCGGCAGGAGTCTGCCCCACCACGGACTCGTAAGGAGGGGGTAGTTCAGGCGGGTAGAGCATTCTGGGGCTGTTCGTGGGCAGTCCGTAGATGGCACTGAAGAGAGAGTGGGGGAATTCCAAATGAAGCCCCCTTGAAAAGAGACAGTCACCGTCAGCAATCAGAGGGGCCGAGCAGACCGAACAGATTCAGGCAGGGATAACATCACACGTTTACCATGGGTCATAAACAACTGTACACCGCTGTCATAAATTACAGTACATGGTTTCAACATGCATTCATACTGCTCAACAGCGGTCACAAAGAAATATTCCTTTCATATGTTTGCTCCACCCATCAAATCAGCTAGTTGATTCTCGCTGGCAGATAAAGTATGATCGTCAATAAATCCAGGTGATAAAAATAAAATATGGGGAAATTTTTACTTTCTGAACCTGGATCTCTCATCTTTGCACATTTCACAAACACGCGCGCACATACATACACACAAGCAGGGACTCTCTTGCTAATTCTGCAATGAAAATTTTGCAGTCAGAAAAAGCAGAAATGGCTGTTAAAGATGTAGGTATGAGGTACCCGTGGCAGACTATGCAGGCATGACATTAGGGACAATAAAACCATTGACAGGTTGCCAAGAGGTTAATTCTTCACTCACACAGCAAACCGTAGACACCAGTATGTCAGGGGTCCAACTGCAATAACGTAGCTAATGGCACAGAAATGTCCAATGCAGAATCATGATGCAACTGCGCCGTTTACATCTGTTGTCATGTTTGCAATGCATGTCAAATTGAAAATGGATAACACAAAGCACCTTTGAAAACTGAACCAAACAATTGACAAAAAAAAGTTCTGGCCATTGTGGTACTTTATATAAAATGTTCAAAATTACAAAAATAAACTTCAATAAAGATTGTATACAACGGTAGGTGATAGAATAAAAAATTTCACTGCCATTGTTAAGCTCCAGCCATCAGTGAATTGACCATCTGCTGTTGCTTTGCCATCGTTGTCTCATGAAAAAACAATGGCGTCAATTTTTGGCCTGCTCTACACACCCTGGCGTGTGAATGGCTCTTAATTCAGTCTTTAGGGTAACTGCACCTCTGTGTCTCCATTCCTGGGGTGCGCGTGTATTCGGGGGGGTAGTAAGGCGGCGGGGGGATTGGTGGGATGAACTCTTCGAACTCAAACGCCTGATGCAGGATGGTGCCGTGAGGCGTAAGGCAGTCAGCGTTCGGGGCTCGTGTTCGGTGCAGCATAAACTGGAAAGTAAAGAAAGCGAACAAGTGTGAGGAGTTTTTATCAAGACAGATTTCACCAATAAACACTGCCTGGACTTAAAGCTGCCGTAAGTGATGTTAAATATCTCCACATTCCGACAAAGATAATTGATTGAGTATCTGGTTCATAACACAGGTCTCTCAGTCACTGTCCTCTGCAGTAAAGCAGTATATAAAATTCTGGAGTCACCCACTGCCTCTATCCAATTAGGTGAGAGAATGCCATAAAGAGGCTGTTCTCTCTGCTTGTGTACTGTTATGACTTAAAAATCACAACAAAGAAAACTAGCAATGACAACTTAAACAAAAAATTATTCTTCATTAAATAATAAAAAAAAACTATTAAAAATCCACTATTTAATCTTAAAATAACACTCTAATGCCACTATGTAACTGTTTTTGTTTCTGTCAAAACAAAAACTCTGCCCCTACTGACCAAAATCACAGCAGGAAGAATCTCCAGGCAGGAAGATGACAGAAGCTTCTAGAAAGCACTAGTCCATTACAAAGAAGTGATATTGCATCAGATGTTTTGCTACAGACGCACCACCAGAGGGTGATGAAGAACAAAATAAATAGTAGACCAGCAAGGCAGCAAAAACAGCATGTAACAAATCTCCATTTACAAATGATATACAATGCTGTACATAAAATACTCATACATAACACATCCCCTCCTTAAGAAAAGAAAGGTTTGCTAAAAGCTTTTTGTTAAAATTAACACAGTTGTATAATCAGTATAATCTTGAACTTTCCACAAAAGTATCATTGATCATTATAACAATCATATATCTGACAACCAGATCAATTTTCACAATCAAATAGGAAAGTAAAATGACATTTTTCACAATCAAATAAAGAAATAAAATTACATGCGAGAAAGTGTATCTGGGATAACATTATCTTTTCCCCTGATGTGAGAAATATCCAAATCATACTCTTGCAAAAGTAAACTCCATTTCAGTAATCTTTGATTCTTGTGAGGGGATTGTGATCACTGAAGACCTTGATGGAAGTAGCTGAACAAGTCAAATAGACTTTGAAAATGTTGTGAAGCCAAAACAAGTGCCAAACATGCTGTTTCAAGTGTTGAATAGTTTTTCTGATGTTTATCAAACTTCTTGGAAAAGTAATAAACAGGATGATCTATTCCATCAGTGTCTTCTTGCAGTAAAACTGTGCCTGCACCAATATCACTGCCATCAACAGGCAACTTGAACTCCTTTTTGAAATTAGAAGATAAGAGAACTGGTACATTTTTGAGGATAGCTTTCAGTTGGTCAAATGAATTTTGACATTTTTCATCCAAAACAAATTTTGCATTTTTCCTCAGTAAATTGGTCAAAGGTTCAGAAATGGTAGAGAAATGTTTACTGAATTTTCTGTAGTAGCCATCTCTAGAAATCTCATAAGTTGTCTTTTAGCTGTAGGTTCAGGAAATTCAGTGATCTTTTGCATCAATTGAATTGACTTGACCCTGTCCTACAATATGACCTAAGTAAACAACTGTAGCTTTACAAAAGTCACTTTTAACAAGGTTGAAAGCTTGGCATCACTCACTCTTTGAAAGAAGTTTCTGATGTAGGTGAGGTGCTCTTGGAAGCTGTCACTGGTGATGATAATGTCATCAATATAGGCCTCACATCCTGGTTGTCCAGCAATCACTCTGTTTACCAGATGCTGGAAGGTGGCCGGAGAATTTTTCATTCCAAATGGCATGACCTTATATTGGTATAATCCATCTGGTGTGATGAAGGCAGAGATCTCCTTTGCTCTATCTGTGAGAGGGATCTGCCAGAAGCCCTTGAGGAGATCAAATTTGGTGACATACTTTAACTGTCCAACTTTGTCAATGCAGTCACCAATCCTGGGAATGGGATATGAGTCCGTTTTTGATGGAACATTCACTTTCATGTACTCCATCACCATTCTATATGTTCCATTGGATTTCGGAACTAGGATGCGTGGAGAACTCCAGTCACTGTTACTTCGTTCAACAAACATTTTCAAGCAAGTATTTAACTGCTTGTTTAAGGTATTTCTGCTTCTCTGGATTCATTCTGTAGGAATGCTGTTTTACAGGCTTGGCATCATCTTGTAGGATGACATCATATCAAACCATATCAGTCCTTGATGGAACATCAGGGAATATGTGACTATTTTCAAATATGAGCTGCTTTAGCTGTTGTTGTTGAAATGGGTCCAGGTGGGACAACTTGCTGTCAATATTTTGTAGAATGTCTTGAATTTTCAAGTTTGGCTGGACCAGGTTCATTTTCCAAGGGGCAGTCACAATCTTCTTCAGAATTTTCCAGTTCAATTGTATTTACCACATTGACTGGCTTTTGCTGAGTGTCTCTGTCAAATTATTCTTTCAGCATGTTGATGTGACACAATTGTTTTTCTTTCCTCCTTTCAGGGGTTAAAATTATGTAATTTAGGTCACTGACCTTTTTGAGGACAGTGTAAGGGCTGAAATATCGGGCTCTTAGAGGGTTTCCAGGAACTGGCAAAAGTGCAAGGACTTTGTCACCAGTTTTAAAACTTCTGTATTGGGAATGAAGGTAGTATCTGGCTTTCATTTTGCCCTGAGCTTCTTTGAGATTAGACTTAGCAAAGTCACAAGCCTTAGAGAGATGATAACGGAAGTCAGAGACATACTGAAGCAAGTTCATGGGGACATCAACTTTGCCCAGCGACTTTTCCTTCTAAAGCTTCAGAGGTCCACAGACTGCATGCCCAAAAACAAGCTCAAAAGGACTGAACCCAAGTGACTCCTGAACAGCTTCACGGGCTGCAAACAGAAGAAGATGGATACCTTCATCCCAGTCTTTCTCCGTGTCAAGGCAGTAAGTCCTTATGTTCTTCAGGGATTGATGGAACCTCTCCAAAGCACCTTGACTCTCCAGATGGTAAGCTGATAACCTGTATTGTTTAATATTGTTTAAAATATTTGAATTTCTGCCCCTTTTGCTCTTTGTCCAGGACTCTAAATTGCAAATTCTAAATCGACTGAGCTGGGTAGCCCAAATTTTGCTGCCGCCTGCGCTTTTAGTTGATTTTTATTATTTTAGCATTTTATCGTTTTGACATTGTTTTATTTTAATGTTTTATTATTTTACTTGTTTTATCATTTTATTTGTTTTTTATTTATTATTATTGATATATATATATATATATATATATATATATATATATATATATATATATATTTATTCATTTATTTTATTTATTTATTTTTTCATCGGAAAAACTGGCGGCAGTGCTCTCGCTGTGCAGCACTGTGCCAGAAAATTTCAGATTTGGAAGAAAGAATAAAAACTCTGCATCAATTCAAAGAAAGCGAAGACTTACTCGACTCCCTCTTGGTCTCCCAATGCTCCGGCGTTATGGCTGAGAACTCGCACACCAGCCTTCCATGCAGCGAGTTGGGAGGCAGGCAAAACTCCATAACATGCTCCACTCCTGTTGTTACGGAGCCATGGATTCCTGTTGCGGGAAGGAGGGGACGCCGTTCTTCCCGCCATCCAGGTAGAAAGCCCCTACTGAGGCTGGAAAACAAATTCAGCGTCCTGGAGGAAATGGCTACCCTGGTAGTGATGGATGCCTCTGCGGGGAGCCCAGAGAGATCGATGATGGCGTCACCTGCACCTGCAGGAAGGCTCTCAGCTCCAGCAGCGGGGCCGCGTCAGGTTGCTCAACCGAAGCCGATGACGGGGCAGGATCTCCCGGGTAACACGCCAGCTGCCATGCCTTCTCGGCGCAGCACCGCGTCTCCGTCTTCTTGGCTTTCCTGTGGTGAGCCGCGGCTTGGTTCCTCCCTGAGCCGGGTGCAACCAGGTTTTCCCGGTGCTGGCCCACTGCCTCGGATTGCTCGCGAGATGCCACGCCGATCCTCACGTCAGGATGACCCGTCAGTGCAGGTCATCGGCTCCTCGATAATTAGGCACCTTCGCATTCCCAGGGCAGAAATTTCCAGCTATCCTGGAGCTCGGGTGTCTGACATTAGGGCAATATTGCCCTCCATCGTGTGCACCCACCCTGCAGCGAAAACAGTTGTGGTCCATGTTGGTTCGAATGACATTTATTTGCAGAGCTCCGTCGGCTTGGAGTTGGAATTAAAAGACTTAATTAACACTCTCTTAGAAACTGGGAAGGAGTGCGTGGTCTCCGGTCCGATTCCATCGGTTTGTTTTGGAGACGTGACCTTCAGCCGGATTCGACAACTGCATATCTGGCTGAAAGGCTATTGTAGCATGCTGAGTGTCCCTTCTCTGGCTTCTGGAAGAGGAAATACCTTTTTGGACGAGATGGCCTTCATCTGAGCAAGAATGGCTCTTATCTTTTATCTAGTAATTTGGAATTGGCGGCCCAATCACTCCTCACCCAAATTAAGTGACTACCGGTGAGTCCAATGCGGGGTAATTGTATAAGCAGCTTCAATCATTCTACTCTGGTTTCTCGTAGTTGTAATCGGTTTGCTGCTCAAAAAACAGCTTGTGGATCTAAGGTTCCTTCTTATAACAATTTTGTGATTGCAAAGCCTCCTAGTTTTCTCTTAGAATCGCAGGAAGATTTTGTTAAGCAGAAAGGCTTGGGGATTATCCAGATGAATGTATGTAGTCTCCCCTCAAAGACTGATTTTAATAATAATAATAATAATACATTAAATTTAAAAGCGCCTTTCACAACACCCAAGGACGCTGTACAGGACCTAATAAGTTAAGTTAAAAAGTTACAATGAGAGAGAGAGAGAGAGAGAGAGAAAAAAAAAAGTGGAAAGCATCAGTTGGAGTAGGCAGACCGGAACAGATGGGTTTTGAGTTTGGATTTGAAGGAGGAGAGAGAGTCACAGTTCCTGAGGTCCGGGGGTAAGGTATTCCAGAGCTGGGGGGCAAAGCAGCTGAAGGCTCTACCCCCCATAGTGCTGAGGCGGGCAGGGGGCACAGAGAGATGGATGGAAGAGGAGGATCTGTGGGAACGAGTGGGTATGATGACTTGCAGGAGATCGGACAGGTAGGGAGGGGCGAGGTTGTGAATGGCCATGAAGGTATACAGGATAAGTTTGTAATTTATGCAGTATTTCACAGGGAGCCAGTGAAGGTGCTGGAGGATAGGGGTGATATGGCAGTGCGTGAGGGTCTTTGTGATGATGCGGGCAGCTGAGTTCTGGACCAGTTGAAGTTTGTGGAGAGTCTTGTGAGGAAGACCTAAGAGGAGGGAATTACAGTAGTCCAGACGGGAGGTAACAAGGCTGTGAACAAGGAAGGCGGCGGTGTGGGGGGTGAGGGAGGGGCAGAGTCTGTTTATGTTGCGGAGGTGGAAGTAAGCAGTATGGGTAATGGTATTGATGTGTGAGTGAAAGGAGAGTGAGCTGTCAAGGATGACACCCAGACCCTTTACCTGGGGGGAGGGGGAGACTGGATAGCTGTCAATGGAGAGGAAAAAGCTGTTAACTTTGGAGAGGGTGGATTTAGTGCCAAGGAGGAGGACCTCAGTTTTATTGCAGTTGAGTTTTAGGTAGTTTGCAGTGAACCAGGTTTTCAGTTCGGAGAGGCAAGAGGTAAGTGAGGGGAGTGGGAGCGTGGAGTTTGGTTTGCAGGAGATGTAGAGCGAAGCAGTGGAAGTGGATGTTGTATTTGCGGAAGATATTGCCGAGGGGGAGGAGATAAATGATGAAGAGGAGGGGGCCAAGGACAGAACCCTGGGGCACACCTGTGTTGACTGGGGAAGATTTTGAGGAGAAGGTTTTGAGCTGGACAAACTGGGTGCGGTCAGTGAGGTAGGAATGAAACCAGTTGAGGGGAATATGGGAGAGGCCAATGGAGGCGAGTCTGCTGAGGAGGATGGGGTGAGAGATAGTATCAAAGGCTGCGCTCAGATCAAGAAGAATGAGGATGGAGATGAAACCAGAGTCAGCTGCGATGAGGAGGTCATTGGTGATTTTCAATAAGGCAGTTTCAGTACTGTGACAGGGGCGGAAACCAGACTGAAAGGGCTCATAGAGTGAGTGGAGGGATAGATGGGATTGGAGTTGGGTGGCAACAATTTTTTCTAAGATTTTGGAAATGAAAGGAAGATTTGAAATAGGGCGGAGGTTATTGTAATTACTGGGATCAGAACCGGGCTTCTTAACTATCGGGGTGACAGCGGCAGTTTTGAAGAGAGATGGGACTGTTCCAGTAGAGAGTGAAGAGTGAATAATGGCAGAAATGAGGGGGAGAAGGTAGGAGAGGCAGGATTTATCAAGGGTTGTGGGGAGAGGATCGAGCTGGCATGTTGTGGGTTTAGATTGATTTATGAGGTTGGAGAGTTCGAGACTAGTGGGGAGAGGAAAACTTGAGAAGAGATGACGGGAGGGGGGCAGTTCAGGTGGGGGGAGGGGTGGTGAGTTATGATGTAGTTGCTGGTGAATGGTGTGAATTTTCTGGTTGAAATAGTCCATTATGGAGTTGCAGGTATCCGTGGAGTACGGGGGGGGGGGGCAGGGAATTGGGTGGCTGGGTGAGTTTGATCAGGACGGAGAAGAGGGTTCTTGGATTTCCTTTGCTGGATGAGATGAGGCCGGAGTAGAAGCTGGTTTTTGTTTGGGTGATTTGGTCCTTATATTGTTGGATATGGGAGGCGTACATGTCCTTGTGGATAGTGAGTCCAGTTTTCTTATACAGTCGTTCAAATTGACGGTTCTTGGATTTCATGGATCTGAGCTCAGGGGTGAACCAGGGGGCAGTAGTGGTGAAGGAGACAGACCGGGTTTTCAGAGGGGCAAGGGAGTTGAGGGTGGTGGTGAGGCGGGTGTTGTAGAGCAAGAACAGTTCATCGGGATTTGAGAGGGAGTCCGGAGTTGGAAAACTGTCAATAATGGAGCAGAGGGTATCAATGTTGATGTCTTTGGTATTCCTAAATGAGATGAGACGGGGGGATTTGATAGCAGAGAGGCGGAGTGATGCGTTGAAGGTGAGGAGGAAATGGTCCGTAACAGGAAGAATATCAGCAGTGGGCTTGGAGGGGGTGAGACCAGAGCAGCAGACTAAGTCCAGTGTGTGACCTTTACTGTGGGTTGGGAAGTCAATGAGCTGGTGAATGCCAAAACCATCCAGGCAAGATGTAAAGTCTCTGGTGAGGGGCAGAGAGGCATTGTCCATATGTATGTTAAAATCCCCCAGCAGAATTAAATTAGGTGAGAGAGTGGAAAGATGGGTGAGTAGGGTTGAAAATTCACTGATAAAATCACTGTGTGGCTTGGGGGGGGCGGTAGATTGTGGCAAAGATGGTGGGAAAGGATCCGGGAAGCTTAAAAACAAGGCATTCAAATGTGCTGGATTCGGGGACATAGACGGGGAGGACTTTCCATTGAGTACGGAGAAGTCGTTTGGTTGCTGCCAGGTTTTGGTCAGAAAGAGAAAGTCAAGTTTACGATCAGAGGATATGAGGATATCGTGGATAAGAGGTCCTTTGCTTGTGAGAGAGCGGATGTTGAGCAGACTGAAGTGGACAGTGGCAGTGCCGAGTTTGAAAGGAGCATTAGCCGACTTAGCTGGAACGGCTAGCACTTGGTGGTTGACCGTGCGACCCAACTTTCTTAGTGAACGGCGAGAAGTGGACCAGGTGGAGTGAATTTTACCGGAGTGGTTTCGCTGTGTGTGTCTGCGGGAGCCTCGATGGGTATAGCGCCGACGAGGGGGATGAGTGTTGTCCGGGTGGTAATACGGTTCCAGTGGTGAAGGTTGTGGTATATTCCATCGGATCCGGAGTAGGTCGGCAACTGAATATTGAATCAGTTCTGACACAGGATGATGGCAGAACTGCGTGAAAATCCAGGTGAGTCCGAACCAGATGAGAAGATGATACGGTGGCATGTTGAGGTGGGGTCCAGGTAGAGTCCGGGAGCCAGTGTCTAGACAGCCGGTGGTAAACTAAGCTTGCTAGGCTAACAGTGTAAACCTGTGCACTGTTAGACAGCAGTGCCGGTGTTAGAAAAAGAAACGTCGACTATTAGGAAAATCTGAAATTATTTGACCATGGATCTAATGAAGCAGAATCAGAACTGAGAATTCGCTGGCAGACACAAAATACAAAATTAAGCTAGAAAAGACGAAAAAATTTTATCAAAGTTTGGGCTCTGCGGACGAACGCTGATATTTTTGTGTTCACCGAGTCTTGGCTGTCTGGCAAGGTTAATGATGACGTGGTTTCCCTTGAGGAATACAATGTATACAATTAGGTGAGACACAGTCAGACCTTCTAGGGGTGGCGGTGTGGCCATTTACCTGAAGGAATGTTTTACGGCTTCTGTTTTAAACTCTGTATCATTGTACAGGTGCTTTGAATTTTTAGCTTTGAGTGTGGGGTTAGGTAATGGTGTGAACTGTAACTATCTAATTGTTATGGGGGTCTATCGTCCTCCGTCGGCTCAATCCGATGCAATTGATAATTTAGCAAATTTGGTGTCTGCTCATGAAAACTCAGAAATCATTTTACTCGGTGATTTGAATATTGACTGGCTCTCCGATGCTTCAAATAGCTTAAAAGATGTCTGCACTAACTTGAATATGTCTCAGCGTCCTATAAGGCCTGACCCTAAGGATCCTAATAGAGCTACTCTTTTAGATCTTATTTTAACTAACTGGCTACATAATTTTAAAGCTAATGGCGTTTTTCCTCTTGATTTTAGTGACCACTGCCCTGTAGCTTGTGTCAGGAATAACAGTATTCAAAAATCTGAATCCAGGGTTATAGTAAAAAGAAATTTTAAATATTTCTCGGAACAAGCCTTTTTGCATGACTTGTTTCAGAGCGACATGCATTACTCTACTGCTATCTCTGATCCTGAGTCGGCGTTAAATAATTTTATTACGTCATTCAATTCAGTGGCGGATAAGCACGCCCCCTTTAAAAAGTTGAGGGTGAAGAGAAGGGTGAATCCCTGGTTTTCCCCTGATATCTCGGAGCTGTTAAAAGCTCGGGATTTTGCATGGAAAAAAGCATGTGTTTCTGGGTTGCAGTCTGACAGGCAACATTTTCGTTGCCTTCGTAATAGAACCCGTACAGCTATTCAGCAAGCCAAAGCGTCATATTATCTCTCCAATTTGTCTGACTCCGGCAACAATCCAGAGAAATTTTTGAGAACCTTGTCCTTGTCTCAGTCCTCCTCTTTGGCTTTACCCAGTAAGATTTCCAAGGATTCGATTATTATTTCAGATAAGGGGGAACTTTGTGATATTTTCAATAAACATTTTGTTAATGCAGGTCTCCTCTTTGAGAATTTAGGGTTATTGCCAGGTCTCCCTAGCGGTGGTGACAGGCCTTTTGTGCCTGTACCCCATAATTCCACCAGCTTTTCCTTGCGATAAATTAAACCCAGGCCTTTTATTGCTGGCTTCACCCTGAATTGCAAATATATTGACGTATATTTTTAATTTATCCCTGTTGACTGGATCGATTCCTGTCTTATGGAAAACGGTCTTTGTTCTACCCTTACATAAGGGTGGCTCTTCTGATGATCGAAATAACTATCGGCCAATTTCAAAACTGCCATGCTTAGCTAAGGTTTTGGAGAAGCTCGTCAATAATCAAATTCAATCATTTCTATAGACCATGCTGTCCTGAATGTGTTTCAATCAGGCTTTAGACCTGGTCACAGCACTGTGTCAGCTGCAGCTAAGGTTTTAAATGATATTGCCTTGGACAATAAGCAAGATTGCGCTTCCCTTTTAATTGACTTATCTAAGGTGTTTGACACTGTTGACCATTCTCTACTCATTAAGTGGTTTCGTGCTGTTGGGTTTGATATTAAATCTTTAAATTGGTTTAAAGATTATCTTTCCGGTAGGTGTCAAGCAGTTGTAGCTGATGGCTATCAATCTGACTTTATTTTTATTGACAAGGGGGATCAATCTGACTTTATTTTTATTGACAAGGGGGTTCCTCAAGGATCTATCTTGGGGCCCCTGCTATTTGCACTTTTTATTAACAATTTTGGTGCTGATTTTATGAGTAGCACAATCCATTTATATGCAGATGATATGGTAATGTACTCAGCTGCCACTTCTGCTGAGGTTGCTCTTCAAAATTTGCGGTAAGATTTCAAAATCTTTCAACAAGCTCTTTGAGACCACAAACTAATTTTAAACTCTGAGAAGACAAAATTCAAAGTATTTTCTCAGAAACCTAGTGCTAGATTTTATAATGGTAGCATTACTACAATAAGTGGTTCCTTGCTACAACTACCTGGGAATTTAGGTTGATGATAAACTTAATTTTAGGAAGCACAAATATGAGCTGGCAAAGAATTTGAAACCTAAACTGGCCTTGCTATATAGAAATAAAGCCTGCTTTCCGAAGAGTTGCAGAAGGAGGATTGTTCAGGCAACTATTCTATCAAGAATAGATTATGACGACTTATACCATGGTCAGGGTGAATACTTTTTTCTGATTGGCTGGCAGTTATGCATTAAAACCGTGGAACCGCACAGGTAGTTCGGCTACGGTCGTTTCACCATTCGAAATTCATCCACTAGCCAACTCGTAACCCAAGCAACCTTAAACGTGGTATTCGGCTGGGTACAACAGAAACCTAGCTGCTAATTTATTTCCAGTAAATTTAGTGGCGTCATACAAGTTGCGTCTAGGGGGGCGGTTAACTATAGGCACTCGAGCGATAATGACCGGAAATACTATAGCAGCAAAGTAATCAGGCTTTATTCATTAAACGATTGTAATTGTGTATGGTTACCAAGGAAGCTAACGTGTCCACTTCATGTGTCAGCAACTGCTGACAGTTCGCTAGCTACGTGCTATGCCAGCTGACTGATTTCAGCTCGCTGACTGCGGAAACAGTTATAAGTTCATTGTAATTGTGGGTAGCAAGTTAGCTGCAACCTGCATAATCGCACATAATGTTGCGTAATGCATAATCTCCATTTCAGCTGGAATTCGTTGTCAAATCAGCTGGTAAACGGATGTAAGCGTGTGCAAAAAAATCTTTCTTCATGAACGTAAGATGAACTGAGATAGTTTATTTTAACTTGGCCTATAGTAGGCTATTGGGTATGAGAAGGCGCGGCACCTGCTAAATGATTACCAGCTCGTTTTTTTTTTTTTTTTTGGTGCAAAACTTCCACCAAAAATTTCTGAATGCTGCGATTTGATATCGCTAGCAAACGACCATGGTATAAGCGGGATAATCAACTCGAAGGTGAGCATTCCACGGGTTTAATGCACTTCGCGGAGGCAACCACCCTCCGCATCGCGTCGGGTGATTATTTGCCTCCGCGTCGTGCATTAAAACCGTGGAATGCACACCTTCTCGTTAATTATCCCTTACATAATCTATATCCACGCTGCATATTGCAGTATACCACGCTGCCTTAAGGTTTATAATGGGTGATGGTATTAGAGTGCTTCACTGTAGTTTATATTTAAAGGTTGGTTGGTCCTCATTGGCCATTAGAAGGGAGCAACACTGTTGCCTTTTGAGATACAAGGCATTGCTGGCTAAGCTGCCTGGTTATATTGCCGGTTTGCTCAATGTTAGAATGGGGGAGTACAGTCTACGTGGTCTCGATTATTTGGTTTCAGATATCCTGAGGGTTCATTTCGAACTGGGTAAAACTGCCTTCCAGTTCTATGCCCCTCAGAAATGGAATAGGCTGGAATAATTGTTAAAATTGGAAGGACTTATTTCATTTGATTGTTTCAGAAGTCTTTTATTGTCTGCCATGAAGCATGAATGTAATTGTGTTGTGTAGTTTTCTGTTTGTTTGATTGTCGTATTTGGTTGTTTTTATAGTTCATAACTGGGCTCCGTTGCAAAAGAGAGCTTGCTCTCAATCGGACTCCCAGTATAAATAAAAATAAATAAATACCAAGCTCATGCATAACTTGTTGAAATATGCCAGACATGAAAATTGACCCTTGATCAGACTGAATAGACTTAGGAAGACTAACAAAGCAGAAAAACTTGGTAAGAGCCTTGATGATAGTCTTCGCCTTGATATTCGCCTCAGGAAACCAAGTGGAAGCTCACATGATAGTCAGTATGTACTCACAACCAGAACTAGTCTTCGGCAATGGTCCAACACAGTCACTCCCCACCATACCCAGCTCAGATGAGTTATCACTGACCACTACACTCTTTATGTACTGTCCTGTAACCAGTTTTGAATCCAATTCAGAATACTTCCTGTAACTCCAATGGAGCTCATTTTAAAAATTAGTCTCTTATGCGGTACTGTATCGAATGCTTTCTGAAAATCCAATTATATGATGTCATAAGCCCTGCTCCCTTCGTAAGTCCTGGTGGCCTCTTCAAAAAATTCCAGAGGGTTTGTTAGGCATGACCTTCCCTTCCGAAAACCATGTTGGCTATCCCTCAAAATACTGTTACGTTCAAGAAATAAGTCCAGCTCATCTTTTATGATAGATTCTGATAGATATAATATTTTGCACAAAATGCAAGTTAAACTCACTGGCCTGTAGTTTCCTGGCTCGCTATGGTCCCCTTTCTTATATATTGGTATTATATTGCCCTGTTTCCAATCATTTGGTATTTCTCCAGTTTCTAAAGACCGTCTGAAGATGGCGGATAGCGGCTTAAAGGTGAACTCACCAGCTTTCCTGAGCACTCTAGGATATAAGCCATCAGGACCCGCCGCCTTATCTGCTTTTAGTTTATGCAACTTGTCTAATACTTCGTTATCCCGAACCTCAATTTCCGCTAAATAATCATGAGCATTTGACGTGCCCTCTGGCCAAATAAAGACCCCCCCCTGAGGTAAAATTCTCAACAAAGTAACTGCATCCGCAATATGCTTGTTATCATATAGCAGCGATCCATTTTTATTCTTTATGCACTTAACCTGCTCTTTAACTTTCCTTTTTCTGCTACAGTACTGAAAGAAGCGCTTAGGGCTAGTTTTTGCCCCCTCTGCAATTTGTCTTTCATACAGTCTTCTAGCATTCCTCAGCTTTTTTTTGACCACAGCTCGCATTTTACAGTATTCAGCCCTAGCATTCTCATTGTTATCCTTTATGTACATCTTATAAAGATTCCTCTTTTCCCTCAACATCCCACGAATACTTTTGGTCATCCACTGAGGATTCTGTTTTTCAGCTTACTTTTGGACACATTCGGAAGGAATCTGCACTGTGATTCAAGTAAAACCCCCTTAAATCTTTCCCACATCTCATTTACGGACTTACAGTCCAGGAGTGTCTCCCATTTTATTTCAGCTAGATATGAGCGCATCCTGTCAAAGTTTGCTCGCATAAAATTGAAAATTTTTGTTTTAGAATACGCCTTTTTAACTTTCCATGAAACATCAAAATTAACAGCAGAGTGATCACTTGTCCCAAGTGGCTCCAGTGTCTCAACATTGCTAATTCTATCGGGATCATTACAGAGCACTAAGTCTAAAAAATGCCTTCTCTCTGGTAGGTTTATTAACATACTGCACCAAGAAATTATCATTTATAACATCTAGAAATTCTTCCTCCCCCCTACCCTGTCCTTTCACCATTTCCCAATTGATACCAGGATAATTTAAGTCTCCCATGATAATAGTCCCACCACCACTACAAGCTTGCGTAATCCTCCTAAAAAGCATTTAATTGATTGTACTGTCCAAAGCTGGTGGTCGATAGCATACTCCTATGTTTAAACCTTTCTCGTGTTTGCCAATGAGCCTGACCCAGATATCTTCACAGGACAAGGAATGTTCAATTTTGGGAATTTCCTGTACATTAATGTTTTCGTTCACATAGATTGCTACGCCCCCTCCTCGCCTATTACATCTATCCTTCCTAAAGAGCTTATAACCTTCTATATTATATTCATCTCCATCCTCTTCACTTAGCCATGTCTCTGTAATCCCAACTATGTCTTAGCCTTCACTGATCACTACAGCCTCAAGTTCTGGAAATTTATTTTTTTATGCTTCTTGCATTTAAATAAAAACATTTCAGCTTATTACAAATGCTCTTCCACCTTGATTTCCCATGTGGCTGCCGCCTCGAGCCCCCCACTACACTTTGTTGCTTTAAAATAAAACATCGTTAGTGCATGTTACGCCGTTAGCTTCCATCAGGGCAGTCTGCATTTCCCTATGTGTAACACTCACCATACCCTCAACATATGCTGGCCCAGTGCAAAGGTACCCCTCCAGTTCAGGTGCAGCCCGTCAGGCTTGAACAGGTCACCCTTGTCCCAGAAAAAGTTCCAGCACCCCATAAACCTATACCCCTCTTTCGTACACCAGGTTCGTAACCACGTGTTAAACCTCCAGATAAAATTCTGCTTACCTCTGCTTGCACGTGGTACTGGTAGAATCCCGAAGAACACAACCGTTGAGGATCTGCTCCTAAGCTTCTCAGCTAATTCCACAAATTTGCCTGGCAGAACCTCAAACCTACCCTTACCTATGTAATTTGTCCCAACATGGACCATGACAACTGGATCCCTCCCCGCTCTGGCCAGGAGCTTGTCCGCACGCTCCAGGAGGTCTCCTTCCTGGGCACCAGGTAGGCAACACACCGTATGAGACTTCTTGTTGCGCGAACAGACTAAGCATCTATTCCTCTTAGTATTGAGTCCCCCACTATCAATAACTCTCTTTTCTGAGGGGTAGAGGCCAACAGGGTGCCCTGCTGCTCATCAGTCCCCTCACTCTCAGGATCAGGGGCCAAGTCGAGTTCCTCCCAGGTAAAAAAATACTATACTTGAATTACACTTTTACAGACTGTATTAAGTATGGTGAATGTTTTTTTCGCCCCCTTTATGTGTAATTAAGTGTGCTCAAGTAGTCATTGAATACTACTTGTGTACTACTTCAGTACACTTAAAGTGTACACTTTCTAAAAGTATATATTAAATATATTACTTTTTGTGCTTAATTTGCAAAAGTATATTTGTAATAAATTTGTATGCAACAAATATACTTATAATATAATTAAGTGTAATACTTTTTCACCTGGGGTGCAAGGGCTGGAATCGGTTGGACACCTCAACCACTAGAGAAGCTGTAGCTGTACGGCGTGCACGACCTTTCCTGCGCTGCTGACCTACAGTCACCCAACTTTCTCTCCCTGCCTGTTCTGGGATCCCAGTACCACCCTGCTTTGGCGTACACACCATTTCTCTAAACGACATACTACTTAGTTCCTCTAGGACTCTACTGATTGCGAACTATGTTGCGCCGCCAACTGGCCCTGAAGATCAAGGATCTTGTTCTCCAGATGCTCAATTAGCTGGCACCGGTGGCAGACAAACCCACCCTGGAAATCTCTTTCCAAAAGTGCGATCATCCTGCAACCGTCACATAGTTTTGGCCACATTTTGGACCCCTACCAAATTACTTTGCTCACACTAGATAAAAGAAAATTACTAATGCCAAGATAGAAGCCAAGGAACCACAATTTATGAATTTATATATAAACCTAGGAAGCCCTAAGCAGCTGTCACAATAGAAACCTAGAGGAAACAATGTAAATTGATTATAAGCCTCTTTTAACAGGGGCTTAGTTTCAGTTAACAGAAATGAAATACCAAACTGAGCCAAACTCTATATGTAATAAGGACTCCTAATAGCCGGCTTGAGTTTATATAGTCCCAATACCATTGATAAACTAAACTAAAAATATCTAAGGGCTTAGCTGAGTGCCCAGATAAAACAGACTGGCTTCAGTGCCCAGGAAAAACTGGAGGAGACGGAGCACTCCGATTAAAAACTTACCTTTTAAATTCCAACCTAACCTAACAAACGAGTCAAGTGACTGCTGCAACACTAACTAAATACTAAATCTCAGATCCCCAGCCAAGAATGCAAACAGTACTTATCTAGCTAACTAGCCGCAAATGCAACCAAAGGTAAACGAGAAAAGAGTAAAGCCCCGGTTCCCTTTGATTAAAATGGACCGAATGAACAAGTCGTTTACTATGTGAGCAAACACGGTAAACACGGTACCTCCCCCAACAAGCTGTCCTAAGCACTCGAACAAGCAGTTAAACTTTAATCAGCTGATCAAGGCAAAGCAACCGGAGGAAAATACAGAGATAGGGTATTTACGATGTGTTTAATCAGAAGAGCCCTTTCGTGATAATAAAATGCGAGAAAGACAAAACCCTGGTTCTCGTTAATATTCAGCTTGGCAATGCGTTTATGCGGCAATGCAGTCAGGATAGAGAACGAAGGGGACTAAAAACCCCGGTGAACGTCAATATTTATTGGCTAGAAGACTGTATGAAAGGCAAGCAACCAAGTATGAACCTAGCCGGGCTATAGTTAGATATCGAGGTAATTTATATTTTATTATAAATTTTATATTTTATATTTTATTTTTTTTATATTTTTGGCGTCGAGAGCTTGCAAAGGTTCGTTTGCTAAAACAGCTACAGAAAAAAAACAGGCGAGTACCAAAGCCCCTGAAAACTGTTTTACTTTGTATACCGCACATTTCACTTAGTTCGACAATTATTTTGCATTTAATTTATTCTCTTAATTTAGCGTTTAAATTTATTTTACGTTACCTTACTTTGCTTTGCTCCCAGGAGACTGAAACCCCCCAAAAAACCTAAAAAAACCCCCGTCGTTTTTATTTGACCAGATTAGCGACTTAATTTGGCTGTTTGCTCACCGAGTTGTTACAGGGGGAAAAAGGGGGAAAGATACGGGGGGAAGATTCTCCCTGTCTCTACTGCGAAAAAGGTTATACCTCGGGAGCAAATCGTGTAATCTCTATTATTGTTTGAGTCTTAACACAAATTATTTTAAGAAAACTGTTGTGAATCTGCATCTCACCCATGCTTTCCCTAGCCCCATGTTTAAGTTCTGTGCCTGGCTTGCCATGTATGCTTTTTGTGTTTTAGTGACCACTGCCTGCCCCTGACCATCCCCATGATTATGTATTGTGTTTTGTTGTTTGATTTCATGTTTTATTATGTTTCATGTTTTGTATTATTTATGTCTTTGCCATGTCTTATAGTCTTGCCATGTTTCACAGTCTTGCCATGTTTCATAGCCTTGCCATTTTTTCATAGTCTTGTTGTGATTCTAGTCCTGCACTTCGTTTACCCTGTCTTGTCTTGTGTAGGTCTTTGCCCACGGTCCCTTGTCTGACGTGCCACTCATTCGGGTGATTTCCTGGTTTCTGGGATTTCAATCTTTCTTCATATCTCATTTTCTTCCTTCCTCTCTCTTTATGCTATCTACTAACCCTACTAACAGTTTATTGTTTTCGATAATTACTAACCCCGATTAACATTGTACATTTATACTAACTGACTAACTTGCACTCGGGATTGTATAGCTGCACATACTAATAGACTAACGATCTCTCAGCATTCGCCCAATCTGTATCTCCGCCCTCCTTGTCTATCACTAATTATCTCCACTGCGGTTTCCTCTTATATCTCTTGCTTTCCCTTTTCTTTAGACTGTACACTTTAGTACTCCTTAACCGGAGCCGTTTATTCATTCATAGGAATGTCTCGTTATCCCTGTCTGCGTTTCGGCATTTCGCCAAATTCATGTAATTAGTTTTCCTCATGTGTCTCTCCCATGTTATTGATTACACCTGTTTACCCTAGTCATGTGCTTAACCCGGATGTGTATATAAGGTGTCTACACTTTTAGTTCCTTGTCAGATCGTCTTTACTCCTTTGTCTTGTGCTACGTTCCTCGCCTTGCTCACTGTGATATTTTCTTTCTGACTGGATTGCCCGACACTTGTTTTTTTTGGTTTGCCCTTTTGGATCTGATTGCCTTCGTGAGTTTTGACCTATTTTTGCCCGACCACGTCTATTGTCTTTGCTGCCCTGGTATTTGGATTCGGACTGTTTACGGCTTATGAGTTTGTCTCTCCACCAAACCCACGCCTGTGTACCGAACCATTTTTGCCTGACCTTGAGTTATGTTATTGGTGCCCTGGTTACAGTTTTGGACTTTGCCCTTTGGATTCTGTTTGTGGATTGTGGACATTGTACTGTTGCCAGCTCTGTTGGGGGGTTTCCCCCTTCAGAAATAAAGCCTCCATTTTGCATTCATCTGGTTCTCGCTCTTGGCTCATTTCGTAAAACCTCACAAAAACCCTGTAAACACAAAGGTAAATTCTCAGCTTCAATCCCTCACGACTTCCTCTCTTCCTCTCTCAACTCTAGCGGAGTGATCACCAACAAACAGTGCTACAGCACAGCCAAGAGGTCAGGAACATGTGATTTCTGACACGTTGAAGGGTCTTCTTGATACACAAATCACCTTACATAGGATTGTCATGGGCCAGACTAAGAGTTTCTTGTTGATAAGACTTTGGATGAACAATTTGATGGGTGATCATCCACTCTTCATCTGCAGAAACATCAGGTGGACTCCACTTTCTATGAAGCACACCATTTTTGTAGTAAAAACAGACAGGAACTTGAGTAGCCTCTTGTTCACTTGCAGCCTGTGGTAGAAGATGCACTAGATCACGAGCTTGTTGTTTCTCCTGAATAAGTTGTTTCCGAGACAGAATATCATTAGAATGACCTGACAAGGACAAGTCTGAAGATTTCCAAGACATCTCAGTACTGAAAGTTCCTGATGAAAAGACTGCCCAATGAAGGTGTCAGCCAGGTTAAAGTCCAGGTCAGAATCATCTTGAATAGCCTTTTTGGCCATAGAACAAGTAACTGCACATGAAGCATAGAGGTCTGGAATTTCTTCCTCGACAGAGTCTGATTCTTGATCGGTCACACTTTAGATGAAGTGTTGCTCTTAAAGATTTTATACAGCATGTATAATGCCTTCATAAATGAGACATAATGTCTTTATAAATCATAAATAAGCAAATGTCATGCTTTGTAAAGAGTAAAATCACACATCTTTATTCAGCACGTGATGCCAGATGTCATATAACTGACAATGTCACTTTGCTAGTGGCTAAATACTATACAGGGTGACATTGTCAGCTCAGTGACATTGTCATTTTCACGTCTGGCATCACAGGCTGAATAAGGATGTGTTCTTTCATCCTTTACAAAGCATGACATTTGCTTATGTATGATTAATGAAGACATTATGTCTCATTTATGAAGACATTATACATGCTGTATAAAGCCTTTATGCACAACACTTAATCTAAAGTGTGACCTCTTGATCAATCAAAGGGTGTCAGTTACAACAGGGTAGGGCACAACCTTATCCCCAGCAAGATCATTACGGAGAAGCAAATGAACACCTTTGAAAGGAAGAGAAGACCTCACGCCAACAGTAACAGGTCCAGAGACTAAGTCTGATTTGAGATGAACATTATGGAGAGGTACACTTGTAAAACCACATTCTACTCCTTGAATAAGTACATTAGCCTTAGTAGATGATTTGTTTGAAAAAGGCAGAATATCTGCAAGAATAAGAGATTGGGAAGACCCAGTATCCCTCATAATTTGAACCGGAGCAGTTAAGGAAAAATCATGTGAAAGTGAGACAAAACCATCAGTGATGAATGGCTCAAAACCCTCCATAACAGAATCAGACACAGAAGGTAGAAGATCAGGTGAACTGACATTTGATACAAGAGAGTCTCTCTTAGTGAAAGCAGTTGGTTTGGTTTCTTCTCATTGATGTTTTTTCTAGAGAGCAGAACACTCAGAAATAAGGTGACCTTACTATTTGCAGTATTAGCAAGACACAGAATGTAAAGGATCAGAGGATTGCTTCTCACTGGAAGGTGTCAGAAGTGGCCTTAGAATCATTATAGGTGATATTCGAAGAAGTCTTGGACTGAGACTTGCTTTGAAATTTAGAAAAAGTAGATTTTTGGACAAAAGAAGACTTATGAGACTAAGGGTATTTTAGTCATGAGACTAAAACTCGTTGAGACAGACGCCCCTAGCAGTGGCAGGAGATCACTTGGTGTAAGCAGACAGTAAACTGCTTACAGGATACAATACTGCGCTTGCGTCTGAGGTTTGCCAAACTCTTTTGAAACATGGCGGCGACGGCGTCAGGTGCTGCTGGTGGAGGCTCTGCTTGTCCTCGCACAAAACCTGCAATCTACAAAACGGATAATGGGAGAGTGATAGTTGAAGATGAGCTACTAAACTTTATTGTGATTAAGATGAAGACACTAAGTCATGATGAAATTGTTTTGTCAACAACAAACAACTTCTCATCAGAGTGGATCGAGGAGTCCAAGCGGCTTCTGTTTGACGTGTGCCCGAATACCTCTTTACGCTGTGTTGCACACAAGGGCCCACTGAAGGACGTGAATAACATCAAGGCATGTATGAAGATTCTGAATGAGTGTGGTGAAAATATTCCACGCTTTGTCTCGCATTACTTGGACGAGTTGCCATCTGTCGGATTTGGCAGTATGGACGCCTCGGCGTTGCTCAGCCGAGTTGAGCAATTGAGCCAAGAGGTTGCGGGCCTGAGGAAGGCACTAGAAACACAGGCAGAAGTGAGCGAAAACCTGGGGGCGATTGCTGCTGCCATGGATCGCCGAGTGGCAGCGGTGGAGTCTCTCTGCACATTACCCAATGATACTGGGAATGCCGCTACTGCACGAGAGGGGGTGCGGGGGTTTGCAGTCCCTGTGCGACAGGAGGAATCAACGTATCCTGCTGGGAAGGCTCGTCTCCTGGGGCAAGGTACCGTGCGCGCCAGCACCTCACAGGAGGGGGGGAAGGGGTTGGGGGGCTCCGCTCAACGACAGGAGCTCTTGGATGCAGCGGTAACCTCGCCGCGATCACAACTTCAGTCTCCGCAGTGGAGCGTTGTTGTAAAAGAAGGTTGCAAAAAGCTAGGATCCTTTAAAGCAACTGTCCCACCGAAACTCCAAAGCAAGCAAGCTCACGTCAAACGGGAGCGGAGGGATGTGGGAATAATAGGAACTGGAACTGAAAGCAATATCGGGGTGGTGAAAACAAAACTGGTGAACGTGTTTGCCACAAAGTTCTCTCCCACTCTGAATGCAGACACACTCCGCGTTTATTTATCAGAGAAACTGGGCAATGAAACAGTGACATGTAGAAAGATCGAATCGGCCCGCAGCAGGTTTGGCTCTTTTCACATCTCTGCTGAATGTAACAATGTTGCTGTTATGTATGATCCAAAGCTCTGGCCCGCCGAGACTTATGTACGCCGCTATTATGAAGCCCGTGGCTATAAGGTTGTCGGTAATGCGGAGGGGAGTGAACTGAACCTCAACGACACACCTGTAGCTCCGCACGTGAGCCAGCTTGCATAGTAGCTGCGATGATACGAACTAACCTTCTTATGAACATCTGTGTCATGCCTTACAATGCGCGTGGACTGCGTGTTGGCTACAGCGAAACTGATAGATCACACCGTATTGTTGTGGACAAGTTGATGGAGAGATGTGACATATTGTGTGTCCAGGAGACGTTCCTGGCTAAACAACACCTGGAAGGACTGAATTCTGTACATAAAGACTTTCATGGGGCGGGTGAATCAACAACTGTTTTGTGTGTGAAAATCCACTGGGGGAGGATCTCTGGGGGGGTAGCCACGTTGTGGCACAAAAAATTTGATCAGCTGGTTAATGTCATACGGCTGGGAGTTGACTGGGCAATTGGGATTGAGCTGTGTTGTAATGACAGGAAGCTAATAATTCTGAATGTCTATACGCCATATGAGTGCATACAAAATGAGGAAGAGTACCTCAGTAGACTTGCATTTATCATAGCTTTTATACAAGATAACCCCTCTACGTGTATTCATGTTGTTGGAGACATGAATGCTGATGTAACTGATGCCAATTCTTTATTTGGTAATCACTTAATGCAGTTTTGTTCAGACAGTGGATTGATTTTATCAAGTAAGGTACTACTGCCAAATGATAGCTATACCTATATAAGCAAGGCATGGCATTCTTCCTGGCTGGACCACTGTCTGTACAGTGGATGCCCATGAGTCCATCGACATGATGACGATTGATTATGATCTGGCTACCACGGACCATGTACCCTTGTGCATGGTGTTGAACACAGGCAGTTTACCAGTGTTGTCGCCTGTGGAAAATGACACCGATGTGGGAAAAATTGATTGGTCGAAATTGTCTGAGAAAGATCTTGATAAATATGTCAGTCATTCTGATACTCTGCTGGGCAATATTAAGGTCCCAAAAGATGCCTTATTGTGTCAGGATATGAACTGTAAGAATGAACAGCACTGTTAGGAATTATGTTCCCTGTATGAAGCTATCGTGGAGTCTCTCAGCGTGTCGAGCAGACCTCTATATAAACATAGGACAAAGATGTACAGTATTAAGCCAGTTGGAAGGATCATGTAGAAGGGCTTCATGCAGAGGCCAGAATTGCTTTTAAAAAATGGGCTGAGTCTGGCAAAATCAGGCATGGCCCCTTGTTTGAGAAGAAAAAATGCACGAATGCTAGATTTAAATGTGCTCTTCGTTATATTAAAAGAAATGAAAATGCTATGAGGTCAGATTCTCTGTCAAGAAAGCTTCAAAATAACAATCTTAATGACTTCTGGAAAGAAATAAAAAATATTAATAATTGCAAAACATCTCTTCCCTCAAATATAGATGGTGTGAGTGGCTCTGATGAAATTGTACAGTTATGGCGGAATCAATATTATGAACTGCTAAACTGTGTAAAAAGTAATCTGTTTGTAGTGGATAATATAGAATTTAATGAGGATGTTATTGTCTCTTCTGCTGAAGTTCATGAAGCAATATTGAAGTTAAGAGATAATAAGGCCTGTGGTCTGGATAATATCACAGCTGAACATATTAAACTTGTCAGTAAGAAACTGTGCCCCTTGGTGGCGTTATGCTACACAGGTTTTTTTGTACATGGAGTGTTACCTGATTCCATGCTCTTCGTTGTACTTGTACCTGTTATAAAACATAAAGTGGGGAAGTTGAACAGCTCAGATAACTATAGACCAATAGCTCTGGCCAGTGTCATGTCCAAAGTACTGGAGGCAGTTCTACTGGGTAGACTGGAGAGGTTTGTCCTGTCTACGGATAACCAATTTGGATTCAAGCAAAAGCACAGCACTGACTTATGTATCTTTGCAATGAAGGAAATATTAGAGAAATACAATCGGCAAAATTCCACACTGTTCATGTGCTTCATTGATGCTTCTAAAGCATTCGATCATGTCAATCATGAAAAAATGTTTTTAAAAATGTCACGAAGTGGGGCTCCATCTTTTTTGATTCGAATTCTGGTCTATTGGTACTCGCATCAGACTATGAGAGTGAGATGGGGGAATGTAACATCTGCTCCCTTCTGCGTGACCAATGGTGTCCGCCAGGGTGGAATTTTGTCTCCTTCTTTGTTCAACATGTATATGGATGAGTTGTCCTTGTCGTTAAATACATGTGGTACAGGCTGTAGGGTTGGTGACCTAGTGATTAATCACCTAATGTATGCAGATGATCTGGTCATTTTTAGTCCGTATAGTGCTGGTCTCCAACAGCTCTTGAAAATATGCACACAGTATGGCGTGGAGTTTGATGTAAAATACAATGCTGGAAAGAACAAGATCATGATTGTCAGAAGTAGAGAAGACAGACGGTCAACCTTCCCTGATTTTGATCTGTCTGGCTCTGCACTCAGTGTGTGCAGTGAGGTCACATATTTGGGGCATATTTTAACAAATGACCTCTCTGATGATAAGGATATCTATAGGCAGCAGCGGAAGCTGTATGCCCAAGCGAACACGCTGTGTCGTAAGTTCAGTATGTGCTCAACCTCTGTTAAGGTCTCACTCTTCACAGCATATTGTACACCACTGTATACCGCCCATCTGTGGTGTCATTACAAACAAAGCAGCATTAGGAAATTGACAGTGGCGTATAATGACAGCATGAGGCTGCTGCTGAGGGTTCCTAGAAGCTCCAGCGCGAGCCACATGTTTGTCAGTCTCGGGGTACCTACCTGCTCTGCTCTGCTACGTAATCTGATGTACAGATTTATGTGCAGAATATCTGAATCAGAAAATGACCTAATTGCTGTATTGAACAATCCTGCTCGCAGTTCTGCCAGATTCTCCTCCAGACTGTGGAATCATTGGCGTGCATGTTTGTATGTTAGGCACTGAATATTGTGCAGTTTATGATTTTTTCTATTGCACCTTATTTTTAATCCTGTTATTGTTGTATTTGTCTTGTTGTGTTTTTTTTTTTTTTTTGTATTGTGTCTTTGTGTATTGCTGTGCTATGGATCCCTCTGGGTCTGGAATAAAGAATTATCTATCTATCTATCTATCTTATGAGTCAATTGCAATATCAGCCAGGGTGGAAACATCTTGTAAAGTATTGGCTTGTTTCTCCTCAAGATAAATCTTAATATCAGGCTGGCCACACCTTTTGAATTCCTCTACCAAAGTAAGTTGCCTCACACAGTAAAAATCTTTTTCAACTTTCATGGAATTACACCAGTGATCAAACCTGTTCCTTCAACCTGTCAAATTTGACATGAGTTTGACTGGCGTCCTTGCGAGAATTCCTAAATCTTTGCCTGTAAGCCTCGGGGACCAATTCATAACCCTTCAGAATGGCAGATTTGACAAAATCATAATCAGAACACTATTGGACAGATACCTGGTTATAGATTTTCCTAGCTTTACCAGAAAGAACACTTTGTAACATCATTGTCCAATGCTCTTTTGGCTATTTCAAATTTTCAGCAATTTTTTCAAAATGGGTATTGGTCCACATCATTTTCTAGGAAAGGAGGAAGTCTGATGTGTTTAACCACATCAAAATGATCAGAAAGTCCAAAAGATTTTGTAACAGTACTTGCTTCAATTTTCTTCATTTCCAATTCGTACTGCATCCTTTCTTCAACCTTCTTTATTCCCTCACCAACCTTCTTTCTTCCAGTTCTCTCTCCCTCTCCAATCTTCTCTCTTCCAGTTCTTTCAGGCGTAGCTGAAATTCAAGTCTTTGCAGCTCTGTTGCAGGCACTTCCACATCTTTAATCAATTCTGCTGCCTCTTCCCCAAAGATATCTTCATCGATGAAATGTTGCACCAAAATGTTCAATATTTCTTGTTTCTTCATTGGTGATTTCACATCAGATAAACTAAGGGTTGAGGCTATTTGCAGCAAGTCCATCTCCTTTGCCAGCACAATTCATTCCTGGGTTTCAAAATTTTTTCAACATCAAAAGTCATGATTGCTGGTTTTTCAAATAGTAACAAGATTTAAAAATAATAGATCAGCTTTAATCTTTGATGAATCCAATCGTTGATCCAATAAATGGTTTATCTCGGTGGAACATCCAATTTGTTATGACTTGAAAATCACAACAAAGAAAACCAGCAAAGACAACTTAAACAAATTTATTCTTCAGTGAATAATAATAAAAAAAACTTCTACAAAAAATCCACTATTTAATCTTAAAATAACACTCTAACGCCACTATGTAACTCTGTTGCCAAAACAAAAACTCTGCCCCCACTGATCAAAATCACAGCATTTGTAAAGACAGACTAGATTTGTATAGCAACAATCTGGAAAGATCTACAGGATTCCTACAGGAAATTCCGCCCCCTCCAGGCAGGAAGATGCCAGAAGCTTCGAGAGGCACTAGTCCATTACAAAGAAGTGATATTACATCGGATGTTTTGCTACAGATACACCACCAGAGGGTGCTGAAGAACCAAATAAATAGCTGACCAGCAAGGCAGCATGTAACAAATCTCCATTTTCAAATGATATACAATGCTGTACATAAAATACTCATAAATAACAGTATGCACGCTGTGTCACTGAAATCTGTGACCCATCAGATACTGTGACATCAGGGGGGCGATGGTCTACAGTATCCGTATGTGGAAAATCGACAGCAGTCAAGAAGAAGAGCACTTCATAAAGAAAGCGAATGCAATGATTGGACGGTGAGTGAGGGGGCGTGTCTGTGACAGTCAAAAATGTGTGTGACAAACCAAGATAGGAATTCTACTCCCATGGCAATAATCGCAGATCGCAACTTTACTGTAGAGAGAGCCGATTGCTACAAGCCTACGCAGTGGAACAGATGAAGCTTGCGATCCCAGCGCTAGGAGAGACGGCGTACAGAAGAACCGGAAGAGGAACTGATCGTCAAGAAAGAAAAAAGAACAGAAGATGGCCAAGAGTCATGTATATATCGGTGCCAGTTTCGGGAGGTTGAGAGCACAAGGAATCTAAAGGTCTAAAAAAAGCAATGTGCAACTAGCTTTGCGGCTACTGAACAGGTAAGTTATGTTTTACTCTGTAGTAGTTATGTAGTTTTATTAGTCTCGGGTAGTCCTGTTGGTGGTTTTTAATCCTGCTAATGTTAGTTTATAAATGTACTGTCATCGTTTGTGGTCGACTACGGCTGGGTTAGCTGTGTAGCAGCAAAAATTGGTAGGTACTGGTATTTGTTCTGACAAAGGGAGGCTGTTTTATAACTGGGCAATGGCTAGTATTACATATGAGAAAAAAAATAAAGCATGCTTTAAAACGGCTAGCAGTAATGTGTTTATACAATTGCGATTTTTGCTGTAACAACGATCTCCTCACCATATTCATACCGAAGTTTCTTTATGGATGTAATGTGTCGTCGGTCCATGTCTTCAGTGTGGCTTTTACACGACAATCACTGAGAGTGTTTGTTTATATTGTGCTTATATTGTAAGTGGGTCGTTGCCTCTCTGCCTCTGTTAGATACCGATGCACGGTCTTGGGTGGCTTGGGGATGGGGGGCGGGGACTGCTGACTTAGGCGAGGGGCAGGAAACCAGCTAAAACAACCAAATCAGTTACAGCAGCTTTAAGTGTTGTCCACCCTCTTTTTGTCAAAAGTCAATACTTGACAGTGTGAAAATATCAATTCCACAAGACTTAAAGTATGTAAAATACAAATAAAAACATAAGGAAGAGATCTGAAAATTCTATTCTACTTAAATTTATTTGAAAAAAAGCACAGAGAAAGATGTTTGTAAGTCTCATCTAATTGATAGCATTGATAATTGTAAATATTTGTATGCCTGCAGCACACTCCAAAACAATTGGACAAGTGGAATGGAAAGTCTGTAAAAGTTGTGGAATCTTCAGAAAAACACCCGTTTGGAACTATCCACAGGTAAACAAGTGAATAGGTGACCGGGGATTCAATTATGATTTGGTATAAAATTAGCAGTTATGAAAGGCATCGTCATTTATCTCTAGCCATAATGTAGATATGACCTAAGTGAGAAAAAGAAAATTTCTGTGGTTTGATTTGTATCTGAACAAATGTCTCTTAAAAGTCAATGCAGGTGCAATGGAAAATAAAGAGTTTTGCTCTTCAAACACCGGTGAGCTTCGCCATTGTGTTGCACAGCCACTGTGCCCCGAAAATAGCTGTCAATTATGCACTCCGGCAACCAGCGCCGCGACACCGCACAAATCCTCCACGCCTCCAGCCATCTGCAGCGGGACATGTCCCCGCTAATGTTGCTCCATCCAATCAATCACCAGCCCGTCCATTTCCCTGGCCTGTTTAAGGACCAGAAACAATTTGCGGCGGTGGCCGTAAAATTTTCGGAACTGCACTGGCACGCGGCATAATGGTGTTTACTCCCACCCTTCAGACCGAGACCTTCATTTACCGTCCAGACAAAAGTCAAAGATATTTAAAAAAAAGCTTGCCCCTTTTTATTATGGGCGAAGAGTGGTGGCTTGTTTTTATGGTGATTGAATCGGGGGTAGGGGGGCTAATGATGCTGGGAGTTCAGGTCAGACTCGCTGCCATATAAAAAGCGGGGAAGAAGAGGATGAGGAGAAGGTCCGACAGCTCCAAGGATCCTCTGCACTTCTGAGAGAGCAGCTTCTGCTCAGCGAGTCTGTCATGGTTATGGTTTTTGGTCATGTTTATGTTCATGTTCTGTGTTCATGATTTTGCCTTTTATTTATTCTTTTTGGTTATTGTAATACTCAGGTTTTTGGTTCATTCCATTTCTCAGCTCCATTGCACTTGTCTCCCCTGTCTTGTGACCTAGTTGGTTCAGTCCGTCTTCCCTGTCTGCGTGCCCACTAACTTCAGGTGATTTAAATGAATTCTGGTGATTAAAATATTCCTTCGATTCTCATTTTCTTCCTTCGTCTTTCTGTTCTCATTACTAACGAGACTAATGAGAAAATATGCTCATTATATTGAGCATAATTTTGTATCATAGTCTACGAAGACAACTAATCCATGTAGTATATAAGATTACTAACTTACTAACAAGCACTCTAGTTTAATATGTAAAGTTGTACTGCTACTAATTTAGACTAATTCCCTCTCAGCAATCGCCCTATTCTAATCTCCGCCTCTCGCTCAGCTGTTTCTGTCCTCTCCTGAGTTTCAGCAAGATCTCTCGCAAGTGCTTAATTACTCTCCTGCGCTCATTATCTGTGTACGTAGAACTCCTGGACCGGAGCTGTTTAAATGTCATAGGCTGTTTGTGTGATTCCCGTTCGTGGTTTGTCTTTCGCCAATTTTCATGGTTAGGGGTTCCCTCATGTGATTCTCCCGTTGTAATTAGTCTGATTCTCTACACCTGATTCCTATATAACACGTGACCTTCCCTGCATGTATTTAAGCAGTCTTTTCACTCACAGCTCTTGTCAGAACGTTGGTCAATATTTCTTTGTGCAGAGCGCCTCATATGCCATTGAGTATTGTTTCTCTTCTACTGGACTTTGACTTTGATTCTTGCCATTGCCCTTTTTGTATTGTATTTGTCTTTCTGGATTTCTACCCACTAGTGAATTACCTGTGGCGAGAATAATTTGTTGTGACGACCTACGTCCACATACCAACTTTCATGAATATGGTGACCTTTGACCCTCGTGACCTTAACCTTTCAAAAAACTAACCCCTCAAGGAAAATTTCAGGGACAACCTACATAGACCCACCGAGTTTGGTGAAGATCCGTCAGAGGACCTCGGAGGAGTAGGGGAACAGACAGACAGACAGACAAACGTTCCTCAAATTATAGTATGATTTTTGTATGACCACGATTTCTGTGTTTGGATGCCCTGTGTATGACCCTTGGCTTTGTTAATGGACTGTGACTTATTGCCTATCGTTTTTGTACCTCAGCTCATCTGTCTTACTGGTTCTGACCCCTGCCTGTCTTGTCGACACTGTTTTTGCATTTTGCATTGTGGCTTGGCAATTCCTGTGTTATTTGGCTTGGACTCGGACTCCAATAAAGGCATACGTTTTTTGGATTTCCCTCTCGTGTGTGGTTCCTGAACGCACCGTCACGGAGTCTTGTCGTTTCAGGGGCCCGTTTCACTCTCAATGATGCGTCGGGCCTCATTTTAAGGATATGACTTTCCACAAACAGAAAAATGATTAAAACGCCCGATCCAATCATTTAACCATCGTCCCTGCTTCCTGGCTCCTCATTCGCTTTGAGTGGAGAGCTGGAGAACACTTGGTACCAAAGCAGCAAGTATGAGTGACATCACTGACATAGGACCAGCAGATCATTGGTAGCAGCAGGTAGTTATTCAATACTCCTGATACATTTCTCTGCATATTACAAGACAGTTTCGCGGACGCTTAAGGTTAAGCCGTGGGCTAAACTGAGTTTCTATTCGGGAATCTACTTTCAAAATTGAGTGCAATCGAGGTCTTTGCTGAATCCGTGTCAGAAACGCTTTAATATACGGTGACTTGCAGTGATCTGTATCAAATTTCTGTACCATGTGAAGTGCTTTTAGATGAACCCTTTGTGATGTCTTTGCCAAAGTAACCATCATCAGCATTGTTTGTCATTGTCATCATCACTACCACCACCATCAACAAGGCCATCATAGTAATCATCATGATGTAAAATTTTTGCAACACTCTTTCATCCCAAAATGACAAGCAGCTAAAACCAGTACCTACACTTTTGCGAAAGGAGACATGCTCAGCCCTCAGAGACATGCGCGCGCGCGCACACACACACACACACACACACATCCTTGTATTTCTATCATAGTGAGCACATTCATTTGGCTCCCATTTATTCTTTACCTGTCTCTACAGCCTTCCCCTAATATTAACCATTACCAAGGTATGCCTGACTCAAACCCTTACAATAACATTCACCTATCTCTAATTCTAACCTTAAGGCTAACCTCAAAGAATAAGTCACAATTTACCCAAGAGTAGTTGAGAGGACTAGTCAAAATATTCTCAATTTTTCAAAAATGTTCCCATCTGGTGAACTGCAGACATGTTCTGGTCCTTTGTCAGTAGCAAGCACAAGAACACACACACACTCACCATCTGCAGTATGTCTGCAGACACCATCTGCATGCAGCACATGGCGGTGGCCAGGGCGCACACGATGGTGGAGATGACGTTCAGGGCACAGACACTGAACAGAAGCTCCTGTCCGGGGAGAAGAAAAGAATGAAGGAGTTAGAGACAATGCAACAAAGAGAAAGAGAGATAGAGACTGTGGAACAGAAAGGGAGAGAGAGGCTGTGCAACAGAGAGAGAGAGAGTAAAAGGCTGTGGAACAGAGAGGGAGAGAGTGAAAGGCTGTGGAACAGAGAGGGAGAGAGTGAAAGGCTGTGGAACAGAGAGGGAGAGAGAGGCTGTGCAACAAAGAGGGAGAGAGTTAAATGCTGTGGAACACAGGGGGAGAGAGTTAGAAGGCTGTGGAACAGACAAGGAGAGTTTCAGAGGCTGTGGAACAGAGAGGGAGAGAGTGAGCGGTTGTGAAACAGAGAGGGAGAAAGTTAGATGCTGTGGAACAAAGAAGAGAGATAGAGGCTGTGGAATGGAGAAGTAGAGAGATAGAGGCTGTATAACAGAGAGGGAGAGAGTGAAAGGCTGTGGAACAGAGAGGGAGAGAGATAGAGGTTGTGCAACAGAGAAGGAGAGAATTCGAGGCTGTGCAACAGAGAGGGAGAGAGTTAGAGGCTGTGCAACAGAGAGGGAGAGAGTTTGGGGATGTGGAACAGAGAGGGAGAGAGTTAGAGGCTGTGGAACAGAGAGGGAGAGAGGTAGAGGTTGTGGAACAGAGAGGGAGAGAGTTAGAGGCTGTGCAACAGAGAGGGAGAGAGTTAGGGGTTGTGGAACAGAGAGGGTGAGAGTGAAAGGCTGTAGAACAGAGAGGGAGAGAGAAGCTGTGCAACTAAGAGGGAGAGAGTTAAATGCTGTGGAACACAGAGGGAGAGAGTTAGAAGGCTGTGGAACAGACAGGGAGAGTTTCAGAGGCTGTGGAACAGAGAGGGAGAGAGTGAGCAGTTGCGAAACAGAGAGGGAGAAAGTTAGACGCTGTGGAACAAAGAAGAGAGATAGAGGCTGTGGAATGGAGAAGTAGAGAGATAGAGGGTGTAGAGCAGAGAGGGAGAGACATCGAGGCGGTGCAACAGAGAAGGAGAGAGTTAGAGGCTGAGCAACAGCGAGGGAGAGAGTTAGAGGATGTGCAACAGAGAGGGAGAGAGTTAGGGGTTGTGGAACAGAGAGGGAGAGAGTGAAAGGCTGTGGAACAGAGAGGGAGAGAAAGGCTGTGCATCAAAGAGGGAGAGAGAGGCTGTGCAACTAAGAGGGAGAGAGTTAGAAGGCTGTGGAACACAGAAGGAGAGAGTTAGAAGGCTGTGGAACAGACAGGGAGCGTTTCAGAGGCTGTGGAACAGAGAGGGAGAAAGTTAGACGCTGTGGAACAAAGAAGAGAGATAGAGGCTGTGGAATGGAGAAGTAGAGAGAGAGAGGCTGTATAACAGAGAGGGAGAGAGTTCGAGGCTGTGCAACAGAGAGGGAGAGAGTTAGAGGCTGTGCAACAGCGAGGGAGAGAGTTAGAGGGTGTGGAACAGAGAGGGAGAGAGTTAGGGGTTGTGGAACAGAGAGGGAGAGAGTGAAAGGCTGTGGAACAGAGAGGGAGAGAGTGAAAGGCTGTGGAACAGAGAGGGAGAGAAAGGCTGTGCAACAAAGAGGGAGAGAGTTAAATGCTGTGGAACACAGAGGGAGAGAGTTAGAAGGCTGTGGAAGAACGGGAGAGTTTGAGAGGGTGTGGAGCAGAGAGGGAGAGGGGTAGAGGTTGTGCAACAGAGAGGGAGAGAGGTAGAGGTACTACAACAGAGAGCGAGAAATTTAGAGGCTGTGCAACAGAGTGGGAGAGAGCTAGGGGCTGTGGAACAGAGAGGGAGAGAGTGAAAGGCTGTGGAACAGAGAGGGAGAGAGTGAAAGGCTGTGGAACAGAGAGGGAGAGAGAGGCTGTGCAACAAAGAGGGAGAGAGTTAAATGCTGTGGAACACAGAGGGAGAGAGTTAAAAGGCTGTGGAACAGACAGGGAGAGTTTCAGAGGCTGTGGAACAGAGAGGGAGAGAGTGAGCGGTTGTGAAACAGAGAGGGAGAAAGTTAGACGCTGTGGAACAAAGAAGAGAGATAGAGGCTGTGGAATGGAGAAGTAGAGAGATAGACGCTGTATAACAGAGAGGGAGAGAGGTCGAGGCTGTGCAACAGAGAGGGAGAGAGTTAGAGGCTGTGCAACAGAGAGGGAGAGAGTTTGGGGTTGTGGAACAGAGAGGGAGAGAGTTAGAGGCTGTGGAACAGACAGGGAGAGAGGTAGAGGTTGTGGAACAGAGAGGGAGAGAGTTAGAGGCTGTGCAACAGAGAGGGAGAGAGTTAGAGGCTGTGCAACAGAGAGGGAGAGAGTTAGGGGCTGTGGAACAGAGAGGGTGAGAGTGAAAGGCTGTGGAACAGAGAGGGAGAGAGAGGCTGTGCAACAAAGAGGGAGAGAGTTAAATGCTGTGGAACACAGAGGGAGAGAGTTAGAAGGGTGTGGAACAGACAGGGAGAGTTTCAGAGGCTGTGGAACAGAGAAGGAGAGAGGGAGCGGTGGTGAGAGAGAGAGGGAGAAAGTTAGACGCTGTGGAACAAAGAAGAGAGATAGAGGCTGTGGAATGGAGAAGTAGAGAGATAGAGGCTGTATAACAGAGAGGGAGAGAGTTCGAGGCTGTGCAACAGAGAAGGAGAGAGTTAGAGGCTGTGCAACAGCGAGGGAGAGAGTTAGAGGCTGTGCAACAGAGAGGGAGAGAGTTAGGGGTTGTGGAACAGAGAGGGAGAGAGTGAAAGGCTGTGGAACAGAGAGGGAGAGAAAGGCTGTGCAACAAAGAGGGAGAGAGAGGCTGTGCAACTAAGAGGGAGAGAGTTAGAAGGCTGTGGAACACAGAAGGAGAGAGTTAGAAGGCTGTGGAACAGACAGGGAGAGTTTCAGAGGCTGTGGAACAGAGAGGGAGAAAGTTAGACGCTGTGGAACAAAGAAGAGAGATAGAGGCTGTGGAATGGAGAAGTAGAGAGATAGAGGCTGTATAACAGAGAGGGAGAGAGTTTGAGGCTGTGCAACAGAGAGGGAGAGAGTTAGAGGCTGTGCAACAGCGAGGGAGAGAGTTAGAGGCTGTGCAACAGAGAGGGAGAGAGTTAGGGGTTGTGGAACAGAGAGGGAGAGAGTGAAAGGCTGTGGAACAAAGAGGGAGAGAGTGAAACGCTGTGGAACAGAGAGGGAGAGAAAGGCTGTGCAACAAAGAGGGAGAGAGTTAAATGCTGGGGAACACAGAGGGAGAGAGTTAGAAGGCTGTGGAACAAACGGAGAGTTTCAGAGGCTGTGGAACAGAGAGGGAGAGGGGTAGAGGTTGTGCAACAGAGAGGGAGAGAGGTAGAGGTAGTGGAACAGAGAGGGAGAGAGTTAGAGGCTGTGCAACAGAGTGGGAGAGAGCTAGGGGCTGTGGAACAGAGAGGGAGAGAGTGAAAGGCTGTGGAAGAGAGAAGGAGAGAGTGAAAGGCTGTGGAACAGAGAGGGAGAGAGAGGCTGTGCAACAAAGAGGGAGAGAGTTAAATGCTGTGGAACACAGAGGGAGAGAGTTAAAAGGCTGTGGAACAGACAGGGAGAGTTTCAGAGGCTGTGGAACAGAGAGGGAGAGAGTGAGCGGTTGTGAAACAGAGACGGAGAAAGTTAGACACTGAGGAACAAAAAAGAGAGAGAGAAGCTGTGGAATGGAGAAGTAGAGAGATAGAGGCTGTATAACAGAGAGGGAGAGAGGTCGAGGCTGTGCAACAGAGAGGGAGAGAGTTAGAGGCTGTGCAACAGAGAGGGAGAGAGTTTGGGGTTGTGGAACAGAGAGGGAGAGAGTTAGAGGCTGTGGAACAGACAGGGAGAGAGGTAGAGGTTGTGGAACAGAGAGGGAGAGAGTTAGAGGCTGTGCAACAGAGAGGGAGAGAGTTAGAGGCTGTGCAACAGAGAGGGAGAGGGTTAGGGGCTGTGGAACAGATAGGGTGAGAGTGAAAGGCTGTGGAACAGAGAGGGAGAGAGAGGCTGTGCAACAAAGAGGGAGAGAGTTAAATGCTGTGGAACACAGAGGGAGAGAGAAAGAAGGCTGTGGAACAGACAGGGAGAGTTTCAGAGGCTGTGGAACAGAGAGGGAGAGAGTGAGCGGTTGTGAAACAGAGAGGGAGAAAGTTAGACGCTGTGGAACAAAGAAGAGAGATAGAGGCTGTGGAATGGAGAGGTAGACAGACAGAGGCTGTATAACAGAGAGGGAGAGAGTTAGAGGCTGTGGAACAGAGAGGAAGAGAGGTAGAGGTTGTGTGACTGAGAGGGAGAGAGTTCGAGGCTGTGCAACAGAGAGGGAGAGAGTTTGGGGCTGTGTAACAGAGAGGGAGAGAGTTAGAGGCTGTGCAACAGAGAGGGAGAGAGTTAGGGGTTGTGGAACAGAGAGGGAGAGAGTGAAAGGCTGTAGAACAGAGAGGGAGAGAGAGGCTGTGCAACTAAGAGGGAGAGAGTTAAATGCTGTGGAACACAGAGGGAGAGAGTTAGAAGGCTGTGGAACAGACAAGGAAAGTTTCAGAGGCTGTGGAACAGAGAGGGAGAGAGTGAGCGGTTGTGAAACAGAGAGGGAGAGAGTTAGAGGCTGTGGAACAGAGAGGGAGAGAGGTAGAGGTTGTGCAACAGAGAAGGAGAGAATTCGAGGCTGTGCAACAGAGAGGGAGAGAGTTAGAGGCTGTGCAACAGAGAGGGAGAGAGTTTGGGGTTGTGGAACAGAGAGGGAGAGAGTTAGAGGCTGTGGAACAGAGAGGGAGAGAGGTAGAGGTTGTGGAACAGAGAGGGAGAGAGTTAGAGGCTGTGCAACAGAGAGGGAGAGAGTTAGAGGCTGTGCAACAGAGAGGGAGAGAGTTAGAGGTTGTGGAACAGAGAGGGAGAGAGTGAAAGGCTGTAGAACAGAGAGGGAGAGAGAGGCTGTGCAACTAAGAGGGAGAGAGTTAAATGCTGTGGAACACAGAGGGAGAGAGTTAGAAGGCTGTGGAACAGACAGGGAGAGTTTCAGAGGCTGTGGAACAGAGAGGGAGAGAGTGAGCGGTTGTGAAACAGAGAGGGAGAAAGTTAGACGCTGTGGAACAAAGAAGAGAGATAGAGGCTGTGGAATGGAGAAGTAGAGAGATAGAGGCTGTATAACAGAGAGGGAGAGAGTTCGAGGCTGTGCAACAGAGAGGGAGAGAGTTAGTGGCTGTGCAACAGCGAGGGAGAGAGTTAGAGGCTGTGCAACAGAGAGGGAGAGAGTTAGGGGTTGTGGAACAGAGAGGGAGAGAGTGAAAGGCTGTGGAAAAGAGAGGCAGAGAGTGAAAGGCTGTGGAACAGAGAGGGAGAGAAAGGCTGTGCAACAAAGAGGGAGAGAGAGGCTGTGCAACTAAGAGGGAGAGAGTTAGAAGGCTGTGGAACACAGAAGGAGAGAGTTAGAAGGCTGTGGAACAGACAGGGAGAGTTTCAGAGGCTGTGGAACAGAGAGGGAGAGAGTGAGCGGTTGTGAAACAGAGAGGGAGAAAGTTAGACGCTGTGGAACAAAGAAGAGAGATAGAGGCTGTGGAATGGAGAAGTAGAGAGATAGAGGCTGTTTAACAGAGAGGGAGAGAGTTAGAGGCTGTGGAACAGAGAGGTAGAGGTTGTGTAACAGAGAGGGAGAGAGGTCGAGGCTGTGCAACAGAGAGGGAGAGAGTTAGAGGTTGTGCAACAGAGAGGGAGAGAGTTTGGGGTTGTGGAACAGAGAGGGAGAGAGGTAGAGGTTGTGGAACAGAGAGGGAGAGAGTTAGAGGCTGTGCAACAGAGAGGGAGAGAGTTAGAGGCTGTGCAACAGAGAGGGAGAGAGTTAGGGGCTGTGGAACAGAGAGGGAGAGAGTGAAAGGCTGTGGAACAGAGAGGGAGAGAGAGGATGTGCAACAAAGAGGGAGAGAGTTAAATGCTGTGGAACACAGAGGGAGAGAGTTAGAAGGCTGTGGAACAGACAGGGAGAGTGTCAGAGGCTGTGGAACAGAGAGGGAGAGAGTGAGCGGTTGTGAAACAAAGAGGGAGAAAGTTAGACGCTGTGGAACAAAGAAGAGAGATAGAGGCTGTGGAATGGAGAAGTAGACAGACAGAGGCTGTATAACAGAGAGGGAGAGAGTTAGAGGCTGTGGAACAGAGAGGGAGAGAGGTAGAGGTTGTGCAACTGAGAGGGAGAGAGTTCGAGGCTGTGCAACAGAGAGGGAGAGAGTTTGGGGCTGTGTAACAGAGAGGGAGAGAGTTAGAGGCTGTGCAACAGAGAGGGAGAGAGTTAGGAGTTGTGGAACAGAGAGGGAGAGAGTTAGAGGCTGTGGAACAGAGAGGGAGAGAGGTAGAGGTTGTGGAACAGAGAGGGAGAAAGTTAGAGGCTGTGTAACAGAGGGAGAGAGTTAGAGGCTGTGCAACTGAGAGGGAGAGAGTAAGAGGCTGTGGAACAGAGAGGGAGAGAGTTAGAGGCTGTGGAACAGAGATGGAGAGAGGTAGAGGTTGTGGAACAGAGAGGGAGAGAGTTTGAGGCTGTGCATCAGAGAGGGAGAGAGTTAGAGGCTGTGCAACAGAGAGGGAGAGAGTTAGGGGCTGTGGAACAGAGAGGGATGGAGTTAGAGGCTGTGCAACTGAGAGGGAGAGAGTAAGAGGCTGTGGAACAGAGAGGGAGAGAGTTAGAGGCTGTGGAACAGAGATGGAGAGAGGTAGAGGTTGTGGAACAGAGAGGGAGAGAGTTAGAGGCTGGGCAACAGAGAGGGAGAGAGTTAGGGGCTGTGCAACAGAGAGGGAGAGAGTTGGGGGCTGTGGAACAAAGAGGGAGAAAGTTAGAGGCTGTGGAACAGAGAGGGAGAGAGTTAGAGGCTGTGCAACTGAGAGGGAGAGAGTAAGAGGCTGTGGAACAGAGAGGGAGAGAGTTAGAGGCTGTGGAACAGAGAGGGAATAATCCCCCTTCATCACAACCAAACCTTAGCAGTTCTTTTCTTGTTGGAATGTAAGCAAATCCCTGTAACAAAATTCTAACGTGGCAAAAGCTCTCTCATGAGAGCATACAATCACAGACACTATTATGATTCTGCTGTTGCCTGTCCATGTTTTTGTTGTTACCCTGATTCCATGCCATGTTTTTTGAGTTATTCCAAGCCATATTTTGTATTTTGCCTGTCTTACCTCGCCATGTCTCTTTCCTGCCATTTACCATATTCACTGTTTAGTTATCATTCTGCGTTTTGTCGTTCTCATACCCTGCATTGCAGTCTTGCCTTGTGTTCTGAGACAGTTGCAAACAGGCTGAGACAGGTGTAAACGTGTTGGACACACCCTATTTAAATGAGGGCTTTGTGTGTTTCATGGTTTGCAGCATGGAGAGTTTGGAGAGAAGAAAGCGCAAAATGAAATTCGACCCTATGGAATTAGAGGTGTTGGTAGATGAAGCCAATAAACACGTGAATGAGCTACAGCAAAGAAATCTGACTGTCGCACAAAGGAACGCCATATGGGCGGAAATCTGCAAAAAAGTAAATGCTGTGGGTAAAACGATGCGAACAGTGAATGAAGTGAAAAGACGATATCAAGATATCCGAAGACGAACAAAAGAAAAATTGGCGTATAATAAAACATCTGCAAAGAAAACAGGTGGGGGCACAGTGGATGAGATGCCTCTGACCAGCATTGAGGAACAGGTGCAGTTAAGGTTCTGCGAGACGCAAGTCACTGGAATTGCCGGGTATGACACACTGGACCAAACAGCAGAACAAGGTAGGCGCACAATAATACTGTATAAACACACTTTTTCTGAAAGGATATTTATTTAGTAAGTGAAAAATGAATGTACCTCCTGTGGTTACATTTTGCTGTCCTTTAACTCAAATCCCAAACAAAAAACATTTCTTTTTTACATGTAGAATCTTCAGCAGAAGTCCAGCCATCCACCTCAAATCCCCCCAGAGCAGCCACCCCTGCAGAGCCTCGAAAGGGCCCCGAGGACATTGATCTGGAGTTGCTGGAGGAACAAAAGAAACAGTCTGCAGCCATTCAGACAATTGCACGGGAGATGGGAGCGGCGTCATCGTTGGCACGGGCGGCAAGGCGCGATACTCAGGCCATTGCCACGCACTGCAGACAGATGGTCAGCGCAGTATCTGCCCTGACGATGGCCGTCAATTCTGTGGCAAGAGGGCTACGGGAAGGGATGCAAGCAATGACTGCCCTCAATCCAGGTGGAGAAGCGGGCCGACCGAGTCCCACAGCGACAGCTAGGGAGCCGGGCACTGGAGAGGGAGGGCTATATGATGAACTGCTTTTTTTCTTTTTTTTTTCCACCATAAATGTTAAGACTATAGCCTAATACATTTTCTGACTGAAACAATGTGTCTTTAATATGATTTTGCGGGACTTAACATAATTAGACGTGAATGAGTATTTCGTTTGATAATGTTTGGAATTCAGAAAGTGATTTCAGTCTTTTTTTCAATAAATGTTGATTTGCTTAACTTTGCAATGTTCTGCAGTTTGTTGGGTCACACTAGCCAGAGGGAACGGCATTGTATTGCAATCTACAACGCATTATTGAATGAAAATAGAAAACGGTTTCTCAGAATAAAAGAATCATGTACTGACCCGGGATATTTTGCCACAACGTTGGAAATGATGCCTTTGGCATCACAAACGCACTGCACATTCAACGAATGCGTGTGTTAGCGATTTCTGTCCACGTGCTCAGTGTCTGCGGGGGGCACAAGCTGCACATGGGTGCAGTCAATCGCCCCTATAACTCTAGGAAATCCAGCTACTGCAAAAAAACCTTGTTTGGTCTCATTCAATAAGTGCCGGGTGCGTGGAAACGTAATGAACTTGGCCATCCGGCGCGACATGGCATTTAGGACTTCAGACAGCACATCTGTAAAATGGGATTGGAAGATCCCAGCTGTAATAGCTACCGTACGCTGGAATGACCCAGATGGAAAAAAATGCAAACTTGCAAGGAGTTTTGTCATTGCAGGTATTGCGTGACTCCTTCTCGTGGCTGGCTCCTAATCCTCTCTGAGTTCCTCCAACAGCTCCAAAATGGCAGTGCTGGATAGGCGATATGTTTTAATGATTTTTTCCTCGTTCATTCCAAAAATGTTCACACGAGGGTGAAAAATGCGATCTCTGCGTCTCCTTTCATGATTTCGATGTCTCATTCTTGCGACAATAACCGTAGCCATGTGTGCGCAATTACGCATACAAACCGTTTGCACCTCCTTTTGACACGTGTTAAAATATAGACACAGATTTTATTAGCAAAATTTCTTTGAGGTTTGATAAATCAATTTACATTTTCTCCTCCCAACACACGCACAATTGCGTGTAAACGCCCCATATTGCATATTCATTGTGGCGGGCGTACTAACTGGATGCAGACGTGCTATTTTGCACCTTTGAAAGAGGCAACCCTTACTGTGCACTGTTAGTAAATCAGTTTGTACATTTTTTTGCGTGTGCAATGAGTTTGCACACGTTTTTATACATGCAAAGCTTTTGTAGATCAGGCCCTAAGTGTTATACTTCTGACTGGAATGTCCCAGATTCTGATTTTGGCTTTACCTTTGATATTCCTGTGCCCATGTACCGTACCTGCTTTGCCCAACCTTGAGTTTTGTCTTTGCTGCCCTGTTTACGAACCGGAGTACGTCTACTGGATTTTAGCTTTGGATTTTTCTCTATTCCTGTGCCTGTGTACCGAACCTGCTTTGCCCGACCCTGAGTTTTGTGTTTGCTGCCCTGTGTACGATTTGGATTACGCCCCTGGGATTCTGATTTTGGATTGTGAACTCTATACCGTTGCCTTCTGCCCTGTGGGGGTTCCCCCCCAGCTTCAATAAAACACCTTTTTTCTGGATCTTTTGGCTCTCGTGTTTGGTTCCTGAACAATACCTCAAAATCACGTGACAACCAAAAACTTTTTTTTTTTAAACTATTCTATCCCCACGAAAAAAAAAAATTGCTGGCTGAAACATACAAATTGCTGCAATTATGATTCAATCATAGACTCTAGTATTTGCTTATTGAAATGCTAGCAATGACATTTTTTAGAGTGCATCCTAAAGAAAAATGTCTAACAAAACACTGACTACTAGAAACAATGCATGCCCTACACAACACTCACAAGCTCACCCGTTCACCCTGCCCTTCAAGGCCTAGCTCTGGATTTACAGGGTTTCCCCCGTCCTTCCAAGCCCAGCCAATGGCTGATGGAGCTGCCCCCATGGCCTCGGCCTCTGCGCTGGAACATCAATTTCTCATGTACTTCTACACCTAGCACTTGATTTAAGCCAAAAGGCTGAGAAGCGATCAGCTTCTTATTTTAAAACAACCTAGTCAGAGGTTCTGTTGTTAGCACAGGCCGAGCAGACAAACTTCAGTTTACCTCAGTGAAATTTTTCCGAAGTTAAGAGTTGGCCTCAAATCTTCAGTACACCTTTGTATATTATAAGTTTTTATAAGAATTTCTCGGAAAAAGGTGCACTTTTTCAGTTTTTGGGTGCTAATAGTGTATGATGACCAGGCCCGGACGGAATCTGCGCCCGCGGTGCTCCGATGAAAACTCCGCGGTAATTCCGGAATTTTTAACACAGCAGTGTAAAGTACTTGAACGCCCCTCGCCCCTCCCCCTTTGTCTGTTTTTCCCGCCCCCGCGCCGCTGTCAATATTGAGACGTCAGCTGTTAACAGAAGAAAACTACTTTTATGAACTATCTCTACCTATCTATAAAATGATGTCAAAAACTAGATTTACAGCAGAAGAGCTGAGGCGTCGTCATTTCGCGACACGGATCACCGTGGCAGATAGGGCATTTGAATTTGCCAATGATTTTTATGCGGATGGGGGTGTGTTATTTTGTAAAGTCTGTCAGCACTCGGTGGATTACCTGTGGAAACTGACCATTGTGGAGCATCTGAAGTCCCAAAGGCACAACAACAGGAAGAGGAGTGGATTGGGTAAGTAAAACACACACACACACGCACACACACACACAGAGTAGGAATGGGCGATGATTTTCAAATAGATGATTTTTCGAATAGTTCATTACGTGACAAGGACTTAATTGAACGGTCGGTACCGCTGTGAAGCGTTAATGTAACAATATTCTCAGGTACCGAGTAGGCTACAGCCTCTCATTTAAAATGATGGACGATAGATAGACAGATAGATAGAGTGAGAGAGTGAGTGAGTGAGCGTTAAATGGGCTAGAGCGAGCGAGAGAGGTAGGGAGAGGGAGAGCGCATTATTAACTCGTTCATTTTATTGGCTTAGCTGGTCACAATGCGGCCAATAAGAGCCAACACACGGGGTAGAAGCCACTGATTGACTGAGAAGCTCGCAACTTTACTCTGTCGGGTTGTCCATTTCATTAACAGCTCTGAAAAAATAAGTCTTTCTCTTTATTTTATTTATTTATTTATTTTACTATGGACTAAAATTGACATCATTGCTAAATTGAGTATATTTACATTCCATCAAATATGTGCTGCTCACTCACTCAATCACTGTCGGTAAAAAAGTCAGACTTAATCACTGAGTATAGCCTACTTTCTCTCCTGCAGTATCCCTGCGTGTTATAGTCTGCCGGCCCCGCGAGCATCCTGTCAGCTGTTTTACATTGTCGATGGTTCGTATCAACGTGCTGTAAAACCCCACACAGCTCGACCAACGACGGAGGAGCCAGGGGCGAAGGTTTACGCGTGTAGATCCAGCTGTTATGAGGCAATGGAACGTGTCAATTAAATCTTTTATGCCTGTGTCCCGCCTTGGACCCAGTTTGAGACTTACCTGAGGTGTTCTCAATAGTTCTCCGTTCAAAAACGGGGCTATGCCGAAATCACGGGAAACAACTAACTTAATGGCGTGCTGCGAATAATCCCAGGTGCACATTGGGACACACGCAGCAACTGAAAACGTCAGATTTATCAGTGATTTAAGCAAACTAAGCATAACGATTACAATGTTACTCTCGCTTCAAATCTGACTCCATAATAAATTTAGAATACAAAATTTAGTTATATCCTCGTTAAATATCTGACTCCAAATTAGAATTAGAATTGATCATTTAGGGAACACCTGCGTGGACTTCGGGGAGATTATCCCCGGACTCATAAATGCAAGCCTGCGTCACTAACATATATACCCCCAGGTTTTAGTACTATTTCGGTTGCTTAGGTTCGTCGGTAATACCAGAGGATTAAAAGTCAGTCAGCACTATAACAGCATCTTTTGGCTTGAATTATAGCGAACCCAGATTCAATCCGCCCATGGACTCTTTCATAGGAATTTTAACAAATAACCGACTTTTCGTCCATGGGTTTTCTTCAGGCTAAAAACTCCCAGAGTCGGCAAACATGAATCCTTATGTTGGTAGATCCTGGCTGCCTATCTAACTTGATAAAACAGATGCTCATCCCAAAGCCGCTGATCAGTCAGTCCTTAGTTGAGCATACCCCTAGGTCATCCGGCGTGACGTAGCTTAAAAAGAAGGTACAAGAGTTAAGAGCCCCTCAAGTTTAAAGAAATAGCATTAGTTTATTCACCAGGTAGGCAAGAGCTTAAATCGAGCAAATCAACATTACCCAATTACAAGTTACACAGTTTAGAAAATGAGAGAAAAGTCATACCTGGCGAAAAGGCTACATACAAATGGTCGAGCAGAAGTCCGAATTACTCAACCATTAAACGAAGAATATGCACGGACCAATGTATGGGAAGTCGGATACGATCTTCCCATATAGGTCGTCTCTCTGAGATTTAAGGTTGGTGGCGCCTTTGATCAGACCGCACAGATGGCCCAAATCGGAATTTAGACTCCCCCCTCCGGAGGAAATAACAAAACATTTATTATTGAACGGAGGTAATAAAAGTTCTTAGATCAGTGCCAGGACCCTTAGAGACCGACCTTCGGGAGGGTTCGCAAAGCACTTCTGCAAAGGGGGAGAGGTGAGTGTAAATACCTCAAGAGATACCTCTGGTTAAGGATAAATCATTGCTGGGGAACAGAAACTATGGTTTCTTGAAATATAGTTGATATGAAATACAACTCATTCGACTCCTTGAATTTAGCTGAAGAGATGCATACCAAACACGATTACATAGAGAATTATGATGATGTAACTATACTCAGCAACAAAAGTTTCTGTGACACCATTTATGTGTATGTTATAAATGACACGCAAAGATCTCAATGCAATCAATATGTTTATTTAACAGGAGAAACACTGACTTTTCAGTGCCAACGTCACTCACAACGAAAAATGTCATTTTCATGCGTCATGAAGCACTTGTCTGACGTCTAACCAATTGTGACCTTCACACTTCAATACCGGGTGTGACTTCCTCGTGCCATGATGCAAGCAACGCATCTCTGGCGCATGGACCGAATCAGATGTGCCAGAAATTGCTGTGGGATGTCATTCCAAATCTGACGTAGACATTGTCGCAATTCCTGGAGTGTAGCTGGCGGGTTATCCAACCGCCGCAAACGTCGATCCATCTCGTCCCAAAGATGCTCGATTGGGGACATGTCTGGGGATCTGGCTGGCCATGGCAGGACATTGACATGTTGTTGCATCAGATACTGCTGTACAATCCTTGCAACGTGTGGTCTGGCGTTATCATGTTGCAGCGTTATTCCGGGACCATGTTGCATCAAAAACGGTACCACCAATGGCCGTAGCACTTCATCGCGATATCTTTGACCTGTCAGATTTCCATCAATAACAAGCAAATCTGTTCTGTTTCTAGCCGTGATCCCTCCCCAAATCATGACACTACCACCTCCAAAACGATCAAATTCCTGAACACAGTTGTTGGCATAACGTTCTCCACGTCGACGGTATACACGTAAACGACCATCACATCGGTTAAGCATGAATCTTGATTCATCAGTGAAGAGTACAAGATCCCACTGACGTTGGATCCACCGTCGATGTTGTTGTGCCCACTGTAGACGCAGTCGTCGGTGTTGTACTGTGAGTATTGGACGTCTTGCTGGCCGACGTGGGACAATGCCAAAATGACGGAGACGGCGACGGATTGTCTGTGCAGACAGTCGCCTCAAACCAGGTATCGTTCTTGCAGTTATGGTTGCAGGTTGGAATCGATTTCGGAGATGGGTTGTTCGAATCCAGTTGTCCTGTCTGGGAGTGGTTACTCGTAGACGGCCGCTGCGAGGACGGTCTCTGACATGTCTTGTCTGCTGATGACGCTGCCATAAGTTCCAAATGGTGTTTCGGTGGACATTCAGGCGATGAGCAACTTCCCTCTGCGAGGTTCCGGATTCAATCATCCCAATGGCCCTCCACCGATCATTTTCAGACAGTCTTGGCATTTAGAGGGTAGAGTTCCTGATCCAAAATGGCTGTGTTTTCGATAAGTGATGCTTCCGTCGTTCATCAGGCACAATGTGAACATTCCAAAAATTCTCCTCTTTTATTGCCATCCACAAGCATGATTTACGCACATTTTCACGTGCAAAGTCATTTTCTCGCATTTTCATGATTTCCATTTCAATGTTGTGTTTATGTGTACTGTTTCAGTCTGATATCACCATGTATGACAATTTCATAATTGCGTTATGAAAAATAATTAACAATATTGGTGTCACAGAAACTTTTGTTGCTGAGTATATTATGAATTTCCTTCCCAACAGACCCATTCCCCATGAGATTCACATCACTATTACCCCAGGTATAATACAGTAATTCAGTGATGATATGAGGGCAATTAAAACAGTGTAACAGTGGGTTTTGTGTAAATTGAAACTCTTAAATCAGAACAGTTACAGTGATTAAAATTAAAAGGTGCGGTGACAGTGTGTCCAGAAGAGGTCACTATGGCACTAATAGGGCAGAGAGCACAGGTCACACCCTGCTGTGAAAGAAATTTCTTGCAGCAACCAAGCCATGCGCTCCCTTCCCCATCTTTGATGCGCTCAATCACCCATGCTGAAGTGTCCAGTTCCAGGCCCCCTTATCTCAGTGACAGAATTGGGGGTGCAGCTGTAGAGGATGTTTGGACCCTGATAACTTTTACTGCCCCACTGTTCCCAGCCATGCCTGACTGGAGACGAGGCCAGCTGAGGTGGAAGTATAGGTTTTCATGCCTTTATTATGCCACTATGTTAAGAACAGAGGGCAACAGGCACTGTCCATGTTATCTCCTGGCTTATCTCTTACAGTGCGCTCCAGATAGTTATTTCCCAGTTTTGACTTGTGCTGCATAAGGCTCTCCTTAGTGGCCACTTCAGATGTTCACAGTCACACAGACAATACAATAGAGAGAAGAACTCTGCGAATTAACTTTTATCTTCACCTTGTGTTAAAGATTTTTGCAGAGAACCTCCACCGCCAGCGGAAAGGATGAATGGGTGTCCCCATTGAGAAATAGGCTGCGCACTTTTATGCACAAGGCACAATTGTGTATTTAATTAATATTTATTTTTTTATTTTCATTTTTTTCTCTCCAGACATACCGACAGGATCGGTCAGGATTAACTATCTTGTGGGAACGGATTAGTATCTCGTGCGCACGGTTTAAGTTTTTTTTTTTTTTTTTTACCATGTCATCTGCGGGGCTCTGTTGACTGATACGGCAGGAGAGAAAGTAGTGTCAAGTGATAGTGAAGTCTGACTTTTTTACGGACAGTGATTTTGGGATGGAAATACATCACTACATTGAGCACAAGTTGTGAAAGGAAGCAAAACTTTTATTTTCGTGACCCCAGCAAAATAGCCGGAACGTCCTTCTTCAAAACTGAAGGAGACCAGAACTTCTCCCACAGGACGCGTTAGGTGAGACAATCACTTGTCATGCGCTACACAGAGGATTTCATACAACTTCATGTCCAAAAATTCGAACTATGCCTTTAATATGCACAGTCCCGTCGAATAAACAAAGTAAAAGTACAAGCTTCTGTTTATTTAATTTTACATTCTGTGTAGTAATACTATGTGTCAATTATTCTATTTCTTTTCTTTGTCTTCAGTACGATCGAGGACTCAAACCCTGGCTGCCTGCCTCTCCAAGACCCCATCAACTGCTGAGAGGAAGGAGTTTGTGCTTGATTTTACCAAGGCTCTTGTTGAAGCCGATATTCCCATCGAGAAGGCCCCCAAGCTGGCTGTTTTTCTGCAGAAATACTGCAAGCAGGGTGGATCCCTTCCAGCTCCGTCCCACCTCCGCTCCGACTATTTGCCAGAGCTGTTCCCTCAGTACGTGGAGGACATTAAGCGTGCGGTGGAAGGAAAAGCCGTCTACGTTTTAGTGGATGAGACGACAGATGCTTGTAGCCGCTGCGTCCTTGCAATTCTTCTACAACCCGTTGGCAGGCCACCTCTGGCAACAGATATAGTGTTTCTCGACAGAGTTAACTTCAACACTGTGTCCGAGGCAGTCATCTCATGCCTCAACAGCTACAGCATCAATTTTAGTGATGTGTGGGCTTTTGTCACAGACTCTGCAAGCTACATGAAGAAAGCCTTCAACACCATGCTTCATGGCCTGTTCCCAAACTCCATACATGTGACATGCCTGGCACATCTCCTCAACTTGGTGCTGGAGGTCTTCCCAGATACCTTTGAGGACCTCAACAAGTTGTGTGCTCTCGTGAAGAGAGTGTTCTACAAGGCACCTCAACGGCGTCAAGAGCTGCGGGCCTATATGCAGGCGTTGGGCCAGGCTCCTGTTAGGCCAGTGTTTGCGGTTGTGACCAGATGGGGCTCCTGGATTGAAGCAGTCCAGTACCTTGCAGACAACCTGGACATTTTATGCGACTTTATACCCTCTTTGCCACTGTCCTCTACGGCTGTTCAGGACCTGAGAGCGCTGCTAGAGGAGAAAGAATCCACTCTAAAGGCCCATGCGATCTTCGTTGTTGAGCACAGCACAGAGATCAAGACCACAATCACCAAACTGCAGGAGACTTCCAACCCCTGTGCTGCTACTATCCATGGTCAGCTGGAGAACCTCCTCATGCTCTTTGAATATGGTCGCAGTGTAGGGGCTGAGGATTGGCGTCCCGGGACCACAGAAAAGCTGAGGCAGCTGGATGAAGATGATCGTGCTGCCTACACTCAGCTCTTCCAGAAGACCATGGCTGACTGCTCTGCAAAGTTGCAGAATGTGATGGAGACACACCCCAGCATGCAGCTCTTCAAAGCTCTCCCAGTGTTTGACCCATCAAAGGTAGCTGATGTGAGAAAAAACATCTAGGACTATGTCCAAGTGGCCACTGCACTTATATGTGTGTCAGCTGAGGAATGGCACCGCTACATCCACATGGACAAGAGTGATGCTGAGGAGGTCAGTCCTGTGGAGTGGTGGGCTGCCAGAGAGGACAGAATGCCCACTCTTGCCCCACTTGCAGCATTGTACCTCCATCTCCCCACTACCTCAGTGGATGTTGAGAGACTTTTCTCCCACTATACAATGCTGCTTACACAGTACAGACGGAGCCTTACAGAAAACAACATTAAAATGATGCTCATTGCAAAATTCAACAGTCGGCAGCAGGATTAAGCTTTTGACTGACTGACAGTCTCTGTCTGAAAGATCATAAGACAGTCTGAATGACCTGCTTACTTACTGGTTAACTCAGGCATTTACTCATGCTTAAATGAGTAAATTAACTAATAGAATTGCAAGGGGAAAACATACCTGTGGTTCATTGATTATTCAATGCATTGTATGGTTCTCTCAAACAAGAATTTGCACAATATTTATTTTTGCACTTGTTCCTGATTTATTTAATTGACAAATTAATGAATGCTGGTTTTGTTCTCAAATATTGCCTTATGTATTTTATTTTATTTATTTATTTTTTAATACAATCTTAAAGCTAAGCTGTTCTTTTCCAGAGTACAGAAAACAAACCTGTGGTTTTGTGGTTCAATTTAATAAACTATATATTGAAGTTATTTAAAGACTTTAAAAAAATTATTTTTGTTTCAGATATTTTGTTTCCATTGAATAAGATTTTGCAAGATATTTACTTATTTATTTATGGCTTTGTTACATTATTTATTGAAATATGCTAATTTGTACATATGCTCAAGGTGAATACAGTTATTGGCAGGCAAATTAACTTTTTTTACACATTTATGTATCCTAATTTGAATAAGTTCTATAGAATGTTCATAAGAGAGTAAATTATTTACGATTGAATAAAAATGTCGAAATCTAAGTTTTGATTATACTGTATAGTGTCAATATGGTGATTATATTTATGACTTTGTGGTACTTTTAGGTTTACCAGTCTCTCACATCTAGAGTTCAGGCAGCTACACGGCACTCACACCTATGTTTCCCTGCCAATCCAACCCCTATACCTCTATGTAGGCATTTCAGAGGTAGCCAGGGGACACATGCACATTTCTTCAGTGATGCCTGGTCTCTCCTGTTCTCAGCAGGCCCTTAAAGCTTGCATTCTATCTGCAGGAATTATGAGCAGTGATTGAATCTGAGGTCTGTAAGACTGTGGTTACCTTTATATTGTCAGTTAATGCTGGTGTCATTCCAGTGGGGGTTGGACTTGGTGGGATTAGATCACCTAATGTTTCCAAATGGGTTAAATGTGGAGGACAAATTTCAAGGGGGAGTGAAGAGTAGAGACAGAGGTGCCAAAACAGCAATAATATAACAAGTCCTCCTCCAGGAGCTTCTGGGTTCTGACTCGATGCTGCAGGCATGAGATCATGAGACTTGGGGAAGAAGTTAAGTTAGTAACAGGCATGAATCGAACATGAATACAAGTATGGAACATGGAGAGAAGGAGAGGGAGGGAGGGAGAGAGAGAAGCTAACTCTGTCAGTGGACGTCTCCTGGCAGACAAGGCCTATTTGGGATAGTGTCCAGCCTTGTGCCCCCCACCCACCGATTAGGCAATTTTAATACAGGATTTTGCCTGTTAAAAGTTTCTATTTTTGCTCCAAACACAATGATTATTCTACTAGATAATTGTTTAAAACCTTTAAAGGAAAAAAAACTACTCCGCAGAATTCCGCAGATTTTCCTCTGCAGAAAACCAGAAAAAAGTCCGCAGATTCCGTTTGTTCCTCATGATGACCATTACCACAATAAAATGAAAGTATATTTGTACGTGTCCGCACAAATTTTAAATATGATTTGGAACAACATACAAAGCAAGCAATGTGTTCCACAGTAAAATTACTTTCCCCCTGCAGACAACAAACTTCACAAAATGGCACCAGCCTGAGGTACAAGTCCTTTTCAAATTTGCCATTTGACATCACGGCAGAGCTCAGACTCCTCAGTCACTCAAAGTTTTATGGCGGCCATCAGAATGTTTCTTTTTCATGACATACTATAATGAAGACAAATCTCTCCGCTCTCTCCTTGGTGCCTGAGAGCAGTAATCTTAAAGCCTGCCATTTATTAGGCCGACAAATAAATACATGAAAATTTGCATTTGATTGGTCATACTGATGCCAAGACACACTTTTTTTCCCCACAAAGCACAAATGTACATAGGAGAATTTGTGAAGTCCAAGGAGAGTTCACAAATATTCATATTCAACTTGCCCAACAAATTACCCAACACAAAAAGGAAGATCATTCCCTTGCTATGACAGAATAATAGAATGCGAAAACAGTGAAATGTCATGTTAGAAATGATGGAAAACAACTTGCCACTTACCCGAAAGTAAATAGTACAGACTACTACAGTGGGTCGACGGCACCCAGTTCTTTCGTTGAATTAAATTGATCTAAGCGGATTTTTTGGTTTTTGTTCAGGAATACGAAGGAAATTTATTGCCAAGCTCTTAACGAATCGATTTATGCAGTTAATTACACTGCAACTAGCTGGTATTATTACAGAAAGTGGAAGACAACTGTACTTCAACAATAAATCGATTGTAATGTTGAGGCTTTTTGCCAACCACGCGACCAGGTGTGTGACATCGTAAGAACTACTGCGAAAGACAAGTTTTTGACTTGTTTAACATGTTAAATCATCCACATGCTGTTTAAAAATTTGAGGAAAATATGGAACTAATTAAATTCTCCAGAACTAATTTATTGATTTTATGGCACAATGTGACTGTGCTCTGAGATTGTTTCTGCCATTAACCAGTAAATATGCGAGAGTTAATTACTCAACACCTCCATGCAAAGAGCGTGGATTCCAACCTAATTGCTAATTCATATTCAAAATCGGCAATGACATTTATCCAACACGGCTTTGGTTTGGAGTCAATAAAGCCTCTTTTGAGGGTATTGATTTTTTCATGGAAGTGCTAATACATTTTTCTCAACACTTTGTTGATTTTCAAAGTGTATCAATGTGAAGTAATAGCCTAAATAAATGCTGTATTTGATTTGTGAGAGCATGGTGGGTGTCGTGGGGGACAGTAGTGCTATAGAAGTGAAAAACAGGGAATTGGGGAGGGATGGGGGTGTAGAATGAAGACAGACACGAAGGTGTACACATGCAAATACTCACACACAAGAACCCCCCGCATATATACACACTTACACAAAAACAAACATGCAAACACACTTGATCACTCATTCGCATTCACTCACACTTTCTCACTCTTCTACACTTGCTCACTCATTCAGTTACTCCCAGTTGCTCAATATGGCCAATAACTCACTCTCGTTCATCAGCACTCACTGACTCACTCACACTTACTGACTCACTCTCAGTCACTGACTCAATCACTGACTCACTCACACTCACTGACTCGCTCACATCGACCTTTCCATTGACATACACGCGCACACTCATGTGCACACACACGCGCACACACACACACACACACACACACTCATAAACACACAGACACACACACACACACTCACTCTTAAACTGACCTTAAGGCGCATGCGGATGGTATTGCAGTCTCTCAGAGGATTGAGTTTGAGTGTCTCTCCCAGGTTGTTGCAGCCCGAGTTTGGGAGTTGCGGCTCACAGCACACGCACACACCGTCGCTGACAAACTTCACCTGCCAAGGGAGGACAAGAGCGAGAGAGGAACACACATCAAGGGTTTTAATCTGCTAATCAGCTGCACAGGGAAGGGCACAAACATAGCCACAATAAGTGCCTTGTTCCAAAAGACATGAAGCACCCCTCCCTCTAACCTCCATGTGCCGTCTTCAGTGATGTTAGCCAAGTGTGCACCCATAATGCACTGGACAATGGAGGCACATGGATTTAAAAGCAACATTTGGGACACCCTGACCATGTAGTATAACTTAAGGACTTGGCATTCAGTTGCATCAAATTGCGGGTATTATGGGTTGCGGGGTCCAGTGAAGTCTTTCGATTTTGCCAGAGCGCACACTAAGGGCTGCTGAGGGGCCATCCTAAGCTTTCCTTTGAAGCACAAAATAGCACGTCAGAGACACTAAGCCCTCTCAAACTTTGCGGACACATGCAAATGAATGCTTCATGTGTGCTGGTTTGGGAATATGGACGAGGCAAAATCAGAGAAGCTGATCAACACAGAGACAACAATGTCAGCTCAGACGTATAGGGTTAGAATCTAGCCTGGGCCTTTCTGAATGGGGTACGCATAGTCTCTCCGTTTTCGTGTGGGTTTCCTCCCATAGTCCAGAGCGCTAATTGGAAAGTCTACTTTGGCCATGAGTATGAGCTTGTGAGTGAATGGAGTGTGTGTTCATGCGTAGGCCATGATTCTGCAACCTGTTCGGGATGAATCCTTGCCCCTCGTCCAACACGTGGAAATAGGCTTCAGTTTTCGTTGCAACATCCTGACCAGGAATTATATAATTGAAGGTTGGATGGATGGACAAATGGATGGGTGGGTCGATAGACAGTTTTAGCGTACATACATTGACCATGTTTTTATTATGATGCACGAGTTGTGAACGCAGTGTCTTATATGACGGGGTAAGAATGAAAAATGCTGTATGCTCCTCCTGAGCTTGGCTTGGTTTGAACTCGAGCGGGAAGAGACCCTCGAATGCTTGGGTTAATCACATTGGGGAGCAGTTAGTGCCAGTATTCAAGTGCAGCAGAAAGTGTGTCGGAGGAGACCTATAGTAGAGGGTGAGACAGACAGACGCTGAAACAGACAGGAGGAGTGAGGGGGAAGGAGAGTGGGAGATAGAAAGTAAAGGAGGGAGAGAAAGTGAGATACTGTAGGAGATAGAGACAGATGGAGAGAGAAAGAGGAGGAGAGACGGTGGGGGATAGAGAGAAAGATAGAGGGACACAGACCTTGAGATAGAGAGGGGGACAAACAGTGGGGGAGAGAGAGAGATACGGGGGGGGGAGAATGGGCAGAGAGAAAGGGAGGGATAGATGGGGGGAGAGAGAGAGGGAGGGATGGAGTGGGGGTTGATCTAATATGCCATCTCCCACAGGAGAGGCAGTGACAGTGACAGATTCTCCTGGTTTGTCCACAGAAGGTTCCAACACCTGGAGCTCAGTCCCCCACACCAGACCAGGCTAAACTACACAACCACTGCAGTCACAAACTACACATCTGTCACTGCCAGCTGAGAGACGCTGCTTGTGTGTCCATGTATGTGGCGGCATATAATGCCGTGGACAGGGACGGTCTGTGGGTTTTGAACGCACCTCCAAACAAAAATCACTGCATGGTACTTCTTTCAGGATGTTTATTATCCAAGCAAACAAAATATAAAAACAAGGTTGAGTCCAAAATTATGACAAATTCCAAAGGTAACGAAAAAGCCTTCCAATCAACGAAACTGTGTCTTAAAGGTTGTAAAATAGTAGTTGTGTGGTCAAAAACTGTAGGTAACCACTGACCTCTACCTGTCCCACATTGTTCTTCCTTGCTCCACCCCCAGTGACGTGTATATCAAAGCTAGAATTTCTAAAGAACACAAACTACCAGGTAAATTATATAAACATAACTGATGTGTGCGCAACAAATAAAAACTGTAAAATTGTGTGATTTAAATACTTTAAATGGCTACAACATTTCCGGCCCCTAATTATTGTTTAACAATTAATTACAAATTAAGCAAGTGTAGCCATAACAGAAACAGTATCAACTACTAAATATTATCATACTATCCAATCTATACTGCATCTAATTAGCACAGTAAATACCAGTTAGTCAATTAATCTTCAATGTTCTTTGTGGTCTTATGACTTTAACTAATAATCTTCATTCTTCGTCGGCAGGAATAACCTAAAAGGAAAGAGATGCATAACATGCATTGTGTGCAAGTTTATGTGCGTTATGAGGAAATGTATTGCATATGAAAAGTGTAGTGAATGTATGCTTTAAGGAGTGTGTAGTCAGTGTAGGTGTAAAGCCAGAGCTCCAATCTCTGGCAGCAGGAATCGTGGCAGCTACGCTTCTTTCAGTAGAAGGCACAGCTTGGTGATGGGCCGTTCCAACTCTGATGTTTGAGTCTTGAGACGAACACTCCGAACATGTCCCTTGGAGTCCGCCATGACATCTGTGATTCGTCCCAATTGCCAGGAATTCCTGGGTGCAGAGTCATCCATAACGAGAACCAAGTCTCCAACTGCAAAGCTCCTTTTCATTCTGTTCCACTTTTGCCGTGCTTGCATCAATGGGAGATATTCTTTCACCCACCTTTTCCAAAATAAGCCTGCAATATATTGCACCTGTTTCCAACGCCTGCGGGTGTAAAGATCCTCCTTCTGGAATAATCCAGGTGGCAGCAGTGGCTTTGCTTTTAGCTGTAGGAGATGGTTTGGTGTAAGAGCCTCTAAATCATTTGGGTCATCTGTGGATGGTGTAATGGGGCGGTCATTCAAAATGGCCTCTATCTCACACAGAACAGTGCTTAGGGCTTCGTCGTCCAGCACCTGCTGTCTTACCACTGTGCACAGAACCCTTTTGACGTGCTGAACTAGTCGTTCCCACACTCCTCCATGATGAGCTCCATGTGGGGGGTTGAAGCACCATTCAATTCCATCGAGCAAAAGAGTTTTGTGAAACTTATCCTGATTGAGCTCCTTAATGGCTTGCTTTAGCTCCCGGTTGGCACTGACAAAGTTTGTTCCGTTGTCTGACCTTAATCTCCGGACTTGACCTCTACGGCACACAAACCTCCTGATGACGTTTATACAGGAATCGGTATCCAGGGTGTGTGCCACTTCTAGGTGAACTGCACGAGATGTTAAGCATGTAAATATGACACCATATCTTTTTACAGTCTGCCGGCCCCTCTTTACCTCTATTGGCCCAAAGTAATCGATGCCAACATCAGTGAACGGTGGAAGATCTGAGGTGACTCTGTCGGCAGGGAGATCTGACATTTTTTGCTCACCTGGTCGTTGTCGCTGTCGCTTGCACACTATGCAACTTCTTATGATTGCTCTGGCTGCAGAGTTGGCATGCGGTATCCAGTAGCGACGCCGAAGCATTGACAGCATGTGGTTTCTGCCGCCGTGACCAACCACCTGATGAATGTGGCGCAGTATCAGTGTTGAGATGTGGCTGGACTTGGGTAGAATTACTGGGTGTTTTGCCTCTTCAGGGAGTGCAGACCGGTGCAGCCTACCGCCAACCCTTAAAACTCCATCCACAATCTGAGGGTCAAGCTTAAACAGATGGCTTGTTTTTCTTAACATACCTGTTTGCAGGTCTGCGAGTTCCTCTGGGTAGACCTGTTTCTGCACAAAGCAGAAAATCACCTTTTCTGCATTATTCAGGTCATTTACAGAGAGTCTTATGGTGTCTTGTTTTACCTTACGCTTTGACCTTTGCCCTTGACCCTGGGAATCGGTTATGTTCTTTTTCTGGTCTTTCTGCAGGAGGAGCAACTCTTTCAGCTTTAAGATCCATGCCACAGCTCTTCTCAGATCAGTCCACTGTGAAAAGTAGTTTAAAAGCTTACTTGCAGGACACTCCTTTTGTTCTGTTACTGCAGCACAAACATGGATTTCACCTTTTACATCAGGATCATCATCAGGCACTTTTTCCATTTTTAACATGCTTTCTGGCCAGTGTGTGGGTGGTTTGAACAGAAATTGCGGTCCATTGATCCATTCTTTTGAACTGAGGAAAACATCCGCCTTTATCCCACGTGATGCAGCGTCCGCTGGGTTTAGTTTGGTGCTAATGTGCCGCCACTGCTCCATCTTTGACAGCTCCTGAATGATGGAAATCCTGTTAGCCACATATGTTTTGAATCTTTTTGTTTTGCTGGAAATGTAATGAAGAACCGTCATGCTGTCCGACCAGAAAACAGACTCATCCAGGTTCACGTCCAGCTCTGTTTTCAACATTTTGTCCATGCGCACAGCTAAGACTGCAGCTGCAAGCTCCAGCCTTGGTATAGTGGTTTGCTTCAGTGGTGCCACTCTAGCCTTTCCCATAACAAAGGCAACATTCACATCTTGGTTGGTGTTTAACAGCCGGAGGTAGGACACCCAACCATATCCTGCTTCGCTGGCATCACAGAAGTGATGCAGCTGTGCTGCTGTCACTTTACCAAAGTCCTTTGGAGTAAAGCACCTGTGGATGCTGAATGTATTCAGGAGGGCAAACTCATCCAACCATTTTTGCCATCTCTGAGCCATTTCCTGTGGGATTTGATCATCCCATCCCAGCTTTGTTATGCACAGGCTTTGCAGGATTTGCTTGGCAGGCAGGATAACAGGTGCCATAAAACCTAAAGGGTCATACATTGATCCAACTACTGACAGGATGCCACGTCTGGTCACTGCGTGGGGTTTTACCTCCATACTGAATGTGAATGCATCCTGCTGCACGTTCCACTGAGCTCCAAGTGCTCTTTCCATAGGGAGCTGGTCTCTGTCAAGGTCAAGTATTTTTACATCTTTAGCTCTTCGCTCTTCAGGAATGCTTGCCAGGACTGTGCGATGGTTACTCACCCACTTATTGAGTTTAAATCCACCTTTGGCACACAGGTCTGTTAGATGTTGATACAGAGATATTGCCTGCTCCACTGTGTTGACCGACTTTAAACAATCATCCACACAGAAATTCTGACGAACTGTGTTTATTACCTCAGTTGGAAAGTCATGTTGGTTGTCGTCAGCTGTTTTCAGCAAGGCGAATGAAGCACAGCTGGGGGAAGACACCGCTCCAAAGATGTGAACTAACATTCTGTGCTCCTGCAGCTCTTTTGTAATGTCCCCATTTGGCCACCAGAGGAAGCGTAGGAAATTGACATCTTCTTTGGCCACTCTTACTTGGTGGAACATTCCTTCAATGTCAGCCATGAAGGCTACAGGGCCCTGGCGAAAACGGAGCAGTACACCCAACAGTGTGTTAGTTAAGTTAGGTCCCTGCAGGAGCTCTTTGTTCAGTGATGTTCCACAATAAGTTGAAGCACAATCAAACACCACACGCAGGGTTTTTTTGCGTGGGTGATAGACTCCATGATGTGGTATAAACCACGCCCTTCCACTTTCATGCTCCAATTCTTCTTCTGGCACAATTTCTGCATAATTCTTAACAAAGACATCCTTCATGAACTCTTTGTACTCACCAAAGAATGTGTCGTTTCTCTTGAACTTTTTTAAAAGGTGGTGTGCTCTCTGCTGGGCTACAGCTTTGTTGTATGGAAGTCTCACGTTGGCATTACGAAAAGGCAGCTTCAGGCTGTAGTGTCCATTCTCCAGCACAGCAGAGCTTGATACTATATTCATGAACTGAAGGTCTTCAACAGACATTTCCTTTTTGTCCTCATAGTGTTGTTCAACAAAGTCTTGATTGTACTGTTGAACCAGCAGCTCCTCGATGGATATCCTATTACACCGCAGGGATCCATCATTTCCATCGTCGCTGAGTGGCCCATTAATGACCCATCCAAGTACGGTTTTCACCGCATAAGGCCCACTGCCTTGGCCACTGATCACTTTCCAGGGTTCCATGGCTCTTGGGGCGTTGACTCCTATTAACAGCCCAATGCCAGCATTATTGGGGGTCAAATCCACTTCCTCAAGATACGGCCATTTCCTAATGTCCTCCATTTTGGGAATATTTTCTTTGGCGTCTGGAATGGATTTGTGTGTAAAAACATCTGGCAATTTAATGAATGTATCACTTTTAATAGCAGCAACTTCCAATCCGCATATTTTGTGACTTGAAACTGGCTTGGTTTGCCCCATGGTTTTGAGCAAAATGACTTGTTTCTTTCCATCTGCGTTTAACTGATGCATTAGTGCCTCTGTGCAGAACGTTGCTGAGCTCCCTCCATCCAAAAATGCATATGTTTGCACCACTTTGGTTCCTTTTTCCAATTTAATCTTTACTGGGACTATTGCAAGCGCACACTTCTTTGTGCCGGCCCCCATAACTTCATTCGCATTCAGTGAGACCAAAGCACTAGACATTGATGCTTGTGAAAGATGAGTGTTATCTGAGCATCCCCATTGGGCTTCTTTTGGGCTTATGTGCAAAATGGTGGGGTGCATTTTGTGGCAAATATGGCATGACATGCGTTTTTTACAGACCTTGCTGATGTGCCCCTGTTCCAAACATCCAAAGCATAATCCATTTGCTTTCAGAAACTGCACCTTCTCCACGTTGGGCTTGTGCTTGAGTGCTCCACAATTTTCAAGCTTATGGTCTTTTCCACAAAACATGCATGCATTGCTCCATTTTTGCTTTTGTCCCATCTCCACTTTAATCTTAGCCAGTTCAGGGATGGTAGTCACAGCAGTGGCAAAACTGCTCCCCCTCATGTCTTTGTGTTGCACTTTAGGTTTGGCCCTTTTTTCCAAAGCCATTGGTATATTTGCCTCACCAAACACAGGGTCCAGCACTGCACGCGTTTTTCTTTCCATGAAGTGAAGGAGATCTTTGAAGCTTGCTCTTCTGCTCTCAGTTTCCTGAATATCACACACAGTCATTCTCCAGTTATCACGCAGCTTAAACGGTAATTTTGACACAATTATTCTCATGTTTGAGGCATTTTCCAGCTCATCTTCATAGTTTATCTCAGACATAGTGTTGTAGCAGCTTTGCAGAAAAAGTAAGTATGACCTCAAAGCAGCTCCATCTTCTGCCCGTATGGCACACCAACTCAATGCTTTGCTCATGAATGCTGCTGTAATTTTCATTTTATTTCCAAAATGCCATTCAAGCTGCTCCATAGCTCTTCTATACCCGTTACTTGGCTCCATATGCAAACAGCTGCGCACTAGTTGTCTTGGTTGACCAGCTGTATACTGCTCCAGATAGTTAAGTTTGTCTTGCATGTTATCAGTTTTACTGTCTATACCTTGTTGAAACGCTCTAATGAAGGAGCGAAACTGAAGTGGATCCCCATCAAATACTGGAATATCTCTACTTGGCAGAAGTGACATGCTCTGCTGTTTTACTAGCATTTCAGTTATTTCGTTTTGTCTTCTCAATACATCTGCCAAGACATTACTAGGGGCATTTAGCTGGACTTGAGCACCGTGGCCCTCGGGGATATAAACAGGTTCAATTTTCACTGGAGGTAACTTACTTTTGCGTAATGCATCTGCCGTCCGTCGCACTTTCTTTAGACCAGATGATTCGGCAGCAGATGATCCAGATGTGGCTGAGCAGCGACTGCCCCCCCTGGAGAGCGACTGCCTTAACAGCGTTGCTTTGGCTTCTGCCGCCGCCAGTTCTGCGGTCAAGGCCAGCTTTTCCTGCCTGGCTGTTAACTGGGCTTGTTCCATATCCAAAACGTGCTTTTGCTCCATGGCTTGAATCTTTGCGCGCAGCGCTGCCTGTTCAGCCTCTGCCTCCAGACATGCTGCCGTCAGTCTGCCGGACTTTGAGCTCTCGGCGCTGCTTGATGACCCAGCCGACGCTTCGGAAACACTGGGGCCGATCTCGCTCTCCGCTTTGCCGGCACCATCACCGCCCGCGTCTCCGTCTTTATCCTCGTTAGCGTCTCCACACCCAGCTCCGTTCTCCCTCTCTGTCCATAGCGTCTCCTCCTGGACCACCTCCTCCTTATACATCCATGACTCCGTCTCCTCCAGAAACCTTTCAAAATGATTGATCTTGGGAACATACCAATCTGTCTGGTCCGCTTCTTTTTCCTCCACATCCAACAGGTTTTGCACATCCATTTGCAACTCCTTAAAATGCGCCAAAAGTTCATAAAACAAGTCCACATTTTTCTTTACCACATCTTTATCTTCGTTTCTTTCGACCATATTAATAATTTCGTTCTTTTTTCTTGTCACTGCGCCCAGCCTTCCTCTGCGCGATTTAATTTTTTGCAACAGTTCCATTTCTTTCTCCATACTTGCTTCGGGAAGACTCTCCATCCTTTTTCCATAAGGTTCTCAAAAAATGTTCATAAACAAAAAACCATTGGACGGATATCCCAAACTGAAGAGGCTTGTTGCGCTTAGTAAAAGAACAAAGGACCGCGTGGGAACACTGCGGCTTTACTCACGGCGGGGAACAACTTCAACTTTGACCCAACGAAACTCGATCCAACAAAAATCCATCCAACATCGAATAGTCCACTCCATGCAGATCCAAAGTCAATCCAGAATCTACAGTTTTTGACTTAATGTGGCGGCATATAATGCCGTGGACAGGGACGGTCTGTGGGTTTTGAACGCACCTCCAAACAAAAATCACTGCATGGTACTTCTTTCAGGATGTTTATTATCCAAGCAAACAAAATATAAAAACAAGGTTGAGTCCAAAATTATGACAAATTCCAAAGGTAACGAAAAAGCCTTCCAATTAACGAAACTGTGTCTTCAAGGTTGTAAAATAGTAGTTGTGTGGTCAAAAACTGTAGGTAACCACCAACCTCTACCTGTCCCACATTGTTCTTCCTTGCTCCACCCCCAGTGACGTGTATATCAAAGCTACGGTGACGCAATGAATTTCTAAAGAACACAAACTACCAGGTAAATTATATAAACATAACTGATGTGTGCGCAACAAATAAAAACTGTAAAATTGTGTGATTTAAATACTTTAAATGGCTACAACAATGTACGTATGTGCATGTATACGAGTGTGTGTGTGTGTGTGTGTGTGTGTGTGTGCGCATGTGCATGTGTAGGTGTGTGTGCGTGTTGGGTCTTTCGTCACAAACCACAGGGGATGGTCACACTTTGGCAGGTATGGTTTGGAATATCTTGCAAATTTATTATGGAAGGCAGAATATGTGCGCACGCGTGTGTGTGTGTGTGTACGTGCATGCGTGTGTGTGTGCGCATGTGTGGGTGTGTGTGTGTGTGTGTGTGTGTGTGTGTGTGCAAGCACATGCGCGTGTGAGCGTGTGTGTGTGCGTGTGTGCATGCTTGTGTGTGTGTTTTTGTAAGTTTTTCTTTTGTAACTGGGCGCATTTTGAATTGTTTCATGTCATGTGTCATCAGTGATGCCGGGAAGAAAGTATGTTGTATTATGGGGCAGCACCAATTGGATGCCAAAATAAGCCAGAAAGGCAATCTGACTGCGCAGGGTATGTAAATGGCTCGTGACCAACTCGCAAGTGATTTATTGATAATTTCTATTGTGTGAAAAATTCTGAAAATGTTAGAATCTCAGCTAAAAAAAATTGGCAGATGTCAAAGATCATTCCTACAAAGTTTCAAGAGATTCTGAGGTGGTCAAGCAACTGACCTCTCCAAATCTCGCTGAGTTGACCTGGAATAACCCTTGAGTCAAAACAGTTTTTTTAGCCAGACATATATAATTTGCCATGCCTATTTATTCACTGTACATTCCAGCAGACACATCTTTATTGGATCAAGAAGAAAACACTGGAAGTGAAGATTTATGATTGTTTCAACCCAGCTTTCACTTGTTCATATAAGAATTTCCCCATAGACTTCGGTTCATTTTCTTGAATCCATTAATGCACTCATTTGTGGCATTTTGACCCATAATCCACAGAAACACAATCCGCAATGAATAGATTATAGGTATTCCTGCTACCGCTCATTAGCTTTACTGCCACCGCTACCAACTCACAAGTCTCCTGTGACAGTCTCTGTAAAAACTACATGATTGCATGTGTGAGGTACGGTTCACCTGCTACTGTTATGGCCCCAATTTGTTATGAACTATTGGACAGCAAGGGATGATAGACAAAATTTTAAAACTTAAACAGATTTAATTAAACAAACCACTGACCAGGATTGAAATATTAACAAAAAAAGAGATATTTACAGTCCCTTGAGATGGGGTTGCTTTGCGATGTCTTGGGACAGGAAAATGCTCCAACACAGGCAAAAATCAACAAAAAGCTTCACAGGTCTTGAAAAGAGTGATGGGTCTGGTCAAATGCATCCTTCCACAATTTCTCCTTGCAATTTCTCCTACTACTTTACCATCTCAATTTTTCTCCTTATATACTCTTTTCCAGCCCCCTCCCACCTTCCAGACTTTTTTTTTCCAATTCTCTGGGACTTTCCCCTCTGAGGCATGCCCAGGACATGCCCAAAAACCTAGCTTCAGACTGGGCTTAACAAAAAAAAAGTCAATACTGCCATCTAGTGGCTATTTTTTACATTACACTACAAAGGGAAAGCAGATGAATTGGATCAGACTAATTACAAAGGAATGAACATGAGGAAGTTCCTGATTACAAGAAACTGGCAAAAGCCAAAACGCAGACAGGGATCACAGAGACAGTCTACTGACAAACACACGGCTCCGGTTTGGGAGTTCTACCGCGCACAGAGTGAGAATCAGAACAGTGAGTAGCCAGGTACAGAAAGTCTGCTATAAGCACAGCAAAGTAAATTGAGCGAAGGCAAGGGGTGGAGACTAGAGCAGAGCGAGTGCTGAGAGCTTGTAAGTCAATTAGTAATGTGCAGCTATACAATCCCTTGTGCTTGTTTGTAAGTTAGTACTATAAACAATGTTAGTCTTGGTTAGTCAGTTTAACTAAAACAACAAACTGTTAGTATTGTTAGTAAAATAGAAAAGCAAGGTGAAGGAAGTAAATGAGATTGGGAGGAATGGTTGAAATCCCAGAAACCATGAAATAATCCAAAAGAGTGGCACACAATACTGGGCCAGTGAGCGATCACATGACAAAAGACCAGACAGGGGGAGATAAAGTGCAATGCATGGTATGAGACAAAACATGGACCAGAATATAACTGAGGGATTGGATTATGGGAGAATATCCAGGAACAAACAGGAACAAAACATGCCATGGATCAAGACATGGCAAAACATGAACAGAACAAGGCAGAATCATAACAGCATGCACAAATAATATAAGGAGAACAGTTAATCTCTCTTGTCCCTCTTATGTGGAATGCATACCTATTCCACACGCCGGGGAAATCCCCTGTGTTTGTGAGGCAGCACATACTTCCCAGCAGAGTAAAAGAGGTTCTGGCAGTCTCAAGAGAAGTTCAACACAAAAGCATGTAACACTGAATTTTTCCCTTCAGAGCTACCCCCAAAATTACAATAAAAAAAGAGAAACCACAATAAAAAAAAAAATGCTGCATTATCACAAATATGAGCACAAAAGCAATACCCACTGAAGACAATGTTGTGTTCAGAACAGTATTGCTTATGATTTAAACAGTTTTCATGTTCAAGATTCCATAGTTCATAGTTCATGTTACAGTTTTTAACAGTTTCTAGTTTCAGGATTTTACATTTCATAATTCATGTTTATTGTCCATGTTTTTACTTTTCCATGTTTTTGTTTTCGCCAGGTCTACCAAGCCACTCCACCGCTTGTCTGCGTTCCGCCCCGTGCCTTCGTTGTTGCACTTTTCAGAGCTCTGGTTGGCTTTGGTATTTCCCCTTCCTTCTGTGCTGTGCTGGATTCGGGGCTGTCTAAGCTTAATTGGCAATTAACTGTTTTTAAGTTACTAACATTTACTAACATTCACTGGGTGGTGTAATTCTTAGATAGGCACATTACTAATATTACTAATTTAGACAGGGAGTTTGTTGTCATGATTGCTGCTTTACTATTTCAAGTCTTGATCTGCTTTTCTGTTCTTAACATTCATGCTTGCTTTCAAACTGCATACTTAATTGGTACTTAAGCTGAGCACGCTCATTCTCTTAATGAGCAAGTCTTGTCATCCAATCTTAGTCCATGTCCAATGATCTTGCCATGCCTCTTGTTTCTCCTTCTCCAGGTGTTGCCCCTCATGTCTTGATTTCTTACCCTTTATCTGGATGCGGTGGAAGTTGGCTGGCAGACAGTGTCGCAATTCCTTGTTCATGTTAACAAGTTTGTTGCCAAGTTTCTGCTCAAGTTCAAGTTTGCAAGTCTTGTTGTTTATTTTTGTTCTTGGATTTCTGCCTGGAGTTTCCAGTGGTTTTTTGTTCTTGCCATTTTTGCTATTTAGTTCATAGCTCTGTGAAGCTCACCTTAGTTTGTCTTTTGCAACCCTTTGGGCCAAGTTTTTTGTTGGCCCTCGAGGCTGTTTTATTTTGTTTAAATAAAATCCTCATTCCCCTTCACCTCGCTCCTGGTGTCTATCTGATCACAAATCAGACAAACCCATGGGGTTATCCTCTGGCCCCACAGGCCCGGCACACCCCTTTTTATATTAAAAACTGTTTCACATGGGAAAAGAAAAAACAAAAAAAAGACGTGCGTCGACTAAGATAAATGTGCTCCATGTCATCTGAGGACAACTAAATTCCCATTGGGTAATAACTAGAGCACTCGGCAACCGAACACATGTATCCCCCGAAGGCGGCCGAGATGGTCCCGGAGTACCAAAAATCAATAGGTGTCGTGAACTTACCATAATACAAGTCCATGCAAAACTTGAAAAGAATCGGTGCACTTATGTGGGCTGTAGAGCATTCACAAGAAAATCTCTGCGGACGCGTGACGAGGCCAAATCCATAGTATCCTCCGACCTTCGTTCGGGGTATACAATTACCATGTTCTCTGTAAGCCAGAAAAGCAAGATTCTGTATTTCAAAAACAGGATTAAGAATGGGAGTCGGATACAATCCTCCCAGTGCTGGCATTGTCATGAGAGGTCAAACTAAGAACTGGGTAAAAGTCAATCAATCAGTGCCCAGTTTACATTAATTCACAATAGTTATCAATATTCTACGCTCGGCTTGGACAGTTTCTCTAGCGATACTTCACTGAGGTTTAATATAAGCAAGAGCACATCTACACACGTCAATTTAATTTACTGTAAACACTTCCAAATGAATATATTTTTTTGAATATGACCGTTCCTTGAACTACACCGCAGAGGGATTCTAAATCTGGTAAAATTTTATCAGCATCAAAAAGATGAAACTAAGTACGAAAAGACTTAAGGTTGTTCTCTTGAGAAAGCAACAGTCACTCGTGCTTCATTTATCCCATGACATCATGATATTCCATGTCTGATAAAACACAATTCTAGGAAAAGAGCTTGAATAAGCATACAAATTCTGAGCGTAAGGACCAGCTATTCCTTATATTATAGTTCTTGCTTATATTAAACAAACAAAAAAAAGGCCTGGATGGGCTTCAGTAAATCAAACTAAATCATGATCAATCTTCACCGCAACATACAGTACAAAAGGGGATTTAAGATTTTGTATTGCCCGTTTTCCACACCGCCCCCGTGTTATTATCGTTGTCCAAAATTTGCCCTTGAGCTATCCTCCCCTCCATTAACCTTAGAAATCAACGGCTGTAGGGCCTGCGAGAGGAGGAGCCACAAGCTTTGCCCTCACTACAGCTCAGCATTGAAAAGTTTTTCACATTCAGAATCATTTACAATCAAATTCCAAACTGGATGTGATACAACACAACGTAGCAAAACAACACAAGCAAGGAGAAGTAAACAGAAAGTAATCAGAAATTAACCTACCCCAAAACAAATTAAAAGTTAAACGATTGCAATCATCCAGCTGATATTGGAAATGGACTGTATAATCAGACTGTATAATACAGTAACATCATCATCATATTATATTGTATTGCTTATTAGGTCATCCAGCTCATTTATTTCTCCTGATACTGACCCAAAATAACAGATCTTCCACCTACATTATCTTATGATCTGTGTGAAAACGGCACAACCATGGCACCACAGATTAACTCACTGCTAGAAGTTGTTGGATACCCCATATGTAATAAACTGAGAATGAGCAATAAAAATCTCACTTAGTTCTCAGTACAGCCATGGAGCTGCACAAAGCGTTAAATTGTAATTAGAGAGAATTAAATGAGAAATAAAATATGACTAATAAGGGTCTAACATGGTAGTGTAACTGGGGTGTAAATTGTGTGATGCGCAACTCGCTATATGCAAGGCTTGCCAGGCATTTCAGTGTAAGCCCTGTGTAAGTCTTATCGCCTCTCACACTCAAGCCAGCTCCACCTCCGTCACTTCAGTGACACCCAAGTGAAAAAGTATTACACTTAGTTATATTGAAAATATATTTGTTGCATACAAAAGTTATTACAAATATACTTTTACTTTTTGTGCTTAATTTGTAATATATTTAACATATACTTTTAGAAAGTGTACTTTAAAATATATGTGATTAATTTCATCTTCAATATAATAAAATTAAACATACTAATTATGCAATAATTAAAGTTGTACTTTAGCTTACTTATTAGAAGTGTACCTTATTGGAAGTCTATTGTAAATTGTTCTTAAGTATACTTTTAAAAAGTATACTTTATTTCAAAGCACTTATAGTAGTAGATTAGTATTTTTATTAAAAGTGTACTTTTTTGAGTCATTTGTAATATACGGTTAATATACTTTATTAAAGTGCACTTAATTTGCACTTCTTTGGAAGTGAACTTAGATACACTTATTAAAAATGTACTTCACTGTTAGTCTATTTTAAATTTTTTAAAATATACTCTCAAAAAGTTACATTTATTTCAAAGCACTTAGACTAATAGATTAGTATTCGTATTAAAAGTATATTTATTTGTAATATATAGTTGGTATACTTTATTTAAGTGCACTTTAACTTCACTTAATTGGAAGTGGATTTATGTACTTATTTAAAAGTGCAATTTATTGTAAATCTATTTTAAATTTTTCAAAAGTATACTTTTGAAAAAGCATACTTTATTTCAAAGTACTTACATTAGTCAAATAGTATTCTTAACAAAAGTATCCTTATTTGAGTCATTTGTAATACACTGTTAGTACTTCATTAAAGTGCAGTTTAATTTTACTTATTTGGAAGTGAATTTAGCAACACTTAAAAAAGTGCTAATGAAGTTGAATTTGTTTTAAGCTGTACTTCTTCATAGTTCTAACAGTGGTGATTTAGTGTACTTATGAAAGGAGTAATTATTTAGCAATACACTTTCTACATATTACATGTATGTGGTAGTACTTTTGCACATTTGTTTTCATTTCATTCCCAGTTATGTTAAAATGCACAAATACTTGATTGTCAGAAAGACATAAGTTTATTTAGCCAATGGAAACACATTGTTACAGCACGTTATAGTCAATCTGAGCAGGGATTTTTTGTTCAATATTGCTTGGTAGAACATATCTTCTTCTTAATCCAGACAAACATGTAATTCATGAGTATTACATTGCAACAGATTTTTAGTCTAATTCATTTACAGAGGAATAGGGAGGCCTTTTCCCTTGACTCATATAGAAATATGACACAGTTAAAACAGTAAAAAAAAAAAATTCTAGTGTTAATGTTATAACAAGCGCAAATTCGCAATAGCTGCAACCTCATACATGCATGCATCCATTAAATTTCCAAACACAGAGGTCGGCGACATCCGGGCAATGCTATGAGGGAAATGCAATAACAAGGGCTATATCAAAGTTAATCAGTGATTATTTTTATAGTAAATTGGCTGTTTTTGTTTTGTTTTCTTACAAACTTACTAATGTTACTGGAACATTGTTTAATTGCATGGGTACCTCTTTTTAGAGGTTTTATGTTTTAATAAATAAATTTCATTTTGTTTTTTCAATAAATTGAAGTGGATTTCTTTCATTGAACTGATTAGCACACTTTCAGTGTACTAGTGGTACCATAAATTAAGTAGATTGAAGTGAATGTGGTGACATTACAGTAGTACACTTCTGTACCACTAACACAGTGCACTATACAGTACTAATACCTGCACCACCTACTGCACTTCAAACACACTTCTAAACCATACATCATAGTACAATGATATTATACTTGAAGAACAAACCTTTTGATGCTTTATTAGTGATATTACTTCACTATAAATGCATTTTTATTGACATAGTAGTGCACTTGAAAAGTAATACAAATAGTCAGAGAGTGCACTTGATCTAAACTTGAAGTATGATAAGTTTAATAATAAGTGCATTAAAAATACAATCCTACACAACTATCAATATAATTGTAAGACCTTTTAAGTATATTTTGAATATACTGGTGGTCTAATACAATTGTACTGCAAGTGTATTTCAAATCAGGTGACAGTGTACTTGCGGTGGTATACTTTAGTACACTTAAAGTTTGTAAAAAGTTGTTCCAATTTAACATACTATTTACACTTTAAGAGTACTGAAGTGGTACACAAGTAGTACTCAATGACTGCTTGAGCACACTGAATTACACATAAAGGGGGCGAAAAAAGCATACACTATACTGAGTATAGTCTGTAAAAGTATAATTCATAGTATTTTTTCACCTGGGCAGGTACACCCTGGGGATCCTAGTCTTGCAAATAGAAGAGCAAACGGAGCACTGGCTCCAGTATGTAAAGTAGCCTCTTTCATACTGGTATTCTGCAAAAGGCAAGATTAGCCTGATGATGATTATGATGATTGTTGATGATTTTGAATCATGAAAGATAGACAAATAAATAGCCTTAATCATAACAAACCTTCAGTGAAAAACTACCATCTTTTCAGACTGGGGACCATCAATGTACGAACATGCAAATGTGAAAGCAAGCTGGCAGAATGTGTGATACAGTGTAAAAGTTTAGCTCATCATATAACATGCATGCAAGAAGTGCGGCAAAAAGGAGAAGGTGAAATCTGCTTCAATGACCCCATACTAAAAGGATGGCGTGTTGTCTACAATGGTATGAAAACAGCAAAAGCAGGCGTGTCTGTTGTCTTAGCTCCCCATGTGAAATTACTGGACGTGAAACATATCGTCGAAGGAAGAATAACCATGGTGAGAGTTAAAGTACACGGTGTGAAGCTTACGATTTTTAGCTGCTATAGTCCTACCGAGCAATACGCTGAATCCAGCAAAGAATCATTCTACTATATGTTACAAAAATCAATAAAAAATGCCAAAAACGAACACCCGTCGTTCAAGATAATAGTGGCAGGTGATTTTAATGCAACGATTGGAAGTGATTGTGATCCCAACAAGTGGCGTGTGTTGGCCGGTTCAATGACATCAATCCAACGAGCTTCAGCGGCACAAGACTCTTAGCGACAGCGGAAAGTAATAATCTCTACTAACTGAATACCATGTTTGCAACAAAATAAGATGAACACAGATGGTCATTCCAATCAAACGCTGGCTATAAACAAAGACTTGACTACATAATGGTTGAATGGTACGTGAAACGGGCAATCAAGAATTGCAGAGTTTACCCTGCACGGAGTGAACCTTTTGACTCAGACCACCGTGTTGTCGTAATGCAAGCCTGGTTTCCGACCAAAAAGAAGATCAAAAGAATTTTTGCCAAGAAAACTACTTCTGGAACTAGTCAAGATGTTCGACATCATAGAGATGACCCATCCACACGTGAAAACTACAGCACTAAACTCGACCAAATAATGGAGTCTGAACCGAGATCACAGCATATTGATGAAGTAGAAGATTTTATTGTAAAATCAATCCAGCAAGCATCTAAGGAAGCAATCCCTCCCAAAGCAAAGATCAATGCTCCAGATAAACCCTGGGTTGACAACGAATACCAAAAGCTACTGACCAAACGTAACAATAAAAAAGATCCAGTGAAAAGGAAGACCCTAACAAATAATGTTAAGAAACTTCGTACTAAATTAAAGAATACCTACTTTGAAGTCAAGGCTGACCAACTGAATCGTGCAAGTGAAGAACGGAAGGTCGAAGAAGAGTTTAGACTGATGAAACAACATACCTCATTGGAACAATCAAATAAACTGCTCATACCAACATCTAAGTTGGAAGAGCACTTCTCCAAACATTTTGGTCCCCGTGAATATGAGCCACAGCCAGAACTTGAACACCCTGAAAATTACACATATGTGCTACCACCAGAGGATTTACCCCATATCTATACATCTGTACCAACCTGCTCGGAAATCCAGAAAGGAATTAAACGGCATAAGAATGGAAAGTGCAAAGGAACTGACGACGTTTACGCTGAGCATCTAAAGTATGTAACATCAAAACACATGTTAAAGTATATAGTACTCCTAATAGAACTGGTATGGACTCTTCTACAAATACCAACGAGATGGCTTACAGCAAGCATCACGTCTCGACAAACAAGGACTACGATCATGCGCTGAAAATGACAGAGGTCTTAGTATCAGTGCTACTCTATCCAAAGTTATATCTGGGATTTTTGTGGAAAGAGCAAGGAACGCTTATGAACGCATCCTGTTACCATCACAATTTGAATTTCGATCCAACAGATCAACATGTGATGCCATCTATGTCATACGTCAAGTACTAGAAAAGTCAAGTAAAGCAGGAACGCCATTGTATATCGCCTTTGTGGATTTAAAAGCAGCATATGACTGGATACCGCGCGATGCATTGATGAAATGTCTTGAGATCCAACTGAAGTCAGCCAAACTAGTATCAATTATAAGAACCCTTTACACAAATACAAATGCATTTATTAAAGGAACAACTCGACTGTTTGACACTCTAGTCGGGTGTCGACAAGGCGCCCTGGAAGCCCCTTCACTCTTTAATATATACCTAGACTTTGTTGTAAGAGTTACCCGCTATAAAGTGTTGAGAATATTCCCAGATACAGGATTCAAGGTGAAGTATTGCATTTCTAATGAGGTATCCTCTGTTATGGCCCCAATTTGTTATTACATTTAAAACAACAGCAACAGCAAGGGATGACAGACACAGTTAAACAACCTCAAACACATTTAATTAAACAGACAAAGACAATAACTACTAACTAACAACTAAGACCAAGATTGAATAAACTGAAATATTTACAGTCCCTTTTGTTGGTCGGGTGGCGTGGTGATGTCCTGGGTTAGGAAAAATGCTCAAATCCAGGCAAAAATCCACAAAAGAAACTTCTCAGGTTCTGAACAGAAATGACAGGTCTGGTCACATGTATCCTTCTTCTTGCAATTTCTCCTACTACTTTACTGTCTCAATTCTCCCCTTTATATATTCTTTTGCAGACCCCACCCACATTTAGACCTCTTTTTTTTATTTTCTCTGGGACTTGTTTCAGACATGCCCAGGACATGTCTCAACATAACTCCAGTCTGGCCTTAACAAAAAAAAGGGTAAATACTGCCATCTAGTGGCCTCTATTCTCATTACACCTCCATTCCAAAAGGGAAAAATTTTGACTCATAAAGGCAAAATTTTTCTTTTCAATACAAAATGGTTAAGTGGACACTTGTCAATATATACATATCATACAATAATCAAATAAACACATGATATATATATACATATTCAAACACGCGATAAGAAATCAGCAATTACATTGTCAGTACCCTTAACATGCTTAATCTCCAAGTCAAACTCCTGCAAAATCAAACTCCAATTCAACAATCTCCGATTCTTGTTTTTCATTTTACTCAAAAACATTAACGGATTGTGGTCAGTGTATACAATCATTGGCTTTTGTCCCGTACAAACATAAACCTCAAAGTGTTGTAAAGAAAGGACCAGAGCCAACAGTTCCTTCTCTATTGTGGAATAGTTCCTTTGGTGGCGATTGAACTTCCTGGAGAAGTATGCCACGGGATGCTCAATGTCATCAGAGTCACTTCTCTGTAGGAGCACAGATCCACAAGCTTGGTCGCTAGCATCGACCGCGATGGAAAACGGTTTGTTGAAGTCAGGAGATTTGAGCACGGGGAAGTGACACAGCAGAGACTTCAGGCGATCGAAGGCTCTCTGGCATGCATCATCCCAAGTGAACCTTACGCCTTTCTTCAGTTGGTTAGTTAGACTGAGAGCAATCTCAGCAAAGTTCTTGCAGAACTTGCGGTAGTACCCGATCATTCCAAGGAAGCGGCGCAAAGCTTTTTTGTTGTGAGGAACTGGAAAGTCCATGATGGCTTGGACTTTAGCATTTATGGGTGCCACCTTACCCTGGCCTATGACGTAGCCAAGATAGGTGACAGTAGCACAACCAAAGTCAGTCTTGCTCAGGTTAACTGTCAGGTTAGCCTGGGTCAGGCGCTGGAACAACGTCTCTACATCTTTTAGATGTTCTTCCCAGGAGTCACGCCATGTGATCAGGTCATCGATGTACGCACCCGTGTGTGGCAATCCGGCGATTGTAGACTGTATCATCCTTTGGAACGTGGCTGGGGCATTTTTCATGCCAAAGGGTAGGACTTCATACTGGTACAATCCAGATGGAGTGGCAAAAGCAGAGATGCTCTTGGCCCTCTCAGTTAAAGGCACACACCAATAACCCTTCAATAAATCAATCTTGGTCAGAAACTTTGCTTGCCCTACACTATCAATACAATCATCAATCCCAGGTATTGGAAACACATCAGTTCTAGTTACAGCATTGACTTTGCGATAATCTGTACAGAATCTAGTACTTCCATCAGGTTTTGGAACTAGCACACAGGGTGAACTCCAATCGGAGTTGGAGGGTCTGATAATATCATGTTTTAACATGTACTCAACCTCTTTCTCAGCAATCTTTCTCTTTTCAGGATTCATCCGGTATGGATGCTGTTTTATTGGTTTGGCATCACCAACATCTACATCATGAGAGGCTATAGTGACTCTCTTTGGAACATCAGGAAACAAATCCTCATATTTCTTGATCAACCTCTCAAACTGATCTCTCTGTGAGGGTTCTAAGTGCTGGAGTTTTACATCAAGATTTTGCAACACTTCAGAATTTGACAATTTACATGAAAGAACTTCAGCCTTAATTCTAGGTTCATCATCTTGAAACTCCCCCTCATCTTCACACGTTTCGACCATAGGAGAATCTGAAGTGACAGCTGCAACCCAAGCATTTCTGTCATGATAAGGCTTCAGCATGTTAATGTGACACAACTGTTTTGGTTTTCTCCTATCTGGAGTCTTCACAATGTAATTGAGATCATTGAGTTTTGTCAGAATTTCATATGGACCATGAAATCTAGCCTGCAATGGATTGGACTGCAAGGGAAACAACACAAGGACCTTTTCTCCTGGTTTAAACTCACGGCTTCTAGCCTTATGATCATTCCAAGTTTTCATTTTTCCCTGACTTGATTTCAAGTTCTCTTTGGCAAGGTAACAAGCTGCACGCAATCTTTCCTTGAACTTGCTAACATAGTCTAACAGACTGATATGCGGCTCTTCCTCTCGCCATTGTTCACTCAATAATAGCAAAGGTCCTCTCACTTCATGGCCAAACACTAGCTCAAATGCACTGAATCCAGTAGACTCCTGCACTGCTTCTCTAGCTGCAAACAACAGCAAATGAACCCCTTCATCCCAGTCTTTCTCATGGTCATAACAATAAGTCCTCATCATTGTCTTGAGAGTGGAATGAAACCGCTCTAAGGCACCCTGACTCTCTGGATGATAGGCACTAGAAAGAATCTGCTTTGCACCTAGTTCATACACAACCTGCTGAAACAATCCTGAAGTGAAATTGCTACCTTGGTCTGACTGAATTTCCCTGGGAAGGCCAAACAACGTGAAGAACTTTATCAAAGCCTTTGAGATTGCAGTTGCCTTGATGTTACATAAAGGTATGGCTTCAGGGAATCTGGTAGATGCACACATGATTGTCAACAAGTACTGATTTCCAGATCTAGTCTTGGGTAATGGACCAACGCAATCAACAATGACCCTAGAGAATGGCTCCCCAAATGCTGGGATAGGCTGCAATGGAGCTACAGGTGGGTCCAACTGGTGTTTTCCAACTACCTGACAAGTGTGACAGGTTTTGCAAAAGTTGGAAACGTCTTTCCGAAGCCCAGGCCAAAAGAAGTGTTTCATGATCTTATAAACAGTCATTTTAACACCAAGATGACCTCCTAAAGGTAAACTATGAGCCATTGTTAAGATCTCATTCCTATAGACCTTCGGAACAACAATTTGCCTGACCACTGCCCAATCTGCATTGGCAGGGATATCAGGAGGGCGCCACTTCCGCATCAACACACCATCCTTGAGATAATACCCAACTGGAACTGCGTCTATTTCTTTATCAGGAAGGGCTCTCCTCTTTAGTACACAAATTTCAGGATCATTAGTTTGCTCCTCAATCAACCGCTTTCTGGACAGAGACAAGTCTCCAGACACATCAGAATCACCAGACCCATCCGGCTGGCTGAATAGAGAACTGATAAAAGTATCTGATAAGTCCTCAAACGGAGAAACCATAGTAGGCCAATCAGAGTCATGAGGCGAACCACCTGAGTCCTGACTATTCAATGTACTGGACGGCACCACATCATCTTCTTCTTTAGCCTTCTTGGCCATAGCACGAGTCACTGCGCAAGAAGGATACAGAGATGGGTCCTCATCCCCATCTTCAGTGCTCGGCTTTGAAGTAAGATGTACAGGGGGAACTACTTTGCCCCCAGCCAGGTCATTGCCTAGCAACAGAGAAACACCCTTTATAGGTAGACTTGACATAAGTCCCACCTTTACCTGTCCTGTAACTAAATCTGACTTCAAGAATATAGAGCGCAGGGGTACAGATACAGTCCTCCCTTCAATACCTTGTACAAGTGTGAAATCCCCTGAAGCGGTCTCATCACGTAACTTTAAGGAGTCCATCAACAAAAGTGACTGAGAAGCTCCGGTATCCCTTAGGATATATATGGGGACAGGAGTAGTATGCTCATTCAGAGCCACAAATCCCTCTGACACAAATGGAAGAAATTCCTCCCTCACGAAGTCAGCTGTATCAGGCTTTTTAGCCCCACAAGAAGCAGGCAATTTAGCAGATTGGTTATCTACTACAGGAGTTTCTAACCTTGTTTTCACAAAGGCATTTGGTTTGGTATCCTTTTCTTTTTCTTTCTTAGCTTTAAGGAACCAACAGTTAGTTGTAACATGACCAGATTTCTTGCAATAACTGCAAACTAGACCACTTTTGTCACTGTCAGCTTTCACACTTTGATCAGACCTGTTACTGGATTTCTGAGCACCATCACCAGATTTGTCTTTGTCTTTGGGTGAGGAATCTTGGGTATCACCATTACCCTTTTTCTGAAATTGGGACCATCTATTATTACTGCTAGACTGAAATTTGGACTTATGTGTGAGAACATATTCATCTGCAAATTTGGCAGCTGATTGCAAATTCAGTGCTTGCTTCTCATTAAGGTAGGTCTTAACATCATCTTTAACACAGTTCTTGAATTCTTCAACTAACACCATCTCTTTTAGTGAGTTGAAATCATCCTTGACCTCCATAGAAGTACACCAGCGCTCAAAGCAAACCTGCTTTTCATTAGCAAATTCAACATAAGTCTGATTTTCAGATTTCTTCAAACCTCTGAATTTCTGTCGGTAAGCCTCTGGAACCAACTCATAAGCTCTCAAAATAACCTTTCTGACAACCTCATAATCAGAGGAATCATCTGCAGACAAAGCCGAATAGGCTTGTTGAGCTTTACCCTTGAGGACAGTTTGCAACATCAGAGGCCAGTGTTCCTTTGGCCACTGGCAACTCTTTGCTACCTTTTCAAAACACTGGAAATAGTTGTCTACGTCCTTTTCAGAAAATGGAGGCACCAGTTTTACCTCCTGACTGGCACAAAATTTATTTTTCATTGCTATTTTAATTTTTAGTTGCTCCATTTGGAGTCTTTCTTCTCTATCGAATCTCTCTAATTCAAAATCTCTCTGTCTCTGTCTCTCTCTTTCTGCTCTTTCCTCTTTCTCTCTTTCTTTTTTCTCTTCTCTTGCTAATTTTTCTAACTCAAATTCTCTTTCTTTCTCTTTTTCCTCCCTTTCTTTCTCTTTCTTCCCTTTCTTTCTTCTCTTCTCCAGCTAATTTTTCCAACTCAAACTGCCTTTGTTTTTCTTTTTCTTCCCTTTCAATCTCTAGCATTTTTAATTTAAGTTCCATTTTTATATTTGGATTTTCCACTGGAAACTGTTCCAGATCTCCTGGTGCAAACACATTTTCATCTATGTAATATTCAACTATCTCTCTAGCCAGTCTTGTTTTTCGCATGGCTGGTTTTACCTCTGTCAGCTCCAAATGTCTGCATATTTCCAACAGTTCGGTCTTTTTAAAAGACTTCAAAACCCCTACGGTTGGTGATGCCAAGAAATCATCCATTGCTGTTGTCAATATATTTATATAGGAAAATTCACAAAAACAATTTTACAATCTGAAATGTTAGATTTTTAATAAATGACTCACAAAATGGTCTATCCCGGACCTTGAGCCCCCAATTTGTTATGGCCCCAATTTGTTACTACATTTAAAACAACAGCAACAGCAAGGGATGACAGACACAGTTAAACAACCTCAAACACATTTAATTAAACAGACAAAGACAATAACTACTAACTAACAACTAAGACCAAGATTGAATAAACTGAAATATTTACAGTCCCTTTTGTTGGTCGGGTGGCGTGGTGATGTCCTGGGTTAGGAAAAATGCTCAAATCCAGGCAAAAATCCACAAAAGAAACTTCTCAGGTTCTGAACAGAAATGACAGGTCTGGTCACATGTATCCTTCTTCTTGCAATTTCTCCTACTACTTTATTGTCTCAATTCTCCCCTTTATATATTCTTTTGCAGACCCCACCCACATTTAGACCTCTTTTTTTTATTTTCTCTGGGACTTGTTTCAGACATGCCCAGGACATGTCTCAACATAACTCCAGTCTGGCCTTAACAAAAAAAAGGGTAAATACTGCCATCTAGTGGCCTCTATTCTCATTACACCTCTCACAAATACCGCAAGAATGCGCCAGCAAGGGGAGAGAATAGAATTACGGAGCTTTTGTATGCCGATGACCAAGCTATCTTTGCAGAGTCTATCGAAGAACTTCAAGGCATTCTCCAAATATATGATGACACCTTCACCCGCTTTGGATTGCAAATCTCATATTCCAAGACAGAAACGATGGCCTTTAATGTCGCAGAGGAAGTGAAAGGCAAGGAAAGTTTAATCTGCATTGGTGACAACAAAATAAAAAATGTCCGCACCTTTAAATACCTGGGATATACAATGGAGAACGCTGATGAGAAATCATCTCCTCTTGGAGCTAGAATGGGAGCTGCCTTCCAAAAATGGAATGAACTAAAAGAAGTTCTAACTGACCACCATATCAACCTATCGACAAGAGTGAAATTTCTCACAACGTGCGTTCTCTCGAGACTCCTATACAGTTCGCAAGCATGGCAAATGAACGCGAATGAAATAAATAAAATAGAAGTAGTCTGGCACGGATTCCTCTGTAAGATGATAAGAAATGGCTTCAAACGTAGAAATGCACCTGACTGAAAAAACAAGCAGAAAGATGAAGAGCAACAACCAGAAGGAGAATTGGATTGGGGTTTCGTGTTAACAAATGGGGATCTACGTGCGGTAACAAAGACCCTTCCCATCCACATTTTCTGCAACAAACAACAGCTTAAGTACACCGCACACATATGCCGTATGGGAAATGACAAACTTCCGAAGCAATTGCTGTTCGCAACAGATCCGAATCCCCATTGGAGGAAATTTGAGAAGCTATTAGGACTAGACATTAGGCAAATAAGACGTGAGATGATGGACACGTCAGGCTTCAGCCGACTTTTGGACAGGGTCTTCCCTGTTCAAAAGGACGCACCTTTGGGTGGACACTCCCTCTGAGGAAAACTGATGATGAACATCAGATCCCATGCCATTTCATCAGAGAAAATAAATCCAACTTAATCTCAACCTCATCGTTATCATTTCAATTATCACTGAGATGATTTATTCTACTCTTGTGGGTTTTTTTTATGCTCAGAAGTTAAAGAGCAACCAGAACTTAGTTTCAAAGACTTAGAAAATGAGCTAAAAAGATTCTCACTCATTCTCACTATTCATAAGAATCTTTGGTTACACTTCAAATGAGCCCCTTGACCCAAAGATGATGTAATACTCATATACATGACATTGCAGCTGCCCCAACAATCTACAATAGATGTAGTCAGATAATTTCAGTTGTGAAAAACCTGTCAGTGTATTTGTGGGTGAATATTATGGCTGTGAAATAAAACTATATTGTCCTGACATCTTTTGACAGCTGTCACACCATGCAAATGTCAATAATTTTGTCGGACTTCAAAGGGTTCAAATAAAGTGTAATCCAAGTGTGAGGGTGCAATCAGGAACCAGTCGCGAGAACCAGGCAATGCAGTAGAACTTGCTTTATTAATTAAGGGGGAGCACCCCCGCAGGGCAGAAGGTAAAGGTACAAAGTCCACAATCCAAAAGTCAAAATCCAGTTGGGCAAAAATAGGATCAAAAACCAGGGCAGCAATCACAGTAATCGTAGTCGGACGGAAATGGGTCTGGTTCACAGGAATAGGTATATCAGAGAAGCAAAGCCAGAATCCACTGTGCGTAATTCGAATCGTTACCAGGGCAGCAAACATTGATCTAGTAGTTGGGCAGAAAATGGTCAAAACACACAGAGGCAACAATAATCCAAAAATCACAAAGGCAAAAATCGAAAGTCGGGCAATCTAGTCAGAAAGATAAACACTGAGTAATCAAGGTGAGAAACGTAGCACGAGAAGACTTAAGGAAAACAATCTGACGAAGAGTAGCTGTGAAAAGACACCTAATATACACTTCTGGGAAGATGTCATGGAGAGGATCACAGGTGCAGAGAGTCAGACTGATTACAAGGGGAAGGGACAAGAGGAAAAGCCTAATCACATATAAATTGGTCAAAGCTAAAACGTGGACAGGGAACACGCGACATTCCTATAACAAACGTACGGCTCCAGTCACGGAGTCTCTAACGTGCATAGATTAATGAGGAACAGGACAGCTTGATCAGGTGTGAGCTTTCACAGAAAATGCAGCAAAGGTAATCAGGGAGAGAAAAGAGGCGGAGACTAGAACAGGGCGAGTGCTGAGAGATCGTTAGTCAATTAGTAAGTGCAACTATACAAATCCTTGGTGCTCGTTCGTAAGTTAGTATTGTATACAAGGTTAGTTGTTGTTAGTAAACTTAGGGGAAAAAAATAAACTGTTAGTATTGTTAATAGGTAGAAAAGAAGAGTGAAGCCAGCAAACGAGATCGGAAGGAAGTTTGAAAACCAGAATCCAATTAATCACCCGAAGAGTGAAACACAAGACTGGGGCTGTGTGCAAGACATGAGACCAGAAGGGAGAGACAAACTGCAATGCAAAATGGACAACATGAACCGGAATGAGATATGGCAAAATGTAAAACATGGAAAGGTATACTAAGACTAAACATGACAAAACAAAGTAACCAAATCACAATACATAATACAAAGAATAGTCAGACAAAGCAGTGGTCACTAAATACCAGAATCGAACATCATGGTAAGGCCAGGCACAGAACTGAACTAGGCATGGGCATGAACATGGCAATGCAGAATGGAACATGAGCAAATAACAGAATCACAAGAGTAAGATTTTTTTGGTTTCCTCTCTTTCGTATTTTATTATTTTGCCGCAGATTTCAACTCAGTAATACCAGTTGGAGATTTATGTGCTTGGGAACAAAACTAGCTGCATTGAAAATAGAAAATAATATTTCCTGAGAAACTCTGGGCCAGGAGAGAACAGACTTCATCTCAGGGTGGAGCGGCAGAGGTATGGGGTAGTATTTGGGTTCACATGGTCCCTCTTAACCAGGGCTCCTCAAACCGGGCCCTCGAATCCAAATTCAGCCCTGGTTTTCTGTCCTTCCAGGGACTTGAGTGAACAGTTATTCCCTCTGATTGGCCTGACTGTCATCACACCTGACTCCCAGGTTTGGGGGGAGGGGGGTGGAAAACCTGCAGTTCTTTGCCCTTGAGGGCCGTGATTTGAAGAGGCCTGCTCTAAACTAATGCTGCCCAAACCTCTTCCATAACCTCCATCACCCAGCAGGTTTCAATTCTAACTGGAGACCATCTTGGATTGCACTAGCCGCAACAGTGATGTTGGTATTGTTTTCTGTATTGCAATCCTCATTATGAGGCCTTCAGCGGTTGAGTACTCAAACGATACCCATCTTCAAACTCCACCCTCCTTTTTGTCCCAGCTACCCACCTGTAATATTTCGTCACATCATCTCAGAAGTGTGCAATGCAGTCGTGTTCACATGAATAGTCCATAAACAAAAAAACACAGACAGACAAACTTATAAATACCAGTAAAAATGCAGAATAAATCTTTGATAGCAGTTGTGTAGTATTTTCAGACTAGTCATGTAGAAGTCTGCCCTGATGACACAATACAGATCAACTGAAAATAATACCAGCATTGCTATCAACCATAACAACGCACACCATCAGGCAACAGCAAGAGCCGTACTGCTCAAATCCATTTTCAGGAAATACCGTATAGCGTCTGGCAGATTGTAACCATACCAAAGCAAGCCTCATTCAACTGCTTGAGTCGACATCAAGCATTATTCCCCTTATTCCTTGAGATCTATGGTCCTGTAGGCTTTCACTTACCATAACCGAGTGCAACTGATTCAACAGGAAAAGAATTAGTTGTGCTCCTACTCAGAAGTTGTGCTCAATGAGATCTGTAACAAGAACTACTTCTCAAAATCCTTGTCTAGCTGGTGTAATGCAAATAAAAGCCACTAGATGGCAGTATTGACCTTTCTTATGTTAAGCCCAGACTGGAGCTAGGTTTGGGCATGTCTTGGGCATGTCTGGGACAAGTCCCAAAGAATAAAAAAAAAGAGGTCTAAATGTGGGAGGGGTCTGCAAAAGATTATATCAGGAGGAAAATTGAGACAGTAGAATAGTAGGAGAAATTGCAAGGAGTAGGATACATGTGACCAGACCTGTCATACTGTTCAAGACCTGTGAAGTTTCTTGTGGATTTTTGCCTGTGTTGGAGCATTTTCCTCACTCAGGACATCACCAAGCAACCCAACCAAAGGGACTGTAAATATTTTTGTTCTTGTGTGTATCAATGTTGGTCAGTAGAGTAGATAGTAGATTAGTTAAAAGTGTTTGTTTGATTGAATGTGTTTAAGTTTTAAAATTTTGTCTGTCATCCTTTGCTGTCATAAATGTCATATATGTAATAACAAATTGGGGCCATAATAAATCGGGGATAGAACATTGCGTGAGTCGTTTATTGAAAATCTAACATTTCCAATTGTAAAATTGTTTTTTAATTTTCCTTGATATATATTGACAGATCAACAGTGTTGGGGTTCTGACAGAGATTGTTGTACAGATCTTGACTAACAGCAGACTTCTCTGACCAGAGTGCAAGGAGTGCGTCTGCAACTTCCGTGCCATTGAGGTGTATGCCCCCAATTAAATAGGGACTGTAGAGCTTGGAGTTAGTGTTTTCCAAAGCACAAAGAAAAGACTAATGTTCGCGGAGCGCATCTGGACTGCTAGCCTGGGGCAGCCCGGGGCCTGCGTGCAATGCAGGTTGATTAGAGCTAGGGTGGGGCTCTGTAAAGGGCATGATCATTGGTAGGGGCCCCTTGGACTCCCGTATGCCGGCAACCTGCATGTTTGTCGCCTGTAGGTTGCCTGCTGGATTGAGCGGCTTTGGGGAGTTGACTTGAGCCCAAAGGTGCCCACGATGGCAGTCAATAAGCGGGGCTAGCCGGTCCAGGAGGTCCTGACCAATGAGCAAAGGCTCCGTATCGAGGACGCAAATGTGAATGGGGTGCACAAGAGTCATTCCCTGGAAAGTAATGTCCACCCAAGCATGTTTTGTGTGGGGTGACCTGTCTTGCGTGTAGCTAGTGATGCTCATGTTGCAGGCTTCAGTTTGCAGTGGCTTGCCTCGAGAGAGCATTGCTCTAGCGATGTTCGCAAAGGTGCGGGAACACATCAGGCTGATTTCTGAACCTGAATCAAGTAAGGCGAGGGTGCTGACACACCCCCCTACCACTACCGAAGTGTAGATGCGTTGGGCATTGCCCTTGCGGACAAGTTCACCCAAGAATGTCAAGAAGAGAGGCTGCATGTGGTTGGAACTGGTGATTTCAGGGAGCGTCGTGGGCTTACTGGATTCCCTACCCCACCCTACCAGGTAAACCTTAGCAGTAGAGGGAGAGGGCACCGGCCTAGTCATGCAGACGAGGGCTTGGTATCAGGTCCCTTCGAGGCTTCTGGCCTGTTTGGCGAGCGCTGAGGCTCCTCTAACTGCTGCACTGCCTCTGTCAGGCATCTTCTTATAAGGCTTTCCATCCCATTTCTCAGGCCCTGCCCTCTGGGGCGGTCTGAGGGCTTACCGTGAGACTTACCTCCCTGCCTTGGGTTCGGCTCAGCCCCAGCTTTCCCTTTTTGATAAGGGTTTCGTTTTACTCTCACCTGATCCTGAGCTTGTGCCAGGCTCTCCCCCCCCTGGCTCTGGTGCTCACCCTGCTGGCAAGGTGAGTGTCGCCTTCGGGGTCTCACTCTCAACTTAACCTTATCAGGAGGCATTTCATTGCCTTCGAGCGTTAGGTCAGTGGCTCCTGTAGTTTGGATCCCCAGAACTCTGGCGTCATCATCATGCCTTTTGGTGTGGCCTGTGCGTGTTTCCCATGCCATCTGCGCATACTTCCGAATTTCCTGCAAGCATAATCTGTTGGTTCTGCAATGCATAGTGATGTCATAGCGCACACTCTAATGGAGGTTGTGCAGGAACAGGGACTTGAAAGCCGGGTCCTCCTCCAACCCTGGTGCATTGCGCCCCTGAAAGTAAGCAGCTCTCAAGCGTCGGTAGTACTCCCTAGGTGGTTCCTGTTTCTTCTGCAATATAGCAAAGGCGCCTAGGGTGGCTGAGGCTTGGTCGGGGTATAACGAGTACTCCTCCCGTAAAGCTTGGCAAAGTGCCGAATAGCGGTCCCGCGTCGCAGGTGGGAGAGTTTCCATGAAATCATGGACGGCCCTGGATGTTGTTTTCCAGATGAGTTTTTCCTGCGATGACGGGTGAGGCAAATCAAGGAGACAGCGCTCTATCTTGCAAAGATAGTCGACAATATTTGACTCCCGAACATTCGAGTCAAACCGCTCTACATTCCTCCCACGGGACTCAATTTGGCGGGTGCGTAGACCCCGGTCTTGAGGCGGGCACGGGCCATCTGAGTCCTCAGAGGTCTCATAGTCGCTCGTATCTTTGTAGCGAGGGGGCGAACTCCTTCGCCTTGGCGGTGGAGATGGGGTCTGGTCAAGACGCGGGCGTGAGCTCCGCGAGGAATGCCTTGCACTTCCGAACGGTGGTTCCAAGGCACCGGAGCCGCTTGGGACTTTGGGGAAGGTGGCCCCCCTTCGGGGTGATGATTCTACCCTGCTGAAACGCAGTGTGCGGTTCACGCTGGGGTGCAAGCTGCTCCTGGAGAATGGGTCACCTGGACCGAGAGAGCGGACAGACGGGGGCTCTTGATAGCTGTCCAGGGTCATGAGCTCAGAAACTCCACGGCTATGGGCCGCTAGGGCCGCTAGGTCCCTAGTTCAGCTGGGGGGGTTCTGCTGCTCAGCTGGGGTTCTTCAAGCCTCCGGAACAGTACTTTTTCCCTACTCCGAGTGGCCTGAAGTGCTGACCGGAGTCGCTCGGCCTCATCCACATGGACTGGACGTTCTCCAGGCGGAGGTCTGAATGTGGCAGAGAAAGGGCTGGGATCGAGGTCAGGGACAGTGTCGGGCGACCCCTGGGTCAATGGGGCGGCACCTACACTTACCTTGCCGATTCCAGGGTCTTAGCCTCTGACCTCTGCTTCCTGCTGGGCGACCTGGAGTTGTGCACGCAGGATTTCAGTGCTTTCCTGCAGTTCTCCATACCTCTCTCGCACTTCAGAAAGATCAGCATGGGCAGCTTGGATTTCAAGCATCAGGCTGGCATTGTCTCGCTGCACGGCCCGATAGCTGTTCTCCAGCTGAGTGAGCTGCCTTTCATACTCAGCAGCTTGCAGCCGTGTTTTACGGTGATACAATAGGATCACCTGACCAAGCACGTCTGGGACCGTGCGTTGAGGCTTCCCAGATGGTTGGGTCAATATAGGCGATGAGCTCTTTCAAGTGATCATCGCATGCGTTAGCACTATAGCTGTTAAGGTTGTCTCTCTCCTCTAGGGAGAGATGAAGGAGATCAGCGACCACATCCTGCAGCTCTGGGTCATCTGAGTTATAAGGAGCTTCAGCTGCTTGCCTATGGGGCTCTTGTCTGCTCATTTTACTTCTCAAGTAAAGTCGACAAGGAATTAAGATTGCCCGATACACAAACAGCTAATCTTTGATTTACGACTGCCGGATACACAAACAGCAGTTTGCAAGGAGTTCAGATTGCCGGATACACAAACAGCTAATCTTTATATTACGACTGCCGGATACACAAACAGCAGTGTGCAAGGAGTTAAGATTGCCGGATACACAAACAGCAAATCTTTAAATTACGACTGCCGGATACACAAACAGCAGCGTGCAAGGAGTTAAGATTGCCGGATACACAACAGCTAATCTTTAAATTACGACTGCCGGATACACAAACAGCAGTGTACAAGGAGTTAAGATTGTCGGATACACAAACAGCAAATCTTTAAATTACGACTGCCGGATACACAAACAGCAGTTTGCAAGGAGTTCAGATTGCCGGATACACAAACAGCTAATCTTTAAATTACGACTGCCGGATACACAAACAGCAGTGTACAAGGAGTTAAGATTGCCGGATACACAAACAGCAAATCTTTAAATTGCGACTGCCGGATACACAAACAGCAGCGTGCAGGGAATTAAGATTGCCGGATACACAAACAGCTAATCTTTAAATTACGACTGCCGGATACACAAACAGCAAATCTTTTGATTAACCTGCCCAGTTTGAAGGTTAATGAGGTGATTTCAGCACCTCTGGTGAGCAGTATGAGTGTGTTGAGAATCGCAAATCTAAGCAACGTGCCAAGTTGTTATAAAACAATGACAAACCTTACAAACCGCTAGTACACACTGGAGCAACCAACAATAGAATGCATGCTCGGCAAATAGCACAAAATGAGTCTGTAATTGGTATCAAAAGTTTCTGTAAAACTTTCCTTCAATTTGATAATTCAAATAAATATTTCTGGATTTTGCACATGAATATTGCAGCAAAGCTGGTGCTAGAAATCCTCACACGGGGCACCAGAATGTTGGAGTAATCTGGGAAGAACAGGTTCGGTTACACAGAAGTATTAATGATCTTAATTAATATTAATAGAATTGTTAAAATTAATGGGATTGCTAATATGAGCTAATAGCAGCGGGGCACCACCCTGGGATCAGGGACCAATAACCGAATCAAAATTTCAGTCTCAAAGGAATTGTTTAAGCCAAAATGTCAATATTAGAATATCTACATTTGTGGAATTAACAATGAAGGGTGAAATTCGAACACTGGACCTCCCGACCAGCTGTTACCGCAATAAACATGCACAAATAATCACAGGGAGCTGTTCAGAAATTATAACAGAATTTATTGAACTTTGGTAGCACTGATGGCAATCAATAATACTTTAGTCAACAAACATCTGTTATTTCTACAACTACCAAGACAATGGCTACATTTACAAGCAACTGTGATTGAGGGCAACAGACACTGCACACATGAGGGCACAACAGGGAATAAGGGAAGAAAAAGAGGAGAGCAAAATGGCCGACGTAGTCACGTGAGTGAGTATGTCACCCGGAGGAGGTTTGGGACAAAAAGGGAAAGCAAGATGGCCGACGTGACCACATGCGTAGGTACGTCACGAGAAAAGGGCAGGGGGAAACGGGAGAGCAACATGGCCGACATGACCACGTGCGTAGGTACGTCACGAGAAAAGGGCAGGGGGAAACGGGAGAGCAAGATGGCCGACGTGACCACGTGCGTAGGCACGTCACTAGGAAAGGGCAGGGGAAACGGGAGAGCAAGATGGCCGACGTGACCAAGTGCGTAGGTACGTCACTCGGAAACGGTGACCGAGAAAGTCGAAGGGGGAGGAGCGGAGCGCAATGAGGACCGCGGTTCCGCGCACTTTAATGGAGAGATGCATGAGGCCAGCGAAGCCGCGCTCCCACGCACTCCGTAGCGCACCTTCTGGTGTGTGATGCGTGTGGGTGTGTGAGTGTGTAGGTTAGTCAGGGAGAGACGAAAGAAAATAAGAGAATACGTGCAACAACGAGGCACAAGCAATGAAAAGGGTTCTCGCAGCAACTGCGCTTTATCATACAGGAGCCAGGCGAGCAAACTGGGGCTCGTTCGCCGTGTCCCTGATTACTTCACTGATAAAGTGCAGTTTGCTAGCTTATCCGCTCGGCGGCGGAACACACAGTAAAAACCACAGCTAACAGAATAAACCTAAGCAAATGGCACAACCAGTAAAACATAGAAGACTCGGCGGTCTGCAGAATCGGCGACAAGAACAGAAATACAAAATGGAACAGTGTAATACGCGCTAATACTAATCTCTGCCCAGACAAAAGCCTCTTACTTTTAAGAGCAGTCCGTGCTGTAAAACCCCAGCGAAGCAATTACCAAACGGCGGATATTGCCCGGGTTGAAGGCCTTACGTGTTCTCTTAGTCTAACTTTAATTAGAGCATTCTTCTGGCTGGTGTGAATCACAAGAAATGGATATTTTTTCACCGTCCGAGGACGGGGCATGAAAGCGCAATGGTTACGATTAATCTGACTCCATAGAACAAGTAGAATACAAAATTTAGCTATATCCTCATTAAAAATCTGACTCCAAATTAGAATTAGAATTGATAATTTAGAGAACACCTGCGTGGATTTCGAGACAAATCTGCCATCAGATACGGCAGCGCAAACCATCATTGCTCAGTAAATACGTCCCCAGGGTTAATTAAACGCAACTGTCCTGGAATCAATTCGACAATACTTCCATTGGTTAAACGAGACTATCTTGATAGCAGCATCGAGGCTTAAATAAAGCACTGAGCTATATATACCCAAGGGCTCCTTAGAAAGATCAACCAGACACCGGCATATAAATAAAATACACGCCCAAGGGTATCCTTAATTGCTAAACCTGAAGAGCTGGTATTCCATAAATCCTTGAGGGGTAGAACATAATCCCAAATCTAACTTAGAAGTATCATTACCTACACATGTCTTGGTAGGAACTTCCCCTTAAATCCCGGTCGCAACAAGGCTAGAATATTTGAGTGTTACAAATCAAGGAAAATCACGCAAGCTGAAAAAGGAATAACAATAATTTAATTCACCAGGTAGGCACAACTTGGATCAAACAAATCAACGCTAAGCCAATTACCGTTACATATAATTTAGAAGGATTTAGAGTATTTTCATACCTGGAAAAGATGAATGACCACGTGGAGCTAAAGTCGCCCCACGTGGTCGGGGAGAACCCAGATGTTCCCCGCTCCGCAGAGCAAGGAGCCATGTGACTTTTCCCCACTCACCACGTGTCAGACGTTGACAAAAAAGGACAGGACAGAATAAGAGAGCGCCCCCTTAGGATTTCGCACCTTTAAAGGCTCCAAACCACGCCTCCGAACAAGGTAGAGGAAGGGGTGGCCGAATCAGAGTTTTACTGGCCTAGGTAATACTAATTTGCATAGACAGACTAGGTAGTCGCCCGAATGAATCTTACAAACGATGAACCATAATTCCAAGTGAAATGAAACATGTTCCATTCAACTCCTTGGACTCCCCCGAGAATAAAGAGACCAAACATGATAGGAATGTGTGCTAAAATGATGCAGTTTTCATGGAAAAGCCTTAAAATGGAATATGATAGCCCAATAGTGTGATAAATATATGAGAGGTTCCTTTTAGGATATTGAACATAAACAAAATATGAATTTGATAGAGGTTCAGGTTGTTTTAAGCCGATTGAAGTAGCTGCGCTTTAACTTCAATGAAACCAGTGAATTTGAGTTCCAGAGATGCTGGGCCTGCTAGACTTGATGGCTCCCACCCCCCGCCGTGGGGAACAAAGGTTGCCACTCTCACCGACAGGCTGTAGGATTATAAAAGTTAACTGCTCGCTCTGGATTGTGTCAGATCACCCAAACATTCAGATTTTACCAGCGTAATGGGCATGTGTTCCAACACTAGGATTTTTGACCTATGTTGTAAGTCAAATCAAACTTTCAGGTTCTACAGTGCACTGGTTGGGGGGAGTTTCTTCGGGTTCCAACGAGGCGGCGGGCTGATGGTCGGTGCGTCCACGGCGAGGTGATCCACACGTGGGGTAGAGTAGGATGCAGCGGGTCGATTTGGGAGAGAGAGAGCGTGCGTGGATATTATTCTTCTCGTTCCGGACGAATAACGAATGTTCCGTATCTCGTTCTCTTGCAGGTGGCCAGAATAAAAAAAATTGCTCTTTTAATCCGACCGTAACACCAAAACAAAAGAGACTGGGAAACAGCCTGTATAGCTCGTCCACCGCGTGGGGACTGCGGCCTGGGTTAAAATAAAAGCGACACAACTTTGTGTTACCGACACCTCCTATAGCAACTTGCGTCGCTGTGGAAAGGGAAGGTACGGAGGTGTGTTCAGAGTCTTATAGTCCCCATGACGTCATGGCTGCGTCTTAGGGATTCCCCTGGCGTGTCCACGGCTCTTGCCCAATGGGACACCAGCGTTCGAATTCAGCCCAAACTTCGCACCGAGGTGCGAGGTGCAAAGCCTGATGGGGTTTGGCGGAATTCCATGGTTAGGCTTTTGACTTTACATGTAGGCCTCTCTTTGTTTAAACATGTAGTGAGGCCCCAACAACAGCAATGGATGATTTCTTTGCATCGCCAACCGTCGAGGTTTTGAAGTCTTTTAAAAAGAGAGAACTGCGAGAAATATGCAGACATTTAGAGCTGACAGAGGTAAAACCAGCCATGCGAAAAGCAAGACTGGCTAGAGAGATTGTTGAATATTACATTGATGAAAATGTGTTTGCACCAGGAGATCTGGAACAGTTTCCACTGGAAAATCCAAATGTAGAAATTGAACTTAAATTAAAACTGCTAGAGATTGAATGGGAAGAAAGAGAGAAAGAAAGGGAGGAAAGAGAAAAACAAAGAGAATTTGAGAGGGATGAAAGAGAGAAAGAAAGGGAAGAAAAAGAAAAACAAAGACAGTTTGAGTTTGAAAAATTAGCAAGACAGAGAGATTTTGATTTACAGAGATTTGATATAGAAGAAAGGCTCCAAATGGAGCAGCTAAAAATAAAAATAGCAATTGAAAATAAATTTCGGGCTAGCCAGGAGGTAAAACTGGTGCCTCCATTCGCAGAGAAGGATGTTGACAACTATTTCCAGTGTTTTGAAAAGGTAGCTAAAAGTTATCAGTGGCCAAAGGAGCACTGGCCTGTGTTGTTGCAAACTGTCCTCAAGGGTAAAGCTCAACAAGCCTATTCGGCTTTGTCTGCAGATGATTCCTCTGATTATGAGGTTGTCAAGAAGGTTATTTTGTGAGCTTATTAGTTGGTTCCAGAGGCTTACCGACTGAATTTCAGAGGTCTGAAGAAATCTGACAATCAGACTTATGTGCAATTTGCTAACGAGAAGCAGGTTTGCTTTGAGCGCTGGTGTACTTCAATGGAGGTCAAGGATGATTTCAACTCACTAAAAGAGATGGTGTTAGTTGAAGAATTCAAGAATGGTGTTAAGGATGATATTAAAACCTACCTTAATGAGAAGTATGCACTGAATTTGCAATCAGCTGCCAAATTTGCAAATGAATATGTTCTCACACATAAGTCTAAATTTCAGTCTAGCAGTAACAATAGATGGTTCCAATTTCAGAAAAAAGGTAATAGTGATACCCAAGATTCCTCACCCAAAGACAAAGACAAATCTGGTGATGGTGCTCAGAAATCCAGTAACAGGTCTGATCAAAGTGTGAAAGCTGACAGTGACAAAAGTGGTCTAGTTTGCAGTTATTGCAAGACATCTGGTCATGTTACAACTAACTGTTGGTTCCTTAAAGCTAAGAAAAAAAAAGAAAAGGATACCAAACCAAATGCCATTGTGAAGACAAAGTTAGAAACCCCTGTAGTAGAGGATCGATCTGCTAAATTGCCTGCTTCATGTCGGGCTAAAAAGCCTCATACTGCTGATTTTGTGAGGGAGGAATTTCTTCCATTTATGTCACAGGGATTTGTGGCTCTAAATGAGCATTCTCCTTCTGTCCTCATATATATCCTAAGGGATACCGGAGCTTCTCAGTCACTTTTGTTGATGGACTCCTTGGAGTTACATGATGAGACCGCTTCTGGGGATTTCATACTTGTACGAGGTATTGAAGGGAGGACTGTATCTGTACCCCTGCGCTCTGTATTCTTGAAGTCAGATTTAGTTACAGGACAGGTAAAGGTGGGACTTATGTCAAGTCTACCTATCAAGGGTGTTTCTCTGTTGCTAGGCAATGACCTTGCTGGGGGCAATGTAGTTCCCCCTGTTCATCTTACTTCATAGCCGAGCACTGAAGATGGCGATGAAGATCCATCTCTGTATCCTTCCTGTGCAGTGACTCGTGCTATGGCTAAGAAGGCTAAAGAAGGTGATGTAGTGCTGTCGAGCACATTGAATAGTCAGGACTCAGGTGGTTCGCCTCATGACTCTGTTCGGCCTTCTATGGTTTCTCCGTTTGAGGACTTATCAGATACTTTTAACAGTTCTTTGTTCAGCCAGCCAGATGGGTTTGGTGATTCTGATGCGTCTGGAGACTTGTCTCTGTCCAGAAAGCGGTTGATTGAGGGGCAAACTAATGATCCTGAAATTTGTGTACTAAAGAGGAGAGCCCTTCCTAATAAAGAAACAGACGCAGTTCCAGTTGGGTATTATCTCAAGGATGGTGCGTTGATGCGCAAGTGGCGCTCTCCTGATATCCCTGCCAATGCAGATTGGGCAGTGGTCAGGCAAATAGTTGTTCTGAAGATCAACAAAATTCGAACAAAACGCAATGATCTCAATTACATTGTGAAGACTCCAGATAGGAGAAAGCCAAAACAGTTGTGTCACATTAACATGCTGAAGCCTTATCATGACAGAAATGCTAGGGTTGCGGCTGTCACTTCAGATTCTCCTATGGTCGAAACGTGTGAAGATGAGGGGGAGTTTCAAGATGATGAACCTAGAATTAAAGCTGAAGTTCTTTCATGTAAATTGTCAATTTCTGAAGTGTTGCAAAATCTTGATGTAAAAATCCAGCACTTAGAACCCTCACAGAAAGATCAGTTTGAGAGGCTGATCAAGAAATATAAAGATCTATTTCCTGATGTTCCAAAGAGAGTTTCTTTAGCTTCTCATGATATAGATGTTGGGGATGCCAAACCAATAAAACAGCATCCGTACCGGATGAATCCTGAAAAGATTGGAGTTCACCCTGTGTGCTAGTTCCAAAACCTGATGGAAGTACTACACTCTGTACTGATTATCGCAAAGTCAATGCTGTAACTAGAACTGATGTGTTTCAAATACCTAGGATTGATGATTGTATTGATAGAGTAGGGCAAGCAAAGTTTCTGACCAAGATTGATCTATTGAAGGGTTATTAGTGTGTGCCTTTAACTGAGAGGGCCAAGAGCATCTCTGCTTTTGCCACACCATCTGGGTTGTACCAGTATGAAGTCCTACCCTTTGGCATGAAAAATGCCTCAGCCACCTTCCAAAGGATTATACAGTCTACAATCGCCGGATTGCCACACACGGGTGCGTACATCGACGACCTGATCACATGGAGTGACTCCTGGGAAGAACATCTCAAAGATGTAGAGACGTTGTTCCAGCGCCTGACCCAGGCTAACCTGACTGTTAACCTGAACAACAGTGACTTTGGTTTTGCTACTGTCACCTATCTTGGCTACGTCAAAGGCTAGGGTAAGGTGGCTCCCATAAATGCTAAAGTCTAAGCCATCATGGACTTTCCAGTTCCTGACAACAAAAAAGCTTTGCGCCGCTTCCTTGGAATGATCGGGTACTACTGCAAGTTCTGCAAGAACTTTGCAGAGATTACTCTCAGTCTCACCAACTAACTGAAGAAAGGCGTAAAGTTCACTTGGGATGGTGCATGCCAGAGAGCCTTCGATCGCCTGAAGTCTCTGCTGTGTCACTTCGCCGTGCTCAAATCTCCTGACTTCAACAAACCGTTTTCCATCGCGGTCGACGCTAGCGACCAAGCTTGTGGATCTGTGCTCCGACAGAGAAGTGACTCTGATGACATTGAGCATCCTGTGGCATACTTCTCCAGGAAGTTCAATCGCCACCAAAAGAACCATTCCAGAATAGAGAAGGAGCTGTTGACTCTGGTTCTATCTTTACAAGTTTGAGGTTTATATTTGTACAGGGCAAAAGCCAATGATTGTGTATACTGACCACAATCCGTTAATGTTTTTGAGTGAGATGAAAAACAAGAATCGGAGATTGTTGAATTGGAGTTTGATTTTCAAGAAGTTTGACTTGGAAATTAAGCATGTAAAGGGTACTGACAATGTAATTGCTGATTGCTTATCCCCTGTTTGAGTATGTGTATATATCACATGTTTATTAGCACATTGTGTTATTTGTATATATTTACACAAGTGTCTACTTAACCATTTTGTATTGAAAAGAAAAATTTTGCCTTTATGAGTCAAAATTTTTCCCTTTTGGAATGGAGGTGTAATGCAAATAGAAGCCACTAGATGGCAGTATTGACCTTTCTTATGTTAAGCCCAGACTGGAGCTAGGTTTGGGCATGTCTTGGGCATGTCTGGGACAAGTCCCAGAGAATTAAAAAAAAGAGGTCTAAATGTGGGTGGGGTCTGAAAAAGATTATATAAGGAGGAAAATTGAGACAGTAGAGTAGTGAGAGAAATTGCAAGGAGTAGGATACATGTGACCAGACCTGTCATTCTGTTCAAGACCTGTGAAGTTTCTTGTGGATTTTTGCCTGTGTTGGAGCATTTTCCTCACCCAGGACATCACCAAGCAACCCAACCAAAGGAACTGTAAATATTTTTGTTTTTGTGTGTATCAATCTTGGTCAGTAGAGTAGATAGTAGATTCGTTAAAAGTGTTTGTTTTGATTAAATGTGTTTAAGTTTTAAAATTTTGTCTGTCATCCTGCAAACTAATGAGGTATTTGACAGTTTTCAGTCTGCCTATAGAAAGCATCACAGCACTGAAACAGCCCTCACTGTTGTAGTAAATGATCTGCTTCTGTCTATGGATAGTGGCCGCATCTCTGTTCTCGTCCCTCTCGCTTTAAGTGCCGCCTTTGATACTGTTGACCACCATATTCTTCTTCGTAGGTTGGAAAAATTAGTTGGTATTTCTGGACTTGCCCTTTCATGGTTTAAGTCTTATCTGTCTGATAGATCTCAGTTTGTTCGGGTAAATAACAAGCGTTCAGAGTATTCCAAGGTTAACTTTGGAATACCTCAAGGATCTGTTCTCGGCCCTTTGCTTTTTTCTCTAAACATGTTTCCGCTTGGAAATATAATAAGTAGACTTGATGTTAAATACCATTGTTTTGCAGACGACACGCAGCACCATATATCCTTTAATCCGGGTGAAAATGATCCGGTTACTAGATTAGAGATGTGTCTTAAAGCTTGGATGACGCAAAATTTTCTTTCACTAAACCCAGATAAGACTGAAATATTGGTACTGGGTCCCAAATCTCTTAGGGACTCATTCATTAAGTTTTCTCTTAACTTAGATGGTCTCTCTGTTTCTGCCAGAGCTGTCGTTAAAAACCTTGGGGTGACTCTTGATTCAGAACTCTCTTTCCAGGCTCACATTAACAATATCATCCGAGTGGCTTTTTTCCATCTTTGAAACATATTTAAACTTAGAAAAATGTTGTCTCTTCAAGATGCTGAAAAATTGGTTCACGCATTTGTGTCTTCTCGGCTGGACAATTGCAATGTCTTACTGTCTGGTTGCACTAACTCAGCCCTGAAACGTCTTCAATTAGTGCAGAATGCTGCAGCTAGGGTTCTGACTAGGACTAAGAAATATGATCACATTAGCCCGGTGCTCAAAAATCTTCATTGGCTGCCGTAAAATTTAGAATTGAGTACAAAATACTATTGCTAACTAACAAAGCTTTAAATGACTTGGCCCCGGAATATCTTTGCAGTCTCCTCATTCCTTTCTCCCCACCAAGATTACTTCGTTCACAAGGTGCTGACTACTTAAAAATTCCAAATATATCTCGAATTACAATTGGAGGCAGAGCATTCTCTTACAAAGCACCAATTTTATGGAACAAACTCCCAAGACAAATTCGGGCTTCGGACACACTCTCCATCTTCAAGAGTAGGCTGAAAAGTTACCTTTTTAGTCAAGCCTATGATTAGTTCATGATTAGTCATGTGTTGCCTCTGGTGGGACTGACTACAACCTTGATTTAAGATATGTTCACGATTTTGGAAGCCAGTGTTATGTAAATCCATGTGGAACCAGTGGCACTGAGCATGCATTAACGGTGCCAGTGGGGCTTGCTACAGCCTTAATCACTGGGGAGGTCCATATGGTACAGGTGTAGTGTTAAGCAAATCCATGCGGAACCGATGGCACTGAGCATGCATTAACGGTGCCAGTGGGGCTTGCTACAGCCTTAGTCACCGGGGAGGTCCTTATGGTACTAGTGTCTAGAAAATCTAAAGTGATCTTCCTGGAATAAGTGTAAGGCCTCAGTGCTGCAGGAAGTGGATGGAGGGGTGTTGACTGTTTCCTGACCAGTCAGCTCCTAAATTCTCATTTGGCACATGACACAGGACTGTATTTTTACTAATACGCAGTAGTTTTATCCAGTGCCTCACCCCACTTTTTTGTCTCTCTCCGAAGATCTTTCCCTCCACAACCCTGAGTCCTGGATCATCCGAGCCCTGTCCCTCACCATGAGCGCTGGCTGCTGCTGTCCTGATGCGGTCCTGATCCAGTTCTGCACCATCCTTGGCATGCCACTTCCACGAGCAACTGATAGCACTGTTTCGATGTACTTTAGTGGAATGTATTGTCATTATCTTATTTTGCTTATAACTATATTAACTAGCTAGCCCGCGGAGGATGGGCTTCCTCACTATAGCCGGGTTCCTCCTGAGATTTCTTCCCACTGGGGAGTTTTTTCTCACCACTGTTTGAGGATGTTTCTCCCTACTGGGAGTTTTTTGCCTCATTTGCTGTAGTGGGGAATAGGCTGGGCACTGCCCTTTCAGTAACTCATCTCTGACTGTAGAGGGTCTTTGTAACAGTTTATCTGTGAAAAGCGCTATACAAATAAATTGAAATTGAAACTGAAAAAATCCTTTGCTGTCATAAATGTCATATATGTAATAACAAATTGGGGCCATAACACTGGCATGGAGTATGAAGCGGTACATTTACAATAAAATGTATTAGACAGAGCATGCATCAACGAGCAGAGAGATAATTCAGAATCAAATCAGGAATCTGTTTTTATGAGATACCACTAAGTTATCAGAACAATCAGAAGGAGACCATTAAAACAGTATATTTTGATTAAAGCTATCCTAAATGAAAAGAAACCTTCCCCAATATTTTTCAGAGTGCCATTGCTATCTCTCGACGGAAAAACTCAATCTGTCCAATTTTTTGTTTCTTCATTTCACACATTCTACTTTGTTGAGCGGGGGAGGGGGGGATGGATTATATTTAGTTGATATCGCACACTCAATCACGGGTCTTCCAGTTCTCTTTAAATTCTCAGTTTTTTTGTTTTTTTTATACCGAGAGGCCGAGGCTTCTCAACGGGCGCATATATTATGAACAGGCGGTGATTGCGCAATCACTCAGAATGACCGGGCGGCCCGCCTGGTCATTAACTATAGTGGAAAATCCTGCTGATCATGTCACCAGGTGCATAACCATCACATTACAAGCTATGTCAAAATCAGTTCCTTTGTGACATCAAATAGGGACCACTCACAGGCAAGGAGGACTTATCAACTCCAGTCTACCAGTTAATCAGTCAACCAGTTACTTTATTCCCAGGTGCCCTCTCCACCTTGTGATGTCACAAAGGGCAGATTCTGAAATCTCTTAGTGATGAATAATTGGCTATGTACCTGGTGACATGACAAGGAGCCTTTTAAAGTATTTATGATGAAAGTCAAAACATAAGGGAAAGTCCAACGGACAGTTGTTCTGACCGCACTCCAGTACAGCTGTGAAACCCGGACTTGGTACCGTCAACACATTAAAGGGGCATTTCATATGAAAATTGGGATCTCCAAGTATTTAGCTTTTTCCATGGAGTGAAACTTCATCAAAATTGATTGGAAATATAATGAACAGTAATCACTTCCATCTCCCCCAAAGACGGATAATTGTCAGATGACCCGTAGGTTCTCTGTTAAGCATTGGCGTAAATGAAAAAGTCTCATCGGATTCAAACTACCTTTACTTCATATTGAAAAGATGACAACCAGCCACATAAAATTGGTAGGTTTTCTTGTTTATGGGTCCTTTAAACTGTCAGACAGAAAAAAAATTCATTTTTCAAATTTTTTTTCACAAATAATGCCTTTCAGAAGCTTGATCATTTCCGCCTCCGATGTCTCCGTATGATATGTGGCATCTCATGGAAAGATAAGACAACAAACACAGTAGTACTAGACAGATGTGTTGTCAAAGGAATTGAAGCTTTCTTTTCTAAAGCACAACTCCGTTGGGTTGGGCATGTTGTCTGAATGAATAACAATTGGACACCAGAAGTGCTATTCTATGCCAAGCTTGTTGATGGTCAGCGTTCAAAAGGAGCTATGCTGAAGCTGTGCGAGGAAATATTCAAATCCACTCTCAAAGCGTGAGATCTTCCCACGAGCACCTGCGAAAGGCTAGCATCAAATTGTACAGAGTGACGCTCAGCTAGCCATACCAGTGTTAAGCACTTTGAAACGGGATGAAAATTCTCCAGGATAAACGTACAGCCTGCTACGGCAAGACACGAAATCCAATATCAAGAAGCAACGACTGAGTCACCTCGGACTGTCACCAGTGATGCCAATCACGGATAGGACTGATCAGCCACAGGTGCATACGATGCAGACCAAAGATAACACGAGGAGAAAAGTATCTGTTGGATACAAGAGCTCAGTCCATTTTGATGATGATCATCATCTTAAGTGGAAGTGTACAGTGCCAAAAACGGTGCTAGCTGCAAAAACCGTCTTGCAGTCCAAAATTATCGCTTGATTTTAACGAACAACATTTTTCTAGCTTTTTCCAAGCCACAAAGACAAACAAACCATGCTAACAGCACATTGGGAGGCCTGTTCCACGTGGTTTGGTGCAGGCCTCTTAGTTCCACTTCAGGAAAATCTTGACACAGTTGCAGACAGTGACATTCCAGAAGCTCAACCCTATGAAAAACCATTAAGGATTAATGGCAAAGCCAAATTTATGCCAGGCCTAACTGTGCAACGTCATTTCCTGACCTCACTAAAGTTTTTCTAGCAGAAATGGAAACAAACCGCAGAGGTATTGTTCTAACATCTACTGGAGAGTCTTTCCAAAGATTGGGGGCTCTTCTAGTGCCAAAGAGAAGCCCAAATCCATAATATTTAATGCAGAATATAAACAGAGTTCAATTAGCACATACTTCTGGCCGTGAAATCTATTTTCAACTGATTACTCCTCTCATGACCTTAGATAAATCCATATCATAATGGAGCCATGCTGTTACTAACTTGTAGATGCCTGTAGCTGATCAGAAATGCACTTCATCACATCATGATGAGACTGACAGTGCACGGGCCTTTCGACCTCATGCGCAGTCCGAGTCATCTTAACCTTCTATTTTATTTACCTTTTCCAAATGAATTAATCTTAGGAATCAGCAATTAAAGCTAAAGGGAGATCCACTGGGGATGATAAAATAAGCAGAAAAGATTCAATCCATAATAGTTACATGAAACAAAATGGTCCTCCCTTAAATCCATAAAGCAAAAGTGAATTTTCACACATTAACACACTGCTGACATATCAGATTTACAACTTCGCCCTGAACATATATTGTTTATTCAACTATTGCCGCATTTCTGATTCACATTTGTTGTAAATCGCTGTTTGTATGTTTGTTTTTAGTATGTTTTAGTACTTTTAGTTGCTATTTATTTATTTATCATATTTATTCTTTTAGAGTATGTATGTTTCTCTAAGATTGTGCTGTCTTTAGTCTTCAGTGTCTTCCTCTCATTTCTGTCTCGTGGTGTATTGTCTTTTTCATCACACTCTCTTCACTGTATTTCGGTGAGGTAATTCCACTTCCTTCTTTCTTGCTGTTCTCATTTACGATCCACACCTGAGAGTAGTTTAGAGAGGCACGGGTGATTAGTTAGATCAGAGTTAGAACTCCGCCTGTTTCCCCTCTCTCTCCTATAACCATCCTTGCTTTTCTAGTTCCGCCTCTATCTACAGCTGTCCTGTGTTTAGCTGGGATTCCACTTAATTAGTTTGTGTTTAAAAGACCCACTTTTCCCCAGCTTCTTGTTGACTCGTTTCTTCCCATAGCTCGTCTTGGTTAAGTCTCATTTCTGCGCTTTCTTGGTTTCGATTGTTGATTGCTCGTTTCTTGTGAATTCTCCCCTAAGTCTCGTTATTGATTGTTTGTATTACGTTGTTTGATTGCTGGTTGATTGATAAGTACTTCGTTCACCCTTATTCCCATTTTGTACCCATCTGTTTAGATTCTCCTGTGTTTCTCCCTTATCCCATTCAATTCCCTTTTCCTTCCCCTTCCATTCCCTTAGATCTACCCCTTTTGTTACTATCTTTGTGCGGATTGATTTTCCTGGTTACCGTATATTTCTGCTTGTCCCCTGACTCTGATTCTGACTATTCTGCATTACCCTGTTTGCCTGGCTATCGATCTGTTTCTGTTTTTGACCATGAGCTGTGTGAATCCTAATAAACGCTCTGCCGATGCTGAACTGCATATGGAGTCTAAGCCCGTTCCTTTCAACATTGGCATTAGATTGTGGATTATTATTTTCCATATATCCAGCAATGCAAGATTCATCTGAGACCACGTCACCAAGTTCTTGCCTCCCAAGCCACATTTGGAATAAATCAAGACCATCTCTGCAGCTTTAAAGGTGTTGCATTCACCTAGAGGCAACAGGAGAAAATGAATGTGCCAATGTTTACATTGGATCATCGGCAGATCATCCCACTCAAACTTCTGTTGGAGGTGGTTCAAATAACATCTGTGATTTCTCGTGTTCAGAAGGCAATCACACAATGAGCAGCCTGTTTTGAATTTGTCAGGAAAAAACAAATGACGTTATTTGCATAAAACTACAGGTGTAAAACTGGGCCAGGATGATGTTGCTCTAAATTAGGCAACCATTTAAAAATTTAATGGGTTTTAGTAAAAATCTGCACACAGAAACAACAAATTTAACCAAATGAACAAAACAGTATTGCTAATGATTTTAACAGTTATGTTCAAGATTCCATAGTTCAAGTTTCATAGTTCATGTCACAGTTTTAACAGTTTCTTGTATTAGGATTACATTTCATATTTCATGTTCATTGTCCATGTTTTTACTTTCCATGTTTTTGTTTTCGCCAGGTCTGCCAAGCCACTCCACCGCTTGTCTGCGTTCCGCCCCGTGCCTTCGTTGTTGCACATTTCTGAGCTATCCATGCTGCTTTCAAACTGCATACTTAATTGGTACTTAAGCTGAGCACGCTCATTCTCTATATGAGCAAGTCTTGTCATCCAATCTCTGTCCATTTCTTGATCTTGCCATGCCTCTTGTTTCTCTTTCTCCAGGTGTTGCCCCTCATGTTCTGATTTCTAAGCCTTTATCTGGATGCGGTGGAAGTTGGCTGGCAGACAGTGTCTCAAACTTGTTCCTAGTTCATGTTCCCAAGTTTTGTTGCCAAGTTTCCAAGCCTTGTTCAAGTCCTTGTTCTTAGTTCTTGTCTTGTCTTGTTGTATAAAGCCTTCTGCTCTCTTATCATAGAATCATTATTCTTTTCTGTTTATGGTCTTCTTGCCTGGAGTTTCCAGTGCCTTTTGTTTTTTGTCATTTTTCTATTCTTTTGTTTATAGCTCTGTGTAGCGTACCTTTGTTTGTCTTTTGCAACCCTTTGGGCCAAGTTTTTCGTTGGCCCTCGTGCCTGTTTTGTTTTGAATAAAATCCTCATTCCCATCTCCCCGCATCTGGTGTCTGCCTGATTCCATATCAAAAAGTCATAATGTTTCAAATAGAAACAAGTATTTGCCACTAGCGTGTCTTTGTCCCCCGCCACAAGATGTGAAATCATGTCAAAATGAGCAATCTCTCGGTGTGACCTTGAGAGTGACGCGAAGGTCACCAAAATCGACTGACGCCGGGGTATCACCCTAATACATGTTAACATGAAATTTGAAGGAAATCCGTCAATTCGTTTTTGAGAGATCTCGCTGACAAGGATTCGGGACGGACGGACGGACGGACGGTCGTGAATACTATGTCCCGCCACTTTGCGCGTTCCTCCGCGGCTAAGGACAAATAGCAAAGCCTGGTCATATATCACATTGCAAATTCAGTGTACTGTTGCTGAGCATATTGAATGCAGCTATTTGACAATGCATGGGAAATCATTAAATTACCATTCAAATGCTGTCAGAGCAGCAGCACATCCCAAATACTTTTATAATCAACCTAAACATTATGCAACGCATGTTCATGTTCCACAGGCTTTCATCGCCTTACGTGCATCACAGCTTGAAAAACACTGAACATCATAATTGGCAGTGTGTATCTGAAAGTGATTTTCAAATGACTAACAGTACAATTGACTGATCCATTCCTTTTGCATTACCCTCGTGGTTGAAATGCATTGACATTTAAGTCCCATTCACAGCACTTATGTTACATTAAAATGTGCTACAAATGACATTTATTTTTCTTGTGAAGTTTTCCATCAGAGGACATTTGACCTTTATGTAGAATTGGTTGCGAGGATAAAAACACTTTCTGTCCTGTCTGTATACCTGAATATGCCTGTATACAGGTAAGGCATATGAAGTAAGCTCCATAATTAATTGGACAGTACCCCATTGTTTGTTATTTTGGTCACACTTTATTTGAAGTGGTGCTCATAAAGGTTTTATAGAGCATGTATAATGCCTTCATAAATGAGACATAATGTCTTCATGAATCATACATAAGCAAACGTCATGCTTTGTGAAGGGTGAAATAACACATCCTTCTTCAGCATGTGATGCCAGATGTGATAACTGAGGATGTGACTTCGCTAGTGGCGAATTGCGATAAAGTATGACATTGTCAGCTAAGTGATATTGTCATTGTCACATCTGGCATCACATTGGGGTCTATTCTCCCATGCGCTTCAGTCGAAAAAAGCGCGTAGCTACGCGCTTTTCAGCCTACGCGTATTCTCCTCTCGACTTAAGTCTGTGCATTACGCGCCTTGAAGGCAGTTACGCGCTTGGGGCGGAGCAAGGCCAAAATCGGGGCGTTTCCGGGCGTTTCTCATGCAAATAAGACTTACACGTATTCTCCCCCTGGCTTACGCGCTTTTTCTGTTAAGGGCTTTTGAGGGCTGTATTAAGGTCAAGCGCCAACATTAGGCGAAATTGAAAATTGCGTTTGATGTCGGTTATAGGCCGAATTTTAACATTACTTTTATTTTATTTAACATGGTAAAGGTTGAGGCATTTAATATTCGATTGTTCTTCCTTATTTCTAAACTACATTTCTCAAAGCCATGATAATTTATCAAACGAAATCATCACATGATATTACGCATCAGCCTCTTCTCCGATCAGTTAAATTACAAACGCAAAATAATTAATTAATACGAGTATACATAAGACCATCATTCTACCATGCCCTCAAAATCTAAAGCCAAAATGCCAGTCCTGCATTTGCTTGCACTCTTGCGTGATTGGGAAAGAGTAAGAGGAGCGCGCCGAGCTTGAAGACGAACACGCATATGTCGGCTTCGTTTGGACATCCTGGGACAAACAAACATCGAGTGCATCCAGCGCTTTCGCCTGGACCGCGCATGAGGCAATCATCTATGTTTGCCGACTTCTGGATGAACAGCTATCCAGCCGCAGCAATTATCCACAAAACATACCCGTGGTCATCAACGTCAGAACTGCGCTGTCGCTCCTGGCATCTGGGTCGTTTCAGAGAGTGGCTGGTGATGTCATTCACATCACAGGCGTCTGTGTCAAGGTGTCTGACGCAGTTCGTTGGCGCTTCAAGTTCTTCTCCATGCACTTCCACTGCAGAAAGAGTGGATGCCATCCCCTCCTCCTGTGCAGTGAAATGCACAGGGGATGATGGTTGCCCATCACCTGTTGCGTGTACTCTTCTCCCGTGTGCAGAGAACCTGGCTTTTACAGCGCCCCGCAGATCTCTCCATTTATGCTTTAAATCGGGGATACTGCACTTACATCTCCCCACCGAAGCCATATCCAGAACGATTCACAGATTAATTCCTCAGATCAGCCTTCATTGCTTGCTTGCCATACAACACCAATATCTGTGAAATTTGGTTTTCGGCTTTGGCTCGACCTCGCCATCATTGTCTTCCATGTTCTATTAACAAATGCGACTGCCCTGTATGCTCGTGATAATCTAAAAAGTTGTGATATTCTCACAAGTGAGGGGATTGATTTTCTAATTGAGGATATCTGTAATAACTAACTCGAGTCCTAGTAATTTTTTACCATTGGTAATACTGTGTAATTTAATGTGTTAATAAAGATATTATTAAATAGGCTACTCTAGATTGAGCCCTACCCTGGCAAATACCAAAGCACTATCCATTTGTTAATCAATTTTAGCCTTTAAAGAATAGCCGACATGGGAAGAATCATTATCAGTAAATGGGATAATTGATTATAATAAAGTATTAGGCACAAGTTCAAGTCAATGTGTCGCTCAAATCAAATAGGATAATAGGCTATGGATATGGAATTCCGTCATTACTGAGGCGGTTTCGGGGCGGGGAGATGACCGCGTGCGGGGTAAGAATCCTTGTTAAAGCGTTTCCATGTCCTTTAGTTGCAAACCTGACATCGGAGTAGTTTTCAAGTACGCAATTTCTAAATGAGATCATATAAACTGTCTTTGTTTGTCTTTGTGTGACTAGAATGTTCCCTTTGTCTTCTTCCCTGTCTTCCACGGAACAAACAGGCTGGTGTAGGAGGGGCACATTTTCAATGATCTGATTGCGCTGATTGAGAAGCACTAAATTCTTTATTTATTATTTCATTATCGCGGCAATTTGTTTGTATGCATAGCTTTAATGCCATGGTGGCTAGAGTAAGAAATAACAAGTGTTTGTCACTAACATATCCCCCGCTGCCGCAATTTTATGTGTCCGTACGGTCGGAGCCCAATGCTATATCCCCCGCTTCGCGCTAATCGCGCGGCGGGGGATAAATAAACAGATGTCTGAATTACGTCTTGTAATTGGTACCGCCTACTATTACAGCGGCATATAAAACCTCGTATCTTCACAATAACAAACTTCACAAAATAAAAAATAAATATAAAATAATAATAATAATTATCATAATATAAATGGATAAATATAGTTTAAAATAAAAATGTTTAATTTTGCATGTAAGAATAGTGGACATACGAGTTTTCGTTTCTTATCAGTTCGGAGATACGAGGTTTTATCAGCAGGCCGACGATATTCAAATTTAAAGTCTGGTTTGCGTTTTCCATGGACCACAAATGCGTTTTCATGGTTAATCAAAAAATCCTTTTTCCATAGAAAAAAGAGCGTTCTCCGCGCTTCTGCCAATTAAGTCAATCCAGATAATCCGGTGCAACCAGGACAGGACCAAAACATATGAAGTAAAAAGAATGCCGGTGCAGCACTGATATCCGCTAAATTCTCACTTTTATTGAAAAAGCTCATAACAATAGTGACTAATGTTTCGATGTAGACCCTACATCTTCATCAGAGTCCTTGGAGGAAATGAGTGAAGAAGTCTTTGATAAATTGTTATGAAATCCTCAACAGGTGTGCTTAAAGAGGGCGTAAGCTACCTGAATGTTCACCCATATCAACCATGGTGCTACACTCATTACATCAATTGTAGAGCAACGCCCACTAACAAGTCAATAGTGATAAAATCAGTCTTCACAGACATAAATAAAAATACATGCATAATCAAAAACATATCCTCATCATTATTCAATTTTAGAGAAAGCAAGATAGGTTTAATTCCTCATTTAGGCCTTGAGGTTCTAAAGTGCCAGGTGTGTGTATCCAAAATGCTTCCCTGCATAGGAGATTTTTAATAATATCACCACCCCTAAGTGGGGGTGTGATTTTCTCAATCCCCAAAAATCTTAAAGACGCAGGGGAGCCATGATTTGCCATCTTGTAATGCCGCGCCATGGCATAAGCTAAATTCTGGGTCCGATGAAGATGTAGGGTCTACATCGAAACATTAGTCACTATTGTTATGTATCTTTTTCAATAAAAGTGAGAATTTAGCGGATATCAGTGCTGCACCGGCATTCTTTTTACTTCATATGTTTTGGTCCTGTCCTGGTTGCACTGGATTATCTGGATTGACTTAATTAGCAGAAGCGCGGAGAACGCTCTTTTTTTCTATTGGATCTACTACGAAGGTCGACAGGACCGGCCTCTTGCGTCCCCGCTGCACGCTGTGAGAAGAAACACAAGATGACTACTTTTGAAACAATCAATGCAAGTACCAATGCACGTTCAGAGACACTCTTTTATACTGATGAACAAGGTGCTAACATAATTGTGCCACACTCTCTTTTTAAAGACACGTTTTAACCTCCGGAACCTGACATACTGTCTTTGACTAGAGAATTGGAGGACTTAAAGAAATCAGAGTCCAGATTTCTGTGGCACTCCATAACTCTGTCGGAGTATTGGAGAGCCAAGCGTATTCCACGCGTCATTTGGCTTGGATGATAAAGTTTTTATGCAAAAATGGGAAAAAATTTTACATAAATGTTCATTTGATTTGATGCTTTTGATTGTTGAAAAAGCCAAATCTGAGCAAGCTAAATTAAAAACGGATGTGAAACGGGTAGAAGATGAACTCAACAACAAAGCGACTGCTGACACGTTTCTTGAGATTACAGAGAAAATTTCCATTGCTCTGTCTGGGTTTGTTAAGGATTTGCAGACTTACAAGCTGAGGAAGTACGAACGGGATACTAGAGACTATGCAGACGGGACAGTGTATGAATGGCAAGGAAATCGAAATAGGTTCTCTAGGAGTAACCGCCGACCTCTGCCTAAGACGAACAGATACATGCCCCTATCCACTGCGAGTGAGAGGGACTCCTCTGATGACCTGAGTGACATTGGAAGCGGTGGTCCATCCAATTCCATTCCCATGCCTTTTTTGGACCGAGGTTACAAACATCGAAAACAAAGACGCGACGGGGTTCGAGGGGGAAGAAGAGAACCCCCGCAACCCACTCGCTGGTCTCCGCGGAACCATCAGAGGAGACTGTAATTAATATCTCGGATTACGATCTGACGGATGCAGAGAAAGCAGTGCTTCAGAAAGGACTTTCTTTTGCCCCTTCTAACCGCATTGACTCCTTTTCATTAAAAGTGGACTCGTTTAAATTTTTCAGACAACTCCATCTTAGACATTTTTTCTTGAAGCCCAATGTCCTGTCTAATAGTAATGCTGTAAATAGTGATTATGATTCCAATATAAACGCAACTCCCAGAGAAGTGACCCCCTTTAAAAAGAAATCAAGGTTTTTGCCCTCATCTAATTTAAATCCCACTATTGTCACATTCAGCCAGTTGGTTGAGCGAGACATGGCTAAACTTGGTGCATTTTGTCCTTCTAAAAACAAAAATATGACAAAAAGCGAATTGGATGCGTTGCGTGCTTTGGAATCTAGACGGGACATTCTAATTCACCCTGCCGATAAGGGGGGCGCGGTTGTTGTTATGGGTTTACAGAATTATGATTGTGGTATATTGAAATTGTTAAATGATGAAAAACATTATAAGCCTCTTCCTTGTAATCCTATCTCTAACACAAAATACATGATTGATGAATTTATTGATGCATCTTACAAAAAAGGCTGGATTACCGAGAAGGAAAAGGGTTTTCTTTTAAGCGATCACCCCTGTTGTCCATTATTTTATGGTTTACCCAAAATCCATAAGTGTCTTGATGACCCCCACTTGCGTCCGATTGTTTCTGGTATAGGGAGTGTTACTGAGCCTCTTTCACAATTTGTTGATTTTTTTCTGAAAAAATATCTCCACAGTTTACAATCATATCTTGGGGATTCCACAGATGTTTTGAACCTGATTAACAACTGGAATTGTGAAAGCAGTGATATCCTTGTGTCTTTGGATGTGCAAAGCCTCTATGCTTGCATACCCCATCATATAGGTCTACAAGCTATGTCTTATTACCTTGCCAAACGCCCTTCTGATGTTTTGCCTCCTTCAGAGTTCCTTGAAAGCTTAGTCGAGATAATTCAATCAAATAACTTCTTTAGTTACTCGGGCAAATTTTATTTACAACTACAAGGGACTGCAATGGGGAGTGCTTTTGCTCCATCTTATGCCTGTTTGGTAATGGGTTTATGGGAAGAAAAATATATATACAATACTATGCATAACCCATTTCATTCTAAAATATCTTTGTGGCGTAGATATATAGATGATGTTCTTCTGATATGGAAGGGTACACTTGATGAATTGAATGATCTTTTGAGTTATGTGAATTCCACAAAAAATTACTTGTCCTTTACTATGGAATATAATAATCAATCCATTCATTTTCTAGATCTTACCATTTTTAAGGACATGAATAATACTTTACAATCCACCATATACAGAAAACCCCTTAGCAGGAATACCTTATTGAAAGCGGATAGTAATCACCCTTCTCATTTACTCCGCAACATCCCCGTAGGACAGTTCTTGCGAGTTAGGCGGAATTGTAGTATCACGACTGATTTTATGTCTAAAGCTTCTCACTTAGCTCATCGCTTTGAACAACGCGGTTATCACAAAGCGGACATTACTAAAGCATGGGATAGGGCTTTCAAGATGGAGCGTGCTGACTTGTTAAAGAAAAAATCCAAGTTAGTTAGTATTACATCTAGATTATCCTTCTCCACCTGCTATACACCGGCAGCTGGAAGAATAAAACAAATTATTTATAAAAATTGGCATATTTTGAAATCTGACCCGACACTTAAAGCTTTCAGCGCCGACCCGCCCTGGTTTATATTTAGGCGTGCTCGTAACATCAGAGACCGATTGGTCCATTCTGATATGACCATCCCATCCCCAATCACTTGGCTGCCCAGTCCACCTCAAGGCTTTTTTAAATGTGGAAATTGTGCGCAATGTTCCAATTCGGCCAATGCGAAATATTTTTTACATCCTCGCACTGGTAAAAGATTCCCTATCTCTTCGTTTATCAATTGCAATAGTACACATGTAATATATATTTTAAAGTGTCCTTGTGGGCTGGCTTATATAGGCCAAACAAAACGTCAGTTGAAGTTAAGGGTGGCTGAACATAAGACAGCTATTCGGACCCAGAATTTAGCTTATGCCATGGCGCGGCATTACAAGATGGCAAATCATGGCTCCCCTGCGTCTTTAAGATTTTTGGGGATTGAGAAAATCACACCCCCACTTAGGGGTGGTGATATTATTAAAAAACTCCTATGCAGGGAAGCATTTTGGATACACACACTAGGCACTTTAGAACCTCAAGGCCAAAATGAGGAATTAAACCTATCTTGCTTTCTCTAAAATTGAATAATGATGAGGATAAGTTTTTGATTATGCATGTATTTTTATTTATGTCTGTGAAGACTGATTTTATCACTATTGACTTGTTAGTGGGCGTTGCTCTACAATTGATGTAATGAGTGTAGCACCATGGTTGATATGGGTGAACATTCAGGTAGCTTACGCCCTCTTTAAGCACACCTGTTGAGGATTTCATTACAATTTATCAAAGACTTCTTCACTCATTTCCTCCAAGGACTCTGATGAAGATGTAGGGTCTACATCGAAACGTTAGTCACTTTTGTTATGTACCTTTTTCAATAAAAGTGAGAATTTAGCGGATATCAGTGCTGCACCGGCATTCTTTTTACTTCAAATCCTTTTTCCATGTTTTCCTGATAGCAATAATCAATGAGCTTTGTACAGAGTCTGCCTCTATTTTGGATCAGTCACACCTCTTTCATAAGTTAAGCATTCTGAAGTTAAGCGCTGTGGGAATGATCGAAGCGAGTAGGGGAGAATACGCGTAACTCAAAAGCGCTTAACTCGAAGCGCGTAAAAAAAGACTTACGCACTAATGGGAGAATAGACCCCATTGTGAATAAGGATGTGTTATTTCACCCTTTACAAAGCATGCCATTCGCTTATGAATGGTTTATGAAGACATTATGTCTCATTCATGAAGGCATTATACATGCTTTATAAAGCCTTTATGAGCAACACTTCAAATAAAGTGTGACCGTTATTTTGGTTCTGTTCGCTGAGTCAATCACCAGATCTCAATTCAAATCAGCCATTCCATCATAATAAAAATATGAAGTTTGTAACTGTGCCCTTTATTGTTAGTTTTTGGGAAGAGTGGTATCTAAATATGGAAGCCCAAAACTGCCAAAATTAAAAATAAATAAATATATAAATAAATAAATATATAAATAAATAAATACATAAATAAATACATAAATAAATACATTTAAATGCAATAGAATTGCAAAAAAAAAAAAAACATATTCTTAAATGAAACCAATTTATACATTAATTTTATTTAACTCATTTATTTATTTCTATATTTATTTCCATATTCATTTATTTCTTAAATTATTTCCATTTATATTTATTTCCTAATTTATTTATTTCTGTATTTATTTCCGTGGCAGTCCTGGAGGCGAGATTTTTTTTTTACAGGTCAGTTGGTACATATATACATTGATCAGCCAATCACAGCACGACACTCCTCCACGTCACTTGACTGCGCACACATTATGCTTGTTTACCCTCCTTGCACGACACTCCTCTACATCAGAGATTATCTCAATGGCGCTTGACATGAACAATACTTTGCTCTTGGAAGAACCTTCTCAACTGAAGGTTCGTTCCTCGTGTTCATTGTGTTCTTCTCAGTCGTTAACAAAGTGACAGTTCAGTTTCCAAACTCTGCACAACTGATGGGTGAATGAATGGTCAAGTGAAGTGGCGCGCGCCCACCAATGACAAGTCAATGACAAGGTCATGCGAATTCAAATTTAAATTCGATCATGCATTGCATGTTAAAAGAATGCTCACACTGCCTCGATGATGCTCTCATATGCACTGTCGTGAACTGTCGAGTCTTTGACAAAACGCAGTCTAGGGCTTACAGATCCAACAGCATAGGCTCAATACGCACAACACGTACAATGCTAGGCTTTTAAAATACTAAATTTCGTATGTAGGCGTAAGTATATTAGGAATATTAGGCTTTAGCACAAGGTACGATTGTTTGGTACTGTGCCACAGTGCGATTGTCCCCTCTCCCCGCTGGTCAGCTTTCTCGCTAGTAATATTGTGCCATACCCGAGTACACATATGCCAAAATTCCAATACAGCGCGTTGCAGTATGCACCTAGGTAGTTTTAAATGGGGAAATGTACAGAAAGAAGTAGTTAACTCTTGCGTAGAAAGAACACTTGCGGTCATAGAGGGGGGGGGTTCTGTTACAAATCGGTGATTTATATGTTTGTTTTTAGTATGTTTTAGTACGTTTAGTTGCTATTTATTTATTTATTTATCATATTTATTCTTTTAGATTATTTATGTTTCTGTAAGATTGCTCTGTCTTTTGTCTTCAGTGTCTTCCTCTCATTTCTGTCTCATGGTGTCTTGTCTTTTTCATCACACTCTCTTCTCTGTATTTCGGTTAGGTATTTCCTCTTCCTTCTCTCTTGCTGTTCTCATTGGCTATCCACACCTGAGAGTAGTTTAGAGAGGCATGGGTGTTTAGTTAGATTAGAGTTAGAACTCCACCCTTTTCCTCTCTCTCCCCTATCACCATCCTTGCTTTTCTAGCTCCGCCTCTCTCTACAGCTGTCCTGTGTTCAGCTGGGATTCCACTTAATTTGTTTGTGTGTTTAAAAGACCCACTTTTTCCCCTGCTTCTTGTCAACTCTTTTCTTCCCATAGCTCGTCTTGGTTAAGTCTCGTTTCTGCGCTTTTCTGGTTTCGATTGTTGATTGCTCGTTTCTTGTTATATCTCCTGTAAGTCTTGTTATTGATTGTTTGTATTACGTTGGTTGATTGCTGGTTGATTGATTAGTACTCTGTTCTCCCTCATTCCCATTTTGTACCCAACTGTTTAGTTTCTCCTTTGTTCTCCCTTATCCCATCCAACTCCATTTTTCCTTCCCCTTCCATTCCCTTAGCTCAGCCCATAGGCGGAGCTACCGCGGGGGCCAAGGGGGCGACCGCCCCAGGGCCCACGGCCAGTGGGGGCCCCCGCCGCAGCCTCGCTGAGCTACATTCTCATTACGTCAAACAGAAAAGACAAATACATTAGCTATTAGGCTTACTGTGACTACATGAATACCCATAATAGACCAACACTAAATGCTTGATGGTCTATATATAAAACCCCATGTCGGTAATTTAGTCACTATCATGGGTTTTTTTTTTATTCATAACTATTATATGAAGTTTTCATGCTTAATATACCCACATTTTAAAGACTATTACTGAAATCAACTATTTTCTTATTTTATTTGATATTTTTCTTTCATACTGATATGCAAATTGTCAAGATGATTGCAGGGTAATGAGTTGCCCAATGTCAAGTCTGTATTTGATTTGATCATGTGACCACGTTAATGTCTGTAACCTCTGAGTTCAAACGCAAAAACTGAACATCATCATATTTGCAAACTTGCGAGCAGTCATTCCATTCAAACATAAAAGCATAATTCAAAAAAGAAAAGAAAGAACTGGAGGAGAGGGTAGCAAAGCTACCAACACTAAAGTTCATTTGGCTTCAAGCAGTTGCCGCTCCATGGACGACCCCCCGTCGAGCAGCAATGTAGCCAACAAGTTTGACATAAATAATGATAACGTCCATGGCTGCTGTAATAATTTCAGGACAAGACAATGATTTTGCTGAGTGCAAAGTTTGACGAATGCCATTCAAATAGGTGAGTAGGCCTACAAGTGACTTTTCGTTTAGTCCAGAGTCGATTGTTGTATATTTCAGATCTATGGCAGAAATTAAGCAGTTAGTGTGCAGTTAATTGGTCATTTTATGGGGTTCATGCAGACGCTTTAGGGGACATTGTGGCGCTGTTTTAAATTTATTTAAAAATCGTTAAATATCACAGCTTTCGTCCGTCTCATCGCTTGCTTTTTCAAGTCACTTATGTCCTGTCTTTATGTCACCTTTTCAGATATTGCACTCGTGAGGTAATTGCGCGGAAATGCGCTTTTGGACATTTTAACTGACCCAATTATCGCAGTACAGGAATTCTTTCCAAGGTAATTGCCAATCTCGTTTTGTTCCCATAAAATTGACATTCACTTGGGCCTCTATGAAATATCAACTGCTTACAGTGGTATTCGTACTATTTTTTTTTTTGCAGTAAGCCAAATATTACTGGCGATATTAACTCCTAGCAGTGATATTCGTACAGTGTTTTTCGCAGTAACCCTGTTACAGATCGTGCTGCCACACACTTGTGCATGTGCAGGTGACATGGTTATGTTGTGGTGTGCACCAGAAACTGGGGCTCCCCCGAAAGCCAATCCGTGGGTTCACGGCCGCTTTGTCAGAGTGCCCATGCTCAAAGATCAACGTCATTATCTCACTCTTTGCAGTAACATAACGTTTCTGTTTTTTTGCTGATGTATACGGTTTTGGTCGTTGTCTTGGCTGGGTAGTAAGCTACAATATTTACATCTCTTAACCAAATCTGAATTTACTGATCTTAATCGCAGTTCTTAACTTAATTTCAGTAGTTTCAGAAATTTCTGTTGTTTTCTTTGCCTCATGTAGGCCAATATTTTGACCCTTCTGAAACAGTACAACAACACCATTTCCATGGCCGCAGGATATGATCTGACAACGCTGCTTAAAAATGAGAAGCTACTCATTGCAACAGTTAGGGTTAAATAACTCATTACCAGCTGTAACGTATTAATCACTGCAGTAATTATCCAATGGAAGGCTCTTACCTTCTTGTTTAGTTAAATCCAAGAGGTGAATTTTTTGAACGGGCAGTGTACGAACTGAAGACATGAAATAATTTGCTTCATTTAAACTGTTAGCGTTTTTTATTTATTTAAATTTATTTTATATTGGTATAAAGTGTTTTAATCACGTTTGTACCTGTGCAATTTAATTTCATGTGATATTCCAGTCTTTTTCAGTCGGGCTTGTTAAATCCTCTGAGGGCTAGTGACTCTTTCTGTCACAAGCTTGACCGGCTTGTGGCAAAAAATGGGAAGATCCAGCCTTACCGACAAATCAAATTAATGAAACTCATGTAGTAATTCTCACTTTTACCTGGCCGAAGGCTCGGAATAAATGAAAATGACTACTTTTGTCCTCGCCAAAGGCTTGGAATAAATGAAATGACTCTTCTCGTTTTACATAAGTCTGGCAACCATACCCTATATGCTTTTAATACCAAAGCACTGGCACCTTTTGTCTTTTTCCCTCTTCCTTCTGAGCCATTTGATTGACAAAGTGGCTTCACTGTATTTTATCTGAAACATAAGTTTGCTCGGCTCAATAAGTGACAATTTGTGTTGGTTAGGATAGAATATGATGCAGACCTATCCATTATTTTACATTTGACTGCAATGACGATCTGAGGGGCCCCTTGTAATGCTTCGCCCCCTCTGGGGTGAGAGCTCACCTCCGCCCCTGGCTCAGCCCCTTTGTTACTGTCTTTGTGCGGATTGATTCTCTGGTTACTGAACTACCTGCTTGTCCCCTGACTTTGATTCCGACGATTCTGCATTACGCTGTTTGCCTGGCTATTGATCCATTTCTGTCCTTGGCCATGAGCTTGGTCAAATCCCAATAAATGCCCTGCCGATGCTGAACTGCACTTGGAGTCTAAGCCCATTCCTTTCAAGGGAACTGCCAATGAAGATCTTCCAAGTCTCCCCAAACCACGCCACCCTAGCCAAACCACTGAACCTGGGCATCCAGACCAAGGTTGGTCTCAATGGTCTCCCCTGCACGGTTTTCCCCACGGCAGATGTAGCTGTCCCCTATGATATAAACTTTTGGCCCTGTTGGTTGTAAAGTGCAAATGTCACCTTTAAATGATACACTTCTGCTGGCTTTATGCAATTTAGCACATTTAATATTTATATTCTATTTCTCCATATTTTATCTGGTGGTATTGTGCTTTTTATGCATGAAATGGATGTGATTTAATGTTATAAATCAGTTTTTATGACATTCTCCCGTGAAAAGTCTTATACTTCAATAACCACAAGCGTTGGTTTTTTTAGATATTCCCATGACATTTATACATACTCTTGGCCACTGTGGAGGATGCCAAGTCCATTTCGTCGTCTAAAAATGAGGATATCAAAAATGGAACAATTACTATGCATTCAAATACATCGAGTCCACAAAAAAGAACGTGGAGGGCTGTAGCATTGCTAAGTTAACTATCCCAGAGAATGAATTGCCGGTCCCCAAAGCCTGATCAGGATGGTTATGTTCAACTGCAAACATTTTTAAGAAATACAACATTAGCTAGTGGTAAGATATGCGTCTTCTTAAACACAGCAAGCTAACTTTGGTTAGAAGGACAGTGTATTTTAATTCAAAACTCGATCTAGCGTTCTAACCTGTTGAAAAATCACAGGATATTAAAAAATTAAAAGTTCGACCAATTACTCAGCTAGTACATGCGCATACGAAATGGCAATTTCCCGGTGGAACGTCAATTAGAGAATAAAACGAAAGTCGGCGTTAATATGCACGCCATTCGCAACATAGGGTAAGTGACAGTGGACAACATTGACTGGAGCTGGCTGTGGCCAAGTTGTGGCAAAAATCAGTACCCTTACTTAATGTAATTAGCTACATACCTTGCTAGTTAAACAAGATTCAGTTCTAAGATATCATAGATAGCCAGTTAGGTACTTCTACTAATTTCGAAACAGATGACTGTGAGGTGGGGAATGTTTTGCCATTGAGTCCATTTACCTTCTGAACGAGCCAACGAATATTTATGCTGCCGGCAGTCGTTAGGTCCTTTCACTTTCCTGCACCGTCTCCGTGTGAGAGCTGGCCATTACGGGCACTTACGTTAATAGCGCAGCTGCCAGACCAGGTGAAAAGTTCAGGGGGGCTGTTCGGATGGTGTGTGGGTGGGATTCGATAGCGCGGTTCTACCCCCCGATCACTACTGCGCCGACTCAGGCTCCAAATGTGCAACATGGCAGCGGCCATATCGAGGATATTTTGGCTCCATTTTTGTTGAATGGGAGTGAATGGAGATGCGTCGTCCATCTTTTATACAGTCCTTGGTAGTCCATGGGCCAGACCGGATTTTGGTCTCCCTCAAAGGGACGAAGGCTACCTATATTTTTTGGAAAAATACATGTCTGTAGATCATTTTTTGTATGATAGCCTTTCCAGGTGAGTAGCTAAATTTTGGTTATCAGCTCATGAAGTTAACCACCCCCTAAGGAAAATTATATGGCAGACGCAGGTGCATAGCCTGGGGGACCCTTATGGTTAGAACTTTTCTCAGTGGTCAGTAATATTGTGTTTGGTGTCATTTTAAAGGGGACCTTTTAAGCTTTCTTCTAAACCTAATTGTGAACCTTTCTGATAAATATGGAGTTCACTGCAGCTCCTCAAACCATCAAAAGCATACATTTTTTTTGCAATTTGCGCCTAAACTATGTTCTTTCTTTCAGTCCTGTAGCATTTAGAAACATCAGAAAAACAAAACATAAGTACCACAACACTCAACTGGTTATAAAGTTTCAGGAAATATATATCATACCTATACAATCTCATTGTGAGAATTCAAGATGGCGCCGTGGTCCATCGTTACCCATTTTCAACTTTAGATCTTGACCACCTAGATGGTCGTGTAATACCTCTTTTTAACAGTAAGTGGTGGTAGGTAGTCCATTTCCAAAGTTATTTTTGAGATACAAGGTGAAATTCAAGGTCCACTGAAGGTCAAAGGGCAAATTTGATCTGATTAATGGCACATCTGAGGCCATACCACATAAAATTAACTATCAACCACTCAACTACAGAAAATGTGTAATATTCCCATATTATATACACATAAATACACATGATATGTAAATAATGAGTTAATTAATTAGTTATATCATTGTGAGAAGAGAGTGTAATATTCCCATATTATTATGTTATATAATTGTGAGAAGAGTGTAATATTCCCATATTATTATTATATAATATTATGTCATTGGGATAAGAGGATGTAATATTCCCATATTATTATTATATTATATCATTGTGAGAAGTGAGTGTAATATTCTCATTTGATATTGTGAGAAGTGAGTGTAATATTCCCGTATTATACACTCATAACTACACATTATATGTAAATAATGAGTTAATTAATGGGTTATATTATATTATTGTGAGAATTGAATGTGCACCTTTTTTGTGAATGTGCAACTTTTTCGAAGTCCCTTTTTTTTTTTTTTTTTTTTTCCAATAAACAAACTAGACTTAGCTGGTTAGGTCACAAAATGGTCTCTATAGGTTATTTATTACACAAATACACAATGGACATATTTGTATTGTACCTAGTATTGTCATTTCACTTCTTTTATGGGATATATATATATTTGGTGTTGGTGGGCCAGTAGGTGGCGATCTTCCCTCTGGCGGGATAATCCCCAATGCCCTGGTGCAGTGACGGGGACACTGTACTGAAGGAGACGCCGTCTTTCGGATGAGACGTTAAACCGAGGTCCTGACTCACAGTGGTCATTAAAGATCCTATGACACTCTTCGATAAGAGTAGGGGGTTCCCCGGTGTCATGGCTAAAGTCCCAACCTGGCTCTTTCAATCTGCCACCTAATCATCCCCTGATCTAATTGGCTGTGTAATTCCTCTGTCCCTCCCCACCTCTTCCCCCAGGGCTCCCTTGAAGAAGAGATTTCAATCTCAACGGGACTTCCCTGGTTAAATAAGGGTTAATAAAAGAAGAAAAGAATATATCATAATTTACATATACACAACCCCAATTCTGAAATAGTTGGGACAAAGTGTAAATTGTGAATAAAATAAAAATGCAATGAGTTTCAGATCACATGAGCCAATATGTTATTTGCAATAGTACATTGATAACATTTCAAATGTTGCAACTGAGACATTTTACATTTTAATCCACAAAATGAGCCATTTCTAATTTTCTGGCTGCAACAGGTCTCATAAAAGTTAGAACACAGGCAAAAAAAAGGCTGAAAAAGCAATTCATACATAAGAGAATCAGCTGAAAGAATATTTTGTTAACTGGCATCAGGTGTGTAACATGATTGGCTATGAAACGGATGTCTTAGAGACACTGAGTCTCAGAAGTAAAGATGGCCAGAGGCTCTCCAACCTGTGAAGGTTTGCGTTAAAAAATTGTGGAATACTTTAAAAGCAATGTTGCTCAATGTCAAATTGCAAAGGATTTGAAGGTATCATCATTGACAGAGCAAAACATCAGAAGACTCAGAGAAACTGGAAAAATCTCTGTGATTAAGGGACAAGGCCGAAGTCCTTTACAGGATGCCCGTAATCTTCGGGCCCTCAAACGCCACTGCATCACTCACTAGCATGATTCTGTCATTGAAGTTACTAAATAGGCCCAGGAATACTTCAAGAAACCACTGTCTTTTTAAACACAGTCCGCCGTGCCATCCACAGATGCCACCTAAAACTCTGTCATGCAAAAATGAAGCCATTGTTGAGTAAGATCCAGAAGCGCCGCCGTGTTCTGTGGGCCAAGGCTCATTTAAAATGGACTGCAGCAAAGTGGCAAATTGCCCTGTAGTCAGACGAGTCCAAATTTGACACTCTTGTTGGAAATCATGGGCGTTGTGTCCTCTGGGCTAAAGAGGAGAAAGATCACCCCTCCTGTTATTACCGTTCAGTTCAAAAGCCTGCATCTCTGATGATATGGGGATGCATTAGTGCATATGGTGTGGGACACTTGCATGTTTTAAAAAGTACCATGAATGCTGAAAGGTATATAAAGGTTTTAGAGCAACATATGCTACCCTTTCGGCGAAACCTGTTCCAGGGAAGGCCTTGTGTATTTCAGCTGAACAATGCAAAACCATTTACTGCAGCTATTACAACAGCGTGGCTTCTTAGTAGAAGTGTCCGTGTGCTGAACTGGCCTGCCTGCAGTCCTGATCTTTCACCGATTGAGAACATTTGGCACATAATTAAACAAGAAGTCTGTCAAAAAGACCTAAAAACACTCCAGCAGCAAGAAGCCTGTATTAAACAAGAGAGGGATCAAATTCCAATGGCTAAACTCAAGAAACTGGTCTCATCAATGCCGTGACGCCTCCACTTTTTTTTCTGTTAGAAAGAAGAGGGGATGCTACACCATGGTAAACAGGCCCCTGTCCCAACTTTTTTGGGACCTGTAGCAGCCATCAAATTTGCATGAACTCATTTTGTGGATAAATTTCAAATTTCTCAGTTTCAACATTTGCTATGTTATCTCTGTTCTTTTGTGAATAAAATACTGGCTGGTGTGATTTGAAAGTCATTGCGTTTTGATTTTATTCAAAATTAACACTTTGTCCCAACTATTTCAGAATTGGGGTTGTATATACATACACTGCCCGGCCAAAAAAAAAGTCGCACAAAGAAATATTTAGTTGGAACCCCTGTAGCTTTGATTGCAGAGCATATTCGTCTTGTCATTGTTTTGACAACCGTATGTAATGCCAGAACATTTATTTTCAATCAGAAATGCCATAATTTTTGGCCGAGATCTTGTCTTCTCGACATAATGGTTGAAGCACTCGGGGGTCTTTCTTGAGCACATCCCAATAACTTTTAATGTGTTTAATGTCAGGACTTTGTGGTGGCAAGTTTGTTTGTGAAAATGATTCCTCATACTTGTTTTTGTCATTCATGGTTTTCTTTGCTAAATACAGGCCAATAACCTGCCTGTTCTGAAATACTGAAACATCTTTTCCACCATCAGGGGATGTGTCTTCCAACATGATTTTTTAAGAAATGAGTTGCGACGCGTTTCATCAGTCAGGGTAAAAATTATTATTGCCAGCTGAAACATATTAATAACTGCAATAATGATCCAATTATAAAATTTGTTCAATAATTTCCAAATGGTGACTTTTTTTTGGCCGGGCAGTGTATATATACATACACACACAAACACACACACAGACACATACAGACATATATATATACATACAAGCACACACACACACACACACACACATATACACATACATACATTTATATTGTGATGTGAATAGAGGCCACTAGATGGCAGCATTTACCTTTCTTTTATTGAGCTCAGACTGGAGCTAGGTTTAGACATGTCCTGGACATGTCTGGGGCAAGTCCCCGAAAATAAAAAAAAAGAGGTCTAAATGTGGGTGGGGTCTGCAAAAGAGTATATAAGGAAAAGAATTGAGACAGTAAAGTAGTAGGAGAAATTGCAAGAAGAAGGATACATGTGACCAGACCTGTCATTCTGTTCAAGACCTGTGAAGTTTCTTTTGTGGATTTTTGCCTGTGTTTGAGCATTTTCCTTACCCAGGACATCACCAAGCCACCCCAACAAACAAGGGACTGTAAATATTTCTGGTTTTTTTGTTATACTCAATCTTGGTCAGTTAGTTAGTTGTCATTAGTCTTTGTCTGTTTAATTAAATGTGTTTAAGTTTTAAATTGTGTCTGTCATCCCTTGCTGTTGCTGTTGTGTTATAAATGTAATAACAAATTGAAGCCATAACAAATTGGGGGCTCAAGGTCCGGGATAGACCACTTTGCGAGTCATGTATTAAAAATCTAACATTTCAGATTGTAAAATTGTTTTTGTGAATTTTCCTATATAAATATATTGACAACAGCAATGGATGATTTCTTGGCATCACCAACCGTAGGGGTTTTGAGGTCTTTTAAAAAGACCGAACTGTTGGAAATATGCAGACATTTGGAGCTGACAGAGGTAAAACCAGCCATGCGAAAAACAAGACTGGCTAGAGAGATAGTTGAATATTACATTGATGAAAATGTGTTTGCACCAGGAGATCTGGGACAGTTTCCAGTGGAAAATCCAAATATAGAAATGGAACTTAAATTAAAAATGCTAGAGATTGAAAGGGAAGAAAAAGAAAAACAAAGGCAGTTTGAGTTGGAAAAATTAGCTAGAGAAGAGAAGAAAGAAAGGGAAGAAAGAGAGAAAGAAAGGGAAGAAAAGGAAAAACAAAGAGAATTTGAGTTAGAAAAACTTGCAAGACAGAGAGATTTTGAATTAGAGAAATTCGATAGAGAAGAAAGACTCCAAATGGAGCAACTAAAAATTAAAATTCAAACTGAAAATAAATTTCGGGCTAGCCAGGAGGTAAAATTGGTGCCTCCATTTTCGGAAAAGGATGTTGACAACTATTTCCAGTGTTTTGAAAAGGTAGCAAAGAGTTGCCAGTGGCCAAAGGAACACTGGCCTCTGATGTTGCAAACTGTCCTCAAGGGTAAAGCTCAACAAGCCTATTCGGCTTTGTCTGCAGATGATTCCTCTGATTATGAGGTTGTCAAAAAGGTTATTTTGAGAGCTTATGAGTTGGTTCCAGAGGCTTACCGACAGAAATTCAGAGGTCTGAAGAAATCTGAAAATCAGACTTATGTTGAATTTGCTAATGAGAAGAAGGTTTGCTTTGAGCGCTGGTGTACTTCTATGGAGGTCAAGGATGATTTCAACTCACTAAAAGAGATGGTGTTAGTTGAAGAATTCAAGAACTGTGTTAAAGATGATATTAAGACCTACCTTAATGAGAAGTAAGCACTGAATTTGCAATCAGCTGCCAAATTTGCAGATGAATATGTTCTCACACATAAGTCCAAATTTCAGTCTAGCAGTAACAATAGATGGTCCCAATTTCAGAAAAAGGGTTACGGTGATACCCAAAATTCTTCACCCAAAGACAAAGACAAATTTGGTGATGGTGCTCAGAAATCCAGTAACAGGTCTGATCAAAGTGTGAAAGCTGACAGTGACAAAAGTGGTCTAGTTTGCAGTTATTGCAAGAAATCTGGTCATGTTACAACTAACTGTTGGTTCCTTAAAGCTAAAAAAGAAAAAGAAAAGGATACCAAACCAAATGCCTTTGTGAAAACAAGGTTAGAAGCTCCTGTAGTAGATAACCGATCTGCTAAATTGCCTGCTTCTTGTGGGGCTAAAAAGCCTGATACAGCTGACTTCGTGAGGGAGGAATTTCTTCCATTTGTGTCAGAGGGATTTGTGGCTCTGAATGAGCATACTACTCCTGTCCCCAAATATATCCTAAGGGATACCGGAGCTTCTCAGTCACTTTTGTTGATGGACTCCTTGGAGTTACGTGATGAGACCGCTTCAGGGGATTTCATACTTGTACAAGGTATTGAAGGGAGGACTGTATCTGTACCCCTGCGCTCTATATTCTTGAAGTCAGATTTAGTTACAGGACAGGTAAAGGTGGGACTTATGTCAAGTCTACCTATAAAGGGTGTTTCTCTGTTGCTAGGCAATGACCTGGCTGGGGGCAAAGTAGTTCCCCCTGTACATCTTACTTCACAGCCGAGCACTGAAGATGGGGATGAGGACCCATCTCTGTATCCTTCTTGTGCAGTGACTCGTGCTATGGCCAAGAAGGCTCAAGAAGAAGATGTTGTGGTGCCGTCCAGCACATCGAATAGTCAGGACTCAGGTGGTTCGCCTCATGACTCTGATTAGCCTACTATGGTTTCTCCGTTTGAGAACTTATCAGACACTTTTATCAGTTCATTGTTCAGCCAGCCAGATGGGTTTGGTGATTCTGATGTGTCTGGAGACTTGTCTCTGTCCAGAAAGCAGTTGATTGAGGAGCAAACTAATGATCCTGAAATTTGTGCACTAAGGAGGAGAGCCCTTCCTGATAAAGAAATAGACGCAGTTCCAGTTGGGTATTATCTCAAGGATGGTGTGTTGATGCGGAAGTGGCGCCCTCCTGATATCCCTGCCAATGCAGATTGGGCAGTGGTCAGGCAAATTGTTGTTCCGAAGGTCTACAGGAATGAGTGTGAGGATTTACGAAATGAACCAAGAGCAAACACCAGTAAAAAGCAAAAAGGAGGCTTTATTTCTGAAAGGGGAAACCCCCCCAACAGAGCTGGCAACAGTACAATGTCCGCAATCCAAAATCAGAATCCAAAGGGCGAAATCCAGAGTCATACACAGGGCACCAATCACGAAAAATCGTAGTCAGAAAAAAAAACAAGAATGCGGCAAAAGTACAGGGAGTAGGCAAAGCTCGATATCAAGGACGGTCCAGTCAGAAAGATAAACACTGAGAGATCAAGGCGAGAAACGTGGCACGAGAAAACTAGGGAGAACGATCTGACAAGAGTGTGAAGCAAACAGACATCTTATACACACATCCAGGAGAACACATGACCAGGGAGAACAGGTGCAATCAATGGTGACAATGATTAGGGAGAGACACATGAGGGATAAACTAATTACATGAATTTGGCTGAAGCCAAAACGCAGACAGGGATCACAAGACAAACCTAAGTACAAACAACAGCTCCCGTTAAGGAGTACTAAAGTGCCAAGATAAAAGAAAAGGAAAGCACAGAGTATAAGTAAGTGGAAAACCACAGAAACTTGCAGCAGAGATAATTAGGGATAGGCAAGGAGGCGGAGACTAGAATTGGGCGACAGCTGAGAGATCATTAGTCAATTAGTAAGTGCAGCTATACAATCCCAAGTGCTTGTTAGTAAGTTAGTCCAAATATACAAGGTTAGTGTGGGTTAGTATCTAGCAAAAACAATAAACTGTTAGTATGTGTTAGTAAGACAGTTGAAGAGAGAGGAAGGAAGAACACGAGATTATGAAAGAAGATTAAAACCCAGAAACCAATAAATCACCTGAATGAGTGGCACACAAGACAAGGGACCGTGAGCAAAGATACACACATGACAAGACAGGGGAGACAAAGTGCAAAGCATGGAAATGAAAACATGACATGGAAACCAAATGATCTAAACATGAAAAACAAACAAGAAATCTAAATTGCCAAAACACAAAACAATCCTAAGAATAGTCATAAGGCAGGCAGTGGTCACTATACACAAAAAGCATAAAGCATGGCAAAGCCAGGTACAGAACTTAAACATGACAGCAGAATGCAGAATCATAACATGAGCAAAAAGCAGAATCACAACAATGAGATCTTAACAATGGCTCATAGTTTACCTTTAGGAGGTCATCTTGGTGTTAACAAGACTGTTTATAAGATCATGAAACACTTCTTTTGGCCTGGGCTTCGGAAAGACGTTTCCAACTTTTGCAAAACCTGTCACACTTGTCAGGTAGTGGGAAAACACCAGTTAGACCCACCTGTAGCTCCATTGCAGCCTATCCCAGCATTTGGGGAGCCATTCTCTAAGGTCATTGTTGATTGTGTTAGTCCATTACCCAAGACTAGATCTGGAAATCAGTACTTGTTGACAGTCATGTGTGCATCTACCAGATTCCCCGAAGCCATACCTCTACGTAACATCAAGGCAACTGCAATCTCAAAGGCTTTGATAAAGTTCTTCACGTTGTTTGGCCTTCCCAGGGAAATTCAGTCAGACCAAGGTAGCAATTTCACTTCAGGATTGTTTCAGCAGGTTGTGTATGAACTAGGTGCAAAGCAGATTCTTTCTAGTGCCTATCATCCAGAAAGTCAGGGTGCCTTAGAGCGGTTTCATTCCACTCTCAAGACAATGATGAGGACTTATTGTTATGACCATGAGAAAGACTGGGATGAAGGTGTTCATTTGCTGTTGTTTGCAGCTAGAGAAGCAGTGCAGGAGTCTACTGGATTCAGTCCATTTGAGCTAGTGTTTGGTCATGAGGTGAGAGGACCTTAGCTATTATTGAGTGAACAATGGCAAGAGGAAGAGCCGCTCATTAGTCTGTAAGACTATGTTAGCAAGTTCAAGGAAAGATTGCGTGCAGCTCGTGACCTAGCCAAAGAGAACTTGAAATCAAGTCAGGGAAAAATGAAAACTTGGTATGATCATAAGGCTAGAAGCCGTGAGTTTAAACCAGGAGACAAGGTCCTTGTGTTGTTTCCCTTGCAGTCCAATCCATTGCAGGCTAGATTTAATGGTCCTTATGAAATTCTGACAAAACGCAATGATCTCAATTACATTGTGAAGACTCCAGATAGGAGAAAACCAAAACAATTGTGTCACATTAACATGCTGAAGCCTTATCATGACAGAAATGCTAGGGTTGCAGCTGTCACTTCAGATTCTCCTATGGCCGAGATTTGTGAAGATGAGGGGGAGTTTCAAGATGATGAACCTAGAATTAAAGCTGAAGTTCTTTCATGTAAATTGTCAAATTCTGAAATGTTGCAAAATCTTGATGTAAAACTCCAGCACTTAGAACCCTCACAGAGAGATCAGTTTGAGAGGTTGATCAAGAAATATGAGGATCTGTTTCCTGATGTTCCAAAAAGAGTTTCTATAGCCTCTCATGATGTCGATGTTGGTGATGCCAAACCAATAAAACAGCATCTGTACCGGATGAATCCTGAAAAGAGAAAGATTGCTGAGAAAGAGGTTGAATACATGTTAGAACATGATATTATCAGACCCTCCAACTCAGATTGGAGTTCACCTTGTGTGCTAGTTCCAAAACCTGATGGAAGTACTAGATTCTGTACAGATTATCGCAAAGTCAATGCTGTAACTAGAACTGATGTGTTTCCAATACCTAGGATTGATGATTGTATTGATAGAGTAGGGCAAGCAAAGTTTCTGACCAAGATTGATTTATTGAAGGGTTATTGGTGTGTGCCTTTAACTGAGAGGGCCAAGAGCATCTCTGCTTTTGCCACACCATCTGGGTTGTACCAGTATGAAGTCCTACCCTTTGGAATGAAAAATGCCCTAGCCACGTTCCAAAGGATGATTCAGTCTACAATAGCCGGATTGCCACACACGGGTGCATACATCGATGACCTGATCACATGGAGTGACTCCTGGGAATAACATCTGAAAGATGTAGAGACGTTGTTCCAGCGCCTGACTCAGGCTAACCTGACTGTTAACCTGAGCAAGAGTGACTTTGGTTGTGCTACTGTCACCTATCTTGGCTACGTCATAGGCCAGGGTAAGGTGGCACCCATAAATGCGAAAGTCCAAGCCATCATGGACTTTCCAGTTCCTGACAACAAAAAAGCTTTGCGCCGCTTCCTTGGAATGATCGGGTACTACCGCAAGTTCTGCAAGAACTTTGCTGAGATTGCTATCAGTCTAACCAACCAACTGAAGAAAGGCGTAAAGTTCACTTGGGATGATGCATGCCAGAGAGCTTTCGATCGCCTGAAGCCTCTGCTGTGTCACTTCCCTGTGCTCAAATCTCCTGACTTCAAGAAACTGTTCTCCATCGCGGTCGATGCTAGCGACCAAGCTTGTGGATCTGTGCTCCTACAGAGAAGTGACTCTGATGACATTGAGCATCCCGTGGCATACTTCTCCAGGAAGTTCAATCGCCACCAAAGGAACTATTCCACAATAGAGAAGGAACTGTTGGCTCTGGTCCTTTCTTTACAACACTTTGAGGTTTATGTTTGTACAGGACAAAAGCCAATGATTGTATACACTGACCACAATGTTAATGTTATTGAGTAAAATGAAAAACAAGAATCGGAGATTGTTGAATTGGAGTTTGATTTTACAGGAGTTTGACTTGGAAATTAAGCATGTGAAGGGTACAGACAATGTAATTGCTGATTACTTATCCCGTGTTTGAATATGTATATATATATCACGTGTTTATTTGAATATTGTATGATATGTATATATAGACAAGTGTCCACTTAACCATTTTGTATTGAAAAGAAAAATTTCGTATTTATGAGTCAAAATTTTTCCCTTTTGGAATGGAGGTGTGATGTGAATAGAGGCCACTAGATGGCAGCATTTACCTTTCTTTTATTGAGCTCAGACTGGAGCTAGGTTTAGACATGTCCTGGACATGTCTGGGGCAAGTCCCCGAAAATAAAAAAAAAGAGGTCTAAATGTGGGTGGGGTCTGCAAAAGAGTATATAAGGAAAAGAATTGAGACAGTAAAGTAGTAGGAGAAATTGCAAGAAGAAGGATACATGTGACCAGACCTGTCATTCTTTTCAAGACCTGTGAAGTTTCTTTTGTGGATTTTTGCCTGTGTTTGAGCATTTTCCTTACCCAGGACATCACCAAGCCACCCCAACAAACGAGGGACTGTAAATATTTCTGGTTTTTTTGTTATACTCAATCTTGGTCAGTTAGTTAGTTGTTATTAGTCTTTGTCTGTTTAATTAAATGTGTTTAAGTTTTAAATTGTGTCTGTCATCCCTTGCTGTTGCTGTTGTGTTATAAATGTAATAACAAATTGGGGCCATAACAATATATATATATGTAATGGATAATTAATGAGAAGGTGTGCATTCCACGGTTTTAATGCTCAACGTGGAGGCAAATAACCACCCGACACGAAGTGCCTTAAAACCGTGCAATGCTCACCTTCGAATTGATTATCCCGCTTATACCATGGTCATTTGCCAGCAATATCAAATCGCAGCATTCAGAAATTTTTGGTTAAAGTTTTGCACTAAAAAAAACGAGTTGGTAATCATTAAACAGGCGCTGCGCCTTCTCATACCCAATACTATAGGCCAAGCTAAATTGAACCAGCTATCTTAGTTCATCTGACGATCATGGAAAAATAATTTTTTTGCACATGCTTACATCTGTTTACTAGCTGATGATTTGATGCCGGATTCCATCTGAAACGGAGATTATGCATAGCACAGCATTATGCACGATTATGCAGACTGTAGCTAACTTGCTACCCAAAATTACAATGAACTTATGAACTTATGAACTCCATAGAGTCAGAGAGCTGAAATCAGTCTGCTGGCATAGCACGTAGCTAGCGAACTGTCAGCATTTGCTGATACAGGAAGTGGACACGTTAGCTTTATTTGTAACCATAGACAATTACAATTGTTTAACGAATAAAGCCTGGTTACTTTGCTGCTATAATATTTACGGCCATTATCGCTTGAGCACGAGTCAGCGAGCTGAAATCAGTCTGCTGGCATAGCACGTAGCTAGCGAACTGTCTGCAGTCGCTGATACATGAAGTGGACATGTCAGCTTCATTTGTAACCGTACACAGTTACAATCGATCAATGGATAAAGCCTGATTACTTTGCTGCTACAATATTTACGGTCATTATCGCTTGAGTACCTATTGTTAACCGCCGTGCAGGATGCAATAATTAATATTTATGTGTGTGTTAGTAGAATAATCATAGAAGTAAAACCAACCTTGGATTGCTTGTTTTGTATTGTGATCGTTGGTAGGACAGCAGCAGCGGGGTGATATTTACCTGGTGCTCTGATCCTTTCTGCTGTGGTGGACTGCAGTTCTAACCGGAGCAAAGGAGCCTACGATTCCAAATTTGCCCTTTGACCTTCAGTAGACCTTGAATTTGACCTTGAATCTCAAAAATAACTTTAGAAATGGACTTCCCACCCCCATCAACCGTTAAAAAGAGGTATTATACTACCATCTAGGTTGTCATGATCTAAAGTTGAAAATGGGTAACGATGGACTATGGCGCCATCTTGAATTTTCACAATGAAATTGTATAGGTATGTTATAAATGTATATTTTCTGAAACCTTATAACCAGGTGAGTGTTGTGGTACCTGTGTTTTGTGTTTCTGATGTTCCTAGATGCTACAGGACTGAAAGAAAGAACATACACTCAACAAAAATATAAACGCAACACTTTTGTTTTTGCTCCCATTTGTCATGACATGGACTCAAAGATCTAAAATTCATTCCAGATACACAATATTACCATTTCTCTCAAACATTGTTCACATATCTGTCTAAATGTGTGATGGTGAGCACTTTTGCTTTGCTGAGACAATCCATCCCACCTCACAGGTGTGCCACATCAAGATGCTCATCAGACACCATGATTAGTGCACAGGTGTCCCTTAGACTGTCCACAATAAAAGGCCACCCTGAAATGTGCAGTTTTTGCTTTATTGGGGGTCTGGGGACTCAGAACCAGTCATTGTCTGGTGTAACCACCATTTGCCTCATGCAGTGCAACACATCTTCTTCGCATAGATTTTATCAGATTGTCAATTGTGGCCTGTGGAATGTTGGTCCACTCCTCTTCAATGGCTGTGCGAAGTTGCTGGATATTAGTGGGAACTGGTACGCGCTGTCGTATATGCTTGTCAAGCACATCCCAAACATGCTCAATGGGTGACATGTCCGGTGAGTATGCTGGCCATGCAAGAACTGGGACATTTTCAGCTTCCAAGAATTGTGTACAGATCCTTGCAACATGGGGCCGTGCATTATCTTGCTGAAACATGAGGTGATGTTCATGGATGTATGGCACAACAATGGGCCTCAGGATCTCATCACGGTATCTCTGTGCATTCAAAATGTCATCAATAAAATGCACCTCTGTTCTTCGTCCATAACCAGGGATGCAAACAGGGAAGGCTGAAAAAAGAGAGAGTTGGCCGCGGCGGGTGGCAAGCGTAGCACTGCGTCTGACAACAAATACCTTCAGTGGGTTACTCATAAGGTGACAGAGATTAACAGGTAAATTGTAGTTATTTAACTTCTCTGCCACCATGACTGCTAAATTCAATCAATAAAAGTAGTTAATTAACCCTTTACAGGCCAGTTTCTGGGATGTACCACTCAAAAAAGATTCATTGAGTCTCCTGTTCAATTCAATGTAATTTTATTATGAACAACTGAACACATTGCCCTCTTTGCACCGGTGCAAAGAGCATACATCGCCGACCGGGCTGCCTCCTCTTCAGCTCGCTGGTCCGGCCACACCTACTAATTTTATTGATTGAATTTAACAGTCATGGTGGGAGAGAAGTTAACTAACAAAACAAAAAAAGAAAAATATTAAAATATTAAACCATTAAAAAATTATAGCTTCAGCCATCATGAGTCCTTAACAGGGTGAAAGCTATTTTTAGTTTCAATCTAACACTACAAAAAAAGTAAAAATGCATGAAAACTGATATCCCCCATGAACATTGTCTGACCTCCGACAGATGTAATGATAAAAAAATCCACTCTAACAAGGGAATATTTCATTTTTGGGCTGTTTCCTTGTATAAAATTAGAGGTACATCCCAGAAACCAGCCTGTAAAGGGTTAATTAACTAATTTTATTTGGATAATTATAACAGTCATGGTGGCAGAGAAGTTAAATAACAAAACAAAAGAAAAATAATCTTAAAAGATAAAACCATTAAAAAGTTATGACTTCTACCATCACAAGGACTCAATGAGTCCTTACAGGGTGAGAGCTATAAATTTAATTACACACTGAAAAAAAACCTTTTATACAGATATATTTTTTTATTTCAACATGAACAGATAAAGGAAGATAAAGGGAACTTCCCCAAAGCGTTTTGCTATAGTATGATTGCGGCCAAAATGCTGCTCAATAGAAGAACGAGCGAGGAAACATTGAGTCCTTGCAGGGTATATAGCAAGTTAGAATTAGAAAAGTTTTAAGAGTCAATCACTGGGAATCCGTGGGCCGTGTCAACCCCCCGCCCCACGAGCGTTACCATAGCAACACGCGCACACACACACTGCGTGTTGCGTGTGGAGAGAAGCAGCTGACTAACGTTACAGTTGCTGCTTCTTCTTAGTTTTCCCAGACTACGGCATGAACCCATGGACGTGTTATTATTTAATCATTTATCTATCAGTGACCCGCGCATTAAACAAACAGGCTCCAGCTCATGGATGTATCAGGCTCTATCTGCTTCTTCTTCTGTAGTTTCAGCAGCGATTCCCGGCGCACTGCAGGCAGAATTACACCCATACAGCACAAGCATGAGACGGAGACGGAGGCGGCACAAAATTAGACTGATAAAAAAAAAAAAATCAAACGGGCCGCCAGTAATTAGAAGATTTTAATCTAAGCAGACGATCACATCTCACCGGGCGTGACGCTCTGTCACCTGACTGTCGCACAGCAAAAGGAAAAAATATCGTTTCTCTATCGCTTAGCAGCGCGACATGTCTTTCTATAATGCTAGCTGAAACAGTAGCCCAATCACTCTGTTTAACAACGTAAGGAACAAAACAAAATGGCCCCATTTTGTTTGATTTCGGAATCCAGCCGCGGGATTAGGCCAGTGGGAAACCGTTCCAACGTAACTTTCAAGGCTCTTTCAACTCTTTCAATAGTATACAGCTGATATTGCACCTGCGTACCATGTACACGACTACACCACATCTTTTATCTAGATTCACCCTCTGATGGGTCAATTTTGAGTGTGCCGCTGCCTTGCTGTCAGCTATGTCTACACCTAACGTTATAGCCTAGTTATTGTTGTAGTTACTGTTCATTGACAATTCATAATCATACTTGAATGTGCAATGCTTACCTCGCATGTAACGTTAATGATTCACGCCCTGTGTCCGCTAGGTGGCTTTGATGATCGCTCCCATCAGGGCGTTAAAGGAAAGCTACCTCGCGGCGCTTCGCCTGAAATTTTTTGGCTGGACCAATCAGCAGGCAGCTTTGGTGTTGACGTAATTTCCTTCTTCAAAAGCCAATGCATTGCGTCTACATTCGGCTCGTAGATTACACGAATCGAAATTGTAGTCACACTGAACACATGCAGAGTGCAAACGCATTGTTAGACACAGTGCACCGTTCGCTTTGGCGAGAATTCGATATAAGAGGAATAGGGAAATTTATGTTGAATGAATCCAGTAGTTGGCGGTAATACACCAACAGGTCTGTAAACACCATTAAACCAAAAGAATAAGAAGCCTCCAACTCATAACGAGGCCGCGCAAAGCACTTTTAGAGCTTTCCCGTACGCGTAATTTCTTTTCTTACGTTAGTTGAGCGTATATCCAAAAAAGCGGGCGTGGCCTGCCTTATTTGGAATATGAGGACTGAGACGCCAGAGTGGAGAGAGTTCCAATCTAACCTGCCGAGAGAGCTGCATACGCCGATTTGCATTTGCTTCGATGTCAAGTTCTTTTGTTGGAGTATGTCGGTATTTTCAGCATTTCATACATGCCTATTGTTTATAATAAATATGTTGTTTAAAAAGGTATACTGTTTTCGCTTTTATCAGGATATTTTTTGCTAAATGAATGTTCCTAAACCCCCCTCCCTGCTGCGTGCAGGGTACGCACTATCTCACGCACCCTCTTTCTGGACATACGAACTGAATGATACGTAAACTGATATCAATAAATTACGCGGCGCCAAAAATTATCATTAATACAGTACGTAAGGAAAATTTTGGCTTTTTTGGACACCGCCCCCCAGTACGTATATCATACGCACCTCATTATACCCCTCCTCCCCCCACCTGTACCTTGGTCATATGCACATCCAACTTTGAAAATTTAGCACGGTCCTAGATAAAAGCTCACACTTGATTTTTAACTGGGAAAATCAATCACATACTCTGAAGGAGACTAGAATGATAACATACACCTTTTTGAGGGCCTACAAGAAATCTGATTAAGCAGATTATTTTGCAGAAATATTTGCAACTTCCGATTCCAACATTTAATTATTGGAAAAATCAATAATGAAACAATATAAAAATTTTACAACCATGCAGGGCTGTCGAATTGGTACATGAAACCTTTGAAAGCGACTCCTCGTATTATGGCCTCCCAACTCCAACTCCGGTGACCCAAAGATTAGTTGATGCATCACCTGGACAAGTAGCTGCTGTCTGTCACCTTCCAGTTCTGAAGGCCACTAGATTTTCATAGTGATACACAGTGGCACATGGGAAATAGTAGGGGCTGTATTGTGTGTGTGTGTGTGTGTGTGTGTGTGGTGCCCCAGGAGTGCAGGCCGACAGCCTTTTCTCTTATGCAATGTGTGTGCGAATGAGAACATAACTGCAGTATGCTACTATGAAATGTGGGCCTGAGTATGACTCCTAAACACTTACAGAAGTGGGAATTTTGTCAGTATCTACACTACAGTACTAAATGACAGCGTGCATCCAAGGTGAAATGAACTAACTGATGTATTATACAGATGCATAAATTTGGAACAGTGTACGAATTGTGTTTTTTCCATATACCTCAAGACAGTTGAATCACAAAGAGAACCACAGGATAGATTACAAAATAGCTGCAACTACAAATATATTTGGAATTACAATTACAATACAAACTGACAATGTTACATGAATATCTTGATTTTTTTAATGCTAGTTATCAAATTTCAAAATAATCCACAACATATGTGATTCTGGGAATACATAATGCAGCAAAGATTTACAGTAATCAATTACGCTAACCTACAACAAACATAACATACATCGCCAGAAATTGGAAAAAACTAAAATGCAATATGGTCCCCTGTCTGACTAAGTTTCCCCCAAACTTCCCATGCAAAACAGACAGGGTGAAACTATTTACAGATACAGAAATGTTGTATGTCACCGATGTACCTACACTATTCCTATTCCCTATCTACCAAAGCCGACTGCCACCATCCCTACAGAGCGGGTGCATCTCTAACTCAGTGTGTGTGTATGTTTGTGTTTATGTTCGCGATTCCCCCAGATCTCTGGTCCAGGTGAAACTTACTTACACTTACTTATCAACCTGAAAAGTAAAAGTTATATCCTCCCTCTTCCAAACATGCAGGGTGAAACTATTCACAGATATATTGGTGTGAAGGTTTTTGTGAGTCAGTAATATTCTAGCCTAAGCCAAAATAAGTAATGTGCCCAATTAAGACTAATTTCTAGGGATAAAGTGGTTAGCAACTACCGCGTCACCCACCTCCTGATACCCCTAGCCTAAGCCAAAATAAGTAATGTGCCCAATTAAGACTAATTTCTAGGGATAAAGTGGTTAGCAACTACCGCGTCACCCACCTCCTGATACCCCTAGCCTAAGCCAAAATAAGTAATTTGCCCAATTTAGACGAAGGAAACAATGAATGACTGCATTGAATGCCCAATTTTACAAGAAGGTTAATCCAAAATATTTTGATAATGTATGGCATATCCTGAAATTTTGAATTTTGATTCTACTCTTTTCATGATTTCGCACTGTGGTTGCTACCCAGCATGTTGTTCCTTGCACTGCACTCTGACAACGAATGTGGGAAGGTTCTCATCACTCGCCAGGTGGTCAAGGTGGTGTTTTCAAATGCAGACAGCCACCCCTCGAACTCTGCTTCACTTTGTATGGGAAGCCTCACCTTGGCCTCAAAACCCCCTTCAACTATGTCAAAAGCCTCGACCCTGTACTGGTTGTCAGGCATGATAACCTGAAATATGTACAATAACCAGGAATAGATTTAAACATATATTCGGTGTATTAGAATCCGATGAAATCAATTATCAAATAACATTTTCTTTCTTTCCTAAAGATGGTTCTTACAGTTTGTAATACAACATCCCTGGGAAGCGGACACGCCTCAGATGTGGACAGTTTTTCTGGGCAAATAACTGTGCGCTTTATAGGCCTTCAACTGTATGTATTCTGTGTGTGTGTGTGTGTGTGTATGTGTGTGTATATATATATATATATATATATATATATATATATATATATATATATACACACACACCGCATTCCAAATTATTATGCAAATTGGATTTAAGTGTCATAAAGATTTAATTCAATTTAAAAAAAGATTTAATTCAATTAAACTCATGGATGGCATTGTGTCTCAGGGCTCTTTCGAGCACTGAAATCGATCTCAGACACCTGTGATAATTAGTTTGCCAGGTGAGCCCAATTAAAGGAAAACTACTTAAGAGGGACATTACACATTAGTAAGCAGGCCACAGGTTTCAAGCAATATGGGAAAGAAAAAAGGATCTCTCTGCTGTTAAATAGCGTCAAATAGTGCAATGCCTTGGACAAAGAAATAAATGAGATATTTCATAAAAACCTAAGCGTAATCATCGTACTTTGAAGAGATATGGGGTCTGATTCAGAGCACAGACGGGTTTGTCCAGATAAAGGCATAATGAGGAAGGCTTCTGTCAGACAAATTCATTGGATTAAGAGAGCAGCTGCATTACAAAGTAGCAAACAGGTATTTGAAGCAGCTGGTGCCTCTGGAGTCCCGCAAACCTCAAGGTGCAGGATCCTCCAGAGGCTTGCAGCTGTACATAAACCTTTTATTCGGCCACCCCTGACCAGTGCTCACAAGCAGATAGGGCTCCAGTGGGCCCAGAAATACATGAGGACTAATTTTCAAACAGTCTTGTTTACTGAAGAGTGCCATGCAACCCTGGATGGTCCAGATGGATGGAGTGGTGGATGGTTGGTGGATGGCCATCATGTCCCTACAAGGCCGCGACATCAGCAAGGAGGAGGAGTCATGTTTTGGCCCAGAATCATGGGGAGAAAGCTGCTGGCCCCTTTAGGGTCCCTGAAGGTGTGAAAATGACCTCGGCAAAGTATATAGAGTTTCTGACTGACCACTTTTTTTCCATGGTGCAAAAAGAAGAACCGTGCTTTCTGTAGCAAAATCATCTTCATGCAGGACAATGCACCATCTCATGCTGCAAAGAACATCTCTGTGTCATTGGCTGCTGTGAGCATAAAAGGAGAGAAACTCCTTGTGGCCCCCCCAAAAAAAAAATGGTGTGGCCCCCCAATCCTCCGCTGACCTCAACCCTACTGAGAGGCTTTGGAGCCTCAAGCAGAAGATCTGAGAGGGTGGGAGGCAGTTCACATCAGCACAGCAGCTCTGGGGGCCATTCTGACATCCTGCAAAGAAATTCAAGCAGCAACTCTCCAAAAACTCACTAGTTCAATGGATGCAAGAATTGTGAAGGTGACGTCAAAGAAGGAGTCCTATGTTAACTTGGCCTGTTAAGATGTTTTTGATTGAAATAGCTTTTAATTTCAATAAATATGGCCTCCTAATGCTGCAAATTCAACAAATGACCATTTCAGTTCTTTACAACCAATAAAATGTTTTAAAACTCTGTTGTGCATTATAATTTGGAACAGAGCATTTTGAGTTTTTTTTTAATTATTTTTGAAAAAATACTGTTATCATTGGGAGGTTTGTTCAATGAAATTCGAATTATATTCTAATGGCTGATGACTTGAAAATTATACTAACTGTCAGTTGCATCGACCATTTAGGAAAATCAGAGAAAACTATAATTTGCATAATAATTTGAAATGCAGTGTGTATATATATATATATATATATATATATATATATATATGTGTATATAGAAACAATGTGTATATATTCATGTGTTATTCCTAGTGAACCCAGGAAGAAACTAACGATGCCAATAAAGTCCATTTTGCTAAGAAACTGGACAGCTAAATTATATGCTTGATGAGATAGCGTAATTTCTTTAAAATACATTAATAATGCGTTCATATCATATGATCATGCGAGAGAACTTTCCCTTCAATAGGGCATGGTGAAAATAAATTTTCACTTGAGTGAGACTGGGTAAAATATTTCACCCGAGTGCCCACTACATGAAAATATTCTCTGATATGAGATAAAAATTTTTTATCGAGTGATGACTTGAGCTGAAGTACTCAGATGAAAGGTGGTGAACTGTGTAACTGTGTAACAGTTTTGTAACTGTGGTCCCAGCTGCCTTCAGTCCATTAACCAGTTCCCCCCTTGTGATTCCTCACCGTTCGCATGATCAGGGACATCTCACGAGGCGAGACCTTGCATGGAGGCCCAGACCGAGGGAGGTTGGCGGCAGTGTGGTACTTCTTCCATTTCCTGATAACTGCACCGACAGTTGATCTTTTCTCTCAAAGTTGCTTTCCAATTCTCTTGTAGCCCATCCCAGCCTTGTGTAGGTCAACAATCTTGTCCCTGATGTCCTTAGACAGCTCTTTGGTCTTGCCCATGTTGGAGATGTTGGAATCCGGTTGTTTGGGAGTGGATAGGTGTCTTTTATACAGGTAATGAGGTGAGGCAGGTGTATTTAATGTATATAATTAGTTGGGATCGGGGGTGTGTCTTAAAGAAAGACTAACTGGCTTGTGGGACCCAGAATACTTGCTGTTTGGTAGGGGGTCAAATACTTATTTTTCCTCATCAGATGGTTATCAATTTTTATAAATTCATATGATGTGATTTTCTGGAATTTTCTGTGATTCTGTCTCTCACTATTAGAATGTATATACGATTAAAATTATAGATCGTTGAATTCTTCGTAAGTGGGCAAACCTGCAAAATCAGCAAGGGGTCAAATACTGATTTCCCCCACTGTGTATGAATAACTGTGTTATGTTATCTGAGAGATAGTTAAGTCATATATAGATGTAGTAGACAAGTAGGGAATTGGGTGCAAAGTTGTGCATTTATTCAGTGTTTTGGTGCGCTGTAATATGTGTAACAATATCGTGATGTGATAATGCTAGGAATCATAGCATCATCATAGTATGGTGGTGGTTCTCTATGTACTATCGATGTCAACTATATTCTCTAAACACCCCTAAAATACACACAATGTCTTATACCACTTTTTTTGGTGATATTCTGTCACTCACTGTTAAAATAAACCTATCATTAAAATTATAGACCGTTGCACTCTTTGTTTGTGGGCAAACTTGCAAAATCAGCAAGGGGTCAAATACTTATTTCCCCCATTGTAAGCGTATAATATAGTTCATTACATCATTTATAACTAAATTCTTTAAAACTACTGCACTATGATGATCATGCAGAGGTGTCTGCTATGAAGCGTATCTATGTGAAAAACACTGAGATCACAATATCTAAATAATGATATATGATAATAATAACATATAGTGCACATGTCACAGCTGGAACAAACCTCAACTGCGTATAAGGTAATATAGCAGCAATCAAATACTTAACATACACTGCCACTAGATATTAAATTATGCCTAAAGTCACATATTAGGCATGTCTACACATGAATGCATGTGTGTGCCTGTGTCGCATGTACATGTACATAATTATGGTCATATGATTACATTGTAATAGCCTGCGCGTATTCCTAGAACTTAAGATATCTGACTTTTTAACGATTTACTAATACTATGATGATGCTGATAAAAACGTAACACACATTTGGACTATAAAACCGCGTTGTCAATGTCATTGATATTCAGCATTCATCGGCGTGGATGGCCATTCGCAGTCCGATGAAAACACGAAATCAGTTGACGATCGCAGTCATGGGCCAACTGTACTTAAATACTTTAAATTGTGTCATTTTCGGGAAAAGTATTCCGTACAAACACGTCAATTTTGATTAAAGTATTCCATAGGGAATTAGTTAATGGACACTGTCGACAATTATTCATTGCTGCTCACTGAAATTATGACTCAACCTACCGCTATTTCTGGATATTCCTCCATGCTGTGGGAATATTTCAGGTATTGCCGAAACACTCGATATTAGACTTCAATCTATAAAAATCTAACCCTATAGCCTAACCTACGAGCTGATCGGCGGCGTCTCAGTCCTCATATTCCAAATAAGGCGCTCAACTAACGTAGGAAAAGAAATTACGCTTCCCGCGTACCGTACAGGCGTTAGTTTAGCGACAGTCAGTCAATCGACCACGCCCCCGCTTGCCGCTCCGCGCCCGCGACCCCCCCCCAAACAAAAACTCTTCGGATCTGCGCGATTCACACAAGTCACCTTTTTGGAAATGAAAAAAGCGAATAGCGCTTTTCGGCGCCGTGTTTGCATGCCTGCATAACAAATGCCTGCCCATACCATAACCCCACCACCACCATGGGCCACTCGATCCACAACATTGACATCAGCAAAGCGAACACCCACACGACGCCACACACGCTGTCTGCCATCTGCCCTGAACAATGTAAACCGAGATTCATCCGTGAAGAGAACACCTCTCCAACGTGCCAGACGCCATCGAATGTGAGCATTTGCCCACTCAAGTCTGTTACGGTGACGATCTGGAGTCAGGTTAAGACCCCGATGAGGACGACGAGCATGCAGTTGAGCTACCCTGAGACGGTTTATGACAGTTTGTGCAGAAATTCTTTGGTTATGCAAACCAATTGTTTCAGCAGCTGTCTGAGTAGCTGGTCTCAGACGATCTTGGAGGTGAACCTGCTGGATGTGGAGGTCCTGGGCTGGCGTGGTAACACGTGGTCTGCGGTTATGAGACCGGTTGGATGTACTGCCAAATTCTCTGAAACGCCTTTGGAGACGGCTTATGGTGGAAAAACTAACATTCAATGCCCGAGCAACAGATCTGGTTGACATTCTTGCTGTCAGCATGCCAATTGCACGCTCCCTCAATGCTTGCGCCATCTGTGGAATTTTGCTGTGAGACAAAACTGCATATTTCAGAGTGTCCTTTTATTGTGGACAGTCTAAGATACACCTATGCACTAATCATGGTGTCTGATGAGCATCTTGATGTGGCACACCTGTGAGGTGGGATGGATTGTCTCAGCAAAGCAAAAGTGCTCACTATCACACATTTAGACAGATTTGGGAACAATGTTTGAGAGAAATGGTAATATTGTGTATCTGGAATGAATTTTAGATCTTTGAGTCCATGTCATGACAAATGGGAGCAAAAACAAAAGTGTTGCGTTTATATTTTTGTTGAGTGTAGTTTAGGCGCTAATTGCAAAAAAAAATTATGCTTTTGATGGTTTGAGGAACTGCAGTGAACTCCATATTTATCAGAAAGGTTCACACTTGGGTTTAAAAGAAAGCTTAGAAGGTCCCCTTTAAAATGACACCACACACAATATTACTGAACATTGACAAAAGTTCTAACCATGAGGGAAAACCAGGCTATGCACCTGAGTCTACCATGCAATTTTCCTTAGGGGGTGGTTAACTTCATGAGCTGATAACCAAAATTTAGCTACTCACCTGGAAAGGCTATCATACAAAAAAATAATCTACAGACATGTATCTTTCCAAAAAATATAGGTAGCCTTCGTCCCTTTGAGTGAGACCAAAAAATGAAATTTTGGCCTCCGGCCCATGGACTATGGTGTGAAGCTGTGGGGTACGGGGCTGTGGGTCTGGGGCTGTGGGGGTGCAGAGCGATGTGGGGCGGAGGCTGGCTGACCACAGCACGATACAATAGCTTTCTATGATGCTGAGCTGATGCCATGAACTGCATTTATAAAAGAGGCAGAGGAATAGCTTAACATAAGACCTACCGAGCAAGAGACAGCAACAGAGAGGGAGAAGCCATCACTAATTGTAAAGCTAAGTAACTAGAAGGGCCCAGTTGTTCAAAACTCGGTTATTTTTTAACCTCTGGTTAAGTAGAGTTAACCGATCGTTCACTTTAACGGCGCGGTTATCTTGTTGTTCAAAACTCGGTTAACTTTAACCGAGTGTTAACCAGGCGTTAAAGTTAACACCCCGAGGGACCGCTGCTAAATATTTAACAGTGTCGTTAAGTCTTAAAATGGCGTTCCTAGCTAACGCTGCTTTCATGATGCCAGTTAATCGAAGGAAAGATAGAGTTTATCGTGGGCTTCAGTTTACCATTAATCTACCATGTTATCTATAAAATCTGAATTAAATTCTCATTAACCTGGTATGTATTTTTGCAAAAATGGGTGGGTCAAAATTGAAATAAAAAAGCACTCGAAATCCCCGAGAATTGTATATTACAAAATTGCTTGCCTCAATCCCACATTACTAACATTTAATGAAGCACCCATACAATACTTATTCGCGTCTTTCAAAACGGGCACCTGTTGCTATTTCAAAGCACACACGTCAATTTTTGTAGTTTTATAACTTTATATATTTAAAATAACTAAGATTATAAAAATCAATATGTTTTTGCCAATACCTTAAAGCTATTTTACATTTCAAACAAAATAAATGTAGTACGGGTCTTATTTAGAGTTATTCCCCTTGAAATACTCTCCAGTGTAAACCTTAGAATCGATTAGCGCCATGGTGCATTTCATTCTGCATTATTTTGCAATGAGGCCTTTGCAGACGAAGAATGGCTCCTATAATTAATAAAGGTTGGTGTTAATTATTCATTCTACACGGTTGGGTATATAGAGATATGATGAATAAGTTTCACTGTTTGACACATCTAGAAGATAGGCCTAATTGTGTGTTGTTGATTTTGTTTTTTTTTTTAAATCATATTCATTATACATAAAACCTGTGCTAATGGTGTTAACATCGTGTTGCATGCCAAATACTTCATTGAGTGCTTATTTTCGAAAAATATTCAAATAATGACCTTTCTTCTTCCGAATTCGGCATCGTACGTGCAATTTCGCCGATTTGCATTTCTTTTAGATCTATGTTCACTTGCGTTGACACTATAGGATATTGATCTTCTGGGTGAAAATCTTGGGAATATCTTAAGTAAATGAGAATGAAATGGGACAACAAAAATATTACTTTGACGTAAATCTGGCATTGCCGAAAATAACATCAAGCTAGATCTCGCCAAATATGGTATCACGTTCAAGGTCGAGAGTTAAAAATAGATGTAATTTGTAAATAACAGCATGTGCTTAGCCACGTTACATTGACGTTTATTGGTTATTTTTATAAAATTCGTGTATAGTATACAATTCAGGGGTAATTTTGTATATTGAGGATGCATACACTGCTAAGCTGCCGAGTCGCGCATAATGTCGATGATCCGGTTCGTCGCATCGCTGAGTGCGGGTGAGGGTGGTCCTCCTCCGATTTTCTTTGACTGAATCTTGTAATTGGTATAATTCCTCTTGGCCTTATGAGTCATGTTTGTCCATTTTTCTTTAACTTCTACTAGTGATCTTGGTGCTACCCCTTTCGAGTTTACCTCCTTCACGATTTCAGCCCAAATGGTGTTTTTTCTCTTCTTTGTCACCTCGTTGGAGTGTTTTTCTGTCAAGATTGACCAATTAGCTACGGCCATTGACTGAATAACATTCTCCTCGGTGACAGAAAAATTCCTACTTCTTTTTTTCCTTGGAGTGCTCGGAACTATCGTTTGGGTCTCAATTTTTTGGCACAACCGGAAGTAAACAAAAATAAGAATTGTGGGACATGTTGGTGCTAACCAGTGCCGTTAACCACACTGTTAACTTTGACGGTACCGTTAACTAACGACGTGGCTAACCATGTTTTGAACAACACATATTTAACGGTCAGTTAGCTAATGGCCGGTTAAAGTAGCCAGTTTGGTAAAATAACCAGCTGATTGTTAACCGCTAAGCTAATGTAAGTACCATTTCTGAGTAGAGTGTAAAAAACAGCAAGACACTCGCGAATAAAGAGAGCCATTTTCTCTGCTGCCGAACCTCGCTCCCCCCCCCCAAAAAAAAACTGCAACTGTCGATTTATTTCGTGAAACGAGTGAGGAACATCAGATCTGTATACGTTAAACAACTACAGCTCCCATTATCCCACGCTACTCCATGACGTCATCCAGCTTCGTTTTTTGACTGTTTTGGTCTGAGACCCCTAGCGGCAGAAAATTACACATTCAACTGAATTTTCTTCAGATTTTTTTTTTTTAATCTTGTATGTGTGAATTTGTGATAACATCATGACGTCAAGCCTGTATTAAAAATTGATTTCAATAAGTTATTAATAGTTGTCAAAACTATAAAAAATGAGTGTCACATTGGCCTTTTCTTATAGCCTATAAATATATTCATCCAGACTAAGACTAAACATGAAAATGGATGGTCATGTTTGTTGACATTTGATAGCTGCTTAAATGAAACAATTTGTATTTGTGTGAGACTAAAAACTGACTTTGGCCGAGTAGATCTCTGGCCAACTTGCCTGATGAGCTAGTGGGAAAAAAAAAACTTTAATGTTGAACCCTGTTGTTGTCGCAGCCTGGCCTAGATGTTTCATCTGAGCATTTATGGAGATATAAATGTCAATGTAATGTTGACAACTGATTTCTGTCTCTTTGGTCTCATTTCAGACTCCATGGCTGAGTACGTAAAAGAGCGACTAAGGTCACGGAATCTTGAAGAACTCATCCCGAAATTTGAAGGTATAGTAAATCTGTCTTTTGCCTCACTCTGTGTTGGGGCTCTCTGTCATTAAGTGTGTGCGCGCTTGTGTGTGCCTGTGTGTGCGTGTGTGTGCGTACAGAGAGGACGCTGGCTGCTTCTCCATGTGTGTGAATGAGAAGAGTCAGGTGCTTTGGCTGTCATGAAAAGTGCCATAGAAATGCAGTGAATCATTATAAATATTGAACTGTTCGTAAAATTTGAGGGACACTTGAAGTCAATATTCTACTTTCCCCGTGTAGTCCATGTCAAAATCATGATTCTGTACCACTGTGAGGAGGATTAAACTGCCCCCATTTGACTTTACATTTATTTCAGTAAAATTATGAAAGTTCCTCACTCCCAGCAGTTTTTAGAGTGCATTTATGCGGTAATGCAGTCAGGATAGAGAACGAAGGGGACTAAAAAACCCTGGTGAACGTCAATAATTATTGGCTAGAAAACTGTATGAAAGCAAGCCACCAGGTTTGAAACCAAGCCGGGTTATAGTTAGATATCCAGGTAATTGGATTATATTCTTGGCGTTGAGAGCTTGCAAGGGTTCGTTTGCTAAATCAGCTAAGTTACTGAAAAACCAGGCGACAGTACCACAGTCCTTTAGAACTGTTTTACTTTGTATATCGCACAATTCACTCAATTAGACAATTATTTAGCACTTAATTTATTCTCTAAATGAAGCGTTTAAATTCATTTTACTTTACCTTACTTTGCTTTGCTCCAAGGAGACTGGAACCCCCTAAAAACCCCCGTCGCCTTGTTTGACCAGATTAGCGACTTAATTCGGCCATTTGCTCGCTGAGTTGTTTCAGGGGGAAAAAGGGGAAAAGAACACAGGGGGAAAATTCTCCCTGTCCCTACTGCGACAAAGGTTATACCTCGGGAGCAAATCGTCTAATCTATATTTTCGTTTGAGTCTTAACACACAAATTATTTTCAGAAAAACCCATTTAGACAAGCTTAAATTCTCCGCTTCAATCCCACAGACTTCCTCTCTTCCTCTCTCAACTCAAGCGAAATGTTCACCAACGAACAGCGCTACAGCACAGCCAGAGGCCAGTAACAGCACAGCACACCCATAACTTGCTGAGTAATTCCTCCAGGGGTCCTTCCCCGTTTGAGGCCCAGGTGGTTTACAAACCCCCACTATTTCCTGAAACTGGCCCCGTCTTATTGGGTCGGGCAGAGAGTTTGGCTATCAACCCGGGACCTCCCCTTGAAGGTAGAATCCCGAAAACTGGCTCCCCGCTATATCGGCCTGTTCAAAATAGTGTCGAAGATCAATCCGGTCACGGTCCAGTTGAAGTTCCCGAGATCTTTACACATACATCCGTCATTCCACATTTTTCGGAATAAGCCTGTTAGCACTAGCGTCCTGGCATCCGCCGACACACCCCCGCTGCCGCCACAAATGGTTGAGAGGGGGCCGATTTACACCGTGCGCTGCATTCTGGCCGAGAGGCATGTAGGGCGTAGGGTCCAGTTCCTCGTGGACTGGGAGGGATATGGTCCCGAGGAGCGCTGCTGGGTCCCTTCGCGGGATATTCTGGATCCCTCGCTAATTTCAGAGTTTCGTGCACGGGGTTCATTGGGGACTCTGGAACTGTCCCATGGTTTGAAAGCATTGAGAGCTCTTTTTGTTGCTCTCGTCCGGGACGATATGGTTTTGCTCCCAATCGGATTCTTGGACCAGCTGGCATTATTTGGGGGCGGTGCCCGGACTCTATTTAAGCTCCAGTTCCGCCTCGCTTCTGTTGCTAGAGTGTCAGTGTTACATTTGCGCTTTAGCCAGTAAGGTCTCGAGACAGAGAATTGTTTGGGACTTTAGTCTCATATTTGAGGTTTAGTGATAGTTAGAAAGGGAATCTTTGTGTTATTTTTCTCTTTTCTTTTGGTACCTTGAGCTCGCTTGCCTTCTACCTCGGACGACTGCCAGGTCCAGTAGTAGCACAAGTCTCACATTTTAATCCTATTTGAGTCTTCCCATTCTCAGCTGTTTTTGCCTTTTAATCCTGGCCGCTGCTTTTGGTGTCTAATATACAACGGCCATCACAGCCATGTTATTAAATTATGCAAAATTATTAGTTTACTCCTCAAGTATTTTTTGATGGGGGACTATGCACAAAAGGTGCTTTCTCTTCTATCTGTTGATTACATGTGGATGAGAACATGACCAACGTAATGCTGACAGTCTGCAGTTCAGACTCATTGTCATTGTATCCCCTCAAACCCAAAGTAATAAATTAAAGATCCTAAGAAAGAAATTATGATGCTCACTGTAAGGCAGTAATGCCCTGTTCTTGGGAGAAAGCAAACTCAAGCTGTATCTACAGCAGTCTTGGGCCATTTAAGAAATTTTTTCCATCCAAATACTTTTCATCACCTGACGGACCGTGCCAGGTTAAATTTGTCATGTCCCCCGCCAAGTCACGGAAAACGACTGGGGTCCGCGTATCACGCTTATACACATTGAAGCCAAAGATGAATGAAATTGGTCAAAGTTGAGATATCACATTCCAAACAAATGGGAGGTGACGGACGAAGCTAAATACCATGTCCCCCACTCCGCTCGCTACCGCGGCGGCGGGGGACAACAAAAGAATGAGAAGCATCCACTGAGAATTAGACCAGCGCTAAAATATGGCTGACACCCTTACTAATGAACTAAGTGGCAAATGGGGAATGATTTTGAACAAATCCTGGGTTTGCACTGTTACGACCACGGCTCAATCGGTCACAACAAGACAGAAACACCAAATCGGGTCGGCCAAAAATGACAGCTGTACATTAATAATTATCCAAAAGAAACAAATCAAACACAAGAAAAATACAGCCATGAAAGTCGGCGTTGTCACTAACGTAGGATGTGAATGAGTGAAAGGTATGGTGTGGTGCATGTCGGTTGCAAAGAACAAACACAACAAAACCGCAAATAAAATAATGCGCATGGGGGAACAACAAAATATCCCGCGATGCCAAGGGCTGACTGGTATTTTAACCCCTGAAATGGCTGAATACAGGTGTATAGAGTTTGTTTAATTTTCCCAAGCTCCACCCCAACAGGTACCTAATAATAATAAAAATAAAAACAAAAAAACAACAAGTCGACATGGTCTACAACATCCCCCGCCAATCGTGCGCTTCTTATTTTCGAACTCGATCAAGACCTTTATGGTCTAAAGCAACACACCAAATTTGGTTACTGTATCTGTCGTAGTTTCTGAGTAAAGCTGCCCCCTTTATCTCGGACGGACGGACGGACGGACGGACGGAGGTCAAACCTATATCCCCCTCCCACTTCGTGTTGGCGGGGGATGAAAACAGATGACACAGGCCCTGGAAGACAACCAGGGTCGTAAAAGCTCTTTTTGCACCTATTTCATATGTAGCTGTAATCCGTAACCCCTATCCAAGCCCAAATTTCCAGATGTTTATTTGGGCAAGGTAGAAAAGTCGACCGCCACCATGCCCACTGTCCACCATACAAATAGCCACCATGCTAAAATGATTCCCTGCATCGACCCCTATCCTCAGGAGACTGCAATCCCTTAGACATGAATCAGGAGTTTATGGAGCATATCTTGAAAAAGGCAAACCAAGAGTGTCCTGAGCAGAAGTATTTTTGATTGACCTGTGGATCTACCGCTTCTAATTTGCCAAGCACCTGCCACAACAATAACTGACCAAGATTCAAAGGAGCAAGGGAATTTTCTGAAAAGGTGAGCAATAGTCCAGGGGTCACCTAATTAAATTTCGGACCTAATCAGGTCAAGGTCACTGAAAAGCCCGACGGGTGTGTTGTGCCTGACACCACTTGTTTTGAGTATCAAGGCATCACACAACAATTTCATCAACGTAATTTCCTTTAACTTGGTTCTTTTCCCAGGCTGCCCCAATGGGTGGAGCTAAGGATGAGGAAAGGAAGGGAGGAAGATAAGGAGGAATGGTAAAATAAGCCATTGAGTCTCCTTACCAGCTGACAGGAGTCCAGGGAGTCGACCAGCTGGGCGTTCTGGCAGGACAAAATGGAGCCAGCAAGGTTGAGCATCACGCAGACAGCTGAGAGCAGCATGAAGAAGGTGATCTGTAATGGGAGGAGAGAGCATGCTCCCGTCAGGGTCACCGTGATGTCAAAGGGCTAAGAATTCAGCGCCACAGCCCCAAGCTTAACCGGCTCCATCTTACAATGTCTGCAGTTGTGTTTCGATCCAAACCTTTTAGAAATGAATAGAAAGTTTCCCTATCACGTGACAAGGCACACAGCTGATCAACCATTACAAGCCATTTCAAATCAGCCCTTCTTCACATCACAAGGGGGTGGGACCACCCAGAATAATGAAGGAACTGATTAACTGGCTGCTGAAGTTGATCAGTCCTTCTTGCCTCTGTGCGGTCATCTCCACAAGTGATATCAAGAAAGAACAGATTTTGAAATGGCTCGAAGTGGACAATTGGCTGGTGCACCTGGTGACATTGTGAGGGACCTTTAAGAAAAGCTGAAAAAGAGAATGCAAATCAGTGACTTCCCACTTAGGATGATTCTGCAAATCTTCTCTCGGAGGCGCAACTGGCTTATGCGATTGAAAGAACACCGGCTGCCATTTTTGAAAGCATGTGACCGATCTGCCGGTGGTGTCATCGTCTCAGTGAAAAATATATTCCCTTTATTGCTTGTTCTTTTTTGATTTGCAATCAAAAAATGCTGTATAATTACCTTTTCAAATTTCTAGCATTCGAATCTGGTTTACTCATATGCAAATTAAAAGCAGTGAGAAATAATCCACACTCGTGAGAGCAACACTACTATTAGATCAAGCAGTGAAAGCGGGCAAAATTTGAATATTAAGATAAATTAACTAACCAGTAGATGCTTAGAACCCCACACGATGCCCCATTACTTCAGTCACTTCTTTTTCTCAGTTTTGCAATTTTCCCAGAATTCCCCTGGCACCCAAACCAATAGCCTTATTTAATGGACAAAACTGTCAAAAATTTGTAATACTTGGCTACGGCCCGAAACTGCACTCCTGGGATTAGAAACACAATTCACCGAAACCAAGTCGATAGGTTTCATCTCAGATTTTTTCCAACTGTCTTAGGTCCTCTAAAGACTGATGGCAAGGCAGGGAAAATGATCAAACCGGTTATCAGCTCTACCAACACAATTACCTGCAACAGCCGGCCACATACGTATGGCCTCCAGTAGAGTAATTCCTCCTCATATGAGCGCAACTACAGTCAGTCTTCATCCCACCTTCTCCCCCGCCCAAGCTCAATGACATTTCAGGTCCTTTAAATCACTGTTTAGATAACCTTTAAATCAAAGTGTAATTAACTAAGGTTTACAGCATCATACGCATCCCTGGCCGGTCAAATCTCACACTCTAGCATGCTCTTAACAGCCCTACTCTGGTTTGGCAGTTTTAACACCTGATTTAGAACAGAGGACAACGTTATCGACGAAGGAAAGGCATACACTCCCACTGCGGATACATATGGATGAGACAGACAAATATATTTTCCCCATTTGTGATGACTTCTAATTGGATTTGAGGTATTTTCACTTATAGCATTAAACCATGGCAGTTTATGCCCCTTGTTAAAAACATATATATTTTCTGAATTCAAAAAGGATTAAACTTTTCTGAGAAGACTATTCACCATTCAAAAATATTTTACTTGCTTAAAATTCTATTTGTGTGCGACAAAGCTTTAGAAAAATCATGTGAAACGCGAGGGAAAAAGGTTGGCAAAGAACTGAATGCTGCCCTCTCAGAGCTTTTATGGGATCTGGGAAGGAGGAATGAGTCCACTAATGGCAGCAAATTACATTTTTTAGGACACAATATTCATTTTAGGACACGCAATTTGGTGGAATGAAAATATAAAAGCATATTCTGAGCTAAAAATACCCACACTAAAAGTGCTCTCAAAATTTGTTTGCAAAAGTGCCTCTTACCACAGCAGAGTTAACATTGATTTTGTTGGAAAGCCATCTCAGAGACGTCAGGAGTCTTACTCAGGGCCTTGTGCTGCATTGTTTTTGGCCTCAAATGTATAAAAAAAACATCTCTAATGCATGAATGAACACTTTTCAAGAACTGCTATAGCATTTTCAAAGGGTAAATGAGTCATCATAAAAAAGGCTTCTCAGGAGAGAAAAAAAAAAAATCGGAAATGCATTCTCACTCAGACAAAAGCCATTCTAATAAAGAAGGTGAAAATTCAAGAAAGAATACTTAATTCAGAGCTGCGCAGATGACAAAGCAGTGTTTTGGCCTGGGTTTGACACATTGACAGTATACAGCAGGATTAATTTTCATGTGTTTAAAGTCAAGAGGAAGATATTTCCAGGACACATGTACTGAGCACATGCAGTGACCAGAAATATTGTTTGTTTGCGAGTGATTATCAGTTTACAATTGGATACCTTGCTGCCAGACAACATAACATGACACAACATAACATGAATTTGCTGAAATTAAACTTAATTGAATGGAATTATCAAATTTCGCAAGACTAAGAAACTTTCAAACATGAATATCTTCATCAGAGGTGGACAATCCAGGTTCAGAAAGTAAAAGTCCTCCCCAGTATTTACTTCCGACCTCCTGGATTTGCTACATAAAACACCCCTTCAGAATAGAGGTTGGACTAGTCAAGAAAAGCAGCTGGTTGAGTTGATGGGTGGAAGTAAAACATAGTGGGACTTTTATTTTCTGACCCCTGGAATGTCCATCTCTTATCGTCATAAACTTTTAACAATGTTACACTAAAGACTTCTTCAAGGGAAAGTAACACCATCATTGAGATACTACCACCCTTCCAGAAAGTTTTCACAGTTTCACAGAATTGCTGAACCAAAGTAAAAATGGGAAAATTCCCAAGTTAAATGGAACTATGCTGAATGTGACTGTAGAACAGGTATGACAGACAGGAATCTGATGGAAGCTGTTTTCATCCACATCATTATTACGCTGTAACGCTGATACAAGCAGTATTGTCTGCAATCAGGGACTGCTGGTGAGGAAGGTTGACCGCTATGCTCAATATATCATTTTCAGTTAAGTATATCACTGAGATGTCTGAGCACTAAACAGTATTTCACAGTCCAACTCTGAGAGAAGCCGTCATTCCTACAACAGTCAGAACTCTCTCTTTGATATAAGTCATTAACTTCAAAAAGATGGCAGATTTAACAGAAGGATTATGCGGCAGATACAAAGATGTAAGGTTTCTGAAGTGAGAAAGCTGTGTCTCAGTGTAGAATGGAATGATCAGTTCACTTCTGCTTTTAAAAGTTTTGACAGGAGCAGATAGTTCCATTTTGCATTGTTGTTTAGGGCTGTTTAGGGCTCTGTGGGTTCGCGTTTTAAGGGTTATTTGCCAATCAGTGCCATTGAGGCCTTCACTGTTTGTTTCACATGGCACTGTACGTTACAATGCAGCAGACTGAATGGATTTGCAACAAGGTATTCAATTTTCCTTCGTATATACTGAGTCCCGCTACATTTCTTTGGACATTTTGCCAACATTTTTTCAGGAAAAGAAAAAAAAAAAGGTCTAACTCCAAGATGTAAAAGTACAGTAAGAAGCTCAAAATGGTCTAAAAAACAAATTATTTGGCAGGAACAAATGGATTAAGTAACTCAGGCCTAGGCCACATGTATATACAAAGATGCAAAAACACAACTGAAGTGCCGTCAAGAGCATGACAAACCAACAGGCAGCAACGATATAATTAAATGTACGAGACCATGTAGGCTAATCTCAAGCTTTAAAAACTGGCCATCAAGTGTACACACTCTGACGTCACCAGCCAAAACTTTGTTTTCCCTGTCCACATGTAAACAACAAAAACAGTGTTCCTAGAAATTTTCATCCTGGATAGCATTTCCCCGAAGATTAGATTTCAGTGGTTTGTGCGTGGACAAAGAGCTGACAAGCCTCATAAATGCAACGTCAAAAATACCCGCATATTTGTGGACAGGGCCTTAGTATGGGATGGCCTTTTTCCTTTGATTTCTGTCTATGTTTAAGCCTTGTAGTGTCCCATACTGAGAGTGTTTAAATTAGCGTTTCCCCACAGTCTAGCAGTCAGCGTTTTGGCAGTTTCTAGTCATTTTGTGGCTTCGACCCTCCTGTTTATGCCTCTCTCCCAAGCTCTCGCACACCTGGACCCACTTGGTTAATTGTTGAGTTCGTGTATTTAAGTTCCTGGTTTTTGTCCTCCCTTTGTTAGATTGTTGCCCCCGTTGTTTGGTATTTAGCTCTTTCTCTTCTGAACTCCTTATTCAGCATGACTGTTTCACAGCTCCTTTGTTCCTCCAGTCCCTGTATTGCCATTTCCACAGTGTGTCTTTGTTTTCGTCCAAAAGTTCCCGACTGCCTGGTGTCTTCCGCTCCCTCTGGAGAAACACCACAGCTACAGACCTCGGACCAGTTCATCCCACTCCAATTCAGCCGGACCCATTTGTGCAACAGACTGCCGCTGGCTGACTTAAGGCCGACTTAACTACCCTCATCATCTGTTCCTTGTTTAACTTCAGCTTACTAGTATTTATTAAAAACACCCTGAGGGATTTTGGTGAGATCTACATTTGGCTCCTGTGTACATCTCTCTGACATTGTGGGTAAACTTGAGGATAGCTTTTTTTTCTTAAAGAAGAGTCATTCTTTTTCCACTCAATGTTGATGGTTTCAAACAGTTGAAGAGTAGTTGAACATTTCCCATTCAGTTTGTTTTATATCAGACCAAATATTCTCTATTGGGATCAAATTATCCTCTTCCTCTTCTTGACTACAGTATAAATGTATAGTACTGTATAGTGATGATTATACGCCACCACTTTCATCTTGAAGGGGTCCTAATATATTACTTTTTTAGAACTTTTTGGTGAAAAAGTATTGAAAAATACTATTGCAGGCAATGAGAACAAAGAAAAAATCATAAAATAATTTAATATACTCTAATATACTGAGAAAAAATATGAGTAATAAACAAAAACACTGAAAGAACACTGCTTCACTTTTTTTTTTTTAATAACAACTGAAAGGTGTTGCAAGTTCAAATTGTTTGACTTGTATAGCCTGACTGCATGTTTGAAGGCTCATTCTGTGATTATTGATGCTAAAAAATTTGTTATGTCTCCCCCTTCCTGGGGGGGAGACATATTGTTTTTGCCTGAATTCCTGTTCCCATTTGTTTCAGGAGCATAACTCTGAAAATGTTCGACCGATTCTCACCAAATTTGATATAGTGTCTCTCCATAACATGCAGATGTGCCTTTTCAGGGTTTGAACTGCTTTTCAATTTTATTTCTTCTGTTTCTATGGCAACAATTTGGACTAAGGCATATTGAAGGGTGGGACTCGTTTCCGGACCATAACTCTAAAATGTGAAATGGGGGAAGGGGGAGACATCTGTTTTTACGTGTAAAAACCATTCTAGTTTTAACTGTTTTGAGGCAACATTATTTTACAAAATTACCTCTGATCAGCAGATGTTCAAGTGTATAAGGTGACATGAACTTTGAGCAGTTTCACAGTGTTAAGCATGATGGCCTGAGGAAAGGACTTTTCTGAAATTTTTCGTTGCCACACTGTGGCCTTGCATGATGCTGAAGATATTAAATGCTGCCATGGCAGTGAGAAACGCCATTAAGCCTTTCAAAGACACCGGTTTGCTGAAAATCTGTGTTGATGACAGCACGACAACTCTGTGATGGTATTAATCATGCCAGAGGTGAAGAGTGGAAAGTATCACAGACGGCTGTGTGAAAATGGTATGATTGGTCCTGTTGCTACCAAGAGCTGGCAACCGATGAATCAAAATGGAAAACTTCTCAGCCAAACACAGAACTTATGTACGCCATAGGGTTGTAGTTGCTAAGTTTTCTTGCAGAACCTCTGCATTCTCATTATCTATTCTGGCTCTTATTCTGTACACTTAGGAGTCTTTTTATCCAGTTTATTTATCCTGTCTTTGGGATCGTCTTGTGATCCTCGTCTGTGTGTTAATGTTTATCTGTTTCATGTAATTAGGTTTCCCTTATGTTCCACCCCTTGTTAATTATATTAAGTTCCTGCACCTGTGTCTGCCCGTGGCCCCTGCCTATATCTGTCTGCCTGAAGCAAGCCAGTTGAGATCTGACTCCGCTCCCGTTCACACCACTCCCCGCCCGGTGCAACTTCCTCTGATCCCCTCATTCTCTCTGTGTGTTCTTCAGCCGCATTCCCTGCCCAGCCTTCCCTTCCTGCTGCCTCAGCCCCTGGTGCCCCCCCCGTCTCCAAAGCCCTGTGTGCCACCTGTCCTGTGCCCAGTGTGCCAGTCTCCTTCGCCGTCTTCAGAACCCTGTGTGCCACCTGTCCTGTGCCCAGGGTGCCAGTCTCCTTCGCCGTCTTCAGAGCCCTGTGTGCCACCTGTCCTGTGCCCAGTGTGCCAGTCTCCTTCGCCGTCTTCAGAGCCCTGTGTGCCACCTCTCCCGTGCCCAGTGTGCCAGCCCCCTTCGCCGTCTCCAGTGCCCAGTGTGCCAGCCCCCTTCGCCGTCTCCAGTGCCCAGTGTGCCAGCCCCCTTCGCCGTCTCCAGTGCCCCCTGTGTGCCAGTTGCCTTCGCCTTCTCCAGTGCCCCCTGCGTGCCGGCCGCCTTCGCCGGCGTCCGTGCCAGCATCCCTGCCGTCCCGTCTGCCCCCCTCCTGATGCCATCTGCCAGCTGTGCCCACTGTCTCGTCTTGTGCCTGCCCTCTGCCACTTCCGAGTGTTCCCTAGCTCCTGTTCCGAGTGTTCCCTAGCTCCTGTTCCGAGTGTTCCCTAGCTCCTGTTTCGAGTGTTCCCTAGCCCCTGTTCTGAGTCTGCCCCCTAGTGTATCTGGTTTTTGGATTCTTTCGTTCTCTCTCCTTCAGTGCTGTAGCACGGTGTTTCCGTTGGCTGGAGTGCCCCATTTTTTCCCCCCCTTTTCTGGTTTTCTGTTTATTTAATAAATTATTTTTGGATCCCCGCATCTGGCGTCTCACCCCTTTTGTCCTCCAGTTCCAGTGTGTTCCGAGTCCCGTGTTCCGTGTTTTCCGAGTTTCCCAGTGTTCCTAGTGTTTCCTCCCCTAAATTCGTAACAATGATTTGCAAATCCTTTTGAACTTAAATTCAATTGAATACACTGCAGAGGCAAGATGTTTAATGTTCAAACTGAGAAAGTTTTTTTTTTTTTGCAAATAATCATTAACTTAGAATTTAAAGGCAGCAACACATTGCAAAAAAGTTGGCACAGGGGCCTTTTTACCACTGTGTTACATCGCCTTTCCTTTTAACGACACTCAGTGAACGTTTGGGAACTGAGGAGCTTTTTTTTGAAGCTTTTTGGGTGGAACTCTTTCCAATTCTTGCTTGATGTACAGCTTAAGTTGTTCAACAGTCCGGGGTCTCCATTGTCGTATTTTTTACGCTTCATAATGCGCCACACATTTTCAATGGTAAACAGGTCTGGACTACAGGCAGGCCAGTCTAGTACCCGCACCCTTTTACGACGGAGCCATGCTGTTGTAACATGTGCAGAATGTGGCTTGGCATTGTCTTGCTGAAATAAGCAGGGGCATCCATGAAAAAGATGTTGCTTGGATTGCTCCAAAACCTTTATGTACCTTTCAGCATTAATGGTGCCTTCACATATGTGTAAGTTGCCCATGCCTTGGGCACTAATACACCCCCCTACCATCACAGATGCTGGCTTTTGAACTTTGCGCCTATAACAGTCCAGATGGTTCTTTTCCTCTTTGGTCCGGAGGACACGACGTCCACAGTTTCCAAAAACAATTTGAAATGTGGACTTGTCAGAACACTTTTCCACTTAGATGAGCTTGGGCCCAGCGAAGCCGGCAGCGTTTATTCCTTTAACATATTTAAAGACCTCAATCAAATCACCCCTGGGTCTCCTTTTCCTAAGACGAAAGAGATGAAGGATATTCAGCCTCTTCTCATAGCTGTCATCTTTCATACCTGGAATTAGCTTATTGGCTCTTCTCTGAATTTTCTCTACATCCTCTATATCTTTCTTAAAGCATGGTCTCCAGAACTGTACACAATACTCCAGATGTGGTCTGACAAATGTGTTGTACACAAGAAGCATCACCTCCTTAGATTTGTACTCAATACTTTTGGCAATGCATCCCAGCATCCGATTGGCTTTTTTAACTGCTACGGCACAATGGCAAGAGCCTGCGTTTGGTCAACAATCACTCCCAGATTTTTCTCTTGTGCAGCACATTCCAGTTTTAAACCTCCCATGAAGTAATCCCATCTCATGTTTTTATTACCTACATGTACAACTTAAATTCTGCAACATTAAATTTCATTTGCCACATTTCTGCCCAATTCTGGATTCTATCCAAATCATCCTGAATCACTTTAGTGGACCCTTTTGTATATGCCAAACCCCCCAATTAAGTATCATCTGCAAATTTAACTAATCTGCTCTCAATATTCCTATCAAGGTCATTAATGCAGATGAGGAACAGCAGGGGTCCCAACACCGATCCCTGGGAGACGCCATTCCCCACTATACCTAGCTCAGATGAGATACCACTGACCACCACTCTGTGTTCTTTTCTGTAACCAGTTTTGAATCCACTCCAGAATACCTCCTGTAACTCCAATGGTGCTCATTTAAAAAATTTGTCTCTCATGCGGTACTGTATCAAATGCTTTCTGAAAATCGAAGTATATGATGTCATAAGCCCTGCTCTGGTCATAAGTTTTGGTGTCTTCTTCAAAAAATTCCAGAGGGTTTGTCAGACATGACCTTCCCTTACAGAAACCATGTCGATCAAGAAATAAGTGCAGCTCATGTTTTATGATAGATTCCAATATTTTGCACGCAATGCAAGTTAAACTGACTGGCCTGTAGTTTCCTTGTTTCCTTGTTTCCACAGTCACTCAGCGAGGTCAAAATCCCACTTTCAGGTCACAGTCACAGTGAGAGGTCACAGTCACATGGTGATGCCACTCTCACGCTTTATGGTCAGGATAACACTGAGGTAACAGGTCACAATGCCTGTGATCAATCACACAGTCATTCAGAGAGCCTACAGTCACTGTGAGGTCACAGGTACACATAAGCTGAGAGAAACCCAGGTCATGACCATGGTCACATGAGCAGGATGAATGACGCACAGTGAGCCTTTCATGCTCCAGGCAAATGCATTCTTACTCACACACAAAGAGGTCACCGTCCCAATAGTGTAAAGTCAGCCTGTATAAGTACTGCCAAGTTTTTCCTCTACCCGTTTACTCCTTCAGTGGATTTCACTGAATTTTTAGATATTCCTTATTAAATTCATTGCAGGGCAGTACAGACCTGGTATTCTTTAGCTGCCTTTCAATCACCAACTTTCCAAAATGGTTTTTAATTCATGGGCTGCCTTTACATCTGAAGCATTCTTCCAATAACCAGCTTTTCTAAAAAGACTTCTTCCCTTTATATTTCATATTAGGAGGACAATAGAGACAGATGCTCTTATTAAAATAGATGAATGAGAAATTCCCTTCACAGGCTAAAATAGCCGTCAAGAGACTGAGGAGTAAAATTTTGAAATGACAACCATCTGATTTAAAGGGACAGCTCACTGCAGAAACAAAAATACTTACAACCTTTCACTTCAGCATTATCCTTAATATTAAGGTTATTCTCGTTTGAGTCAATCAGTTTTGGAGACAGTGGCCATGGTGATATTTGCCTTCTCTTCAATACAATTGAACTAAATATCATGCCTCTGAGAATCGCCACTTACTTGAGAATCATGGTGAAGGACTTTGCATGCCTCTGGGATCTTAGGAGCTATGCTGCCTGAAGCATTAGCTCTTGGTAGGGTGTCCCACAGCAAATTAGTCCCAGGTGAGGGGTCAGACAAAATGCAATTCACTACACCCCCATGGGGAGTTCCCAAAATATTATGAGAACGCTGCCCAAAATAGAGAGACTGGGACCCCCTCCTGGACCTAGGCTTAGAAGGTGAGCTTGTTGGCGAGTGCCCAGTGGCCGGGCTCAGGCCGAAGAGGCTGGGGCGAGCTGCCTCCACTTGGACCCACCACCCACGAGGAGAGGAGTAGGGGCCGGATGCCTCGCGGACTCAGTGGCAGACAGGGGCGGAGACCCCGGCCTTCTGGGACTCAGCTATGGAAACTGGCTCTTGGGACATGGACTGTAACTACAATGGTGGGGAAGAAGCCGGAGCTTGGGCGAGAGGTTGACTGGTTCCAATACGCACATTTCTGGCTCTGGAACCAAACTCTTTAATAAGGGTTGGGCTTTCTCCTTTTCTGGGGCAGCAAAAGGTAAGAGGCGGCAACCAGGCGAGTGGGTACTTATCTCTCCTCAGCTGAATGCCTCTGTGTTGGAGTTCACCCAGGTGAACCAGAGGGTGTCCGCAATGTGCTTTTGGGTTGCAGAGGGAATGCTCTGACTGTTGTTTGTGCTTATGCACCGAACAGCAGTTCAGAGAATCCAGCCTTCTTGGAGTCCCTGGACAGGGTCCCAGAAAAGGCTGCAACTGGGGATTCCATAGTTCTGCTGGCAGACTTCAACGCTCACTTGCGTAATGATGGAGACACTTGGAGGAGAGTGACTGCGAGAAATGGTCTCCCTGATCAGAGCCCGAGCAGTGTTTTGTTATTGGATTTGTCGCTAGTCATAGATTATACATAACAAATACCATGTGCAAGCATAAGGGTGTTCATTAGTGTACTTAATGCCAGAACACCCTCAGCCAAAATCTGGTGATCGATTTTGTTATCATGTCATCAGATCTGCGATCGAATGTTTTGGACACTCGGCTGTTAACTGCTCTGGTGGTGAGCTGGATCAGATGGCAGGGAACACTGCCATGCAGACCTGGTAAACTTAAAAATATAGTGAGGGTTAATGGGGAACGTTTGGCTGAGGACCCTGTCTGGATGATCTTCATCTCACACCTCTGGAAGAGCTTTTCTCACATCCTAGGGGAGACTAGGGACAAGAGAGTCTGAGTGGACCCTATTTGAGTTCTCCATTTTGGAAGTGGCAGCCATGAGCTGTGGCCTAAGGTTATTTATACCAGTCGTGGCAGCAACCCAAGAACCTGTTAATGGACACCAGCAATGATGGAGGCCGTCAAGCTGAAGAAAGAGGTTTTTCGGGCGTAGTTGGTCCGGGAGAATCCTGACTCGGCAGACTGGTATCAATGTGTGAAAAAGACTGCAGCTGTGGTGATCACAAAAGCAAAAACTTTGGCTTGAGAGGAGTTCAGGGAGGCTACAGAGAGGGACTTTCAGGTTATGGCAAATCGTCAGACGACTCAGGAAGGGGAGGCAGGGCTCAGGTTGTTTTCAGACAAGGTGGGGAACTGCTGACCTCAACTGGGGACATTGTTTGGCGGTGGAAGTAACACTTCAAGGAACTCCTGAATTCAGCAGACACGCCCTCCATGGAGGAGGCAGAGATGGAAGACTTTGGAGAGTCTTAGTCCATTTCCCTGGTGAAAGTCACAAAGGTGGAATAAAAACTCCTGAGAGGAAAGTTGCTGGGGATGGACAAGATTCGCTCTGAGATGCTGAAGGCTCAGATTATTGCTGAGCTGGAATGGGTGACATGCCTGTTCAACATCGCGTGACAGTCGGATGCCTTGGACTGGCAGACTGGAGTGGTGTTCCCCATTTTTAAAAAGAGTGTGCTCCAACTACAGGGGGTTCACACTGCTTTTCCGCCCATGGAATGACTATACCAGGGTGCTGGAAAGTAGACTTCACCTGATTGTCAAACCTTGGATACAAAAAGAGCAATTTGGTTTCTGTTCTGGCCGTGGAGCAGTGGACTAACTTTTTACCTTTGCATAGATACTGGAGGGGTCATGAGAGTTTGCCCATCCAGTCCGTATGTGTTTTGTGGACTTGTTGGACACGGTCATAAGTCTTCTTCCAGGTATCCTGCAGGGGGTGCAGCAGAGGTATGAGGCTCCGAGGCTGTTAGTTCACGCCATCTGATGCTAATACACCCAAAGCAGGAGTTGTGTCCATATTCTTAGCATGAAGACGGACTCATTTCCAGTTCGTGTTGGACTCTGCCAAGGGTGTGCCTTGTTTCCTATTCTGTTCAAAATTTTCATGGACAGAGTGTCGAGGCGCAGCCGAGGCTCAGAGAGTATTTAATTTGTTGACCACAGGATTGCATCTCTGCTATTTGCAGATGATGTGGTCCTGTTGTCTTCATCAGGCTGTGACCTCCAATATGCACTGAAGGGGTACGCAGCAGTGTGAGAACTGGTCGCAATGAGGATCAGAACCTCCAAATCTGAGGCTATGTTTCCGTTCCAAAGAAAGATGGATTGCCCGCTCAAAGTGGGGGGTGAGTTGTTACCCCAAGTGGAGGAATTTAGCTATCTCAAGATCTTGTTTACGAGTGAAGTTTGGATGGAGTGGGAGATCGACAGGTGGATGGGTGCAGCATCTGTAGTAAAGCGGACTTTGTGCTGGTCTATCATAGCTCAGGAGGAGCTGAGCTTGAAGACGAAGACCAGGATTAACTGGTTAATCAATGTTACAACCCTCACCTGTGGTCACAGGCTCTGCGCAGTGACTGAAAGAGCAAGACTGCAGATACAAGAGGCTGAAATGAGGTTTCTTCACAGGGTAGCTGGGCCGACCCTAAGGGATAGGATGAGGAGCTCAGACATCCGGTAGAGTATAACCGCTGTTCCTCTGAATTGACGAGTCAGTTGAGGTGGTTTGGGGAACTTGGTTTGGATGCCTCCTGGATGCCTCTCTTTAGAGGTTTTCCACGCATGTCCAACTGGCAGGAGACCTCAAGGCAGGCTCAGAAAACGCTGGAGGGATTGCATCTCCCGGTTGGCCTGGGAACGGCTTGAGGTTTCCCAGGAGGAGTTGGAGGAAGTTGCTGAGGAGAAGGATGCCTGGGCCTCTACGCTTAGTCCATCATCCCTATGACCTATGGAATTATATTTGTGCCACAATCCTGAGCGAGCAATTGGACATTTTGAGCGCGGAAAAATATATTTCGCAAGCACAAAAATCTTGTTTAGAGAAAAAAGAAATTTTGTGAGCAAACAAAACCTTCCGATTGAGCGAACAAAATAATTCTGTGCTCAACAAATATTTTTGCATGTTTGCTTTGATCAATATAAACGTGCAATATTAACCCCCTTCCCTCAGTTTCACTCTATACCCTCTCGAAAACTCATGTTCTGCACGCTGGCAGACCGCAGCATGCTCGCTCAAAGCATGTCTCTCCCTCTCTCTCAGTCTGACCTCTCTGTGTGCGCTCAGCTTCTCCTGCGCGCTCGCTCGAGCTGTGCAGAGTGTTACAAATGTGCCACAATTCTGATTGGCTGCCTCGGTCTCCAATTAGATGCATTATGCCCAACCACCAAAGAATAGGGGAAAAGGTAATGACGAAATTCGTCTGCGACTGGATAATAGTGCTGCCCTTGTTTGGGACGGGTTAAGGTTAATGTTATATCTCTATATAAAGAATTTTAAATGCTGTCCTGGCCAAAGGCCAGAACCCCGGAACACAACACGCGTTCCGTGACGGTGACATCGGCGTCGGCTTCTGCTACCGTACCGACGGCAAACTGTTCAATCTTCGAAGGCTCCAGGCAAAGACCAAAGTGCACGAAGATACAGCCCGTGACTTCTTATTTGCCGATGACTGTGCGCTCAATGCCAGTACTCAGCCCGACATGCAGGAAAGCATGGACCTGTTTGCAAAAGCCTGTGACGACTTCGGTCTAACAATCTCCACCAAGAAGACTGAAATCATGCACCAGCCTGCTCCTGGAGCGCCCTATAACGAGCCCCACATTACTGTAAATGCCCAGATGCTAGCAGCTGTAGACAAGTTTGTCTACCTCGGCAGTACGCTGTCACGCTCCGTCAACATAGACGAGGAAGTGGCCTACAAAATCGCCAGAGCCAGCTCAGCCTTTGGCAGACTAAAGAACAAGGTGTGGGAGCGACGAGGACTGAGCCTTGACACCAAGCTCAAAGTGTACAGAGCAGTCGTTCTACCATCCCTGCTCTACGCATGCGAAACCTGGACGGTTTACAGTCGCCACGCCAAACAGCTCAATGCCTTCCACATGAGGTGTCTCAGAACCGTTCTTCGCGTCAAGTGGCAAGACAAGGTCCCTGACACTGAAGTGCTCCAGCGTGCTGGGTTGGAGAGCATTCACACTATCTTACTGCGCTCCCAGCTCCGATGGGCCGGCCATATCCATCGCATGGATGACTGCCGCCTCCCAAAGAGACTCTTGTACGGGGAGCTTTCCTCTGGCAAGTGACAACTCGGCAGACCCAAGAAGCGGTACAAAGACACGCTGAAGGAGGCCCTCAAGCTGTGCGACATTCCCCATTCCACCTGGGAAGACACCGCCGAAGAACGTTCCACCTGGCGCTCTCTTGTGAGTTCGGGCGCTGCAAACTTCCGCGAGAACTCCACCACCCAGGCTGGCTCAGCCCCTAGTTTTCCCTGCCCCCACTGCAATAGACTTTTTCGAGCGAAGATTGGCCTGATCAGCCACCTCCGCACCCACTCCTACCTAGTGTGATCTGAAGTCATGGTCATCTTTGCCTGCGAAGGACGAACATCAACTAATAATGATAATGATAATTCAGGTCGAGCAGGTATTTTCACATTGTTAATTCATTTCAACAACAAAGGAGGTTAATGCAAGTTAATTTGACCTCGTTGTAAAATGTATAAGATGATTTCACTGTCTGAATAGATACAGACGAAGTTGACTCATTGCACACCTCTTGAACAAATATGAAAGACTCTCATCAGCCGACATCAGAGGGTGACGTTAGCCTGCAGCTAAAGAGAGCACATTGTGTCCGTGTAATAAGATTTTATCTTATTGAAGTGTTATCACTTCACGAGAGGCAATAGTAATAATGTATCCCCGTCTGAATGGGCAATACACTCTGTTCATGCTGCAAGGATCAACAGTTAGAAATACTGCAAATATCAAATTCCTCAAAGGGCCTTTGAAATAGCCCATCTTCCATTACATTTCATTACATTACATTGTCTCGTGGACACTTTTATCCTAAACCAGGGGCCAATCCTCCTGGAACAAAGCAGGGTTAAAGGCCTTGTTCAAGGCTCCAACAGTGAATGCTACTGTGGGGCGAGAACCACTAACCATCTGAATCAGAGAAAAGTTTCTCAGCCACAAGGCAATAGGCCTCAATATACTTTTGCACACTCATATGTTCACTGGTAATAAAAAAGAAAAGTGCAGGACAAGAAAGTTATCTGAACTGAGTACTGGGAGTAGTAGTGAAAAAACTTGCTAGCCGTTCCCCGCCCCCGCATCAAGACCTGTGGTGACATAGGAGCGACAACAGAAAAAGCGAAGTTTTGGAATGCTTTCCCCACTGAAATTAGGGAGATTGAAGACCTATCTTTTTAGAAGTGCCTTTTGAGTAAGCTTGTGGTTTTTAGTTTATATTTATCCATTTATTTATTGAATTTTTGATGCTTACATTTTTCCATTGGACCTGATGAACTTCTTTTGCTTTTATTCCTGGTATGCACTGTAAAGCACTTTGTGATTTTATCTGTGAAAAGCGCAATATGTGAGCAGGACTAGGACAAGGATTTAACCAGGCAGCAGCTTACCTGCCTTTTAGAGGGGCATTTTAAAATGTCAGCTGGTTTTGACTGGTGTGATTTTCAAATTATATGTTTATCTTGATTATTAACCTTCTGAACCCCTCTAAATTTTGAACTCCCCCAAAAGATGGGTAGAGCAATGCCTGGCTAAACCCTAGACCAATGAATTCAGCCAGCTGAATGCATTTGTTTTTCCACACTGAAGAATCATTTTTGAAATCCAGGTCATTAGAATGAAATATTGAGGATGACTTTTCATTTCTGAACTGAGATTTCTCACCTCAGGGAGAGGTGAGGTGTTCCACTCCAGACTTTTTTCCCCGCCCTCGTTAACCTTTTCAACTCGGTCATTACATTTCACGGCTAACATGTCACTCGTAACCATCTATGCACTGGGACTGCCTGGTAGAGGTCAGACTGTCACACAAACTCAACCAGGAACTCTCCATGGACCTCCTCTCTTAAAATACTCACCATGTGGTCTTAAAGCTGTGTTAGGAAACACCATGTAGCATGAAGGTAAAGTAAGAAAGAAAAACAAGCAAGCCTGCAAAGATTTAAAGTTGGAAACCACCTGCACTAGGCAAATCATAACACCATATATTTGAAACACTGCCACACACACACACACGCACGCACGCATGCACGCAATATGCCCTAAGTGAGGAGCAGAGCCCTGTAGAAGCTGCATTTCACAGTTCCCTAATTGCATTTGTGATGTGAATAGAGGCCACTGAATTGCAGTATTTACCTTTCTTTTATTAGGCCCAGACTGGAGCTAGGTTTAGACATGTCCTGGGCATGTCTGGGGAAAGTCCCCGAAAATGAAAATAAAAAAAAAGAGGTCTAAATGTGGGTGGGGTCTGCAAAAGAGTATTTAAGGAAAAGAATTGAGACAGTAAAGTAGTAGGAGAAATTGCAAGGAGAATGATACATGTGACCAGACCTGTCATTCTGTTCAAGACCTGTGAAGTTTTCTTTTGTGGATTTTTGCCTGTGTTAGAGAATTTTCCTCACCCTGGACATCACCAAGGGACTGTAAATATTTCTGTTTTTTGTAGTAAATCAATCTTGGTCATTTAGTTGTAGATAGTAGAGTAGTTATTTGTTATTGTCTTTGTTCATTTAATGTGGTTAAGTTTTAAAAACTGTGTCTGTCATCCCTTGCTGTTGCTGTAGTGTTGTAAACGTAATAACAAATTTGGGCCGTAACGAATTGGGGGCTCAAGTTCGGGACAGACCATTGTGAGAGTAATTTATTGAAAATCTAATATTTCAAATTGTAAAATTGTTTTTTTGAATTTTCCTATATAAATATATTGACAGATCAACAGCAATGGATGATTTCTTGGCATCACCAACCGTTGAGGTTTTGAAGTCTTTTAAAAAGACAGAACTGCTAGAAATTTGCAGACATTTAGAGCTGACAGAGGAAAAACCAGAGAACATACGAAAAGCAAGACTGGCTCGAGAGATAGTTGAATATTACATTGATGAAAATGTGCTTGCACCAGGAGATCTGGAACAGTTTCCAGAGGAAAATCCAAATATAGAAATGGAACTTAAATTAAAAATGCTAGAGATTGAAAGGGAGGAAAAAGAAAAACACTTCCAAATGCCCTGACATGCACAGTAGACCAATCTATGCAATAAATGCATTGCACATTGATCTGAAGCTCTACCCAGGCCCGCTACACGCACATATTCTGGGTGAGCTATAAACTTAAAAAAGCATGTTTCCATGAAAGTGCGTATAGCCTCATTTTCAGCACTCTAGCTCGCTTCCTGAAGTAGATAGAAGCTTATTCTCTCTAATTCACTCATACAGTACATTTTTACTCATGTTAGACGCTTTCCCACTGAGTTTTACCCGGAATGAGAAGAAAGACTCCAAATGGAGAAACTAAATCTAAAAATAAATTTTGTGCTAGCCAGGAGGTAAAACTGGTGCCTCCATTTTCAGAAAAGGATGTTGACAACTCTTTCCAGTGTTTTGAAAAGGTAGCAAAGAGTTGCCAGTGGCCAAAGGAACACTGGCCTCTGATGTTGCAAACTGTCCTCAAGGGTAAAGCTCAACAAGCCTATTCAGCTTTGTCTGCAGATGATTCCTCTGATTATGAGGGTGTCAAAAAGGTTATTTTGAGAGCTTATGAGTTGGTTCCAGAGGCTTACCGACAGAAATTCAGGGGTCTGAAGAAATCTGAAAATCAGACTTATGTGGAATTTGCTAATAAGAAGAAGATTTGCTTTGAGCGCTGGTGTACTTCTATGGAGGTCAAGGATGATTTCAACTCACTAAAAGAGATGGTGTTAGTTGAAGAATTCAAGAACTGTGTTAAGGATCATGTTAAGACCTACCTTAATGAGAAGCAAGCACTGAATTTGCAATCAGCTGCCAAATTTGCAGATGAATATGATCTCACACATAAGTCCAAATTTCAGTCTAGCAGTAATAATAGATGGTCCCAATTTCAGAAAAAGGGTTACGGTGATACCCAAGATTCCTCACCCAAAGACAAAGACAAATCTGGTGATGGTGCTCAGAAATCCAGTAACAGGTCTGATCAAAGTGTGAAAGCTGACAGTGACAAAAGTGGTCTAGTTTGCAGTTATTGCAAGAAATCTGGTCATGTTAAAACTAACTGTTGGTTCCTTAAAGCTAAGAAAGAAAAAGAAACGGATACCAAACCAAATGCCTTTGTGAAAGCAAGGTTAGAAACCCCTGTAGTAGATGACCGATCTGCTAAATTGCCTGCTTCTTGTGGGGCTAAAAAGCCTGATACAGCTGACTTTGTGAGGGAGGAATTTCTTCCATTTGTGTCAGAGGGATTTGTGGCTCTGAATGAGCATACTACTCCTGTCCCCATATATATCCTAAGGGATACCGGAGCTTCTCAGTCACTTTTATTGATGATCTCCTTGGAGTTACGTGATGAGACCGCTTCAGGGGATTTCATACTTGTACAAGGTATTGAAGGGAGGACTGTATCTGTATCCCTGCGCTCTATATTCTTGAAGTCAGATTTAGTTACAGGACAGGTAAAGGTGGGACTTATGTCAAGTCTACCTATAAAGGGTGTTTCTCTGTTGCTAGGCAATGACCTGGCTGGGGGCAAAGTAGTTCCCCCTGTACATCTTACTTCACAGCCGAGCACTGAAGATGGGGATGAGGACCCATCTCTGTATCCTTCTTGCGCAGTGACTCGTGCTATGGCCAAGAAGGCTAAAGAAGAAGATGTTGTGGTGCCGTCCAGCACATTGAATAGTCAGGACTCAGGTGGTTCGCCTCATGACTCTGATTGGCCTGCTATGGTTTCTCCGTTTGAGATTTTATCCGACACTTTAATCAGTTCATTGTTCAGCCAGCCAGATGGGTTTGGTGATTCTGATGGGTCTGGAGATTTGTCTCTGTCCAGAAAGCGGTTGATTGAGTGGCAAACTAATGATCCTGAAATTTGTGTACTAAAGAGGAGAGCCCTTACTGATAAAGAAATAGACGCAGTTCCAGTTGGGTATTATCTCAAGGATGGGGTGTTGATGCGGAAGTGGGGCCCTCCTGATATACCTGCCAATGCAGATTGGGCAGTGGTCAGGCAAATTGCTGTTCCGAAGGTCTACAGGAATGAGATCTTAACAATGGCTCATAGTTTACCTTTAGGAGGTCATCTTGGTGTTAACAAGACTATTGATAAGATCATGAAACACTTCTTTTGGCCTGGGCTTCGGAAAGACGTTTCCAACTTTTGTAAAACCTGTCACACTTGTCAAGTAGTTGGAAAACACCAGTTAGACCCACCTGTAGCTCCATTGCAGCCTATCCCAGCATTTGGAGAGCCCTTCTCTAAGGTCATTGTTGATTGCGTTGGTCCATTACCCAAGACTAGATCTGGAAATCAGTACTTGTTGACAATCATGTGTGCATCTACCAGATTCCCTGAAGCCATACCTCTACGTAACATCAAGGCAACTGCAATCTCAAAGGCTTTGATAAAGTTCTTCACTTTGTTTGGCCTTCCCAGGGAAATTCAGTCAGACCAAGGTAGCAATTTCACTTCTGGTTTGTTTCAGCAGGTTGTGTATGAACTAGGTGCAAAGCAGATTCTTTCTAGTGCCTTTCATCCAGAAAGTCTGGGTGCCTTACAGCGGTTTCATTCCACTCTCAAGACAATGATGAGGACTTATTGTTATGACCATGAGAAAGACTGGGATGAAGGTGTTCATTTGCTGTTGTTTGCAGCTAGAGAAGCAGTGCAGGAGTCTACTGGATTCAGCCCATTTGAGCTAGTGTTTGGCCATGAAGTGAGAGGACCTTTGCTATTATTGAGAGAACAATGGCAAGAGGAAGAGCCGCACATCAGTCTGTTAGACTATGTTAGCAAGTTCAAGATAAGATTGCGTGCAGCTTGTGACCTAGCCAAAGAGAACTTGAAATCAAGTCAGGGAAAAATGAAAACTTGGTATGATCATAAGGCTAGAAGCCGTGAGTTTAAACCAGGAGACAAGGTCCTTGTGTTGTTTCCCTTGCAGTCCAATCCATTGCAGGCTAGATTTCATGGTCCTTATGAAATTCTGACAAAACTCAATGATCTCAATTACATTGTGAAGACTCCTGATAGGAGAAAACCAAAACAATTGTGTCACAATAACATGCTGAAGCCTGACAGAAATGCTAGGGTTGCAGCTGTCGCTTCAGATTCTCCTATGGCAGAGATTTATGAAGATGAGGGGGAGTTTCAAGATGATGAACCTAGAATTAAAGCTGAAGTTCTTTCATGTAAATTGTCAAATTCTGAAGTGTTGCAAAATCTTGATGTAAAACTCCAGCACTTAGAACCCTCACAGAGAGATCAGTTTGAGAGGTTGATCAAGAAATATAAGGATCTGTTTCCTGATGTTCCAAAAAGAGCTTCTATAGCCTCTCATGATGTAGATGTTGGTGATGCCAAACCAATAAAACAGCATCCGTACCGGATGAATCCTGAAAAGAGAAAGATTGCTGAGAAAGAGGTTGAGTACATGTTAGAACATGATATTATCAGACCCTCCAACTCAGATTGGAGTTCACCCTGTGTGCTAGTTCCAAAACCTGATGGAAGTACTAGATTCTGTACAGATTATCTCAAAGTCAATGCTGTAACTAGAACTGATGTGTTTCCAATACCTAGGATTGATGATTGTATTGATAGAGTAGGGTAAGCAAAGTTTCTGACTAAGATTGATTTATTGAAGGGTTACTGGTGTGTGCCTTTAACTGAGAGGGCCAAGAGCATCTCTGCTTTTGCCACACCATCTGGGTTGTACCAGTATGAAGTCCTACCCTTTGGAATGAAAAATGCCCCAGCCACGTTCCAAAGGATGATACAGTCTACAATTGCCGGATTGCCACACACGGGTGCATACATCGATGACCTGATCACACGGAGTGACTCCTGGGAAGAACATGTAAAAGATGTAGAGACGTTGTTCCAGCGCCTGACCCAGGCTAACCTGACTGTTAACCTGAACAAGAGTGACTTTGGTTGTGCTACTGTCATCTATCTTGGCTACGTCATAGGCCAGGGTAAGGTGGCACCCATAAATGCTAAAGTCCAAGCCATCATGGACTTTCCAGTTCCTGAGAACAAAAAAGCTTTGCGCCGCTTCCTTGGAATGATCGGGTACTACCGCAAGTTCTGCAAGAACTTTGCTGAGATTGCTCTCAGTCTCACTAACCAACTGAAGAAAGGCGTAAAGTTCACTTGGGATGAGGCATGCCAGAGAGCCTTCGATCGCCTGAAGTCTCTGCTGTGTCACTTCCCCGTGCTCAAATCTCCTGACTTCAACAAACCGTTCTCCATTGCGGTCGATGCTAGCGACCAAGCTTGTGGATCTGTGCTCCTACAGAGAAGTGACTCTGATGACATTGAGCATCCCGTGGCATACTTCTCCAGGAAGTTCAATCGCCACCAAAGGAACTATTCCACAATAGAGAAGGAGCTGTTGGCTCTGGTTCTGTACAACACTTTGATGTTCATGTTTGTACAGGGCAGAAGCCAATGATTGTGTACACTGACCACAATCTGTTAATGTTTTTGAGTAAGATGAAAAACAAGAATCGGAGATTGTTGAATTGGAGTTTGATTTTACAGGAGTTTGACTCGGAAATTAAGCATGTAAAGGGTGCTGACAATGTGATTGCTGATTGCTTATCCCGTGTTTGAATATGTATATATATATATATATATATCATGTGTTTATTTGAATATTGTATGATGTGTATATATAGACAAGTATCCACTTAACCATTTTGTATTGAAAAGAAAAATTTTGCCTTTATGAGTCAAAATTTTTCCCTTTTGGAATGGAGATGTGATGTGAATAGAGGCCACTAGATGGCAGTATTTACCTTTCTTTTATTAGGCCCAGACTGGAGCTAGGTTTAGACATGTCCTGGGCATGTCTGGGGGAAGTCCCCGAAAATTAAAAAAAAGAGGTCTAAATGTGGGTGGGGTCTGCAAAAGAGTATATAAGGAAAAGAATTGAGACAGTAAAGTAGTAGGAGAAATTGCAAGGAGAAGGATACATGTGACCAGACCTGTTATTTCTGTTCAAGACCTGTGAAGTTTCTTTTGTGGATTTTTCCCTGTGTTTGAGCATTTTCCTCACCCAGGACATCACCAAGCCACCCCACCAAAACAAGGGACTGTAAATATTTCTGTTTTTGTTGTAAATCAATCTTGGTTAGTAGATTAGTTAGTTTTTATTGTCATTGTTAATTAAATGCGTTTAAGTTTTAAAAACTGTGTCTGTCATCCCTTGCTGTTGCTGTTGTTGTAAATGTAATAACAAATTGGGGCCATAACACATTAAATGACAGTCAGTGTCATCCAGAGTATTTTAACAGGATTATGTCTTCCTTTCATTTTCCCCCTGGTTTCTTCCAATCAGCATCAAGTTAACAGGTAGACATTCATACCAGGAGTTGCGGTAAATGAGAAAACACCAAGAGTATTCTTTTCAACATCCAATAAAAGTAAAATGGGGTGATTTTAAAGGGATGGTTCACTTTTTTTGAAGTGGGGTTGTATGAGCTACAAATGCCACTACTTACATTAGATTCAGTTGAAAGCTCTCTGATCTCCTCCAGGTAGCCACACCAGGGCATAGTGCTAGGTGGAAATTTCGGCGATACACTGTTGTGAACGGAAACACAGAAACAGCATATTTTCGCGGCTTAAAAGAGGTCCTACCTCAATGCCAAGGTATGTTACTCAATTTCAGGTTATGATATGTAATTTCATTATGATGGCAACTAAAACATTCATCTTGTTACCATTGCAGGTCCCCATGGCTTGATCTTTGCATGTATGATTGGGTCACCTCAGTCATCTTGTGACTGCGATTTAAATAATCAGGTCGCTGGCATAATGAATTTTAGAGATCTCAGAGCTTTGTTCACTGTTCCGAGGAGGCAGTTGGGACATACTGTGTGCATGAACATACTTGTACATCAGTGGTGGCTGGTGAACTGGTGATAGGGGAGGCTCAAACCCATCCCTTGAAAATAATGATTGGTCATTACTTGTTTTTAATCATTCATTTAAATTACAATTACAAAAGCTCTGAAAACTCATCATTATCAAGTGTGGCCAGTTTTCATTAATAACGCACACCTGTCAATTCTCACACTTTCCGTGTGAGTTTTATTGGTATATTTAGGTTCCCCTGCTGTAGTCGGCATTTATTCAATCAATGCATGTGTAAGAGATTCTCACACAGAATTGAAGACCTTGTGCATGGTAGTTTATCAGTTTCACCTGCGTTATGACTCCAGAGTTCTCACAGTTATCTTTACTCAGGGGTTGGAAGCAATGCATGTGTTTTATGCTCGTTTAAATAGTTTTAATGAAATAAGATCATTTGAAATGGCTTTATACAATTCCATTGCTTCCAATGATTTCATTTAAACAGTTTAAACAATCATAAAACACACGCATTTCTTCCAACTCCTGAGTAAAGAAAAGCATGAGGAGTCCGGAGTCATAACGCTGGTGAAACTGATAAACTACCATGCACAAGGACTTCAATTCCGTGCGAGAATCTCTCACATAATGCACTGATTTAATAATTGCTAACTACTGCAGGGGAACATATATATGCAACTAAAACTCACCAGAGTTGACAGGTATGTGTTATTATTGAAAACTGACCACACTTCATAATGTTGAGAGTTTTTGTAGCTTTTGAAGAGATAAAATATACTGTATTGAACTCTGTGGGGTAATTCGTCCTCTGCATTTGACCCATCCTATAGTTAGGAGCAGTGGGCAGCCACAGAGCGGCGCCCAGTTCTATGGTTAGGGGTACTGGCAGGAGTATTCCAATGATGCATGTTTTGTGGGTGGGGGAAAACCAGAGTGCCTGGAGAAAACCCACGTGAACAAGGAGAGAACAGGCAAACTCCACACAGAAAGGCTGGATTCAAACCCACAACCTTCTTGCTGTGAGCCAGTAGTGCTAGCCACAATGCGGCCCATTAAAGGTAATGACCAGTTTTTATTTTCAAGGGATTAGTCTGAGCCTCCCCTATCACCAGTTCATCAGCCGCCACTATAGTGCATGAACTGTTAATCTGACTTTCCAAATTTGGGCATGACTGAAGAAGACAAATAAATATATAAAATAGGCGTGCAATGCACGGAATACCCCTCAGCCCGATGTCGAAGTTTTTGGAGACGCCCGCCCGCCCGCCCAACCGCACGAAGGATAGCAATACCCCGTCAGCCTTGAGGGCTGAGGGGTAAAAAGTGTGTTCATTTGGCTAAAGCCTTTTTCAAAGTGACTGACTTTGATTTGACTAATTGCCGAGGGCACTAATGAGTAAAGGGCCATGCTAAAGGGGCCAATAGTGTGAGGGTGCGATCAGGAACCAGTCGCGAGAACCAGGCAATGCAGTAGAACTTGCTTTATTAATTAAGGAGGAGCACCCCCGCAGGGCAGAAGGTAGAAGTCCACAATCCAAAAGTCAAAATCCAGTTGGGCAAAAATAGGATCAAAAACCAGGGCAGCAATCACAGTAATCGTAGTCGGACAGAAATGGGTCTTGTTCACAGGAATAGGTATATCAGAGAAGCAAAGCCAGAATCCAAAGGACGTAATCCGAATCGATACCAGAGCAGCAAACATAGATCTCGTAGTCGGGCAGAAAATGGTCAAAACACACAGATGCAACAATAATCCAAAAATCACAAAGGCAAAAATCGAAAGTCGGGCAATCCAGTCAGAAAGATAAACGCTGAGTAATCAAGGTGAGAAACGTAGCACGAGAAGACTGAGGAAAACGAACTGGCGAAGAGAGAGGCTGAGAAAAGACACCTAATTTACACTTCTGGGAAGATCACATGGAGAGAATCACAGGTGCAGAGAGTCAGACTGATTACAAGGGGAAGGCACAAGAGGAAAAGCCTAATCACATAAAATTGGTCAAAGCCAAAACGAGGACAGGGAACAAAAGACATTCCTATAACAAACATACGGCTCCAGTCACGGAGTTTCTAACGTGCATAGATTAATGAGAAACAGGACAGCGTGATCAGGTGTGAGCTTTCACAGAAAATGCAGCAAAGGTAATCAGGGAGAGCAAAGAGGCGGAGACTAGAACAGGGCGAGTGCTGAGAGATCGTTGGTCAATTAGTAAGTGCAACTATACAAATCCTTGGTGCTCGTTAGTAAGTTAGTATTATATTCAAGGTTAGTTGTTGTTAGTAAACTTAGGGCAGAGGTGGGCAGCGAGGGCCGTATCTGTCCCTGGTTTTCACACCAACGTCTGGTCTTTAATTAGTTGATTGTCTCAATTAGCCAAACCATTTATGAAATCTGACGTTTCACGCGCATTTCTTTAAATTATCATGAAATTACAAAGACTAGTCTTGTCTCCCTTCAGAAAACATTTGCCTTTGATCAAATCATTGCGAAAATCTATATTTGTGCATGCAATCAATTAACTCAATTAGTCAGGGTAATTGATAGGAATAAAAACCTGCATACACACCGGCCCTCCAGGACTGTGATTGCCCACCCCTGACTTAGGGGAAAATAATAAACTGTTAGTATTATTAGTAGATAGAAAAGAAGAGTGAAGCCAGCAAAGGAGATCGGAAGGAATTTTGAAAACCAGAATCCAATAAATCACCCGAAGAGTGAAACACAAGACTGGGGCTGTGTGCAAGACATGAGACCAGACGGGGGAGACAAAGTGCAATGCAAAATGGAAAACATGAACCGGAATGAGATATGGCAAAATGTAAAGCATGGAAAAGTAAACTAAGACTAAACATGACAAAACAAAGTAACCAAATCACAATACATTATACAAAGAATAGTCAGACAAAGCAGTGGTCACTAAATACCAGAATCAAACATCATGGCAAGGCCAGGCACAGGCATGGACATGAACATGGCAATGCAGAACGGAACATGAGCAAATAACAGAATCACAACAGTAACCCCCTCCCTACGAAACGCCTCCTGGCGTTTTAACCTGCGGGACGAGGATGAGTCACATGAAAGTATTAGTACGGTTTCAATGCTTTGGTTGGGCTGCTCGGTCTGGCCATTAGTCTGGGGGTGAAAACCGGAGGAAAGACTGACCAAAGTGCCGAGTGATTTACAAAAGGATTTCCAGAATTTTGCTGTGAATTGTGGGCCGCGATCTGAAGTGATGTCAGTGGGGATGCCGTGTAATCTGATGAGGTGTTGGATGATGAGGTTGACAGTTTCTTGTGCGGATGGTAGTTTAATGAGGGGGACAAAATTAACAGCCTTAGAAAAATGATCAACGATGGTGCGGATGGTGGTGAAGTGATTGGAAGGGGGTAGACCAGTGATGAAGTCTAAAGCTATGTGTGACCAGGGGCGGTGTGGAGTGGGTAGTGGTTGCAGTAGACCGTGAGGGGGTTGGTGTGATACCTTAGCTTGGGCGCAGACCGAGCAGGTGGAGACAAACTTCTGGACATTTCTTATTTCAGGCCACCAGAACTGTGGAGTGATAAAGTCCAAAGTCCGCTTGATTCCGGGATGGCACAAGAGGATGGACGAGTGTCCCCAATCCAGGACTCGGGCGCGCAGGTGGGCAGGAACAAACAGACAATGGTCAGGACAGGCACTAGGAGCAGCAGCATCATCAAGAGCACTCTTTACCTCAGATTCAATGTCCATAGTGACAGCATTAACAAACGTTTCCGTGGGGAGTATGGTATGGGAGTATGGAGTCGAGCAGGTCTCTCTCAGTCTCAAAGCAGCGGGAGAGTGCATCTGGTTTCACATTTTTGCTACCTGGGCGATAAGCAACATGGAAGTTGAAATGGGAGAAAAACAATGCCCACCTGGCTTGTCTGGGGTTTAAGCGTTTAGCCGTTTGGAGGTACTCCAAGTTCTTATGGTCCGTCCAGACCAGAAATGGTAGTTCAGCACCCTCTAACCATTGTCTCCACTCTTCCAGGGCCAACTTGACAGCTAACAGTTCCCAGTTCCCTATGTCATGATTTCTTTCAGCAGGGCTTAATCGTCGGGAAAAGTAGGCACAGGGATGGATCTTGCCGTCTTTAGGGAACCTCTGGGAGAGTACAGCTCCGACTGCCACATTGGAGGCATCCACCTCCACCACGCACTGGAGTTTGGGGTCTGGAATGGTTAGTATAGGGCAGGGGTGGGCAATCACAGTCCTGGAGGGCCGGTGTGTATGCAGGTTTTTATTCCTATCAATTACCCTGACTAATTGAGTTAGTTGATTGCATGCACAAATATAGATTTTCGCAATTATTCGATCAAAGGAAAATGTTTTATGAAGGGAGACAAGACTAGTCTTTGTAGTTACATGATAATTTAAAGAAATGCGCGTGAAACGTCAGATTTCATAAATGGTTTGGCTAATTGAGACAATCAACGAATTAAAGACCAGACATTGGTGTGCCGAGCCTTGAGAATGCAAAAAGCCTCCTCTGCTTTCTTGGACCATTGGAACTTATTTTTAGACGATGTGAGAGTAGTGAGGGGTGCGGCAACTGAACTATAGTTTCTGATGAAACGACGATAGAAATTTGCTAAGCCCAGAAAACGTTGGAGAGACTTACGACTGTGAAGAGTGGGCCAACTGGAGACTGCCTCAACCTTGACAGGGTCCATCTAAATAGAATCAGGGGAGATAATGTATCCCAGGAAGGAGGTGGTTTGCACTGAGAACTCACATTTTTCCGCTTTGACAAACAGCCAGTAGGGCTGTCCAGTAGGCCCCCGAGTACTCGTCGCACATGATGAGTATGCTCCTCCTGAGATTTTGAAAAAATCAAGATATCATCAAGGTACACGCATACAAACTTATTTATCATATCTTGTAATACATCGTTTACTAGATTTTGGAAAACAGCTGGAGCATTGCTAAGGCCGAAGGGAAGAACCAGGTACTCCCAGTACCCTGTAGGAGTATTAAAAGCTGTTTTCCACTCATCCTCCTCACATATACGCACTAGGTGGTTGGCATTGCGTAAGTCCAACTTAGTAAACACTTTGGAGCCTTGCAGGAGATCAAAGGCAGTGTTCATGAGGGGGAGAGGGTACCGGTTCTTGACAGTGATTTCATTGAGTCCGCGATAGTCAATGCAGGGACGAAGAGAGCCATCCTTTTTTCCCACAAAGAAAAACCCCGCTCCAGCTAATGATGACGATGGGCGAATGATCCCTGCGGCGAGGGACTCAGAAAGGTATTTCTCCATGGCCTGAGTCTCAGGGCGAGACAGGGAGAGAAGGCGCCCTCTTGGGGGCACGGTTCCTGGCTTGAGCTCAATGGTGCAAGCATAAGGTCGATGTGGAGGTAGGCTGGTGGCCCGAGACTTAGAAAACACCTCCTTTAGATCATGGTATTCGGGGGTAACCTTCTCCAGGTTCAGGATTTCTTCTGTAGAAGCAGAGGGCACATAATCCTGAGCGTCACTGAGGCAGGTCTGGGCACAGTTGGGACTCCATTCCTTGATTTCATGTTTTCACCAATCAATGACAGGTAGGTGTTTGACTGGGGCATGGGGAGACTCAATAAGTAAAAGCTTAATCTGTTCGTGGTGGTTGCCAGAAATGCATAATTTGACTGGGCTGGTAACCTGAGAAATGTTTCCGATCCTCAGGCCACTGAGGGAATTGACCACTCGATCGGGGAAAATCGATTCCACAGGAATGCCCCACTTCTGGGCCACATCCTGGTCGATGAAACCCTCCTCAGCACCGGAATCAATCAGGGCAGTGGTCTTCCTGCCTCCCCCGGCCCACTCCAGGGAGACAGAAGAGCAGGTTCGGCTCTTAGAGGAGTGATCCACAGGGATTATGCCCACTAACGCTCCTCTCCTCGTTAGTGGGCGTTGCCTTTTACTGGGCACCGAGAAACAAAGTGAACTCCCTTGCCACAATAAAAGCACACTCTTTTCCGACGTCTGCGCTCCCTTTCCTCAGTGGAAACTTTCATCTGCCCCAATTGCATAGGCTCAGTCTTAGGAGGGAGTTTGCCAGGGTTGGATGGTGGCAGCGAAGGAGTCGCAGGTGGTCTGGAAGGACAGGACCGGAACTTAGATTGTCTTCGTTCCTCCAGCCTGGAGTCGATTCGAATAGCCATCCTTATGACACGTTCCAGGCTTTCGGGTAGGTCACAAGGTAGCTCGTCCTTTATCCGTTCAGATAGGCCAGCAATGAACGCGTCGTAGAGGGCTTAAACTAGGCATGGACATGAACATGGCGATGCAGAACGGCACATGAGCAAATAATAGAATCACAACAAATAGCTGATCTTATTGTATCTACAATGGGGTTCAAGCCATTCAGCCATGCACCCAAGTATTAAGGTTACGGATCACACATACAGAAAACCATTTAGGCCTGTTTTAAGACACATTTCCACTCGACTGGCAAGGTCTCTGTGTTTACCAGTCCTGGCACGCAGGCCTCATTACCCACAACTCCTAGGGCTTAATCAAGGAAGTCAGCCTCCCCGTTTTCTCCTGCTCCCCCAGCCTGCCTAATCAGCCAAATCCAGACCAGATTAGAGACATCACTAACCCATCAGGTTTTAACACGTCATACCGGGCAGAATACGAGCAGCAGTGCAGAGTGACTAGACCTGGCCAGAGAATCCATTAACAAAAGAAAATCATACAAGTATGTCTAAGACCACTTTATGTCCTAATACACATTCACATTCGCAAACACTCGCACACAAACCTACACACACAAACACATGCACAAACGCGCACACAAAACTCTACATGTCAATCGCACTTGGTTCCATCGCATCCTTGCCCTCATATTCTATTTCCGTCACCGCATGGTCCCTCGTCAGGACCAAACAAAAGCAAGGATCTCTTAACAAATACCTCTCCCCCACCATTCTTTCAAATGGGATATCCCTAATCAATGTGATATGCACGATAAAAAAAGAAAGAAAAAAAAGAACCATCTGCAGAAAACACTCACTTAAAAATGTTTAATTTAGACCGAATTCACATGCTCACCCATGCATATGAGAATTCAGGGGATTCAATCTGCAGACATAAAAGAAGCATGAAAATCAATGTGTTTCTCCTGCATGGCACTGTATGACTACCGAGCACAGGAATATGTACTGATCTGTCCTCGAATAGCTGTGATATGCATTTATCCAACCTGCTGATTCCTGGTTTGAGTCGGAGGGGCAGGGCTGGTGACAAAATCAACGTGCAATAGGCTAGGGGCAAGAATACGCACCTGGGCAGCTAACCATTCAACTGCAAGGCAAACAATCCATTCACACGCACGCTCATATCTATGGGCAACTTAGAGTCTTAGATAAGAGTGACATGCATGTCTTTGTACTGTGGGAGGAAATGAGAGTACCCAGAGAAAACTCAGATGAACCGAGGGAGAGAACTGCCATGACTGCCACACCCCCTTCTACTGAGCCTACAACTTTCTCACCATGAGGGACAGAGCAAACCATTCTCCATGGCGATATTTGGCTGTGATATGATGGTTTGTAATTAAAAAAAAAAATGGACACTTCCCACTCCACAGCTTAGTGCCCGTAATACCACTCGACGAGGCATGCTGTCTCTCTGGCTCTCCCTGGCAACAATACCTTCACAGACTGCACTGTATTTATACATAGTATGCTGTACTACATTTTGTATGCTGTAAATTCTCCATGAAATTGAACACGTGATTTAAAAGAAGAAAGAAATCAAAGCTAAGCCGTTGGAAAGGAAATTTGCCACAGTACAGGTGATGTACTGTGTCACAGTTAAATGGCCTAAATGGGCCTTTTGGAAAGCTCAGCTGAGCAAATTTTTTACAGGTAGCGAGTTCTGTGATTACTCTAACAAGTAGGACAAGCGTGGTGAACACCTGATTTGCTTTCTGCACAAAAAATGCATTTAAAAATTTTACGATTGCACTATTTCAAATTATTCTAATTCGTTGACCAGCACCTGTAGAGACTTGAGACAAATACAGTCAATCCCCTTGCTCTTTGAAACGCCTTGCAAGATGTGCCTGGCTGTGCTCCATTGAGACTACTAGGGCTGACCCCTTTAGTCACCCAGTCGATTATTTGGTTGATGGGCTGTTGGTGGACCAGGATTTCTATTCGGTTGAGCAATTGAAAAAAATTTCCGTCCATGGAATAAGCTGTAGAACTGTATATGGCAGTAACAATACTTCACTCCTAACAAGGCCAGTGTTTTTTTTTTAATTACCATATTAATCCGAATATAAGACGACCCTGAATATAAGACGACCCCTCTTTTTCAAGACCCATATTTGGAAAAATACTTTTTATTTGGACAAAATTTCATTTGCATTAAAGAAAAATCATTGTTTGCCTTGTACCTTTCAACATTTTTGATGTTTACGCGGGGGGGGGGGAATCGTAAAATCTTATAGCTCCGCAAACAGGCAAAACGCTTTAACAGTGCAATTAAATGAGCATAGCCTACTGGCTTGACTTGTGCAATAAACTGCGCATATTTTCTTGACAAACAATGTCAGAACAGTCGGCAAAATGTGAGAACAATCACATCTAAAAACACCGCAAACAGTTTTTTTTTTTTTTCCATTCACTCAGTTGCGTCCTCCGCATCACTGGGTTCCTCCTCCTCACTCGCACTCCCGTTGTCGCTCTCTGCCGCTGCTGTCGGCTCCTCCCACAAAACATCATCCTCACTTCCATCCATCAGATTGGAGATGCAACATTTCTTGAACCCGTTGATGATGCTCTCAGACGGCACATCTGCCCAAGCTTGCAGGATCCATTCGCAGAGAAGACGGGCAGAAGGTTTCTGAATTTTTCCAGTGGGTGTTAATGCATGGTTACCAGCCAGGAGCCATGCTGTGCAGCTCTTCCTTAGACTGTTTTTGAATGGCTTATTAACGACCACATCCAATACCTGTAACAATTTTTTTAAACCATTATAGGCCTACAGTAGCTTAGTACACAACATCATAAATTCTACTGTATCTTTTCATTCTCCCAATGAAATGACTCAAACTATACTGACCTGCAGCTGACTTGTCATTCCACCCAGGATGATCACCAAGTCACCATTCAGCTCCTTTACTTGTTTCTTGACCTCGTCTGTCACATGTCCACGGAAAGCATCGAGCACGAGCATGTTTCGCCTCCGTCTAAGTCCCCCGGGACGTCTGGCCCACACAACTTTAAGCCAGTCCACCACAAGCCTGGACTCCATCCATCCTTTTTCTTGTGCACGCACAATTATGCCAGCCGGCATAGGATCTTTGGGGATCGTCTTTCGTTTCAAAATCACATAGGGGGGGGAGTTTGGTCCCATCAGCGAGGCAGGTTAACATAACGGTAACGCGACTCTTCTCGTTCCCTGTAGATTTAATAATCACTGATTTGTCTCCTCTTTTATGAACGGTGACGGATGTGGGCATGTCAAAAAAAACAGGTGTCTGGTCTGCGTTGCCCATTTGATCTAGGGGATATTCATGCCTTTTTCTCAATTTTACTACAAAAACGCTGATAGTTTACCAGCTTCTCTCTAAAGTCTGCGGGCAGACGCTGAGCTAGGCTTGTTCTGCGTCTAAGGGACAGGCCATCACGACGCATCATTCTGCGGCACCAGCCCATGCTAGCTTTGAATTCAGCGCAGGGAATGTTAAGCTCTGTGGCTACTTCAAGTGCTTTTTTCTGCATCACTGCCCTCGTGATGGGCATCCCTTCATTGCGTTTTTCATTCACATATTCACACACTCTTCTGTCAATTTCTGTGAAGCGACCAGTTTGTGGACCACGATAGCTCCTTCTCTGGCTGTGAGCGTTTTTTAGCTCATCTTTCAGGGACCGCCAGCGTCGTACGTTGCACTCAGTCACATCATATTTTTTTCCTGCCCTCACGTTATTCGTTCTCTCAGCTTCATTTACAACCATAAGTTTAAAATTTGCATCATAACTTCTCCTCTGATTTTTATTCACCTGACTGACTTTAGAAGCACTTTTTTCAAGTGGATCTCTGTGTCTTGGTTGCATCTTTCTGTCAGTAGCCTAGCTTATGCAAATCAAGGCTAACACACCCACTCCAACCGACTTGTTTACAGGATGACGTTAGGGTCACACTGCACTAAACGCTAATGGAGAGAAAATCGCTCATATGGCGCTGCCTATTGTTTTACATGAGTTACTCCTTAGACCCCGAATATAAGACGAGACGTAATTTTAAGGCATTTTTCAAGGGGAAAAATGTCGTCTTATATTCGGATCAATACGGTAGTTATAATTAGCAATTAAGGTAATATGAATGTTGTTAATGATTCAGCAAAAGTATTGAAAGCAACATTTTAAAGAAATTGTTTTTTTGAACTCGTATAACACCCCCTTTCATGTCTACATTGGATCCTTCTTATGGGCACGCAAATGCGCAATTAAATTAACAACCAAGACACGCCCTAGGCTACTGTTAAGGTAAGTGATGTGGGCACATTTCAATTGCCTATATCGATACAACTTTGCAAACCTTATGTTAAAAAAAAAATATCGGCAGCAAGGCAGCAGGGTATCTCTTTCATGCTCTTGAACCTGTGCTGGGAGACACAGCAAACCTTTCTGCAACTGCGCTTATGAATGTGCCATCCTGAAGGAGCTGGACTACCTGTGCAACCTCCTAATGCTGCCAGTTGTTAGCAGAGCACAAAGCAACAGACTAATTTGTCAGGAAGGACAATATGAAAGCAATTGTCCGGGGCCACCACGTGCACAACCATTCTGTTTTGGGGGGTTGTCATGCTTTTGCTGCTCCAATGCACCTGTTATCATGATAATATTTTGGGGACATTATGTTTTTGGTCCGACCACCACCGCCGCGCGTGTTAACGCGATAACTTCAGTAATATTTCAATTAGAAATTTCATGTTTTGCATATAAGTATCAATCATGAAGAGGAAGAACTGATTCGATTTTGGACAATTTACAATTTCTAGATTGGCCACCAGGGGCTAAAAACGGAAAAATCACTGTTTTTATCATATCTCTGGTAATATTTGTCTGATTGACCTCAAATCAAGTGCAAATGAAAGGACATGACCTGAGGATGTGTCCTACGATGACATTATACCTGTTTGGTTCAAAATTTTGACAAAAGGTGGAACTTTGTCACATAAAATTCACCATTTTTGCCATATCTTTAGAACCATTTGTCCAATTGACATGAAACTATGTGCAACTGCAAGGTCATGACCTCACAACATGTCACATGATGACATTATAGCTGTATGGTTTAATATTTTGCCACCAGGTGGCGCTTTGTGATGGAAAATTACCATTTTGGCCATAACTTCAGAACCATTTGTCCGATTGACCAGAAATTAAGTTCAAATGAAAGTCTATTCAAGGTCGATTCGAAGATTGGGGAATTGGAGGATTGGGGGCGTTCGGGGATATACCCCAAGCCGCTGCCTCCGACGGCATAAGCCTAGTTTGCAGTAAAGCAGGGGAAATTGACTTACAATCACTTGCGCTTCCTAAATGGACAGATTGATATCCTTGAAGTTAAACTGACTGGTGTTATACTATGATAAAGTGTTCCCGTAATTTTTTGAGCAGTATATGAAACCATTATGAATGCAAAATTAGCTAATTTCTCAATAGTTCAACCAAACATACACTGAACGCAAGTAAAGAAAAAAATAAAAAGCCTCAAAAAGCTAATTTGTCCATAAAATAGAAAAAGATTGCATAAATCCCAAACTGTATCGTCTCATACTTGCACAGGCTATGTATTCATGATACAACAAGAAATAAGAGGTAATCTCTGATGCAAAAAAAAAAAAAAAACCTATACATTTTGGTCGGGAAACAACAGTGACAAACCCGTAATTTAGCACCAACCATGTGGTGACGAGACAAAATGTTTTATTTCAGCTACTTATTTATTGATACCCTGACTTCATTTGGCTTGGTCGTCAGTATTAAACCATTTTCTTGCATTAATGGAAGAAAAATATGATTGCGTTGTAGACTATGAGGAATCAGGTTGACTGTCAAGTAAGTCGCTGGTCTCATTTCGAACTGGATTTCCGGCTTAGGTGGCTCAAACATATGGCTGTGCTGTTCCGTCTGTGTTGCACTTGAGAAAGCTGAGAGAAGCTGCTCCTTGCAAGTGGGTGTGGTTTTCATTAGTGAACACGCCCATAGCTTTTTAGAGCTTAGAATAGGGCTTACTTTTTGGCAGTTCTGGCATGTAATTTTATTTACATAGTGATTATTTTAAATCATAAAAGCTGGGCTTAATGCTTAATTACACATTTCTCTGTGATGTGCCAAAGTCAGGACACGCAGTGTTTTTCACTTTACCTGGACTTTAAGGTCAGGTTTAAACAATGAGGCCGCAGTTAGGGTTTTGGAAAGGCTGTGTACTGAACAAATACAAATCAGAACAATGTTTGAACAAGTATGGCGATACAGATGTGAGCGCGTATGTCAGTGTGTATGTGCTATAGAGTGTGTGCCACCTGGTTGTCCAGTTCAGCACTTTGCAAATTAAATCAAGAAGAAATACTTTCAGCCGAGTGCCAGAAAACATTGCGGCCGCATTAATCAATTGGGGGGGAGGGGCTCAAAACTAGTTTGTTTACTTGTGTTCCAGATGTCCATAGTCCCTGATTATTATTCCAGGAAGTTGCTAGTTGTTACCGTCAGAGAAGTCTGCTTTTCAGGAAGAGGCGGTGACTGACAGCCACATTACACAAGTGAACAGAGACGACAGAATCTTGTCAGCGACAGGAGCGGGAACTTCATAGTCTATTACACACCACCAGTGGCGTGCCGTGGAGGTTAGTTTGGTGAGGCAGAAACCACCCTTTGCTTGATTAGCAATCAGAAGATTAACTAGTTTAGTAAGATTATTCGGCAGAATGACGGGCCAGTTTAAGTTTCCGCTGCATTATTGCTCAGTACATCGAACCTGAAATGCTCAACAGATATGCGCGTAGGCAACTTGCTTCCAGGAAGCCGAAGCAATGTCATCAAAAAATATTAACACAGTTCGACTTATGCAGAGTTCAATGTTTAATCAATTGCCTATATAATGTATTCTCCTTTAAATATGCACTTTTACACCCAAACAAAAAGCGGTCCTTTATTTTCAGTCTTCTTTTTTAATCCGATTAACAAAATGCTTGAACGATATACAGAATTACCAAGATAATTTTTCCTAATTCATTATTCAGATTTCCTTCCTCGCAGTCTCGAATTGCAGCGCATACGTGAATGAAGTCATTATCTCCTCTATCAGTACCAGGCTTCCTACAGACTGGGTCTTAATTGTTTTCATTGTCAATCTGGAATAATACGCGGGAACAGGTCCACAAAATCCTGTCAGCAAATAGGCCACTCGCAAATCTGCAGTTTCGTGAGCATTTCAAGTTCGATGTAGCCAACTGAGTAATAACGCTGCGGAAACTTAAGCTGCCCGTCATTCTGCCGAATAGTCTTACTAAAATAGTTAATCATCCGATTGTTAATCAAGCAAAGGGGAGGTTTCTGCCTCACCAAACTAACCTCCGACTGCACGTCACTGCACACCACACTGATCTTATGGTTATTTTTGCTGTCGGGGTAAATACATTGGTTCCAAAGCAGGCTCAGTCTCTGTATGCACACACACGCAATTAACATAACATAAAATGAATGGCAAGAACAGGCCTTTCAGCCCAACTAAGCTTGCCAGTTTCTTTATACTATTGTGAATATATCCCTTCAGATACTAAATGACTCAATGGTATCTAGCTTTAGGTCAAGCCTGCTCTTGAAAACCCCCAAGGTCTCTGCCTCAATAATGTGGTCAGGTAAGCTATTTCACATTGAAATTACTCTTTGGGTGAAGAAATATTTCCGAATATCAGTGCTAAATTTACCTTTGGTCAACTTCCATTTGTGACCCCGAGTTCTACTCACAACACTTGGTCGAAGGAATCCTACATAATTCACTTTATTAATCCCATCAACATATTTAAAGACCTCAATCAATTACCTCTTAGTCTCCTTTACCTAAGACTAAAGACATTAAGGATCTTCAACCTCTTCTCATAGCTGTCGTCTTTTATACCTGGAATTAGCTTAGTGGCTCCTCTCTGAACTTTCTCTAGAGCCTCTATAACTTTCTTAAAGTATGGTCCCCAGAACTGTATACAATACTCCAGATGTGGTCTGACGAATGTGTTGTACAGAAGAAGCATCACCTCCTTAGATTTGTACTCAATACTTTTGGCAATGTATCCCAGCATCCGATTGGTTTTTTTAACTGCTATGGCAAAATGGCTCGAGCCTGTGAGGGTTTGGTAAACAATCACTCCCTTTCTCGTGTGGGGCACATTCCAGTTTTAAACCTCCCATGAAGTAATCCCGTCTAATGTTTTTATTTCCTACATGTACAACTTTACACTTCGCTCCATTAAATTTCATTTGCCACATTTCTGCCCAATTCTGGATTCAATCCAAATCATCCTGAATCACTTTAGAGGACCCTAAACTATTTGCCAAACCCCCCAATTTAGCATCATCTGCAAATTTAACTAATCTGCTCTCAATATTCCTATCAAGGTCATTAATGTAGATGAGGAACAGTAGGGGTCCCAACACCGATCCCTGAGGGACGCCACTCCCCACCATACCTAGCTCAGATGAGATACCACTGACCACCACTCTTTGTGTTCTCTCCTGTAACCAGTTTTGAATCCACTCCAGAATACCCCCCGTAACTGCAATGGAGCTCATTTTAAAAATTAGTCTCTCATGAGGTACTGTATCAAATATTTTCTGAAAATCCGAGTATATGATGTCATAAGCCCTGCTCTGGTCATAAGTCTTGGTGGCCGTGCTCTGGTCAAAAGAAGGTTTGTCAGGCATGACCTTCCCTTACGGAAACCATGTTGGCTATCCCTCAAGATACTGTTGCGTTCAAGAAATAAGTCCAGCTCATCTTTTTTGTTAGATTACAATATTTTGCACGCAATGCAAGTTAAACTGACTATAATAATAAATAAATACCTGTACCTGTAATAAATAAATACCTTCATATCTGTATGAATGTAATAAATACATTCATATCTCACACGTCTTCTACACCACAATTTGACATTCAGCATAGCTCACTGTAATTATGATGAATGCTTCAAATTATAAACAAAAATTTAACCAAAATAAGGATATGCCATTCATCTTTCTATTTTATAATAATGACAGATAATTTAAGAAAGAAAATAATAATAAAAAAAAGATTTATAACATATACTTTTAAACAAAAATTGAAGGGCCAATTTGTCCCCTAGGAGTCCCTGAATGGTGAGATGTCCCCGTTTTTAACAAACACATTAGCCACTTTATCATAACTATTGTTCTTAAAGTATTAACATTCTGCACATGATAAACTCAAATGTAAATACGTTGCAGTTTAACAAAAAAATGTACATTGATCTTAATGGGGAGGCGTTTACCCCCATGCTCCCATACACCATAAAACATGCTGAAATAACAAAAAGCACCACCATTTATAAACAGCAATACCACCACACTGCGGGCCCCGTATCCAGTGTTTTTAATCGTCCTGCACAATCTCCCTCCCTCAGCTGTAATACAGGTAGATTTGCTCCACAGTCTGACCGGCCATTTTGACTCTTTTCCCCACAATGACGCCTAACTCTTTTCCCTATGACGACTGCATATGACGCCTATATGTACAGTACAGGCCAAAAGTTTGGACACACCTCATTCAATACGTTTCCTTTCTTTTCCTGACTATTTACATAGTAGATTCTCACTAAAGGCATCAAAACTATGAATGAACACGTAGAATTATGTATGTATCTAACAGTTGTCCAATAGAGCTGTCGGCTGTGTATCAACCTGACTTCTGCACAACACAACTGATGGTCCCAACCCCATTGATAAGGCAAGAAATTCCACTAATTAACCCTGAAAAGGCACACCTGTGAAGTGAAAATCATTTTAGGTGACTACCTCTTGAAGCTCATCAAGAGAATGCCAAGAGTGTCCAAAGCAATAATCAGAGCAAAGGGTGGCTACTTTGTAGAAACTAGAATATAAGGCATGTTTTCAGTTACAGGTATTTCACACTTAATTGTTAAGTACATAATTCCACATGTGTTCATTCATAGTTTTGATGCCTTCAGTGAGAATCTACAATGTAAATAGTCATGAAAATAAAGGAAATGCATTGAATGAGAAGGTGTGTCCTTTTGGCCTGTACTGTAAATCAATGACCCTTTTCCCTAGTCTCTCCATTAATTGAAAAAGGGGTCATCCCCATGGCGTCAAATGTCATCTTCATTGATATGACCAGGGTCGTCATTTGTACTCATTATAGGGAAAGGGAGGGGGAATCTTTGGGAAATTGAGTTAAGGTTCAATCTCTGAGCTAACCTCTCTTTTTCCCCAAACCCATGGCATGAGGAATGCCAGCCTCCCCGGGGCCACAGGGCACTGGCGAAGGGTAAAATCATAGCTCCCCCACCGCCCACATTGTCCTTATCCCGCTGCCATATGGTGCGATGGCTTGCCCACAAGCAGATGAGGGAGCCCAAGAGGTACTTTCGGCTCTGCATATGCAGAAGTCTAAACATACACGCACACACGCACACACACACACACACACACACACATACAAACACACACATTGTTTACAACCGTGTAAACACTCATTTCCCGAGTGGGCATTTCGGTGCGTGATGCCACCCATTGTAAGACGACGAATTTTTGGTTCTCTTTCCCCAGTCTCCTCAAAGCACAAAGACCAACCACTTTTCCGTTCATCTTTCGTCATGTGTTGTGTTTTTAATGTATGTTAATGAGCCAAATTAAATCTGGTGAGTTATACTATCGGAAGAGATACTGGGGAAACAGGCACCACCCCCTTTCAGCACAGTTCTTTATTTTTAATCCAAGGTGATTAATCATTGATTAGGCTAAATAGGCGCCAGTTATTCCCTATGCGGAGTCAAGGGCCTTGCTCAGGGGCCCAACATCTGCGCTAGTTATATTGAGGCTATTCAAACGCATTAAACACCACAGGGCTCTGAGACTGGCTGGATGGATGAGACGTAAAAAGGCTTTTCCCAAAGTGCCGAAAACTCAGGATTATCTGTAGAGTTAAGATTTTCCTTTACTGGAGCTATAAGGCCAGTGCCATGGTAGTGCAGTGGGTACCTTTGAGAGGTGGCTCATTTTAAATCCCCTTGGTGTGGAGTTTGCATAATGATAACAATAATGGATGAATGACTATCATAATGGATGTTGAATCGCACGTGAATCTTGACATTGACCAAAGGCGAGATCTGCATCCATAGACAGATAAACAGATGAAGCCCAGTTCATCCATGAAACAAACTACACAGGGATCTGGACTGTTCTCACAAAAAGCCTGCTCTTAGGCATTTTCATCTTAAAATCCTATTTTTCACCCCAACAACTTGAAAATATTAACTTGTTTAAAGCTACTGCTTGTGGGACAAGTGCAATTTTCTGACCCCACCGGCAAATTATGAAATGAGCCATATAATCTAGCTTCACCGAAAGACTGTTTTTTTCCCCATCAATCAAAAAAGTAACAAGAGTAAGATTTGAGAACAAATATAAGACTGAAGTACTTTTTGACATTGATGCAGTTTCTGGTTTTAGCTGTACAACGGAGATAAGAATTTGCAAGCAGTAGGCACTAGTGTGTTCATGTCTTTGCTTTCTGTCAGCTCCAGCTGGTCGTGATGAGCGAAGTCAGAATAGTCTAAACCACTCCTAGAAACACCTCTCTGCTCCATACAGGCTAAAACAGTGGGTCTCAACAGGGAGACTGGGCCCCAGGGACCCTAAGAGGAGAGGTGGGGGGGGGGCTGAGATGACAAGAGGTCATTGAAAAACTCGATTACAAAATATCAATTCATCAGTACAATAATTGATAGTACAAAATCACAACCTTTGGGGGGGGGGAGACAATAAGGGGTTAAATTGGGCTAGAGTATGCGGTCTCCCGCTGTGCAAAAGAACAGCTTCTGTTTCCATCAGCGAGAGAACAAGCACCCCAGGGAGACCCCAACACCACATTTCCTCGCACAGTCCCCTCAAAGCGTGATCGCTTTGCAGCAGCCTTGATCAGGGTAATCCCAGCAGACGGATCCCGGCGCTAACCCAGCTGGCATTAGTACATCTGTAAGCCAAGCTCCAGAAGTGGATTTCTCACTCCTTATTCAGTGAAAAAAGGGCTTTCAGGCCACCTCCGGCCAGAGCCACTCTTTAAACGCAGCCGACTTCTCGCCTGAGGGTTGCTATGACAGTGGATAAGCGAATGTGAGGCATTTACATAGGAGAGTACAGACACCCCCGCAAAACAAGGGTTGTACAATGGAAGCAATTAAATATTCAGAGCCTTTTCCTAAGCTGCTCCTCGCCACAGGCTGGCTTGGAAAACCTTCCCCACAGACAAGCACAGATAATAACCCACGCCATCAGTCCCCTGTGCAGCGTCCTCCAGCACTAATCTGAGAAACTGTTAAAACAGAAGAGAGGAGAGGGAGCAACACTCTTCCTCTCTTGCCTTCCAGCACTTTCTCTTCACCCTTTCAATCTTTGTCTCTCCCTTTCCCGGTGTTTGTTACTCTCTCTCTCCCCATTTATTTCCACTCTGCCCACTCGAAAAACAGTAACAATAGGCTGCCAGTCCAGATTCAAACCGTCTTTTTGACAGTAGCATTGTTCAAAATTCATTCTCAAAAAAAAGTTGAATACTTTTTTCAAACGGTCCCCTAGAGAACCAAATCGAGCATGCGTGAAGAGTGTTTGTTTGCGCACCTGGGGGGGGGGGGGGGGGGGTGTGTGTGTGTTTGCCAGCTAGGTAACTGGTGTTTCTGTGAGTACAGAATTACTGCCAGAGAGCAGTGCCTGCAGCCCTGCCAGCACATCACCGAAGGGGCGTGGAGGTCAGTGCCAGGGCATGCCCACACTGCCTGGCAACAAGCCCACTGCTAATATCAAACAGGTAGAGACAATTTTTCTTCTTTAAATACCCATTCTCATTTTTCAATCCACCCAATCAGATGAGAGCTTTTTCCATCCTCCACCCCCTCCCCACCATTGTGTGCTTTGACAATATGAAATGTAGCCTTTTGTCACGTGAATAAAAGCAAATTGCTTTGAAAATGAATGAAGTTTGGAGATGCAGAGAGAGAGAGAGAAGGGAGAGACGGAAAAAGAAATAGATTGGAAGAGTTAAAGAGAGATTCTACAGACGAGAGACACAGAAAAGGCTGCCGTATGCAATTTCAGATGCAGCATCTTCATTCTAATATCTTATATTACGACTTCAACAGTCTTTTTTTCCTGAAATGTATCAACAGCAACTTTTTCGCTTTGCCTTTCTGACAGTAAAGGCGGTAATTCAGCACATCATTACCTCTCCGCTGTTCACTCGCTTAATGGACTTCTCAAGTTACATTTTCTATTCAATCTGAGTGCTCTCTGGAAAAAGGGAACATACATTATCAACCAATTCCGACAGTGAATGAGATCGCACATGACACACATGCACACAGGTGAGCACACACTATGCACATTCGCTCCGGCTAAAGGTTCCATCTGCGATGTAGAAAGCCCTGCCTTGTGGTCAAACTTAGGCTTTTAATCCCAAATATGCTCAGCATAGCGTTCAATTCCAAGTACTCCCATATCGTAACAATCAAGACATTCTGTTCTGCAGCCAAGGTTTATGAGTGATCCTCAGTGAAAACAAGGCAGGTAGCCCAAGGGATGGCTCTCAATCTATACAGTAATCCGCAGAGCGACTGATTCTTAGGGTTCCTTCGCCATCAAATCGGTCTGTACCGTCTTCCCATCTCCCTAGGCACTGACATGAATGCAGACTGTATTCGCCTTCTCACCACCTTGACTCATGTCAGGACATCAGTACGGAGGTTTGTAAATATTCTGTAGGCAGTAAATGGTTGTATTTTCAAGATGAGGGAACAGAATTTTTGCAACATGGAGCTGAACATATGCACCAGGGAATATAGGCTCCGGGAATATAGAACCCCAGGAACATTTGGCTTTGGGAACATAGAACCCTGGGAATGTAGGGATTGTGAAATATAGAAACCCGGAAGCAGAGAGCCCTGGAAAGATGGGACCCTGGGAAAATAAGAACCTGCAAGCATAGAACTCTGGGAACATGGGGCTATAAAAGAATCTCTGGGAAAAAAGAACCTTGGGCACACTACACCAACGGAACAAAGGACCTGGGAACGTAAGGAACAAGGGGATGAACCCAGTCTGTCTCGAACCCTGTCTATGTTTGCACAGTTCAGACACATTGTTAATAAATATGATGGAAGGTGAACGGTCAACTGTGTGAAATGAAATTTTTCAAATCTGAGCGGTCAAACCTTTCAAAGGGTGAAAATTAATAATAACTTATTTTTTTAAACATCGAGACCAGTGGATGACAAATGACATAATTAATGACATTAATGACAAAGAATCCCTGTCAAAAAAGTACAGAAAAATCAATGAGTGAAACAAAGCGGAAGGAGGCATTACTCCATAGAACCAATGAAAATCTGTCTCTGTGTCTACAGGAATTGCTAATCCACAGTAAGCATCAGACACATCCAACCAAAAGGAAAGCGGCCCAAATAGAAGCAAGTCATTGATTAAACTGGAGGCATCAAGCACGTCAAGAGCACCATGGGATTTAACTCAAGTCTAATTAACGGTGGGATAATATACTGGCTGGTACTTTGTCTCAAGTTCCTCTCTCCAGCACCAGACTGTGAAACTAACAGGGACGGAGTGTAAGGGCAGTGGCCGGGCATTAGAATTTCTCATGAATTATGTAACGATATGTAATTTTAGCAGCCGTTCAAAATATAGATTTTGTTTTCTTTGGGGGGGGATGTCATCAAAAGCAATGATGAGGAAACTTATCAATGGCTTTATTTAAATTCTTTCCCAGACTGTGTTTTTTTTTTTTTTTTTCCGGGCCCAGTTGTGCACAACAAGGCTGTCCGACGATTTCCTTAACGAGTCAGTCACATCGGCACCGGCAGAATTGCATCAGGATGGAATGGAGAACCGTTTCAAACGTACATCTCTTCCAACCTGTGGAAGATCCGTCCCATTGGACAGCAGCTCAGAGTCTAAAGCTGAATGGCTACTGGCGGTGTGATGCCTGTCAGAAAATGGGTTCCATTCATTTCAATGGAGCAAAGCCCACTGACGGCGTGTGACGCACGTCAGTTTTTCATTTTTCGCCTCTGCTCAATTTCTTGAGCATCAACTCAATGGAAATGCATTTGTCTTTTAGGCTATTTAACAATTTTGCCTCATCAAGGTCAGTGGCACACATTTAGCCGAAACCTCTCATCGTTGGTGAAACCAAGATAACCATTTTTTAACCAAGGTGTGTTTTTGTGGGCATTTAAGTTATCAAGCGATCTACAATTAGACAGAACCTAACTCAAGGTACACTGTTAAAAACTTTAAACTGCTAAGTTAGTTAGCTAGCTAACTCAAGGATACATGTGAGAGGTAAAGTAAAAAATAATGTTACCTTATTTGATGGCTAAATTTAGGAAGTAAATTATGCCTATATACAACCCCAATTCTGAAATAGTTGGGACAAAGTGTAAATTGTGAATAAAATCAAAACGCAATGACTTTCAAATCACACCAGCCAGCATGTTATTCACAATTGAACAGAGATAACATAGCAAATGTTGAAAGTCAGAAATTTTACAATTTTATCCACAAAATGAGCTCATTTAAAATTTGATGGCTACTACAGGTCTCAAAAACAGGTCTGTTGGGACAGGGGCCTGTTTACCATGGTTTAGCATCTCCTCTTCCTTTTAACACAGAGTGGAGGCGCCTGGGCATTGAGGAGACAACTTTCTTGAGTTTAGCCATTGGAATTTGATCCCACTCTTGTTTAATACAGGTTTCCAGTTGCTGAAGAGTTTTGGGTCTCCTTTGACGGTCTTTTTGTTTTATTATGCACCAAATGTTCTCAATCGGTGAAAGATCAGGAGTGCAGGCAGGCCAGTTCTGCACACAGACTCTTCTATTATGAAGCCATGCTGTTGTAATGGCTGCAGTATGCGGTTTTGCATTGTCCTGCTGAAATACACAAGGCCTTCCCTGGAATAAATGTCGTCTGGAGGGAAGCTTATGTTGCTCTAAAACTAGGGATGCACGATATTGGATTTTTTGGCCGATATCCAATATGCCGATATTTTCAACTCATTTGGCCGAAACCGAATACTGATGCCGATATTTTCCCCCCCACACCTAATTGCAGAGATCATCTAGGTTATGTAGTGGAATTAACGTACAGAATTATTCGGCATACTCGTTATCACGTTGGCCCGCTAGCAAATGCAGACATAAGACAAAGCTGAAAATTAAGTAACATTAGGATTCATTCCTTGCGCAAAATAAGAAAACTACTTCAACTGAAATTATGTCATATTTATTAATGACAATTGTTTTTACATAAAACAATTAAGATACTTGCATCCTATCCTACTTAAAACAGACTAGGATAATGCTCTCCCTGAGACAATCATGACAATACCCACAACCAGGGCAAATTTGGCAATTTTACTTAACCTCTATTCACAAGGAACATGTGAAAAGTGCATTGTACAACCAGGGGCTTAATTTTAACTGGGAGTTGGGGGGACGAAGACACAGCCTTTATGACAATTAGTCCTGGCCAGTTCTCAATCGTTTTCCTTCATCGACGCGTTTTCCAATTATCGTAATTGGCAACTAAGACACGGTTCCTCTCCATATGCGATTTAAGTCGACTCTTTATGTGTTGATGCAACACTGGACTTTTTGCAGTCCATAATGAACAGGTGCGGTTTGTTCTCTCCGATTAAGTATGACGGCAATCGGTCATCAGGATGTGTATTTGCTGTGTTTAAATCAACGTTATTCAAAATTGCTTACCTGTCGACTCACAGGCAAGCAGTAAATAAATTTTATGAACTTAATTTACCCCACCGTATCATCGCTGGATGCTGTTAGATCACATAAGGAGAGGAACCGTGTCTTCAGTTGCCAATTACGATAATTGGAAAACGCGTCGATGAAGGAAAATGATTGAGAACTGGCAAGGATTAATTGTCATAAAGGCCGTGTCTCCGTCCCCCCCAACTCCCAGTTAAAATTACGCCCCTGTGTACAACTGTACAGCAATTAAATTTTATTTAATAAATCAGCCTGCTGCAGAGGACAACGATTATTTTTGCGGCAAGAGAATTTTTTTTTTCTTTTGTGAACTGCTGGATAGATACTATGGGCAAGTAGATTGAGCAGCTTGCACATCAGGTTTAGCTGAGGAGTTTTGTACAGGCAACTTCCGAAAAACAGGGACTGGAGTGAACTTGTCCATATTTGATCAGTATAAATTTGATACATTTGAGGTTTTAGCGATGAATTTTTCAGTGCTGGATACTGGTGCCGGCCCTGCCCCTGATCAGCCTTTAGCTCTGGTGACAGTCTACAAGCCCCCTGGCCTTTACTCTGCCTTTATTCAAGATTTTTCAGAATTCCTTTCAGACTTAGTTTTAAGCTATGATAGAATAGTTATATTGGGCGACTTTAACCTGCACTTTGAGAGGGCAGATGATTCTCGAACATCCGCATTCACTAACATTTTGGAGTCAGTCGGCTTCGCTCCGAGTGTTGCTGGCCCAACTCATTTTCATGGTCATACTTTAGACCTGATTTTAAGCTTTGGCATTAACATTGGGCAGGTCAGGATTCATTCACATAATCCCAGTTTGTCTGACCATTTTCTTATCACATTCTGCTTACAATTGCCCCACCCTGCATTGTTAGAAACTAGGATGTACACTGGTCATACTTTTACTGCAACAACTTCTACAAAATTCACTGAGGTTTTCCCATCTTATTTTGAGCATCCAGTCAGTGCCTCCTCTATTGACGATACTGCAGAAAAGTTTGCTGATGCTCTCCGTTGTACCCTTAATGTAGTCGCGCCACTGAAATATAAAAAGATTACTCAGAAGAAGAGGCCAGCCCCATGGTACACTGACCAGACAAGGACACTAAAGCAAAAATCTCGTCAACTAGAACGCAAATGGCGCTCCACTAAACTCCAGTTATTCCTTGGTGCTTGGAAAGAGAGCCTTGTTGCATATAAGCATGCTCTCTCTTGTGCAAGGTCCTGTTACTTTTCAAATCTCATGCATTTCTGTTCAAAACCGTGGCTAAGTTAACTAACAGTCATGCTGCAAGTAACCCTCAAATTCTAGTCTCTTGCAGCAGTGATGATTTTTTAAATTTCTTTCATGGTAAAATTATTAGAATTAGAGAGAAGATCACTGCTTCCTTACCAGTTTGCGATGGCGTTTCTTATGATATGGAGTCTTCCACATTACACACAAACCAGTTTGAATCCCTTTCTCCTATATCCCTGAGTGAACTAGCCAAATTAGTTGTTACTTCCAAATCATCTAATTGTATCTTGGATCCCATTCCCACAAAGCTAATGGAAGAACTCCTGCCCATTCTTGGCGGCCCAGTTCTTCACATAATTAATTCTTCTCTGATTTCCGGTATTGTTCCCACTTCCTTTAAGATGGCAGAAATCAAGCCGCTGCTTAAAAAACCAGATTTGGATCCCACAGTCCAAGCCAATTATGGGCTAATCTCAAACCTCACATTTTTATCTAAGATCCTTGAAAAATGTGTCGCCCAACAGCTCTCTTCTTCCCTGCAAACTAATGAGGTATTTGACAGTTTTCAGTCAGCCTGTATAAAACATCACAGCACTGTAACAGCCCTCACTGTTGTAGTAAATGATCTGCTTCTCTCTATGGATAGTGGCCGCATCTCTGTTCTCGTCCTTCTCGATTTGAGTGCCGCCTTTGACACTGTAGACCAGGCTCGTCAAACTGACCCGTAAACGGGCCAAGAGTCTGCAGGTCTTCAATCCTACCAAGCAGAAGCTCACCTGAAAGCACTGATTTAATCAACTGATCTAGGCCTGCACAACTGATTAGTTGTATCAGGTGCGCTTCTGCATTGTTGGAGTGAAAACCTGCAGCCTCTTGGCCCGCTTACGAGTCAGTTTGACACCCCTGCTGTAGACCACCATATTCTTCTTCGTAGGTTGGAAAAATTAGTTGGTATTTCTGGACTTGGCCTTTCATGGTTTAAGTCTTATCTGTCTGATAGATCTCAGTTTGTCCCGGTAAATAACAAGTGTTCAGAGTATTCCAAGGTTAACTTTGGAATACCTCAAGGATCTGTTCTGGGCCCTTTGCTTTTTTCTCTATGCATGCCTCCGCTTGGAAATATAATAAGAAGACTTGATGTTAAACACCATTGTTATGCAGATGACACGCAGCTCTATATATCCTTTAAACCCGGTGAAAATGATCCGGTTACTAGATTCGAGATGTGTCTTAAAGCTTGGATGACGCAAAATTTTCTTTCACTAAACCCAGATAAGACTGAAATATTGGTACTGGGTCCCAAATCTCTTAGGGACTCATTCATTAAGTTTTCTCTTAACTTAGATGGTCTCTCTGTTTCTGCCAGAGCTGTCGTTAAAAACCTTGGGGTGACTCTTGATTCAGAACTCTCAAGTGGCTTTTTTCCATCTTTGAAACATATCTAAACTTAGAAAAATGTTGTCTCTTCAAGATGCTGAAAAATTGGTTCACGCATTTGTGTCTTCTCGGCTGGACTATTGCAATGTCTTACTGTCTGGTTGCACTAGCTCAGCCCTGAAACGTCTTCAATTAGTGCAGAATGCTGCAGCTAGGGTTCTGACTAGGACTAAGAAATATGATCACATTAGCCTGGTGCTCAAAAATCTTCATTGGCTGCCTGTAAAATTTAGAATTGAGTACAAAATATTATTATTAACTTACAAAGCTTGAAATGACTTGGCCCCGGAATGTCTTTGTAGTCTCCTTATTCCTTACTCCCCACCAAGATTACTTTGTTCACAAGGTGCTGACTACTTGAAAATTCCAAATATATCTAGAATTAAACTTGGAGGCAGAGCATTCTCTTACAAAGCATCAATTTTATGGAACAATCTCCCAAGACAAATTCGGGCTTCAGACACACTCTCTATCTTCAAGAGTAGGCTGAAAACTTATCTTTTTAGTCAAGCCTACGATTAGTTTATGATTAGTTATGTGTTGGCTCTGGTGGGACTGACTACAACCTTGATTTATGATATGTTCACGATATTGGAAGCCAGTGTTATGTAAATCCATGTGGAACCGGTGGCACTGAGCATGCATTAACGGTGCCAGTGGGGCTTGCTACAGCCTTAGTCACTGGGAAGGTCCATATGGTACTGGTGTACTGTTAAGGAAATCCATGTGGAACCGGTGGCACTGAGAATGCATTAACGGTGCCAGTGGGGCTTGCTACAGCCTTAGTCACTGGGGAGGTCCATATGGTACTGCTGTAGTGTTAAGCAAATCCATGTGGAACCGGTGGCACTGAGCATGCATTAACGGTGCCAGTGGGGCTTGCTACAGCCTTAGTCACCGGGGAGGTCCATATGGTACTAGTGTCTAGAAAATCTGAAGTGATCTTCCTGGAATAAATGTAAGGCCTCTGTGCTGCAGGAAGTGGATGGAGCGGTGTTGACTGTTTCCTGACCAGGCAGCTCCTAAATTCTCATTTGGCACATGACACAGGAATGTATTTTAATGAATATGCAGTAGTTTTATCCAGTGCCTCACCCCACTTTTTTCTGTCTCTCTCCGAGGATCTTTCCCTCCACAACCCTGACTCCTGGATCATCCGATCCCTGTCCCTCACCATGAGCGCTGGCTGCTGCTGTCCTGATCCAGTTCTGCACCATCCTTGGCATTCCACTTCCTCCAGCAACAGATAGCGCTGTTTAGATGGACTTTAATGGAACTGTATTGTCATCATCTTGCTATCAACTGGCTAGCCCGCGGAGGATGGGCTTCCCCACTATTGCCGGGTTCCTCCTGAGATTTCTTCCCACTGGGGAGTTTTTTCTCACCACTGTTTGAGGATTTTTCTCCTTACTGGGAGTTTTTTTTTTTGCCTCATTTGCTGTAGTGGGGAATAGGCTGAGCACTGCGCTTTCAGTGACTCATCTGACTGTAAAGCCTCTTTGTGACAGTTTATCTGTGAAAAGCGCTATACAAATAAATTGAATTTGAATTTGAATATTCTAAACCAGGGGTCACCAACCCTGAACCTGGAGAGCTACCATCCTGTAGGTTTCTGCTCTACCTCCAATTCAGCACGCCTGATTCAACTAATTAGCTACTTAACAAGATCACGAGCAGGGTAATTAAGTAGCTAATTAGTTGAATCAGGTGTGCCGAATTGGAGATAGAGCAGAAACCTTCAGGATGGTAGCTCTCCAGGAACAGGGTTGGTGACTCCTATTCTAAACCTTGTCCGGCTTGCTTGTGAATATTCAATAACTGATCCTGGTGTGCCATCTAGTGATAGAATATTCCAACTGCGTGCATAAATTTGCAGCTCCACGTCCACTGGCGACCACATCTGGCCAAAGATACCCTGCCGAGCACCGTTGTTCTTCTCGAACACGCCAAATCCAGATAATCCGTTAATGATAAATTCATATCATATTTTCATTTTAAACGAGTAACTTAGTTGCCAGTGTCAAAGTAACGAAGTGGAAATATACTGTTTTATCTTTTACACTGAGTAGAGTAAAAGTAAAAAATCCCAGTTTAAAAAAAATCTTAAGTAAAATACAAATCCTCAAAAAACTAGGCTACTTAAACAGCTTAGGACATGCACTGAGCAAGTTTATGAATATAAAAGGGTACAATTAAAAGAATTCCCATCGTCCGTCTAAAAACAAATGTAGAAATTGATTTTTGAACAAAAATCGCTTTTTTTTTTGTTACTTTCCCCGCCCCCCTCATTAACAAACATCCTGAGCAACTCAGAAAAGCGATTCTGGCTCTCCCCTGTGTGGTCACGTCATTAGTTGCGCATGGTGGTCGATTGTGCGCCCAACAACGCGGGCATCCGAGTCGGATTCCGATAGTTCCACAAAATTTTCAGTTGAATCTGTCCATTTTGATGAAGAGTAATTTTTTATAGAGGATGAGGAAACTCAACATAAAGCTGCTTTCACACCGGACGTGAAACGATTTTTTTTTCGCACAACATATTACATTCAATGTTAATGCAAAGACGCAAGTAAGTTTTGCACGTATTCGCGTCTTTGCATTGACTTTGAAGGTAATCTGTCATGCGAAAAAAATTCATTCTGCGTCCGGTGTGAAAGCAGCTTAACACGGGATTCCCCTGCGGAAAATTCCGGCTTTAACCAGCGTAGGCTGGTCAGGCTGGTTTAAGCTGTGTTTTGGACAGTTTTAGTTGGTCGACCAACAAATATGATACTCCCGTTTTCTAAGGTGCATAGTAACTTAAGTGCATGTACTTCGTTACAGCACGTGTTTTTTTTTTTTTTTGAGGATTTGTACATTTCTTATTTTTTTTCTTTAAACAGGGACTTCTACTCTACAGCATTTAAAAAATAAAAAGTATACTTTCGTTACTTTGACACTGGCAACTTAGTAACTCGTTTCAAATTAAAATATTAATTGAATTCATCATTTACAGATAATCCGGATTTGGCGCGTTCGCGAAGAACAACGGTTTATCTTTGTGCAGATGTGTCCGCCAGTGGACGCGGAGCTGCAAATTTATGCCCGCAGTTACAATATTCTATCACTAGATTGCACACCAGGATTGGTCGCGGAAGTTTTGTGTGCGTTGTGGGCGATTTAAAGGGTTTCAGAACCAAATTTCCTTTACTGCATTTAATACATAAAATCCAATATATGTATAGTAAAAATACAAAATATGTGTGTTTTAGAAACATATTTTTCAAAATGATTTTTTTCTCGGGCCAAATGTACACAACAGTGCGCTCTGTAGCGTTTATGCAAGAACCTGCCCAGTCCAGGATCACGTGACCCGAGTGACGTCAAAGAGGTCTTAATCCATGACCCGGGGCAGCCATATAAAGCTATGTTTCCATTAATACGACTGAAGTCCGGTTGCGACAGGCTGTGGGGCAGACACGGGACATCACATGCGGCCCATGGTGCGTCCTCAGTGTTTCCATATAAACGGCTAAACTACGCTTTTATTGTGAAATTAATCGGAAAAATACGCATGCGGCTCCGCTCCAAGAGCCTGGTGAAAATCGCTTTGATGGAAACACAGGGCTCTCAAGTTTTGAATGCAGGCTCGCGTGAGATTTTCTCTGGGGGGGTTGATAATCCTGTTTTCAAAGGTGCAATTTAAGTGCATGTACATTGTTGCAGCACTTGTTTTTTTTTTTTTTTTTTTTGAGGATTTGTACATTATTTTTTAAATAACAGGGACTTTTACTCTACCACATTTAAAAGATAAAAAGTGTACTTTCACTTTTAAATATTTCAATTTTCACTTTTAATATTTCAATTAAAATATTAATTGAATTCATCATTTTACGGATTATCCGGATTTTGCGCGTTCGCGAAGAACAAAGGTGTAGCCTATCTTTGTGCAGATGTGCACAAGTGTACGTGGAGCTGCAAATTTATGCGCGCAGTTACAATAGCCTATCACTGGATAGCACACCAGGATCGGTCGCGGAAGTTTTGTGCGCGTTGTAGGCTATTTGCAGAATGAATGCTGACCGCGTTATTCGTCGCATCTTGTTGTCAGAAATGGTAGCTCAAGTAGGCGAACAATTAAACGTTGCCATACACAACTATCTATCTTATATCTGCAGGTTGCTTGTATATTTCCTTTTTCTTTGCAACATCAAGCATTTTACAACACAGCTAACAGCTGTGCTTAGCGTCACGAATATGAGTTAGCAGGCCAGCTACGGCATTCGCGAATGCTAGTTGACATGAGCTTAAAAATTTGACTTCAACTTGCGAGCTTTTCCCACTGGAGTAGTTGATAGATTTTGATCAAGAAAATGTTTAGCCATACCTGTAGGGGAAGTGTTCCTATATTGGACCGGTACCTAAATTGGACCACCATCAATTCTCTGAACTGGGTGGCTCATTTTGAGGTAGTGACATCTAGGGGCTTCGTAGTAAACTATATCTATTATGGCTGACACCACAAAGTTGCGTCGCGGGAAATTTCGAACAAAAAGGTGAAAAGTGTTTTTATACCCCCTTTCTTATAAAAACCAGTTGACTTAAAGAGTGTGCCCAGAAGGCAGGAACGCAGCAATGAGCAGAACAACGCATGGTGTGTTGAGTAGATGATCTGAATTAGGTGAAATGATCATATCTGGAAGGGAAGGTTTTGCAGTTTTGGAGCTCACATCCGGGGACTTCAAACCAGCCCTTGCCCGAAATTGGACTTGTCAGTGTGCCCGATATTGGACCGCAGGTCCAATATACATCGCACTGGTCCAATATAAGGCACACCTATCCAAAGCCTGATGCTACATACCACGAAACATTTCATCAGTGATTAGAAACATTGTTATGGAGTCCCCTCTAGCGACCTGCTTGTGGTAATTCAGGTCTGCATCATATTGGGACGGGTGGGGGTTCTAGAACTGAATTTAAATCTAACTTTTATTGAAAAATGAATTGCTCACATTTGCAGGAAATCTGTAAGCAGTGCATTCCATTTCTGCACAATGCGTACCGCTGATGCCGAGGCAGAAGACACAGGCCTACTACACCCCAGAAAAAGGTGAGAAAAACCAGGACCATGAAATAACCCTGCCTACAGCCACACAAAATATCCACTTTTTAAATCACCAAAGGCAGACCTACCCGTCGATTCCCTCTTCAAAAATGCAGCCCCTTGGAAATCCTAATAAACCTACCTACGGACACTAGACCATTTGCATCTCAGTGTTGCATGCTTTGAAGGTCTGACGATAAAATGGGCAATTGAAAATTATACTCCACTAATAAGGCGAAATAATTTTTCGCCTTATTAGTGGTGTCTAAAATGAAGAAGGGAAAGGATAGGCGGGAAATTTCCAAGAAGAGCAAGGGGAAGAAAAAGCAAAAGCCCACCAAGAAATCAAAGTGCCAACTCTTTGATGATGGAAGTGACTTAGAAGGTGACTGGTATAGTCCTATCTGCACTGACGACAGAGAAGAGACAATGGTGCGATGTTATAAATGTGGAACTTGGATCCATCAATCATGCGGTGGTGGGCTTCCACCAAAGTATAACTGCGACGTCTGTGCTTAAAGGCTTTGACAACCATGGGATGATGACCTGGACGAGTGGCCCATCATTGAAGCACGTTGTAAACACTATACCTGTTGACGTTTCTTTTCTTGAATTTTGTCCAAAAAGTTTCGTTTTGAAGTTATGACACGGACAGTTAGGAGTTGAACCGAACTTGAGTTTATTTTTTATTAAAGTGTTTCCATCAAGAATGTGTGTTTTTTATGAGCTTTCAATGTGAATAATGATGGATAACTTTTTTTGGACCACATGTCCCAATATTGGACCACCTGGTCCAATATAGGTAATAACGTGGTCCAATAAAAGTACAACGTACCCTAAATTGGACCAGTGATGCAAAAATTATTTTGTCATCCTATTGAAAAATTTATTAATATTATTACTCCTAATCATGCATCCACGAAGGCATTGGAGTACCACATGACTCCATGCTAATTGCATCTCAATGCCATTCCCTATAATGGAAAAATTGGGACTTTGTAGTGAGGTGGTCCAATATTGGTACACTTCCCCTACTTTTTTTTCTTTCAGTGGGACTCCCCAGTATAATAAAAGCTAAATTAAATAATTATTTTGTGTATTTGTATCGTTTTGTCTGTCACAAACAAGAGATGTTGCGGTACCACCTGTGACACCGGATCGGAGCAGGGTTTGTTTTCAGCCAAAATACACTACATGGAGAGCGCGAGTGAAGAACGTGATTTGGCGCTGCTATTTCACCAAGCAACAAGAAATACTATTTTCTGATTGGCTGATAGGTTGCTGATTCAAGCAGAGCAGTCTCTTTACTGTAGCGTATTGAGTTCACCGAGTATTGCGGAATGCCATGCTGAAACTAAGTTCTCGACTTGAGCTCTCTCGTTGTCTCTAGGCTACATGTAGGTCAAGTTGAATTTTTTATTTCGGTGACCATCTCTCTCTCTCTCTCTGGACATTTGACGTGTGTCTGTGGGGAAAATCTCTCTCTCTCTCTATCTCTGATTTATTTGACCTGTGCCTGTGGACAAAATTGCTTAGCAGAACTTACTGCTTTCTCATGCCTTAAAAAATTTATTACCAAGATAGCCATCGTAGTCAACCATATTTTCTGCACTCGCCGTCGATCAGACACGCTATAACACCGCCTCGACTATAGACCTTGATTGCGGCCAGGCAAGATGAAGACCTCACGGGCACCTAATTAACTCTGTGGCTGTGCAGACACAGACATTGTTTTGTTTATTTATAGAAAAGATAAACTGCCTATATATATTTTTATTGATTTTAATTAGGTTATATATACAAAATATACCTTTTAAAAACATATGAAGAGTTTGGTTCCAAAATGCAATATATCCATTTTAGTCATTTTGAGTAAATCAGCTTTTTCTGTGCTGGCGCCTATTGCATTTTATAGAAAAACACAAACTTTGACCATGAAAAATATACCATATAGTATGCATTTCCAATTACTGTTTTTTGCACCATGTGTAAGAAGTGAAGAACGATCGCATGATGGTATTATCTCAATTTTTATAATTTTGGCACTTATTGCGTTTTGGAACCAAACTCTTCATATTAAGTTTATTTTTCACAAACCCATTAAAGAACGAATGCTGACCGGGTTATCAGTCGCATCTTTGTCATTACAACTCAACTAACAGCTGTGCTTAGCATCATGAATAGGAGTTGTGAATGCTATTTGACATGAGTTTAAAAATTTGATTTCAACTTGCTTGCGTTTACCATTGGAGTAGTTGTTAGATTTTAAACATGATAATGTTCAGACAAACCTAATTTCAGTGGGACTCCCCAGCATAAAAAGGCAAAATTAAATAATTTTGTGAGTTTCGTCAGTCACGAACAAGAGATGTTGCAGTATCAACTGTGACACCTGATCGGAGCAGGGTTTGTTTCCTGCCAAATGTGATGTGAATATAGGCCACTAGATGGCAGTATTTACCTTTTTCTTTATTCAGCTCAGACTGGAGCTATGTTTGGACATGTTTCAGACATGTCTGGGGCAAGTCCCCGAAAATTAAAAAAAAAAGGTCTAAATGTGGGTGGGGTCTGCAAAAGAGTATATAAGGAGTAGAATTGAGACAGTAAAGTAGTAGGAGAAATTGCAAGAAGAAGGATACATGTGACAAGACCTGTCATTCTGTTCAAGACCTGTGAAGTTTTCTTTTGTGGATTTTTGCCTGTGTTAGAGAATTTTCCTCACCCTGGACATCACCAAGGGACTGTAAATATTTCTGTTTTTTGTTGTAAATCAATCTTGGTCATTTAGTTGTAGATAGTAGAGTAGTTATTTGTTATTGTCTTTGTTCATTTAATGTGGTTAAGTTTTAAAAACTGTGTCTGTCATCCCTTGCTGTTGCTGTAGTGTTGTAAATATAATAACAAATTGGGGCCATTACAAATTGGGGGCTCGTCCGGGATAGACCATTGTGTGAGTAATTTATTGAAAATCTAACACTTCAAATTGTAAAATTCTTTTTTTGAATTTTCCTATATAAATATATTGACAGATCAACAGCAATGGATGATTTCTTGGCATCACCAACCGTTGTGGTTTTGAAGTCTTTTAAAAAGACAGAACTGCTAGAAATTTGCAGACATTTAGAGCTGACAGAGGAAAAACCAGCCATGCAAAAAGCAAGACTGGCTCGAGAGATAGTTGAATATTACATTGATGAAAATCTGTTTGCACCAGGAGATCTGGAACAGTTTCCAGTGCAAAATCCAAATATAGAAATGGAACTTAAATTAAAAATACTAGAGATTGAAAGGGAGGAAAAAGAAAAACAAAGAGAATTTGAAAGGGAAGAAAAAGAAAACCAAAGACAGTTTGAGTTAGAAAAATTAGCAAGAGAAGAGATTGAAAGGGAGTAAAGAGAAAAACAAAGAGAATTTGAGAGGGAAGAAAAAGAAAACCAAAGACAGTTTGAGTTAGAAAAATTTGCAAGACAGGGAGATTTTGAATTAGAGAAATTCGAAAGAGAAGAAAGACTCCAAATGGAGCAACTAAAAATAAAAATAGCAACAGAAAATAAATTTCGGGCTAGCCAGGAGGAAAAACTGGTGCCTCCATTTGAAGAAAAGGATGTTGACAACTATTTCCAGTGTTTTGAAAAGGTAGGTAAGAGTTGCCAGTGGCCAAAGGAACACTGGCCTCTGATGTTGCAAACTGTCCTCAAGGGTAAAGCTCAACAAGCCTATTCGGCTGTGTCTGCAGATGATTCCTCTGATTATGAGGTTGTCAAAAAGGTTATTTTGAGAGCTTATGAGTTGGTTCCAGAGGCTTACCGACAGAAATTCAGAGGTCTGAAGAAATCTGAAAATCAGACTTATGTGGATTTTGCTAATGAGAAGAAGGTTTGCTTTGAGCGCTGGTGTACTTCTATGGAGGTCAAGGATGATTTCAACTCACTAAAAGAGATGGTGTTAGTTGAAGAATTCAAGAACTGTGTTAAGGATGATGTTAAGACCTACCTTAATGAGAAGCAAGCACTGAATTTGGAATCAGCTGCCAAATTTGCAGATGAATGTTCTCACACATAAGTCCAAATTTCAGTCTAGCAGTAACAATAGATGGTCCCTATTTCAGAAAAAGGGTTACGGTGATACCCAAGATTCCTCACCCAAAGACAAAGACAAATCTGGTGATGGTGCTCAGAAATCCAGTAACAGGTCTGGTCAAAGTGTGAAAGCTAACAGTGATAAAAGTGGTCTAGTTTGCAGTTATTGCAAGAAATCTGGTCATGTTAAAACTAACTGTTGGTTCCTTAAAGCTAAGAAAGAAAAAGAAAAGGATACCAAACCACATGCCTTTGTGAAAACAAGGTTAGAAACCCCTGTGGTAGATAACCGATCTGCTAAATTGCCTGCTTCTTGTGGGGCTAAAAAGCCTGATACAGCTGACTTCGTGAGGGAGGAATTTCTTCCATTTGTGTCAGAGGGATTTGTGGCTCTGAATGAGCATACTACTCCTGTCCCCATATATATCCTAAGGGATACCAGAGCTTCTCAGTCACTTTTGTTGATGGACTCCTTGGAGTTACGTGATGAGACTGCTTCAGGGGATTTCATACTTGTACAAGGTATTGAAGGGAGGACTGTATCTGTACCCCTGCGCTCTATATTCTTGAAGTCAGATTTAGTTACAGGACAGGTAAAGGTGGGACTTATGTCAAGTCTACCTATAAAGGGTGTTTCTCTGTTGCTAGGCAATGACCTGGCTGGGGGCAAAGTAGTTCCCCCTGTACATCTTACTTCACAGCCGAGCACTGAAGATGGGGATGAGGACCCATCTCTGTATCCTTCTTGCGCAGTGACTCGTGCTATTGCCAAGAAGGCTAAAGAAGAAGATGTTGTGGTGCCGTCCAGCACATTGAATAGTCAGGACTCAGGTGGTTCGCCTCATGACTTTGATTGGCCTACTATGGTTTCTCCGTTTGAGAACTTATCAGACACTTTTATCAGTTCATTGTTCAGCCAGCCAGATGGGTTTGGTGATTCTGATGTGTCTGGAGACTTGTCTCTGTCCAGAAAGCGGTTGATTGATGAGCAAACTAATGATCCTGAAATTTGTGCACTAAGGAGAAGAGCCCTTCCTGATAAAGAAATAGACGCAGTTCCAGTTGGGTATTATCTCAAGGATGGTGTGTTGATGCGGAAGTGGCGCCCTCCTGATATCCCTGCTAATGCAGATTGGGCAGTGGTCAGGCAAATTGTTGTTCCGAAGGTCTACAGGAATGAGATCTTAACAATGGCTCATAGTTTTCCTTTAGGAGCTCATCTTGGTGTTAACAAGACTGTTGATAAGATCATGAAACACTTCTTTTGGCCTGGGCTTCGGAAAGACGTTTCCAACTTTTGCAAAACCTGTCACACTTGTCAGGTAGTTGGAAAACACCAGTTAGACCCACCTGTAGCTCCATTGCAGCCTATCCCAGCATTTGGGGAGCCATTCTCTAAGGTCATTGCTGATTGTGTTGGTCCATTACCCAAGACTAGATCTGGAAATCAGTACTTGTTGACAATCATGTGTGCATCTACCAGATTCCCCGAAGCCATACCTCTACGTAACATCAAGGCAACTGCAATCTCGAAGGCTTTGATAAAGTTCTTCACGTTGTTTGGCCTTCCCAGGGAAATTCAGTCAGACCAAGATAGCAATTTCACTTCGGGATTGTTTCAGCAGGTTGTGTATGAACTAGGTGCAAAGCAGATTCTTTCTAGTGCCTGTCATCCAGAAAGTCAGGGTGCCTTAGAGCGGTTTCATTCCACTCTCAAGACAATGATGAGGACTTATTGTTATGACCATGAGAAAGACTGGGATGAAGGTGTTCATTTGCTGTTGTTTGCAGCTAGAGAAGCAGTGCAGGAGTCTACTGGATTCAGCCCGTTTGAGCTAGTGTTTGGCCATGAAGTGAGAGGACCTTTGCTATTATTGAGTGAACAATGGCAAGAGGAAGAGCCGCACATCAGTCTGTTAGACTGTGTTAGCAAGTTCAAGGAAAGATTGCGTGCAGCTTGTGACCTAGCCAATGAGAACTTGAAATCAAGTCAGGGAAAAATGAAAACTTGGTATGATCATAAGGCTAGAAGCCGTGAGTTTAAACCAGGAGACAAGGTCCTTGTGTTGTTTCCCTTGCAGTCCAATCCATTGCAGGCTAGATTTCATGGTCCTTATGAAATTCTGACAAAACGCAATGATCTCAATTACATTGTGAAGACTCCAGATAGGAGAAAACCAAAACAATTGTGTCCCATTAACATGCTGAAGCCTTATCATGACAGAAATGCTCGGGTTGCAGCTGTCACTTCAGATTCTCCTATGGTCGAAACGTGTGAAGATGAGGGGGAGTTTCAAGATGATGAACCTAGAATTAAAGCTGAAGTTCTTTCATGTAAATTGTCAAATTCTGAAGTGTTGCAAAATCTTGATGTAAAACTCCAGCACTTAGAACCCTCACAGAGAGATCAGTTTGAGAGGTTGATCAAGAAATATAAGGATCTGTTTCCTGATGTTCCAAAAAGAGTTTCTATAGCCTCTCATGGTGTAGATGTTGGTGATGCCAAACCAATAAAACAGCATCCGTACCGGATGAATCCTGAAAAGAGAAAGATTGCTGAGAAAGAGGTTGAGTACATGTTAGAACATGATATTATCAGACCCTCCAACTCAGATTGGAGTTCACCCTGTGTGCTAGTTCCAAAACCTGATGGAAGTACTAGATTCTGTACAGATTATCGCAAAGTCAATGCTGTGACTAGAACTGATGTGTTTCCAATACCTAGGATTGATGATTGTATTGATAGAGTAGGGCAAGCAAAGTTTCTGACTAAGATTGATTTATTGAAGGGTTACTGGTGTGTGCCTTTAACTGAGAGGGCCAAGAGCATCTCTGCTTTTGCCACACCATCTGGGTTGTACCAGTATGAAGTCCTACCCTTTGGGATGAAAAATGCCCCAGCCACATTCCAAAGGATGATACAGTCTACAATCGCCGGATTGCCACACACGGGTGCATACATCAATGACCTGATCACATGGAGTGACTCCTGGGAAGAACATGTAAAAGATGTAGAGACGTTGTTCCAGTGCCTGACCCAGGCTAACCTGACTGTTAACCTGAACAAGAGTGACTTTGGTTGTGCTACTGTCATCTATCTTGGCTACGTCTTAGGCCAGGGTACCCATCATGGCCATCATGGACTTTCCAGTTCCTGACAACAAAAAAGCTTCGCGCCGCTTCCTTGGAATGATCGGGTACTACCGCAAGTTCTGCAAGAACTTTGCTGAGATTGCTCTCAGTCTAACTAACCAACTGAAGAAAGGCGTAAAGTTCACTTAGGATGATGCATGCCAGAGAGCCTTCAATCGCCTGAAGTCTCTGCTGTGTCACTTCCCCGTGCTCAAATCTCCTGACTTCAACAAACCGTTCTCCATCGCGATCGATGCTAGCGACCAAGCTTGTGGATCTGTGCTCCCACAGAGAAGTGACTCTGATGACATTGAGCATCCCGTGGCATACTTCTCCAGGAAGTTCAATCGCCACCAAAGGAACTATTCCACAATAGAGAAGGAGCTGTTGGCTCTGGTTCTATCTTTACAACACTTTGATGTTTATGTTTGTACAGGGCAAAAGCCAATGGTTGTGTACACAGACCACAATCCATTAATGTTTTTGAGTAAGATGAAAAACAAGAATCGGAGATTGTTGAATTGGAGTTTGATTTTACAGGAGTTTGACTTGGAAATTAACCATGTGAAGGGTACAGACAATGTAATTGCTGATTGCTTATCCCGTGTTTGAATATATATATATATATATATATATATATATATATATATATATATATATATATATCACGTGTTTATTTGAATATTGTATGATGTGTATATATAGACAAGTGTCCACTTAACCATGTTGTATTGAGAAGAAAAATTTTTGCTTTTATGAGTCAAAAATTTTCCCTTTTGGAATGGAGGTGTAATGTGAATATAGGCCACTAGATGGCAGTATTTACCTTTTTTTTAATTCAGACTGGAGCTATGTTTGGACATGTTTCAGACATGTCTGGGGCAAGTCCCCGAAAATTAAAAAAAAAAAAGGTCTAAATGTGGGTGGGGTCTGCAAAAGAGTATATAAGGAGTAGAATTGAGACAGTAAAGTAGTAGGAGAAATTGCAAGAAGAAGGATACATGTGACCAGACCTGTCATTCTGTTCAAGACCTGTGAAGTTTTCTTTTGTGGATTTTTGCCTGTGTTAGAGAATTTTCCTCACCCTGGACATCACCAAGGGACTGTAAATATTTCTGTTTTTTGTAGTAAATCAATCTTGGTCATTTAGTTGTAGATAGTAGAGTAGTTATTTGTTATTGTCTTTGTTCATTAAATGTGGTTAAGTTTTAAAAACTGTGTCTGTCATCCCTTGCTGTTGCTGTAGTGTTGTAAATATAATAACAAATTGGGGCCATTACACAAAATACACTACATGGAGGGCAGAGAGCCCCAAGTCTCCCCTTAACAAGTTACAAGTCAATTCATCTAAGTTAACCATAACTGTCCAAAGCTGTTAAATTGAGGCAAAAAAAAAAAAGAATCCATTAAGCAAATATCCTGCATTGTTCCTCGACTTTATTAAGCGGCTATTGTTCAAAAAAATTGAAGCGATTACCTGATTTCGGGCTTCCTCCTCCACTCGTCTTTGACGTATGCACGTAACGCACCTGTGGAGGACGTGATGCCCTGCTATTTCACCTAGCAACAAGAAATACTATTTTCTGATTGGCTGATAGGTTGCTGACTCAAGCAGAGCAGTCTGCCTTCAGCTCATCCATTCGGAGATTACTAATCTCTTTTATATACAGTCTGTGGGCTCTAATTTTGTAGACCAGGCGCAGGCGCGGCGAATAGGGGGTGCGCCACGCCAACGGGGTGTGTGCAGTACTCCTCTGTCCCGCCTCTGTCCCTCCTTCCAGCGCAAGTCGGCAAAGAAGGCGTGTTTGGGTATAACACAGCCGAGTCAAATATTGCTCATTGGCAAGAGAAACGATGGATAGCGTGTTCCTATTATTACAGCCTGTTGCTGCTTAAAATTTTGGGATGACCATGCATGGACAACAATGCAAGATATGTAACATTTATTTTCAATATGTGATCTTAACTCAGTACGAGATCATAGCAATCAGGCTGTATTCCTTTCCCCCACACAAAACGATACAACTCAAGTGACAATAATAGTAGCCTAGTATTAAGCCGCTTGCACACTGGACGCGAAACAAATTTTTCGCTCGACAGATTGCGTTGAAAGCAGTGTCTTGTGTCCGAAAGTCAGGGTTTCAATATACAGTACAGCCGCCGTTAAAACCAAAGAAAAAGTCGTTAATCCGCCAGTACGGGGGCGTTAAACTCTCAGTAGGACCTGGAAATCTCGTAGCCAGCCGCGCAGTAGGACCGGCGTATTGACCCGCATGAAGACGAAAGAAGACCTCCCCTCGCCTACCGCGCACGGGGTAGCTGGGCGAGAGCCCGTTAGCCGGGTGTTTGTTTAATCATAACTGAGCCACGAGGGCGGTTGGGACGGTCGTTTTGACAGTAGTCCGTACGTGTAGATAATGGCACAGCTTGTTGGCGATTTATTTCCATATATGATTGCAAAAGTAACTAAGCCTACATAAAATATTAATTTGCTTTGGCGGGGGTGATGTTGCCGGTAATCATTTCTGCAAACCTTTTTATATTTGACGATACAGTTTGCTCAACCTGTGCTACTATTTAAAACTTTAGTACGGTATAATATGCAATTGGATTATTAAATATCATGCTATTTTTGGTGAGGATTTTCTTTGTCAGGTATCATTTCAGCAATATTTTATGTTCGGAGATAATACATGCTTTTATGTACTATTAGGCCTATTTTACACTCAAGTGCCGAAATAGATTATTTTTCCTGTTGCAAACCTGAAATTTAGTATAGCCTATTCATTCCTTCAGCATGTGGACCGGCTCCGCAAATGGAATTGGTTTGAAGTGTCTGGTATCGATACAGAATTCGCTGGCGGAAAGTTATCTGTTCATGAATTTGCGGAAATTACTCACGCTTTTTGTGAATCAGTTAGCTTTCTTCAGTCATTAGGAATAAAGCCTTGCACAGTCATTTTTCAGTGGCATGTCCTTTGATTGGTTCCGCAAATAATTTCCAGTTTCGCAAACAGCGCCCTTTGTCAGGCCGAACTTATGATATTCTTAGTTTATTGCCATTATTGCGTGCCCCTGGCCACAATGAAACAGACACATGTATTTTCCGCCAATTTTAGCTAGCATTACTCTATGGTATATCACAATAATTGGTCAAATTTATGGCTAACTGTTCCGGGTGTCGACATTGTGTCAGCTGGAATCCATTTGCGCTGGCCTCAGTTAACGATGATTTGTACATCCATCCGTATTCAACTGCTATCAGCGACGACGGATGATTCTTTCTACTCTTTCCAATTCAAGTAGGCCTAGTAAATGCAAAGTATACACTTAAATGATCAGGATGAGACTACAAGTTCAGAATAAGACAGGACATGAGTCATGATCACCCCGTTGAGCCACAGAAAAACAGTACAGTTATGGTGGGAGGGAAAATGTTTTATTTCACACTGACTACAATAAACTTTGATAAAATTATTTCAGAAAAAATAAACAAGAATAAACAAGTTTGAAAACCTACAGAATCGTGTTTGCGGAATTAGTCAAATGACAAGCAGTCACTTTCAATGGGTGTTGATGAAAAAGTATCCGACATTGGGATTTATCAGGTCAATTACCTATACGATAATTTCTGATCATAATGACACTAATAACGTGATGAATCCCAGGAATACACGTGTTTACGGTCACACACTGCACAGTGCGCCTTATCACAAGCGTTGATTTGGTAGCTGCTGCAACGGCAAGCAAAAGTTATCGGCCATTAATTTCTCTATGAAGCCGAATATCTCGAAACCATAGTTAAGAGTTAAATCCACAATAATTTACAGTTCTTGTGGTGTCAAACTCATGGCTGACAGCGAAGTCGTTTTCCCGCAAAAAAAAAGTTTGATTTCTGCAAATTGCAGAATCGGTCAAATTGCGGAACCGGTCAACCCACTGTATATCGAAGATTACTCGCACCCCGTCTCAGTAAAATTCATTTAGGGAAAGAACTTGAATGTTTTTAGATTTATATACTGTTTCGTTTTAAAATGCTAAATGGCAATTTTTAAACAATTTTTCCAAAACGTTTTGCATCGTCTGTATTTGTTTTAATGACTTCTCATAACCATTCAGATAACCATTCAGATGTTCAAACATAATGTTCGCAAAGCTTGCAACTATAAAATAATTGCTTACAATATGAATTTAGTTAGACCATAACGACTCTTGAATGCACTAAAAAAAAAGCAAAATAAACTATTTGCGGAACCTTACACAGGATGTTTAGTAAGCTTACTCTATATCTATCAATAAGGAAACGGATTTTTAAAAAAGATCTGCTCAATATCTTTTCTCTAAAGGACATTGTCACTTAAGACTGAATGGCTCTTTCGTAAACTGAATTCACGGAATTAAAAGCGGATACACTTGGTACTGATTCAATACAGCTCAGTTCGTGTCATCTCTGTTTATGACTCATTGTCACCCTAATATTTCCTTTAAGCTCATTGTAGCCGATTAAAGAATTAATGACCTGGTCAGCGCGTGGCAGAAATTGTCTACAAAATGCCCAACCATAAACTGACATCACATTCACATCTATGGAACCTGTCACGATACGATGCATTTCCCCAAAGTTTAGGACAAAGGTTGACTCCTTGGCGAGAGACAACCTCACACCTCTGCAGGTCCGAAAACGCATAATTTCGGAGAATAACGTGAGCATAAGCTCACAGGCTATTAAGTTGTATATTGCCAATTTGTTTATTTATATTACGGCTGGCTTTTCAAAACCAATAAATCAATTGCGGCAAACTTTGCTGAAGATCTATCCACAAACTCTCAGAATCACAGTTTCTGCAATAAGAAGACATATTTAAAATACAAAAAAAATTTCTTTCAAGAACACAATTTCTTATATTTCGCTGTCGAATTTTTCATGATAGGCTATTTTTTTTTCTTGTTCATCCTAGGCTTTTTAAACAGAGGATCAGCCACGCGCTTTCCAGAGGTCGCATAAGCTCTCACTTGCACTTTCGCTGCAAGAGAAAATAAAAAGATGTTAAAATACATAACGGCAAAACACGTAATTCTAACAGTCAAAATGCCCTCTATTCTATAACTTACACGCGGTACTACATTCAGTTCCGCGGAGCCACATGTGGTTATTACTGGCGGTAAATTGTCCTGTGATATGGCTCATTGGTTAGATCGTGGTTAGAAATGGGTAAGAAGGGCGAAATGTTCGAGATAACGCGGCGTGAAATAACGCCGTCTCTTTGGTTTTAACGGCGGCTGTACTGCATCTCCGTGTCCGACAGTCTATTTTATGTTTTTAATTTCCTCAAATCTTCTGACTCTTATAGATATTAAGCGTGAATGTTTTGATAAGAGGGCTCAGTTCTTCAAGATGAGTACCGAGAATTTCAAACAATGTTTCTGTTTAAGCTCTGCTCAATAAAGTGAGTCGACATTGGCGCGAGACAATGTACAATGCCTCCGTGTCTGACAGCCAAAAAAAAAAAAAAAAGAGGACGATTAGAACAGATTGATAACGAAATAAGGAATAAAAAGAAACATTTTAACAACAGAACATCCAACGAACCCTGCGATTAATTTATTTGCGGATCATCTTTTTTGGATGTTCTGTTGGTTGGGGATGCATATGTTTTTTTATTCTTCATTCTTCATTTATTCTGTTATAAATCTGTTCTGATATCAATACACTCCTGATCAAAATCTTAAGACCAGTTAAAAAATTGCAAGAATTTGCATTTTGCACTGTTGTATCTAAAGAAGGTTCTAAGTAGAGTTTCAAAATGCAAAAAGAAGAAATGGGAACAAGAGACCAAATGTTTTGAGCAGGCAATTTATTGAAAAGAACAATTTAACTGAAATAGGCTGTTCATCAGCTGATCAAAAGTTTAAGACCACATCCTTTAAAAGCCCAAATCTGTGGAAAAAATTTGGATTCCATGTCATTTTCTGTCAAGTAATCACACTGTCAAGACCTCTTGATGGGAAAAGCAAAAAAACTCACTGCCTTCGAACGTGGCAGGATTGTTGAGCTGCATAGACAAGGCCTCTCACAGCGTGCCATTGCTGCTGAGGTTGGACCCAGTAAGACAGTCATTTTGCATTTCTTAAAAGATCCTGAGGTTTATGGAACAAAAAAATCAAGTGGTAGACCCAAAAAAATCTCACCGGCTCTGAGCCGGAGGATCCGAATGGCTGTCCGTCAAAACACGGGACGATCCTCATCCCAAATTAAGGCCATTACTGGTGCTGACTGCAACCCAATAACCATCAGACAGCATCTGCAAAGGAACGGCTTCAAAAACAAAAAACGTCTTCAAAGGCCACGTCTCCTTCAACGCCACAAAATTGCCCGTTTGGCCTTTGCAAGGGAGCACTGAACATGGGACGTTCAAAGTTGGAAGAAAGTTTTATTCTCTGATGAGAAAAAATTTAACCTTGATGGTCCTGATGGCTTCCAACGCTACTGGCATGACAAGGAGATGCCACCTGAGATTTTTTCAACACGGCACAGCGGAGGGGGCGCCATCATCATCTGGGAAGCTTTTTCCTTCAATGGAACAATGGAGCTCCAGGTTGTGCAGGGGCGTCAAAACAGCAGCTGGCTACGTGGAGATGTTGCAGCGGGCATCCCTCATGACTGAGGGCCCTCGTCTGTGTGGTGATGACTGGGTCTTTCAGCAGGACAATGCTGCAATTCACAATGCCCGTCTGACAAAGGATTTTTTTCAGGAGAATAACATCACTCTTTTGGATCATCCTGCATGTTCCCCTGATCTAAATCCAATTGAGAACATTTGGGGATGGATGGCAAGGGAAGTTTACAAAAACGGACATCAGTTCCAGACAGTGGATGCCCTTCGTGAAGCCATCTTCACCACTTGGAGCAACATTCCTACAAGCCTTTTGGAAACACTCGCATCAAGCATGCCAACACGAATTTTTGAAGTGATCAACAATAATGGTGGAGCTACTCATTACTGAGTCTGTTTTTGAGACTTTAATTTCTGTTTTAGGGGTTTTTTTGAGCTATGATCTTAAACTTTTGATCAGCTGATGAACAGCCTATTTTAGTTAAATTGTTCTTTTCAATAAATTGCCTGCTCAAAACATTTAGTCTCTTGCTCACATTTCTTCTTTTTGCATTTTGAAACTCTACTTAGAACCTTCTTATGATATAACAGTGCAAAACGTAAATTCTTGCAATTTTTTAACTGGTCTTAAGATTTTGATCAGGAGTGTACTTTTATTTTTTTGCTGGGTGCCGGACATGGAGTATTTTGCATTTCACGTCGGACAGTCTTGATCGTGCATGCGATAATTTATTCACACTGTCAATGGTCATGGAATTCATTTGCTCTCTGATTGCAAGCACTATTTTATCTCTGCAGTGGAAATAAAGCGTGAATCTGTTCGAACCATCTGACTAATTTTCAAAAGAAATTCCGAATAAAGAATGCTGTCTATCTTCAAAGGAAGAAAACAAATAAAAGGACCAAGAAAGTCAATAGCTCTTTGCGTTGACTTTGACTGTAATCAGTCCTGCGAAAAATTTGTTTTGCGTCCAGTGTGCAAGCGACTTCACTGTGCATAGAACGCAAGCATTATATACGCACTGCCTGATGCCGAGACAGTTTGTGGTTGGCTGAGAAAGATGTGAAGTCGTTCATTTGCATCATTGATTCAGTTGCGCTGATTAAGTCAGGTCGAGTTTCCATCACGCATGCCAACCGCCTTTGATCTGACATGAGGACAATCGATATAGATAGGCAACTACAATTTATTTGCTGATTCAGATAGTAATATTAAACAGTGGTTGCTGTAATTATTTACTGTATTGAAATGTGCCTGACATTCTGGAAACCTGCATGTGAGGTTTCGGTAACGTGTGCGCACTGTGTGCTGGTCAGCCAAATTACCACTGCACAGAAAGTGAACCAGGTTGGAGCTGGCGAGCTTTCTGTGCAACTGCAGCGAAGACTTTTCTACGAAATTGTCACTGCGTCTTGATGAATAAGTGACACATCCCCCTTATATTCTCCGTCCAGAGCAGAGTCCTAAACTACGGCTAACCACCTAGACACAATCCGTGTACAACTTATAATGTCACGTGGCTGAGCTGGCCCAGCGCAAATGTTCTCGACAGAGGCAAAGGGGGCGTTCCCTGAGGTGGATAATTTAGCAGACTAATTGTACAAGATAGGTACTTTGTAGCATTTCATCAAATAAAAAACAGAGCTGAATTTCATGTCATAAGCTCTTTAAATACTGTAACAAAGAACATGTACTTCGCTATTGTGCACCTTTGAAAACGAGAGTATCACAAACCCCCCCCCGGAGAAAATCACACTCTAGTCTGCATTCAAAACTTGAGAGCCCTTAAACTTAATTCCGGCGGGTCACGGCTTCTCGATGAACAGGCCGCGGCATTGTGTAGCAGCATAGTGTTTTTCAGTTTACCTTTCATTTGCAAAAACACCGTATTTACAGAGCTACGATGCTGCCACCTAAATTGGCGCTTGATCCTGTCAGATTACCCAGTATTGTTGAAATAAAAAATAAAACAAAAAAGTGCCCCCAGCACCAATTTTGGGCAACCTCCCGGACGATAAACAAAATCGGTTTTGAGCATTGTCATATACTATATACTGTATATCTTTGCCCGTGTAAAATTTGAAAACATTTCTGCAATAAATGTGGCTTCAAGAGCCTGGAACATAAAATCTCTTAGGCGGCAGCCCCGAAACTAGACCATAGTATCTCCCGAGATACAATAAGCATTATGGGTAGGCTTTTTCAAAATGAAAGGTTGTCTAGTTGAGTATTTTCAGAGTGACACACATGGCTTGCTTCTCGGTCCAGCTGTCATACATCAATATTGATGCTACTGATGGTTCCAGCGGGTGTTTGAAAATGTTTAGCATTTGACACGATGCTGTGCATTGCCGTGAGTGGGCGTTGGTCTTAATGTTGCATTCATGTGCATCATGGAAGACCTCAAAACAAGCACTTTAGGGATGATACTGGGGGATAAATGGGATGCCATGATTGCAAATACGTTGCTATGGTGATCTTACTCTGCGATCATATCCGACAATTCAGTCCAATTCCAAAATTGATGGAAAGATGATTGTTGCGCTTGCTGTGGCATTTTATCAAGTCAAGCAAAAATTATCACCTCATTTTCCATGTCCCTGCAATGTCATTGTGTTGCATCACATCTGGTAAGCAATTCCCTTGAATATAATGGAAAAACATGAAATGATTTCAAATTTATTGACATCTGCTGCTGCCATCTACAGCATTTACGACAGTCACAATGAGAGTTTGCTGTCCTACACCATGATGACATCCATGGTTTCCATCAATGGCCAACTGAAATCCTCACTAACAGCCCACTGCCTGCCATCAATGGATTCAGTCACTGCAGCACAACAATTTCAGGGTATCAGGCACAGATGTATGATTGTAGGAGCTTTGGCTGAATGAGATTAATTTAAGGGAGCAGATTAAGAATGGAAGGTGGTCTCATCGTGTGTTTCTTTGTCACACAGGGCTGGTTCGTAATTCTGCCAGGGACCTCAACACAAGACCCACAGGCTCGATTCTTTGTTTTTACAGAACAGGTTTACATATTCACTCTCTCCCCCTGAAGACACAAGAAGAGATCATTTCCCACCCCCCCACCCCCCACACATTCACTTGGAACTGGAAGTGACCTTTCATTCCCGTCATGTGACCTGAATCTCATCACAAAAGCAGTTTATTGGGGTTGTCTCTTATCTCTGTCCCCCTTCAGATTTGATGGACAGATCCTGATGGACATGTTCATGTACATGTTAGTCATGGCAACAGTATTCTCTGTTAGAGACTAGGGCTAACGTATACCTGACACATACAGTCATTGGCAAAGAGCTGATATATACTTTACACACACCTTTGTAGGCAACGGCTAATGTACACTTTACATACACCATTATGGGCTGGGGCTTGTACCAAACACATCATTATTGTCAAGAGCTAATATACACCCAGCAAACTGTTATGGCTGACTGATAGACTAAGAGATAACCAAATCAAGCACCCATGCTAAGAACATATTTGAGCCATCTCACAACCAGAAAGGAGTTTATATTTTTATTTGAATTTCATATTCACTGTGTGGTCACTGTCACACTGTGGTCTCCTCTGAGGTCAGGTGGTTTTGTATTCGGGCGACGCCGTGCCTTGGAGACTGACCGCGGTTTGGCCGATCCATCCTTCACTGCTCCCTCCCTTCACAGCTCATTAACGAAGCGATGCTTCTTAGTCTCCCACATGGCCCTCAGCTCAGTCAACATGGCTGCTGCCCGCTCTATCTGCCTCTGAGCATTGAGAGACCATTTCCAAAGAGACAAATGTGCCAGGGGGAGGGAATAAAGTCTGCATGCTGTGTGTGCACCAGGCCTGAGATAATAATGCACCAAAAAAACTTTTTGGATTAAAATATTTTTCCGCGTTCACAAATCCTCTCTGGAGTGTTAGATCCTATGAGATTATCTCAAGTAATCTCCGATTGTGTAAACCCCACCATCTGTTTGGCTTAGCTGGCTCAGTTTTTTACCTTTATTTAACCAGGAAAGTTCCACTGAGAACCTATTTCTCTTCCTCAATGCTTCATGAGAAATTTTAGATAGAGCAGTTGCAAGTGAGGAGTGATGGAGAGAAAGCCCTTGGGGTAATTTTGGGATTAAGGGCCTCGCTCAAGGACCCCACACACTGCAAAAAATGAAAAATGAAAATACTTGGTAAGAGGAATTTATTTACTTTAAGACTTAAAACACTTATTTCTATCACCATTTTTCTTAGTAAGACAAAAAAAATTTGTCCTTGATTTGAAGTAATTTTGACTAGCTTGCCAATGGAATAAGAAATTTTCACTTGTCAAGGAAAGATTACTTTGAGTTCCTATTTGCTTCACAAGTGAAAATTTTTACTTATTTTAAGGTACCATTTGCTTGACAAGTGAAATTTTTACTTATTTTAAGTTACTATTTGCTTGACAAGTGAAATTTTTCACTTATTTTAAGTTACCATTTGCTGGACAAGTGAAATGTTTTACTTATTCTGAGTTACTATTTGCTGGACAAGTGAAAATGTTCTGATTTTACTGGCAAGCTACTCAAAAGTACCTCAAATCAAGGACAAAGTTTTGTCTGACTAAGAAAAATGGTGAGAGAAATAAACGTTTTAAGTCTTAAAATAAGTAAATTAATTTTACCTAGTATTTTCATCTTTCATTTCTTGCAGTGCAGTAGGGTTCTTCCCACCATCATCTCTTAGAGCAAGTCAGAATCCTACACCCCAAAGGGGCCGTAACCCAGCAACTCTTCAGGAACCAGTCAAACAGTCAAGACCAAAAAAAAAAAAAAGCACAGAAAAGAATTTGAATCCAAGACAACTGAGTAAACAACCACTCAACACAAAGTATCAAATTCTGTCAGCATGCCAAACAACTACTCCATACTTGACCCTTTACCACTGCCGTAAATACTGGAGGTGCATAAGAATGATCGATTCACATTCCATTACTGTTATATAGGGGAATGCAGCAGGGGTCAATCCTTTAAAGATACGTTGAGTTAAGGGCCTTAACCCTTTGAATGTCGAATATATTTTGAAGGAATGAAAAATATCGTTATCCTGAGCTGTTGAAAACCTATCATGTGGCTGTTTGTTTAAAAGAGCTCCCCTGTGGGAGCTCTTTTAAAAAAGTTGCCACATGATGAGTTTTCAATAGCATCTGATTTTGATATCTTACATCACGGTGCTGAAAGGGTTAAGTGCTTGATGGCTTGGTCCCAGTCCAACCCAGTTTGCCCAAAGGTATAGCCTTCCCGGGCCTTTAAAGCAAAGAGCAGCACTTTTCTGCACTCATTAATAGTCAACAACGCTATCATGGCAAAAAAAAAAAAAAAATCAGGGAATTGCAATGCATATTATTCCAAATATAGGCTATTCCATTTGCAGTAGTTGTTCATCTTTACAATGTACCAATAAATCAGATGAGGCCACAGTGAAAGAAGACAATAAAATCAATCATTCCAAAAAATTAACAGCAGTAGAGTGTGTTTTAATATCCAAGTTATTTTAGCCACAAAATAAGCCATAGCTTTGAGCAAGTGAATCAGTGAATGTGTTTCTGATATGCTTTCAGGTACAGCTCTCCTGACAAATGAGACTCCAGGGTCGGGTTTAGATCAGTAACTAAAAATCTTGATTTTACCCCCCCTTTTTTACATTTCATTACCAGTTTTAAAAACTGCCAAATCACTATTGCTTGCCCACTGAATTGTAATGCTCTTCTCTGCTGTCACCAACAGTAGCATCTGCATTCTCTAGTGTGAATGGAAACTCATCCATCGGCTCAGACTGCAATCCATCAGCTGAGCCATTCATTTGGTTGATATGGGTGTCCAGTTGGCCAGTTCAATAATACTTATGCAGTGAGCTATGGATGACAGCAAGCGACTCTGCCCTTTTCAGGAAAATGCTATGGCTAAATCACTCTGCATGAATTATACTCGCATAAATGTCCTTGGTGATCTTTGGCAGAACTTGATTAGTCACTTCACCATGTGATGTCAAGAGGGCATATATTTTGAAATGGGTAGTTGGCTGTGCATCTGGTGGCAGAGTAGAGGTCCTTTAAGCCCTCTGCCCAGCAGGGTTATTATAGTTAACGAAAACTAAAACTAAAACTAGCTGTGAAAAAATAATTAAGTTAACTGAAATAAAAATAAAAATGTCAATTTAAAAAAAAACAAATACTAAATAAAAATTACAATGGACAATACAAAACTAACTAAAACTAACTGAATTGCAGATAAAATTGGCTTCGTTTTCGTTGATAGTTTCGTTTTCTCCCTCGATTACTGTCCTGTTCAGTCAGAGTTTGTTGGGATTCTGATTCTGCATGTCATGTTTAAGTTCTGTGCCTGGCTCAGCCATGTTTAGGATTTCTGTGTTTAGTAACCACTGCCTGCCCTCTGACCATTCTTAGGATTATGTATTGTTTTGGTAGTTTGGATTTCATTATGTTATTATTTTTCATGTCTTAGTAATTTAGTTTCCATGCCATGTTTTCATTTCTATGCTTTGCACTTTGTCTCCCCTGTCTTGTCATGTGTGTATCTTTGCTCACGGTCCCTTGTCCTGTGTGCCACTCATTCGGGTGATTTATTGGTTTCTGGGTTCCAATCTTCTTTCATTATCATTATAGGCGGAGACTAGAATTGGGCGACAGCTGAGAGATCATTAGTCAATTAGTAAGTGCAGCTATACAATCCCAAGTGCTTGTTAGTAAGTTAGTCCAAATATACAAGGTTAGTGTGGGTTAGTATTTAGCAAAAACAATAAACTGTTAGTATGTGTTAGTAAGACAGTTAAAGAGAGAGGAAGGAAGAACACGAGATAATGAAAGAAGATTGGAACCCAGAAACCAATAAATCACCCGAATGAGTGGCACACAGGACAAGGGACCGTGAGCAAAGATACACACATGACAAGACAGGGGAGACAAAGTGCAAAGCATAGAAATGAAAACATGGCATGGAAACTAAATTACTAAGACATGAAAAATAATAACATAATGAAATCCAAACTACCAAAACAATACATAATCCTAAGAATGGTCAGAGGGCAGGCAGTGGTTACTAAACACAGAAATCCTAAACATGGCTGAGCCAGGCACAGAACTTAAACATGACATGCAGAATCAGAATCCCAACAGAGTTAACCGGTTGCTTCCAGAGGGGGGAAGCATAGCGGCTATTAGCTGCCGTAGTTGCTGCCGGCGTCAGCCGAAGATGATGCTTCACATGTACAATTCAGCCAAAAGGGTCTAGCTGCAAACGCACAGAGGAGTGGAGCTCCACTACTTCTCTAAATCAGCGCGTCATAAGGGCTCACAGTCCATTGGGGCCCACAAAACCCACAGTAGATGCCATGACAAAATTATTTTGCATAGATTTACCTAATATTAATACTAATGCATCAGAGTTTAAACAAAGCCATTAAGGCATGCAATATTGATGAAATACATTTCAGTAACCCCCTTCTTTAAAAATGGTTCAATCCATGCTTCATGCTCGTATTGGAAAATTGTGTGTTTTTTCTGGCGTGGTCGCGAACTAAGGCAGCAAACAGGGATCACCGTCCTTGCGAATCTGATGTCCAAGAGCAAACAAACAAACGCACACAAATCTGGATGCCAGAAAAGACTAGAGAGAGGACAGGAAGAGCAAAGCAGGGGTCCAGAACATTACAAAATTCTTTTCAAAGAGAGGTGAGAGTATTAAACTAGCTTGCTATGTTAGCTGTTCAGGCTGGCTGTTCAGCTGCTAACGTTACGTTAATGCAACATGCAGTCAGCTGAGTAAATAATCGCCTGACAAGAATGACATTACTCAGTTATTCACGGTATCTTCTACAGAAAAGATCGGTAAGGTTATCATTCGCCAGCCATCATAATATGCCGTCAAAAAATTTCGTAGCAGCAGCCTAGGACACGTTCCTCCAGTCTTATGAGTGGTTACTGCATACTCAGCTCTCTCTAGCTGTAATTGACTGTACACGCTAGGTTTGGCTAGCGAACTACATGTAGTCAGTGCGGTAACCTTAGGTGTAACTTAAATAATCGCTTGTCAAAGCTGACATTACCTTTACCCATAAGCGGAGCTACCGCGGGGGCCAAGTGGGCGGCCGCCCTAGGGCCCATGGCCAGTGGGGGCCCCCGCCGCAGCCTCGCTGAGCTACATTCTCATTATGTCAAACAGAAAAAACATCCACAGTAATCTTCGGGCGTACTGTGACTACATTTACTCTTGAGTATTACAAATAGCATGATGGTCTATATATAAACCCTTATTTCGGTAATCTAGTCACTATCATGGGTTTTTTTTTTTTTGAAAAATTATTCATAACTATTATATGAAGTTTTCATGCTTAATATACCCACGTTTTAAAGACTTTTACTGAAAATATGAAAATACGAACTATTTTCGTATTTTATTTGATATTTTTCTTTCATACCGATATGCAAATTGTCAAGATGATTGCAGAGTAATGAGTTGCCCAATGTCAAGTCTGTATTTGATTTGATCATGTGACCACGTTAATGTCTGTAACCTCTGAGTTCAAACGCAAAATCTGAACATCATCATATTTGCAAACTAGCGAGCAGTCATTCCATTCAAACATAAAAGCATAAGTCAAAAAAGAAAAGAAAGAACTGGAGGAGAGGGTAGCAAAGCTACCAACACTAAAGTTCATTTGGCTTCAAGCAGTTGCCACACCACAGACGACCCCTCGTCAAGCAGCAATGCAGCCAACAATTTTGACATAAATAATGTTATGTCCATGGCTGCTGTATTAATTTCACGACAAGACAAGGATTTTGCGGAGCGCAAAGTTTGACAAATGCCATTCAAATAGGTGAGTAGGCCTACAAGTGACTTTTCGTTTAGTCCAGAGTCGATTGTTGTATATTTGAGATCTATCGCAGAAAATAAGCAGTTAGTGTGCAGTTAATTGGTCATTTTATGGGGTTCATGCAGACGCTTTAGGGGACATTGTGGCGCTGTTTTAAATATATTTAAAAATCGTTAAATATTGCAGCTTTCGTCCGTCTGATCGCATGCTTTTTCAAGTCACTTATGTCCTGTCTTTATGTCACCTTTATGTCAGATATTGCACTCGTGAGGTAACTGCACGGAAATGCGTTTTTGGACATTTTAACTGACCCAATTATTGCTGTACAGGAATTCTTTCCAAGGTAATTGCCAATTTCGTTTTGTTTCCATAGAATTGACATTCACTTGGGCCTCTATGAAATATTAACTGCTTACAGTGGTACTCATACAATGTTTTTCGCAGTGACCTAAATATTACTGGCGGTATTAGCTCCTAGCAGTGGTATTCGTACAGTGTTTTTCGCAGTAATGCTGTTACTGACCGCGCTGCCACACACTTGTGCATGTGCAGGTGACATGATTATGTTGTGGTGCGCACCAGAAAATGGGGCTCCCCCGAAAGCCAATCCGTGGGTTCATAGACGCTTTGTCAGGGTGCCCATGCCTAAAGATCAACGTCATTATCTCACTCTTTGCAGTAACATAACGTTTCTGTTTTTTTACTCATGTATACGCTTGTGGTCGTTGTCTTGGCAGGATAGTAAGCTACAATATTTACATCTCTTAAGCAAATCTGAATATACAGCTCTTAATCGCAGTTCTTAACTTAATTTCAGTAGTTTCAGAAATAATTTAATAATTTGACCGTTCTGAAACAGTACAACAACACCATTTCCATGGCCGCAGGATATGATCTGACATCGCTGCTTAAAAATGAGAAGCTACTCACTGCATCAGTTAGGGTTAAATAACTCATTACCAGCTGAAACACATTAATCACTGCAGTAATTATCCAATGGAAGGCTCTTATTTTCTTGTTTGTTAAATCCAAGAGGTGACTTTTTTGGCCGGGCAGTGTATGAACTCAAGACATGAAATAATTTGCTTGATTTAAACTGTTAGCGTTTTTTATTTATTTAAATTTCTTTTAGATTTGTATTAAGTGTTTTAATCACGTTTGTACCTGTGCAATTTAATTTAACGTCAGGCTTTTTAAATCTTCTGAGGGCTAGTGACTCTTTCTCTCACAAGCTCGACCGGCTTGTGGCAAAAAATGGGAAGATCCAGCTTTGCCGACAAATCAAATTAACGAAGCTCATGTAGTAATTCTTACTTTTACCTGGCCGAAGGCTCGGAATAAATGAAAAGGACTACTTTTGTCCTTGCCAAAGGCTTGGAATAAATGAAATGACTATTCTCGCTTAACATAAGTCTGGCAACCATACCCTATATGCTTTTAATGCCAAAGCACTGGCACCTTTTTTCTTTTTCCCTCTTCCTTCTGAACCATTTGATTGACAAAGTGGCTTCACTGTATTTTGTCTGAAACATACTTTTGCTTGGCTCAATAAGTGACGATTTGTGTTGGTTAGGATAGAATATGATGCAGACCTATCCATTATTTTACATTTGACTGCAATGACGATCTGAGGGGCCCCTTGTAATGCTTCGCCCCCTCTGGGGTGAGAGCTTAGTTCCGCCCCTGCCTTTACCTTAATTGTTTACCAAAACTAAACTGCTACTTTAGCCTGTTGACATAAGTCTTGCTCAGGCAGGGGGTAATTTTACAGAGCTTGCCCTCCTCCTAACAATAGCAAAATGAAGCTGGGTGCTTAGAGCTATGGTACTGAGAGGCCCATTTAGATCCTGTTTATTCCAAGACTCGGTAGGTTAGTTCTTCATCAGTTGTTCCATGGAACATAACCATAAATGTTTACGAAAGTGATATGAAATGGAACAATTAAACCTTTATGCACTGCTTCTTCAGAATCAGCTGTAGTCACTTCATCTGAACCTGACCCAGCAATAGATCCTCACCACCAGCAGTCTGAATATGTTTTTGATGGTGAGTAAATTAGTGAATAAGACAACTAGTAATTCAGAATTCACGTTTTGATACTCTCTTTGTTGAGTGGTTAATTTTAAAAAAGGAAAAATTGGGTGTATTGCATTAGGCACTGTCAAGAACACTGAGAAACAGAAAAATAATGAATAACATCATGATATATTGTCGTTAAAGAGTGGCAATGAAAAGTCGGGGGCGAGGGCCCACACCGATATTCTGTCAGGGGCCCCAGAATTCCCAGCAACTGCCTTGCGCACATTCAGTGAAGAAGATGGTTAGCTCTCGAACATGGCAAAAGCTGCGGATATAACTGAGCATGAATGACTGTATGGGATGAGATGGATTGGATTTCTTTTCCCCAGTTATATTAGTATCATCAGTGTCGCATGTTAAAAAAGATGATGGATAAAGAATACAGGATTAATAAAGGACTTGGTAAAAACATATTTGCTGTCATACATTCTTTTATCATTGTCAGCTTCTACAAATTAAGGCCTTCCTCCTAAGACTAAAACTAAATAAAAACTAAACTAAAACTGCTTAATCACTCGTTCAGCTAATTAAAACTTAACTGAAATAAAAAAGCAAACTGTAAAACTAAATAAAAATAAAAACTAATGAAAATTTCAAAACTATAATAACCTTGCTGCCCAGTAATGAATTCATGTTGCTAAAAGTACGGAAGACCTACACAGGGCTGTAGCAGTTGTCAAGGCTCTGTGCTGACACATTGCCATGGAGAGCAATTCAATTTTTCTGTTTAGGCTGATTAATTGAATTTTGTCTTTTTAGGTTTGACAAATTAAAACATTTCATTAATTAAATTTTTGTAGTTCAAACAGTTTTTGTTAGTAGGCTAACATTTTTATGTAGAGTCATCAAAATCCTGCTTCTGGCCCAGACAGTCACTTTATAATGGACCAGATCTCCATTATAATCTCCATCGTTAAATAAAATAGCAGCGATCGAGAGAAATTCACACGAAAAGTCATTTTCCACTCCAGACTCACTTCGGCACCAGATGCCAGCCTTTGGGAATCAATCCACTATACAATACAGTACGAATAGACGTGGTGTTATTGACTTCACAAAGGACCTTCTCTTGTTTTTGTTCCATTACAATAAGGCAAATCATTATTAGGTTTGAGCAAATACCTGACACAAAATGTATTGGGAAAAGTATGAGAACCATGTCATCTAACATAGACTGACAATTTGTTCTGATATTTTGCTGTTAGGATCCTGTTTTCATGCCCTTGTTTAAGTTTTGTGCCTGGCTTTGCCATGTTATTGATTTTCGTGTTTAGTGACCACTGCCTGTCTTTTGACCATTCTTGGATTGTGTAATGTGTTTAGGTATTTTAGATTATCCTGTTTTATTATTTTTCATATCCGGTTTATTCTTAGTCTTTGCCATAGTTATCATGCCATGTTTTCATTTCGCATGTCTTGTTTATTTCTGCCATGCCATGCTTTGCACTACCTCTACCCCGTCTTGTCTTGTGTAGGTCTTTGCTCTTGGTTTAGTCTTAAGTGCACTGTTAGTCTTAGTCTTTAGACTCAAAGATCTAAAGTTCATTCCAGATACACAATATTACCATTTCTCTCAAACATTGATCACAAATCTGTCTAAATGTGTGATAGTGAGCACTTTTGCTTGGCTGAGACAATCCATCCAACCTCACAGGTGTGCTCATCAGACACCATGATTAGTGCACAGGTGTACCTTAAACTGTCCAAAATAAAAGGCCACCCTGAAATGTGCAGTTTTTGCTTTATTGGGGGTCTGGGGACTCAGAACCAGTCAGTATCTGGTGTGACCACCATTTGCCTCATGCAGTGCAACACATCTTCTTTGCATAGAGTTTATCAGATTGTCAATTGTGGCCTGTGGAATGTTGGTCTACTCCTCTTCAATGGCTGTGCGAAGTTGCTGGATATTAGTGGGAACTGGTACGCCCTGTCGTATATGCTGGTCAAGCACATCCCAAACATGCATGTTTGAGAGAAATGGTAATATTGTGTATCTGGAATGAATTTTAGATCTTTGAGTCCATCTCATGACAAATGGGAGCAAACACAAAAGTGTTGCGTTTATATTTTTGTTGAGTGTATATTTTTACTAACTTACTAACTTGCAGTCGGGATTGTATAGCTGCACATACTAATTGACTAACGATCTCTCAGCAATCGCCCAATTCTTATCTCCGCCCTCCTTGCCTATCCCTAATTATCTCTACTGCAGTTTTCCACTTATATCTCAGGCTTTCCCTTTTCTTTAGACTATATACTTCTTAGTACTCCTTGATTGGAGCTGTTGTTTGTTCATAGGATTGTCTTGTGATCCCTGTCTGCGTTTTGGGATTTGCTAAATTCATGTAATTAGATTATTCCTCATGTGTCAATCCTGATTATTGTTTGATTGATCGCACCCGTTCTCCCTTGTCATGTGTTAACCCCGGCTGTGTATATAAGGTGTCTTCACATTCAGTTCCATGTCAGATCGTAAACTTCGTTGTTTCTTGTGCCACGTTTCTCGCCTCGACTCATTGTTATTTATCTTTCTGACTGGATTGCCCGACTTCTGATTCTTGGTTAGCCCTTTTTGGATATTGTTGCATCTGTGTGTTTTTGACCTTTTTCTGCCCGACTTTGATTTTGTGGATTGCTGCCCTGGTTTCGATTCGGACTGTCTTCTGGCTTATGAGTTTGCTTCTCCCTCAAACCTACACCTGTGTACCAAATCTGTTTTGCCTGACTACGCTTTTTGTGATTGGTGCCCTGGTAACGAACTCTGCTCTGTCCCATTGGAATTCGAGCTTTGGATTACGGACTCTGTACTGCTGCCTTTCTCTCTGCGGGGGTTACCCCCCTTATTCAATAAAGCACCTATTTTTTGCAATCCCGTGTCCTCTCATTTGGTTCAAGATCGCTTCCTCACATTTTGCGACCACTCTCAAGTTAAACTACAGGCCAGAAGTTTGGAAGCAAGGCCAATACAGGTCTAAAATTTGGAAGCAATTTCAAGTTTCTGTTGCCTTTCTTAAAAACCAGAATGAAATCTATGGATTTTGGGATGTATTTACTGCATGATTAGACTTTTCTTTCATTGAATTGCACCATTTCCCTCTTTTTACCTTTCGGTACTGTATACATTGATGTTACCAGACCATTGCTGAATAAATGTTAACAAAAGAACAGAGGGGCGGGTACTAGGACCATGGGCCTAGTAATATGGGCCTGATATTTTGAGCAAAAATGTATTCTAATAAGTGACTCTTTATATAATAATCATGTTTATTTTGTTGTAAAGGATGAAGGATGAAACGATGATCTTTTGATCTTGCTTCCAAACATTTGGCCCGTAGTGTATGTACACCCTGAGTTAAGTCAACCTTATGTTGAGGGTTCACCCCCATGCAAAAAACTGTTCATTATTGTCTGAGAAAAAACACAGTGGATGAGAGCTGGGTTCAAAAAATGAACCTACATGTCTTTGGCGAGAAAAGCATCTTAAAACAGAGATAATTGATGAAAGGAGAAGCCAAAATTATGTGATCGACAGAGCCCCAATCAGCCCAACACCAAACACATGGCTGGATGTGCCAGGAACTGTGGAATAAGGCCACCACAAAGGTCCACAGCAATAACAGAAAAAAAAAAAAAAGAAGTTCCCAACAATGTAATTCCAGGTGATCTCTGATTCGTATTGGATAGTGAGGAGTGAATCTTTCTCTTTTCCCAGTCAAGGAAACATGAATTAGAGAAATGGACAGTGCGTACGCTTTTAAAACTTCAGTTTCAAGCCACATCCATTACAGGAGCAACAGATGTGCCTCAGGTACACAGAAGTGGATCCACAGGCCCATCATTTATGTGTCTCACACCCTCCACAAAGATACTCCCACAAAGGGTATCCTTGTTCAAGATTTCAATTCGGAGCCTCAAACTCCTGGCTCTTAACTCGTAGAAGGAGCAATTGATGGACTGGAAGGTTTTTTGGGATGGAGGCCTCCAGTGATTAGAATGATGAACCATCTCCCCCAAGTAAAGTTGAGAAATGACAACTCACCCCCCCCCCCAAAAAAAAATCAACCCAAAAAAACCCACGCTGAGTGAAGCCGCAGCGCACAATGACATCACCACAGATATCCGATGCCAATCAGAAAAGAAAGGCACAACACACTATCAGTTGATCTAACCTGCAACTGCCAAGTCCTCTGCATTGCGTTTGACGCTTCACTGCTGGAAAAAGGCAGAGGAGTCGGAGGAGACGGGATTTGTTTATACAGGCTGAGACGTTTATACACAGCAGCTAAAGCAATTACCACAGAGCATGCACTGCTCATCGATGGAGCGTGAAATTAATTTTACGTTTTCTGGGAAAATTCAATAAAAAGTATCAAAATGACGCTGAGCCAATTGATTCACTTGGCTGCATACTGCAGTCCCAAGCACTGAGCATCCGACAAAGGCTGCTCTACACGCGCGGTTCTTATAAAACAACCTTTGGTTCTTCCTCTATCAACACTTCATATTTTCTGGCCCAGAGCACCTTGCACAAACATTATTCGCTTTGCATAAAATTCATTCATGTGACTGAATACAGATGGAAGCAAGTCAGACAGGGTATTTTTTCAGGTAGCTGGAAAGTAGCATGGTACAGCCATGCCCAGACGTTGTCGGGAGTGCATACAAGCACTAAGGGGGCCATATACAAACTACTGAGTCATATTATGAGTTGCTGCAATAAAAGATATGCAAGTTGCATAAGATTTGAATAAGTTGTTCATCAAGATCTGACACGTGATTTAAATGTACCAAAAGTTTTTTTGAGCAGTATCGTTAGCCGAATACATTTATCTGAATAGAAGACTAACTATACAAGAGGAAAATGAAATAACAATCCTCCACTCGGACTAGAGTTCATCAATAATCTGTCAGTCTTAATACTAGACAGGACTTCTGCCCTTTCTTTTAAGGCTTTATGGTGGCAAAAATCTGACCGACTGATCAGAAACATAACATAAAATAACATGAGTGGCGAGAACATTCAGCCCAACTCGGCTCCCCAGTTTCTTTTAACTATTGTGAATATATCACTACAGATACTCAATGAAATCTAGCTTTAAGTCAAGCCTGCTCTTGAAAATTCCCAAGGTTTCTGCCTCAACGATATGGTCAGGCAAGCTACTCCACATCGAAATTACTCTCTGGGTGAAAAAATGTTTCCTAATATCAGGGCTAAATTTACCCTTGGTCAACTCCCATTTGTGACCCTGAGTTCTACTTACAAAAAAAAAAAAAATCTCATCATGGCTACACAGGGGCTTGAAGCAACAAACCTCCAGATCCCATTTGAGCAGCTGAGCCACCATGGTATAGCCCTCCGCAGGTTTAAAGCCGCTTTCACAACGGACACAAAACAAATTTTTCGCATGACAGATTACACGCGTTTCATGTGTATTTGCGTCTTTGTATTGACTTTCAATGTAATCTGTCGTGCGAAAAATTCCTTTCGCGTCCGGTGTGAAAGCTGCTTAAGGCTGCTAGATAGAGACTCACCACCAGAGAGAGAGGCCTTTTCCAGGACACCACTCCGATCAGCCCAGATAGCAGCACCTGAGGCGAAAAAAAAAAAAAAAAAACAGAAAAACATGCAAAGGTTAACAAAGGTGGACTGTGGACAATGCCTGCTTAATCTCTGGAGAGGCTTTTCTGACCTCAAAGGAAGGGAAACACCTAAATGTACTGACCAGCGGACATCATCTTAACACTAATAGCAGTCAAAACAGTGCATAACTTGGCAGGCAGGGCTACCATTCATAGTCCTGGTTCATTTCAGGTAAAATAGACTGCGCATAGGTGTTATTTCAGTTAGTAACACTGCCTCCTCCCATAAAAAAAGGTTGCTGGTCAGTAATCAGCTCGGGCCTTTTAATACGTGGAGTTTGCTTGTTCTCTCCAGGTCAGTCTTGGTTTCCCAAGGGTGCAATGCATGCTAGGATAGGCTCTAGCTCCCTAGAACTTCGATTTGGTATAGGATGGTTAGAGAATGGATAAATATCTGTTCCTGTCGCAACCTTCATTTACGGAGGAATGGAAATCTCAGGCAGCATGTTTCAAACACTCAGGTAGGCAGGTCTTACAAGTCAATTGCTGTTAAATACAGTGAATATCACTGTGCAAGTGGTTATGTACTTTCTACAACATCGTTCCTTTAACCCCTTTGCACAGATATAGACTCCGGCATCTGTAAATTCCAAAATTTAATTCTGAAATAATTCTGTAATTGAATTTCCATGTCTTGCTTCAATGGAATAATTTTCCAAAGTTTCTGTGACAAAGATACTGAGTTATAAAGCCTAAAGAGGCTCATGCACAACAGATAAAATTTGGCAATATTTGTTTTCTGCACAAAGGGGTTACACATCCACTCAGAAAAAGAATGCTTTAAAGAGTAGTAAGGTTTGTTCTGTGGGATTAACATGGGTTGCTTAAATGTGTGCGTGAGCAGTTGCAGGGTCATGTGAACGTGCATGTATATGTGTGGGCCCATCCATGAGTGTGGAAAAACATCACACAGATCAATAATTTCAAATAGCTTCCATCTGTTTTATTCTGAAGGAAAGTCTAAATGAATGATTCACCATGTGGAATCACAGCAGGATGGGACACAACAGGCAGGGGGGTGAGGCTGGAAACATCTGACAAGACCATGAAGCGGAAATGACAGAAACTGAACCAAATCGAAAATCCCTGCAGCACACTAACCTTACACTCATCTCTGCAATGATTTTGCAAGGTAATTGCCAGCAGCAGTATTCTGCACCACCGTTGATCAAAAATGAAGCACTAGCACAGGTTCTGGCAGGCTACACCGTTAAGCTATCGGATCAGCTGTAGGTCAGCCGTTTTAAGCACGTCAGAGTCACCCGATAACGTTTGACTGTCACCTGACTTCACCCAGTCAGTCGATTATTTGATTGCAAAAGCCGCAGTCTTATTTAAGCTCACCATCTTATCTCCTCACTCAATTCACAACCCTTCACCACCCCAGCTCCAACTGTCTACTACAGCATTCATTAACTGTTTCACTAGTGTGTAAAACCAATCATTGACACAACACAACATCTCTTCTTTCTTCTTTGATGTAATTTTTGCTGTTGGCTTTGTGGGGGGGGGGCAGTTATATGTGGATAAAAATCTCTGAGCAGAGCCATGACACCAAAAATCAACTTTCCTGACAAGTGGTCCAAACAGAATATGCACTGTCTTTATTAAATTCCCAATATTTTTATTGTCTGTTCTTGTTTGTTTGTATTATTTTCACTGTATCCACTCTAACTACTGTTCCTTTGAATGTGACTGTTCATATTCTTACACCTGAAAAATGATCAGAATGGATGAACACAAAGCCCTGAGTAAATAGTTTGTGATGATTTCCCTGTTATTGGATCCCTTTTCACACCTCGGGACTATTCAGAGGCACATGTAAGAAACAGAACAGCAGTTTGTGCAAGGGCCCACATTCAACATTAGATATACTGAGCAAATAACCACAGGCACCAGCTAAAATTCTATAAGAAAACAATATTTTCATGCCTTTACTAGCATCTTTCACCCACACCCTTGTTTCCAAAAGTAAAAAATTAATAAATAAGTAAAAAAGCCACAGTGATATTACTGCGTGAGCATGCTTCTATTTTTATGGTCGTTTCCCAATTCGTTTCCCAGCCTTATTTCCATAAAGACGTCCAAAAGACGCAACGGACTTTGGTCAGGGCTGGTTTCACGTTTGCCTTCATGAATTACTTATCCTGTACTCTACTGCGACAGAGGGCAAGAGAGAGAAGCAGAGAGAGAAAGACAGATTTGGAGTGAGATATGAAGAGAGAAAGAGATACAAACAAGGTGAGACACAGAGATATTCAAAAGCATGAGAGCTGCGGAGAAGGAGAGGATCAACGAGACAGAGGGAGAGAGAAATGGACAGAAAGATATGAAGTAAGACAATTTAAAAAAGAGCAAAAGAGGGGAGATAGGGAGAAAAGGAACAAGAGAAAAGGAGAGAAATGGAGATGATGTGATGTGAATATGAGCCACTAGATGGCAGTATTTACCTTTTTTTGTTGGGCCCAGACTGGAGCTAGGTTTGGACATGTTCTGGGCATGTCTGGGGCAAGTCCCAGAAAATAAAAAAAAAAGAGGTCTAGATGTGGATGGGGTCTGCAAAAGAGTATATGGGGAGAGGAGAATTGAGACAGTGAAGTAGTAGGAGAAATTGCAAGGAGAAGCATACATGTGACCAGACCTGTCATTCTGTTCAAGACCTGTGAAGCTTATAGTGGATTTTTGCCTGTGTTAGAGAATTTTCCTCACCCAGGACATCACCAAGGAACCCAACCAAAAGGGACTGTAAATATTTCTGTTTTTCTTGTTAATCAATCTTGGTCATTAGATTAGTCAGTAGATTAGTTAGTTGTTAGTTGTCTTTGTTACCTTCGCCAGCGACTTCGCTGACGAAGGTAATGTTTTGATCCCCGTGTATTTATTTGTTTAAGTGTCTGTCTGTATGTGTATCGAATAACTCAAAAAGTACCAAACGGAATTTCATAAAATTTGGTGGGTTGATTTGGCATGACCTGAGGATCAATCGATTAGATTTTGGGAGTGATAGGGTCAAAGGTCAAGGTCAAGGCCACGAAAAGGTCAAAACCGACTTTCGACCATATCTCGGTCAATTTTTATCCAATCGGCATGAAACCAACGCCAGTGGCGAGGGATTCAGTGGCGTCGGCGAAGGTATGCGCTCTACCGAGTGCCCGTTCTAGTTTGTTTGTGTGTCTGTCTGTCTGTGTGTATGTGTATCGAATAACTCAAAAAGTACCAAACGGAATTTCATAAAATTTGGTGGGTTGATTTGGCATGACCTGAGGATCAATCGATTAGATTTTGGGAGTGATCGGGTCAAAGGTCAAGGTCAAGGCCACGAAAAGGTCAAAACCGACTTTCGGCCATATCTCGGTCAATTTTTATCCGATCGGCATGAAACCAACGCCAGTGGCGAGGGATTCAGTGGCGTCGGCGAAGGTATGCGCTCTACCGAGTGCCCGTTCTAGTTAATTAAATGTGTTTAAGTTTTAAAATTGTGTTTGTCATCCCTTGCTGTTGTGGATGTTGTAAATGTAATAACAAATTGGGGCCATAACAAATCCTACATGATTTACTTTGTTAATCCCTTTAACATATGGGCCTGTCCACAGAAATGGGGTACATAAGTGTGACACACAAGACGAAAAATAAACCAATAAAGGAGAAAAAAAGATTCAACCTAATAAGTCACTAAAGGGACCTTGAATAACTTTCTGCAGTCGTAAGGATAATATCAGCTAAGATGACATTGGAACACACAGTTGAAATGGTCATGGCAACACCGATTTACGTATGTAACAAGACAGATATTTCAACCTAAAATCAACAAAAAAAAAAATGCTTATTAGAAGTAGGTGAAAACATTAATTTATTCGAAAAGTCATAAAAACAATAACACTGATAAAAAATACATAGAGTAGTATTAAAAATCAAATTTTCTTCCAGATTTGCAATTTGTGGATTTCCCGCTTTCAAATTCTGGCACATAGTGTTTTTCAACACTCAAAGCAAAGACCTTGCAAAGTTAAAAATTGAGCCAAATTATCTCCATTGAACATCAGTAACATCAATCAATAAAAAAACCTGACATATATCAACACCACAACTAACAATATTCGTTTTCAAAAACTAGCTGAAAGGTATTACGTATGCAACAGGACAATTGAAATAAACTACTGAGACACTTCCTCGAAAATAATATAATTTACTCCCACGTGGCATATTTTATGGTTTAAATATGCAAGACAGATTGCATTGAAATTCAATCCAAAGACGCAAATAGGCGTGTTTCACGCGGATTCGCGTCTTTGCATTTACTTTGAATGTGATCTGTCGTGCGAAAAATTCGTTCGCGTCCAGTGTGAAAGCGGCTTTATTGTTAACATTCACAACGATATTTTCGCGTCAAGAAATAATTAAACAATTCAGAACGACAAAAACAACGATTAAAAACATTATTTTGATGAACATACATTCGGATTCAACATTTATAACAACAGAACCATCTGGAATATCTTATTTATTATGAAATAACTAATCGGAACAATGACATGGAATTAGAAAACAATTGGCCAGGGAGGTGCTGAACTTTTTTTCTGATTACCTTTTTATTTATTGGGGTGGCGTAGCATTTAGTCTAATCGTAATAGTCTGCGCAGGTGACCTCTGTTTTCCTGGTGCAATTCCCACAGACGGGTCTGAAGCAATTGCAGCAGGACACGCGTCATGTTTTGTGAGTCAGCTCCTGCGGACCTGGCACTGCCTCCGTTTTGGTGCCAGCGTATCCTGCTGCTGCTGGCTCAAACTTTTTGCCAGTGCTGCCCAATAAAATAAAATAATTCTCGACTACTGTACTCCACCAACTCTGACAGGGGCATCGGTTAGTAGCAAGGCAAACAAAAGATACATTTTTCGAAAAACATTACTGCCGCAAAACTGTACAGTCAGTGAGACCGCTAATGGCAGAAATAGGTAGATTTGGTGATATTTTATGCTCCGTAGGTGTAATCTATATAAAAAGCCGGCGAATTTGCTCCATGTTTGCAGTCCAATCTGAGACTTCAAAGTGCATTATTCGCCCAAACTATTGTGTTGTGTTGATTATGTCAAATAAATGATGTGATCATTGCTCATTTTTTATTATGTTCGTAACAGTACTTACGTAAGTAATATTCGTGACAGATTCAGAGAAAATCATTCCAGCATTGCAGACGATGCTTGCATGACCTTCAAGCAATGGCGTCAACGTCGAGGCGCACACGCATATTTTGTATTCAGCTGTGACTGAGTTCACAGTCGTAGATTCGCATGAATTATTCTTGTTTAGGTGGTGTTACGAACGTAATATTTTTTGGACAGACTCGCAACGCAAAGTTTTTAACAATCATTGAAAGAAATCAGAAGAAAAGAAAGCCGAAATCAATAATTATATCGTATATCAACAAATGGACTCTTACTTTTCGTACATTTATGGGTGGTTATTTCCACAAATATATCCCAGTCTGACCCATTTTTATGTTCGTAACTGCAAGGACAGACGATGGTTACGAACGTAAGCTTTTCAGATAGGGTGTCATTAAATTACCCGTCTTTAATTTTTTTTTTTGGGAAAAGAAGAGAAACTAAAAGAAACTAAGTTATTTATTCAAGCTGACAACTTCACTCAAAATAAGGGTCCCCTTTGATGGGCTGAAACCGCCCTGAAATGAACTACATCTACAATGTCACAAAAAATGTCAAAAACCAGTGTGGACATTTTCTTCTTTCTGCAAGTAAAAATAAAACTAGGCAAAGCATTACTTCAAAAATGTTCTTATTATATCTTTGTCATGTGTATAACACAATAAACACACAATTCAGTGAATTGTCGAACACTGTAACGTGTTATTTAACCGTTAATGTACCATGCCCCTTAGGTACCCCATTTCTGTGGACAGGCCCATATTTAAAGACCTCAATCAAATCACCCCTGAGTCTCCTTTTCCTAAGACTAAAGAGATTAAGGATCTTCAGCCTCTTCTCGTAGCTTTCATCTTTTATACCTGGAATAAGCTTAGTGGCTCTTCTCTGAACTTTCTCTAGAGCCTCTATATCTTTCTTAAAGTATGGTCCCCAGAACTGTACACGGCACTCCAGGTGTGGTCTAACGAACGTGCTGTACAAAAGAAGCATCACCTCCTTAGATTTGTACTCAATACTTTTGGCAATGTATTTTAGCATCCGATTAGCTTTTTTAACTGCTACGGCACAATGGCTAGAACCTGTGAAGGTTTGGTTAACAATCACTCCCAGATTTTTCCCTTGAGCAGCACATTCCAGTTTTAAACCTCCCATGAAGTAAGCCCGTCTAATGTTTTTATTACCTACATGTACAACTTTACATTTTGCTAGATTAAATTTAATTTGCCACATTTCTGCCCAATTCTGGATTCTATCCAAATCGTCCTGAATCACTTAAGTGGAACCTAGACTATTTGCCAAACCCCCCAATTTAGTATCATCTGCAAATTTAACCAATCTGCTCTCAATATTCCTATCAAGATCATAAATGTAAATGAGGAACAGCAGGGATCCCAACACCGATCCCTGGGGGACGCCACTCTCCACCATACCCAGCTCAGATGAGATATCACTGACCACTACTCTTTGTGTTCTGTCCTGTAACCAGTTTTGAATCCACTTCAGAATACCTCCTGTAATTCCAATGGAGCTCATTTTAAAAATTAGTCTCTTATGCGGTACTGTATCGAATGCTTTCTGAAAATCCAAGTGTATGATGTCATAAGCCCTGCTCTGGTCGTAAGTCCTAGTGGCCTCTTCAAAAAATTCCAGAAGGTTTGTTAGGCATGACCTTCCATTCCGAAAACCATGTTGGCTATCCCTCAAGATACTGTTACGTTCAAGAAATAAGTCCAGCTCATCTTTTATGATAAATTCCAATATTTTGCACGAAATGCAAGTTAAACTCACTGGCCTGTAGTTTCCTGGCTCGGTACGGTCCCCTTTCTTATATATTGGTATTATATTGCCCTGTTTCCAATCATTTGGTATTTTTCCAGTTTCTAAAGACCATCTGAAGATGGTGGATAGCGGCTTAAGGTTGAATTCACCAGCTTCCCTGAGCACTCTAGGATATAAGCCATCAGGACCCACCGCCTTATCTGCTTTTAGTTTATGCAACTCGTCTAATACTTTGTTATCCCGAACCTCAATTTCCGCTAAATAATCTTGAGCATTTGACATGACCTCTGGCCAAATAAAGACCCCCTCTGAGGTAAAAATGCTTGTTATCATATAGCAACTATCCATTTTTATTCTTTATCCACTTAACTTGCTCTTTAACTTTCCTTTTTCTGCTACAGTACTGAAAGAAGCGCTTAAAGGGTAACTCCGGTCAATTTCAACACGTATGTTTGTTGTTTGTGGTGAAGGAGTACTGTCAATAGCGAGAAAAATGAAGAAATTTGGTTTTGCCAACACCGAGTTATGCTCCTGCTCAAGTTCGTACCTAAGCAGCTCCAGTGGGGCAGGCTTTTAACGTGCTTTTAGCGTCTTAACACGATCGTGATGTCATTTCAAGTCCATAGCCATGTTCACCTAACCCTTCCAAGTGACCGCAATGAATTTGACTACAGTAGCTGAACGAGAAATGTATAAAAATTGTGCTAATTTACTCAGTGCACGTACTGTGATGTTGTAATGCTAATTAATATGTTGGTATGTTGTCAAGCACATTAACTCCTTAGCATAGCTGTCACAATCTGCCAAAATGCAAATCACAGAATATGAATTTAATAGAGTATAAAGGTACACTTGTGCAGCCTCTCCAGCCACACTGCTTCAAGGTCACTAACAGCTGATAAATGCAGCCGGCTCCCAGTTCTCGGAAAACGAGAGACGGAGAGGGAAACTTACGGGGAAATAGAAACTTTAGTGTGGGATCACGATTGATCGGAGGAGAGAAATAATCCTAGATCCAGACGGCAAAGGAGCAGCGAATCACAAGACTTTTGACTTAGAGACTATATAAACTGGGACAACAAGGAAGTCGGGAGAGAGCGCTCTCCACACTCTTTGTTTTGCATGTGCCTCAATTCTGATCATTATTAAATCATTCTTTTATACATTTGGGACTCTGACTAAATTACTATAAGAAGGTTGAATACGCACCTGAATTTGCCTCATTAAGGATCCTCTCTGAGGATCCCTAACAGTACCTCTGTTTACTTCCTGTTTTCCGATAAAGTCCACACTAGTCGATTGTCGAACTCGAAAAATCCAATATTCCAAAATTTAATTTTTCCACCAAAAAACATGCTTACGAACCGCTGTGGTTATGTCCATTGCGATGAGTGTGTCGCAACATAGCTACACTGCAGCCTAACATCACAACTACATTTTAATACTCGCGCGTAGTCTCATTGGGAATTAGCACTACAGGTGAGTGAGGGCAACATCCGCGGAGAACTCAGACGAAGACGGAGCGTTGGAACGACAACAACATTTGTTCAGTACCTTGAAAATATTTGCTCTGATGGATAGTTCATCCGAATCCGATGTGGAACACGAGGAGTTTTCTGAGTTTGATGGCCGGGGTTACCTCTTCGAACCTGAATATACGGACGAAGAGTTATTGGCACAAGATGTCGAAAGAGCGGCAGAAGCAGAGGTGCAGGCTGAGGCTGCTTCACGGCCACAAAGTGCGGAGACGTGGTGGTGCTCCTGTGGGTACTGCATCGCAATGACCACAGAGGAAGAAAGTCAGCTGTCAGATCTCCGCGGATGTTGCCGACACTCATCTGTAGTGCTAATTCCCAATGAGACTGCGCGCGAGTATTAAAATGTAGTTGTGATGTTAGGCTGCAGTGTAGCTATGTTGCTACACAGTCATCGCAATGGACATAACCACAGCGGTTCGTAAGCATGTTTTTTGGTGGAAAAATTACATTTTGGAATATTGGATTTTTCGAGTTTGACAATCGACCAGTGGGGACTTCATCGGAAAACAGGAAGTAAACAGAGGTACGTGCACTGAGTAAATTAGCACAATTTTTATACATTTCTATTTCAGCTACTGAAGTCAAATTCATTGTGGTCACTTGGAAGGGTTAGATGAACATGGCTATGGACTTGAAATGACATCACGATCGTGTTAAGACGCTAAAAGCATGTTAAAAGCCTGCCCCATTGGAGCGGCTTAGACGCGAACTTTAGCAGGAGCATAACTCGGTGTAGGCAAAACCAAATTTCTCCGTTTGTCTCGCTATTGACAGTACTCCTTCACCACAAACAACAAACATACATGTTGAAATTGACCGGAGTTCCCCTTTAAGGCTAGTTTTTGCCCCCTGTGCAATTTGTCTTTCATACAGTCTTCTAGGATTCCTCAGCTCTTTTTTGACCACAGCCCGCATTTTACAGTATTCAGTCCTAGTATTCTCATTGTTATCCTTTATGTACATCTTATAAAGATTCCTCTTTTCCCTCAAAATCCTACAAATACTTTTGGTCATCCACTGAGGATTCTGCTTTTTCAGCTTATTTTTGGACACATTCGGAACGAATCTGCATTGCGATTCAAGTAAAACCCCCTTAAATCTTTCCCACATCTCATTTACGGACTTACAGTCCAGGAGTGTCTCCCATTTTATTTCAGCTAGATATGAGCGCATCCTGACAAAGTTTGCTCACCTAAAATTGAAAATTTTTGTTTTAGAATACACCTTTTTAACTTCCCATGAAACATTAAAATTAACAGCAGAGCGATCACTTGTCCCAAGTGGCTCCAGTACCTCAACATTGCTAATTCCATCAGGGTCAATACAGAGCACTAAGTCTAAAATTGCCATCTCTCTGTGAGGTTTATTAACACACTGCACCAAGAAATTATCATTTATAACATCTAGAAATTCTTCCTCCCCCCTACCCTGTCCTTTCACCATTTCCCAATTGATTCCAGGATAATTTAAGTCTCCCATGATAATAGTCCCACCACCACTACAAGCTTGCGTAATCCTCCTAAAAAGCATTTCATTTATTGTACTGTCCAAAGCTGGTGGTCAATAGCATACTCCTATGTTTAAACCTGTCTCGTGTTTGCCAATGAGCCTGACCCAGATATCTTCACAGGACAAGGAATGTTCAATTTTCGGGAATTTCCTGTACATTAATGTTTTTGTTCACATAGAGTGCTACGCCCCCTCCTCGCCTATTACATCTATCCTTCCTAAAGAGCTTATAACCTTCTATATTATATTCATCTCCATCCTCCTCACATAGCCAGGTCTCTGTAATCCCAACCATGTCATAGCCCGCATTGATCACTACAGCCTCAAGTTCTGGAAATGTATTTTTTACGCTTCTTGCATTTAAATAAAAACATTTAAGGTTATTACTAATGCTCTTCCCCCTAGATTACCTATGTGGCCGCTGCCTCGAGCCCCCCACTTCGGTTTGTTGCTTTAAAAGTAAAACATCGATAGTGCATGTTTCGCCGTTCCCTTTGTGTAACACTCATTAACCTTCCTGCCCCCCAAGTCCCTAGTTTAAATAATCCTGTGCTACCCTCAACATACGCTGGCCCAGTGCAAAGGTACCCCTCCGGTTCAGGTGCAGCCCGTCAGGCTTGAACAGGTCACCCCTGTCCCGGAAAAAGTTCCAGTGCCCCATAAACCTAACATTTTGAACCCCCTACCTAATGACTTTGCTCACCCTAGATAAAAGAAAATTACTAATGCCGAGACAGAAGCCGAGGAACCACAATTTATTAATTTATTTATTAACCTAAGAAGCCTTACGGAGCAGTCACAATAGAAACCCTGGGGAAACAATGTAAATTGATCATAAGCCTCTTTTAACAGGAGCTTAGTTTCAGTTAACAGAAACGAAATACAAAACTGAGCCAAACTCTATATGTAATAAGCACTCCTAATAGCCGGCTTGAGTTTATATAGTCCCAATACTATTAATATACTAAACTAAAAATATCACAGGGCTTAGCTCAGAGCCCAGAAAAAACAGACTGGCTTCAGCGCCTAGGAAAAACTGGAAGAGACGGAGCACTCCGATTAAAAACTTACCTTTTAAATCCCAACCTAACCTAACGAACGAGTCAAGTGACTGATGCACCACTAACTAAACATTAAATCTCAGATCCCCAGCCAAGAACGCAAACAGTACTTATCAAGCTAGCTGGCCGCAAATACAGCCAAGGGTAAGCGAGAAAAGAGTAAAACCGCGGTTCCCTTTAATTAAAATGGACCGAATAAACAAGTCGTTTACTATGTGAGCGAAATAAACACGGTACCTCCCCCAACATGCTGTCCTAAGCACTCGATCAAGCAGTTAAACTTTAATCAGCTGATCAAGGCACAGCAACTGGAGGAAAATACAAAGATAGGGTATTTACGATGTGTAATCAGAAGAGCCCTTTCGTGATAATAAAATGCGAGAAAGATAAAAACCCGGTTCGCGTTAATATTCAGCTCGGCAATGCGTTTATGCGGCAATGCAGTCAGGATAGAGAACGAAGGGGACTAAAAACCCCGGTGAACGTCTATATTTATAGGCGAGAAGACTGTATGAAAGGCAAGCAACCAAGTATGAACCTAGCCGGGCTATAGTTAGATATCGAGGTAATTCGATTATATTCTTGGCGTTGAGAGCTTGCAAGAGTTCGTTTGCTAAAACAGCTACAGAAAAAAAAAAAAAAAAACAGGCGAGTACCACAGTCCCTGAAAACTGTTTTACTTTGTATACCGCACAATTCACTTAGTTCGACAATTATTTAGCATTTAATTTATTCTCTTAAAATTTAAAAAGCGTTTAAATTTATTTTACTTTACCTTACATTGCTTTGCTCCCAGGAGACTGAAACCCCCCAAAAAACCCCCATCGCTTTTATTTGACCAGATTAGCGACTTAATTTGGCTGTTTGCTCACCGGGTTGTTACACGGGGGAAAAAGGGGAAAGATACGGGGGGAAGATTCTCCCTGTCCCAACTGCGACAAAGGTTATACCTCAGGAGCAAATCGTCTAATCTCTATTATTGTTTGAGTCTTAACACACAAATTATTTTAAGAAAACCCCGCAAACACAAAGGTAAATTCTCAGCTTCAATCCCACACGACTTCCTCTCTTCCTCTCTCAACTCTAGCAGAGTGATCACCAACAAACAGAGCCACAGCACAGCCAAGAGGTCCTACAGCCATTTAATTTGGTTTAATTTGGTAATTCTGTCAGTCCGACCGATAAAATGCAGTGTCTATCAAGAAAATTCCATCACGAGTTTGGTTGGGAGCAGAATTTTAAAGCACTATGTAAGAGCACAAAACAAATTCATGCCATTGTACAGTCCCACATCTTATGCCTAAATTAACTGGCTATCAAACTTGCAGAAGTGCACTACAATTGCGCAGGATCTTGTGTCGACCTCTGCAGTTAGTAAATTAATTATCTCAAGCCTCAAGCACACTGAACCAAAACTCAAATAAACACTGTCTACAGTCACAAGTGTATCCATAAAGACTGTAGCCTAATCATGCAGAGGAGTGAAACAGCACAGTTTATAGAGCCATCAAGACATCTGATGAAGTAAATTGGTTGGAAGGCTAGGACGCACAAGCAAAAACTTTTAATGTTCAGAATAAGCACCATAGCAATACACATCCAGCACAATCAGGGCAAAAGCAGAAAAAAGCCTGAACACCAAATGATAGGAGTAACAAAAACAGCCATGATTAATTTCAATTTACATCTCAATATGATCAAATGCATCAACCTGTGTTGGGTCCTTTACAACAACATTCTGGATAAAATAATGCTCATTATTTAAAAAAAAAAATATATATATATATATATAGATATAAATCTGCATAACTGATGATTGATACAGTTGGCAACAATGGGAACGCCCACAAACGTCACATCTGGTTAGAGTCGAGGGGGAAAACAATCCTTTCCCCCCATCCACTATACTTTAAAAATGCGGAATTTAAACTTGTCTTGCTAACGCTAAGAAGTTGTCCTGACTTACTTTGACTCGCCTGCTGACAATGATTGATATATTAAAAAATGTAATAAACTGGGGTTGGATTGTCGTTCATACGTTTTAAAAGACTGGGCGAATGATCCGACTCAGTGGCCTGCAGACATACATATTCTGTTGTGGGGTCCTGCCATAATCTGCCAAACTCGTCCTCTCCTCTGATAGCTTGAAGCCATTTTGTCTTCCTTTGTGATTTCATTTTAATATTGTAAAACTTTAATTGGTGATTTTTTTGTTTATTTGCGGTGCAAAAGGGCACACAGCAACTTTTGACTAATGGCAGAGACCGATTTGTTTTCCCCCTCGGCTTCCACTCGTGGGCGTTCCCTTTGTTGCTGACTGTATCTATGGCATGCTATGCCAGACAAATAAACATTTTGCTCTAGCAGCAAGAAAACAATAGTCCATTAACAGCCATTTAATTGTTTGAATATGAGCATTCCTGGGGACTTATAAGTGGTCATTTAGAAGGGCACTGTCCCCCAAGACTAAGGCATGGAAGAGTGTTAAGTTAAAGAGCAGGCAAGTGGCATCACACATAGTACTAGTGTGAGACCGGCTCACAGTCGCAACCAGCCATGTAAAATTAAGGAAAATAGGGCCCTGAGGACTGGAATTGGGACAAGTTTCCTCAACTATTGCAGATGAGAACAATAAAATCCAGATAGAAGGCTTGGTCTCACTTGTACTCACTCTGTATTTATTCACGATCTTGAGGTTTTTGGCGGATGAAGAAATGGGACAAGGAAATGTACGAGAAACTAGAAGATGCTTCCACTGACTGTTTCTTTACAGTCCCATGGGAGCTGTCGGAGGAAAAACGTCGATTAATGGAGGCCGTCATTTTTTGACTATGGGGTTTTTTGGTCATGGAGCATGTGTGATTGGGGCTTTTTTCTGGGCACCAGAGCAGATCTACTTGATACCAAAACAGGAAGTTATAAACAGGGATGGAAACTGAATGAGACATGATTTCAGTGAAGCTCAGGAAGATTAAAATATGATCCTGCAGGGTAATCAGTCCAGTGCAAAGAAATTTTAGAGTACTGGCCAAATTGTACAAATTTTGCTTCGGTAAAGGTAAACCTTTGCCTGAAGGTAAGGTACAAAAGGCTGTCATGGATAGACATCAATAAGTTGATTTTTGGCATCATGGGGTTTATAGGGTCCAATACCCGCGAGGGCAAACACAGACTTGGAGGAATGTAATTCCCTGGGCAATGAGCTGTGCCATGCCAAACAGTGCCAGTCAGTCAGAGCCAGCTCAATCCCATCCTTGGCAATAACTCCTCTCTGGCTACTCTTTGAGGGCACACAGATGCCACTGCATCAGATCTCACAAATAAATGAATAAATCTTCAGGAGAAGGAAAACCCAGGTTCAGAAAATTAAAATCCAGCACCAGCTCTTCTGCTACGAAGTGCTAACTAGTAGTTCAAATCTGCTGTTTATACACATGGGTTAATGATACTCATGGAAAACACTCTTAATTTCTGACCCCTGGATGTCCTGCCTGAGTGAATCTCCGTGGCTGATTTGATGCAAAATGTACACCAGAAGCTCCAAAAATGTGTAATTTCACAAGACAATCCACAGATTAGAGTCTGCCCATCACCACTATTCAAAACTCAAAACAACGGACGCGTGGGCAAATCTCAGTGATAAAACATATTTTGGCCTTACTAGAAATATTACCTTAAATTTTGATTCTATTACTTTTTTGCATGCATGTCAGGCTAAATGGACTGTAAATTGTCTTTCAGTAACATATGATTGTGTGAATGAATGCAGTGCAATTCCCAGTGATTAATCAGAGAAAAGCTTAGTGCAGGGATGGCCAACCCTGGTCCTGGAGGGCCGGAGTGTCTGCTGGTTTTTAGTGTTAATCAGCACTTGATTAATGAATGAAAGCAGTTGATTACACACTTCACTCATCTCATCTGGGGTCTTAGGTTTAAATCGGGCGGAGAAAACCAAACTCAGCACACCTTCTGGCTCTACAGAACCAGCGTGCTCTATAAACTTTAATCTGCACTCTGTACTTCTACTTTGTCTGAATTACAAGTATGCTAAATATCCAACCACAGGCTCTAGGCTCCAGGAGTCTTGTGGGTTGTTCCTGCTAATTGCTTGATTGGCTCATTATTACCAAATTAATCCTGAGACACATGGTGAGATCAGTTAAGTGAGTCATCAGCTACTTTAATCCATCAATCAAGTGCTGAGTTAGACCAAAAATCAGCAAACATCGCGGCTCTCCAGGATCAGGGTTGGCCACCCCGGGCTTAGCGTGTTCCAGCCCACAGAGATATAAAACCACTAAAGTGGATAACGTCACTGGCTGGACCAAAGCGCACACGGCAGAATAGCTCCGCCATCTTGTGTATGTATAAATGTCCAATGAGGCACATGTACACAGTAGGCTAAACATGGGTGTTGAAAAATGTTTTTTTTTTTTTTTTTCTGGGGAGAGACTTGTTTTCAGTGTTCTTTTTTATCTTTTCATACTTAAGAGGACACAAATAAAGAATTGTAATTGAACAACGATATTTATACTCCATTATTTGGCAAAGCTAAAGAATAAGGTCTTCGATTGCCTTACCCTTTATATAATCGCTCAGTTAACTACGTTTTTGTTTCGTTCAAACAAAAAGTGTTCGCACTCAGCTGCGCCTGTGAGTCTGACTCGGGTCTATACCTGGAAGAAACTAGTTGTTATATGCATATATGAATTTATATGTCTGCTTTGTGTTTTAAGATTGGAAAAACTTCATTCTGAAGTGTTCATACCTACTTGTCTTCATTTAGCCCGTCTTTGCCCTGACACAATGGATAACAGGATGATATTGCATGTTGCCCCAACTGGGCTCAATGTAGAGGTCTCAAAACTAAAGTATGTAAATGAAACTGTGCCAGGTTCCACAAATACACTGTTAATAACAACATGCCAAAAATTAAGAAATCAGGAAAGGGACAAATACTTTTTCACAACACTGTAGCTTTGGCGGTCAGCATTCAAACTGGCTTCAAAATGGAGGGAAAATGAAAAACCCTGTACACAAAAGCTGCTATCTACACAGAAACCTACAAATACATGCATGCACACTCAAAGACACACACACATACACATGCATGAACATCCAGTTTAAACTGCACTTGGCCATATCGATCACATTTCCTAGAATGAAAAATCCATTAAGACGCTCACATTCCCTCAAACAAGGGTGCCCAATGTCACTGTATTAGAGTGACGTGAATCAATACCATGGCGTTCACTGAGGACCACCTCTTTCTCCAACAAAAGAGCTCTGAAACAGACACGCACACAATTTCACCACAAAGCACGTACACCGTCTACTCAGACATAGACCAATATGTACATTGTGTGTGTACACAGAAGCGCAATGTCTCAGTACTTGAATGAATATACGCTTTATAACACCAAAATACCCACACATGCCCCAGACCTAATGACACAAAATGAAGCACTGAAACAAATTAATGCCAAAAATAAAAGCCAAACTGATCTGCCAATGAAATGAAATTTTAGAGGATATGTTATCTTAAAACAAGAAAATAAGGGTTGTGGAAATGACTTATGAGTCATAAAATGGTGACAGTTAATTGAATGAAACTATTCTGTAGAATGTCTTAAAGCTAAAGCAAGCATATATTATTGGCCTGCCAGCATATTGACATTGCATTGCGAAGAATTAATGCAAATAAAATGTTTGAATCAAGCAAAATGATCCGCTCACATGGTGAGAAAATGATACTTATAACAAGAAAAAAAAAAAAAGACCAAAAATGAGCAAAACTGTGTGCAGAGTGAAAGAGGGTCCCTTTCTAAAATGTGTGCCCCAAGACTACAACATCACCGCATTATTTTAAGTGCTGCCTTCGAGAGCCCATACCTAGAACCAGTGTCCCATTTCTACATTAAAGCCACTCACTAAACCCAGACTTCTCAGAAGTGAGAACACAGCTCATGTCCTCTGGCCCTGCAGCAATTACATTGCACCACTGGCTCCCCAGGTCCCCCATTACCAGCGTCATTATGGCTGTCCTACACTAGCTAATCCTGCGAGGCACAGCAAAGGGGTTTGCGGACCTGCTATGCTACACACCTGTGAGCAGGAAGGGAAGGGAGAGAGAGAGAGAGAGAGAGAGAGCGAGAGCGAGAGAGCCAAGGGGAATGTACAGTTAGTCCTATAAGGATCTTCTTCATATTCAGGGTTTTGCATCCGTCTGAAATACACGTCGCTAATGTGGTTTGGTGCAGCATTCATGGTATGGGCCGGGCCTGAAAATGTCACTGAAGGTAGATGTTGATGCAATAGCACAGAGCGACTTTACAGATTATTAAATAGTTTGGGGAAATCACTTGACCAAAGCCATCCCAAATAAATGGAGGCTTTAAAACAGCAGGGCCGGGTGATATGGACAGAATAAAATATCATGATATTTTGACTGAATATCATATCATCGATATTGTCTTGATTTTGTAAGGAAGGGTTGGAGTTCACACAGAATTTTTGTGCAATGCCATTTTTGTTAAACAGTCATTAGTAATGTGGATATGATGACCGAGCAGGTACAGACAACAGCTATAAAAAATGCATTTCTTGACTGTAAGGCAGCCTTTAAAACAAGACAAGACAACACTTGTATCACAATATCCAACATCCAAGATGATATATTTTACGACAACAACAATTTCATGTTTATATATTGCCATGCCCTATAGAACAGCTGTAGGTGAACTACATCCATACTAATGCCCATGAGTTTGGAGCGTGATTCTGGATGCGCAACAGTGCCCCAGAACAGGAAAAGCTCAGGATGGGGAACCTGGATTTCCCAATTTCGGTATGGGAACCTCCTAAATGTCTATTCATTATACTGTGCTAATCTTCAAGCGCATCCTCTCAACAGGAAACCCAAATCAAAAATTTATGTCCACAAAAGAGCCCTTTCTATGTGGAGTAATTTCATGTTGATTTCCACAGTGACTGACTTTCTCTCAGTTTGTCTTTTGGGGTCTCCAACCCCGTCTCTGTCCTGTGAGACAGAGAGAGTATAAGGACTCCTTCAGCCCCCTCACCCTGAGCTGCAAACACCATCTTCTCTTGACCACACTATTTCATTCGTACTCAGTTGTATTATTATTGTTATCTGTATAACACGAAGTTGGGCGACTACTATGGATTCATGCTTGTCGTCTCTGTCCCGTCAGCGACCTTCGGCACTTCGTTGTGGACGCTGTATAGGCTGTAATTTTTGACTGATTATTTTCCTATTTGGTGTGGACGTGTGTTATACTTCAGTTATGACACCTGTCATTTTTGGTTGCCATGGCAACAGTTTTGGCCAAATAATGAGCAAATATGTGCTGAAACAGATTTTCTTGTGGGCGCAGTACTGGCTGGAGAAGGGAGCTTTCGGGAGCTATACCCATGTGGTTGCAGAGAACCGGACCATCTAGTTACAACCTTATAACAGGCTTCTGATGGACTTTGATTGACTTACAAAACTAAAACCTGTAAACATTCATTTACCCAGCCAGCAGAAGATAGGCTTCCCCACTACAGCCAGGTTCCCAGTGACATTTCTTCCGACTGGAGAGTTTTAGCACTGAGTTTTCTCCCAACAGGGAGATTTAAAAAAAAAAAAAATTTTAACCTCTTAAGATATTTTGGGGATTTGGGCTGGAGATTTGCCCTAAAGCTATTAAGTAAAGAGTGTTTATGATAGTTCTCCTGCAATACGTGCGAAACAAATAAAAATGAATTGAATTGAAAAAAACAAATACGAGTTGGACATTGCAATGCTGTACATTTGTGTTGTGATTCTGCATTTCAGCCATGTCTTTTGTCTAGTCCCATGTTTAAGTTCTGTGCCTGGCTTGCCATGTATGCCTTTTGTGTTTTAGTGACCACTGCCTGCCCCTGACCATCCCCATGATTATGTATTGTGTTTTGTTGTTTGATTTCATGTTTTATTATGTTTCATGTTTTGTATTATTTATGTCTTTGCCATGTTTTATAGTCTTTCCATGTTTCATAGCCTTGCCATGTTTCATAGTCTTGTTTTTGGTTCTAGTCCTGCACTTCGTTTTCCCCTGTCTTGTCTGGTGTAGGTCTTTGCCCACGGTCCCTTGTCTGACGTGCCACTCATTCGGGTGATTTCCTGGTTTCTGGGATTTCAATCTTTCTTCATATCTCGTTTTCTTCCTTCCTCTCTCTTTATGCTATCTACTAACCCTACTAACAGTTTATTGTTTTCGATAATTACTAACCCCGATTAACATTGTATATTCATACTAACTGACTAACTTGCACTCGGGATTGTATAGCTGCACATACTAATAGACTAACGATCTCTCAGCATTCGCCCAATCTGTATCTCCGCCCTCCTTGCCTATCACTAATTATCTCTACTGCAGTTTCCATTTATATCTCAGGCTTTCTCTTTTCTTTAGACTATACACTTTAGTACTCCTTAACCGGAGCTGTTATTCGTTCATAGGAATGTCTCGTTATCCCTGTCTGCGTTTCGGCATTCGCCAAATTCATGTAATTAGTTTTCCTCATGTGTCACTCCCATGTCATTGATTACACCTGTTTACCCTAGTCATGTGTTCACCCCGGATGTGTATATAAGGTGTCTGCACTTTTAGTTCCTTGTCAGATCGTCTTTACTCCTTTGTCTTGTGCTACGTTCCTCGCCTTGCTCACTGTGATATTTTCTTTCTGACTGGATTGCCCGACACTTGTTTTTTGGTTTGCCCTTTTGGATCTGATTGCCTTCGTGAGTTTTGACCTATTTTTGCCCGACCACGTCTATTGTCTTTGCTGCCCTGGTATTTGGATTCGGACCGTTTACGGCTTATGAGTTTGTCTCTCCACCAAACCCACGCCTGTGTACCGAACCATTTTTGCCTGACCTTGAGTTTTGTTATTGGTGCCCTGGTTACAGTTTTGGACTTTGCCCTTTGGATTCTGTTTGTGGATTGTGGACATTGTACTGTTGCCAGCTCTGTTGGGGGGTTTCCCCCTTCAGAAATAAAGCCTCCATTTTGCATTTATCTGGTTTTCGCTCTTGGCTCATTTCGTAAAACCTCACAATTTGACCTGTGCAAAAAATCTACTGTATATTATGCGTCTCAGAAATTCACACTCGACATTCAGAAAATGTTGTTCTGCAATTAAAATTCATGAATCTGGGCTAGTATGCATTCTGCACTATGAAATCTGATAAATTCCTGCATTTGTGTCAGAATATAAAGGTCCCATACATCCTCTGGCTTCCCCATCACATGCACCATGTTTGCTCAGGGCAATTACTTTAATCTGATGGTGGGAAATGCTCCATGCACCATACAGCAGCCCAGCCGGATTCATCTGGAATAATCCGAGCCAGCAAGATTTACGGAAGGTATTCCAGCGCCCCTGCCCTCATTAAATTGCGTGTCATTCTAAGTGGAGGGTCTAGAAATCAGGGCATCTTGTGTGTGTGCTGGTCCAAGCGAGAGGAATCAGAGACTCCAGTGTTTCCTTGGCAACTGTTTCCAGGATGGATGCCAGGATCCATAATGATTTTTCACCTCTCCGAGCGCACTGGGGGTATTGTACACACGGCAGTCCGAGATCCGGGAACACGATGGAACTGCTGCTCAACTGCAGCTAATTTCAACGTGAGCACTGACTGAGTGCGTTAGTCACTTAACCCAACTCGGAGCTCAACTCCTCCTCAAGTCCTTTTCCTCCCAAAGTTCCGATCAATCTGCGATCATTGAGTTTTGCCCAACCATTTTTTGCTTTTTGCTATTATGGCAGGTTAGACTATATGAATCTCTATAAAGGAAGTTATCATGATACAATTTGAAAAACACTTAATCTAGGCAACTCCAGTATCCAGAATTAGCTGGTGTTGGTGCAAGCTCGCATTCCAACCAATCAGTTGCACACCTGATTCTACAAATCGAGGTCTTTCACAAAAGCTCTAGGGGTTGATTAGTAGAGGAAGACGCGTGGCTTAATGGTTGGAATGAAAGCCTGTACCCTCACTGGCTCATTCTTGTCAAGAGAAGTACCCCTGCGCTAAATGGCTTTTGATTGGCTGCATTAAATGGCTTTTTCCCAAAACCCAAAGGGTACACTTCAGATGTGGCCAACAGTCGTCACAGCACATCAATAAGTTGAGTCAGAGGAACCATGGTCTTCCAATGACTGCGCAAATCACGTGCTTCACGTAACACTAAAACATCTTCAAACAGGAATACCAAAAATCCAGTGTCTGGACCTGACAGAAACACTGTTTTCGAGCAGGGTTTCCACTTACTGAGGCATCAGCAGTTGATCTTGTAATATATGCACAAACACAGCCTGGTCACCTTCATGGTAGGTGCGTCCCAATACTCTAAAAATGTACCCTCTTTTCCTCCGCTCATCTCCTACACCCATACCTCTAGATGAGAGAGGAAATACAGAAAAAGGCCAATTGCTTCTCGTCTTATCGCTTCTGGGTGACAGTAATTGATGCTAGAATTGATACAAGTCCTCTCACTCACTAAAGACAAAGCAAAGATCCACTCATCACAGAGCACCTAGATTAAAAGGCAGTCATTAATGGTTGCTTTGATCCACAGCTATATTTTTTCACATGCATACCATTTTGGCTGCTCCAGAGATGCTAAGGGAGATAATCTACAGCATTACAAACTGACTGAATTTAACAGTTAAAAATAACCACGAAGCAATGCATTAATTTAACTAAGTGGAGTCCTGTCGCATATAACTGTGGTTTGACTTGACATACGCGGAGCTCTGTCGTAAAATTATTGTAAAATTTCAGTTTAAAAAACCTGGCAAAAAAGATGCCAATTAAATTGACTTGCAAAAAGGTGCAAGTTTATAACAGAGTGCTCACACAGTCATGTATGGGCTTTGGAGATGTAATATGGGAAAATTCAGGGTTTCCATATGACTGCTTTCGACCAGTGCTCCCCCAAGTATTCTTGTCTCAGGTGGGATGAATAAGAATATGGTGAGGAGGATAAGCAGGATATTGGCCGTCTGGGGGAGCCTGGTGGCACATCTGCAGCTCCAGGGTGTGATCAGGCATGGGTGCATAGACCTGGGTCAAAGTCATCCTCGGACACTCTGCCTCTTAAGGCAGGAGAGACACACAGTACCTGTCAAAAGTTTGGACACGCTTTGCTAATGTCACAGCACTCTGTTTTTAGAGAAATTTAAACGGATTTACTTCTCTATATAATCTCAAATGGAATTAAATTGTAAAAATGTAAACAGTCAGAATTGAAAAGAGAATAATTTACTTGTTTGAATAGTGTCCAAAGAAGCCATATTTTGCAAAGTAAACAGACAAATAAACTCATTCTATTTTCCAACAGCCGAATTAAAGTCAAGCGGTTTTGGGACTAATTGGGCGAAAAGGTTGATGAAAAGCCACCTCAAGTGCAGCACATCTTTGGGAAGTCAGAAGGCCATGCAGCTGCAAATTTATTACAGTCATATGACTGCCTTAGTTAAAAACAAAAATGTGAGAAGGCGCTGCAAATATGAAAACAAATGGTGGTTAGTTAGAATTAGATCTTTTTTTTTTTTTTTTGCAAAATAAAGGCTGCTTATTTCTTTATTTAAAATATATTGTAAGAAAAATGTGGGTGTGTCCAAACTTCTGACAGGTAATATAGGGTCTCCCAGAAAAGAAACTATGGAGAAAATGGTGGACACGGAGAAAGGACGCTGTGAATATAAGCATATACTGTGGGTAAGATACAACCCCCTTTTCCCTGCTTCATTGAAAGCATTATTATTACACAATGTGCAGTTTAGACAGGCAGACCATAAAGAGCTCATGACAGCTGGTTGCCAATCTCATGTTACGCTGGTTACAGCTTAACAACTGTTACGTACGGGGGGGTGGTCTAGCCTGTCGGAACTAGTAAGAAAGGTCCATTGTGGATGAAGGCAAAGGGAACTATACCAAAAATTCAGAAAAACACCACACAGCACAGGTTGTAAGTCTCTCTGACAAAGGATAGAAATTTAGTTGGATTGTTCCTGATGAAAAACAATTAAAATCACCACCACATTGATTAAATCAAATGTGAACCAATCTCAACAAAAACAATGAGTCATGAGCTTCACAAAGTGGCATTTATGGCAAAATTTCAAATGAATACACGTCCCCTGTACTTTTACATTATCAATCAATTAAGGCATAAGGAAGTCAAGTCATTAATACAGTCGAAATGTGAGCTAGTTCCTCAGCACTGTGTGTAATTCACGGACTCAGTTCTCCTCCCTCTGCTGTGAATATTTCACTTCATGGTCAGAAAACTACCATTATACGGCAGACATTTCAGCACTCATTTGGAGAGTGCCAAGAAAAATTGTCCAAGGTCACAGCAGACCTCTTCAGAAAGGTATTTGGAAAATTGGCGCTCATCGTGGATAAGAAGGGTTTTCTAAAAAAAAAAAAAAAAAAAAAAAAAAAAACAGAATGAAATGTCACCTTATATTTTGTATACCCAGGGAAACGAAAAGCTGATTGTTTGTCCTCCAGGATCTCACACTGAGTGGCTTTCCATATTTAGAGAAACTAGTGAATTCTGGGCGCATTACCCGTGAACACTGTAATGAGCACTAACATTAACTTTCAGTGTCACTTTGGTTTCGTTTGTTCCAAACGAGAAAACAAAACACCAGACTTCTTGTTAAGGCTCAATACTGCTTTAACCTGTATTCCAGATTAGGGCCTTTTATTTGGAATACAGGAAACCCTTAGACTGTTGTTTTACAGCTGGAGTACCCCTCCACATTTCAGACGTCCCCGTAATCTGACACTCCCAGCTCAGCTCAAGTCCTTCAATAATGAGCTAATCAGCTGAATTTAGACTCAAAATACATCTTTATCTTCAGCCTGCAGAAGATATAGATGTATTTACCTAACAAGGGGTAGGGTCAAAGGTCATGGCTGCAAACACAAAAGTGTGTGTCAGAGGATGAAAACAAGTGAGTGTGTGTAGAGAACAGAATGACTTTGTTATCTTCTCCCTCGCAGCTGAGGATGCAGTGATCGTCTGTTCAGTGAGTCAGATGTATTTTTTGACACTTTACAGAAGGCAGCAAACTTCAATTCTGTGGCCTCCTCTCGTAATGAGCAACACACTGTCATCTAGACCAGATTATGATCCCCACTGCATTTTTTCCGGCTTATCTTATCCATGATTTATGATTGCCGGTGATGTAAGTATTAATACTCAATGAAAAAGGGAAATGTAACTTCCAACTCATCTAGTAAGTGGGGAATGGATGAAGAGATAATGTTATTTTGCCTCAACTATGGCAACAATACAGTACTATTATCCTCTGCGTACTAATGAGTTACAATAAAAGCAGAAGTAAAAGTAAGGTCGCTTTTCGCAGTCGTTTACAATCCCTTAGGAACGAGACTATAAAGCGATACTCAGTTTTAAAGCGAACACTGCCCCGATTGATTTAAACGACTATAGGTCTTACGAGAGCCACAAATAAGATTTCACAGGGTAAAATGTGCAGAAAAAGACAATTTTCGGACATGGCTGTTTATTACCCTCAAACTCTCAATAGCCCAACTGACTGAAGAGAAGGGGTGAATTAACTCGTAAATTTTATCTCAAAAGAAAAAAAAAAAGCACAGCTCAATTATACAAAACCCAAAACCAGTGAAGTTGGCACGTTGTGTAAATCGTAAAATAAAAACAGAATACAATGATTTGCAAATCCTTTCCAACCTATATTCAATTGAATACACTGCAAAGACAAGTTACTTAATGTTCGAACAGGTAAACTTTGTAATTTTTTGCAAATATTGGCTCATTTGGAATTTTATGCCTGCAACATGTTTCAAAAAAGCTGGCACAAGTGGCAAAAAAGACTGAGAGAGTTGAGGAATGCTCATCAAACACTTATTTGGAACATCCCACAGGTGAACAGGCTAATTGGGAACAGGTGGGTGCCATGATTGAGTATTAAAGCAGCTTCCCTGAAATGCTCAGTCATTCACAAACAAGGATGGGGCAAGGGTCACCACTTAGTGAACAAATGCGTGAGCTGATTGTCGAACAGTTTAAAAACAACATTCCTCAAAGAGCTATTGCAAGAAATTTAGGGATTTCATCATCAACGGTCCGTAATATCGTCAAAAGGTTCAGAGAATCTGGAGAAATCACTGCACGTAAGCAACAAGGCTGAAAACCAACATTGAATGCCCGTGACCTTCAATCCCTCAGGCCGCACTGCATCAAAAACTGACATCAGTGTGTAAAGGACATCACCACATGGGCTCAGGAACACTTCAGAAAACCACTGTCAGTAACTGCAGTTCGTCGCTACATCTGCAAGTGCAAGTTAAAACTCTGCAATGCAAAGCGAAAGCCATTTATCAACAGCACCCAGAAACGCCACCGGCTTTGCTGGGCCCAATCTCATGGACTGATGCAAAGTGGAAAAGTGTTCTGTGGTCTGACTAGTCCAAATTTCAAATTGTTTTTGGAAACTGTGGACGTCGTGTCCTCCGGACCAAAGAGGAAAAGAACCATCCGAACTGTTATAGGCGCAAAGTTCAAAAGCCAGCATCTGTGATGGTATGAGGGTGTATTAGTGCCCAAGGCATGGGCAACTTACGCATAAGTGAAGGCACCATTAATGCTGAAAGGTACATACAGGTTTTGGAGCAACATATGTTGCCATCCAAGCAACGTCTTTTTCATGAACGCCCCTGCTTATTTCAGCAAGACAATGCAAGGCCGCATTCTACACGTGTTACAACAGCATGGCTCCGTAGTAAAAGAGTGCGGGTACTAATCTGGCCTGCCTGTAGTCCAGACCTGTCTCCCATTGAAAATGTGTGGCGCATTATGAAGCGTAAAAAATACGACAATGGAGACCCCGGACTGTTGAACAACTTAAGCTGTACATCAAGCAAGAATGGGAAAGAGTTCCACCTGAAAAGCTTCAAAAATTGGTCTCCTCAGTTCCCAATCGTTTACTGAGTATCGTTAAAAGGAAAGGCGATGTAACACAGTGGTAAAAGGGCCCCTGTGCCAACTTTTTTTGCAATGTGTTGCTGCCTTTAAATTCTAAGCTAATGATTATATGCAAAAAAAAAATAAAGTTTCTCAGTTTGAACATTAAACATCTTGTCTGTGCAGTGTATTCAATTGAATATAAGTTGAAATGATTTGCAAATCATTGTATTCTGTTTTTATCTACAATTTACACAACGTGCCAACTTCACTGGTTTTGTATAATTAAATGACTCAAACAAATGCATAAAAAATAGCTAGTTTCGAAGCTAAAAAAATCTAAGAGCTTTTAAAAAAAGCCTTTCGACGCTCTCATTCCATGAACCCACCAGCTCAGAATACAGTCTCCAGTTTGCCATTGGATCCAGGAAACAAAATCAAGTTTAGGTGATGCTTAGTGTTGGACTCACTGTGAATGATTGTACATCCCTAATGCCTACTGCACATATTGTAAAGATACGTCCCTATTGCCAATTGCCAACAGGTTTTTATACATAAAATGGGACATGCTTATGGCCTATGTAATGTGAAAACCAACTGAATAAAGGCGTAAAGTTCACTTGGGATGAAGCATGCCAAAGAGCCTTTGATCGCCTGAAGTCTCTGCTGTGTCACTTCCCCGTGCTCAAATCTCCTGACTTCAACAAACCGTTCTCCATTGCGGACGATGCGAGTGACCAAGCTTGTGGATCTGTGCTCCTCCAGAGAAGTGACTTTGATGACATTGAGCATCCCGTGGCATGCTTCTCCAGAAGTTCAATCGCCACCAAAAGAACTATTCCACGATAGAGAAGGAGCTGTTGGCTCTGGTTCTATCTTTACAACACTTTGAGGTTTATGTTTGTACAGGGCAAATGCTAATGTTTGTGTACACTGACCACAATCCGTTAATGTTTTTGAGTAAGATGAAAAGCAAGAGTCAGAGATTGTTGAATTGGAGTTTGATTTTACAGGAGTTTGACTAGGAAATTAAGCATGTAAAGGGTACTGACAATGTAATTGCTTATTGCTTATCCCGTGTTTGAGTATGTGTATATATCACATGTGTTTATTAGCATATTGTATTATATGTATATAAATACAAGTGTCTACTTAAAATTTTTCTTTTTTAATACAAAAATGGTTGCCTTTATGAGTCAAAATTTTTCCCTTTTGGAATGGAGGTTTAATGTGAAAAGAAGCCACTAGATGGCAGTATTGACCTTTTTTTTGTTAAGCCCAGACTGGAGCTAGGTTTGGGCATGTCCTGGGCATGTCTGAGACAGCAAGTCCCAGAGAATTAGAAAAAAAAGTCTAAAAGTTGGGAGGGGTCTGCAAAGGAGTATACACAGCAAACGTCCCTGTGTTAACTGAACTCCAGTAGAGTTTATATGAGACCAACTGGTCTCAAATAAACACTACTGGAGTTCAGATAACACTGCGATTTTTGCTGTGTATAATGAGGAAAATTGAGAGAGTAAAGGAATAGGATAAATTGCAAGGAGAAGGATACATTTGACCAGATCTGCCACTCTTTTGAAGACCTGTGAAGCTTTTTTGGATTTTTGCCTATGTTGGAGCATTTTCCTCACCCGGAACATCACCAAGCGACCCCATCTCAAGGGACTGTAAATATTTGTTTTTTCTTATATACATCAATCTTGGTCAGTAGAGTAGATTGTAGGTTAGTGTTAGTCTTTGTTTAATTAAACGCGTTTAAGTTTTAAAATTTTGTCTGTCATCCCTTGCTGTCATGTATGTTATAACAAATTAGGGCCATAACACCTGCTACACATAAAACAGTACATATCTATGGCCAGTGTTGGGGTAGTTACTTTAAAAAAAAAGTAATGCATTACACATTACTAGTTACTTGTTTAAAAAAGTAATCCCTTACTTTACTTAATTACTCGCTGCTGAAATTATACAGTTACACTACTGGTTATATTACTTTTGGATTACTCAGCATCATCATCTGAAATTCACCATAAGTTAATAAATTAACCATATCATGTTAAAACCTGGCATATGCCCAGATCACAAAATCTCTCTTTCATGCTCTTTAATACAGCAAAACCAACAGCAAAGTTGTAAAAATCAGCCCAAACAGTACTTCATAGAAAAGTGAGTCAATTATAAGGCTACGGTACTGACATAAACACGCATGAAAAAGGACGTCTGATTTGTTTTTCTGTCCTTGATCTCAATTGCCAATATACTCAAGACGAAGAAGAAGAAGAAGAAGAAGTAGTAGTAGTAGGAGTTGTAGTTTTGTTATTTCTGGCCTCCCGTACTGCTGATAGTTAAAGAATTTAAAGAAATGCAAGTAACTATATAATTAATTTATTACTAACTGTAATCCAATTACTTAAGCTATCAAAATAATGTGTTACATAACTGCTTTACTGATAAATGTAATTTGATTACAGTAATGCATTACTCCCAACATTGTCTACGGCCTAATGCGCATATAATAGCACGCTGACCAACTGCACAAAAAAGGTACATTTCAAAGGCAGACTACACATTACATAACACAAAATGGCCTAATGCATGTACATCTCTACAGCAAAATGCATAAATAATTGGCGCCACACGACCTAATCCACAAAGCCTGTACATGCCTTCAGCTGAATGCAGATATAATGGCACCCTATGGCAGATTGCAGAAAAGAGGTGCATTTTTATGGCCTAATACACATAATATAGCACCCTGCGGCCTGATGCACAAATAATGGTGCATCCCTGTGACCAAATGCTCATATAATGGCATCCTATGGCTTAATCTACAAATAACAGAGCATCAATTCAGCCTATTGCACATATAACGGCACCCTACGGCCAAATGCACAAATAATGGTGCATCCCTACAGCCTAATGTATCAATAATAGCACCTAATGGCCAAATACACATGTAATGACAGATTGCTCTAATCAGCTGCAGATATGATAGGACATCCTTGAGGCCTGCTGCATGCATATCATTGCATACATATGGCCAAATGCAAACATAACACAACACGAGCCACCTATGGACTAATGCACATGTAAAGGTACATCCAAACAGCTAATGTACATATAGGGGCACCCTGTGGACTAATGCACATGTATAGTGCTGTGAAAAACAACTTCCCCCTTCCCCATTTCTTCCAGTTCTGATCATTTGTCATATGTGCAGTACTTGTCTCAGATCGTCCAACTACTTTTAAAATAATACAAAGGCAATGAGAGGAAAAAACAAACAATGCAGCTTTTAAATGAGCATTAAAGCACTGAAAGTGAACAGCAATTCAAAACCTGCATCACCCACATGGGAAAATCCCCCCATCCCAAATAGCAGGCTGTGGCACCCTTGGCTACAACTGCCTGTTTATGGTTATGCAACAGCATCTGAAAAAGATTCAAGTCAAAACTTTGACTAGGCCGCTCCAAGACCTTCATTTTGTTTCTTTTGAGCCATTCAGTGGTGGGCTTGCTTGTGTGCTTCTGATCACCGTCTTGGTACATAACTGCGCTTGAGCTTTAGATCACAAACTGATGGCCAGACACACTCCTCCAGGATTTTCTGGTAGAGAGAAGAATTCATTCTTCCATTTTTTATGGCAAGTCACCCAGGTCCACAAGCTGCAAATCAACCCAACTGCATTACACTGCCAACACGTTTGACTGCTGTTATAACATTTTTACCAAGGCATGCTGTGTTAGCTTAAAGCGAGATGAAACCAGACCATGTCTTTCGAGAAGTTCTACTTTTGATGCCTTGGTCCAAAGAATATTATCCCAACAGTCTTGAGGGTCATCATGATTTTTTTTTTTTTTTTAACAAATGTGAGACAAGCCTTTTTTGTTCTTTTTGGTCAGCAGTTTTCACATTGTAGCACTACCATGGATGCCACTTTAGCCCAGTCTTATTCTTATTGTGGAATTGTAAATATTGACCTTATCTGAGGCAAATGAGGACTGCACATCTTTTGATGCTGCTTTGGAATCTTAGATGCCTTCATGGAGGAATTTTGGTTGGCCGGTTACTTTTGGGAAGGTTCACTACCGTGAACAAAAACTTCTGTCTAGTTTTTGGTTGCCGGCCGTAGGCCAGTAACCTATTGTCGTCACTTTGCGTCCGGCGGAATCAATGGCGTTGGCCGTTTAAAGCCGCATCTCAAAAACGGTCTGATGATTTTTTTAAATTTTTTTATTTGGGGATGTGATCAAATCGGTCATCAAGTTAATGCCCAAACAAAAATTTTTTGATTGAATCGTTCATTTACACTTGGTGGCAATTTTTATGCCGAAAACCTCAAGGTCGAGGCAAAAATGTTCTATAACTTGCTTAAAGAGCTTAGGACATGCACTGAGCAAGTTTATGAATATAAAAGGCTACAATTAAAGTAATTCCCATTGTCTGCCTACAAAAAAATGTAGAAAATTATTTTTCATAAAAATCGCTTTTCTTGTTACTTGCTCAACCCTCCTCATTAACAAACATTCTGAGCAACACTGAAAAGCGATTCTGGCCCTCCCCTGTGTGGTCATGTCATAAGTTGTACACAGTAGTGGAGTTGTTAAAAAAAAATCCAGGAGGATGGTCCATTGAAAAAAATAAAGGGGGGGGGACTTCTGTAATTCATGTAAATTTTTTATCGAAATAAAACACTGAAAATAAAGCTTCTTAATCTTCTCAAATCAGATCAAGCCAAGTTTTTTTTTGTTCTTAAAGACAGTACAGACTTTAGATTCTTTTTACATTTACATTTTCCAACACTTTTCAACATTTTTCAATAATTTTCCCTGAGGTGAACAGTTTTTAGTTTCTCAATTTCAAGTCTCTCATAACAGTTTCCAAAGACTGCAATGTTAAACTAGCCATTTCCCAAGAGTGGGCCTGGCCTCTGCAGGTCGGGACGCAGGGGTGCCCTGAGATGCTGCTTGGACAACTCAATTGTCTATTTTGTCTCTGTCTATATTTTGTCTGCATTTTTTAGATGTAAAAAAGGTGGTTCCTATGGTGTTCTGAGTGGTTGCTAAGGCGTTGCTAGGCGGTTGCTATGGTGTTCTGGGTGGTTGCCAGGGCGTTGCTAGGTGGTTGCTATGGTGTTCTGGGTGGTTGCTAGGGCATTGCTAGGCAGTTGCTATGGTGTTCTGGGTGGTTGCTAGGGTGTCGCTAGGCAGTTGCTATGGTGTTCTGGGTGGTTGCTAGGGTGTTGCTAGGCAGTTGCTATGGTGTCCTGGGTGGTTACTAGGGCATTGCTAGGTGGTTGGTTTGGTGTTCTGGGTGGTTGCTAGGCGGTTGCTATGGTGTTCTGGGTGGTTGCTAGGGCGTTGCTAGGCAGTTGCTATGGTGTTCTGGGTGGTTGCTAGGGTGTCGCTAGGCAGTTGCTTTGGTGTTCTGGGTGGTTGCTACACTCCCTATTGGGGAGAGTAGTGGGCCTGCTCTCAGCTCAGGCCCACTAATTATAAGCCAGGCCCCAGGAACAGGCCCCACGAGGGAGAGGGCAGGAAACATCTTCACTTGTTTTTGTTCTCTGATGAGTCACATTGGTGAAAATAACGGTAATATAATTTAGCTGAGTGGGGAGTATTTCATCAAAATATATTTGAGACAAACTCTCATCTAACGTTAACAGTAACTCTGTTCCACGTTTTCCACGCTCATAAATCCAAATGTAACGTGACTGAATGGCAAGTCCTCTGTTTTAGCAAGCTGGAGAGAGGGAATAACGTAGCGTGAGCTAATCTCAGCTTGCTTGTGCATGCAAACTGTGGCGAGTCTAGCTCACTTGTAATTCTCTTTTTTTTTTTAATAATCCCAGACATTGCGTAGTCCAGCTGCTCGTCGTTTGGCCATGCTGACATTGCAATGCAATTAATCCTCTGGATGTCGCTCTTGCTGCAGCTTGTGCCGCTCCCGCTGGCATCAACGAATTTAAAGTAACAATCATGTTGCGTCATTGAATGTTTGCGCGCCCAGTTGTGACCTCAGATTATTACCTCCGCCAAGGAGGTTATGTTTTTGCCTGGGTTTGTTTGTTTGTTTGTCTGTTGGTTTCAAAAATAACTCAAAAAGTTGTGGACAGATTTTGATGAAATTTTCAGGGATTGTACAGATTGGTATAAGGGAGAAATGATTAGATTTTGAAAGTGATCCGGATTTTCATCTGGATCCAGAAATTTTTTAAAGCATTCTTTAACATTGATAGATAGGGCCATTTTTGACATTTTTGCATATAACTCCACCAAAAATGGTCAGGGCACTTGGAAAAAAAAAACAGGACAAGTTTTGAACATGTTCTACAATATATCAAAGACTGATCCAGAAAATGGAATAATTCTGGATACTATGATACAATGATCCAGAATATGAAAGTAAGGGACCTTCGGAACTTTCATTAAAGGAAGAGAATAAATGAAGCTACAAACATGCGACAAACACCATTATATAGCCAAAATATTGCAAAATTAGAAGGTGTCACTGGATTTACTGTATCTTCAAAAGCCATGGAACTAGATCCAGAAGAAAACCACCATTACGGAAAATTTGATTTCCATGAATAACTACTGAACTATTGATATCAGAATGAATTCGGTTGCTAATGGTATGTTTTCTCGGTCAGGGAATCTGAAAAATAGATGAAATAAACGTAGGACTAATATTTATGTGTAAATCACAACATGAGGGGAAATGTTGCATCATAAGAAAAAAAAACAAATGAAGCTAGAAACATGCAACAGACATCTATAAACAGCCAAGACGCTGTGGAACTAATATTGATATAGCATTATGAATCAAATTGCCATGTTTTCATGGTCAAGGAATCTAAAAATGAAGATGAAATAAATGTAAGACTAATATCTATGGTGGAAGTCGCAATATGGAGGGAAATGTGCTTGGCGGAGGTCTGCGCTCTCCGAGTGCTTTTCTAGTTATCTATTTTACTTAACAGTTCTCTCTAATGATGAAATAATACAAATATAAGTTATATGTCCAAAATTTACTGTAAAGAGGGGAGGGATGGAGAGGGGGGATGGCAGTTTTACAGGAGGGATGATTTTGGTCATATTTATTTCAGGAGGGATGCCATCCTCCCTCAACTCGACTACTGGTTGTACATGGTGGGCGATTGTGCGTCCAACAACGATGGTATCCGAGTCAGATTCCGATAGTTTCTCAGAATTTTCAATTGAATCCGTCTATTTTGAAGAAGAAGAGTACTTTTTTTATGGAAGATGAGGATACCCAACATAAATCTGCTTTCACACTAGACACGAAACATTTTTTTTTTGCACGACAGATTACAGTCAAAGTCAATGCAAAGAAGCCAATACGTTTCGCCTGTATTCGTGTCTTTGCATTGACTTTGAATGTAATCTGTCGTGCGAAAAAATTCGTTTTGCGTCCAGTGTGAAAGCAGTTTAACACGGGATTCAGAACCATACAGATTCCAGGCTGAGTACTCGAGTCAATGAAGATGGCTAATTGTCAGTGTCTCCGCCTGAACCGAACTGAACAACACTTACCAGAAAAGTAGCGGAATTAGGCTATAGGTTAAGGTCAAGAGATAATATTAGGTTTAAATTGGGGTCTTTTGGGGGGGGGGGGCACTTAAGGCCACAGTTGATTTCAAGGTGTGGGAAATGGGATTTTTGTGCTGCAATAATTTTCTGGTCCCTACATGCTAAAACTGTGTGTGTGTGTGTGTGTGTGTGTGTGTGTGTGTGTGTGTCTGTGCGTGAGTGAGTGAGTGAGTGAGTGAGTGAGTGAGTATGTATGTGTTAGAGGGGAGGATGTCATGGAGTGATTAATCTAAGGTGGCCTTAGATTCACGTTTTCCGGAAACTAACTCAGAGCGCTAAGTCGATATGTGGTTCCATTGCCGCTTGAGCACGACCAAAGTTAATTTCCCCTCCATTAGAAGGAGAAGAGGTTTTGTGTCTGAGATACTGACAACACATCAGATAGGTCTGGGAGAGCAGGAGTCACATCTTTGATGTCTACAAGACGACTGGAGATGGGCATTCTATCGAAGAATCTCCGCTCAATCTCTGCTTCTTCGCATTTTTGCTCTGTTGGGCGTTCACACCCAAAGCCAGCACTGCCTGTCTCTTCATGACTGTACTTTTCCTATAATTTGGTGCCCATACTGATTTTTCCAGGAACAACGAGAGTGGAAAGTCTAAAATAAACACCTTTTCAGTTGGAGCTTGACCTATTAGACATTAAAATGACCTCAGAAATGCGTGAATATGCCAATGAGGTGCCAATGTCCCTCAGGTGACCTTACGATATTCTTGAGGGAATACCCAAAAAGTGAATTGAGCAAATTTAAAATGGCCAACTACCGGTTACTGTCCAAATTCACAACCAGTACACAGACTGACAGAAAAAACAGCCACTTTTCTTTTGTACTCTCTTTCTTCAAATTTTTGCTGAAGTTATTTTCAGAGGTCAAATTGCAGCACGGAGCCTGTAAAATTTCCCAGTCAAATGAAACTTAAAAATGGGGACTTTCAAGTTTTTCACCAACGGGTCTTGGGCAAGACTTCTATCATTTCCATGGCAGCAATATTATGACCGTGCCTAAATGACCACATAAAAGTATTAATTTTTCTCCCTTGCATGTCTCTTGGGCATCCAAAAGAAATTCTCCTCCTCCATTTTACATACTGTGTGGATTTATACCTTCTTTTAGTCAATCCGTCCCCCTCATTCAATCTTTCTCCTATGTTAGAAATGCCTGGTTAATGATGCACTAGTTCAGCAATAATCATCACTACCAGCAAGCCAATTAGAGAGGAAATCCCAAACTTTTTTCCCAAGGGCCAGGAGATTTATGGTCCATGAGTGTCCAATTCCGCGAAACAGCATTTCAATCCGTGTCTCTACAAGTTGCGGGTATTAAAACACTCCAAATCACTGCCAGTGACATTAGCCTGAAACGTGCAAAGTCCGGAGCATGGTAGCTCTGACAACTTGTCTTTAAAAATGGGCAGCAAGTTGCCAAAAATGGAGTAGAAGAATGCATGCATTGTTTCCCAGTTAGATGAGGTGGTGATAGAAGTTAACTTCAAAATGTGGTAATTTTTGGCTGCTGTCCAGTTAAAAGGTATGACATAAGCACCAACTCTATGCTGTCAGCAGTCAGAGGCGCAAATAACTGGAACATACTAAAAACCCCCTTTTCTGTAATCACCCAACGTGGAAAGATTATTCAGGTGATTTTATCAAGCACCTGAAAAACACTGCGCACCTTTCCTTCCCAAAGCAAATTTAATGGCTTGAAATTAAAACCACAGAGCATGCATCCATGACAGAGGGCATGATCAGCTTTTTACCGACAGTGAAAGTAGCTTGACAAAAGGAAATGGAGAAAAAGTAAGACGGCTTCATTAAACTTCTGTTGCAAGTCACGTTTTCTTGAGTGTGCTTTATTTTCATCGCCCAGTTAATCTCTCGTCCTTTTGAGAAGTCATCAGACGGATCTTTAAGATACAAATGGCTTCTCTCCAAATGTCTGCCCAATTTTAAATGTTTCATAGCCTCATTGCAAAGTGTGGCTCTGCAAAGGACACGCACTAGCCTTGAAAGAAACCAAAATTTAATACAAGTGGCGTAGCTTTTGCAGTATTATTTTGATTACGGCTTCTTCCTTGATTCATTGGCTTTTTGTTGATATTTGCAGAAGAATACCTTTAGACATTTTTGCATAGAGAATGCCATGACTGAGAAGCTTTTTTTTGCGAAACCCCACAAAAACCATAAGTTCTAAGCCACCTAAAACTAAGTTTTTCCCCACTGAAAAACAGGGTGTTTTGGTGGGCATCCCGGCAATTGTAATGAGCTCTTCTCTGGTTGGCTGGCAAACAGAGCTAAACACAAAAAGTGACATCAGTGTTATAAGGGAGAGCAGAGCAGAGGGATCGAGCGAGTCCGCTCGCAGAGCTGGTGGGCATGAACAGTGCAGAGCAGGTCAGTTTGCAACATAATGGCAGGAATTTTGAACTGCACGTTTCAAAAGCTGAGGAGGAAAAGAGGGCTCTAATGGCTTCAAAGACAACCTTCCTGAGCTGTTAGATTTTGTGAGGACCAGAGTACAGCTGGACTGAAGTGGGAAAAAGTTCCTCCCATTACACAGTATCAGTCCAAAGTTTGGACACACTTTGCTATTGCCACAGCGCTCAGTTTTCAGAGAAATTTAACCAGCTGAACTTCTCTATATAATCCAAAGTGGAATCTGGTATGAGGTAAACAGTCAGAAGTTAAAAGAGAATAATTGGCTTGTTTGAATAGTGTCCAAAATTTTTGAATTCTCAAAGAACTGAAGCCATAAGTAAGTAAACAAATGAGCTCTTTCCATTTTCAACAGCTAAATTAAAGACAAGCTGTTTTTGAATTTATTAGGGAAAAAAAGCCAATGAAAAGCAAACCACAAGTGCAGCACATCTTTGGGAACTTAGACGGCCGCTCAGCAGCAAACTCATTATAGCCATGTAAAAAAAAAAGTGAGTATGCTCTGTAAATATGACAGACAATGCTGGTTAGTTTGATGGATTTAAGAATAAGATTTTTTATTTTTTTGCAAAATAAATGGTGCCCATTACTTCATTTAACATGTCTTGTAAGAAAAAATGTGGGTGTGTCCAAACGTTTGACTGCTACTGTATCACCCAATAATTTTGGTGATTGAATGGTGATGGAGTCAGTATTATGCCTTGTCTCTAAGGCCTGAATTACATGCAGATTTAAATTTAATTCAATAAAATTTTGTTTGCATGGCGCTTTTCACAAAGACAGTTTACAGAGCAGAAAAAGTTCAGTCCATCCCCGGAATAGTAAATGAGGGAAGAGACTCTAAGTTGGGGAAAAAATCCTCGAGCAGTGGTGAGGAAAAAGAAGCTCCCCAGCGGGAAGAAATCTCAGGAGGTACCTGGCTATAGTGGGGGAGGCTGTCCTCCACTGGTGAGGTGATTTATGAAGTTGGGTTGAAGTCTAATAAAAACTCTAAGAAATCTAATCAGTGGCATCTGTAGCTCCAGGAATTATCGAGGTAAGGATGGAGCAGAACCGGATCTGGACCAGATCAGAAACGCAGGACAGCAGAAGCCTGTGACCACGGTGAGGGAAAGGGCAAAAGTGATCCATGGACCCAGTTTACGAGAGGGAAAGGATCCCCAAAAAAAGACTTTTGATTTGAAAAGGTTCCCCAAAAACCAGCAGAGACAGTGGCCCTCCAGGGCTGTAGATCACAACTCCTGCGCCCGGTGAAGGTGTTGAACATTTAACCCTTTCAGTGCTGTGGGCAACTATAGTTGCCCAATAATGGAAGATATCAAAATTAGACGCTGTTGAAAACTTTAGGTTATTTACATAACCCCGGTTCTCTGAGTAATATGAGTGAGATGTCTCACTATGGGATGCACGCCTCGCTGCAGCCTCAGAAGCATTAATCTCATTACGCCAATCCTGATTGGCTGGTGAATGTGTCCGTCCGCCCAGGTGGTACACCCACCTTAAATAGCTCATGCGGACGGCACCACGTCATTCAAGATAAGCACCTCTTCTCACTCGCCCCAGCAAGAAGGGTTGTCTGGTGAGACATCTCACTCATATTACTCAGAGAACCGGGGTTATGTAAATAACCTAAAGTTCTCTTTCATAATATTTCGCTCGATGTCTCACTATGGTATATCGTAGCTCCCGTATTGCCAGACAAGCTTATCCAGCGTCCACCAACCCACAGAGAAGCAATCTGTTCCAGTCAGGACAGCAGAACCGCACGTGCCACGCACGGGGCGGAAACGTCCAGCTTATAAAAGCGGACAAAAGTGAGAGGCGAGGACCAACTCGCCGCTGCACAGATGTACTGAACAGAAACTCCCCTGAATAAGGCCCAGGATGCGGCCAAGCCCCGAGTCGAGTACGCCCGCATGCCCACAGGCGGCTGCAAACCCCGACACGTATAGGCCAAAGCAATCGCCTCCACCACCCAATGGGATAGGCGCTGCTTAGTGATAGGTTTTCCTTTATGAGGATTAGCCCAGGAGACTAACAGCTGATCGCTCCTCCTGAATCCCCTAGTCCTGTCCATGTATATGCGCACCGCACGGACTGGACATAACGCGTGCGACTGCTGCTCCTCTGTTGAGGCAGCAAAGGCCAGAAGGTCAATTGGAGAACATGAGCCCACCACCTTAGGCACAAAAGCCGGGTTGGGCCTCAAAATCAACCTTACATCTCCCGGGAAGAGCTGAGCGCATGACGGATGCACCGAAAGCGCATGGATGTCACTAACTCGCTTAGCTGAAGCCAGAGCCAGCAACAACACAGCCTTGAAAGACACGTGCTTCAAGTCTGCCCCTTCCAGTGACTCAAAAGGAGGGCCCTTAAGCCCCTCGAGAACCACAGCCAGATCCCACGGTGGCACCAGTGGTCTGGACACGGGGAGAAGCCTGCGCGCTCCCTTCATAAAACGGCAAACCAGTGGGTGCTGACTCGCCGTTCGCTTTTCAAACCCCACGTGACAGGCGGCGATCGCCGCCAAGTACACCTTAATCGTGGAGAAGGCTTTGCCTTTGTCAATCAGGTCCTGCAAGAATGACAGTATAGCACTCACCGGACACTGAAAAGAAACGTGGCCGTTCCTGTGACACCACCCCTCAAACACCCTCCACTTACAGTCATACAAAGACCTAGTGGATGGGGCCCTAGCGTTTTGTATAGTGGAAATCACACGCTGTGACAATCCCACAGCCGAGAGACTGAGCCACTCAGGGGCCACGCCCACAACGCCAGGCGTTCCGGGTGCGGGTGGAGGATCGCCCCCCCCCCCCCTGCGATAGCAGGTCCCTGCGCAGCGGGAGCTGCCAAGGCTGAGCGCACAGGAACCGATATATTTCCGCTAGCCAATGCATCGCCGGCCAATGCGGAGCAATCAATATCAGTGCGTGACCACGTTCCCTCACTCTGGACAGAGTGGGGGATATCAAGGCCAGGGGAGGGAACGCATAAAGAAGCTCGTGCGGCCAGACGTGCGCTAGTGCGTCTATGCCAAGGGGAGCATCCATGCCGCGCAGAGAGTAAAACAGCGCGCACTGCGCGTTTTCTCTCGCCGCGAACAGATCTACCGCGGCCCGACCGAACCGGGCCCATATCTGTTCCACAATCTCCGGGTGCAGAGTCCACTCCCCATACACCGGCGCACCCCTGGACAACAGGTCCGCGCCTGTGTTCAAGACCCCCGGGACGTGCGTCGCTCTCAAGGAGAGGAGACGGCCGCAGCTCCACAGGATCAGTTTGCGTGCCAGCATGTGCAACTGACGGGAGCGCACCCCCCCTGACGGTTGATGTACGCCACCGTCGTCGTATTGTCCGTTCTCACCAGGACATGATGACCCATGAGAGATGGAAGGAAATGTTTCAGGGAGAGGAACACCGCTGAAAGTTCCAGAAAATTTATGTGAGACTGCTGGAGGCCCACACTCCAGCGGCCCCTCACAGACCGGCCCCCGTGAATTCCGCCCCAGCCCGTCAGGCTGGCGTCTGTAGTGACCACCTTCCTGGACAGGACCGAGCCCATTGGGACCCCCTGGGTCAGAAAGGACGGAGTCCGCCAGTGACGCAGCGCCCTGGCGCATTCCAGTGTGACCAAGACTCTCCGCGTGCCGTGACGCACGGGATCTAGCCCGCATGAGGCCACCCAAAGCTGGAATTCTCTCATGTGGAGGCGACCGAGACGGATCACGAGGATGGCAGACGCCATCAGACCGAGAAACCGAAGACACAATCTGAATGGAACAAACCTGCCTGGATAAAAAAGCGCGAGGCATGCCCTGAAAGCTCTCACCCGTTCCGCCGAGAGGCGAGCTGTGAAAGACACCGAATTCAGGAATAACCCCAGAAAGATAGCATCTTGCGCTGGGGACAGCATGCTTTTCTCCGCGTTTATCACAAAACCCAGATCGACTAGGTGCTGTGTGAGAATACGCGTGTGCGCCCTGGCTTCCTGCTCCGATTGCGCCAAAAGCAGCCAATCGTCCAGGTAAGTGGCCAGACGGATGCCCCGCCGTCTCAGCGGGGCTATTGCTGCCTCCGTGCACCGCACGAACACCCTCGGGCTTAATGACAGACCGAAAGGGAGCACGCGATACTCGTAGCAGATCCCCTGGAAAGCGAACCTCAGAAACTTTCTGTGGGGAGGATAGATTGGAATGTGGAAGTACGTGTCTTTCAGATCGATTGAAGTGAACCAATCGTTCTGACGTACAAGACGCAACAGGGATGCGTGTGTGAGCATCCTGAACTTGTACTTCCTGAGATATTTGTTCAGAGCCCGTAAATCCAGGATAGGGCGAATACCATTCCCCCCCCGTTTGGGGACTAGGAAATACCTGGAGTAGAAACCGCTCTGACATTGTGCGGGAGGGACGACACAGATTGCTCCTTTGTTTAACAGTGAGAAAATTTCCTCCTGTAAAACATGAGCTGACTCTCCCTGCGCCTGGGAGTGTATAACGCTGGCGAATCGCGGGGGGACAGCGGCGAATTGCAGCCTGTACCCCCTCGAAATCGTCCTCAACACCCAGGGTGGGGCTGCCAGTGCGACCCATCTCCGCCATCTGAGGGTGAGAGGTGATGTGCACTGCAGCCCTTCCACCACAAGAGGGCCTAGCCGCAGTGCGGTGGCGCCCTCTTGTGGCGGAATGACACAGCCCCCGGGTGACGTGCCCTGCAGTCCTCCCACCACAAGAGGGCCCAGCCGCAGTGCGGTGGCGCTCTCCTGTGGCGGAATGACAAGGCCCTCGGGTGGCGTGCTTATTTTGACAGATTTGGCTTTCTTTATTTTCAGCTGCGCCCTCGGCACTCGGCCTGGCTGCGACAGCGGGACACAATTTATTCTCTTTGAGAAAACTTTTGTGTATGTGCGTGCTTGTGGACATGAGAGGGGGGCCACCGCTAAACCCCGCGACGTCAAATGTCCATCTCTCCCGGCTTGCACTGGCACGGTCCGAGGCAGCTGGGAGATAGGGGCGTGGGGAGCCCCTGGGTGCACGCCCGAAAGCCAAACAGGTGGAGCCGGAGAACGGGGAACTTCCAGCTGCGTCACCAGTGGAGAGAGGGGGGGTCAGGCCGCTCTCTTCTTTTTCCTGGCCTGGCTGCTGGCGGTATGCGCGGGTCGCGCAGGCGCAGCTGCAGCCGGGGCCGAGGGCTTTTTGGGCCAGCCGGGCCGACCTGACGGAGCAGGCGGGGCGGGCTGAGGCCTCCGCAGTTTCGGCATTTTCAACTGCGAATCCTGTGAAGCAGCCTGTGCAAAGGTCTTACGCTGAGCAGGCGGAAGAGGAGCAGGGGGCTTTCGAGGGAGGCAGAGCTTGAGAGCTTCATACTCCTTCTTTTTAGCTTTGCACCGCCGTTGCATAGAAGCCAACGCGGAACCGAAGATCCCCTCCGGGACAATGGGCATGTCCAGGATGTCATCCTTCTCCCTGTCCGACAGGTTGGCGAGGTTGAGCCACCGCGCCCGTTCCTGTAGGACCATGGTCCCCAGCGCTTTTCCCGTGGCCTGGACCGCGCAGCGTTGGACACGGAGACACAGGTCGGTGACGACCGGTATTTCCTCCCATGTAGCTGGGTCATGAGTTAGCACAAAATCCTCGCACAACTCAGCCTGATAAGCCGTGAGCAGGGAGAGGACATTGAGCGCTCTGGCCGAAAGCGCAGACGCCTTATACGCCTTCTCAGTCAAGGCTGACTGAAAACGGTCCGACTTGGACGGCAGACTGGGGCTCCGGGAGGACACCGCTGACAGGCGGGGGTGAAGGTGCGCTGCCACGAGTGGCTCCATCGGAGGCATGCAGAGCAGACCCAGGCTCTCCATCGCCTCACAATCGAGGGACGAGGCACCGGGAACTGGGCTCCTGCTGCTATAAGGGCGGTCTTTCCAAGAGCGCGCAACCTCATCTAGCAGCTCCGGGAAGACGGGGAGAAGTTGTTTCGTCGCACTCTTAGCCAAGGGCAATTTCTTCCCCTCGTAGCGGGATCTGGTGGTCTCAGCTACGACAACGGGCCAGGGGATGTTCAGCCGGACAGCAGCGCGTTTGCACACGTCGAGCATGTCGGAGCTGGGGAGAGGAGAAGCTGGTATGCTACTCTCATCTCCATCCCGAGAGGTGACGGAGGCCGCGGGCTGCGCGGCCCGAGCCGGAGTAATGAAGACGTCGTCATCTTCCTCATCCTCTGATATGAGGAGTTCAGAGACGCCATCATCATCGTCCCCATAGTCCAGTTCTAGGACGTCTTCCTCACACGGGGGATCCGCGGCTAGGTCGAGCTGGGAGCCCCAGCTGGCACTAGCCTCCGGAATCGCCGCCGTAGCGACCGCCAAATCCTGCTTGCCCTCGGCGGCAGCACCGTCGGAGGGGTGGAGGGGGTCGATTCCAGACAAGCTAGCCTGGCGGGCTAGCCGTCTGCGGAGACTTTTCGCTGTAAACACCGCGCAGTGTTGGCACGAGCCGGGAAGTTCGATAGCCATACGGGCGTGTTCCAGCCCCAGGCAGCTCGAGCAGACCTGGTGTGGATCTTTACTCGAGATCTTGTTCCCACAGCGACAGGGATGGGTCCCGGAGTCTCCGTGCCCCTTGGTATGGGGGTTTTGGGCCTCCATTCCTAGCTAGCTGGTGTGCAAGCCGGGAGACGAGGCAGAAAACCGAGAGGTAGCTGGTGTGCTAGCGCTCGGAGCTCGACGTGCCGTGGTGGGGCGTCGAGTGAAGAAAACCGAGAGGTAGCTGGTGTGCTAGCCTTCGGTACTCGACGTGCCGTGGTGAGGCGTCGAGTGAAGAAAACCGACAGGTAACTGGTGTGCTAGCCTTCGGTACTCGACGTGCCGTGGTGAGGCGTCGAGGACAGTGCTGACCAAGCCGTATAGGGCGGGAGAGCACTGAGTCCGGTCTGGTGTGACCGACGAAGCAAAAAGGTATCCAAAGCTAGTAGCGCCCGGCGACAGAAAATCCGTCTGTGGACAGTTCAGCTAACTAGCCCTGGACGCGAGATATGCTCCGAGTGAGAAGAGGTGTTTGAATGACGTGGTGCCGTCCGCATGAGCTATTTAAGGTGGGTGTACCACCTGGGCGGACGGACACGTTCACCAGCCAATCAGGATTGGCGTAATGAGATTAATGCTTCTGAGGCTGCAGCGAGGCGTGCATCCCATAGTGAGACATCGAGCAAAATATTATGAAAGAGAACCTATCATGTGGCAACTTGTTTAAAAGAGCTCTAGCAGGGGAGCTTTTAAACAAGTTGCCACATAATAGGTTTTCAACAGCTCAGGATAACTACATATTTAATTGCCTGAAAATGTATTCAACGCTCAGAGGGTTAATCACAGAGCTACAGTCACAGAAAAATATGTTAATTACGGCCTACATCTGCATCTAATTTCACAGTCAACTCAGCCATGTAAGATGGCTCACATATCGTAGGTTTCCATTTTTATTTGAATTATTCATCGCAAGCCTGTTGAATCACAGCTCTGAGATAATGATAATGACTCCAAGATTGCACCAAACATCCCAAACAGTCAACTCCCCCGCAACTCCCAGCTCAGGTGAGCTCAGTGTGCAGAAAGGCAGCTGTGGCTTCCAATCATGACAGAACAGTGGAATTATTTGCATGCAAAGTTTGCCACAGTCACAGATAAACGATTTTCAATGAAGTTTCCATTCACTTGGTAATGTCACCTCCAACAGCTTTTCAATAAAAACAGAAGCGACTAATTTTCACTCAGCTTCTGCAATATTAGAGAGCTTTATTGATACTAGTCCTCCATACATTACAAATATTACACAAGCACTTGGTCCTGACAAGAAGTGCAGTGCATTGTAACAGCCAAATAACAGTCAAGTTACTTGTTCTTGTGTCATCTTTCCCACTGACTGCAATTTCTATTTACTATCCATAGTCTTTATCAATTTTTTAGCCATCATGAGCACATTCTCTCAGCAAACACAATTACGTTTGGAAACAATTAACCCATTTGCAAAGATATAAATGCCAGCAACTGTAAAATTCCCATATTTAATTCCTAAATAATTCTGTAATTCAGTTTCCAAATGTCTTGCTTCACTGGAATAATTTTCCACAGTCTCCGCAACACAAATACTGAGTTATGAAGCCAAAACAGGCTGATGCACAACAAGAAAAATTTGCATTATTTGTCTTCTGCGCAAAGGGGTTAATACAATAACTGACACTGGTGAAAAATGTGTTAGCTAGAGTGCACGTCTGGCGGACGCTGCCCGCGACTGCCATCTGGCTCGTTCCACTGACTCCCCTTGAGCACTTACAGGTGGAATGTCATTGGACAGTGACAACAGTATAAGGGAAGCCACTGATAGGATTCTGTCGTTTGCCCGCTCAATAATTGCAGGGCAAGGGAAAACCAAGATTGCACTAGATAATGGAAGCCAGGCCAGTGGTATTTCCAATTTATGTACTTCGCCTCTCTTTGGGAACAGGATCACATATCTTATTTATGATGCACAATGGAGAAAAAGGGGTCTGTCGCCAGCCCCGACCAAATAACAATTTCCCCAACCTATGTGCAGAACCTCCATACTCATTTCTACAATCCCGGCTGAGTAAATATGGATTAAATAAAAATTGCCTCATGTTATAGCCGATTCGGTTACATCCTAGACCTCCCCCCAACATGTCAAATGAGGGAAAACCTCAGGCTTGGTTTCAAAAACATTTGCCCACAGCTTTGGCTTGCGGATAAATGCAAGCATTCATTTTGCTTCTTCGCAAATACACTGCAGGGATTGCTTCCATCACCAAAGTGCATTTGTGAGCAAAAACACATGGTTGCGTTCAATTGTGAGCTCTGGTGATAGTGTAAATATTTACTGAACACAGCAATTGGTCTTTTAGAAATACCATACATAAGCAATGACAGCATAAATAGAAGTATGAAAAACAGCAAGATCAAATGGGCCTGTAGCAGACAGACATTCCTGGATGTGCTCAGAGTTTTGACATGGTCAAAAACTCTCAGCGTCCTCTGGTGACCCACTTAGCCCATATTGTGTTAAAGATGACAGGCAAAGACCACAGATGTCATTTTTCTTGGTGTTGAATGGTTGTAAAAAAATAACTGCGTATTACATTTTTCCACATCTATCATATTAAACAGCAAACTGTGAACTGGAATCCCATCTTGAGTGACAAAATGTACAGATCTCAAACTCTAAACTTAGAGGGACCATAGATATTTAATTTCAATGAGCAGTTGATGAGAAACTTGAGCACTAAGTTGCAGTCTCTTTAGATAATCAATGACTGAAATGAATCCCTTGTGCTGAAACACACCGACGCCAGCATACGGTGTAGAGCTCTAGGGTATGAGTTTGATTAAGGGCTCATGATTAAGGGCTTATGATTAAGGGCTTTTGTGTCTATGAATGAGTGTGATGTGTGTGGGTATCTCTGTTTGCATGTGTCTGAGTGTATGCGTGCGTGTGTGTGTGTGTGAGTGAGAGAGAGAGAGATTGCTTTTTTGGGCATGTATGTGTGCCACCCTTGGTTTGTGTGCCCTACAGAGTTGCCTTGTTCTAATGAAGACAAATGGCAGGACCTTTGGCAGCGCTAATACATTGCTGAGCTCACTCTTCTAGAGCTTAATGAGAATACAGGCTCAACAATGTCACCCGACAACCGTTAAAGCCTGGAATCTGTGTGTATGTGAGGGAGTGAGAAAGTGTGTGTGTGTGTATATGTGTGTGTATATATATATATATATATATATATATATATATATATACACACACACGCACATACAGTTGCCTGTTCGCGTGTTAGCATTTGAAAGTCAGTGTACATACAAACGCATGCGTCCTATGCTGAATATGAAGGTGCATTCATGTTTAGCCTTTATGTCTATGCGTGTGCAAGCGCATTCACATGTACTGTATGTACAGTAGTGTGCTGTGATAATTATACACCACCACTTTCAGCTAAAAGGAGACCAAGCATATTACCGCTCAAAATTTTTTGGTGAAAATGTATTGAAAATTACTATTCTAGGCAATGTAAACAAAAAAAAAAAAAAAAAGAAATCATTCCCACAAGAATACGGAGGTAAAAATATGGGTAATAAACAAAAATGCTGAAAACATCAATTCTTTTATAACAACTGAAAGGTGTCGCAATTTTTTTTTGACTCCAGAAAAAAAAAAAAAAAAAAAAAAAAAGAGTTTGGCCAGAAACACAATGATTGGACGCCACTGGACTGGGATCAAGCCCTTCGGACAAATGAATCAAAATTTAAAATTTTCTTATCCAAACGCTGAAATTATGTGAGTAATAGAGTTGGAGAACGTTTCCCTTCAGCAAAACATGAATATGGAAATATTATCTTTTTTGCGTCAGTCTGCTCAAAAGGAGCCACTAATCTCATAAAAAATCGACAAAATCATGGATCAAAAGAAGTATCACAGCATCCTTGTGAGGCACGCATTGTCATCTGGGCAGACACTGATTGGTCGGGGATTTCATTTTCAACAAGACAATGACCCTAATCACACTTCTAAGCAGTCTAAGAATTATCACAGTTGGAAATAAACATCTGGTGACATAAAAGTTATGATTTGGCCTGCTCAAAGTCCAGACCTTAATCCAATTGCTGTGACATTGACAGAATCCTTTTGGAATGAACTCCAAACCATTTGATTTAGCAGGTGACAAAATGAAAAACTATATGAAAACTATCTGCCTGAAAGATTAAATGATCAAAGGAAAGAGCCACACTAGACATCGACTTTTTCCACTCAAAAAGAAATTATTTTTGTTTTTACTTTATATTGTTCTGTTTACTTTCTTCATCTATATAATCCAATATTAGATGAAATAAATACTTGAATAGTACTTGGTTTCTGATTCATCTTGTTATGGCCCCAATTTGTTATTACATTTATAACACAACAGCAACAGCAACAGCAAGGGTTGACAGACACAGTTTTAAAAACTCAAACACATTTAATTAACAAACACCATAACAACTAACTAACCTAAAGACCAAGATTGAATTATGTACAAAACATAAATATTTACAATCCCTTTTCGTGGGGGGTGGCTTGGTGATGTCCTGGATGATGAAAATGCTCAAACACAGGCAAAGAAATCCACAAAAGAAACGTCACAGGTCTTGAACAGAATGGCAGGTCTGGTCATCTTCTTGCAATTTCTCCTACTACTTTACTGTCTCAATTCTTTTCCTTATTTACTCTTTTGCAGACCCCACCCACATTTAGACCTCTTTTTTTTAATTTTCTGAGACTTGCCCCAGACATGTCCAGGACATGTCTAAACATGACTCCAGTCTGAGCTTAACAAAAAAAGGTAAATACTGCCATCTAGTGGCCTATATTCACATTACAATCTTCATTTTGATAGATGTATAATCATCACTGCGCACTACTGTATGTTATGAGGGCGGAGTCTCAAGGTGTTCATGCGGATGCACAGATTCATACTCAACCCTGAGCACATGTAAAAATGTGTTTACAGGGACTATCACAGGCACACACATTTCAACGTTCCCAAGAGGATGAAACACTGCACTTACTTTGGTTATTGAAAGATGTTTTATCCTTTGAAGACTCACTTGGGCAGGTTTTAACGTTTAATATCGGTAGGTTGGCATGGCATTGACGTGATATACAAAACTTTCAATAACAGTGTGTGGTAAAAAGGTGTGCTATTAGTAAAGAGGGAAGAGAGTAAATGGATAAAAGCACAGGATACAACCGAGTACCAGAGGGGACGCTGCACCGTTCTTACAGCTTTTGTACTAGGCAGTACTAGTATGAACATGAAGTGCCTTCTGAAACCGCACTAAATCATTGGAACCTTCCTTTTGATATTGATGCAATTATCCTCCAAGCGAATAGCCAAACTGTCCAGGCGCAGTAATTTTAATTTACTTTTCTTGCAGCCATCTCTAAATGAAAAGGGGAATATTTTCTTGAAGTCAATTCATTTGCTCCAATGCAGAGGCAACAACTAGAGTACTGCTTTCTGCTTTGGCCGCACTGCATCTTACACGCACGGAGGGTTTCCTAAGGACAGACAGCAGTTGAATACAGCAGGTTTTCTGACTGCTATAATAGTCCCCGGCAAAATAAGAAAGAAAACAACATAAAATCAATGACCGGGAACAAAATGATCAAACGCTATGGTCTGAGAAGCCATTATTTGTGTTGTTTTTAGTGATGAATCTGGGCCCTGTGGATGCCTCAAAACAGAGTTTGAAGAGGCGCACAGGAGCCATTGATAAACAACTATTCAGCCAGCTCACTTTCAAATTTCAACTAACTGATAAAAATAACCATCTGTCAAATTGGACACCCAGTCAATGCATGAAGGTCTAGCGCCCAAGGTCTACAAACTTACTCTTCGCACAATTCTGTCTGTTCCACACACCACTGGACTTGCCCACACTCACTCCCAACAAAAATGAACATTAGCACTGACATCCCATGTACATATTATTTTTCTATGACGGTGATATCTACTCAGCTAGTGGGTGCATCTTGATCGTTTAAAAACATCTCCTCCCTATATAGTCCCAGAGAGGAGACGATGAGAGGGGAGAGACGAAGGATGCTTTTTTGTTTAATGAGACGCACCCAGTAACTCGGCCAATTGATCTAGGATACCCTGCGTGAGCAGCAAGTAACACCAACAACGTCCACCAGTTATTGATTGGTGATAGGTGCATATTTTTTGACCCGGTCTTGAACACTGTCAGTATAAAGTGTCAGTTTATCCCTGAAGATGACTTCAGTTCATGACTTCATGCAGGCTGATGCATGATTTTCTATCCTTATTCATCTTGCCAAAGTAGGTAACTGGGTAACTACTTTTCACTTGTCTTCATCCAGAATTTTTTCTTTATTTTTATTTTTCCAATTTATTTTATAGTGATATGTGTATCTTTCATAAATTCCTTGCCATTACTGACACCGGGGATAGCCGTTAAGGGCAACATTCTGCTGCCCGCACACTAGACTGAATAATATGATGCACGAGGTAGCCAATTTAGCTAAGTTAACCTGTTGTTACACGTCAAATATGGTTTTTTGTTCCTAGATTTAGTGGGTCTCATTCATGAAACATAAGCAGAACGACTTTGTGCGTAAACCGTTCGCAGACGGAAATTTACGTGCATCTCCGCATTCATCAGTATTTTAGTGGCTCCGATCTTTTCGTAGCTACTAACAAAATCTACACATGCTGCTGAGTGCTGACCATGCGTAGTGCTTGTGTAAATTTAAGAATGCACATAAATAATGCTTGTCACTATTGGAAATTACTATTATAATTCATATTGTGCTCTGTTATGTACACAATACGCAGAAATACGCCTTTGAAACACGTGATATAGCCTAAAGATAACAAACGATTAAAAATATAACACATTTTGTTAAATTAGTTGGCAATTGGCAGGTTTAAGATCCAGATTAGGTTCATGATTGTGAATTATCTATGTGAATCAACTCAATAGATTACACATTCTTTCTGCATGTTGAATGATGATAATAAAAAAAATGAAAGTGGAGGCATGTCGCCGTTTCCGTCAGGTAGGCTATAATTCCTGACAGAGAGGCGTCCCCAATCATGCCAGCGATGCACTCGTCTGCAGTTGATAGTTCGTCCAATGAATAACAAAAGGTCGGAAGTGACGTTGTGATTGTGAGCCTCCTCCTCCTGCGGCTGATGTGTATTATTAGGGTCCGAGCACCGACCAGTGCCAGGGCCCGCAACGGGTCCTGGCACCGAAGGTGCGAGGAACCTATTGTTTTTGATGGGATTTTTATTCTTCTTCTTCTTCTTCTTCTTTTTCGTCTTCTTTTTATTCTGCTGCGAGAACGCATTTTTGAGGGCTTTGCCATGCACGAAAACTCACAAAAATTTGCCCACACGTCAGTCGTGGTGAAAATTGCAAACTATTATTTATTTTGTGCTTGGACATGCCCTGGTGGCTCTATAGCGCCACCAAACACACGGCCATTTTGGAACTCACTTGCTCGGATTCTAATAAAATTTTATCCGGTCATAGTAGTCATCATACATTTTTTTGTCAATTTTTTTGAAATTTTTTTGTCGCACAGGACGTGAGCTATGAGCCATTTCCTGCGTTTTTTCAGATTGTACAAACACAATTTTGAGGGCCTTATCATACTCGAAAACAGACCAAACTTGGCTTATTGACTAAAAATATTAAGTTCTTTAATTCGATATCTCATTTGGCAGTGAGTGGGACATGGTAGCTCTATAGCGCCCCCTAATACATAATTGCATTTTTGAGGGCATCAACATGCTCGAAAACTCACAAAACTTTGCAAACATATTAAGCTGGTCGTACTCTTTACTAGGATATAGGGTTTACAGATAGATGTGGCAAAATTGCATTACAGCGCCACCTAGAAAATTTCAATGAAGCAGCCCTCGCAGCGTGTTTAACCTACATGTACAAAATTCGGTGAAAATGTGGACTATGCCAAGACCTAAAAAAAGTCTCGAAATGCCATCACCTAGACTCAACAGGAAGTCCGCCATTTTTAAGTGAATTCGCAAATTTTTTAAATTTTTTGCCATTCACAGGCGTCGTACTTTTACGAACTCCTCCTAGAGATTTTATCCGATCAACTTAAAATTTTGCATATGACATCTAAAGACCTTGTCGATGTTAAACTGCAAAGCTTTTTCGGATTCATCGAACTTTGTATCCGTGGCGTCGCGGCGAATTTCGATGTTCCGCCATGAAACAGGAAGTTGGTTTTATGCGCGTATGCTTTGTGAAATTTGCCCGAAACTTTACAGGCTTCATAAGAGTCGACTTTCAAATATACCTATATGTTGATATTGGATTGGGTGTGGTCAGGTGGCTCCACAGCGCCCTCTTGACACGGCCATGTTGAGTTAACAGTGCTTGAATGTTCATGAAATTTGGTCTGATCATTACATTTGTTTTTTTGGGCTATGCTTATTTTTTTTTTTATTTTTCGGCCAAACAGGAAGTGAGCAATGAGCCATTTCCTGCGTAATTCCAAATTTTACGAGCACACGTTTGAAGGCTTTAGCATCCTCGAAAACTTGCAAACTTTGCAAAAATTATAATTGTCTGATTGTCTTCAATTTGAGACAGAAATTGGCAGTAAATGTGGCATAATGGCTCTATAGCGCCCCCAATCAGATTTTTAAAAGAATTGCCCTTTTGAGGGTCTCAGCATGCTTGAAAACTCAAAAGCTTTTGTACCATTCTAAAAACCATCATTCCTATTACACTGATAAAAAATACATTTAGAGTTGGCAAAAATGGCATTATAGCGCCCCCTGGAAAATTTCAAATAAGCAGCCCTCGCATCGTGGTTGACCTGCATGTATGAAATTCGGTGGACATGTAGAATATCCTGAGACCTCAAAAAAAGTCTCTTGGTGCCATGATCTAGACTCACTAGGAAGTTCGCTATTTTTAATTGAAATTTCAACTTTTTTAGATTTTTCGCCATTCGCAGGTGTCGTACTTTAACGAACTCCTCCTAGAGATTTTATCCGATCAACTTAAAATTTGGTGAATAATATCTCAAGACGTTGCCGATGTTAAATTGTGAAGCTTCTTTGGATTTATCAAACGATGTATCCGTGGCATTGCGGCGAATTTCGATGTCCTGCCAAGAAACAGGAAGTTGATTTTACTCCCACATACTTCGTGGGATTTGCCTGAAACTTTCCAAGCTTGATAAAATTGTCCTCCCAAGTATAAGTATATGCTAATATAAGTGCTTGAATGTTCATAAAATTTGGTCAGATCATTGCATTTATAATGCCGAGTTTTGGTTATTTTTTTGAGATTTTTTGGTCAAACAGGAAATTTTACAAACACACGTTTAAAGGCCTTCCGATCATCCAAAACTTGCAAAATATTGCACAAAATATCAGTGTCTTATGATCTTCAGCTTGATGTCCCAATTGGCACTTAATGTGCCACAATGGCTATATAGCGCCCCCTAATTATTTTTGCAAAAGAATTGCCCTTTTGAGGGTCTCCACAAGATTGAAAATTTACAGAAATCAACACATTTGTGGAGCCTGGTATTACGATCACTCTGGGAGAGGTTTTGCACACAGCTATTTCAAAATGGTATCATTGCACCCTCTAGAAATTTTCTGCAAAAAGGTTCTCAAAGTTCAGTTAACCTACATGAACAAAATTTGGTGGAGACATGAAACGTGCCCAGACTTGTAAAAAAATCATATAGTGCTATTACCCAAACCCAACAGGAAGTGCATTATTTTGAATTAAAATTTCAATTTTTTTCATGAACAGGTTGTTATATTTTTAGATGCTCCACCTATAGATTTCATGAATGGTGTTTGCACTCCACTCAGGAAAACATATTGTGCGCAGTCTAGCAGTGTCCAGTGGCTGTTGACGGGTGCATTTGACCAGTCACATCTCGCCACCACCCCAACGTGCACGAGGGGTGCGAGGGCCCTTTCACCGCTGCTTGCAGCTTTAATTATTATTATTTTGCCTCCAGTTTCATGTCAAACCATTTACGCTTCACCTCGGCCGTGGTTCTTTGAACTAGACACAGCATCTGTCACCTCCCGCCAGGCCTTCGCTTTGCCTGTCACGCCACTGCTAACAGATGAAAATAAACTCCACTTCACCCAAAATTATTTATATCTCTGCTTCGGAATAATTCTTTTTCCTTTCTGTCTCTTTCTTTCTTTGCGCCATGACTGACAGGTCGACTGTCTGCATCTATACCTCCTTATATGGTGGTCATTGGCAATTCATGGGTGGGGATTTATGCCAATATCTGATCACTGGGAGCGTGCTGTCTCTTTACGATGGATTGGCATTCATAATCATACGCACGTGTTTACGATCAGATCCGAGTTTCCTGCGGTGTTCATGAATCCAGAGTAGGTTTTTAGTTGCGTAGGCTATCATCTGCGCACAAATTTACTAACGTTTCATGAATGAGACCCATTGAGCGTAATATTTTTAGCAACCAAATATAGGTAAGTAAGGGAGAAGTAATCCATTCTCAAGAGTAGTTACCATGGCATGATATATTGACTGCATTTAAAACACATCAGCGTTAGTTAAAGCCAGCTTCAGCAATCACTGTTAGTCAAACATTGACATTAGCTTTCACTAAGAGGCTCAGCAATGTCAATGTATTCATGTTTACATTTATTGCCTCATTTACTGATTTATTCAATTTCCATATTAATTTATTTTATGGGCACATTTAATTATTCATTAATTTATTTAATTAATTATTTGACCCAAATTAAATTAATTGAATTAAACCCATTATGTCATTTCATCATTCATCATTTTTAGAATATGATTAAATGACATGATTAAAAAAAATATTTTTTTGGTGTTTTTTGGGGCCCTTGTAGTTCAGGGCCGAAGACAATTGCTCTACTTTTTCAAATGCTAAAGACCGCCTCAGCTGATGTAGTGCTTAAGCTTGCCATATTTCATGCATTTCATGAAATCGTGTGGCCGTTTTTGACTTAATGATTTACTGCAGCGTTGGTGCAGCGTATAGTACATGTTCTGCACCTCACTATAGACAGTGTACTCTTCTGTATATGTGTTTTTGTGTGTCTGTGTGTCTGTACAAACAGTACAGCATTGCCGCAGGTTGAAAGACCATGGCTTATGGTGGCATTGCGGTTATGCATCATCAAAAGTTGCTTTTCATCACCAACAAGTAAAAGTATGGCTGAGAAAGCATAATTTTACTCAACAACGCAAGCTGCCAAATGGAATAGTAAACCATTGCTACATCGGAGGAAAAGAATGATGACTTATTTTTGCTGTACAGGAACACATCTCCAAGTCAGCATAATATAACCAACACAGACAGGAATTCACTTAATCCAATTTATACATTTTTTCTCTTGTTCTTTCGTTTCATCACTCCATTATGTCAGTATATAATTGAAGACTTGGAGCAGGAAGGCAAAGAACCAAAAAGTGTTTTGATGAAGCAATCATACGTACATAACATTTCAACATGAGCGACAATGAGAACTGGCTAATCAGCCCAACAAGGCCCGCCATTTTCCCACCAGTACAGCATCGGCACCAATAAGAGTAACTTTATTCACCTCACACTTCAAGTACAGCAATAAACGGGAGATCATAACAGACACACAGAATACCATGGGGAGACAGTAAATGGAGTAAAACAAAGACAGAGTCAGACAGCAAGAAGTGCGCCACCTCAGTACAACCACAGATAAAATGGAGAGGCAACAAAGAACAATTTTAAGTAAAAACTATTGCTAAAAACCTAGCCCAAAACCAAGATGAAGAACTTTTGGGAGCTTGTAACAACTGAAGGAAAATCTCAACACTATAGCATAGAGCAGGGATGGGCAACGAGGGCTGTATCCAACCTCTGGCCTTTAATTAGTTAATTATCTAAATTAGCCAAACTATTCATGAAATCTGACATTTTATTAAATCATGAATTACCACCAAAGACTGTTCTTGCCTCCCCACATAAAACATTTTTGATCAAACCTTTGCAAAAATCTATATTTGTGTATGCAGCCAAATAACTCTATTAGTCAGGGTAATTGATAGAAATTAAAACCTGCACACACACACAGGTCCTCCAGGACTGGAGGAGTTGCCCATCCCTGGCATAGAGATATTCCAGATGATTCTATTCATCCAGCAGTGTGGGGAAGGGCTCTCTCAGCAAGACAGTGCCCCAATTGTCACACACAAGGCCCAAACATGGTTTATCTAATGTGAGTAGAAGAACTTGACCAGCCTGCACAGAGCTCTGACTACAACCCCTTTGGACATCGTTGAAATCAACAAAACATTGCTCACCAGAAAATTCACATTTTTGGACCAAGGCAGCCATATTTGAAATCAGAATGGAATGATGGAAGTTTGTGTCCTCGCTGGTAGAAGCAGTCACCAAAGTTTCACCACATTCACAGACTTCTGAAGAGAAGTTTTTGAAGAAAAGACATTTACAGATGGCAACCGACAACAAACAGGCCATGACGAGACCCCACTGGACCATAGGTTCAGCTGAGTTGGAAAAGCCACCATCTAGCCCACCCTAATGACATCATCCGACCTCACCGTCTTACCTCGCTGATGTTTTTCTGGCTTTAATGAGAGTAAATCCAAGCAGCAATATTCTGACATCTGGAGGAAGCCTTCCAATCCGAATGGAGGCTGTTGTAACACTAAAAGTGAGGGACTGTGAGGTTTTACGAAATGAGCCAAGAGCGAGAACCAGATAAATGCAAAATGGAGGCTTTATTTCTGAAGGGGGAAACCCCCCAACAGAGCTGGCAACAGTACAATGTCCACAATCCAAAAACAGTATCCAATGGGCGTAATCCAGAATCGTAACCAGGGCACCAATGACAAAGTTCGTGGTCAGACAAAAAGGGTTCGGTACACAGGCGTAGGTTTGGAGGAGAAACAAACTCAAGCCAAAGACAGTCCGAATCCAAAACCAGGGCAGTAATGACAGAATCAAGGTCGGGCAGAAAAAAGGTCAAAACTCACAGATGCAACAATATCCAAAGAGGGCAAACCAAAAACAAGTGTCGGGCAATCCAGTCATTAAGAAAATATCACGATGAGTAAGGCGAGGAACGTAGCACAAGACAAAGGAGTAAAGACGATCTGACAAGGAACTAAAAGTGTAGACACCTTATATACATATCCGGGGTGAACACATGACTAGGGTAAACAGGTGTAGTCAATGACATGGGAGTGACACATGAGGAAAACTAATTACATGAATCTGGCGAATGCCGAAACGCAGACAGGGATAACGAGACATTCCTATGAACGAATAAACGGCTCCGGTTAAGGAGTACTAAAGTGTACAGTCTAAAGAAAAGGGAAAGCAAGAGATATAAGAGGAAAACCGCAGTGGAGATAATTAGTGATAGACAAGGAGGGCGGAGATACAGATTGGGCGAATGCTGAGAGATCGTTAGTCTATTAGTATGTGCAGCTATACAATCCCGAGTGCAAGTTAGTCAGTTAGTATAAATGTACAATGTTAATCGGGGTTAGTAATTATCGAAAACAATAAACTGTTAGTAGGGTTAGTAGATAGCATAAAGAGAGAGGAAGGAAGAAAATGAGAAATGAAGAAAGATTGAAATCTCAGAAACCAGGAAATCACCCGAATGAGTGGCACGTCAGACAAGGGACCGTGGGCAAAGACCTACACAAGACAAGACAGGGTAAACGAAGTGCAGGACTAGAAATCACAACAAGACTATGAAAGAATGGCAAGGCTATGAAACATGGCAAGACTATAAAACATGGCAAAGACATAAATAATACAAAACATGAAACATAATAAAACATGAAATCAAACAACAAAACACAATACATAATCATGGGGATGGTCAGGGGCAGGCAGTGGTCACTTAAACACAAAAAGCATACATGGCAAGCCAGGCACAGAACTAAAACATGGGGCTAGACAAAGCATGGCTGAGATGCAGATTCACAACAGGGACCAATCCATATTAATGCCCAAGATTTTGTAAAGACATGTTAGATGAGCAGGTGTCCCCGTATTTTTGTTCATACATAGCAGCTACACATCAGCATGCCTGTCCTGATGAGCCAATCAGCTCCACTGTAAATGTGGCTCTTGTTCTTCATACCCCACGCTTAGTGCTTACCCTGGGCCAAGGTCACATGCAACAACTGGTCCAATGCAGCAGAAAACAATGTCGTAGTCGATCAGAGCCTCCAAAAGGGATGTTTACAGGGACCAACGGCTCAAAAAAGAGATTATCCTGTCAATAAAATCTTCAGTTTTTACCTAGACATCCTAAAGGGACATTTAAGCTTAAAAAAGAAGGAGCAGTAATTAACATTGAACCTCTAGTCACAGAATACCAGAGATGCTCCGTCAACTCAAAACAACAGGAGTGTAATCTGACCAGTAGTTGTGGGTCAGGCAATTTAATGGAGATAAATGACCTACATTTATTTATTTATTAAGTCAGAGTTTGTTTTGTATACTGCTAAAATGTTAGAGGTCAGTGAAGTAAATCTGTGGGTATGCTTTGATCTATTCCTTTGATTAAAATCTGATTTCATTTTTAATTTACATTTATCACTCTTAAAGGTCATCTTTTGATGATGTGCTGAAACTATTCATTTCATTATACAGTATTTTAAGTTTCTTTGCCCAACATATGCTTTTTACAATGAGTTTTGCACAATATTGTCACTGATCCCATTAATACTTGTATTAGAGGACTTCTACTAAGCCTGCAGTAAAAACCATTTTATTGTCCAAGATAAGGGAAATGGTTTGCAATATAGCTCATTAAATGTAATTCCAGTTATACAGCAGGCAGAGCAACCGTGAGGAAAATTATGTCAATAAATATAGGGAACAATAATAAAAGGACTTCACACTGCTGCCAGCGCTTCAACAGTCAGCCAGAGAGATCACAGCTGCAAACACTCCGGAGGGAGAAATAACACACTACAGCGGAGAGAGCACAGCGGTAGGTAGTTGCCATGTCTGTTGTCTTGGAAATGGTCAGTTTCTGGAATTATAGAGAGAACCAATAAAATGCCTTAGAATTTTTTTGAGAAAAAAAAAGCAGAAGCAGCACTTCCTTTCTTTCTTGTAATTTTACTTCTAAATCTAGGAGATTGCCAGCAAAGAAGAGAACCACCACAAGCTCCACATCTGTCTGTGCGGTGGTGGTCAGCTCAAAAAGTTTTACGACAAAGACAATTTTGGATTAGGGGTTCTTTTTCAAACATGGTACAGAGTCCAAACCACACGCCACTTCAGCTGTAATTTTCCCCCTGTTAGATTAATTTATCCGCAAGGATTGGTGAGAGAGTTCATCAGCAGTCGGGTCCAAAATGGAAACTTCCCACTAAGAATTCACTTTCCTGATTCTGCCCAGATCCTTATTCAGAGTAAGAAGCTTAAATTTATGTATCTAATGATCTTACTCTAGTACAGAACAGGCTTTCTTTTATTTCTACTGAACACTTAAAGTTAGCCTAAGACTACTTCTGAAAAGACATATGGTACGATTTTATTTTAAATGTGTTTCACTGACTTTTACTGTCCCCTTTTCATCAATCATGTGGACTGTTTGAAAGCATTTAAAACAAGCCAAATTACAAATTTTGACATAAAATTTATGTCACAACAATGAATTAAGCATTTCACAAATGGACATCTGGTTCTAATATACAGTACAAAATGAACAGAAAATATGTTGATAAGCATATTATAGAAAACAGGTTTATCTTTCAGTTCACATAATGACTAATGTTGAGAGAAAAGATACGATCTCTGCCAGACTATCAAACAGCATAAAGACCCTATACCATTTTGATAAATAAACGAGAAAGGAATATTTTTATCTTCATTCTGAAGAAGAAAAAGCTGAAAGGAGAGATACAGCCCTGTCCATGAGAAAATCCAAATTTACCGCAGCTGAATTCCCATAATGACACTAATTACAATTTTGGCATAATTATATGGACACCTCTTTCTTAGCAAAGTGATAACATGAGATATACAGTCTTCACGATGAACAGAATCTTTACTGGAATTTAGAAGTCCAAGCAAATTTCAAGCTTAATACCACAAAAATTTAACTTTTAGATAAATGCTGTCATTCCATTGCAAGGAACAAACAATAGCTTTTGAACAAACAAACACCACAACAAAAGATGGCTGCAGCCACAGGGGAGAGATTTGTGAAAATACTTCACAAAAGCAGATCCTTTGAAAGCTGATATATACAGGCAAACTGACGGCGCAGAGATTGTTTAAAACTCAAGGCTAACTGCTCAATTTAAGAGGTGCCAATTGCTGTGATTCAAGCAGCTGAAGCCTTAAATACAGTGGCGCTTGAAAGTTTGTGTTGCCATGATTTCCAAGTATTATCAAACCTTAAGGAGCTCAAATTTAGATTTAGTCACATTTAGATTTAACTGGCAGATGCTTTTACCCAATCTAATCAATGATAAAAAAGTCACTGTAACTCTACAGAATGTAGGACAGATTAGGTAGGTACGGTAGGATCCCCATAAAATGCCAGTTAAAGGAAAAGAAAACCCTTTTTTCAGCTTTTGCTCAATAACAGTACACTGCTCCGACTATTCAAATATGTTCCCGAGTATTTTTTGCAAAAAGTTTTTAACAACTAAATAAGGTCGAGAAGATCAGATTTATGCATCGTTTGCTGGAATCGGGGTAGCTTGCTGCATCACCCAGACCCCTGAACTCGAGCGCGCGGAGGTCATAAATTAAATAAAACCAGTGGCGTAGTGAGAAGTGATAACTTGGTGGGGCACAGGACATCCCTTTAAAATATTTATTCGTCCTGACTTGTTCTCAATCATTTCAATATATATCAATATTTACACTCCGAGAACACTCCATACTATCAGGTGTGGCAAATTCTCCTCGTTGATGTAATTTGGTGCATTTAAATCAGCGTCATTCTAAATTGCATATCGGTCAACTCTCACGCATAGGGCATGAGTCTTGTGCTTTTAATTGGCATATCACGTTCTCACGCAGTAGTTAGCAATCTTAGCCTTTATAATTTTATTTCAGAAAACAATATTGTATTAATTGCTGACTTCCATGTTAAAATCAACCCACGCTGTAACGCGAGTGGAAGGCGAGATTTCATTGGAATCAGTTGCGGATCAGTCATTATTCAATCAACGCGTATTTATGAGATTCTCTCGAGGAATTGAAGTCCTTGTGCATGGAAGTTTTCCAGTTTCACGTAGGGTAGGGATGGGGTAAGATGGCCTTTGCTTATAATTCAATTTCAGCTTAGCCCAGTATGTGGGCTAACTCAAAGTTTGTGTTTTTACAGTGTTTTACCAGTGTTTGGGAAGGATGGCATCTTACCCTATTTTGAGTTGTATTCATTCTTTTTTATGAGTTTTTTCAAAAAAAAAAAAAATTACGTTCTATTTAGAGGAAATATATTCCAGACATGATGATTTCGATAAAGAATTTGGGAATGGAACCAAGTGTAACCATACATGCTAAAAGTAGGGCCATACGGAGTTAACACAATAATAAATCATGTATGCATCAATACCCATAAGGACCGATAAAGACATATATTGGGTGAAATGCATTATGGTCACTCTTCATTTTAAAGACTTTTCATGGATACTCATATTCGTTCCATACCGCTGTAGTTTATCTAATGTGGTGCCTCATATTTTTTAATAGTCCACAAGATATAACCATCTATTCCTTGATGCAATTAATGCCAACAGTACCTTGGCATCACTTGTGCCTCAGTGTTTAGTCAGTTAATAAAAAGTTCGGTAGAGGAGAATGTACCTCATTCTTTCCCCATGTCTTGAGCAAGGAAATTTCTAAAAAGATGTTGATCTTTTGTATGATGTGTACCTGCAAATTAAGACAGCTATGTCATGTGGAATGCAGTAAAATCAGTAAGTATTAGGCTTTACAAGTTGTTCTAGATAACATAAAACAGATGTCCATGACATCTTACCCCACCCAGAAGGGCATCTTAGCCCAGGGGTAGGGTAAGATGACCTTTTTTTCAAAAAAAGTAATTAAACATTTAAAAATATTTCTTTAGTGACTGTGTCATAAATCTTTCTAGATGTGGTAGTAAACTTTACATACTATTCATTCAAAGAAAAAAATAATTCATGTTGTTTCCCTTCAGTTATGAAAATTCCTGCTAATGGGGGGCATCATACCCCGCTCTACCCTACGTTTTGTTAGATTTCTCCTCTAGTAGCAGAGAAACCTATCATGACTCCAGAATTCTCACGCTACCTTTTCTCAGGGGTCGGAATCTATAAAATTGCATAAAGATGTTTCAATTGGTCTTAAATTTTATGAAGACAATTTAAACGACCATGAAGTTAAATTACCTGATGTGCCGAAGAGGTGGCGTGGAAGTTTCAGAGCAGTTTGGGATTCGTAAAGCATTGTCCTATTTTTGAGAAAATTATTTTCCCGTGCTGAATCTAGCCCATTAATTTGTCGCTGTTTGATCGTATGGGGGAGAGGAGCCATGTCTTCGACTGCCAATGGATTACTGGAAAAGATAAAAGTGTCAATAAAGGAAGTTGGTGGTGAACTAGCCAGGACCAGTTGTTGTTATAAAGGGATGTAGCGCATGTTGTTTGGACCTTTTCTTTGCGGCTCTCGTCCCGGGACGATATCGAATTCCTGGGCCATCAAATTCATTACCCAGCTGGTTGATTGAGCTGGGGCGGCGCTTCCCCCATATAAGCAGGATTTCCGGCACGCCTCCTTTGCTAGAGTGTCTGTTTAGTTTCGCACTATAGCCAGAGATTAGTCAGGTTTTGTATAACTTTATCTTCTTATTGTTGGAGTTTCTTCTCCCTTTTTCTATCTCGCTTTGCTTCTGTGGTTCAGACTATTATGTGTCCTTTGGAAGCGTGAGTACTTGCGTTTGGTCTATATTATTCTCTGTGTTTGTACTGTGTTCGTGCTACTCTCTTTCTGTCGTTGCGCTTGGCCTCCGTATACTACCGGCCATTACACAAAGGCATTAGCACTGATTTTGTCGCTCAGGTCCTCATAATGATTGGTAATATCGGACCTTGATCATTTGACGTTAAATAAAGCTGCAGCATGAGAGCTACTGAAGACTAATTTGTATACACTTAATAGGCTACTGATCAGCTGATTTCATTGAGTCCAAGCGTGTCATACCATCCGGGACATTGCCACACAAAGTATATTTTGTACGGCTAATACATACGGAATAGCGACATTCATGAACTTTTGCAAATTAGATGCATTTTTTAAGTTTAAGGTTTGATTACTCGATAGATAAAAATCAGAAAAAAATAATTATGGAACGAGATGAACGTACTTTTTTGGGTAAGAGCTTTTCCTTTTACTCATGAATTGCGAGGGCCTATTACATTGTAAACATAGGCTATGTTAAATGTTAAACAAGAACAGAGGAATAATTACAACATACATGCCAAAAAAAAAATTCAAGAAAACCTTAGATCAACAAATTATAATTTCACCACCATCGATTCTGACAAACAACCCAGACAAAAGAAAAACACTGAATTTGCTTAAAGGCAGCAAATCCTAATTTCTTCCTTCCTACATACAAAGACCGACATTCCCCAGCGTATGAGCTGCGATGTGGCACACAGCCCTGGAAAAGGTTCTTTGAGAGTCTGAGAGTCATTGGTTTTGCCCCTGCCAGATAATACCAAGTACCAAGAAACGTAGAAAGGACCCAAGTAATAAGACTTTTTCCCCCTCTTTTAATATCAAATGAGCTTGCCATTAAAATAAATAAAGAAAACCAGAGGTGTGACCAAGTCATCATGTCCAAGTCAAATCAAGTCACTGGTCATTAGCTCAAACTCAAAACTCTCAGTTTTCCCCACTCTGCTAGTTAATTAGTTAGCTCATTGTCAAATTTGTTCCCTTGCCCCCTTTCACTCCTCATTGCCCTCTCTTGTCTGTTTTGAGCTTGAGCTAATGGCCAGTGACTTGATTTGATTTGGACATGGTGACTTGGTCACAACTCTGAAGCAAACCAACATGCACTGTCAGGGCTAGAATTTCACGACGGCTTGCCATCGATGCCCTACCCGTTTGCCGTGCTGCCCACCTATAAAAGCCCCAGTTCACGGCAGAAGACTGCCGTGCCCTTTCCCCGCATTGCCTTAAGTGCCTCTCAAACACCTACCCAAATTGAATAAATCACGCTGCATTTCACGTTTTTACCAGCGGCGGTTTGTCAGCCGTAACAAAGGGAAGCCAAAACCTCGCCCTTCAAAGCTTAATGACTTAAACCTTTCGCAGCTTACTGTTCTTGGTCAGCAGTTGCTCATACGAATTGGAAGCAGGACAGACAAATTTATTTTCGATAGCAAATGATGACGCAAATTATCAATACGTCTTTAGAAATTAGTTTGTGAGGTTTCTTTCGCAAGAAGCCACGAGAATCCGTTTTCTACAATCTTACACTCCGTTTACATGCGGCCGGCTATTTTCATAAACAAACATTTCACCTTCTCCGTTTTCAAAAATAATATCATGCACACGTATCACTTCTCAGAAAAGTTTTTGTTTACACGTACCCGTGCATACTCATCTGTAGGTGGCAGTGTAACAATAAGCTCAAACCCACGTTAGCCAATCAGAATCCCGAAAATAGCAACAACAGAAATTAATCACGATCATCCATGATTACCACCTGACGTCGGCTGCCTAAAACTCAATTTTTCTCAGTTTACATGCAAACTTGCAATCGAAGTTTTCCAAAATCTCCACTCTGGCCGGAGTTTTTAGAAAGAATTGTTTTCAGAGGCAAATGCTCCATTTGCGTGTGAACGAAGGGCAAAAACGCAGGGAAATGTCTCCGTTTGTCAAAATAACTGTGTAAGTGTAGACAGGGCCTTAATATAGAAGTAAAGAATGCAAAGTTGCACAGCTTATTCCTTAATGAGCCTCACTAATCAATTTGCAAATCTATGCCGTTTCATAAGATACTTGAGTGTGGAATTTATATAGACGTAGGCCTATGGTAATTTACGTCGTAATTTATGTGTGAAAGAAAACCCCTCAATTTTCTTGGTGCAATGTATAACAATGCTATCGAAAATAAATTTGACTGTCTTTCTACCAATTCGTATGAGCAAATGCTGATCAACAAAAGTAAACGGCGAAAGGTTTAAGTCATTAAGCTTTGAAGGGTAAGGTTTTGGCTTCCCTTTGTTATGGCCGGCGAATCGCTACTGGTTTTCACAACTGTCTTTTTCGCCCCTTTCTTGCGATTGTGGGCGCAGAATTATTCTTGAATAATGTATGTATCTCCATTTTTCACTCCGATCTCAATGCCGACAGGTGAAAGGAAGAAAAAGAAAAAAATGCCGAATTAAAGCCGGCAGCTGCAAAGTGTGGCAAATTGAATAAGTCATGGAGGTCTGAAATTCTCTTATAGTTTGCGTGTTGTGGGGTGATAAAGCTTGGGAAGTGGTTTTTTTTTAGCCAGTATTTAGCACTGCTGTCAGCGTGAGTGTTGTAATGACAGGAGAAAGACCAAATTTCGCAGGTGGCAGAAGATGGAAAAAATGGCAAAATACAGCGCCCTCCATAATTATTGGCACCTCTAGTTAAGATATGTTCTTAAGATTCTAATAATTCAGTTTTTTTTTTCTAAATAATATAGGACCACAATGAAAAAAGAGGAAAATCCAACCTTTAATTCAAGTGCATTTATTCAGTGGGAAAAAAAATCCCACAATAAGAAATAATTCTTTTACATCAAATCATATGTGCCACAATTATTAGTACCCCTGATGTTAATACTTTGTACAACCCTCTTTTGCCAACAAAACAGCACCGAATCTTCTCCTATAATGTTTCACAAGATGGGAGAATACAGAAAGAGGGACCTTCGACCATTCCTCTTTGCCCAATCTCTCTAAATCGTCCAGCGACCTGGGTCCTCTCCTCTGTATTCTCCTCGTCAGGTCACTCCACAGGTTTTCAATGGGGTTGAGGTCTTGGGACTGAGATGGCCATGGGAGGAGCTTGATTCTGTGTCTGGGGAACCATTTCTGTGTAGATTTGGCCATATTTTTAGGGTCATTATCTTGCTGAAAGACCCAGTGACAAAACATTTTCAGCTTTCAGGCAGAGGCCACTAGATTTCGATTGAAAATTTCCTAGTATTTCAAAGCGTTCATAATGCCATGCACCCTAACAAGGTTCCCAGGGCCTCTGGAAGAGAAACAGGCCCACAGCATCACCTATCCTCCCCCATACTTCACATGGGCATGGGGGGCTTTTCTGCATACTCATCTTTTGTGTACCGCCAGACCCACTTAGAGTGTTTGCTGCCAAAAAGCTCAATCTTGGTCTCATCAAACCAAAGCACACGGTCCCAGTTGAAGTCCCAGTACCGCTTAGCGAACTCCAGACGTTTGCGTTTATGATTGTGAGTGAGAAAAGGTTTTTTTCCGTGCATGCCTCCCAAACAGCTTGTTGGCATGAAGATAGCACCGGATGGTTGTTTTGGAGACTTTGTGACCTCAGGATGCTACCATTTGCTGCAATTCTTTAACAGCGAGCTTTGGAGAATTTTTTATTTCTCTTTCCCTCCTCCTCACTGTGTGTGGAGGCAAAATAACCTTGCATTCTCATCCAGGCTTGTTTACCACTGTTCCAGTTGTTTTAAACTTCCTAATGATTCCTCTAACAGTAGATATGGGCAGGTGCAGGCGAGTGGCAATTTTCTTGTAGCCATTGCCTGACTTGTGAAGGTCGACACACATCTGCCTAACTTGAATGGTGTGTTTCCCATGTTGTCTTTCCCGTGTTGAAGTGTGGATAAGAGAAATGGCCTCTGTGTCACTTGATGTTTATACCCCAGGAAAGCAGGAAGTGATGAATTACTAATTAAATGTTCCAAGATACTCTGATCAACTTTGTAAACTACTGTAAAAATGACAGAAATACTTCAATTACATTTATTTCCTAGGAATTGTTGGGGGTGCCAATATTTGTGGAACAGGTGATTTTATGAAAAATAATTATTTCTTAGTCAGGGAATTTTTTTCCCCTTAAAATTCACTTGAGTTGAAGGTTACATTTTCCTACAATTTTCAGTGCGAGAGTATGCTTCTGCAATAAAAATTGAATTTATACTCTTCCAAAAAAGAAACTATACATTGTTTTTAGCATCAATTTATTATACATGAAATGTTTTGACAAATGTGGAAAACATATTGAAAAGAAAGTGTAATCAAAAATTCAATATTTGTATAGTTTCTTTTTTGGAAGAGTATTTTTCAATATGTTTTCCACATTTGTCAAAACATTTCATGTATAATAAATTGATGCTAAAAACAATGTATAGTTTCTTTTTTGGAAGAGTATATTTTAAGGCTTTTAACACATCTTAACCAAGGGAGCCAATAATTATGGAGGGAGCTGTATGATTATTTTTTCAATTACCCGGCATTTGATTGGAATGTGCATTGCTTGTACTTGCATTATAGCAATGCCCAAATGCACTGTCTCAGTGCAAAACTGAGCCAATTTCTAAGAAAGCAAGCGGGGAAAAATTCGGGAAACATTGTCTTCCATGAATAGTTTTGATTTGCATAGCGCACGCTGATTGGTCACTTTATGTGAGGAACATCTGAGACTACGGACCTTTACTGTACTTTTTATTAGTTAAAGTGATGACCTAAAGCTCCATGGTGGATTTGCAACTGTGCCCCCAAGGTAGTGGCCGACTTTGCTGTAGTGCCCCTTATATGGAGGCACATTTTTCATAGTGCCCTTATATTTTCAGCATGGACCACAGTAACTTTTGCCGTGCGCCTTATCCTCTGTAGTTCGAGGCCTGCACTGTGCTATGAACGCAATTCTTTGCCACCATCATTAGCAGATTCTCCTCCATTCATCACACTAGAAAAACATCCCCATTCACAGAAATGGTGAGGATGTTCAATTTAAACAGCACATCTTTTTGGATAGGCATAGAGGAGTCCTAAGCCTTCAGTCCTGCAGCCAAGAGAAAACCATGGCAACAGTTACAAGAGCCCCCACTCAACCAATCACCAGCCCATTCCAGCATGCGTTGCACATGCTCATGGCAAAATTATCTTCAACAACATCCTCTTCAACAACTGAGGCATGGGCCAGAAAACAGAAGTTGAACCTCATCTTTCATCGGCTCATGAACTTTAATTCAAAAACTCTTTTAATGCACAGATCTGATTAATTTCTTTCAGCAAATAGAGTTCCTACACTGTTTATCTACACGTTCATTCGAAGGGGTTCATTCGCTAAAGCCCCGGATGCCCTGGCCAGGCGACGCCACTGGACTCAGGAATACCAAGTCCACATTCTGATTTTGCTCCTAGAACAGAACGATGAAGGAGATGGCAAGATAAAGTTTTTCAAAAGATATCAGATAAAGCCTGACTTTAATAAGAACTTCACACTCACATATGCTCTACTCACAAAACCAACATCTTTTCATTATATTTTTTTTTCCTCTTTTTGGCCTTTATAGATTTATTGGACAGGATAATATAGAGAGACAGGAACAAGGGATTGAGAGGTGGGGAATGACATGATAAAGATTTAGTGGACGGATTCAAACCGTCAGCATCATTGCTGGCATTGGGCAGGCAGAATACAGCCCTAAAGGCTGTGCAGTGTTTCCCACAGAATTTATGGAGAATATGGGGGCACAGTGTTTCCCACAGACCAGGAAGCAATGTGTGGTGGCAGACCGATGTCTGTGGGGGGTCATTCTCATTTTCAAACGTGTGCATGTATGATCAACAAGCAGCAATTGCACATATTGAGACTATGGCAGGGGTAAATTAGATTATGACGGGCTGCCATAATCTCATCAATGTATTGGAAACACAGCTGTGTAACACTAAACCTCGGTGAGATGCAGCACCTCCATCTTGGAGTAAACCAGCTATGAATTTCAATTTCACATGGCAGGGGATTATTTGTATAAACAGTCAAATGTGTAAAAACTTCAGGAAATTTGAGCACCAGAATATGACATAAATCAGAATTGGACCCCAAAAGCAAGTGTAACCTACTCTCTAGCACTTTTGGATAGGTGTGATTTCTCTCCTCCCGCCTACAACATGAATGGTCTGAGCTCCCACAGTTCACAGCTCCTATTCTCCACTTACTATGAAAGTGCTGTCTTTTCCACTCAGACACACCAAGTCTGGCAGGGCTCTTTGCCTGAAGCAAACTATCACAGTTGCAACTATTGCAGCTCCACAGGGTTTCTGTCCGTTTTCCCCAGTGAAAAATTGTCTGTGCATTCCTTGGACTTCTCAAAATAATCAAAGCAGCTGATTGTATCACCAGAAAAGGAAGGGCCATTGAATTTGCATTTTCACTCTCATGTGGGTTCATATGCGTTTTTTTTTTTTTTTTTTAATCTTTCAAATCAAAGAGGGTGAAATCTAAATTTGCGACCAAACGTCCCAGAAAATCCTCCGACTAAATACATTTCACGTTTATCAATTCCTGGTTATGTGTTCTATGATCATGTGTTCATTTACTGGAAACATTATTTAAGGGGTGAAGGCTAAGTTCAGACTTGAAAAAAAAATTTTTTCCCCCATTTGTTAAAAATCTTTCAAAACATTCATAAAAGGTGATTTTAAAAATCAAAAAATTATCTTTTAAGTGGATTTTTATCATGTAAACGCCTCCAGTGCATTCGTTTCATGATAAAAACACATCTCGCATCGCAAAATTTCATAGTTTATCAGGCTTGTGGCGGGCATAAAATCCACATTTTACGGTATTGCTCTGAAATTTTCACCATAGCATCAGTTTGTTACGTTCTATATAATGATAAAGCCATTTTTGGGTAGGTAGATACATGGTGTATTTATGATCCATCTGCCAGGCAGTTTCTGCCACCCATTTCTAAAATTATTTGACCAAATAATTTTTCAAAATATTTTCCCAGGAAAATAAACAGAGTGAGTAAGTCATGGTACAGCTGGTGATATTAGCTTCAAAACAAAAAAAGAATTACAGGAAAATATGGTATAGTTTCTGTGATATTGTTGCCACAATATTTCACAATTTTCGCCAGTAATATACGGTTTTCACAGTAATAAACTTATTAAGTTTGATTAAAATCATATTCCATTCTGAGTTTTTCCAGTTGACAAAATTTTTATGTGTTTTTAGTGTTTAGAAGTACTTAAATTGAGTGAACCAAGGCTTGACCCCTTAACCAGGGGGCGTCCATCAGGGAGATATCAGTTTTCTTCAAACAAGTTTGGGAGAAATCCCAGATTGAACAGTTGCAAGTAGGAAGAGCGAGAGAAAGGTAAAACTTGTTCTCGCCAAAGTAATAGTTGCCATTTAGGCCCAAAATGTGTCATGTGCCGCACCTGAAGTCATAAGGGAAATAAGCTACATTGCAAGAGATCACTGGTGATCGCAGCACACAATCCAGCTTTACAGCACAGCAAAAACACAACACTGTAGTTATGGCAACAGATTATAGCGCAAAGCCATCCACAACCAGCAAAAGTATAGAATGATACTCTTGTTGGTTAAGTATCAAAAAACCAAGAACATTGTCCTGCTGAAGCAGCAGACTCCCATGTTCGTAGCAAAAGCAGGAAAAAGTTTATTACGCAGGCGGCCGTAGGAAGAGCATGATGCAGAGTTCCAAAATTCCTAAATTTCATCAGAAATTTTATACATGTTGTTATGACCTCTCGGACAGCAAGGGATGCAGTGGTGTGCACAGACATTATGGGGGGCAAGTGCTCAGGGGGGAGGGGGAGGGCACTTTTTTGCACTCGTGGAACATGTTATTATAGTGTGAGATTAAAAAAATAAAATAAACATTACACGCACATGTTCAATGCAATTCATGACTACTGTCATTCATTACAAGAAGGCACTTGGGTAGCCTTTATGGGGATAGCCTTTATTTCTCTCAGGCAATGGGGAACTGCCTGATTCTTCTTTCTGTGTTCATTTATGTTGCCTAACAAAACCTACACAAAAGAAAACGTTCAGCTTAACAGATAGATTTGTAAAGTCGACCGACATTGTTTGTGGTGGTCGTCCTCACGTTATCTATCATTGATTTGGGATATAGCATTAAACTAGCTAATCAGGTGACCAGTCGGCTAAAAAATGCTCAGTTGTTTGGTGCTGTATGAGCAGTGGCGTACCGTCAGATGCCAGGAAGGCCTTCAGTAACATCACCCTTTCCCGGATAATTGCTTTTAAACTGTTTGTGATCAGGTTTGAATGATTAACAATCAAACAATTAATTAACAGAAAAGCTACCACCAATACGTGACACGTAATGATTATGAAATGCTAGTTACAAAGCGATTGCCTGTTGGCTAAGTTGATATAATTGATGTGAATCCGCAAGGATGACAATCTGCAAAAAATCCGAAACTTTCGCGGACTTATACTTTCGCAATTATTTTCGTCTTCACTCAGCTGTGCTACTCCGCACTTTAGCTGTCACATTCAGAGTATATAGAACGGATTCTCATGGCTAATTGCTCAATGAACCTCGCAAATTAATTTACGCAAATTCGGAAATTATAAAGACATAGGCTATTGATATTTTTTCCGTAGCCATTCGTGTGCGGAAGTAAGTTAAACCCCGTATAATTTCGTAGTGCAATGAGTAACAAGGCTTTCAAAAACAAGTTAGATTTTCGTCGGTTCCTCCAATCAGTCTGAGCAACGGTTGCTAATCGGGGAGGTAAACAGCGAGAGGTGTCTGTCATCAAGAAGTGAAAGGTGAGGTTATTGCTGGCCCTGTGTGTCTGCCGGTGGACCGTCACTGTGTAGGAGACATGGTACTGCACAACAAAATGATTACAGGTTGGGCTGTACGATTTCACTTGATCTGTGTGTTACCTGGCTGGCGGGGCACAAGACTGTGGCTTCCAGTCGCTCAGCTGATATGCTCCTGCAGCGCATCCACAGAGATACAAGAAAACTAGAGTGCACAATCCTGTCACTTCCGAGGCGGCTATTCTGCCGTCAGCGCTTTGGCTCAGCCCACGCGGCGTCCACTCTAGTTTTCTTATATCTCTGTGAGCGCATCTATATGCACTGCGTGCGTGTTCACGTGACAAATAAAGAGAGGTCGGAAGCTCGTGAGGAGGTGGCCCATTTCGGGGCATTTTTTTCAGTAGTTTTTAATCAGACAGCTTTTCTAAAAGATCATTTCAACATTGGCCCCACTAAAGTGTTAATAATAATAATAATAATTAAAAAAACAAAGTTTCAAAAAGGCACTTTCATTGATAAAGGGCAAAGAGGCAAGTGCTGTAGCACCACCTAGCGTCTATCTGTGCACGCCACTGAAGGGATGACAGACAAAAAAAAAAAACTTAAAGAGATTTAATTAAACAAAGCACTGACCAAGATTAAAATATATTAAAAAAAATGAGATCATTACAGTTCCTTTGGTAATTGAGATGGGGGTTGCTATTTTGCAATGTTCTGGGACAGGAAAGTGCTCCAACACGGGCAAAAATCCACAAAAAGCTTCACAGCTTCACAAAGATTGACAGGTCTGGTCAAATGTATCCTTCCACAATTTCTCCTTGCAATTTCTCCTACTACTCTACTCTCTCAATTTGTCTCCTTATATACTCTTTTCCAGCCCCCTCCCACCTTCTAGACTTTTTCAGTTCTCTCGGACTTTCCCCTCTGAGGCATGCCCAGGACGTGAAATTTTTTTTGCACCTCATTTTCCACACATGCTTTTCTGTTCGACGAATCAGCGTCTTTGTTTATAATTACGTCATTAGCGCGCTTCAAGCAACTCGGTTATAAGCGACTGTGAACATTGGTCAAAACAACTGGCAAGTACAGCCGTCTTGGAGGTAGGTAAACTACGTAATGGTGAAAAAGGATTATGTAATAGTTATACACTATTGGCCTCTCTGAGTTATTGCAGAAAGCTTGGTAAAAGCTTTGCTTCAGCACTCGAAACCCGCCGACTCGTCAGTCGAGACTCTAATATGTGTAATAATACTAATAGACTGTGTATGTAGGTCTAGGTCCCATACGACGAGCTCAGGCTTTTTCGCACCGACGTAAGCCTATAGCAGCTACCTAGCCTAATCACCTACTAATGGTTTCGCTGCGCCTACGGTTTGCGACGGTTTAGGGTGGCCTAAATTTTGGTTAGGATTAAGATTAGGGCTCAGTTAAGGGTCGGATTTAGCGTTAGGGGAAGGTAATGGGTAGTACCGTGGATTTGCATGCTGGAAACTCTGGTTTGAATCCCAATGAAGGCAGTTTTTTTTTTTAATTTGCTTGTTCCCCTTTTTAATTATTCGTAATATTTTCTGTCAGTTAAGTAGCTAATATATACATTTCATTTTTAACGAGTGAACGAAGGTTACCAAAGATGAACCGAGAGACTGATAAAATAGAATCAAAACATAGACGCTGATTCGTCGAACAGAAAAGCACGAGTGGAAAATGAGGCCCAAAAAAAATTTCGCGCCCAGGACATGCCCAAAACCTAGCTCCAGACTAGCTTAACAACAAAAAATCCATCTAGTGGCTTTTTTTTTCCACATTACAATGTTAAAGTACAGACATTTGCATCAGATTTCTTTAATGTTATCAGAAGTTGTTACTGATTGGTCCTGATGTTTACACATTGATAGAAAGGGATACTCTACAATTGGGCCTCTCCTTATCCTCTCAACTTAATTGGTTCAATAGACTCCCAACTCTCGGAAGTGAGCTCCATATGTGGGCATACGGAACCTCCAACTAAAAGATGCCAGTGTGTATTGTGTCCTGTCGGAACTGAAGACAAACGGAGATCCCAGCAGCAATTGGCAAATTAGTGATATGCTCTGTCAGACCAGACGGCTTCTCTTTATCTCCTAATACACATTCATCATTCATTGATCAAACCGTCTGGCTCACCTCATATTGCAAACGCCCAAAAATCCTATTTCCCAACACTCTACACAGGCAACAGCATGTAAATATCTCATCAAGCACCATCCAAAGTCTCCCCCATAACCTCTACTCTTCCGGGGATGCAGCTCAGTCATCATTGCTGAGATGGTATCTTTCTTTTCCAGCCAACCACGTGTTGAAGAGCTGAGGCAGTGATGGCGGTGATAATGACATGGGAGAGGGCCTTCTCTCCCAAACAATTAGAAGTACACAATCATCTGCAGTTGATTGCCATTGTGTTATAGAGACAAGACTTTCCTGCAGTGTTTTTAAGAGGCAAAGCCCAAATCGCAAAAAAATGAAAAAATAAAAAATAAAAAAGCCAGTTCATGGAGTGACCATATTTTCAGCAATTAATTCGTATGTTAAAGGCTTTGTTCCTGAGATGCACGGGTTCATCACTGTCAATGATGTTGTGTCAGTGAAGAAGTGAAATGATGAAAACAGATGTGCCATTAAGGTGACAAACTTTCACCAAAATATTCTCCTTTTTTTGTCCATTTGACTTAAATCTTAGCCAAGGCTAGCTAATAATCTGACAAGGTAGTGAGTGGTGACAAAACTGCGGCAGTCAGGACGTAAACTGAGATAAGAAATAATTTTACATTTGACTTCTAGAATAGAATGCACTTCATGACATTACTTCGAGAGTAGTCACAGTATCATGTCAGGGCACCACTATCATGGTGTATACCATGACAAAAATAGCAACCTCCACTTCTATTAAGAAGCCACTGGTGACGCAGTTACAGCCTAGATTGAATGTTCATTCAAAATCGGTCAACCGTGACAGTTTACAGCTAATACAGCTGGCTGCAAAGGTTTGCATTATTGCACATGCGTCTCATAGGAATTTCAGAAGACAACAAAGCGTTCCCTGCAACCTTTACAAAGGCATCAGGCCCTCGTTTGACCGATGACCCCTCCAAACCGATCACCCTTCCCCATCCCATAGTGTCCAGATAACCCACTCATGACTCACCCATCTCTGTGTCCATAGAGCCTCTCTGTCTGTGATTAATATCAAATGCATGACAACAATCTGCACCCAACTCATTTCATTAAAATGAATAGCAATTTAATAACAGCTAGAAGGGCCATAATTTATTTAATTTATTTAACCTTTAATTAACCAGGGACGTCCCATTGAGATTGAAATCTCTTTTTCAAGGGAGCCCTGGGGGGTTGACGTGGAGAGGGAGAGAACAAATTGAACAGCCAATTAGATCAGGGGATGACTAGGTGGCAGGTTGAAAGAGCCAAGTTGGGAATTTAGCCATGACACCGGAAAACCCCCTAATCTTAAAGAGTGTCATAGGATCTTTAATGACCACAGGACCTTAGTTTAACGTCTCATACAAAAGACGGCGTCTCCTTCAGTACAGTGTCCCCATCACTGTACTGGGGCATTGGGGATTATTCCACCAGAGGGAAGATCACAACCAACTGACTCACCAACACCTCTTGGATAGAGAAAGTCAAAACATCCTCTTTGAAACTGAAGGTTTCAGTAATGTGAAGGCAGAAAAAAAAACCACAACAAAAATGTCAGGCTAAGTGTTATTTTCAATTCTATGTTTCGATTTTTTTTTCTTTTTTAAATTTGGCATCTCCACTCCCAACCGAATCTGGTATGCACAATTAGCGAACTATGTACACAAGCTTGCTTGCATGATACCCCATGTTGCCATCTCGGGAGAGCGAAGACAGTTTGCGGCTCTCCTCCGAAGCATCTGCCTGTCAGCCGCTGCTTCTTTTTACACTCATAGCTCGAAATTTTGCAAGTTCAGAACGAGGGCGGAGAACACCTGAACTTGAGCAAGCTTAGAATTTGGTGAAGAGCGCCTGGCTGGCTTGCAGGAGGCGGTTGAGCAATGAACAATAGCAGGAGGTGTTTGAGAAATGAACAATACTGTAATTCAATAATCCCAAACTAGCAGGCCCTCCCAGTTTATTTCCCTGCAGCGTGAAGCCAATTGTGTACTGCTCTGAAAAGGACACCTACCACTAGCTGGCTGGCATGGTCGGGGTTCGAACCTGGGCCATAGGGGTCACTACTGCTCCGTGATACGGTTCCTTAACCAAGTGAGCTAACTTGGTAGCCTGTTATGTTTCAAATGTTAACAAATAACAAACTACGAGGAAAAATCTGAATGAAAAGACTATAACACAATTCTGCAAAATGGTGAATCAGCTCGATATGTCCACTGAATGCAATTAAAACAGACCAGATAAGGAAAAGGTTCAGACTGAATAGGTTTCATTTGGTTCACTCATATTATTGAGGTTAAATTCGTGGCCATGGGCATTTTGGCACAATTAGCATTCATCTGGCCTCCATTTAAAATGCTGGATACCAACAGAAATACTGATAGACTATATTTGCAACAGCCTAACATATTCATATTTACACTCGGCAGAGTGAGTTTACGAAAGTGCACACAAAGTTTTTGCAAAACGGAAAATATGACAACAAGTCGTCAAATGTCAAATCTGACAGTAAATAGAAATATTTAGTCTGGCATGTATTTGGGCACTCAAGCTAGAATAAATACTGAAGGGTTCTGGGTGTACAGGGAGAATCATCATCATCTCTGAGTAAGAGTCACAATTCACAGCAAAAGTCAATTAATTCATAAATATCAGCAGGAATCTTGGCAGCCTGGGATTTAGACGGTGATGTGTTACCAGGGGAAACCGAGAGACCCCTGGGGAAAGCAGAATGCAATTGGTTGACGGGGTGAGAAGCACCAGTCTAATAAGACGAGGGAGATATTCAGCTGATCAAAACCTAAACATCATAGAGGCAAGTATGTGTGCAGCCACAGGCTTATCAAAGCATGGACATGAGAGACAGAGTGCGTATAAATGGCTAAATAAGCCACAGGGATCTTGTATAGTATAAAAGATAGGCAAGGACAGAAAATGAGTCTCTCCTGAGGTTGTCAGTGAGGCTGTGGGAGTTACCATGGCAGCCACAAAGCAACAGCAGCGGATAATAGCTAACAAATTTTTAACATCTTAACATATTCTTCACATTAACATCGAGAATTTCGGGAAGAAAGAGGGGGGGGGTAGTCATTCAGTTATCTCGAAAATTACCAAAAGCCGTTTTGTCCCTTGCATTCATTCCTGTAGTTTAATTTAGTGATTCACAAACAACACGGCCGTGTTTGCTTAGCTCCACTGTCAATTAGTTTTGAAAGCTGTATAAAAAAATAAATAAAAACACACATACGCGCACGCATACACGCACACACACATCCTTGTACTTATATCTTTGTCAGGACATTACATTGACTTATTCATTCTTACTGTGTCAGCACAACCTTTCCCTAATCTTAACAATAAGTAATGTATGCCTAACCCAAACCCTTACCCTAACCTTAACCTATCACTAATTCTAACCTTACTCCTAACCTTAATAAGTCACAATTTGCCTTTGTAGTAGTGAGGACAGGCGAAAATGTCCTCACTTCCCAAAAATGTCCCCATTCTGAAGAAAAAAACGTTTTCTGGTTCTCATTTTGTAGCAAGTACAACACACACACACACACACACACACACAGTTTTTAGGTTGATGAAACTGCTGGTATGTTCTAGTTCACCCATGACAGAAATTAGAGATCATTTTTTCCCCCCTTGATAGACAATTCCCTGTGCAAACACTCAATGGCAAAATAATAGATCGCCTATCAGCAAAACTAATTAATGTGGCTAATTAGTCAGACAAAATGAGGGAGACTCCCAATTAATAAGAAACACACTGGGGAAAAAAAGACAACTGTATGTATACTCTTCCAAAAAAGAAACTTTACGTTGTTGTCAGCATCAATTTATGATACATGAAATGTTTTGACAAATGTGGAAAACATATTGAAAAGAAAGTGTAATCAATAATTCAATATTTGTATAGTTTCTTTTTTGGAGAGTATATATACCCTACGACATCAGGGTATATACATACAAAGGAAAGCATTCTCCCCATGGACTAAATTCATAATTTGGCCTTGCAGTGGTGCAACAGTGAAGGGTATAAGGTTCACAAAATCAAAAAAGCAACTACTCTAGCCCCAAGGAATGTTCTCAGCACGGTTTGATCTTTAGCATTTGTGGAAAAAATGAAGTTTGACCTCAAGGTGGTGCTACAGGAATCATCACAGAGTCACCAGAACAAAGTGATTGCAGTAAATGTTTTGGTGAATTTAAGAGAAAAGTTGATCTGACTCACATTAGAACAGTTTGACTTTCTGCACTTGGATATGTAGCTTCATTTACTGGTGGTGCTACAGTGAAAGTCATATATATGCATCCTAATCAATAATGCTCCTCCTCTGTGCACCAGGAATGTTGACATGAGACTTGAAAGGATTCCCATTACAACTGTTCAAGTCACAGCATCTACAAAAATAAATAAGTATGAAGGCGAAAGAAGTTTGGCTCGACAGTAGTGCAATAAGGAAGGTTTGAGGGTCACCAACCTCTTTACACCGAAAACTATCACAGAAGGTTTGACATGACTCCCATCTAAACTGTCTGAGCTATCAAACCTCAAAATGTTAAATTTGTGCCAGCAAAGGGAACATTTCAGAGCCACCACAATCAGCAACTTTCTCCTCCAAGCATGTGGAACGTTGAAAGCAGATTTCATATGATGCCCATTAAAAGCTGTTCAAGTTACTGCCATTTGTAAAATTTCACTTGCAGAAAGAAATGTTAAGTTTGACCTGGTGGCGGTGATACAGGAAAGGTTGTAGGGTCACATAAAACAACAAGGTTTGTTCTCTATGCATCAAGAATGTATACAAGAACTTACATGCAATTCCCATTAAAAAACTGACAAGTTATTGAAAATTTGGAAAAGTAAAAGTTTGGCCTGGTGGTGGCGCGACAGTAAAGGTCATTGGGTGACCAACATCAATTACAGCCCTTCTGTATTCAACAGAAATGATCACAAGAAGGGTGACAAAATAAATAAATGAAACAAATAACATCAAAAATGTTTGAGTTACTGCATCTGACAATGTAAAGTTTGACCTGGTGGTGGTGTTAGAGAGAAGCTCCTAGGGTCTAAAAAAAAAACAATAGTACTTGAGCTCAAAAAGATATGCACGATACCCAGAACTGTCCATTCAAAACTATCTGCACTATCGCACCAACACAAATGACTTTCGGTGCCAGTGGTGGCCAAGGAGAATGCATAGAATCCACAGACACTTTACTTTGGGGATATAATATCTTCATGTCCATCCCTGCTACCCAGCACAAGGTGAGGGATGTAGCTTTGAAAGGAGGTGGTTGTTGAAGGGGTGCTCCCCCTACAACTTAGAATAATTTGGTATGATCCATCTTATCCTCAGAATAATTTCTTTGACTGGCTTGTCAGGCTACAAATCCAAGCCTTTCACCTCAATCAGCAACACACCATTTGAAGTGCAGGGAAGTGATGATATCAGTGGGATGGATTTCCTCTCAACATTTCAGGGAACAGGGCTGTCTACATTTCAGAATATGATGTAGTGGTGAATAACCATTTATTCCTCAATGTTTCTGGAGAGTGACAAGACAAGAAGCGCAATATTTCGATACAACCAAAGGTGTGGAATCTTGTTTTAATCTTATTCAAAATACACAAAATGGCAAAAAATGGACACTTCTTGGTCTGAAGTTCTTTCTCACAGATGGAGGCTAGGCCTCTCTGTCCCACTGAAGAAAAACCGTGACTCAAGAGCATACATAGACATTGCAGACCATTCGGTGGCTCCATAAATTTGGGGGAAAACCCATCCAAAACTCAGCATGACAACACCTAAGTGCACAGAGGGAGGTCCATGCATGGTTTTCGAGATTAGAGTAGGAGATATTGACTGGGTTGCAGACATCCCTGACCATCAAACAAGGCTGACACTGAGTCAGGCATAATCACCCAACGTCAGTAATGCTTTTCTGACTGAAATGGAAGTAAACACCCACAGCTGAGGTCTAATATAATCTAGCAAAAAGCCATCACTGAAGAGTGACAGCTGTTACTGCAGCATAAGGGACAAGACAGTAATCAATGCCAAGGATTTTGATATGATGTCATGTGAGGGGAGTCCACATACTTTTGGCCATGTAATGCATAATAGGGGCTCCAGGTCCATTCAACCAGCTTTTTTGAATATATGAATGACATATAATGTGTGTTTCCTTTTAAACTGGATTCTGGATTTTGGAAGAGAGTTCTCGCTTTTCTGCACGCTGCCAAATCGGGAGGGCTTGAAGAGCGTGATAGAGTAAATGGGCATCCCAAATTTCAGGGAGAAAAGGGAGGGGGGCATATAAAAATTCAACCACTTGAAAGCCGTTCAAATTTTCTGCGCTCCCTTCTCGTGTTGGCAGTCAGTGAGAGCACAGCACTCTTCACTGTGCACAGTCAACTAACTGAAAAAGAAGTGCATGAAAACACATCTGACACAAAGTGAATATATGGCAGTTTATGGTCATTTGCACATGCTACACTTCACTGCCAGATCCATTATAATAGAGTCCTGCTGTGAGGGAGAAGAACATTTTTGTAAATGAGTTTCCCAACTGGGGCAGACATCTTGCACAGATGAGGTATATACTGTATTTGTGGCAAATTGAAGAATCGATTGATTTTTATTGCTTTTCCAGTGAGGCACGAGAGGAAATAAAGAAAATAGGCATGCAATGGACGGAATACCCCTCAGCCCGATGTCGAAGTTTTTGGAGACGCTCGCCCGCCCGCCCAACCGCACGAAGGATAGCAATACCCCGTCAGCCTTGAGGGCTGAGGGGTAAAAAGCGTGTGGTATTGTAATCCTGATGCGCACCACGTGCACGAGCCAAGCACTTCAGAAATAACAAACACTGAGCTGTTAGTGATGTGTACAGTGACACTTGACTTGTTCTTTTTGGTGTGGTCAATAGCCTACATAAAGCCAAAAAAAACCCGAAAAATGCTAATGCATTAAGAAAATGGAACGGCTTGTGACACGGGAGAGAGAAAGAGCCTTTGGCATGTTACGGGCAGATCTAAGCCGCCTAGAGGTGGTGCGTCATTTGCACTGTCACCGTTCAACAATCAGTCAGCTGTCTATCCAAAAATGGAACACAGGCACCGTCACTGACCAACCCCGCTTAGGGCAGTGTTATGGCCCCAATTTGTTATGACATATAAGACAGCAAGTGATGACTGACAAAATTTTAAAACTTAAACAGATTTAATTCAACAAACTAAAAACTAACCTACAATTTATACGACTGACCAAGATTGATAATATACAAGAAAAAAAATATTTACAGTCCCTTGAGATGGGGTTGCTTGGTGATGTTTCAGGTAAGGAAAATGCTCCAACACAGGTAAAAATCCACAAAAAGCTTCACCAAACAACCCCACCAAAGGGACTGTAAATATTTTTTTGTTGTATATATCAATCTTGCTCAGTAGGGTAGATTGTAGGTTAGTGTTAGTCTTTGTTTGATTAAATTTCTTTAAGTTTTAAAATTGTGTCTGTCATCCTTTGCTGTCATAAATGTAATAACAAATTGGGGCCATCACAAGTTGGGGCCATAACACCCTCTCAGACATTCCCAGGACATACCCAAACCTAGCTCCAGACTGGGCTTTACAAAAAAAGGTCAATATTGCCATCTAGTGGCTTTTTTCTTTTTTCCACATTACACCTCCATTCCAAAAATGGTTAAGTAGACACTTGTGTGTTTGTGTGTGTGTATATATACATATATATATATATATATATATATATATATATATATATATATATATATATATATATATATATATATATATATATATATATATATATATATATATATATATATATATATATAAAATAAAATAAAATATGCTAATAAACACGAGTGATATATGTACATACTCAAACACGGGACAGCAACTCCTGTAAAATTAAACTCCAATTCAACAATCTCCGATTCTTGGTTTTCATCTTACTCAAAAACATTAACGGATTGTGGTCTGTGTACACGATCATTGGCTTTTGCCCTGTACAAACATTAACCTCAAAGTGTTGTAATGATGGAACCAGAGTCAACAGCTCCTCTATTGTGGAATAGTTCTTTTGGTGGCGATTTAACTTCCTGGAGAAGTATGCCACGGGATGCTCAATGTCATCAGTGTCACTTCTCTTTAGGAGCACAGATCCACAAGCTTGGTTGCTAGCGTCGACCGCGATGGAGAACGGATTGTTGAAGTCAGGAGATTTGAGCATGGGGAAGTGACACAGCAGAGACTTCAGGTGATCGAAGGCTCTTCATCCAAAGTGAACTTTACGCCTTTCTTCAGTTGGTTGGTGAGACTGAGAGCAATCTCAGCAAAGTTCTTGCAGAACTTGCGGTAGTACCCGATCAATACAAGGAAGCACCGCAATGCTTTCTTGTTTAAAGGAACTGGAAAGTCCATGATGGCTTGGACTTTAGCAATTATGGGTGCCACCTTACCCTAGCCTATGACGTACCCAAGATACGTGACAGTAGCAGAACCAAAGTCACTCTTGTTCAGGTTAGCAGTCAGGTTAGCCTGGGTGAAGCGCTGGAACAATGTCTCTACATCTTTCAGATAATCTTCCCAGGAGTCACTCCATGTGATCAGGTCGTCGATGTACGCACCCGTGTGTGGCAATCCGGCGATTGTAGACTGTATAATCCTTTGGAACGTGGCTGGGGCATTTTTCATGCCAAAGAGTAGGACTTCATACTGGTACAACCCAGATGGTGTGGCAAAAGCAGAGATACTCTTGGCCCTCTCAGTTAAAGACACACACCAATAACCCTTTAATAAATCAATCTTGGTCAGAAACTTTGCTTGCCCTACTCTATTGATACAATCAATATTGGTATTGGAAACACATCAGTTCTAGTTAGAGCATTGACTTTGAGATAATCTGTACAGAATCTATTACTTCCAACAGGTTTTGGAACTAGCACACAGGGTGAATTCCAATCTGAGCTGGAGGGTCTGATAATATCATGTTCTAACATGTACTCAACCTCTTTCTCAGCAATCTTTCTCTTTTCAGGATTCATCCGATACGGATGCTGTTTTATTGGTTTGGCATCACCAACATTTACATCGTCAGAGGCTACAGAAACTCTCTTTGGAACATCAGGAAATAGATCTTTATATTTCTTGATCAACCTCTCAAACTGATCATTCTGTGAGGGTTCTAAGTGCTGGAGTTTTATATCAAGATTTTGCAACACTTCAGAATTTGACAACTTGCATGAGAGAGCTTCAGCTTTAATTCTAGGTTCATCATCTTGAAACTCCCCCTCATCTTCACAAGTCTAAGCCATTGGAGGATCTGAAGTGACAACTGCAACCCTAGCATTCCTATCATGATAATGCATCAGCATGTTAATGTGACACAACTGTTTTGGCTTTCTCCTATCTGGAGTCTTCACAATGTAATAGAGATCATTGAGTTTTGTTAGAATTTCATAAAGACCATGAAATCTAGCCAGGAATGGATTGAACTGCAAGGGAAACAACACAAGGACCTTATCTCCTGGTTTAAACTCACGGCTTCTAGCCTTATGTTCATACCAAGTTTTAATTTTTCACAGACTTGATTTCAAGTTCCCTTTGGCTAGGTCACAAGCTGCACGCAATCTGTCCTTGAACACGCTAACACAGTCTAACAGACTGATGTGCGGCTCTTTCTCTTGCCATTATTCACTCAACAATAGCAAAGGTCCTCTCACTTCATGGCCAAACACTAGCTCAAACAAACTGAATCCTGTAGACTCCTGCACTGCTTCTCTTGCTGCAAACAACAGCAAATGAACACCTTCATCCCAGTCTTTCTCATGGTCATAACAATAAGTCCTCATCATTGTCTTGAGAGTGGAATGAAACCGCTCTAAGGCACCCTGTGTTAGAAATCGGTGATTTACATGTTTGTTTTTAGCATGTTTTAGTAGTTTTTTGTTTGCTATTTATTTATTTATAATTTTTATTCGTTTAGAATACGTATGTTTTTGAAAGATTGCGCTGTCTTTGGTCTTCAGTGTTTTCCTCTCGTTTCTGTCTCGTGGCGTCTTGTCTTTTCCATCACACTCTCTTCCCTGTAATTTTGGTTGGGTATTTCCACTTCCTTCTCTCTCGCTGTTTTCATTGACTATCCACACCTGAGAATAGTTTAGCGAAGCACGGGTGATTAGTTAGAGCTAGAACTCCACCTGTTCCCCTCTCTCTCCAATCACCGTCCTTCCTTTTTTTAAGTTCCACCTCTCTACAGCTGTCCTGTGTTTAGCTGGGATTCCACTTAATTTGTTTGTGTATATAAGACCCACTTTTTCCTCAGCTTCTTGTCGACTCATTTCTACCACAGCTCGTCTTAGTCAGTCTTGTTTATGCGCTATTTCTCGTTTACGATTGTTGATGCTCGTTTCTCGTGATTCTCCCGTAAGTCTCGTAATTAGTTGTTTGTATTACGTTGTGTGATTGCTGATTGTTTGATCAGTACTTCGTTCTCCCTTATTCCCATTTTGTACCCATCTGTTCAGCCTCTCCTGTGTTCTCCCTTATCCCATCCAACTCCCTTTTTCCTTCCCCTTCCATTCCCTTAGCTCAGCCCCCTTTGTTACTGCCTTTGTGCGGACTGATTCTCTGGTTACTGAAGTAGTTTGTTTGTCCCCTGACTTCGATTCTGCCTACTCTGCATTACTCTGTTTGCCTGGCTATTGATCCATTTCTGTCTTGACCATGAGCTTTCTTAATCCAAATAAACACCCTGCCGATGCTGACCTGCGTTTGGAGTCTAAGCCCGTTCCTTTCACCCTGACTCTCTGGATGATAGGCACTAGAAAGAATCTGCTTCGCACCTAGCTCATGCACTACTTGCTGAAACAATCCGGAAGTGAAATTGCTACCTTAGTCTGACCGAATTTCCCTGGGAAGGCCAAACAACGTGAAGAACTTTATCAAAGCCTTTGAGATTGCAGTTGCCTTGATGTGACGTAGAGGTATGGCTTCAGGGAAACTGGGAGATGCCCACATGATTGTCAACAAGTACTAATTCCCAGATCAAATCTTGGGTAATGGACCAACACAATCAACAATGACCTTAGAGAAGGGCTCCCCAAATGCTGAGATAGACTGCAATGAAGCTATAGTTGGGACTAAGTGGTGTTTTCCAACTACCCGTTAGGTGTAACAGGTTTTGCAAAAGTTGGAAACATCTTTCCGAAGCCGAGGCCAGAAGAAGTGTTTCAAGATCTTATTAACAGTCTTGTTAACACCAAGATGACCTCCTAAAGGCAAACTATGAGCCATTGTTAAGATCTCATTCCTGTAGAACTACATTGCCCCCAGCCAGGTCATTGCTTAGCAATTGAGAAACACCCTTGATAGGCAAACTTGGCATAAGTCCTACCTTTACCTGTCCTGTAACCAAATCTGACTTCAAGAATACAGAGCACAGGGGTACAAATACAGTCCTCCTTTCAATACCTTGCACAAGTATGAAATCCCCAGAAGCGCTCTCATCACATAACTCCAAGGAGTCCATCAACAAAAGTGACTGAGTAGCTCCGGTATCCCTTAGGATATATATAGGGACAGGAAGAGCATGCTCATTCAGAGCCACAAATCCCTCTGACACAAATGGAAGAAATTCCTCCTTCACAAAATCAGCAGTATTAGGCTACTTAGCCCCACAAGTAGCAGGCAATTTAGCAGATTGATCATCTACTACAGGGGTTTCTAACCTTGTCTTCACAAAGGCATTGGGTTTGGTATCCTTTTCTTTTTCTTTCTTAGCTTTAAGGAAACAACAGTTAGTTGTAACATGACCAGATTTCTTGCAATAATTGCAAAGTAGACCACTTTTGTCACTGTCAGCTTTCACACTTTGATCAGACCTGTGGCTGGATTTCTCTGCACCATCACCAGATTTCTTTTTTGTTTTTGGGTGAGGAATCTTGGGTGTCACCGTTACCTTTCTTCTGAAATTAGAACCATCTATTGTTACTGCTAGACTGAAATTTGGACTTATGTGTGAGAAAATATTCATCTCCAAATTTGGCAGCTGATTACAAATTCAGTGCTTGCTTCTCATTAAGGTAGGTCTTAATATCATCCTTAACGCAGTTCTTGAATTCTTCAACTAACATCATCTCTTTTTGTGAGTTGAAATCATCCTTGACCTCCATAGAAGTACACCAGAAGTACACCTGGTTACAGCCTGCACGTGACAGATTCCGGACAGCAACCAAAACTGATCATGAGATCAGGGGCCCGAGACAATTGAGTGCGAGCGCAAGTACCGTATGTGAGCAACACGTGTGCACACGGGCCAACAGAAAACCCAGTTTTTGCCCATTTATGCATGCCTGCCCTTACTGTGGTCGGTCAGAGACAGTCCCAGTTTTCCATTCTCAGACAGAAACAAGGAAATAAAGTGCCAAAAAATTACACAGAGGCAGGTGCCCACAGTCAGAGGTGAAGAGTTCCTACTCCTGTTTTTAGAGAAATTTAACAAGCTGAACTTTTCTATACAATCTCAAATGGAATCTGGTAAGAGGTAAACAGTCAGAAGTTAAGAGAATAATTTACTTGTTTGAATAGTGTCCAAAATTTTTGAATTCTCAAAGAAGCCATATTTTTCCAAAGTATGCAGACAAACAAATCTATTTCCATTTTCCAAAATCCAAATGAAAGAAAAGCAATTTTGGAATTTATTGGGCAAAAAGTCGATGAAAAGCAAACCGCAAAGTGCAGCACATCTTTGGGAACTTAGACGGCCGCTCAGCAGCGAGCTCATTAAACCATATAACTGCTCTTTAAAAAAAATGCTCTGTGAATATGACAGCAAATGCTGGTTAGTTTGGATTTAAGAATTAGATTTTTAATTTATTTTTTTGCAAAATAAATGGAGCCCATTTCTTAATTTAGCATGTCTGGTAAGAAAAAAATGTGGGTGTGTCCAAACTTTTGACTGGTACTGTATATACTCCATAAAAAGACCCTCACCTGCTTGCTGAAGTATATGATGACAGATTGGGAATGACATTATTACTGTACCCTCCAAGCACAGCTTGAGGCGAAATGACCGATTTCCCCAATTTTCAATTGATAAACTGATTATTAGGGGAAAATAAATAAATAAATAATTCTTTCTTTAACCTGAAACATTATGGTCCTGGTTTCTTCTTAGAGAGGATCATGTGTAAGAACATAATTCATTGAGTGCTACATACACCCCTCCCCCTCCCATACAAATTTATGTAAAAAAAAAGAAAAAAATACATTATGAGAAAAAAATGAACTCTTATTGAAAGAAGTTATCAATAGCAATAATGAGAGGACCCATAAAGTTTGCACTGAAAGGTCACAAATAATATGCCTATCCTTTGAAACATTTGAAATTACGGATTTGAAGGGGGGCTAAAAAGAAAAAAAAAGCTGTATGGTTGAGGGCCTCTCTGAAGGGTCTGACCAAAGGCATAGTTTTTCTCAACTACATCACTCATTGAAAGCACCAAGTCTCACCCTTTATACTGTTAGTTTAACAGTTGCATTTACCACCACCAGTCGAGCAGTTTTCCACTGGGCTCCCCAGCAGCCCATTGAATGATGACGGAACAGTGTCTCTTGAGTGAACTGGAGATTTTCCTGTTCACAAACAGGACACAACCAAGAATCTTCCCTTACTCGATAAATCAGGGATCGTCACGATAGTCATCGTGATCCAAGCACTGCCGATTTTCAACCTTCTCTTTACCTGGGAGTCAGGAGTAAGCCAGTCTGGCCAATCAGAAGCACTAATAGACCCATTATTTTCCAGGGAGAGAGGAGAAAAAAAAAAAAAAAAACCACGGCTCGATTCAAGGTGCAGACCTATGGAATTATATTTGTGCCACAATCCTGAGCGAGCAATTGGACATTTTGAGCGCGGAAAAATATATTTCGCAAGCACAAAAATCTTGTTTAGAGAAAAAAGAAATTTTGTGAGCAAACAAAACCTTCCGATTGAGCGAATAAAATAATTCTGTGCTCAACAAATATTTTTGCATGTTTGCTATGATCAATATAAACGTGCAATATTAATCCCCTTCCCTCAGTTTCACTCTATACCCTCTCGCAAACTCATGTTCTGCACGCTGGCAGACCGCTGCATGCTCGCTCAGAGCATGTCTCTCCCTCTCTCTCAGTCTGACCTCTCTGTGTGCGCTCAGCTTCACCTGCGCGCTCGCTCGAGCTGTGCAGAGTGTTACAAATGTGCCACAATTCTGATTGGCTGCCTCGGTCTCCAATTAGATGCATTATGCCCAACCACCAAAGAAAAGGGTAAAAGGTAATGACGAAATTCGTCTGCGACTGGATAATAGTGCTGCCCTTGTTTGGGACGGGTTAAGGTTAATGTTATATCTCTATGTATCTTGAGACATCGACTGTTGTATGACTCGTGTCCCTCTTTAGCAACACTGGCTGCTGCTAACTATAGCATTGCACAATGTCTTCTGAAAATCAAAACCAAAATGCCACACCGCAGCCACGAGCACCGCGTTTTATGGACCTTTATGAAATTTTGTTGGTTAGTCTGTACACATTCGGCTTGCGAACCAAGTTAGCTATCTAGTTAGGTTGCTAGCGTCAGGTCAGCCAACTAATGTCCGGAGAAAAGCAGAAGCTTACAGACATTAAACGTTACTTCCATGATAGCTGGCGAACTTGACAATCTTAAAAAAAGAATAGTTTTGGCACCTTTATCCCAGCTGATTTATTTCAACACCCCTGAAGAAGGAACTTTGCCGATATGTCTGTCGCCATAAACTGAAATAGGCTACACTTATAACCTGCATATCAAGTCTGATCATCTAATGTTACACATCCACAAGTGAAGTACACGATCATCCTTGATTAATTTTGTGAAAGCAAAGACACGTGTTTTATGCAGTGATTGACATCTCATTCTAATGCTTAAACACTATTAGCAATCAGTTTTACTTGAAATAGCAGAGCAAGTGCAGGTGTGATAAACGATATTAATTAGGGGTAATATTGCATTTTGGTGTAGCTAACAAAACCAGGGTGCTGCTGCCGTTCCCGGTGTTGGTGTTGCTGTGCTGGCTTAATACTGCAGCATGGATGTATATACAGAACGAAAGATACTGTGGTGTCAAATTGCAGCAGTTGTGGTTGTTTAGTGATATTTGGGGTACTGCTTTAGACAAAAAACCTGAAAGCATAATCTAAACCTATGTGGAATACATTTGGAAAAACCTGGAAGTTTATTCTCAAATGAACCAACCGGAAAAATAACCTCTAACGCGGCGAGTGCTTCGAACCACGGGAACGCCGGTGCCAGCGTAGGCTCAGCTCACCAGTATCATCTGGCACTAATGTTCGTGAAATATGCAGAAACAGATCACGGTAATAACACACGATGCGCGGCTGAAGAGGCCCATCAGTCCGGAGCCAGGGAGCCGGCGCCCGGTGGTGCAATGCCGGCCTTCATAGCTGCCAGCGGGGACACGCGCATCAAAGCCCCGCGTTGCGCCACCGAACGCACGCTTTCACGAATATTAGCGCCAGGTGATACTGGTGAGCTGAGCTGACGCTGGCACCAACGGTCCCGTAGTTCGAAGCACTCTCCACGGTAGAGGTCATTATTTCGGTTGGTTCATTTGTGAATGAACGTCAAGGCAAACTTTTATGTCGATAGACCTATCTGTGAAGTGCCTTCTTCAGGCGTTATATGTTGAAATGAATCAGCCGGAGAATGGTGCCAAAGCTATTTTTAAAGACTGTCGAGTTTGCCAGCTATCATGGAAATAACATTAACGTCAGTAATCTTCTGCTTTTCTCCGGACATTAGTTGGCTGACCTGACGCTAGCAACCTAACTAGATAGCTAACTTGGTTCGCAAGCCGAAGGTGTACAGACTAACCAACAAAATTTCATAAAGGTCCATAAAACATGGTGCTCGTGGCTGCGGTGTGGCATTTTGGTTTTGATTTTCAGAAGACATTGTGCAATGCTATAGTTAGCAGCAGCCAGTGTTGCTTAAGAGGTATATGAGTCAAGAGTCACACAACAGTGGATGTCTCAGGATATTAGAGATTTAACATTAAACTTAACCTGTCCTAAACAAGGGCAGTACTGTTATCCAGTCACAGACGAATTTCGTCATTACCTTTCCCCCTTTTCTTTGGTGGTTGGGCATAATGCATCTAATTGGAGACCGAAGCAGCCAATCAGAATCGTGGCACATTTGTAACACTGCACAGCTCGAGCGAGCGCGCAGGTGAAGCTGAGCGCACACAGAGAGGTCAGACTGAGAGAGAGGGAGAGACATGCTCTGAGCGAGCATGCAGCGGTCTGCCAGCGCGCAGAACATGAGTTTGCGAGAGGGTATAGAGTGAAACTGAGGGAAGGGGATTAATATTGCACGTTTATATTGATCATAGCAAACATGCAAAAATATTTGTTGAGCACAGAATTGTTTTGTTCGCCCAATCAGAAGGTTTTGTTTGCTCACAAAATTTCTTTTTTCTCTAAACAAGATTTGTGTGCTTGCGAAATATATTTTTCTGCGCTCAAAATGTCCAATTGCTCGCTCAGGATTGTGGCACAAATATAATTCCATACAGACCAATCCTACAATGACCCCTATTTAGGAACATCCAGCAGCGTAAATGGATCACCATATCTTTAAAAAGTTACCTTCAAAAGATGAAGAGGATCTGCTAAATGCTTAATTTAGCAACCCCTTACCAATACAAGTAGACTTGCATGGAAATCTGTCTCGGAAATCCATTCCCAGTGATAACCAAGTCAGCTCAATTATAAGCGAGAACTGACACAATTCCTAGACTTCCGCATTAATTGGCTTCCTACTGAGCCAATCCCTCTCAAAAGCAGTCAGGATGAATTATGCCTTTCCTCCGAGCAGATACTATTAAAGACCACCCGCTAGGCATCAGACAAATGCTCAGAGCAAGATGGAAGATGTAATTCAGTTTGAAAAGAGACAGGTGACTGGAAGACAACAACAGATGCGCTCTGCTTGCACAGGGTCTCTGCTGCCGAGAACTTACAGTGTAGCTGAAGCAATGCCCACCCTAAAGAGCAGTACAGAACATGGAACCAACGTTTCTATAGAGGACATGCACGAGCACGTGCACGCACGCACGCACAAAAACACCCACATGAGCCCTCAAAGTCATAGAAGTGAAGTTTAATTGATTTATGCACCTTCTGCAGGAATGGATGCAAGTTTTGAAGTGAGTAGTTTCCATGAGTGGTTTGGACATGAATAGCCAATCAGAATGAGGTTTGAATGAGTTCCAACACAATGAAAGTGTTTTCAGCCAATCAATGAGGTGTTTGAGTGAGTTCCGGAAACTATGTAAACTACCCTGGATCCGCCCCTGTTCTGAATATGCATATTTCCGAATCCAGCACATGTGTGTTTGGCAACACACGTAAAAAACGTGTCCACTAATACAGTGTTTCCCAACCCTGCTCCTGGAGTACCCCTGCCCTGCATATTTCAGATGTCTCCTTGATTTAACACAGCCAGATCAGGTCATTAGGTACTTCACTAATGAGCTGATCAGCTGAATCAGGTGTGTTAAATTAGGGAGACCTATAAAATGTGCATGACAAAGGTACTGCAGGAGCAGGGTCGGGCCTTAGTGATTTAACACACCTGATTCAGCTGATCAGCTCATTAGTGAAGTACCTAATGACCTGGGCCCTGTTGTTCGAAAGGTCGTTAAATTTTAACATGCCGTTAAAATGAACTTAACAGTAGTTTGGATTTAACGGGTGGATAAGCTGTTGCGGGAAGACCCATTATCTTTAATGACACGTTAACAGAGGGTGGGTGTGGGGTACTTTAAATATTTAACGAAATGATTCGTGCAAGTGACGATGGCACTTATGTTACAACCAAATACCGCTTTTATGAATGTTGTTGCACCTAAAGTCCAACACCCAATGGAAGCGTGAGACGCGCGTCAAAAAATTGGTTACATTAATTCAAATGAGCAACGCCCACTCTTAGCGTCTTTTTTTTTTTTAACTATTCGCCACTGCTGAATTTCTGAAGCTCAACACAATAAAAACGCATTTGTCCTTTAGATTATTTAACTATTTCGCCTTGTCATGGCTAGTCACACATTTAGCGGAAACCTCACATGCAGTTGTCAACCTGCTTTTTAACCAAGTCGCGGTTTTTAAAGGAAATCCGTTATTTTGCGGGCAGTTAAGTTATAGAGCAATCTACAGTTAGACAGTACCAAACTCAAGGTACACTGATGATAACTTCACACTGCTAAGTTAGCTAGCTAGCTAATTAGTTGCTGGGTAAAGTAAAATGAATCATAATCTTAATTTACCTGACGTCTAAATTTAGGAGGAAAATTATGCCTGTATATAACGCATAGTGCATAGTAACCTGACCGTCACACTTTGCCATCACTTAAAAAAAGCTTGATCGGTTGGTTTTTTTTTTTTTTTCCAAAATGAAACGTCTTGTTTTAAATTTTGAGATTGACACTCATGGCTTCTCGGTCGAGTTGACAGCTGTCAATTTTGACGCGGCTGACCGATACAGTGGGCGTTTAAAAGCTTCAAGGCAACGTTCGAAGTTTGACGTGCCGCGCCGCTTCGCGGCCAGTGGGCGTTGGGCCGAAGAAGGCAAGAGTTTTTCGAATGTTTGAGTTCAACATGACGGATGAAGAGCAGCATCAAAGGATGGACTCTTGAATATATTTTTGAGTAAAGCTACTTTCACACCGGACGCGTATTCGCGTCTTTGCTTTGACTTTGAATGTAATCTGTCGTGCGAAAAATTTGTTTCGCGTACAGCGTGAAAACAGCTTTAGATGATGTACAGCGATACACCAAAATAAACAATGCACTGTCAGAAGAGAAACAGGTGCTAATAACCCTAAGATTTTTGGTGAGTGGTAGTTTCCTGCAAGTCACTGGCGATACCATGGGCATTGACATGGCCCGTTGAGGATGCAAGAAATAGAGGCAGAATTATTTGAGATAGAATTTCAGTCCGGGAAAACCTTTTTCCTCTTTCTTTTTTTTTTTTTTTGTCAGACGTGGATGAAGCACCAGCACAAGTGGCCATCTTGGTTGGGGCACTGTGGAATACTTAACACAGGATTGTGGGTAATGGAAAGATTTTAACAAGGGATCAGCTTTTTAATAACGAAGTGAAATAAGTGCCTTTGTGCGACACCAATTCAACAAGTCGTTAACTAATGGACAGTTAGCAAGTTAACGGCAAGTTAGTGGATAACGTCACGTTAAATTAACAACCTTTTGAACAACAGGGCCCTGATCTGAGTGTGTTAAATCAAGGAGACACCTGAAATATGCAGGGCAGGGGTACTCCAGGAACAGGCTTTGGAAACACTTCACTAATACACTAACCAGATATAAGGTGCAGCACCACGGCTGATTTTGAGTTAGGTGTCACTCACTCACTCACTCACTCACCAGCTCCTTGTCTTGTTCCGTCTCTCTCCCTCCCTCGCTCCTTCCCTCTCTTGCACTCCCTCTCCCTTTTCTCCTTCCCTCACTCCTTCTCACTCTCCCTCCCTCACAAGCTTCCCCCCTTTCTCTCTTGTTCCCTCTCTCCCTCCCTCCCTATGCCTTCATCCACCTCTTACTTCCTCTCTCCTTCTCTCTCGCTTTCTGTTGCTCACTCATCCTCTCAAAAAGGGAGAGATGCTAATGATGACAACATAATCAGGCCTCCAGGCCATCCTGACAGTGATAGTTCCGAGCTCACAGGTGCAAAAACACATTTAAACACTGAATATTTACATTACATTACATTACAGGTACTTAGCAGACGCTCTTATCCAGAGCGACGTACAAAAGTGCATAAGAACAGTACAAAAGTGCAGACCTCCAAGGAGACAAGTAAAAGTGCTAACAGTAAGTGACAGAACACGTTCCACGTTCCAAATGGAACACGTTCCATTTAAGAAAATTGCCTTTAAAAAAACATACTGCAAACTGAATACTCTCATTAAAAGACTCATAAACAGTAATAAAAAGATTGGGTAACATATCATTTCTAAGATCGCCTGTTTTTTAGGTCTGCCAAATGATACTCCGAACGTTCCATTAACAGTCAACAAATTCTAAACGTTGGTTTATGGCACAATTGGGCTAGACCAGGCCCTTTGAATTTTCATCGAAAGAAAACAAGTTTTTGGAAAGCACTTGCATTAGTTTTCTCCAGCAAAATATGTGTTTAAATCCACATTAATCTTTACTCCCAAGGGCCTGACTGCTGCTTCAAAAAAGGAAATGATGATATCATTTTGTACAGAAATCTTTGAAGCATTCATTCATTATTGCTCACACGAGAAGCAAGACGTTTTGGTCTCCTCCCTCTTTTTAGTTCAGCTTCCCTTTTTGTGAGAATGCGTTTGGACATGAGCCCATTACATCCTCACTCTTCCTCTCGGTCAGTAAAACTGAGAAATTCATGTGGTGGAAATTTGGAAGTCCAACAAAGGCCGCAACAACAGAGAAATTCTGATTCTGTGAAGCGCAAATATTGATTCCAGTACTCCACAGTTGATTAAAATCCATTAATTAATACAAAAACTTCATTTAATCCTCATTTCAATATCCTATCTGCCATTTTCCATTTCAGAAATGGCATTGTTTGAGGTAAATTTTATGATATTACGTGTATTTAGTCAAAATTCAAATTCAGCTGCGAAAGCAAAGATACTCCGGAGCTTACAGGGCTGCATCACATGGGAGAGAAGAAGAAGACAAAGAGGCCAGCTCCTTTTGTTTGGGGTTTTTAGTCATTCAGTATTTAACTAGAAGGGATCCAGTGAGAGCATGTTTCTCTTTTCCAATAATGCCCTGGGAGAAGACCCAGACAGAAATGGTGCAAGTAGGGAGGGTGAGATGGAGAAACTGGGTCCCCTGGAACAGTTAAGGGCCAGACTCCAGTGTCCCACGACATAGTTCCTGACTGATCTCTCCAGACGGAAGTCACAATCCCATGCCCCATCGAAAAACTGACACTTGCAACTCTACAATTACCAGTCAAGCGGCCTTTCACTAGGCTGCCCCGTTCCTTGTCCTGATGTGTTAACATCCGACAGAACACAGGGTGGAGATTGTAGGAAATTTCTCACTGCCCCACATTGCAGAGGAAAATGGTTCTCCTTTGTCACTGAAGAATATGCCCTACTGACCATTTATCAAGCGCGCACACACACACACACACACAACACATGCACAGACATTCACATACATGTATACATGTATGCACTGTGCCTGCACACACACACACACACACACACACACACACACACACATACATGCACAGTAAACCGGCGCAAACTCAGGCTGAAAAACCTCACTCCTAGCTTTCATTCACTCCCCATTGTAGTTCAGCAATTTTTGTGACGGTGCAGCTTTGAATGAGTGGTGAGTGAGTGAATAGCAGACCTGAGCAAAATCCGAAAAATCCAGATGATATAGCTTCACTAAGCCATTTGTAACGCCAAAAACACACTGTGATGCTGTCAGACTTCTGTGCAAATCTTCAGTCACACTTTAGGAAAAGCAGAACTCACCTGACTGGCCCATTGTGGGTCCTGCATCCTGATATAAGGTTATCAAATCAGCTGAAAAATGCACAAACTGGGCAACCGGAAACAGCCCTTTAAACTTCAGTGTTCAGTTAATGTTCCAAATTTCAGGGGGTTCTGGGTTTTAATCTGTGCAGTTATCCAGCGAACTCAGTTATTGTTATGGCTCTGCCTCATGTGAGCTCCTTTGTCATTGAGCTTGTGCTTTTTCTACCGTGCCCTACTCTCACTTTATTTTTCAGCTTTCATTTCCACCGCCTGACTACTGATTCTCTCTTGCCCTAACTCCTGTGATGTCGTGTGACAGCCTTCAGCGGGCCTGCGTCTCGTTGTTCAATCACATTTCCTCTTTCGGAAATCGGCTGCGGTATTTCATTCATTGCACCACCGGTGCTTAATTCTGGGTCTCGCTAAACTCTGAGTGAATGCATTCTCTGATAGGATAATTACTAACCCGTGCTAAGCAGCACTTATTTTTAGGGTGATTGTATATATTTTGTCACGTAGTATTAACCTAATTAACTCATTAGCGAGTGCGAGTGTTTCTAGCTTTTGCAATTCCTTCCTAAGCTTTCCCTGATGAACTACGTTTAAAGCTTTGCTTTCCTTTGCTTCTCTTGTGGTGCTTTTATACTTGTCACATTTAGATTACCTCAATCTAAACCATCTAGCTTGATTGATTGTCTCAGCATCTAGTCTCGAGTCATCATTGTTAACCCGGTCCTCTTGAATTTGTTTATTAATCCCATGTGTTTCTGTTTCCATTTGAGATTGCGTTCCGAGTCCTCGCCTCCTCCTGTGGTTATTTCAGAGGGAAAGAGAGAAGCGACCGTCAGAGGAAACTTTGTATTTGCCTTGCGCTACACTGTGAAATCTCAGCTCCTGTGCCTTCCCGAGTATTTCCTTTGTGCGATTTCCCAAGTCTTGTCTTCTGCTGCGCCCCTGTCTTGTCTGCCCCTTGTCTAGGTCTCCAAGTGTTTCCGTCAGTTTAGTTAGGTCAAATTTTTGTTTTCTAGTTAGCCACTCATTGAGTATGTACTTCTGTTACCCCCTACCTTGGGCAGTGTACCTTCGCTTCTCCCAGTTGTTCAATGCTTGTGCACAGTGTTTTATTTCTGGCTTGTTTGCCAACCTTTCTCATTTAGTGTTTTTGTGTTTAAATAAACACTTCTGGATCCTGCATCTGGTGTCCCATCGAATACTTCCTAACAGTTATCTTGCTCTGTAAAACATGGCCCAGTTCTCCTGTGATCAGGAAAAACCTAAAGAATTTATCAATAGTAAGGATTCTCGAAACTGAAAAAAAAACCTTTGGATTCTGGACATTTTCTAACCAGAAGAAATTATAGAAACCTTATTTTGACAGTACAAATAACACTAATAGCTATTAAGATTTTTGTCATTCTTAAGCCGCTTTCACGCCGAACGCAAAACAAATTTTTTGCGCGGCAGATTACATTCAAAGTCAATGCAAAGATGCAAATACAGGTGTGTATTCACATCTTTGCATTGACTTTGAATGTAATCTGTCGTGCGAAAAATTCGTTGCCCGTCCGGTGTGAAAGCAGCTTTAACTAGAAATGGTTTTTACACGTAAAAACAGATGTCTCCCCCTTCCCCCATTTCACATTTTAGAGTTATGGTCCTCATACGAGTCCCACCCTTCAATATGCCTAAATCCAAATTTTTGCCATGGAAACAGAAAAAATATTAAAGCTGCAAGTAGCGTTAGATGGGTCCTCGCCCTCCCGCGCATGTGGAAACGGGGGCGAGACGCGCCGTTGAGCATTGTCATTCGTTGAACAGCAAGAGACTGAGGAAAATGTTTTATGTTGAGTTGAGTGCAAACCCCTTAACTGAAAGAGATTTTTCTTTAGTATAATGGAGCTATGACCCATGCGACCTGTTCAAACTTTCAGAAGCAGATTTTATCACTGGTGTGTATTTTGCAATCTTCCCCCATTCATGAACTTCGTGAAGGGAGGTGAGCCATGTGATCCTACTGCCACCCGGTGGTGAGAATGTGTAGCAGCAGAAATAAAAACACTGTAAATAAATAATGATCAAGAAATTAATAAATGCTTCTTCCAGGTAAATCCTAGAAAGCTGAAATTTCGGGAGCATGTTTACTGAAGAAAGACAAAAGTTTTATACGCAACTTATGGTGAATTCAGAAATGCGTCACTATTTTTTTCAAAATATGAATATTCATAACATGTTTATATCTCAAGAAATGTCAATTGTAATGGTACCACACTAGGCATTTTGTTTGGCGACATGGAGATTATGAATTATGCCAAAGGACATTTTGATATGATGAACGATTTGTCCACAGCAAGTATGTATATGTTACTGTGCAGTGTTATTATGTACGTAAAAATTTTTATTTCAAAAAGTCTCTATTGGATTTTCACGAAATTAGGTGACAGTATAGAGCATGGTACAGCAATGATAAGTGATTTTTTTCAGAATTTTATGACTTTGCAACAGGCTGTGGTGAAAGCGAAAGTCCCATTTTGGCGTATTTAGGTGGCACTAGAGAGCCATTTTGTGTCTTTGGTGGAGAATTATCAGATCGTAAGAATATTTGAAGCCATGTAGAAATTACTGCAAAATTTGGTTTGTTTTCAAGCATGTTTAAGGGGTCAAATGAAGGTTGGAAATTGCCTAAGTATCGAAAAAAGGCAGTGAAAGTGGCTGGGGACCCCATCTTTGACGCCTCATAAAATCCGAACCGTTTCGACTTTTGAAAAGGTTGTACAGTAGTTTTTATCGGCAGAGTGAGCTTTGTCATCTCATAGCATTTGGGGTCGATACGATGAACGCCCTTAAAGGAGTTTGCGTTTGTTCGAGGGCAAATTTTGGCGAAATTTAGGGGAAAAAGGAAATTTTGATATGCAAATTGCGGACTTTCTGTTCGATTTAGGTAATGGGTGTTGATTGTTCATTTTTAGGCCTTGATGAGATGAACAATATAGTGTTGGTTCCATCTCTCTATGACTTTCCTACTGGTCGTGGTGGCCGTCTAAGTGCAAATGAAATGTTTCTTGGTGGCGCAAGAGAGCCATTTAAATTCAAAAGCAGTTCAAACCCTCAAAAGGCACATCTACATGTTATAGAGAGACACTATATGAAACTTGGTGAGAATCGGTCAGACAGTTTCAGAGTTATGCTCCGTTAACAAATGGGAACACCGACGCCAACGCCAACGGGAATTCAGGCAAAAACAATATGTCCCCCCCCCATGAAGGGGGAGACATAATTACCGCAAATGAGGGTCAAACCCAGTTTCTCCCAAACGTGACAAATGCACTAGGTTTTTCCAGATCAAGTACGCTCTGAGCGGCATCTTTCCCCTGGATGTTAGTGATCACCGCCCAGTACCGTGTACTGGGGATATGAAAGTTTCAAAGATACCCCCATGTTTTATTACTAAAAGAAATTTTAAACATTTCTGTGAACAGGCCTTCCTCCACGATATTTTCTGGAACAATTTAAGCTTTGCAGGTTTTATTCCAGACCCTGACCTAGCATTAGCTCATTTTACTTCTGTGTTTTATCATGCTGTTGATAAGCATGCTTCTGTCAAGAGATTCCGAGTAAAAAACAGAAGAAATTCGAGGTTTTCAGTTGTTTCATCCAATGATCTTCGCTTAAGGGATGAAGCTTGGGTTGAAGCTAGGGAAACTCAGACACTCACAGACAGGCAGGTTTTCAGAAAACTAAGAAATAAATGCTGCTTACGGGTAAAAAAAAAAAAAAAAAGGCAAAATCTGAATATTTCATTACGTCATTGGCTAAATATCAAGGTAATCCTGCAAAATTTTGGAAAATTGTCAAGTCCCTGAATAATAGTCCTTCGCCTTCATTACCTCATTCTATCCACACGGATTCTGGTCCTATAACTGATAAGCACAAAATTAGTGACTTTTTAAACAAACATTTTATAGCGGCCAGAAACCTTTTTGAAAATTTTAATAATCAATCCACTATAGGAGATATGCCTGTCCATAGCTCTAGTGCATTTACAAATTCCCAGGAGTATTGTTTTCTCTCAGGAAATTAAACGTGGATGAGGTCCTTATAGAATTGAATCTATAGATGTAAATAATTCCACTGGAGAGGATTGCTTAGTCCCGAGTCTTTTGCCTCTTGCAGCCCCACTGATTGCACATTCAATAACTAATATTTTTAACTTGTCATTATCGACCGGGTCTATTCCCAGTATATGAAAAGCAGCTCAAGTTTTTCCTTTATTTAAGGGGTGTGGTCCAAGTTCAGTCAACAGCTTTTGGCCCATCTCAAAATTGCCATGCCTGGCTAAGATTTTATAATCTCTTGTAAAACAACAACTTTGCAATTTCTTGACTTAGAACAACATTTTAACGTCACAACAATCTGGTTTCAGGCCTGGAAATAGCACCATTACAGCAGCTTAATTGATTATAAATGATTTAGTAACAGCTTTGGATGGTAAACAAAAATGTGTGGTCCTATTTATTGATTTAGCAAAAGCATTTGACACGGTAGACCATAATATCTTATTAAATAAGTTGTCCTCCATTGGTCTTGGTTACAGAGCATGCTCATGCTTCCAGGACTACCTCTCAAATAGAACACAAGCTATTATTTCTGGGGATGCGCAGTCTCAGTTTTTAAAGGTGACAAAAGGTGTACCCCAAGGTTCCATTTTTGGTCCAATTTTATTCACAATTTATATGAATGACCCTGCTCGTAATGTAACGAATTGCAAGGTTCATTTTTATGCTGACGACACAGTGCTTTATTCCTCTGCTCCAACATGCTTACAGTCCCTCACATATTTACAATCTGCTTTTAACGTTATACAGCATGCTCTTGCTGATCTAAACTGGTTTTACATACTGATAAAATAAAGTTCATAAAATAAAGTTTGGACAATAGGAAGATGATTTTAGAGGCCACAATATTACCCATACTTGATTACCGAGATGTCCTTTACAGGTATGCCTCTATTAGTATGTTAAGATCCTTGGATGCAATATATCAATCCAGCGCATTGCGCTTCATCACAGGTGATGGTTTTCCAACCCATCACTGTGCTTTATATAATTCTGTGGGGTGGTTTTCCCTTCATTTTAGAAGGAAGCTACATTGTATTTTATTTATTTATAAAGCCTTATTAGGCAAACTTCCCTCATATCTTATTAAGTTCTTATCCATCAAAATCAGAAGTCAGCACACCAGATCACAGGAATGGTTTTTGTTAGAGGCTCCTATTACTAAAACAAATTTGGGAGGTACCTCTTTTAGGGGTCTATTCTCCCATTAGCGCAAGTCCTTTTTTGCGCGCTTCGAGTTAAGCTCTTTTGAGTTACCCCTATTCTCCCCTACGCGCTTCGATCACGCCCACAGCGCTTAACTTCAGAATGTAGGCGGCCTTATGAAAGAGGTGTGACTAATGCAAAAGAGAGGCAGACTCCGTACGAAGCTCATTGACTATGGCTATCAGGAAAACATGGAAAAAGGATTTTCTGATTAACCATGAAAATGAATTTGTGGTCCATGGAAATCGCAAACCAGACTTTAAACTTGAATATCGTCGGCCTGCTGATAAAACCTCGTATCTCCAAATCGAAAAGAAATGAAAACTCGTATGTCCACTGTTCCTACATGCAAAATTAAACATTTCTTTTATTATTAAACGATATTTATCCATTTATATTATTCTATTATTATAATTATTTAATTATATATATATATATGTGTGTATATATATATATATATATATATATATATATATATATATATATATATATAGGCTATTTTTTTTCCTGTGAAGTTTGTCATTTTGAAGATATTTTATAGGGTTTTATATGCCACTGTAATAGTAGGCTTACGTATGTCTGTACCAATTACAAGAAGAAATTCAGACATCTGTTTTTATCCCCCGCCGCGGGGGATATAGCATTGGGCTCCGTACGTCCGTCCAATTGAGGCGGCAGGGGGTATTGCCATGTTTTTGGCAAACACTTGTTATTTCTTACTCTAGCCACCATGGCATTAAAGCTGTGCAAACAAACAAATTGCCGCGATAATGAAATAATAAATAAAGAATTTAGCGCTTCTCAACCAGCGCGATCAGATCACTGAAAATGTGCCCCTCCTACACCAGCCTGTTTGTTCTGTGGAAGACAGGGAAGAAGACAAAGGGAACATTCTAGTCACACAAAAAAAGACAATCAAAGACAGTTTATATGATCTCATTTAGAAATTGCGCTCTTGAAATCTCAAACTACTCCGATGTCAGGTTTGCAACTTAAGGACATGGAAACGCTTTAACAAGGATTCTTACCCCGCACCCGGCCATCCCCCGGCCCCGAAACCGCCTCAGCAATGACGGAATTCCATATCCATAGCCTATCATATCCTATTTGATTTGAGCGACACATTCACTTGAACTTGTGCCTAATACTTTATTATAATCAATTATCCCATTTACTGATAATGATTCTTCCCATGTCGGCTATTCTTTATAGGCTAAAATTGATGAACAAATTGGTAGTGCTTTGGTATTGGCCAGGGTAGGGCTCAATCTAGAGTAACCTATTTAATAATATCTTTATTCACACATTAAAATGCACAGTGTTATATCAATGGTAAAAAAATTTACAAAGACACGAGTTAGTTAATACAGATATCCTCAATTAGAAAATCAATCTCCTCACTCGTGAGAATATTGCAACTTTTTAGATTATCACGAACATATATGGCAGTCGCATTTGTTAATAGAACATGAAGACAATGATGGTGACGTCGAGCCAAAGCCAAAAACCAAATTTCACAGATGTTGGTGTTGAATGGCAAGCGAGAACTGAAGGCTGATCTGAGGAATTAAGCTGTGAATCGTTCTGGATGTGGCTTCGGTGGGGAGATGTAAGCGCAGTATCCCCGATTTAAAGCATTAATGGAGAGATCTGCAGGGTGCTGTAAAACCAGGCTCTCTGCACACGCAACAAATGGTGGGCAACCATCATCCCCTGTGCATTTCACTGCACAGGAGGAGGGATGGCATCCACTCTTTCTGCAGCGGAAGTGCATGAAGAAGAACTTGGAGCGTCAACGAACTGCGTCAGACACTTTGACACAGACGCCTGTGATATGTGTATGACATCACCAGCCACTCTCTGGAACAAACCAGATGCCAGGAGCGACTGCGCAGTTCTTACGTTGATGACTACCGCTAAGTATTGTGGATAATTGCAGTGGCTGGATTCCAGTTCATCCAGAAGTCGGCAAAGATAGATGATTGCCTCATGCACGGTCCAGACGAAAGCGCTGGATGCACTCGATGTTTGATAGTCCCAGGATATATGCGTGTTCGTCTTCGAGCTCGTCGCGCTCCTCTTACTCTTTCCCAATCACGCAAGAGTGCAAACAAATGCAGGACTGGCATTTTGGTTTTAGATTTTGAGGGCATGGTAAAATGATGGTCTTATGTATACTCAAATTAATTGTTTTGCGTAATTGAACTGATTGGAGAAGAGGCTGACGCGTAATATCATGTGATGATTTCGTTTGATAAATGATTCTGGCTTTGAGAAATGCAGTTTAGAAATGAGGAAGAACAATCGAATATTAAATGTCTCAACCTTTACCGTGTTAAATAAAAAACATGAATGTTAAAATTCGGCCCATAACCGACATCAAACGCAATATTCCATTTCGCCTTATGTTGGCGCTTGACCTTAATACAGCCCTCAAAAGCGCTTAACAGAAAAAGCGCGTAAGCCAGGGGGAGAATACGCGTAAGTGTTATTTGCATGAGAAACGCCCGGAAACGCCCTGATTTTGGCCTTGTTCCGCCCCAAGCGCGTAACTGCCTTCGGGGCGCGTGATGCACAGACTTAAGTCGAGGGGAGAATACGCTTAGGCTGAAAAGCGCGTAGCTACGCGCTTTTTTCGACTTACGCGCATGGGAGAATAGACCCCTTAGTGCATTCCCACCTTGTTCATGGAATATTTTCCGGAATACCTTGAAGCTAAACTGCCTTATCCCCTTTGTGTCTTTCAAGAAATTAGTGTAAGATATATTGCTTCTGGAGGCCAGATGTATTTGCTTTTAGTTTATGGTAGGATTTTCTCATTTAATTGTCTCTGTCTTTTATTCTTATATGTGTGTGCGCGTGTGTGTGCGTGTGTGTCTGTGTATATAGATATGTGTGTATATAAATATGTACAAAACCCAAAACCAGTGAAGTTGGCACGTTATGTAAATCGTAGATAAAAACAGAATACAATGATTTTCAAATCCTTTTCAACTTATATTCAATTGAATACACTGCAAAGACAAGGTATTTAATGTTCAAACTGAGAAATTTTTTTATTTTTTTGCAAATAATCATTAACTTAGAATTTAAAGGCAGCAACCCATTGCAAAAAAGTTGGCACAGGGGCCTTTTTACCACTATGTTACATCGCCTTTCCTTTGAACGACACTCAGTAAACGTTTGGGAACTATGGAGACCAATTTCTGAAGCTTTTCAGGTGGAACTCTTCTTGCTTGATGTACAGCTTAAGTTGTTCAACAGTCCGGGGTCTCCGTTGTCGTATTTTACTCTTCATAATGCGCCACACATTTTCAATGGTAGACAGGACTGGACTACAGGCAGGCCAGTCTAGTACCCACACTCGTTTACTACGGAGCCATGCTGTTGTAACAAGTGCAGAATGTTGCTTGGCATTGTCTTGCTGAAATAAGCAGGGGCGTCCATGAAAAAGACGTTGCTTGGATGGCAACATATGTTGCTCCAAAACCTGTATGTACCTTTCAGCATTAATGGTACCTTCACTTATGTGCAAGTTGCCCATGCCTTGGGCACTAATACAACCCCATACCATCACAGATGCTGGCTTTTGAACTTTGTGCCTATAACAGTCCGGATGGTTCTTTTCCTCTTTGGTCTGGAGGACACAACGTCCAAAAACAATTTGAAATGTGGACTCGTCAGACCACAGAACACTTTTCCACTTTGCATCAGTCCATCTTAGATGAGCTTGGGCCCAGCGAAGCCGGTGAAGTTTCTGGGTGCTGTTGATAAATGGCTTTCGCTTTGCATTGTAGAGTTTCAACTTGCACTTGCAGATGTAGCCACGAACTGTAGTTACTGACAGTGGTTTTCTGAAGTGTTCCTGAGCCCATGTGGTGATGTCCTTTACACACTGATGTCGGTTTTTGATGCAGTACCGCCTGAGGGATCGAAGGTCACGGGCATTCAATGTTGGTTTTCGGCCTTGTCGCTTACATGCAGTGATTTCTCCAGATTCTCTGAACCTTTTGACTATATTACGGACCGTAGACGATGAAATCCCTAAATGTTTTGCAATAGCTTGTTGAGGAAGGTTGTTTTTAAACTGTTCGACAATCAGCTCACGCATTTGTTCACAAAGTGGTGACCCTCGCCCCATCCTTGTTTGTGAATGACTGAGCATTTCAGGGAAGCTGCTTTTATACCCAATCATGGCACCCACCTGTTCCCAATTAGCCCGTTTACCTGTGAGATGTTCCAAATAAGTATTTGATGAGCATTCCTCAACTCTTTCAGTCTTTTTTGCCACTTGTGCCAGCTTTTTTGAAACATGTTGCAGGCATCAAATTCCAAATGAGCTAATATTTGCAAAAAATTACAAAGTTTACCTGTTCGAACATTAAGTTACTTGTCTTTGCAGTGTATTCAATTGAAAATAGGTTGAAAAGGATTTGCAAATCATTGTATTCTGTTTTTATTTATGATTTACACAACGTGCCAACTTCACTGGTTTTGGGTTTTGTATATATATATATATTCTAAATACATTTTTATTATGTTTTATTCCAGTTTAAAACTTGTTATTCCTTTAATCTGAAATAGATGTTTGTGACTTTTGTGTATTTTATGTGTGCTGTTTGTCTTTAACCTTTCATTGTAATTGTTTTATTGCAAACAGGGCTCCCCTGCAAAAGAGACCTCTGTCTCAGTGGGACTTCCCTGCAATAAAAGTTATTGATTAATTGATTGAGTTTCAGTCAGCTGAAAGTACTGTTAATTGTTTGCAGGCCATTAAACAATGCAAAAATATTATTGGCAGGCAAAAGAGGTCAATTATCAACACATTTGTGTTGCAAGACAAAAAACTGGTACCAGTGATTAAAAGGGAAAAGAAGAAGATGTTTTTGTAAATGTAAATGTACATATACTTTTTCCACTGCACAGGACAGGCGCTGATTTTAGTCGCAAACTTGCTGCCGTCAGCAGTTTTGTCGTCCTGGCAAGCTATTTATTACGCACTGTTCCTTGAACACAAAGCAAATATTCTGCAGAAGAACTGGCCCTCATTATAATGCCTCAACTAAACCTCCTAATTTTACTCCACGAAAAAAAATACAGTCTCTGCAGTTCAGGCAAAAAAAGAGAAATAAATAATGAATTCAAAACACATGCAAACTTGTGTGCACATTCACGCACACACACAAGCACACGTCTTTCTATACTCTTGGAAACCAAAAAAATATATTTTTGCTTCGAAAGCCTATATCCATACCCCCAACCCCCAACATGACCCCTAATCATATCCTCTTTCCAAACCTAATCTCAACCTCACCAACAAAAACCCAAAAATAACCAAATGTTTAATCTTAATTTCATACCTTGCCTTGGGTCTTGGTTATGGTCTAGTCGAAGCTTTAACCATAGGCCCAACTGTAACCCTAGACCTAAATCTAGCATGTGGCCCAAAATGAAGCACTTTACTTGTAGGGACCCAAAAAATGAACCCATTGTGCCATTTTTACTATCTTTGCTATCCTCCTGGGATCTACAAGACCCCATAAGCCTCTCACGTGTATTATCAAGTACAAACAAACACCAACACAATGACAAATACATACTTTGTAAAGCTTGTACTCTTGTGAGGACACTATTTGACCTACATTCATTCTGTAAAGCCGTTGCAGTACTCCAAAGATAACCAAATTATGCCAAACCCTGACCTAAAACCTAACCTTAAACTAACCCTAACGCGAACCCCTGTTTTAAAAGGGAATTCCGGTGTGAAATTGACTTGGGGTGCATTGAAACATAATGAGTACTAACTTTTTTTGAATACCCCACCTCCATATGCACGCAACATTTTGAAATACATGGTTTTTCGCCAAAGCTCCCAATAGGCTTACAATGGTAGTGAATTGGACATTGCGTTGCCATGCAAAGAAATCGCTATTTTTTTCATCATTAACAAGGCTCAAAGTAGCTCCACCTTCATTGGTAGCATTCCGAGGGCCCTTACATTTAAAACGAGGCACTGAGAACTTTGAAAATGCACAGGTAGTTTATTAAAAAAAACTGTTTTTGCAAACAGTACCTAGAGGTAGTTTCCAGTCGCCTCCATCTTGAAAGTCACGATAAGTCGATTGACGAGCACGAAAGAATAGATTGCAATCTGTTCCCCTATCCTTCCTATTCGTACTGTTTTGCATAAACAGTAACAGTAAAATCGTGCCCCTACTGGCAGCAGCTAAGTACTGTTAGAGTTACATTTTCAGTTCCAGATACAGTTTCCGTCATATTTACACTTCAAATAACTGTTTGGGTGAGGATTAGGTTTGGGATTAGGGCAAGGATTGGGTTTAGGTTAGGGGCGATGCTGACGATGGAAACCAGATTGTAGTTATTTAAATGACCGCTAGAGGTTGCTTAACTCCTAAACGTAACTTTAGGTCCCAATAAGCTGCTTGACAAACGACATTTTCCGGGCATATTTTGTTGGAGGACAGGCTACTTCTTCAAGATCAGGATCATCGAGGAGCTGCAGCCTATCCCAGCAGATGATGGGAGAAAGGCAGGAGCACACCCTGGATAGCTCACCAATCCATCAGAGGACTCACACACAATTCACTCACATTCTGTGGGAGAACAAGTGGACTCCACATGAATAAATGCCGAGGACAGATTCACGCCAACTTTCTGATCACACTTTAGATGAAGTGTTGCTCATAAAGGCTTCATACAGCATGTACTAATGCCTTCATAAATTGGACATTATGGGCTCTAATTTCCTGGCGCAGCGCAGGTGGCGTAGCGAAGCGCAGGCCGCGCAGTGGTAATTTCGTAGGGCGCAGCCCGCGTAGTGGTAATTTCGTGAGGCGCGCAGCCTTCGGTAGACCAAGGTGCGCCGAGATGGGTGTGGCGGCGTAGTAGGGGGAGGTGTCACATATTCATGAAGACGCAGTGACAATTTCGTAGAAAAAGTCTCCGCTGGAGTTGCGCAAAAAACTCGCCAACTCCAACCTGGTTTAATTTCCGTGCAGTGGTAATTTGGCTGACCGGCGCAGAGAGCGCACACGTCACCGAAATCTCACAGGCAGTTTTACAGAATGTCAGGCACGTTTCAATGCAAGAAATAATTACAGGAAGCACGATTTCATGTAACTATCTGAATAAGGACATAAATTATTGTATCTATATCGATTGTCCTGATGTCAGATTAAAGGCGGTTGCCACGCGTAATGGAAACTTGACCGGGCTTAATCAACGCAGCTGAATCTGTGATGCAAACTAACGACTTCACATCTTTCTCAGCCAACCACAAACTGTATATATATATATATATATATATATATATATATATATATATATATATATATATCGAATGCTTGCGTTCTATGCTCATTAAAGCCGCTTCCACACTGGACGCGAAACGAATTTTTCGCCCGACTGATTACAGACAAAGTCAATGCAAAGACGCGATAGTTGGACAGGGTTTTAATATAGCTCCGTGTCCGAAAGTCATAAAAGTTCTAATTTTTCCGAGTATTCCAGGAATTATTAGACGTGGAAACTTGGCCATTTTTGTGTTCGACCTTCACAGAATGCAAATTGATAGCTATCGACTTTTCTTGGTCTTTTTAGCCTATTCTTCTGTTTTCTTCCGTTGAAGATAGCCAGCAGTCTTTATTCGGTCTTTCTTTTGAAAATTAGTCAGATGGACCGAACAGATTCACGCTTTATTTCCACAGCTGAGATAAAACAGTGCGTGAGCAAATCAATTCCATGACCATTGACAGTGTGAAGAAATTATCGCATGCACGATTAAGACTGTCCGACACGAAATGCAAAATACTCCATGTCCACCAGCCAGCAAAAAGTAAAAGTATTGAAATGAGAACAGATTTATAACGGGATATCAAACAAAGATGACCCGCCAATAAATAAATCGCAGTGTTCATTGGATGCTCTGTTGTTAAAATGTTTCTTTTTATTCTTTATTTCATTATCATTCTGTTCTAATCGTCCTCTTTTTTTGGCTGTCAGACGCGGAGGCATTGTATATTGTCTCGCGCCAGTGTCGACTCACTTTATTGAGCAGAGCTTAAACAGAAACATTGATTGAAATTCTCGGTACTCATCTTGAAGAACTGAACCCTCTTATCAAACATTCACGTTTAATGTCTGAAAGAGTCAGTAGATTTGAAGAAATTAAAAACAATAATAGACTGTCGGACACGACGATTTATTAAAACCCTGTCAGACCTTTGGACACAAGACGCAATCTGTCGAGCGAAAAATTCGTTTCGCGTCCAGTGTGCAAGCGGCTTAATACTAGGCTACTATTATTGTCACTTATGCTTTATCGTCTTTAGTGGGGGAAAGGAATGCAGCCTGATTGCGATGATCTCGTACTGAGTTAGGATCACATATTGGAAATAAATGTGTAACGTATCTTGCTTTGTTCTATATGCATGTTAATCCCAAAATTTTAAGCAGCTACAGTTTGTAATAATAGAAACACGCTATCCATCGTTTCTCTTGCCAGTGAGCAATATTTGACTCGGCTGGGTCGCCTTCTATATTCTAACACATTAAAGGTGAGGTGAGGAGCTCATTTGACTGGTGAAGATTTGACTCGGCTGTGTTATACCCAAACACGCCTTCTTTGCCAACTTGCGCTGGAAGGAGGGGCAGAGGCGGGACAGAGGAGTACTTGCGCCAGGCTACGCCGGGCACGAAATTGCCACATACGCCTGGACACACCCCGTTGGCGCGGCGCACCCCCCATGCGCTGCGCCTGCGCCGCGCCTGCGCCTGGTCTACGAAATTAGAGCCCTATGTCTTCATAAATCATACACAGGCAAATGTCATGCTTTGTAAAGGGTGAAATAACACATCCTAATTCAGCATGTGATGCTAGTTGTCATATAAATGACAATGTCACTTAGTTAGTGGCTAAATAATACAAAGGGTGACACTGTCAGCTAAGTGACATTGTCATTGTCACGTCTGGCATACCATGTATAATGTTATACATGTAATTGAAGAGCATTGTAGTACCTCCTAGTGGTTGCTTTAAAAACTGCTGTCAGTTTAATGTTTGTTTCCTATTGGTCATTTGTGATCACATGGGTAGGGTCATAGTTCAGACCAGCCATCTTGTTTTGAGGTCTACATGGCAATGTGCTTCAGAGTGTTCTTTGTTAGTCTATCGCATCTGCCAGTGTTGAGCCTTGGAGAAGCTTTGTCAGTAAGTTTATATTACACGTTACATCTTTATAGATGTATAGATTACCATTTCTACACTACTTTTATGTACATTAAGAACATTTTCTTCTGTATTATTTTCAGTTTCACAGTGTTTCTGGCATTGTAAGAAAGCAACTTGATGAAGATTAACAAGTAAACAGCCTTCAACTTTACTTCTCCGTCTGAGTCATCATTAACCCTTTCAGTGCCTAGCACATCTGTTAATCTATCTGTCAATTCGTGTATAGCCACACACGCAGGGGACAGAATACCATGCTTCCCAGGTGACTCCGGTCAGCCTTTCTGATGCGGCAATAAGGGCTCTATGGAGGTCATATTATCTATCACTTACTTTATCCCTCAAGCGACCAAGTGTTCTTTGCGATTAAAATGACCCCACTATATATTATGCAATAATACATATTTTAAATAACTATTTTGCATTCATTGTATCAGCACAGATTCATATAAGGATGGCAGCTCTGCTTAAATGATCTAATGTGATTAATAGTATTGATTGACTTTTTTTGTGTGGAAAGAATAATGGAAAGTCCTATGGGGTCATTTATGACCCCAGAAAGTATGCATGTTTTTCAACTTGATGGGCTTTGATATTATTGCAACGATCAACTTTTATTTGGCAAATTGTTATGTTTGCTGTATACCTTACCGGTCAGATCCAGGTTAACATGGTTTACAGCTATTTGTGCCCCTGCCAAGGGAATTATGTTTGTGTATGTGTCTGTCTTTCTGTCACCAACTCTACCCCAAAGACTAATAGTGCGAACTGCACCAAAATTTACACAGGGGTAGATATTGGTCCAAGGACCATATCAATAAAATTTGATCTCTACTCGGCAAAATACTAAGCTACAAAAAATATTTAAAAATTAAAAACTGTCATAAAGGCCCAATTAACTGCATTAACAGATTATGTGCGGTATTTTTGTCACATGGATGGTATGTGCCCCCTCAGGGTGCACATAATCTATCTCTACTAGGATATAATAATAATTTGTTTTGGATGAGGTATGCAGCCTCTGATTACACTTTTATCAAGTTGAAAAATACTCCTATTTTTCTGGGGTTATAAATGACCTCACACATCTTTCAGTTATCCTCGCCACACCAATAGTCCAATGCTTCGAAAAACCTGTGAAACATTTTTCTGATTTAATATATCAAGCCAGCACATGAGAATATGCCCTTGGGGTTTTGAATGACCCCACTCGGTCGCTTGAGGGTCAAAGGAATATAATAATCTCAGGGTGACATTCAATCCTTTTTTTGAAAACATACATCTTGAAGTCTCATATTTGCCCTTACCTGCTGACAGATCAAACAAAAACATTGAGCATCCAATGCCTAATCTAATTCATATTTAAAAATCTTGAGAACTTAGATTTGCACAGTACAGCAGAGGTCCTGTTCAGTATGTTGCTCAAACTATGTTTATCTGCTAATGAGCCCAGTCTTTGAGCCAGGAGGGGGAACCAATTAGTGAAATCAGCTGGCTTAGTTCATGAGTGGAAGGAAAACACAGCGGGACTTTTACTTTGTGAGCTGGGGTCTTAACACCAGCACATAACACAACACAATTGCTTGCATGTGTGTTTACAGTGCTTTTGGCATAAGGCGCACAACGAAACCAAGTCCCAGAAGCGAGAGTTTGGGAAGCGTAATCCTCCAACAATGGGGGGGGGGGGGGGCACATGTGACCTGTGACCCCCAACCACCCCACCAAACATGCACACTGAGCAAGGTCCATTCAGCCATCCCCAGACTTGCCGTCACGTTACCGCGCATTTCTAAAGAACTGCCGGCATCAACTGTTCCACCAGATCAGGACCAGGGACTGACAAAGAGGCTCTCTGAGCAGAGCACTGCGGACACCTCTTTTATTCAAAAGGCACAGGAGACAATAAGCAAGGGTAAGACACCTGACGATGCAGGATTTTTCCACACAAATACACACGTGTAACAAAGGATGGAAATTAAGGAGAACAAATATATTCTCAAAATGCCCTCAAAAATCACAAAACAGGGATTTTGTCTCTTAAAAAGAATGAATCTTTCATCATTAGTAATTTTCTAAAATGCAGTGCGTGTCACACTTTAGATGAAGTGTTGCTCATAAAGGCTTTATACAGCATTTAGAATACCTTCAAAAATGAGACAATTTCTTCATAAATCATACATATACAAACGTCATGCTTTGTAAAGCGTGAAATAACACATCCTTATTCAGCATGTTATGGCAGATGTGATATAACTGACAATGTCACTTAGGTAGTGGCTAAATGCTATAAAAGGTGACATTGTTAGCTAAGCAAAAGTGTCATTGTCACATCTGGCATCACATGCTGAATAAGGATGCGTTATTTCACCCTTTACAAAGCATGACATTTGCTTCTGTATGATTTATGAAGATATTAGGTTTCATTTATGAAGGCATTAAACATGCTGTATAAAGCCTTTATGAGCAACACTCCATCTTAAGTGTGACCGCTGTGTGTTTAAAAATCTAAATCAGACAGAATAATCACAATGATCTGAGTGGTCCTCCAAAGCCTGAGGCACAGTTCCTGTGACCACACAGCAGCAGTGACCATCAACGTCAGTCCTGCGAACCCTCCATGCATGATGGTTTATGTTCAAGCTGCAATTGCAATCCTAGAATTGTAACAAGGTGAAAATTTCACAATTCACATCTATAAGAACCCATCTACCCTTTCAAGGCACATAATGTTAGTTACAGCTATACGTGCCCTGAAGAGCTCCATATTCATTTTTTACCTTATTGAAGAGGGGAAAATAGTAACTGCTGAAATTAAGAGATGAATCAATTGAATTGTAACTGGTGAAGGCATGGACACTTCACAAAAAAAGTAGTCATTTGGTAGTTAATGACAAATTAAAAGTCAAGGCAATAGATAACAAGCCAAAGTTGTATCGTGTGAAAGGGACAGAAGTACCACGTTCAGATGGGTAAAAAGGATTCACCATAGTCAGTGTGTTTAATTCAAATAAACAAAAATGCACAGCCCACCCTTTACGCAAATGTTTGCCATTAGGCACCTTTTTTTATCCTACCTGGCATGCAGCTATCGCTACTTTGGACAACGCGGCTTAAGAAAGTTAATAATTCCTTTGAACCTAAAAACGCCCAGCTGGCAAATATGACCAGCAGTTTCTGTGATTGCAGTTGTGGTTTCAGCAAAAATCGCCAAACACAGGACTGCCCCAGGCCCCACATTGAGAATCACAGTGCAACAGGATACATCATTTATTGTGACTGACTTACTCCACCTCCCTCACTCTCTTAGTTCAGGATTACAGAAATGGAGCCAAGACAATTGTATACACCATACCGCACAGTCACAAAAAAACAACAATTCAATTCACTACACAGGAGCCAATTCTCCCCTGGAATAATGTGGGATTAATGACCCAACAGCAGCAAAGATCTTTAAGTGGTAACACTGGGGCTTCAATCACAGACAATGTGTTCTAATGAAACGCCACAGCCACTAGGCTACAGAAAGCACAGTGCACAGTAAATTTATTGCACCGAAATACCTGCCGAAACCATGAATGGGACTCAAACCCTCTATTACGTAATCAGTTTTTGAGAACTCTCATACAGCTAATTTGCACAGACAGGATTTTAAATGCTCACTTTAAACAGCTTTACACAAGGCGCAGAGATGGAAAACATTAGCTCCAAGAGGTAATGCAATACATGGCCGGAGCAGACCTTTAGCCTTCAAATAAGCGCCTTCTCAGCTGGTAATCAAAATACAGTAAACTCCAGATGTCAAGAACAGGGTAATACACACTGAAAACTGTTAGCATTAAGCCTGTGTGCCAGAAGCTCACCAGATATCTTTACTGTGCCACTGACAAGCTAGCTTCAGCTAAATCAATCGGACTTTATCCAGCAAACTTCAACACCTCATTTTGGGAGTATGCCACATTCTCAGCGTAAGCTGGTCATTCCTGGCATTTCCCTGCCAGCATAATGTTGCAATAATTCAACGCAATAAAGGAGAAAATACCAACGTCTCCTCTTTCAAGTTAAGTAACCTTTCCTGTCACACAACACACTGCGATGATCAGATGAGAGTGGCAATGTATTTGTAGAATCTGAATATATGGTTGATAAGCTCGATCCAGAGCCAGCAGTAAAACTCAGCAGGGGGCGGAGTTGCAAAGCCCTGGCTGCCCCAAAACTCCTGTGAGAGTCATATCACTGTCCCCAAAATCCAGTTACATTAATCTGTTTAAAATAATCTAAATCTCTGAGAAAATCATATGTTTATATGTTCAATATTCTGTGAAGATATCACTTTTATACTTATAACCCAATTAATCAATATAATAATCCATCTTAAGGCCTTTTCATGACAACTGCATCATATCAGTACATATTCCTATCATGTTTGGACTTGTTATTCTGGGGGAATGCAAGGAGTTGAATGGAGTATGTTTCATTTCCATTGAAATTATGGTTCATCCTCTTTGGGAAACTTCCGAAAAACTTCCGATCAAAGGTGTGGCTTTGGGCTTAAACCAACAGATTCTAGCTATTGGGAGGTCCGTATTTCGAGATCTCGGGTGCAGAAGGGTGAGTAGTCCTTTAATTATGGAGAATCACATGGCCTTGCTCCACGTGCTTGGGTCTGCGCGCAAGTAGCGGATCTAGGTAGGCGGGGAGGCACAGGCACATGGTGCGGCCCCCATTTTTCGAGGCACGAATTTATTCTCTCTTTCTAAATTGTGTGTAACTGATAATTGGCTTAACATTGATTTGTTTGATCCAAGTTTGTGCCTACCTGGTGATTAAATTGTTATTCCTTGCAGCTTGCATGGTCTCCATGACTCTTAATACTTGAACATTCTTTCTAGCCATGTTACGACCAGTACTTAGAGGGCGATTCCTTCCCTTTCCAGACTAGCTAGCTGATGTTTTAGGTAGTGATGGGTTTTAAGTTGGATTGCAAATTACTGTCTACCCCTAAAGGGTTTATGTAGTGCCGGTCCTGGAGATTCAATCTTAAAGAAAACCCCTGGGCTGAGAAGCCGATATTTGATTGACCTCCTTAAGGGGCCCTTTGGGGTACATAAACCTGGGTTTGTGATATGTTTATGCTCAGTGCTACTTTGTTTATGCCTTGATGCTGCTATCGTGGAAATTTCTTCCATCCTCTAGCACTATCACCGAACTATGATCTGGCGACGGACTTTATTACCCTAGGGGTGTTTGCTGAGTGACAATGGTTTTCACAGAAAAGTCTGATGGCGTACCTGCCTCGAGATTCTCATATGCTGTCCCCAAACTATCAATTCTAAATCTAATATGGAGTCAGATATTTAACAAGGATATAACTAAATTTGGTATTCTAAATGTATTATGGATGTTTGTGTTTTTGTGTTGTGTTTTTGTACTCCGTCTCTGGACGGAGAAAAATATCCATTTTATTGTGATTCACAACAAGCCAGGAAGTTGCTTGAATTAACGCCTGCCAAAAAGAACAAGTGAAACCTTCAGCCCTCTGCAACGTCCATCCTTGGCATTGTTTTGTGGGGTTTTACATAATAAACACGCATACAAGCCTGAACAGCAAGGTAATGTGACTATAGATATATTTGAGTATTATATAAACTTTAACAATGATATAAATGGATGTATACTTTATTTACTAATTTAATTTATTCTTTTGGGTTTTTAGTATTCATCCCAGGTACAGTACACTGAAAGTGAGGGGTCCCGTAAATCCAATTTGCCTTTGCAAAATTTAGTCAGTGCCCAGGGTGAGACTGCTTGTGTAAGACTTTTTCAAAGAGTGAGTCTAGCATTTAAACTCTTCAGGTTACTCACGGGAATTCAGTGATCATGGTTAACAACCAGCAAACTAATTGGTTTGGTGTATGCGTCACATCCAAGACTGTCATTTACTTCACACCAGAGATCTCAAAACAAATATCCTGTAGGGTCACTGTGCCTGGGGCTTTTTGACAGATTTCAGCACATCATCCTCATTTAGGTCTTTGTTCGGCCAAGGAGTCAGCAACCCTAGGTTCCCAGATCAAAAGTGACCCCTTTTTTGGGATTGAACGACAATCACAAAACCCCAGCAGAGCTTGCGGCCCTTCAAGAATCCAGCTTTTAACCCCTTGAGTATGGTTTTGTATTCGACTGAATGCTCAAGTGACCGGTGAATATGCAGAATACACAAACCAGTCAGGCGGGACCCGCATGTGAGTTTGCAGGTGACCTGTTCCCGTGGCCAGAAACCATGTATTCACGGATGGGTATGCTGAATGGGGTGTGGTATCAATATGCAACTATTGTGAGGTGATTGCTGTGAATGATTTTGTACCAATATTGGGTCAGACTGATGAAGTACCTGATTGCTCATTGGGTGTGTATCCTGAGCTGAAGATGAAGAATGGGCGGAATCCCCAGCTCCGAACAGACTCCTAAGACGACGCTACTTGGAGAGCCATCCACCAACAGCAAAAACCGCAGAAATTGTTCTTGGAACAGCCGGCACACTAAGTTCACCGTGAGCCCCAGTTCAGACGCAACACTCGTTAAGTTTGTTTCACGGTTCGACGCACAAACTAAGTGTACCACACAAAAAGGGAGTACTGGAATGAGACTGAGTGATTTTGTATATTTTTCAATTTTTCTGTATTCATTTATATTAAGTGAAAAATGAAACATAAAAATTCAGTTTCTATTGTCATATTGTGCCATCATCCAAAAATTGTAGATAAAATACTTTTCCTGGCAATCATCACAGCAAACAGAATGTGCATAAAATACTTCCATGGCGATCGTCACAACTATCCCGCCCATGGAAGCGCACCTGCATACTCAAATCAGGTCACTGTGATCAACAGAGCACTCTGTGCATTTGCGGTTCCCAGTAAGCGGCACAGCGAGCCAGCCCGCGAATGTGCGTTAACTGCGTTTCCCGTACTCAAGCGGGTTAACCGTCATGGTCAAACGTCATCGTTTGTGCTGCTGTGAAAAATAAAACATTTCTTTGAATAGTTTCAGAAAGATTTTTAAGAAATGATTCAAACAATATATTCAGCTATGAAAATAAATAAGAGAATGATATCCGGCAAGCGAAGAAAGGCTAAAGTCTCAGATTACCTCGTGCAACGCAGGGCTGCCGCTGTTAATGGATGTCAAGAGATAGTGGAAGCGTCAAGGGCAGGTGACGAGGGATCATTCACGGCTTCTGACAGACAGGGCGTAACACACATTTCCCAGAGACTGCATTTTCTTCCCTCCCTCTCCGTCTCAAATGGGAATCTGTCATCTGAAACATTCAGTTTTCTGCCTATTCCACAGAGGCCAGGTAATTATTGTCAGATATACGCTCACCGGTTTCCACTAGCGGCCATATACCCTTGATAGCATTTGGATAGCAATAGGGAATGCAATTAAATTTAATCCAGTGTAGAAATATACACATTTGGGACATTCTGACATCCTGCTGTAAAAAAGTAGGTAATAACCACAGGGATAAACAGTATAAATATAGCCTGGATGCTACTTGCTAATTTCGGAGTTCAGCTGTCACCCGGTAATAAAAATAATGCATTTAGAAGTTTCACATTTTGTATCCACACATTCATGTATATTCACACGGAAACTGTGTGCGTACTGCATACACAAGACAAATGTGAAGCTCTTTCAGACACCGTGCTGTGATCAAACATAAAATGTACAAAACATGAAATCAGATCTTCAATATACTTAACCTATCAGAAAAACCCCAGTAAAATGGCTTTCAATTTTAAGTGTCCTAACCACAATTAGACAAGCATCTACAGAAGTTCCTCAACTCAATTTCAATGGAAATTTTAAATTAGCAGGTGCATCAGTCATAAAATAAATAAACTAGAGCTGTGCTCAGAGAGCGCAAGTACCTCCGCCAATGGACTCAATGTTATTTTTCCCAGTATTAGCCAATAACCCCTGTGTTTATGCAGTACTGTAGTCTTTGCACAAATATGTTTTTAATGTGTTTTTGACCTTTTGCATGGCCTTGACCTTTGACCTCTCAAAATCAAATCACCTCTTCCTTGTACAATACTTAATCATTCCACCGAATTTGAGGAAAATCCATCCACAACTTTTTGCGTAATCCTGCTTACAAACAAACCAACAAACCAACCAACCAACAGACAAACTGTAATGATCACGTCACCTCCTCAAACTTCATTGAGCAGAGGTAATAATCATATGCTGAATAGTGAAACAGAGTCAAAATTACAAAGAAAACATATGCCAGGCACCAAAAAAGCAGAAAAAACTGCAGTTTCAAGTGAAACTCTCGAGGGTGATATACACTCGGTAGGATAGTCGCTCCAAAATATCACCACACAATTGAATCAATCTATAACAGAACCAGACGCAACAAAAACTGTACGATCAGGAGGCTTCAACAGAATGGAGAGGAGGCTTTTGTCAGAAGAGACTCACTCCTGCGGCCACACGCTGAGATAAATGACACGGGAAAATGAACAGGACAGCCAGGATGCATTAAAACCAGGTGAAAAGAGCAAGTGCAATCGCACGCCTATGTGAGTGTGGGTGTGTGCGTGGCCACGTGTGTTTACATGTGTGCACATGCAATCTGTGGTAATGTAAAATATAGCTACAAAAGATGGAAATTACGCATGTGGATTTAAAACTAATAACGGAAATAACCTGGAACGGGCCTTCCCACTGACTGCAGCCCATCCACTCACTTGGTCAATAACAGGTCAAATTAGGCTGACATAACACTGCACACTAACGATGCTCTGTAATGAATTACCCAGAGGAGAGTAATCAATCAGTGACTTCAAGCCAAAACCTTTTTTCTTCAGCTGCTGTGAGCTAACCAACTTTAATCCGGATAATCCAGGGGAGGGCGAGGCAATATGGCCCAAAATTAACAATATAAAATATAACTGGGCTGGTCACAGATCACTTAATCCTGGCGTTTATAATCTGACCGTGCTTGAAGTCACATCTCACTTCTCCCCAACCTCCAACTGCAGGACCAACTGCCAACTGCCAACCTCACCCCACCCCTTCCATCAAAAATCATTCCATCCCCCATCCATCTCATCCCTAAATCTCATCCCAGTGTGGTACAACCATCCCTGCTGTGCTGCTCTCTCCACAGGGCCTTCTCATCTTTGTCATATCCGTGGCCAGATGGGTCCCTCCAAATCTCCTCCTCCGTCAGCTGCTGGCTTCACTGGCCCAGGCAGACAAATTTGTTTCCTGTTCCAAACGTGATTTTGAGACAGAAGGAGGATCGCAATAAAAATCACATTTTTTTTGACAGATGTCCCATCCAGCTTTAGGAGGAAGCAAGGGAATCTTCGTTTTGGAACATGATTACAATACGATCACTGTCGGGCAACATTCATAAGGCTTTAAGACAGAGACTGCCAAACATCTATATTACTGTCCTCCATTAATAATGCATTTTCAATCACTAATTCCCGCAAAAAGTCAGCAGATTACTGCCAATGTTCAAATTAATATCTGCTTTCAGCAATATTTATTACAAAATTCTTCTTAATTATAAAGATTCCCAGGGATCTGCCATGAAAATTTTATGTGTAAAAATCAACATTAAATGTAAAAAATGTGTGCCTGCTTGGCCATTACAAAAATGCATAGCATAATCCACTAAAACTAAGAATAAACACTGCAGTTCCATCCATCCGTACATACTGTTCGGTGCACGTTGGGATGATTACCGGCCAAAAAAATCCCAAAGCGCGCCCGCTGCACACTCATTCATTACTGTGGTTTTTTTTTAGCAGAGCATCAGGCACTGCGTAGCAACTGCTTGCAGGAGTTTAGAAGCTGCAATTCAGTTTCAGCGGAGTTAAAGAAAGCTAAACAGGCTTCCTTCAACAGAATGGCCAAGCTAGCAAGGACCTCCAACAACATGGAAAATTATTTTTTGTCTGCAGAACATGATACAAAACGTTTCAGCATCTGTTTCTATTTAGGTACAAAATAGCTTACCACAGAAGCAGCGAATGAAGACTGACACAATGACAAAAAAAGCACCAGCGCCAAGTACTGCACAGACTTCCAAACGTACACAGAAAAATACGAAAAAGCTTCAAAAGTATGAACTTGACACTTCCACAAGGAACCAGTACCTGTTGGTAGGCAGCACATCCCAATATGGAGATATACTATTACTCAAAAGTTTGAAATGACAAGTGATTTTAGTGACGTAGATTAAATGGAGGAAGCATTTTGTTGCCGCAAAAACATAAATCTAAATTCTGCAAGGACTTTCTAAAAAGGAAATGGAAAAATATTAAGCGCCCAGCTCAATCATCAGATTCAATCCCCGGCTTAGAGCCATTATCACTTGGATCGTAAATTTTGTGAAATGGGCCCATCTGTAAAGAGACACCTCTGGGACAAATTTCAGTCCACATGGAAATGCATTACTGCATTATGTAGCTGCTCCCCTTACATCCCATAGCAGACGTGGGTGGGGGCCGGCCTGCTCTGTGGCTGTGTGGGGATCTGAGGCAGATCTTTGTTTCAATTCTTCCAATTGTTCACTATTATTATTATTTTTATGACCATTACTATTATTAGTATTTTTATCATTATTATAATTATTAATTACTATCACTATTATTATTACTATTATTATTATTCTTATGTTTGTCCCTGCCATTAATATTTGTTGCACGCACCCACCCATGCACACACACACCCACGCATTCATGCACCCACAATCACTGATTGTTGTTTCTTCATGTTCTGAATGTCTCTTGATGTATTGTTTTCTTTCACAATAAAAAAAAAAAAAAAAAAGCAGAACTAAAAAAAGGAAAGTTTTTTTAAAAGTGCATATTTTCACTTCAGAAGCTCATATTCACTTCCCTATAGCCAGACATGCACATTCGACCAATCGATACCATATATGCATTGCACAGTGATCTGAAGCACTTCCCAGGCCATAAACATGCACAGATTCATGTTCTGAGCTTAAAACCTCAGAGAAGCGTGTTTTCATGAAAGTGCGTTATAGCCACAGTTTCAGCGCTCTAGCTCGCTTCTTTACAGAGATAGCAGCAAATTCACTCCAATTCAGTCTTATAGTTACAACTCACTTATATTTGTCACTTTCCTACTGAGTTACACAAAAAAAAAGAAAAAAAAGGAAATGCATTACAAATGACAACTTAGTAAAATTAATAATTTCAAAATGCACACTGATCGCCAATCCAAAGCGAAACTGAGACACTAATGCAATACCAAACAAAGTGTGCAGTGAACTGATACAGCAGTTAATTAAGATTCATTACAGGCTTTCTCTTAGCCTGTAGTCTCACCTGACAAAAGTGGCCGGAACCTCCTTAAGAGAAAACAGCAGGTCTAATTCCTCAGTCATCCTGCTTTTCAGGGTTTCAGTTTTTTTCCCTACAATATCTCAGCAGCCGGCCACCTCACAGGTAATAATTTGTCAATCATTGCTGAATTAGATTTTAATAAGAAATACTGTTATTTGCGGGATAGAGGGTTCATATTCACTTTTCACTGTCAAGGAATTATAAAAGTAAGAAAGGACAATTCAGGTTACAGGCTTAGCTCTTTTAAAAAGTTTCAAAACATGGCACAAGCGAAAATGTCCCTGCCCATTCACCAGCTAAGAACTCTCACGCTCCGAGTGACAAAGATTAGAATAGTTTCAGGGATTCAATTAACTTGGCATGCTTCACTTTGTCCTTCCTTGTCCTTCCTTCCATGCAAGCTCCTTCCTTGTTTTTGGGACTTCTTGCCGTCAGTCTCTTCTTCAGCCAGTAAAATGCACATTCAGTTGGATTCAGACAAGGTAGCTGCCATGGCCAACAGAACCCAAATTTTAAAGATATTGCTTTTAAGGCAAAAATAACAAATTTCAGCACCCCCCCACCCCAAAGCAGCCGATGTTCACAGACATTTAGGAAGAAACTAGAAAAGTTAATAACCTCAAAATAGCAAAAGGCACATCTGCATAACCTGATGCAAATGTGTGCAAATTTTCATGGAAATATATTAAACGGTTTATGAGTTATGGTCCGGAAATGGTGGGAACGCCGACGCGGATGTGCGTGTGCATGCCCCCGCACACGGGAGACTGAACAATATGTCCCCCCTCCCTTCAAGGGGAGACATAAAAAGCACATCACTGTCCAGCAAATTATGGTGCTCTCTACCACTAAACAGGTTTTTCCTCTTTCAAAATTAGACACCATTTACTGGTCAAGCGAACGATATCCTAATTTTGCGAGAGCAGGGCGTACCACATTCTCGCGGTAATACCCTCCCACTCCCCTAGTTAGTGACCACGTGACAGAGATGACTAAAAGCAGGGGGCAAAATGCCAGTCAAACATGCTGCCCCTGGTGCATCGCGGTACTTTGAAACAGACCCTCAATCTCAACTTTACTCCTCTACGCATACTTCTAAGATAGGAAAAGGAGAGGAATGAAGGCATGGAGAACAAATTTTGTCCATTACTGGGCCATACTGTCTGTACAGAGGGCAGACCATGCTTTCAAGACAAGTGTTGATGCACATCAGATAGTGCAGATGCTTTTAAGCACGAATGAAGTAGTGGACAATGTTTGCGGCGCTAGCAGTCATCTCCATGGTAAGAATATTTTCAAACCAAGCAATCTTTTTGCGAATGCTACTCAATTGAATTCCTAAGCCTATAAGACAACTATCAAACTCTTGGTCTATCCAGCCAACAGAAAATACAAGACAATCAATTAGAGATGCACCGAATTTTCGGCCACCAAAAATTTACGGCCGAAAAAGGCAAAAAAATGCATTTTCGGTTTTCGGCCGAAAGACTTTTAACACCAAAACAATACGGCCGAAACAGAATGCTGTGATGAAGCAAGCACAAACCGCGGTCAGCACGCGCCTGTCAGTATGTTTTAAATCAGGGGACGCGCACCACCATCTCCACGTTATGGCACTAAAGTCCGCGAATGCTGAATTGCAATTTCTGTTTGAGACTGTCCTGATGCATAGGACAGCAGCTGGTGTTGAGTCCGATTCGGTTGCACATTAAGTACACACCACATAAAAACGCAAAGCAATGATATCCGTAAAAGGCATAGAGAATAGAAAATGGCAATATATTCTCAAGGCATTTGTGTACCATCAGTATTCCATAATCGGTGTAGCCAAGATCAAGGTGCATCCCCATGAAAGCTGCTGTTACAAAACTTATCATGACCAGAATAATAGACCCAGACCTATTTAAAGTATCTCAAAATATAGGTAGAGACTGCTGCAAAGGACACTTAACAAAACATACACTGTTTTTATTACAGGGAAATAATTCATAGGGCACACGTGTAACTAGGTAATCAAGATTCCCTGTTACGTTATTTGCAACTTGAAATTTACTTTTTTAGGAGTTGTGTTAGGAATAGTTTCCCAGTGTTTTTAATGTTTTTTTTCTGTTTGTTTTTTACTCACAACTGTTTTCTTTCTATTCCTTTTTACAGATTGAAAATCCATAAATTAGTAACAAAGTTAGTCCAAGTAATGTCGAGTTATCAAGTCGTTACAACATTTTAAAAATTTATTAATTAATGATTCAAGTTTGTCTTTTTCACTAAACTGTGTATTAATACTGAAGAACAATTGGTCAGCATATTCAATATTAATGTAAAGAACTCAGTCAGGCTTTTGCTTATGGGTCTATTATAATAGTTATCACTAAAATTATCGGTGAAAAATTGGTGAAATTTGTCCCAATATTTTGGTAGTGTCCGTAACATGTAAATTATAAGTCTGATAAACAAATTAGCTATATTTCAATTGTGTTTCCATAATGTCCCTTCCTGACCGACTACTAAGGATGCAGAGTAGTTTAACTGGACAGGGGTACTTAAATGTTTATATCAGACATGCGGTCATTCTGTAGTGTCCGTAACGCTGCGTAGTGTCCGTAACATGATGATTGCTTTCACAGAAAGCCCTTTAGGGCAGTTTTCTTCAAAAGTGACTTCTTCAAACAGCTATTCTGAAACCATTATGAAACAAACACTTTACGTGGCCAAGACGACCAGACATGGAATGTGTGCCACATTCTGCTGTTCGTCTTCTCGGGGCCTTTAGCCCTTGAGGGCAATTTGCCGTTCAGGGTTCCTGCCCTAACAAGGGTGGAAGCTACCTTTAATGAGCGTTTCTCGATGTTTAGCATGAGTTTACCGTGGCTTTTAATTGCCTGTGTGGCTAGACTGAAGTATTGCGTCGTTCAGTAGTTTGTAGTATCCATATGCGAGTCCACATACATGCAGTTCATGGTTGATGTAGTTTCACAGTTTGTAGTTTTACATACATGTAATACATGTGGACATACATGTTTCATAGTTTACATGTATGTAGTTTTACTGCAGACTGCAATTTTGATTGACGCAACATTGTTGTGATTCTGGATTATGCTCATGTTTTGTTGAAGTTCTGTGCCTGGCTTTGCCATGTTTATGGATTTCTGTGTTTAGTGACCATTGACTGACCATTCTTAGGATTATGTATTGTATTTTGGTAGTTTAGATTTCCTTGTTTTACTATTTTTCATGTTTAGATCAATAGTCATCTTGCCATGCTTTCCTTTCCATGCATTGCACTTTGTCTACCCTGTCTTGTCTTATGTAGGTCTTTGCCCACGGTCCCTAGTCTTGTGTGCCACTCATTCGGGTGATATATTGGTTTCTGGGTTTCAACCTTCTTTCCTTATCTCGTGTGCTTCCTTCCTCTCTCTTTTACTATCTACTAATCCATACTAACAGTTTGTTGTTTTCGATGATTACTAACACAGATTAACATTGTATATTTTTACGAACTTACTAACATGCACTCGGGATTGTATAGCTGCACATACTAATTGACTAACGATCTCTCAGCAGTCGCCCAATTCAAGTCTCTGCCTTCTTGCCTATCCCTGATTATCTCTGCTGCAGCTTCTGTGGATCTCCACTTACACTTTATGCTTTCCTTTTCTTTAAACTATGCACTTTAGTACTCCTTAACCGGAGCTGTTGTTTTGTACATAGGCTTGTCTTGTGATCCCTGTCTGCGTTTTGGCTTTGGCCAGATTCATGTAATTAGATTAGTCCTCATGTGTCACTCCTGATTATTGTATCATTGATTGCACCTGTTTCTCCCTGGTCATGTGTTCACCCCGGAGGAGTATTTAAGATGTCTGTTCAAGCACTTCCAGGGTCAGATCGTTTTCCCTAGTCTTCTTGTGCTACGTTTCTCGCCTTGATTACTCAGTGTTTATCTTTCTGACTGGATTGCCCGACTTTCGATTTTTGCCTTTGTGATTTTGGATTATTGTTGCATCTGTGTGTTTTGACCATTTTCTGCCCGACTACGAGACCTCTGTTCGCTGCCCTGGTAACGATTCGGATTACGTCCTGTGGAATCTGGCTTTGCTTCTTTGATAGTACTGGTTTTTGATTCTATTTTTGCCCAACTGGATTTTGACTTTTGGATTGTGGACTCTGTACTTTTGCCTTCTGCCCTGCAGGGGTCCTCCCCCTTTATTAAAAAAACAAGCTCTACTGCATTTCCTGGTTCTCGCGACTGGTTCCTGATCGCTACATTACAGCTGCGCCATTGTACAGTGTCCGTAGCAGGTCATACACCTAGTTTACACAGTTTGTGTAGGTTTGCCATTGAAAAACTCCTTGACATTCTCAAAGTTTTGAGATTTAACCTTAAAAGTAGCCCAAGAATAGTGCAGTAAGAATAGTGTCTCTTACCATGCATGTTTTTCTCTGCTCATTAGAGCACTTTTCCTCACCTGCATAACTTTACTGAATGTGCCAGCTTCAATGTATGCAATGTGCAAGTTAATTTGTAGTGTCCGTAACAGGACTGTATATAGTTTGACTGTTGAAACTTTTCCTGTTCTTAAAAGTTACAGTGGATTGTAGTGTTTAGTACATCTTTGTACTCCATAACAACCGCAGGTTTTGTAAGGTCTCAATCTTTTGGGTTTTCCTCAAGTATCGTTAGTACTCGATTTCCAAACTCCTCTTAAAGGTTTGATAAAACAAAAAAAAAAAAATAGCATTAAATTATCTCAAAAAGGAATTAAGCTTTCAATTTCAATATATTACTGTGTATTTACTACTGTATTTGATAAAAGAAATGATCTCTGAGTCTTACAGTAAATCATTTAATCTGCAGTGTCCGTAACACCTTCATAGAGGAAAAAGCAAGTTCAAAATACTGTTTGAAACTAATGCAAACTCTATAGCAACAAATTTAATTTAACTACATTTAGGTATGATAATGGTAATCCAAGGACTCAGGTTAATTTGTGTTTAAACTCAGGAATGAATTTTATTGTTCATTGAACTTAGTCAAGTCACAAATGAATGTACAATTCAAGATTCCATCAGAATTTTTACATTTCTGTGTGTAAAGAAAGTAAAATGTTAACAATTTTACATGAGTTTGAGTTGGATTGTATTTATCACATTAAATGTTAAATACATGAAGATCCTGTGCATGAAAAGTGTCCTTGTAGTGTCCGTAACATCACCCTACCACATATTTCAACGTTTTCTTAAAATTTAGTCGGTCGTGCTTACCTCAAGATATTTTTCAGTCATGAGAGCTACCACGTGTGCTTTTCCAGATGGAAGGAAAAATGTTCTCAACCAATTTTAAATTTTACCCCTTTTGCAAATCCTTATGTACCCTGATCTTGGCTACACTCATTGTAACTTGACAACCCCTGTAAAAATATGGAATCGCCACACACGGAGGATGTTAATTTACCTTTTTTCCTTCATCACAAAGAAGCAAATAACTCATATAAGACAGTTATTGTTTATTAGCTTGACATGCAGACATCATTTAACATTTCACTTTGATAGTGAAGGCAAAACATGCAGCAAATGTGCAAATCGCGGGAGATGGCAGAGTATTAGAATTTATCGCTTTACGATGCGTCATCTCATCTGTGATACTTCTCCCTTTCCTGAGAACAAAATGCTTCATAAGCACCCGTAACGTTATTCTCCGTGCAATTTTCATAGAATAGGGGCAGCATAATAAGGAGAATTGGGGAAACATAATTGGACACAAGGCCGTTGCTTCTAATTTCGCTAAGAACAGGATCACGGACAAAGAAACGCATTTCATAAATGCAGCAGCTTCAGTGAATAAACCCAACCTTCTTTGAAAAGTAAGGCAACGCACAGTATATTTATCAAGCTGCTTAAAACAACGCACGTTTCAAAACCACAATCTGAAGACCTGTTTCAGTGATGGAAAGTGAAGCCTGTTTCCTACCGATTATGCGGAAGCGAGTGGTCTTTCGCGGCTGATTCTCCCTGACCAATCAGTGGGCGACTGTTGTCGTCACGTAACATATTTTACAAATTTTCAGCAGCCAGCAACAGACCAGCCAGTTATAGACCAGTAGGTTATTCATGAGTGGGGCCATCCGGTGCATCCCTCAATCAATGACTGTGTCAGAGATGGTACAAGTATTCAACAAGCAAGCAACTGTCAATTGACCCTTTCTTTCCATCTCTCACATCATTTTGGTCATCAGACATAATAAGTGTCTGTCCACTGTAAGTACAAAAAGGCCTCAAGGCAGCTCCTCTAACTCCGATTGGGCAGTATTTTAAATGAAAGGGCCCTGTGCCACCAATGAACAAAGAGCCAACACAATAAAACGCCCCAGCACCCAGAGGACATCACTTTTGCCTGGATATATCCACTCAGTGATCAGATTAGACGGATTCACATCGCAAAATGCGAATCAAATTTCATCAGTTTTGAGGAAATGCTAATCATCATAACCATGCCTTCGCAAAAAAATGCGATTCAAAAAATCTTAATGATACTTCATGGATCCTGCCTCACTGGCCAAAGAACTTCTGAATTCCCGAGATAGTAGCAATAGAAGTTTCCACGACTCTGATTGGCTGGAAAATGATGTTCTTTATGTGCATACCAACCAATCAGCTTCTGGGGAGCGTATGCATTCACTTGGGACTCGGGAGGCTTTCTGGAACGCTCATATGCTCCGTCATCTTTGATCGTGACGGGAAGACTCAGCTATCCATCTATCAGGAGCCACCGTGTGCATTGCTCTTTGGATGTATCCACTTAGTTGGCTAGTCAGCTAACTAACAATAACTGAAGAAAATCTTTCTAAATGATCATGATATCAAGGCGATATGATTTGTTTCTAGCCCAAACTCTACTAACTTTGCCAGTTGTCATAGGCATGAACTTATCTGAGGTTTCGCGGCAGTTTCGTGTGACCCAACTGAACTTTCACATTTTAGGGAAGTTAACAAGCTGGTTAGTTCAAAAGCAATCGCTTAGGTACAACAAGCTGGCTAGTGGATCTACAGTGGTAATGATGTCTATTGAAGAAGTTTTTATAGCTCTGATTTGTCGCTTTCAACGCCGTCGCAAGCAGAGGACCTCTTTCAACATTCATTACTTGTTTATTTTACTTAAAGAGCAAACTGACAGTTCAAGCCTGAGATGTGTTATATCATAGCAAGTTTTACGTTGTGAATTATCTTGTTGTGCATGCTATCGTGCATTACGTTACTCTCCAGATTATAAAGCTAGCCATCTTCCAATCTAGCTGACGCTAGTTAAGGGGAATCTTTGTAATCATTGCTATACTAAAGCGATGTGATTTGGTTTTTGCCCTAATGGAAAGAATTCCGGATCAGACCACCATTTTTGGCTTTAGCTCTGAATAGTCTTGACTGGATTTATGCTTCACATTTTTACGCACCCGAATGTTCCTCCAGCCACCCAAGCATCACAGTAAGCCGAGTAAAGTCACACAAATGTGTCCCATTGCTATGTGGTTTAGGGAAACGCAAGTTCGCCGGTCTCTCCCGAAACGTGCACAATGATTTCTGATCATTCAAATACATGATGTTGAGATCTCAAAATGAGACTGAGTTGGAGAGTGCCTTGTGAGACTGGATTTTAATGGGAATGGATCCTATCACATCTTTGATCAGGTCTTAAATAATATTATCTTACAGTAAGCATCAATGACAATTGCTCAATGTCCGACTTACTGACAATTTTTGAAAAATTTCCGATGAAGATTTAAGGAGTTGTCTGTGTAATGCACGGAACAAAAATGACCCTTTTATGTATGTAGAACAAACAATTGATCATATTTGGCCTGCATTTCTCATATGCAAAGGTAGAATGGGTGAAAAAATAAATAAATAAACCAAAGAAATCACCGAGATTTTCATATTTTCCAATGGAAATTTGCCTGAAAGATGTGTAACGTACGTAACGTTACGTGCATTACGAAAATTTAAAGGTCATTTTTCACAGAATAGAGTGACAATCTTTGTGATTTCTTTCCTGCTATTTGCTTGTTTGCATGTGGACATTTGATTTATGCAACAGTATTGAATTCATAGAAAATGTCTTCCTTGCCACCTGCTCCAACCATACCCACTGGAACTGGTGGTTTCAGCATTCTCAAAACATCTAGACAAGATTACAGTTTGAGTTAAGGTAGAGTTCAGGGCTTGAGTTTGGGTTCGAGGTTGAGTGTTGGTATGGGGTTGGGGAAATAAGTGACGACCCGCATAACCTTTCGCCCATTTGCAAGTGTTTTCAAATTTATCTCCGTGCATCATTTTCTTTTTATCGCAAATGCGAGCAAAACTGTCACACTGTACAGCCCTGGGTAAATATAAACTTCAAATATCTTGAAAAAAATTGAGAATCATGAACAGGAATTGGAAATTCGGTAAAGAGCGAAACTTACTTGTCTGAATAAAAGTGAGTGATCCTGAGAATTGGTCCTCTGTGTTACATCGGTCTGCTAGGGCTTTTTCCATTCTATTTCTTTATAGAAGACGCGGTGGCCCTGTCACTGTCAGTAGTGTTAAGAATTTGCTCAAAAACAACATGGTTTCAGATTCAGAACAAAAATTGTTCTCAGCAAGAATGGCTACTTGCAGAAAAACAACAAGGTTTCACAACAGAAACTGGTCTTGGCAAGAATGGCTTCTTGCAGTTTCCTTGGTATAAATGGCTTCCTATCTGAACTCATCACAAAGAAAGGACTCCTAAACCACTTCATTTTGTGAAAAATATTTTCAAAGAAAAACAAAATCACTCGATTTCTTCAGAAACTGATTTCTTCATTCCGAGTTTGGACGCATTACGCAATACGCACGTAACTCTTTTTTTTCAATGCACGTAATGCCCAAATTCCCCCACTAAAAAATTTCTGTATTTCTAAAATCCCTAAACAAAACCTGAAATGACAACTTGATATATTGGGTATTCAAATCATAACTAAGAGAAATGCACTCAGTGGCACACTTCAGACTTTTGAGGATTTGAAAAAAGTGACAATGTTTCATTTTTCTCTGAATGTAACACGTAATGCTGAAAATGAGGCTGTAGCATAAGAGTTGGCAAAGGGAGGGAAATTTTTCTTACTTTCCATGGAAACGTACTGACCCAGGACCACAAACAATGTATAAACAAGATGGAAACTCCAAGAAATAAAAAATTGTAGTCATATTTATCATCAAAATGTGTGTCCGAACTGTAACACACGTAACAGGGAATGGCCCCTGCTGTGTGCTAAATAAAAGAATGAGGCTTTCACCGAGCAATGGTCAAACACTATGAAAGCCCCATTAGGTTATGTGAAGATATTTCCTCTCCTTAATTCCTGTTGTTTTATGTACTGAACTGAAGTTCATAAGTTTAAAGTGAAACTTACAAATAGGCAAGACAGAGGATAACTTTAAGTTGCGACAAAGGTTATCTTCAAATTGAGTTAAACCTTTGATTGAGTTAACTCACATCTTTAAGGCTCCCAGAGAACTTTTGTTTTTAAGTTCAATCAGCTTGAGATTTATTACAGTGAACCACTCGATCAGTCGTACACTTGTTCTCGCTCATTCTCTCCCTTAAACTCTCAGTAGCCCAACTGACTGAAGAGAAGGGGTGAATTAACTTGTACATTTTATCTCAAAAGTAAAAAAAATTAAAGCACAGCTCAATTATACAAAACCCAAAACCAGTGAAGTTGGCACGTTGTGTAAATAATAAATAAAAACAGAATACAATGATTTGCAAATCCTTTTCAACCTATATTCAATTGAATACACTGCAAAGACAATTTACTTAATGTTCGAACAGGTAAACTTTGTAATTTTTTGCAAATATAAGCTCATTTGGAATTTGATGCCTGCAACATGTTTCAAAAAAGCTGGCACAAGTGGTAAAAAAGACTGAGAGAGTTGAGGAATGCTCATCAAACACTTATTTGGAACATCCCACAGGTGAATGGGCTAATTGGGAGCAGGTGGGTGCCATGATTGGGTATAAAAGCAGCTTCCCTGAAATGCTCAGTCATTCACAAACAAGGATTGGGCAAGGGTCACCACTTAGTGAACAAATGCGTGAGCTGATTGTCGAACAGTTTAAAAACAACATTCCTCAACGAGCTATTGCAAGAAATTTAGGGATTTCATAAACTACGGTCCGTAATATCGTCAAAAGGTTCAGAGAATCTGGAGAAATCACTGCACGTAAGCGACAAGGCTGAAAACCAACATTGAATGCCCGAGACCTTCGATCCCTCAGGCGGTACTGCATCAAAAACCGACATCAGTGTGTAAAGTACATAACCACATGGGCTCAGGAACACTTCAGATAACCACTGTAACTACAGTTCGTCACTACATCTGCTAGTGCAAGTTAAAAGTCTACAATGCAAAGTGAGAGCCATTTATCAACAGCACCCAGAAACGCCGCCAGCTTCGCTGGGCCCAAGCTCATCTAAGATGGATTGATGCAAAGTGGAAAAGTGTTCTGTGGTCCGACGAGTCCACATTTCAAATTGTTTTTGGAAACTGTGGACGTCGTGTCCTCCGGACCAAAGAGGAAAAGAACCATCCGGACTGTTATAGGCACAAAGTTCAAAAGCCAGCATCTGTGATGGTATGGGGGTGTATTAGTGCCCAAGGCATGAGCAACTTACACATATGTGAAGGCACCATTAATGCTGAAAGGTACATACAGGTCTTGGAGCAACATATATTGCCATCCAAGCAACGTCTTTTTCATGGACGCCCCTGCTTATTTCAGCAAGACAATGCAAAGCCACATTCTGCACGTGTTACAACACCATGGCTCCGAAGTAAAACAGTGCGGGTACTAGACTGGCCTGCCTGTAGTCCAGACCTGTCTCCCATTGAAAATGTGTGGCGCATTATGAAGCGTAAAATACGACAACGGAGACCCCGGACTGTTGAACAACTTAAGCTGTACATCAAGCAAGAATGGGAAAGAGTTCCACCTGAAAAGCTTCAAAAATTGGTCCCCTCAGTTCCCAAACGTTTACTGAGTGTCGTTAAAATGAAAGGCGATGTAACACAGTGGTAAAAAGGCCCCTGTGCCAACTTTTTTTGCAATGTGTTACTGCCTTTAAATTCTAAGTTAATGATTATTTGCAAAAAAAAAATAAAGTTTCTCAGTTTGAACATTGAACATCTTGTCTTCGCAGTGTATTCAATTGAATATAAGTTGAAAAGGATTTGCAAATCATTGTATTCTGTTTTTATCTACGATTTACATAATGTGCCAACTTCACTGGTTTTGGGTTTTGTAGAAGCCAGCCTGACCTTAATCCCAAAGTCCAACACTACTCATCTCTGAAAGATCACACTTCTCTAAAATTACACCATCACTAACCATTTGTCCCACAATCAGTTCTCATCAAACTTTCTCAGCTCAGACAAGGCAGTAATAAAAGTTACACTATATCGAAGCAAGTCGCATTCAATCGGCGGGAGGTACTCTCCATGTGGCTGAGAGACTTGTGTTATCGACCAGGCACTCCAAATAAATTATCTCTGTCAGAATGTGGAGCCATTTAACACTTAAAAAAAAAAAAAAAAACACTGACAGCAGCTTTAATTCACTGCTTGCCAAGCATATCATATCATACGATACGTTTATAATATAGGCCTACATTGCCATTATTTATCCAAAGCCACTTACAGGTGATTAGCCCAAGCAGGGGCCAATCCCTCCTGAAACAATGAAGGATTAAAGGCCTTGCTCAAAGACTCAACAGCTGCAATCCAGCCACTTTAGGATTTGAACCTACAACCTTCTGAAGTCCCATCAAACATCCTAGCCACAAGGCTACATTAACAAGAATATTGTAAACTAGGATACCATATAAGCATATCATTCATTATGATGACCAATGTAATGTTTCACCAATGCCAAATTAACACTATTTGTTACAGTCAAGGCCAAAATTATTAGCCCCCTTATGAAATTTGAAGTTTCTTCCAGATTTTCCCAAGTACTTTTTTAACAGAGCAAGGAATTTTCAAAATAGCATTTCTGAATATACTGGTTTACTTTAGAAGGCACAAATTATTAATATTTACACATCAAAACAAAATTATTTAAAAAATAACTAAAGAGATCAGGGACATTATTATTAGCCCCCTTTAAGAAATGACCATTTATTAAGTCATTGCACAAATCACTTTTGTGCAATGATGTGCTTTAACTTCACAGGTGATGTGCTTAAAGGTGATCAGGTGAATCAGGTGATATCACTCAACAATTAAGTTAAAACATGGTATAAAAGCCTTAGTATGGGTCATTGAGCTGTCAGTTGAGAAAGCACCATGCCGAAAACTAAAGAAATCAGTTTGGACTTGAGAAAAAGAATTATTGATGCACACAAAGCAGGGGAAGGATATACAAAGCTATCCAAGTGTTTCCAAGTGTCAAGAACTAGAGTGAGAAGTATAATCCAGAAATTCAAAGACAGCCACACAGTACAGAATAAGCCTGGCAGAGGTAGGAAGCGAAAGATTTCAAAGGCCCGGGAAAGAAAACTAGTGAGGTCTTAGACCCCAGAACAACTGCCCAGACACTGGTGAATGACTTGGCCACGTCAGGAAACATAGTCTCTAAGACAATCACCAGAGCTCTGCACAGGAATGGACTGCGAGGTTGCAGACCAAGAAAAACTCAACTTTTGAAGAGGAGACATCTTCAAGCCAGGCTTAAGTATGGTCAGGACAACCTGGGGAAAGATTAAGCATACTGGAAGCTCTTAGGCCATAGAGACACTGCTTATGTTTGGAGAAAAAGGGGAGAGGGATATAACCCAAAGAACACTGTCCCCACTGCGAAACACGGTTGTGGGAGTATTATGCGGTGGAGATGCTTCAGTGCATCTGGAACTGGAAATCTTGTCAAGGTGGAAGGAATCATGAACAAAGAAAGATATGTGGAGATTTGAAAGAAAACCAAAAGCAGTCAGCAGTAAAACTGGGTCTGGGTCGTAGCTTCATCTTCCAGCATGACAGTAATTTAAAACATAGTTCTTCACCAAGAGAGCCGTATCTCCAGAAGACCAAAGTGAATGAAATTGAGTGGCCCGCACAAAACTCTGACATAAATCCCATAGAAAATATGTGGGGTGACCTAAAGAAAAACGTCCATGCCAGAGGGCCATCAAATCTGGAGGAGCTTGAGAGATTTGCCAAAGAAGAATGGGTGGTATTCCTCAAAAGAAGTGTCAGAGACTTGTTGAAAACTACAGCAAATGACTGCAGGCTGTTATCCGGCAAAAAGGATACACAATTGACCGTTGGGATCCAGGGGGCTAATAATTTTTACCCAGGTAGTTTTTGTTTTTTGTGAAATATTTCAATTTCTGTGTGCAAACTAAAATAATATAAGCATACAAAATAAGACTAGGATGTCTAAAAAAGCTGTGTTAAAAATGTGTTGCTCTGTTTAAAAGCACTTGGGAAATATTTTTAAAACAATGACATTTTTGTAGGGGGGCTAATAATTTTGTCTCAACTGTATGTCACAATTGACATAACATGCTTATTAAGTAGGCACAGTGTCACACTTAACAAAACATGATATGCACTTACGTACAATTGACAATGGCATGAATCCACATTAATTAATGAGTTATACTGTACAATACATGCTGTAGAAAGTCATCATGGGACACAGTTAATAGTGGGATTGAGGATTTTGACCCAAATCAGATTCTGTGGCAAGCGACAGTGCCACAAAATCTTAGTCACAGACAAACTACCTCCTCCCACAGATAGAGTAGGACATCGCCGCCTACATCCACGCTATGAAGTTGTGCTGGGGCGGGAGATAGCTTGGTTGTAGCATGGAACAGTTCAGAAATTCAACACAGCAAGATGTTCAGAGTAAGATCAATTCCAAAGCTGTCTATTTTGTTCCATTCTGGTGAGACTTGACTCACATTGACTCTGTAAGAGTTGGTTTGACCTTTTGAATTAACTTTGAAAGTTTTGCAGTGCAGGAGAGTTGGGATATCTGCTCACATCTCTGCCAGGATTCTGCCTGGAGAGGAAGCGAAGAAAATTCCCGTTCACAAATATTTACAAGAGCTGCCATCACAATTTCAGGATGCAGAAAGTGTTTTCCAATTAGCAATTTAAACTTACAGAGCAGCAGTTACTATAAGTTTGACATCATGTTTAAAAGAGACAACATATTAAACATCCTGAAAGCGGATAGATTCCTTATTAGGCAAACATAATATCACAGCCTTCATGTACCGGAATTAATTTGCGCATAAACTATCCAGACGTTTGTTTGCGACAAGGCACACAAATGCATGTAATTGCATTTCCTATGTGTAGAAACAGAACAGCATTTTCTTTGGATGTAAACCTCGTAATTTCTAAACCGAGATGGAAGTCTGAAATGATATGAAGCAAAAAGTTAACTTTCAGATGACCACCCAAAGCAGAAATATTTCAAGTAGCTTAAAATTTATGTCAATGAAACTAAGTCAAATATGCAAAATTGTCAACAAGATACAGTGTCTTCCATTCATGGGCAGAAAATAACAATCATGATTGCACGGGCTCTTAAATAACAATACTGAAATGGTTTGTGATAAGAAAATAAGAAAAATAATTTCACGTAATTCAACAGGCTACGAACGATACACAAGGCCTTGATTCATATATTTACAAACAAATCATTCAACGCACGGAACCAATAAGTCCCTATGGGCCTATATTTCAGTGACGCATCTGATGAACACTGAAACCTATCAAGTGCTCCTGAAAATCTCTGTCACACTCCAAGTTAGAGCTACTGAGTCCTGTGTCATAAATGTTCATGCTTTAAGGAGCGAAAGTGCACCGACCAGAGTGCAAACAAGGAGGTGTGCAGCAGAAAAACAAGGGAGTGAGTGGAACAGACCTTTTTTCCAACCAATCAGCTTGCTAGGCAGTATGGTGGCGCAGTGTGCACTCGCCTCACAGCCAGAAGATTATGGGTTTAAATTTGGCCTTTGTGTGGTTTGCATTACCTCCACATGTTCACAAGCATTTCCTCCTGGTACAAAGACATGCACATCAGAATGACTGGAGGCTCTATACTGCGCATAAATGCAAGAGTGTGAGTAAGTAATAGGGCCATTCTTTGAGAAGTGAACCAAAATGTCACATACGTGACCAGATGTCATCAAATGAAAAAATACTTTGAAAGTTAATGTAAGGTATCAAATTTATTCCTTGCCATTTTTCACACCCCAAAACTATGAATATTCTTGATTTTTCAACCTTGTAGAGTTTCTGAATTCAATTGGAGTTATGAAAAACCTGTTTCCGTGTGAAATCACACACGTGACTATTCGTATTTGACCTCTGACCTTAAGTAATGAAAGTTAATGTAACAAAAAAAATGTTTCACTTTGATAGACTTGGATAAGTAGTACTCCAATATAAGGTCCACAATAATGAACCTCCAATGCTTTTGTAATTGGAGATTTTTTGTACTATGTGTTACATATTTAGTCACACACATGACTAAGAATGGCTCAATATGTGGTCCCGGCAAAGATGGGTGAACTATCTAGAGTGTGTTTCCACTTCTCGCCAATTGTATGCTGTGGTACCCTAAGCCCACCCTCCCACCCCACGACCTTGAACAGGGAGAAGCTGGTCAGATAGCAGATGCGATTACCTCATAACTAAAGATGCCAATGCAGGAAATGAACACATCCCACACACAGCCAAACTGAAGACCCTGCCATTGTCTATTAAAAGATTGTGAAAACAGAGGTGGCATCAAAGCTATAAAAAAAGAAACAGTCCCTTTTGAGAGTTTCCTCAGGAGCAAGTTCAATATCATTACCTCCGCCAAGGAGGTTATGCTTTTGCCTGGGTTTGTTTGCTTGTTTGTTTCTCTGTTGGTTTCCAAAATAACTAAAAAAGTTATGGACAGATTTTGATGAAATTTCAGGGATTGTAGGAAGAAATGATTAGATTTTGGAAGTGATCCGGATCTCCGTCTGGATCCAGGAATTTTATAAAGGATTCTTCAACATTGAGAGCTAGGGCCATTTTCTACATGTATGCATATAACTCCACCAAAAATGGTCAGGGCACTTCGAAAAAAAAATACAGGACAAGTTTCGAAGATGTTCTACAATATATCCAAGATTGATCCTGAAAATCTAAAAATGAAGATAAAATAAATGTAAGACTAATATCTATGGTGGAAGTCGCAATATGGAGGGAAATGTTGTGTTTGGCGGAGGTCTACGCTCTCCGAGTGCTTTTCTAGTTATGTCTGCATAACCTTTGCCCATCTCAGTTGCCACTGGGGCTTAGTGAGGAAATTAACATTGAAATGGAAACATTAATGCATACTGTCACGGGCTTCATGTAGAGAAGTCGTGTCATGTACTGAAATGAAACCGACTTTCTCTTTGGTAAGAAAATATCAAAATATCACAAAACAAAACATTAAAAAAACCTTCAAACTGGATGGAATATATAAGAGATAACAAACATGATTTGTTATCAGTTATTACGCTATCAATATTGGGTTAAACCCATGGTTTCACTTGTATTTAGCCATGAACTGTTTTCTGTTATCTCTTATATATTCCATATATAAGAGATAACAAAAAACAGTTCATGGCTAAATACAAGTGAAACCATGGGTTTAACCCAATATTGATAGCGTAATAATTGTTCGACATCAGAGGAAGAATGTAACCACTGTTGCAACCGCTATTGTATTAACGGTCACTATTATAATAAGTTATTACAACAGCGGGCGCGAATGCACGGTAAACTAAACCACTATTGTAATAAATTATTACAATAGCTGGCAGAAATATTCAGCAAAATCAACCACTATTTGATTAAATCATTACAATACCTGGCGTGAATGCACGGTAAACTCAACCATTATTGTAATAAATTATTACAATAGCAGGCGCAAATGCGCGGTAAACTCAACCACTATTGTAATAAATTATTACATTAGCGGGAGGAAATATTCAACAAAATCAACCACTATTGTAATATTACATGTATTACAATAGCTGGTGCGAGTATATGGTAAAGCCAACCACTATTGTAAATAAATTATTACAATAGCGGGTTGGAATACATGGTCAACTCAACCACTATTATAATAAGTTATTGCAATAGCAGGCGTGAATGCACCATAAACTCAACCACTATCGAAATAAAAATTCTTTTGTCTTGAAATTATCGTAAAAGAATAAAATATGACCCACACTAGTATTTCATTTACATTTTTATGAATTAATTTCTTTTCATATCTGTTCCAAAGCTGCATTTTGCATATAATTGTGCTAAATGAATCACGGTATTGAATGTCACCTACAATTCTTATGCCCCCTCCCCCCGTCCCAGGTCACAGTCTGTCCATCTATCCATCGGTCTGTCTTAGGCCGCACATCTGTCTGCTTTGGCTATATACAGTCCCCTCCAAAAGTATTGGAACAGCAGGGCGTATTCCCTTGTTTGTGTTGTTCACTGAAGACATTTGGGTTTAACTTCAAAAGAGGAGTATGAGACAAGTGTTCAGAATGTCAGCTTTTGTTTCCTGGTATTTACATCTAGATGTGTTGAACAACTTAGGACATACAATCCTTTGTTTGAACCCACCCATTTATCAAGTGAGCAAAACTATTGGAACATGTGACTGACAGGTGTTTCTTGTTGACCAGGTGTTGCCTTTAAGGTTGATTGTTCAAACATTAAATAGCTCTGCATGCCTAGTCTTCTTTTTGTCCTGGGTTTAAACCATTAAAGACTGCATTTGTTGTTTAAGAGGATAAACCAACATGAAGACCAGAGAGCTGTCTATGGGAGAAAAGCAAGCCATTTTGAAGCTGAGAAAAGAAGGAAAATCAATCAGAGCCATTGGCCAAACATTGGGCATAGCAAACACAACAATTTGGAATGTTTTGGAAAAGAAAAAAACTACTGGTTTACTGAGCAACAGACATCGAACAGGTCGGCCAAGGAAAACAACAGTAGTTGATGACAGGAATATTGTGAGAGCTGTAAAGAAAAACCCCAAAACATCAGTAAGTCAAATCACCAACGACCTCTACAGTGCAGGGGTGAAGGTATCACAGTACACTGTTCGAAGAAGACTCCGAGAGCAGAAATATAGAGGCCATACCACAAGATGCAAACCACTCATCAGCAGCAAGAATCGGAAGGCCAGATTGATATTTGCAAAGATGTACAGAGATAAGCCGCAAAAGTTCTGGAACACAATCTTATGGACTGATGAAACCAAGATTAATCTCTTCCAAAGTGATGGAAAGGCCAAAGTGTGGAGAAAGAAAGGAACTGCCTATGATCCGAAGCATACAAGCTCATCTGTGAAACATGGTGGAGGTAATGTCATGGCTTGGGCGTGCATGGCCGCTTCTGGAACAGGCTCATTAATATTTATTGATGATGTAACTGATGATGGTAGCAGCAGAATGAATTCCGAAGTGTACAGAAACATTTTGTCTGCCAATGTACGGAGAAATGCATCCAAACTAATTGGGAGGAATTTTATCATGCAGCAGGACAATGACCCAAAATGCACTGCCAACAAAACAAAGGACTTCATCAGGGGAAAAAAGTGGAAGGTTTTAGACTGGCCAAGTCAATCACCTGACCTTAACCCCATAGAGCATGCGTTTCACCTTCTAAAGAGGAGACTGAAGGGAGAAACCCCCCGAAACAAACAAGAACTGAAAGAAGCTGCGGTAAAAGCCTGGAATAGCATTACAAGTGAAGAATGCAACAGTTTGGTGATGTCAATGGGTCGCAGGCTTGAGGCAGTTATTGAAAGCAAGGGTTATGCCACCAAATATTAAATGTTATTTACTTCAAGTGTATATGTTCCTTTACTTTTGCTCACCTAAAAATGCTGTGATGTAATTCAAGTGGTGGTATATCCGGAGTTGTTCAACACATCTAAATGTAAATACCAGAAAATAAAAGCTGACATTCTGAACTCTTGTCTCATACTCCTCTTTTGATCTTAAACCCAAATGTCTTCAGTGAACAACAAACACAAGGGAATTTGCCTTGCTGTTCCAATACTTTTGGAAGGGACTGTATTTATATGGTCAAATTCACAATGAAAATGTTTCTAAACATTTCGACTGATTATGTTTTTGACCAGTCTTGAGGCGTGGGATTAATCGCCTTCTCTAAAAGTAAACTAACAGTGCTGTTAACTAGTGGTACTTGTTATTGTGTTGTTGTTGTCATCATTATGGGCAGTTTCTGGAAACTGTCGATATCGGGCTATCGGCGCAAGATAGAACCAGTGTTGCTATTGAAGACAAGTAGGACATCATACATGATCTATTGATTGGCCCCAATATTTATGATGTAGTGCAAAGGATGACGTCAAAATGACGCCATCAATATATTCCAACGGCTATAACATGTAAACGGTGCAAGATAGACCTACATCAGAAATATTTATGGTTCTATCTTACGCCGTTTTGAAGTTACAATGATCGGAAATACTCAATGAAGTTATTTTGTCTTCACCCTTCCCTGCATGTCATAAATACTGGTTCCAGTCGAAAAGCAATGTTCCTATTCATCTTCAATGGCTTTATCTTGCACCGTTTACATGACATTTACATGTTATAGCCTTTCCTAGACGTCATTATGAGACCATCCTTCCCGCTACGTCAGAAATAGTTATGCCAATACAAAAAGCATTCGCCTTCAATAGTAACTATGGTTCTATTGTGCACCATTTACCAGGAATGGCCAGGAATATCTAAAATGACCCGACTTCAAAATTTCAAGATCACGAAAAACAGCGGAAATTGGTCAAATCACTTCTCGCGAGGTGGATTCCTTTGAAACTGTCTTATGATGCCATTCCTGAGCAATCTCAGGAAATTTTACCAAAAATTGAGGAAAGAGTAGGGGCTTTAGGCATTCTCTGACCACTAACCCAGCTCTCAGATTGGTCAAATGTCAAAATATTTGAAAAAAGAGAATAAGATTCATTCCCAATTTCGATGGCTTCAACAGTTTCCAGAAACTGCTCATAATGACAACAACAACACCACTAAAACTACTACTACTACTACTACTACTAGTTAATGGCACTATAAGTTAACTTTTAGGGAAGGCCATTGATCCCAGGCCCCAGAACCGGTCAAAACCATAATCAGTCAAAATGTAATAATTTCAAGTCAAAAGAATTTATTTCAATAGTGGTTGAGCTTACCGTGCATTCGGCCCCACTATTATAATAATTTATTCCGATAGTGATTGAAGTTTACCGTGCAGTCGTGCCCGCCATTGTAATAATGTATTACAATAGTGGTTGAGTTCACCGCGCATTTGCGCCTGCTATTGTAATCATTTATTACAATAGTGGTTGAGTTTACCGTGCATTCGTGCCAGCTATTGTAATAATTTATTTAAATAGTGGTTGATTTTGCTGAATATTTCTGCCAGCTATTGTAATAATTTAATACAATAGTGGTTGAGTTTACCGTGCAGTCGTGCCCGCTATTGTAATAATTTACTACAATAGTGGTTGAGTTTACCGTGCATTCGTGCCAGCTATTGTAATAATTTATCTAAATAGTGGTTGATTTTGCTGAATATTCCTGCCAGCTATTGTAATAATTTATTACAATAGTGGTTGAGTTTACCGTGCAGTCGTGCACGCTATTGTAATGACTTTTTACAATAGTGACCGTTATTACAGTAGCGGTTGCAAACCACTCTACTATCCCACTATTGGCAAATTCGATCAGTTGTCCAAATCTCCAACAACCGCAGCAAGTTTCACGTTGCTCACATTCTCAGGAACAGACAAAAAAACGACTGCCATTCCAGCCACAGACTTATCTTATTCATTATAGCAGAACCATTATACCGTGTTAACAGCCCCTAACCAACGGCATTACAAACAACAGTACCGATGGATCATTGCGTTTCAATGTCAAACCCCCAAAATAACCAATTTAAGGAAAAGAAGGCGATCAGAGTTCCGGACATTTGAAGGCAAAATATCTACCCTACCGAACAATGTACCAAGTGTGAATATGCCAACTTAAAGATACATGAGACAATTATTTTTTTTAAAGAAATCAAGTTATTAAAAGACAAAGGTTGCAGAACCTTCCATAGGGAACTGAGAAGGCGAATTCAGTATTACAGCAATTTAAGTAAAGATAGTTCATTTTTTGGCCTCTCATATTCCAATAGCACCGTTGTAAATGCTTTTTCCACAACACACATCTCCAGTGACTATCAATCAACCGCTGTCCCTCAGGCCTTTCCAATGTTGTCTTTTTTTTAACAACAGCAAAGTCAACTCACCTGTGCATCTAAACAGTGCGATGCTGGATTGCTGTCGACATGCTCTCCTGTTAATTTCCTCGCTAAATCGCAATCGTGACGATAATTCCACTCCGCAGGCTCGGTCGCACACAACCGCAAGTAATCAAGTTAAAATAAAACAATGTCAAATGATAAAAAAAATACTTACGGAAAATCCTGCCCAGAATGGACAGGAATGTCTGACCTTAGGTGACACAGTCAGAGCCAAAGCGGCGAAACTGACAGCCACAATCAGACTTCCCAACACCATCTGAGAAACTCCAAGAGAAAGCATGATTCGGGTCCGGATCTGAAACTCCCTCAGCCTCGAAAAACTTCGGGACAGGGACAGTGGGCTTAGCGAATGGCCACGGGGCAGTGCACTAGGTAATGCTCTGACAGGCATTGTTGATGCGAGATCAACTCGAAGAGTCTCAACTGGATTTTTTATAATAAGTTTAATAATGACATCCGAGCTGAATGTCAGAAAGCAGGCAAAACAGCCCTGTGAATTTGGACACCAGCGCAGCTCCACAAGAGACACAATTTATCTCCGTTGACGGGATTTACGAAGGAGTGTGCATCATTTGTAACAATCCAAAAATACGGTTCCCAGTTGAGCGTTGCGAAGTGTTCGCGCACATGGACGCTGGTAATTTTCAGTTCACCGAGAGGTGAGTGGGCGGTAAGTTGGACCTGCTAACCTCCTACATCCGAATCCATCTCATTTTTTTACTTCCGAGGAAAAGAAAAAAAATAACGTATAGACGAGAGTTGATGGCAAGCGTGACCAGTTTATCGTGGAAAATGTGCGCGCGCCAAGTCCGTGGTATCAACGTCTATCCGCGGTGAATCACTCTGCTTCTGTCTGCCGCGCTACTTGGCGAAATTATTGTAGCTCACAGTGCATCAGAGCTCCGCTCATTAGCAAGGGATGTTAATCACCTATTGACGAATCGAAGCCGGCGAAACGACGTTCCACACATGGAGAGGAAGAAGACAAGGACAGGAAACAAGGGAGTGTGCACGCGAGCTCATCGAGGAAACGCAGGATCCAGCCGCGTCCTAGTGATCTTGTTCTACAGCAGCTGTCAAACATCACAGTAATACCTACGCGTCGTATTCTACTACTGTGCCGCATGCCCGACAGACGGGACTCGCTGACGACTTAACGGAGTGTACCAGCCAATGCAGGTGCACACTGCGAGAAAACAAAGATGTGCGCCTCGAGTCAATCCGCGAGAGACCACATGCAAAAATATCCATTTCTCTGTTTTTGGAGAGATAAAAATGTATGTATGTAGCCTATGTGTGTGCGTACTTAAGTCAATTATATTTTAACGTTTGCGCGGTTTTTGTTTTTACATTATAATTGCTAAATTATTTAGCTAAATATGACCATGCTAGTGGTATATCTAGCCATTGCGGCAGCATTGTTTTAGCGATTGGGCTGCGTAAAATTAATAATTGTTTTAATTGATGAAATGCAAAGCCAGTGGGAAAAGGGAAGTGTAATTACGTCTTCTCAAAACTACTTGGATTATCTTTTACAGACGGATGAGCAAGGCACTTTTAAAGATCATGCGGTGGTTTGGCGGATGTCCTGTTTCTAAACCGCATCACTTGAGCTACCTTGCACTTTCCCGCCTGGCAGTATTTTTCAGATGGGGGTGAAGATGTCTAATTTAGTTCCACAAGTGGTTTAAAAAAAATGTAGATACTCCAATGAGGCAAAACAGTTTGAACTCCGCATGCTGCCAAAATACTGTAGATCTACACATGAATGTCTGAACTCGGGGTTTACCAGGAAAACATTTCATAGAGTATCACACTCCCTCTACTAGCTTTTATTTTCCCCACTGTACAACTTCCTGCCATTTGTACCCCAGGTAAACAGCGCATGTATACCTGGCCGATTTACTTGATGTAAATTGGTACTCACCACTGCTGACTGGAGCACCCCACAAGTCTTGTTTCAGAGATTCTTCAACCCAGTCATCTGGCTATAACCATTTGGCCCTAGTCAAAGGTCCCTTTTTTTTTTTTTTTTGTATCCAACATGTCAACTATGAAAACTAACTGTTTGCTTACCATATAAGGTCTTTGCAGACCTTGACAAGCAGAGTTGTTATGATGAAATCAATGTTTGTCACATAATCTGCGAGTGGTCATCATGTTTTGGCTTATGTATTGTGTGTATAACATGCAGCACACGGTATATATACACACTCACTAAGAACTTTATTAGAGAACCTGTACACCAGCTTATTCATGCTAATCTACAAATAGCCAATGATGTGGCTGCAATGAATTTGATCATGCAGATAGGGGTGAGCAGCTTCAAATCCTCTTCACATCAAACATTAGAATGCGGAAACAAAACGTGGCCACAAAGACCACAATGGATTCTACTTGTCAGCTAACTTCCATGTGATTGGTTCGGCACATTACGCTTGAAGATTTTAAATTTCTTGTCCTAGATTATCCACGTAAAAATGTTACTTAGTCTCTGGGTGACTTTATGGCTTGTGTATCAAATGCTTAACTTTAAATTTGACCTCACGCTTTAAGGAAGCAACTTGCAGGAGTGAACTACGCAAGGAACTGTATTCAGTGGTTTCTTATGAACTACAGTTCAATAAGATGAATACCTACTGGTTGGTGGATGCCAGGGAACAGGTTGGCCACCAAAGAAGCTGGCTGTCTGACCCATGAATTCACCTGGCACTGGTATACCAGCACGTGAAAACTAACTTTGCTCTGGCAATTCACCATGCAACTAATTAGGTGACTTGCGCCCGGAACGATTTGGATTTCTGGAAGCAGAAGGGTTTTCTTCCAGTTGTTCGCTTTGCACTCTTCTCTTCCCAGAAGAGCTTCCTTCCTGTCATCGTGTAGAAGACCCAAGAAGATTGGCGCCGTCTTCCAAAACAAAATGGTGTCCACAGTGGATTTTTCCGAGCAACATCTGACTGACACTGACCGCAGTTCCCGTATGCATCCACTGCAGTTATAACAGATTTGTACTTAAGTTGCAAGCCTTGCTAGGGCGAATACTATTGGCAGTTTACTTCTATGTGTCTCTCTTCTCTAATTCCTCTAATTGTATAGCCAGTATAAGCTGTTGCATGTTGTGTGCCGCCATATTGCTTCCTTCTGGCTGTTCGATCTATAACACTGCCCTGCATGAAATTTGCTGAGTAAGAGCCGATACCTGATTTTAAGTCATTTTGGGGCGCTGAATCCGAATATCACGAGTGTTTGGCTATCACATCAGGTTTTGTTACAAATCACTGCCCTAGGTAAAGCAAGAATCCGGTTCAAGCATAGTATGTCCCTGGTGTTTCTCATGAATTAAACACTCCAAATCACCACCAGGAAGTATTGCATCATCATGGAAAATATCCACTCCCCAAGTATCCTATGCCAATCCCCTTCTCGTCTTTTGTCTGTTGCATGATGACTGATTACTGTTGGTGCCTACAGACGGACTGCTCGAATGATATTATTCCTGTAAATCAAAGAAAAGAAAATTTAATCCTTCAGTAAGCTGCATTTTGTTTTATTACATCTTGGAGAATGCTTAAAATCTGTCATTCTGCTTTCATTTATCATTGTGTATTCTCAGATATCTCAAAATGAAGAAATGAATTTGCGATTTGTCAAAAAACCTGACGTGATATAAAAATTTTTAGGGCGAATTTGGAAATCAGCGCCTTTGAACAAAATTAACAGTTTATCAAATCAGCACAGAAAAATTTTCAAAATGCAGGGTGGTGTAACTAGATGCATCTTCAGGAAGGGTATTCCAGAAGGCGAAGTGCACCAAATCGCACCGGGCTCTGGTGCCCTTAAAATTAAGAGACAGAGTTTAAGGACAGGGGTCTCCAACCCTGCTCCTGGAGAGCGATCAGCCTGAAGGTTTTCACTCAAACCAAAGAAAAGCACAACTCATTTCCCAGTACGAGAGTTTGATGAGCTGCTGATTAGCCAAATCAGGTGGCTTGAATTAGGGGTACAGAAAAAACCAAGAGAATGAAAGCTTTCCGGGAACAGGGTTGGAGACAACCGGTTTAGGATGTTTTAAAAATGTCTGTAAAGTTGCTGTGATTAGATCCAAGAAAAGCTTTGAGTGAGGAGCCCATTTCAGAAGTGGTCTCAGACTTAGCAGAAAGAATTGGAATTTTCTAGCATTTGCTGAAACTTGGTTGGACATCTTATGCCAAATTAGAAAAGAGACCAAATAAAAAGGAAATTATTCCAACGGGAAAAATAAATTTTAGGCGGCATTGCTACATCTCAGCAAAAATCTTGCAGGTTCCCATCCAGTCTGTGAGGAATTTGCATCTTCTGCCCATGTTAGTGGGGGTTTCCTCCAGATACTCCGGTTTTCTTCTGCAGTCCTAAGCCATGCGTCTGGCGAATTGGACACAAACTGTTAAAATGTGGATTCCTTAAGTTGGATTGGCGAACTGGCCAGAGTACATTCCTGCTTCAGGCCCCCCTTGACCCTGGCCAGGAATAAGCGTGACAGACAATAGACATGTAAGGAGAAAAAAAAATCCTGCTTTCATCTACTGCATCACACTGCCATCTACTGCCCAGTGCAGAAGAGATGGGCATATCAGGAGAAAAGTGTGGTGAATTAGTTTCTTTGATTAATTAGTTTAAATGCAGGAACATGACAACACCAAATGAAGTTAACGCACAGTGTTAATTAAAAGTACATAAAGTTCTATTTTTTCATGGAAATCTGACTGGGTTCCCAAGGTAAAGTTACTGTCTTTCTTTTGCTTGGTGCGCTGGTTTTCATAGTCAGTCAGCATAAATGATTAATGAAAAGACAATTTTGCACTTATTTCGTCCTGCGCAATGAGTGAGGAAGACTGTTTAAAGACTGAAACGGATGAAGCTACCATGCAACTCAGAGGAAATGAATAATAGCGCAAGAATTTGAAATCTGACTGTGTGAACGTACTACTATGATGATTTGGGGGGACTCCTCTCCAACAATGTGACGGGCAATGATCTTATAAATTTGCTCTTGTCACAGTCTAAAGCCATCTTTAGCCAGTTTAAGATCATTTAAGCGGTGTTCATCTCACGTCCAGCTTTGCAGCGGCAGTTCAGTGGCTGATTCAAGCTGGTCTCTTGCTGGGCGAAGTTGATCAAAGCTGGCAGCGCTAGCAGGTGGTAAGACGGATGCCCTGGCTGACTGGTCACCTGGAGAACAGCAGGTAAACCAGCAAAAAGTGCTGAAAACACGGCTTCAATTGGCTGGATCAGTTCAAGATTGAATTGTTAGCAGGGAGATTACTCATTCATTTATAAATAGTTGGTACTTCGTTCTGTCCCAGCAAATTTTATCGACCTGAAGTACAGCAATACACAGCAATATGAACACTAGCTAATCACCCTTTAGTGGGGTAGGTACACAAGACAATTGTGCATTTTGCTATTAAAGCTACATATTCAGCACAGATATAGATTTCTGTCACGAGAAGAAACTGACATTGAAATTTTGCCCCCTCCTCCAAGGGCCATGGCAGACATATAGGAGCTAAATATCCCTGAATGTTGCAGAAAACTAATTTTATGACTTAATGATTGCCAGGGTGTGTTCAAGCTGATTAGATCACATGTCAAAATACCAGATAAATGCATTTACCCCTTCATTGTAAGGGTGCTTTTTAAGGGAAACAGAGACAACCAAATAGAAAGGGCATGGTCATTCATGGTCAAACTTCACTCTCTTACCTTCATGCTAGAGTGACAAATAATACAGAATGGCATAATCTTCTGCTTTCAATCTGCACATCTTTTTTTTCTCATTATCAGCAGTACTTTGTGTTCAACTTTTTTCACTCCTCTTCATGCAGACACAGAGATGTGCCAGCAAGTGATTCCACTTTGTACCTGCAGTGCTCAACACAACCATCAGTGCACTTGCATGCTTCAAGTTCATTGCAGCCTTTGATGCCGCTGCCAAGGTGGTCGAGTGAGGGTCATACAAACCCTCATCTGTCTTGGTACAACCCCGGCTAACTGGTGAAGGTAATGCAGGTGATGGCAGTAGTGGCTGACTGTCCCCACACATACAAGTTACCCTTGTTATATGTTGTTCCAGCGAGGCAGTGGTTGGTGGAATCTACCTTTCATTGTTTTTTTGTTTTTTTTTCCCAAGCAAAGCTTTTATTTATTTTTTCAGGGGGGGGGTGACATCCCTGCATGTACTGGTTCTATGACAGCAAGATCACCAACCTTTCAATGCAGTGTATTGCATTTTGTCAGAGTCAAAAAGGCCTCTCTGAGCTGTAGCAGAACCTTCCAGGTTGCCCGTGCTGTTTTTTTTCTCTCCACCATTTCTAACCATGCTGAACACTGCATCACACCCAGATAGAGCATGGAACATTGGAAATGCAGATGCCTTTTAACAGACAAGGTCCTTCAAAATCACATGTACAGCAAAGTATCAGAATAGTGTACTGGTTCCCAAGTTTAGAACCTTTTTAAAAGTCTACACCACAAATAACCAGCCCTGCAACATCTATAACAGTACAAATACATTTCGTCTGATCGACATGACAGCTGTTCCCCGATATTGATTTTTCTTCAAAATATAAAGATCTTCATCCATGCAAAATGTGTTGTGCTGATTGCAAAATTCACGACTGTTATATTTAATCCTAGCTTCCCCACCAATATCAACATGGCAGCGTCAGTTTCGTGAAGAGAGATGGACATCTTTACTTTAAGAAAGATGCAGCGCACAATAGCTCCCTCTGCTGAGAAAAAAATGAAACCACACATAGCACTGAATTGGGCAACACCAAAGTATTAGGTTTGCAACCTTAAATTAACTGAATAAAATGTCAAGAAAATGCGCAAAATCGCCAGTTTATGATAAACTAGCAGCCACGCTATTCCCCAAATTCAGCATCACTTTATTAACCCCTTTGCGCAGAAGCCAAATCTGGCCAAGATTGAAGGTTCAGGGAGAGGAAAGGTATGGCACAACTGTGTCAAGACACGCGCAGCATCTAGAATTCCATTATGTTTTAGTTTATTTTCATTATTTTGGAAGAGAAAAAGGGCTGCAAACATTTGAAAAAAATCTTTGTGAGAATTCAGCATTGAAATTGTAAAAACAAAAAGCATTCAGAGAATTCATAGTCTCGCCCATAGTTATCCGCCAACATGATGACCTTGACCTTTGACCTATGACCTTCAAATTTATGTCATGCGGAAACTCTCTCACAAGGAACCCGCCTGTGTAATTTGAAGGCAATCGGCCTCGCGGTTCCAGAGATATCAGTCCAGACAGACAGACACACGAAGCGATTACAATAGTCTCGCGAAACCCCTTCGGGGGCTCGACGAAAAACTAAGAATTAGAAAAATGACCGGGGGTTAAAACTAAACATTTCTGGGATCATAAACTCCTTGACAAGTGTAATTAATCTCAGCATTAAATTCTGAATTACCAACTCACCAGGAGCCAAATAACAGCTCTCCACGTGGCCCCTAAGATCCCTCAAAATGGTGCATTGTCAAATCATAAAATAATCATATATCGAACACACATCAACTTTTGACACATGAAATTCAAGATGAATTCATGATTTTCTGGTTGAATTTAGCATGAGATTATCAATATAGATGCAGTTGGACATCAGTGGTCACCAATAACCTCTCCAAACACAAAACATGCCTTTTCTCTATTATAAAGTTAAGAATTTTGTCCATTTTTCTTCAGGATCCCACAAGCCAGCACGCAAACTCATTAAAGGAAATGCTTATTTAACGATCAGAACATTCACCTTGCAATGAAAAGCCAGCAGTTCCCACTTATGAGCACGCAACTTTTAAACACTTTCCACACCTAATAAGGAATAATTATAATTCACTAACTCCGTAATATCTGAAATATACCTTCTTAAAACAAAACAGACATTCCATTATCAAGAAAATCAGGCAATATTCTACCCCAGATTGAACAGAATGGTGCAATGAACGTACCAGGGGGTACGTTCTAAAATATTATATTATATATATATTATATATTATATATATATATATATATATATATATTATATATAAAATATTTTTATTCTAAAATAAAAAGCCACATTGATTAAAATGCAAACACAGTAACAGTGTAACCTTTCCTCATTGAATCCCTTCACCAGAGACATATGTATGACGTAGAGGGAACCCTCCAGTCCTGTTTCATTTGTAATAATTCCTATTGACATTGTCCATACCTCATTTAAATCCCATAAATGTAACTGAATGCTTCAGACAGGTTTTGGAAGTCTTTTTTTCTTTGAAATCGCGTATTTTTCAGCAGCACAACCATGCCCAACATTAGGAGAATATGACCCATCTTGCTTTTACGCACAGGTTTGTATACTATTCAGATTGTCCAATCAATGTCTTTCAGTTACTGTGGAAGTTTAAACTCTCTGGTGTTGGATAAGCAACCAGTCAATCAATTAATTATTACCGCTGAAGTTTCACTTAGGCATGAGCTATATGGTGCGTTATGCAGATGAGCCTAAGTGAATAATTGAGTGATTAGCTATCAACATGACAACTTAGGAGGAAGTAACAGAAAAAAGGAGCAGAACTTCCAGGCAATTCCGCCAACAAAAAACAACCCAGAAAAAGTGGGCAAAAAAAGAAGTTTTCTTGTGAGAGACAGACTATCTACCCCCTCCTGCTGGAACAGAAGCGAACCAACAATGGTCGATGAGCAAAGACAATGCTCCCAACAAACAAGACCTTCTGCGGGACGGAACATATCCTCTGATGAACAGAACAATAAATTGGACAGACAAACAATAAATTACAAGCCAGTCAGTTTAACTTGCATTGCATGCAAAATATTGGAGACTATCATAAAAGATGAGCTGGACTTATTTCTTGAACGTAACAGTATCTTGAGGGATAGCCAACATGGTTTCCGTAAAGCAAGGTCATGCCTGACAAACCACCTGGAATTTTACGAAGAGGCCACCAAGACTTATGACCAGAGCAGGGCTTATGACATCTGTAATGTGAATATAGGCCACTAGATGGCAGTATTTACCTTTTTTTGTTAAGCTCAGACTGGAGTCATGTTTAGACATGTCCTGGACATGTCTGGGGCAAGTCTCAGAAAATTAAAAAAAAAGAGGTCTAAATGTGGGTGGGGTCTGCAAAAGAGTATATAAGGAAAAGAATTGAGACAGTAAAGTAGTAGGAGAAATTGCAAGAAGATGACCAGACCTGCCATTCTGTTCAAGACCTGTGACGTTTCTTTTGTGGATTTCTTTGCCTGTGTTTGAGCATTTTCATCATCCAGGACATCACCAAGCCACCCCCACGAAAAGGGATTGTAAATATTTATGTTTTGTACATAATTCAATCTTGGTCTTTAGGTTAGTTAGTTGTTATGGTGTTTGTTAATTAAATGTGTTGAGGTTTTTAAAACTGTGTCTGTCATCCCTTGCTGTTGCTGTTGTGTTATAAATGTAATAACAAATTGGGGCCATAACAAATTGGGGGCTCGTCCGGGAGAGACCATTTTGTGAGTAATTTATTGAAAATCTAACATTTCAAATTGTAAAATTGATTTTTTTTAATTGAATACATATATATTGACAACAGCAATGGATGATTTCTTGGCATCACCAACCGTAGGGGTTTTGAAGTCTTTTAAAAAGACAGAACTGCTAGAAATTTGCAGACATTTAGAGCTGATAGAGGTGAAACCAGCCATGCGAAAAGCAAGACTGGCTCGAGAGAAAGTTGAATATTACATTGATGAAAATGTGTTCGCACCCAGAGATCTGGAACAGTTTCCAGTGGAAAATCCAAATATAGAAATGGAACTTAAATTAAAAATGCTAGAGATTGAAAGGGAGGAAAGAGAAAAAGAAAAGGAGGAAAAAGAAAAGCAAAGAGAATTTGAGAGGGAAGAAAGAGAGAAAGAAAGGGAAGAAAAAGAAAAACAAAGGCAGTTTGAGTTAGAAAAATTAGCAAGAGAAGAGAAAATAGACAGGGAGGAAAAAGAAAAACAGAGAATTTGAGTTAGAAAAATTTGCAAGACCGAGAGATTTTGAATTAGAGAAATTCGATAGAGAAGAAAGACTCCAAATGGAGCGACTAAAAATTAAAATTGAAACTAAAAATAAATTTTGTGCCAGTCAGGAGGTAAAACTGGTGCCTCCATTTTCGGAAAAGGATGTTGACAACTATTTCCAGTGTTTTGAAAAGGTAGCAAAGAGTTGCCAGTGGCCAAAGGAACACTGGCCTCTGATGTTGCAAACTGTCCTCAAGGGTAAAGCTCAACAAGCCTATTCGGCTTTGTCTGCAGATGATTCCTCTGATTATGAGGTTGTCAAAAAGGTTATTTTGAGAGCTTATGAGTTGGTTCCAGAGGCTTACAGACAGAAATTCAGAGGTCTGAAGAAATCTGAAAATCAGACTTATGTTGAATTTGCTAATGAAAAGCAGGTTTGCTTTGAGCGCTGGTGTACTTCTATGGAGGTCAAGGATGATTTCAACTCACTAAAAGAGATGGTGTTAGTTGAAGAATTCAAGAACTGTGTTAAAGATGATGTTAAGACCTACCTTAATGAGAAGCAAGCACTGAATTTGCAATCAGCTGCCAAATTTGCAGATGAATATGATCTCACACATAAGTCCAAATTTCAGTCTAGCAGTAATAATAGATGGTCCCAATTTCAGAAAAAGGGTTATGGTGATACCCAAGATTCCTCACCCAAAGACAAAGACAAATCTGGTGATGGTGCTCAGAAATCCAGTAACAGGTCTGATCAAAGTGTGAAAGCTGACAGTGACAAAAGTGGTCTAGTTTGCAGTTATTGCAAGAAATCTGGTCATGTTACAACTAACTGTTGGTTCCTTAAAGCTAAGAAAGAAAAAGAAAAGGATACCAAACCAAATGCCTTTGTGAAAACGAGGTTAGAAACCCCTGTAGTAGATAACCAATCTGCTAAATTGCCTGCTTCTTGTGGGGCTAAAAAGCCTGATACAGCTGACTTCGTGAGGGAGGAATTTCTTCCATTTGTGTCAGAGGGATTTGTGGCTCTGAATGAGCATACTACTCCTGTCCCCATATATATCCTAAGGGATACCGGAGCTTCTCAGTCACTTTTGTTGATGGACTCCTTGGAGTTACGTGATGAGACCGCTTCAGGGGATTTCATACTTGTACAAGGTATTGAAGGGAGGACTGTATCTGTACCCCTGCGCTCTATATTCTTGAAGTCAGATTTAGTTACAGGACAGGTAAAGGTGGGACTTATGTCAAGTCTACCTATAAAGGGTGTTTCTCTGTTGCTAGGCAATGACCTGGCTGGGGGCAAAGTAGTTCCCCCTGTACATCTTACTTCACAGCCGAGCACTGAAGATGGGGATGAGGACCCATTTCTGTATCCTTCTTGCGCAGTGACTCGTGCTATGGCCAAGAAGGCTAAAGAAGTAGATGATGTGGTGCCGTCCAGTACATTGAATAGTCAGGACTCAGGTGGTTCGCCTCATGACTCTGATTGGCCTACTATGGTTTCTCCATTTGAGGACTTATCAGATACTTTTATCAGTTCTCTATTCAGCCAGCCGGATGGGTCTGGTGATTCTGATGTGTCTGGAGACTTGTCTCTGTCCAGAAAGCGGTTGATTGAGGAGCAAACTAATGATCCTGAAATTGGTGTACTAAAGAGGAGAGCCCTTCCTAATAAAGGAATAGACGCAGTTCCAGTTGGGTATTATCTCAAGGATGGTGTGTTGATGCGGAAGTGGCGCCCTCCTGATATCCCTGCCAATGCAGATTCTCCAATGGTCGAAACGTGTGAAGATGAGGGGGAGTTTCAAGATGATGAACCAAGAATTAAAGCTGAAGTTCTTTCATGTAAATTGTCAAACACTGAAGTGTTGCAAAATCTTGATGTAAAACTCCAGCACTTAGAACCCTCACAGAGAGATCAGTTTGAAAGGTTGATCAAGAAATATGAGGATTTGTTTCCTGATGTTCCAAAGAGAGTTACTATAGCCTGTCATGATGTAGATGTTGGTGATGCCAAACCAATAAAACAGCATCCATACCGGATGAATCCTGAAAAGAGAAAGATTGCTGAGAAAGAGGTTGAGTACATGTTAAAACATATTATCAGACCCTCCAACTCAGATTGGAGTTCACCCTGTGTGCTAGTTCTAAAACCTGATGGAAGTACTAGATTCTGTACAGATTATCGCAAAGTCAATGCTGTAACTAGAACTGATGTGTTTCCAAGACCTAGGATTGATGATTGTATTGATAGTGTAGGGCAAGCAAAGTTTCTGACCAAGATTGATTTATTGAAGGGTTATTAGTGTGTGCCTTTAACTGAGAGGGCCAAGAGCATCTCTGCTTTTGCCACACCATCTGGATTGTACCAGTATGAAGTCCTACCCTTTGGCATGAAAAATGCCCCAGCCACGTTCCAAAGGATGATACAGTCTACAATCGCCGGATTGCCACACACGGGTGCGTACATCGATGACCTGATCACATGGAGTGACTCCTGGGAAGAACATCTAAAAGATGTAGAGACGTTGTTCCAGCGCCTGACCCAGGCTAACCTGACTGTTAACCTGAACAAGAGTGACTTTGGTTGTGCTACTGTCACCTATCTTGGCTACGTCATAGGCCAGGGTAAGGTGGCACCCATAAATGCTAAAGTCCAAGCCATCATGGACTTTCCAGTTCCTGACAACAAAAAAGCTTTGCGCCGCTTCCTTGGAATGATCGGGTACTACCGCAAGTTCTGCAAGAACTTTGCTGAGATTGCTCTCAGTCTAACTAACCAACTGAAGAAAGGCGTAAAGTTCATCTGGGATGATGCATGCCAGAGAGCCTTCGATCGCCTGAAGTCTCTGCTGTGTCACTTCCCCGTGCTCAAATCTCCTGACTTCAACAAACCGTTCTCCATCGCGGTCGATGCTAGCGACCAAGCTTGTGGATCAGTGCTCCTACAGAGAAGTGACTCTGATGACATTGAGCATCCCGTGGCATACTTCTCCAGGAAGTTCAATCGCCACCAAAGGAACTATTCCACAATAGAGAAGGAACTGTTGGCTCTGGTCCTTTCTTTACAACACTTTGAGGTTTATGTTTGTACAGGAAAAAAGCCAATGATTGTGTACACTGACCACAATCTGTTAATGTTTTTGAGTAAGATGAAAAACAAGAATCGGAGATTGTTGAATTGGAGTTTGCTTTTACAGGAGTTTGACTTTAAGCATGTGAAGGGTACAGACAATGTAATTGCTGATTGCTTATCCCGTGTTTGAATGTGTATATATATATCATGTGTTTGAATATTGTATGATATGTATATATAGACAAGTGTTCACTTAACTATTTTGTATTGAAAAGAAAAATTTTGCCTTTATGAGTCAAAATTTTTCCCTTTTGGAATGGAGGTGTAATGTGAATATAGGCCACTGGATGGCAGTATTTACCTTTTTTTGTTAAGCTCAGACTGGACTGACATGTTCAGACATGTCTCAGAAAATTAAAAAAAAGAGGTCTAAATGTGGGTGGGGTCTGCAAAAGAGTATATAAGGAGAAGAATTGAGACAGTAAAGTAGTAGGAGAAATTGCAAGAAGATGACCAGACCTGCCATTCTGTTCAAGACCTGTGACGTTTCTTTTGTGGATTTCTTTGCCTGTGTTTGAGCATTTTCATCATCCAGGACATCACCAAGCCACCCCCATGAAAAGGGATTGTAAATATTTATGTTTTGTACATAATTCAATCTTGGTCTTTAGGTTAGTTAGTTGTTATGGTGTTTGTTAATTAAATGTGTTGAGGTTTTTAAAACTGTGTCTATCATCCCTTGCTGTTGCTGTTGTGTTATAAATGTAATAACAAATTGGGGCCATAACACATCATATACTCGGGTTTTCAGAAAGCATTTGATACAGTACCGCATAAGAGACTAATTTTTAAAATGAGCTCCATTAGAGTTACAGGAGGTATTCTGGCGTGGATTCAAAACTGGTTACAAGACAGAACACAAAGAGTGGTGGTCAGTGATATCTCATCTGAGCTAGGTATGGTGGGGAGTGGCGTCCCCCAGGGATCAGTGTTGGGACCCCTGCGGTTCCTCATCTACATTAATGACCTTGACAGGAATATTGAGAGCAAATTGGCTAAATTTGCAGATGATACTAAATTGGGTGGTTTGCCAAATAGTTTAGGGTCCACTATAGTGATTCAGGATGATTTGGATAGAATACAGAATTAGGCAGAAATGTGGCAAATGAAATGTCATGTAGCAAAATGTAAAGTTGTAGATGTAGGTAATAAAAACATTAGACGGGATTACTTCATGGGAGGTTTAAAACTGGAATGTGCTGCACAAGAGAAAAATCTGGGAGTGATTGTTAACCAAACCCTCACAGGTTCTGGCCATTGTGCCTCAGCAGTTAAAAAAGCCAATCGGATGCTGGAATACATTGCTAAAAGTATTGAGTATAAATCTAAGGAGGTGATGGGGTATTTACGATGTGTTTAATCAGAAGAGCCCCTTCGTGATAATAAAAAGTGAGAAAGACAAAAACCCCGATTCGCGTTAATATTCAGCTTGGCAATGCGTTTATGCGGTAATGCGGTCAGGATAGAGAACGAAGGGGACTAAAATCCCTGGTGAACGTCAATATTTATAGGCTAGAAGACTGTATGAAAGGCAAGCAACCAAGTATGAACCAGTCCGGGCTATAGTTAGATATCCAGGTAATTCGATTTTATTCTTGGCGTTGAGAGCTTGCAAGGGTTCGTTTGCTAAATCAGCTACAGAAAAAAAAAAAAAAAAAAAAACAGGCGAGTACCACAGTCCCTGAAAACTGTTTTACTTTGTATTTCACACAATTCACTTAGTTCGACAATTAATTAGCCTTTAAATTTATTTTACTTTACCTTACTTTGCTTTGCTCTCAGGAGACTGAAAACCCCCAACAAAAAAACCCCAAAAACCCCCGTCGCCTTTATGTGACCAGATTAGCGACTTCATTTGGCTGTTTGCTCACTGAGTTGTTACTGGGGGAAAAAGGGGAAAATACGGGGGAAAGATTCTCCCTGCCTCTATTGCGACAAAGGTTATACCTCGAGAGCAAATCGTCTTATCTATGATTGTTTGAGACTTAACAGACAAATTATTTTAAGAAAACCCGTAAACACAAATATAAATTCGCAGCTTCAATCCCACAAGACTTCCTCGCTCAACTCCCTCTCTCAACTCTTGCAGAGTGATCACCAACGAACAGCGCTACAGCACAGCCAAGTGGTAAGAGTCTCAAAGAGTCTCTTCTTCTTCTTCTTGAATTTTTATTGGCGGTTGGCAAAGACTTGGTGCATTACCGCCACCAACTATAGAGGTGTGGCGCATCGATGGAGCAAGGACACGATCATTTTGTTTAGAGAAAAAAAAAAATGTACATTCTACTAAATAATCCTGTTCTTTTTAAAAATGTCATTACATGGGACCAGGCAATAGGCTTAAGAATAGAGAAGGCGAGTAAGCCCTCAAGAGTCAGACTAGTCTGTCCTATCGCACTAACATCTTCTAAGAGCATTAATCTCTGCCTACAATATGCTTGGCACTCCAATAATATGTGCTCAACTGTTTCCCTACTGTTGCATTTGGGGCATAGACCGGTTTGATGTTTACCTATATTATGGTTGTGATTTAATCCTGTGTGACCTGTTCTTATACGTGTCATGACTTCCTCTTCCCTGCGGTTCCATCTCCCTTGTCTTCTTGCTATGACCTGTTTTTGTATTTTGTAAAGGAAGTGGCCCTTAACTTCCCTGTCCCACTGCTTTTGCCAAGCTCTATTAATTTCTGACATAATAATGGTTTTTACTTCGGCTTTGCTAAGAGGAACGTTAATCTGAGTATCTGAGTCCAGGGCCTCCTTGGCTAGACGGTCCGCAGCATCATTACCCTTGATACCAGAGTGGGATGGAACCCACATAAAACTTATTGTAATGCATTGCTGCTGTAATCTGTACAAACTTTGGAGAATTTCATAAACTAGGTCTGGTCTACAAGCAGACTTTCCACCCTGAATGCTAATTAATGCTGATATAGAATCAGAACAAATAACATGTTGCCTCGTTTTCATTTCCTCAACCCATCCTAATGAGAGCCAAATTGCAAACAGTTCCACTGAGAACACGGCTATATGATCTAACAATCTTTTAGTAATTTATGTGTTGAATTGGGGAATATGAACAGCTGCTCCAGTCTTTCCTGTATCAGGATCTTTAGATCCATCTGTGTATATCTGTATCATACCCAAATATTTGGTATCAAGATGATACTGAACCAGACTATTCATCCCACCATACTCATCACTCTTGCTAGTCAGCTTGACCATCTCCAGATCTACTCAGAGTCTCATATGGAGACTTTGTCATTTTTACTCACACTTGGCAGAAGCCGGGGTGCGAAATTTTTTTTACAGGCCAGTTGGTTCATATGTACATTGATCAGCCAATCACAGCACGACACTCCTCCACATCACTTGACTGCGCACACATGGTGCTTGTTTTTTTTTTTTTTTTTTTTTTTTAATTTACACAAATAGCTGACAACATGTTCACAATTCCAACAATAACAAGGCAGTATTTGCTCGAGGAGAATAATCACAAAGAAAATTAAAATAAATACAAAGTAAATCATGTAAAATTAAATTCATTACATAAGGTTCTAGTTTTCACAGCTTTAAGGTTATTGCAGATTTTTAAAGTGTCTAGGTAGGATTTTAAGTATGCGAGGAAGTCAAATTGGGTTTTTGTTTTGTATATTTGCTGGTGTGTACATGGAATTTTGCTAAAAGCAAAATAAAGTTAACGATATATGTTTTTTTGACAGGCAATTTATCATCCAAAAAGCAGAATAAAATAAATTCACATTGAAATTTGAGTTGAATATTCAATTTTATATTCAATAACAGATTAATGTCCATCCAAAAAGCCTGACTAAGAGTGCATTCCCAGAATATATGAATAATAGTTTCCTCAGTGTGGTGACAAAATGAGCAAAGAGGGTCAGTATTGAGTCTGTATTTTGCAATAACAGAATTAACAGGATAACACCTGTGCAATATTTTCAAAGAAACCTCCCGCACCTTATTTGAAACACAAAATTCCCTGGGTAAGGACCATGTTTTTTCCCAGTCTATGTCAATCTATAAATTATTCTAAATAAACACAGAAGTAGGTTTACTAGTTGTATTTCTCAGGATTAAATCTTTTATGCATTTATTGTTAGTTTTAATACTCAGGAAAGGATCTGAGTTTCCTTTGTATAAGTCTGATGGGGTGGTTTCAATGAAAACACCGGTAACTGAGGAAGATAACAACATTTTAAGTCCTGAAGGAATAGCGTCAAAGACTATTGCAAATTCTCTAGGTGGTACAGGAAAATTATATTCTGATAGGAACTCGTCATAAGTAAACATATGACCCTCCTTGTTGAATAATTGTCGGACCAGTAATAAGCCATTGTCAACCCACTTCTTAAAAAACAGTGTTTTATGCTTGAAACATATATCCTGATTATTCCGAATATAGCACTTGTGGGGTGAAAAATTATGTTCATACACCAAAGACCAGTATAAAAGCAGCTGTTTGTGGAAATTGGAGAGTTTTGCAGGGAGCTTTTCTATCTTGAAATTACATCTTAATAAGAAATGAAGTCCTCCTAAGGCCTCAAAGACATATGTGGAAATGAAGTTCCATAACGACTTGGGATTTGTCAAATACCTTTTGATCCACTTAATCTTAAAACTGGAATGTAAAGTACTGAAATCAAGAGCATTGAAACCACCACTGCTAAGTTTGTTGATCATCACATTTTTTCGTATAAGATGGGGCCTTTTTTTCCAGATAAAATCGAAAAGGGTTTTGTCAATTTTTGTATAGGGAATCTTTATGTATCTTTTGAAACATCTAGCGAAGAGCTAGCATAAACCAATCTAGATAGGCCCTCAGCTTTAGATAACTATAACTGGTAGAGTTCTGCTAAGTCCCTTTGCAACCATAAATTAAATCTCTGCGTAAGTGTAGATAAGAGTGGATTCAAGTTTTCGTTCATTCTTAGAACTTGGTCTTTAACAATGATTACTCCCAAATATTTTACTTCATGCTTAACAGGAATTCCTGAAATTTCTGTCTCATTGCAGGCCTTGATGGGTAACAATTCACATTTAGATAAGTTCAGTTTTAGACCAGAAGCGGCAGAAAATTTATCTAACAGTTTGATTGAAGCATCAATTTGGGATCTATCATGCAAGAACAAAGTAGTATCATCAGCTAGTTGGCTCAAGAAGATTGTCTTTCCTGCTATAGAAATGCCCCTTAAACTACTTTCTTTAATGTAAAATGATCAAATTTGCATAGGAAGTAAAAATAAGTACGGGGAGACGGGACAACCTTGTCTGATACCACGTTCTATCCTAAATCTTTTGGTGGTTCCATATGGCAGCTTAATTGAACTATTCCCCGAGGCATATAAAGTGCTTATCGATTTTTTAAAATGCTCTCCAAAACCAAATAAGTCAAGGGCTTTAAACAAGAATTGATGCTCAATACAATCAAAGGCCTTTCGGAAGTCTAGAAACAGAATGAAACTATTATCTGTAATCAAATCTGAGTAGTCTAAGATATCAAGGACAAGTCTTATATTGTCAGTTATACATCTACCAGACATGAAGCCATTTTGGGATTCATCAATGATGTCATTTAGAACTTTCTTTAATTTATTAGCTAAACACAGAGCAAAAACTTTGTAGTCATTGTTAAGCAATGAGATGGGACGCAAATTATCCAATATCAAAACATCTTTCTGAGTCTTTGGGATTAAAGTGATTAAACCTTGGTTCAGAGAAGGAGGGAGTTCCTCAAAATTTATACTCTCATTAAATACATTAAACCGAAAAGGGGCAAGCTCTGCTGAAAATAATTTATAAAATTCTGAAGTAAAACCATCTACTCCAGGGGATTTATTCAATTTAAGTTTCTTAATAGCATCTTTAATATCAATAATATTGATCGGGGAATTACATATTGATTTATTAACGTCACCAATTGGCCTTACCCCCACTAAAGAGGGAAAAAAGTTTTCTATTTCAGCTGTTGATGGGTTAGATTTGTATAATGTTTCATAAAAGTTTTCACAAATTTTAGCAACGTCTTTGGGGTTATCAACAACTGAGCCATTAAAGGAGAGGCGTGTTATGCCATTTTTGTTTTGCCTTTGCATGGTGCTTGTTTACCTTCCTTGCACGACACTCTTCTACGTCAGAGATTATCTCAATGGCGCTTGACATGAACAATACTTTGCTCTTGGAAGAACATCCTCAACTGCAGGTTCGTTCCTCGTGTTCATTGTGTTCTTCGCAGTCGTTAACAAAGCGACAGTTCAGTTTCCAAACTCTGCATAACTGATGGGTAAATGAATGCTCAAGTGAAGTGGCACGCGCCCACCAATGACAAGTTTTTGCTAAGGTTGTGCGAATTCAAATTTAAATTCGATCGTGAATTGCATGTTAAAAGAATGCTCACACTGCCGCGATGATGCTCTCATATGCACTGTCGTGCACTGTCGAGTCGATGACAAAACGCAGACTAGGGCTTACAGATCCAACAGCAAAGGCTCAGTACCAACAACACGCATAATGCTAGGCTTTTAAAATACTGCATTTCGTATGTAGCCGTAAGTATATTAGGCATAGTAGGCTTTAGCACAAGGTACGATTGTTCGGTACTGTGCCACAGCGAAATTGTCCCCTCTCCCGCTGGTCAGCTTTCTCGCGGGTAATATCTTACCATACCAGAGTACACATATGCCAAAATTCCAATACAACGCGCATTGCAGTATGCACCTAGGTAGTTTTAAATGGGGAAATGTACAGAAAGGAGTAGTTAACTCTTGCGTAGAAAGAACTCTGCATCTAGTCTCTGCTTTTCCCTGGCTTTTCATTTGCCAGCACGCTTTTAAAAGGAGGCGCCAACCGCCAATATGTTTTGCGGGATTTTAGTAGTGAGAACGGGCTTTAGGATATTGATATCGCGAATGCATGCTGCGCGTGCCCTTGCAACCCGGTGTGTCATCAGTAACATGGATTACCGCATATAGCAGCACAAGAAATTAATCTAAAATTTTCTTGACTGAATTTCAGTGGCGCAATCATCAAAATTGCTCCCTACAACTGTCAAACGCCAGTCCGTAATCTTGGATTTGCCCACTTGCCATAAATATAGCCCCAAATCACCGTTTGTGGCGCCGAAAATATCGCGCCACTGCACATTAATTTTCGCATGTGTAGAGGCAGCTTTACAGTATTATACTTGGCGCAGGTCGAGGGCTATGATCAGTGGCGGCTCGCGAATTGGCAACAGGGGAAGCTCAAACAATCCCTTAAAGTTATATATATTATATAAATAAGATTATTTGAAAAGTCTTTAAGCAATTCCGTTCATAAGTACTTAAATTCCACGCGATTATCTCTTACATACGCGTTGATAGAATAATTGCAGTCAACAGCAGAGGAACGTAAAAATGCCACAATGCCAACTCATGCCGAATGCGTGAGAGTCGACAGGTATGCGTTATGAATGAAAACTGGCCGCATCAGATAATGTTGGGTTTTCGGAGTTTCTGTTATTGTAATTTAAATTAATGATTTTCTTTGTTTTGCGGTAACTGTGAGTACCCAGATAGCAAGCTCCTCCGCTCCGGATTTGCCCCCGATCTGAGCCGGATCAGCTGGAGCCAGGGCAGATCCGGAGCGGAGGTGCTTGCTATCTGGGTAATCATAAAAGCACATTAACTAAGTTAGCTAACTTGCGTTTCTTTTGTTGCTCAGTATATTTTTGCCATTTTAATTGATGAATGGCCGTAATACGTAATAATATGTAGCACCTCGATTGCTGCACTTCATGCAGCGTGAGAAAATGTAACGTTACAGTAAGCTAAGGCCGCTGTTGTGACATCCTAGAACCATGTACGCAGCCAACACTCACCTTACTTATTCAAATTAAAATGAAATGTTTGTTGGATCTGTAAGCCCTAGTCTGCGTTTTGTCATAGACTCGACAGTGCACGACAGTGCATATGAGAGCATCATCGCGACAGTGTGAGCATTCTTTTAACATGCAATGCATGATCGAATTTAAATTTGAATTAGCACGACCTTAGCAAAAACTTGTCATTGGTGGGCGCGTGCCACTTCACTTGAGCATTCATTCACCCATCAGTTATGCAGAGTTTGGAAACTGAACTGTCGCTTTGTTAACGACTGCGAAGAACACAATGAACACAAGGAACGAACCTTCAGTTGAGGATGTTCTTCCAAGAGCAAAGTATTGTTCATGTCAAGCGCCATTAAGATAATCTCTGACGTAGAAGAGTGTCGTGCAAGGAAGGTAAACAAGCACCATGTGTGCGCAGCCAAGTGACATGGAGGAGTGTCGTGCTGTGATTGGCTGATCAATGTACATATGTACCAACTGGCCTGTGGAAAAAAATTTCGCAGTCGGGGGATTTTGACATGGTCACTCTCCCTTGACACAGTCCTTTGTTCGTGGACAGAAAAGAGCTAATTTCATAGGGGGGATGCCCACTTAGAACAGTTTTTCAGAGGTCTAGGAATGGCAGGAATCAAACAGCCAAGAAATCATAGAATTTCCAAGTTACTGTAGCTGGAAAAACAACATAATAGGTCCCCTTTAAAAATTTTCAACTGTAATTGTGATTGGAACAAAAACCAGCGTACACACTCACTGGAAGTTGAGAACCACTACGCAAGGACCCCCCTCCCCCCCTCCATATACAGCAGGTTAATGAAACCATGAAAACCCCGGAAAACACATGGCTGTCTGAGGTCAGAGATTGATGAAGCCAGTACCTGGATTTATTCTCCATGCAAACTCCGCATTCAATTATTCAATGCATGTCAGTAGCGATCAAACTTTACGCAAACTCCCTTTATCCCCACTGACTGCAACATGATATTCTCCTCTTCATACTGTATTTTACATCACACGTTGCAAATAATCCATTTTGAATGGTTTTTGTTAAAAAAAATCATTCATAGCCCTATTGACTCTAGTTGACTTGGCCTATATTCATTTTCCAGTTCATGCTTCATGTTAGAAGGTATAAATCAGTGGTCACCAACCCCATTTCAGCAGATCTACTGACCTAAAGATTTTCACTTGAGACAACCTTGGAAAACATCATCTGGGCAACACCCCTCAAACACAAACTGATTCGCTCCTCGTGGGCGCCAGTATTCAAATACCTCCCTTTTTCATTTATTTATTCAGTTTCCATCAGAGGAGCGCATCACCAACAAAATAAGGCCGTTAAACAGTCAACCATCTACACTCCAGCAGACAAAACCTGGACTGGATTATAGACTGACTGATAGATCACGGAGATCAGTAATATTGAAAAAAAAATCTGTCCTTTTTGGTTGATTACTGAACTGAATTGCAGGTATTCTTGGTTAAGGACATTAAATGAAGTATTTTTTGAAACAAATGCGAACCTATAAGAAAAGTAACTAACAGAGTGCAAAGGAAAACCTAGAGTGGCGTTTTGAGTTGGATTATTGTGTATTTTTATTTATTTTTTTTGGATTTGCCTGGTTTGTGCACTTGAATGGTTTGATAGTAGGAGGGGGGAATGAGAAGTTTGTGCTTTCTTTTATATTCAATAAATGTATGAATTTTTTTTCGATCAAATCTGTGTGTGTTGTGCTTTGTCATGCATTGAGTAGAGTGTATGTTTTATTTTTAACAGTGGTTCTCAAACTTAGTCCTGGGGGACCACTGTGTACGCAGGTTTTTAGCACAGATACTAGGAAATATTTTTTCACCCAAGGAGTAATTTTGATGTGAAACACCTTGCCAGACCATATTGTTGAGGTAGAGACCTTCGGGGTTTTTAAGAGCAGGCTTGACTTGAAGCTAGATACCACTGAGTCATTGAGCATCTAAAGTGATATTTTCACAATAGCTAAAAGAAACTGGCAAGCGTAGTTGGGCTGAACGGCCTCTTCTCGCCATTCTTATGTTGTTATGTTTTCATTGCAGCCACAGCTGCAGTCCCAGAATTCCATTCAGCAGTTACTTTGTCTTAATTAGTTGCATTTCATTTATTTACCCACTGACTTCACATAATGCAAGAAATAACAGTGCCTGTCATGGCGAATGAAAGCCCCATCTCCATATTGTGTTGAAATTGCAGTACTGCAAGTAATTGCACAAGCTTCAAGGTATTGTCAGATCCAAGTAATTCTAACATTAATTAACGAGCTCATACGTAGGTTGCTTCACACAAGCTTAAAGCTCAATAATATTTTTTCCCACAATATTAACACAAAACAGGTGTGTCATCATTACTTGCTTTACCGTCAAACTCATTATCTCAAATTTATGGATTTAGTGACAATGTATCAATTATACAAATTAGGAGCCTACTGATTTTTTTTTAAATTCATTGGTATATTTCTCCTATTATTCAGCCGTTTCCCCTATAGCATAAGGTGAATATGGAACTATACTGCTCAAAGCAATTTTTGACAATGTTGCTTGTGAGTGTAATGAAGAGAAATTATCCTCATTAAAATTCTTGGGTTGCACTCGTGGTTGCAATGAAAACCAACATACACAGTGGTCCCCCAGGACTGAGTTGGAGGAACACCGATTTTTACCATACATCCTTTGTGAAGTTTTGTAATAAAATAATTATTGACTACAAGACAAACAAAACACAGTGACCATCTTACCTGCCAGGAGAGAGACCTGGCTGCACTCCACTGGAACTCTACAAATAAAGTATAAATTATAATTTAATACACTCCGTCACACACTCCGACTAAAAGAAATTGCATCCCATTCAACAGATCCAGATCCCACCAAATGACGCATTAGCAGAATTCATAGAATGAAAACCTTTTGAACAGCAAATCCCGAAGAACAGGGTAGATAGCACTCGTATACGTTAACCTGCTCCCGTGAATCCTGCCTCACCTGACCGTTATTCTGTAGCTTCTGCAGTTACTTTCAACAAGCACTTTTAAGGAAGGTGTTATGGCCCCAATTTGTTATGAAATTTACGACAGCAAGGGATGACAGACACAATTTTAAAACTTAAACACATTTAATTAAACTAAGACTTTTAACTACCCTACTATCTACTCCACTGACCAAGATTGATTATATACAGGAAAAAAAATATTTACAGTCCCTTTGGTTGGGATGCTTGGTGATGTCCTGACAGGAAAATGATCCAACACAGGCAAAAACCCACAAAACAAAACTTCACAGGTCTTGAAAAGTTTGACAGGTCTGGTCAAATGCATCCTTCTCCTTGCAATTTCTTCTACTACTTAACTCTCTATTTTTCTTCTTATAAACTCTTTTGCAGACCCCTCCCACCTTTTGAACTTTTTTTTAATTCTCTGGGACTTTCTGTCTCAGACATGCCCAGGACATGCCCAAACCTAGCTCCAGTTTGGGCTTAACACAAAAAGGTCAATACTGCCATCTAGTGGCATGTGTTCACATTACAAAGGTATCTGCTAAATAAAAACAAAATGTAACACAGATAATTTTAAAAATTATTTTATTAACATAGTGGAATTCATAGAAATAAGTTGCGCAGAACAAATTCCAACTACACAAAACGCTGATATCTTATTGAAAGTTGTTACCTTTTCTAAAGAGAACAGTACTGGTGTGCCTTAATAAACTGTCTATTAGTAGAAAAATACATTTCAGGGCACAGAATACAGATTCTGTATCACTAATAAATGAAGACAACCCTTTTAAACCACAAGTTTTTTAAAATTACTCAAACCCAGCAGGATTGCAAATAATCATTAAAAAGGACTGGAAATTGATAAAAACACTTATAGTTCATATTCTCTGAGTACTGGTTGAAAAAAAATCGATTAATTACCACCAAGTAACAAGTTCCAAGGCTCAAGGGCATTATCAGAATACAAAGATAACGGTTTTCATTTCACGACATCCTCCATTTTAGAAACCAAGTTTTTCTTTCAGTTTTATACAAAACACATACAAAAGTTAATTTACAAACCAAGAACCAAGGCGATATGCCAGCATAATATACAGTCACGATTTCTGAAGATTATCTTCCTGAACCTTCTTTGACTTCGTGTATATAGCAGAAAAAAATATCTTTTTTCCTCAGCCTCCGAAACTTGTTTGCCGAACAAACCCAAATTTATTTTATACAGGGGTTGAAAACGTAGCAAAACACTCATCTCCTTCTTCCTTTTCATAACTTATCATAACTTAAAAAAAACAAAAGCTAAAAAAATGCGACCAGTGTGGAAAAAGTTAATAATACACGGATAAGGCATCGCAGTTTTTGAGTGTAAGTTAGGCGTTGACTGAGTGCGACTGACCGGATGTGTGCACCTGAGACGGAACATGCATAGATCTTGATACGGCCAGAACGTTCCAAAGATACAAAATACGAGAGTATTCGAGTCCAAGACAAAACGGTGTTAAAAATAGTTTTAAATGAAAAGAGCCCGTTTCAGAGGCACCACATACCCCTGGAGAAGTGCTGAATGTGTAAGCTTTCGTCTGTAGGTTTTTTTAAGAAGCACATCAACACCGTAAGCTCTATTCCGGCACACAATATTAAAACTTTGACAGAGTAGTCAACGATAAGACATGGAAAAGTGGAAAAACATCATTGTGAAAAAGACCTCATCTGTTAATGTAACAGAGACAACGGCACGTTATTTTCTTTTACGACAAAAACTGCAACTGCTGCCATTTAAAAATTTGTGCGCGTCGAAGCGTCAACAAGTGTGTGCGTGTGTCTCTGTGCGTGTCTGTGTGTACTGCGTGCGTAAATGCACGCAAAACAGTCATACCCACTTAAATTAACTGTGTTGTAGCTTATTGAAGATGCTGATGGAGCAGTCTATTAGTCTGGTGCAATGAAGGAAAACTTGGCGCAAATACTATGCGGCCGGCAGCACATCGTGTGCTCCAGTAACACTTCAGACCGTTTGTCATTTTTGCAAGTACTTGTAAACCTAAAAAACAACAACAACAACAACAACAACAACAACAACAACAACAAAAGAAGAAAAAAAAAAACAGAAAAAAAAGCACTTTTATTACCTCCATCTTGCGATCGCCCACGGCAAAACAGAATCACATTAGAGGTCAGAGAGGTAATACTTCGGGTGCCTGGGGACAGGAGGTGGGGCCGCTGTGTTCTAGGGGTGCACTGTTCACCCAAGTGTTCGCACTCCATAACAGTCCAGCTGTATTTCTCTTCAAAAGTGATCGATAAGCACCGACACGCAGTTAGCGCCCACAGTGTAGTTGGGGTCCCCGGGGAGAGATTTGTTCTGCCAGCCTTTGGGGTCACCTGGAAGGGAAGAGGAGTCGGTGAAGGGTAGGAAAGAGGGACACATGACCACCAAGCAGGAGGGAGAACGAAACAGAAACTTTCTTTCGCTCAGAACCTCGACCATTTAAAGGGACTGCGTAACAATTTATGTGCATACTCAGAACCGAAAGCCCAAAAAAGTGCATCTGTTTGACCGCTAGTCCTCGTCCGATTCCATCTTTGCCAATCCGTCTTCGTTTTGCATTGTGTTTGTACAGCATATTTCAATTATTCAGGAATTATGGTTTTTATATTAAGGTGCTGCCTATGGAAATTCAAGGATTCTAAGCACTATTTTAAACCCTAGCCAAGGGATACGAAGAAGGTAAGCTTTGTTGCCATCACCGACAATGACAGAAGAAAAATACTTTCTGAATTTTGACTTGCAAAGTTATGAGCATACGCAGTAACACAGCTGCTTTTAACCCAATTCAAACAAGTGAGCACAGCTCACCAATACCTCCGATCCTTGTGCACTGAAGGGATTATGGCATATTTTTACATAAATTGGCACCGCACCACTGCATGAAGTATAGAATGCATGACTGAAATTTGAAAACAATCTGATGAGCAGATTGAGAAATTGGTCGGACAACATTTGCAGAGGTAAATTTTCTAAGTTCTAAATCTGGAAAACTAAAGTAATTTGAAAAGAAAATCACCACATTTTATTGAAACTAGGCACGGCACCTCTCCATTAAGCGTAGAATGCATGGCTGCAAAATAAAAACAATCTGATGGGCAGTTTTTGAGAAATCGGTCGGACCAACTGGGGCGGACAGACAGACGGAAGGAATCCTTTGGTATATACTGTATACGCCTGCCCCTTATGGGTTGGGGGGAATAATGAAAAAGAGCAATGATTTTATAAAGATCTAACAATAAATCTCTATTAGAGGTATTGGTCTTAAGAGCACAGGTGTGGAAATTCTGGGCATTGGCACCCCAGGGCAGAACTGATCTCGCATTCCAAACATGGCCACAGCCCTAAATAAATAAACTGCAGCTCAAACCATCATGAGCTGAAGTGCAGCTCAGAATTCTGGGAAATGTTATGCTGCGTTCCAAACAACTCGGAGGTCGGATCTTTCTGACTTCCGACTTGAAAAACTGCACCGGAACGGAACGGCCTCTGAAGTCGGAGCTCCGACTTGGATACTCGGAGAAAAAAAATCTACCCTGACTTCACTGAGATTGGTTCATGTTACGTCACAGACAAAAAGGCAGCATCCACTGAACAGCCACACGTGAACAAATGCAACGTAAAATTAAATATATAAAGGCGTTTTACCTTACGTCGTTTCACCGCATCTTCCTAATTTAAGTATGCCAGAAGGCTGAAGTTATCCGCGTTTAATTTTCTTGCCGCTTGCCACAAGAACATTCGCTCGTCATTGGCCGCCATTTTTCTTGTTAACGTCCGACACGGTACCTCTGGAACGCTCTGGTCGGAAGTCAGAGTTTTCAACTCGGAAAGATCGGACCTCCGAGTTGTTTGGAACGCAGCATAAATAAGCACTTTGTTTCTACTTTTTTGGAGCCTCCAAGCTCACTGAAGTTTGGAAAGTCTAATTCATCAAATATGTGGTGTTCTTTCATGTTATTGGCTTCCAATGTTACAGAGAGAGAGAGAGGTGGAGAGTATAGATGAAGAGAAAATGGTCTTGATTTAAGAGGATTAAATCAGCATGATTTAAGTCCCTTCATCACCTTCAGGACAATAGAGACCTCCAGTAGACAGTACAGGACAAGGAAAGACTGCAAGCCTCATCGACTAACTTGAAATTCACACAGGCAAATCTAAGATGGCAGTACATGCTCTCTCATACATTTTACAATCCTAAATCACCCCATCTGTCAGCATATTATCGGACTGTCCTTGGAGAGCAAAATTTAATGATTACCACATCCAGCAGTTATTAAGGCAGAAGTCTATTTTGATTAGTCCAAGAGTTAGTTAAAACAAAAGCTGACAACATTTCTTATTTCCATGTCCCACATACATTTGGCCATGCAGAATATGAAAATCAAAACACAGGGCATTTCCACAAATGACAGCAGGCACACAACCGACCCCACATGCATGTACATTTAAAACAAGGTGATTTGGGAAGCAAATGAAGTTAATGGTGAAAAATGCGAATGAGTTGGCATAAATCAGAAAAATTGCTATCACCCCCCTCTCCTTCCACCAAACGGCAAGGATTTCACAACACAAGGACCCCCCCCCCCCCCAAAAGAGAACTAAAACAAAATTAAAGACAGAAGGATGTACAGGACAGCGTACCCGACGAGGAGTCGGAGGATTTTAGAGCAAAAGACCAACCGTCTGGGGTCATGGACGCGCAGTGGGGAAGACGTAGTTCCACAGGCTTCTGGAACTTCAGACCGTGGGGGCCACACATCACCAGGGGACTGAGCAGCGTCTCGCCTGTGGGGGGGGGGGGGGGGGGGTGTCGTCAAAGGGCTTTAATCGTCCCCAACTCTTACATATACTCAACGTGATAAGAATTTTTTGAAGGAAACATTTACTGAGTTGACAGCGGTTGCATCAAACAGAACTTTCCAAGGCAGCAAACCATTCATGAGCAATACCATAGGGTTTGAACAATTCGAGAACCAATGACGAAACTTACTAGATAAGACCATGAAAACGAGAACGAGAAAGGAAAAATAAACCAGAAGGCACAAAGTAGAGTGCATAGCCCCACTAAGAGAATTGTAAGTTTTTTAATAACATTTAGTCAATGTTACCGTTGGATGCAATGTCCATTTTAGATGCTCATCTATTCTGACTTCCGATGAAAATTTCATCCTTCAAAGGCAAATTTAGTTTGCTATAGAAGACTCGAGAACTCACCGTTTTAAAGAAATTAATGGGAAATGGGAAAATCTTTGATGTTAGGTGATCTTGAAAACTATCAATACTTGGAGATTAAATTAGAAATACTGGAATGAATTGACAGCAAGTCAAAACAATGTGAAGTTCTTGAGATATTGCCCAAAAATGGATTCACGTCTTTACAATGTTTCGTAATAACACATCATAACGTCCCCAAAATAAAATCGTTTCTACAACTTCATTCTGCTTACCTCCAAGTAAGGTTTTGTCCAAATCAGGGGATTTTTGAAATATTTTGTTCACAGACCGAGAGACAAACAAATAACTAAAAGGACGTCATGTACGTCAAGCAAGAATGGGAAAGAGTTCCACCTGAAAAGCTTCAAAAATTGGTCTCCTCAGTTTCCAACCATTTACTGAGTGTTGTTAAAAGGAAAGGCGATGTAACACAGTGGTAAAAAGGCCCCTGTGCCAACTTTTTTGCAATGTGTTGCTGCCTTTAAATTCTAAGTAAATGATTATTTGCAAAAAAAAAGTTTCTCAGTTTGAACATTAAACATCTTGTCTTTGCAGTGTATTCAATTAAATATAAGTTGAAAAGGATTTGCAAATCATTGTATTGTTTTAATGTACGATTTACATAATGTGCCAACTTCACCGGTTTTGGGTTTTGTAAATCATATCATCTCACTAGAGGCTACACTTGACTACAGTTCAAAATTGTTCATCTTCAGTTTTTCATCTTGATTTCAGAACATAAGCACCCTCCCTGGGACATGCAGATGGACGGACGGAGGGACAGACATTCACACGGCATAATCCCCCTTCAGTCTCCGACCAGTTGGGGATAAAAACTGAAAATGAAATGTACGCACAATGTTCAATCAGCTTAAAAAATTTATCGTACAACAGTTTTGGCTGATGTCGCCAAACTGTTGTACATGAAATTATTGTGAGCTGATTTGACATTGTGCAGACACTTCATTTTCAGTTTCAACGTACATGTTTGTCCTGCAGCTGTTGTAATACTTGGATGTGTGTGTGACCACTTGAAACTGTATGGGGAAAATGAAATTCATAAATCCCCCCCGGCACTGACCCTTCTCCTTGTCCAGAGGGGGCAGGATACTGTTGTCCCTGCAGACCTTGAAGTAGATCTCCTGCTCCAGGCCGTCGGGGATAGCGCCCTGGGGGATGATGATGCTGACGCCCGTCTCGATGGAGCTCAGCACGCCGCCATTGCTGTTGAAGATTCCCCGGGCCGTGGCCACAACAGTGTGCCCATCGCCCTCCTCGTCATCCTCCAGAGCACTGGGGCTATGGGGTGGGGGGTAAGTTTGAAGATCATGCAGTTTTATTAAAAACTTTATTAACCCATTGAGGCCTGAGGCCTATTCAAAAAACGCAGATTAAAACCTACGGGCGATTTTGAAAAGAACCCCTAAAATCTGAGGTTTTCTGGAAAACAGCACCCAGTTGTCAACGTCAAGTAACAAGTGCCATCTGGCAATGGCGGATCCCCCCGGCTGTAGGTTGTGTAACCTACAGGTTGTGTGGACAGACGGATGGACCGAAAACCCCAAAAGGCACAACTAGACCATAAGGAGAAGCTCCATACCAAATTTGGTGTTTGTAAGTGGTATAGTTTTCGATTTCTGGTCTGGAAACGATTTTATTACAGACGGACGGACGGAAGGACACACTGATTGCTATATCCCCCCGCATTATAAAAGCTGATATCTCAGCCTCTGTAGCACATAGAAACAAAATTCAAAAAGTATTTGAGAGCTTACACCTGTGGCTTTCATAAGAACTATAGTTTTCATTTCTGCAAATCTTCATCACAATATTTAAATCACTGAACAAACTATAAAATATAAAAATGGGCCTCGCTGAAGCGGGCAATACCCCTCAGCTGTGAAGGTCACTGCTGCAAGGTCAAAGGTCAAACTGGGACAAAACCTCGAAAAGGAACAACTACCCCCATGGGGACTCCACATATGCAAAATTAACTTCCTAACCCAAGTGGTTACAGAGAAATAGCCCGGACAAAGTTTTGAAAGTCAAGGTCACTGCTGCAAGGTCAAAGGTCAAACTGGGACGAAACCTCAAAAAGGCACACCTACCCCCCATGGGGAGTCCACATATGCAATATGAACTTCCTAACCCAAGTGGTTACAGAGAAATAGCCCAGAAAAATTTCTGAAAGTCAAGGTCACCACTGAAAGGCCAAAGGTCAAACTGGGACGAAACCTCAAAAAGGCACACCTACCCCTCATGAGGAGTCCACATATGCAATATGAACTTCCTAACCCATGTGGTTACAGAGAAATAGCCCGGACAAAATTGGCATCCGCCCGCCCGCCCGCCGAAGGGACGACGATACCCCTTGTGCCCTTGTCGGGCTGAGTGGTAATAAAACTGCCGAGTGCCACTGATTTTTTATTTATTTATTTTTTTTAAAATCAACCCACGAAATACCAAGAGTGAAAGTCCACGGACCAGTTCAATCACGCAAAGCATTGGCCAATTTATAAGTAACTTATTTTTCTGCACTGAATATAGCCCATGATTTCATCGCTGTTAGATCGCATACAGTGAGAAACCTTGTCTTCAGTTGCCAATTACGATAATTAGGTAATAATAATTACCCAATTAATTGGGACGTCAATAAAGGAAAATGATTGAGATCTAGCCAGGACTAAAAGGGACGTGTCTTTGCCCCCCCCTGTAGCTCCGCTACTGGGTGGCAGGCATGACTGTCCTCTGCATTTGACACATCCCCATTTATTTAGGAGCAGTGGGCCATTAAGGAGCAGCTCCCAGGGAGCTTGCCCAGTTCTTAGGCCAGAATCTTGATCAGAAGCAACACCAGGGTTTGGGGGGGAAGCCGGAATACCATACGTAACCCTGCAAACTCCATAATAACAAGATCCGGGCCGAGACTTGAAACAAGAACTTTCTGAGAGGCAACAGAGTCAACTGCTGCATTCGCTAAATTAAAGGCCTATTCTACACCCTACCTTTGGATTACGTCAGTCATAGACCTCCAACTGTCGGCATATTGGCTTGGCAGTGCTCCAAATCAATTCCCAGTAATGAAACTCGACAGACAGGTCGCCCACGACCGCATGGGTGAAGCCCCCCTACCCCCATTCCCCTTTCACATTTAATTGAAAATGTCATAATTTTCAGCATAAAATTGTGGTTCATTCTGCAGCCAATACAAACCAAAATCAATAGGTGTCTTGACCTTACCGTGACCTACGCCCACACCAAATAAAGGAATCGGTTAAAGTTTGCGGCCTGTTGTCCACAAGAAAATCTCTACGGATGCGGCAGTGGAGACGATCATGAATCCACAGCAGCCGCCCGACTTCATTCAGGAGCTAAAATGATCCATGAAAATCAGTGTATTAAAACTAGGCTAGTGGTGTCAGAGCCTTACCTGACGGGAATGGCCTTTGGCACCGCGTGTATTTTATTGTTGTGTTGGTATTTGGGTCGGTTGTCAGTCGTCCGCGTGAATGTGTCCAGACCGCTGTCCGTCTCGCCTGACTGCGGAGAGCTCAGGGCATTGGCCTGAGCGGGCCCTCCCGCCGTCACCCCACCCTTGAGCACGGAGGCAGCCGGGTCAGGCTGAGTGTGATTGGGCAGCAGGTTGTGGTTGAACTTGGGGCTCTCAAACTTGCGCTCAAAAGGTCGTGCAGAGCTGGTGTAGGGTTTGGGGACGTAGCGGGTGTAGCTGGAGGTGGCGGGAGCCGGCTTGGCTGCTGGGGGGTCGGTGCCGTTCATCGGCGATTTCTCCGGGAAGGTCCTCTGAGGAAGGTAGTTATTGTGCCCTGTGTCTTCACGATTAGCAGGCCTTGGGCCACCCAGGTAGGGTTTGGATTTAGGGGAGCTAAGAGGCTCGGGTGGGGGGCTCACTGTGGCAGGGTAAGGGAGGGAGTGGAGGAGTGAGAGAGAGACAGAGAGAGAAGGATAAATACATAAATGACAAGAACATAAATATGGAGACACTCCAGTGCTGATACTCCATGCTTCAGGCCTGGTCTCCCTGCTCAATTGAAGTAACATCTTCATGCTAAAGTGAACAAAGATATTCCAGAAGATTCTGTGCCGCCCGCAGTTCGAGGAAACCCCTGATGTTAGCATGGCGATGCCCCAACACACCCAGCCTCGCAAAACTGTGTCAGGGTTTCCCCATGATAAATACGGACCTGACTGAATCAGAAGTGAACAGAGTGAGAGTCTTACCTTCCAGGGCGGCAGGTTTTGGCAGTGTACTGGGGCGGGCGGTGGGGCTGGTGTGGCCGTACTGGGAGGGAGGGGGCGTAATCTGGGGGACGGGCTCATATCTCTTCTCCACTGGACTCACCTTCTCAACCGGCTCTGCCCTAAAAACAACGTACACCAGTCACACTGCGGATCCGCACACTTCCATTCGCTGATTGAGAGCAAGCACAATTACAGGCAGGCACGCAAGGCAAAATTTCTTTCCTTGCTAATGCTATGCAACCATCTCCTGCTACCCCAGCCAATGTAATAGCCAAGACAAATATCTATACTTGTGTGTCCCCTTCTGTTGGGATTTTGGCCTTATTTTTCCAAGTAGGAATATTTGTTCCAAGTTTGATTGTGTTGCATTTTCAAGTTCTTTGAATAAGCTTTCATTTAAGGCCAACTTTTTGAAAATCAAAACAGGCCAACATGGTCAAAATGAGGGTCAAAAAGTGCACCGTTTCAGTAATTAGCTGAAAAGGGGATAATGTTTCTCCAAATTGGATGAAGACAGAAAGATGTTTTTACCTTCATTTGAAATTCCATCAGGTATACTATCAACAATGTAAAGGGGACATTCTAAGCATATTTGCATCATATTTCATTTGAAATCGACATGTTTGGCACCAAATTTCAATGTTTAGGGGTTAATTGCAAAGCACTCAAAGGATTAATCACTATATTAAAAGGTTTGTTGCAGACTATTGAACAGAATAAACATATCCTGAAAGAATGAAATTATTATCCTTATTGGTTCATTGGTTATAACCCTTTGAAAATGGTCACAAACTGTGACCAGCGGGTTAACGTGGGCCACACCCCCTTTTGAGGGGGCCCACGGAATGAGAATGGAACGAGATATCAACTTGAAACCACCTGCAATTTAATTTGCTCATCACAGGCAACAAAATATTACCAAGTGAAGCATTTCTGAGACAATTAAGATGGGAGCTTGGGTGATTTCATATGGAATGACCATAATGAATAATTGGAAACTTGACAATGTACCATTAGCTTAAATTTTTATATATATTAGAAAAAATTAAAAAAAAACTTGTGCAAGAAATAAATTCCTATGGCATTTTGTAACGCAATGTGCCTATAATGGAGTTGCCCCAGCTGTCTCAATGGCACACTACAGAAAACCAAGCCCGGTGATGACAGCTTGTATATACACTGCCCGGCCAAAAAAAAAAAGTCACCGTTTGGAAATTACTGAACAAATTCTAGAATTGGATCATTATTGCGGTTACTAATATGTTTCAGCTGGCAATAATCATTTTTCCCCTGACTGATGAAGCGCATCGCTACACATTTCTCAAAAAATCATGTCGGGAGACACATCCCTTGCTGGTGGAAAAGATGTTACAGTATTTCAGAACAGGCAACTTGTTGGCCTGTATTTAGCAAAGAAACTCATGAATGCAAAAACAAGTATGAGGAATCATTTTTACAAACATATTTGCCACCACAAAGTCCTGATCATAGACACAGTAAAAGTTATTGGGATGTGCTCAAGAAAGACCACCGAGTGGTTCAACCATTATGTCGAGAAGACAAGATCTCGGCCAAAAATTATGGCATGTATGATCGAAAATAAATGTTCTGGCATTGCATATAGTTGTCAAAACAATGACAAAATGAATATGCACTGTAATCAAAGCTACAGGGGTTCCAACTAAATATTTGAGTGTGCGACTTTTTTTTTGGCGGGGCAGTGTAGTTCACTAGCTTAAGCTCTACTTAACTAGGGGATACACTAGAGGTAATGCACACCTCAGTAAGAGTACCTGCAAGGAGCTTAGCCACAGTGTCTACTGGAGGCTCTGGATTGATTGGCTGATTCATTACACTACAAATGGCACGTTCAAGGTCGAGTTTTCAGGTCCTTGTACTTTTACAAAAGCAATCACGCTCCATCCACTCACAGACTCAAACTGCACATGCCGATGAGTCATTTTGTCTCCCATTAGCCTAAAATGCATGTCTTTGGACTGTGAGAGGAAACCGGAGTAATTCGTAATACACACTGCACCACCCAAGAGGTTCTGATTGATGGCTGCATGTGGCACAGTCAGCACTGCTGCCCAACGCATAATGTGGATTTGAGTTTGAGTTCTGAACTGCAACATCCCTATGTGAAGGTTCCACACGTGTTTGAACGGGCTTCGCTGGGTACTCCCCATGTTCTTCCACAACCCTAAGGCATGGGTCCAAAGATCTACAGATGAAAAATTACCCCCCCCAGCAAACTCTGGAGCACTTACAGTAGAAGCTCTTAAATGTGCGCTAATCCTGTTAAACAAACTAATAGTACATCTATAAATGGTCGCCCTCTTCGTTCATTTGACATGAAGTGAAATACAAGACGGCAGGGTCGAGACATGAGGTCTCCCCACTGCGTTTTCCCCCATTTTGGGCCTTGCATGACAGACGGCAGAAACCATCATGAGATTGAGCTCATTTAACACCTCACAAGTCCTTCCACCTCACCTCACAAAGTGTGAGAACACAGGTTATCAAGTGTCGTATGGTGCTCTCGATCAGGCAGCCCCTGGGAGCCTTGCTGGTGAGGGGTTTCTTTGGGCCACACGTGACTCAAGCTGGGGCAGGAGTATATGTGACCCTTTTTAGACACCCACCCTCCCTCGGGGTATTGAGATGCGGCAGGGTGTTAGACTCGGGGCGAGGGGACCAAAGAGAGCATATGGAACCCCGAGTTCACAACCAGGCGCGAAAACTGCCTGAAGCGTTTTTTTACCCTCCAGTATAACTGTATTTGGTTCAATAATGTACGTGTAATAAGGCAGGAGACGACAGGAGCACTGTTTCTGAAAGCCTCCTGCACTGTAAAGGCCCGTGCACACCAAGGGCAACAACTTAAAGATAATAACGATAACCATGTGGGCATCCATATTCATTAACTACAAGGTTACGCAAGCATTCTCTTGGCTCTCATTCTGAATTTTACCCCCTGAGAATTTGGATGAATTTTGATTGGGTGTCAACATTTCTATGGTTCTTACAGATGAAAAATAACTGCCCTGAACATCAACCAGCGATACTGTTCCAACTGTCACAGTTGTCATAGCGTGGACTTCGTCATCCACTTGAGTGCATGTTTAGCTTCTATATTGTGACTACATGACCCAGAATGCGCCACTCAGTACAGCGGTTGCTGACTGGCTTACCTAAAGTAGCTGTATGACGGCTGCACCTGTGGCTGGGCAGGTTTGGGGAACTCAGTGACGCGATTGGTCATGACAGCAACCTGGGGCGTGGCCTTGCAGTCAAAATTCCGTCGGTCAAAGAAAGACAGCTGTTTCCTGTAGTACTCCTCGTCTTCATCAGGGTCATAGTGGTTGGAGCGAACAATGTCCTCCAGCGGCTTGCTCTGTGGTTCTGGAGCCCTGGAAAAGAGAAGTCGAGAGGAGGAATTACAAGGGGTGTGAGCCTGCAGCATAAAGGCCATACTGTGGTTTTGAGTGCAGCTGTGCTTGAATTCAATTCAGAGCAAGGTTGAGTTTGGTGCAGAGCGTGGTTGTGGAGCAGATCGGTCTATGGCCTATAACTGCAAAGATCACTACAGAATAGGGATGCACCAATACCGATGTCCTATCGGTATCAGCTCCCGATATGAGCAAATTAATGTATCGGACGAGACATTACCCGCCGATATAAAAAAAAAAAAAAAAAAGTTTTTTTTTTTTTAACCTGTTACTCAGCAGACGATCCGGATCCGACCCAAAGGGCCTCGCACGATAATTGAAATGAATGGTAAACGAATTGGAATGCAACCCATCGTTACATAACATAGTAATAGTGTATATCGTTAGAAAGCTGAGAGTCTTGGGAATCCTCATAAACATAGGTTACAGTGAAACAACATGTTTTGTTGCTAAAACGGTCAAATTACGTCACTGCGTCACGTTTCAAAACACTCCCGAAACTTCCCCTTGAATCGCATCATCTTACCTTTAAACCGGTGTTTACATCCCAAGCCTGTATCCGACCCTGGCATGCTTGGTCCTGAAATATCCGTAAGAACCCAGCAAATTCGAATATCCACCATGTTTTGCTGATATTACCATTGGTAGATGCACTAACTCAAACAAAACAGTTTCGTAATTAAAAAAAGACAAACGCGAACTTTTCTCCGGGAAAAAATGAGACATTTTGAATAGTCATGCTTTATTTTCAGTGGAATGACACAGCTTGCTGTGTTTGTCAGACTCTGACGATTACGTAGGCACAATCTGCATGTCTGTAGGACCTATCGGTGTTGAGTTACAAGTCTTGAAAGCGAGTGAGGCTCGCACAAATGAAATCGCACTAACTTGCTTTGATTGACGGTTGCTCCGTCATATCACAAGCTACGAAGATGAGCCCAAGATGTCCTTGTAGCCAATGAGGAGACCTTTCCTACGATGTACAGCACTTTCCCCTCACTGCCTCGGGAAACCTGGGAGATTGAGTGGGGATTTCTCGCTCGGAGCCCGTGCATAAAAAAGCTGTATTATAGCCGTCGTGCGCCTGCTCAAAACTTTCCAATTTAGTCAAAAATGCCTAAACGACAAGGAAAAACAAACCTCGCGAAGGAAGAAGGGGCAAAGGAAGAGGAAAAGAGAGAAAGTTATATTGAGGAAGAAATAAAAGAAATCAAAATAAGTGAAATCTCTGAGTGTTCGTTGATTTCCTGGAAGGGAAAAACCCCGATCTTGAATGGTGCGTAGCCTAATCATTATGTCTACATAAACAAATCGATACTTTGCTTATTTTTATCCTAACATAATTACAATACATAATGAGGATTTTCCAATGATGTGAAGCATGTATGTGTGTGTAGAACGTGAATTGGGTTGCCTGGGGAAGCCCTTACGAAAATGAACTGAAGAGTTACTATAGTATACTAAAGTGTGGTTATGGTGTTCTATAGTACATTTCACCAGCTATGGTTTACAATAGTTTTTTTTCTGTAGTGTTATTTTATTAGCTATGGTAGCCCTACAATATTTCAATAATAATACTAAAATCACCATAGTGCAGTCCAAAAAAACCATACAATTACAACAGTGGTACTATAGTTTTTGGTGGTAAATTTTACGGTATTCCAATAGTGGTTTTTTGTGAAGGGGAGTAGAAAGGTGAGAGTGCAGGGGGAGGGGATCCACTTTTACAACTACACATTTGCACTTCGTCACTGTCAGTCCTTTTTTCTATAGAAAATCGTGGGGGCAGTGGCAAAAATAGTTTTATGTGAAATAAGGCCTCTGTCATACCATGACACAACTTCTACTAACTAATCCAGATATGGGTAAGAAACTACAGATGCTTATCTTTCATTTGAGACCAAGGTCATGTTTCTAGACCAAGGGGTTCATGAGCAATCAAGCTTTATTGAGAGTATCCAAAGGTATTTGGTATTTATTTTGATAATTGTGCTTTTATTTATTTATGTTCATTTCTTTCTGTTACGCAATAAATGTGTAAATAAATGGCTGCAAATTGAAAGTTGATTCATTTTTTAATACCTCCTGTGTAGCCCACTGTATATCGGCTATCGGTATCGGAAAATATTCCGATAAATATATCGGATCGAATCGGAATAGAAAAAAAAAAAAAAACAATCGGCACATCCCTACTTCAGAAACCAAGTTATGGGACTACTTTTAGCCAAGCAATGATGTGCTTGACTGGGACTCAGAGACCGGCAGTGTAGCCAACCACAAAACCAGTTCAGCTGTTTGACCCTTGAGTGCAGGGCCGGTGATTTGCAAAGGCAATATAGGCGGTCCCCTAGAGCGCCATCTACTGGAAGGGCGCCGCCAGTCACCCTTAGCCTCCAGGAAAAAAAAAAAACGAAAAAAAAAAAAACTAATAATTTTCGATGCCCACTGGCACCCTCCCTTGGTGTGTTCCATCTTGAAAAATAGTAACCGACATAGAATTAACACCACATAACATAACATGGATGGCAAGAACAGGCCTTTCAGCCCAACTACGCTCGCCAGTTTCTTTATACTATTGTGAATATATCCCTTCAGAAACTCAATGACTCAATGGTATCTACAGTGGGGGAAATAAGTATTTGACCCCTTGCTTATTTTGCAGGTTTGCCCACTGACAAAGAGTGCAACGGTGTATAATTTTAATGATAGGTTTATTTTAACAGTGAGAGACAGAATATCACCAAAAAAGTGGAATAAGACATTGTATGCATTTTAGGAATTTATTTGCATATTTTTGGTTAAAAATAAGTATTTGACCCCCTGGACAAACAGCATGTTCATATTTTGTAGAAAAGCCATTATTGGCCAGCACAGATGTCATACAATTTTTATAGTTGTGGACATAGTTTGTGCACATTTTGGCAGGGGTGTTGGCCCACTCCTCCCTGCAGACAGCCTCCAATTCATTCAGGTCCCAAGGCTGTCGCCAAGCAACCCAAATTTTAAGCTCCCTCCAAAGATTTTCAATTGGATTCAGGTCTGGAGACTGGCTAAGCCACTCCAGACCCTTGATGTACTTCTTCAGCCACTCTTTTGTTGATTTGGCGGTGTGCCTAGGGTAGTTGTCGTGCTGAAACACCCATCCTCGACCCATGTTCAGCTCTCTCACTGCGGGAAGAAGCTGTTGGTCCAGAATTCCACGGTATATGGCCCCGTCCATCCTCCCCTCAATGCAATGGAGTTGTGCCGTCCCCTTGGCTGAAAAGCACCACTGTGCTTGACTGTGGGGATGATGTTCTTTGGGTTGTACTCTGAGTTCTTTGCCCTTCAAGCACGGCGAGTTGAGTTGAGCCCAAAAAGTTCTATTTTGGTCTCATCTGACCACATCACCTTCTTCCAAGCCTCTTCTGAGTCAACCAGGTGGTCAATGGCGAACTTCAGGCAGGCCTGTACATGTGCCTTCTTGAGCAGGGGGACCTTGTGTGCGCTGCAGGATTTCAATCCATGTACGCGTAGTGTGTTACCAACTGTTTCTTTTGTAATTGTGGTCCCAGCTGCCTTCAGTTCATTAACCAGTTCCCCCCCTTGTGATTCCTCACCGTTCGCATGATCGGGGACATCTCACGAGGCGAGACCTTGCTTGGAGGCCCAGACCGAGGGAGGTTGGCGGCAGTGTGGTACTTCTTCCATTTCCTGATAACTGCACCGACAGATGATCTTTGAGAGAAAAGTTGCTTTCCGATTCTCTTGTAGCCCATGCCAGCCTTGTGTAGGTCAACAATCTTGTCCCTGATGTCCTTAGACAGCTCTTTGGGCTTGCCCATGGTGGAGATGTTGAAATCTGGTTGTTTGGGAGTGGACAGGTGTCTTTTATACAGGTAATGAGGTGAGGCAGATGTATTTGATGTAAATAACTAGACAATTCCCGCAGAAATTGTAAGAGTGGGCCTGGCCTCTGTAGGTCAGGATGCAGCGGTGCCCTGAGATGCAGCTTGGACTACTCAATAGTCTATTTTGTCTCGGTCTATATTTTGTCAGCATTTTTTAGACGTAAAAAAGGTGGTTGCTATGGTGTTCTGAGTGGTTGCTAAGGCATTGCTAGGCGGTTGCTATGGTGTTCAGGGTAGTTGCTAGGGCGTTGCTAGGGCAGTTGCTATGGTGTTCGGGGTGGTTGCCAGGACGTTGCTAGGCAGTTGCTATGGTGTTCTGGGTGGTTGCAAGGGTGTTGCTAGGCAATTTCTATGGTGTTCTGGGTGGTTGCTAGGCAGTTGCTATGGTGTTCTGGGTGGTTGCTAGGGCGTTGCTAGGCGGTTGCTAAGGTATTCTGGGTGGTTGCTAGGGCATTGCTAGGCAGTTGCTATGGTGTTCTGGGTGGTTGCTAGGCAGTTGCTATGGTGTTCTGGGTGGTTGCTCGGGCGTTGCTAGGCAGTTGCTATGGTGTTCTGGGTGGTTGCTAGGGCGTTGCTAGGCAGTTGCTATAGTGTTCTGGGTGGTTGCAAAGGCGTTGCTAGGCGGTGGCTCTGGTGTTCTGGGTGGTTGCTAGGGCGTTGCTTGGCGGTTGCTAAGGTGTTCTGGGTGGTTGCTAGGGTGTTGCTAGGAGGTTGCTATGGTGTTCTGGGTGGTTGCTAGGGTGTTTCTAGGCAGTTGCTATGGTGTTCTGGGTGGTTGCTAGGGTGTTGCTGGGCAGTTGCTATGATGTTCTGGGTGGTTGCTAGGGCGTTGTTGGCCAGTTGCTATGATGTTCTCGGTGGTTGCAAGGGTGTTGCTAGGCAATTGCTATGGTGTTCTCCCCTCCAAGATTACTTCGTTCACAAGGTGCTGGATATCTGAAAATTCCAACTATATCTAGAGTTACATCTGGAGGGAGAGCATTCTCCTACAAAGCCCCAATCTTGTGGAACAATCTCCCAACGGACATTCGGGCCTCAGACACAGTCTCTGTGTTCAAGAGTAGGCTAAAAACTTACCTTTGTAGTCAAGCCTATGAATAGATCATGATTAGATCATTATGTATAAAACATTACTTGGCTCTGATGGGACTGACTAAAACCTAGTTGATGGGTTCATAAGATATTGGAAGCCTGAGTTAAGTAAATCCATGTGGAACCGGTGGCACTGAACATGCATTAACGGTGCCAGTGGGGCTTGTTACAGCCTTAGTCACCGGGGAGGTCCATATGGTACTGGTGTAGTGTTATGTAAATCCATGTGGAACCGGTGGCACTGAGATAGCACTAACACGGCACCGGTGGGGCTTGCTACGGCCTTAGTCACCTGGTAGGTCCACATGGTGTTGGTGGTATCTGATTGAAAAATTACGCAGCCTTGGTCGTATGGAATTTCAGGGCCTCTGCGCTGCATTAAGTGGATGAAGGTTACTAGCTTTTGGTCGTTAAAATTGCTTAAATCCATGTGGAAACGGTGGCACTGAGATTGCACTTACACGGCACCAGTGGGGCTTGCTATAGCCTTAGTCACCGGGGAGGTCCATATGGTACTATTGTTTAGAAAATGAAAAGTGATCTAACAGCCTGGAATAAGTGTTGGGCCTCTGTGCTGCAGGAAGTGGATGGAGGGGTGTTGACTGTTTCCTGACCAGTCTCCTTATAACTTCTCACTTGGCACATGACAGAGGACGGTACTTTTATTATCATGCAGTAGTTATCCAGTGCCTCACACCCCTTTCTTCTGTGTCTCTTTCCGAGGATCTTTCCCTCCACTTCCCTGAGTCCTGGACCGTATGAGCCCTGTCCCTCACCATGAGCGCTGGCTGCTGCTGTCCTGCTGTCCTGATCCGATCCGGTTTGGCCTTGGTCCAGTCCTGCACCATCCTCGACTTGCCACTTTCTGAAGCTACCGTTGCCACTTTAGATGGACTTAAATGGAACTCCTCTGTCGTTCACTCCATTTTACTTTTTTGTTCTTAATTAGCTAGCCCGCGGAGGATGGGCTTCCTCCTGAGATTTCTTCCCACTGGGGAGTTTTTTCTCACCACTGTTGGAGGATTTTTCTCCCTACTGGGAGTTTTTTGCCTCATTTGCTGTAGTGGGGAATAGGCTGGGCACTGCCTTTTTATTTCTTTAAACTCTCACTGTAAAGCGTCTTTGTGACAGTCTCTGTGAAAAGCGCTATACAAAATAAATTGAATTGTTCTGGGTGGTTGCTTGGGCATTGCTAGGCGGTTGCTATGGTGTTCTGGGTGGTTACTAGGGCGTTGCTAGGCAGTTGCTAAGGTGTTCTGGGTGGTAGCTAGGGCGTTGCTAGGCAGTTGCTATGGTGTTCTAGGTGGTTGATAGGGCGTTGCTAGGCAGTGCTTTGCACTAGGCCAGCGTATGTTGAGGTTAGCACAGGATTATTTATACTAGGGACTTGGGGGGGCAGGGAGGTTAGTGAGTGTTACACATAGGGAAATGCAGACTGCCGCCATTGAAGCGGACGGCGTAACATGCACTAACAATGTTTAACTTTTAAAGCAACAAAACGTAGTGAGGGGCTCGAGGCGGCGGCCACATGGGAAATCAAGGGGGAAGAGCATTAGTAATATCCTGAAATATTTTTATTTAAATGCAAGAAGCATAAAAAAACAAGTCGACATGGTCTACAACATCCCCCGACAATTGTGCACTTCTCATTTTCGAACTCAATCAAGGCCTTTATGGTCTGAAGCTACACACCAAATTTGGTTACTGTATCTGTAGTAGTTTCTGAGTAAAGCTGTCCCCTTTATCTCGGACGGACGAACGGACGGACGCACACACGGACGGACGGACGGACGGAGGTCAAACCTATATCCCCCTCCCACTTCGTGTTGGCGGGGGATAATAAATTTCCAGAACTTGAGGCTGTAGTGATCAGTGAGGGCTATGACATAGTTGGGATTACAGAGACATGGCTATGTGAAGAGGATGGAGATGAATATAATACAGAGGGTTATAAGCTCTTTAGGAAGAAAAGATGTAATAGGCGAGGAGGGGGCGTAGCACTCTATGTGAACGAAAACATTAATGTACAGGAAATTCCCGAAAATTGAACATTCCTTGTCCTGTGAAGATATCTGGGTCAGGCTCATTGGCAAACACGAGACAGTTTAAACATAGGAGTATGCCATCAACCACCAGCTTTAGACAGTACAATTAATGAAATGCTTTTTAGGAGGATTATGCAAGCTTGTAGCGGTGGTGGGACTATAATCATGGGAGACTTAAATTATCCTGGTATCAATTGGGAAATGGCGAAAGGACAGGTTAGGGGGGAGGAAGAATTTCGAGATGTTATAAATGATAATTTCTTGGTGCAGTATGTTAATAAACCTACCAGAGAGAAGGCAATTTTAGACTCAGTGCTCTGTAATGACCCCGATAGAATTAGCAATGTTGAGGTACTGGAGCCACTTGGGACAAGTGATCACTCTGCTGTTAATTTTGATGTTTCATAGGAAGTTAAAAAGGTGTATTCTAAAACAAAAATTTTCAATTTTAGGTGAGCAAACTTTGACAGGATGCGCTCAAACCTGGCTGAAATAAAATGGGAGACACTCCTGGACTGTAAGTCCGTAAATGAGATGTGGGAAAGATTTAAGGGGGTTTTACTTGAATCACAGTGCAGATTCATTCCGAAGGTGTCCAAAAGTCAGCTGAAAAAGCAGAATCCTCAGTGGATGACCAAAAGTATTCGTAGGATGTTGAGGGAAAAGAGGAATCTTTATAAGATGTACATATAGGAAAACAATGGGAATACTAGGGCTGAATACTGTAAAATGCGGGCTGTGGTCAAAAAAGAGCTGAGGAATGCTAGAAGACTGTATGAAAGACAAATTGCAGAGGGGGCAAAAACTAGCCCTAAGCGCTTCTTTCAGTACTGTAGCAGAAAAAGGAAAGTTAAAGAGCAGGTTAAGTGCATAAAGAATAAAAATGGATCGCTGCTATATGAAAACAAGCATACTGCGGATGCAATTACTTTGTTGAGAATTTTACTTCAGAGGGGTCTTTATTTGGCCAGAGGGCACGTCAAATGGTCAAGATTATTTAGCTGAAATTGAGGTTCGGGATAACGAAGTATTAGACAAGTTGCAAAAACTAAAAGCAGATAAGGCGGGGGTCCTGATGGCTTATATCCTAGAGTGCTCAGGGAAGCTGGCGATTTCATCTTTAAGCTGCTATCCGCCATCTCAGACAGTCTTTAGAAACTGGAAAAATACCAAATGATTGGAAACAGGGCAATATAATACCAATATATAAGAAAGGGGACCGTACCGAGCCAGGAAACTACAGGCCAGTGAGTTTAACTTGCATTTCGTGCAAAATATTGGAATCTATCATAAAAGATGAGCTGGACTTATTTCTTGAACGTAACAGTATCTTGAGGGATAGCTAACATGGTTTTCTAAAGGGAAGGTCATGCCTAACAAACCTTCTGGAATTTTTTGAAGAGGCCACCAGGACTTCCGACCAGAGCAGGGCTTATGACATCATATACTTGGATTTTCAGAAAGCATTCGATACAGTACCGCATAAGAGACTAATTTTTAAAATGAGCTCCATTGGAGTTATAGGAGGTATTCTGAAGTGGATTCAAAACTGGTTACAGGACAGAACACAAAGAGTAGTGGTCAGTAATATCTCATCTGAGCTGGGTATGGTGGGGAGTGGCGTCCCCCAGGGATCGGTGTTGGGACCCCTGCTGTTCCTCATTTACATTAATGACCTTAATAGGAATATCGAGAGCAGATTGGTTAAATTTGCCGATGATACTAAATTGGGGGGTTTGGCAAATAGTCTAGGGTCCACGAAAGTGATTCAGGACGATTTGGATAGAATCCAGAATTGGGCAGAAATGTGGCAAATCAAATTTAATCTAGCAAAATGTAAAGTTATACATGTAGGTAATAAAAACATTAGACGGGATTACCTCATGGGAGGTTTAAAACTGCAATGTGCTGCACGAGAGAAAGATCTGGGAGTGATTGTTAACCAAACCCTCACAGGTTCTAGCCATTGTGCCGTAGCAGTTAAAAAAAGCTAATCAGATGCTAGGATACATTGCCAAAAGTAGAGTACAAATCTAAGGAGGTGATGCTTCTTTTGTACAACACGTTCGTTAGACCACACCTGGAGTATTGTGTACAGTTCTGGGGACCATACTTTAAGAAAGATATAGAGGCTCTAGAGAAAGTTCAGAGAAGAGCCACCAAGCTTATTCCAGGTATAAAAGATGAAAGCTACAAGAAGAGGCTGAAGATCCTTAATCTCTTTAGTCTTTGGAAAAGGAGACTCAGGGGTGATTTGATTGAGGTCTTTAAATATGTTAAAGTGATTAACAAAGTGAATCATGTAGGATTCCTTCGACCAAGTGTTGTGAGTGGAACTCGGGGTCACAAATGGAAGTTGACCAAAGGTAAATTTAGCACCGATATTCGGAAATATTTCTTCACCCAAAGAGTAATTTCAATGTGGAATAGCTTACCAGACCATATTGTTGAGGAAGAGACCTTAGGGGTTTTCAAGAGCAGGTTTGACCTAAAGCTAGATACCATTGAGTCATTTAGTATCTGAAGGGATATATTCACAATAGTATAAAGAAACTGGCAAGCTTAGTTGGGCTGAAAGGCCTGTTCTTGCCATTCATGTTATGTTATGTTATCTGCAGTTCCTCTTTTGTATTTGCAAAAGTGTAGATGCCACTAAGGCATAGTATGATCTGCCGTTGTTAGTACCTGCTAGAATAGTTTCCGGTGTGTAAAGGTTCAGCGCAGTGGTTGGCTCTGGCTAGGTCTGTACTAATTGGACGGCACAAATTGACGTCAGGTTTTACCCAGATCTCTTGAAGTTCTCGAGAGGAGCTGTTCAGAGAGGAAATCATGCTCACAAAATCACGTTCTTGGATTACGGCAAAATCCCTGTATCTTATGTTTAGAAACTTTTCAGAGATTGAGCATAGACAACCAACATTATAACACTACTAATATGTATTAAAAGAAGGATCAGCCTGTTAGGTCCCCTTTCAGTCACTGTTTAAGACCCTAACTTCAGCGAGGAAACAAGGTAAAATAGCACAACAAAAACTGCACAAAATTTCCAACCAAAATTCGGTGCTTGACGTAAAATTCTGAATGAGCAAAAATAAACCAGAGGCACTTTGAGAGTGAAAAACTTCGCGGAGGCAGCACAGTTGAAATCTTGCTGAATGAACATGGCTCATAAGAAATCTCAGGTATCTGCCGTATAGGATTTCGAGATGTTTGCTATGGAGGCCACATTGTTTGACCGATTACCATTAAAATCAATAGGGTCATTCCTGATGTAATAGCAACCCACCAACATAATTTTAGAGATATTTGTTCAATCCTTTTTTGAGTTATCTTGTATACAAACAGACAGACAGGCAAACCAAAGCCGGCAAAAACATGACCTCCTTGGCAAAGGTAAATATTGCATCCAAGCATTCTGAGAACAGGCCCAGTGGAGAGCGACAGTCCCTTCATTAACCAGCCTGACATATCAACATCATGTTCCATTTTGTTTTGTGAAGTTTGGAGCAATTTCCAACACACATTTGAAATATCACTGATCAGTACTTTTCTCAAAGAGGCCAAAAAAGTTGAAGCCTGGAAAATGGAAAGTCTACAAACGGCAGAAATATATGCCATGTGAGAATTAGAGTGACATTTTTTGCACAACTACTTTTTCATTGGTAATTGTTGGCAGTAATTGTAAAATGCAGCCAAGTCATCTTTGCACTTGCAGCAGATACTTCACAGACCACAATGGAAATAATCTGGAGTCTTATTTGTACCGTACACAGAGTTTACCGCAAGTAAACCTTTTTCACGGTCTTCCCTTGAATGTTTGATAAACCAAACCAAAACTAATTTGATGTAAGAAATAACATCCCTTGACCTATCACACTCATATCTATGGGAAATTCAGTCTCCAAACTAAAGACATTGGCCATTTATTCACCCATTCGCAACTAGAAGATGCCAACGTACATTTCTCAGAAGGAGTGCATGCTTTCTGAGATCCAGAGCCTCTCACCGGTGCTGTACTGCCCCGTGAGCTGCATGTAAAGGACTCATTACCTGTATGCAGTTCTCTCCTGGTCCAGCCGGCTGAGGGAGTTTGCTTTAGGGACAGAGCGAGGGGCGTCAACAGACCTGGGAACCGCATCCACCTGCTGAAGGGTGACACAGCAAACAAATTTAATTTTAAGTCTCTGCTTCAGTAATGACAACGACTTTGCAGCATGAAGAGTAATGCTCAGTCCAAGTCAGTGGTGCATCAACAAATATTCCCATTATTATAACAGCCCAATCCTGAAGCAAAGTGTTTAAGCAAGATGATACAGGTGGTGCCTTGGGAAGCTCGGTGTTCAACAAAACTTGTTTTAAGTTATTCTAAGGTAACAAACCCATCTAAGCATGTATTCAGTTCGCAATAAGCAGTTATCCAGTTGTCTACACAACCCAATATCCCAGCAGTTTTATTAATTTAAATTTGTCAAAATATTAATATAATACTTCACTCTGCAATGCACGCGGCCATTTTGGTAATATGTAAGGTCTGCCGCCTGTAACTTTCATTTTGTATGGGCGAGAACGTGGGTTGTTTTTATTTTCTTTTTTTTATTTATTTATTTTTTTAAGTACCACGGCAAACAACGACGTGTCGATAGGCCGTGGCACGCACTTCACTTCAAGCTTGGGCAATCTAGTCAAAAAACACTCGTGGCACGATCGAGCCGCATGTGATCGTACACAACCTAAGGGAATGTAGATTTGAAAATGTGACAATAAGCATCTTCCTTTGTGGTGAATTCAATGGACTCATATTATAAGCGTTAACGTATCGTAAGCATATTCAGAGTTCAATCAAAATTAATGCAGTCAGTGTGGCGATTGGCTCTCTTCTAGCATGAAGCTTCACTGTTCTTTGACACAGAGAGGTGAGTCATCTGAAATTGTGCAGCCGGATATAAAATGTCATAAGTGTTCATTTATTAATGGTAATCTAACACCCATAGGAAGCGGGAATCTTTAGATTGCGTTTTGGCTACGTTGTTTTCAAGTACATGCAGCCTGTAGATCGGTCACTCGTCCCAAGCCATGGCTCTGTTCTTGCTCGCGATATAGCCAGCTAATGTCGAGTCCTATAAGACAGGTAAATGCAGGGTCATGAAGACCGGTCTTTGCCTGAGATTGTGATGGAAAACAGGGCTCAAAAATATTAAAAGAAACGGTACCCAAATTAACCGAGCTATTGAGTTGAAGGAGAGTGGTTATGATTAACAGTTGTTTAGCTTGGCAGGAGAATTTCTTGTTTTATTTTACTGCATTGTTCTGAATATCACCTGTACGACAAAGTGAAGCATTATTTAGCGTTACTCAACTAAAAATGCGAGTATGCATGTCTTTTTTTTTAATTTTTTTTATACACTTACGATGGAACAAGAGAAAATGAAAACAGGTTCTTGTGGACAACCTGATTTCTTTCCCAGGTAACCTTATTTTTGTTCCTTATTTCGAACACTGGTATTAAAGACAAATACATCTAGCAGTGACTAGCAGAGTTTCAGCTGCAGCGGGGCTGCGCTCCAATCCGTACGGAGGGGGAAACAAACGTATATGCTAGCGTACACATGCAGTACGTACTCTAACAAAGTCCCCTGCCTCCTTTCCCCGGTCCACTGATACGGATCGTTTGTTCTCAAACATCTTGACCCTGTTCAGCACTGACTGCGGCTTCATGGCAGGGTCGTCCTCTGACTCCCCTGCTGGGGGCAGGGGCAGAGGTTTGGGCTGCACGCCGATAACTCCGTTGCCCGAAGGGGTTACCACTTCCGATTTTGAAAGGTCTGAGCTGCTGGCAGGAAGCTCGTACTGTCCCGATTTGTAGCTGTGGATTGGAGATGTAGGGTGGTAGGGCGCCCGCGGTGCCATGTCCCCGTAGTATTGCTTGGGCGGTTCTGGAGAGTGGGAAGAAGAGGAGGAACCAGGGTGGTAGCGGTAAGTTTCAGGGTCGTAGCGGGGGTGAGGGTCATACCCCGTGGGTGCCAGCGGCGATGGTGGCTCATCATAGCGCACTGGACCTGGCTTAGCGTAGCCCTTTGGCCGAGGAGGCTCATAGCGTGGCCGGCCGTTATAGCTCTGCGGAGGAGGTTCGTCGTAGCGAGGTTGAGGGGGGATGTAATCCCGATCTCCCCCTTTGTCATAGGCTGGCCGTGTGGCATAGTCGGCAGGATTCTGGTTCTCCAGGGGCTGGCAAGGTGGCTGGTATCCAGGTGACCGAGCAGGAGGGGGCGGCGGGTCGTAAGGGGCCCACTGATCAGGGTAGTGAGGCATGCAGTTCTCGTAGCGCGGGGGCGAGTCGAAGCTGCGAGACTTTGTCTCCAGGTAACCACCACCACCTCCATCCTGGCGGTAAGGCGGACGGTCGTAATCCCTGTAGGGCTGTTCCTCCTGAGGATCGTAGGTCATCGGTGACCCCACCGTGGCTGAAAGCTGCTGTCGCACTGCCTCTTCCTGACCATAAAGATCGTTCTTGTACATCTACGAATCCGAGAGGAGAAAACTGTCAACCACTTGTAAAAATGACAGAACTTCTCGAGCAAAATTGAAAAATTTCACAACTTCAAAAAAACAGAGTAAGAATGTGCATGACTGCTAAAGAGTCCATTGTAGATCAGTTTTACCGAGACTTGCAGAAAACCTGGAACAGAAGACACCAAGGTAGCTCACAGAAATTGCACAAACAGCAAAAAAAAAAAAAAAAAGCCATTAATGCCAGCAGCAGTACTTACTGTTACAATAGTTGTTTGAGTTTCATCAAATAATATAACGAAACATAAACGGTACATGAACGCAAGGTAAAATACATTAAAGGATAATGATTTGGTAACATGAAAAAAAAACGATTATTGCACAATTACACATAATTCACTGGATGTTGATTTGTCCCAAAAATGCCTGAAGTTTGAAAAATAGCCTTTCAAATGACGAACAGCAGCATGGGACTGATCTGATTGGTTGAGGAGTGCTGCTCAACCTCCTAAGTTCCCAAAAAGGCTAGAGTTCAAAGTCAGGAAGGGGGTGTGAGGGGTGGGTGTATATAGGCGGGGGATTGTCAAAATTTCTCAGTGTTGCTTTCCAACATGCTTCTTCCAGGTGCAGTAAAAAATGATTGATCCATTCATGCCGATTCAACTGTTCAACACCCACCACTACTGTGCTGACGAGAACAAACAAAAAAGGGGGAGGGTGGGGGGGTTATTTAAAAAAAAAAAAAAAAAAAAAAAACGAGCCATGCAGATAATAAAAAGTGGAAGTGTGAGCAAGCGTGCCGTCCTCTTTCGACCTTCTCTCTCCGTTTTTACCGTCGTCCCCATCAGTCTCCCTGAAGCGCAGGCAGGATGCGGCAGACATGCAGGAAACAAGTCGGGAGGAGGGAAAGCACGGCGAAAAGCAGGTAGGCAGGCAGAAGTGGGCCAAAGCCGGGCCGAAGTGGGCTGATCCATGCCGGGCCAGACCAGCAGCCAGGTCTGGGAGGAGGAAAAGGAGGAGGGGAGAGGAAGGTGGAGGTCGTGGGGGTGGGGTGGGGGTGGGGCGGGAGGGGAGGTGGGTGACAGCGGGTACCTTTGGTTTGGAATCGGGTGATCCGGATTGGAGGGGGTCGTGAGTCGGGGGTTGTACTAGCTCAGGGGTGGGTCTCTCTAGCGGGCCAGCCGCCCGGGGGATGGGTTCGCTCTGGGGAGCGGGCGAGGGCTCCTCTGGGCTCATAGCGGCTACATGTACAGAGCGGTCAACAGTAGGGGGCGCTGTCGCGGCCCCAGGCTGGGGGGGAGGGGAGGGCATGGCGGGAGCTGGGTCTGCTTTCTGTGAAGTGGTGTTCAGAGACGTTTAATGGCGGCCGCACACTCCCTACACCTGTCCTTCTTCTGTTCTCTCTCGTCTTCTTTCAATTTTTCATTCAAAAAAAGCAAAGGAGTGGCGCTGGCTGATTCACAAGCATTCGACTCTTGCTCCAATTTAAAAAGAAAAAAAAAAACTGAGACGAAGAGATCAACGTCAGCATATAAGAACGTGCAGCACGACAAGGTTTCTGTTGTTTTGACTTAGTTCAGATTCCAGTTTAATTCTACATTACAATACAATACTTTTTTTGTTTGCACCATTTCTTTTTATATCACATCATTGAACAAACTTTGGATATAATTGAAACAGATTCAGAAACACATTTACAGCAATAATGTTGAGTACTGACAGTTCGAACATGCACGCGATACTTTTTTGGTAAGACATCAGTTTCAAATTCACCAGTGAAAAAAAGTACATACTCCACAGGGTTTGTGATCCATCACAGACAGTGAACAGAGACAAAGGCCCCCCCCCCCCCCCACATTCCCAAAAAAATAACAAGAAGTACAAACAGCACCATCCAGCACCAACAGTAGACATCAACAACAGAGGTGAAGAAGGTCACAGACAACTGTGTACGATACCCAGGCTTAGGTTGAGAAAATAAATACGTATAAACGAGTACATAAATAAATAGAACAAGGAAACTTCACTCACAAACGAGTACGGCCACAATCTTCGTCCACCTTCTTTCGCCTCCTCTCATGCAATGCTATCCATTTTCTTCTTATATTTTATTTAAAAACTTCCAGTTTACCCTTCAATAGGGTCTCCAAAACACTCTTCTCACGCACACCACCGCTTCAAAACAACAGGGTAGGCGGACGGCTCGAAGGAACGGTACCTGCTGGCCGGCGGTGGCCTTGAACCCAGCGGGGTCCATCTGGTTGAGCGGGTCAGGCAACGGGTTGCTATGGTACCCCCCGTAACCCGGTGGGTCCTGGATGACGGGCGGGTCCTGGCACACAGGCTCGGACGAACGCGTGATGGCGGGTTCGGCAGGTGGTTCTGTGTCGTCGTTGAGTGTCTCGTCCAGCTCCTGGTCGGTGTAGGCCCCGCCCTCCGTGTCTGTGTCCTCGTAGTCGGATGTGTGGCGGCTGTCCGTGCTGTACATGGAGTACTCGCTGCCCGGCGCCGACAGGTACGACAGCCGGTCGTCATGGAGATCTAGGTCATCGTCCGGGCCACCGTCAGCCTGGGGACAGATCGGTCAAAAAAAGAAGGTGATAAAGTTAGGGAAAAATTTTAAATTTGCAAAAAGAGCAGAACAGGGACGAAAAATACCACTCAAAGAAGCGTAAGCATTTTCATTTCAATGTCTTTTTAATTAAATGAGTTCATTTCATCAGATCGATCATGCATTCTTGATCACCTCTGCAAACACATAAGAGTTAACCGGAGAGAATAATTTTCATCTGCATTCATATCTTAGGTAAGAAATATCTGCATAGCACGAGAATGAGCGTGTAGTCCACAAGGTTGCGCCGGTATGCCAATCCAAAGCATCTGTGAAAGGTAAAGCGATTCTTGAAGTGGGCACGAGGGCAGCCTACGGTTAGGGCTTTCGGTTGGGATTCCGTTCAAGACCGTTAGCGATTCAGGACCCAGTGCTGTCACGGTAAGATCAGACCAACTGTTGAGCAAACTGCTAAATAGCTCCAAGGGGACTAGCCCACACACAAATCCTTCTCACATGTGGTTGAGGTAACAAAGGAATTTGGTTTCAAACCTGAAGGGTGGCACCAGAACTGCAGCTTAACTCATGAGCAGGGCCAACCCTGAACATTGCGGTACTTTCACAAAACCAAGAGATGACCTTATGCTATTCGGAGCAGTTGGTTATAAACAGCAAAATAACTGTAATTTCATGGAATTTAATGTGATCACATCAGAGGTTTCAGAATCAGTGGGCTAGAGAAGTGGAGCAGCTGATGACCCTAGGACGGGTCAGACCCACCTTTCCCTCGGAGACCCACACCAGCTGGTTCTGCTGCTGCTGAATGGTATCTTTCAGGGCTCCGTACCAGCCGTCGTTCATGTTGTTCAGGTTGATGGTGGCTGAAGAAAGAGAGACGGAGAGATATTAAACCTTTTTAACTGGGGATTTCATTCCTTCAGCTAGAACTTCCCACGTACAACAAGCCTCAGCTCATAATTCTCAGTTCATTAGAAAAAATCTGCAGGATAAGCTCAAGTGTGGAGGATCGATTGATTCTTTAATAATACTTTCAGCAATTTTTCTGCTGACGCATGTTGACACATCATTTGTTCATATCAATGGGCACTTCAGAGTCTCCAATGGACTTTTCCGACCTGTCAATCATGTGTAAAATAAGGCAATCTGATTGGTGGTTATCTTAATTCGGTCGTGCCTGCCCCAACAGCATCACCATATTGCCCCAAAAACAATGCAGGCCTTCGCTGTGTGTAATAGGCAAGGTACCTGACTTATTCAAAAATGGGTCTTAGATGCACTTGGGAGAACGTGTAATATTGACGAAACATAACCCACCGGCGACAGGGAGCTCAATTAATCCTTTTTTCCAAGCCAGAAACGCAGTTGGAACAGTTTTTGCGATGTATTATGGCATGTATAAGGCCTCACACGCAACTCACTGTGAATAAGATCAACAAACACAAGGGTCATTCCAAGTGAAAGGACCAGATATTCCTTGGGAGTGTTGCTGCACCATTTTCAAATTAGTCTCAAATTTACATGCCACTAGATAGTCACAAAAGTACTTTCTATGCAAAATTGTAGGCCTGTAGCTCAAATAGTTACTGAGTTATGGGGGTCTGAAATTTTCAGAATTTGGGCTATAAATAGCCAAGAAAAGCCTCGCCAGGGTTTATTGCATCTTTAAGTGGTTAATTCTCAGCCTCTAGACATATCAGAGAGCTGTAAGTTGGTATACAAGGCCTCTGCATGTAGCTAGTGCTCCACAAACATCCCCAAGTGTTTCCCTACACTCTGCAGGCCATGGGGGCTTGCTAAAAATGCCAAAAATTAAGAAAAACCTACTCGCGAGTTGGGGCCTTAAAGGTGCTAGAAATACTGCACAGAAGTGTTCTGATACCCCTGGGTTCCATTCTACACAAACTTGTGTGATAACTTAGCAAAGTGGAGCTTTCTAGGTACCTCAGTTTGGAAAATATGAGCTCCCAAAGTTGGACGAGATTTTTAATTGGCTGTTTTTGGTGGCAAAAATCTCCATGTGGGACAGGTGCCAGAGACCCCAACGTTTTCTAAAAGTCAGTTCCATCTGTCTTCTATCACTGTACAAAAAAGCAGCAGGGTTATATTTGTAGTTCCTGAGATATTCTTATTCAAAATGGCATGCGTGATGCCAAAATCGTTTTTTGCTTTTCAGTACTTTAAATTGGGATACAAGTATTAGTAGTCATTCAAATGGCAGTATTATGTATATTTTGTTCTTTTTCAAATGTTAATTGTTAAAGATGACTACTTTCAAAAAGTATAATGCCCTTTTTGTGTCACAAGGTCTAGCTCAGAGGCATCCCTGTAGATATGTTGACACCGATTTGCAATGCGTAGCATATATTCTGACTCATGACCAACTGATGTTAGACAGCGCACTGGATCCAGTTTTATTTTTAGCTCAGTGATGGCAACAAACGTAGGAAAACGTCTTGCCCTACTTTATACCTGCTGTGTGATTCCTCTTTTTTGCCTGGTTTGATCTCAATGTGCAGCTTATTGGGCATTAGGCTTTTCTGCATCGATCGCCAGCACTTGCAGTTTCTCTTGTATCTCCGCCTGTTCCGTTAAAATGTTTATGTCATGGGTATATCCTTGCGTGAAATATTTTAGGCCTCTCTGGACAACTTTTCCGGAAAAGTTGGACATATTCGGTAAGGAACAAACCGCAATATCTTTGTGAATATGCGCAAGATAGTGGAGCTCAAATACATGCATGTCTTTGGACTGTGGTTAAAAAAAAAAAACAAAAAAAAACAGAATTCCCCAAGGAGACCCGAACACGGAAAGAACATGCTACCTCTACACACATACCTGCAAACTCATGAGGGATAAAAAAGGTGACAAACCAATCGTGGACCCCCCCCCCCCAATATTTTATTTATTAAATTATTAATTTTTATTTTTGCAATTTTGAGTTAGATTGGTAGTACAAGAGATCACAATATACATCTGAAACATAAAATCCACTGAACTGGCTGGAAAGAAAGTAATTTTTTAGACCTTTTGGCCTGAACAAGCCGTTCAAGGGCACGTTTGCGCCGTTTTGCCATGTGTCTCTTTCGGGCCATCCTCTCCAGATGGTTTTTTTAACAGCCGACCAATGAAAGATGAGAATGAAGTTCATCTTTAGAAAATAAAATGGCAACCTATAGATCAATACGACACAAATAGTAATGTTCCCTGCAAGTGCTGGTGAAATGAAGCTTCATGAAGCGTTGAAGCTTTCCAGCCAGATGCGTTGAACTGAGGTTCATTTCTTGATGTTTCGAATGCACTCTAGAGACCCCTATTGGTCAATAAAAACACATACGAATTGCGCTTTGTAGGAAATGGTTGTCAAGCATAAGCTTTCATCACGAAAGTGGCAGAATCAATAAATGCAAAATAAAATGAAGTATTTTGACCACATGTTATGTCACAATGACTGAAAGATACTTTTGAGGACAGGACAGAGGCCAGTGAATGTGCATGTGAAACAAAGAGCCTTGTATTTTTGTTCAAAAAATAATGAGCGATTCCCCCAATATTAAAAATGAAAAACTATCGAATTAAGGGAATTTATTATGTATTGGAAATTATTTGAAAAGGTTTCAAAAAATGACGTCACATAATAGTCGAACAATTTGGCCTAATAGCCTCACTAAGCGACCTTATTCGGTGGTCAAAGTATTCCCGAACGGGAAACACCTTTCTCTTTCTCGCTGGCTCCATCGCACGCAATGACAAACTCGCAAACGGCACTGACAGACTTCAACTACTGACAACCCACGAGCTGCAGAAGAGAACTGGGAGATTTTATAGTCGACTGGCTGGCTGGCTGGCTGGCTGGCTGACTGACTGACTGACTGACTGACTGACTGACTGACTGACTGACTGACTGACTGACTGACTGACTGACTGACTGACTGACTGACTGACTGACTGACGTCATTTCGCCGAGACGAAACAAGCCTCGACACGGAGCTCCGTTAGGAGGTGCTTCACATCTTTGCTACAGGCTCCGAAGCCTTGGTATCGACCGTAACAGCACTATTCGTTGCCATCTTTGTTGGTTTCTAACGCAAAAACAAGGGCTAATTCGCTCATCCTTGTCATGGTAAATAACAATAAAAGTTATTAGTTGATGCTGATAAAAGTTAGCCAACACCAAGAAGAAAAAAAAAAACACTCGAGGTCAGGGTTTTTTTTTAGCCTGGTGAACCCGCCCCAGTGAATTACGAGGGGCGGGTTTACCAGGCTACTTTTTTATAGCTGACCATGAAGATAGTTAAGTTCCTCCAACAGAAAAAAATGACAATCTACCGCACTCAGTTAATGACATAAAAGCACAAAAGTTAAATGGGTCTCTATCTCCCTCTTCCCGGCGCATAACTGCTTGTGTTCGTATATGAGTGAGTCTTCTTCGATTGTTTTGTAGGTGGAATAAAACAATATCTCGTGAGCATTACTGCCACCCACTATGTTGATTCATGAGCCTTTGTCTGTGTATTGGTTTAAATGTCTTAGACGGTGCTATAATTTTTTTTTTGGCCAGTGTATGTATGTTTCACTGTTTGTTTCTGCGAATCTCGATCTGTGGTTTTTCTAACATAGCTCTATAATATTTTTGGCCAGTATGTTTCTGTGTACGTGGGTGTAGCTGCGTATGTGTTTGTTGCTGTGCACGTGTGTGTGAATCCCCATCTGTGTGTTTGTCTAATACAGGTGCTCTAATATTTTTGGCTGCTGTGTCTTGAAGTGCATGAGTATGTGAGTCTCCATCTGTGTGTTTGTCTAAAATAGGTCTTTAATATTGTGGGCCAGTGTATGCATGTGCTGCTGTGTACTTGTGTGTGGGAGTGTATGAATGATCATAGATGTAAGTGTGCTTGTGTGTAGGTGTGCGTGGAACGATGGGCAAGGGGTGAGCCATGGGGGGTGGCGCGGTGTGGGGGGGTGGGGTGGGGGCCCTCCGATTATTATTATTATTATTTATTCATGCATTTATTTTCTTTCTTCCCTCTTTCATTATCAACATTATTGTTACTATTGTTGTTATGAATATTATTATTATTTTGGGATTTTTTTCTTCCCTTTTTTTTTTTTTTCTCTACTCTATTTTATCCTGCCATAAACATTCTCTCAATATCATTTAACAGAACACCCAGTAAACACCCAGTTGTCTCTGAATTAACCTGTCTTTAGGCTTAAACTCTGTGAATCATGCCCTGTCTCTGTACTACTGTTTCTCTCCTTTTGTTTGCTTCTTTCACTGTTTGTCTCATTCATTTGCTCTGCCTCCTCCTCTTCAGTGTCATACCCCCGCTACTTGAAAAGATTATACAGCGTGACAAAATCTGGCAGTTCCACACCATATCCTTCAATTAACCAAATCCTATGCCAACAGCATTAAAATTTGTTAGCTGGAATGTGCGTGGCATTAACTCACCCGCAAAAAGAGCTAAAATCATGAATCATCTAAAAAAATTAAAGGCTGATATATGTCTGCTACAGGAAACCAAATTATCAGACAATGAACACAATAAACTTAAAACACAACACTTCAACCAATTATTTTTCTCTACATACAGCTCCAAAAAAAGAGGGGTCTCAGTTCTCATCCACAAAAATGCTCCATTTATTCATAAACACACAATAACCGACCCAGAAGGACGATATATCATTATCAATGGAACAATTAATAGCATCAATATTACAATTGCAAGTATTTATGGTCCAAACACAGATGATCCAGCATTCTACCATAGCTTCTTTGAATCACTACAGGACTTCTCAACATCAATCATAATTATAGGTGGAGACCTCAACACAGTAATCAACCCAACAATAGACAGCTCAACAAGTACACATCACTCCAAAACCTGGCATTCAACACAAATTATCAAACAATATATGACAGATATTGGTCTTGGCGATATTTGGAGGCTACATAACCCTTCATCCAGAGAATACACCTATTCTCCTCAGTCCATAAGTCCTTCTCAAGAATCGACTACTTTCTAGCAAGCAACTCTTCACTGGCAAATATCTCTAACCCCACCATCCACCCAATCATCATATCCGACCATGCTCCCATCAGCTTCACACTGCACAATAAAACTGAAACAAAAACCAGCACAAGATGGCGATTTAACACATCACTACTTCAAGATAGCGAATTTGATTCATATTTCAAAAAACAATGGACACTATTTATGGAAACAAACGACACAATATATACCTCACCAACTCTCATTTGGGAAACAGCCAAAGCAGTATTAAGAGGAAAAATTATCTCATACTCAAAATTTAAAAAGAAGAAAGAACTAGAAACAGAAAAAAAATTGGAAGAACAAATTAAACAACTACACAATTCATACGCAACTAATCCCACAGAACACATACTTACAGAAATTAGAAACACAAAAAATAAAATTGACAACAGCATTCATAAAAAGACACAATTCATGCTACGTAGGCTCCGATATAAACAGTTCGAGCACAATGACAAATCTGGAAAATACTTAGCCAACCAACTCAAACACAACAAAGAAAAATCACTCATCACAACTATTACAGACTCAACAGGAAACATCACCAGTGACCCACAAACCATAAATAACACATTCAGACAATACTACTACAACTTGTATAGCAATAATAAAGAAAAGGATCCAAAAGAAATAGACAACTTTCTAAATAACCTCCAACTACCATCATTAACAAAAGAACAAGCAGACATTTTAGACGCTCCACTCACCCCCATAGAATATGGAAAAGCACTACAGATCATGACAAACAATAAAGCACCTGGACTCGATGGATACCCCACAGAATTTTATAGACACTTTTGGAAAACAGTATCACCACTTTTTGTTAGAATGGCAGATGAAATCAAGAGCAATCAATCAATCCCATATCACATGAACACAGCACTAATTTCAGTACTACTCAAAACAAACAAAGACCCAACTCACTGCTCAAATTATAGGCCCATTTCATTCATTAACACAGATATCAAAATAATCAGCAAAGCACAAACAACTCGAATTGAATCAGTCATCCCATCTCTCATTCACCCAGATCAAACAGGATTCATTAAAGGAAGACATTCATCAAACAACACACGCCGTCTATTCAATCTTATCCACCTCTCTCAACAAAGTCAACACAAAACAGTCATTCTTTCCTTAGACGCAGAAAAAGCATTCGACAAGGTAAATTGGACATTTCTCAAAAAAACTATGGAAAAATTTGGATTTGGACAGTCATTTATTCAATGGATAACAACACTCTACAACCAACCAAAAGCAGCAGTTATTACAAACAACCTCATCTCACCTCACTTCACACTTCACAGAGGCACTAGACAAGGATGTCCACTATCACCATCACTATTCGCACTTTTCATTGAACCATTAGCTGCTGCAATCCGTCAAAATAACAATATTTCTGGTATTCATACTAAAAACATAACACATAAAATCAGTCTGTACGCAGATGACATACTCCTGTTCATACAGAATCCCAATAATTCAATCAAAGAACTTATCAAGCTCATCAATTCATACTCTAGCATCTCAGACTACACAGTAAACTGGAATAAATCAACCACCCTCACAATAAATGCAGATACATCCCTTTCTACAACACACATACCCCAATTACCACCTACTACTGGCAACATCACATATTTAGGCATAAAATTCTCTGCCAAGCTGTCGGAGTTGTTTCACCTGAATTTCACACCACTTTTAAAAACAAAACAAGATGACCTAAACCGATGGATGACACTACCAATCTCAATTATAGGACGCATCGCCACAATTAAAATGATGATACTGCCAAAACTCAATTACCTATTCACAATGATCCCCATCCAACCCACATCAAAATGGTTTAGCGCACTGGACACAACAATAACATCGTTCTACTGGAAAAACAAACAGCCCAGGATAAAACTAACTACACTACAACAGTCAAAACTACAAGGAGGCCTAGAAGCACCAAATTTCTATCATTACTACTTAGCCAATCAGTTACAGTACCTTTCCAAATGGATACATTCAACCCATCACTATCACCCCTGGTTAGACATAGAACAGACAGACTGCCAAGACATATCAATCAAAGACCTTCCATTTATCTGTACTGCAATCAAAAAACACAACTGTTTCAAAAACCCCGCAATCGCAGCAACTCTGACAGCTTGGTGGAAGATCAATAAAATAAGAAACACAACATTCTCTCTCACGACTCAAACACCCATATGGAACAACCCAGACTTCACTGCTAACAAATCCCCTCTAATAGGAACTAAATGGAAAGAAAAAGGAGTCACAAACCTCCACCACATCTTCTACAACAACACTTTACTAACATTACAACAGCTGTCTGAAATGTACGATATCGACAAGAAACAATTCCTTCAATACAGCCAACTCAAAGAGTCAATTAAAACAAAAATAAATATCACAAATTTCCACCTAGAACATCCACCACTATTATATAGCATCAATAAAATAACACAGTCAAAGAAAAAACTACTCACAAAGCTATATAAACTTATATCCTCCAATAACGACCCACATCACATACCAATAAACAAATGGGAACGAGACCTCATCATTCACACCAACAGTCAATTCTGGAACACAGTCTGCAACAACATATTCTCCATGTCTAACAACACCAAAATTCAGTTAATTCAGTATAAAATCATCCATAGAACACACCTCACACAACACAAGATGCACATCATGGGACTCACAGACACAGACATTTGCACCCACTGCACACTCAACACTATCGACGACCACCTGCACGCACTCTGGCTCTGCCCACCAATTCATAACTTCTGGAAAAAAATAACCACCGCCCTATCCCGATTCCTCGACCACAATATCCCACTATCCCCCACCGTCTGCATACTTGGAAATTTAGAAGAACTCAACACTAACTCAAAACAAATCACAATCCCCCTGCTTGTGGCACTAACTATCGCCAAGAAAACAATACTGCTCAACTGGAAAAACAGAAAAAACATTACAACAACACAATGGTTAGATCTCTATACGCAACATATATCAATGGAACAACAGTCAGCAACCCACAAGAATCAATTGCAAGAATTCAACAACATCTACTCCACAACTCTCACTGCCATCTCGATGCCGGTGAGTTAATGCCACAGCATAGATATACAATGGCTTGTTCACGAAGAGGAGAAGGGATATTTAAAAAAAATAAAAATAAAAAAAATAAAAAATTAAGAACCTGGGGAATTGGAATCTGTTAATCTGTATAAATCTTTAAGGAAACTTCTTGAACAAAAACATAGTGAAATAACTGCCAAAATACAACTCAGGATCATTTGATTGTTACACTGTTTTGCCTCGTTTCCCTTTTTCCCTTTTCTTTTGGCTCTTATCTCTCTATTTCATTATAATTATTATTATTGTTATTATTCATTTGTTTTCTCTCCTTTTTTCATCCTTTGTGGTTTTTTTTTTCCTCCTTTTTTTTCCTTCTTCCCCCCCTTTTTTGTTGTTTGTTTTATTCTCTCTTCTTTTCTATTCCTTTTGTTGATGTCTTTGTCTAATATTATTGTATGTATATTACTCTGTAAATCAACTCGCTACCCATTTATTTGTCTGGTCACATATTTGTTTGTATGCACTTATTGGTGAATTAATAAAAAAAATAAATAAATAAAAAAAATAAAAACACAAACAGTAGTTGTCATTCTCGCCAAAAACAAGGGCTAATCACTCGCCCCGGACGTGGTAAAGAACAATATTAGTTGCTAGTTGACGCGGATAAAAGTTTAGTTACCGTCTTTGACAGATAGCCTGTTTGTGCTCAACAACCGGAAACCGCTAGAACAAGCGGTTGTCATGGGAATTTGAAAAGACGCTAGGTGCATATTTCAGAGAAAGAAAAATAAAAAAACCCCTGCATGCTTTCTGCCCCTCAAAAAACGGTCTGATCGAGGGCTTTCTGTATTTGAAAAACATGTGACAATGTGACAAGGGAAATTCACACCACTGAGCTCATTAGCTGTTCGTTTTCATATCTGACGAGTCGGCCATCATCTTCAGACGTCTGGAGCTAGCTGAAATATTATGTCTTAAACTTGATGTTTAGCACGTATAAGGTTAAAATATCATTTATGCACATATTTCTGGCACTATACCTCTATGACTTACCTCAGCATACGAAACAGCAACAAAATCCTATGTATTTCATCCCAGCACTCCAATGTCTATCAAAAGGCGACTTTGCCGCAGAGACAGAAAGTGACAGTGGTTTGTTTGCGCTCTGAGTCTGGAATATTCGTTAGCAACCAGAACTCCGATGGAAAGGAAGCACGCGTTACTGCGCGAGACTAGGTTCTAACTTTATAACTGGCAGTTATAAAATTTTGCTCAACAATAACGTCTGTAGTCTGTCTGCCTGCCTCCCCCCCCCGAAAAAAAAAACTCTTCGGATCTACACGATTCACGTAAGTGACCTATTTTGGGATTAAAACGGCAAATTTCGCCGAAAGGTGACTAGTTTGCAGGTATGTACACAGAAAGGCCCCAGGCCCATTTCAAACCCATGACCTTCTTGCTGTAAGGCGGCACTACAAACTATTATGCCACCATGCCTCTCTCACAGGTGGGGAAAATGACAGAAAGACACTCCTGGACTTGCCACTTCGATATATAATGCTCTCAGCACCCCTACACACCAACGTGGGTAGGTTTAGCTCCCCACAGCTGAACACGCCGGACTAATCAGAAACACCTGCAAAGGCATGGCTCCAACACATCACAGTCCTCGAAACAGGTGGACAGTGTATAAGCAATGCTGTAATCTCTTAAAGGTGGAAACCAGTCCGAGCACAAACAGCCAGGCCTGCCCCGATGTACTGACTGGTGAAGAGGTGGTGGTTGATCTTCCGTAGCTTGACGGCGCGCTCGTAGAGTTTGCGGGCGCTTTTCCTCGACTCCGGGCAGAGGCGTGTCCTCATGTTCTTCACGCCCTGCTTGGTGTCGGGGTTCAGGAACACCACGATGGGGTACCACTGAGCGTAATTCAGCCGGTCCACTGCGTTGGGTGTGATGTCCAGCAGCGCGTGCTTATCCTAAAACAAATGCATACAATTCCAGAAGCGGTTAGAATGTCACAGTTTTGTGAATCTATTATGCTACTCTTTGGTGAAATCGGCAAGGACTAACAAAAGAGAAGCGGCAAAGCTGCCTCAGATAAACTGCAAGGCCAAAGTATGCATACACTCCTTGGTATGGGATCAGTTTTCCATGGTTCAGGCAAGGTCTTTTGCTTCCAACTGAAGGAAGCACAAAACTCTGCAGTACAAAATAATATTCCAGATGATTATACCACAATATAATTTACAAATTTGACTCTGAGGGACAATTTGACCTCAGAATTTGACCCATCCCAGCTTCTCAGGAGCATTGGTCGGCCACAGTACAGTGCCTGAGGACCAACTCCAGATCTAAAGCCTGGGTCAGAGCAGTGGAGGAGTGTCCACATTAAAGGAACCAGAGGCATGACTTTCGGTCGGGAGAAAACCACAGAGACCTGAGGCAACCCATTCCTACATGGGTAGAACATGCAAACTCCTCACAGAGAGGTCTTGGCTGGCCTGGCTGGAAGGTTGTTAACCCCTGAGCCGCCGAGCTATCAAGCAGTATGTACTACCAACAGTTTCATATTTCAGCATGACATAACTTCTATGCACAGAGTGATGTCCATCTTGAATAATTTCCCCTTTACAGCGAACAAATTCCACAATTTTGCCAACTATTTGACCGTTTGGAACTCTTGTTAATATCTTCATTTTAGTTTGATACTTGGTTGATACTTGTAGGACCTTGGAGGTCTCGCTCACCCGATCAATGATCTGTTTTATGGTGTGGAGACGGATGATTCCAGATCCGCGTTGATCAGATCCAGCATCTCTGGGTTCACTCCCTGCATTGGGAGGGAATGAGGGACAGGCACGCAATCATTAAATTTTCGTTTTTAAATTTTAAATATGTGACAGGGCATATGATATCACAACATCTACATGTCCAGCACAACACACCTCTCCTTCACATGTTGTTGACCTTTTTTCTGTTCTTTCACCATCAAGTAAAATTAAGATACAGAGAATAAGTCTCAAGCTCCCGAAATCACTCAGAATATACATTTGGTCTTAATTTGCACCCTCCCCAATTAGTGTTTCAGTACAGCAAATAGAGGATGCCAAAACACCCATTTTCCCAAAAAAATAAAAAAATAAAAAAAAATTATATTTTTTCGGCATTAACAGTCATCCCCCCACCCTGCCCCCACCCTAATTTTCGCAGAAACAGTAAAAGGGACATTAAATACAATGTTAAAAGAGTGTGTAAGGTTTGATGTAAATACTTTAAATGGTGTCCAAGTTGCAGCACGGAAACAGTGGGAAAGCGGACGAGGAGGGGAAAATTTGCTCGTCAATAGACTAATTGTGAGTTTCAAGATGGAGGCGACTGGAAACTACATCGAGGTACTTTTTGCATAAACAGCATTTTTTAAAAAACTACCTGTGCATTTTCAAAGTTCTCTGTGCCTCGTTTTAGATGTCAGGGCCCTCGGAATTCTACCGATGAAGTGTGGAGCTACTTTAAGCCTTGTTAATGATGAAAAAATATCGATTTCTTTGCATGGCAACACGATGCCCGATTCACAACCATTGCAAGTCTGTTGAGAGCTTCGGCTAAAAATCCATTTATTTCTAAAAGTTGCATCTGCACAGAGGTGGGGTATCTGACAAAAGTTAGTACTCGTTATCATGTTTCAATACACCCCAAGTCAATATCACACGGTAATTCTCCTTTAAGAGCACTGATGCAGTTTTTACAGCGAAGGGATGTCACGCCAGGGTTGATTTGTTTTACAAAACCCAAAACCAGTGAAGTTGGCACGTTGTGTAAATCGTATATAAAAACAGAATACAATGATTTGCAAATCCTTTTCAACCTATATTCAATTGAATACACTGCAAAGACAAGTTACTTAATGTTCGAACAGGTAAACTTTGTAATTTTTTGCAAATATTAGCTCATTTGGAATTTGATGCCTGCAACATGTTTCAAAAAAGCTGGCACAAGTGGCAAAAAAGACAGAGAGTTGAGGAATGCTCATCAAACACTTATTTGGAACATCCCACAGGTGAACGGGCTAATTGGGAACAGGTGGGTGCCATGATTGGGTATAAAAGCAGCTTCCCGGAAATGCTCAGTCATTCTCAAACAAGGATGGGGCGAGGGTCACCACTTAGTGAACAAATGCGCTGATTGTCGAACAGTTTAAAAACAACATTCCTCAACGAGCTATTGCAAGAATTTTAGAGATTTCATCATCTACGGTCCGTAACATCGTCAAAAGAGAATCTGGAGAAATCACTTTACGTAAGCGACAAGGCCGAAAACCAACATTGAATGCCTGTGACCTTCGATCCCTCAGGCGGTACTGCATCAAAAACCGACATCAGTGTGTAAAGGACATCACCACATGGGCTCAGAAAACTTCAGAAAACCACTGTCAGTAACTACAGTTCATCGCTACATCTGCAAGTGCAAGTTAAAACTCTACAATGCAAAGCGAAAGCCATTTATCAACAGCACCCAGAAACGCCGCCAGCTTCGCTGGGCCCAAGCTCATCTAAGATGGACTGATGCAAAGTGGAAAAGTGTTCTGTGGTCGGACGAGTTTTTGGAAACTGTGGACGTTGTGTCCTCCGGACTAAAGAGGAAAAAGAACCATCCGGACTGTTATAGGCGCAAAGGTCAAAAGCCAGCATCTGTGATGGTATGGGGGTGTATTAGTGCCCAAGGCATGGGCAACTTACACATATTAGGGGTGGGACGATTCTGAATCGCGATTTTTTTAAGGCGTAGTACCACCACCTGTTGCCATGGGGCGAACATACGAGCTTTCCCTCTTCCTTTATTGAACCAGACGCAGCCTTGAACGAAGGTGCCAAACATCAAAGGGCGTGAGAAGTGCTTCCGGAAAAAAAAAAAAAAAAACTTGCTGCATGGAGCAAGTAAAGGACTACAGAACTGGCTACTTTAATCATGTCCCTGTTTACTTTGCTCAATTAGCAATCAAACATTTATTTACTTTGCTGGATGACTAGAGCTCTTTATTTATTTATTTAGCTCTTTAAGGCAGCATGTTTGATTGCCACATTATGATATTTAAATGGACATAGAACAGCACAGCATGAACACGATTGCCATACCATTTTGTGGTATGATTTTCATAATTTATTTCTCCCATTCACGTTTCATCCGCATTGCAGAATGTTTTCCACCTTGTGTATTTTTTGATGCTTGAAATTCAGGGCGATCTGAAAATAAATTTCTTTATTTTTATTATATCATTATAGATCTTCTAAAAAGACGAGGATTTTTTTAAAGTGTCATGAGACTACTTGCAGTCATGGGGTGTGTAGGCAGTCACACGTAATTTCTTGAAATACACACCTGAAGCGGCTTAAACGATTTAAAATGCCGTTGGGAAGAAGCCTGAGTTTAGATTTCGCTAATTGCAGGCGCTCCGCCCTTCCCTAAATCTGCTCCCGTGTACTTGGCTTAAATAACAATCAAGCAATTTCAGTAGCCTATAAAGATTAAGATGTGATGGCGAAAAGCAGAAAAACCTAACTGGGCTTGTTAGATTGAAAGAATGCCAATAATTTGAATAATTAGAAAAAAAAATCTTCCTCTGAATTACATCTCTCATTTTAGCATTTTAGGACATTATTCAAGATGAATTTAAAACAGATTTGTAAAGATCGCCCTGGATTCTAAAAAATACACAGGCTGGAAAAAATTCTGAAAAGCAGATGAAACATGAACGTGAGATCGCTATGAATTATCACACTCGCACGAAATGGTGTGGCCATGGCAATTGTATTTATGCAAATCTGTGCCATTTAAATTTCTAAATGCAGCAATCAAACATGTCTTAATAAACAGCTCTTACTATTCAACTTACAGAGTAAACGAATCCACATTTGATCGCTAATCAAGCAAAGTAAACAGGAACAGGTTTACTTTTCTTCGAGTTGCCTAATTGGTTAATAAGAGATGATTCTGTTTTCATTTGCTTGGCTCCTTTCAGCACGTAGCCGAAAAATAATGATGTCAGTCAAGTTTTTCCGGAAGCATTTCTCACGCCCTTTGATGTTTGGCACTTTCGTTCAAGGCTGCGTCTGGTTTAATTAAGGAAGAGGGAAAGCTCGGATGTTCGCCCCACGGCAACAGGTGGTGGTACTACGCCTTCAAAAAATCGCGATTCAGAATCGTCCCACCCCTAACACATATGTGAAGGCACCATTAATGCTGAAAGGTACATACAGGTTTTGGAGCAACATATGTTGCCATCCAAGCAATGTCTTTTTCATGGACGTCCCTGCTTATTTCAGCAAGACAATGCCAAGCCACATTCTGCACGTGTTACAACAGCATGGCTCCGTAGTAAAAGAGTCCGGGTACTAGACTGGCCTGCCTGTAGTCCAGACCTATCTCCCATTGAAAATGTGTGCCACATTATGAAGCGTAAAATACGACAACGGAAACCCCGGACTGTTGAACAACTTAAGCTGTACATCAAGCAAGAATGGGAAAGGGTTCCACCTGAAAAGCTTCAAAAATTGGTCTCCTCAGTTCCCAAACGTTTACTGAGTGTCGTTAAAAGGAAAGGCGATGTAACACAGTGGTAAAAAGGCCCCTGTGCCAACTTTTTTGCAATGTGTTGCTGCCTTTAAATTCTAAGTTAATGATTGTTTGCAAAAAAAAAATAAAGTTTCTCAGTTTGAACATTAAACATCTTGTCTTTGCAGTGTATTCAATTGAATATAAGTTGAAAAGGATTTGGAAATCACTGTATTCTGTTTTTATCTACGATTTACATAACGTGCCAGCTTCACTGGTTTTGGGTTTTGTAGTTCTTAACTGCTTGCAGCACTTAAATCCCTCTAAGTGGAGTCAAAAGTTGCCTGTGTGCAAAAAAACCCTGGTTATGGCCTTACAACTCAGGACTTGAGCACCTGAGACTGCAAAATACTTGTACCATTTACAATTTCACATTATTTTCAGAATTTTTGAACAAAAAAAGTGCAAAAAAAAAAAAAAAAAAACCAAAAATACTCAAAGTAAAAAGAAGAATTTGGAAAAATGTTGCCAGCCAAACAAAAAAAAAATTACACTAGTTTTCCAAAGTGATGCTTGCGCCTGACTTGATTGCGCAAGATGAGTAAGCAGAGACCTCAGCACCTCCTCCAGAGGAAGGTGTGAGAGAAATAAACAGCGGCCAGATGCTCTCAAAGAGTGATTCAGCCGAGCCAGAGCAGAGTGGGTTTCATTAATCCGCAGCTTCGCATCTTACACTCACAGTCAGCATCAGGACACCATCCAAGATAAAGGCCTGCCAGCACAGCAACAGCAGCCTTCACAGCAAAACCAAACACAGCCAGTTTCAAGGGCAAAACACACACCGTATGCCCAAAGGGCACAAACACCAGCAGAACCTTTTCTAAACACTAATTCCGGTAAATTCAAATTATTGTTTGCCACCTCCAAGCCATCCTCAGTTTCCTCTTCATCCTAATTCTAGGATTCCAGGGCCAGGAGACAGTCCTGTGGCACAGCAACTGTCACCCTTACAGGACCCTTACAGAGATCGGAGATATAAAGAGGGTTGTGGTGGAGTCTCAATTTTTATCATTTTGGTCGAGTTTGAAATTTTCTAATAAGAGCAACGCAGAGCGTGACCTGCATGTTGATCAAGGGCATATTGAGATGGCTGCTGTGGCGGCCATATTAGATATCGCTCGATGCTGGGTTTCGAAAGGAACATTCCTCTTGCAACTCCCAATACTCCATTCAGAAATGGCATCAATCCGATGAGGGATTCTATAGTTATCCTACGGAAATGAAAAGTTAACGAACGACAGACGGACATGGTGTTGGCATAATGCCCCCTTTCATCTTTGGAGGGCGGGGGCATAAAAATGCTTATTTTCACATCCTTATTTGGGCATGTGGCCAGTTATGTAACAATACCATATTTTTATTGTGAATTTCTGTATAAGTAAAGATGATATGATAGGAATCTGAGAGGGTGACCTGGGAAATTTATTGGAAATTGGTTGATATGAGATGGAATGACCCTCTAGCAATATGAAGCCTCATTATAGTTGAGTTGAGCAGAAGGATTATGTATAACAAAACCGTTATTTAGCTGATGGTTTTTTCCAAAGCAACTTACAGTTGATTAGACTCAGCTTAGGGCTAATACCCCTTGGATAAATGAGGGGGTAAGGACCTTAGGTCAACGGCCAAACATCTGCACTGAACTTCCTTGAGGTTTTAGCAACCAGCTTTCTGAGCTCAAGTCACACTCCAGAGCTATGAGATTATAGGCAGCCACTGATGGTGTTATGAGTGAGTATTAAAGAGGTTATGGAGGACACTCACTCGCCAGTTCAAACACATCGGGCTCCTCCCGAGCCAGTCTCTCCCGAGCCACATCTGCGATGGGCCCAAAGATCACCACTGGCCTCAGGAACCCCGCTAAGAGAGGAGAAACAGAAACAGAGATTCAGAACGGAGCGCTAACATGTCTGTACACACACACACAAACATGCATACACACACGCACAAACATGCAAACACACACACACACACACACACACACACACACACACACACACACACACACACACACACACGCACCCACACATGCACGCGCGCGCACACACACACACACACACACACACACACAAACATGCATATACACACACACACACACACAAACATCATGCATACATACACACACACGCAGACACGCACACACACACACGCTGACCCTCTCTCAGCACCACTCTCTCGTAGGCAGGGAACTTGGTCTGGACGGGCTGAGCAGACAGGTCCTCCCGGCTCTTCCTCAGGTTCCTCTTGGAGCTGCGCAAGCCACGGAACCTCCAGAAGTCTGCGCGGTCGCCGCCCGCCGTTTTGGGCAGAGTGTACTGCACGCTGGACAGCTGCTCTGCCCTGGCGAGAGGAGGGGACACAGTCATTATGACGATGTAGAGCCCCTCCCTCTCAAGGCCTCTGAGGTCCCTCCTCTCTAATGGCACTTAAAATGATGGGGACATACACCTAGAGCTGAGAAACTACAGACGCCATCATGCATTTCTTCAGCTCATGAACCCAGCCAGCTCACCTGCTTAATTTCAGGCTGATGAGTGAATACATGCGATGGGGACAAATACTACAGAGGACTTAATGCTGACAGAACAAAGGACTTAATGCTGACAGAAAAAAGGATATTTCTCAGCACTTGAGGAACATCCTATATTAGAGAACTGAGCACCTGTTCTCTCTCAATTAATCTCTCTGGCCATCCCTCCATCCTTCTCTGTCTCTGAATAAGGCCCAGGACTGTAAGAGTACACTCAGGGAGTGAATTAGGGAGCCTGTTTACATTAATAATGCTCATATCTCCTCTCCCCGGGAGTCACGCCAAAGAAAACCACCCTCAAGCTCCGCAATCACTTCGCCCATTTTCCCCGCAACGATCATCCACTCCAACATACTTATAGCAAGAACGGAGGTAAATAATGAATACAATAATGAATTATTAATGTAACCGCACCAGTGTTAAATACTAAACACAATACATTGTAAATATTCATTATAGCGCTCCTCTTTATCTGGTATTGCAGCACGGCAGGGTGGTTGCAGTGTTTTGACGCACTGGCACAGTGAGGGTGAGGTGGTAGAGGGTAGACTAGTGGTCAGAAGTGGCAGTTAGAGCTGGATACAGCCTCCGGATGATTCTGACTTGCATGCAAAGTCCGGCAGAACTCTGCGTTGGGGTCTAACAGGGATTTCACACCATAAGCAACAATGCACATAGTTTGTGCAAGGTTGAGAGCAAGCTAAAGCTGAAAAGTCATGATCGGGATTCTTTTCCAGATCGCCACCTCGTGTGTTTATTAGGCGAATATATTCAACGTTTAACAGATAAATGTATCAAACTTAACATTTTTGCAGATGGCTGCTGTGTTGCTTTAAATTATTCGGCAATGCTACTGTCTGGCTTCTTTGTATTCATAAAGTGAAATACGAAAATAACGGACAATTTTTTTCCAATCCTGATATCCCCATCGGCCATGCCAGTGTTTTCTTTCCCAAGTTCCTGTACGTTTTAATTGCGGAGTTGTATAACTCCGGATACTCGGACACGCATAGAATAAATTTTTCCTTTATTGTTGATTGTTGCTAGGACACTTCTGCAAATGTACTCTTGCGAATTCTGCAATGTCATTGGACATGCTTTGGAGAGGTCAGTGCAATTTGAGGTCAAGGTTCAATGCAGTTCACCTTTGGATGCACAACTTTGCGGAAAATCAAGCTGCTTTGCGCCGCTTAAGGTTGCACCACCTTTCAGCCGAGCAGTGTCGTGTCCTTCATTGAAAACAGTGGTCTTGCTCAGTGTGATGCCGCGATTGTGCTTATGGTGTGAAAGCCCGGTAAGTCAGAAAACCAGTCCAAGGTTTAATCATTGTCTTTTTTATCCATTTAACCCCTTCCACCCTTAATACATGTGACCTGGGACATTTCTCCCACTGTGCCCTTTAACAGGGGGAGGGTGCAGTACCTACAGGGAGGCCTGTAACACAGATGCTGCTGGCCCCACTGAGACTCAGGAGGTAAGTGGGTCAAGCCTAACCACTGGCCATATACATACCAAACATAAACGAAATAGCTTTAAGCTTCTGGCCTGTTGAGTGTCCACAAGGAAATCTCTTCAGCGGCGGTGGACGCGTGACGAGACCAAATCCGCCAAAGCCCCGACTTTGTCTAGGGGCCACAATTAAACATAAAAAATAATGGACTTTTCCAGGCTAATGTGTTGCTGTAATGTTACCTGTTCTTGTTGGGGATGATGCCCCTCTCCACCTCCTGGTGGTTCTTCCCGATGCGGATGGCCAGCCAGGAGCCCAGCTTGCCGTTGTAGAGAGTGTCCACCACGCGGAAAACCTCGCCCTTGTTGAAGCTGAGGCCGTACGGGGACTCCTTCTCGTACTCAAAGTGGGTCCTGATGTAGAACGAATCACCCACGTCCGACTCCACTATCCGCCGGTACACTGGAGAAGGCAGGCATGAACCAACAGTTACCCTCAAAACTGTATTTCGCACAAAAGTTTCCTCAATGTGAGATTACGGCCCTTATGTGAGCTGTAAAAGACACAAGTGTGTCGCAAAAAAGTTACCTATCTTTATTGGCAAAATAAAGTTGGCAAAAACAAAATGCATCCTGCCATTTTCAAATATTGTATGCGTAGGAAACACCATTACATTATGGCACTTGCTTATCTTGAGTACGTTGTTATTCAGCACAGAATTCCTCCAATGGGACTGAAAAGTGAAAAGGAACTGAAATAAATACATTTAAATGTTAATATTCACCATCTTTCTTCTTCTGGGCCAGAATGGTGACTTCCTCTCCTTTTGGCAGGTCGAGCAGGAAGAGAACAGCCTCTTCTCGAATGATGTTGGCGAAGTCCACGTTGTTTACCTTCAGTCAAGGGAAAAGAGTCATGACCTCACAGAGCACCATCAAAATTCTGGGGCTGATATCAAAGACTCAAAATTAATACATTAAAAATGATCCCCTGACTAAAAAGCCAATTCAAAGATTTGTAAAAATATGCACACATCAAAAACCATCATGGCTTCATGAAAAAAAGATTGTTCTGCACTCTTCTTGACTTCAGTCGCAAAATTACAATGATTCCTTGACTCAATCTTTAAAATAAAGACTGCATACAACCGGTTTAAAGACACAGATCGCCCCAGTCCTCGATTCACTACTGAACAGAATCACCACAAATTTAGTCGAACTTCACTGATTTTAGTCCTGGTCGAAGCTTAATCTGACCTTGTAAAACTAGCAAGTCATCTATCACTAATGTTGGGCTGGGCTGCATTTGCCACATCGTAAAAAACAGCCGTGAAGACACAGCAAAAAACTAGTAGTTCACTGCAGTTCTCTTGAACCCTCAGTGGACATAAGTAACCATGGTGATGCCCATTGCTTTTCCAGTATAAATGGGATTTTGAGATGAGAAACCAAAGCCACACTCAGGGGCATCAACCTGCAACTTACGATGGCCAGCCAACTGCTCTACTACTAAGCTACCAAGCTGCCCTGACAGCAGATTAAACAGGGGTGCGTTTTCCAAAATCACAGATGCTAACTTGCATAGTTGTGTCCATTGCCTGTGAATGGACAAACTATGTAAGTTGCCAACTTAGTTAGCAACTATGCTTTTAAGAAATGCACCCCAGATCCAGAAAGTAGCTTTTGTGACTGACCCTGAGGATCTGGTCTCCCTCTTCCAGGCCCTCCTTGGCAGCGGGGCTGTCCTCTAGAACGCCCGCCACGAAGATGCCCACGTCATTCCCTCCAGCCAGGCGAAGCCCTACGCTCTCCCCCTTCTTAAACTTCACCAGCTTCATGCTGGGTCTGTAGAGACAGGCCGAGGAGGAGGATACATGACAGTCATGGGGAACCGTCGACACATTAGCTTGTAGAGGTGGAGGGACTATTATTATGGGAGACTTATCCTGGTATGGATTGGGAAATGGTGAAAGGACGGGGGGGGGGGGGGGGGGTGGATTTCTACATGTTATAAATGATAATTTCTTGGTGCAGTATGTTAATAAACCTACAAGAGAGAAGGCAATTTTAGACTTAGTGCTTTGAAATGACCCAGAAAGAATTAGCAATGTTGGGGTACTGGAGCCACTTGGCACAAGTGATCACTCTGCTGTTAAATTTTGGGAAGTTAAACAGGTGCATTCAAAAACAAAACTTTTCATTTTTAGGCGAGCAAACTGACAGGATGCGCTCATATCTAAGTGAAATAAAATGGGAGACACTCCTGGACTTAGAGTCCGTAAATGAGATGTGGAAAAGATTTAAGGGGGTTTTACTTGAATCACAATGCAAATTCATTCCAGAGGTGTCCAAAAGTAAGCTGAAAAAGCAGAATCCTCAGTGGATGATCAAAAGTATTCGTAGGATTTTGAGGGAAAAGAGGAATCTTTAAAAGATGTACATAAAGGAAAACAATGACAACACTAAGGCTGAATACTGTAAAATGCGGGCTGTGGTCAAAGAGCTGAGGAATGCGAGAAGACTGTATGAAAGACAAATTGCAGATGGGGCAAAAACTAACCCTCAGCGCTTCTTTCAGTACTGTAGCAGAAATAGGAAAGTTAAAGAGCAGGTTAAGTGCATAAAGAATAAAAATGGATCGCTGCTACATGATAACAAGGACATTGCAGATGCCTTAAACAGTTACTTTGTTGAGAATTTTACCTCAGAGGGGGTCTTTATTTGGCCAGAGGGCATGTTAAATGCTCAAGATTATTTATCGGAAATTGAGGTAAAGGATAACAAAGTGTTAGACAAGTTGCATAAACAAAAGGCAGGAAAGGCGGCGGGTCCTGATGGCTTATATCCTCAGGGAAGTTTGTGAGATCATCTTTAAGCCGCTATCCGCCATCTTCAGACGGTCTTTAGAAACTGGAGAAATACCAAATGATTGGAAACAGGGCAATATAATACCATTATATGGGAAAGGGGACTGTACTGAGCCAGGAAATCACAGGCCAGTCAGTTTAACTTGCATTACGTGCAAAATATTGGAATCCATCATAAAACATGAGCTGGAATTATTTCTTGAACGTAAGAGTATCTTGAGGGATAGCCAACATGGTTTCCGTAAGGCAAATTCATGCCTGGCAAATCTTCTGGAATTTTGAAGAGGCCACCAAGACTTATGACCAGAGCAGGGCTTATGACATCATATACTTGGATTTTCGGAAAGAATTTGATACAGTAGCGCATATGAGACTAATTTTTAAAATGAGCTTCATTGGTGTTTCAGGAGGTAACGCTAGAACAGGTATTCTGGAGCGGATTCAAAATTGGTTACAGGACAGAACACAAAGAGTGGTGGTCAGTGGCATCTCATCTGAGCTAGGTATGGAGGGAAGTGCCGTCCCCCAGGGATCTGTGTTGGGACCCCTACTGCTCCTCATCTACATTAATGATCTTAATAGGAATATTGAGAGCAGATTAGTTAAATTTGCAGATGATACCAAATTGGGGGGTTTGGCAAATAGTTTAGGGTCCACTAAAGTGATTCAGGATGATTTGGATAGAATCCAGAATTGGGCAGAAATGTGGCAAATGAAATTTAATGTTGTGAAATGTTGAGTTGTACATAAAGGTGATAAAAACATTAGACAACATTACTTCATGGGAGGTTTAAAACTGGAATGTGCTCCACACAAGAAAGATCTGGGAGTGATTGTTGACCAAATCCTCACAGACTCTAGCCATCGTGCCGTAGCAGTTAAAAAAAGCTAATCGGATGCTGGGATACATTGCCAAAAGTATTGAGTACAAATCTAAGGAGGTGATGTTATGATCCTGTTCTGCCTGACCATGTTTTTGTTCCTGCCTAACTTCCATGTTTGATTATGTATTCTCCTTTGTCTGACTTTGATTTATATTTTTGATTTGGATGCCATGCCATGTTTTGTTTTTTGCCTCGTCTTGCCATATTCCACCTTTGCAGTTTTATTCTGGTCCATCTTTTCTGTCTTACCATGCATTGCACTTTGTCTCCCCGTCTGGTCTTTTGTCATGTGATCGCTCACTGCCCCAGTATTGTGTGCCACACTTTCGGGTGATTTCATAGGTTCTGGGATTTCAACCATTCCTTCCAATCTCGTTTACTTCCTTCACCTCACTTTTCTATTTTACTAACAATACTAACAGTTTGTTGTTTTAAACATAAGAACTAAGACTAACATTGTTTATAGTACTAACTTACTAACAAGCACTAGGGATTGTATAGCTGCACATTACTAATTGACTAACAAGCTCTCAGCACTCGCTCTGCTCTAGTCTTGCCTTCGCTCAATTTACTTTGCTGTGCTTATAGCAGACTTTCTGCACCTGGCTACTCACTGTTCTGCTTCTCACTCTGTGCGCGGTAGAACTCCCAAACCGGAGCCGTGTGTTTGTCAGTAGACTGTCTCTGTGATCCCTGTCAGCGTTTTGGCTTTTCCCAATTTCTTGTAATCAGGAACTTCCTCATGTTCATTCCTTTGTAATTAGTCTGATCCAACTCACCTGTGCCCTATCATAGCATGCGACTTCCCCTACGTGTATTTAAGCAGTCATTTCACTCACAGTTCTTGTCAGAGCGTTTTCCCTGGTTTGCTTGGTTTTCTGAATAAATATTTTATTTTTGTGAGAACTTTTGTCTAGTTTCAGTTCATCTCAATATCATAAATGAATAGTTGTTCCAGTCTCTTATGGTTGACAGCTAGCCGTTACGTACTGAAATCCCCCCTGACAAATTGAAAATCCCCCCCAAAAAGTTGGAAAGGGGGAAATCCCCCTCTGAACAATATTTTGGCGGAAGCCCCGATTCAGTTTTTTTTTTTTTTTTGGGTGCCAGACAGCAACGGCAACTACCAGTCAGAGTCACAAAACGATGAAACCTTTAAAGCCGTAACCATATTCTCTTTGTGCAAAATGTTAATGCCAACAACAATAACTACAAAAAAAAAGACAGAGTTAGAATGAGTTGAAATGTATTTTGAACGTATAGTCAGTTCATGGCAGAGTTCAATACAGAAAATATTCTTAAAAGCATTGCCCACATTCAAAGGTTGAAAAGTCCCCCCAGCAATTGTTAATAAATCAAATCAAAAATGAAAAAACCAAAAACCAAAAAAAACTTTGTTAAGCGGGGCAAACAACTTGTGCGTGCCTCAGTGTGGGCCAGAGAGAGAGAGAGAGAGAGAGCGGCGGGGAGATGGCCGCTTAGATGGGCGAGTGAGATCGAGTCGGCAACGTATGACTCAGGAGGAGGGATAAACGGAGAGCAACTTGAGGCAGCAGAGTGGAGCTGTTTGGAAGCTTCACCAGGAAAAGCTAAGCCAGTCAGATGTGCCTTAGTGTCCTTGAACAGTCCAATCCTCCAAGAGTATTCCAAAGACAATCCAGTTGCAGGAAATATCCGCTCAGACACCTCCGTAAACACAACTTTTCTGCAACTAATACGATAACACCGGTTCCTCAGCCATACAAAGCTACAGCCGTGCTCAACTCGCCCAAGAACTCAGGCCAACTTCCGTGTTTTGTCATTTGTCCAACTTCCTGGTCGTGAGCGTTCCAGTTGCTGATTGGTCAGACACTTCAGTAACGTGATGGGTGCATTAAAATGTGAAGAATGTCCAATGTGTAGTTATGAAAGCATTTTTAATTTTAATTTTCAGAGTGAAGAGTGAAAAAAATGGAAAGCTAACAAAATGTTCTGTTACAAGGTTCAAGGATCAGCTGTAAGCATTGCCCCTAAGGCCATACAATTTTTAAAAAGTGGTCCTGTTTAAGTTTTTTAAATTGAATTTGTAATTACGGCGAAAATCAGCATAAACAAGGAGACTTCAGGATCGATTCTGGGAATCACCGCATGATGCCACATCATGTTGCACTTCGCTATGTTATGGAATGATGAGCTGTTCTGCTGTGTAGTGTGACCCAGTGCTATGTTGCACCGTTTTATGACATGTTATGCCAAATTATGTCACACTAAGCTGTTATGTTATGCTGTGCTATCACGCCACATCATGCTATGCTGTGCCCATATTATATGATATTATGACAATATTTCATATATTAGACTAGGGCTGCCGAACCCTTATTCTGAGAATCAAATCACCTGCAGGTTCACACTCCAGCCCTTAAAGCACAATTCACTCAACAGCTCGAAGCTGCCAGTCTGACAAATCAGGTGAGCTAAATCAGGGTTGAAATGAGAACCTGCAGAATGGTAGCTAGATCACTAGGAACATGGTCGGCCGGCCGAGTGAAACACCGTGTTAAGCAACGACATGTTCAGTACCTCAGGATGCTTTCATCATGGGCGACGCTGGGCACGGGTGCGTCAGAGGGGCTGACGGGCAGGTCTACGTCCGGCTGGCCGGGCTGCGCGTACACTGGTTTAGGCTCTGAGGAAATGGGACATGTGCACACAGTCACACAAACAACCGCATGCTGGATTGCTCACAGATGCACGCACAGACACACATCCAGTAATTTGCTGGACACTTATCTAAAGCAGTGGTCACCAAACCCTGTTCCTCGAGATATACCATCCAGTAGGTTCACAGTGCAACCTTAACCTGACACACCTAATATTATGTTGAGCAACTGAAAACAATTTTTGCTTCTTTAAGATGCCCGTTTTTCAAGGACTGGAGTGAAATCCTACATCTTCAGGAACACGGTTGGTGACAACTGATCGGACTGAGCAATCATGAAGTCATGGGCCTTGCTCTACGGACAAACGCTGACCTCATCGTGGCCACACTGGAGCAGAAATTAACCTTCTGTGTCCCAGTAAAATACCTTCAGCGCTCCGCTATAGACCACCCCTGCATACACATTCACATCTACATTTACTTCCACACGATGCACTCAAATACCATGCAAGCAGTGTCTCTTTGATGTGTTACATTGTCATGCTTGTTCATCTCTAATGGTTTTACTGAGCGCCACAAAACCTTCTAAACTACATTCATATTAACAATAACAAGTGAATTTTGAATTTTTAGATTTTAGGTAAATCCCTCCCTCAAAAACACACCGACAGATACATGGCAGAAAGTGTTGATCTTAACAAGTCATTTTGTCTTAGAATAAGACGTAACTTCCTAGTTTCTCTATCTCAAATAGAAAAATGAGCTTATTTCAAGTTGCCATGGGCTTGACAAGTGGTATTTTCTTATCCCATTGGCAAATCTGAAAACAAGTCAAAATTGTCTCACCCCATTGGCAATTTTTTGTCTTATTGCAAAAAAAGGGAAGAGAAATAAGGGTTTTTAGCGATAAAACATAATAGGACATAAAAGCATACATTATCTCCGAACATAAAATATTGCAGAAATGATACCTGACAAACAAAATCCTCACCAAAAATCACATGATATTTAATAGGAAGTGGCAATATCTTTGGTGGCGTACACGGTGATTTGGGGCAATATTTTTACGACACGCGTGCGCATTGACGTGTCTTCACTTATGTTGGCAGCTTCCAAGCTCAGCACGCTTATCTGCGGTCTACAGCAGCGTGTTTGTTTTTAATACAATCTCTCAGACTGCTTTCGCACAAGGTACAACAGATCGGTACCGTGCCAAAGTGCGATTGGGTATTATGTTTTGGGGGATTTTATTATTGAGAAGGGGCTTTAGAATATTAATATTGCGAATGCATGCTGCGCGTGCCGAAGCAATCCGGTGTGTCATCACTCAGTAACATGGATTACCACGTATAGCAGCCCAAGAAATTAAACTTGAAATTTTCTTGACAGAATTTCAGTGGCCAAAATCAAAATTGCTCCCCACAACTGTTCAACGCGAGTCCGTCATCTTGGGTTTGCCTGGAGACGCCGCCTCCGCGCATGCCCACTCCGACTTAGCGTAAATATAGCCCCGAATCAACGTTTATGGCGCCGTAGATATAGCCACTGCCTATTTAATAATCCAATTGCGTATTATACCGCACTTAAGTTTCAAATAGTAGCACAGGTTGAGCAAACTGTATAGTCTAAAATAAAAAGCTTTGCAGAAATGATTTCCAGCAACATCAATAACCTTTTCTTTGGTTTTAACTGCAACTGTACTGTAGGGTGGACTTTCAGTATTTTGCAGTGTATAGTGGACAGTCACTGGGCAGGCAGTCGGAGCCTGTCACTTCAGTTCCCAGTTTTCCTGGTGAATGATAAGTTTATGTTTCAATTTATACAAACATCCAAAAAAGCCACAAGCTAGGCCATAAATTGTGAGAAGTAATAATAATATTTTATTCCACAGAACAGACGTCAATATTTTAAGCTGTATTTGGTAATAAAAAAAGGTATTTCCATCTTTAAATAAGGAAATAAAATCAAGCTGATCAGGGACAAATTGGTCAGAGTACTCGACAAAAACAACCTACCGAATCACGATTGCAGAGAGAATTCAAATGGTGGCAACTTCTGTGAAGATTTCAATTTTTTTATTTTTACATCCTCCCCTGCTTGAAAACTGTGGCCGTATTAAAGCCTTGGACAGGTAGGGTAATGGAAAAGATGTTTCGTATGGTGCATACTGGGCACCAGGGAAGAGGCCTGACCTGGAAGAGGGGGTAACAAGGGCTCCTCTCTGACCCCAGGCTGTTCGGCCGGCATGAAGGTGTGCGGGTCCTCAGCCAGTTTCGCTGGGGTGGAAACTGACCCCGCTTTAGAGCTCCTCTCCTCCTCTCGACTTCTATGGCTGCAAGGAAGAGTTAAAAAAAAACCACATTTATTTTTTTTGCTTGATGAGTAATTTTCCTTGGGTACGCTCCTCAAGAACTGAAGCAGTGATAAAGACCACACAGTGTGTGAATGGAGATGGAGGTGACTTTCTCTAAGGGAAGGTTAAAAGCATCAGTTTATGATCAAACAGTAAATTGCCCATTCACAAAAAAAGGCATGGGATGATTGGCAGCGCAATACGAAAGGAAACTACAGGCAATTCCCATTCTCTCCACAGAGCGACACTGTTGCAAAAGATTTTACAAATGGTGCTTGGCATACAGCCTTCCTCAATGAGACCACTTAACCTGCTCGCATTAACACACTGAACTCAGTACACAATTCAGCATGAAAAAAGAAATTTACAATGTGCAGGATTTTAGCACCTTGTGCTTGCTCCAGCCCAGCCTGTACAGAGCGCAAACCAAAACACCATTAAGGTATTACTTAATTTAAGGAACGCTTTCATCCTAAAGGTCCCCTATAATGTCACCAGGAGCACAGTCAATTAGTTATTACAAGCCATTTCAATTTCATCCCCCACTCGACATCACATGGGGAAGGGGAGAAGAACTGATCACCTTCGGCCAAGCAGTCAATCAGATTTCATTATTTTGGGAGGTCACGCCCCCTTGTGATCTGAAGTGGAGATTTTGAACTGGTTTATAATGGCTAATTAGCTGTGCACCTGGTGGCATAATAGGGGCCCTGTAAGGCAACTTGCAGTTGATTAGACAAAGCAGGGGGCAAGTCCAACGAGGAATAACGTGGGGTTCAGGGCCTTGCTTTAGGGTTCAGCAGCAGCTCCGCCCTTATTTTTGTAGCCAGTCTGGGGCTTGAACCACCAAACTTCAAGTGCATCTGTCAAACATGTCACAGACTGTCCCCATAATGTGCCAACTTGGGCTTTTATTTAGGAAAATTTTGAGACACAAATTTCACTTTTGAGGTCAGCTGCAGGAAATCTCTTCTACCTGACTCAGATCCATTGTTCCATGGCCAGATACAGCACACGTTGTTGGCGAGAGGAGGAGTACGCTCCATACTGCACCTAATATGCAATTTCATGGCTTTGTCTCTCTACTCACAGCTGCCAATACAGCACAATAAACAGACAAAGAGAAAACTGGTGAAAGCAACACTGCCCCACCAAGGCAAAAGGAAGTAAATCCATTTTTTGTCGAATTCCATCCGAGACTATACACCTACTAGTGGTATTCGATTTAGTATGGCATGGCATGATCATGACGAAACTCGCCTACATACTGAGATTCGGCACATGCAAGTGGATATTCCTCATGTAGAGCAGAAGCAAAGACATACTTCTGCATTTCTCTCAAAATGGCTACTGATGGATTTACTTCCTGTTGCCTTGATGAGGCAGAACAGGCTACCCAGCTTGGCATCAGCGCCATCCTGAGTGACAACCTTGCACGATAGCCTAGTTGTCCTCCATATCACTTTTTGATGGCAGACTACCTTCATGCTGATTGTTCGATTACTAATCAGGCCAAGTACAAATGAACAGGCGGAGAGTATTTGCTCCCCATCCCTGACGACACGTCTGTGCTCTGCATTACTCGTAACTGCCAGCTAAAAATAAGCCGCTGATTGCGGGTGAAAAAAAATAACAGGGGTAATCACCATCAGCGGAGGAGCCTGTAATCACCTGTTTGGCGCAGGATAGGGAAATCAGCGGCTCTCGCCACTAATCAGCTTCCCTCCGGACTCCAGTGTGCAAACAGGCCAACGGTCAGCAGGGGCAAAAGCAACACCCCTAATCTCCCTCAAAAATTTCCCGTCCCATCAAGGCCAGATCCTGTTCCATTTGTCAGCCATTTTGAGTATTTTTCTTCATTTCACGCAAAAAAAACTTTATGGCACAATCTTGATTGTCCCACTTTAGAGACGCCTGTTTTAGAGTTTGTTCGCACCATGGGTACGTGGTTTCGAGAGCTGGCTTGTTCGTTGGGCTGACCAGTGCTTGTAATTTACTGACACACCAGTGAGGGGACACGACCTCAAAGGTAGCGCCTATACGGTCTTCAATCTTTTCAACAGGGCATGAAGTCAGTTGGCATGAAATTCAAAATTTTCAAAAAGAGGCCATTTTTTAACCTCACTGACTTTAATCCAATAGCATTTCATTCAAACCAAACAAGCCATAAAATAACATTTCTACCTCTGCTGTAGAAAGTAAGGAGTTATAAATCCGTGACTGTGGAAAGCCCACAATAGCCGTGAGGCAGGCAGTGTTTAGACCAATTTGTCCGCTATGCGACTTTTGATATTACCTCAAAAGCCAACAAAATATTGGCTAATACTGGCTAGATAAAAAGCCAATATTACCAACAAAAGCCCCTGAGATAATGGACAACATGAATTTTTTAATTAATAATTTAGATGTCAACTTATCTTCAGCTGTCGCCAGGTATGTGTTCAGTAAAAAAAAAAAAAAAAACTGGATAAACCATTTAGTGTCAAAAGGTTTACCATGTTGTGCCATTAGAAATGTTCATAGAAACTGGACTACTCTCCCTCCACTTTCCACAGGATCCAGCTTCATTAGCTTATGGCAGCAAACCAGACTCAAACTACACAGATATAGTTCAGCTGAAAGGACACCTTTGATGCTGGCATAGCACAAAAATAGCTCAAAATAGTTCAAAGTCTATAGATACACACAGCAGTGTTCAAAAGAAAAGCATTCTAATAAAAAAACTAATTGTCCCTGATTTGTCAAACATTTATTACTCTTTTGAAAGGATGAAAAAAACTTGTTTGGGACATTGAAGAGTGTACTTTATATTGCAAGCCTTGCAGCAATGCTCCAGGCATTATAAATGCCATTCTGAGAGTAAGACTTTGTTCAACAAGCATAGTTCCTCAAATCGTACAAACATGACACACTGCACACATGAACAGCCATTACGAGCAGCACTGTCGTCAACACCTCAACAGCCAAGCAGAGAGCACAACCAGAGCAGCTGTAGAACTGCACATCTCAATAGGCTTGATGCAGTGCCACATATGGAAACTAAGCATGAGGAGGCAATTCAGAGGTTGGAATATGGCTCGTATCGTCCTGCTGATTGGTCTGTCTGTTCTCGTCACTATGCCATGTTGAGCTACATCATGTTACCCATATGCGCACAGCAGTTCAAAATGGCTGACTCTGGAAAAGTGCTGAGAGCACTCTGTTGTGCACAAAAGCAGGAAGTCTCTTTCAGTTCCTACAGCATCGCTCCTCCATACGTTCTCGCCCTCGCCGCCAAACACCTGCAGCCGACTTCCCGAGTGAAAGTACTCAAAAACTTCCAAAGACAAAAAGATTCTGGAAAACTGCAGAACAAAAATATTGCAACCACAGCTTTCTTCTGACAGAGATGGAGCAGGAAAGCTGAATTTGAGGGGAGAAGTCGAGGGCAATGAATTAGAGAAATTCTGCAAGAACAGACAGACTGCACACGAAAGCATCTTTAGCAGCAGATGACATGTACTGGGATTGTCTTGGAATGAATGGTGCCTGTAAACCCTTCAATATACGAAATTAGTAATTCAGCTGGACTACAACGGTAAAGTTACTGTTTCACAAATGGTGCAAAAAACGTTGGTCTCAACATATTCTTGTCAAATCAAGACACTTGAAATCGGAAGCTATTTTTTCCTGTATTATGTAGAGAATATTAGCCTGGCCTCTGAACTTATTACTTTTTCATTCTATTGGTAAATCTTGAAATTAGTTCGAGCCAAATCATTTTGCCTAAATGGGCAAATGTTCCTGCCCTAGTCGGTACACAGGCGCACAAAGATATTTCAAAATAAATGCAAGACCACTGTTGTAGTCTGAGTACTTCATAGGTGACACAGTAACTGGACAAAATGAAAAAGTATGACACAAACTGTGGGTGCATGACCAAGACAAGCTTCGAGTCACATGATACACATAACACACACAGACACTGACATACAAAGTTTTGGTCTTGGGGACTGAAAAATTCTTTAAGCTCCTAAATTAGACTTCAATACCCCCAAACCCTAATCCCCCTCCATAACCCTAACATCAACCTTTACCAACAACCCAGGGTTCCCCACTATCGTTAATGACTGGGCGGGCGCCCGTTCATTCTGAGTGATTGCGCAATCGCCGCCTGTTCATAATATATTTGCCTGTTGAGAATCCTCGACCGCCTGGAAGAAAGAAAAAAAAAAAAAACGTTGAATCTAAAGAGCACTAGAAAGAGCAATTGAGTGTGCAATAACAAAATAAAGCGCATTCTCCGCCCCACTCAAAATGAACCCGCTCGCAAAAGAACGCCACCTACCGCCCAGTCGTTGAAAATTTTAGTGGAGAACACTGACATCCCCCATAATATAACCCATCTGGTAACTTCAGGTTGACAACTAACCCTAACAGGAGCCTAATTTTAGTAAGAAAGTTTAAAATAATACCTTGTCCTAACTATAGCCAACACTAACCAGAGACCTAAACCTAGTCCTCGGCCCAGAATTAAGCTTTTCCCTCATTGGGACCAAACATATGTCCCTATGGTGCTTTTTAAGGGATGGTTCGGACTTTTTGACACAGTTGTAGGACATCCTCATTAGCAGTGTCGTGCATCAACAGTGACTTTCCCCCTTACTGCGTCCCGTGAGCGGAGTTCTGGCCAGGTTTTGGTGTCGTCGGAAGCAGTTCCGGCTAGTTTGCTGGGGTCACGAAAAAAAAATTTTTGATTCCAAAAAACAATATGCGTTCAAAAGAGTAATACATTTGCATAACAAAAACCAACCCCTGAAAAAAAGTCAGACCTCACCATCACTCGGCGCCATTTTATCTTCCTTCGTATCATTGCGCACTGCCGCCTGTTGACATCCACGCATCCTTCCATCAGCAGTTCCACGGTGTTTACACGCTCGAATAGTTAACTTAAACATGTCCGACTATGTCACAAGTGATGAAGACATTCCCTTTTCCGCAGAGCCAAAGGGATACCTTTATGGGCCAGAATATACTGACGCTGAACTTCGTCAGATGGAGTTAGAATGGGCAGAGAGAGGAGGGACAGCGAAACGGCTCAAGTCGAAGTTGGAGCCGCAGCTCTCGCTGCGAGAGACCGGGCGAACGACAATTGGTGGTGCACTTGTTCTAAGTGTCAACTAATGCCAACGGAGGAGGAGAGCTACTGCTGCCACAAATGGGAACACATCATGCCACTGCTGCAAGATCTCTCGACTGATGAAAAGGCCAGGATACCAGCTTCTTTATGCATCACTAATCAAGACTTTCCCGCAATCCTCTTGCAGACCTTATTCCACATTCCAAAAATCAACTAGAAGAAGCAACCCAGGCCAGCTGGACCTGATGGTCAGCTGTCCTCAGAGTAAGTGTTGACTACCTCTTATAATAGATTCTTCGAAATTTTATTCTGAAGTTGCCCTGAGTTGAGCTTCTGACACCAGATAAACAATGAAAGAATTGTCACTTCATGTGTGGGTGCATTGTTCGCAAACTAAACGTGATTTCTCCCAAGATTTGTGCTGATTGACGGATGCCCACGATACAAATGTACATGTCCATCTTTGGGGGGCATTCAAAGGAGAATGTACGCAAAGTTTTCGCATGTTGAATGTGTTATGTATGAGTATTTTAAGTGAAGCACTGTTTATCATTTGTAAATGGAGATTTGTTCCATGATGTTTTTGCTGCCTTGCTGGTCAGCTATTTATTTTGTTCTTCAGCACCCTCTAGTTGTGTGCCTATAGCAAAACAAGATCTGATGTACTGACACTTCTTTGAAATAGACTAGTGCTTTCTACAAGCTTCTGGCACCTTCCTGCCTGGAGGGGGCGGGATTACCCAGGAATGCTGTAGATCTTTCCAGAATGTTGCTAGTCTATATAAATGCTGTGATTTTAGTCAGAGCAGAGCAGAGGCAGAGTTTTTGTTTTGGCAACAGAGTTAAATAGTGGCATTAGAGTGTTATTACAGGATTGAACAGTGGATTATTTGTAGTGTTTTTTTAATTTAGTGAAGAATAAATTTATTTAAGTTTTCATTGCTGGTTTTCTTTGTTGAGATTTTCAAGTCATAACAAATGATGCCTTTGCTCGCGACGCTACAAGATCAAATTGGCGGAGAAAAAAAAATTCAAGTACCTACCTCAGTGCAACTTCAGAAAAAGATTGTGCAGGTTTTTTGGGAGCCAAATTTTACTACCTGGTATGTTGTGGTGATCAGCACCGCCGCCAGATTGCCCCATCATCTGTGGGAAACACAGACTTGTATAGCCATGTCTTTTTAAGGCATACTGTATCCTTTAGTAGAATGAACGTCGATAACACTACACCAAATAGGCTACAAATCATCAAGCATCCAAAAACAGTAATCACATTTATTAATTTCCTGCAATTAATATACAGGATTGGTGATGTCATTTTATATAGATGTGTCATTGTTTTCAGGTTTATATACAGTATGCACTGACTCATCATGTTGCGTTGTTTGCCATTTCAGACAGTACAGGCTGATTGCCTATCGCCTCGGGATAGAATGGGCCCTAAAAGGAGAGAAGCTCGGTCCAGGCAACAGGAGAGTTCTTCCCTCATGTGTGGATGACTTAAGAAAAACATATCCATCACCAAATGGGCAATACACAGGGTTCAAGGAGTCTGAGGAAGCACATTATTTGTTTAAGATGTAAACACAAAAGTTTTCGAGGACATTTTGGACATTGTGTTACATTGACCATGTTTTATTGAAAATATATTTTTTAAACAATATCTTGTATAGAAAACAAACAAACAAACGCACCACATACTTAGGTTTTATTTGTTTCGTCCTGTTTATTACTAATATAATAAAACTAAGTTTGCCAAGACACCAGTTCTGATGGTATTACTTACCATTACAAATATAAAATAATAACAGCAGCAGTCATGCTCATACATACATACATACATGTGGAGAACTCCAACAAGAAAACATCTTTTACACTTCTCTTGTATCTGCACCATAAAATAAATCAGGCAAGATTAAAACATCTTGCGAAAAACATACGGGAAGAGAAAATAAATAAAAAAGTAAAAGCAAAAAGTAAAAGTTGTAGAAAGTAACTAAATAGTACACCTGAGACACCTGAATATGTTTGGTAAACATAGGACACCAAAACTGACTTTCTCAGTCTCAGACGCCAGGTTCATCAACTGCATTTTATGTTGTAAAACATGATGCATGTTCTGCCACAAAGTCGTCTTTTTTTGGCTTTGGAGTGGGAGCAATGTTGACCGGTAAGTTGACTGGAGGATGTATGTGGAACTGCTAATCTCCAAGCCTGACATTCTTATCAAGCCGCCGTTGAATGACCTGCTGCACCAATTCTTTCCTTAAGTCCCGTGTTGTTGGCTCATACAGCCTCCTTACAATCCACTGGTTTGATTGCTTGGAGTAAAGCACATTGTATTTTTTTTTTTTCCTGGGAATGAGGAGAGTGAGGGGACATGAGAATGATCATGAACATGCTACATGTGCATTACTTTGGCATGAAAATGAATAAGCTGTGATATATTTAAAAAAGGCCTTTTGTACGACAACATATCTTGACATTTGTAACAATGTATAAATAGCTTTTCCAGAAAGCATGAACTTCGTCTTCTTTTTTCATGTTATTTTGACTGACTTTCAAATGACACTGGCCTCCCATGTCAGTTATTTTAGAAAGTCCAACACAGCTAACATAGTCTGAGAAACCCCGAAATCTTACAACCGACAACAGTAATTATTCAGTATTTGCTACATTGGAGATCCTTACTATCACAACCACACTTCCACATAGTTGCTGACAATAATAACAGTCGTCATATAATGTCATGTTAAACCTTCACTGGCAATGTGACCTGAGTAATAACATTACTAGCTGATTCTTGATAGTCAGTTCCAGCATAATACAGTTAGCTTCTAAACAAGTAATGGGCGAAATCTGATTAGCCAAGTTAATAGCTAATTGTTCTTACCTGGAGTGCTGGTACAGCAGTGCTCTTCAAAAAATGTTTCTTCCTCTGTCCGGGACGTGTAGGAAGATAATCGTCCTAGCTGAAGCGTGCACTACACACATAAAGCTGTTTAATCCTTTCCACTTAAGTTTCCAGGCTGAACCCTATGGCACGAAGCCAAAGTTGCCTAATGGCAAGGTCCGTGACAGGAAAGCGGTGAAATGCATACAGCGAATCAGACAAGTTTTTGTTGCTGCAGCCCGGAAAATCACAAATTCGCACCATTTTTATACATTTTCCTGTCTAACAATATATTTCTCTCTCACGTTAGCTCACTCAGGTCGCAGTGGTCGCCATCCAAGTATGTAAATACCGTGAAACAGAGGTGCATTCAATAGGTAAGATGTTAGCTAACAATAGTGAGTATATTGGGCAAACAATAACGTTAGCTAACATTAGGGGCTGTTGAACACAAGGCAGGTGATGGAAGGGTGCGCGGATGTCAACAGGCAGCAGCGCGCAGTGATACGAAGAAAGATAACATGGCGCCGAGTGATAGTGAGGTCTGACTTTTTTTCAGGGTTTGGTTTTTGTGATGCAAATGTATTACTCTTTTGAACGCATATTTGGAATCAAAACTCTTTCTTTTTGTGACCCCAGCAAACTAGCCAGAACTTCTTCTGACAACACCAAAGCTGGGCAAGAACTCCGCTGACGGGATGCAGTCGGGGGAAAAGTCACTGTTCATGCACAACACTGCTTATGAGGTTGTCATACAACTTCATGTCAAAGAATCCGAACTATCCCTTTAATTCTGTTATTACCATCTTCATGGGTCTCCACAAGCATAGATAAACAGGTACACACACACACACACACACACACACAGCTAAGACACCATAGAACACTTACAGTGGTAGGATTCTGTGCAAGAGAGACCCTGCATTCCTGTGTCAAAACAAGAACCAGGAACAGTTATTGAAAATGACAGCGGCCACAACGAACACAGAGGTGATTAAACAGACATGGTGACAGACAGCTGCCAAAAGAAATAAAACTTTGCAGTTATCATTCAGCAAGGTAAGCAAGTTAGATAAACTCATTATATCTGCATACTAATCCCACACCGGCATTGCTGGAAGTGATTTTGTACGTTATTTGCTAAATATGGGTAACACGAGTACTGGAGATTCAACCAATTACTCAAGGTTAAAGGCTTTCAAAGTTTACAGGACCCCATGTTGAAACGAAGTGATTCGCCACAAAGATATAGATGATCATTCTCCATAGTTATCTTCTGTTCAACATGGAGCAAAAACACCCTTATCAGAAGAACTGCACACCCTCGTATGCTGGCCTTGCTAACGTGCATTCGACAGGGAGGACAATGGTGTCCACAAATTACCATTACATTATCGTTACAGTTACCTCTGCAGGGCTGTGATATTGCTAAGCAGGAACTTCCTCCTACAGTAATGAGGGATTAGGGGCCTTACTTAAGGGCCCAACAGTTGCGCTGGAACTAAAACCAACAACCTTCTGAGTCCCATGAAACATCTTAACCGAGGCTGAAGCCCTATGTATGCGAACATTATCTGAGCCAATCAAGGAAAGACAGGGGTGCTCAGAGATTTATTTAAAAAGTAAGGAAATTCCACATGGCTGTATATAAAAATAAGGAAGTATTCACTTCACGGCCCGTGGAGCAGGGGAGTCTGGGGTCATTGCCCGATCCCCACCCAAGAAAATTTTTTATTTCTAGGCTTTAAATGGCGCAATAGAAGAACAATCTACACTACATCACCATTTTGGAATTTTTCAGGCACAAAAGCCAACAAAATTACACAAACAACTTGAACTTGTGTACTAAGAATCTAAAAAAATATTTATTTCGAGATAATATATGTATATACAATATCAAGTTTTTCCCGAATTGAATTTCTTTTTTTTAAACTAATTATTGAAAACACTGACCATTAGAATCTACCTCACATTACAAATCTGCCCTGAGATTACCTCTTTAAACTTAACACAAAATTTCAAAGAGTCTTAACATTTTATTTTACATCTTTTAACACTCTTGAACACGCAGATGAATGATTGTAGTCTTACCTAATCGGGAAGAACAAGCTGCACCTGTTTACTATGGAGTGCTCTCGGAGTGAACCCTCTGTTAATTATGAAAATGACTGAGAACAGGTCAGGACTAATCATTGTTTTAAACAGAAGTTTTGTGCAGCCCAATTCTCTGTTCTTGTTCCGCAACTGTACTGAATTTAGCCCGTGATTTAATAGCTGTTAGATCACATATGGAGCGATATCTTTGGTTACCAATTACGATAATTGGAAAACACGTCAATAAAAGGAAAATGATTGAGAACTACTAATTGCAGTCAAAACGGGACGTGTCTTAGCACCCCCGCTGGCTACACCACTGGGACCCCACGATCTGGAAAGATATCCATAATCTCACCCACAAGCAAGCTAGCTACATAAAAGTAATGCTCCATTTGGCCACTGAAAACAATGGAGCCTTATTACCTACCTAACTACGTTAAGCTGCTGTTTCACCAACTGCAAAATGAATTTTTCACGCAACAGATTGTATTCAAAGTCAAGACATGTATTCGCATCTTTGCATTGACTTTGAATGTAATCTGTCGCACAAAAAATTTGTTTTGCGTAAAAGCAGCTTAGACTAATTGTAGACTTGGGCACAATGTCGTAACTTTACAGAAACTTGTCAGATAAGATCTAAAATGTTTGCCGAGTTGCTGTTATTTAGTATTTGTAGGACAGCAGCAAAGAAGCACACAATATTTGGTTAACATTTTAAATGATCAGCTACAAATTTTGAATGGACAGGAAACATTTCATCACTTGAAATGTGTTGGGTGCAGTGTTCGGGGGCAGCATCTGTGGTTCAAGGGAGTGATGCAAAACAGAATCGATGATAGGGCTCAACATCTGCACATGATAAAAATTGGTTCTACACTACACATCAGCATCAGCCTACGTTTCAGCGTATTGTGTACAGAGTTTCCCACAAAAGCTTTGCAATAATTCTGCCCCCAGCCCCTGACGCAATTGGTTCTCATTCCTCACAATCACCAACAAAAGGCTCTCTGATTGGCTATGAGTTTAAGTTTGTACAAAAGCACATATTGGCTCAATCAACCGAACCTATAGGAAATGTAGTTTTTCACATACCGGAAATTATAATGCATTTGTGCCAGATTTGTTCTTACGGAGGAAACAAAAATAAACACGGAAATCCGCAACATTACGTACTCTGAGCACCTGTGGAAAGACTCTCTCAGCAGTTATTTTCCGGGACAATATATGAAGGAATGAAATCATTAATCATAAAGAAAAAAAACCCACAGGGTCAGGAGAAGGCAGCTTGGTAAGGAGAGTAGGTCGAGATGCTACCAGCAGAGGTTTGAATCCAGGAGCAAGTAAAATTCCAACCATCGAATATCTATGTCAATAAACCAGCATTTTTCATTAAATTTCTTCCAGGTCAGAACAAAATTCTGTGGGGGACTCCAAATTTGTAAACCTGGATTTTACATCACTGGTGAACATGTACCATGGAAAACATATGTCTGTACTCTCTTACAAAAACTGCGGTCTGCTAGCATCGAAGACTGCTGGTTTCCTCCCTTCCTTCGCCAGCGAGACTGGCATGAAGATAATCTCGCTAATCAGTCGCCCTATATCAGGGTAGCACAACATGGCCAGGTCCATTAAAGTATTTTGTTCCAAAATTTGCTCCAAATTGATTCATTTGCTCAATCACACTCTGATGGGACACTTGCACAATCACCAGTCTACAGCCACAGATCGAAAGTAAGCCCCAAGTATTTCAAGGTGCCCAAGTAAAGAGATGGCCGGTGTAAAAACCAGCACATACATCTGTCCTGCAGGAGTAAAGCTGTAAATCCCAGCTATTTCTTTACCTGGGAGCAAAGAAAACCAGGGCTGTATTTTTACTAGTGCAGCAGATTTGACAATGTCTGGAGCAGAGTACACATTTTGAATGAATCCTACATGCGTTTAGATCAGACATGGGTCAATTAAGTAATTTCTTCAGGTACAAGGACCTTCCTGCACAATGTCAATCATGCCTGGGTAAATTTGATCGTGATGGAAGTGTTATCAAACCTGGTCCAATCCAGAAAAGCATTTGAAACCATATTTCCTAGTCATACTCATGTCCATTCAGTGGTATCAAGAGATAAAAGCCACACCCCAACAACTCTCCCCGTCACCCTCCTGCTCCTAACGCTCATGACCCTAATCAACTACATCTCATATATGTATGCAACTTCTAGACATAATGGCCAAAAGTATGGGGACACTACCAGGATTATGCTAGGAGTACATATAGATATTCCAGATAATTCAGAGCATCAGTTAAGGGAATGCTCTTTCCTACATTGGCCCTTGGGTACAGAGCAAGATTTACACATGGTATGTCATGCTCAGTGTAGATGAATAGATAAATCTCTGAATCTGACCCAATGAAACAAAGCTAGTATCAATAGAGAAGCCAGCTTTGATCCAAACTCAATCCTTCAAATCAAAGCCCGAGCTAACAAAAGCCTCACCAACTGGAGTGGAACCAAATCCCAGCAGAGGTTTTTGAGCATCTCGTGAAAAACCTTTCCAGAAGAATGAAGGCTCTCACAGCAGTGAAAGGGAACAAACCCCAAATTAATAAATTCCCATCATTTTGTAAATCAGATGTGGGATGTCCAAATGTCCACACACTTTTGGCCATGTTGATCTATTTTACCAGCTATTCGGGGTCCTCTCAGGGGAAAAACTAAAGGGGAAAAGGTCAACACACCTACAGTGCATAACACTACAAGGACAATACAGTAACTTACAGCAATGTCCAACTGACAAACAACAAAAAGAGACAAAACATCACTGAAGACACTTTTACATGAAAGAATAATGGGACAACAGTTAAAACATGTAAAACAACACACAATAAACCTCTGCTCTGTAAAAGGGTACAACACACTCAGAATACATTCTGCTCTCCTTCTGTTGCTTTACCCAGAATCTCAATGTGAAAATGAGCGAGTGCAAAGCTAACATTTGCGTGTTTATGTGTGGGGAAAGGAGTTTGATTGCGATTACACACAAACATGTCCAAAAAATGTTGCGCGACAGACACGAAAAAGCAGCACGGAATTTCGCATTTTAAATTTACCCAATGTCACGAGCTTGGTTGTTTCTTTGGAATCAAGACGCCAAAATAACTTCTCTGACCATCAAAATGCGCGAAAAACTACAACGTCCCGTGACATAGCAACATCCAACATGCGAGTGACTATTTGGAATGAGCGCAGTGTAACAATTCTTTCCCTGTAGAAAAAGCATAATTTCTTGTCATACAAAACTTGAGAGGAAATGGCTGGAGAGGAGGGGTCTTAAGAGGAAGTGTGAAACAGGCTTTACGGTTCGCTAATCTCTGCCTTGGGTGGCTCACAGCAGGACATGGGAATGGGACACAAACACCAGCCCCACTCAGAGACAGTCGATTGGCACTTTGCTCAGCTGTGGACTGATAACCAATCCCCTTTCCCCGTGACTCCAGCAAAAGACTGTCAACTGACTGCCAATCATGCTATTCGCATTATCCACACACGTACCCAATCCTTCGACTCATTCACTTTCATTGTGCTTTAAGGATAGTCGAATTAGCTTAAAACACACACCACTGAAGACTACATCAGCATATAAGATAACTTTTCAGCAGTCACAAGTGAGAAAGCATTCATCCTTGTGTTTGTTTGTACATCAGCAGCAAGATAAGATTGTTTTGCAAGGCCGTAATGATAACAAGGCTTTGCTAAAGAGTGGATTCCCCAAGAATAAGAATATATTCCGGCTCAAACAACAGAGAATGAGCCAAGTTTGGATGGGAAACATCAAACACATGAATCCACGAGCCTGTGAATTCTCTCCATGCAATAAAGAGTATCTTTACACAGTGGTACCTTACCTAAACAATTTGAGCAGTATAATTTTTCATCTGAAAGACTGATATTGAACGGAGAGCCAGTTTTCTACATATCCACTGAAAAGTGCGAATGGGGGGGGGGGCACTGGGGGAGGGGGACAGGGTTCTTACCTGCCATTGCTGATTGGCTGTGGAGAGTGCCGGGAAAAGTCTGAGGGTTCCGACCGCCTGTCGGGGGACCGCGAGCGACTGCCGCGGTGTCGGTCATGCGATCGATTGGAATGGTCTGATGCCAGTGAATGAATTTCTGAAATGTCTGTTAAAATAAAGTGAGTGTTTAGCATGCGGAGTTCAAAAAAGAAAAATAAAAAGCTTAGAACACATTGAAGTAATAAAAACTGTTACCAACTTGCTTTTTCACAAAATCAGAACAGGATCTAAGGCCACATTCAAAGAACGTTTCACCTCACTACCAATTATTTTCCTAAAAGCTCCAAGCAAAGGCTTCTCTTCAAATCCCACTGAAAACAAAACTAATTTTTGTTAACTAGTTTTTAACAGAATAAGAACTCTTAAAGCCGTAGAAAGGGTGGGGTTAAATTACTTTATTGGGCGGGTTTCACGATACTCATTGAGGAACACTTGCAGTAAAATGCACCACAAATCTGAGGGATCTCCGATGTGGGGAGCTCACATATACACCAGACTGGATAAGTCGAGGCCTGGGCTAGAACTGTAAACATCTGTTTTTTGAGGTAGCAATGCTGCGTTAACCTGAGGATGAGTTTATTGTGGGTAGCTTACTAGCCATGCCCACAGAGACCGCTCAATACTGCTAGGAGATGTCATAGACATAGAATTAACTCACTGCATGTGAAGGAAGGTTCAAACTTTATTGCAACAATCAAAGACAGAGGCAAAGTGCCTCCTATTTAACGTAAGCAAAAAATAAATATTTATAAGTCCAGCACATATGCAGTCAATTTTCAGCCTGAGGCATGTCTGGCAGCTTGTAAAATAATTAGCGGGAATGAATTTAAAAGGCTGCTTAATTACCAGGCGAGACTGACGACTGACCGCAGGACATGCAATTCTCCAAACTGCGCCGCAGATCGACACAACAGACCAAATTGGGCATGAGAGTGCTATTGTTTCTTGCCCAAGTGTTCCATGACAGGACATAAATCGTTCAGGACAAAAAACTGGCATGAGTATCAATTCACAAGTTGAGAAAGATGCAGAGAAGCCTTTAAGTTTTCCCACTTCTGTCCACTGAGCAGTTTCATAATTATTATAATATTTAGGCCATAGCATTTGGAAAGCTCGGTTTTATTAAATGTTCCACTGACTGGATTAGGACAGCAGTCGTTTCGAGAACCATTTTGAGATTAAGTTGCAGTCACTTACGTATAACTTATATTAAGGGCATAATTCTTTGCCTGCTTGAAGGGCACATCCATTACTACTTCAGAATTTTTATTAGATTGACACATTTTTTCCAGAAATGGAGCTATTCAAGAGGTTTTGTTAACAAGTCTGCCGCTGATCTGTTAGAAGTGAAAACCTCCATTTTTTAGCCGATCATTGATTTTGCCAGCAATTCCTGTCAGGCCCGTCGAGTCCCCTTCAGGAAATACTGCTCCTGTGACGTCACATGCCTGATCGCATGCAACATGCCTAGCAGCTGGCAAACAAAAGCAGCGTGCAAAGAATGAGCTCGTATAAACAATGGGACTGACAGGTTAATGACAGAATGCACAAGCAAACAGCCACTTTTTTCTGCTAAATGAAGAGACCTTGCTTTCCCACCTCACTTCCCCCACAACACAAGGGTAGCAACCCAACAAAGTAAGCACAAACACTTCAAAATATTTTTCATTCTCTCCATATATTCTGTATTTTAATACTTTTGACCTCAAGAACAGAGACACAATGCTTATAGGTGACTTCCCTTTCAGCCTTCCGCCCTCTTACAGCGGCCTGCCCAGCTGAACATCGATTCGCAAAGCCCCGGACGCATCCTTGTGCTCTCACCGTCTCGGTCGGACGCATTGCCGGACGGGACGCTGTCGTCCAGGTCGGGGATGTTGAGCAGCGTAGCTCTCTCGTCCCTCTGCACCACCATTTTCAGCTTGCCCTTTGACCTCTCAATTAGTTTCTTGGCGTCTAACAGGGAGAGGTTCTCCGTCACTGTTCCATTGATCTGCAGACAGAGGAAATAGAGAGGAGAGAGAGTTTTACTGAGGGCAATATTCCACATTTAGACCAATCCCTTTGTTTTTCAATCAGCACCTCTGGACTATTAACAACCTAAATAAAAGCAGCATACAAAATGGACTTGTTAGAGCAACAGCAGCGGAGATGATTGGCTCTAAAACCAGCTCCTAAAACAGAGAGAAAGTCCCTTAACCCCTTTGTGCTGATATAGATTCCGGCGTCCGTAAATTCCGAAGATTAATTCCTGAATAATTCTCTCATTGAATTTCCAAATGTCTTGCTTCACTAGAATAATTTTCCATAGTGTCTGTGACACGAAAACTGAGTTATAAAGCCTAAATAGGCTAATGCATAACAGGAAAAAAATTGGCATTATTTGCATTCTGCGCAAAGGGGTAAAGTCACCGCAACCAAATCTCTAACTGTTTGAAAATGGACAGCTGCCTATTCAGTATTTTAGAGACATTTAAGCCACTTTTCCACAAAGCAGTTCAGTTTGTTACAAATAAAAACTGTAATTTATATGTTCCGATTGTCAAAAGTCCTGGATGGTAGCGAAATAACAAGAGTACCATCCACAGTGGAAACGCAAACCCAACTGAGGGTTTAGGTTCCAGTTTGTAAAGTTAATGTTTCAGTTATACAGGAACTATACCAAAAGAGCTCGGTGGAAATGTGGCTTTATTGACACAGCTATATAATAGGCATAGCAACAATTACGGGAGGATAATGAATACAGCAGCGAATAGCAGAGAAAATATTGATCCATTGACATCTCGCTCACCTTTAGGACCACATCCCCCTCCTGGATGTTTCCATCCCGCGCAGCCAGGCTCTCGGGGGAGATATCCTTTACGAAAATGTGGCTGGCCAATCGTAGGCCGTATTCTGCTTTCAGAGGTAAACGACAGAAACAAAAAACGGACTGAGCAACGCAACCGTCACAGATGGGCTGTATTCTCTGCAGAGTCCACCTGTGTATTTGCAAGAAGGCTGTTATCTAATTATCTATTTTATTCTACAATTATCTAATTTCACCACCATATTAAAACTTTTCTGTTTACCATATACGATAGTCAACATTGAACAACACCCTGAAAAGGCAGTTGCATGGTAAACAAATTCACCAAGCAGTTAAATTATTCATTGTTTCAGGATGTCCGCAATTAAAGTAAAAATTGCCCTATTGTAACTTCTTGGAGGAAATGCGGCCTGCCACAAATGTTTACTTTGTGCAACACTTGGAGACTCAATCTAAGCACATCAATACCACTGTTTCTTTAGTACACTTAAGCACACATCTGACCAACAACCCTCCCTTAACTCTTTCGCAACATCACATCACCATCATTTAGCGGATGCTGTATTCCACAGCGATTTGTGGCCAATGAGGCCAAGCGAGGCCAATTCCCCCTGGGGTAGTATGGGGTCAAAGGCTTTGCTCAAGGGCCCCAACAGTTAATTTTATAGTGGCTACAAAGAGATTAAAACCACCAACTTTACAGGTGCTATAGCCACAGGGAACCATAAAGCCATCAACTGCTCAGATATAGTGCTGCCCTCTGCGACTTGTAGCAAGTGAGAGCGACATGGCATGAATGAGTAATTTTGTTGGTACAAAGCTTACATCAGACGCATTCTCTTAAGTGATCATTAATAAGACTTGCAAGAAAAGTGCCAGGTAAACAGTACCTGCTATCAATCATGCGGCCATGCATGAGGAGAGACAGGAAATAAATTTAACTCTGAAAAAGCTTTCACAAAAAAAAGAGACTGCCTGAAATGCAGATGGCAGTAGAACAAGTTGCTAATCCCTGAGCAACAACTATTTGTTTCAGTCTCCTCCAGTGCCTCACTACTGTATTTTTTTCCTGTCGCAATTAAGGAGAATGAAACCGATTCTGGGATTTTTTTCAGAATGGCTTAGTTTTCACGCATGTTCTTATCGACGCAACTTAATGCAAACATGCACAAACACCGATGTCCAAAGAATAACCTTATGTTGAGTATGACGAGATGTGATTGTGAGACAATAAAGGCAGTTTTGGGCAACTCATTTCTGGCAGCAGTAACAGAAATCTGGTGCTGGCGCTGCACTACTGCAATCTTTGTGTAGGGCAGGGGTGTGCAATGTTGTGTGGAAAAATGCCAGAGTGAGAGCAGGTGTTCGGGTTTTATGTTTTCAGTATGTCCGAGTCAACTACTGTGATTACAAATTGTGGTCTTCAGTTATAGGCTTGAAAGAGCCACATCAGTTGTATTAGGGCAAAGTTGCAAGACAACTCAGCTCCCACACAAGCCCTTTTCAGATAACATAGGACACCCTATATGTGAGGGAGACAATGTGACTGATTGACAAGGTACAACTTGCCGCACATCAGATCTGCTATGTCACCACCTGCCACAGCTTCATACACCCTTGGACTACGTCCAAACCACGTCTTTGTTTTGAAAAAAAACAATGTCTGTCTGCACGTACATTTTGCCTCTGTTTCAGAAATGATATCAGTCAACACTAATAAGCCTGAAACCGCGTATAACATATCATAACATATAAGTGGCGAGAACAGACCGTTCAGGCCAACTTGGCTCACCAGTTTCTTTTAACTATTGTGAATTATGTCTCAGTGGTATCTAGCTTTGAAGGAACAGTCCACCGTATTTTCATAATGAAATGGTGGAATGCTCACCTTCGAGTTGATTATCCTGCTTATACCATGGTCATTTGCCAGCAATATCAAATCGCAGCATTAATCTGAAACAGAGATTATGCATAACCCAACATTATGCGCGATTATGCAGACTGTATTACTCGCTACCCACAATTACAATGAACTTATGAGGGTTTCCGCAGTCAGTGAGCTGAAATCAGTCTGCTGGCATAGCATGTAGCTAGCGAACTGTCAGCAGTCGCTGATACATGAAGTGGACACGTTAGCTTCATTTGTAACCGTACTCAATTACAATCTTTTAATGGATAAAGCCTGATTTTTTTCGCTGCTACAATATTTACGATCATTATCGCTTGAGTACGAGTCAGCGAGGTGAAATCAGTCTGCTGGCAAAGCACGTAGCTTGCAAACCTTCACTTCACTTCTTCACATACGATTCATCTTCGTCAGTTTCTTCTTCCCTCTCACGGTCCATTTCGGCTTGCTCCTCCTCGGTATATTCCGGTTCAAATAGATATGGCTCCGGCTTCGCCACAAGCCAGTCGTCGGTATCTATGTCCTCCATTTGAAAATGTTCCATAGTAGCACACTTGATTATTTTCTTTTATACCATGGTCTGGGTGAATACTTTTTTTCTAATTTTTTCTAATTGGCTGGCAGCTGGCAGGTATGCATTAAAACCGTGGAACCGCACAGGTAGTTCGGCTACGGTCGTTTCACCATTCGAAATTCATGCACTATCCAACTTGTAACCATAGCAATGTTAGAGCTGACATTTGACTGGGTACAACAGAAACCTAGCGAAGTAATCAGGCTTTATTCATTAAACGATTGTAACTGTGTATGGTTACAAATGAAGCTTACGTGTCCACTTCATGTATCAGCAACTGTTGACAGTTCGCTAGCTACCTGCTATGCCAGCAGACTGATTTCAGCTCGCTGACTTCGGAAACCATCATAAGTTCATTGTAATTGTGGGTAGCAAGTAAGCTACAGTCTGCATAATCGCGCATAATTTTGGGTTATGCATAACAGTTAATCTCCGTTTCAGATTAATGCTGCGATTTGATATTGCTGGCAAATGACCATGGTATAAGCGGGATAATCAACTTGTGGAATGCACACCTTCTCGTTAATTATCCCTTACTTATAATTTTCTGCAAGCTCTGGCTTCCTGACTGTGTACCAAGCAGTGCAGTGCAGTCACGTTGGTAGTATTTACAGAAGTAGGGGGGGTCGTGGGAGAGAAAAGAAATCAGAAGTGAAGGTATCAATGCACTGTCGAAGCACGCAGCAGGTGTTACTACGCCTGTCATTATAGTACGTACTTCCCACAGCATATAAAAAGCCACGTTTGGATTTGCGTACCCGGACCCGAACTCATGTCACTGGTCATATAAACCTATGTAAACAGGAAAAACGTGGAAGACTTTGGTCGCATCTAACTACAGCCCCGAAAAATACCGTTGACCACAATGAGTCTAGCTACAAATGCTAACAGGAGTGGCAGCGCGTCTGGCTGACTGGGTGGTCGCTCAAAGCTCAGAGAGGTACGTATCATCTCGTCTCATTTCATAGAAAAACATATTTCATTATGAAAATACGGTGGACTGTTCCTTTAAGTCAAGTCTGCTCTTGAAAATTGCCAAGGTTTCTGCTTCAACAATATGGTCAGGCAAGCTGTTCCACATCCAAATTACTCTGGGTGAAAAAATATTTCCTAATATCAGTGCTAAATTTACCCTTGGTCAACTTCCATTTATGAGCCAGAGTTCTACTGACAGAGCTTGGCCCAAGGAATCCTACACAATTCATTTTGTTAATCCCTTTAACATATTTAAAGACCTCAAACAGATCACCTCTGAGTCTCCTTTTCCTAAGACTTAAGATAACCATTCATCTGCTGGTCGTCAAGGCTGGTAGTCAAGGTTACGGTAGGTGGTTTGTTTTCTTCCTGAAAATGGTCACGTGATCGAGGCCAGATGAATCAGGACAGGGAAGGATACGTCGTGACTGATGACCAGCAGTGAACGTGGGTGACTGTCATCGTATTTCAAAGGTCTCCGTTTCTGCGTGTCCACACCACAGCACAGTCCTGGAGTTTTTAAAAGTAAAACGGGGTCTGCAGAATTTTCAAAGATCTCAGTTTTCGATGTTTGAAAATCCGGGAGTAGCATGGGCACTAGGTGGAAATGTGGCTAAAGTTATGAGTTTTAAAATGAAACTGCATTAGTGTGGACACAGCCTAAAAGTTGATCTTCGGCTCCCACTTACAGCTGACCTTGACCTCTGACCCAATCATAATCAAAACTTAATCAGTTCAGCTACCCTCTGAGGGGAGTTACCATATCTGATATGGTGAAAATACCTGCACTCCTTCAGTATATACAGAGCAGAAAAGATACTGGTGATGTACGGTGTGACGGACAGTGTGACAGATGCAAACACTGACGGGCAACTGAAACAGTCAGCCTCCCACTCCCTGTGAAGGCAGAGGGATTATAAAGCCCCCGACCTACTCAACCGAAATCCAACTCCCGCTGACGCTGCGGTGCCCACCTTCGTTCCTGCGGGACTTGACGAGGGTGACCTTGGCTGGGCGTGGGGGCAGGGTAGAGGAGAGGGACCGGCGGTCGGAGTGGGGCGATAGGCTCCTCCTCTCCCTGGAGACGCTGCGCTCCCGCCCGGCGCCGCTCCTCTCGCCCCGCCTCCCAACAGCCCCGCCCATCCCGCTGCGAGCACTGCGCTCGTCATACACCGTCTCATCGTCGTAGCTGTCCTCCTCCTCCTCCTCCTCCTCCTCGTGCTCCGACACAGTTTCCCTCAGACCCGGCCGTGCCACCGGGATCTGCACTTTCCGCTTCCGCCGTATCGTCTGCGCAGGCATCCAGAGCCAGAGATTAAGCTCTGATCACAAACAAGCTAAACTGTGTATGTGCGTGTGTGCGTGTGAGTGGGTGTGTTTCTGTGCTTCTGTGAATGGGCTAGCATGGCTACACTTGGGAGAACCAAGTCCTGAGAAGCCATATATTATGAGGATTTCTGGGGTCGTGAAGATATTTAGGTTGGTCATGCAAATTACGGAGCACTACAGCACACTGGCTAGAGTCAGGGAAACAGTAGAGGTCGGTTATGGTTAGGCATGATTTGGTTAGGACCTGAAAAAGTCTGTACTGAATGAATGAAAGTCTATATAATGTCCTCACAAGTATAGCTATGCGAGTGAGTGGGTGGTTGTCAGTGCGTGTGTGTGTTTGTGTGTGTGAGCGCAGGCGACTCACTATTTTTGCGTTTTTCCCGCTTTTCCGTAGCTGCTGCACTGCATAAGCATGCTCCACGTTGTCCATGGAGACGGCATTCACCATGACGACCCGATCATTCTCCCTGGGATTAGCATGGAGTTGTTTAGGAACAGAGGAAGATAAATGAGTGACCAGAAGTGTCGCATCAGTTGGTGCTCTGGTAAAATGCCGCATACAGAACAGTCTCAGCCATCTATTAGCAGCAATATAAAGCTGAGAACATCATCTTCGCTGGCATTGACTGCTGCGAGGTAGGCGAGCCAAGAGTTTAATTTCAGGCCTGTGCAGGACTCCCTACAGTGCGAGGTCCAGGATCCAACGCGTAAATCCACACGACATCAGTGTGAGGGACCTCGTTTTCACACATCTACCTGTTCCCACTGGCAACACACTACGACAGGCTTGAGAACAAGATGGGTGAACCCACGCAAACACACACACACAGAGAAAACAATCACATGCATAGAAACAAACACAAATACAAATACAAACACATATAGAAAAAAACACAGACTAGATGCATGCACACACTGTGAACAACCACAATGATAAACTATTAGCTTAAGATCACACCGGCCCCAACTGTACTGCCTGGAATTAAAGAGGTGGAAAGAACCGACAAGAAATAAATCCAGAAGACTGCAGAAAAACAGACGCACTTTCTGCACAGGGATTGTCCACCACTGAATCCCTTTATCAACAAACGGACAGGTCTGATGACACATAGAGAACAGAAGGTAACAAGAGCAGTCAGAGAGAGCAATATACGCCAGTCACGCAACGGTTTGATGGGAAGGGACATCTTCACTTTGTCTCCTTAGTTTGTTTGCCTCAGCATGTTTTTTATCTTCTCTCTTTCGAATTTCTTCATTCTGTCGCCTTACTTTGGTGTACCGTTTTTGTCGATTTCGGGGCATAAAAGGGTTAATTTTGAGAAAGAGGGTGATCCAATCAGGCTGATTTCTGAACTCATCAAAGTTCCACCTGATATGGTGATGCTGTGTCAATTGTATTGTGAACATAAGCAACGGAAAGACTCTTTTTGTCAATGTCTGGGCATAAAAGGGTTAATTTTGAGAAGGGTGATCCAATCAGGCTGATTTCCGAACTCATCAAATTTCCATCGGATATGATCATGCTGTGTGAATTTGGATAAAATCTATTGAGAATTGGCGGAGTTATTGTGAACAAAAGCAAGGGACAGACAGACAGACAGACAGACAGACATCATGATTCCATAATGACGGGCGTATAAAAATGAACACGAGCGCAGACTCACTGCAGCATCCCCTCAGCCGGTCCGCCCTTCAGCACGTCCGATATGACAATGGACGTCTCCCCGCTCTGGAAATGTGGGTTATCTCGGCCCCCGGAAATGGCGATCCCGAAACCAAACCCAGGAGCCTGCAGAGCACAAGACCAAGGGAAGATAAAAGGGCAGTGAAACACAGCTGAATGTTACTGAAGAAGAAAATTTGGGCCTTCGCGGCATTTGCCCAGAGAGAGCGAGGCAGCTCTCTATTTTATGTTTTGGAGGATTAGGTCAAAACAAAGCAGAACACCTCTCTAATTTTGAGCATAAAACAAGTTCCATTTTGACATCAGGAGGCAGCATTGAGATAAGGGGGGCCCAAGTTTGGTACCCCCAAAAAGGGTTTACATCCAATAGTTTCCGGACCATCAGAGCCATTATTATTTGACAGCACATTCAGAATCAGCATGAAAAATTACATAAGACTGCCAATTTTGGTGCCAATAGGTGCTACAGTTTTTGATTTTTTGGGGGGATTTTTGTCCATGTACATATAGCAACTACTGGTGGAAAAAAATCAGGACAATCTGAGAGATGGCGGTTACAAATGCCCAGGCTACTGATCATTTGAGATGGAATGGCCCTTGAGTTAAGCAATGAAATTTCATGAATCTTCCTAAACGAATTATTCCTAAACACAAGATTTAAAGAGCTTATTCATTTGTGCACTTAGTCGGTAAACAGTGGTCTTAAGAAATTTGTTTTCTTTGCTTAATTGTGTTTATTTTCAAAAATTTGATTTTCCATCAGCATAGGACCTAGTCTTTGTAAAGCCCCAATATAAACTGTTTAGTTTTAGGGACACTAGTGTCTGTGCTCACACCAGAACAAAGGAGAGGAGTGAATACAGTCAAAACACATGCCTCATGAAAGACCTCCCAACAGTACTGCAGTCCAAACACCAATTAATTATGCAAATTACCAGTACTGCCTGTTCAATGAGGTTAGTGTAGCCAGGCCACAGATGCAGTCCAGATGAAGTACAGGCTTAGTTCAGCCTGCTCTGTCTGTGCCGCAGGATTTGGCAAATAGCAAACCACCACCATTATAGTAAGAGCAACAAAAACACATGTTCAGCATACAGAATATATTCAATCTGCAAAAGCACCACTCTTCACACCTCCCCTTTGTTCTGGTGTGAGCATAGGCCTAGCAGACAGACTTCGGTCTACCTCGGTGAAATTATCCTGAGGAATACCGATGTGGTCTCTGAGCTTCAGTGGGCCAGACAATCCTCAGTGTGTTTCAGGAAAGTTTTACCGAGGTTTACTGAGGTGTCATCCAAACTTAAACTGGATAGACTTTGGGATACCTCGGTAAAATTTTTTAGAGGTTAATAGAGTTGGCTTCAAATCTTCAGTAAACCTCGAGGAGTATTCTAAGTTTCTTAAGTAATTTCTCAGAAAAAGGTGCACTTTCTTGGTTTTTGGGTGCTGCTAGTGCATGAAGTACATGAGCCATCAGTGAGTCTCTCTTCATCTTAAGATGTGATTGTTATTTTTTTGTGAGTTCTGTTTGTATTTTTACAGAAATATGCTTTATACTCGGTTTTTGCTTTCCTTTTTGGATTGAGATACGGAATATATACGCCACATATATGCCACATTCACCAAACATACAGCGCCCTCCATAATTATTGGCACACCTGGTTAAGATGTGTTAAAAGCCTTAAAATAAATTCCATTTTTATTGCAGAAGCATACTCGCACACTGAAAATTGTAGAAAAATGTAACCTCCAACCCAAGTGAATGTTAAGGGGGAAAAAAAAAATTCCTGACTAAGAAATTATTTTTCATAAAATCACCAGTTCCACAATTATTGGCACCCCAAACAATTCCTAGGAAATAAATGTAATTGAAGCATTTCTGTCATTTCTACAGTAGTTTACAAAGTTGACCAGGGTATCTAGGAACCTTAAATTAGTAATTCATCACTTCCTGTTTCCCTGGGGTATAAATATGATGTGACAGAGGCCATTTCTCTTATCCCCTCCTCAACATGGGAAAGACAAAGGAACACGCCATTCAAGTAAGGCAGATGTGTGTCGACCTTCACAAGTCAGGCAATGGCTACAAGAATATAGCCACTCGCCTGCACCTGCCCATATCTACGGTCAGAGGAATCATTAAGAAGCTTAAAACAACTGGAACAGTGGTAAACAAGCTTGGATGAGGGCGCAAGGTTATTTTGCCACCACGCAGTGAGGAAGATGGTAAGAGAAATAAGAAGTTCTCCAAAGCTCACTGTGAAAGAATTGCAACAATTGGTAGCATCTTGGGGTGACAAAGTCTCCAAAACAACCATCAGGCGCTATCTACATGCCAACAAGCTGTTTGGGAGGCATGCACGGAAAAAACTTCTCTCGCTCGCAATCATGAATGCAAACGTCTGGAGTTCGCCAAGTGGTACTGGACTTCAACTGGGATCGTGTGCTTTGGTCAGATGAGACCAAGATGGAGCTTTTCGGCAACAAGCACTAAGTGGGTCTGGCGGAACACAAAAGATGAGTACGCAGAAAAGCACCTCATGCCCACTGTGAAGTATGGGGGAGGATCAGTGATGCTGTGCGCCTTTTTCTCTTCCAGAGGCCCTGGGAACCTTGTTAGGGTGCATGGCATCATGAATGCTTTGAAATACCAGGACATTTTAAATCAAAATCTGGTGGCCTCTGCCCGGAAGCTGAACACGAGTCATCACTGAGTCTTCCAGCCAGGTAATGACCCTCAACATGTGGCCAAATCTACACAGAAATGGTTCACCAGACACAGAATCAAGCTCCTCCCATGGCCATCTCAGTCCCCAGACCTCAACCCCATTTAAAACCTGTGGAGTGAGCTGAAGAGGAGAGTGCAGAGGAGAGGACCCAGGTCGTTGGATGATTTAGAGAGATTGTGCAAAGAGGAATGGTCGAAGATCCCTCTTTCTGTATTCTCCCATCTTGAGAAATATTATAGGAGAAGATTCGGTGCCTTTTTGTTGGCAAAAGGGGGTTGTAAAAGTATTGACATTGGGGATGCTAATAATTGTGGCACACATGATTTGATGTAAAAGAATTATTTCTTAATGAGGGATTTTTTCCCCACTGAATAAATGCACTTGAATTAAAGGTTGGATTTTCCTCTTTTTTTCAATGTGGTCCTATATTACTTAGGAAAAAACTGAATTTATTAGAAGCTTAAGAACACATCTTAACCAGGGGTGCCAATAATTATGGAGAGCGCTGTACGTAATGAAAGTAAAGAAGTATTGTGAAATTGTCTTAAAACAAAACCATCGTTTGAGCCATGCCATTTTAAAAGTCGCATGCCAGTAAGCTGGAAAAATCCACCCCTACGCAAAAATTTGCTGCCAGTACGTTACATATAGGTCACCAGTACCAGTATCAGCAACAGCACGGAAGGCTTCAGACTGTACCGATTTACCTAGTTTTATCGATTATCTGAAGATAGGCTGGTATAGCCGGCGCTGTCGCAAGTAGCCTACCTGTAAAGCACGTGATCAGCCAATCGTGGATGCTTGGCTGGTTCATCCACCTCCTGGGACTAGTTCCCATAATGAAACTAGTGCCGCGAATGTCTCGACATCAGAAAGTTTGGAAGACGATAATACAATCGACAGAGTAGAGCATAGTACCAAGCGAAAGCCATCGACGACGGCAGATCTTACTTGAACCAGAGAATATAGCCGGCTAGAATTAGAATTAGCTCTAGGAAATGTCTATTTAACAGTCAGATGGATCCCGATCTTTTCTGCCACTTTGCAGTCTCTTCCGTTTAACCTGCGTCATTTTAGCCATGGGTCTCTTTCCAATATCAATGAACATTTCCCAGTTAAACTTGCTGCCGAATCAGAATGTGCAGACCTTTTTAATGTGTGTTTAGCGACCTTGCCATGACATAGCTAGCGAACCTGGAATGTAGGTATACCGTTCGCTAATAGTTCTTGCTCATCTTTATGCATGGTCGAAGTAAGTCATGTCTCTTATGCCTAAATACTTTGAATCGTCTCCCTCTGCAGCTGCTGGGAAGGAAATGCTGCGGGTCCACAGCACATTTACAGAGGGCTCGGCTCCAAGCAATAGGAATTTCAAAAGACAGTAAAATTGATTGATTGATTGATTGATTAATTTCTTTACTTCGAACATGTTAAAAAAGGCAAAACAGAGATAAGAACCAAAACAAATGGTCACCATGCCTATACCTAAACAAAACAAAACGGTAAACTGTTGACAATTGTCTTGCATGTGCAGCAAGAATATATGCTCGAAAAGGAGTTGGAAGAAGTAAGAACTTATGTAATCCTACCCCTTCTATTACCGCATTCCACAGTCAAGTTATCAAATTCTCCATATATTTATATTTATATTTTTATATTTACAGCATTCACCATCTATTCAGGAGCCAATGGTACTTACAATATATTGACTATAATATTCAATAAGCTACTTATATTCAAATATACACAGAATATTGCACCTGCATATAATACTGAATTTCTATACTTCTAGTACCCCCTGCGCACCCACAGAAGAAGAAATTACAAGACAATGTATCCATATTTTTCTCAACCCTGCCATTACAGTCCTGGGTCAAACTGCTGCTCCTCATCCTTATATTTCTTTCAAATTTGTATTTTGTATGTTGTTTTAAACTTGCCTATGGTTTTACATTTCCTTAATTCATCTGTGAAACTGTTCCATAATTTGACCCCAGAGATTGACTCATGCATGCTTTTCAAGGTTGTTCCGACACAATGTATTTTTAAGTTCAGTTCCCCCCTTAGATTATAGCCTCCTTCTCTCTATCAGAACAATTTATTTATGTTGTCTGGGAGGAAGTTATTTTTTGCTTTAAATATTATTTGTGCTGTTTTAAACTGAATCAGATCTTGAAATTTTAGAGCTTGAAGTTTTCAGAAAAGTCTATTTGTGTGGATTCTAAATCCTACATTGTTGATGAATCTGATAGCCCTTTTCCGCATTATATTTAGTGTTTGAAGATTACTTTTATGTGTTTCCCCATACCTCTACACAACAGGTCAGATAAGGTCAAATTAATGCCCAATATAAAATATATAGTGCTTTCATATGAAGATCTGCCTTGTTTTTTCCAGGACGGCAATGCTCCGTGCCACCTTCCCCCAAACATATCTAATTTGTGGTTTCCAGCAGATTTTGTGGTCTAGAATTACACAAAGGAATTTAATTTCATTTACTCTTTCTATGCTAATTTTATCAAAGTTTAATTTTACATCTATATTTCTCTTGTAATGTCCGAACAACATAAAATAAGTTTTGTTCAGATTTAAAGACAGTTTATTAGCAACAAACCACTTTTTTAAGGTATTCATTTCCTTTGTAATCACCTCCAAAAGCTGCTGTAATTCCACATCTGAGCAAAAAATTTGTGTAATCTGCAAATAACACAAATCTTAATAGATTAGATACCCTGCAAATATCATTAATATACATAATAAAGAGTTTTGGTCCTAAAACGGATTCTTGAGGCACCCCGCATGTAGTATTCATAAGACTAGATGTATTCTGATTTATTTGTACGAATTGTTGTCTATTTAGTATATCACTCTTCATCAAATTCAAAACATGACCTCGGTAACCATATTTCTCTAGTTCTCTAATCAATATATCATGATTGACTGTGTCAAATGCTTTTTTGAGATCTAAAAACACTCCCATTGTGTACTTCTTTGTATCGATACAGTGTTTCACTTCTACCAATTCTAACAGTGCCATGGCTGTCGATGTATTATTTCTAAACCCATACTGACGGTCTGTTAACAACTTGTGTTTCTCAACAAAACCATCAAATTGTTTGATGAACACTTTTTCTAATATTTTTGAAAATTAGGAAAGAACTGATATCGGCCTATAATTTGTGAAGTAGTGTTTACCGCCTGCTTTGTGAATGGGAACAACTTTTGCTACTTTCATCTTATTTGGAAATATCACATTTCGAAAAGACAGGTTAAAAATATACATAAGTGGTTTATTAATACCATCAACAACGTTCTTCACAGTCAACATGTCAACATCATCGCAATCTGTACTAATTTTGCTCTTAAATCCTTTGACTGTCATTAATTTCTCTTTCCTCTACAGCTGTTAAAAACACTGAACTATTTTTTCCTCGCAACATAGTCTGTAGGATCAATTTCTGTTCCATCCACCTTTATTTCCTCTGCCAGTTTCAGGCCTGGAAATATACGACGGCACTCGCGGCATTTGCTGCCGAATTCGACAGAATCGCCGCCGATGGTAATATTAAACGACGGCAAACTTTTGCCAGCAAAAAAAATCTTGTTTGCCTTTCTTCTTCATCCCCATTCTTTGGAATCTGGTTTAAATTACAGTACAATACCTGATCCGAGAGTGCAATCTAGTGATACAATATTGCAACTGTGTGCATAAATTTGCAGCTCCATGTCCGCTGGCATCAACATCTGCACAAAGCGGCTAAGATACCCTGCCAACACCGTTGTCTACTCGAACGCGCCATATGTGGATAATCCTTAAATGAGGAATTGCATTCATATTTTAATGCTTAATGTACAACGAAGTGAAAGTATACTTTTTATCTTTTAAATGTAGTAGAGTAAAAGTCCCAGTTCAAAAAAAAAAATAAAAAATCAAGTAAACTACAAATCCTCAAAAAAAAAAATAAAAAATCAAGTAAACTACAAATCCTCAAAAAAAAAAAAAAAAACGACTTAAGTTTGCAACAAAGCACATGTACACCTCTGTCGGAAGATTAACCTTATACTCAGTAGACGACCCGGTACAGACCCAAATGCCGTCGAACGATAATTGAAATGAATGATAAATGAATTGGAACGCAACCAATCATGAAATAACATAGTAATAGCTCACATCATTGGAAAGCTGAGAGTCTTAGAAATGTATATAAACATAACTTAGTGAAAAAACATGTTTTGTTCGCTAAAACAGTGAAATTGTGTCACTGTGGCACGTTTCAAGACACCACCCGAAACATCCCCCTTGAATCGCGTCATACTACCTTTAAACCGGTGTTTACATCCGAAGCCTGTATCCGACCCTGACATGCTTGGTCTTTAAATGTCCGTAAGAACCCAGCAAATTCGAATATCCACCGCTTTTTGCTGATATTACGTATGGTAGATGCATGTTATCCAACTCAAACAAAACAGTTTCGTTATTAAATAAAACCAAACGCGAACTTTTCTCCGGTAAAAAACAAGACATTTTGAATAGTTCTCCTTCATGTACACTGGATTAACAGATTTCTTGGAAGAGAAGGACCCCGATTTTGAATGGTGAGTAGCCTAATCATTACGATATAAACTATGCTTATTTTTATCCTAACATAATTACAGTGCATAATGAGGATTTTCCAATGACGTGTAGCATTTTTCTGTAGAATGTGAATTGAGTTGGGAAGAGTTGGGAATTGCTGCTGTTAGAACACAAAAATGCCGTGGAAAGCCTTCGTCTCCACAGCACCTTCTTTTTAGAAATGCTGCTGTAAGCAAATTGGGAATTCAGGCCTGCAGTTTTGGTCCAATATTTAAAAAAAAAGATTTGAATCCCTCTGCTACATCTTTCATTTTCTTAACACAGCTTCCTTCAACTATGAAATACTGAGGATATTAAAAATGGAACAAAACATGATCAATTACACTGGTTAGTGTACTCCATAATGCTTTTGTGTTATTTTTTTTATTCTAATTTATTGCTCAAGTATTTTACACATTCTCATTATATTGGTTAACTTATTTTTATATTTTTTATATTTATTCTCTGCTTTATTGGTTCTATGTTTAATAAATTCTCGATAGAAGGCATTTTTTTTTGCAGGAATTTTGCAGCCAATGGTCTTCCTGTGTATTTTCATTTTATGTCACATTGTATTACTGGACAATGTTTATCATATAATATTTTAAGTATCTGTAAAAATGTTTCATATGCTTTTTTACATCAGTCTCTTCATATATGATATACCAATTTTGCTTTAGCAGCTTATATTTAAAGATATTTAATGTCTTCTCTGTTCAGATTCTTTTATACATAATGTTACTCTTGATTCTGTTTCCCTTGCAATTACACTCATAAGCAGCAAAAACTGGTAAATGATCACCGATATCAATGATTAATAACCCATGTTTAATGTTATCATCCATTATATTTGTAAATATGTCATCTATTAAAGTGTCACAATGTGTTGTTACTCTACTTGGTCTTGTTATTAGGGGAAATAGCCCCATGCTGAACATGGTACCTATAAATTCATCTGTACTTCGGTTGTGATTTGGAATTAGTAAGTCTATATTAAAGTCTCCACAAGTAAACAGCCCGCTGTGGTATAAGTTTGTAAATAACCCCTCCATGCGGTTTGTAAAAATGTCAATATTGGATCCTGGAGTTCCATATATACAACTGAAAATTATGTTTTTCTTTTTTCCATACAAATTTCAACAGTTAGTAATTCCATCACATAATCAATAATAGTTCTCATCTTTTTAAGTCTTTATCAATATACAGTCCCACCCCACCTCCTTTTTTATTTTTCCTGTCTAAATGAAGGAATTAATAACCATTTAATTCAAAGTCTCCACTCTTTTCAGGAGTTATCCATGTTTCTGCTATGGCTATTACACTGAATGGTCTTTTAAACTGTCTCAGATATTCCTTAATGGTTTCAAAGTTTGCATATAAACTTCTACTATTGAAGTGAATCATTGTTAGGCCACCTTGTACCTTTATCTCCCTACCAAACTGATCATCTGTGTAATAAGTGGAGTCATTTGTCAGGTTATTAAAGAGATTTTTGTCTGGGTCAATGTTATTTTCATGCTCTACGATCCTTTGATCAGTGTCATCACAGGTAGTAATATGCAATCTGTCGAACATCAGTGTTTGTTGTAATATTTACAGTCACATCCACAATACATCATACATCATCCATTACACTCAATAACTGTCACTGGTATCACAAATCAAGGCATTACTGGTATTTTTCTAGTTCTGTTTGCTCTTTGATGACTAAAACTTTTGCCTGCTCTGGAGTCCCATTCAGCTTGATGTACACCTTAGAATTTTATGTCCGCGTCGACTGGATTTTTTTCTGCTTTTATTGTCGCGCCAGTCTTGCAATATCAGCATTTTTCTTTACGAGGTGTTCATTAACATAAACAGTTGTTCCTTTCAGCTTTCGTCCCTGTTTAAGCAGTTCTTTCTTTTGTTTTCTGTTAACAAAACGAATAATAATGGCAGGTTTCTCAGTTTTATTTTTTCCTGGGAGAATGTGACATCCCTCCATTTCTTTACCCTCAACATTTATATCCCTGCTGTTATCGTAGGCTATAACCTGTTGCTCTAAGGAGAAGAGCTCTTAATCAGATAGATCACGACTTGCTGAGCCAAAAAAGTACTGATCTTAGTCGATACTGATGAAGGTTGAAAACGGAATTCTTTCCAATACTAATACAGGACTGTCACTTAAATACTCGTTATCGGAAAGTAAGGAACCTATCGAGTTACCCGACACAAAAAAAATCATTCCCTTGCCTTGACCAAATAATAAAATGCGTAAACTTAGCAAAATGTCATTGTAGAAATGATGGAAAATAACTTGCGAATGACCCGACAGAAAGTGAATTACTTCTCATTTTTTCCGTTGAAGAGCTGACGGGAACCACTGGAGGCAGACATCAATAACCTGGAAAGCAGAGTATGTACAAAGTATCCAAATATGGGTTTGCCACTTATAAGGTATGAAGCGAATTGTCAGAAACAACTCACTAGCTCTCTACTCTCCAAAATAATTAAGAGTTGAATCAACGCTTCAAAATCATGATTGAACATTGTAGACTGCATGAATGCGGGGATTATTGCAGGAATATTCAAATTAACAGGTTAGCTTGGTGTACCTCATATTCTGGCAACCATATCTGTGCTTCGAGGCTTGACAGGAACATGCCAAAAGTGTACATTTGAAAAGTAGTGGCATGCAAATGCCATGTCTTTACAACTATGGCTCAGGCAAGCTCATCTCATTTCAGCAAATATGTAGACAGCATACGTTTCATTTTTTGAAAATGCACACTTTTGCAAGGTTTTTAATGCTTGACAATTATTTGTAATGGAATATTTTGAGTGAGGCATTAGTACTTTCCCCTTTGCTAAAAAATCTGAATACATCTTCCACCACTGTATACTTTAAATGCCCTGTCCAAAAAATTTTAACCGTAGCATCACTTGAGCCGTGAAGTTTGCTAATTACATAAATAAGCATTTGACTCAAGATTCTTGCGTATCTAGACGTGTTTTGAGCGATGAACATCCAGTGAAGTTCGAGTGCTCAAGGCCAGGTGTCCAGATCTCCATTTCTTTGCATTGTTGCGGTAGAAGAATAAAATGTCTATTTAAAACACTTGTATGTCTCTCCTGGCCTGCTTTCTGACATCTTTTTCTCCCTGTAGGACATGAAATGAGTTTTTTTGAAGACTGCTCATTCAAGGAAAAATTTATCTACCTTCTTTCTGAGTAAAATGTATAATAAAATGATTTGTTTAATGTAATTGATTGCCTTGTTTATTTTTTTTAATATATAGCCATGTCTGTCCGTCCGTACGTCCGTAATCGTTTCGTTTCCGGAGCATAACGTGAAAAACTGTTCAATATTTCTTCATGAAATTTGGTGCGTAGACCTGATATGCCATGTAGATGTGCCTTTTGGCATTTAGCAATTTCTTGAGCCGTTAATCCATGAATGTGGGGGGCCGGGGGGATACGCCATTACCAGATGGCTCTTGTGTACTATTGACAAAACTCTTTTACTGGCATAAATTGAGCAGTTGCTTGTATTCATTGATATCCACTTGCTGTATATGTTTACATGAATGCCTTGACATAATATTTAAATGTAATAATGACCACAGACACACGGAAAATATAAGTTCATCGAATCTAAAAATCATCTGCATTATGGGAGCAATCCTTTCTCTCCAAAATGTAACGAAAAAAAGTTATTAATTCCGTAAAATAACACTCTCCAGAAAAAAAAAAAAAAAAAAAAAAACGTAAATCGTAAAAATCGTGCCATATTTATACTGTTTATATCTTTGCCACTGTCTTTTCTTAGATATATTTTAGCTTGAATATATTTATTTTTCTACATGTTGATCGTTAAACGATATTTCAATCTTCAGATGAGTCCGTTAAACTGGGTGGTTAGGAAGAGAAAGGAGGATGGTGACCATGGAGGAGATTAAGTTAGTAAAGTAAATTATGGATGCAAACTAGTGCTTTGCATCCTGCACATACGCAGTTGATGCAGAGCAACGTAATGAAGTTCGGCTTTCCTACGCTGTTATAAACTGACTCAATTTAACAGTTAAATTAATGCATTGTCTCCTTGCTATTTTAACTGTAAGTGGAGTCCTGCACGCAATTTACTGTGGTTTACACTTAATATGGACGGAACTCTGTTGTAAATTAATTGTAAAATTACAGATAAAATAACTGACAAAAATGTGCAAGTTTATAACGGTGCGTTTGCGGAAATTTAAAATGGCGCGGTTTCATTTACACATTAGTTTTTTTGTCTCCGTCACTGATCCCAGTTGGAGCAACACGCAGCCGTCTATATCCTCCTGTTATCCATTGTGTCAGGGCAAAGACAGAATGAAAACACTAAATGAAGTAGGTATGTGCACTCAGAATCCAGTTGTTCCGATCCTTGTACACAAAGCAAACGTATAAATTCAATTAACGCATGTATACAACGGATATAATATGTTATGCCCATATAATCTGTTTTATGCATACAACGGATTTTGTCCATTTTATGCATATAGCAGATTCCGCTTATAATGGACAAAATCAGCTGGTCCAATTGAATCCATTATATGCGAGTTTTACTGTATGTGTATACAATTATTATGTTTTATAAAGACTTAGGTCATCGTTTGTTGAGTTGCGGAGAGGTTAGCAGTATGAGGGAACGATTTTTATTTTTTTTTATGAGAGCGACATTCTCTACAGGCCTCGCTAAATCTCTTCAGCTCGTAACAAAGTGACTGACTGAATTGTTTGGAAATTACTGATGGTAACAGCCTTCCCATCTATTGTAACGCTAAGCCTGATCATAAACGAAGTGTAATGCTTTGTTTACTGACAACTTCAGTTGTGAATGTCAGTGAATGAGTTGACGTTAATTAATACTGTTGATCTAGCTGTGACTAGGCCTACTCTGTCAACAAGGTAAGCTGTTCTTTAATGTAAGGTTAAAATGTATATTAGGCCTACAACATTAACAATGTTGGTATTCCACCAGCTACCTTGTTGATGAACGTTTTCAAAATAAAAAGAACGCAAGTCATATCCTGATAGTAGGTTAATAAACACTAATCCTATTTTAAAATGAGTGTCAAACTGGTTAGAGAGAAAGGCGAATAGTGACCACAAAGGAGCTAAGGTTAGTGAAGGAAATTAGAGCAGGCAATGTCAAATTGGCTTCAATAAATTTCTGCGCTAAGCCACCCCATTTTGCTAGTATCTTTTGTTACAAAGAAAAGTTTAAAATCAATACAAAAATGATACTTTACTACTAGTGACTAGTTTAAGCTCAACTATGGTCATGCATAATAATCAGTATGGAGTGTCAGCAGATAACTTGAATCTGTTGATTGTTTGGTAAATTGTAATTTGCCCAGAAAACTCACCAGACATGCCCATGTAAAGTGCAATTTTTCAAAATTTACCTTTGGGGGAGAATTTCCCCAGACGACATTATGAAATTGGCATTTTGAAAAAAGTGGAGAAGTTTACTTCACCTATAAAATCAATTGTCATGTTGTGGCTTTTTGCCATCCATGGTTGTAAACATACCCACGTGACCAGGTTCATGACATCACAAGAAGTATCGCTGTAGTACATTCATTAACATTTCTGGCTAGAACCCTGAAAATGTGCTTACAAAAACAAAGAAGAAAGCAAAATAAAAGAGGTGCAGTTCTCCAAAAAAGCAGGTGTGCGAGCAATATTTTTGGTGATTAGTGTGTTTCAAAACTTACATCTGACTTCCTGTGTAATGTGTTATTGGTGTTATTCTGTTGTGTTTCAATTTTTTTTTCAATTATTCAATTTTTCAATTATTTCAGGCAAGTAAAATTCCTCTTTGGGCAAACGTTTTCAAACCGTTTGAAAATTTGCTTGCCCCAGCGGGCAAGTGCTGAAAAAAAAAGTTGTGCCGCACCCAGATTAGCCACATAAAATGTCAAACCACCACCTGCTTGAGCAGTAGTGTCCAGCACTGAGGCTCCAACGGTGATGGTTCAAGACCGTGGACGGACATAACACTAAAAAGCCAGCAACACAGTCATCCTCACATTGCTTCTAGGGGACTGGGTCCCTATAAAGTCTCAATAGTAAGTGTCTTCGGATAAAAGACCCTTCCAAGATACTGGTCATACCAGAATTTGACTAGCAGTTCTCAGTTACCCTCCAAAACGATAATGCAGAGTTTGTCGGCAGCAAAGAACACATGCTCCTACACAGGATATGGTGGCTCTAAAATTACTGGCACCCTTGACTGGCAATGCACAAACCATTCTAAAATATATATTCATAGAGAAACTCTAAATAACAACATATGAGAATTACAGTGCGATATTTATGTTCCAATGAAAGGCCCGATTCAGTGCCATTCATGGGACATATTGGGGGTTGGTAATAGCCCATTTTACAAACCCCAATTCCAATGAAGTTGGGACATTGTGTAAAACGGGAAAATGAAGTTGGGACATTGTGTAAAACGGGAATACAATGATTTGCAGATCCTTTTCGACCTATATTCAATACAAAGACAAGATATTTAATGTTCAAACCGATAAACTTTTTTTTTTTTTTTTTGGAACCATTTACTTATTTTGAATTTGATGCCTGCAACACATTCCAAAAAAGCTGGGGCAGGGGCATGTTTACCACTGTGTTGCATCACCTTTCCTTTTAACAACACTCAATAAGTGTTTGGGAACTGATGACACCAATTGTCGAAGCTTTGTAGGTGGAATTCTTTCCCCATTCTTGATTGATGCAGGCACTTCAGTAGCTCAACAGTCTGGGATTTCTGTTGTCGCATTTTTTGCTACATAATGCGCCACACATTTTCAATGGGAAACAGGTCTGGACTGCAGGCAAGTCAGTCTATTACCCACACTCTTACTACGAAGCCATGCTGTTCCAACACGTGTAGACTGTGGCTTGGCATTGTATTGCTGAAATAAGCAGGGACATCCCAGAAAAAGACGGCAGCATATGTTGCTCCAAAACCCGTATGTACCTTTCAGCATTAATGGTGCCTCTTCAGATGTGCAGGTTACCCATGCCATGGCCAGTAACCCATCCCCATACAATCACAGATGCTGGCTTTTGAACTTTGCGCTGATAACAATCTGGATGGTCCTTTTCCTCATTGGCCACAGGACACTACGTCCATGATTTCTAAAAACAATTTAAAGAGTGGACTCGTCAGACCACAGCACACTTTTGCATCAGTCCATCTGAGATGAGTTTCTGGGTGTTGTTGATACATGGTTTTCGCTTTGCATGGTAGAGTTCTAATTTACACTTGAAGATGGTGACAAACTTTTGTTAACTGACAATGGTTTTCTGAGGTGTTCCTGAGCCCACATGGTAAAAGCATTCACAGATTGATGCCGGTTTTTAATGCAGTGCGGTCTGAGGGGCCAACGGTCATGGGCATTCAATGTTGGTTTTCGGCCTTGCCGTTTACGTGTAGAGATTTCTCTGGATTCTCTGAATCTTTTGATGACATTATGGACTATAGATTATGAAACTCCTAAATTCCTTGCAATTGCACGCTGGAATTGCCTTGCCATTTTGGTTGCTATGCTCAAGGTAATTATGATCATCAGTTTTGTCTCTTTGTAATTAAAATTTAATTTTGACCTCCTGAACATCCTCTTCAAGAGTTTCTTAACTCCAAAACTATAGACTGAAGGACAGTTCTGGAGAGCACACAGTCCGAGTCACAATAACACAGACAGGTTAGTGGTTTTCACTTTGCAGTTGAAAGCCCTGTGCCCATGTGGCAGCATCTTACTACAGCAACACAGAAAGGCTTAAGAAGCACGGCCAAGAAGAGATTTCATCAAAAGCTCAATGAAGCTGCAGTGAATTGGTTTATCATGACTAGTAAACCGGGCCAGACAGTCTCATGAGGTCACACCAGGATCCCGCCGAGATCCACTAGCATTCACGGCCAACACAACCGACCGCAGCACCGAGACTGCAAACAACCGGTTGCTGGGCGATACCACCTTTTCATGCTACCAAGAGAATTCACATTAAACCAGGCGAGTTTTTTAGGGAAATGTTAGTAACTGCTGTGCAACAAATTTGCAATCCTGGCGCCAAGCTTGGGCAGTTGGTCCTGAAATGCTGAAGCACTTAAAACTGCCCCACTGCTCGACAAGACTCACTTCCTGCACCAGGTCAGATTATGGAGGTTTCTCCAAACTGGCCATGAAATAGGGAGCGCTACAGCCTACTGAAGGCAGACAATTGTGGGAAATGGGTCATTTCCTGGCAGCCTTGCCCGGATATTCTCAGAGCTACGCTCAGTACGCTGATAAACCGCTGTTAGCATAAAGCTGTACACAAGGCAGGGGCGGGGGGAGGCGATTAGAGTGATTTAAAGAGACCACCGTGCTGCTTCCTTAACTTTTATTTCACCACACAGGCCACTTAAAGAATAAATTCCTGTTAACGAGGATGGCCGGCGGAAAATGCCAGATTGAACACTAGCAAGTACAGAGGGGGGGGGGGTGAATGCTGCCGTAAGCAAATTGGGAATTTTCAGGCCTGCAGTTTTGGTCCAATATTTAAAAAAAAAAGATTTGAATCCCTCTGCTACATCTTTCATTTTCTTAACACAGCTTCCTTCAACTATGAAATACTGAGGATATTAAAAATGGAACAAAACATGATCAATTACACTGGTTAGTGTACTCCATAATGCTTTTGTGTTATTTTTTTTATTCTAATTTATTGCTCAAGTATTTTACACATTCTCATTATATTGGTTAACTTATTTTTATATTTTTTATATTTATTTTCTGCTTTAATGGTTCTATGTTTAATAAATTCTCGATAGAAGGCATTTTTTTTTTTGCAGGAATTTTGTAGCCAATGGTCTTCCTGTGTATTTTCATTTTATGTCACATTGTATTACTGGACAATGTTTATCATATAATATTTTAAGTATCTGTAAAAATGTTTCATATGCTTTTTTACATCAGTCTCTTCATATATGATATACCAATTTTGCTTTAGCAGCTTATTTCTAAAGATATTTAATGTCTTCTCTGTTCAGATTCTTTTATACATAATGTTACTCTTGATTCTGTTACCCTGTTATAGCTCAGGCAAGCTCATCTCATTTCAGCAAATATGTAGACAGCATACGTTTCATTTTTTGAAAATGCACACTTTTGCAAGGTTTTTAATGCTTGACAATTATTTGTAATGGAATATTTTGAGTGAGGCATTAGTACTTTCCCCTTTGCTAAAAAATCTGAATACATCTTCCACCACTGTATACTTTAAATGCCCTGTCCAAAAAAGTTTAACCGTAGCATCACTTGAGCCGTGAAGTTTGCTAATTACATAAATAAGCATTTGACTCAAGATTCTTGCGTATCTAGACGTGTTTTGAGCGATGAACATCCAGTGAAGTTCGAGTGCTCAAGGCCAGGTGTCCAGATCTCCATTTCTTTGCATTGTTGCGGTAGAAGAATAAAATGTCTATTTAAAACACTTGTATGTCTCTCCTGGCCTGCTTTCTGACATCTTTTTCTCCCTGTAGGACATGAAATGAGTTTTTTTGAAGACTGCTCATTCAAGGAAAAATTTATCTACCTTCTTTCTGAGTAAAATGTATAATAAAATGATTTGTTTAATGTAATTGATTGCCTTGTTTATTTTTTTAAAAATATAGCCATGTCTGCCCGTCCGTACGTCCGTAATCGTTTCCTTTCCGGAGCATAACGGAAAAACTGTTCAATATTTCTTCATGAAATTTGGTGCGTAGACCTGATATGCCATGTAGATGTGCCTTTTGGCATTTAGCAATTTCTTGAGCCGTTAATCCATGAATGTGGGGGGCCGGGGGGATACGCCATTACCAGATGGCTCTTGTGTACTATTGACAAAACTCTTTACTGGCATAAATTGAGCAATTGCTTGTATTCATTGATATCCACTTGCTGTATATGTTTACACGAATGCCTTGACATAATATTTAAATGTAATAATGACCACAGACACACGGAAAATATAAGTTCATCGAATCTAAAAATCATCTGCATTATGGGAGCAATCCTTTCTTTCCAAAATGTAACGAAAAAAAGTTATTAATTCCGTAAAATAACACTCTCCAGAAAAAAAAAAAAAATGTAAATCGTAAAAATCGTGCCATATTTATACTGTTTATATCTTTGCCACTGTCTTTTCTTAGATATATTTTAGCTTAAATATATTTATTTTTCTACATGTTGATCGTTAAACGATATTTCAATTTTCAGATGAGTCCGTCAAACAGGGTGGTTAGGAAGAGAAAGGAGGATGGTGACCATGGAGGAGATTAAGTTAGTAAAGTAAATTATGGATGCAAACTAGTGCTTTGCATCCTGCACATACGCAGTTGATGCAGAGCAACGTAATGAAGTTCGGCTTTCCTACGCTGTTATAAACTGACTCAATTTAACAGTTAAATTAATGCATTGTCTCCTTGCTATTTTAACTGTAAGTGGAGTCCTGCACGCAATTTACTGTGGTTTACACTTAATATGGACGGAACTCTGCTGTAAATTAATTGTAAAATTACAGATAAAATAACTGACAAAAATGTGCAAGTTTATAACGGTGCGTTTGCGGAAATTTAAAATGGCGCGGTTTCATTTACACATTAGTTTTTTTGTCTCCGTCACTGATCCCAGTTGGAGCAACACGCAGCCGTCTATATCCTCCTGTTATCCATTGTGCCAGGGCAAAGACAGAATGAAAACACTAAATGAAGTAGGTATGTGCACTCAGAATCCAGTTGTTCCGATCCTTGTACACAAAGCAAACGTATAAATTCAATTAATGCATGTATACAACGGATATAATATGTTATGCCCATATAATCTGTTTTATGCATACAACGGATTTTGTCCATTTTATGCATATAGCAGATTCCGCTTATAATGGACAAAATCAGCTGGTCCAATTGAATCCGTTATATGCGAGTTTTACTGTATGTGTATACAATTATTATGTTTTATAAAGACTTAGGTCATCGTTTGTTGAGTTGCGGAGAGGTTAGCAGTATGAGGGAACGATTTTTTTTTTTTGAGAGCGACATTCCGTACAGGCCTCGCTAAATCTCTTCAGCTCGTAACAAAGTGACTGACTGAATTGTTTGGAAATTACTGATGGTAACAGCCTTCCCATCTATTGTAACGCTAAGCCTGATCATAAACGAGGTGTAATGCTTTGTTTACTGACCACTTCAGTTGTGAATGTCAGTGAATGAGTTGACGTTAGAATTAATACTGTTGATCTAGCTGTGACTAGGCCTACTCTGTCAACAAGGTAAGCTGTTCTTCAATGTAAGGTTAAAATGTATATTAGGCCTACAACATTAACAATGTTGGTATTCCACCAGCTACCTTGTTGATGAACGTTTTCTTAATAAAAAGATCGCAAGTCATATCCTGATAGTAGGTTAATAAACACTAATCCTATTTTAAAATGAGTGTCAAACTGGTTAGAGAGAAAGGCGAATAGTGATCACAAAGGAGCTAAGGTTAGTGAAGGAAATTAGAGCAGGCAATGTCAAATTGGCTTCAATAAATTTCTGCGCTAAGCCATCCCATTTTGCTAGTATCTTTTGTTACAAAGAAAAGTTTAAAATCAATACAAAAATGATACTTTACTACTAGTGACTAGTTTAAGCTCAACTATGGTCATGCATAATAATCAGTATGGTGTGTCAGCAGATAACTTGAATCTGTTGATTGTTTGGTAAATTGTAATTTGCCCAGAAAACTCACCAGACATGCCCAAGTAAAGTGCAATTTTTCAAAATTTACCTTTGGGGGAGAATTTCCCCAGACGACATTATGAAATTGGCATTTTGAAAAAAGTGGAGAAGTTTACTTCACCTATAAAATCAATTGTCATGTTGTGGCTTTTTGCCATCCATGGTTGTAAACAAACCCACGTGACCAGGTTCATGACATCACGAGAAGTATCGCTGTGGTACATTCATTAAAATTTCTGGCTAGAACCCTGAAAATGTGCTTACAAAAACAAAGAAGAAAGCAAAATAAAAGAGGTGCAGTTCTCCAAAAAAGCAGGTGTGCGAGCAATATTTTTGGTGATTAGTGTGTTTCAAAACTTACATCTGACTTCCTGTGTAATGTGTTATTGGTGTTATTCTGTTGTGTTTCAATTTTTTTTCAATTATTACATTTTTCAATTATTTCAGGCAAGTAAAATTCCTCTTTGGGTAAACGTTTTCAAACCGTTTGAAAATTTGCTTGCCCCAGCGGGCAAGTGCTGAAAAAAAAGTTGTGCCGCACCCAGATTAGCCACATAAAATGTCAAACCACCACCTGCTTGAACAGTAGTGTCTCGCACTGAGGCTCCAACGGTGATGGTTCAAGACCGTGGACGGACATAACACTAAAAAGCCAGCAACACAGTCATCCTCACATTGCTTCTAGGGGACTGGGTCCATATAAAGTCTCAATAGTAAGTGTCTTCGGATAAAAGACCCTTCCAAGATAATGGTCATACAAGAATTTGACTAGCAGTTCTCAGTTCCCCTCCAAAACGATAATGCAGAGTTTGTCGGCAGCAAAGAACACATGCTCCTACACAGGATATAGTGGGCTCTAAAATTACTGGCACCCTTGACTGGCAATGCACAAACCATTCTAAAATATATATTCATAGAGAAACTCTAAATAACAACATATGAGAATTACAGTGCGATATTTATGTTCCAATGAAAGGCCCGATTCAGTGCCATTCATGGGACATATTGGGGGTTGGTAATAGCCCATTTTACAAACCCCAATTCCAATGAAGTTGGGACATAGTGTAAAACGTGAATACAATGATTTGCAGATCCTTTTCGACCTATATTCAATTTAGTACACTACAAAGATAAGATATTTAATGTTCAAACCGATAAACTTTTTTTTTTTTTTGGAACCATTTACTTATTTTGAATTTGATGCCTGCAACACATTCCAAAAAAGCTGGGGCATGGGCATGTTTACCACTGTGTTGCATCACCTTTCCTTTTAACAACACTCAAAAAGTGTTTGGGAACTGATGACACCAATTGTCGAAGCTTTGTAGGTGGAATTCTTTCCCCATTCTTGATTGATGCAGGCACTTCAGTACCTCAACAGTCTGGGATTTCTGTTGTCGCATTTTTTGCTACATAATGCGCCACACATTTTCAATGGGAAACAGGTCTGGACTGCAGGCAAGTCAGTCTATTACCCACACTCTCACTACGAAGCCATGCTGTTCCAACACGTGTAGACTGTGGGTTGGCATTGTATTGCTGAAATAAGCAGGGACATCCCAGAAAAAGACGGCAGCATATGTTGCTCCAAAACCCGTATGTACCTTTCAGCATTAATGGTGCCTCTTCAGATGTGTAGGTTACCCATGCCATGGCCAGTAACCCATCCCCATACAATCACTACGTCCATGATTTCTAAAAACAATTGAAAGAGTGGACTCGTCAGACCACAGCACACTTTTGCATCAGTCCATCTCAGATGAGTTTCTGGGTGTTGTTGATACATGGTTTTCGCTTTGCATGGTAGAGTTCTAATTTACACTTGAAGATGGTGACAAACTTTGTTAACTGACAATGGTTTTCTGAGGTGTTCCTGAGCCCACATGGTAAAAGCGTTCACAGATTGATGCCGGTTTTTAATGCAGTGCGGTCTGAGGGGCCAACGGTCATGGGCATTCAATGTTGGTTTTCGGCCTTGCCGCTTACGTGTAGAGATTTCTCTGGATTCTCGGAATCTTTTGATGACATTATGGACTATAGATTATGAAACTCCTAAATTCCTTGCAATTGCACGCTGGAATTGCCTTGCCATTTTGGTTGCTATGCTCAAGGTAATTATGATCATCAGTTTTGTCTCTTTGAAATTAAAATTTAATTTTGACCTCCTGAACATCCTCTTCAAGAGTTTCTTAACTCCAAAACTATAGACTGAAGGACAGTTCTGGAGAGCACACAGTCCGAGTCACAATAACACAGACAGGTTAGTGGTTTTCACTTTGCAGTTGAAAGCCCTGTGCCCATGTGGCAGCATCTTACTACAGCAACACAGAAAGGCTTAAGAAGCACGGCCAAGAAGAGATTTCATCAAAAGCTCAATGAAGCTGCAGTGAATTGGATTATCATGACTAGTAAACCGGGCCAGACAGTCTCATGAGGTCACACCAGGATCCTGCCGAGATCCACCAGCATTCACGGCCAACACAACCGACCGCAGCACCGAGACTGCAAACAACCGGTTGCTGGGCGATACCACCTTTTCATGCTACCAAGAGAATTCACATTAAACCAGGCGAGTTTTTTAGGGAAATGTTAGTAACTGCTGTGCAACAAATTTGCAATCCTGGCGCCAAGCTTGGGCAGTTTGTCCTGAAATGCTGAAGCACTTAAAACTGCCCCACTGCTCGACAAGACTCACTTCCTGCACCAGGTCAGATTATGGAGGTTTCTCCAAACTGGCCATGAAATAGGGAGCGCTACAGCCTACTGAAGGCAGACAATTGAGGGAAATGGGTCATTTCCTGGCAGCCTTGCCCGGATATTCTCAGAGCTACGCTCAGTACGCTGATAAACCGCTGTTAGCATAAAGCTGTACACAAGGCAGGGGCGGGGGGAGGCGATTAGAGTGATTTAAAGAGACCACCGTGCTGCTTCCTTAACTTTTATTTCACCACACAGGCCACTTAAAGAATAAATTCCTGTTAACGAGGATGGCCGGCGGAAAATGCCAGATTGAACACTAGCAAGTACAGGGAGGGGGGGGGGGGTGTAAAGGACCTGGAGTGGCCACATGCCAAAACACTATGCTCCACTGATCCGCCGGAGTGCAGACATGACGGAGAGCCCATTAAAATGCTCTCGCACTGTTAGCACAGAGATTAGGCTGATTTACGGTGGCCCCTGGGGGCTCCAGCCAGCATATTTCTATCCAACATCCAGGGCTGTACTGCGCTCCAAAAAATATGGCTATTGCTCAAAAAAATAATGAAAAGAAAAGCAAGTGTAGCGTCCTGCTGATAGTTTTCTCTTTCCCACTTGGTGTTGGTGCGGAGTGTGGGGTCATTCCATATCAAATCACCCAAAAAAAATCTAAATTGTCACCCCACCCCCTCAGATTTCGCTCATATTTGGTTTCTAGCGTGATTTTTGCTGGCAAAGCTGAAATTCCAAATATTAGCTCAATCCAACCAGTGGTTCCTGAGTTATGGCCCACCCAATTTGGCAAAAATCACCCAAAACAGGGTTACCGGCCGAAGTTTGACCACCCATATCTCAGCAACCAGTGGGGCTAACACAATAAAATTGGTGTCTCTGGACTGGAAATTCACCAAGGAATCCAAATCTGATTTGATGTGGAGTAAAAATAAAAAAAGATGACCTTTTGACCTTTACTTTGACCTTGACCTTGTTGACCTCGCGACCTTGACACAAAACCCGCACAAAATTGTAGCCTCATATGTTCCCTATATTATATACCAGAACAAGAGATGCATTTATCCCTCATTTTTCACAAATCCACACCATATATCCCTTGTCTCTGCAATTTTAGCTCGGTTTTTACACCAAAGCCTGTAAAACAATGTAATGCTTAAACACTATTCACAACAAACTTTGTAAAGATTTTTCTATAATGTTCTGAACTATTTTAATGATTGTTTTACTTGATTATCTAACATTCATTACTTATCCTTGAGCTGAGAACTTGCATTTCAGTTACAGCACACATCTGAGTTCATCCAAATCTACTTATTATCAAGGGGCCACATGCTACAATTCTTAGAAATATTCATCACATCATTTCTAGTGATGCAGTGTCCTCGGGATGAGGAGGAACAGAGTGATAGAGAGAGAGAGAGAGAGAGAGAATGGATGAATGACAGCTGTCTCTGATATCCTGCTGAGAGAGAGAGATAATGGATGAATGAATGACAGCTGTCTCTGATATCCCGCTGGGGGAGGGAGAGAGAGAGAGAGAGAGAGAGCAAAATCTGAGGGGGTGGGGTGACATCCATTGGGTGATCTGACATGGAATGCCCCTGTGTCGCCGTGACAGGGCACCAAACACTGCGCCCACAGCTGACGATGGCCTCAACATTCAAACAGCAGGACCAGGGTTTTCCCTGCCTATCTAACGCCAGGGCGGGCCGCCTTGGTCATTTTGGCCGCCGCCTGAGTTGAATGGGGGCTGAAAGGACGGTTCTGTTTAATCACTATGGGATTGATAGAACAGCACTGCGTAATCTTCGTATCCAAGACTCTTTGAGTAACACAGCTGTGAACAAAACACAAGCCTCACATGCGTCATACGTCACGAGCATTTACGTCGCTTGCGTACATGTCAGTTTACTCCAAGTGTGCAAAATGGACAAGGCGATATTCCAAACAAAAGGACAACTACTACATCCATCACACACTGTAACGCGCAGTGGCATGTCTAGAACTGGGAATCTGGGTGCCACAGACGCGTCCCTTTTAGTCCTGGCAAGTTCTCAATCATTTTCCTTTATTGACGCGTTTTCCAATTATCGTAATTGGAAACTGAAGACACGGTTTCTTTCCATACGCGATCTAACAGCAATGAAATCATGGGCTAAATTCAGAATCAGTAGGCAACAGTGGCAAAGCCAGAACTGAGAATTGGGTGCACAAAACATCCGTTTAAAAGAATTATTAGACCTGACCTGTTCTCAGTCATCTCAGAAGGTTCACTCCGAGAGCGCTCCACAGTAAACAGGTGCTGCTTGTTCTCCTCAATTAGGTAAGATGACAATCATTCATCTGGACGCGTATTTGCTGTATTTAAATCAACGTTGTTCAAAATTGCATACCTGTCGACTCTCAGCTTGAGCCGCAGGCCTTTTATAGCCTATATAACTGCCAAGTGGCACTTTTTTTAAATCAACCCATGCAATACCGAAAGAGAAAGGCAGTATTTCATTGGAACGTGGACCATATCAATCAATGCGAAGCACTGACCTATTAATAAGTAATTTTTTTTTCTGTTCTGAATGTAGCCCATGATTTCATCACTGTTACATTGCATATGGAGAAACCGTGTCTTCAGTTGCCAATTACGATAATTGGAAAACGCATCAATAAAGGAAAATGATTGAGAACTTGCCAGGACTAAAAGGGACGTGTCTGTGGCACCCCAATTCCCTGCTCTAGACACGCCACTGGATAATTCGTTTGATAGTCAAATTATTCTCTGCTTGTAAACGTCCTATCTGATCGGACTTTGCGTTCTGCGCATGCTCGAGCAGTGTTGTTGCTGGAGACATCGAGCGACAAACTGCCTCAGCCCGACTGAAAATACACTTTTGGATGGACAAAGAGACGTTTTGCGCTTCATCAGCCCCAAGAGTTAAATATTCAGAAATTTACAGCTGGGAGGAAACCACGGAATGGCGATTTTGTCAAAATGGCGGTTGATCAGTTAGCCACAAGTGGCTCTTTACCACTGAAGAGGCTCCGGCGGCACCTAGCGTAGCAGTGCAAGAGTTTTTTTTTTACCATTTATCAGAAAAATGAATACAGAGAAGTTAAGCGCAAGGACAAAGACTGCACAATGTGCTGTTTTTTTTGTTGTTTCAACATATGTATTGTTTTTGTGAATCACTTTGTCTTGTTTGCATGAAAATTTCTTTTAGCGAGACAAATATATTTAAAATAAATGTAATTATAATGTACATTGATCAATTCATGATTATTGACTTCACACCCAACAATCCAAAGGTGTGTTCATAAACTTTGCACGTCACGCATATCGCTCCCCAACCTTTGCCACCTTGGTCTCCAAAAACCCAGAGAAAACCCTGAGGACAGTCCCTGCATTAGTGATGCAGTTTACAGCAAGCAAATTCCAGAAGAAGGTCTAAAATGAGATTTAAATGTGCATATATAAACAAGCAAAATATTTTGCATGATCATTCTGAACACAAAGCCACTGAATTCATGTGACCTGACTTGAGCATATGTGTAGAATCCTGGGGCAATATGAAGCCAGTTACAGTCTGAAATACCAGCGCACAATACTGAAGAGGAAGAGAGAGACTGATGACAGGGAAAGAGGGGAAGGGCAAAGATGGAAGGGGAGAGAGAGAGAGAGAGATGGAGATGCAGAGAGAGGAAGGAGGAAAGGAGAGTGGGAGCGAGACAGATGGAGGGGGAGACAGATGGAGAGAAGGGGAGAGAGAGGGATTTTGAGACAGAGAGGGAGATGGAGAAAGAGATGGAAGGAAGGGGAGAGAGAGGGAGGGGGTTTGCAAAGACTCACCCTGTGCAGGCTGACTGTGTGCTGCTCCCATATCACAGTCTCCTCCATCGCTGCAGCACTCTGTAACACAGCAGGACAAGAGAACCTCATTACTTTTACCGTGCACTCCTGCTATCACACACACTCCTGATACCGCACCCACTCCTGCTGACTGTGATCCAGGAGCCCCAGAGTTCTGCATGCTCCTCTCTCACCAGGTAAACCCATCCTGGTAGCACATGTTCCCTTCAAACACAGTTACTCACTGCTCGTCCCTCCCATCTCACACCATCTCATGATGAGCAAAAGGCCCCTCTGTGGGCACTTTCCTCTGTTCTCCTGCACTCTGGGTTGGATACATGCAGCAGGCATGCGCGCACAAACACGCGCACACACACATAGACACACAAACGCATACATGCACGCGACCACACACACACGCACACGCACACACGCACGTGTGCTCGCGCACACACAAACACACCCTTTGCTCTCATGTAAAGGTGAAGTGGCACCCTGATGGGTTTTTTGAACTATATTAAGATGGTTGTGCTTTGTCACACACCTGACACACACTAGTGCAGTCACTCCCTGCCCTCCATCCTCTCTCTTTTATGTAGTTTCTGCATTTCCTCTGTTCATCATTTTTTCCCCTATTAAGATGACACAGCATATGGAACTTCTGTTCAAGACACAATCAAGCAACATCTTAATCTGTGACACACTAAGCATTTCACATCAATTTCAGTGAGCTATTTAATGGCAAGGCATTAATAATAATCATTCAGAAATGAATACATGGTTGTTCATTCATTATGGATATATATACGCATTGAAATACACACACGCACAAACATGCACGCAGACATAAACACAGACAGTCATGCACGCGCACACACACATGCACACAAACGTGTAAGCATGTAAACACGAGCACACAGAGACATGCGTGCGCGCACACTTGTATGCACACACAAACACACACAGAGACATGCGTGCGCGCACACTTGTATGCACACACAAACACACACACACACACACACACACGTGTAAACATGTAAACACGAGCACACACCAGCACGCGCACACACGCACAGGGAGACATGCATGCGCACACACTCGTATGCACACACAAGCAGACACTTGCACATAACTGCATCCACAGCACTCACATCACATCAGTGCCGCAGCCTGCATTATAAACGCGGGGCGATAAATCAGGCAGACGGCATAGATCCCCACATGACGCTTCCCAGCTGAAGCGCTGGGTCTGGTTCACACGCGTTCATCACATCTGCACAGCAGGTGAGGGAAAGTCAATCCCACTTGCAGGAGTGAGGTAATGTAGCCTGAAAATACTCCTCAGCGACGCTCCCGCCAAAGAGAACTGCGAATCTGCAGCAGGCAGTTAAGGTGGCCCAGCGATACGTCTCAGGACTCGTAACTGAATAAGAAGCAGGTTTCAGACCCTGAGGGGGTTACAATACTGACTTGATCTGGAGAGATGAAGCTGGGAGAACTCTGCTGCTGGGCCCTTGACTCCAGAGGTTTGCAGCAGTTTCTCTCCATCTCTCCTCACTAGCAAGTGTTTGATCTGGAATTTCTCCCAAAGTGTGCTGGTAAAAGAGGGACGTTCTCAACGGAACTTTCCCTGGGTCAATAAATGTCCCAAGAATTAAAAAAATAAATAAATAAATAAATAAAAACCCAGCCATATTCTCCCACGGTAAGGGCAAACTCGCAGCTCGATTTGAGCGTCACCTGTTCAGCAGCCAGACCAGCACCCTGAAATCACAAGGCAGGGGAACTAAATGCGCCCATTTTTTCCTGTGTTTTTATTTAGTTTTTTTTTTTAATAATAGGCTAGATCATCGTAATGTCAATCATCATCAGAAGCTGAGCGTCTGTCAGTGAAAATACCGTCAGAGGTCACAGAGCAGTCGAGCTCTGAAAACACGGCCTGTCTGACGGGAAGTACAGGCTCCAATTCCCCCGCCCCCCCGACTGCTCTTGAGCACTTCTCGCTCCAGAACCAAACCAAAGATCCATTGGATGCAAGTGGATGAGATCCACTCCACCCACAGCCTCATTCTATAGCTTTAAGGGGGGGAGTCAGGGCAGATCCACAGGTTAAGGTAAGGACACGGTAAGGATTAGCCACAAGAAAGTAAGGATCGACCGATACATCGGCCGGCCGATATATTAGGCCGATATTTGCATTTTCTACTTGAATCGCGCATGGGTTCGCCGATATATATTTTTCTGCACATGATTTACAGACAGGCATCCAGGGGCAGCTCTGTGTTGCCGGAAGGCCCTGCACCACATGCAGACACAGTACCCCTCCCCCACTGGAAGGGTGGTGAACGCAGTGGCTGCGTCAGAACAAGGTGTTTTAAAATTTCAATTAGCCTCTCACTGTTAAACTTTATATATTAAATATTGAATATTGCCACCCACTTTGAAATAGAAAACATAAATGCCAAGTAATTGCCATGTAGTACACACGCTTGCAAACATAGTTAAGTTTGTGGGTCAGAAAAACGGGAATGCTGCTGGATGCTTTGTCTTTAAAAGTGCTTATCATTGTATTTAGGGAGCTGTTGATGTAGTTGTAGGCTAATATGTACAGATATAACGAACACCGGTTTTAGGGTTAAGTAATGTCAATGTTGTCCATTCAGTTTCATGGTGTTTGTGGGAGTTTAATTCAGCGAACACCGGGGTGAGGTTAAATGCGTTTCGTGTCACATGTGTATGTGCAGGGCTCGAAATTGCGAACAAAATTAACATTATGCGACCTTCGAATTAAAAGAGTCGCACCGGTGCGACCGCTTTCCCCCCCAATTTATCGCCTTTTTTCGGGTACATTAGGTAGTCAGAAAGCATGCCAGCCGCTGCTGCAGCTTAAATAGAGATGGGCGTATGTCTCGGAGCAGTGCATGAATCTACTGGACATACCGCAGCCTTGCGCACCGGTACAAGAATGGAGCGCACCCAGTGTGTTCCCTCGAGCTGGTAGTAACCATTTTGACCAATCAAAGGGGAGTTTGACGTCGTGAACCTCTTTTAGAATGGTAAATGTTAGCCGTCTAATACTCCATTTAGCGGGAATGACAGTTACTATTGTAGCTATGCACAAGTTTTGGACGGAAAATGGAACGTAGAGCAATGGAAGACTTCTTTTTTTGGTACCATTAACGTAAAAAAAGTCGAGTCGGTCTCAAAAGTTACTGAAACTGGAAATCATGACGGTGATTCGGATGAAACGGCGGCGAAATCAGTTGATTATTTTCACAAAGAGTTGCATCGAAATTTTGATTGGCTGAGGTTATTAGAGGGTGAAGTGCACTGTGTTCATTGTAAAGATAATGGCCCAAATCTCACTGAAGTCCAGCCAGCCTCCACTTTTGGGAAGACGGTCAAGCCAGCCTCCACTGAATTTTGCATTGCGTGTATATTCTAGCCATTACAGTAGTAGGGCGAAAAAACTTTGCTTCACCTCAAGGTGTCACTCAGAGTTTCGGGAAATTCTGATGTGTCATTTCAAAATAAAGGCCTTTTGAATACATCACATACAGTATAATGATGCTTTAATTTCAAATGACAATTGAAAGGAAACGGTCCACTGTCAAGGAATGAGTCCACTTCAGGGTGAGAGTAGACCACCTCAGGGTGTCATTCAGAGAGTTTCAGGAAATTCTGATGTGTCATTTCAAAATAAAGGCCTTTTGAATACATCACATACAGTATAATGATGCTTTAATTTCAAATGACAATTAAAAGGAAACGGCCCATAGTCAAGGAATGAGTCCACTTCAGGGTGAGAGTAAACCACCTCAGGGTGACACTCATGAAAATTCAGGAAATTCTGATGTGTCATTTCAAAATAAAGGCCTTTTGAATACATCACATACAGTATAATGATGCTTTAATTTCAAATGACAATTAAAAGGAAACGGCCCATAGTCAAGGAATGAGTCCACTTCAGGGTGAGACTAGACCACCTCAGGGTGTCACTCATTTAATGTCCGGAAATTCTGGTGTCTCATTTCAAAATAAAGGCCTTTTGAATACATCACATACAGTATAATGATGCTTTAATTTCAAATGACAATTAAAAGGAAACGGCCCATAGTCAAGGAATGAGTCCACTTCAGGGTGAGAGTAGACCACCTCAGGGTGTCACTCATTTAATGTCCGGAAATTCTGATGTCATTTCAAAATAAAGGCCTTTTGAATACATCACAGTATTCAGATTAGAATTAATCAGAAATGTTCTATACTCTTTCAATGTCGACTTGGGGAATTAACTCAACGTTTTACTCATCTAATATGAATGTATTCAGTTATGGATTTTCTATATCTAATATTGCTGATATTGCAATGTAATTTCACCATATATTGCTGGAATTACGATATTATCTTTGTTTCCTTTATGTGCGAGTTTTTGTACATGTGATAAACGACTGCCATATTCCATAATTTTTTTAATCTTATCTCTACAGTGACATGAATAAAATGTTACAAATAAATACCATGAAAACAAGAGCAACATTTTAGCATACAATATTTACTTAGAAAAATAGAGGAATAATGAGTTAAATTACAAACAGTGATATCAAACACAAAACAAATGGATATAAACCAACAAAGTCGTATAGATTTAACTGCAAAATTTTGAAGCACTCTCACTTCCAAAAGATGAATAGGATAAAAAACAACTGGAATATTAACATAAATAAAATAATAATAACACAGGAAAATGTAATTATTTATGATACAAATTACAAAAAAAAAGAATAAAAAAAGAATTTCTAGCAAACTGTCAAATAGAATAGAAAAGAATAACAATAACAAACTAAAAAGTTACAACAAAATAGCATGCACACTAATCAAATGTCTGAAAATAAATATGTTGCATCAAAATCAATACAAAAATACAAAATGAATAGACAAGTCCATGATTTGTATGTTGTTTATGGGCTTTTTAGTGTTGACCATTATCAAATTATTAACAGCATAAGCTGCAATTCCAGCTGCCAGACCTGGCTCCTTCCAGGTCTTTTGTGTTCATGCACAGGCACTGTTCATGGTACCATCTTTGGCATGTGTCACACTGGATCTATAAAATGACATGATAGATATCTGAGATTATTATTCAAAAGGCCTTCATTTTGAAATGACACATCAGAATTTCCAGAAACTCTCTGAGTGACACCCTGAGGTGGTCTACTCTCACCCTGAAGTGGACTCATTCCTTGACTATGGAACGTTTCCTTTTAATTGTCATTTGATATGAAAGCATCTTTATACTGTATGTGATGTATTCAAAAGGCCTTTATTTTGAAATGACATATCAGAATTTCATGAAATTTCATAAGTGTCACCCTGAGGTGGTCTACTCTCACCCTGAAGTGGACTCATTCCTTGAATATGGGCGGTTTCCTTTTAATTGTCATTAGAAATTAAAGCATCATTATACTGTATGTTATGTATTCAAAAGGCCTTTATTTTCAAATGACACATCAGAATTTCCCGAAACTCTCTGAGTGACACCCTGAGGTGAAGCCAGGTTTTTACGCCCTACTACTGTAATGGCTAGAATATACACGCAATGCAAAATTCAGTGGAGGCTGGCTTGACCGTCTTCCCAAAAGTGGAGGCTGGCTTGACTTCAGTCAAATCTCGCTGTTAACAGCGCTTTATCTACTGAGTCCGAACACTTTAACGTGAACGTCCTTCCAAACATGGAGAAAGCACGAAACACAGAAAATACTGTGACAAATGAGCGTAAATGAGTAGGCCCGGTGTTCTGTTAATAGTTGCAACTTATCAAAATATGTTGCCTCGCGGCTCGGCGTTTGCGCAGCTCTGAAATCTCCGTGTCGGTTTCTTCGCTCATATATCTTCAGTATCCTATCTGCAAAAATCATTAACATTTTTCACAGCGCGTCTTCAGACCAGTAAACGTTTATATATTTGCAAGTACACGCAACGTTTTCCAGAAAATGCAGAAATTAGAAGACAATTGCGTGTGCAGTGGCGTCTCTGGAAGTGATAATTGGTGAAGCCCGGACCATGCCTTTGCGTCAAGGATTGTTCCTGGCTGGTACTCAGTTATTTTCTATTATTAACACGTTTTCCAATTTTGACAATGATCCTCTGGCAATCAAAGTTACGGTTTCTCTTTGCATGAGATCTATTGACGACTAAATAATGGGATAAATTCAGATCAGAAAAATTATTTAGGGCACTCAAAAATTGTTCAAGCTTTATGAATGACAAACTGCTCTCAAACGTCTGCGCTACCTTTTCCACGAATCAAGCGACTTAACTGGCGCTTCATGATCGTTCTGTTTAAATAAAATATAAGGCCATTTGAAACGTCTGTGTAATTCTGAATAAAGATGATTTAAATGCCCGAAATTACGCTTCCAGATTAATGATTGTCGCCGTCCCGAAATGTACCGTACCTTACCGGCGTGTTCTCGGAGTGAATCTATTGCTCAGTCCCTCAAGGAAGTAGCATGTCGCAAACTGTTAAAGCAAATTCAATCAATCCACGTAAATTTCTCGCGGACAAAAAAAAAAAAAAAAATTGCCAAGACATTGCAACTTTCATTGCCACTTTTTGAAAAAGTTACCGCAAAAAACAATAAAAAAGTCAGGAAAATCCTGGAAGGTTTGTCTGTCAATTATGCGAATGATTGCATGCAAGTCAGGGTTAGTAATTATGGGGAGCTCTGGGCCGCACCAATCTTTAGTCCTAGAGACGCCCCTGGGCGTGTGGCATAGGCCATCTTAAAACAAACAAATCCAACTCATTATAAAGTCTGCTTATGTTATAATAAGCCAAAAAATAGCAAAGTTACCGCTGCGAACTGATTCATATTGCAATATTGAGGCGAAAAAAATGACTTTACGACTTTACGTCAGATCTGCATTTAACCCGTACACAATTGAAGATTTGATTCGGATCAGTGTGGAGGGTCCTCTGGACATATTTGATGCCTCAGACGCAGTGAGGAGATGGATGGAAGGGCAGAGAGCAAGGAGACCCAATTTTAAATCCTGGCCTCCAGATATGGCATAAAGCCAACGTAGTGGAAACCTTTGTTAAACAATGAACTCAAAACTCTCATATTGTTTAATAATTGTCATTTGTTGGAGGCAGTTGTATTGTTAATGTGGAGTGTTATATTGTAGTTTCTATCAAACATTAAAATATATATATATTGGTGCTTCTTTGATTTAGGTGTGTGTGCCCCTAATTTTTTGCTCGCGCTCCTAACTTTTTGAACTCAGGAGCGCAGCGCTACCAAGCAAAAAAGTAAATTTCGAGCCCTGCTGTGTGCTCTCTCCCTCAGAGCGGAGTGGCGCAGCCATGTCAGCTATCAGGGAGGTCTTTTGCGTGCACTAGAAGAAGTTAAATGATGAGAGAAACGTTTTATATGTAGTACTAATTTGTGTTAGTGTTTTGCGAAAATGTATTTATTTAGAGCCATTTGCTGCCGTTATCAATCCAGCGGTAGTGGAGTTTTTCAGTCAGCGTCTGCTCAGCTGATGTGTGTTTTCGAGTGTGTGTGTGCGCGTGGGGGGTGGGGGGGGGTGCGCGTCTCACTGGGGAGGAGCAGCCATCACATCGATGGCTGGTTGAAACTTGTCAATAAACGTTTGTCTAACTTGAGACCTGCGATATTTGAAATCATTGTGTCATTTTTTTGATGTAAATTGAGGGAGCAAAAGCAGTATCGGCCGCAAATATCGGCCCAAGAAAATCGGCAGTCCATAATCGGTCATCGGCTCAGGGTGATGGGAAAAAAAAATAAATAAATAAAAAAAATCGGTATCTGCATCGGCCCTAAAAAATCCATATCGGTTGATCCCTACTAGAAAGGCGCCGTGTGTGGAGCCACATTCAATCCAGCTCCGTCCACCAGATCTTTGTTTTGCAGCCAGAAGCATCTAGTGCTTCCAACAAAACAAAAATACAGTCACCATTGCTTTTAAAAATTTCGCAGGATTTTAGCAAGCTTTCCTACTTTTACAAAACACAACTTTTATGAAATAAATATGAACTCGAATAAAGAGCCAACAGAGACGACCACTTGAAGGAGGGAGAACTGAAACCCATTTCAAAATTGTGATAAATGCATTTACATGCCTTCAGGATGCTCATACATCCTGACACACCATACAGAATGCGTCTCAGTCACTCCCAGCAATTTTTCCTAACAATGTAATGTCAGTCAAAAGTAAGTGTTAAATGAGGCAGTGTGGAGAGGACATAAATATCCTCAGTTATAACTAGGACCTGGTATCAGGCTGAGACCTCAGTCTCTGTCTGCACTGCCCATCCTTAGGGCAATTCAATATTTAACTTCATGCCAAACAGACATAACTGATTTATCGGTTAATTTTATCCAAGGCAACAAGCTCTTGAATAGACTAGGCAGGGGCCTATCCGTCAGGAATACCTCAGGGTTAAGGACCTTGCTGGAGGGCCCAACTGCTGATGCTAATGTGGGTCTCAAACCACCAACCTTCTACATCAAGCAGCTTAGCCACTAGGCTATGCTCCTCCCTACACTGTAAATATATTCCATTGTGTGACGTGATGGAAATTCAACGAACAGCAGACCAATATGAGAATGTAATAAAAAAAATGTCAAGAGCGGCTTTGATCATGATCCCAGGCAGAATCAAAGGACGGATCCTCACCGCTCCTGGTTTACGATGCGAGCTGTAAAAAGCAGAACCCTGTGGTATTAATAGCACAGGCTGTGGAGCTCGGCTGAAGATCAGTCCAGGTGAAGTCTACTGCTGTCCCAGTGGATCACAAGCAAACCAGCCCAGGCCAGATACCTGCCCAGTAAATCAAGGTTAAGATGCCTCTCCATGCGTGTTTTTTTAATAAAAATTTGACATCTCCAATCCCACCCGAATCTGGAATGCCCAATTGGTGAACTATGTACAAGGCTTGCTCGTATGCGACCCCTTGCTGCCAACTCAGGCTAGAGAAGAGAGTTCATGGCTCTCCTCCGAAGCACGTGCCCATCAGCCGCTGCTTCTTATACACTCCTTGGGTGAGTCGTTGCAAGTTCAGAACGAGGGTGGAGGATACCCGGACATGAACAGACTTAGAATCTTCCTGACCAGCGCCCGTGTGGCCAACAAGAGGCGCTTGAGCAACAAACAAAACCGTGACTGTTTTTAAAAGTCAGGACACGTGGTTGGTGAAGGTGGGAGACTGGAAGCTGGGGCAGCCCATATGCCAGCAACCTGAGGTGCTAGGCTGAGACCAGGAGGGTTGCTGGTTCCACAGTGCAGCCACTATGCGATAAAGTGAGGCTGTTGGGCGCTAAAGCAAGGACCTTAACCACAGTTTCAGACAGGGATTGGCCAACTCTTATCAAATGCAAGTTTCTTTTGATAAAATTGTCAGCTAAATCACAGTAATGCAATGTCACTAGCAATCCCTAGTCATGGTGGAGAGCAGATGTTTGATGCTGGAAGTATCTCAAGGGCAGCGACAGGAATTCTACAGACAGTGCGCCATAGACAAGCCAATGGAGGGAGAGTGATGTTCTGGGCAAAGTTCCGCTGGAAACCCCTGGGTCCAAGCATTGAAGTGGATGTCAATTTGAAAAATGCCGTCAACCCAAACATTGCTGTAAACCAGGTCAGCACCTTCAAGGAAACATTATTAATGGATATGGACTCATTCAGCAGGATAACGTGCCCTACCAGACTTCGACACCAGTTAGGGAATAGTTTGAGGAACAAACTGCCCCAGATCTCATATCTGATCGAGCATGAGCAGGATGTGCTCAAACAACATGTCCAATCCACTACAGCCCCATCTCACTACTAACAGAACCCCTGCTAACATCTTTGTGATCGACATCATGGGTCACCTTCCAGTGTCTGGTAGAGTCCACATCTCAGAAGGTTGGACTGGTTCATCAGAAATTCTAAATATATCATGATTCAAATTTCAGGCCGCACTGAAAGCCCTTGGACCATATCGGCAGTGTTCACCACTAAAATTTTCTTTTGCGAGCGGGTTCGTTTTGTTGAGCGGGGGGGATGCGTTTTATTTCGTTGAAATTGCGCACTCCATCATTCGTCTTTCAGTTCTCTTTAAATTCTCTGCACATATTATGAACAGGCGGCGATTGCGTGATCACTCAGAATGAGCGGGCGGCCCGCCCAGTCATTAACGAGAGTGGAGAACCCTGATAGGGCATAATAAAGAGAGAACAATGAAACATCTCCAGTGTGTCCAACGGGAGCCCTTATTCTCACCACTCGTAAAATGACTGAAAGTTACAACCCTTTGCAGCTCTATCCCATATCTGGTACTACAAGTCAGTAATACGTCGAATATTACAATAATCCACTAATTTTAGCCCATTTTTAATTAAAAATACAACCACTTGGACAAATCCCCAAGGCCATCCTTAAAATATACTTATTTGCCGTAACCTGACCGACCCTATCAAATTGGGCCCAACTCCAATTTATTTTCTTTTTTTAATATTAGATTCTGACCGACTTGCCGGTCCTATCGAGTGTTGTGGCCAACTTACTGATTTTTTTCCGAACTTCCAATAACCAAAAACTGCATAGATGCATAAAGCCTCGTTGTGACAGACTCACAGGATGAAAGGTTGGGTGTTAAGTAACAATCAAACGCAAAACTGCGTCATCTGTGGTCATAATGTGGTATTGCATTTGGGGAAATAAGGTAGCCATATAGACATTGCGACCAAAATTTGACTTTTTTTTTTGGCCTCCAATCTCCAAAAAAAAAAAAAAAAATTATTGCCTACCCACCCTTTTTTTTTAATTTAAATGTTACAGCAAACAAACTTATATTTAAGGATGGCACAAGATAATACCTTAAAGTGGACTTTCAGCAGATGGATGGTGCGACCGAGCAACCAAAAGTTAAGCCCAGAGATACCAATGCAAAGCCTCCAAGACAAAGCTCAGTGCTGTTCTCACAGATTGGTCAAAAGGCGCAATTCTCATGAGCCCACACCGAATCCTACTGCTCACCCTCCTGGATCTACACTGCAGAGACTAAAAAAAAAAAAAAAAAAAAAAAAGGAAGAGGAAAAAACTGCCAATGAGGAGGGACAAGAACTTTCACTTCAAATTTGCCAACAGGACTGTAAAAATTCACTTGCCAAGCACACAGTGATCTAAAAATCAGCAAATTTCTCTACTTGCGGGAGAAAATAACAATGACATTCTGACATGAGACTGACAGTCTCTAAGATTCAGTGCCTGTTGAGAGGGACGTTGACGCTCGTTGAGATGGACATTTTTGCACTGCACAGACTGGGCCCCCAATCACCAGCCGGCCTTTGCCCGTCTGAAGTCAGGCCCATTGCATGACAATCCCCATAAAGCAGAGGGAGAAAAACAGGCCGTCCCCACGAGGCATGCCCTCTCTCGCTGGTGTGAGGTCGAAGCGGTCAGCCGTTAGAGGATTTACATGCCCGAAAGCAAAGAGAAGTCTTGGGTTCGCAGCCTTAAGCTGGCATGAGTGAAGGATCTCGGGGCCAAATCAGAGAAATGTCACTGGCCCAAAGTGCCCTGTTCTTCTGGCGCCGTCAGGCTGCTGTCATCCAAACAGCCCAACGGAGGGAAGGCCAAAGGCCCTCCCTAAAAACCCAGCCAGACTGCACTGATCCTGCCACAGGCATTGTGACCTTTAAAATATAACTGCATACTTGGGACGGGGTGGGAGATTAAAAAAAAAAAAAAAAAAAAGTTTCAAATGGGCCCCCCCGAGTCAGTTGGGGCAAAGTTGTTGCAAAACTCACCGTCACATGATTATTACTGGTTCTGTCCAATTCCTTCGTATTAACTCCTTGCTCCCCACACAGCAGAAACTTCATGTAGGGCAGCAAGGAGGAACTTCCCACCCAAGGCTATGGCTACGATATGGGCCGGCCTGTCGGTACCAGGCCCATGGATACTCGCTCGGGTGCGATGTGATAATGAGGCAAGCCTCCAATCATGCAAAAATATCACATGCAGCACTTCAAAAGAAATCCTATCCCAAGCTAAGGCTGATAATGACACTGTCAAATATATGACATAATCGGTTATCATTTCTTGTGACAGCTGTTAAGTCAGTTCAATCAAACGCTATCTAACACAATATAGTATTCTAATCGATGAAGGTTATGAAATCTAGCTCATCAGGAATGAACTGTAATCAAACCAAAAAAGGTGGGGGGGGTTTGACACTCAAGAAGGTGCAGCATCATCGCAGGGAGCGGAGAATGGCAGATAGGCCATGTAGAGCAGACAGGAGCCAAAGACAAAGGAAGAGGGGGGGCTTTATCAGGTGAACAATGGGCCCATTGGTCCGTCGGGTCTATTTATAAAGTGGAATTTATTTTGGCCTGAACGAGGGCCAGTGAGGGAGCGGGTCAAGCGTGGGCAGCGGCCTTCATCCACCACTAAAGGAGCCTTTGTTTGAGACCGCAGAGAGCCAGAGGACCGGGCAGATATCCCTACTCCAAACACCCTGCTAATGCCACTTTCACACGGGTCACCGTCGACATCAGTGAGCAGAGAAAATAACAGAAGTTTTGAGGCAGTACAGGGAGAAAAACAGCAACAGAGGCAGGACAGAAACTAATGTGTCACTGCAGTGATGTTGGTCAATAATAATCCCACTATAAAGCGCATTTCTACAATGGGCAGGATTTACCTACATTGACCAGAATTAAGTTGTAAATTTCCATGTCCACATAGTGTTGTCGTTGTGTAATGTGTCACATCCGGCTTTGAGTTTTATCGAACAGAATGGTTAAGAAGTTTTATCCGCAGTTGCTACCTATAACAATATTTTTTGCCATCCTCATCAAATTTTTCCATTGCGATTCCAGCCACCATGATATTCTGGGCTAGCAGGCTACTCTGATCCCAGTCAATGCTGCCCAACTCGGCAAGCTAGAAGCTAGTGACAAAAGAAAAATAACAATAACTAAAAAATAGAAGCACAAAGTTGCCAGCACGCACTGCTGTATTAAACCAGTCCCTCTCAGTGTCGACGAGCTGCGGACTTTCACTGACTGCTCCAGTCTGACTGAGGGTTGCGAGTGCTTGACGCGGTTGGTTAGTTATTACAGAACGACTCCACGGCTCATTATCCCGCTGTGCCGATATAAATAACTTTCATTATCTCTGATTACGTTTCGCCAGCGCTACTACGCCGAGGAGAGGGCTGTGATGGGGGCTGCGTAATCACAGCTAATCCTCGACCAGGGTCAGGGGAGGCGTGTGTGCGCGTGTGTGTGTGTGTGTGTTCTTGTACTTGCTACGTACTGAGGACTGCCATGAGTTTTTAACCAATAAAGTGAAGTCTTTTTTGGGAAGTGAGGACATTTTGGCCGGTCCTCACAATTTCAAAGACAAATTGTGACTTATTAGTTTAGGTTAGGGGTAAGGTTAGAATTGGGGATAGGTTAAGGTTAGGGTAAGGGTTTGGGTTAGACATACATTACTTATTGTTTACATTAGGGAAAGGCTGTAGAGACACAGGAAGAATGAATGGAAGTTAATGTAATGTCCTCACAAAGACATAAGTACAAGGATGTGTGTGTGTGCCTGTATGTGTGTTGCTGTCAAGATACTGTGCCACGTCAGCAATCCGAGGAACTGATCACTTTTAGGCAGCATTGCTACACAGCCTTGATGAATTAAGAAGGGTTATGTCATTATTCAGTACTATGTCCATGTGTTCTTTATTGCATTTGATGATGCAATATGGGGACATGAAGGACGTGTGTCTGTCTGCAGGTGAGTGAAAATGCATGTGTGAGTTTGCAAAATATGTGGTTTGCGTACACCAGTATGTCCATGAATGTGCGAGCATGTCCGGGGATGTGCATAAGTAGGTGTATTTGAGAGCGAGAGCGAGCGAGAGAGAGCTTGGGCCTTCAGAAACACAGTCGTAAAACATATAGGGATGGAGACAAACCACAACCATGAACTCGATATTTGAAACTGCCTCTACAGTCTAAGAAATGCCTAACAGATAACACTGGCATCTGTAACAGTTTGTTGTGCTGAAGTGAAATGATGTTTGTTGGGGGCAGCCTGAGAAGTAGTGGCTGAGGTCTTTGACAGGGGCCAAAGTGGGTTGGAGGTTTAAGTCCCAGTACAACTGTAGAGGTCAGTGAATCTGTTGGGCCCTTGAACAGGACCCAAAGGCCCTCCAAAGGCCCATGCTGAGTCACTGAATAAGAGCGATATGCAAGCTATGGCTATGCAAGTGATGTATAACCCCAATGCCAAACATTATACAGAAATAAATGCACACCTAAGCAGTGTAATTAACCGCTTAGGTGTGCAGTTATTCTCATATACTGACTGGCATTGAATTGCATGTTGTGCTCATACCGAGGTCACCACACGTCTATCAACAGATACTCATCTTGATCTGAAAATTGTGCAAACTGTTGCACTCCACCACTATACGCAGTTTGGTTACAGCCACATCATCTTTGCCACTGGCAAATGTTCTATTCCATTCTAAATTCCTATTTCGGTTTGTTGCTAATCAAGAGTTGTGGTTACTGGTTCATAATAGTCATAAAGCCAACTGGGACAGTGGTTCTCTCATTGTGCCTTCTCCCAGTTGTCGTACTCACGAAACTTGTCAAAGATTCTAACAGCAACATCAAAAAACTTTAGCCTTCATTTCACTGAAATTTGAAACTTCACAACACAAAGTGACAGTAAAATTTAGCCAGGACTTCAAATGTGGTGAATTGATTCAGCGTCAAAAGTCAAACATTCTTGGAGCAACTTCATAGCCATTCGGTTACAGCAGCGCAATTCCAACCCTTAGGACATTTTTCAACCAATCACAACTGGTTACTCAACGGACCCATGGTCCCAATTGTATCGTGACTATAACTGGTCGATATTTGCTCTGGTACGCAGGCAAAGTGTACTGTGTACAGAACACAGTCAAGTAAGATGCATTTGCATATGAATAGAGGAATACAGCACAATAAAACACTATCAAGTATCTGACTACAGTTCATCTGAACACAGAATCAGACATCTGCATTTTTGCAACAAAAGAACTTTTTCTCCTCCTAGTACAGTGCCTCAATTGTTGCAGCGAGCGGCCTGAGCTGAATACTGACAATTTGTCCAATCTTACATTACATTACTATTTATCTGACACTATATTCCAAACAGACCTAGTTTGATAAAACAAGCAAGGGCCAATCCCGCCTGGCTTGGGGTTGAGGGCCTTGCTCAACAACTGAACAGCTGAACTGATCAGACCTGGGCTTGGAAGAAACAACCATGAAAGCCCCAGCTAAACACGTTACAGGCCACGCCACTAATTTTACTCCATTTGTGCAAGTTCACCGGAGGATGCATAAAGCCTTTTTAAGTGGAGTGGACCTCCAGAAATGGGCGACTCACAAGCAGTGCACCACGCTCCCTTTCAGTCAGTCAAGAAGGGAAAAAGATCTCAATGTTTGTTTGTTTGTTTGTTAGTAACACACTTCTATAACCTTTTCATATATTCATGAAACTTCACCAAATGATAGACGAGGTTCGTTGCCAGAAGCCTATACTTTTTTTAGTCCTTAGGTCAAGGTCCTCAATAAAAAACATTAATACCACATTTTGGTTCACAACTTTGCAAGTATTACAACTAAAGACTTGAAACCAACTCAATTCATTTCTGTTTCAGAAATAAATTCTATTCATTCTGTTTCAGAGATCTGAGCGTGATTTAGGCAAGCCGCCATTCCATGAATGACCTTTCATTTTTGAAAATTGATGAGTGGAAAAATATTTTAGGACATGGATGGGCCAACTCGGGTCATAGACAGCCACAGGGTGAGCTAATCTGTTTTCACCTTAAACTAGAGCACTCGGCAACCGAGTACATGTATCCCCCGAAGGCCCCCCAGTTGGGCCCAGATGGTCCCAGAGTACCCAAAATCAATAGGTGTCGTGAACTTACCATAATACATGTCCCTGCCAAATTTGAAAAGAATCGGTGCACTTATGTGGGCTGTCGAGCGCTCACAAGAAAATCTCTGCGGACGGGGACACGTGACGAGGCCAAATCCATAGTATCCTCCGAACTCGTTCAGGGGATACAATAATGACCACATTTGAGACGAGCTGAAATTAGTGAAATGAGTAATCAGCAGCTTTGACTGATCAATTTACCGCTAGGAAACAGCAGAAGACCCAGAGGTTTTCTGGAAGCAGGAGTGACCACCAGCTAATTGAAATTACTGATGCACTAATATTTGTACAGTAAAGTGATGTCCCCTCAGACCAAGATGCTTAAAAGCCAAGAAATCCGATGCCAAAACAGCCACAATAAGATCTGTGCTGCCATTGGGCCCTTAAACAAGGCTCTTGGCTTTCGGAAATTGGTCCTTGCAGCTGTCAGGAGCTTCGGATGAAATGTTAGTTAGGTAACAGTAGTTAGCTCGTCACTTGTAAGAAAAAAAAAAATTGAAACACTGAACTTGCAAAGAGAAGGTTTCTATTGGACAAAGAACCAAACAAATGACTGTGGTTAGAAGACCCTTGCCGCAGAGACAAGCTAGCAGGCGTAAACTGCAATACACCACGTGACCAACAGTATTGGGCAAAAACAGCCCAGAATCATCTGGCAGAGGCGACGACAGTACAAGGAACCATTTCAGAAACAGCGAAAGCGGGAAAACCGGAGGAACGCTCCTGCCTCAGAAACATATTTCTAACCACAGTCGATCACTCGCGTTCCCGCAGTGCGGGGTCTCCAGGGAACTTGGGTCGACAATTTCACTCCACTACACAAGCAGTCGGCGACCGCTGTGGCAGAAATCCGCAGAAACCTTCGCATCATCCTGCATCAAAAAACGCACAAGTTTCACGGGACTTGCCGCTCACAGTTCCAACATCAGAAACACAGGAGGCTGTTTTACATGGGCATTAATCTCAGGTGGAGAAATGACTGCAAAAACATGTAGCAGAAGTGAAGCTAAAAACAAGAGCCTCCTTTCCCCCACCCTACACCTGAGCAGAGATTATGGGGAAGGCACCCCCCAAAGTGACTCCCCGAATAACCGAAGCCTGCCCTTCCCTTCTCGCAAGCGGTGACCTTGCCCGTCAGCAGTTTTTAAAAGGCCTATAAATAGTGATGCTGTACTCACAGCGTTTCCTGCGGAAGCAGTGGCTAATGACAGAAACGCCGAGCGCGGCGCGGAGCATCCCTCATCCGCAACCCCGCAGTCCACACGCAGGTTCCCGCAGCTGCATCTTCTCAGCCGGCCAGGGGAGGGGGGGAATCTACGGCGCTCCGATCCGGAACAGGAAGGGACAAAAAATACACCCCTGAAGTCCTGCTGCGTTTTCCACAGGGAGCTGTTATCCCGGAGTCCTGGCTGGGGATCGAGGGGTTCGAGCGCGGGGTGTATGCGAAGGATTTCCAAGCTTCTGTGGGAGTGGAGGTAACTCCGCTGGACCCTCCGGCACGATGGGGCTGTCCGCGCGGAAACCACGGAGCAGCAGAGCTCCAGAGAGCACAGCCGTCTGCAGTAACGCACTGCCAGCAGTGACTCTGTTCACAAAACCACCCCGCCCCCCAACCCCCACCCACCTATACAACGTGCTGCGGATCGCCGCCCCTCCTTCCTAACTGCTCAGTGCACAAGACAATGCACCACTCCTGGATCAATTACACACATCCCACTGAAACACTTCTGAGCTCGTCTGATCTTGACTGCCGCAAACCAGCCAACCCTAAAGAACCAGTGTGCTATTTGCTCACATTGAGAGGATTTCATAAATTCTAAAATGCAAAACAAGCTTTGAACAGCACCGAATTTGTTCAAAGTATTGAAACTGAAACCGAATAAGACGACTATGTCATCACTATCCCCCGCCACAATCAAGGGCTCTAACTCTGTAAAAGATGCGCTTCGACATCCATTGTTGTACTTAACGTAGATCACGTCTAGCTTATTCAGCATACAAAATTTAATGCATGCAGGTATAAAAGTTTCAGAGAAATCCACTGTGGCCTGGACGGACAGAGAATAATAACTACGTAACTGACTCCGGTGTAGGGGTGCGTGCATGTGTGTGGGAAGGTGCTTGTATCAGCATTAGTGTCTAAGAATAATTAGCAGTTAGGTAACATCTAGCACCTGAGGAGTCAGCAAACTGGCTCCACGTTCAGCACAATCAGCTCAGGTTTGACTCGACCAGCAGTAATTTCAGGAGAAACAACAATGGGCAACCAGCCCACCACATGCAGACAGAGCTTATTCTATTGAGCAGCGACCACAATGGCGCATGTGTGACCAAGATTTATGTTTTGCGCCTTACATTCTCACATCGGCGTAGCCAACACTTCATGATAATTCTGGGCCGCGATTCACTCCCTAATTATCAGCTGCCAGCCGCGAATTTTTTTTCTGCAGTTCGGTTGGGTAATATTACGTACATCAGCCAATCACAGATCGGCTGGTGCCATCAGCCAATCACAGCTCGGCTGTACTCAAGCATAGATGAGAATGGCACAGCATTCAACCAGTCACTGTCAGCCGAGTTGTGCACGCGGCAAATTTGTAAAACTTTGTCTGACAATAACGATGTATACTGCAGATCGGAGAGCAAAATTTTATGATATCAGAAAGTGTTTCCATTACCAGTTTTTTATTTTGCCATTTAGATTTTGCGCATTTCTAAGGGTAATGGAAACTTACCTGGACAGTGAGAACGATGTTCGACGTTATTAGCCCAAAAACGCAGTCTGCTTCGTGACCGTAGACTGTTCCTGACACAGTTTTGAGTCTTGTTAATACCAGCTAAGGGTGCCTGCGTCCAGTGGCGAACGGTTTTATGTAGCGTTTCAATTTCAATCGCTCACCTTCTATCCTGATGGATTAGGATGTAAGCGCACTTCCACTCTGATCTGAAGTTCTCCATGTACATAATTATTCATGCAGTATGTATGAAAACGGAGACTAGTTGGTCCGAGTGCAGGATGATTTATTTTCATTGGAGTACAATAAAGATGAGAAAAGCTGCGGTTCTTAAAGATTTATAGTACGTTTTCTTTGGGGTTCCGATAACTGGCCAGCTGTCAGAGGAATAGGATTTTGTCGATTGCAGCAAATGTTCAAAACAGATTCAAAATCTAACTGGCGACACCTGCCCAATGTACTCCAGCGACGACCATAGGCTTATCAGCGCAATGCCTCAAAAATGAGTCTGTCACGAACAGTGTATGGTCAAGAAGCAGACTGTTTTTTGGGGGCTAATAGCCCAACGTCGGACATCGTCCTCACTCTCTGTGTGCGTTTCTGTTAACCTTTGAAATGTGCAAAATCTACATAGCGAAATAATAAATACATAATAAAAACTGGTAAATAATAATTTTATCATAAGCAGCCGTCCTATCACATTGCTACCGGTGAAAAAAAATTCTTGAAACTTAGTGCAAACGAACTTGGCATACAGCACCTACTTTTTAACCAAATATTTAGGGTGGATCACTTTGGGAACTATATTAATTATAACATTAAACTTTCAATTTGTGATGAAAAAATATAGCCAAATTATGCCTTTTACGGCTTCAGTTCCACCTGGGTCTCATATTTTCAAAGCAATTAAGCCATGTTTGGTGTCAAATTGTTCCTTGGGATGGCAGCAACAATAACAGCAGTGTTCGACTTTAATGCCAGTCCGACGGCCATTGACCGACGATTTTCATTTTGGGCCGAAAATTTTCTGGGCGAGTCAGCCCGACAGCATTTTTTGCTGCGAAAGTGGCTCCACTGAACTGGAACAACAATCTCCGAGTACAGCTCACTCTGTCTGTCCGCCATTATGGCAAATGACGCCACCTCGAGTAAAACCAGGCAGCGTATTTTGAATTTAAACCACAGCGAAGGGTTCGCTCAGGATTGTAACCTACTAAGCATGCGCAAAGGGTTCCCAGGCGATAATTCAAACTACTCGGAGGTCAGATCTTTCCGACTTGAAAAAATGCACTGGAAAGGCCACTGACGTCGGAGCTCCGACTTGGAAACTCGGAGGGAAAAAAAAAATAAAAAATCTACCCCTACTTCACAGAGATTGGTTCATCTTACGTCACACGAAAATGGCAGTATCCACCGAACAGCCACAGTAATGCTAAGCGCTACAGTGACATTTGGCAAGGCGATTTATTTTTCAGAATATAAGTGGGTCATTCCATATCAAATCACCCCAAAAAAATCTAAATTGTCACCCCACCCCCACAGATTTTGCTCAAATTTGGTCTCTAGGGTGATTTTTGCTGGCAAAGCTGAAATTCCAAATATTAGCTCAATCCAACCGGTGGATCCTGAGTTATGGCCCACCCAATTTGGCAAAAATCGCCCAAAACAGGGTTACTGGCCGAAGTTTGACCACCCATATCTCAGCAACCGGTGGGGCTATCACAATAAAATTGGTGTCTCTGGACTGGAAATTCACCAAGGAATCCAAATCTAGATTCTAGATTTGATGTGGGGTAAAAATAAAATATTATGACCTTTTGACCTTTACTTTGTTGACCTCGCGACCTTGACACAAAACCCGCACAAAATTGTAGCCTCATATGTTCCCTATATTATATACAAAAACCAGAGGTGTATTTTCCCCTCATTTTTCACAAATCCACACCATATATCCCTTGTCTCTGCAATTTTAGCTCGGTTTTTACACCAAAGCCTGTAAAACAATGTAATGCTTCAACGCTATTCACTACAAACTTTGTAAAGGCTTTTCTATAATGTTCTGAACTATTTCAATGATTGTTTTACTTGATTATCTAACATCCATTACTTATACTTGAGCTGAGAACTTGCATTTCAGTTACAGCACACATCTGAGTTCATCCAAATCTACTTATCATCAAGGGGCCAGATGCTACAATTCTTAGAAATATTCATCGCATCATTTCTAGTGATGCTGTGTCCTCGGGATGAGGAGGAACAGAGTGATGGGGCATCCACTACGCAAACTATGTCCTCATGCCGCAACCATTGTACTTCAGATCAATTTTTAAAATTTAAGTTTATTGGAAAAGTTATAATCAATCATAGTTGTCATGCAGAGCCAGGGGTGCACTGGGAATTAAGTATGGTACTTAAAAATTGAGGTAGACAGCACAGCACTTTTCAAAAGTTAATGTTGTTGATGATCATTGAGAATGATCAATGCATACTTACATCTTCAAATTCACTCCACAATGTCAAAAATAGTCCAAAATCTCCCCTCTTCTTTCTTCATTCTTTCAGATAAATAGCCTTATTTGAGGTCCACACTTGAAAATTTAAGGACTATCACTCAAAAGCTGTAAATTCAAGAAGATTAAGGCAAAACTGCACAGACAAGGTATATATGATGTGGATTTGTGGAAAATAAGGAGAAAATTCACCTCTGGTTTTTGTATATAATATAGGGAACATATGAGGCTACAATTTTGTGTGGGTTTTGTGTCAAGGTCGCGAGGTCAACATGGTCAAGGTCAAAGTTAAGGTCAAAAGGTCATCATATTTTATTTTTTTCCTACATCAAATCCAGATTTGGATTCCTTGGTGAATTTCCAGTCCAAAGACACCAATTTTATTGTGATAGCCCCACCGGTTGCTGAGATATAGGTGGTCAAACATCAGCCACTACCCTCATTTTGGGCAATTTTTGCCAAATTGGGTGGGCCATAACTCAGAAACCACTGGTCGAATTGAGCTAATATTTGGAATTTCAGCTTTGCCAGCAAAGATCACCCAAGAAACCAAATTTGAGCAAAATCTGACGGGGTGGGGTGACATCCATTGGGTGATCTGACATGGACTGACCCAAGTACAACATAAAATTAAATATATAAAGGGGTTTTACCTTATACGTCATTTCATCCCATCTTATTAACCCCTTTCTGCAGATGTAGACGCCCGCATCTATAGACCTGCAAATTTAAGCACGCTGTTACTGTACTCGATCACTAGATGGCACCCCCGGATCAGTTATTGAATGTTCACAAGCAAGCAGACCTCGAACGCGGTTCTGAAAATGGGGAAGTTCACTCCACACCCTGTTTTTCAAGAGCTGCATGAATTAAACTCCTCAGCTAAGCCTGATGTGCAAACTGGTCAGTTTCCTTGCCCATAGTATCGATCCAGCAGTTTAAAAAAACGATATATTGACACAGAAAAAATCGTTATCCCCTGTAGCAACCAGTTAAGCCACAGTGAGCCAACAGTATTCCAAGTAATGGTTCAGAAAAATCAGTTTTCTGAGGCAAAAAAAATCGATATGGTATTGATTCTCTCACATTCCAATGTTAATTACAGTAGTCACATACAAAAAAATTCGTAGTTCCCTACCGTGGATTTACGCGCAGATCCATTCATTGACAAATTCAGCACTTCCTTATATCCACCGGAGTACTGGCGTTGATAGCCAATCACTCAATCGTACGCTCAGACTCTTCTGCGTAATTGTTTCTTATCCAATCCCCGAGTGTTTAAACATTTTAGAGTAAGTGAAACACATTGATTGGACAAACACAGAGCATACAAACCTATGCGTATCAGCTGGCTCGGTTGTATCCTGTCTACGTTATGCACACTACGCGGTTAAAATAGACGCGATTTATAGAAAACACGTTCGCAAAACTGGCCTTGAAGTGTTCAGTTACATTTACAGGATTTAAATGAGATAAGGATATGGTCAGTTGGAATTATTTTGAATGAAACAGGACCGGAGGGTTCCTGCTACTGGATACATCAGTCTCTGGAGAAGGGATTCATGAAAAAGGTGAGGCTGCTACTTTGTTTTTTTTGTTGTTGTTGTTGTTGTTGTTTTGTTTTTGGAATGTATACGTACTCAAAGTCGAACGTCGAGGTTTTTTTCCTGTTTAAAACGCGAACTGCCCGTGCATTTGGGTGGACCCCCTGGTACTTTCATTGCACGTTTCTTTTGAATCCAGGGAGGTAATGGATTGTTCCCTGAAAGTGGAGTGTCTGTTCTGTTAAAATAAGGTATATTTCGGAATTCAGATATTACTGAGTCAGTGAGTTGCACTTGTTCCTTATAAGTGTTGAAATGAGTTTGTGAGCTTAGAAGAGGGGACTGGTAGCTTCCGTTACAGGGTGAATGTTCTAACCGTTTAATAAGAAGTTTATTTAATGCGTGTTTGTGCTGGCTTGGGGCACTTTGATGTAAAATGGCCAAAAATCTAAACTTTATTATGGAGAAAAGGCATGTTTTGTGTTTGGAGAGGTTACTGGTGACCATTGATATTCTACTGCACTGAGATAGATAAATTCATACCAAACTCAACCATAAAATCATTTGTTCATATTAAATTTCATGCCTTAAAACTTTATTTGTGTTATATTCATGATTTTTTAATGATTTGACAGGACTTCATTATGAGACTTCGGGGAGACGCTTGGATAGCTGTATAATTTGGCTAAAAGCATGTAGGTAATCTAGAATGTAATGTTGAAGATGAATTGTACTTGTGGTCAAGGAGTTTATGATCCCAGAAATGTATAGTTTCAAGCCCCAGCAATTTTTCAATCCTCGGAATTACTTTTTTTGCAATTTCAATGGTGAATTCTCATGAAGTTTTTTATGTTTGCAGCTCATTTTCTCTACCATAATCATGAAAATTAACTGAAATACTATGTAATTCTAAATGCTGTAAGTGTCTTTTCAGAATTGAGCCACATTTTTCCTCTTTATGAAGCTTAAATCTTGAATTATACAGCATTGAAGTGGGTAACCCAAAAATAGCCAAATTTGGCTTCTGCACAAAGGGGTTAATTAAAATATGCCAGAAGGCAGAGGTTATCCCTGTATCATTGTCTTGCCGCTTGCCACAAGAACATTCACTTGTCATTGACTGCCATTTTTTTTCCTTTTTTTTTTTTTTTAATGTCCAACACAATACGTCTGGAACGCTCTGAAGTCAGAGTTTTCAACTAGTTATAGCTGCAGTTGGCAAGTTTTATAAAAGTAACTTTTTGTCATTTTTGCTAAAACTGTCACTGTGTACAGACAGTATTACATAAAACTAGTACTCTAATTAAAAAAAGGTTCCTTTAAACCTACCTAATAGTCACGCGGTCCCCAACAACCAACAGTTGACTGAACATAAAATGTTCAATCGAGTGTTGGTTGTTGGGGACCGCGTGACTATTCAACACTTGCAGGTTTCTGTGCGTGAGTAGTACGACCCTTCCCTCCAAATAAGAGATACCGGTATTTACAACCAGGCCAAATGGAAACCATAACAATTAGATAACATATGTCACAGCACAACCTCGGACTCAACTCCCTGCGACTGAACACGAGTTTCGCTTTAACACAAGTGCTGCTTCGCTCCCATCCACACCCCATGTTCCCAGCCTTTCAAATTCCCAGAAACAACAACAAAAAAAAAAATTTGGGCTACCAATACAGCAGCCATGTTTGTCTCACCTACTTACTTCAGCTGTATAGACAATTCTATTAAGAAATGGTGACAGTCTGTGTTGGGCAATTCACCATTACAACAGACATGCATTATCCAAGTGAGAGCTCTGACAGTGAACTCCTACATCACTCCTTCAGAATGGCACGGTGTTTTCATAGCCCACAGAATGTATTTCTGCCCATCCAAATAGCAACAAGTCAGTCTGTACAGAACATTCTAGAACATTCACACAAAGACAATTCCTCCATCTCAGAGCAAGTCCCCAGAAATTACCCTTTAAAAACAGCGCACAAGCCTAACAGCCCATATTAACAGCAGGAGAGGGACACCATACAATGCTTAATCACAGGATTAGTATAAGCAACTTAATCTCAAATGTGCTTGCCCTAGCATCTCAAAAAAAAAACCCAAATCGAAACGACCCAGTAGAACCACCTATGCCAGCTAAGAAGATTAAGAACTCAAATTTTTGGATGAGCAGGACTCAAGGGTAATTTCTATATCCAGGCAGTCTGGTAAGCTAAAGTGCTTAAAAAAAGGATTTTTTAAAAATGTTTAGACCATTTTTGAGAATGTAATGGGTATTGGTTTCACATTTCAGGGATTCCTCAGTGACAAAGCGGAGTGATTATGGACGGTGAGGAAGGGAGAGAAAAGGATTGAAAAGCACAGGGGACTGAGAGGAGGACAGACGGACGGACAGCTGAGAGCGCAGTTAGCTCGTCTGCCGCTCGTCTCAAATGCTCCACGCTCTGCCAGGCTACCAGATTAATAACAACACGGTTGACTGCTCTTCTTCCATGAGACGTAACCAGAGCTACGCTTAGCCATAAAAAGTATTTCTAACGTGGACTGAGTCTAGCCTCTAGAGTATATGCTGCTCTTGCTCAGGTTTAATTCAAGTCAATTTTATTTGTGCAGCACTTTCAGTGGAGGACTGTAACATGCATGGTTTACACCAGGGGTCCCCAGTCTTTCCCACAAAGGACCAGTGTGGGTGCAGACTTTCATCGCAACCAAGCAGCTACACACCTGATACTACTAATCCAGTGCTTCTCGAACCTCTCCTGGAGGACCACCTGGCCTGCATGTTTTAGATCTCTCCTTGCTCCAGCACAGGAGATGCTGGAAATGATCTCAGATGATCAGCTTGTTATCAATTAGCGGCGGGAGGGTTGATAACCACCTGATCATTTGAGTCACCTGTGTTGGAGCAGGGAGAGATCCAAAACATGCAGGACAAGTGGTCGAGAAGCACTGTGGACTCTTTGCTAATAAGCTTGATTATTCGTATCAGGTGTGTAATTGCTTGGTTGCAATGAAAGCCTGCACCCACACCGGCCCTTTCTGGGAAAGACTGGGGACCCCTGGCTTACAGAGTAACAGACGAGGAACCAGCAAACTTCACTCACTTCCCAAATAATGGGTTAAAAAAAAAAAAAAAAAACCTCCATGGGGGGCAGGGGGATCCCTAAACAGTCGTGAAACAATAACTACCCAACAAGACGAAATTACAGGACATGGAAATGGAGTCCACATTCCTGAGAGAAGAGGCAAAAACTGGCATCGCTGCTTCTCGATTCCTCTCTTCTAGAATTCCAGAACAGGTCTCGGCTTGAAGGGCAAATCAATAACACTGAAACAGAGCAACGTACAGCAAGAAAGCTCACTCCCATTATTTCTGAATGAACTGAAACTGCAATCATGCTAAGAGAGGCAGAAATCTGAAGTCCATACTGAAGTAGCTCCAACCCTACATAAATGCATTGCTCGCATAGATGCATTAAATTCATTAAATGTGGATAAATAAATAAAATGCGTTCAAATGAATGTGATCGCAAAACACCATCTTCAGCCCAGCTGTAATGCCCACATCCAGGCTCTGGCCAGAACAACACTACAAACACATGACCAAATTCACATGCAGATACCTGTGCACAAGTCAGATGAAAATGAAGAATTCAAACAATTTGAAATTGGGGAAAAGTGAACATGAGGACAAAATGAGCTGACCAAAAGAAATCAGTAAAGGAGGCTATGGGATATGCTCCTCAGCAGAAAAACCTGTAGGACAACACTGGATGAGCTGTGAGAGGTACCATTTTTGGCATCCAATTCATCAGAAATGTTAAGATTACATCATAAATGAATCCCAGCATGAGCAAGCAGGAACATGACAAAGTCTATTCAGAGAATAGAAAGGGGGGGGGGGGGGGGGGGGAGTACTGAGGTCAAGCATTAATATTCTGCATTAAGTAGTGCAGGGGCCATTTAGTCGTTGCTTGAGCAGTCTTTGTGCTTGCAGTTTTCAATTTATCAAGAACCGTTCAGCCAAACCACTTCAAACTCTACAATGAACTTCCTTGGGTGTCCAACAATACACCCACCATGTCAAATGAAGTCAAGTGGATGAACAGCAGAAGAGATGTGCAAAGAAAGTTCACTGATGACAATTTTTTGGTTTCTAATACAGCAACTCTCATTGAATATCAATTCCCAAAGCTTTACAGATGGGGCAAAGGTCTTCAATCTGCACAATGCTTTATACATAACACATTTTAGACGAGAATCATTCTACAGCTAAACAATGAAAAGTGAGGGACTTGGGAAAGGCTTGCTGATCAGGGTCTAAACCAAATTACAGTGGGGGATATAAGTATTTGACCCCTTGCTGATTTTGCAGGTTTGCCCACGAACAAAGAGTGCAATGGTCTACAATTTTAATGATAGGTTTATTTTAACAGTGAGTGACAGAATATCACCAAAAAAAGTGCAAAAAGACATTGTATACATTTTAGGAATTTATTTGCATATTTTTGGTCAAAAATAAGTATTTGACCCCCTGGACAAACAGCATGTTCATATTTTGTAGAAAAGCCATTATTGGCCAGCACAGATATCAAACCATTTTTATAGTTGTTGACTAGGTTTGTGCACATTTTGGCAGGGATGTTGGCCCACTCCTCCCTGCAGACAGCCTCCAAATCATTCAGGTCTCGAGGCGGTCGCCTTGCAACCCGAATTTTAAGCTCCCTCCAAAGATTTTCAATTGGATTCAGGTCTGGTGACTGGCCAAGCCACTCCAGACCCTTGATGTACTTCTTCTTCAGCCACTCTTTTGTTGCTTTGGCGGTGTGCTTAGGGTAGTTGTCGTGCTGAAACACCCATCCTCGACCCATGTTCAGCTCTCTCACTGAGGGAAGGAGCTGTTTGTCCAGAATTCCACGGTATATGGCCCCGTCCATCCTCCACTCAATGCAATGGAGTTGTGCCCTTCCCTTGGCTGAAAAGCACCACTGTGCTTGACAGTGGGGATGGTGTTCTTTGGGTTGTACTTAGAGCTGTCCGGTTAACCGAAAAACCAACTCCGTCTCGGTTGTCTGAGAAAACCGGAAGTCACAACCGAGCGTGCGCACAAACAACCGAACTTTCGGTTTCAGTTCACATTTTGTCAATCACAACATAGCGTCAGTCATGGCCGATGCAGACGATAAACATTAAAGCCCAATGAGCAGAGTTGCCAACTCTCCCGTATTTTCCAGGAGTTTTAGTGGCATATTGATGTTCCCGTGCCATAGTAAGCAATTATTCAACCAATGCGTATTTAAAAGATTCTCACGTGAAATTGAAGTCCTTGCGCATGGAAGTTTATCAGCTTCACGTGTGTTACGGCGGATTTCACCACTAGTAACATGGAAACAGATTATGACTCCAGGCTTTTCGCGGTTTTCTTTTTCTCATAGTTTAGAAGCACAGCATGGGTTTAAAGATTGTTTAAATGATACAAGACTGTGTGAAACATTATTAATTGCTTCCATTCCCTGAGTAAAGAAAAGAGTGAGAAGTCGGGAGTCATAGGGTGCGTTCGAGCGCGTCAGCAAGTAAGCTTACACACCCTCGAACACACCCATAATCAATTTCCATAATACTCGAGGTTAAATCCACCTCAACACACGTGAATCTGATAAACCTCCTCGCACAAGGACATCCATTCTGTAGGCGGACCTCTTAAATGCGCGTTAATTGAATAATTGCTGAGCAAGCAACAGGAATGTAAATATGCAACTCTCCCGTAAAATTCGGGAGTTGGTGCCACTGCCAATGTGGCTATATTTTTAGAAACCGGGAAAAACGAGAAATATGCAATCTGAATGTAAGGGCGAAAGGAAAATTGCAGCGCAGTATGGCTACACCAGCAACCTTACCATGTTGAATCAACGCACAAAGCAGAGGCAACGGAGCTATAAAAAAAAAAAAAGCTCTTGAAAAGCTGCACTCAAACGTAAAATGAAGGATATAGATGTTTGTTATAATAAAAATGACTTGCGTATATTTTGTTACGAAAATATGTTTATAAACATCAATTGTATGTTTGTTACTGTGTTTATAATCCAGGGTTTCCGCTACATGTAACTGATCATGGCGCACTGCCAGGGCAAAATAAAAGCCGCCATGCGGCCTATGTAAAATGACTTTACAATCAGGTGTCGCCAGTTCTCCTTGTGAAGTTTAAAAGAGGGCTAATAATTCTTTACTGTTGTCAATCATTTTGCTTAATAACCACGTTTTCCTGTGAATAAAAATTAACAATCAGCAGTAAAACGCGCTGCTTTCTTCTGAATGCAGTGTGTGCAACAAAAAGAGAAAAACTATTTTATTCACTTTGCAAAATGATAAACTACGATGTTAACCTACATGTTTGCTGTGAGCACATCCTGCTCTACCTAATTGTACCTTCATGATTATTTAATTCCAAATTCCAGAGTCATAATCGGTTTTCATATTACACATGAAATCCACCGTCACGCATGTGAAACTGATAAACCTCCATGTACACAGACTTCCAATTGTTACATCGCCTACGTGCTGATTAAAACTGGCCACACCTGATAATGCTGAGTTTTGACTCAACGCTGAAGCCCTCCCCCACAGAATCAAAAAAATCCTGAAGGAAACCCTGTAATCAATCCCTTCCCGAATTCATGCTTCCCGGGACTTGGGCCGCAGAACTGTCAACTATTTTCGGGCTGACTTCAGCGCACGCTTCAGCCCCGAACGCAAATCCGATCCATCGAAACAAGCTAATTTGTGCCCGTTATACCTAGGCTCATTTTATCTTGTAGTGTCACCAATTAATATCCTTTATTCTGTTAAAATAAAGATTTCTACTAAACAAAATACCAACGAATCGGGAGTTACAAATGATCGGTGTTATAATATCGGGCTACTAAACAAGAATTTGTCTGCACCCGATTGGATTGGACAATGTGACCAACTTCTATATTTGGTTGATTCTTTTGTAATCCCCAACTTTTTATTCGTGGAAACACGCGTCGTCGCATTATGTAAACAAACAATACGACTCTCGAACGTTTATTGATTTTCATTGACTTATATATGTTTTCAAGCCGATAGAAATGGGGCTGCGACAACGCATGTAGGGCTAAAAGTGTAAATATGCAAGCGTATTGGAAACTGACAGTTCTGTTCCCTGAAGGGTCATCCTCTCATTAATAGAACAAGTGTTTGCCACCAACATGGCAATATCCCCCCGCCGCCTCAATTTTGTGTGTCCGTACGGACGGACGGACGGACGGAGCCCAATGCTATATCCCACGCTTAGCACTAATCGCGTGGCAGGGGACAACAATTGTGTTAGGGCCAACTTAGGGGGCTCACTACGGGCAGTGCGGGGTGGTGACATGTTTGAAGGGACACGCACTTCCCACTGGGTCAAACTTACAATTTGAGAATGGCATTATGCTTTACTAAATATAATAATAGAATTGGAATTTGGAACATAGGTTTTGGGCCTTCCCCAAATAAGTCTAATCCTGTACCAGTACCGTGCTTGACTGCATGCATGACTTACCAATATCAAGTTGTCAACAACTACAATATTGTCTTGTTTGAAACTTTGGATATGTAAACGAGGCACTGTGAGAAACATATTGCATTGTCTCAACTCTGTCATTTTGTTTACTTGTTTCTGCCTAGCTAAGGTTAACTTAATTTGGTTTCTATTATTTTGTTGAATTAATACATTTTGTTATTGCATGTTTCTCACAAGTTGAGAGCCTTTTTTAAATTTATTAAATAAAACTGAAACCGAGACTCAACTCTTTTAAAAAACAACCGAACTGAAACCGAAACCGAAGTCCAATTTTCTCAACCGGACAGCTCTAGTTGTACTCTGTGTTCTTTGCCCTTCAAACATGGCGAGTTGAGTTGAGCCCAGAAAGTTCTATTTTGGTCTCACCTTCACCTTCACCTTCTTCCAGGCCTCTTCTGAGTCATCCAGGTGGTCAATGGCGAACTTCAGGCGGGCCTGTACATGTGTCTTCTTGAGCAGGGGGACCTTGCGTGCGCTGCAGGATTTCAATCCATGACCGCGTAGTGTGTTACCAACTGCTTCTTTTGTAACTGTGGTCCCAGCTGCCTTCAGTTCATTAACCAGTTCCCCCCTTGTGATTCCTCACCGTTCGCATGATCAGGGACATCTCACGAGGCGAGACCTTGCATGGAGGCCCAGACCGAGGGAGGTTGGCGGCAGTGTGGTACTTCTTCCATTTCCTGATAACTGCACCGACAGTTTCACTTTTTTCTCAAAGTTGCTTTCCGATTCTCTTGTAGCCCATGCCAGCCTTGTGTAGGTCAACAATCTTGTCTCTGATGTCCTTAGACAGCGCTTTGGTCTTGCCCATGGAGGAGATGTTGGAATCTGGTTGTTTGGGAGTGGACAGGTGTCTTTTACGCAGGTAATGAGGTGAGGCAGGTGTATTTGATGTATTTGATTAGTTGGGATTGAGGGTGTGTCTTAAAGAAAGACTAACTGGCTTGTGGGACCCAGAATACTTGCTGTTTGGTAGGGGGGTCAAATACTTATTTTTCCTCATCAGATCAATTTCTTATCAATTTCTATAAATTCATATGATGTGATTTTCTGGAATTTTCTTTGTGATTCTGTCTCTCATTGTTAGAATGTAAATACGATTAAAATTATAGATCGTTGCATTCTTTGAAAGTGGGCAAACCTGCAAAATCAGCAAGGGGTCAAATACTTATTTCCCCACTGTAGCTTCAGAAAAGACTAATTAGAGGCCAAGAAGCCAACAACCTCTGCAGTGGCTCATACTGCTGTCTCCTTAGAAAGCCCCAATGAAGCCACGAGATCTATATAGTTTACCAGGCCCAGGAGAAAGACCTTAAATCTCACATAGTCCCAGGGGGAGAGTGGCCACTGATAAGTCCAATCAACCAAGCCCTATTGGGTTTTGCCAACCTGCCGGGCCAGACTTCTTTTTTTGGTATGGCAGGTAATGACACCTTCACAAGTCGAGAGCTCCCCAGCCTAGCATGCACCCCAAGAGTACGACTTTTATTCTTGAAGTCAGCCAAGGAAAAGCTACTAGGCAGAGATTCTCTCCCCCCCCCCCCCAATTACACGCTGGGCCCAGCTTGTGTGGCTTGGTATGGATCAGTGTGCCAATAAGCTGCTAATCATGGGTTTTGCTAAAGAAACAGTCGCAAGGGACCAGGATGCAACACTGAGGCAGCACCCCAAAAGGAAATATGAAACACCATCCAAGCAGGGCAGCATAGTGGTGCAGCGGGTAGCACGCTTGGCCCACAACAAGAAGGTTGTCAGGTTGCATTTGACCTTGGGCCCATCTGCGAGCAGTTTGCATGGTCTACTTATGTTCGCGTGGAGTTTGTGTGGGTTTCCTCTGGGTACTACCAGTTCCCCCCCACAGTGCAGCGTCAGTGCTGGATTTCAGACACCGTCAACACATATTTAAAGACCTCAATCAAATCACCCCTGAGTCTCCTTTTCCTAAGACTAAAGAGATTAAGGATCCTCAGCCTCTTCTCGTAGCTTTCATCTTTTATACCTGGAATAAGCTTGGTGGCTGTTCTCTGAACTGTCTCTAGAGCCTCTATATCTCTCTTAAAGTGTGGTCCCCAGAACTGTACACAATACTCCAGGTGTGGTCTAACAAACGTGTTGATGCTTCTTTTGTACAACACGTTTGTTAGACCACACCTGGAGTATTGTGTACAGTTCTGGGGACCACACTTTAAGAAAGATATAGAGGCTCTAGAGAAAGTTCAGAGATGAGCCACCAAGCTTATTCTGGGTATAAAAGATGAAAGCTACGAGAAGAGGCTGAAGATCCTTAATCTCTTTAGTCTTCGGAAAAGGAGACTAAGGGGTGATTTGATAGAGGTCTTTAAATATGTTAAAGGGATTAACAAAGTGAATCATGTAGGATTCCTTCGACCAAGTCTTGTGAGTAGAACTCGGGGTCACAAATGGAAGTTGACCAAAGGTAAATTTAGCACTGATATTCGGAAATATTTCTTCACTCAAAGAGTAATTTCAATGTGGAATAGCTTACCTGATCATATTGTAGAGGCAGAGACCTTGGGGGTTTTCAAGAGCAGGCTTGACCTAAAGCTAGATACCATTGAGTCATTTAGTATCTGAGGGGATATATTCACAATAGTATAAAGACACTGGCAAGCTCAGTTGGGTTGAAAAGCCTGTTCTTGCCAAGAATGGCAAGAACACAAGGCCTGTTCTTGCCGTTGTGTTGTGTTGTCTTGTGTTGCGTTGCGTAAGACAGGACCCAATCCAGACATTTCCTCCAAATACCCAACGGCTTCTGTTCCATAAAGCACGTGAGGAAATGCGAGCAGTGCAGCCTGAAGTAATTTAAAGAATTACATCACTGGGAAAGATGCGCCCAGATAAGTGTAGTATTGACTTGTCATACATTTATTATACTGAAGGGCTGTAATTGCCAGCAGCCATACCACAATTTGATCTGCTCCAGCTGCTTGCTGAAGCTAAGTAGGTATGGGCTTGGTCAGTACTTTGATGGGAGACCACCTGAGAAAACCATGTTACTGCTGGAGGAGGTTTTGGTAGGCCAGTAGGTTGCAATCTGGTGGAATAATCCCCTAATGCAGTGATAGGGACACTGTACTGAAGGAGATGCCGTCTTTCAGATGAGACGTTAAACCGAGGTCCTGACTCCCAACCTGCCACATAATCATCCCCCGATCTAATTGGCTGTGCAAATTGCCCTCTCCCTCCCCACCTCAACCCCCAGGGCTCCCTTGAAAAAGAGATTCAGTCTCAACAGGACTTCCTTGGTTAAATAAAGGTTAGTAAAAAAAAATAATAAAAAAATAATAATAATAATAATTATTATTATTATTATTAAACACAGCTGACCGTCAAGTACAGATTCTAATTACACTAGAATCAAAATTCCCTCAGAAAAACCCTTCAAAATCAAGGTAAAGCTTCTGAGAGGAAGACTAGGACAGAGTGTAAGAGAGGGAGAGAAAAAGAAGAGAGTGAGGTGGTGTGAGAAGGAGGGACAGGGAGATGGAGAGGTCCTGCGAGTTCACTCAGAGATCATAGCCCACCTATTTTCTTAAACCCAGAAATTGCAACATTTTCCATCGCTTTAAATGAAAATGTAGTGACCTGCTTCATATTCCACATGGTTGAATCGCTCCAGGTGCAATTTGTAGAAGTGTTGTTTCAACTTGTTTGAGGTTTCCAGACTTCAAGTTTCTTCTAGTTAATAGTACTGGAGACCTATTCAGCTTTTATTAATTTTCTAAGTCGAAAACATTGACCTGAACAGTAAACGCGCAGGTACCTAAAGGTAAACTAACTGTGTTCCTTTGTTTTAATAAAGTTCAAAAGCCTTGTCTTGGGAAATCTTTGTTGCTGCTTACTTGTAAGTAGAAAGAAAATCTGCAGTAAAATCATTTTTAGTGTATCGGCATACGTATCGTATCTCGACCCCTGTAGCGGGATACGCATCGTATCATGACCTGATCATATACCTACACCTCCAATTCTCTTAGCAGTCTATTCCTAAGCAATTATGAATTCCTCTTCACAACTTTCCTTCTTAAACGCCACACGTTTTCCACAGAGGTTAAAGAAAAGGGTTCAGGAAGTAGACTATAGAACATAAACGCACCCATAGGCTGCAGGAAAAAAATATTGGTCCAGGTCACAGTCATGTTACACACTCTCCCCGTCAGCTTTCTTCTGATTCAGTAAGCAGTGTTACGAATCACAAGAGGGAGGTTTCCAGGCACCACCAGTCTGCACAACTTGGAATTCAGGCAGTAAATCCATCGACGTCAGAGTCGTTCACCAAGCATGTTGGTCGCATTGACAAAATCTCTGCCCGAATCTTCAACATAGTAGTGGTGACACGCTCCATTGTCCCAACAGTACATCAACTTAACAAATCAACACACAGAAAAATATTAGATAAAATATTAGATAAGTGTGAGAAACTTAAAGTGGCAGTATTGGGGCCATTCTCTGAAATATGAACCTGGAAGGGCAATTTTTCAAATAAGCTGCATCGAATAACAAGTGCATGTGATTCTAACAACCATTATTCTCGTTAAGGATGGGAAATGCCAATTTCAGAAACTTTCCCAACTTTACAGTCCTTTAGTTTTTCACCATTTTTGGAGATATGGGTCATTCTTGATATTAAAGTCATATTTTCATGATTTGGATGAGTGTTAAACTCGGCAGCAGAAATAATCTATTGGTGAGGTTGTTATTTTTCAACTTTTGCAACAAAAGTGCCTGCTCACTTAAAGGTTGCCCTCTTTAAGGGGGTCAAAATATATGGTGGTGAATGACGTCACACATGTAGCGCATAGCAAAAGTTTTTATAAAATTAATAAACTTAAGCAAAAATTTGAAAAACCTGATATTATAAATTAATACCATACCTTCCATGCTTGGAGGGCATAACTTACTCTGTCCCACAAATAGAACCTTTTTTATAGCCAAAAATGTACCCATCACACACATAACACAGTGTGACATGTCACGTTCATGTGTGACCGAAGTACAAAGCCAATGCTATGACAGGACATTAATGACCTGTTTGCTTTATGTTTAGACTAATAAAGCTTTCGTTCACACTTCTGTCAAAAGGTAGTTCAAGTCATCTCTATCCAGAACAACAATAATGATGACTAAAGCCTTCAACATGAAGGTCAGCCGCCCCATCACTTGACCTAACCATTTTGCCAGATTTTTGCAACTACAATGTGTATACCCATGTGTAAAGCAGGAAAGAATTTAGATGTAATATTGTGGAATATGTAAGGTTCAGAAAGTAATGTGAAAATGCTGTTAGTTGGATTAAATTAACCCCTTTGCTCAGAAGCCAAATATGGCTATTTATGCGTTACCCCATTTAATGGTTTATAATTCAAGATTTAAGCTTCATAGAGGGGAATAAGGCTCAACTGAGATAATACACTTGCAGCATTTATTATTTCATTGTATTTTGGCTTCTTTTCATGATTTTGGTAGAGCGGTGTTCCTCAAACCTCTCCTAGCGTACCCCTTGACATGCATGCCTAAGATCTCTCCCTGCTCCATCCCTGGTGATTTAAATGATTCACTTATAGCTTCTGGGGTTAATTATGATCTGATCATTTGAATCACCTGTGCCGGAGCAGGGAGAGATCTAAGGCATGCAGGACAAGGGGTACGCCAGGAGAGGTTTGGGAAACACTGTGGTAGAGAAAAGGGGCTGCAAAAATTTAAAAAGCGTCATTAAAATTCTGCATTGAAATGATAAAAAAAATAAATACTGAGGATTGAAAAATGGCTGGGGGTTAGAACAATACATTTTCAGGATCTTCAACTCCATGACCACAAGTATTCTTCATTTGAACATTAATTCCTTTTTGGCTTCGAAAGAGGAAGCCAAATGAGTCGGCTCCCTAGGTGGCTCCTTAAACACAAACGGCCCTCAAAATGGTGCAGTGTCAAATCATTAAATAATCATATTTTTTAACACAAATCAACTTTTACTGCATGAAATTCAGGACAAATTAATAATTTTCTGGTTTAATTTAATTTAATTTTAGAGTTTATCAATATAGGCACAGCTGGACATTCATAGTCACCAGTACCCTCTCCAAAACAAAAACATGCCTTTTGTCCGCGATGAAGTTCAGAGTTTTGTCCATTTTTCTACAAACCCGCAACAGCAAGCACACTTACTAATTAAAGGAACTGCTTATTTCACTATCAGAACGTGTACTGAGACAGAGCTTGCTGTTTACAATTCCAATTTGAAGGGGACTAAAACGAACCTGTGAAATGTTAATGTTGTTCACTTCTGTCCGCCATGTTAATACTGCCACACCCAATATTCTGATCATGAACACTGGCTTAAAAAGGTTGTAAGTTAAACACCTCCATGCTTACTTACAAGGACTGACAATAGCCATAGATATGATTTCATTTAAATGAAATGGACTTACGCAAAGCAAGAATTGCAAATATCATACACGTAACAAAAGCGTCACGCATGTAACGCATGCAAATAAGGTTGTAGTTTGCAAATGAGCAAGGTATTTTTATTAAAGTTTTAATTCATGCAAACAGGAATAACTATTGCAGAAGTTGATGGAACCAAAGCGTCATAATAACAGAACTTTTGGAATGTAAATTAAATGTAGCGAGTCTAGCGACTGACCCATTTTCTTGGTCACACACGCAATGCAGCCTCTTTCTGGTCCTGTACTTTCAATGTCCTAGGCAAATATCAAGTTGATGTACCACATTGATAGTTTAGCCCAGGTACCTTGTGGTTGTCCTATATTGATCCCCATTTGCAACACAATTAAAGTATAGTGCATTGAAAAATGTCAAAAATACCTTCCAAATGTCACACACGCAACGCAAGAATCACCCATTGGCACATTCAGCCAAAACCATGAAGGCTAGATTTCCAACACTGTCAAGGTTAACCTTCTGTTTTTGTGCAAGTGCAGGTCTTCTGGTGGTGAATAAACACTCAATAAGCATTCTCCATGAACACTTGTGTGCTTCCACATCTTAGGAGTTATATCCATGTCTTTTAATGATGCGGACTTGGCAGGGAGAAAAATCACATTCTCTTCTCTAGGAAGACTACCTGTCCTTCGACTACTTCTTTGCCCACAGAAAGAAAGCAGGGCACCATTAACGAACGCCACTGACAAGGGAGCGAATAACGAGGCCTTCATTTCCCCATTCTCTACACTCCTACTTTGCCAACAAATACACAAGCACCCCGGTGAATATTTTTAGAAGTGGTGTAAAAAAAAAAAAATTTAATTGCCATATACTCTGTAAAGCTCTAAAAGTGATACTGACGAAGAGGCACGCCGACGGAATTTAAATACGGCCGATTTAAGCATCCTCATTTTTTATGAAGGCAGCGTTAACTGGATTATTGGGTAAATGCATATTCTTTATAAAACACTAGAAACAAACTTGGTGCTCTCCCCCGTACCGCTGACGTCAGGAGGCTTGCGCCAGTTCGCAAAACAAAAGTACGCATCTGTATTTCCACCAAAACAGGAAGGAAAATAGGAGTTAACTACCCACAAATTACTGTCACAGACTACAGCGAACCTGATACTGACCTTAAATGTGACCTTAAATGTCTGACCTTTTGCATTTTTCTGAAGGAATGCCATGCACACAATTCTGTTGAGTTCAACAAAAAACTACACTTCATGTAGCCATTAAACATCTTGTTATAGTATGGCTTCGTTTTCAGTTACTGACATAGGACTAACAGTAATTTATAGTTTATTGAACAATCCAGATCAACACCTATATCACAGAGAGAGGGGGGAGTGGAAAGTAGGGAAGACTTGTCCACTGCCAAATTTTCCAGATGGTTGTAACATAAAAACCCTCATCCACCTTACCCCTGAACTACCAAAGAGTAAGAATTACAGGACAAAAGAGCAAACAAAACCGCATATTTCTTCAAATATCCAAGAAACCACAAGGCAGTTAATCACCAAGTATACCAAAGGCATGGAGTTATTAACAGCAAATTTTATCCAAAGTCACAGAGCAGACACAGCAAAATTATTAACCAGGTGAGAATCCTTGGAACTTGGATCCTACCCTTGCAGGATGGATTCCCACCAGTGTATGTGTTCTTTTTGAAATTATGCCCCATCCCCTTCGATTTGCCTTGTAGCTTGAAAGGGCAAAAATGTAAGAAATTAATTTAATAATACCCTGCCCTTGTGCCACTCCGCAGCCTCATGCCAATTTCAAACTGAAACAAGAGCCATCTGGCAATGGCATATCCCCCCCGGCCCCCCACCTCCATGGATTAACTGCTCAAGAAATTCCTAAATACCAAAAGGCACGTCTACATACGACACCTGGCCCACATGTCAAATTTCGTGAGGATATACTGAACGGTTTTCAAGTTATACTTCGGACAAAAGAATGTTTACTTACACACGGACGGACGGACAGACGGACAGACAGACAGATGGACGGACAGAGCGATAGCTTTATCCCCCGCATTATGTTCCCAGTCAGAACAACTTGTAATCACTACTTCACAAAATGGGTGACAAACTAACATTTTTGAAACCCCAGTCCAGCAATTATTATGAGAGAAGAACATTCTGTGCTGAAGTTACTGTCTTTACAGTCAAGTCTTGGCAACAAAGTGTACAGGACAATAATACCAACAGAGATGAGAGTAACTGAATTAGACGGAATATTAGCTTGACAGCATTTAAAATATATAATGTATAGAATGATACACATACTGTACACACATACTGTACTTGCAAATATATTTCCACACAAAGTGATCACACAGTGGAACAGCTCGCCAGTTCAAGAAGTAGAGTCAGGAACTCTGGGGGCTTTCCAGCGGCCAGGCCTGATGACTGATATGTGATACTATCAAGGATTTAGTCTCCTTAGTGTTAGATAAACTTTACTAGCAGAAAAATGGCAAGTGTTGTCACAATGATTGGCCAATCTTCAGCACTCTCATGTTTGTACGGAAATCACAAATGCAACAAGCATCCTGAAAAAAAATCCGGCAAAAAACCTTAAAAATAAAAAAAATGTAAAAAAAAAAAAACAGCAATGCTACATTTCATTTGTCACTACTATGTCCATTTTTTTCCAGAGGCAATAGATAATTTGATTTCAGGTTTCATTCTACAAGTGTAAAATTCCACAATTTAGGGCACTAACTGCTCCAAGTTCACAAAACTGGACAAACTGTGCTCAACACAGCCCCAGTGATTTCCAAATTATTCAGCAGCTTCTGAGCAATATTTCCCAATTCAGGCCAACAAAACAAAACAGCCAAGCTACAAAAAAAGTTTGTCAGATGTCTACCTTTTTCAAATAACCAGCAACACAATATCGAAAACATACCACAATCTCGCAAACCTTCGCACCACAACACTTTAAAGTCGATTCTTTTTCACCAGAAACAAACTTGGTGAAACTACCCGGGTGACAATGCATTGATTGGCTCATTTCTTATCCAATTCCCAAGTGTTTAAACTTTCCACCGTAAGTGAAACACATTGATTGGACAAACACAGAGCATACAAGCCTATGCGTATCAGCAAGCTTCGTTGTATCCTGTCTACGTTGCGCACATTGTGCGGCTGAAATGGACGCGATTTATAGAAGAAAAAAAAAAAAAAAAAGACTTGCAAAACTGGCCTTGAAGTGTTCAGTTACATTTACAGGATTTAAATGAGATAAGGACATGGTCAATGGGAATTATTTTGAATGAAACAGGACCGGAGGGTTCCTTCTACTGGATACATCAGTCTCTGGAAGAGGGATTCATGAAAAAAGTTGAGGCTGCTACTTTTGCTTTTTGTTTTGGAATGTATACCGCACTCAGTCGAATGCCGAGGTTTTTTTTCCCTGTTTATAACGTGAACTGCCCATATATTTGGGTGGACCCCCTGGTACGTTCATTGCACGGTTCTGTTGAATCTATGGAGCTCAGGGTTCTAGCCAGAAATTTTATTGAACGTATCGGAGCAATACTTCTCGTGATGTCACGAACCTGGTCACTTGGGTTTGTTGACTATCGTGGTTGGCAAAAAGCCACAACATGACAACTGATTTTATAGGTGAAGTAAAGTTGTCTTCCACGTTTTGTCATAATGCAAGTGAGTTGCAGTGTTATTAACTGCACAAACCGTTTCGTGAAGGGTTCAGAAATACGTTTCCCACGAATTCCTGATCAAGACCCGAAAAAATGTACTTTGATTGATGCAATTCGATGCAAGAACTGGATACCGTCGACCCACTCGCGTGTTTGTACTATTCACGTTCTGTCGGGTCAGTCGAAAGTTATTTTCCATTATTTCTACCATAACATTTTGCTAAGTTTTGGCATTTTATTATTCAATCGTAGCAAGGGAATGATTTTTTTTTTGTGTTGGGTAATTCGATAGGTTCCTTACTTTCCGATAGCGAGTATTTGACAGTTCGGATATTAGTATTAGAAAGAATTCCGTTTTCAACCTTCATCAGTATTGCCTAAGATCAGTACTTTTTCGGCTTGAATTTTGGGTACCCTGAGAAAGATCCGACTGTGTAAAAACGTACATCCAGTCAAGAAATTGTTAAATGTCTACTGCAGCTGTAACGGCGGCAGCCTTGTTACTGATAACACACCAGGTGGCTAGGGAATGCATTAATCGTAAATTCTAAACCCCCTTATCACAAATAAAACTCCCCAAAATATGTTGGCGCCCCTTTTTAAAATCTTTCTGGTAAACGTACGAATGTGAATTACTTTCACTGATCAATGATGATCAACAAATGTTGAATTTCTGTTCGATGTAGGAAAATCAAGGGATGATCCAGCCAACCCAGACCCAAAGAGAGGTCTTTCCTGCAACGCTTCAGCTCTGAAGAATCCGGAAGCCTCCACTGACCTTCGTTGTACTTTAGCTGAGAAATATCTTGCCTTTACGGTATTGTTAAGGTTTTGTACATATTCAGAGACCACCGAATCTGTTCCACAACAGGATGCCACACTTCCCCCATTTTGTTGTATTGATTTACACTTGTTCTTGCCAACTACGTTAATGCGTATGGTTGGCTTAAAGTTTCATTCAGTTTCCCCTGTGAAGTTAATTTTGGTAAAAGCATCGTGCTGTATTGCCGGTTAATCTATTTTCACCATCTCAGCAATGCTGCATTTTTTTTTTTACCAAATAAATTCTGTAACATACACAAAACACTGGCAGCGACAGCAAAAATTTAAAAAAATCTCTAAACACACAGCCGCATAAATAGCTTACCGTTTCATGATCATTTAACTGCCTTTTTCACCCGCTCAGAGTGTCCAGTTTTGGCCCAGGACCCAATCCCAGCAATGCAGATTTTCCTCCTTCATCCATAGGTATCGCGCATAATTTCCCAAAAAATGCCTCTCAAAAAGCCTTGTTTTTTTGCATCAAATTAAGGTCTGACACAAGTTTTCCATGCTGATACAACTCCAACTTCTCATTGAATATTAGTCTGGAAAACGTTCTTCATAAACTCGAAACGATATTTACAGCCATAACGAACCAACAACTCAGGTTAACTCGCTAGGTTGTTTACCGCCGATTATTTATTTGTTTAGCTAGCTTGTGATTCACCTAGGGGACAGCGGGCGATAACAAAGCCCTCCCATTCATAAAGGAAATATGATTGGACAGCAGCTGCAGAGGGAGACCATTCAAAGTATTTTGGCATGTGAGACACAACTTACTTCGACCATGCATAAAGACGAGCAAGAACTATTATCGAAAGGTATACCTCATTCCAAGTTCGCAAGCTATGTCATGGCAAGGTCGCTAAACACAAATTAAAAAGGTCAGCACATACTGATTCGGCAGCAAGTTTAGCTGGGAAATGTTAATTGATATTGGAAAAATACCCATGGCTAAAATGACGAGCAACAATAATAAATAATTTTTCATTTGTGTGCGACGTGCTTGTAGCGAGTCAATATAAGTAAGTGATATATATATATATATATATATATATATATATATATATATATATATATATACACACACACACTCCTGATCAAAATCTTAAGACCAGTTAAAAAATTGCAAGAATTTACGTTTTGCACTGTTGTATCATAAGAAGGTTCTAAGTAGAGTTTCAAAATGCAAAAAGAAGAAATGTGAGCAAGAGACTAAATGTTTTGAGCAGGCAATTTATTGAAAAGAACAATTTAACTAAAATAGGCTGTTCATCAGCTGATCAAAAGTTTAAGACCATAGCTCAAAAAAACCCCTAAAACAGAAATTAAAGTCTCAAAAACAGACTCAGTAATGAGTAGCTCCACCATTATTGTTGATCACTTCAAAAATTCGTGTTGGCATGCTTGATGCGAGTGTTTCCAAAAGGCTTGTAGGAATGTTGCTCCAAGTGGTGAAGATGGCTTCACGAAGGGCATCCACTGTCTGGAACTGATGTCCATTTTTGTAAACTTCCCTTGCCATCCATCCCCAAATGTTCTCAATTGGATTTAGATCAGGGGAACATGCAGGATGATCCAAAAGAGTGATGTTATTCTCCTGAAAAAAATCCTTTGTCAGACAGGCATTGTGAATTGCAGCGTTGTCCTGCTGAAAGACCAAGTCATCACCACACAGACGAGTGCCCTCAGTCATGAGGGATGCCCGCTGCAACATCTCCACGTAGCCAGCTGCTGTTTGACGCCCCTGCACAACCTGGAGCTCCATTGTTCCATTGAAGGAAAAAGCACCCCAGATCATGATGGCGCCCCCTCCGCTGTGCCGTGTTGTCTCAGGTGGCATCTCCTTGTCATGCCAGTAGCGTTGGAAGCCATCAGGACCATCAAGGTTACATTTTTTCTCATCAGAGAATAAAACCTTCTTCCAACTTTGAACGTCCCATGTTTGGTGCTCCCTTGCAAAGGCCAAACGGGCAATTTTGTGGCGTTGAAGGAGACGTGGCCTTTGAAGACGTTTTTTGCTTTTGAAGCCGTTCCTTTGAAGATGCTGTCTGATGGTTATTGGGTTGCAGTCAGCACCAGTAATGGCCTTGATTTGGGATGAGGATCGTCCCGTGTCTTGACGGACAGCCATTCGGATCCTCCGGCTCAGAGCCGGTGAGATTTTTTTGGGTCTACCACTTGATTTTTTTGTTCCATAAACCTCAGGATCTTTTAAGAAATGCAAAATGATTGTCTTACTGCGTCCAACCTCAGCAGCGATGGCACGCTGTGAGAGGCCTTGTCTATGCAGCTCAACAATCCTGCCACGTTCGAAGGCAGTGAGTTTTTTTGCTTTTCCCATCAAGAGGTCTTGACAGTGTGATTACTTGACAGAAAATGACATGGAATCCAAATTTTTTCCACAGATTTGGGCTTTTAAAGGATGTGGTCTTAAACTTTTGATCAGCTGATGAACAGCCTATTTCAGTTAAATTGTTCTTTTCAATAAATTGCCTGCTCAAAACATTTGGTCTCTTGTTCCCATTTCTTCTTTTTGCATTTTGAAACTCTACTTAGAACCTTCTTAAGATACAACAGTGCAAAATGCAAATTCTTGCAATTTTTTAACAGGTCTTAAGATTTTGATCAGGAGTGTATATATATATATATATATATAAAAAAGTCTCTGAAGTATATAGCAACCTAGTTTCCGTGATTATTTTAAACTGTGCCAATTACGCATGTTAAATGGAAGAGACTGCAAAGTGAAAGAAAAGATCGGGATCCATCGGACAGTTAAATAGACATTTCCTCGGGCCAATTCTAATTTGAGCTGGCTATATTCACTCGCTCAAGCAAGGTCCGCCATTTTTGATGGCTTTTGCTTGCGACTAGGCTCTACTTTGACGATTGCATCATCGTCTTCCGAACTTTGTTTCATTTTGATAACTAGTCCCAGGAGGTGGACGAACCAGCCAAGCGTCCATGATCGGCTGTTCCCGCGCTAACTGGTACTGAGCCTAATGTGCTATGCCTTTACAGGTAGGCTACTTGTGACAGCGGCGGCTATAGGGGCCTATATTTAGATAATCGATAAAACTAGGTTGATCGGTACAGTCTGAAGCCATCCGTGTTGTTGTTGATGCTGGTAGGCCTACTAGTGACCCATCTGTAACGTACCGGCAGATTTTTCCTACGTATCGGCATGCGACTTTTGTGTTCGTGAGCGTACTGGCCCAGTACGTTAAAATGGCCTGGCTAGAACTATGGGTGCTATATATTGTGTGATCTTCCTTGAAAGTGGAATGAGTTAGTGAGTTGCACTTGTTCCTTTTAAGGGTTGAGATGAGTTTGTGAACTCAGAAGTGGGAACTGGTAGCTTCCATTACAGGGTGAATGTTCTGACCGTTAAATCAGCAGTTTATTAAATGAGTGTTTGTGCTGTCTTGGGGGACTTAGAAGAAAAATGGACAAAACTCTAAACCTTATTATGGAGAAAAGGCATGTTTCATGTTTGGAGAGGTTACTGGTGACCACTGATGTCCAACTGCACTGATATTGATAAATTCATGCTAAACTCAACCAGAAAATCATTAGTTCATTTTAAATTTCATGCCTCAAAACTTTGTTTGTTTTAAATACATGATTATTTTATGATTTGACAGTGCAACATTTTGACAGATCTCAGACTTTGGGGAGCCACTTGGATAGCTGTATAATTTGGCTAATAGCATGTAGGAAATGTTAGAGCAATATAATGTCGAAGATGAATTCTACTCGAGGTCAACTATGATCCCACAAATGTATAGATTTAAGCCCCAGCAGTTTTTCAATTCTCTGTATAATTTTTTTTTTTTGCAATATCAAATGGTGAATTCTCATGAAGATTTTTTATGTTTGCAGCCTATTTTCTCGACCAAAATCATGAAAATAAACTGAAATACAATGTAATTCTAAATGCTGCAAGTGTCTTTTCTGAGTTGAGCCACATTTTCCTCTTTATAAAGCTTACATTTTCGATTATAAAACATTAAATTGGGTAACCCATAAATAGCCAAATTTGGCTTCTGCGCAAAGTGGTTATTAATGAAAAAATCCCCATACTGGACAAGCGCAGCACCAAAAAGCCTGACAAGCCCTGACATCAACTCAGTGAAAGTCGTGCCTCCTTCCTTAAACCAACCCTTTGCACCAAAAAACGATACCCTGTGATCAGCAGCAAAAACTACCATTAGTCTCGGAACCCTTGCCAGTTAATTTCCCGTCATTCTGCCCAATAACATTTAATTTGACAAGTTATCAATCAAGACATTGCTGTCGGCTGTTTTTTCCTGCCATTAATCTCGGCCACGAACAGTTAATAGCGAAGTAGAATCGTCATAGCTGTAAGTTATGCCAAATTGCGAAATGTCACCTGGGGTGCAGGCTTCAGCAGATACAAGTACCGTTACAATAATTACGTCATTCCGTACATTTCATCCTGAGGAAGATGCCCCCTCGGGTCTGTTGCCGATAATAAACGCTGTCGACCGCTATAAGAAAAGATTCACCTCAGGTGTAAATGGGTTTTCTGACAATTTAACAAAATTTAATTCAAGGTAACTTAACCTAAGGGTCACTTAGACCTGCCAAGTTACACACAGTATTAGCCAGCCCAGTCTTAAAAGTTATTGTCCCAAGCCTAAGTTACGTTCATGTCTGAGAAGCTCAGCAGGGGTGCGCACGGGGCTGCGTGCGTAAAGCTGCTTTCACACTGGACGCGAAACGATTTTTTTTCGCACGACAGATTACACTCAAAGTCGATGCAAAGACGCGAATACACGCGATTGGCGTCTTCACATTGACTACGAATGTAATCGGTCCTGCGAAAAATTCATTTCGCGTCCGGTGTGATAGCAGCTTAACATTAGAAAAGTCTTAGTCTATGAGCAAAAACCAAACGTTCGCTTGCGTACAGAAATACAACAGTTGCTTCATTTCCTTCTTGCTCTCACAAATATATTGTTAATTAGCAATTCAGGCAAGCCAAACAATAACGTTATACACTAGCCATGACCACGAGTATCAGCGTTCCGCGAAACAGGAAAACGGCCAGAAGGCGACCCAACAAGCCAGCAAGCCAAGCGGCTTCATCAAACTTGAAAATGTAACTACTTCTGAAACACTATAAGTTAGTTGATAGAACTATCTTACCTTGTTTGAATTAGCCCTGGCAGACATCTTGTTCCCCTTCTCCCAGTGCAGCAAGTTTGTAGTGTAGCAACGTCAGCTAGCCAGACAGCTAACCATCTATAACGTTATATCACTCAGCCCAGATGAAGAAGCCTGACCCGCTGCTGCCGCGCCGGGCAGCGCGGTCCGATTACTTTCCCCGAAACTCCGCAAACATGTTGACAGAAGGACGAGATTACAGGGGGAAAAAAGTCTGAAGTTCAACCCGCCAGCTAGACTTGCAGCCGAACGTTACTTTTTCCAAGCCAAATGTAACTGTTACAGCAAGCGTGCCAGCTACAGAAGCATCAAGGTACACCTTCAATTAACTACGATATGATCGGTTCGCCAGTTTATCTTTTGATTTGTTCGGCGAGTCAGATATAAAACTGTGCGACCAGAAATTAGATGGGAGACGGGGAATAGTGTCTTCCCGCGGTCTCAATTCCAGTAGAAATGTGCTGATGGACTTGATCCTCCTCTTCCATAACCCTCGATTCGCCTCTCCACACAGGCTACAACCGTGACATATCTGACTGGGATAGTCCACTGCATTTCTGCGGGGGTGAGACCCGGTACTACTACTGCAGGATGATATCGATGCATGATGTGAATGGAGCCTTTCCTTTTGAAATGTGTGCCAGCTTTAAAACTGTGAAATTCGCGGGCATATTTATCAAAGACATAGGGAGTATAACTGATATGTATGAATAAACCACTTTCTGCGTTTCCCTACCAGCAAAAAACGGCATAGCTTCCAGCGGTTTTTTTCCATCACTCGCTGGGGTAGACGATGGGGGAGCGGGTAGAAGGATGATAATTTGAATTTCTTTATGATTCCACTTACATTTCTTTTACATCCACTTTCATGAGCACAATCAAAGTGAAACACCCATGCAGTATTTATATCATTGCTTTCTCTCGGCAGTTAAAATTCACCCGGTTAAGTGTGACCGAAAATTCCAGCCAGGTGTCATGTAGCGCGGCAACCCGTTACAAAAGTGTGCACTACTGGGACTGGTGGTATTATTGATTTCCTTTTGAACCAAATACTAGTAGCTACTAGGTATTCATTTTAGCCTTCAGCAACCAGATATTTTAAGATGTATATAAACGAAAGCTCATATAACCATGGCTGTTCCAGTGCGTACTCATGCATTTGAAAAATACAACACGGCAATAAAATCACAACGAAACTGTCTTAGCTAAGAGTGCTTGCACCTCCTGAAAGCCACTGAAGACATAAGATTAAATTGCTCAGCTCTAACGCAAGCATCAGCCTGTTCTCCATCAAAGCAAAGCATCAGCACAAATTTTGCCAAGTACGACAGCCACATATGAGGCAACTGTACTTCACACAACATGCACTCACCCATAGATTAAGATTCAAATAAATAAGTCAGTTTGGTTGCTGAAGTTGTAAAACAATGAATAAAGAAAAAATAATTTAGGGTAAGATCTGGCCAAAAGTTTTACAGTCTGCTGGAAGAATAACATTGCCGCGCAAATACACACAAACACTGTGTGCGCGCGCGCGCGTGTGTGCATGTATTAATAAAATGTGGAATAAAACATAAAGCTTTCATCATACTAGCCTAATTTTTAGTTTTGAATCCATGAGTAATTATTGCAAAACCCAATACCAGTGACCTTGGCACGTTATGTAAATCGTAGATATAAACAGAATACAATGATTTGCAAATCCTTTTCAGCTTATATTCAAATAAATACACTGCAGAGAGATGTTCAATGTTCAAACTGAGAAAAAAAATGTTTTTTTTGCAAATAATCATTAACTAAGAATTTAAAGACAGCAACACATTGCAAAAAAGTAGGCACAGGGGCCTTTTTACCACTGTGTTACATCGCCTTTCCTTTTAACGACACTCAGTAAACGTTTGGGAACTGAGGAGACCAATTTTTGAAGCTTTTCAGGTGGAACTCTTTCCCATTCTTGCTTGATGTACAGCTTAAGTTGTTCAACAGTCCGGGGTCTCCGTTGTCGTATTTTACGCTTCATAATGCGCCACACATTTTCAATGGGAGACAGGTCTGGACTACAGGCAGGCCAGTCTAGTACCCGCACTCTTTTACTACGGAGCCATGCTGTTGTAACACATGCAGAATGTGGCTTGGCATTGTCTTGCTGAAATAAGCAGGGGCGTCCATGAAAAAGACGTTGCTTGGATGGCAACATATGTTGCTCCAAATCCTGTATGTACCTTTCAGCATTAATGGTGCCTTCACATATGAGTAAGTTGCCCATGCCTTGGGCACTAATACACCCCCATACCATCACAGATGCTGGCTTTTGAACTTTGCGCCTATAATAGTCCGGATAGTTCTTTTCCTCTTTGGTCCGGAGGACACGACGTCCACAGTTTCCAAAAACAATTTGAAATGTGAACTCGTCAGGCCACAGAACACTTTTCCACTTTGCATCAGTCCATTTTAGATGAGCTTGGGCCCAGTGAAGCTGGCGGCGTTTCTGGGTGCTGTTGATAAATGGCTTTCGCTTTGCATTGTAGAGTTTTAACTTGCACTTGCAGATGTAGCGACGAACTGTAGTTACCGACAGTGGTTTTCTGAAGTGTTCCTGAGCCCATTAAGTGATGTCCTTTACACACTGATGTCAGTTTTTGATGCAGCACCGCCTGAGGGATCGAAGGTCGCGGGCATTCAATGTTGGTTTTCGGCCTTGTCGCTTATGTGCAGTGATTTCTCCAGATTCTCTGAACCTTTTGACGATATTAGGGACCGTAGATGATGAAATCCCTAAATTTCTTGCAATAGGTCATTGAGGAATGTTGTTTTGAAACTGTTCGACAATCAGCTCACGCATTTGTTCACTAAGTGGTGACCCTCGCCCTATCCTTGTTGATGAATGACTGAGCATTTCAGATAAGCTGCTTTTACACCCAATCATGGCACCCACCTGTTCCCAATTAGCCCGTTCACCTGTGGGATGTTCCAAATAAATGTTTGATGAGCATTCCTCAACTCTCTCAGTCTTTTTTGCCACTTGTGCCAGCTTTTTTGAATCATGTTGCAGGCATCAAATTCCAAATGAGCTAATATTTGCAAAAAATTACAAAGTTTACCTGTACTAACATTAAGTAACTTGTCTTTGCAGTGTATTCAATTGAATATAGGTTGAAAAGGATTTGCAAATCATTGTATTCTGTTTTGATTAACGATTTACACAACGTGCCCACTTCACTGGTTTTGGATTTTGTATTATTATTATTATTATTATTGTTGTTGTTATTATTATTATTATGGTTGTTGTTTATTTTTGTTTATTGCGCTGGCTGCCACTGTCCTGATCCAGTTCTGCACCATCCTCAACATGCCACTTCCTGGAGCCGCAGATGCCACTGTTTAGATGTTTTAATGGACTTTAATTGAACTCTATTACCATTTCATTTTATTATTACTTTATCTTAATATTAATTAGCTTGCCAGCGGTGGATGCACTTCTCCACTATAGCTGGGTACCTCCTGAAATTTCCTCCAACTGGGGAGTTTTTTCTTTTTTGCCTCATTTGCTATAGTGGGGATTAGGCTGGCACTGCCCTTTCATTTATTTAATCTCTCACTGTAAAGCATCTTTATGACAGTCTGAGAAAAGCACTATACAAAAAAAATTTAGTATTGTTGTAGCAATATCAATTCAATATGAAATCAGTCACTTAAAATATTCATGTAAATTTAATGTTAGTTTCATTGTTCATGGGAGAAATTAACTCAAACTTTTCAACGAAAAGGAAAAGAAAGAATTGAAAGCATCCTCTTTTATCACTCAAATTATTCTACATTTCTCATGATCTTCTTCGATTGTATATTTTGCATTATGCAACTCTGAGTCATTTTGGATGAAGGTCAATTAATAACAAACCTTTGTTTTTAATGCACTAACCTTTCAGGCTTCCCATATTGCTAAGACTGGCTTTGAAGTTGATGAAATTGTAAAAAAATCAGTCTGATGTAAATATCACTGAGAATTTTATGGCTCTGTCATTGTATTTGCCAAGAGTCGGAGCCAAAATTAATGATAATTTATTGAAATGATTGCAGAACATAAAATCTATCTGTTTTGAAACTACACCTTGCACTGTCTGGAACTGACCAATTTACAATCATCTGGCTCATGTGGGTCTTGTGAAATCTTTTTTTGATGAGCACCAGCTGAAGCTCGTCAGCCCTGCCTGCCAGCATAGTTTCCTGCCACACACACTCATTATTCAATTATTAGTTTGTTTCTCTCGTTGGTTTAGATCTCACCTTACATAAATATCTAGTTCCCGTTTTGTTCACTTCTCTTTTGTCGGTCAGGCTATTTGCTTCCCTACTCATTTCTTCCTTTTGGAGGACTAAATTCTGTTTTTATGAGAACTTGCGTGTTTTCTCACGTATCTAAATTCCTCTCTCTAAACGTAACTTTCCAGAGCTCGCGTATCCGCGTCTCTGTGTATTGTTTACTGAAGTGGAATTGGCTGTTTTCTCCTTTCTGGAGTTTGTAAGAATTTCCACTTTTGTAGTTTATCGCTATTGTTCTTGTGTTGTCATTGTTTGTACTAATGACAAATAAACCAGTTGTTCTGCTTGCTACTTTGCGCTTGGGGTTTCCTCTTTATTCCTACCCGTAACACTTCAGTGATTCCACATACAGGGGCGTTACTTGCGGGTTTTGTGTTGGTGTGTGGGTTTTTTTTTTCTTTTTTTTAAACGGGTTTGCTTGTGTTTACAATCTATTTTGTGAAGCCGCAAGCACAAGAAATGAAAACCTAGTGACAGCAAATATACATCCAAAATCTTTCACAAATCTGCATTATATTGCATGTCTGTAATTGCTCATCAGATGCATCTATGAAGCAGAATAAAAAGTTCAAATCAAGGGTGACATTCCTCGAGCTGTCTTTGCAGGCCCCTTGGATGGAAGCGGGCTGTAATCTTATCTAAAACATTGGTTTTGTTTTTTGTTAATAAGCAACCTCGCAGGAAACCTCAGGCCGCGTCACTGCTACACAAGCTGCTTCCTGTGGCTTTGTGGGGTAGGCTAAGCTAAACCACAGCCACAGACCTCAGCTGGCATTGTTTTAAAATATAGAATAGAGGCTACAGAATAGCTTTTTTGTGTGGTAGTCCGGCAGCCTGCATCATGCTGTAAAAATGCACGGAGGGACAATTTGGTGTAGCTGCAACCTGGATCAAAAGAGAGACATGCTCTTGAAAAGGTTGCTTGAAATGCCACGCTCAGTACAAGTGCTTATAGCCGTTGAGAGGGTCTTTTAATAAACTTAGATTCTCCTCAGCCTCTGAAAATCGAAGTAGAAAATATGGAAAACAACATGAAAAACTGGTGTACCTCCCTCCGGACTGAAAGGCATCCTCAAGAGGGTGACCTTTTTATAAGTGTTTTTATCATTAAACATCTAAAATCTAATAGTCACTGCACATCAATTTCTGCTTTGGGCCGCCTACATGACCTTCAAGAACCCCAGGCCTCCATAGACCTCTTGCTGAAAGCACAAGCCCAAACTAACCAATAAACCTCCTGCCAAGTGGTTGAAGGTGAACCTAATTTTATTCATTAACAATGAAACAGAGCTTGTTTTTTGTTGAATAGCAATGCTACTACTCCCAAAGTCTATGGAGAGGACATCAGATAATTGGGAGAGGGCTTATATTTTTACAGTAGATAATGCATAGACTTTGGAATACAATATGTACCATTATTTACAGCGCTTCCTGTGTTTTTAATGCTCTTGCATTTCAATTCACAATTTCCCCTCATGCAATCAGGATAGAGACTTCATCTTCAGTCTCCAACTGTGTGGCATGGAGGTCATCCAAATCTCATGTGGGCTCATTGCTCAACTACAAATACGGCGATGTCAATTCACCCAAACTTTCATAAATTATACATGGAGAGAAAAGACCCATGGCACAGTTCAGTACACCACTATATCTCCTCAGGAATAAGTGAGAAATCAATACCATGCATTTTGCATTAGTTCTTCATTCCAATTCCTAAATAATTAACATACACACACATGCATGTGAACACATACACACGCACGCCAGTGCACACAGGCACTTTATTTTTTTTATAGACCTCTGGAAACCAAAAGTCTTTTCTTTTTCTTCCCCTAACCCCTCCCCAAACCGTTATCTCAACCCTAACCCTAACCTGCAGACACACACGCACTTTTTGTGGAAATCCCATAGGCTTACATTCATTCTCTAACCTCTTACCCCAACCTTAACCATAAGCATTTAATACCTAATTCTAATCTTAACCTATCCCTAACCTCAAAGTAACCCAAACCTTAACCCCTAACAATAAATTAGCTTGGTTACCAAGTGAGTGCCAAAAATGTTGCCTCTTGGATGAAGGATGAAGAAATGTGGCATTCCATCACTTGTGGAGACACTTGGTCCTTGCAAGAGGTAGAAATACCTGTCCACAAACACACACACACACATAATAAAACACCTGTCCAATGGAAAAATGTCCCGCTGATCAAAATGCCTTAATATAAATAGATATTCTACTGCAACTTTTACAGTAAATTTTGGAAACAGACTACGTAATCTTCACTATCTGCAGGCCGGTTCATAAAAAATTGTAGATCTGCCCCTCCTTCCAGTCTCTCCACAAGAGCACATCTCAGAAAGTACTTGGCACTAAAGTGGGATCAAAAGCTCTTCGCACTGCTGTGCTGCCCTGGCAGTCACTACTGAGTGTCCCAGAGCAGCGGGCTAGAGCAGTAACGGAAGTGTACTGGCTAGTGACTGAGCTCACACAAATGCAGCAGCAATATCCAAAACAGCATACTTGCTGACTACTGCACACAGTAGTCATGCTGCACACTTGAGTATGCTGGATGAGGAAGTTGTAAGTGCCCATGCATACAGTGAGCACTACAGTTATTTGGACAGTGACAAACCTTTTGACTTTTTGGTTTTCTGCGCTAGTATTTTGAGTTTAGAATACATGACAACCCTGAGGTTGAAGTGCTGACTTTCAGCTTTAGTCTTGAGGAATTTTTAATCCATATTAGGTGAACTGTGTTGAAATGGCAGCACCTTATAGTTCCCCCATTTCTGGGTGTTTCAGAAAAACAGAGAGCAGTTTAACAAAATGTAGAATGAAGTAATCATTTTTAATATTTGGTCACACATCTCTAATGACTATTTTTGAAGTTTGTGACGCACAGACATCACTAGACACTGGGTACCATCCCTGGTGATGCTCTGCGCAGGCCTGTACAACAGCCATCTCCACTTCCTGATTTTTTTGAGACTTTTTCCCTTCTGTCTCCTCTAACTGCAAGTAAAATGCACATTCAGCATAATTAAGATTCAGTGATCGAATCAGCCAACAGATCAAAAAAAAAACAAGAAAAAACATAAAATTGTCACTGTCAAATGAAAAATGGTCCTTGCTCCTCACACCTATGGGTAAGAGACTCCAGTAAGCCTCAGACAGGGGGAGAACATGCCAGTTCCACAGACAAAGGTGAACCCAGGATCTCCTTGCTGTGAGCAGACTTTCGCATCCAATGCTACCCCTTCCTTTTCACCAGATATTACAAAGCCCAAAACCAGTGAAGTTGGCATGTTATGTAAATCGTAGATAAAAACAGAATACAATGATTTGCTTATCCTTTTCAACTTATATTCAATTGAATACACTGCAAAGACAAGATGTTTAATGTTCAAACTGAGAAACTTTTTTTTTTTTTGGTTTCAACTTGCACTTGCAGATGTAGCGACGAACTGTAGTTACTGACAGTGGTTTTCTGAAGTGTTCCTGAGCCCATGTGGTGATGTCCTTTACACACTGATGTCGGTTTTTGATGCAGTACCGCCTAAGGGATCGAAGGTCACGGGCATTCAATGTTGGTTTTCGGCCTTGTCGCTTACGTGCAGTGATTTCTCCAGATTCTTTGAACCTTTTGACGATATCATGGACCGTAGATGATGAAATCCCTAAATTTCTTGCAATAGCTCGTTGAGGAATGTTGTTTTTAAACTGTTCGACAATCAGCTCACGCATTTGTTCACTAAGTGGTGACCCTCGGCCCATCCTTGTTTGTGAATGACTGAGCATTTCAGGGAAGCTGCTTTTATACCCAATCATGGCACCCATCTGTTCCCAATTAGCCCGTTCACCTGTGGGATGTTCCAAATGAGTGTTTGATGAGCATTCCTCAACTCTCTCAGTCTTTTTTGCCACTTGTGCCAGCTTTTTTGAAACATGTTGCAGGCATCAAATTCCAAATAAGCCAATATTTGCAAAAAATTACAAAGTTTACCTGTTCGAACATTAAGTAACTTGTCTTTGCAATGTATTCAATTGAATATAGGTTGAAAAGGATTTGCAAATCATTGTATTCTGTTTTTATTTACGATTTACACAACGTGCCAACTTCACTGGTTTTTGGTTTTGTACTACCCAGAAAGAGCCTTACATTTGAACTCAAAAGCTTTAGCCACAAAGAACCATAAACACAGCCACGGAAAAAGACAAAACTCCACATTCTGAGTCAGCAGTTTAGAGGGAAAGATTAAAATCTGGAAGCAGTTCTCCGCTAACACCCATCTTTTCTGCGGAGTGGACTGGCTAACATTTGCTTTTGCAGCCGTGAGCAAACTTGAAGAGGCTTTTGTAGGTTCAGCTCAGTTGGCCAAATTAGAGTATCATAAATTGAATTTAGCAAAATGCAGTTTTGTATACAGATATGATGAAGTTTTTTTTCCTCACAGAATATGCTTAGTGGGGAATAGCTTAATGCAGAGCTAGACTATCTCGCTCTTTAGTATTCAATGTGCTAAGGTCACCTGAGAGGTCAAAAATTGCAAGCTTTGCTGAGCTGAATGGCTTGTTCTTGTCACTGTGCTTTGTTAGGTTACATTATGTTATGAAATTAGCCCATACAAACCTTCAAATCATATTTAGAAATGACCTCTCCTGTGTGGGATTATTGGAGTCTGATTGTCAATCTTGCATGTTCACACGTAAAAGCAAACATTCATCGCAAGATATGCTATATGTCAAATAAAATGGGCAAAAGTTAAAACCACGCTTCGCTTGATAATGATGGATGTGTTGTGATCTGCATTTCTGTCATGCCATGTTTAAGTTCTGTGCCTGGCTTTGCCATGTATGATTTCTGTGTTTAGTGACCTCCGCAATGTCTGACTATTCTTAGGATCATGCATTGTGTTTCTGGTAGTCCATTGTCCATTGTTATCATGCCATGTTTTCATTTCCATGCATTGCCCTTTGTCTACCCTGTCTTGTCTTATGTAGGTCTTTGCTCACGGTCCCTCGTCTCGTGTGCCACTAATTCGGGTGATTTATTGGTTTCTGGGTTTTCAATCTTCCTTCATTATCTTGTGTGCTTCCTTCCTCTCTCTTTTACTATCTACTAATCCATACTAACAGTTTGTTGTTTTCGATAATTACTAACACATATTAACGTGTATATTTTTACTAACTTACTAACATGCACTCGGGATTGTATAGCTGCACATACTAATTGACTAACGATCTCTCAGCAGTCGCCCAATTCTAGCCTCCGCCTCCTTACCTATCCCTGATTATCTCTGCTGCAAGTTTCTGTGGATTTCCACTTATATTTTGTGCTTTCCTTTTCTTTAGTCTATTCACTTTAGTACTCCTTTTTTTTAACTTTTGGATTGTGGACTCTGTACTGTTGCTTTCTGCCCTGCGGGGGCTCTCCCCCTTTTCCAATAAAACAAGCTCTACTGCATTTCCTGGTTCTCGCGACTGATTTCTGATCGGTACATTACAGAATGCTGGCTGCCCCACATTATAATAAAAAGGCTATTTCAATTTCATCGCTTTCATTTTTCCCACAATGACACTGAGGTGATGGAATTAGAGTAACATGGTATATATACATCCGCTGATGTGAAAACAGCAGAGTAATAAGAAAATGGGGGATACGGTTGGGTGTTGGGGGGGATGGATTCAGTACAAGCTCCTGCAATGAAATCAAATACAGAACAGCGAGAGGCAGGCCCTTTCAAGAGCCTTGCTTCCTCCCTAACCAGAACTTAATGAAGATCAAGAACAAGAGCTGGGCTAACTGTGAATGTCTTTTAAAGATAATCCATTCAATAGGAGAACTACTGGAGATAGCACAGGCTGGACGTCATTCCCTTATCCCAGGGGTCCCTAGTCTTTCCCAGTACAGGCTGGTGTGGGGGCAGGCTTTCAACCAAGCAGCTACACACCCGGTACAACTAATCAAGCTTATTAGCAAAGAGTCCAGGGTTTGATAATTAGTAACAGTTGTGTAATTTTCTTGGTTGCAATGAAAGCCTGCACCCACACTGGCCCTTTCTGGGAAAGACTGGGGACCCCTGCCTTATCCCATGAAACCACGCTTCTGCTTTCTGAATTGTTGAGGTTGATGACATAGTCAAAAGAAACCAGCATATATTCCTGATAAATTGATTGTTTAATTGATAGCTTTCTCTCAGCAAGGTTAATATTTACAAGGGATTATAGGCAAAACCCATGACTTGTTGTACAAATGAACTGATATAACTGTCTGACACTAAAAGCTGGTACTCGTCAAAGACACACTCAAATTAATATTGCGCCTGCCGCAGTGATATGACAGTAAATCTCTAAAAGTAGCAATTACAAAAGATTGAGATAAGATCACCTCCTCAGCTTTTTAAACAAGACAGAACAAAAAATTAATGGTAGGTAAAATATAACTAGAAAAATCAGTCACCCGCAACTGCAGGTGCATCCTCGCACTTCTGGAACATTCTTTCATGGTAATGATATCAATAAACAAAAAGCATGATAACAGTAACCAAGCCATAAGACCTAACATGCCAATGGTCTTTGTAAGACTAGTATCGACTTGAATATGGCAGCTGTGTTGTCACTGCTTTGCCCACTAAGCGTCTAACAATGTTAAAAAGGTAGAGGGAATCGGGGGTTTCCGAAAACCCGAACTGCTCTGCACTCTGCATTGGGCCAAGTTAAGCAATTCTTCTACTGTCTCAGTTAGCTGTGTCACATACGCAGCTACCAATGGAATTATGCTGCGACGTTACACAAAAAAGTTAACATTTTCAAATCTGATGCTAAATGGTTTTCAATATGCATGAGACATAATGTCTTCATCAATCATACATCAGCAAATGTCATGCTTCGTAAGAGTGAAATAACACATCCTTATTCAGCATGCGATGCCAGATGTGATATTACTGATAATGTCACTTTGCTAGTGGCTAAATGCTGTAGAGAGACGTTTTCAGATAAGTGACATTGTCACTGTCACATTTGGCATCACATGCTGAATAAGGATGTGTTATTTCACCCTTTACAAAACAAAACATTTGCTGATGTATGATTTGTGAATACATTATGTCTCATTTATGAAGGCATTATACATGCTGTATAAAGCCTTTATGAGCAACACTTCCTCTAAAGAGTTACCATCTTTGATTTGGTTGAGTTCCTCTGAATTTGACTTTTTATCCCCCTGGCATATAATATGGTAGGATACAGCTATAGCTCTGTCTGGATAACCGTTCAATATCAAATATATGCAGTAGTTGCTCATTTTGCGTTCAGGGGGATATGCCATCTCCTTGATCAATAATCCCATCAATGTTTCTTGTTATGCAGATCTGGCAGTCCACGTGATCTCACAGGTTGGTCATCAATAACATCTCAAGAACGGTTTGACCGATTCCATTCATCTTTGGGGTCAAGGTGCATTACGGCCAGGGGACATAGTATTCAGCTCCGTCAGTCCGTCCGTCTGTCACATCCCGTTTGTTGTGAATGCGAAATCTTGAGAACGCTTTGCCAGATTTTATTCATCTTTGGCTTCAATGTGTAATTTTGTGATACACCGACCTCAGTTGATTTCTGTCACTTGGCGGGGGACATGGCCACGTTTAGTGGCAACACCTGTTAATTAAGCTGTTAGACCATTAGTAGTTGAAAGCTTTTTCTTGGCTTTAACTCCAGAATTGCCACTTGCGGCAATATTTATTATTATTATTTCTTCTTTAGAAATGTTTTCGTAAATTCCCAGGAGATGGTAAATTGCAGAGACCTGAAATTTTGCATATTGGTTGGAGGTTGTGTGTAAATGCTGACCCTACGGGCTTGAACCCCCAATAATACACCAGCACAAAAACAATAGGGTTTCCTATTGACCTTTGTGAACTCTTTTAGTGCGGTTGGCGACTGCTGTCGACATTTATAAGGTTTCGTTTTTTTTTTGACTGATGGAAGCACCACGTCCCGGTGTGCGGTCCATTCCAATCCTAATAAAATTGACTTTATTGACTCCAATCCTAAAGACCATCAAGTGTCGCCAGGACTCCTTGCTAAGTTAAAATGAACACAAATAGCGTAATTCTTGACCTGCTTCCAATCATTCATATACAACGTAAATTACCATGACAGACACTCCAAAAACTCTCAACATTATCAGGCGTGGCCAGTTTTCATTCATAACTCATACCTGTCAACTCTCACGCATTTGGCGTGAATTTTTGTGGAATATTTATGTTCCCCTTCTGTAGTCAGCAATTATTCAATCACTGCGTATATAAGAGATTCTTGCGCGGAATTGAAGTCCTTGTGCACGGACGTTTATCAGTTTCCCGTGGGTTATTGTGGATTTCACCACTAGTGATATGAAAGCCAATTATGACTCCGGACTTCTCATGCTTTTCTTTACTCAGGGGTTGGAAGCAATGGAATAGCATAAAGATGTTTCAAATGATCGTACTTTATTCAAACAATTGAAACAATCATGAAGCACATGCATTGTTTCCAACCCCTGTGGCTCTTACATTATCTTCAATTGAGTAATTGCTGATGTTTCAAGCCCACAGTGAATAAATATTCAGCGCTGAAAATGATGTAAAAAAAATAATAAACAGTGCCAAAAGGGTTAAAGGTCACAGAAGGTCAAGTTGAGGTCAGCAGGACTTCATATATGATTTTCTAAATGTCGCTTCAAACCTTGGCTCTATCTATAAGGATTTGGGCGATGTAAGTCATTGAAATTTCCCTGTTTAGTTTGATCTTCGAAAGTCATTAAAGGTCAAATTCCAGGTTACCAAATGAAGCTTCATAAATGACTTCCTTTAAGTGTTCAATACTCATATGAAGACCACAATGGAAAAATGATCAGTAACATTTTCATGTTGTGGAGTAATGATGAATTAAAAATTTAAAATGATCTTAGAAACAAAGGACTGAAAAAATATGCGAAAAATATTACATTTACAAAATATTATAATAATACATAATTTTGTTATATATTATGAATAATATTATAAAAATGTCTTATTATAATAATGTCTAATGCATAAAATATACAAAAATGCAAATTTGGACAAATTTAGATCTTTTTTCCTATATGGTTCTCATAGTTCAAGCCTAGAAGGCTTTGAAAATTGAAATATTTCCTTGACCTCAAGTTTGACCTTTCAAGGTTCTCTGAGGTCGACTTTAACACAGCCAAACATGCGGTCATATATGACTTCCTATAGGTGGATAATACAAACTTAATCTCTATCCGCAACCATTTACCTTCCACAGGCAATTTTGCGCATTCTGCATAAGACCCTATGTAAACCTACAGCAACCCCACTAGACCCACTGCCATCAATTCAAAATGGCACTTGCACTGTACATCAAGTGTACCAAGGTGAATTGATTGCCAGATCTAGAAAAAAACTTATCAGACAGTTTTTGAGACATAATTTTTTTTTACATTTCAAGCCCTATCTTTTTAACTTTTTAACTACCCCAATTACCACAAACATGAGCCCCATCCACCCTGATGGGTGAACAGTCAGTATACAGTGGCCACACTATCGTACATGAGGGAAACCTTGTGTACATGGAAAAAGCGGTGCGAAGACTCATCACAATTCTACAGTGCATCATGTTTAAAGTACATACTTCATCACTCACTAAATGCCAGAAAATGAGGCGGGCAAATCTTTTAAGAAAAGAGATGGATTTCAAACAACTGCTAAAAATAATTTCTTAACAGACTCCTCTCATAGCAGATCACAATGGCACATATGCTGCATTCGCACATAAGATTTTCCCAGCTCTGATGTAAAATGAGGCAGTATAATCTTTATGGCAACTGGGAAAAAAAGGAATAAAAGGGAATGTGCTCATTGTGCACTGAAGTGGTATGGAGTTAATCCTCTGTGGCGGAAAATCCCTGGCATGGTACGGCTCAGCTCTTTAAAGAGGTAGAGAAGTTATTAGCCCTTGACGTTAGGTGCGGTCTGACCGTTATCTCAAGGTCAAGGTGGACAGGATGTGAAAAGAGGGGGATACAGTCTACCTGTGTCCTTATGGGATACACAGTACCTGTAGCATGGAGTATATATTTGGAGGGCAACCCCTTTTGGTTACACCGTAGTTATTATTTTGCTCCGACCATAGCGTCCGCGTTAGCGCAGCGTCTGCAACAGTTTTCAAAGTTGGCCTTCCATTCTTGGCAGGTGGTCAGATACCATCGAGAGGTGTTATGTTCTGTGGGTCTCTGTGTGTTTTGGTTAGTCAATTTTAGGTTTTTATTATTTTTGTGATGTCCGTTTTTAGTCTCATGTCTTAGTGTTTCACATTTCGTATCTCTCCCCTTGTTGTGATTCTGCCCTTTCGTGTGTTGTACCATACTTATTTGTGCTTGTGCTTACTTTGGTTTTCTTTTTCCAGATCTCAATTCAGCTGTCTGACAATCCGCTCCCAATCTGCCTTCAGTGATGTCGCGTGACTGCCTTCAGCATGCCTGCGTCTCGTCGTCCAATCACGTTTGCTCTTTTGGTTTCGGCTTGAGTATTTCATTCATTGCTTCCAGCTGTGTTTAATTCTGGGTCTCGCGAAACTCTGAGTGAATGCCCTCTCTGATAGGATATTACTAACCCGTACTAACCAGCACTTTTTTAAGGGTGATTGCATTTAGCGAGCGTGTGCGTTTCTGGCTTTTGTATTTCAATCTGAGCTGGATCTGATTAACTACATTTAAAACTATGCTTCCCTTTTCTTTTCTTGTGGTGCTTTTTACTTGTCACGTTTAGATTACCTTAATCTAAACTGTCTAAGTTGATTGTTGGTCTCAGCATCTTGTCTCGAGTCTTTATTGTTAAACCTGGTCCTCGTGTAATTGTTTATTAATCCCATGTGTTTCTGTTTCAGTCGTGATTGCATTCCGAGTCCCCGCCTCCTCTCGTGGTTATATATGTGGCAGCATTGGACGTGATTGTCAGACGGATCCTCCGTATTGTCTCTGTGCTACATGGTGAAGTCTCAGCTCCTCGTGACTTCTGAGTGTCTCCCGAGTATGGTTCCTGAGTCTTTCTGTTTGCTGCGCTCTAATCTTGTCTGCCCCGTGTTTAAGTCTCCCAGTGTGTCCGTCAGTTTAGTTAGGTTCAGTTTTTGCTTTCTTAGTTTATCCTCTCTTGGAGAGTGTATTTCTGTTTCCCCTGCCTTTGGCAGTGTACCTTAGTTTTCCCATTTGTTCAGTGCTTGTGCACGGTGTTTTGTTTCTGGCGTGTCTGCCATTTTTCCCTTTGTGTTTTGTGCTTAATAAACACTTCTGCATCCTGCACTTGGTGTTCCTCAGACCTCTTCTTACACCCGTGTTATTCCAGTCCACGTCTTACCCATGTACGGTCTTTGCTTTCTCCTCGGTCGCGTCATTAGTTCGTTGCAGTTTTTGTCTTAATTGATTGTGACACTATTTTGGGTGATTTAATGGATTCTGGGTTTCAGCCTTCCTTCTGTTCTCGTTTGCTATTTTCCCCTTGATTTTCTATATTACTATACTATCTTGCTTTCCTTTAACTTGCCTTGCTGTGCTTTCTGCAGACTCTCTGCATTTATCTCATCTGTCTTGCTTCTCTCTCTATGCGCTGTGAAATATTTATTCAGTTTATTTATCCCATTTTTGGGAGTCTTGTGATCCTCGTCTGAGAGTTAATGTTTTTCTGTTTCATGTAATTAGATTTCCCTCGTGTTCCACCCCTTGTTAATTATATTAATTTTCTGCACCTGTGTTTGTCCTTGCCCCTGCCCAATATATGTTCCTAGCACAGCAGTCACTTCAGATCTGACTTCGTTTCATTTCACACCGCCTCCACACCACTCCTTGCCCCCGCTCACGTTCCCTCTGGTCTGCTTCGCTTTCTGTGTTCATTCCATTTGCCTTCATGCCCCATCCCCACCTGCCCCGAGCCTCCTGGTGTTCCCGAGTTGCCCCAAGCCTCCTGGTGTTCCCGAGTTGCTCCGAGCCTCCTAGTGTTCCCCAGTTTCCCCAGTCTGTTCCGAGTCTGCCCCCTAGTGTTCCCGAGTTTTGTTATTGGATTCCTGAGTTACTCCCCCTTTCAGTGCCGGAGCACGGTGGTTATTTTGGCCTGTGTGCCACCTTTTTTCCCCTTTTCAAGGCTTTATTTATTTATTATTTATTCTTTGGTTCCCTGCATTTGGCGTCTCTCCCCCTTGTTTCCGTGTTTCCTCCTTCCGAGTCTTCTGTGTTTCCGAGTGTTCCGAGTTCCTAGTGTTTTCCCAGCCCATTTCATAACAGAAGGAGCAGATTAATCTTTGGCGAATTTCTGATAACACAATTTGCCACCAGGAGGCAAGGGATTGGGGTACGTTGTGGATATTCCTCTGCTGTTGGGGGCGACAGTGTATGTTCTGTTTACAGATGTTTGTATACAAATGGTCTAAATGTTGATTAAGGGCCAATCCCCCCAGAGCACCACCAACCTCTGTAGTCCCAGTCAAATGTGCAAGCCACGAGGCTACAGGCCACCCCAGTGAAGACTTATGGATTCAAGCGCCTTGCTCAAGGGACCACGGCACTGTACTTCACCACTTCAGCTTTTCATAGTGAAATCAAACTACTGAGGCCGAACGGGGGACCAGAAACGGCAACAGCACAGTTGCCAGGCAAGCGGACGCCCAATACGCTGCCCCTCTAACCATCATGTAACCCAGGTTACAAATGTTTTCATTTCCCTTATTGATTATTTTTTTATTCCTCTCATTGGGTGACACTGTGTGTCCGGGTACATATCGCTATGGCAACGTTACGTAAGGGCAGCATAACCAATCAGAGCGAGCACGCAGCAGACGAGGAAAAATATGAATGAACAGCGTCAGCTGTGGAGAATCAGCTGCTCTGCTGGGTTATGCTTGCTACTGTTTTAAACTGACTGATAACTGATAACTGTGTTGATGGCGTGTTATTTAAACTGTGATGTTTAGGTTAATATAAAATCTTTTTAGCCTCTGATTTTAAAGGAGTAAAAATAATATTTAATATGATGATAATGATGAAAATGGTAAATTATGCTGTTTTGATAACTTTATTTTGTTGTTGATAACCCTGGGTTAATGATGATTTATTGATTTGTTTAATTTGAATTATTATGGATTTATGTTTATGTAATTTATTTAATTAAGTTACACACATCCATATATTGAATTGAGCCTGTGTTTGACCAGGCCAGGTTCCGGAACTGGGCTGGAGATGGCGAGCTAGAAGAACCAGGATCTCTCTCTCTGATTATCTGGTTACTACACTGGTGGTGTGGTAGAACAAACCACCCAGCCCCACTCGTGCCCTCTCTCACACATACCCCTTTTCCACTCATGCCCAACACCAATACTGCCCAGCCAATCATTTGTGACTGACTCTGAACTTTACCTGACTTGATGGACATTCTGGACTGTTTTTTTATTTATTTTTCTTGTGTTTATTGGTGGGTTTTTTTTCCCTTGTAATGGTGTTAGAGTATGGAGTAATGGTGGAGACAACAAATGACGGTACTTTAAATCTTTTTGAGGGTTTGTAAATCTTGGGTCAAAGTTCCAACCAGTGGTAACCTAGAATTGGAGTAAGGAAATTAGATGTGTGGCCATTTTTTCCTGTTTTTGATTTGTTTATTTGTTTAGTTAGTAATTTATTTAAATTTGTTTGTTCAATTGTTTTCTTTATTTGTTCACTATTTTCAAATAGACTATTTTTGCATAATTCCTGTCTCCTGAGTTTCATTAAAGTTTGTGCCTCAGTTTAATCATTCCCCCTCACTGCAGCCTCTAGAATCTTCTGCCCACTTTAGAATTCATTCCCATAATTTACAATCAGTTGAAATATTATCACAGTTGCCCTGATTTACTTTAATTTTGTAAACCATATGTTATGTCTCAAAAAACATCATGGGTTTGTTCCTCGGTCAGACAGTTTCTCAGTTCTGCATTCCCCAAATCTCATTCACGAGTCATGACGCACTTCGATTCTCATTATGATAACACGGCCCTGAAAAATTCATTCTCTACGCTGCTACAGCACTCTGTGCAATCTTCACTTTGCAAAAAAATAAATAAGTTAAATAACAATGATAAATGTCAAAGACTGTGCAATGTAAAAAATAAAAACTTGACTAAACTTAAAAAAGTAAGGCAACCAGCTGCAAAACATTTTTGAGTTGGCTCAGCTTCAAGTTCCAAGGTCTTTCAAAAATGAGTTTGTGTGACCACTGGACTTGCAGCTGAGAAAACTCTAAGTCAAAGGTACAAGTGTTTTCCCTTTCTCCACCATCAATAAATCAATCAAACTTTATTTGTTCAGCACAATTCAGGCAAATTGTTTAATTAAAAATTCTGTTCATGAAATATATAACATCAAATACACAGGTAATAATATATAAAAACTAAACTAATTGTAAACAATAAAAGGAACTCACAAATAGGAGGATTACTAGATAAGTCAAACAGTTCGTATGAGTGTTTTTACACATCCTCTTCTGTCACCAGTATGTAATCTTAACTGCAACAACAGCTGTCTTTTAGTAAAAACGCCACTAATGGCTCTGTTGTCTCCAACACACGCACACTTACACACACACTAGCATTCTTTCAGGCATGTGACAGATTTCAGACACAGACATTCAAGTATTCAAACTCATACACACCAACTCCTCAAACCTAATCCTGACAATACTCCTCTTATTGTACATTTCTAAGGTCGTTATACAGCAGTAAGTTGCTGGCAGTGGTATAAAAGGCCGGCAGAAGCGTCTCCTTTTATGCATGATAACTCTCAGCTGGTCCACAGCAGATGAGGATCCAATGGGATGAAAAATTTTCTTCATTAAAATACTTTGAGGAGCATTTCAGTGTGAGATTTTCCTTTTTTAAATTCATGTGGTGTTAAGTCCAGCACCTTCTTAGCTGGACATATGTTTCATAAGTTCACTTTTGGATTAAAGGAGTCTAAGAGTTAACCTGATGCATTAGGAGGTGAGGCGACCGCTAATGCCATGACTCTACAGTGCAGCAGCAGTGAACTCCTGCGGTAAAAGGCTTAGAACCCCACAAAATTGCATAGGCTTCACAGTGATTTTGTACTTGAACCCTGTCATCATATTTTGGCAAGAAAAGCAAACTTGATTAGTTCAAACCAATTGGTCTTCGGAGGGATACAATGTGCCAGATCATTGCAAACAATTCCAGGAGAAAACTGGAGGTTTCCCAAAAGGTGAATTTTTCAAAATAATAAATGAATCTGCATTTCATCAAATTAAAGAAACTACATTCCCTTCTACATCACACTTTTCATGATACTTCAGACAACTGCTATTAAAGTAGGCTGTCTCTGTGCTGGATTTCCCCCCTCCCCCAGCCGTACAAGCCAGGTCCTCTCTCTCATTGCAGCAGGCAGAACATTCACTGGAGAATTACCTGTGAGTGTGTGGGTGGAAGGAGGGGGGGGGTTGTGGGAATGTAGCTGTTATGCCATTTCTTTTGAGGAAAGGGGGTGCACAGCTCCAGTGAGGTGATCCGAGACATCACCACCAGCCTACAGCTTCCAACTTCATTCCCAGCAGGGTTCAGATAGGTTCCATCATTCCCTCTCATTTCATCTTCAGAAACACACAAAAAAATCCATCCTGCCTGCTTATTTGGGGGTTACTGAGTAATTGTAAAGCAGCTTTCACACTGGACGCGAAACAACATTTTTGCACGACAGATTACATTCAAAGTCAATGCAAAGACACTGACTTTAAATGTAATCTGTCGTGCGAAAATTTCGTTTCGCGTCTGGTGTGAAAGCAGCTTAAGATGTAAACAATTAAAAAAACACTGTGCTCACATAAAAGTGATGCATCCTTGAATGGGTCATGTAACATCTCTGAAGCAGCAATCACGTCTCAGTAGAATAAAATGACATTCCAGATGATTTGAACGATTTGGGGAAGGCCAGGTTCTGTTTCAGCATGTTAATGCCACATCCACAGGTCCATACATGCTTTGTTCCTGTGCATGAGTACCCAACCGGCCAACTCAGAGACCTGACCGCAAAAACCCTTCAGTCGCTTTTTGGAATCAACCAGAAAGCAATCCAAATTGAGTGAAGTTGGCATTAGACTGTGCAACACAATCGATCTTAAAAGATGACTGCTTGTCACACTGGATGAATAGAATCTCTCAAAATGTTGATTGGAATACTGATCATGTGATGGAATTTCAAGTTCTTTCAGTCCGATTCGTTTACCTGGTGCGTCGTGACTAAAAATACACAGAAGGGTTCGTGTTAGTAACGTATTTGTGCCACTTTCCTGCAGTGATTGCGATTGTTTGAAAATCAGTGGGAAGAAAAGACATGCCTTGGGCATTATCATCATGATCATTTGATTCTCCATATTCCTGCACCATACTTTCTTGTATTATTTATGTGTTGCTCTGGGTTGGCATACGTACAGTATAATACATCATCCTTTGCTGTGTTCCAATTGGTTGCCTCGTAGACGTGGCCACATTGTCTCATTATGGACCCAAATTTCTGATATTGTCAGAATGAAGACTGGGTGTGTCTTTGTTAGCATTTGACAGAAATCAGCTGTCGCAAAGCATGGCATACAGTGTGTTTTAAGATGTAGGATTTGACCAAATGACCGACGATTTGGTCACATTTTGTTGATTTTTGTCTTCAGTGGCAATGTCATTGAGAAAAAAATAGTCAATGGAAGCCTTAAGCAGGTTAGCAGCACAGGGTAAAACCTTAACTCCCAATAGTCAAGTACACTGGCTGAAGTGAGAGACTGCAGACTGCAGTCAGAAGAGCAGTTTTCCTGCAGTGTTTACTCGGTACAGTTATCCAGCTAACTCTGCAATCCTGCTTTGTGGAACAGGGCCCTGGACTAGCAGTAGGGCTCTCGCTGAATCCCAAAGAATAAGTCTCTGAACAGTCGACGCCATAGCCTCATTAATGTTTCTTAAGGGATGCTGAAGATAATTAAAGATAAAATACGAGGCAGGGACCATATGACAGTGGGGCTGAGATGTGGATAATATACGGTAAATCAGATGAAGGAAATCAATACTGATAACAACCGGTGTGTTAGGAATGACTATTAGCAGACATGTATGACCTTTCTGATGAGTATGTGAGTTCTATGCGTAGGGGAAAATACCTTGCTTAAAAGGATGAAGCCTTAAGTAAAAGTAAAGCTGCATCCCATTATGGGCCCATTTTCAGGATTTGGTTTCTACCAAATCTCATTAAAAATAGCAGGATATGCTGAAAAAGTAAAATTAGAAAATTAGGCCAGAATTCAGCCTTTCTTCTTTATCACTTATGCCTGTGCAGACAAAAAGAGCCTGGGGGGGGGGGGGGGGTACTGCATAGACACGTCTAAATTGCGTACTTGAGCCACAACAAAACAATCACTCACTCTGCTTTCCTGAGCCAATCATCTGATGGTGTCTGAAGTTTCTGTTGCTTATTGATCATAATATTTATAACATTATGGAAGAAAGAAAGAAAAAAGCATTTTGAAATGGATGCGTATTAGGACAGATGACAGGGATATACAGCACGTTAGCCTAAAGACATGTAATTGCTTTGGTGGAAATCTAATTAGAAATCAAGTGGATTACTAGGGGAAATGAATTAAAAGGGACAGATGATTAAAGAAGTGCAGTTAATTAAGTGAGAGAACTGAAATCTGTATTCCCCATACAGAGTCTGCAGCTGAAGCCAAAAAGAAAGAGACAGTGGGAAAAAACAGGAAGCAGCAGGGACTCAGCGCTGACTGAAACGCTTCCAGGACTAGCACATGCATTTATGCATGAATGCATTACTACAACCCACGGCCAGACACACTGCTAAGGCACCGCACAGCTGGTAACAATAACAGCGCTCCGTGGGTGTGTAAACAGCATGTTTGATGTGCTTATTTGTTGACATGTACAAATGCACATATGCACCCTGTTTATTCTGAGTGCTCAGTGATAATGCAAAGACTAACATACTGAAAGAATCCTAATACTGCTACCACAGCCTCTTCTTTGATTACTACGATGGCATGTTTTTTATAATATTGTATAGAATCGTATGCATACTGTATGCTTTGCCACGAGTCTTAGTAAGATCTCTGCTCATCAAGCAATTTGACAAAAGTACAATGCGTGGCTGTCTGATGTACTGTCCTACCAAAGGACTGAGCAATTTCATTGCAATCTGGAGCATGCACAAATGCATGGTGCAATTACAGCGGGGCATGCAGTTACACTGTAGTATGCAATTACACCACCGCATGCAATTACATTGGAGTCGATAAACACACCGGAGTACGCAACTACACTGGTGTATGCAATTACACCATCACATGCAATTACCCTGGGTTGAGCAAACACCCAGGAGTATGCAATTACACAACATGTAATTATGCTGGAATAGAGAAATACTCTGGAGTATGCAATAGCACTGAGCATGCAATTACACTGGAGTACACATTAAATTGTTGTGTGCAATTATGCAGTTATGCTGGATTGGCCAATTACACCAGGGCAGGCAATTACCCTGGACTATGCAATTACACTGGGGAATGCAATTACAGTGTGGTATAAAATTAAATATTTGGGAATGCAATTACTCTGGGGCACAGAATTACACTGGGCATGGGAGATGAAAATACACTCGGAGAACATATTGGACAGCACTATACTTGCTGCTGGTCACTTAACAGAGCACTACTGCCCATGTGGTTTTGAGTATACTGTGCCCAGACAGAGTGAAATACAATGGTGCAAGAAAGCTATTGCTGAATGTTTTTCCCCTGAAAGAAAGCTAATGCAAAACAAAGGCAAGCTTTTGAGCTGAACCAATGAACTTTCTTTGCACAGTTCTTTGTATAGCCAGACACCTACTGAGCCAATTTAGGTAAAGTGCCATGCAAACACAGACAGTTTGCCACTACTTAGGAAATAAATATGCAGTCTATTGAGTTACATAACCCTGGGCATCATGCTCCACCTGAGTGTTGTGATAAAATACCACAAGGCCAAATGCCCCGAAAAACACAAGCATGAGCAGTGGAACGGAACCTCCACATTGCTTGTCTGTGGACAAATAAAGTGAATCGAAAAAAAAAACAATCAAGTCTTGTCCCAATTGAAAAACTCACCAAAGAGATGGCAGTAAATTAGATTTACTGGCTCACACAATAGGGCAGATAATGTGATTCTCAGTTAAATTTCTCAGTTAAATAAGTCGGTAATGAGTAAGTTGCGGCTCCTGATTAATATCTCAGAGCAACCCAAGCACCATATGAGTACGGACATTGGCCTTGTCAGCATTTATACACTGAAGTGGCTTGGCTGTGGCAACCTTCAAATGACCTAAAACGGCGTTACCGCGCCCGAGAGCCTCGGGAGTTAGTAACACCAGGGGAGAGCCACAGTGCATTTCATTTTATCACATTACACTGATTTACCTGATGCTTTTATCAAAAATGACTTACAGTTGATTACTCTAAGCAGGAACCAACCCCTCCAAAGCAATGTGGGGTTAAGTGCCTCATTCAAGCGCCCAGTAGCTGCCCTGCCCCTACTGCAGCTACGCCGCCAAACTTCCACCTTCCACCTCTCTCAAAAGTGATCCAAGTTTTCAATAAGCCAGCCCAATTAAATAAAGAAAGAGTTTTGTCATTTTGGGAAGATCCACGCTATTGGATGTCCTGGGAATCCGTGATCTGGGCCAGACAAATGAGCCACTATCAGCTTGCTTATTTGTGCTGCCATTTTGCAAGTAGGCAGCTCGTTAGCAGAAATTGAGAAGTTAAATAAGAGAGGCTGAACCGGGCAATCGTTAAATGTTGCTTTCCCAACTGCCCAAATCCTGCCCGAGTTAAGTCCCACAATCTCTGCAGATTGGCATTGGGATCATAGACTGTAGAGAACATATGGACCAAGGGACTGTGATGTTAGCCAGTGACTTTCCTTAGTGCAAATGTTTTGACACACAGGAGTGTAAATTCTCAAGTGCCGCCATTTTGTGCAATTTGGAGCCAGAGTCTGTACAGAACAGCTGAGGAGTCCATCTCACCCACAGGTAGTGACAGAAATCTGTAAGTTCATCAAGAAACATTTTTCTATTGTTCAAGTAGCACATTAGTTCTAGAAATCAGGAGGGGACAATTAGATGAAAAAAAGCACAATTGTGCATATATTTTCTAGAGGGGAAAAAAGATTGACCATGTTTTTACGTCAAAGTTATTGTTGACTTACACAGAACCTGGTCTCTTAGACTGTTCTGGGGTCAACCCCAGAAGATTAGGAAAGGAGCCTCTTAAATGAAGCTCAATAGGAGCAACCTGATATACAATACGGCACATCACTTGGCAGATGTGATCGTCAATAATGACGGATCAAAGGTCGAAGTGTAGACGATTGAACTTCCGCCCATATCCGCGCGCAATCGAACACTTATATAATCGCAATTTATGGTGTTTACTTCCAAGACATGGACACAGGATTGGAATTTAGTGGTATTTTTGAAGTCACATTTGAAATATGTGATGTTCATTTAATTTTTAGTTTAATACTGTTTAAAAAGATCCGAATTAAGACAATAATCCAAATAATAAACTACATCCCACACGGAAAAACTATATAAACATGTATGTTTTAATATAGGGCCACATATAGGTTTTGCATTAATGCAACATACATAAAATTGGCCATTTTCATATATTATAGGTACATATATATGTACCTAAAATATATGAAAACGGCCAATAAATCATAATCACTGGTTTACACATAACATGCCGTTGTCACATGTCAGCATGTATTTAAGATCAAATGTGAAGCCAATTTCACCTGTTCACATGCGATAAATAAGTCATTGCTTGAAATTCTTTTTTCTGTAAGGGACTTAGGACTAGTATGCAGATATTACCATGAGAATAAAAATATGAGCTAGGCATCATGTATGACTGTCGCAAAAGTGAGATATGAGCTATACAATAGGTATGACAAACAGAACCTGCCACTGAGTATATGAGCTATATAGGAGACATACACCTTAGGGCCTATATGTGGAAAAAAGAAGCGATATAGGAGACCTATATACCCTGAAAATGCATATATATGTATCTGAATTTAGCCTATATGCGGCCTAAATGTGGCATATAGGCACATATACAGTATGTTCATATAGATTCATTCCATATGGGATCTTAGATATTCACTTCATCACTTGCGTGCCGCAGTGGCCGGGGCTTTGCAGCCTAGCCTGCAGCTGCATGCATTGGCTTAGCGAAGCTAGCCCTATTACCGGAAATGTGGACATCTACAAGAAATCCCTGTCATCTCATCTTGCCGGTTTACGACATTTTTGTGCTACATCCGGTCGCTCCTATTATGACAGCTTGATTATAACATAAAACTCAGGAAGTATATCTGTACACCCTTCTCTTCCTTGCAAAAAGATAATTTTATCAAACAGGCAGCAATGCTTCCACCTGAATGCTCTTCGTCAGGTACACATCCGAACATGTCAGTAGGTGGAGATAAATAGACAATGATATGGGCAGTTCATGCATCAATCAGTCAATGAATCAATTAAGGCAATGACATAAGAATGAGAATGCAATATGAAAAAATATATTCAGAAAAAGAAGCTTGATGATTACCACATGGGTGTGCATGGGTTTGTGAACACCAATGCTCAGGAGTTCTGTCTCACACCCTGTGGCATAGCGAGGAGGCATCTACAGAACCAGTCAAGTTTGAACAAACCCACATTTTTCTGACAATACATGCTGAATAAAGAAATAAGCATATATTTTGAAAAAAATATCTAATTCTTAAATCTATCACACTAACCAGGACTTTATGTCATATCTGCAGAGCATACTCATTTTTTTTTTATTATAAGGGCAGTCTTATGGTTGTAATAAGTTTTCTGCTGTGCTGCCCTGTCTAAGTTCCCATAAATGTGCTGCACTTGCAGATTGATTTTCATTGACCTTTTTGCCCAATAAGTCTCTAAACAGCTTGACTTTAATTCACCTGTTGGAAAATGGAAAGAGCTTGTCTGTCTGTATACTTTACAAAATACGGCTTCTTTGAGAATTCCAAAACTTTGAACTCTATTCAAACAAATAAGTTATTCTCTTTATATTTCTGACTGTTTACCTCTCGCAAGACTCCATTTGAGATTATATAGCAAAGTTAAGTCACTTCTTTGGAATTTCTTTGGAAGCAGAGTGTTGTTGTGACGTTAGCAGAGTGTGTCAAAACTTTTGACTGGTACTGTACATCTACGTTTGGAAAATGAGAGGCTGTGAAAAAGGTAGATGCAGGTGGGCACCGGAAACAAGTCAGTTGTGCATGCTTGAGCATTATGTATCACTATCCAGCCTTGGTTATCTCAAGGATAGTGCGACACTCCAGTGCACAAAAAATTCACTTCCTACTCTTGTCACATAACAATCTTCAGCAAAGAATGGTATTCATTGACAGACAGAAAAGAAAGCGCACACTTGCAAGCACAAGTGCACAAACACACCATTTTACTTCTGAGGTTACCCACTAACAATCAACTCTTCCTTTTCTAACACTGAGCAGGATGCCACTGGGTGCTTCTGTTGAGGCTGTGAGCAAAATATGAAAATAATAAATAATTAAGCCTTGATCAACTGAAAACTTTGAAGCGTTCCTATCGGAGTATTTGGGACAAATCTCAGGGGGAAAACTGAATCCCATGTTACTAAACAGGAGGAATGAAGGCTGGCAGTGATCTTTTACTTTTTTTTTTTTTTTACTTCAGACACACAGCCTACCTAAAAAAAAACAAACTTTGTCATTCCCGAGAAGCGGAAACATGACAAAGGTATCTCTGCAAGATTACTTTCTGTGAACTTTTGAGAACATTGCATTATTGCACAAGGGTGCTACACAGTGATACATTTTGTGCTCTATTTCCAAAAAAAGAAAAAAAAACTTTCCTTTTCATGATAAATGTAGATTATGACTCGACGTGATGAAATAGCTGTCATCTGTATAATTTACCCTCAAAGCTATAATTTCAGTTTGTCTGTCAGCATGACTTTTGTATGGACTGGCACAGCGAGTAAACCACAATTTTTAAATTATATGTTGCAGGATCAAAATTAACTGGGGAAAACATCTTTTTTTTTAAACCCAGCAGGACGATCTTAAACATAATACTGGAGATCTCTGCAACACGACCAGCCATCCTTCCTGTCCTCTTTTCATTGTAAGAGGAAAACAAATGACCCAGTCCAAATTCTGTTATTCCAAAATGCACATTGGTATGCGTAACTCTTTAACATAGAAAAGACCACAAGAGATAGTATCATATTTGATTCTACGCCCAGTCAAGAAATCTAGTAACTCAAAAATGACTTTGAACAGTTGCCAGCTACCAGTTGACAAAACATTACAATGTCAATTTTACATTTAATTTCTTAGAGTATGGCATGTCAAAGGAGTATTCTCCATCTCACATGTCAGTTAAATGAGCTGTGCTATCATTTGGGCACCACCACTGTCTGTTAGTAGAGTATTGGTTTAAAAAGCTGCAAATCTAAAATTAGAGCATGAAGTCCAATCCCTCCCAACACCACCGACGTTGGTGTCTGGCCACGTCAGGACACCTCCCCAGACTTGTCATCCACACTGCACTCCTGACAAAATCATTGGCAACAGTCTAACGAGCATGTCGGCAGGTCCCTAGTGGCCCAAAGCTGAACTTAGCCATGATAGTAACAGAAATTCCACACTAAGATCCCAGACTTGTCTCTGCAACCTCTGAACCATAATCCTGACAGACTGCATGGAATCCTTGAATGCGCACATGCGCGCACACACAGGTTTTCACTCCACACTAAACCAGAAAAGAGGAAGCAAATAAATGAGTAAATAAAAACATAAAACTGCCCAAGGTTGTGTTCAGCCGCAGGCACAGACAAGGCTGGTAATTGAACTGTGTGTTTGCCAAAGGAATTTCATCTGGACCTACGAAAGGCCTACACTATAATTGCAACGCATCTAGACCATTGAGGAAGGCAAGGCAACCCACCGAAGCTATGACTCGTGAGATGGTGTTATGGACTAAAAATAATACTTCTTCAAGCTCTGAACTTCTGATTTTTGTGGGGACTGTATGCACTACCTGTGGTAAAAAGCTGGACTTCAGAGCAGTGGGTAGAGAGAAATCAGCCACTGTTATGTTCTGTGGGTCTCTGTGTGTTTGGTTAGTCAATTTTAGGTTTTTATTACTTCTGTGATGTCCGTTTTGAGTCTGATGTCTGAGTGTTTCACATTTCGTATCTCTCCCGTGTTACTCCAGTCCACGTCTTACCCATGTACGGTCTTTGCTTTCTTCCCGGTCGGGTCATTAGTTTCTTGCCGTTTTTGTCTTAATTGATTGTGACACTATTTTGGGTGATTTAATGGATTCTGGGTTTCAGCCTTCCTTTCGTTCTCGTTTGCTAATTTCCCCTTGCTTTTCTATATTACTAACCCGTACTAACAGTTTGTTGTTTTCTAGAATTTACTAACCAAAACTAACATCCGATTCGGCCCCCTGCCTGATGTGTTCCCGAGCCAGCCCTGCCTGATGTGTTCCCGAGCCAGCCCTATCCGAGTCTGCCCCCCTGCCTGCTGTGTTCCCGAGCCTGCTCCCAGCCAGCTGAGCCTCCCGAGTCAGCCACCTGCCAGCTGTGCCCGTCGCCGTGTCCTGTGTCTGCCCCCCCGCCTGTTGTCTACCCGTTCCTCCAGTCTGTTCCCGAGTTGCCCCACTCTGCTTCCGAGTCTGCCCCCTAGTGTTCCCGAGTGTAATTATTTGATCCCTGAGTTTCTTCCCCTTTTCAGTGCTGTCGCACGGTGGTTGTGTTGGCCTGAGTGCCTCTTTTTCCCTTCCGAGATTTTTAGTTTTATAAATAAATTATTTTTGGTTCCCTGCTATACAGCAAATTAGCTAGTGTTGATTTAACACCCATGGTGTTAAATTTAACATGCATAAAGTGTCTATATGTGTCCACACTGTGCAGTGTAAAATTAACACTTCTGAAAGTGTAAACTTTTTAACACTCAGTTTGGTTACACTATTTGTTGTTAAAAATGGCAATGGCTGGCTTGGAAATTTTTCTTCAATCCCTCAAACATTCTAAACTCTTAGAGCTACGTAAGATGTAAGGACGTGATTTGATCTACAACAATCCGGATTGGTTTAACACCAATATTATCAGCACCCTGATTTAACAACATTACTTTGACAAAAGCACCACACGCAGTGTTGTTTTAAATCAATATGGTGTTAATACAACACCAACACTCTCAATTTAACACTGACACTGAATTTTTAGCACTCCCATATTTGCTATGTATGGCGTCTCTCCCCCTTGTTTCCGAGTGTTCTGAGTTTTGGTTCCAGTCTTGTGTTTCCGAGTTCCCAGTGTGTTCTGAGGTTTCCCCCCAGCCACTACTGCCTAAATCAGCCCAAAGATATTTTTGCTTTCTTTAAAACTTGTTTTCTCAGCTGGAACCTGTGGTAAGAACAGAAGCCACTATTCCAGACTGGTTTGCGAAAGCTGAATTCTGCTATTTTAAGATCATTCCCACTCCACCCCCCCCTACCTTCCACACACAGATACACATAGCTGCATAACCACTCTCAATCCAGCCTGAACTCTCAGCCCACACAGCTCAGGTCCTGATATCGCATTAGACCGCAGAATTCCTGAATCAGACAGTCACGGGAATTTTTCCTCTGAACGCCAAAGATTAAATGAGAGAAAAAAAAGTGCATGGTGAGGATGATAGCATGTGATTTGGCACTCTCACCGACGAAACCCTCACGGATGGGGGAGGAGAGGGAGATAAAAAAGGGAGGTGTGGGGAAGGAGGCAGGATGAGTGTGAGAAGAGGCGGAAAAAGAGGGCGCGTGAAAAAAAACCAACTCCGCAGGTAATTTACGTATTTATCACACTGCACAAAAGCGAGGTAGCGCCACCCCTCAATTATTCTGGATATCAATCTGGTTAATTTGGACGCGGTTGATTTAGGGACCTTTCAAAGAAGATCCCTTAGCCTTAATCGCTGATGGAGTTGCCACATTCAACCGATCCACGATGAGAAGGCAAAAACACGCTGCTGCTGCACAAAAAAAAATTGTTATATAATATATAACAATTCCCCTCCTCGGAGTAGACCAGTCGTAACCGGATGGGAGCCGGGTCCCCAACTAACGCATTGAAACAGGCAGTTCAACCAACGACCAGCATATCCGTCACATTAAATTAAAATCAAAGCTAATTCTATCACGTCCCAAGTCCATTTCTCCGACAGCAAAAGAAAGAAAAAAATAACTTTAAAAGACTGACACTATCGACACGTATAACGGTTAACAAAAATAGATATAGCTAGGTATCGCCTGATGATCGAACGTCAGAAGCGGACCAATAGTTTAGATTGCCGTCGGTAAAGGGCCATCCACTGCTTCAATTTTGGGGTCATTTGCACCTTAAATTTGACTTGAGCCCTCTGGTACAAATCATTTAAGGGGTGCATGTGATAGCAAGACCGCGGTGCTAACACTTTTCGATTTATCGGCCAGCTCCTACATTTTCCAACTTAGCAGAACGTTAAGCATACAGCGTGTGATACGACCATTTTGCAACCACTTAGTCTTCGGTTAGTGATATTTAGGTGAGCAGCTTGACCAACAGACATTGCAAACCTCCGCGACGCCGCTGAAAGAGGCCTAGCGGAACAGTTCCCTATCCAGCTGGTTCCTTAAAGTGACACCTCCTCCTTGAACTACTTTCAGAGGTGACATTAATCAGACCGGGGTCCTTATCTGCCCTCAACAGATGGGCCACTACAGGGGGCTTCCGCGTTATTTTCGTTGTCAGAGCAATTCGTTTTCCTTTCAATAAATAAATAAATAATAGCCGACGTGTTGTAAAGGCAGTAACAAACATCAGTTTCCCGCAAATAAATCCGCTTGTGTCCGCTCCGAGTTCTTGGGAGCTGCCTCAACTGACAAGGTAGTCGACTACAGGTCTGTCCGTGCGCATTCGAGGCTCAGCTCGCTTGGCGGTCGTCCGGGTTATTTCAATAACTTGACTCTCTCTTGTATGACGGTATGAACGTATTTCAAGATGCGAGAAAGGTTTCCATATTTGACAAAGAAGCCCCTCTCTAGAGTGGCTTTCCCTTCTTCTTTTTTTATCCCCCGCCGCGCAGTACGTCCGTACTGACACATAAAATTCAGGCGGCGGGGGACATTGCCATGTGAGTGGCAAACACTTGTTTTTTTTTTTTTTGTTTTGTTTTGTTTTGTTTTTGCTTTTCCCTCTTCTTGAGCCTCTGCTTTGGTTTTAACCGTCCTCCCAGACACCTTGCCGCACACAGCTTCAGCTAAATGGAAAAATAAAAGAAGAAACACTGTTTCTAAAAAAAAGTTTTCTTTCAATAAAAGTGATCTTTTTCATAGTATTTAGATTGGCTAATACTTTCAAACGTCGCTTTGAATTGACGATCCGAGGACAGGCACACGCGCATGAGTGTCACGCACGCACACATATTATGGCACACGCCGTAGGCCCCCTCTTAATCCTATATTACATATTTTATTTTACTAGTGAAACTCTGCCGCCTACCGGATTTATGTTGCAAATGGCTCACACCCATGTTGAACGCGTTTGCCCTTTCAGTTTGCCGACTGTTTGCTATACTCAGCAAGCACCCTGGCACGTTTGACCCTTAAATCGGTTGTCCTTTGTAAATGCTGCCGTCTCACAACTCCTAGTGAGGTTTTCCTGGTTAATAAAGGTTCAAATAAATTAACAAACTCAAATAATTAAAAATATACAATGGAATTACACCTGTTTTCACTTTACTGACACTGAGCATGCACAAGCAAGGGTTATAGGGGTGTTGCGAGTCAGGATACATTACTGGGCAAAAAAATCAGTCGGAAGACCCAGCACATTTATAAATTCATGAACTGCCTTGTCGTTGGCAATGCTCAGAAATTCTCTTTTCATGAATGTCTTTTTGTTAAGAATGTAAATGGATGGTATAATGATTAGGTATAATAGAGCAAGATAAACAACCGCTCATTGAAAAGCTCTGAATGATACGGGTAAAAAGTACACGTGTGAGACAGTTCACATCACCACATCCATGTGATCTGGTAGTAAAAATTGTATTGACTGTGAGCCTGTCGTGTGGTGGCCTCTGCTGAAATATATCTATCTGCAGTTTGACTCCTGGTCACACACTGAGCCAATCAATCTCCCAGTTGATTTATCGAGCAGACCTGTCAATCAGGTCCGGGAAACAAATATAGATCTACTGCCATAGGCTGATCCATATTTGAGAGTAATAGTGAGAGGGAGTGGCAGATGGAGCTCGAGAGAGAGAGAGAGAAAGAGGGAGAGAGAGATGGGGAGGGAGTGAGGGAGGGAGAGAAAGAGAGAGGGGGTAGGGATGGAAAAAATGAGTGAGAGTGCAGAGGTGAGTAAAAGAGAGAAATGGAGTGGAAGAATGAAAGAAACCATAAAGAGTGAAAGAGGGGCAGGAAAGATAGAGGAAGAAAGTGTGAGATGGGGAGTAGTGGCAGGAGGTGGACAAACATAGACATGCAAACTCTTCCTCATTCCCCCAAATACACTGATGCCTGTACTCGCACGGACTCACCCAGACAGACGCACTGACAAACACCTATATGAGTGACATTATGACAAAAACATACACAAGCATGCACTGTCAAGCATACAAGGACGTGCATTCACACAAACATTCGCACTCCCTAAATCACAGCGAAGAGCTCCATACCCAAACAAACCTACTGGGACGAGCCCTAAAATAAGGAATTTGCAAGAACTCCAGCGTGCTCCCATTCTGGAAAAATCCCAGTGAAAGTGCCCAACGATAGTCATTCATAACAATCTGAGTGTCATTACACCTAACTTAGGAGCGCCAAACCCACTTCCATGTTGTTTAGACTAAAACAAGACTAAAATTGCTTGGAACAATGTAGGGTCCTCCTTAAGGGCCAAACAAATGCATGAATCCTGACTATGCTGTCACTTGAAACACCAATTTTCCACATCTTATTCAAGCACCTGAACAACAAGCCCACTCAAAGATAGAACAAAAAGGAATGCAAAGACTGCTCTCACCATCATAGTTACCTGGAGAATGTCAGTCAGCCACAACACTAAAACCGGATCCGGTTGGCACAGGTTCTGTTCATCTCCCTAAAACTTATTCTCACAGACTCAGAGGCCATTCTTGAGAGGGTAAGTCATTATTGTGCATCCAGTAAGAGAACGTACCCCAACTTTCATTCGCTTCACTCTCTGCTCCGGCAAAATATGGCCAACCTGTAGGCTATTGGCTATCCCAGTCCTGGCTGCTGCCTGAGCACCTATTTAGTTCTCTTCAATTTACTGTAGCTGCCTTGAAGTGTGTTAGGAATCTTTTTAATTGGCTCACAGTCCCTGTCCCTTCAAAAAATGGTCAAAAAAATCATTAATGCTTCAGTTAAAGTTACTACTTCCTACAGGTTAATGTAGGAAGGGTTGAGGGTTGAGACAAGGCCACCATGGTTTTCAAAAGGCAGTTGTTACTCACAGTTGCAAGTTATAAACTCGCAGTCAGACATAGGAACAGACAACCGGTCTCCCGTATGAAAGTCCACCGTTTTGTCGTCCCAGCCACCACTCCGATGTCCTCCTTCCACAGACTTTGTCGCTATTTAACAACGTCAACAGTTTTCCTCCTATGCTCCACTCTCACTTGAACATTAATAATTGTCATTTTATGCCCCTGTGTTTAGAACTCACAGGTAATTTTTCATTTGAAGATACACTGATCCATAGGGAGGGAATTCCAGTACAGAGATGCACAATAACAGCCATGTGTGAAAGGGATCCTGAGAGAGCCATCCAACACTGAACTCCCCAAACTAAAGATGGGCATTTTCCCCCAAGGGCTCAGGTCTCATTTCTTCCACATTTGCCTCTCAGTCTTTATCTGTTTCAAAGTCAGAGGATGCGGACAAGCTGATCAGTGCCATGATGCCACTGCCCATTTAATGTTGCATTGCTTTCAATCATTCCTATGGCAGGAGGTACAAAGTGAAAAGCGACACTGGAGATGGCACACGGGTGGAAGGAGCTGTTTAGAGTGAACTCTGCAGGCCTTTGAAAGCACATTCCAATTGCTTATTTTTTACCATTTGTTCTCTACCTCCTTTTCCAAGCTCCTCATTCACCAATCAGGGAGGCGAGAGAAAATGACAACAGGAGGTAATGATGGAAGAATCAAAGAAATTTTCCTTCCATTCCTTGCTTCTCCCCTTTGATGACCCCATAGATAGAGCTAAGACCAAGGACAGGAGGTTATGAAACAAAGTATGGAGGTAAAAATGGGTCATTTTAGTGAACCAGAGGAGAAGGGAGAAGTTACTGAGTGGCGGTGGAGCTGTGTGCTGTAAACACCAACTGCTTGCAGAGAGCAAATAGTGAAAAGCAGTTCTACCTCAACATTTGTGTGCAGGACTAGGAAAATGGGCCACTTGGGATTTTTTTTCCCCCCATACTGAGATTAACGGGGTATCTCAGTGATATCCCAGCACTACTATACTGTCAATTTACAACACTTTGCTGTGCACAAATTCAACCAATTTTTTCTCAAAATGAAAAACTTGGATCACTCTTTGATTTTGTTGGCAAATCTCAGTTTTCATAAAATGACCCAAGTGACCCCTTTTCCTAGTCCTGGACACATTTATGGATGCTTTCAGTCTAAAAAATTTCTGGCTTTATCAACAGGCACTTCCAGCATTTTCAAATCGCACCTCCTGTACCCTCCTCCGTGAATCGCTACCTTATTGTGGGGTAGGAGTTTGTGTGCCCCTGCGATCTTGGGAGCTGTGTTGTCTAGAGCTTAGCTCCTAGTAAAGTCTCCTATGGCAAATTGGTCCCAGGTGAGGAGTTAGACTAAAAGTGTTTCTCTAGTCTCCTATGAAGGGCCCACCTATGGAAACAAGAACCTTGCCCAGATTAGGGACATAAAGGCCCCTCCTGGAGCCATGCCCGGGAGGGGAGCTCCAGGGTTTTCCCAGGACCTGGCCAGACTTGGCCTAAAGAGGTGATGGGAAGCGGCCGCCATCTTGATGTCACAACAAACATTCAAAGGCATAACTGTCTCCATTATCTGTCATTTGGCAAGCTGATATTTCTCAGTGTTCATTACTCCTAGAATTTTTATTTTTTTTTTGAAAGAAGATTTATGTATTATGCACAGCACTGAAAACACATCGTACAGCTGTCTAGAAACACCTTTACAAATAGAGGTTGCCATTGGTGCTATTAGTCGTCATGAAAACGCTGAAAAAACGTATTTCAACAGGATAAGCAAATTCCAGATGCAATTCAGATCCGTGATGCGAGAGTGCACAGTTCTGAGGAGCACACATGCCTGCCAGCACAGACGCACTCACATATGCACACACACACGCGCGCACACACAAATACACACGCACACACACAAACACGCACGCACAAGCATATGCACAGGCATATAGACACATATTCATTTATACACACACAAAAATGCATATACACGTGCACACAGATACATATGCACAAGTACACACACACAAATACAAACACACACATACAAATACGCACACGCTCACACACTTGCATACACATGTATGCTGAAGGCTGATTTATCATCATACGGAGTAAACACACGCTCTCTCCTTCCACAGTAAATGCAAGGAGACAGGCCAAGAGTGTTGCCATGGAAATGGCTGAAAATCCCTCTGTGACGAGGATGTAAATATTCAAGCTTTTTTTTTTTTTAATTCACCGCCATCAGAATTGTGCTTGTTCAAAAGGGCAACAAATCCTGTTCCACAGAACAAGCATGTGATTAGACTGCCTTATATTCACCACCCAAAGCATTGCTGTATATTCTGCAAAATACGTAGTCTACATTTTAGATGGTAGATTTTCCAGTCTGAAACCTCAACTGAAACCAGAATAGATACATTTAATTTGGACCAATAATTTCACTCGCAAATGGAGAGATGGGCCTCTGTTGCGACAACCTCAAAAATGTATTTTAAATACGTGAGGGGCCAAACAGTTCTTCAGAATCCAGGTCAGCAAATTCACCAGAAACACTTGGTGTAAATGTATTAAGGGAGATTCCACAGGCAACGCCGCATTGCCAAAAGAATGCGGACATCTGCTCATCCAACATCTCATTCTAAAATCACATGCGCTAATATGGAGCGCACATGCGCTAATATGGAGTCGGTGCATTGACAGCCTCAACTCTTCAGAAAAGGCTTTCTACAGATGTTAGAACATTCCAATGGCAATTTGCTTCCATTTTGCACAAAAAATGATGAATGAGCATAGGTGTGATGTTTTGTGATTAGCCCTCTCTCATAATTGGTTTCACAGTGAATTCCAGCATTATTAATGAGGTTGAAATCGGGGATATGTACAGGCAGGTCAAGATCTTCAACTCAATGTCAACAAACCGTGTTTAGACCTTGTGCTATGCTCGGGGGTATTGTCATGCTGAAGCAACAAACGTCTTTTTGCTGGAAGCACAGAATAATCCGGAAAATCTTAGAAATCTATTGTATCAGGAATTTCCTTCAGTGGAACTAAAGGGCCAATATGGTCCAAACCATATAAAACAGCCCCAGACCACGGAGTGTTCCCATACTTTCTGTCCTATAGTGTTTTTCAAAGCTTGAAGGTTAATTGGTACACAGAAAGGTATACTGTACGGCAGCCATATTCATTCAATCTTCTGTGCTGCTTCATTACAGCTAAGTCCCTGCACTCTACGACCCCCAATCCCCTTTACTAATCTCCCTCCCCACCAACCGCCACCCCCTGATCCGATCACAGTGGGGGATCAGGAGGAGACAAATAGTCCTCCGTATGAGGTGAACTGAAGCCTACAGTAAGATCCTCTCAAACAGAACTGTGCAAACATTGACCCCCCCCCCCGCCCACCCATGAACATGTGCTGACCAAAGGGCTCTACTGTCCCGGATCAATGTCCCAACAGGAGGACTGCGAGGGGAAGGGCAAGTGACACGTACAAATACACACGCAAACATGCGTACACACAAGTGCACACACTAAACACATACATTCATGCAAACATGCATACACTATAAAGTAAACCAAGCACATGCAAACGCACATGCAAACATACAAACACACGAGTGCACACAAGTAACAATAAAATACACGCACATGAACACATGCACGCATAACCATGATGTAAATACCGGCAAGCATGCACTCTAAAACTACAACCAGTACAAACACACATGCAAACTTACATTCACCCAAGCACACGCATATATGCATATACATCCATAATGTAAACAAATTCAACAACAACCATCAAATACAAGTCCAAATACACACAGACATGTGCAAATGTGCACCCACATTTATACACAGAAATGTAGACACTCAAAACTCTCCCACATTCATGTATACATGCCCATGATGTGAACACAAACATAAACTGAGAAAATACACCTAGGATAAACAAAGACACACATACGCACTATCCGAACAGCACAAATGGGCACTGTAAGTCATAAATCTATCTATTGAAACAATGCTCTGGCTTTATTTTCCAAATCTTGATTGTGCTCATATAAAATGCATGGACAGGATGCTATGAGGCCTTTAGGCTGTGGAGATTCCTTTCATTTCTGCAGGGTTGCAAGCAAGCTGCCAAAATCTCATCCTGAAAAACCTCATTCTCAAATTATCACCTTCATCAAGGGTCAGTATGAAGGCACAAAAAATGTGTACACAACATACAGGCAAGAAACAAAAGCAGTTAGGTAGAAAGAAAGATATCAAATATTTACAAAAGTAATATTAAAATATTAAATATACAGCAGGTGAAATATAAATATTCTCAAAGGGAAGTACTGTACCAGCTGCATTTTTATTTGTAACTTAACTGAGCACTATTTAGAAAATATCAAACAACAACTGCTGCTGCTACCACTAAGGACTTAAGCGTTGTATCATGATTATTGCCCATGCTCAAAACTTTGCGTGAGGTAAGTCCGCTCTATTGCAAGTCAAAATCTCGAAGGTATTTTTCTTATTCTGTGATTATTGGCGAAGGAAACCAGCATACATTCTTCGTACCACTTGCCTAAAGCTCAAAATGGCGCTTTGAATCCTTGAATTTCCATAGAAAGCTCCTTCATATAAAAAGCAAACTGCTGGAGTTGCTAAACTATATGAGCACAATGCAAAACGACGATGGGTTGGCAAGTATGGGATAAGATCATGACTTGCAGTCAAGCAGATTCACTTCATGTATGTAAGTTCTGAGCATGCGCAGTATTCGTGACGCAGCTCCTTTAATAATAACAATAATAATGAAAATAACCATCATCATCATAATCATAATAATAATGAGTGGTCTTCAGTAATTTTTTTTACGGTTTTGACAGAAGACAAAGACCAGACCTGTCATAACCTAGAAATGGGTTTGTATGGTTACAAACGGAAAAGATGCGAGCACATCTTCAAGGCAGGTGGTGTTCCATTCAACGCTATATAACGTTGTTGCTATAATGAGTTCATGTTCAAATTCAACAGTTTAACCTTATTTTTTATCAAAAATGACTTTCTGGAAAAATAAAGCCCCATTATGTGGACAAATATCCTGTGTCTCATGTTTATTTTTTTGTTGTTGAAAATGGCAGGTTATATTTTCCTTCTAAAGTTCTGGAGAAACCATGAGTATATACTGTGTGTGAGAGTTTACATGCGCACAAGTCACTGGACGCAGTTAATTATGTTCTTTGTGGCAGTAGGAATAAGATCAAAACTGTCCTTGCTTCAAAAACAATCCTTTCTGCCTTGAATCTGCAAGAACCTTGCCTGTCACGTGATCAGCAAACCCATCTATAGAAAACTGGATGAGAGAAGAGGCATTTGGCTAGCCAATGGAAAATCATGTGATGTCACAGAACCAAGGACACAGCACAGGAAGATGTGATGTAATTCTAGCCGAGTAAATAAAAAGCAATGCTGTGCACTCACTATTTGTCAGCCGTTACTGACATTCGATCAATGGCAGCAACCCCATACAGTGCACTGTATAGTATGCATCTTGCGTAAACAGCACCGATCCCTGCCTTTGATACTGCCGTAATCCACAGACAGTTTGTTTATTTTTTTTGTTCAACCCAGCTACAGAAGATGTGAACCAAAGAAAAAACTGTTTGATTTAATTCTTAATTTAATTATTTCAGATTTCAATGTGAAAACATGCAAGACACGACAACCAAAGTCCTGAGGTAACCCTAGAGGCAAGAGCTGATGTTTTGAGAGGTACAGAATCAAGTGTCAGATGTGGTAACAGAAGAGTCAGGGGTGAAGGGTAAAACATCCAGCAGGTGCTTCACAATTAAATACAACACCTGGCTTAAACTGGACTGTGCAGCCCCGCGCAGTCCCATAAGGCTCCAAGAAACGTGTCACCAGGGAAAAGAACATCTGCCAAAACATGCACATCTGCCCAAACAGGCTCAAATTACAAAGACCTCAGGGATTCTACGGACAAGGAGGATTATCCTGGGCAAAGGTGGAAAATCCAAGAAAAGCCCGGGAGTCTTTTCCATTTTGTTCTTATCAACAGATATAGCATAATTTTAGTCAGGCGGTGGAATTAATGAGTTTTATTAGGTGGCTGATTTCATTGGAAGAAGAAACACATGGCAGAACTTCCTGACTTCTGGAATTTCAATCCTCCAAGGTTTTTCCCTCGACTGACAGAGGCTTTCCCAAGTGTAAGTCAATTACACATGTAATGAATTTCCAGGACTGACCGAGACCCTCCTGGGAAAAATTAGAGCCATTCCTGAACTCTCCAATGTCAATTAAGAAACAAAATGGCCATACAGGTAACAGGTAGGATGAATTGAGGGAGCTCTTTCTGAGCTGACGTGCGTTTCAGAATGCCCCAGTGCACATAAATGTGCTCATTACCAGCAGGGGTCGCACTTTTGCCCAGGGGCTCAGATTACGGCCACTTTCCGTAGGGAAGTAAACAGGCCTCTTTAAGGTAAGACATTAAGATTAATAGCAGGGATTTAATGAATTACAGACCATGCCTGAAATAGCAGTTTACAATATTTACTGAATTGGATAGGCATGGGAGTTTGTGCTGATGTAGGATTGGATGAAGTCCAGCTGATGGAGACCAGGGCCTGATAACTGGCAGCCCCAGGTGATGAGACTTAAGGTGGGGGTAGCATTTCTTCTTGGAATCATAAAGGCTCTTTTGAGTCCCCTGGGATTCCTATATAGTGATAAAGACAAAGAATAGAAAGGAATGGGAGGGAGGGGTCTTCAACGAGACAGACCAGGATTGTAGAATAAAGATGGTGTAGATAAGTTGATTGGTTAGGATGTGGATGAATGGTGTGGCTTTTTTTTTTTGGTGTGGTCTGATTCACTAACCTGCGTTTAGTTAACTCCATTTGTAGTTTTTTTTTTTATTTAATTTCCACTTGTTTTTACTCATCGCATTTTATATGTATTGCCTTATATCTTATTCTGCTTTACTGCAAATCTCTGTTCTGTTATTCTAATTCCTGTCATAATGCACCTTGAAATTACATTCTGAATGAAATACGCTGCACAGATAAACTTGGCTCGCCTTCCGTGTGGGATCTTCTCTACCTCGCATTATTCCAAGAAATCGATCGAGTTTCTTTGGACGCTCCTGTCATGGTTTGGTCCCATGGAACCATGGTCCACTGGGACCATGTACCCAAAGACAGAGAAAGGGACCCACTCGCACAGGCTGGTACAAAAATTTAAGTAAGTAAGTAATTAATTAATTAATTACTATACTTTTAAAACAAGATACAGAGCAGCAGCACAAACTCATACGGGGCTAAAAACCAGAATGCAGCTCTTAAATATGCAAATATGTGGCTCTTTGAAGTGGAGGTGAAGACAGCAGGAGGGGAAGGGACTGCAGGGCAGAACCATCACAGCTAGTGCTGAAAAATGTCAGCTGTTTTACATTAAAAGACGAGTGACAGATCTGTTTAACCTGAATAATTAATACTCAAGAAACAGCTTTCCCAGAGGAGTATCTCCACCAAAATCATACTCATTTCCCCAACAGAACCTCTGTTACTTCACCTTTCGTTGGCCTCTGGGCCTCAACAATGGCTATTTTTGTACCACACAGCTAAAAGAACAGCTGAGAGGGCAGGAAAACAAATACTGGGCAAAAAAAGATGGAAGATCATTTTACAAATCAATGCGCGTGATTTTGATTCGGGTCTCATTCAATTAAGAGACAGAATTCCTTCGGGTAGGTCGCGTGTGAAGAGGAATGTTATGAAAACCCGCTAGGGGTGTTCCCATTGCGATGACTCCTGTTCCGTGAAGCCCTGTCACATGTTTTTGTTTTAGTCCTTCGAGCACCGCGGGCCTCAGTGCATCCAATGATGTAAAGTGACAATGACTCGCAAGGCAGCGAACCGGAACAAAAACTCAGCTTCATGCAACTCCGCTGTTCCATGACAATGTGTTTGACCTTAGTGTGGAGAGGAACAGTGAAAGGGAGGGACAGAGAAAGAAGAAGAGAATGAGAGAATGGAGGGGAAGGGGAAGACGAAGAGGGATGGAGAGAGAAAGAGAGTCTAGAGGAGTACTGATGCAGCCTACATATTACGGCCAGCGTTAACTCCTCTAGAGCTCATTCAGTATAGCCTCGAACTAAATCATTTACCCAGTTATAGCTGAATTAACAAAGGACATTTTACTGCTTAAGATGAGATAAGACAGATCCCTGACAGCAAAATTTCTTTGGCATGGATGTAGGCCAAATAAACTGCAAAGATGTGGCCCACATTTGGAAGTGAATGATGTGCTAAATCCGGCTCAAGGGCACGACAACTATAAATTTTGATTTGGACCGAATGCATTTTGTATAATGGCATATATCAGCTGCATCTGCCTGTTAAATGCAACATAGTGCCCAAAAGGCAATGCTATAAGGAATGTAAACAGATGCAGGAAAACTCAGAGGGATGGGTGGCAATAGAGGAAGGAGAATTAGAGAGAAAGAATTCTCAGGAGTGTTCCATCCAATGCAGCTATGGCTAACAGCTGACCTCAGTTCCAAAGCCTGACACACAGTGACTGATGGGGTGCTAACCCGCCCTTCCTTCTGTCCTTATGGGAGGAAAAGAGAAGCTCAAATCTCTCATTTTCTCTCTATCTCTTCCCTCTCATCACCCCTCGACACAGACAGAGGTAGTAAAGCAAGGGAAACTCCAGAAAGCAGAAGACCTGCTCTGTGTTTCTTCAAACGACAAACTCAGCCAGCTAATTCTCCCGCTTAACTATAATTCCTAACTGAAGAATGATGACAATGAGCAAATAGGGTTCACTGAAGCGCATAATTCTGGGAAGGACTTAAATCTGGCTCAATTAGATTTTTTGTTGTCTGTTATTGTTTACATAAATATATTTCATCTCCTCATACTCTCCTCTCCTCCATGTCCCCCTGAATGTGACCATACATACACCCGCAACAGCTATTTATCAGTTTCTGCTGCACTGTGATCTTTCACTGTTTCTCTGCACTCAATGTTTATTTTACCTTTTCTGACAACAAGAGCTCAGCTTGCCAGTGTTGAAAGCAACAAGGGCAGATCGCCAACCACAATTTCACCCAGTCTCAAAAAAAAAAACTTTCTATTTAAATGAGTTGAGTAACATATCAATGCTACTTTTCTCCAGAGATGTAAAATCCAGGGGTCAGAAAGTTAAAGTCCTGAAAGTTTTTCTCTCTCCCACAGAATGAGCAGTTCATTCATATTGGCTCAAGCTCCTGCCAGAAATAAATCCAGGTGGTTGGAATAAAGTTCTGGGCGGGATTGTTACTTTCTGAACCCGGACTTTACACTGCTTTTCTCTTTCCTCTTTGAACACTTCCAGCCACAATTAAGGAAGAGCGTTGTCAAATAACAGGATTGTGTTTGGCAGAGATGCTTCTCGAACAAATTCATCTGCTAAACCGTGTGATTTAACAAGCCGTTGTGAGTGCAGCGTTAACTAAAATTAGACTTCATTTGCAAAATCAACCTCACAGGACTCCCAATCCTCTCACGCAGTACTTTTGTAAACATCAAAGCTCATCATGACTGGCGCTTACAGTTTAACTATTAAAGTATTTCAAATTCACAGAAAAATTAGTCTGTATATTCTGCCCATGATTTAACAGGCTGTAACAGCAATGGCCCAGAAGCACGACGCCACTGGGAGGTCTAAGAACATTGCATTAAATGTAACAGAGAGACTTCTTTATCTTTTGTAACTTAAACTTAGTGAATACTGAAGGTCAACTATGTGACACTGGTCAGATAAGGTATAATGCACATTAAGTATCATACATACCATACAAGCGGGGACTAGACAGTAAAAAGTGAGCCACAGTCAAGAAATAATATTTTTTCTGTTTCCCTACAATTCCCAGGTAGTTTAGGCCTTAAAAATGAGGCATGTACTCTTGAGCTGATCAGAGGCCTTTGAGCTGGTACGCATTGAAACTATGTTTTGAGTCAGAGTTTCCTGCTATAACCACAATGGCCCATAAGCATAAACCCCGGGAAACTCCAAGGACAGCCCTACAGAAGTGCATTGTGGAGTTTCCATGCCCTTATCACTTACAGCAAAGCGGGATCGTGCAGCGTTCAGCAACCTCACCTGCGCTCGTCAGCACTTCCTCCTTTGTGCATGCTCTCTCGGACTCTCCTTCCATTCTGAAGCCATAATGATTTGAGTATGATCATGACATGGCATGGGCTGCGTCAGGGAGGCAGTATTAATTTTGATCTCCACAAATGTGCAACCTGATGTCTGCCCGAGCTACGCCCGGTTCCATCCGCAAGTTACGCAAGACTGTCAAGTTGACGAAATCTGACGCAGACTTGCGCAGCATTCTGTCAAAGCTGATCAGTTGGTTTACTGTAAGCTTCCACTAAAACATAAAATTTCAGCAGTAAGCTTACGCGGGCATTTCCTTAAATAACGACACTGCATAGCAAATCTGCCCCATGTGATTCCGTCGTTGCTAAACAGTCATTGTTTTGCATTGTATTTCTACATTTTAGTTATTCAGGCATTATACTTTTTACATTATGGTGTTTAATATGGAAATACATTCCATATATTTTATATGAAAATTTGAGGATTCATAGTGTTATTTTAGCACTTTAACCAAAGGAAATGAAGTCGTAAGCTGGTTTCCGACTAGCAATATACATCATAGAAGAAGATTCTTCTATGACAGAGGTGGGCAGCGAGGGCTGTATCAGTCCCTGGTTTTCACACCAACGGCTGGTCTTTAATTAGTTGATTGTCTCAATTAGCCAAACCATCTTTGAAATCTGACGTTTCATGCACATTTCTTTAAATTATCATGAAACTACAAAGACTAGTCTTGTCTCCCTTCATAAAACATTTTCCTTTGATCGAATCATTGCGAAAATCTATATTTGTGCATGCAATCAATTAACTCAATTAGTCAGGGTAATTGATAGGAATAAAAACCTGCATACACACCGGCCCTCCAGGACCGTGATTGTCCACCCCTGTTCTATGATGTGTATTGGCAGTTGAAAAACCAGTTTGCATTCTTCATATCCTTTTGTAAAGCGCTAAATTGCTAAATTAGCGCTGTGAATCCTTGAATTTCTGAAAACACCTTCATATAAAAAACATAATGCCTGAGTAACTAAAATATATTCAGTGCCCTCCATAATTATTGGCACTCCTGGATGTGTTAAAAGCCTTAAAATAAATTCAATTTTTATTGCAGAAGCATACTATCACACTGAAAATTGTAGAAAAATGTAACTTTCAACTCAAGCGAATTTTAAGGGAAAAAAATCCCAAGTATATATATATATGTATATATTTAAATTAAAATCACCTGTTCAACAATTATTGGCACCCCTAATAATTCCTGGGAAATAAATTTAATTGAAGTATTTCTGACATTTCTACAGTAGTTTACAAAGTTGATCAGAGTATCTAGGAACATTTAATTAGTAATTCATCACTTCCTGTTTCCCTGGGGTATAAATATGACGTGACACAGAGGCCATTTCTCTTATCCACTCTTCAGCATGGGAAAGAGAAATAGAAAGTTCTCCAAAGCTCACTGTTAAAAAATTGCAATAAATGGTTGCATCTTGGGGTCACAAAGTCTCCATAACAACCATCAGGCGCTATATACATGCCAACAAGCTGTTTGGGAGGCATGCACGGAAAAACCTTTTCTCACCACTGATCTAAGAACTGGATAGCTGATGACGTCATAATTTTGAAGTAACCGTGCCGCCATATTGGTATGCCCAACTATAATCTCTCAGAACATTATTCACATTGAACACGTTGAAGCCAACGATATAATTAATTGAGAAGATATCTATTCACAGACACAGAAGAGGCGGTATTTTATGTTTCCTCCTCAGGTCGACCTGATTGTGCAAAAAATGCCTCAAGGGCCGCAGATTTAACTACAATAGACGGCAGTTGTACGTGTCTTTAACATTTACAATGGATAATAGCAACTTTTGACAGTACGACCAATAGGACGTTCTGTCCTATAGTACGTTCCATAGGAAATCTATACGGATTTTTCTACATCTCGCCTGAGTGGGGCAGTGGTACAACGAAACTGAAATCAAAAGGCATTGAGACTGAAGAAGACAAGACGTCTATCCCGCATGTATTATTATTCTGTGTGGGGTGATTTAAAAACTTCATGAAAAAATAAAGTAGCCGTAAGCTCACATCTTGTCAACCGTTGTCTTTGTTTTAGAAACTCTGGGTGTGAGATTCAATCGCGCATAACGCATGTAAGTCCCAACGGATGTCTTGGATTGAGTTTTCTCTTACGCTGTCTTCACTCAATAGCTGCCATGAAGCTCGGCTAATATTCCTCGAAGCGAAAGTGGGTTCGCTGAAGAGAACGCAATGTATGTAAAACTAATCCAGGTCGCGAAATCAGCGTTCACGTGAAAAGTGAAGTGAGTTGTGCGTTGTGGAGATGTATGTAAAACTGTCTGCCACTCATTGTCGAGTGTGAATCACATTATCTATTCAAGTAGCTCTAACGTTACATCCTCATTGATAACCTGGCAGAATTAAATTTGTCCGTCAACGGCGATTGAGTGTCAGCGGAACATTAGCCTTTTTTAGTGCTGGTATAAATTTGCCTTAATGATTAGACCAGTCAACACCTGGTTTTGTTCTATGGTTAGTCTGGTTTAATATTTTATACAACGTTACACAGCAGTTTTACTGCCGTGTGACATTGATTGATTTAATTAACTTCAGTTCGGTTATCTAGGAAGCTTTAGACTGACCTGATGGATCACATTAGCGAACATTAATTTGAATTGTTCCAATAATAACCGTTAGCTGGGCTAACATTGACATATTATCTGCCATTAAGGTAGAACGCCAGTGGCTTATAATAAGCAATATATTGGTTGAAATTCATTCATGTGTATCCGTCTTCACTACAGCCAGTGCGTTGTCTCGCCACATCCCCCCCAAAAATGTCGCTCCGCACTGCAAGGCTGCACAACAGCGTTTCTCTGCCATAGAATACTATATAACGGTTGCTTACTACCGGGCATAGTAAGATGGCCGCTCGACCACTTCCGCTTGCTTCAACCTCCCAACGCAGTTCTCCATCACGTCAGCAATCCAGTTATTCTATTGAGATCAGTGTTTCTCCCTCACAATCATAAACGCAAATGTCTGGAGTTCGCTATGCGGTACTGGGACAAACACTCTAAGTAGGTCTGGCAGAACACAAAAGATGAGCATGCAGAAAAGAATCTCATGCCCATTGTGAAGTATGGGGGACGATCGGCGATCCTGTGGGCCTGTTTCTCTTCCAAAGGCCCTGGGAACCTTGTTAGGGTGCATGGCACCATGAATGCTTTGAAATACCAGGACATTTTAAATCAAAATCTGGTGGCCTCTGCCCGAAAGCTGAAGATGAGTTGTCACTGGGTCTTTCAGTAAGATAATGACCCGAAACATGTGGCCAAATCTACAAAGAAATGTTTCACCAGGCACAGAATCAAGCTCCTCCCATGGCCATCTCAGTCCCCAGACCTCAACCCCATTGAAAACCTGTAGATTGAGTTGAAGAGGAGAGTAAGAGGAAGGTGCCAAGGGCCATATATTCAAATTTGGGAATGTATTACATTTACATTATATTTTAGTCATTGAGCAGAGAGCATTATTCAAAAGTGACCTAAATTAAAGTGCACAGAATAAGTTCATCAAGGAGTGAAAAGGCATGAAGTGCATAAATAAAAAAGTCATATTGAGCAAGAATGTACAAGCAGTATTAGTAATACCGGTAAGTGCATAGTAAGTAGAAGGTAAGCGTTCTTGTCCTGGGATATTAAAATGGGAGAAATGGCCGGGGGGGGAATCATAAAAAAGTTCAGGAACGATATCTGTTTTTTTCTGATTGTATAGTGATAAGGAGGCCAGTCCACCACTGAAAGACCAGAATAAAGATTGCCAGGAATATAACATAGCCATAGAAGCATTCAAGACAACAACCTCGTGCTCCTAACTGCAGCACCGCAAGAAATAATGAATCAGCAGACTTCACTGACGTGGGGGGTGTGACCGAGGCCTGAATGTACACCATAGCAGCACCTCCACCCACATGCACACACCATGCTCGCCATGAGCCCAACCAAAACTAAAGCACTGGCTGCTGTACTTGGGTGAAAACCAGTCATCACTATCCAATGTACGGGCCAATGCCAGGCTGATGACACTCACACAACATGACAAAGCCGGGAAATATATGAGCCATATATGAGTACCATACCAGGCCACCCCACACTTTTGGTGAAATTAAGTTGAGGTAGTCAGTATGCGCAGAAAACTGACATCTACATTTTCTAAATGGACCAACCCAATCTGCCCACATGGACTGTAAATACACGCAAATGTCTTCAGTGCCACTGTACATGTGCATTGCACTGCCAAATCCATAGTGGGCCATCCCACTTTCCCACTATTCATTGTAAGCATGGTAGCTAGGTATTGCACTGATGAGGAATTGCTTGCTAGGATTAATGATGATGGTGAAGTGGAAGAATACAGAGACCCAGAGTTTGTTCCCAATGAATCAGATGATGTTTCCTCTTCAGAAGGAGGTAATTTTTGCTTTTTATGATGATTTTTCTTCCAAAACCTGCATTAGAAGTGCATGTACATAATTTTACATTTCTTGAGCTTGTAACACATGCAGTGTTTTTTGATGCCAATTACTAATTGACACAGGAGGCAACTTTGAGTCCCATTTTCTCAAAACTACCTCAATGTGGAATGGCCCAGTATGGTTCTTAGGGACTCATATATCCCAGGACTGAAATCCCTCGCTGTGATCCTGGACCAACTTAATGATTAACCAATCCCAGCCCTCTGACATCATCAGTGTGCTGCGCCTCAGCTAGACTATACAGATTCAATATTAATGACTCAAAGACATGCCGTTAAGCGTTTTGTTTGTGTCACTGAGAATTTTGTCCAATTGTACTCACTGAGTAATGAAAACATAGCTTACCTCAGAGGAAGCACAAAGGAGTTTTCAAAGGAGCACAGAAGCAGCACACTGATGATGTCAAGGGGCTGTAATTGGCTGGTCGCAGTGTTAGTCCAGGATTGCAATGTGAGATATTGATCCAGGAACAAGCCCAACGTGGATAAACCATGGCTGTGTTTGCAAAGTTTTTTTTTTTTTTTTTTGCCTGGCAAAGTTCCTAACTCTGAGAAAATAACGCGGAATCATTTATGGGGCAGCCATGATAAGCATGTTTGAATTCTCGAAATGTGAAGGAAAGGTGCTTCATTGCCTATGCCAATGAATGCCAATGAATATAACGGGCGAGAGATGCATGATCACGTTACCTAGTGTATGTCCATTCACATTCTCTTCTCAGCACGGTTGTCTTCCTAGGCCATTATGAATTCCTATTTACACCTGACCTTTATCTTGTGACATGTTCCACTGAGATCAAAGGAAAGTGGATAGTGATTGGACAATAGGATAAAATTTTTTGAATTTTTGAATGCAGCCCATGTTGTGCGACAGGGCTTGTGCGACAGGGACAGTGTGAGGGTCAAGCCCCCTCTGGAGTTTGGACTTCGACTCGCATCAGAAAAGATGAAATTGAGAGAAATTGGCCTCTGAGCCTCTGGTCAAGGCCCTCGACCCCAAAACTATACCAGGGGCTTCTTCCTTGTTTCTCTATGATGACCTCATAGGTTAACATAATCCTTGGTTCCATCCAAGATTCTGAACCCCTGAGTAACCACTTCAAGTTACGAGTAACGATTTTAAAGTCTTCCAGGCAAGTCACGACAAACTGTCAAAGCAACAACTAATGTTAGTTAGCTAGCCAGAGCCAGCCGGTAATATTTTTCTCTTATCGGACAGACATTTGGGCATCATTTCATAAACACAACAGGTTGTTTTACATAAACACTTGACTATTACTTTAATTACAACATGTAAATGTGATTCACATGTCCATAAAGTTACTATTTCTTCATTTCTCACAGTGTATCACCTGCATCACCACAACATCCATGGGCGCATCCATTGTTGTTTGAAGGGCTGTGTGACGTCAGAGAATGTAACAGGGAGTACAGCGATCTGGTACGAGTTCACGGGCGATATGTCACTGGTTTGACAGCCGTTTGAGGGCACTTTTACCGGTAGAAGGTGATGAAAACACGAGTTACTGGATGGCTGGAACGGACCATTACATATAATTGTTGTCAATGACACGTTGGCCTGCTCATTCCATAAAAAGTCTCACAGCTTTTTTCTGTTTATGATCATAGACATCCCCATTCATGACAGAGATCAGAGAAAATCGACCAAAGCTGTTTCGAAGTCTGTGTGGTTTCAAGGGATAACCAGGTTTTGTTTCACAGCTGGATACAGGCTGCTTACTCACAGCCTTAAATGGTCAGATTACTCCTCCTCTCATAAAAATCATCTGAGCTGCGTGGGAGGTGGAAAGTCATTTGCTTTCTGGTTAACAGCAGATGTCTTGTCAGCTGCCATCCTTGGCGCAGGGCGCTGCGATTCACAATGAATTTGCAAATACAGTTTGTATACCATTCAAACATCTGAACCAGGCAATATCCATCCTTCCTCATATCGCAATAAAACAGCACACACACACACACACATACAAAATCCATGTACTTATATAGCCTTGTCAGGACAATACACTCACTTCCATTAATTGTTTGTGTGTTTCAACAGCATTTCCATAATCTTAATAATGAAAAACGCTTGCCTAACCTTACAGGGGACCTAATATGCTGATCCTTCTTTGAATACATATTAGTAATGTTATAATGTTGGTTGCTCAACCTCTGAAAAGTTTCTAAACATAAGACACAGGGATTTTGCCCTGATCCAAGAACGTGATTTCGTGAGTGAGATTTCCTCTCTGAACAGCTCCTTCCAAGATCTTCAAGAGATCTGGGCAACACCTGACGTCAGGGAAACTTCCGCCTCCGGTCGCATGGAGTAGGCAGCGCAGCAGACCAGCTCCACGCAAAAATTTAAAGATTTAGTCTTCCAGACCTGCATTTTTGAACAAACTGAGATGTGGCACGCTCGTGGCAGGCTCGTTATCGAGATGGGTACCTGGAAAAACAAGCATTACACGCAGACGACTCTAGATGCTGAGCCGCACACCTCCGGAGAGAAAACTGAAGCGGCTAAAGCTAACACCACAGAGCTAGCGGAAGAAAGTCCGGTCTCGCTGGGAACTTTTCGTGTGGAGCTAAGAACGGAGTTTAAATCATACAGGGACACCATGTAAGGAATACGTGACGAGATCTCGGCCTTGCGGGAAACCACAAAAGCGGATATTAAAACTATCCGAGAAGAGCTTACGGAGAAAGTTGAGAGACTATTATCATTGCAAGCAGAAGCTGCCGACTCACAGAGGGGTATGGAGCAGTCTCTCAATGGCACCTCTGACAGGCTCACAGCGCTGGAGAATACGTGTCAGAAACTCACCGCTGACCAAAGGAAACTACAAGAAAAATGCACCGATTTAGAAAACAGAAGCCGTCGCCAAAATATTAAAATATTGAATATCCCCGAAGGAGCGGAGCTCAACAAACCAACTGACATTGTGGCTAAGTTGCTCCCTAAAGTGCTCGGCGAAGAAAATTTTGACGGTCCCGTTCCTGTTGATCGTGCACACAGGAGCCTGGCCCCAAAACCACGCAGTGGCGAACGACCTCGACCCATAACTGCACGCCTTCATTATTACTCGGATAAAGAAAAGATCATGTCGCTGTCCCGAACCAAAGGCAAACTGTTGTACGAAGGATCACTGATTCACGTCATCCCCGACATGAGCCCAGAAGTAGGACGTCAGCGTGCAGCTTTTAACCGGGTGAAAGCTAAACTCCGCAATGCTGGAATCCCGTACAGGATGCTTTTCCCTGCAAAACATTGCCTTTCCTTTTAACGACACTCAGTAAACATTTGGGAACTGAGGACACCAATTTTCAAAGCGTTTCAGGTGGAACTCTTTCCCATTCTTGCTTGATGTACAGCTTAAGTTGTTCAACAGTCCGGGGTCTCCGTTGTCGTATTTTACGCTTCATAATGCGCCACACATTTTCAATGGGAGACAGGTCTGGACAGGCCAGTCTAGTATCCACACTCTTTTACTACGGAGCCATGCTGTTGTAACACGTGCAGAATGTGGCTTGGCATTGTCTTGCTGAAATAAGCAGTGGCGTCCATGAAAAAGACATTGCTTGGATGGCAACATATGTTGCTCCAAAACCTGTATGTACCTTTCAGCATTAATGGTGCCTTCACATATGTGTAAGTTGCCCATGCCTTGGGCATTAATACACCCCCATACCATCACAGATGCTGGCTTTTGAACTTTGTGCCTATAACAGTCCGGATGGTTCTTTTCCTCTTTGGTCTGGAGGACACGACGTCCACAGTTTCCAAAAACAATTTGAAATGTGGACTCGTCAGACCACAGAACACTTTTCCCCTTTGCATCAGTCCATCTTAGATGAGCTTGGGTCCAGCAAAGCCGGCGGCGTTTCTGGGTGCTGTTGATAAATGGCTTTCGCTTTGCATTGTAGAGTTTTAACTTGCACTTGCAGATGCAGCGACAAACTGAAGTTACTGACAGTGGTTTTCTGAGGTGTTCCTGAGCCCATGTGGTGATGTCCTTTACACACGGATGTCGGTTTTTGATGCAGTACCGGCTGAGGGATCGAAGGTCATCGAAGGGCATTCAATGTTGGTTTTTGGCCTTGTCGCTTACGTGCAGTGATTTCTCTAGATTCTCTGAACCTTTTGACGATATTACGGACCGTAGATGATGAAATCCCTAAATTTCCTGCAATAGCTCATTGAGGAATGTTGTTTTTAAACTGTTCGACAATCAGCTCACGCATTTGTTCACTAAGTGGTGACCCTCGCCCCACCCTTGTTTGTGAATGACTGAGCATTTCAGGGAAGCTGCTTTCATACCCAATCATGGCACCCACCTGTTCCTAATTAGCCCGTTCACCTGTGGGATGTTCCAAATAAGTGTTTGATGAGCATTCCTCAACTCTCTCAGTCTTTTTTTGCCACTTGTGCCAGCTTTTTTGAAATATGTTGCAGGCATCAAATTACAAATGAGCTAATATTTGCAAAAAATTTCAAAGTTTACCTGTTCGAACATTAAGTAACTTGTCTTTGCAGTGTATTCAATTGAATATAGGTTGAAAAGGATTTGCAAAATCATTGTATTCTGTTTTTTTTTACGATTTACACAATGTGCCAACTTCACTGGTTTTGGGTTTTGTGGATTCGTGAATACTTATAATTTGCCTGATCCTTTCAGATCTTTGTCACCTAATGCAAAAAAGTACTCATATTTCTCTCCAGTTCACCATTCTTTTTCAAGAATTGACTTCTTTTTAATGGATTATGCATACTTTACAAATATCAAGCATTGCAATTACGAAGCGATTGTCCTGTCTGACCATTGTCCAGTATCACTCCATATAAAGATAGGACACATTCCAACAACTAAGAAATGGAGGTTTAACAACTCTCTCTTATCAGACTCCAATATAGTAGAAGAACTGAAAAAACTAATTACATTAGTTCTCCAGAGAAATGATGATCCAGATATCACTAGATCCACTTTATGGGAAACATTTAAGGTAGACTAGCGAGGCCAGATTATTTCCTTGAATAGTATGAAAAATAAACAACAACGGGAAAAGGAGTCAAAGATTACAGAGGAGCTGATAGAAATTGATAGAAAATTTGCTAACCCCCCCACACCAGAATTTTATAAAAAAAAACAGTCATTACAGACGGAACTTAATCTATTATACACAAGAGAAACTACAAAATGGCTGACGTAAATTAGGCACAAACATTATGAATATGGAGAGAAAACAAGTAAACTATTAGCCCAACGAATAAAAGCAGAAGCAGCATCAAGATTAATTACAGAAATACGAACAGATACTGGTCAGATAAAAACAGACCCTAAATTAATAAATGATACATTTAAAAAATTTTATTCTACACTCTACTTATCAGAGTCCAAAAACAACTCAAATTCAATAGGAACATTTTTTGATAAACTTCAAATACCCACTATAAGCCTAGAAAACAAAAACCTATTGGATCAACCTATATGGAAAGATGAAATTAAGCAAGCTATACAGAATATGCAAAACTCCAAATGCCCTGGCCCTGATGGGTATAGTGCAGAATTTTACAAGACTTTTATTGAACAGGTTTCCTCTCTCTTACTAAATGTTTATAACGAAGCACTATTAACAGGTTCACTGCCCCCAACACTATATGATGCGTGTATTTCTCTAATTTATAAAACAGGTAAAGACCCGTTAAACCCAGGTTCATATAGGCCTATAAGCCTACTAAATGTAGACAACAAAATATTAGCAAAAATACTGGCTATGGGTTTAGGATCAGTCCTTCCAACTGTTGTGTCTACAAACTGGCTTTATCAAAGATAGGCAGTTGTTTTTTAACATAAGAAGACTGTTCAATATTATTTATACCAAAAACCCAAGCAAACTGTGTTCCAGAATTCTGTGTCCCAGAATTAGAAGTACTACTCTCATTAGATGCCGAGAAGGCCTTCGACAGGGTCGAGTGGGACTTTCTCTTCTCGGCCCTGTCTTGGTTTGGTTTTGGCTATTACTATATCTCTCTCATAAAATTGCTTTACTTTCAACCTAAGGCATCTGTACAAACAAATAATCTGATCTCAAGCTCTTTTTCTCTCCATTGTTCAACACGACAAGGATGTCCTCTGTCCCCCCTATTATTTGCTCTAGCCATAGGGCCCCTTGCTATTCTGCTGCGCTCCACAGAAGACTATAAAGGGATTACAAGAGAAGGTATTGAGCATAAAGTATCTTTGTATGCAGATGACCTGTTACTATACATTTCAAACCCACCCACATCCCTTGCAAAAGTCATGGCCATATTATCGGAATTTGGCAGAGTATCAGGATACAAAATTAATCGGTCAAATAGTATATTGTTCCCAATTAGTCCCATAGCAAGGGATAAAATAAATACGTGGACATCACTCCCTTCCACTATTTCAAACAACTTAAAGTATCTTGGGATAAATATCACGCAAGAAATCTCTGGCCTCTTTGGTAAAAACTTTATGACCCTATATCAACAACCGGAACAACAGGTCGAAAGGTGGTCTGGCCTTCCCATCTCTCTTGCAGGTCGTATAAATATTACTAGAATGAGCGTTTTACCAAAATATTTATTTTTATTCCAATGCATTCCAATTCTAATTAATAAGAAGTTTTTTTTTTACAAAAATAGATTATTTAATTACATCCTTTATCTGGAATAAAAAGACACCAAGAATTAAAAAAACCTTTTTTCAAAGACTGAAACCGTTGGGGGGGATGGGACTGCCAGACTTCCGACTTTATTACTGGTCTTGCAACATTCGATGGATGTCATTTTGGAAAGGTGCTCTCAGACCTGATTGGGAACAGATGGAAAATCAATCTTTTTCCCCTAATACATTGAAATCACTGCTCTATTACACCTCTAATCTATCCCAGTTTAAATGTCGGAATCCTGTATTTTCCCACTCACTCAAGATTTGGTCTCAGATTCGAAGACACTTTCGGTGGAATCAGTGTTCGGCTCTGACGCCACTGATTGATAATCAAGCACAAAGCCTGTTTTCAGGCAAAACATTTCAACATTGGGATATTAAGGGTGTTCATGTAATCAAAGATCCTTTTATTAATAAATCCCTTCCTACATTCGAACAATTACGGGATAAATTCAATATTGAAAATAAGGATTTTTATAAATATTAGCAAATACACAATTTTGCAAAGACAACATTTCCCTCTTTTCCCAATCAACCACAAGAGTATCCTATGGACAATGTGTTGTTAAATGACTGACTCAGGAGAGGTTCGATCTCCAAAATATACAATGGCCTGTCACAGATGGAATGTACAACCTCAATTGACCATATAAAAGATGCTTGGAGCAAAGACTTGGGAATAAACATCACAGAAGAACAATGGACTGTGGCTCAAGGACGGGTTCACTCTTCGTCAATTTGTATCCGACATGGACTTTTGCAGTTTAAAATTCTACATCGATTACATTTATCCAAACAAAGACTCTCCAGGATGTTTCCAGGAGTGGACGCCTCTTGTGTCCGTTGTGGCCAGGCGCCTGCATCACTATCCCACACATTTTGGAACTGTCCCAACATTTCCCTCTACTGGACTAAAATAACAGACACTTTGTCTGAAATTTTAAAGGTTCGTCTTCCAGCAGACCCAGTGATGTCATTAAGAGTTGTTCCTACTGCTTTGTCCCTGAACTGTTCACAAATTAATGTGATATGTTTTGTGATGTTATTGGCCAGATGCCTAATCTTACTAAATTGGAAAAATAAGATTCCTCCTACACATCAAAACCTCCTCAGAGATGTAATGCAACACTTAGGCCTACAGTTAGAGAAAATTAGGTATTCTATTAAACAAAAAGAACATGAATTCTACAAAATCTGGCAACCTTTTATTAGCTATAACAGGTAAAATTTGGACCGTCCTCGTCTTATGTTAATTTTAGATCTTTATACATCTATGTTTTAAATATGTGCAGTTTTTTTTGTTGTAGTTTCTTGCTCTTTAGTAGGTTGTTGCTTTTTTATTATTATTTATAAAAATAAAAATGTAAACATGTAAACATGCATGTAATTCAAGTCATTGAAAAGGTTTCAATAAAAATAATTGGAAAAAAACAAAAAAAAAAAAACAAAAAAAACCTGACGTCAGGTTGTGCCGTCCAAGTGCGCTGGACCTGCCCACACCGGAAACTATTCTAGCAGGCACTAACAACGGCAGATCATACTATGCCTTAGTAGCGTCTACACTTTTGGAAATACAAAAGAAGAACCGCAGATCATTTGAGGTTCAATTTTGTCAGTCCCTCTCCCAAAGCTACTTGTCCATTTACTTTTGGACGTAAAGAAAAACAAATATTTCTCTTCCAAAAGACAATGCCACCGGAAATCAGAGGGTAGCTTTTTCTGTTTGCTGGCAGCAAACAGCCACGGCCAAAGGGAACGTTAGCTGTTTGTGCTCAGCATTTCACCAAATAAAGCTTTGTCAATAAAGGATAATTCGACACAGGATAAGCATTTCAGCTGCTTCTCAAACCTGAAGCAGTTGTATCAATCAAGCACTTGGAGCCACAAGCTGTAAGTAACCATATAACAGCAAATAATGTAAATGAAGCTAACATGTTATGGCTGGCTAGCAGGACCGCAAGCAATAGTTAGCACTAACAACTGGCCTCAATCGGCGGCTTTGTAAAGTATCTGAAGATAAAGCCTGTATCGGTCGTGACTGTCCGTGACTCACAGACACCGAAGCTCTGAGTTGCTTTTACTGCATAAGCCAACCTGACGTGATAGCCAGTTGATTGTGGCTGTAGCACAGTGGCTGTCATAGCCAAGTTACTGTTGCTAATGTTTGTGTCCTAAATATGCACGAGTGATATCAGGGGAAATTCTACAGAAGGTGTGTGAACATAAACCTCATTTGAAGCAAACTTTTAATACTTGTTTGTAATTTGGATGCTTAATACAACTGTTCACAGTAACAGAACTCGCTGTCTGTAAAACCTGTATTGCAAGGGTTTGTCTCTGTGGTCATGACAGCTTGGTTACCAGCTACTGTATGTTAGTTTGCGTGTCGTGCTAATTAAAAAAGCTCCTGGTTAACTTATATGCAGTAATTCTGATCGGTATGCTTGTGTTACTTCGGTAAGCATCAATGTGGCAGTTTCATCAAAACGTTGCCCGATTGTAGCCACTACAGTTAGTGATTGCTTCACTAATCCATGACCGGGATCGGCCGGATACGCATGTCTGGGCAAGCTCTCTGGTGCTACCATGAAAGCAGTGTGAAACGCAGAAGCTCTACAGGTTTAAAAATGATTTCTCTTCACTACCTTGACATAATTCCATCCCCCTTTAGAAATTGTGGCTAATAAAAAGCCGAAAAAGGTGGAAATTAAACAGGTAATTCTTTCCTGTAGAAGCGATCAACTTGCTAGCTCCACATAAGCAACTTGTCCACACTAACGGAACTTAACGGTGTGCAAAACCTGTATTATGTTCATAATACAGCTCTCTCTAGCTGTCGCGTACTATCCATAAAGCTGCTTTGACATCAGACACAAAATGAATTTTTCGCAGGACAGATTAGCCCACATTCAAAGTCAATGCAAAGATGCGAATACACGTTATGGGCACATCAAGCTGCTTTCACACCAGACGCGAAACTAATTTTTCGCACGACATTTTAGCTACATTTAAAGTCAATGCAAAGACGTGAATACAGGCGTTATGGGCGCGTTAAGCAGCTTTCACACCGGATGCGAAACAAATTTTTCGCGCGACAGATTACATTCAAATTCATGACCACTTATCAGCTACTCCATGTTCGTTTGCGTGCTCCGCTAATTAAAAATGTTCCTGGTTAACTTATATGCAGCAATTATGATTGGTATGCTTGTGTTGCTTTGGTAAGCATCAATGTGACAGTTTCATCATTACGTTGCCAGATTGTAGCCGCTACAGTTGAGCTAAACGGAGAGGTGCTGTATGTGTCTGCTGCGTTGGGCTGTAGTTAGACCTAGATTTTGCAGAGCTTGGTGTGCGTTTTTCGGTGCTTATGAAACGATCGCTTAACTTATTCATGACCGGGGTCAGCCTGATACTTCTCCAATGACTGAGCAAGCTCTCTTATACTACTGGTGAAAGCAATAGGGAAGCGCACAGGCTATAATGTGTCCGGTATAACAAACAATTTATCTGCATTGCCATCAATTGAATATTGAATTCTTTAAAGTGATCGATTCACTAGCTCCACATAAGCAACGGTTCACAAAGACAAAACTTACAGTCTGTAAAACCTGTCTTATGTTCATGACATAACCGGAGCACTGTCTAGCTCTGGCACGCTATCCATAATGGGCCTATTTTCCGTGAGGAAAAGCTGGTCATTCCGAAACAATAAGTAAACCATTACCACGGGCAAGTTCCGAAAAGGCCATTTAGCTTGGAGCTTTCGCCCCCTCCGTCATATTCCCAGCACGGAAGCTGTTCGTTTCTCCACGCTAACAACACACCACAGCTATGCACACGAACCAGCAGGTCCTAATACACACCGAAGCAGTCCATAGGCTAAGCTGTTGGTCCACTTTTAGCAGCACCTCACTGTCCATGTTTCCCTCTAAACTCAGACCAACTGGATTTCTACTGTCTCCAGTCGACACTTGGGCATGTTGACCCGTTCTACAAATGTGTCTATATGGGGTTGATTCTAGCTTTCCCTGCATCCTTGCTAAGAATTAGAAAAACCGCCGTATTTACCAACTGTTGCCATAGCAAACTGTAGCCGATAGCAAATTTGTGCTTGAGCTGCCAGACTTTTGCACTGCGTCCTCCACTTTCGCCATTGCGTTTATTAGAACAAGTTAATTTCATTAGATCTATACACATGTACTGCGTTAGATTGCAGAATATGCCCATCGATTCCTTCGGGAGACGCGTCAGTTTCACTCTGGAGCCGCACCAGGAAAACTGCGTCCCGCCTAGATCCGCCCTCCACAGAGCTGGCCAGTCAGAAGAAAGTGGGCACACGGGGAGTGGGGGCCATAGCGGAAGAGCCACCCCAATGAGGTGTTTCAGGCAGAGACTACTATGGACTACAAATGGGGTTTTTTGAGGATGGCATTATAAGCGAAATAAGTACACTTTTTTTACTTTGCGCGATCAGGAGTACTCTAGGAGATTCAAAGACCAAAATATAAACTTGGAAAAATTGCATATTAGGTCACCTTTAACCTATCACTAATTCTACACTTACCCCAAACCTTCACTAATTGTGAATAAAGTCACAGTTTTCTTTTGTAGTTATGAGGACATAAAAAAAAACATTTTCTGGTTCTCACTTTGAAACAAGCACAAGAACACACATCCATACCCATACACACACACACACACACACACACACACACACACACACAAACACACAGGCACGCTTGAATGCATCACTCACATGAGAGTCCAGCAGGTCCATACTGTCCAGGCTCTTGCTGCGGTGAATTCGGCCTTTAATCCGCCGCAGCGACGGTTTGCCCTGGCTCACACTTGCCGGGGGCGTGGCTGCAGTTGAGGCATCACAACTGGGGGTGACCCTGAGGTGGGGCAAAAACAAGATGGGGTCAGGGCAGGGGGCAGAAGAAGAGGAACAATGTGTGGGATGCAGCCAAATACCAGAGTGAAGCGCCTCGGGCTGGAACACAAGGCCCCTGTTTCATCTGATGAGCTCTGATATCAGGCTATTGTTGCAGCATATTTCACATACAGCATAACAGCAAACATAAGTAGCTACAAGCATCTATGTGTGACATTTAAGGTTACAACGTACATTTAATAGATAAATGAGACAAAATTAAGGCAAGATTGTTTGAATTAGTTTATTTGTGGATGGAGTCAGAAACTTTCACTTCCCCTGAAAACTATCATTTAAAGCATGATAACAATAACTTTCAGAGAGAGGATGGTTTTAAGCCTCGTTACAGGACTATTACACTAGTAAAGACAGGCATTACATTATATTGTGGTATATATCTTCCCCCTGGCACACTGGCATTGTTGGGATTTACAGCCTTAGACGCCAAGTCCAATTTAGTGGAGTTTAATGCTGCTGGAAGCTGACCAAAATCACCAGCCCAAGTGACACATGAATTAAGTTTTTACTTTTTGACTGGGGTTTCCCCCTTGTTAGCAGAAATTTTCAACACCCCCCCCCCTCTCCCCCCCCCATTTGCAACATGGGGACAAGATAACCTGGCTGACAGTCATCATTGTGACTGCAACTCCTATACCATCAGTCACGCTTATTCCTCTCTGTCCATAAAATTGCCATTTTATTGCCATTAAAGTTTTTTATTAAAATCTCATTTGCCAGGTTCACGCTAACATGCCAGTAATTTAATACCAAGCAGTTAACATGAGAGCCGGACATCTGCAGGGAATAAAAATATTATTATACTTCTCATTATACTAATTGCTGACTATGCGTGATTTATGTTGCAGAATTATTACAGAAATATTGGTGTTTTCTGACTGAAGTTCTTAAAAATTCCCTGGCATCTTGCCCCCCTCACCCGGTAGTGCCCTGAGGGCCCCCATCCCCGCCCCCCGCCCGCAGATGCCCTGTTCCAGAGAATGACAACGAGTCAGACGGGGAATGCAAGGACACCACTAGCCCTCCTATTATCTTAAAGTTTGCTAAAATTTTCCAGACCCCCCAAAAACCTACAGACAATTATTGTAACTCACAGTGTTACCAAAGATTTTCTCTTGGCTATTTTAGGCATTCCAACTGAACATCTTAATAACCCGCTAAATAAAACATGTCCCCCCCATCCTCCCCTTATATATCAAGTATTGATTTTACCTGACAATCGCAAAATGAATGAGAAATCAATGAAAATGAATAAGAAAGCACCGTCAGTATTAACCAACACATCCATAACTAGATCTAAATAATAGTTTTATATAATAATAGTGCATAATAGCGCTTGGGGTCAAAATGAACCCAACAATACTAATGCACAGAATGTGTTCAGAATATTTTTTTTTTTTTTACATTTAGCTTTATGTTTTCCCAATGATGTTAGGAAATAAAGCAGGCTAAAAAATATGAGGTAACTAGCTAAATTTTTAGAGATTATAAGAATGGGGTCAATTTGACCCCAAAGAAAATAGGAGGGGTAAATGAGATCCCTGTAAGGGTCTAGCAATTCATATTCTTAAAATGATGGCCCAGAATGTATATCAGAGGTGGGCAATTTCAGTCCTGGAGGGCCAGAGTGTATGCAGGTTTTTGGTTTTACAGCTTATCCTGACTAAATTACCTAAATGTTTGTGCACATTAGATCACAGTATAGGTTTTGGGACACAGGAGAAAGTCTTGGGTGGTGAATTATGAGCAGTTTGGTAAATGCCTCTGAAGTGTGAGATTTCATATATATATATGGTTTGGCTGATTAAGTAATTAAAGGCCAGAAGGTGGAGTGAAAGTTAGGGACAGATAAGGCCCTCGCTGCACACCTTTCATGAAGGAAATACTTTCCAATTTGCCAACGGCCCCAACAGAGCCCTGCTGTAATTACCTGAGAGCAGCTTCCCCGGAGTGAGGTTTTTTTCAGGGTTTGAGTTTAATTTAAAAACCAGCGTGGGTGAAAATGAGTTGGAGCACACTAGCTCTGGGACTCTGAGGTGTTCAAACTGTATACGCGCATGAGGTGCACTTCAGCGGAGGGAAATTGGCAAACTTTCCTCACCCAAATAGCCACTCAGTTCAGGTTTCTCATCACAGTATGATGTTATTTCATTTCCTGACTAGCTGACCGTATGGGCTGTTTTGGCAAATTGACTCTCACACATTGCATTCTGGGATAGACTCCACCTCCACACGTAGCCCTGACCAGGAAGAATTGGGTTTGGTAATGATAGATGGATGACACAACAATTTCTAGATTGGCCACCAGGGGCCAAAAACTGAAAAAATCACTGTTTTTATCATATCTCTAGAAATATTTGTCAAACTGACCTCAAATCAAGTTTGGTTCAAAATTTTGACACAAGGTGGAGCTTTGTCACATAAAATTCACCATTTCTGCCATATCTTTGGAACTATTTGTCCAATTGGCATGAAACTATGTGCAACTGCAAGGTCATGACCTCACAACGTGGCACATGATGACATCATACCTGTATGGTTCAATATTTTGCCACCAGGTGGCGCTTTGTGATGGAAAATTACCATTTTGGCCATATCTTCACAACCATTTGCCCGATTGACCTGAAATTAAGTTCAAATGAAAGTCTATCCAAGGTCTATTCAAGGATTGGGGAATTGGAGGACTGGGGGCATTCGGGGATATACCCCCAGCCGTCGCCTCCGATGGCATAAGCCCAGTTATTTTATGCAGTTAAGAGCATGCAACCAATCAACAGCAGTTTGTTTTCTCCTCTAATTAAAAAAAAATCTCACAATTATGAGATAATTAAGGTGCTTACAAGATCTGAAAAGAAAAGAAACAGTTGCTACATACTTGTGGCTTAGACAGTAGATAGCGGGAGGCCCATACCTCACCACCTATGGAGTTTGACTGGGATCCAGTTCACTTTTGGTTCAAGCTCTAAAAGAACTGCAATGTGGCCAGTGCAGTTATCACACCGTTAACCCCACGTGCTCTAGGAAGGATCAGGCACTGGTAATATTGATCAACTGTAGGGCTGCAATTCATGATTATCTCATTGTCGATTCATTTGCTGATTATTGTCATGATTAATCGATGAATTGTTTTCATCTGTGAAATGTCAAAAAACTGAAATACTTATCACAGTTTCTCACAGTCCAAAGTTATCTCTTCAAATTCCTTCTTTTCTCCAACCAACAGTCCTAAATCCCAAGACTCTTCACTTACTATCATAAGCGACAAAAAAGGCATCAAATACTAACATTTAACCCTCGTTCCTAACATTTAACTGTGTGTGCCAGTCGTCAATATATCACTCCCCAGTAGCTATTTCCCTGTATGCTGGACCAAGAGAGGTATTAGCCTAGAGTCAGGAGTTGGGTTAAGAAGATGGAACCAGCAAATATCTTTGTTTGAAAGCGATTAGCCAATTGCAAATAGTTGGCAACTATTTTTCATCTGATTAACTGATTGATTAAATTGACTTATCATTGAAGCTCTCATCAACTGTACGTCACTCTGGGAAAACGCTTTGGCTAAACTCACTAATGATGATAACCCAAAGAAACCAATCGGTGTACAAAACAGGGGACAGCAGAGAAAAAATGGAGCACAGGGCAGCAGTGGTTGGTCAGAAAGCCACGAACAACGTTTTACTCCTGGAAGAGGTGGCACAAAACATACTGTGCTGTGTCATTCCCTGCAATCCACCCCAGCTCACGCGTGTCACATGACACCAAAATAAAGGCGAATCGCATTCAAAACAAGCAATGTCCTCACTGTGAAGACATTAGCTATATCAAACAATCACTAATGTTCTTAAATGAAACATGAGGAGAAATTTTGAATTCTGGCCAGGGTATGACCCCAGTGTGCCAAATAGCCAAATAAGTCCTACCAACACTAGTGTGTATTCCGCATTGAAACACACTGCATTCCTTTCCCCCTCCGGCGAATCTTCTTCACTGCATTAATGTCAGACTAATCAGACAGAGGCACAGTGAGTGACAGCCCTCAGGTAAAGTCAGGTCACTTCAACTTTGCACAGAAAGACCCAGAGTGGCTTGTAACGTCCCAGTGATGCCCTGACCCACTCCATCTGCTCTGTCCCCCACGGACCTCCCAGACAAATGTGACTCACTCTGAGGGGCTTAGAGAATTGAGTCGCCGCCAGTAAACCACCATGCCCTCTGAAGGCTCTGAAGTTATCTCAGTTTTTATGACTCCCAATTTTTTCTTTTTAATTGGAGGCTGCAGCATCTTTAAGCTCTTAAGCCAAAGAAAACATTTAAAATCAAATGAGCTGCAAATATGTTTTTGCTGGTACTGTGGTGTGGCAGTGATGAAGCCAACATTTTCCAAAACAGCTCATGTGCATCTGTTTTTCCTGAGAGGGAATAAGGAAACACAGATTGAGAGAATGAGGGAAAAGTATGAGACAGAGAAAGAGGGTGAGAGAGAGAGAGAGAGAAAGAGAGAGAGATCAGTTCAGGTAAGGAATGTGTCACACAGCTGTTGTCCAGTGCAGTCGCATAACCGCTGATGGTCAACAGCTGTTCCTGACATTCAGAGAGAGAGCTCAAAAGAGAGAGAAAGCAACACTGCGCGACATACAGAGCTTGAGAAGGGACAGAGAGCGAGAGAACAAGAGAGAGGGAGAGAGAAAAAGAGAGAAGAACACCTGAGATGTACAGATATTTCAATATCTAATATCCATTAACTGGCAGAAATAGCGCAGCCCAAGCGCAGCACGAGGCCGGGGCTACAAGGGGCCCACAGAAATAGCCAATGTGCCCTCAGGACGGCCCCTGAAACAGCTGATAGGTCCTCAGGACGTCCCCTGAAACAGCCAATAGGTCCTCAGGATGGCCCCTGAAAGAGCTGATAGGCCCTCAGGCCGGCCACTGAAACAGCCGATGGGCCCTCAGGACGGCCTTGAAATGACTGAAATTATGAAAACAAATGGAATTATTCTTGGGTTTATGTTTGATTTTTGTTGGGAATCCAGCATTTTTATTAATTGCAATTCTGTTTGCAAAAATTATTGAGCTTATTCTATACATCCGATCATAGATTAATGCATGGCTTTCCATGTTTGTTGATTAAAAATCCATGAGTTCCGAAGTTCCATCTTTGATTAAAGTATTTGGACATTATCAGTAAATTTCAATAACAGCACTACTCAAGGGCAGCTCATTTGTTAGCAAATTGCGTGGGTAAACTCCTGTGATGACATCAGTAGAGCTGCCCCAGCAGTGACCGTAAAAAGGCTCCCATGATATCACACTAAAGAGGCTCGCATGGGCTAATAAAACCGGCCATGATCTATTTCACTTAGTGCTGTAAAACTCACAGAGAAGGGCTCAAAGCGATACCATAAAAAATAACAATAAAAAAGACGGTAAATTCTCTTTTTCAGCACAACCAAGTGAGAACAAAAACATCACAGTAAAACAGACACCAGAGCAGGCGATTGCAAATACAAAATCTTTTACGCTTCGTTACACCTGAAGGGAGGTGAGGAAGACGGTGATCAAGGTGATGGCAAATTCTCCATAAAACATGGTGCAGCGAAACAACACTAATAAATAAACAGATGAAGAGCTGGATTCCCGCAGGTTTGGCACGGAGCAGGACACATGGAGGACCCTTTAGGGCTGCGTTCAAATGGTCTTTTTTCCCTTAGGAAAGTTTCTAACTTTGTGGAAATGATCTGGGAGTTTTTACGTGGCAGCCATGATAATATCTGTTCGAATTCTCAAGATGCAAAGGAAAGGTTCCTCAATACCTCTTACCTCCTTTAGTAAGGGATACACTGGACCATCCTTTGCAAAAAGAAAGGTGATAATATTGTGCGATAATTCCTTGTGCAATGCACTATTCATCCGGCTGTTCAATAACTCAAACAAACATGACGGACAAGGGTCGTATGATAATTCCATCTAATGTATGTGCATTTAAGTAACTTAGCACCACAGTTGTCTTTTCCTAAGACCTTATGAATTTTCCTTGTAAATCTTGTAAAAGTGATTAGGAATTAGACAAAAGGATGTAATTTTTTCATTATTTAACCACAGCCCTGGAGTTTGAAAATAAAGATCCTGCCATGGTTTTCTCCCCTCAGCCAGCGCAATCAGCCAATATGATCCACCTCCAGGAAGATTTGCCATTATTAGGAATCAAGGTGACTAAAAGAAAATAATGAGCAGGACTGTAACTTGCTGCTCCTTTTTTTTTGTTACTGCCATTTCAGCAGCTCTCACAACGGTCAGGTCAGTTGCTGTTTCTATGACGACACGTGTACCCCCCTTCCACCCCACCCCACTTCCACCCTAAACCGCATGCCTTAATGTAATGGGGAAGAACATGTGTACACGCGTCATTAAACTGAACAATGGGAGAGCGTGGCATGCCGAAAACAGACATCTGTGAGCAGTAAGTTCGAGACGGTTATCTCGGACTGGCAGTTACTCTGGACAATACGCTCCTCCCAGTGACTCCATTACTGTCCGCTGCACCAGGAAAAAACAAACAAATTAGGAGCTGGGGAATGGCTATTGCTCAGGATATAATGAATGCTTCAGAGCCAATAGCTGAGCACGTCACATCCATTACCTCCATACTGACTCTCCTGGAAACCTAAAATGGCTCTTCAGCCTCATGACTCATTATTGGTCGGGTTATCCAATTCATGGAGAGATTTCCTTAATAAATAAACTGTGCTTCCTTTCTGAAACCTTAAGACCCTGTGAGTCACTGCATGAAAATCAGACCAAGTATTCCTGTGAAAAGCTTTGAAGTGAGGTGCCAGACGAAATGTCAAGAAAAGTAGGTCCCCTTTGATTTCACTCTGATGTGAAAATGAAGCTCTGAGGTTGCGACAACTTGAGCAGGATTTCATAATGTTTCTGCTCTGAGCTGCAAAACAAGAGAGAGGTTCTGGCTGTTCGCTCATCATTTTGAATCTCTGAGGTGCAGCCCCTGAGCTCCTTTCACCACACGTCCAAAAGTAAATGGAGGCCCCTGAGTCTGAGGCTGTTGTCACAGAACAGATGGACCATAGACTGAGGGAAAATATTGAAGCTATGACATACAGGCACTGTCCAGATTATTGTGTTTTTCCAACAGTTTGGAGAGGGCACCTTTCTGTTTGGGCAAGAAAACGTCTCCACGCAGAGAGCGAAGTCCATTCATGTGTATCAGAACTTTCCTAACCTGCAAGCCGTCCACATCTAAACCCCATCAAACACCATTGGCATTACCTTCAAACTTTCATATTTTTCTGCCGAGAATGGAGGGAAGTCCCCACAGCAATCTTTTTACGAGAAGAAGAAAACCATCTCAGCAAAAGTGATGGAAAGAGCAAAAGAAGAGATGAGCTCCAAATGAATAATTACTAGCCAATATCTGTGCTACGCACGGGCTGTATGCGCAAGCACGATGACAGCTGATTGAATTAGCCGGTGTTACTTGCCAAAACGGCTTCAAAATGCAGTTTTCACTTCATAACTAGGTTTGAAACCTGGCGCATCGTCTTTGTCAAACAGTAAAACCAGTGTATGCAGAAAACAGAATCATTATTCATGGTGGTTTTGCAGGAGATGTGTGAAATGATGCAAATCGCCAACTCAGTAATAATATATAGATGATTTTGGAAAAAGATGCTGGGTGAGCAGATGTCCAAATATTTCTGGCCTTGTAGTGTACATACACTGTGCGGGCAGACAGTCAACAGTCTGGAAGACGCTAAAGTGTGAGTCCATTTATGCTCGGATTACATCGAGTGAGAACACGTTGCATTTCCATCCCGTTCCCAGTGTATCCTGGTGTTTTCGTCGGGTTAAAGGCCACAGACTCCTCTGACATCAGCCTGTACTGAAATTAAGCACAAAAGCAGCATTTTCCCTGCTTGAACTAACAGCAGCCATATGATTTTGAGGGCAGTATTCATGGATGGTGCTTGAAAAATGATGATTAGCACAAGTTACTCCAAAAGAAACACATTTCAGAACGAGGTGGAGAAAACATACTGCCCTAAACGCTGCTCGTGCATTGATTTTCTTTTCACTCTTGACATTTTAACGAGATTGCAGCCTTGTTATCCTCATTGAGACAGGAGAAAATGTCTGCTACTAGTGCTCAATCTGGAAAAAGCAACAGGCTGCAGTGCCAATTACCTTTTTTAAAGAGAGAGGGCAAGGAGAATGACAGAGAAATGGTGACTGGTGCATTATTTCCTTGATTAATTTTGATTGGTTCCGAATCATTGTCAAACATCTATTAAGAAATTGCAAAAGTAGACAGGCTTAATTAATTTGTTATTTTATTTGACACTTTCTTGAGTTTTCACTCCTCTGTAAGCCAAGCTTTATTATTATTATGATGACATGAACATGCATTCGCATATCTTTACGCAAATGGATAACAGTTGCATACATAGGGCTGCAGATGCCATTAATCATCGAGAGCAGAGCAGAAGAACATAAACCCAACAAATTACATGCAAAACAACTCATGCATACTCGAAAGTATACAGAACGCAAAGGTGTAAGCGTACTACGGTGTTTGCATGAATATTTAGGAACATCTGTCAACCAAGTCGCAAAGGTGTGAAGGCTTGTCAAATCATAAACATGATACACCCAGAACAGGTGAATTAAAGGAAGCAGATCGTGTCAGTTCCACATTTTACACTCACAGTTATGGCCAATGGAAGCTGGATGCACAGGATAATGGACCCTGAGGAGTATGCGCTTTGAGTTGTAAGCACACTGGAATGTTTGTGCATTTGGATGTTAGCACAATAGGGTGTAAGTGTATGGGTGTGTCAGAGTACAAGGATGAAAACATTCTGGGGTGTAAGTCAGTGGTGGCTGGTGAACTGGCAATAGGGGAGGCTCAAAACAATCTGTTAAAATTAATGATTGGTCACGACCTGTTTTCAATCATTCATTTAAATTATCATTACAAAAGTTCCGAAAACACTTAACATTATCAGATGTGGCCAGTTTTCATTTATAATGCATACTGATTATGACTCCTGACTTCTAACGCTTTTCTTTATTCAGGAATTGGAAGCAATGCATGTGTTTCATTTATATGAAATAAGATCATTTGAAATGTCTTTATGCAATTCCATTGCTTCCAACCCCTCCAGTGCACAAGGACTTCAATTCTGTGCAAGAATCTCTTACATACATGTTGATTGAATAATTGCTGACTACAGCAGAGGAACATAAATATGCCACTTAAACTCACACTGAATGCGTGAGAGTTGACAGGTGTGCGTTATAAATGAAAACTGGCCACACCTGATAATGTTGAGAGTTTTCAGAGTTTCTGTAATGGTAGTTTAAATGAATGACAGGAAACAGATCGTGACCAATCATTATTTCAAGGGATTGTTTTGAGCCTCCCCTATCGCCAGTTCACCAGCCTCCACTGGTGTAAGTGTACTTGGGTGTAAACACTACTGTGTAAGTATGCTGGGGTGTAAGCACACTGGTGTAGGCATACTGAGGTGTATTTGTACTAGGGCAGGGGTATCAAACTGACCCGTAAACGGGCCAAGAGGCTGCAGGTTTTCACTCCAACAATGCAGAAGCGCACCTGATACAACTAATCAGTTGTGCAGGCCTAGATCAGTTGATTAAATCAGTGCTTTCAGGTGAGCTTCTGCTTGGTAGGATTGAAGACCAGCAGCCTCTTGGCCCGTTTACAGGTCAGTTTGGGTTTAAGTGCACTGGGCTGTTAACGTACAGGGGTGTAAGCACACTTAGGTGTAAACCTACTAGGGTGCAAGCATACTGGGGTGTAAGTGCACTTGGGCGTGAGAGCACTGGGGTGTTGCGAGTGCACTGGGGTGTAAGCATACTGTTATGTAATCACTCTGAGTGTAAGTGCAGAGTCAGGATCTGGCTGCCAGAGCAGAACCCTCCTCTTTCAGGCTGAATCAAGCAGCAACCAATAAACACAAGAGAGGCCATTTTCACCCTTAATTATTCAAATTAGCTTCTGAAGCTTTCTATTACACCAAATGCAAAAATGACTCATTCTACATTTACGCCTGCATATTAATCAGGATATTTTTCTTTATAACCGAATATCTTAGAATCCGTAAAAAGTGAATCCAGAAAAAACTGGATTAAGCACAGGATTTTTCTTACCCTGCCCAGCATAGCAGGGTAGCATATTGGATTATTATATTGAAGTTTTAGATACCTAAGGGGAAAAATAACCGGAACAATAGTCATTTGTATAACAGTAAACACGATAAAATGTTATATGTGTTTTACCAGGTTTCTGCTGCCACACAATTCTTTTTTATTCCGTTACAGTCCGGCTGAGATTTGTGGAATTCAGAGTAGAAACAGAAATGACTGACAGAGATCGCCGCACCTTCGCGGGCTCAGTGTCGTGCGCAAACGCACTCAGACATGCAATCACGTCGTCTCGCACTCGGGGGAGACCCACCCCCCCTTTCAACAGCCACACCGAGAACAATCTCAAAACAAAAGAAGAAACTGTGAGCGCTCCGAGAGCCGCCCGCTTTCTCCGAACAAAAGATTCCACAGGAGGTCAGACAGAGAGAGATCGGGAAGGAGGGAGAGAGAGAGAGAGAGAGAGAGAGAGACAAAGTGAGAGAAACAGAGGGGAGTGAGAGACTTGGAAAGAAGGATAGAAGCAGAAAGGCAGAATGACAAACGGATACAGACAGAAATAGAGAGGGCATAAACTACAAAGAGAAGACGAGATCGAGACAGAAAAAAAGAAATGGAGAATGGCAGATCCAGAAAGTGGGGGAGACAGCAAAAAAAGAGAAATGGAGAAAGGAGGGAAACCCCATGGTTTTCTTTGCCAAAAAGGCGAACACTATCCTCACAGGCGGAATTATAGCCACAATGATTGAAGTGATTCCATACATCCAGCCAGCCTTCCTTTCCTACTACTTCCGAACCCTCCCATCTCCACACAGCAATACTCACTCACACACACACTTACACACACACTCAAACACACCCCTCTCTCCTGCTCCCCTTCCCCTCCGAGTTACGCACGGACTCCCATCCCACTCACCACATCATCCGCTTCGGCGGCATGCAGTTGTCTTTGTTGGAGGCCGTTACTCCCATAGCCATCTGCATGACAGTGATGTACTTCTGGTACTTCATTTTGTCTTCCAAAACCGCTACAAATCCTCGCTCCACAGACCAGCGCGGCGATCCACCGCGCTCTTATTCACGCTCCCTGGTGCCCACCACAGTCGAGTCTTCCTCGCTCAGCGCAAGAGCGCCATTTCCAGAGACAGCAAAGTGGTGGCGGTGAGAGGCACTTCCCGGGAGCTCAGGGCAAGGAGTCGCGCCTCGGCGACTCATGTCTCAGACCACTCGCTAATCTCATTAGCGCTCAGAACACAGTCAGCTAATCCACTCAGCGTCTTTCTATCTTTGGTGTTTTTCTTTAGTTTTTTTTTTCTTTTTTTGGGGGGGGAAGTCAAGAACTGGGGATCCTTATTTTGTTCCCTCCATCCCCGCCCTCTTACTACTCTGTCACTCTCAGTGTTTGAAGACGCGATACTTTTTTGTCAGTTCTCCCTTTGTAATTGAAGAATGAGAAACAAAACCTTCACATAACAAATAGAAAGAACAGAGAGCAGAATCGACTGCCGAACGTCCACGCGGGAGGTAAGCGCAACAGAGAGTGAGTATGGTGAGGTATTCAAACAGAGAGAGGGGAGGTGAGAGAGAGACAGAGTGGGAGAGAGAGAGAGCGAGAGAGGAGAGAGAGAGGAGAGAGAGCGGTAATGATGATAATGAATAAATCTGGCGGGGGAGCTGACTGGGTGATGCACATCAGCCTAATTTTTTTCTTGGTTATATACAAGAATCCATCTCAAAGCGTATTACAGGCGATTGGCCATAAATAATGTCCACACAGCATGGGTAGGCACCTCTAAAATGTGTTTATATATCTTGATATAGTGAAGAGGTGGAAAGCAGGTTAATTAACGTGCACATGCTGGCTGACCTGGACTCTCGGGAAAGCCAGATAGGGAGATTGTGTGTACTAGCATTTGTGCGAGTGTGTGTGTGTGTGTGTGTGTGTGTGTGTGTGTGTGTGTATAAGAATAACAAGAGAGAGAGGCATGGAGGTTTGAGAAAGCAGGACAGAAAGAAACATCCTAGGATAGCTGTAGTGGAGAACACAAAAATATAATAGTGGAAATAATGCTACATTGAAATGTGCAATATCTAATTTCACAATGAGCATTAAGCATAAAAGTAGCATAATTTTTAAAGATTTTTTGCAGTGGGTTTGTACTCGAGCATCATTCTTGTCAACCCCTGGGTATAATGTTGCTTCCAACACATCTGATGGATGGAGTACCATGAAATCAGGGGATACCTGATGCCTTTTGTTTCGTTTTCAAGGAGTTTATGCATTCTGATAGCACAGACCAGAAACCCCCCACCCCCTGCTACATAACAGCTCGTGCTCACTGAGGTTGAATCCATTATTCAATGGCGTGACAGGAGAGTAGCACTGTGCTCACAGCATGGGCTCGCTCGCTGACTGGATCGTCAGAGTCAATTACTTACAGGAAATTAGCTGATCAATCAGCCTCCACCAGCTCACAGAATAAGAAATCAAAGAAAAAGAAACGCAGGTCTTCCAATGGTGTTTTTCGGCCTCAAGTCATTGAACTGCATTTTACATTTTTAAGTCTTCGCTAACAAGCTTTCAAAAACATTTTATTTTAACAAAATACTATCCTTCCAATAAAATTTTGTTACGAAGATGATGGAACGTAGCTGCTGTTCAGCAGTGAGCCCTCACTTTCATCGGGTCTGATGCTGATGGATGTGTGTATAAGTAGCTATTCCCCTCAAACTCTGCATACCAATTTGACAAGCTCAAGTTGTAAAGAGTACGGAAGCTGTTCCATGCCCCTGCAACAGGTTAAAGATCATGTAACAATGCTTAAAGCAGATTGTCATATTAATTACTAACATTGAAGAATTCTTGAAATACACTGCCCGTCCAAAAAAAAAAGTTGCCGATTGGATTTAAATAAGAAAATACTCAGGAGCCAATGATTGAATCATTATTGCAGTGATTAATAAGATTCAGCTGGCAATAATTCTTAAAATCCTGACTGATTCAGTATGTACCTTCTCATTTCTTGAAAAACCATGTCGGAAGACGTACCTCATAGTCGTTGAAAAGATGTTACTGTGTTTCAAGAGGGGCAAATTAGCCAACATCATGCAAAGAAAAAAGCTAGGAGGATTGCGGAAATCACAGTAATTAGGTCAGGAACTGTCCAATAATGTATAGTGTGAACTGTCAACGGAAAAAATGGATCAGAGAAAAGTCGTGACTGATCCTGAACGGAGATCACCAAAATGCTTGGTAAAGTCTCATCTTAAAAAAATCAATAGCAGAACTCATGGGTGCGTTTAATTATGAAGGTAAGAGCGCTTCCACACGTACAATACAACAAGAACTTGGAGGATTGGGACTTAACAGCTGCTTATTGGGAAAAAACTACTTCAATTTAAGAGGGTGCATAAAGATTGGACTGAGGAGCAATGGAAAAAGATCGTTGTCAAATGAGTCAAGATTTACTCTGATCCAGAGCGATGGGCACATCAGGGTAAGAAAGGAAGCCCACGAAGCGATGCAACCGTCATGCACAGCGCCCACTATATAAGCCTCTGGAGGCAGTGTTATGACCTAGGGTGGTTTCAAATGGTCAGGTCGAGGCTCAGTGCTGATGTGCAGCGATAAAATCAATTCAGCTGACTACCAGGAAATACAGAATGACTGGTATATGGATTTTTTAATCCCTGATGGCAAAGGCATGTTCCAGGATGACAATTCCAAGATTCATCAGGCTTGATATTGTGAAAGAGTGATTCATCGAGCATGAATAATCATTTTCAGACATGAACTTGCCACCACATAGTCTGAATCTAAACCAACTGAAAGTCTCAGATGTGCTGGAGAGGGTTAACGAAGTGGTTTGACTCACCCATTGTCAATACAATATCTCGGCCAAAAATGAATGCAAATCTGGTCGGAAATAAATGTTGAAACTTTGTATGAGACAGTCAAAACAATACCACAACAAATGTGCGCCGCGATCAAAGCCAAAAGTGGCCCAACAAAATATTATAGTGTACAATATTTTTCTTGGCAGTGTACATTATACGGGACCACACTTGTCTAACAGACGACGGTCAGGAGAAGAGCTGACTCCGAAGCAATGAGCAATGCCCCCTCACGACAAAAAACAAAGAAATAAATGCAATCTCCTCTATTTTTGTTATACCCCTTATCTTCAACCCCCCTGTTTTACTGAATACAACACCCCCCCCCCCCCCCCATCTTAAATACGAAAGCTGCTTCCAGAATTATGTGCAGAATCAAACAAAACAGTCATACACGCACAAACACACACAAAGTCACAAAGACACAGTCACACACACACACACACGCACACACACGCACACACACACACACACAAACACACATATATACACACACACACGGTCACACACACAAATGCAAATAGGCACGCAGCAGCCGGAAGCCCCTTTGCGCTCTGAGAGGAGAGGAGCAGAGATAGAAAGAGCCCACAGCAGCTGGGAGCTAAGACTGCTCTCTGATTGATGACTTCACTTCCTGAGTCGATCGCCCAGCCTTTGTGATAACTGGCCACACAGAGAAAAGAATACTGTCATAAAAATAACTGGCCTTTACTGGCCCCCTGCCTTGTGACTTGAGGTGTGTTTTGAGAATCATGAGGGCACTTTTACCCTCCTGGCCTCATTCACTTCCTACACATCAGAAGGAGTTTGAGATAAGCTTGGCTGGAGGAAAATGCTGTGGGAAGGACCTGGGACACATTCCAGAACCTTCCACAAGGTCAGGGGCAGGAGCTGAATCGGGCAGGTGCTTCACCCGGCAGGATTCCTCCAAATTGAACCTCTGCAATATTCCACATCACACCTCCACAGGACAGGCAACTGAGCAGCTGGCCAAAACCCGAAAATATGAACCACCATTGAGCAGAAGGCAGGTATTAATGATCCCAAACAACCACACAACATCCTTCAGTGCCAAAGTTGTCCGGGATAATAAATGCATTAATATTGGATGGGTTTGGGAGGGAGATTTCCCAGGGGAAGGCAGCACCCACCTAAACACAGTGATTACCTTCCTGCCATAAATTACCCCATCTGCTGGCTGCATATCGTGATAAATCACGAGACCCGCAGGGACTTGATTAATACTGTGGCCTTGGGGTGCAGTCCTGTGCTGTTATGTGACGCCTTGACTTATACGTGTAAACTTTATGTACAATAGCGCCAATAAGTATTTGTGCACTACTTGAAAATTCGACTACATAACAGCTTTTGTATATTTGGCTAAATGCTTGCTATTGTGAATAAAGGGATTAAAATATTTAATAATCAATATGTTTTAAACAAATATTTAATGTCAAAATGGCATATTTGGTCAGAAAGGCGATTATCTGACCCAGTAAGTATCTGTACAGTTCCATTAGTGAGTCACAAAGATGTTTACAGGACATGGTTGACTCACTTGGTCTGATTTGGTCAAGCGTGACCACACTGGCCACTCCCTCTGTACACAGACTGGCCTATGTAAATGGCCTGACCATACCCATGATGTATTCCTGTGATATATGGTTAAGACAGGCGAGATACCTCATCGAATGCGGGAGCAAATCATTCAGCTACATAAAGAAGGCCAAAGCACCAGAAAAATTGGAACTCGGCTATCGTTACGTCACACGACCGTGCAGTACATCATCAAGAAGTACAAACAGTCTGAACGCATAGCCAATGCAGCCAGGAAAGGACGTCCCAGGAAGACCAGCCAGCGCACTGACCAGTACATCTCCCTGCTGGTACAGAGGGAGAGACAAACCTCGGCCTCCAGTCTTGCCACCAAAGTGGAGGAAGAAACTGGAAGCCATGTTTGTGCCCAGGCCATCCGTAACCGGCTCCATGAAGTACAGTAGTGTACAAATACTTATTGGAGCCACTGCATATTTCATACAGAATTGTTAATAATTTAAGAAATTGCCATTCTTGTCCATCAAGTCAACTATAGACCATATATTCCTCTCATACCAATCCTCAAAAAATAAGGATTTACAGTGCCTCCAATAAGTACAGATACTTATTGGGTCAGATAATCGCCTTTCTGACCAAATATGCCATTTTGACTTTAAATATTTGTTTAAAACATATTGATTATCAAATATTTTAATCACTTTTACACACAATAGCAAGCATTTAGCCGAATATACAAAAGCTGTTATGTAGTTGAATTTTCAAGTAGTGTACAAATACTTATTGGAGCCACTGTACTTGCAAACGTAAATTAACAGGCAAAACACTGTACATAAAAATGGGAGTGCTATTAGGGTTTTTGACGTTTGAAGCTGTGAATTCAAAACAAAGAATTTGAAGGTGTCAAGTGTTTTAGCCAATCACATTTGGGGATGTTTTGGTGCCAGTTTGAATGGAAAGTGATGGAATTCAGCCAGGTCACCAAAAACCCTTTGCATGAGAGTCCACAGATCTTTGGTGGCCAAAGTATTTTAGTGAAATGCAAATGGACTGCAAACACACACCGAAGTGCACCTAACCACACGCATTGGAGAGTCCAATGGGAAGGCTAGGCAATGAAGCCCCTTTGGGGCATTACTCAAACCGAACTGCATCAATCATCCTAATGCAACATGCCACATGACTATGGAAGCAAATATGCCGCTACTCAGGAGACAATGTGACTTCTAGTATGGTCTGTTATTTATTTCATATTATTTTTGACAGGGCAAATCTGGGGCCATTTTACATTTTGTTCCTAGTTCAGGAACGCACAAAATTCAATCTATTAAATTTTATGGTTCCTGAAGTGTTGAGACATACTGTGTAATGTTACTGAACTTGCATGGCCAAGCTTTGCAGCAACAGCCACACAAAAGAACCAACTGAAACTCAACCGCTGCTTTAGCAATTCCAGCCAACATCTGCTCTGTCGCCATGGCAACTCCCATCATCAGGTCATGTTCCTCTCATGTCTCTTCCTGAGAGGATGCCGAAAAATCAAGTACCGTGGCTCGGTAACAGTAATTGCAGATCTATATTGTTTTCATCTATTTCACACAAAAGAGAATGATAAAATGCACACACACAAAAAATAAATGAATAAATAAAGGAGTCAGCCGAAATAGGTATTCTTTACTCTTAATTTTTTTTTTCAATTTCATCACAATGAAACAAACACAAAGCAATAACTCAAAACAAGCACATATTTTCTCCTTCAGGGCAATAAATGTGCCATATGACATGCCATAATAAGAATAAAACACTCGTTAAGACATTTTTAGCAACGCATTCCTCACTACTGTAATCTCTGACCCCTCTTTCCCACCATTTTTATGCTGAACGCTCTGACATCCACAGAAATTTCCAGATCACTCCACATGCGTTAAACATGCTGAGCAGTTTCTCTGTCCAGCCCCAAGGGATGATGGGAAGCTGACAGAGAGAAATGACAGACCCATAGAGCATCGTGATGTGATGCTTTTCCACTGCGGGGGGGGGGGGGGGGGGGGGATTTACGCTGTAACTGAGAAAAGGTCTACCATGTCAAGCTGCTCTCCTCCTGCTCTGCAATGTGCCATCCTCTTGGCCAGCCAGTTTCGTGCAGCAGTGCCTTTGTACCGTTAGAAAAGTAATTTTTACTAATTACTTTATCCAAAGGCACCCAAAGTCATTTGCACCAAACACCTTAGCCACTAACCTTGTCCAATACAGGCTCTTGTCCATTCTGCAGTTTTCTTCATTAAAACACAATAGCTGTTGGAAAAAGCCAGCCTATGGTTTGCCACAAAGAATTATTTAAAAGCATCGGAGATATGCAGCAGGTTTTTAAAGCATGTATTGCAAGAAATACAAATGACTGAATTCAGGACATCAAAGAGCGCTTCCTGAGGCCATATGTACAGTAACTTGTTTTCATTTTAAAACACAACTTTACCGTCCGCACTACTGCGGCATTTTCATTTTCAAATCCCTAAGATAAAGACTTTTTGAAAGCGCGCTGGTTCTAAATTGGGCCTGAGGAGAGCTGTGATGTCACTGTGCACTGCTTCTAATCTAGCCATGTGGAGCGTTTGCGATTGCACTTTGCATTGGTTCTAAATTTGGGTTTGTGGAGAACCGTGCATTTGGGGAATTGTGATGTCCCAGTGCACTGGTTTTAATCATAAACTTGTGGAGAATGTTTTAGTTTTCTCCTTATTTTGGACTTGTGGTGAACTGTGATGCCTTAGAGCACTGGTTCTTATCTTGGACATGTGGAGAATTGTGGTGTCACAGTACACTGGCTCTGATCTTAGGCATGTGGAGAGTTGTGGTGTCACAGTGCACTGGATCTAATTTTAGGCTTGTGGACAGTTGTGATGTCTCAGTACACTGGTTCTAATTGTGAACATGTGGAGAATTTTGATGTCTTCATGCGTCCTTTGTTATCATGGGTTTATGGAGAATGTCTTAGTCATCCTGTTCTTATCTTGTGCTTATGATGTGCACATGCGCAGATCACAGCCAGTGCACTAAAACATCACAGTTCCCCACATGTCCAAAATTAAAACCATTGCACTGAGATATGACAAGTCGCCTCATGCCCAAGATTAGGACCAGTGGGCGACATTACAATTGTCCACATTTCTAAGATTAGAACCAGTGCACAAAGTCATCACAATTCTCCATATGCCCAGGATTAGAAACAATGCACTGAGACACAAATTCGCCACAGGTTCATGGTTAGAACATGCTCTCTAAGGTATCACAATTCTCCAAAGCCCAAAGGTGCTTGGGGAACCCTGTAACACGGATAACATCTCTGTTGAGCTTAGCACATGTATGAGAGAATCGAGGATCCCTTCAGGAATTTCACCTGTGATCACAGGTAAAGGCACAGGTGACTTGTTTTGAACAAGTTCTGAAGTACAAGGTCTTGTGAGGTGTATCTGTGTGTGACCCTACTTTTCTCTGAAAGGCCTGATTCAGAGTGGATTCTTTTTTATGTTTTTGCTTTCATTTTCCTTTTCATTTATTTCATTTGAAAGGTCATGGAAATGCCTACATCGAGGGCCCTTTCACGCACCCAACGTCAAAGTTTGTCCAACCGTCTTTTCCAAGTCCGGCAACAAGTTGTTTCCATTTTTTAGCAATGGTACTTTTATACCATCAGTGACAATTTAGAAAATAACAGGTTTCCCTTTGTTTTCATTTCACGATTACGTTTACAGCCTTCACCTCTGCAGGTCAGTCCACACCACCAGAAGACAACATAAAACATCACCAAAGCACCAAATGAAACGAGACGCATTTTTCAGGTTTGGAGTGAGCATTGCACTGTTCTTGCAGAAAATGGGCTGAAGCGGTGCTAAGCAACCAAACCCCCCTTTCCCCTAACCCCGTCACCATGTTGTCATGGAAACAGGGAGAGGTTTCCCCCGTTTCACTGCACTCGATGGGGTGAGGTGGGGGGGCTTTATGACGGAGAGCTTTGAGCTGGTGGTGAGTTTCAGGGCACAGGGCACAGCTTGAGGACTCGGGATTCTGACGGTGAGCACAGGTGCCAGGTTGAGACAGAACCACGAGTCGATGCACCTCCTATTACAGAGGAGCAGCCAACACGAGGAGGACGGGAGGGTCAGACTGGGGTCAGGTTGATGGGTGCACCCAGAGGGGGACTGTTTGCGGGGTCACATGCCGCTTGATGGACCGTAACATTGCCGGTAGCCAACCTTCGTCCATGCCGATGCTGTCAGCAGGTGGCGAAGGATGACACGACAGCCGAAAGCCGGTTCGCTCGTGTGGATGTAGCTACTCTCTTTTGCCTCCACCTCAAAAAGCTGGACTGAAATGCTGTGTGGCCACTGAAAACCATTGGACCACAGATGCAGGGGTTAATTCGAGTCCTCTTTTTCATTTTATTTTCCATTGAAGTGGAGAACAGTGCTAATGGAACTGTTTTTGATCTTCACATCTGAGAGAGAGGCGGACCTTGCCAAGTGTGCAACAGATCAAACTCCTAGGAAGAGTAATGGAAAACCCACGGGACACGCATGCATGCACCCACACATAAACACAACACATGCATGCATACACATCTGCTCCACACTCACTTGCATGCACACAATCGGACACTTACACATGCACACATAAACACACGTGTGCACTGCACATTGCACAAACATGGACACACACCCACTATTTACACATTTACATGCACACAAACACACATGCGTGAGCACACATATTCATTATGCACAGATGCATGCGCAAACACAGCACGTGCATACACACATACCCAGATATTAACACACATACAAAAATGCATGCACACATGTATGTATCCACTGTAAATGCTGACACATGCATGCACAGACATCGACTGTACAAGCATGCACGCAGACACACACAGCCATTCACAAGCACCCATTGCATACACATTTTCATACACGCAAACATACGTACACACATGCAAATGCATAAAGATATACGACAGTACACACACAGACGCTGGTTGTATGCACATGCCCATGCAGGCACACAACTACACAAGCTCGCAAACGCACAGCATGCACACACAAACAAGCGTGCCTGCACGTAAATGCACACACACAAACCAGAGCTGAGTCCTGCCCAGTATATATGTCTGAAAATGAAATCAAAGAAATCCTACGGCTGGAGTTCCCACCTTAAATCAACAAACACCACTGACGAGGAAACAATGCTGGGCAAACCAACTGTAACAAGCATAATTGAGACAGTGTGTGTCTGTGTGTGTGTGTGTGTGTGTGTGTGTGTGTGTGTGTGTGCGCGTGCGTGTGTGTGTTGTGCATGCTCGGGCAAGAGTGCCGGCTTCAAACATTATCTTCAGTCACAATGAGCTGTGTCCAATCAATAACTCATTTTTTACCTCCTTGATTTCCAGAGAGCGGAAACATTATGATGTAATTTGCCCTCATTCCTATACCCAGTGGAAGGGGGGTAAACTTCCCCTTAAAAAATTAATTTCATGCACTGATTGAGCTGCATTAGTGGATTATAGGCAGGAGCATTAAGAAAATTAAATGTGTTGAATTCCATACCTGGACTGATGTGCCGACCGGATACTGTACATTAAAGCATGTTATAATAACAAAAGGCAGAGCAGTTTTTTTTAAGTTTACTTTGAAAGCAAGATTGCACAGGAGGCCAGGAGCACCCCAGGACAGCTCTCTCTATTCCCCAACAGAACACTCTTTTTACCCTTTGCTCACTGAACCCTCTCAGACAGGGGAGCAGAGATCAATTCAATTCAATTCAATTCATGTTTATCGTCATTATACTGTGTGAGGTACACATATAAAAGAACATAGACTGTAATCACTCAAATGTCGCAAAGGCCAAGGAAAGCAACAATGCAGAAAACAGACATGGGATATCTTAGTACCATGTAAAATAGATTTAATTATGAGAACTATTATAAAATATTAATATGAATTATGTCTACACAGTGACAAAATAAAGAATATTAAAGTGTCCTGTAAATATGATAAACAAATGTGGTTGTAAAACACTGTTCAACTGATCTGAGGCGTACAGTGCACTATGTTACAAATGACACTGTTGTAGATGGAAGGTAAAAAAACAACAGCACCTCAGGACAACGTTCCCGCACAGTCAGACTGCTGCAGCAGCGTAAAACAGCCGACGACCCCAGCGAGCCTGCAACCTGAGTCAGAACCCCCCCCCCAACCCCCACTGCGTTCCCTCAGGATCTGCTACAAGGGTCAACACATCTAAGAAAACCTTTCCATCCAAACAGTCGCCCAAAGAGAGGTCATGATGGCAGCAAATTAAAAAAAAAAACTTTTTGTGTTCAAGAGTGCTGTTAATTTCCCCCTTGTGTCCTGCCTCTGACACTAACTTGAGTTGATGGCTTGGTTTTTTTTGCCCTCAACAGTCTGTGACCCCCCTCTCAGCCCTCAGACCAACCACTGGTCACGACAAAAAACCTCATAAAAGGACCACCGCAAAGAGCAACACATTTAAGGTTACAAAGAGAACAATGAATTAATGCATAACAGTGCGATCTGATGTTTTTTAAGGTATTGCACAGTACAGTAAACAAAGCTCCATCACTTTGTGCAGAGTACATGTATTTCAGTGCAACTCCAGTGACTCTGCCCCAGTAAAGGTGATTCACATGCTATATGCTCCGCAAATAAGAACAGACCTACAAAATAATGCTGCCAATGTCAGACATATTGCCTGAGTAAGGAACGGACAAATAATAGAAGAATAATTTTAAAATAAGGCTAATTAGCACAATGCTTATACTCAAGTTTTTAACTTTAGAGCTCGAATGCAAAATACACAATAAAAGCACGCTGCTGATCCAACATCTCATAAAAAACATGTAGTGATTGATAAGAGAATGGTTCCTCGTTAGCTGAACCCTCTCTGATAATCCCAGTGCCTGAAAGCACCAAACTCATCAGCTGAAATGTTAACACTGATGAGCATGCCGTGATGTGACTGAAATAGTTTTTACTGTGCCAATATGCACTTTATGTCTCTCGTCAATTATTGCACATGCACTTATGTGGATGAAATTTTAATGTTACTGCATTATCATGGTGAATGTGGAGGTTGCTAGAATGGCTTTTGTCAGGGGCCCCCTTAGGTAACAGGCGGTGTTGCTCCATTAAGTCAAATGGTAGAAAGTGCACCATTTCTAAGTTGACCACTTAATAATCTGCAGAGTTAAAGCAAGGAGAGAAAAAGCTGCTCAAAATGTCTTCCAACAGCACCACGTCACAATACAATGAACAGAGCCGCTGATTAAAAATTTGTCTTCCGCTGCCCTTACACCAAAAATGGGAGACACAGGCAACAGAAGGATGTCCGAGCCCCGCGCCCTGACTGGCAAATATTACATTTGCTTGGTCAAATCAGCCAACAACAACAGGTATTGTTAGCATTGCTATCAAGCAAACCATAATTTGGTCAAAATCCCACAGCAAAATGGCCCAAGGTGTGGTAGCATTTAAATACAAATGACAGGTTTGTGCCTTTGGGCACTAAAATCGTTGACCAGGCACAGGCGCGGAGAATGGGGGGAATGGGAGTGCCCGGTGCAGCCCGGTGCAAGTATTCCTCTGTCCTGCCTCTGTCCCTCCTGCCAGCACAAGTGGCAAAGAGGGAGGCAAGAAGTCTGAGTGGGTTTAGCACAGCCGAGTCAAATCTTCACCAATCAAATGAGGTCCTCTCCTCACCTTTAAAATTGGAATAAGGAAGCCTGTGTCCTATATCTGCATGATGCGTGAATGATGCATTTTACTTTGCTGCTTCAGGCATGTTTTCTGCTCTGCTTACGTCTATATTAAGCATTATAAATGACTTAGCTGGCTAGCTAGGGCATTCACAAATTATTACCATTAGTGCACTTGAATGGAATTTCCAAAACAAAACTACGTCAGATCATTCAAACTTATGGAGTTGGAATGAAATATGACGGTTTATTTATTTTCATTTATTTCTTCTGCCTGGGAAGAGAAATGATGGATATTCCTATTATTACACCCTGTTGCTGCTTAAAATTTTGGGATTAACATGCATGGACAACAATGCAAGATACGTCAGACATTTATTTTCAGTTTGTGATCTTATCTCAGTATGAGATCATAGCAATCAGGCTGTATTTCTTTCCCCCACTAAAAACGATAAAACCTAAGTGACAATAATAGCATCAAGCCGCTTGCACATTGGATGCGAAACTAATTTTTTGTGATGGCTGGTGAGTTGAGACGCCAAATGCAGCGGCCAGAACAAAAGAAGGACACGCAGATGAGAGAGAGAGATAAACAAATAACATAAGAGAGCGGGACTCGCACTTCCAATGGACCTAGATGTCATCCAAGGCAAGGAAGCAAGGCGAGCTCGACAGGAAGAATAGAAAGGGAAAAAAAAACAGAAAAAATCCCTCGCTATCTACTTAGAACTTAGAACTCGAATATACAGCTCAACCTCAACAACTCTCTTACTAGAGACCTTACCGGCTAAAGTGCAAACATAACACTGACACTCTAGCAAGGGAAATGAGGCGGTACTAGGGCTTAAATAGAATTCGGGCGAGGCCCCCAATTAATGCCAGCTGGCCCAGGAATCCGTGTGAGAGCAAAACGATATCGTCCCGGACGAGAGCAACAAGGAAAGCTCTCAAAGCTTCCAAACCATGACATTTTTCCCACGACTAATTACTGTACATTCAAAGTCAATGCAAAGTCAATGAACGTGTGTATTCGCGTCTTTGCATTGACTTTGAATGTAATCAGTCGTGCGAAAAATTCGTTTTGCGTCCGGTGTGAAAGCAGCTGAAGGACACATACCCACATAGTCTACACATGCAGTGTGTCACGCGCCCACATGCACACATCTCTCTCTCTCTCTTTCTTTGATCTGACATCAGGACAATCGATATAGATACTTTAATTTATGAGCTGATTCAGATAGTTACATTTAATAGTGCTTGCTGTAATTATTTATTGCATTGAAATGTGCCTGACATTCTGGAAACCTGCCGGTGAGGTTTTGTTGATGTGTGTGCACTGTGCACCAGTCAGCCAAATTACCACTGCACAGAAAGTAAACCAGGTTGGAGCTGGTAAGCTCTCTGCGCACTTTCGGCGGAACCTTTATTCACAAAATTGTCACTGCGTCATGATGAATATGTGACACCTCCCCCAACTACGCCGCCACACCCATCTCACACCCATATACCAAGTTGCCAAAGTGGCTGTGCACAGTGTTGCACCGCACAAAATTACCGCTGCTAGGGCTATGCCTCGCTGCGCCACCCTGCGCTGCACCAAGAAATTAGAGCTCATAGTGATATAATAAGGAATAATTTTACCATTATTATTTTCTTCTTCTTCTTCTTCTTCCTCTTCTTATTATTATTATTATTATTATTATTATATTTGTAAAGAGTGGTTTCAGCACTGGAATTGTTAACACTAACAAAATTTGCAAGACTTCAGGCTGCACAAAAGTACAAATGAACCTTCTCTCTTCGCAGTGATATTGAAGAAACATGCGGAGCTGGTTGCAATAGCCGGGAGCTCATTCCGGGACCATCATCCAGTCAATATTGCCCATTAAGCCAGTGTGTTTCTGTTCTGTTTCTGTTTACACGCATGTCCTATCTTGTTTCTCCAAATGCCTGTTTACTTTGCTCCACACTCTCAGTCCTTCAGCGCGATGAGCTTCTGTAACTGTTAATTGGCTTACTGTCTCATTCTCTCCCTCAGTGAATTCTCTATGCCTTTTCCCTCACCTGTTCCTTGTATTCTTGTTTGTCTACACGTATTATTACCAGTTCCATTCTCTGTTTCTTGCTCATTTGCCGAGTTGGTTCATCTTTGTTACAACTAGCTGTATTCTGTACTGCCCGCTCATTTTGGACCCTGCCTTGTCTCTGTATCTGTTCTGTTGGTGAACCTTCTGGTTTTTGACTCATGCCTGTTTCCTGACCACGTTTTTTTGGGCTGCCCTGTCTTCAAACAAATTTATGGTTTATTTTAACTCGCTTTCGGCATCTGAGTCCTTTTGCAACCCTGACCCATCTCTAGTTGTACCTTCTTCACCTACTGAGGCCTTAAGCCCTAGGTCTTGTTTCACAAAGCACGATTACTGAGTTAGCTGGATAACTCTGCATTGAGAAAAACCCAGGCCCCTCCAAAATCTTTTACACCATGAATTATCCAGCAATCTCAGTAAATCTGTTCTGAGAAACACCCCCTGCTCCAAGGTTCATAGGTTCACTTTTGGAACTGACAACACAGGCAATTCACCTCCATGGCTTCTGAATTGGATTCAGAAAAAAAAAAAAAAATAATTCACACCCTCCAACAGTTTTCCAAAAAGAGTTTCCCAAAAGCGTATTTGCTGACTAAGCTGGCAATTTACATAGTTCGTCCATTCTCAGTCAATCGGACCAATTATATAAGTTAGCATCAGTGATTTTTGGGATTTTGACTTTAAACCTGCTTACTGCCACCTTACTGTATGATGCTTAAATCTGGGTTCAAACTCATAACCAAACTGTGACTTTCTCATGTCTAATCATCAGTGGCAGTTTACCAAAAGGGAATCCTGTACATAACAAACCAAAACATTCTAAATCAAATCAAAATAATGAAAAAATATCTTAACTTGAAAAGTGTATGTGTGTATGTATTACTTCCATATTTAAAAAATTCAAATTTTAAAAGCACAATAGGCCGCTGAGATCATGTGCAACTTTCATCAACCCTTCTTCAATCCATGCAAAATAAAAGACCAGCAGCGAAACATATGCAGGTCACACAAAGGTCAGGGAGATCTGTGGTTGTCACAGTAACGCTGCAGGTGTTGCCATGGCTTCCTCAGGTTTTGAGGCTCTGAAGAGCACGGTGCAGCCTGGAGTTCACCAGTGCTTACAAAATCTCTCGCCAAAATCAGGGCAGCGCGCTCAGATACGTACAGTGGCTCCAATAAGTATTTGTACACTACTTGAAAAATCGACTGCATAAAAGCTTTTGTATATTCGGCTAAATGCTTGCTATTGTGTGTAAAAGTGATTAAAATATTTGATAATCAATATGTTTTAAACAAACCTTTAATGTCAAAATGGCATATTTGGTCAGAAAGGCGATTATCTGATCCAATAAGTATCTGCACAGTTCCATTAGTGAGTCACAAAACTTATAATACTCACCTAAAATTGACTCAAGATGTTTACAGGACATGATTGACTCACTTGGTCTGATTTGGTCAAGCGTGACCATACTGGACACTCCCTCTGTACACAGACTGGCCTATGTAAATGGCCTGACCATGCCCATAATGTATTCCTGTCATATATGGCTAAGACAGGCGAGATACCCCATCGAATGCGGAGGCAAATCATTCAGCTAAATAAAGAAGGCCAAAGCACCAGAAAAATTGGAACTCGGCTATCGTTACGTCACACGACCGTGCAGTACATCATCAAGAAGTACAAACAGTCTGAACGCATAGCCAATGCAGCCAGGAAAGGACGTCCCAGGAAGACCAGCCAGCGCACTGACCAGTACATCTCCCTGCTGGTACAGAGGAAGAGACAGTCCTCGGCCTCCAGTCTTGCCACCAAAGTGGAGGAAGCAACTGGAAGCCATGTTTGTGCCCAGGCCATCCGTAACCGGCTCCATGAAGTACAGTACTGTACAAATTCTTATTGGAGCCACTGTATATTTCATAGAGAATTGTTCATAAGTTAAGAAATTGCCATTCGTGTCCATCAAGTCAACTATAGACCATATATTCCTCTCATACCAGTCTTCAAAAAATAAGGATTTACAGTGGCTCCAATCAGTAAACAAGAGACCATCTCGATAGAGACGATGCACCAGCTCTTCCTTCCCTCTCTAGTGCTCTTGCTCAGACCACACCCACCCACAAACTCTGCCTTCATTTTGAACTGAACTGCTCGCTGTGACCGCATCTTGCACGAGTGTGACACAACTGCATTGATAAATGCCAAGCAAATCCATTTCTGTGGTAGTTCCCGCTAAAATGGGTGTCTCAAGAACCTCATTTAGCCATTCTCTCACTCACTCTCTCTCTCTATCTCTCTCTCTCACAGACTCATGAAGTGAAAACAACACCTGCCAATGCTGTAAGAGCTGGTAAACTTAAACTATTTATCTTTTTTTAAACCATGTAACCAAAACATTTTGGTAAAGGTCCTTTTTAGACTAAGATTTACCTTTACAAGAGCATGTACGTTTTTATATGCATGAGTGTTTATGTGAGAGAGCAAAGCATGAGATCTGGTGATTTAGAGATGTTAAAATCTGGCCCTCAAATCCAAATACAGCCCTGGCTTTCTGTTATCCCAGGCATTTAACTTAGTACCAGCACAGCTGGCTAACTGTACTGTTTTTAATCATATCAAAGGAAAGGGGAGGATGAAAGCCTCAAGGGCCATGACTTGACAGACTAATAAACCCAAAGAATTCTGTCTCTTTACCTCTTAATTCTCCTTCTCTCTGGTACCTCCCTCTCTCCACCTCCAAGAGAGATCCAAACCAGTGCAAAAGCCACAAGTGCCTCTGCCACCATTTTGAATCCTGCATTTCAAAATGGTGTTATCCCCTGCGCAAAGCTCTTGGAGCCTCTTCAGAGTCTTACAGGGAACCAGGCAGACCCCCCAGGTCTGACCCACCGGTTACTCGGCACAATTCCAGTGCAGCAATACCTATTTTAATGGTCCGTCATAGACATAAAACATAAGACTACGTCATATTACTGCTGCCCATAAACACTAACCAACTTTACATTAACATGCTCTCAAGGGCGGTCATCTATTTATGCGCCGCTGAGCCACAGACAGTCCTCACAAAGACAGAGGCACATTCATCAGGGACCATGTTATCTTCAGATGAAATCAAGCAAGATCAAACACTGCACTCCTTAAAGTTACATTCCTTATTTCACGTCTTACTTACATTGAGGGCTTTTAAGAGAAATACATTCTAACAGCCAAACAGCCTCTATTTACTTTACATCAACAGGTTTGTGAATCATCTGCTGAGGATTAAAACTTTATTTTCTTGACCGAGCAAAGCTGTACCACAATCACAAGCTTCCCCCAAGACAGCCTCTTGAAATCTTTCTCTCAAATCTCCATCATCAATAGTGGAAAATCCAAGCTCAGGCAGTTAAAAGTAATTTTAAATGTTTTGTTTCTGTCACCTGGATTTGCTGATTAATATTACTCTTCTGTAAGAGGTTAAAACGAATGAGAAAGAGAAGCTCATAGATGTCATGGATGGGATAGAAACATGGCAGGATTTCAAAAAAATTCTGACCCCCAAGATCTCCCTCTCTAATCGCTGCTCCTCAACCCAAAAGGGTATCTGGTACATTGACATCCAAGCGTCTGTGCTCAGTATGTGCTTTTCCACAAAGTGTGACAAACCAGATGATCTGCTAACCAAACCACTTCTTCATTTTGCGGCACAGAAATCACAGTCATTTGTTGACTCTCCAGCCAAGGTCTTGTCATTCTGTACCTGCAGGACTCCAGCATGTAATTAAAGTCTAAGCCAATAATAAACAGCATCATTAATCACTGAGGGTCATTGGTGTCCTTACCTTTACCACCACATGTAAGGACAGACAATCAATCTACCCCATACACTGATTAAATGCAATGAATCTCATGTCCTGTGACCCACATGTGAAAACGGTTAAAGGTTTCGTAGAAATTCCAACGGGCCAAGAATAGATATTAACGTAACTTCAACGGTGAACCTGGGGATTACAAATCCAGGATGCCTTGTAGCCTCAGGTCACCTTGAAGGTTATGCATGCAATTCTTGAGCCATGGATCAATCATCCAGATCATTTTGTCAGTAAACTGGGAATTAATCATTGTGGACTGAAGGTCAGCAACTTCCAAAGATGCTGAGATGTTCTTCAGAGAGCCATTTGTTTGTTTTTTTTTTTTAAATAGTTACCGGTTTTAGCTTCCAAATGATTGCCAGTTCATATTTTGAATCCAAAGAGTAAACGCACAACTGAATGACGGTTTCAAAGCCAGTGTTGATGATAACAGCAGCGATTTGCAAGTCTACAGCACAATCTTGTGGAAATTTGTGAGCACTACGCAAATTATGCAGGATTTTGAGCCTTGCCATGGCTATCCATTCAGCATTAAAGTATCTTCCTTCCTCTTGCTCACATGCATCAGTTTTTGTATTTCAAGTGTTTCATTATTTTTGTCCTGATGTCTCTTTTTGATAGCTGTTGGAAGCTGACATTCATTTTATAATTGCAATGTACAGTTGCAATCAAAATTATTCAACCCCTGCTGCAAATTAGGTTTACAGGCAAAATTTACTAAGCTACGTTAGCTAGCTTAGCAGTTTGCTATCCAGTCAAAGCGTGCAGTATTGTTTTCTTGAAACAACATTAGTAATGCAAGATAAACCCTTCGGATTGAAGCACTGACTATCTCTGGATTGGACAAAGCTAAAAACCGAACATTACAGTTGACTAGATCATGTTAGATTTATGATTCCTCATTTCTTTCATTTTGCCACTGATCCAAAGTTAGTCAGGATATTCTTGCTACATCTGAAAGTTAGTCTGAACATATCTCGACCTTCCTACCCAAATTTACACCTATACACCATAGAATTCTCAATAAGAATGAAGTCAGAACTTTGACTACAGTAGGCCATTCTAAAACATTCATTTTGTTTATTTTGAGCCATTCAGAGATGGACTTGCTTGCGTGCTTTGAATCATTGTCCAATCATTGCATTGCTTTTGAATCATGAACCCAACTGTGCTTGAGCTTAAGGTCACAAACTGATGGCTGAATATTCTCCGACAGGATTTTCTGGTAGAGAGCAGAATTCATGGTTCCATCAATTATGGCAAGTCGTGTACATCCTGAAGCAGCAAAGCAGCCCCAGATCACCACAATACCACCACCTTGTTGGACTGTTGATATGATGGTCTTATTGTGGAATGTGTGTTAGCTTTACGCCAGATATAATTAGACCAGCGAAAAAAGTTCCAGTTTTCACTAAACAACATACACAATATTTTGGCGGTCATTATGATGTTTTTTTTTGGCGAATTTGAGATAAGCCTTTGTGTGTGTTTTTTTTTTTTTTTTTAGCTCAGCTGTGGTTTTTGACTTGCAGCTCTCCCATGAATGCCATTGTGCACAGTTTATTTCTTATTACAGAATAATAGAGGCGAGTGAGGCCTGCCGTTCTTTATCTGAGTTCTTTTGTGACTATTTGGATGAGTCATCACTGTGCTCTTGGAGGAAACTGGTAGGCCAGCCACTCCTAAGAAGGTTAATCACTCTTAAAAGTTTTCTTGATTTGTACATAATGGCTCTCACAATGACACGCTGAAGCCTAACAGCCTTACAGATGGCTTTGTAACCCTTTCCAGACTGAGAGACCAATGACTTAGTTTCTCAGTTTAAGTGATGTTAAGATTCAACAGAGCTGGCAGTAATCATGCCTGGGTGTGTTCAAAGAAATTGAACTCACTTAGCTTTTAAATTTGTTTAATTTTTTGATTTAGTGACTAAGGGGGAATGACTTCTTAACACATGGCCAGGTAGGGTTGGAAAGCTTTTTTTGCAATAAATGAAATCATGATCACTCCATTTTGTGTTTACTTGGGTTATATTTGTCTTATACAAAAATGGTTTCTTGATCTGAAACATTATAGTTTGACAAATATGCTAAAATAAAAGGAATCAAGGGGAAAATATTTTTTCACAGCACTGCACATGCAAGCATACATAAATACACACAGAGATTCCTTGCTTTATGATGTGATGCCTCAACATGGATATTTTATACTATTTTCAAGGAGAAAATCCTGCACAGAAAGCTGTCAAAACTGGATCGGCACTTGGCAATAATTCTGCTGTTAGCAAGGTCAAAAGCAGCCATCTGGATATAAACTAAAGCCCCCCCGGCAGACCATTGGCATCAGTTATCCTCTCACATCAAAGGGCTCTGGACTCCTCCAAGTGCTTCCCTACCAGTCACGGCTGGCGAGTTCCCTTTCCAAACATGCTGGATTTTGTCAGCTGACCTTAGCTACTTTTGGAGTGACACTTGCTACTCCAGATGAATAACTGCCACTTGAAGGGGATGCTGGAACCGTGTAAAGTCCACTACCAGAACTGAGACAGATAATTACATTGCTTTCTATTATTTTATGAACTCAGAACTCATTCTCAGAACTAGTTGAATTCCCCACTTTATCCATCCATCCATCCATTAGCTAATCATATTATTCCAGGTCAGGGTTGCACGGGGGTTCAAGCATATCCCAGCATCCAACTGGGAACATGTAGGAACACAAGCAGGAAATTTCACCCATCCATTGTAAGGCACTCGTCATTCACTCAACAATAATGCCAATGGGCAATGTACAGTTTCCTGTAAGCCTGAAATGCATGTCTTTGAACAGAGAGTGGAAACCCAAGTGAACCCGGGGAAAACATACAAACTCAACACAGAAAGTTTCCCAGGCCAGATTCAAATCCCTACTCTACTGATATGTAATAATTGTGATTCTGGAATAATTTCATTTAAAAGGGCTCGGACAGAACTCCTGTCCTTGAAGAGAAATCCATCCCAGACAGACGTCAGCTGCTGAAATTGGGACAAAAAGCTCAAAAAGAAGATTAAAAATGCAAGCTCGAAGGGAAAATATTTTTGGTTCCTCTTAGAGCAGTCGTGTTTCTGCAAGTTAAAGAACATTTTGTGATCAAATGTTAAAATTGAGCAAGCGAGTGTTAAACCGGGGTAGGAATTTAGATGGGAAAATGGCAACTAGGCCCTCATGAACCAAAAAAGTCCCCTATGTATTCTCAAAAATGTTATTTCATAATTTTTTCCCAATTATTATCATCTGAAATTCCCAAAAAATACCATCTTTGTCTTACTGAGGTAACAGAGTAATTGTATCAAAGTTGATGCCCGCCTCCTTTCAATTTTACAGCCTCACCATGGCGTCTTTCCTATCACTTAATTTGAACTTTTTACTCTCTTTGAAACTGAAATGCCATCTTGTCATTTGTCCCTGTTCTTTTTGAGATTCCCCTGGACTTTAGCTGATCGGGACCAAAAAAGTCTCCATGAGAGAAAATCACATTTTTACTTCAGCGTGAAAGCTCTAGACTGAAAGCACCATTGGAACCCCCACAGAAAAAACCTATATAAACATATAGGTTTTAATATAGGGCCACATATAGGTTTCGAATATATGCAACATACATAAAATTGGCCATTTTCTTATATTATAGGTACATATACGTACAGATATGTACGTATATGTACCTATAATATATGAAAACGGCCAAATAAAACTTCTACATCTTTTTAAAAATTTTATTTGGCATTTCCAATCCCATCCGAATCTGGAATATCCAATCAGGGAACTAAGTACAAGCTCTTAGGCTTATTCGCATAAGTGGCCCGCAGTTGACTGTTCAGTAGAGTGAACACAGCTCGTGGCCATTAGCAATTGCTTTTAATACATCTGCTGGGCGAAACTTCAAAAGCTCAGAAAGAGGGCAGTGGACACCCAGATATTACTTTGCAGCCTGTTTAGCCAACAGGACGTGCCTAGGGGAACTCTAATCTACATAACCCTTCCCGGCAGGCCCTTCGCAATTTGCATCCCTGTAGCGCATTGGCCAATTGCGCGCTACTTCTGAAAAGACCTGCCGACCACTGCTGCTTGATACAATGCGGGGATGAAAACCTATATGTTTATATAGGTTCTTCCTGTGTGGGAATTTAAGAATCCTTGTTATTTCACCGCTGTAGGAAAAAGTCTGGGACCTTTGGTTGCTATTAAAGCATCACAGATAAAAGACAAGTGTCTGTTCATTAAAACTGTGAACAGAAATGTTGACTTTGTCTTCAAATTCATTAACCACAGTGAAATGCTTAAATAGATGTGGGGATGAAAATGACTTTTGAAAGGCATGTTTACTTGAATGTATGTTCTTCTGTGTACTTTTATTTTGTTATTTTTCTTTCATTTTGCTACATTTAAACTAAGGACCTCTGAGCCATATTCATCTAGAAAATGCATTACAGACAAGATAGAAAACATTGCATTTGGCGGGTGTAACAGTGTAGTGTATTACCTTTCAGTGGATGTGTATGAGCTGTAATGATGGGAACCCAATTTTATCTAATGTGATGAATCTGGCAGTGACTTAAACTTGAAAAAATGTTCAATTGATGAAATAAATATCATCAAACCATTTTGTTCTTATACATTTCCTTCTCTTCCGCAATACACAACTCAATATTCATAGAATGGAAATAAGTTTGGTCAAGAAAGAATTGATGACCTAGTTATTATATCCCCAAACGCCGAATGGCGTTCCGGGGGATATTATGTTTTTGGTCGGACCGCCGCCGCCGCCACACTACGTGTTAACGCGATAACTTCAGTAATATTTCAAATACAAATTCCAAATTTTGCACATAAGTAAGTATCATAAAGAGGAGGAACTGATTTGATTTCGGACAATTTACAATTTCTAGATTGGCCACCAGGGCCCAAAAACGGAAAAAAACACCATTTTATCGTATCTCTGGAAATTTTTGTCCGATTGACCTCAAATCAAGTGCAAATGAAAAGTCATGACCTGAGGATGTGTCGCACAAGAACATTATACCTGTTTGGTTCAACATTTTGACACAAGGTGGGGCTTTGTCACATAAAATTCACCATTTTTGCTATATCTTTGGAACTATTTCTCCAATTGACATGAAACTATGTGCAACTGCAAGGTCAAGACCTCACAACGTATCAAATGATGACATCATACCTGTATGGTTCAATATTTTGCCACCAGGTGGCGCTTTGTGATGGAAAATTACCATTTTGGCCATATCTTCAGAACCATTTGACCGATTGACCTGAAATTAAGTTCAAGTGAAAGTCTATTCAAGGTCTATTCAAGGATTGGGGAATGGGAGGATTGGGGGCGTTCGGGGATATACCCCCAGCCGTCGCCTCCGACGGCATAAGCATAGTTGTTATTGTTTTAGGAAAAAAATGTAACAAATAGTATTAGATATTTGTGTTGATATCATAGCTTTTTGTCTCCTCTCACTTGTCATCGTTAATAATGACTGGTTTACACATAGCGTGTCATTGTCACATGTCAACATGTATTTGGGATCAAATGTGATCCCAATTTCACGTGTTCACGTGCTATTCGTAAGTTATTGCGAGAAATTCTCGTTATTCCTGTAGGGACTTTGGACTAATATGCAGATATTACCTTGAGAATAAAAACATGAGGTAGGCATCATGTATGACAGATACAAAAGTGAGATATGAGCTACACAGTTAATAGGTATGACAAACAGATCCTGCCACTGGGTATACAGTGGCTCCAATAAGTATTTGTACACTACTTGAAAATTCGACTACATAACAGCTTTTGTATATTCGGCTAAATGCTTGCTATTGTGTGTAAAAGTGATTAAAATATTTGATAATCAATATGTTTTAAACAAATATTTAATGTCAAAATGGCATATTTGGTCAGAAAGGCGATTATCTGACCCAATAAGTATCTGTACAGTTCCATTAGTGAGTCACAAAATTTATAATACTCACCTAAAATTGACTCAAGATGTTTACAGGACCCCTCCTTGAATCGCCACCTTATCGTGGTGGAGGGGTTTGAGCACCTGGATGATCCTAGGAGCTATGTTGTCTGGGGCTTATTTGCCCCTGGTAGGGTCTCCCAGGGCAAACAGGTCCTAGGTGACAGGTCAGACAAAGAGCGATTCGAAAACCTCTAATGAATGCTCAAAAATCGAGGATGCTTACGTCGCCCGGATTGGCGTCACCGGTACCCTACCCTGGAGCCAGGCCTGGGGTTGGGGTTGGTAGGCGAGCGCCTGGTGGTCGGGCCTCCACTCACGGAACCCGCCCGGGCATAGCCCGTACGAGCGACGTGGGCCCGCTTTCCCGTAGGCCCATCCCGCGCGAAAGGGTTGAAGGGGCTGATGCCTTGTGTTTTGGGTGGCAGTCGTGGGCGGGGGCCCCGGTGACCCAATCCCCGGACTCTGAATCTGGTTCTGGGGACATGGAATGTCACCTCACTGGGGGGGAAGGAGCCTGAGCTTGTGCGGGAGGTCGAACGATATTGGCTAGAGATAGTCGGGCTCACCTCCACGCACAGTCTGGGCTCTGGAACCCAACTCCTTGAGAGAGGCTGGACTCTCTTCTACTCTGGAGTTGCCCGCGGTGAGAGGCGGCGGGCTGGTGTGGGTTTGCTTATAGCCCCCCAACTTAGCCGTCAGGTGTTGGAGTTTTCCCCGGTGAACGAGAGGGTCGCCGCCCTGCGCCTTCGGGTCGGGGACAGGTGCCTCACTGTCATTTCGGCTTATGAGTACCCGACCTTCTTGGAGTCCGTAGGAAGGGTACTGGAAAGTGGTCGGACTGGGGACTCCATCGTTCTACTGGGGGACTTCAACGCCCACGTGGGTAGCGACAGTGTTACCTGAAGGGGCGTGATTGGGAGGATCGGCCTGCCCGATCTGAACCCGAGCGGTGCTCTGTTATTGGACTTCTGTGCTAGTCACGGTTTGTCCATAACGAACACCATGTTCAGGCATAAGGGTGTCCATCAGTGCACGTGGCACGAGGACACCCGAGGTCGGAGGTCAATGATCGACTTTGTGGTCGTGTCATCTGACCTTCGGCCGTATGTCTTGGACACTTGGGTGAAGAGAGGGGCTGAGCTGTCCACTGATCACCACCTGGTGGTGAGTTGGATCCGCTGGCGGAGGAGGAAGCTGGACAGACTTGGCAGACACAAACGTGTTGTGAGGGTTTGTTGGGAACGTCTAGCGGAACCCTCTATCAGAGGGGTTTTCAACTCTCACCTACCGGAGAGCTTTGACCAGATCCCAAGGGAGGCTGGAGACATTGAGTCTGAATGGACCATGTTCTCCACCTCCATTGTTGACGCGGCTGTGCTGCGGCCCGGGCGGTGGCGGAAGCAAAAACTTGGGTATGGGAAAAGTTCGGGGAGGCCATGGAGGAGGACTATTGGTCGACCCCGAAGAAATTCTGGCAAACCGTCCGGCGCCTCAGGAGGGGAAAGCAGTACCCTGCCAACACTGTTTACAGTGGAGGTGGGGAGCTGTTGACTTCGACTGGGGATATTGTCGGCCGATGGAAGGAATACTTTGAGGACCTCCTCAATCCCGCTGTTACGCCTTCCATAGAGGAAGCAGAGGCTGGGGACTCAGAGGCTGACTCATCCATCACTCGGGCTGAAGTCACTGAGGTAGTTCAGCAGCTCCTCGGTGGCAAGGCGCCAGGGGTGGATGAGATTCGCCCTGAGTACCTCAAGTCTCTGGATGTAGTAGGGCTGTCTTGGTTGACACACCTCTGCAGCATTGCGTGGCAGTCGGGGACAGTGCCTCTGGATTGGCAGACCGGGGTGGTGGTTCCTCTATTTAAGAAGGGGGACCGGAGGGTGTGCTCCAACTATAGGGGGATCACACTTCTCAGCCTCCCGGGTAAAGTCTATTCCAGGGTGCTGGAGAGGAGAATCCGGCCAATAGTCGAATCTCGGACTCAGGAGGAACAATGCGGCTTTCGTCCCGGTCGTGGAACACTGGACCAGCTCGATACCCTCCGCAGGGTGCTTGAGGGTGCATGGGAGTTTGCCAAACCTGTTCACATGTGTTTTGTGGACTTGGAGAAGGCATTCGACCGTGTCCCTTGTGGCATTCTGTGGGAGGTGCTTCGGGAGTATGGAGTCCAGGGCCCTCTACTACGGGCCGTGCGGTCTCTGTATGACCGGAGCAGGAGCTTGGTTTGCATTGCCAGCAGTAAGTCAGACCTGTTCCCGGTGAAAGTTGGACTCCGGCAGGGCTGCCCTTTGTCACCGGTTCTGTTCATTATTTTTATGGACAGAATTTCTGGGCGCAGCCAGGGGGCGGAGGGAGTTTGGTTTGGGGACCACAAGATCTCATCTCTGCTTTTTGCGGATGATGTTGTCCTGTTGGCTCCTTCGAACCAGGACCTTCAGCATGCACTCGGGCAGTTTGCAGCCGAGTGTGAAGCGGCTGGGATGAGAATCAGCACCTCCAAGTCCGAGGCCATGGTTCTCGACCGGAAAAAGGTGATATGTCCCCTCTGGGTTGGAGGAGAGTTCTTGCCTCAAGTGGAGGAGTTCAAGTATCTTGGGGTCTTGTTCACAAGTGAGGGAAGGATGGAGCGTGAGATGGACAGACGGATCGGTGCAGCGGCAGCAGTAATGCGGTCATTGTACCGATCTGTCGTGGTGAAGAAGGAGCTGAGCCGAAAGGCAAAGCTCTCGATTTACCAGTCAATCTACGTTCCTACCCTCACCTATGGCCATGAACTCTGGGTCATGACCGAAAGAACGAGATCTCGGGTACAAGCGGCTGAAATGGGTTTCATCCGCAGGGTGGTGGGCCGCTCCCTTAGAGATAGGGTGAGGAGCTCAGTCACTCGGGAGGAGCTCAGAGTAGAGCCGCTGCTCCTCCACGTCGAGAGGGGCCAGCTGGGGTGGCTCGGGCATCTTTATCGGATGCCCCCTGGACGCCTTCCTGGGAAGGTGTTCCGGGCATGCCCCACCGGGAGGAGGCCTCGGGGAAGACCCAGGACACGCTGGAGGGACTATGTCTCTCAGCTGGCCTGGGAACGCCTCGGGATACCCCCGGAAGAACTGGAGGAAGTGTCCGGGGAGAGGGAAGTCTGGGCATCCCTGCTTAGACTGCTGCCCCCGCGACCCGGCCCCGGATAAGCGGTAGAAAATGGATGGATGGATGGATGGATGTTTACAGGACATGGTTGACTCACTTGGTCTGATTTGGTCAAGCGTGAACATACTGGATCTCCCTCTGTACACAGACTGGCCAATGTAAATGGCCTGACCATGCCCATAATGTATTCCTGTGATATATAGCTAAGACAGGTGAGATACCCCGTCGAATGCGGGAGCAAATCATTCAGCTACATAAAGAAAGCCAAAGCACCAGAAAAATTGGAACTCGGCTATCGTTTCGCCACACGATCGTGCAGTACATCATCAAGAAGTACGAACAGTCTGAACGCATAGCCAATGCAACCAGGAAAGGACGTCCCAGGAAGACCAGTCAGCGCACTGATCAGTACATCTCCCTGCTGGTACAGAGGGAGAGACAGTCCTCAGCCTCCAGTCTTGCCACCAAAGTGGAGGAAGCAACTGGAAGCCATGTTTGTACCCAGGCCATCCGTAACCGGCTCCATGAAGCACAGTAGTGTACAAATACTTATTGGAGCCACTGTATATTTCATACAGAACTGTTTATAAGTTAAGAAATTGCCATTCGTGTCCATCAAGTCAACTATAGACTATATATTCCTCTCACACCAAACTTCAAAAAATAAGGATTTACAGTGGCTGGCGGAACACATCAGATGAGTATGCAGAAAAGCACCTCATGCCCACTGTGAAGTATGGGAGAGGATCAGTGCTGTGGGCCTGTTTCTCTTCCAGAGGCCCTGGGAACCTTGTTAGGGTGCACGGCATTATGAACGCTTTGAAATACCAAGACATTTTAAATCAAAATCTGGTGGCTTCTGCCCGAAAGTTGAAGATGGGTCATCACTGGGTCTTTCAGCAAGATAATGACCCTAAACAAGTGGCCAAATCTACACAGAAATGGTTCACCAGACAAAACATCAAGCTCCTCCCATGGCTCACTCAGTCCCAAAACCTCAACCCCATTGAAAACCAGTGGAGTGAGCTGAAGAGGAGAGTGCAGAGGGGAGGACCCAGATTGCTGGATGATTTAGAGAGATGGTAGAGCCTTTAGATGGCAGTATTGACATTTTTTTTTTGTTAAGCCAGTCTGGAGCTAGGCTTTGGGCATGTCCTGGGCATGCCTCAGAGGGGAAAGTCCCAGAGAATTGAAAAAAGTCTGGAAGGTGGGAGGGGGCTGGAAAAGAGTAAATAGGGAGAAAAATTGAGAGAGTAAAGTACTAGGAGAAATTGCAAGGATACATTTGACCAGACCTGTCACTCTTTACAAGGCCTGTGAAGCTTTTTGTGGATTTTTGCCTGTGTTGGAGCATTTTCCTGTCCCAGAACATCGAAAAGCAACCCCATCTCAAGGGACTGTAAATATCCTTTTTTTTTGGTTTGTTAATATGTAAATCTTGGTCAGTGGTTACTTTAAATTAAATCTGTTTAAGTTTTAAAATTTTATCTGTCATCCCTTGCTGTCTGATAGGTCATAACAAATTGGGGTCACAGCACTGTATTCTCCCATCTTGTGAAAAATTATCGGAAAAGATTAGGCGCTGTTTTGTTATCAAAAGGGGGTTGTACAAAGTGGCACACATGATTTGATGTAAAATAATTATTTCTTAATGTGAGATTTTTTTCCCTCTGAATAAATGTACTTGAATTAAAGGTTGGATTTTCCTCTTTTTTTCATTGTGGTCCTATATTATTCAAAAAAAAAAACTGAATTTATTAGAAGCTAAAGAACACATCTTAACCAGGGGTGCCAATTATTATGGAGGGCAGTGTATGTTGCCTACATGTGGCATATAGGTTGCATATATGCGCATATATGTTTACATAGATTCTTTCCATGTGGGAATTACAAGACAAGACCAATCTTACGATCTGTCTTCCAAAGCAACATCTATACCAATTCACAGGTGTGAAACTTAAGAGAAGGCCGAAATAGAAAATAAACTTTGAATATGAAACAGCACCTCTATTTTCCTTTCCTAGATTCCTTGCCCAAAATAAAACAAATAAGTCATTTTTCAAAGGTGGTGTTTATGTCATGACCAATGTTTTCTTTAGCTGTTTTTTTAATAGATCCATATAGCCAATCTGTAGTGTAACATGCTGATTGACAAAGCTGCGACACACATAGTCAAATCAGATCACCTGGGGTCAGGGACGGGATAAGTGAAGATCGGGCGTGGGCACATCACTTCCTGGTTAGCGGTCAGGCAGTGGCCACTGTTGTGAGGTGCCGAGACCCTCTCCTCCGCTCTGTGCTGACCAGAGGAATTATTTAGCGCAGGCTGGTCTGCAATAAACAGAAAAGGAAAAACAATTTCAATTTCAGACGTACAGAAAGGAATTAAAGGCAAGAATAAAAAAATTGTGCAGAAATGTCGGAGGTTAATCTAGTCAGTATTAAACTTGCTTTGGTCAATAACAGCGAAGAAATGCATACTTTTGCATCAAAGTAATTGTGTCTACAGATGGGTAAGGTTAATTCATTTGTCAAGGGGATCGATGGTTGTTTTATTTGGAGAATGTATCATGAATGCCACAGCTCAAACTCAAGACAAAATAAAAAAAAAAACAGCAACATCAGAAGCGTGATGGCTAAAGGAGCAAACAAACAAATTAGTAAGAAACAGAATAAAAAGGAAATGGGTACATTAAAACTCTCAGAATTAATCTTTTGCAGAAATCAACGAAGAGCATATCATTCTAATATGAGGCGGCAGCTATCACTGCTAACCAGGGGTGCGTCTCCCAAAAGCGTAGTTAGCAACATTGTTAGCAACTTACATAGTTAGTCTATTCACAGTCAGTAGTCCAAACTATATTAGTCAGTGTCTGAGCTTTCAAGAAATGCACCCGCAGCCAGTGAAAATTCTCCTGAAGTCACACAATATAAAAGCATAATGCTTGGCCCCTGACCCTGAGAGTGAGGGGACTGATGAGCAGCAGGGCACCCTGTTAGCCTCTACCCCTCAGAAAAGAGAGTTATCGATAGTGGGGGACTCAATACTCGGAGGAATAGATAGCTTAGTCTGTTCACGCGACAAGGAGTCTCGTACGGTGTGTTGCCTGCCTGGTGCCCAGGAAGGAGACCTCCTGGAGCGTGCGGACAAGCTCCTGGCCAGAGCGGGGAGGGATCCAGTTGTCATGGTCCATGTTGGGACAAATGACATAAGTAAGGGTAGGTTTGAGGTTCTGCAAGGCAAATTTGTGGAATTAGCTGAGAGGCTTAGGAGCAGATCCTCAACGGTAGTGTTCTCCGGGATTCTACCGGTATCACGTGTAAGCAGAGGAAAGCAGAATTTTATCTGGAGGTTTAACAGGGTATAGGTTTATGGGGCACTGGATCTTTTTCTGGGACAGGGGTGACCTGTTCAAGCCTGATAGGCTGCACCTGAACCGAAGGGGTACCTTTGCACTGGGGCAGCGTATGTTGAGGGTAGAACAGGATTATTTAAACTCGGGACTGGGAAGGCAGGGAGGTTAGTGAGCGTTACACATAGGGAAATGCAGACTGCCCCGATGGAGGCTGAATGCGTAACATGCACTACTGATAATATACTTGTAAAGCAACAAAGCGAAGTGGAGGCCTTGAAGCAGCGGCCACATGGGAAATCAAGGGGGAAGAGCATTAGTAATAACCTGAAATGTTTTTACTTAAATGCAAGAAGCATAAAAAATAAATTTCCTGAGCTTGAGGCTGTTATAATTAGTGAGGGCTATGACATAGTTGGGATTACGGAGACATGGCTAAGTGAAGAGGATGGAGATGAATATAATATAGAAGGTTATAAGCTCTTTAGGAAGGATAGATGTAATAGGCGAGGAGGGGGCGTAGCAATCTATGTGAACAAAAACATGAATGTACAGGAAATTCCCGAAATTGAACATTTCTTGCCCTGCGAAGATATCTGGGTCAGGCTCATTGGCAAACACGCGGCAGGTTTAAACATAGGTGTATGCTATTGACCACCAGCTTTGGACAGTGCAGTCAATGAAATGCTTTTTAGGAGGAGTACGCAAACTTGTAGAGGTGGAGGAACTATTATTATGGGAGACTTAATTTATCCTGGTATCAATTGGGAAATGGTGAAAGGACAGGGTAGGGGGGAGGAAGATGCTATAAATGATAATTTCTTGGTGCAGCATGTTAATAAACCTACAAGAGAGAAGGCAATTTTTGACTTAGTGCTCTATAATGACCCAGATAGAATTAGCAATGTTGAGGTACTGGAGCCACTTGGGACAAGTGATCACTCTGCAGTTAATTTTGATGTTTCATGGGAAGTTAAAAAGGTGTATTCAAAAACAAAAATTTTCAATTGTAGGCGAGCAGACTTTGGCAGGAAAAAGTAAGTGAAAAAAAATGGGAGACACTCCTGGACTGTGAGTCCGTAAATGAGATGTGGGAAAGATTTAAGGGGGTTTTACTTGAATCACAATGCAGATTCATTCCAAAGGTGTCCAAAAGTAAGCTGAAAAAGCAGAATCCTCAGTGGATGACCAAAAGTATTCGTAGGATTTTGAGGGTAAAGAGGAATCTTTATAAGATTTACATTATAGGAGCCAAATATGTGATTGCCTTCATTTCTGTCATTGTCCACTATGTGTCGCTGTGTTGTTCACTGTGTATTAACTCAGGCTTATAATGAGGGGTAACACAGGTGTTGGTAGGTGTGTTGACCCCGGCAGGGCAACAGGTTTTTGACCGCATGCAGCGGAGTGTGTAAGGGAGTGGTGAGTTAATATTTGAATCGCATTGAATGTATGCATTTGTTCGATTAAAGACAAAAAATAGCTACAGCCATTGGACTCATGTTATTCTCACGATAACCCGAAGTAGCACAGCCGCTCGGCGCGTCAGACCGAAGCAACATCGGGTCAGCACCTCATAGTGCAGTATTGGGCTGGCTTTTATATACATAAAGGATAACAATCAGAATACTAAGGCTGAATACTGTAAAATCCGGGCTGTGGTCGGAAAAAAAAAAGAGCCGAGGAATGCTAGAAGACTGTATGAAAGACAAATTGCAGAGGGGGCAAAAACTAACCCTAAGCGCTTCTTTCAGTACTGTTGCAGAAAAAGGAAACTTAAAGAGCAGGTTAAGTGCATAAAGAATAAAAACAGATCGCTTGTTGATAACAAGGATATTGCGGATGCCTTAAACAGTTACTTTGTTGAGAATTTTACCTCAGGGGGGGTCTGTATTTGGCCAGAGGGCATGTTAAATGCTCAAGATTATTTAGCAGAAATTGAGGTTCGGGATTACGAAGCATTAGACAAGTTGCATAAATTAAAGGCAGATAAGGTGACTGGTCCTGATGGCTTATATCCTAGAGTGCTCAGGGAAATTGGTGAGATCATCTTTAAGCCGCTATCCACCATCTTCAGGCAGTCTTTACAAACTGGAGAAATACCAAATGATTGGAAACAGGGAAATATTATACCAATAAATAAGAAAGGGGACCGTCCCGAGCCAGGAAATTACAGGCCAGTTAGTTTAACTTGCATTGCATGCAAAATATTGGAATCTATCATAAAATATGAGCTGGACTTATTTCTTGAACGGTACAGTATCTTGACGGATAGCCAACATGGTTTTCGTAAGGGAAGGTCATGCCTGACAAACCTTCTGGAATTTTTTGAAGAGGCCACCAGGACTTACGACCAGAGCAGGGCTTATGACATCATATACTTGGATTTTCAGAAAGCATTCGATACAGTACCGCATAAGAGACTAATTTTTAAATTGACCTCCATTGGAGTTACAGGAGGTATTCAGGAGTGGACTCAAAACAAAGAGTGGTGGTCAGTGGTATCTCAACTGAGCTAGGTATGGTGGGGAGTGGCGTCCCCCAGGAATCGGTGTTGGGGCCCCTGCTGTTCCTCATCTACATTAATGACCTTGATAGTCATTTTGAGAGCAGATTGGTTAAATTTGCAGATGATACTAAATTGGGGGGTTTGGCAAATAGTTTAGGGTCTACTAAAGTGATTCAGGATGATTTGGATAGAATCCAGAATTGGGCAGAAATGTGGCAGATGAAATTTAATGTTGCAAAATGTAAAGTTGTACATGTAGGTAATAGAAACATTAGACGGGATTACTTCATGGGAGGTTTAAAACTGGAATGTGCCGTACACGAGAAAGATCTGGGAGTGATTGTTGACCAAACCCTCACAGGCTCTAGCCATTGTGCCGTAGCAGTTAAAAAAACCAATCTGGGATACATTGCCAAAAGTATTGAGTACAAATCTAAGGAGGTGATGCTTCTTTTGTACGACACATTCGTCAGACCACATCTGGAGTATTGTGTACAGTTCTGGGGACCATACTTTAAGAAAGATATAGAGGCTCTAGAGAAAGTTCAGAGAAGAGCCACCAAGCTTATTCCAGGTATAAAAGATGAAAGCTACAAGAAGAGGCTGAAGATCCTTAATCTCTTTAGTCTTAGGAAAAGGAGACTCAGGGGTGATTTGATTGAGGTCTTTAAATATGTTAAAGGGATTAACAAAGTGAATTATGTCAGATTCCTTCGACTAAGTGTTGTGAGTAGAACTCGAGGTCACAAATGGAAGTTGACCAAAGGTAAATTTAGCACTGATATTCGGAAATATTTCTTCACCCAAAGAGTAATTTCAATGAGGAATAGTTTGCCTGACCATATTGTTGAGGCAGAGACCTTGGGGGTTTTTAAGAGCAGGCTTGACTTAAAGCTAGATACCATTGAGTCACTGAGTATCTGAAGGGATGTATTCACAATAGTATAAAGAAACTGGCGAGCTTAGTTGGGCTGGAAGGCCTGTTCTTGCATAACATGTTATGTTATGTTATGTTATAATAAATTCAGTTTTTTCTGAATAATATAGGACTACAATGAAAAAAAGAGGAAAATCCAACCTTTAATTCAAGTCCATTTATTCAGTGGGGAAAAAAATCTCACATAAAGAAATAATTCTTTTACATCAAATCATGTGTGCCACAATTATTAGCACCCCTGATGTTAATACTTTGTACAACCCCCTTTTGCCAACAAAACAGCACCTAATCTTCTCCTGTAATGTCTCTCAAGATAGGAGAATACAAAAAGGGGGATCTTCGACCATTCCTCTCAGCACAATCTCTCTAAATCATCCAGCGACCTGGGTCCTCTCCTCTGCACTCTCCTCTTCAGCTCACTCCACAGCTTTTCAATGGGATTGAGGTCTGGGGACTGAGATGGCCATGGGAGGAGCTTGATTCTTTGTCTGGTGAACCATTTCTGTGTAGATTTGGCCACATGTTTAGGGTCATTATCTTGCTGAAAGACCCAGTGACGACCCATCTTCAGCTTTCGGGCAGAGGCCACCAGATTTTAAATGTCCCGGTATTTCAAAGCGTTCATGATGCCATGCACCCTAATAAGGTTCCCAGGGCCTCTGGAAGAGAAACAGGCCCACAGCATCACCAATCCTTCCCCATACTTCCCAGTGGGCATGAGGTGCTTTTCTGCATACTCATCTTTTGTGTTTCGCCAGACACACATAGAGAGTTGGTTGACAAAAATCTCTATCTTGGTCCCATCTGACTAAAGCACACGGTCCCAGTTGAAGTCCGAGTACCACTTAGGGAACTCAAGATGTTTGCGTTTATGATTGTGAATGAGAAAAGGTTTTTTCCATGTATGCCTCCCAAACAGCTTGTTGGCATGTAGATAGCACCTGATGGTTGCTTTGGAGACTTTGTGACCCCAAGATGCTACCATTTGTTGCAATTCTTTTACAGTGAGCTTAGAAGAACTTTTTATTTCTCTTATTATCCTCCTCACTGTGCGTGGTGGCAAAATAACCTTGCGTCCACGTCCAGGCTTGTTAAACACTCAGGTCGACACACATCTGCCTTACTTGAATGGTGTGTTCCTTTGTCTTTCCCATGTTGAAGAGTGGATAAGAGAAATGGCCTCCGTGTCACGTCATATTTATACCCCAGGGAAACAGGAAGTGATGAATTACTAATTAAATGTTCCTAGATACTCTGATCAACTTTGTAAACTACTGTAGAAATGACAGAAATACTTCAATTACATTTAATTCCTAGTAATTGTTAGGGGTGCCAATAATTGTGGAATAGGTAATTTTATGAAAAATAATAATTTCGTAGGCAGGGATTTTTTTTCCCTTAAAATTCACTTGAGTTGAAGGTTACATTTTTCTACAATTTTAAGTGTGAGAGTACGCTTCTGCAATAAAAATTGAATTTATTTTAAGGCTTTCAACACATCTTCAGCAGGGGTGCCAATAATTATAGAGGGTATATGTAACATTGCAACATTCATGAGTCTGGATCTGCAGCTGGTGGATGAGTAGAAACCATATAGTTGTTTCCACACAGTGCACAGTATCTCCCTGGCTCGACAATAATCTCTTTTCAGTACCCCAGGCTTAAAGTGGCTATTTTAGCAAGTTCTTAGGAGGAAGCAGTAGATTAACATCGGTAGTTCAGCATTACAGCTTTAGCTGTCACTACAAAGAAAACCTGGAAGTATAACCCCCCACGGAGGACACTGTAACGATGATACCGTGACTAAGTAAGACCAATTATCAGTGAATTTTCCCACTGTGTTTTCTTCTCTATATGAATACCATTTAAAAATAAACACCAATTCACCTGAAGTGAAAATAAAATAACTTGAATTTGCAAACCTGTCCATTCAATTATTTGCACAACCTTGCATACTGGATATTACTGTAACACATTTTATACTCTCTTAATCTGCCTTCGAAGTTTTAATTGGCTCAGCTAAAACGAAGGCTTGTTACCCTATCAGCTTGGGGTGTGGGTAGTCTTTCTTTAGGCTGGATTGAAAGTGGGCTTGATAAAATGCTTGAAAACATAGTAAACACATTCCTCACGGACTAAAACCAAAGATAGCAAGTACATCTAATTAGCATGATAACAAATGGGAATGCTTCTGCACTCAAACAGTAAAACTCTAACAGAATTATAAAGACATACTGCGTGCAAGTGTGAGTACCCGCACTCTGTTCAGTGCTTAGTTGGTGAATTCTCCGAGCCAATCTTCCACTCACACTCAGTATGTGTGTGTGTGTGTGTGTATGTGTGTATTCCTTACTTTCTGTATCTGAGAATCCAGGACACTGAGCAAAGGCATCTAACAAACCATCCCGCTACAGTCTGGAAAGAGATTCTTATTCCCTTCCTGGATTCTGACATGCATTGCAAGACTAAATCAAGACTGATTTAGACCCATCTCTGTAACAATGTGAGCGAATGTGGGCTCATTGTGAGCGAATTCAGTATTATTCTAATATATGTGTGGCTTCACAAATCACTGTGGGCCTTTGTAGTTTGCGAGATTTTACCAGCCACTGTAACCACTATATAGAGCAGTGGTTCCCAAACTTTCTCTGCTGGGCTCCCCTTTTGGTACATGCTGCTGAGCCGCGTTCCATGCCGGTATAAAATTACTGTAACACACTATGGCAGGCCGCAGCACTAAATATCCCTGCGCGCAATGAACTGCTCTGTGCTCAGCTTACTCGTTAGGTTACCTTTGTTTCAAGACTTTAGGCTCGCTATTTCAGTCTTCGAGAAGTTTCGCCGTTTAACCAGATAACCAGTTGGCTTTCTACCTAGCTAGCTATTGCATTACAACGTTCAATATCACTTTTGTGTTGTAAGCTATGTTGCTAACTTGCTCATTATTTCAGTAGCCTATTAGCGATAAACACATAAGAAAAAGTCAACAATTTATTTTATGGGCTGTGTGTAGGGTAACCACATCCATTTTAGTGAACGCTAGCTAGTTGACAAGCTGGCTAGCGAACTACTGCACAATTTAACATATTCTCCTGGGTACCGGCAAGTGTGCAGGACAGAAGTAAATCGTTTCCTACTCTCACTGCTGGTTGTAATGATTTGGCCGATCGGCGCAAGTTGAGAACAAGGAAACTCGAAAACCGAAACGCACGAAAAATTAATTAACAGGGCCAAGCTAGTTTACTAGCTGGCTAGCAAACTAATGCACAATTCAACATATTCTTCCTGGGTACCGGCAAGTGTGCAGGACAAAAGTCAATCGTTTCCTACTCTAACTGCTGGTTGTAATGATTTGGCCAATCGGCGCAAGTTGAGAACAAGGAAACTCGAAAACCGAAACGCACGAAAAATTAATTAACAGGGCCAAGCTAGTTTACTAGCTGGCTAGCAAACTAATGCACAATTCAACATATTTTCCTAGACACCGGCAGGTGTGGAGGACAAAAGTCGATCGTTTATTACTCTCGCTGCTGGTTGTAATGATTTGGCCGATCGGGGCAAGTTGAGAGCAAGGAAACTCGGAAACCGACACGAACGCAAAAATTTTAACGGGGTCTTCGGGAGACCGAAGGAGACATTCAAACTAGCCTGCTTTCATTGTATATCTGCATTAGGGAGCCCAAATAGCCTGATGTGACATGATAATGGCGCTAGATGAATAAGCAATCTTAGCATCGGTGTTGCTGGCCAACCATTCTGTCAACTCTTAATTGCTTGGTGGAAGTAGTTCTCAATTTTATTGATGCATTTTAACCGATAAATTGCCGATTTTTTTTCTTGTGTATTTATTTAATGGGCTATATGTAGGGTAACCGTTTTATAATAGGATTAAGCCCCTCGAAGCAGTGGGTTACAGTGATTTTATAACGGCGGAGGGGCACTAAGGCTTAGAACGCCCCTCCGCCGTTATAAAATCACTGTAACCCACTGCTTCTCGGGAGTTATTCCTTTATTGTATCATGTCAACGTTGAAACGGAAAGCTGTCTGGCTGCGTTCTGTCTGCGCACGCTCTGTCTCGTGGTGAATGCGCAGAGTGATGTTTCTTCACTTGCAATTAAGATGGCTTTCAAGAGCAGACTGCAGAACTGGTCAACGCGGAGGGGCTGATTTTAATAAAAACTCTCGAAGAATGAATTATTGCATGCTTAGATGGTAGCAAAACAATAGTGAACAGTTTTTTTTTTAAAAAGTCCACGAAAAACTCAACGAAGTCGGGATAGACCGCTACATCAAACAAATTAGAACTTGTGGCGAAGAATAAAGGAGACACACGAAGTAACAGGTTAGCCAGTCTTTACTCCTTCAGCGCCAAAAACAGAATAAACAGGAAAAGAATAATTCCCAAGCTTATTGGGGAAAAACACACCCCCCAAAACCCCAATGCCTGCTGGGTGAGAGAACACCTCCCTGACACATACACCACACAGCCCCCCCCCGAACACCCAGAAGGGAACATCACAACAATTAGTCCCTCAGCGGGGGCCTAATCAGCCTGCCATAACGGCTGCGTCGACCGACCGTCGGGGCAGCAGGCGGCACCTGTGGACGAAAGCAATCAGGTGAGCAGCAGGTAGGATCAACAATAAACTTAAATGCAAGAAGCATAAAAAATAAATTTCCTGAGCTTGAGGCTGTTATAATTAGTGAGGGCTATGACATAGTTGGGATTACGGAGACATGGCTAAGTGAAGAGGATGGAGATGAATATAATATAGAAGGTTATAAGCTCTTTAGGAAGGATAGATGTAATAGGCGAGGAGGGGGCGTAGCAATCTATGTGAACAAAAACATGAATGTACAGGAAATTCCCGAAATTGAACATTTCTTGCCCTGCGAAGATATCTGGGTCAGGCTCATTGGCAAACACGAGGCAGGTTTAAACATAGGTGTATACTATTGACCACCAGCTTTGGACAGTGCAGTCAATGAAATGCTTTTTAGGAGGATTACGCAAACTTGTAGAGGTGGAGGAACTATTATTATGGGAGACTTAATTTATCCTGGTATCAATTGGGAAATGGTGAAAGGACAGGGTAGGGGGGAGGAAGATGTTATAAATGATAATTTCTTGGTGCAGCATGTTAATAAACCTACAAGAGAGAAGGCAATTTTAGACTTAGTGCTCTATAATGACCCAGATAGAATTAGCAATGTTGAGGTACTGGAGCCACTTGGGACAAGTGATCACTCTGCTGTTAATTTTGATGTTTCATGGGAAGTTAAAAAGGTGTATTCAAAAACAAAAATTTTCAATTTTAGGCGAGCAGACTTTGACAGGAAAAAGTAAGTGAAAAAAAATGGGAGACACTCCTGGACTGTGAGATGTCCGTAAATGAGATGTGGGAAAGATTTAAGGGGGTTTTACTTGAATCACAATGCAGATTCATTCCAAAGGTGTCCAAAAGTAAGCTGAAAAAGCAGAATCCTCAGTGGATGACTAAAAGTATTCGTAGGATTTTGAGGGTAAAGAGGAATCTTTATAAGATTTACATTATAGGAGCCAAATATGTGATTGCCTTCATTTCTGTCATTGTCCACTATGTGTCGCTGTGTTGTTCACTGTGTATTAACTCAGGCTTATAATGAGGGGTAACACAGGTGTTGGTAGGTGTGTTGACCCCGGCAGGGCAACAGGTTTTTGACCGCATGCAGCGGAGTGTGTAAGGGAGTGGTGAGTTAATATTTGAATCGCATTGAATGTATGCATTTGTTCGATTAAAGACAAAAAATAGCTACAGCCATTGGACTCATGTTATTCTCACGATAACCCGAAGTAGCACAGCCGCTCGGCGCGTCAGACCGAAGCAACATCGGGTCAGCACCTCATAGTGCAGTATTGGGCTGGCTTTTATATACATAAAGGATAACAATCAGAATACTAAGGCTGAATACTGTAAAATCCGGGCTGTGGTCGGAAAAAAAAAAGAGCCGAGGAATGCTAGAAGACTGTATGAAAGACAAATTGCAGAGGGGGCAAAAACTAACCCTAAGCGCTTCTTTCAGTACTGTTGCAGAAAAAGGAAACTTAAAGAGCAGGTTAAGTGCATAAAGAATAAAAACAGATCGCTTGTTGATAACAAGGATATTGCGGATGCCTTAAACAGTTACTTTGTTGAGAATTTTACCTCAGGGGGGGTCTGTATTTGGCCAGAGGGCATGTTAAATGCTCAAGATTATTTAGCAGAAATTGAGGTTCGGGATTACGAAGCATTAGACAAGTTGCATAAATTAAAGGCAGATAAGGTGACTGGTCCTGATGGCTTATATCCTAGAGTGCTCAGGGAAATTGGTGAGATCATCTTTAAGCCGCTATCCACCATCTTCAGGCAGTCTTTACAAACTGGAGAAATACCAAATGATTGGAAACAGGGAAATATTATACCAATAAATAAGAAAGGGGACCGTCCCGAGCCAGGAAATTACAGGCCAGTTAGTTTAACTTGCATTGCATGCAAAATATTGGAATCTATCATAAAATATGAGCTGGACTTATTTCTTGAACGGTACAGTATCTTGACGGATAGCCAACATGGTTTTCGTAAGGGAAGGTCATGCCTGACAAACCTTCTGGAATTTTTTGAAGAGGCCACCAGGACTTACGACCAGAGCAGGGCTTATGACATCATATACTTGGATTTTCAGAAAGCATTCGATACAGTACCGCATAAGAGACTAATTTTTAAATTGACCTCCATTGGAGTTACAGGAGGTATTCAGGAGTGGACTCAAAACAAAGAGTGGTGGTCAGTGGTATCTCAACTGAGCTAGGTATGGTGGGGAGTGGCGTCCCCCAGGAATCGGTGTTGGGGCCCCTGCTGTTCCTCATCTACATTAATGACCTTGATAGTCATTTTGAGAGCAGATTGGTTAAATTTGCAGATGATACTAAATTGGGGGGTTTGGCAAATAGTTTAGGGTCTACTAAAGTGATTCAGGATGATTTGGATAGAATCCAGAATTGGGCAGAAATGTGGCAGATGAAATTTAATGTTGCAAAATGTAAAGTTGTACATGTAGGTAATAGAAACATTAGACGGGATTACTTCATGGGAGGTTTAAAACTGGAATGTGCCGTACACGAGAAAGATCTGGGAGTGATTGTTGACCAAACCCTCACAGGCTCTAGCCATTGTGCCGTAGCAGTTAAAAAAACCAATCTGGGATACATTGCCAAAAGTATTGAGTACAAATCTAAGGAGGTGATGCTTCTTTTGTACGACACATTCGTCAGACCACATCTGGAGTATTGTGTACAGTTCTGGGGACCATACTTTAAGAAAGATATAGAGGCTCTAGAGAAAGTTCAGAGAAGAGCCACCAAGCTTATTCCAGGTATAAAAGATGAAAGCTACAAGAAGAGGCTGAAGATCCTTAATCTCTTTAGTCTTAGGAAAAGGAGACTCAGGGGTGATTTGATTGAGGTCTTTAAATATGTTAAAGGGATTAACAAAGTGAATTATGTCAGATTCCTTCGACTAAGTGTTGTGAGTAGAACTCGAGGTCACAAATGGAAGTTGACCAAAGGTAAATTTAGCACTGATATTCGGAAATATTTCTTCACCCAAAGAGTATTTTCAATGAGGAATAGTTTGCCTGACCATATTGTTGAGGCAGAGACCTTGGGGGTTTTTAAGAGCAGGCTTGACTTAAAGCTAGATACCATTGAGTCACTGAGTATCTGAAGGGATGTCTTCACAATAGTATAAAGAAAATGGCGAGCTTAGTTGGGCTGGAAGGCCTGTTCTTGCCATTCATGTTATGTTATGTTATGTTATAATAAATTCAGTTTTTTCTGAATAATATAGGACTACAATGAAAAAAAGAGGAAAATCCAACCTTTAATTCAAGTCCATTTATTCAGTGGGGAAAAAAATCTCACATAAAGAAATAATTCTTTTACATCAAATCATGTGTGCCACAATTATTAGCACCCCTGATGTTAATACTTTGTACAACCCCCTTTTGCCAACAAAACAGCACCTAATCTTCTCCTGTAATGTCTCTCAAGATGGGAGAATACAAAAAGGGGGATCTTCGACCATTCCTCTTTGCACAATCTCTCTAAATCATCCAGCGACCTGGGTCCTCTCCTCTGCACTCTCCTCTTCAGCTCACTCCACAGCTTTTCAATGGGATTGAAGTCTGGGGACTGAGATGGCCATGGGAGGAGCTTGATTCTGTGTCTGGTGAACCATTTCTGTGTAGATTTGGCCACATGTTTAGGGTCATTATCTTGCTGAAAGACCCAGTGACGACCCATCTTCAGCTTTCGGGCAGAGGCCACCAGATTTTAAATGTCCCGGTATTTCAAAGCGTTCATGATGCCATGCACCCTAATAAGGTTCCCAGGGCCTCTGGAAGAGAAACAGGCCCACAGCATCGCCAATCCTTCCCCATACTTCACAGTGGGCATGAGGTGCTTTTCTGCATACTCATCTTTTGTGTTTCGCCACACACACATAGAGAGTTGGTTGACAAAAATCTCTATCTTGGTCCCATCTGACCAAAGCACACGGTCCCAGTTGAAGTCCAAGTACCACTTAGGGAACTCAAGATGTTTGCGTTTATGATTGTGAATGAGAAAAGGTTTTTTCCATGTATGCCTCCCAAACAGCTTGTTGGCATGTAGATAGCACCTGATGGTTGCTTTGGAGACTTTGTGACCCCAAGATGCTACCATTTGTTGCAATTCTTTTACAGTGAGCTTAGAAGAACTTTTTATTTCTCTTATTATCCTCCTCACTGTGCGTGGTGGCAAAATAACCTTGCGTCCACGTCCAGGCTTGTTAAACACTCAGGTCGACACACATCTGCCTTACTTGAATGGTGTGTTCCTTTGTCTTTCCCATGTTGAAGAGTGGATAAGAGAAATGGCCTCCGTGTCACGTCATATTTATACCCCAGGGAAACAGGAAGTGATGAATTACTAATTAAATGTTCCTAGATACTCTGATCAACTTTGTAAACTACTGTAGAAATGACAGAAATACTTCAATTACATTTAATTCCTAGTAATTGTTAGGGGTGCCAATAATTGTGGAATAGGTAATTTTATGAAAAATAATAATTTCGTAGGCAGGGATTTTTTTCCCTTAAAATTCACTTGAGTTGAAGGTTACATTTTTCTACAATTTTAAGTGTGAGAGTACGCTTCTGCAATAAAAATTGAATTTATTTTAAGGCTTTCAACACATCTTCAGCAGGGGTGCCAATAATTATAGAGGGTATATGTAACATTGCAACATTCATGAGTCTGGATCTGCAGCTGGTGGATGAGTAGAAACCATATAGTTGTTTCCACACAGTGCACAGTATCTCCCTGGCTCGACAATAATCTCTTTTCAGTACCCCAGGCTTAAAGTGGCTATTTTAGCAAGTTCTTAGGAGGAAGCAGTAGATTAACATCGGTAGTTCAGCATTACAGCTTTAGCTGTCACTACAAAGAAAACCTGGAAGTATAACCCCCCACGGAGGACACTGTAACGATGATACCGTGACTAAGTAAGACCAATTATCAGTGAATTTTCCCACTGTGTTTTCTTCTCTATATGAATACCATTTAAAAATAAACACCAATTCACCTGAAGTGAAAATAAAATAACTTGAATTTGCAAACCTGTCCATTCAATTATTTGCACAACCTTGCATACTGGATATTACTGTAACACATTTTATACTCTCTTAATCTGCCTTCGAAGTTTTAATTGGCTCAGCTAAAACGAAGGCTTGTTACCCTATCAGCTTGGGGTGTGGGTAGTCTTTCTTTAGGCTGGATTGAAAGTGGGCTTGATAAAATGCTTGAAAACATAGTAAACACATTCCTCACGGACTAAAACCAAAGATAGCAAGTACATCTAATTAGCATGATAACAAATGGGAATGCTTCTGCACTCAAACAGTAAAACTCTTAACAGAATTATAAAGACATACTGCGTGCAAGTGTGAGTACCCGCACTCTGTTCAGTGCTTAGTTGGTGAATTCTCCGAGCCAATCTTCCACTCACACTCAGTGTGTGTGTGTGTGTGTGTGTATGTGTGTATTCCTTACTTTCTGTATCTGAGAATCCAGGACACTGAGCAAAGGCATCTAACAAACCATCCTGCTACAGTCTGGAAAGAGATTCTTATTCCCTTCCTGGATTCTGACATGCATTGCAAGACTAAATCAAGACTGATTTAGACCCATCTCTGTAACAATGTGAGCGAATGTGGGCTCATTGTGAGCGAATTCAGTATTATTCTCATGGATGTGTGGCTTCACAAATCACTGTGGGCCTTTGTAGTTTGCGAGATTTTACCAGCCACTGTAACCACTATATAGAGCAGTGGTTCCCAAACTTTCTCTGCTGGGCCCCCCTTTTGGTACATGCTGCTGAGCCGCGTTCCATGCCGGTATAAAATTACTGTAACACACTATGGCAGGCCGCAGCACTAAATATCCCTGCGCGCAATGAACTGCTCTGTGCTCAGCTGACTCGTTAGGTTACCTTTGTTTCAAGACTTTAGGCTCGCTATTTCAGTCTTCGCGAAGTTTAGCCGTTTAACCAGATAACCAGTTGGCTTTCTACCTAGCTAGCTATTGCATTACAACGTTCAATATCACTTTTGTGTTGTAAGCTATGTTGCTAACTTGCTCATTATTTCAGTAGCCTATTAGCGATAAACACACAAGAAAAAGTCAACAATTTATTTTATGGGCTGTGTGTAGGGTAACCACGTCCATTGTAGTGAACGCTAGCTAGTTGACAAGCTGGCTAGCGAACTACTGCACAATTTAACATATTTTCCTGGGTACCGGCAAGTGTGCAGGACAGAAGTAAATCGTTTCCTACTCTAACTGCTGGTTGTAATGATTTGGCCGATCGGCGCAAGTTGAGAACAAGGAAACTCGAAAACCAAAACGCACGAAAAATTAATTAACAGGGCCAAGCTAGTTTACTAGCTGGCTAGCAAACTAATGTACAATTCAACATATTTTCCTGGGTACCGGCAAGTGTGCAGGACAAAAGTCAATCGTTTCCTACTCTAACTGCTGGTTGTAATGATTTGGCCAATCGGCGCAAGTTGAGAACAAGGAAACTCGAAAACCGAAATGCACGTAAAATTAATGAACGAGGTCAAGCTAGTTGACTAGCTGGCTAGCAAACTAATGCACAATTCAACATATTTTCCTAGACACCGGCAAGTGTGGAGGACAAAAGTCGATCGTTTCCTACTCTCGCTGCTGGTTGTAATGATTTGGCCGATCGGCGCAAGTTGAGAGCAAGGAAACTCGGAAACCGACACGAACGCAAAAATTTTAACGGGGTCTTCGGGAGACCGAAGGAGACATTCAAACTAGCCTGCTTTCATTGTATATCTGCATTAGCGAGCCCAAATAGCCTGATGTGACATGATAATGGCGCTAGATGAATAAGCAATCTTAGCATCGGTGTTGCTGGCCAACCATTCTGTCAACTCTTAATTGCTTGGTGGAAGTAGTTCTCAATTTTATTGATGCATTTTAACCGATAAATTGCCGATTTTTTTTCTTGTGTGTTTATTTAATGGGCTATATGTAGGGTAACCGTTTTATAATAGGATTAAGCCCCTCGAAGCAGTGGGTTACAGTGATTTTATAACGGCGGAGGGGCACTAAGGCTTAGAACGCCCCTCCGCCGTTATAAAATCACTGTAACCCACTGCTTCTCGGGAGTTATTCCTTTATTGTATCATGTCAACGTTGAAACGGAAAGCTGTCTGGCTGCGTTCTGTCTGCGCACGCTCTGTCTCGTGGTGAATGCGCAGAGTGATGTTTCTTCACTTGCAATTAAGATGGCTTTCAAGAGCAGACTGCAGAACTGGTCAACGCGGAGGGGCTGATTTTAATAAAAACTCTCGAAGAATGAATTATTGCATGCTTAGATGGTAGCAAAACAATAGTGAACAGTTTTTTTTTTAAAAAGTCCACGAAAAACTCAACGAAGTCGGGATAGACCGCTACATCAAACAAATTAGAACTTGTGGCGAAGAATAAAGGAGACACACGAAGTAACAGTTTAGCCAGTCTTTACTCCTTCAGCGCCAAAAACAGAATAAACAGGAAAAGAATAATTCCCAAGCTTATTGGGGAAAAACACACCCCCCAAAACCCCAATGCCTGCTGGGTGAGAGAACACCTCCCTGACACATACACCACACAGCCCCCCCCCGAACACCCAGAAGGGAACATCACAACAATTAGTCCCTCAGCGGGGGCCTAATCAGCCTGCCATAACGGCTGCGTCGACCGACCGTCGGGGCAGCAGGCGGCACCTGTGGACGAAAGCAATCAGGTGAGCAGCAGGTAGGATCAACAATAAACTTAAATGCAAGAAGCATAAAAAATAAATTTCCTGAGCTTGAGGCTGTTATAATTAGTGAGGGCTATGACATAGTTGGGATTACGGAGACATGGCTAAGTGAAGAGGATGGAGATGAATATAATATAGAAGGTTATAAGCTCTTTAGGAAGGATAGATGTAATAGGCGAGGAGGGGGCGTAGCAATCTATGTGAACAAAAACATGAATGTACAGGAAATTCCCGAAATTGAACATTTCTTGCCCTGCGAAGATATCTGGGTCAGGCTCATTGGCAAACACGAGGCAGGTTTAAACATAGGTGTATACTATTGACCACCAGCTTTGGACAGTGCAGTCAATGAAATGCTTTTTAGGAGGATTACGCAAACTTGTAGAGGTGGAGGAACTATTATTATGGGAGACTTAATTTATCCTGGTATCAATTGGGAAATGGTGAAAGGACAGGGTAGGGGGGAGGAAGATGTTATAAATGATAATTTCTTGGTGCAGCATGTTAATAAACCTACAAGAGAGAAGGCAATTTTAGACTTAGTGCTCTATAATGACCCAGATAGAATTAGCAATGTTGAGGTACTGGAGCCACTTGGGACAAGTGATCGCTCTGCTGTTAATTTTGATGTTTCATGGGAAGTTAAAAAGGTGTATTCAAAAACAAAAATTTTCAATTTTAGGCGAGCAGACTTTGACAGGAAAAAGTAAGTGAAAAAAAATGGGAGACACTCCTGGACTGTGAGATGTCCGTAAATGAGATGTGGGAAAGATTTAAGGGGGTTTTACTTGAATCACAATGCAGATTCATTCCAAAGGTGTCCAAAAGTAAGCTGAAAAAGCAGAATCCTCAGTGGATGACTAAAAGTATTCGTAGGATTTTGAGGGTAAAGAGGAATCTTTATAAGATTTACATTATAGGAGCCAAATATGTGATTGCCTTCATTTCTGTCATTGTCCACTATGTGTCGCTGTGTTGTTCACTGTGTATTAACTCAGGCTTATAATGAGGGGTAACACAGGTGTTGGTAGGTGTGTTGACCCCGGCAGGGCAACAGGTTTTTGACCGCATGCAGCGGAGTGTGTAAGGGAGTGGTGAGTTAATATTTGAATCGCATTGAATGTATGCATTTGTTCGATTAAAGACAAAAAATAGCTACAGCCATTGGACTCATGTTATTCTCACGATAACCCGAAGTAGCACAGCCGCTCGGCGCGTCAGACCGAAGCAACATCGGGTCAGCACCTCATAGTGCAGTATTGGGCTGGCTTTTATATACATAAAGGATAACAATGAGAATACTAAGGCTGAATACTGTAAAATCCGGGCTGTGGTCGGAAAAAAAAAAGAGCCGAGGAATGCTGGAAGACTGTATGAAAGACAAATTGCAGAGGGGGCAAAAACTAACCCTAAGCGCTTCTTTCAGTACTGTAGCAGAAAAAGGAAACTTAAAGAGCAGGTTAAGTGCATCAAGAATAAAAACAGATCGCTTGTTGATAACAAGGATATTGCGGATGCCTTAAACAGTTACTTTGTTGAGAATTTTACCTCAGGGGGGGTCTGTATTTGGCCAGAGGGCATGTTAAATGCTCAAGATTATTTAGCAGAAATTGAGGTTCGGGATTACGAAGCATTAGACAAGTTGCATAAATTAAAGGCAGATAAGGTGACGGGTCCTGATGGCTTATATCCTAGAGTGCTCAGGGAAATTGGTGAGATCATCTTTAAGCCGCTATCCACCATCCTCAGGCAGTCTTTACAAACTGGAGAAATACCAAATGATTGGAAACAGGGAAATATTATACCAATAAATAAGAAAGGGGACCGTCCCGAGCCAGGAAATTACAGGCCAGTTAGTTTAACTTGCATTGCATGCAAAATATTGGAATCTATCATAAAATATGAGCTGGACTTATTTCTTGAACGGTACAGTATCTTGACGGATAGCCAACATGGTTTTCGTAAGGGAAGGTCATGCCTGACAAACTTTCTGGAATTTTTTGAAGAGGCCACCAGGACTTACGACCAGAGCAGGGCTTATGACATCATATACTTGGATTTTCAGAAAGCATTCGATACAGTACCGCATAAGAGACTAATTTTTAAATTGACCTCCATTGGAGTTACAGGAGGTATTCAGGAGTGGACTCAAAACAAAGAGTGGTGGTCAGTGGTATCTCAACTGAGCTAGGTATGGTGGGGAGTGGCGTCCCCCAGGAATCGGTGTTGGGGCCCCTGCTGTTCCTCATCTACATTAATGACCTTGATAGTCATTTTGAGAGCAGATTGGTTAAATTTGCAGATGATACTAAATTGGGGGGTTTGGCAAATAGTTTAGGGTCTACTAAAGTGATTCAGGATGATTTGGATAGAATCCAGAATTGGGCAGAAATGTGGCAGATGAAATTTAATGTTGCAAAATGTAAAGTTGTACATGTAGGTAATAGAAACATTAGACGGGATTACTTCATGGGAGGTTTAAAACTGGAATGTGCCGTACACGAGAAAGATCTGGGAGTGATTGTTGACCAAACCCTCACAGGCTCTAGCCATTGTGCCGTAGCAGTTAAAAAAACCAATCTGGGATACATTGCCAAAAGTATTGAGTACAAATCTAAGGAGGTGATGCTTCTTTTGTACGACACATTCGTCAGACCACATCTGGAGTATTGTGTACAGTTCTGGGGACCATACTTTAAGAAAGATATAGAGGCTCTAGAGAAAGTTCAGAGAAGAGCCACCAAGCTTATTCCAGGTATAAAAGATGAAAGCTACAAGAAGAGGCTGAAGATCCTTAATCTCTTTAGTCTTAGGAAAAGGAGACTCAGGGGTGATTTGATTGAGGTCTTTAAATATGTTAAAGGGATTAACAAAGTGAATTATGTCAGATTCCTTCGACTAAGTGTTGTGAGTAGAACTCGAGGTCACAAATGGAAGTTGACCAAAGGTAAATTTAGCACTGATATTCGGAAATATTTCTTCACCCAAAGAGTAATTTCAATGAGGAATAGTTTGCCTGACCATATTGTTGAGGCAGAGACCTTGGGGGTTTTTAAGAGCAGGCTTGACTTAAAGCTAGATACCATTGAGTCACTGAGTATCTGAAGGGATGTATTCACAATAGTATAAAGAAACTGGCGAGCTTAGTTGGGCTGGAAGGCCTGTTCTTGCATAACATGTTATGTTATGTTATGTTATAATAAATTCAGTTTTTTCTGAATAATATAGGACTACAATGAAAAAAAGAGGAAAATCCAACCTTTAATTCAAGTCCATTTATTCAGTGGGGAAAAAAATCTCACATAAAGAAATAATTCTTTTACATCAAATCATGTGTGCCACAATTATTAGCACCCCTGATGTTAATACTTTGTACAACCCCCTTTTGCCAACAAAACAGCACCTAATCTTCTCCTGTAATGTCTCTCAAGATAGGAGAATACAAAAAGGGGGATCTTCGACCATTCCTCTCAGCACAATCTCTCTAAATCATCCAGCGACCTGGGTCCTCTCCTCTGCACTCTCCTCTTCAGCTCACTCCACAGCTTTTCAATGGGATTGAGGTCTGGGGACTGAGATGGCCATGGGAGGAGCTTGATTCTTTGTCTGGTGAACCATTTCTGTGTAGATTTGGCCACATGTTTAGGGTCATTATCTTGCTGAAAGACCCAGTGACGACCCATCTTCAGCTTTCGGGCAGAGGCCACCAGATTTTAAATGTCCCGGTATTTCAAAGCGTTCATGATGCCATGCACCCTAATAAGGTTCCCAGGGCCTCTGGAAGAGAAACAGGCCCACAGCATCGCCAATCCTTCCCCATACTTCACAGTGGGCATGAGGTGCTTTTCTGCATACTCATCTTTTGTGTTTCGCCACACACACATAGAGAGTTGGTTGACAAAAATCTCTATCTTGGTCCCATCTGACCAAAGCACACGGTCCCAGTTGAAGTCCAAGTACCACTTAGGGAACTCAAGATGTTTGCGTTTATGATTGTGAATGAGAAAAGGTTTTTTCCATGTATGCCTCCCAAACAGCTTGTTGGCATGTAGATAGCACCTGATGGTTGCTTTGGAGACTTTGTGACCCCAAGATGCTACCATTTGTTGCAATTCTTTTACAGTGAGCTTAGAAGAACTTTTTATTTCTCTTATTATCCTCCTCACTGTGCGTGGTGGCAAAATAACCTTGCGTCCACGTCCAGGCTTGTTAAACACTCAGGTCGACACACATCTGCCTTACTTGAATGGTGTGTTCCTTTGTCTTTCCCATGTTGAAGAGTGGATAAGAGAAATGGCCTCCGTGTCACGTCATATTTATACCCCAGGGAAACAGGAAGTGATGAATTACTAATTAAATGTTCCTAGATACTCTGATCAACTTTGTAAACTACTGTAGAAATGACAGAAATACTTCAATTACATTTAATTCCTAGTAATTGTTAGGGGTGCCAATAATTGTGGAATAGGTAATTTTATGAAAAATAATAATTTCGTAGGCAGGGATTTTTTTCCCTTAAAATTCACTTGAGTTGAAGGTTACATTTTTCTACAATTTTAAGTGTGAGAGTACGCTTCTGCAATAAAAATTGAATTTATTTTAAGGCTTTCAACACATCTTCAGCAGGGGTGCCAATAATTATAGAGGGTATATGTAACATTGCAACATTCATGAGTCTGGATCTGCAGCTGGTGGATGAGTAGAAACCATATAGTTGTTTCCACACAGTGCACAGTATCTCCCTGGCTCGACAATAATCTCTTTTCAGTACCCCAGGCTTAAAGTGGCTATTTTAGCAAGTTCTTAGGAGGAAGCAGTAGATTAACATCGGTAGTTCAGCATTACAGCTTTAGCTGTCACTACAAAGAAAACCTGGAAGTATAACCCCCCACGGAGGACACTGTAACGATGATACCGTGACTAAGTAAGACCAATTATCAGTGAATTTTCCCACTGTGTTTTCTTCTCTATATGAATACCATTTAAAAATAAACACCAATTCACCTGAAGTGAAAATAAAATAACTTGAATTTGCAAACCTGTCCATTCAATTATTTGCACAACCTTGCATACTGGATATTACTGTAACACATTTTATACTCTCTTAATCTGCCTTCGAAGTTTTAATTGGCTCAGCTAAAACGAAGGCTTGTTACCCTATCAGCTTGGGGTGTGGGTAGTCTTTCTTTAGGCTGGATTGAAAGTGGGCTTGATAAAATGCTTGAAAACATAGTAAACACATTCCTCACGGACTAAAACCAAAGATAGCAAGTACATCTAATTAGCATGATAACAAATGGGAATGCTTCTGCACTCAAACAGTAAAACTCTTAACAGAATTATAAAGACATACTGCGTGCAAGTGTGAGTACCCGCACTCTGTTCAGTGCTTAGTTGGTGAATTCTCCGAGCCAATCTTCCACTCACACTCAGTGTGTGTGTGTGTGTGTGTGTATGTGTGTATTCCTTACTTTCTGTATCTGAGAATCCAGGACACTGAGCAAAGGCATCTAACAAACCATCCTGCTACAGTCTGGAAAGAGATTCTTATTCCCTTCCTGGATTCTGACATGCATTGCAAGACTAAATCAAGACTGATTTAGACCCATCTCTGTAACAATGTGAGCGAATGTGGGCTCATTGTGAGCGAATTCAGTATTATTCTCATGGATGTGTGGCTTCACAAATCACTGTGGGCCTTTGTAGTTTGCGAGATTTTACCAGCCACTGTAACCACTATATAGAGCAGTGGTTCCCAAACTTTCTCTGCTGGGCCCCCCTTTTGGTACATGCTGCTGAGCCGCGTTCCATGCCGGTATAAAATTACTGTAACACACTATGGCAGGCCGCAGCACTAAATATCCCTGCGCGCAATGAACTGCTCTGTGCTCAGCTGACTCGTTAGGTTACCTTTGTTTCAAGACTTTAGGCTCGCTATTTCAGTCTTCGCGAAGTTTAGCCGTTTAACCAGATAACCAGTTGGCTTTCTACCTAGCTAGCTATTGCATTACAACGTTCAATATCACTTTTGTGTTGTAAGCTATGTTGCTAACTTGCTCATTATTTCAGTAGCCTATTAGCGATAAACACACAAGAAAAAGTCAACAATTTATTTTATGGGCTGTGTGTAGGGTAACCACGTCCATTGTAGTGAACGCTAGCTAGTTGACAAGCTGGCTAGCGAACTACAGCACAATTTAACATATTTTCCTGGGTACCGGCAAGTGTGCAGGACAGAAGTAAATCGTTTCCTACTCTAACTGCTGGTTGTAATGATTTGGCCGATCGGCGCAAGTTGAGAACAAGGAAACTCGAAAACCAAAACGCACGAAAAATTAATTAACAGGGCCAAGCTAGTTTACTAGCTGGCTAGCAAACTAATGTACAATTCAACATATTTTCCTGGGTACCGGCAAGTGTGCAGGACAAAAGTCAATCGTTTCCTACTCTAACTGCTGGTTGTAATGATTTGGCCAATCGGCGCAAGTTGAGAACAAGGAAACTCGAAAACCGAAATGCACGTAAAATTAATGAACGAGGTCAAGCTAGTTGACTAGCTGGCTAGCAAACTAATGCACAATTCAACATATTTTCCTAGACACCGGCAAGTGTGGAGGACAAAAGTCGATCGTTTCCTACTCTCGCTGCTGGTTGTAATGATTTGGCCGATCGGCGCAAGTTGAGAGCAAGGAAACTCGGAAACCGACACGAACGCAAAAATTTTAACGGGGTCTTCGGGAGACCGAAGGAGACATTCAAACTAGCCTGCTTTCATTGTATATCTGCATTAGGGAGCCCAAATAGCCTGATGTGACATGATAATGGCGCTAGATGAATAAGCAATCTTAGCATCGGTGTTGCTGGCCAACCATTCTGTCAACTCTTAATCGCTTGGTGGAAGTAGTTCTCAATTTTATTGATGCATTTTAACCGATAAATTGTCGATTTTTTTTCTTGTGTGTTTATTTAATGGGCTATATGGAGGGTAACCGTTTTATAATAGGATTAAGCCCGTCGAAGCAGTGGGTTACAGTGATTTTATAACGGCGGAGGGGCACTAAGGCTTAGAACGCCCCTCCGCCGTTATAAAATCACTGTAACCCACTGCTTCTCGGGAGTTATTCCTTTATTTTATCATGTCAACGTTGAAACGGAAAGCTGTCTGGCTGCGTTCTGTCTGCGCACGCTCTGTCTCGTGAATGCACGGAGTGATGTTTCTTCACTTGCAATTAAGATGGCTTTCAAGAGCAGACTGCAGAACTGGTCAACGCGGAGGGGCTGATTTTAATAAAAACTCTCGAAGAATGAATTATTGCATGCTTAGATGGTAGCAAAACAATAGTGAGCAGTTTTTTTTTTAAAAAGTCCACGAAAAACTCAACGAAGTCGGGATAGACCGCTACATCAAACAAATTAGAACTTGTGGCGAAGAATAAAGGAGACACACGAAGTAACAGTTTAGCCAGTCTTTACTCCTTCAGCGCCAAAAACAGAATAAACAGGAAAAGAATAATTCCCAAGCTTATTGGGGAAAAACACACCCCCCAAAACCCCAATGCCTGCTGGGTGAGAGAACACCTCCCTGACACATACACCACACAGCCCCCCCCGAACACCCAGAAGGGAACATCACAACAATTAGTCCCTCAGCGGGGGCCTAATCAGCCTGCCATAACGGCTGCGTCGACCGACCGTCGGGGCAGCAGGCGGCACCTGTGGACGAAAGCAATCAGGTGAGCAGCAGGTAGGATCAACAATGTCCAAAACAGGTTGAGGAGGAGAGTCAGTGTGAGGAGGCAGAACTGTGGGTCTGGAAGGAGGACGACCGCAACGAGGAACTTGGGCCGGTAAGATAACCTCATCTGCCAACACGTACGCCGGCTTAAGGCGATCAATGGTTACCAGCTCCCTGCGCCCACCCATATCCAGAACAAAACCCTTGCTCCCCCTTTCGAGCACCCGAAAAGGACCATCGTACGGAGGTTCGAGGGGTGAGTGGTGGGCATCGCGACGCAGAAAGACAAAACGGGCAGACCGCAGCGCAGTGGGCACAAATGACCGTGGGAAACAGTGGTGCATGGGACCCGGAGCCAACGCTCCCCCGGGTGAAAAGGGGTCAAACGCAGGCCGGAGACTCGGAGCGGCAGCCTCCAGCAAAAACTCCCCTGGAACGCGGAGCGGCTGACCAAAAACCAACTCGGCGGAGGAAGCGGCTAGGTCCTCCTTAGGAGCCGAGCGCAATCCAAGCAGGACCCACGGCAAATAGTCTATCTACCCGTCGCCCGTTAGCGCGGCACGCAAAGCCGCCTTGAGCGACCGATGGAAGCGCTCACACAACCCATTAGCTTGGGGGTGATATGCCGTAGTGCGATGCACCTGCACCCCCAAGGAACGCGCCATCCCTGACCAATGCTCCGAAACAAACTGAGGGCCCCTGTCCGAAGTAATGTCAGATGGTACTCCGTAACGGGCAACCCAAGCCGAGAGAAACGCGCCAGCCACATCCGCAGACACCGTGGAGGACAGAGGGACCACCTCCGGCCACCTGGTAGTACGATCCACCACCGTAAGCAGATGAGTGAAACCCCTTGACTGCGGCAGGGGACCGACGAGGTCAACGTGTACATGATCAAAACGCCTGGCTGGAATGGGAAACGATTCAAGGGGGGCTCTTGTGTGCCGATGCACCTTGGCACGTTGACATGCTAAACAAGCAGCCGCCCACCCCCTGACGTCTTTGCGCAACCGGGGCCAAACAAAACGGGCGCTGACCAGCTTCACCGACGCGCGCACCCCCGGATGCGAGAGCGAATGAATGGAGTCAAAAACGCGACGACGCCAATTTGCCGGAACAACGGGGCGGGGTCGACCGGTAGAAACATCGCACAGGAGGGCAGGACCTCTCTCATGCATCACGATCTCCTCGAGTTTGAGGCCTGATCCAACAGAACGGAGGGCAAGGATATCTGCATCACCTGGTTGATCAGCAGCCATGGCAGAAAAATCAGTCCCCAGAAGTACGGGGCAAACGACCACGCGAGACAGACAATCCGCGACGGAGTTAGATTTACCCGCGACATGACGGATGTCAGTGGTAAACTCCGAAATGGCCGCTAGGTGACGCTGCTGCCGGGCTGACCAGGGTTCCGTAACCTTGGACATGGCGAATATCAATGGTTTATGGTCCACATAAGCCGTAAAAGAACGACCCTCCAGCAAAAAACGGAAATGTCGAGTAGCCAAAAACAACGGCAGTAACTCGCGGTCGAAAACGCTGTACTTGCACTCGCAATCCCGCAACTTGCGACTGAAAAATGCAAGTGGTTGCCACGCGTCTCCCACCCGCTGCTCCACAACAGCCCCGACAGCCAAATCCGAAGCATTGGTTGTCAAGGCGATTGGGGCATCTGGGTCCAGATGAGCCAGGAGAGCCGCATTAGCTAACGCGGACTTAGCCCCCTCAAAAGCAACCAGCCGTTCCTCCGTCCAGACAACTGCATCAGTGGCCTTCCTCGAACGTAGGGCGTCATACAGCGGCCGCAGGAGGTCGGCAGCACGAGGAATGAACCTATTATAGAAGTTCACCATGCCCAAGAACTCCTGCAATGCCTTAACCTCCACCGGACGAGGAAATTCTGCCACTGCTTGCACCTTAGTAGGCAAAGGAACCGCACCGCGCGCCGAAATGCGATGACCCAGAAAATCGATCACCGGCAACCCGAACTGGCATTTCGCTGGGTTGACAATTAAGCCATGGGCGTCCAGACGCTGGAAAACCGTCCTGAGGTGCGACAGGTGCTAGCTACCAGCTACCAGAATGTCGTCGAGGTAAACGAACACAAACTCGAGGCCGTGCAACACGGAGTCCATGAACCTCTGAAAAGTTTGCGCTGCCCCTATAAGGCCAAACGGCATGCGAAAGAACTCAAACAACCCAAACGGAGTGACTACCGCCGTCTTAGGCACGTCGTCTGGCCGCACTGGAACCTGGTGATACCCGCGTACCAGGTCTACCTTTGAAAAAATGGAAGCACCCGACAACCGAACCGAAAAATCCTGAATATGTGGGATCGGGTAACGATCGGGAGTAGTCACGTCGTTCAACCGCCGAAAATCACCGCACGGGCGCCACGAACCGTCCGCCTTGGGTACCATGTGGAGGGGCGAGGCCCAGGGGCTGTTAGAGCGCCACACAATCCCCAACCTCTCCATGGTAGCAAACTCCTCCTTAGCCATAGCTAGCTTAACAGCGTCCAAACGCCGCGCGCGCGCATAAACCGGTGGCGCGAAAGTGGGAATGAAATGTTCAACCCCGTGGTTAGCTATGGCAGAGGAAAAGGGGGGCGTAGTGAGTGATGGAAACTCGGACAACAAACGCTGAAAAACATCACCGAACGCAGAAAAATTCAAGTGTGTTAGCGGCCCAGCTCCCCCAGACTCACAAGGAAAAGTAGCAAAAGTGACTGCATCAATTAGCCTGCGGTTAGCAACATCGACTAACAGTCCGTGAGCACACAAAAAGTCTGTACCGATGATAGGAACAGTTACAGCAGCAGCCACAAAGTCCCACTCAAACTCACGTCCATGAAAACAAACAGTTAATTGTTTAGTGCCAAAAGTCCCCATAGGAGAACCGTTAGCCGCGGTCAGCGGTGGGCCACCCCTTCGGTCCGACAACTCTGGGCCGTCAGGGTGGATTAAGCTCTTCTGGGAGCTAGAGTCAACCAGAAACTTGCATCCTGACAGAGAGTCTTTAATGTAGAGCAGCTCACCTCGCTCGCCAGAACCCACAGCTGCTACTGAGTGCTGGCCTCCGCGTTTCCCGACGCCTCAAACGTGCACGGCGGGATACAGCGCTTCGCCCTGCTTCCAAATCTCCGGTGGTAGAAACAGAGGGAACTTCCGCGGCGCGTCCTCGCGGTGACTGCAGAAACCATCGCAGGATCCTCCGCCGGAATCTGCTGGGGTCCTGCCGTCGCGCTCTGCACGGTGAAGCGTCTGGTAGCCAGCAGCACGCGGTCTGCCTCCTCCGCCAAACCATGGTAATCGCCAGCGGTCAAACAGGGAGAGTTTGCTAGAGCGGCGCGGACCTGCGGCGGGAGCTGCCGCAGAAAAATATGCGGGAACAAGAAACCAGCCTCATCCGAACCAAGTAGGGACAACATACTGTCCATCAGGTCCACGGCCGTGCTGTCGCCCAAGCCGGACAGGGAGAGGATCTTTTCCGCCCTCTCCGCCGAAGACAGGCTGTACCTCCGCAGAAGAAGCTGCTTGAGGGCGTCGTACTTCCCGCGAAGAGGGGGGCTACGCAGTAACGGCATGGCTCTGCGGGTTGACTGCTGGTCCAAGGCCGCCACAACCAAGTAATACTTGGAGTCGTCCACTTCCACGCCCCGTAGTTGGAAAAGCGCCTCGATGTGCTGGAACCATGAGGCCGGGTCGCTCTGCCAGAACTCTGGGAGTTTCATCATCGCGGCAGCAGTTAACACGACCGGCTGCGAGGACGAGCCTGGAGACGGCGAAGCTGGGGCCGAGTCCGCGTCCGAGGTCGACGAAGAAACACGCTCCACAGACATGTTCAACAGGGTCACCAATGTGGCGATGAATAAAGGAGACACACGAAGTAACAGGTTAGGCAGTCTTTACTCCTTCAGCGCCAAAAACAGAATAAACAGGAAAAGAATAATGCCCAAGCTTATTGGGGAAAAACACACCCCCCAAAACCCCAATGCCTGCTGGGTGAGAGAACACCTCCCTGACACATAAACCACAAACTGCTTGAAAACTCTGAAGACTGGTGTTCTGACAATTTGTGCTGCCTTGTCAAAAAATGATATCTTAATGCAGGGTGATCTTAAAGTCTTTCATTTTGCCTTAATATTACAATATAAATCAACATACAGTGGCAACTCTGTTATTTGTTTGCTCATTATAACTTACTCGGATGCTAAAATAAGTTGTATAATTTTTTTCCTTTTTTTTAAAGATATATCATGTCGCACGTGCGCCACTATCGTCCGATTACGGCATTTTCAGGAAAAGCCAGCTTGTACATGCAGTTATTTGCCTATAGATCTAAAAGTACACTGGAAAAAAAGCTCGATTTGTAAGATATTTTATGATATTTAAAATATGTGGGGAGAAATAAAGCCCAAGATCGCGGGTTTGTGCATGTGCAGAACCGCGAGGCATATTGATAGGTGGCAGAAATTAATAGAACACCTACTATAAGCATAAACAGCGCAATAACGAAAGCGAATACTTCTTCCATCAATCTGCGGATGTCACGCAGCTGTAAGACGTCTGTTCTGATAAAATCAGGTGGCCCATATAAACACCAGATCGGAATAGATCACGTCTCATGTAAACACTTGACCTGAAATCTTGAATCGGAATGAAAAAAAGTCTGCATGTAAACCAGGCTACTGATTCCGAGACAATACCTCGGTGCAAGGCCAGTAAAGACATAAGAAATGTAACTGTCTCAAGACGCTCCTTCAGTGGTCCGGAACAAGGTTGCCGATTTGCAGGATGCAAATAATTTTCTGTTGCTGTCCAAAACTATCGGGAGAAAAAAAATTCGCTTCCCGCACCTCGCGCCCCCCCTGCAATTGCCCCCCACTTTGGGAACCACTGATATAGAGTAATTTATCTTTCCTTTTTTTGCAGGCTTATCCATCTCGTCTTGTTGAAGTGCTGAAATTGAGCACTTCAGAAATTGAGTTAGGCCACATAAGACACAGTTATACCCCACTAGAGAATATGAGAGAAATATTATCATTGAGAGGAGCTCATTTCCATCGCAAACAGAAAGTAACAAGGAAAGCTGAGTAAATAATTGTGAATATAATGCCATGCCATGAAAATGAGGTGTGAAGACAACCCCTTTCTAAAAAGGAAAATGTTATATGTAAACTACAGTGAGCACTATAATTAATTGGACAGTGAAACAAGTTTTATTTTGGATTGGTACTTTAATACTTAAAGTTTGAAAAGATCTAATGACAATGAGGCTGAAATGTAGACTGTGAGCTTCATTTTAACAATATTGGATGAACCGTTTGGAAACGGACAGCACCTTTTGTACACAGTACCCAATATTTTCTGGCGTATCAAAAATATGGGACTATGTTTCATATTGTACAATAAAATAATTTATTATTTGCTGCATATCCTTTGAATGCACTGACTGCCTGCAGGCTGTGACACTAGCAGATGCTTGGTATCTTCCCTGGTGATTCTCTGCCCGGTCTGCTCGGCAGCCATCTTAATTTCCTGCTTTTGTCTTACTTTTTGCTTTCAATCCTCTCCTCAGTTGGTAAAATTCACATTCAATTAGATTCAGATCCAGTGATTGACTCGGGCAACAAAGCCAAACTCACAATGTGTCTCAATCCAGTGAATAACAATGTTCTGTGACGGGGCATTCAGGAACCACTTGCGAGAACAGACATTCCAAAAATGGATTGCCTTTATGACAAAAATGGGTCGGGACTTGAAGACGCAGGAATTGCCAAGCTAAAACAGTATCCAAAAAGCAAAGTCGAAAAAACAGGCAGGGGTCAGAACCAGAGAGGCAGATGTGCAACAGTACATAAACAGTAAGCCAAAAATCTTAGTCAGAATCCAGAAGGGTGGGTCATACACAGGGCATCAAAAACAGGAATCGCGGTTGTACAAATATGGGTCGAAATCCAAACAGACTAAACAAGAATAGCAAGAGCAAGGCAATCTCAAGGTCGGACAAAAATAGTCATAGAAGAAGCAATAACAAAAGGCATAAGAGGAGCTCTGAGCAAGAGAATATTGATCAAAATTCTGATGGGGAACAAACTGCAGGGAAGAGCACAGACAAAGAGTGCAGGATAGCAATTAAGCACGTGCGAGAGATCTCATGGAAACGCAGAAAGATGCAGAGAAAGTAAAGCAAGAGGCGGAGAGAAGAACAGAGCGATAGCTGAGATTGAATTAGTGGTAATGAGTAGCGGCGCAATTTTACAAATTAACCCAAGTGTTCATTAGTTGTTAGTAATATCTACATGGATTAGATAGGTTAGTAAACTATGATACAAAATATAAATTTTAGTATTATTAGTAATCAAGGAAATCAAGGCAAAGGAAATAAACGAGAATTGAAATAATATTATTAAACGCCAGAAACCATTGAAATCACCTGAAGCATGTAAGCACACAGACTGGGAAAACAGACTGAATCAAACTGATCCCAAGACAGGGGTGACAAGTGCAATAAATACTGAAATGGCATGAACAGAAAACTGGGATGTATAATAAGCAAAAAGAAAAAAGAAAAGACATGGTAACAAACACATAAGCATGGCAGCAAAATACAGAACCATAACATGCTCAATGTATACATTATGTGATGGCGTTGGTGGTAGGACGACAAGGGCAGTGGCCAGAAGTAAAAAGGACAAAACCAGCAGCGTGCTGAGAGATTAAAACAAATAGAAAACACGAGACTCGCGCTACCAACAGACCTGATGCCGTCCGTGGTAGAAAACAGGCGAGCTCGACTGAAGACAAAAGAAAAGGGAAATAAACCAAATGAATCCCTTACTCACTAACACTTTTCCTTTTATGCAGCTAAGATCCTGACAATACTCTCTCTTCTCAAAAGACCTTACCGGCTAAAGCGCCAAAGGGAAAATGACACTCTAGCAACCCGAACGAGGTAGAACAGGAGCTTAAATAGAGTCCGGGTAATACCCCCAATTAATGCCAGCTTGCGAGGAATCCGATGGTGAGCAAAACAATGTCGTCCTGGACGGAGGTAACAAAAGGAGCTAACAAAGCTCCAAAACCATGACACATTATTGTTTTTTTTACTTTATTTTAGCCTAGCACCTACTTCAGCCATAGGCTGTTCCTAAGTATGAATGTGCCGCATTTAATTTACATTTAATGCATTAATCAGGCAGATTCACAGACGAGCTGCATATGACATCAGAAAAAAATAAAGGAGGAAGAATGATAATTCTCTGCATTTCAAGCAATCACAGCTGTTTTTAGGGGGGCCAAATGCACAAATGAAGACTGTGGTCATTCACAAATAATGAGGGGCTGAAAAGGAAACACTTGTTATTTCCAGAGGGCCCATGGAACAGCAATATAGAAAAAACACCAAGCATTTGTAGCATCTATCTTTGCAAGAAGTTTCACCAACCATTGGCAAACGTTGTTTGGCAAGAAAGCTTGCAAAATGCATATAATGTCGTCTTTCTCATATTCACTCAATGATTTTTACCAAAGGTACTGTCATCATAGTAGGTGGAAAAATCAAGAGCTTGTGACTTATTTAGCACACGTATTTAAAGTGTGTTTCTTCTGTCTGTCAATGATTATGTCCTTTCTTCTTCTGTTCTTCACAAAGTATTGTTTGCTGATGATACCACTCTGTTCCTGTCCCACAAGAGTCCATACGAATTGCAAGACATTCTTAACAATGAGTTTGTAAAAGTGGATGCATGGTTTAAGTGTAATAAATTATCCCTAAATATTAAGAAGACAAACTATATTTTCTTCCGCTCCAGTAGAAATCACTTTTATAATCTGGCAATTACTCTTAGCATAAATGGGCAAGATATTGAAAGGGTTTACTCCACTAAATTCCTGGGGGTCCATATCGATGAGTTCTTGAATTTCAAAGAGCATCTAAATCGTTTGACCAGGGACCTGTCTAAATATGTGGGCTTGTTTTTTAAACTGAGGCATTTTCTTCCTGTTTCTGCACTACTTACCTTGTACAAAACTCTATTTGAACCTCATATAAATTATTGCAATATCAAATGGAGCAACACCTTTCCTGGTCACCTACAGAAATTACTTGTTCTCCAAAAGAAAGTCCTGCGTGCATTAACATGGTCACCTAACCATGCACCCACGAAACCACTTTTTTTTGCTTTTGGTTTATTGCGACTTACTGAATACAATATTTTTCATAATGCTTGTACAATGTATTTGGTTATTAATGGATTAAATGGCCGACTATGTGACCTTGTTCCAATATGTTCCCCACTGCACACATATGGCACCAGGAATAAGCATTTTATTTTTGGTAAGAATCGCCGGTTAATAAGAACTAGTCTGAGTGTCGTGTGCAGGGGTCCACAGATTTGGAATGGGCTTGACGACGATATTAAAATGTCACATTCATTTTCCTTATTTAAGAAAAGGTTAAAACAATATCTTCTCTTGTTCTACAATGAAGTTGGGTAATTTATTCTGACTACTGCTAAGTGCTCTGTATTGTATATAGTTGGCTACCTATGTTTTGTTTTTTACTATAATTCCTTTTGTGTTTTTGTGGGAACCTCTTGGCTGGTTGTTGGTGTAGCCCAAGTGAAGCGCTGATACCTCTTTAAGATTCTGTTTCAACTTACCAGGCCATTATTAAATAGTTTGGCTATCTTCTATTTTTTGTTATTTAATTCCAGAATCAGCATTTTTTTTTAGTCCTATTGGGATAATCCTTGGTATCTTGAAGAAATTACTTAAAGACGTGATTTTGACCAAGAGAGCCCAACAACCACACAGGGGTTCCTATTGTGGACAGAATTTCCTTTTGTTTTAGTGAAATCTCTGGTCTGAATGACTGCTGCAGAGACGGTTTTCTGGGATTTATGTTATGTTTGTATTGTCATATGATTTTGGTTTGTCTAGGACTGGGCCCCCTACTATAAGCTTAATTAGCTTTCTTGGGGTGATCCCTTTTCACACATTTATTGGTATGATCCTCAATTTGTACCTTCCTGCCTGATTTGTGTGTGTGAATAAACTTGTTGATTGATTGAAAGTGGGTTACGAAAATAAAAGAAAAACTGCCGAGAATATAACCTTGACTGGTGTTCGCAAAAGTGTTGCTGTGTAGCTAATAACTAGGAAGGGCGGTGCATCATTGTCACCCTCTCCCCAAACAGGCAGACAAAAAGCCCTTTGCAGATATTAGCAACTGCATGACTGCAATCCTTTCATTATCTCAGCCAAGAAGGTAATATAATCTGTCCAGTTTGTTAGTTTGTTAGTTTGATAGTCAGCAGGATTAAACAAAAACTTGTAATGGCTGGAAAGAGTGGAGTTTCAGATGCTGCGGCAGGCGAAGCAGAGAGCTGGCACAGCTGAAAGTGATAGGGCGAAATTAGAGCGGAAACCAGCTTGTGTTTCTGAACAAACAAAAGGTTTAAGTGCCAGAAACGAAGCGAGCAACCAGATAGAAAAAGAAACCTCAATAAAAGAGAAAACAAAACAAGGTACGTTACAATAGTGCCAAAAGCTTCCCAGAAACAAAGAAAATACAGTATATAAAAATAGGCAAACCCCTGACTAGAGATATATCAAGCCGAAGTGAACAAAGTCATATCAAACACTCCAGCGAAGGAGGCGTAGCGACTTCCGGCTTAAATAGACTCCGAGAAGGACCACCCAGGAGTGATCAGCCAGCTGGGTAAAAAATCCGAGGTGTAAAGAAAACGATGTCGTCAGAGACGAGAGTAGCAAAGAAAGCAAAAAGCACATAGCAAACCATGACAAAACTAAACAAAAAATTTAATCTGAAGTGGAGCTTTGGATCTTGGCCAAAGAGATGATCAGATTCATTTGAAGCATTGTTGTCCATAGTGAAGTCAGGAAAAATGTGACACTTTGAGTCACTTCTTCACAAATACATAACAATGTGAAATTAGAAAAATTGACGGAGCATTATCTCCATGATGTCAAGAAAAAAAAATTATGAATTGTTTTTTTTTTTTTTTTACTTCTCAACTTCTTAATCTGATCTGGGGTGCTTTTCCCAAAATCAAGATGCTAACCTACATGGTTGGACCTACTGACTGTGAATAAATGAACTATACTGAGTACAAATGAAAACGCACCACTTGAAAAAAGTCAATATTTAAATTCAAATGAACTTCAATATAATTTTTATACAACAAAAACACTACAGTGACGTCACCTGACATGCCAAGTGCAAGAAATGCGAGAATTTCAAGTTGATTGTAACGCCAGGCAATTTTTTGCAAAAACACAACATCTTCACCACGGGAAAAATGAATTTCACTCTGAATTTGTGCACACATTGCCTTTAAAAGCATGTGAATCCGAATAAAATTTCAATTCTTCGCTGACACTTGTGAAACGTCGACACTATGCCGCGACTTACAGCCCCTGAACGGGAACGTGCCATAGGCATGCTTCTAATTGGCGCCAGCACTAGGGAAATTGCCAGACGACTACACTGCGCACACACAACGATCGCAAGACTCCATCAAAGGTTTCTGCAAATGGGGAGCACTCGGGACCGTCCTCGATTGGGTCAACAACGTGTGACAACGGCACGTCAAGACCGTCAGATCGTATGGAATCATGTCCGAGACCGAACACTACCAGCGACAAGAACGGCTGCTCAAGTCCAAGGACGACGTGGATTCATTCACCCCAACACCGTACGGAACCATCTGCGACATCCTTATTTCGGCCCCATATTGACGGATCGTCACCGAAACCAGTGTCTACAGTGGGCAAACAGGCACCAGAATTGGCGACTACGACAATGGCAGAGTGTCATCTTTTCTGACGAGTCACGATTTCACTTAAGGAACGCAGATGGCCGTATACGTGTTTGGCGGAGACGTGGTGAACTTTATAACGCCGATTGTGTCGTTCAAACGGACCGTTGGGGTGGTGGCAGCATTATGGTGTGGGGTGGAATAAGCTACCGTCACAGAACCCCTCTCCTTATCTGCAGAGGAAGGGTGAATGGCGTCTACTACCCGGACCAGGAGCTGCAGAACCATGTTGTGCCGTTCTTCAACCAACACCACGATGTCCACACGTTCCAACAGGACAACGCTAGGGCACACACTGCAAGGGTGTCCATGCAGTAACATGCCCTGCAGAACATCGCCGTGCTTCAGTGGCCAGCTCTGTCACCCGACCTCTCCCCTATCGAGCACTTATGGGATGAAATTGGATGACGTCTTTCACGTCGACGCCAGATGGACAACCTCCGAGAACTTGAGGTTCCCCTTGTTCAGGAGTGGAATGCTATCCCTCAGAACACTATCAAGAGACTGATCAACTCCATGCGACGACGATGCACCGCATGTGTCAATGCAAATGGCGGTCACACCCATTATTGACTTTCCTGTTTGACCCCTACACCAGTTAAACCTCTCTCGCGCATTAACATTATCGTGAATGAAATTGAATGATGTTTACATGTCTTCTTATATCATTCATTATCTCAAATACATCATACGTATATACTTCACATATAAATCCGTGGAGCTATTCCAGATTTTGTGAGTGGTGCGTTTTCATTTGTACTCAGTATATGTAAATTGCTAACCTAGTTAGCAACTGCACATTTTGGAAACGCACCCCTGGATCTATTTATCTTACTGGATCCAGGAACTCAACTCACACAAAACTGTAATGCGTACACCTATTTTAAAGTTAATACTACAGTTAGGAACTTCCAATCACTACAAATGTATTGATGAGATGATGTTGATTTTCGCTACATGCAAAGAACAAAACAGAGAAGCCTTAGCAGGGGTGTTGACAAATGGGAGATTTGCTAAAACTTGGCAGGGGTTTGCAATCTCAGAATGCACTTACTGACAATAGATCATGGATTTGATCTTAAATGACAATGCTGTCCCTGATACAGTCTGATGATGGAAATTGGTGTCTATGCTAACTGGAGTGAGCATCTCTATTAAGGTTACTGGGACTGTGGTGAATTCAAGTACCAGTGCTGCTAAAGAGATCTCACATAAGCAATCAAAACTAAAATTTTCTCTTTTTTTGCCTCCTGGAACAGCCACAGTTAATTACAATACCTTCAATTTCCAGCAGAAAACAGGTCAGCAGGTGAGGACACACTTCCTCCAGGACAGAGCAGAAGGAGTGAAAGGCTCCTGGGCCCTTCAGGGAAAGCTGGTCAAGGAATATCTCTGCTCTTTTCTCGCTGCTGTCGTGGCCAATGATCTCATTGTACTCCCCGAGAGAGAAAACCCGATTATACACCAGGTGCGGCAGCACCTTCGTCACCTCCAGCTCCTTCAAGAGCCTCTCCCGGTGCCGCTTGAGGATTTTGACTGCCCAATTCTTCTTCCTCTTCTTCATTTTCCTGTTGACAGATGGCTTCCTGCAGGAGTTCCTCTGATTCTTCTCAAACCACTTCTTAGTGCCACTGCCAAACATTTTTAAGCGGAGGAGGACAGCCACAACTTCTTCCACGGTTCTCTGGACACAGAGATCAAGGAGAGAAAAGTACATCTTTCACACAGAGAGGGTCTCCATGCCACATATTTACCATGCAACTCCCCACCTATTGACGCTACCAGTTTGCCTGGAAGAAATGTCAGTAGTCTAGGCTGAGGCAGAAAGCTAGCCCCTGTGCTTACAGTAACTAAGAGGATTATCCTACTCTAATTAGACTGTCATAAACCGTTCAGCACAGACAGTTTGACGTATTTTCTTCCGCCAAAACTTAAGGGGGGGGGGAAATGAACATTTTTATTGCTTTAATGAAATACGTAAGCTGACACAAGCACTAGTCATTGCCACAAATCTAATGCCGCTATTGGAGATGATCTATACAAACAATTAATGCATAATCAGGATTTATTAAGCACCCTACTGATATTTTTAACACTAAAAATTTAAACAACCACAATTCTGAAATAGTTGGGACGACGTGTAAATTGTGGATAAAATCAAAATGCAATGACTTTCAGATCACATGAGCCAATATGTTATTTACATAGAACATTTCAAATGTTGAAACTTGGGACATTTTACCTAGACCATGACACTACCACCACCATGTTTGACTGTTGGTATGATGTTCTTTTTATGAAATGCTGCTAGTTTTACGCCAGATGTAACGGGATGCACACCTTCTAAAAAGTTCAACTTTTGACACCTCAGTCGACAGATTATTTTCCCTAAAGTCTTGGGGATCATCAAGATGTTTTTCAGCAAATGTGAGACGAGCCTCTGTGTTCTTTTTGGTCGTCAGTGGTTTTCGCCTTGGAACTCACCCATGGATGCCATTTATGCCCAGACTCTTGAATCATCAACTCCGACTTGAACTGAGGCAAGTGAGATGTTGTTCTAGGCTCTTTTGTGACCTCCTGGATGAGTCGTCGATGTGCTCTTGGAGTAATTTTGGGGGGCCAGCCACTCCTGGGAAAGATCACCACTGTTCCAAGTTTTCTCCATCTGTGGATGATGGCTCTCACCATGGTTCGCTGGAGTCCAAAGGCCTTAAAATGGCTTTGTCACCCTTTCCAGACTGAAATGTCAATGGCTTTTTTTCCCCTCATCTGTTAAATTTGTTCAGATCATGGCATGATGTGTTGCTTTTTGAGAACTTTTAGCCTAATTAGCTTTGGCAGACAGGTTCTATTTAAGTGAATTCTTGATTCAACAGGTCTGGCAGCAATCAAGACTTGGCGTGGCTATTGAAAGTTAACTAAAAAAATGTGGTTCATCGCAGTTAATTCATGATTTAACAAAGGGGGGGGGATAAGTTTTTTGCATACAAATATTCAACAGTTAATAAACAATTCTGTTTACACAGTGCCAGATAGGTTTGAATTGGTTTTTTCCCTTCATAAATAAAATCATCATCTAAAAAGTGCATTTTGTGTTTTACTTGGGTTATCTTTGTCTAATATTAAAATTTGTTTGGTGATCTGAAACATTTAGGAGTGACAAGTATGCCGCAAAAAAATTAGAAACCAGAGAGGGGGCAAATCGTTTTTCACAATACTGTAGAGTGAACAAGCCAGTGACAGTTCTTGTCCTCTAATGTGATGGTATTGCTTTTGAGATGTTGATCTCCAGGTTTAGAGTTCTTTTTTTTGCAAGGGAAAGCCTGATCTTGCTAATGATATCAACAAATAAAAAAGACGGTACCCGAGTGGCAGAGTTGGCGCGCCGATTTGGCTTATATTACAGTCATCGTCCATGGGTCTGATTTCCCAGTAAGAAATTTTTCGTCCTGAATAAGTCCAACTTTGTGTCAAAATGTTAATATTACAGCTATTTTTTTATTTTTATTATTTTTTATTAAGGTTTTTTGTTATTTATATATTCAAAACATACACTAACCAAAAATAATTTACAAAAACGCACGCATTAAAACATTGACAAAACAAAGACAGCTTGGGGAAAAGAAACAAAAAACAGTATCTTTTCGTCATAAATAGTTAAATCATTCATGTTCAATGTGAGCTGCAAACTTTGTGTGACAGTTGAAGGGTCCATAACAACATTCTCAATTACAAAAGAGTACAGCAGTGCGTGAATTTATACCATGGCCTAGCGGAAATTGCCCTGTGTGGCTGTAATGCCACACTTCTCAAATGGCCGGTTTAGTTTGTCTCTTTTTCAAGTGGTGATGTTGCCCAAAATTACCCAAAGTGGTGATCTTAGACACGGCGACCCAGCTACTGAGCTGTGCGGCTTCTATAATCCTGCTGTGCTGGACTTTTCTGCTCTTTGTACGACCAAAGACAAGGCCACTCATTCAAGAGTACAACAATGTTGTGTGAGGTTTGTATCCTACAACCACACATCCTTCCAGCTTTAGAAACAGCGGCTAACATAACGTGTTAAGTACAAGCAATTAAATACTGCAGGTGTAAGTATAGATGTGTTTTCGGGCTGGCTAAAAATGAAGGACGTAAAACATTCCTCGAGAGAAACTAAACTTTGAGGCCGAGCTGGAGAGAGCATTCACTCAACGACATTAACCGGTGCAGTGCGTCCCGTGTGGTGCCAGTGAAAGCTCAGCAGTAGCGGTCCATCAGCAGCAACATAGGCCTTCGGAAACCTCACCTTTCAGTGCTTAAAAACCTAAACCTCTCGCAGTTACTTCTCCCGGACAGCAACATTTGCTCGGACTCATTGGTAGAACTGACGAGAGTCTAATTTACTTGTAACAGCATTGTTATACATTGCACCATATAACTGAGACTCTTTCTTCCACGCATAATTGACGATGTAAAATAACTATATTGTAATGCAAATAGAAGCAACTAGATGGCAGTACTGACCTTTCTTACGTTAAGCCCAGACTGGAACTAGGTTTGGGCATGTCTTAGGCATGTCTGGGACAAGTCCCAGAGAAAAAAAAAGAGGCCTAAGTGTGGGAGGGGTCTGCAAAAGAGTATATAAGGAGAAAAATTGAAGGAGTGGAGTAGCAGGAGAAATTGCAAGGAGAAGGATACATGTGACCAGACCTGTCATTCTGTTCAAGACCTGTGAAGTTTTTAGTGGATTTTTGCCTGTATTGGAGCATTTTCCTCACCCAGGACATCACCAAGCAACCCAACCAAAGGGACTGTAAATATTTTTGTTCTTGTATTTAACAATCTTGGTCAGTAGAGTAGTGCAGATGGAATAGACAACAGGTGGAAATTATAGGCAATTAGCAAGACACCCCCAATAAAGGAGTGGTTCTGCAGGTGGTGACCACAGACCACTTCAGTTCCTATGCTTTCTGGCTGATGTTTTGGTCACTTTTGAATGCTAGCTCACATGAAGACACTACAGCGTATCAGCAGACGTTTTTTACTGGCCAGGGATGTTTGTACAAATCAAATAGTACTGCAAGTCATGTCCCGAGTGTCAATTAGCAGGAGCCAAAGGTTTTGCACGTGCCCCATTAGTGCCACTTCCTGTTGTTGACACGCCGTTTGAGCGGATAGGGGTAGATTTTGTTGGTCCCCTGGAGAAGAGTAGGTCAGGGAACCGCTTCATTTTAGTTATATGTGACTACGCCACTAGGTACCCGGAAGCCTTCCCCCTAAAGGTTATCACTGCTAAGCAGGTTGCCTCTTGCCTGCTGCAGTTGTTCTCCAGAGTTGGCATTCCCCGTGAGGTTTTAACAGACCAAGGTCCCAACTTCATGAGCAGAACACGACAGCAAGTGTATGACCTGTTAGGGATAAGGCACATCAGAACCACTCCCTACCACCCACAGACTGATGGACTAGTAGAACGGTTCAACCAAACTCTGTTAAACATGCTCAGACGGTTAGTGGATGACAGTGGAAAGGAGTGGGACCAGTGGCTGCCCTACCTGTTGTTCGCGTACAGGGAGGTCTCCCAAGAATCAACTGGGTTCTCCCCTTTCGAGCTGCTAAAATGGACATCAGGTGCGGGGCCCACTGGACGTGCTGAGGGAGACCTGGGAAGGAGAGACGCCGCAGCAGACGGACATCATCTCCTACATCATGAAGATGAGGGAGAGGCTGACTGCTGTGACTGCAATGGCTCAAGACAATCTTCGCCAAGCTCAACATCGACAGAAGTCATGGTATGACCGGTCTGCTCGCACGCGCTGTTTCAAGCCTGGTGACCGGGTCCTGCTGCTTTTGCCCAGCCCAGACAACAAGCTGTTGGTGAAATGGCAGGGGCCCTACACCGTGACGCGCAAAATGGGAGATGTGACCTACGAGATCAACATGCCAGACCATCGAAAGAAACGGCAAGTCTTCCATGTCAACATGTTGAAGCGATGGAATGAGCGGGCGGAGACAGAATTGCAGTCGGAACCACAGCAGGAGGTGTCAGCGCTGCTGATTTAAGCGGTCCAGGAGGAAGAGGAGTACAGCGAACAGTACCTGCCAGGCCGGGAGGAGGAGAGCCAGGTGGACGTCAGTCATCTGTCGGAGGAGCGCCAGCGTGACCTCCACAACATCCTGCCAGAGGGTCTCTTCACTCAGCGACCTGTGTGAACAGAGCCCGTGGAGCACCAGGTGGTGCTCAAGGATGACAATGCTGTGCAGCCGCCATGCTACAGGGTGCCAGAGCGACTGCTGCCGGTCCTGAAGGAGGAGCTGGACATGATGCTTCAGCTAGGGGTCATCGAGCCGTCCTTCAGTGAGTAAAGCAGCCCAATTATCCTGGTTCCCAAGAAGGATGGCGGCCTGAGATTTTGTCTGTACTTTCGAAAGGTCAACATGCAGGCAAAGTTCGACCCATACTCCATGCCAAGGGTCGACGACCTGGTTTAACGACTGGGCAAGGCCAAATACCTAAGCACATTGGACCTGTGAAAGGGTTATTGGCAGGTGCCACTAGCAGAAGGCAGCAAAGAGTTCACTGCCTTCAGAACACCATTTGGACACTTCCAATTCACAGTTCTACCCTTTGGCCTGCATGGGGCGCCCGCAAGTTTCCAGCGCTTGATGGACAGAATCCTCAGGGGGACGGAGGGCTTTGCCGCCACCTACCTTGATGACATTGTCATCTATAGCGCCACCTGGGAGGAGCATCTCAGTCATCTGCAGTAGGGCCTCTCCTTGGTTAAGGAGGCGGGCCTCACCATCCACCCAGACAAGTGTGCCTTAGCCAGGGAGGAGACGTCCTACCTGGGATATGTTCTAGGACGGGGTGTGATCTGCCCTCAGGTGGGGAAGGTGGAAGCCATCATGGCTGGAGAGCGGCTAACCACCAAGAAGCAGGTGTGGTCGTCCTGGGTCTTGTGGATTGGTATAGGCGCTTTATACCAAACTTTTCAGAAAAGGCGTCTATACTGACAGAGCTGACCCGCAAGAGCCAACCCAACAAGCTGGAGTGGACTGAGGAGTGCGATAGCGCTTTCCAGGACTTAAAGGACTCTTTGTGTCAAGAGCCTGTGCCCCTCAGTCCAGACTTCGAAAGAACATTCACGGTGCAGACCGATGCTTCTGAGAGAGGCCTGGGTGCGGTCCTCTTGCAGGGGGATCAAGGACAGTTGCAGCCAGTGGCTTACATTAGCCGGAAGCTGTTACCCAGAGAGCAGAACTACTCAACGGTAGAAAAAGAGTGTCTTGCAATAAAATGGGCACTGGACTCTTTCAAATATTATTTGTTGAGGCGTAAATTTGTCCTCGAGACTGACCACAAAGCTCTGTCCTGGCTAAGGTGTATGCGGGACACCAATTCTAGGATCACAAGGTGGTTCTTGGCTATACAGCCATTTGATTTTGATGTGTTGTACAGAGCAGGGAAGATTAACTGTACTGCAGACTTCCTCTCTAGGATGCCACAGGGGGCATTTTCAGAAGGGGGGGGAAATGTCACGGAGTGAGCCGTGCCTCTTACACACATACACGCGTTCATTCACACAAGCGCACAAGCGCATAGGCAGCTATTTGCCGGCAACCCTTGAACATCATGGCTGACCTTCCGCTGTGTTGCATTTCATTCTCATGCCGTTTTCTGTCTTTGTTTGACTTGGTTTAAAGCATTTCACACACCACCTTTTGCCATAGCCTCTCATTGGATTACATCGTGGTAGACATGCACGGAATGGCCAACCGGCATTTATGTAACAATTGTTTCCACTCGCGTTTACAATGCGCTTCATATTGCCATACAGTATCATCTCCCGTCTGCTTAACATTGCCCAACATTCTCAAAGAATCACACCAACACTGGCTGTTTAAAACATCAAGGGTTATTTATTTCTGTAATTAATCAAAAGCATCAGTATTTCAGTGACTCACCAACATGACATACTTCCTGGTTTTGCGAAACCGATGGACTATTCCATGTTTGTACATATGGAGGGGTTTCGCGGGGGGCTGATGGCACAATCTATTTTAGCGGGGGTGTTTTACTGTTGTGGGGTAAACATGTATTTTACTAGGCACTGGATGGTTTTTGGTTGTTGGAATTTACTTTGGATGTTTATGCATTTTATGTATGTTCTTCTCAGTTGTTGTTATTTTGAATTTAGAAATGTATTATTTAGCTGAATAATAATTTTAATTATTGGTTTAATCTGTGGGAGGGGCTACAGGTATACAAGCCCTGTAGTAGGCCCCACACGGGTGGTTGGTTTCTGGATGATCGAGAAAGGTACTGAGCTGTGGCTGCGTCGAAATTTTTGCAGGGTCTTTTTACTATTGTATTGATTTAGCCTGGCAACTTTGAAGCCTCTTTATTTTTGTATTTTCTATAGCTATTGTTTTGCTTAGTTTTTGTTTGCATTTTGGGTATATTTTTGAGCACTGGACATATTTGCACGTTTTTAAGAAAAGTTTTTGAACATAGAAAAAATAAAAATATATTTTTGGAAAAGAAGCTTCCATCTCCCTCTGTCTCCTCCACCGCTGACCATTCCTGCGACACTGACCATCAACCAAACATCTGTATCTAACTCGAGGCGATGAACAGTTCGCACTTTCCATAACCCAAACATCTGTATCTAACTCAAGGTAATGAACAGGCCCAGGTTTAGTGGCAAGGGCTCTGGGCTTTGTATCACTGAACACAGTCCAGATCAAAGTATCCCCACTGGTCTAAGTGGAAACGCAGATTTCCCCTGCTAATATACTCAATTACCAAGAATACGTAGTCCTAAAGAAAAAAAGGCTTTATCACGCACAGAACCGTCAGACTTTCCTGCATTTGGGGTATAATGATGATATGCGCAGTGCAGTCGGTGGATGTGAAGTGAAGCATAATGAGCGGTATAAATCTGTAAACAGGCAAGAAGCTAGTAGCTACCACGGTCTGAAGAATTAATACAGTTGTTTGAAAAGTAGATGGATTTTCCATAGCCTCAGTGCTGCATATGTATGTGATGATCTGTTTTTGACAAGAGAGTGAGGTAGGAACTGGAGGTGATTTTACCTCTGTTTTAAGGTGACCAGATTTCTGAAATGAAAATCGGGGACATTTCCAGGGTGGTGGTCAAAATTCAAATCCTATCATTAAGAAATAAATAACAGGGGCAATTACATGTTAATTTTAATCTGTAAAGTCTGCAGCAATTAACATTAGAGCTGTAAAAACCAGAGATGAAACAAAAACAACAAAACAGATTCTTATCTTGTTCAACTTATTTATCATGTAGATAATAATAGACAACAAAACAAAATCCATCCTTTTTTTTTCAATTAAATGTTTTCATATTTGATTACAAGATACAAAGATCTCAAAACCCCACATTTCAAGTAAAAACATAGAACAAAAGTTAGAAAAATCACTTCATATGTTATTTTCTATTTATAAAAATTTTCAATCATGTGTTTTTCATATTTGATTACAAGGTACAAAGATCTCAAAACCCCACATTTTAAGTAACAACATAGAGTAAAAAAAAGCACTTCATATAACTATTTTCTATCTTAAATGGGGCTGGTAAATCAGAAAAATCATAAAACCAAAATTATAACCAGCTGATGGATTTTATGACCCAATCTCACATCACAGTAGGGAATGTTTTGCACTTTTCAAACACAAAATGGTTGCTGGTCCTAAATGTCTGGATCCATGAACCCTGGTTCACCAGGTCCAACACAGTCCTCTCCCTCAGTAGCCTCAGCTTCCTTGGCCTGGATGGAATAACAGCAGAGGAGAACATGAGCAAAACTGAAAGAACAGATGCAACAGTAGGTGAACTTTGTTTCTTAACAAAGAAATAACATCAGATTTTATAACATACTTTTATAATTTAGTCATTGTGCTCCTTTCTTTCCTGATCTGTTCAATATAATTGCCTGTCTTAAAAGTGCCGTATCAATACAACATGACAAAAATGCTACTAATATTTATAATGTGCACTCGCACATATCATTCCTCAAAGGGACAGACTGAACATTATGAATATATGCATTATCTGTTTCTCCTTCTCTTCTCTATCTCACTCTTGTTTATTCCCTCTTTCACTTTCTTGTTTACTCACTTCTCTTTCTCTCTCCTTTGCCTCACCTGACTTTGATACTTGTCTGAAGATTGTATTTTTTTCTGTATGGCCTTGTCTTTGGCCAGAATTTCCATGAACTTCTCACAAGGGAGATTGATGTTTGGGGATGGCCTTGATGGAAGACACTGTAAACCTTTTCCGGTTGTCTGTCCAAATGTCATTCATTTGAGAGAATACTCTCTCCACAGGTGCGTTACTTCCAGGTAAGCACAAGCACATACTAGCCAGATTAGGGTATGGGATGTCGTTCTCTTTGAAATGCTTGAATACTGTGCTCCATCTCTGAGTGACTGGTGCATTAGATCCCTTCCATTCATTGAGTAGTTCCCCTTTTAGGAACTCTTGCAGGGCAGAAACCTCATCAAACAAGTCATCTTCTTTGATGAACACATTAGGGCATTTTCCTGCAGCGTGGCTGTTGCCCTCTGGATCTCTTCACGCTGAGGTTTTTTTTTCTAGGAGACAGTGCAAGTTGTGCAAGTTGTCTGTGTGCTTTTCCCAAGCTTGTAGGTAGTTGACAGCTGTTGTAAAGAAAGCATTTGATATTTTGAGAAAGTTTTCTCTTGTGATTGCTCCATTTTCCTCAAGTTCCCTCAGAAGTCCTCTGGCCTGAACTGGAATGAAGCTGTCATCACGTCTTGCTGTCAGTTTTACCTCCAAGTCTTTTAGTATTGCAGCTGACTCCACAGCACAACGGTCCTGGCCTTCAAGCTTCCTAATGGTGTCACTGAATATGGTCAGGTTTCCATGGGCAAAGGTCAGCCAGAGTTCAGTCAGTGGATCTTCAAACATCCTTTTCAAAACAACAGGGCATTTTTCATCAGAAAGATAAAAGGCTTTCAGCGGTGCATACATTTTCAGCACTCTCTCAAGAGCAGGCAGCATGGACAGCCAGCGCACATTGCTGTGCCCTAAGATGTTGTGATACTCTTGGCCAACAAACTCACAAAAGATCTTCAGTCTTTCCGCCCTAACAGTGAAAATATGAAAATATGAAAATATCTTAGAGAGCATGTACTCTACATCAATGGGAACAAGATCCAAAGTTGTTCTAGTTGCATTATGGATGATGTGGGCAGGACAACCCAGGCCAATCACCTCCCGCTTCAGGGCACTTTTCACTTTTGTGTGGACATTGACTCTCCCTGCCCTATTCAGCCCTCCAAAGTTGGTGTTTGTGTTGTCAGCAGAGAATGCCACTACTTTGTTTTCCAGTGAGAATTTTTGGATTACCACCATGATTTCAGCTGCGAGTTCCTCTGCCTTCTCTCCCTTCAGTTCTACAAAATCAAGGAGTTTTGTTTCAATCGACATGCTGACGCTGTCATCATTTTCTTTACAATATCTGACCAATATTGGCAGCAGTTTCACATGTCCATGATTGGAGATATCAATGGACAGGGACACAAACTCAACCTGGTCCAGGTCCTGTGTTACCATGTTGGTTGCCCATGGTGCAAACACATTGTTTACTATAGTTTGACCTTTGGTTCGAGCACATGAAAACTTCGGCTCGTACTGCTTTTTCGTCAGCTGTGCTGTGCAGTCCAGAGACCTGAAACTGTGATTATGTCTAATCGTGTGGTAAGCCAGGATGCCCTCCTGCACAGCTATTTCAAACTCCTTCTGGGAAGGCGCTGCCTTTTTATAAAATGTAGTGATGGATGGTGTACTCGCTTTGGCAATCAAAGCATTTTTATGTTTTTTTTGCACGCTGATGCTCTACCACAGAAAATCTTCCCCCACTGGCAATAGAAAAAGAAGACTGGCAAAGGGTGCAGTGGACCATTGTGTCATCTTGGCTTTGGCGACAGGGGCGTACGAATGGAAATTCCTCTTGGATTTTTTCAGTAAAATGACATTTGCGTTTCTTGGAGATCTTCCTGTCTGCTCGTCTTCCTTCACGCTATCTCACTTCTTATCTTAAAGCTTTTCTTTTCTCTCTTCTTTCTTTCTTCTCTCCTTACTCTCTCCTCATTTTTCACATCACCCCTTCACTCTCTCCTGCTCCTTTCCTCATCTATCTTCTCTCTCCCTCACTCACCACTCTTCCTTTACACTCTCTTATTCTACAACAGAGCAAAAATATGTAATATTATTGTGATCTCACGGTTATCTAATACAAATTACAACTTCACCAACACCAGTGACAGTTTGGCATTAGTTCTTCAATTCAGATAAACAGACGCACTGTAATAATCATCCTTATTTTACCTCACCTAACTTACACACAGCCAAGTCTAGTTCAAGCTCCCAAAATAAATGTGTTCATACAACAAAACTTACCTTAACGCAGGTGCATTCACACTCTCTTCTATCTTCTGCTCTTCGAGAAGAAAAAGTAAACAACTCTGCCGCTTATTCTGTTTCCGGGTACCGCGACGTAACGTCACTACGTTGGTCTCACTGGCAACCGTAATGACTGGAGTTATAATAACTTTTTTTCTCTCCCATTCAAATCGGGGACATTTTTGGGGACAGTTTTAACCGGGGACAGGGCGGCCTAATCGGGGACTGTCCCCGGAAATCGGGGACGTCTGGTCACGCTGCTCTGTTTGGAATATGCAGTGCAGCTGGGAGAAGAACGGGCTTTCTGTAGCCAACATCAGTACTCTCCTTTCAGTTCTCAAGGAATCCATTTCCTCAATGTCCAGAAAATTGGCTTTTGCCAGGGTTTTGACGGCATAGAACTGCCCTCTCGCTTTCAGTTCTGCCAGCATGACCTAAGTAAGGAGAAAACCGAGGAGAGGCAGAGAGAAGTGAAGCAGGAGACACAAGATGGAGGGACATATTAGTGACACAAGTTTATATGGGAGCTTTAAGATCATCATTGACCTGAGATACTACATAGAAACGGTAGATGATCAGGCCCTACCTTCCCAAATCCGCCTCTGCCCAGCACCCTGTGAAACGCAAAGCTGTCCTCGGAGATACGGGGCCCGTTCTCCTTCCGCACTGCACAGTGTGGTGCAGTGATCTCAATTTTCACCCCACTTTCACCTACATCCGCTTGCTCTTCCTGCTCTGCTCCGCACTCTGGAACCTTCTGCTCCACATTCTCTGGTGGCATCTTCTGATCAGAATTGGCATCATTTTCTGTCTGGGCTGTTGGCGTCTCCAGATCAGAAGTGACCAGCAACTCCTGGGCAGTAAATGATTGTGCGCTCCCCAGCTTTTGATCAGACGGAAGTGTTTCACTCATTTCATAAAGTCTGGCTTGTTCTTTGCATGCTCTTCTAGACTTCTTTCCAGGCAGCCAGAAACAACACTGAAGAAAGGAGTGTGAGAATAAAACACAAGAATCAAAAATATTACTACTTCTGGCTAGCTGACTCAGATGGTGTTAAACTACAGATCTCAATTCTGCCACTGAAACGAGGGAGAATAAATTTATTAAAGTCTATTAACGCACCATAATAATTTCTTTCCTGCTTATTATCTACTCTCAGTTATAATAAATATTCTAATGATACTTTCTCAAGGGTTAATACACAGAGTTAATAAAGATTCACCCTCACAGACAAATCTTTACATTTTCCTCAATTCAGCTATGCACCACCACAGATCAATGAGTGTTAGTTCCTGGCTGTGCAGAATTTAAAATAATCAAAGCCAAGAAAAAAATTTTTGGTTTGTGTTGTTTTTCCACAAACACAGTAGTGTTGTGAATCTGCATCTCAGCCATGCTTTGCCTAGCCCCATGTTTAAGTTCTGTGCCTGGCTTGCCATGTATGCTTTTTGTGTTTAAGTGACCACTGCCTGCCCCTGACCATCCCCATGATTATGTATTGTGTTTTGTTGTTCGATTTCATGTTTTATTATGTTTCATGTTTTGTATTATTTATGTCTTTGCCATGTTTTATAGTCTTGCCATGTTTCACAGTCTTGCCATGTTTTCATAGCCTTGCTTTTAGTTCTAGTCCTGCACTTCGTTTACCCTGTCTTGTCTTGTGTAGGTCTTTGCCCACGGTCCCTTGTCTGACGTGCCACTCATTCGGGTGATTTCCTGGTTTCTGGGATTTCAATCTTTCTTCATATCTCGTTTTTCTTCCTTCCTCTCTCTGTTACTGTCCACTAACCATACTAACAGTTTATTGTTTTCGATTATTACTAACCAAGATTAACATTGTATATTTTTACTTACGGACTAACTTGCACTCGGGATTGTATAGCTGCACATACTAATAGACTAACGATCTCTCAGCATTCGCCCAATCTGTATCTCCGCCCTCCTTGCCTATCACTAATTATCTCTACTGCAGTTTCCACTTATATCTCAGGCTTTCCCTTTTCTTTAGACTGCACACTTTAGTACTCCTTAACCGGAGCCGTTTATTCGTTCATAGGAATGTCTCGTTATCCCTGTCTGCGTTTCGGCATTCGCCAAATTCATGTAATTAGATAACCCTCATGTGTCAATCCTGATTATTGTTTCATTGATCGCACCTGTGCTCCCTTGTCATGTGTTCACCCCGGATGTGTATATAAGGTGTCTGCACTTTTAGTTAGTGATGGCCTAACGAGGCTTTATGAAGCTTCGGACCCTTTCGGACCTTTGTATTGAAAATTGGTTCACTACTCGAAGCTCCATTCATTGAGCACGTGGGTGACATCTGCTGGCAGAGAGATTGTTGTACAGCCTTGCAAAGGTGACGCTGACGCACCTTGCGTGTGCACTTCGAGTATGTTATATTGTGAAAAATACTTAAATAAAGCTGAAATCGAACTTCGTCTTACACGTGTCTGTTGTTTTTCTTCCTTACCTTAATTATTCATATTATATTAAAATAACAATAATTACATCCACAGGCTCATTGAATCCTGTAAATATTTAGTCTGTCCAAAAAACATATTGTATTGTTTTTTTATTGTTCTTGGTGTATACTGGGTGTGCTTGAGCGACTTTGCCATTATTATTTATGAATAAAAATGTCTAATAGAGCGCTGTTTCATCCATGTTAAATACATTTGATTTGCGACAATGTTTCAAAGCTCCGCCTATCGAATCAAACCAGTCAGCTGATTCAGTCTGAATGAAGCAGTGAAGTGGTTCGAACGTCATCAGTCACGTGGTTTTTCACGATATGAAGCAAGCTCCGGCACAGTGCTTCAGAAAAATATGCCGTCGAGTTTAAAGCGTGCTTCGGAGCCTTGGTATCAGCGGTAACATCACTACTTTTAGTTCCTTGTCAGATCGTCTTTACTCCTTTGTCTTGTGCTATGTTCCTCGCCTTGCTCATCCTGATATTTTCTTTCTGACTGGATTGCCCGACACTTGTTTTTGGTTTGCCCTTTTGGATCTGATTGCCTTGTGAGTTTTGACCTATTTTTGCCCGACCACGTCTATTGTCTTTTGCTGCCCTGGTATTTGGATTCGGACTGTTTACGGCTTATGAGTTTGTCTCTCCACCAAACCCACGCCTGTGTACCGAACCATTTTTGCCTGACCTTGAGTTTTGTTATTGGTGCCCTGGTTACAGTTTTGGATTTTGCCCTTTGGATTCTGCTTTTGGATTGTGGACATTGTACTGTTGCCAGCTCTGTTGGGGGGTTTCCCCCTTCAGAAATAAAGCCTCCATTTTGCATTTATCTGGTTCTCGCTCTTGGCTCATTTCGTAAAACCTCACAAGTAGAGGCACGCCTTTAATGAAGTCGGACCAGCATTTGTCAAAATTTGATATTTAGGAACAATGTTTCTTGTTTATGAGGTCTTATATTCTCTGTGATTCAATGGGTTTTAATGTCACCCAGCTACAATAAAACAACTGAAAAAAAAAAAACGTTTAAAATTAGGCCATGTTTCTGAAAGCCGCTTAAATCTTCAAGATTAGTTTTCCGGACAAAAGGCTGTTTCTGACTTCATAATCTAAACATTTATTAACATTTCAAATGTAACATAAATAGTCCGTTCAGAAAATGGAATTGTTGAATTGACTTGAGCGAAAACCTTACCAATGACCAATGCTTTAAATAACATTGCCCTGCATCTTTTTTGCCGAATGAAATCCAATATCTGATTCTCAATTGGGGGGCACCAATTTCAGAAATGGCATCTGTGTCGCTCTTGCATTTTGACATTTTATCACAATTTATGATGTGCATTTCATAGCATTGTCCCTTTTAGCTAGGCTACTACTTGGAAGGTTAAGAAGTAGACTATGAATAATTTTAAGACAGACCATAAGCCGCTGGTGAGCCTGTTTAGGGTGACAGGCGCTCGATTCTCTACCCCCGAGGATCCAGAGGTTTCGAATGCGCCTGATGAGGTACTCCTACGCTATCATGCACGTTGCTGGGAAGCTTCTCCATACAGCCAACACCCTGTCACGCGCACCTCTGAGTGACAGTGGGAGCAGAAAGGACAGAGAACTGTTGGAGGCTACCAACATCTATGTCGACGCGATCATGGAGGACCTGCCAGCAAGCAGCGGGTATCTGAGTAAGCTCAGAACAACTACGTGACGACAACGTATGTGCACAAGTCATGCAGTACTGTGTGCATGGATGGCCAGACTGCAACAGGCTGAATAGCGCGGTGAGGCACTACTGGGCAGAGCGAGGCGTCCTGAGCGTGCATGAGGGACGTCTGCTGAAAGGCACAAGGTTAGTGATTCCCTCAGCCATGAGAAACGATGTTACTTGGACAAATACATGAGGGCCACCAGGGCATGAGAAACAATGTCTTGGACAAGATACATGAGGGCCACCAGGGGGTGGTCAAGTGCAGGGAGAGGGCGAGACAGGCAGTATGGTGCCGGGTCTTAGTAGCCAGATAGGGGAGTGTTACGGAACCCTGGCTCGTTAGGGCACGCAACAATAAGGGGAGACCACTCGCGGATGAAAAAGTTTTAAACAATAATAATAATTTATTAACATAAATTGGTGTGGTGCAAAAATATTAATTAGTATCAGTATAAATGTAAGAGCAAGGAAATAAAAATGTAGTGCGATCAGTCAAATGTAAAAAGACGCCTCAGGAGAAGGGGGACCCCCTTGCCATCTTGTGAGCTGCTTATAAAGCCCCAGCCCAGCTCCTCAACGAGGTACACCTGCGCCACAGCCCCGCCTTCCTGGAATGACAGACAGGCAGACAGAAAGGCAGGCACAGGGGAGACAGAAAGCTTGCCCATAACACCTCCCCCCTTAAAACAGAGGACCTCCGATAGAGGTACTCTGTATCCTGATGCATCCATCAACAAAAAAAAAAACAAACAAGTGACAAAGAACCCAAAACATCCTCATTTAAGCTATACCAAATTATCTAATACATTATAAAAATCAGTCACTGCCAGTACTTATCTTATACCAGTGACCCAGAAAGGTCACCAGGGAAACATTTCCACGCCAAACTTCTCTCCAATTCCACTGAACCATCGACCAACCCCTGCCACTGGAAAAAATCATTGTAAAGTGGGAGAGAGAGTGTAAGCGACAAGACAAACAATTACAAATCACCCTGGATCACAAGGGGCACGAGACAACGCATCAGCTAACACATTGTCTACGCCCCGAATGTGCCTAATCTCCAAGTTGTACGGCTGAAGGAACAAGGCCCAGCGCATAAGGCGCTGGCTAGGACTCTGCAAAGAGTGCAGGAAGGTGAGGGGGTTATGGTCAGAATAGACCACAAATCGGCACACCCCCACCCACATACACATCAAAAAACTGTAACGCCCAAATTAAAGCCAAAGCTTCCTTTTCTATAGTAGAATAGTTTAATTGATGTTTATTAAACTTTTTGGAAAAGAAAGACACTGGACGATCAACGCCCCCATCATCCGTTTGTAACAACACAGCCCCAGCACCCACCTGGCTGGCATCCACCTGGATCTGAAATGGTTGATCCAACCGTGGAGCAGCCAGAATGGGTGCTGTGCTCAACAACAATTTGACATTCTCAAATGCCTTCTGACAGGCTGAAGACCAGTCAAACTTAGCTTTGGCTTTTAAAAGATCTGTTAGCGGAGCCACCACTGTTGAAAAATTAACACAGAAGTTCCTATAATACCCCACCATACCCAGGAATCTCATGAGTTCCCTCTTGGAAGTAGGCGGTGGAAAACAATCAATAGCTCGAACTTTAGCACGCACAGGCTGCACCTGGCCTTGCCCAACCACCTTACCAAGATAAGTAACCGTGGCCTTCGCAAATTCGCACTTAGCCAGATTGACCGTCAAACGGGCCTCCAATAATCTCACAAACAGCGCACGGATGTGATCTACGTGTTTTTGCCACGTATCGCTGTAAACAACCACATCATCAAGATATACAGCGCAACCTTCCAACCCTGATACCACACGGTTCATCAGGCGCTGGAAGGTCGTGGGCGCGTTCCGGAGACCAAAACTCATGACCTTATACGAATACAATCCAGATGGAGTAACAAAAGAAGCGATTTCCTGAGCACGGCAAGAAAGGGGGACCTGATAATAACCCTTCAAAAGATCAAACTTGCTGACATAACAAGCAGCTCCAACCCTGTCAACGCAATCTTCCAACCTGGGAAGAGGAAAAGAGTCCGGCTTAGTAATGCTGTTAAGTTTCCTGTAATCAGTACAAAAGCGGTAACTGCCATCTGGCTTACTGACCAATAGGCACGGAGAAGCCCAACATGAACTTGACGGCCTTGCCAACCCATGATCTAATAGGTACTTAACCTCTGACTCCAAGCACTTCCCCTTCTCAGGCGAGACACGGTAGAACCGTTGACGTATTGGTGCTGCATCTCCCACATCAATGTCGTGCTCCATCAAATGAGTGCGTGTAGGAGTGTCACTAAACAAAGCAGGAAAATCGACAATCAAACATTTCAACTGGTCACATTTATCGCTAGACAGATGAGACAACAGAGAGTACATATCTGCTAACATCTCAGAATTTTTCAGACGTGGCTGAAAAACTGAATCATCAGGAACACAGACATCTTCAGAACATGCTGCCACCAAGCTAGAAGAGACTAAACACACAGGCTCACTGAGCGACGACAGTCCTACCGGCCTCACTCCAGAGTCTACTCCTCCCCCCATCACCGAAGACCTAGAAAAATATGGCTTCAACAAGTTAATGTGACAGAGTTGAGTAGGCCGCTTGCGACCTGGGGTCGAGACCAAATAGTCCCGCTCTGTCACCTGCTTTACAATGAAATATGGACCAGAGAACTTAGCCATAAAGGGTGAACCTGGAATGGGCAACAAGGCAAGCACCTCATCCCCAGGATTGAAATCACGCTGCACAGCTTTTTGATCAAACCATTTCTTCATTTTCCTCTGTGCCTTAGTCAGGTTCTCTCTTGCCATTCTACCCGCCAAAAACAACTTACGGCGAAACCCGCTGATGTAGTCAATCAAATTTGCTGGTGGTTCAGTAACCTCCAACTCACCGTGCCACACTGCCAAGGGCCCGCGCACCTGATGACCAAAGACTAAGTCATTGGGACTAAACCCAAGACTCTCCTGCGTGACCTCCCGAGCTGCTAGTAAGAGCCATGGAAGACCCTCCTCCCAGTCCCTCCCAAATTCAGTGCAATAGGCACGCAACAGTGCTTTCAGGGTCTGATGCCAACGTTCCAAGGCCCCCTGACTTTGAGCGTGGTAAGCACTGCTCTGCCGATGTACAACCCCCAACTGTTTAACCACTTCACTGAACATTTTTGAAGTAAAGTTAGACCCTCTATCAGTCTGAATGGTTTTTGGAATACCAAATATAGAGATAAATTGTGTCAAAACCTTAACTACTGACTTAGTTTTTATAGTCCTGACTGGATACGCAGCTGGGTAACGTGTGGCTTGACACATCACAGTCACCAAGTTGACACAACCAGACCTGGAAGGAGACAGAGGACCCACACAATCTACAATTGAATGTTCAAAAGGCTTATCAACGGGAGGAATTGGATACAAGGGTACAGGTCTAATCACCTGATTTGGTTTTCCAGTTAATTGACATGTAGGGCAAGTCTTAATAAAAAGGGCAATACTCTTCCTCAACTGAGGCCAATAAAAATGATGCGAGACACGATCATATGTCTTCCGCACGCCTAAATGGCCGGACAATTCACCATGAGCAGTACTCAACACAAGATCTTTAAATTTAGATGGAACAACCACCTGGTACACAGGACTAGCGATTTCCGTATCACTGAAGGGTAACCACTTACGGACCAGCAGGTTGTCTCGCAGAAAGTATCTACCAGAGACCTGATCCTCCTGCTCTGGGGCTTTAACTGCTTTAAACAAGTCATTCAATTCTACATCATCTTGCTGCGCTGCAATGAACTCGCTGCAAGACAGAGGCACAGGTAAAGTAGGAAAACACTCACTTTTATCTGACCTACAGTCAACAACAGCCACATCTTTGTTCACCACCGTACGACTCATTGCACGCGTCACAGCACAAGCTGGAAAAGTGTCAGGAAAATCCAACGCACACACATCAGATCCAGACACTAACGGCACATCTCTTACAACAGGGGGCGATATTACATCGGGCCATACCCGTCCACCTGCCAAATTATTGCCCAAGATGACATGAACTGCTTTAACTGGAAGCGATGGTCTCACAGCAATGACCACCTCACCCTGTACCAGCTCAGACTGCAAAACAATCTTGTGCAAGGGAGCAAAAAACGTTTCAAGGCCAATACCTTTTATCAAGACATTACACCCAATACTGGACCGTGAGGAAAAAGGCAAAACAGACTCCAAAATAAATGACTCCGATGCCCCTGTGTCGCGAAGAATCTTAACAGCCACCTTATCTGACCCACCAACTAATGATACAAAACCATCGGTGATGAATGGAGCATAATCAGGCTCTACATCCAACACCTCTCTCGCAAAACTCTTTTGAGGCAACACTCTTGCGTTAGACAACATAGACTTGCATATATAAGCCGCACAGCCAGTTGGCCTAGCCTCATCGACAGACTCCAACCGCACCAGTGAATCTGCCTGACCCCCTTGAGCCACACTAGCCACAAACACCGGCCTCCCAGACCCCTGTCTCTGATTCAATTTTTTAGCACGTAGCACTGGACATTCCTTTTTCCAATGCCCCTGTTCATGACAAAAATTACAAGCATTTAAACTACTTTTAGGCCTTGATTGAAAATCAGGCCTGGACAAAGCAGAGGCAAGTGCGACAACCGGTTCTCCTTGACGTCCCTCATATTGCACAAAAACACTACGATCCCTCGCAGGCCTGTGGATTAGAACAAATTCATCGGCTAAAACAGCGGCCTCTGCTGGAGTCTTTACTTTATGTTCATTGATATATGTTGCAATACTCTCCGGAACAATGTTTTTAAATTGCTCCAACACAATCAAATCACACAAAGCCTTAAACTCAATCACATTCTCCGCTGCTAGCCAACGCTGAAAATGGGTACTCAACTCTCTAGCAACCTCCACATATGCCTGTTTTTCAATTTTTCGCCAAGTCCTAAATCGCTGCCTATATGCCTCTGCGACCAACTCATAGGCCTTCAAAACAGCGTCTTTAACAGACTGGTACTTTTTCCTTTCAAAACCTTGCAGAGAAATATAAGCCTCCTGGGCCTTACCGACTAAAATACTTTGCAAAAGCAAGGTTCTCTCCGAATCAACCCAGCCTCTATCCTCTGCAATGCTTTCAAACATAGAAAAAAAAATGTCAGGATCCTTCTCATTGAACTTGGGCAGCAGCTTCACCATTTGCGCTATATTAGCCCCGGTACGAACTTCACCATCGTGGAATGGCTCCCCATTCGGCCCAAATCTGCCACTAGCCACTAAACGCAAACGTTCGGCTTCCTGCGCCAATTTCTGCTCTTCTAACTTATGTGCCAATCGTATTTTTTCTAATTCCAACTCACGTAATTGTTCCAACTCACGCTCTTTAGACTTAATTTGCTCCATTTGAAATTGTCTTTCTAATTCCTGATCTTTTGATTGCTGGTCTAGCTGCAAAAGCAATAACTGTTTCCGTTCTTCAAAAGTAAGACCAAAAGCAAGTGTGGATGGATTTAAAAAATAAGTTGAACCCCGCTTCAACTGCCCCTCATCATCCTCTTCCTCATTATCAGACAAGACCAAAACGAGTTTATCCACTAATTGTGTTCTTATAACACGACGCAATTTCGCTACTTTAGTATTGGATATGTTCGGAACTTTCAAACCAAAATGTTCAACCACTTTTTTCAACTGCTCTTTAGTTAAACACTCCAAACCCTCCTCACTAGGAGCGGCCACAAATGCGTCCCCAGGATCCATTACAAACGTGATTTAAAATTCCACACAATTAAAGCCAATTGGACAAATACAATCAGAAATGCAAAGTGTAGCACAAGCGCACAAGTTTCCTTCAACCAGGTGGAAAAAAAAAAAAATAATATCAATCTACTTCAAGTGACTGATCAATTACAAATTGAACTACCAATTAGAACAACCTACATGCACATGGCAGAGTTCGCCAAACAGAAAAAAACAACCCACCCATGAGCTGCCCTGCATCTAAATAGACCCGTATACGCTAACTAGAGCTATGCCTACGATCTTCTGCCAGCCCCAAGAATCGAGATTATCAATGTACGATACCGCCGGAGGCAGGTCAGACGAGCTTTTGGCCCCCCTAACATGGAACTCCGCAGCTGTACCCTCAATCCAGGGCGTGGCACGACAACATAAGAAAACCCCAAAAAACGCAAGGCGATCTATAACCTAACCGCAGGGGTTCACATCAACTCAAAATCAAAACAGTTTGGCAAACAATGCCATGTACTCATCAAAATAACGGCCGTTCTATAAACAGTCCGGCCTATGCCAGCCTGGATTCCCCCTCTCCAGCATCAAACAAAACCCAAAAAAAAAATTTACCAAAACTCTTACCAACACAAACGCGAAAATCCACGAGTAGCTCCCCAATATTACACACGCTGTACTCCAACAAACAAAAGCGTGCGACCAATCAACTATGTAAATTAGCCATCTGCGTGACTACGCACAGCCCATTCACAAATTTCCTCTGTAGTAACAAACACAAATACCGACAGTCGGAACCAATAACCTACTTGAGAAAAAAAAACTATACCATCAAGAAAAAACTCCCGGACGAGTCGCCCATATGTTACGGAACCCTGGCTCGTTAGGGCACGCAACAATAAGGGGAGACCACTCGCGGATGAAAAAGTTTTAAACAATAATAATAATTTATTAACATAAATTGGTGTGGTGCAAAAATATTAATTAGTATCAGTATAAATGTAAGAGCAAGGAAATAAAAATGTAGTGCGATCAGTCAAATGTAAAAAGACGCCTCAGGAGAAGGGGGACCCCCTTGCCATCTTGTGAGCTGCTTATAAAGCCCCAGCCCAGCTCCTCAACGAGGTACACCTGCGCCACAGCCCCGCCCTCCTGGAATGACAGACAGGCAGACAGAAAGGCAGGCACAGGGGAGACAGAAAGCTTGCCCATAACAGGAGCTAGTCCTTAACTGTAGAGTGTGTATCACTCATACCAACAAAACTACCTGACAGGCCCTGGCAGAAGCTGGGCGCAGATCTATTCTATCTAAGGGGCAGTGACTACCTTCTGGTAGAGGACTATTATTCCAGATTTGTAGAATTAGCCAAATTGGGCCCAGCAAGGTCTTCTGATGTGGTGGTTCATCTTAAGTCTATGTTCGCTCGACATGGAATCCCAGAGTCAGTAGTGACGGACAATGGGCCACAATTTGCAGGGCAGGACATGGCGGCCTTTGCTGCACTTTACGATACCATTCATACAACTAGCAGTCCCAAGTACCCCCAGAGTAATGGGGAGGCTGAAAGGGCGGTTCAAACGGTCAAAAATTTGCTAAAAAAAGCTTCTGATCCCTACTTAGCCTTGCTTGCCTACAGGGCGACATCCCTAGGGAACGGCTTTAGTCCTGCACAGCTACTCTTGGGGCGCCACCTGCGCACCACTGTATCTGTCTTCCCAGCGGAGTTGGAGCCGGCTCTCCCGGACCTGAGGAGGGTCCAGCAGAAGGAAAGGGAGAAAAGGTGGATGGACTCCAAGAACTATGATCGGAGGCGCAGGGTTAGGGAGCTCCCGGAGTTGTCACCAGGAGATCCAGTGGGGATCACAAATGCTAAGTCACCAGGTATAGTGACATCCACACATGGCACACCACGATCCTACACTGTTGGTGGTCCACACGGCACCATCAGGAGAAACCACCACCACCTTGTGCCTATGCCAGCAATGGAGCGCAGAAGCGAAGCGCAACCAGACCACACACCTGACACTCTCACGGCTCCAGAAGACACTCATGCTGAAAGGTTTGGTATACACCCTCAGGTCTCTCCTGCCACAGTTACAACCAGATATGGCAGAGAAGTGATCAAGCCTAAGAGACTGGATCTGTGAAAAGGCATTAGACTGATATTGTTATTGTTTTAATTGTGTTCACATAATTAAAAAAAAAAAGATAGAGATCCTTGTGTTAGTTATTGGTTATCAGATACATGTAAAGGTGTAGGAAACATCCCCGAGTTGTTCAAGTGATGTGTTTACAGGGAGAAATGTTTTGTTTCCAAGTCTACCAGCAATGTTTTTGTCAACAGACATTAAAGAAAGGGAGATGTGGTGTAAGCCAATGGTATACGGGACTGGGTGCGACTTCCGGGGGCGTTTTTGACCACTGCCGGGGGAATGAAAAGTAGGTTCATATATATTATGTTGTTGGCTGCTATCGGGGGAGAACCGTCATTAAAGTGAAGTTGAACTCCATCTCCGCCTGCTCATTGTGGATAGAAAGAACCCATAACCCGACAATCGTTTACGAGAATATATCAGATTATTAGCGGAGGTCATATATGAATATATATAGGTATATATGATGTATATATGAATGCAGACTTACATTTTGGCAAATAAAAAAAATTGTCCTTTAACTCATGATGAAATGCCCAGGTATGAGAATAAAACTGGGTAGCAAACTGAATTTGAGCAGCACCGATTTCGGACACATAGATGCCGCGAACAGACACGTACTGTAACTTAACTCATTATGAAATGTCATGGTTTGGTCCCGCCGGCAAAAGGCAACAAGCTGGCAGGCACTGGGACCATCTACCCAAACCAAACAAAGGGGACCCAAGTGCACAGGCTGAGTAAAATATAAATAAGGATTTAATATAAAACATAACCAGGGGAGCAGCGGCAAAAGACAAGGCTCCATCAAGCACGGTAAGATCCAGAATGCAGCTGCAATGCCCTACTGGCCATGCAGCTCTTTTATACACAATAGCACCTCCACCTCAACGAGCAGCAGCTGTGACTCGTTGAGGTGGAGGTGCAAGCAGAAAGGGGGAGGGCCTGCTGGGCAGAACCATCACAATGAAATGTCCATGCTAGTGAATAAAGCAACATCGCGAACCCGCAAAAGCCCTAAACAAACAAACACGTAATGTGACTTAACTCATGAAATGCCCCATTTTTTAAACGGGTAAACTTTTTTCAAGCCATGAATTTCGAATGGTTTGACTTCACCGAGACACACATTCGTAAGCCAGCAAAGTGAAAATTTCATTTCCCTTATAGCGACAAATCCACCAACGGCAAAGAACTCCAGTGAAATCCAAAATCCAGCAACAGCAAAGTAGGTGCTTCGTTTCAAATCCGAAATCCACTAACTGCAGAGCACTCCGCTCCAGCTGCAAAGCGTAAATGCCGAAGTCCGAGACCCATGTAGCCTATTTATAATGCACAGACCAGTATTCAGCCAACCAATCGTTAAAATTCTTCCCCGCCGGCCGACCAATCGCTGAACTTGATACTGTGAATGCGAATGTTGTTGTTAAATGGACAACCAATGCGTGACAAGTTTGGGGAAAAGGATCCCAACAGAAGAACTTTATAACATTTGCTATTGTGCATAATGTAGGCCTAGGTTGTCCCTTTTAACATGTTAAATGTAGCAATTAGCCTCAAAGAGATAGGCATATGAAGAAGTTCCAGAAATTAGCACATGACATAGGCCTAATGGTAACCATCCTCATACATGTATACTCCTAAGGGCACTACACACTTAAATTTTCTTTGACGGGATGAAAGCTGCTTTCAAGGATACTCCAAATGCCCTTCATCCCTATTGAAAGGCCACCCAACATTATGCTGACAGCTTATGTTTTGTTCCAGGGAACCCTTCCTGAAGGTTATAGGTACCATCTTTGTCATTTGAAAGAAGTTGATCGAGGATACAGTGCTGAACTGCGGGTTGCAGTTTCAACACAATCGGAAGCTGAACAGTGGGTCAAGAACTATGAAAAGAAGAGTAAGGTTACTCTTCGATTGAGGAAAACTTTCCCAAATTCTGGACGCGTCAATCTATTCAAGCTTAGTTCAAATCATTTCACCTGAAGAGGGTTGTGTAAGCAAGATGTTGATAGTATTATAGACATTATGAAGTTTATAATTTGGTTTTGTTTTTTGGTTCCATTCAAGGTTTCCTTCAGGTGCCAGCGTAATACCCTTCCAAGATCTACAACAACCAATGAAAGACGTGGGAGCAAGAATACAAAATGTACAGCACAATTGACAGTCATGATCAAGAGATTTATAGGAGAAAAAAGCAAGTAAATGGAGTGGAATGATGATTGTTTGCATTGAATTGCAGCAACCTCTGCATAAAAACCATTGCTCTTCTCATAAATTATGTACCAGTAGTCTAAAGGGGGTGGTTCTCATTTAGTTCTTTTTTGCATTACAGGGCTAAAGAAAAGGACTTGCATTTGCCAAAGTTCGCAGTGGTGGTTGGACTCAACTTCACTCACAATCATGGAATTTTTTATGCCGATACCTTGAAACACCGTGATGTCTCGGAAGAAACCATAGCTGTGTTCAAAACCTTGTTCAAAAAGGGCCATTCTCCATCTTTGGCTCTCAACTCATTCAAGATGGACTTTCAGACAGAACATGGGCCAGAGTACATTTTGAAGGCAGCAGATAGAGCCGACTGTCCAGATCTGCAGTTTTGCCACAGGTAAGAACAACTTCTAAAGCAATTAAGGACCTCAGTGCAAGTGCTGAAGTTACATTTTGATGAAAATAATCAGCTGGCACAAGTACCGAAATCCATGATGATCAGAGCACTTTTTGATACCAAACAGAAGTACCCATGTCCTCTCTATCAGTAGTGTAGCTTCATAGTTGAAGTCTAAAAAGATTTCACCGACAGCATGTTTTTTTTTTATTTTTCAGGCTGTACAGAAAAGTTTATGAACAATCTTACAATCCTGCAGCTTCTGGTGAAAAAAATTGCTACTGGATCTTGAGACACTTATCAAATCGTACAATAATGAACATGGTCTGGAGTCCGGGAAGATGTCACAACATCAGGGAAAAATTGTAATTGCTGTTTGTTCACCTTTGATGCGCAGGCTTCACTAGGAAATTGAACACAGTGGCGAGCTTGCCTTTGTGGATGCCTCAGGGGGAATGGACCTTTACCACCGTCGTGTTTTTCTTTTTCCAGCAGAGGGACTACCACTCAGGTGTCTTATTACAACATCAGAATCAAAAGGCACTATAAGCTTTACCTTGAAACTTTACAATGACATCATTCCTGAGAAGGCATTTTTGGCAGATGTACCAAGGGCCCTAAAATCTTCTTGACTGATGACAGCGAATCTGAGGGGAGTGGTTTGAAGTTTTTTTTTTATCCTGAAGCAACTCTTGTTCTTTGTGTGTTTCATCTCTTGCAGGCTGTATGGAAGTTCTTGTGGGAGGGAAAAAATGCAATTCTGTGCAAACATCAACCTCATTTGCTAGTAAAAGCTCTGGCGTATGCAGAGACGGAAAGTCAATTGGATGATTGTTTTTCAGAGTTGAACCATGATTCTGTTGCCTCCAAGTACAGCTATTTTTTAGGCTACTGTGAAAAATTGAACAGCCATCGAAAAGAATGGGCTTGTTGTATGAGGCAGGGCCTACCGCTTCGTGGAAACAACACAAATAATTATGTAGAGGCTGCGATGCGGGTTCTCAAGGACAGGATCTTTGAAAGGGTTCGGGCTTATAGCCCAGTTCAGCTACTGGACTTTATGCTTATTCAGTTGCCTGCTTACTATGAGCGAAGGATGATTGACATTGCCAATGGAAGATATGCCATGACTGTTTCAAAAAGGTACATCCCTGGAAATGGGAAGATTAGCTCCGATATCATTACAGTCGAGGAAACAGGCATCTATCATGTCAGAAGTGAAAGTGACTCTAACAAAGAATATGATGTTGACATGGCTAACGGCATGCGTACATGCTATGTTGGCCTGAATGGAGCACTGTGCAAACACCAATATGCTGTGATGAAGAATTTTAACATAACGTCGTTGAACTTCTTGCCAATTACAGATGAGACGACATGTTTGCATTTGTATTACTTGAAAACTGGTGCGAGGAATGTTCCACAGGGATGGTTCAAGCCCCTCACTGGTGGTCCTGATATGATAGAAGCACCATAGACAGAAGCCACTCATGACACCCCGGAACTTGTCATTGATAATTCGGTGCCCTATGATCCTTGTGTCCAATCGCTTGACATTCAGAGACAGATGCAGAAAAGGTTTGATGGCAGGAATGGGAATATGCCTGTGCTCCAGAATTTGACTGCTTTCGTGGGGAATACTAGTACCGTTGCTGACTTGGCTCTTTTGGAAACAGGAATACGAAATGTAGCTGACAGTCTCATATGCAAGGTCAGGGACAACCCTAGTGAACTTTCTGGTGCAGTAGAATCGTACATAAAAAGTTTTGAGAACTTAAAATAGATTCTTCTGTTGTATTGGCCCTTAAGACATTTGGGAAGTATACTGGAGCAGCAGAATCCCTAACTTCTCAAAGAAAATGTGAATTAGGAAATCTTCCCCACAAACATGGAAACATGATCAAAGTTCAACCAACTGCACTGAGCAGACGGAACACCACTCACGTAGGAGGTAGCAGGTGTCTGCATACTGGCCGCAAGGTTTCTGCTGCCAAGGGGAAGGGTAGTATTTCTGATAAAGAAAATGGAAGTCATCTGCTACCAAAGAAAAGGCCTAGACGGGCACCACACAACCTGAATCAGTGTGTAGCTGGTAATGAAAACATTGGAAAAAGCCATAGTTCAAAGTGGTAATTGGTGATGCTTTGTCTGCTTTTCTGGGCAATATACTGTAAACTTGTGCCTATAACATCCTTTACCTGAGCTGAATGAACCCAATTAACAGATTTTCAGTTCACGCTGTTATGGCCCCAATTTGTTATTACATTTATAACACAACAGCAACAGCAAGGGATGACACACAGTTTTTAAAACTTAAACACATTTAATTTAACAGACAAAGACAATAACAACTAACTAACAACTAATGAACCTAAAGACCAAGATTGATTAGGAAAAAAAAAAGAAATATTTACAGTCCCTTTTTGTGGGGTGGCTTGGTGATGTCCTGGATAATGAAAATGCTCAAACACAGGCAAAGAAGTCCACAAAAGAAACGTCACAGGTCTTGAACAGAATGGCAGGTCTGGTCATCTTCTTGCAATTTCTCCTACTACTTTACTGTCTCAATTCTTTTCCTTATATACTCTTTTGCAGACCCCACCCACATTTAGACCTCTTTTTTTTTTTTTTCTGAGACTTGCCCCAGACATGTCCAGAACATGTCTAAACATGACTCCAGTCTGAGCTTAACAAAAAAAGGTAAATACTGCCATCTAGTGGCCTATATTCACATTACACCTCCATTCCAAAAGGGAAAAATTTTGACTCATAAAGGCAAAATTTTTCTTTTCAATACAAAATGGTTAAGTGAACACTTGTCTATATATACATATCATACAATATTCAAACACATGATATATATATACACATTCAAACACGGGATAAGCAATCAGCAATTACATTGTCTGTACCCTTCACATGCTTAATTTCCAAGTCAAACTCCTGTAAAATCAAACTCCAATTCAACAATCTCCGATTCTTGTTTTTCATCTTACTCAAAAACATTAACGGATTGTGGTCAGTGTACACAATCATTGGCTTTTGTCCTGTACAAACATAAACCTCAAAGTGTTGTAAAGAAAGGACCAGAGCCAACAGTTCCTTCTCTATTGTGGAATAGTTCCTTTGGTGGCGATTGAACTTCCTGGAGAAGTATGCCACGGGATGCTCAATGTCATCAGAGTCACTTCTCTGTAGGAGCACAGATCCACAAGCTTGGTCGCTAGCATCGACCGCAATGGAGAACGGTTTGTTGAAGTCAGGAGATTTGAGCACGGGGAAGTGACACAGCAGAGACTTCAGGCAATCGAAGGCTCTATGGCATGCATCATCCCAAGTGAACTTTACGCCTTTCTTCAGTTGGTTAGTTAGACTGAGAGCAATCTCAGCAAAGTTCTTGCAGAACTTGCGGTAGTACCTTATCATTCCAAGGAAGCGGCGCAAAGCTTTTTTGTTGTGAGGAACTGGAAAGTCCATGATGGCTTGGACTTTAGCATTTATGGGTGCCACCTTACCTTGGCCTATGACGTAGCCAAGATAGGTGACAGTAGCACAACCAAAGTCACTCTTGTTCTGGTTAACAGTCAGGTTAGCCTGGGTCAGGCGCTGGAACAACGTCTCTACATCTTTCAGATGTTCTTCCCAGGAGTCACTCCATGTGATCAGGTCGTCGATGTACGCACCCGTGTGTGGCAATCCGGCGATTGTAGACTGTATCATCCTTTGGAACGTGGCTGGGGCATTTTTCATGCCAAAGGGTAGGACTTCATATTGGTATAATCCAGATGGTGTGGCAAAAGCAGAGATGCTCTTGGCCCTCTCAGTTAAAGGCACACACCAATAACCCTTCAATAAATCAATCTTGGTCAGAAACTTTGCTTGCCCTACACTATCAATACAATCATCAATCCTAGGTTTTGGAAACACATCAGTTCTAGTTACAGCATTGACTTTGCGATAATCTGTACAGAATCTAGTACTTCCATCAGGTTTTGGAACAAGCACACAGGGTGAACTCCAATCGGAGTTGGAGGGTCTGATAATATCATGTTTTAACATGTACTCAACCTCTTTCTCAGCAATCTTTCTCTTTTCAGGATTCATCCGGTATGGATGCTGTTTTATTGGTTTGGCATCACCAACATCTACATCATGTGAGGCTATAGTAACTCTCTTTGGAACATCAGGAAACAAATCCTCATATTTCTTGATCAACCTTTCAAACTGATCTCTCTGTGAGGGTTCTAAGTGCTGGAGTTTTACATCAAGATTTTGCAACACTTCAGTGTTTGACAATTTACATGAAAGAACTTCAGCTTTAATTCTTGGTTCATCATCTTGAAACTCCCCCTCATCTTCACACGTTTTGACCATTGGAGAATCTGAAGTGACAGCTGCAACCCTAGCATTTCTGTCATGATAAGGCTTTAGCATGTTAATATGACACAATTGTTTTGGTTTTCTCCTATCTGGAGTCTTCACAATGTAATTGAGATCATTTAGTTTAGTCAGAATTTCATAAGGACCATGAAATCTAGCCTGCAATGGATTGGACTGCAAGGGAAACAACACAAGGACCTTGTCTCCTGGTTTAAACTCACGGCTTCTAGCCTTATGATCATACCAAGTTTTCATTTTTCCCTGACTTGATTTCAAGTTCTCTTTGGCTAGGTCACAAGCTGCATGCAATCTTTCCTTGAACTTGCTAACATAGTCTAACAGACTGATTTGCGGCTCTTCCTTTTGCCATTGTTCACTCAATAATAGCAAAGGTCCTCTCACTTCATGACCAAACACTAGCTCAAATGGACTGAATCCAGTAGACTCCTGCACTGCTTCTCTAGCTGCAAACAACAGCAAATGAACCCCTTCATCCCAGTCCTTCTCATGGTCATAACAATAAGTCCTCATCATTGTCTTGAGAGTGGAATGAAACCGCTCTAAGGCACCCTGACTTTCTGGATGATAGGCACTAGAAAGAATCTGTTTTGCACCTAGTTCATACACAACCTGCTGAAACAATCCTGAAGTGAAATTGCTACCTTGGTCTGACTGAATTTCCCTGGGAAGACCAAACAACGTGAAGAACTTTATCAAAGCCTTCGAGATTGCAGTTGCCTTGATGTTACGTAGAGGTATGGCTTCGGGGAATCTGGTAGATGCACACATGATTGTCAACAAGTACTGATTTCCAGATCTAGTCTTGGGTAATGGACCAACGCAATCAACAATGACCCTAGAGAATGGCTCCCCAAATGCTGGGATAGGCTGCAATGGAGCTACAGGTGGGTCTAACTGGTGTTTTCCAACTACCTGACAAGTGTGACAGGTTTTGCAAAAGTTGGAAACGTCTTTCCGAAGCCCAGGCCAAAAGAAGTGTTTCATGATCTTATCAACAGTCTTGTTAACACCAAGATGACCTCCTAAAGGTAAACTATGAGCCATTGTTAAGATCTCATTCCTATAGACCTTCGGAACAACAATTTGCCTGACCACTGCCCAATCTGCATTGGCAGGGATATCAGGAGGGCGCCACTTCCGCATCAACACACCATCCTTGAGATAATACCCAACTGGAACTGCATCTATTTCTTTTTCAGGAAGGGCTCTCCTCTTTAGTACACCAATTTCAGGATCATTAGTTTGCTCCTCAATCAACCGCTTTCTGGACAGAGACAAGTCTCCAGACACATCAGGATCACCAGACCCATCCGGCTGGCTGAATAGAGAACTGATAAAAGTATCTGATAAGTCCTCAAACGGAGAAACCATAGTAGGCCAATCAGAGTCATGAGGCGAACCACCTGAGTCCTGACTATTCAATGTACTGGACGGCACCACAACATCATCTTCTTTAGCCTTCTTGGCCATAGCACGAGTCACTGCGCAAGAAGGATACAGAGATGGGTCCTCATCCCCATTTTCAGTGCTCGGCTGTGAAGTAAGATGTACAGGGGGAACTACTTTGCCCCCAGCCAGGTCATTGCCTAGCAACAGAGAAACACCCTTTATAGGTAGACTTGACATAAGTCCCACCTTTACCTGTCCTGTAACTAAATCTGACTTCAAGAATATAGAGCGCAGGGGTACAGATACAGTCCTCCCTTCAATACCTTGTACAAGTATGAAATCCCCTGAAGCGGTCTCATCACGTAACTCCAAGGAGTCCATCAACAAAAGTGACTGAGAAGCTCCGGTATCCCTTAGGATATATATGGGGACAGGAGTAGTATGCTCATTCAGAGCCACAAATCCCTCTGACACAAATGGAAGAAATTCCTCCCTCACGAAGTCAGCTGTATCAGGCTTTTTAGCCCCACACGAAGCAGGCAATTTAGCAGATCGGTTATCTACTACAGGGGTTTCTAACCTTGTTTTCACAAAGGCATTTGGTTTGGTATCCTTTTCTTTTTCTTTCTTAGCTTTAAGGAACCAACAGTAAGTTGTAACATGACCAGATTTCTTGCAATAACTGCAAACTAGACCACTTTTGTCACTGTCAGCTTTCACACTTTGATCAGACCTGTTACTGGATTTCTGAGCACCATCACCAGATTTGTCTTTGTCTTTGGGTGAGGAATCTTGGGTATCACCGTAACCCTTTTTCTGAAATTGGGACCATTTATTGTTACTGCTAGACTGAAATTTGGACTTATGAGTGAGAACATATTCATCTGCAAATTTGGCAGCTGATTGCAAGTTCAGTGCTTGCTTCTCATTAAGGTAGGTCTTAACATCATCCTTAACACAGTTCTTGAATTCTTCAACTAACACCATCTCTTTTAGTGAGTTGAAATCATCCTTGACCTCCATAGAAGTACACCAGCGCTCAAAGCAAACCTGCTTCTCATTAGCAAATTCAACATAAGTCTGATTTTCAGATTTCTTCAGACCTCTGAATTTCTGTCGGTAAGCCTCTGGAACCAACTCATAAGCTCTCAAAATAACCTTTTTGACAACCTCATAATCAGAGGAATCATCTGCAGACAAAGCCGAATAGGCTTGTTGAGCTTTACCCTTGAGGACAGTTTGCAACATCAGAGGCCAGTGTTCCTTTGGCCACTGGCAACTCTTTGCTACCTTTTCAAAACACTGGAAATAGTTGTCAACATCCTTTTCCGAAAATGGAGGCACCAGTTTTACCTCCTGACTGGCACAAAATTTATTTTTAGTTTCAATTTTAATTTTTAGTTGCTCCATTTGGAGTCTTTCTTCTCTATCGAATTTCTCTAATTCAAAATCTCTCTGTCTCTGTCTCTCTCTTTCTGCTCTTTCCTCTTTCTCTCTCTCAAATTCTCTTTGTTTTTCTTCTCTTGCTAATTTTTCTAACTCAAACTGCCTTTGTTTTTCTTTTTCTTCCCTCTCAAATTCTCTTTGTTTCTCTTTTTCCTCCCTTTCTTTTTTCTCTTCTCTTGCTAATTTTTCCAACTCAAACTGCCTTTGTTTTTCTTTTTCCTCCCTTTCAATCTCTAGCATTTTTAATTTAAGTTCCATTTCTATATTTGGATTTTCCACTGGAAACTGTTCCAGATCTCCTGGTGCAAACACATTTTCATCAATGTAATATTCAACTATCTCTCAAGCCAGTCTTGCTTTTCGCATGGCTGGTTTCACCTCTGTCAGCTCTAAATGTCTGCAAATTTCTAGCAGTTCTGTCTTTTTAAAAGACTTCAAAACCCCTACGGTTGGTGATGCCAAGAAATCATCCATTGCTGTTGTCAATATATATGTATTCAATTAAAAAAAAATTTTTTACAATTTGAAATGTTAGATTTTTAATAAATGACTCACAAAATGGTCTATCCCGGACCTTGAGCCCCCAATTTGTTATGGCCCCAATTTGTTATAACATTTATAACACAACAGCAACAGCAAGGGATGACACACAGTTTTTAAAACTTAAACACATTTAATTTAACAGACAAAGACAATAACAACTAACTAACAACTAATGAACCTAAAGACCAAGATTGATTAGGAAAAAAAAAAGAAATATTTACAGTCCCTTTTTTTGGGGTGGCTAGGTGATGTCCTGGATAATGAAAATGCTCAAACACAGGCAAAGAAATCCACAAAAGAAACGTCACAGGTCTTGAACAGAATGGCAGGTCTGGTCATCTTCTTGCAATTTCTCCTACTACTTTACTGTCTCAATTCTTTTCCTTATATACTCTTTTGCAGACCCCACCCACATTTAGACCTCTTTTTTTTTTTTTTCTGAGACTTGCCCCAGACATGCAGACATGTCCAGAACATGTCTAAACATGACTCCAGTCTGAGCTTAACAAAAAAAGGTAAATACTGCCATCTAGTGGCCTATATTCACATTACAATGCATAATCCGCATCATTTTTGTTCCAGTAAACCACAGTTCTCCATTGCTGTTGATGTTTGTGCAACGATGCTGTGAATCTGGCATCAGGTGGGTTATGGTGATTCAGTAGCAGGATGTTATGGGAGCGAGATTACAGTATATTGCATTTTTATCACCTCCTTGTTATCATGGTAAAATGTATTTTAATTAATTGAGACTGTGAATTAAGCATTCCATAGCATGGTCATACATGAAAAGCCATGGTCTTGTGTAAAATGTGCCTAATTGGTGTAAACCTTGTTTGCTACCATGTTTTGCACTTCATTTGTTGTTTTGTGTGCATTTGATTTAGTATGGATAGCAGCTAACTACAGTAGAACTTGCATAAATGTACCAATTAGGACCAGAAATTTTTGTCCGTTATATGCGAAATCCGTGATACATGAGTGATTTTAATGGAATTATCATTATGATGTTGGGTGGGACTTCGAGAACCAGTTAGTCTCTGTTTTATGTGAGATCCATTATATATGTGGCCATTATATGCGAGTTCTTGTGATGGCGTTGGTGGTAGGACGCCAAGAGCAGTGGCCAGAAATAAAAAGGACAAAACCAGCAGCGTGCTGTGAGATTAAAACAAATAGAAATCATGAGACTCGCGCTACCAGCGGACCTGACGCCGTCCGTGGTAGCAAACAGGCGAGCTTGACTAAAGACAAAAGAAAAGGGAAATAAACCAAATGAATCCCTTTCTCACTATTACTTTTCCTTTCATGCAGCTAAGATCCTGATAATACTCCCTCTTCTCAAAAGACATTACCGGCTAAAGCGCCAAGGGGAAAATGACAATCTAGCAACCCAAACAAGGTAGATCAGGAGCTTAAATAGAGTCCGGGAAACGCCCCCAATTAATGCCAGCTGGCCTAGGAATCCGATGGTGAGCAAAACGATGTCGTCCTGGATGAGAGTAACAAAAGGAGCTAACAAAGCTCCAAAACCATGACAGTTCTACTGTACTGTTCCCCAGGTTGGCGACGATTTCTCGATGAAAATAAAAAATCCTCCAGTTCCAGTGATATTTAGAAGTCTATTCTACAAAAAGTTCAACGAAACTCAGAACAAGTAGAAAAAAAGTTGGTAGTTATTACTCCAAAGTTATTATCAATGAAAAACGATGGAAAAGCATTAAGGAAAAATAGAATAAAAAAGATAAATCACGAAAAAAAAGAAAATAAAATGGGGAAAAAATAAGTTTCTTACCAGACTCGAACCCACGCAATATTGTCATCTCTAATTGTCAGGCGAAGGCTCTAATCACTCGGCGAACGCTCGAACCACTCGGCCAATCCATTGAAGACCATCAACTAATCAGGAGCCGAATAGCGGGTGCAATGGATATATGAGTTAGGAAAAAAAAATTTGTGGCCTACGACTCGGCCCAGCCCAAAAAGGAAAAGATAATAACCCTAGAGAAATAGAAACTCAAAAATAACGAGAAGACATGAAGTCAAATAAATCCTGACTACAGATATCCATCGTGCATAACTACAAAACAACACTTCAGCTATGGAGGTGTGGCGGACTTCTGGCTTATATAGAGTGGCAAGGTGCCGCCTCAGTTCAATCAGCCTGCTGGGTAAAGAATCCGATGGAAAAGGAATTTGATATCATCCCGGGACGAGAGCCATAAAGAAAAGTCCTTAACCACACAAACATCCAGAACCATGACAGTGAGGACATAAAAAAGCTCTTCATTTGCTACAATGCTACTCCGTTGAGCAACACGCTTAAACCCAACAGCCAACTGGTTGACTCTTCAGTATATAATGCTAGCTACAATCGTCTGGTATCTGGGGCTTGATATTTCAATGGAGCTGCAGTATGAAAAGAGCACTGAGCTGTAGAAAAAAAAAAAGACACGATGAAACGTCAAACCATGATGCTGAATTTTGCTTGATTCCCCCCCCCCACATACAAAAGTATATTACAAAAGGTTTCTTCATTCTCCCAATGTTGGACCCAAGCATAATAAATACCACGCACCACTCGTGAGCTAACCTAACAGTAAAGCCTGAAATAAAGCAAGTGAGCACTATTTTTAACGGATTTTCCAACGAAATGATTACTACTAAAAACACCGTTCATTTCCCATTTGGCTCCTGCTGTTTTCATTCCAACAACAAACGACCCTTCATTGGTTTCATTTTCACTTCCCTGTTTCCCCTTCCACCTAATCAATCTCCACTTTGCGCAAATTAACTTGACGTGGACCTAAGTTGGCAACCCATCCGAATGAAAACGAGAAAATAAACCCAGATTTTAGATTCGGGAAGAATGGGGTCCGATGAGCCATAGGGACCATATCACTATTTTGCAGTCAATCGACGCCAAATGTGTTTAAAATAGGCAAAATAGTGATAGTGGCTCGTTTATTCTCATGACTCATCAATCAATTGTCAAATATTTTGGCTATTTTAAGCAGCGCTGTCATCGATTGATCGCAAAATAGTGATATGGCTCATTGGTCCCCATGGCCCATCGGACCCCAGTCTCCCCCATCCCATTGAAACGTAAACCTATAGAGTATCCCGCCAATTCACCAGAATGGACTGGACCATGCACGAGGCTTGCCAGTCCGTGGCGGAGAAGATACTTACGCGAATGCTAAAGGTGTATCGCAACATTTACAGAACAAACTGAGCTAGAAAACTTGCAAGTTGACTTCAGTAACACACATTATCCGCACTGTTACCCTTTATAGCCAGCAAACTGCAAAGCAAATTTAAGATTTTTATTTTACGTTCTTGATACGTCATACTTTACGGTAGCAAGCAGGACAAGACTTAGTTCGGCTAGCTCCCAAGATAACTTACACTTGCTTGATATAAATGGGAAAAACCTACGACCGAAGGACTAAAATACTCTAAATCGGGCCCACTAATGCCACAGATTATCTAAAGTGTTCGAGTTGCGTTATTTGTGTACGTTAGACAAGATGTTTAATAATAAGAAGGCGTGGTTTTCAAACAGTGTGTGTGAACAGCTTTGTCGTCTGTGGGGTAAGCGTGTTCGTGATCATGAAGATTATGCTACTTAGCTAACAAATGCTGTTGAAAATGTTTCATATGTTTGGGGATGCGTAGCGAATCAACCATGTTAAAGTTATTTCATTTACAATTGCCACCAAAAGTATGTTAGTCGTATTAGGTTATTGTGAGAAGTGAGATAAAAATGATCAACGTCTGTAGTTAAAACCGTAGCTTGAAACGGAAATTTGGATGAACACTGTTATTGTATATGTTAGTTTCGCCCAACATTCTTCTGAGTCAAATCAATCATTCATTCATTCAGTGTCTGAAGGGGGAACAATCGTTGGTTGGAAAACGGCGGATTATCTTTTCAGCGATGATGCATCTAGCCCTGATACTCAACGGTACAGTGGAGCTGGTGGTTTGACTTGAATACAAACGAATGTGGCAAAAACTGCTAAATTGTGCAATAATCCTGAAATGACGCGTGCGTAGGCCTAGCAATTTGTTTATGTTTTATAGCAAACTATGCTGTGTAATCACTGGACTGTGTAATAACAACAGTTTAAGTGTACAAGTTAATCATATTTTAGGTGCTATGTGGATACAGAAAAATAAAATTACTTTGATCTTCAGTGTCATAAGATCAGAAAATCGTTCAAATTAAATGTGGTCTATCCAGAGGCTATTCATGTAATTATTAATGTTTCACCCAAGCAGTTATTTGTTTGGCAAACAGAATGTTACATATTTTTAGGATATTTGCGAGTGCGGAGTATATTAAGGACAGGGTGACAGTTTTCCATAGTTCACTCCTCTCCACCTGTGATAAGACCCGGAGTACAGAGTCCGTGTCTGTCGGTCACTATGTGCTCCCCCCAACTGAAGTCCAAGATGGTGAGTTAACCTTCAGCGCTGTTAAAATCGCTGTACCTTTTGTCATTTCGAAATGTTCTGTGTATTTAACTCAGCTGAAAATAGCAGTGTATCAACAGAAAAGTGGACTCAAAGTTTGTCTGACTTGGCTTTGTTGGCATGTGAATGTAAAACACACAGCCATTTCTTTAAGAGGGGAGATTTTGTTACTTCTTGGTCTGGAAAACATACAGAACTATTCCACACATTTGTTTGAAAACCATTTGAGACTGTTCCACTGATTGGCTATATAAAAGTAGCCTTTAATTAGAGAAAGACATTATGAAATTCCGCCTGCCCACTGTTATTGCTTTAGCCATCAGTCAGGCATTTCTTTGGTCTAAAGTTTCCCTTCCCAAACGTGTTGTTTAGTCCTGCTGAAGATATGGTTCCCTATGAGGCCGAGCATTTTCAACTTCCCATATTGAATCAGTGGACCCCCTTCCCTCTGGTAGGCTTCACCATTTTAAGTGTATAGACAGCCAATGGCTTCACCAGGGGGTCGACGAATTGAACTCGCTGAATTCACGATGGATATATTAATTTAAGTGCACCATGGCTCAAAAAAAAAAAAAAGGTTATTTTGTGACATTTAATGTGATTTTGTTTTATTGAATATCAACTTTCTTTACCGTTGTCCTTACTTGATAAAAAAAACTTCATATTTTGTTTCAATTATTTTATCATTTTGAGCCAAAGCATTGATGAAATCGTCACCAGCCTACAGAGCCATCTCTGGGAGCATGCAACGAAGAGATTATCAAAACATTTATCACAAACTCATTGATTGTTATTCACGCAGTGACCTCCCTTCTGTTCCCTTCTATTTCTCCCTTGTACCCTTCTGTCTTCCTTTTCTTTTTCTGGTGCTTTCTTTATCCAACTTTCTCTCAAATGTCTGCAAGGGTGGTTATTCTGGTTAAATTTAATTTTTCAACTGTTTCCCTTCTGAATGTGGCTCAAATCTAATCTCACTCTTAATCTAATAGAGTGTGATCTATTTCATCTCCCAATTTCAGTCACAATCCATTGGACTGGATCTTTTCTGTATTACCGCAGATTCTAATAACTCCCAGATGCAATAGTTGTTTTAAGTGCAATGTGGTGCTGACAAATTTTACTTTTACATTTCAGAGGTAAAAGCAGCAGTTGGATATTTTATCTGGGAGCAGAAGATGAATCAGGATAAAGTGAAGGTTATTATGTAATCTCTGAACTAGTACTGTATTAATTGTTTCATTTTTACTACAGAAAGTATCTTTGACCTGGGCTTTTTCGTGAAACGAATTACTGTGGGCTCCAAAGTTACTGGCTTCCCTGACTGGTAATGGACAAACAATACCCTAAAAAATTTGAAAAATAAAAATATAAAAAATATCAACAAGGCGAGAGTGTCATCACTATACCCCACCACGATCAAGGGCCATAACTCAGTAAAAAAAAAATAGGCTTCAACATCCATTTTCAAACTCAACGTAAATCATGAGTAGCTTATTAAGCAAACAAAAGTATCATAGTTTCAGAGAAATCTTGTCCCCCTCGTGGCCAAGACAGACAGACTCATGCACGCTTGGACGGACCGACCCCCAACGCATTATCGCCCATCGGACTTTGTGGCGAAATAAAAAATTCTACCAAAATGGTTAAATTCCTCTTAAGTTTTATCTAAGTGTTCTGGAAATATATTGAGCCATTTTTTCACTTCCTGTTTCACTTGGGCATAAAAATGAGGTAACAAACATGCACTATCCCTTTGTCATTCAACACTATGAAGAAAACGAAATAACTGTCAGTTCAGAAGAGGCAGAAGGTCATAGACCTTCATAAATCTGGTAATGGCAATAAGAAGATTCGCAAACAATTGAATATTCCACTGAGCACTGTCAGGGCAATTATTAAAAAATTCCAAAGGTATGGAACTGTTGTAAACCTCTTGCGCACTGGACACAACGGTGAGAGAAGCAACAAAATCCCAAAGAATCACTGTGAAGGAATTGCAGGCCTCAGTTGCATCTTGGGGTCACCAGGTTTCAAAAAGCACAATCACATGTCACATCCCACACCACAGGCTCTTTGGATGGTTGGCTGCAGAAAGTTTTTTTCTGACCAGAAGCAAGTGCTTGGAGTTCTCCAAACATCATTTAAATTATGACTGGAACATGGTGCTCTGGTAAGACGAGACCAAAATTGCAGGTTTCAGTCTGATACAGCATCGGCACGTTTGGCGTCAAAACAGAGATGCGTAAGAGGAGAAGCACCTCATACACACTGTGAAATATGATGGCGCAACAGTCATGATTTGGGTGTGTCTTAATTCAAGAGTTCCAGGGACACTGGTTAAGATTAATGGCATAAATATTTCAACCAAGTATCAGGATATTTTGGCTGATAATCTGGTTGCCTTTGCCAGAGGGTTTGGACTTGACCCAAAGCGTATCTCAAGATCCGCACAGAAGTAGTTCTGCGATAACAGCAGCAACGTTCTGCAATGGCCAGATCTCCATCCAGTTGAAAATCTGTCGGCTGACTTCAAGAGGGCAGCTGATCAACACCAACCCAAGAATGTGAAGGATCTCGAAAGGATCTGCTTACAGGAATGGTTCAAAATTTCCCCAAACGTGCGCCTTAACCTTGTCAAAAATTACAAGAAAAGAATATATTCTGTTATCCTTCCTAGAGGTGGCTGCACTAATCACTCAGTGAAGGATGCCAAAATTATGAAACCTTGATTTTGTTGAAATTCATTTTGTATTATGCAATAGTCGTGATTTTGGTTGTTTCCATCAAAACAGTATTTCTCACACGCAGGTGTATTCCATTTCTCTATACTGATATTGTGTATATACATTTTTTGTATTGTTTTGCATTGCCAGTCAGGGGTGCCAGTAATTTCCTTTTACATATGTGTACAAAAATTTAACATGTATATAGCATGTACAACAAAGTGTTCTGTCATCTCATTATACAGTCTATTGAGTAAACATACATATGTATTTTTCAGGTTCCATGTGGCAGAGAGACCATTAAAAATATGGGGGCAGAAGATTTACTGAGGCCTCAGGATGACAGCAGAAACTGGGAGGACAGAAAGATTGGGTTTGTAATTTTGTTCTCGATGCAGGACCCTTTTCGGAACCTTGTGTACAGTCTCTTATTAACCACTAGGCGGCATGATTTACTCAATTTACCTTCTGTTCATTATGTATGACGACATCTTTTTTCAGGGGCTGTGATGGAAGTATTTTATTGGCCCTTGGTGGTCTGTCATAAATATGTGGCTGCACAGTAGCCATTGCTGCTAGAGCGCGGCTTTTGCTGTCTGAAGTATTTAACCTCTGCATCAGTTCTGTTCTTACACATTTCATTTATTTCATGAAAGTCAAAAAGCTGCCACAGTGACAACACCCCTCAGGGAAGCTTCCCAGTGCTGTAATGTCCAGCAATACCCTGTCAATAACATGGTCTCAGGTAACTAAGATTTTTATTAAAGCAAACTGATTTGAAACAAACATTAGCTGAGGCATCCTCGAGAAAAATACACCATCAGCCCTGACAAGATGGTGAACTCAAATGTTTTGTTTAGTAACTGATTTCCTCTAAAAATTTAGTTTGCTAACTTAATCATCTTGTGTTCACAAAAAAACATGCAAAAAAATAACTTCACCTCATTTTCTTTAAGTTCCTTCCACACAATGCAATTAAGTTTGCCTATGCAATTTCCTTTAGGTGATTGGTTTCCACAGTTCAACACACGATCAGGATTTACAGTGTAGTTATCTTTACCAGTGAATGACAAATCAATTTTTTGACTGGTTGTCCACGGACAAGCTCTGCAATGAAAATCAGTTGCCCGTCTAGAATGGTGGTTGTCCATATATCAAATCGCCAACCAATAGAATGCCAGGTTCCATGTTGACCAATGAATTTATCGCTGCCCCGATGCAGGCCCATTCATTTAAACAATTTTTATTATTAACAAAACTTTATTTAGCAAAGTTACGAGTATACAAATCAAGTCAGGTGCAAACGAATACACAACAAAACGTGAGAGCTAATAACATCAAAATATGCAAAAGAAAGAAAGGATGTGACATCAATGCAATGACAGACAACCCAATATACTAAGGGACTTGAGAGATTCGATAATAGAATAAATAAATGAAGAAAAAAAAACACCCACCCACAATTCAACAATAATTCAGAATCAAAAAGGAATTAAGGACAGACAGAAAATGTACAGTTCAAGGGGTTACATCAAATATGTTTCTGTAATAATCCAAGAACCTGTTGCTTTTTTATTGTCTGTAAGGGCAAGAGAGTCCAGCAATGAATTCCATTCTATCAAAAAGAGGTGGAAAGAAGTTTGGCAACCTAAAAACTTCTGCTTATGAATATAAAATTTACCCACTAAAATAAAAAAGCTGACAACGTAGTTTTAAGATTTGTTACTCCCATTATCATAAAACAAATTATATCTTTAAGCGTGAAACAATGAGAAACATCAGTGATATTGAAGACATGACAATTTAGGTTAGCCCAAAATTTTTTTGTTGTTGTACATTGAAAAAATAGATGGACAAATGTCCAAAAAATGAACAAGAGTTAATAATTTCCATGTCTTTGGAAATTAGGACTATAGAGTTCACAGGATAAATTCTATGCAAAATTTGAAATGGATTTCTTTGAATTTTTTAGGAATACAAACCTTATTAGGTAAAAGTCACGCTTTTTTCCAGTTTATGTCTTCCAAATGGGACCAGTGGCATAGCTAGCGGGTGTGCCAAAACACGTCCCTTTATGACAGCAATTAGTCCTGGCTAGTTCCCAATTATTTTCCTTTATTGATGCGTTTTCCAATTATCATAATCGGCAACTGAAGCCACGGTTTCTCCACATGCGATCTAACAGCAGTGAAATCATGGGCTAAATTCAGTACAGTGGCGGAACCAGAACTGATAATTTGGGTGCACAAAACATCCATTTTAAACAATTATTAGTCCTGACTCCTGACATGGTCTCAGTCATTTTTATGATTAACAAAAGGTTCACTTGGAGAGCACTCCACACTTAACAGGTGCTGCTTGTTCTCCCCGATTAGGTAAGACGACAGTCATTCATCTGAAAATTGCATACCAGCGCCAATAGCTTGAGCCGCATGCTTTTTATAGCCTATTTAAAGGGTTTCTGAACTAACTTTACGTAACTGCATTTAATACATAAAATCCAATATATGTATAGTAAAAATACAAAATGTGTGTTTTGGAAACATATTTTTCAAAATAATGTTTTTCTCAGGCCAAATGTACACGACAGTGCGCCCTGCAGCGTTTATGCAAGAACCAAGGTCACGTGACCCGAGTGACGTCAGAGAGGTCTTAATTGATGACCCAGGACGGCCATATAAAGCTATGTTTACATTAATACGACTGAAGTCCGGTTGCGACGGGCTGCGGGGCAGACACGGGACATCGCATGCGGCCCATGGTGCGTCCTCAGTGTTTCCATACAAACGGCTGAACTACGCTATTATTGTGAAAGTAATCGGAAAAATGATTAAATGATTAAAAATTGATAATCCCGTTTTCAATGGTGCAATTTAAGTGCAAGTACTTCGTTACAGCACTTCAGGTTTTTTTTTTTTTTGAGGATTTGTACATTACTTTTTTTTAAACAGGGACTCTTACTCTACTACATTTAAAAGATAAAAAGTATACTTTCACTTCGTTACTTTGACACTGGCAACTTGGTTACTTGTTTCAAATTAAAATATTAATTGAATTCATCATTTACGGATTATCCGGATTTGTGCGTTCGCGAAGAACAAAGGTGTATCTATGTGCAGATGTGTCCGCCAGTGGACGTGGAGCTGCAAATTTATGCACGCAGTTATAATATTCTATCACTAGATGGCACACCAGGATCGGTCGCGGAAGTTTTGTGCGCGTTGTGGGCTATTTGCAGAATGAATGCTGACCGCGTTATCCGTCGCATCTCGTTGTCAGAAGTGGTAGCTCAAGTAGGCGAGCAATTAAACGTTGTGATATACAACTATCTATCGTATATCTGCATGTTGCGTGTATAATTCCTTTCACTTTGCAACATCAAGCATTTTACAACACAGCTGTGCTAAGCGTCACGAATATGAGTTTGCTGGCCAGCTACGGCATTCGCGAATGCTATTTGATATGACCTTAAAAATTTGATTTCAACTTGCTAGCGTTTCCCCCGGAGTAGTTGATAGATTTTGAATAAGATAATGTTTAGCCATACCTGTACTTTTTTTATTTCAGTGGGACTCCCCAGTGTAATAAAGGCTAAATTAAATAATTATTTTGTGTATTTGTATCGTTTTGTCTGTCACAAACAAGAGATGTTGCTTTACCACCTGTCACAACGGATCGGAGCAGGGTTTGTTTTCAGCCAAAATACAGTACATGGAGAGCGCGAGTGAAGAACGTGATTTGAGGCTACTATTTCACCTAGCAACAAGAGGTACTATTTTCTGATTGGCTGATAGTTTGCTGATTCAAGCAGAGCAGTCCCTTTACTGTAGTGTATTGAGTTCACCGAGTGTTGCGGAATGCCGTGCTGTGACTAGGTTCTCGACTTGAGCTCTCTCGTTGTCTCCAGGCTACATGTAGGTTAAGTTGAATTTTTTATTTCAATGACCATCTCTCTCTCTCTCTCTCAGCACATTTGACGTGTGTCTGTGGGGAAAATCTCTCTCACTCTCTCTCTCTGTCTGATTTATTTCACTTGTGCCTGCGAAGTCACCCATATTTTCTGCACACGCCGACGATCAGACACGCTATAACACCACCTCGACTACAGACCTTGATAGCGGCTAGGCAAGATGAAGACCTCTCTGATGTCATCGGATGACGTCACGGGCACCTAATTAACTTTGTGGCAGTGCAGCCACAGACATTATTTTGTTTATTTATAGAAAAGATAAACTGCCTATTTATATTTTCATTGATTTTAATGAGGTTATATATATAAAATACACTTTTTAAAAACATATTAAGTTTATTGCTCACAAACCCTTTAAGTGCCGAGTGCCAGCCACGCAATACCAAGAGTGAAAGGCGGTATTTCATTGGAATGCAGACCAGACCAATCAGCTGGACAAATAATTAGTTCATTATTTTTTGACCTGAATTTAGCCCATGATTTCATCTCTGTTAGATCGCATATGGAGAGAAACTAGCCAGGACTAATTGCTGCCACAAAGTGACACAATGTGTTTGGCACATCCGCTGGCTACGCCACTGAATGGGAGTTACAATAAAATTTCCCTCTCGGGGTGATTTGTTCATACAGTGCACCATGGGGGCGGTGACGTTTAAACAGACCTACTCTGAAGATTCTGTGGAATGTGTGGCTATGTCGGGAATGCATGATCGCTTATTAAACTATGTTATTCTTTTAATTATTTAAGCATCTAATTAGCTAATGTAACAGATTCAGAAGGATGCCAGCCACCTCAGATGCATACAGTGGACTGTTATTTGCACCTCTGTGGCAAAGACAAGATATGTCACGGCTTTAATTACAAACACGGCCCCGTGGTGCACATTCACTGCTGCATATACCATATCAGCATGAAGGCGTGAGACACAACGGTCTCTCAACCTCACGGATATCTCCTGTTCTCATTGCATCCCATGGCTGACTGACTATCGAGAGAGAGTAAAAGCAATCGTTCCAATTAACATAAAACTGAGTGGGCATCTTCAAAACCAATCAAATGCTTCAAAACTTGGATAACTTTGTCTCACATGGAAGCTACTTCTATACAAATTGCTAAGAGCTGCATTACAGGCATAGCTTGGGAAAAATGGCAAACATTATAGGGAACTGCAAGGCAAAAATGGTGAAAGGTCAGCACCTTCTGCTGACAGTCGATGGATTTAATGGATTTAAAAACCTCTGTCACACTAACTTTAACTGTGGAAAATCCTGTTTAAGCGATATGACTTGATTTGGCCATGACTTTACTATCTTCGCTAGCTTCCATGCATCCAAACTGCATTTTCACATTTTTGGGACGTTGGCTAGCTAGCAAGCTAGCCCAAAAGCAGTCACTGGTACTGCAAACTAGCTAGTGAAGTTGGGGCAAAAAATGACACCGCTTAATTATGATTATTATTTACAAAGATTCTCCATAGTTCACGTTAGCAAGCTTGCAAGATGGCTACATAATCTACAGAGTAACATAGTTTAATAAGTGGTCGTGCATTCGCATCATAGCCACAGATTCTATGGTATCTTCGGAGTGGCTCTGGGTAAACATCACTGCCCCCCACGGTACATGATATGAAGTTAAACGAATGGGCCTGCAGCGAGGCAGCGATTGGTCAACACGGAACCTGGCATTCTATTGGTTGCAATTTTTGATAGGAATGTACCGCAGGAAAAATCTGAGCGCGAGCAGCAGGTTTCGAGTGCAAGCACAAATGTTTCATGCGCGTAAAGGCAGTTGTCCGACGGGCAACTGATTTTTTGTTTTTACTTGTCCTCGTGAAAAACTGATTGCCCCGGGCGCCCGGGCAACCGATTTGTCATTCACTGATTACCCGTTTAGTTTTCAAAGACACTGCAAACATGTTGTCCATACTCATGAATGGTAACATATTTATGACAGGTCATGTTTTTTTCCCTCCACAGGATATGTTTTCATTGATGCTCTGAAAAAGTATTTGGGTGAACTGCATGACTTTCTTCCTGGCCATCCAGATTTCCTTGTATCCAAGGTGCATAATGAGAAATACAGCATGACGTAAGATTAAGAAAGAGCACTCAAGCATGTAAAGGGATAGTTTGGCACTTACTGTACCAGAGGCTCATCATGCTCTTTGGGTGTGATGCGATAGGAGTTTAAACACGATATGAATGCATCATAAATTACTGCTGTTAAATGCAGTCCAAAAAAACTTGACTGAATAAAAATGGTTTTGACATTTCGACAGGACTTATAAGCTTTTTTATGACATTCACAAGATATTCCTTCTTGAAACCTTCTGTGCAGAATTGAGCATGCTTGGAGAGATTTTTTATTCGGATCATCAGATTAGTTGGACGTTATTCCTTTGGTGTATGGGCAGTTTTACAGTCTTTTGCAGTTTTACAGCAAATTTCATATTTACATGTGTTCTGTTTTGATTTGATAAATTGTGCAAGTCACATGAATGCATGCACTCCTATAACATGATGTATTCTCGTCGGAGATATTCTCTGAGCTCTGAATAATGCAATTTTAAGCTTGGAAAATGTCTCGTTTTACTCTTTCGTATTCCAAATTTTAATTTTCAGGTCAAGATCGGTCCATTATAGCTGTCAAATGAATAAAAAACATCAACATACATTTTTAACAAGAGTGATATTTTCTCCAACTATCCAGAAGCTTGATGGAAGGACCTTTATAGCGCTATTAACATGAATTTCCTGTCAATAGAAGTGTCCTTTCCAACACAAAAACTCCATAAGTACCAGTCTGATTGAATAGCATGAACGTAAATACCACCAACTCATTCTTTGGTGTCTTTTGCCTTAATAAATAACTTAACAAAATAAACATGTACTGTAAAATAAATAACTAATGCAACATCAAAAGTCTTAAACCCCATTTTCTGTCAAATCTTGTCCATACTAACACATCAACATATAGTGTAATATAAAAGAGTGGCAATAAATGCAGTTTATTGATTCATAGCACAATATCACCTCACGTGTCACAGATCTTATATGACCTCTTTCTTTGGGCCTGTATAGTGTCTTACATTACTGTATTAGAAAATAAACTGTCTAAAAATACTTTCATTTTGTGTGCATGTGGGGGACTACAACACAGCATCAGGACTGTGAAACTACCCATATTGCACATCCTGACTTGTTAGAATTATGTAACCCAGCATACCGTTTATGAAAAAAAGTTTTTATGAAGAAACAGTATCTGTGACTTCTGCTTCTTTTATTTCCCCCAGCAAAATGAAATCCAAACCCTGGAAAGAAACAAATGGAGGGGCAAGTGTTCAGTAATGAGGACAATAGTTGTCACTGAAATGCCTGTAACGTGCTCATACAGTCTATGGTTACATCACAGATTTAACACTATGCAGAATATATCCAACAGATTTATTGTAGGATTTACTGAACCAAAAAAGCCATACACATGTTTGCATCTGCATGATGATTTGCGAACATATCAATGCGAGGCAGGTCATGGTGCTTTGTTACCCTCCAGTGATCTGGTCTGTCCCTGAGTGGGTTTCCTCTGAGGTCAACTTTTGTCATCCGGCTGAATCCGAGGACCATGTCATCTGCCAGGGATGTGATGTCGTTGGACTTCATGGACAACACGTGAAGACTGGCCATGTCTGGAGCATAGTTTGGATTCAGTGTCTTACAGTGGATTCCAGAATTGTTAACACTCTTATATAGAAATACAATTAATAAAAATAGTCAAAAAAATAATAACAGAATCAGGATAACGCAAAAGTAGGTAGCAAAATTTTGGGCCCGAGCCAGATAAGATTATGACTTTAGTCTTTAATTAGAGTACAACTGCAAGGATGTGGTAACACTTGGCAGTTGAACCTTGCAACAGAAACGAAACTATTAACTAAAATTATTAGAACAGCTGAGTGTCACAGGCTGGCAATGGTGCCTGGCCAAAAACTAAACGCCCTCTATATCAACTTGTCATAGGGTAATAAAAAATTTTAAATAGACTAACAAAATAAAACACTAACCACAGTGCTACGTGCTTTGCTATGATCGCAGTTACCGCACAGAAAATTTCAACATGTCGCCAAAACAAACTGATTCTTAAATCTAAATAGGAACACACAGGCTATGATGCCAAAGAAAATAACTAAGGGGTTAGACTTACTGTAACAGTAAACCTTCTTAGCCTGTTTACAGGATTCGGCTAGATTGAAGGTTGATGGAATCTGACTGACCCCAATTTTACGCAATTTTTTTTTTTACAGTCCTGGATCCTCAGTGTGATGCAGGAGTGGGATAGGAGTGGATTTCAGTGACGTCCTCCATTGATCAAACATTCTCCCAGCTGTGCTAGAATTCCTCTCGCTGCTGCTACTGTAAACAGACGTCCCAAACACGCATCATGAGGGTCTTTAAATTAATTGGAAAGAACTGCTGTGGCTTTTCTACCGCCTGAAAACATCCCTGTTCCTGGTTTCCTTCATAAAACTTTGGCAGGTGTATTGTTGAATCTCGTCTGATGCGTCACTCACAGGACAATTTTTCCCATTTGTCAAATTACTTTTCTCTCTGACAGTCAGTGACTCGGTGTGTACCTCAATGTTGTTGCTTGGTTCTTGATAAATTCTGACTATGTGTTTGGACAGGTAAGCAGGAGATAGCAAGCTTGGCCTCCTGAGGGACTTCAGACCTGCAGGCACATGCCCTAATAATTTGCAATTGAACTGACACTGAATGACCATACCACTATGACAGAACAATTTACATATAGACTGTTTAAACAGCTGAGCGTCTCAAGCTGGCATCGTTCTCCTTAAACAAAACGCCTTCTAAATCAACTTGCTACAGTGCAACAACAGAAGCTTTATGTAGGCTGCGAAAATAAAACACCAACCACTGTGCCATATTTTTGGCTAAGATCACAATTCCCGCACAGACAGATTAAGCATATACCGTAAACCGTTGCTTATGTACAGGAAGCTCAACCGTCCAAAGTGAATATTAAAACCTTTCTAAGCCAGCAGCCAAAACAAACTCCCATTAAAATCTCAGGTAAATACGACCACAAAGACTATGATGGTAAGGAAAACAACTAAGGCATGTTACGGTCATTGAACTTTTCCTCTTTACCCGTTCATAGATCCATACAGCAACTTGACTAGACTGATTGAAGACTGATGTAACCAGACTGAACAGCACTTGAGCTAGTTGAACAGAAGGTTTTACAGTCCGCATAAATTCTCAATAAGTGTTATGCTGGAAGAGGGACTGGATCCACTTCAGTGATGTTCTCCTTTGATCAATCGTTTCCCCAGCTGTGCTATCAATTAAATTTGTTTTAACTGGTTGATTTAGTAACTAAGGGGGCGATGGCTTTTTCACGTAGGGCTAGGTAGGGTGGATACCTTTCTTCCTTCAAGAAATTAAATCAAAAATAGCATTTTGTGTTCACTACAGTTATGTTTGTACAAATTAAAAAATTGTTTCATGATATATAACATTTAAATGGGAAAAATATGTAAAAATAGGAGGTACCAATGAAGAGGTAAATATTTTTTCATAACACGTTAATGATACAGCATCCAATCTGTGTCTCTCCCCATAGTTGGCGAGTCTCTCCTATAGTTCAGGGTAGACATGTTGGCTGCAATCCAGGGTGATAAACATTGTGCCAAGTCACATATCTCCCATTTTACCCGGCATTTAGCTTAACTAAGTCAAAAGTCCAAAATGTCTTGACACTGAATGAAAGCACTGGTTGCGAGCAGGGTTTCTGCAAACTGAAGCAGTTATCAGTTTGCTAAGTGGGATATAACGCTTGCTGGAGCTTTGAGTCATAATGATGGTCCTGACAATCGAGTCGCTGTTAGGGTCTGGCTAGTAGAATGACCAACACTGTGCTGAACTGCATTTACCCCCAATTTGTCTCAGCGTTTTGGCTGCCTGACTCACAGGTCCCAACTGTTTTACATATTGAACAAGAGCCTTGGCAGTAAGCAGTGTTTTGGCAAACTCTGGAGCAATACCACTTAGCTAAGTGGAGTCAAAAGCATGTCGTATCTTTTGGTTGTAAAAGAGGTCCTGACAGTCAAGATGTAGGTAGGGTCTGGCTGCTGCTATATTACTAGATCCCTGGTCAGTGACCAATCCTACAGTTTAAAACTGCTGTCTCAAACCCGAGAATGGAGACGAGCAGTTGCAGTAATTCTCTTCTGATGTTCTCACCATTTTTTGCTTCATCTGGAGGAAAGATGGCTGGGCAAGGAACTCTTTCAGAGTATAGTCACCTGTCACACTATGGCAGGTAATTGCTATGAACCAGATTTTTTCGAGTCATCTATCTACATTTCAATGGTCATTCCCATTGATATCATTGTGCCAGTTACTTCAAGAGTCCAGCAAGAAACTGTTGGGGATCAGGCAAAGTCTCTCAGCAGGAATACATCCATGTTTAGGGCCAATATTTACTGTGGCTTGAGCCAACTTGAAAAATCCCTGTCCAGCAATAGTTTGAAATGGCATCATGTCGTGACAGCGGAAATAGACACACTTCTTTGGGTAATTCCCTCTGAATTCACCAAAGTACTCCAAACTGACAAACTTCCAATTGACAGAACATAATGTTCTTGTGTCCAATATATTATGTGCAAAATTTTATACCCATATCTTCATTATTTCTGCAAATATTGAGACTTCAACAAGAGTTGTCAGAAAGACAACAAAGCTCGCCGGGGGGCAAGGTTAAAGTTTTTCTGCACGCGGAGGGACGCGGATGCCAGGGGTACAACAATAGCTCTCTGGACATTCGTCCCGGCGAGCTAATAAAAAGGATACTACTTCGTGTGGAATATTGTAAAGTTGATTTTTTTTTTTAGTTATAACATAGATGTATTCCAGACTCAGTTTTTGATTACTGAGATTGTAATTCAAATTTATTTTCAAACTATCAGACAAGTCATTGTTGAGCCAAGGCAAAAAAAAAATGTTAGGTGAAAAAAACAAGGCAAAAGAACTGTTAGGTGAAAAGACAAATTTCACCCATAATTATTGCTGTATACAGTGTCTGGAAAACAACATGTGTTTTGTTAGTTAACGCACTTTTCATGCAGAATCTGCTGAGAATTGCAGTATCTTTGCTTATTCAACTGTTAAACAGGTCAGGTAAAGGTCATGGTCAAGGTCACCAGGTCAAAATATCGGCATCAGTACGTAGGTCTTGCACCAAAAGTTCAAAAGTTATGGGCAAGGTTAAAGTTTTCTAAAGGTCGGTCAAAGGTCAAGGTCACGAGGTCAGAAATTTGGGCATCGGTAGGTAGGTCTGGCATCAAGGAGTACACAAGCAAAGTATGAAAGCCCTATCTCTCACGGTTCAAAAGTTATGGGCAAGGTTAAAGTTTTCTAAAGGTCGGTCAAGGTCACAAGGGCAGAAATTTTGGCATCGGTAGGTAGGTCTGGCAACAAGGAGTACACAAGCGAAGTATGAAAGCTTTATCTCTCACGGTTCAAAAGTTATGGGCAAGGTTAAAGTTTTCTAAAGGTCGGTCAAAGGTCAAGGTCACGAGGTCAGAAATTTTGGCATCGGTGGGTAGGTCTGGCATCAAGGAGTACACATGCAAAGTATGAAAGCCCCATCTCTCACGGTTCAAAAGTAATGGGCAAGGTTAAAGTTTTCTAAAGGTCGTTCATAGGTCAAGGTCACGAGGTCAGAAATTTTGGCATTGGTAGGTAGGTCTGGCATCAAGGAGTACACATGCAAAGTATGAAAGCCTCATCTCTCACGGTTCAAAAGTTATGGGCAAGGTTACAGTTTTCTAAAGGTCGGTCAAAGGTCAAGGTCACAAGGTCAGAAATTTTGGCATCGGTAGGTAGGTCTGGCATCAAGAAGTACACAAGCAAAGTATGAAAGCCCTATCTCTCACGGTTCAAAAGTTATGGGCGAGGTCAAAGTTTTCTAAAGGTCGTTCAAAGGTCAAGGTTAAGGTCATAAGGTCAGAAATTTTGGCATCGGTAGGTAGGTCTGGCATCAAGGAGTACACATGCAAAGTATGAAAGCCCTATCTCTCACGGTTCAAAACTTATGGGCAAGGTTAAAGTTTTCTAAAGGTCGGTCAAAGGTCAAGGTTAAGGTCACAAGGTCAGAAATTTTGGCATCGGTAGGTAGGTCTGGCATCAAGGAGTACACATGCAAAGTATGAAAGCCCTATCTCTCACGGTTCAAAAATTATGAGCAAGGTTAAAGATTTCTAAAGGTCGGTCAAGGTCACAAGGTGAGAAATTTTGGCATCGGTTGGTAGGTCTGACATCAAGGAGTACACATGCAAAGTATGAAAGCCCTATCTCTCACGGTTCAAAAGTTATGGGCAAGGTTAAACTCTTCTTAAGGTTGGTCAAAGGTCAAGGTCACGTGGTCAGAAATTTTGGCATTGGTAGGTAGGTCTGGCATCAAGGAGTACACATGCAAAGTATGAAAGCCCTATCTCTCACGGTTCAAAAGTTATGAGCAAGGTTAAAGTTTTCTGAAGGTCGGTCAAAGGTCAAGGTCACGAGGACAGAAATTTTGGCATCAGTAGTTAGGTCTGGCATCAAGGAGTACACAAGCAAAGTATGAAAGCCCTATCTCTCACGGTTCAAAAGTTATGGGCAAGGTCAAAGTTTTCTTAAGGTCGGTCAAAGGTCAAGGTTAAGGTCACAAGGTCAGAAATTTTGGCATCGGTAGGTAGGTCTGGCATCAAGGAGTACACATGCAAAGTATGAAAGCCCTATCTCTCACGGTTCAAAAGTTATGGGCAAGGTTAAAGTTTTCTAAAGGTCGGTCATAGGTCAAGGTCACGAGGTCAGAAATTTTGGCATCGGTAGGTAGGTCTGGCATCAAGGAGTACACATGTAAAGTATGAAAGCCTCATCTCTCACGGTTCAAAATTTATGGGCAAGGTTAAAGTTTACTGAAGGTCGGTCAAAGGTCAAGGTCACAAGGTCAGAAATTTTGGCATCGGTAGGTTGGTCTGGCATCAAGGAGTACACATGCAAAGTATGAAAGCCCTATCTCTCACGGTTCAAAAGTTATGGGCAAGGTTAAAGTTTTCTAAAGGTTGGTCCAAGGTCACGAGGTCAGACATTTTGGCATCGGTAGGTAGGTCTGGCATCAAGGAGTACACAAGCAAAGTATGAAAGCCCTATCTCTCACGGTTCAAAAGTTATAGGCAAGGTTAAAGTTTTTCTGCACGCGGACGGACGCGGACGCCGGGGGTACGACAATAGCTCTCCGGACATTTGTCCCGGCGAGCTAAAAAGGGCTTAGCTGCCAATTTTGTGTAAAGACAAGTGTTACTATACAGAATGCCAACGTCAATAAGTCATTTTAGCATTATCAATGACAGAAAAATGAATTTTGCAGGATTGGTACTTTGGTACAGTGCATCTCCGATTACCGAAAATCAGTACCATAGCTTATATATTTGCTCATTAGTAACCTCCCCATAAAAAAATAACTTACAAGTTTGGTTTTGGGCTCAGGGCCAGGTTCGGCCCTCTTTACCTCTAGAATGAAACACACTAGTTGTTTCTAGTCTCAGAAATAATTAGACATGCTATAATACCGCAATAAAAACTTGGTATTTGTGCGAAGAAATTTGGACTTTTTGATTCATAAGGCCCTTAAAAACTGAAAAAAAAAACACACACACACACATTAGGGGCAACAGCACAGGCCTAACTAACAGTACTACAAACAGGGATTATACTCACTGCTCTTGCTGTCACCCTGCCCTCTTTCAAACAAAGGGTGCCATGCACTAAAAGTGGTGATAAAGAAGAACAAAGTTTTGTCGCTAAGTTGCTCCCATCTATGAAACAAACGGATCCTATTTTGATATCTCCGACATCCAGGTATACTCCTGTGGTTTTTAAGCAGCCGAGTACATCTAAGACTGTGCACATGTGGTTAGAGGAAGATCGCGAAGTATAAAGACATTGCTTTGATTGCACCATTTGGACGGTGTTTTTATGATTTCAATGATCTGAACAGCATCTCTGACCAAGTGACCTGATTTATTCATTACTGTGTCAATTTTGTGACATACTGCAAAAAAAGTAAAATATGCAAAACCAACCTTGGGTAAAAACAATTAAAGCTGCCAATGATAGGAAGAAAGATGTTCTTTAGTGATGACAAAGGTCTAGTAACATTTCTCAAAATGAGGCGGAAGTAATAATCAAACAGGGTAAGTGTAAATAAAATAAAATAAAGTAAAAGCAAAGGGAAGAAGGACAGATGTCGTGCAAGGGGCATTAGGAATGGCATGAAATCTATGTTATGTCTCAACCAGGGTTTCTGGTTGACATGCCCCCCTTGGACTCCGGACTCCACTACCACGTTTTCCATATTACACTCCATATTGTAATTCCCTAGCACCTGTACCCAATTATCTTCCTCTGATTTAAGAGCCAATTTTTGAGAAGTTCAGACAGTCAGAATTGTTGACCCCCCTGGGTTTGGCCAATATTTTATTTCTAAGATAGGTATGGTACCCAAACTTCAAATCCAGAACCGTTCCTCTATTGACCCCTTCTGGCCCAAGCTACAGCGACCCTTTTTTGGCTGACTTAACAAAATTGCAAGTTTCCTCCTCTCTAGTTATTAACTTCAAAGGTGTTCCAGGTCAAAGTATATTGAGAGAGAGTCTAGAGGGAGAGTAGAGTTTCATAATGAAGTTATTCATCTGGGCCATCCTTGAAGTTTGCCAATAGGGGGCGCTCAAAATGCTCTGAGCCATTTTTTCTCCCAAAATTTATCATGTATACTCTTGAAAATTAAATGATATCCCCGGATATTTTTTGCAGGTATCTTTAAGTTAAAAGGTACTTTATTTAAATCCATTGTTATTTTGTTGGGACAGCCTTTGAGGGTTGGAGAAAAAGGGGCCTAAAAAGGGTCACTACCAAAAAAGGGGTTATTTTGGGAGCCTTTTTCTCCAAATATTAATAGGTTAGTAAAATACTCTGAAGCATAAATGAGAGCCATAGACCTAGATATTAAAATTAAACCACAAAACACCTGAATACGGCGCATGGAAAGGGGCAGACGGAGGCGAACAGCAGTGGGACTAAGTACTTTCTCAATTATGAATGGGCCAGTGAACTTAGGGAAGAGTTTACCCCCACTCCTCCTTGAGGGAATGTCCTTGGAGGACAGCCAAACGTGCTGCCCAGGTCGGTAGGATGGGGCGGCAGTGCGTCTCTTGTCCGCCAGGGTCTTCATGCGGGCCACCGACCTGAGCAGCGCCTCCAGGGTATTCTTCCATGTGCGTCTGAAGTGACAAATGAACTCACGAGCAGAGGGGACAGCTCCCTCCTCCTCCTCCTGGCAGGGAAATAAGGGGGACTGATAGCTAAGATAAGCTTGAAATAGGGATAGTCCGGATGCAGCGGAGGTGTGAGTACTGATAGCATATTCTGCCCAGGGAAGTAGGTGGCTCCAGGAGGAGGGGTTCTTAAGGCAAATACATCTGAGGACATTTTCTATGCATTGATTGGCCCACTCGGTCTGGCTGTTGGTCTGGGGATGAAAACCTGAAGATAAGCTGACTGAAATACCAATGAATTGCAGAATGCTTCCCAGAATTTAGCTGTAAATTGAGGTCCGCAATCGGAAGTGATATCTGTGGGGATACTGTGTAACCTAATAATGTGCTGGATGATGAGTTTGGTTGTTTCTTGGGCAAAGGGGAGTTTTGTGAGGGAAATGAAGTGGACCGCTTTGGAAAATCTGTCTGCAACAGTGAGTATGGTAGTGAGGTGGTTGGATAGGGGAAGGCCAGTAATGAAATCTAAGGCGATGTGTGACCAAGGGCGGTGAGGAGTGGGCAGGGGTTGTAGTAAACCATGTGGGGTTTGATGTGATACCTTTCCCTGGGCGCAGACCGAGCAGGCAGAGACATAACTCTGGACGTCTTGGTTAAAGCTATACTTACCTTTCTGGAATTTTTACTCTTTTCTTTTGTAATCTTAAAATGCTCCTAATAAGTGTATGGCACACTAAAATGTAAAAGAAATCCACCAGGTGTTGAAACTCATTGATATTCAATTCTCATATTTTTCTCATAAAAGTCTGAACAATCATTTTCTGCGGTCCGAATAAAATGATTTGCAGAGCTTCCTGTCTGTCATCCGTTGCTGTGCCCCTTCCAGTTGCCTACCGCCGTCACTGCTTGCGATTCACGCACCTCTCTGGCAGAGTAGCAGAATGGGAGACAAAGCAGGTACTCAACAAAGTTAGCCTGCAAATAAAACAGCTGCAACTGCTCCTAACTTAATGAATAACGTTACTTGGACAATTCTGGTGAGATAAGACGTTGACAGCCGTTTTGCAAGAAAATATGTTTGAATTCTGCTGAAACATGAAGCATCTGACTTGACACAAACAGGCGCTGAAATGCAATAATTACTAACGTTAATAGTAGTTTGTCAGACGTTAAGAGGGCATCTTATTTTATACCACAAATGGAATTGAATATTATGTTATTACTGTTGGTTAGTTTTCACTAACCGGTGCCTCTGAATCTGACTCCATTGCCCCGTTTCAAGATGCTTTCACACCGGACGCTAAACAAATTTTTTGTACGACAGATTCCATTCAAAGTCAATGCAAAGACGCGAATATGCGCAAGATTCACGTCTTTGCATTGACTTTGAATGTAATCTGTTGTGCAAAAAGTTTGTTTCGCGTCCGGTGTGAAAGCAGCTTCATTCGTGCTGGTCACCTTCTCACCGCACGCTTCAGGGGAGGAGGGGAGCCTCAGAGGTCAGGCAAGCAGAGGAGGGTGGGACTTTGGAGGGAGGCGGAGTAGTCCATGTTCAAATTTCTACTAAGTGCTGTGCCGCATACCAGAAACGGCGTGTGATGAAGTCAAGGGTGCGACGGACTCCTGGATGACATGAGAGGTTAGATGCATGCTCCCAGTCCAGGACTCAGGGGCGCAGGTTAACAGGAATGAACAAACAGTGATTAGGACGAGCACTGGGTGCAGGAGTCATTTTGGGCATTTCTTACTTCAGTTTCAATATCCAATTCAATGGCATTGACAAAAGCTCCTTAAGGGAGAATTGTTTCAGTACTGGGTTCTTCAGTATCTACCCCAAAGTATCGAGACAAGGCAACAGGCTTCACATTTTTGCTACCAGGGCGATAGGCCATGTGGAAATTAAAACGAAAGAAAAATAGTGCCCACCTGGCTTGTCGAGGGTTAAATCTCTCGGCAGACTGGAGGTACTCCAGGTTCTTGTGGTCTGTCCAAACGAGAAAAGGAAGTTCAGCTCCCTCCAGCCACTGCCTCCACTCCTCTAACGCCAGCTTGACCGCTAACAGCTCGTGGTTGCCGATGTCATAATTGTGTTCTGAGGGACTCAGGCGACGAAAAAAGTCGGCACATGGGTGGATCTTGCTATCCTTGGGCGATCTCTGGGAGAAGACCGCTTCGACTCCCACATTGGAGGCGTCAACTTCAACAATGAACTGAAGCTTGGGATCAGGAATAGTTAGGATAGGGGCAGAGGTGAAGCGAGTCTTGAGATCATTAAAGGCTCTTTCTGCTTTCTCAGACCATTGGAATTTGATTTTACTGGAGGTCCGAGCAGTCAGGATTGCAGCAACAGAACTGTAATTACGAATAAACCGTCTGTAGAAATTAGCAAAACCCAGGAAGCGTCGTAACGTCTTACGGTCCGTAGGTTTGAGCTAATCGGTAACAGCCTCGATCTTGACAGGGTCCATACGATTGGTGCCGCGGGAAATGATGTATCCAAGGAAGGAGGTGGTCTGAACAGAGAGTTCGCATTTCTCAGCTTTGACGGACATAGAGAGAGTGTTCCTCCTGTGACTTGGGAAAAATCAGGATATCATCAAGGTAGACAAAGACAAACTTGTTAATCATGTAATACATCATTTAAAAGACTCTGGAAGACTGCTGGGGCATTAGTAAGGCCAAAAGGAAGAACCAAATATTCCCAGTGTTAAATGCAGTCTTCCCCCTCCCGAATGCGGACAAGATGGAAGGCGTTTTGTAAATCCAGCTTAGTATAGATCTTAGCTCCTTGGAGAAGGTCGAAGGCAGTATTCATGAGGGATAAAGGATATCTATTCTTGATTGTGATTTTGTTAAGTCCTCTGCAGTCAATACATGGCTGTAAAGATCCGTCTTTCTTTCCCACGAAAAAGAAGCCGGCACCAGCAGGAGATGAGGAGGGGCGAATGATGCCAGCCGCGAGGGACTCACTCAGGTATTTCTCCATGGCCAGAGTTTCAGGGCGAGACAAGGAAAACAGGCGGCCTCTAGGGGGCATAGTACCTGACTTAAGGTCGATGGCGCAGTCATAGGGTCTGTGTGGGGGTATGCAGGTGGCCCGAGATTTGGAGAACACCTCCTTCAAGTTGTGGAATTCTAGAGGTACCTTCCAGGCTAGGAATCTCTTTAGAAAGGGGAGCAGGGATATGATCCAGAGCATCACTAAGGCAGGACACAATTGGGACTCCATCCCCTGATCTCGTGTTTACCCCAGTCGATTTCAGGCTGATGTTTGGCCATCCAGGGATGCCCTAGGATGACTGGGGCATGAGGAGACTGGATAAGATAAAGCCTTATGGACTCTTGGTGGTTTCCTGAAGTCCGTAGCTTGATGGGACCGGTGACGTGGGTAATGTAACTAATGCTCTGGCCATTGAGAGAGTTAGCAACTCGGTTGAGAAAGACTTGCTCCATAGGAATGCCCCATCTCTGGGCAGCTTCTTGGTCTATGAAGTTTTCCTCAGCCCCAGAGGGGACCAGAGCGGTTGTCTTCCTCCCTCCTCCACTTCTCTCCAGGGAAACAGGAAAACAGGTGCAGTTCTTCGAGGAGTGCTCGACAGGAGTAACGCCCACTAATGCTCCTCTCCTCGTTAGTGGGCGTGGCTTTTTACTGGGGCACCGTGAGATGAATTGTCCGGCTAGTCCGCAGTAAAAACAAACTCGATCTCTTCGCCTGTGATCCCTTTCCTCGCTCGTCAGCTTTGTGCGACCTACCTGCATGGGCTCTGATTCACGGGGAGGCTTGGGTTTAACATCAGGCATAGGCAGAGAAGGGGTCATCACAGGAGGTTAAGGGTTCCTGGCACTGTCGGTGGACTGTCTTCGCTCCTCCAAGAGTGCATCAATACGGATAGCCAGTTCAATAATCTGGTTAAGGTCTTCAGGCAGATCGCGTGGGAGAAGCTCATCCTTTATCCATTCAGACAGGCCGTTGATGAAGGCGTCGTAAAGCGCTCATTCTTGCCATTTGCTGTTGGTCGCCAGGGTCTGGAACTCAATGGCATAGTCGGATACTGAGCGACCACCTTGGCAGATGCGGAGGATTTCTCTCCCAGCCTCACAGCTGTGCCTGGAGCGATCAAAGACCTGCTTCATCTCCTCCTCCAACAGGCATGACGACTGAACACAGGGTAGCCCCGCCTCTCAGGCTGACGTAGCCCACCGTTTGGCTCTGCCAGTTAGTTGCTTGATGATGTAAGCCACGCAGGATTGCTCAGAGGGGAAGATGGCAGGCTGAAAACTGAAAATCAGCTTACACTGCGCCAGGAAGGCGCGGCAGGACCCAGGTTCGCCATCATACTTCTCCGGAGGAGGTAGGTGTGGTTCGTGGACTGGAGGAGGTGGGGCAGTAGCAGGCGCTGGCACGGGAGCAGAAGTGATAACTGTGGGTTGTTGGAGAGCGTAGAGGGACTGCGCACCTTGTATTGAACAGGTTAGGTCTGCCATCTGGTGGAACATGGCCTGCATATGTTGCTCTATAGCCCGACGTTGCTGCTGTTGGAATTCCAGCTGGGTGCCCTGTTCCTTTACTGCAGCCTGCAGCGGTTGGATACTCGCTGGTTCCATGCTGGTCAGAACGTAATGTGAGGTTACGCTCAGGTACCAGACGCGAGAACCAAGTAATCCAAAAAGCTTGTGTTTTACTGAGTAAGGCGGCGAACCCCCGCAGAGCAGGAGGCAACAGTACAAAGTCCACAATCCTAAAATCGGAATCCCAGGGACGTAATCCAATTCGTAATCAGAGCACCAAACACAAAACTTGTGGTCGAGCAAAAAAGGTTCAATATACAGATGCAAACAAATTCAAGACAAAGCCACTATGGAAATGAGGGACGGTCCAGTCAGAAGTGAATCACAGAGAGTACAAGGCATAAACAGTCGCAGCACAGGTAAACTAGGAGAAATGTTCTGACAAGGAGCTAGGTATGAAAAGACTGCTTAAATAGATAAATGGTAAGTCACATGCCACAAAGGGAAACAGGCGGGCTGGATCAGACTAATTACAAAGGAATGAACATGAGGAAGTTCCTAATTACAAGAAATTAGCAAAAGTCAAAACGCGGTCAGGGATCACGAAGACAGCCTACTGACAAACATACGGCTCTGGTTAGGGAGTTCTACCGTGCACAGAAGAGGAGTTTAACAAGCGCGAAGGTTCCGCTGAAACTGCAGCAAAGTAGATTGAGTAAAGACAAGAGGCGGAGACTAGAATAGGGCGAATGCTGAGAGGTCATAAGTCAATTAGTAAAGTGCAGCTATACAATCCTTCGTGCTCGTTAGTAAGTTAGTACTATAAACAATGTTAGTTCTGGTCAGTAAGTTTAACTAAAAAAACAAACTGTTAGTATTGTTAGTAATATAGAAAAGCAAGGTGAAGGAAGTAAACAAGATTGGAAGGAATATTTGAAATCCCAGAAACCATTAAATCACCTGAAAGAGTGGCACACAATACTGGGGCTGAGTGATCACAAGACATGAGACCAGACAGGCGAAGAGAAAACGTGAAAAACAAAACGTGGAAAGGAGAAAACTGCAACAATGGAATAAGGATGACAAACAGAGACAAGGCAAAAATGAAACATGAAGCACAGAAGCAAGCACAAGCACAGAATCCTAATCACAAATACAATGCATGGTCAGACAAGGCAGAATTCGTAATCAAACATGGCAGAATCAAAAATAAACATGGCAACAAGGCAGAATCACAACACATATAGCATCGATCCATATTTATTCTTTATATAACCTGCTCTTTCACTTTCCTTTCTCTGCTACAGTACTGAAAGTTTCGGATTGTTTTTTGCCCCTTCTGCAATTTGCCTTTCATACAGTCTTCTAGCATTCCTCAGCTCTTTTTTGACCACAGCTTGCATTTTACAGTATTCAGCCTTAGTATTCTCATTGTTATCCTTGATGAACATCTTATAAAGATTCCTCTTTTCCCTCAAACTCCTACAATTAGCTCTGTTCATTCACAGAGGATTTTGCTTTTTCAGCTTACTTCTGGACACCTTTGGAATAATTTTGCATCGTGAATCAAATAAAACCCCCTTAAATCTTTCCCACATCTTATTTACAGACTCACAGTCCAGAAGTGTTCCCCTATTTTATTTCAGTTGAATATGAGCGCATCCTATCGAAGTTTGCTCGCCTAAAATTGAAAATTTTCATTTTAGAAGACACCTTTTTAACTTCCATTGAAACATCAAAATTAACAGTATAGTGCTCAGTATTCCCAAGAGCCTCCAGTACCTCGACACTGCCAATACCATCAGCATCATTACAAAGTGCTAACTCTAAAATTGTCTTCTCTCTTGTAGGTTTATTAACATACTGCACCAAAAACATTGTCATTTATAACATTTAGAAATTCCTCCCCTTTACCTTATCCTTTCACCATTTCCCAATCGATACCAGGATAATTGAAGTCTCCCATAATAATAGTCCCTCCTCCTCAACATGCTTGCCTAATCCTCTTGAAGAGCATGTCATTGAAAATATTGTCCAAAGCTGGCGGTCAATAGCATACTCTATGTTTAAACCTGTCTTGTGTTTGCCAAAGAGCCTGACCCAGATATTTTCACAGGACAAGGAATGTTCCATTTCAGGAATTTCCTGCACATTTATGTTTTCGTTCACATAGAGTGCTATGCCCCCTCCTCACCTTTTACATCTATCCTTCCTAAAGAACTTATAACCTTCTACAACCCTAATTCCAAAATAGTTGGGGAAAAAGTGTAAATTGTGAATATAATCAAAATGCAATGACTTTCAAATCACACCAGCCAGTATGTTATTCACAATAGAACACAGATAACATACCAAATGTTGAAACTGAATTTTAAAATTTTATTCACAAAATGAGCTTATTTCAAATTTGATGGCTGCGACAGGTCTCAAAAAAGTTGGGACAGGGGCCTGTTTACCAAGGTGTAGCATCCTCTCTTCTTTTTAACACAGAGTGGAGGCGTCTGGGCATTGAGGAGACAAGTTTCCTGATTTCAGCCATTGAAATTTGATCCCACTCTTGTTTAATTCAGGTTTCCAGCTGCCGGAGAGTTTTGGGTCTCTTTTGATGGACTTTTCCTTTAATTGTGTGCCAAATGTTCTCAACTGCTGAAAGATCAGGACTGCAGGCAGGCCGGTTCAGCACACAGACTCTTCTACTATGAAGCCATGCTGTTGTAATAGCTGCAGTGTCTGGTTTTGGATTGTCCTGCTGAAATACACAAGGAATTCCAGGAATAGATATCGTTGAAGGGGAGCATATGTTGCTCTAAAACCTTTATATACCTTTCAGCATTCATGGTGCTTTTTAAAACATGCAAGTGTCCCACACCATATGCACTAATGCATCCCCATACCATCAGAGATGCTGGCTTTAGAACTGAAAGCTGATAACAGGAGGGGTGGTCTTTCTCCTCTTAAGCCTGAAGGACAGAACGCCCATGATTTCCAACAGGAGACCTCCTGGAGCATGCGGACAAGCTCCTGGCCACAGCGGGGAGGGATCCAGTTGTTATGGTCCATGTTGGGACAAATGACATAGGCAAGGGTAAGTTTGAGGTTCTGCAAGGCAAATTTGTGGAATTAGCTGAGAAGCTTAGGAGCAGATCCTCAACGGTAGTGTTCTCCGGGATTCTACCACATGCAAGCAGAGGTAAGCAGAATTTTATCTGGAGGTTTAACACGTGGCTACGAACCAGGTGTAGGAAAAAGGGGTATAGGTTTATGGGGCACTGGAACTTTTTCTGGGACAGGAGTGACCTGTTCAAGCCTGACAGGCTGCACCTGAACCGGAGGGGTACCTTTGCACTGGGCCAGCGTATGTTGAGGGTAGCACAGGATTATTTAAACTAGGGACATGGGGGGCAGGGAGGTTAGTGAGAGTTACAAATAGGGAAATGCAAACTGCCCCGATGGAAGCTGACGGCGTAACATGCACTATCGATGTTTTACTTTTAAAGCAACAAAGCATAGTGGGTGGCTCGAGGCGGCGGCCACATGGGAAATCAAGGGGGAAGAGCATTAGTAATAACCTAAAATGTTTTTATTTAAATGCAAGAACCATAAAAAATAAATTTCCAGAACTTGAGGCTGTAGTGATCAGTGAGGGCTATGACATAGTTGGGATTACAGAGACATGGCTATGTGAAGAGGATGGAGATGAATATAATATAGAAGGTTATAAGCTCTTTAGGAAGGATACATGTAATAGGCGAGGAGGGGGCATAGCACTCTATGTGAACGAAAACATTAATGTACAGGAAATTCCCGAAATTGAACATTGAAGATATCTGGGTCAGGCTCATTGGCAAACACGAGACATGTTTAAATATAGGAGTATGCTATCGACCACCAGCTTTGGACAGTTCAATCAATGAAATGCTTTTTAGAGGAGGATTACGCAAGCTTGTAGTGGTGGTGGGACTATTATCCTGGTATCAATTGGGCAATGGTGAAAGGACAGGGTAAGGGGGAGGAAGAATTTCTAGATTTTATAAATAATTTCTTGATGCAGTTTGTTAATAAACCCTACAGAGAGAAGGCAATTTTAGACTTAGTGCTCTGTAATGACCCCGATAGAATTAGCAATGTTGAGGTACTGGAGCCACTTGGGACAGGTGATCACTCTGCTGTTAATTTTGATGTTTCATGGGAAATTAAAAAGGTGTATTCTAAAACAAAAATTTTCAATTTTAGGCGAGCAAACTTTGACACGATGCGGTCATTTCTAGCTGAAATAAAATGAGAGACACTCCTAGACTGTAAGTCCGAAAATGAGATGTGGGAAAGATTTAAGGGGGTTTTACTTGAATCACAATGCAGATTCATTCCGAAGGTGTCCAAAAGTAAGCTGAAAAAGCAGAATCCTCAGTGGATGACCAAAAGTATTTGTAGGATGTTGAGGGAAAAGAGGAATCTTTATAAGATGTACATAAAGGATAAAAATGAGAATACTAGGGCTGAATACTGTAAAATGCGGGCTGTGGTCAAAAAAGAGCTGAGGAATGCTAGAAGACTGTATGAAAGACAAATTTCAGAGGGGCCAAAAGCTAGCCCTAAGCGCTTCTTTCAGTACTGTAGCAGAAAAAGGACAGTTAAAGAGCAGGTTGAGTGCATAAAGAATAAAAATGGATCGCTGCTATATGATAACAAGCATATTGCCGATGCCTTAAACAGTTACTTTGTTGAGAATTTTACCTCAGAGGAGGTCTTTATTTGGCCAGAGGGCATGTCAAATGCTCAAGATTATTTAGCGGAAATTGAGGTTCGGGATAACAAAGTATGAGACAAGTTGCATAAATTAAAAGCAGATAAGGCGGCGGGTCCTGGTGGCTTATATCCTAGAGTGCACAGGGAAGCTGGTGAGTTCATCTTTAAGCTGCTGTCCGCCATCTTCAGATGGTCTTTAGAAACTGGAGAAATATCAAATGATTGGAAACAGGGCAATATAATACCATTATATAAGAAAGGGGACCGTACCGAGCCAGGAAACTACAGGCCAGTGAGTTTAACTTGCATTTCGTGCAAATTATTGGAATCTATCATAAAAGATGAGCTGGACTTATTTCTTGAACGTAACAGTATCTTGAGGGATAGCAAACATGGTTTTCGGAAGGGAAGGTCATGCATAACAAACCCTCTGGAATTTTTTGAAGAGGCCACCAGGACTTACGACCAGAGCAGCGCTTATGACATCATATACTTGGATTTTCCGAAAGCATTCGATACAGTGCCGCATAAGAGACTAATTTTTAAAATGAGCTCCATTGGAGTTACAGGAGGTGTTCTGAAGTGGATTCAAAACTGGTAACAGGACAAAACACAAAGAGTAGTGGTCTGTGATATCTCAATCTGAGCTGGGTATGGTGGGGCGTGGCGTCCCCCAGGGATCGGTGTTGGGACCCCTGCTGTTCCACATTTACATTAATGACCTTGATAGGAATATTGAGAGCAGATTGGTTAAATTTGCAGATGATACTAAATTGGGGGGTTTGGCAAATAGTCTAGGGTCCACTAAAGTGATTCAGGACGATTTGGATAGAATCCAGAATTGGGCAGAAATGTGGCAAATGAAATTTAATCTCGCAAAATGTAAAGTTGTACATGTAGGTAATAAAAACATTAGACGTAATTACTTCATGGGAGGTTTAAAACTGGAATTTGCTGCACAAGAGAAAGATCTAGGAGTGATTGTTGACCAAACCCTCACAGGCTTCTAGCCATTGTGCCTTAGCAGTTAAAAAAGCTAATAGGATGCTAGGATACATTGCCAAAAGTATCGACAATAAATCTATGGAGGTGATGCATCTTTTGTACAACACGTTCGTTAGACCACACCTGGAGTATTGTGTACAGTTCTGGGGACCATACTTTAAGAAAGATATAGAGGCTCTCGAGAAAGTTCAGAGAAGAGCCACCAAGCTTATTCCAGGTATAAAAGATGAAAGCTACAAGAAGAGGCTGAAGATCCTTAATCTCTTTAGTCTTAGGAAAAGGAGACTCAGGGGTGATTTGATTGAGGTCTTTAAATATGTTCATGGGATTAACAAAGTGAATCATGTAGGATTCCTTCGACCAAGTGTTGTGAGTAGAACTCAGGGTCACAAATGGAAGTTGACCAATGGTAAATTTAGCACTGATATTCGGAAATATTTCTTCACCCAATGAGTAATTTCAATGTGGAATAGCTTACCTGACCATATTGTTGAGGCAGAGACCTTGGGGGTTTTCAAGAGCAGGCTTGCACTAAAGCTAGATACCATTGGGTCATTTAGTATCTGAAGGGATATATTCACAATAGTATAAAGAAACTGGCAAGCTTAGTTGGGCTGAAAGGCCTGTTCTTGCCATTCATGTTATGTTATTTTATGTTAAGAATGTCAAATTTGGACTCGTCTGACCACAGGATACTTTGCCACTTTGATACAGTCCATTTTAAATATGCATTAGCCCACAGAATATTGTAGCACTTCTGGATCATGCTTAACAATGGCTTCCTTTTAGCATGATAGAGTTTAAGGTGGCATCGGTGAACGGCACGGCGGACTGTGCTTACAGACAGTGGTTTCTTGAAGTATTTCTGGGCCTATTTAGTAATGTCAATGACAGAATCATGCCGGTGAGTGATGCAGTGGCGTCTGAGGGCCCGAAGATCACAGGCATCCAGTAAAGGTCTTCGGCCTTGTCCCATATGCACAGAGAAGTTTCTCTGAACATTTTGATGAGGAACATTGTTTTTAAAGTTATCCACAATTTTTTTACGCAAGCCTCCACAGGTTGGCGAGCCTCTGGCCATCTTTACTTCTGAGAGACTCAGCCTCTCTAAGACATCCCTTTTATTGCCAATCATGTTACACACCTGATGCCAGTTAACTTAATAACTTGCTAAATGTTCTTTCAGCTGATTCTCTTTCGTATTTTCTTTTTCAGCCTTTTTTTTTTTTGCCTGTGTCCCAACTTTTTTGCAACCTGTTGCAGCCAGAAAATTTGAAATGAGCTCATTTTATGGAAAACGATTGAAAATGTCTGAGTTTCAACATTGGAAATGTTATCCATGTCCTATTGTAAAAAACATATTGGCTCATGTGACCTGAAAGTCATTGCATTTTGATTTTATTCACAATTTACACTTTGTCCCAATTATTTCGGAATTGGGTTTGTATATTATATTCATCTCCATCCTCTTCACTTAGCCATGTCTCTGTAATCCCAACTATGCCATAGCCTTTACTAATCACAACAGCCTCAAGTTCTGGAAATTTATTTTTTATGCTTCTTGCATTTGAATAAAAACATTACAGGTTATTAAGAGAGCTCCTCCTCTTCGATTTCCCATGTGCCCGCAGCTCCAAGCCCCTCACTATGCTTTGTTGCTTTAAAAATACATTGTCAATAGCGCATGTACCGCCGACAGCTTCTAACAGGGCAGTCTGCATTTCCCTATGTATCACACTCTCTCACCTCCCTGGCCCCCATGTCCCTAGTTTAAATAATCCTGTGATACCCTCAACATAAGCTCACCCTGTGCAAAGGTACCCCTTCGGTTCAGGCGCAGTCCGTCAGGCTTGAACAGGTCACCCCTGTCCAAGAAAAAGTTCCAGTGCCCCATAAACCTGTACCCCTTTTTCTTAAACCAGGTTCGTAGCTACGTGTTAAATCTCTAAATAAAATTCTGGAGGATCTGCTCCTAAGCTTTTCAGCTAATTCCACAAATTTGCCTTGCAGAACCTAAAACCTACCCTTACCTATGTCATTTGTCCCAAGATGGACCATGACAACTGGATCCCTCCCTGCTCTGGCCAGGAGCTTGCCCGCACGCTCCAGGAGGTCTCCTACCTGGGCACCAGGAAGGCAACACACCGTACAAGACTCCTTGTCGTGCAAACAGACAAAGTTGTCTTTTCCTCTAATGATTGAGTCCTGCACTATTACCAACTCCCTTTTCTGAGGGGAACAGGCTAACAGGGTGCCCTGATGCTCATCAATCCCCCCACTCTCAGGGTCAGGGGCCAAGTCGAGTTCCTGCAGGGGCTGGAATCGGTTGGACACCTCAACCACTGGAGGAGCTGTCGCTGTATAGCGTGCACGCCTTTTCCTGTTCTGACGTCCTACCGTCACCCAACTTTCTCTCCCTGCCTGCCCTGGGATATCCCCGGTTGCCTGCTTATGGAACTCTACTCTCCCTATAGACTCACTCTCAATATACTTTGACCTGGGACACCTTTGAAGTTTAGAACTAGAGAGGTGGAAACTCACAAATTTGTTGAGTTGGCCAATAAGGGCCCAAAAAATGTGTTACTGTAGCTCGGGCCAGGAGGGTCAATAGAGGAACGGTTCTGGATTTGAAGTTTGGGTACCATACCGATCTCAGAAATAAAATATCAGCCAAATGCAGGGGGGTCAACAACCCAATGTGTCTGATTTATTTGAATCTCACAAAAACTGGCTCTTAAAGTCACCTCTCTCCCCATACTCATGGCCTAGCTTTATGTTCGTGTTTGCATTTGTGGTTGAGCAGACCTCGGTTTTCTGTGGTTCTCTGTGTTCAGGAATATTTCCTTGGTTAACCCTGTCCAGCATTTCTCTTCCTTGGTTGTCCTAATCTCACTCCGTAACTAAACTTATTTGGATTCCAGTTCCACCCTGGTCTGGTCCCGAGTACTACCACAATTACTGGATATGGGGTCAGTAATACCAATCATCTTGGTTCTGGGATAAAGGAAATTGAAGCAAACCAGTTCTGTACATGGTTTGATGAAATATTTCTGCTTCTCTCCTCTTATGCAGAGTAGTCCTGAGGACAGTAGCCCAGCTATTGTTATTAATGACAATAAGGTTCACCAGCAAAGGCCAATAACATAACTGGCTCTCATGGTGTGAATCCACACACTCGGCAGCTCTGCGCTGACCAGTTCTGCCCTCCTTTCTCATGGTCTGTAATCACCAAAAAGTCCAGGTATCTGACAACATCTCATCTCATTCCAAATCTCAGAAACCCAATTTGAGTCGTCTTACTAATCTTAGACCAATAGCCCTGATGTGATATAAAATGAAAAGTTTTTAAAAGACTGTTAAGGGCCTTGGCCAGGTGTTAGTCTTTTGAGATACCTGGTAATTTGAATATTATGAAGCATGTGAGAAAAGACTACCTTTTTATGACTCTGCTTCACAGGTTTCAGGGCATTAGCAACCACTCAGAGACTGCCGACAGCTCCGTTAGCATCATATTTTATTACTCTGGCCCATCTAAAGGGTGAGGGCAAGGGGTATTGTTTTTGGTTCGGTTTGTTTCAATGTTTGTGCGTTTGTTTCTGTGTTTGTTTGTTAACACTTAAGCAGCAAAACTAATGGCCCAATTCACCCCAAATTGGGTTTAGGGATTGCCACTGACCCAGAATAGATGCCTATTGAATTTCAGAAAAGTAGGTCAAAGTATGAGCGAGGGGTGGGGTTTGTTGCGCCTGGCACCACTTGTTTATTTATTTTTTACTTTTTGGCTAGTTCTTTAAATACAACCTGTCTGTCAGACTTGGTAACAAATTGACTGAAAGTATTGTTACTAAAACAGGAGCTCCACTAGGTACGGTTTTAGTCATGCTGTACCACTGACTATAGTCAAGTGTGAAATCCAAACTTTTCTAGAAGATACTACCCCAGTAAATTTACTTAACCTAGGCAATGACCTGGTGTATAAAGTAGAGGTCAAATTTTTAATAAACGGAATGTTCGTAGAGGCGAGGAGTTTGTTAATTCAGTAGGGAGATGGAAGGGGTCTCCCCAGTAATAACCAAGGGTGACAGAAATCGTCAATCCTAATATTGTGGCGTCTGCTAAATTAAACTGGAAAACGAACTAATGTTGTATTGAAGAAGGCTCAGTCAAGCTGTTCTTCCTCCGGAAGCTTAGATTCTTTGCCATCAGGCAGTCTTACCTAGTGTTTTCTTTTATTCTGTGCTCTGATGAATGGGGGAAAGCATCACTGTGGTTGATATAAACAGGATTAGATTCACTGAACGTCCTTACCCCAAACTCACTTCTCTTCGAGCAGTAGTCAGTCAAATTTTTAAATGGATGCTCTTAGATATGGTCTACAGTCATAGCTCCTTCCTGCCATTAATCCATTCCCTGCCATTGACAAGATTTTTCTTCAATTATAACAAAATGCCTCCCTCGCCATTGATAAGGTATTCCTGCAAACAACATTTCCACAGTTTTTTGGTGGGGGCGTGATTACAGATCTCCTGACAAAATAGCTGATGAAAGACCAAAGAGTATTTTCCAAAATGCTGGCAGTGGCTGGAAAGAAAAAAAATACACTGGCAGGGTAAGTGTTAATCACATATCAAATGGCTTTTTATTTGTTGGGAATTATGAATGCAATGTCTGCATTGTTTCTTGTCTGAACAAGTTTATTTGATGGTAAATAACTTTCCCCATTGGGGATTAATAAAGTTGTACAATCAAATCTAATTTCATTTCTTGTTTAAATTTGGTACATTCCATTTGCAATAATCTCTAGGGGTGCCACTGATTATGAAACTATGTTTTGGAAGAAATTGATTTTTAATAAAATGAATAAATACTTCAGGTTGATTCCACTGAAACATTCTGAAAAATAGTATTTCTCATATGTTGGCCATTTTGAGTTTACCCCCTACAGAGTTATTTATTTAAAAACACTATTTTTTGTGCATTTCCAGTCAGGGATGGCAGTAATGCTGGAACCCACTGTACATTACGCATGTAGAGATTTCCAGGGCACATGACAACCACATGCAAGGAAACCATGTAATTTCGGGTCGCTATGATCTCAAAGGATCACACACCATCAGTGTTTTTTTTTGTTCAAAAGTACATTACAAAATATTTACTTTTGTCCTTTGGACTTAAACAGTGCTGAAAAAACTAGACAGTCAGTCCCGCAGTTTAACGTGTATCCCCAGGCACCCTTAAGTTGTCACTCCCAAAACTGATAGGCTTTGTGTCCTTAACACATGCAAGGTCCATGCAAATATGAAATTAATCCATAAAGGACTGTGACCTGCAGAGGAAACACAAGAAATCTCAATGACGTGGCAGCAAACGCGGCTTAATGATCGCGGATCCATTGTATCTAAGACTGGTCGTTCAGGGATAATACTGCACTGTCCAAACTGGGGAACAGAACGTAACAGTTTGCATAAAACACACAGTCCCTCACCTGCACCTGACTTCATTCATATTCATGTAAATATTTCTTGAACAAATACCGCAATACATGCCCTTTGGAGGAGCTCAAGGTCTCAGAAAAACAGTAAAGTTCTGATAGGTCAAACAGCCGTAAGCCAATATCAGATTAAAAGAAAATAGACAGTCATACTTAAAGTACCATGTGATAAAATAAAACTGTTCCCTATTTCAATACTTGTAATTTTTATCTATAAATTCATACTGACTATATAAAGAAGAGTTTCCTCTTTATGTATACATACTACATTTCATTTTTAGACTCATGAGCCTAAACATTAAAACCACTCAGATGTAGCGAATAATGTTGATTAGCACATAACAACAGTATATGTCAAGGTCAGCGGACACATTTTAGACGGTAAGCGAATAGCCATGTTGAATGTAGGAAAAATGGGAACTGAACAACTTTGATAGGGGCCAAATTGTTGTGGCCTGATGAGTGGGTTAGAGCATCCCTGAAGTGGCTAGACCTCTGGGATGCTCCCTGTCACAGTGGTCCAGAGAGGGACTGACCATAATATGGCGACAGGGTTTTGGGCGTCCAAGGCTCAATGATGCATGAGGGCTATGAAGGCTATCATGTCAGGTCCAAACTGACAGAATGGCGACCGTGGCACAAGTTCCTGAGATTTTCAAAAATATTCGCATTGGGAATGTATCACAACACTCAGAGTATTATACCCTGCTGTGTATTGCACTTTTTAGCTTGCAAACCAGTCAAAGTGCCGACTCTAACCCTGGTACACCAATAACAACACCCCTCATGGGCACCTGAACTTCAGAACTGGGCCTTGGAGCAGTTGGAGAAGGTCACCTGGTCCAGTGAGTCCCATTTTCTTTCACAAGATGTGCTTTGGCTTGGTACATGTGCACCATTTACCTGGGAAGAGATGGCATTAGGATGCACTGTCGGAAAACGAAAAGCGGCTGGAGGGAGTGACATACTCTGAGAAATGTTCTGCTAGGAAACCCTGAGTACGGGAATGCCAGCGATGTCAGTTTGATAGAGCTGTTTTGGCTGCACAAAGGAAATCGTCACTATTTTAGGCAGGTGATTTTAATCTGGTGGCTGCTCGGTGTATATCAATGTGATATGTATGATCCGAGCCTGAAATTTTGCGCGTGCGTCATACACATTGTATGGCATAGTCCAAAATCTGCCTCTTTTCAGAAACAATTGTTGTGACAGGGCTGTTAAGGTCACTGGGCCTAGTTAAACCAATTATTGCAATTAAATGCTTTGCTGAACATTTGTAAACAGTCACAGTGAGGTGGAGCCTTAATGGAAGACAATACTTGGGTAAACGTTTAAAATGTCAAAGAAGGAACTGACTTTCCGCGGGTAGGTTTAAATGCTGCTCACAAAAAGTGGAGGATAATGAAAACAAAAGACAAATAACCAAAAAAATATTTATTTCGAATTTATAAAATATTTTGTTAAATTCGTGAGCAATTCAAGATGAAGTTCATGATACTTCATCATCACTTAAGTTATTGAGAATTTTTTCTGGGGGCACAAAATGTCACATGGGGTGATACCCCAAAAGTCACAGAGATCAGTCATGATTTGGTCCGCCATTAGCATCCAAACAAGCATCATGCCGACGCCACATGCTCCTACTGAGACAACCAATGTTAGCTAGAGGAATTCTTTGCCACTGTTCCTGTTGTGCCACACCCAGCTGTACCAAGTCCAGACAGATTGGGTACTGCCGTTTTACATGTCATCCCAGCATATCCCATATGTGTTCTATGCGGGAGAGCTCAGGGGACATCGCAGGCCAGGGCAAGGCTTGGATTTGTTGCCTTTGAAGATAGTCAAAGATGACGTGAGCGCGATGAGCTCTGGTATTATCTTCTTGGTAGATGGATCCAGGTCCATGACAGCATGTAAACAGATGCGCACGTGGAGTGATGTTGTCACAGTAGTACACCCCTGTGACTCTCCCATGGTAGATGTGGAGGTCAGTCCTGCTCGTCATAGTGACTCCACCCCACAGCACTACTGACCCTCTCCCACACCGATCATGTGGAATCATAGCGGCTTGCTGATGACGTTCACCAGGGCGATGCCAAACACGATAACGACCGTCATGAATCGTGAGTCATTGCTGAACATTACATGTGACCTTTGGGAATTGCTCTACTGTCGACGCTGTTGACACCACTTTCTCCTTGTCTGCCGATTGATGATCTGAGAGGGGCAACTGGACGTATGGCTGCCTGGCTCGCAGGTTGGCAAAAGGCAGACAGTTTCGTATGATCTACGCTGAGATGAGGTTTCCTGTAGCCTGTAGATGCCCTTGTTGCAGCTGGGTTGCATTCAGTTGCCTGTTATGCAGGTCATCTCGCCTGGTTATGCATCGTGGACACCCTCTTCAAGGTTTGTCCTGAACTTTACTGGTGCCAACAATGTGCCCACAATCATGACAGACTGCGAGACATACAGTTTTCTGGCTGTGTAAGTCTGGGTTCTTCCGGCCTCAAGCATGCCTATGGCCCGCAATCTTTCTTCTTCCCAGAGTCTTCTCATCATCAAAACTAGTGAAATGATGGATGTGTGCTGTTCTTGGCCTGCTTTTATACCGATATGAGCAAGAAAAGCACGTGCATGACAGCATTTGCACCCTAAAGGCATGATGTTACTTTTCACATGCACACCCAGGGAGTGTTTGGGCGCTCTGTTTCTGCTAATTTTGAGAACTAGTGGTTTATGGGATATGTATTTGAAATGTGCCAATGGTTAACCACAAACATACTCAAAAATCTCACAAACATCTAAATTCAGGTGCTTTCCAAGGTTAGTCGAATTTGAATATCCCCTACTTTTTGTGAGCAGTATATTGCAAAACTGGGTATCTATCCATTACTTCTGCTTATGTGATGGTATTATCTTTAAGCCACGTGTCATGATCCTGTTTTGAAATGGGACAAGGGTCACACAGTGGGTAATTCATTTTTGGTGAAGGCTGTAACAGGCAACATTATAGCAAGTCTGGAATCGCAGTTGTGCTTCCTTGTTCCTCAAGCCATATCCTTTTCATCCCATTTTAAAAAATCCCCCTTTCTAGATTTGCATGTTACGATTATGATAAGTGGTCACAGAAGCTTTACCTTATCTATTTCATAGTTGTTGAATAAAAAAAAATCAATGGGAAGGAAAGGCTATTGACATAGAAAAGAAAACTACTAACCTGATAATGATCTTGGCACATGCTGAAAGTAATTCCTGTCCAAGTTCAGGAACACTAGGGACTCCAGCTGATTCACAGCCCCTGGGAGGTCCCTCAGTTCATTGCCCGCAAGGTTTAACCACTGAAGTTTGCGAAGGAGCCCCATTTCAGGGGGAACGGCAGCGATTCTGTTGTCGTGCGCGCCTAATTTTCTGAGCTGTCTAAGTTTGCTGATGCAGCTGGGCAGGCAGATAAGGCCGCAAGCAGCGGCCCAGAGTTCCCTCAGCTCTACTAGGTCTCCAAGCTCCTCCAGCAGGAAGGTTAGCGGGTTTCGGTTCAAGCTAAGAATCCTTAGATGTTTCAAGCATCCGATTGAACTGGGAAGGACAGTCAACTGGTTGCCATCAAGCACCAGTTCTTCAAGCTTTTGCAGATTAAGAATCTAAAGATGGGCAGAGGAAAGGGCAAAAAATTAACAAGGGGGATGAGGGATGTTGTAAGGTCACCACCAGCGCTATGTCATTTTTTAACTTAATAGAAAGACAGAAGCAGGTCCATCAGCCCAACAAAGCTCCCCATTGTCAAAGCTATAGAGTTCTAAGGCAAAACAAATTATATCCAAGTTAAACCTGCACTGTGTTGACACATTCAAGGAGAAAACTTACCAGCTAACATAATGTCAAATTAGGAGTTTATTGGTAAACCTCAGTCTTTTGTTACCACTACTGTGAATGGTGGCAAGATGAACAATTTTTGCCATAATGTGGCCAAAGTAAATAATCCCTCTACCCATAAAACACAGAAAGAAAAATTAATAGCTTTTTAAAATTGATGGATGACAATTTGAGGTTGGAATGACAACCAATTATGCAACTGCCTACTGGTCTGCATGGGCGAACAAATAGAGGATCTTATACGAGTGGGTGTGTCATATGAAAGTTATGAAACCAGTCGAGTAAATTTTGTGTTAAAACTCGCAACAGACCCAAAATTTAGTCACGAGTTTCATAAGGTTCTGCTTATCGCATAACTAAATTGCATTTAATAGATAGAAAACAAATGTCATTTCTGTTAGCGCCCATTGTATGTTAGCATTGAGCTAACTCCATCACTCTGCAAACATAGGTGGCATTGAGTCATAAAAATTTAAGGCTGAACAAACAATGGTGTGCAAATTCAGTTAACTGAGTATCTAGCTAATGTTTGCTTGCTTGCTAACAAAGTAATGTTACACAATAGTTATGAAAAAGTACTGCGTATGCATTAGCTAGCTAAGTAGTACTAATATAATTTTGTGATTGGCACTTGAATGGCTTACTCCAGCGCTAAGCTGTACCGATTTACCAAATTTTATGCTTGGTATTCTGTTTGGCTAAAGCCAGGGGTTCCCGTTCTCGGTCCTGGGGCCTCTCTGTGTATGCAGGTTTTCGTTCCAACCAAGATTGCCATCATAGGATTTTACAAAACCCAAAACCAGTGAAGTTGGCACGTTGTGTAAATCGTGAATAAAAACAGAATAGAATGATTTGCAAATCCTTTTCAACCTATATTCAATTGAATACACTGCAAAGACAAGTTACTTAATGTTCGAACAGATAAACTTAGTAATTTTTTGCAAATATTAGCTCATTTGGAATTTGATGCCTGCAACAAGTTTCAAAAAAGCTGGCACAAGTGGCAAAAAAGACTGAGAGAGTTCAGGAATGCTCATCAAACACTTATTTGGAACATCCCACAGGTGAACGGGCTAATTGGGAACAGGTGGGTGCCATGATTGGGTATAAAAGCAGCTTCCCTGAAATGCTCAGTCATTCACAAACAAGGATGGGGTGAGGGTCACCATTTAGTGAACAAATGCGTGAGCTGATTGTCGAACAGTTTAAAAGCAACATTCCTCAACGAGCTATTCCAAGAAATTTAAGGATTTCATCTCAAAGGAACGGGCTTTGACTCCAAATGCAGTTCAGCATCGGCAGGGCGTTTATTAGGGTTAACACAGCTCATGGTCAAAACAGAAACAGATCGATAGCCAAGCAAACTGGGTAATGTAGAATAGTCAGAATCAAGGTCAGGGGACAAGCAAGTAGTTCAGTAACCAGAAAATCAATCCGCACAAAGTCAGTAACAAAGGGGGCTGAGCTAAGGGAATGGAAGGGGAAGGAAAAAGGGAGTTGGATGGGATAAGGGAGAACAAAGGAGAAACTAAACAGTTGGGTACAAAATGGGAATAAGGGAGAACAGAGTACCAAACAATCAGCCAGCGATCAAACAACGTAATACAAACAATCAGTAACGAGACTTACGGAAGAAGTAACAAGAAAAGAGCAAACAACAATCGAAACCAAGAAAGCGCAGAAACGAGACTTAACCAAAGCGAGCTATGGGAAGAAACGAGTCGACAGGGAGCTGCGGTAAAAATACGTCTTTTAAACACAAACTAATCAGTGTAATCACAGCTAGAATGCAGGACAGCTGTAGAGGGAGGCGGAACTAGAAAAGCAAGGACGGTGATAGGAAAGCGAGGGGAAACAGGTGGAGTTCTAACTCTGATCTAACTAATCACCCGTGCCTCGCTAACTATTCTTCGGTGCGGATAGCCAATGAGAACAGCCAGAGAGAAGGAAGTGGAATTACCTCACCGAAGTACAGAGAAGAGAGTGTGAAGACTGACAAGACGCCACAAGACGGAAACGAAAGGAAAACGTTCAAGACTAAAGACAGCGCAATCGTAACAGAAACATACATACTCTAAACGAATAAATATGATAAAAAAATAAATAGCAATAAAAATTACTAAAACATACTAAAAACAAACATACAAGTTAGCGATTTCTAACAGAACCCCCCCTCTCTATGACCGCCACCTGGCAGTCTCAACTTAGGCTTAAAAGTTCTTTTGTGAAAGTCCTTAATGAGGTTCTTGTCTAGGATGTGACGAGCAGGGATCCATGAGCGTTCCTCAGGGCCGTATCCTTCCCAGTCCACTAAGTACTGTAGGCCCCTTCCTCGCTGACGTACGTCTAGCAGCTTGTTCACCGTGTAAGTTTCTCCCCCATCGATGAGCTTAGGGGGAGGAGGATTGGTCGGGGCAGGGGTGTGGAGGGAAATCAGTAATGGCTTAATACATGACACATGGAAGACTGGGTGGATACGGCTCATAGAGGCTGGTAGCTTAAGTTTGACTGAAACGGGGTTAATGATCTTCTCTATTACAAAAGGACCAATGAAACGGGGGGCTAACTTGCAACTTTCAGTTCTTAAAGCAATGTCCTTTGACGAAAGCCAAACTTTTTGTCCTACTTTGTACTGCGGTGGCATTGAGCGACGACGGTTGGCCTGACGACTCATCTCCTCAGCAGTTTTTAGGAGAGTGGAACGAGTCTCCTCCCACGTCCTTCGGCACCTCCGGAGAAACTCCTGGATGTTAGGAACGTTGACCTCAACCTCCTAGGAGGGAAACAGAGGAGGTTGGTAACCGAGACAAGTTTGAAAGGGGGACACATCTGAGGCAGCCGTGGGAAGGCTGTTGATAGAATATTCAACCCAGGGCAGTTGTTCGCTCCAGTCCCCCTGATCTCAGGAAGTGAGGCACCAAAGGACGCTCTCCATCTGTAGGTTGGCTCTCTCTGTCTGTCCGTTACTCTGAGGATGGAAACCAGAGGTAAGGTTTACTTTTATTCCCAGGGCTTGACAAAAGGCTCGCCAGACTTGTGAGAACTGAGGGCCATGATCGGAGACAATGTCTGAGGGAATGCCGTGTATTCGAATAACGTGTTGAATGAGTAGGTCTGCCGTCTCTCTGGCAGAGGGAAGCTTGACCAGCGGAACGAAATTTACTGCCTTCGAGAAGCGGTCTACAATGGTCAGGATGATGGTGTTACCTCTGGAGGGCGGAAGGCCGGTCACAAAATCCACTGCGATATTAGCCCAGGGTCTGGAAGGGACCGGAAGTGGTTGCAGGAGACCAGCTGGAGCAGTGTGGGTGGCTTTATTCTGGGCGCAGACCGGACAGGCCGTTATGATGTTCTTGACATCTCTTCGGACCGTTAGTCACGAACCTCCGAGTTAGCATGGCCAAGGTCCGGTTGGCTCCAGGATGGCAGGCGAGACGAGAAGAATGAGCCCACTGGAGAACTTCGGCCCGGAGGTTGTCTGGAACAAATAGACAGCACTTTGGGCAGTTAGTAGGTGGCCCCCCAGAAGGTTGTGACCTTCTAACTTGATTCTCCAGTTCCCATACTAATGACCCCACCACAACTCGACCAGGCAGGATGGTCTGTGGCTCCTTAGGAGGAGCGTCTGGTGCGAATTTACGTGACAGGGCATCAGGTTTCTTATTAAGGGAGCCTGGGTGATAAGCTAAGATGAAATTAAATCTGTCGAAGAATAGTGACCAAGGAGATTGGCGAGAATTAAGTCTCTTAGCTGTGCGGAGGTACTCCACATTCTTATGGTCAGTCCAGACCTGGAATGGAACCTTAGCCCCTTCAAGCCAGTGACGCCATTCCTCTAATGCCAATTTTACCGCCAGTAACTCCCGATTTCCGATATCATAGTTGCTCTCGGCCGAGCTTAATCTGCGGGAGAAGAAGGCACAAGGGTGTATCTTATTATCGTTGCAATTGTGTTGTGACAGAACTGCCCCCCACGGCGGTGTTGGAGGCGTCCACCTCGACGATGAAGTGCTTTTCAGGATCTGGCTGTTGGAGAACAGGGGCAGAGGTGAATTTTTGCTTTACTTCCTGAAAAGCCTTCTCCGCCGATGGGGTCCACACAAAAGGAATCTTGGGGGAAGTCAGAGCAATTAGTGGGGCAGCAACAGTACTATAATTACGAATGAAACAGCGGTAAAAATTGGCAAACCCTAAGAAACATTGTAGTTCTTTGCGCGTTGTGGGGGTAGCCCAATCACTGACCGCCTTCACCTTTCCTTGATCCATTAGAATGCCTCCTGGAGTGACCACAAATCCGAGGAATGGGACTGGGTCCAAGTGGAACTCACACTTCTCAGCCTTGGCGTAGAGTTGGTTCTCCAGGAGGCGCTGCAGAACGGCACGAACATGGCAAAGGTGTTCTTTCTTGGAACGAGAGAATATTAATATATCATCCAGGTACACAAACACAAACTGATTAATCATGTCATGTAAAATGTCATTAACGAGATTCTGGAAGACAGCCGGAGCGTTAGCCAGGCCAAATGGCATAACCAGGTATTCGTAGTGCCCCCTAGCGGTGTTGAAAGCTGTCTTCCATTCATCCCCTTCCTTAATCCTGACGAGGTGGTAGGCGTTGCGTAGGGCGAGCTTAGTAAAAATAGTGGCTCCCTGCAACAACTCAAAGGCCAAGTTCATTAAAGGAAGGGGGTATCGGTTCTTTATGGTGATGTTGTTTAGGCCTCTGTAGTCAATACATGGCCAGAGGGATCCGTCCTTCTTGCCAACGAAGAAGAAGCCAGCGGGAGAGGACGAGGGACGGATGATTCCAGCCGCTAGGGACTCCTCCACGTACTTCTCCATAGCCTCCTGCTCAGGGCAAGACAGGGAATAGAGACCCCCTTCAGAAGGCGCCGTGCCCGGTTGAAGATCAATGGCGCAGTCATACGGTCTGTGAGGGGGCAGAGACAGGGCACGTGACTTGGAGAAGACTTCGGCCAGATCGTGGTACTCACTGGGAACCTTCGTCAGATCCGGGGCGTATGGAGGCTCACTGGATTCTCCCGCGGCCTGCTTTAAGGGCGCCTTGCGGAGGCAGGAACGCAGGCAGTGAGTACTCCACTCCGCCACCTGCCCGGTCCTCCAGTTGATGGTGGGGTTGTGTTGTTTCAACTAAGGAAGGCCCAGGACGATGGGAGCAGAGGAGGAGGTGATGACATGGAGCCGGATCTGCTCCTGGTGGTTGCCGGAGACAATGAGTGTGAGTGGGGGCGTTACCTGGGTCACTTGAGCTAGCGGTTGCCCACAAAGGCCAAGTGCTTGGAACGGCGTAGGTAGCTTCTGGGGCTGGAGCTGGTTGCACAGGTTGGCGTTGATCAGGTTGATGTCAGAGCCTGAATCAAACAACACATCAGTAATCACAGATCGCTTGCCAACAAGTAGCGTAACAGGAACCAGCTTACGTGGATCATTGTTATCCTGAGTCAGCTTTCCGACCCTCCCACTCACTCCTTCCTTCTTCAGTAGGGGGCAGCACTGGATACGATGGCCCCCTTGACCACAGTACAGGCATGCCCCCGTACGCAGTCTCCTAGCCCACTCTTGTGGCGATAACCGGCAACGGTCGACCTGCATGGGTTCCCCCGACTCCCGGGGCTCGCCGGTCTCCTGGATAGGAGAGTCACCCCGAGGAGATCGAAAGTTACCATGCTGGCCTGGCCGTTGGGGCCCTGAATGGCTCCGATGCTCCCTCTTACGCTGTTGGATCTGGGAATCGATCTGAATGGCCACTCTTATGAGCCCCTGCAGGTCAGGTGGAAGTTCGCGGGACGCCATCTCATCCTTTATATTCTCTGCCAACCCCCCATAGAACACTGGGCATCAAACTGGGCATCTTCGTTCCAGTGAGTAGAGGCGGCCAAAGAACGGAATTGGATGGCGTAATCGGAGACACTGCAGCCGGTTTGCCGTAGACTCATTAGTGCACCTCCTGCCTCTCGCCCCTGGTAGGACCGGTCAAACACCTCCCTCATCTCCGCCATGAATTCTTCAATGGTGCGGGTGCAGGGGTGGCCAGCGTGTCACATGGAGGTTCCCCAATCCCTTGCTCTGCCGGTCAGGAGTGTGATGATGTAGGCCACTCTGGAGCGTGAGGTAGGGAAGGTTAGGGGCTGTTGCTTGAATATAATTGAGCACTGAGACAGGAATGCCTTGCAGGTGGTGGGGTGTCCGTCATACTCCCGCGGAAAAGTAAGACCTGGCTCCTGAATGGTGCGACTGCAGGATTTGGAAAGGTGGGACCCAGAGTGAGACGCTGTATAGCGGTTCTCATCTCCTGCAGATCGCGATGCTGTTGCTGAATGACGACCTCTAGTTGTTGGGAGACGCATTGCAGTTCAGAAGTAACCGCTAGAGTCTGTACTGGTCGACTCGTACTGAAAGGAACGGGCTTTGACTCCAAATGCAGTTCAGCATCGGCAGGGCGTTTATTAGGGTTAACACAGCTCATGGTCAAAACAGAAACAGATCGATAGCCAAGCAAACAGGGTAATGCAGAATAGTCAGAATCAAGGTCAGGGGACAAGCAAGTAGTTCAGTAACCAGAGAATCAATTCGCACAAAGACAAGACAGTAACAAAGGGGGCTGAGCTAAGGGAATGGAAGGGGAAGGAAAAAGGGAGTTGGATGGGATAAGGGAGAACAAAGGAGAAACTAAACAGTTGGGTACAAAATGGGAATAAGGGAGAGCAGAGTACTAAACAATCAGCCAGCAATCAAACAACGTAATACAAACAATCAGTAACAAGACTTACGGGAGAAGTAACAAGAAACGAGCAAACAACAATCGAAACTAAGAAAGCGCAGAAACGAGTCAACAGGGAGCTGCGGTAAAAATGCGTCTTTTAAACACAAACTAATCAGTGTAATCCCAGCTAGAATGCAGGACAGCTGTAGAGGGAGGTGGAACTAGAAAAGCAAGGACGGTGATAGGAAAGCGAGGGGAAACAGGTGGAGTTCTAACTCTGATCTAACTAATCACCCGTGCCTCGCTAACTATTCTTCGGTGTGGATAGCCAATGAGAACAGCCAGAGAGAAGGAAGTGGAATTACCTCACCGAAGTATAGAGAAGAGAGTGTGAAGACTGACAAGACGCCACAAGACGGAAACGAAAGGAAAACGTTCAAGACTAAAGTGAGCGCAATCGTTACAGAAACATACATACTCTAAACGAATAAATATGATAAATAGATAAATAGCAATAAAAATTACTAAAACATACTAAAAACAAACATACAAGTCAGCGATTTCTAACATCATCATCTACGGTCCGTAATATCGTCAAAATTTTCAGAGAATCAGGAGAAATCACTGCACGTAAGTGACAAGGCCGAAAACCAACATTGAATGCCCGCGACCTTCGATCCCTCAGGCGGTGCTGCATCCAAAACTGACATCAGTGTGTAAAGGACATCACTTAATGGGCTCAGGAACACTTCAGAAAACCACTGTCGGTAACTACAGTTCGTCGCTACATCTGCAAGTGCAAGTTAAAACTCTACAATGCAAAGCGAAAGCCATTTATCAACAGCACTCAGAAACGCAGCCGGCTTCGCTGGGCCCAAGCTCATCTAAGATGGACTGATGCAAAGTGAAAAAGTGTTCTGTGGTCTGACAAGTCCACATTTCAAATTATTTTTGGAAACTGCGGACGTTGTGTCCTCCGGACCAAAGAGGAAAAGAACCATCCGTCCTGTTATAGGCGCAAAGTTCAAAAGCCAGCATCTGTGATGGTAAGGGTGTGTATTAGTGCCCAAGGCATGGGCAACTTACATGTATGTGAAGGCACCATTAATGCTGAAAGGTACATGCAGGTTTTGGAGCAACATACAGTATGTTGCCATCCAAGCAACGTCTTTTTCATGGACGCCCCTGCTTATTTCAGCAAGACAATTCCAAGCCAAATTCTGCACGTGTTACAACAGCATGGCTCTGGAGTAAAAGAGTGCGGGTACTAGACTGGCCTGCCTGTAGTCCAGACCTGTTTCCCATTGAAAATGTGTGGCGCATTAAGAAGTGTAAAATACGACAATGGAGACCCCGGACTGTTGAACAACTTAAGCTGTACATCAAGCAAGAATGGGAAAGAGTTCCACCTGAAAAGCTTCAAAAATTGGTCTCCTCAGTTCCCAAACGTTTACTGAGTGTCGTTAAAAGGAAAGGCGATTTAACACAGTGGTAAAAAGGCCCCCGTGCCAACTTTTCTGAAATGCGTTGCTGCCTTTAAATTCTAAGTTAATGATTATTTGCAAAAAAATAAAAAATAAAGTTTCTCAGTTTGAACATTAAACATCTTGTCTTTGCAGTGTATTCAATTGAATATAAGTTGAAAAGGATTTGCAAATCATTGTATTCTGTTTTTATCTACGATTTACATAACGTGCCAACTTCACTGGTTTTGGGTTTTGTAATAAGCTGTTAATTTCTCCTAGTTAGGTGCATTTTGTGTTTAAAGAAGTTATTTGCTGTCTATAGCCGAATTTTAATAGAAATATCAATGTTTGCCATGAAGAATAAAATACCCTTGAATATTCTGATTTTTTTTTTCTTTGTTGCAAGCAATTTCAGGTAATAACATTTTTAAACAGATCAAATCAGGCACTGAGAAAATCGGTAACCTCCAAATCAGGTTGCTGAACACAGGTGATTAGAATTCTTTCAAAATAATTTTCTTACACTCAATAACAAAAATGTAATTTAAAACAGGCTTGAGTCTGTCATTTGCTTGTCCAGTAAATTGTAGGTTTTTGCCACTTTCACCAATTAGGAACCGATTCATTCATGGCTAAAATCCCAACCTGGCTCTTTCGATCTGCCGCCTAATCATCCCCTGATCTAATTGGCTGTGCAATTCCTCTGTCCCTCCCCCACTCCACCCCAGGGCTCCCTTGAAAAAGAGATTTCAATCTCAACGGGACTTCCCTGGTTAAATAAGGGTTAAATAAATAAAATAAAAATTCATTGGGTACTTTTTTCTCCTCTTTTTATGCAGTTGTTACTCATATATCACAATGTGGATATTGAATTTATTCCTCACTATATGTCTGAATATCTGTCAAAATACTGTATGTCAAGAGGATAAATTGCTGCTCAACATACAAATGCACCTAATTAAGCCTACTTAACAGCTTGTTAAAATCTTATGATTGCAAACAACGGTAGAATACAAACTAGCATACACAGGGAGGCCCCAGGACCGAGTTTGGGAACCACTGATCTAAGTATGCTTTTCCCCAAGCTGTCAGCCAATGACATTTTTGTAAAAGCTGTATGGACCTAGTGTAATATCAAAAATATGTCACGAGCTGGGCTATGAGAAAAGTACCGCAGTTATGTGAAAAACCAGGGACTGCAAGCTAAGTGTGCCGTTCCTTACCTCGCTCGGTGGCAAGAGGAGGTTATTGTCGTTTAGTAACAGTCTTCTCAAATGCGTTAATTTTGACACAGCAACAGGTAATACAACAAGTTTGCGATTACTAATGTTCAACCAGTCAGATCCACTGCACTGGCACTCAGTCAACAACTCATCCACGTCCATTCTTTCCACGCTAATGATGTGTTTATCTTTAACGTTACATGATTCAGCGTATGTTCGTCGAAGCAACTTAATGTGAATGTTGACAATTTCCATGGTAACCCCCCTCCCCCCGGAACCACGATGCAGGGGCTTCCACTTTGACATGAAACAGCAAGTTGGTTAATCAGACATTATGCTGTAGTTCACGTCAAGTCATGTTGTTCATAACGAAAGCATAGACGTGGGAGTCGAGGCCAAATTGCAAAACAACTACCCCTTTATAATCTTTTACCCCTGTTTAACCATACCTCATGGAAATCCTTAATCGTAAAAGCAAGCAATCACTGAAACTCCGTAGCGACTCGTAACCAAACAGAGGCCAACCTTTGAAAAACACTGGGTTTTGTCTGGACGCGAGCGCACACGCCCGGCATTACTTCAGAAGGTGTATAACAGATATTTCCAGGTGATTTGCTCACGATTCGTTGCTGGAGGTTTCCTCACTAACTTTTTCTGTCAGCATCAACACTCAGATAATTTAGTATTTATTGTTCTGCTACATGTACAAACATGCATAATTTATGCGGTACTATGTGGAATACAACTTCTAGAAGTTGTAACTATTTTCTTCTCCTTTGGCTTGCCTGCAAGTCTGTCATGAATGAGATGATTGGCGGGGGAATATTTTCATGGCTTCCGAGCATTGAGGCCTGAGTCGATATTAACAATTGCGGACACACACAAGGATGTCCCTGAATGAAAAGGAGCAGAATAAAAGAGCGATGTTCCGATTGTGTTGCTAAACTTGCTGTCAGTGGCCTGTATGCGGAAGTACGGCGGGAGGCAGGAGTTAAGTTCATGTAACCAATAATCCAGTTGATCCCACGAAACACCGTAATGTTTCTAATAAAGAGCATAGATACAAATAATAAATGTAACACGCATGAACGCGCCGTTCTGTCTTGAGTTGAACACACTGCTTCTGTTTGAGCTGTTGCATTTACTGCTCACATGCTGCGCACCTTCATACAAAAATGTCCCTATTGGCAACTTCACTCGCAAGTGATCTTAAATCAGTCACTGCCGTTTGTAACACAGTTTGTTTACGGCCCTGCTTGCGTCGGTAATTTACTCGGAGACTATCATCGTCCCTCTCCTCAGTAAGCACCCCTGCCCTGACATGCATTTGCTTCGAAGTTCGCCTGTGGTGGGGTTGCGCAAGTGCTACGAAGCTAGCTATTAAAAACAGGAAAAAGGTACTTTGTGCCTTTGACTAGTCAAGGCAGACGTACGACTGCGTTGTCTACGGAGCAATCAAATTTGGCGCAGATCTAGAGCTGTACAACATCGCATTTTCGATATGGATAAAGAAAATCTGTCAGTGGTGCTGCATTCCCAGGGCGATCTCAGATTGGTAATTTCCAGTACCGTTGTTTTTACGAGAAAAGCATTCGATCCTCGCCTGGAAAGAACATCCAGAATCTACAGTTGGCGTGATAAATGAAATATTGATGTTGTGAACCATTAGCTTGCAATTTCATTGATTGAAAATAGAGTTTGACAATGCAGCGCTAAACATGGAGGTGGACGAGGTCCATTTTCTATGCATCCCCGCTTAGTTATGCATTGAAAATAAGGTGTTAGAGTTTTCGCAGAAAGCAATAGTTTCAGGGCAACCTGAGACTAAATAGCTTCATCTTGGCTAGTAAGCAACACAAACAACTTCTTTACTGTAGGCTATACTGCTTTATGACCTGCAATTGGTGTTGCAATTGATTTCTTGTCCTCGACAGGAACATCGCCCCGTTCCAGAACCAGGTCCAAATGGTACGTTAGCGATTATATAACTTGTTAACTGTTCTTTAATGTTTTTTGATCAGAGTAAGAGGGCTTCTGTGGAATAGCGTTTGATAATGAAATTATGATGCGAATTTATGTAAAACTGTCAAGAAGGGCATACACCATTATTTCCCGCATATACTGGTGCACCGGATGCGTCCACAAGCTGAGTACTGTTCGAAGACTTGCAGTCGCAAGACACCTTATCTTACTGGTAACTCGAGCAATTCAATAGCTGCGGGGCTGAACTTGACTGGCTAATTGGCACAATGCACAAGCGCCTTTTCTCCCAGCAAGCGACTGCAAATGTTTCTCATAGGTCGGATCAACTATGCAGTAAGGTTACGCACATTAGTAAGCAAATCTAATGTAAACTCAAAGCTAGAATTTTACGATGAAGCCCCACTACCCACGGAAAATCCGTATGTCATCCGCACTGTCTCGCGGAGTTGCTCGTTTATGGGCGTATCTGGTCTGCTGGCTTGTGGGCGTATCATACAATATGTCATCAGACAGAATCCATTCCCGCTGGAGTTTGATTTTTTATGCTGTTGTTTTAAATGCAGGTTCGATGGGTTTAACAATATAATAATGTAGTACATAATAACAAATAACAGTGATGGCCTGATGCATTTAAATTGATCATGTCAGATATCCTGAAAAGATACGTTCATGTCGCCTAGTTGTAAATCCTCGTTTGCGATAGTGAGCCTCGAAGCTCAAAACGTCACACACGATGTTAAATTGAACAATAATGTAGCGTTGGAATTATGATTTGTGAAATAGCGATTTGTATGTAAGCCTACTTCACCACGGCTGAACCTTTGCACGGGAACTTTTTATACCATTTAAAACTGATATGAGATAGCCAGCTAGCTAGTCACTAACTATTTCTGCTCGTTGTTGGTCCCTGATAAAAGGTTCCCCCGCTCATTTTCAAGCGAAAGAGACTGGTTCACGCAGTACGGAAACCTTATTTATTTCCATTTGGCTTAAATATTTAATCTTCGTCCCCTCCCACTTTTTTCCCCACCGGAGCCCGGCTCTTATCGGATGGTATTCCAGAATGCATCTCGCGCAACAAAACGTACGCAGGCCATAGAAAATGAATGGGATGCGGAGGAGTGCGGAGATTTCCCGTGTGTTGTGGGGCTTCATGGCTTCAGGGTATCTGACATGATTAATTTAAATGTAACAGGCCGTCACAGTTTACATTATTATACTGTTAAACCCATAAACTCTGCATTTAAAACAACAGCATACAAATCAAAATGGCTTCGTCATGGATCCATTGGATTCTATTTGATGACATATTGTATGATACGCCCACAAGCCGGCACATCAGGTACGCCCATAAACGAGCAACTCCGCTGGACAGTGCGGATGACATGCGGATTTTCCGTGTGTTGTGGGGCTTCACCGTCTCCGTATCTGTCACTTGCGGAGGGCTATGCATTCGACAACCATGTGAAGGTTCAGTAAGTTTACGCAAGCCATACTCCTCTCGCGGAACTTAACTGCATAGTCCAGGGCTATTCAACTTTATCCAGAAAGGGCCGGTGTGCGAGCAGGCTTTCATTCCAACCAAGCAGTTACACACCTGATACTACTAATCAACTCCGAGAGTCTGCTTGATTTGTAGTATCAGGCGTGTTACTGCTCGGTTGGAATGAAAGCCTGTACCCACATCGGCCCTTTCTAGATAATGTTGAATAGCCCTGGACTATGCAGTTAAGTTCTGCAAGAGGTGTATGGCTTGGGTAAATTTACGTAAACCTTCATTTGGTAGTCAAATGCATAGTGCTCAGCAACAGTTGCCACTGTGGCGGCTTGGCATTGCATGCACATGCAAACAGAAAGGTCTTAATGAAGGCCTACTATTCCACGAATATTGTTTTGCAAATATTAGCAATTGGCAGTGCTTTTGGGTGCCTGTTTGTTTCAGCATTTATTTTGGAGCCGTAAGGCAAATCTGAACATTGTACAATGTACTTAATACAATTACAAGGTCTTGCCCTGGAGTTGGAAAATGGGCAGTATCTTGTAAGGCTGCTGTCTTTATGTGGGGAATACACTGAAAACTATCGAACAATATATGTCCTCCAATTATTTAAATCTTATGAGCGGGATGGATGCCTTCAGCTCATATATTAGCTATCCCTGAGCACCTTCTCTGACCCCTGTCAGTCTGGCTTCGGACCGAACCACTCAATGAGTGGTGAGTGTAGTATCTCATTCCTATCATCTGCTTTCATCATGCTTGTCCTTTCTGGCACTGGTGATGCAGTTTACTATCAAAACCTTTAGCAATCCTGGCTGAAGTGGGTATTTTCAGTCCTGCATACAAATAATTATCCTCACATCTTTCTTATTCTGATAAGGTATTTTTGGAGACTTGACTTTACATTGGTTTGTTCTTGGTACTAACCCCCTATCCCTTTTTCCCCGTATGCAAAATCTTGTCTAATGTTGATCGCTGATAATTTATGATGAATCTGTTGCCGCTATATCAACCAAATTTCTGTTCTGAATATCCCCTGTCCCAGAAGCTTCCTCGATATAATTCTTTTCTTCCCTGAAGAGCTATCCTGTTTGTAATAACATTTTTTGCTTTATTGTCGTGTGTGAGTGATTCTCACAAATATGCATGGATAAATGTATGTATTATGTGTATAGGTGGTGTGGCTGATCTGTAATGCTGCTATTAATGTGTCATACTGTATATACAAGTCCCACCTTGGATGTTTGCATACTATAGAGCCCTGGGTGATGCCTACTGTCTCTTGCATTTTACTGGTCTGGGGCTTTGTCAGAATGTCAAAGTTAAGCAGGATGTGACTTACTCAAACTTCTCAACCAAGAAATTAGTCACACACGAGATTCACACTTATCATTGTCTTTATCAAATATTCTAGGGGTTTATTAGTGGAATCAGTTTTTGCATAACTGCATGGCTGGAATGAATGCCTGCACCCACATCTGCTCATTCTGGATAAGGTTGAACACCATTGACTTAAAGGAGAATTCCGGTGTGAAATTGACTTGGGGTGTATTGAAACATGATAACGAGTACTAACCTTTGTCGAATACCCCACCTCCGTACGCACGCAACATTTCGAAATAAATGGGTTTTTAGCCAAAGCTCCCAGTGGTAGCTGTTATGGCCCCAATTTGTTATTACATTTACAACACAAACGCAACAGCAACAGCAAGGGATGACAGACACAGTTTTAACAACTTAAACACATTTAATTAACAAACAAGGACTATTAACTAAACTAATCTACTGACCAAGATTGAATTTATCACAACAAAAATATTTTCAGTCCCTTGGTGATGTCCTGGGTGAGGAAACTTCTCTAACACAGGCAAAAATCCAAAAAAGAAACTTCACAGGTCTTGAACAGAATGACAGGTCTGGTCACATGTATCTTTCTTCTTGCAATTTCTCCTACTACTTTACTGTCTCAATTCTTTTCCTTATATACTCTTTTGCAGACCCCACCCAGATGTAGACCTCTTTTTTTTTAATTTTCGGGGACTTGCCCCAGACATGTCCAGGACATGTCTAAACATAGCTCCAGTCTGAGCTGAATAAAAAAAAAAGGTAAAACTGCCATCCAGTGGCCTATATTCACATTACATAGCTTACAATGGTAGTGAGTTGGGCATAGCGTTGCCATGCAAAGAAATCGCTATTTTTTCATCATTAACAATGCTCCTTTGAGCATTCATCGGTAGAATTCCGAGGGCCCTGACAAATAAAACGAGGCACTGGGAACTTTGAAAATGCACCGGGAGTTTAATAAAAAAGACTATTTATGCAAACAGTACCTTGAGGTAGTTTCCAGTCCCCCCCATCTGGAAAGTCACCATAAGTCGATTGACGAGCGCGAACGAATAGGAAGGATAGGGGAACAGATTGCAATCTATTCGTTCGTGCTCGTCAATTGACTTATGGTGACTTTCCAGATGGGGGTGACTGGAAACTACCTCAAGGTACTGTTTGCATAAATAGTCTTTTTTTATTAACTACCTGTGTATTTTCAAAGTTCTCAGTGCCTTGTTTTAAATGTCAGGTCCCTCGGAATTCTGCCAATGAAGTGTGGAGCTACTTTGTGCCTTGTTAATGATGAAAAAATAGCGATTTTTTTGCATGGCAACGCTGCCCGACTCACTACCATTGTAAGCCTTCGGGTAAAAAGCCATTTATTTCGAAAGGTTGGGTGCGTACGGAGGTGGGGTATTCGACAAAAGTTCGTACTCATTATCATGTTTCAATACACTCCAAGTCAATTTCACACCGGAATTCTCCTTTAAGGTAGACAGTATTTCAGAAAGAGTTTATTTATTTTTTTTTGTCATGACTTTATCTGTTGATCTGTACCACTGGGGGGTGACCCACAGTTTGTGAACCTCCGTAACAACGTTTTTTCCCGTTTTTCAGAGGTGCTCCTTGAGATGCACTCGGTGGGGATCTGTGGCTCTGATGTGCACTACTGGCAGCATGGCAGTATTGGGGACTTCGTGGTCAAAAGTCCGATGGTGCTCGGACATGAAGGAGCAGGTCGCGTTGTTAAAGTTGGGTCTGGAGTCAAGCGCCTCCAGCCAGGCAAGTGCCGCGAGACAAATTTATTGACACAAGGCTAATTCCGGTCCCTTAATTATGTCATCCATTGTTTAATTCTTTCCTTTCCTTGCTTTAAAAAAAAAAAAACAAGCAAGGCAAGTGAATTGAAGTGAAGACCGGAGAGCCAAGGAAACAACAATTGCTGAATTGAAATGTCCTTTCTCTTTAAAACACCAGTTCGAAGCAACATCAGTTGCGGAATGTGTGGGAGATTGAGAGATGTGGAGTCACTTCTGCCCGACCTAGGCAAAAGGATGTAAATCCAATTTTTGTCGAATTCAATCCGAGACCATGATACACACCGACTAGTGGTGCTCAATTTAGAAGAAGTATGATCATGACAAAATTCGTCCTAGTTACTGAGATTCGGCACATGCAAGTGGATATTCTTTGTGTAGATCAGAGGCAAAAGCTAACTTTAGCATTTTTCTCAAAATGGCTGCCGATGGATTGACTTCCTTTTGTCTCGGTGGGGCAGACTTGTGTCCATGTACTTTGTATTCTTTTAATCCGTTTAATCCCACTGTTCACATTTGGGACAAAATTTAAAAAAAAAAAGTAGCATGTTCTGGAATGATTCAAGTTCAGATGGAGATTGCATGAAGAAAGATTACAGAGGACTTCTCTCTGAAAACCTTAGCACTCATGAAAAGATACATCTGTGTATTGACCATATTTACATCATTACTTATGAAAACACAGTTTGATTAAGTAGGCAATTTCTTATGAAAATTCAGGTTAGTTAAAAGATTTAATTTCACTGCACTTTTTAAAGGCCTTGGAGCTATGCTCAAATGTTGTGATTTACGAAATGAACCAATAGGGAAAACCAGATGAATGCAAAAAGGAGGCTTTATTTCTGAAGGGGGAAACCCCCCAACAGTGCTGGCAACAGTACAAAGTCCGCAATCCAAAAACAGGTTCCAATGGGTGTAATCCAGAGTCAAAACCAGGGCACCAATCACAAAAATCGTAGTCAGGCAAAAAGAGTTCGATAAACAAGAATGCGGTACAATACAGGGAATAGGCAAAGCTCGTAGTCAAGCGGTCCAGTCAGAAAGATAAATCACTAAGAATCGAGGCGGAAAACAAACACGGCACAGGAAACTAGGAAGAACGATCTGACAAAGGAGGTGCATTAACAGACATCTTAAATATACATCCGGGGCAAACACATGACCAGGGAGAAACAGATGCAATCATTGATACAATAATAAGGAGTGACACATGAGGAATAATCTAATTACATGAATATGGCAAAAGCCAAAACGCAGACAGGATTCACAAGACAAACCTATGTACAGAACAACAGCTCCGGTTAAGGAGTACCAAAGTGTATAGATTAAAGAAAGGAAAGCACAAAGTATTAGTGGAAATCCACAGAAATTCGTTGCAGAGATAATTAGGCATAGGCAAGGAGGCGGAGACTAGAATTGGGCGACTGCTGAGAGATCGTTAGTCAATTAGTATGTGCAGCTATACAATCCCGAGTGCATGTTAGTAAGTTAGTAAAAATATACAATGTTAATGTGGGTTAGTAATTAAGCGAAAACAACAAACTGTTAGTATGTGTTAGTAGATAGCAAAAGAGAGAGGGAGGAAGAACACGAGATAATGAAAGAAGGTTGAAACCCAGAAACCAATAAATCACCCGACTGAGTGGCACGCAAGACAAGGGACCGCGAGCAAAGACCGAAATGAGACAAGACTGGGTAAACGAAGTGCAAAGCAAGGCATGGCAGAAAATAAACATGGCAAGGGATCTAGGAAACATGGCAAAGACAATGAAAAATACAAGACATGAAAAATAATAAACCAGGATTTCTAAAATATCAAAACACAATACACAATTCTAAGAATGGTCAGAAAACAGGCAGTGGTCACTTAACACGAAAATCAATCAACATGGCTAGGCCAGGCACAGAACTTAAACAAGGCACAGGGCAGATACAGAATCCCAACATCAAAATATTAAAATATTTTATATTTTAAAAATAAATAAAATATTATTATTATTATCAAAATATATATTGCCCTGTGCAATACCTTAGGAGAGTAATAAAATTTTTAAAAAATTCTACAATGTGTTTTCTGTTTCTGTGTAATTGTTTAGGGGACAGAGTGGCGATTGAGCCTGGCGTGCCTCGTGAGACAGATGAGTTTGTCAAAACTGGCCGATACAACCTGTCCCCCACCATCTTTTTCTGTGCTACGCCCCCAGATAATGGGAATCTCTCCAGATATTACACGCATAACGCCAACTTCTGTTACAAGTAAGTGCTCTGTCGTCTTGCAGTGGAGGGTTAATTTGTTAAATATGCACTCACTGAACACCAACCTGTTAATACGGGCGATAACCCCTCTTTTCCGCCAAAGCAGCCTGAATTCTTTGTTGTCTGCATTCAGCAAGATGCTGGAAGCATTCCTCAGAGATTCCGGTCATGTTGATATTATAACATCTCTCAGTTGGCCAGGGTCAAAAAACATGAAGCCTTAAGTGACTTTACACAACGTTTGATTTTTGGCATTATTTTTGTTTTATATGTTAACAAACATGCCATGTATATCCAGTAAAGGCATATCAATATAAGTATAGGGCGGCAGTACTCTGTCCAAATACTGCTGTTTGAATTTAACATTTTAACAAAAAATGCGTTCCGCTCCTGACTGCAGAACTTCTGCCACTGATGTGGTTTTTTATTTTTTTTACACCATCCTCTGTAAATTCTTCAGCCGGTTTTCTGTGAAAAATCCACTGATCTATATAGAATATTCTTTTATATAGATCAGTGGAAAAATCCCAGAAGATCAGCAGTTTCTGAGATGGACAAACAACCCGTCTGGCACCAACTGTAATTTTATGGTCGCTTTGATCAAATTTCTTCTCCATTCAGACGTCTTATCTGAACGGCAACCAAACTTCTTCAATTCAATTCAATTCAATTCTATTTCATTTGTATAACATTTTTCAACGGACAGACTGTCACAAAACGCTTTACAGAGCAAAAAAAAAAAAGAGGCAGAGCTCAGCCTAATCTCCACTTTGGCAAACGAGGCAAAAAAAAAAACTTCCAGTTGGGAAAAAAAAATCCTCAAACAGTGGTGAGAAAAAACTCCCCAGTGGGAAGAAATCTCAGGAGGAACCCGTGTGAGGCTTTACGAAATGAGCCAAGAGCGAAAACCAGATAAATGCAAAATGGAGGCTTTATTTCTGAAGGGGGAAACCCCCCAACAGAGCTGGCAACAGTACAATGTCCACAATCCACAAACAGAATCCAAAGGGCAAAGTCCAAAACTGTAACCAGGGCACCAATAACAAAACTCAAGGTCAGGCAAAAATGGTTCGGTACACAGGCGTGGGTTTGGTGGAGAGACAAACTCATAAGCCGTAAACAGTCCGAATCCAAATACCAGGGCAGCAAAGACAATAGACGTGGTCGGGCAAAAATAGGTCAAAACTCACGAAGGCAATCAGATCCAAAAGGGCAAACCAAAAAAACAAGTGTCGGGCAATCCAGTCAGAAAGAAAATATCACAGTGAGCAAGGCGAGGAACGTAGCACAAGACAAAGGAGTAAAGACGATCAGACAAGGAACTAAAAGTGTAGACACCTTATATACATATCCGGGTTAAACACATGACTAGGGTAAACAGGTGTAGTCAATGACATGGGAGTGACACATGAGGAAAACTAATTACATGAATTTGGCGAATGCCGAAACGCAGACAGGGATAACGAGACATTCCTATGAACGAACAAACGGCTCCGGTTAAGGAGTACTAAAGTGTATAGTCTAAAGAAAAGAGAAAGCCTGAGATATAAATGGAAACTGCAGTAGAGATAATTAGTGATAGGCAAGGAGGGCGGAGATACAGATTGGGCGAATGCTGAGAGATCGTTAGTCTATTAGTATGTGCAGCTATACAATCCCGAGTGCAAGTTAGTCAGTTAGTATGAATATACAATGTTAATCGGGGTTAGTAATTATCGAAAACAATAAACTGTTAGTAGGGTTAGTAGATAGCATAAAGAGAGAGGAAGGAAGAAAACGAGATATGAAGAAAGATTGAAATCCCAGAAACCAGGAAATCACCCGAATGAGTGGCACGTCAGACAAGGGACCGTGGGCAAAGACCTACACCAGACAAGACAGGGGAAAACGAAGTGCAGGACTAGAACCAAAAACAAGACTATGAAACATGGCAAGGCTATGAAACATGGCAAAGACGTAAATAATAACAAAACAAGAAAAATAATAAAACATGAAATCAAACAACCAAAACACAATACATGATCCTAGGGATGGTCAGAGGCAGGCAGTGGTCACTAAAACACAAAAGGCATACATGGCAAGCCAGGCACAGAACTTAAACATGGGGCTAGACAAAAGACATGGCTGAAATGCAGATTCACAACAGAACCCCCCCCCCAACGAACGCCTCCTGGCGTTCAATTCGAAGAACGTGATGCAGCATGATAGTCTCTTATTAAAGTCTTATCCAGAATGTGTCGGGCAGGAACCCAACTGCGGTGTTCTGGTCCGTAACCCTCCCAGTCGACGAGGTACTGTAGACCTCTGCCTCGTCGACGAGAGTCCAGGAGGGCACGGACCGTGTAGGCTTCGCCTCCGTCGATGATCCGGGCGGGTGGAGGGGGATCAGGTCCAGAGGACAGGTGGTGGGTTACAGCAGGTTTTACTTGTGACACATGGAAAGTTGGGTGTATACGTCGCATGGAAAGGGGGAGACGGAGGCGAATGGCAGTGGGACTAAGGACCCTCTCGATAGTGAAAGGGCCCAGGTATTTGGGGAAAAGCTTACCCCCGTTACCTCTGAGGGGGATGTCCCTAGAAGACAGCCAGACCCGTTGCCCAGGTCGGTACGCCGGAGCCGCTGTGCGTTTCTTGTCGGCCAGTTCCTTCATCCGGGCGACCGATCTGAGCAGGACCTGGCGGGTGGTGACCCAGGTGCGTCTGCACCTACGGACGAACTCGCTGGCAGATGGAACAGCTACCTCCTCCTCCTGGGACGGGAACAACGGAGGCTGGTAGCCCAGGCAGGCCTTGAAGGGGGAGACGCCGGAGGCAGCAGAGGTGTGGCTGTTCAAGGCGTACTCTACCCATGGCAACTGATAACTCCAGGAGGAGGGGTTCCTAATGCAGAGACAACGCAGAACACTTTCCACACATTGGTTAGCTCGCTCGGTCTGGCCATTGGTCTGGGGATGGAAACCTGAGGATAAACTGACTGACGTGCCTAGGGCTTTAAAAAACGCTTTCCAAAAAAGTGCTGTGAACTGGGGACCACGATCAGAAGTGATGTCGGTGGGTATGCCATGAAGCCTAATGACATGTTGAATGACCAGATTGGTGGTGTCTTGAGCGGAGGGAAGTTTAGTGAGGGGAACTAAGTGAACGGCTTTGGAAAATCTGTCAACAATAGTGAGAATGGTGGTGTGGTGGTTGGATGGAGGAAGACCTGTGATGAAGTCTAGTGCAATGTGGGACCAGGGACGATGTGGTGTCGGAAGGGGCTGGAGTAAACCTTGTGGTGGTTGGTGAGAGGACTTAGCCTGGGCACAGACCGAGCAAGCTGTAACGAAACCCTGGACATCTTGGCTAAGTTCTGGCCACCAAAACCTCTGGAGGATGAAGCTCTTAGTGCGGCGAATCCCAGGGTGGCAGGACAGTCTAGATGCGTGTCCCCATTCCAGGACCTTGGGGCGTAGGGCAGCTGGAACAAATAAGCAGTTAGTGGGACACGCACTAGGGGTAGCAGCATTGGTCTGGGCATTCTTAACCTCTCTCTCTATGTCAAAACATATGGCATTGAAAAACGCTTCCTTAGGGAGGATAGTATCCTTGTTAAGTTCCTCCTCCTGGATCTCAAAACATCGGGATAGGGCATCAGGCTTCACATTCTTACTTCCAGGCCGGTAGGCAATGTGGAAGTTAAAGCGGGAGAAGAATAACGCCCACCTGGCTTGCCGCGGATTGAGTCTTTTGGCTGTCTGCAGGTACTCCAAATTCTTGTGGTCAGTCCAGACAATAAAGGGAACCTTGGATCCTTCCAGCCATTGCCTCCATTCTTCCAAGGCCAACTTCACCGCCAACAGCTCCCGGTTGCCGATGTCGTAATTTCTCTCCGCTGAGCTGAGGCGGCGAGAGAAGAAGGCACATGGATGGATTTTCCCATCCTCCGTGGACCTCTGAGACAGAATGGCTCCAGCTCCAATATTGGAGGCGTCCACCTCGACGATGAACTGGAGCTCTGGGTTGGGAATAGTGAGGATGGGTGCAGATGTGAATCTGGTCTTTAATTCTTTAAAGGCGTCCTCTGCTTTCTCCGACCAACGAAACTTGAATTTGGAGGAGGTGAGAGCAGTAAGAGGAGCCGCAACAGAACTATAGTTCCTGATGAACCGCCGGTAGAAGTTGGCAAATCCTAGGAAACGTTGGAGTGACTTACGGTCCTCTGGTCGGGGCCACTTGGTAACTGCCTCCACCTTTACTGGGTCCATGCGAATGGTGCCAGGAGAAATAATGTAACCCAAAAAGGTGGTGGTTTCAACAAAAAACTCACACTTCTCGGCCTTTACGAAAAGGCGGTTCTCCAAGAGGCGACGGAGCACTTGACGAACATGCTGAACATGGTCCTCCTGGGATTCAGAAAAAATCAGAATATCGTCAAGATAGACAAAAACAAACTTGTTTAACATGTCTCTTAAGACGTCATTGACGAGGTTTTGAAACACTGCTGGAGCGTTGGTAAGCCCGAAAGGAAGAACCAAATATTCCCAGTGCCCCGTGGGAGTGTTAAAGGCGGTCTTCCATTCGTCCCCCTCTCTGATTCGCACTAAGTGGTATGCATTCCGGAGGTCGAGCTTAGTGAAGATCTTGGCTCCTTGCAGGAGATCAAAAGCGGTGTTCATGAGGGGAAGTGGGTAGCGGTTCTTAATAGTTATCTCGTTGAGGCCCCGGTAATCAATACAGGGTCTTAATGATCCATCCTTCTTGGCTACGAAGAAAAAACCCGCACCAGCAGGGGATGATGACGGGCGTATAAGGCCAGCAGCGAGAGACTCTGAGAGATACTTCTCCATAGCTTGGTTTTCTGGTCTGGAGAGTGAGTAGAGTCGGCCTCTAGGGGGCATAGTACCTGGCTTCAGGTTTATGGTGCAGTCATAGGGTCGGTGAGGTGGTAAGCTGGTGGCCCGAGACTTTGAGAAAACCTCCTTGAGGTCATGGAATTCAAGAGGAACCTTTTCCAGGTCTGGAATCTCCGGAGGAGATGGGTTGTGTAGAGGGTCGAGGGCGTTGCGGAGGCATGTCAGGGAGCAGTTGGGGCTCCATCCCTTAATTTCATTCTTGCGCCAGTCGATCTCTGGTAGGTGTTTGGCCATCCATGGATGGCCCAGGACGATAGGAGCATGGGGAGAGTGTAACAGGAGGAACTGAATGGTTTCGTGGTGGTTTCCTGACACCTTGAGTTTGACGGGGCTGGTCGTATGGGTTATTTGGCCGATCCTCTGGCCGCTGAGCGAATTGGCCACTCGATCAGGGAAGATCTTCTCTGTGGGAACGCCCCATTTCCGGGCCAGCTCCACATCAATTAAGTTTTCCTCCGCTCCGGTGTCCACGAGAGCCTCGGTGGATCTGCTCTCGCCCCCCCATTCCAAAGTTACAGGAACACATGTGCGATTGTTAGTTTCCTGTCCCGGCGTCACCCCTATTACTGTCGCTATGCGGGCACCAGGAGGACCTCTTCTCTTCTTTTTTTTTTCCCTGTTAGGGCACTGAGCGATAAGGTGTCCTCCCTTGCCACAGTAAAAGCAGGCCCCATCACGGCGGCGGCGATCCCTCTCCTCCACAGGAATGCGCGTACGTCCCAATTGCATGGGTTCAGGCTCAGGGGAGCGGCTGCCAGTAGGGGGTGATCGAGGCGGAGTACTCTGGGGAGCTGGATATGGTCGTCTGCGGGAAGCGAGGCGTCGGCGCTCCTCCAATCGCGAATCCACGCGAATAGCCAGGTCGACAAGGTCGTCCAAGTTCTCCGGTAAATCCCGCGACACTAGCTCATCCTTAAGTGCTTCCGATAATCCGTCGAAGAAGGCATCGTACAGAGCTCTCTGTCCCCATCTGCTGTTGGTGGCCAACGTCTGAAAATCAATGGCGTAGTCGGCTACGGGACGCCCACTTTGTCGCATGTGCAGGATCTCTCGTCCTGCCTCGTGACCCAACTTGGTGCGATCAAAGATCCGCCTCATCTCTTCACCCAGTAGACGAAAAGTCTGTACACAGGGGAGATCAGCTTCCCAAGCCGCTGTAGCCCACTGCTTAGCTCTTCCCGTCAGTTGCGTGATAATGAAAGCAACTCGCGCTCTTTCGGTGGGGAAGGACGAAGGCTGCAGGCTGAAGATGAGCTCGCACTGGGTGAGAAACGCCCGACATGCTCCCGGGTTCCCGTCGTACCTCTCCGGCGGTGGTAGACGTGGCTCGCAGCTGGGTAGGGGCGGAGCGGAAGCGGGAGCAGGAGGAGTATAGGCGGTAGGCTGGGGTGACTGTAGTTGCTGCGCCTCCTGTACTGAGCGAGTGAGGTCCGCCATCTGGAGGCTCATGGTTTGCATGTGCTGCATCAGAGCACGGAGCTGACGTTCCTGAAACTCCAACTGAGTGCCCTGCTGGTGCACTGCCTCCTGCAGAGACTGGTCTGACGCTGGCTCCGTCATGGTCAGATCGTAATGTGAGGCTTTACGAAATGAGCCAAGAGCGAAAACCAGATAAATGCAAAATGGAGGCTTTATTTCTGAAGGGGGAAACCCCCCAACAGAGCTGGCAACAGTACAATGTCCACAATCCACAAACAGAATCCAAAGGGCAAAGTCCAAAACTGTAACCAGGGCACCAATAACAAAACTCAAGGTCAGGCAAAAATGGTTCGGTACACAGGCGTGGGTTTGGTGGAGAGACAAACTCATAAGCCGTAAACAGTCCGAATCCAAATACCAGGGCAGCAAAGACAATAGACGTGGTCGGGCAAAAATAGGTCAAAACTCACGAAGGCAATCAGATCCAAAAGGGCAAACCAAAAAAACAAGTGTCGGGCAATCCAGTCAGAAAGAAAATATCACAGTGAGCAAGGCGAGGAACGTAGCACAAGACAAAGGAGTAAAGACGATCAGACAAGGAACTAAAAGTGTAGACACCTTATATACATATCCGGGTTAAACACATGACTAGGGTAAACAGGTGTAGTCAATGACATGGGAGTGACACATGAGGAAAACTAATTACATGAATTTGGCGAATGCCGAAACGCAGACAGGGATAACGAGACATTCCTATGAACGAACAAACGGCTCCGGTTAAGGAGTACTAAAGTGTATAGTCTAAAGAAAAGAGAAAGCCTGAGATATAAATGGAAACTGCAGTAGAGATAATTAGTGATAGGCAAGGAGGGCGGAGATACAGATTGGGCGAATGCTGAGAGATCGTTAGTCTATTAGTATGTGCAGCTATACAATCCCGAGTGCAAGTTAGTCAGTTAGTATGAATATACAATGTTAATCGGGGTTAGTAATTATCGAAAACAATAAACTGTTAGTAGGGTTAGTAGATAGCATAAAGAGAGAGGAAGGAAGAAAACGAGATATGAAGAAAGATTGAAATCCCAGAAACCAGGAAATCACCCGAATGAGTGGCACGTCAGACAAGGGACCGTGGGCAAAGACCTACACCAGACAAGACAGGGGAAAACGAAGTGCAGGACTAGAACCAAAAACAAGACTATGAAACATGGCAAGGCTATGAAACATGGCAAAGACGTAAATAATAACAAAACAAGAAAAATAATAAAACATGAAATCAAACAACCAAAACACAATACATGATCCTAGGGATGGTCAGAGGCAGGCAGTGGTCACTAAAACACAAAAGGCATACATGGCAAGCCAGGCACAGAACTTAAACATGGGGCTAGACAAAAGACATGGCTGAAATGCAGATTCACAACAACCCGGCTATAGTGGGAAAGCCAATCCTTTGCTGGCTAATTAATAAAGCTCAACTGAAGTCCGATAAAACTCATTAATACATCCAAGCAGAGGCATCTGTAGCACCAGGAAGACTGTATCTGCATGCGTTTGTGCATTAAGTTGGTGCCACGTTTTTGACATATTGGATATTAGCAATAATGAGCAGGTGTGCAAGTAAACTAATTTGGGATCCAACACCAAACCAAAGTGAAAGGAACTCTTGGTCTCTTTCTTCTTAAACAAGAGCTGAACTCAGTGCACTCCCCTGAAACATGGGCGACCCACAAGTCACTGCAAAAACTTTGGATGCATGTCTTAACATGTTTTATCTTGTGAATTAGAAATTGCACTTTTTCTCTGACGAGGATAATTTTTGCTTGTTTTATGTAACTTGTAACTTGCCACATTGGCAAACCTTGAAGTGAGCCACCGCATTTTGATCAACCAATATGTGAATTTTTGTGTCTTCTTCTGCCTGAAATATTTTAAGTCTGCATATAAGATTGAATAACTTTTATTTGGTTTATGCAATGATGTTATTTTTGCTTCACAATATCACTGACATCACTGGTAGCTTCTCCAGTTCAGCTGAGTCGCTGTGTTGCTGAAATGTCCATTTCTTTGACTGCTGCTATCTTCCCATTTGTTGCTAGCATCTGGCCAGTGACATGATTGAGTGAAATCTGTTTTTTTTTTTTTTTTAAACAGGCTTCCTGACAATGTGACCTATGAGGAGGGGGCTCTGATCGAGCCTCTATCTGTGGGCATCCATTCCTGCCGCCGGGCTCAGGTGACTGTGGGTTGCAGCGTCTTGATCTGTGGCGCAGGTAAAGCACACCTCGTGCTCAGCATGCAGTCAGTACACTGCGAAAACCAGGAAGTCTAGTTAATCTTTTAAATGTTAAATCTGAGAAAGCATTATAACGATACATTGACACTTAGATGGCCTAATTTTGTGCTGCTTATGCTTAGTCCGACCCTACGACTGATGGTTGCATCGATCTCTATTTTCCTCCGGCCTCAAGGACTAGCTGGTATCTTTCTGCCAGTTCTATAAGCAAATGGGTGGAAAGCTGAATATAAAGGGAATATTAAAACTCCAGTTGGTGTTTTTCATGTAAATCAGATGGCAGCGGTGGCAGTATCATTTAAATGAGGTCACCCAAGGCGATGTTTGGTATCTTTCTGAAATGATGTTTGGAATCTTTCTCCTAAGCCTGTCCGTGTATGACTCGGTTGAGCCACATCTAAACTTAAATACAGCCTATTTATAGTTTCCCTGGACGTGGATGGTGCCAACAAGCATTGTGATGTGTTCGAAATTAGCAGTATTGTTGTTATGAATGATTTATAACGATTTTATTGTGTTTCATCGTATCATCATTACTCTTGACTTACTTTAGGAATTGACTGTAATAACTTAACTGGGGGGTCCATGTGCTCTTTTTCACAGCCAGCCAAACCCAACCATGTGTGTTCTTTAGCTGTATAAGAGTTGAAAAATACTCAAAACATGTCACTTGCGACGTAAAGTGAGTCCAAAAAATTGTTCACTGGATTTTATTTGATTCTACATACTCAGTTTGGAACAGTAATCTTTGGTATACCGAATTTTTGCTGTAGCCTGCATTTGAATCAGTTGGCAGAGTAAAGAATAATAATTGCCTGGAGGCAGAGATGCATGTATGTTGCTAGAGATGCTAGAGAAAGTTCAGAGAAGAGCCACCAAGCTTATTCCCGGTATAAAAGATGAAAGCTATGAGAAGAGGCTGAAGATCCTTAATCTCTTTAGTCTTCGGAAAAGGAGACTCAGGGGTGATTTGATTGAGGTCTTTAAATATGATAAAGGGATTAACAAAGTGAATCATGTAGGATTCCTTCGACCAAGTGTTGTGAGTAGAACTCGGGGTCACAAATGGAAGTTTACAAAGGTAAATTTAGCACTGATATTCGGAAATATTTCTTCACCCAAAGAGTAATTTCAGTGTGGAATGGCTTACCTGACCATATTTTTGAGGCGGAGACCTTGGGGGTTTTTAAGAGCAGGCTTGACCTAAAGTATGACCATGAAAATGAGTTGGGCCAACAACACTCTGAGTGAAGCTGACTGACTCCAAAATGTTAGTGAATGCGGTTGTTCGAGAATCATCTGCCCTCTCAAAGTGCAGGTTACAGTCGCCCAATATAACTATTCTATCATAGCTTAAAACTAAGTCTGAAAGGAATTCTGAAAAATCTTGAATAAAGTACACTTGACAGGCGTTGCACTGGTGTTTTTCACGTGCACCACCTCCTCCGTACACTTAATACTTTCAGCTATGCTCTCCACCATTATCCAAATAAAGCAGGTGCAGCTTTATGACATCATCACCGACTGCTATCGCAGTTGGCTGGCATAGTCAAAATCTCTACCTTTGGCCAGATTTATATTATATCTTCCTTCTGCTGTTTATTTCGCCCACCCCTATACCCAATCATGTAAATACTGGTGGCCAATCGACCTTTAAGGTGTATTTTTTTTTTTTTGGAATCCTGCCTTTTGTTGTGCCTGTCCCAATTTTTTTCAAAATGAGCAGGAACTTTTCATACCACAATAATATTTCTCAATTTCAACATTTGATATGTTGTCTTTTTACTGGTTTCAATTAATTGTAGGATTTAAGTGATTCACTAATTGTTGCATTGATTTTAGTTACATTTCACGGAGTATCCCAACTTTTTTGGAAATGGAGTTGAAATGTCCACAACATAACAGCAAGCACCTGACATTACATCACATGACATAACATAACATAACATGAGTGGTGAGAACGGGATCACCGTGCCGCTGGCTCGCTGGCTCGCTGGCTGATGACTAAATGGTATTTAGCGCTAAATCAAGCCTGGTCTCAAGAAGTCCCAAAGTTTCTGCCTCTACAATATGGCCAGGCAAGCTATTCCACACTGAGTTTACTTTCTGTGTGAAAAAATATTTCCTAATGTCAGTGCTAAATTTACGCTTGGCAAACTTCCATTTATGGCACTGAGTTCTGCTAACAGAACTTGGCCTAAGTAATCCTGCATGGTTAACTTTTAATCCCTTAAGCATATTTAAAGACCTCAATCAGATCACCTCGAAGTCTCCTTTTCCTAAGACTGAAGAGATTAAGAATCTTCAGCCTCTCCTCATAGCTCTCATCTTTTTTACCTGGAATGAACTTTGTGGCTTTTTTTGAACTTTTACTAAAGCCTTTATATCTTTCTTGAACTACTGTCCCCAGAAGTGTACACAACACTCAAGGTGTGGTCTGACAAATGTGTTGTACCAGAGAAGTATAACCTCCTTAGATTTATATTTAATACTTTTGGCCATATATCACAGCATCCTGTTGGCCCTTTTAACTGCTAAAGCACAGTGGCTAAAACCTGAAAGGGTTTCCTCAACAGTCACCTTTTTCATGAAGTGCACATTCCAGTTTTAAACCTCCCATAAAGTAATCCTGTCAAAATCCTGTTTTTATTTCCGACATGTTTGTAAAACTTCACATTTAGCTGTGACAAATTTCATTTACCTCATTTCTGCCCACTTCTGAATTCTCTCTAAATCATTCTGAGTCACTTTAGTGGACTCTAAACTGTCTGCAATTCCACCCAATTCAGCATCATCCACAAATTTAACTGATTTGCTTACAATGTTCCTATCAAGGTCCTTATGTACATGAGGAAGGATAGGGGTCCCAACACTGATCCCTGAGGGACACCATTTCCCACAATGCTTTACTCATATGAGATCCCTCTGACTACAATTTTTTGTGCTCTGTCCCGTAACCAGTTCTGAATCTATTCCGGAATACCTCCAACAATTCCAGTGGTCCTCATTTTTTAGCTCACCTGCCTGAAGGGCAGTGCCCTTTTGCCATGGTCTGTTCATCTGTCGTTTGTCGTCCGTTAACGTCTTTTCCTCTGAAATTACCAGGCCGATAAAGCTCAAACTTGGTATGCATGTTCCTATCAGTGAGCACACCACGATTTGTTCACAGGGTTCGGATCCGATTTTCAAGATGTCCGCCATGGCTGCCATATTGAAAATCCCAGATAGTGCCTTTATTCGGACAACTTTGGAGCTACTGAAGCAAAATTTGGTGTCTGTATTATATATGATCTTTATTCCGAAATCACACAGGGGGTCCATATCAGACACACAAAGAGCAATACAGAACAAAAGAAGACAGAATACATTAAAAAGGCACATGAAATCAGTGCACAAGAAACAGGTTTTTACGCCAATGGCACCACAGGCTTGAGCTATATCTAAGGCTTTTAGTAGGGTCCGTTATTTCCATTAGGAAATAATTTCCAGATTCATTCAACCAACACATGAAGCTGTACATCAAGTTTCTTAAAAGAGCGTTGAAAGTGGGTAACCCCAAACATACAAATAATTGGCTGGCGCTGTGCCATCTAGGTACATGCAAAAACAGCCTAAGGGCATCATTGTAAGCTACGTTAAGCCTCTGCATGGATTTGGCCTTGTACCGGCTCCACAGGTGAGCAGTATATAAAGGTGTGCAGTACTCTCTAAACAGTGAAGCTTTAACATCAGAGGAACACATAAAAAAATCTTCTCTTAAGCATGTTTGCTTGTGCATAGAGTTTACTACACTGACGGTGAATATCTCTGTCATCTGACAAATCATCTGATATGAAGTGGCCAAGATATTTAGCCTCATTGCAAACATTCAGAGCTTTGTTACTCAGAAAGAACCGAGGGAAGACAGCCCTCCTATCATCTTTAGAACGCGTAATCATGACATTACTCTTCTCTGCATTGTACTTGATATCAAATAGGCCTATTTCACATTTCCGGGTATACAAACCGGATAGCAAGTAAACTGACTTCCGTTTGTTTGATGCTCCATGTATTATCAATGGCATAGAGCTAGTAGACGGTGTTCCCGGTCCTGACTGTTCAAATTCTAACTCGAAGAAGCAAGCCAACCTCTCTTTTCTCGGTTTACCCACCGAAGACAACGTGAAGAGTTGGATTTTGTCCATAAGAAAAGATGACAGAGGAAGATTTATGAGATGTATATAGCTACCTGAGGGTGCAATGTCACTAAGCTGTAGCTACCATTCAGTTCCACGTGAACTGGGGCGTGAAAAATACCAGTGACGGCAACGGCGAAGAAAGACAGGGGTCTGCGATGGAGTCGGGTTGAAAAACGGATTCACCTGCTGCAGAAGTTATGGAGTATTGACTACGATTGCTGTCCTCCTGCAGGTAACTAACTATCTTGCTGCTTCTTGCAAATCACCTCGCTTACTTTAACCATGTGTTTAAAATTTGAGGCAACACATAGGATCTGCAAAGCCAGTTAAACCGGAAAATGTTAGAGTTATTGGCCAATTGACACAATATTATGGCATCAACAATTAACTTACTGGAACATAAAAATAATAGCATCAGCTTGCTACCTATCGTTCATGCTGTAATCCGTGGCTAGTTTGCTAGCCTTCCGTGTTCGCTCGAACTACGTTCGTATCAAAGATATCTTGCACCTTTTATCTGGCGAACATACGTCTATGAATTTGCTTTCTAGATATCACGTCTCCGAAGTTGCTTATTACCGGTTTAGAAAACGTCGGTTAGCTATGGTCTAGAATGGCTTGTGTGGTAACACATTTGTACCGACCAGTGTTTAATAATTATCCTTAATAAAGTTTTCCAAAGATTAGAATAATCATTTGGCAGTTTAACTCTCGTCATTCTTTCTGCAATGCTGCAACATGGTAAATTCAACAAAGAAGATTGTTTTAATTATGTAAATTAAAAAGTGAAGAAAAAAAAAAGAAAATTGCACTACTCTGAACTTCTGTGCTCGCTTTCGGCACATCCTGCAATCCAGGCTATCCAACTGGCGCTTAATGTTTTCAGTCCGTTAGCTACCGCTTATGTAGATGTAAGGGATCAATTTGTTCAACTTCTTCAACAAATTTCATGAAGACACAGTGATAACCTTTTGCTGCTTAATTATGACTTATTGGTACTACTTGCTTCGATCATCGCAAATTTACCAATGTGTTTTATTAGTGTTCAGTGGTCCTTTGCACTGTTACCTTGTAATATACAGTCCTTTGGATAGTACTCGAACTACTCATTTACTATTGCTCTTTTATCATCTAATCTCCTTGGGTTTTTACACTGTCTTTGTGGCATATTTCTTAAAAAGGTTTTAGTTTGATTGTATGACATTCTATACATAAATTGCTTTGCCTTTTTTGTCATTTCATCAGGTGCACTTGCTCACCTTTGGAAAGGATCTGAGAACTGGAGGACATGGGGTGCATCTTACATCTTATTTGATACTTCCTTGCTCTTTACTTGAAGCAGAAGTTTTCATGTATCAGCCATCTTGCAGGTCATATCAAAGCTCTCATTTCTGCTGCGAGGAGAGAGCTCTGAGGAGCCATAAGTGAGTATTCACAAGGGCAGCCTTCCTGGAAGACTTCAGCTGAAAACCATGCGGTCAGTCCGTAATGACAGACACTGGCAGCAGATCCAGTGGTGTGCCATCATCAGAAATGGATTTGGATTCATGTGATTCTTCAGAGGAAAGGATTCCTTGTGTCTTACCTCATTGCATAGTTTCCTTGCATCTCTCCATGGTGGGAAGGACTGAGAAGCTAGGAAAAGACTAGTGAGGGAAACATGGATGCTATTTAAGAGAATTGAGATGTACCCGTGATGTTGCATCTTATGCACTCAGGACCCCTTTTGGAAAGTCCGTTCAGTGCTTGACAAGCCATCACTAATCTTCGCTGTATGCTGCAGTGGTCAAAGGCCAATTATTGATGCTGTTGCAGTCAAGTTGTCCTTGTTAGGCAGTGGTACAGAAACCTTTGTGTGTGAAGTTTGTAGTTTTGCAAATGTGCAGATTTGGGATAGTTAGTTTTGTAGTATTGACTGCACAGAATTTGTACCTGAGGCTGTAGAATTGAGCACTACAAGTGCACCAGCTGGCTCTGAATCAGTGACCTAACAAAGAACATTTTTTTCAAATAAAATTGGTTTGATTAAAGTTTTTCATTTTCATTCATCTTTGTCCAGTAATGACTTGAGTTTCTCCCTTTTTACATAAGCACGGGGCCTGTGCCAAATCTGTTGTATGCTCATGTAAGCAGCAGCAGGGACATATTTGGAACCAAAGGTGCTGTCATGGGCTGTGATGTAAACTATGACATCTTAATTTCTAAAGTCCTGGAGATTCATTGAGTACACCTGAGATAAATTCAATAAATAAGGTGGCCAGACTTCTTGAGTCTCAGACTGGGACACCTCAGTTTAAGCCTGCCACCCAGTTGGGCTTGCTTAGCTTACTTATGGATTTTTACCAAAAATGATATTATAGTTATGATTTCATTCATGCACTCACTGCTGTTAGAGGTCTGGATGAGAAAAACCCATGGGTGTTCAATTTCCTAGATGGGGAATTTATTTCAGTATGTCCCACATATGATACCTGACTATACAAAAAAAAAAAAAAAAATCACGAGCAAAATAAGATTTACTCTTTATTGACATTTCTAAAGGGTAGTAAAATGTAATTTTGGTTTTCATTGTTGCAGTATCTCTGTAGTCTATATTACAAGGTACATCAATTACACATGTAACAAGTAAGCAATAAAAATCAATCACCGTGTTGTTCCGAATATAAGAGGACTTTGGATGTAAGACGACCCCCCTTTCTCAAGACAAATTTTTTGGAAAAAGGGGTTTTCATGACATCTTGTTTTAATCGCCAATATATATATGAAAATACTGATAAAACCTTGGGGAAAAACCAATGTAATACAAGGCAGACTGTAGTTCGGCGCCATCTATTGTCAACGTATATTGGCTGTAGACTAAAATACGCCGAATCACTGATTTTGACGAAAAAGCCGAGTCCCCGAAAATAAGACGAACCCACTTTTTCAAAGGGGATTTCCTTGGAAGAAATATCGTTTTATATTCAGAACAGCACTGGTATTTTTTTTTTTTTTTTTTTGTTCAAGGCTACACCTTAATCAACTCTGCGCAGATATGGAATTAATTTTGTTGATAATCGGTGCCTTGACGGAAAACTGCATTTTCGCCTTTGCGGGAATACTGCTTCTGGAGACGAAAGCGCTGAGTGGCCGATGGTTACTGGTCTTTCACTGGCTAAGTGACCCCAGACTGACTGCCACGGTGTCTGTTGAAAACGCAAGTCGCAGCAGCTGCAGTAATCAAAAAGAAACGCCAGGTAATGGTGGTCATTAGCCAGCATGCATTTGCAATATCTTAATATCTACCGAAGCGAGTTACATTTTGCCAGACTTTGCATAAGCTGGAGGGGCAAACCTCAAGCTCCCTATCAGACACCACTGCTAAGCGTTCTAGCCTGGATAAAACCCAGCTATGTTCGTGACAAAAAAATAAAATCTGGCTTCAGGTCAAATACAACTCACCTAGCTAGCGAACCCTCAATCTCGCCTCGTTGTAGCGACAACCTTGGTTCAATTAGCTAGCTTCCTCAGTGACTGAACGATATAACATCCAACCCAGTAACCACTATTCAATAACAGAGTAGACATAGCTAGGTAAAGTGAAAAACAAACATACTAACAGCGTGTTTTACAAAAACAGGAATTTAATAAGTCATGAAGTTGTATATTGCTAACATTTTGACAGGCAAGCAAGCCAAATTATCTGAAATGCCAGCTATCATAAGCTATATCTACACAATCAAAAACGAATTAAGAAAAGGCTAACCTGAAAACCTTAAACAAATTTATACCTCCTAATGCTACCCTGTAATTCCAAAATACGGACCACAACTGTAATCATCTCTTGAAATAAAGAAAGAGGAGTTTGCAAGAAGATAAATCATAAGTATATGCCTCTGAGCGTCTGTCGTAGTAGCCACAGGAAGTGTTTTTACTTGCTTTCCGCTAGGCGTGGCCATCTTGTGAAATAGGCCTATTGGTCACCAAACTGAGAACATATTGAAAGTAGCTCCTGTAACCCAGCACTGCATGGGGAAAGCACCACCAAATCATCCGCGTACATAAGGTGGTTAATGACAGTGTTTCCTATGACACAACCAATATTGCAATTTTTGAGATGGCTGGACAAGTCGTCCATAAAAACATTGAACAAATAGGGTGAAAGAATTCCTCCTTGTCTCACACCATTGCTTACTTTGAAGCTAGCAAAGACTGAACTACCCCATTTAATTCCTACAAGTTGGTTTGCATACCAAAAAGCTAGAATATGGACAATATATTTGGGGACCCCCCTTTGTGTCAACTTCAGAAAAAGTTTGCCATGATTAATCCGATCAAAAGCTTTCGATGAGTCGATAAAGCATAAAAACATTGTTGTGTTTAATCCTTGATACTTAAGTAATAGTTCTTTCAACGCAAATATACACATGTCAGTTCCATGTTTCCCTTTAAACCCGAACTGATTGTCATTTGTGGAAATATACGTTGCAATTCTACTCAGTATAATTGTCTCCAGAACTTTCGAAAGCACACTGGCCAGAGCAATCGGTCTGTAGTTATCTTTACTGTTAATTTTTCCTGTCTTGTCTTTAATGACAGGCACAAGCTGTGCTGCTGTCATAGAATCAGGCAGAATGCCATGTTTCAAGAAACCATAAAAACAGGCGAGAAGAGGGATTACCTTCCGACTGGCATATTTTAAATGCTCAGCCGTAATGCAATCGACAACAGATGCCTTATTGTTCTCTAGATTAATAATGACCTTCTGGATTTCATCAGGTGATATCAATAGATTCTCACTGAGATCAACATCGTCAGTTATAAATGTATCACTCTTAATACAATTAAACAGCTCGTGGTAGTGCTGTCTCCATAATTCAGCATTGTTGTCTGAGCCACACACTCCGTTGATATGAGATGGCATAGGAGCTTTACAATTATTCAATATCTTCACCTCCTTCCAAAAGTCACAGTAGCTGTGATTACTAAGTTTGCCAGCTAGGGAATCTGCCCTCATAGTGGCCTCATTCCTGCTGATAAAACGTACAGCCTGCTTAAACATTTGTGCGCTTTTTATTCTCAAATAGAGGTCCAGATCTAACTCTACCCGACGCTGCCCAATCTCTGAAGGCTTTCCTAGCTGCTGAGTGAAGTTCAGCCACATGAGAATTCCACCCTGGCTTAGCATGATTGATATGTCTATAAGTGTCTTTATGCAAGGTCTTACCAGAGTCGTAAAGACATTTGATGATGAAATCGTACAATTCTTTACAGTGCTGTTCATTTTTACAGTTTACATCGCAACATAGTAAGGTTTCCTTTGGTAAAACCGCGGATTCTAGCGAAATATCAGTGTTGATTGTGTAAAAATTTATAATCGCATCCGTTAGAATCGACCAGTTAAGATTACCAGGGCTGGCTCTGTTATCATCAGCGCTTATCATGGGTATGTACTCATTGTACTCATCCTGTATTGTTATGGCCCCAATTTGTTATGAAATTTACGACAGCAAGGGATGACAGACAAAATTTTAAAACTCAGAAAGATTTAATTAAACAAAGACCAACACTAACCTACATTTTATACTACTGACCAAGATTGATAATATACAAGAAAGAAAATATTTACAGTCCCTTGAGATGGGGTTGCTTGGTGATGTTCCGGGTGAGGAAAATGCTCCAACACAGGCAAAAATCCACAAAAAGCTTCACAGGTCTTGAAAAGAGTGACAGGTCTGGTCAAATCTATCCTTCTCCTTGCAATTTCTCCTACCACTTTACTCTCTTAATTTCTCTCCTTATATACTCTTTTGCAGCCCCCTCCCACCTTTTAGACTTTTTTTATTCTCTGGGACTTTCCCCTCTCAGACATGCCCAGGACATGCCCAAACCTAGCTTAACAAAAAAAGGTCAATTTTTTCCACATTACAGTATAACTAGTAGTTGGGCTAGAGATATATCTGACAGTTTTTGCTGTATTTTGATTTTTGACCTTAATTTGACCATTGCTCTCTGGGCATGCACACAAAGTCAGTTGTGATATTGTCTTGAAAACTTCTGCAGTTTTGAAGCTGAAACTTTCTTGGGATGACAGCAGTAACAGTAATACTTAACACTGAAGTTTTTGTTATGTTGCAATGATTCAAAATGGTTGCCATAGCAACCATATTGTATATTTTATGTTTTGCCATTTTGCTGCAATTTCTGCTGTTTATGTGTTATTTGTGACCTGGTTGATTTGCAGTGAAAAGCAACATGTGTCAGATGATTTTTGCAAAATTTTGAATTTTCACCTTGATTTGACCTTTGCACATTAGCCATGCTGTCTAAATCACCTAGACATGGCGATTTGTTTCTAAACGTTTCAGTAATTTTCTGCAGCAATACTAATGAAATATTCTAAGATGATATGAGCACCACTTTAATTTATGCTGAAGATTTGATTGCATTTGGGTAATTGAAGATGGTTGCCATAGCAACCATATTAACATTCTATTTTTAGAATCATACTGCTATTTTAGGTGATAGGTGCATTTTAGGTGATTTGATTACCTGCTTAGCCTGTAGTCAGTTGCAAAATTTCTGATTGTCTTTGCTTCGTTTTGAAAGACCATTTTGTTAAATGCCATCAAAATCACTTACAAATAGCAATGTAATAAGTTTGGCAGGTGAACTACAGTGCCGTGGCACTATTTTTATAATTAGTTTGTCATGCAGAACTGTATCACATGCTTTCTGAAAATCCAAGTATTTGATGTGATAGGCCTTGATCATAAGTGATAGGCTTTGATCTTAAGTCTTGGTGGCCTCTTCAAAGAATTCAAGAAGGTTTGTCAGGCATGACCTTCCCATACACAAACCATGGTGGCTAACCTTCATGATGTTATTGCATTCAAAAAACTAGAGGGTGCGTCTGGAAGGCCACTTCATCCCGCCCGATCTTCACCAAAAACTAACAATTTCTACCCTTCCTCCAAAGGATAGTACCTACCAAATTTGAAGATAGTCTGTCCGGAATTGTGGCCTGTAGAGTGCAAACAGACCCACAGATAAGAGGGTGTGTCCAGAAGGCCACATCACTCCGCCCGTGCCCTCAACGCCACAAGAAGGTCAATGTCACGGTGGAATTGTTGCCCCCATATCTGGTTTCCGACTTGTGATTGAGCATAACATCGGGCCTATCTCTGGCAGTTTCCCAGTCACAGAGCCTGAAAATATGAAGGTCGTCCATTTTGACCTTTCAAGGTCACTTGGAGGTCAAGGTCACGGCGGCATTAGATATGACTTCCTATTAGTGTTCAATAGTACCTATGAATCTATCTTGCATCGTTCGGCTCTTAGAGCACTCGGCAAAGTGGTGATGCTGAGTTTGACCTTTCAAGGTCGCTTGAAGGTCAAGGTGACGGTGCGATTATATTCCCCATATATGACTTCCTTTTGGTGTTCAATAGTTCCGATGGGTCTATCTTGAATCGTTTGGCTGCAAGAACACTCGGAAAAGTGGGATGCTGAGTTTGACCTTTCAAGGTCACTTGAAGGTCAAGGTGATGATGCCATTAGATCCACATATCTGACTTCCTATTAGTGGTCTATAGTAATCATGTGTCTATCTCCCACCGTTTGGCTCCTAGAGCAGCATGAGAAATGGGTGACCTTGAGTTTGACCTTTCAAGGTTTCTTGATTTTCACCAAAAACTACTCATTTCTTCCCTTTTGCCAAAGGATTGTCACCCTTCCATGACATGACATTCGTTGCAAGCGGGGTGAATAAATAAACACGACAACCACTTACACCCCTTCCGCAACATTCTTTGCGGACGGGGTGAATAATTCCAGCGTGTCTTTACTGATAGATTCCAGTACATTACATGCAGTGCAAGTTAAAGTGGTAATCATGTAAGATTTGAATTGGCTTGTTAATATTGACAGCTTTGGCAGTAAGCTGTAATTGCAGGTGCGCTTCAGGACCTCATTTCCCATAACTCTTGTGGAGACCCAACAGTGCCGCCTGTATGACGTCGATAAATTGATGGTTCTTACCAGTTCCACGCCTCATCAATTCTCATGCAGAAGGGAAAGATGCTCTTTGACACGGCAATTGAACTTAATAAAAGTAAAAATGATGTGATGTTCGTCATCCATTAGCGTCATCTCATTTCAGTAGCATGTTTGGCTATTATGATGAATCAATTAACTTAAAGGGCTGCCAACTCTCACACATTCGCCGTGAGAATTTGTGCTTCATACACGTTCCCGTGCTGTAGTCTGGAATTATTCAATCAATGAAATGCATGTGTTTCATGATCGTTCAAATTGTTTAAATGAAATAAGACCATTTGAAACATTTTTAAGCAATTCCACTGCTTCCAACCCCTGAGTGAAGAAAAGCATGAGAATTCCAGAATCATAATTGTTCTTATATTACTAGTGGCAAAATCCACCGTAATACATGTGAAACTGATAAACTTCAATCCACAAGGACAATTCAATTCAATTCCTCAATTCCACCTGAGAATCTCCACAAACAGTCTGAAAGAATAATTTCTGACTACAGCACGGGAACGTGAATATGTCATTTATATGTGAAAGTTGAGAGCCCTGTGTAAATAATTAAAATGGTAGTTGGTTCACAGGTAACGTTTTACTTATTTTTTAAATGAAAATAATTTGTTGAGGTGGTTAACGTAGCTTTTTTCCCGTTTGCTTCCTGAAATTACTTGATAATTTTAATTTCAGTAGTAGCCTCAACAGAGACTTTGCTAACGTTAGTTTCTACTTTGCACAGTATAGCTACACAGTATGGTATTTGCCATTGCCATCGAGTAGACGTCAGAAGGGATCCAATAGCGGTACTTTCTGCTTCATGGACGGCTGCATTTTTATTGGTCCCCCCTTAATTCCATCCGTAAAACTGACATATAGTGTAAGGGATAAGTTAGATTTATGGTTAAGTGATAGAGCCAAGGTTCAGGTTAGAGAAAGTACCGCCACTGGATCCCTTCTGACCTCTACCTAGCCATCGCTTCTCCCGGGGTTCCTTCCTTCCTTCAAGCTAGCTTGCGGCTCCTCCTGCCTTCTGGACAGACCAAACACTGCTAACTGATGTAAAAAGCATCAGTAGATGTGCGCCGCCTGTATTTGAATATAGTGCGGGAATGTCGCCACAGACACACTGATTGCTTTACCTGGCAAAGAATGAAATACAAGTGCTTTCATCTGTTGGTCATAGCCCCAATCACCGTTGTTTTATCCCCCCTCTCTGATAGACACTGACTTAACTGACAGTAACGAGACGGAAATCTTATAGATTACCACTTTAAAGTGACAGGCTTCTAATTTTCTGGCTCAGTACAGTCCCCTCTCTACAAATGGTATTATGTTGCCCTGCTTCCAATTATTTGGTATTTCTCCAGTTTCTAAAGACCGCCTAAAAATAACTGACAATTGTTGAGCTCCCTAACTTCCCTTGAGAACTCAGTGGTATAAGCCATTAGGGCCAGTTGCCTTATTTATATCTCGTTTGTGCAATATCTGTAATACTTTTTTATACTCAATCTCAATTTCTGCTGAATAATTTTGTGCATTGGTAATGCCATCTGGCCAAATAAAAAATCTGCTCTGCAGTAAAACTCTCAAAAAATAACTCTTGATGGCATCAGCAATATCCATTTTCTGATACAGCAGTGATCCATGTTTATTTTTTATACACTGAACCTCCTCCTTGACTGTTCCTTTTTCTACTACGATACTGAAAAAAACACTTAGGATTAGTTTTTGCCCCTTCCACAATTTCCTCTTCATACAGTCTTCTAGCATTCCTCAGTTGTTTTTTGACCTTGGCATGCATTCTACAATATTCAGCCTTCGTATTCACATTACTGTCATTTATTTACAGTAATGTGCAAAGGTCTTAGGCATATTTAAAGCAATTTTGCCAGGCAAATATACTTTCAAAAATAATTAAATTAAATGTTTCTAATGACTGGGAAATGAATAATACAGAGCTGTAAACTGTGAAAAACTAAATCAACTCCATGTTTGGTGTGACTATGCTTTGCCTGAAAATTTGGGACACTATCCTGTTGTGCTGTAGTTTTATAATATATTTGTCTTTTGCTTGTTACTTGCAGAGTGGAAAACATCGGGGCTCTGTCGAGGCTGTATTATCTGTATCAATTATTTTCAATGAAATTCAAAAGTTTGTTTCTAAAACTATGTTTAAAATCAGCATTTGGAGTTTTATCTTCAACAACACCAATGACAAAAACAAAAAGTAAACATTTAAAGCCCGATTGCGTATGAGCCTGACACAAGTATCTTCACAGGGCACAAGACGTTTGATTTCAGGAATTTCCTGTACAAAACCCAAAACCAGTGAAGTTGGCACGTTATGTAAATCGTAGATAAAAAACAGAATACAATGATTTGCAAATCCTTTTCAACTTATATTCAATTGAATACACTGCAAAGACAAGATGTTTAATGTTCAAACTGAGAAACTTTTTTTTTTTTTTTGCAAATAATCATTAACTTAGAATTTAAAGGCAGCAACACATTGCAAAAAAGTTGGCACAGGGGCCTTTTTACCACTGTGTTACATCGCCTTTCCTATAAACGACAGTCAGTAAACGTTTGGGAACTGAGGAGACCAATTTTTGAAGCTTTTCAGGTGGAACTCTTTCCCATTCTTGCTTGATGTACAGCTTAAGTTGTTCGACAGTCCGGGGTCTCCGTTGTCGTATTTTACGCTACATAATGCACCACACATTTTCAATGGGAGACAGGTCTGGACTACAGGCAGGCCAGTCTAGTACCTGCACTCTTTTACTACGGAGCCATGCTGTTGTAACACGTGCATGAATGTGGCTTGGCATTGTCTTGCTGACATAAGCAGGGGCGTCCATGAAAAATACGTTGCTTGGATGGCAACATATGTTGCTCCAAAACCTGTATGTACCTTTCAGCATTAATGGTGCCTTCACATTTGTGTAAGTTGCCCATGCCTTGGGCACTAATACACCCCCATACCATCACAGATGCTGGCTTTTGAACTTTGTGCCTATAACAGTCTGAATGGTTCTTTTCCTCTTCGGTCCGGAGGACACGACGTCCACAGTTTCCAAAAACAATTTGAAATGTGGACTCGTCAGACCACAGAACACTTTTCCACTTTGCATCAGTCAATCTTAGATGAGCTTGGGCCCAGCAAAGCCGGTGGCGTTTCTGGGTGCTGTTGATAAATGGCTTTCGCTTTGCATTGTAGAGTTTCAACTTGCACTTGCAGATGTAGCGACGAATTGTAGTTACTGACAGTGGTTTTCTGAAGTGTTCCTGAGCCCATGTGGTGATGTCCTTTACACACTGATGTCGGTTTTTGATGCAGTACTGCCCGAGGGATCGAAGGTCACGGGCATTCAATGTTGGTTTTCGGCCTTGTTGCTTACGTGCAGTGATTTCTCCAGATTCTCTGAACCTTTTGACGATATTACGGACCGTAGATGATGAAATCCCTAAATTTCTTGCAATAGCTGGTTGAGGAATGTTGTTTTTAAACTGTTCGACAATCAGCTCACGCATTTGTTCACCAAGTGGTGACCCTCGCCCCATCCTTGTTTGTGAATGACTGAGCATTTCAGGGAAGCTGCTTTTATACCCAATCTTAGCACCCACCTGTTCCCAATTAGCCCGTTCACCTGTGGGATGTTCTAAATAAGTGTTTGATGAGCATTCCTCAACTCTCTCAGTCTTTTTTGCCACTTGTGCCAGCTTTTTTGAAACATGTTGCAGGCATCAAATTCCAAGTGAGCTAATATTTGCAAAAAATTACAAAGTTTACCTGTTCGAACATTAAGTAACTTGTCTTTGCAGTTTATTCAATTGAATAGAGGTTGAAAAGGATTTACAAATCATTGTATTCTGTTGTCATTTACGATTTACACAACGTGCCAACTTCACTGGTTTTGGGTTTGTACATTAAGGTTTTCATTCACATAGAGCACCACACCCCCTCCTCTCCTCATTGGATCCATCCTTCCTTGAGAGCTTATAACCTTCGATATTCTATTCATTCCCATCATCTTGACCAAGCGACATCTCTGTAATTCCATCATCACCCCTGCTAATCATAACAGCCTCAAGTCCTGAGAATTTATTTACAGCTTCTAACATTTAAATGAAAACATATCTTTAACAAAAACAAACACCAGAGGTAATGCAAAGAGTGAGAGTACGGGTAGTAAAGTATACTGAACCTCACAAGACGCATCACCACTCTTCCAGTCATGCATACTTCTGGCTATAACATTGCCTGTGTATATATCTGTTTAAATGAATACAAAAGAACCACTTCCATCAAAGGATTGTGGAGGTCACAATGGCATTTACTTGTAATGCATATGAGTGGAAATGTTGGGCCCATAGTCTTATTTCTAGGCTATTGCTTATTTGTTCAATAAGATAATGGAATTAAATATTTAGACTGGATCATTTGACCCAAAAGAGTGAGAACTTGACTCATTTCAACAAAATTTTGCTTGTAAAGTTCACGATAGCTAAAAACAAGTTAATATTTTGGTTACTTTTTACTTGGATATTCAGCTACATATTATTCATCAAGTATTTGTAAAATTTGTAACATTTAATAATAATAATAATAATAATTATTATTATTATTATTATGCAGAAATGTGGAAGTTAAGGAGGTGGTTTGATAGAAATAAATTATCATTAAATTTAAGTAAAACTATATTCATGTTATTAAGTATCTTTATAAGGGACACTATTTGCAGGTGCAAATAGAAGGTGTGGATATTGAAAGAGTAAAAAAAAAATAAGTTTCTTGGAGTAATAATAGATTACCCTATAAACTGGAAACCTCGCTCAAAACATATATAAACTATCAAGAAGCATCTCAGTACTCAGTAACGAAAAATACATTCTGGACCACAAATCACTCCACATTCTGTACTTATATTATTGTGCTGAGGTTTGGAGCAACACTTATAAATATACATTCTAATCACTATCAACACTGCAAAAAAGAGCCATAAGGATAATTCATAATGCCAATTATAAAGATCACACAAATTCACTATTCCTAAAATCAAAAACATTAAAATTCATTGACCTGGTTCATTTTCAAACAGCACAAATTATGTACAATAAATTTTGTACAATTATGTACAAAGCAATAAACAACCTGCTTCCTGGCAATATTCAAAAATTATTTTTTAGTGGAGATGGGGATTATAATCTGAGGGGGGAGCACAGTCTAAAACATCCTCTTGTCCGCACAGTGATAAAAAAGTTTTATATTACTATATGAGGAGTGAAGCTGTAGAATGGGTTTGGTGTGGAGCTCAAGCAATGTCCAAGAATGACCCAGTTTAAGAGGCAGTACAAAAACATGGTTTTCACAGGGTACAATTTATTTATTTGCATTATTTATTATCTTTTCTTTTGTAAATATGTACATATCGAGGGCTGACTGCAATCAACAGTTATGTCCAATATATAACATCTGGACATAACAGCTTGATATGTAAATAATTAATATATTTATGAGGTTTTGGTACATACATTTAAGTATACAGTTATTATTATTATAATTATTACAATTATTTGTGAATGTGTGGAGAGACAGGATTTTGTAAACCAGTGTTTCCCAACCAGGTTCCTGGAGTACCCCTGCCCTGCATATTTCAGATGTCTCCTTGATTTAACACACCCAGATCAGGTCATTAAGTACTCCACTAATGAGCTGATCAGCTGAATCAGGTGTGTTGAATTGGGGAGACATCTGAAATAAGCAGGGCAGGGGTACTCCAGGAACAGGGCTGGGAAACACTGTTGTAAACAACTGATGACTGCTAATTATTTGAGAAAGGAGAAGGGGTAGGATTAAATAAGCATATGCTTCTTCCTGCTTTCTTCTGGACATGTTATGTTTTTAACTATTTTGTTTTGTTGTTTCTTTTTGTGTTTTCTTATGTTTGAAATAAAGCCTTCATTCAATTCATTCATTCATTCAAGTGATTGCCCACTGCTCCTAAATAACTAAGATAGGCAAATAATAGTGGACAAAATATCCCACGGGGTTCAATAAAGTATATCTTATGGGAGTGCTGGCTATGATGTGTGTGTGGTTTACATCATTTCCTGCATTCCTGCATTAGTTCATTTCAAGGAACATTATTTCCAGGGAGTCTTATCAGCTGCTGATTACTCCAGTTTTGTTCACATGCAGCCACTCACGTAGACAAAACACTGAAGCACCGATAGTTCAATTACAAAACCCAAAACCAGTGAAGTTGGCACGTTGTGTAAATCGTAAATAAAAACAGAATACAATGATTTACAAATCCTTTTCAACCTATATTCAATTGAATACACTGCAAAGACAAGTTACTTCATTTTCGAACAGGTAAACTTTGTAATTTTTTGCAAATAGTGCGGGTACTAGACTGGCCTGCCTGTAGTCGAGACCTGTCTCCCATTGAAAATGTGTGGCACATTATGAAGCGTAAAATACGACAACGGAGACCCCGGACTGTTGAACAACTTAAGCTGTACATCAAGCAAGAATGGGAAAGAGTTCCACCTGAAAAGCTTCAAAAATTGGTCTCCTCAGTTCCCAAACGTTTACTGAGTGTCGTTAAAAGAAAAGGCGATGTAACACAGTGGTAAAAAGGCCCCTCTGCCAACTTTTTTGCAATGTGTTGCTGCCTTTAAATTCTAATTAATGATTATTTGCAAAAAAAAAAAAATGAAGTTTCTCAGTTTGAACATTAAACATCTTGTCTTCGCAGTGTATTCAATTGAATATGAGTTGAAAAGGATTTGCAAATCATTGTATTCTGTTTTTATCTACGATTTACATGACGTGCCAACTTCACTGGTTTTGGGTTTTGTATGTACCTCTTATTATTTCTTTCCTTGTAAGAATTTATGGGAAATTATCTCTGAGTATGTCTTGTAATTTCCCTCTCTTGTTCTCTTGAAGCATTGATCATATTAAGAAAAGTTTGACCTCAGTTTACTGGTCATATTTTTTTTTTTATTGTCACGGTATTTCCATCCGCTGTCATTCATTCAATAGTTTTATGTTTTTTTTCTCCTAACCTCATTTAATGATTATCAGCTTCCTCTGAATTTCATCGCAGGGCCTATTGGGCTGGTCTGCTTGTTGGTTGCCAAGGCGATGGGAGCATCACAGGTCATAATAAGCGGTAAGGAATGGAATTCTGGCAAGTGCCACCGTTATTATTTGACTATTTCACATTAACAATGAAAAACAGTTTTTCCTCTGCAAACTAAAGATTCAGTATAATGGAGTAAAGTGTGGTTGTTAGGCAAGCCTACTTGTTTACTGCTTGACTTGCAAAGTTTCAGAATTTGGCCCCGGTGGGGCTTGGGAATCTCACTTGCGTCTGGAATGAAGTTAGGAAACACTCTTGACAAAATAACTCCCGCTGCTTTGCTTTACACCCATTTCTTTCTCACTCTCCTACTTGGAACAATTACTCATGGTATTTCTCTTTGTTCTGTTTTTGGGTGAAAGAAATTAGAAAAATGTCAACAATAGACCTGCCCTGCTCAAATCAGGGTTGAGAAATAAAATCGCTTTTGTTTTCCAGAACTTTGGATTAGGTGTTGGTATGAAAAAAAAAATACCCAGGGTAAGCATTTGCAAGGGTTTCGCCATGGTTTGAGAGGTGGGTGTCTAAATTTATTGTTGGGGCTGAAAGTAATCCTCAGTAATGTGTCCGAACTTTTGCAATATAATAATACAATGAGCAATGAGGTCTATCGAAACTTAAGCCGGCATTGAAATACCTCCTTCGATAAAACAGAAAATTGGATAATGGAGAAAATGTGAAAAAAATATGAGCAACAGTAACATTCATGTCCTAGTAAAGTAGTGAAATTTAGACAGTCACAGACATTTTGTCCATGTTTTGGCTTGGAGTTTCATCAACAAGAAAGATTTCATTTTTTTTTGGCTTCTCAGATAAGCGCTGCCAGAACTCTTGGCCATCAGCCGGCATCTGAAACTGACAATTTTGACTCGGCAATTTTTTGTTCAGCAGGCTTTTCATACAGATTCACCCTTGGCTGAGCAATTTTGAAGAACGCTCATGTTCTTGCAATGAACGTGCACACACGTATTTTTTGGTTGCAAATATTGATGTTGCAGTGGTGGGAGTAATGTGATGGAATGTAATTTTATTGGCAAAAAAACCCACCTCCTTTTCTTCAGTGAAGTCTTTTTGAGCAAACAGTGCAGAAATAAACGCCTAGCTGATATATTTAGGCTAATGTTACTATAAAGATCACAGTGGAGCAATGCGATTGTGTAACTGCTCCAAATATGTCTTACTGCCGTCTGCAGTAAGTTTTATGAACAATTTCCCTTTCAAATTAGTGTATATAATATTTGTTGAGAGACATTTACTCGGCTATATCGTATGAGGTTTCTACCACCATATATTTCCAAATTAAAATGAGGTTCGAATTAGAACTCACTACCTAAACATTTTAACAGTGAACCACAGCTGGCGTTTTTTTTTCGCTACCTTTGTTGTTGCTTTCTGTTTGCTTTGCAAATAGAGGAGGCAGGGGCCTGGCTTGCTGTAGGGGTTTTATCGAAAATTGGGCTACGCCAGTCGCCAGAAGTTACGGAATGTAGATGGGTGTGAGTTTACACTTCTAATTTCATTTTGACCCATCTAAACCTGTGCAAACATTAAAATGCCTGACCAATAGATGAGTAGGCTGGTGCTTGGCTTAACCCTTGCGTAGTAGATACCCAGAGCATAGTTCATTATACTGCCTCAAGCATTGTTTTTTGTGCGTTGAATTTAATGATGCTCACAAAATGATTTCAGTCAACCAGTTGATATTTTGGTGCATCCAATGGTTTGCCACATATTCATTTACTGTATTTTAAGTTCTATAGCTCAGGTGTACAATGGCCCTGGGTCAGATTTCATCATATAACCTCTGAGGATTTGAGAGAGGTCTCAGTCTCTAATCCCAGAGGACGGCAATCTCTGCCGATTTTTGTGATTTCCATTCAATCAGCAGCTAATTTTGGCATTGGAAACAATGTTTGCTCGACTAAAATTAAGCACATTAAGTGTGGGAATACACAAAAAACTGCAGAAATAGCAGCCCCTCCACAGAGTCTGGTTTGAGATCCTTGGACTAGAAGCACAACATAATGTGACTGTCAACTGCACTGCAAAGTTGGCCGTGTCTATTATGCTACTCTTCTGATGTGGGTATTACAGCTAGTAGGTTAACATAACCTTTATTGCTCTTTCCTCTCTCTTAGACTTGAATGTAGAGCGTCTAGCGATAGCCAAGGAGCTGGGTGCTGACTTTCTGCTGCAGGTAAAGAGGGGAGACGTGCCCATGGAGCTTGCGAAAAGAGTGGAAGAGAACCTCGGCAGACCACCTCAAGCTACCATCGAATGCACAGGAGTGGAGAGCAGTATCCAGACTGCCATCTATGTAAGTGGGCCCAGAAGTGTCAGCTGGAGGGCAGGATGCTTGTGTGGTATGCATCTAGGGTCAGAATTTAGCATAGATATATATATTTAGAACACTAGATTGCTGATGATGTCATATTTACATTATCCAAAGTGAAGCACACGGCCGCCATATTGATACACCCAACTTCTTCATATAAATGAATGGTTTCCTATGAGGCCAATTTCAAGTGAGTCGATATTAGCGTTAAAACACCGAGATGTGCGGCTCTTTTTTGCAGCAATATTTATTTGAAGGGCTGTAATAAAACTTTTCATGCGCAAGTTAACATAGAAATGCAAATTTGTTACTTTAATAGAAAAAATTTCGTTTGCTGCTAGCTTGATAATTAGCCGTCCCTTTGACTTGAATAGACCGCTGACTAAAACCAAATGCAAGCGACTGATAATGGTCACCAGCGAGCAACCTTGGTACCCTTCACGCCGCGGGGACTGCACTGCCTTAGCTGTTAATAAAATTAACAAGGTGGCTAACAAGCTAGCTTCTTGTAATTGACATTCAACGACAATCTTTATTACCTGCATAATATTTAAAACGGTCAGCAAGTCACTTTGTCTGTTTGTGGACTACAGAGTTCCAAAAGACAAGGAGGGGAGAAAGGCTTGGCCATTAGAAATCAGGAGAAAAAAACTTTCTCTATCCCCTCGATCCGTGCTGTGCAGTCATCATTTTTGAGAGCAGTGTTTTAACGGGACATGGGCAAAGATGAAGCTTAGTAAAGGAGTAGCCAGAGTCATCTAGCGCTTCTTTTTAATCACGCTGGTATTAGCCACATGATTCAATATAAACAATTCAGTTGACGGAAAATGTGCTCAATCAGGGTACAATGAAGTGAGGAAACCAGAGAGTAATTTAATGACGCAAACGGAAATTCATCAACGTTTCTTATCACGGTGAATACTGCCAAGCAATTATCTTATCAGACGGTCATTAAAAGCCTCAGTCACGTTAACTTAACTTTTTCGCTTGCACTTTAAGGTTAACATCGAGTCACATTTTGATGTTCGCTTTAGAAAGTGTGCCGCTTTCCATAGACCAGAAAGCACATATTTAGGGAGACAAAATGTTGCTCTACACAGCGATACCAAATTAACACTGACTTGCACGTATGTGTTTTTGAAAATGTAATTTTAAAGTAGGCGAAAATGAATGGGGGGCTGTGAGCGAATTTTACTACCGGGTGTATAGGCTCTAAGAACAGATGCTTCACTTCAGCGTACCCTATCAGCAATCTAGTATTCTATATATATATATATATATATACATATATACATATATATATATATATATGGAATTTAGGCAGTTGAATATTTAGCAGCTTTAGCTGATACTTTTTTTGGCAATGGTCTTCTTACTGGTGTGGGATTTTAGCCTTATTATCAAGCCTTTTTACTGCTCAGTGTCATATCTAGAGGGTTTGGCCATGGAGTTGTGCCATGCCTGATTCTCTCCTGCCACACCTGCCCGTTTCCTTATTAAATCCCACCCTAGCTGCCTTTTCTCTGAGTAACAACTGCCACAGCGGCCCTTTTCTTCCCAAGGAAGGTCTCCTGGGCCTCCTCCCCAACTCCAAGTAACTATGCCACTCCTGAATTCGTCATTTGCCGCACTTGACGATCGCCGTAGCTGATCTCTCCATTCCGCCTCGCTCACATAAAATGATTATGTACAGAAACCCAGTGCTGCGGATGTGATGTGTATACCTGGGTATTCAGATTCATTTCAGTTTGCTTTGGCACCACACATAGGGGTGGCGCTTCTGTCATTTCCTGGAATTCAGCCATATTATTCATCTTATTGGCATAATAATCATCCGATCATTATGCCAACTCATAAAAGAAGACTTGAACAGGTGGCAAAATTGGCAAAAGAGGAGCATCGTTCCATCAGTGAATTTTTCTGGTAGGAACAATAAAAAAGTGTTGATAAACTTTAATGATAAGATTTTTATGAGGCAAATTGTGATTGTCTGGCGAGAAGTCTGTAGTGTAATTATGACACATGAACAATAAATTGTAAATAAACAAGCTGGGCATGGCCCGGTCATTCAGAGCAGACAATATGTTTGTTCACGTCATGTTAACCGTAATTAACCGTGGCATGCAATCTTTTGATTTGAAAGAGATTTAGTCCCATTTCATGGTTACTCTGCCCTTGTGTCATGCTTCATAGGCCTTTACACCAAGCTGGGCATACCCTGTACAATATCGGCCCGTTTTTGACCCGATTGAAGAAGCGCAACCCGTTTTGCTGTCAGGTTGACTACCAGCTTCATTGTGCGTAGTTTGTCGTGCCGTGTACAGGGGAGACTGAGGGCCAATATGCTGCTCACGACACATGATCTGATGATCGGATGAATTTCTGGCAATTTCTGGTTTGAAATCTTAGTTGGCTCTCGGGAGTCACTTGCCCAGTCATGAGCGCCTAACTTTGAGTAAAAGTGGGAGGGCCAAATCTGATCTGAGGGAAGGGTGTGCGAAAAACCCGGTGGCAATCCACCCACACCCCCAGACAAAACATACCCTAATAAATTTATTGATTACACTGGGGAACAAATGGAAGAAAAAATTTTTTGGTGCCTCAGATTTTAGACTTGATGTTATATTCAATCACACCGCTGAATAAGAATATGATCTTCATTTCCTTCTAGCAGCTCTAGTTTTGAGATAACGCACATATATTTAAATATACTCAGCCAAAATAAAAACTTCACACTCGTTTGGAGGTCGATAAGTTGAACATACAAGAAACAAGGTTTTAAATAATGGTTTTATTTAATTCTGTACTCATTAAAGATGGTGTGTCATAAAAATAATGTTCATAATGTAACCAGTTCCACCGGAAAGGCTACGGAAATGTCCAAGAGTGAAAATGGGAAGTTACAACTTGAATAAGAGCAGTGCGCAGGCGATTACGTATGGTTTGGGCAGTCACACGACCTCTAAACAGTTCATTCCTAGTGGACTTTGCAGTGACAAATCGATTATGCAAATGACGTAAAGCAGTTTGTCGGTCTTCTGCTTTGGACGTAACACGTGGGCTACCAGAACGAGGTCGGTCAGCTGTGGTGCCAGTTTGTTGGAGACGTGTCCGAAGATCATAGATAGTCCGTCAACTACATCCCATAACCCTTGCAACGTCAGTTATGGACGTTTCCGTTTTCAGCATGCCAATGGCATGTTCATGCTGAATGTTTGACAGCCATGGCATTGAAAATGAACAAATAATTAACAGTCCGAGATGTCACTCTAACGTGCTAACGTGAGCTCAGTTGCACATCTCTCATATTGCATATATGGTCACGTGGCTAGGAACACAAGAAAACATGGTTTTAGTTTAAAGTACGCTCGCACGTGCTACGTACCTGTGCACGTCGGAGTTGATGTGTGTCATGATGTCTTTTACAAGGCATTTACCCCCAGTGGTGTATGGGGTGTCAGGGAGGGCTAGCAGCTATGTAGGCTAGAGCTTACCATGTCCTCTTCAGGATTGCTCTGACTGCTTTGGATCCGACCTGACACTCAACTCTCACCTGTGGCTCCCCGTAGCTGTGGCATGCGCAGCGGCCACACCCCGGTAACCGCTTTGGCTGGCGGGCTGAACCAGGTAGAGGGTAGCTGGTCGGGTCTCTAACCCTCCAGTGAGCGAAACGGGGAATGTCTCCCCAAGCATGTGAAGACTGGCGTCGGCAGACTGCGCGGACGAAACCACACGTCTGGTTCAACGGGCAAGAAGGCGGCCCCAGCACAGCGTCGTGGAGCGCGAGTAGGGCACGGTGTGACAAGTGCAACGCCACTGGCCATCCACTGCGTCCCGCCCTGTCTCCGGCCATCTCGACCTTGTTGCGCCACCGGATCCAGATGGCCAGGGATGAGAGAGTGAGGCTGACGACCCCGCGCAACTCTCCCTCAACTCTCCCTCACTTAAAACAAATTCACGCGCAAGTCATGACTTCATCCCATCACCTCACCATCATCCCTCATCTCTCTCTTCTAAGTCCTGCGGCGATGGATGCGTGGCCAAGCGACAGGTGTGGACACACTGGCAGTTCGTAGTCACAACTCTACACGCAGGCGGCCCAGGCCATATGGTCGCTTTTCAGTGAACGAGACAGCTCTGGAATTTGGCAGCCACCTGGGTGACGAAGCAGCCCTCTTTAGGACAGCACTGCTTCCCCCCAAGCCTGGGGAAGGGGCTAGAAAAGGTGCCCAAAACATTGCCTGTCTCACCCCCTCCCTGGCCAGCACGCCGCGGCTGGCAGGGGTCCCACACCAGCAGTAAGAAGAGTACGAAGAAACGAAGGACAACAACCGTGACATCAGTCACTTTTGCTCCGTGGAACGTGCGCACCCTTTTGGATCGTGCAGGGACTGATCGGCCTGAGAGAAGGACCGCCCTCGTTGCCAGCGAGCTTGCACGCTACAAGGTACAGATTGCTGCCCTCAGTGAGACCCGTCTAGCAGAGGAAGGACACCTGACAGAGCAGTCTGCCGGCTATACATTCTTCTGGATAGGACGCGGACAGGACGAGCGCCGTGAGGCAGGAGAAGGTTTCGCTATCAAGTCCGACCTGGTCAACAAGCTGGCAGCTCGTCCCAAGGGGATCAACGATCGTCTGATGACTGCCCGCTTACCCCTCCCCCGCAAGAAATTTGCCACTCTGATCAGCGCTTATGCCCCCACCATGACCAACGCGTGCGAAACCTGGACGGTTTACAGTCGCCGCGCCAAACAGCTCAATACCTTCCACATGAGGTGTCTCAGAACTGTTCTTCGCGTCAAGTGGCAAGACAAGGTCCCTGACACTGAAGTGCTCCAGCGTGCTGGGTTGGAGAGCATTCACACTATCTTACTGCGCTCCCAGCACCGATGGGCCTCATGTTCACGCTGTATTTCTTCTCAAATGTTAAACACTGCTGCCAAGAAAAACGTGGGACCCGAAACCAAAGCCAGAAGCAACGCACCATTCATAAAAGCACGAAATCAGTGCTGACACGAAAACTGAACAGTTCAACCATACATCAGATTATTCTGTTTGGAGCTCCAGACAACGACTGCAGCGCGCCAAAACTCTGCCAATCTCAAGAAAATTAGCAGTGACCGGACGTCCAGATTTCCTCTCACATTCATACACAGGATTTTAACTTGCAAGACAGCGAGTCTTGCGAGCTGACACAAAGCCCCTGAAACATTCCATTTCGACATTAACGTTAGCTGGCCAGTTCAACAGTTCTCTCTGGGCTTAATTAGTGCTAAGTTAACGAACATGAAGACAGCTAACGTAACTAGCTAGGAAACGAAAAGTCATGGTAACATTAACGCACATTTGCACTTTTCCCTCCAACTTTGAGGTTACACAATTGGTTCTTCAGAGAAAAAGACCTCTAAAGGCTTTTTCCTTTTCTTTACCCATAAACTGTATAGTGTTAGCTGGGGAAATTGGCGTCTCATGGCGTTTTTAGCTGGTGGTTTATTTCGTGTGAACGAATGACGGACGATGGCGTTAGTTCTGCTGTTGCGAAAGTTCACTATGGGGTCTATCCATTTGCGCGTAAGTCCCTTTTTAAGCGTTTTTGAGTTACGCGTATTCTCCCCTATGCACTTCGATCACACCCACAGCGCTTAACTTCAGACTGTAGGCGGCCTCATGAAAGAGGTGTGACTAAACAAGAAGAGAGGTAGATTCCCTACCCAGCCTGGTGCCCGTGCCTCGTTGCGCATGCGCTCCAACTGAGGCCCTGGTATCAATGACTCAATGGCTACCTCCAGTGAAGTAAATCCAAGATGGCAAACCAGGTAGGTTTATCAGTGAAATGTCTTCGTTTTGATATTTCTTGGAGGTGTCATGAAACATCATTGTGGTCATAAATACATTTCGATATACCATGTTGATTACCGATCTCTATACATTTTTAGAACAAAGGGATCATTTTATTTTGGCATGTGTACTTGCCGACAGTAGCGTAGCCAGTGGGGGTGCTGAGACACGTCCCTTTTTGACTGCAGTTAGTAGTTCTCAATCATTTTCATTTGTTGAAAATGAAAAATTATTGTAATTGGCAACCCAAGACACGTTTTCTCTCCGTATACGATCTAGCAGTGATTAAATCATGGGCTAAATTCAGTCCAGTTGCGGAACACGAACAGAGAATTGGGTTGTACAAAACTTCCGTTTAAAACAATTATCAGTCCTGACCTGTTCTCAGTCATTTTCATAATTAACAAAAGGTTCACACCGAGAGCACTCCGCAGTTAACTAGTGCGGCTTGTTCTCCCCGATGAGGAACAGGTCAGGTCATCAATTATCCCATTTAAAGATGATGATTCTTCCCATGTCGGCTATTCTTTATTAGCTAAAATTGATTAACGGATGGGTAGTGCTTTGGTATTGGCCAGGGTAGGGCTCAATCTAGTAGCCTATTTACTAATATCTTTATTCACGCATCACACATTAAAATACACAGTATTATCAACGGTAAAAGAAAATTACAAAGACACAAGTTAGTGAATACAGATATCCTCAATTAGAAAATCAATCTCCTGCCTCATGAATGTCACAACTTTTTAGATTATCACAAACCTATAGGGCAGTCGCATTTGTAAATAGAACATGGAGAAAATGATGGCGACGTCGAGCCAAAGCCGAAAAACAAATTTCACAGATGTTGGTGTTGTATAGCAAGGGGGCACTGAAGGCTGATCTGAGGAAGAAAGCTGCGAATCGTTCTGGATGTGGCTTCGGTGGGGAGATGTAAGCTTAGTATCCTCGATTTAAAGCATAAACGGAGAGATCTGCAGGGCGCTGTAAAAGCCAGGCTCTCTGCACACCGAAGAAGTATGCACGCAACAGGTATTGGGCAACTGTCATCCCCTGTGCATTTCACTGCACTGGAGGAGGAGGTGGGATCCACTCTTTCTGCAGTGGAAGTGCTTGGAAGAGAACTTAACGTAGCGTTAACAAACCGTGTCAGACACCTTAACACAGACGCTTGTGATATGTGCTTGACATCACCAGCCACTCTCTGGAACGACCCAGATGCCAGGACCGATAGCGCAGTTGTGACCTCGATAACCACGGGTATGTTTTGTGGGTGATTGCTGCGGCTGGGTTCATTCAAAAGTCGGCAAAGATGAATGATTGTCTCATGCACGTCCAAACGAAAGCGCTGAATGCACTCGGTGTTGGTTAGTCCCAGGTTGTCCAAACGAAGCCGATTTATGCGTGGTTGCCTTCGCGCTCGGCATGCTCCTCTTACTCTTTCCAAATCACGCAAGAGTGCAGGCAAATGCAGGACTGGCATTTTGGTTTTAAATTTTGAGGACATGGTAGAATGATCGTCTTATGTATACTCGTATTAATTAACTTCTATGCATTTGTAATTGAACTAATTGGAGAAGAGGCTGTTGTGTAATATCATGTGATGATTTCGTTTGATAATTTATTATGGTTATGGTAAATGTAGTTTAGAAATAAGGAAGAACAATCGAATATTAAATGTCGCAACCTCTACCATGTTAGATAAAATTAAATTCATTTTAAAATTCGGCCTATAACCGACATGAAACGCAATATTCTATTTCGCCTTATGCTGGCACTTGACCTTAATTCAGCCCTCAAAAGCGCTTAACTGAAAAAGCGTGTAAGCCAGGGGAAGAATACGCCTAAGTGTTTTTTGCCTGAGAAACGCCCAGAAACGCGGCCTTGCTCCGCCCCAAGTGCGTAACTGCCTTCGGGCACGTAATGCACAGACTTAAGTCGAGGGGAGAATACGCTTAGGCTGAAAAGCGCCTAGCTACGCGCTTTTTTCGACTTACGCGCATGGGAGAATAGACCCCTAAGTGATTTTTTTTCCTTTACTAGATTAAGAAAAAATATTCCATTAATTAAAATAATTAATCTAATTTGTTTGTGTTTCATAAAGGCTGAATGACAAGCTAATGAACAAAAATTTTCTTGTGTCATATCTGCGATTTGTTCATTTGCTGCAAAGTAAAAAGCTAGATGAACATCTTCTGTGTATGGCAATTCCGTAATTTTTGCCAGGGGTTGAATGCAATTTTTATTATAGATAGTGCTGCAGCTTTCTTTGCAACTTATACAGGGTGTCTCTTGAATCTCCATGTTGTTATGATAACAAATAGCTAGTAAATCAGTGCCAAAGAAAAAGCCACAGAGATTTATTCGAAGATGTGATCATAAATGATAAGAACTGAAATAAGACAGGCGTGAAATAAATAATAAATAATAATAAAATAGAAGAAATGCTTCAAAGAAATAATTGCTGTGGTGTTCAAGTTCATTTACGCTCGCTTTTAACTAAAGCAGAAGGCAGGTAGAGTTAAATCTGCAAAGCCACACAAAGCAAGGAAAGTGACAGGTATTAAGAATGAAGGCATGCCCTTTCTTGGCCCTTTTTCAGGACAACCACTCACTCGACACGACTGCTGTGCCCTTTTTCATACCCAAGCACCATGCCTTTGGGAAATCCGAGAATTGACACTGTTGCTTGTTAAAAATTTTTGCTAATCTTTTTGGTGATTGTTTTTGATAAGAAGAATCCATTACAGTGATTCTTTGGAAGCTTTTTATTATCACATCTCTGGCGGTGACTGGAACGGATTATGTGGGAAGTCGTTTATCATCGTTTGTTCAGGAAACATTGTTTTTAATGTTCTTATCTCGTGGTCTTTCATTGGTTTTCAATGATCATTCCCATTTTGAATATGTGTTTCCAAGGAATCAGGGGACGAACAGAGATTCTAGCTATGGAAACCACACTTCACATCATCATATTTCCCTTTTTCCCAGGATTCAGTTGAGCAGCATTAGTAGTTCTGTCTTTAGCAAGGAACACACTGATATTTTAGAAGTGCACACTCAGTTGCACAGGCCATTGGCTGATATAGGCCCAGTTTGACATCTCTCTTGGGGGTTGTGAAAAGGCTGTGACGCTGTACTTTCTGTAACAGAAACTAACTAACTAACTAGTTGGGCTGAACGGACTGTTCTCGCCACTCATATTATGTCGTGTTAATACAGTGGAGCCACAGAGAAGTAAAACTAGGTAGCTGAGTTTATGGGTGTTAGAAACACAAGACAGGAATTTTACTCTCCAAACTGTGGACTTTCCACCTCTTTCAGACTGTGGGCGGATTCCTGTAGTGTAATATATAGTCTTAGCTGTAACTGTGAGCCCTGAGGTTATATTGCTTCTGTCTGTTTACAGTTTCACTGCCATTTATTCAGCTCATGCCTTGTTGAAAATTCAAGGCAAAATATTTCAGGTGGCTCATGTAAAATAGCTTGGGGGAAATCCAAAAACCAAAAATCCAAAGCAAAGCATATCTGAACGTGATATAACGTGATTGGATATCAGGTTAATTGTAACTAACGAGGCTTTTCCTCATTTGTAAGGCGTTATTAATTCAGTTAATGCTCCACATTATAACTGCTGGAGTTTGTTGCAAGATATTTGGCTGTTGTTCTCCTTACTTTAAAGCTTGAGTATATACCAACCCATATTAATCCATGGCTTGAATACCTGTGTTAAAGGCGACTGGACGAGGTGGGGTGGTGGTCATGGTCGGGTTGGGTGCTGAGATGGTCACCATTCCTATAATCAGCGCCATGGTCAAAGAAGTGGACATCCGAGGAGTCTTCCGCTACTGCAACACGTAAATAATCTGCTGCAACCTCCTATACTCGTATAAAGGACGTGTTAAAAATTTGACATAGTCTGTGTTATTTATGTTGCAATAATTTGTTTTGTGCTCTTGAGGCAACAAGCATTGTCATTTATTACATATTTTGTTTACAGATGAATTATGTTGTTTGGACTTGCACAAAGATAGGTGAAATGCACAATATTAACAATATTTATCATCAGAGTTGGGTTCAAGTACTTTCAAGAATTGGATGAGAGTATTTGTTTTTAAATAACAAAGTGCTTGCACTTGTATCGGAGTACTGCCTATTAATGCCTAAAGTACTTGTACTTGTATTCAAGTACTTTTCAAAGATCTTGACCAATCTGTCTCCGAAGTGCTGACAGAGATTGGTCACGTACTTGAAAAGTACTTGGATACAAGTACATATACTCATTATTAGGTATTATTAGGCATTAGCCCTAATAATACTACAAATAAAGTACTATGATATGTAAAAAAAACAATGCTGGCATACAATTCTCAAAAGTACTTGAAAGTACTTGGACCCAATTCTGTTTATCATCAGATACAGTAACACAAATTGTCTGGAAAATAGACTGTGTGATCATTTATACTCTGTTGTAAAACAGCTGTAACTGTTCCAACGCAATTGGTGTCAACCCCTCAGGTGCAGATGTAGATTCCAGCGGATATCAACATTGTTGATATTATGTTGATAGCCTAGCACTCAATGATTTACTTAGGCTCATCTGAGTAACTGCACACTTATAGTTCACACCTATGTCAAACTTCCCTATAATGATGTATTGATTGACATGTTTCTTATCCCATTCCAGAGACAATAAACTTGTAAACTTCTATTGGATGTATAAACTTGTATATAAATGTATGCAAGCCTTTGTGTTACAGCAAGGTAGTGCCCAGTGGCAAAAATGATGCGATTTTATGAAAAAAATACTTCCAAGACCAGCATGAAGTGTACAGTTACATATACTGGATTGAAATAAGATACAGAGATATTATATAGAATGAAACAGGACTTGTGGGTTCCTTCGACTGGAAACATCTGTTTCTGAAGGAGGGATTCAATGAAGAAATACGACTACTGCTGCTGTAGTAGTATGTTCTATTGTGAATAAAATACTGGCTGGTCTGATTTGAAAGTCATTGCGTTTTGATTTTATTCACAATTTACACTTTGTCCCAACTATTTCGGAATGGGGGTTGTAATATTCTCAGTAAATGCCAGTCAGGTTTTAGATCAGGCCATAGTACCATAACAATAACTATGCTTGTCACTAATGATTGCCTGTTATCAAAGCCTTAGACAGTTAACAGCACTGTGCAGCCCTATTTGGTGATTTTTCTAAAGCTCTGCAGATCACCAACTGCTATTACAGAGACTTTCCTCTGTAGACCTTAGTGACATGGCTTTGAATATCTAACTGGAAGAATGCAGTGCCTTTCAGTCAAAAAATACTCCTCAGCCTTGCATACTGTAAACAAAGGTGTACCTCAGGAATCTATTTTCGCCCCAATTTTACTTTCTATTTTTATGAAAGAGTTAGGTCATTGAATAAATCCTGCATTTGTATGCTGATGACACAATTATTTACATGGTAGCACCCTCTTTGAATCAAGCCATAGAGCACTTGCAGGATGCTTTTCAATCTCTTCAGCATTCATTGTTAAAATTGAAGTTGGCCCTCAATCCAAAAAAGACCAAATACATGACCTTCGCTCATTCTCGCTCTAAGACTATTGATTCCACACTATCGACATTAAAAGGTACAACCCCAATTCCGAAATGGTTGGGATGAAGTGTAAATTGTGAATAAAATCATAATGCAAAGACTTTACGATCACTTGAACCAATGTTATTTACAATAGAACATAGATAATTTTTCAAGCGTTGAAACTGAGACATTTTACATTTTTATCTGCAAAATGAGCTTATTTCAAATTTTCTGGCAGCAATAGGTCTCAAAAAAGTTGGGACACAGGCAGAAAAGAGCTGAAAAAGTAATTAAAGGTTCCCTAACATGAGGCACACCCCCTGAAATTGTTGGTTTATTTTGTTCTATATGATTATTTATATATCTCTCTGTTCTCAAAAGTTCTGAAATGGCTGAAAAATCCATCAATTTCAAGGAATAAAAGTGATTTTTTTGCTCTGTTATGGCCCTCCCCCTGAAGAAGTAGGAAGCTTCCGAGACGTAAGTCACATGTTCCTATGACGCCATCAAAGTAAAGCACCTCTCCCATAGCAGTCTCTGCAGTCCATTTACATGCGTGTTTACACTCATTTTCTAGTGTTTTTTTAGTGTATGAGCCTGCAATCAAGATATCCATCTATCCATCTACCTATCTTAATGTCAAACCGCGTTACATAGGCTAACGTAGCTAGATGGCTGGATACATAGTGGACATGAGGACAACTATCCAAACTCGGGTATAAATCTAATGACGAGTGCATAACAAGGCATCAAGATAACTCATCGATTCATAAGAAATATTGTATGCATGTTGTGACTGACGTCACAAGCTTATAAGCCAGCGTTAGTTCCACAGTGATCATCGATGCCCACCTCCTACAGCACAGCCGGCAATCAGGCATCACAATACAGCCTCCCGAGTTCATCTGGCTCATAATGCGACAGCATCTGTCGATAATCCAGTTACTCTCCAGCTGTGGCAGTTACCCTTGCCTGCTAATTTATCAAAGTTAACCACCTGAAGCATTAAACTTCAGGATTATTCGCCAGAACATTTACCAGAATAGGCAGCGCCAAGCCGCCTTCACACCGGACGCGAAACAAATTTTTTGCACGACAGATTACATTCAAAGTCAATGCAAAGACGAGAATACAAGTGAAACGCTCTGCCCATAAAGCTCGCTAACTGCCTGAACCTAGACCGGAGTGATTGAATAGAGTGAAATACACGCAACTGTCACTGACTAACGTTAGCTTGCTAAATGGGTAAAGTGGTTAGTTAAACTGGCCAGTAGATAGTTAGTGTGTAACTTGACAGTTCTCTCAACACTGAACGCTTGCTGTACAATTTCTTAATTGAAATTCATGAAAATCTAACGTTATGTCGAACTTAAGTTAGCTGGCTAAGTACTGCAGGAAATCAACGTCAGCTAGCCATCTAGCTTGCGTGTGTGTCTAAAGCTGCTTTCACACCGGATGTGAAACAAACCTTTCGCACGACAGATCACACCCAAAGTCAATGCGAAGATGCGAATACACACGTCTTTGAATGTAATCTGTCGTGCCAAAAACCCGCTTCGCATCCAGTGTGAAAGCAGCTCAACGCTACCTATTTTGGCAAACGCCCTGGCGAATAATCCTGAAGTTTATAGTATTACAATAGCTTTTTTCTCTGTACTGTTATTTCATTAGCTATGGTAGCCCTACACTATTTCAATAGTCACACTCATATCTATATTGTGCATTCCAAAAAAACATACAATTACTTCAGTAATGCTATTGTTTTTTGGTGGTAAATTTTATGGTATTCCAACAGTGATTTTTTTTAAGGGTCTGTCAGCTGGCTATGGTAAATCAAGCGTACTGTATGTACATTTCGATGTCGAGCGAGCGAGATCTGACTAGCTGGCTGCCTTACGTGACATCAGTTGCCATATAAGGCCAGTTCCAGACATTTCGAAGGGGGCATTCCCGATAAGTTTAATTAATCCGAAATAGTTTAAAAATAACAAATTTCCATGGAAAAGTGTTAGCATCCTCGTTTTCATTGCGAAAAAATGCAATGGCAACTTCTAAATGTCAATTTTGGCCTATTTAATGTCAGGGAACCTTTAAGTTAACTGGCATCAGGTGTGTAACATGATTGGCTATAAAAGGGATGTCTTAGAGAGGCTGAGTCTCTCAGAAGTAAAGATGGCCAGAGGCTCTCCAACCTGTGAAGGCTTGCGTAAAAAAATTGTGGAATACTTTAAAAACAATGTTCCTTAACGTCAAATTGCAAAGGCTTTGAAGGTTTCATCATCGACAGAGCATAACATCTTCAAAAGATTCAGAGAAACTGGAAAAATCCCTGTGCGTAAGGCCACAGATCTTTACTGGATGCTCGTGGTCTTCGGGCCCTCAGACGCCACTACATCACTCACCGGCATGATTCTGTCATTGAAATTACCAGATGGGCCCAGGAGTACTTCAAGAAACCACTGCCTGTACACACAGTCTGCTGTGCCATCCAGAGATGCCACCTAAAACCCTATCATGCAAAAAGGAAGCCATTGTTGTGCATGATCCAGAAGAGCCACCTTGTTCTGTGGGCCAAGGCTCATTTAAAATGGACTGTAGTAAAGTGGCAAAGTGTCCTGTGGTCAGACGAGTCCATATTTTACATTCTTGTTGGAAATCATGGATGTTGTGTCCTCCGGGCTCAAGAGGAGAAGGACCCCCCCTCCTGTTATCAGCCTTCAGTTCAAAAGCCAGCATCTCTTATGGTATGGGGATGCATTAGTGCATATGGTGTGGGACATTTGCATGTTTTAAAAAGCACCATGAATGCTGAAAGGTATATAAAGGTTTTAGAGCAACATATGCTCCCCTCCAGATGACATCTTTTCCAGGGAGGGCCTTGTGTATTTCAGCAGGACAATGCAAAACAACATTTTGCAGCTATTACAACAGCATGGCTTCATAATAGAAGAGTACGTGTTTTGAACTGGCCTGCCAGCTGTCCTGATCTTTCACCGATTGAGAACATTTGGCGCATAATTAAATGAAAAGTCTGTCAAAGGAGACCCAAAACTGTCCAGCAGCTGGAAGCCTGTATGAAACGAGTGGGATCAAATTCCAATGGCTTAACTCAAGAAACTTGTCTCTTCAATGCCCAGGCGCCTTCACTCTATGTTAAAAAGACGTGATGCTACACCATGGTAAACGGGCCCCTGTCCCAACTTTTTTGAGACCTGTAGCAGCCATCAAATTTGAAATGAGCTCATTTTGTAGATAAAATTGTATCATTTCTCAGTTTCAACATTTGGTATGTTATCTCTGTTCTATTGTGAATAAAATACTGGCTGGTGTGATTTGAAAGTCATTGCATTTTGATTATATTCACAATTTACACTTTGTCCCAACTATTTCAGAATTGGGGTAGTACATGTATAGAATGAGTAACTACTGGTATATATTTAGGCATATGGCTTGATGATTAGATGAATTTTATCCCATTTAATATGCATATTAACAATTTCCTGAAAAAATTTCAGCCAAAACTTCTTTTCTGCCTAATAATGCTTCTCACTTGAGGCCAGAAACAAAATTGTGCAAAGCTAATTTTTATCGGTATTAGACTATGGTGAGGTGATTTATATGCATGCTTCATCTCTTCTGACTAGACATTGTTTGCTTAAGTGCCAAGTTATATCTCCAGCCTTTTATCTTATCACACTGGCAATTATTGTATTAGATCAACAAATCACATTCTTTTAAATAACCCCCAGGAGCATGCAGAGCTTGCGATAACTACTTTCGCCTTTTATGCACCCTGAGTGTGAAATGAGCTGCAAAATACCTTTACCTCAGGAGCAGTCCCCACAATTCTTTCAGTATTTTTCTAACTGCCCTGTTGGAATCATGTAGCTATTTTACATAATCTGTGATATTGAGCTGGAATGTGTTGCAGATATCTGGGATACGGCCTGCATGTCTCTCCTTTTATTATTACTTTTACTCTTTGTTGCTTTTATGCATGGTATATACTGAAATAGGTTTTTTTCATTGTTTTGCACCTGTCCGTCCGTCTGTCTGTCTGTTTGTCTGGAGCGGAGCGGAGCGGGGGGGGACTTTAACCTGCAATACTTTAACCTGCCGCCGGGGACATCAGTGTTCCATGAACACAGCTTGTTTTTTCTGCTATCTGCATGTGAAATTATTTATGCTGCTATTTTGACCAGGGCTCTCTGGCAGAAGCGATCTTGTATCTCAGTGGGACCTCCCTAGCTAAATACATAAATAAGTAAATATTAATGCTGGTTGCTTATGTCATTTCCTGAGTGGCTTACATATTCTATCTACTCTTTTTTTTAATTTCATGCCGGACCACTTGACAACATTTTAATTAATACAAAAATTTAATTTCTGTAATTTTTAATGTCATAAAGTGGCAATTGATACATTTTTGGAACAATACCCATTCAATGTGTGCTGCCCTCTGTGAATACAGTGCTGTCAGAATAGTACGGGATCCACCAAAATCGAAGAATTATGGATTTATATTGAGGTATGATTTTATTCAGAATCCGCATCTGTCCAACTGTGGGCACCTGGGCATCACATCTCTCTGGTCACATGGTTTTGAGATGGATGTGTTTACTGGGCCCTCATTGGCTGCACTCGCTCTCTTTTAGGTGGCCGATGGCGATCGACATGCTGGCCTCTAAGAGGTTGAACGTGGCGCCCCTGGTGACGCACCGGTTTCCCCTGGAGCAGGCTGTGCAGGCCTTTGAGACCACACGCCAGGGCCTAGGGGTCAAAGTCATGCTCAAATGTGACCCTAATGACCAGAACCCGTGAGCAAGACCAAGGAACTCCCTGTCCTGCTGCAGTGCCTTTGAAACCTCTCTGAGTGCCAAATATCGAGTCCTGATGCAAAGGTTTTGGGCACCCTGCATTTTTGTGTCTCAGATGATATTTTTTTCTCTTCGTTAATTCGTGTTGCTAATTTGAAATACCATGTTTCAAACTGAAAAACAGAATTAAGGGGACTTCAGGGTAAAAATTTCCTTTTTTTTTTTTTTTTTTTGAAAATTTCAATATTTTTTAAAAATAAATAAAGGAATGCAGCGAGATGCCAGTAAACACCAAGAATCTGTTTTTCCTCTGCCTTAATTGTTACTTGTGACTTAAAATGCAAATTACAGAAAATCACAATTTTGACTGATTTTCAACATTGTGGCATTCATAAAATCATTAATATTCATCTGATTGACTTGAAATTTGGACTGAAATTGTATCTGTTGGAGATCTATAAAACAGGATTTTCTAGATCGGTGCATCCCTAGGGGGTTAATTTTGAAAATGAAGCAAGTTGATGATAGCGATTTTCGTTATGGTCACATAACAGAGCTCATTAAATATTCATAAATGTTCCAAACAAAAAAATCCTATGTCTTTTCATAGAACTATCTTAAACCTTTCATAGGAAATAGATTTGAGTATAATCTGACCATGGGTTATTGAAATATCAGTGCCATAAAATATTTTCAGATTTTGTCATAAAAGTGCCGTTTCCATGGCAACCATGTTAATTTTTTATCAAAATACTACATTTTATGAGGTTAAAATCATATTGAGTATGTATATTTCTTAGTTTTGACATTATTATGGTTAATTCTACACTTTACCCTGAAGCCCCTTTTAAGACTGCTAATACAGAGCCCTGATCTCAACATAATCAACGTAAGCAGTGTGGGATGACCAGAAATACGCAAGACTGTAAGTTTGTAGACCAGTTGAGGCAAATTTTTGTGTATGTTCAGAACAACCAAACACCCTATTATCTTCTTTGACTATATAACCTCAGGGCAGTGCACCTAATTTTTAGGTAAGAATTGTATGATTTACAGTTTGTAGCTCTCCTGTTACATTTTTCAATATTAAGGAACCTTTCATTTCATGATTTTTGCAAGTATCATTTTGTTAGTGATTAGTTTTACATGTCCATTGTAAAAGCTGCCACTTTTATTTGTGGTGACTTAGACAAATGAAGTTTAAATTCACCCTCTAGAGCAATGTGGGGTTGAGGGCACAACAGCTTCACTGATTCTATAGTGGCTGTCTTGGGGTGCAATCCACATACCTACTTGTTTAGTTTCCATGTCATTAAGAGCTTGATTAGTTGCATCAATTGTTCTTGAAGTGGAATAAAATCAGGCACAGCACCAGGGACCTTAAAGAGATGTTTGGCAACCTGCCCCAAGGCCTCCATGCAACCTTTGGTGTTGCACTTGAACTTCCCCAGTACCCACTTGAAATTTTCTTCACTGTAGCTGAACATCTTTCCTTAACAATTCATTAGCATCTCCATGGCAATCTGTTTACCACAGTAATGCACTGTAGCACAGGTTTTATTGAACACTGCAATGTGAGGTGATATTTGTGCTAAATTGAACTCGGCTATCGCAAAGACTCCTAATTCACAAGCCAGCCTATATGGTCAAACTGCCCTCAAATGAGCAGGAAAAGCACCTGATTAAAACAAATGGGCACCTTCATATCAACAGCATTATTTGAGTTAAGGTGTATCTGATGCAGAAATTTTATGATATTTTAGGGAGTTTTTGGGGTGGGAGTTGGGTACAGGGTGCAGTTTGTATAAGACAGCAGAGTCTTATTCCAGGGGACTGACTTCTCATGCAATGACGTCTTATCTTCAGAAAGGTAATTTTCGAACTTTTTTGGACTTTTTGGAGGTCAGTCAACCAGGAAACTATCATCTTGTGTTTGCAAACTTTCTCAGAAGGTGGAGATTTTCATTTGCAGTAGGGTTATTTTGTTACATTATGCTCAGATAAGAAAGATTAAATCAATGAATAAAAGTGGAATATATTGTGTGTTGTCTGATTCATTTGATCATTCACTCAGAACGTCTGATTCTGATATCCGAGATATAATGAAATGTGTTTTTATTCCCAAAAAACCTGGTCCATAAAATGCAGCTGCTGTGTTCAAATCTGCAGAACTTTAGGCCTATTTTATATTGTGATGGAGAACATAAGGCTTCCAACAAAACCAAATATGTTCTGCTGAATTGCAGGGAAATCTTGATATTTTCCATTTGATGTAATGCTAAGGCCATTAGAGGTGCAGAAATTCAATATTTTGTGAAACTGAAAACTTGTGTGAAAGAGTACCGAATAACCATTTTGTGGTTTTTATTTTCGTGCAGTGCACAAAAGTTGCGCATTGGAATCAGTGTGGGTGGCATCATACTGTTGTTTACTCTGTTATTTATGTCTGTTGTGAAATTAGGCCTTTACCGAATAGGTTGTCATACTGTTGACAACCAAACTTTAAATCAACATTGGACTGCTTCAGCTTTTTTTTGGTTGCACATATTAATTCTACTTAAACTCGTTATTTCTGTGTCAACCCGGTATTTCTGCTCAGCTGCAGACAAAACTTAGGCTGCACAAAGGGCCAGTTTCACAGACATGTCTTAAGCGTAGTCCTGGGCTAAGCAGAGTTTTGTATAGCGATTTTATATCAAAAATAGAATTTAGACTAGTATTAAGCTTAATCTGTGTCTGCGAAACCAGCCTTGAAAGTATTCGTATTTTATGTTTTGCCAAATTTGATTCCAGTGGTGGTTAATTGGTTGTTTCCAGCACTTGTGATCCAGACATTTCCAATAAGAGAATTGTAGCCTAAAGTCCATATTCCAAAGATAAACATTTATTGGAAGAAGATAGATGCAATCCTTTCCAAATTCCAAAACCTGTTTTTATCGAACAAAAGAGTCCACTTCGATCTCTATTTAACCCCTTTCTGCAGATGTAGACGCTCGCGTTTATAGATATGCAAATTTAAGCACTTAGTTAAAGTACTCGACCACGAGATGGCACCCTCGGATCAGCTATTGAATATTCACAAGCAGGCAGAACTGAAACGCGATTTAGTGTATGGAGGAGTTCCCTCCAATCCCTGTTTTTCAGAAGTAGCATGAATTAAACTCCTCAGCTAAGCCCGATGTGCAAACTGGTCAATATCCTTGCCCATAGCATCGATCCAGTAGTTTTAAAAAATTATCACAGAAAACAGAAAAAAACTTAGTATTTTGTAGCAACCATTTTAGCTAGAGTGAGCCAACACTATTCAAATTAGTGGTTAAAAAACTACGTTTTGTGAAGCAAAAAATCCGACTTAGTGCTGATTCTCTCACATTCTACTGTCAATTACAGTCATCACACACAAAATATGCGTACCCAGATAGCAAGCACCTCCGCTTCGGATCTGCCCCGGCTCTGGGCCGGATCAGCTAGAGTCGGCACTGAGCCGGGCCGGATCGGGAGTGGAGATGCTTGCTACCTGGGTAGTTCCCTCCCGTGGATTAACGCGCATATTCCTCTATTTACAAATTCGATCAGCGCTCCCTTCGATCCACCCAAGTACTGGTGTCGATAGCCAGTCACTCGATTATGTTCTAAGATGCATCTGCGTAACTCTACAATTATAGTTCACGCCCTCGTGAAGCTTCCCCGGTAAAGATGTATTGATAGACTCGTTTCTTATCCAATTCCCGAGTGTTTAAACTTTCCTCAATAACTGAAATACAGTGATCGGACAATAAGAATAGGATACAAAGCTAAGCGTAAAAGTAAGGTCGGTTGTGTTCTTTGAAAGTTGGCCACGGTTGCGCAGCTGAAAATCATGCGATATCATAGAAACAAAGACACTCGAAACCGGCCCGAAGTGTTCAGTTTCATTTACGACAGAGGTGTCAAACTCAATTTAGTTCAGGGGCCACATAGGGCCCAATTTGTGGGCCGTGGGCCGGAGCAGTAAAATCCTTGCGTAATAACCTATAAATTATGAAAACTCCAAATGTTTCCCTTTTTTCGCACAAAGAACTACAAGTACATTCTGAAAATGTTCACATTTAATGAACTATCTTTTAACAAAACATATTATGAACCTGAAATTTCTTAAGAAATATAAGTGCAATTTCAACAATATTATTCCTCAGTTTACAATTTGCAAATGTGCACTAGAACTTACAGATTACAGTGGACGTACAATGGCAAAAAAACATTTAGACACAGGGATCTGGAACTGAACAATATGGTATTTTACTTTATGAATAAAACTACTTGTCAAGATCAACAATGGTTTGCCCTTTTTCTCCATTAACTGTCCGATTTCCTCTCGCAGATAAAAAAAAAAAAACGCTTCAGCACGGCACCTCGACTTAACCACCTTACCTCAGTGTGGTATGGCAGGCCATAGGTAATGTCTTTATCACAAAGAAGGCTGTCAAACTGACGGTGATTTAAACCCCTGGCTCGAATGAAATTAACTGTTCGGACAACCACTTTCATGACGTGATCCATTTTTAACGACTTGCAACACAATGCCTCCTAGAGCAAAATACAGTGAAATGTCCAATAATTATGTCCTCCATTTGCGGCCTGTACTTTCTCTCAGAATTTTGTCACAACATCTGCTTTTTTCCCCGATCATCGATGGCGCGCCATCTGTAGCCAGGCTGACAGCGCGTGCCCAGTTCGCTCCGACCCTGTCCAGCCCTCCAGCGAGAGAGCTGAAAATGTCGACCGCTGTTGTGGTGTCCATCATAGGCACCAACTCAAGGAACTCCTCGGTGACGGTCAAAGTCTCATTAACACCACGAACAAATATGGCTAGTTGTGCAACATCTGTAATGTCCATGCTCTCAATTACGAACGAAAATGCAACAAATTACTTGACTTTCTGCTTCATTTGGTTGACCAAATCTATCGAAAGATCTGAAATCCTATCTGCCACAGTGTTTCTCGTCAGACTTATTTTGGCAAGAGCCTGTCGCTTTTCAGGACACACAATTTCTGCAGCCTTCAGCATGCATGTTTTCACAAACTCAACCCTCACAGTATGGCTTTGATGCTGATGCTATTTCGCGTGCAATAAGGTAGCTAGCTTTCACTGCTGCGTCACTGATCTCTCGGCTATGAGTAAAAACAGACTGTTGTTTCCTCAGACCCGCAAACAATTAATTTATCTTATTTCTTCTCCGTTGTCCTTGCAAGCTGTTGTATTTTTCGCCATGATTAGTCACAGTGGCGCCGAATATTATTTTCTTTGAGCACTAAAACTGGCTGCGAGCACACCAAGCACACACGTTTCCCATTAACCTCCGTGAATAAATAGGAAAGGGTCCATTTTTCTTGGAAAACTACACACTCCGAGTCCACTTTTCTCCTTAGACAAAGCCATTTTGAGTAATGCGGGTGCCACAGAGTGTAATTTTGACAGTGAAAAAAAAAACAGTTTGACACCCAGTGGACAAATTAGGAATAGCAGTTATTTTAATTGAGAAATTGTATTTCGTTTTTTCTGTAATTTTTACACATTGCAAAATCATCCTGCGGGCCGGATTGGACCCTCTGGCGGGCTGTACGTTTGACACCCCTGATTTACGAGATACATGTTGTATGGACGCGGTCAATGGGAATTATTCCGAATGAAACAGTACTGGAGGGTTCCTTCTACCCGATACATCTGTCTCTGGAGGAGGGCATCAATGAAGAAAACAGGTTATACTTCTACTCTGTTTGCATTTTGCTCAATATGGCTTTTTGCTGTAGAATTTATACCGCGTTTAAATATATTGAATGCCGAGGTTTTCGTTTCTCCAAATGCATGCTGCCCAAGCTCGTCGGTAGATCCCTCGGTACGTTCATTACACCATCCTGTTGAATATGGAGTTTGATTATTCCTGAAAGTGACATTTCTGTTCTGTTAAAATAAGGTGTATTTCAGAATTCAGATATGACTGAGTTAGTGAGTTTTTTCCCTTATAAGGTGTAAGGTTATGAGCTCGGATGTGAGAGCGGTTAGCTTTTCATTGCAGCGTTAATGTTATAGCTGTTTAATCAGCACTTTATTTAATGCTTGGGGGACTTCGAAGAAAAATTGACAATATTGTTAACTTTATTATGGAGAAAAGGCATGTTTTGTGTTTGGAGAGGTCACTGGTGACCAATGATGTTCAACTGCACTGATATTGATGAATTCATGCTAAACTCAACCAGAAAATCATAAGTTCATGCTGAATTTCATGCCCCAAAAGTTAATTTGTGTATGAATATGTATGATTTGACACTGAACCATTTTGTTGGATCTCAGACTTTGGGGAGACACCTGGATAGCTGTCTAATTTGGCTCATAGCAAGCGGGTAATGTAGAATGTAATGTTCAAGATGAATTGTGCTTGTGGTCAAGAAGTTTATGATCCCAGAAATGTACAGATTTAAGCCCAAGCAGTTTTCCATTTGTCAGTATTTTTTTTTTTGCTATTTCAATGGTGAATTCTCATGAAGATTTTTTATGTTTGCAGCCCCTTTTCTCCACCAAAATCATAAAAAATAAACTGAAATACAATGGGAGTCGAAATGCTTCAAGTTTCTAGACTCAATTGTGCCAAAGTTTTTATGTCTGTGAAGCTGCAATCTTGAATTATAAAGCCTTAAATCAGGTAACACCTAAAAAGCCAGATTTGGCTTCTGTGCAAAGGGGTTAATGGTAGCACCGTCATGTAGGGGGGAAAGGTGATGACAATTATAAGGGCCCACAGACCATTAGGGCCCACAAAACCCAGAGTAGCCACCGTGACAAAATTATTCTGCATAGATTTACCCAATATTCATACTAATGTATCAGAGTTTAAACAAAGCCATTAAGGCATGCAATATTGATGAAATATATGTCAGTATGCCCACTTCTTAAAAAAAGGTTCGATTCATGCTTGCTTTGGTAAATAGTTGGTGCGTTTTTGCTGGCGGGGTAGCGAACGAAGGCAGCAAACAGGGAGCACCGCCTTGCAAATATGGTGTACAAAAACAACAACTACCAACAAACACAAATCTGGACACCAGAAAAGAATAGAGAGAGGACAGCAGGAGCAAAGCAGGGGTCCAGAACATGACAAAATTCTTTTCAAAGAAAGGTGAGAGTATTTAACTATCTCGTTATGTTAGCGGTTCAGGCTGGCTATTCACCTGCTATCATTATGTTAATGTAACATGCGGTCAGCTGAGTAAATAAATGCCTGACAAGAGTGACATTACTCAGTTATTAACGGTATCATCCACAGAAAAGATCAGTAAGGTTATCATTTACCAGCCATTATAATATGCCATCAAAAAATCTGGCTGCAGCAGAGCACATTCCTCCCGTATTATTTTGAGTGGTTACTGCATTGTTCTCTCTAGCTGTAAGTGACCGTACAGGCTAGGTTAGGCTAGCGAACTACATGCAGTCAGTATGGTAACCTTAGGTTTAACTTAAATGATCGCTTGACAAGGCTGACATTACTTTTACCTTAAGTGTTTACTAAAACTAAACTGCTACTTGTTTACCTGTTGACATAAGTCTTGCTCACGCAGGGGGTAATTTTGCACAGCTTGCCCTCCTCCTAACAATAGCAAAATGAAGCTGAGTGCTTAAAGCGATGGCACTGAGAAGCCAATTTAGATTTTGTTTATTCCAAGGCTTGGAAGGTTATTTCTTCATCAGTTGTTCCATGGTACATAACTTTAAATGTTTACAAAAGTAATATGAAATGGAACAATTAAACCTTTAAGCACTGCTCCTTCAGAATCAGCTGTGGTCACTTCATCTGAACCTGACCCAGCAATAGATCCTCACCACCAGGCAGTCTGAATGTTTTTAATGGGGAGTGAGTGAATTTGAATAAGACTACTAATAATTCATAATTTACATAATGATACTCTCTTTCTTGAGTGGTTAGTCGTGAAAAGGGAAAAATTGGGAGTATCCCATTAGGCACTGTCAAGAACACTGTGAAACAAAAAAATAAAGAATAACATGACACACAGCCGTTAGAAAATGGCAATGAAAAGTCGGGGGTGGGGGCCCACACCAATATTCTGTCAGGGGGCCCAGAATTCCTAGCAACTGTTGAATGGCGATAACCATTCAAAGTGAAATCATTCACCATTGTTTAACTGCTCTCTCGCTTTCCCCATGAACGCTGAAGTATTAATGGGGATTCTGTGGCCGCTATCATACAGCACCATGAATTACATTTACGTAATTGCAGTAACAAAAATTTCAGTAATTTCACCATTTAAGCTCTAGCACTGTCATAATAAATTACTGGTTTTCATACCAAAAGATCATATGTATCTGCATTCGCTTTGCGCAACAACTGCTTTGGAAATTAAGCTGTGAAAGAAATAGCTGGTTTGGAAGCATTTTAAGAGATCTTATGATGATCCCTAAGGGTGGGATTATTTGACTACTCATTATGTTATGCCTATTATTGGATTAGCCTGCTGCCTGCGTGCACTCATGTTGACAAAACTGGCAAGCTACATTCATGAAAGGAAGTTGATTTAATTAGGGAAGTAACTCCTTTAATGTGATGAGTCCCTTCAAATTGAAGATTTTGTCTGAGGACTTTATTTATTTATTTATTGGGCGAGGACATCTTGCAGTTCATAAAACGACCAATAATAGGCTATTTAGGCTTATTAGTTACACTGTTTGGCGCCAATATTTCATAGGTCTTGACACAAATAAAATGCTGAGAGATGGAATTCAGAGAAAGTTTTGGAAAAATTACATGCATAATTGTCATCCTCATTGCATGTTTATATATTGATTTTGGCAATTCAGTAAATAAATTACTTGATTATTAATTAGGCGGTCACACATGGGTACCAGTTGTAATCTATCATGTGGATAAGATGAGAGGCTATTAACTGATGACACTCAATTGAAAATACAGCAAGACCAGCCTTACCAGAAGAAGGGGTTGAAAAGGTTGAAACAATTAAAGCAGCAAGCATGATTGCTTTGAACTGTAAATGACATTAGTTGGCCTACAAAACTAGAACTTGCTGGGATAATATATACAAACCCCAATTCCAATGAAGTTGGGACATTGTGTAAAACATGAATAAAAACAGAATACAATGATTTGCAAATTCTTTGTGACCTATATTGAATTGAGTACACTACAAAGAGAAGATATTAAATGTTCAAACTGATAAACTTCATTGTTTTTTGTAAATATTCACTCATTTTGAATTTGATGCCTGCTACATGTTCCAAAAAAGCTGGGACAGGGGCATGTTTACCACTGTGTTACATCACCTTTCCTTTTAACAACACACAATAAGCATTTGGGAACTGATGACACTTGTAGAAGCTTTGTAGGTGGAATTCTTTCACATTCTTGCTTAATGTACGACTTCGGTTGCTCAACAGTCTGGGATCTGAAGTTGTCGTATTTTTTGCTTCATAATGCGCCACACATTTTTAATGGGAGACAGGTCTGGACTGCAGGCAAGCCAGTTTATTGTTTTTTTACTACGAAAAAACGTGCAGAATGTGGCTTGGCATTGTCTTGCAGGGACGTCGCTGAAAAAGACGTCGCTTGGATGGTAGCATTTGTTGCTCCAAAACCTGCATGTACCTTTCAGCATTGATGGTGCCTTCACAAATGTGCAAGTTACCCATGCCATGGGCACGAACATCCCCATACCATCGCAGGTGCTGGCTTTTGAACTTCACGCTGATAACAATCTGGATGGTCCTTTTCCTCCTTAGCCCGGAGGAGTTAAGGACCATGATTTCATAAACAATTTGAAAAAGGCCAAAGCACACTTTTCCACTTCACGTCAGTCCATCTCAGATGAGCTTGGGCTCCAAGAAGCCGGGGGTGTTTCTGGGTGTTGTTGATATATGGCTTTCGCTTTGCACAGTAGAGTTTTAACTTGCACTTGTAGATGTAACGACGAACTGTGGTAACTGACAATGGTTTTCTGAAGTGTTCCTGAGCCCACACGGTAATATCCTTTTCAGAATGATGTCGGTTTTTGATGCAGTGCTGCCTGAGGGACCTACAGTCAAGATTACTCAATGTTGGTTTTCGGCCTTGTCGCTTACAAGTAGATGATGAAATCTCTAAAGTTCTTTCAATTGCACGTTGAGAAACGTTCTTAAACTGTTGGACTATTTGCTCACGCAGTTGTTCACAAAGGGGTGTATTCTCCCATTTGCGCGAAAGTCCTTTTTTACGCGATTCGAGTTAAGCGATTTTGAGTTAGGCGTATTCTCCCCTACGCGCTTCAATCACGCCCACAGCGCTTAACTTCAGAATGTAGGCGGCATTATGAAAGAGGTGTGACTAATCCAAAAGAGAGGCAGACTCTGTACACAGCTCATTGATTATGGCCACCAGGAAAAGAAGGAACAAGGATTTTCTGATTAACCATGAAAATGCAGTTGTGGTCCATGGAAAACGCAAACCAGACTTTAAATTTGAATATCGTGGGCCTGCTGATAAAACCTTGTATCTCCAAACTGATAAGAAACAAAAACTTGTATGTCCACTATTCTTACATGCAGAATTAAACTTTTTTTTATTTTAAATTATATTCATCAATTTATATTATTTTATAATTATTTTTTAATTTTATATTTATTTTTTATTTTCTTGTGAAGTTTATCCTTTTGAAGATACAAGGTTTTATCAGCAGGCAAACGATATGCCCCTGTAGATGCCTACTGTAATAGTAGGCCTATGTATGTCTGTGCCAATTAGTAATGCAGACATTTCCTTTTTTATTTCTTATTCTAGCCACCATGACATTAAAGCTATTCAAACAAACAAATTGCCGCCATAATGATATAATAAAGAATTCAGCGCTTCTCAACCAGCGAAATCAGAGCTTTGAAAATGTGCCCCACCTACACTAGCCTGTTTGTTCCGTGGAAGACAGGGAAGAAGACAAGTAAAGAGAACATTCTAGTCACACAAAAATAACAATCAAAGACAGTTTTTATGATCTCATTTAGAAATTGCGCGCTTGAAATTTCAAATTACTCCGATGTCAGGTTTGCAACTAAAGGACAAGGCAGCGCTTTAACAAACAAAGGATTCTTACCCCGCACGCGGAAAAATCTGCGGAGCACTGTAAAAGCCAGGCTCTCTGCACACTGGAGAAATGTGCACGCAACTGGTGGTGGGCAACCATCATCCCCGGTGCATTTCACTGCAGGAGGTGGAGTTGGCATCCACTCTTTCTGCACTGGAAGTGCATGGAGAAGGACTTGGAGTGGACATGGATGAAAGAAGGTTAGAGAGAGGGCTGTAATATTTTGTGTACTGTACTGTCGCTGCAATTACTGTCCTGCTCCACTAGGGGACTGGTCCAGACCACTGGTCCTTGGAGCACGCACCACTGCAGTAGCTGTCCTGCTCCACTGGGGGTCTGGTCCAGACCACTGGTCCTTGGAGCACGGACCACTGCAGTAACTGTCCTGCTCCACTAGGGGACTGGTCCGTACCACTGGTCTTTGGAGCACGAACCACTGCAGTAACTGTCCTGCTCCACTAGGGGACTGTTCCGGACCACTGGTCCGGGGTGTCTCAAGACAGTGAAATTTGCTGTCTTTGCTGGCCTCCCACCGAGGTAAGGCCTCGGAACCACTGACTGAGCAGTCCATTCTCGTAATACTGTGATTAGATGGTAAATGCCTGCCTTAAGCTCAGCATAACTGTTTGCCAAACTTTTTATCTAGCCTGCTATTTTCATAAATAAATTGCAATGAATGTGATTGTTCAAAATGTTTGAAGCCGGAAGTCTAACAATAAGCAGCTCGCAGCTTTTTCTGTACTGCACTAATCTGGCAAATTAATTAAGCGGCTAGTGACACTAACAAAACTCGATGAATATGACGATATTGCGTCATCTTATCTCGAATATATGAATGCTCTGAACAGATGATTTTTATCTAGCCTAACTGGAGAACATTAAAAATGATCGGCAGGTTTGGAAAGCAATGTTTATAAATTGCAGCCTGTTCATACATTGCTGTCGGCTGTTAATTTCGGTTGATTATTGTGCTTTCTCTCTGCCATAAAAACATAATTTTAAATAGAAGGCTTTACTCAGGCAGAGGGGTGTGATACAGCCTTATCATTTTATAGCCTACTTGAAATGGAACTTCTGTTACAGATTCGTGTTATTCATTTGAAAATGCGGTAGACTCTTTCCGAAAAGTAACTTGGCTTCTCAGAAAACATGAGAAAATGACTTAATGGTCTTTCCATTCAATCCCTCCGAAAACGAGTAATCTTTTAACATAGCCTAATTGCGTAAAATGATATACTGCAACTGGTAGTAGGCTACAGTAATACATCGACCAAGATTAGCCATGAATAACTTTTTGACTTTTTTTAGACTACGACCAAGCTTAGGCTATTATATTTATCACCGAGCTTTGTTTTCGTATATTTTCCCCTTCTCTTCGGAGACGGCCACCGCATTTTCGAATGAGTGAGGCTTAAACAGTTTCATAATTAAAAGTCAATTTTAACTATAGGCTATACAACCATTAGACTTTGCGCTTCTGACAGAATATAGTCACAGCCCCCTGCAATATAACACGTTTCTTTGCTGCGAAAAGAAGCGCCTATACTGAGGGAAGTTGGAAAACTTGTGATTAGAATTCATTAATGTTAAACCTACTGGTCATAACTTGCCGACTATTTTTATAAATATACTGCATAAATAAATCTATTCGGAGCATTATGATTTTAGTCCATAAGCTTGCACAATTTGAACATTTATTTCATATTCATCTGGCTTTACTAAGTCATTCTCAAGGTTACTTTTATGAATTCTAATAACTCTTTTCAGTCTGTGTTTATTTCAGTAGATTGTGGAGCTTCTAATCTGCAGCATAGAAACCTTTTTACTGCACTGTAAACCAGGACTTCATATCTAATTAAACAATGTAATTACAATATACTTTAAAGATTTAAGTGTGGTTGCATTACTATTCTTGTGTAAGTATATTCTGTTGTATTACTATCAAATGTAAGTACATTCTCTTAATACCTGGACATATTTGAATGTACAAATAACTTTAAGTTTAATGACTTAGAATTAGTAACTTTTACTGCTCTGTTAGACAACAGAAGCTCGTGATTGGCTATAGCTATACTGTTGCAGATGTCTGTGCGTTATCTGGAGCGGCTTGCAAGAGTGAAAAAGTTGAATTTAACCGACTCGATGGACATTTTATATACTTTTCGGCGGATTTTGTGTCATTCGAGAGGCTGTGAGCACAGAAGGTACTACGGAAAATGGCACTGCACTATAGGGGGAGAGAGGAGGACAGTATCGCGCTTCAGCGGAGGAGAGAGGAGGTCGGCACCGTCCTCCCGCGGGGAAGAGACGAAGGCAGCACCGCGGGCCAGTGGGGAAGTGAGGACGGCATCAGGATGGCTGTCTGCTGAATCTGGATGTTTTTAGCTGTTGCGGAGTATTCATTGTGCGCAAGTGTGGATGAATTTGTGGGGCTGCTGGTGAGACGTGGGAAAGTTCGTTTTCATCCAATTCTGAAATTTTTCGCGTTTTGCTTTTCATTGGATTTTTTTTGTCTAGTCGACAGGCGGGCGTTTTAGCTGGTAAGCAAACTCTACTAAGATAGCTAAAGGCTAAGTTTCTCACTCGAGGGGCTGTTAAGAGCAGAGACGATAACGTTTAGTGCAGTTTAACGTGACATTTTCACCTGTTGGCTGCCTGCGCCTTCCACAGTGTGGCAGACACACCGCACAATAAAAAACGCTGAGCTGCATATTGTCAGGCCACATTGATTGTTACTAGCTTATTTCACTGGCTTCAAATATTTTGAACAGTTAGACCTACAGTCCTAACGATTTAATTATCCAAATAGTGGCCAAATAAATGATTTGCCCAACCGTAATGCTGAGGGTAAAGCAGCCATTTACAATGTAATTGCAACATTCCTAGCATGGACTGTACAGTGGTTCCGAGATCGTACCTCTACAAGGCCACTGAATGAAAAATTTCGCTGTCACGAGACACCCCGGACCAGTGGTCCGGACCAGTCCCCTAGTGGAGCAGGACAGTTACTACAGTGGTCCGTGCTCCAAGGACCAGTGGTCCGGACCAGTCCTCTAGTGGAGCAGGACAGTAATTACAGTCGTCCGTGTTACTGGACAGTACAGTACACAAGATGTTAGAGCCCCTGCTGGAAGGTTACGTAAAATAGTCATTTTTCTTTGCCTATGCTCAAAGTATCACTGTTATAGATACTGGAAACAAGCTTAATATGGTTTCAAATATTTATTGTATTTTTTGGCATTTCAGGCAGTTGCGCAGTACTGAGGCGTCATGGGCCGAGCCAGCGAATTTGGCGCTGATGCTTAATATGCGAGTATCATGATGGCACACAACATGAACATTAATGCTGTGCTGACGCCTGCGGTCGCAGTACATATTCTTATTAGTGGAAGGGGTTTTGATTGCAACTTGAGTGCAATCAATGGCTCCCACAACACTGCAGAACCTGGCGATGTGGTGCAGCATAGCGTCAACCAACTGTGTCAGACACCTTGACTCAGACGCCTGTGATATGTGCATGACATCACCAGCCACTCACTGGAACGACCCTGATGCCAGGACCGACAGCGCAGTTGTGACCTTGACCACCGATATGTTTGTAATGCGTTTGTAATTGAACTAATTGGAGAACAGGCTGTTGCGTAATATCATATCATGATTTCGTTTGATAATTTAAAATGGTTATGAGAAATGTAGTTTAGAAATAAGGATGGACAATCGAATATTGAATGTCTCAACCTTTACCATGTTAAATAAAATAAAATTAATGTTAAAATTCAGCCTATAACCGACATCAAACGCAATATTCCATTTCGCCTTAGGTTGGCGCTTGACCTTACTGCAGCCCTCAAAAGTGTTTAACGGAGAAAGCGCGTAAGCCAGGGGGAGAATTTGCGTGTTTCTTGCCTGAGAAACGCCCGGAAACGCCCCGATTTTGGCCATGCTCCGTCCCAAGTGCGTAACTGCCTTCGGGGTGTGTAATGCACAGACTTAAGTCGAGGGGAGAATACGCTTAGGCTGAAAAACGCGTAGCTACGCTCTTTTTTTGACTTACGCGCATGGGAGAATAGACCCCAAAGTGATGAAACCTGACCCATCCTTGCTTGTGAATTACTGAGCCTTTCGGGGATGCTGGTTTATACCTAATCATGACACTCACCAGTTTCCAATTAACCTCTTCACTTGTGGAATGTTCCAAAAAGGTGTCTTTTGAGCTTTCATCAACTTTTCCAGTCTTTTGTTGCCCCTGTCCCAGCTTTCTTGAAACACGTTGCAGGCATCAAATTCAAAATGAGTGAATATTTCCCAAAAAACAATTAAACATTAAATACCTTGTCTTTGTAATGTACTCAATTGAATATTGGTCGAAAAGGATTTGCAAATCATTGTATTCTGTTTTTATTCACATTTTACACAATCTTCCAACTTCATTGGACTTGGGGTTTGTAAAAAAATATAGGACTACAAAACAATTATCAGTGTTTTGTAGCCGGTTATGAATTATACAGTGAGTACTCATTTATTCGAGTACTAGTTTGCACCTGTAGACTGGCCATAAAGACATGGCGTCATGGGTTTGAACATTTCTCTCAGAATAAAGCTGCTTTCACACTGTATGCGAAACGGATTTTTTTCGCGACAGATTACATTCAAAGTCAATGCAAAGATGCGAATACATGCAAAACGCGTGTATTCGCGTCTTTGCATCGACTTAGAATGTAATCTGTCGCGCAAAAAATCCGTTTCGCGTACAGTGTGAAAGGGGCTTAAGAGTGATGAAGCTTCAGTGAAGCACTGCAACCAGCAGATAGTTATATGTGCACAGTTTGTGACACTGTTCTCCAACATGAAAAAGTGCCTTTTCTGACTTTGATCCTACTTAGGGGAAAATTAAGCAGTTAAATGCTGTGGCTTTCATATTTTCTTTGGACATGTAATAGTCATATGAGGAATAAAGGATTCATCCATAACAGTTTATTACATCATTCATAGATCTTACTGTGCAAATTGCGTGAGACTTCACTGTAAGAATTCCAGCAAAGCTACAAAGCTATTTTATTTATTTATTTATTTTTAAATTAGAACATTTTTCAAGCACATCACTGAAATTATTGGACATTCATATGTGGTTATTCATGCTCTTGTTTCATGCAGATAAAAAGACTTCCATTCGAGTTACAGTGTGCTGGAGCAGTACGGTGAAAGTTTTTTTTTTTAATGTGCATGATGACAGAAATTATAAGTGCATTTGCCATATGCATTCATAATGCATCATTGCTGCAAATCAAGAAAGTAACATTGCAGCGTGCTAACATTTATACATACATAAATAAAAAAGATTTGATAACTGTGAAAGTATAAACTGAGACGAAAGAATATAAGAGTGAAAATTCTTTGGTTACACAGCTAGAACATTCATTACAGGGTATTCCTTCATTGTACAGAGCTGAGTGAATAGAATGTAACAGAAGCTAGAAATTCTCATAATGGTGCATGAAGTGGGCCTGGTCCTTGCGGTTCATCTTTTGGCAGGCCTTTTCCACATTCTTGGTCATGCCCGGAGGGCCGCAGCTGAACACCCCAAATTTACTCACCTAAAAGAGCAAAGAAAAGGAAGAAAAGATGTTTCAGAGAACTGTGTCTTAGACTACGTTCTCCTTTCAATGAGAAACACTCAATTCCAATCTTTTCCTTGGACCTGATGTTTTTGCCATGACTGTTTCATATTAGTTTTTGTATGTGAATCATCAATCATTTCTGGGTGAAGCAGTCCGCACACACAATAAACTACCCAAAGATGTCAAACATGCACAAATGTATGGTAAAGCAATGAAGAGCCACTTCACTTTTACACTTTACAACAGAGGTACATCAATTAACATTAGTTAATTAACTATCAGTTAATTAGCGGGTAACTAATGTGTTAGATAGCCAAATAAGCATTATGCAACCTAAGTGAACATTTATTTGTTTTCTGTGTTTCCCTTATTGTGAAGTTGAAAACATCCCTTAAGTATCTCCCCTGTAGCACTTCAAACTATTAAACCATAAGATATAAAATAATATCTTACTTGATGTGAACATCATTTGTAAATGATTACCAGGTGCATTAGTTAAATGTTAATTACCAGTTAACAATAAGTAAACGCTTATTACTGCAGTAACACATGTTAATTGTTGTACCCTTATTGTAATGTGTTACCAAAAAAATAGTAAAATTCTGATCTGACTACTCTCACTGAGGCTAAATGGCCACAGATCAGGTATGTACCCAATCTTGGACCACATATGTAAGTGTCCCAAATCTGCTCGAAAATTTTTTGTTTCCACTCTAATCAGAAAAAGATAAAAAAAAAAACTAATCTGTATTCTTTTAAAGCAAAAAAAAAAAAAAAAAAAATCAGATTTGGGCCATTTTAACCATGTGATTTTGAAAAGTTGGACCTTTTTAAGCCTGAATGAGTCAACACAAAATATCATTTCCACTATTATCCATTTCTCTATTTTTGTTTTCATGGACAAAGAAATCCTTTGTGACATCGAATGCCGGATCAATGAGTAAAAGTTCTGCAAAAAAGCATGAAAACGCGTCCGGTGCGAAAGCAACATCAGGGTCAATATGCATGAGATGCAGCAGATCACTGGCTGCAATCTAGCCTAACTATACTTAATCAGTGGAACACAATTAGCAATTGAAGACTCAAGCACTGACCTCAGCATATCTATTTTGAGAGTATAGGGTTTGAAAATATGATGGATCCATAAAATCTGAGTAATAGGGTCCTATTTTTTGTGAAATATGTGAGAGTTTTGTGCTTATTCAAATTCCCAGTGTCCAGTGTTTCATTTCATTGAAAGACCTGAAACCATTTGTTAACAAATTTGTTGATATGTACTATGCAAAATGACGAAAAGTATGTGGACGTGTCATCCATTATCCCATTCTTTAATTGTGGCCATTAATATAAATTTAGTCCCTCAAAACTGCCTGTGATTAACAGCTCTGATCTTCAAGGAATGATTTCTTCTCTATGTTTGAGTGCTGCTTCTATTCTGCACAGAGCAGAATTAATGAATTTGGGTAATACTATTGCGCAAATAGGTCTCATTTGAAGTCGACTTTCCAGTAGATCCTACTGGTGTTTGATGGGGCTGGTGCCATGGCACCTTGTAGGCAAGTCAATTTTCATGCATCAATCCCAATATACTATACGGAATCTAAAAAGAAACTTCACACTCATAAATTTGTAAATATTTTCTTGAAACTTTTAATAAAAGAGTTTTTATTATCACTAGGGGTAAATGTGTTGTCAAAGACATCATCCACTGTGACGTGCACAGGTACGTAGCATGTGCGAGTGTACTTTAAGCTTAAACCATGTTTTCTCGTGTTCCTACTCACGTGACCATATGAGAGATGTGCAACTGAGCTCACGTTAGCACGTTAGAGTGACTTCTCGGAAAAACAAGTTTTTCAGTTAATTATTCGTCGATTTTCAATGCCATGGCTGTCAAACATTCAGCGTGAACGTGCCAATGGCATGCTGAATACGGAAACATCCGTAACTGATGCTGAAAGGGTAATGGGATGCAGTCGACGGACTATCCATGATCTTCAGACACGTCTCCAACAAACTGGCACCACAGCTCACCGACCTCATTCTGGTAGCCCATGTGTGACGTCAAAAGCAGAAGACCGACAAATTGTCTCACGTAATTTGCATAATAGATTTGTCACTGCAACGTCCAATAGGAATGAATTGTTTAGAGTTCGTGCGACTGCCCAAACCATACGTAATGGCCTGCGCACTGCTCTTATTCAAGTTGTAACTCACCATTTTTACTCTTGGACATTTCCGTTGCATTTCCGGGGGAACTGGTTACATTATGGACAGTATTTTTATGGTACACCATCTTTAATGAGTACAGAATTAAATAAAATCATTATTTAAAACCTCATTTCTTGTTTGTTCAACTTATCGACCTCCAAACGGGTGTAAAATTTTTATTTTGGCTGAGTATGTATGTATGGTCATTAACTCTATCTATAGGGTCATTATGCTGAAACATGTGAGGGGCCTTATCCCAAACTGTTGGAAGCATAAAATCTTGTGCGCTGTATTTTCATGCTGCAGCAAAAAGATTTTCCTTCACCAGAACAACAAGGCCAAGTCCAAACCATGAAAAAACAGCCCCAGACCAGTGTCCACATCCTTTAACAATATAATAGAAAAAGATGTGAAATCAGGAAAGGCCATTTCTCATGGTACTAAAGCTAAAAACAAGGTCCAACCCAGTATTGAGACGAACAGATAACAGATCAGTCGCGGTTGGTGAGGAATGACTATCATAAATTGGGTTTCTACAAATTTTGATTTGTAAATCAAATCATGGTGTCAGAGGTTTACTCACATTACTTTCAACAGTCTTATGCGACTTTGAAATAAGTCGCTGGGTACATTTTGCCAGATAGACTTGCGCGGTACTTTCGCCCCTTTCCAGGAAGGCGGTCACACTTTAGATGAAGTGTTGCTCTATACAGCATATATAGTGCCTTCATAAATAAGACATAATGTCTTCATAAATCATACATAAGCCAATGCCATGCTTTGTAAAGGGTGAAATAACACATCCTTCTTCAGCATGTGATGCCAGATGTGATATAACTGACAATGTCACCTAGCCAATGGCTAAATGCTATAAAAGGTGACATTGTCAGCTAAGAAACATTGTTATTGTCGCATCTGGCATCACATGCTGAATAAGGATGTGTTATTTCACCCTTTACAAAGTAAGACATTTGCTTATGTATGATTTATGAAGACATTCTGTCTCATTAAAGATGGCATTATGCATGCTGTATAAAGCCTTTATGAGCAACACTTCGTCTAAAGTGTGACCCAGGAAGGCCTATCCAGTGGCGGCAGGGACTAAGACGCTCACCTCGGGATGAACTTCCTGTAGGGAGTTGAGAAAAGACATGAAAGGTGGCCGTCCAAAATGGGTGATGGACCTCAGACCGGTGAACAGACTCCGGCTTCGCACCTTCTGGAAATGCCGCTCGCAAATGTACTGCAGGAGGGGAGAGGTCAGGCGCCATCATCATCACCATCATCATCATCATCACCTTCATCATCATCATCACCTTCATCATCATAATTTTCATCTTCACATTCATAATCATCACCACCATCATCCATAATCATTAACACCGTCCTCATCAACATCAGCACCTTCATCATTATAATCATCATTATCATTTTACCACTATTTCAAAATTAAAGAAATGAAATTATAACCCATCAGAGAGAAAAACATGCTACATATGAGTCCACTATTAGCCGAGCACCCCCCCCCCCCCCCCCACCATGACTAGAGAATATTTATCCATAAATTAACAATCCTAATTAAATCCTGAGTCAAGTCAAAACGTGACTTCGCTCACAATATAAAAAAGCATTTTCGTAACACAGTCTTTCTGCGATGCCAAGAAGTCAGCAGAGAGAGCATGCATAATGATATTTTCCACCCGTCCATCCACCCGCCTCCTTGTGTCACCGGGAGATCAAGCCAAGTCCAACAATAACACATCCTGGAGAGTTTGGGAAAGATTGCCAAACCATTGCAAGGATTATGTAACAACCTCTCACACACCTATAGCAATCAATTTCAGCTTTCTGTTAGCTTAGCATGCATGTCTTTGGCCTGTGGGAGGGAACCAATGTACCCAGAGTAAACTCAGGCACCATCATTATCACCACCTTCATCATCATAATCGTCATCTTCATCATCACTTTCATCATTAAAATCATCATCTTCACCATCATTTTACCACTATTTCAAAAATAAATGAAATTATAACCCGTCAGAGAGAAAAACATGCCATCTATGAGTCCAGTATTAGCCAAGCATATTTTGATACTGTTAGCCAAGTCTATCACAGGCTATGAATTCAATTAACTTTCTTTTGAATGCTGACGGGGGGACTAAAGGCACAAAGTCCCCAAAACAGGCAGGCTGTAGCACAGGCCTGACAGAGCATCAAAACGGAAGATTCCTGGGCTTTTGCTGTGACCCCTGAGGTCAGGTATTCGAATCCCAGTCATGCCATCAGCCTCTATGGCTCCAGATCTGCATGGGCAAAGCCACATTTGGTGCAGCCTCTCCGAGGATAATAGGGGTTAATCAGGTGAAATTTTGTTAGTTCAGCGTTCTATCGCGACCAGTTAAAATCTGTTGCGACCACTTCCGGTCAGCCAGGCATATGCAGTTATGCAACCTAAATTGTACAACATGATACTCTGACAGCATAGACAGTGTTATTGGTGGTGTGACTGTGTAATATAAAGAAGTGAGGGCTAGTTGTTGAGTGAGTCAGAGGAATCTTGTGCCATGACACTTTTCTCCCAAGTCGTAGGTAGCCTTTGTTGTTAGCCTTTTGCAGTGGGCTAAACAAATTGCCTGTTTTCAGTGTGGGAAAAATGGGGGAAAATCACAAAAATATTTTTTAAAAAAGGGAAGATTCTGAGCGAAAATGGAAGAGCCCTGTACATTTCTAAACAGTTCGTCCAATATGGATGAAAACACTACTAAATTAAAGCTGAGGGTCTGCACTTCAATCTCATTGTCATCGTTTCGTATCAAACTAAAAGTGCTAGAGTAATATCCGTAATAAAAAAAAATGTGTCCAATGTCCAATGAGTCCAATGAGTTATGATGCTCACTATATCTATGTAACAACTGCTTAAAAATATCAATACTGAATACAAAATAGAGGTAAACAGGTAAAGACCACATGTTAAGTGAAGCGTTCCATGTAAGTGTGGTTATCAGGCATTCCTTTAGGCTACACCCTCTTGGTGTGTTTAATCCAATGGCGACAACACCACCAGCCAGGGCTGCCCCACTCTGGTCCAGGGGGATCTAACATCCTATAAGTTCATTGCATTGGCACCTTTTAGGGGCACGATTTTCGGCGAGGAAACACCAGGCGCCTCGGACCTGTCTTTTTTGAAGCCAATGTTGTAAAAAGGCGCTGGACGCGTCTTTTCTGTGTTGCTTAGTAACCCTCCTGTCACTCATCTTTGCGAACATTCTGAAATTAACCACTTCAATGAACTAGTCAAACTAGTCGATTTCAGGTTTTTGGGTCATTTTTTTTTTTTAAAAACAATGAATTATTGGAAGGGCACTTGCTTTTGCTCGCATTATTGTGAAAGGCAAGTAAAAAAAAAGAGAGAGTTAAATCTGGGTCCACAAAACTCTGAGCGGGGAAATACCATCACCACACAAAACTCTGAGCGGGGGGGATACCATCACATTAAACTCTGAGCGGGGGAACACCATCACCACATGAAACTCTGAGCGGGGGAACACCATCACCACATGAAACTCTGAGAGGGGGAACACCATCACCACATGAAACTCTGAGCGGGGGGGATACCATCACATGAAACTCTGAGTGGGGGAACACCATTACCACATGAAACTCTGAGCGGGGGAACACCAAGGTCAGCAATGTACGCACTGAGGAGTCGTTGGTCTCCGATCATAATTGTATTTTGTTTGACCTATCCTTCGACAATGATTTTGTACCGGTGAATCGCTTAAAAAGCTCACGATTTGTTAGCAGCTTAGCCATAGAGAACTTCACCGCAAACTTCGATAGAAATGTGCTGGCGTCCTCTGATGATGACGTAAACAGCCTGGTTAATGTTTTTAACTCGCACTAGGTGGCCATTTTAGATGACGTAGCGATCATACATACGTAGGAAATCATCCCTGAGCTGTTTTTCTACTATCTCCCTGAATGACCTAATGGATACTGTGAGCTCTATGAAATCCTCCTCAAGCTCCGTAGATTTTTTACCTACGTCAATGTTTAAGGAAGTTATGATCTCTGTTGGCCCCAGCTTTCTCACCATTATCAAAAGGTCCTTGGTTTCAGGCACTGTGCCATCCTATTTTAAACAGGCGGTAGTACAGCCCCTTCTTAAAAGGCCCAATCTGGGCCCATCCCTCCCAAACAATTATAGACCCAAACTGCCTTTTGCCGCGAAAGTGTTAGAGAAAGTGGTGGCAAACCAGCTAACCACTTATCTCAATAACCATAACATTTCTGACAGATTTCAATCTGGTTTTCGTAATAAACACTCCACTGAAACAGCCCTCCTCAGAATTTCCAATGACATTATCATGTCCTCTGACAAAGGGGATTGCTCTGTTCTGGTTCTGCTAGACCTCAGCACAGCTTTTTGATACAGTTGACCATGGTATCCTGCTGAGCAGGCTCAGGGATTGGGTGGGCATCTCCGGTAGCGCTTTTAGTTGGTTTGCTTCTTACCTCAAAGAGAGAAGCTTCTCCGTATCCGTGGGTCATTTTAAATCCGACCCTTCTTCCCTTTCTTGTGGTGTGCCTCATGGGTCTGTGTTGGCTCCGATTTTATTTGCCATATACTTGCTCCCCCTTGGCCTTTTAATTAGTTCATTTGAGGGAATCGGTTACCATTTTTATGCGGATGATATCCAACTCCTTTTATCTTTTAAACCTGACAATTTTAAAGGTCTGTACATTTTATTGGAGTGTTTATCCGCTATTGAGCAATGGCTGTCCAGCAATTTCCTCCAACTCAATGCTGCAGAGACTGAGGTGTTGATCATAGCCAGTGATAACATTACCTCCAGAGTGGCTAACCACCTGGGGTCTCTGAAGGGAAATGTTCGCCCTTATGGGGTTATATTTGATCAATCTATGCACTTGGATAAGCATGTAAAAACGCTCACTCGCTCCTGTTTCTTTCAGCTTAGGAACATTGGCAAATTACGGTCCATTTTTATCACGTTCTGAATTAGAAATCTGTATACATGCATTCATTTCATCCAGACTCGATTACTGTAATTCTCTGTTTACTTGTCTCAGCAAATCATCCATAGATCAGCTCCAACTTATCCAAAATGCCGCAGCTAGATTACTCACAAGGTCCAAAATGACATGCCACATCACCCCAATTCTAGCTTCTCTTCACTGGCTCCCGGTACATTTCCGAATACAATTCAAAGTCCTGGTTTTTGCATACAGAGCCCTCCAAGGTCAAACCCCAGACTACATCTCAGATCTCCTTCAGCTGTATCTGCCTAGCCGCCGTCTGAGGTCGACTGACCAGTTGCTCCTGGTAGTGCTTTGGACCAGGTTAAAAACCAAGGGTGACAGAGCCTTTGGGGCAGTGGCCCCAAGGCTCTGGAATGCGGTCCCCCATGACCTGAGAGCCTCCCCTTCTGAACTTCAGGTCAAGGCTCATTTAAAAACACACTTGTTCAGACAGGCTTTCGGCCATGTGTAGCTAATAATTATTTTTTATTTTTATTTTTTACAGTTCGCTCTGCTTTAAGTGCTGCGGTTTTATCGTCTTTTATTGGTTACTTCTTGTAAATATCTCGTTGATGTCTTTTTTTAATTTATTTTTATCGCCGTGAAGTTTTTTATGCAATCTTGTTTTAAAACTGTGAACGCCATGTTTCTTATTCTCTTTCTTATTTATTGTTGTTATTTATTTATTTTTTTTATTATTTTTACCTCTGTAAAGCACTCTGTGCACTCGTGCTGTGAAGAGCGCTATAAAAATAAAGTTTACTTACTTACGTACACCATTACCACATGAAACTCTGAGCGGGGGGGATACCATCACCACACGAAACTCTGAGTGGGGAAATACCATCACCACATGAAACTCTGAGCGGGGGGGGGATACCATCACCACATGAAACTCTGAGCGGGGAAATACCATCACTACATGATTGGACAGCAGGGAAAAGACTGACAATGACGTGAAGCGCCTTTTTATCAAGGCACCTCAAAATAGAACTGTGTTTTATACAAAACCCAAAACCAGTGAAGTTGGCACGTTGTGTAAATCATAAATAAAAGCAGAATACAATGATTTGCAAGTCCTTTTCAACCTACATTCAATTGAATACACTGCAAAGACAAGTTACTTAATGTTCGAACAGGTAAACTTTGTAATTTTTTGCAAATATTAGCTCACTTGGAATTTGATGCCTGCAACATGTTTCAAAAAAGCTGGCACAAGTGGCAAAAAAGACTGAGAGAGTTGAGAAATGCTCATCAAACACTTATTTGGAACATCCCACAGGTGAACGGGCTAATTGGGAACAGGTGGGTGCCATGATTGGGTATAAAAGCAGCTTCCCTGAAATGCTCAGTCATTCACAAACAAGGATGGGGCGAGGGTCACCACTTAGTGAACAAATGCGTGAGCTGATTGTCGAACAGTTTAAAAACAACATTCCTCAACCAGCTATTGCAAGAAATTTAGGGATTTCATCATCTACAGTCCGTAATATCGTCAAAAGGTTCAGAGAATCTGGAGAAATCACTGCACGTAAACGACAAGGCCGAAAACCAACAGTGAATGCCTGTGACCTTCAATCCCTCAGGCGGCACTGCATCAAAAACCAACATCAGTGAGTAAAGGACATCATCACATGGGTTCAGGATCACTTCAGAAAACCACTGTACAGTTCGTCGCTACATCTGTAAGTGCAAGTTCAAACTCTACAATGCAAAGTGAAAGCCATTTATCAGCAGCACCCAGAAACGCCGCCGGCTTCGCTGGGCCCAAGCTCATCTAAGATGGACTGATGCAAAGTGGAAAAGTGTTTTGTGGTCTGACGAGTCCACATTTCAAATTGTTTTTGGAAACTGTGGACGTCGTGTCCTCCGGACCAAAGAGGAAAAGAACCATCCGGACTGTTATAGGCGCAAAGTTCAAAAGCCAGCATCTGTGATGGTATGGGGGCGTATTAGTGCCCAAGGCATGGGCAACTTACACATATGTGAAGGCACCATTAATGCTGAAAGGTACATACAGGTTTTGGAGCAACATATGTTGCCATCCAAGCAACGTATTTTTCATGGACGCCCCTGCTTATGTCAGCAAGACAATGCCAAGCCACATTCTGCACGTGTTACAACAGCATGGCTCCGTAGTAAAAGAGTGCAGGTACTAGACTGGCCTGCCTGTAGTCCAGACCTGTCTCCCATTGAAAATGTGTGGCGCATTATGAAGCGTAAAATACGACAACAGAGACCCCGGACTGTTGAACAACTTAAGCTGTACATCAAGCAAGAATGGGAAAGAGTTCCACCTGAAAAGCTTCAAAAATTGGTCTCCTCAGTTCCCAAATGTTTACTGAGTGTTGTTAAAAGGAAAAGCGATGTAACACAGAGGTAAATAGGCCCTTTTTTTGCAATGTGTTGCTGCCTTTAAATTCTAAGTTAATGATTATTTGCAAAAAAAAAAAAAGTTTCATAGTTTGAACATTAAACATCTTGTCTTTGCAGTGTATTCAATTGAATATAAGTTGAAAAGGATTTGCAAATCATTGTATTCTGTTTTTATCTACGATTTACATAACGTGCCAACTTCACTGGTTTTGGGTTTTGTACGAACCCTATCAAAAAAACAGCAAAGCGTCTGGGGCGCTTAAACACGAGGTGCCCAGTGCTCAAAGCAGCTTCCAGAATGCGTCTAATCATTGAGAATATTAACAAAAAGGGTTTCCAACATTGATGAAGCGCGTTCGGCGTGATCGGCCCCATACTCTAATGAGCAGGAACTCAACGAGATCTCTAGCTAGCGATTTTAAGCATGCTTTCAAAAAACTAAACTGAAAACCCCAACAGGACAGTGGACTTCCAGGAGCAGAATTGGTCATCGTTGCCCTTCACTCTTACCAGCATGGTGGTCCGCAGGTCAAATTTCTCAGCCAGCTGGGTGATGTAAATGTGAACAGAGACCAGATCCTGGGAGTCCTTCTCCTCCACCTCCCTGATGATGTCAGACACCCACTCAAACTGTTTCTGGGTCCGCGTTACCCAAATGAAGTAGATCTGGGGAAAGGACATGCAAACAGATTACCCATTGGTGTAAGCTCGAGCCCACTGGACACAGCCGTTTGCCAGATCTGCCTCTAGATGATGGGCGTCCATACTTTTTTGCAATGGATCTTGAATTTGACCGAAGACTTGAACACCAGATCTTTCAGGATGGAGGCAAATGGGGTGACTCCGATTCCGCCGCCAACTAAGACCGACACTTCGAAATCCTTCCATTCCTGGTGACCCTCACCAAATGGCCCATCCAAGTACAGCTGTGGGAGAAACAGAGACAGTTATCAGTAACACATCACTCACAAGCACTACCTGTGATGCTCGTAGAAATAAATGGTGGCAACCGTTAGCTAATATTGCATTCATTGTCAATGACTAAACTGCAAATTATATGTTATGATGTCATAAATAGGCACTGTTATGGCCATAACTGGCAGGTGATTCCAGCCCCTTTTTCTTGATCCATAATGAATCACCTGTAAGCAAACAGCTAAATTGTAGAATAGTAGTTGCATCTCTGCGCTAGCCGCTTGCTTACGTTAGGATAAACCCCTTGCTGCTCCAGGACTCCTTCTGTATAGGACTCCCTCAGCTTGCTGGTCCAAGGCCCCACCGCTCGAATATGCAGGCTCAGGTTCTCCTCGTGGGGGGCGGAGGTCAGTGTGAAAGGATGGTACTCATCTGTGCCCAAAGCTAGGGAAGCTATGCGCACCCACTGCCCCGACCGATACATAAAACCCCGCGGTCGCTTAAACTCCAACCATGTCACTCCTGCACACGGGAAGAACCAGAGACATGATAATCAGATATTCACAGCCTTTTGCGTTGCTTTATTTTATTTAACTTCTCTTGAGGCAGTTATTCATGGCCTCTCCAAAATGGATTCATTCACAATGGTTTTCCTTCTGTCTGATCACCCTCATTGGCTACATTCACATTACCATACTGAAGTGACTCAAATCCGATTTCTTGCCTTCATGGGACAAAGATCTGATGTTTGCAGGGTAGATTGGACACCGAGATCCAATTTTATACCTGATACTTGAAATAAGAATTGAGCTTTGATACGTCGTCCTACATGGGCTACAATCCAAGCTGTGGCTATACAACATGAAGATGAACTGTGAGAATGGAATCCATGTCGGTGTTTGCCTGTAGCCATGAGCTGAGCACTGTCATCGCAGTGCCAGCAATAGCTGTTAACATCACAAAAGCTAGCCATCTTGCTGTCTTCACTTTCTCGTCCTTCTTTTTTTATCTAAGCATTCAGATTACAGTTAAATAAAGGTCACGTGTAATTATTAATGTGAACCGTCAAGATCTGATCTGAGCAAATAAATCTGAATTGATCAATGAGGCTTGTAATATGAACATAACATTGTTGAATGGAAAAACCATTGTTCCCAGCCAATCCCTGCGGATAAAAAAAAACCACGGAAAGAACTTTCACCACAATTTAAGGAGAGCCACAGGGCGTGCAGGATTTTTACCCACCAACTACCTAAGATCCGACAAACCAGTTGCCGTGAATTAACCGTAGAATCAACTGCTTTGATTGATAAATTGAGTTCTGAGTAGCAACAAAACCAGGGGCATGTTCAAGACCGAAGTGTCTGACGCCTAGCTCTCAGGTGTAGCTGTGAACGACTCACAAGTTCTTGCACGTTTTCCAACGTGGCCGCCAACTACAGTTTGCATCAAATTCCATTGAACAAGCTGTGACTATGCTGGACGCCATCTTTAAAAGCAAGGCAAGACTGTATGCCAAACGTAGACCAAACATATTTTAATTGGTGTAGGGGCAAGAATGTGCGGGCTCTCGTTCGACACCATGATTTTAAACATGTCTCAGCTGATACTGCAGCCTGCCTAGACCAGAATTGGTTACCCCTGATTTCAGGCATGATGAAAAAATATATATATATGTGTAGCCAAAAATTATCCTGTATTTGTACTTGTGTACTTTAGGATGCTCATACAAAGTTTTACCACTCTATTGCAAGCAGACTGGCCTTGCGGTCACTTAGTCATTTTTTTTTCTTTTGGGTCTTAGTCCACTGCTTCCAGACTCTCTCCTCAGGTTACACCAGTCCATGGCCTTGATTAATACAGTATCGTTAGATATACTTCAGCTGGCACACAAATGACTGAATCTGGAGCGGGGGTACGGAACCATGGTCCAAGAGAGCCATAGCCCTGTAAGTTTTAGATATCTCTCTCCTCCGACACAACTGATTAAATTATTCTCAAGCCCTTTACACACTATAATCATTTGAATCGGGCATTTTAAAGTAGAGAGACATCTAAAACATCCAGGAATATGGTTCTCCAACAGCAGGGTTTGTGATGGTTGGTTTTTTGAGATGCCAAATGCTGTGGCCAGAATGAAAGGAAGTATAGCAAAATAAGAGACAAACACAGAAAAAATAAGAAAGGGAGACTCGCGCTTCCAAAGAACCTAGCACCAGTCCGAGTAACAACAAGGAAGCAACGCAAGCTGGACTGAACGAAATGAAAGGGAAAAATCTTGGAAACCGAAAAAAAAAAAAAAAAAAAAAAAAGCACCAGACGGTGCCCAGAAAGAGGAAAAAAGAGAAATAGATTCCCTCGCTAACTAGCACTTTCCTCTTTGTAGCTAATTCCTCAACAACTCTCTAACTAGAGACCTTACCGACTATAGTGCAAACAAAACACTGACACTATAGCAAGGGCAGCGAGGCGGAACTTGGATTTAAATAGAGTCCGGGTGCCACCCCCAATTGATGCCAGCTGGCCCAAGAATCCGACTGTGGACAAGACAATATCGTCTTTGATGAGAGCAACAAAGAACGCTCCCAAAGCCACCGCCAGCCTCTAAAACCATGCCAGGGCTCCTCCTCCCTGACCTGAGGTACTTTTCCCAAAAGCTAAGTTGCTAACTATATCCGCAACTTGCATAGATCAAACCAGAACTCTGGTTCAGACTAAGTAAGTTACCAATTTAGCAACTAAGCAGTTGGGAAATGTACCCCTGGCGGACGTGCACAATGGAGAGGGTTGGGAAATACTACTTTTGTCAAAGGTTTGAGTTTCCCAGATCATTAGAGACAAACACTCCAAAGCAATTACATTTCAAACCTATACCCATCATTGACTAATTTTGTGAAATTTTTAGAGTGGCTTTTTCTGTCACATTCTCACCTTCATATGCAGGCAATGATGATTTTCTTTTTTTCTCTGATATCGTATTACACTCTTGCCAGAGTTTGTGACATCGTCTCCGATTGCGCTTTGAGTATATTGACATGAGTCAGCCATTCTGGCTATTGCACTGATCACTCCTATAACCTGTCAGCGTGTATTTTATTTCAGGACAGTAGCCAACCAAGAAAGCAAAAAAAAAAAAACAAGAGCAGTCAGAGACAGCAATATACGCCTGTCACGCAACAGTTTGCATAATAGGGTTAATTTTGAGAAAAAGGGTGATCCAATCAGGCTGATTTCTGAACTCATCAAAGTTCCACCTAATATGGTCATGCTGTGTGAATGTGGATGAAATCGATTGAGAATTGGCGGAGTTATGGTGAACACAAGCAACGGACAGACAGACAGACGTCAAGACAGACAGACATCATGATTCCATAATACGTCCCGTCTGTCTTACGACGGGCGTATAAATAAAAAAAACCATAAAATCTGCTTTACAATGAAACGTGGCCTAGCCTCGCCTTACCGGAGGGAAGCAGCTCTGCTTTCACCACAGGAATTTCCACCTTCTTCCTATTCAGACTGATGAGCTTGTCCACCAAAAAGAGAATAGCCGGGGGAATGAGATAGACGTAGAACTTGGGTTCCTGGATTAGGCCATAGCTCCCATGAATAATCGTCTGTAATGGGCAAACAAAGAAGTGTATATACTTTGTTTTTGTCAGATAATTGTTTTTCATACAGAAAGCCATTATTTGAAGGCGGAGTAATGCTAACCAGCACATAAAGGACAATGTAGAGGTAGTGCGTGACCCAGAATCCTCGGAAACTGACGCGACGAAAATGCCGCGAGGCAAAGACGTAGATGAACGAGAGGACAAGAAGAAGCAGGATACCAGTAAGGCCTAGAACAAAAACCAATGTTTAAAAACACATGCGTGCATAACTATGCAAACACACACACTCACATGTGGATTTATACAGAAGTACTTTTGTACATAAGCAAACGCACATGATCACAAAAGATGTATGCATACTGATACTTATATAGGCGTGTGTGTGACTGAGTTTGTATATGTGTGTATATCTATTTATGAATGTATAAATGTATATGACGATAACAGTGACGTGCAGTCGGAGGTTAGTTTGCTGAGGCAGAATCCTCCTCTTTGCTTGATTAGCAATCAGATGATTAACTAGTTTAGTAAGAATATTCAGCAGAATGACGGGCCAGTTGAAGTTTCTGCGGCGTTATTACTCAGTTGGCTACATCGAACCTGAAATGCTCACGAAACTGCAGATTAGCGCGTAGTTGCTTACAGGAAGCCAGGGACGTGTGGTGGTGATCCAAACTTCTACCACAGGATTTTGTGAACCTGTTCCCACGTACAATTCCTGATTGACAATCAAAACAATTAAGACCAAGCCTCTAGGAAGCCCATATAATGATCGAGAAGATAATGACAAAATGACTCATTCACGTATACGCTTCAATTCGAGACTGCAAGGATGGAAATCTGAATAATCAATTCGGAAAAATTCTCGGCTCTTGGTAATTCTGTATATCGTCTTAACATTTTGTTAATCGGATTATGAAAGAATACTGAAAATAAACGCCCCACCTTTTTTTTGTTCGGGTGTAAAAGCGCATATTTACAGGAAAGTATATTGTATACTGAGTCAAGAAAGAAACTCCACACTCATAAATTTGTAAATATTTTCTTGAAACTTTTAATAAAAGACTTTTTAATTATCACTAGTGGTAAATGCGTTGTCAAAGACATCATGACACTCATCAACTCCGACGTGCACTGGTACGTAGCACGTGCTAGCGTACTTTAAGCTACGTAATCGCCTGAGCACTGCTCTTATTCAAGTTGTAACTTACCATTTTTACTCGTGAACATTTCCATAGCATTTCTGGTGGAACTGGTTACATTATGGACATTATTTTTATGATACACCATCTTTAATGAGTACAGAATTAAATAAAATAATTTTTTAAAACCTCATTTCTTGTATGTTCAACTTATCGACCTCCGAACGAGAGTGAACTTTTTTTTTTGGCTGAGTATATATTGATCAAGCATTGCACTCTGCATAAGTCGAACTGTTTTAATATTTGTTGATGACATTGCTTTGGCTTCCTGGAGGCAAGTACGCGCAAATCTGCTGTTTCGTGAGTCATAACGCCGGGAAACATAAACCGGCCCATCATTCTGCCAAATAGTCTTACTAAACTAGTTAATCATCTGATTGCAAGTCAAGCAAAGGGGAGGATTCTGCCTCACCAAACTAACCTCCGACAGCACATCACTGGCAGGTACTCTATACTCCATTTTGTCAAAATTGTGTTAAACCTCTATTCACATGCTTGTGGTAATAGAAATCCAAGTAGAAACAGGCTATTAGTGAAAATGCACCTTATGCCTTGTATTAGGCATGTTCAAAATTGCCCTCTGATGCAAAATGCACCATATGCCAGCCATTTTTGCTGTCAGAACGCTCCATATCCAATCAGCCAATCACAGGCTTTCTACGCGTTTTTTCAAGATGGCTCTTTCCGATGAATTGAAGGCTACATCTGGCTTTTTATTCTCTTTTGATCAATTTTAAATGTTAAAATGAATGACTTTGATGAGATAGTGGAGCCTGTTGAACTGTCACCAGTAGGTAGAAAGCGTGACACAGTCTCCATCCATGGGCAAGACTGGGAAGCTTACGATTGAGTTTCGCACAGTTTACAGTTGTGAATTTTGTTACCATAATTTCCTCAAAAAGGTTAAGAATTTGACAAACTTTAGGCTCTGTTTTCTTCCAATGGTCAGTTGTGTGAACAAGGCAAAGAAAACCGATGTGCTTAAGCTGATGCGCGATAGCATTGGTGTGAAGAAGAATGTTAGGGCATTCTACCAAAAAATGGCTAATGCCCGAGGTGGGCCAGTGAATGGTAGTGATGAAAGTGATAGAGATGACTAATTTTGGTATGAAATGATTTGACATGCACCAGAGATTACTGAGACTGAGAATTGAAGCACTGGGTCCTGCAATTATTGGACTGTAGCACATTCTGTGATCAAAGACGCTTCCATGGTTATGGAGCATTTTGCAGACAAGTGGGTATATGGAGCGTTTTGAAGACAAATCAATTAAAGTTTGAATTTTTTTCAAAGTTCTAATAAAGTTAGGACTTACTGAATTCCAATTCAAAAAGCTCATTAAAAATATTGTTCTTCTCAAAACAATAAAAATGGACATTTTTTTCTGCATTTTGCATTTACGTTCTTCATATATATATATATGTGTGTGTGTGTGTGTATATACATATATATATATATATATATATATGTGTGTGTGTGTGTGTGTGTGCGTATATATATATATATATATGTATGTATATACAGGTGTGTGTGTGTGTGTTTTCAGGCCTAGTACGTTCTTATAGTTGATTTCTTTTAGTTTGTTTTGACAACGATAATTGTAAAAAAGGAAAAGGGAAACACACACACGCGCGCGCACACACACACACACACACACACACACACACACCATCAGAAGGACAGAATTCTCAACAACATACCTGGGACTGTCTGAAAAAACCACCAAGTCCACTTCTGAGGAAGTTCAAAACTAAACAAGAATGGAAAAGATTGTTTGAAATGTGTTGTTTATTTTCAATGCAAAACCAATGGATGCTCAGAGAAAATGATCATTACAAATGGTAAAATGTAATACGACTGTCCAAAATTCACCATATGGCCAACAAAACAACACGATGTGGTAAATGAACACAGAAATGCCAAGACTTTTAATTTCTTTTGAGACTTCTATATAAACACAGAAGTAACTAGGTATTGCTCTGGCGCGTAATGTGATAGGAGTTTGAAGAAATCAAAACCTTGAAATAAACTAAATCAAAGGTAGACTGGCAAACTAAAAACGAGGGCATGGAGAAATGAATATTGAATAAGTGAATCACCTACCCATCATTTCGAAACACTTTGGGGAACAGGCAGGCTAGCATGCTTAGGTTGCTAACGGAAAAGGTGTAGACGTTGACCACATGACCCAAACTATGAAGGACTGTGGAACAGAGGAATAAAGTCAGAAGTACTGTTCTGCAAACCAAACTGAAATCATTAGGTCTAAAAGTACCCATACCAGTTCCACGATACATTCCAGGCATTTAGCATGTACGCTCATATTCGGCACAATGTGCAGTACTGCGCAAAAGTAAGTCTTGAACAACGTAGATTTTTTTCTAAATTAAAATCAGATGCTTATTTTTGTTTTAGTTCATAAATACTGTAAAGTTATTTAGAAAAATCCAGATCTCAACATCTTATGGCTGTCACAGATTCCCCGGACAGACAGCAGCAAGTAAGACACTAAGGGCTCTAATTTCGTAGACCAGGCGCAGGTGCGGCGCAGGCGCGGCGAACGGGGGGTGCGCCGCGCCAACGGGGTGTGTCCAGGCGTATGTGGCAATTTCGTGCCCGGCGTAGCCTGGTGCAAGTACTCCTCTGTCCCGCCTCTGCCCCTCCTTCCAGCGCAAGTTGGCAGAGAAGGCGTGTTTAGGTATAACACAGCCGAGTCAAATCTTGCTCACTGGCAAGAGAAACGATGGATAGCGTGTTCCTATTATTACAAACTGTTGCTGCTTTAAATTTTGGGATTAACATGCATGTGCAACAATGCAAGATACGTGACACATTTATTTTCAATATGTGATCTTAACTCAGTACGAGATCATAGCAATCAGGCAGTATTCCTTTCACCCACTAAAGATGATAAAACCTAAGTGACAATAATAGTAGCCTAGTATTAAGCCACTTGCACACTGGACGTGAAACGAATTTTTCGCTCGACAGATTGTGTTGAAAGCAGTGTCTTGTGTCCGAAAGTCTGACAGGGTTTTAATAAATCTCCGTGTCGGACAGTCTATTATTGTTTTTGATTTCTTCAAATCTTCTGACTCTTTTAGATATTAAACGTGAATGTTTTGATAAAAGGGCTCAGTTCTTCAAGATGAGTATCGAGAATTTCAATCAATGTTTCTGTTTAAGCTGCTCAGTAAAGTGAGTCGACACTGGCGCGAGACAATGTACAATGTCTCCGTGTCTGACAGCCAAAAAAAAAATAAAAAAAAAAGAGGACGATTATAACAGATTGATAACGAAATGAAGAATAAAAAGAAACATTTTAACAACAGAACATCCAATGAACACTGCGATTTATTTATTGGCGGGTCATCTTTGTTGGATGTCCCGTTTGTTGGTGATATATTTTTATTCTTTATTTCCTTATAAATCTGTTCTCATATCAATACTTTTACTTTTTGCAGGCTGGTGGACATGGAGTATTTTGCATTTCGTGTCGGACAGTCTTGATCGTGCATGCGATAATTTCTTCACACTGTCAATGGTCATGGAATTGATTTGCTCACGCACTATTTTATCTCTGCTGTGGAAATAAAGCGTGAATCTGTTCGATCCATCTGACTAATTTTCAAAAGAAAGACCGAATAAAGACTGCCGTCTATCTTCAACGGAGGAAAACAGACGAATTGGCTAAAAAGACCAAGAAAAGTCGAAAGCAATCAATTTGCATTTTGTGAATAATTCCTGGAATACTCGGAAAATTTAGAACTTTTATGACTTTCGGACACGGAGCTATATTAAAACCCTGTTCGACTATCGCGTCTTTGCATTGACTTTGTCTGTATTCAGTCCTGCTAAAAATTCGTTTCGCGTCCAGTGTGCAAGCGGCTTTAATGAGCATAGAACGCAAGCATTCAATATATATATATAGGCTACAGTTTGTGGTTGGCTGAGAAAGATGTGAAGTCATTAGTTTGCATCACGGATTCAGCTGCGTTGATTAAGCCAGGTCCAAGTTTCCATTACGCGTCGCAACCGCCTTTTATCTGACATCAGGACAATCGATATAGATGCTATAATTTATGTCCTTATTCAGATAGTTACATTAAATAGTGCTTCCTGTAATTATTTCTTGCATTGAAATGTGCCTGACATTCTGGAAACCGGCCTGTGAGATTTCGGTGAGGTGTGCACACTCTGCGCCGGTCAGCCAAATTACCACTGCACGGAAATTAAACCAGGTTGGAGCTGGCGAGTTTTCTGCGCAACTCCAGTGGAGACTTTTTCTACGAAATTGTCATTGCGTCTTGATGAATATGTGATACCTCCCCGTACTACGCCGCCACACCCATCTCGGCGCACCTTCACCTCACGAAATTACCAATACACGGGCTGCGCCGTACGAAATTACCACTGCGCAGGCTGCGCCTCGCTACGCCACCTGCGCTGCGCCAGGAAATTAGAGCCCAAAGTCTGCAGAAAGACTGAGGCAAGTTCTTGAGCATTTTCAGAGCAACTCAACAGCCAATTGTCTTCTACAACTATTAAAATGCAAACCATTTTTAGGCAAACACTAGTCATACCAAATATAGAATTTATTTAATTTATCACAGCTCTTATTAGAGCATTTTCCAGTATTTTATTTCATTACTTTTGGGAGCATCTTTGCCTGCTTTACATACGCCTAGACTTCTGTGCAGTGCAGCATACGCACACATGCTGAATTAATCCAAATTATGCTAAAGGATATTGTTGGAAGTAATTACACCACAATGTTACCCCCCTTACTACCCTCCTTACTTAAAGATGGTATAACATTTTTTTAGCTTGTACAAAACATTTTTCCAATTCTGCTACTCAAAGTGTTATCACCGAGTTGGCAGAGTAATTGAGTTGTGTAAAATGTAGGGAAAAAGCTCTTTTCAATTCAGCCCACATTCCAGATTTGAGTGAGTTCAGGAGTTTACTCTGTGCCATTATCCTGCTAACTTAGTAATCCCCCTTCAAGAAACAGGGCCCTAATATTGGGCTGCTGATACCAGGGAGTGGATGAAAAACATTGTTTCTTGTCAAGCAGTACATAGCTCCAGGGGTGTGAATCCTATAATGGCTAACCCTGAACTTTTTCTTCACTTTTCGAACCACTTCTGTCTCTCTTTATTTTCCCTCCCACCCTTATATGCATAATTCACAGTCTGAATGTAGTGAAAACTCAAAGCCTGTTCCATTACTGTGCAACATATATATATATATATATACACACCGGCGTCGGTAAATTCCAAACTTTAATTCCTAAATAATTCTGTAATTGAATTTCCAAATGTTTTCACTTGAATAATTTTCCAGAGTCTCTATGATACAAATACTGAGTTATGAAGTCTAAACAGGCTCATGCCGGGAAAAAATTGTATTCTGCGCTAAGGGGTTAATGCATGCCAGAGTTGACCACAGAATCCATGCGAAGGCAGTTTCGTCAGACCTGTGAGGATGACGGCAGACATAGCCATCAAGCGGTGGAGGTCAATGGCGGCGTCGAAGGGGATGTAGTGGTTGAGGAATGTCTCACGGCATAGAGTGATGAGGTTACGGCAGACGGTGAGCAGCATGTAGGGAAATAAGAAGGAGATGGCGGCCGCCGAACCGCGAGACACCACGATGCCCACCGCTGTGGTCTCTGGAATACCGGTGGTGTCCGCCTGCAGACTGTAGTCTAAAACACAGGGAAATTGGTTTGTATTTGTTAGTCCACAGGGCTAGACTCACAAAATTGTGCATCAGAATTATCACAAAGAGTGAGGCACAGTACACAGCATACCAAAAGGTATGTGGGCTCGACTTCATCAAGGGCTCTTTTTCATGATTTGCAAGGCCTCAAGCTGAATTTCACCTGAATGGTACAACTCTACTCAACTCAACCCACCTAGCTTGGAACCTCACTGTTTTGGTTTTCCATTGTCAAAAGTTGAGGATAGTACCTAATACTCCATACTTTTTTTGGTATCATGTTAACTGAGGTTCCAAGGGAACAGAGCTAATACTAAAAAGTGACATGAAAACATTGCGGACCTCTGATTTGTCTGAGAGAACTGTCTCGGAACTGACACTAATGCCAAAGCCAACATGAGACATCCAGCACAAAGCTACCACAGTGGCCGCAATTTTTTATTCACTGGACCCAACACAGATTTTAAGCAATGGCAATCTGTAAAATCATGCCGAGGTCAGCTGACGAGGTACTGACATTCCCCCATTTGGTAGCCAATAAAACAGAGTTGGAAGTTGTGCAGCCAAGAACTGTCACTTGCAGTGAGCGGGTACCATCTGCAGTGTAAAACAAAGTGAAGTACTAACACCAGTTCTAAGCAAGTAGATTCACTTACAGCCAAAGTAGTTTTGTGCGCAAAAACCATATTAGTCCCACTGAAGGAAAAGGTTACAATACGTCTGATGATGTTCCAAGTGATTTTACTCTCTGTGTATGAGGGCACTGCCTTCCCTAAACTGTTGAAAGCATAGAGTCATCTGGAATGTGGCACTATCCCAATACTGTCAAGATTGTGGCGCAATCCCGTTTCATTCAGTGGAACTAAGAGTTGTGGCCTGAATTCTGTGACAAACAGCAGCAGAGCAGGGAATGTACACGCACCCTCAGCAACAAAGCCAGTGTTTTGGCCATTGATGTTGTGTTTTGGCCAGTGTATTGGCCCTGGGGACATAAGTGAGCTGTGAGTTCATGTAAAAGGTCAAGTAAAACTAATGCACCATTAATTCCAAAAGCGGGGTCTCCGGAAGCGAGAATCGATACTCACGGTAGCATCTTTCCAGGGTTACCGCGGCAGTGATGGCGTAGATGATGGCCACGCACACAATATGACGGCGGTAGTTCTCCATGATTCGTTTGAACTGCTGCATCCTCTGGTGAAGCTTGCTGCGATTGTATTTCTCCCTCATTGGCCGAACAAAGAGCTTTGCACTGTAGGCTTTCTCTCTAAAGGGACAGAAGCGCAGTAATTAGCAAGGCTCATATTCAGAAAAAAACAGACAGGGCTTTTTTCCAATCACTGGGAGCATCCAAATTCTAAACAATGCAAGGAGCCTTCCTTAATAACAGAAACAGACATCAACCAAAAATACTATGTAGCTTGACTGGTAGCCATGACACAATGCGTCCAAATCGTCTGTTTAATAAAGGTCAGGAGGCACTTAGCTCTTTTGTTGCTTCCTTCCAGCAAAGAAACAGTGACAATCTTGGAAGAATGCTTCAAGACCACAATCCTTCGCAACTGTTGCGACTGGGTTCATAATTCCTTCTAGTTTCCCTTTAGGATTTGTGAATCAATTACTAATCGCCATTGAACTCATGATGTATTGGTGGAAAGGGCGACTATTTTCCATTAACATTTCCCTTGAAACCTTAAGAATCTCCCCACAACATTCCCTTAACCCGTGTGACATTTTCTATTAAGGCTAAGAAATAGTGGAGGGGAAAGCAAGCAAGGCTGCTTGATTAGGACAATTTGGACGGAAAAACTGATTTCTCTCATCCCTCCTTCATTTTGTTTCTCACCCCTTGTTTCGTCAATTGGAAATACACAGAAAAGAAATGTGAAAAGGATGTGTGGAAAAGGAGAAACTAGCAAACAAAAATTTGCAAAATAGATTGCCCTTGGTCCCTCAAATGTGAGTTTGAAGCAATATCAGTTATGGGACCAGTAGATGACGGGCTCATTCAAATCTTTTATTTTTTCACTCCTTGCCCGTTTTTCTTGTAACAGACCTGAAAGTCAATTGATGGCCCACCATCATCAAAAAGATTATAAAAGACTTTGGAGAAGAGCATATGGCACATCGCAAGTCTGTACTGCTAAAGTGACTATTTTATGCCCAATTGTCAGAAAAGTATCGCCATGTTTTTGTTTCTTCAGGCATGAATTAAGCCAGCCGATTGCACTCAATAATTCTCCCTCCTGGCTGAAGAACTGCACCAATCAGCACATCTTGTAGCCTCCGTTGCAGACGTCTTGGTGTTCGGTTAATTTCCCTCAACCTACAACGTCTGCGCACTTTGTCTACCGTGACGTAATGTGATTGTGCTTGATGAGCCAATCAGAATGCTTATTATATGTTATGATCTCTGTCATTACTATGGCTTTTCCCTGCGGCTTGTCAAAAATAGTGAAATGGCGGAAAAGAAACTCCTAAAAAAAACTTGTAGAAAACGACATTTTTTTGTGTGTAAAACAAAAATCCTCTCAAATAAAGACAAGATACGAGTGCATGGAAAAAGCAAGCTTGATATCGCTGCAGTAATAAGCTCTGTCATCTCTGTTAACACAGCGGTATACACGAACGAGTTATTCGTCTGCCGAACAGGCTGCTATCGCTTACTTGAAAAAATTTGAAAATAGCGAAAGAACTTGATGATTTATTATGTGAGCTTCATCGACAGCAACAGCATAAATATTGTTTGAATATGCGGCATTCAGCAGCATCTTCCTCCACCGTTCACTAAGCCAAAACTCTGGAGAACCGTATACTATCGAAAACAATCCTCTTTCCACACTTCTCTTCTCCATGTCGGTATCGACCAGACTAAAACTCGTTGCTTTCACTCCTATGTTATTCAAATAATTGACTTGATCCTTCATAAGGTTAACAAGAGGAGAAACAACAATAACAATAGGCGATTCTTTATTAGAAAACGCTTCCCCGAGGATTGGAAGAGCTTGGGTATATGAGCGATTTGCCAAATCCTGTAGGCAAATTTATGTAGACATCTTTCCTCTGGATAACTAAGTTGTTCATTGCTTGTTCTTGTAAGCTATTCATACTTTTAATATTGAAGGCTTTGCAGATTTTCTCCAAAGCTCGAGAGAAAACATGTTCGTCACCGTCCGCCAATTTGGCTTTATCTGTTTCTGCATATATAATTAGCTCCTGGATTTTAGGAGCTAGTTTCTGATTGGTGGAACACAAAACCTCGCTCGAGTGCGCAGACGTTGTAGGTTGAGGGAAATTAACCGAACACCAAGACGTCTGCAATGGAGGCTACACATCATGGTGGTTTAATAAAAATACCGGATAGCACTTCCACTGTCTGAACGCTGGCTTTTAAAAGTGATTATGAAAATATGAAATATTCAATATTTGTTATGATAATAATTTGGTGAGACATGCTTCTTTACAGTGCATAGCTCAATCAAAAAAAAAAACTAATCACAATTAATTAATAGAAATATGACATTTATATAGTGTCTTACTTTTTCACAAATCTTTTCCGTATTCCCTCTCCATCCATCTGGGAACTGAAAAAGACAAACAGATGAAAAGTTGGTGGTGGCCTCCATGTCCGCTGAACACAGAAAATTCTGTTCAGCGGACAACATTGGATGTTCTTCCCTCCCGCTCTCCTCTCATAGCGCAAGAAACTCACATGTTTTTTTCGGGGGTGATGAAGGACACCTGGTTGTGCCGGTTCAGGGCATTTTTCTGCTTCATGTCGATCCCTGCAGAGGAACAAGGGCATTTTGAGTCACTTGAGGTTGAAAAGTGACCAGTAGTGAGTGGAGGGGAGGTCAAAGAAATACAGAGAGCAAGAAAGACAGAGACGGTGTTGGAATATGAAAATAATTTATCAATGAAATATCAAGGATTTCATTCAGGGTATAGTAGGGGTCATAACACTTCAGTGAAATCTTAAACACATCCAAGTCAATGGAGAAAAATCAACAAAATCAACAATTGGTCTGCATTGCCCTATGTTGAACCTTTCTATCTAAATTGTATGCAAATTTGGCATTGTGTTGTCATTAGCTCAACACTGTAGTTAAGAGGTGTACCGATTTTGAATCAATATTGAATCCTGATTTTATTTACAATGCAGTGTGACAGAGCATAACAGTAAATAACATTGCAGGTAATCATTTACAAGCTGTTGCTGTCATGAATCAGGTCTCTCTCTGCTTGCACCTGAGCTGTTTTCAGCTCCTAGGGTCTTCTCTTGAAAGGCAGGTGTTGTGCGCATCTATCTGCATCGGATTCCGATTTTGTTAATCACTTGTTTGTTTGGAACATTTTACCATGGTGTTGTTTAGCATGCTAACGACATATGTTTGGCTAATCGGCTACTTGTCTTCTGCCACATTACTCGTGACTACCTGGCTGCCTCTCAGGTTAATTGCAGATTAATATCAGGTGTGTGAATCTTATAAATTACCCAAGATTCCGGCACCTCCTTGCGTTAGTGTCATCTATACACGGCGCTGGCAACAGAGGTCTTTTAGCCTTGTGTTGCGATCTACGTTTGCTAGTTAGTTAGCATTTTGATGGATTATTTTACTTCTAGCTTGCTCCTAAGTCTGAGCTTTATTTCCTAGAAGTAGACATTCCTTCATATTGGGCTGTGTTCCGCAGTTGTATTTGCTGTGTGGACATTTAGTGGTTTAGGTTCTCGTATCCTGAACTTTAAGATTGGGAATTGCTCGCATTCCGAGATCTTTCTCTGGAACCTTTACAGCTGCATAAGCCTTGCAACTAGTTTCGTACAACCAAAACTTTTGTACTTTTTAGTGTTGTGAACCAGTGAAAATTTTATGTTGTCAACAGCAGCATGATTTTTCGCAGTTTTGATTCGACAGCCAGACCATGGAAGCATTCACTGCGGTGGACAACAATTTCTTCCTCTTAATGATGTTTCCAGCCAAAAACATTCCAGATGTTTTTTGTTTACAGCAAAAAACACTATCTAGTTTCAATAGTGACAATAGACTTGACCACCCAGACCTATGGCGAGGTATAAACACAAAACATTGAGCGACTCTACTTACTATTATGACACGTAGTGCGTTGACGCACAAATCAGGCTCGAGAGCCGTGCCCATGCGTCGCTCACCTTTCACATTGAGCTGAGCAAACTGAAGCTCGTTCTCATGGTCGCGTAGTAGGAAATGGAAATCCTCCCAGGTGATCTTCTCCTTGTTGTCGAACCCGGCTGCCGTTAGCATGGCCTCAATGGCTTGCTCCGCTTGGGTCTTGCTGAGGCCGCTGTTTGAGATTTCAATAAAAGACCTGCACCACAGTGCGACAGGGAGAGGGGAAGGGTTAAGTGAACGGCACAAATTAATCGAATGTTGAGCACAGGTGTTTGAGACCACAGTGCTCAGGGACAGTCATATTACTTTACAGTTTAAGTTCAGTCTTCGAACAAATTTAATTCTGAATAGAGATTTGTCACAAAAAATAAATTTTCAGCCGAGGCTAAAATGAAGCTGTATCTGAGACTCTGGCCCTCAGTGTTCTCCACCAAACAACACCACAATCACCGATGGAATCTCTGTGTGCAAAAGTTCCAGTCCAGTCCTTAATAAATCAGAGGGCTTTCGATTCAAGGGGATGGTGGAAAAGAAAATGGTTTCCGAGAGACTGCAACTGGAGGTCTTAATAATGGACGGCATCTAGCTGTATGGAAAACAAAATGTGCCATTTTCTAGACCTTGATTAATTACAAAGAAAAAACTGAAAAGTGTCATTGATTCTGCAAACTCAACACTGTCTTCGGTTCTTACAGCACACTGCTGATGTAACACTGAAGAAAGCAGTACAGTGCCAAAATATTTATACTTGTCAACCATGCATTTAAGCTTAAAAAAATAGTTTTTAAAAAGATTTTTAAAGAGAATCATTGAGTGTGAAGGCTTCTCATTTTTAAAAGCCCGACATTAGACAGAAGGTGCCCTCCTCATAAATGGCAATAGAAATGGAGGGAAAAAAATGGAATCTCACCTCATTAACCTGGAAAACCCATCTTTTGAGAGGTAGCCGTTGCCTTCGATATCATGCATGGTGAACATCAGCTTTGACTTCTCTTCAGGGGAGCCTTTTCCATAACCCCATGAGTGAAATACATATTGAAAAGATATTAAATGAAAATCGCATATTTACAAGAAAATATATCCAAATCAATGTATTATATGGTGTCGTCATCACACCAGATAGTCAGTCACCATTTAGACATGAACTCATTCAGATCCCTCAGTTTAAGTGTCCAAACAAGACATTTTTGATCTGAATATTGATGATGATAATAATATATATTATAAAAAAATGCATATGAAGAGTTGGAATGCAAAACCCACAAAGCCCACTCAACCTCTTTAGTTTTAAATTGAGTTTTTTTATCAGCATCATATGCTGATTAAAAAAACTCAATTTAAAATATTCCAACTCTTCATATGCAATTTTCTTCATCTACTAGGTTTTAATTGGTCATGAAATGGTGAAAGTATTTGAAATAACTGTTGTACCCAGTTTTACAAAGCAAGATTATGGAGATAGCTAAATAACTGCACCAACTAAATCCCAGAACCTTCCCAAACCAAAAACATGGACTGAAATACAAGGTGCCATTCCTGGTTTCAGTCAGCGCAGTCCAATAATAATCCTGCTTCATGGAATAGAATGACAATGAATATACGATGCAGAAATCATTCCTCAAAATCCCACCTTTCATAAAAATAGCAACAGTATCCAAAAGCTCTTGGCAGGACAGGTGGCCGTTCCGGTCTTTGTCTGCTATCTTAAACATGGATTCCACAAAGAGGGAGTCTGGTTTGAGGCCGAAGGCGTGGGCGAACTCGGACCTGCTTAATTCACACTGAAGCACCTCTCTGGTCTTACTGGAGGAAACAATGTTCAGGTTTCCGGCATCATTCTTGTCAATCTCCAGGATCTGAGAGCCATGCAGAAGTTCGGTTTTAAAGAGATGATTCAGCAACAGAAACAACAAAGTAGAAGTCAACTCAGTGCGTTAATTGCTATGTCTCCGCCTGTCAGAGCTTCATACGCCAGAAAAGTCGACCCCCAGTTCCTTTACAGAGATGACCTTATGTGACCTTTGACTTTTGACCTGATAACACCCAAAACCGTATCAGTTCAGCTGTCCTCCGTGGAAAGTTAGTTAGTCAGATTTTGTAAAAATCTGTCGACTCCATCAATAGATATAACGCTTAGTAGACATATATGAAGAATGGATGGACTGATGACTGTATAACAATATGCCTTCCGCCCACTGTTTCAGGTGGAGGCATCGCAACAGAAACTTGTTTGTAAGTTAAATACTGACTCTAAGTCTGGACTTCCCAAGGCTTATTGCAGGTATGAATAAGGGGAGGGTTGCAGCGCCTACTGGGCTTTGAGCTCCCCTCCCAATCAAAAGGAAATTTACATATTGACAATTATGCTTGTGCATCCCTGAGTCAATCAATGACTTAAAGATATACTGAGTAGGCTCTGTTCATTGAGTGGGATTTTTCCTCTGTGGAGGCATAGCCCAAACTATGAAAAGCAGCCTTGAACCAGCAAGTATCCGCATACTTTTGTTTTACAAAGTTGTATATGTTTTTAAATGTATGGAACACAGCACAGGAGTTAAGACTTATCATTTTTTAAAAATGAAGTTACTGAAGTAACCAAACCCACCCACCACTGCTAATAGGCAAAGAGGAAGAGAGTCATGCAACAAAGGGTTGTCTTAAAACCCTGTTTACGCCGGACTTGCGAGCAGGTTGCGACCAAAAAATGGACAAAAATCGCCATCACTCTCTCTGACTCTTGATGAGGTTGCAAGTAACTCTCAATAAACTCTCAATGGTCTCAAATTCAATCTCTCTGATCTCTTTCACTCTCTATCGATCTTGAAGGGGTTTACGATTGTTTTGAGCTGTTCAAAAAAATCGCATAACTTTTGCGAGTGTGTGCGAGTGGTCAGAAATAAATGCAGATCTCAAAAACAATCGTAATGAGCTCTCATAACTCTCAAGTCACTCTTATCTCGGTCTCACAGGTCTTGATGGACTCTCAAACAGGTTGCATAAATAATCTCCAAATATCGGAATATTTTTCACCATGCGACTATGGCGAACGTTTTTGCGAGGTGAATAAGAACCCATTACAATGCCTTCAAGAGCTAAAAAGTCATGGCAAGTGAAATTCGGAGAGCATCAGTGATGGATGGGATCGAAATTTGACCAATGGCGATCAGTGAGAGTGAAATTGCGACCAATGGCGAGCTTCCGTGCGACTCTTTCTGAGAGTGGGTTTCCTATATAAAGCTATTGTTTTAATCGGTTCATCACTTGCTGCAACGATCGCATCTATAACACAAGACCAAGAGAGACCAAACAAGAGAAAGGAGAGTCATCGTAAATTATGTTGCATAAATCGCCTAATTTTTATTAATATACAAAACCCAAAACCAGTGAAGTTGGCACGTTGTGTAAATCGTAAATAAAAACAGAATACAATGATTTGCAAATCCTTTTCAACCTATATTCAATTGAATACACTGCAAAGACAAATTACTTAATGTTCGAACAGGTAAACTTTGTAATTCTTTGCAAATATTAGCTCATTTGGAATTTGATGCCTGCAACATGCTTCAAAAAAGCTGGCACAAGTGGCAAAAAAGACTGAGAGAGTGGAGGAATGCTCATCAAACACTTATTTGGAACATCCCACTGGTGAACGGGCTAATTGGAAACAGGTGGGTGCCATGATTGGGTATAAAAGCAGCTTCCCTGAAATGCTCAGTCATTCACAAACAAGGATGGGGCGAGGGTAACCACTTAGGGGTCTATTCTCCCATTAGCGCGTAAGTCCTTTTTTACGCGCTTTGAGTTAAGCGCTTTTGAGTTACGCGTATTCTCCCCTACTCGCTTCGATCACGCCCACAGCGCTTAACTTCAGAATGTAGGCGGCCTGATGAAAGAGGTGTGACTGATCCAAAAGAGAGGCAGACTCTGTACAAAGCTCATTGATTATGGCTATCAGGAAAACATGGAAAAGGGATTTTCTGATTAACCATGAAAACGCATTTGTGATCCATGGAAAACGCAAACCAGACTTTAAATTTGAATATCGTCGGCCTGCTGATAAAACCTCGTATCTCCAAACAGATAAGAAACGAAAACTCGTATGTCCACTATTCTTACATGCAAAATTAAACATTTTTATTTTAAACTAGGCCTATATTTATCCATTTATATTATTATTATTATTTTATTTTACATTTATTTTATTTTCCTGTGAAGTTTGTCATTGTGAAGATACGAGATTTTATATGCCGCTGTAATAGTAGGCCGTACCAATTACAAGACATAATTCAGACATCTCTTTATTTATCCCCCGCTGCGCGATTAGAGCGAAGCGGGGGTTATAGCATTGGGCTCCGTCCGTACGGACACATAAAATTGCGGCGGCGGGGGATATGTTCGTGACAAAAACTTGTTATTTCTTACTCTAGCCACCATGGCATCAAAGCTATTCATACAAACAAATTGCCGCGATAATGAAATAATAACTAAAGAATTTAGCGCTTCTCAATCAGCGCAATCAGATCATTGAAAATGTGCCCCTCCTACACCAGCCTGTTTGTTCCGTGGAAGACAGGGAAGAAGACAAAGGGAACATTCTAGTCACACAAAGACAAAGACAGTTTATATGATCTCATTTAGAAATAGCGCACTTGAAAACTACTCCGATGTCAGGTTTACAACTAAAGGACAAGGAAACGCTTTAACAAGGATTCTTACCCCGCACGCGGTCATCTCCCCTCCTCGAAACCGCCTCAGTAAAGACGGAATTCCATATCCATCGCCTATCATCCTATTTGATTTGAGCGACACATTCACTTGAACTTGTGCTTAATACTTTATTATAATCAATTATCCCATTTACTGATAATGATTCTTCCCATGTCGGCTATTCTTTAAAGGCTAAAATTGATTAACAAATGGATAGTGCTTTGGTATTTGCCAGGGTAGGGCTCAATCTAGAGTAGCCTATTTAATAATATCTTTATTCACACATTAAATTACACAGCATTACCAATGGTAAAAAAATTACTAGGACTCGAGTTAGTTAATAGGCTACAGATATCCTCGATTGGAAAATCAATCCCCTCTCTCGTGAGAATATCACAACTTTTTAGATTATCACGAACATACAGGGCAGTGGCATTTGTTAATAGAACATGGAAGACAATGTGCCAAAGCCGAAAACCAAATTTCACAGATGTCGGTGTTGTATGGCAAGCACGCAATGAAGGCTGATCCGAGGAATTAAGCTGCAAATCGTACTGGATGTGGCTTCGGTGGGGAGATGTAAGTGCAGTATCCCCGATTTAAAGCATAAATGGAGAGATCTGCGAGGCGCTGTAAAAGCCAGGCTCTCTGCACACCGGAGAAGTGTACACGCAACAGGTGGTGGGCAACCATCATCCCCTGGGCATTTCAATGCACAGGAGGAGGGGATGGCATCCACTCTTTCTGCAGTGGAAGTGCATGGAGACGAACTTGAAGCGCCAACGAACTGCGTCAGACACCTTGACACAGACGCCTGTGATGTGTATGACATCACCAGCCACTCTCTGAAACGACCCAGATGCCAGAAGCGACAGCGCAGTTCTGACGTTGATGACCACGGGTATGTTTTGTGGATAATTGCTGCGGCTGGATAGCTGTTCATCCAGAAGTCGGCAAAGATAGATGATTGCCTCATGCACGGTCCAGGCGAAAGCGCTGGATGCCCTCGATTTTTGTTTGTCCCAGGATGTCCAAACGAAGCCGATATATGCGTGCTCGTATTCGTGCTCGGCGCGCTCCTCTACTCTTTCCCAATCACGCAAGAGTGCAAGCAAATGCAGGACTGGCATTTTGGCTTTAGATTTTGAGGGCATGGTAGAATGATGGTCTTGTGTATACTCGTATGAATTAATTGTTTTGCGTTTGTAATTTAACTGATTGGAGAAGAGGCTGAGGCGTAATATCATGTGATGATTTTGTTTGATAAATTATCATGGCTTTGTGAAATGTTGTTTAGAAATAAGGAATAACAATCGAATATTAAATGTCTCAACCTTTACCATGTTAAATAAAATAAAAGTAATGTTAAAATTCGGCCTATAACCGACATCAAACGCAATATTCAATTTCGCCTAATGTTGGCGCTTGACCTTAATACAGCCCTCAAAAGCGCTTAACAGAAAAAGCGCGTAAGCCAGGGGGAGAATACGCGTAAGTGTTATTTGCATGAGAAACGCCCCGAAACGCCCCGATTTTGGCCTTGCTCCACCCCAAGCGCGTAAGTGCCTTCGAGGCGCGTAATGCACAGACTTAAGTCGAGGGGAGAATACGCGTAGGCTGAAAAGCGCGTAGCTACGCGCTTTTTTCGACTTAAGCGCATGGGAGAATAGACCCCTTAGTGAACAAATGCGTGAGCTGATTGTCAAACAGTTTACAAACAACATTCCTCAACAAGCAATTGCAAGAAATTTAGGGATTTCATCATCTACGGTCCGTAATATCGTCAAAAGGTTCAGAGAATCTGGAGAAATCACTGCACGTAAGCGACAAGACCGAAAACCAACACTGAATGCCCGTGACCGTCGATCCCTCAGGTGGTACTGCATCAAAAACCGACATCAGTGTGTAAAGGACATCACCACATGGGCTCAGGAACACTTCAGAAAACCACTGTCAGTAAATACAGTTCGTCGCTACATCTGCAAGTGCAAGTTAAAACTCTACAATGCAAAGCGAAAGCCATTTATCAACAGCACCCAGAAATGCCGCCGGCTTCGCTGGGCCCAAGCTCACCTAAGATGGACTGATGCAAAGTGGAAAAAGTGTTCTGTGGTCTGACGAGTCCACATTTCAAATTGTTTTTGTAAACTGTGGACGTCGTGTCCTCCGGATCAAAGAGGAAAAGAACCATCCGGACTGTTATAGGCGCAAAGTTCAAAAGCCAGCATCTGTGATGGTATGGGGGTGTATTAGTGCCAAAGGCATGGGCAACTTACACATATGTGAAGGCACCATTAATGCTGAAAGGTACAGTACATACAGGTTTTGGAGCAACATAATGTTGCCATCCAAGCAACATCTTTTTCATGGACACCCCTGCTAATTTCAGCAAGACAATGCCAAGCCACATTCTGCACGTGTTACAACAGCATGGCTCCGTAGTAAAAGAGTGTGGGTACTACACTGGCCTGCCTGTAGTCCAGACCTGTCTCCCATTGAAAATGTGTGGCGCATTATGAAGCGTAAAATGCGACATCGGAGACCCCGGACTGTTGAACAACTTAAGCTGTACATCAAGCAAGAATGGGAGAGTTCCACCTGAAAAGCTTCAAAAATTTGTCTCCTCTGTTCCCAAACGTTTACTGAGTGTCGTTAAAAGGAAAGGCGATATAACACAGTGGCAAAAAGGCCCCTTTGCCAATGTTTTTGCAATGCGTTGCTGCCTTTAAATTCTAAGATAATGATTATTTGCAAAAAAAAATTATGTTTCTCAGTTTGAACATTAAACATCTTGTCTTTGCAGTGTATTCAATTGAATATGAGTTTAAAAGGATTTGCAAATCATTGTATTCTGTTTTTATCTACGATTTACATAACGTGCCAACTTCACTGGTTTTGGGTTTTGTATCTCAAATGTGGTCTCACTGGAAGCTTGGTGTGAACGCAAATTAGCGATTAGATTGGAGAGTAAACAAGATTATACAAGACTTGTGGGAGTTCATCAAATCCTTGTGATCTCAAAAGACGCAGCAGTCGCCATTTCAGTCGTATTTTGGTGTAAACAGGGCATTAAGGGGCCTTCCCAGGTTCATATGATTTACCTTGTTCCAGCACATATATGGGTATAATAACACTACAGTTTATTAGTTCAACACAAAAATATACCATTCCATTGGTTTTTATTCACATTGTTACCATGGAATTGATGTTAATAAGCAAAATCACGGTCTGTATTGTTGCAAGCCTTACTCCCTTAACCACCCAGCCAAATCACTTAATTTTTCTCTCCCTGTTAGATATATGTGATATCTACGCAATCACATGTGGATTTTTCTATATATTGTGTAGTAATTTTTTCTAGTGGTTTTTCTGAAAAAAGTCCTCAAATGGGTCAGTTGAATGACACATACTCTCCCATGAAATTGATCCCTTTGCCCTTCTGCTATACCAGTCAGAAAAAGCAAACCTGATGGCATGCAGAAATAACCAACAAGTCTACAGTCAAAGTCTGAGGCAACTTGGTTGAAAAATGAAAAAGTGATCAGTGCCACAAGTGTGAAAAGTCACCAGATTTTTAGCTGACTTATAAAATTATTGAGCCAGGAGAGTTTCCAAAAAAGTCATTTTTTAACAAACTCGATGACACTAATGACAAAATGTTTTGATTTCCTTAAAGTAAACATCTTTGTGTACCTTAAAGGGAAAAAAAAGAGAAAAATAATTAAAACAAAATTTTTTTTACTTAAGAAGGTCCCTTTAAGTCCAATCTGTGGTTTGTTATGTAAGCCTGTGAGTTTCTTGAGAATTTACCTGTGCAAAGGAGTGTCTGAAGAATGTCTCCACGATCTGTTCCCTCTGTTCCTTCGTCATGGCTTCCTTTAGTAGATCCTGTTCCCTCACCTCCTGCACTCTCATAACGAGGGCCCCAGTGGGTCCAGAGCTCAGCCGCTTCACAAAATCTCCGCGTTTCTCTTCGTTTTCAAAATACAGCACCTGAATGCAAAAAAAGCACGCATTTTAAATATATTGTAGCACAATTCCTATTTTTCTTGCATGATTCGTAAGATCAATCTTTGGGAAGGGTTCCTCAGAGGTATAGATTACAGATCAGTAATATGTATATTGTTATGTTTATGTACGTAGATGTGGAACTTTTGAATATAGCCTAGTCGCCAAAGTGCTTCACAGGGCTGTGAAGGGTTCAAGAGACGTTCAAGCGACACAGACTAGTAGTAAGTGCTACCCTTAAGTACAAACCCCAAAACCAGTGAAGTTGGCACGTTGTGTAAATCGAAAATAAAAACAGAATACAATGATTTGCAAATCCTTTTTTGCAAATATTAGCTCATTTGGAATTTGATGCCTGCAACATGTTTCAAAAAAGCTGGCACAAGTGGCAAAAAAGACAGAGAGTTGAGGAATGCTCATCAAACACTTATTTGGAACATCCCACAGGCGAACAGGCTAATTGGGAACAGGTGGGTGCCATGATGGGGTGTAAAAGCAGCTTCCCTGAAATGCTCAGTCATTCACAAACAAAGATGGGGCGAGGGTCACCACTTAGTGAACAAATGTGTGAGCTGATTGTCGAACAGATTAAAAATGACATTCCTCAATGAGTTATTGCAAGAAATTTAGGGATTTCATCATCTACGGTCCGTAATATCGTCAAAAGGTTCAGAGAATCTGGAGAAATCACTGCACGTAAGCGACAAGACCGAAAACCAACATTGAATGCCCGTGACCTTCGATCCCTCAGGTGGTATTGCATCAAAAACCGACATCAGTGTGTAAAGGACATCACCACTGAGCTCAGGAACACTTCAGAAAACCACTGTCAGTAACTACAGTTTGTCGCTACATCTGCAAGTGCAAGTTAAAACTCAACAATGCAAAGCGAAAGCCATTTATCAACAGTACCCAGAAATGCCGCCGGCTTCGCTGGGCCCAAGCTCATCTAAGATGGACTGATGCAAAGTGGAAAAGTGTTCTGTGGTCTGACGAGTCTACATTTCAAATTGTTTTTGTAAACTGTGGACGTCGTGTCCTCCGGACCAAAGAGGAAAAGAACCATCCGGACTGTTATAGGCGCAAAGTTCAAAAGCCAGCATCTGTGATGGTATGGGGGTGTATTAGTGCCCAAGGCATGGGCAACTTACTCATATGTGAAGGCACCATTAATGCTGAAAGGATGGGAAGAATGGGAAAGAGTTCCACCTGAAAAGCTTCAAAAATTGGTCTCCTCAGTTCCCAAACGTTTACTGAGTGTCGTTAAAAAGAAAGGCGATGTAACACAGAGGTAAAAAGGCCCCTGTGCCAACTTTTTTGCAATGTGTTGCTGCCTTTAAATTCTAAATGAATGATTATTTGCAAAAAAATAAAGTTTCTCAGTTTGAACATTAAACATCTTGTCTTTGCAGTGTATTCAATTGAGTATAAGTTGAAAAGGATTTGCAAATCATTGTATTCTGTTTATATATACGATTTACAGAATCGTGCCAACTTCACTGGTTTTGGGTTTTGTACCTCTCATATAGCTGGGGAACATCCTTAAGATGTCAATACGATTGTGTGAGATGTACAATTTATACAAATTTATAGATGTTCGTAACGAGTAGTCGTAGACAATCGTAAGATTCGTTACTATTCGTAAGGTTTTGTAGGATGTTGAAATTTTCAGCGGTCGTACATGTGCGTTACTCCGTTGTAACTGATTTGCAGACATTGTAAGTATGAAAAGCCATAGATGTCGCAAATCCATCGTATCTTGAAAAAAATGCACAAAACTGCACAACAAGCTGTGAATATTGCAACAATGTTAGGGCAAAGATACAAATAAGTTACTTATTATTACTTATTACTTATTCGTAGGCAATTGTAACATTATAAAATCGCACACATTCGCGTGATTTTTGCATTCGCACACAATCCGAAGGAGAGCAGCTTTTGGAGTAGCTTTAACCACGTTTTCTTTGAATTTAAAACGACACTGAATGGTGAGAATTCAAAACGCACCAGATCATACTCCTTGGGGATTCTGAGCAGCAGGCAGCGGCGCTGTTGGTTGCTGGACAGGAGTGCATCCAGGTGGCCCTGGCTGGAAAAGCCCAGGGAGCGGAGGATGGACCCGCCGCCATCCTTCACCTGCAACCTCCCATTCTGCGAGTCCAACTCCAGCCAGACTGGCTTCAGGCCCCCCTGGGGACCCAGCCACTCATGTGCTGTGGAGAGGAAGTCCAGAGAGGGAGGGAGGAGGAGAGAAACAGGGAGAGAAGGAGATAGAGAAAGAGAGGGAAGAGGGAGCAGGGAGAGAGAAGGAGGGAGCGGGGGAGGGGGAAGGCAGGAATAGAGAGGGATGGAGGGAAGAAAGAACAAAGGACGGAAGGGAGAGAGTGAAGGAGGACAGAGAAAGAGAGAAGAAGGAGATGGACAAAAGAGATGGAAGGAAAATAGCAGGAGAGAAAATTTACTTTAATTGGATTTTTAATGTCACATACAAGTTAGAAATGGAAACATAAATCAAGGACCAATAAAAGCATGAATCGTGACAATACCAAAACAGGGCATGAATATGAATTAAAAAACAATCATTCAGTAAAACTCAGACATTCATAAATTCCTTACGCAGAGACATTTCCATTAGGGGGAAGAAAAAAAGAGAGAAAGCTTGTTTTGTGAAAATGGAAAGTATTGACTTCATTCAGCAACATGACATGGTCCAACCAGTGTCAAAGTGACTTATTCCTGTTCACGGTTGTGGCGGTGGTGGTGGGGGGGGATTGGGGGGGAATGGGGCTGGACCATAACCCAGTATGCACTGGGTGAGAGGCAGAAAAAAACACCCTAAACACCCATACCACCATGCCACCCGTATTATGTACAATACAATGTCTTATCAAATGGTAAACAGAGAGGATTGCCACATTTATTGCCACATTATTTCCTTGAAGGCTGTTTACAGAAAATTATAATTAATCTTTATGAAAATAAAGCGCCTGAGGACTTGGAAAAATGCCCTGGTAAACAGTCCTGCTGCTTGGAAAGGGTGGTAAAGTAGTCCAGTATTTTGACTGTAAATTGGGTCAATGTCTCATTTCCATAAATGCGCAGTTAACATACTGTTCAGTTTTATGGCGTCACACAGTTCCCTTTATGCAGCTCCATCCTTGCCATGCCACTTCCTGGAGCTGCAGATGCCACAGCTTAGATGTTTTAATCAGTTTTAATGGATCTAAGTGGAACTTTATCACCATTTTATTTTATTATTACTTTATTTTAATAATAATTAGCTAGCCAGCGGAGGATGGGATGCCCCACTGTAGTCGGGTTCCTAGTGAGATTTCTTTCCACTGGGGAGTTTTTTCTCACCACTGTTTAAGGATTTTTTTCCCTACTGGGAGTTTTTGCCTCATCTGTAATAGTGGGGATTAGGCTGGGCACTGCCCCTTTTATTGTTTAATAATATTCACTTATTTTCTCAATACAAATAAAATTGAATTGAATTGAATGCCTGAGGTCTGCAGTGGCCTTCCTGGGGGAACACAGTAGGCTGGTTTTTGTCATAACCACAGTTGCATTCTTGCAATTTCACTTTTAAATCAATTATTTTTTTTCCAAATTAAAACCATGTTCAGAGGAGCAGCTTCCCTACGTAAGCCAAATTATATCAGAAATAGGAGTACCCAAGTCTTACATTTACAACCCCATTTCCATAAAAGTTGGGACGGTGTGTAAAATGAAAAAATAAATCAGAATGCAATGATTTGCAAATCATTTAAACCCTATATTTAATTGAAAGTAGTGCAAAGACAACATAAGAAATGTTGAAACTGAAAAATTTTAATGTTGTTTTTTTTTAAAAAATACCTGCTCATTTTTTATTTGATCCCAGCAACACATTTCAAAAAGTTGGGACAGGGGCCGAAAAAGACTGGAATAGTTAAATGAGGCCAAAAAAATGAACTTGGTGGAACATCTCACTGCAAATAAGATTAACTGGCAGCAGGTCAGTGACATGATTGGGTATTAAAAGTCTTTCAGACATAAAAATGGCAATGGCTTCACCACTCAGGGAAAGACTGAATGGGCAAGTAGTTCAGCTATTTAAAATAACGTTTCTCTATGTAAAACTGTAAAGAATATGGTGATTTCATCTGCCCCACAGGCAGTACTGCCATAAAAACAGGCAAGATTCTGAAGTGGAAATCACTGCTTGGCTCAGTAACACTTCTGTGAACCATTGTTAGTAAACAACATTTGTCGCTGTATCTGCAAATGCAAGTTAAAACTATTAAAATATTAAACCAAGATCAAGAAATGCTACGACCTTCGCTGTGTTCACATAGGTTTCAAACTGTTGCTTTGCAATGCTAAAATAGCACTCGGTTGTCCTCCTCTCATATTTCTGATATAGTGTGACAGAGGAAAAACAGTCCCACAAAACAGAAAGAAAGCGACAAACTAAGAGAATCAGATTATGAAATGAAAAACAGGAAACAGCAGTATAGCCTTCAGGCCGCAGAATTACACATATAATATCAAATGTTGTATATAGGAGTGTAGTAAATGAATTAACTGCAGGGCAGCTCTCGTATGTTGGGCAGGGAGAGTTCCTTATAAATGAATGAATGAATGAATGAATGAACGAGTGTATTTGGAGCAGATAGGATAGAGGTCCGGAAGGGTGAATGGGGCTGGCAGGAAATTTGGGAAACTCAGAGGCAGTCATTCTTTGCCGTTCCAGTGAAAAGGACCCACCTGCCGGCTCCACACTGCTATCCGTGGCACTTTGCTTTTTCTGGAACCTGTTGAACCTGGACTTGCGGTGAAAGGCCACTGCACAGGCCAGCACAAAACTCACTTGAAGGCAAGGAGAGAGAAAGAGAGTGAAATTACACCTGAGGGCCAAGATAAGAGGGGTAAAAAAGGCTCTCACAGAGGGAGGAAGAGCGCAGCGTTGTGCATCTGAGACTCTTAGCTCACTCTTGGTGATACCCCAATACTCTCCTTGTCTGGCTTTCCAGCTTCATTATCATGATAAATGGAAGCACACAAAGACCCTCTTCTGTCTAAAACGGCAACATGAATAACGGCCGTACTTTTCATGCATTATTAAAAAAACAAATAATAATTTATATATTTGCGTCACAACCCTTGTGTGAATCTCTTTAGTGTCTTCTCCCATTTATCAGATTGCATGTCTTTCAGATACATAGTCTCCTTTGATTGGTTTTACGTCTCGTGTTGCTGGATTGTCACTTGCTATGTGCCCTTTCGCAACTAATCATAATTTCCTAGTAAAGTTGTCTTGTCTTCAGAAATTATTCATTATTGTTAACGATAGTTAAACAAAAAAGTTCTTTCCATTGTTCAAGGAAGAAGCTTTTGAGCCTTACTCTCGGTCTCCAGGATTGGGACTGTGATCCTATTAATCAACCCTCGGTCCAGTCCTCTGCCCAGTTTATCAGGAACACTTCCCAAGCCTTCTGTAGTCATCAGGATTGCAATCCTGCTTAACTCCCCGGTCCTACCATCTGGCAGTTCCGTTCTGGTGAAATTTGCACTCAGTCTGGCATCTGTCATGGATTGCCACTGACTGGGCAAGGATGCAGCCCTTGCACCCAAGCCTATACCATCTGAACTGAACAGTGTCATTCAGCTGTAGGCACCGTCCCTCCATCCATTTTGTATTACCATCAATAAACCCTATTATTGGATTGCACTCTTGACTCTGCATTGGGTTCCTGGTCTAGATCATAACATGTACTTCAGTGGCACCTGGTGGACTGAAAATAGTGAACGCACAGAATAATCCCTTAAAGAAGCTGTGTCACAATTACTAAGCATTCTCAGAATTCACATCCTAAGAAAGTGAACCCGCTTGACTGCAAATCATAATCGGATTCCATCCTTGCCATTGCATCTTTGTTTTGCAATGTATTTATATTTTAGTTACTCAGGCATTATGCTTTTTATATTAAACTGTTTCATATGAAAAATCGAGGATTCAATGAGGATTAGCTGAAGTATGTGAAAAATGTGAGCTGGTTGCCAAACTCCAATAAACATCATAGAGGAAGAATATCTTTTCTTTATTGATATCTGCATAGCTAGCTTCATAACATAGCCATGATACCTACTTAGCTAACGATAGCTAGCTATTCAATGACTTATCCGATGATTTTCTTTCAAGGCATTAGGAAAACATTGAGCTACCCTGCCAGGTAACTTCGCTAACAAAGTTGCATGTGAAATAAAAGGTTTTTGTGGATATCTGCGTGGCTAGCTACATAGCATACCTGGGATAGCCACGTTGGGAACGTTAGCTAGTAATTTGGCTTATTGCCTGATGATGCTATTTAAATGACGCGAGTCAAATATCTAGCTACTTTCAAAATTTGTGTGTGAAATGAAAGGCTAATATGGAAATCTGCAGCAGTTTGCGACTTAAACTTAATATTTGGTTGCAGCTTCCAAATTATTCACATGCAAGCTGCATGCTTCTGGTTCAGTAGACCTGCCAGTCATTTTAACATGAAAACGCCCATAAGCAGCCGGTGGCTATGAAGGTCAGCGAATTTGATTCGAGTTGCTGCAGTGCATTTATTAGTTTTCAAAGTTCTGAGCATACACAGTAATCTTGACACAGTTCCTTTAATTTAACTATTGGTCTTTGACCTGTTGTCAATAATTTTGCTTATCAAGTTTTACAATAATTCATCGGCAGTTAAGCACACTGCTTTTAAATGCATTGTTGTGATGATTAAATAGCAAATTAAGTCTTGAAAAATGTTATATTCACTTTACATGAAAAGGTAAACAATGTTAACCTCTGTTGCCTCTTTTAAGGCTATCTGACTTGCGCTTTATAGTTTTTTAAATTTCAACAAAAAAACAAAGATTAGCGAGTCATGTTCACAATTGAATATAATTGATTGCGCAAAACTTTGCATCGAAATGAAAGTTTTATCTCGCATCCCTCAGCAAGGAGAACTGGCCACATCCAATAGCGTTGACTCTTTTTGGAATTCCGATAATGCCCATTCAAAGAAATGACTGACAATAAGATGAAGACCAATCATTATTTTAACTGGACGTTGAGTGCATATTCTGTTTTCAGCTCCCCAACTAATGTACTATCTCAGGTTACCTTAATGCCCCGCTCAAAAATGCACATTTCCCTTGTGCACATTAAAATAACAAATAAAAGGACCGCTAAGTTGGCTCACTTGTTCAAGTTACCACTTGTGACGCATGAGTGACCAACATGGACTTGGATAAAATCTGGCCTTGTGAGTGCTGACTATGGTGAGCAGCCTCAAAATAGCAGCACATAATTGACATTGCGCTTCTTAGGACGATGGAAGGGTCACTATAGCCAAAAGTAGCGATTGCCCAACCCCCTCCTGCTGGTCATCCAGGCACCTTCATCAACAAGTGCAAGTTCGCATTTTTCTTAGCTCCAGTTCTATGCATACTAGGAAGATCACTGTGGTGTGAAAAGATATGACAGCTAACCATGTGTTTCAAAGAAAAACCAAAAAATGTCTCTACTCCCCTAAATGGCAGCATGAATCACAAATTACCGTATATGCTGATACACAGTTTGCTAATTGGACGTTCCAGATTCAGTCGGGGTTAGATTCCAAATTGAAAACAAACTAGAGAACTCGGTCGCCACAGGGGCCGAGTCGTGTATCTCCCCGAACACCAAATTTCTGACAAAATGGCCACCGGCCATTTGAATGTCCAAAATTGCCAAAAATCGGACTTGAGCATTGTCAAACAAGTATCTTCCCCAGTGCAAAATTAGAAAAAATTCCTGTATTAATTGTCGCTTCCAGAGCCCGGAACATAAAATCTCTGCGGCGGCAGCCCCGGAACTAAACCATAGTATCTCCCGACTATCGTTGTCGCGGAGATACAACAAATAAGCATGAAAAAAAGAAAACCAACAAACCTAGTGGGAACAGGAACACTATTGTGAGGACAACTGCAAATCCGGCCCTGTTGTCAAAATACTCGGTGGAGGTAGCATTGGTGCACTCATGGAGCGCAGTGGCAATTAACTGCGCAGGCTGTGGACAGGGATCACCTGTGTGGATTATATAGATAAACCACGGGGGTTACGTACAAGTGTAAAAATTAAGCTCATAGAAAAGCAGTGGTTTCCCATTGACGCCTTCAGTAATCTCACCTTTCAATGCATAATCACCTGAGCCTGTCACAGTCAACCATGTCTGATTAGCAACAGTTGCTAGTCCAAGAAAGTTTTGGATTTTTAAACTTTATTCAGATTATTGCAATGTTTGCAATATCACATCCATTATATAAATATAGCCAACGGGCAATTAGCTTGTCATCATCATTTTTATCCATTATAGGCTGTGTATTGGTCTTGATTATAAAGTAAATGCATTATTTGATTGTTAATATGGTGCAATTAAACAGGAACAGCTTGAGAGGAATCATGTGTTAAAAGGTGAGGCAACTGAAGGCTTTCTGAAGCTCTGACCATATGCCATCGGAAGAGAGAGATTTGTATATTTTAGGAACATTACAGAAATCCTAAGTCGAACAAGTTGTAACATGAGTGTATCGGGTAGGGGGTTACTTTGATGGGGACAACATATACTAGTGATGTATATAGTTTTATATTATTCTTCAGAATAACAGAGAAATTCTAGATCTTATTGATCACATCTTGTAAAACAGTATTTGGCTCTTTTTTACCATGACGCCAGGTGAAAACACTGTCCTGTATGTCTTCTGACTGCGCACTAGTGACTGCCAGCAGGACATCCTTAAAGCTGGTATTACGGATGGTCTGTACCTCCCCCTCTGTGAAAAGACTGACAGAGTTCGGCCATTAGCTGCTGCTCAGTGAACCATGCAGTACAGAGCATCACTGAGAACAAATTATGATGTCTAACTTAACTGAATCCTTCCACAGCAAGCAATTCAGAATGAAACTGACATCATTACCAACCATCATCAAATTAAAAAGGTCATGCAGCAGAAAAAAAAAAAAAATCTGAAACCAAAGAATAAAGATACAAATGAGCCACGCTGGCTACCTCTTCTGGCAAATTTATGGGAATCTTTCCATCCATTCTCTATACCTCTTCTTCCTCACTAGGGTGGTGGGGCAAGCTGGAGCCTGTCCCAGCTGACCACAAGTGAAAGGCAGAGACCCACCCTGGACAGCTGGCCAAACCATCGCAGGGCGCACGCACCATTCACTCTCACACTCATATCTATGGGCAATTTAGCGTCTCCAATTAGCCTGAAGTGCATGTTTTTGGACTGTGGGAGGAAACCGGAGCAAACCCACGCGAACATGCAAACCCCACACAGGAAGGCCCCAGGCCGGAGTGAAACAAATGACCTTCTTGCTCCAAGGTGGCAGGGCTAACCACTGCGCCGCTGTGCCGCCCCCTTTTACAGGAATATTCATTGAATTTAAATAGACCTTGTCAAATAAACTAATACATTAAAATGAAAAACATGAAAAAATGCTGTTATAATAACGATGAGATGCTTTGGGACAGTTTTAAAGGCAAAGCCTGGTCCAAGACATTTGCTGTTTCATTTGTTAATTCTCTGCACAGTTACACAAAGAAATCCAAGGGTGAGCTTCATCTTAGTTCTCTTGTGGACTATGAACATTTTTATGACCACATTTGAGTAATTAAAGGTCATCAGAGAGCATTTTCCCTGTCTTTCCTGCCCATTTCCCAAAATAACATCATATTTTTCCTCCAGCTGGTTTAACAACAAGGAAAAAAAATTCATAAAAGTCTATAATGACCCAACTACAACAGGACTGAATGTCACAAATGGAGAAAATTAAATGTAATATAAGAGCGGCAGATGATTTCACCCCTCCCATATGGGCTTCATATTTTTCATAGTAGAAATTTTTAAATACCTTCTCCCCTGAATAATAGTATTTATTTATATTTTTACCCATTTTTAATGTTCTCAAACCAGTAGCGGTCCCCATCTCGGATTCTCCGGAACTGGTCCAGGATGATGGCTGAGAAGAGGGGCCCTGGGGCCCCCCAAGACTCCAGAAGGCCCCCAGAGAAAAGTTCCAGTCTGGAGATGTCACCAGCATAGAGCTCAGCCAAGTCTCTGAATAGCTTTATGAAAAACAAACATCAAGAGAGAGTATTGATGAGATTTGGGCCCAAGATATAGACTTGCGCCAGCATAAATGGTGGTTTTTTTATACTATAACATCAGAGGTGTAAAATCCTGTAACAGAAAGTAAAGCTCTGCACAGCCGTGGGGCTGCGGAGAGGAAAAAAAAATGTTTCAAGCCCAGATGACTTATCACCAATAATGACAGTATGAAGGAAGTTGGCAGAAGAATTCATGAACCTTGATTTTCCTCACGTCCTCCACGCAACCTGGCACATTTCAGTTACTGTTAGTCATCACTGCGGCAAGGAACAGGGGCTGGGTTTGTTAGCAGTGCACCTTACCACATGAGATTTAATCAAATCAAACTTCCGTTTTGGTTTCCCGGCAGTCTTACCACTACCTGAAGGACCAATGTTAAACCAACAACAAAGACTGGGAAAATCTTTGCCAACAACTCAACCATATCAATGCAATGCCCATGCAGGAAGACAAACAACAATACATTTACCGTAAACCTCTTTCCCAACTGACTCATCTCACTTCAGTGTACTGACAAAACACTTGTTACTTTAGCGTCAGTTTCATAGTCAAAGATTAAGATCAAACTAAAAGTAATCATGGCTGCTATTAGCCAATCGGGTAGCAGCTGCAACTGAAGAGCCTAGAGCTAAAAGTACTTAAGTCACATTTTTATGCACCAGGTAAGGATGAGAAAATGTCTTCTGTAGCTACCCAAGTCAATTTTGCACATTTTCTAAAAAATTGACATTTTGCGACTTAAGTACTTTATCACTGGGATCTTCGAATGTGGCCTTGGCTGGACAAACAGACAGCATGTTTCCATGCTGAACATGAATCCCCCAAAATGTGACTTACGTACTTTTCCCACTCAGCTCTTCAAATCGACAGGCATGGCAATAACCAGCCCACAAGACACTCGCAGGGCAAGGTATAACATGGACAGGTATGTGCCATGAAAAGGAGTTTGTTTCCAAAATACATACAATGTGTGCCTTTACTACTTAAAAATTGATGAGCTGCCGGATAGCTCACTCGGTTAAGGCACTGCGCTGCAATGCAGAAGTGTCTATCACGTCGCGGGTTCGAGCCCCGGCGTACCCACCGGCAGGGGTCGGCAGCGTTTTCAGAGTAGCGCACAATTGGCGATCGCGCTACAGGGTTTCAAATTGGGAAGGGACTGCTGGATTTGGGTTAAGAATAACAGCTTTGTTCGTTGCTCCAGCGCCTCCTGTTGGCCAGACGGGCGCTCGTCAGGAAGACTCTGGGTTTGTTCACGTCCGGGTATCCTCCGCCCTCGTTCGGAACTTACGAGGTTTCGACCAATGAGTGTATAAGAATCAGTGGCTGACGGACACGTGCTTCGGACGAGAGCCGTGAGCTGTCTTCACTATCCTGAGTTGGCAGCAAGGGGTCGCATACGAGCAGCTTTGTACATAGTTCATTAATTGGGCATTCCAGATTCGGGTGGGATTGGAGATGCCAAATTTAAAAAAAAAAAAAAAAAAAAAAATTGATAGTTGCCTTGTGTTGCTTTGCCTTCCGCAGTGATACTTGTGATATGTATGTTTTTTTCCTCCCTCTTTCAAAAATAATAATAACTCTGTACTACAGTTAATTTTGAAAAATTAACCTCCTTGCAAAACTGAATGTAATATAGGACTAGGCTTAAATGTATATTCCAACCTACGTGCTATTCTTGAGGCAACAGTTAGTAAAAGTCAATAGACAAGGCACTAATGGGCCTTGCTTTAGCCTTAGTCCATTGAGTGTCATTAAACGCAATAACAAGGTTAGTGTGCAACATGGAGAGTCCCTTTCATCTGTGCCTGTGAAACTAGACTGTTGAAAAGGTATAAGCTTGGAGAATGAAACTAATTATGAGTGAATGAAATGCATAAAACATTTTAAAGATCCGTAGCTCTCCCCGCCAACACCAGCTGCTGCTCACCTCAGGGTTTGTTTCGTTGAGCTGGGGGTTAATGTCTCCCCACTGGCTTATTGGCGGGAGGTCAAAGGCCACCCTGGCCTGGTTGTAGCTGGACAAACCACTATCTCTCCCTCTCTGGATGGTCAGTGCAACCAGGTCTGTGCGAGTGAACTTCAAAGGGCCGGACATGTAATCTGAGTATTTGGAGAATGAGACAATGTGGAGCGGGGGGAGGGACACAGGGGATAGTGAAAAAAAAGGGTAACAGAGAATTTTGGGGGTGAAAACGCAGTCAGCCATACAGTCAAACAGTCTTCCTTGTACCGCTACATTTTACTGCACTTCCACAAGTTATCTCTATGAGTTTTACAGCACCTCGCACAGCTGACAGAAGGGAATGATAATGATGCAATAAACAAACGTCATTAAGTTCACTTCATGGGCAAATAAAATACAGTGATTTGATCTGACGAACAGTGCAGCTACCAGAATCAGTCTTTTAGACTAAGTCCTAATAATCACACCAATAAATTCATAGGCCACTTAGATGGTTTTTACTTTCATAATGATTTGATAATGGTGCACAAGCAGGTCAGAGGAAATCAAGTCTGAAAGGACAATAAAAAAACATTGTACCAACAACAGCAAATGAAAGTAATTATTCTGCAGTATTTTACTGCTTGGTTTCAGACTGTGAAGTTACAGCATAATAGCAAAGATCTGCAAAAGGGCTCAGAAATTGCGGACTCATTTCTGTAATCGAAACAAAATGTAAACAAGGGGACTTCTTGCGATGGTATCGCTGCAGCCATTCCTCCTACACCCCCACTAGAAGGCTCACTCAAACCATACCCACTTTCTAACTTGGCCTTCATTTTGATCTCAACGACAAACAAATGAAGTTTCAGCACTGCACGTCGCGCAGCTGTAATGCTATGATGTCGACAAAATTTGTCAAAGTGCAGCTCTGTTTCCAAAAAATCTGGGACACTGTGTAAAATAAAAACAGAAAGCAATGACTGGCAAATCATTTCCACTCTGTTTAACTGAAAACAGCACGAAGACAACATATCAGCCGCTGAAACAGAGATATTTGCTTTTTGAATTTGATGCTGGCAGCACATTCAAAAAAGTTGGAACAGGGGCATGTTTATCCCTGTGTTGCATCATCTTTTTTTTTTAGCAACACTGTAAGCATTTAGGAACTGAGGAGACAAATTGCTTTAGTTTTGAAAGCAAAACCTTTCCCCGTTCCAGGTTGATGTAGGATTTCATCTGCTCAACACTTAGTAGCCCCTTTTTCATTTCGTAATGCACCTAATATTTTTTTATGAGTGACAGGTCTGGACTGCCGGCAGGCCAGTTTAGCAGATAGACTCTTGGAGCCATATTGATGTAATATGTTCAGAAAGTGGTATTTGGCATTGACTTGCTGAAATGTGCAAGGCCTTCCTTTAAAAAACCATCTGGATGGCAGTATATGTGCTTTAAAACCTGTATACATTGTTCAGCATTAATGGAGTCTTCACATAAATGCAAGGTACCCATGCTAAGTGCATAAATGCACTCCCATACTATCATGAATGCTGGCTTTTGAACTGTGCATTGAAAACAAGCCCAAGGATCCCTCTCTCCCTCAGCACAGAGGATGCGGGGTCCATGATTAAAACAAACAAATAAATAAATAAATAAAATAATAACTCATTTTGATTGGTGAGACGACTATACAGTTCTTTACGTTGCCACAGTTCCCCTTAAATGAGCTTGAGCCCAGTGAAGGCAGCGATGTTTGTGCATCTTGATGATATATGGTTTGATCTTTACATCGTGCAGATTTAACCTCTGTTTGTGAATGCAGAAACAAACAGCGTTGACTGACAGTGGTTTTCAGAGGTGTTCCTGAGCCCGCGCAACGGTTTCCACCATAGAATCCCGTCTGTTTTCAATGCAGCACTGCCTGAGGGCTGAAAGATAATGATCTTTCACTATTGGTTTTAGGCCTTGTCCCTGGCATTTTTCCAGACTCTCTGAATCTTTTAATGATGTTACATACCATACATGATTAAATCCCCAAATTCTTTCCTATTTTACATTGAGAAGTGTTATTCTTAAATTGTTGAACCATTTGCCCATGCAGTCTTTCACAGAGTGGTGAAGCCCTCATCATTTTTACAGCTTTAAGACTCAGCCTCTCTGCTGTTTTTATATCTGATCATGTTAACCTGTTGCCAATTAGTCTAATTAGCTCTGAGATGTTCCACCAGGTGTATTTTTTTAAGGATCATACAATTTTTCCAGTCATTTGTGGCCCCCGTCCCAACTTTTTTGAGATGTGAGACACATCAAATTTGAAATCAGCAAGCATTTAAAAAAAAAACAATAACAATTCTCAGTTTAAACTTCTGATGTCTCGCCATCATGCTATTTTCAATTAAAATAGCAAATAGTTCAAATGTTTTGCAAATCATTGCATTCTATTTTCATTCATATTTCACCCAGTGTCCCAGCTATTTTGGAAATGGGGTTGTACTCAGAATCACTTTCTATGTGATTTCCGCAACATTAGGTGCCTCCAGGACCAGACTCTGCCGTGATGACACACATATACACACACGTACATTCAAAACGTAAGACCACTACCAGCCGACACTGCTGCGGCAGGTAATCAAGATTGATGAACAGTCTATATCATAGCCACAGCAAACATATTTTTTAAATGTGAACACAAACCACAAAGGCAAAATAACAGTTTAAATCTCTACAAAACTTATGACAAAATTTGAAAGAAAATTATGAAGTTTGGACAGAAGACAAGAAACGATTGAAACCCCAAGATCAGATTTTGTGGTTAATAGCCTTGCCCAGGGCCCAATGGCGGAGTTCTTCCAAACTTCATGTCTCTAAATGTAAGTTATAATCTGAAGCCCTAAGCCAACAACTCAACCAAACAACAACCAGTCCAGCAACCAATCACAAGGCTGCCCCCTCGCCCAAGACAAAAACAAGAGGAAAATTACCTCTCAAATCTTCCACAACTATGTTGTCTTCTCTCTCTGCAATTTGTGACGTCATGCCCATTATCAGGTCGTCAATGTCTCGACCTGTCCTCAGATTTGGGTTCTAGAGCACAAGAGGTCTTGTTAGGCATCCCAGACTACACGTCGTCTGATACAAACAAGAGCCACAGTTTACTGGACACTCGGCTTTTCATCACTATGGCTTCTTCTCGAATGTTAACCCTTAGAGCGCTAAATGCAGCTATTGTTGCTCAATGATATATCAAAATCAAAGCTGTTGAAAACCTATCATGTGGCGACTTGCTTAAAAGAACTCCCGCAGGGGAGCTCTTTTAAACAAGTCGCCACATGATAGGTTTACAACAGTATGAAATGAGTAAATTCATTCTTTTTTAATTAATTTCAGCGCTCTAAGGGTTAAAGCACATCATAATTACAAGAGCAGATCGCAACACTTAAAAAAAGGAAAGAACCAGCAAAAAAAGATTTGAGTTAAAATGGCTGAGTTCACCATGGAGTGACGATGGACATATCACATCACTGTTCACTAACAGCGAGGTATGAGTTGAGCGGATGAATAGGCGATTTGTTTTTAATGTTTTCATGACTGAAAACATACCTCTCTGTTCCAGAAGCTGTTGCACACTCTCAAGGCTGAGGACGAGCTGCCATCAAAGTTAATGACGTCCCGATATTGACAATTCCTGTTTCTGAGGCACAAACCAACAAAAAATGCCGCTGGTTTAATTGAAAAATCTCACAGGACACAAGTTCATAACTGAGGTCAATGCACTGAAGCTATGTCGCTTTGTTTCAAAATGCGACTTAACCATATTTGTGATGTTAAAATGTTCAATGACTTCTTGCAAAACTCTATCCATGTATATATTAAAAACTATTTTGAGGATTGCCCTCAAGTAATTAGTTCCACAAGCCTCCCTTTTAACCCTTTCTTAACCAGGGAAAGTTCCATTGAGAACATTTCTCCTCTTAAAGTACACCCTGGGAGAAATGTTTGATAAAATAGTTGCAAAGGGAGAAGGGATAAAGCCTTTGGAGCATTTATGGGATGATGGGGGTTTCTGGAAGGCCGAAAAGCACAGTTCTTCCTAATTACATTCCTCCAGATTAAGTCAGAATCTTAGGCCCCATTGGGGGCTGGAACTATGAACTCTTCAGTTCTCAGTGATGTAACCTAACACAACCCTACAAATTATAACACGCCGCCACTGGAGATGGGAATCTCTTGTTGGGCCTTTGAGCAGGTCCCTTAACCCTACATTATGTTCTAGCTGCTGGTCCTGCCGCTTTCTCTCCATCCCATCTCGTCCTTGTTTGCTATAGAATTACTCTCAGGCCTTCGTTGTAAATAAAACCCCAACTTTATCATCTTTATTCTGCTCAGTCATAGGCTACGCATTGTAGTCAGTTATTTCAGACATCTCGAAATAAATTGAAAACGTGTGACAGCCTAACGAAATAAATATGCAACCCATAGCAAAATATGCAAGGGTGGGGCAGGTGCACTGTTATAAACTGGCACCATTTTTGCCAGTTATTTTTACTGGCATCTTTTTTGCCAGTCATTTTCACTGAAATTTTCTAATCAGTTTATAACAGGGAGCAAATGGTGATTCAAATCCCCACGCTCCTGCATATCACTTAGTTGATCCAGCCTGGTACAGCTGTTCCACCTAAGCCTTGGCTGCTTGCAAAGTTTGGACCACTGCAGTGACAAGAGCCAATTTTTGTGGTTCCATGTATGTTAACTGTAAACCACAGTTAAATGTGCGCAGAACTCTACTTACAGTGAAAATAACAAGAAAACACTGTTAAATTTACTGGTAAATTCAGTCAATTTATAACAGTGTGGGGGTTAGAAAGTATATAATACAGGCAGGAAGGGTCCATGTTTAGTAAATTTGTAACCGTTTGTTGTATTATCTGCCAGAAACAAGACTGCGGCAGGTTCTGCAGCTCACTTCTACCTGTGGGGTGCAGTTCTCCAATTTCATAGGAAAATTTGGAATGCTAACAGGTGCAAGGGGTTAGGCTGCAAATACTGTATAATTCTTGGAGAAGTGTGAGGTGTGACTTTGTGCCACGCCCTATTGTGCGTTAACACAATGGCAGATAGACTTTTCAGAGAAGCAACAATACTAAACCTCATGTAAACGCCTGGGGGGACCATGGTTGACCCGAATTGCATGGCAGCTGCCTGGAATTCTGGAGAAACACCAGGATCCACGTGCTTTTGGTAGCCTTCCGGGAAAGACAGAGAGACAGACAGAGTGTAAATGCACCTGCAGAAGCACGTGCACAAGGACACATGATTTTTCCAAAGCAAAATCCATCAAAATCTTGGATCCCTGACACCACCAGTCGGACCAACCGGTTATGCAATCTGTCAGAAAGTAATTATGAGAGTTTTGTCCCAAAACAGAGAAGTGACACCTTTACTGATTGTATTAGGCAGGTCTTCAACTGTGCGCCAATTCATTTACCAACTGTCCCCCTCAAAATGTCGGCAAACTTATTCAACTGCAGCTGTTGATCGACAAAATGAGAACAGTTGCAGGGACATCTGGTCCTTGTTGCATGTACAAACACACACACGCACACACACACACACACATACACATACACATACACATACACACCTGGATATGGAGGCACAGACTGATTTCCAAGGTACAGTGGTAGCCATTCATAGAATGCAATGTTCTAATGAGAGAGGAAAAAATTACATTTTTTGACATCAGTGTTTAAGATAATGGACAGATTATTCACATTATCAACAGATCTGTATAGAACAGAAATCCTATCTTTTGAAGGCATGAAGACAACGGCATTGGTATATTTTCCATGCAAATGAGTTATAAACCTACAGTACTATATTAATGACGTGATATACAGTGGGTTTCTATTCGGATATTCGAAAAGCCAGCGGCAAATTTGCTCATTCCAAAACTTTACACTACGGCTGCATGTAAAATAATCACACAATGTATATGCAATTATAGTATGTACTCAGTTTAATTGCATGAAAGGCATGAAAATATCCCATCATTAACAAGTAGTCCACAAATGCATTAACAATGCATAAGATAAAAAAAAGTGAAATAGTGAACCATAAGTAAATACCAGTACTTGGCATTAATATTATTTCTTATCATGAATTACTGATGCATAGACAAATTTTTCTATAATTAGAAGCTAACAATTACATTAGTTAATGCCAATCTGTGGATGTTATTGTAGAGTGTCACCCAAAATTTAATTACAGGATCATAACTGCCTAAGTCATACAGTCATCTTTGACTCACTTCAGCCAATGGAGTGATCCCTTGTTTGGGTTTGATTTCTGGAGCCATAACTTCTTGGGTGCGGATAGAGGGGGAGGGGCAGGCATTGTGTGGTTTACGGATAAAGAGGGAAGGTTTTGCTTTACCTGGAATGTGGCGACAACCATTTTCCTGGCATTCTGAAACAGGTCTTCATCTGACCATGTCCTGTGTTCAGCCTGCAGCTGGCGGGCCAGGTAATTATGGTATCTAAACCACATGATTCCCTCTGCCGCTGTGAAGACGTTCTCGTTACCCCTGACGTTCCCAAATTCTTGAGAGACAAAAAGGCATACCTTAGTATTGGAATTCATTGGACTCTCATTTGTGAGTGTGCTGCCATCAGAGAAATGCAAAAATAAATTTGGTTAGTTTGAAGCATCATTCAATCTCCATCCATTTTTTTGCACAGGAACATGTATATAAATAACATGATGTCTCACTAAAATTCTCTCACTCAAGCTCTGGTCAAACACAACAATGATAGGACTAGTAACAAGACTAAAAATAAAACCCCAGGATTAAGAAGTGGTCACGATAATTAATGCCAGATGGACTTATTCACTGCAGGACAAATGATAAGCCACAATGCAGGTGAACGGGCATGGAGAAACAACAATGGAAATGTCTAAAAACACTGCTATCCTTGTCTCTGAGCCATACCACCTGACCATGATGCATTCCCCTTCAGCCTCTCTGTGGTTTTAAGAATAAGCTGGTGAAGTGCTTTCTTGGCTTGGGTTCAATAATAACTTCAAATCCTTTTTCTCAGTCGCTACCTGTAAAAATCCCTACACACTCTCAGCATTTTGGAGGTGATAATAGCCGTGTATTGTTACCGCTATTCAGAACAAAAACTATCCTTTCTTATGAATGAACTCAGCATTTTGGACTCATCATGTCTTATGAAGAAAATTTCTGTAGATTGAAGGAGTGCAATCAAATTTTATCCTGGGCTTAGGAGTTTTAAGTATTTCAAATAACATGTTGTTGCTACTTACAATGCACATTTGTCATTACCCATACATCTTAGAACAGTCCAAAAGCATTACAAGCAGAGAAATTGCTCCCAATATCTGTCCTGCCCTTGTGGCTGAGGTATGTGCACTGACATCAGTAAATGTTCCGACTAGAGTACTGAAAGAAGAAGACTGTTCTTACATGGTTCACACAATGAGGTCATGAGTGAGACAAAGTTCACTGTACATTAACAACTGTAAACTTGCTACTTTTCAAAACCAGTGTGCCGCAGCACCATTTTTTAACACTGACACTGAATTTTTAACACTCCCATATTTGCTGTGCAATTAGCTTGTCATGTAGGACGAAACTGAAATGCCCAGAGGAAACCCATGTGAACACAGGAAGGACATGTAAACTCAGTTCAGAAAGACTGCAGGTGACATTCGAACTCATGAGCTTTTCGCTGGGAGGCAATAGTGCTGCCCACTGCACCAGCGTGCTACCCTTAGCTTGACAGCAAAAAACCAAGGATTTCTGATAAGGTGGCTGCTGGGGGTGTATATGGGTGCGTATATGTGTATTTATCCCACGTCAGACAGAATACTTGGATGGCATTGGTTGAAAGCAGTCACGTGGAAACCCCATATATTCCCATATTACGTCTCCGAGCCTATACACGGTGTGAGAGTAGATTATCTCCATAAGCATCTCTGGAGCAGCCGAAATGGCATGCATGTAATAAAAAGGTCTTCGGTGGGACAAATTCGTTACACAGTTTGTTAGAGGGCCAATGCAGAAATACAGGGTCAGTAACTGGCATATGCCATTTATGGACCCAAAACATTTCCGCTTTGGCCCTCGAAAAAACTCTGGTAGAGGACCGTGACGGAAATAAGTTTTCTTTTAACCCTGGAGAACCCAAGACATCTTTTTTCCTCAAGAAAAATATTAACTTTGCATAAAAATTGATATCTGCTAATGTAGGGTGGGGTCTGATTAGGTGAGGTCAAATTTGACCCCGTGGGTTCTCCAGGGTTAAATTCATTGTGTTAGCCTCGATACTGTTTTTAAATGAACATGCATTTGTCATAATGCATGATTTTTATATGTTTGTTATTGATATGTCAAAACAAGAGTCTTCAGAAGACGACATATCCCACTGCTCCCGCAATATTAAAAGGCACCAGTCTAGGACCTGATGAATTCGCTCCGCAAATTTCGTAAAAAAAAAAAAAAAAAACACGGAACGGTATTCCACAGACGCACGGATGGACACACAGATGGACAGACGAACATACTGATGACTGTATCCCTCTGCATTACTGGCCAGGGGGGATAAGAATCAAATCAAATATGTCGCCATCTAAATATATGCTGATCTCACAGTATGTTATGTAACAATGGCAATCAAAATAAACAGAGAAGTGCAAAATCTAAGTCACAAACTGTTTGGTACATGCAGAATTCTTCAGACAAAGGGAACAGTTAATAAGTTAGGTCAGCTGGCTGAGGTTTTGGTTAAATCTTCTTCCCATCAAGATTTTAAACCCCTGTCACTGAACAACATTGGGCGCTTACCACAGCATATCTCATCTAACAAGCTGACTCCGAGAGCAAGAAGCGCGGTCTTACCGAAGAGCCCGTCTCGACCATACTGGCCAGTGGAAGGGTCAACGCTAGTCCACATGAAATAAGGCTCTCTGGTGCGCCGTGGGAGGTCCACTTCAGACCCCGTCTTGAGGAGACCTCCAGAGAAACTCCTGAGGGCATCACACAAGGAGCTGGACGGGCCGTAGATGGAGCTCCCATCCATCCAAGCGGTCACATGGTTCACCTGCAGGAAACACAAGAGATCCGTCACCATTGAGAGCCTGGTGCTTGGCTCATTCCAATAGGTGTGTTTACTTCAACCAGCCACAATGTGGGTTTCTGCTCAGTTTTAGATGGTCTTATTACAATCCCATTTCCAGAAAAGTTGGGACACTGTGTAATATGTGAATAAAAACAGAATGCAATGATTTTCATATCATTTGCATTTAATATTTTTTTGAAAATAGTTCAAAGACAATATATCAGATGTTGAAACTGATTCATTTTACTGTTTTTTTTTTTGGAAAATATCTGCTCGTTTTGAGTTTGATAGCAGCAACATGTTTTCAAAAAGTTGGGATGGGACAATAACAGACTGGAAAAGTTGCATGATGCTGAAGAAAGACAACCGGCAGAACATCCCACAGCTAATTAGATTATTAAGCAACAGGTCAGCAACATGATGAGGTATAAAAAGTCTTTCATAAGTAAAAATGGCGAGGGTTTAACCACTCTATGAAAGACTATATGGGGAAATACTTCAACAATTTAAGAATAACGTTTTCAACTTAAAATTGCAAAGAATTTGCTGATTTTATTCTCTATGATACATGATATCATTATAAAATTCTGAAAATCCAGAAAAGTCTCTGTATACATGGGACAAGGCCAAAATCCAATTTTGAATGGCTGTGAATTTCAGGTCCTCAGGCAGCACTCCATTAAAAACACGCAGGATTCTGAAGTGAAAATCACAGCATGGACTCAGGAACACTTCCACAAACAATTATCAGTAACCACAGTTCATCACTGCATCTAAGATAAAAATCTGCCATGTAGAGATTAAACCATATACTAACCAGATCCAGAAACATTGCCTGCTTCTCTGGGCCTGAGCTCATTTAAAATGTTCTGAGGCGAAGTGGAAAACTGCCCTGTGGTTTGACTAATCAAAGCATGAAATTCTTATAGGAAATCATGGATGCCACGTCTTGTGGACTAAAGAGGTGAGGGCCATCCAGCTTGTTATAAGCAAACAATTTAAACATCCATGATAGTATGGGGATGCATCTGTACACATGGTAAGGGTAACTTGAGCATCCGTGAAGACATCATTAATGTTGAACGATATATATAGGTTTTGGTGAAAGATTTACTGCCATCCAGATGTTTTTTAAGGGAAGGCCTTGCTCATTTCCACAACACCATGCCAAACATCATACTCTGCACAAATTACAACAACATGTCTCTGTAGTAGAAGAGTCTGGGTGCTAAACTGGTCTGCCTGCAGTCCAGGCCAGGCATCTACTGACAATATTTTGACCATTATGAAACAAAAAGTATGACAAAGGAGACTACAAAGTATTCGGTGGCTAAAATCCTACATATAACAAGAATGGGAAAACATTATGCTTTAAAAACTACAGTAGTTGGTCTCCTTTCTGAAACGCTAACAAAGTGTTGATTGAAGAAGATGTTATGCAACGCAATGGTAAACATACCACCATGCCAACTTTTTTAAAATAAGTTGGTGGCATACAATTCAAAATGAGCACATATTTTTTTTAAATATCTGTTTTGACATCTGCTATATTGTCTTTCTACTATTTTCAAATAAATATAAAATGACTTGAAAATCATTGCGTAGTGTTTTTACTTACATTTTACACAGCGTCCCTACTTTTTTGAAAATGGGTTTTTACCGCCTTAGCAGACTGCAAGAGAATCCAAAGCAATCCCAAATGACCCAAATCAATCTGAAAATGATCAAACGTCCCCTGAACTCAAAAAATGTCCAAGTCAGGTGCAAGGAAGGAAAGAATTCTGGCATTCATTAATATTTAATTTAATGTCAATATTTAATTTAATTAATAAAATGTAATGCCTCATAAAATTTAAAATTTCATGAATCTAATGCTTGAGCTAAATGATAAACAAAGGTTGTCATCTGGTGCAATCGGCACACCAGGTTAACCAGCGTTAATATTTAAACCAAATTAGCCACATGGCCAATGGTAATAGAAATAAAAATCAAGACCACAGAAATTGCCTTGCCTGTCCCTGATTTGGTAGACCACTTGGTGGACATATTGATAACCTCCTGTAGACTAAATTTACTTTAATATTAATAGTGAGCAACGTTTTTTGTTATCTCTGAGACAACTGCAGTGTAATTTTGCTCCAGTACGTCAGCACTCAAATTGCCAATTTTAATGTAGTTCAATACATAATCGACCCATTCATTCTGGAAACCCACTCAACCATGCTTCTGAGGTTAAGTAAGTGACTATAGGCAGGTTTTTTTTGTCATACATCTCGTTTTTACCACGTTTTAGTCCACATGTGAGGTACTTCATGAGAAAGCTTGAATAAAGAGTTTCATTCCCGTAAACCAGGCTATACTTACCGGAGTTCTGGGATTGTTGGGGCTCTGGTTGGTATCCTTAGCCCATTTCCCACGCTGGAATGGGAGCAGGGTGTTCCCAGTGTTGTTGGGATCGAAGATGGGATCGCCTTGAGGAACTGAAATATGCATGAACTCTGGTGGGCAGGCAGGCAGGCTAGAGTCCACAATCTCGGACAAAACATGGAAACCTGGGAAACCAGAAACAGGCAGCTAATCAGTAAGTTGATCATGGCATAGTACAGCATGGCTTAACACGTGAGGACATAACTCAAGTTTAGAAATTCATCATTCGGACTATGTAAATTTGCTTCAAGCATGATGACCTTCATCTGTGACGTGTCCTCAATTGCATACGGGTAGAGAAGTCTTGCATGAAACTCAGATAGCGCCGTTCGAAGGCATATGTTTGTTGCGTCTTGTTTTACTTGTTTCTGGAAGCTTGGCACTGGACAAATTCAATGTGATACATCATTTTACCTGCTAAGGGAATTCTCCACCATTATCCTGTGCGTATTCTATATCCCACTGAGTCCCTCAACACCGTCAAGAGTCGAGTCTATTTAGATTTGATGATCAGGTCGACACTGACGCCTACACTGACTCTGTAGTGTCCCGTATCAATTTGTGTGAGTCTTTATGTATCCCTAATAAAGTTGTATACCATCTATAGTAACAAGTCAGGGTCCTATTTTGAAAGAAAAAGAATGCTTTTAGGTGTGGGGACAAGGAGCAATACAAACTCCTGAAAAATACATTCAAAAAAGCTGTGAAAAAAACTAAAGCTGCCTACAGAGTTGAACTTAAAAACAAGCAGGAGGATCATATTAACCCTATAATGCCCAGACAAACATCATTGTAGGATAAATATGATCCAGTGATATTTTTGAAGTGTTGAAGTGTAGTATTCAGATCCACTGTTATTTTTTTGGTAAAGTGACAGGTGATCAGAACTTCATCTAATTCTAGGAGTATCATATCTGATACAGCCAAAAATCAGCACCCCTCCAGAACTCAACACTCAAAATTTCAAAACTCCTATAATCTCACTTCTTTCTTCCAGGTGGCAGCACTGTGTATCAGATATGATACATTGAGCAGTTGTGGTTGTGTTACATCTTACCTGGTGGGCATGGTCCTTCAAATGTGGTGTATCATATATGATACAGGGGGCATTATAGGGTTAAGATTGTATGGCAAGGCCTGCAGGCAATTACTGAGTCTAAAACCCAGCATCACGTTCTGGACTGTGACCCCTCCCTTCCGAAGAGGCAGAATGATTTCTACTGTAGATTTTGATCCCTTCTGGTCCAGTTTGATTCATATTGGGTCCTCTCTCTCTCTCCCTTGGATGAAAGGTCCTCTTCCCATCTTGGAGCATGTGGTGAGAAGGTTACCTCGCCAACAAATCAGGGTGACGGCAGGGCCAGATTGTGTGGCTCCAGCCACACATAAATATTGCGCTGACTAATTTACTTCAGTGCTCGTTTCCATCTTTTGCTAATTGTTCCCTCGTATTATCAACTGCAACTGCTTGTTTTAAGTCAGCAGTGATTATTTCAGTGCCTCCTGCTCATCTCGCTCAAGAATGCAGTCTTTCCTGGCTCCCCATTGGTGGAATGATCTACCTGTCGAGGTCAGAACGTCAGAGTCCTTGAGCATCTTCTAGCGCAGCCCTAAAACCCACCTGTTCAGGGTCCACCTTTCCCCTACTTCACTGCCCTCAGGACTCTCCTGACACCATGTCCACGTTCCTTGACTTTCATTTACTTCTCTTTGGTTAATTTTACTGGTCTCTTTTATTGCCTACTGTTTGTTCACTTGTCTGTAATCTTATTAAGCGCTTTTTGTCACTTGAACTATTGGCATTTAACTTGCCACCTTGGAGCTCTGCACTTTTGTATTGAACCTTTGCATTTTTGTACTTTGCTCTGGATAAGTGCGTCAGCTAAGTCCTTGTAATATGATGCCTAAAAATGACATCACCAGTCTTAATGCCAATAGGCCTGTTGCCTGAACTTCAGTCATTATGAATGTCTTAGAGCAGGGGTGTCAGATTGGTCTGTAAAAGGGTGGAGGGGCTGCAGGTTTTTAATCCAACGAAGCACGAGCACACCTGATTCAACTAAGTGAATCAACTGAACTCTGCTCGCGCAGTTAATTAGTTGTATCAGATGTGCTTCTGTTTGGTTGGAATGAAAACCTGCAGTCTCTCGGCACGTTTATGGACCAGTTGGACACCCCTGACTTAGAGCAACTAGTTTGCCATGTATCATCGTAGACCCCCAAACATTTGCCTACAGGGCTAACGGATGTGTGGATGATGTATGGTCCCCATGCATACATTCTGTTCTCCAGCACCATGAAGACAAGTAAATATATGCCCAAGTTCGGCTCCTTGACTTCAGTTCTGCATTAAATACCATTGTTCCTGTTGGGCTGTACAACTTTTTTTTTTTTTTATCAGCAATAGATGTAAATGCATTCTTGTGTCAGAAGATCTTGAACTTCCTGCCCAGGAGGAAACAAGTTCTTAAAATTTGTAAATTTGTAATCTCACTGCTGAGGTTTCTCAATATTGGCGTCCCACAGAGGTGTGTCTTGTCTACCTCATTGTACTTTATTTACACTTACAACTGTTGCTCTCATTCAAAGTTTGTTAAGCAATTTAAGTCAGCTGATGATACCGCTGAAGTTGGCCCTGCCTCTGATAATGAGGAATCTGTCTACCGCAGGGAAGTTGAACAATGGGTGAGATGGCATGAAGCCAACAATCTAATACTCAAGAGGATTAAAACTAAATAGTCGATTGTTGATTTTAGGAAGGAGGCAGTACAACATTTCCCCAGCTCCTTCACTGGTCAGGTTGCTCCTCCTTTTGGTTCCTTGGCAACACTATACATGACTCTTGGTCACTGGACCTTAGCACCATTCTCACAGGCAGGAAAACCCACCGGCGACTCTACTTCGTCCAGCAGCAGAGAAATATGGGTCAGTCAGGAAGATATGACTAATTTATACTGATTCTTTTGAGCAGGGCTGCCCAACCGTGTTCCTGGAGAGCTGCCATCCTGAAGGTTATCACTCCAACCAAAGCAAAGCTTTCCCAGTTACAGATCTTGATGAGCTGCTAATGAGCTGAATCAGGTGTGTTGAATTTGGGTTGGAGCAGAAACCTACAGGATGGTAGCTCTCCAGGAACAGGGTTAGGCAGCCCTGTATTAGGGAGTTTGCTCACGTTGTTACTTGGTATGGTAACAAAACCTATCAGGACTGACATCAGCTTGATAGAGTGGTACATAGAGCTTCTAAAATCATTGATTGTTGTCTACCTTCCACCGCATCAGTCTATGCCAGGAAGGCCAGATGCCTTTCGACAGGCCCCTCTCTCCCAGCATATTACATGTTGAATTGTTACCTCTTGTGGAGGTGAACGTTACAGGAGTATCACTAGCAAAACATCACCTTACAGAAATACAACCTATCTCGAAGCCATCAGATACTTAAACATACACTGAAAATCTTTGCTCTCTCACTGCATGCACTTTAATACATGCTGCCTCTGTTATTATGACTTAAGAACAACATATTTTTGTAATATTCTGTTTTTTGTGAATATCTGTGCCTGTATTGGAGGCCTCCACAAATCCGGCCCACAAATTAAAATCTAGCCCTGCTTTTCTTTCCCTCCTGGCAAAAGTACAGGGAGGGTGAAAAACCAGCTGGTCTTGGCCCACGAGGACCATGATTTGAGATCTGGTCCAAATTTGACCACCGCATACCCAATGCATAAACTTCAGAGGTATGTCATAAGAGCAGGTCATTCTGCTCATCAGGAAACATTGTTTTGGGAGGTCCTACCAAGAAAGGGCAATTAAAACTTCAGATTCTTAAGAACTAAACAGAATCAAACACGTCATCCAGGAAGGATCCCATCCAAGACAGATCATAAATTCATCACTGATGTTCCTCTTATTATATGGTTTAGACAATAACTCAGTGGGGAAATGAGATACAGTCCAATGAATCACGTCAGTATCATCATGTTCCCAAGAAATTGAGAAGCGCATATGGGACTCACCGAAAAAAAAAAAAACAATCATACACCAACCTTGCTTCAAATAATGACGATAGTTTTTTTTTTCCAGACCATTCTTGAAAAAGTCATAAGTCATTCACTGTCAAGTTGTTCCACACTTTGGAACCACTATTCTACTCCATGAGTAAATAGAATCAAAAATAAGCCTGTTTCCAAAAGGAGACTAGCTGAACTAGCTTGATAAATGCGTGAAGTAGAACCTGGAAATTTCATAAATCTGGAAAATTGACTGAGGTAAAAAAAAAAAAACGTTCACGGTTGTATACAGTGCGGATATCTAGTCAAATACTCCCCTTACTTACAGACAGAAGTGACAAAGACAACAGTTCCGTTTCCTAACTATGCCGAGATGGGTCCATTCACAGACTAGCATGATACAAATGAGTAACATAAAGCAATGACCACAATTTGTATTAGTCGACAAAATATCTTTTCCTCCAAACGACACTATTATCAGGTTATTGATTGATTGATTGCTTTATTTCAAACATGTGAAAAAAAATGATAAAACAGAGATAAGAACCAAAACAAATGATCACCATGCCTATACCAAAAAAACAGAAAGGTAAATTGTTGACAATTGTCTTGCATGTGCAGCAAGATTATATGCTCAAAAAGGAGTAGGAAGAAGTAAGAACTTATTTAATCCTACCCCTTGTATTACCGCATTCTACAGTCAAGTCATTAAATTCTCTATTATTATATTTACAACATTCACTGTCTATTCAGGATCCAATGGTACATACAATATATTGACTATAATATTCTTTAAGCTACTTATATACTAGTATACACAGAATATTGCACCTGTATATAATACTGAATTTCTATACTTATAGTACCCCCTGCGCACACACAGAAGAAGACATTACGAGACAATGTATCCATATTTTTCTAAACCCTGCCATTACTGTCCTGGGTCAAACTGTTGCTCCTCATCCTTATATTTATTTAAAATTTGTATTTTGTATGTTCTTTTAAACTTGCCTATAATTTTACATTTCCTTAATTCATCTGTTAAACTGTTCCATAATTTGACCCCAGAGATTGAGACACACATGCTTTTCAAGATTGTTCTGACACGATGTATTTTTAAGTTCAGTTCCCCTCTTAGATTATAGCCTCCTTCTCTCTCTGAGAACAGTTAATTTATGTTGTCTGAGAGTAAGTTATTTTTCGCTTGAAACATTATTTGTGCTGTTTTAAACTGAATCAGATCTTGAAATTTTAGAGTATGCAGTTTTAAGAATAGTCCATTTGTGTGGTCACTAAATCCCACATTGTTGATGAATCTGATAGCCCTTTTCTGTATTATATTTATTAATTGAAGATTACTTTTATGTGTTTCCCCATACTTCTACACAATAGGTCAGAAAAGGTAAAATTAATGGCCAATATAAAATATATGAAGCACTGATTACTGAAACCCCACAAGTCAAGTCAAGTGTGACTTCTGGGGTTTTAGTAATAGGTGCTTCATATGTGTTTTCAAGTTGAAGATCTGCCTTGTTTTTCCCAGGCTCCAGCTTCCCCCGAACATATTCAATTTGTGGTCTCCAGCAGATTTTGTGGTCTAGAATTACACCAAGGAATTTAATTTAATTTACTCTTTCTATGCTAATATTATCAATGTTTAATTTTACATCTATATTTCGCTAATAGTCCAAACAACATAAAATAAGTTTTGTTCAGATTTAAAGACAATTTATTAGAATCAAACCACCTTTTAAGGTATTCAATTCATTTGTAATCACCTCCAAAAGCTGCTGTAATTCCACATCTGAACAAAAAATATTATTGTCATCTGCAAATAACACAAATCTTTATACATTAGATACCCTGCAAATATCATTAATATACATAATAAATTGGTCCTAAAACAGATCCTTGAGGCACCCCACATGTAATATTCATAAGACTAGATGTATTCTGATTTATTTGTACGAACTGTTGTCTATTTAGTATATAACTCTTCAGCCAATCCAAAACATGACCTCGGTAACCATATTTCTATAATTTTCTAATCAATATGTCATGAGTGACTGTGGCAAATGCTTTCTTGAGATCTAAAAACACTCCTATTGCATACTTCTTTGTATAAATACAGTGTGTTATTTCTTCTACTAATTCTAACAGTGCCATGGCTGTCGATCTATTATTTCTAAACCCATACTGACTGTCTGTTAACAACTTGCGTTTCTCAACAAAACCATCAAATCGTTTTATGAATACTTTTCCTAATATTTTTGAAAATTGGGAAAGAACTGTTATCGGCCTATAATTAGTGAAGTAGTGTTTATCGCCTGCTTTGTAAATGGGAACAACTTTTGCTACTTTCATCTTACAAATTTTTTATTTGGAAATATCTCATTTTGAAAAGACAGGTTAAAATATATACATAAGTGGTTTAGTAATACCATCAATAACATTCTTCACAGTCAACATGTCAATATCGTTGCGATCTGTACTGTTTTTGTTCTTAAATCCTATGACTATGTCATAAATTTTTTTTTTTTTACAGCTGTTAAAAACATTGAACTATTTTTCTCTCAACATAGTCCGTAGGATCAACTTCTGTTCCATCCACCTTTATTTCCTCTGCCAGTTTTGGTCCAAAATTTACAAAAGATTTGAATCCACCTGCTACATTCTTCATTTTCTTAACACAGCTTCCTTCAACTATAAAATACTGAGGATATTGATCATGTTTTGTTCCATTTTTAATTACACTGAGTAGCGTACTCCATAACGCTTTTGCGTTATTTTTATTAAATTCTAATTTATTACTTAAGTATTCTTTTTTACAAGTTCTCATTATATTGGTTAGCTTATTTTTATTTTTTTTATATTTATTTTCTGCGTCAATGGTTCTATGCTTAATAAATTCTCGATAGAAGGCAATCATTCGTCTGGACGCGTTTGCATAATTTAAATCAACGTCAAATAGAGCCGCATGCTTTTTATAGCCTATTTCACTGCCAAGTGCCACTTTTTTTCCCACTCAATACCGAGAGTAATTTTGAATAACGTTGATTTAAATTAAGCAAACGTTTCCAGATGAATGATTGTCATCTTACCTAATCGGGGAGAACAAGCAGCACCTGTTAAGTGCGCAGCACTCTCGGAGTGAACATTTTGTTAATCGTGAAAATGACTGCGAACAGGTCAGGACCAATAATTCTATAAAACAGATGTTACGTCCACCCCAATTCTCAGTTTTACGGAATTTACCCCATGACTTCATCGCTGTTAGTTCGCATGAGAAACCGTGTCTTCAGTTGCCTATTACGATAATTGGAAAACGTGTCAATAAAGAAAAATAATTGAGAACTTGCCTGGACTATCCTAATTGTCATAAAGGGACGTGTCTGTGCCACCCCAATTCCCGGTTCTAGCTTCGCCCCTGCTCACCAGCGAGGACATACTACCGAGGTGGAGAGATGAAGGCAAAGCTAAACAACCCAGCTGAGTACTACTAAGCAGGCCGTTAGCAAGCAGTCAATCCACAATCACAGCAACAGCAGCAGCGGTACTCTCTCGCATGCGCACTTCCACTTCCACCAACAACCATACTGAAGCAGGCATGCAATATTGACTTGGGCACTAAAGATTTCTTAAGAGACCACTGCACTTTCATGTAAACAGGGGGCATTTGATCCTACAACAGCAAAATTATGGTAAAAAGATGACCGCGTGCTACCTCAATACTTATAGCCCACAGTGATGACAGACGTCAATAGAAGTGTTGCCAGGTAAGACAAAACTCGCACGGTAGCATGTATTTTAGTGCTTAAGCTTCTGATTCGCAGAGGTGTATAATCCAGATTCAGAAAGTAAAAGTCCATCCTAGAATATTGTTCCAGCAACAAAAGACCTGTCAGTTGGTACTATTCTTCAGCTGGGAGGTAAAACTAACAAGTGAAATCTGCTGGCAGGAGTTGAAACGGGTGGAATGAAAGCATGGTAGGATTTTTACTTTCTGACCCCTGGATTATACACCTCTGCTGCTTCGGTAGCCCTCTGAAAATCCGCAACCGTCAGTTTTACCTTTTAAAGTCACTCAAGGTCAGAGGTCATGGTACCAAATGAAAGGTCATCTGTGACTTCCTACATGTCGAAATTGTAAATATCTCTCTATCTGCAACGGTTCCAGTAATAATAGAAAATAAGCAAATGAAAGCAATGATCTTGACCCCCACCCCCCCCCTCCCGCCGCGACATTTACCCTCCATCCACTAAGAAAAATACGAAAGATACCCTATCATGTAGCACATGAGTGGAAGCAGAATTGAAAGATGCACATTCTCGATTTAGCATGAAGTTGCTATGATCGTTTTTACCAGAGTTATAGCAGAAAATGATTATAACCACTCTAGTGATCTTAACCTTGACCCAATGACCTCAAAAATTAAAGGGCTCTACTCTGGATTAATGACTACCTATCCTGAAAGTTTCATCCGTAATGCTGCTATTAATCAAACACAGAAAGAAACAAAGCAAACCCACAAAAAAAATAGCTCGCCCTCCGGACTCCATCTTGCCTCAGGTAAAAATACATGAAGACAGCCAGCCATTGATCACAAAAAAAACAAAATCCCTCATTTGAAAATACAAGGGCATGACAGACAGCACAATTTAATCTTACTATAGCATCTCTTTTGCTTCATTACATTGTCTCTGTGCTTCAAAAATGCTTTGGTGCTCACGGAACTTGACCCAGTTTTGTCTTGCTGCCGCACAAAAAAATTGATTGAAAATGCCTCAAGCTATGCTCAGTTTCCTTGTTTTTAAACAAAACACCACTGACCAGCATGGAGATACTCTAAAGCAGCATTCACCCGCATCGTCTTTTCGCACAACACTGCTCGTAAGAGCTCACCTGTATGCACAGAGACAGAATCCCTCCGGGTGCAAATAAAGATCTAACAGTAGAGGCCCAGCTCTTGCTTGACAAAGAATGACACCACTCATGTGAGCTGAGGACTGACTGGAAGAAAGGAACAGGAGGAAAATGAGTGACCTTACCGAAAAACACACTCAGGACAGTCTGGTTTCTGACTGAGGGGAAGCCAGAGGGTCCTCTGGTGACGACATTGCTGAGTCGACGTGGGTTCGGTAGCATTGGCTCCTGAAGCGGTTGAAAGACTCCATCAGAGTACCTTGCTGGCAGTAGGCGGATCAGAGGTGAACCTGCCGCAAACGGTGTATCATAATTAGACAGCAGATCCAATATGTTCTTCTTATTAGTCTCAATGCAGTATGATATTGTCCACTCATATTGTCATTATACAACTGCAATACGTGCAAAGCACTTAAAGCAACAAACACTCCCAGTCAGCAGAGACTTTCCTTAGTCAGTTGATATTGAACAACAATTCACTGTAAATTGAGCACTGGCCGTTACCAGAAGTTTGGCTTCCATTTTTTTGTCGGCACCATTGAAAAGTCTTCTTGTCTATGCACTGTATGTAACAAAGTCACAAAGATGCAATATTTCTATTTTAAGTGCAATTTTTGCGCAATCTCCTAATCCCTCTATAATGTTCTGTAGATTTTTATTTATAATGTAAACATGGGAGTGCATCCCCACAAGGAAAGAATCTATATGAACATATATGCGCATATATGCAACCTATATGCTGCATATACGCACATAAATGCTGCCTATAGGCCAAATTCAGGTACATATATATGCTTATAGGGGGCATATGGGTCTCCTATATTGCTTCTTTATTTCCACATACAGGCCCTGTATGCACATACAAGGTATATGTCTCCTGTATAGCTCATAGACCCAGTGGCAGGTTCTGTTTGTCATACCTGTCGTATAGCTCATATCTCACTTTTGCAACTGTTCTACATGACGCCTAGCTCATATTTTTATTCTCAAGGTAATATCTGCATATTAGTTCAAAGTCCCTGACTGAAATCACGAGAATTTCACGCAATAACTTATTAATCGCATGTGAACACATGAAATTGGCATCACATTTGATCATAAATACATTCATAAACGGCATGTTATGTGTAAATCAGTCATTATTAACTATGGCAAGTGAGAAGAGAGAAAGAGCTATGATATCAACGCAAACATCTAATACTATTTGTTCCTGAAACATTAACAATAACAAGGTCATCAATTCTTTCTTGACCATACTTAATTCCATTCTATGAAGATTGAGTTGAGTATAGTGGAAGAGAAGGAAATGTATAAAAACAAAATGGTTTCATTATGTTTATTTCATCAATTAAGCATTTTTTCAAGTTTAAGTCACTGCCAGATTAACCACATTAGATAAAATTGGATTCACATCATTACAGCTCTTACACATCCACTGAAAGGTAATACACTACACTGTTACATCCACCAAATGCAATTTTTTCTATCTTGTCTGTTGTGCAATTTCTAGATGAATATGGCTCAGAGGTCCTTAGTTTAAATGAAGCAAAAAAAACAAAATATAACAAAATCAAAGTACACAGAAGAACATACATTCAAGTAAACATGCCTTTCAAAAGTCATTTTCATCCCCACATCTATTTTAAGCATTTCACTGAGGTTAATGAATTTGAAGTCAACGTCTACATTTCTGTTCACAGTTTTAATGAACAGACACTTGTCTTTTATTTGAGATGCTTGTATAGCAACTAAAGGTCCCAGATTTTTTCCTACAGGGATGAAATAACAAGGATTCTTAAATTCCCACACGGAAAGAACCTATATAAACATATAGGTTTTAATGACCACCTTGTATCAACCAGCGTGCGTCCTGTTGGCCAGACGGGCGCTAATAAAATACTCTCTGACAATTATGCACGACGTTTGTTATTATCTACGTGATGGACTCGCGCAATAGAACAGGATTTTTTGAGGCATTTTGTCACCAGGCGAGAGCATTGATGAAAAGCCGCTAAATATATACACCCTCAACAAGACTCACATATGTGAAAACGTGGAAATAATTGCGTATACTCCGCGAATTAGATATCCCAGATTCGGGAGAAAATATGGTAAGTTTTAATATAGCCACATATAGGTTTTGCATATGTGACATATATGTACACACACACACACACACACACATACACACATATACAGGTATATATATATATGTAACTATAACATATGGAAACGGACAATTTTATGTATGTTGCATATCTGTAAAACCTATATATGACCCTATATTAAAACCTATATGTTTATATAGATTCTTTCTGTGTGGGTCCATCAACTACCAACTGCTTAAATGAAATATATTTAAATAGCTACCCCCTCCAATGACACAAGAAATGCAATGTATATTGGAAGCATGCTCAGGATTGTTTAGGCAAAATGTGGGCAAAAATACAGTATGTTAGCTGGTAATTTTGACTAATATGTATTGAACCTCGTGGCTTTAAGAGAGGGGATGTTTTTTGGATCTTTTGCTGACAGTAGCAGTGGTGATGAAGTCTCCTTAGAATGGCAATGTTGTGTCAAGTAACATGTTGGCAACTACCACCTATTTAAATCTTCTCAATGGCCTGAGAGCATTATGGTAAAAAACCAGCCTCAAATGCGAGATTTATCATGCAGTGTCCATCCCTGGTGTGATCTCATTTATACATTGGACTAATCATCTTCAGTTATCATATATCCATCTATTTCCATCAATTCCTAGTCAAGCTGGCTGGGGTACTGGTGCTTCTCCCAACAGGCTAGAGGCAGGATCATATGAGGCAGGATCATTCACCCAATAAAAATTAAATGATTAAGAGTAGAACCTTCAGACTACCACTGAATGGTGAAATGAGATACAGCTCAATGAATCATGCTATCATTACCATGTTCCTCGGAAACTGATAAGCCCACATGGGATGGACCGGAAAAAATATATCATACACCTAACTGCTCAGTTTCAATTAGTGGCAACATTTCTGTTTGTGCTTGGGTTGGGCGCCCATATGAACGGAAAAGTTGACGCTAATCACAGCTCGAGAATTTAGAGTGATCACGTGCCTTCACAGTTGCAAAATTTGATTTCCTGCTCAGAAAAAAGGGGTGTCTTGCGATATGGCAATTCCCCGAATCCATAGGGTAGGTCAGAAAATGGTTTAATGTGTCAGGGCGTGGCGAACGGACAGAGCCGAGCCCTGAACAGGGAAGTGGAGAATACAGAAATTTCCTGGCAGTAGATGCTCCAGGGTGCAAAATCTGAAAACAGGGTGGTGCGGGCTAAAACAACTGCATAACACCATGGGTCACATCTTTCTAACAGTGGAGAGGACATTGGCAGGTACTTACTGAGACAATGATTGACAGAGAAGAACAGGTGAAGGAAAAAGAGTGAGGAATGCTCAAAAGGAGGAGTGAGGTAATGGCTTGGAACGTAGAAGGTAATTTTACGAACAGATGCCGTTTTGACTGCGAAGGTTGTTCACACCAAATATCGAAATGATTTAGTTTTTACGCATTTACTGTTTTCCATTTGAATTTTTTCATTTTTGGAAACTTCTCATTCCATTACTTTTGAAAGCACCTTGGCTGGAGAATTTTGTGCACAGACCATCACACTCAATAGCTTTATCGCCATCATCCCTGAGACAATGTCAAACAGTTCAAATTAAATGCCCAGATATGAACGATTCACAGCCTGGGGCCTTCCTGTATAGTTTTTATTGTTTTTTTTTAGCTTTATAGTTTTTTTCATAGTTCCATCTGAGTTTAAGTGGGATTTTGGGCACTTTGGTTTCCTTCCACAGCCAAAAACATGCATCTTTGGCTAACTGGAGAATGTGAGGACAGAATGTTGTGTGATCTCTGAAATTATAATTTCAGCAAAGGTTGTTTGTTAAAGCAAGCCGTAAAGAGCAGTACAACATACCTGCCGACCCTCGGCTGTGATACGCCAGATTATTGTACCATCCATCGTAGCGCTGTATTTCCCACGAGATGTCCAACTGGGAGCCTGTGTGTTTATGCAAAACAGTGATCAAAATTATGTGTGCAGTTACAATTGGGATACATTTATGGCCAAAAAAAGTACATTACCATAAGCATAACAAAATAAAAGATTAAGAGTAAAAAAAAATGATTCAAAAAAACTGCTGACAGAAAATAAAGAAAATGCATATATTGCAAATCTAAGAGGAAAGTTCATTTGAACACCCTCGTCTTACACAGCTAAAGCGCACAGGTGCAGGGGGTATGGAGAGTCTATATAATAATAAAGGAAACCAGATTCTTGTGCCGCAGTGTTAGCACGTAGCACGGTTTCCTTGCAAATAGGAAACTCCAGGTTTGAGTCTCAGCTTGCCAGGACCTCTTTGTGAGAAGTTTGTATGTTCTTCCTGGATACTCTGGTTTTCCCCACTTTCTTTGATTGGATACCTTGCCGCAAGACTGAACCTCTCCACTCGGATGACATTTTGAGATATTGGCCATTTAAACTTTCAAACTTTGAGATCTGAATAAACATGTTTGAGAGAGGGCATGTAAAATCACAAACCACACTTTAATGCAGCTCAATAATCTGTATCAAAACCCAATGTTTGTTTTGAAAGGAAAAAATTTTTATGTTAAAAAACTACTTTGAAATGGTTGATTCATTTTTTGGCTAATGCAATATAATGTACTACTCACAAAACAGTAGAATTTGAGAAAAAAAGTTTGAATCTAGAAAATATGTTATTTCATTGGCAGGCAATTCAAGAATCATTGAAGTTCATGACACTTTATCATCACTTACGTTATAAGAATTTTTTTCTGGGGGTACAAAATGTCACATGGGGTGATACCCCAAAAGTCACATAGTGCACAGTAAATGATGGCCCTCCCACCATCAAGATATCCGCTGGAATAATATGTCAAAATTGGTTTTAAGAGCATAGAATTTATGTCACAAATAATGCCTGTTTTTTTTCTAATTGTCCTTGACATTGTGTGGTCAAAAACATTTTTACCATCTCTCCAAGCAAAAATGGTTCAGCCGATTGCACCATGTAAATTCAGAAGTTCTATTGGCAAACCCCAACCCTTGTGACCGTATAGCTGTCAAAATGGCCAGCCGTCAAAAATTGTGAGTACAGAGAAGACAGGAAGGAGAAAAGAAAAAGAGAGAATGAAGCGAGAGGTGCAAGGGGTTTTATGACCAAATTTTGAAAAAGGTGTGAAGGGGACAGTGACTAAAAAGTGACCGACGAGGACAGCAAGGTTCATGTTAACACATGTTATGGGTTAGGTTTGTTAATCACAATAACATGCTCATTTTGCTCTGTAATACTGTGCGTATAAGTCTCTGGACATGACATATGTTACATATCCAGTATCTGTTTTACATATTTGCATTTGGAAGATTGACAAAAAAAAAAACAAAGGTGGTTTAGGGAGTGTCTATAATGCCGTTGTCTAGGAATAGGGTGTGTGCGTGTGTGTGTGTGTGTGTGTGTGTGTGCGTGTGTCAGCTGGGGCAGGGCATGGCGAGGGGCGCGTGGCGGGGCTCTGGGGTTGCCTTGTCCTGGACACAGGCAAACCTATGAGCTGGCCTGATGCTCAATATACAATTTTCAGTTAAGTTAATCACTGAGATGTCGAAGCACTGAACAGTACTATTTTGCAGTCCAACTTGAACAGAGAAGCCATCAATGTTGTAATAGTCACTCAGAATTATCACTTTGATACAAGTCACAAACTTCAAAGAAATGGCAGATTTAATATAAGGATTGTGCAGCAGATACAAACATGTAAGGTTTCTGAGGTAAGAAAGCTGTGTCTCGATGTAGAATGGAATGTTCGGTTCACTTCAGCATTTAAAATTTGACAGGAGCTGATAGTTCTCTGCGGCATCATTATATCTGCCTGTTTAGGGCTCTGTGGGTTGGTGTTTTTAAGTGTTATTTGCAAATCTGTGCCATAGATACCTTTGCTGTTCGGTTGACATGGTGCTTTACGTTACAATACAGCAGACTGGACCACCATCAAAATTTTCATTAATTTGTGGATAGGTTCGGTTTTGCAGCAAGATATCTAAATATCCCACGGGGTTAAAAATGAGTATATCTTAAATAAAAACTGTCACACTTAATTACAGCAATCATTGTTTCAGTGAATTTACCAACACAGTAAACTGTGAGTGAGTATAATATGTAACGTAGGCGACAAACTTAGAACATAAGACAATGAGGCGGACCCTCTCCCTCTTAGACAAGACGTCCAACATAACCAGCTGGTCGGGGAGGCTGCCTTGTGATACCGTTGAGCGGCCCCAGTCCTCCCATAAATCATCACCTGCATGACTGGTGCATGAGAGCCTATACATCGTTATAAACTGGTACCTTTTTGCCACTTATTTTAACTGTAATTGTACAATCAGTTTATAACAGAGGTTCCCCGTATGTTAACTGTAAATCACAGTATAATGCACGCAGGACTACTTACAGTGAAAACTAGGCTTATGCCGTCGGAGGCGACGGCTGGGGGTATATCCCCGAACTCCCCCAATCCTCCAATTCCCCAATCCTTGAATAGACCTTGAATAGACTTTCATTTGAACTTGATTTCAGGTCAATCGGTCAAATGGTTCTGAAGATATGGCCAAAATGGTAATTTTCCATCACAAAGCGCCACCTGGTGGCAAAATATTGAACCATACAGGTATGATGTCATCATGTGACACATTGTGAGGTCATGACCTTGTAGTTGCACATAGTTTCATGTCAATTGGAGAAACAGTTCCAAAGATATAGCAAAAATGGTGAATTTTATGTGACAAAGCTCCACCATGTGTCAAAATTTTGAACCAAACAGATATAATGTCATCGTGGGACACATCCTCAGGTCATGACGTTTCATTTGCACTTGATTTGAGGTCAATCGGACAAATATTTCCAGAGATATGATAAAAACAATGATTTTTTCCGTTTTTGGCCCCTGGTGGCCAATCTAGAGATCGTAAGTTGTCCAAAATCGAATCAGTTCTTCCTCTTTATGATACTTACTTATATGCAAAACTTGGAATTTCTAATTGAAATATTACTGAAGTTATTGGGGTAACATGTAAATCAGTTTTTGGCCCCTGGTTACCAATCTAGAGATCGTAAATTGTCCAAAATCGAATCAGTTCTTCCTCTTTATGAAACTTACCTATGTGCAAAATTCGGAATTTGTAATTGAAATATTACTGAAGTTATCGCGTTAACAGGTAGTGCGGCGGCGGCGGTCGGACCAAAAACATAATATCCCCCGGAACGGATATAATAACAAAGAGACAATTCCTTGATTTAACTGTTAAATTCGGTCAATGTATAACAGTGTATAGTGCCACCCTGATTGCTTCAGACGTGCTATGGGTGCACAAAACATTATACGCCACTGCTGTTCGTTGACTAACATCACTTGGACTCCATCAGAACACCATACCCGTCGGTCACCGACTGTTCTTACTTATTGCATGGGCGTAAAACATGAGTCAACGCACAAGGGGTAAGATGTGGGCCTAATTTTCTTTGACCTTTCCAGTCGGTGAAAGAGAGCCGACTGAGTGAAAATCCAGAAACATGCCAGCTTCAAAATCAGTTTTAAATGTTCCCTGCGTGGCTTATCTTCACAACATCTTATCGTTTCTGCTCTCCTCCAGACCAGTTGTTTAGTCAGGCGTCCTTAATTATCAATACGCTGTTGCCGCCCTTTGAAAAGAGGATTCTGTCCTTAGCGGGCTTTCTTAGTTGACATAATGATAATTAGTTTGACCAGCTCTAACATCTTCTGAGGAAGAACAAACTGCACAAAAAAGTCGATGGTTTGAATTTTTGACAATGGGAGTATGGGAGTAGCTGCCACTGACTAAAACAAAGTTATTGCACTCGGACAGCGCCCATTTAAAATGATACATGTGAATTTATGAATTAAATTTTATATAAGGAGCAGTTCAAATTCGACACATATTGTAGCTACATAAAATGCACACACTTTACACAGTGGTTATAATCATCTGGCCAATTTGTTGTCCTATTGCATACAAGTTCACATTCACGACTTCACACTCACATGCCGAGCTGATAACGGCTGCCAAGATCAGGGCTGCCGCGGCGCGCCAATTCTTCTTACGCAAATCCATTCTTGGGGAACGGCCCAAGGAAGCAAAGCCCCTTCTCCCTTCTCAAAGCGAGCACTTATCGGCCACTTCAGCTCACGGGTTGAGCAGACAGCCTAGGACCTTGTCGTTCAAATAAACACATAAAATTTGTTCATTAATTCACATGCGTTATCGCACAATAATTTGTATCACCTTTTGCCCGGCTGTGATCAGACATCTGCCAATGAGAAGTCCCATTTATTATCATCTATCAGTCCATTTCATTAAGGAGGGGATTCCGACCAAGAAATGATAGCCTACCTGAATCATAACGCTTCAAAGAATCGGAACAATGCAGGAATAAGATCTAATTTAATCTAAACTGACTTTAAAGGAGAACGCTTTGACAGTCGACCGACACTTGTGGAGCGCAAATTGGATAACAGTTCCTTACTCAGGCTATTCACATTACTTCATTTAGTCTACTTACCAGTGTTCTGTCGGATGATCTAAGGCAGGCGAAGATGCGGGTGCGCAATGTTGTATTAGGCTACAGCGGATACTGTCTAGAAGTCAGCGAACTAACCGGAATGCAATTGGATAAAACCCCGCGCGAGCCCAACGAGCGCAGAAACGTGCAGAATTCCCGATTGCTGGATATGTACCCAGATGCGCGTTTCCTGAAATGGGATGGCCTTTGTTTGTCTACACACCCTTTTCTACGATCATTCCGGTACACATCAATCATTTAACCGTAAGTCAGGTGAGTTGTCTATATAAGTCGTGCATCCGCCCTCATGTTCAGATACATCTTGAGACTGAACCAGTTTATTGCGACCGATTTCCATAACTGTTTTTTTACGGGTGAGTTCATGCTGCTCTCCTATATGATGCTTCTCGGTCCAAAGTAGCCACTATTTACAGTGTCTAGCAACTATGTTCCACTAAAACTTGGCAAGAATTTACTTATTTACTGCTTTATTTCTATATTTATTTATTGGTGTATTTACTATTTATTTAGCTGAACAAATTTTCTGAAATCAGTTTTCATAGCCCATTTTACAGGTGAGTATAGCTGTTGGCTATGTCTAGTTATGATGATTCTAGGTACATTGGCAGAAGTTACAACTATTTACTGTATCGGTAAATTATTTTTTTGTTTAGTATCGCGTGGATAAACTAATTAATGTATTATTAATTCATTAATATACTTACTTACTTGCATCAAACCGGTGGAAATTAATGTTAATAGTTATCCAACGAAGTAGTTGGCTCGTTTTGTCTGGTTTAATCATTGATTATCATATCATGTTTGCAACTGCCCTGGATGCTGGAATTCTCTTTATCAGGTACCGGTAGACTAGCTGACAGTGGTTGACCAGAGAATCCGCTCTCTGACTGAATCACCCCTTAGAAGAATGCTTTCATTGAGGAATGTCATGAGCTAACACTGTTGTCATTGTGCCAACCGTGTGCTTTTAGGTTCAAACTGCAATCGAAGGAAAGATGACATTCCACGATGGCAATTATCCATTCTACCCCAAGCAAATGACCCCCTTCATCTTTGATGTCGACTTGCTCACAGTCATCCTGGTGTTCTTAGTTTTAGGCGCCACTTTCATCGTTGTACTCCCCGGGATACGCGGCAAAGCTGTAAGTATGTTTTTGCAGCAATTTTGATTGATTGTTCGCCAGCGAAAATTATATTTGCTTTGAGGGAGCGCACGGTGACTTAGTCAATAGCGCATCTGTACTTTCAAGGAACCTGCTATGAGAACTTCGTGTCCTTGTGTGTACTGCGGTGGAGCCATTTCGCCTAAAACGCCCAAAATCTTGCGGCCACGGATGAGACAGGCATATGTTATGCGATCACTTGAAATTCGACGTATGCAATGTAAGCCAGAAAAGATTGGCAAAATGTTCGGCAGAAACATACGTCTGAAAGTTCCGGAAGAAATTACTTGCATGCCAATTATATCTTCCAGCCATCAGATGCATTAGACTGTCAAATTATTGGACCATCACTTGCCACGGCATGGTTGCGCACATGATAATTAATCGTTATTAAGTTGACATTACATTTATTACGAATAAAATGTATTATGTCTGAAGACAAATTGTTTCAAAATATTAGGCTACATTTATCTTCATAGTCGGTTTGTTAAATTAACTTTACAAACTTTGTTTTGGCTCTGTATTATTAAGCGACTTTAACGGAATTTTGGCGTGACTCAAAGTGGACAGGCGTTTATGCATTCGAAGATACACTGCCCGGCCAAAAAAAAAAAGTCACCATTTGGAAATTAACGAACAAATTCTATAATTGGATCATTATTGTGGTTATTAATATGTTTCAGCTGGCAATAATCATTTTACCCTGACTGATGAAGCGCGTCGCTACTCATTTCTTAAAAAATCATGTTGGAAGACACATCCCCTGATGGTGGAAAAGATGATACAATATTTCAGAAAGGGCAAATTATTGGCCTGTATTTAGCAAAGAAAACCATGAATGACAAAAACAAGTATGAGGAATCATTTTCACAAACAAATTTGCCACCACAAAATCCTGACCTTAAACACATTAAAAGTTATTGGGATGTGCTCAAGAAAGACCACAGTGGTTCAACCATCATGTCGAGAAGACAAGATCTCGGTCAAAAATGATGGCATTTCTGATCTAAAATAAATGTTCTGGCATTGCATAGATGTTAAAACAATGACAAGAAGAATATGCACTATAATCAAAGCTACAGGGGTTCCAACTAAATATTTCAGTGTACAACTTTTTTTTTGGCCGGGCAGTGTAATTTGACCGTTATTTTCATCTGGAGATTTTTAACTGTAATAGCACACCTTTTGACAAATACATTTTTTTCTCTTTAGAGACTTTTCTGGATGCTCAGAGTGATATTCAGTTTATTCATCGGTGCGGTGATAGTTGGTAAGTAGGACCTAAATGAAACCCATGGATGCATTTTGTTTACATGATTCGTTGCCTTTATGGAGAAGAAATTTTAGTGTTCATGTGCTCTATTAATAATTTACAACCTTCATTGTAATGCAAACTAAATTTCAATACGTTTTACATTGGACATCCTGTGAATCCTTCTTTAATGTGTAGGCCTACTCTAAAATGCAATTATGTGGACACTCAGTGAACTGGCGCGTTTGTGTGATGTTAGCATACATTGCGTTTCCTTCTGATTCAGTCCACAACTTCATACTCAATGGTTCATTGTTTTTCCCCTAACTGTTTTTATTAAGAAAAGCAGGTTATTTAAATGAATGCTAAAATTATTTGCCCGAGAAGTTGGTCTAAATGCTCAAATTCAATCCAAAGAATGGACGCTGTTAATGGATATTATGGAAATCGCCATTAAAGGGCATCCAAAGTCGACTCTGGGAATGGACGTTGAACGTCCAATGTTTACAAACAAATCACTTGCTTTCGTTGACATCTCGCATTGTCACATGACCCATTTCTTTCATAGAAACCAATGATTTGTGAATATACGTGGATTATACTTCGATTTCGATTCGTTTGCGCAGATGCGGCTCGCTGATTGGCCGATAGACGAAACCAATGGATAACGACTTTAAACATCCTTAAATCGTATTATTGTTATCAACTTGGGAGCACTAGCTGTTACACTGCGTTCTCCACAGCTCAGGCCTATCTGTCCGTCTGTTTCGTTGACTGTATATATAGATGGACGACGCATCCCTACTTCCGAAAACTGAACAAAAATGCAGCCAAAATAGCCTTCAAACGGACACTGCCATCCTGCACATTTGGAGCCAGAGTTTGTCTCTGGCTCCAGCATTCATGTGCTAATGCTGAGAATTATGGGTCTCCTGTTCCTTTCAGCTGTCAACTTCACGAGCGACTGGGCTGGTGCGAGTGTGAAAGCAAACACCACTTACAAGTCCTTCAGCAGTGCCTTTGTGAATGCGGAGGTGGGACTGCACGTGGGTCTGTCGGGAATCAATGTCACTCTAAAAGGTAATGAGTGTGTGTGTGTGTGTGTGTCTGTCTGTCTGTCTGTCTGTCTGTCTGTCTGTGTGTGCGTGCACGTGTGTGTTTTTGGGGGGGTTTTATTTTTTGTGAGTAACAAATGTCCTCACAACTGATGGAATACCAGAATTCTTCATTCCTGTGTGTGTGTGTGTCTGTTTATGTATTTGCATACTCATGGGGACAAAAACATCTTGTGGGGACAAAGACCTTACGAGTATAACGAAGTCTGGAAAAAAAACAGCACAGTGAATACATATTTTGGTTCTCTATGGATAACCATTTCCAGGCCAACTCTGCTGGAAAAACCAGCACGGTCCAGCACCATGCTTGTGCTCAAGCGGAAAGGTGGGCAGAACTAAAAAAAGCAAATATGATCACATGCGCTAGCCTTGCAATCTCAGAAAAAATTGCCTTCAGCGACTGCACCTGTTTGCAGCGCAGGCTAACCATCCTTCTGGCTGGTCACGAAAACAAGCGAATATGACAGGAAGGAGACACGATCACGTTGCCAAGCGTTAGAGCCATTGGATTCCTTTAGCAGCCTAGCTGTCTTCCTAAGGCCTTGTGAATTCCCTCAAACAGCTTTCCTTTACCTCATGACATTTTACATTGAGGTGTCAGAAAATAGGTTAGGAATTAGATGATAGGATCACATTTTTTTTTTTTACTATTCAGCCTGCTCCTCCTACAGCACTATGTCCCCATCACTGCACTGTGCCCTATGGCAGGGATAATCAAATCTGTACCTCAAATTCAAATCCAGCCCTGGTTTTCTTGTCCTCCAGGAAATGAACTATTTAAGTGAGCAATCTCAGACCCTAAGGACTGTGATTTGACAATCTCTGGCTTAGATTAATTGACCTTAGGGAAAGCCACCACGCACTGGCCCACGAGCACCTATTCCGGCAGAATCTTAGATTTCTGTGGTTGTATCTCATATAAATAACAAAGCCCACTCCTGTTAGCTTTCGCCCCTTGGGCCAGAATAGACTGACTAGTAATATGGCAGCTCGCTAAAAATGTCACTGTATGAAGTTCACACGCATATGCTCATGCCCAACAGGTGACCCAGTAGAGCAACTGAATGAGACTATAAACTACAATGAAGAGTTCAACTGGATAGACTTCTTGGACAAGGACTACACCGACGCTCTGGAGAGGGGACTGCCCAACCCCATCCTGTACATTGCAGAAAAGTTCACCCTCGACAGCCCCTGCAACCTGTACCACCAGTACCGTTACTCCGGGAGATACACGTCCGCCACCTTGTGGTACGATTGCGCTACTGACTGTTACATCTGCGCTTAAAAACCTATGAATTCATTGCTTGGTAGATGAGCAATTCAGGCAGTTAATTTTACTGCCATTTCATTTTTTATGGCTCTTGGGAACGACTCTTTAATACACTTAAATACACTTTTACCAAGGGTATAATCATAACTGCCCAATTTTTGTTAAAAGTGCTTCTTTAATAGCTTCTTTTTTTAAATGCACTATTTTAGCGCTGTTATGTTGCAAGTTAATGAGAATAATATTACTCCATGATTTTGGGATTGCTGGACAGTGGCAATTTCATCAATCAGAAATGAATTTAAGTCATCTTACTTTTTGCTTTCGTGTAAGAAATTGGTAATGGTGGTGGTGATAATATGTGCAAGATATTTTATTTATGGAGTGCTTTTTTCCCCCGCTTAAAGCACTGCGCTGCTATTCTAATAAAATGTAGCTAAATAATAAAAGTGAATGTCATTCATTGCTCCGGCAAAAGTCAGTCTGAAGCAACTGCAGGTCTGCATGGACTAATGTCTGCTTTTCATTCATGGCTTCGGAATGATTCTTTGATGATTCTTAGTTGATTGCTGGTTTAATAAGGTGGGCTATTCCTGTTGTGGCCTATTGCAAAAGCACTAACAGAGTCCCTCGGCTCTGGCCTCCATGTTGTACAGGACAGCGTTCTGCTGCTGGGTGCTCTCCAATATCCTCTTCAGTCTGCCAGTCACCATTTATGCTGGGTACATGATGATCGTCACGGGAGCCTTTCTTTTCTTCTCGCTGGCCTCCTTCGCCACAACGCAGAACATCCCAGCTTGCAGCTTCACTGTGGGGAACAAGTCCTTCCACACCGAGTTTGGCCCCTCATTCTGGCTTGCCCTCGCCACAGGTAAAAAAAAAAACCCTTCCTTTTGTCCTAAATGAAACATTGTTTTTCATTTGAACAACTTATCCAGATTTACTAAGACTTCCTCCATGCGCGGAACCTTTTAGCACATGCGAACCCAATAACAAGACCAGTGATTGGTCGGGGTATTTGTTTTGCACCAATTATCGACCATTGCACTGGTTTTCAATGCGCCAAAAGGTTTTACGCATGCAAAAGGTCCCAGAATATCGGGCCTTGAGTATATTAAGGCCAAAATTCTGAATTAGGGTCTCAAGATCTTCAAACCCCCTTTCATTATTGAATTTGTTCATGAAGTCAAAAAAGCCAAAAAATAAAATATTTGGGAGATTTTAGAAAGCTATTTCTAACAAATGGTTTGCAATATTTGCTTCAATAACAAACCTCATTTATCAGTCATCGTAACTCAGCACTTAAGCAAATATCAGTTTATATAATCTACCTTATAATACTAATGTACACTCACCAAGCACTTATTTGGACCACCATTCTGTTCCTGGGGAGGGCTTGTTTACTCTGGAACAACCTCTATTCATTGTGGCTCATATTACACAGGATGTAGGATGAATCTCTTCGACATTCTCATCCATGTTGGCGAAATTACATCACAATTTCTTAGATTTGTCAGCTGCACATTAATGCTGCGAATGTTCTGTTTTACCACAATACCAAATGCGCTTTAGTGAATTCATATCTGGTGACTAGGCAGCCCACTGAAGTACACTGGGACCATTATGATGTCCAAGAAACCAGTCTGAGACAATCTCTACTTTGTGACATGGGGCAATATCACGCAGGGAATAGCTATCAGAAGACAGGCAGATTGTGGCCATATAGGGATGCAGATACTCAGCAACAGTATTCAGCATGTGGCATTTAAATGATGACTGATGGGCATTAGGGGGTTCTATTAAAACTTTGCCCTCACCATTACATCACCACGACCAGCCTGAAATACCGATACAAGGCTGTTTGAGTCTATAGGTTCTTGCTGTTGGTGCCATATTCTGACCCTATGATATACTTGTTGCTGCAGATATCGAGATTAATCAGGTCAGACTATGTTTTTCTAGTCTTAAACAGCCTGGTTTCAGTGAGCCTCTGTGCCCTGCAGCCTCAGATTTGAGTTCCTGGCTGACAGGAGTGGAAGTAGACATGGTATTTAGCTGTTGTAGCCCATCTACTTCATGATTCGAGGTGTTGAGCATTCCAAGATGCTTTTGCTCTCCACAGTTTCATAGAGTGGTTATCTGAGTTACCTACCATAGCCTTTTTTTTCTGCATAAATCAATCTGGCCTGTCTCCCCTGACTTCAGTCTGCAGAACTGCCACTCACTGATTTCGCTTTTCTTTTTTTTTAGTATTTCAAACCAACATTCCATCCCATGTAAACTTTAGAGACTGTTAACTAGGAAAAATAAAAAAAAAAAGATCAGTAGTTACAGGAAGCCTCAGTCCAGCCCATATAGCAAATACAACAATGCCACGGTCCGAGCTAATGAGGTCAAGTATTAACTCAGTCTGAAATTTGAACTTTAACCAAAAGCTCCGGACATGAATCGACATGATTTTATGCACTGGACTGCTGCCACATGATTGGATGATAATTCTCTGAATTAGTAAGAGTACTGGTGTTCCTTATTAAGTGCTTGGCGAGTGCATGCATTGCTACATAATGATAAAACAGAACTGAAAATCAAGAGCTTTAAAAAGGTAATAAATATAAACAAATAATTTCTTGCGCACATTAGCACAAGTGTCTGAAAAATGCTTTTCTCCTTGGTAGGTTTGCTCTGTGTACTAATTGGCGTGATAGTGGTCACACTGAACTATCTGATCCCAGAGAAGATTAAAGAAGCCTTCAGCATGAACGGAGATGACACAGAGGAGGACTCCTATTTGAGTGAAGGTTACACGAATGACAGCTTTGTGGATGAAGTGATAACCCTTCCAAGAGCAATCACATTACATGTGAGTTTCAGTTACTTCAATGGTTGGTCTATGTTTGGGTTTATGACAAAGCTGCCCAGTGTAAATTTTGATGCTGGAAGCTAATTGTTAATGGTTTTGTGCGTGTGTGTATTTTGTTTTTTTTTTTGCAGGCGGTCAGGAAACTTGAGGATGAGGTCTAAACAAGAAATCCACTTTTTAAAACGTATTACAGGCAAGTATGTTTAAACCATTTTGATTCACATATTAATAATCCTGTCATATTTGGCAGATTTGAAAATATGTGATAATATCGTGATATTATTTAATGAGTGATTAATAAAATACTTACTTCTTACAGCTTGGCATGCACTGTAGAAGACCACTGGATCATCCATGGCCAGTCCACTGTTACTGAGAGACTGCAGGATATATAATATCCACGAAAGAGAAGTCTGTTTCATTTGGTTACCTTGTGAATGTAAATAATGTATTGTATTCTTGTTGTAAAGAATAAAATGAATCTTTTACATTGCTGTCCTCCTGTTCACTGTGTCAAAATTGAATGACTACCACTCTGCACATGGGAGCATTGTCACGCTGTTACTGCAAACAGCCTTCCCCAAACTGCAGCGCAGAATTGTCTGAAATGGGGCTGTGATCTATTGGCAACAATATTTCTCATTTCTCTAAAATATAATAAATAAGCGCAAATATTTACAGACACTTGGGCCTCTCCCTTTAAAATCTGCATTCGTGGAACATCTCTGCTCTGTACGCACGGAGTTCCCAAACTTCAGCATTCCCGAGTAACAATATAAGAGCTAACGTTTCATCACAGATTAGTGGATTCAGATGTTGGAACATGATTTCATTATCCTTTACAAAAATATTTTTATCTTGAGCAAGTATTTTTATCAAATGAGCAAGTACTTCCTTAATCCTTAATAATAATAAACTTACACCATTTTCTCTTTACTTCCCTTAAATGTTTTGCCAAATGACTTAAACCAGAGGAAATGTGTATCAAGATTCCATGAAGATAAACTAGTAAACCAAAAGTCAGCAAGTACCAGGTTATTGTGAGGCAAGCAAAAAACTTACACAAATAGCACTAAGGTTTGCTTTCTGTGCAAGCAATCTGGCTGAGAATCGCTAAAACTGGGGTTCAGAGTGCTCAAACTCACCCTGAATGAGAAAAGCTGAAGACAGCAAAGAACTCTCAGAGGGACCTACATAGACCACCGTTTCTGGCTGACAATATCTGCCAAGTTGAGGAGGAATGAAAATGGAATGAGCATTTACGTTATGCCTCAAATAAGGGCCATCATCGCATCCGGATTGGCCGAGTACATGCACTACTGATAATATACACTCAACAAAAATATAAACGCAACACTTTTGTTTTTGCTCCCATTTGTCATGAGATGGACTCAAAGATCTAAAATTCATTCCAGATACACAATATTACCATTTCTCTCAAACATTGTTCACAAATCTGTCTAAATGTGTGATAGTGAGCACTTTTGCTTTGCTGAGACAATCCATCCCACCTCACAGGTGTGCCACATCAAGATGCTCGTCAGACACCATGATTAGTGCACAGGTGTACCTTAGACTGTCCACAATAAAAGGCCACCCTGAAATGTGCAGTTTCTGCTTTATTGGGGGTCTGGGGACCCAGTCAGTATCTGGTGTGACCACCATTTGCCTCATGCAGTGCAACACATCTTCTTCTCATAGAGTTTATCAGATTGTCAATTGTGGCCTGTGGAATGTTGGTCCACTCCTCTTCAATGGCTATGCGAAGTTGCTGGATATTAGTGGGAACTGGTACGAGCTGTCGTATACGCCAGTCAAGCACATGCTCAATGGGTGACAAGTCCGGTGAGTATGCTGGCCATGCAAGAACTGGGACATTTTCAGCTTCCAAGAATTGTGTACAGATCCTTGCAACATGGGGCCGTGCATTATCTTGCTGAAACATGAGGTGATGTTCATGGATGTATGGCACAACAATGGGCCTCAGGATTTCATCACGGTATCTCTGTGCATTCAAAATGCCATCAATAAAATGCACCTGTGTTCTTCGTCCATAACAGATGCCTGCCCATACCATAACCCCACCACCACCATGGGCCACTCGATCCACAACATTGACATCAGCAAAGCGCTCACCCACACGATGCCACACACGCTCTCTGCCATCTGCCCTGAACAATGTAAACAGAGATTCATCCGTGAAGAGAACTCCTCTCCAACGTGCCAGACGCCATCGAATGTGAGCATTTGCCCACTCAAGTCTGTTACGGCGACGATCTGGAGTCAGGTTAAGACCCCGATGAGGACGACGAGCATGCAGTTGAGCCTCCCTGAGACGGTTTCTGACAGTTTGTGCAGAAATTCTTTGGTTATGCAAACCAATTGTTTCAGCAGCTGTCTGAGTAGCTGGTCTCAGACGATCTTGGAGGTGAACCTGCTGGATGTGGAGGTCCTGGGCTGGTGTGGTTACACGTGGTCTGCGGTTGTGAGGCCGGTTGGATGTACTGCCATATTCTCTGAAACGCCTTTGGAGACGGCTAATGGTGGAGAAATGAACATTCAATGCCCGAGCAACAGATCTGGTTGACATTCCTGCTGTCAGCATGCCAATTGCACGCTCCCTCAATGCTTGCGCCATCTGTGGCATTTTGCTGTGAGACAAAACTGCACATTTCAGAGTGGCCTTTTATTGTGGGCAGTATAAGGTACACCTGTGCACTAAACATGGTGTCTGATGAGTATCTTCATGTGGCACACCTGTGAGGTGGGATGGATTGTCTCAGCAAAGCAAAAGTGCTCACCATCACACATTTAGACAGATTTGTGAACAATGTTTGAGAGAAATGGTAATATTGTGTCTGGAATATCTGGAATATCTGGAATGAATTTTAGATCTTTGAGTCCATCTCATGACAAATGGGAGCAAAAACAAAAGTGTTGCGTTTATATTTTTGTTGAGTGTACTTTTAAAGCAACAAAGCGTAGTGGGGGCCTTGACGCAGCGGCCACATAGGAAATCAAGGGGGAAGAGCATTAGTAATAACCTGAAATGTTTTTACTTAAATGCAAGAAACATAAAAAATTAATTTCCTGAGCTTGAGGCTGTTATAATTAGTGAGGGCTATGACATAGTTGGGATTACGGAGACATGGCTAAGTGAAGATGATGGAGATGAATATAATATAGAAGGTTATAAGCTCTTTAGGAAGGATAGATGTAATAAGCGAGGAGGGGGCGTAGCAATCTATGTGAATGAAAACCTAATTGTACAGGTAATTCCAGAAATTTGAACATTCCTCGCCCTGTGAAGATATTTGGGTCAGGCTCAGTGGCAAACACGATACAGGTTTAAACATAGGTGTATGCTATCGACCACCAGCTTTGGACAGTACAGTCAATGAAATGCTTTTTAGGAGGATTACGCAAGCTTGTAGAGGTGGAGGGACTATTATTATGGGAGACTTAAATTATCCTGGTATCAACTGGGATGTTATAAATGATAATTTCTTGGTGCAGTATGTTAATAAACCTACAAGAGAGAAGGCAATTTTAGACTTAGTGTTCTGTAATGACCCAGATAGAATTAGCAATGTTGAGGTACTGGAGCCACTTGGGACAAGTGATCACTCTGCTGTTAATTTTGATGTTTCATGGGAAGTTAAAAAGGTGTATTCAAAAACAAAAATTTTCAATTTTAGGCGAGCAAACTTTGACAGGATGCGCTCATATCTACATGAAATAAAATGGGAGACACTCCTGGACTGTGAGTCCGAAAATGAGATGTGGGGAAGATTTAAGGGGGTTTTACTTAAATCACAATGCAGATTCATTCCAAAGGTGTCCAAAAGTAAGCTGAAAAAGCAGAATCCTCAGTGGATGACTAGAAGTATTCGTAGGATTTTGAGGGAAGAGAGGAATCTTTATAAGATTTACATGCAAGGTCCCACAAAACAATACCAACAACGGACATTGCAGTGAGGTGAAGGACTCACGTTTTCTTATTGACTAACTTTAATTAGAGCATTTTCCTGGCTGGTGCGAATCACAATATAATGGATATTTTTCTCCGTCTAAAGACGGGGCATAGAAACGCAACGGTTATGATTAATCTGACTCCATAAAACAGTTAAAATGCCAAATTTAGTTGTATCCTCGTCAAATATCTGACTCCAAATTAGAATTAGAATTGATAATTTTGGAACAGCATGCGTGAGTCTCGAGGCAGTGATAACCAGTTACTCAGACTCTAGGGAAAAACATGAAGTGATTATAGCTTGAATTCCTAACAGACAACCACCGCCGCTACATTAATGTTCCCAGGAATTAACACCATGTCCGAATCCTAGGTTCGTTGATTAGATTAGAGGTTGGAAGTCAACCATCACTGCAGTAGCTTCTGCTGGCATATATACAATGAACCCAGATTATATGTAAGCCCATGGGCTCCTTAAGAGAATTTCAACAGATAACCGACTTTACGTCCATGGGTTTCCTATATCGTCACTGTCGGGCGCAAACCTCCAATGTCCAAAACTGTTACTTTTCAGGAAATAAAGAAAAACCGCGTGGTTTTGTAATAACTGGACACGACGTCATCAAATTTGGTATTCTGTCTTTACATGTAGTCAGATATTTGAATGTGTCAATACTTTATAAATATTTTATCCACATCAAGCTCACATGGAGTTAGAAGGTTTGTGACCAACGAAAGTGGAGATACAAGGTTTTTGCCATCACTGATTATGACGGCCGCAGTGGCTGCAGTAGTTCATTGCATTACGGTATCATCAACCTAGAGATAGGAGCGCTTTTGGAAACTCTTACGTCCTGAGCAAATCTTGAAATAATGAAGATGAAAAAAAAACGAGGCATCGCGTTGCGAAGCAGAAGTGCGGGTTCGCTCCCCGCCTCATATCAACCAGCAGTGGCCGTCTCTACCAGCAGTGCTCGGCAGCTCTTTTCAGAAGTAGCGCGCAATTGGCCAATGCGCTACAGGGATGCAAATTGGGAAGGGTCTGCTGGGAAGGTTTATGTAGATTAGAGTTCCCCTAGGTGCCTCCAGTTGACCAGACAGGCCCTCCTAAAGAAGACTCTGAGCCTCTGCATTATACAGCATATGCCCTTCTACTGCCTTCACAAAAGATTGGAAGATGACTTTGACCTTAGCACAAGTCGAGGGGAATGTGTCAAGGGACATATTTGCAAACTGTGTCAGTTTCTCTGATATGAGGAAAGAGGCCGGACATGTGGAAAAGCCAAGGTGATCATGCAAAGTTCCCTGACTTAGTATTCCAGATTGGAGATACTGAATTACATTTAAAAAAATTTTACTTTAAAACGTGTCGGCATCCAGCCGTTAGACCGGTGTACTCTGATTACTGGACGCTTTCACCTGCTAATGACTCACCGTGTGTGTAGAAGTTTGTTTCCTGAGGAAGGCTGGACACCCAAATGTGTTTAAATAACAGTTTTGATTATGTTCTGTCTGTAGAGACTGCCATAGAATAATGTGCTTCGTCTTTTTTTTTTTAAATAAGTATAACTTTCAATGAAGTATCTGAAGATAGTTAGCGAGAGACAGGCTGTGAATAACGTTGCTCTGGTAATTTCTTATCACATCGCTGGCAAGTGCAGTACTTTGACACGTTGTTAAAATCGATGAATCAGGTACACTGCATACTTTTTGATTGAATTTGCAGTAACCGAAGCCTTATATGAAAACACTTTGAGCTGTTTACCGCAGTGAAATACAACAGTAATGTATCCGCTCCTCTTGTTGATGTACTTTAAAATATAGCGGAGGGGTGGGGGTGGAGTTAGGAGGTCTAGTCACAGGCGGTTTTAAATACTTTCAGTGGTTAAATATTTGTAAAACCACATTCAGACATAAAGGGTGACCAATAGTATTGATTTATGGAAAAAAATAAAAATCATGATTTTTGGACATAGGAGGTTTGCGCCCGACAGCGACGATATGTTAAAAACTCAGAACCAGCATACATCAGTCCTTTCATTTAGGTAGGTCATGGTCGCCTAAACCAAGGACTGTATAAAAGATGGACGGCCGAACGTCTCCTGAAAAGTGAAGCAAAAGCGTCTCGATCGCCAACTACTGGCAGGCTGCAGTACAAATTATAGGCCCGCCCCCTCCATGTTAGTGAAGGGGAGAAATGCGAGACAGGAAAAATTGTGTACATGAAAAATAATTTATTTCTGAAGATGGTTTCTTTATTTTTAGAAAGTTCTTACCATACTGATATATATTCTAGCGTCAATTTTTCTGATCAGTTTTCTGTAAACCTTTTATTTGATATTATGCAAAAGGGGCGTGTAGTCATAATAAACACAGTGATTGACAACCGCAGTGCGCGTGGACTAAGTCCCGATAGCGCCTGCCCCCTGCGTACTTCGTTTTGTGAATAGTAATTTCGCGTAGAGCTGGAGCGGGAACGTCGACAGGAGGCTTGACGTTATCTGACATTCTTCACAGCTAACAGCGATTGTGCTTCAAGCAGGGCAGACTGCAACCAAAAACGACGAAATGAGTTGCTCTGCTGTGAATTTCACTAACAAGTGAACTGTCCGGACCGATGGAAAGGATCTTTGCAGTTTTTTTGGTAAGTTAATTTTATTTTCTGTTTGTTGAAGTTGTACAGTCAGTGAAGTTATTACCAAGTAAGCTAGCTACCTTGGCTACGTTAAGACAGCAAGTAGAGTAGCAGCTGTTTACGATGAATATGGAGAAAATGGTTATCGGTAGCCATTCGTAACTGGCAAAATATACATTTTTAATTTTAGAGAATACCTATTAAGGTAAGCTTTTGAATGAAGTCAACGGCTCTGTGTCATATAATGTCGTTCTTTTGTACTTGAACTTGAAATTTTGAGCCAGTGCCGCAGTAGGTTCAGCCTTTAGCTTCCAGTTCTGCCGTCGGTATCTCGGAATTGTAGAACGAACAGAGACTGCGAGTGTCTCGGCCCGGTAGGAATTCTGCTTGATGTCGCTTAGGCTAATAAAGGGTAAAGGCTGTAGCGAGCTAATCTACCTTTCAACAGACGAGCCCTGGGTTCGAGTGTTTTCGTAAGCATCAGCAAGCCAACTTCTCGTTTTTCAGTGGGTAACGTCAATACAACTTTAGTCCAACCTTATTTTGTAATCCTACGGACAGCGGCGAAAACTGCAAGGAAAACTAATTGGATCAATGGTACAGATTATTTTACCAACGACAATATGACAAAAATGAGACATGCCGAAAGTGGATTCCATTCATTCATACTTTCAATGTGAATTCGGCAGGTTTCGGATGAAATTACGGATGGAATCAAAGCATCTACTTCAGTGGAATTGGCTAGTGAACGGGATAACTCTTAAAAGATTGATCGGACGAAGTATCGAGAAAAGCTGACATTTCGAGTTTGGCCTGGAAAGAGAAGGGGCACAAACTGTAAATGAGGGAGTGGTGTAAACTGGGAATAATAACATTTAGAAATTGTTTGTCGCGTAATGGATGTTGCGCTATTAAATTTTACATTAATTATTGTTGCGTTTGCTATGGAGTCACGTTAACTAGCGAGCTAGCTGACTTCAGTTAACGTTAACTGACCTTGCACACGGCAATTTATGATCAATTAATTCAGCCAATGAAACACATTTGTTCAAGTAGTGCTTTCAGTATCTTAATTTCGACAGTCAGAGCTGAGTTTGGGCGTTCCACAATGACAAGATAATATTTTCCATGATCAGCTTTATAATTTCTCGAAAAACAGAGTGAGTTATTTTGAAATGTGATGTCTCTTCATATACAAACTATGTTTGAGACACGTGTAACAAACTGTGAGTGATACTGTGAAATGAAGACGTTCCCTTGTAACAGGAAGTGGTTTTGATGAGATGCGACAGTTGCCGTAATTGGGGGGGTGAGACTGGAGTGTGGATCTCACGTGTGTTATTAAAAAAACGTATAAGCCGTGGATTACGGAACTCTCTGTCTCTATGTCCTTTCCTCAGTTTGCTCACATATATATATACATATCTATTAGACTGGACGGACCCAAGAAAAGACTCGGTTACACACGTTTCAAGTCCGAATAGGTGCATGTATTCATTCAAATTCATTCAACTATCTGCTTGTCAATACGAGATCTCAGCCATAGTTAATGCAATTCCGATTGAAAGTAAATGTTCTGACCTTGCATACAGTTGTCAAGAGAATAACACAAAGAATTTGTGCTGTAATTCAAGCTACCGTCGTTTCATTTAAATATTTGAGTGTGCAGCTGTTTTTTTACTGGTGGAGTATTTCTGTATCAGACTTGCTGTACCATGTTACCCCACATAAAAAGGAATGTAAATTGGTAGCAGGAAGAATTTCGTTTCTAAGTATTTAAAGCTGCATATCACTCCATTCTATTTTTTTATGTATGCAAAACCTGCCATAAGAAAAATTGCCAGATGTATGGGTTGGAATTCTACTTTACTGCTGTCATGGTAGGGCAGACTGCACTTTAGGTTTCAGACAAAAGCTTCACAAATAATTCAATGTTTTTTTTTTTAATCAGGTGATTACAGAAGCCGCCCTCAAATTCAGACGTCAGCGTTACCCAGTGAAGACTTGGAGCATGCCACAAGCAATTATTTTGTTGTATTGCTGGAAGATACTTCTGAAGTAATTTGTAAATGAAAACCTGATAAAATGCTTGTCAAAACTGCTCAACTATGCATTGTCACAGAAACCTGCAATGGTTCTGTTTGACCATAATTTACAAGGAAATAGTTAAGTCCATGTTGACTGAGTAATAATGGACTTCTAACTGGCTTCTCTTATGTGTGCTTGTTCCGTCTGTGTCACCTTCCTTATATGCCATCGTCTTCAAAGATTAGCATCAACTGTCTTTTTTTTTTAATAATGCATTCAGAAGCTGTTCATCTTGACTACTGAGCCTTCAGTATTCCAACAAAGACTCGAGTCATCTGTCCTTGGACTGGGAGCACATGGGAAATGTTATGTAATTGAATGCACATATCCTGTTATGATGGTAAATTAAACTTGTTATGTACAATAAAGGTCTTTACATTTACATTGAGCAAAGACTTCACTCTGGAATTCTTTCACATACATGTCCTCTGCTGCAGTAAATCAGGCATGCAAATGAGTGTTAAATAAAAAAAATGTATTTAAACAAAAACCACACTGCATGTAGTTATCTGTGGTCCATCAACAACCTACTGGCTACATTCGCCGTGGGGAAACATGAAGAAGGCCCCATCAGGTGGAAAGGCTGGGGAAAGCAAATGGTTTGGAGAAAGGAAGGTGGATTGAGAGGAAGAGCTGGGAAAACAATAGGTATGATGGCTAGTATAAAATAAATGAATAAAAAGTACATCAAACATCACATATAGCAAACAGACTATGACTTTTTTTGTGCCCATAACTGATGTTGAAAATCCAAATCCAGCATCACCCTTCTGGATTTGGTCTTTCAGATGCAGGGCAATGTAATTTAAAAATATCATTTCCCATTGGGGTGAAATGAACTCTGTCATGCAAAAATTGGCCAGGATCTCTGCTTTATCTGATGATGATACAAAATCTCTCCACCAATATGCGAAACAAAGGTAGCCATCACACAGTTGATAAATCGCCGGGCTTTTTCAATCCTCTTTGGATGGGAAGACCTCCACCGGCATCGCTGGGTGATGGCAAAGAAGATAATCCTCATCCAAGGGAACTGCCTATGAAAATCTTCCAAGTCCTGCTTGATCCCTGCGACAAGCTTCACACTCTTGATTTTTCCGAAGTCATTCCCACCACAGTGGACCAGCAGGACCTCCTGCACAGCTCTTCCTCTCAGGTACTGGTGAATAAAGGGGAGGAGGTTTCCCCAAACCACGCCACCCTAGCCAAACCACTGGACTTGGGCATCCAAACCAAGGTTGGTCTCAATGGTCTCCATGCGCGGTTTTCCCCACGGCAGATGTAGTTGTCCCCTATGACATAAACTTTTGGCCCTGTTGGTTGTTAAGTGCAAATGTCACCTTTAAATGATACACTTCTGCTGGCTTTTCATGGAATTTAGCACATTTAATATTTCTATTCTATTTCTCCATATTTTATCTGGTGGTATTGTGCTTTTTATGCATGAAATGGATGTGATTTAATGTTATAAATCAGTTTTTAAGGCATTCTCCCGTGAAAAGTCTTGTGCGTTAATAACCGCAAGCGTCGGTTTTTTTACATATTCCCATGAGATTTATACATACTCTAGGCCACTGTGGAGGATGCTGACTCCATTTCGTCGTCTAAAAATTAGGAAAACAAAAATTGAACAATTACTATGCATTCAAATACATCGAGTCCACAAAAAAGAACGTGGAGGGGGGTTGCATTGCTAAGTTAACTATCACAGAGAATGAATTGCCGGTCCTTCAAGCCTGGTCAGGATGGTTATCTTCAACTGCAAACATTTTTTAAGAAATACAACATTAGCTAGCGGTAAGATATGCGACTACTTAAACACAGCAAGCTAACTTTGGTTAGAAGGACAGTGTATTTTAATTCAAAACTCGATTAAGCGTTCTAACGTGTTAATTAAAAGTTCGACCCATTACTCAGCTAGTACATGCGCATACGAAATGGAACTTTCCCGGTGGAACGTCAATTAGAAAATACAACGAAAGTCGGCGTTAATATGCTCGCCACTCGCAACGTTGGGTAAGTGACGATGGAGAACATTGGCTTACATTACTTAATGTAATTAGCTGCATACCTAGCTAGTCAAACAAGATTCAGTTCTAAGATATCATAGATAGCCATTTAGGTACTTCAACTAATTTCGTAACAGATGACTGTGAGGTGGGGAATGTTTTGCCAATGAGGCCATTAACTTTTTGAACGAGCCCGCGAATATTTATGCTGCCGGCAGTCGTTGGGTCCTTTCACTTTCCTGCACCGTCTCCGTGTGACAGCTGGGCTGGCCATTACGGGCACTTACGTTAATAGCGCAGCTGCCAGACCAGGTGAAAAGTTCAGGGGGCTGGTCGGATGGTGTATGGGTTGGATTCGATAGCGCGGCTCTACCCCCCGATCACTACTGCGCCGACTCAGGCTCCAGATGTGCAACATGGCAGCGGCCATATCGAGGATATTTTGGCTCCATTTTTGTTGAATGGGAGTGAATGGAGACGCGTCGTCCATCTTTTATACAGTCCTTGGCCTAAACCAACTTCACCAACCAATTCCCACACCGGGCCGCTGGCCAGTCGTTCCACAGTGGGGATATTATCCCTAGGTATCCGCCGAGACGGGGCTAGGAAGAATAAAAAGATTAAAAGACGGAGACCACGTAGGCTAGAAAAGGAATAACAATAATTTAATTACCAGGTTGGCACAAACTTGAATTAGACAAATCAACGTTAAGCCAATTACCAGTTACATATAATTTAGATTATATTTTCATACCTGGAGAAGATAATGGCCACGCAGAACGAAAGCCGTCTCACCACGTGGCCGAGAAACTCAGATGCCACCCCCCTCTACCCACCGAGATCCGCAGGTCTAAGCGGGCGGAACGAGGTGGAATGCGAGCTTCTGTAACTCACCTTCCGCGTGCCAGATTTAGGAAAAGAAGAGAGAAGAAGAGAGCCCCCTCGGTTAGAATCTCGTATCTTTAAAGATTCCAAACCACGCCTCCGAACAAGGTGGGCTGTCCCCCCATCGAGGTGTGATCACCAGGGCAATTGTCCGCGCAAATTCTTATCAGCTTTTCAGGAGCTTTCCGAAAAGAGAGTGAAACATAATCGGAAGGGAAATGAAACATGTTGCACTCAACTTCTTAGATTCCCCCGAGAATAAAAAGACCAAACATGATAGGAATATGTGCTAAAATGATGCAGTTGTCATGGAAAAGGCTTAAAATGGAGTATTATAGTCCAATTGTGTTATAAATGTGTATAAGTGGTTCCTTTATAGGATATTGAACATAAACATATTATGAATTTCACAGAGATTTAGATTGTTTTAAGCAGATTAATGGAACTGGGCTTTAACTTTAATCGGGACTGTGAGGTAAGTTTCAGAGGTACTGATATTCGGAAATATTCCTTCACCCAAAGAGTAATTTCAATGTGGAATAGTTTGCCTGACCATATTGTTGAGGCAGAGACCTTGGGGGTTTTCAAGAGCATGCTTGACTTAAAGCTAGATATCATTGAGTCACTGAGTATCTGAAGGAATATATTCACAATAGTATAAAGAAACTGGCGAGCGTCGTAGGGCTGAAAGGCCTGTTCTTGCCATTCATGTTAAGTTACACTACCTGACAAAAGTATTAGTACGATCCTCATTCTCACTCAACCTTTGATGTACGTGCTATATTACACATGTGAGCGTTGTAGAAATTTAATGGTGTCCTAAAATGTACATGTCAACATCACAGAACATTATTTGAACATTTGGGATGCTACAGATATACAAATTGGCATATTTTTTCTCTGCATAAAAAACTCTCACTTTGGGTCTGTAATAAATAAGTGATATTATAATAAATAGTGCTTGCAAGATGGTAATCTTCAAATTAACAAGTTTGGAATTGTGTCTTTGTTATAATGGAAGACCACGGCTACTATTAGTTCAATCAACATGATCAGGTGTGGCACATGGGGTGATTTTGATTCTCTATAAAAGGAGGGTCAAGACTTAGAATAATTCAGTTTGGTGTATCCAAAATGGGGTCTGTATTTTTATTTGAATAAACAACTATTTCCAAATATGATACATTCACTATTTTCAACTGCACTGTAAGAAAATCACACACATAAATAGTGACGTCCTAATACTTTTGTCAGGTAGTGTATGTTAAGTAGGGAATAACTGCTGTAAATCACCAGTGAAGTGCTGGTTACCCATACTGATGAACACAGGTGATCTGAATAACAATCTAATAACCATGCTGAGAAAGGAGTCACAAATTATGCCTACCATGCACAAGTAGGCTTTGAAAAGACTTTCAAAAGACTGACAGCATCTCACATGTAAGGGCAATACATCACAAAATTTGCAGTTTTTACTCTCAGACTGAGATTTTATATGAACTGGGGTTCTTTCAGAGTGCATCTAGTCATTAACTTCACCATTTGCTTGAGCTTAGACAAAAAACTTCCCATAATATTGAACACATTTGATCTTATCCGAATGTCAAAATGAGAAAAAAAAAAACTGAGTTTTATGACCACCTGACAGCAAACAATCGAGATGAGGGGAGCACGCCTCAACTTGAGCAAAACTCACCATTTTGTTCCAGTATTGGAAATTTGTCTGTGACAGTGAAATCGCTGTCAATCGAGCGAGACAAGCTGAAGAAGATGGATGGATGGATGGATGGATGGATGGAGTGAAATTTCTTCACAGTCATTTGCTGTATGACAACGGAAAACAAAATTAAGGAAAACCCTCAGAATGAGTGAAAACCACTGAAAAATTAATGACAAGCCAGCACGACTGCCACATTCTCTATTCCCCAAGAAGAATTTCTGCCTCTTTGTTTACTCCTTATATCCTTCACATTGTTATTTAGCTTTAACAATTTCAGGAAACCCCTAAAAATACATCCTCATCACTTACATCATTATCAATAAAAATGGAATGACAGCTCCTACCGAGCCTCTCACCTCAGCACAGGTAGGGGGACACCCAGGTCATACACTTTAACTATCCACAGATCCTGTCCTACAACTCAAAAACAACAGGCACTCACATTCGGCGGGGGAATAATTTTGCTCTGCCCTTGTTCGAGAGGGGTTGACATGAGTAATGACCTTTTATCTGGATTTAGTATTTGATCTCAGAGCCACAACAGACCCCAGACCTGTGAAACTTGCATCAGTCTAGATGACAAGTGTGAGCCACGCATCAGGGTGCCCAAGGACAGGAAGAGATGTCAGATGATCTTTGGGTCTTTGAAATACATCGTGACACTCTTTTGTCCTCTGACACAAGGCAAGTTATTTCAGTGCATAGACTTTGCAATTATAGAAAAGCTGGGAATGTAACAATGGTAACATCCAGAAGACCCCAAAAACCTTCTTTAAAGCCTCGGTCACAACCAGACGCACAGATTTTTTAATCGTGCGTTTTCTGCGTTTTTTGCTGTAGAGGACGTGGAGGTAAAAAAACAGTAGCAGTAAACTTGTGAGGCGGGAGTAAGAATGACGTAATTGTGCCATGCCCAGAGGTGATGAGCATTCTAAAGCCAAAGGAGGGAAAATGTCCACAGGAAATTGTGGCTCAACAGGAGCATCTACCATTCCCTCCTCACCTTTATCATCCTCTTCTTCAGCCAGTTGTGAACCTCTTTCTCGACTGCAGGCATATCTGAGCTAACATTTTCAGGAGGCTCGGATTCCAATTCAGCAAGTGAAGGCTCAAATGCAGTCATTGTAATGTCTCGATCTCCTTTTGACATTATGGAAGGTTACTAGCGATGATTTTGAATAAGTGCCCTCCAGATAAACACAATTCAAAAATATACACCTGATCTATACACTTGCTACACGTGCTAGACATCAAAAGAGGGGACACAATACCAGATATCTTTATTTGAAACATTATGCTTTGTGTGACGTGTCCTTATGAGCTTGCAAATCTTGCAGTGGTACTGATTACCAAGACTTCAGCTGATCAAGAAGACACCTGCAGACCAGGACCTAACAGCTTAAAAATAAAAATTGTGTATATTTATTTGGAGAAAGAGACCTTGCAAATACTTTAAAATTGAACAAATGGCTCAATAATAATGATAATAACTAGCGCATTGGCTGTGGGGATCCACGGGTTCTAGTAGTTTCAATTGCTCTTAGGGTTCTATCTCTTTCAGCATTTGCTCTGAAATCTTTTGGGGGCTGTTTCATTGACAGAGACGCTTTCTCTTGCGGGCTCTCTTAGCTCTCATTCCTTCAGCATTTGCATTTGATAGGACTGTCTTATCAACTTGCCGTTTTCGCTTGGGTCTTTCTTGACCCAAAATACATAATTATGCTAAATGCTTGGTCATGTGATGTTTTTATGGGTACCCCCATAGCAACGTGATGACATCATAATGGTAACGTTATATAAATAACGCCATTTTGGCCGGACACACACGCACACAGAGTCCACTCAGCATCTGTTTTACGGTGGCTGTCACTGTCTGAGACGCTTTCTATTGCGGCCAGGTATCTGTTTTTTGGGATTCAGGACTCTTGTGGACGAATTGGCTTGGTCTTTTAATTTCTTATGGGTACAACATAGCAACACGATGACATCATAATGGAGCACGTGATGACATCATAATGGTAACGTTATCTAAATAACGCCATTTTGGCCGGACACGCATGCATGCAGAATCCACTTTGCTATTGTATTATAGATAATAAACTTAAATTTATAGATAATTAACTTAAGTATTGTTTTCCCTTTACCTTTTTCAAGAAATTGTTTCAAGAAATGAACTAAAACAAAGGAAATACATTATGGATATGGATAGAAGTATTGAAACATCTGACTATTACTCCTATTACTACAGGAACTTTCATCCCATTCCAAATCTATTGGCATTAGCATAGAGTTGACCCCCATTTGCTGCTCTAACAGCTTTTACTCTTCTGACAAATTGCAAAGGTGGCATACTATGAAAGTTCCAGGCTTTAATCGACTGGGATCTTCAGAACAACCCATTCTGTCACGTGTTGGTAAGTGCAGACTGCATAGCAAGGTGTTTGATTTTATATACCTGTGGCAACAGGTTTACATGAAACACTTGAATTAAATGATTAAGAGGTGTGGCCCAATACTTTTGTCCATAAAGCGTACTTATTATGGGGTTTCAATGTAGATAAACAATTGAACAAAGAAGACTGCAGTCACTAAATTATCATTCGGTGAACAGAAACGCTTGCATGGGCAGCACTAAGATCTCACCTCATGCAGGCAACCAAGCTGAAAGAGGGTTCTTTAAGGTTCCCTAAAACTATGCTCCAGATTACTCAAAATCACCCTCAATTAAAAATCCAAAAAACAGCAAAGAATTATTGAAAGGGCCTAATCAGACCGGAGTTTCTGGCTGGAAATATCTGCTTAGCTTATTCCACACCTCACTCTTATGTCAAAAAAGCAGTGTCACACCCCGGGATGCTTTTCGCGAAATCACAGATGCTAACTTTCATAGTTGGACCCATTGACTGTTCTTGGAAAAACTATGTAAGTTGCTAACTTAGCAACTATGCTTTAGGGAAACGCACCCCTGATTGGCCAAGTAGGGAATGCATCAATCTGCTCTCAGTCACCAGTTAAGCCCTAATTACCCACACTGATGAACACAGGCAATTCAAGTGTCCAGTAACCAGGCTGAGATAGGAAATTGAAATAAACTGAACACAAAATCACGGAAAACCCACAGAATGACCAAAATGATGCATCAAAAAAAAAAAAAAAAAAACTAACAGTCAGCACCACAAAAGTGTGACGTTAAAAGTACACTGGTAAGCCAGTAGGTGGCACCATTGCCACAGGCAGAAGTACATATAGTTGACATTAATTTTTCTGGGCAGTGAGAGGCATCACCTTCAGGACTAGACTAGAACAGAGGTGTGTTCAAGACAGCAGGAGCCCGCGTGACCTTGCTAACCTTGACGCCTGTGATCTTGAACATGTCTCAATCTATCTCTGTGCGCCTGTGACACCCATAGAATATTGTGTGCTTCACAACATGGGTTTGTGTGCTTAAACTATGGGTCAGGACCAAAAATAAGTCACAAGAATGTATGAGGTGGGTCTCAAAATGTGTCTAAGAGTCTGTTCATCAGATTTGCTAATATGTATTTGACAGGGTCCTAAAAGGTGCCATATTCCTAATTCAGGTCTCTTTCTTAATTCAGATGTTTAGATTTTGTTTATATTTCATAAATACTCTTGATTTCTTTCTTTCTATCTTGAATGGGGGCAAATGTAACAAACCTCATTTCCCTGTGGGGATTAATAAAGCATTTCTGATTTTGTTTCTGATTCTGAATACTAAAAATACTGGCCCTGGTATTAAAAAGTTTCTAATTTGGTGGTCCGTATGATTCTGCTCAGTGTAAAAAAATCCAGATTTTTCAATACGACCACTAAATATATATCCTGCATTGAATCAAGTTTCTGGATGGTCAGTAAATATTACACAATGGCCAACTCCCACTTGCAATGTACCGTTAGTTTAAGACTGTAATCTGTTACCCCTGCCATCCATTAAAAATAATAGCAACCAGCGTCTGCTTGAGCAATAATGTGAACTCTATCTCAATAAACACATGGCTTATTATGCGGGTAGGCTCTATGGCTCATATACAGAGCATAGACCATTCTTGCCCAGAGTGAAATTCTTCAGGAAAAAAATCTGCCGTCAAGAAAGGCATGCAGTTGTCACTCAGGAAGCAGGCTATTAGTTTAGCAGTAGTGAAGATGGTCAGTTCAGGATGGGAGCATAGCTGCCAAGGTTCAAGCTCCATATGAGGTACATACTTTCCTTTTTAAAATGTTTTGTATCTACATGTGAGTCTACAAGTATCTACGGCACAAGTGGAAGCCTGATCCTAGATCTGAACTCCTCCTGGTCAGAGTTTTTCCATCTAAATGTCCGCAAACTCATGCTGAAAATCTCTGGCTTGATGATGATATAACATCAAAACTACTATGTAAAGGCAAAATATTAGGAGCAAAGAGTTGGGGATGAAGGGTAGCATCTCACATGGGCTGGAATAAAATATATGACCGTGCAGAAGAACACACCATAATTGGGCCCCTTTAATGTTTTTGTTCATAAAATGGCTCAAGGGAATAAAACAGCTCTGTATCGTGTTCGAGAAACCCTTGTATGCGTTCTTTTATCTCGGCAGTGTTTACACAAAGCAAATGCTTCGAACAACCTACTCTAAATGGTGTTCACCAAGGCAACCAGAGCACTTTGCTAAAGTGGCCCCTGAACCAGCAATTATCTGAGAATCACCAAGGTGCAGTGAATGAAAGGTGTACAGTCATATATTGTGCAGTAAATGATGTTGCTTTGAACTGATGCTAAAACCTGCAGGGACATTCAACTTCTATTGTTCACCTCACTTCAACAGCCCTGTTTTCTTTTTCTTGTGGCTTTTCCTTATCTCCTGGATAGGTGGAGTGAAGAGCAAGATGAGAGAGGAGGGAAGGAATGCAGGAATGATGGAAGAAAGGAGAAGACAGCCATCGGGTCAGCGTACATAGAGGGTAGCACAGGGTTAATTAAACTCTGGACTTTGGGAGCGGGGAGGTTAGAGAGTGTTATAAAAAGGGAAATTCAGACTGCCCTGATGGAAGCTGACAGCGCTATATGCACTATTGATGATATATTTTTAAAGCATGTATGTATACTCCCATATTTCCAAACCATATTGGAGAATGGGCATTTTTTTTACTCAAAAATATTCTGTACAACATAAAAATGATCAAGATTGATAAACTTTCAATAATCAATGCTAGCTTTCCAAGCTTGAATAGAAAAAGTTTCACAAGCCAGACCAATCTTGATGAAAAGACTATGCCTTGGTATTTATCAGTTCCAGATTGCATTTCCATTCCAGCATAATACCACTTTTCAGACCTGCATAGAGACCCAAAGTTTGTAAATACTACTATATTCAATGTTACTAAGAAATTTAATTTCCTTTGGAAACCAACGACTGAATCATATGTAAGTGCCAAGTCATCTGAAAACAGGAGTAACAGAATGTCTTCCAGATCTGGGGCAACAAATATACCTCTTAATTCACACTGTTTAAATTACATAACTAGTTCATTTGTATAAAAGAGATAAACTAGATCAGACTGAGCATACAACCTTGTCTTACTCCAGAAGATGTATGAAATAATGCTGATATACCCATCTCTACTTTTGACACAAGCCTTAACCTTAAAATACACATCTACAAGAACATTAAAACATTTTCCACAGATACCTTTGCTCTGTAGAACATACAATCATTTTTTTCTATCAACCAAATCGAATGCAAACGCCTCGTGGAAGTCAATAAGGCGACACACAGGCATAGTCTAAATTTCCTTAGGTACTTCTGACAAAGAGATTGTAGGGTAAAAATATAATATAATAGTAATTGAGTAATTACTTCTGAAGCCTGCCAGTGAATGAGTATATTAACTTCCACCCATGACCGTATCCTTAATTCGAGGACTGATGCAAAAACCTTACCTAAAATATTCAAAGGGGATATCCCTCGATAATTACTCAGGTCTTGTCTGTCCCCCCTCTTAAATAAAGATATACCTGTAATCCAACTTTTCAACTTTCAGGAAAAACTCCATTATCAAGAACTGCATTAAATAAAATCTCAAAGAATAGAAATAAAACACCTGAATGTTTGATGAACTCTGGGGTAATACTGTCTGTACCTGGAGATTTACCATCCCTTAGCAAATTTATTGCCTTAAGATTTTCCAGCTGAGTAATACGATCAGAAAGTATGCTCGAATCCGTACAATCAGGACGCTCCTCAACATTATGATCTCTTAGGTCGCTTTCAGGCCAGGATAGTCCGGGGGACTCCGTTCGATTGGCCGAGGAATGCCGAAAAATTTCACACCTTCATTTGGTTTTGTTCACTTCCACACTTTTCAAAGCGGACCAAACCACTTGGACAACGTCATGCAGTTACCATAGCTGCTCGTTTGGGTGGTATTGCCTGAAACGAGCACTGACGAGGAGTAAAAAAAGCATGAGGAAGAAGAAAACCTGGCTCATCGATTGGCCAGGACCTCACTTCTTCTCTTTGGTTTGCTCGACAGTCCGTTTGCATTACCCACTGAATGCGAACCGCACCAGGGTTCCCTTGCAAGCGAACTGAGACCCACGTTTTCAGGTGGACCAGAGTTCGCTTGTTTGGTCCGCACCAGAGTTCGGATGAGCTTTCACACTCGCCCAAACCAAGTGGACTATCCAAGGAAACAAACTCTGGTCCATTTAAAGTGGACCAAACAGCTCTTGTGTGAAAGCGCCCTTATAAACTCACTCACTGACATGCCTAGCCAACAAGCAGATGCTTTCCAACAGGTTGGTTTTCATAAGCTAAAATGCAGTTTGTGTGTGGACTAGAGGCCAAAATGCATAGAAAAAGTAAGGTTTTCAAAAATTACTTGTGTTCGTGTGGACAGGGCCGAAGTTTAGGCTGTTTACAGAACTGAGTCAAAACCTGACCCAAATCTTGAATACAGGCTAATGAAAAAAGAGTTGTTTCAGGTTTCACTATCTGCACTTATCTTGCAAACTCCTTCATTCTGATTTGTAGAACAGGCCACTGATGAGAGAAATCCCAGCCCTCCAATGATCATATAATGTATTTGTTCAGCCATTTTCATAAGACAGATGATCATTAAATAAAACCTAAATGTGTCCTTTTATTTTGCATTTTTGTCTCCGCTTTACATGCTGATTTAAAAAGAAGTAGGCTGAGGTCAGCTTGGTCTGTACAGTCCAGTGGTGTAGCCAGCAGGTGTGCCTAAACACGTTCCTTTATGACAGCAATTAGTCCTGGCAAGTTTTCAATAATTTTCCTTTATTGACGTGTTTTCAAATTATCGTAATGGGCAACTGAAGACATGGTTTCTCTCCATATGAGCTCTAACAGCGATGAAATTATTGGTGGAATTCAATTAAAAAAAATTCTTAAATTATTAATTGGCCAGTAGATTGAACTGGCCGCATTCGAATGAAATATTGCCTTTCACTCTCGATATTGCATCAGTTGATAAAAAAAAAAAAAAGTGGCACTCGGCAGTTAAATAAAAGCATGCGGCTCAAGCTATTTGCGCAGATATGCAATTTTGAATAACACCGAATTAAAAACAGCAAATATGCATCCAGATGAATGATTGTCGTCTTACCTAATCAGGGAGAACATTACAAGCAGCACCTGTTCAGTGTGGAGCGCTCTCGGAGGGAACCTTCTGTTGATCATGAAAATGACTGAGAACATGTCAGGAGTCAGGACTAATAATTGTTTTAAACGGATGTTTTGTGCACCCCAATTATCAGTTCTGGTTCTGCCACTGTACTAAATTTAGCCCATGATTTCATCGCTGTTAGATCGCATGTGGAGAGAAACCTTGTCTTCAGTTGCCAATTACGATAATTAGAAAATGCGTCAATAAAGGAAAATGATCGAGAACTAGCCAGGACTAATTGCTGTCATGAAGGGACCTGTTTTGACACACCCGCTGGCTACGCCACTGGTACAGTCGACTCATGAGTTGTGCTTGTATCCTAGATGTCCTGGGGAAAAATAACCCCCTGCCACATACTACTAGTTTCATATACTGACTTTCAAGACCAATTTTTAGATACAGATTAACTCCCCTTAAACTGGAGCAATACTAATAAAAAAATTGCACTGAGAAACCTTGTGTGTCATTATCTCTTAGTTGCAAAACTACAAAGAAAAAAAAGAAACTAACATGCTTGGAGGCTGTGAGCTTCCAGCTCATCGTTGAAAACAAACCACATATACATTATGAGCCTTTAACTGAACATTGTAAACCATACACATTTCAGAAACCCGCTATGCTTTCAGAATCAAACTTCACAGACAATACTCAACTCCTACCTTACAGACTGTACTCAACCCAAAAATCACACAGACCACACACACCTCAAAAATCCCATATACATCTCACAATGTTGTGATTCTGTTCCGTTCTGCATTGCCATGTTCATGCCCATGCCTAGTTTAGTTCTGTGCCTGGCCTTGCCATGATGTTTGATTCTGGTATTTAGTGACCACTGCTTTGTCTGACTACTCTTTGTTTAATGTATTGTGATTTGGTTACTTTGTTTTGTCATGTTTAGTCTTAGTTTACTTTTCCATGTTTTACATTTTGCCATATCTCATTCCGGTTCATGTTTTCCTTTTTGCATTGCACTTTGTCTCCCCCGTCTGGTCTCATGTCTTGCACACAGCCCAGTCTTGTGTTTCACTCTTCGGGTGATTTATTGGATTCTGGTTTTCAAACTTCCTTCCGATCTCGTTCGCTGGCTTCACTCTTTTTTTCTATTGACTAACAATACTAACAGTTTATTATTTTCCCCTAAGATTACTAACAACAACTAACCTTGTATATAATACTTACTAACGAGCACCAAGGATTTGTATATTTGCACTTACTAATTGACTAAAGATCTCTCAGCACTCACCCTGTTCTAGTCTCCACCTCTTTGCTCTCCCTGATTACCTTTGCTGCATTTTCTGTGAAAGCTCACATCTGATCACGCTGTCCTGTTTCTCATTAATCTATGCACGTTTGAAACTCCGTGACTGTAGCCGTATGTTTGTTATAGGAATGTCGCGTGTTCCCTGTCCATGTTTTGGCTTTGACTAATTTTATGTGATAAGGCATTTCCTCATGTGCCTTCCCCTTGTGATCAGTCTGACTCTCTGCACCTGTGATCCTCTCCATGTCATCTTCCCAGAAGTGTATATTAGGTGTCTTTTCACAGCCACTCTTCGTCAGATCGTTTTCCCTCAGTCTTCTCGTGCTACGTTTCTCACCTTGATTACTCAGTGTTTATCTTTCTGACTGGATTGCCCGACTTTTGATTTTTGCCTTTGTGATTTTTGGATAATTGTTGCATCTGTGTGTTTTGACCATTTTCTGCCCGACTACGAGATCTATGTTTGCTGCCCTGGTAACGATTTGGATTACGCCCTTTGGATTCTGGCTTTGCTTCTCTGATATACCTATTCCTGTGAACCAGACCCATTTCTGTCCGACTACGATTACTGTGATTGCTGCCCTGGTTTTTGATCCTATTTTTGCCCAACTGGATTTTAACTTTTGGATTGAGGACTTTGTACTTTTACCTTCTGCCCTGCGGGGGTGCTCCCCCTTAATAAAACAAGTTCTACTGCATTGCCTGGTTCTTGCGACTGGTTCCTGATTGCATCCTCACACACAAATCACAACAAAAGCAACGCAAGGCGTGGCATATGCCCCCAACAGTTGAAGAACATGTGCAGAAAGCGAGTGTTAGGCATCATCTGCTATGTATGAGCATTCAGGTCACCAAAAAGCAAAAACCCCCAGCAAGTGCGCTAAAGGATTTCAAGATTGCTGCTGTGGCGGCCATATTGGTTGGTGGAGCGAGCTGAAAATCGATAGACATCATCCCCTATGTATGAGCATTCACCCCACCAAAAATCATAAACCTCCGTTGTGCGGTGTTCGCGTTAGAGCGCGACAAAGGAAAGGTTTACAACAGGACGCCCGGACATACGGATGGACGGAAGGGGTGAAAACATAATGCCCCCGACCGACTCTTTCGAGGTCGGGGGCATAAAAACCACGGACACCTTAGGAATTAGACAAACCACATCCACTTAAAGAATCACACAAACCATGCATGTCTTAAGATCGGACACACCTTAGGAATCACATAAATCATGTACACCTTATGAGTCACGCTGGCACTAGGGGAGCCAATGACTGGAGATAAGGAGGGATCAGTGAAGAGTGGAGAAAATTGTGGACTGTAGACTGATCCTGATATCTGAAAGATCAGTGCCACTGCAGCACAGCTGTGAGATCACATTCAGTGGAGGGGGGGGGGGCAGACCACAGATCCATCTTATCACACTTAATTGCAACACTTCGATAGAGTGATTGGTTCAAGTTCTGAATGTGCCTACAACAGCTGTGGCTTTGAGATTGCACGTTTTAAATGGAGGGAAAAATATAGCAACCTGATCTTAAAAACTTAAAGCTCTTTCAGTCTCATTAAAGCATTTCTCAAGCATTGGAGTGGATGTCGTCACTCACTAACACGAGATTAGTTTAGGAAAGAAATGGCAAGTCCACAGGTTTGTGCGCCCTCTCTCCCTCTCTCTCTTTCTATGTATCTTATTGGATTATATTGAATGTGTGAGATAATGTACTATATTATAGGAAAACAGCCAGCTATGGGCACTCTGTCTTTATTAGTGAGCATAATTACCTCTGATTATATACAAGTATAAGATGACGATTATGATTAGGACTAATAATATTAGTATTCACTGGGTGGCATGGTAGTGCAAAGGGCAGGGCTGTTGCGTCACAAAGAGAGGGCCACGAGTTCAAAATTACAAAATGACCGTTCAAACTCGAATTCCCAAAAGCGCAGTTGCTAACTAAATTAGCATCTTGCATAATTCGTCCATTCACAGTCAATGGGTCCAACTATGTAAGTTAGCATCTTTGATTTCGGGAAATGCACCCCAGGTAATTGTACTGAGTAAAACAAAATACTGCGATTTTACTCCAGTCCATGCTCAATATTTGGAAGAGATCAGGATTTTACTCGGTGCTGAGTTACTAGGCTAACTACTTTAAGAAGTACAAGGCTGTACAGCGCTGTGTAATCCATCTCTCTGAGACTCAGAATCGGGCTTGACTTCAGTCGCTGGAGACCAGTTGTGGAAAAAGGCTGGTTCTGAAAATGAAAGTCCTCACAGCAGTTCTGTTCCTACCTCCAAAATCTGCTAACCTGCCAGGAGGAAATGCTGTTTAATGAGTTTGTGGCCGGGAGAAACACCTTCTCCTGGTTTTTGCTTTCTCATCCTTCGACTTTCTACCACTGCCGGCAACTCCAGTGTCTGGCGTGCACACGCATGCGCGCGCACACACACACACGTTCCTTCATCCAGGGACAACAATTGTTCGTAATTGGCGCATTGCCTGCGCTAGCCAGCAGGGCTTATCGAGCTGTAATTGGAATATTCTGTGTACAAGTCCCGAAACATTTCTTACTCTTGCATCAGTTTGACTAAATTGTGATTAAAAAAACCCTCCTCTGTGCAGTATTTACCATGGTTTTGTTTTTGGCGAAGAAAGTGGCACGTTTTCCAATTATCGCAACTGGCAACTGAAGACACGGTTTCTCTCCATATTCGATCTAACAGCGATGAAAACATGGGCTAAGTTCGGTACAGAAATGGGCTACTTGCGTGAGGGTCGACAGGTTTGCAATTTTGAATAACGTTGATTTAAATACAACAAATACGGCAGTGGTGTAGTGGGGATTTTCTCACTGGGGGAACTCTCCAAAAAAAAAAAAACATGTTCGTCGCCCAGATAGACCCGAGCTGCAAATGCTTGAGTCATAAATGATAAGAATACTTTCACTTTGTTACTTTGACACTGGCAACTTAGTTACTCGTTTCAAATTAAAATATTAATTTAATTCATCATTTACGGATTATCTGGATTTGGCGTGTTCGACAAGAACAACGGTGTATCTTTGTACATATGTGTCCGACAGTGGACGTGGAGCTGCAAATTTATGCACGCAGTTACAATATTTTATCACTAGATGGCACACCCGCATCAGTTATTGAATATTCACATCTGTCAGTAAACTCCTGTCCCCAACGTGGGCGCGGTCGCGGAAGATTGTGTGCGTTGTAGGCTATTTGCAGAATGAATGCTGACCGAGTTATCCGTCGCATCGTCTTGTCAGAAGTGGTAGCTCAAGTAGGCGGGCACCGGATCGGACCAGGGTTTGTTTTCAGCCAAAATACACTAGGCTACATGGAGGGCAGAGAGCCAAACTCTCTCTGTGACAAGTTACATGTCAATTCATCTAACCATAACCGCCCGAAGCAGTTAAATTGAGGTGAAAAATGATCCATAAAGCAAATATCCTGGATAGTTCCTCGACTTTAATAGGCAGCTATTGTAAAAAAAAAAAAAATCAGTGAAGTAATTACCTGATTTCGGGCTTCCACTGCCTGCTCTTCTTTGACGTGTGCACACGACTGCAGCATTTGTGCGCATTCGTGCGTGTGTGGAAGACGTGATTACGGCGCTGCTATTTCACCTGGCAACAAGAAATACTATTTTCTGATAGGTTGCTGATTCAAGCAGAGCAGTCTGCCCTCGCCTCATTCATTCATAGATTACTAATCTCTTTTATATACAGTCTATGTTTCTAATGTGCAACGAGTTTTATCACTTCTCAGCGTGAGACTTGAGAGCCCTGTTAATAATGTTTGTGAATTGCGGTATGTATTATTACTTTATTAGAATAAATACAATGGCGAAAATGATAACAGAGACAATGTTTTTAAAAATGTATTTATTAGACAAATAAAAAATATATATATATTGCCAAAAAAAAATTAAAAAATCGAAAATTGTCCCCCGACCACTACACCCCTGAATACGCGTCCAGATAAACAGTGGCGCAGATAGAACTAGGAACTTGGGGGGGGGGGGGGGGCACAGACATGTGCATTATGACAACAATTAGTCCTGGCTAGTTCTCAATCATCTTCCTTTATTGACGCGTTTTCCAATTATCGTAACTGCCAACTGAAGACACGGTTTCTCTCCATATGCGATCTAACAGCAATGAAATCATGGGGTAAATTCAGTACAGAAATATAGCAACCTGATCTTAAAAACTTAAAGCTCTTTCAGTCTCATTAAAGCATTTCTCAAGCATTGGAGTGGATGTCGTCACTCACTAACACGAGATTAGTTTAGGAAAGAAATGGCAAGTCCACAGGTTTGTGCGCCCTCTCTCTCTCTCTCTCTCTCTCTCTCTCTCTCTCTCTCTCTCGTTCTCTGTATCTAATTGGATTATATTGAATGTGTGAGATAATGTACTATATTATAGGAAAACAGCCAGCTATGGGCAATCTGTCTTTATTAGTGAGCATAATTACCTCTGATGATATACAAGTAGAAGATGACGATTATGATTAGGACTAATAATATTAGTATTCACTGGGTGGCATGGTAGTGCAAAGGGCTGGGCTGTTGCGTCACAAAGAGAGGGCCACGAGTTCAAAATTACAAAATGACCTTTCAAACTCGAATTTGAAGATTCAAATAAGCAACTGAAAAGCACCTGCAGTAGCAATGTGGAAAGTAATGTTTTGCAGTGGCTGTTTCCTGCCAATTTAAGTCATAACCAAACAAGTAAATGAAAAACATCTATGTGGCGGCAAGGACAATAATATCTTATTTTAAAATGGTATGAACTTCAGTGGGATGGTGAGTGAAACCAGAGACTGGTTTCATATAGTCCGGATGACTGAGTCAGCCAGGTAATTGTACTGAGTAAAACAAGATACTGCGATTTTACTCCAGTCCATGCTCAATATTTGGGAGAGATCAGGATTTTACTCGGTGCTGAGTTACTAGGCTAACTACTTTAAGAAGTACAAGGCTGTACAGCGCTGTGTAATCCATCTCTCTGAGACTCAGAATCGGGCTTGACTTCAGTCGCTGGAGACCAGTCGTGGAAAATGCTGGTTCTAAAAATGAAAGTCCTCACAGCAGTTCTGTTCCTATCTCCAAAATCTGCTAACCTGCCAGGAGGAAATGCTGTTTAATGAGTTTGTGGCTGGGAGAAACACCTTCTCCTGGTTTTTGCTTTCTCATCCTTCGACTTTCTACCACTGCCGGCAACTCCAGTGTCTGGCGTGCACTCGCATGCGTGCGCGCACACACACACACGTTCCTTCATCCAGGGACAACAATTGTACGTAATTGGAGCATTGCCTGCGCTAGCCAGCAGTGCTTATCGAGCTGTAATTGGAATATTTTGTGTACAAGTCCCGAAACATTTCTTACTCTTGCATCAGTTTGACTAAATTGTGATTAAAAAAAACCCTCCTCTGTGCAGTATTTACAGACATGTGCTTTATGACAACAATTAGTCCTGGCTAGTTCTCAATCATCTTCATTTATTGACGCGTTTTCCAATTATCGTAACTGGCAACTGAAGACACGGTTTCTCTCCATATGCGATCTAACAGCAATGAAATCATGGGGTAAATTCAGTACAGAAATGGGCTACTTGCGTGAGGGTCGACAGGTTTGCAATTTTGAATAATGTTGATTTAAATACAGCAAATACGCGTCCAGATGAATGATTGCCGTCTTACTTAATCGGAGAGAACAAGCTGCACCTGTTAAGTGTGGAGTGCACCACAAGTGTGCACCAGTGTGCACCAGTGATGTGCAAGCAGCCGGAGATGGAAAAATGTATAAATAAGTATAAATAATCAAAAAATTAAATCGCTCACAGAGCAAGGACATGCTGAAATCTTCAAGGTCAAAGGTCAGGGTGCTATTAATAAGCATGAACTTGACAACAAGGCTAGCTAGATGTAGAATTGAATTCTAAGCAATTTGCTGCCAGTTAGAAGTCTCCAAGTAGAATGGATTTTATTACTGTAACAAATTATTTTTACCTGTGACCTCATTGTGACCTTGAGGATAAATATTTAATTTTTGGCAAACATATTGACATAAACAATGCACAACATGAATCTCAAAATCAAATGTCCATCAATAGTACTAACGGATATATGTCGACTTGAAAGTTTATGAAAAGTCCTATCTCTCATCATTGCAAGAACACATTTTTGGTGAGCTGAGCCTCAACTTTGAGGCTAGAGTCATCATTTTCAGTTGGCCCTGACTTGATGCTAGTGCCAACAATATGAGCTAACATGGAATGAAATGTCGCTGGTTGTTCTTGCTAGAAATTGCAAACTAACTGACAGACAAACCGAATTGATCAATAGACATACCTAATCATAGATTTTGGCATGTAATAAATAAATCTGATATTCACTTAAATAGCCACTTTTTGCTATATTCATGTGACATAAGTAAAGTTGACAAAAACGATTGACAGGTACTGCATTTCTGAAGTGTTGTCGCCTCATGTGTAGTTACTTAGTTTGCAATAATCAGGTAATTTTTCATATCCCAAGACCAACTACTTTCTTTGACTTTCCCAAGTTTTTGAGCTCTTGTCTGTGTGATGTTAAATATGTGAAGTTATGAGTAAAGTTGTTTGGTGTTCTGATTTTGAAAGGTACTTTATAAATAAATGTACAGTTGCTCATAAAGTTGGAATAAAATATTTTTTCCTGAAATGAGTGTGACATTATGATCGATATGTCATGGTTTTGCCCCCGCCGGCAGAGGGCATGAAGACACCGGGCACTGGGACCGTGTACCCAAACACCAGAAAAAGGGACCAACAGGCACAGGCTGAGTAAAAATATAAATAAAGATTTAAGTAAAACAAAATCAGGGGAGCAGCAGCTACAGACAGGACTCCTTCACACACAGAATAGAAACCAGAATGCAGCTGCACTGCCAAACTGGCAGTGCAGCTCTTTTATACTCTCAATAGCACCTCCACCTCAACGAGCACCTCGTTGAGGTGGAGGTGCAAGCAGGAGGGGGGAGGGCCTGCAGGACAGGACCATCACACTATATGTCTTGATAGATAAAGCATCCAAATGCAAAATTATTCCTACTTTATGGGCAACAGTATGTAATTACTAACTCTCTTTTACTCAGATTTCCACTCAGTCTTTGTGCTTATTGTACATATTCACTTGTTATGTAATAACCCTAAATCAGTTCTTATGTATTTTTGATGGTTGCTTGTTTAGCCAAGGGATTTCTTTGTATTATGTCACTATCTGTTGACGCATCCTGTTATGGGCTGGTGGCCCTGCTTGGCTGCCAGTCAGAGCTGGGCTCATGGTCAGAGGGAGTGCACACTCAGAACAGCCTGCACTTGAGGGGAGATAATGATAGGCAGTCAATGGTCCAGAAATGGTGGATTTCAATGGGTTTTTTGTTTGTTTTATTTCGTTTTGATAAACTGCCTTTAAACAAGTATCCACTCCAAACACAAAACACTGACGGTGTTAAATGAGATGACAGGGTAGCCCCATAGAGTAGATTATTCAGTTGGTGACAGTAGACTTCCTGGTTTAAGCCTGTGGTGGGGCTTAAAAGAACTGTGTCACAACTACTGTACATGCTCTCATCTTTGAAGGCAGTACATCTGCTCAACTGCAAGTCAAAACCTAGAAGGTATTTTTCTTTTTCTATTGGCGACACTGATCAGCTTACATTCTTTCTATCCCTTGGTTAAAGCTTAAAATAGCCTTTTGAATGCTTGAATTACCATAGAAACATCCTAAGCATAATGCCTGAGTAACTAAAAAATATAAACACAATGCCACAATGCCGTTTTTTTCAGAATGAAACGCCCCGAATGCCGTATAATTGATATGTATGCAATGCTAAATGATGACGGATTGGCAAAGTTGGAATCAGATTTTGACTTTCAGTCAAGCAGATTCACCTTCTTAGGATGTATGTTCCAAGCATGTGCAGTAATTGTGGCACAGCTTCTTCAAAGCTGTAAAATACATTCAGCAGAGGGTGGCGCATCATAGCTCACAGGCATTTACTCCATGCACATTCATCGTTGAAGCTTTCTCACAAAATGTCGGCCGGCAGTACTAGGAAGTTGTAAAAGGAGGCTTGTGGAATTGGCCTAAACCAAAAAGAAGTGAACACTGCAAATACTGCGTTGTACAACAGATCTGGTGGAAGTTCATCCATTTTGAAGCACCTCAAACCCCAGACTTGTAGCTCGAGTTTGTATGCAAGTTAGCAGTTTAAATCCAATGACACGGGTTTGCCTGGGTTCTGACCCCAACAACCCATGACCTCTCCGTGTCAAACCTACGGCACATCTGTGTGAAAGGATTTGGTCAGTTGTTTTGTCAATTTTACGCGAGGAATAAGCATCTAATACGATCAGTTAACCCAACAAATGTCATGTTTGCATGTAAACTATATTTGTGTTTGTCAACAAAATTTCTACCTGGCTGGGCCGTGTACCGACTTGATTGCAAATAAATTGGTTTGGTTGATGGAGTTTCTGCACATTTGCTATGAGCAGTAAAAGGAAGAATTTCCCAAAACTTGTGTACATAACAAAGTTACAATCTAAGTCAGCCTAGGAGATAAGCGTCCAGTGGACATGATGTGCTAGAGACAGAGCCACAGCGACTTGAGCCGCAAGTAGAGGTGCTCGCTGCTGTGCATTGTGGTGCACCTTAGCAACTGAGTCAACATAAACCAGGACTCCATGACTTAACTTACAGCTAGAGACATGAATTTGGGAAAAACTCTGCTCCTCAGCACTTGAGCAGTTTTCTCTCTCTCATACCATTAAGTTTGATTGTTTCGAACTGTAGTATGTTCAACGGTAAAGTCAAGTTCATTTTCAGTGGTTTAAAATCAGTCTTTGATCTTGGATCAGCACCAAACTGTGCCAAGACCCAACAAAGAGGAGTTTTCTACATGGTACCGAATACACCCAGGTTCAGTCCAAGCCTGAAACCAATCCGTGACAAGAAAGGAGAAAGACATTTCCATGTTATCATTTAAGATTTCCAGGATATCAAGCCATGGGCAGACATGGCTTGTTGATGGGGTTTGTTGTTGCCAGAGAAAAAAATTGTAAACCTTTTACTTCACAGGTGGAAACTGCCCAAAGTAGTCAAATGTGTATTTTAACTGAGAGAAACAAGTCATGGGATGGCATGGGTCTTTTAACATTTAACAAGAAGGGACTTACTCAGCGAACACCACTTCTGGCAGTATTAGAGGTTCTGGGCGCCATGTAATCCTTGTTTTCAGACTTTTTTTTTTTTTTTTTCTTACTTCTCTCATTTTGTAATTCTTAATCTTGCATGTAGGTCTTAATTTTTGGATGTGTGGACCTTTTGCCTACTGTGCAACTTGTCCTCTCCCTCTCCGCGTCAACCCCCCAGGGCTCCCATGAAAAAGAGATTTCAATCTCAATGGGACTTCGCTAGTTAAATAAAGGTTAAATAAAAAAACATTTGGCTCACAGTGAGTATTCTGCCTCTTAAAATGCCAATGTTGTTTTTAGTAAGGCAGTCAGATGACCACCATGAGGGCCGTTGGGGATCCAAGGTCAGGATAATTTTGCATGGAGAGTAAAGATCTCAACAAAAAACCAGTCGAGTGGATGACCTGAACTTTCAAACGACTTAGAATTATTAACCTTGTGGTGCTGTGCACACCTTTTGATGTGTTTGCATACGGCAGCCAATAGTGTCGGCAGCAGCCTGAGATCAAACAGTATTATCATAGTACTGTAAAAATGAGTCAACGTAAAGGCCAATCCACACCATAACTTAACAAAAACTGAAAGTTCCCTTGAGTTACGACCCTCAACTCTGAAACTACTCCAGGTGGTTTACTCAAGTACCTTCTACCATTCTGTACTTTGAATGGTACTCTCCTGAATTATCCCAGGGCATCCTTATAACGAGAAATGTTCTCAATTGAATGTCCATTTAACATAACATAAAATGACATGAGTGGCAAGAACAAGCCATTAAGCCCAACTAGGCTCGCCATTTTCCTTTGGTTAAAGTGAACCTAACACTTCAGATACTTGATGACTAAATGGTATCAAACACTAAATCAGGCCTGGTCACAAAAACTCCAAGTTTCTGCTTCTACAATATGCCAAGGCAAGCTATTGCACACTGACATTACTCTCTGCGTGGAAAAAAATATTTCCGAATATCTGAAATAAAGGTTTAAAAACAAAAATGCAAAAAAAAAAAAAAAAACCCTGTCGCCACTCAACTAACGCAACTTGTTCAGTGGCTGCTCTTATTCAGAGCATCATTCTGACCACATTCCTCATTTTGCAAAACTCCTGCCCAAAGCCAGCTAAAATGCTTAATTTCGTGTTGTTGAGAATCCGATCTGATCATGCCTGCACCGTCCCTTCAGCTGCAGAGAATGTGCATTCATAACAGTGCTGTTCAACTTCATACACTGTAGGACATGTAAATATCAGGGTCGTACGCATCATTTCAGTAATTTCGGCAGCACAGGAATGAGATGCACAAAAAGCACCATGCAGGGATGTTATCCTACAGTAGCATTTACAGCCAGCTGACCGTACTGGCTAGATGACTGAGAATGAAACCACAGCCCCTTAATTCAGACTTTCCTTCATTACACAAAGAATACGAGAAGAGCAGAAGCACAAAAATAAGACATGACTTCCAAAATGAACAAACTTCCGTGCCAAACAAATACAACCATGTTTATTTTGTAAGTATAAAATGTCACACTTGAAAAAGGCCACTTTTTGTTGGGTTTAATTGACAGCCTTCGACCTTCTTTGAATTTGGACAAAAAGGTCATTCCTTCCCTCTGCAGCTCACACCTCCCGGTATCAGCTTTGACGGAAAAGCCGGTGGAATCAACTCGGGTCAGCAACGTCCGCGAAATACGTACACAACAACTGGTACATCAGCTTAAGCCAGCGAAAAACCAGTGGACTAATGAGTGTGAAAAGGAGCCAATCAGGGAGAACTACACATAACGGGACAAGCATTTTTACTTGCCGCCCAGAGCAAGAATTCTGTCGACACTTCCAAGACAGTGTTAACCCGAGTTAATTTCCAAAGTCACTTGGGCTATGAATGATATGCCGTTACCATGGAGCGCTCCAACTACAGCCAAAATAATAAATGTACACACTTAATAAGGTCCACATGAGTCAGCATTAACTAATGTAGCTGTTCACTACCGCAAACCGATAAGTTAACATACAAGTCAATAATTAATGTTGACAACTACCATAGTTAATGCCAACTAATTTACAAAAAAAAAAAAAAAAAAAATGAAAGAACTTGTCGAACGAGAACTGAATTTATTCAATGCTATGCTAATGCAAATGAATTACCTTAATTATTCATAAACAAATATTTTATATGATTTTTTCATGGTTTATAATAGTATTTGTACATCATTTACTTAGGTTAACAACAACATTAATTTATGTCCGTTCATGTGACCTCATTGGAAGTGTTAATAATTTACTCGAACAGGAAGGGACATTGAGGAGGACCAGTATACTTTTTTTTTTTTTTGGGTTTTGCACACTGCCCTTCAAGGAAATCATTTATTTTATACACGACCTAATCAGAATGATGGTGCACTTTTTCCATCCAATCAGCTCACAGGCACAAATTGACAGGCACTGTTTGCCTTTACACCCCGCCCTCCCCAAAAAAACAAAACCAAAAAAAAAGGAAAGTTCACATTCTTTAGTATGCCGCCAGCTAGTGTTTCTGGGTCACGTTAACATGGTGCCAACTCCAGTTCACACAAGTGGAACGACGAGCACCAAGCACCATCCACCCAAGCCAGCCTGACATGCCACAGGCAGCAGCTGGGGGGGGCCTTCATGTTGTAGTAATTAAATGATTTGTATTCTCTACAGAACCGTGACACAGCTTCACCCTGAGGTAGTAGTGTTACGTCAAACACTTGTGACGACAACATACATCAATGGAGTAACAGTCTCAATGAAACTCAACTAATTAAGCTGAATTAATGTTCTGTTTTTCCGGAAAACATCTTTTGGACAGTGTCTTTGAAAGGCTGCTACACATGTAAATTGAACTGATATTATCAAAAAAGTAGAATTAAAAAAAAAAAAAAAAAAAATATCACATTTTGCACACACACACAGACATCTAAAAAAATGTATATAACTGAAAATCCAACAGGATTCTCCCTCCCCACAAAAAATGACAAATTTCTTGTTTTAAAACAACACATTACTCACTCTTTCCATTCCCTCATCTTAAGTAACGGCTGCTTTGTTTTCATTTCCCCAAAGATATCAATCCGGTACAAAAATGACCCAGAGACAGGAGAAGTTAGTTGCCATGGAGAACATTGAAATTTTTAAATTTTAAAGCAGTGCTCCTGGGGTAGCTTGGCAGCCGCTTAAACTGGCGGTGACTGAAAAAAGGTCCAAAATACACGGCAACCAGGGAACAAAAAAAAAAAAAAAAGAAAAAAGCTTTTACACTACACCCCCACGGGCAGACTTCGGTAAAAAATGGAGTTCGGCATTCATTCACTCACTCAGTATGGACTGCTGAGGCTTAGGCAAGGCTTGCGCCATACTGACACAGTGGTACCTCGGTCCGAGCTAAAAGATGGAATGGAATAGTTTCCTCAAATGGACTGGCTCCAATAGTACTCTTCCCAACCCCACCTCATCCCCTCTCTGTCTCTCTGCACTATGACCAGCCGCTCTCAACGTCGCCCCCTACGCCTCGGCGCGAGACAATGCTCTCCGTGGACTTCAGCAGTCTCTCCAAACAAGGGGCGCTGATCTTTCCGGAAGGGTGAAAGCTGTGGGGCGGCAGGGGGCGAGACTTGGAGTCCGGGGCCGGCTCTTGTGCGGGGTCAGGGTCTGTGCTGGAGGAAACGGCGTCATCCTGGGTGACGGCCCTTCCACCGGGGGCGGCCTGATGGCGCGGCGGCCGCGGGCTGGTCTCCTCGGCAGCGGAGCAGATGGGCGACGTGTGGAGCCACTTCAGGCTGGTGGCGGAGTGCACAGCCTCGCCAGCCGCCCGCGCCTTGCTGTCGCTGCTGTTAGGGGGCTGCGCACGGAGAGACACTGGGATCGAAGTGGAGACGGCCGGCGTCACGGTTGCTGGAGAAATCTGTGACGGGACAAGACGGGCAGGTTAAGTGCATGTAAACAGCGTGGCGGGGCACCCTAGGGGTGGGCTGCTTGACTGGTGATTAAAGAGCTGTGTGTTCGAATCCCAGTTAGCCCTTAAGATTCTGACTTAATCTGGAGAAATGAAGTAGAGCTAAATTTTGCTGCCGGGCCCTTGAGGAAGGCCCTTTACCCTGAAGTTGCTCCAGGGATTTTAACCCCGTATCTCCCCTTCTCACTTTTGCAAATAGCTTTTTCTTAAGGCTCCCGCTGGAATATACCATGATGTGCCATAAACATAGCTTGGACCATTGTTGCCTCCATAGGGCATTATTATTTTTAAAGGCCATTTGTCGCTCAAATTCTATTGCTTCTGTACACAATTATCAACATATTATTCATATTACTGATGCTGAATATGAGAATGCTGCGATTTGCTGAAATCAGTGAGTCAACAATGACACACAATGGCCCTGTTCAAACCTGCATTCGGTGGAAGTTTCTCTAAACGGTAAGAAAGAGAATAATTCTTAAACCCTCAATTTCCTTACTCCGATGGCCGAACACAATTGACATTTTGTCATTTCTCACCTTCCCCAGCAGAGGTCACTGCAAACATCAGCCACAGACCCTAATATTACCGTATGCCACCATATCGTCGGCCTGCTGATACAACCTCGTATCTCCAAATTGATGAGAAACAAAAACTCTTATGTCCACTATTCTTACCGGCAAAATTAGACATTTTTATTTTATTTATATTTCAAATTTATATAATTTTTTATTCCATTTTTATTTTCCTGTAAAGTTTATCATTTTGAAGATATAAGGTTTCATCAGCAGGCCGACGATATGTGCCCCTACGTGCCTCTAAAAAGCATTGAGCCTTTAATCAGTCAGGAATGCCTGAGGGTAACTACAAATGAAGTGCAATTTCCAATCTGACAGCCAGAAAGCATATCTGTAGATTAGGGATTCCAAAGACCAATCCTGAAGGGCCACTGGGTCCACGAATTTTTGATGGGTCCCTGTGTTTCAGTGCCGAATATAAGACTACCCCGCAACCCAAGACTTAACTGCTGACTGAATGGACCTCTGCTGTAGGTGCGCAGGTCAGCTACCTTCTGCCTTTTGAAAGGCGTGGTCTCCTGGCTGTCGTCTCCAGTCGGCTGGTCTTCTGGCTTCACGTTGGGGAACCATGTTTTCAGCATCATCTCCACTTTCAGAATGATGTTGATGTAACGTTCACTGGCAGAGAAAGAATAATGTTTTATAGCTTTTGTCATGAGCAGAGAAAATGGAGTGAAAAACATTCATTGACAGTCAGTGTCCTTAAAAGAATGGAGGAGGGCTGCAGGCATCCTTCAGCTATTTTTTGCCGCTCTAGTGGCAGTTCCGGCAGGTATCCGGTTCTATCCGGTGCCAAAATCAGGAACCGGCTCCGGGTATCGACAATTTTCAGAGCTGGGTACCCTTAGAGCAGTGTTTCTCAAACCTCTCCTGGAGGACCACCTGCCTGTTTTAGATCTTTCCCTGCCCCAGCACAGGTGATTCAAATAATCAGGATGTTGTCAATCAGCTTTAGAGGGTCAATAACGAGCTGATCATTTTAATCACCTGTGCTAAAACAGGGAAAGATCTAAAACATGCAGGACAGGTGGTCCTCCAGGAGAGGTTTGAGTAGCACTGCCGTAGAGGCATCAGTTACGATGGATTACTGATTGCTACCAGGTACCTGCAGTAGAGTTTTGAAACCCTAGCCTCACTAAAGCAGTTCCGGTACAAAATTTAACCACTAAGCCAGGAAACATCCGAAGGCCAGACATACCCAAGTGTCGAATTTTTGTCGAATGGTCAGCCTTTTTTTTTTTTTTTTACGGCAGCAGCAATGTGAAGGGTCGAAAATGTTCCATCTACACTGAACTAATCATTTTAGGCTCAAAAATGGCTGTAATGCCCAATATTGACCATCAAAGCAGTGATTTTGCTAATTTAAAATGTTTATTCAACATCCTTCTTAAAAAGGCAAACTTTAGTCGAGGCTTTACTGAGATAGAACCGTAATATTTATTTACTACAGGAATACAAACAAATAGCGCGTTTTAAACGGTGTTGGGAATGAAAAAACAAGACAGGGGCATAAGCGACCTTATCCGCGGGTAGTCACATTACTTTTTGCCGTGTGGAGTTTACAAAAATAAAACAGACACAGTCTGTCCATTTTTTTAATCAAAAGTACAACATGTACAGGGCTTAAAGCTCAAAAAATTGCCATGCGGGAAAAATGAAATTACCGGAGGGGGTGGTTGTCCAAAAAAATTAGTTACGTCCTAACGCACTTTGTGATAGTCAGAGGTGACTAGTAACGAAATACATGTACTTCACTACAGTACTTAAGGTTTTTTTTTTGAGGATTCGTACTTTACTTCAGTTATGACTTTTACTCTCCTACATTTAAAAGATAAAACAAGAGCCATCTGGCAATGGCGGATCCCCACGGCTGTAGGTTGTGTAACCTACAGGTTGTGTGGACAGACGGACGGACCGAAACCCCCAAAAGGCACAACTAGACCATAAGGAGAAGCTCCATACCAAATTTGGTGTTTGTAAGTGGTATACTTTTTGAGTTCTGGTCCGGAAACGATTTTATTACAGACGGACGGACAGACGGACGGACGGACACACTGATCGCTATATCCCCCCGCATTATATGCCGGGGGGATAAAAAGTATACTCTCACTTCGTTACGCTGACACTGGCTACTTCGTTACTCATTACAAATTAAAATATGAATGCAATTCATCATTTAAGGATTATCTGGATTCGGCGCATTCTAGAAGAACAATGATGCTCTGCTGGGTATCTTTGGATAGATTTTGATGCCAGCGGACATGAAGCTGCAAATTTATGCACCCAGTTACAATATTCTATCACTAGATGCCACACCAAGATCAGTTATTGCAGAGCCGTAGAAGATGCTTTCTCATTCACTTCGGTAAGACTATCCCACACCTTTCTCCGGTTCTTTGTAGCCCCTTGCCATCGCCAAGTCGACTCCCTGTCGCCTGTCTTCAAGCGCGCGCGCGAGCTCCCGTCACGTGTGAATTTGTATGAAGTTCAAGTATCCAATTTTGAAAAAAAATGGATTTGTTTTATTTACAATATCTTATTTTATTAGAGAAAAAGCGGCACTTTATGATGTTTATTTGAATTGGCAATGCAATAACTTGACAGACAAAATGCAATACTCAAATACATGAAAATCCCACAAGCTATGCCCCCCGACATTTCGACGCTCTATTTTTTTTGTAGAGGTGAGCACATGTCGATTGTCGGTCGTTTTAAAAAAAAAGTCCCATCCCTACTCGGAACTGATTTCGACTTGGAACCGAGTATTTATGAGGTACCGGAACCGGTTCCATAAACAGTGGAACCGCCCAAACCTATTGTAATCATTACTTAGCCCTAGTTGCCTCAGACTACATTCACCCTCGAATCCACGCCTGATGCTCAAACTGATGGATTGATTACGGTAAGTGAATTGTCCGTTATCTGAACAGAGTTCCGTGGCTTTGCCAGTGACCTTCAGAATGCATTTATTGTAACTTGCTTTGAATTGAAACAACTGCCAAATAAACGTACTGTGCAAGATCTCAAAAATCAAAACGTATGACCACCAGTTGATAGAAGACACAGAATTATTGTCAGTTAGGATCAGGTACAGCCTGATAATAATGGACCAAACAGCTCTGAGTTAATTACTTAACTTCCTTATCCAACAGACAGGCATTATCCCAGAGACTTAACAGTAATCATACAAACAGTTCCATTATTAGTCAGAGCTGGTATTTATAAAGCAGTGTAAATAGATCCTTCTCAGTCTGTGCAGGAATATGATGGAAAATCTCCTCCGTCAGATTAAAGCAGCTAAAGCAGTCCGTTTCAGGCGCATTACGCTATAATCCTGGGGAAGTAGGAGACTCCGTTGCCCAACTGAATCAACCCAAGTTCATCCATGGTTTTACGCACACAGCACACGTGGCGCACCGGTCAATGCTACAACCGTGGGCTGAAAATAGTTGGTTAAGCCTGGTGACACGGCAAGTTGCAGCTCTGCATCATAGTGGTGGGAGAATTGCCCAGCAGCTATGGTACATGGCCGGGACCTTGAGAGTTGGCGTTAGTGCCTTGTAGCCATGGTGACAGTAGCACGGCTGTTGCTTACTTAAGCACGACTCTAAACCTAACATTCCTTGAGGTAATTCAAGTCTAATTAATAGTCAGTCAGCTGTTATACAAGTGCATATTGTTAATATCTCCTTATTTGTATGACTATACAGTGCATACTAAAGCAGTGCCCATTCAAAATGTGCCTGTTTGGTACTCGCCGATTGCTCTGCTTCAAGAACTGCTGGGTGCCAAGTGCTTGCAGCTTCCTTGAGATTTTTCAAGACCAGCACAGTTCTTGACTGCGCACTCAACAATGCACTAGGTTGGGTCATCGACAAAACAACCACTAAGAATTAAGTCAACTGCGTGAACGGTCGTCATGAAGAATGAAGGATACACATGCATGCATACACACACACAAACATACAGCTCCAAAATGTGTGCCTTAACCATGTCAAAAAATTACAGGAAAATAAATCCATGCTGCTTTCCTTGCCAGAGGTGGTTGCACCAAGTTAAAAATAAGGGGTGCCGATTATAATGAAACCTTGATATAGCGGAAATTTATTTGGCATTAAATGATTAAGATTTTGGCTCTTTCCACGCAAACATAAAAAGTATTTTACATATGCTGGCATATTCAGTTTCTTCATAATCATATACTTTTTTATTTTTGTATTCTTTGTGCATTGCCAGTAATTTTAGAGACCACCGTACACACACACACACACACACACACACACACACACACACACACACACACACACACACACACACACACACACACACACACACACACACACACACACACATTTATAGTTTGTTCTGGGGGTGGTCTAATTTTTGAAAATGACAACACCAGCTTTATAAAGCTCTGCAAGTACAATTTATATGAGACTGATCCCGTTATGGATGGATTTAAATCTTAGGTGACCGCAAGAGCTGTAGTTTTATAGTTATTATCCAACCAAAGGTCTATCTGCCCCGGTCAGAGGGCTTCGACTTGCAGCCACAGTTTCAGTTTTCTGCACATATAAGCATACGTTCACACCACTTTTCCTGAAACCCTTTTGTCCACCTGCTGTAGACACATGTGCTCTATAATAACTGAGGCAAAGAAAGCAGATCTTCCAGTGTAGCAGGGCATTCGACATGGATGCCAGGATCCTCCCGTGGCAAACTCATCCGTGACGCCCCATTAACGCTGTTAACTCCCAGACAGACGGCTCAATGGGGAATTTGCCCCAGGTCATGTGACCTGCTTGCCATTTCCCTTTGGAGCACAGCTGATTACTTCACGCCAGATTACACCCTCCCCCAGGAAAGGGGATAAAGAGGTCAGTTTTACCTCTGAGACAGCAGGAGCTCTGCGTTCTCCCAGAGAGGGGGGAATGGGGTGGTTGTGGGGAAGAGCATTTGGTTGGTGAGAAAGAGCTTCTGGCAGCAGCTGATCCCAGCTGGTTGATAGCGGTGTGTAATCCATGCGGTCAGGTGGACATGTGGCTGGCCTAGTCTGATTGTTTGTGGAGGGTAGGGGGCGTTTCAAAGAGTATCCACTGCAAAAACCCCACCAGCCTTACTATCCACCTCCCTCTTGCGATCTCATGCTCCACGCCCCCCAAGCGCCCAGACGTTTCCCTCAAGGCTGATCCTGGCTCTTTCCAGCAGCCTCCATATGGAAGGGTCGTCCCATTCCAAGACCTGGGTGACTGGCCGAAATTGACGGAACCATGAATTTTTATGAATTAAAATGAATGAATTATGCATGAATTCTCTCCACCAGAAAATCCTGTAGAAGAATGTACGACCATCAGTTCATGGCCTAAAGCTCCAGATTAGTTGGGGTTATGCAGCAGGACAGTGATCTGAAGCACACAAGGACGTTCACCACTGAATGGCTCAAAAGACAGAAAATGAAAGTTTTGGAGGGTACTGATCAAAGGCCTGACTTGAATCTGATTGAGATGCTGTGGCATGACCTTACACAGGCAGTTCTGCTCCAAAATCCTCCAATAAAGCTGAATTAAAACAGTTCTGCGAACAACATAGGGGCAGAATTCCTCCACGGCAGAGTCAAAGACTCATTGCCAGCCATTGCAAACGTTTGAATGCAGCTGTTGCCTCCAAGGGTGACACAACCTGCTATGAGGTTTACTGAGGCAATTACTTATAACACATGGGTGATATAAGTTTTGAATAACTCTTCACCAAAAATAAATGCAATTATCATTTAAAAGCTGCAATTTGTGTTCACTCGTGTTGCCTTCGTAAATTTTTACATTAAAATTTGCTGGATGATCTGAAACATTGCCATATGATTCATAAACAAAATAAGAAATTTTGGAGGAGGCACAAAAATGTATTTCAAAAATTAAGATGTTGTTACTGATCTTACTATCATAGGTCTTGCTTTGAGTTGATTCTTTTCCCTAATTTATGTAAAACATGTACAGTACATCTACATGCATGTATAACTTTAATAATTGATTTGTAATATTACTTTAGTTCTTCAGGCAGACCCCATGTATAACAGCTGCTGCACTTAAAACATCTACTGGAGACACAAATACGCAATACACAATGAACAGGACTACTTACAGACTCTGTAATGATGGTTTCAATTATAGTTCCTATCATCTCAGATAAAAAAGCTAAACTTCATGATGCCAAATCCAATGTGCAGGAGTTAGGAGATGGAAAACAGTGGACTGCCTTCAGGAAACCGTGAGAACAGGAGAGGAAGAGTATTTACCCTGAACATGGATTCTGAAGGACCCCCAAAATCCTCCGGATCCTGTCCATGGCAACACTCTCTTGGAAACTGCTTAGACCTGTGAGATATAGCAAGGCTGAATTAATTCTTTTAAATAATTGCCTTAATGAACATTCACTATATGGATAAAAGCGTGCTGAAATCTGCTCATCCAACATCTCAATCCAAAATCAAGGGTATCGATATACATTTTGGTCCTGCTATAAAAGCCTCAACTTTTCTAAAAAGATCTTCCTATAGATGAAAGCCATTTGGTTTGCTCCAGCTGTGTGGCTGAAGCTAAGCAGGTGTGGGCTTGGCTAGTACTTGGATGGGAGACCAGGTGGGGTAATGATGTATGGTATATGCACTGATGTATGGTATATTGGAGCAGGTGGATCCACAGGTTTGAGTCACACTTTCCGACAAAATACTCCAGTAAGAGATGAACTTGCATTTGTTCTCACAGGATAACTCAGGAAAACTCCAAACTCATGTTACGACTCTCTTCAAAGGCAATTTTAATGGATTGGAATGTCCTTAATGAGGCCAGACACCAAATGCTTTTTGATTCAGTCAAGGAACAAGGATAAAGAGAAGAGAAAAATATGCAATTGGAGTCTGTCCCTCTACAGATCGCATATGGCTCTTTTATTGATTAAGCAGCTGGCACATTCCTCCATCATACAGACTCAATTTCCCACAAGCATTACCCAACTGTCCTGCAGGGAGCGCTGTCCCTGCATAGACAGCTGCTCACAAAGCTCTAGGCTTGTAGGCAAAATGCAACTGAGTGTGGCTATCAACTCCCACAGCACTATCCCTGTCATACTGCTAGAGTCCCTTCATGGCGAGAGTGTGGCAACTCAAGATTTGATGCCCTTTTGTTTCCATTGTGCCAAACTTCTTAAAACATTAAGTTATTTTCTCAGAAGGGAAACGTATTAATTTCTGGGGAAAAACAAGAAATCAACTAGCAATGAAATCATCAGCAGAGAAGGGAAAATGTTCAGAAATGGGAAACACAACTTGCAATGAAATGTGAAATATGAATATTTGGAGAGATACATCAAACAATCTCTGGCAGAACGTCTATCCTTTAAAAGGCAGTCATCTTGTAAAAAATGGGGTGTGGGCCAGTTTAGCAGCCCAAGATACCCTGCACCAGATTATACTCAGGTATAGGCAGGCCAAATTGTGATTGAATGTAAGGGGCATAATCTGAAAAACAGGCCAGTCCACTTTAATCCCAGGTAAAACCCCCAGGTACACTCTGGGCTGGGGGTATACCTTGGCCTGCTGCACCAGGAGAGGGGGCAGGAGGGCAGAAAAAAGGGGGAAAACTTACGCTCTCTGTATCTTCCAGACTGGAGTCCGTTGAGAATGGAAGTCAATGGAAGGATGTAGCACTGCAGTTCTCGGCACTGAAAGCATGAGCACGAGACATTGATTACTTCAGTTCATTCTGGTCTTTTATTACACTAAAGTTATTAGAGCTGAGGCTTTTATCTGAAGGGACACACAGAAAATTAGACTAAGCAGGGGCCAATAATTCCTGGGGTTAGGAACCTCATTTAAGGGCCCAATAAACAAAATTATCTAACTATAGCTAACCTGGGCCAAGAACCGCCAACTTTTTGAACCCAGCTGGCAGTAGATCTATAGCCAGCCATTAGGCCACCATAGGCTCAACCCCGCCCCCCCGCCCCCAAGCCTGTCAGTCACTCAAATCCTCGTTCCTCCTTCTATTACACTAACACAGCCATTCTTTCGGCATGAGTAAATAGATCGTGGCTCAAATTGTGTCTGTTCTGGATTCTAGTATTTTTTTCTGAGCTCTACTCATTTTGTCTGGTGAATCTGAGCCATCAGGAGAAGCAGATGGGAGGGACATTTTCTCATATGAGAACTCTTTTCCTCAGTACATGCATCCAAATAATCTCTTCCAAGGCACTGGGTCAAGGATGAATCACAAAGCTTATTGCTCCCGTCAAAATAATGATGAAAACACACAACACAAAAAAACAAATGCTGTCAGTTTGGCAATGTTGCAGACATCATCTTCATTATATGCATTTCATTTATTCCGATACACCAGGCAAGTTAAGCCAAATGCGTAGTATCTGAAAGTATCTGAATCCAAAACAAATACTACTTGATCCCATGTCTTTGTGTAAATCCGTGATTATTAGCACGCATTGTTTCCGGCCAGACTGCAAGCTCTTACCCACCAGGAAAATTGCATCTTAGGAGTCAGAACTCATAGAAGCAAATTAGAAATAATTATTTTCGCTACGCCTTTACAATCTAACACTAAAGCCAAGGTTGAGCCAAATCTTCGCCTAAAGGGCTGTCGGCTGTCATCACAATGTCTTTAGCATGTCATTTACATTAAATAACAATTTATGTCTTAAATCCTAGGCTTGGCCACTTTCCATTGACACGATCAGCCCAGGACATCAGAAAAATCACAAAATAGAAATTAATCCCAGAACAAACACAATCTTCCACATTTTCGCCTTCGGCATTCAACTAGCCGAACGGATCCTATGTAAAAGAAACTGGTACACTGGAAGGTTATGTTATTGCATTAGCCGGTCAAGTGTGACACCAATGTAAAGATTGGGGGGCTAGACTCTGAGGACGTAGAGAAGAAGCAAAAATCACAAGTTTAAACCGAGAGTAACCCTCGTATTCTGTTCATTTTTTGGACCCCTTGGTCCAGTTAACCAACTCACTTAGACTTAACAACAAGCTCACTTAGATCCTTTACATTGTATCACAGTGTAATTAGCGAGTAAGACCATTATAAGAGATAAGTTAAGCATTATCAAACCTGCAGTTATCCTGCTACCACAAGCAGGATTGCAGTGCTCTGGATTGTCAGTGAATTGGCTTCTGGGGCACAGGGGTAGAAAGGCTTTAACAAACGTTTTAGTTTTACAGTCACATAATATTCTGGCAAAGGTGATCCGAAATCATGAATTTCTCTCTTCCTGTGGCCAAGTTATGAGAAGGATTGGATTGGTGAGTTCCAAAAAATGACTCATTCGCCAAAAGAAGTTAGGCGTGTTCTTGGAAAAAACATAATGGAGCAACTCCATTCCTTTACTGAAGGGGGGTGGGACGGCAGTCTAGTGGTCAGCAGAGGGAGGCTGCAGTATGTGTGTGTTTGAAGAGCGTGTGTATATACAGTAAATGTGAAACTTAATGCACGCACGAGCGAGCGTCTGTGCATACGTCCGAGCCCGTCTGTACATGCACGTGAGTTTGAGTGCATGTATGCAAAGGCATTTGGCTTTTGAGTGCAAGTACAGAAAACAAGATTTTTTTTTTAATCCTTGTCAGGACATGTCCACTCGAGGTAACTGAGCCATTTAAGTTTTGGCATCAAGGTTACGGTTAGGGTTAGGCATGCAGTGTTGAAAGTTAAGATCAGGGTAACAGGTTAGGGAATGAATGTAAGTGTACGGGATGTTCCCACATGATATGAATACAGACTTTGAGTGTGTGTGTGTGTGTGTGTGTGTGTGTGTGTGTGTGTGTGCGTATGCGTGTGTATGTGCGCACATGGGCATGTGCACCTGCGTACATGTGTGTGCGCGCGTGAGTGTATGCATGTGCTGACGTGTGTGTGTGTGCCTGCACGCGTGTGACTGAGTGCACATGCGTGCTTGCGTACAGTATATAGATGTGCATGTGTGTGCACACGTGTCAGCATCGTGTGTGTGCGTGTGTGTGTGTGTGTGTGCACGCAGCTCTGTTCTCACTCCCTGTCCACAGCCACACACTGACTCTCAGCAGCTCTTGCTCACCTTGCGATGAAGCAGCTTGTCCGTCTCGGCCATCTGCTCCTCCTGCAGCTGTTTCGGCTCGCACTCTGGCACCCCCTGGCTGCAGGGCCTCTTATGGCCCGAACGGCACGTGGGCGTGCTCTGTGACTCCCGCTGTAATGAGTGCTCCCGCCTCTCTGTCGCGTCAGTGGAGGCATGGTCACAGGGGGGATTCGCGGTGGTCCGGAGTTGGGGGAGTGTGCTCTGGGACGATTCTGGCTCTGGTTTCGGAGAGTCCCGCCCAACCGTCGACGGTCGTCCACTATCTGACTCGGAAGCACCGCTGTCCTCATTGTCGCTCGCCAGCCAATCAATGGAGCAATCCGAATCTGAAGCAGTCATCCTGGGGCCGCGAATATCTAGCCGCTAGATATCATCACTGACCTGAAAGAAAAGAAAGAGAGAGAGAGAATATTGAGGCAGGTCCAACAGCCTAGAGACAAAACACATTTTAAACGTATGATACATAAGCACAAAGCCAAACTAGAGGGTATGTCTGGAGGCCACATAAACCCGCCCGCGCCCACAACCTTCAAATATGGTCGATATTTTAGAGGTTTCCTCTCTGTCAGATACGGATCTAAATCCAGATCAAACTACTCATAGTTGTTGCCCTCCCTGGAGGGCTATAATGTGTTGATGTTCAAGTGATTCATTATGTTTTTGGTGGAGTTATCAAAGAAAATGTGGATATTTTCCCCCATCTCCCAATGTTAACAAAATTTTCAAAGTGATCCAGAATCCACAGTTTGATCCGGATCTGCACCAAAAACTAATCACTTCTCACTTGGACCACTACCAACCCCTACCAATGATCCAACCAAAACTGCAGCCTGTAGGCTGTCCAGAGACAAACACACACAGATGAATAAATAAATATATGGAGACAAACACATAACTCCGCCCCCTCTCTTCATTTGCAGGCGGGATAATAAATGGAATGTTACATTTAGTTCTCTGTGGCAGTTCGACCGATGCAATTGTCAATATAATGGGGAGCTGAAGACCTAAAGAGAGCATTTAAAGGCTATGGTGCCAGGCAGGGCATTGCAATTAAAATGAGACGTGTGCTGCCGCTAGGCCCTTTATCAAGGCCCTGAACACCACACTGCCCCCTGGTGGCGGGAGGGGGGTATATTGGGCCCTGTTCAGTCTATAACTCCCTTCGCATGAAAGCATAAAAAAAATAAAAAAAATAAATAAATAAATTTAAAAAAAAAAAAAAAAAAAAGTACTTATGCCCAGTCTGAAGCCCACCCACCCCCAAACTTAATTCACACCAAGAGCACCAACCATGACACAAAACGATGACACAGTACCTCACTCGCGCCTCACTTCAAATGTGCTGCAACAATGTAAAGCTATCTGCACAATTGCCTTCCAGTGATTGTTGCTTTAAAAGAAGGAAAAAAAAATAACGCATCTGGAGTCTGGACTGTGAAAATGATTGACGGATGTACCGATAGGAAACCCAGTAAATGCCAGCTAAATGAAAGAATGATGGACTGCAGAATGGTTACAGTTAAAAATACAAAGTTTGTTCTCAGTGCTCTGGGGGGTGGTAACTGATGGTAGCTTTTATACCCGCGGCTTGAATAGGATCAGCCAAGCAGAAATTCTCCATGGTGATGTCCTCATGACTCTGTATAACTAAAAAAAGGAAAGGATTACGTAAGAGGCTGGACAGAATATTCAAAATGGTGTATCAGTTATGCAATGTTTGCACGAGCCAGCACTTGAGGAGCTGCCACATTTTGCAAGCACGCGTTCCTGATTGGGAAATTAGTATTAAAAAAAAAATAAAAAATCTTGCCTCGCCCTGCAGAAACAGGCAAGCCAGTGCCCTGCTTTAAACCCAACATGATCCAAACACACACACACACACACACACACACAGGCGCGCGCACGCACACACACTGAACACAGGTACTGAAGCACGCACTGTAAAACTGAGGAAAAAAAAATTCATAAATTACAGCAGCTCTACAAATACTTCAGTCCCAAATTTTGACATCAATTCTCATTTCTATTGCTTGTTGGCCTGCATAAGGCAGAACATTACCAGAAACATTTCACTAGTCAAGCACAGTTCTCCTAAAACAAGCAAATTCTTCCAGCTTTAATAATTTCAGACCTTCCTGAACTCCTTAAGATCTGCAGGCTACTCCACCCTCTCTTACACAGTCACTGACCTGCAGAGAGAGAGAGCAGGTTGTAGAGCCTGGATTTCACCGTGGGTACTGGAGAGTGTATCTATTTGAGATGGCAACCTTTCACAATGTGTACAATGACCAACCTTAGATATTTGGTCAGCCATGGCAAAGGTAAACAAATGGGAACTGCATTCATACACCTTAGCAGTTAACGTGGGAGTTTTAGCCACATGCAATCAACCCCATACCACAGTGAATCAATCGATTGCGCGATTAGTCTAATTTGCCAAAACAATTGTACATGTCAGCAAAACAAATGGAAAAATGGGCTGATGGAGGCCCACAGTAGAAGGAAGATTGAGTTTAACTTAATCCTGTGTGTCAAAATCAAGCACTTACTCACCAGCTAACTTGGGATTCTCTCATTATATTAATATCTAAGGTCCCTGAACATGTGCGAGCAAAATGACTGAATATCCTCTTCCACTAGCTAATGAATAACCCAAACCAGCAATGGAAACTTCCGTGTATTTCTCTGCAAAACCCACTAAGTGACATCGGCACCATATGAGCCAATTTCAGGAAAAGCCACAGGGTCAGTGGTGCACATAACTCTTCTGACTGAAATGTCAAACTTTTTTTCAATTACACCAGTATGGCGTGTGCTGGTCAAACAAACATGCAGCCACAGCTGGCTCAGGCTTTGGCCACTGTTCCCGTCAGGGTAGGAAGTTCAGAAAGACAGAAGGGTGGAGGTGGTTGAGGTTCGGAAACATTAATAAAAATAAATAAATAAAATAAAAAGCTTTTTCTGATGATAATGATAATGTCAATAACACAAAATCGAGGATGTTTGTCAAAGAATATTAAAAAAATGACCTGCTGGCCTGAAGGCCTTGTGTCCCCCGTCGCAGAAGTGACCAGAAACATGTGGCTAAAACGGTTTTGATAGCTGAAAATAATGAGGTGCACTGTACCACTAATAATGTGAAGTACAATGACACTGTAGCTCATTGGTCATTGGTTGAACAGAGAGATGGATGAGGGATGGATCATTGTGATATGAGCTAAATATAACCATGGGTAATGAGAGAGATTACAATTTTCATGACTTGTGGATGATGGACGCATCGCCAACGCAGTTTTGTGCCCATGGCTGAGATCAACCTAACAAGCCAATAAGAATGTCATATGAATTTGGTGAGCCTCTATCAAAGCTGTCAAAAGTTATTGCGAGAACAGTGTTCCTCACATCTTTTTGCTCAGTGACCTTGAAAACTAGGTGAAGGTCACTCATCATTGAACTTGAGCAAGGCCTTCATGAGAGGCATATGTGTTGTGAATTTGGTGATCCTCCATCAAAGCTGTCAAAAGTTATTGCGAGTACACTGTTCCCGGACGGACGCACGGAAGCACAGACGGACGGACGAACAGCATTTCTATGTCCCCCATTCCGCGGGGCGACGGGGGACAATAATGAGGCATGAAGTCGCAGGGCAGTCATGGAAAGAATAATTTTTACGAATTCATAGTCAATGTGTCTCATTCTAACAGTTAGTACCACCTTCTTTCAAGAGGTATCCTTTAAGACTGGCGTGACTCCTGTCATGGACATGAGGGAGTTTCTATGAATGTTTATGACATTTGGCATTACGTGTCATTAATTGTCATGCAGTCACCCAAGTCATTTTTAAAGGGAGTTAAGGTTAGGGTTAATTTCCCAAATGACAGTTAATGACAACAGCCATAAACATTTATACGGACTCCATGTTCATCACTGGTGTTAAGTCATGGCTAAGAAAGTGTCATTACAGAGTCATGCCAGTCTTATGCACACCTTTTCAAATAAAGTGAAATCCAACAGCTTTTATATATATTTTTGTTACCTCCAAGCATACTTTAAAGCTGAGATATGTTGTTTTGTTAGTAGCCCACATTGCATCTGAAATTATCTTTGAATAAGGGGCCTCCAATTTTGGCCATATTCATAGAGAAATTGAAAGAGGCAAATGGCATGGTCCTGTCAGGTCTGGCGTAGCAACCAGTAAGATTTACATGTTTGTCCTCTGTGGAGCTTTAGTCAAGTGAGCTACCAAAGATACAAAGAACAGATCAGCTTCAGCCAACCAGTTAATCAGAGCCTTCATTACTCTGAGTGGTCTCTCCCCCTTGACAGATCTCGAAATGGCATGTAATGGCTAATTGGCTTTGCACCAGTGGACATGACAGGGAACCTTAAAGCTTGCTGAGGCAGCACATGAAACATCAGTGGGGCAGCGGTAATATCACAAATTCCAGGAATGGCCCAATTTCAGCCTGCGGGACAGCAAAGTGAAATGCACTGGTGCAGCCTTGATTTCATAAACCCAAGATAAAGCCAGAAAACAGACACCATACGAGTAGAGAGGAAGGAGTGAGGTGACAGGGATGTACAGGCAGTGACACCCAAAAACAGACCAATTTAAAAATTGCCGCGATCAACAGCTAGACCCTGTCCATACAGCATCATTTAATCAGTATTTACATAAACATGGACAAACACATGCACAATGTAGCAACTGAAACACAGCTGTAAATTACTGAAGCCCACACACAATCAATACAGGTCACATCCCACACCCTCCCGCCACGACCTTCACCTTCCAGCTGTGCTACTGTCAAAATCGGTTTACTCCACTCTCGCCACCGATTGGCCCTAAAGACCTTTTTGTGTTGAGACAATGGCTGCCGGCAACACTATGGGTTTGCCCCGGATTATTAGGCCCATCATTCTAATAAAGACCAACTAGAATCTTCAAAGAAATATAATGCACTTCACTACAAAACTAGAGGGAAAAATACTATTTACCCGGCTGGGGTTCGAGTTGCTTGGTTTGTAAATGGCAACATCCAAGAAGGCGAGGTTGCTATGGGGAAAGCGCCAGGGGACATCTTCCATGGTTTTAACGGGGGTAAAAAGTCGGGGATTGTGAATGAAATCAGGCAGTAGTACTGAGTCTAGTAAATACATCTTCGCATGGAATACAAGCACGTTAAACACGCATTTTAATGCGGGACGTAAATATGAGCGCGTTTTTCCCCATTTATATGAAACAAAATCATCGCACAATTGGCGAATTCCTCGACAGAGAAGAAATATACAATCGCAAAGAAGCGCGTATATCAGGTGAAAACAAATAGAATTTATAAACATAGTAATGGAATGAGAGAAGTTTTATCAATACTTTAGAATGGAACCTGCGAGCGCAACCAAGCATTTCGACCATTTCTCAACCAGATTCTAATGATTTGGCCCACCAATTAGAAAGTAGCGGAGGAGATAAATCTAAATTCGATAGATTTCCCAGTTTTAAATTTGAGAAACTTCAGCAGTCCTTGTAGCGGTATGCCCCGTTATACGTTTTTGACACAGATCCTGAGTGGAACCCATGGATTAACTTATAGGGCATATTTTGGACAGTTTGCACGTCGAAGTTATGCATCAAGAACCCGACAGCTCGTCTCTGAAGGTTGGACTGTTATAATTAAACTCCTGATATCATAGCAGTTTATCATTTACAGCTGTAGTAAATTTATCAAACGCGTTTAATTTTGGCTTGCTTGCGCATTTGTGTAATCTAGGCCATAAGGCATCTTAAAGTACTGTTGTTAACAAAACTTCTGACAGCTTTCATTCAATTTTCCGCAGCAGTATTAAATGGAAACGGTGCATATGACAACGCTATTTCGGCCGACCTTCAAATATGGCAAATAAGCTACCAGTGTTTCAGTGATGAGAGAAATGGGCTAAATTTGCATCACGTGTTGCTATTGTGCTGGATTAAATGAACGACATGACGGTTCCACAAGTACGGCCTGAGCGGTCACGTATGTTGCTTTTCAGAAAGTAAAATTGCTCACAGCAACTAATGCGATAATAATACGATTAAGATCTCATCGATCGGGCCCAGAGTTTCGTAAATCTGATGACACAACCCATTTTACGGCAGCGTGGTAGATTTATAGCCGATTACAAAATGTCCTGCAATGTTTGATGCGTGTGGCCATACAGGAAGCTTAAGGCAACGCAGAATGCGCAGTGTTAAATCAATTTACCGATAAGATATGCTTCAAAGACGAAATTAATCGGGTCATGCCTCAATAATGCCAACAATATCACCAGATTGACTGTCAATCCAAAGGAACCAAGCCTCTCGAGAAGGCTGGATCAATTATGCTACGTCCGCGGATAACACATTATCATAAAAAGCCACGCGTTCTAGAAACATCGACTTTAGTGTGCAAGTATATCTTGACCGTGATTGCAGACCCTTAACTGAAAGATGATAAGTTTTACAAGGGTGTGGTTCAACAATGATCGCTCCATTGGTTTGTCACGTAGAATTCGATAATGCCACCCTATACCCAGAAATAAACCAAGGAAACGAAGATCGACCAGAAACATTCATATTATCACCTTGCCAATTAAATTAACTGCGAGTAGTAAGCACAAAATATAACACTGACTCGGTAGTTCATGGCACAAAATTGTGACAATCTCACTGTTTGCGCAGAAAAAAAAACTACAGAAAAGAGACTGCACGAAACATCAACTTGACAATAACCCACCCTATTTGTATTCAATGCCCACCAACATACACAAACCATGTGACATCGTAGAATTAGAAGCTTACTACCGTGTCCGTCCGTTCCTCCACTTTTTGGGAACGCAATACGTGGTGTGAACTGGAGCTACCAATCGTGGTAAAGCAACCTCCCGAGCAAAACCAAAATTCAATTTCTTTATGCTAAAACAATATGTATGGCTGACTTCAGTTCGCGTAATTTTTATTTGCACATATGTCCTCGTTATTCCGCTTCACACTGGCATAGAAGCATGCAGCTATATCGGGCTCCCCGTGTCTTACCAAAACTGAGATGAGCGCACTTTCCCTTTGTTCAGCGGTTAACCCAGGACACTCTCGTAGTTGCTGATGTATGCGTGATGCAGTGGTTTCAGTGATGTAGTCATGCTAAAAGGCTGCCCCGTGCAGCTATTCCTTAGGCAACGTGTCTACGGAGGCGGGTACATATGCGCCGTGCTTTCCGATTTGTGCTTTCGGACAGATGTCTGACAAATGGAGTTTCCGAAAGGGACCACCGTCATCAGATAGGCGAGAACTGCTGAAATATTTAAATAATATGCAAATATAAAACGCACGTGGACTCGGGGATCTATTTCACCAGCACTGGGTGCTGAGCCGGTGTTCCGTCCTTCCTTGCCGAAACGTCATATCAGTCGCCCACAATTTTAGACATAGCGGTGCTGCTCCATCGGAATGCACGAACGCGTATAAATTGTTATACTGTGGCAAATAAATCGATAGACGTGTGTGGAAGTGAGAGATACATACAAAAGAAATTGTTACTCTCATACTCATTGAAATAGTAAAGCCTGTAATTGGAGGGACTTCACCGATATTTTCTTGATGCATTTTGCGAGAAAGGGAATAAAATTAGCTCAACTATAGAATTCAATACCCGCACACCTGCGTGAAACGGGCACGCTCATTAGAGTTTCACCAGTTGGAGTGCAGAGTGCAGACGTCCGTCGCTGCTCACAGTTCAACAAAAGAAGAGTGATATTCTAGTCTGTGCTCATGGCCTCTCATACACGCGCTTACCATCACATTAATGGTAGATTATAGTGCGTAATTGTGCGCATCCTGACTCTCCAGCTTTGCTCCAGTTTAAGAAAACTGCTTCAGACCTCCTGGGCCTGGCCTGCTACTGTATTAGAGTTGTATCACAGATTGGTAGAATTGAGCCTTCAATACAGGCCTTTTAACATCTGATGTCTCCCCTATGTCAGTGGTCCTTGTAGCGAATCCCTGCTATTGCACCCAAGCAGCAAGCCATAGCCAAAACCAGACGATTAACTGAGGGTTGATCGACATAGCCTTTTGTAATTACACACAATTGGCAGCTTGAGTGAAATTCAAAGTTAATTCTCACACTGGGGGACAAAAAATGCTCTCCCATATCTCACTTTCTCTCATAGTCGTATCTGCTGCTTGATCTCACTATCCCTTTTCTTGTACTGGTTCCCAACCTCTCGTTGATTGTGGCCCCATTTGCCACCTCTGGAACCTGGCTTCAGACAAAGATTCTTGAAATGGACCTCATATTGCACTACGGCTGCCTCTCTGTGTCACAACCCTTGTGCGAATGCCATCTGTTTCTCCTCCCAAGCATCAACTTGCATGTCTTTTAGACTTATGTCTCTTTTCATTGGTTTACATCTCACATGTGTGTCCTTCCCCTGGTGTGTATTGTTTCATTATTACTTCCTGATGTATGTGCATTTGAGCCCCTTGCTTTGAGTTAGAAGTCACTAGATTGTAATTCGCTATTCGTGCTTAGAACCAGTCAGTATTCCCAATAGAAACTCTGTCTTTATTTACTGAAACATAACCTTTGATGACAGCAAACTGCTGAACAAGCTTCCAAACCTACTCAGGGTCTAGGACTGAGACTGCAATCAAGTTAACAGTTTGTCAGCTCCTTTGCCCAGTTTAATAGGAACAAGCTCCCAAGCCTAATTCAGGGTCCAGGATTGGGACTGCATTCTTGTTGACCTTTTCCAATCTGTTCCTCTGTTCAGTTTACTTTGAAAAAGCTACCAAGCCTAATTCATATGGTCATCAGGATTGAAACCAAGTGCCTCTCAAGTGACTCCACCCTCCTTGCGAATGGCTTTGGCAAAGTTTGCACTCCACCTGGATGTCATCCTGTAAAAACCACTGGCTGGTGATTGGCTTGGCCCACTGCATCTGACCTGAGCTGAGCTTTCTTCTTCTGGGGTTCCAGCCCCATCGTAACTGTACTGGTGTCAATAACCCTTGCTATTGGATTGCACTCTGCCTCCGCACTTGATTCCTGGTCTGGATCAATACATTCTGCCCCCGAATCCCACATTAAAATGAAAGTAAGCTTTATCGACATAGTGGGCCAGGGTAATGCTCACATTTGACAAAGTATGTGATGACACCAAAAATTACAACAAGAAACCAATTGTGCATCGAGTTGTAGCGGGTGCTCACGTTGTGCATTAAAAAGAAAAACATGTGAAATCCTTCTCTTACCCTGTCTGTTTATTTTATGTTTTTTCCCTTACATTTTCTCCCTCCCTCTTTCATTCTTGTCATTGTCACTTTTTCTTTCCATTCCTCACCCTCTGTCCTTTCATCCCCCTCTCCTGGGTCAGTCATTTTTTTTCCTGGTTGTTTACTTTATGCAATATATGAGACTTTAAAGGTCAGAGCGTCTCTCTCTCTCTCTCTCCCCTCCCGCTCCCTCTCTCTCTCTCTTTGCGGGGCTGACAGGTCCATGTGAATACACAGCGCATTATTTCCTGGATATGGAGAAGGTGGTTTGAAAGTTTAAGGGGTAATTTATTGCAAACATTTGTTTTGGCTGCCACGTCATGGAAATCTAGGCCCATTTCTACTTGGCTGGTCAGGAGGGAACCACACTTATGCCTGTTACCTTGTCATGAGACAGTTCATTGTTTTACTGCCTCAAGACAGGCATTTGGGGGGGGGAGTCAGGAAGGTTGGAGCGCGGGGTAGCCTCAGGAATGTGCATTCTCGGAAGCTCTGAACCCACGTCACCCAGCCGCCATTGTACATTGCATCCGGTTGGTTGGGCAATGGAAATCAATGTGTAAATAGTGATGGAATTAGCGGGAAAAAAATGGCTGACTCAGATCATTTCCTGTGTTCTCGGTTTTACAGGCGTTGTATTATATCCAGTAACTTGTGAGACCCCTCATAATCCCTCCGCTCTCGTGCTTTGGGTGCAACTATCGGCCAATTGGTCTATTGACAGAGGGCAGTGGATACATGTGTAATGGCAGCTGTGTTCGGTGCCCCCCTGCGGTCAGTGCGTGATCGCCTGCCACCTGTCCGCGTGTACAAGGATGCAAAATGTAGCGGCAGGTGCGTACTTGACGCCACGACCTTACCTCAGTCTGTAGCAGGTTGTTACACCCTTGACGACTTTGTTCCAGGTTAATTAGCCACATGATCTCGCACCTAAACATTAAAAATAAATTCTAGAGGGCAATATTAGTCATACATGTCACTTTCATGTGACGCAAAGCAGACCTGCTCTATCCACCCACAAGTATACATCCAATGAACTGACTTTGTACTGTGTAGGCGTGCGGATGTCTTGTAGTATCCTTGTGGTTTTTGTACACCTTCTCTTACCGTTCACAGGAAATACTGTGAAACACCATCATGCAGGAAATAAGCTCTCTGCCGACCACCGTGTTTGTCTCTAAGGCCCCTGATGCCTCCCAGTGAATCTCAAACCCTCTCTTTTTCACTCTGCCACTTTATCTCTGTCTCACTCAATGACTCTCCCTCAATCTCACTTTCTCTATATCTCTATCACTCTATCTCTCTCCCTTTCTCTCTACCTTTCTCATGCGCTCTACCTTTCTATCGGTCTCTCTTCACATCTCTCGCCCCAACACTCATCTTGGCATCTCCTTGCGTCACGGTTGCGGAAGAATACGCGACAGAAGTTGGCTCGGTGATTTATGAGTGCTGCTGCTCTATTTCCAGCTCATTCATAAAAAGGGTGGGGACGTAGCCGTTACAAGGAAATTCTTGGGCAGGCTGCGTGTGCATCTACACAAGTCCTTGTATGTACACAACCACAAAGCATTTACTTGAATGTGTGAGCATGAAATTGCTGGCATGAGCATTCAATTTGAAAAGGCACAGTTGGGAATGATCAGAAATCTGCATTGTTTTTGGGGGAAGAAAAACCAAAACTTTTTTGGTGGTGGTAAATCAACTGTTCTTTGCACTGAGAGTGATAATTTCATTGTAGATAAGACTAAAACCTTGAAAAAAGAAGATGTGAGGAGGAATTGTGTTATGCTCCTGACCAGGAGTCAAGTGCGGAGGCAGAGTGCAATGCAGTAGGTAGGTTTACTGGTAGGTTTAGCAGTACGGCAATGAAAGGGGATGAAACCTCAGCGGAAGAGGTGGGGACAGAACCCCAAAGAAAGCACCCTTCAACCCAGGTGCGATAGGCGAAGCTGGGCTGCCAGTCACTGGCCAGCGGCTTCCGGCATAACAGCCAGGTCGAGTGCACACTTCACCAGAGCAGAACTGTCTCGCAGAAAGATGGAGTAGTTTGAGGGGAACTTGGTTCCAATCCTGATGACAGTAGGAGTACTAGGTGCTGGTTCCTAGCAAACTAGACAGAGGAAAAGACTTGGGAGGGCTACTAAGAGTGCAGTATTAACCCTGGACCCTGATTAGGCGTGGGAGCTTGTTCCTATTAAACTTGTTATGGCCCCAGTTTGTTATGACATATAAGACAGCAAGGGATGACAGACAGAATTTTAAAACTTAAACAGAATTAATTAAACAAAGACTGACAACTAACCTACAATTTATACTACTGACCAAGATTGATGTATACAAGAAAAAAAAAATTTACAGTCCCTTGAGATGGGGTTGCTTGGTGATGTCCTAGGACAGAAAAATGCTCCAACACAGGCAAAAATACACAAAAAGCTTCACAGGTCTTGAAAAGAGTGACAGGTCTGGTCAAATGTATCCTTCCACAATTTCTCCTACTACTTTACTCTCTCAATTTTTCTCCTTATATACTCTTTTGCAGCCCCCCTCCCATTCTCTGGGACTTTCCCCTCTCAGACATGCCCAGGACATGCCCAAAACCTAACTCCGGACTGGCTTAACAAAAAAAAGGTCAATACTGTCATCTAGTGGCATTTCTTTTCACATTACAACTGGACAGAGGAACTGATTTGAGTCGGGTTCACTTGAACACGGTTCCAATCTTGGACCTTGAGTCGACTTGGAGGCTTGTTTGCGTTAACAGAGTAAAGAGGAAAGCTTCCACAAATAGCTGTCATCAAAGGTAACATAACACTTAATAAATGCAATGAGTTTTTACAAGGAATACTAAATTGTTTTCAGCACAAATAGCAAATTACAATCCAGCAACTCGCAACTCAAAGTAGGGGGTTTAAATACATGTCGGTGGGCCAGAGCCAATAGGAAGTAACAATGAAACGAGAGACAGCCTGGGAGGGAAATACACTCGAAACGTAAACATGTCAGAGGAGACATACTTGTGATTGATATGCAAGTTGCCGAATAGAAAGAGAATTGGGAGGCATTCACTCGAGAGTTGTGACAGATTAGTCAACTTTTATATAAAACTCCAAGCTGTGCTTCGCTTTAGAAGCACAGCAGTGAGTCTGCTTGGTCCTTCTAAATGGCGTAATTACATGCTCCAGTCTGGGCCATACTGTAATTTATTTCAGACTGGCCTAGGCAAGATCCACAGGAAAAAAAAAACTTTGATGCTATAGCACTCAATGACATTCGAGATGAGTCAATGACTCATGTGTATTGGAGAAAGCCTTTTCTGTTTCATCATGACAGTGCTGCCAGGGACAGAGCAAGATAGAAATTGGGTGAAAGTTAATAGACAAATCAACATAAACAGTCTTATTCATGTTTTGGGCCTCCACAAGCCACCTGATGCCCTTCAACACGCCTTGGCATACGGTCTACAGGTGTAAAACTTTACTTGACGAATGGAGTACCTTTCCTCCAAATGATATTCCCTCAATCGGTTTTTTGATCATGGTGACGGAGAGCGTTGTCAAATAAGTTGTTCCTAAATTTCCGATATGAGCTCACTTGGTTGTTGAATCTGGGATTGTGCTGGCATATGCTTAGAATTATTTTGTTACACCTAAAACCATTCAGTGTCCTCATTTGCTGGGGCACAGGTCATTGTTATCCAAGGAGACACCTCTCCCATCATGGTAGATATGCTTCCCCACTGGCTATAAAGCTGATCCTACAATATAATCTGCATTGATTTGCTGTCTCCCTTCTGCCTTCGAGGGAACAAGTGGACCCAAACTGTGCCCGGAAAAAATGAACAGAGGTTTCTGCATTTGTTATGTTTGTCTGTGCATTTATGCAGGTTTTGCCCTTTAATTTGTCACCCATCTGTATTTAAGTGGTTTGGGTGCGGGATAACTTGACTCTGCTGCTCACTACAATGAGCTGAAGCCCATCAAATTCTGTAAGGACCGACTGAAACTCAGAAATCGAAGTGGGAAGAATCACCCAACTTCACTGCTCGACCATGCTTATGGTTCTTACTGGAATGGGAGCAGATTGCCACAGCAACAGTGTAGCATCTGGTGGTGAGCGTTTCCAGAGGACTCATAGCTGTCATAGCTGCAAAACTGAGTTCCAGCTCCACAGTAGTTCCCATGACTTTGGAATGTAATGTTGCATCATGAGCAGGTTTCCAGAAATATTTGACCATGTGGTATGCCAAGCTGTTCGCTGACCTTAGTGTTGTAGCTACGGATGATTATTCTGAGATATGAAGTGACATGAATGTTGCTGGTTTAAATATTCTTAAAAAAATAATGATGAAAAATGGAGGCAATCAAGCACTTGCCACAGTGGAATTCAATCAGCACCACCTCTTCTCTCTCTCACTCTCTCTCGCTCTCTTTCTCTCACTCACGCACGGACACTCAAACACACACTCATACACACACACACACACACACACACACAATCATGCATGCACAAGTAAACAATGAAGGTCGTGCAGTATTTCTGTCACAAGATCACAACTGAATATTTCATGTGTGCGCGCGTGTGTTTGTGCATGAACTGGCATGAGTGTGTGAGCATTGTGCGCGTGCATGTGTGTGCGCCCCCGTGCACCCGTATTATGATCTGCCAAGGCAACTCAAGCGACGATCTTATCTGTCTGCCAGGCTGAAATGTACCATGTGACCGGGGTTTATTTTAATGCGGTTACGTAATATCAGGCTGCTCTACACTCTCACTCGAGTCAGGCTGCACGCGGCGCAGAGGAGAGCCGAGAGCCAGCCCAGCTGGTGGTGAGGAGTCGCCGAGAGGGAGAGAGAGAGGGAGAGAGAGAGATGGAGAGACAGAGATAGAGAGGGGGAGAGAAATAGAAGGAGAAAGAGAGGGACAGAGAGAGGGAGAGCGGGTGAGACAGAGAGAGCGAGGGAGAGATAGAAGGAGAATGAGAGGGAGAGCAGAGAGAGAGAAGCATAGAGGGAGAGCGGGCGAGACGAAGAGAGAGAGAGAGAGAGAGAGAGAGAGAGAGAGAGAGAAAGCACAGCTCATGAGGGGGAACCAATCGAACACAGAGAAATTCCAACATATAACCCTCCTCTCCAGCCGCACAATTTCACTGGCTCTTGTTCTCAGCCTAACCAATGGAGCAGGGCACCGGCATCTTTTTACTTTCCTTTTCTGTTGTTCACCGTGTCATTTAAAAGAGTTTTTTTGTTTTTTTTCAGACTTACCTCCACCACATTACAGCCTGTTTCATGTGACTTACATCTACCCCCCCACCCCTCCCTCTTTCTTGCCCTTTGTCTCTCCTCCCTTTCCTCTCTCTCTTTATCTCATTCAGAAGCCATCTGTTTCTAGATGCAGGTTGATCGTATTTAGTTTATCATGTGGGCTCAACCTCTTGCTGTAATAAGGAACCACAGACAAACTGAGCACCAGTTTGGGCACCAGAACTGGAATTTGGGCACAGACACAGACACATCCCTTTAAAACAATTATTAGCTCTGAGTTGCGCTTCATTTTCTAAATTAACAATACATTCACTCTGAAAACAGTCCACACTATTAGGCACTGCTAGTTCTCCCCACTAAAGTAAGGCGACTATCATTCATTTGGACGAGCACTTTGGTGCATTGGAATCGGTGTTATTGAAAATTACCCAAGGGCATTTCAAATGCTCTTCTATTTCATTTCAACAATTTTAACGATCATGAAGCGCAGGGTAGATCGCCTGATGTGCGGATAAAGTAGCTCAGAACTTCCTGAACAGTTTTTCTTTCATAAAGCATAGGCCTGTTTATTTGTAAATTATTTTCCTGTACTGAATTTAGCTCATTATTTTGTTGCTCTTAGATTGCATGGCGAAAGAAGCTGTGTCTTCAATTGCCAATGGATTATTGCTATAATTGGAAAATGTGTCAATAAGGAAAATAATTGAAAACTCGCCAGGACTAATTGTTGTTAGAAAGGGATGTGTCTGTGCCCCCCCCCCAAATTCCAGTTCTGGCGCCGGCACTGCTGAGCACACAGCCGTGCACATCAGCAGGTCTTCGTAAAAACGGCCTGTGTTTTCTCAGGGAGATACGGCCTTGAATCTGAGACACTCAGAGGCCTTGGCCAGCTCTGTGTTGATAGAAACAGAAAAATAACAATACTGGAAATATAACTTTTTGCTATTTGTAGATACCGCGGGCTTCGTTTACCATAATTGAGGACCTCAATGCTAAGGGTAGGTACAAAGTCGAAAGGAAAGAAGTCCTGCCCTGAGTTTGTTCCAATCATTTGAATATTGAACAAACAAATTACTGCTCGATCCCTATTCACCCACTACACCCTGTCCACTCCCCCTCTGTTCTTGCATTTGTGAAGGGGTACTTCCGGGTTGAAGTCTGTTCCAATCCAATTAGCAGTGAGTGGGAGTGGACTGTAAAATCCTCTGACAGCGAGTCTGTATCAAAACCGTCTTTCCCATCTCGCTCTTCCTTCGCAGAAGTGGGTGATGATATCTACTGAATAGATAATTGGCCCGCCGTGATGATGATTCTCCCCGTTTCCCAGTGGATTTGGGCAAGTTCACACTTATGAATAATGAGGAGAGCCCTCCATGTCTGTGAGGGGGACTCTGTATAGAGTGATCAGTGGTGTGTTTATCTGCACTGTGTTGACTAAATCACACAGTTGAGAGCTGGAGCGGGAAGCTCATTCTGATTCCGACTGGTCATGTAGCAACGCTACCTGACCAAGCGTAGATATATAACGAAAATAGAGGCTTTTGGTGTCTTTATTCGGCACCGGTGTTAGGACGAACCTTACCCCCTAATACGTTACCCTAACCCTAAACGTCAAATAAGGACGCCAAAAGTCTCAATTTTTGTTGATATATCGATACTTGGTCAGGTAGCTTCACTACATGACGAGTCAGAATGGAAATATGTTGCAGTCGACATGAGAACCCAATTTTCAATGCATACATTTCGATGCTCATTTTTTCCACGGAGTTTTAGATTTATGTGGGAAATGAGGTCTGCAGTTGAAATAAGCATTATCAAGTTTTACATCTTTTCTCCAAGTATTTGTATTGTATGTATTTTGGTGTGGGAGTTGCACATACCCGTATAATTTGTTGCCCAGGGAGGGGGGGTCATTTGGAAGGTTAGTTCTTTGTCATTAAACCCACAAACTAGCTCCAAAATCAGATACCGGTGATTCTAGGGCATACTAGAGATACTAGAGAGATCAAAGGCAGCTGGTGAAACACAAAAAAATCCTTTAATATGCTAGTTAGTCTTTACCTGTTTTCGATCATTTTCCTCTGTTAACAATTTGGCAGCTCCAAAAATACTGAATGCTATCAGGTATAGCTAGTTCTTCACGACACTTTATGGCTCAAAGAGATAAACCACTTTAATTGCATGAAAAATTTGGAGCAATATAGGCCACTCAAATTATTAAAATTTTGGATTCTTGTTGCCAACATATATTTTAAATTATCAATGGAACGTAGTTCTGCTTCGCAGCAATTCTGCAGGCCAACATGAAAAATAAGTGAGTGGTGTGTCTTTTTTTAACGCGTGAATAAAACTTTTAAAAAAAAAATCTTTTTTAATTGCCCTGTCACAACCCTCATGTGAACGCCTTCTGTTTCGCCTCCTATTCAACAAATGACAATTCTGTTTGGTTAATGTCTCACTTGTTTTCCCCTCCCCAACTGTGCCTCATTGTTAGCTCCTGATGGCTCCGTAATGTGTATTTAAACCCCCTGCTTTGAGTTGCTGGAGTGTAATTGGCTGATTCACACCTCCAACCGGTCAGTATCCTGAGTAAAAACTCTTCGTCTTTTCATTAAGTGTATTGTAACCTTAGTGACAGCTATTTGTGGAAGCCTTCCTCTTAACTTGAATAAGCTTCCAAGCCTACACAGGATCCAGGGCTGAGATTGCATTGACCCAACTCATGCTAGTTCGTCTGTCCACTATATTAGGAACAAGCTACCAAGCCTAATTCAGGGTCCAGGATTGGGACCGCGTTCTCGTCCATCCTACCAAATATGTTCCTCTGTCCAGTTTATTAGGAAAAAAATGCTTCCAGTCCTTTTACAGTCATCAGGATTGGGGCAAAGTTGCCCTCAAGCTACACCATCCTCCTGTAGAACAGTTCAGCTCTGGCAAAGTGTGTATCCTTCCTGGCTGTCATCCTGGAAGCCACAGGTGATTGGCAGCCCTGCTTTACCAAATGCCTTTGAGCTGAACTACTCTGTCCTCTATGGTTCCATCCCCACTTCTTCCTCTGGGGTTCCGTCCCCTGTCATATTGCGCTGCTGTCAATAAACCAACCCATTGGATTTTGATCAGCCTCTGCACTTGGATTTTGGTCTGGTTTGCAATCAGAAAGAAGCTTTATGTTTGGTACAATTTTCTCCAACTCTGTTCCTGAAGAGCTACCATCCTGAAGGTTTTCATTTCAACCAAAGCAAAGCACGTCTGATTTAAATCGATTATTCTAATAATCAGAACTTTTTTTAACCTCTTCCACTCGGGACTTGCCATCGGAGGGATTATTGTCCTGCTCTCACCTCGCCTGTTAAAGCACATTACTTCTCTAAACCTGTTCCCATTTACTTTTCCTAATTAGCAACTAGAGTTAATTTGTTCAGTTGCAACGATCAATCAGTAGAATACTGTCCATTTTCCCTCAGCTTGCATTATTGTTCATTGCAATCCAAGGCCTGGGGGCAAGAATTACCCACGTAAGTCAAAATAATACTTTTTAGATTTTGGGGGTCAAAGTTTTCAAAATGTGTTGCAGATAATACTTTTCATGGTCACATACTAGGGAGCCTATTGCTGTTTCCAGGGGCTATTGAGAGCCAATAAAATCCTTTTGGTGAAAAAATGCTCATGTATTACGAAGTTAATAAAAAAAATTGTTTTGGACTGAAGTGCTTTATCTGCTAAATAATTGGACTTTTTATCTCTAAATGGCTGGACTTCAGCACTTTTAACAGATGAAGCCAACTTTCTAGCCTCTGTGGTTGCCTTTTTCACAGCTAATTACATGAGACATTCCAGGATTTTGATTGGACAGTCATGAACTATTATGGGCTTGGGTATTTCTTGCACCAAAGTTTAGGGAATTTGACAATGGCAACATGCCAATACACAGGACATGAGTACTTCTGAGAAAGCTTTGGTATTAGATGATGCTCTGGCCAGTGTGGATTATAATATTGGAGTCAGCTAATTTTTTGCAAAATGTGACTTTTTAGTAGAAGGCTGAGATACGCAACTGTGCGAGAGAGAAAGTCATGGCAGTTTGAGACTCATTTCGCTCAGAGATTCTCAGCTGTCAGCTTCATTAAAAAAAAAATTTAAAAACATCAGTATTCGTAGCATTGAAGAGATCACTCCTGGGTGCTGGCCTCGCCAGTGGAGTTTCAAAGAGAGAAACCATCTCTGAAAAAAAAAGATTTAAATGAGCAAAAGAACAAGATTGATCCGAAATAGCTTAAAAATGCAAATTAGCCCCTCCTCTGGAAACCCACTTCAGTGGGTCCAAAAACATCTCAATATTATAATTTTTTTTAATTAACAGGCCTCAGTGTTACCATGGTTACAAATAAGTTGGGCAAGTGACCTATATTTTGAAAGCTCATCAATCCAGGATTAACCCAGAAGTGTTTTGCTTACTTGTTTGCAACTAGGAAAATGTGAAATTAAGTTTTTAAGAAAGATTGTTAAGGCTGTGACAGGACCCTTTTGTTCAGTATCTTGGACTTGTCCCAGTTAATTTCAGTTAAGAGGTAATTGACCTTTCATCAGCTCTCCATCTGCTGACCACATAAAACAGCCTTTGGTAGCCGGGATCTGCCGAGGCGCGAGGGAGCTTTTCGATGCCGTATCTCCTCCGCTGAGGATGAGGACGAGCTGCGCTGTCAGACAGAGGCCTCTCCTCTCTGCACTCCCTTCCTGGAGATTTGCCAGCTCTCGCCTGACCTCATTTCACCCTCCAAAACAGCCCAGAGAGTTCATGCAGTTTAAAAGGCGTACAAATTTCAGATCGCATTCGAGAGAGTTCATACCATATGGACTTAAAGGAATCGCGTTGTGTTTGATGGAAAGAATTTGTTTGCGTGCATTCATGATGGGAGCGTATGCACTTATATACCTCTGTGCGTGGGCAGTATTTGTTAAAAAAAAAGCTTCTACGCAGGCTGCTGTTAATTTTTTTTTAGTCTGCTATAGTAGGATTTTCCTCAAATGTGTTCGCAAACAAAAGGGTTGGAGACTGGAGCAGTTATGTAGGGTCTGTTTGAAAGTGTGGGGGAAGGGAAAGGCCAGTCAGACTGAAAAGAGAAGAGAAAAGACTGAGGTTTGGTGACTTATCTCTCCGTGAGAAAGGGGACTCAAGAGCCTGTGGGATAATGAACTGCAGTGCACTCTGGGAAAGTAAGCCACTTGAAGTACCATGTGATGTTAGTGCAGGCATCTCTAATCCACTTCTTTCGCACAAATTCTTGTTTAAATTTACTTCTTAGGTGTGACAACACGTTAGAACGATGTATACAATCAATCATTGGCGTAAGATTTAAAACTAATCTGTTATGCGCTGTTCTCTTTTCTGAATAAGGACGTAGATGTTTTCATTGGTCGTTCCATCCTGCAGTGGATCCGTGCAGTGGTTTTGCAAACTCTTCACGGAGTATTTCTGCCTGTTGCCCACTGCATGCGAGGATAACTTCCAGTCTCCCCACGACCCTGAACAGGAATAAGTGGGTTTGATGAGTGATAGGTGAGAAGAGTTTCTTTTTTTAATAATGATAAGTTGGACATCATATTTACCTTGCGATCTGGATTATGAATATCAGTTACTCATCACTATCAATTGAATCATTAAAAAAGACAGGCAGTGCACTTCTCTTCCCGTTGCTAATTTTGTCTCCACTTCTATACTAGTACAAGAGGGATAAAAATGTGAAATTACATCACTCTCTGATTCCTTGTGTCTCTCTCTCCTTCTCTTTCACAGACTCACACACACACACACACACACACACACACACGCACAAGCACTCACATACAAAAAGGACATACAGTGTGTCTTCTCGCAGGCAGTGAAATCTTGTTCAGTAGGGCATTGACTGAGGAACCAGTGTCCAGCTGTCGGCGTGGTTAGTTAGATTTCCTCATCGATTTATCTACCTTGATTAATTAATAAGAGCCTTGCCTTTTCAACCTAGTCACCTGCTGTGGACTCTTGGTTCAGGAGTCACACTAGAGTGAGAGGAAAGATTTGTGGGAAATGATTGGTCCTTTTAAGGCCTGGTGGGTGTGGACAGAGGGGACGGGGAGGTTGTCTCACACTAGTCAATTGACCTCTACAAAGGAAAAGAAAATCTATTTAGGTCAAGCACAAGTGGGATTGGGAGGAGCTGACTGTGTTGAGGCAGAGGGGGATGGGGAAATGGTGGTAGGGGGTTGGAGAAATGGGGAGGGTCTTGCTTGGCTAATCTACCCCCCAACTCAGCACTCGATTCCTGAACACCCTCTGAGCCCTGTGGCTTTGTGGCTTTAGCATCTTAAATTCCACGATACCTAATTTTAGTGGCAAACTACTGGGGCTCAATCCAGAAGGGCAACTTTATTTTTTCTTCTTTTTCTGTGAGGGTTGAAAATATTTCAGTTCCAGGCATTTGTAATTACAACCCAACCTGCAGTTCCTCAAATTCTTTGAAAAAAAGATGTCCGACAGAGCCTCGGGACATCAAGCATATTTGTTTTCCTCCCTCTCGTACGAATTTGGCATTCGCAGGGCCTCTCACGAGGTGCATTTGAGGACTTCCATGTGGGTTATGCGAGACTCTCTCGCTGCATATGGGTCGTTTAAGGCCTCGCATATGTATATCCTATTGGAGCGCTCGTTTCGCTGGAGAATGTGACGACTTGGAAGAAGCCCTGCTGTCCTGGTTTAAACCGGGGCTTTTTTCACCGAGTTAATCATTCGTAGACGGAGGGAGAACCAATAAAACGTGCTCAGCAGTCACTCACAGCGCTCGCTTCCTGTGCCGTTCCCCTTCCCCTCCCCCAGCCGTCAGGTTTCGGCCTGTCCCGGCATGCACCCTCTCCCCCAAAACCGCCCACCGCAAGGTCGTCTACGGACCCTACTTAGAGGAAACGGCTCTCAGTCCCCCTTCAGCTGTTCCTTCCTGATATGCTGCATAAACACTATATACATGCGCCCATGCACACACTCACAAGCGCATGGACTCACTCAAACGCATGGTCATTTTCGCGCAATCACACAAGCGCACGCTCTCTCATGCATTCGCACACACATACGCATGGCCATGCACATGGACACATGTAAAAAATACAGCTTTTTCTGGCTTTTAGTCAGAATGTAAATGCTGTTGAAGCCGCAAAATCAAATTTCATTTTGCATATTGTACATGGAGTTTTGGTCCCACCTAAGCCATGGATGAAGTGAAACTGGCAGTATTTTTAATTGAACTGCACTTCTTTTTCCCCCAATGTCATGTCCAGTTTATTTCTAATGTGTTTATATTATTGTCACTTCAGCTAAACAAATTCAAGACCACCATTTTGTTTTTAGTTCCGCCCTATTCATAGTCATGAATGGCTCTATTTAAGGTCTAATGACCGTTAATTGATCAGTTTTACTTCTAAAGCTGTAGCCTAGTCAGCACAGAAATGCCATATGGCTGGTAGTTTAAACAAACCTGCTCTAGCCCACTCAGGACGTATAGGCTACTTGCCGTCAGGAAGTCACAACAAAATTACCATGAACTGACTGACACTGTTATCTGATACTCATGTCAAAGGTATCTGCAGCTCTCTTCAGGATAATTGTGGCTGTATGTGCGTCTGACAATGCCTGTATGTGTGTGGGCGTGCAAGTGCTTATAGGAGGGAAATGGAGAGGGAGGGGTTAACTCTCTCTCGACGGGGTTGTTGGGTTCATTCCAGTGCACACAAGGCCCAGATAGTGGGTTGTGCTTCGCAGTATAGCCGGGTGTATACATTACCTCGTAAAACATTCCCGCTGCTGAGGAGAGGGCGGAGGGAGGGGGAGGGATGGAGGGAGGGAGGGAGGGGGACAGTGGCGCCATTTGAGGTCACCGGGTTTGTGCAAAGCCTGTGCATTCACGTGAGTGCGTGTGTGTATGTGTGTGTGTGTGTGTGTGTATGATTTGTGCATACGCTTGTGCCTCTATGCTTTGTGTGTGTCTCATTTGTAAGTGTGTGTCTGTATGTTATTTGCATGTGTTTTTGTGCGTACCTGAAAAATTTAATGCATGCGCGTGTCATCATGTGATTTGTGTGAATGTGTTTGCTCTTGTGTGATTTGTGTGTGTGATTTTGTGTTAATGTGCATTCTGATGAACATATGAAAGTATGTACGATTAGTATAGGAGACTATGTGTGTACACGCAAGAGAGACTATTTGTGTAATTGTGTGCACATATGCATGTCAGTTCATGAGTAAGCGTGTTTGTGGGTCTTTGTATGTAAACACGTATGTGCCTTTCTGTGTGTGTGTATGAGAATAAGTGTTGTGTCCTCCTGTGTTTATGCTTATGTTAGCACTCATGGACAAGTGTGTGAGTATCTGCATGTTTCTAAATGCGTGCGGGCATTGCGTGTGTGTCTGGGGGTGCTGTTTGGCACGTTTCAATGGCACGACCCTCAGGAAACAGCACTGTGTGGAACGTTACTTAAAGTAGGGCGAGCGAGGGGAGAACGAGAGACCTCCACACCCTATCCCATCCCCCTCTCTGGAATCCAACAACACATAAGCACCACTGAAGAAGAACAGCCTCTCTGCCTGGAAACCGAGTGTTGCCTGGAACCTGTTTGTGTCTCAGGCGGAGAATTTGGGTCAGGATAAAATTGTGTCTCATAGCAGATAGGGGCAGGAATAAATCCTGAAGCATTTATTTTTTTATCATCCCATTTTGACAACAAATGCCTCAGGTCCAAAATATCAATTTTACATTCTGGGTTTAGCATTTCTTTGGTCTAATCTCATGTCATATAAGTAAGAAAAGTCCCATTTCATATTCGGGATTGGAAATATAGAATGCCTGTACTGTCCCAGTGTATTTTAAACCAATATGTGCAGAATGCTTCTCGAAATATTATAGTTAACTTTCAGCGCTGCAATTTCTAAAAATTCTCCACATAATAAAAATTGCGTACGCCAACCTCAAGCATAGTATTACCAGCATAGCATTGTGGTCGTACAAGGTTTTGGTGGATGAAAGCACAATATAAATGTTTTCTTTAATTTATTTTTACCTCCCCAAAACCACATACAGTATATAATTCTTCTTTCCACAAGAGAATTTTTTAAGGGAACTTTTTGCCACCTGACAAACAATTCAAGCAGAGTACTTCTCAGAATTGAATGGAAAGATGGATGGATTAAAACTGGCTCTAGCTTTGTTGGGATGGGGGTTACAGTTGTGTCGGGAGGAGGAGGGGCATCATGACTCCCATAATGGCTTGAACTGCTCCGAGTTGGATTACTTCTTGAAAATCAACTGTGAAAAACCCAAAGGGGTGTACTCTTATTTAAAATGTGTCTAAAGCTATTGGATTTGCTGTCCATTTGAAACACAAGGTTAGGGGGTAAGGTTTGCTTTTAAATTTGTGGATTTTAAATGGGTCGTATCACAGGGGAGAGTGAGAACTAAATTTATGATGGAAAGAGCTTCACATACAAGAAAACTTAAAACAACTAACTGGATAATGCACTGTAATATGCTCAGAGTTGACTGGTACAGAGTGGAATATACTCTTTAAGTGTATTTGTGCTCACGTTTTCTTGAATGGAACCAAATAGACTCTTTAAGAGTTGATTTAACTCTGAACATTTTGCTGTGTGGCGGTTGGGACTCAAAGCATGAACTAAATAGACCTTCAGAGCAAAGTATGACTGACTCTTTACTGCAATGCAGGAAGCAAGGACTGGCTAGACCTGTGCTTAAATTATTACGTACAAAGTTGGGCCAGTCTTTGGTGCTCACTTCCTCATTACCATACCCTGCAAAACGAAGGAATGTCAATGAAAAAAAACAAACAGTTCAGAGTATTTTATGTTCTGTATTTACTTGTCTTCACTGGGAATCTTGACTGATTATTTTTGAAAACATGAACTAAAAAAGAATAATGGGGAGTTCTTTTATTCAGGTGGCTTAACCCATGAGGCATTATTACGGAAATGCAAGAGTTTAGGTCAGGTGACCTTAGGAATCACAGGTCAAGGGTCAAACAAGAAGGTGTCACATTTTTCATTCTCCAAAAGACTCTGGTTCCCCCCCCCCCCTCTCTCTCTCTCACACACACGCCACACACACAGCCTTTCCCTAATCTTAACCAGAACCAATGCATGCCTATCTATCATGCCTCAAACCCTTGTCTTAACCTTAACCTTTTCACAATTGCAACCTTGACCCTAAACTTTAATTTAACCCCTCTGCACAGATTTAGATGCCGCTGTCCATAAATTCCAAAATTGAATCGCTAAATAATTCTGTAATTAAATTTCCAAACGCCTTGCTTCACTGGAATAATTTTCCACAGTCTCTGTGACACAAATACTCAGTTATAAGACCTTAAATAGGCTCATGCACAACAGGAAAAATTGGCGATATTAGTATTTTGCCCAAAGGGTTTAAGAGAACTGGCCTAAAAGTCCATACTTCCCTAAAATGTCCCTGCTGTATTTGTTAAAGATGTGATCTGGTCCACACTATGCAGAAAGTACAAGAGCACACACATGAATACACACACTAGTACACACATACGCACACACACACTCACCTTCACTCCTGTTGAACTGTAAATGAATGATTCCTACTGCTCACTTGAAAAAATAGGTTTGGAGTGATTGACAAGTTTTTAGCAAATCATTGTCACCCATTAAAGAAGGCATAGGCAAGTTCAGCTTGCTGAAGATAACCCCTCCTCCTTACCCTTTGACCGTGAAACTGTGCCGGAACGTAAGGGTCTGGCTACACATTCGCATTTTCTTCGCGTTAAGGCCGTATGAAACGCAGTATTTAAACGCTTTGTTTGGTGAAATTGATTTATAATGATCAGGTCTAGACATCGGCGTGATCTGAAAAAAAGAACGCGTTGTCACTGCTATGTCAAATTCCAGAAACCTCTGAAGGGGTTTCTGACTGTATCACGCGACGCGTCCAGGCAGGCATTTTCCACAGTCAACCCATTGGAACTCAGGGAATTCTTCTGCACTTGATGATGTGCTGGCCAGATAAAATTTTGAGAAATTTTGATGTTTCTCCCATCAGCTAACGAGATGATCAGCCTATTTGCAGTCTTTATGTGGAATATCGCTTCGTACTTTGAAATACAGTTCAGGCTACTGAAGTCACTGGTGAGGAAACAAGGTAGTAAGACATTTATACGCAATGTAGTTGAGCTCTTCTTCAGATCAATTAAGGCAAACGATCGCAGAAAACAAGCGGAATTTTCTAGATTGTTTACCAAAGTGGAGACAGCTCACTGTTGCGCACTACGCAGTGTCTCCTCCAAGCATTCTTCACCGCATTTCATGGGGCCTTAGCATGCACCATAAATCGCAAATGTGTTGCCAGACACTTACTGGAAACAGGTTTACACAGGCCAAAATGGGCAATATGAAATGTATGTGAAGGATATTTGATGGTTGCCATCTCATGATGAACCATATTTTTACACTGAGACTGTTTGATGTTCAGGACTTTTCAGAGACTGTGCAATGTGCACATTCTCCACAGAGAGCAAGGTGTGGGTTTGAGTCCTGGAGCGAGTTTCCCAAAAGCGTTGTTGCTAAGCTAGCAACTTACATAGTGTGTCCATTTACAGTCAATGGGTCCAACTATGTAAGTTAGCATCTGGGATTTCGGGAAACGCACACCTGGTTGGCCTGAATCCTCCCCGTGTGGAGTTTGCACGGCCTCACTGTGTTTGTGTGAGGTTCTTTAAGGATCACTGGGCACAGAAAAAGCATCAAACCCAAGGTTTAGGAATGAAAAATTAACCTCCTTGACTCTCTCTGACACATTTACAGATAAGTTAATTAATGTACATTGACTTTGTCAGATAAACAAATTAATGAAAAGATAAGTAAAAAAAAACTCCCCTAAACTAAAATGTTATGTATGACTGTTTTATGTAAAGCATTGTATATCATCTGTAAATGGAGATTTATTTATGCTACCTTACTGGTCAGCTATTTGTTTATTTTGTTCATCATTTAGCACCCTCTGGTGGTATGTCTGTAGAAAAACATGCAAATCTGATGCAATACCACTTGTTCGTGATGAAATAGACTAGTGCTTTCTAGAAGTTTCTGCCTTCTTCTTGCTTGGAGGGGCCCAGATCGCCCAGGACTCCTGTAGATCTTTCCAGAATAATCCTAGTCTTTATAAATGCCGTGATTTTGTTCAGTTAGGCAGAATTACATGGCAGCATTAGAGTGTTATTATAAGATTAAACAGTGGATTATTCATTGAAGTTTTTTTTCCGTGAAGAATAAATTTGTTTAAGTTGTCATTGCTGGTTTTCTTTGTTGTGATTTTCAAGTCATAACAAAAATAAGACCCAATGTAATGGGTTTTTTTTTAATCAGAGGCATGTTTTTGGATGGGATCTCATTGGTATATGGGTTGTTTTGTGTGTATGAAATCTCGCTCGCTGTATAGGACTAGAGGACGAGCGGACCGGCCCATGATTTAAAGGCCAGCAAGAGAGAGGCTCAGAAATTGAGCTGAAGTTGTCTTCTGGTGATCAATATCCACAGCAAAAGAGCTTCGCCAGTCCAGGGGGAGACCTTTTCTTGGGCAGGAAATGAACTGGCTTCCAGGTCAGTGGGTGGGTTACAATCCCAATGGGACACCTTCCTCATAACCTGGTGAAAAACGATCATTTGAGACTGTCACCATTGGCTGGCCTGCAGACTGACACACAGTTTTGCTGACTTACTGAAAGACCAGGAGTGGTGTAGTAATCAGTGTTACAGATTACCAGTGTGACCTTAAAGGGGACCTAATATGCTATTTTCCAAGTTTATATTTTGGTCTTTGACTCCCCTAGAGTACTCCTGATTGCGCAACGTAAAAAAAGGGTACTTTGCCATCCTCAAAAAATCCTATTTGTAGTCCATAATAGTCTCAGCCTGAAACGCCTCAATGGAGTTTTTATCTACGATTTACATAACTTGCCAACTTCACTTGTTTTGGGTTTTGTAGAACGGGTCAACATGCCCAAATCTGCCGTCCAATGGCAGAACGTAGTAACTGTCATTTTAGTCAAAATTGAGATAACATTATTTTTGTAGTTACTATGTTTTGTGCTTCATGTTCACATACAGTTCATTGCAAAATGCCCACCCATTCCTTGAGTATTGCCATGCCCAAACCTAGTAGGTACCATCTGTGTTGATCCATACCATGGCAAAACGTAGTAACTTTTAAATACTCTTAATAGGCCTACCATTTTTGCCAGTCGGAAAAACCTGGAGCACCAAACATTCTGCATTTAGTGTAATAAGATTGAATAATAATGAGAATAATAATGAACTATAAAACTAACCTTCCCCAAATAACCAGGCTTTAATATCAATTGATTTGTTACCTGTCATTGTCCTAACCATCAAATGTCAGTTAAGACAATGACAGCAAATCGCTGACACAATTAAAAAATCTTACTGCTAAAGGTTGCCTTAAAATTGTACGTTTTCTCAATTATTCTTTTTTTACGGTGCAGAAATATAAGAGAAATTTAAGAGAATGTTGCTGCATGAGGCCCATTGTGTGTATATTTGATATTTGGTATTGCAGGGGTTCGCGTAAAAGAATCCTCTCATTCAGGGTTTGCTCCATGAATAAAAACTCGCCAAAGGGAGATTGCTGTGCCAATCTTTTCGTTTTCTAACGTAAGAGTGTTGCACTTCGAGTTCAATGGGTTAATTGAGACCTGTTCATCCAGTGTATGAGCATTAAAAAATATTCTTTCTCAAAGAAGATCTAGGCCTGTTTTTTACTCCAGAATGTTTCTGTTTCAGACCAACTAGAAAGCATCAAAGAGAAAGCAGTATAATGATGTTGAACATTAGGAGTGCTCTAAGCTCACACAGTTGACTGTTCAGGGTCATAATTGCAATGAATTCATATTTCAAGCCATTTTATATATCAAGAATACAATCCCTTTTTTCTGTAAACCAGTGCCTCTTTGAAGTGATTAAAAAGGCATAATTCCAGATAAAGAGCATTTCACAGTGGCACTCAGCTCATAACACAGATTGTGGAGTGAGCTGGTAAATTTATCCTTTGTTGGCAGCACAAAAAAAGCTAACACATGCTAGTGGGACCAATTTTCTTGTCGCACCGAAACAGCCAGACTTCTGACAAAAAAGCAATTCCAGGGGTACACTGAGATTGTTAAATATATGTTCACACATCTATGAATAAATGAAAAATATACAAAAAACATCACGAAAATATTGAAAAAGCACGTGACTGGAAACTGGAGGCATTACACAAATAATTGGATTCAACTATGGAGCAAATTTCATGTGAATTTTGTTGACTGTGCATGAAATTTAGTTTTAATGCAAACATGAGTCACATGTGATGTTTGCAGATAAAATTATTATGGTGAAAAACTATTGTGATTTATTAAATTTATTACGCATTCTTGATGGATTTGAAAAAGTACGCAAATGTTTTGTGAATTTTAAAATTGTTCATGTCACTTAATAATTTGTCGCCAATTTCAAAATTGCAATATATTAACTTTATGTGAAGACATTGTTATGGCCCCAATTTGTTATTACATTTATAACACAACAGCAACAGCAAGGGATTACAAACACAGTTTTAACAACTAAAACACATTTAATTTTTAACAAAGACAAAGACTAATAACAACCTACAACTAAAGACCAAGATTAATAAATAAGAAAAAACAGAAATAATTACAGTCCCTTTTTAGTGGGGTGGCTTGGTGATGTCCTGGATGAAGAAAATGCTCAAACACAGGCAAAGAAATCCACAAAAGAAACGTCACAGGTCTTGAACAGAATGGCAGGTCTGGTCATCTTCTTGCAATTTCTCCTACTTAACTGTCTCAATTCTTTTCCTTATATACTCTTTTGCAGACCCCACCCACATTTAGACCTCTTTTTTTTTTATTTTCGGGGACTTGCCCCAGACATGTCCAGGACATGTCTAAACATAGCTCCAGTCTGAGCTGAATTAAAAAAAAAGGTAAATACTGCCATCCAGTGGCCTATATTCACATTACAACATGAAGATGTGAAAGGGTTATTTCGATAAGTGCTCAAGTCCATATTCAGTAAAAATCAGATTACATTACAAATCCATTTTTTCATTGATGAGGAATAAGCCCCATAAGCTAATTTTGGCAAAGAAGCACTCAAATACAATATAAAATGAGCAGTGAATTTGAAATTCCCTAAGAAGCTACTTCCACGGTGATCAAGTCCAGTTTAAAACTTCAACAAGTATACGAGTCCAGTCTGCCATCAGAGCATTGCTTAGAAAATTGGTTGGCCAAAAGCAGCCACTGCAGCGTTCTCACATAATCAAAATGGCTGACTCTACAGGCCAGGATGTGTGAGTGTAGGGGAAAAAAAACAGAAACATAGGCTAAAAACAAGTGAAAAAGTCTGGCAAAAAGGTAATGTTTTTTAGCTGCTTATTCTTTGGCTGAACTCTAATTACCACGTTACATCCCAATCGATGAAGAAAGAGGTCTTTAGACCTGTTTGCATGGTGTGTGACGATGCGTTCAGGAACCACACGCAAGAGAGGGAGATCCAAAAACACGTATGCCTTTCATGAGTTCTGGGTCAATACCAAAATACACAAGAATTGCCAAGCCACAAAACAAAATCCAAAAACATAGTCGACTAGACAGGCCGGGTCAGAACCAGTAAAACAGAGGAGCAACGGTACATAGACGGCAGGCAAAAAAGTCATAGTCGATAAGCAAAGCAGTGGGTCATACACAGGGTATCCAAACACAGAAATTGTATTCGTACAAAAATAGGTCGAAATCTAGAAAGACAAAAACAATACAAAAAGGGCAATGGCAAGAATCTTGGTCGGACGAAACAGTCGAAGAAAAACAATAATCAATGGAATACACGGCGCTCTGCACAATGAAGTATTGATCAACGTTCTGACAAAGTCAAAACAGCAGTGAGGACTCTAAATAGACAGGAGGAAGGTCACATGCTATTCAGGGAACAGGTGAGCTGGATCAGACTAATTACAATGGTAGGAACACTAACCAAAACAATTGGTGAAAGCCAAGACACGGACGGGAATCACGCACACAGCCTATGACATTTAAACAGCTCCAGTCAGGGAGTTCTAAGTGCACAGATAACGAGTGCAGGAAAGTAATTAAGCACATGCAAGAGATCTCGCAGAAACGCAGGGGGAGACAGGTACAGCTGAGCAAGAGGTGGAGACTAGAACAGGGTGATTGCTGAGAGGGAATTAGTACTAATTAGTAGCGGTGCAACTTTACAGATTTAACTAGAGCGCTTGTTAGTGAGTTAGTAATATACTGCTCAAAAAAATAAAGGGAACACTTGTAGTTATATTGTGTTTTTTAAGTGTTCCCTTTATTGTTTTAGCAGTTTATATACATGGATTAACATAACATAACATCAATGGCAAGAACAGGCCTTTCAGCCCAACTAAGCTCGCTAGTTTCTTTATACTATTATGAATAGATCCCTTCAGATACTGAATGACTCAATGGTATCTAGCTTTAAGTCAAGCCTGCTCTTGAAAACCCCCAAGGTCTCTGCTTCAACAATATGGTAAGACAAGCTATTCCACATTGAAATTACTCTTTAGGTGAAGAAATATTTCCGAATATCAGTGCTAAATTTACCTTTGGTGAACTTCCATATGTGACCCTGAGTTCTACTCACAACACTTGGTCGAAGGAACCCTACATAATTCACGATGTTAATCCCTAAAAGACCTCAATCAATCTCCTTTTCCTAAGACTAAAGAGATTAAGGATCTTCAGCCTCTTCTCATAGCTTTCATCTTTTATACCTGGAATAAGCTTAGTGGCTCTTCTCTGAACTTTCTCTAGAGCCTCTATATCTTTCTTAAAGTATGGTCCCCAGAACTGTGCACAATACTCCAGATGTGGTCTGGCAAATGTGTTGTACAAAAGAAGCATCACCTCCTTAGATTTGTACTCAATACTTTTTGCAATGTATCCCAGCATCCGATTGGCTTTTTTATCTGCTAGGGCACAATGGCTACAGCCTATGAGAGTTTGGTCAACAATCACTCCCAGATCTTTCTCGTGTGCAGCACATTCCAGTTTTAAACCTCCCATGAAGTAATCCCGTCTAATGTTTTTATTACCTACATGTACAACTTTACATTTTACTAGTATAAATTTTATTTGCCACATTTCTGCCCAATTCTGGATTCTTTCCAAATTGTCCTGAATCACTTTAGTGGACCCTAAACTATTTGCCTACCCAATTTAGTATCATAACAAATTTAACCAATCTGCTCTCAATATGCCTATCAAGGTCATTAATGTACATGAGGAACAGCAAGTGTCCCAACACCGATCCCTGGGGGACGCCACTCCCCACCATACCTTGACCACCGCTCTTTGTGTTCTGTCCTATAACCAGTTTTGAATCCACTTCAGAACACCTCCGGTAACTCTCCCTGTTTCCAATCATTTGGCATTTCTCCAGTTTCTAAAGACTGTCTGAAGATGGTGGATAGCGGCTTAAAGTTCCTCTCACCAACTTCCCTGAGCACTCTAGGATTTAAGCCATCAGGACCTGCCGCCTTATCTGCCTTTAGTTTATGCAACTTGTTACACTACTTAGTTATCCCGAACCTCAATTTCCGCTAAATAATCTTGAGCATTTGACATGCCCTCTGGCCAAATAAAGACCCCATCTGAGGTAAAATTCTCAACAAAGCAACTGTTTAAGACATCCGCAATATGCTTGTAATCATATAGCAGCGATTCGTTTTTATTCTTTATGCACTTAACCTGCTCTTTAACTTTCCTTTTTCTGCTACAGTACTGAAAGAAGCACTTAGGGTTAGTTTTTGCCTCCTCAGCAATTTGTCTTTCATGCAGTCTTCTAGCATTCCTGAGCTCTTTTTTGACCACAGCCTGCATTTTACAGTATTCAGCCTGAGTGTTCTCATTGTTATCCTTTATGTACATCTTATAAAGATTCCTCTTTTCCCTCAAAATCCTTTGAATACTTTTGGTCATCCACTGAGGATTCTGCTTTTTCGGCTTGCTTTTGGACACCTTTCGAATGAATATGCATTGTGATTCAAGTAAAACCCCCTTAAATCTTTCCTAATTCTCATTTACGGACTCACAGTCCAGGAGTGTCTCCCGTTTTATTTCACCTAGATATGAGCACATCCCGTCAAAGTTTGCTCGCCTAAAATAAAAAAATTTTTTTTTAGAATACACCTTTTTAACTTCCCATGAAACATCAAAATTAACAGCAGAGTGATCACTTGTCCCAAGTGGCTCCAGTACCTCAACATTGCTAATTCTATCAGGGTCATTACAGAGCACTACATCTAAAATTGCCTTCTCTCTGGTAGGTTTATTAACATACTGCACCAATAAATTATCATTTATAACATCTATAAATTCTTCCTACCCCCTACCCTGTCCTTTCACCATTTCCCAATTGATACCAGGATACTTTAAGTCTCCCGTAATAATAGTCCCACCACCTCCACAAGCTTGCGTAATCCTCCTAAAAAGCATTTCATCGATTGTACTGTCCAAAGCTGGTGGTCGATAGCATACTCCTATGTTTAAACCTGTCTCGGGTTAGCCAATGAGTCTGACCCAGATATCTTCACAGGACAAGGAATGTTCAATTTCTGGAATTTCCTGTACATTAATGTCTTCATTCACATAGAGTGCTACGCCCCCTCCTCGCCTATTACATCTATATCTATACATCTATACAGTTGGGTTAGTAGACTATGATACAAAATACAAATGGTAGTTTTGTTAGTAATCAGAACAGGAAGGTGAAGGAAGTAAACGAGAAGTGAAGGAATAGAATGAAACACCAGAAACCATCTAAATCACCCGAAGTAAGTGAGCACACAGATCGGGGAGACGGACTGAACCAACTAAGTACAAGACAGGGGAGACAAGTGCAATGGAACTGAAAATGGCCTGAACTGAAAACCTGAGAATACAATAACAAAAAAGAATAAATAAAAGACAAAATCATGAACATTAAACATGAACATAAACATGAACACAAAACCAGAACCAGGATATGGTGGTACTGCCCTGTCATAATTTATGGGGATTGTTTTTTCTTGTGACCTTCATTCAGCTGCATTTACCCTCCATTTCACTGTATACATCTTCCATTCATTTTGTTCACGAAGCTTTTTGACATCCATGACTATAGTATACCGGTATGACTATATTTGCTGTTCATTTTCATTAGAAAGTGGTCTGTTTTGTTTTAAAAAAGATGCTCTGTTTTAGTACTCTGAAATAATAAAGTTTAATTCTGTTGATTTTTTAAAATTGAGTTCAATTTTTGCTATTTTGTGGCATTTGTGTCTACATGTCCTCAAGTTCGAAAACTGGTGTTTGTAATATCTGGGCCAAGAATCAAGATAGAGGCTAGAGGGTCTCCAAATATGTTTTAAGACATCTTTTCTGATATGTTCACATCAACTTTACATATATAACATGATTCCCACAAGTTGTCAAATTCTGATAATCTTGTTTCTTTAAAAAGACAAAAACGGGCATGCGCACTTCTGCAAATCAACCCTTTGTGTGGTATACACCACCTTCACTAACTTTGCAAATTTGAAGTGAAATCATGTTTGCACATCAGCAAGCATGATCAAATGTGAACAAATGCGGTATTTACACTATATTAACATAACATTCACCTGATAGTGAATTCAATTTTTCATGCAGTGAAAGTTGATACAGTGGCTCCAATAAGTATTTGTACACTACTTGAAAATTCGACTACATAACAGCTTTTGTATATTCAGCTAAATGCTTGCTATTGTGTGTAAAAGTGATTAAAATATTTGATAATCAATATGTTCTAAACAAATATTTAATGTCAAAATGGCATATTTGGTCAGAAAGGCGATTATCTGACCCAATTAGAATCTGTGCAGTCCCATTAGTGAGTCACAAAACTTATAATACTCACCTAAAATTGACTCAAGATGTTTACAGGACATGGTAGACTCACTTGGTCTGATTTGGTCAAGCGTGACCATACTGGACACTCCCTCTGTACACAGACTGGCCTATGTAAATGGCCTGACCATGCCCATAATGTATTCCTGTGATATATGGCTAAGACAGGCGAGATACCCCGTCGAATGCGGGAGCAAATCATTCAGCTACATAAAGAAGGCCAAAGCACCTGAAAAATTGGAACTCGGCTATCGTTACGCCACACAACCGTACAGTACATCATCAAGAAGTACAAACAGTCTGAACGCATAGCCAATGCAGCCATGAAAGGACGTCCCTGGAAGACCAGCCAGCGCACTGACCAGTACATCTCCCTGCTGGTACAGAGGAAGAGACAGTCCTCAGCCTCCAGTCTTGCCACCAAAGTGCAGGAAGCAACTGGAAGCCATGTTTGTGCAGAGGCCATCTGTAACCGGCTCCATGAAGTAGAGTAGTGTACAAATACTTATTGGAGCCACTGTAAATCCTTATTTTTTGAAGATTGGTATGAGTGGAATATATGGTCTATAGTTGACTTGATGGACACGAATGGCAATTTCTTAACTTATGAACAATTCTGTATGAAATATACAGTGGCTCCAATAAGTATTTGTACACTACTGTACTTCATGGTGCCTGTGTTCTGGGATTTTTTAAAATGGTGCCTGCCAGTTTTCTCCCTGCCAGAGCAAAATGATCAGCATTAAATAAGCTCTTACGGTGCCCTTTTGGCAGCAGTCATACCACTAAGCAATCTGCTTCAGCTGTGCAGTTGAAGCTAAGCTGATGTGGGCTTGGTTAGTACCTGGATGGGAGACTATCTGGGAAAACCAAGTTGCTGCTAGAAGGGGTGTTGGTGGCCAGTAGGTTATGATCTACCCTCTGGTGGAATAATCCCTAGTATAGTGACGAGGACACTGTACAGAAAGAGACACTGTCTTTTGGATGAGACGTTAAACCGAGGTCCTGACTCACACATCAATAAGGCCCGGTCACACCGCCCGAACCTTGCTGGAGCGTTCCTTGAACAGTAGGGAGGGGGGGCCGAATTTCGACAATGCTCGTCACCGCGCACAAAATCGGAAAAAAATTGAAAACACGGGTGTTGCCTTAGCGGTGCACCGCTGAAGCAGGCGTTGCTTTAGCGTTGGTTTAGCGGTAGCGAGCGTTGGTTAAGCGGTGACGCGAGCGTTGGTATAGCGTCCACGAACTTGCGTCTAGCGGTGCCAAACTTTGAATGGGCGTTGGTGGAGCGGGGGTGAACTTTGCCGGGGCGGAAAATTGCCCCCTCCTCACCGCTCGCAATATTTTGTGCTGCTCAAAACTTTCGGAGCGGTAAGAGGGCCCCTCGAGAAACATCAGCGGTGGCTGAGCGTATACGGCGTTGCTTTAACGGGGGCCAACTTTTGTTAAACGGTGGTGAATGGTTACGAGCGGTGATGAATTTTTTTCACAGCTCCAGGAACGCTCCAGCAAAGTTCGGGCGGTGTGACCAGGCCTTTAAAGATCCTATGACACTCTTCGATAAGAGTAGGGGGTTACCTGGTGTCATGGCTAAATTCTCAACCTGCCACCTAATCATCCCCTGATCTATTTGGCTGTGCAACTTGTCCTCTCCCTCTCTACCTCAACCCCCAGGTCTCCCTTGAAAAAGAGATTTCAATCTCTACAGGACTTCCCTGGTTAAATAAAATGAATTTGACTGTAATAATGTCCTCTTCTGATTCTGTATAACTTGATCTAACATTGCCAGAGTTGATGACTGTGAGCATCATTCAGCACTCATTGCTCCCACACCCTGAAACATACAGGCTCCCACATCGCAAAAACATCTGGCCCCCCTCTATGACAAAGCATGGCCTTTTAAGAATATGTTGGAATTTCCATGAAATCCTTCCCAAAGCCTGGGTCTCGACAGGTGTTTGGATACACAGGAAAAATGTCTGTCAAACAAAATGTTTTACACTTGTAACGAGGCTTAAATTCTTTTTAGCTACACAAGTAGGGAATTTGATCAAATTTACCTAATTATTTACTTGACGAGTAAAATTGTCTTACCTCTGTAGTTTACTCTGGAAATATCTAAAACTGACTGACTTCTTTGGCAGTCTTTCTGAAAGAATGTGATATAAGGAAGTGATGTAAAAGAAAGTGAAAGAAATATAATTTTCAAAAAGTATGAAACAAGATATTTCATTATAAGATTTAAATATTTGTTTAGACAGTCTGATTTTGGTGGTTTTTTTTTTTTTTTGCAATGGACAATGATCAGTTACTGCAGGTTAAATGTCCCACATTCACCCAAGTCAAAACAAACAATTCATTAGTTCAATATACTATGTTCAACCTGGTGCACATTCAGTTTCATTTGCCTCATTTAACCTGTTCTTTGAAGGGAAGTGACACGTCACTGGGAGGATATCTGCTAAACAAGCAGCGAGTAATCTTAAAATGCTCTGGAAGCCCCCCACAGTGACAGATTCAACTTTTTAAAGGAACATTTTCATTCTTCTTCTGCTTTATTTGACTGGACAGAATAGAGACACAGGAAGAATTGGGAGTGAGAGATGTGTGCCAAAAGGCAAGTGGCAAGATTCAAACCACCAACTTTGCAAATGGTGCTTTACAGGCTACGCCACTGAGACATAACATAACAAACACTTTATTGAACCCCATGGGATGATTTGTCCTCTGAATTTAACCCATCCTTTAGTTTGGAGCAGTGGGCAGCCACAGAGCAGACCCCTTGATTTTGCTCTTTAATATTGCTGACTTCCCCTCACAAGACACATCCCAGCACTCACCTTATTCCACAACTCATTCCAATGAAATCCTCAGTCTACTCTGTGTCCAGTCCATTCTGTATATTCTCCTCCCCGTGACCCTGACTAGGAATAAGCGTCTTAGATAATAGAGGTATTATGTGACTCCTCACAAAGGGCTTAAGGCTGTTTCAGTGAAGCACCCTATATGAGGAGGCGTACTGGAGAATTGGCTCTCTCTTTTCAGCTCGCACTCATCTGTTGGGCTTGTGGTTGTTTTCTATACTCCCCAGTTGTCTTTTGCTAATAAAATACATATTTTGTTGAATGAATTAAGCCCAAGTTTTGTTGTATTTATGGTGGTTATAGTGCTAGCTTAATACACTGAGGTAAACACAACATTTCTCCACTACAACAGTTCCCTTGTCTATCGCTGTGAACACACACCATTCACTCATACACTCATATACTCACAGAGGCAAAGTAGCTAGACATGCTTGTCTTTTGACTGTGTAAGGAAACAAACCTCAACACTAGGAGAGCTTTAAAAGTCCACACAGAAAGACCCCTGACCAATTTCAAACCCACAACCTTACGATGAATTGACTGTGCAACCAACTATACCCCCATCTTGCCCCATCCAGGAGTGGCAAATAAGAATCTCTAAGATGGTTGCAGTGACCAGCGTCCCCCACTGACGGCAATGTGGCGTAACATTGGTGGGGTGAGGTACAGATCTACATTGACCGCTGCTGCCCTTCGGTGGGTGCCGTCTCTGGCTTTATGTAGGCCATCTGGCCTCTCTGGTACTGCTGGTTTTGTTTCTTTCTGTTAATTAAATTCATTCTCAATTCTGAATGCTATTGTTTCTCATTCAGTGCTGTATAGCATCCTGTTTCTCTCTCTGTGCTGAACAGAATGTTGTTTCTATGTCAGTGCTGTTACTTTCTCAGGGCTGCACGCCATTTTGTTTCTTTCTCCGCGCTGTACAGAATGTTGTTTCTATCTCAGTGCTGTTTCTGTAGTGTTGGCCCGTAGTATACGGAGGCAAAGCGCAACAACAGAGTGAAAGACAGCAGCACGAACACAGTACAAACACAGAATAATATAGACCAAACGCAAGTACTCGCGCTTCCAAAGGAGGTAGTCCAAACCACGGAAGCAAAGCGAGACAGAAAAAGGGAGAAGAAACTCCAACAATAAAAAGATAGAAAGTCACACAAAACCAGACTACAGATACCTTCGGCTGTAGAGCGAAGCTGAACACAGAAACTCTAGCGATGGACAGCAGGACATATATAAGGACATCCTGCTTATATGGATTCTGGGAAACCCCAGCTCAATCAACGAGCTGGGTAAAGAATTCGATGACCCTGCACGCAATTTTGTTTCTTTCTCAGTGCTATGTTTCTGTCTCAGTGCTGCGCGCCATTTTGTTTCTTTCTCAGTGCAATATAGAATGTTGTTTCTATCTGTGTGCTAAGTTTCTGACTCAGTGCTGTGCGCCATTTTGCTTCTTTCTCTGTGCTGTACAGAATGTTGTTTCTATTTCAGTTCTGAGTTTGTGTCTCAGTGCTGTACAGAATGTTGTTTCTATCTCAGTTCTGAGTCTGTGTCTCAGTGCTGTACAGAATGTTGTTTCTATCTCAGTTCTGAGTTTGTGTCTCAGTGCTGTACGGAATGTTGTTTCTATCTCAGTTCTGAGTTTGTGTCTCAGTGCTGTACAGAATGTTGTTTCTATCTCAGTTCTGAGTTTGTGTCTCAGTGCTGTACAGAATGTTGTTTCTATCTCAGTTCTGAGTTTGTGTCTCAGTGCTGTACAGAATGTTGTTTCTATCTCAGTTCTGAGTTTGTGTCTCAGTGCTGTACAGATTGTTGTTTCTATCTCAGTTCTGAGTTTGTGTCTCAGTGCTGTACAGAATGTTGTTTCTATCTCAGTTCTGAGTTTGTGTCTCAGTGCTGTGTGCCATTTTGTTTCTTTCTCGCAGTTGTGCAGATGTTGTTTTATCTCCGTGCTAAGTGTCTGTCTCAGTGCTGAGCGCCATTTTGTTTCTTTCTCAGTGCTGTACAGAATGTTGTTTCTGAGTGCTGAGTTTCCGTCTCAGTGCTGCATTTTGTTTCTTTCGCCATGCTTTACAGAATGTTGTTGTTCTCTCAGTGCTTTGTGGCTGTTTCGCCACTGTGTGCCATTGTTTTTGTCTCAGTGCAGCACACCATTATGCTCCAAGCTTTTGTAAATTAGAGATAAATGTGATCAGATCTCAGCATACCATCATGCTTTTGATAGCACTGACATGCCATCGCAGGTGTGACGGTACGTGGAAACAGTGAAATATGCCATTGTGCTTCTTTTACAATGCCGAATGCCAGTACCTTGGCCGTTTCTGTAAATTATATTAAGACACGATCAGATCTCTTGATAACACAGCAAATAAATGACACTTGCTTTTATAGCACCAGCTTGCTATCTTAGGTATGAAACAGGTTTCGCCTAATTTAGAGCCAAACGATGAAGTTGCTTTCAACCTTGATGCTATAAGATCTCAGATCTATATCAGTCCACCCTGCCCAAAGCAGACGTCATTACATCTTAGGCATTGTAGGCATTTGTTCTCGAAAGCAGATATTAACCCCTTAAACTCAAATTTGTACAAATTTGTAACTAGGTTCAAAGTTCAAAGAAGCATTTTTTTTTCATATTGTTGGATAATGTCACACATAATCTGTATCTGTTGGTAGCAGTGCTTCACTGAAGCTACATCACACTTGCACTGAGAAAATGCTATGTTTTTATGGCCACATATCTAGATCTTGTACATCATTTTGTACATCATCTTGCACATCCTTGTAATTCAGCAGGTCATATTTGAGATCTCTGGAAGCCTTGTGATCTCTGTTAAAATAGGCCTGAAGTTCCAAAAGTTTGAATACAGCAGCTGCATTTGACAGATCCAGATATTGATCCCTAGATTTAGTGGGGTCAAAAACATACTAAGTGGATACTTGCACTTTGTTTCTAAAACATATCTTGTAAGAGCAGAATGTGCTTTACAATTTCATTTCTCATAAACCTTTTAACCAGACCAGCATTTATTCATCCCTGCTGGGCCAGAGTGTAACCATGGTTTTTCTAGCCACCAATTACAGTGGTCAAATGAGGCAATTGGCTGTATTTACACTTATTATAGTTTAACGTTAGATTCATGATAATATTTTCCACTAAACAATATTGAAACAGTCTTCAACCATTATTCATAAACTTGTGAGGCAATAGTTCAAATGAGATTGATGAAATTGTTGAACTCAATTTATAAGTCGGAGAAGAAGCTGAATTGCAGAGGAAGCAAGGCCCTCATCAACTTCCTGATTTTCAGGGAAAGGCTTTTGCCAGATTTACCCTGTATAAAATCATTTAAATCAGGAAAGCCTCGAGTGTAACCAGGAAAAATTATCGCTCAAAATCAGACAAGTCTTTGCCTCTTGGACTATACGGGAAGACTCCTGGAGCAGGAACACGACTCAGAGCAGCAGCTGGAAAAATCCCCCGAAGAGTCCAGACACTGGGGGTGGTGGTGGCTGAAGGCTGACAAAGCTGGAGCGCAGTACAGAGGGTCTGATGGAGCAGGTTGGCATTGGGGAGGGGGGGAGCGTCAGCGAACGGCAGCATGACCGAACAAGTAGAGAGAAAAATGACATTTTTTTAAAGACAGCAACATAACGATTGGTTAGCGATGCGACTGTGGTGTGCCACGGTTGGATAGAAGAGATCCACTGCTATACCAGCTGACTGCTCAATTGAGAGCCCCAGACATTGACTGCAGAGATTTATGAGTGACCGTGCGAGTGAATGAAAAGAAAAAGAGTTGAAGTGCGCGAGAGAGTCTTCCTGGCTGAACTTTCGCCAAGCTTCATATCATAAATACTGCATATCACAAATTAATCTCTCAGTGGCAAGTGTGATACACGGATCGCTATCAATTTCTGCCAACATCAACGCCCATAACATTCAGGATGTTTCTGTTAATGTCAGTTTTTGACTCTTCGCTGTTATCTCAGATGGAGGCACCTGTCAAATTGGTGCTACTTGAGATGGAAAATCCTCTTTCAGAAAAAAAACTTCCTCCCTGTATTTTTTTTTACAATCGTTTATGTTTGCGGAATAGCGCAAATTTTTCTGCCAGCCAGGGAAACTGACTCATTCATTTGTGGCAAGCGCATTTGGTAGGACTTAAACTGTCTAAAGCCTTGACTTTCCACCTTTCATAGGGAGGTACTGGCCAAATAAAAACAAGCTAACGTTTTTCAGGGCTCGGCAAATGGACAAAAACAACTCAATGTTTCCCCTAGAATTTTTTGTTGCAGCAATGCTATGTGTCGGTAACGTAGCAACAGTAGGGGGATTCTACCCCGGAAGAAAATTTTGAAAAATTGGCCTTTAAATAAGGACTTCTGGTGAGTTTTAAGGGCAAATTACAACTGACAAAACAATCAACAGATTAAAGTTATCTGCTGACACTAGATACTAATTATAAAGCATGACCATAGTTGAACTTGAACTAGTCATAAGGTGCAATTTTTGTATTGATTTTAAGCTTTTCTTTCTAACAAAAGATACTTGCAAAATGAGGTAACTTAACACAGAAATGTACTGAAGCCAATGGCATAATGGCATAAGCCACAACCTGCATTTGAGCACTTGATTTTTCTGGGCCGTTGGAAGAAAAGCTCCAAGTCTCACTGGTAGTTGAACTGGGAGATGAGGGGGCCATTTATGCTGACTCGCATACAGGTTGCTAAATGGTCTCCTTGCAATTTGTTGCGCAGGTCAGTCGTCACCCAGAAATATAGCAAATACAGATTATGGAAATAATGAGTGTGGTTGTCACCATCAGCATTCTTTGGCATCAATATTTTATAAGGACTCTACATTATACAGGTCCTCTATGCATCAGCAAGAGAGGTTCAACCCACATTTTAGGCACAATAAAGAGTTTAGAATAAACATGCAAGTATTATGAACTGTGTAACAGTATGTTTCTGGAGCGTTTCTTAATCAACAAACATTTGAATATCAAAATACAAACTTTTCATAATCTGAAAAACAGACGTTGCCTGCCCTAATTTCCTTCACTAACCTTAGCTCCTCCGTGGTCACCGCTCAACTTTCTCTTTAACCAGTTTAAGAGACTCATCTGAAAATTGCATCAGTGTTTATTAACCTACTATCAGGATATGACTAGCGATCTTTTTATTTGGAAAACATTCATCAACAAGGTAGCTGGTGGAATACCAACATCGTTAATGTTGTAGGTCTTATATACATTTTGACCTTACATTCAAGAACAGCTTACCCCATTAACAGAAGAGTAGGCCTAGTCACAGCTAGATCGACATTATTAATTTTAACGTCAACTCATTCACTGTCCTTAAAGACTGAAGTGGTCTGAGTGCGCCACAGCGAGCTAACTATACAGTTACCCGGAGTGTTTGCTAGCAAGGAAACCGCATCTATAAACACAGAATACACTTTGCTTATGATCAGGCTTAACATTGCAATAGATAGGAAGGCTATAACCTTCAGTAATGTCCAAACTAGCCAGTCAGTCACTTAATTACAAGCTGAAGAGATTTAGCAAGGCCGATAGGTAATGTCGCTCCAATAAAAAAAGCATTCCCATATCATTATACTGCTAACCTCTCCACAACACAATAAACAATGACCTACGTCTGTAAGAAACATAATTATATACACATAGTTTTTTATTTACTTATTTTTTACTTACATTGGTTTCTTTGTGGGAATGTTGAGCATCCTCTTCAAACAAGTTGACAGCCAGAATCAAAAGTCACCTCAAAGTTGACGGTGTGGCAATAAGCTAATCATTGGAAATAAGTCCACAACGTCACAACGTAGCGTTCTATGATCTTTGATGACAATCAGCTACTGTAACGCCAATCAGGGAGTTTCTTTTTCCCCTTTAAAGATTCCACATCTTTTTGCTTCAGTGGTGTATCATGGGGAATGCGTGGGTTATGTTCAGAAGCCTAGCCTATACCGAAGCCAAATCCAAGTGACATGGTTAGCTGGCTGCAAGCAGTTTCAATGAAATCTAGCAAATGGTCAACATTGTTAACCTCACGTTACTTCAAGCGCAGCTATTTTTTCAGCGGCGCTGAGAATTCAGCTGCGGCGGTGCACCGCTATGGAATGTACATAGGGGGAACACTGCAACTGTAGAATCAGGAATAAAAATTAATGAGATTTATTAAAGCGTGACAATCCAGGGTCAAAAACCAGCAGACAGGGCAATGCAGGATAGGTGAGACAAGGTCGATCGTCAAGCTCAGGTCAATCAGTGGCTGACAGAATCCTGGGGAGGACAGGCAAATTTTGGTCACTAGTCCAGTCAAGATCAGAGCCAACAGTTGTAGCTGGGAGGAATGTTGGGCTGGGGCAAGTGAGCAAACCAGATGAGAGAGACCACGAAACAGATGCCGAACTTTTCATGGTTTTGCCCCCACTGGCAGAAGACATGAAGCCGGCAGGCACTGGAACCATGTACCCAAAAACGAGACAAGGGACCCAAATGCTCAGGCTGAGTATAAATATAAAAACATCTTTAATTCAAATAACTTATAAAACCAGGAGGGAAGCAGCAGCATACAGACACATTGCAGGGATCCAGGAACAAAATGCTGCTGCACCACTGTGGGGCAGCCAACTCTTAAATAACAAACCTTCACCTCCACCTTGACGAGCCACACCTGTTGCCCGTTAAGGTGGAGGTGAAGAATGCAGCAGGGGGAGGGACTGCAAGGACAAACCCTTACAGAACTGGGAAAGAAATGAGGAGGGAAGAGGGAATGAGAAACAATGATGGATAGTAGAGCAGTACAGAGGAGCAAGTCTAGCAATCTGGCAGTGAAGAAGACAAAGACAGGAACTTAAATACACAGAGACAACAAGTAAAAATAAGTAACAGGTGAGGGGAAAAGGGTGATCAATGAAGAGAGGGAGGGGCAAAGTAATTGAATATGGAAACCAATTAATGAAATGGAACCAAAACTGACACAGACAGCCAGAATGAAGGGAAAAGGGAATTTACAGGCACGGGGATGTGACAAACATTACTCTGTGTACCAGAGAATACTTCCCTCAGTGTGGGATACACACCCAAACCTGAATAGAGAGTTTAAGATTTGCATTCTGCCCATTATTGGGGCTGGTCAGAGACAGCAACACCCCTCCTGGAATTCTGTCAGGAAATGTTACTGCAGTTATGACATCGCACCTGTATGCAAAGGGGGCGAAGGACAGACGTGTCAGAGGCAAGCAGGCAGGCATGGGAATCGGTCACGCAAGCAGGTTTACATTTATAGGTCACGCGAGGTAAGGAGAATTCAAGAGTTTTTTTTTTGCATCTCAATGCCCTAAGAACGGATTGTTTGCATTTTTCGACGATTAGACAGGAGAAAGGGAAGCTGTTGCCCCTGTGAGACACTATCTTCTTGCATAAATGAGAAAAAAAGAGTAAACACTGGCTAACAATGCAATTTATCAAAATTTAATTAAGATTTAGATCAGAATCTGTGCTTACTGTTTTGCCGAGTGCCTGTCCTGACAGGAGCACATCCTGGACAGTTCACCTGTCCATAAAGTGTACCACATTCATACACTATTCACTCAGACACTCATGCCTTTGGCAAATTAAGAGTCTCCAATCAGCCTAAAATGCATGTCTTTGGACTAAAGGAAGCCTGAGTTTCCACAGGAGACCCACACAAGCATGGGGAGAACATGCAGATCGCGGAGAGAGGTTCCACCCACACAAACACGAGTAGAATATGCAAACACCACACAGCAAGGCGCCACCCATAAGAAAACAGGTAGAACATGCAAACACCACACAGAGCCCCAGGAACAGTTGTACTCATTGCATCACCTTCATGCCCCTGTCATGAAATATTTTTATTTTTCATGCACGTAATGCACAGCATATTTTCTTCGAACTGTATCGTCTTTGAGCCTTTCATTCCCGAGGGCTCTAAGCCATGTTTTCAGTGCATGCAATAAAGCCCAACCATGGCTGACTCTGTAAAGGCTTGCAGAAAACTATGACTTAAGAACTACTACTAAAGTATATATCCCTTCCAATACTCACTGACTCAGTGCTATCTAGCTTTAAGTCAAACCTTAAGTCTTGAAAACCCCCAAGGTCTCTGCCTCAACAATATGGTCAGGCAAGCTAATTCACATTGAAATTACACTTTGGGTGAAGAAATATTTCTTTCACTCCCTCAAGGAATTACACGACACCACGGCTTTTCTGTTACGGATGAATTTATTCTTTTCAACCGCACGTCAGTCAACACCACCGTCATCAATCCACCGATCAATTCAGCGATCATTCACCGATCAATTCACCATTGAACTGTTAGAATGCATGACAATGTACTGAGAACGTATTCACATTGCGCTAATTACAGCCACTTAGCGACATATATACAGCGCAAAAATAAAACACATAACCAAACGTACCTGGCTGCACATGACCAAGAGGGAATGAGTTCGCAGGAACAAATCTTCACAGAATGGGCAACGCGAAAGTACTTTTAAAATACTTCAACGAAGTACATAACTTCAGCTGCTTCATATGTTGCTTTACTTGGAGGGGTTGCAATGACAAAATGTGTCCCCCTGGCAACAGGCTGTCAACGTATTTCCGATCCTTCAATGTAACCCACCTCCTTACTGAGGCTAATACAATACAAAACAATATTCACGAAAAGAAGACATGAATAATATGTAAACAAAATACATCAAAATAATTACAAAAGATGTTTATGGCAGTTAAAATCCCACCAAATCACAGTTATTGTGATTTTACTCCACAGTTTCACCTTAACACAGAGAGCCTAATATTTATGTACAACATCACTTACTCTGCTTCAAGCAGTACAATGCCATAAATGTACAGGCCTATCAAGATAAACTGGCTTAGTGATGCGCTTTCCCTGTTTATCTAAGGTTGAGTCACTGATCAACAGCTTAACCTTTCTGACTCGACCATCAGTGCTGGGATACACCTCAGTTACTTTTGCTAATCTCCACTGATATTGTGGTGAATTATCTTCTTGAAGGATGACAATGTCATGAACCTTTGCATTTCTCTTGTCCCGTTGCCATATTTGTCTTTGTTGAAGGTTAAGGAGATACTCCTTCTTCCACCTTGTCCAGAATTCATTGGCTAAGAATTGCACCTGGCGCCATCTCTTGCGTAGGTATAGATCCCGACTTACAAATTCACCAGGAGGCGGTGACACGATGCTGACTTCATCATGAGGAGGTGGTTGGGAGTGAGGGTCTCAAGACTTGTTGGATTGTGCAAATGCTCTGTTGTCAAAGGCCTGCTATTTATAATAGCCATCACTTCATGCAGAAAGGTTCTAAGCGAGGTGCTGTCAAGTCTCTTAGCAGACTGATCAAGGATTGCCATTAGAACACTTCTGATTGTCTTGATTGGTCTCTCCCAAACTCCTCCCATATGACTGGATGATGGAATGTTCATTATGAACTCGCATCCATATTCTTTCAACCTTTCTTGAGTCAGATCCTTCATTGCATCCATTGTCTCCCCTTGCACCTACAAAATTGGTGCCCTGATCACTCCTCACCTGTCTCACATTTCCACGTATTGCAATAAACACACATAATGCATTTATGAACGCGTCTGTCGTAAGATCATCAAGCATTTCTATGTGTATGGCTCTAGAGCACATACAAGTGAAAAGTAGGCCATACTTCTTCAATTCCTTTCTCGCTTCTTTCACATAAAATGGCCCAAAACAATCAATGCCACAATAAGTGAATGGAGGTGTTTCCGTTCTTTCTTCCGGAAAATCTGCCATCTTTGGATCTTGCGTGTGTCCTCGATACTTTCTGCACTTAGTGCACTTATAAATGTGAGAGGCACCTGCAATGCTGCATCCTATGATCCGAACTCCATTGGATCGCAGTTCATTGACAGTTAGTCCTCTTCCTTGATGATGTGTTCTTTCATGGTAGTGTTGACTTGACACATGGCACATGACTTGACTTTGGTAAAATTGCAGGTTGCTCAATATGTGGGTGAAGACTAGATCTTGTTCAACGTCCTCCAACTCTGAGTACCCCAAACTCATTGACAAATGGACTCAGTTTGTGTAGCTTGTTTGCTTTGTCTTTCGCTTTTACTTCCTTGCATTGCTTTAGACCTTTGACTTCACTACTGAATGCTTCCATTTGGACTAGTTTGATAATGAAAAGCTCCGCTTCCCGTCTGTCCTCAATGCTTGTAGTTTCACTTGTTTTTGGCTTGAGGCCCTTGATTTGACACGATGCTTGAGACAAGCAACAGCTTTGACAGCTCTATTCCAGTCAGAAAACTTTGACAGGCGGTCTCGTGATGTTTGGTCTTTATTTGTTTTGGTGTTGAACACCTGGGCCCTTCGCAGTTCTGGATCATCTTCACTGACCTCTCCCACATTAACATCTCCTGTGGGTAGATCCCTTTTCCATAGAAAGTCTGGGCCAGTAAACCAATTTGAAGTGACCAGCTGATCTGCCTTCAGACCTCTTGAACAGTGATCAGCAGGATTGTCTTCAGTGTTTGCAAAGTGCCATTTTTTGGGATCTGTCATGGATTTGATTCTCTGGATCCTGTTCGCCACAAATACATGAAATCGTCTGGAATCATTGTTCAAATACCCAAGAACAACCCTCGAGTCCATTCAAAAATATTCTTGAAGATCTTCTATGTCAAGCACATTTCTGAGCAAAACGCTTGTCCTTGCCGCCACCACTGCCGTGGACAACTCAAGCCGTGGTATAGTGGTTACTTTGGTGGGGGCAACACGCGCTTTTCCCATGACTAATGAGCAGCTGACATCTCCATTGGCGTTAATCACCCTGAGATAATTACACTCACCATAACCAGTGAAGCTTGCGTCTCAGAAATCGTGGAGCTCATACTGCTTGACATCTGAGAAGTTTGCTGGAATATAGCACCTTCTTATCTTTACCTTAGACAAGTTTTGAAGATCTTGTAACCACAATTCCCATTGCATTCTGAGCTCTTCTGGGAGCGGCTTGTCCCAACCAACCTTGTCTCGACACTATTGTTGCAAGATCTGCTTGCCGAGGAGAACAACGGGTGCAACAAACCCCAACAGGTCGTAGATGGAGGCTACCGTGGAGAGTACTCGTCTTCTGTTCAATGGGTATTCCTTGACAGTGATTCTGAACTGGAAGTCATCAGAGGAGAGACACCATTGAACACCAAGGGCTCTTTCCATGAGCGGCTCTCCCAGAGCTACATTCAAATCCTTAATACTTTCAGCGCACTCTTCCTTTGCTATTGATTTCAATATGTCTTTGCTGTTTGAGATGAACTTATGTAATCTTAGCTTGCCTGTACTGCAGAGAACTCTTGCTTCCTTGACGAGCTGAATCGCTGCAGCATCAGATGCTACACTCACAAGTCCATCATCCGCATAAAAATTTTTCTGGATGAACGCAACTGTAGTTTAGTCGACTTGATCCTGACCCTCAGTGGCTAGATGTTTAAGACTAAAATTGGCACAGCTGGGTCAGGATGCTGCCCCAAATAGATGGACTTTACTTCCGAAATGTTGATGGTGGAGAATGAAAATAACCGTTCTCCCATCATAAGAACCTCAGGTAGTCTTGATCCTCAGGCCCTACGTGGAACTGATGAAACATTTGTTCCACGTCACACATGATGGCAACTGGGCCCTTACAAAACCTACAAAGAACTTCCACTAAGGTGTTTGTAAGCTCTGGTCCAGTAAGAATGTGGTCATTCAGTGATGTGTCTTGGAACCTTGCTGAACAATCGAAGACCACGCGGATCTTTCCAGGCTTTCGAGGGTGGTATACACCGTGATGGGAATATACCAGACTGGTTGACTGCCAAGTCCTTCATCCAGGACCCTCTCTGCATCGCAACGAGTGACGATGTCTTCCATAAAATTCACATAGTCTGAGCAGTATTTTTGGTCTCTCCTGAGCCTCCGTTCCAAGCATGTTAGACGCTGAACAGCACATGACTTATTATTGGGTAGATTTAGTCTGTCCTTCTTAAAAGGTAAGGGCTTTTTGTAATGACTGTCTTGCTTGTGTTTGACTCCATCTCTCAGTTTAGTCAAGAAGTGCAGATCTTTCTGGGAGACAGTTTCCTCTTCTCCAAATCTTTCAGTGAAATCTGACTCGAGCACTTTGATTATATCCTCTGGAGTGATAATTTCCTTGATCTGAGTCTTGCTAACATAGTGAACTTCACCTTTGAGCTTAACTGCTGGACTGGATTCAGGTGTCACTTGCCTTACAATTATGCTATGATTACTCCAATTGCATCACCATAGTGCTCACATGGGTCGCCATTACTCACTATTCTCCAACTTAGATCGGTTTTCTTAGCAACGGGTTGGTTTTCCTCTCTACACACAACTTCTCTGGGCATGAGAGCTTGTGGGCAATTATATCCGATTAACAGACTGATTTCACATTTCTTTTGCGGAGCAATGTGTTCTGCAAGATGCTCCAAGTGGGGCCATACCTTAGCAGTTTCCGGTGTTGGGATGTGTGACCGATTAGCAGGGATGAATTCACGAGTGTAAACTGTCGGCACAGTGATCTTCTTAGAGGAGAACAGCCCTCTTATTTGTAGATCCTTGAATTTCTTACAAGGTATAATTGTCATTTTTGATGACATTGTAGATAGTTTCAGTTTCACTTGCTCTGTGCTCGTATCTAGAGCATCTGCTACTTTGTCAAGAATGAATGAAGTGTCACTTTGCATATCTAGCAAAGCGTAGACGAGAACTTCCTTGCTTAAATCACCTTTGTGCTGACACATAGACTGGTATTATTGCTGAAGTCTGGGTACTATTGCTATCTTGCACAACTCTGTTGGATGTGATTTATTTGATGGTGCCTTGCACTTGAGTTGACTGTGTGTTTCTTTCTTCAGCGTTGCTTATTCCCAAGACGGTTCTCTTTTTGGTTCTTGTTTTGAGCGCTCTTCGTGCAGACATGTAGGGTGACGTTTTGAGCAGGCGTCACAGACCATCCGGTTACTGCAACTCTTGGAATGATGGCCAGGGTTCAAACAGCCGAAGCATAGCTTTTCACTTTGAATGAATTTGACTCTGTCAGTGACTAGCTTTTCAATTAATTTACAACACTGTAAGCCATGCCCCACTTTCTTACAAAATACACATGTGACTATCTTCCTTTCACTGGTGTTAGTTGTGAAGATCTTAGCTTGCACTGTTTGGTTCTTGGGGTCCACAATGTTTTGGTTCTTGATCTTTACCTTCTCTGGCTCGCTTTGTCGCAGTGCATGGTATGATGTTATCGGGTTGCAAGCAATGCTAGCTTCCAGTGTTAGGAATGTTTAAATTAACTGAACTGAAATTAACTGAAGCTTGGGAACCTTTCGTGATTTGATTCTCAATCCCATCATTATGAACATTTAGGTTCTTATTGTAGGCCATAGCAGACTGACAACTGCATAAAAAATCCACAAATTTTCTTAACTCACGACTCTCCTTGGGGGGAATTTTTGACCAGACATGTAATTTGTCTGGAAAGGCCTTGGCAATTACAAAGGGGTCGCCATATCTTTCATTGAGTAGATCCCATGCTGCGTAATAAGCCATTTCTGAGTCAATCAGAAAATGACCTTGTAAAGCCTCTTTAGCTGCACCTCCAACATTTCTGAAGGAAGAAGATTTTCTCTGAAGTTGGAAATATTCTTTCTCTCAATCAGTGTCTGAAAGGACGACTTCCAATGACTGAACATCAGTGGATCCCCACTAAAGATTGTAGGCTCTGGAATGGATAGCCTGTTTGCTGACATCGCCTCAGCCAAAGCCCTTACAAGCTGCCCTGTCTCATCTTGAACCACCGCTCTTGGAGCCACATCTCTTGGTGGTTGTGTATACTGACAGATAGGGTTCACCTCATGAATTGCTTGCTCAACTACAGGCACTTCTAAGTTCTGTGATGCAAGTCCTTGATCGTGGTTAAACTCGTTTTCCTCATAAATTTGAAGCATTGCCTTAGCTGCACTCAACTTTTTTAGCTCCTCTAAACGCTCAAGCTCTCATTTTAAATCTTCTACTGACTTTTTTCTCGCAACATTCTCTTCTTGCTGTTTCTTTAAGAGAGCAGCCTCTTGTCTTTCCCTTTCTATCTTACGTTCAGTGTCTTCCTTTTCTCCTTGAAGACGGCGAGTTAATGCTGCTGTTTCTTAATCTACAATTATCTGCTAATCCTCAGTTTCAAGTTTTTGCAGTTCCTCTTGGTGGCGCTCTTGCTCGGCCATAATTTTCGGTACAGCTTGTGTAGCTGCATACTCAGCAGTAGCTTCTTGTCTTTTGACTGAGGATATATTAGAGTGAATGGATTAAGCCATACAGGGATTGGAGGCTGTAAGTGAAGTGCTGTCAGCTGAAGATGCAAATACAGTGGTGGCATCAGGCCAGTCCAGCTCCTCCAATGTTCCTTGAATCTGAGACTAAGCATTCTGTACAACAATCTTGGTGACTGAAATACAGTTGTCCAGCTTGCGGCGCATGTCTTGAGCTGGGCTATCAATTTTTTGATATTCATCATAAACAGCGTTCAGTTCAGCTAACTCCCTTTCAATAGTGCTGACGTGATCCTTTAGTATATTGCTTGGATCCTGTTTGATTACTGATTTTTTTGCCACTTTAGTTAGAGCTTTCCAGCGTTCATAGATACTATTAAAACGAAGTAGTAGCCCATTCAGTTTTTCCCTTAAATGTTAATGTGCGGGCTCTTTCACTTCTACGACGCTCTTCAAGCTGAAATGTTTGTTGCACAGTGCTAGGCTTGTCTATCTGCCCTAACTCTAGCTCTTGTTCTGCAGTAACTGCTGCCAACTGACTGTCATTGCTTGTTTGCAGCATTTTAATTATTTGTAATTATGTTCATAATTAACTTATCTCACATGAGAAGTGCAGTAAACAGTATTTCCAAAATCAATCTACTGCATAGGTTAGACTAAATCGGGTAACTATCATTCAAAATAAACCCTTAAATAAATTGAATATTAGAAAGGCTTGAAAATACTATATGAATTACTGCTGACCAAAGTCGTTGTGGCAGAACTTCAGTGAACTTGTACATCTTAAACCATGAATAGAAAACTTCCCTCCAAATGTCAGCTTACTTAAATTTACAAACATTTCCTTCTCTTACAAAAACCTTTTAAAGTGAATGAATTACCATTCTTCAATCAAATAATGAATTAATCAGCATAAACCAAGTTTCATTAAAACAATCACATCAATGCCCCTTTATATCATGTAAAACACTGCTATTGTTATTAGGCTTCACACAGTCCCTTGTGGTTTTCTTAATCCTTGTGTCACCTTCAGAATAAAACTTTCGTTTCTGGCTTATGGACGTTTCATTTAAAACTGATTGACTTGTGTGTCCTTATCGCTAGACAGTGGCTTATCTGCATCTCCCGTCTTGACGAGCTGCTGGCACGACGTCTTGATGAGCTGTCAGTCACGAGCAGGTCCGGGTCCACGCAGGTTCGAGTTCGACTTTCACTCCCTCAAGGAATTACATGACACCACGGCTCTTCTGTTACTGATGAATTTATTCTTTTCGACAGCACGTCAGTCAACACCATCGTCATCAATCCACCGATCAATTCACCGATCAATTCACCGTCGAACTGTTAGAATATATGACAATGTACTGAGAACGTATTCGCATTGCCCTAATTACAGCCACTTAGCTACATATATACAGCGCAAAAATAAAACACATAACCAAACGTACCTCGCTGGCTGCACATAACCAAGAGGCAATGAGTTCGCAGGAACAAATCTTCACAGAATGGGTAACGCGAAAGTACTTTTAAAATACTTCAACTAAGTACATAACTTCAGCTGCTTCATATGTTGCCTTACTTGGAGGGGTTGCAATGACAAAATGTGTCCCCCTGGCAAGAGACAGTCAACGTATTTCCGATCCTTCAATGTAACCCACCTCCTTACTGAGGCTAATACAATACAAAACAATATTCACGAAAAGAAGACATAAATAATATGTAAACAAAATACATCAAAATAATTACATAATGTTTATTGCAGTTAAAATTTCCGAATATCAGTGCTAAATTTACCTTTTGTCAACTCTAATTTGTGACCCGAGTTCTACTCACAGCACTTGGTCGAAGGAATCCTCCATAATTCAGTTTGTTAATCCCTTTAACATATTTAAAGACCTCAAGCAAATCACCCCTCAGTCTCCTTTTCCTAAGACTAAAGAGATTAAGGATCTTGAGCCTCTTCTCGTAGCTTTCATTTTATATAACTGGAATGAGCTTCGTGGCTCTTCTCTGAACTTTCTCTAGAGCCTCTATATCTTTCTTAAGGTATGGTCCCCGGAACTGTACACAATATTCCTGATGTGGTCTGACGAATGTGTTGTATAAAAGAAGCATCACCTCCTTAGATTTGTACTCAATACTTTTGGCAATGTATCCCAGCATCCCATTGGCTTTTTAACTGCTACGGCACAATGGTTAGAGCCTGTGAGGGTTTGGTCAACAATCACTCCCAGATCTTTCTCGTGTTCAGCACATTCCAGTTTTAAACCTCCCATGAAGTAATCCCGTCTAATGTTTTTATTACCTACATGTACAACTTTACATTTAACTACATTAAATTTCATTTGCCACATTTCTGCCCAATTCTGGATTCTATCCAAATCATCCTGAATCACTTTAGTGGACCCTAAACGATTTGCCAAACCCACCAATTTAGTATCATCTGCAAATTTAACCAATCTGCTCTCAATATTCCGATCAAGGTCATTAATGTAGATGAGGAACAGCAGGGGTTCCAACACCGATTCTGGGGGATGCGTAGACGAGATACCACTGACCACCGCTCTTTGTGTTCTGTCCTGTAACTAGTTTTGAATCCACTCCAGAATACCTCCTGTAACTCCAATGGAGCTCATTTTAAAAATTAGTCTCTTATGCGATACTGTATCGAATGCTTTCTGAAAATCCAAGTATATAACAAGAGTGGTCCAGCTCATTTTCTTCATTTCTCATTTTGGACATCTATTGCACTGAGCACTTTATGCATTCTTGAAGTGTGGAACATATGCCCCAGGCATGGTATAGTACTAGAGCTACACTGAGTTAATCCATTATTGCACTAAACAGATTGACCACTTCAGAATCATTTTAAGAATAGAACTTAAAAAAAGTAAAATATGGAGTTAGACCACTTTTGTTCTCAGGGGCTCAATTGTTCTTCTTTGGTAAACCACAAAAAATATACTTGTAATTTGCCTCTAGTGAACAGCAAAAGGATCAATGCAGCACTTCTGTAAGCTTTGGTCGCAGGTTAGGTATATCTTTTCGCGATATAAGTACATTTTGTTGTTAATTTGAAATTAATAGCCACATCTCCACTGCATCAGCTCCTTACCATTTTGACTGAAACTGTTTACATTTATAAGTCCTGACTTTCTGCAGTAATGTGACTTGTGACACTCTTTATTTAAATAAAAACCTATGCAACATGTGCCAAGAGATGATGTACTTGGTGAAGCCATCCTGAGTCTTCAAGAACCAACCCACAGCTGAATGCACTGTCACAGGAGATAGACATCCCTGTGCCAAACACATGTCTAAGAGATAAAACAGAAAAACATTGTTCTTGGAATTAACCAGGAAGTGTGAGCTATCAATCAGGCTAATTCCTGTTCTTCAGCATCTTGACCGTAATAAAATTGTGTGCTGTTTTTACAGCTGTCAGTATTATAATAGAGTATATGCATGTATAGTGCAGCTGGTGTGTTGGCTTATTAATCATGTTCATGGTGTTTTCAGGAGTAAAACCATCAGCCGCAGTGCCGTATAACTCTACCCCGTATTGTAAGCATCAAGGAACATGACTAATGCAATGCTTTCTTAATTGGGTTTATCCATATACGTTATGCACACAGTAAATTCATGTCCATTAGAGTCCGTTCAGACAAAAACTACTTTTTTCTACTACTTTTTGAAACTACTTCAAAAATGTAGTTTATGGTGAAAGCGCCACCCTGAATGTAGGGCACTGCAGATGTTTTTTACGCTGTCACCATTTTCAGAGGCCCACTACTTATTCATACTTATTCATTGAAGGCTTAATTTCTGTTATATTGCTTTTGCCTACAATTTTTTTTATATCTACAAATCCCAATTCCAATGAAGTTTGGACAATGTGTAAAACAAAATGCAATGACTTGCAAATCTCATAAACCCACATTTTATTCACAATAGAACATAGACAACATGTCAGATGATGAAAGTGAGACATTTTACCATTTCATAAAAAATATTCCCTCATTTTGAATTTGATAGCAGCGACACACCTCAAAAAAGTTGGGACAGGGCCATTTTTACCATTGCGTAGCATCCCCGTCGGAGAAGTGAGGAGACCAATTGCAGGAGTTTTGGAAGAGGAATGTTGTCCTACTCTTTTCTGAAGTAGGATTCTAATTACTCAACAGTCCTGGGTCTTCTAAGCCAGACTTTTTGCTTAATGATGCTCCAAATGTTCTCGAATGAAAAGTCTGGACTGCAGGCAGACCATTTCAGCAACCGGACTCTTCTATAGCGAAGCCATGCTGTTGTGATGGATACAGTATGTGGGTTAGCATTGTCTTGCTGAAATATGCAAGGCCTGCCCTGAGAGAGACGTTTTTGTAAAACCTCTACATACTTTTCAGTGTTGATAATGCCTATCCAGATGTGTAAGCTGTCCATGCTGTAGGCACTGATGCAACCCCACACCATCAGAGGTGCAAGTTTTTGAACTGAGTGCTCAAAACAAGCTGAATGGTCTCTGTCCTCTCTAGTCCGTACGACACGGCGTCTGTGTTTCCAAAAAGAATGTCAAACTTTGATTAATCAGGACAGCTTTCCATCTTGCCTGGAACAACATCTCTAAATCTTTCAGATGTTCTTCCCAGGGGAGTCACTCACATCGTCGATGTACGCACCCGTGTGTCGCAATCCGGTGATTGTAGACTTTATCATCCTTTGGAACATGGCTGGGGCATTTTTCATGCCAAAGGGTAGGACTTCATACTGGTATAACCCAGATGGCGTGGCAAAAGCAGAGATACTCTTAGCCCTCACAGTTAAAGGCACACACCAATAAATCAATTTTGGTCAGAAACTTTGCTTGCCCTACTCTATCGATACAATCATCAATCCTAGGTATAGGAAACACATCAGTTCTAGTTAAAGCATTAACTTTGCGATAATCTGTACAAAATCTAGTACTTCCATCAAGTTTTGGAACTAGTACACAGGGTGAACTCCAATCTGAGATAGAGAGTCTGATAATATCATGTTCTAACATGTACTCAACCTCTTTCTCAGCAATCTCTCTCTTCTCAGGATTCATCCAGTACGGATGCTGTTTTATTGGTTTGGCATCACCAACATCTACATCATGAGAGGCTATAGAAACTCTCTTTGGAACATCAGGAAATAGATCTTCATATTTCTTGATCAACCTCTGGAACTGATCTTTCTGTGAGGGTTCTAAGTTTTACATCAAGATTTTGCAACACTTCAGAATTTGACAATTCACATGAAAGTACTTCAGCTTTAATTGTAGGTTCATCATCTTGAAACTCCCCCTCATCTTCACAAGTCTCGGCCATAGGAAAATCTGAAGTGACAGCTGCAACCCTAGCATTCCTATCATGATAAGGCTTCAGTATGTTAATGTGACACAACTGTTTTTGTTGTGTTGCGATCAGGAACCAGATGCGAGAACCAGGAAATGCAGTAAAGCTTGTTTTATTGGTAAAGGGGGGTGACCCCCGCAGGGCGAAAAACAACAGTACAAAGTCCACAATCCAAAAGTCGAAATCCAGTTGGGCAAAAATGGTATCAAAAACCAGGGCAGCAATCACAGTAATCGTAGTCGAACAGAAATGGGTCTGGTACACAGGAATAGTACTATCAGAGAGACAAGCCACAATCCACAGGACGTAATCCGAATCGTTACCAGGGCGGCAAACAGAGATCTCGTAGTCGGGCAGAAAAATGGTCAAAACACTCAGATGCAACAATAATCCAAAAATCACAAAGGCAAAAATCAAAAGTCAGGCAATCCAGTCAGAAAGATAAACACTGAGAAATCAAGGCGAGAAACGTGGCACGAGAAAACTAGGGAGAACGATCTGACAAGAGAGTGAACCAAACAGACATCTTATATACACATCCGGGGTAAACACATGACCAGGGGGAACAGGTGCAATCAATGGTAAAAATGATCAGGGTGAGACACATGAGGAATAAACTAATAACATGAACTTAGCTGTAGCCAAAACGCAGACAGGAATCACAAGACAAACCTAAGTACAAAACAACAGCTCCAGTTAAGGAGTACTAAAGTGCTAAGATAAAAGAAAAGGGTAGCACAAAGTATAAGTGGAAATCCACAGAAACTTGCAGCAGAGATAATTAGGGATAGGCAAGGAGGCGGAGATTAGAATTGAGCGACTGCTGAGAGATCGTTCGTCAATTAGTATGATTGTGCAGCTATACAATCCCGAGTGCATGTTAGAAAGTTAGTAAAAATATAAAAGATTAGTGTGGTTAGTAATTAGCAAAAAACAATAAACTGTTAGTATGTGTTAGTAAGACAGTAAAAGAGAGAAGAAGGAAGAACACGAGATAATGAAAGAAGATTGAAACCCAGAAACTAATAAATCACCGGAATGAGTGGCACGCAAGACAAGGGACCGTGAGCAAAGATACACACATGACAAGACAGGGGAGACAAAGTGCAAAGCATGGAAATGAAAGCAAGGCATATAAAACTAAATGATCTGAACATGAAAAATAATAAAACAAGAAATCTAAATTACCAAAACACAATCATGGCATGGCATGGCCAGGCACAGAACTTAAACATGACAGCAGAAAATCACAGATCACAACAGTTTTGGCTTTCTCCTATCTGGAGTCTTTACAATGTAATTGAGATCATTGAGTTTTGTTAGAATATCATAAGGACCATGAAATCTAGCCTGCAATGGATTGAACTGCAAGGAGAACACCACACGGACCTTGCCTCCTGGTTTGAACTCACGGCTTCTAGCCTTATGATCATACCAAGTTTTCATTTTTCCCTGTCTTGATTTCAAGTTCTCTTTGGCTAGGTCACAAGCTGCACACAATCTTTCCTTGCACTTGCTAACATAGTCTAACAGACTGATATGATATAAGGGGCTCTTTCTCTTACCATTGTTCACTCAACAATAGCAAAGGTCATCTCACTTCATGGCCAAACACTAGCTCAAATGGACTGAATCCAGTAGACTCCTGCACTGCTTCTCTTGCTGCAAACAACAGCAAATGAACACCTTCATCCCAGTATTTCTTGTGATCATAACAATAAGTCCTCATCATTGTCTTGAGAGTGGAATGAAATCGCTCCAAGGCACCCTGACTTTCTGGATGATAGGCACTAGAAAGAATCTGCTTTGCACCTAGTTCGTACACAACCTGCTGAAACAATCCGGAAGTGAAATTGCTTCCTTAGTCTGTCTGAATTTCCCTGGGAAGGCCAAACAACGTGAAGAACTTTATCAAAGCCTTCGAGATTGCAGTGTCCTTGATGTTGCGTAGAGGTATGGCTTCAGGGAATCAGGTAGATGCACACATGATTGTCAGCAAGTACTGATTTCCAGATCTAGTCTTGTGTAATGGACTAACACAATCAACAATGACCTAGGAGAAGGGCTCCCCAAATGCTGGGATAGGCTGCAGTGAAGATTCAGGTGGGTCTAACTGGTGTTTTCCAACTACCTGACAAGTGTGACAAGTTTTGCAAAAGTTGGAAACATCTTTCCGAAGCTCAGGCTTGAAGAAGCGTTTCATGATCTTATCAACAGTCTTGTTAACACCAAGATGACCTCCTAAAGGTAAACTATGAGCCAATGTTAAGATCTCATTCCTGTAGACCTTTGGAACAACAATTTGTTTGTCCACTGCCCAATCTGCATTGGCAGGGATATCAGGAGGGCGCCACTTCCGCATCAACACTCCATCCTTGAGATAATGCCCATCTGGAACTGCGTCTATTTCTTTATCAGGAAGGGCTCTCCTCTTTAGTACACAAATTTCAGGATCATTAGTTTGCTCCTGAATCAACTGCTTTCTGGAAAAAAAAGTCTTTAGACACATCAGAATCACCAGACCCATCTGGCTGGCTTAACAAAGAACTGATAAACGTGTCTGATAAGTCCTCAAACGGAGAAACCATATTAGGCTGAACAGAGTCATGAGGCAAACCACCTGAGTCATAACTATTCAATGTGCTGGACGGCACCACATCATCTTCCTCTTGAGCCTTTTTGGCCTGAGCACGGGTCACTGCACAGGAAGGATACAGATATGGGTCTTCATCGCCATCTTCAGTGCTCGGCTGTGAAGTAAGATGAACAGGGGAACTACATTGCCCCCAGCCTGGTCATTGCCTAGCAACAGAGAAACACCCTTGATAGATAGACTTGACATCAGTCGCACCTTTACCTGTCCTGTAACTAAATCTAAGCGGTCTTATCACGTAACTCCAAAGAGTCCATCAACAAAAGTGACTGAGAAGCTCCGGTATCCCTTAGGATATACATGAGGACAGAGAATGCTCATTCAGAGCCACAAATCCCTCTGACACAAATGGTAGAAATTCCTCCCTCACAAAGTCAGCAGTATCAGGCTTCTTAGCCACACAAGGAGCAGGCAATTTAGCAGATCGGTCATGTACTACAGGGGTTTCTAACCTTGTCTTCACAAATGCATTTGGTTTGGTATCCTTTTCTTTTTCTTTCTTAGCTTTAAGGAACCAACAGTTAGTTGTAACATGACCAGATTTCTTGCAATAATTGCAAACTAGACCACTTTTGTCACTGTCAGCGTTTACACATTCATCAGGCCTGTGACTGGATTTCTGAGCACCATCACCTTATTTTGTCTTTGTCTTTGGGTGAGGAATCTTGGGTATCACCTTTACCTTTTTTCTGAAATTGGAACCATCTATTGTTACTGCTAGACTGAAATTGGTGTGAGAACATGTTCGTCTGCAAACTTGGCAGCTGATTGCAAATTCAGTGCTTGCTTCTCATTAAGGTAGGTTGTAATATCATCCTTAACACAGTTCTTGAATTCTTCAACTAACTCCATCTCTTTTAGTGAGTTGAAATCATCCTTGACCTCCATAGAAGTACACCAGCACTCAAAGCAAACCTTCTTCTCGTTAGCAAATTCCACATAAGTCTGATTGTCAGATTTCTTCAGACCTCTGAATTTCTGTCGGTAAGCTTCTGGAACCAACTCATAAGCTCTCAAAATAAGCTTTTTGACATAATCAGAGGAATCATCTGCAGACAAAGCCGAATAGGCTTGTTGAGCTTTACGTTTGAGGACAGTTTGCAACATCAGAGGCCAGTGTTAGTTAGTGTTCTTAGCTACCTTCTCAAAACACTGGAAATACTTATCAACTTCCTTCTCTGAAAATGGAGGCACCAGTTTTACTTCCTAGCTTGCCTGAAATTTGTTTTCAGCTGCTATTTTGATTTTTAGTAGCTCCATTTGGAGCGTTTCTTCCCTATCTAACTTCTCTAAATCAAAATCTCTCTGTCTCTATCTCTCTCTTTCTGCTTTTTCCTCTTTCTCTTTCTCTCTTGCTAATCTCTCTTTCTCTCTTGCTAACTCAAACTGCCTTTGTTCTTTTTCCTCCCTTTCTTTTTTCTCTTCTCTTGCTAATTTTTCTAACTGAAACTGTCTTTGTTTTTCTTTTTTTACCCTTCTTAAATTCTCTGTGTTTTTCTTTTTCCTCCCTTTCTATTTCGAGCATTTTTAATTTAAGTTCCATTTCTACATTTGGATTTTCCACTGGAAACTGTTCCAGATCTCCTGGTGCAAATACATTTTCATCAATGTAATATTCAACAATCTCTCTAACCAGTCTTGCTTTTCGCATGGCTGGTTTTACCTCTGTCAGCTCAAACTGTCTGTATATTTCAAGCAGTTCTGTCTTTTTAAAAGACTTCAAACCTCAATGGTTGGTGATGCCAAGAAATCATCCATTGCTGTTGATCTGTCAATATATAGGACAATTCAAAAAATAATTTAACAATTTGAAATGTTAGATTTTCAATAAATGACTCTCACAATGGTCTATCCCGGACGAGCCCCCAATTTGTTATGGCCCCAATTTGGTATGACATATAAGACAGCAAGGGATGACAGACAAAACTCTGAAAATATAGTATTATTATTCAACAAATAAGAGGTTGTAGGACTGGTAGATTGATCAGAGGTGCACTGCTTATCATTAGTCTGCTCAGAGAGACTTGGGTCTGCTACTTTTTTGATCTCAAAAGATATCCTGCTGAGACAAAATGCTGATTAAAAGTATTACTTATTTCAACTTTGCCAGTAATCAAATTTGAATTAAAAACAACTTGTGATGGAAGAGAAGGAGAGGAACTTGAACTTTCCAGCATTTTTACAGTTATCCAGAATTGTGCTGGATTTCTACCTGCATCTGCACGGGATTTTAAGCAAAAATCAGATTTTGCCTTTCAAACATAAGCTTAAGACATAAGCTTCAGACAAGAAACTACGCACAAAAATGACCAAATCAGTTACAGTAGTTTTAAGCTGTCGGACTATTTGTTCACACAGTTGTTCACAAAGTGGTGAACCTCATCCCATCCTTGCTTGTGAACCACTGAGACTTCCGGGGATGCCCCTTTTTGTTATGATTCTGGGTTTTGATCATGTTTTATGTGCTGGTTTTGTGTTCATGATTATTGTCTTTTATTTATTCTCTTTGGTTTTTGTAACATTCAGGTTTTTGGTTCATTCCATGTTTCAGTTCCATTGCACTTGTCTCCCCTGTCTTGTGATCTAGTTGGTTTAGTCCGTCTTCCCTGTCTGCGTGCTCACTGACTTCGGGTGATATAAATGAAGTCCGGTGTCTAAACATATTCCTTTGTATCTCGTTTTCTTCCTTCAACCTTCTGTTCTCATGATTAACAAAACTAACATTTGTATATTGTATTATAGTCTACTAACACAACTAACCATGTATATATTCGATTGCTAAATTACTAATGAGCACTCTAGTTTAAGTTGTTAAGCTGCACCGCTACGAATAGACTAATTCCCTCTTCGCATTCGCCCTTTTGTATTCTCCGCCCCTTTGCTTTCCACCGTCCTCTCCCTATGTTCAGCGAGAATCTCTCGCACGTGCTCAATTCCTTTCCTGCTCTTGTTATCTGTGCACGAAGAACTCCTGGACCGGAGCTGTTTAAATGTCATAGGCTGTCTGTGTGATTCCCATTCGTATTTCGTCTCTCGCCAATTTTCGTGGTTAGGGTTTCCCTCATGTGATTCTCCTGATGTAATTAGCCTCATTCCCCACAGCTGATCTCTGTATAGCATGTGACCATTCCTGTGTGTATATTAGGAGTCTTTTCACTCACAGCTCTTGTCAGAACGTTGATCAATATTTCATTGTGCCGAGCTCCTTGTATGCCTTTGATTATTGTTTTTCTTCTACTGGATAGTCCGACTCCGATTCTTGCCATAGCCCTTTTTGTACTGTTTTTGCTTTTCTGGATTTTGACTTATTTTTGTATGACCACGAGTTCTGTGTTTGGATGCCCTGTGTATGACCATTGGCTTTGCCCATCGACTACGACTTTTTGCCTATCGTTTTTGTACCTCTGCCCATCTGTCTTACTGGTTCTGACCCCTGCCTGTCTAGTCGATACTGTTTTTGGATTTTGTATTGTGGCTTGGCAATTCCTGTGTTTTCTGGCTTTGACTCGGACTCCAATAAAGGCATACGTTTTTTGGATTGCTGTCTCTCGCGAGTGGTTCCTGAACGATACCTCACACTTTTACACCTAATCATGACACTCACCTGTTTCCTGTTCCTGTTCACCTGTGGGATTTTCAAAACAGGTGTTTTTTGAGCATTGCTCAACTTTCCCAGTCATTTGTTGCCCCTGTCCCAGCTTTCTTGGAACGTATTGCAGGCATCAAATTCAAAATGAGGGAATATTTCCCGAAAAAACAATAAAGTTTATCAGTTTGAACATTAAATATCTTGTAGAGTATTATATTGAATATAGGTCGAAAAAGGATTTGCAAATCATTGAATTCTGTTTTTATTTACAACCATTTCCAAAATAGTTAGGACAAAGTTTAAATTGTGAATAAAATCAAAAGGTAATGACTTTCAGATCACATGAGCCGATATGTTATTAACAATAGAACATGGATAACATTTCATATGTTGAAACTGAGACATTTTACATTTCTATCCACCAAATAAGCTTATTTCAAATTTTTCTGGCTGTAAAGGGGCTCAAAAACGTTGGGACTCAGGCAAAGGGGCTAAAAAAGCTACTAATATATTAGAGAATCAGCTGAAAGAACATTTCATAAGTAATGAAGTTAACTGGCATCAGGTGTGTAACATGATTTACTATTAAAAGCAATGTCTTAGAGAGGCTGAGTCTCTCAGAACTGAAGATCGCCAGAGGCTCTCCAACTTGTGAAGGCTTGCGTGAACAATTGTGGAATACTTAAAAACAATGTTCCTCAACGTCAAATCGTGAAGGCTTTGAAGGTGTCATCATTGACAGTACATAACACCATCAAAAGATTCAGAGAAACTGGAGAAATCTCTGTGCATAAGGGACAAAGCTGAAGACCTTTGCTGGATGCCCGTGATCTTCGGGCCCTCAGACGCCACTGCATCACTCACCGGCATGATTCTGTCATTGACATTACTAAATGGGCCCAGGAATACTTCATGAAGCCACTGTCTGCAAACACGGTCTGCCGTGCCATCCACAGATGCCACCTAAAAGTCTATCATGCAAAAAGGAAGCCATTGTAGAGCATGACCAAGAAGGGCTGCCGTGTTCTGTGGGCCAAGGCTCATTTAAAATGGACTATAGCAAGTGGCAAAGTGTCCTGTGGTCAGATGAGTCCAAACTTTACATTCTTGTTGGAAATCATGGGTGTTGTGTCCTCCGGGCTAAAGAGGAGAAAGACCACCCCTCCTGTTCAAAAGCTAGCATCTCTGATGGTATGGGGATGCATTACCCACTTAATCCGAACTAGGGTCGCAGGGCGAGCTGGAGCCTATCCCAGCTGACTACAGGCAAAAAGCAGGCACCCACCCTGGACAGCCTGCCAATCCATCGCAGGGCGCACACATCATTCACAGACCATTCACTCTCACACTCATACCTATGGGCAATTTAGTGTCTCCAATTAACCTGATATGCATGTCTTTGGACTGTGGGAGGAAACCGGAGCTCCTGGAGAAACCCTGGCAGAACATGCAAACTCCACACATAAAGGCCTCAAGCCAGATTTTGCTTTGGATGAGAGCAAATAATTTATTTCAGTTTTGTTGTGCATTGTTGTTTTTCTATTAATGTCTAATACAGGGAAAAAGAGTACAGGAGAGGCAAATATGCCTGAAAACAGTAACTGGGAGAAGTGAACAAAACCATGCCTGCTATATTCCTGATAGATCATTTAGATTCAAACACAAGCAGTGAAAGAATAGCTCTGGTATTACAAATAATGACCGGAAAACAAACTGCCTATTATTGTTCTTGCTGCCGAGATGCGGCAGCGCTGAGTCTCTGAAATGTTAATATCCACAGGAAGCCCACTGCTCTGGTTGTTTTTACGGCCCCCCCTAACAACCAGCTCTCGTAATCAGAGCCGCAGTCGGCTCCAGCCCCCACTGCGCCCTTCTTTCCCCTGACAGCCGACGAGCCGTGCGCACGCTTCTCGCACGAATGCACACGTTCCCTCCTGGGTTTAAGTGAGGATACTGCCCATACCCACCTGCCTTAGTCCCCTTCCAGAACCATTAATGTGCAACTGTAGTCCTCCCTAACTTTGGGAAACAACAATCAGGACACATTCATCCACACCCTCATGCCACACACTGATTTTTTTTTTGCTGCAATGTTTTTTTGGCATGTTTACTCTTCATCTGGCCCCACAATCCACAATTTTTGATTTTTACGTCAGGCAATTCGCATACTTAAAGTGCAGATTGTCAGTTAACTTAGAGACACTTTGATGCATTTTTGTATCCTTGTTCAGTAATGATGGCACTTGTGGCGAATGGCGAATGTGTCTGTATTATCCATGGAGCTCACAGGAGCATAAATATGTCACAGGATGTCATTTTCTGTGAGGTAAAACCAACTTCTGCATGACCAGTCTACTTACTAGCAAATAACTGGTGACCAACAGAGAACACGTTTCACTGGCGTGTTTTACAAAGCGGAAAAAGTCAGTGAGATTACTATACAATGTCAAAGTCAGGAGAATTATTTTTACCCATGCTTCAGATTTTAGTGGTTATCCAGCATACTCAATAATCCTTTTTTTGTGGGATAGGCCTCATTTATTTAAATGATAAAATGAAGAGCCTTGTACAAAGCAGCTAAATCTAAGATTTAATAACGTTTGTCATGTGCTTCTGACGTAATGTTGCATGTGTTTAGCAGTCTATATGTTTGGATTGGTCACTGTGAGACAAGCCCCGGTAAGGCAGCAAACCGACAGATCCAGAGAGGAGTCAGGAAGTGTGAAAGACATTACCCACAGTTTCCATTGGTTTTGGAGGACCATAGACGCTCAGATTCTCGTTAACCTGCTGCTCTTGAAAAAGCAGGAACACAGGGCGCTGGAAGTCATGTTACGGGATTGTTTACTGCTGAAAGATGCACGAATCCTTGCTCCCTCGATACACTATAAACCCACCGAAGTTGGCTGCTCAGAGACCGTTACTGAGGCAACATGGATCCCAGTACCCTCTAGTTTGATGCACACCTGATCTCCACCAAACATCCGAGGTCAATCCCCAAGGTTAAGGACTGCCTCTCATGAACCGGAGATGTAGTCCACAGTGTCTGCATTCAAAAATGAAGATATTCTTCATAAAATAAATGGCCAATATTAACAAGTAATTTAGTCACTTGTTTTGACTGGGAATCTTATTCAAATTTGGTTTTTGCTGAATGACACAAAAACTCAGCCAATGGAGTGAGATAATTGAACTTATTTTAAGATTTGCCTTTGGGCTAAAAGTGGTGGAAAGTAGCTGAGAACAAGCTTACACATCACACTTCGAAAAGAAGAAAGATTGTGAGCCTCAAAATGAGACAGGAACAATGCAGTCAGAATTGAATTCTGGGCAGTGCAGGAGACAGAATAATTCCTTTATTTTTCAGTGCATTTTTTCCATGACATTACAAAACCATTCATGTTGGGTTTAATCAAAGTGAGGCACACACAGCTGATGATTTGGCACGTCTGAGAAATTGGTTTGCTTTGCTGCAACATATCAACATATTGACAACCCCGACACACACACACACACACACACCAAAAAATGAAGAGAAAAAATAGATAAAACGGTGGTCTTAAAACGTTTTGACTTACTGATACCTCCTTTAATTTAGATGTGCTCACTTCCCACGTGTCGACTCTGGGAAATGGGATGTTTACTGTATCTGCGCATACTCACCAGGTGCACAACAGAAGGCGTCATGCAACAATCATGTGATAAATGGCCCTGTCTAGCGCGCACATAGACCCTTTTTGAGCCTATTTCTATACCGCCCTGGTCTTCATTACATAAAAGCATCGCTATTCGCAACGCTGGCCATCCGCCAGCTCGTCCTTAAAGCACCCCGAGTTGCTATTAGGTCACAGCTTACCATAAAGCTTTCCAAATGCGTGGCAGAATGCAACCCTCTCCTCGATCGGCGCGCAGCCAGGCATGAGACAGATGGTTTCTCTCACATACAGTGTGTATATTGCGCAGAAGTCAACAACATCTGCGGCCCAAACATATAACCCACTTTGTGCTGCTGCTTTTTTCTCTGGTTTTGTTTTGCATCAAACAGTATGCCCAATATTGCGTAACGTTCGATTAAAAACCTGAAAACAATGGATGGCTGTGTGAAGTCTGCTGTGAAAGTAAACATGAAGAATGTAGAAATTGAATATATGACTGTATAAATGAATTATAATGATCTTAGATCTCAACCATGCAGTGGTTGGGATATCATGAGAGTAGTTGTAAGATGGAAATTAAAACTGTAAAAGGTTTTATGCAGACTTATTTATACTAATATGTTTTTTTCTCAAAAATCTACCGCTCCTCAGGATTGATCATTTTTTATGGCGAATTTCCAAAATGGAATAATGTCATATCTGTTAAACCATGTTTAAACCTCATGTTTACTTTAGCACTTAGCTTCTTTACTTGGTATCCCATATTTAATATCAGTGTCATTAGAATGAATCCTGTTGTTCTGAATAACTTGAGTCTCCCTGGATTCCTGTAATGAAACCTGGGCGCATCATCTCTATTTACTTCTTTGGAGGGTACGTCCCTGTTTATAATTGCGCATCACCACCAAAGTGAATACTTAAAATCAGCAGTTGAATACAAAACAGAGTTATAAAATATAAACAAATACATTAAACAAGAATTATAAAATCTCTTGGTGTCACACCCTGGCACCCAATGATGTTGAAACGCGTGCCAGGGCAAAGAGTGGTGGGGAGGACCCAGTCGCAGGGGCGTACAGCTTATTTGATAATACATGAGGGGATAAGTAAACAAGTACAAACTGCAGGAGAACATGAAGGCGAGTGCACCAAACACAAAGCGGAAACCACACTAAGGTTCCCTGCCCAAATGGTGGAAAATTCAGCTACAAATACTTGGGGTAATCTATTAAACTAAAAGGGAAACAGGTCGGCTTAACTTGGGCAGTGGACAACAGATAATTGATTAATTAGTTGTAGGCAGGTAGCCAGGGAAATGGAATGCCAGAGGGGAGGGGCACGTCAGAGCCACCCTGCCCAAGGCTCGGATTTCAGACAGAGCTGACGGCTGGCACCCCAAGAGGGCGCCAGACTGATTGCTGGAGCCACTAAAACCACAGACTGCTGATGGCTGGCGCCACAAGAGGATGCCAGACTTATGGCTGATACCTTAAGGACCACAGGCTGACTGCTTGGGCACCAGGCTGACGGCTGCGGCCGTGAGGGGGAAGTCGACCTCTGGATCCTAGATGCACTCTGGCCTTCGGGTGCCGGGGCGGACTGGCCTTCTGGTGCCAGGGAGAACTGGCCTTTTGGTGGCGGGGTCGACTGGCCTTCGGGTGTCAGGGCAGACTGGCCTTCTGGTGTTGGGTAAAACTGGCCTTCTGGTGCCAGGGCGAACTGGCCTTCTAGTGCCAAGGCGGACTGGCCCTCCGGTGCCGGGGCGAACTGGAGCAGGGCACGACAAAACATGCAAGTGCAGGTGTTGCGCCCGCTGCATGCATACACGCCCGGCCTCTCCAGTGGAGCTCAAAAATAAAAAGGAGGGGGAGTGATCAAGGATGGGGTGGTGAATGTTCCTGTAGGGTCCTTGGGGTGATCGTTTGCCTTTCTGCCTGGTCTCCCCTTCATGTTCTCCTGATGTTTATATTAGTTTGGTTATCCCCTCACTTATTATTTAATGAACTCCACGTCCCTGCAACTGGGTCCTCTCCAATCCTTGCCCTGGCGCCCTCTTCAACATCCTGGGGTGCCAGGGCACTTGGAACGATAAAGTGTCCATTTTGAGCCAAAAATAGAGAAAGGCACTCGTACTTTTCAAATTTTCAAGAATTTACCATAAAACAATAACAATCTTTTAATAAAATTTATCGAGCAGAATATCCAACTGGAGAGGCGTTCAGTCAGAAACCTTTTAAACATTATCTCTGCCGATGATTTTCACACCTTGAACTATGGACTGAAAACTTCAACAGTTAGTGCAGTGTAAATTTGTGTTTGTTTCCAAATGCAATAAAAGCAAAACAAGGATTGACTGGTTCTCTGAGACAGGGGCCAATTCTCCAAAGCTGGATTACATTGTTAAATCCAGATGTCTAAAATCTGAAGCTTCGCCGGAAGGAAAAAGAGCCGTTCGGGATTTTCTCGTTGCTGTTATCCAGCTGACTCAGTAATCCTGCTTTTAGGAGCAGCTCCCATATCTTTTAATTCCCAGTGAGTCCAGCCAGACCAGCCCTGCACCAGTCCTGCTCTCATTTTGTTTACCATCCTGTCACATTACATTCTTTTGAACCAGGGAGAGCAGTTGAGAACAATTTCTTATTTACCAGTACGGTCACACTTTAGATGAAGTGTTGCTCATAAAGGCTTTATACAGCATGTATAATGCCTTCATAAATGAGATATAATGTCTTCATAAATCATGGAGAAGCAAATGTCATGCTTTGTAAAAAGAGAAATAATTCATCCTTATTACCTGGCCCCTCCCCTAGGGGGTCAGATTAAGCAATGATCATGTCTGTGTGTGTGTGTGTGTGTGTGTGTGTTTCAGTCAGTCTGTCTGTCAGCCCGTGGCTGGGGCCAGGTCTGCTATCTCTGATTGCCTTGTTCAGCATGTGATGCCAAATGTGACAATGACAATGTCACTTAGATGACAATGTCACCCTTAATGACATTTAGCCACTAGCTAAGTGACATTGTCAGTTATATCACATCTAGCATATGCTAGATGCTGAATAAGGGTGTGTTATTTCACCCGTTACAAAGCATGACATTTGCTTATCTATGATCTATGAAGACGTGTCTCATTTATGAAAGCATTATGCACGCTGTATAAAGCCTTTATGAGCAACACTTCATCTAAAGTATGACCACAAGTACAAAACCCAAAACCAGTGAAGTTGGCACGTTATGTAAATCGTAGATAAAAACAGAATACAATGATTTGCAAATCCCTTTCAACTTATATTCAATTGAATACTCTGCAAAGACATGATGTTTAATGTTCAAACTGAGAAACTTTATTTTTTTTTGCAAATAATCATTAACTTAGAATTTAAAGGCAGCAACACATTGCAAAAAAGTTGGCACAGGGGCCTTTTTACCACTGTTACATCGCCTTTCCTTGTAACAACACTCAGTGAACGTTTGGGAATTGAGGAGACCAATTTTTGAAGCTTTTCAGGTGGAACTCTTTCCCATTCTTTCTTGATGTACAGCTTAAGTTGTTCAACAGTCCGGGGTCTCCGGGGTTGTTGTATTTTACGCTTCATAATGCGCCACACATTTTCAATGGGAGACAGGTCTGGACTACAGGCAGGCCAGTCTAGTACCCGCACTCTTTTACTACGAATCCATGCTGTTGTAAACACGTGCAGAATGTGGCTTGGCATTGTCTTGCTGAAATAAGCAGGTTCGTCCATGAAAAAGACGTTGCTTGGATGGCAACATATGTTGCCCCAAAACCTGTATGTACCTTTCAGCATTAATGGTGCCTTCACATATGTGTAAGTTGCCCATGCCTTGGGCACTAATACACCCCCATACCTTCACAGATGCTGGCTTTTGAACTTTGCGCTTATAACAGTCCGGATGGTTCTTTTCCTCTTTGGTCCGGAGGACACGACGTCCACAGTTTCCAAAAACAATTTGAAATATGGACTCGTCAGACCACAGAACACTTTTCCACTTTGCATCAGTCCATCTTCGATGAGCTTGGGCCCAGCGAAGCCGGTGGCGTTTCTGGGTGCTGTTGATAAATGGCTTTCGCTTTGCGTTGTAGAGTTTTAACTTGCACTTGCAGATGTAGCGACGAACTGTAGTTACTGACAGTGTTTTTCTGAAGTGTTCCTGAGCCCATGAAGTGATATCCTTTACACACTGATGTCAGGTTTTGATGCAGTACCGGCTGAGGGATCGAAGGTCATCGAAGGGCATTCAATGTTGGTTTTCGGCCTTGTCGCTTACGTGCAGTGATTTCTCCAGATTCTCTGAACCTTTTGACGATATTACGGACCGTAGATGATGAAATCCCTAAATTTCTTGCAATAGCTCATTGAGGAATGTTGTTTTTAAACTGTTCAACAATCAGCTCACGCATTTGTTCACTAAGTGGTGACCCTCGCCCCATCCTTGTTTGTGAATGACTGAGCCCTTCAGGGAAACTGCTTTTATACCCAAACATGGCACCCACCTGTTCTCAATTAGCCCGTTCACCTATGGGATGTTCCAAATAAGTGTTTGATGTGCATTCCTCAACTCTCTCAGTTGTTTTTGCCACTTGTGCCAGCTTTTTTGAAACATGTTGCAGGCATCAAATTCCAAATGAGCTAATATTTGCAAAAAATTACAAAGTTTACCTGTTTGAACATTAAGTAACTTGTCTTTGCAGTGTATTCAATTGAATATAGGTTGAAAAGGATTTGCAAATCATTGTATTCTGTTTTTATTTACGATTAACACAACGTGTCAACTTCACTGGTTTTGGGTTTGTTCATATGAGGGGAGTTATTCTCAACTTCTTCACTCCGGATGCGAGTCAGAACCCAAATTCCAGGGTCCTGGAGCCTTAACCCCATCTAGCCTCCTGACCCATATACTGGTTTGTGAAATGCAGCTGCTGCATTCAAACCAGTGGAACTTCTAGTCTATTCAAGTCGAGATCCCAAGGTTTCCAAGGATACCAAAGATGTACTGCTGAATTTCAGGGCAATGTGTTTGAAATGATAACAAGATCTAAGTATTTTCCATTTAATGCTACACTGTGGCCATGAAAATATGATGCCCTGGATTTCAATATTTTTCTCAGTATAAGTGTGATGTGGCCTAACTGAAGCCCTGCTGTCATTATCTGAGTCTGTTTTATTTAGTTATATGTATTGTGTATTTTTCTTGTCCATTATTTTTCATGTTTCAGTTGCTTATTTTAGCAGATCTCTGTATCAGTTCAGCTATTCTCATTACTTATCACCCATCCCATGCTTTTTTCAGTTCGACTCTCACACTCCCCATTTTCATTGTTAATTAATTTGTTTGTTTCCTAATTTGTAACCACACCTACATGCACATCTCCTAAGCTCACCACACCTGTACTCAATGCAATTAGTCACTCACCTTTCAGTCATATTCCCTCTCCTGTGTTCAGGCAATCTCAAGTTTATTAGTGAGGTCTTGTTGTGTTCACTCACGGGCTGTTGCTGTTTCCATCATTTCTTGGTTATGGTTTGTTTTGTCTACTCGATTTTCAATTCGGTCTAGCCCTTTGTGAATATTTGACCTCCTGTGCATTATTTCTGATTGTTCCCAGGCTTTTTGATTCTGCTAATGTTTTGGCTGTGGCTTACTGACTTCCTGATTCTTGATTTTTGGATTTTTGTTCTGATTTGGATTTCCCTGTCTGTACTGCATAACTCCTGAGAGTTACCAATCTGGACTGCTGGACCAAGAGCTTCAATAGACCTGTGAGCAGAGTTTTCATCTGAGCATCAGTTCTGACTCTGCTCCTTGTCAGCTGCAACCAGCAGATGCAGTATATATATGTGGCATTGTGACACAATGTAAAAAAAATGCTTTTTCTGACTTTGAATAGACTTAAGGGAAAATTTAAGTGAGAGGTTTGAGTGTAACCCTTTCAGTGGTATGGGCAGCTATAGTTGCCCAATGATGTAAGATATCAAAACCAAACGCTGTTGAAAACCTATCATGTGGCAACTTGTAGGATAGGTTTTCAACAGCTCAGGATAACTCCATTTTTAATTCCTTGAAAATGTATTCAGTGCTCAAAGGGTTAAGGGGTTAAAGCTAGATGCTGCTAGGGGTGGTCAATTCATCAGAAACACTTTCATGAATACTAGCTTTGCAAAGCTCACTACACTGACATCTCTGCAATTTGAGCTCCAACAATTTGGCCCCATTACACTATTAATATCATCACCTTGCGGTGGAGACACACATGGCAAAGTGCTACTAGTTAGATTTCTTATAATCAGGCATATGCTTCTAATTAGCAGTCATATGAATTGGAATGACCTGAATACATGCTTTTGTCATTGCAATTTAAATTCTTCAAAGTTAAAGCCATTTTTCAGGAGTGCTTCTGACATTTTGTCTATCCGCTGTAAAATTTACAGTTGAGTAGTATAACACTTGGTCACCCCGATGCTCCAGTCAGCCGCTCAGCATCATGAGAAGAGCAATAACTTCTGCAGAGCTCGGCGCAGTGGCGGCTTCTCCAGCGGCTCACTGTCTGGGATCATTCCTGCGCTCCGCTCCGCACTGAGATGCACCCCTGGCCGCCCCTCCCTCACCGCCTGCAGCCCTGCCTCAGTCACATTTCGGCAGAAGTCCACCTGCACGGCTTCCAGGCTCCGCCCATGAAGGACCACGGCACGCAGGACAGAGTCGCTGATCCGGACACAATTCTCCAGCCTCAGGCTGCGTAGCCGTCCACAGCTGCGCAGGACCTGCTCTACGTCATGGTCCTCCACGTGCCCACATCCTGACAGGGTCAGGGACAGCAGGTTGGGGCACCTGGTGAGAGAAACCGTGCATGAGGAAGCTAAACTGATCAGGCAAGGTCTGCTGAGCAGAAGCAATTTGGGACAGATGCTGTATTTGTCATCCTCTCTTTGTGGCACAGATATACTTACTCTATATACTGTGTATCAATGGGGTGGCACAGTAGTGCAGTAGGTAGTGGTGTCGCTAGTAAGGTTGTGGGCTTGAATCTGACCCGGAACCATCATGTGTGGAGTTTGTATGTTATGCTCATCTTCCTGTGAGTTTCCACTGAGTACGCCAGTTTCCTTTCACCTCGAAAGACATATAAAACAGAAACACACCCGCAATTACCCCGACTAAGGCTCTGGCTTCAGAATTGGAGTTGGTCACACTGCCCCCTGCTGGATGGGTCAAATACAGAGGGAAAATTAACCCAGGAGGCTCAATAAATTTTATTGTAAGCGTCTAGTCCTGAAGTCCAAGGATCTGCTTGGTAGGATAATTGGAGACTTCAGATGTCCCGCACGTACAGTACTATGCAAATGTTTTAGGCATCCTAGATTTTTTAAATTCAAATTTGGTCACCGATGTTGATTTTTCATTTTCCACAAGAATGTTTCTGTTGATAAAAAGCACATTTGAGACCCTAAATTTTTGTAAAAAAAACATTTTTTCCAAAAAATATTTTTATTTCAATTAAGTCCGTTGATACAGATAATATAGCCTTGACAGAGCCCTGATAACAGCATCATTTCCGCAGTCTGGGACACCTGGGGAGACAGACACCGGTGAGACTGGGAGCCAGCAAAAGAACAGAGACAAATTCTCCAAAATGCTTGGATCAGCCAAACAGCCACGTATACTATAAAACCATCAAACTGTAGTACAGTGTGTCTAATTTTTTGGCAAAGGATAGTCACACCACATATTGATTAGATTTGGTTTTTAACAGTTCACGGATCATAATACTACATTTTAAAAAATTGAGAAGCCGTCATTTTCATGATTTTTGGAAGCATATTTTCTATAGAGAATTGTTTTAATGTGCCTAAAATTGTATGCACAATACTGCATGTGTGAGTGACAGTGGATGCTGGGACAGGCCCCAGGTAAATATGAAGAATTTAGACCACAGGCATACAGATCCGTATCACTATTGTTACTCCATTTCACGTTGTAATCTGATGTAGGGCGCCGTGCCAACAAGATAACAATGAAGAATCATCACTTATTCCACTAACGCAGCCAACGATCCCTGTTGCTAGGAAGCCTACTATCGGTGCAATGATGTAACAGTGGCACCAGGACCTAATTGTGTGTAATGTTGCCACCTCCTCGACTCCTGCCAGTGGCATCGTATTGCAGCAGTCCCTCAAGACCTAAACCTGAGGGACAGGTGACCAGGCTGTGAGCTGGTAAACGAACACTGGGGAGGACTATTTCTAACACAAATACGTTCACTGGTGAGAGAAACTGGTATTTAAACATCATTGTAATGCTAATCACAACAAACCTGGGTTCAACCTGCCACCTCACTATTGTCCATTTGATCGCTGCGTTCTGGCAAAAGGTGCGGCAGTACATCACCCAGGGGGGATACTGTACATCCATAAAGCTCAAGGGATGTATCCACTTTAAAGCAGTTGGAGTCTCCTCTAGTTGGGGAAGAAAAGCAAGAATACAGTGATCTCTCAAACTGACCATGAACACTTTTGTTTTCCGTTTATTTTTTTCAGTGATAAAAGGGGTCAACAATCCTATGCCTGAAGGCTTTAATCTACACTCCTCTTTACATCTTCTCCAGGTTCAAGTGGACAATAAATACCGTGCAAAATAATTGGATAAAAGTGCTTGACAATTGAGTGAGCTGTGATTGCATCATACAATCACAGTGCTGTAACTGTGTTCCACTGGCCGGGTAATTCACCTGACCTCAATCCCATTGAGAATCTCTGGTTCATCATCAAGTCAAGGCTGCAGGAGCACTGCGCCACAAAAGCCAAAGTCATCGATGCAGTTGTTCAAGTGTGGCATCGTGACAAAGAAATCAAGGCAACCTGCAAAAACCTGGTCAGCTCCTTGCCAAAACGGGTGGAACAGCTAATCAAGAGCTGTGGAGGACACATCTCGCACTGAGTGCTGAATGTAGATGCTGTTACAGTAATAAAAAGCCTGAAAACCTTTGATTGGTTTTTCCCACTCCAGCCTGCTATATCCAATTAATTTTTACAAGACTTTATTTATGATGAAGGCAACAACCAGCAGCCACTGAGGGTTACAAATCAACGTGTTTATCCCAGAGAAACTTTTCAGAAAACAGAGACCCTTTTCTCTTTCAAGGAATAGTACAGGATATAGTATCAAACAGACCAATTGGACCAAATTGAACACATTTCTGCAAAAGGTTGGAGATGCCTGTGTCAAGATGGGTTCTTATGAGTTGATTACAAGTGACGTTCAAAGCCTTGATTACCTGAAAATGACTAGAAAATCATTAATGCTGTATGCTGTATGCTGATGCCGTAGCCCCCCCGAGAGAGTTTTACTCACAGAACTCCCAGTATAGTCACTGGTGTAGTCACCAGTCAGTGTATAATTCTATCTGAACTGTTGCGGTGGTGCTGCCCCCTGCTGGAGCTGAAAGCTCAGTCAGGTGCACGAGACAAGCCGCATTGGTGATGGCACGAGCTTAAGGACGTCATTCAGTCGCACATTCTAATGATGTGGATTATGTAAAGTGTTACAAAATCCAACTTCACTTCTTTTAACCACTGGGGGGCGGATCCATAATGAGAGGGAGAGAGGCAGGAGTACTTTGAGAGCAGTTTAATATATTCATGTTTTCAAAATCTGCAGAAGTACAATTTTTTTTTTACAAGGATGCACTTTTAAAAAATGGTCTCAATTTTTCAAAAAATCTAAGCATGTTTGATTGTTAAGTCCTATATTTTTCAAGCGAACTACAGAGTAACATTTGTCAACTCAAAACATGCTGAATTACTATGGGAAAAATATGTATATTTTTACAGTGTACACTTGTTTATTAAGTTCTAATGTAGAGTGCTGATGCATCATGCCACTGATTTCATTATTACACATAATCGTGCTATCCCCTCACAAGCACTCTGAGATTAGCAACATGTGCACATGCATTTCCCAGATAGTACAACTACAGGCATCACACACACACACACACACACACACAGATGCACGCACCTGCACGCACACACGACACATATGCGCTGTATGTACATCACACTGATTCAGGCCTGCAGTCAGGGGCACCACCGGGTATTTTGAAACCCATACAAGGATTTCTCATTGGCTCTGACTCCCCCAAAAATTTATTTTGTCATAATTTCAAGGGCCCCCCTCATTCAGGGCCTTTCCACTCCTGTTAGGTACTCTTTCCAGCACCAACAAATGCTTCATCTGAAATTATATCACTCATCGGATCCTATCAACCTCAGAGTGGGTACTTCAAATGCTTGTTTTGGAGAATTAACCAGAGAACACAAACAGCTAATCTTTTGATCATTTAAGACTGTTTTCGCCATTTTTCGGCCTTTAAAGTCTATAAGAAGAGTTTGTGGAAAAAAGGGTCATTGTTTAGTCTATGATCCTTGATTTATCATACACTGGGCGATTAGTAACAGAGCATAAATCGCCTGCATCAGGGACCTGTTAAGGATATGGGAAGGAAACACTAGGAACTCTCGGGAATGCTCGGAAACAAAGGGAACTGGAGGACAAAAGGGAGAGACGCCAGATGCGGGGATCCAAAATAATAATTTATTAAATAAACAGGGAACAAGACAGGGGGGGGAAAACGGGGCACACCGGCCAACGGAAACACCGTGCTACAGCACTGAAGGGGGGAGAACTCAGGAATCCAAAAACCAGAAAACAAGGGGCAGACTCGGGACACCTCAGAACAGGACGAGGGGACATTTGGAAGAGGGAGCTGGGGGATATTCGGAAGAGGGAGCTGGGCGACACTTGGAAGAGGGAGAGGGCAGGCACGAGACGAGACAGTGGGCACAGCTGGCAGATGGCTAACTCGGGAAGCACAGCTGGCCGGGAGAAGGGTCAGGGAGAACATCAGGAGGGGCGCAGACAGGACGGCAGGGATGCTGGGCCCGGAAGCCGGCGAAGGCGACTGACACACAGGGGGCACTGGAGACGGCGAAGGCGACTGACACACTGGGGGCACTGGAGACGGAGAAGGCGACTGGCACACTGGGGGCACTGGAGACGGCGAACGCGACTGGCACACTGGGGGCACTGGAGACGGCGAAGGCGACTGGCACACTGGGGGCACTGGAGACAGCGAAGGCGACTGGCAGACTGGGGACACTGGAGACGGGGAAGGCGACTGGCAGACTGGGGGCGCTGGAGACGGCGAAGGCGACTGGCACACAGGGGGCAGGACAGGTGGCACACAGGGCTTTGGAGACAGCGAAAGGGACTGGCACACTGGGCACAGAACAGGTGGCACACAGGGCTTTGGAGACGGGGGGGGCACCAGGGGCTGAAGGCAGCAGGAAGGGAAGGCTGGGCTGGGAATGCGGCTGAAGAACACACAGAAGAGAAGAGGGGACCAGAGGGAAAGTGCACAGGGCCGGGAGTGGTGTGAAGCAGGAGCGAAGTCAGATCTGAACTGGCTTGCTGCAGGGAGACAGATATAGGCAGGGGGCACGGGCAGACACAGCTGCAGGAACTTAATATAATTAACGAGGGGTGGAACATAAGGGAAACCTAATTACATGAAACAGATAAACATTAACACACAGACGAGGATCACAAGACGATCCCAAAGACGGGATAAATAAACTGGATAAAAAGACTCCTAAGTGTACAGAATAAGAGCCAGAATAGATAATGAGAATGCAGAGGTTCTGCAAGAAAACTTAGCAAAGCCAGTGAATAGAAAAGCAAAAGGCGGAGACTAGAACAGGGCGACTGCTGAGAGATCATTAGTCAATTAGTAAGTGCAGCTATACAATCCCGGGTGCTCGTTAGTAGGTTAGTATTATATACAATATTAGTATGGTTAGTAATTTTAGAAAAACAACAAACTGTTAGTAATTGTTAGTACATATAGGAAAGCAAGGGGAAACTAGCAAACGAGAACGAAGGAAGGCTGAAACCCAGAATCCATTAAATCACCCGAAACAGTGTCACAATCAATTAAGACAGAAACTGCTACAAACAATGACGCGACTGGGGAGAAAGCAAAGACAGTACATGGGTAAAACGTGGACTGGACTAACACGGGAGAGGAATAAAATGTGAACACTGAGACATGGACTAAAAACTGACATCACCAAAATAATAAAAACCTAAAATTGACCAACCTGACACACAGACCCACAGAACACAACAGGAGCTTTGATTCACAGTCCTAGAGGGCCGAGAACTGCTTATTTTCCACCCACCTTTACCAAGGAGTCAGGTATGAAGGCAGTCTGACCAAACAGAAGTAATTATTGTTCAGTTAATTGCCAGGGAGAAAAGAAAGCTGGGGTGGATTTGGATTGGAGGGGCATATTTGGAAACCCATGGTCTAAATCATGAGCAAATCATCCATCCTCAAAAAAATTCCCAATTGTTTTATGTTTGTGCAGTCTTGTTACTGTCTGATAGAGATATAAGATATTGAACATCATGAGGTAATTTGCCTTCTACATTTGACCCATCCCAGTTAGAACCAGTGGGCAGTGTCATTGTATCACCTGGGGATCAACTCCATATCTAAAACCAGAGCCTAGGCCAGGGGCACTGGCAGGAGTGTTTCCAGGAGTGTTTCTATATAGTACGTCTTTGAGGCAAGGGAAATCACAGTACAAGGAGGACACCCTCACGTCCATGGAGAGATCAAGAAAACTCAACACTGAGGCCAGCCTCAGAACCTCCATATTGTGAGGCAACACTGTGAACAAGCACTGTGCTGACCCAATGTAAAGGCCAAGTGCTATCACGTGTCTACAGTCGATGAGCTCAGAAGGGCTACAGTAAACTCTGGCGGTCACTCCAGGAGATGCACCTCACTCAGTTAAAAAGAACATTTCTCTACCAAAATAAATGCAATATTTGCAAATTTAATACGGTGAATCTAATCAATTTTGTAATGCGCTTTTATGTGAAGGGGTCTTCAGGGTAAAAAATACAAATTTTTTTTGGAAAATTTCAATATTTTTGATTTTCACATAAAATAAATAAAATTAATAAAGGAATGCAGTGAGATGCCAGTAAACGCCAAGAATATATGCTTTTCCTCAGCCTAAATTGTTACTTGTGACTTTAAACGCAAATTACTGCAAATCACGATTTTGACAGATTTTCCACTTTGTGGCATTCATAAAATCATTGATATTCATCTGATTGACTTGAAATTTGGACTGAAGTTGTATCTGTTGGAGATCTATAAAACAGGATTTTCTAGATAGGTGCATCCCTAGGGGGTTAATTTTGAAAAAGAACCAAGTTGATGATAGCGATTTTCATTATGGTTACATAACAGAGCTCATTAAATATTCATAAATGTTCCAAAGAAAAAATCCAATGTCATTTTACAGAACTATCTTAAACCTTTCATATGAGACCAATTTGAGGAAAATCTTACCATGGGTTATTGAAATATCAGTGCCATAAATATTTTCAGATTTTGTGCCGTTTCCAGGGCAACCATGTAAATTTTATCAAAATACTACATTTTAAAATCACACTCAAAAAAATTATTTGTCGGGTGAACATAATAAAATTATGGAAAGTATTTCCACCCAATCATAATATGTTAATTTAGCAACAAATTCTTTTATTGAGTGACATAAATGTAAATATGCTGGTTCAACATAAGGTGTTGGTGTTGCTATTACTCCAACATAATAATCATTTCTTGGGTGAACATACAAAATATATGGAAAGTATTTCCACCAAGCATTCACACACAGCCATACGGGAATGTCCCTATACTGCATGTTTTGTGGGTGGGGGAAACTGGAGTACCCGGAGGAAACCCTCAGGAACACGGGGAGAACATCCAAACTCCACACAGAAAGGCCCCAGACCAGATTTGAACCCACAACCTTCTTGGTGTGAGGCAGTAGTACTAACCACTGTGCCACCATGCCACCCTTATTAGACAATCACAAATACTTTAGTTGACAGTCCTTTCAGTCATATAAAAATCAACAGTCATAATTCGATAAAAGTCAATTCTGACATCAATATTTGTTTTAAATAATGTAAACATTTGTTATCCAAGTTTATGACAGTTGATATCAAGTTAGGAAAAAAAAAACCTAAAAGCAAACAGGATTTATTGAGATTTAACTTGTCCGCCCGCCCGTCTCTTTCGTGCCTTGCTCTGCCTTCTTCTGCAACTTCCGGAAGTAAAGTTTGTAAATGCACTCCGTGCTCGCACACTACTGCCACCCTCTTTTCTGGAGTGGTACACGCCATTTGATATCTTACCCAAAAAGCATTAGGTTCTGTCAGCATAACTGAATTTAGTAAATGTTAAGTTATTGCACTTCATGCAAAAATAACATTACTTAATGATGTTCAACCACAAAACATGACTATATATGGTAGAAGCAACATGTTACACTTAGATTAATTTAGCAGACACCCAATCTGGTTTTTTTGAGTGCATGTTGAGTATATTTATTTCTTAGTTTTTACATTATTAGGCTTATTTGTGCACTTTACCCTGAAGACCCCTTAAAAACAAATCTCAGCATTGAGGTACTAAATTTCCAGGACTGTGTTTCTTGTGAGCTCCAGCAAAAGATTCCAAAGATATTTTGATTCTTAGTCATCCCTTTCTATTTAGCTACCCAGGGTGCATGCTTGTGGTGCCTAAACTTCACTAAACTGAATGCAGTGCCACCACAAAGCCCTACAGACAAACATGGCAGCATCCATGAATTGGCATCTTGTTCTATTGAGCAGCTCCCATAGAAATCAATAGAATCAGTAAACAGAAGCAGCCTCTAGTTCTCTACATTCCTTGATAGCTGCATGCAATGAAAGAAACTCACCGCAATCTAGCAAATGAAATCAAACAACTTCTGAATGCAATTGATGCTCAGAGGACGAATGATTAGCTTACTTTTTTATATTAGTTCTTTGTCGAATATTTTGTATTTTTTTCTGGTAATCATCGAATTTTTACTGGACTGCTGGTTTGTCCAGTGGCTTCAAGCTCGGATTCCCTGCGCAGCCTTTAAAAATGAGACACTTCAATGTGAACCAGGGGTAGCCAGAACTGGTCCCAGAGGACTACAGTGACTGCTGCTTTTGATGTTACTGAGGACTTGATAAGTTACAGCAGATTATTACCCAGGTAACACCTGATCTGTTTTTTTTATTTTTTGGTGGGGGTATAGAATGTATGGTGAAAACAAAAACCAGCTGACATTGTCGCCCTCCAGTGCCAGGGCTGACCGCCGCTGATTTAAACACACTGAAACGGTCTAGTTGTCTCCGGTGAATTTATCATGGGACACAACTGCCAAAACTGCACAAATTTTGGCAGAAAGTCGCTGATTTTTAAAAACTGTTCGCACATTATTGTTCAGATGACAGTGAATATTTATGGTGCTTTGTCACACTTCAATAAATCCTGCCACTACTTATTGAAAGCAAGAGAGAAAACATTTTTCTCTCTAATAATCATTCAATGCAATGATGACATCGGACCAAGAAATGGCTTACTCCAAAATAAAACACACCATCACATTCTCCAGGGCAAGGAATGTTCTTTATGACCATACTCAGTCCATGATTAACACCGCTTTGCCAATGTGAGCAAAGCAAATGTAGATTGTAGAAAAAACTAGTAATGAATGATCTGTGCACTATGACATTGTGTGACTCTGCTTGATAGTTACAATGGGCACTGTGATGCAGTGACAGCTGGGCGGCTGAAATTAGAGACGGCACCAAAAATATCTTTGAACTAACTGACCGGTTATATTCCTTGATAAACTAGTCCTCCAATGATTAGAAAAATCCATCAGCAGTTAAATAGACAGCTTCTCTCTCAATACTTTTTTTGTGGCATTAAATAGTTAATTCGATTTGGAAAAAATGTCTTATTCGCTTTCCAAAAAATGATAAACTCGGTAAACTTCTAGGTTTGTTTTTGGCACATCCTGCAATGCAGGATATCTAACATTAAATTACACTACTTAAATAAATAAAAAACAGAGATTAGGAACAAATATTCACAATTTAATAATATTTAATTAAAAATTACTTTTGCATGGAAATGACAAGTTTTATTTCTCATCTTACCTTCATGTGGAGAGAACCATCTGCATCTGATAGTCTTCAGTGTTTTCAGAGTTCACGTAAAGTTACTTTGAGAAAACTGACTGAAAACAGGTCAAAGTCCAATCAGTTTAAAGAGACATTTTGGGCCTCCTCTACCTTCAGCTCACCGGCCGCTTCTGCAGTGGTGACTGCAGTAGTCTGACGGTGGACAGACTCAGTGAATGGAAATAAAATTGTGAAAATGACTTTTCATTATGTGCTTCCTTACAAAATCACAGATTTATCTCACAGATGAGGTGAAATTGAGATGGCTTCTATAACTACGTAGATTTCCGCTTCTCAATGGCTCAATGAGGACTCCTTGCTGACTGGGGGATATATTCCACACGACACTGCTTACATTTCTGCAAATCCTTGGTTTGTTCACATTGTTTTGTCCAAATTACCTGTGATCACCATTGATATCAAACAAATACTGGGTTCAACATGGCAAAAAAAAAAAAAAAAAAAAAACCCATGTACACCAATGAGCCAAAACAATAGTGCCACCAACATAATATGCTGTTGGTTGACTGTGTGCCAACAAAACTGCTCCAATCCGCAGAGGCATGAATTTTAAAAGACCTCTGAAGGTGTGCTGTGGTATTTGGTGCAAAGACGCTAGCACTGCATCAAGAAAGTTATCATTTGGAGCATCAGTGTCAAATTGAGGCCCACATAAATACCTGGACAAAGGGTTTCGAAGCAGGGTATTGTCAACCAGCTCGTCATCTTCTCACAGTACATCAAGGTGCCATTTCCTCCCAAAGTATGTGGTGCACACATTCATCCGTCTAATATAAAAGAAAATGGGACTGATTGGATGTAGCAACTTTCTTCCATTGCTCCAAGGTCCAGTTCTGATGCTCACATGCCTATCATTGGTACTTCTATTAGTGGACAGGGGTTAACATGGGCACTCCGTAGCCATACAGCCCCATACGTCGCAGGGTTTAATGCACAGTGGGTTGTGATGTATTCCTCCACTAATGATCATTCAAATTTTCTGCAAATTGTGCCAAGGAAGCCACTTTGCACCCAGAACACAGTGGGGTTGTAGTATGTCCCTCAAAGCACATTTGGTAGGCACTCACCAGTGTTTGGTGGGAGCACTCCGTAAGCTTTGCTGTGTCAGGGATAACTCAGTCGTATGGTCATAATGATTTAGCACTTGTCAAAGTTGCTCAGGTCTTCACGCCTGCCCATTTGTGCATCATCCAACATGTCAACTACAAGAACTGACTGCTGGCTTATAGTCTAATGCATCCCAGACCTATCCTCACACAACAACTAATCTGATTCGCTTGAGTGATAGCATAGGTCAGAGAGGTTAATGCTGCAATTCATTGCTCCCAGCATTCTGCAAAACATTAAGTAAACTTTGCAATCTCACTTGTAACGTTTCGCTTTGATCCCTGAAATGCATGTAAAAATAAAAGGTCTTTTCTCCTTCACTTACTGTCAGTTGGGTTATTGTTCATTATCACAAACACTGGTTGACCAAATGATTCTCGTATCTTGTAATAAAAGTTTAATTGAACTGATTTCAGTGCTGATGCACGGCAGACTAATTTCATGTTTACAAAGTGTCATAGGTTCCTATACAGTATCTCCAAAACGAGAAGTAAAACTCCTGAGCATAAAGTAGACTTGATATGTGTCAGCATCCTCCAGTTCTGCCATAGTTTTGTTACGCTTGTTTTTGTTTTTGCTTTTCTGTAATGTAGGGCTCTCTGCTTCAGTTAATTAGTTAATTGTCCATGTGCTTGTTTTCTCTCCGTGATGTTTGCCCTACTTTCCTCCCGTCTCTGTTTTTTTTTGCCTGTTCTTTTCTGTTATGTTTGTTTCTTTTATTTGCCGCTTCTGTTTGTCAAACTCCATTTCTCACATCCATGTGTTTGTGTTTACCTTTCCCTTCTGCGTGTCATGTCTGCCCTTCCTTCAAATGTTTTATTGTCTCTTTCCCTCGCTTCCCTCTTCACAATCCTCAGAGTTTTGTCCTGTGAATCTTGTTTAGTCAGTTGGTTCCAGTGTCTATCTTCCCCTTGTGTTTCTGTGTCCCACAGATACAGTCGGCAACAAAGGGAACGCCCACAAAAGTAGAGCCGAGGGGGGGAAAATCCGGTCTCTGCCATTAGCCATAATGCCGAAGAGTTGCTGTGTGCTCTTTTGCACCGCAAACAAACAAAAAAATCACCAATTAAAGTTTTACATTTTACCAAATAATAAAATGGAACCACAAAGGAAGACAAAATGGCTTCAAGCTGTCAGAAGACAGGACGAGTTTGCCAGATTATGGCAGGACCCCACAACAGGAGGTGCGTGTCTGCAGGCCACTGAGTCGGATCATTCGCCCAGTCTTTTAAATCGTATGGACGACAATCCAACCCCAGTTCATTAAATTTTTTACATGGCCATGAAATAAGTCGTTCTCTCGATTTAGCCACCTCGTTCCCACGATTTAGCTATTTTCTGGCCACAAGATGGATGTCGTTCCCTCAGTTTAACGAGTTATATGTTTTGGCCATGAGTTAATGAAATCATGGGAAGGAGCTGTATTTCGTGGCCACGAGTTTGCTACATATTTCGTGGCCACATCATATATTTTTCTGTGTCACTGTACATCTCCGGCTCCATACATGCAAGGTCATCAGAGTTTTTTTTCTGGTCCCTTGTCAGAGGCCTTTTCTTGCTGCCTAAGCCATGCGTTTCTCTTGTTCTTCTTCTACCTCCGTTTTCTGAAATTGCCCTTTTTTATTTTTTCTCTCTGCATTTTACCCTTTTCTAATTTGTTGCTACATCTTGAATTCTATTGCTGCACAGCATTTAGCCAAACTAGTTCACTCCACTGCCTGTTTCCCTTCACTAGTTTTAATAAACTTTGATTTATCTGACATTGCAATGAGATGAGATGCTCGGGCAAGAACTTAAACAGGCAGTCTGTGCTCAAAAACTCTTCAAAAACAATTCTGCGAAGAGAATTGGGCTAAAACTCCTCCACAGCGATGTAAAAGACTCAAGGTTGGCACAATCAGTTATTAGGTTCAGAAGGGCAATACTTGTTTTTGATACCTCTTTACCATCAATAAATGAAAAATCATTTTAGAAGTTGCAGTGTTTTTCCTCACATTGTCATTGTCTCAAAATTAAAATGTGATGATCTAAAAAAAATTAAAATTTAACAAGTAATCAAAAAGTTGGAGAAATTGGGAAGAGGTAAATACTTTTTTCATAGCACTGTAACGAGGTGGCTATCCATTGAAACTTTGAAACTTGTTTTGGAGCACAGCTTTCTATTGTGTAAGAAGATGTTTGCACGTGAATTCCACTTTAACAAGTCAACCCTCTAATTTATACATTACATTTAAGTGTTTTGTTGTAAAGTACTGGTGCTTTTAAGAGATGTGTTGCACAGAGTATGCTCTGTTTCTGTGTCTGCACGTGTTGTTTGATTGATAGGAGCCACAGGTTCAAGTGAACAGTGGCTCTCTGTGCTGAGTTGGGCAGTCCAGACAGCTGTGTTCTGTAATCCCTGCGTGTGACATGGGCGTCTGCCGTAGGCATAGATACGAAAACCCAACCATAATTTTACCAGAATTAGAATTTCTTCCTTTAGCAGACTATGGCTTGAAAATTGTTCTAAACATATGAGCCTGGTGAGAGGAGTTTGGGTGAAACATTGTCTCACAAACCTGTGTTCCTTATCTTATCAGCAATTAGTTGCTAATATTAACTTAGCTTCAAATCTTTGTCCTGACCACAATTGCCCTCATATGGTTGCTCTTGCCACATTTTTAGAGATTCACTTATCCAAAAGAAACCTAAAATATTGTATTGTCATAAGCAAATAATTTAGCCAGAACTAAACACTTACATATAATGCTCATATTGAATTGTTTGTAAAGCAAAGTCAGAATTTGAACTGAGCGGGCAATATACAGAATTTAAACTCATCCAATGCTGAGCATTTCAGGATAAGAAAACAAAAACCGACAGTCGTGTTTCTCCTGTGAGTTTTCTAGAGCAGTGATGCATGTCCAAGTTTCATAATGGTTCTCATGAGTGTAACACAATGTTACATCCCTATATACACAGTAATGTCCCAATAGCGGCCTACAGTTGAGGAAATTTTTGCATTATAATTGATTGATTATGAAAGCATAGCTGTAGGCTATTCGCTTCAACAAAGTAAATTATGTAGGATTTCTTCTGCCAAGTTTTGATAAAATAACTCGGGGTCACAAATGGAAGTTGACCAAGGGTAAATTTAGCACTGATATTAGGAAAAATATTTTCACCCAAAGAGTAATTTTGACGTGGAGTAGCTTGCCTAACCATATTGTTGATGCAGAATCCTTAGGAATTTTCAAGAGCAGGCTTGACTTAAAGCTAGATACCATTGAGTTATTGAGTATCTGAAGTGATATATTCACAATAGTAAAAAGAAACTGGCGAGCTAATAGGGCTGAACGGCCTGTTCTCGCCACTCATGTTATGCTATCAAGTAATTTTGACCCATAAGGCCTGTTTAAGCAGAACCTCTAAAAATGTTGCAGTCGAGTCTTTATAAAGGAAATACTGCACAGCATCAGGTAAAGACAGAGAGGAAATGAGAAGGGTGTGAGGAAGAGGAGCTGTAAGGTGAGGAGGATGATGATGATGATGATGAAGGCTGCAAGAGATGCTCACCTCTGGCACACGCGCTTCAGGAAGCCACTCACTATGCTCTCGTGCTCTCTGCAGAGATCCCGCTGGAATGAAGTCTTGGCCCAGGGCTCAATGTTGCACACCTTGACCCGGCTGGAGAGCCAGCACACGGACAGGTGGCGCAGGGCAGGGCCCAGGATGTAGTTGTCCCTGCGGAGCTCGCCGGGGCAGTGGAAGTTTAGCAGCGGCCAGAGGGCTGGGTCCAGAAACACAGCTCGGAGCCCTCGGCACGTGAGCGATAGACTGCGGCGACTGTCCTTATCCAGGAAGGAGAAGAGATGGAGCAAACACTCCCTGTTCAGCTGCGTGATCAACATCATACAGAGAGAGAGAGAGAGAGAGAGAGAGAGAGAGAGAGAGAGAGATGGAGAAAGAGAGAGAAAATGAGGAAGAATCAGTGACAGATCAGTTGGAAAAAATGTCTGATAAAAGTAGAAAAGGCGTAGAGATCAGGGGAGAATAAAAAACAAGATAGCTACTAAAAGATAGATGGGGAAGAAAGTAGGTGGAATAAGGAGAAAAAGAAAGAGAATGACTGAGAGAAAGAGAGAGGCCTGCCGCCTGGACACTGCCTCCAGCCTCAGACTCAGGAGGTTGGAGTGCTGATGACAGCCTGGCCTGGGCGAGCTGAGACTCAGCAGCGATTAGCTCGGACCACCCGCTCCTCTGTGCACATATAAGGCCGTGGGTCAGAGGGGCTATTTTGGGAAGACAGTTGGCTGCATGAGTCAAAAATTTGTGTGGATGCAGGCCTCACTGACACCCCTTTCCTCGCGCTACAGTTCAACAGCTCAGCCAGCTGTTTAAAAACAGGCCGAGAGATTCCCTACACACATTAGGAAGAACAGATGTCGCATGAATGTATCCAGGTCATGGCGCCGCTGCCGTTTTGAAAACAACACAATATAGACAACACCACATAAAAATCATCTTGATGTCAACTAAGTAACCAACATCCTGGGGTAAGTTTCCCAAAAGTTAAGTTGCAACCTTTGTTAACTTTGTTAGAGATCTGGTTCAAACTATGCAAATTGCTCACACAGTCAGCAGCGAGGATTTTGGGAAACAGCCCTGGACAGGCTTGCTGTATACACGGTATGTTTTGTGGTTATATAATTTCGGTTAACACATCCCTGACCGCAGAAATTACAACTCACAATATATATATATATATATATATATATATATATACACTCAAGTGTGGGGTTTAGTAAACGTATGTACGGAACGTGCAGCGCTTCTGTGTTCAGGCTTTGAACGCTAATCCCTGAATCATACTAGATGCGTGTTTGGTCTGTCTTGACTCGACCGAGGCTGTGGAGCTGAAAGGTTTCACTTGTGTGCTCACACTGGCTCCGCTGTGTTGCCTTTCTCCTTCGTCGCAGCTCCGGCAAAGCGGCCCCCTCCACAGCAGATATGCAAGGCTTCTGTTTTTGCTGGATGCTGCGGTACAACACAACAATTCAGCAAAGAGCAGACCGATTGCGACACAAATACAGCATTAAAAAGTCCAGTTAATTTTCAGAATTGAACATTCTGTGTTGACCCCAGGTTGTACTGTAGGCTAGGACAGCTACAAAAGTGAGAAAATATTATAACTTTATCTGCGTGGTAGGCCTACTTTCTAAACAAATGAAAAACCCAACACGAACAGAAAATTAAATTAAGCGAATTTATTTAGAAATAGGTTACTTATTCATGGTAGAAGCACACAAATCTCAAAAAAGAGAATCCAAGCAGGCCTACGGTTCCTCTTTCGGTTGGGAACAAGACGTTTTGCCTGTTTGCAGTTGCATTTTAAACCAAATATACCATGTTATGTTGTGCAATAGTACGTGATCCTGCGGCCCTGCTGCGCTGTGAAAATGCAGCCGGTGGGCGTTAAGGGACCATGAAGCGTGGAGGAAAGACGCAGTAGAGTGGAAACGGACCAAACAAGCATCTGGTGTGATCCCGGGGTAACATTATAAGGGCTAGTGAACACATAAGAATATAAATTGAAAAATCTTACAAGAGACTATCCACTCATTTTTAGTGGCTCCTGACATTAGTGGTCTATTCATTTCACTTTGCATTTACAACCAGAGGCATAGCCAGCGGGGGGGCCAAGACACGTCCCTTTATGACTGCAATTAGTAGTTCTCAATCATTTTACTTTATTGACGCGTTTTCCAATGATCGTAATGGCAACCGAAGACACGGTTTCTCTCCTTATGTCATCTAACGGCGAATAAATCATGGGCTAAATTCACTACTGTTGCGGGACAAGAACAGAGAATTGGGTTGCACAAAACTTCGGTTTAAAACAATTATTAGTCCTGACCCCTTCTCAGTCTTTTTCATAATTAATAAAAGGTTCATTCCGAGAGCACTCCACACTTAACAGGTGCTGCTTGTTCTCCACGATTAGGTAAGATGACAATCATTGTCGTCTTACCTAATTGGGGGAACACGCAGCACCGGTTAACTGTGGAGTGCTCTCGGCCCAATTCTCTGTTCTTGATCCGCAACAGTAGTGAATTTAGCCCATGATTTATTCGCCGTTAGATGACATAAGGAGAGAAACCGTGTCTTCGGTTGCCAGTTACGATCATTGTAAAACGCGTCAATAAAGGAAAATGTTTGAGAACTGCTAATTGCAGTCATAAAGGGACGTGTCTTGGCCCTACCACTGGCTACGCCTCAGTTTACAGCCAATAGATGCACTGCCACCATCTCAGGGAATTTTTTTAAGTGTTATTGGTAAACCTCATAATAATGAGGAACCATACCTGAAAAATTCTATATTCCAGCACCGGTCAAATCAAAATTTCACAATGCTCAATCAATGAAATTAAAATGTGGTACATTTCCTTGCAAAATGAAATTGCGTAACTTCGAGGAGAGTTTCGCATTTCCGCACACCCATCAAAAATATCACTTTTTTTTATTTTTTGGGGGATAGGGCACTAAAAAATATTTGAAATTTAAATTGTGTTCGAATATGAAATAATTCTTAATATCTTAAAGGAAAATTGGGTATTTGGATATAAATTTTGCCTCCTGTGTTTAAGGGGACTTAAAGTTAAGCAAACATTTTTCCAAGATACCCACTTTTTAAACTAAGAATTATAATCAAAATAATTCTATTAGAAATTGCAACTTAACACACTGAGTTGCTGTTGCATCACATCAGTGGCTGCCACGGCAACGGCTGTTTTAATGAATAAATAGATACTTAGAGAAACACAGTTATTGAAATAACTAAACAGTGTTTGGTTATAATTTCAGCTATAATGTGATGGAAAAAACATTCCTAATGTCACTACAGAGCTTTTCTTTTTTTCCAGGTTTCTATGTTCTCGTATTGATTTTGATCCCCCTAAATCAATTTAGGCAGGAAACAACTAATTACATATGCATATATTGATTTACTCATATTCAGAGGTACATATTGCAAAAAGAGCTCTTTACAGACATAGATCTTCACAAAGTGAAGAAAACTGCCAAATATGAAGTTAATTGGATGTACAGTTGCTGAGAAATCTCTATTTTCTTGTTGAAAATCTGTAATTTTAGAAAAAAAAAAAAAATTTTTTAGTTTGGGAGTAATAATGTGATTTAAGTTTCACAGTAATGTTCTCCGGAGGAATTCATTTAGTATTTTGTTTTTAGCAGTTTTTAGGATTTTTTTTACCTCCTTAAAAGGCACCAGCCTCATAAGTAACTCCCTCTTCTTCAATCTATGTTTCTTCCCTAGTTTTACGTGCTTGTCAAGTGTCTATTTGTTTCTTTCTTTCAAGTTCTTGTTGTGTTCTGGGGTCCTGGGCCTTTGGCCAGGACAGTATTGTTTATGGTTTTAACAGTTTCATGTTCCAAGTTTCATAGTTCATGTTCATAATTCATATCACAGTTTTAACAGTTTCTTGTATTAGGATTACTCATTTCATTATTGATGTTTATTGTTCATGTTTTTACTTTTTCCATGTTTTTGTTTTTGCAAGGTCTGCCAAGCCACTCTACCGCTTGTCTGCGTTCCGCCCCGTGCCTTTGTGTTTGCACATTTCAGAGCTCTGGTTGGCTTTGGTATTTCCCCCTTCCTTCTGTGCTGTGCTGATTCGGGGCTGTCTAAGCTTAATTGGCAATTAACTGTTTTTAAGTTACTAACATTTACTAAAATTCACAGGGTGGTGTAATTCTTAGAGAGGCACATTACTAATACTACTAATTTAGACAGGGAGTTTATTGTCACGATTCTTGCTTTGCTATTTCAAGTCTGCTGTGCTTTTCTGTTCTAAACATTCATGCTTGCTTCCAAACTGCATACTTAATTGGTACTTAAGCTGAGCACGCTCATTCTCTTAATGAGCAAGTCTTGTCAACCAATCTTTGTCCATGTCCAATGATCTTGCCATGCCTCTTGTTTCTCCTTATCCAAGTGTTGCCCCTCGTGTTCTGATTTCTTAGCCTTTATCTGGATGCGGTGGAAGTTGGCTGGCAGACAGTGTCTCAAGTTTGTTCTAAGTTCATGTTCAAGTCTTGGCTTTTCGTAACCATAGTTTTTTTTGTATATAGCATTCTGTTTTCTTATCATAGATATCTTTAGTCTTTTATTTCTTGGATTTCTGCCTGGAGTTTCCAGTGGCCTTTTGTTTTGCTGTTTTTTGATCTTTTTATTCCTAGCTCTGTGAAGCTCTCTTTAGTTTGTTTTTTGCAACCCTTTGGGCCAAGATTTTTGTTGGCCCTCGTGCCAGTTTTGCTTTTGTTCAAATAAATTCCCTTTCCCTTCCACATCGCATTTGGTGTCTTCCTGATCGCGCATCAGTTCTAGTGTTTTTTCACTCTGTTTCACACATTTTGTGATGCCCTTTGAGTGTGCCCCTGCCTTTATGCGAAGTGTCATAAGAATGGAGGCAATTCCTCGTTGGCCATCAGTGAAAGTCACCCGCACTCACAGGTGTCCCAGCCTTGAAGACAGTGTTCGTGACGATGTTTCCTTTAGAACACAACTCCATATTACGGACTGTGAAGAACCGCTTCATGTTCTTACCTCAAAAAACAAAATTTTGAACCAAAATTGGCATTGTGGTTAGCTATAGGTCCCCTTAAAAGGCTGTCATCTGCATTTTGTAATCAGATATAATGTAGGCACCATGCTAATGCAGCAAATGATGCTCATTAACTCAGAGTCTAATTCCAACCTGCTTAAGCTACTTCTGGGTGTATTTTATAATGAATTTCCTCTTGTTATCAATAAATGCTGACTTGTGGCAAATTGCATGGCTGTGAATGTGCTTTTCTCATCAGTGCATAATGGAGAATTGAACATTCATTTCTGGGAATCCATTCATTCACTGAAGGCCATTACTGTGAGTATTATTAGACAAAGCTGACACTAGACATTGCTTTTTTTTGTATTTGCAAATTATATCTGACTACCATTCCAATGATAACTTATGTCATATCCATATTCATTTTTATAGCAGTATCTACGGCCTTACTTTAGGGTGTATTCTGGATTAATCAGTGTGTAAATCCTTGCTTTGTGATCTTCCTGTTGATTACCTCTTCCCTTTTCTGTCACCAGTATATACAGCATGTACAGGTCCAGCACTTGCCTGGCTATGACGGGGATCTGGGTTTCCTGTGACAGTCATCTACTCAAGAATTGGGCCACCCTATGAGGGGAAATGTTTCTTTCTGTGGGGATTTACGAAATGAACCAAGTGCGACAACCAGTAGAATACAAAAAAGGAGGCTTTATTTCTGAAGGGGGAAACCCCCCAACAGAGCTGGCAACAGTACAAAGTCCGCAATCCAAAATCAGAATCCAAAGGGCAAAATCCAGAGTCATACACAGGGCACCAATCACAAAAATCGTAGTCAGACAAAAGAGGTCAAAAAACAAGAATGCGGCAAAAGTACAGGGAATAGGCAAAGCTCAATATCAAGGACGGTCCAGTCAGAAAGATAAACACTGAGAAATCAAGGCGAGAACCGTGGCACGAGAAAACTAGAAAGTGTACCAAACAGACATCTTATATACACACCCGGGGTAAACACATGACCAGGGAGAACAGGTGCAATCAATGGTAACAATGATCAGGGAGAGACACATGAGGAATAAACTAATTACTTGAATTTAGCTGTAGCCAAAACACAGGCAGGGATCACAAGACAAACCTAAGTACAAAACAACAGCTCCGGTTAAGGAGTACTAAAGTGCCAAGATAAAAGAAAAGGAAAGCACAAAGTATAAGTGGAAATCCACAGAAACTTGCAGCAGAGATAATTAGGGATAGGCAAGGAGGCGGAGATTAGAATTGAGCGACTGCTGAGAGATTGTTAGTCAATTAGTATGTGCAGCTATACAATCCCAAGTGCATGTTAGAAAGTTAGTAAAAATATACAATGTTAATGAGGGTTAATAATTATCGAAAACAACAAACTGTTAGTATGGTTAGTAGATAGTAAAAGAGAGAGGAAGGAAGCACATGAGATAATGAAGGAAGATTGAAAACCCAGAAACCAATAAATCACCCGAATGAGTGGTATGCAGGACTAGGGACCGTGGGCAAAGATCTACACAAGACAAGACAGTGTAGACGAAGTGCAATGCATGGAAATGAAAACATGGCATGAAATAATAATAACACATTAAATATTAATTACCAAAAAACACAATACATGATCCTAAGAATGGTCAGACATATGCAGTGGTCACTAAACAGAATCAAACATGGCAAAGCCAGGCACAGAACTTAAACATGACATGCAGAATCAGACTCACAACACTTTCAGAGTGACTGACTGATATGCCTTGTTGGAACTGAGTGCAGTTGTTGTTTTTGCTGCTATTTTGCAGAAGTTATGCACTCTCAAGCTGAGGTCATCAAGAATGAACGCAACTGAGGGACAATTTAAATAGCTTTGCTCCAAGTGTGCCTCACAGTTGATTTTACAATTTATTGCACCAGGGATAAGGCTCTAGCCATAAAACTGAACTTACTGATGATTGCACTTTTTTTTTTACTCAATATTCAGGTTACAAACAACAATAATGGGACTGATGACTTAATGATTGTCAGGTTAAGGTTACAGAGTCCATAAGTCTGGTGACATAGAGCATGCTGGGAAAGCTTCCCCTCACTCAGGGCCCAGGGACCGTCATTTTATATTTTCGTTGCCTGAAGTACTACAGCCAATTTACCATGTTGCAGTGTTTATAATAATTAAGCAGATATAAGGTGCTATGTAGGGAATGGTTGTACACATCTATCTAAGCATCTGATGATGCCCTTTTGAACAAAAGTTGAAAAATCACATGGGCGACAGCTAAAGCCAGACCTTCTCCATTGACTACTGTAGAATTAATTGAGCAATATCTGCTCTCAACATTTACTTGCTCAGTATTAAGCTTTATTAATCATATGAGCAGGCAATGCAGTCCTCTCAGCTGATCCACAGCATTTTGTTGGAGTTCTACACTACTCGTCAAAAGTTTTAGGACACCCTAATTTTTTCCAGTTTTTTATTGAAATTATACAGTTCCAGTGGCTTATGAATAGCTTGAAATGGCACAAGGGTAAGTGCTGAACTATCAGAAGTTTTCAACAAAAGGAAAGGTTACCCAGGTTTTTTGTATGCCGTTGAGTAGGTGAAAGGATGGTTCTTCAGTGTGTGACATCAACTGTCAAACATGGAGGAGGAAGCGTGATGGTCTGGGGCTGTTTTGCGGGATCCAGGGTCAGTGACTTACGGAGTGAAAGGCACCCTGAATCAAAACGGCTACCACAGCATTCTGGAGTGCCATGCAGTACCCTCTGGTATGTGCCTAGTTGGTCAGGGATTCATCCTAAAGCAAGATAATGACTCAAGACATACATCCAAGCTCTGCCGGAACTACCACAGGCAAAAAGAACAAGATGATAGGCTTCTAAACCATGGAGTGGCCAGCAAAGTCTCCAGACTTAAACCCCAATCGAGATGGTTTGGGATGAACTGGACTGAAGAGTGAAAGCAAAGCAACATACAAGTGCCACACAATTACGGGAACTTCTGCAACAGAGTTGGGAAGAACTTTCTGGAGAATATTTGATTTCCATTGTAGAAAGAATGCCATGAGTGTGTTCAGCCATTATATCCGCCAAAGGTGGCTACTTTGAGTCAAAAGTTTAGAATACATTTTGGTTCATAAAAATGATTCCATGATTTAGTTTTTCACTTCGATCGTTAATTTGCTCTATCATGTCTATGCTTTCATTCCAGAGTACAATGAGACATTAAAGTGCATAATTTTTTATTAAAAATCTGGAAAAATTGGGGTGTCCTAAAGCTTTTGACTGGTAGTGTACATGGATGTATGCGCATCAGGGTAAAAAGCTGCTGGAGTACAGCCATAGTGGCAATAAAAATTGTATCATGTTTCTTTTCCTTGTTTTCTATATTTTACTCTGTCACTGACAAGCCTCTTCTCTTGCCTGTCTCCTCCTGATGATTTGATCACAGTAGCAAAAACAATTCCAGTATAAATGTGGATTAACTACCCACGTGCAAGTCGTATTGCAGTACCAAAGTGTATAATAAAGTGGTTGAATGATTGAGGGTTCAGACACTGTATTATAGCCAAAGTAGCAGTGATTCACAATCACCTAACACGTGTTTATGTAATGGATAGTTTCCTTGTTGTTCATTTGACACCTGTCGTCTGTTGTCGTGGCAAGCCATCACGTGGCATGATTTTTTGCCAAAACTTTCTGATACTGCAAGTCTGCAGTCGGAGGCTTCAAATTACCTGCTTCACCTGTGAGCTTGTGTCACTGAAGACAATGATATACCAAATTCAGCTTTGGCCAGCAGCAAAATACTGGCTAGTGCCATGTTTTCCTGTGACAGCAAATAGCTGTAAGACTTTCAGTGTATAGCCCATTTTGGATTCATTCAGCCCATCAGAACTAGACTTCGTTTCATTGTTTTGTTGACACAGCGGGTCCAAAGTACACAAAGCATGGCTTATTGCCAGTGTAGTAACATTTTCATTTGGCATAGTCAGGAAGTTAGCAGACCTACGCTATATGTTTCACCAAATTTGGTGTCGTACAAGTACTGTTTGTTGGGCTGTGTCTGATGTATTAAATAAACAATAAAATGCTTCTTTTGCATTGATTGATCAGTATTACGAATGTACTCTGTTAAATTTATTTCATATTTCAGTTAGACCTTATTTTTTTAGCAATTCGTGGGCTACTTTTTCATCAGAACTTTAAGTAAATGTAAGTGCTAATAGTCCCATGCTTTTAGAAGGATTTTAAATGCAGGATTTGTACTTGTAATGAAATACTTGCATGTAATAGAAGATTGTTTTACTTAAGTAAACAGTCCGAGAACTTCTAACGCTGCAGGTCACAGAACCTGATAGGTCATCAAATTCGAAGTAACACCTGAATAACCAGATCAATTTTGAATGTATACTTGCATTTTGGAATCGTCAAGGTATTGTAATGTCTTGTGTCCAGTGCACAGTGACTGACAGGAAGTGGTAGACTGGACTCAGATGCAAGGATTGATTTGAGCTTTTTATTATGCCTGCACAGCAGTGCAGCCGGCACCAGCGTTGCAATCAAAGCAAAAAGAAAAGGAATTGATGTTCCAAAAGACAGATGGAAATACAGGTCTCGATTACGTATTATACTTCGTACAATCAAAGAAAATGGAACGAGGTTCCTTTAAACAAAAAAATGAAATTGTGCTTCCAGGTAAGCGGCACTTCGTTATAGTTAGGCTTATGATACGCAAAATACGGTAACAGTCTTGCAAAAGACCAACAGCACCGTTACTGCATGGCATTTGAAAGACATTCACAAGTGAACTGGTATTTATACAACTCTGCTACCACTCGGAGGAAACAACAAACATCTGATAATTCAGTAATGAGCAATGAGCGATCCGGGGTTAGTAAACCACTGAGCTGGATGGCAGGAGGTGTGTTCTTAGAGGTATACTGGTCCAAAATCTCACAAACAACTTTTCGACAGTTGCGCTTAATGGTTTTGAAAATTATATCATTCCTTGAGACTGAAAAAATTGTTTCACATTATGTTTTATACATCATATCACTCATGCAGCTTAATAATTCCATCAGAAAATGTTGTCCTGACACATAGACTGCACCAATTGGGGGCATAAATTCAAATTCTTCTTGCTTAATTAAAATGTCAGTTTCTGAAATCTGATTTTTTTAATTTTTGTATTTGTTGCATTTTTTGTATATTCTTATGCTTACTATTGGTTATTTTAAATATTGTATTTATTTTCATGTTGTCATTTCCATCCCCCGTTCTGAGCCTTGTATTTCCTTGTCTTGAGTCCTTGTATTTCCTAGTGAGCTTTTCCAGTTTAGATTCTGCTTTGTCCTTCGGTTTTGGGAGATTCCCTATTCCTTTGTATATTCCCTATTCCTGGTTTTCACTTAAGCTGGGTTTTGGTTCATGAATCTGATATCCCCTTACTCTGACCTTCTCACCATCTGGTTTAAGAGCTTTGGACTATACCCTGACTTCTATTTGGATTATCCCTCTTGTGCTGTAGGTACGTTGTTCAGCTCTGAACTGGATTGTCTTACTGCGAGAAAGCTCTTAAACAAACCTGGGGAACTGATTCTCTGTCAGTGCCTGAGTCCTGAGTCCGATCCTTGTCATTAGAAGATTAATTATTGGCTATTTTCATAACTAGCAAATAATGCAATAAACTGCATTTACGTCATTGTCTTGAAATTACCTACCTGATTTTCAACCCACCTGAGCCAATTGGGTATGAATATAAGCCTATTTATTCTGATACACTTTCAATTATTGGAGTGACCTTCAAGTAAAATGGAGTTCATCATCCTTAGACAGCGGAGGAAAAAAAAGGGGGCTCTGGAATGAGTTTGAAATCCCGCAAGGTTTATGACCCTAGTACTTTATGGTGGAAGTCTGCGAGCAGATATGGTTGGCAACTCTGAGTCGTTGTGCACTCCTGGTCGCAGTTACAGTGCTAGCTGAGCTTGCATTCCTTGCAACTGGCTCTTCCCAGCAAGCCCTGGGCATTTTGGCTGCTGTGAGCCATGGCACCATCAGTTGTGCTGCAGCTGCAGTTTGTTCGTCTGCATGGGGCATATAAGAGGGAAAATAAGCCGGGAGGACTCTGGATTGGATGGACCTGGTGTTAGAGCAGCTGCTTCCCAGTCATGAGCGCTAGCCAATAAAAGCCTCAGGCTCACATTACAAAATAACAAGTTGTTTTAACAATAATGAAATGTAAACAAAACCTCTTCCGTAATCACACTTCCTGCAAAAGGACATCAGTTTACTTCTGGGAGAAACTTTTTCTCAGTTGCTCTGCACTCCTCCATGACCAAAATAATTTGAAATGAGATAAGTCTTCATAAAATTAATTGTATTGAACCCCGGGTAATTTAACCTTTGCATTTGACCCATCCTACTTACTTCAGGGGCAGAGGGGAGCCACATTGCAGCAGCACCAGTGGGACGAACTCCAGTTCTGAAGCCAGAGCCTTGGTCAGGGGCAATAGTAAGAGTGTTATCATTGGGCATGTCCATGTGGGGTGGGGGAAACAAGAGTACCTGGAGGAAAACCATGTAAACACAGAGAGGATTGAAAACTCAATGCATAAAGGTTCTGGCCAGCTGGGGCTCGAACCCAGAATCGGCTTATTGTGAGACAACAGTACTAATCACTGCACCACTATGGATTGAAAAGAAAATATTTGATTAATTCGACACGGCCTCAAACACTCATAATGCATTCTGTCTTATCCCACCCATTATGGAGGTGCGCCATGAGTGTGTTGCGCTCCTGCTTGCACAGAAATACCAAAAATGTAATCACCACACCCCTAGTGCACTGACAGGTGTGCTTGTGACTAAGCAAGGGGTTGGCTTTTGCAAAAAATTGGGCCCTTAAACCGAAATTATACTTTCTGCATCTGAGAGTACGCCAGAGTCTGCTAGGGTTCACAGGATGTAAATTTCATTAACAGAGGGAGTATGCGTTGCCTCTGTGCAGACATCCGCATGCCTCCAATTTTTTGTGACATCCCCGCAGCGACTACACTACGCTACAAGGCAAATCTATGTAGAACATGTCATCCAAGCAGACGCTAGAAAGTATGAACGATAATCACTATCAACAGCAGCCCATGTACGCGTCCGCTTTGGAGTATATTCTGGCCTTTAAAGGCACTGTTATATCTATTTTGTGCGTGCTATGGCACTGCTTAAACACAGTGCATCTGATGTAAATTTCTTCTTCAGCAGTGTCGGCCTAGGGTACGCGCATATTGTCCGCAAACAGCTTGGATTTTGGAACTGTCCGGACTAGTGAGCAAGTGAGCAATACTTATGGCCGAAGACTCCAAAATTTGAGCATACTTTCCGACACCCAAGAGCTCAACATTGTTCGCATTACGGGAGAGCACACAGTCTTTAGTCTATCAGGGTTTCAGAGTTGATATAATGGCCAATTTCCTTGCAAAGCTGCGCAAATGGATTTTTAGAGCATATTAGTTTCTGGACCATTCCAGGAGGTGCACACAAGGCGAACAATGGCTTTTTGGATCCAATTAATTTATTATTTAATGTTGATGTACTTTCGAACCCCTCTGTAATTGATTTGATCAATTTTGTTGTGCTTAATTTTATGTCCAATAGAAGGTATTGTAAGAGGTCAATCAAAAATGTACTTCTTTTCAGCAGCAGTTCTGCCACAAATCTATGCTGAGATTTATTTCCAGCCAGTACAATAAGAGTCACGTAGGTCACAGTATCTGATATTTATGTACCGGCCTATCTCATTATCACACAGTATTAATAATTAATTGAAAAGGAATGTTTTCTCCTAAGTTTCAATAATAACTTGTCCACGAAATCCCTAAACGACCACCATTCTGCAATGTCTTTAATGCACTTCCATGTCCTGCTACTTCACTTTATTTATTTCAATCTTTCAATGCAAAATGAAGCATTTGTGGCATTAACATAGGGAGCAATTTCTACATTGCTCCCTATGTTAAAAATGCCAGAGAAGGCAGCAGCTAAAAGAAGAGTGACAGCTCTGTCAGGCATTACCAAGCAGCATTGGGGGTAATGCATTACAAAGTAACCAGCTACTGTAATAAGGTAACATTTATCAGTTACCCAGTAATGTAACACATTACTTTGATAACCCAAGTCAGGGGTCCCCAATCTTTCCCAGAAAGGGCCGGTGTGGGTGCAGGCTTACATTGCACCCAAGCAATTTCACACCTGATACTATTAATCAACCCCTGGACTCTTTGCTAATAAGCTTGATTGGTAGCATCAGGTGTGTAGCTACATAGCTGCAATGAAAATCTGCATCCACACTGGCCCTTTCTGGGAAAGATTGGGGCCCTCTGACCTTAGTAATCGCACTGCAGTTACTAACAAATAAATTATCTAGTTATTTGCGTTACTTTAATTTCTTAACCTATCGGCAGGATGGGAGGCCAGAAAAACATCTTCCGCTTCTTCTAATATTCTTCCTTTTCCTCTTTTGAGTATATTGGCAATTGAGATCGAGGACAGAAATACAAATTAAACTTTTTCATGCGTGTTTATGCCAGTACTGTAGCCTTGTACTTGACTCACTTTTCTGTGAAGTGCTGTCTAGGCTGAATTTTACTACTTAGCTGTTGGCTTTGTTGTATTAAAGAGCGTGGATGGAATAATTGGTGTGCACCAAATACTCCATCCTTCTTTCATTCATTGGTTTTACGCACCTGATAAGAAGAATCTACATCTTAAGCGCAACAATATTTTTTCATTTTTGTATTAAAGAGCATGAAAGATAGATATTGTGTGTGTCCTCCTTATGAGAATAAAGATTTGTGCTGATCTGGGCATACGCCTTGTTTAACATGATATGGTTAATTAATTAAGTTATGGTGAATTTCAGATTATGGTGCTGGGTAATCCAAAAGTAATGTAACTAGTAGGGTAACTATTTACTTTCAGCAGTGAGTAATTAAGTAAAGTAAGGGATTACATTTTTTTAAAAGTACCTAGTAATGTGAAATGCATTAACTACCCCATCACTGCTACCAAGGAGCATCAACGATTGTATTTAGGTTTTTTATTAGGTGGGATCAGGAAGTGGACCTTCTTGGCCTTTCTCCACCCCTATGGGGAACTCAAGTATGATGAGCAAGTCCACCGGTAGATTCTCTATTACTCATCCTGAAGTTTTAATCTAAAGATAGTTCTACTGTGTACCTTAGGTAGCTTCAGCGAATTCATCACTGTTTCTAAGATCCCTGGATTGCCTGGTCAAACGCAGTGATTCCCTGTCAGCCAAGGTTCACTTTAGTAACATCAAATCATCTCTGTTTACACTTACGTCATTCATATCTGTTCAGGAAACGCCGACTGACCGCCCTGGGAGCTGAAATATGAATTTCCGGTTTCGTTCTTGCAGACCTGGTTGACACAAAATAGGAAATTCGAAAGAAAGAAAAATCTGTTAAATCGAGATTAAATTATTATTATTATGCTCAAAATTGCATTACAATTCGGTTTATATCTGTGTTTTTGTTCTGCCAACATCCACCTGGCTAAAAGTTCCGAGTATTTTGGTAGCTCTCTGCTGCCCTCTGTCGTCTCAAATACTAACGGACATCAACTCAACCATAGAATTCAACAAATAGTAAACATTCATACGTCATTTCCTGTTTCATTAAGTGAGGAAAATATATCCCTGACAGCTTCCTAGCTGGCTGGGTATTCCTGCAGCAAAGTCGCAAAACAATATTAATCACCAATATTGCACTGACATTACATTCGAAATTTCAGCTTCTGCCAAGTGAACATAAGAAAGCCTCTGTAATTGCTACTACAGCGATGAAGGTGAGTCGGTGGGTGGCTGGGTTTTATTCGTTGGAATTTCAAGCTATTGCTTTATCTGGCAACTAGACTGTCGTAGCGAATACTAATCAGAATGATCCTAATCTTGCAATGTAGGGAAAGACTTTTAATTAAGTAATTATCACGAGTGGCTGTCGTAAAAAATATTGCCATCATTATTTTTATTGAAGGAAGAGGAATACCCCCTCCCCCAGTGCCAGCTGTTTGGAACAAAACGTCAAGCTGTTTGCTCTTTTGTAGGCTGTATTACATTGCTTGATTGTCTTCGGTTTATGGGGACACGAGCAGCTCGCTAACTGTAAGCTGCCTAATATAGGCCCTTATATTTTGTGTCGTCATTTGGCCATTAGATTTTCTGGCAGTGATGCAGATAGGATATTATCGCTCGACACGCGAGTTGTTATCTAATGCTACGCTGTCTTAACCAACTTACTTCCTTCCGATTCAGGTAACAAGTGAGCAACGAAGCAGCGCCTGTCAAGTTGGCTGATACTTCAATTAAAAGCTCACTTTACATCAGACCTGATGTGTCATTTTACTAGTTTGTCCACCGTATTTTTGCAAAGCTTGCGTTACAGCGTTGAAAATGGAAACGCAGCTTTGATATTTCATTCACATCCTGTCTGCAGTTTTAATGCCAGCTGCAAAATGGACTGCGTATCCGGCTGGCTCAGCATTTAAGCATGTATTCTATATCTTTTGGAAGTTGATATTTTGACTTGGTCTTCAATTATTTGTTCAGTTAAAATTTTACTTAAACGGGCTCACTTTAACTTTCCATCTGTTTATACTGCTTTTTATCTTTTACCGATTCTTCTGTTTTGTCCCCACTTTCCTTTAGAACCACCGTTTCGCATACGGGAGCATTATAGTAATTTTCTCATTGTCAGAATGCTTTATCATGTACATCGCAATTGAGTAGTTTGCCAATTATTTGGCTTTGTGAAGATAAGACCAATAGCATTATGACTGAGATTATTTGTAATTACACTGCTTAGGTGCATTGATTTACAGCCATTACTTGGACATTATTTATGGTGAGCAAGCAACTTTAAACCAGTACTTTGCAGACACCTGCACCTAGTTGAATGGAATTTTTTCTGCCCATAATCAAATTATGAATTGCTTCTGCTACTATCTGGCATTTCTCTGTGTAATCTTAGCCTGAAGTGGCTGAATAGGGGAAAAAACGATTTCCTTCTGAAGCTTTTTGTCCTATTTGAATCTACCAGCATACTTGTTTATTTTCAGGGGCCCAACTCAGAAACTGAGGAGGTAGCAGAGGCTGGTTCATCCCCTGATGTCACCAATACTGAAGAGCTGCCATCCTATCTGCAGCAGGGGCCCCCAGAAGGTAAGGCAGTGCCTCATAACCTCTGAACCAGAGAGGACTTGTGGGATGGATAGTGTTATCAACGACTCTCTTGGGCACATGAGACATTAGTTGAGAAAGACATGAAAATGTCGCTGCGCGGCGAAGAATAATCTTGATAAGGACATAAATTTCTTTGGGAGATGGAATTGTTCAAGACAACTCAACATTGCAGAAGTAGGACTAACTGTTGCTGATCTATGTACATCGAGAAAGCACTGCCAAGATATCTTCATACCATTACCAAAAGAATGGATTACTTAAGCTCGACTGCTGTAAATACTTGAATAAAAGCACTTAGCATTCACAAAAGCTAATAAGTGAGGGTGTCTTCCTGTTGAAAGTCTCATATTGTGCTGTGTCCAAAGGGAGGTTCAATGGAGGTTTCTAAGGTTTTTGCAAAAAAAAAGAAAAGAAAAATACAAAAAAAAAGCCATAAATTCATCTCTTCAAGGCCATTCGCTGCCTATCGCTCTCTCCCTTTTGAAGAATAGGACATTTTAAGTGGGTGTTCTGTCTATCATATTGAGTTTTGCCCTGGCGGGTAAATAGAGCAAAATTGCAAAAGAGTAATGTTAGTATTATGAGGTGGAAAGAGGTGGGCTGATAAAGTAAGGCAGCAGGATGGGGAAGGGCAGGGGTGTTAACTGGCTTGTGAAAAGGCCATGGTGCTGCAGGTAAAGACACCTTCAGGCTGAGATCAGCTGATTAAATTGGTTGAATCAGGTGTGCCTTTGCTTGGTTGGATTGAAACCCTGTTGCCCTTTGGCCCTTGTACAGACCAGTTTTACACCCCTGGTGCAGGGCGTATTAACAGAGCTGGTAAGTGTGGTTAATACTGAGCAGGTCTTAATGCAATGTAGGCAACATAACAGCATTGAAGAGGAAAAGGTGGATGTTGTAGCTAAACTGTTGGGCCTTAAAGGCCCCCTATTATGCCACCAGGTATAGACCTCTACCATTTTTGAAAACAATGCCACACATTGAGATATTCTCACAAAGTCGGGCGGCGACTATGGATTCACGTGTGTCGTCTCCACCTCCACCGCGTCCTCAGGCACTTTCTTGTTGACGCTCTACAGGCTGTAATTTTTGACCAATTTCATTCATATTTGGTATGGATATGTGGTGTACTTCACGTATGACATTAATTGAGTTTGGTTGCCATGGAGCGGTGTTGGGCGAATAATATGCAAATTAGCGGCAAAACATAGAGCGGAGGCAGTTCAGACTGCAATTTGTGATGGATTCCTTTCATATTTGGTATGGACATGTGTTACTCTTCACTTATGACACCTATCAATTTTGGTTGCCATGGCTACAGTATTGGCCAAAAAATATGCACAATAGTGGCAAAACACAGGGAATTCCTTGTGGACGCAGTACAGGCTGCAATTTTGGACCAATTACTTTCATATTTGGAATGGACATGTGATATACTTCATTTATAACACCTATCGATTGTGGTTGCCATGGCGACATTGTTGGCCGAATACTGTGCAAAAAAGGGGAGAATCGGGCTTTGAGGGGCTACACCTATGTGGTTGCAGCCGACCGGACTGTCTAATTACCTTTTGAGAATGTACAATCTGATATCTTGTGTAGAGCCTAAAAAAGTTGGCAAAGTTGGCAAAGTCAGCTTTTCAGCACTGCAACATCACTAGGCCTTTTAGTCCTGCTCATTAAGCTTTTTGGCCCTAAGGACACCAAGTAGAAAAGTCAAGCAAGCAAAAATTTTACCAATTTGTACATTATACATGGCCTCAGCTGCAGAATGGTGCATGGACTATTTTTCCATGTATTTTTTTGCTTCTAACATGCCATACAATGTCAATTTGGACTGATAAGGACTGGAGGCAGACCTGTCTAGCACCCACTCTTCGTTTACACAGTCATGCACTTACAATCCATGAGCTCCATTGGAGTTACAGGAGGTATTCTGAAGTGGATTCAAAACTGGTTACAGGACAGAACACACAGAGTGGTGGTCAGTGGTATCTCATCTGAGCTAGGTATGGTGGGGAGAGGCATCCCCCAGGGATCGGTGTTGGGGGCCCCTGCTGTTCCTCATCTACATTAATGAACTTGATAGGAATATTGAGAGCAGATTAGTAAAATTTGCAGATGATGCTAAATTGGGAGGTTTGGCAAATAGTTTTGAGTCCACTAAAGTGATTGATACAGGATGATTTGGATAGAATCCAGAAATGTGCAAATGAAATTTAATGTAGCAAAATGTAAAGTTTTACATGTCTGTAATAAAAACATTAGATGGGATTACTTCATGGGAGGTTTAAAATTGGAATGTGCTCCACAGGAAAAAGATCTGGGAGTGATTGTTGTCCAAACCCTCACTGGCTCTAGCCATTGTGCTGTTGCAGTTAAAAAAGCCAATCGGATGCTGGGATACATTGCCAAAAGCATTGAGTTCAAATCCAAGGAGGTGATGCTTCTTTTGTACAACACATTTGTCAGACCACATCTGGAGTATTGTGTACAGTTCTGGGGACCATACTTTGAGAAAGACATAAAGGCTCTCGAGAAAGTTCAGAGAAGAGCCACTAAGCTAATTCGGGGTATAAAAGATGAAAGCTAAGAGAAGAGGCTGAAGATCCTTAATCTCTTTAGTCTTAGGAAAAGGAGACTGAGGGGTGATTGAGGTCTTCAAATATGTTAAAGAGATTAACAAAGTGAATTATGTAGGATTCCTTAGTAGAATAGTTAGTAGAACTCGAGGATCACAAATGGAAGCTGACCAAAGGCAAATTTAGCACTGATATTTGGAAATATTTCTTCACCCAAAGAGTAATTTCGATGTGGAACAGCTTGCCTGACTATATTGTTGAGGCAGAGACCTTGGGGGTTTTCAAGAGCAGGCTTGACTAAAAGCTAGATGCCATTGAGTCGATGAGTTTCTGAAGTGATATATTCACAATAGTATCAAGAAACTGGCGAGCATAGTGGGCTGAATGACCTGTTCTCGCCATTCATGTTATGTCATGTTAATTGTGACCAGGCTTTAGCTTCATGGCTGATGTCTCGAGATGTTAGTTCAATATATCAGCATAACTTTCCTTCATCGTGATACCATCTATTTTATGAAATGCACCAGTCCCTCCCGAAGCAAAGCATCCCCACCACATGATGCTGACAACTTCTTGCTTCATGGATCGGATGGTGTTCTCTGGCTACCTGGCCTCCTTTTTCCTCCAAACATAATATTTGCCATTATGGTGAAACAGTTCAATTTCAGTTTTGTTGGACCTGAAGACATTTCTCCAGAAAGTAAGCTCTTTGTCCCCAGGTGCAGTTGCAAATGGCAGTCTGGCCTTTTTATGGCAGTGTTGGAGCAGTGGTTTCATCCTTGCGGCGCGGCCTGGCTTGTTCTATTGATATATGACTCATTTTTCTGTGCATAAAAATACTTTTGTAACTGTTCCCTCCAGCATTTTCACAAGGGCCTTTGATTTTGTTGTTCTGGGATTGATTTGCCCTTTTCTCACCATCTCTTGAAGGCAAAACGCATCTCCTTCCTGAGTGTTATGACGGCTCTGTGGTCCCATGGTATTTATGCCGGCGTACTATTGTTAGTACAGATGAACAAGGTCCTTCAGGCATCAGGAAAATGGTCCAAGGATTCACTTGGCTGGTGGAGGGCCACAGGTCTTCGCTGATTATTATTCTTATTTGATTTTTTTTTTTTTCTCTCTGATTTTTCCCATCGAGTCAAGCGAAGAGGCTTTGTGTTTGAAGGTAGGCTTTAAAATACACCGAGGGGCACACGTCCAATTGAATCAAATGATGTCAGTTTGCTGGTGAGAAGCTTCTAATGCCCTGACAAAATTCTGGAATTTTCTTGGCTGTTCTAAATTACAACCCCAATTCCGAAATTGGGAGAAAGTGTAAATTGTGAATAAAATCAAAATGCAATGACTTTCAAATCACACCAGCCAGTATTTATTCACAAAAGAACAGAGATAACATAGCAAATGTTGAAACTGAGAAATTTTACAATTTTATCCACAAAATGAGCTCATTTCAAGTTTGATGGCTGTTCTTTTGGGGGCCTGCTTACCATGGTGTAGCATCCCCTCTTCTTTTTAACACAGAATGGAGGCATCTGGGAATTGAGGAGACAAGTCTCTTGAGTTTAGCCATTGGAATTTGATCCCACTCTTGTTAAATACAGGCTTCCAGCTGCTGGAGAGTTTTGGGTCTTCTTTGACGGACTTTTATTTTAATTATGCGGCAAATATTGTCAATTGGTGAAAGATCAGGACTGCAGGCTGGCCAGTTCAGCACACAGGCTCTTCTAATCTGAAGCCATGCTGTTGTTAAAGTTGCAGTATGTTGTTTTGCATTGTCCTGTAGAAATACACAAGGCCTTCCCTGGAATAGATGTCATCTGGAGTGGATCATATGTTGCCTTAAAACCTTAATATACCTTTCAGCATTCATGGAGCTTTTTAAAACATGCAAGTGTCCCACACCATATGCACGAATGCATCCCCATATTATCAGAGATGCTGGCTTTTGAACTGAATGCTGACAACAGGAGGGGTGGTCTTTCTCCTCTTCAGCCCGGAGGATACGACGCCCATGATTTTCAACAAGAATGTCAAATTTGTACTCAGCTGACCACAGGACACTTTGCCAAAGTTCATTTTAAATGAGCATTGGCCCACCGAACACGGCAGCGCTTCTGGATCCTGCTCAACAATGGCTTCCTTTTTGCATGATAGAGTTTTAGGTGGCATCTGTGGATGGCATGGCGGACTGTGTTTACAGACAGTCGTTTCTTGAAGTATTTCTGGGCTCATTTAGTAATGTCAGTGACAGAATCATGCCGGTGAGTGATGCAGTGACGTCTGAGGGCCTGGTACCCAGTAAAGGTCTTTGGCCCTGTCCCTTAACGCACAGAGATTTTTCCAGTTTCTCTGAATCTTTTGATGATGTTATACACTGTCGGTGATGAGACCTTCAAAGCCTTTTCAATTTGACATTGAGGAACATTGTTTTTAAAGTATTCCACAATTTAATTACGCAAGCCTTCACCAATTGGAGAGCCTCTGGCCATCTTTACTTGTGAGAGACTCTCTAAGACATCCCTTTTATAGCCAATCATGTTACACACCTGATGCCAGTAAACTCAATTACTTGCAAAATGTTCTTTTAGCTGATTCTCTTATAAATCAATTGCTTTTTCAGCCCTTTTTTTTGCCTGTTTCCCAACTTTTTTGAGACCTGTTGCAGCCAGAAAATTTGAAATAAGCTAATTTTGTGGATAAAATTGTAAAATGTCCCAGTTTCAACATTTGAAATGTTGTCTTTGTTCGAATGAAAAATATCATATTGGCTCATGTGATCTCAAAGTCATTGCATTTTAATTTTATTCACAATTTACACTTTGTCCCAACTATTTTGGAATTGGGGTTGTTCATTAGTATATGTAAACTTTTAATTCTCTGGAATTGTTTGATTGAGAATTGTAAGTGGAATAGCGCTCTGCACAAGTGCACTTCACCCATGCCATATGCTCGGACTTGCCCCCAATATCATGATGGATGCTGGCTTTCTGACCTGACGCTGATAACGTGGGTTGTCTCTGTTGTCTTTGGTCTGGAGAGCACGTCGGCTGTATTTTCTTTCTCCGAAAACCACTTTAAATATATACGACCATAAAACGTTCCTCCGCAGTGCTGTTGTCCATCTCTGAAGGCACCTGGAAGAAAGCAGGTTTGGGGCAGTGCTGATCTATGGCTTTCAACTTTGCATGGTAAAGCTTTAACTGTCCTCTGTGGATACAGCAGCGGATGACTGTTCTCTAGACATTGACATCTGAGGGATCGGAGATGACGTACATTCAGAAGTTGTTTATGGCCTTCATGTTTAGAGATTTGATTTCACTCCCTCCATTTTTGAAATTATATCACACACTGTAGAGGTTGAAATATCCAAAACTCTACCAATTTGTCTTTAGGGACTATTGTTGTCAAAAAGATGGATTATAAGCTTGCATAGTCGTTGGCGAGCCTTGACACATCTTTATTCTTGAGGGTCTAGGCCGTTATGGTGGCTCCTTTCGTGCAATAACATGATTATCTCACCGAGGTGTCATCACCTCTCTCACATCATTTAATTACTGCAACTTGCCACTTGAGTGTCAGTTCTAATTGATCCCAATTTTTTGCCAACTTTTGTGGAGTCTGTTGCAGTCATCAGATTTGAAATCCATGCATATTTTCAATGAATAATTGAAATTGCTTATTAAAGCAAGAAATACTGGGTTGCGTGGTGTTTTTAATATATTAGAGGGTGAATGGACTGAAATTTTCATTATATGCCAACTTCTTTAAAACTGGGGTTGCGTAAATAATGTTGAGAGTCTTATTTTTGACGCATCTTTTATGGTTGAGTGGATATGCAGTTGTATTGTGGTTTAAATCAGACGCGTTTTGTTTTGCAGTGTGAAACGTGGTGTGGGACCTGACACTGGGACCTGATTGCTGGCTAAAGTTAGCAAATGCTAGCTTGCATGCTATGAGCAGCAGTCACTTGGTTGTTTTCAATTTTTTTCATAGGACAGGTAGCTCGCAAATGTCATCTCGATAGATAAAGTAATACTTTATTCAACTGAAACTGGCAGGAAGAAATCTTTTCAGTGGGGTTGTCCTGCTCTCTTCTCCTCTGATTGGTGCGATGAAAATTCAGACTGGAAAAAATAAAAATCTTCTGTTTGCCTTCGTGAAAAGCAGATTCTTCAGATTGCAGAGCAGTAATGTCAGTTGCCATAGCTTCCAATGGCAACAAATTTTTACATTTGAAATAAATTATGGTGCCATCACCTCCTGAAGTCATTTAACAATGGCAAATGAGTAAGGTTGCTGCGTCGGTGAAGGTCCTTGCTAACATAAAATCTGACCTAAATTAGTCTTTCTCCCTTTTTTACTCATCATTTGTTTTCATTATGTTATTACCACCCACCACTAGCACTAAGTAGAGGGGGTATATTGCAATGGCACTCATCCGTCCTTCCATCCGTCTGTCTGTCCGTCCTGATTAGGAGGGAAAAGTTTTTTTTTTTTTTCCAGGAACTGCTTTACCTAGATCAGTGAAATGTTGTGTGCATGTTACTAGTCATGGCCTTGATTGGCTGCAAAACTAGATTCCATGTTGGCGGGGGATTTTGCTCTCAATGTCTTCTTGTTTTATTTATGTGTGCATGTTTGCATATGCATATGTAAGTTGTGACAGCTGTGTATGTTCATTTAAGGGGTTACCCTTAGGGGTGTAACGATTCTGAATCGTTACACCCCTAGTTACCATCACCAAGGCTGTTTAGACGGGTTTGTTTGTCGGAAATGAGTCATTATCAGCGAAACCATTTCTTCTGATATTTGTGGGCATAATGGGAAATGTGAACGATTGAAGACTTGCCCACTTACACCATTAGAGGAGTTCAATTATAGGCATCTGTCTGTATTTCATCCCGCTTTAGCTGTCTTTGTAGCGCCAGATGCCTCCCAAGGCTGTGAAGCGAGCCCACAATACACTCCACTTGATGGAAAAAGAGCATCTTTGGGTGGCACATTGTGCCCCCATGCGAAGGTATTCCAGAAAATCTTGCCAAATGCGAAACTGTGTGATGTTGCTTTCAGTTATAAATCCTGGACTGGCAGTGCACTTTTTGATCTCTCCGCCTTGTGAAATGAGCGATCTGGTTTGGAGGTCCGATGTTGTTGGCCGCTATACAATATCGCCGTTTTTCTGACTCCTTGTTTACACAGTTACTGTAAATATTTCCTCAGCTGGCAAACCGCACCTGGTCATTGGTCTGAATATCGGACTTGAATTTCCGTCTGCAAAAAAGCATAGCTTTTCTCTGACGCATGGATCTGGCCCGTGATGATGCACTTGTGACGGAATGACCACCTTGTTTTGGAACTTTCCAAAGTATTTTGCATGGTGTGGTGTGGATACCTCAAGTGAAATGCCAAAAAAGGGTTTATGACAGCTTGATAGTTGATACATAGTCATACTTCAGATTTGAATCTGATTTGAATGACAAATAAAATCAATTCCGTTGCAGAGACCGCATCAAAGGATTGCATATTTTTGCTTCACAGTGTTTTGAAATCTCTGGTCATTTCTAGGTAATTTGGCCTTTTTAGTTACATATGCATAGTTGATTAATGTTTAAGTCAAAAGTGAAACAACTCATCCTTTCTTTGTGGAATTTAGGAAAAAAATTTGAGTAATACTGCTGTGGAGCCGACAGGTTTTGCCCAGAATACCGTGGAGCGAACCTCCCCCAACCTGTTTGAAACAGCTAGGGCACCTTTGGGATGGTGTGAATTGGCTGCACTTGCATGTACATGGGTTTTTGCCACATAGGACCATCAAGAGCGTAATTATTCTGGGTCTCTGAGCTGCCTTCTGCCGTTCCTGATATAGAGCAGGGATATTGGATTTAGATTCACAAAGCACAATGAATGGTTGATTGCGCTGCTCAATTGCTTGTGCCTGATGCGCACCTCCCGTTTTGAGCTTGTGGGTGAGACTGGGGAATTGTTAAAGTTTTGGGAAAAATTTCAATTGTTTTAAGGGTTCTGCTAATATTTACTTGAGTGTTTAAAAGCTCAGATGATGAGAAAGGTAAGAATGTTTTCTCTCAAGGTGAAACCTTTGTTGCCATTAGGAACAGAGAGGAAATCCCCCCCCCGCGTGTACGAAACGCGTGTATTCGCATCTTTGCATTGACTTTGAACGTAATCTGTTGCGCGAAAAATTCATTTTGCGTCCAATGTGAAAAACGGCTTTAAAATTTCAGGTTTGCGTAAGAGGTGATGCGATGATCACGATTGACAATTAACCGTGTTGATGGTAGGAAATTTTTGAACCGTCCAAAACTTTTCCACGTTCAACACTGATTGCCCTGACTGACTGCAAGATCTGATAAGATCACAACGATTACGCCACGATTATGACCACAATTTCAATCGTGCCGCGAATCGTGATAGTCGGAACCTGGCATTAAGAATTAGCTTTTCAGACTAAGAAGCAGTCGCTTGGTCTGAAATGTTTTCAGACACGTCTGTCAGTGTTCTGTTCTCTCTCTCTCTCTCTCTCTCTCTCTCTCTCTCTCTCTCTCCTGCTCTTCTTCCACTCTCTGTCTCATGCGAGAAATATTATGTTTTCATTGTATATTTATTGTCTGAGCTGAGCTAAATTGGCTCTGCGGAGATCGGTCTTTGTACATGAAAGATCAACATCCTCCGTTTGTAGCTAATGCGATTACGGAGTTTTTGTCTTCTGTCGATTGTTAAAATTGCATTTAAATGCAAGACGCATCTCCTGGTGGACAGTTTAGATTCACAGAGATGTGATGGACGCGCGTTGATCAAATACCCGTAAGATGTCCGCTGTTACAGGGACCAGTAATGAGGTAGCAAGCTTCACCGAGGTGGTGTACAAATTAAAAATAATGATCGCACTGGCAGACAGACCTTTTATTCAGATCTTATGCCAGTGTTACCTTAAGAGCGTTCAAAGACCGTCGTATCGCTCGCCAGCTGCTGCCATGATAAAAATGGACCAAAATGCAAATGTGTATCAAGAGGTTTAAATCTGCTTCCTGGAGAAGCTAGGAAGTTGGATGTGAGGAGCTGTGGGGAATGGTCACTGATTTGTCATCATAACACCTTGCTTTCACGTGTATGCAGTTTTTTTCTGTTCTGAAATCTCAAAATTGAGTTAAAAGGAAATGAAGTTAATGAAATTCAAACCATCCATAGTGATGTGAAAGCAGAACTTTGTCACATAACAGATTTCTTGCATTGCTTCTGAGTACGGCAGAAACATAAAAGTGTGCTTTGGCTGGGGGGAGCTAACTTTGCTTGGGGACTGCTCATAATACTGAGAACCGTAAAAGGTAAGTCTGTTGTATTGTTGCAAAAGGAGGCATTGCGTGAGATCAGTGTATGGGCGGGGGATAAGGCTGTGTTTCAGTCTCTGTGGTGGTAGGACCCACCAAAAGACCCGTCACTTGGCGCCGCAGTAGCACCCAGGGGTAAAGGAATGATGTCCCGACCAAATGGCAGCCGATGCTAAGTGGCCTAGAGTCCTGTAGGAAATGTGTAGTGCCAGCTCTGGGCTGGGCATCATCTGGCAAGGTGCTCCCAGCCAGGCTACCCTAGTCCATGGAGTTCCTGCAATCTGCCTGCGGCAGTTACACAGTTGTGTAGTTGTCCAGTGTCCATATTGGTGAGACTGATAAACGCGTGGGCCAGGCCATTATAAGAGGATAAAATATGACTGTGGAAATGTGAGCAAAACGTATTCGGCAACAAAAAGATTTCAGTCCTCCGGCCAAACAATAGGGGACTGTCAATCTGTATCTTCTGAGATTAGTCCTCTGCCCAAAAAAAGTTGAACTTTCATGACTTGGTCTGCTCTCACCCACTTCCCTGCTATTTTGCTGTCCCCGGCATTGACAAGATATTCAGGCCATCAGTGTTTTTACTGTTGTGGGAGTGCCGTTACTGCTCTTCTGACAAAAATGGGTATTGAAACATAAATATGAAAGAAAAAAAAAAAAAAACTTGGACAGAGAAGCTGTTAAGCTAGTTTACCTTTTGAAATTTTTATTCTTTCATCATTAATTTTGGTGACTCATAGACTTTTGTGTAGAAAGCCTTTAATAGGGGGGGGGGGAAAAGAAACGCCCTTTTTTAATGACGACAGATCGTTACATTTGCCATTTTTTGAAATCTGCTGCTGACGACGATTTATAATCAGGAATGGATGAGTAGGTTCTTTTTTTTCAGTTTCATTCAATTCCGTTTTCAAACGACTGAATTTGGCAGGAGGCCCCGTAAGACCGGAGCAGGAGAAATCGTACAGAAAGGCCTCTTTTAGCCTGTGGGCAATACCAGCATGTCTTACTCCACATTTAGTCACAACCAGCAGGTGGTACTAAAACCTTTGGAAAATGTATGCAGTCGAAAAAAAGCCTCGAACGCCTCGGCAATGCTTTCATGTTATTGTCTGACTTCTGTTTTTACTTGAGCGCTGAAGGCTATGACACATTTGACTTATTCTGCATTCATTTGATTTTACTGCGTCCTCACGATCTATTTTAAATAATGAACTGGAAGGGCCGTTTTATTTCCCGAAGTGAACGATTTAACTGGAAGAATCGCGATGGGCAAGGTTTTGTATTATTTGTCAGAGAGAAGGGAAATTGAAAGATGATGTGCCGAAAACCCTCGGTCACTGGGACGCACTTCGCTTGCAATTCTGTGTAAATGTGATCAAGTGATAAATGCGAATCTGAACATCAGCCCGCCATTAATTACCTTTGCGCTCAGAGGTGCTCAGGCGCACAATAAACAAATATACGGCTTTCAGTAAGTAAGCCAACAGTTGCTGCCCTTGTGGATTTAATTGCTGGGACAAGTGATGGCTCCTCGAACAATGTCACCTTTATTCCTCGGCCTTGATGTCTGTCGTTTATGTTAATGGTTTGCATGGTCTGTGGGACAAAACGGTTGCGTGATTGTTAAATATCGCTCAGACCCTGACATATTCCTTGAAAAGATGGCAAATGAGGACAAGTGGAACTACGGTTATTTTCGTCACTTCGGCACCAATTTGGAGCTGGGGAGATATTTCTGCGCAAAGCCTATTGTAATGCATGACTTGCATATGAAGCATTTTTATATGTGCTTATTTTGTGTGGATTTCTCAAAACATCTCTGATATCTCTTGGCCACACAACCCCTGGGAAAGTGAGCATTATTACAAAAAGCAGTGATTTGCTGCGTCACGTATGGGCTGCGCCCTAAGTCAGCCGCCAAAATTTTCACATTTTCGGAGAGTCCATACCCAACAGACTTGCACAAATGGAAGTCAATTTGGCTCACTTAGGGCGCACAGAAATACAAGCTTTCAAAAACCTAATTTTGCCGTTTTGGCTGATTTTGACCCCGATATTCCAGGACCCCCCTAAAAAAAAGAAGAAGACCCTATTAAGGATAGAAAATGTGATTTTTGTTTGTTTCTAACATATTTCTATCAATAAAAAAAATTTCGGGCAAATCCAAAGGGGTCATGAATCGCCCTCTAATAGAAATCTGCCTGACTCTTATAAAAACTGGCTCTTAAATGTCCAGAACACAGTACTTACATGGTGCATAGAACATACATGAAGGCCCATTCCTGGATTAGGTTTCCTTGAAAGTTCAATTTTCACTTGCTGCATTTTGGCTCCAGTGGGCATACTGCCATCCTCCTTAGTCTACTGTTAGATATCAAAATCCTGTCAGAAGCATCATGGCAGTCTGACTGACTCTACTTCGGTACATTTCTCATAGCAAACATTCAAAGGTCACTACCCATGAAACATCAACACATTTTTAACATCATTTCAGAGCTTGGAGATTTTGCCAGTGTCCTTACATTGATTTTGTATTCACAAATGTATGATTTATTTTTTCATTTTCATTTTGGTCTGTTTTATAATTATAGACATAACATAACACAACATGAGTGGCGAGAACAGGCCTTTCAGCCCAACTAGGCTGGCCAGTTTCTTTGAACTATTGTGAATATATTGCTTCAGATACTCATGGACTCAATGGTATCTAGCTTAAAGTCCAGTCTGCTCTTGAAAATTCCCAAGGTTTCTGCCTCAACGATATGGTCAGGCGAGCTTAGAACTAAGCAATAATCTGTTTGTAGTAGAACTGTTCATTTACGTTTATTGTAGTCTAAATGTATACTGGCCTATAATGTGCAATTCATTCGCAGATTGTTATTATAAGTGTAAGGAGGGATTTTCAGTGTTGTTATACATGTATACTTGTGGTATCCTGGTGATAAACTGTGCACTAGCCATTTCCGTAATGAAGAAAAATCAAGGCGAGATAATTGAGAAGTGATTATTGGCAAGTTGCTGAGTAGGAGCTGACTGGAACATAATTTTACTGCTCATCTTTGTGTTGAATCAGCCTCCCGTCAGCTTGGCTTGTTTGGCGTTGGCTTGTAATGATGCACAAGTCACTAATGCATCTGCTCTGTCCTCCTGTACGTTCAGGGACAGCGTGACATCATCGCCATTTTTTACTCTCATTAAATGTGCAAGCGCACACCCTGTGCAGTTAGGACGGTCATTAAGGTAATCCGACTCATCTCGCCCGAACCGGTCTGTCTTCGTTTCGTCACCAGTGGAATCTGATCTTAATGATTTCTTCTTTCGTTTTGTTCAGCATCCTCTCAAAAGGGATGCCTGGTGATATGACTTCAGTGAAGAGCAAAATTGATATCTGTGACATTTAGATCTACACATTTAGAAATTGTACCAGCAATATGAAGACTGGAAGTTACTTTTTTTTTTTTCCTCAGAAAGAAGACTGGAGATGGTTCTCAGGATTTTGATGGAATATTTTTGGATATTGTGAATAAGCAAGAGAGTTTCTGTTCCTCTCGCCTGCAAGAAAATGTTCCGGAATGTGTCCTGTGGGGATGACTTTATAAAGCCGGGCTTCTGAGAACTCGATTCTGAGTTTTAGGTTTGGGTTTTTAAACAGTTAAGTCGTCGGCGCTCGTGAACGCGTTTCAGACGTGCTGAACTCAGCAGGCCGTTCAGACATCTCGCAGCGCTGTGTAATCTCTCGCTGGTCCTCAGCAGACAACGAGGGCGCTGGTCTCTCTTTTTTTTTATCCAGGAGTCTTGGGTTCAGCCCATGGTCACCAAATTTATGAGAAGCCCCATATGTCACCCCAGATGCATGTACAATTTTATCCTGAAATGACATAAACATTGGCCTCCGATCAGAATTCAGGGTCTATACTATGTCCTAGAAACGACTGAGGCTCAGTAGTGGAGTCGGTAGTGAGGAGGGCTGTTGATGGTTTTTTCGGCGTTTTTCACTTAGTCCACCCCCAGTGACTGAATGCTGTTGCAAAATGAAAACTGAATGCAAAAAGAGAGTTCATGCATAAAAACTTCAGTATGCTTACAAAATGAAGTCGTCTGTTTATATTAGGGGCAGACGGTCTCTTCCTGTTAGCTTTTTTTAAATACTCTGGAAATTGTTGCACGTTATTTTTCCTCAGTATTTTAGTCATTTAAAAATATTTTGTTCTTTGGTTCTATGAGCAGTGTCCCTTTTTCCTGAGAAACCCTTTTTGCGTCCTGGTTGTGAAAGCAATTTGGGGTGAAAATGTCATTGGAGTCCATTCACTGTTAATGAGTCATAAAAACTGACCCGTTCATTAGCATTTGCGGTCACACGGTTTGGGTTTGAGTTTCTGAGATTTGCGGTCTGGCCTGTTTGGTGTTTGGGTTTGTCTTCAAAGTGCAGGGTCTTCAGGGTTGTTCTGAGTTTTGCGGAGCAGAGATTAGGCCCTCATTCTCTGCTGTTTGGATTTAGTTATTGATTGAATAGTAACTTGAGTCCTCTGCCAATCCCAGGGTAATTCAGGCGCTAAATCCTGAGAAAAACCTCCATCATCTGTCGCTCCTCAGTGCCCCGAGTGGCCACTAAAGGGACGCAGGTCTAACGGCAGATTTTGTGGGCCCATAACGGTAAACTGCAGTGCGCCGCGGAAGAGCTCCGTTTGATTTTGGGGATGAATTTTATTGGCGCATTGCAGCTCTCCCTGGATGTAGGGTGATTCTGGCGTGGGTGCAGCAGGGTCTTTGCTGACCTTAACAGGGCTGTCGGGTGTTGACGGCAAAAGATGACCTCCAGTTTGTTACTCACCTTGAGGGGGAAAAAAAGAAATCTTGTGGCTGCCTGGATGTTGGCCTGATGGTTATTCCTCAGCTCAGAGGCCATTTTGCACAACAGAATGATACTTAACCCCCTCCCCCGACACGGTCTGTCACTAGTGTGACGTGGTGTGTAGTCGCTCACCATTCAGTCAAGGTAGCTTGGAGGTTTAAGGTTCACTTGAGGCAGTTTCCTTAGGAATAGGACAGCTGTGGGAAGCAGGACCTGTGGGCAACACAAAGTGGTTGCTGTTTTGTGATTGGTCAGGGATACAGGCCTTTCTGATTGGACCTGCTGCTTGGGCTGTCTGATCTGAAGCGGTCCTTCCCTCTTGTAAAGAAGTTCCCAGGGCAAGCGAGCCATCTTTGAAAAGATGGAATTTCTACCCTTGTCTAGGTGACATCTAAATCTGCCGTTAGGTCATATCATCTAGACAGCCTTTTTTTTAAGTTTTTATTTTATTCATTTGTTTTTCACTATCCATTAGTGTAGAGTCTAATAGTATGGCTTGGTGATGTGGTCAAAATCAAATGTCACAGTATTTTTGAGCAGATACCTCATGGATGCGTGTGTGTGTGTGTGTGTGTTTGTGTATTGTATGTATGTACGTACGTATGTGTTTTTAAATTTTTTATGTTGTATGTTTGGACTACGAATGGAAACTAGCATTCTTGCTATATTTCGACTTATTTACACTGTTTTCCAGCTCTTGCTGCGTTGCTGTGTTCATCAATATGTACTGTCCCACCCAAATAAACGAATGACAAATTACAAAATCAATATTATTGAAATAATGCTAGGATAACGGTGGTTTAATGCAATATTGACACAATGCAATTTTTGATCAATAGTTTTCACTAATGTTGATATCATGAATTCGTAGGCAATGGGAACAGCTGGAGCAGTCTAACAGCGCAAAACAAATGCATTTCTTTTCTGTAATGCAGCCTGAAAAAGACTATCTTTATATCATATTGAAATATTAAAATTTCCAAATCCTAGACAATATCCCCTCTAACAATATCCAAAATTCCCATTATCAGTGAGGTATAGATATATTGTCCTACTTGTTATGTGAATAAATTCAAACTCCCTCAGTTAAGATTCATTGACACATTTTTGAAGGGAGAAAAATCAAGATTGCCTGCCCTCCCCGACTCAAGTGGCCTATTTTTGGGCTTCGTCTGGTCGGACGGGACCTTTGTCCATCTCACGATGGCCCTCATGCAGTGGCGACCTGGACGGGGAACCGTTATCAGGCTAAGTCGGGGAAGAAAACGTTGCGTGTGCGTTTTGAGCGCTGGGAAAGGACGCAGTCTCCTGGAAACGGGAGCAGAGAGAGCGCGGCAGCAGCTGTGCACACCGAACACATTCTCGGCTGAATTTAGTTTTGGCCTGGAGAATTATGTTCCGCAGTATTGCGAGGGAGAAGGAAGTGCTGAATAATTGATTTTGATTGATGTCAGCAACGTGCCCGCCGAGGATTGTAGAGCCGGGAGCCTGCATTCGGAGCCTCGGTAGAAGAGAGCGATTCACACGGGGGAACGCATACGAACGTGCTTTCGCACTTTCGCACCCCTCTCTTCCTGCTCAGGACTGAAAAAAAAAAAAAAAAAAATCACTCGTATCAACAGGATGTAGTTTCCACTAATCAATTCATAGTCATGCTCTGCTCAAAACACAAAAACAAAGGATAATAAAATAAGGATTATGGTGTCACGAAACTCCGCTGGTTCATATCCTGGAAAAGTTTCTGTTCTGATCAGTCATTGTAATATCGGTGCTGTGGAATATTCGACGGCTCTGAAGTCAAATGGTCGCTTTCATGTCTCCATTCTGTTCTGAAGGCGGAGCAGTGCAGGCCCCAGAGCCAAATGTGTGCCTTTGTTGGAAGTGTACTGAGTAAAAAAATCATTTTCTGCCTTGGTTGCTCCTCATTTAGTTGGCAGTAAGGAGGATTAAGGGTATAAGAACCAGGACAAATCTGCTTTCTCTGGACTGCGGGTTATTAAAATGAGAAAATTCTGTGTAGGACGTTGAGTTCTTTGGTCTGATATCACCTTCCGCTTACACAATCCCCCAGTCTAATCCTTATTTTTAATGCCCGAATTCGAAAAGCAAACATGCACCGCAGCAATTTACAATAGTATTTCATGCACCGCAGCCTACTGCATTTTTGACTCTAATTTACGAGTGCATCGTTATCGCTTGTTTTATCAATAGGCCATCTGTCATTTGACTCCCTATTTGTCTACTGTATAAATACAATTATTCATCTTATGTAACATTGAAGGTTGTGTTATTTCGAAAGAATCGTCAATGGGTCATACAGTATTGATGATTTCTATAGCTTAGACAGGAATTGGATTATATTGTCTGTGAACCATGCATTAAATCACTGTATATGCATCTTGTATGGACCTGCTAAACTTGATATCAAACCATTTTTGACCTCTGCCTTCCTCTGTCATTGTTCGTTTTTAGCAACATTTTTCTCTTGAGCTAGTAGGACATCTTGGACCCTTTGCATACCATTGCTAATTATGATTTTCAAAGATAAAATCTTAGTTTGTATCTGTTCTGAATTTCTGCCTGAGATGAGCTCTTAAACTGGCGGAGCAAACTTTTGACTGCTCACCATTGGTACACAAAGTTCCTATAACTTTGGTGATTGCGCCTGATAAAATGACAGCATTGACCTTATTTTGCAGACTTGTTCGGTTATTTTACAGCCTTCTGGGAGCTCAGAGAGCAGCTGACGGTGAAGGGCAGCGTCCGGCAGTTACTGTAGAAAGTCAAAGTATGCAGCCTTTTCCCGAGCTCTGGCGAAACCGAGGGCGACATCACCTGTACGTCATTCTGAAATCTATACATTTGTATCGAGACACCAGCGAACCAAATGGCCTGTAACTGACCTCTCTGACTTTCACAAGTTGTTCTGAAGGGTATTGCAGAGTATGTGCACAGTTTAAAGTTGGTATTGACTATACCCCCTCCCAGTCCAGTTTTCTGGTCACCCTGGGGCTGCTCTGTCATTCCATCATTCTGACAGTTGCAGGACTTTGTTTCGAGGGAGGAGGGGTGGGGGGTCGGTTTGATGTTGTGTGTAACTGTGACGAATGGACGGTCAGTCCTCGGTCGTCGCTGCAGATGTGTGTACGCCGTGCTGTTTGCTCAAGTACTCCTAACACCCCATCTCCGAATCAGGAAAAGCGCCAAGAAACGACGGACCCTGCTCCACTCGACAGTGAAATGGAGCTCCATTTAGGATTTTATTTATTCTTTTTAGCTGCCGTTGTCGTCCTTGTTGTTGTTGTTGTTGTTGTTGTTGTTGTTGTCAGGGCTCTGATTAATCGTGGAGGTGGGCGGTGGACTTGTTAGCGCAGTTAATCACCATCATTGCTCCCGTAATACCGATCAGATGGGCGGCGAGGCGTTGAGACAGCCGGAGTGTGGGGGGGGCTACCTGTGACACCTCCCGCTCTGACTCCTCTGACGGGCCAGTCGTCACGTCAGCCGAGGAGACATTCTGGTCAGAATGACTGCCAATCTCATCAAGTCCGACCCCCCCCCCCACCACCACCACCACCACCAACCCTTATTCCATTAGCCAGGCATAATGAGTCCTCGCTCGCTGAACTAGCGCTTGTAATGGAGCCGGTTTCAGAAACCATGCAGTCTCGTAGGGGCAGGAACTCACACCGTTCTAGAGGACGGACTTTAATAGCCTCCGTCTTCATGGATCTTGACAGGGGCCCCACTGCAGGGCTCTCAATTAAGGGCATCAATAAGGTCAGACCTCCACTCTCCCGCCCCCACCGCCCTCCCAAGGGGTTGTTAATCAGTAAAGGTCATTGCTGCCACTCACTTTAACAGTCTCGCTTTAGGGGGTCCTGCTGTGCTTCTTGCTAAGGGTGTATGACTGTATTTTCAAAGTGCTGGGGGTACCAGCTACATTTCTGAACCATCTGATATTACTGAGCATATGGTAATAAATTGCTTAGTACAGGTAAAGTGATGCTTAAAATGGGTTTTAGATGATTCGGCTCACCACTGGTTGAGCTTTGCCGGAGACCACTGAGCTCGAGCGCGGAAATGTGTGGTCACTTCTTCTTAATTTAATAAAATGAAGTGTGAAATGACTTCTTTAAAATTTGAAAATCACTTAAAGGTTCAGAGTCAGTCACTGATGGTCGAAGCATTTTTACTTATGTTCTGTAATGGTGGTCAGCAGCTACCAGTCAAATGTGCGATAGAGCCTCCTGTATCACAGCCCTATTGGCACAATGGTCTTCAAGGAAATTGAAATAATTGGCTATGCAAAAATGGGCTGTATATTTTCAGCTGTTCTCAAATCAATCTGCATAGTAATTTCAACTCTGTTGAAAAAATTATTGAATATCGTATTGTTTGCTCCTCCTTGTACATGCATTCAGCATTGTTTGTTACTCAAGTTCTGAGCATTTGCTTGATTAAACAAAGCTTTCACTAATGTGTTCTGTCAGTCACGGGCCCACGGCTGTTTAGCAAAGCAGAAGATGATTTTGGTTTCATAAACAATATCAACATATCTGGTTTTGGCCGTTTTTTACTACACAAAGATTTATAACATGAAATCAATACTTTGTGAGAAGCCATAAGCATGTCTAGTACCGTAGTCATAACTGAAGGATATCATTGGTTTAGTCAGATTTCTTTTGACAAATAAGTGACCGTGTTTCCAGAAGCAAGGCGGAAAGTAGCAGAGGAGATGATGCAAACCGGGTCATTAGCTCACTAATGATTCAAGTTAGTTTCTGCCATTAACATTTTAGGGCACAATTTGAAAATGAGGCTACCGCTGTCTCCTTAAAATAAGCAATCACTTTTCTGAAATTGCCTACCTTAGGTTGAAATCAACTTGGGACTGTATTTTTTTGATGAGTTTTGGGGGGTGCATGAACTCACAGATGTCTCAACTATAACTCTTGGGATCAGATCTTGCCGAGCACTTAACTGTGATGGAGCCGTTATGTTTTTGGCTCCCAAGTTTGTGCTGTCTATTTTTTGGCCCTGCTCGAAGCATTGTGACTTTCTCCCCTGCCATATTTAGCTGAAGTTCCAATTTTCGCTTCCACTGTGTCACTCCATGTTAATTCCCAATTTGCTCCTGGGTGTGGATAAAAGGGGTTCCACGGCATGTGCTCAGGTTATTCCCTTCAAATATAGTCAATTGAATAAAAATTTCGGTTTTGCGGTTTAAGTCAAAACTCTGGACTGGGTAATCTCGCCCCTAAATTTAGCGCCACTCTTGGGGGTTCAGTCAGACATCCAGGGTGACATTAACCTCCAGCCAGAGGTGAGGAGATTAAATATGGAAGGCTGAGAGTGAGAGCTTAATTTTTCATCAGATGTCATGTAGCGGCATTTGAAGCGGATTAGCCCTGCTGGCTTCAGTCCTCTTGGATGGCTAATCAAAAGAGTGAGAAAACAATAAAGTAAAAACTGTTAAAAGCGGGAGATACCATCACTTCCCCAAAAGCAGCAGCTGAGAATTTAGACATCTCCATTTCCCGAAACAGAACTTTAAATTTAACTAAATCATATTTTTTGTTCTTTGTTTTTAATGACTGATAACCACTTTACATCAGTGGAAATGAGAACCTTTGCTGTTATTTTGATGATCTTAAATAAGCTCTTATTATGTTCCTTAGTTTCTCATGTATACTGAGAGGCATTGAAAATGCAAAGTACATTTTATTGTCTAATTTGAAAAATTTTTCCTTTTTAGCTCGCCGGGACGAGTAACGTCCGGAGAGCTATTGTCGTACCCCCGGCGTCCACGTCCACGTCCGTCCGCGTGCAGAAAAACTTAAACCTTGCCCCGGCGAGCTTTGTTGTCTTTCTGACAACTCTTGTTCTGATTGACATCATGACCATCAGGTATGGTAAGCATTGCAAAATGTCAAGTGTCTGGGTTTGAATCCTTTCTTGGTTTAACTCCTCATCATGATTATCTAAATGCAGCACAGTTCCCTGGATCATGGTCGAAAATCACATTGGGAGATATCATTTTGCACATGAAAAGTTAAAGATCAGGGCTAATAAAAACACGCATGAACAAAGTCACATCATTCCTACTTCAAATGCCACAAGCAAATGAATCTGGGAAGAATTAAACATTCTTAACGTTGAATGATGGCCAGTCTCAAAGACAAGATTCTGGATGCATTATTGTCCATTAAATGACTGTATCCAGACGGCAGGGATGACAGAGAATGACCAGATGTGTCTGCTGTCGTCCCTGACAAAGTGCGTCATCTGTGATGCCACAAAAACAGATTTCATAAAATGTCTTCTGCCATATCAGATAATGCATAAGAACTGCTGAATTGACTGCCAATGTAACGATAACAGTGAGGGCAAGTCTCACTACCAAAATCAGTTTCCCAAGACCGTGTTTTGGAACTACGAAAGAAACTATTTACCACTACTTAAAATAGTATATGTTATTATGCGTTTTTAATGCCTCTCAGTATATAATTCATTGAAAATATTTTTATAGAAACATTTTATATTACATTTTAATAGAAACGGAGGAGGCCTGTCTTTTTTTGCCATATTCCTTTTTTCTTTCATTATATAGGAACTGAGATTGAGCATTGGCTCTTCAGCTTTAAACTGCATGGTGCCTTTGATGTACGCAAAACCACATTCACTCTGATAGCTTTGTATGTCCCAATTCTGTCTCCTTTGCGGCCCGGTGTTTTTCCTGGATTGATGCGACAATCATGGATGCTTCGGCCTCTCTGGTCCCTGGAGTCGTAGCCTACAGGGGCAGAGCTAACTGCAGCCCCCTTGTAAATGCTAATGCTAGTGGAAAAATAGGCCTTCGTTTTCCGACACTCTGGTGCATTTGAGATGATCTTCATTGGACTAATCTTCATGGGGTGTTGCATGGAAGCACTTTGTAGAGTGGCCCATGGGGCGTTGGGGGGGGTGAATGGCTTTATGTTATGGGATTCTTGTGTAGGGCATCATCAAATGTCCTACTTGTTCAAAACGGACCAGAAACGCTTATTTCCTCTGTTGCGGTTTTAGCGGCCAGCTAACGCGAGTGCTTCGCTCCCATCATGCTCTGTTGGGCATACCACTTCTGTGCGTCAGGGAGAGAGAGCCCCGAGGGGTGTCGATTTTCCGTCTCTATAATTCCAATCTTCGTCGGTAATGCGGAGGTCAGGGGGGCTGGGTTGTGGTTTCCTGCGTTGTTGACCTGAAAAGCCCTAGCATCTGAGGGAGCCCGTGGGGTAGTTTGGGGCCAGAGACCTCTAACGTCTTATCGCATTTCAGTCCGCTGCTCGCTCAAAGCTTGCCGCAGCGAGCGTCCTTTGAGGCGGCCATTTTACTTTTTTTGGAGCGTATTGTTATTTATTTTTTTTTTTCTATTGAAAGTGAAGACCGGATCGCAGTACAGCACGTACATTTTCACTCTTGTTTCCCCACCAATCAGATCCCAGGTGTTCAGCTTCTCATTGATATGCAAAAACTGCAGACTAAATGTAAATAAGTTAACGAACAACAAAATTTACATCAATAGGATACGCTTTCTACACGCACACCAAGTGCACCCATAGAGATTACCCTTTCGCTTTTTGATGCTGCACAATCACATTAATTTAGCATTCACATTGCCCTGCTGCTCCTACCTAAGGCTTTGTATCAGGGATTGCAGGCACGTCACCATTATGTTAAATAGTTGGGATATAAGAAAAGTTAATCCTTCCCAGTCATCCGGGGCGTTCTGCGTTTTATCTCTCATTCTGACCAGGAGCAGACGCATGATATGAAAGTCTTGTAGGTTTTTTTTTTTTTTCTAGCTAATTACTTTGACTGCAGCATAGTTGCTGTTGTTGGCATTTGCGCTTTTATTTTGTATGCATTGGGGTGTATGTTTTCTCTGATAAAAAGAAGCATTGTGCCACTCCCGCTGGTGGAACTTTTGTCAGGGCGGCGAGCCCAAGGCGTGGGCTCTTGTTCGAGAGGACATTTCTGAGTTTGTCTCTGTGTTTGCTCAGTGGGTGCTGAACTTGTGAAAAATGGAAAATTCAGTCCCTTGCGTGTCGCTCTCATCTGCAAATTGCCTTGAAGGCATACTGCTGACAGTTATTTTGTTGAGGAATCTATTGAGTGTCTGTATCTTTGGTATGATGGAGACTGGACAGAGGCATATTCAACGCGTGGAATAAAACTACTAAAAACTGTATCCTTTGAGGAGATTTCTACAGTTATATCACTGCTTTCATCTTTCAGATGATGCGCCTGGCTCCCTGAGGCGATTAATGATCTCATAATAGGCCTTGCGAGGAACAGGGCGGCTCCCCAATCTCTCTACTTTCCAGTTTCTAACTTGACTCTTTCAACTTTCCACTGAGACTTATTAATCCCTTGGTTTTATGGCCTAAAACATTGTTCTCTCCCTCTCCGCCTCAGCTGATGCACAAGCGCTCTGCTGCAAAATGGCTGCCGTGCATCACCCAGGTGGGTGCCGAGGCAAGAGTCACCCTCCTCTTTAGTGAAGTGCCCCTGAGCGCGCCAAAACCGCAATAGAAACGCTACGGTCCACTTAAGTTTACGGTTTCACCTGTGAGAATATCCTCTTTTATTGTCTACACGTTGTTAAGATGATTCATACCAAGCGTTTGATGAGAAAAAAATATCTCCTGCTGCTCCTTGGAGTAGTCTGGTAGAAATGTCATCACTGTATCATAAATCAGTTTGGGGGACAGTCAATGGTGCTTATTTACAAATGTAGGAAAAGAGTAGCTGGTTCATTTCTAATTAGCCCAGGTTTTTTTGTGGACTGTAAACAGTTGATGATCTAAGATCTGTGTTAAATGGCTAGCTCTTTTGCACCCACAGAGGGTTATTTATAAAGCGCTCTGTTTAGCATTTTATTATTCTACCAGAGATCAGCATCATGTGCGAAGCTAACACTGCAGTCTAATTTTCCGTATATTGCATCCATACATTTTACGTCCGTGTGCAATGTGTTCAAATGCAGCATTATTATATTTATCAGTTTAGCCCATTTTATCGCCTTAGCCCAGCATCGACGATTCGTAAACACTGACGAGTGGCTGAAAGAATTCAGGCTGGACTGAAGTCAATGTGCTTATTGTAATGAAAATCGGTGGAGTAGAGCAGTGCGACGGACTGTTGTTTTGCTGTAAGATTGTGGGTTCGAATCCGGCCGGGGCCTGCGTGGAGTTTACATGTTCTCCCTGTATTTGACTGGATTTTCTTTGGGCATCCTGATTTTGTACCAGAGTCCGAAGACATGCGCCTTTGTCTAATTGAAGTCTCCACTTTTCCCATAGGTATGAGTATGTCAGTAGTCTGAAATCCCTGTGATGAATGGGCCAGTGTTCCTGCCCCTTACCCAATGCATGCTAGGATAGGCTAAAGCTCCCCAGTGTCCAAGGGTTTGTGGGATAGATGAATGATGGATGGGAGAAGAGTGCATATGCAAATGAGCTTCACTCCACTGCAGAGAGTAACAGCACTGGACAAGAGAAGATACACAGACTCTGCCGAATAACTCTTACCGTTTACACCGGTAATGGCATTGCTCAGAGAAGACACGGTTGGGGAGGCGCGCTAGGCAAACATAGAAATTTGGGAGGGCTGTAGTGCATCAGTGTCCTCATCGAACAAACACTCTGCTGGGTCCACAAGCAGTGGTTCCCTTTGCTTTCATTATCTGCTTTCATTATAGAAGGCAACAGAGAGGCTCTCATCTGATCGCATCATCGTAATCGGTCGACCGCGACCTTTCTGAGTCAATAGCTGCCACGGAGGCTTAAATGATGCAATATCTGACAGCGTCTGCTTTTATGAATATTAAATCGGATGGTTATTTATTTCTTGCAGATTCATTTCAAAGACGTGGTTACTTCGCTCAGGTTCCTAATTAATGGTGTGATAGCCACATTTTTGGAGTGCTTGATTTGCCAGTTGTGAAAAATCTTAGGTGTCTGTTTTGATTTTAGTTAAAGATGGAGAAAATGGGAGCGAAGGTCGAGCTGCGACGCCCCTCCGCGGAGCCTCTGCCGTCCGGTCCCGTCCCTCCTGCCTGTCTCGCACTTCGCCTGTTCGCGCCTGATCTCACGGCATCGTGCCAAACATATCTACCTGCGTTTGGAATTCAGCGTTGAATGTGCGAAACGACACTGACGTTCTAAACTCTCGTACTCTGCCGAGAGAGGACACCACTGGACCGTCCCACTCCCCTGCTCAGGTCCTGCCCAGACCCACACACCAGTGCCCAAAACCAGGCCTGCCAAAGAAACGGCCGAGCTGAAGCAAAAGTTTGTCAGATGTCTACCTTTTTCAAAGAACCAGCAGCATACAACCGAATACTCCATTCGTCTCTGGGTTTGATACAGGTTGTAGTTCTGCTGAAAATGTATCGACTTCAAAGTGTTGTGGTGCAAACTTTTGCAGGAATGTAGCATGTTTTCAATTTCGTGTTAATGGTTATTTGAAAATCTGACAAATTCTGCTACAGCTTGGCTGTTCTCTTTGGTAGGCCTGAAATAGTCTGATAAATCTCATGCATTTCAGTTCAGTTCATTTTAGGCACTGTAGTGTCTATGCACACCATCAGATGAAGCGAGCAAATTTTCTAACTCCATTTAACCAGCCAGCAATAGCATTACTGGGATCAGACTTAAGAGCGAGTACCCTTACCATTGGCATTAAGGGGAATTAAATTCAAATTAAAGGGAGTGGTTATTGAGAATGGAGTATGCAGGTCAGCTAGAATGCAAAGCGGCCTCCCTGTTAGTATTGCCATCAGGGACGAAAACGAGAGCCTTGAAATGTGGCAGGATGGATGTGAATGGGAAGCAAAGAGGGCAGAATTTAAAGAGCGGGAGGCTCGCCCTCCATCTCGAATGCTAAATACAGAATAGAACAGTATCCATGTTGTACCCAAGCATCAACCAGAGTAATAAAAAAAAAAAAAACAAAGGCGGCCAGAGGGGCTGCCCGATTTGGCCATTCTGAAAGGATGCGGTAGTGTTTCGCGGTTGAAGACCCGCCCTGTACGTGAACCCCCGACTCGAGTGTCCCAGAGCCTCTCCATCAGCTGACCTGGCGTGTAATGAGCACCTGCACTCCCACGCAGATGCCGTGTCACGCAAGCTAGTACGGTCAAGCATCGATGCAGGGCTTGATGGATCACATCAATCGGAAAAAGGAAAAAAAAAAAGGAAAAAAAAGCAGAAATCGAATGCCCCTGTTGCATTCAGAAATTTTCCACCGCTAATTCAGCCTTTTATTCCTTTTTTCAGCTTCCCACGCTATCTGCACACCCATGGATTGGAGTGTATAAATACCAGCATCATGACATTGACTCTACCGTGCTGTAAATTCTAGCTCGCTAGTACTTGCTGTAGTTTTGTGATTGCGACATTTGTTTGTGGGTGTGAAGATGCGCATATGGCGTTGATGTATTTGCTCTGAGCTCCTGTGGGCGGTGTTTGGTTAAAATTTTGAATGACTGCACTTCTGTTTCGCATTGTTCATCAGGAATTCATACTTATGACCAGACAGCTAATTGGGCCATTTAAAACCAGGCCTGAATTTGTTGGTGGATGAAGGTGTGGGGGGAAGCTGGTGCTGGCCGTGGGAGTTTGGCCACTGGTTTGTTCACTGTCACAACGCTCTGTCGCTCACTGCTGCGTCGTTTCAAGAATCTTATGCTGGAAAAAAAAAAAAAAAAACAATTCCTGCGATGCCACACTGCCCGTTAAGCTCTCTTGATTTTGCTATTTTTTTTTTTCCCCATTCCCCATCATCAGTACAAGGTCAAAAGGGAAGCGATTTTATGGCATTCACCATAATAATGTGATGGTAGAACTGAGCCACATAATAGTTGAGGATTTCCGACATTTAAAAAATTGTGGGAACATTTGGAACAAGTGCTTTGTTTGGTGTGTAGTATTATTGGCACTCTTGAATAGAATGAATAAAAACAACACCATTCACAACCTCTTCATTAAGTTCAAATTTATGCGAAAAACTGAATACTTCAAAATATTTATTCTCATATTTCAGTCTTTTCTAGTATGTGACCCTGTTGCAGTGAGGAAATACAGCTGATGGTGGAACTGTCATTTCTCTGTAATGGGCAGGGTCATTAAGGGTCTTTGAAAACTTTGAACATTGAAAGTTAAAATAGCGGCACATTTGTGGTTTTTGCTCTTTAAATCTGGCTGACGCTGTCCTCACAGTCAAATTTTTAATGTGACTGTTCTGTATCAGTTGAATCCAATTACTGGCGTATTTCATAAGCTTTTGAGAAGGAAAATTGTCTACAGTATTTCATCTCAACCTCAGAAGGAAAGCATATTTCTAGTTTAAGTGACAGTCAGTGATTAACATTTTTTTCAGCTTCTGTGTCAAACGATGTGTTTCATTGTGCCCTGAGGGATTGAAGGATTAGGTGAAGTTTGATTGTCACCCTTTCTCATGTACTAATAATGCATTTGGACTTCACTTTTCGAGGCAGTCTTTAACCAGAGAAAAATTCAAAACCGAACACAAAAAGGTTTAATATGCATGATTTGCTTTCCCCAATCTATTCTATGATTTTAACTACTTCAAACCTAATGACCATCATGAACGGCTGCTTTTGAAAATCATCTGCCACACCCTATACATTTAATTTTTCTTTGTGAGTCTCCCCCGAGCTTTACAAAAACTTTGATTATTCTTATTTAAAGGGGACCTATTATCCTGATCCTTCTTTTAATACATATTAGTAATGTTATAATGTTGGTTGTCCACACTCAACTTCTGTAAAGTTTCTAAACCTAAGATATCGAGGTTTTGCCGTGATCCAAGAACGTGATTTTGTGAATGTGATTTCCTCTCTGAACAGCTCCTCCGGAGATCTTCGCGAGATCTGGGCAAAAGCTGACATCAGGTTGTACCTCCAATTAGTACAGACCTAGCCAAAGCCAATCATGGCGCTGGACCTGCCCACACCGGAAACTATTCTAGCAGACATGAACAACCGCAGATCATGCTGTACCTTAATAGCATCTACACTTCCAGAAATACAAAAGAAGAACCCCTAATCATTTGAGGTGCAGTTTTGTCAGGATCTCTCCCAAAGCTGCTCGTCCGTTTACTTTTTGATGTGAAGAAAAGCATCTATTTCTCTTCCAAAAGACGATGCCTCCAGAAATCAGTGGGTAGCTTTTTTGTTTGCTGACGAAAAACAGCCACAGCCAAAGGGAATGTTAGCTGTTTGTGCTCAGCATTTCACCAGAGACAGCTTTGTCAATAAAGGATAATTCGACTCAGGATAAGCGTTTCAGCTGCTTCTCAAACCTGCATCGATCAAGCGCTCAAAGTTTGAATAGAATGTTTCCATCCACTTGAAGAAACTGGTGAAAATAGGTTTCCATCTAACTGCATTAAAGTGAATAAAAAGTAGTGCTTAATGAAGCCACATGCTGTTCGGCGATCAAATTGGTGTATCGAATTTGACATTTTAAGCTGTTTCCATTAATTTTCGCACTGACTCGCAGAACCTTCAAGTGGGGAAAAAAAGTAGTTTGTTTGCCAACTAATTTAGCAGGTTAGCCAAAATGTATCGCATTTGCCAACAAATGATGATAATTGCTCAAGTTGTAATGGTGCTTAGGTGCCAGCTATTGGCAGCATAGCAAACCATTATCAGAAGGAAACAACGGTATCAAAACACCGTCAAGATGCACTAGCAGATTTATTCGGCGAATAACGTTTCCATCAGCATTTATCGCATAAGCCTTTTACTGATCAAGAAAAAATCCGATGAGATGGACCGTACAAACTATGGGTCGATAGTCTTGAAATCAAGTCTAATTTCACCGTCTCCGTAAGGCATTTTTTATTCAATATTTCTTAATTCATATAAGAACGTCTCGATGGAAACATGGCTATAGATGCGGAAACAGTTGCTTCACTGCATAAGCCTACCCAACTGATGGCCTTTTGAATGTGGCTGTAGCACTGCAGCTAACGTAGCCACGTTACTGTTGCTAATGTTTGTGTCCTAAATATGCAAGAGTAATATCGGGAAATTCAACAGAACATAAACCTCATTTGAAGCGAACTTTTTATACTTGTTTGTAATTTCGATGCTTGGTACAACTGCCCCCCCCCCCCCCACAGGTAATTGAATTTACTGTGTGTAAACCTGTATTGCAGGGTAACGTTGGTCTCTGTAGTTATGACCACTTGGTTATCAGCTACTACATGTTAGTTTGTGTGCTAGGCAAATTAAAATACTCCTGGTAACTTATAGGCAGTAATTATGATTGATATGCTTGTGTTACTTTGGTAAGCATCAATGTGGCAGTTCCATCATAACATTGCCTGATTGTAGCCACTACAGTTGAAGCTAACCGGAGAGGTGCTGTATGTGTCTGCAGAGTTGGGCTGCGTTAGACCAGACGTTAGTTTTGCATAGCCTGGGGCATGTTTTTGGGTGCTTGAGAAACAATTGCTTTACTTATCCATGAGTAGGGTCAGCCTGATACTTCTCCAATATCTGGGCTGCTCTCTGATGCTACCAGGGAAAGCAAGCACAGACTATAACGTATCTGGTATAACAAACGATTTATCTGCATTTCCGTAGATTGAATATTAAATCGGCGATTGAATATTAAATAATTTACTGTTAGTTATTGATTCGCTAGCTCTACAAAAGCAATGGTTCACGTAAACGGAACCTATATTATGCTTATAGCCGAACCGGAGCTCTATCTAGCTCTTGCGCACTATCCATAATACGCCCCTGTTCTGTGAGGAAACGCTGGTCATTCCGACGCAATAAGTAAACCATTACCACGGGCAATTTCCAAAAAGGCTGTTTAGCTGGAGCTTTCGCCGCTCCGTCATCTACCAGCACAGAAGCTGTTTGTTACTCCACGCTAACGACAACCACAGTTATGCACACGAACCAGCCGGTCCTAATACACACCAAAGCAGCCCATAAGCTGTTGGTCCACTTTTTGCTGCTCCTCACTGTCCATGTTTCCCTCTAAACTCAGACCCACCGGATTTCTATGGTCTTTGGTCTGCACATGGGTATGTCGACTCGTTCTACAAATGAGTCTGTATGTGGTGGATTCTAGCTTTCCCTGCATCCTCGCTATAGAGTAGAAAAACCGCTGTACTCACCACTGTAGTCAATAGCAAATTCGAGCTTGAGCTTCCAGGCGTTTGCACTGCATCCTCCACTTTCTTCACTGCATTTATTAGAACAGGTTCATTTCATTAGATCTATATTCAAGTATAGCGTTAGATTGAAGAATTTCCCTGCTGATTCCTTAGCTCAGATGGCAGACGTGTCTCACGTTTCACTCTGGGGAGGCGGACTCGTAAAACTGCATTCTGCAGCCTTGTCCCGCCCAACTCCGCCCTCCACAGAGCTGGCCAGTCAGAAGAAAGTGGGCACTTAGGGAGTGGGGGCCATTGCGGAAGAGCCACCCCAATGAGGCGTTTCAGGCAGAGACTACAATGGACTACAAATGGGGATTTTTGAGGATGGCAGTATGAGCTAAATAAGTACCCTGTTTTGGATTTTGAATAATCAGGAGTACTCTAGGGGAGTTCAAGATCAAAATACAACCTTGGAAATATAGCAAAATAGGTCCCCTTTAATTAACTGGTTTTCTTTTACTGCTCATCCCTTCATGTTACTGCAATAAAGTTTAACCTGCAATGGTAAGCTGAAACTGCTTCAAGAAACTGAGTAGAATCTAGCCTCATTGTACTTATTGTGATGGAAGAATGTTAATGCAATTCCATTACTCACAACCACCCACAGTGGTTATTAATCTCTCTGTTGATTGGTTGCGTCTCATTTTTAATGCATTTGTTTTTTGTTTTTATTAGCGAAGGGGCACCGTGAAGAATCATGTCAGCCTTAATAATGACTGCCCATCATTCAATGAAAAATAAATCGTTATGATCTAGGCCAGAAATCAAGTGTGAAAGCAGAGTACAATCCAATAGGTAGTTTATTGACAGCTTATGCTGCATATTGGGTATGGGGGAGGGGACCTCAGAATAGGTTAGCGCAGTTTAGTACAGATGTTGTGGGAAAAGCTGAGCTATCAATCGCTGGCCAGTGGCCTCAGGGAGAGCAGTCAAGTGTAGTGCACACTATGCTGGCTCCGAACTGAGGCTCTATAACTCTTCGTCCAAGTTTTTTTTTGTCCCCAGACTTTGTCTCCAAATTTTTCCTCCCCGAACTTTTTGTCCCCGGTCTTTTTGTCCTCAGACTCTTCGTCCCTGGATAATTTATCCACAATAATGCTTTGGCCTCTTTCTTTTTTTTAACTCTATCCCTATCCCTAACCTTAGTCCTTATAATGGTCCTCAGGGATGAAAAATCCGGGGACGACGAGTCTTGTAACCCCAAATTGTCCCACAGGAGGGTTGAGTAGCTCGAGGGGAACCTGGTTCCAATCCTGATGACTGTAGAAAGATTTGAAACTTGTTCCTCACAAACTGGACAGAGGAACGGACTTGGAAAGGTAAACAAGAATGTGGTCCCAATCATGGACCCCGATTGGGTTTGGGAGCTGTTTGAGTTAACTTAATAAAGAGGAAAGCTTCCGGAAATAACAGTCATTACATGTACATGTTGCATTTAATAAGGACAGAGCGTTTCTGCTTGGGAATGCCAACTGATTCTAAGCACAAACAGCAAACTACAATCTAGCAAATGTAACACAAAGCAGAAGGCTTAAATGCATGTCACGTAGTCATTAGGAAATAACCATGTGATGAGAGAGAGCTGAGGATTGGCAAAGTTGTAAACCAGTTAAAGGAGCCATGTCTCTAATAGACACACATGTTGCTTAATAGGAAGAGACACAAAGGCATTTACACAAGGGTTGTGACAGGAGCAAGATAATAATACAAAGGAATATTATTGCCAAGTTTTTGGTGGCGTTAAATTTGCTGTCATTGCTTGAAAAACAAGCATTTGCATTTCTTGCACTGTAATGTCCAATTTATTTGAATTTAAGCTGTTTTGACAGATTCTGCTGAGCCAGTTTATGAAACACTGATGGAGCAGCAGAAAGTCTAATGGTGTACTTTATGTTGCATCTTTCTCATCGTTCTACAGTGCCAAAGAATTGTGTTGATCTGCTTTGACTGGAGAGGAGAATGGTTTTTGCCTACGCGACGTCAGTGGCCTGATTTCCTGCCATGATTTGGATTCGAGGCTGCCCCTCATCTGTAACTCCAAATCGTCTCTGCACTAGGGAAATCTTACATTCATACTCAGCGTCCTAAAATCGTCTTAATTCCCAAAATGGCAAAAATGAACAAAAAAAAAGAAAAATCTCTTATTTTTTGGGGAAAAAGCAATCGAACGCAGATGAATAACACTGCACATATTTGAGTAAATCACAGGAGGACTCCAGCTATAATTTAACTGCATGTAACGGCACACCATGTGTACAGATGCTGCTGATGATGACAGTGGCGTGTGTTGGTGGGCAGATTTACAAATGGTGCTGAACTGAAGAAGGGATTGAGAGACACTTCATAGTTCTAAGGTTTTTTGCCAGACAGCATGGTTCAGTTGAGGAGTTTTCTCACCCACTGTGGAGGGTTTGTTTGCGGACCAAATCTAATTTCCCCATTAGCTGCACCAGTAAGCACTCTGAAAAACCTTGCTCATGTTTATATTTCCCTGAAATCTTTTAATCATTTTGGAAATTTTACTTATTATTTACCTAGTGCTGTTAGACATTTATTTCAAAAGAATGAATGATTTTGTCGTCAATGTTCAGACTGGAGATTGGTCTGTACGCTGTTGATTGAACATAGAACTTCTGCACGTGTGCTGTTTAACAGTTTATGTAAAATTTGATTGATGGAAACGGTAGGGGCTGATGGGATAAATAGAAGCAAAGTATCTCATTCACCTGCCTGCTCGTGTTAGGAGCAGTCAGACAAAATGCATCTGCTGATGAAATGGAACTGCTAATTAACTTCAAACGGTTTGTATTTAGCGCCGAAAGAAATTTGGGATGTTATCAAGAATATCATTTCTGGCAGGCAGGCAGTTATGGAGCTTATGAAGCCTGCTACCAAAGGAAGCATGCCCCTTGTTACCAGAGGACTCGAAGTGTTTATTAGAACTTAAGTGGTTGTCTGCTGAGCGGAAAGACGCTAGCTTTCCACTCATTGAATCGGAACAGTTGAGGAAACGTAGCGGGAAACCTGGCTGCCTCTATTATGAATCTTGGCTGTTGTTTTCAAACCCAATTTTTGCCTTCGCTGAAGCCTTCAGACTTTGCCACACTCTGGTTTTTTTTTTTTTTTTTAATTCAAGATTAATAATTGGTGGGGGGTTGAAATGACAGTGAAGCGCGACTGTTTTCGCTGCCAGTGTTTGTGGCAGGGTGACAGTCATTCATCATTCATTTTCTGCAAGGCCAGTGATAGACCAGCGTGGTGCCCACGTACCACTTGAATAAATGGCTTAAACGTGATTCTTCATTCCTTTACCTCTTCTGTACCCTAGCGTGGATTGGAGAAATGGTCACATAGTAGGCTAGTAGGCAGGCAGTGAGCTGTTGATGAATGACTTGTCGTCAGTTAGCGTTTGACAACCACACTTGCTTTGTAGAACTCTTCAATGTGTTGCTTAAAGAGAACATTTTAATTCTTAAAGATGGTTTGACAAAGCAGCAGTGGGAAAAAAATTAAAGATTCTTTCCCGTATTGCGACAGAATTGCAGTTTGGTCATACCAGGCTGACTCTTTTCAGCCTTGATGGGATTGCAGGGTAGCTTAGTGGAAGGTAGCTTGACTAATCACCCAAACGTTGCTGGTTCACCTTTAGAGATGAAGTTGGGAAGAATTTCACTTTGTGGCCCTCGAGCGAGGCCCTTAACCCTAAAATTGGTCCAAGGGCTCCATCCCAGTTTCTCTCCATCTCTCCTCACCCGCAACTGTTCTATCTAGAATTTTTCATGGGGAATCCTTGAGGGAGATAAATATGTTCTCAATGGAATTTCCCAGGTTAAATAACTCAAACTCAGCAAGGTGTGAATTCTGAGATGTTTTGTAATACAGCACTGCTTCAAAGAGTGGTTATCATAGTTCCCATAGTCCTTCTCTCAGCTTGAGTCAGTCTGGCCAATCTCCTCCTACCTCTCTCGTAAACAAGGCGTTTCCATCTGCAGAACTGCCTCTTACTGGATATATTTGTTTTTCGCACCATTCTGTGGGAACTCTAGAGACTCTGTATGTAGAAAAACTATGAAAGATCAGCAGTTTCAAAAATAATCAAACTAGCTTGTGTGAAACCAACAACCACGCCACAATCAAAGCCATTTTTTTCCTCATTTAGAGGCCTTATACAAACATTTATTGAAGTTCCTGACCTGTATCTTTTGATCTTATGCATTGCCCTGCAGTCCAATTATTTACTCATTGGATAACTGCATGAATGAGCAGGTGTGCAGATATTTCTAGTAAAGTGTTTGTAAGTGCATGCTTTTAATACTTTCTCCTACGGTTATTTAGAATGGACAGAAATAACCCTTTGAGCGCTGAATACATTTTCAAGGAATTAAAAATGTAGTAATCTTGAGCTGTTGAAAACCGATCATGCGGCAACTTGTTTTTAAACAAGAAGTTTTAAAAGCTCTTTTAAACAAGTTGCCACATGATAGGTTTTCAACAGCATCTGATTTTGATATTTTACATCATTGCTTGAAAGGGTTAAGGAAACCTTTTCTTTTTTTTTTCCAGCTTGTCTTAAAGAAAAAAAAAACACTTGCTTTTAAAGGGATAGTTTGGGATTTTTCACATGAATCTGTATGGCATCACCGTCTTTAGTCTCGTGCACACACACTGACGTTCCCCCGACAGTGTCCTGTGAGCCGAGTTATGTCCAGTTTTGGTCAAAGCGAAAGTAGTTCCGGCAGGTTTCCTGGGGTCTGCAAAGTAAAACGTTTTTCTTCTCAAAACTGTATGTGTTCGAACGAGTGATTTATTTGCATAACAAAACCCTGGTAATCCAAAAAGTCACATCTTGTATTTGCTTGGGGCTACTTTCTCTCAATAGCGATCACTGCGCGCTGTCACTGCTAACAGCTGTGCGCACTAGCCAACTACTTTCATCAGTTGTTCAACAGTGTTTACCAACTACAGACCTGCGACGCTAACGAGGTAGTTCGAGAGCTAGAGTGAGAAGTTCATTAGCTTCTCCAGAAAATAGTTTATTTGATAAAAATGGTGCGCACTTGCGATTATCCAGGCTGTACCAACAAAGACGTGAGTGAGTCTCCTCGCACATTCCATCGCTTCCCTGTGACGGATGTAGCTCTGGGGCAACTTTGGCTACTTAGTCTGGGCTTCCAATTGGACACCAAACTACTTAAAATGAAAAAGCTTTGCGTTCGCAGTGTGCACTTCAGCGAGGACGACTACTTTCCTCCAGGACAGAGGAAGAGACGGGTTTTGAAGAGCTCTGCTGTCCCTACACCCCAGGTAATCAAAATTGTAGCGTTACTAAAGATTTTCTATAGCATCCGTGCATAGCCTTCTGGTGATGCACCGAGGGCTATGTAAGCGCAACATAGATTCATCTATTGGTGTCATATTACCAGTGAAGCTTATGAAACATAATATGTATTGTTATTGTTGTACTGTTATTACAATCGTCAGAAACTACGTGGACGGGTGTGGATGGTTTTTAGGTTTGAATGAGAAGTCCATGACTCCAGTCACAGCGTTGGCTAGTATAATCAAGACAAACTTGGCTACCTTTCGAAATAATAATAAAATCCTTTGGAAAGTTGTGCTCCGGTTATCCCTTGGTCAGTTCGCGAAGAAGTAGTAGTTTCTCTCGAGTCTGCAGTCCTCGATCGTAAGGAGACATCCTCCTCTGGCTGGAATATGTAAACACTGTCGAACAACTGATGAAAGTAGTTGGCTAGTGCGCACAGCTGTTAGCAGTGACAGCGCGCAGTGATCGCTATTGAGAGGAAGTAGCCCCAAGCAAAAGAAGAAAAACGTTTTACTTTGCAGACCCCAGGAAACCAGCCAGAACTACTTCCGCTTTGACCAAATCTGGACATAACTCTGCTCACAGGACACTGTCGGGGGAACGTCAGTGTGTGTGCACGAGACAAAAGACGGTGATGCCATACAGATTCATGTGAAAAATCCCGAACTATCCCTTTAAAGACTATAAAGAAATTCAATTGATAGAACAGATGTGTGGGATAGTTCCTGGTTTTGGGAAACCGCGAACAGGCCTGTACATGGGAGCGTTAGCTGAGATTGGCTGATATTCCATTCCGCTTAACCTGGGAATCTAGTCTGTCCAATTTGTTCCATGAGACGTTGGCTAATTACCTAGGCACTGTTTTTCAGCTTTTGGGGTACAAGTGTAACAGGCTATGAGAAGTGACAGCTGCAAGCAGCCTCTACTCAAGGGCATTTGCTGCTAGCAGCCTGCCTCAAGTCTGACTGTCTAAACAGGGATACTCACTCTTTTCCATAATGAGCCACAGTGGGTGCGAGCTTTCACTCTATCCAACCTGTCGCACACCTGATTCTACTAATCAACCCTTAAAGCTTTTGCCATAGTCCCTTGATAAGTAGAATCAGGTGTGTAACTGCATGGTTAGAATGAAAGCCTGCACCCACTGCAGCTCATTCTGGATAAGAGTGAGTATCCCTGGTCTAACAACTAAAAACAAGGTGATTCAAGAAAAAGGCTAGAAATCTGCTCATCTTACATTACAAAGTTATGATTTTGATCAAAATGTAGTTCTTAAAAAGTACTTTCAGAATATGTAACTTTCATAGAAGAAAACCCACTTTTGGATATGAAGAAAGTCATCTGCAGCTCAGTACGGCAAAATGACCTTCTGCAACCGACTGGCAATTACAAACTGCGAGATTCCTAAAGGTGCCTGGTTCACCCAGAAAATATGCATCTTTATCAATAAAATTGTATACAAAGGTAGTTTAAACAAAGTGCTTCTAGATTATCAACTCCATGCGTCTTTATCTATAATCTGGTTGTCAGGGTGATGGCCAACAGACCCAAGGGGTCTAAACCTCATGTGAAATGGAGAAACGGACATCCTGATTACAAATTGTTATTTGTGGAAAGTTTGAGCCTCTTGTTACAGCGAAGAATGCTAAAATAACGATTTTGGGGGAAAAAGAAAACCTTAAAATATAAAAAATAATTTTAAAAACCACAAGTATTTACACATATACATTAGATTAACATTAAATACATAATTGATTGATTACTGTGTGAGAATAACTTTAGGGCTAATTCATTTTCAAAAGTTGAGAGATCCTGCTTGTGGTGCAGCTGAAAAACTGAGTGGGAGGATGCAGAAACAAGACCAGGATTGGATTTGAGGGCCGATTCTGGGAATTATTGATACACAGGACTAAATGGCGATTGGTTTGTAGGCTTTGGCTGGCAAGAACTGAAGCTGCTGGCAAGAAATTCTTGGATGAAAAGTCACAGAATCTTTTTAAGCTGGATTAATCTGGAGCCTGAAGAATGAGCAGATTTCAGCGGTGCCATCGAACCAGATGATGAGGCCAATTGTCTTTAATCAAATCCATATTGATAGGCACTTTGCAAGTAAATATTTGAGTTATGAACAGTTACAAACAAAGAAGTTTTTGGTCTGATGTCTGTGGGGACCCCCTGGTATCAGAAAAATGGGAGCCCTCGAATGGGCACTTGCAAATTCCGAGGGAGAGCGCACTGGTCTGTACAGTGGAGAGTTTGTGTTGATTGGATACTGAAAAATGAATTAGCTGGGAAAACCAATGAGTCACCAGTTGGGGTTTTTTTGAGGGAAATTAGAATGATAAAATTGTAAGGGTGTTGTGGGGGAAGACTGGTTCAGATGCAGAACTCGTTTCTGAGGGCGAGATGAAGAATGCTTTAATCCTCCGTGCTGAAGATGGTGTTTGAAAGTGAGGGACTGCTGTGAGGTGCAGTCAGCAGATGAGCTGTGAAGCCTTTTGGGAAAGTGTGTGGCTCGTGACTTTCAACTCTGGGACTGCAAAAAAGCCACAGAAGAATCCCTAAACACATTACATCAGTTATTTAGCCCATCCTGTTTATCCAAAGCAAGGTACAGCAAGTACACTCAGAAGGTCATAGGAACAGCTTCCCAACATGAATTGAATTTAGCAAAGACTCATATGCATCAGTGAACTGAGTCATGAATGGCAAAAACGTAGACTAGCTTGTTTGTACAAGTCAAGTCAACACGCGTCGAGTGATCGAGATTAATTGGGTAAACAAACTTAGGAATGATTTCGGTTGACAAACGACTCCTACCTTACAGGTGGAATACTAGCTGTCTATACCCAGCATTACCTCAGCAGTGTTAGCCTCTCATGGTCGAAGAAGCACCTCCTCTTATGAACCCACCACAGCCTCGCAGCGTCCTGCATTGTTGCCAGTCACTTCCATTCATTTCCTCTCACTCCATTCTGGAGTCTTGAGACAGTAAGTGCCCGAATTCTAGTCGCCCTGCCCTATGAATGTGAGCATCAGCTCGATTGCGATAGTTCTGTGGCGGAGGAGAGCTGTAGTGAGTGGGAGGCTTTCTCTTGTCACTTTGGATTCCAAAACTCTAGCTCGCAAAAAAAAAGGGTACCATGGACCTTCCCTGAAAAGCGAGGAGGTTGGTCGGCTGACTTACCAGGAATTCGGCTCAATTATCCATTTCTGCTCTACTTTCTGTCCTGTCTTTGTGCTCGCTCATTAAGGCACACACACTGACAGCGCTGTAATTTTGCTTGTGCGCTGCGTTCAGCCTGCGGACCGGATGCTGCCGCTGCATTGTCTGCCGTAGGACATTATTTGTTAATGAACCAGGCGCTGTGCAAGGGCCGTCCTCTTTTATATAACTATTGCCCATCTGTGCACACTTCAGATCTGTGGAGAAGTAGCGCCGGGCGCAGTTGAAGTTCGGTCTGCAGCTGTGCTCTGTGTAGCGCAGTGTTTTTAAAGAGCGCTGCTTCACCGGCAGCGGAGACCTTAGTGTTTGAGCGAAGCAGGCGACAACAGCCCTGGTAAAGAGGCCCGGCGTTTGGAGGTCCTTTGAGCTCCACGTCCTCACTCGTACCTCGTGTGGCCTCGGCCGTAAATCAGGCTGCAGCTGCGCCTCTGTTCCTCGAGCCTTTGCTCTCAATCAAATCCTGCCTCAATGCCTCAGGGGAGGGGGAGGGGGGGCGGGGGCGGGCTCGTGCCACTAATAAAACCATCCGAGGAGTAATTTATTATCGACACTGAGACCCTTGTCATTTATCACCCCTGTTTAAAACCTTGTTCTGATAGTTTGACTGGGGCAGTGCACTGTCCTTTTATCCAAGTGGTGGGTCATTGTGTGTGTGTGTGTGTGTGTGCGTGCGTGCCTGCGTGTGTGCGTGCGTGCCTGCGTGCACATACGGGATGGGGATGATGTGTCACTAACAAAACCAGTGACTCAGAGCAGACACCTGCTGTTTGTCTGGTGTGTGACTGGAGCAGTGCCTCTTTGTTTTGTGGGGTTAGTCTGTACTGTTCAGGGGCTATGGCCTGCTTATACTTGCTGAGGGTAGATTACGGGTCTATAGGGCTGGGGCACTGAGTCCGATCAGCTGCATCTATTCACAGAGGAGCGCCCCTGAAATGTTGGGTCATTTGTAAAGCGACCACCTACCCTTGGGAGCATTCAGCAGTATGAAGAAAGGGCTTTCTGGTATCAACTTTTATTTTTAGCAATAAAAATTGTGTAACTTTTTACACTAGTGTGTAAAAAATACACACTAGTGTAAAATGTAAAAATTTTGTGTAAAACTACAAAAAATAGTGCAAGAATTTTTGCCCTGATGTCATTTTCTTGCGCTGTTGCTGATGACTTGTTCAGAAACACTTTCCTTTTGTCAACTTGGGCTTTTTGCTATCTTCAGGCAGTTAGTGCATATATATATTCTTTAAATCAAATGCATATGTGCAAAGATGTGTGTTTTGGAATGGTTGTCAGATGGGCAGCAATGTATCGTCATAATCCTTTTATTTGTTTGTTTCTGAATCTATACATTTCATCTGGCATCTCTCTCAGGGGACGGATCAATCTTGCTGTTCATGGAATTAGCTTTATTTAATGGTTCCTATGGAAACCGGGCTCCTATCCCTGCCAGTGGCTCAACTTTAAAGGAGTGCTTGTACCCGTTGCACCCCTCTGTCCCTAAGGCTCCAGCGATTTCCATGGAAACAGAGGGTACTGAATGCCCCCAGGGCACTCCAAAATGGTGGACCATCCTTTTAAAATAATGTCCAAGCAGCTTGGTAATGGAGCCACAGTAAGTATGGAGGTGCACCTGGAGTGCAGTGATTTTTATGCTTGCAAATGGAGTTTTCCTGAGAACTTTCCTCTCCTGTTGTTCCAACTGACGCTGCACTGCCGTGGTATAAATTAGACTTCCGCAGTGCAGCGGAGCTGTGCCATTTGAATCCATTTACCAGCGTCTTCTGCAAGCTTTTGAGAAAGGGATGTGTTCATGGGAACATCTCTGCTTTAAAAGGAAAACATTTCTCTGGTATAAAGAAAATTATTCCACAGGAGTGAGACAGATTGAAAAAGTTCTGTAAAAAAAATACACAACGCTTGCTTCCTGCTGTAATTAATTACCTGCTGTAATCTCAGTCCAGAGCCTGCATGTGACGTATGACGCTATGTCCAATTACTTGCTGCACGAGACCGAAAGATTGGCAAGATTACTCACTATTTAATCTGCAAATAACGCAAGCTTTGCAGATGTTGTATAGTAGCTGACTATGTAGTGAACGTAATTCACTTCCTGGCGCTACAAAAAAACACTAAATGTAAATGGAAATATGTACAGCTGACCATGTTGAGGTGGGCAAATGGTATTGTAATGTACTGTGTGCTGGTCTTACATTCCAAACTATAGTAGCTGGTCTCTGTGGAACATCAGAATATCAGATGAATGCTCAGGTGCACTGATATCACAGCACATTCCCCTTCGCTTGGAAGTTGAGTTGTTAGTGACCAGCTGGAATGAAATGGCTGATGGCTGATTTTTTTTCCAAAAAAAAGTCAAAGACTTCTGATTTATCGTAACCCTGCCCACTGTCTTTACCCCACCCCACCCCGAGGGACTTAAAGCAGAAGACACCAAAGCTGTTCTTTACTTTCTTGTTCTCGAACATGGACTGGCTGAGTTTTGTGGCCATTTAAACTCATCCCTGGAGGTAGTCAGAGCAAGTTGGTTGACACTAGGTGATGCAGGAAGTAGGGGTGAATGATCAACATTTACCAATTTTTGAAGCAACAGGAATCACAAGTACATTGTTAATGGCACCCATGAGTATTTGTGAAATAACACATTCTGGAAGGAAGTCACTTCAACTATCTGAAAATGCAGATCGTTCACATCTTCTTCACCCCATATGTTGTTTAATGGTGACTGAGCAGGTTGGGCTCCCTCCTCTTGAGTCTGAGGCCTCCTCTGATTTCCTGTTGTCAGTCACTGGGTAGTTTTTCCTTGGCACTGTAACATAAGGTTTGTTTATTCGTCACATGAATCACATTTTATTTGATTTATGGCGCTGTTTGCTTTGGGCTTGAAGTGTCATTTATCTGAGGCGGAGATTGAGCTAAAGAACGTTGAGCTTAATTCACTTCCTCATGGATATGAAAGGACTGCCCATGTTGACTGTTTTAAGGGGCATTTCATATTCATTTCATTTTCAAAAGGAGTTTCCAAGTATTTTGCTGTTTTGTTAGAGTTGAACCTTCATCAAAATTTATTGGCAGTAATTCCTCCGAAGACGGAGACTTAAACTGTCAGACGTCCTGTTGGTTCTCTGTTCAGCATCAGTTGGCATGGATGAAAAAGACACAACAGATTCAGACTTCTTTTACTGCATACACATTAAAGAGAGGACTACCAGCCATATAGAAACAATAGGGGGATGGTTTCTTTTTATTAGTTAGCCTGATGGCACAATTGCTTAAGTCATATTTTTGCCAAATTGATATTGCCTGTTCTTTCAGTTGGCAAAAAAAGGTGTTTTTTCCTTTTTTCTCATTACTTCAAAAAAAATCCATTCTTTTAAAGGATAAAAAAAACCTTAAAAAATGAGACTGGCAGTTATGCTATGGGGCTGATGTTATGGGTCCTTTAGACTGTCACATAGAAAACGAGCAAATTCATTCTTCAATTTTTTATTTTTTTTTTGTAAAGCGTGGCTTTAAGCTTTGTGGCTTGCCCAAATGCTTAATTTCCCATTGATTAGCAGTCAGACATTTATTTATGAACGTCTTCTCTTCAGCTCTCAAATCTGTGAAATTCACGGGAGTCATTCGCCGCAGTTTCTGCTTGAGAAGACGGGCCTTAATGTATGATTTGCCATGCAGGTTATTGAGCTAAATCTGAGTACAGTAATCTTTTAATAGAGACACCTTAGGCATAGGTGCAAAAAAAGATGGCTTTCAATTTAAAAATGGAATTGGTGCTGAAATCCATTAACAATGAAGCTATTAATTCTGCACAGCCCTGTAAGTTTAATCAAACCACTACCAAACCTATTGAAATTGTTGTTTGCTCACAGTTGAGGTGATATTGTGTGTAACACTGTCACTTCACAGCTGGAAGGTCGTGAATTCAAGTCCAGTTTGGGCCTTTCAATATTTCCATAAACTCTGCTGTCCTCCCACGGTCAGTTGACATGTTTGTCAGGCTCTTGGTGTTTGACTTGGAGGCCACAAGTTGCCCATATGTGTGAGTGTCAGTGTGCATGAAATGTGATGCCTGTGATGGATTGGAAACTGTCCACGACATGTAGGTCCTGCCTTTCTCCCCGTGACCCTTACGGAGAATCAGAGTGCTCGATAATGGATGGATGTCAAATTGAGTCGGCTGAAACTGCCATGTATGCTATGTAGTTTAATGCTCATTTAGGCACAACTAATTCTTAATTTACATGCATTGAAAGTGCATTCAACAGAGATGTTCTAGTTAACGTAGATGCGCAAATGTACGGATCCAAAGCGCACTCTCACTGCTCACAACAGAATACACTAAGGTCAGTACATCTCTACGATCTTTGAATTGCTATTTCCAAGGACACTAGCAGAATTTGCTGTGCATGTATAGCAAAATAAAGAAGTGCATATTCTTTGATTCCCCCATCTTTGAAAGGACTATATTTCCTGGTACAGCATATCTGAATTGTAAGCATCAGTTAATTGGTTTTTACATGGGGGGGGGGGAACTGCTTTAGCCTGCACACAGGCCAGAGTGCATTCAGATGTCTGTTGGATCAGTGTTTGCATGACATCACATTAGACACTGGACATGATTGTCCAGTCTGTCCTGTCTTCCAGGGAGACCCCATCCATTTGCTGTTTGGAGGCCTAGAACTGCATCGAGAAGCATGCAGGAGTCTGAAATGTGTTTTAGCTGTTCTGAAAAAGGCCTTGGACTGTAGAGTCACATTTGCAAACAGTGAATCATTCTGTGCACGTCTGGTGAATAAGTACACAGAGAAAATGAATGCCAAATGTTCAGATTTTCTTCAAATCGACCATGATACCTTGCAGCACACCAAACTAACAAAGTGTTGAGGTAATTCAAAGTTTAAAAAAGCTTTAACTAGCATCTTTTAAGGATGTGTTCCTTGGGTGCCATGGAGCTGAGTGGCAAGTCATCCATCCGTTCCACTCTCCTTAGGCAGAGCATAATTTTGAGGACTTGGCTTTTTTTTTTTTTTTTACGTCGGCCGCATTTGAAATGGAGCCGTCGCGGGGTGATGAAATGAGGTCCAAATCGTGGCCACATTGCTCCAGCGCCCTCGGCAGCTGCTTCGGTCGGACATCGTCTGTGTTCGTGGCTTGCGCACGAGGAGGCCGCGGCGAATGTAATGTCGGTTCTGGGGATTTTCTCGCTGAGGGGGGTCGTGGCACGACTGCTGCGCTCGGTGGGAATCTGCTGGGCTGCTCTGCAGGAATCGAAGCCTTTGCTCGATGCCCCAGGGCGCACTGGTTCTTCCCAAAAAACTTATCTCGCTGCATTCTTTTCTGGAGAGCGAGCCCCGTTTTGGCTCGGCGCCCTGGAGGGAGGTCGCTGAGGTTTGTGGGAAGAGTTTGTGCACTGGTGGAACCGTTGAAAACTCAGGAGTTTTTTCTGATGAATTATTGAGGATGTCACGCATTTCTGGCTCGTCGTCTCCTCTTTTTATTTTTTTCCTCCAGCGCTTTGGGAGGGAATGAGTCCGCCGGGCCCCGCTATGTCAGAATAACCCGCTGCGATGCGTACGAGATGCGGCGATGCAGTCTCCCTTTCTCCAGGGGCTACAAACTCTGCTCAGTGCTGACTGTTCTATGAGGCCATTTGAGAGGTCCGTCTGGCTTTGAGCCAAGTCATAGTTGCGTGAACTGAGGGACTTAGTTTGCTGTGAAAAGCAGTGTACAAGGATGGTACAAAGACATTTACTGCACGAAAAAAATACAAAATGCAAAATGATTGTCAAAATGGTTTATTATATACATGATTTATGGATTAATTCTGTTGCAGAATTCTCATGTGCACGCAGTAGTAAAGCCACTTTCACACCGGAGACGAATCAGATTTTTTGCAGGACAGATTACAATCAAAGTCAATGCCAATACATGAATACAGCACCCTCCATATTGGCACCCCTGGTTAAGATGCGTTAAAAGCCTTAAAAAAAATTCAGTTTTTATTGCAGAAGCATACTCTCACACTGAAAATTGTAGAAAAATGTAACCTTCAACTCAAGTGAATTTTAAGAGGAAAAAAATCCCTGACTAAGAAATAATTATTTTTCATAAAATAACCTGTTCCGCAATTATTGGCACCCCTAACAATTCCTTGGAATTAAATGTAATTGAAGTATTTCTGTCTTTTCTGCAGTAGTTTACAAAGTTGATCAGAGTATCTAGGAACATTTAATTCGTAAATCATCACTTCCTGTTTGCCTGGGGGTATAAATATGATGTGACACAGAGGCTATTTCTCTTATCCACTCTTCAACATGGGAAAGGCAATGGAACACACTATTCAAGTAAGGCAGATGTGTGTCGACCTTCACAAGTCAGGCAATGGCTACAAGAAAATAGCCACTCACCTGCACCTGCCCATATCTACGGTCAGAGGAAATCATTACGAAGTTTAAAACAACTGGAACAGTGGTAAACAAGCGTGGACGAAGACGCAAGGTTATTTTGCCACCACGTACAGTGAGGAGGATGGTAAGAGAAATAAAAAGTTCTCCAAAGCTCACTGTTAAAGAATTGCAACAAATGGTAGCATCTTGGGGTGACAAAGCTATCTACATGCCAACAAGCATTGGGAGGCATGCACGGAAAAAACCTTTTCTCACTCACAATCATAAACGCAAAGGTCTGGAGTTCGCTAAGCGGTACTGGGACTTCAACTTGGACTGTGTGCTTTGGTCAGATTTTGGCAACAAACATTCAAAGTGGGTCGCGCGGAACACAAAAGATGAGTATGCAGAAAAGCACCTCATGCCCACTGTGAAGTATGGGGGAGGATCGGTGATGCTGTGGGCCTGTTTCTATTCCAGAGGCCCTGGGAACCTTGTTAGGGTGCATGGCATCATGAACACTTTAAAATACCCGGACATTTTAAATCAAAATCTGGTGGCCTCTGCCGGAAAGCTGAAGATGGGTCGTCACTGGGTCTTTCAGCAAGATAATGACCCTAAACATGTGGCCAGACCAGACACAGAATCAAGCACCTCCCACGGCCATCTCAGTCCCCAGACCTCAACCCCATTGAAAACCTGTGGAGTGAGCTGAAGAGGAGAGTGCAGAGGAGAGGACCCAGGTCGCTGGATGATTTGGAGAGGAAAGAGGAATGGTCGAAGATCCCTCTTTCTGTATTCTCCCATATTGTGAAACATTATAGTAGAAGATAAGGTGCTGTATTGTTGGCAAAAGGGGGTTGTATTAACATCAGGCGTGCTAATAATTATGGCACACATGATTTGATGTAAAAGAATTATTTCTTAATGTGGGATTTTTTTTCCCACTGAATGAATGCACGTGCATTAAAGGTTGAATTTTCCTCTTTTTTTCATTGTGGTCCTATATTATTTAGAAAATAACTGAATTTATTAGAAGCTAAAGAACTCATCTTAACCAGGGGTGCCAATAATTAAGGAGGGCACTATACGCACGAAACGCGTGTGTTGACTTTGGTCAGCTCTTATCCTCGAGAACCACAGGCTGTGTTGTCTTTGGTTTTCCCCTCTCACTTTCGTCCTAAGAAACCGGGTGCAGTGTTTTAACTGTACATCTGCTGCCAATCAATCAAGTTCCATTTCAAAACAAAAAACGCCAAACTCTGCCGTTCTCCTCATCCAGAGCTGGCCACCCATGTCTAGATAATTATGTACTCAAGCACCACTACTATTTGGGGAGAACTTTACAATAAGGGTACATTAGTTAATGGTGTAATAAGCATGAACTGCCAATTGATTAACAGTTAACTAATGCACCAGAGAGCTAAATATGCATTAAGTAACCATGTATTACCATGTATTAATGCTCTTTGACGTCCTTACTATGAGGTTGAAAACATCCCTTAAGTAACACCTCAAACTATTCAATAATGTATGAATTCATACCTTCGTTAACATGAACGCCATTAGTAAATGATTAGAAGACCCATTAGTTTACTGTTAATTAACTGATAGTTAATTTTTCTTACTGCATTAGTTAATGTTAATTGGTGTACCCTTACTGTAAAGTGGTACATGAGAGTTGTCATCGTAAAGTTGACGAGAAGCACTTAAGTTTTGCTAGTTTATAAGTATGGGGCGAGATGCTTGAGTTACCGGTTTAAATGGAGAGGGGTTGTTGCAGGTTTCAGTCAGATATACGCCTGCAGTAGTTCATGTTGGCAGTTCTGCAGACCTTGATTTTGTGCGCACGTAGCCTTTCGAGAGCAGGCCCCAGGGGAATTACCAACACCGCTTTCCTGTCTTCCTTGCTCATTTTGGAAATAAGCGGATGGAGTCAGCCAGAGGTTGCTTTGGGCCGAGAGAGATGCGAAATTAGAAAAAAAGGCATGTCTCAGGTTCATTTGCATATTCATCATTTCCTGTAATGTGTTACGATTTCACATGAAGGCAGGTTGTGAAGAGTGGACCTGTTCATTGGCTCAGGAGGTGTGAGAACCTTAATTGAATCTGCGCCCGTGGCATTATAAAACCCCTGCTGAGCCGCAGGTGCAAACGAGCCATTTGTTATGATTTTCTCCCCATGTCACTTTTTGAATCTTCGTTTCTCTCCCCTCATTGCGTTGAGCGCATTCCTTTTTCATGCGGAGAAAAATGCACGTCTGTCTAATTATTGGCAATCAGGCTAGCTTAGATCTGTACCATTAATTTAAACTTTGGGGGGGAATTGCCTTTACAGAGTATGCGTTGGCTTTCTTTGATCATAAACCCTACCTGGAAGATAAAGAAATGATCTGAGAGTTTAGCCGACACATAAAAAGATAAGCTTGCGGCCTCTCTGAGACTGGCGAGAGAAAATGGTCTGCCTGCAGGCAAACCGACAAATCTTTGGCCTGCTTATTGAGTTACATAACCTTGTGACTGATAACTTCTCCTCGGTAATTGATTGATTAATGTCTAACTGTAAAATGAAGATGGCTGAATGATACCAGAGCCGAGATCGTAACCTTGTTATAACCATTGACTCATATATTAGAAATGCATTTTTCATGTATGGGTCATTCTTTGGGGACTGGGCCCTTTTTATCCTAGATCTTGCTGATATTTGGCATGCGCTGTATAACCTTGGTGTGATCACCATTGCTGTGGTTTGAAGGAGAAAAGGACATGTACTCAAACCGTCTATGAAAATTAGAGACCGAGTTCTTCACTGTTGGCTTGTCTCTCTCTGCTTTAAAGATAAATAGTGGAGTGTGATAACTGTCAATGGTGATAGTGCTTTATTGGGCTGGTAATCTCGAGGGCTGACTTTGCGGCACGGGCCTCTTTGGCACAGTGGTTTATGGTTACCGTTTAGTCATGTTAATGGTTCAGGATTAGTGGTTAGTTCTGATTTTGTGCCAGCTTGAAGGTCATAGGATTGATGTGTGCGTGTGTGTGTGCGTGCGTGTGTGTGCACGTGTGTGCGCGTGTGTGTGCGTGTGTGTGCGTGCGTGTGCGTGCGTGTGTGTGGGTGTGTGTGTGTGTGTGTGTGTGTGTGTGTGTGTGTGTGGGTGGGCGTGCGCGCGAGAGTGTGCGAGAGTGTGCGAGAGTGTGATCCCTGTGATGGACTGTTGGTCTGTCCACAGTGTATTCCTGCATTTCACTCATCATATGTTGGGACTGGCTCCAGCCACCTCATGTAAGCTGACCAGAAATTAGCAGTTTGTTCATTTTTCATAATTGTGCCGCTTGATGTGCTGACGTGACAGTTTATGAAGCGGGATCTTTGGCATTTTTTGTTTTTGAGGAGTAGCCTGTGAATGACTGACAGGTTTTAGCTGGGGAACTCCCTGCACTTCCATGGTCTTTTGGACGACTAGAAATGTATTTTTACGGGCTCATAAGGAGAACTGGAGGCGCAAATAACCATTGGTATGTTAAAATTGCTCATATAATAACATAAAATCAGAAAGGACTCAGGGATTATCTCATGATCAGGATTATTTAAAAAAAAAAAAAAAAGGAAAACAAAAGAAGCGCTGCCAGCCCGTAACCTGAATCCGGTAGCACTGTCTGCTTTGTTTTTGTTTAATCGCCTTTGCAGGTTATTGATGTTACAACCCCAATTTCGAAATAGTTGGGACAAAGTGTACATTGTGAATAAAATCAAAATGCAATGACTTTCAAATCACACAGAGATGACACAGCAAATGTTGAAACAGAGAAACTTTACAATATATGAGCTCATTTCAAATTTGATGGCTGCTACAGGTCTCAAAAAAGTTGGGACAGCGGCCTGTTTTCCATGATGTAGCATCCCCTCTTTTTTTAACACAGAGTGGAGGCGCCTGGGCATTGAGGAGACAAGTTTTTTGAGTTAAGCCATTGGAATTTGATCCCGCTCTTGTTTAATACAGGCCTCCAGCTGCTGGAGAGTTTTGGGTGTCCTTTGACGGACTTTTCGTTTAATTATGCGCCAAATGTTGTCAATTGGTGAAAGATCAGGACTGCAGGCGGGCCAGTTCAGCACACGGACTCTCCTACTATGAAGCCATGCTGTTGTAATAGCTGCAGTATGTGGTTTTGCATTGTCCCGCTGAAATACACAAGGCCTTCCCTGGAATAGATGTCATCTGAAGGGGAGCATATGTTGCTCTAAAACCTTAATGTACCTTTCAGCATTCATGGTGCTTTTTAAAACATGCAAGTGTCCCACACCATATGCACAAATCCATCCCCAAACCATCAGAGATGCTGGCTTTTGAACTGAACGCTGATGGCAGGAGGGGTGGTCTTTCTCCTCTTTAGCCTGGAGGACACGACGCCCATGATTTCCAACAAGAATGTCAAATTTGGACTCGTCTGACCACAGGACACTTTTCCACTTTGCAACTGTCCATTTTAATGAGCCTTGGCCCACAAAACACGGCGGCGCGTTCAATGTTTTTCCAATTTCTCTGAATCTTTTGATGATGTTATGCGCTGTTGATGATGATGCCTCAAGACCTTTAAAGTCTTTGCAATTTGACGTTGAGGAACATTGTTTTTAAAGTATTCCACAATCTTTTTATGCAAGCCTTCACGGGTTGGAGAGCCTCTGGCCATCTTTACTTCTGAGAGACTCAGCCTCTCCAAGACATCCCTTTTATAGCCAATCATGTTACACACCTGATGCTAGTTAACTTAAGTACTTGCTAAATGTTCTTTCAGCTTATATATTAGTTGGTTTTTCAGCCCTTTTTTGCCTGTGTCCCAACTTTTTTGAGACCTGTTGCAGCCAGAAAATTTGAAATAAGCACATTTTGTGGATCAACATTTGAAATGTTATCGACGTATGTTCCAATGTAAATAACATTTTGGTTCATGTGATCTTAGTCATTGCATTTTGATTTCGTTCACAATTTACACTTGGTCCCAATTATTTCAGAATTGGGGTTGTTGAAATTAGTCAAAAATGTAACTAATATCTCTTCTAAAGAGTGAATTTCCCCATATAAAATTAGTATACTATTCCCCTATACATTACGGTCATAAAACAAAACTACAAAATATACCGACAATCGTAAGCAAGTGGTACAATCTGACTGTCTTAGATCTAGACCGACTGATAAATTACACTCATAACAACATCCAAACTGTAGTGCATTATGATGGATCCTTATTGATTAACATGGTAAGAAGCTTCTTACTTGGCAGATTTAGCAGGTTTTTTTCTCTGCCAATGCTGAGGCTCGCTTTAGGGCCTGTGTCCACCGGCAGCGGTTTTTGAGCTGAAAGTGCCCATAACCTTGTTTTCCAGTGCTCCTCTCCAGTGCTTATTTTTTCTAATTTACAAAAAACTCTGTTCTTAGCATGTCCACAATCCATTGTTACTATGTCAAGTGTATGTAGTTAATGTTACTGTAATGGATGGTAAAATAGAGAGGCCAAGTGCAAAGGCCAGGGAGAGAACGAGCAGCACAGAAACAATACAAACACAGAGAATCACACGGACCACCAGAAAGTACTGGCCCTTCCAAAGGACGTCTAATAGTCAGAAAAAATGGATGCGATGTGAGAGAGAGAGAGAAAAAGTTGAAAAGGGAAAATTCCTAAAGAGGAAGGAACTCCAAAAATAACTGGAAGATATAAATTCACACAAATCCTGACTAGAGATATCTTCGGCAATAGTGGCTAGCTACAAACAGGCACTCTAGCAAAGGAGGCGTGGCGGACTTCCGGCTTTTATAGAGTTCGGGGAAGCGCCACCCCAGTTCAATCAGCCAGCTGGTTAAAGAGTCCAATTGAAAATAAATTTGATCTCATCCCGGGACAAGAGCACCAAAGAAAAGTCCAAAACACGCACGCCTCACAAACCATGACAGTTACGTCACCGTAGAAAGGTCTGTTAACACAATAAAAAGAAGTTGCGTATCCTCTCATCAACTAAGCTAATGAATGTTCATTTCCTAAAAGCGTGACTGGAACCGTATACAGCCGTATATAGTCCGAACAATGTAGCTAAGTTGCAAACATAGCTCGCAACCATGCTTTTCGGAAATGTAGCAACCCCGGTTAAAGTAAATGGGAAGCTAATTGATGACAGTGAACCTAGCTACAGCTGTTGGGCTGTAGTCGTAAACACTGTTGTAGTGAACATTAATATGCAAACTTAAACAGTGGCTAACTACTTGATTTTGGGGTGCCATTGCTGCTAATTTTGTAAGTCCCTCCCTCTCCTTGATTTTAATTTGTCGGTGCAAGAAAAGTGACATTGACGAGTCTGGCGCTCCTCCAACAAGCGTGAGTCGAGTGTAAAAATAACATATCAACGCTGAGCTTTGCAGAATTTGTATAGAAAATAGACTATTCTAGCGCAAAAAACAAACGTGTCCAATGAGGTCGAATTCTGAGACTCGTTTTTCACCATGTTAACACTGAGCAGAACTCTGACTTGCCCTGACATTTTATTTTGGGCCAGTGATATTTTCTTTTTTGGCTTTTTTTTTATTGTCCAAAGGAGGTTTTTGTCGCCATTGGCGACTGGGCAAGCACTGATGGTGGTGTTTCTTTCTTTTTTTTTTCTTTGTCTGACCAGTTTTCTGCAAGCACTATATGCTGCACTGTAGTTTCTGACTGCTCTTAAATCTCCTAAGGTTCCCTCCTCAGTAAAATCTATAGGAGAACTTGCAGGCAGTGGCTGTACCCAGTAAGAGCAAATGCAGAGAAAATCCATTGTCATTAGGGATTCTCATGGGGTTTATTCACTGGGAGAACCATTGTTAGTTCAGGCACCTGCTCGCTCTCTCTCTCTCTCACTCACTCACTCACACACTCACACTATCTCTCTCTCTCACACACACACACACACACACACACACACACACACACACATACACGCACACACACCCCTCAGGGGATGTGGAGAGCTGGGGGAGCATGTCACCTCTGTGTGATTCACACTCCTCCACCAGAGGGGGCTGTGGAAAATTACGGCATCACGCTGTAATCATATGTGGCAGAGGAGAATGTGTGCGAGCACTGGCCAACATTTCTGTTTGAAATGAATGTTGAAAAGCATACCTTTTTCAGATCCCGTAACGCCACGTTCTGGTGCCAGCTTTGAAATTGTTATTAAAAAAACTGTCACCCTGCTTCATGACTTCAGTGGGAATTCACATATGGCGGAAGATAAGGGCTAGGAATGGCCATAGTCTCTGTGTGCAGTTGTCGGTGATCTGGATTATGTTTAGAGACTCAACATAACCCTCGCGATTTAAGCCAAGCCACATCCCTGTTTTCTCATCACTGGCTCCATAGCCTTTTCCTAATTAGGAGTGAAACGGAGCTCATTGGCCTCTCCAGTGGCCAGAGTAATTGCAAACGCTGGCCAGCATCATTGCATCCTTTAAATACAAAAAAGAGCTGCTGCAAAATTTAACAAGACATTATCAGTGTTTGCACTATGTCACTTTTTGAATGGGAAGAGGGAATCTTTGGCTTTTTATGGTGTAATACCGCTGGACATTTTTAATCTGGCAAAGCTAAAGATTAGTACATTCCAATTACATTAGGCTACGTTTTCAGTGCCTGTGTAATTTGAGACTGAGGGCGCAGTGAATTTTTTCTATGGTAATTCGAAAAATGCGGGATAACTGACATATCAGCACTAGATCCAGATCCGTGCTTAATAATATTGAATGTTCTATTAACTGCGATGTATTGCTTTGCACTTGACATTAATCTTGGGACGGGTAACCAGCGGGAATCCTTGCAGCGCAGAGAAACTGCATTGCTGATGAATCCTTTCAGCTTTTACCAGAAGACGCTGGTCTTTCATTGTATCAACCATTGTTTCCTTATTTTTACCCATGTTACATAAGTATAGTGAGGAGCCAGTTAAATACTTTAGATGAACAGTGGAAAATTTTGGCCTTAAAATAATTAACAAAACCATGGCAGAAGGGCTTTATGCTTATTTTGTAATCATGTAATGGTGTCTTGGCTTCTCAAACTGTAAAAACACTCATCTATTATTCGGCAATGCTCCTTATAATTAATGCTTAGTTTAATCTGGGTTCCCCCCCCCCCCCCCCCCGCAAGAGTGTGGTTATGACATATTTGAATAGGGCATTTCCCAACATGCCATTTTCCTCATTGGTTGAGCGCCATTTTGAAACTAGTTTCCATAGCCTTCATGAATCATTAATATTTCCATGTTTTAATGTTATAGTTTTGTTTAGCTGTGGTTTATGATTTTTTTTTTTCTCCCGAGGCCTCATTTTACAACGTGACATCTTAATTAGAGCGCGGCTGCTTGTTAAAATGCGGCTGATCCACCCAGAACATCAGTTCCTCTTCAAGCGGTAATTACGCTGATTATAATTAGAACTGCGGCTCGAACAATCGCTGACGTCACCCCACATGCTTGTATAGATGGAATTATACTGGCGTGGGGAACTTTAATATTCACCGACTGTCTGAAGTGCCTTGAGTGCTCAGTGACATGCAGCTAAAGCGGCTGGGCAGAGTCCTCGTCAACACCGGGGACATATTTTACAAAATTATTTTCAAACTCTCTCTGGGTTTGCTGTTACGCGAAGATTGATGCGTTTCTGTGCGCTGTTTTTCTGATAAGATTAAGCACTCCCTACGGAAATTCTCGAAGACTAATGAAGTCTGTGCTTCCGAGCGACAGCTCCATCCTAGTTGGAAAAAGGCTGCCTGTGAAAACACTCCTCTGACCTTTGCGTATCTGAAACTTTGAAATCGCTTGTCGTTTCACTTTTCCGATAACCTCTGGTACGGTGCGGTGTAGAAGCCCCGGCTCTTTAAATTCCGGGCAGACGCGAGCTCGTTTGTATTGGAGGGTAGCAGGCGGTGTGGATGATAGAGGAGGCAGGTTGGTATAATGGGATGTGTTACATTGGCATCGCTTGCCCTTGTGTGTGCTCTGGCAGGCGGAGGCACCATATGCTGAGGGTCCCTGGAAGGCGCTGGCGTTTTCCTATCGCTTTTCCCCACCATGCAGTGCTGTTTTACCGACTGAATAATGCAGTGCTGTTTGGATATACAATACAAGTCCATATGCATATTTACATAGATAATACCCTTTTGTGCGGTCGCAAGCTTCTCAGTAGTCGATATGATTGGCCAGCCAAACCTATTTCTCTATGGCTGCATGTAAATGACTCGCGTGTATTCCGTGGCATTCAGGTCGTCCGAGCAGTTTATCGAGTGCGGATTCTGCGGAGTTTTCAGGCGAGCGGTCGCAGATAAACAGGGTCAGGCTGTTGGAGTGGAGTTCGTATGCCCTGCCTGCTATAAGCTGAAGAAAGTGGCATAGCGATCAGAGGTCGAAATCCACCGCAGCTACTGTATCGCGAACAGAGCAGGAGAGAAGGGAAACCGTACCGTAGAGTGCGGTGATGATTATGCACTTAACAAAATGAAGATGAATCAGAAACCAAGAACTACTAAAGCATTTATTTGATGTATGGGATTATATAGATGAAAATAAGAAAACAGATAACAATATATGGTAAAAACAAAAATGGTCTTTTTGAGAGAAAAAGTCAATATCTAGAGCGGCCACCCTTTGCTTTGATTGCATCATTTAATCTTTCAGGCATAGTTTTCACTTTTTTTATTTTCTGTCTCGTTAAGCCATGCCATATGATTTGAAGTTCGTTCCAAAAAGATTCTTTTGATGTGACAAAATATTTGCTCTTTCGGATTAATGTCTGGACTTTCAGCAGGCCAAGTCACAACTTTATTGTCACCAGATGTGTCTGTCTGACTGAGAGAATTCTTGCACAACTTAGAAGTGTGTTTAGAGTCATTATCTTGTTGAAAGTAACATCCCGACCAATCAGTCTGTTTTCAGATGGCAATGCGTGCCTCACAAGGCTGCTGTAATACTTCTTTTGATCCATGATTCCGTAAATTTTTTTGATGAGATCCCTAGCTCTTTTCAAGCAGAGTGAACCCCAAACCGTAGTATTACCATCTCCATGTTATACTGAGGGGCCATTTTTGTGACGTTCTCCAACTCACCAGCACACATAACTAGCGTTAAATGGAAAAAGATAATTAAGTCACAGTTTTGAAGAAAATGATTTTGATATTAATTTGGATTTACTGGCTTCTTCTGCATTTTTTCACTCTGGAACGCTCCCCTAATCTGGTGAAACATCGTAACTCACTTTTTCATGAAACTGAGAAAACTGAAAACCATTTGAGTCCTTCAGGATAAACTCGCTCTAAAAACAAAAAAGAGAATGGGTATTCTCAATGACGACTGTCGGTACTTTATTTGGTGCTTCGTAACTGCAAAAATGGGTGTAACTCAATTTCCACCTAAAAGCTAGGTTTTTACCAGATTAGGGGAGAACTGTATAGAAATAATGCACGGGTTTCCAAAAAACGCCAAACAAACGAAAGGCAAAAGCTAGTAAGCATGTGAAACATTAAATAAGTGCATACACTATTATTTGTCACAGCCAGCTTAAGACACCAGAAGCTTGTAAATGCACTTGCTGGCTTTTGGCTCCTCAGCATCCTGTGCCATATAATAGCAAGTGCACTTGTTTTTTTGTTTTTTTTTCCTCATTGGCCATTTGCACCGGTTAACCTCATGCTCATGCAGCTGCTATTATTTGTGGGCCTAGTCACATGATATTAGAATGACTGAGGTAAGAAAGAAAGATGTCATAAAGTTGGTAGAAACAGGCATGGTACCAGCTAAGAGGAAATTCTGGATGGAAATACCATGCAATGATAATGTGCAGGATCTAACCCGCAACGTTTAGGCCATGCAGTGTAACCAGAATCTAGAAAAGGGATTTGGAATCTTGTAGTGCAGTGCTATACTTTATTGTTAACAATAATTTCTAGTTGCAGCCAATCTACCCCCTCCAGGCCTACAAACGAGAGTGCAGCATGTGCACTGGGTACCGATAATTGCCTTGGACGCTTTGTATGCTTGTGCTGAAGCAAAGAATTAAGTTTCAACTACAGAGAAAAAAAGAAGACACTTGTATTGCAGCTGTTATTTTGTTAGTTCCCTGCACAAAAAGAAGACGTATGACGAAAATATGCGACTTGCCATCTTTCTTCATTTTAGTAGGAGAGGTGGAAAAAGATGGTAAGTGGCATTCATAACGTCATGTGATCAATTTCTGCATTCCAGTTACATAACGTCATGTGATCAATTTCTGCATTCCAGTTACATAAGGTTATGTGATCAATTTCTGCATTCCAGTTATAGAGGTTCAAAAGTAGTGTGTTGGGGGTGATTCTACCTTTCCACCAGATTTATGTAGCATGGCCTCATTGACAGGTTTACATGCGTTTCTCCCCATTTTACTCAAAATGTCTGATATGTGACTACTTAGATTTTTCCATTGAATGCCAGATAAGTTCTGCATTTGGATGCGAAAATTTTAAATTTTTATTCATCAGTCCAAAGTACTTGTTCTCATTCCATTGGTGTCCAATCTTTGAATTTCTTGGAAAACTGAAGTCTTTTTTTTTTTTTTTTTGATGTGACCAGCTCTTGGCAGCAACATGACCAATCAAACCATTTTGACACAGGCGGTCGAAAATAGATCTTTATACTTTCATCTCTTCACTTCTGGCGCTATTAATATCATCAAGTCAACCGCCGATTATTTTTTTACTGGTAATGATAATGAACATCAGAGATGGTTAACTTCCATTTTGTATGTCTATTGCCACAATTCTCAGCAAACCGGTCGCTCTAAAGCACTTGGTGGTATTTCTTACAGTTCCATGGCAGCAGTCAACATCTTCAGCATCATGTAAGGCTACGATGTGACTACAGACGATCTCAGAGAGCTCCTTCCGTGATACCGTTGTGTTTAACAGTGTGACACCGCTCAAAGTTCATGTCACCTTATATTGTGGAACAACTGACCATCGGAGGTAATTTTGCAGGATATTTTGTTGCCTCAGACTAGTTTAAACAATTTTTTTAGCATCGATAATCGTCAAATGAGCCATCAAGCATCCATTCAAGCCAAGAAAGAGTCAAAAAAATAAAATTGCTGACACCTTTCAACTGTTATCAAAAATGTTTTCATTGTTTTTGTTTATTACCCAGATTTTTACCTCATTGTACCTGTAGGAATGATTTTTTTTTTGTTCTCTATGCCTAATATACTATTTTTCAATAATTTTTGGCAAAAATTATAGACAAGTAATACATTAGGACGCCTTTTAGACGAGAGTGGTGGTGTATAATCATCACTGCCCACTACTGTAGGTAATGAAAAAGCTGCAGGAAGTGAGGGCCCACACTCTCCCAATACAAACACACTGAGATCTCTACTAAGTCGCTCTTTTTGCACAAAGAAACAACGGAACTCCTAATGATCTAATATTACCTCGTAATGTTGCTTCAAGGAAGGCTTTTTTTTTTTTTTTTTAACTTTCCATGTAATGAAGAATTTCCTCATTTTGCATTTTGCTTTGGTTAATCAAATAATTCTTCCCCCAGGAGAAAAATAGAGTTGCTTGTTTCAATTTGCTGTACTCTGTAGCTTTGAGTTTAATTTCTTTTGGATTTTGGCCTTGTTTATCTTTGCTCTTGCATTTGACTTTTCCTAATATAACCCATCTGACATGATCCACAATCCTTGCATCCATCTGTGTTTACTCTGTCGAGTAGAAAAAATGAGCAATTTGACCGGACGTGGATAGCTGTATTGGCCCGCTGGGGCACTGCAGGCAGGCTTGTCGGACTGTCCACTTCCTTTTGCCCGGCTTGCTCTTGCAATGGTGGCATCTCTTATGAATGGATATTGGTGCAGTTTCTTGGCTTTATCTGTATGGGTTGTGCGTGCCGCAGTCTCACTGTGACACCCTGTCCTTACATGGGCAATATAATTAATATATAGTTCAAATTTACATGAAATGGTTCAGAAAACGCAGGCTTCGGCATTATAAACATGCGATTATAACTTGCCCCGCCAACCGGAAGTGTGCTTGCCATCAGATTACCCACAATGCAAAGCAAATTTAAGGAGGAGGACCCCTAGTGGTATGTATTAACGGGAGCAGGTTCTATTGTACTTACTGTACTAAAGTGCTTCGGTGTATGTTTTAGCATGAAGTCATAATCCTCTTTTTGTTGCACTACAGCATTGTTCTCATTCTTATCATCGGTCCGAAAGAGGAGCGAGACGTTCTTCCATTACTGTTGATCGTTATACTGCGGCCCGCTCATACCAGCAGTAAGCACGGAAGACGCCGTCCACTCTGCTTTCTCTCGGACTTCATACCATAAGGTCCCCGAATGGCTTATCTGTTCCATGCCTGTCTTGTGGTTTCTTGGGTGTGTATGGAAAAAAAAAACTGCTTGGAGGTCTTGGCGGGGAGGGGAGAGCCAGAGGCGGCGAAGTCCTGACAACTTGATTTAGTTTTTGTATTCTAAATCCCTGTAGATAAGAATGAGAATGGTTTCCTGGCAACTCCAGTGGCAATCCGGCTGCCTCATGACACACTGGCTGTCATGATCACTGTCAGTCAGTGTGAAGTGGAGGAGAGGTGGTTCGGAGCCAGAAGGCCGGGAGCGACTCGAGGACATCAAATGGCTGGGAATTGCACCTGTCTGAGAGCGGAGGACGGGCGGCGGAGTGATGCACACTGGGATTGTTTTCTCAGAAGCCCTTTCGCCAGCTCGGGCCCTGTCAATCCAGCACAGGCATTAGCCTTCCCTTCCATCAGTCTGGGCTTTCAGTTCAAATGCAGCGGGAGCTTTGCGTCAGTTCATCGCATTATTCGAATCTGGGGAGAACTGATTATTGTGGTGCGCTGAGAACCTGCCGGAGCTATTCAGTCAGAATGTCTGCAGATATTTGGTGAGAAGGTATCCTCACAAATCTGGCAGAATCCTGGACTTTTAATTGAAATTTAAGGAACATTTTGAACTGTATCCTTATGCAGATGGTAAGATGATGAAAGGCACACCTAGTTCATGAATTTAGGTGCTTGAAGCCACCACTTTGTTTACATACTCAAATATTGCTTGCAGACAGGAGCTCATCATTACATTGGGATGAAAATTCACAAGATCTTTAAAAGAACAATATCGTATGGCTCTGTAAAATTTCCACACCCTGTCAACTTTGTTCTGAAAGGATCCATCTTGGCTGTGACTGATGACTGATCTATCTGAAGGTCATTTAAGCTGTAGAAAAATGTCTCTCTACAGTGTGCCGTATTACTCGAATCTCCAAGCTCGAGTGTTGACTGCTTTTCATCCTCGCTAAAATGAGAGGAAAATATTTGATACGGAAGGGCAGTCAGAAGTGACGTTCCGCACTTCGTGCTGAAGTCAATTTGCTTCCCTCCAACAATGGAGTATTTTTAATGGGACGATGGGGTCTCGTTACGGTCGCACGCCCCTGGAAGGGGAGCAGCTGAACCATTATTTTAAACCTCTGCGCTTTGTTTTCGCCTCTTATTAGCGGGACCGATAAAGGCAGTAAGGCCCCTGTAACAGAGTGTTTTTAAATTCCTTTGTATTCAGTTGCTTGTTGTCATATAAAGCCTTGCTCTTGTCCTTTTATCTGCCTTTCACGGATAATTCCATCAATCTGTTTTGGCACCATTCGTAAACTATTGTGCCTTGGCTTTCAGCAGTTTTGTTTTTTGAAACAATATCTTGGGCATGCTTTTATTCAAAATGGATTATGTTTCCTTATATTTCATGTACGCTGGACATATTCTTGGGAGTGATGACTACAATTGAATTAGGGTTACTTAACTCAAGGGCAGTCATGTCACTTGCAAGTTTTTTCTTGTAATATCCGATATATTATATAGCATTTTTCTGTTCATGAACAAACCATATCTGCAAGTTTTTTTTTTCTTTGTTTTATTTCACATCTTCTCAAAAGTTTGGAATCACTTTTCGCAGTAATTAGAGGGGAGGAGCTTTGTAATACGGCAAGGCAGTTACCCAAAACTAGAATCCAAACTCTGCAGGGACTGACTGGGAAGAACTTTAGAGTTGTTGTGGGTCTCAAAGTTTATGAAGTGTGACAATCATCATGGACACATTTATGGAAAGTATTTGGGTGGAATTGGAAATCCATGGAGAATGATACCATAGTAAAATTAGACAAATGTTGTGGATTTCTGCAGGCTGTATACACAAAACCATGGTATTCTCCCCATAGGCAAATTGCATAGTTTTGGCATAGCGATGGCATTATGGGAAATGGACAGGGGAACATGAAATCTAGCAATTGATTTAAAAGGTTTGCTTTATGCTGTAAAATAGATTTTTGGACTAAAATCTATAATATATTTGAGGCCTCTGTCTGTCTGTCTGTCTGTGTCTGTACACGTTTTTCTCCTACATTTCTCAACCGATTATCACCAAATTTGGTGTGAATATCCACTTGGACACCAGGAAGGACTTGATGTCGCCTGATTTTTGAAAAACGGTCATGCACGCAAAAAAAAAAATGGCAATTTCACTCCGGGTAGCGGGTAGCAGCTAGTCTCTCAATAATTGCGAAAAGGATGTTGTCGTTTTAGCCTGATATGTTACTCTGTTAGCTATTCTTCGACTTCCTGCATTAATTTATCCTTAAGACCATTTTAATATACTCTTTTCAAATAATGCAGGAACTAAACATAATTTACTTGTTCCCTTGCTTCATTTTGTTTTAGTTTGGATTAACCTTTTAAAATGATTGCAGGGTAGTAAAAATCTCTCTCCTGGTTGAAATCCTGTAAGAGGGAGCGCTTTGTGTCGGATGTACAGATGGCCTGTTTAGCCCGTGTGCCTTTTGGAGATTGATAATTTGATAATCGCAGGGATGGAAGCAGCCTCTTATGATTTGTGGTGCATCATATTATACTCATGCTCTTAAGTTAATTTTCAACTTCAGTAATGCTGCACTTTCTTGGATCATGGTAGACGGCAACCTGGAAGTCATTTCAGTGGCACCCAGGGCACTGTTACAATTCCTGAAAAAAAATTAAATGAATGGTAATGGCAGGTGATCACAGCTGGCTGATGATGGCTGGTCAGAGGTAGTTAAGATGGTAGAGTTGGCTGGTCACCAGACTGATGGACTAGCTGACGACATGAGCTGATCAGCAGTTGAACCACAGGTATAGCCATTAAAAGTATAGTAAGTACATCTTAATCCAGCAGTAAAAGCTGTGGCTGATTTAACATGGAACATTTTACATGGGTAAAATCATCATGACAATGTATTGATTATTTGACGTTCTACCGTCCACGTTTTTTCCCTGCTCCATCCCAGAAGGCTTCTGTTTGGATGAGAAACTAAATAAAAAGACACAAAATAGTTTTTTTATGGCGCAGGTCTTTGTATACTCGTTTAGAATGTCCACATCAGCGGCTCTTAAATGATAAAAAGAATGAAATGTAAAATATGGGAGATCAGTTCAGTACGTTGGTCAAGGTTGCTAATAATATTAGGCGAGGTCTAATTCAGCTTTTCCTTGCCTCCCCGTCAGTTCTCTGTCGCAGCTCTCGAGTTCTCGCTTTGCTCTGAGCGGCTGAAGTACCGCACGTCACAGGGAATAAAAATAGAAGAGGGAACATCGGCGGGGTGTACATCTGGGAATGGGTGATGTCTGCTCTTGAAGAATGCTTTTGATCTTGGATTGGCCAGTGGCAGCTTTAGTTCCGCTTTATAAAAATACAAAGTTCGAAACGAGCTGAAATTAATATACGCTTTTCCCTCACTTTAGTCTATTCTGAAAAATATTCTGTAACATTGTAAAAGTACTTATTCCAAAAAAAATGCCAAAATTGTCAAATTTGTCAATATTCATATTGAAGATTGTTTCCTTCCACATCCTGGAAAATGATTTTGCTCTTAAATGTGATGTCATCAGGTACCAAAGGGAACTGATTTGATTAAATACGTCTATCAATTGTCTGCTATCCCTTCAATTAGCATTCAGATGCTTGTGTGCTGAATGTGTCTCATTTTTACGTCAATCAAATTGATTTCCCTCACTTTGAAAATCGTGTTTAAAGATCTGATGGAGTCTGATACACATCATATCAAGGAGGCCTTGCTCAACTCTAGCTTCCTTTTGATGGTGGTTCGAAGTGTCATTCTCACAGCCAGGTACCTTCCGAGTCCTTATCAGAAGAAGAACTGACGCACCCCTTCACTCCCCAGACCATGTTTTTCCCATTCATCCTTTAAGTCTGGCAGGTGAAATTGGGTGGAGCTGGTGTTGTGGCGCATTTGTGTATGTTAATGATCTTTTGTGAGCTTTGAAGAAACTCCCATAATTGGAGCGATTGGAGTAAGGACAGTTCATTTATCAAAATGATGGGTTTGATTTATTGAGACTTTGTCCATCACATGCTGTACACGTGCTACCGATCAATGATGGATAGTCTGAGCATCATTTCAGCTGGAGCTGTACGCCATTTGTCTGCCTGTGGACCCTATCCAGGTTTTCTGGCCTCTTAATTATTGGTGTGGTAGCAAATAAAACCGGTTCCAAGAGGAATACATTTGGTCTGCTGTTTCAGCCTCCCCGTAGTTATGGCCTGTGCAAGCCAGGATTTATTTTAGTTTTTCATGGTAGTATCTGAAAGTATTGGTTTTTCTTAAGACCCTGTTAGTTCATTTATCAATTGTTTTTTTTCTTTGTTCACTTTTAATTGTTTTTGCAGAGCGCTCAGGGCCATTTTGTTGTAGAAAATGCAAGCGGGGGGCACTGATTTATGGAATGAACAGGGTGTATTTAGAACTGTAAGATGTCCATGGTTTCTGCTCTCGAGTCAGTCCCTGTCTTATATCAACTGAGCCTCTTTCAAATTTCATTTGATTTATTTTATTCATCCTATATGAAGGCAGGGCCTGCATGGTGGTGCATAAGGTAGCACAGTTACCTCACAGAAGGAAGATTGTTGGTTCGCATCTGACATCTACCTTTCTGTGTGGAGTTTGAATGTTCTCCATGTCTTTGCATGGGTTTGCTTGGGGAACTCTGGTCTTCTCATAGTTGAAATTTGTGCACATCAGGCTACTTGGTGACTCTGAATTACCCCTAGCTGTGATTATATGCGAAAATTGTTTGCGGTGCATAGGCTAACTGTCCAGGGTGTGGTCCTGCCTTTTGCATGTTATATTCCAAGACAGGCTCTGGCTTCTCTGCCAACTTGATCAAGAATGAGCAAGGTTGTGTAATCATTCAACCAAATTTGGCTAAATTTTCTTTCGGCTGAAGTTTACCTGGCACTGGAGTTGAAAGATAGCTTTTTTTATTTTTATTTTTATTTTTGAATACTCTCTTAAGATTCTTAAGTCTTTCCACGTAATTTCTAACTTTCATACTAGGACTTAATTTGGTGGCTCTTCTTCCAGCCTTTTACAGAGCCCTGCTTCATCTATGCATATTCTATCTAGATAATACTCTTGTTGATGGGTGGATGGAATTACTGAGGTCACTCCCTATCTTTTAAATGTACCGTTTAAAAGCGCTAGCAATAAAAGAAAAAATTTTTTAAAGCCTTCAAAAAGTCATGATTCAAGCGACAAACGGTGATGGAATGATGCGCTCGATGCAACCCGCGCTAAAGCAGCAAATAAAAAAAGTTCTAAGGCTCCAAAGAAAACTTCAAACTAAATCCCAAGTTCATGAATAATTCTGCAAGGTGTTCTGAGGAGCTGTGTACGCCCACTCGTCCCCTGCCTCCTGTAATGCCCCTTTGTTCTGCTCGCTCGGTTTACAGTTACAATCAATTTGAACAAATGCGACTGATGGATGCCATTTTGTTTGTCTCATCCAAGACAAAAACCACATTTCAGCCGGATTTTTTTTTTTTTTCACTTTTGCAAGCAACATACCAGACATCAAAAGAAACAGTATTACTTCTGTCACGGCTAATAAGAATCAGTAAAATGGAAAATCTTTTTTTTGTTTTTGTTCTCGGCTGGTTTTTCTTACCCTCAGCCAGATAATTATCGCTCGACTCATTTATAAGGTAGAACAATAAAATGAGGGAGGAGGAAATGGAAGAAGGGATCTCTAAAGTAAGAGAAATACATTTTTTGTTTTTCTTTCTTGCATATTTTCTGTCCATTTTTCTTGAACAGAATATTTTTCTCAAGACATAAATCCATCATCTTAGTTGGCAAACCGAAACACATTACACTGCCTCTTTCAGTGTCCTTCTAAAATAATAGCATGCTTCTAAGTGCTGTAATCTATATATTAATTCTCAGTTTGCCCGACGTATCTCCTCCCAAACCACCCGACAGATCCCTGCGCTCTCTGGCATTTGTGCTCCAGGCATGCCTGCCTCTGTCTTTCTCCATGTGGGATCGAATCATCTCTCCACATTACTGAAATTTGGGCCATTTTATCCGTTTTTTGCCTTCAATTTCAATGACGACGGGTGTCGTCACTATTCGTTAGGATTATTGGTCACAATCAGCCCCCTGCGGTGCATGGGTATGGCTGGTGACTGGTAAAAAATGAAAACCAACACTTGTTTGTTCCAGTAGTCTTAAAAACTGGTAGTTTTTTTTTTTTTTTTTTGTTTTTTTTTTTTAAGAAGTTCAGTTCCCCTGATTATGAAACATCTCTTTTATCCAACTCGAGTTGTTGCTGGCTGTTTGTACGCCTTTCTCGGGTTGTGGGAAATTGGCATGGCTATATATCCTTGAGTCCCCCATGGAAAAACAAAAAAAGGTTACATAATATGAGTATGTTAGACGTGAGAAACCTTTACAGAGTAAATATTTTTGGAAAAATATTTATTTTTACCCACCCGTTTGGTGTGGGTCTTCGGACAGAAAAATGCCTGCGATTGTGACCATGGACATTTGACCCCAACAGTGGTCATAAATAAAATGTATGATGTGTGAAGGTCCAGGGGGTATGGTTTTCTTTTCAAAGGCGAAGTCTGGATAAAATTAGGAACAGAGGGAAACACTGAAAAGATGAACTGTTGGTGCTTCGTTGTCAGATTTCCAGCTTTGTCTCTGTTCAGCGTCAAAGACTGCAGCATAACCAGCTCCTATAACAGAAAAGCAAGAATAGAGGAGAGTTTACAAAGTTGTGTCATTGTGGGGAAACTGAATCAATGAGATATTGACAGGATGCAAGGAAAGAATGACTGTCAGTGTGCCACAGTCTGTCTCCTGATGGGCACGGCGCTGTCACTCGGCTTTTACACTGGATGCCCCTCTCACACATCACGGAACTGTCCCGCAGATAGCACTTCATAAAATCGTTTTTCTGCCAATGGAATTTGTGGCTTGATGTGCTGCAGTTTTCGACCACTTTACGTCACCTGCGCAACATTGGTCATGCAGCTCTTCTGAACTTGTATTGATGTTCCTTTGACCAACACCGCATCCTATTTAAAGACCGTATTTCTTTTGGGCCTGGTGTCTCACGGGAGGAGGAAAAGTAGAGGAATTTGGTTGATGGGAGCTCCTTACTCCAGATGATTGATGCGCATTTGGGGGAACTATGTTAGCTAATAATTTGATAAATATCTGCCTCGTGGAATTTGCTTATCAACAGCCTTTCGTCTCTTCTTACATCCGGGTCCAAGGTGGAGTGTGTTGGATGTCACCTTCCCCTGGATGACGTGAAAAAAGACCATCCCCTTGAACTAGGGTTTCAACTCTGTTCTTCTTCGTAGGCCCCGGACGAAGTCTGGTAGCTACTGTGGATTCATAGTCGTCATGTCTGCTGCCGCCACCAGCACCGCGTCCATCAAGATTTTCTTGTAGAGTCTATAGGCCACAAATTTCAACTAATTCCTTTGATACTTGGTGTCCGCACGGGTAATGGTATGGTCAGGACACCGATCCATTCTGGTTGCCATGGTAACAAAGTTGGCTCACCGCATTTTCTAGTCTGTAACCCTTCCTTACCCGTGCAGTTTTACCTCTACTAACCCAATAGGTCGAGGCCTTCCTGCTCTCCGGAGCATGATTGAGGGGGGCCACAGAGAAAAGATTACTTGCAGATTATGTAAACAAGCGGTTAAAATCTTTACAATCAGCTTATTATGGTAAGTCTGAAAACTGCCACTGTTTTTCTTAGAACAGATTGTATTGTTTTTTTTTCTCCTGCTGGGCTGTGCATATTTCCCAGTGGAGAATGTTTCTTTCTTTTTTTTTTTAACTGCAAAGAGAAAAGCAAATATCTGTGAGCCGTTGTGTTGGATAAACGCTGTGCGCTTTACCGCTAATGAGTGTGACCACACTGTGTCTTTGGCGGCTCAGCTGTGGCTCCCGAAGTATTGATTCCATTACTTATTTATCTGTTGTACTCCGAAAGTCCCACCTCGGCTCCCTTCAGGTAGACTAACAGCCAGCGAGTGGACTTAATCCCCCGCAGTGAGATGCCTGGAGCATGTGCGCTACTTTATCTTTCCGACAAAATCGTGTTTTGTCGTCCCTCGCCTTCACTTCAAGATCCTGCTGTTAATTCGGACTATGCCAGATTGGAGATGCTTGCATAAATAAATTACTATTTTAATTGAGTTCAATAAGTCTGCCATTTTTTTCTATCTGAACAAATCATTACCTGGGGAGTCGGGTCTCCTGTAAAGGAGTAACTTGCAGGTAGTTGTGTAAGTCCTTAATGTAGGAAGTGTTCTGACATTGGTAATGTTTTCCTGGCATGCACTGAGTTTTGAAACTTGTTTTGTGGCATGTAGTCGCCACAGATATTCAGAGTCCTAACATACTGACTTGACTGGCTGGTCTGTCTTGACTGACCGGCTTCACTGACTAACAGACTGTTTTACATTCTGAGAGGCTGACTTTCTGAGCGCAGAATTTCTGCTCACTGGCTGGTCTGACTTCACTGACCTGACTGACTGACTGACTTGACTGACTGGTCTGATAGTCTGTTCGTCAGTCTGTCAGTCATTCTGACTGACTGACTTAACGTATTTGGCTAATGGAAATAGCGAGTTTGAGGGCGATGGGGACTAATGCTTTTCACCTAGTGAAGACACTAACACTATTGTTCCGGATCAGTGGTAGGCAGTTGATTGATTGTAGCTGGTAGTGCTGAGTATTCGTTTGAAGTGGGTTCAGAAATATGATGTAGAATTGAACTTGCCTCCAAGGCTTGTGAGGCCTGATGACTACTCTGAACAACAGCCGTAGTCTAAAAATATATTTTGGCAATAAATGCCTAAAATGGAGACGGCAAAAACCAATGTGATGCTCGGTCATGCAGAATTTGGTGCAGGTGGATACGGGTCAGGCTTGTGAACAGTTTAAAACCAAACTATGAATAGAACAGCCTGGAGAGCAAAAGTATTGAAGACAAAGTGCGGCGAAAGAGTAAGTTACATTTTTGTAACCTAAAACTGAAAGTCTTTAAAATACATTCAATAAAGCTGTTTTCCCAGTGACAGGCAGAAACTTACTGCTGGTGGAGGAATTCTTGGAGGGCTCGTGTTAATTGGAAAGACTGCTACTTGGTTACAAATAAAAGAAAGACCCAGCGTGGTACTTCCTGTTTAACTAGCTTGTGATGTTTCATTTTCATCTGTGCATCTTAACGGCCATTCATGGAAATACATTTTTTGCATTGAACATTGCCTTGAAGGGATATCAGGAAATTGTGCCATTTTGTTTCAGTTCTTAAATGTCTTTGATGGCCTGACATTTAAATAGCATTAAACTAAATTGTATTTCAAGTGAAAGGGATTGTATTCATTACACAAAAGCATGTAGTTGTTAATTACTTCAGCAGATACCGATATTATGTTAGAAAAGTAATCATGCTTGACTGACTGACTGGTCAAGTGTTGATATATTCATACTGTAGAAATCCGTTATGATTCACAGATTGCCTGGCTTGAATGTGCAAGAATGCATGTTTATGTTTGTGCAAACGTCTGTGCATCTCTGTATACATGTCTATGTCTAAATGCATCTTGTGCACACCATGTAGCTTGAATGGGTTTTGCGTTTTGCTTCCATTGTACCTACCGTAGAGGTCATCGCAAATATTCCTAATACAGCTGCTACTACTTATACGACTTCTAATATTAGTGATATTAATAATATATCACATTTCATACAGAAATGCACCTTTGTTTGCTTTATAGAAAGAAATGGATAAAAGGATTCTACGCATTTCTGCTTATTTTCCATACTGCATTGGGGTTCAGTCAGCTTGAAAGATTCATTATTTAGCACCATCAGTTTTTGTTTAAAAAAAAAAAAAAAAAAAAAAAAGTTGCCACACTGAACATGCCCTTGTCAGGAATAATAAAAATGTATTAACCCCTTGGACTGCCTTTTCAATTAAGTTCTCTCTCAGATAGATTCAACATTTAAAAAAAAGCACTTTTTCATATTGCAGGACAATGCCACATATACCTTATGTTCTGTGTCTGCTAGTGGTCGTGCTTCACTGATACTACATCACGCTTATACTGGGAGGATGTCGAACTCAGGATGTCATGTTTTTATGGCCACAGCATTACATCAAATGGAAAATATGTGGATCTTGTGCATCATTTTTTACACGTTTCCTTGTAAATCAGCAGGACAGATTTGGGATCGTTGGAAGGTTTTCATATTTTTGTCCTTGAGGCTCTGGATAATATGCAGATACTGCACACGAACCCTCGAGCTGCTGGTCAAAAGTTTAGGCATATGCACATTTTCCCCTGCGATAGCGAGCTACTATGGTCATAATGAAAGTGAGTGAGTCAGTCTGTCACAATCTTTTCATACTCAGTATCTCAAGAAAGGTACAGCCATAACCACCTAACTTTGCACATTAACAGATGTAGTATAGCAGATGAGCTAATTAAAATTTGGTTGAATCTATGAAGTTGCATCATACAAAATTAATAGGCAAAAACACCCTGCATCTCATGGTCCTCTATAATACAGTAGGACTGCACATTGCTTCTATCAATTGTCTTGCTAACCAGCTAGCAAGCGCATAAATGAAATTACTAGTGATCCTGTCAAAGCCTGATTCAGCGCCCTCTATAATTATTGGCACCCCTAGTTAAGATGTGTTCTTTAGCTTCTAATAAATTCAGTTTTTTTCTAAATAATATAGGACCACAATGAAAAAAAGAGGAAAATCTAACCTTTAATTCAAGTGCATTTATTAAGTGGGGAAAAAAAATCCAACATTAAGAAATAATTATTTTGCTTCAAATCATGTGTGCCACAATTATTAGCACCCTGATGTTAATACTTTGTACAACCCCCTTTTGCCAACAAAACAGCACCTTATCTTCTCCTATAATGTTTCACAAGATGGGAGAATACAGAAAGAGGGATCTTTGACAATTCCTCTTTGCAGAGTCTCTAAATCATCCAGCGACCTGGGTCCTCTCCTCTGCTCTCTCCTTTTCAGCTCACTCCACAGGTTTTCAATGGGGTTGAGGTCTGGGGACTGAGATGGCTGTGGGAGCAGCTTGATTCTGTGTCTGGTGAACCATTTCTGTGTAGATTTGACCACATGTTTAGGGTTATTATCTTACTGAATGACCCAGTGATGACCCATCTTCAGCTTTCGGGCAGAGGCCACCAGATTTTAAATGTCCTGGTATTTCAAAGCGTTCATGATGCCATGCACCCTAACAAGGTTCCCAGGGCCACTGGAATAGAAACAGGCCCACAGCATCACTGATCCTCCCCCATACTTCACAGTGGGCATGAGGTGCTTTTCTGAATACTCATCTTTTGTGTTCCACCAGACCCACTTAGTGTTTGTTGCCAAAAATCTCTATCTTGGTCTCATCTGACCAAAGCACACGGTCCCAGTTGAAGTCCCAGTACCGCTTGGCGAACTCCTGATGTTTGCGTTTGTGATTGTGAGTGAGAAAAGGATTTTTCCGTGCATGCCTCCCAAACAGCTTGTTGGCATGTAGATGGCGCCTGATGGTTGTTTTGGAGACTTTGTGACTCCAAAATGCTACCATTTCTGGCAATTCTTTATCAGTGAGCTTTGGAGAACTTTTTATTACCCCTCAGCCCTATAGGCTGACGGGGTATTGCTATCCTTCGTGCGGTCGGGCGGCGGGCGTCTCCAAAAACTTCGACATCGGGCTGAGGGGTATTCCGTGCATTGCACGCCTATTTTTTCTTTTACCTCCTCAAAATGCATGGTGACAAAATAACCCTTCGTCCTCGTCCAGGCTTGTCTACCACTGTTCCAGTTGTTTTAAACCTCTTAATGATTCCTCTGACTGTAGATATGGGCAGGTGCAAGCGAGTGGCTATTTTCTTGTAGCCATTGCCTGACTTGTGAAGGTCGACACACATCTGCCTTACTTGAATGGTGTGTTCCTTTGTCTTTCCCATGTTGACGAGTGGATAAGAGAAATGGCCTCTGTGTCACGTCATATTTATACCCCAGGGAAACAGGAAATGATGAATTACTAATTAAATGTTCCTAGATACTCTGATCAACTTAGTAAACTACTGTAGAAATGACAGAAATGCTTCAATTACATTTATTTCCAAGGAATTGTTAGTCTGGGATTTTTTTTCCCCTTAAAATTCACTTGAGTAGAAGGTTACATTTTTCCACAATTTTCAGTGCGAGAGTATGCTTCTGCAATAAAAATAGAATTTATTTTAAGGCTTTTAACACATCTTAACCAGGGATGCCAATAATTATGGAGGGCGCTGTATGTTTTATATATATATATATATATATATATATATATATATATATATATATATACAGTTGCAATCAAAATTATTCAACCCCATGTGCAAATTGGGTTTAATAGCAAAATTTACAAACTTTCAGCTGTTTGTGATAAACCAATTAAAAAAGAACATTTTAAATAGCTCAACACAACTAATATTACAAGTGGTTTTTCCAAATTTAACACAAAGTGCCATTTTTAATGACTACTGCAGTCTGAAAATTATTCAACCCCCTGAATAAAATCCCTGATAAGAGCATTATTTGCAAATCAGGTGTTGTCTAAAGCACACCTAATGCAGCTAATCAAGAGCTTAATTAGTTGCATCAGGTTTCCTTGAGATAGAACACACCAAATACTTGTACTCGCTAGGGGTTTGTTGACAGTGACATTTGATTGCATATTATACTTATGGCTGTCAAAAGAATTGTCCAAAAAGCTAATAGAGGAGATCACTGCCAGGCACAAATGAGGAAAAGGATATAAAAAGGTAGCGCAGGCACTGAATGTTTGTAGAGATACAGTTAGAAGCATAGTTTGCAAGTTATGAATTTAAGAAAGAGTGGCTAGAGTACCAGGATGTGGCAGAAAGAGGAAGCTATCACCGGCTGTCACCAGATTCCTGAGGAGACGGGTGGTCAAAAACCCTCTAGTGACTACAGGAGACCCGCAGCAAGACTTAAAGGCAGGACGCACTGAGGTTTCAGTTTGCACAGTAGGGCGCGTACTAAACATTGAAGGTCTCCAAGACACACACCACAACAGATCCAAAAGTACAAGCTCCAATATACTCAAAACCATATAAATAAGCCACATAAGTTTGGGTGTATTGTTCTATGGAGTGATGAAATGAAACTAGAATATTTCGGACTTATGAATCAGTGGTATGTCTGCAGGTGGAATAAAGAAACATATGCTGAAAAGTACACCCTGCCTGCAGTGAAGAATTGTGGGGGCTTTTTGATGCTCTGCAGCTGCCTAGCTTCCTCTGGCACTGGAAACCAGCAAAGTGTCGAGGACAAGATGGATTCAGTCAAGTACTGGGATATACAAGGAGAAAATGTCATGCTGTCTATACGGAAGCTGACACTTGGGCAACATTGGACCTTCCAAAAGGACAATGATCCGAAGCATAACTCATCATCCACCAAGGCTTGGTTTCAGAAGAAGTCTAGGAAGATTCTAGAGTGCCCATCACATTCACCTCACTTGAACCCCATAAAAAATCTCTGGTAGGACTTGAAGAACACAGTTGCAGTACGCAAACCCTAGAATATTAGTGAACTGGAGGCCATTGTCCATGAGGACAGGGCTAAGATTCCTTGGGAATGCTGCCTAAAGCTGACATCTGCCTGACATCACATTTCCAGCGGGTCATAGCGGCAAAAGGGTGCTCCACTAAGTATTAAAGATGCTTGTCATGAAGGGGTTGAATAATTTTAAGCCTGCAGTAGTCATTAAAAGTGCCATTTTGTGTTGAATTTGGAGAAGCCACTTGTAATATTTGTTGTGTTGAGCCATTTTAATTGTTCTCGTTTGATTTGTTAATTGTAAACAGCTGAAAGTTTGTAAATTTTGTCAGTAAACCTAATTTGCAATGGGGGTTGAATAATTTTGATTGCAACTGTATATATATATATAAAATGTATATATATATAATTTGCATTTTTTTTCCTCGGGGCATTTGAATGGCTGGCCATTCAATTAATTCTCCTTAGTTTATTTTTATAAACTTGATTTTTCACTTTCCTTTGACATGAATGATAATAATTGCTGTTGTTTTTATAATTATTTTTACCACCTCTGACTATCTTAATCGTACCCTGTGCCACCTCTGATCACAAAAATCATTAAGTACATCAACATGAAACGTCATAAAACTTTTGACCAGTAGTAGCTTCATGAGTCATGGCTTGAAATATTGACAAAATGTTGCACAGTTTGCTGTATACGAGTAATGGCTTAATAGTGCATGGAGCCTTCACAAAACATAAAGGACACCGCAGGGACTCCACATTCAGCTTGGTCATGCGGCCGTCCTCTTTGCATGCTGTGTTTGAGTGCCTGCTGTTCAACTTGTTATGTTTCTGCCCCTCCCAAGGCTGCCTGCGTTTGTTTTGAGCAGCGTGACTCCAGTTTGCAATTCCTGTCATGATTGATTTTGCCAGATATGAAGGCCCCGGGAGAACAGTGATTTATTTCCTACGTCTACCTTCCACCTTTTTTTTTTCTGGTCTTTTGCTATTCAAATGAGCAGCTGGGCATGATCTGGCTGACTCTGTCCAAAGTTGGAGGTGCTATACCAAGTAGGAATATGATATAATTCATAAATGAAAAAAGGACCTTCTTGGAAGTTGGAAAATATGGTACGAGCGGATAATTCTGTGTGTTCTGGCGTTCTTCAGAGGCTCTCTTTTCACCACAGGTGAGACCCTTGAACATCTGTGCATTTCTTCCTTTTGTGTGGATTCATCACTTTTGTTTTGTCAGCAGATGAAAAATGCAATTTGTTCTTCTGTCCTCCCTTCCGAATCTCATCTGGCCTCTTTGTTGAGCCAGACTTCCCACCTGCTGCGTGCCACATCTGTGCAGAGAGCACAGGCGTGCCGGGCTATGCAAGATGGATGAGTCTTGTAGATAAAATCATTTATGTTGGACTCCCTTATTTCATTGAGTCGACTCGAGTTGAAGCAGAATTGTGTCAAAGTGCACCTGGCAGCCCCCCCCCCCCCCCCCAAGCTATTGTGTTGTTGCTTTGGCCACAAATGGACACGTGATTGGTGTATTTAAAACCAAGCAACGAAAGAGCTTGGGTAGTTTTTATCGTCTTATAAACGTAGGGAGCACTCTCGGGCTGTTGGTCGCTGTAGGTGTCACAGGTCCTGCTCTCTGGAAACGTTCCTCTCGAGCTCCTGCATGAGTCTTTGTCGGCTTATGAGACCACGAAATCTTCATTTGAGTTGAGGAACTGAAATGGGATACACCCCTTTGCAGGGGCATATCGCCATCTTTTCACAAGTTTGGTTCTAAAGTGAGTTGTGTCTATATCAGAGCGGAAAATGGTGCCTGAGATTATGTACTCCATGTCTCCAAAATTTGAGGATCCAATCATCAAAGATGTGATTATTTTGTAAATAAAGGAACAATGATGGCTAGTGAGTTTCAGGACTGCCATATAGCTCCCATTTTATGTGCGCAATTATAGGTTTCATTGTGTCAAATGTTTCAGTTCCTGTTTGTCATGAAAATCTGTCTTTATTTTCCAACCAATAAGTTAAAGCAGTATTGGAAAGTACTTGCTGTGCATCATTGTAGTTCTTTGATCAGCTTGCTACATTTGGAGAGTTTTCTAGATTCAAATAACCCTTATTTAATGGGCAAGTCTTGTGTGGCTGTCAATGTGAGGAAAATGTGTGGAGTTCCCACTAGCATCCACAGAGCTTAATTTGTGTACAGTTTATCTTAGATTCATAAAAGCCAGCTTTTTTTCCCCTCAAAATCACTGGTAATGAATAACAATTTTATTCACTTAAAATACTTATTACAAATTAGACAAAAAATTATACCATGCCATTGGAAATTATGTATTTTTGTGACATCTCCATTGTAAGTGTGGAGAATGATGCTCTGTATAACAGTACATCAGTCAGCAAAATTATTCTTCAGTCACACAACGCCCTCTGTAAGTGGTCTCTCCACAATATACTCCTCTCGTGTGAAAAATGCCACTCTCCCCACTGTCCAATAGCCAGCTAATGTGGAGGCAGCCTCTAAACACGATTTGGTGGTTGAAATGGGGGAGTTTTTCTCCTGTACTTGACTCATTATGATTCTGGAGGCTCCGGATGGGCAGAGCCAGAGCTGCCTTTAAGGGGACGATCAAACCGCCGACACTGTGCTTTCCATTTATCGCCTTTCCAAAGGCTTCAGCTTATCGGCTCACGGCAGGAAGACTGCTTATTCTCTGGAAATATTAGAAGAAAAATGAAGCAAAACACTTTTCTTTATTCTTTTAAGTCTCGGTCTCTTGGGGAATGCGCATCATCCAGATCTTGTTAATTCACAGATTTGGTATTGTTTTGACGTTTTATTTTCGGTTGGGTCGTCTTCCTCTCTTTGTGCAATTGGCCTATTTAAACTAGTCTCTTTTTTTTTGCCTTCATACTCACTGAAGCCATTTTTATCCACAACTGCTTTGATGTAGCAGATCGACATGAATTAATGAATACAATTGCGTTCACTGTTCCTGATGACAGAGCCATGCTTTTGAGGAGCTGCTGAATTTTTATTTTCAGCTTCTAGCTCTGGAAAACTTTCAATTCAAGAATGGCAGCTCCCATTGCCTACAGAGTATTGTAGCTGGTATGAATACATTCATTGGAATATCTTAACCTTTTCCTCTGATCCTTGAAATGCCATTGTTCTGTGGCATGTAACTGAAGAAAAAGTGACATTTACTTGTGACTGTGGAATGGGACTGACCTTTTAAGGTTTGTGGTGGCTGGAGAGCCAGGGTGTTTCTTCTGTCCAGGAGACAGAAAAATAATTGTGAAGATCCCTTTGTGGATTTTCTTCAGAAGATAATAAATGCCGTGTTTTCTCTTTTTTTATATATAAATTTTTTTTTTTTGGTGAGCTTCTCAGGAGGAGAGAACAAATAATTAAAGAGACAGTCACACTGCTCAGAGGGTGAAGTTTTTCAACAGTCAGACGTCATTCCGTCTAATAAACAACCTACTTTGAGCACCACTAAATAAGACTGCTACGCGTTAAAGCTGCAGTAGGTAACTTTGGAGAGAAGAGCAAGAGAGATTTTCATCGTGAACACCACAGCCTCTCCCTCTCTGCTCCCTCTTTCCCTCCTGTAGTCCCTTCCTCCGGGCTCACTCATGACTTTAGCTTAAAAGCCATATGACCTATGGAAACATGAGCTCCAGATTTGTCTTTTTGCCAAGTATGAAACACTAGTAATAACATGAAGTAAAAATTAAGCATTTACATGTTATTCACGGACACTTACCATGCCATCTCGAGGTCATTGTAAATGTGGTTTGTAATCAAAAGATAAAAAAAACGAGGCTGTTTATCAGCAAGCAAGTGAGCGAAATAACTTTATTTACACGATCTTGGCATAAGCCTCCGAAAAGAGTGGAATGAGGCTTGTATATCAGGCAAGCAAGGGAGCAAACTTATGTTACTGACACAATATGAGCATTAGTTACTAAATGGAGAGAAAGCAAGGGAGTGAATGAACATAATTAGGACGTCATTAGGATTGGCTACCATACTGAGAAGTAAGGTTGTATATCAGCGAAGCAAGTGAGCAAACTAACAGCATCTATGCAAGGTTAGCATTAGCTACCAAACTGAAAGAAATTTGGCTGTAACGGTTATATCTGCCGAGTGAGTGGGCAAACTAACGTTTCCTAAACAATTTTGACATTAACAACTGAACCTTGCAACTAGCCATATATATTAACCCCTTTGCGCAGAAGCCAAATTTGGCTATTCATGGGTTACCCAATTGAATGCTTTATAATTCAAGATTTCAGCTTTATAAAGAAGACAAATGTGTCTCAACTCAGAAAAGACACTTACAGTATTTAGAATTACATTGTATTTCAGTTTATTTTCATGATTTTAGAAGAGAAAATGAGCTGCAAACATAAAAATCTTCATGAGAATTCACCAAATTGCAAAAAAAAATAATAATAATACTGAGAATTGAAAAAATCCTGGGGCTTAAATCTATACATTTCTGGGATCATAAACTCCTTGACCTCAAGTAGAATTCATCTTCAACATTACATTCGAGATTACCTACATGCTATTTGTCAAATTATACAGAGTCTGAGATCCTTCAAAATTGTGCACTGTCAAATCATAAAATAATCATGTATTAAACACAAATAAAGTTTTGAGGCATGAAATTTAATATGAACTAATGATCTTCTGGTTGAGTTAAGCATGAATTTATAAATATCAGTGCAGTTGAACATCAGTGGTCACCAGTAACCTCTTCAAACACAAAACATGCCTTTTCTCCATAATAAGGTTTAGAGTTTTGTCCATTCTTCTTCTAAATCCCCCAAGACAGCACAAACACTCATCAAATAAACTGCTGATTAAATGGTCAGAACATTCACCCTGTAATAGAGCTACCAGTTTCCACTTCTGAGTTCACAAACTCATTTCCACGCTGAAAAGGAACAAGTACAACTCACTAACTCAGTCATATCTGAATTCTGAAATATACCTTATTTTAACAGAAAAGACATTCCACTTTCAGGGACGATCACACAATAAATAGCTCCCTATATTCAACTGAACCATGGAATGAACGTACCAGGGGGTCCACCCAAATGCATGGGCAGTTCAAGTTTTAAACAGGAAAAAAAACCTCTGCATTCGACTTTGTTGAGTACGGTATACATTCCAAAACAAAAATCAAAAGTAGCAGCCTAACCTTTTTCATGAATCCCTCCTCCAGGGATTCATGAAAAATCCCTGCTTTTAACTGCTATGGCACAATGGCTAGAGCCTGTGAGGGTTTGGTCAACAATCACTCCCAGATCTTTCTTGTGTGGAGCACGTTCCAGTTTTAAACCTCCCATGAAGTAATCCCGTTTAATGTTTTTTTTACCTACATATACAACTTTACATTTCGCTACATTAAATTTCATTTGCCACCTTTCTTCCCAATTCTGGATTCTATCCAAATCATCCTGAATCACTCTAAACTATTTGCCAAGCCCCCCAATTTAATATCATCTGCACATTTAACTAATCTGCTCTCAATATTCCTATCAAGGTCATTAATGTAGATGAGGAACAGCAGGGGTCCCTACACCGATCCTTAGGGGACGCCACTCCCCACCATACCTAGCTCAGGTGAGATGCCACTGACCACCACTCTTTGTGTTCTGTCCTGCAACCAGTTTTGAATCCACTTCAGAATACCTCCTGTAACTCCAATGGAGCTCATTTTAAAAATTAGTCTCTTATGCGGTACTGTATCGAATGCTTTCTGAAAATCCAAGTATATGATGTCATAAGCCCTGCTCTGGTCATAAGTCTTGGTGGCCTCTTCAAAACATTCCAGAAGGTTTGTCAGGCATGACCTTCCCTTACGGAAACCATGTTGGCTATCCCTCAAGATACTGTTACGTTCAAGAAATAAGTCCAGCTCATCCTTTATGATATTTTTTGCACGCAATGCAAGTTAAACTGACTGGCCTGTAATTTCCTGGCTCGGTATGGTCCCCCGTCTTATATATTGGTATTATATTGCCCTGTTTCCAATCATTTGGTAATTCTCCAGTTTCTATAGACCGTCTGAAGATGGTGGATAGCGGCTTAAAGATGATCTCACCAACTTCCCTGAGCACTCTAGGATATAAGCCATCAGGACCCGCGCCTTATCTGCCTTTAGTTTATGCAACTTGTCTAATACTTCGTTATCCCTAACCTCAATTACCGCTAAATAATCTTGAGCATTTAACATGCCCTCTAGCTGAAAAAAGACCCCCTCTGAGGTAAAATACTCAACAAAGTAACTGTTTAAGGCATCCACAATATCCTTGTTATCAGTGCAGTAAGAACATGCATTAAATAAATGAGTAATAAAGCAGAGCGGAGATAATGAATGTAATCAGCAGAGATAGCAGAGATTAATTTTTATTTGCTCACCTGACGACACAATCAGATGAGTTTATGTCATGGCCTGTTTGTCCGTCGTTCGTCGTCGTTCGTCATCGCTTGTTGTCGTTCGTCGTCCGTAAACATCATCTCCTCCGAAACCACTGGGCCTATGAAGCTGAAACTTGAAAGGTACCTTCCTACCCGTGAGGACACCAAAGTTTGTTCAAGGCGTTCCGATCCGATTTCATATTGAAAATCACATAATAGGCCATCTGAAAGCTATTTATGCGCATATTCAGCTGACATTTGCTATCTAGTTACTACGTGGCAAGATACATCACATATCTTACAGCTTTTTCCGTATTTCGAATTTTGACCTTGCTTTGACCTTCAGCTTTATACAACTCCTGTGAGTTACACTGAAATCTATCAAAATCCTCTTCTTCGAAACTACTTGGCCAATGAAGGTGAAACTTGACAGGTACCTTCCTGCCTATGAGGACACTAAGTTTTGTTCAAGGCGTTTCGATCCAATTTAAAATCACATAATTGGCCATCTGAAAGCTATTTATGCACATATTCAGCTGAAATTTGCTATGTAGGTAGTAAGTAGCAAGATGCATCACATATAATACAAGTTTTTCCGTATTTTGGTTTGACCTTTAACTTTGTACGACCCCTCTAAGTTACACTGAAACCTTTAAAACTCCTCTTCTCCAAAACTACTTGACCAATGAAGCTGAAATTTGACAAGTATCTTCCCACCCATTAGGACACTAAATTTGTTCAAGCCGCTCAGATTTAATTTTAAATATGGCCGCCATACCGGCCATATTGAAAATCACGTAACTGGCCATCTGAAAGCTATTTATGCATATATTCATCTGAAATTTGTCCTGTAGGTAGTATGTAGCAAGATGCATCACATGCCCATAAAAGTTTTTTCCATATTTTGAATTTTGACCTTTGACCTTCAGCTTTAAACTTGCCCGAATAACGTAATTTTGTTGTAACACCGCCGATTCAGGTGAGCTACAGGGCCCGTGGCCCTATTTTTCTTTATGCACTTAACCTGCTCTTTAACTTTGTTTTTTCTGCTACAGTACTGAAAGAAGTGCTTTGGGTGTATTTTTTGCCCCCTCTGCAATTTGTCTGTCATACAGTCTACTAGCATTCCTCAGCTCTTTTTTGACCACAGCCCACATTTTACAGTATTCAGCCTTAGTGTTCTCATTGTTATCCTTTATGTACATCTTATAAAGATTCCTCTTTTTCCTCAAACTCCTAGGAATACTTTTGGTCATCCACTGAGGATTCTGCTTTTTCTGCATACTTTTGGACACCTTTGGACACCTTTTATAGACCAGTAAAGCAGCCATTTTTTTGGCATGCAACTGCATACCTGCCTCATTGCTACAACATAAACGGACATCTGACACCATTGGTTTTAAATTAATGAACTACAGAGGAGCAGTATTTCATTTGGGGTAAAAAATGAATAGATGATAATAAAAGGGAATTTAAGCGTGATATCACTGCCAGTAGCTTGAGGGAGAGAGAGAAAGCAGCTCAGATCTGTTGATAAGATGTTTTTATTTCTCCGTCTGGAGATTGGTAGGGACGCCGTCCCCGCTGACCGAGCAGCGTGATGCTCTGAGGCGCCGGGGACCAGTCACGCAAGGCGGCCAGGCTGCGAGCCCAGCAGCTCGGACAGCTTCGGGGCCCCACAGCTGGAGCTCCTCGCAATAGCTTTAGCATGCAGCTGGGAGACGCTGATTACATTCATTATCTCCGCTCTGCTTTATTACTCATTTATTTAATGCATGTTCTTACTGCACTGTAATGACGAGGGGAGGATGGAAAAAAAAAACAAAAAAACCAAGTTCTGCCTCCTGTGGAGTTTTTGGCGAGGCGCGGGTGAATTTTTCCTGTAGCGGAGACTGGGCTGTAGGGAGCAATTTCCTGGTTCAGCTTCTTATCCGTCTCGATCCATATCCCAGGGTTTGAGTGTGTTATTGATTTAAGCGAGAAAAACTCTCGAGTTAAAATGAAAATGGTTTTCATGTTCGCCTCAGTGCTGGGGCCGAAAAACTGCAGCGGCGGGGTCAAAGCGCACTCGGCGGCTGAATTCTCGGGCAATTGGCTTATACCCCCCCTCCGGCCTCTCGGTGAAATGTCCAGTGTTAATTCGCCACTGACAGATGACATAGATTGAAGAAGTGAACCAGTTCCGTTTGAGGACTTCACTCACAGTTGATCTTTAAAACATAATATCATGGAGAGAAGTACAGGCTTCTGTAGTTGTCTAAAAAATGCACAATCATTTTGGCTGCTTTATACCATTTTCAGTCTGACATTGGGAACTTTCATTTTTAGCGTTGAAAGGATTGTTATACTGCTCGCCAATGTGAACAATAGGATATTGATCCTTCTCTTTGAGAGAAGAGATTAAAACGAGGGCATTTTGCTCCTCTTATGCTAACTTGAAAAGACCACCCAGACAACACAATGAACAATATGTTTTTCGATAGGACTGAAAAAACCACCTGCTGAAAACACATGGTTTAAAGATGCTTTAACATGATACGGCCTTGGCAGGAAAACAATTGTTCAGGCCAGACAAAATATGAGGAAAAAAATGGAATCTACTTTTGCTCGGGTGGGGGCGTGAACTTTTTTTGACCTCTGAAGGGGGGCGTGGTAGAAAAGTTTGAGAGCCACTATATCCCAAATATACCCCCCCCCCCCCGACATCATACGTGTCCAGTTGGGGCTGTAGTTCGGCCATACGATGAAATGTTCCTGATGTAATTTTTTTTTTCATGTGAGGTTTAGAAATTTCTAGAACTTTTCATATCCCCATCTTTCAAAGTGCCTTTGCTTGTGCAAATTTCTTTTCACATGTGCCCAAGGCTCCCGCACAGTGCTGTTTGATATAATTGCATCAGCTCTCTTGGACTCGTTGTCCCGTAGTTTTATGAGAAAATTGGCTGGTATGTTGTTGTAACCATATTGGAGAATTTGCTGCAGTTCTTCTACAGACCGTCAGTCTGGCTTGTCTGTCTAGGTAATTCCAGACGACCTGGATGATGTTGAGGTTAGAGCCCCAACCATCTGTCACACTCTCTAAGAAAATACAAAAATGTAGCTGTGATAGTTATTGTTTTTCGGGAATCTTTGGAAATCTCCAATGCTGCATCTTTCTACTTCAGCTGGTTTCCTCACACCGGTAAAACATTCAGGCTAATTGAGGCTACTCGGAGACTCTAAAAGACCCATAGATCTGATTGTTTAACTGAATGGTGTGTTATCCCTGTGATTGATTGGTGAATTGGGCAGGATGTGATCCTGCCTCTTGTCCATTGTGTACCGGGATAGGCTCCTTCCCCCAAGACACTCGTCCAGAATATTCCAGTTCGGTAATCGGTGGGTTGATAGGACGAGAAAACGATGAAGGACTGTATGTGTAGAAGATTCTATGGCACCCAAAGACCAGTGGTCAGTGCTGGATGAGTTGATTTAACATCAAAACCTTCACTATGCTGATGCGGCCCACAGTCCCTGGCTGTGACCAGCTTTAACCCCTTAAACTCAAGTTTTCCCTTAACCCCTTTGCGCAGAAGCCAAATTTGGCTATTTATGGGTTACCCAATTTAATGCTGTATAATTCAAGATTTAAGTGTCATAAAGAGGAAAAATGTGGCTCAATTCAGAAAAAAACACTTACAGCATATAGAATTACATTGTATTTCAGTTTATTTTCATGATTTTGGTAGAGAAAATGAGCTGCAAACATAAAAAATCTTCATGAGAATTCACCATTGAAATAGCAAAAAAAAAAAATAATACTGAGAATTGAAAAACTCCCGGGGCTTAAATCTATACATTTCTGGGATCATAAACTCCTTGACCTCAAGTAGAATTCATCTTCAACATTACATTCTAGATTACATACATGCTATTAGTCAAATGATACAGCTACCCAAGTGTCTCCCCAAAATCTCAAAATGATGTACTGTCAAATCATAAAAAAAATCATGTATTTAACACACATAAAGTTTTAAGGCATGAAATTTAATATGAACAAATGATTTTCTGGTTGAGTTTAGTATGAATTTATCAATATCAGTGCAGTTGAATATCTGTGGTCACCAGTAACCTCTCCAAACACAAAACATGCCTTTTCTCCATAATAAAGTTTAGAGTTTTGGCTATTTTTCTTTAAAGCCAGCACAAACACACATTAAATAAACTGCTTATTAAACAGTCAGAACATTCACCCTGTAATGGAAGCTACCAGTCCCCTCTTTTAAGCTCACGAACCCATTTCAACACTTATAAGGAACAAGTACACCTCACTAACTCCGTAATATCTGAATTTTGAAATATACCTTATTTTAACAGAACAGACGTTCCACTTTCAGGGAACATTAAACAATCCATTGCCTCTCCCGATTCAAAAGAAACGTGCAATGAACGTACCAGGGGTCCATCCAAATGCACGGGCAGTTCGCGTTTTAACCAGGAAAAAAACCTCGACATTCGACTTTGTCGAGTATGTTTACGTTCCAAAACGAAAAAAAAAAAAAAAAAAGTAGCAGTCTGACCTTTTTCATGAATCCCTCCTCCAGAGACCGATCCAGTAGAAAGAACCCTCCGGTCCTGTTTCATTCGAAATAATTCCAACTGACCATATCCTTATCTCATTTAAATCCTGTAAATGTAACTGAACACTTCAAGGCCAGTTTTGCGAACCTGTTTTATATAAATTGCGTCTATTTTAGCAGCGTAATGTGCATAACGTAGACAGGATACAACCGAGCCTGCTGATACGCATAGGTTTGTATGCTCTGTGTTTGTCCAATCACTGTGTTTCACTTACTCTAAAATGTTTAAACACTCGGGAATTGGATAAGAAACGAGCCAATTAATACATTGTTACCAGGGAAACTTCACGAGGGCATGAAGTGTAACTCTATAATTACGCAGAAGACCCTGAGTGTATGGTTGAGTGATTGGCTATCAACGCCAGTACTTAGGTGGATATAAGGAAGCGCTGGATTTGTCAATGAAGGAATCTACACGTAAATCCACGGTAGGGAACAACGAATTTTTTTGTATGTGACAACTGTAATTGACTGTAGAATGTCAGAGAATCAATACCAGGTTGATTTTTTTGCCTCAGAAAACTGATTTTTCTGAAACACTAATTGGAATACTGTTGGTTCACTGTGGCTAAACTGGTTGCTACAAAGAATAACAATTTTTTCTGTGTCAAGATATCGTTTTTTTAAACTGCTGGATCGATACTATGGGCAAGGATACTGACCAGTTTGCACATCAGGCTTAGCTGAGGAGTTTAATTCATGCAGCTCTCGAAAAACAGGGAGCGGAGTGAACTTCCCCATATTCAGAACCGCGTTCGAGGTCTGCTTGCTTGTGAACATTCAATAACTGATCCGGGGGTGCCATCTAGTGATCGAGTACAGTAACAGCGTGCTTAAATTTGCAGGTCTATAGACTAGGCGTCTACATCTGCAGAAAGGGGTTAAGTAGGCTCAAAGTCAGAAAAAGCATTTTATTTTTTATTTTTATTTTTTCATGTTGTGGGTCAAAGTCACAAACATACTCAGTATCTGCTAGTCGCAGCGCTTCACTGAAGCTACACCACACTTATACTGAGGGAAATATTCAAACCAGGACACCACGTTTTTATGGCCACAGTGTTGCATCAAATGGAAAATATCTAGATCTTGTGCATCATTCTATAGACATTTCCCTGTAACTCAGTAGGACATATTTGTGATCGTGTGAGTCCTTAGGATCTCAACTAGAATTGAAGATAGAAGCGCTGTTCCAGAGGTTTGACAATGGCAGTTGCATTGGACGGGCCCATATATGGGTCAATAGGTTTTATGGGGTTAAGGAGGTGGAGAATGTTTTGCAAGTGAGATTTGTTTACGTTGGTGCCCTGAGGCCTAAATATGGCGTGTATGATATGAATTGTGCCTGTTGTGGAAAGGGCATCGCAACCTAATCAATATCGCTGAATTATTACTTCCTCTGGGAGTCCTGTGGTGAGCTGGTTGGGCTTGCTGGAGCTCGGAGCTACACTTTGCATCAGCAGTTGGGGACGACTAGCCTCTTGAATTAAAAGCAATTTGTAGTTTTGTATTTTACGGGCAGAATATAAATAGAGACATCCTCATCCTCATGGTAATAAGAATCAGGTCTACTGTGTACATCTACTTTAAGTTCTATAGTACTCTATACAGTGAGCTTAATGCCTAGGAATATTTGTGGCTGTCACGTAGTGTATGATCTACAATTTATTATATTAACCTGGGGCCAATTGCCATTGGAGCAATGCAGAGATAACAGCTGCATTGGCCTTACTGGGCTATACTGGAGCTTGAACAAATAATCCCATAGATCCTAGTGTAGCCTGTCTCTTGGCTGGTTATTGGCCTTCCCTTTGCAGAATAATAAATAAGTCGCCGGCCGCCTTTTTCTCCAGTGTAAACTGTACTATGCCTCTGGTGTTACATCATATTGTATTTTATTTGTATTGCACTTAATTCAGTCAGGCAGCTGCAATTCTAAAATTACAAATGAATGCATCCTGCTACCTTGCCTTCAATTTGCCAGGCATCCAGGTTTATATGCATTTTAATGAATTTCCCTCGCTTATAAAGGATTAATAATGAACGAGGCTGCGTGCTAGACACAACATTCTTGTCAGTGTCGTTATGTGTTTTAGTTGTGTTAATATAAGAAATGCATTCAGGCAAAACTTTCAGCTGGAGAATGTAGAAGTCAAGTCAAGTTTATTTATAAAGCACATTAAAAACAACAAATGTTGAACCAAAGTGCTGACAAATTTGTCATTTCGCTGATGCTCTGGCTAACTGTGCATGTTCACCTATTCCCAATAACGTGGTCGTCTATTTGTATCTGTTATTCTAAACGGTGTTTGCACTGTTTCTGGGTGTGGCCGTGGAAAATGTGGCCTTGGCCAATCGACCGAGGCCTGCAACATGAGACCACGTGTGTACGGGATACTGCTTGTAAGAGACAACCCAGCATTAGCAAAGGAGGAAATCCTGCATAGTAGTGGAGATTTAATGAAAAAATGAAAGATGATGGTTGTGTGCAGCCCTGTAGGTCCCCGCTCGAGCACTATCACTGCCGGCTCAGAGCTGGGCTGTCAGACCGGCTGGCGTACAGCGCGGTCTGGAGCTATTTCAGGTGACTTATGAGCCAGGCCGGCCCGGAGAACGTTTGTGTGTGCGCTGCTGCAATTACAGTCTCCCGGGGTCCTCTCTCCCAGACTCCAGCACCCTCACCACCCCCTCCGCCCTCGCCTCGAGTCCCTCAGAAGCCTGCCGCCCGAAAAATAATCTACTCCATGCGTTTATTTTGATGTATTGTGGGAAGGCTAGTCGGTGATAGCTGTGGTAAAATTACATATGGTGCCCCTGCAATCATTTTGTGATTTTTCTTGCTCTCTCGCTCTCTCTCTCTCTCTCTCTCTCCCTTTCTCTTGCACCTCTCTCCCCGTCACACTCATGCTCTCTTCTTCTCTCTTGTGCACTTTCTGCCTCTCTCTCTCTCTCTCTCTCTCTCTCTCTCTCTCTCTGCAAATTTGTTTGGTGTGATGTAAGTAGGCAGCGGAGAAAGGAGTTTTTTTAGTCAGAACATACTGCATTTTTTTTCTCGAAACAAAGCATGGTTTGGCTTCTCCCTCGCATTCACACGTTCTCCATGCTAGCATGGCTCCATATAGCGGGTGTGAGCTAGACTAGAGAGAATATTTATAAACTGCCACCTCGTAATTGGCATACAGGGGAGGTTGTTAAGCTTGTAATGAAGCGTAAATTAATTGTCGAATTCCTTGGAAATGTCATGTGTTTTCTCAGAGCTGAGCCAGGCTATCATTACTAATTCTCAAACAGTGGAGGCATTTGGGTTAAACAGGCGAACATGCTGAGATGAGTAAGTAAAAAATGACCTGTAATTGAAATGGGACCCACCGCACGCGAAAACTGTCGTCGACGTGTTATGGCCCCAATTTGTTATGACATAAGACAGCAAGGGATGACAGACAAAATTTCAAAACTTTAACAGATTTTTATTAAACTAAGACTAACACTAACCTACAATCTACTCTACTGACCAAGATTGACATATACTAGAAAAAATAATTACAGTCCCTTGAGATGGGGTTGCTTGGTGAGGAAAATGCTCCAACACAGGCAAAAATTCACAAAAAGCTTCACAGGTTTTGAAAAGAGTTCCAGGTCTGGTCAAATGTATCCTTCTCCTTGTAATTTCTCCTACTGCTTTACACTCTGTTTCTCTCCTTATATACTCTTTTGCAGCCCCCTCTAACCTTTTAGACTATTTTTTAATTCTCTGGGACTTTCTTTCTCAGACATGCTCAGGACATGCCCAAACCTAGCTCCAGACTGGGCTTAACAAAAAAAAAGGTCAATAATTTTTTCACATTACAGATGGATTCAGTAGCAGAGATGAATAGACCCTTTGTTAGCACATAGCTAATTCAAGCCTACTGGGAAAAAAAGAGATGATTGCCACCTTCCTGGTTGAAAGTTGATTGGCCAGCTTGTAATTGCATCACTCACATGGTGTGTTACAAAGCAGCCCTCTCACCTGCCGGAAAAAACGCCCCAGCGTCTGTGTGCTTTAAGGGCAACTCCTGCAATTGATACTGCGGGAAAGCAGTGCAGTTGGGCTTGCATCGTGGAGTGGAGTCCAGTTTGTAATTCTACCATGAGCAAGAAGGCCACGTCGAAGTGGTGCGTTTCCCTCTGGGGCAAAAGTAAGGCAGTAGGAAGGGGAGAGACGTGCTGACAAGAAGTGCTTTTTCATTAAAAATCGTATCATAGCCTGCGTTGCAAGCTTGACCTTCTGACACACGATTCTTTGTGGCAGAACTTCATTTGTCCATCATTATTATCCAACCACATCAGATGAGGACTTCTTTCTGGGGAAAATGGTCCAATTGAGCGTCTGCGTTTTATCAGTGCTGATGGAATATGCTTGAACGCATCTTAGAAGCTTCTCACGCTTGGTCTGATCCTCGGATTGTCATTTCCAAGGCTGTCCTCTTCAGGATCAGTACTTTAGATCGGTGGCAACAATGTTAGCGTTAATTGTTTAAGTGTGTTGTAGAAGTGGGATATGAGATGCTGTTGCTGGCCAAAGGCTGCCTGAAAATGGCTGCCATATTTGAGGAACTTACTTTAACACCCGTTTTAGGCAGCACGTTTATTTTCACTTAATCAGAAGACCAACATGGCCCATGTGCTATCAATTCAAATAGCCCCTTTTGTCCTATTATTTGATTGAAATTGAGCAGTTTCTGCCTCCTCTGAAGACCCAAGATAATCATTTTCTTGTTCATTTAGCAGATAAGTTGGGTTTTTACATGATAATTACTCGCTCTAAGACAGCAGTGGATGATATTTAGCCTGGTATCTCCTAATGCTGCCTCAGTAAGTGTATTCTTTGACCATCTGCCCAACCCTATTCCTGGATATCTACCATCCCACTGGCTTCCACTCCAGCATTGAATTTCTCTTTTCTTATAGTGTGGCAACCTATGGCCTTGTGTCTAAGGTGCTTTACTGAGATGGTTAGTGGTTTAAACCCCCTGTGTAGCCACAGTAAGACCCTTGAACCTTGGGCCCTTGAGCAAGGCTCTTAAGCCCATGTCGCTTTGCGGAGGATTGGCCCCTGCTGAGTGCAGTCAACTTTGGGTGGAACTGGCTGCTCAATAACAGTAATGTACTGTAGTGTACAAAGCTTAACAAATTTATTAGACCACCTATCATTAAAACGAGAAAACACAGTATTGTAGAAATTTGTCAAAAACTTGTTTAAAACTAAAGATTTTGTTGTTACTTCTTTGGCAGATGAAACAACAGAATAGTCCTCATTCATAAAAGCCAGAAAAACTTAATATTTTGTATGGCCTCTTTTGGCCTTGATAACAGCTTGCATTCTTGCATTCAACTACTAAAACTAATTTTTATGTTCAGGAATGCTAGTAAATAGCTGTTAATTGGCATCTTTATCAAAAAATAATGTGCTTAACTATTTTTCTTGAACTATTTTCTTTTTTGTAGAACGGTAAAGTTTGAAAATTCCTGGATAACAATAATAATTATATTTTAGCATTAAAAATATAATTTCAATTAAGGAGTTTGCACATACTGTTTGATTAACCATTACAGAAACATAAAAAAATGATTTTGGTTATTACCAATACTGTAAATTAAGGGCTGCTTTTGCATAAACCTTATATTGGGTGGTGGTCTAATTAATTTGTTAAGCACTGTACTGGTGATGGCATTTTGCAGGGAGAACTGCTGCCATGTTATATGTGGGCATCTTATGCTCTAATTCAGAGTAATGTTTGGCAACAAATTTCAATGTTTTTATAAGGAGGGCAGGGTTGGTGAGAAGTTAAATCATCAGCTTTAGCCTAGTATTTTACCTTAATATTTGGGTTGGTGCAGGATAATTTAGGGGATGTATACTTTGTATAAAGGCCTGCTACCAACCAACCTGTAGCCTTCAGCGCACTGCAGACCTTCAGTTTCCTGTCCAGGCTGACTGCTGCCGAGGCCTGCCGTCCTTGTGGGAGTTATGAAAGTGTTTCAGGAAGGGTAAAGATGTTGTCTCCTTCATGACTTCATAATCCGTCTACAACCCACGTCCAGAGGAAAATCCAGTGCACAAACGCTCTGGTTCACCTCTATTTTTATTCTTGCTATTCGTACGCCAAGACCCCTCTGTTCTACATCAGCACTGCCCTCTGCACATGAAGAGGTGGGCAGCTGGCTTTCTTTCCTTCCTGTGAAGAAGTAGGAGTTGCTTCTCTCTCTCTCTCTCACGCGGAGAAGCAGTTTGCCTGCTGCCAAATTTGGCAGCGTAATTTCTGGTTTGATGAGAGCCCACGCTGTACGTCTCCTCCCCCCACCAAAGCCTGATCACCTGATCACACAATGTGGTCGCGCAGTATTTCGCTTTAATCCCTCATTCCAGCCACGCTACCATATTTTTAATGACCCAGAACCACGGTGCTTCTCTTTGTTAGTGTTGATTGCGCAGCATGGCTCCGTGTGTTACTATTTTTCAGGTTTTTCCATGTCTTATTTTTAAGACTGTTTGGAAGTCAACCATGGAACCGTAGGGCTCTGTAATCAGTGCGTATTCATGCATGACCTTGTGAGCTGAAGGGGGCGGGGGAGAGGGAAGAGCCGCTGCTGATTTACCCGCAGCAGCTGAGAGTGTGAAGCCGAGTTTTGTTTAACGCTAAGTGAAGACGAAGACGCGGAGATTCGCTAGGCCTTACGCCACTTATTCCAGGTATCGCCACAGAAGCTGTGGACGCATTAAAAAAACAAAAAAACGTAGTTTTACACGGTTGACAAAACTCAGCCGTTTGGACGTTCCGCTTCACATTTAGCTTTCATTAAAAAATTAATAATACATTATTAAATTGTTTCATTACTAGGGGGAAGATGCATATCACAGATTCATTATTACTGACTGCAACGCAATTTAGACATGCAATCCATTTGTGATGGTAATCTGGGGATACGTTTTGTAGGTGTTTTTTTTTTTTTTTTTTAAACCAGCGCCTTGCACCAGAGGTATTATGGGATGGATTCCCATTACTAAAGGTTGTGCTCGCTGTGTAGAGGGAACGACCTGCAGTTTTGCAATTAAACCACTTTAGCTCTGGGCTCGTTATCCCAGGATCTCATTTTCACTCCCTCATACCTCTCTCTTTCCGTGCCTTACCCTCTCCTTTTCTCTCTCTCTCTTTCCCCCCCTCCCTCTCTCCTCATCTCGCCTCATCAGCACACATTTCGCTTGGTCTCCTGGTGCTCACCGTTGGGCTGTATGAGACTTGAACCTCCTTCCTTTATTGCTTTCTCTCTCGTGGCCGCGCCGCAAACAGAAATTTCTGACGCGTCGCCCGTCTGGCTTGATTGAGACTGTGGCAGCGTTTTGATGACCTCAGTGGGCAGTTATTTATTTATTTTTTCCCTTCCCACCTGTAATTATGACTCGATCTTTTATAAGCTTTTGGCAGCCTTTATCCCTCTCCACCCTCTCCCTCCCTGGTTGTTACGTGAGATATGCTGCAGTTTTGGTCGAATTTCTCCGGAGCTCTGATGATTGTGGCCATTATTGTGCCAGCCATGACTGTCAAAGCTTATGAATACTAGCCAGTCCTGTGCAATGATTGATTGTTAATGAAATGTTGAGAGACCTGGTAGAGAGCATGATGAACCACACAAAATGGCTGTAATCCAATGGGCAGGGCTGCTGCAAAGGGGACGGGGACGGGGGGGCTGGGATAAAAGTGATTCTAAGGGCCTTGACTGAGTGAGGGGCCCTCAAAAATGATTAAAGAAATTCAAATTTTTGGGTCGGTGGGGCCCCATTTTGAAATCTTATCAGAGTGCCCTACAATCGCCGGTGGCACCCTGCCAAAGGCTTCAGGTTCTGTGAGACGCTCCATTGTGGGTGTACAATCTCTGCCCAGCAGCGCTTTAAGGAGGGATTGTGTTCTCCACTGAAGACCATTCCCCTGCCCTGATGACTCCTACTGAGACCGTTCACTGAGAACATCTTCCTTGGCCCAGATTTCTTTGGCGCGCTACAACGCTGACCGGGTGTTTGTTGGCTAGCTCTAACGTTGCATCCAAAGAATAACATATCACCTGCAATCCCGAACTTCGGGCCCCACTGTAGTTTAGCTGAGAGCTCTCATCTGTCGGGTTTTTGAAGTCTCGTCTTCTAAGCTTGAAGGGAGATATTTCTGACCACCTGCTCTCCAGCTGGCGGGCTGAGGGCGGTTATTTAAAGTGGTCATACTTTACAGAGAACTCGCTGTGCCTGCCCACAGCACTGACCACTCGCCTACAGACGTGGCTGAGCCTAAATGTAGTGACTAATACGGGCTTCGCTCTATGCAGTTTTTTTGTGGGTGTATGTACGCGTGTGTCGCATGTGTGGGCCTGGAGTTGCTTGTATCATCGTGCACTGTTGATTCACGCTGATCCCGGGCGAGCCGATTGCTTTCCATCTTATTTTCTTCACTCTGCAGGGACACTAGAATGGCGTATCGCTGCACAGTGATGACCTGTGAGGGGAAATGAGTTTTTACCTGTCTACCCTGCTTTTAGAAACTTGGTCGTGCATTACTGAGCGTTTGAACAACTGTAAAGTGGCTTTTGGGCAGCACAGTAGGGCAGTGGGTAACGCTATGGTCTCACAGCAAGAGGGACTTGGGTTTGAATCTCGCCTGGTGCCTTTCTATACGTAGTTTGCATGTTCTCCCTGTGTTTTTACATGAGTTTCTTCTCATGTAAGTTTCCTCACGCAGTCTGAAGGCATGTATGTCAGGTGAATTGGAGGCTCTTATCTGGCTACGTGTGTGTGTGTGTGTGTTTGTGTGCGTGTTAGCACCCTGCGATGGATCACCGAGCTGTCGGGGATGTGCCCCTGCCTTTTGCCCATAGACAGCTGGGATGTGCCCCTGCTCCCCCCGACTCTTGTGAGGAAGAAGCAGTTTATGTTAGGAATTGATGGAGGTTGTTTGGAGACCCTAAATTGCCCATAAAAATATGAATTTTAAATGGTAGTAATATGATTTCTCCATGTGTATAACAATACAGTAGATGACACAACATATCCATAAAAACTATAATGTGCTGAAAGTGTTGTTAAACAATAAATAAATAGTCTGCTTTCACAGTGGTCTGTGAGTGAGGAATTACTAGGCAGTCATCCTGTGATCTTGGCATTTTTTGAGCAGCCCTGTGGTGATTTAGATACAGCTCTGGATCTCCTCCTTTACTCAGACCTGCTGCCCTCCGAAGAATAGTTTCTGCCTCTCTTTTCTACCTTCAAGATGAGAGGTTGTTCAAAAAAAAAAAAAAATGTCCGGATCGGCTCAAGGTTTTTGCTGTCATATTCAATCAATCGATCAATCAAACTTTATTTATAGAACACTTTTCATGCAAGAAGCAGCCCAAAGTGCTTTACGTAATAATAATAATACAACAAACAATAGACACAAGAAATATCCCCCCTTCTCCCACACACATTCACACACACATGCGCGCGCGCGCGCGCGCGCGCGCACACACACACACACACACACACACACACACACACACACACACACACACACACACACACACACACACACAGATTTAAAAACACTGAAGAATTAAGAACACTGAGGAAACGCTATCCCACTACTTTGGAGTGAGGAACACTGGTCAGCATTATAAAATTACAAAATTATCCCTAGCATTTTCACCATCTAACATTTTAGTTAAATTCCTACATTAGCATGTAAACGAGAGCCAAAGACTATTTTTGTGACCCAGTTGGACACATTTTACCGTATTGTAACATACGGGTGAGCCACTTTTGGTTAATGACAGTATGGTGCTAATGTTTTAGGCACCCTCGAGTGTTTTAAATTTGGTCGTAGATGTTGATGTTTTGTTTGACTCATTAATGTTTCTGTGGATATAAAGCGTCGTCCTTGTCCTCTTGGTAATGGATTTGGTAATGACAAAAGCCATTTATGGGCATAAACATGCTATTGAATGGATTACAGACATGTGACAGACCTGGATTTCACAGATGAATATTGCTCTACTAGCTGAATAGTGTCAAGAGCTGCAGCTTGTGACTTACAACCTGCGGGAGAATGCAGAAAAGGCTGGACTTTAATCCACAAAATTGATACCAGTGATTATACACCCATATAAGCAGGTGGGATACCCACTGAGGAAGTTGATTGGTTTATGTGTTCCGGTAGCAACAATTCAAATAAAGGAGATGTAGACACAGACCTCAAGTGCTAACTTACAAACTAGACAGGGAACCTCAGTCTTTACTCAACTGCAACCAGTGTGATCCTGAAATCATTAAACAGATGCACCAAAATGAGACACTATATATCAGGAGTTGTACCTACAGCAATTTATGCTGGTAAAATCTGGAAAATCACGGCTAAAATGGCCCAGAAGTTGACCTAGTTTGATCGGAGGTGCCTTCGTAAAATTTTTCAGTTCATTACTGCATTCATCCAGAGAGTAATTTCTGGAAATGAAAACCTGCATACATGCTAAAATTGCCCTTTCCTGCTCGGGGCGACCCACCACAGTGCTGTGCATGTTTCGAGAAGCCTTGGATGCAGCAATGCCTGTGATTTGGATACATTTTTAAAACGCCCCCTTCATCAGATTCTTTGTACCCAAGGGAGTTATGCTAAACGGCTTTTAATTTGTATGTCCTCGATGGACAACCCGCAAAGTGCAGCCAGGTCCATCAATTAGCCAGAATTATGCTAACTGCATAAAAGTAGAAATTTTGTCAAATTTGTTCATGTTCAATGTGATTTTTATTTTTTCACACTGGGATAGCGGGTACTTATACATTTCCAATCTATTTTTTTGGTGACATTGGTCACCACATTTTGCGGTGACATGCTGATGCCTCGTTAAAGTGCAGTCAAAATGTACTTACGTTTGAAATAAAAACCTGGAGAAAGACTTCTGCTGTTGCCTGTTAAACTTTTCACGTGGTTTAAAATGGGCCAGTCTGCAGTATGACCCCCTCATATCCTGCTCCGCCTGTATGAATTTCTGCTAACTGATTTTTGTTAATCATCTTGCCTTTTGGCTGGCCTTCTCTTCATTTTCTGGCTGGAGATAGCCGCCGGCCGCCATCTTATCTCTCGCACAAGGTCAGGGTTTCGTTTCTCATTACCTGCGTCCCGCGCACAAAGACTCCTCTATTTCCGGCTCTTTGTCATTCCTCCAGTAGGCCCTGACTCCACGGCACACTATTGGCAACGAGTTCTGCTGCGTGTTGGTGACTGCCTCGGACAGACGGTGAAGATAATGCCGCCTTTCAGTTCTGGGCCTAATCTGTTTCCATTGCATTTTATCATCTCCTACTCCCATGAAAGCAAATATAAGCGTGGGGAAGGTCGGCAAAGCCAGCAGCAGGCAAAGTGCTGACGATATTCACGGCCACGGGGAGCTCACAACCTCACTTAG